>OW443294.2:27135703-32135703 GCA_937001585.2 Brachylomia viminalis | reverse complement strand
GTTGATTGCGTGTGGTTTAATTAATTTACAAAATGAAATAATAAAAAGTGATTAAAATAAATGGTTTTATTTTATGTTCTTGCACTAATAATAATCTTACTGTAAATATATGTTTTCCAAAATATTATAGCTTTATTTAATAAATCGCTAGTGTATTCAGGGTCATAATTTATCCAATACAGCGTAATCTTTTTATTTTCTTCTTATTTTGGATCAGCAACACAGAATACTGCTTTTTTTTTACTTGCCGCATGCATTAGGGTTTGCATTTGAGCAACATATTTATTTTGAATGATGCCATCATTGACATAATTTTTTAACGTTTTTTTTGAAGAAGGGCATTTCACTTCTATGATAAAATCATCTGAAACTACATCAGGTGAAGCGCCTACTACTCCATTGATGAGGATGAAACCTGATTTATCAATTTTGATGTTAAATTTTTTTTCTGCCTCTTTAATAACACATTGCTCTAAACGTTTACCTCTTTTAATAAACTCAGTTTCCGGTTCCGGTACTTTATATCCCCCCAAAATTTGTTGCACTAATGTACCATCTGTTTTGCATTTTGAGGCCTCATATATGTTAGAAGCTGTTATCCTTCCCTGTCGAATGTTATGCCACAGCTTGGAACTGACCTGCATTCTTGTTTTACTGCTGATCTCTTGAACAACATCTGCTGTTATTTTATTGTCTAAGAAAGACATGTATTTGTCAACATCTTCATTTTCATTGATTAAATACTCTACTGTTAAATCAAATATATTATAACTTTGCTTTACCTTAGTAAAGCATGTAGCAAGTGAATGATCTACATTCTGCTTTTCACATTCTTTTAGAAAATATTTTAAAGTACTTGGATCCTTCGGAGTTAACTTCACCTTTTTTGATTTTGGAAAAATGTCTTCGCATTTTATAGGTTCCGCTCGTAATCCAGATAGTTTTGGTTTTCTCGAATAACATTGGACAGAAGTTGATGCGGGTTCACTGCTTCTTTTATCGAGCCAAAATAAAAACACGAGTGTATGCTTGCATCCACGGCAGAAGCAGCGCAGCCATCACAAGTTGCCTGTAGTACTACAGCATCCTTTTCGTCGATTGTAACATCGACAATATACTGCTTAGAAGAAACTCGGTGCTCTGGAACAACTTTTGCTCTTATTATACACTCGACTCGGTTTTTTTTAACTTCAACATAACCGACAGCAGTGTCCACATAAGAGTCGCGTGATGACCTGAAACAACACAATATCAATCAATGTTGTTGTTTTGTAGTTTATTACGAACTTAATTTTGTAGCAACACTATTACTTACATTAGAGCCTTAGCTCCTCGGATTTCAGCAATGTTATGTTTATCATTGTTATTCATGTACTCCAGGATCATAACAATGTCCAACTTGGGCAAGTTAGTAGAGTCGGCGCGCACAAACTGGTCCATATTGAGATAGTGAGGTTCTTATTTAAAACAAATCCAAATGGTAGGCAAGCAGTTCCGTATAACAAGCTAAATGGTCAATGTACCTAGCAGTAAGTATCGAAGTCCGAGGGGAAAGCAAGGGTTTTTACATCCAGGCCCAAGATTTTATTTACGAAACCATAAACGCAAAAGAGTAGGTATAATAATAATACGGAATATACGGGAGCAAAACGTCTTTTTTGAAGTCCTTTGACGTTGACATTGACGCTTGACACATACAGAACAACTTAATTATTTATTTAGAAGAGGCACTGAAAGTTTTGAATTCAATCTACTTTATGACGTCATTTAGAGGTCAAATGAAAGTCAAGTGATTTTAAGTATTTTTGTGAAAATAAATACGATCTTAAAATTTTAAGACCTATTAATAGAAAAATAAGGCTTAGAAGCCTAAAATCTCGAAATGGTTTTGGAATCGGCTTAGGTTAATTTTTACTTTACATACCGAATTAATAATGTATGATAGACTTATACTAATTATAAACAATGATTATAATAACATTACAATTTATTTATATAAACATATTTATATTCAGAAATTCGTTCTCAAAATAAAGTTTCACAGTGTCCCCAAGGTAAAGTTTCAATTAGGTTCGTGAGTATTTGTCTCTTGTCATCAGTTCTATTTAATACTACTTTATGAATTTCTTGAGAGTATAGTACATGCTTCAGTGATTTAATTATATTCATTTTACATTTGAAATTGGCATTGTTTGTTAAAGCTTTACTGTAGTGAATTTTAATCGATTAGTAACAGCTTTAGATATTCCTTTTGCTTTTGTGATGCGAGTTTTTGAAGTGTTTATACAATATAGTTTAGCTCTCAGTCCTACAAATTCGCTTATGATGTCACCCCCAAGTTCATCTTTAAATAGTCCTGGAACTTTAGTATTTACTCTTGGCATGCTGTAACAATTATCAGTCTGGAAATTACTTGTATCAAATTTTGCGACATCATTTTTTATGTCTTCATATATTTTCTCTGTATTTATAAAATAAAGAAGGCTGTCTGTGTCTGTATAACACAGTTTTGCACGAGTTTTATATTTATTTTTAATAAAGTTAGTGAAATTTATACAAATGTTCCTTTGCGAATTCTAGAACTGTAAACCCAATGTAGATAGGGCGATCTAAAATAATTATTTCAGGAGTTAATTGAATAGCAACAAAATTTTCAGAAAATATCGCAACACTTTTCAGATTTGGTTTTGCAATTAATTTTTCTGCACCGTGGTGCTTGTTAGTTTTATTATTGTAATCATCCCACATGGTAACTAATTTGATATTAACCTGTTTGCGTCTATTTTCAATCGTTTTCCCAAATATAGCATTATTAAGGAGTTTGAAAAAATCTTTCTCAAATACAGTTGTTGAAGCTTGACGCAATGTAGTATTCAAGTCAATGTATTTTTGTAAATAATTTTCTTGTCTAAAAGTTAAAATACGGTGATTTTTTTTCAAAATTAGTCCATTCATTAAACATGCCTTTAAATGAACGTAATGTATTACATAGTTGAATTTGTCGTATAAATTTGCAATTAATTTAGGTGTTTTGCCTCCAGGAGGTATGAACCTCTCGGGCGCAAAAGGTAAATCACTGTGTGTATTATGTAAACTCTCAGGATATATTAAATCAACTTCTAAAATATATCCATATTCAGAATCATCTGATATTGATAACACATTTATTGTTTTAATCTCATCTGTTGTCAAAAAACGGAAATCTGAAATAGGCATTTTCTTTGTCATTGCGTAACCATATAAATTGTTACAGGCAAGATAAACCAAATAAGTTGTTTTTTGAGAAGCATCATAATTTGATAAATATTTATTATTAGCTTGAGCATGTCGAAGAGAACATTGTGCCAAGCCTCCACGTATTCCCTTTTCCAAAAATTCATACATTTCTAAACTATGAATTAATTCTAATTTAACGCCTGTGTACAGTAGCATCGCATCCCAGCTTAAACTAGGTGCAGTAATGTAATACGTTGGATCAAGTTGATAATGATCCAGACAAGTCTGTCTAAATTTTTCAAATACGTCAGAAAGAAGTAATACGTCGGTCTTTAAATATAAATCTGTATAGTCTCCAAGTGATTTAATATTAAATGACTGCCAAATAGATTGTGCATGTACGTATTCATCATCGCTAATATGTTGACAATTCAAACTGTTATAGAAGCAAACTTTCGATGGAAGTTGAGTCTCGTTATATTTTGAGTACGCATTCATATAATCATAGGGATAAATTCCTTTTTGTCGTAACAACTTTAACTGATTATAACTAATATCTGGAAATTCTTTTGTTAAATTAACAAAGTCGGTTTCATTCAAATTATATACTAATGTGCTTAAATTTGAATTAAGAAATTGATAAGAATCTATGAACTTAACTTGACTTGGCCTTGATTTTAATGCATTCTTAGTATGGAGTACTTTTGTGAATGACATATACCTTTCTTTGGTTTTTGGTATAATTTTAAAAGCACCTTCATACTTTGATAATTCTTTTATAAATAGGTGAGAGTCATAGCCGGATAGGTTATGAAAAATAACGGGCACGAAAGGGCAAACTCTTAACATTAAATTACAGTGAGAGTGTGCTGCGCCACGGTATTGTGATGTAATGTGATCATGATCCATTACTTTATCGTCTAAAAGCAAATAATTACAGATATGACATGTAGTGGCATTTTGTAATCGTTTTCTTGGTCCTTAGTTAAAGGTGTCATAGGTATTTTATTTAATAAGATACTGTGAATATACTCCAAATCTCTTATTAAATATTTTATAAATCCTTCTACACAATCAGCTCCTTAATAAGTAACATACTTATTCAGATCCGTATTGTGTGAACAACAAATATAGTAACCAAAACATGAAGGTTCGTGAACCTTATAGGTACGAGTATTTTCAGTTACATTTATGTCGCAGTTTAGTAAAAGACTTTCAAAACTTTGGACACTTATTATGAGCACTATATTTCGTTTCACTCGTGAAAACTTGTAAGCATGTCTCACATAAACTCAAACTCAAAGCATTTATTTCAAATAAACCAATTACAGGCACTTTTGAATTGTCAAGGGGTCGGTCAGTCAGAAAGATGAAGCTAGTTGCCCATTCCAAAGCGTAGTAGGTACCTATGGAGAAGAATGGGCAAGAAACTCCATGGACACTCTTTTAAATCAAAATATTGTTACAAAAAAGTGGTTACATCATTCATGTTGTAATTATACATGTGAGAACGATGTAGAAACACGTGCACGTTAAAAGCGTCCGTAATAAAAAGATAAAAACAATTATGGAATTAAAATAAGCCGTGGCAGCTAAGAAATGACCAGTGCCTACTGACGGCGCCCGTTCACGAACATGACGTATGGATCAGCACCATTCAGCTCAACCATTTTGAAGGGAACTCAATGATCCAATACACACGCCACCACCAGCGACACATTTGAGTGAGCATGACATACTCTCAGCCGCCAGGGCACATTCAAGTCAATGAAAGACGAACCCAGTAAGCTTTATAGTGGGTACATAGTGCTCACACATGTGCTATGCAATTATACAATACTAAGAGATTGAATTTATACAATGCAAAGATAGGTTGTACAATCTTCATCAGCTCCAACATTATTTTCGAATGCTAATTAATTAGTTTACGCGCCCTTGTGGAGCAGGACCAGCCCTGAGCCAAGCATTTTTGTCAGCGATATAATCCCCCAACTTATAATATGCTTGGCTGTATAGTGTGCGTTTTATACAAGATTTAAATTTCGTTTCATTCAGTTGGAGTATGTGGGGAGGTATTTTATTGTAACATTTTAAACAGTACCCCATGAAGGATGAGTCTACTTTAGCCAGTCTGAAACCTGGTTGAACTAATTGGTCCCTATTTCTAGTCCTATAGTTGTGTCTTTCACCTCTTTTACTGAAAATATTTAAATTTTTCCTTACGTACATGATGTTTTCATAAATATATTGACAAGGTACTGTCATGATGTTAATGTCTTTAAACAGTTCCCTTAGAGAATCGCGCCTGCGTAGGCTGTATATTGCTCTGATAGCTCTTTTCTGCAGAATAAAAATAGACTCAATATCGGCAGCCCGTCCCCATAATAAAATACCGTAAGACATGATACTATGAAAATAGCTGAAATAGACTAGCCTCGCGGTATCTACATTAGTAAATTGACGGATTTTCCTTACAGCATAAGCTGCTGAACTTAGCCGTCCTGCAAGAGATGTCAAATGAGGACCCCATTGCAGCCTTGAGTCGAGCGTTATCCCCAGGAAAACAGTTTCATCGACAAATTCTAGTTTCTCGTTATTCAATACTATGTCACAATCACTACTTTTAACATTTGGTAAAGCAAATCTTATGCATTTCGTTTTTTTCCCATTTAATACTAAATTATTAGCAGTGAACCAATTATGTACCTGCAGTAGGGCATTATTTACGTCGTCAAGATTTGATGCACGTCTATTTATCTTAAAGATTAAAGAAGTATCGTCAGCAAATAACACCATTTGTGGTTGGTTTTTAAATAAATGGGGTAGATCATTAATATATACTAAAAAGAGGAAGGGACCTAATATCGATCCTTGTGGAACACCCATTTGTACTTTTAAATGAGGTGAATTGACACCATTTATTTGCACTTTTTGTTGTCTATCATTTAAATAAGATTGTACTAAACTAAGCGCGAGTTTACCTAGTCCGTAATGCTCAAGTTTTAAGAGCAAGGTTTCGTGATCAACGCAGTCAAATGCCTTGGAGAGGTCACAAAAGATCCCTATGGCATCTTGGGCCTCCTCCCACGCTGTAAATATGTGTTTTAATAAAGTGACACCGGCGTCAGTCGTACAACGTCCTTTGGTGAAACCATATTGCTGACCGTGTAAGATTTTGTTGGTGTTAAAATGATTAAGCATTTGATTGAGCATTACCTTTTCGAACACCTTGCTGAATACTGGCAAAACAGATACTGGTCTATAATTGTTGGTGTCTTTGCTGTCCCCAGATTTAAAAAGTGGTATAACCTTACTGTATTTCATTAAATCCGGGAAGACTCCTTGATCTACACACAAATTAAATATTAAAGCTAAGTATGGTGCTATAGTCTCGATTATTGATGTACAAACTTTGATAGACATTCCCCATAGATCTTCGGTCAATTTGATCTTTATTTGCCGAAAAGCTTTTATAACTATCATAGGGTTTATATGTTTAAATTGAAATTCAACCGGGCAGCCTAAAACGTTCGCTCTTAATAAATCAATGGAGACATCAGGTGAGGAATTTAAAGCTTCCGTCGTTTTAGCTGGTATATTAGTAAAGAAATTTACAAATTCTTGAGCGACTTCTAAGTTAGAGCTTATGGCACCACGTGAAGTCTCCAATGTATAATCTGTGCTTCGTATTTTTTTCCTACTAGTTTCGTTATTTATAACTTTCCAAACTGTTTTTATTTTATTTTCTGCTGTTTTAATCTTGTTGCTAATGTACTGGGCTTTAGCTATCTTGCAGGTACATTTTATTACATAGGTACATTTTACCTTTATGTTTGCTTACTTGACGTTTGATCAATCTCAATAGATTTTTTACTAAGCAATAATGCCCGTTACCTTTCTGTTCAAAGTACAATAAATTGACATGCTGGTTTTTTCTTGAACTTGTCACATATAAAGGACCAGTGACCATGTTTTTATTATCCAATCCATATACATTAATACTTATGTGGGGATTTAAATTTTCAAATATTTTAATATCTTTACATGATGGGGGAAATGATAGACCATCTATATTTAAAACTTTTGAAAAATGTGGATATGAACTTATTCTGCAAACATTAATTTCGGTGGGATATAATGCTGCGACAATACTCCATAAAAAGCAGTTGTTATCGCTGTTTTTAATATTTAAACAACTTCTAGTTTTTTTTATTACTTGCGGCAAAAATATATAGGTACCGCCTTTCATAGGACAGTATTTGTTTATGTTTCATTTCTAGATGACTTATAAAGAAGCAAGACCAACCAGAGTCACGATGTTGAAACTCTGAGAGCTTTCTGTCAAATGTATTTATTGTTTTCAAATACAATTCATTTATATCTGTATTATTATTATATACAATTTCATATTTTGTGTTAAAAGATTTAAGCTGTTGCTCATCAGATTTTGAAAGAATGAAATAAGCAAAAAGCTCAAAGTTTAATTTAACACAATTATGTTTTATCAAACAATCGTTAATTAGTCTTAAGACCTTATGTCGATTATCCATTAGGAATTCCTCAGGTGTTAAGTATTCCATTGATGGATTCAGTGTGTAACTTATTATTCTCTTTTTAAAAGTCGTGGCTATTATATCGATATTTTCAATTTCAGTTTTTATTATGCAATTAGATTTATGAAAATTCGTTTTCAAATGATACTGATATTCAATTTTAGGTATTTCAATGTGACATTTTTGACATATTATTATTTTATCGTTGTTATTTGTTCTGATTCCGGATCTAGGTGTACCTGTAAGAAAGAAAGAAAAAAAACAATAAAAATTTAATCAAATTTGGTGTATTAAGAATTATTACTAATACTTAAGTTCTATAACCGATAACATGATTTATTTATATGTATAAGTAAGTACCGCCTAGGGTTGCTTTTGCAATACTTATAATAGATTTACATCTTAGATCTATTTATTTATAGAGTACAAAAAAAAATAGATTTATAAACATGTAAGCATTGCAATAGTGTCTATCTATAATAATGTAATCGTGATCTGCCAATTATTTATTACATAATTTTACTTTTAACCGATTTGATAAAACTTGAATTATAAATATAATAATAATTATCTAATTAATAGAAGAGAGTAACACAAAAAAAAGTGTATATGTGAATAGGCATGTGTTATATAATGGGTTAAGTACCTACTTTTTTAATTAAGTACTATTTCAATAATAGTTACTCACAAATGTTGGTGGGCACTTAACATACTCTTTTCGTGTAGCTATAATAAAATTAGACAAATGTTGCCAAGCATCTGTATTGTCAAAGGTTTGATTTTTAAGCGTGACAATTGCTTGGCGCCACCTATTCATTGGGGGGACTTTCTCTATTTCATCGCACCGGTATATTTTCAAATCAATATAGTGCGTTCCCGGCTTGTTTTCGTGGGTTTGGCGCGAATGGCCGTTTGCAAGGCGTCGTGTTATATATGAAGATAACGGTGTTTTACCAGTAACTGCAGGGACCTCTTTCTCGTCGTCCTGGCTATCGGTTCCAAACAGATCGTACACCGTGCACTTCCTCGATGGCTTCTTTGAACCTGATGGACGGGGTGACGGTACGGCAGGCGTCGCGGAAGTGGACGGCCCTGGCATCGGACTTGCTCTCGATGGTGACGACCACGACCCTCGTGCCGGCTTCGTCGTGCGAGTTGATGCGTGCTTCCTTTTTCGCCCGTCGTGCTTCTTTTTGGAACCTGAGGTTCCTCGTCGACGTCGGAGGGAAAAAGGGTCTCGGCGTTTTCGTGCAACCTGAAATGGAGTGAAACAAATAATTAAATAAATATTAATACTATCAAATAATTATTCAAGCGCACATCCCACTTTGATATGTCAGGTAGGTACACTATTAGGTACAATTAATTATTATTTTATTGTTATTGTCTATCTATCTATCTACACTTATTATTTAAATACATCTTTTTAGAATACTGAAACATAGCATCGCAGAAATAATACTCTATTAAACCACAATACTATATCGCGCTAGATTAACTGAACAATATAAATAGAAGAGCAGATTGATTGCTATCAGGGTTGCCAACTCAATGCCACGGTTGGGTGCTAAGTAACATCTCAAAAAGTGCTAAATTGGTATAAAATTTTAACAATAGTGCCAAATATATGAAATAAGAAAAATAACGTGTAGAATAAAAAGTTTTAATTTTCAAATTGTCATGACATTAATATCAAAGTTATGTTATGTTACATTTAAACAAAAATAAAAAAAATATATAGTTAAATTGGAGGATGTGACCATCAAAATTTAAAAAAATCGAAATATTAAAAATCTTATTATCGTTAAATCCAATCATCATCCTCACTACTTGTACCGTCTGTCTCTGCTGCGCAGTGCTTCCAGATCCCAAAAGTAAAATTACAGTGTTGTCAGCTAAAAAATACAGGAGGTTCTAAAAAACATACAGTAGAATTCAAAATCGATTACAGTAAAATTACAGTAAACTTTTTAAAATATTAAACGAAAAATAAACTGCTCTATTCGTTTATTTGTAAATACAAATGATTTAAAGTTATTCTAGAATAATATCCTCATGATTTTCATAAATTTTTGCAGTCATCCTAGAAATCATTTCTTTTGATGGATTGAATTTGACGCAGTTTTCGGAAGTTCGACGAATGGCTTGCTGAGCTAACATATTTCCTTTAATGGTATTTGTGATCAGACAGTTCCTCTGCTTGGTTTTTATATTATTTATTTCACTGAACCTGCGTTCGCACTCAGCGTTCGAGTGAGGCAAAGATAATACTTGCAACATAAAACGAGGCAGAAGATGGAATTTAACATCTCCATTGCTATCTTTCATTTGAGACAACTGAAAAAGAAAAAAAAACTATGAAATGAGAACATAATATGAGCAATATTAAGTAAAGTTCTTAGTATGATAAAATTTTACCTGATGCCAAAACACGTCTGCTGGTTGACTTGTATTCAAATGTATTTCATTCGCAGTAAAAATTAAGTTTCTCCATTCGTCATCTAACGTCTGTTGATCATTTAAAGTTTGGGGTTTTAGCCTTGGTAACACTGGGAACAGTGAAGACAAAGTCTGTGCTCTATTATCTGATAAGCAAGAATCGGGGTGTAACTTTGCGATTGATGTCAAAACTGGGTCATTTAAACTGTATCTTTTCCGAATAACCACGCATGCTTTAACGATGAAATTGAGGCATCTCTGTTTCATCACTGTAATTTCTTCGGTGTGCGAATGTAGCTCTGGGACAGCAACTTGATTAGCAACTCCCAATCCCAGATATATATCTTTCAGATTTATGTAATGTTGACTACCAGTAGGGTCAATTGCGTCGAGTGGGGTCTGTTTAAAATAGCTCGGAGTTATGTATAGGGATAACAGTTCTCTGTATAGCTCAGTCATTTTGTTATGGGCTTCGATAACTACCGGATCTTCACTTTGAAAATATAAATTGACGCGTGTAAATTTTGGCAGCATCCAACATAAAAAATAAAAATATGCCTTGATGATGTGATTATTCAAAAGATTGTGAATATCTTGGCAATCCTGGTCTGTCAGCCATTTATCGTCAAAGTACAATCGCAGGGCATTCCATTGCTCCATAATTCTGTTTACAACACTGGACAGCGACAACCAACGCGTTTGGGCTGGACGTAGAATTTTGTGTATGTTGGTGTCCGTAAATGCTTGAAATTCTTTTAATTCTGCTTGACGTTTGCTGCTGTTTTTGAAGTAATTGTATAACAATCGAGTTAGTTTTTCTGCATCATTAGGCAATTCTTTACAAGCGTCAGAGGCACATAAATGTAAGGAATGGCAAAGACATTTTATCACGGTAATACCTGGGCACAGTTGTCTAAATCGTGAGGACACTGAATTACGACACCCCATCATGGTATTACAGCCATCTGATCCAAACCCAATAATATTTTCCAAAGGTACATTTTTGTCTCGAAATGATTTTGTTATTGAATCAAATAACTTTTCAGCCGTAGCTGAGTAATCACCAGTCAGTCCAGCATTTTTATCATCAAAAATTTGTATAAGGTCCCAGAATCGACTGACTATATGTCCTGAAGTAAGATCATAATATTTAACTACGACGCACATTGTTTTCACACTGGCAACATCTGTACTTTCGTCTACCTTTACAGAAAACTTTTCGCGTTTCAAATCTTCGACTAAACATTCTCTTTCAGAAGCTCCGACAACGTTGTTTATAACGGCTTGTAATTTAGTATGTTTAAGATTGATGTTACTTGCGATTTTAGAATCTGGGAATACTTTTGGAAGTAAATCAACGAGATGGTCCATCACTACGTGCGATATTTTATGTTCTGCCATGAAGGCCGATAATTTTATTTCCGCAACTTTCCGTTGCTCATCATCACTTACACGTTGCTGAGTCTTAAAAATGTTATCAATGGTACGCACATGCGATAGGGGAAGACGAAGTTTATGTTTAGCACCTTCACTGTGTCTTTTAATAGCACCCAGATCGGCAGTTAAAGAAGAATCGCAGACAGTGCAAATGCATTTGTAAGCAGACTTTTGGTCACGCTTTAGCCACTTACGGTAGTCTTGTATTTGGAGCCATTCATCACGAAATTGTTGCCGATATTTCTTTTTTGCTCTTGACGGACCAGCAGCACTACGCACATCACTTTCCTCACTACTTGAGCTCATTTTATACAGCAAACCTGCTTTAAGTTAAGTTTAGTCACTCAAACCAATTAAAAAGTGTTAATCTCAAATAAATAAAATGAATGTTCTGACTACAGTAGCAACGAAACAAATCAAAATGACGTAAATTGACGTTATGAACTAGACGGAAAATGCAATGTTCCTTTGTTAGACAAAGACGGCTAGTTTTTGCTAGTTGGGGCCCAGTGCGCACAGCATTAATTCTGATTCATCGGGGAATTCCCTGCACGTAAACGATCGAGGTTAGGTGCGTAAAAAAATATACGATTGTAAATTAAATACAGTATATTCATACACTGTATTTTATCAATAAAGTATACAGTAGAAAAGTCTAAAATACAGTAAATCTACTGTAATTACAGTGAATCTGGAAGCACTGCAGTGCTGCGGTTCCTTGTACAGCTGTTGAAGTGGAGGGCTGTGGCTCATTTACACTTATAGCAGACTTTTTAAATTTAAATGTGTACATATCTTTCTTGCCTATTTTTTTAAGGATATCTTGAGGTATATCATATGTATAACAAGTTTTGTTCAAATGTTTGAGTCCAGTTCGGTATACGAATAATTGAATTTAGGGAGTCCAAGTTAATTTTGTTCCTCAATTTATTTTTTACGATGTTCATTACGCTAAAAACCCTCTCAACGTCCGCATTTGAATGTGGCAATGTGAGCACTGTAAAAGCCAACGAAACCAGTTCGCTATACGAATTTTTATTGCTTGCGTCCTTAAAATCTGACACTTCAACCCAAAATTTTACTGTATCAGTCACATTTTCCCAAGTGTTGCTAGTTAGGCTTTTCCATTGGGCAACAATTTTATCAATAGTTTCTGGATTCTGTACAAAGTGTTCCGCTAACTTCACAACTTCGACGAGCCCTTTATTTGGTTTTAAAGCGTTAGTGACTCTCATGACATTCATATCTTTCAGGAGGGTTACATTTTCAGGAAGCCGCTGTTGCAATTGTTTTATTAGTTTTACCGTAAAATTTACGCAACGTTTTCTTAATGCTTGCTTTTTGGTATCTTCTAAGGATTGCATAGCGTTCTCAAAACTGTAGCCAAGATAAGGAGACGGATCCAGGTAATCTGCAACATTATCTTCAAAAATGTTAAAAGAGTGACGTCTTCCCGGGATCACTACTTTATCACAAAACGACTCGAGCAATTTTATCAAAGTTTCTAATAATCTTGTTGGATCTGAATTTTCGCCTTCGAATGCTTTTAGCGCCGATTGTACCTGACCAAGTATTGATTTTATGTAAATTAAATAAACTTTATTTTGCAAATCAGAATACGCTTCGTATAAGAGTTCAGCCGTGTAACAGTTATTTTTTCTTCTGGCAATCTCAAAAAACAGTTTCAGCTCCAACCACTGGTCCAAAATTCTTTGCACTGCTGGCTCGATTGAGAGCCATCTAGTAGCACATTTTTGTAATATTTTCAGTGGTTGTCGTCCACAATTTATAGTTGCGTATATGTCTGCATATTCTTGACGTCGATTTGGTGACATGGAAAACCAATTAAATGTTTCCCTTAGGAGGAATTCGATGTTACGAGGGATAGTTTCTTCTGAAGCGTGAGAAACGGCCAATTGGAGTGAATGGCAAACACATTTAACTAGAATTAAATGTGGCAAACCGTATTCTTCTTTCATAATTTTATATACGCCGTTATTAATACCAATTATGACACTGGCATTATCGGTGCCCAATCCTACTAAATTTTGAAGGTTTAACTCCATTTCACCTTGCACTGTCTTAATAATAGTATTTACAATACCTCTTGCATCGGACGTCTCTAGTGGACTCAAAGCTAAAAACGTCGACGTTATTTTCTTCATAGAAGAACTGAAATACCGTATAACGATGCCTAAGTACTTGTGTACGGTTATGTCTGTTGATTCGTCAATTATGAGACTATATTTACTATCACCAATGTCCTGTTTTAAGACAGATTTAAAATGCGGCCCCAAAACATTTTTTAAAATCTCACCACATTTTGTACGATGGAGCTTCATATTACAGGCGGCTTTTGAGTCTGCGAAAGCTTTTGCACACACTTGGCTAAGGTGGTCGATCGGCATGACAGCTGTGTGTTCTGCAACGAACATTGATAATAGACCCTCTGCGTGATGTATGTCTGGGTTTGCGTCGGTATCAACTTTTTCAACAATTAGTGTAGGTCTGCCCCGAAGAAAATGGTTTCATTTTATCAATATGTTTTTTTGATTCCGAATGCCGTTTAATTTCAAATATTCTTGCATTAAATTCTATTTTACACAAGGAACACATTGCTTTTGAGCTTTTCCCAAGAACAGGCCTAAGCCATTTTTTGAGTTTTGGATCGTCCTCCCATTCTTTCCTATAACTTTGAACATAACTACCTTTTTTACTTAAAGGAACATCCATTTTCGTCTCACTGTCACCGTATAAAACACAAATCTATGTAAGTAAAGGAATAATAAGGTAATTATTCTGCAGCGCAAAAGAGACTATGACATAATAAATCAAAAACACAAACGAATGAAAAACAAGCAAGGTAAGACAAAGAAGGAGTTATCTTATGAGAAAGAGACAAATATAGCAGAGTCCGCGCCGTCCGCCATAATCGCTTTTATTTTTATGTTTACGGGAATCCCCTACCGAAGTGCAGAGGACTACACTAATTTGCGTTTTGTTATTGCATTTTGTGAGTAAGCAAACATATCAAAATTAGTGCTAGATTTTGCGATAGGTGCTGTTTCTTAAATTTCAGTGCTAGACACATGAAAATAGTGCCAAATCTGGCACTTTAAGTGCTGAGTTGGCAACGCTGATTGCTATTACGAATATTAATAGCTCATTGCTCTATTTGGAGGATCGAACCCCTTGGCGCTTAGCTGTTGCTGCTACTAGTTACAATACATTTTGCTACGACTGCGTTAAGAGTGCGCCTAAAGCCAGTAAAATTTTAGTAGTAGTATAGTATAGTGCGTAGTATGCGCCAAAACTGTTATATCGTAATAAATCCAAAACTAAAAGGAATTACATAAAATGCCTAAGCACAGCCTTTACTCGTGTATAAATATAATTAATTATCAGATTTTTGTCGCAATAGGCATTACCGTATTGAGTACAAAACGGAAAAATATGAGAATTAGAGGTTACTTCGTGATTTTTTTATATCGAGGAAATGTTATTATTTCATGTTTTTGATCAAAGTGAACCCTCGGAAATATCATGTAGTTATTCATACATTTTTATTTTAAGATTTTGTCCGGAATTTTTCATGTAAAATCAAATATAAGATTGGTAATTTTGCTTTATACGCGCTCTTAATAAAAGTAAGTTAATGTATATTTTATTAAAGAACTACTTACATTTTTCCATATTGCAGGTTGATTCTTGGTAGGTACTTGATGTTAATCTGGAGCTCCTGGTAGCTGAAATGATGTCCCTAATTTTTTTTATTTTTTTTTATGTATGGCATCTCGCAGTTGGCCTTGAGAGGCCGTGACTGCTTAACCGGTCAATCCTGTGGTGCCTTCGAGCTAACTCAAAGCCTCCAGCCAGGGGGATGTCCCTAATTCACTCTCCAATATTTATATAGCCGGGATCTAGTGAGGTTTTTCCATATATGTAATGCACGCGAGACCCTAAAATCCTGACTCAGGAATTCTTCACGGAACAAATGCATTGCAATCATAACCAAATCTACAAATCTCAACCTTAAATCATTATATCTACAGTATACATTAATATTTGACTAGGTATAGTAACTACAGTCCAAGTCTTACATACTAGTTAAATACCGCGACTAGTGATAGTGATATAATAATATTAATTTAATTACAACATTATTTTTAATATATTCTATACTAATTTAACGCAGTAAGAGAATTACCCGACTATGTCAAGCAAAAGACGGTGACATTACCGTTGAACATTACCTTTCTTTTGGTGAGTTTAAAATTATAAGTTTGAAAAATAAGATAATAATAGCAGGCAGAACCAGGCGTAACAATAGTTTGTCAATATTGCCATTTTGTTTTGATCCATCTCCTTATATGAAATATATAAAACTGCATCTCCTTATATGAAATTAGAACTTACATTGCAAATTAGACATACTACTTACATGCGATGGTTTTGCTTGCTGAATCTTCTCAATAAAATGTATGAAAAAATTACAGTGAACAAACGTACAGTAGCGTTTATTTTATCAATATATATTTATAGTAAACAATAAAATGTTTGGCGCCGTGATGTCTGGAGGTTTCAATTTCACCATACCATTTTTGTCCTGGATATCAACATCTAACACAAATGTACGACTTTGAACTCTATTGATTAAAATTAAATTATATATACAGGAAGATTTTTTAGTCACCGTCCAAATTTCTAGGCATTAGGTATCATTCACTAACTCCATTTTTGAAATAAATCGATACGTAAAATTTTCATATTAAATAATTTTCTCGAAAGATTTATCCGCTCTGCGTGGTCACAAGTTAAACGTTAATAATACTACACTTGCCGCGCAAACATTCAATGAAAACGGCAGCGCGGACCCCGCTTACCCCCGCTCCGCTACACCTGCGCGGAACATCTATCGTTAGTCCGTTAGTCGGCCCCGCGCACCCTTACGCGACGCAAGCGCTTACTTCCGTGATCGCGCGCATCCCGCCGCGCGCCCAAAGACTACAATATATATACGGACATAGACAGGCAACTTCGTATTTTTTAAATGCTTCACGATGAGCGCCATCTAGTTCATAGTTAGTACACACGCAGATTTCTCTGTGTGCGTAGGTGTAATAGTAGCTATACCCGTATAGCTCTTCGTCATTTCGCAGTTAACTCTAGTTGAACTAAAACAAGATTATTTATTTTATTAGCGTATAAATAATTAACTCTTACATTTAATCCAAAATGTTTACAGGATACGCCAATAAAGCAAATATTCTTGTTTTAGCTGAACAAATCAGGAAGGTTTGAAAATAAATGCACAAGTTCCGTACTCTAACTTTATTAAAATATTAAATGAATACTACGTAATACATAAAAATAAAATGTTTTAGGGACTAATTTTGCCTTTTCCTCTTTCTTCCCTTATGTTGGGAGTAGTGCCTATTTGCTTTTTCTTTTATAGGGTCGTTAATATCCCAAAAGGTTGTTTTGCCAGTGAGAATATTATTCACATCTTTACACCAATTATTTACGAAAAACATTGTACATTTTTTTATTAAATATTTGGCCAAAATATCTTTATGTGCAGGACACGTCAAAAATCTTACATTTAAATTTGTATTTATTATTAATATTATGTAACTAATTAAATTTATTTTGTTGGCGTGCCCTTTTAGTATTTCTATACAAATGTTTTCCACTTGGGCAAAGAAATCGAATAATGCTCTTGTTGGATAGCACAACCACCTTTTATTATCATACTCTTTCATTTTTATAAATTTGTGAAAACTCTGCAATTCATCGTCCTCTAAATTATTTTTGCAAGTTACACAGTTTTTATAAATATTTTTCTTTGCTAGTTGTGCTATCCACCCACTGCAATAACCTACTGCGGCGCTCTTTTCAATATGCATAGGAGATTTGCTGGTTATCAAATCATCAGTATTTAATATATCTAGAAGTAAATGGTCGCTGTCAACTTCATCTCCACATTCAGTAGTTGTATTGTCTCCAGGCTTCGCTAAAAAATATTTTAGCGATTGGAGACAAACACTATCATCTTTTTCGCAATTTGATCCTACTGAATGTGAAGATGAAATATTATTGACTAATAGGGTCTTAAATGCACCTACGAAAGCAGACGATGTTGGCATAATATTGCTGCATCCATGAGCTCGAACTGCCCCAAAAAAGTTCTCCAATGCATCTTGGTTAAAATTGCGCAGCAATAAGGAATTAACCCCTTTAGAATTTAAATATTTCAAAACTTTTTTAAAACCTTCAATGGTCTTGATCCAACTTGTTATAGATGGCACTACTCCTTGACCTCTACCTCTGGCATTCAAATATTTCATAGATTTTAGCACTGGAATGCTATAATTCCATAATTTATGGTGAGGTGAGGTTGGGGTCACTGCAGCCCTATAAACTTTTCCATTTTTAATTTCGCTATAGATACCATTTACGCTATCAAACAAATCGTCAAAAAACATTAGCAAATCTGCTGTGTCGGTGCTTTCTTTTTCCACAGTCCCCAATTCTGTAAAGAAAAAATATACTTAGTAATATATAATATTTGATGTAACATAAGTTCAGTAAACGCTCTTCTGTCTGTGATGTGGATGGTAATTTAAGGAATTTGTTATCAGCTAGGATATTGATACTTTGCTGATTATGATTTAGCTGGAACTCTGGAATTATATTTCGATATTTTTACTAATGCAAACTGCATAGCTTGAAAAGTTTGTGGCACAGCGTGATTTTATTAAATGTTTAGTGAAAATATGCATACCTGCCATGCATCCAAGCGCTACTCCTACAGACTTGCTGAAAACTTGAGTGCAATGTTTCACTCTCATCTTCGGTATCAGTGCTGGTATTACATGATGAGCTGTAAGCTTAGGTACTAGTTTTACGCCTCTGTACCCTGGGGATCTATTATATAAGGCTACAATGTGGCTCCATTTGGCAACGCATTCCTTACCCTTCATTTGGTATTTTAAATTCTTTGTTATCAAATTATTTCTAATTCTTTTCATTAGGTGAGGTGGATCAAAAATAAGGAAAATGCTCTCTTCATTAATTTCAAAAAATCCTTCTGTGTAGAGTTTGTCTTTTTTTATATATCTTTCCCTAGTTTCCTTCAATAACATATTAATAGCAGCCATATTGGAGCTACCTTGGTCGCATATAGTTGCTACGACTTTCAATTCTGTTTCTTGAACCTTGTTAATATTTTTTTTTAATTTGAACCTTTAGTTCAGCTGACTTGGTGCTTCCACTGCAGAAGTATTAGGCCAGGGGCTGTTTATATTTTTTAACAACGCCTCTAATCATAAAGACTAGGGCATGATCACAGTATTCTTTGACTGTTATTTCGCCATTATCCACAAAGCCTATTATTTTATCATTCCTTTTGTCGTATTCTATACCTGGTCCAATTGCCATCTCATCAAATAATAAGGTACAGTATTTGTAACTGTCAGGAAGTTTTGGCACCCTTTGCTTCAAATGATCAAAAACCATTTCATTTATGCCAGTTTTTAAATTAATTTGATGCAGCAGATTTTGCAGTGTTCTCCTGCTTGGCAAAACACACAAATTGCTCAGTAGGCGATATGCTTTGGGAGATGGTTTGTACAGAGACAATGCCAAAATCTTTTCATCTAATGTGAACCGCCTACCTTGCTTTTTCTTCCCACTCTGAGAGGCTTGCATTGCACAAAACATAGTTGCAGTAGGAGACATGTGCTTGGAAACAATTTTAAATGCATTTGTTTTTGTCATTTTTCTGGCAATAATGTACTTCCTTTTAAAATGCTGTTTATCATTTTCGCATTTCTTTAACTTCTTTAGTACAGATTTAAATTGTTTGTATTCGGTTATTGATACAGGAGGACCTGAAAAAAGTTGATAAATTTCTTTAATCATAAGTTGAAGTGTTGATTACTTACTGTTACCATTAATAACCTAAGTTATACTAAAATATAAGACCGAATTTCTTTTTTACAGTCATCAATCAAATCATTAAGTTTCACCTTTCTATTTATTTTTAAGGTAATATTCAATATTGAGCCTACATTATGATGTGTATTATTCATTACCTTTTGATATTATGTTTTTCTTGCTTTGCCGCTGATGATGTTTGGAACCAAGTCCTCCTCTTTTATTTATCACTGTCGAAACATCTTTATGTCCTGTAAATAGTTTGTTATAAATATTCAATAAAAGTGTGTGAATGATGATAATTAAGTTATTAGGTATAATATGATAATAAATTATAATGTATATTATAAAGAGGTTAAATTGTATAATTATGTTTGTAAAAGGTAATCTCTGGAAGTACTGCACTAATTTCAAAATTTCTTTCACTGATAGAAAACTAAACCATTGCTGAGTAACATAGGTTATAGACATATTTTTATCCCGGATAGAGTAACAGTTCCCGCGGGATAGGTCACGGGAGGGAAACCGTGGGCAATGTGCTAGTCAAATACACACCTGTCTTATGAACATCTGATAAATTAATGTTTTGCTCATTTGATGTTGTTGGTAGGGCAGGTTCCTGTATTTCAACTGCAAATAATGATGGATCTGAAATTAAAAAATAAAAAAAAAATTGTCAAAGATCCTCAAAACTTTTTTGCTAAGTGCTGGCTATTTTAATTAAATACAAGTTCGAGGGGCTCGTGGCTAAGTATTAGCAGCCACACGGGTCGATCTTCAAGGTTAAGCAATGCTTGACGAGATCGGTTCGTGGATGAGTGACCACTCGGAAAGCACGTTGAGCCATTGGTCCCGATTGTCATTTGTCGGTCTTTGACAGCCGTTACGGGTAGTAAGAAGCTCGAAAGTACAACTAGTCTTACTAAAGAGTATTGTGTTACCCAGAAACTATGTAGGTTTTGGAGGTCAGATAGGCGGTTGCTCTATGTAAAATACTGGTATCCAGCTGCATCTGGTTAGACAGGAAACCAATCTCAATATAGTTGGGGAAAACGGTTATGTTTTTTAAATTATGTTAATCATTTCCCAGGACAACAACATAAATCATCTGTGACAATGTGCTACTAGCTAGCTCTTATGGTTTGTGAGGAAAAGGGCACCTCACAAACTATTCAAAGATGGACAGCATCACAGGCTCACTAGTAAATAATGTAAACCAAATCAGGGAATTTTATACATAATACGAATAGTAAGTTACAAACCTGACATAGGCACATCCAACTGAATATTTTGCACATCAGATGAAGATAGAGCAGACTCCAGTGTTTGAACAATTAATGTTTGTTCTGAAATTAAAAAAAAAACTAAGTAAGTCATAATAATAATAAATAATAATTCAAATATCCTTTATTCAGACAACATTAATAGTGGTCTGTATGCCCCAAATTGTTGGCAAAGGCCTCCTCCAACCTTCTCCACTCTTCCCTATCTCTAGCCATCCTCGTCCATGCACCACCCGCTATGGTTCATAAGTCATCAACCAATCTTCTAAGTTATAATCATAGACAATAATAAATAACCTGGGACAGCTCACACACTGTTATCTAATCCCAAACTAAGAAAAGCCTGTACTATGGCAACCAGACAGCTGATAAATATACTTATATATTATTAATTCGAGAAACGACATGTCAGTCAGTGAGTGGCTCTGCAGTTTTATATAATATAATACACACTTATTACGGATAAATTATTAAACCCAGACATCATGATTATTACATCACAAAGATTTGTCCTGGGTAGAAATCAAACCCCAGTTTAGCAATCAAGGTCACTAACCACATAGGTTTGCAAAGAAATCATTAATACTGCTATGCAACTTTCATTCCTTTAAATGATTACTAAAAAACAAAAAAAAATTGTTAGCACAGAAATTTGCCCAATCTGAAGATAAGCGCTAGAAATACAAAATTCTTCACTTGAAGGTTCCATTTGATGGACCTCTTTTAATTGTAAAGAACATTCACTTACCTGGCATATACAGAACTGGAGTTGCTAAACTGCAGAGCTTATTTTTCGGATACTTATGAACATCTTGAAAATCTTTATGACAAACACGCCTGTTGTCATAGATAGTCATATGGTCCAATGTAGCTAATTCATCACCACAATTTAATATCCAGGTTTTGAATTTGTCTGCAGTTTTTTCTGGATGCGGAAAACGATGTAGAGGAACACCTAAAAGTAAAATTCAAAGTTTCCATAATTATTCAGTTGGAAAAGTAATTATTTAAAATGTTAAGTATGTAATACTGTTTTTATGTATAATAAAAATAAACTAATAGCATTACTAAAGTATTACATTGAAAAGAGTATGCTTAGATGGTGTGGTCATGTTGAGAGGATGAATGAAAGCGGTAAGAAAGAAAGACTAAGAAAGGTAGATGTGAGTGGAAACGATGTGTTACGGCCCCGCCGCGCGCCGCCGCCAGATGGCACACGGCAGTACATACTAATGCCGTGCCTGCGGAGCCATACCGCGCCCGCGCCTCCACTTCGCGCCGCCAGGGGGCGACTGGTCATTCCGTTTCCGGCTGGGCGAGGACATCGGCACATCGCGGACGACCGGACATTCATTCATCAGTGTTAATCTTATAAAATCAGCAACAGCCTTTCATTAAATAACTTAAAATGAAAAACAGACTTTTACCAGTACCTATAGTCCATTATTATCGAAGTTAACACAGCGGCAGCAGCCGGAACAGTGGTCCTTCTACCGTCAGACTCAGAAAATCAACCAAGCCACGCCACCGCGCCATCTTGACCTACACGCAAGACGACGCAAAACGCCCAAGCCACGCAGAGCAGTGAAACAAACAAAGAAAAGAGGACTGGGGGCTGTGACTGAGTGAGTTCGTTCCGATTTCCTCTCTATTGTCCAATCCTACCGTATTCCTGCCTCAATTTGTGCTTGGTGACTTGGGGCCCTTTTTTTCGTGTGTGGGTGTGCTTGAGCGACTTCATTGCATCTACAGATTCTTATTCTGCATTCTTAAATTAAAAGGTATTATTACGCATCTACACGCAGCACGCTAAACGCTAGCATTGGTTGAAAATGACTGAAAATCGCTACAAGCAATTAATAGCAGCACGTGGCAGCTTGAAAGCCAAGGTGACACATTTCACCACCTATTTAAATTCAATCAAATCAGAATCTCAAACTCCAATTACAGAAATTCAGCTAACCGAACTAGAATGCCGCTTAACAAAACTAGATTCAGTCACCGTTCAATTTGATACCATACAGACGGAGATCGAGGCACTGGCCCACGATGGTGAAGATGAGTTCAAGCAGCGAGAGCAGTTTGACAACCGGCTCTATGCGCTGCTAGCAGCAGCCACCGCGCTGGTCAAATCAGCACGGAAACGGTCAGCCCGTGACGAGCGGGAGGATGGCTGGCACGACGCCAGTGGGTCTGACAACGACGCTCATCAAGGTTTCGTGAGGCTACCTAAGATCAACCTGCCTCACTTCGATGGCAACTTTCAACACTGGCTTGAGTTCAAAGATACGTATATCTCACTTATACACAACAACAAAAGCATAAATCAGATCAACAAGTTTCATTACCTCCGTGCTGCTCTCAAAGATAATGCCGCTTTAGTCATTCAAAGTGTAGAATTCAGATCAGATAACTATAATATAGCATGGGATTTGTTAACAAGTAGGTTTGACAATGAACGCCTCTTAATTAATAATCACATGAATGCTCTTTTCGATTTAGAACAAGCTCAAAAAGAATCAAGTGCATTTATAAGGAATGTTGTTGACACAACTAACAAAAACTTGTGTGCGCTTTCCACTTTAGGTTTACCAACAGACAACTGGGATGACATAATTATTTATTTTATGACAAAAAAGTTAGATTATAAATCATTCCGGGAATGGGAAGAGCATCGAAGCACAATAAGAGGTCGTCCCACTCTTGAACAATTTCTTACTTTTTTAACAAATCGAGCAGACTTGTTGGATACTATTCAACAAGAATCATCACACAAATTCAATAAACAAAACTTTCAAAAGTCAGATAGTAATAAAACCAAAACCTCATTGGCCTCTAATTCTAAAGATTCATCTTCAATAACATGTCCTATGTGTAAAAAGAATCATGAACTTTTCAGTTGCCAAGATTTCAGAAACTTAGATGTTATAACCCGCAATCAGAAAATGGTTAATTTTAAAGTTTGCAAAAATTGTTTGCGATCAGGACATACAGAAAAACATTGCAAATTAACACACTGCAAATATTGTACAAACAGACACAACACTCTTCTACACATGGACAAAGAGACAGAAACATCAGGTCCTGTCGCTCTGTCAGCAGAAATTCAGACTGACAAAACTTGCATCCTGCTCTCCACAGCGCTCGTGAAGGTGGCAGATTCCACGGGAAGACTTCGCACAGCTCGAGTCCTTCTTGACAACGGCAGCACTTCTCACTTCATCACGCAGCACTTCTGTAAGGAACTAGGTCTTATTGCATACAACACAGGCTCCATTGTATCAGGTATCAATAACCAATGCTCCTATAGTGCAGAGTCTTGTGAAATAACCCTTCAGTCATACTCAGGTGAATATGTAGCAAAACTTAATTGTTATGTATTACCTAAAATTACAAAGTCTTTGCCTTCGTCATACATAGACATCAAAGACTTGCCTCTTCCCCCGGGCATAGTTTTAGCAGATCCCTCTTTTAATGTTCCCTCCACTATAGACATATTAGTCGGAGCAGAAATCTTCTGAGATATTTTAACTTCCAATTTCATAGATTTAGGTAGCCATCGTCCTAAGTTGCAGCAAACTAAATTAGGTTGGTTAGTTTCAGGCAGAATTAATTTATCCAAACATACACACAAAAATACAGAAATTCAGAATTATCATATTCAGACAATTAAAAATACAGACATTCAGAAAAATCAAAACTTACAGAAACACAATAAACATACAGAACAACATAAATGTTATAATACACAAAATGAGGATTTACAACTTACCCGTTTTTGGGAGTTGGAATCAGTGTCTTCAAAGCACAACTTATCTCAGGAAGAACAAGCTTGTGAGCAGAGCTTCAAAGAGAACGCTCGACGAGACGATGAAGGCAAGTTTGTAGTATTTTTACCATTAAAAGACTCACCTGAAGTACTTGGAGACTCCTATGTGACGGCGAAGCAACGTTTTCTCTCTTTGGAACGCAGACTGTTACGTGACCCACATCTAAAAGAGGCATACTTACATTTTATGTCAGAATATTAAGACCTGGGACACATGACGGAAAATAAACAGAATACAGAACCAAAGGTTAGTTATTACCTACCTCATCATGGAGTAATCCGTGAGGCGAGTACCACCACTAAATTACGAGTCGTATTCGACGCGTCGGCCGTGACAACAACAGGAAAATCATTAAATGATATTCAGATGGTCGGACCGGTAGTCCAGGATGACTTGCTGTCCATATTACTCAGATTCAGACAACACAAATTCGTAATCACAGGCGATATAGAAAAAATGTACAGAGCTATATTAGTTACACCTTCACAACAATCACTACAGCAAATTTTGTTTAGATTTAGTCCTTCAGAACCATTAAAGACTTACACTCTTAATACGGTGACGTATGGCACGGCATCAGCGCCATATTTAGCCACTAAGTGTTTAGTTTCCCTTGCAGAGCAATGCTTGGATCCAGATGCAAAACAGGCTATTACTAGGGACTTCTACGTCGACGATTTCCTTAGTGGAGGGGAGACAATTCCAGCAGTAATAGACCTTTGTCAGAATGTTGCTAAAACATTAAAGGCAGCCAACTTTAACTTAAGAAAATGGCAGTCTAATAATACAGAAATCTTAAAAGTTATTAGTCCTAATATAGAAACAGAAACAAATCAGAAAACATTAGACTTAAATGAATCTCTACCTAATAAAACATTAGGATTACATTGGGACTCAACGGCAGATAACTTATTGTTTTGCATAAACATAGAGTCAAATAAAAAGAAAGTTACTAAACGGATAATATTATCATTAATCAGTCAAGTCTTTGATCCCTTAGGGCTGCTAGGGCCATGTACAGTGGAGGCAAAAATACTTATGCAGACAATTTGGCTTGAAAAATGCAGCTGGGATGAAGAAGTGTCACTTGACACCAGAACCAGATTTAAGAATTTCATTCAGTCACTGTCACATTTAAATTCACTATGCATACCACGTTGGGTTTGTAGTGAAACAGCTGTTACATTTGAATTACATACATTCACAGATGCCTCAGAACGTGCTTATGGTGCATGTGTGTATGTCAGAACCATTGATGCACAAGGTAGAGCCTGTGTCAGACTGCTAGCCTCTAAAAATAAGGTAACGCCTTTAAAACCAGTAACTATTCCTAGGTTAGAGTTGTGTGGAGCGTTATTAGGCACAAGACTCTGCACTAAAATGTTGAAATCACTTACAATTAAATTCAACAATTCTTACTACTGGACTGATTCCATGATCGTCCTCGGTTGGCTTAACACTTCACCAAGCCACTTAAAAACCTTTGTCCGAAACAGAGTAGGTGAAATTCAAGATTTAACCTCAGATTGCAAATGGAGCTATGTGCCGTCTAAAGACAATCCGGCAGACCTAGTTTCTCGCGGAGTGAAGGCTGATCTCATAACCGAGTCAGCGCTGTGGTGGCATGGTCCAAGGTTTCTTCATCAAACACACATCAACTTTCCAAAAATACCAGTCACACATACACAAGCATCTCTTCCAGAAACATCACTACACACAGTAGCAACAGATAAATCTAATGATAACAGCATCATCAAACTTATTAGTAATAAAAGTAATTACAATAAAATAATCAAAACAGTAGCTTATATTAAAAGATTTATTAAAAACTGTAAAAATCCTAACAAAAGCTCAGGTATTTTATCATTATCAGAACTTCAATGTGCAGAAAACAGTGCTAAATATTGCACAATGTGATATGTTCTCAGAGGAATATCATATTATTAAATCAGGACAATCCTTACATAAAAAACACAGATTGAATTCATTATCACCTTTTATTGATTCCAACAACATATTGCGCGTTGGTGGACGATTAAACAATTCAAATTATGAATACAATGTAAAACATCCTATTTTACTAAGTAGCAAACATCATCTCACACAGGTCATCTTTCACAAACAGCACATAGACTTATTACATGCAGGCCCACAATTGCTACTATCACAGATCAGGCAATCTTACTGGCCAGTGGGGGGGAGGAACCTCGCGAGGCGTACCGTACACAACTGTGTACGTTGCTCTAGATTTAAACCTAAACCTGTTCAGCCTATCATGAGTAACTTACCGCATGACCGGACACATCTAGAGTTTCCTTTCCTACACACTGGTATTGATTACGCTGGGCCAGTGTTGATATCAGATCGAAAAGGCAGAGGCAGTAGACTCATGAAATCTTATATTTGTGTTTTTGTCTGTTTCGCAGTTAAAGCCTTACACCTCGAGCTCGTCACGGACCTTACCAAAGAGGCATTCATCGCTGCTCTTCATCGGTTTATGAGTCGCCGTGGCAAGCCACAGACTATTTCATCAGATAATGCGACAACCTTTGTCGGAGCTAGTAACGATATTCAGTCATTTTTTAGAACTTATTCAGATGATATTCAAACAGACATGGCCAGCCAGGGTATAGATTTTAAATTCATTCCACCCTATACTCCACACTTTGGTGGGTTGTGGGAATCAGCAGTAAAGTCAGTCAAGCATCATCTCAGGAGAATACTCTCGCTGACACACCTCACGTACGAGGAGATGCCAACTTGCCTGGCACAGATAGAGGCTATCCTTAATTCCCGGCCCCTTACTCCTTTATCTACAGACCCTTCAGACCTTACCTGTCTTACACCATCTCACTTCCTTATCGGACGAACCCTCACATCAGTACCCCATCCTCCAGTTGCAGCTGATATGAACAGACTGCAGCGCCATGAAAGGATACAGAAACTTAAAGAACATTTTTGGCAGAGGTTCTCACAAGAATACATTACTCTTCTACAGGCCAAAACCAGGTGGCATTCATCAGCTGGTGAGGGCTTAAAGCTGGGGTCCTTAGTCCTTGTCAGGGACCGACACCAGCCTCCCCTGCTATGGCTGCTGGGAAGAATAGTCAAGCTACATCCGGGAGCAGACAGCACCAGCAGAGTGGCGGACATTCGAACCTCCAAGGGGGTCATCCAGAGGGCATACAATAACATATGCCCTCTCCCTATCGTCGCAGCATCATCTTGAAGCAAACTTCAAGCCCGGGAGCCTGTTACGGCCCCGCCGCGCGCCGCCGCCAGATGGCACACGGCAGTACATACTAATGCCGTGCCTGCGGAGCCATACCGCGCCCGCGCCTCCACTTCGCGCCGCCAGGGGGCGACTGGTCATTCCGTTTCCGGCTGGGCGAGGATATCGGCACATCGCGGACGACCGGACATTCATTCATCAGTGTTAATCTTATAAAATCAGCAACAGCCTTTCATTAAATAACTTAAAATGAAAAACAGACTTTTACCAGTACCTATAGTCCATTATTATCGAAGTTAACACAGCGGCAGCAGCCGGAACAGATGGAAGGGACGCCCTAGAAGGACAACACAGACCTTATTGGTGAAGTTCTTCAGAAAGGTCACGGGCGTAGTACTCACAACGTAAACAAAGCAAACGGAGTATGTAAGGATTGTATAGTTGCTGCCTACCCCCATTGGAAAAAGGCGTGAGTGTATGTTTGTATGTAATAGCATTACTGGTTATACAAATATATATCAGGATATAAACAAAATATTATTCAAATGTAGCCATTGACAATGCTGAGCATGGGGCCTTTCTTCAATTCGGTCAAGTGTTATTGTGTAGCATAATGACAATAAGCTTGTGCCGCATACATAATGGCTATAATATGAAGTTTAAGTCAGCCATACACAATCCAGTTAACCGGTTAAGTTTGCAGCGCGCTTGAAGCGGTACGGTTTATGGCTATCAGTTTGCATGAATGACACTGAGACTTGACCGGCAAACTGGATTGTGTATGGCCGGCATTAAACATAACTGGTAAATGTGCCTTTACTAAATAGCTCTGCCAAGTTTTTGAGAAACTCAGTTAATGTAATAAAATGTTGTCGATAACATTTAGGGTAAAAGCAACAGAATAAAGCAGAAAATTATGACCACATGGGTCTCACTGGTTCCATTTATTCTTTAAAATAGGACATTGGAGTTTCAAGTAAGAAGCACAGGAAATAAGCATAGAAAAACGTGAAAGTTTACATACCATCTTTCCTAGTCGATCGACATCCAGGTACGCAACAAGAATTTTGTGACATGATTGAAGCTCACTGTTCACTATTTGCAATTATGGGTCCAAGCTCTACAGAGAGAGTGCCTATGCGAAATGGTTCACAGTAACTTCACAAAGTTCTTGATGAAGAAGTTTACGAGACGCCGACACGGAGGAGCAAGCTCGACTCGGCGCGAACGTACGTAACAAAGATGATTATAAAGCGGCACAGGGACACGGAGGACGTAAGTTCACTCGACGTGGGTACCAGATGCACATGCGAAATAACCAGAACTTTAAAATTGCAAAAATGCGTGTGAGCAAGTACACAACCAGCTAACCGACATATTTTGCACTTAAAGTGTTGCTATAATGCAAATAGAATACGCATGATTTGCCTTATAAAATTAATTTAATAATATTTTTCTACGCTGCGGTTTCATATCTCAAAATGCTTGAAAACATACATTATACTTATTTTGTAATATTTATTAGAATATCAACCATTTATAATTTAATAATCACACTTTGTGGGGACTCTTTTCCAGCATTATGTTTTATTTATTAAATGTAGCAACATCGATCTTTATTTTATCCTAACTATGAACTAGATGGCGCTGTTTTGAAGAAAAAAAAACAATATTTCTATAGTTCGCAGTTGCCATAGCATGCGCGCGCCGGCGCGGCGGCGGCGCCCCGCGCTATCGTGACTTTGTATACAATGTATTCCTACCGCGAGGAAGTGGAGAAAGCTTGAACGGTGCCCAGAGACTGTACGAAGCAGAAAGTATTCCTCGCCTTCGCAATCAAGGGATAATAAATCCTTCAGTACCTAATCGCCAAAGGATTTTGGCCGCAAATCAGAGGCTATTAAACCATGGCCAATTTATAGCTCCTACACACGCTCAAGGACGTGGCAGGCCGAGACTCGCAGTAGAGATCGAAGGAGATATATTCGATATCTTTGAACGGAGCCCTAGATCGAGTACGCGAGATGCAGCGCGGCGCTTCGGCGTAAGCCAATATGCCGTGTGGAAACTTCTCCATACTGCTGGGTTGCACCCGTACCATTTTCAAAAGGCACAAGCCTTGAACGACGCAGACGCCGCGCGCCGTTCCTCGTCGAGCCTTCTGCGAGTGAGAATTTGATTTGAAAAGTGACACTGTAGTGCTCAACAAAATTAAAAATAATGTGCAAAAACGTGCAAGACTCTGTTTAGAGAGAAACGGTATGCATTTTGAACATTTATTAAAGTAGGTAGGGTAAACTTGCCTAATTCGTACCCCTTAAGAAAAAACCATCATATTTTGAAAATTAGGAAAGATAAATTAGTTTTAATTAAAAGTAATTTTTGTTTGCTAAATGCTTTATTGTTTCTATAATCAAATTTAACATATATAAACCTTATAAACTTCTAAAAAATTAACAATTTAAAAAAAAACTAAAAAAGTACGATTTAAGACCAATCATCCCAAATCGTACTGCTATATCCTTAATTCGAACTTTGAGATCTATTCATTGGTATACAGTATTGAGAATCAGCATCATAATCAACCATGTGTTATTAAAACAAGTAGTAATTCTTAACAAATTCGACGGATGGTCTTCGCCAATTCTCGGCAATCATCGCAGTTATATTCTTTGGTTTTTTTATTGGTTCGTTGTACGTGTTCGTGGTACGTTTTAAGAATTTAACCGTAGACAGAGAAACTAATTTAACTCGAGTACGAAATAGGAGCAAGAGCCAAACAAATTTTAAATTTACCGCCAAATAAATTGACAACAGTTACGAGTCACGTTACACGTCAGATGAAATCGCGAAGATACACATGAATACGTGTCAAATCGTAAAATAGGTTATACACGACCTTATTTGAATAAAACTCTTACGAAATGTGTAAAAATATTACAACAATAGTTGAAAAAAACTTACTTTTGCAATATTTTTGTCGAGAGCAGCGTCACAGGTGTTATCTCTCAGATGGTGAAATGGCCGACTGTTATTTCTATTTTTTGACACTAGAGGCGCTGATAGTTGTTACCAAAGCCGAGTTTTAAGTGGAGTACGAATTTGGCGTAAGTACGAATTAGGCAAGTTTACCCTTTAACATTTACCATTACCTGTTAATGTGATTGTTCTAAGATGATTTTGATAAAATGATTAATTATTTGTACGTTGATTAAATTTTTTTAAATACGCCTAATAGCAAAATGTTTTGGCACGGTTTTAATAAGGTATAAAGTTCTTATTTAACTAATTTATTTTTACTTTATTTGTAATTAATTAATGGATTACATTCTAATCATAGTGAACATAGCACAAACCTTTTGCTTATTGACGTGAAAGTATGAAGGGAAAATTTGCAACTTTGTTTATTATTGTGTTATTGAATCAATGAATTGCGGCGGCGCGCGGGGCGGACCGGCCCACGTAACTTCAACTAGCGCGTACGCACGGCGCGGCAGTGTCCAGAAACATAAACTTTTTATAGATAACTTTGTGATGTGATATCTTAATATTTTTGTATTGAGTGATACTAAAAGAAACTGGCGGGTGCGGTGAGCGGTCGGCCAATCAGGAAATGAGCAGGACATAAGGGAAGCAGGTCGTTCGGGTCTGTGGACATTGGGTACATAGGTCGGGAGTTGAGGACAGCTTCAATTTGTGCCAATATCGTACATAACTCCTCGTATGTAAAATGTGAATTGCCTATAATGCGACATAAATGAAATTTACAGGACTTGACCCCTGCCTCCCACAAACCACCAAAATGAGGCGAGTACGGCGGAATAAATGTGAATTCTATGGAGTTATTAGTCGTGAAATTAATAATATCTGATTTTGAAGAATCAAAAAATTTTGAAAATTCCTTTAAAGCCCCTACAAAAGTTGTGCCATTGTCAGAATATATCTGCAATGGTTTGCCGCGTCGAGAGATGAAACGTTTCAACGCCAGTAAATATGCTTTAGTAGTAAGACTTGTGACCAATTCTAAATGTATTGCGCGCGTAGCAAAACATACAAAGAGACAGATGTAACATTTCGTTAACTTTGCCCCCTTCCGGCACGGTTCAGCATGAACAATGGCCCAGCATAATCCACACCACTACTTATGAATGGATACCCTGGCTCCAATCGTTCGGTAGGTAAGTTACCCATTTGTATGTTTAACGGTTTAGGTCGCATACGCTTGCAAGTCATACAGGTGTGCACCACTTGTTTAGCCAAGTTACGCCCTCTAATAGGCCACCAAGTATCACGAATTGTGGCCAGTAGTAACTGAGTCCCAGCGTGTAATAGTGATTTATGTTGATGCTCAAATATAAGGCGAGTAAATCTGTGTTTGCTACACAACAACAAAGGATGTTTTTTGTCGTATGAAAACGAGTCTGAATATGATAACCTACGAGTACCTCCTACTCTAATTAAATCGTGATCATCCAAGAAAACATTTAAACTAGAAATACTGCGTGGGCAGTTTATTTGTTTATTTTGTTTCAATGTTTTATAAACATCTAAGAAAGATTGTTGTTGTGCTATTCGGGTTAAAGTTCTAGTAGAAATATCCAATTCATCCATCGATAGGCAACCTTTGAGGCGTTCTGTTTTTAGTTTCGTGCGGCTATTGTGAATGCAACGCATAATGTACGACACTACGCGTCGCAAGCGATTAAAACATGAATACCTATTGAATAGAAAGGAATCTGTATTTACTTTAATACAAATTTAGAAGTGTACCAATAAAACAATTAATACTCAATATCAAATCAAATATGTATTCGTCCTTAAAAGAAACTGTTTACAACCGATTCCACGAACTGATTTTATGAATACTTCTTATAATATTCTTAGTTTCATAAATATTCTTAGTTTTTGATCTCTTTTCTTTACACCGGTCGGTATCCTAGTATTTTTTCGAGAACGCTTCAATATGGCCGACCGCAGTAATAATCCACTCCAATGCCAGTCAAAACACAAACTATTATTCCACCAATAAGTGTTAATACATTATTTTTATAAACGATTAATTTAAGTCTTGCTAATTAAATTATTTTAAATATTTTCATATGAAATAAATAGCAAAAGCTTACAACTTGAACTAGTAATGAAGTTTTAAGTGGTTTTTAATTCAGGCAATTCATCGTGATTAACATTGCTTGAATTAATATCATGTTCCCATTGTGTACTAGGAACCTGTAGAAATGGCGGTCCGCGCCACCACAATGAGCCTATACTACCTCAAATGGCTTAGCAGAATCCTCTGTTACGCCGAAAATACTGCAGCATTAATTTTGAAATAAATATATGGTAAAGTTGAGGATTAATGTTAAGTACTGTGTGTGGCGAAAACACGATTCCATGAAATTTTCTCGATAGAAAAAAATCCCAAAGTAGGTTTATTTTTCAATATAGAGGTATCTATATTGAAAAATAAACCGCTGGCAATCATAAAATACTTCAAATTAGATCATGAAACTTTTTATACTAACTGAATTAACTATAAAACAGGTCTTATGTGTTTTATATTTTTAAATTTCCTTTTTTTTCGCCGTAAAATAAATAACCTATAATATCGGCCATATTAAAGTTTGTTCCCTGCCGCGCGCCACCCGCGCTCAGTCCTGCTCCGGCTTCCGTACGGGAGGGCTGTGTCATTTTGCGCTCAGGACACATATTACGCAACAGAACGACGTAAAATAAAAATATTGAATTGCATAAGTTTATAGTGTTTGCGTAATGGGCAATAATCGAAATAAAAATAAGAAGCGACGGGGTTGGCGTAAAGAAACAGGCAAACATATGAACGAAATGAAGTAAGTATCTACCGACCTATCTATTTACAGTATTAGTGATTACAAACATGTAGGTAAAAATGTAGTACGTATACACGTTTGGAACAGTTTCAGCATGTGTAGGTAGACCAGGTATTTACCGTACATACTTATTTATATATATATATATTTTATTTATATATTTTTATAACTTTCTAAGCGCTTGGCGGCTACAATATATACGGGTCGCGGGTTCGATTCCCGCACGGAACATGTGTTATTATGTGATGGCCTACAAATAGTTGTGACGACTTGTGATTGTAATCGCACCGTCCACGATTCAGGAGAAATCAGTTTAGGGCAACTTTTATAAAAAAAAAAGTTTCCTAAGTAGGCTTCTTTTTGTTTTGACAATACTTATACAACCAAATATACTTATAGGTTTTATATTTTTATAACTCCAGTACTTACCTATTTCTCCGATTGCTCCTAAAAAAACAGTGCAATTACAAACACAAGTCTTCACAACTATTTGTAGGCCATAACATAATAATAGTTACATGTTCCGAGCGGGAATCGAACCCGCGACTCGTACTGCAGCCGCCAAGCGCTTAGAAAGTTATAAAAAAATATGTATAAGTATGTACGGTAAGTACCTACACTAACTGCAAGAAACAAAACTATTGCTTGCTGCACACACAATCGGACGTGCTGGTCACACCTTGCGCTTATCCGACTGTAGTGCTAGATACCTATGTATGTTGTAATATACATAAAAATTATGAACCTACTGGACGTACTGTAGTAGATTAGCTAAATAATAAATATGATGATCTTTCCAGACGACGTCGATTACACACTACTGAAGACGATGTTGATAAAGAGAATATTCCAATAAATTCGTGAGTATCTGCTACCTACTTATACATGTAACTGATCTCAGATCTGTTATTAGAATACACGGCTAAATAATAAGGTACCTATCAAACTATATATTTCCAGTATAAGCTGATCTCACATTGTATAGGCATTCAGCACAATGAGAGGTCAGCTTATACTGGAAAAGTACAGCTTGATATGTAGCCACGCGTACCCGCAACTTTATTTCTACGTATATATTAAACGTAGGTAAATAATAATAATTATTATTATAATTATTCATTGTTATCCATTCGCAAGTCGGATTTTATGGACGATTTCATCATCTTTTTTTTTCTTGTACATTTTTAGGGTTCCATATCGAAATGATAAACAAAATAACCAGCCACTCGTGATTGTTACAGAACCCAAATACCTCCGATAGATGTAGAAATAAATTCGGACGAAATAAATGTTCATACATTACAAAATATTGAATTGTAAGTACCTATCTTACGTATTTGATCACCAAGATATTTTTTTCTGTGCTCTCCCACATGGCATTACCGTTTTGTACTAACGCGTAACGGTTACTATCACGAAATTGGCGAGTTCACGATAAAACTTTTCATAATGTTGTACTTTTTAGGGTTCCGTATTACTTATTCATGTTGATAAAAATATGCTTTCAGGTGTAAGTACTTTTATAATGAATGTTGCGTTTTCTTGCAGATCACAAGTACCACCTGAGGACATAAGCTGTTCAATGAATATAAATAGTGACGAAAGAATATTGGATCCGTAAGCTATTTTTTTTAAATCTTTTTACTCTTGATTTTATTGGTGACTAGCTTTTGCCCGCGATGTCGTCTGCGATCCAGGATAAAAAGTAGCCTATACCCATTTCCAGGACATGGCCTTTTCATGTACTAAATTTCATCCAAATCCGTTCAGCTACTTTAGCGTAAAAAACAAACTCACCTTCCAAAATTATATTATTAGTTAGGAAGTTAGGATTATAATTTCTTTATTCTTATACTAAAACAACCTCTTTTTTTCGGATATTCACATAATCTTCCGCAATACGACACATCAGATGATGAATGTGATGATGATACTAATTGGTAATTGCTAGATTTTTTTTATATGAGAAGTTTTTATGTGTATCATGTATGTTATGCAGGTTAGCAAGAATTCACCAAAAAAAAAATATTCTGGTCATTTCAGGTACGAAGTGAGTTTTAATAATCCTTTGGAAGAGAAAAGCGGTTTTTCTGTAGAAGGACGAAGAATAATTGATGTAGAATATTTTTATAGCAGACTTCAAGAAATATCCAATCATAATTAGGCATTCGGATGTACATTGAGCAACGTTCACATTATATCAGAAAAAAGAAAAGGTCTGCTTTCCAAATATAAATTAGCCTGCAATATGTGTAATCTAACATTTTATTTATTTAACCATTCTGAGCCTAAATCAGACCTACGTATAGATTTAAACAAATCTGCAACATCTGGCATCATATCTTCTGGAATAGGCTATTCCCAATTTAGCGAATTACGTGCATCAATGGATTGTCCATTTTTCTCTCAAAAGCATTATGCTAAAGTCCAAAATGAAATATATGATGACTGGCGAAAAACTGCTATAATTACAATGGAGGCAGCTGCAGCACGGGAACGAGATGCAGCTATTGCGGAAGGGCGAGTAAAAAACGGCATTGCTTGCATAGATGTGATTGCAGATCGTGTCTGGAGTAAACGTTCTTTCAACACAAATTTTTCAGCCCTAGAGCCTGGAGCTGCCGCTATAATTGGTAAAAGGTTCGGTGAGGTTTTGTTCATCGGGGTGAAGAACAAATACTGCTGCATATGTGCGCGAGCTGAAAGTAAAAGTATCAGTCCAGGCGACCATGTATGCTATAATAATTATAGCGGTTCTTCTACCGGTATGGAGTCCGAGATATTGTTAGAGGGATTTAAACAGTCCATTCCCATGCATAACCTTATATACGAGGGGCGTTTTTAAGTTCGCGGAATGGAGGGTGAGAAGTGAAAATAAAAATACTAAATTATTTTTCTTTTTCAGTATATTCACCTGCTACCCTTATACATTTTTCAGATCTTTCAATTAGCTTATGTATACCTTCATAAAAAAATGCTTTGTCTTTGGCCGAAAAATAAGCTGAAACCGCGTCCTTCACTTCTTCATCAGTTGAAAATTTCTTCCCACGAAGTTCTTTTTTCAGTTTTGGGAATAGGTAATAATCACTGGGAGCCAGGTCTGGGCTGTAGGGTGGATGGTCTAAAATATCGAAGCCCACCTTATGCAGGGCAGCCAACGCAACACGGCTCTTGTGAACAGGCGCGTTGTCGTGAAGGAGAAGGACAGCTTTGGTCAATTTACCCCTCCTTTTTCTTTAATGCTTTCTTTCAACCTCTCGAGGTTAGAAGCATAGTATTCTCCGGTTATAGAAACGCCTTTATCTTTATAATCGGTCAACAGGATCCCTTCTGAATCCCAAAACACTGTTGCCATGATTTTTCCAGCCGATTGTGACACTTTAAACTTCTTAGGTAGTAGTGTGCCTTTTTTGTGCCACTGCATAGAGTCTTGTTCATAATGATGAACCCAAATTTTATCTCCAGTAACAATTCGACTTAATAGTCCATCCTTATCATCGTTACAGAGGTCCAAAAACGTGCGAGAACACTCCACGCGGTGTTGTTTTTGAGGCGGCGTGAGCATTCTTGGCACCCATCTTGCACTGACCTTTGTCATGCCAAGATGATCGTGTAGAATTTTGAAAATTGTCTTACCCGATACTCTAACCATTTCTGCAAGCTGTTTCTTCTTTAGTCTGGCATCTTCATTTATTATTTTTTCGACTTTTTTTATGATTTCCGGAGTAGTCACCTCGATCGACCGTCCGGGCCGTGGGTCGTCTTCAAGTGAGGTCCTGCCTTGTTTAAAGATATTGTGCCGCTTGTAAACTATGGTTTTACCCGGGCAAGAGTCCCCGTAAACGGATTCCATCTCTTCCAGTATATTTTGAACTGACTTTCCTTGCTTGGTAAGGAACTTTATTACGGCACGGTACTCGATTTTTCCATAATTCACACTTTCTTCCCAATTGAGTTGTTTGCTTGACGATAGTTCAAAGACTAATGATCCAATTAAGATACAACCTGGTATTTATACTAATATTGAGTGGCTGAAGTTGTGGCCATCCTGATAATGACCTATTGTTATCCCCTCCCCCCCATTCCGCGAACTTAAAAACGCCCCCTCGTACGAGCGTATGGTGGCAGACGGTGACTCTAGCACATATAAAAAAAATTTTGAAGGTCGTCCATATCCCAATTGCACCGTAGAAAAAGTAGAATGCAAAAATCACATTTTCAGAAACATGTGTAAAAAGCTAAAGAACATAACTACAGAAAAAAAAATTACTACTCAAAGAATTCTAGCTATCCGTAAAGTCATTTGCTCATCAATAACTGAACATCAAAGACGCCACCTTTGACATAAAAGTAAGTAACCTATTCACAGACATCATGAATTCATACAATCATGCATTCGGAAATCACGAAAACTGCCAACCCTATTATTGTACTAGCCAAAACAATAGTGAAGACTTAACTTTAATTGTGAAGACGTGTGCTATATGGCATAGAATTAAATTTGTGGTTAACACTGTGGCAGCTAAGGCTCGAAGTCTTATGCACAACAGTGACAGCAATAGAGTAGAGTCTTTCAACAGTATAATTGCTAAATTTGTGGGCGGGAAACGCATAAACTTTTCGTTACGTCGGGGCTATGATGCGAGATGCAATGCTGCCGTGGTATCATTTAACACAAAGCGCCCACTTACCACTTTACACAGAGCAATTTTGGGGAGAAGTCCCAGGTCGCTAGTGAAGAAATTAGAGGAGAAGCGCTCACAACAAAGACAAAGAGCATCGAAATATTGCAATAGAAAATGTAAAAAACTGTTTTTAAAAACCAAAGATAAAGATTATGGTGAAAATTTTGAAAAGCCAGACATGACAAGTCTGGAGTACAATAGAATCAAAGAGGACTTTTTGAAAAGTTTGCCCAGTTCAGAAGAAGATCGAAGACAAGTAGAAAAGTCTACAATTCTACAAAGAGAATCAAGTGAGTGGTTAGAGCTCAGAAGGAAACTTCTAACGGCATCAAATTTTTCCAAAGTCGTAAATAAGCGACAAAACTCAAGTGTTAAAATTTAGTGAAAAATCTTATATATCCAAAGAATCTAAGCCATGTCCCATCTCTGAAACATGGTATAGAGCATGATGCAACAGCAACAGAGCAACTAGCATCACAATTAAACATTCAAATAGAGCCTTGTGGTCTCTTCATAGATAAAAACTTGCCTTTTCTAGGTGCAACTCCAGACGGAATAGTGGGATAAGACACAATAATTGAAATCAAGTGTCCAATTACAGCATTTAAAACATCTTTGGACGAATCTATAGATAAGAAAAAAGTGAATTTTTGGAAAAAAACTATAAACGGACTTGTCATAAATAAAAAACATCCTTGGTATATACAAGTACAAGGACAATTTCACATAACTGGTAGGCAAAAATGTATTTTCGGAGTATGGTCTGGATGCGACAAAGATATCAAAGTTGAAATTATAGAGAGAGATGACCAATATTGGCAAGAAATGGAACCAAAATTAGTACATTTTTATATGGCATGCATGTTGCCTGAGCTATGCGATCCCAGACATGTTCGAAATATGCAAATTAGAGATTTAAGCGAATTAAATGTTCTGTAATTTTGACAATGTGTAATAACTTATGGTAAAAACCATATCTACCCTACCTACCTACATACCCTATCCCACCTACCTACTTACTTACCCCCCTCCTTTCCTACATCTTTGCCTACCTACCTAACTATCTTACCTACATACATAACTACATACCTATCTAAGTATTCTACCTACGTACCTACCTACCTACTGATAGATAACACGAAAATGCATCACATTTTTCACATACATATATAGCTACATAACCAACTATCCTACTTATCTACATAGTTACATACTTACCTACCTACCTACCTACCTATGTAATATTCATAGTCATCCAAACCTTGCCTTGAGAATCACGAACACAAAAAAGAAACAAAAAAACAATATATTGCAGTCCTCGGAAGTTATGCGCAGACATACCTACATTTCGGTTATTTGTTTTGAAAATTGTATAATGGCAAAGCATTTTACTACCAAGCCAATGTACCCACAGAACCCTGAATGCAATGGTGACTCGCACTTGATTAGTTTTTTGTAATAGTAGAATTTATGCAGTGGCTCAGAACCGGTTTATAAAATGTCTTATAGGTAGGTATAGTAATACTATGTAGGTACTTACATAGACCTACTACTTACATAATTACATACAAAAACGGCTGTCACAAATGCATACAAGGAGAAAAGTATAAAACTCAAACTTACTACAAAATCAATGGGCGGAACCCTCACCGTAACGTTGGCTCGTGTATTATTTTGTAGCAGCTCTCCAATATAAGTTGATCTCACATTGTATAGGCTTTCCGTACAGTGTGAGGTCAGTTTATACTGGAAAATTTTGCTTGATGAGCAACTGTTCAAACTCAAACTCAAACTCAAAGCATTTATTTCAAATAAACCAATTACAGGCACTTTTGAATTGTCAAGGGGTCGGTCAGTCAGAAAGATGAAGCTAGTTGCCCATTCCAAAGCGTAGTAGGTACCTATGGAGAAGAACGGGCAAGAAACTCCATGGACACTCTTTTAAATCAAAATATTGTTACAATAGAGTGGTTACATCATTCATGTTGTAATTATACATGTGAGAACGATGTAGAAAGACGTGCACGTTAAAAGCGTCCGTAATAAAAAGATAAAAACAATTATGGAATTAAAATAAGCCGTGGCAGCTAAGAAATGACCAGTGCCTACTGACGGCGCCCGTTCACGAACATGACGTATGGATCAGCACCATTCAGCTCAACCATTTTGAAGGGAACTCAATGATCCAATACACACGCCACCACCAGAGACACATTTGAGTGAGCATGACATACTCTCAGCCGCCAGGGCACATTCAAGTCAATGAAAGACGAACCCAGTAAGCTTTATAGTGGGTACATAGTGCTCACACATGTGCTATGCAATTATACAATACTATGAGATTGAATTTATACAATGCAAAGATAGGTTGTACAATCTTCATCAGCTCCAACATTATTTTCGAATGCTAATTAATTAGTTTACGCGCCCTTGTGGAGCAGGACCAGCCCTGAGCCAAGCATTTTTGTCAGCGATATAATCCCCCAACTTATAATATGCTTGGCTGTATAGTGTGCGTTTTATACAGGATTTAAATTTCGTTTCATTCAGTTGGAGTATGTGGGGAGGTATTTTATTGTAACATTTTAAACAGTACCCCATGAAGGATGAGTCTACTTTAGCCAGTCTGAAACCTGGTTGAACTAATTGGTCCCTATTTCTAGTCCTATAATTGTGTCTTTCACCTCTTTTACTGAAAAGATTTAGATTTTTCCTTACGTACATGATGTTTTCATAAATATATTGACAAGGTACCGTCATGATGTTAATGTCTTTAAACAGTTCCCTTAGAGAATCGCGCCTGCGGAGGCTGTATATTGCTCTGATAGCTCTTTTCTGTAGAATAAAAATAGACTCAATATCGGCAGCCCGTCCCCATAATAAAATACCGTAAGACATAATACTATGAAAATAGCTGAAATAGACTAGCCTCGCGGTATCTACATTAGTAAATTGACGGATTTTTCTTACAGCATATGCTGCTGAACTTAGCCGTCCTGCAAGAGATGTTAAATGAGGACCCCATTGCAGCCTTGAGTCTAGCGTTATTCCCAGGAAAACAGTTTCATCGACAAATTCTAGTTTCTCGTTATTCAATACTATGTCACAATCACTACTTTTAACATTCGGTAAAGCAAATCTTATGCATTTAGTTTTTTTCCCATTTAATACTAAATTATTAGCAGTGAACCAATTATGTACCTGTAGTAGGGCATTATTTACGTCGTCAAGATTTGATGCACGTCTATTTATCTTAAAGATTAAAGAAGTATCGTCAGCAAATAATACCATTTGTGGTTGGTTTTTAAATAAATGGGGTAGATCATTAATATATACTAAAAAGAGGAAGGGACCTAATATCGATCCTTGTGGAACACCCATTTGTACTTTTAAATGAAGTGAATTGATACCATTTATTTGCACTTTTTGTTGTCTATCATTTAAATAAGAATGTACTAAACTAAGCGCGAGTTTACCTAGTCCGTAATGCTCAAGTTTTAAGAGCAAGGTTTCGTGATCAACGCAGTCAAATGCCTTGGAGAGGTCACAAAAGATCCCTATGGCATCTTGGGCCTCCTCCCACGCTGTAAATATGTGTTTTAATAAAGTGACACCGGCGTCAGTCGTACAACGTCCTTTGGTGAAACCATATTGCTGATCGTGTAAGATTTTGTTGGTGTTAAAATGATTAAGCATTTGATTGAGCATTACCTTTTCGAACACCTTGCTGAATACTGGCAACACAGATACTGGTCTATAATTGTTGGTGTCTTTGCTGTCCCCAGATTTAAAAAGTGGTATAACCTTACTGTATTTCATTAAATCCGGGAAGACTCCTTGATCTACACACAAATTAAATATTAAAGCTAAGTATGGTGCTATAGTCTCGATTATTGCTGTACAAACTTTGATAGACATTCCCCATAGATCTTCGGTCAATTTGATTTTTATTTGCCGAAAAGCTTTTATAACTATCATAGGGTTTATATGTTTAAATTGAAATTCAACCGGGCAGCCTAAAACGTTCGCTCTTAATAAATCAATCGAGACATCAGGTGAGGAATTTAAAGCTTCCGTCGTTTTAACTGGTATATTAGTAAAGAAATTTACAAATTCTTGAGCGACTTCTAAGTTAGAGCTTATGGCACCACGTGAAGTCTCCAATGTATAATCTGTGCTACGTATTTTTTTCCTACTAGTTTCGTTATTTATAACTTTCCAAACCGTTTTTATTTTATTTTCTGCTGATTTAATCTTGTTGCTAATGTACTGGGCTTTAGCTATCTTGCAAGTATTCCTAAAAATTTTTGAATATGTAGCAACATACTTGTTGAAAGTTTCAGTGTTAATGTAGGGCTTAAGGCCGTACAGATCGAACAGTCTTTCCCTACTTATCCTAATACCTCTAGTTGCCCAGTCACTAAAAATAAAATTAGGACAAATATTTTTTGTTTTCTTTTCAAAAGTTTTATTGAATTCATTGTGCACTACTGAAAAGAAATTCTCATACAATTTATTTGCATCGTCCATAATATGACTCAGAACATTTAACTTATTGTTTAGGGTACTATTGAATCTACTTAATTTGCCAGTCGTTATTGGTCTAAATTGTATTTGCACTTTTTGCAAAGGTGTTTTAAACTTAAAAGTTACCGTTTGTCCACTATGATCAGATGGCAAATAATTTACGATGGCTTTCACTAAATAATCACAATCGCAGAAGACATTATCAATACAAGTAGCAGAACTTGGAGTTACTCTAGTTGGTTCAGTAAAAACATTCGATAAATTGAACGATTTAAAAAGGCTTAATAATCTACTGCTATTTGAATTAATTTCCAAAATGTTAATATTAAAATCACCACAAATAATTGCAGCTTTATTACTGGATGCAAGTTTCGCTAGGACATCTTCCATTATTGACTCAAATAAAGAAAAGTTCTGATAATTAGGAGGTCTGTAAACGCACACTACAACATGCTTATCTAGCTCAACACAGGACATTTCGATGCAATGTTCAACTGATAAACCAACTATGTCATTCCGTTGCTTAGATTTTAAACAATTTTTAATTAAGATTAGAGAACCTCCACGCAGCATAGATTTACGGTTAAAACAACTGCCTACACTGTAGTTCTCATAATTAATTAGCATTTGATAATCCTTTAACCAATGTTCAGTAAAACAAACAATGTCAAACTTTGTTTTTTCTAAAAACATTTCAATTTCTAATAATTTGGAAGAAATACCTTGAATATTTTGATGAAATAATTTCAAGACATTTTGCTGATGTTTTTGATAATTAATTAATTTAAAGCAAGAAGATACCTTGTAGTTGTTACGTATAGGAATATTCTTACTGGTACCTTCTGTTGTCTTACAAACTAGTTTAAATGATTATCCGGAGTTATCCCCAATACTTCAATGTCATCACCAGGCAATGAGCTCCTAGTGAGTGAGGGGCATGGAACCTCCTTCGTACAATTTGTAAAAATACTTATAGCATTTGAGCTACCTTTATTCAAGCTCACCACCTTATTATTAGTACTATTACTAACCATTGTGGTGTTAATAACACAAGACTTCGACATACTACTTATGTCTGAGTTTATATAAAAAGCTAATAGCCTTGCTATTATGTGTCTAAAACTAACAGGCAGATACACAGTATCTCTAGTCGATTTTAAAGTTTCCACAAAACTATTGGTGTCAAAATACACAAGCTTGTCACTGTAATGAGTAACTAAAAAGTGCATATGGTTATTAAGCATATGAATATAATTGTTTTGTCTTTTCGTCAAAGTTTCAAAATATGGGAAAGCACACAATATTATTTTACTACAATTTAACTTTAACAACTCAGTTACACATTCAGTGATTTCTTCCTTTTTGACCTTAGCACTATTACCTACAAATACAGTAATAGTGGTTCTAGGATTAAATACCTTTCCTGTTACTGATGCCATTATTCGTTTGTAGGTTGACCCTGGCATACAATAATTGTGGGTAGAATAACTCTGCTTGTTACTAATTAATTTACCTAAACCTCTTCCTATACTATCTGAGAACATAACTGAATTGTAACAATCATGATTACTGAAAGCTGGACAAGTACCAATCTCAGGCACTTGGGATAGATGTTGTACTATATCTGGTTTATCTTGGTTGAGAGTACAGTCTTGAGACCAACTCTCAGTCTGGGACGGGTCCTCCGTTACCTCAGGCTGGACAGCATCAGGTTTTGAAACCTTCTGACAAGTGCACTGACACATAACTAACTCATTAGCAGCAAGAATATGTTCTTTAATTTGGTTCTGAGAACCCACATATTTAATGTAAAGGGAACTGAGTCTACCTTCAAGTACCTGTATGTCAGTCTGTAAGCGCTGTGTATCAATTTTTTTTTTTTTTTTTTTTTTTTTTTTTTTTTTTTTTTTTTTTTTTTTTTTTTTTGTTAGTAGATACATTGAAATTCCTGCCGGGGTCGCGGTACTGTCCGAACGGGAAACCGTGACCACGTGACGTGACGTGACGTGACGTCACGGGAAACCGTGACGTGGCTATTGAAGGTACACCGTGGATTTTAGTCAGTAAGAGTCTGACAGTTCCTTCCGCGCCACACAGGGTGGAAGGATTTTACCACGATAAAAAAGGTACCCACATTGAAATTAAAGTGATATAAAATTTTATTTTGATACGAGTAATACTGTCAAATTAATACTATTTTAGATCATTGTATTACTTAGAACCTAGTTTAGAAATGTACCTAGTTTAATGTAACAAAATCGCATCGACCTCGCGGCGTGCCTGCGTGACCGCGAGCAGCGCGTGTGCGAGCGAGATAAAAACTTAGGCGGCGCGGTGAAATGGGGGCGAAATTAGAATTTGAGCTGAGGTTGTATAGGCTCTTAAATATCTAGATGCACATCACGCGATAACAAATCATCAGGATTTTGTTTACCGGCTACATAACCACGGCTTATCGCCCGTGAGTTCATTAATTTGTACAACGCGGTTCTGCACAAATGTTTTTAATAAATTAGGTGACATTTTAAGCCATCCTAAAACTATTGTTGAGTCGGACCAAAAGTATTAAAAGCTATTAAAAGTTAATCTTAATGAGTTACTAATTTTCGTAAACAACTTTGCAGCTACTAGCGCGCCACACAATTCTAAGCGCGGTACGCTAATTGGTTTAACGGGAGCGACCTTACTTTTCGCACACAACAGATTGACTGATATCACCTGCGCGTCTGTATAGCTGCGTATATAGGCGCAGGCGCCGTATGCATCTTGCGAGGCGTCACAAAATATATGTAGCTCAATAATGTGTGTATTTTCTCCCATGACATAACGTGGAATGCGTATGTCTTGTAGATTGGGTAATTTGTGAATGAATTTTTGCCATTCCACTAGTATATGGTTAGGAACTGCGTCATCCCAACCTATCTTACATAACCACATCTTTTGTAATAGAATTTTAGCTATAATTATATTTGGTGTAAGTAAACCTAAAGGATCATATATCTGCGCGATGACTGAGAGAATATTACGTTTGGTAGCGTGAGTTACGTCATGATCGCATTTTGTGTTAAAATACAATTCATCGGATGAATAAAACCAGCCCATACTCAGTGTTTTGGTATGACAATTGTCTCCTAGTGAGAATTCCTTAGACGTAGATGGTAACTCTGTTTGTGGAATTGCCGAGTTAAATATCCATTTAATATCCGCTCGACGAGCGCACAGAGCGGACATGTTACTGTTTGTTTTAATAAAATCTAAAAAGTTCTTTAGCCAATTACGAACCTTACGGCAACTAATTACAACAACTTTTTGCAAAATTGAGCACTAATGACATACACCGTAACTGTTTTGAGCTACGAGTAATGAACGCACCATCGACGCGGTAACCGCTCTTCACCCCCTCGAGTAAAAAGGACGGAATATCTACTGCTGTATTTCCGCACCATACGCACCTGACGGCGGCGCACAAGCAACTCCCACGTGAGTAACTTTGTACATAGATCTACAATGAGCACACCACGCTCACCGCCTGGAGGCGGCATGTGTGTGGGACGCAGCGGATCGTATCCGAATTTGTCTGAATCGCATAAAGAAACTACACCACAGATTACTCTTCGTAATAAACGAAAATTACCCGACGATGCTGAAGCGACTAAATCTGATATTGCTGAAATAAAAAAGCAGATTTCTGAAATGATGGAATTATTAAAATCCTCCAAGACTGAACAAACTGAAAGTATAAATAAGCTCTCTCTAGATGTTACTGCGATAAAAGCTGAGGTCAGTAATATTAGCTGTACTATGCAAAATATTATCTTGGAAAATAAAAATTTAAAAGACCAACTCTCAAAATTATCTGCTGCTGCGGAAAACACAGAAAAGAAAGTGGAGGTTCTTGAAGCCGATGTCAATAACTTAAAAAATATGCCACCTTCATCTTCTATCCAAACAATCACCACACATGATGAAATCTTCACCGAAATCGAAGAACGAAACTTCCGAGCCAAAAATATTATAGTTGTTGGACTTCCTGAATCCCAAAATGATACTGCAACCAGTCGGCAAAATTACGATAAGGCAGAAACACTGCGAATAATTGGACTAATACATAATGGCTGTCCTCAACCTACTGGAATATTTCGTCTTGGAAAATATAAATCAGAAAAAACTCGTGCAATAAAGGTATGTTTCTCGTCGGAAGACACAGCAAAAACCATACTACGCAATAGGAATAAGATTGACGAGGAACACATCAAAATATTTTCGGATCAAACTCCATATCAACGGAAATACTTTCAAAATCTAAAAGAAGAGATTCAGCAACGCACCTCAAATGGAGAAACTGGTCTTAACATCAAATATATCAAGGGCATACCTAAAATAGTCACATCTAAAGAAACGCAAGCTATATCTACAACAGAGGAAACTCCAAAAAACTAACGTCGTCCAAAGAGAAAATAACTTACCAAATAACCAATAATTACTCAGATGTTATCTTTACAAAAAAATCTCTTAAATGTTTTTATGCTAACGCTCGCAGTATTGTTAAACCGGGAAAATTCGATGAGCTTAGATGTATTATCGCTTCCCTACAGGTAACTATACATATTATTATACTTTCGGAAACTTGGATTAAGAATGAAAATGAAGCAAACATGCTCCAGATACCTTCCTATACCCATTACTTTAATTATAGACAAAATAAAAGGGGAGGTGGAGTGTCAATATTTGTGCACAATAATCTTAAACATCACCTTGTTGAAGATCAATGCGTGGATGATACTCATTATCTCTGGGTATATGTAAAAAATTCTCTCTAAATATTGGTGCTATCTATAAGCCCAATAAAATTAATATGGACAACTTTCTCGAGATATATTCACAACAATTACACAAATCGAAACGAAGTATAGTATTTGGCGATTACAACCTGGACTTACTCAATCCGGATTTAGCGACACGCAAGTATAAGAACACCTTAAAAGAAAACAACTACAAAATCCTGAACAAAATAAGTCCAAAACACTGTACCCGCGAAACAACCTCAACCAAGACAATGTTAGACCATGTTTCTGGTAACCTAAATGAAAACAATTTTCATCTTGTCACTATGGAATCTGCAATGTCTGACCATAAGCAGATATTCCTAGAGATCAAGTAATACCAACCACCACCTATCATTAAACAGAAATACAACGCAATAGACTTTAATAAATTTTATCGTTACCTGGACGAATATCCTAAAAATTATGAAGACGCAGAGTATGAAAAATTGGCAGACAAATTACAATCTTGTTTAAATAAGTGCAGAATCACAAAATTTAAGCTTTTGAATCCCCCGAGGCAAGACTGGATTAAAAAAGAACTATTAGAAGAGATAAATAACAAGAACATACTATGGCAAAGATATAAAACAAATGCGGTAGACACGGAATTAAAAACAGTATGAACATATAAAAGCCAAAGTATCACACAAGATAAGAAAAGCAAAAAAAGACTACTATCTGAAGAAGTTTGAAGAAAATTCTAGTAAACCACGAAAAATGTGGCAACTTCAAACTGCATAACAAAACTGGACCAGACAAACTTGAAACGGCAGCTGGGACTATTACAGACCAAAAAGAAATATGTGAAAGATTTAACTCATACTTTTCGACTATTGGCTCAACCCTAGCAAACAAGATTTCTGAAAAATCAAAAGGAAATCAAATTTTGGAAGAGTGCTCGCTAACAAATGAAACGGAATTGCAGTTTCTGAAACCAGCAACTACGAAGGAAGTTATTACCATTATTAAAAATTTGGACTGTAATACTGCATCTGGCATTGATGGTATTAGTACAAAATCAATTAAATGTGTAAAAGACATAATTGCTACGGAACTAACAGCCTGCGTTAACTATTGTATGGCACGAGGTATTTTTCCTAACGATTTAAAAATTGCAAAAGTTGTACCAATTCATAAATCCGGAAGTAAATTTGACCCATGCAATTATCGCCCTATATCAGTTCTCCCGGTGATTTCAAAAGTTTTTGAGAAGATTCTTTATAACCGATTGGAGTCATTCCTTAATTCGAAAGGCTTCTTTTACTGTAAACAATATGGATTTAGAACTCGATCAAATACTCTCGCTGCTACAATCGATCTCGTAACCAAAATTAAAAATAAAATTGATCAAAAACAAGTTGTTTTAGGCATATTTATAGATCTTAAAAAAGCCTTTGACACCATAAGTCATGACAAATTATTACAAAAACTAGAACTCAGCGGTGTTACAGGCAAAGCACTTGAAATTTTTAAATCATATATGGAGAATCGTAAACAAATAGTAAAAATAGGTGAAAATGAAAGCAATCCCTGTGTTCTGAATTTTGGCGTCCCCCAAGGATCAATATTGGGCCCCCTCATGTTCCTCATTTATATTAACAGTATCAGTGAATTGGGTCTCAAAGGAGACATTTCCCTTTATGCAGACGACACAAGTCTCTTTTACTTTGGACACTCAGTTGAAGCTATAATAGCCGACACACAAAATGATCTTAATCTGTTAAATGAATGGTTTCAGTCAAATCTTTTGACAATTAATATTACAAAAACCAATTATGTAATGTTTACAGCAAAAAACAAAAAAATAATGATAATTTCAAACTTAAAATAGACGGCCAACTGCTTGAACGAAAACCTAAAGAAAAATATCTCGGACTTATCTTAGATAGTAACCTAACTTGGAAGCCACACCTAGAAAAAATTAAACTTAAATTAAGTCCACTTACAGGGGCACTACGCAATATAACAAATTGTCTCCCTCGAAAAGTACGATATCTTATCTATAACTCTTTGGTTAAGCCTCATATAGACTACCTCATTGAAATATGGGGTACGGCAGCGAAGACTAATATAGATCCAATTCAACGAGTTCAGAATAGATTAATTAAAATTTTATTTAACTATAAATTTCGAACACCTACTGAAAAGATATACGAGGAAACAAAAATTATGAACATGTACATATACTACATATGTATTCTAATACGTAAAATATTAAATAAGGAAATCCATTCCAATATAAAATTTGTAACAAAACAACAAACACGAAAGATTAACTTAAGACGTGCTAGTTACTTAGTGACCCGCCCTCCTAGAACTAACTATGGAAGAAGAAATTTAGAGTTTGAGGGTGTTACAATTTATAATAAGTTACCATCAGTAATAAAAAAAGAACAAAGTTATGCCCGGTTCAAAAGACTACTAAAAACTCATACAATTAATACATACAAAAAAGTGAATAAATAAATTAAAAAATATAGACATAAGTAATAATAATATTTATAATAATAATATAAAAAAGTGCCATAACAACAAAAACTTGCTAAATATGTATATTAATCAATATAATTATATAGATATACATATGACATATATAATACATAATTAAAATACACACAATATACATAAATAGAAATATATATACATATATTATATTATATAACACATAATTAAAACGCACACAATATACATATATAGATTAAGTATAAACCTCTCAATTAAAAATATACGTTAATAATTACTTAAAGTAGGTAAACAAAAACAAAAAAAAAACAAAACAATTACAATCCAAAACTCAACATGTTTTATAAACCATTTACCTATGTACCTAAAATATAAATGGAATTATGAAAGAAAAAAAAAAAAAGAAAAAAAAAACCATAACATTACAAATAAATTTCTAATAACAGACTGAGCCATCAATGCCACATCTAGTAAAATACAAATTCATACATCCATGTTGTGCTTGGTTATTCTAACTTACGATCGAGTTAATGTTATCTGTTTACACACATTTAGTTATTTTCTTTTTTTTTTTTTCTTAACTATTTTGTTTTGTTATTTTATATATACGCACCTCTGTGCGCTCTGATTATTAATCTTAGTTTTAGTATTGTTTCTCAGTAAGTGAATTATGTATCAAATTCTTTATGAGAAATAAAGTTGTTCTTAAACCTAAAAAAAATTCTAAGGGAGAAACAACCTGATTCTAATACCTACTTCAGAAACATCTCTGCATATTGCTAGTAACCTTTGTTGATCCTGATGTCCCGTTATTAAATCATCGACGTAGAAGTCGTCATTAATTACTTGTGCGATGACGTCATCTTTACATTCTAACGCGAGTTGTTTTAAACATCTAATACTGAGATACGGCGCGGACGCCGCCGTCCCGTTAGTGACGGTGTTAAGTTGGAATACATCGAGCGGCTCAGATGGATCTTCCCTCCAAAGTATTAGTTGCAGATTTCTCTGATCATGCTGAACTAATATTTGCCGATACATTTTCTCAATGTCGGCCGGCGCATGCTACGTACTTAAATTGTCTAAAACGGAGCAAACTTGAAAACAAATCATTCTGTAACGTAGGCCCAGTGTGCTGTATGTCATTTAATGATTTGCCCGAAGTGTACTTCGCACTCGCATCAAAGACAACTCTAAGTTTTGTTGTTGAACTATGTTCCCTGTACACACCATGATATGGTAAACAATAGCAAGGTGAAGAGTATTCTGTTATGCGACTCATGTTACCCAGACCTAAGTATTCACTCATAAAATCGTTATACATTTTTCTATAGCTAGGCGCGCTCCTAATTAGTTTGCGTTCGAGTGCAAGAAACCTGTTTTTTGCCATAGTGAATGAGTCATGTAAAACATCAGCTGATTGACTAAGTGGAATGCGCACAGAAAAACGACCTTTAACGACGCGTAACGTCGTATCTTTAAATATTTTTCGCATGCACTTTCATCTTTGGTAAGATTGTGGTGCGTTGTAGATATTTCTTCCAGTTCCCAAAAGCGTTTGAGTTACAATGAGTAAGGTTAACGCGTGAAACCTTTTTATGAACAGTTCCCGATATGACCCAACCAAGTTGTGTGTTTTGTAAATATGGACCATTCGGCAACCGAATCAGACCTTCACTAAGCAGGTCCCAGAACTTGTCTGCCCCTAACAATAAATTAATTTCACCAGACAGATTGAATTCTGGATCGGCCAGTTGAACATGGCTTGGTATTTCTATGTGGTAATTACCTGCTAGTGGTGGTAATTGTGACGTAATACGAGGCAAAACTAAACAACTAAAATGCGTGCTATACGTGTTTGTTTTGGATCGCAACTGAATACGACATGATGGCGTGGATTGGGATATCGTATTACCTACCCCTATAACTTGAACAGTGGACTGTATCAATGGAAGACTAAGTTTTTTACAAAGCGATTCGGATATGAAGCAATGTTGGCTCCCGTTGTCGAGGAGAGCTGGTGTTGTGTGATATTGATTATGTTTGTCCGCTATTTCCACTAATGCGGTCGATAATAATACCGGATTTAGAAAACATTGCGCTTTGGTATTATTATCTTCCTCGTAAACTGTGTGAGATTTGTGAGAAGTGGCGAGCGGCGTCTGTGTGTGTGAAGCACTCGTATCATTTGAATCAGACTGCGGCACTATTTGCGTGATTTGAGCAACAGCTGATGATGTGCGAGCGTCTACAACAGCATCTGTGTGATTTAACGTGTTGTGTTTTTTGTTACAATGTCTGCACGGTCCATACCAACACTCGTTTACTGCGTGATCTGATCGTAGACAGTTACGACATAACTTATTCTCCTCAATGAAATTTATTTTATCTTTAAGAGATAAATTAAGGAAATCTTCACACGAGTAAACCGGGTGATTGGAACCGCACTGAGCGAATTTGTAACGTGGTGATTTTGATGGTTTTTTTGTGGTAGTTATCTTTGCGTGTAATAACATGACTGTGTGATTTGGTAACCGACTGTTTCTTTGTGTGAGCGTCTACTGATTGTTTGCTTTGAGGTCTAATAGATTCTAAAAAATCAGCACGATCCTTGAGGAATGTCATTAATTCAGACAGCTTTAATTTTCCTACTTTCGGGAGGGTATTTTTGTAACTTTCCCACTCGCGATCGGTCGAAGAATCTAACTTGGAAGTTATTATGTGTATAATTAAAGTATCCCACGTATCTGTAGGTTCTCCTAACAAACAGCAGACAGACTGGAGCCAGCAGGCTCTTTGCACAATTAATTATGAAGACTGGGGGTATCAAATCTGGCCCACCGGATTTAGAAGGATCCAAACCTTTAAGTAGCTTAAGGACCGTCTCCGGACACACGTTGACCGTACTTAGGTTCACCGAGTTAGCAAAATGAATGTCTATATTAATATCTAGATCGTCAGATTCTGAGTCTGGTTCTTGGAAAGTAGACTGAAAGTAAGAGGAAAAAAGCTCAGTGATACCTTCACCTGTGTCCGCGGACGAGTCCATGTAGTGTAATACGTTAGGTAATGTATTACCACTTTTTTTACTTTTAATATATGACCAGAAACATTTAGGATTTTTAGCGATTGAGGATTCTATTTTTTCCATGTACGAATCAAAACAAACTGCCTCTAATTCCTTAGCTCGGTTACGCAAGAGAGAGAAAGAGTGGTAATCGGACAAGTTGCCGTAATTTTTGTATTTGCAATGGTATTTGTGTTTTTCTTTTAATATTTTTATTAATGCGCAAGTGTACCAGGGGGGATGTGTTGATTTTTTAAATGGTTTAACTGGAATGTACAAATCTCTGAGCTCGTATAGCTTGGTATAGAAAAGGCTGAGGGCTTGGTCCAGGGATCCAGTAGACAACAATATGTTCCAGTCAATAAGATCTAGTGCAGATGTAATTGCAGTGTAATCGCCTCGATTAAATATGTACTTTATGTTAGGTTTTTCATTGAGTTTGTGAACTTCAACGAAATCGGCGTTAATAATCAACGATTTGTGGTGAACATGAACAGGCACCGCCTGGGGGTCATCACAATTATTAACTTTTATTGCGCCATTTGAGAAAACAAGATCCAATAATCTACCGTTGACATTACGCTCACTATTGAACTGGGACAAGCTACACGCATTTATTGTATCAAAGAAATCCAGAATACCTCGGAAGGACACACCGCGCCCGAATGCTTTAGCTTAGCTTTATGCTTTAGCGCCCGAATGTTTCTTAAAACTGCATCTATTAATTTACGGATTTGAGAAGCTGATTCTTTATTCATTGATTGAGCATAGAACAAATTGAAGAACAGATTGAGCTTTGACGTGATTACTAACTAGCAAATTGTCATTGTTATATCTATTCTCTAAGAGACTCCAAGCAACTAAATAGTTGTCGGAAGAAAACTCTAGTGCCTTAACTACTTGTAGTGCATCACCTGTAAGAACTTAACGCAAGTAGTGGAACTTCTGAACGTTATCTAGATTGTCACTATTGTGTACCATTGACAAGTAAGTATCGCGAAACTCGAGCCATTGATCGTATGAACCGTCGAATGTCGGTAATGAAATTGTGGGTAACTTCATGCAGTTAAAAGTGCGACTTTGACCGCCTACATTCTGAGTGGAAGTATCTTTTAAAATACATTTAGCGTTGCCCACAATAGCATAAAACTGATTCTGAAACGTTTCTCTCTCTAGCAGTTCCCCATCCAATTGACCATCTGACACAATGGAATCTAATTCATCTTGTATAGTAGAAAATTGATCGATTAGTAATTTAAAGGCTTGAAAACGCTCCTCTAACTCCGCTTTCTGAACATCCGTTAATTGCGCGGCATCTAATGACTGCGCATACTTAGAAAACAACGTTAATTTTCGTTTAACGGTACCTCTTTTCTTAACTAATTCGCGAATGATATCTTCACTTCTATCTATTTCCACTATTGAATGCCTCTTATTACTGGTCATTTTGGTGGCTTGCAAGAGAAAAAGATCAAGTACTTACAGTTCACCGGCGTACGCCCGAGCGATGTAGGTAGACGCACAATTTGGTCGAACACTGGAATTTTTGCGAAAAATAACGATATTAGCACAAACTGAGTACAGGATTTTGCAAGGAACTTGGGTGGATTGACCAGAAGGCCAATTCCCGTAATTAAAAACGTTCAAATTCAAGTCGCAATCTCATCTCAGCGAGTCTAATGTCAAAAATGTAGGTAAACGCTATACAATTTTTGACAGATTGACACTGAGATTAGAATGCGAACGTTCTTAAAAATACGGGAATTGCCCCTCTGACCGTTGCTGCTTCAGATGAACGTTGGGCTCGAAGGTTCAAATATGTTGGGGTTTCTGCGTCAGGTCGTCGTCGTGTCAGCGTTGTGGATTGAAAATCAGACACAAGGCTCCTTATGATAGATGTGTAATACCAGTTCTGCAATGAGTGTAATTTTCACTTTTAAATATATGTCGGATAGCGGTTACAAAATTGCGTATGTTCGTTGGCGGATCACCAAGACAGTGAAGTTCCGTAGCACGGCGCTAGTATCGCGGTGTTGTCCTTGCGCACTGCCTTCGTCATCAATTAGTGTCGCTTGTCGCTAATAGATAGCGCTGTGGTCGTCAACAACAAGCATCTACCAAAGCAAGTGGCAAAGTCCAAGCAGAGAAAGGGTCAAGTGTTTAAGCAAATCAAGATCAAATTGACTGAAGATCTTTGGGGAATATCCATTAAAGTCTGTACATCCATAATTGACACTATAGCGCCTTACTTAGCTTTCATATTTAATTTGTGTGTGGATCAAGGAGTCTTCCCAGATTTAATGAAATACAGTAAGGTAATACCACTTTTCAAATTCGGGGACAGTAAAGACACCAATAATTATAGACCCGTATCCGTGTTGCCGGTTTTCAGCAAGGTATTTGAAAAGGTAATGCTTAATCAAATGCTCATTCATTTTAACACCAATAAAATCTTACACAATCAACAGTATGGTTTCACCAAGGGACGTTGTACGACTGACGCCGGGGTCACCTTATTAAAACACATATTTACGGCGTGGGAAGAGGCGCAAGACGCCATAGGAATCTTTTGTGACCTCTCCAAGGTATTTAATTGCGTCGATCACGAAACCTTGCTCTTGAAACTTGAGCATTATGGACTTGGAATACTTGCGCTCACTCTAGTAAAATCTTATTTAAATGATAGGCAGCAGCAAGTTCAAATAAATTTTGTCAATTCACTTAGTTTAAAAGTAGAAATGGGAGTTCCACAACGCAGAGGCGGCTCGTCTTAAAGAGCGCTGGTGCAGTGCACTCCCACGAAAATAGCATAATCTATATTTCTTTATTATGATTCTGCAACCGTTCTCCGACAGTCGTTTCTCCTTCGGACTGTTCACCGACAGGACGTTTCGTTTTTGAGAGATTCGTCGATAGAACGTTTCACCTATGGATGTTTCGCCGACAGAATGGTTCGCATTTGTTAGTTTCGACGACAGGACTTTTCAACTATGGAATATTCGCCGTCAGATCGTTTTATCTACGATTGTTTCGACATGGCTTTTTCACTATTTAACTACAAAGCTATGAAGAAAGAAAATGTTTTAATGGAAGACCGCCTTTACTTTTAATGAATGGTATTTATCTATTACCTATCCATATTCGTTTATTTTGTTATTGCAAACATTGGGGAAATATAAAAACAAATTATTAATGAAACGTATTTATTTATATTATAAAGTGTGGATTACAATGTGATTAAAAAAATATCTTCAATTTACAGTTTTATTATAAGTAGGTAAGTAGTTTAGTATACCTAGGTATAAATAATATAAAATTATTTCATTAGGTGACAAATATGTGCCCATCCATTTAAATATGATTTTAAGTCCATCTGATTCTTTTCAGATAAATGTGTCTCAATCCTTTTCCTGTAGTAATCTCTACCGCCACGCTTTCGCTTAGACATAGGTTCTGCGGATTTTATTCTTTCAATAATGTTCACTGTATTCTTTTGCTCCTTTTTAAACTCTGATATAGTTTTAAATATGTTCCACTTCTGTCGATTTAGTGGTGTGTTCCATCTATTATGCCACGATTCAAGGGCGTTCTGTGATAAAGGAACATATGATAATATACTATCATGTACTGACCACAGAGTAGGTGGAAATTGCGGTGGAAGTCGTTTCATTGTCATTATAGAGCTAACTGATTTTGTAATTCTCATTGATCCGTTGATATAATATTTTTCGAACCACGTTATCACATCAATTGCTTCGTCCGGTATAATTTCGTCTTTTATTATAGCAAAGGCTTCAATAATTTCACTTGGCTCTAGAAATGCCAGTGCACCGATATGCCGCATCTTATGAGCGAAATCTGCATCATTATTGTATTTCGTAGCTAGACCAGCTTTTTGTATATGACGATATATACTCTGATTTAAATGGAAAAAACACAGTTTATTTAAACAATTGGGAAATGTTTTTTTGATAGCTTTCATAGCGGAAACTTCAAAATCAGTGAGGATAATGTCCGGATCCAAATGGACATTCAATTTATTAAATCCCACGCATTTAACAATTTCTAAAAAAATTGTATAAGATTTTACTGACTTGTGAGAAAGCAAACCGTACACTAGGGGAACTATTTTATGCGTGGAGTGTGGTGCGCCAACCATTGCATGTATCGTATAGATCTGACGGAATGGACGCGGGCAACCAGCGAAGGTCCCGTCCATCATCCAAAACTTCGCTTCGTTCAACAATTTCAAATTTTGATTTGTGGAAAATACTAATACGCACTCATTGTCATCAATATAGTGCCCGATCTGAAATTGTTCACCACAGTCATTGCTCATTAATTCTTCGGGAATCACGACACTGTGAATATCCTTTGGAATAGGTGGAAGATTTTTATTTCTTTCTCTTTGAATAATTTTTCTCATAGCATCTTTATTGGGCATATGGGGAGCACTGGTACTCGGTACCATTTGGATGCACCGCTGTATAATTTGTGCAGGTGAATCCATCGATTCATTAGCTTTAACCTTTAAATTACCCTTTAATTTCATTTCAATACATTTTTCAGGGTTGGGTAAGTGCATATGATCACGATTTTGGGACAGCACAATGTGTTGATTGTTGGTTGTAAGCAAAGAAGTAATAGATAGATTACACCGAGTACTATCTTTTTTCGTACATCTCCATTAGTAGTTATTATCACGCCACTTATTTAAATGATACGAATATCCTTCATAAATTAACACATCTTTGCCACGTTTCGACTTCACAATTTCACATTCATTCATTTTAAAACCGTTAATTAAGAAAAAACACAATCGTCAATGAGGATGCAGAGCATACTATAACAAATGAAGAGAAAAATAAAACAGATAATCATGACTACCCACATTTTTGTCACATAATTTTTATTATACTAAGCTAAGTATCAAGTGCCTATTACTATATTACTAGCAATGTTACAAAAAGCAACTTATTTCGAGAAACTTTTTGTGTACTATAGATGTAGTAAAATTGGCTTAAAAATGTGTACCCAGTTGTAATTAAATAATTTTATAATCTTTTGTTTTTATATTTCCCCAATGTTTGCAATAACAAAATAAACGAATATGGATAGGTAATAGATAAATACCATTCATTAAAAGTAAAGGCGGTCTTCCATTAAAACATTTTCTTTCTTCATAGCTTTGTAGTTAAATAGTGAAAAAGCCATGTCGAAACAATCGTAGATAAAACGATCTGACGGCGAATATTCCATAGTTGAAAAGTCCTGTCGTCGAAACTAACAAATGCGAACCATTCTGTCGGCGAAACATCCATAGGTGAAACGTTCTATCGACGAATCTCTCAAAAACGAAACGTCCTGTCGGTGAACAGTCCAAAGGAGAAACGACTGTCGGAGAACGGTTGCAGAATCCTTTATTATAATCCTATACATACATTCTTTCTATTATGCCCATACAATAGCAGTTTACTAGAAACGTAGAAACCATTTCCTACGCGTACATTTGGCGTCAAGTTGTAACGTGTGGAGCGCCAGCGATTGTGCTCCTATGAAACAAAGTTCAGTACGATTTCTAGCACTGTATTCAATGAGTGCGAAAAAGAAATATCGACACAGTCCGACGCGTGAAACAAAAGATTTTGTATGAGAAATTAGCCTAATCCAGAGCGCCGGTCACGCGCGACGTTGCCAAACGGCGCAAGGCGGCTGCGCGCGGGTATGTGATCTATGCCTAGGTATGCGCTGTTGCCGATCTTATGTAAACAAACGGTCAGCTCAACTCGGCTGTCAGTAGATTCGCAGTGTTTATTCTAAATAATTAGTATTAAAAATAGTTTGTGCGCGACATTTGTGTTAAAAATGGAACAATACAGTGTATAATTTATTAAAAATTGTGAAAAGACTCTCGAAATGCGTATCGAACTGAAAGCTAAGGGACCACCACGTCCCGAAATTGCACTTACTCAAAAATGTATTACAAAAAATAAATCTTTTACGCGTGGTTTTAAATCTGAACAATATTTCAAAACACCTTGGTTGTGTGGATGTGAAGAAAGCAACAAATTATTTTGTTTCTTTTATGTGTGTGTGTGTGTGTTTTATGTGTGTGGTGTATATTTTAGTTACTTTCATAGTATCATGTCTTACGGTATTTTCCTTTGGGACGGGCTGCAGACGTCGATTCTATTTTTATTCTGCAGAAAAGAGCCATCAGAGCCATATATAATCTCCGCAGGCGCGATTCTCTAAGGGAACTGTTTAAGGTTATTAAGATCTTGACGGTACATTGTCAATATATCTATGAAAACATCATGTACGTAAGAAAAAATTTACATCTTTTTACTAAAAGAGGTGATAGACATAATTAGAAATTAAACGAACTTACCTAAGTGAAGTTCCATTTTAATTGTACGAACTGCATAGTCTCGAAATGATAAAGAAGACATGTAGTAGTCGCACCCGCTAGCCTTATGTCACGATTTTTTTTAGAGCTCAAATACTCAGTACCCCAACTCTAGAAACAAACTTTAATGGGCACAATACTATATCCGTCATTTAGTTCAGAGAATCAGCTGATACATTTATGTATACCTACTAACTATCATTATTTTACGACAAAGATTTCTTGTTTACAGGGTAGAAATTATTTTTAAATAAGTTGGGGGGGGGGGGATATAGGTTATCATTTCGAGACTATGCAGTTCGTACAATTAAAATGGAACTTCACTTAGGTAAGTTCGTTTAATTTCTAATTGTACTTCACTGCATAGTCTCTTCATGATAAAGAAGACATGTAGATGTTTAGAGAGTCGTAAAATACACACATCAAAAGTGTCTAGGGATCAAGCATTTTTATGCGGATTTCTTGAGATTAAGATGTGGCTTTGTAATAAATTTATGATTTTATAAATTTATATGGATCCTTTTTGGTGCATTTCATAATTTGAATCAGGAACTGTGAATCAAATTCGAGTAAAAGATGAAAATCAGCTGTCAATATTTTCCCTATAAAAACATACAACGCATTGAAGACATTATTAGTGCTACTGTTTCCCTACTACTGATTAAAACCAACGTTATTATGGAGCGGCGACGTCATTTAAGCAGGGAAGAAATGCTCAGAGCCGTGGGAATGATAGAAGCTGGTTCCCGGCAACGTACTGTGGCTTTAGCTCTGAATACAAGTCAGAGTGTTATCAGTCGACTTTGGACACGTTACCGAAGCACTGGTACTGGCTGAGCGCCATGGAGGACGGTATCGCTGCACCACACGGAGACAAGACCGATACATTCAAATCTTAACTCGAAGAGCTCCAACAATAACCGCCATGATGTTAGCCGTGAGGCTTCATCACTCTTCAGGGAACTTAATTAGCGACCAAACAGTCAGAAACCGCTTGCATGAAGTGAACCTTCATTCCCGAAGACCGCTACGGGTACCACCTATAGCAATGCACAATCGTAGGATTCGATATCAATGGGCTCTTGAACACAGAAATTGGGCAGAAGAACAATGGCGTTTCGTGTGCTTTTCTGATGTGAATCTCGTTTTGGTATGAGACCGGATACAAGACGTATACGACACTGGAGAACCCCTGGACGCCAACAGCGATTAAAATCCTGCCAGGAAGTCCATCCTTATAGTGGTGGAACCATCATGGTATGGGCGGGTATTTGGATCGGCGGAAGAACTGAGTTGATTTGGATCAGAGGCAACCTCAACGCTCAAATTTATGCTGAGACGATTGTATCAGACGTCATCGTTCCTCTACAAGTGCAAATCGGTCCCTTATTTCAGTTAATGCATGATAATGCACGACCGCACACCGCAAGAGTTGTAAGACAGACTCTCGCCGCAGCTAACATCAATGTCCTGCCCTGGCCTGCTCAGTCGCCAGACTTGAACCCGATTGAGCATGCATGGGATATGCTACAGAGAAGAGCTCTGCCGAATATGGAGGGTATCCAGTCGCAAGAAGACCTTTTTTTGTTGTTGCAACGAACATGGGCGGCCATTCCACAGCGTGATTTGGATGAACTCATTTTGAGTATGCCAAACCGATGTTCTTGTGTTGTTAGTGTTCGCGGTAGAAACACGGATTATTAATTGTTTAAGTTACCCAATAAAATTTTAAAGAAAACTGTTATTTCAGTCTTTTTTTCGAACTTTTGTGTTAGTGGTTCAAATGTCAAAAATCCCTTTATTAGGAAAATGGCAAATTTCTTTATTAATGCAAAGGTGACTTGGTTTATCGTTACTGTGACAAACGAAAACACTTTATTTTATGAATCCTTAAAGAAAATTTTAATTAATATCAATCAGGAGAAAAGTTATTGCAAAAATATATGTTGATCCCTAGACACTTTTGATGTGTGTAATTATAACATGCATTCAAAAAATATTTTTATTACGTATATAGTTTAAATAATCATAAAGAAGCATTTGAACTTAAAACAATAGATAAATCTTGATCAGTAACAACCTCCCTATTATAAAACTGAGCAAAAATTGTCGAAGAACTGCTCCAACCAGCTGTTCTTCTAATGGTATCGATGCTAACACCCAGGCGCTTAGCCGCCGAGCTGGCTGCGTGCCGTGTACTGTGTGCTGAAAATATCGACACGTCTATTCCGCTCCTATCCAAAGTAGTCTTGATCCAGCGGCTAAGCGTCTGAGGCGTCACTGCTTTGTGTGGTTTTTATAGGCAATAAAGAGGTTGTCGCAGTCTCTTAAACATGATGTACGTTCCAAATAATTAACCCTGTATTGCATGAATTACCAGGAATTAAGAAAACATTTTTTTTGCCTTATTTGTGTTTTATTGGGATGAATTAAGGATTTACAAAACGAAAAAAAAAAATAGGTACCTACTTTACTTAAAGAAATAAAATCAAAAGCCATAAATGGCATTGTGTGCATTTAGCACTTTCTATGATCATGCCATTTCTGGCTTTTTATGCACATGAAATACAATTTTTAGACAACATGAAAGTATTTGAAACAGTTTCTTTTCTCATTGAGACACAAGTGAACGTTACATTTCTCACATTTTATATACGATCGAAACATACAATTATTTTGGCACAACTGACGACGTTCATCGTGCAATGGAAAGTGGTCGATTCGGTCAGATCGCACTGAATTCAATGGAACTTCTTGAACTCGGGCTTTACGTGCTCTTTTGGCGGGTGGTGCTGGAGATTCGTTACGACCTGTAGGCGTAGCAGTTCTGCTTGTAGTAGGCGTACCTTGGACAGGAGTACCGGTAGTGCTGGGTCGGCCACGTTTCTTCGTGATGGTTTTATCTGCCTTTCTATAATGTTCGGATATGGCGAGTTTGAAGTCATACAGAGGCATATACATGCCATCATTATTACGTCGCCACAACCACGCATTTACAATGCACATGTCAACCAAATGAAAAAATATTCTTTTGTACCACTGTCGAGATCTTATCTTGATTCTGTACAAGCCAAGCATGGAGTCTAATAAATCAACCCCACCCATGTGTTTATTGTAGACATCGACTGCCTGGGGTGATGCTATGTCTTTGTATTCCTTGTCTTTCCTAAAGTATCTCCTCTTAGTCGAAATTGGTTCACTGCCTACAAAAGCGGAAAGTAGTTTAGGGAAACTTCGTACTTCTTGGAATGAAAATCGTTTATAGGGATACCATGAAATTTCTTTATTTCCCTAAGGTATATAGCGCTTTTGATTTAGTACATAGTGGTATGCTTACTAGACACCTCATTTATAATGGACCAATAAGAAAAGACGTGTGCCTTTCGTATTTTGGTCCACGGCACTTGAATGCGTCTCCGTATCTCCGTATATAAACGCGCAGCGCCGCGAGCGTCGTCTGCAGTCACTAACTCGGCGCGCAGTTGGAGCAACGTACTATCAGTCACACACAGTCCCCAGTGCGTGGCCGCGCGCCGCCGTGGTCGGATGTTGATGCTGTATGTAGGCCACTACATTACTCCCCGCTAATGAATCGTACCGGGGGTTTAGATGTTCTGCCCACTCTTGTTATGTGAGCATAGGTAGGTGTTGACGTATTCGTTTCTGCGTCTGATTCCATGTTCAGTCGGAATGCTGGCTTCAACCGATCGACAGTTATATTACCACACCTGTTGCGCAGCTGTATAGTGTAATATTTATCTGTGCGCTTGATGACTTCGTACGGACCATCGTAAGTCGGCGTTAGTGGCTTGTTTGATGCGTCATTACGGATATATACATAAGAGCAATTACGTAACTCGTCAAGTATAAACGTTGCTCGGTTTTGGTTGGATTTGCGCTGCGCCTGTGCTTTCTTAAATGCCTCATTCAGCTTATGCATTACGCTTGAAGTTGTATCATTATATCTTGTGCATTGTTGATAAAATTCTCCGGGTAATCGTAATGCTTGACCGTATAATAATTCAGCTGTACTCGCGCCGACGTCTTCTTTGATTGCTGCTCGCAGTCCTAGTAGTGCCGTAGCTAACTCTTGCGACCATGTTGACGAATCGAATCGCGCAGTGAGTGCTGCCTTGAGTGTTCTGTGCCAACGTTCTATCATCCCGTTACACTGCGGATGGTAAGCAGTGGTTCGGGTGCGGTGTATGCCCATGCGATGCATACTGGCCCTACGCGCCGATGACGCCCTTAGGCCCTTAAGGCCCGCTGGCATTCCGAAAGTGTGACGTCATTCTGACCTTGATTGACCTTGACCTTGACAATGTTGTTTGTATGCACTTGAGGCTCATAATGTAAACTGTTTTGATTTCGTGAATAAACAGACCATATTATCTATCTATCTATATCTATATCTATCTAGCCCGGCTGTCCAACATGTTGGACAGCCGGGCTAGACGGCCTGGGCGAAGTGACGTGCATGTGCGTCACCACGGGCCAGACCGGTACAACTCTGATTCAAATTGTCTGCCTTAATCAGTCGTAATTGTCACTGCCACTAAATCTGGCGATCCAACACTCGTAGAATGTACTGGCGACCTTTTCTGCGATTATGTCTTCCATTGGGCAGGCTTCTCGCCATTTGGTAGCCCGATCTATCATTGTCAACAAATACCGGTACCCGTTGGAGGTAGGTAAGGGCCCGACAATGTCGATGTGGATGTGTTCCAGCCGATTGGCTTGTTGAAAACTAGCTACTGGTGACTTCGTGTGTTGCTGTACTTTTGATCGCTGGCACGGATCGCAGGCTCGAGTCCAGTTGCTTACGTCACGGTTCATCGAAGGCCAAAAGTAAGGAGCAGTGACGAGCTTCCTTGTGGCCCTTATTCCGGGATGACTAAGGTTGTGAATTGCTTGGTATGCAGTTTTTCGAAATTCTTGTGGCAAGTATGGACGCACGGAACTTGTTGACATGTGGCAAATAATCTTCGTGGTTGAGTTTGGCATGACGACACTTTGAAAGTCATACTTTCCCGTTTTTCTTAATGTTGTCAGCTCTCCATTTTCGGATTGTTTCCTTGCCAACTCATCGTAGTTGATTGGTGTTGGACAGGTTATGGTTTCTATTCGAGAGAGTGCGTCTGCGACTTGGTTGTCCTTGCCGGTGATGTGTTGAATATTTGACGTGTACTGTCCTATATATTCAAGATATCTTGTTCTTCGTGGAGTTTCGTTGTTACCGGTGGCCGTCAGTGCATAGGTCAATGGCTTGTGGTCCGTATAAATGATTAGATCGTGGCCTTCAAATACGCGTCGGAAATGTCGTATTGCCATATACAGGGTGTTTGGTAGGGAGCTGTACATACGCCTAGGGTAGAAACTAGGGATAGTCTGCTACCTACCCCCGCCCATTATATTGACCTTGGCCTCAAGGTTTTTTTTACCTTACTACCTTACCTTAAAATTATTTCTTTACCTTACTACGGTACTTCAGGCCCCATAACTTTTCTTCTCCACAATTTTCTGGTGTAAAATAATTTTTTGCAGGACCCTAAGACTCTAACGATTAAAACAAGACCATTAGCCGACCGGTCCCATGGATAGATTTTGAGCTACAGGTAGTTTTAGTCAAAAAATCACAAAAAAGTCAAATAAAAAATAAATTAAATTAAAAAAAAACCTTGAGGCCAAGGTCAATATAATGGGCGGGGGTAGGTAGCAGACTATCCCTAGTTTCTACCCTAGGCGTATGTACAGCTCCCTACCAAACACCCTGTATATAGACAATAGTTCTCGGTCGTATGTGCTGTATTTTTGTTGTGCCTCACTGAATTTCTTGGAGAAAAATCCTAGCGGCCTCCATGTCCCATGAATTTTCTGTTGAATGACTGCGCCAGCACTGGTGTTTGACGCGTCTGTCATGATAGCGAATGGGTCGTTTTGAGATGGGTAGGAGATGAGAACTGCATCTTCAATATCTTGCTTACACTTATTGAAAGCTAGTTTTGCCGCTTCGCTCCACTGGATCTTTGTTTTGTCGTTTTTCTTAGCGTTATGGAAATATTTGCTCAATTCCTTTTGGTGTTCGGCAGCGTGAGGGATGTTCGAACGGTAGAAGTTTAACATTCCGACAAAACGACGAAGATCTTGAACGGTTGTTGGTAGTGGGTATGATTTGATGGTCATTATCTTCTCTTCTGTGGGATGAATGCCTTCTGAGCTTATTGAGTAGCCCAGGAAATCGAGCTTGGTTTGGCCGAAGGAACACTTGGCGACGTTGATTTGCAAACCGTTGTCATTGAGTCGCTGGCACACTTCTTCGAGATTTCTTCTGTGTTCTTCTTCGTTTTCAGAGGCCACCAAAATATCGTCGACGAATGGGAAAACTGGCAATTCACGTAGCACGTTGTCAATGTGCCGCTGGAAAGTTTGGCCGGCATTTCTTAATCCGAAGCACATCCTCGTAAACTCGAACAGACCGAACGGGGTTATAACGGCTGTTTTTTTTACATCTTCCTCTCTGTTCGTTATTTGATAATATGCTTTTTGAAGATCAATTTTTGAGAAAATCTTCTTGCCTTACATATTGTAGGTGAAATCATGCAAACGTGGAATTGGATAGCGGTGTACGGTACAGGTCGAACGTTAGGAATCAAACATAACGAATGCTGAGAATACACTCGTTTATTAATGTAAAGACATTGGATTATATAGGATTGCGATTACATACAAGTACATAGTATAGTGGGGACCTCACACCTCCCCCCTTATAAAGTAAACAATACATTTTATATTATAATGAGAATCCGTTGATTACAATACTAAATACGAATACATTCTTGATTACAAAAATATGGTTATAATAGTATACTATTAGGTTCATTTACAATAATACAACTTAGTGCGATTTTTATGAATAACATCAATTTTGTTGTCCTTTATAATTTCAACATTCGGTGGTATGTCTAACCACATATGGGCCTAAATATAAGCTATCTAATTTGCTACCTACTTCATTTTTAATTAAAACTAAATCATTAGGGTTATACGTTACAGGTCGCTTACTGTTATCGTATTTTTGTTTTCTAAGTAGTTTTCCTTTAAGCAAATTGTCTCTAGCCTCTCTTTGTGTCAATTGTAGACGATATTTCAATTGCATTGGGTAATTATCGTAGTTATATAGTGGCTCGACATTGTTAGTTAAATTACTAGGGAGTGAACATTTCTTCCCAAATACCAATTCATATGGTGTGAATTTAGTTTCACTGTGAACCGATGTATTAAATGAAAAACACCAATATGGTAACCATTTGCTCCACATTTCGGGATGGTTATCACATTGTATTCGTAGAAAAGAAACTAGATGTTTGTGAGAGTTCTCTAGAGCACCTAGAGATTGATGGTGATATGCCGTTGAGTTTATTTTATTAATGTGTAAGAGTTTACATACCTCCTTCATTGTGTGGGACATAAATTCCGTTCCTCTATTAGTCGCAATGGCCTGTGGGATCCCATACCGCAAAATAAAATTATTAACGAAACATTCAGCTACTTCAACTGTGGTCTTGGAAGTCAGTGGATAGGCTTCAACGAATTTAGAAAGCTCGCACTGAAGTGTTAATATATAGGAGTAATTGTTGTTGTCTCGATCTAAGGGCCCGACGATATCTAAATAGATTTTCTCAAATGCATAATTTGCTGTTGATGTTATAACCATGGGTTCCTTTATTGGTAAAGAATGTTTATTTCTCTGACACTTATCGCAACGTTGTACAAATTGTGCTACATCTTTTTCCAAACATGGCCAAAAATAATATTTCTTTATATTGTTCAACATACGCCTCATGCCTGCGTGGCCACTTGTGGGCAACAGATGAAAGTCGTTCAATATAACCTTTTGGTCAAAATCAAAATCAAAAGTCATTTATTCAAATTAGGCTGAGAATCAGCACTTTTTGAACGTCAAAATCACATAAGACAGTCCCCCCAAAACGCCCACCCTTCACCACTTCCTAGTGCTTTAGCTGGGAAGAAGAAGTGGCGGAACAAACTCCCCAGCAGCACTGCTGTCTGTTCAGTTAGAAGAACTGGATTCTATACATATAGTAATAAATAAATTAACATTACGAAACACAAAAATATTAAAATTATTTGCCATATGTCAGCTAGCACACGCCAATATTTAAAACTATACTCAAGCATAAATAAATAATAAAAACAAAAAACGCAAACAGAACTTAATACATAATAAAAAGCCTCCTGGCATAAAGGGCGTGCCCGCTTACATATGCAATGCTGCATTATGTTTATATGTATATAGCTGTAACTAGTAGCCACAAATGATAAACTAGGACCTTCGAAGTAAAATAAAGAAACATTAATTTCTAATAACAATAACAAAACCATAGTCAGCAAGCTGACCTGTCACCACAAGCAGCACCCGTTCACGAGCATAACGCAAAGATCAGCCATTACCCCCCTCGCCATATTTGAGGGAAGGAGGCAACCCGACCCCCGACGCTACCGCAAGCATTGACATCTAAGGGAGCATGACGAACTTGCTGCCGGTTGCTCAAAAGAATAATATGATGAACTGTCGAGGTCGCTAGCTAACCATATATTGCAATACAACTCATTAAAAAACATTGAAATGAGTAGATTATGTCAAAAATAAATAAAAATTAAATTAAACTAAGGTGACTAATAAATATAGTCAAATAAAATAAACAATTATATGAACTCGTATAACTTGTCAGTAGGTAAGCTAATTTTGGAGAAAGAACATAAACATTGTCTTGAGTTAATCACAGCGACCAACTATTTTTATCGTTTAAGTAATCGTTGATTGAATAGTATGCCTTTGAACAAAGGTTGGATTTGACTTTAGCTTTAAACGCATTAAAAGGCAATTCTAACAAAGAAGAGGGAAGCTTGTTATAAAAGTTTATACCAAGCCCAACAAATGAGTTATGGACCTTATGAAGCCAGTGAAAGGGAGCACGTAGTTTCTCCTTGTTTCTAGTGTTAATATTATGAATATCACTGTTTTTTGTGTATAAGTGTATATTTTGCCTAATATATAAGATGTTGGCGAAGATGAATTGTGAGGCCACCGTGAGAATACCAATCTCTTTAAAAAAATCTCTCAGAGTAACTCTAGCACCTAGCTGGTAAATTGCTCGTACAGCTCGTTTTTGAAGAACAAATATATTTTGAATATCAGCGGCTTTACCCCACAGCAGAATGCCGTAGGACATGACGCTATGAAAATAACTGAAATAGACTAGCCGAGCTGTATCAACGTCAGTGTATTGTCTTACTTTCCTGACAGCATAGGCGGCCGAACTGAGCCTTCCCGCTAGGCATGATATATGTGATCCCCACTGAAGCTTGGCATCAACTGTTATGCCCAGAAATACTGCCGAGTCTACAGTTTCAAGTACCTCTTTATCTAAGACGATGTTGGGTCCTAGATTTCTAACATTCGGTAAGGCGAACTTTACACATTTCGTTTTCTTGGCATTGAGAACTAGGTTATTTGTGGTAAACCAATCTGTAACCATTGATAGTGCACTGTTTACGTCGTCAAAATTTTGTCTATTCCTGTCTACTTTAAAGATAAGAGAGGTATCATCAGCAAATAGTACAACGTCACAGATGCCCTTTAAATAGAATGGTAAGTCATTTATATACACCAAGAATAAAAATGGGCCCAGTATAGAGCCTTGAGGTACACCTAACTGAACTGGTAGCCCGGAAGATTTCACACCATTAACATCTACACATTGGTGCCTATTATGTAAATATGAATCTAATACGTTAAGAGCTTCGTTTTGAATACCGTAATGAATTAGTTTACGCAAAAGCGTGTCATGGTGCACGCAATCAAAGGCTTTGGAGAGATCACAGAAAACTCCAATAGCATTTTGCGAGCTCTCCCATGCGCTAAATATGTGTTTCAGCAGAGCAACACCCGCATCTGTAGTCGAACGACCTTTTGTAAAGCCATATTGTTCATCATGAAGGAGGCTATTTATATTAAAATGTCTTAGCAACTGCTTGAGTATTAATTTTTCAAATATTTTACTAAATGCAGGTAAGATAGAAATAGGCCTAAAATTGCCAACGTTATTTTTATTACCCGATTTAAATAATGGTATGACTTTACTACTCTTCATGAGGTCAGGAAAAGTTCCTAAATCAACACATTTATTAAAAGTAACAGCTAGATAGGGGGCTATGATGTCGATTATATTACTTACAAGTTTAATTGAGATGCCCCAGTAATCACCAGTGTTTTTTGACTTGAGTGTGTTAAAAACACTAATTACATCACGAGGTGTTACATGTTCGAAGCTAAATAAGCGACTACATTTAGGTACACTATTATGCAAAAGGTTTTCAGCTTCAGATGGGGACGAATTTAAGGAGCGAGTCGTAGTTATAGGTATGTTGGCAAAAAACTCATTAAATGCTTCAGCTACGTCAGCTGCTGTATTAACTAATTTGTTGTCGACCATAATCTCTAATTGTCTTTCTTGTTTAACCGACTTACCCGTTTCATTGTTAATAATTTTCCAGGTGGTTTTTACTTTGTTATTCGAATTTTTAATTGTATCGCTTAAAAATTTAGATTTAGCAAAAACACAAATCTTTTTAAATAATTTTGAATAATTTTTGACATACTCTAGGAAAGGAGTATCAAACCTGTAATTTTTCAAACCATATAACTCGTATAGTCTCGCTCTACTTTTATAAATACCTGGAGTAGCCCATTGGTTGAAGCCAGCGGAGGTGCCATTAATATTAATAGTTTTGGCCTTGAAAGTAGATTGGTATTCTTTTTGCACAACATCAAAAAGGGCTCCATAGATTATATTAGGATTATCATGTTCTACAATCGACGGTTTAATTCTAAGGGCTATATTATTTTTAAACTTGTTGCAACGACTAGCTGTATAAGGCCTGCATTCTATTTTATGTGGCTTTTTATGTATTGGCATAGGGAAGCTAGCTAATAATCCACAGTGGTCAGACGGTAAGTCACTTAACACTAATTTATTTTTGGCATCGCAATCACTAAAAATATTATCAATACAAGTCGATGAAGATGCTGTTATCCTAGTAGGTTCAAAATACAAGTTAATTAAATTAAAGGACCTAAACAGATTAAGAAGTCTAATACTTAGTGGAGTAACCTCTAAAATATTAATATTAAAATCACCACATAAAATTATACTTTTATTACTTGATTTTAATTTATTCAGTGAATCCTCCATTACCGATTCGAAACGAATAAAATCCCCAGAGGGGGGTCGATAAACGCAAATTATAACGTATCGCTCGAGTTCAACACAAGACAACTCAATAGTGCGCTCGATGGAAAGATTAACTAAATCAGAACGTTGTTTACATTTCAACTTGTTTGAAACAAGAACTAAAGATCCACCGCGAATAGCACTTTTCCTTACAAATGCACTTTGAATGGTAAAATTATCATCATTGATAAACACTACTTCATGTTCTTTCAACCAGTGTTCAGTCAAACATAGCACCTGAACATCATAGTTCTCCATAAATAAACTTAACTCTAGCTCTTTGCCGGACAGACCCTGCATATTTTGATGTACAACATTCAACATATGCGGCTGACCCGTTGTCGCACCTAATAGTTTAAACTACAAGGCGTATCAATAGTAGTGTTAGTACCACTACTAACAGTAATCGACGGTAACCTACAGGTACCGGTGTCACTGTGTATATTGTATGCTAATAGGTTAGCAATGTGTCTCCTACAACTAGGTGGCAAATACATTGTATTATTTGTCAGTTTGTAATCAGTAATAAATTGATTACAATCAAAATATAAAATAGTGTCACTGTGTCGACAAGTCCTATTATAAATGAACATATTTAAATTATAAATGTGCCTATTTTGCTCATCAGACAAATATCTAGAATAAGGCAGAGCACATAAAATAAATTTACAGTTATTGGTCTCATTGAGATATAACATCAAATGGACACATTCAATTATGTCCTTTTTCCTTACAGTTAAACTATCCCCATACAATAAAATAACAGTTGAACTGGGGTTTATTTTTGTCAATCTAATATTATTAACTAATTGGCTAATACTGGCACCAGGTAAACAATTATTAATTACATATTGATTCGAACACTGATTAAATATACTACCAAAACCTTGACCAAATTTGTCAGAAAATACATAAGTAGTGTTACCTACTGGCTGAGCCACTGAGGGTGTGGGTGTAATAATTTGAGGCTGGGGTGCCAGGGAGCATGCACAGCTAAAAGACATGTTATTTGTCAGAGACTCATACCTCTCTGCATTGTGCCTGACCAGGTCAGCTAACTCATTAGCCTCCTGCATGCGCTTACTCAGGTCTTGTTGACTAGCCTCATATTTGCTAAAGATATCTTTTAGAGCATATTCCCTAACAAACAATTCATCCTGAAGGCGCTGAGTGTCAGTGTCATACATAGTAGTACATAATTCTAGTTCACTATTACACTTCTCTAATTCTTTTATTAAATTGAGATATTTATGCCTAAGTATTGTGTTTAATTTGTTAACTTTATGGCATTTTAAAGATTTCTGATATCTTCTAATTAATCTGTTAATTTTAATATATTTTTTTAACTTAAATATTGTGACTAGCAAACAATTTGCTTTTTATGACAGTATCATCAGTTAAGTCTATGGTTATTGGCTCAGCACACATGGGACCGGTCCCGTTACCAACCAACTCATCATAAAGACTGCAGGTGATCGCAGACTCTTCACTGGCTTTGAGAGATTCCAAACGGGTTATTGTGCTGTGGGCCCTGCTCAATTCCAATTCTAGTTCTGATATGCGTCCCAAAGCCAGTTCGTGGGTGTCACTACATTCCTGGAAATTTGACACAAGTTGACGGAGGTGTTGATGCTGGTCAAGTATGTCCATATGCTGTATATGCAGTTCAGCCAACTGGTTCTTAAGTTCAGCGTTCTTATTATTAATTAACTGTATTTCCACCTCACTGTCATCACTTTCCTGTAGCAGCTGATTGCACTGGTTTTTACTGGATTCCAATTCATTCAACGTAGCCCTCAGTTTTTCCTCCAAGGATGCAGCTCTACGGGTCAACATATTGACAGACCAACACTAGAGGCACCCTGGAATGAGAGAGGAGAAAGCTAAGTGTTTGAAAGGAATAAGAGAGAGGGATGATATGTGGATAGTAAGTACTAGGTTGAAGGGCTATACTATGAAGTTAAAATTAGAAGTGAACAAAACAAAGGAATAAAAGTTATGAAGAGTGTGTAATCTCAATTATGGGATAAAATTTGTATTGTTTGTAGATATGTCTTAATTGAGATAATAATATTCAACAATTAAAAGGAAAAAACAACAAAATTAGGTTTATAAAATTTTGAGGGTAGGTACTATTGTCAACTTATTGTAAATCCAGTTTTTTACATTAATTTCATAGAGAGGTTCTAATTTGGTGATTAAACGTAACAGAGGTATCTCTAGTGATAAAGTACAGTGATTTCTATGGGGTCTCTAATGTATTTTATGTGATTTTATCATACTAATGTATGAACATATTGTCAAGCACAATAAAGAGAATCATAGGGTAGTTTACGACGTAGCTCACTGGGACGAACAGTATAAACGTTAAGGGGGAAAGGTGCAATAGGAATTAATAAGATTCTTTATAAATAGGCTTAAGTTAAAAGAAATACTCCCCGGGTTAGGTGCTCATTTCAAATCCGTCCGTTGGATGACAGCTGATACCAGACAATTGATTTTTCATTGATTTTTCAGCGAAATAACTAACAAACACAAATACTTATTACTTTTATGTAAATCTATCGAAATAAAGCACGTTTATTTATATAAATACGCGAAAAACATTAATTTTACATTTTAATTCTAACACGAAAATTATTGACGGCCGGCTGCCAGTATTGCCAGCCTCCTGCCAGTATTGCCAGTTTTTCCAAGTCATCTTTATTATCTATCCTAGTTACGTTTCTTAATATGTATAACCGTGGTGTAGTTGTGCTAGCATAATGTTTTATCTCTTGTACTAATTTCCGTACAAAAATATCGTTTGTCTTGGTAACAATAAAATATAGTTCGTCAATACTTATGTGTTTACAAAACATATCAAGTTCTCTCACAAATTCGGCTGGCGTAATCTGTGATGGAGAGTCCTTATATTTAATATAAATTGTCCTTTTATCAGGAATATAGCAAAATGTAGCGCTTTCGTAATTAGTGTTCTTTAACTTTCGCATGCGGTCTAACTTTTCCTTTTCAATAAACACTAGCTCTGTCGAATCCTTTGGCGTGATATGCGTCTCCACAACTTTTGGTTGATCTGGCCATTCGCAACTGGAGTCTTTATCCGTTAAAGATTGCGTAGGCGGCGTTTGTTTACGTTTTTGCGCCCTTGTCATAATACTCAATATGTTGTCATTCATTTCTTTTAAATCTTTTATGCTTATATTGATACGAGACAACGCATCCGCAGCTGCATTGTCCGTACCTTTAATATACTCTACATTAAAATTATATTCTTCTAATAGAAGCCTAAACTTCATTAACCTGCTCGAAGGATCTTTCATAGAAAATAAATAAACTAAGGGCCTATGATCCGTCTGAATTCTGAATGGTCTGCCATATAAATATGGACGATAATGTTTTATAGCCCAAACAATTGCCAATAACTCTTTTTCAATTATCGGATAATTTTTCTCCGCCTTATTCAAATTTCTGCTAGCATAGGCTATTGGTTTAAGGTCACTATTACATAGAACTGCGCCTATGGCATAATTTGACGCATCTGTCTGTATAATAAACTGATTTTGCTCCGAAAAGTCTGGATACTGCAAAACTGGTGGTGAAATAACACTGTCTCTCAGGGTTTCAAAAGCTTTCTGACATGCGCTATCCCAGATGAAGGGAACATTTTTCTTACATAATTGATTTAGAGGAATAGCTAATTGTGCGAAGTTGGGTACAAATTTCCTATAGTAATTTACAAATGCAATAAATCTTTTTAGTTCATCAAGATTTTTTGGTGAGGGATATTTTTTAACTATATCTATTTTTGAAGGATCTGGTAAAATTCCATCACCAGAAACCACATGGCCTAAATAAAGAATCTGTTTCTTTAAAAAGTCACATTTTTCCGGGTTAAATTTAAGGTTAACTTTACGCAATCGTTCAAAGATATCCTGTAAGTTTTTATTATGCGTTTCCAAGCTTGTCCCAAATATAATTAAATCATCTAGATATATGAAACATTTTTCATTAGTAAGCCCTGCTAATGCCATGTTCATCATGCGCGAGAAGGAGCCTGGGCTTGTCTTCAAGCCCATAGGCATTCGCACCATTTGGTACTGTCCGGAGCAAAATGCAGTATATGTTCTACTATCTTTTTCTAGTTCAACATTATAAAATCCGTTATATAAATCTAGATGTCGTACCCCCAGTGGAAAAAAGGCATAAGACGAAAATGGTGATTTTTCAGTATGGCGAAAAAATTGAATTTATGGGCATATTTACTTTATTTTCAAACGAAGAAGAATTATTCTTGTATCAAAAAAAGGAGAAAAAAAAGTTGCACTGCGTGTTGTATTTAAGTTAGTACTAATGTTTATAGTTTATTAGGAATTGTAAAAAAAAAATATTATGCTATTTTTCAAAATGTAATGAAATACAGGATTCTGAGTATCAAAATGTATGCCAGACTTTGCCAGAAAAGAAAAAATATTTCAAAAAGTATGTTGTATTAAAGCAGTAATGAACTTGTAAATACAAACATTTATGCTAGTATAAGTAAGATTACTACATTATTTCCTTTATTACAATTATGTTTGAAATGTATTAGCAATACTTACCCCATTTTTCAATTTAGGGGCTTGCTAAGGTAACTTAAATAAACAAAGATAATTACTTATTCCATTATTATGTTAAAGAAAAGTTAGCTGCATATTAACACATATTACTTAGAGTTAATATTTATGACTAAAGGGAAAAAAAGGAAATGCATTTTTTGTGTTCATTATTTTTTTATTTCAGGCAAATTATAATTATAGTTTTGGCTACAATTAAAGTTCGTACTATCAACAATAAAATTTGACAGTAATAATTCAGCAATGTGGAGTTTCGGTGAAGATTACTACCACTAATGACTTTTTTTTAAATGATTAACTAATCAGTAGATCATTTGTTAAGATTTGTAACAATTAACGAAATAACTTCTTTCTTGGCTCCGTACAACAAAATATTATGTTCTCTCAATAAAAATCTAAGATAACAAGCAAAAATTATTAACAAATCAAGGTACTTTACACATTGCCAGTACCTTTTGTTTTAAAATAATCAACAAATAAAAATACAAAAAAAAACCTTCTTTAAGCAATAAATCAAAAAATTCTTGTTCCCTTCTACGTTATCTTCGTTCTACGAATTCCTTCATTACCAAACATTCTAGGCTATAGAATGTTTGGTAATGAAGGGATATAAATGTAACAAAATATTATTATTTTCTCAATACAAATCTATGGTAACATGACATGCATAATTTGTTAACAAAATAAGACCTTTGATACTTTCACAGTACCTTTTGTTTTAAAATTATTAATAATCAATATGTTTATACGTATGAATATAAAAATTCAACAAAATTCAAATTAAAATAATAATGAGATCAAAAATACGGGAACTAGTAAAGTTATTCTTCTTCAGATGAATCAAATACCTCCAAATTTGGAGATTCAGTCGCTGGTAACAAATTTCTATAGAATGTTTGGTAATGTAGAGGTATAGCATTTGTATTACACAGGCTAATTAAGTCTTTGAACAACGCGTCAGAAATAGGTAACAATTGAGCATATGCAAGTGGAAGTTCATTAACATCTACAGCATTGGCATTATTTGATTTGCGTGTGCGCGTCGTCGTCGTACGATTTGTAGTGTCTAGTACCAAATATTCACTTTCGAAATCATATTTAAATAATAATTTATTTGGTGCATCGGGACTTGTTTTGATTTCTTTAATTTTTGAGAAAAATACTTTATGCCCGTTTGTGTCTTGTGACCAATTCTTGCTTGTCGTGACTTGACTTTTTAGGTTGTAAAAGTCATTTTGATTCATTTCTTTAATTACAAACTTATTTTGTACTTTTGAATTCATGATTACTTCGTACAGTTGGTCAGGCGAGTACAATGTCTTATTTTTCATATTTTTCTCGATGCAGGCATGCATTGAATCGCCTTCGTTCTGAGTGTGGCCAGTTTGTAAAAACCTGTGTGTAACTTCTACGTTCAATACACGTGATACATAAATATACATCGCGAATATGAACCGATTTCTGTTCTGGCCCGAACAATTATCTGAATACAGTGAAATTGACTTTATACCCCTGTTAACTTCAGATTTAATGAAGTGTAATAAGCAACTAGCGATTTCATTCGCACCCCTTTTTGCAATTTGTGCATGCCATAGATAACAAAACCCTTGACGGGATATTAAATTGTACACAGTGAAATTGTATGCGGGGTATTTCCTTTTATAATGGAAAATATTCACATTAGATTGCGGTAAACTAAGAACCTTTTCCAAGTCAAAAACAGCTACAGTTTTCACATTAGGATCTGCTGATTCTTTTTCACTATCCTTCATATTTCGTATGATGTTTTTATTTTTTATATGACTGTCATAATCCTCTTTCAGTTGTAATTTACCTTCTTCAGTTGAATTGTCGTATTTGCTACATAAATTGCACAAATCCTTCTTCGGCCGGAAAAAAGAAAGGTTAAAATGTGTATTAAATATTTGATTATATTGATATTCGCTTGCCACTTTAGTATTACGAAAGTTTTCATTTTCTGATATCCAATCTTTGTACAAACGATGCATTTTTGAGATATTTAAGTCTTGTGACAAATATTGACGGCTGGAATTTTGTCTAAGATAGTGAGATTCGATACAAGGAAAGGACTGAATATGTTGAATTGCACTCTGTTCTGTTTCGCTGGCTGTTCTATGAGGTCTATTGGTATGTTTTCCTCGAAGGTCTGTTATTTGGTCCCCATTAGCATATTTATCAATGGCAGTGTAAACTGTTCTTTCTTTAATACCTAGCGTATTAAGAAACATAGTTTTGCACACTTTCAAATTAGTCACAAGGCATACATCGTTTTTTGACGGCAAATAATAAACCAGTGTACGATTTCGTTCACGCTTACGCTGAATTTTCATAACTTTAGGTTCTATAATCTCAGTGTTTTTCAAAATGAATTGCCATTGAGTTTCATGGTTACCACAAGCCCAAAATTGCTTAAATATTACCAACCTCCTGTCGCTGGGTATTTTTTCAAAGCATTTAAGCTTACACTTGCAAGGCTCTTGCATCTGTTTTTGAGGCTGTTGACCTGTATTTAATTTGATTTTTTTTTGTGTTTGAGACCATTTTTCGGGATTACGCTTTCTTTTTCTAGGATTTGTATTAGCTTCAGTTACTAACACTGGACGAGAATTCGTTGCTTCAGGTTCTGTGGTGGAATTATATCCAGCTGGTAGAGTTTCAACGTGGCAGGCTATGATTGGAGGGTCTGAGTGAGGAACTATAGCTGTGGCAATTGAAGAGACCGGTGGAGTTCTATCAGGGCTTGTAGATATAGGTTCTGTTTCAGGTTCTGTGAGAGTATTATGTCCAACTGGAAGAGTTTCGTCGTTATAACATGTTATGGATGTAGGTTCTGCTTCAGGTAGTATAGCCGGGGTATTTTCAAGAGTCTGTGGAGTTTTTGCAAGACTTGTAGATGTAAGTTCTTTTTCAGGTTCTGCGGCAGTATTATGTTTAACTAACGGAAATTCGTCGCGACATGCTATGGATGCAGGCTCTGCTTCACGAAGCATGACCGTAGTACTTTCAAGAGTCAGCAGAGTTCTTGTAGGGCTAGTAAATGTAGGTTCTGTTTCAGGTTCTGCGGCAGTTATGCTCTTTTCAGAAAGTGGTGCATTATACCAGAACGTGGATACGGGTTCAAGATCGGCATCATTCGGCAAAGGATAAACTCCTTCTATGTAATTTCCTGATGATACCGCTAAATTTTCATAACTGTCTTTGTTACCCATAGAAATTGTTTTTTGAGGATTAGATATAAAAACGACAGTAGGTGACGCTATAAAAATTAAATTATTATGAGTGGTGGAAATTGGAGAAGAGAAAAGTGTAGAATTACCTAAGCAATTTCTCAAACTAAAATCGAAGTCATTCAATATTGAAGATGGTAAAGTATTGCCTAAGTCTGCTATCGGACTAGGACTCGAACTTGGTAAATATTCAGATACCGGTGGTGAAAATGGCTCTTCATTCGAAGACTCACTAATTCTGTAATTTACTGTAGATTGTCGTCTGCTACTTCGACTTGTTGACGGCGCGGTGTACATAATATCACCACGACTGACTTCATAATTTCCAGATGTTTGTTCTGCTTCTGTGTCGTCGTCTGTAAATAAATTATTTTATTATAAAATGTAATATAAATAATATCATATTAAGTTGTTACTAAAGACGTCTTGCTCACAAAATAAGGTAAGTTAAGGTAAGACATTATTCTTTGTCTGACATCCTCGATGCCACAATTATTAGTGTCTATAGGACGAAAGGCTCCGGGTTCGATTCCCGGTCGGACAAACAAACAAACTTTACTAAACTGACTTGGGTCTGAGTGTACGTACCCCTTGCCAAATCCTTTACAGAATCCTTAGTTTAAGACCAGGTAATTAAAGTGATATGGCTGAGATTTTTAGATGTAAGTATATAAATATAACGCCTCGTTAGTTTAGTGGTATAAGTCCTGGGTTCAATTCCCGGGTTGAACAAACTTTGTGTCGGTTTTTTCGGACACAGATCGATTACTTTTATATAAATATACTAGCTTCCGCCCGCGGCTCCGCCCGCGTGGTACCTACTTACGGGGATAAAAAGTAGCTTATGTTACTCGTGGATAACGTAGCTTTCGAATGGTGAAAGAACTTTTAAAATCGGTCCTGTAGTTTCGGAGCCTATTTATTACAAACAAACAAACAAAAAAATATTACCTCTCTATAATATTAGTATAGATTAAACAATAATACCTAGTTAACGATTTTGAAAGTATCATGTACCTAATATAAATATTTACAAATACACATTTTGTTATAACATCTATGGTATGTCTTTACAAATTAGAAATAAAATTACACGTTAGTAACAGAAATTAATTTTATAATAATAGACAGCGAATCATTCATATAGGTTCCCCTAGTTTGAGACCAGACGATTGCTGTAATTGTCTAGCGCACTTACATACTACTTGAACCACTAGCTGGCGGTAAGATAAAACATCGTGAGGAAACTGCACCTTCATTCATTCAGAATGTGTAACCACGATATTGTTTTGGTTCCGGTTACAAAGGTCGGACGACAGTCGCTCAATGTTATTGATTATACAGTAAACACGTCATTGTGGAATAATTTATTTTTAGCTTTTATAAGAATTAAATCTAAATGTACTTACCTATTAACTTCAAAATTCTTCTCGCCCTACTGTGCTGTGTCCGGTTATACATTTTCAGGTCACTTTACTTTAAAATAAGAAGAAAAACCACTCAATTGTTGTTGTTTTGTTTTCGCAAATGCGTAAACGCAGCTATTACCTTGACCTAGAAACGGGCACTGACTGTCAAGCGCGTGGATACGCACCGCCCCCTCCCCCCTGCATCGACGTATTCACGCTTATGTTCCCGCTGTCTACTCCCGCGCCGCTGTATCAAATCTTACGTCCCGGTGCAATGAAAATATTCTAGTGGAAGAAAGAAGTAATAATTCTTATGTTACAGCCGTGCTGCAGTTTGTAGTCTTATGTTTCGACGTAAAGGAAAGTTTTTAGTGGAAAAAAGCAGTAATTGTTATTATTGTAATTTATTTTAAGTTCATAAGAAGTAAACAGTCATACTGCTGTTTTTATTTTTTAAGTTTATCTTTTTGGTTAAGTAAGCGCATTTAAGATAATTTCCTTACCTAGTTAATATAACGAATAAAAAGATAATCGTGTATACAAGACTAGCGATGTAAAAAAAGCAAACGCATTTAAATCATAATATTTGTTACTATTTATTTTCTACATTAAATTTTAGGTATAAACATATTATTAATTAATATGTCATATTTTTTAATTTATTATTTGCGTTATATCACATAATCTACTAATCCTTAAGAAAAAAAGTGATGGAATATAAATTCTCAAAACTATTTTCTTGAATTAATTCGTCAAATTAAACAAGAAAAATATGAAAAAAAAATTGCGTATGTATCTTTAAACGTACTTTTCAAATATGATAAAATCGATGATTCAATGTAAATTCACTTATGCCTATTTTCCACTGAGGGTACGATGTGTGAAATAAATACTTCCTGATAATGCATCTAATATCTCAGTCATATTCGGCAAAGGGTACTTATCGTCTTCAATCAAATTATTTAACTTCCGGTAATCAATAACTAATCTAAATTTCTTTTGACCACTACTATCCATCTTTTTGGGTACTAAAAGTAGGGGGCTCGACCAACAGCTATTACATTTTTCTATGATATTATCATCTAATAATTTATTAATTTGTTCGTTAATTTCCTTTTGTTGTGAGTATGGTAACCGATATGGTTTTGTAAAGACAGGATTGGCATTCGATTTTAAAGTAATTGTGTGTTTGTAAATATTGGTGGTCGATAGTTTGTCGCCGGGTAAGTAAAAAATATCTGCATATTTAGCACATACATTCTCGATTGAAGTTTGTTCCTCCTCATTTAAATGTTTTAAATTCAGATGGGAAAATAATCGCTTAACCCTGTCAGCGTTTTTATCTGTGGCATTAAATGAACAAATCGAGTAATCACTCAATTTATGAATGGTTGGTTGGATATTCTTTAAAGTTACAGTATTATCTGTCGTATTTAAAATCCTAACCGGTATGAGTCCATTGCAGGGAGTGGCTAACGAATTCGCTAAGAAAACGCCTTCCTCTAATTCTTTAGAACAAATCACACATTGTTCGCTAAGATCTGTTCTTATGTAGTGTATTTGTTCACATCTGGCTGATATTTCATACATATTTCCATTCTCGCGCGCAAAAGGCAAAGTATATTTAGTACTCGTACTCGTCCATAAATCTAAACTATTGTTTTTAAAGTCAATGACTGCGTTATGTTTATTTAAAAAGTCTTGTCCTATAATTCCATGTGCCTTACAAGGCAACGTTTCAAATAAATAAAACTTGTGATTAAAGAAATGATTATGGCTTTGTAAGTGTAAATATGCATATCCAATTGCTTGGACTTTGCCTCCTATGCCGTTTATGATAATCTTCTCGTTATGGATAGGAAGATTCTGTTCGCGCGCATATTTATATTTTAAGGCCGAAATTGTAGCGCCGGTGTCGAGTAACCAATAATATGATACGTTATTTACGAATAAATTTATCCAACAACTATTACTGTTTGATGCACAAATAAAATTATTTTCGTTATTCACGAAAAAACTTGTTTTCAGTAATGCAATTCACAGATTTATCGTTATCTTGCTGTTCGATATCCGCGACGCGCATACGTTCATTGCTCATCCACTGATTTCCGCGTCCGTTATAATGATTATTGTACGTACCTCTTGGTTGCGGTCTTCGCATGGACATACCTTGTGGAGGGAACGAGTGGCCTCTGTATGCTCGACCTCGAGTATTTGGGGTGCGATAAGCCTGATTTGAAAAAACTCGAGTATATCCGCCTCTCATACCACGATGATTTTGTCCTCTTCTAGTAAACAAAATATGTGGGTCAGAATTATTTTGGTACATACCCATGACATCACCCGACGTAGAAGGTCCCTCAGTTTCTTCCTCCTTGGCAGCCTGTATAGCGTCCTTGAGGGATTTGTAGTTTCTAGCTGCAATGACTGTGCTAAGCCTACGGTTTCGCAATCCATCTGCGAACTTTTTGATGGCAAATTTTTCATTGACATTCTTCAAAATATTGTAACTCTCCGAGTTGCCCTCAGATTGCGAAATCGTTAGCTCCACAAACATCTCTAATATTTTTTTCCCATAATCTTCGATATTTAAATCATTTTGTCTAATCCGATGCAATTTATCTTGGATAGAAGCGGCTGATTTTTGTGGTAAAAGCTCTTTACGCATATCTTTGGTTAAATCGTCAACATTTAAATAATTTGAATTTAACTTTAACTTGGCACTTTGAGACAATCTACTTTTAATTACAAATTTAATCAACTCATTTTTACAATCGTCATTTTTTAAGACAGATGAGTAATATTCTATGTTATCTATCAGTGTTTTTGTATTCGATTCCTCATCAGTCATCTGTGGTAGCAAGGACAACGCAGTTTTTAAATTGAAAGATTCCATTTTTGTGCTAATATTTACACTACAATCTGATGAATTATCTTCTGAACAAAGTTGCTCTATTTCAGAATACAATGTTTCAATATTCGAAGAAAGCTTGTTCACTAATTCGGCGTCAGCGGAACTCAACTTTCCTTTCGTTATATCTATAGATAACGTATGTATTATAGATGTGTACTTTTCATAAAGATTGCCTGCTTCTTTTAACTTCTGAATTAAAATGTTCCCCTGGCGCCTTTTAGGTTCAATTTTAATTAAATATTGTCTTACAGCTTTTAAGCTTGTATACAAATCTTCTAATGTCTGAGACATAACTTACCAGGGCTCACGGAATACGTCATGTTTTGATATCACACTGCTACACACATATTAAATATTTATTTAGAGTATTACGTTACGTTAATATTAATCATCTGGACTACTTTATTTTTGTTTATATTTAACATACAGTCAGTAAGGTCCAACGTTTTTCTTTAGGTAGGTATCACTTGTTTGTATACACCATCCTATAACGCCTTTGTTACTGTTCACGTACGAAATAATTTTAATGTTCTATATCTACGCCTGTTTTAACGCGCACAATTTTATTATTATTATTTCTCACTGAAAACACTTAGCACTTTTTTTGTATAAAACCGCACTATTTTGTATTATTTTATTTATTTACTTTTGATGTCGCTCTCGTCACTGGTTAAGCATCACGTTACACGATACCGTCGCTGTTCCGTCCACTCGAACGTTCACGCCGAAAAAATGACCGACGTATATTACTTCTACTAATTTCTTGCTGCGTCCAGCGTCGATGGCATTTCTTGTACATGCGGTACACGAGGAAAATCAATCCAAGGCCTATAACTAAGGCGATAATGGATAGGATGACATTAGTCGTACTCAAGTGGAATCATGTGGGATAAACATTGCTTTGATATCCGGCAAAAACATTAAAGTCATAACTGAAACTGGAGACGCCACTCAAAACCTGATTCTTATATCCCCACTTATGAGGTTCAGCGGGATTGAACTGTTTCAGTTCATGTCGGCATTTTGTTGGAATTATTTGTTCGTCCACCGCTAAGACTTCTTCCTTTGGAACCAATAACAACCGTTCCCGAATTTTTTCCAACAGGGGCCTGACTTTGAACAATTTATCATGACCTGGTGTACCTAGTGGTTTTAAATTATCATTGTCGTTCAGGTGTAGAAATCGTTTGATGGTTTCAAATCTATTACAAGTCATTATCTCATGCACTTGAATATGGCCCACAGTAGTAGACCAATATCTCCATGACGCTGGCAGATGGACCAATGAAGTGAAGATTACAATTCCTATGAACTGTTCTATTTCAGATCTGGTGATATTTGCTGGCTTGTTGACATTGACCTGTACAGATTTCAAATTAGACTGCTCAGCTATGAAATCAAGCAAATCGTCGATAAAATTTTTTTTAAAGAAATCAGCCGGTGAATCAAAGTAGTGTAGAATTGGGGTTCCTGGATCAAGGAGAATCCAGGAACCCCAATTCCACACATGAAATGTACATGACTATCAATCAGTTGGCTCTATTCGTAAACTTATGATTTGTTTTTTTTTTTTTTAATGAATTGGTCTTTTAATCAGTCTCTTGCCTGATGGGCTGTTGTATATTATTATGCTATCTGTGCGTTATAATTTGACTTGTATGATGTAGGGTTTTAGCCAATTAATTCGTGGCTGGGTTGGTTAGATGGCGCTACTTCGATTGATTACCACTCAATCTTCTGACATTCTAGACAGATCCAGAAACTACTAATTACATTCATCATTCATTACTTCTAAACACTTGGATAATATTTAGACTGGTTTGATCCCAAGAACAACTGTGTTTCAAATCATTTAAAAACTTGTACAAATTCTGACCTGATCCAATCTGTTATCTGAGTGTGTATTCATAATTCTAGCCTGATCTGATCTGTTATCTATATCTGGGTGTTCATTTTTAAATTTGGAATAATATGCTGACCTGATCTTATCTGTTTCTTGAGCTTAGTATTTAGTAGGTGTTTAATGAAATACGTTTGGTCTTATTATTGCATTATCTTTATTTAAATTAAAAGTAGCGAGAAAAATAATCACGAAATCCAGACACTCGAACAAATATCAACTCTTATTCGTATGGGGATCGAATCCACGACACTTGATTTAGATGGTTAGAAGAATTAGAGATCGTACTCAATTGTGACCATGCACTTTGTTTACATAATGAGACGTGTATTGTATGACATCAATCATTCGATGCGCTTCCATATATGGTTTTCATTGCAACATGAAATATTTATCACTAACACAATTATTTACGATGTTTTGCCACTTATTTATATATTCCATCCCTTTCACAGCGTTCAAATAAAAACACTGTGGAAAATTTGTAGCATGCTGCATCCAAGGATCATCGTAAATTTCCCAATCTTCTATAACACCTCCACATGAAAAACATGCAGCTTTATCATATGGATTATTTCCGTAATAAAAGAATCCCGCATCAGCCATTTCCATCACTAATCTTTTCTGTGAATTATTCGTCCCCCAGTAATACTTAAAGGAAAATTCACGTATTTTGTATGTATTATACATATCATATCGAGGTTTATATTCAGTTAGACACATTTTTTATTTTATTTACTAGTTCTTGACGCTAATAAATATAAACGTACAATGAAATTGCTTTAACGATGCAATCAATTTATAAACGAGATCGAACAGGATTAGGAGAGATAGTAAACATATTATTAAAAAAATGAAACAAGTTTTTTTTTTTATTTCGTTAAAATTTTATTATCATGGCACCATTTATTTAAACACAATACATTTTTTAAGGCACATACGGAATTATGATAAATACAATTATACAAATCTTCAGAATGTTTATATTGATCATATAAATGTAATAAACTAGAACAACCTTTATCTTCTAAATTAAATATATTACTATTACTATTTTCTAAAATATGCTTTAACCATAAAACTTTTTCTAAACCTTTAACGTAAACACATTTATCTCTTAATATATCGGAAACCAAAGTCTGGTAATTGGGATAAGGTACAAATCCTTCACTCCAGTATATCTTTTTGTTGCGTTGAATCCAAAGAACTGCCTTCTTTTCGGATTCCGTTAAATTTTTAAATGGAAATGGTGGCTTAACTAAAAACATTTGTAGTTTTTTGTTACATAATATAGCGATTTCTTTTAATATAAATTCATTTGCTTCAGTTTTGAATCCTTGAATATCAACAACAGCAATCATGATAACCTGCGCACAATGTTGCTAAGAGGTTTGTATTCCACAAGTCGATCGTTTATAATCAAACAATACGCAGTTGTCTTATCTGGTATTGGTGCGGAACATTCAACTTCTAACCGTACGTCCACAGGACCGGTTTTTAAACTATCGTTTTGTCTTGAGCAATCTAAGATGAAAAGGGGGGCCTTTTCTTTAAAATCTGTTAGATCTAGCAACGGGTCTACAGGACTGTTGTAATACGACTGACGAAATTTCACATACATTTCATATAATATACTGTACTTATTCTCAGAAAACTTTAAACTCAAAGGTTCGTAGGGATAATATTGCGAATTCAAAAAGAGCGTTACGTTGGTCACTTCACAGTGATCGAATAGTGAACTGTCTTTAGTCCTATTATTTCTCCTATTAGTTTGCAAGCAAAAAATAACATATCTAGGCTTTTCCAATTGTGAAGCTGTTTTAACTGACCAAGAATGCTTTGTAGTTTTAGGGAGCAAAGGATACTCATATAAATCCCAATTTCTAAAAGCCATCTGAATAGGTTTATCTCTTTCTAAATGTTTTAAAAGTGTTAATCGTTCTCGATCTGACACTTTTATATGTGGCACCCTCCATTGCACTCTTTGTATATCTATTTGAAAATTAACAACTTCATCAGTAAGAATAACACTATTTAAGTTAGAGTTACTTCTACTCAAAATGAGTTCATGTTTACAATTTATCACAATTTTATTGTAATCTTCTGCAAACCCTAAAACCTTATTCAATGGTATCACAGCACTAAAATGTCCATCACTTTGGAATCCCGTTAAGTTCCAACCCCATAAGGCCGCAACTTTATTTTCTGCTCCATTTAATGAAATGTATGATTTTATTGTTGACGTAATTCCCGAATTTTTAATACGGTCTATTTCGATACCATTCATTTCGTATCTGATGTCTTGAAACAAAGACACAACAGGGTTATTAGTAAACGTAACAGTTTTCTTGATCGGGTTCCCATCTTTACCCAAGAGTTTTGCTTGACCTTCGACGTAAATTGAACTGGCTGATGGTAACACGTATATGTCTTGCTGATGTATGGGGATTCTGATTTCATCATTTTCTCTAAAGCTGTTATTGTAGGGATTGTATGAATGGATTTCATAACTTTCAATCGAACTGTCGAAATGCGGTAATTCAGTAATCTGTAGCATATTCATACTTTAAACCCAAGGGCTTTAAGAAAGTCTTTATTTGCTTTAGTCAATTTCTTAATTTTTTTATTACGTCTCTGCACCTTAGTGGTCACAGAAGAAATAAACCGATTAATTTTTACTGGACCGTTTTTATAATATACTATCATTTTGTTTTTCTTAAGTGCAGACGTAACTGAATATATTCTTCTTCGAAGTTAATACAGTGACCAAATTGATCAACAATCTTAACAGATATGGATGAAATAATATTTTTGTTCACTGGAAAGTAAATAACGTTTTGTGGAATCTCTATATAACCACAACTTAGAGCAGTATCTGATACAAATTCATGAATAAAATGTGTTGGTAATCCGTTGCAGTATGAACCGTACACAAGATCACATTCGATTTTGATCACAGACAGATTGCTAGTTTTAATTGCGATATCTGGTCTTGAATTAAATACTGAAAAGTATAGTAAACCGCACTCATATTGATCAGATAAATGAAGTGGTGGTTGAAAGTATGAAACTAATTCAGATTTATTTCCAGAGATGGTAACCGTAGTAGACATGCTTATACATATACTGGACTGTTATGAAAGATTCCATTTATTTTATGGCTTTTGTTGACCAAAAATTGTTTAAGAAGTTTAAACAAAGATGTCCACAATTAAAGGGATGCTCACGTTGTATATTTTCATAATTGTAGTTTACTTTAGAACCCACATATTTTATGAATTCCTTTGGCGGTTTAAGATTTCCGTAACTATCAAAATACTCAACATAATCGTCGTATTTTGCGTAGGCTACCCAGTGAGAACCAGAGTTTTTAGAACTATCTAAGTTAATAACCCCACATTCTTTTTTGAAGGGGTATTTAGGGAGCTCATCTCTCATAAAGACACCTCTAAAATATGGGATAGTATTCCCATACTTTAAAATGTCCAAGTTAGTTAAAGCTCTATTGGGTAGCCGATATCTTAGTTTTTTTCTTTTGATATGAATATTCCAAGTCCATCTTTATGTGGCTTAAGGTGTAGCCCTTTTCCTATGCAAAGAGCTTCCATTTTTTCATTATGTCTCTTTGACTCGGCTAACAGTTTTTTAGCCATCTTGAATTCATTTATGGTTTTAGCAATGCCAGCTGCACCACCCGCTAGAGCTCCAGCGGCAGATAATCCCGCAAAAATAGGGATTAAAGGTAACACTCCACCAGTTCGCGGTATAGGAATGACTCGTGGAAGTTTAATGGATGAATTATCGGCTAATTCTCTGGCGGCAGCCATAGCTAATTCTATTGCTACTTTTTTGCATTTTGGTTTTAATTTTTTCATTTGTTTTTTCGTTTTGGTAATGACACTCTTAAATTTATTTTTTAATCCTTTTCCAGGTGTAACTTTTTGAGAACACTTGTTGCTACGTTTTTTTAAACCAGAACCAGTTTTAATTTTCATTGACATAGTGTTGTGTACTAAACGTGCTGCGAGTTTTTCACCTGGACTTGCATCCGAGGCCACTGCTCGTTCTTTCGCCATATTTAACAAAATTAAATCTGCCTTGTGGCGATCCTCTAAGTTTGATGACTTGTTATAAGCAATGTCGTGCTCCTTGCAATATTCGTCTAATTTATTAATACCTTTGTCTCCACGTCTAAGCCTTTTAATTAAGTTTGTGCCAGGCCCACAATAATTGTAGCCAGGTAAGTGTAACTCAATCGGTAAATTATTTATTACCCAATTGAGAAGACTGCTCTCTCCAATACACATCATAAGACTAATAAGTTATAGATTGAACACTTAATAAATAGTATTGTAAAATTAATGAATGAATTCGTTATAATTTATTCGACTTTTCAATCCAGCTATTCTCAGAAGAAGGCAAACCTAACCATTTCACTAAAACTTTATTTCCTTTACTTCTTAGAATTTTTTCTACTAGATATACATTGGAATGTTTCGTTTTTTGAAGCTCTTGTGCATAAAATGCACCTAAAATGGGGCGACCTCTGATTGTATCTTCAATTAAATACGTAACAGGAGTTGTATTTTGTATTTTTTTGATTTTAAATATTTCTGTTGACCAGTTGGGTGTATATCCCTTCTCAAAAGTTCCCTTATATTTACTAATACGCACATAGTCGTCTACTTTAAACTTACTTTTTGTATTTACGTTTTTTACCAAACTTATATATCTTTCCAGTATACGTTTTTTATTTTTACTATCTACATTTGCGGGAATTTCATCAATTGTTCGATGATGAGTGTGATTATATTTATAAACAACATTATCAAGAGTGTTATCTATCCATTTATAGTTTCCTTTTAAACTAAATTCTTTATACAGTTTGGATTTTAATGTTCGAATAAATCTCTCAACTATTGATGCTTTTTTTGTTGAAAATGTTGAATAATGATTAATGTGATAAGATTTCATAAGTGCTTTAAATGTATTATTATAAAACTCAGTCCCATTATCAGTTTGCAGATTTTTAGGCACACGTCCTTTGTTTAATAACGTCTTGAAAGTATTACTAACAACATCTTTGGTCTTACATTTCAAAGGAAAGGTCCATGCATATTTCGAAAATGTATCAATAACGGCGAGAATAAATCTATTTTTTTTATTTTCCTTAGAAATTGATTGCATATCTATCAAATCCGCTTGCCATAGATCATCTATATCTTTCATGATAACGTGTCTTCGTGAAAAGTTCACTCTTGCATTTTTATGAATTTCGTTGACTACGTCGGCTTTACTCATGTTTCTTTTTTGCTCAGTTTTATTATGTCTCTTAACAAGTTTTATGCGATACTAAATAAAAGGCACATTATTCTTACTATTTATTCTTGAATAATGTCAGCTTCTTTAAATTATTCAATTATTGAAAAAATTTCATTATCATGGTTTGTGTTGCCAGCATCTCTTGATGCAACTAATAATTGCAATCTCTCAACCAGTTCGTTTGGGTCATCCCAATAAACTAAGTCAGTGTTATTTTTGTATGTCTTGAGCTTTGGCAAGTTCCCTCCAAGTTTAGGGAGGGTTTTATCATTTGATATTTCGGAAAGCAGTGGTTTGATGATTGCACAGTATTTCGTTCCTTTATCGCCTCTTATCTGACCATTAGGATTAAAATCTCTTTTATGCACATTTGTAAAATGTAACATATCCTTATAGACAAGTTTATCTCTGTCAGATATTAATTTTAGATCAGGTTTTCTTCGAAGTAAAAGTTCTTTTAGACCAGGGGTTAAATTATAGGCTCTGTCGCCGATTTTAACCATAATTACATTATCGTTATTTAAGTTTTCTATTTTAGAAAAGGATACTTCTGAATTGCCCATCAATAATTTTTTGTTTTCGCTTCTTATCCCGAAAGGTATATTTACGCCATCATAAATATCATGGATATCATACCCTTCTAATGAAATTTCTAGGTCATCTGGTGCCCCCATTTTTAGTGACTTTTCAACTAATTGTTCAGAATCTTGTTTAGGATCGTAACAGTCTTCAAACTTCGGAAATGAGCTAGTATTATTGTCATCAGATATAATTCTGTCATTATTACTGAAAGTTGTATTTTCCGCATTCCTATTTTTTACTATAGATATATTCGAATCAACTAGGGTTTTAAGAGGATCTGCAATAGGTTTCAGCATTTTATCGAGTGACAAATTCATGGCGTATTCCTGGGTCTTCATTTGTTTTTTTTTATTCTTTATGGAGTCTACTGACTTCATTAACTCTTTTTTAATTTTTTTTTCCATCTTACGTTAAACGACTGCATTCACTCAAATAAGAAGTAATACTAGTTATCATTTATATGGTATTCATAATTATATATTATATTAGTTTGCACCACCAACTTCCTTAAAATTTCAAAATATATCAAAATTCTTTCTGTACCTTCCATGAATATTCTTTGTTAACGAGTTCGAAACTGTAAGGATTACTCCAAAAACGTTTGTTGACCATATTTTTTCTACATGCACTTCACATGTAATTCTGAAGATATCATGTACATGACAGACAAAGATAAATTTATTTATTACTCGAAGTTAATGAAATTATCAAATGATTTTCTATATCTGCCATGTTTCAAGTCACAGTCTTTATTGATAGTCAAAAAATCGTATGGACTCAGCCATACTTTTGAACAGAGATTTTTGAATTTAGACCATTCCATATCTGAACTGACATGTTCATCATAAATATGTTTTAAGTTTATATCATCTTGTTTGAAGATAATCAGGAAGTTAACATTGTCGCGTAACAACTGCTTTGGTACTTTAGAATAAGTCTGAGATAAGTAAAAACAATCTATTGCTCTGTGTCTTCCCATCGTAAAATAATTACGTATGTTAATTTGTTTTTCACCAACCACATCATCAAATATTATTATAGAATTAGGTAATGCATCATTAGGATGAATCACATCTTCATCGAATTTAAAAGTAAATAGTTTCACACTTGGAACTCTATCCAGAATTTGTTTGAGAAAGCGATATTTTGGTTGTGAGCTTGTTTTAGAATACAAATATACGTTTTGAAATTTCAACCCATTTTCGTGAATTAACAAGCTTAACATAACGTTAGTTTTTCCACAATTCGAAGGACCACATATTATACTGCGGATATTATTCGGAAGAAGTACGCTATGTTTCAGGTGCAGCGAATTCTCCCTCACATCAATATTTTTTACTGCTAAGGATACCGGGTGTTTAACCCACTTCATTTTTGTATCTGACATAAATAATATTTGCTCTGGTATTTATATACTTACAAGAGATCAGATTATTCTTTTTCTTTCATTAAGCTTAGACTTTATTTCATATAAGAATAAAATCAACTGATGGAAAATATTAGCTAGTCAATCAAGATAGTATCGAAATTGACCACCCACGATGCGCCGAACGTACTTAACGTTACTCGAGGAGGCTATTTTCATGCATCGCATATACATTATAAAAATCGCTAAATATGTCATAAATTTCAAATTCTTAGTAGGTAATTTAATAAAACACATAGCATTATAATTCATATCATAATAATTTATTTCCTTATAATATATTTTATTACATATCCAAAATAATTAATTTTTATTATTAAAATTATGAAAGTCATTAGTGTATAACATTAGTTAGCATATATGATTACAATGACCCCAAGGTACAGTGTCAATTTGATTTCTTAAAATTTGCCTTTTATCGTCTATTCTGTTCAAGACTACTTTATTTACTACTTCTGAGAATAGCACATGTTTCATCGATCTGATCAAATTAATCTTACGCTTTAAAGTCAAATTCTTAAATAAAACGTGCTTATAGTTACGTGATTTTAAACTCCTGGTTATAGGTTTTGATACACCTTTAGCTTTATTAATTTGCATTTTTAGTGATTTTATGCAGTACAGTTTCGCTCTTAAGCCTATAAATTCAATAATTGGGTCACCTCCTAATTCATCCTTAAATAAACCAGGTATTTTTTCATTGACCTTTGGAATACAGTAATTATTGTTAGATTCAAAATTACTTGTGTCAAATTCTGTTAAATTCTCACGTATATCTCTATATATGTCGTTAGTATTAATTAAATACAACAAACTGTCTGTATCGGTGTAACACAATTTAGCTTTATCGCCATATTTATTCTTAATAAAATTATAATGAAAATTGTACAAATGTTGTTTAGAGTATTCTAATACCGTAAATCCAACATATATTGGTCTATCTAATACAAGTTTTTCTGGGCTGAGTTGTATAGCTAAAAAGTTTTCATTAAATACAGAAACACTTTTTAAATTAGGTTTAGCGATTAATTTCTCAGCACCTATTATTTTGTTCGTTTTGTTCGAATGATCACTCCATTTACTTATTAATTTAACCTCGACATGCTTTCGTTTATTTTCTATCGTTTTTCCAAAAATTGAATTATTAAACAGCTTAAAAAAATCTCTTTCAAATGAAGTTAAAGCTGCTTGCCGTAGTCTAGTATTCAATTCAATATATTTTTTTAAAAAACTTTCTTGTCTAAAACAAAGGACTCTATGAATTTTTTTCAAAACCAAGCCATTTTTGAGACATTCTTTTAAATGAACATAATGAATAATGTAATTATATTTATCGTACAAAGGACACTGGCAAACGCCCATACTTCGTCAGGCCCACTTTTTCAACTCAACAGACAATAATAATACAAATGCTAAAATTACTGGTCATAAACATTATTTACTATAAAAACATCAATATCAGTATTGATCATGGGAATACTGAGATATTAGTGAGATAACAAAAAACATTTTTCAGGTTATAAAAGTAAAAGACATTTAAGGTAATTGAGAAAAAGAAACCACTTTTCATTAGAATAAAGCTCTTTTTTATTCATTTTCATAAATAATTAATAAGTCATCTAAAAATTGAGCTGGTGGGCATATGTTTGGCTCATGTCGAGCCCATGACAAGTACCATATAATAGACATGACATGAGCACAACACCCTACAGTGCGTCTGCCCACCAAACAGTTGCAACAATATTGCTCTATAGCGTCACGCCCGCTAAGATTATTATTTATTATAATGTAAACAAAGTACACTCTTCTACTAACGTGCCGACTTTGGATTCTCCCTCTGAGCAACCATTTATTGTCAGTTTGTGAAATTAAGTCTCGTAAATTGCTGTTGCTTTCTCTGTATATTTCAATTTCATATTGTCCTCCACTTCGTATATGTTCACCATAATATGATCTGGCTTGTTTGATTTGATAAGGCCCTAACGATATTAAAATAAGTTGTTCAAAGTCCAGCCTTGGAAAATCATTAACATTATGATTATTAACATTAATTCTTTCGAATTGAGCTCGCCTTCTATTTAAATCATGACTAGTTACATAAGTAGCCAGAGGATTATCAATGTACATTTTATTTTGAATTATATTTAATATTGTTTGAGCATTCGCTCTGTCTGTTAGAAGTGGATGAAAACTATTAATTATAGCTGCAGCTATGGTAAAGTCCGTCATTACATGTTTTGAAGCAACATTAAAAAAATCTTGGCGGAAAAGCTTATAATCTCTTTTAAATCGACCGTTCACAATTTCAACTACCCACCTACAAATTGTGGTGGCCCGAGACTTATTAGCTTGTAACGTAGTTAATTGATGTTGACCACTTTCAAGAGATGCTGGCATGGACACATTGAAATGACATTGTCGTAATAAGGGAACTGCATCCCGAAACCCTCTATCTAATATAAAGGTGTCCCCACTTGCAAAGTAATTTTTTAAAGGCTGCCCATCTGCAAACTCATTTCGCATAATGTCTGCATCTGATGTAGTTGCAGGATACGGCCCAAGTACATCAATGATATAACCATCCGTACATACAAGGAGAAATGGTTTTATAAGGTTTCTGTATTTATGAAGTGAGTAAGTTTGTTTTTGATACTTATAATTGCTACTTTTTTGTATGTACACATATGTCCCATCAAAAATTGCAATAGCCGTACTATAATCCGCAGTACCAAATAGCCCATTTGGTATAATTAAATTGCGGTTAGCAACCTCCTGGCGGGATATGTGACTTAGTCCTAAGTGTCGAGGAACAAAATCCTGTTTAAGTAATTCCCTAACCTTACTCATCATAACCTCAAGTGTTCTTCTTGGAATATTAAATAGTTTTGACAAGCGCTCATCTGAGTCCCCTGTCCTCATTTTAATTAAATAAGCTAGAAGTGCTATTTGCCCTCTAATCATATCATTGATACGGGGAACTTCAGCAAGAATAAGATTAAATTGATCTCTAGACAACCCGATCCAATAATGAAGGTGATCATCACTTAATCCATCAATATTCTGAAAATCTAAAACAGATGTTTGGCTAGACTGAAACCATGCTATGATTTCTTCAAAATGGTTCGGCTTAAAAGAATTTATTGCATTTTCCGCTTCTGATAAATTATGCCACAGTGCTGCAGACATATGTTCATTACAAACACGACAGTTAGCAGGTATATAATAATTGTAATCACACAAAACACGTTTTCTAATAGAGGTGGGAATTATTCGTCTCTGTGAATTTATACAACCTTGGAAAACACAATGTCGCTGGGTATCAGGTGCACGCAAATAGGATGGAAGCTGCACTTGGCCTATATTTTGGCTTGCATCTACTGCTGCTGTTTCATCCACTACAGGTATTACATTCACTGCTGGTGTTTCATCAACTGCTGGTGTTGATTCCGTCTCAGTATTGTCAATATTAATTGATATAGAAGTAGATTGAGAGGTACTTGTGGAAGCAACAGATAATTGTCTATTCCGCAAACGATCAGCCCGCTGCCAACATGGATGACAAATATTATCATGGCCAATCCTTGCCTGAAAGAAAAATATAAGTGGGTATAAGGTTTTTACAGTACGGTTTTTCTTGGCGGTAACACATTGACTTTCAATTGTATAGGTAATTACGAATAACCAATTTACTGAATAAACATCATTTATCATGTTAAACTTAAAATAACTTTAAAAATCATTTTGAAAGGTGTCTCGAAAGGGATCTTCTTGCTTGTTTTTGATAGTGTTATAGTAAGCATGGAGATTTAATATAGGTAAGTACATCAATCATCACAAATATAAAAAATAGGTCATACATAGCTTTAGCTAAATGACTTGCTGTAATATAACCAATTTATATAAATAAATGATTTCACTAACCTGACGTCCAAGTCTTCTCTGCATGTTTTCATTTACAAGTCTATAAATGTCATATGCATGCTCACTATCCATATTTAACACATGGAAACGAATTCTCAGTAGGGAGCGGCCACAACTGACGCATAGGTGTCGATGTTGAGTATTTACGTTGCTGGCCAAGGTCCAGCAGCTATCACAAACATGATCACTGGCAGTCATCTGAAAATTAATTGATCTGTAGTCAGCATCAAGGCTCCCAAATTGTTAAGTGCGTTTATAACAAAATAAGGCACATGTCATAGTTAAAAATATACAATTTAATACTCACTGTGCGTGGAGCAATCCATTGCGTTATAGTTTGTCGAACCGCATCGGCATTAGCCGGCGAGTGCCTTCGATTGGTGGTGATCGTTAAACCACAATTCAAACATCTCAGACCTTCCATTTTACACAACAAAATCCAATTATAACACAGCCGGATCAATCGTTTGAGCAGTTCCAGAGTCCAAAAAGAATAGCCAGGTCAAACAAAACAAGGTAAATCACAAAAGAAAACAGTCGAGTAAATCACAAATTCGCAAGCCGAAGTCTGCGGGAGTGAATGACATTGATTATTTGATTGATTTATTGAGATCATTTGACGTTTCTTGAGTTGACACTTATATTTAATTTGGCTTCTAGCATTTTGATCCACCATCGAAATCAACGCAAACCCACAATTATTATGAACCAAAAACGTTGAAATTAACAAAAATATTTATGTAATGCATCAACAGATATATTTTGATTTTCAAAATGGATCTTATTGATAATAATAATTAAATAATGAGAAATCATGACCTCTACATAAAATATTATATATTTTACCCCTGGCAACCCAGTCAATGACTTCTACATTTCACGTGCATTTCCTAATTCCACATATAGTTCATTCAAAATGGCTTCCGCTATCAACTTCTTTTTATTGTGTTTTTTAGTACCCAATGGTTAAAAGGCGTTTAAAAATGACGGTAAATAACTATTTAATTAAAGATTTTTTTTAATATATATTTCATTCGTGTCCGCTCCTGGGCCTAAATTTGCCAGTGTTCTTTGCTATTAATTTTTGCGTTTTCCCTCCAATAGGTGTGAATTTCTCTGGAGCAAAAGGCAAGTCACTATGTAAATTATGTAAATGATCTGGATACGTTATATCTACTTCTAAAATGTAACCGAACTCTGAATTATCAGGAATATTAAGCACATTAAAATATTTCATATCATTATCGGTCATGAACTTAAATTCTGAAACTGGTAATTTTTTCGTCATAGCATATCCATAAAGATTGTTACAGTCTAAGTAAATTAAATATGTTGATGGCTTTGAATTATCGAAATGAGGTAAATAAACATTATTAGCTTTGGCATATCGGTGAGAACATTGAGCTAACCCTCCTCGTATTCCTTTTTCCAACATTTCATGAATTTCTAAGTCATGAATCATTTCTAACTGAACACCTGTGTAAAGGAGCATAGCGTCCCAACTCAATCCAGGTGAACTTACATAATATGCGGGATCAAGTTTATAATGCTGCAGACAAATGTTTCTGAAATTTTCAAATATATCACATAATAATAGTACATCACACTTTAAATACAAGTCAGTATATTCACCAAGAGAAGTGATATTAAAAGAATTCCACACAATTTGAGCATGTTTATATTCATCATCAGTAATGTGTTTCATTTGTAAAGTGTTATAAAATTTATCCTTATCAGGGAGTTGTGTTTCATTGTATTTATCCCATGCACAAATATATTCATATGGGTAAATACCTTTCCTTCGCATTAAATTAAATTGATTTCTGTCCGGAAAATGTGTGAATAAATGAATAAAATCATTCTCTGTTAAACTTTTACTCAGGTTATCAAGACTTGAACTAAGAAGTTTAAACGAGTCTATAAATTTAATTTGTACTGGTTTGCATCCTTTACCGGTATTTATAATTTTGGTTATGGTTAAATATTTTTCTTTAGTTTCTGCTATAATTCTTATCTCGCCTTCATATTTCGATAATTCAGTTATAAATATATGAGAATCGTAACCAACTAAATTGTGAAATATAACGGGTATAAAGGGACAAACTCTATAGTTTAAATTGCACTGCGAGTGTGCCGCACCTCTGTACTCGGATGTTATATGATCATGATCACACACTTTATCATCAAATAACAAATCATTACAAATATGACATGTAGTTGCATTATTATAATTATCAATCTGATCTCTTGTCATTGATCTCATAGGTTTCTGTGTTAATAAAATTTTATGAATTAATTTCACTTCTTCAATCAATCTCTTAATAAATATTTCCACACAGTCAGATCCTCTATATGATACAAATTTATTTAAGCTGCTATCATGAGAACAACACACATAAAATGCAAAACAGGACGGTTGATGTAGTTTATTCTTTATTGTATTTTTATCATTCTGTTCCATTTTACAGTTCAATAATATGCTTTCAAAGTCAGCGTATATTACAAAATTAATTTTTTGCTTTCGCTCATAATTTTTGAATTTTAATGTACTGTTTTTATCGGGAAGTACGGTTAAAATTTTAGAGCAATTATGAGAATTATACTTTATTTCAGAAGTAAAAAATTGTAAACATGTCTCACATAAATACATTCGTCCCTTATGGCATGTAACTTGTCGTCGTACTAAACGTAAAAGATTTTTTATCAAACAGTAATGACCTTTATTATGTTTTTCAAAGTACAGTAAATTGATATGTTTATCTTTCCTGCAATTTGTCACATAAATAGGGCCAGTTATAGTGCAATGTTTATCTAATCCATAAATATTAATACTCAAGTCACAATTATTTTTTTCAAACAATTTTATGTCTTTATGTGATGGTGGAAATGAAATTCCTTGTATATTCAGTATTGTACTAAAATGTGGATAGGAATTGACCCTGCAAACATTATTTTTAGCTGGATATAATGCTGCAACAATGCTCCACAAAAAACAGTATTCATCATTATTATGTATATTCAAACAGCTCTTTGTATGTTTAATAACTTCTGGTAGCTCTAAATAAGTACCACCCCGCATAGGGCAATACTTATTTATGTTTATTTCTAAATGATTTATAGAAACAAATGACCATCCAGATTGAGAATGTTCAAATTCGGTAAATTTTCTTTTAAATGTTTCTATCACATTCAAATATATCTCATCAAAATCAGTATTATTGTATATAATTTCATATTTAGTATTAAATGACTTAAGCTGTTGCTCACCTATCGTAGGCAGTAAAAAGTAAGCAAACAGCTCAAAATTAACTTTAATACAGGTATGTCTCATTAATAACATTTGAATTATATTAAAAATATCTTTTCGCTTTTCATCTAAGAACGCCTCTGGTGTGAGGTACTCATTTTCTATAGATGGATTTAAGCGATAAGTCAGAATCCTGTTTTTAAATGCAGTAGCTATAATATCAACATTTTCAAAATTTGACTTTATTAAACAATTCGATTTATGGATATTCGTTCTCTTATGGTATCTGTATTTATGTTCAGGGATCTCAATTTTACACTTCTCGCAATATCTCTTTAATAAATAATTAGTCTCATTAATATTCATTTCATATTCATGTTCTGGGATCTTAGCATCGTATAAATCATTATTATTATAAGTATCTGAACTTGCTGGTGTCGCATTACTGGTTTGTGTAACTGGAAACAAAATAAATATAACACATTTTTATCGTACTAAATACTTTAATTAAGAGATTAAGTGCTGGGTTACAAAAACATAAAAACTAATTAGTCCTATAAGATATTGTAATATTTAGGAGTACCTATGGAGTACCATTACGATTATTATAAAATAACTGATTACAATAATATAGCATACCAATAATTGAGTATAATAGATAGGTACTTAATTATTGGTATGAATTTATAAACGTGGGGGTACAGCGCTTGAACTCCTGCCTAGTACTTTTAATGTATTCATTTAAGTGCCGCCAGGATTCCGAATCTTCATCAGTTTTATTCTTAATTGTGATTACTGAGTGACGCCATCTATTCACTGGTTGAATCCGCTCTATTTCATCACACTTATAAACTTTAAGTTCTATGTAGAACGCACCTTTCTTATTCTCGTCTATTTGACGGGAAAAACCATTGGCCAGTCTCCTTGTGATGTAGGAGTAAATCGGAGGCTTCCTCTCTACCGAGGGTACTTCTACCGCATCGTCGTCGTCGCTGTCACTCCCAAACAGCTCGCGAGCCGTAGACTTGGTGACAGGAGGGATGGGACGAATAACTGGCTTGCTTTTCTTACTGGTAGACGGCTGGGCGCTGCACGCTGGCGTCGACTTACGTTTCTTATTTTCCTTAGGTTTGGCCTTCATCTGCACCTCGTCCGACGATTCGTCCTCCGATGGGAAAATATGGTCAGCAGTGTGTTTGGACCTAGAAAATAAAAAATAACAAATATTAGTTAGCATTCACATAAATTATGAATTGAGTGATTGAAGAAATGAATGAAAGTAACTTTAATGATTGAATAATAAGACAATGAAACATGAGGAACATGAATATTGAGTCAGTCAGTATCTATGTACAATCGATAAATTGGAATCATGATCCACGATAAGCTTATTTTCCTACAGACATCCAAATACACTTAGGCCGACAATCGCGTAAGCATGTAATAAAAACGTTACACATCTAGTCTTATTATTTTGACAGCTTCAAACGATTTGTCCTCGAAATGGGTCATGATTCAAATTTGTCGATTGTACCTACATGAATGGCCAGAATACAAAATAAAACAAATCAAGAGTGTTTGGACCTATTACATAAAAATATTGGATAACATTTACATAAATTATGAATGGAGTGATGGAAGAAATGAATGAATGAAAGTTGCTTGAATGATTGAATACTAAGAAATTAAACACTGAATAGCGTATAGCAGGTGATACTTACATTTTAGAAGATTGACGAATTTTAGGTAGGTAGGTACTTCCGTATTTGGATGTGACCGCTTCTAGCTGAAGAATTGTTGTGATCCCAGTCCCTGCAGATGATCTCTTAAATAGCACTAAATCCACGCCTTGGTATACCAAATAAGGAATAGGAGCACGGGTTGCTAAAATGCTTTGTCAGATCTACCACCCAAATACGAAATTGTTTACGTTGCAGAAAAATAACTTAGCAACATACCGAGATCAGGCAATATCGACTTTATCTACTTCATCTAAGATATAATATAATAAAATTTAATAACACTGAAATATAGATATCAATATGATTAATTCATAATACATACTTATTACACCTGGGATTGTCTACTCCTTTACGATGGTAACAAATATGTCACCATGTACCTCATGAAACTCGAAAGAATGCTATTTTTTTTTATTAGAGAAAACATATATTTACTATTGAATACACGGGTGAAGTGGCGGTGTCGAGCTAGTTTTTTAATATGGATGAACAAACTGACACAAAAACTGATTTCGATGTATATATTTAATTGCAATCCGAAGCGGTGTAGCGCCGTGTTGTCTAGAGTGTAGAATTACATTTACACGTTTTGAAGTACTGATCATTTCGATGCAAATTTGAACTTTATGTCCCTTTAAAATGCATTTTTTAAAATTCTATATAAAGGATATAATCATGCGAAAAAATATAAAGAAATTAGTTTAATTCCATCAGCGAGGGCAAAAAGACGATATTCTAATATGTCGGTGAGTAATTTTTTTAAAATAAGTATACATATTTTTTTTTTATGAATGTAATAACTTAAATGCTTAGTAATTGATTGAATGCAACCTAATAATTATATTGTTACATGTTTATATTCAATAATTACACGCTTCTAATAACTATCATTTGAATTTATAAATGATGTGTACCTCCTATAATATTATAAGTGACAAAATTAATATTGATTGTGTTATTATTATTTTAAGGACTATGAAAACGACCTCTTCAACTTCATTCCCATGAACAGGGTAGTGGAACAAAACAACGATAAACAATTGAACTTAGAAGGCCCTAGCAGCAAGCAACTCAAGAAATCTCCAACGGCTGCATTTACCTCTGTAAAAAAACTTACACGAGGTGCTAAAATTATAAGGATCGAGATTTATGATACTGAAAATTTCCCTGATCATTTAAGTTCACTATGTAATTGTGATGCCGAGTTATGTGTGCAGCATGTGGTTAAAAACGTTTTTTTGGACGATATTTATAAATCTGTTAAAGAAATTGCTTCAAAAGTGTCAGATATTATGTCATAAATAAAGTTCAAATTATTACTGAAAACTTTTGTAGATTGGTATCTATAGATTTAATAAAATACTTACCGTTCAAAGATAATAAATAAGTTGTCAAGCAACTAGGTATGTAATATAATTAAATTGATTTTGTTCAAAATAAAAGAATACATCCCAAAAAAAAGTTCATTTTATTTCTACTATGAATCCCTATTTTTAATATAAAGTACTTAATAGAACAGTTTAGCGTGAATAGCCACTGTGCTATATAAGGCAGTGGCGGCAACATGAGCGCATTCCATATTCAATGCTCTGCCGCGCTGTGTCGTATAGAGTAGGCACTGCGTATATATGCACACTTGAATAGTGGAGTGATCACTACTGAGCATGAGGTCTTGAGTTCGATCCTATTTTCCATTTGTACCTATCTAATTTTTAGTAATAGGGCTGACCCTATTAAATGAGACTTAAACATAACTGAGGCGAAACGTAGTCCACACTATTATTTTTGAATGTAATTAATGATTGTTGAAATTGGGTGATTCTGGATCTCATCTGATACAGATTCCCCAAAGTATCAATTTATTGATTGATTGATAACCCATTTTCAATTGTAGAATTGCGGGTTCCTGGATTCTCCTTGATCCAGGAACCCCAATTCTACACTACTAATCAAGCATTTGAACACATTCTGGTAAATCCAGGGTACCAGTAAATTTATAGTTATTACTATCATATGCAGGCATTTTACCAAATTTCCAGTTAATCTTTTCTTTTAGGTTTTTCTTTTGTTTAGTTTTCATTTGCTTAGGATTGTTCTCGTCATCGGAAGTATCCAAATCGGATTCAGGTATAATGATTGGTTGTTTGCGGGAGTTTGGTAAGCGAAGGTTAGAAAGCGGAATGTTGTCGTCGTCAGAGTCAGATGCGGAGTCATCACTAATGGATCCATCACCGGGTATAGATTTAGTGAAACGATTAGTGCCATAAAAGCGTGAAGGAAGCATTCTGAAAAGATAGGATATAATGAAATCAGCATCTGTGAATGCATGCAAAGCCATTTCTGGCTCAAGCGTTTTACACCGTAAATGCATACAAAGGCAAAAATGGTTCCCACGAAAAATTTAGAAAATTAAACAGAAAAACCTAAGATTAGTGAAAAACATATTAGTTAGAGTAAATAGAACCCTTGAACAGTACATTTCATATTTTTTACACACAAATTACTTACCTTTTCTAATAATTGTTGATTATCAAAGTCTCACGAGAAATCGCCTCGTCCATTTACTGCGCACACGCCGGTAAAAGGTGAGGTTATCTTGACAAATCGCTCTAACCATAGACAAAAAAAATACGTTCCATTCCACGAACAAGTGATTGATACAGCCCTAACAAGATTTATTAATTATTATTAAAACTAAGTGTAGAAAAAAATATTTAATTTCAACAGCCATAAATGGCTTACTATGCAATAGAGGATTAAGTAAGGCACTGGCCGGACAAATTTTTGCATTGCTTGTAAAAAATGGTAACATCAGACTTGGTTGTACACTGCCTGGCCTCGACGTTTTAATAAGATCTGGTATTTTAATATATACTTTTTCAGGTAAAACTTGAATGTTTGTTATCTTAATAAGGGAAAATGTTTGGACTCTATGGGCAGTTACAATAGCTAAAAGAGTAATTAATTTTTTAGAAATATCTTCTAGAGATAAAAGGTTATTTTCGCCTCTCTGAGTTAAATAACTGAGAACAATTGAAGGATCCCAAGTAATATCATACTTGGGAATCTTGGGATGTGGTGGGCGAAGTCTAAATACTCCTTTCAAGAAACGGGAGATCCTATCGTCATTGCATATTTTTGAACCAATAATAAGGGATAAAGCTGACCTGCAACAGTTTATGCTGCTATAAACTGCACCATCGTCATATAATTTTGATAAAAATGCCAGAATATGTGGCACTGATGTTTGTTGGTAATCTAAATTAAATTTAAGACAGTAATCATGCCACTGCTTCAAGTAAGTACTGTACTGTTTGAAAGTATTTTCAGATAAGGAGGCCAGCATGACAGTCATTGGGCCGGCAGACACGCCGCGTCTCGCAAGCGCTTCCCTGACAAGCGCGCGGCAACCAGGATAAGGCGTTGACGAAATTGGAGATTGCTGGAATAAGATTTAAGCAAGTTATCACAGGGGCCAAAGTGTATAGGTTTAGAAACGGCAAGTCTGTGAAATACCGGGTACCAAGGCTGTGTTGGCCAGTCTGGTACTACCATTATACCCTCCGATTGTTCAGAGATTACCTTTTGCAGGACTTTTGTTATCAAGACAAAAGGCGGAAAAGCATAAAAGAAATATGGCTTCCAAGATAAAGTAAAAGCATCAAGTTTAAAAGCATCAGGATCATTTTTCCATGCCACATACAAATCACACTTAGCATTAGCCCGGGTAGCAAATAAATCTATTTCTGGGACACCATAAGTCCTTACAATAGACTTATAGTAATCATCATTCAGTTCGCATTCAATATCAGAGTGGGATTTTCTAGACTCTGTATCTGCAATCACATTCTGTGTAGATTTTATGTAAGATGCAAACAAAAACAGTTTTCGATTTTCACACCATTGCCATATTTGCCTAGCAACAGAACATAAATGTGGGTATTGTATGCCTCCCATGCGGTTTATGTATGAAATAGCTGTAGTGTTGTCCACACGCAGTAGAATTTCACAGTTTTGAAGGTTGTTAGTAAAAGCTTTAAGACCAAGGAAAGCTGCCATTAATTCTAAGTGGTTGATGTGCTATTGCCTTTTCTTTTCATTCCACAACCCTGCAGCTTTTTCATTACCGCATGAGGCTCCCCAGCCAGTGAGCGAAGAGTCTGAAAATATTTCAAAAGTATAATTACTACATTTTATCTTGCTGACTTTTTTTTTTTTTTTTTTTTTTTTTTTTTTTTAATTTTCAGTACTTCATTATCTATTCTAATATATTTTAAACTAACCAAACAAAAATATAAAATATAATAACCTAAACTAACTAAAACTATTAACAAATTAAAATATGGCGTCGAAAAATTCCTCTGCATCGCTGTCGACTGGTAAAGTACCCAAGAGACTGGCGGCATTGCCACGTTGTATGGCAATGCTAAGCCTCTGGCCAAGGTAAAAGCCAGCCCTTGGATCCCGGGAAGTGTCAACAAGCCGTTTGGAGATTTCGTTGAACAAACCGTGAGCACTCGGACCCCACGGCCCGAGGGTTTCAACCCCAAACGGCTCGAAAATATAATTGCCGATAAGGTTATTATACTTTCGCCGTTTGAGGTTTTCCGCAGCCGCAGCAGCAGCGCCTGCACAGCACGCCGAGTCAGGAAGATGGGATGGCGCAAGAGTATCGACACAAGTTGCGTCCCACACTAAAGGCCTACCCACCTTCCAAGGAAATAAAGACATGCCGTCCGGTCTCTTGCCATCGTCGCGTGCCAAGCCATTAGGTTCTAATACAGCTGGAACGCCGACGGTGACAAGAGCTCGTCGGATGATGTCATTTATGTTCGCGTGCCGAGCTAAGCGGCCCGCGCTTCGGCTGCAAGACAGGCCATGGTGTCCAAGGCTGTTGACAACTTCGCCACAGTGACAGCGATGGGGAGAACAAGAAGGAGCTCCTAGTCGTAGGCAAGCAGCGAGGCGGAAAGTAGTGTCGTCTAACAAAGTGCCTATGTTCGACGACGGTAGTGCATGAAGCCAAAGACCCGACTCCCACTTACCCACAGCAAGCAGGCGCGCACGCTCCGCAGTAGTAGCAGACGTGTTAAGTAAATTGTTCTGTACTACTCTGCAAAGCGGCTCATCCCACTTTCTCTGGGAAGATGGATTATCGGGTTGATCTGAATTCGGACAAGCGAGTCTCCAGGCAAGCATAGCCTCGGTGAAGCATGGCACATCAAAATTAATCAGTGTGGGGGTTAGGATTTTCCTGATTAATTTTTCAGTGCCGTAGACCGAGGATATGAAAGCCGGTAAACTAACACTAGAAATTTTGCGGACGCCGAGGCCTCCCATACGAATGGGAAGAGTAGCTTGTGTCCAAGCTCGGTCGTCCATGGCCACATTTAAAATCGAAGTTAATGTATGTCGAATAATTTGGTCCATTTTTTCTAAAAGGTGAGTGTGCTTCCATAAATGGGAAGCGCGAAGGAAATATGTTAATTTAGGGCCGAAACAGCAATAACGGATTAGGGTTAAGGCCGAATGCATGTTAATTTGGAACAATCTTTCCGAAACGTCTTTGAAATTTTGTATTTTTTCTTCAATAAAAACGGGAAAGGAATTCTCGAAGACAGGAGACCCAAGAAGACGAAGAGAGCTTTTTTCAATAATTTTGATTTCTGGAGCTATTGCGTTAAACTTGGGGAGTGTCAGATGTCTGTCAGTACTGTCCGCCATATAAAGTTCACATTTCGAGTGGTTGAGATCAAGGCCAATGGAATGAAGTTCATTTTCTAAGAATTGTAGATCTTTTAAAACGGTTTCTACATCGCCTCCCAAAGTTCCATCGTCAAGATACCAAATGTTAAATTTGGAATTTAGCTGTCGAATAATTGGGTGAATGGCTAAACTAAAGATCACTGGTCCGAGGGGGTCACCTTGTTGACAGCCAACAGCAGATTCCAAAAGGTGGTCCCGATACATTAATTTAGAAGGATGTCTGTAGCATTGCCAAAGGAAACTATAGATTTGAGGTATTTCTTTTTTAGTTTCTGCCAGCAAGGTGTCCCTATAAACAGAATTGAAGGCATTCTTTATGTCAACCTTCAGGATGACCTCTCCTTTGCCAGAATTTAGGTAGGTCGACAAGGCGTGTACGGCAGCCTCACAGCCCCCTTTAGAGCCGTATCCTAGCTGCAGGGGCTGAAATTTTTTCGAAACAACCTCACCATAAAATTTACAGCAAATCTTGGCTGCCATACGACGGTAAGTAGTTCCCACAGCAATTGGACGAATGCCGCCATCCCTCTTACGCAGGGCGCATAGATTTGCCCCGTACAGAACGTCGATGACGGCTTCGTTCACCTTGCCGGAGAGCATAAGGTTAATCAGAGCCGTAAGCTCCTTCAAGAGCAATTCACCAGCAGCCCCGGCGCCTGAACAGATAAGGTCCTTAAGGTGCTGCGGACTCAGGCCGTCGAGGCCGCCAGCGGAGCCGGTCCGGAAGGAGGAAACGGCTGTGACCAACTCTTGACCTGTAATGGTGAGGGAGTGATTATCCGGATTAGGGGGGTCGGGGAAAGAAAGGCCATCCGCTGGGGCAGGGTGTTTGCTCTCCAGAGCTGCGATTGTTTCTGGAGAACACGGTGCTACCACATCATTACTAAAAAGAATCCTGGCTGCTCCGCTAATGTCACCTTCCCCTAACTTAGATTCGATCAGATGGGACATACCTCTTGAAGAGGTATATTTCTGTGTCGGTAATTTTGAATCTAAATTATGAGTCGAAATATTACAGTTTTCTTTAATTTGTGCAGTTAATGTCTTTTTGGTTGCCAAATTCTTTTGTACATGTAGAATTCTGTAAGGGAAGGTGAGCAGTTGTACCCAAGCACTTAGCGAGTTCTCCCGGGCGGCAAGACGAACGCAACCTGCTAGATGTTGTGCCACTAAAGGTCTAGCGCCGCGGGGAACTCGTTTCAAAACAGGAACAGAGTTTTTGAAATTTGAAAGTGTTTTCCAAAACGAGTCAAAAGTGGATGTAGCTGGTGTAGCAGGTGTAGCTATTGAGACAGGGTCTGAGGTGGGTGCATTGGGTGGTCTGTGCACTTTGCCAATATGCACATTCAGACCCCGCTTACCTTTAAAGAACCGTGTCTGGGTACACAGCGGACATCTCTCCAGTATGCTCAGCGATGTTGAAGGTTGACAAGCACTACCACTATCAACCACATCACTGCTGCCACTGAGCATTTATTTAATTTTATAAATTACGTAATAAGAATAATAATAACAAACTAAATGAACAAAAAGAATCCTTGAAAAATGCACTGATAAGTCTATTTCACACTGTTTGACACATGACAAATTTTTGACCGGAGCGGCGCGGCGCAATCGTACTGGCGGCCTGGAGCGCCGCGCGCCGCGATGCATTTCGGCGCAGCTCTGGCAACCGTGATCCTTTCTTTGGTATTGTTCATATATAGTTGTAATATTGTCACTGCTAGCAATCTTCTCAAAAATCTGGCGAAGTAGATGCCGCCGCAGTATAAACTACCACCGAGTGACAGCTTGACATGTACAATAATAATTATATACTGTCCAATAATTCAATTTATTTTTTACTGTATTACTTATGTACCGGTACACGTTAATTAATAAACTTATATAAAAATAATTATTCTGTTCATATTGAATTTATTGGTAGAATTCAGAATCATATTCAATGAATTTGATAGCCATAAAAATATAAATAAATATAAATATAAATCTTGCTGACATCTGTGTCAATGTGTGAAAACCACCACTTAAAGTCAGGCATAATTTTTTCTGATAAAGGCATGACCCTTTCAAAACTATTATTAAACTTGTTTAAATAAATAAATTTTTGTCTTTCCATTTCCTTAGTGTACAAAAATCCATAATCTATAGCAGGACATGCCGCTACAAGTAACCCAGTCAGATATGCAAGTTCTCTTATTTTACAAAATTTTAAGGATACAAATTTATGAATTTCTTGTTTTATAACATGTCTCTTCTTAGTAGGCAAAGAAATAGTGTATTCTTTGGAATTTAATTCAAAGCCTAAAAATGTAACACACATACTAGGTGATAAAGAACTTTTTTCTTTATTTATTATTAATCCCAGATCAGATAAAGTTGTCATGGTTTTTTGTACATTAATACAACAATCAGCATGTGTAGTACCGGAGCACCAAATATCATCCAAGTATATAACTGATATGAAACCCACATATGGGGCAGTATTAAGCCCAAATGGGAGAACCTGAAATTCATATAATTTTTGTTTCCAAAGAAAACGTAGGTATTTTTTGTCACTATTGTGAATGGGTACTAAAAAATAAGCATCTTTGAGGTCAATGGTGCTCATAAAGCAATTTCGAGTAATTAGTTTAGTAACTGTACGGTAATCTTCTAGTTTAAAGTGTTCTGTCAAAATTAACTTATTTAGTTCTTTTAGGTTTAAGATAAATCTAGTCTCACCATTAGGTTTAGGTACTGTAAAATTTTTTGAAAGGAATTGTCCTTCACATGGTTCACAACAAGTTATGGCGCCACTGTTCAGTAACAGTTTTACAGATTTGTCTATTTCTAGATTATCTTTGAAAGAAAAGGATTTATTTATTGGGATAACTTGTTGTGATGGTGTACAACTGAAATGGGATTTTATAGCCAGTTATCCAGCTTAAAATTCTAGGGCCAGAAGTTATAGTCATCCATTGATGTTTAAAATATTTCAGTCTACCACAGAGTGTTTGACTAACCTCATTTAGTTGCGATTGTTTATTCGCATGGGAGTCTTGTTTGAATAAGCTTTCTGGGAAGCTGATTGTGCCGCTGGTATTGGCTTCTTGTAAGGCTGGTAGAAACGTTGTGGCCCGGGCTGGTATACACGGCCCCGAGGCTGGTGTGTTGCCGGGCCCTTGTAGTTTAAATGTTTCTGTTGTTGTTGGTTTGTTGGTTTTATTCATACTGATTTCTTGAGCAGATTTTTTAATTGCCTTTGAAGCCTTAAGTTTTTCAGCAAAACCTTCTCCAAAAAGCCAAGTGTCCGTTTCTGTGTCTTTGATTGCCTCCCTAGTAGTTTGCTCCAACCCTTGCAGTATGAAATTCTTTCTTGTTGTGGTCTCCTGATGTTGGTGGTCACACAACAGACGAGCAGCATCAACAATTACATTGATTATAGGGGCATTTTCTTTATTTTTGCATAGTTTTCCAAAAACTGTAGCAAGTGCAGTTAATGCGCGACCAACTTGATCTTGTTTGGCTGTAATAGCTTTGTCTCTCTTTACTGCCACTTCTACTATGGCAGCTTGTGCCTCTAAGTTCAATTTGGGGGCCCCAAGGGTTTTGCAATTTTCTGGTGGTAGATATTTTTCTTTGAGTTCATTTCTTTTTTCTTTGGTTAGACCATTTTTAATGATATCAACCCATCTTGCGGCCAATTCTTTATGGATTGGTGGTCCAAAATTGCTGTCTTGGGGGGCTTCCCCGAGAAGATTTAAGATGTCATCATCTAAAGGCTCCTCTGAAAGAAGGATGAAAGGGCCATGTCAATACATGGAAAGAAACGAAACACCTATTTCTACTAAATAGTAGAAAATAGTATAGAGGGTGAATACCCATCTTGATACGATTGAATAAGGCTAAATAGTCCGTCATATAGTGCGGTTTGTTGAATAGTAGAATGCCTCAATAGGCCTCTGACAAACACGTGGTTTATGTAATACACTGTATTTTATAACCTATACACGAGGAAATAACACTACAAAATATGAATATTTACCTTCTTGGTCCTTATTTTCTTCGAAGTTACAATTTTTGCCATCCTGAATAGGATCTTCCTGAGTGAGATCTTCGACTGATCCCACAATTATATCGCTATCTGGCGGTATGGGTGATGGCGATGGCGTCCGTGACCGCGTGCGCGAACGGCGCCGGCGACGCTTAATATTTTGCAATAAATCACTGTACTTCTTTAGTTTTCTTTAAAATTTTTCTTCACTGGACTCACGTTTACGTTTAGGCATGGTTTTTAAGATAATAACTCTGATAAATACTATTTAAAGTGGGAATAATTTTTTGTGCTGTGACTCAGGCTGCACGAAAAACGTCGTCGTCGTAACGAAACCAGACTCTGTTTTGGATTTTAATAATGCGAAAAAGGGAGTAGATATTTCTGATCAGATGGCGTCGTACTATACTAGCCTTAGAAAAACCCTAAAATGGTACCGCAAGCTAATCATTGAGATTGTCTGGGGCACAATGTTGGTAAATGCTTGGGTTATTCACCAAACATTTGGATCAGGAAAAAAACTAAGTATTTTAGAATTTCGGGAACAAATTATAAAAGAGATGATTAGCAAGCCCAGCACTGATAATCAACCCGATGACGCTGCAGAGGAGGGTGGGGCCCCATGCACATAAAAAGCCAAAACACAAGTTAGAGAAAACGGAAGGAAAGCTCAGAGATACCCAAAAGAGATGCAGACCTTGTTATGGCTAGACTTGATATGGCTAGAAAAAAATCGAAACGCGTAAATACATTTTGCTCTGCGTGTGAAAAACCAATGTGTTTGGATTGTTTTAATACGATTCATACAAAATAATTTTCATTTCATACCATCCATGATAGCATTTCATTTTATATTTTTTTCTAAGTCAAAGTCAAAGCATTTATTTCAAATAGGCACATAAAAGGCACTTTTGAGCGTCAACATTTACATTTAAATAGAATTGATTCTAGTCGCCCCTTCCAAATGGTAGACCATCCATGATAGCATTTCATTTTATATTTTTTTCTAAGTCAAAGTCAAAGCATTTATTTCAAATAGGCACATAAAAGGCACTTTTGAGCGTCAACATTTACATTTAAATAGAATTGATTCTAGTCGCCCCTTCCAAATGGTAGTTTCGTATGGAGAAGAATGGGCAAGAAACTCCACCGTTACTCTTTTAAAATGTGTTACTATATTATGTATACATTTACATTAATTATATAATTATATGTGAAGACGATGCACCTATAATAAAAACCACCCTACCAAAATAGGTAAAAAGAATTTAACAAACGTAGCAATGATAAATAAGTTAATTAAGTGATAGATGGGTCATTGTCAAACCTAGGGATTTTTTTCGCGAAAAAATAAAACACGTAATTTATAAAAATCAAAGGTATATTATGACTCTTAATTTACTTTACAACAAAAATGAGTAGGTATCAATAATTCGAAAAAGGCGATTTTTAAGGAAATAACGATATTTCGGTTCCACCGAAAATACTAATATGTCCATCGAGTGGACTAAAATGTTAATTAATGACAAAAAAGCAAAACAAAATGCGATTAAGATCTTGAACAAAAACAATGTTAATGCTATCTTCACATAATCACAAACAATCAGTCATTTAAAAGTATTCAAAAAGTAAATAAAAAATGTTTTGTGTCTGTCTGCCGAAAAGACAATTCATTTCGGTGGTCAAAATATGTCTTCGTCATCAGAAGACCAGAATTGAAAGCTGGGTCGCTGGCTCATGAAAGTAGGGTTTGGTGGCTCTTTTGGTTTTGACGTTGACCGCTGCCCTAATTCAACAGTAAGACATCTTAAAAAAAATCAAAATTGAGATAAATTTTGTTTCATGTCAAAAATTTGCTCTTCTGTCCAGTTAAAAAATCGGATATGTGTAAAACGCAACCAGTGCCTAAATTTCAATGTCTCACTGAGACATTTAAGCATATTTTTATTTTATTTTATTTATTAAGCAAGGCACCACCAACGATATATTTACAAGAGTAGTCACAATAGGATCACGAGTCTTCAGTTCTGTGTAAATACATCACTTAAAGGCATGCACAACATTCACAATAAAAGGTTAACAGTTCATTACATTATAATAATATTAGAAAACATAAAATATAATTAAACTAGATAATTCAAATGACATTAAATTAAATTATTATTATAAAGGAGAATGCCCAAAAATGTATGCGGCGTGGTCCAAATTTTCACCACCAACTAGACCTATGTAGCTAAATAGTCTACTAAATAGTAAGCATTTTCCACCAGGGGCCATTAAAAAATATTATGTGAGTAAAATTATAGGAGTAAAAATATTATTATTATGGGAGTAAAAGATATTATGGGGTTGTGTAGTATATCTTTATTAGTTTTTTTTTACTATTAGTATATTTTACTTTTATATTATATATACTTGCGTGCAAAAAAATCGGCCCACTCTGTGCTCTCTATTGGAGAGATGATATCTCAAAAATGTTAATGAATATTTTAATTATTTTATATTGTGTGAAGGTAGGTAAGGTAAGGTTTATTTACGCATAACCTATACTTTGATTAAAGCAATTCTATTGAAAAACTCGACTCGATTCTGCAGATGTCCTCATCACTCACTTTAGCTCGGAAAAACTGCGTGACTTTCTTTTGTCAGTGAAGTTGTCAATAGCTTCATTTTGTTTATTTCTATTCGTTTATTGATAATTTAACGTACATTTTTAACCGACTTGAAAAAAAAGAAGGTTCTTTATTCGATCCTTATGTTTTTAAGTTCGCGATTTTCTCGAAAGAGAATGAACCGATTTTGATAATTCTTTCACTAACGTAATCTACACACTTTTAGGTAAGTTTTAGTATATAATATATTAGGTTATTGCTAATTAAACTTGTTATCTTGTTTCAAATGTAAGAGCACGGGGTGGGTCGGTTTTTCTGCACGCAAGTGTATTATCATTAGTTTGCCGTTTTTGTACACTTTTATTGAACCCTGTTGTATTTATGTGGTTAAGTCAACTAACCTTAAGAGCGCAGCCCTATCCAGAGGTACAAACTACAAGTTAATAGTTATTTTTATAGCCCAAGAAGAGCTATGCATTTTCCTATTCTGAGGTTAAACAAAAAGTAACAATGTACTATTAGATAGTCCATAGCTTGTAGTTTATAGCTCTAGATGGGACTGCACACAACTTCACCTTTTGAAAGAAAATCGAAAATCTTTACAAGTGATTTATTCAAATGAACATACAAAAAATGTCTTATGCATAATCATCAACAATAATAGTATCAAGATCAGCTGCTGGTAGACTGATTGTGGGTTGATGTCTCGCCCATCCAAAATACCACACAATAACCATGACGTGTGCACAGCAGCCTAATGTTCGCATACCAGAAAGACAAGAACAATAGTAATTGTTAATTGCTTCTCGACCATTTAAGTTGCTGTGCACAAGTACATACGTGTAGTACACTCTCGCACGCGCATGTCTGGACTGTATCCTTACGCGTAGCAACATAGCATTGTTGCCTTCAATTCCAAAGTCGGTGATGTCATTTAATGCACCATGTCTTGCGATTTCAATGCGATATACACCATCACGTACGTGTTCGCTGTAATAGCTTCGCGCAATTTTTGTTTGATACGTTCCAAGTGCGAACAATGTCAAATCTTCCTCGGTGAGTATTGGGAACTCGTCAGATCCGATTACGTCGGCTTCGATACTATGGAAGCTAACCCGCTGTCTGTTTAGGTTCTTTTCTATAATATATGCGCCCAAAAGATTTGGTTCGTGCATTCTTTCCCCAATTATACGCAAAAATTCTGGTGCGTGAGTGTTGTCGTGAATTGGGATATGAAACGCATTTATAAGTGCAGCAGCAACTCTAAAGTCGTCGATCATGTGTTGCATAGCGCGATTAAAAAAATCTTGGCGCAGCAATTTAAAATCACGTTTAAACCGTCCATTGACAACCTCGATGACCCAACGGTTAATCGTAACAAGTCGATTCTTGTTTGCCGCTAACGTTGTTAATTGCGGTTCGCCTCGTCGTTTGCTTATAGGCATAGGAGCCTCATACCCGCACGATTTCATTTCTTCTATCACATCTCTGAAGCCGCGGTCGCAGATGAAAACATCGCCGGATTCGAAAAAATAATGAAATGGATTTTCTTCGTTTTCATTTATTAAGTCTCGCATAATGTCGGCATCACTTTTTGTAGCTGCGTAAGGTCCTGTCACATCTATGATGTAACCATCGGTACAGACAATGAGGAATGGTTTTAACAAGTTATCATATTTGTGTAGGCTGTATGTTTGTCGCTGAAATTGGAAGTTGCTGGACTTTTGTATAAAGATGTATGTTCCATCAATGATCATAATTGCCTTTCTTTCTTGAGCGGGTGCGTCTGGGTTTCCATAAATTCCACTTGGCACAGTCAGATTTCTTGCCAAAACATCATTCCGAGAAATGTGATCCAAACCGAGGTGTAGTGGTACGAATTCTCTTGTTAAACAGGTTCTTGCAGTCTTCATTTTTCTTTCTAGAGTACTGCGAGGCATGTTAAAAAAAACGCTCAGCCTATCATCACTGTCACCCGTCCGAAGCTTCATTAAATAAATGCCTAGAGCTGTATTAGGCTTCCTTAGTTCTATTGCTAAGCAAGGTGTTTCTCTTAATATCTGTTCGATTTCACTGTGTGTAAAGCCTACACGGAAATGTAAAATTCTTGGATCTATGGAACGTAGGTTTTCAAAATCCACTGTATTTGGATTGTTTCTCACGGCGGTTTGGAGAGTTTGAATCATTTGTACAAACATTTCGCCTGTGAATTCATGTGATGCATTTGGAGCGTCAATTAATTGAATCCACTGATTTTCCTCCAGGTGTTCTCGGCACACCCTTGCACATGGAGGGATATAGAAATTCGAATGTACTAAAAGTTCAAGTCTGATTGTTTCCGGTACACGACATCTACTATCACTGCCACATTGAAAAAAGATGCACGTATTGGCTGTATTCGGTGCCCTCGTATATTCCGGAGTTTCAAAGAAGCCTTCACTTGGTCTTCCAACTCGAGGAACTACAGCGTTTTCGCCACCATGGCGTTGATTTCTGTTAACCCCATACTGCACCCTCAACCAACAATTGCGGCAAATGTATTGTTGGCCATTCAGGATTAACTGTAACAAATTAAAAAAGCCGAGATTAGTTCAAAATCGCGCTATATAAGTGATATTTGAATAGCTATGAATCTGATTAATTTTTAAAATGTCGGAATAATTATTGCGAAAGGTGCGGCCACACCAACGAGAAACGCCGTTGATTATCGCGATGATGGATGTAGGCCGTAGGTGTAGCCATAACAATTTGACAACGGCATTCACATTCACATTCGCGATTAACGAGTCGGGTGGCGGCGTTCAGGTGTGGCCACTCAATTCATCGCGATAATTATCGGAATAATTACAGCGTTCTTTATGGCGATGAATTGACGTTGACAGTTTGTGTGGCCCCGGCGGAAGAGCGATAACGTTTAGGTATTAGCTTCAGTCTCAATCTACCGAAGTGTCACCGATGGACTAGCGCGCACTGGATCAAAGTTCACTCACAGTGCTATACTCAGTCCGACCCAACTACGCGCAGGTAGCCAGGTAGCAAGTTCTATGAGTCATTCCTAGGGGTATAACACGAGTAGCGAACATAGTGCGTGTGTGAAAGACGCTCTCTGTATGTACATAATATGTGCGAGACAATGTACATAGTATGTATAAGTATACATAGTGTTTCGTAAAGACAACTATTGTTTCAACAGTTTAAAGGCTCCCCCACACCGGTGCGTTATTATCGGTCGATAATACCGCATGCGTTATTGCGATAATGCGTCCCGATTCCTTGCACACAACCGCGTTTGCGTTATTATCGCAGCAGTGTGTAACTACATGACCGTCCTAATACAAAATGTACTGAAAACAGATATCGCAGTAACGCATGCGATATTATCGACCGATAATAACTCACCGGTGTGGGGGAGCCTTTAAGTGTTCAGCCAGCATGTGGGACAGTCAAGAGCAACTTTTTTTTTTTTTTTTTTTTTTTGTGTATGGCATCTCGCAGTTGGCCTTGAGAGGCCGTGACTGCTTAACCGGTCAATCCTGTGGTGCCTTCGAGCTAACTCAAAGCCTCCAGCCAGGGGCATAATATTAATTATAAACTAAGCGACCATCACCTAAGGGCACCCCCTGTGGGGTACGGACCTCGGCTTAGGGCGTCGCTGGGGAAGGACAGCAAGTTGGGGACAGGCTGGATCAAAGTGGGTTCATTATTATTAGGGGGTAAAACTACTGGCTCAGCTACGCCACCAGCTGGCTCTGTGGATCCGATCAAGGGAGGGGAAGAGGAATCTATCGGGGAGGAACGCGGACGCGGACGCGGATGCGAAGCACCTCGGCGGCGAGGTCGGAACTTCGTTTTGTGTCTGTGTTTGTATACTGTACTGGTGGCCCTACTGCTTTCCTGGAGGAGGGTGGTGGGGTCGTCGGGGTCGGTCAGTGCGTGCCTTGGACGGCGGATTCTACTGATTCTAGAGGGGACATAACTGGCGGCCTTCGCAACCAGAGGGTTGCGATGGCTGCCAGCGGTATCGAAGAAACGCTTGCAAGCGCGTTTCATGAATTGTTGAATGGTGGGGATTTTCAAATCTAAATGTAAGTTTATGTTACGAACGAACCAGGGGGAACCCGTGATTTTACGTAGAAAACGGTTCTGTAGGGTCTGCATCCTGTGGATGTGCCGGGGGTGGGCCTGTGCGAAAACAGCACAGGCGTATGTCATAATAGGTCGGATGCATGCCGTATAAATGCGCAGTTTGCACCTGAGTGACAATTTACTGCTTGCATTTAGGACGGAATGTAGTCTACTCAGAGCAAAGGCGGCTCGCGAACGAACCACCTTTATGTGCTCTGCGAAGGAGAGACGTCTGTCCAAAGTCACACCCAGATATTTGGCATGCTTCTCCCAAGGGATCGGCTTGCCAAACATCTTGATCGGGCGGGCGTCGTCATGTCTGCGTTTGACACGCGGTTTCAAGAAGAGAACCGCTTGACTCTTGTCGGGGTTAACTTCGATTCTCCACTTTCTGAACCATTCGCCAAGCTTGTTGACTGCGGTTTGGAGAGTGCGAGATATCGAGTCGGGGACGAGCCCAGTGTAATAAATGGCCGTATCGTCTGCGAACAGAGCCAACTGCGCATTTTTACATTTCGGGATGTCACTGGTGAATAGGGTGAACATGAGGGGAGCTAGCACAGAGCCCTGAGGGACTCCTGCGCGGATAGGGTGGGGGGAGGAAAGCGCCCCTTCGATACGATAGCGAAAGGTTCGGTTAGCCAAAAAGTCTCGCAGGATGAGTACGAGACGGTCTGGCACACCGAGTTGGTAAAGCTTATATAATAAGCCATTGTGCCAGACTTTGTCGAACGCTTTCGCTATGTCGAAGAACACAGCACCCGTCATGAACCCACGCTGGAAACCAGCGCTTACGTGTTCGATGATGCGGTGTACCTGTTGGACGCTCGAGTGTTGGGATCTGAATCCGAACTGTTCGTCGGGGATGAGGCCCTTGGTCTCGGCAAAATCTCTGAGTCGCTTGTATATAAGCCTCTCATAGATTTTGCCCAGAACATTGAGCAGACTGATGGGGCGGTAACTAGAGGGGTCGGTTTTGGGCTTGCCCGGCTTTGGAATACCGATGACAGTGGCCCTTTTCCAAGCTTGGGGAAAGATGTTGTTGCTCAGAGCACCATTGAAGATGATGGTCATGAGCATTATGAGGTTTGCGGGGAACAATTGGATCACCCTATTCGTGATTCCGTCTGGGCCGGGGGCTTTACGGCGTTTCAGACCCTTGATGATATCGTGCACCTCGTCTGGGGTGATGGGGTGCAGAGGATTATCTGGGTCTTCGACGGGGGGGAGGGAGGCTCTACGTTCGACTTCCGCGTCAACCTCAGAGAGGTGAGCTTGGTCTACTGGTTGGGAGCTGGGTGTGCATTGGGCCTCAAGACTGTCGGCAAGGCACTCGGCCTTGTCGATGTCGTCGAACGCGATGGTCTTGTCGGGACGCACCAGTGGGGGCATGGAGGCTACATTTTGGGACTGGAGTTTCCTCTGCAGTTCCCAAAAGGCCAGGTGGGTGGGCTCTAACTCGCTCAGCATCTTGTTCCAGCCAGCGTCACGCAGCTCCGTTATGCGTTTCTTTACAGATCTCTGTAAATAGCGCATATGGGCCTTGTTAGCTTGGCAAGGAAAGTTGCTGTAGTCACGTACAGCCGCGTTCTTCTCAGTCAGCAGTTCACGCACATCGTCCGGCAACTTCCAGCGATGGTCGTCCATCGCTGGAACTTCCCTAGAACTTTCGTTCAGGACGGATTGTACGTGATCCGTGAGTGAGTCGATCGCGGCTGTCGTGTCATTGATCGAGTCGAACTGATCGGGAATGGAGTCTAGTCGGGGGCAGGAGGATGTGGAGGATTTCAGTCTTTCGCTTACTTTCCTCCAGTCCGTGACTACTTTGGTGAGGGGTGGTCTGTCGGGGTCGGGGAGTCCTAGTCGGGGGCCTAATGTCACAACTACAGGTCGGTGGTCGGATGTCAGTTGATGCACCACCTCTATAGAATCCAACCGAAGGTTGACATTCTTTAGAAGTGCCACGTCAAGGACGTCAGGGGCATGAAGGGGCGCGTGGGGAAAGTGAGTGGGAGTCATCGGGGCGATGACATCGAAGCTAAGGATGGGACAGAGGTCAAACAGATGTTTGCCCCTGGTCGAGATCCTGTTACTGTTCCAGGCTGTGTGTTTGGCGTTGAGATCGCCCGCTATGATAACGGAGTCACTCAAGCCAAATAGGATAGCGAGGTCGTCAGATAACTCTGAATAGTTTTCTGATAGTTGCGGGGGGATGTAGACCGATATTAGAGTGATCGGCTGGTGACCTGTCATGCCGAGCCGGCAGACAGACACTTCTAAACGCGAGAGAGGGGGCGCGTCCACAGGAATGCAGTACAGATCCTTTCTGTAGTATATGATGGTACCGCCTCGGTGGCACCGAGTCCTGTCATTGCGAACTATGCGGTAGTTCGCAATTGACGGGTCTCGGTGGCGGGGCTTGAGGAAGGTTTCCTGTACAAGTAGGATATCTAATTTATGGACATGCAGGAACTCGGCGATCTCGTCGCGTTGTCCCTGGATGCCATTGGCATTAAAATAGCCTAACTTGAGGGATCGGGGTTTGGTTCTCGTAATGGGTGTATTATTCATTGTGAGGTTACATTGGTGTAGGACACGAGGGCTTGCATAATCTCGGGATACGCATTATAAATCTGTTGTATTTGGAAGAGGTTGCCAGCCTGACGGGCGGCAACGATTTCGCTGGCCATCCTCCTAGCGCGGGGGGTGAGGAAGGCCGTGAAGGTGGACGCAATCACGTTGAATGCGTCCATGGGGTTTTCCCCGACCACAGGAGTGGTTGGGGGAAGGGGGGCGGGTGTTCTCGCGACGGGGGCTGCTTTAGGAGCAGGCGCGGGTTTGGGGGGATGCGCGGGAAGGGGCGCGGGGGCACGGATACGCGGATCCATCAGGGGGGGGATTTGCGGGGAGGGGCCCTGAGTCCTCAGCGCAGGAAAAGCCTGCTGGTGGTTGAGCAGGTTCCAAGGGCTAGCCCTTTGGGGACTTAGCCTGCTTGGAAGCTGGGCTGAGGGAACCGGGTATCCCTGGGGGGGGGGAGGACAGTCTGGTCTGTCTGTCTGTGAACCTCTTAGCCGTCTTTGAGGAAGACGACTTCTGGGGGGCTTTCGGGCAGCCGCGGTAGTTTGCCGGGTGTCCGGTCTGACCGCAAAGCACACAGCTTGGAGGCTCTGTGCATTGCGTTCGGTCCTTAGGCCGGGAGCACTCTGCAGTGCCATGCTCGCCCAGGCACTTGACGCACCTGGGCGTCGCATGGCAGTGCTGTTGAGAGTGGCCATATAATTGGCAACGGTGGCATTGGCCAATGACCCCGTTCTTCCAGGGTTTCTGGAGGTCGATCCCCATCAGGCCGCAAATAGTGCGCACCTGAAAGATGGGGTGATGTCCTTCGACCGGGGGACAGAGCACGAGGACCATGTCGAATGCCTCTCCGCCTCTGGCGCGAGAGCGGTGCATTCTATGGACCTCATCGACGGGGATTTTTTGGGCCTCAAGGTCGGCCTTGATGTCCGAGGTAGGGATTTCGCGTGGGATTCTTTTGATGACCACGCGGGTCTGACGCTCTTCCGGGAGCGAGTAAGTGTGGAAACTTACTTTCCTCACACTGAGCATTCGGGTCAAGTCCCTGTAGTCCGATGACGTAGGGACTTGCACTTTTATACCCTGTTGGGTAGATTTGGCGTTGTTGTAGTTGATTTTTTGGTCAACACACCATTTGGACACCTCGGTCCACTTCCCCTTGTCCTGAATGAACACCGGGGGCGGGGAGGGGAGCTTCCTTGGGACGGAAGTAGTCGGGGTGGGGGGGCGCGGGCCCTGCGACGGGCTAACAGAGGGGGGGGTTGCCAGAGGGGCCGATGCATGGGGCGCGGGGGACGCGGTGGGAGAGGGGGACTTGGTGGCCACCGTGTTGGCCTTTTTCTCCACGTGGAGAGCCGGGGCCTTTTTTTGCCTCCTTTTCTTCCCCTTCCCCTGGACTGCCGTGAAGCCGTCGTCCTCGGAAGGGGTAGAAGAGGGGCATTCTGATGACGAGTTCACGGACTCGTTGTCCGATGCGTACGTAGGGGGGCGTTTGGACGCGAAATCCTCCGTGTCCATAGCCACGGGGTCTAGGGTCATTACATCGCTGAAGTCAGCGATGGATGCGGAAGGAGATGGGGTGGGGGTGGTGAGGGACTGCTCTAGAGCAGCGAACTTCGCTCCGTACTTGGCGGCGAAGTCCGGGTCCTTGAGGAGGACCTCCTTTACAAATGCCCATAGGAGGGCGTCAGCCATAGCTGAGGGGTCTAAACAAACCTAAATATCAATATAGCCTATCGGCCCTAAACCTAACTCCCCGGGTGGATTGGCCCGGGGATGAGTACCCTCCCTGTCGGGTGCAGACAGGGAGGTGAGTGCCTGAATGTGAGCCCTGAGCTTGTAATCCTGTTGCCAGTCTTAATGTGCAACAGGGTCCTGACCAGTCTAGCGCGAAGGGTGTAGACACACCCTAGAGACACTAGGTGAGTTGCTGTGGAGGGAAAACTGTGCACCAGAGCCGACTAGGAGATCCCCCAAGGCCGGTTAACTCTGGGACCCGTCCAATTTTCTGCCTCGCCCTGAAGGGGTTCGGCGGGTGTATTGGGTCAACACCCCACTCGGCTTCGTTGGCACCGTATGGTATCCACCGAGGACCACTAAACTGTGGATTTGCCCGGAAGGGGCCTGGAGAATTTACACAGCAAAACGCGACTTGTTAAAGAAATAATAGGTTGCCTTGAAAAAGGCACTTTTTATGATCAAAAATCGATCGATTAAATAAATTTAATCGATCGAAGGATCGGAGTAGTCAGGTGACTACTAGACGCGCTACGTAATCGTAGCGGTATGCGGGTGCGGGTGACTCACCAAGCTGTAGCGGGGGCAGCGGGACGTGCGACCGTCCGTGACCGGTGCCGAGCGTGGAATCTGATCTCAAGAGCAACTATCCTGCACCTTCTTTAATAGGTGCAACACCTAGTATTTCAAAACTGGACGTCCCACGGCGGGAGTAATGTGCGGCTGGACACCGAACCCTAGCATGGTAATAGTTTTTAGGCATGTGGTATTTTCTTACCGCTGGGCGTTCTAATAAAACAATTAATTTTATTACGACGCTCGCCGATAAGCAAACACAATAAGCCAACATTCCGAGCGCCGTGCGAATCTCTAACATCTGCTGGACTTAAAGTTGTTAGTTGTTTTTTTCCAAACTGAAAATACCACATGCCTAAAAACTACACTTGGGAGCAAATAAATCGAGCCACTACCTTTTTTCACGTAAAATGGTAAATATTTTTGGTAATATGGAACGTATCAATTCGAACTATATATCGCCTAAAAGTTTAGTTAATAACCTTTACAATGAGGGTAAATTATTGAATAATAACCTTATTGAATGATAAATTATTGGCTCTGCAAGAAAAATGGTAAATTTGATAGAAAATTTAGTAGGGCTAAAACAGTCCATAAAAACAATAAAAAACAAAATTATTGCAAAAAAAATATTCTTAATAACTGGTATTACCCCCCCGGGCCCTGATACATTCTTGTAGCCTATTAGTCATCGATCTGATCAGCGTTACGATGACATATTGTGGTATGTTCTCCCACTCTTCAAGCACAGCGACTTTAAGCTCGGGAATGGATGAAACAGCGGGAACCCTGGCTCGGACTCTCCGTTTTAGCTCGTCCCATAGGTGTTCGATCGGGTTCAAATCAGGACTTCGTGCTGGCCATACCATTTGTTGAATCCCGATCGCAGACAAGTAATCCGTAACGATCTGCGCGGTATGAGGTCTCGCATTGTCATGCATAAACAAGAAATTTTCTCCGACAAAACCAGCATACGGCATTACGTGGTTTTCAAGAATGTCAGTTATGTATCGGTCAGCTGTTAATCCACGTCTACCATTGCCATCGTTGGCGGGGTCGACGAAGACAAGTTCCGTTTTTCCGTCTAGAGAAATTCCTCCCCACACCATACAAGAACCACCACCAAAACTCACCGTTTCTCGAATGCAACATTGGGCAAATCTTTCACCAGGACGTCTATACACTCGGTTTCTCCCGTCATTGCTAAAAAGACAGATTCTTGACTCGTCAGAAAACAAAACTGACATCCAGTCTTCTAACGTCCAATTAATGTGTTCTCGAGCAAACTCCAAGCGAGATCGGCGATGAGCTACAGTCAATTTTGGGCCAGTTGCTGGTTTGTGTGATGTTAAATTTCGTTCTTTTAGTCTTCGTCTCACTGTCCACCTACTGATTGCGACTCCTCGAACGTCACGTAACGCTTGCTGTAGCTGAACAGCATTAAGTCCACGGTCGCGCAACGAATTGGTTGCAATAAAGCGGTCGTCACGTTCTGTTGTTGCCCGTGGTCGGCCAGTTCCAGGTCGCCGAACAAAAGCACCAGTCTCCAGATACCTGCGGTATACCCGCTGTACCTTTGAACGACTCAAATGAAGTCTGCGTGCCACTTCACGTTGTCCGTGTCCAACCTCAAGTAAAGCTACAACTTGGGCAGCTTCCGTCGGTGTAGTATCCATTTTATCAGGTTATTTTGATTACACAGACACAGATAAAGACAACAATAACAAGTAATATGGGTATGATTAACAAAAACCTCAAATTTAATCTTTTCTTAACAGAGTACAATAAAAATGTCATAAGCAAATTAAATGCGATAATTTTATTCTACCCTTTAAACTTTAATAAAAATGAAATTTTGACAACTAACTACCCTCATTGTAAAGGTTATTAAATACCCTTTTAGGCGATATATGTTTCGAATCGATGCGTTCCTTAATACCAAAAATAATTACCATAATGCGTGAAAAAGGAAGTGGCTCGATTTATTTGCTCCCAAGTGTATTACCATGATAACTAAAACTGTTCGGCGTCCTGCATAATTACAATTAATGAGAATTCACGTTGTGTGAGACACATTTACAAGTTATTTAAATAGGGAAGAACTTCATTAACTCAAAAGATGTCTGCGTGAACAAAATGAACATTGAACTTTATTTCTAAATCACTAAAAAAAATATTTATAATAACTTGGTATAATGCTAACCTGTTGAGGTGCCAAAAGTCCTTGAATATGCTCTGCTGTACCAGGGTGGTTATCCAGAAACTCTTGAACTAATTGGTAATTTCTTCTTCGTAGTAATGAAGAATTACAACAGACACAGTGTCTTCTTTCCCCTTCCATAATCGCAATAATCCATACACGTAGCAAACACAGAAAGTCCGAAATAATATTGCCAAGGTCATAAATAAAGAGTCGATATCAATGTCCAGTATGAAATAGCCAATAGTCGTGAGTAAATAAAGATTCAGAAACACAATGCGCAACGAAAGAAAGCAAATAAACGACTGCGCGTAACTAGCGTCTCTGGACCAAGTAGAAACCGTTTGCGCTTCGTTCTTTCTTAGGTGCGAAAGAGACAAAATCGTGTTTTCACCTACCTACAGTAATAACCCATGTCGTGTGGTGCTAGCGGTGATGACAATCTATCAGTCACTACATTAATGTAGTGACTGATAGATTGTCATCACCGACTCTATTTAAATAGAGCTACTTTATTACTAAAAAAGCATGACAAAGTAATCAAGTGGAAAAAGAAATATATTAAGATAGTACTATTATTTACAAGGTCATAACTCCTTACCCCCATAGTATATTTTATTCCTGTCTTAATAAAAGTTATTGTATATTTCATGAACTATTTGACAACATAGGTCTCATTAATGGTGGAAATTTGGACCGCAAATGGGCATTGTCCTTTAAGTATTAAACAATTTGAAAAAAAAATGTATATATTAAAATTATATTAAAACATACATAAATTTACTGGTTAAGTCAAGGATTATAATAATAGGCAGCTGATTAGAGGACAATTTTGGAGATTTTAGTTTTAAATATTGGCAGACTATCAAAAAAAAATGTCGATATTGCTGTCGACCGAACAGGCTCTGTTGTAAGAAGTTAACATTCTGTTTAAGGGAGCATGCTGGCCCAGATTTGTGCGACACGGCTTAGCGGCAAACGTCCTAGAGATACGTTTGGACCGTACATGTGAATGTCGAGGCACGTCTAGATCAATTTTATTAAGGAGATCTGGGGTTGATGTTAGCCCGTTTACAACTTTGTACAACATTGTCAAATCATTTAGAGCTCTGCGTTGTTTTAATGAGTCTAATTTGAAGTAGTTTAGCCGTTCTGGGTAATCCGCTCTAAATGGACATTTGTGGTCTTTAAACCGCAAGCACCTCGTCATTTTTTTTTGAACGCGCTCTATACGGTTTATATAAATATTATAAGTCGGACTCCAGGCGGGAGATGCATATTCTACGAGGCTGCGCACAAAGGTGTTATAGAGCACTTTCAACGCCGAGGTTCCCCTAAACTCCTTGCCAATTCTGTTGATAAACCCAACCATTTTCATTGCTTTTTTAATGATATTATTAATGTGTGTGGCAAATGAGAGATCGCCGCTAAGCACTACACCAAGATCCCGTATGTGTTTGACTTGTTGCAGTGACGTCCCATTGAGGGAGTAAGCTGATGGTATGGGATGTTTTTTTCGCGTAAATGTTATGTGATAACATTTGCTGGCATTCAGAACCAACCCGTTTGCCACACACCAGCTCTGTATTGAGTCCAGATCAGTTTGGAGTAGAGCAATGTCTTCTTGGGTTTTTATTTGACGATAGATCTTAAGGTCATCGGCAAACAAAGAACATTGGCTATGTTTGATGCAATTTACTATGTCATTGATGAATACAACAAAGAGAATGGGCCCGGTATGAGAACCTTGGGGCACACCGGAGGTTGCGATATACTCTGGAGACTGATAGCCGTTTACCACCACTCTTTGTATTTACACTGTAACGTTTAATCACCAAATTAGAACCTCTCTATGAAATTAATGTAAAAAACTGGATTTACAATAAGTTGACAATAGTACCTACCCTCAAAATTTTATAAACTTAATTTTGTTGTGTTTTCCTTTTAATTGTTGAATATTATTATCTCAATTAAGACATATCTACAAACAATACAAATTTTATCCCATAATTGAGATTACACACTCTTCATAACTTTTATTCCTTTGTTTTGTTCACTTCTAATTTTAACTTCATAGTATAGCCCTTCAACCTAGTACTTACTATCCACATATCATCCCTCTCTCTTATTCCTTTCAAACACTTAGCTTTCTCCTCTCTCATTCCAGGGTGCCTCTAGTGTTGGTCTGTCAATATGTTGACCCGTAGAGCTGCATCCTTGGAGGAAAAACTGAGGGCTACGTTAAATGAATTGGAATCCAGCAAAAACCAGTGCAATCAGCTGCTACAGGAAAGAGATGACAGTGAGGTGGAAATTCAGATAATTAATAATAAGAACGCTGAACTTAAGAACCAGTTGGCTGAACTGCATATACAGCATATGGACATACTTGACCAACATCAACACCTCCGTCAACTTGTGTCAAATTTCCAAGAATGCAGTGACACCCACGAACTGGCTTTGGGACGCATATCAGAACTAGAATTGGAATTGAGCAGGGCCCACAGCACAATAACCCGTTTGGAATCTCTCAAAGCCAGCGAAGAGTCTGCGATCACCTGCAGTCTTTATGATGAGTTGGTTGGTAACGGGACCGGTCCCATGTGTGTTGAGCCAATAACCATAGACTTAACTGATGATACTGTCATAAAAAGCAAATTGTTTGCTAGTCACAATAAGTTAAAAAAATATATTAAAATTAATAGATTAATTAGAAGATATCAGAAATCTTTAAAATGCCATAAAGTTAACAAATTAAACACAATACTTAGGCATAAATATCTCAATTTAATAAAGGAATTAGAGAAGTGTAATAGTGAACTAGAATTATGTACTACTATGTATGACACTGACACTCAGCGCCTTCAGGATGAATTGTTTGTTAGGGAATATGCTCTAAAAGATATCTTTAGCAAATATGAGGCTACTCAACAAGACCTGAGTAAGCGCATGCAGGAGGCTAATGAGTTAGCTGACCTGGTCAAGCACAATGCAGAGAGGTATGAGTCTCTGACAAATAACATGTCTTTTAGCTGTGCATGCTCCCTGGCACCCCAGCCTCAAATTATTACACCCACACCCTCAGTGGCTCTGCCAGTAGGTAGCTGTAATAATGTTGGTAGTAATAGTATGAATAATTTGATTAACACTACTTATGTATTTTCTGACAAATTTGGTCAAGGTTTTGGTAGTATATTTAATCAGTGTTCGAATCAATATGTAATTAATAATTGTTTACCTGGTGCCAGTATTAGCCAATTAGTTAATAATATTAGATTGACAAAAATAAACCCCAGTTCAACTGTTATTTTATTGTATGGGGATAGTTTAACTGTAAGGAAAAAGGACATAATTGAATGTGTCCATTTGATGTTATATCTCAATGAGACCAATAACTGTAAATTTATTTTATGTGCTCTGCCTTATTCTAGATATTTGTCTGATGAGCAAAATAGGCACATTTATAATTTAAATATGTTCATTTATAATAGGACTTGTCGACACAGTGACACTATTTTATATTTTGATTGTAATCAATTTATTACTGATTACAAACTGACAAATAATACAATGTATTTGCCACCTAGTTGTAGGAGACACATTGCTAACCTATTAGCATACAATATACACAGTGACACCGGTACCTGTAGGTTACCGTCGATTACTGTTAGTAGTGGTACTAACACTACTATTGATACGCCTTGTAGTTTAAACTATTAGGTGCGACAACGGGTCAGCCGCATATGTTGAATGTTGTACATCAAAATATGCAGGGTCTGTCCGGCAAAGAGTTAGAGTTAAGTTTATTTATGGAGAACTATGATGTTCAGGTGCTATGTTTGACTGAACACTGGTTGAAAGAACATGAAGTAGTGTTTATCAATGATGATAATTTTACCATTCAAAGTGCATTTGTAAGGAAAAGTGCTATTCGCGGTGGATCTTTAGTTCTTGTTTCAAACAAGTTGAAATGTAAACAACGTTCTGATTTAGTTAATCTTTCCATCGAGCGCACTATTGAGTTGTCTTGTGTTGAACTCGAGCGATACGTTATAATTTGCGTTTATCGACCCCCCTCTGGGGATTTTATTCGTTTCGAATCGGTAATGGAGGATTCACTGAATAAATTAAAATCAAGTAATAAAAGTATAATTTTATGTGGTGATTTTAATATTAATATTTTAGAGGTTACTCCACTAAGTATTAGACTTCTTAATCTGTTTAGGTCCTTTAATTTAATTAACTTGTATTTTGAACCTACTAGGATAACAGCATCTTCATCGACTTGTATTGATAATATTTTTAGTGATTGCGATGCCAAAAATAAATTAGTGTTAAGTGACTTACCGTCTGACCACTGTGGATTATTAGCTAGCTTCCCTATGCCAATACATAAAAAGCCACATAAAATAGAATGCAGGCCTTATACAGCTAGTCGTTGCAACAAGTTTAAAAATAATATAGCCCTTAGAATTAAACCGTCGATTGTAGAACATGATAATCCTAATGTAATCTATGGAGCCCTTTTTGATGTTGTGCAAAAAGAATACCAATCTACTTTCAAGGCCAAAACTATTAATATTAATGGCACCTCCGCTGGCTTCAACCAATGGGCTACTCCAGGTATTTATAAAAGTAGAGCGAGACTATACGAGTTATATGGTTTGAAAAATTACAGGTTTGATACTCCTTTCCTAGAGTATGTCAAAAATTATTCAAAATTATTTAAAAAGATTTGTGTTTTTGCTAAATCTAAATTTTTAAGCGATACAATTAAAAATTCGAATAACAAAGTAAAAACCACCTGGAAAATTATTAACAATGAGACGGGTAAGTCGGTTAAACAAGAAAAACCATTAGAGATTATGGTCGACAACAAATTAGTTAATACAGCAGCTGACGTAGCTGAAGCATTTAATGAGTTTTTTGCCAACATACCTATAACTACGACTCGCTCCTTAAATTCGTCCCCATCTGAAGCTGAAAACCTTTTGCATAATAGTGTGCCTAAATGTAGTCGCTTATTTAGCTTCGAACATGTAACACCTCGTGATGTAATTAGTGTTTTTAACACACTCAAGTCAAAAAACACTGGTGATTACTGGGGCATCTCAATTAAACTTGTAAGTAATATAATCGACATCGTAGCCCCCTATCTAGCTGTTACTTTTAATAAATGTGTTGATTTAGGAACTTTTCCTGACCTCATGAAGAGTAGTAAAGTCATACCATTATTTAAATCGGGTAATAAAAATAACGTTGCCAATTTTAGGCCTATTTCTATCTTACCTGCATTTAGTAAAATATTTGAAAAATTAATACTCAAGCAGTTGCTAAGACATTTTAATTTAAATAGCCTCCTTCATGATGAACAATATGGCTTTACAAAAGGTCGTTCGACTACAGATGCGGGTGCTGCTCTGCTGAAACACATATTTAGCGCATGGGAGAGCTCGCAAAATGCTATTGGAGTTTTCTGTGATCTCTCCAAAGCCTTTGATTGCGTGCACCATGACACGCTTTTGCGTAAACTAATTCATTACGGTATTCAAAACGAAGCTCTTAACGTATTAGATTCATATTTACATAATAGGCACCAATGTGTAGATGTTAATGGTGTGAAATCTTCCGGGCTATCAGTTCAGTTAGGTGTACCTCAAGGCTCTATACTGGGCCCATTTTTATTCTTGGTGTATATAAATGACTTACCATTCTATTTAAAGGGCATCTGTGACGTTGTACTATTTGCTGATGATACCTCTCTTATCTTTAAAGTAGACAGGAATAGACAAAATTTTGACGACGTAAACAGTGCACTATCAATGGTTACAGATTGGTTTACCACAAATAACCTAGTTCTCAATGCCAAGAAAACGAAATGTGTAAAGTTCGCCTTACCGAATGTTAGAAATCTAGGACCCAACATCGTCTTAGATAAAGAGGTACTTGTAACTGTAGACTCGGCAGTATTTCTGGGCATAACAGTTGATGCCAAGCTTCAGTGGGGATCACATATATCATGCCTAGCGGGAAGGCTCAGTTCGGCCGCCTATGCCGTCAGGAAAGTAAGACAATACACTGACGTTGATACAGCTCGGCTAGTCTATTTCAGTTATTTTCATAGCGTCATGTCCTACGGCATTCTGCTGTGGGGCAAAGCCGCTGATATTCAAAATATATTTGTTCTGCAAAAACGAGCTGTACGAGCAATTTACCAGCTAGGTGCTAGAGTTACTCTGAGAGATTTTTTTAAAGAGATTGGTATTCTCACGGTGGCCTCACAATTCATCTTCGCCAACATCTTATATATTAGGCAAAATATACACTTATACACAAAAAACAGTGATATTCATAATATTAACACTAGAAACAAGGAGAAACTACGTGCTCCCTTTCACCGGCTTCATAAGGTCCATAACTCATTTGTTGGGCTTGGTATAAACTTTTATAACAAGCTTCCCTCTTCTTTGTTAGAATTGCCTTTTAATGCGTTTAAAGCTAAAGTAAAATCCAACCTTTGTTCAAAGGCATACTATTCAATCAACGATTACTTAAACGATAAAAATAGTTGGTCGCTGTGATTAACTCAAGACAATGTTTATGTTCTTTCTCCAAAATTAGCTTACCTACTGACAAGTTATACGAGTTCATATAATTGTTTATTTTATTTGACTATATTTATTAGTCACCTTAGTTTAATTTAATTTTTATTTATTATTGACTTAATCTACTCATTTCAATGTTTTTTAATGAGTTGTATTGCAATATATGGTTAGCTAGTGACCTCGACAGTTCATCATATTATTCTTTTGAGCAACCGGCAGCAAGTTCGTCATGCTCCCTTAGATGTCAATGCTTGCGGTAGCGTCGGGGGTCGGGTTGCCTCCTTCCCTCAAATATGGCGAGGGGGGTAATGGCTGATCTTTGCGTTATGCTCGTGAACGGGTGCTGCTTGTGGTGACAGGTCAGCTTGCTGACTATGGTTTTGTTATTGTTATTAGAAATTAATGTTTCTTTATTTTACTTCGAAGGTCCTAGTTTATCATTTGTGGCTACTAGTTACAGCTATATACATATAAAAAAACATAATGCAGCATTGCATATGTAAGCGGGCACGCCCTTTATGTCAGGAGGCTTTTTATTATGTATTAAGTTCTGTTTGCGTTTTTGTTTTTATTATTTATTTATGCTTGAGTATAGTTTTAAATATTGGCGTGTGCTAGCTGACATATGGCAAATAATTTTAATATTTTTGTGTTTCGTAATGTTAATTTATTTATTACTATATGTATAGAATCCAGTTCTTCTAACTGAACAGACAGCAGTGCTGCTGGGGAGTTTGTTCCGCCACTTCTTCTTCCCAGCTAAAGCACTAGGAAGTGGTGAAGGGTGGGCGTTTTGGGGGGACTGTCTTATGTGATTTTGACGTTCAAAAAGTGCTGATTCTCAGCCTAATTTGAATAAATGACTTTTGATTTTGATTTTGATTTTGATTTTGTATTCGCCCACATAGATACGATCTGAACCACTCCAGCAGTTGTCCGTGTATGCCAAGACTATGCAATTTCAGCAGCAGGATTTCATGGTCGACCTTATCGAAAGCGCTGCTGAAGTCGGTATAGAGAGCGTCGATCTGTTGGCCAGAGTCAAGGCTCATACCGATTTCGTCAAGGTATGATACCAAATTGGTGACGGTGGATTTGTTACTGCAGAAACCATGCTGCTGAGGGAAGAGTTGTGTTTTAACATGGGATGTTAATATGGGGCAAATCATTGATTCGAAAAGTTTCGAGAATATGGACAAGATAGAGATTGGTCGGTAATTTTTAGCATCGGTGAAGTCACCTTTTTTAAATATCGGAACCACGTTAGCTTTTCTCCATTCTGTGGGAAATGTACATGTTTCGAGCGATTTATTAAAAATGAAGGTAAGGGGATATGCCAAATTACGAGCACATTTTTTTATAAAGAGCGGTGGCAACCCGTCCGGGCCAGCACCTTTGGTAACATCAACTCGGTTTAGAGCTTTCGAAACTTCCCTCTCAGTAAAAGCGATTTTGTTAAGTACAAATTGAGGAAATGGTAGGGCGCTTGTTGCTGTTCGGGTATTTGTGCTAGCGACAGAAAGCGTAGATGAGAATTGAGTGGCAAAAAGTTTGCATATATCATCGCCTGACGTAGCTATCGATTCATTTAATGTAATTTCAGATGGTATAGAGCTAGATTTTGAATGTTTTGCCTTGACGAAAGACCAAAACGCTTTGGGGTTTGACTGGATGTTATTCTCTACAGAGTGGACATATTTTCTGAAACAACTCTTGATGATCAACCGTGCCCTCTCATCGAGCATTCTGTACTCAATATCATCACGCGGATTACCGTATTTCTTATAACGTTGTCTTAGTTTTTCTTTTTCATTGAGAACTTTCACTAAGGTTTTGGAATACCATGGAGGAAAATTTTGGCTTACATGCTTAAAATTAGGAATATTCTCATTAATGATTGTTTGAAGAGATTCATATAGGTCCCCTGTCATAAGATTAACATTTGCGCACTGCTCCAGTCGCTCTCTCCAATTTACCTCTCTTAGTTTTTTATTTATTAATACATAATCAGCTGCCTTGAAATTAAATCTAGCTTGTTTTACATGTTTAAGTGGCACGTACGCTTTTAAAATAAACTCTATTTCTAAAGGAGGGTGGTGACAGTCTTCTTTACAGATAGGTGAAGCAGACCTTCTGACCATTGCATTTCGTATATTAGAAAACACTAAGTCCAATGTTCTACTATTCGTGTTTTTAATAACATTATATTGAAACAGGCTATTTAAAGATATGAAATCTATAAGTGAGTATCCTAGGCTGTTACTGTAGTTAGAAGGAATAGTTGAGGTTACGTAAGAGTGATTCGGGTCCTGGTTCCATTCGACGAAGCCGAGATTAAAATCTCCAACCACTATAACCTCTTCGCCTGTAGTTTCATTAACATTCGTGACCGAACTGAGAAACATGTCCAGGTGCTGCTGTGTCACGGGGGGCGGTAAGTAGATAGCACAAATGTTTACTTTCTTCCCCTCATTTATTTTTACTCGGACCCAGAGGTCTTCTGCAGTAGTTTCCCACTGACAAGCCCTAGCGGAGTCATAAACCTTGGACACAGCAATAAGAACGCCCCCTCCTTCTTTACCTGTGAGTGAGCTGGAAGCCCTATCTCTTCTGTAAATATTATATTGGGCGTTAAATATCTCTCCGTCATTGATGTTGTCATTGAGCCATGTCTCTGTCACCACAATCATGTCATACTGATTGACGCTTACAGCAATGTTGATATCACTCAATTTCGTTCGCATTCCTCGGAGATTCTGATAGTAGACAGTGAATTTTAAAGATTTACTCACGGTTATCCGCTCCTGGGTTTTTGGGTACCTACATTAAAGAGGCAGCGTGTAGGCTCTTAATCTGTACAGCGCGTGCACCATCTTCCTTGCGGACTAACACACGGCCATCGCGGACCCAAACATATTTATAGCTCTTCTCACGCGCCATTTTCCTAGCTTCTGCATGTATGGCTTTATTCAGGGGTGACAGATGTTCGGAGACGAAGACGGGCTGCTTGGTACCACCGTAGCCCAAGTGGCTGGAATTTAGTTTATCAGCAACATGAGCACGGTTGAATTTCGTCACCGATGCTAAAACTTCGTCACGTTTCCTTGTATTTTTCAGTTTGACAATAATTGTTCGCGGACGGCTATTCTGCAAGTCGAGTTTTTTGACACGGGTTATTGAAGAAATATCATCAGCTTCAATATTACATGAGATAGTTTTCCCTAGTTGAAATACCGTACTCAGTAGGTTTTCGGCTTGATTTTCAGGAATTCCGTTTATCTCTAAATTATCCTGACGAGAATGTTGTTCTACAATATTAAGCCTTATAGATAAGTCAGAAACACAGGTTTTTAACTCCTCATTTTCTTTCTTTAATTGTATCATAACGTTCTTGTTCTGGTCGAATCCAATCTTCATATCATCATAGTCCTTGCTCATAAACTCGACTGAAGCCTCCAGTCCTTGCAAGGTTTTTTTTAACTCTAGAAATTCATTTTCAAAATAAGATTTCAGTGAGGCCTGTAGATGCACGGTCATCACCGACTCAATTTCTTTGCGAAGTTCAGATATTGTTGCTCCATCTAACTTACGAGAGTGAGTAGCCGAAACCGGGCTGGTTGAACAGTCTTCCAAAATTTCCTCGTGTGCAACGTTGCTATTGGGCGAGTCGTTCGGTCGTGGTCGCTTAGATCTTACAGAAACATTATTGGTTGTATCTGTGACACTACTGCTACCACCACCACTGCCACCGGGGGTGGCGGTAGGCGCCAGGACTGGCTCAGACGCTTGTAGTACATTCTGCTTAGCTGTAGCCGCAGGAGGAGAACGCGGTATGCGCGGCATTTCAATGCTAATGTTATATATCTGCTGAGCACCGAGCGTTATCCGACGGTAGCGTGATAGGCGTTTATTGCGAGTGCAAACAAGTAAGTATAGGATACCAACCAGCGCAGGCGCCAAAGGGGGTGAGGTGCGGAGCGCGCGAGGAGTATCGGGCGCTCTGCGGGTTGAGGTAGGTCCGGGTTCGAAGCCGTAAAATACTTTTTCTAAAAGTTATTTACCTATATCTTTGCAGTCCGTGGTTGTATTGACGTACACTTTTCACTATTCAAAAGTTTGTTACATCAGCAATGCAACGATATCACACACGTTTATAAACAAACACTTTTTACTATGTTTATGAATTAAATTATACGAGCAAAATGAGAACGACCTTTACGTAGTGACGGTAGATTACTTTTCTGATATTTTTACCGACCTTTAGTTAAAGATTCTGACATCTTAAGATATTTATAAAGTCAGGAAGATTTTTACTTTTATTTTATTTCTACACAGAGACTTCTTCAAACGTCCTTATATGAAATTATAAAAACATTTCTATGTTGAGACATCTTAAATTGTCCCAGTGTTTAACTGAAATATCGTTAAATTATATTTCTTTCTAGGACATTTTAAAATAACCTACCTACTCTTCTAATAAGATGTCCGCATCACGCGGCTGCGTGAGGCGCACTGATTTTTCGTTCCGTTCGTCGAATGTTGCGCGACAGCACCGCGGGCCGGGTTACCCCGCGCTTCCAATACAATGCGTGCTAGTTTCGCGAATAGTCTGTGCCATGCTGTTGTTGTTATTGAATGTTTGTGTCACCTGCGTGGTCTTATAAATATAAACATAATTGATTGATTTTAAGTTTTAGTGTTACAATTTTCGGACGAGTATCAGTCACAATGAAACGTGGGAGATTATTAGTTCAACTAGCAAACAACCAAACTCGTGAGGTAAGTTCCCTATAGTCTAGTTTCAAACAAAGTACATACTTATTAACTAAACTAATGTGATTTTCTTTAATAACGGTATTCCCAAATAACATTGTATTGTTTTCATTATGTACCTACCTATTTAATTGGGAATACCTACTTGAGTGCGAAAGCCGTATCATCGAATTTTGTTTCTTCGAAAACCTTTCAACGACGTCTCTATACTGCGACGCCTTGTTAAATCGACGTCTTGTTACTGCGATATTTCGTTACATCGAAAAACTGTACTGCGAACGATTTTACTGCGTAAATATCATACTCGTGGGAATACTATGGTAAAAAAAAAAAAAAAAAAAAAAACGACGAAGAGGAGAGGAGTGATGCGGGGTCGGAGTCCGACGCCGCATCTGGCGCAAAGGGCTCATGCCAGAGCTCGGAGCGTGAAGTGGAGGGGGCTGCTGGGAGGAACCGAAGGTTCTTCCAGAAGCGTCCCAGATCAGGGGAGGGCCAGGGGTCGTCCTCCGAAGAGTGGACCTCAGGGCCCAAAAAAATCTACTCCAGCCGGCGGGGTGGGGCCCGAGAGAAAGGTTTGGGTAGAGAGCTCGCCACCCAGGAGATAAATGCGCTGCGCTCTGCCTGCCCAGCCGAGCCGACCCAGCGAACTGAGAGACTCGCCTCGGAGGGGAACCAGCCGGGAGGGACCAGCCGCAAGGCGGCTCTCTCAGAGTCCTCGGGTGGCGAGCCGGATGCCGCTGGCGGCTCCAATTCGGAGCGAGCGGCCAGGTTTGCGGAGGTCGTGGTCGCCGCAATTAAGGATGTGGCCTTGAAGAGGATTAAGTCCTCAAAAAACAAGGCCATAGCCGCGGCCACGGCCTCCATTATGGCGGCAGCGGAGGCCATACAACCCGGGCCTCCGTCAGATGGAATGTCCGAAATGCGGGCGGAGGTCGCCCGCTTGACAGCCGCCATGGAGCTTCTCCGGAAGGAGAACGGGGAGCTCCGAGCGTACCTGGCCGGGCTCCGAGCAGCTGGCCTCAGGGAGGTGCCGCAGGAGGGGGCGCCGCAGCATGCGCGGGAACGGCCCATGCCTGCGGAAGACCGGGTTTTGACCCTGGTGCGGCAGGAGCTGGCTGCCTTCCAGAGCCGGTTTTCCGCACTGGAGGCCATTGTACTGCGCCCCTCACTAGCGGCGAGCCAGCCGGCCGCGAGCCGGCAGAAGGCGGTCTCATTTGCCGCCGTCGCAGCTGCCGCGGCCATACCTGGCTCGTCGGGGCAGAGGAAGCCCCCCCCCCCCCCGTGCTGAAACCCGCGGGGACACCCATGCCCAGGGAGGGCGGGACGGCAACACAGACGGCGAGGGCAACGGCCCCGGCTGCAAGACGGCCGCCCCCACCTCCTATATCTCATCCGGCCGGCGCCGAATGGCAAGTAGCTGGGGAGAAGAGGATGGCCGGTAAGGCGGCAAGGGTGGCCAAAAGGAAGGAGAGGCGGCAGCGGCACAAAGCGCGAAGCGTCGCGGCTAGGCTCCGCGCCCCGAAGTCCGCAGCTGTAGTGATAACGCTACAGCCGGAAGCGGAAAAGAAGGGCGTGTCCTACCGCGACGTGTTAGCCAAGGTGGGAAAGGTGGTGAGCCTAGAGGAGTTCGGCGCCACCGAAGGCATCCGGGTGAGGCTCACGACGACTGGGGCCCGGATGCTCGAGATCCCCGGTGCGGCCAGCGGCCCGGCTGCTGACGCTCTGGCCGAAAGGCTTAGGGCGTCCTTAAATGCGGACGAGGCCCGGGTGTCCAGGCCCACCAAGTGCGCTGACATGCGCATCCTGGGCCTGGACGACTCGGTGAAGGAGGGAGAGGTGGTGGCCGCCGTCGTTAGGACTGGGGGGTGCTCTGCCGAGCAGGTGAGGGCAGGCACCATCCGTCCTGACTTCACGGGGATGCGAGCCGTTACGGTGAGCTGCCCCGTGTCGGCGGCCAAGATAATAACCGAGGGCCGTAGGCTACTGGTGGGCTGGGTTTCCGCGCTGGTGAAACTGCTGGTACCCAGACCTCTGAGGTGCTTCCGCTGCCAGGTGGGCAACCACGTGGGAGCTAAATGCACCTCGGAGGTGGACCGCAGCCACCACTGCTTCCGCTGTGGTCAACCCAGTCACAAGGCCGGCTCTTGTAATGCCGCGCCGCACTGCACCATATGTGCGGCAGCTGGCAAGTCGGCCGATCACCGGATGGGGAGCAAGGCATGCGCTCCACCCGCCAGAGCCAGGGGCAGGGGCAAGCCCTCCGCCACCACCGTCACTGCCGCAGCCGCCGCTACTGCCGCCGCCGCTGCCGTGTCCACTGCGGCGGGGCCCTCACAGAGGGCTCGGGAGGAGGCTGACATGGAGTGCCAATAACGGCCCCATTACGCCTCCTAGGACATGCAAAAACCGGGTAGATTAAGAAAACCGACTTTTTCGGGTTTCTTGTTTACAAAACCGGTGAAACCGGTTAAATCGGTTTTTTCGTTTTTTTTTTCAAATTTATTAAAGAAATGAGAAATATGTGTGTAAACAAATGAAAATGCTGAAGTCTTATCAAAATATGTATTTTTAAACATTAATCTTACTTATTTTTATAATAATGAGCATTTTTTGGACTGAAATAAGCTACAACTACTAAGTTATAACACTACTAAAAGTTTATTTTCTTTTAACATAGAATAAAGCTTATTATTTAGGAAAATAAAAAAAAAATATTAAAAACATAAATACACGGTCAATTTTAGGTCGTTCTGGAACCGAAAGCCATATACTCGATCATCGAATTCAAAACGATTGGGACTATTATTTTCAAAAAGTTACAATAAAACAAAATCACGAAAAATCTAATTTATTGTTTTTTTTGTGTAATAGTGAGAACTCGTAGTAACGCTTCCTTGCGATTAATGCATATGTGTGTACAACGTATTGACGAAGTGCAACACTTGCGAACGGTACCCACCCATTGAAAAATTCATTCATCGATCAGACAGCATGATCCGTAAGCCACGCCCCCGGCCCCGCAGTCTAGCCGACCGCCCGCGCGCCCCCGCCACGCGCCATTCCTAATTTCTTATTCCTTTCTCTAGTATTGTCTCGCGTTTCGTTGTATTAGGTCACGCACGCGCAACCTAATTACGCGCCAAAAATTTGAGTTTTGGGCTATGGTAGATTTTTATGTGACATGGCGAACCATAACTTAGAAGAGGCCAGACGTTTGTATGCTCAGCCGGAACACCTGACCTCACTACGCGCACGTGGAATCACTGACCCTCAAGTTCCCTTCACCTCCACCATCCTGGCTGTAACCCAGCGCCTCCTCGATCATGGACAGTTTCGAGCGCCCACACACGCGCAGGGCCGCGGTAGACTACCATACTCGGCGGAATTGGAGGAAGACATACAGGAATACCTACTTCGAACGCGACCCACGCGGCCACGTCGTAGTACCATAATGGCGGCCAGGCGATTCAATGTTAGCCAATATTATGTATCTCTCTGGCACATTAACGCGGTCTGTTCTATCAGTTCAGTGCGTGCGTATTTAAACAGTGTGTTTGGTGAGCAGTAGATAGGTCGTGGTGGCCTTGTGGTTTGGCGCATGGAGCCCTGACTTAACACCACTGGATTTTTATGTGTGGTTCGAGATAAAAAGCGTACTTACTACTCGAGGTGACTTAAGAAGTGCGACAGTGGACGCTTTTAATATTGTAAAAAGTGAAGTGAATAAAAGAGTACCTACAAGTAAGTAAGTATTTACCTACTTAGATACGAAACATGTACTCGTACTTACTTATTACTGACGCGACGGTCCTAAGCCCGTAGAAATTATGAAGGAAAAATTAGAGTTATTTAACTGATAGGTATGTAGGTAGATAAACGCAATTTAAATCAAACAATGGTTATGAATGCGGAATCAAACGATTTATTATTGTCGCGGGTACTTAGGTATCTACAGCAACAAAGTGCAAGTAGGTACTGATGACCGCGACTGGACACCACAGTGAAAGGTGGACATCTTGTTCACTGTGTACCTACCTACATCAAAACAATCTTTTTTGACCGTGGGAGGACAAGGAGGTTCCTCAATAATATCCTTGCTAGCAAATTTCTAGTATTAATGTACTTACCTACCTACTGAAAAAAAAAGCGTTATTACATTAAAATTCCTGCTTGCCATTTGGACGTACCTACCGCCACTATTTAAGCGGATTTAAACTTATTTATACTCTAAACATATGGCTGTAGTACTATGTCTATTTTATCTATGCGTACGTTGAGGTACCTAGTTCACAGAGGTCGCCGATCGCTGCTAACATGCAATAGATAAAATAGGTACACAAATAAAAATACGAAAAGCGAATTCAGACTTTATTTCTTAACCGTAAACGGTAACAAATCGAAATTTCACCAAACTAGGTACAAGGAACGTAGGTACGCAGTTTACTAAAATTATTCTGAGAAGCCACAGAATTGATGCACAACCGAATTCAGCGGTTAACTTTATAAAAATAAGGTCTTAATTCGGTACAATATTTTCATAGAACAGGGCACCACCAACTTATAATGAACTCTATTTGACAGATAAAACGATTCATTTTTCTGTTTGAATTGCCTGCCTTTGTAGAAGCCGTCGTACCGCGCAGCTGCGCTGCGTTACATTGTAAAACTTCGTAGGCAGTATTATTTTTATTCATCATAATTTTATTATGGTAGGTAGCTGTATGCTTTTTAAGTACCTATTAGCTCGACACTCGATTCAAGGCCTTAAATACAACTCACAAGCGTACTCGTCATGTCTAGTTGAGGTAATAGACCGTACGATTACTAGTGATTTCGTGATGCGAGAGTAGTGAATGAAATTTCAATTAATTTCTCTAGTTTACGAGGAGATGTGATAGTGGTAAACACCGTGCCGTGCGTCCTATTAGGTTCCAATACAAACGAGAGATAACGGAGGTAAATGAACTTACACCAACCTAAATCGTACCTACCTGAAATAAAATACCTACTTGCAGCAACGTCCATTGACCTACCACGAGCGCGCTATCGCACAGCTGTTCGTTTATGAATGAAATAGTGGAAGGGCTACTAAGATTTAACTCGAATGACAGAATAAAAGTGATACATTTCTAACTTCTTTATTAGATGTCTTAAAAAAATTATAACAATGCCAATAGTAACTATTAATCGTCTGGAGTTACTGTGTTTCGGCTCCAGAACGATGTAAAATTGATCGTGTATAACATTTGGTAGGTACGCAAAGGTCTAAAATCACAGAATATTAATTAACAATTTAACTGTCATAAAATACTCACAGGCAAAATCAACAGTACGTAAATAAAAAGAGATCAAAATAATTATTTAAATAATACTTAAAATAGAAGTCTTATTCTTAATTTACCAAAACAACATAATCAGTCATTCTTAGAGATATAGATTAAAATTAAAGTTACACAGCTAAACCAAATTACAATTTTTTACTTTGATAGAATGACCGTAAGGATACAAGTGCATCAAGGGAGTCATCATTTAGGGTACTACGGATTTTATTACACATGAGACCCGCTGATGAAAAGGCTCTCTCTGATTCCACACTTGTTGCAGGTATAGAATTCAAAGCTTTATATACTTTTTATAAGTGCTCTCCCATTTTTCCTCCACTGTCGTAAAGTGCCATTTCCACCCTGATTTTAGTTTCTAAATCAAGTTCTGTAGATGGGTTTGCAGTTGCATCAGAGGTATGTAGTTTGAGCGCCTTCTTTATTTCTTGTCCGAGTTGGTCCTTGATGTTTTGTGAAACATTGAGTACTGTATGGTATACGTTTTCCTGTGTTATCGTCGCCGTCGGTATAGTAGTCGAAAAATGCTTATTTATAATGTTAACTATGAAACTTCGAATTGGTTCGTTATCGAGAGCTATAGTGTTTTTTATTACACCATCCAAAAGATCTTTGTAGTATGTAGCTGGACTATGCAAATATAGAAGTATTCCGGTAAGATTTGTCAATCTTTCTTCTATTCTTGACTCTAATGAATTTGCCAATTGAGTGCTGATGGGAGAGGAATCTTCTTACATTTTTTTAAGCATAAATTTAATTGCTGCTACTGCTGTAATTAAATTATCATCACGCTGGCATATAGCTTTTACAGTAGCTTTTATGACAGCTAAAGAATCAGCTAATTCGGTGAGATTCAGTAACTCTGCATCATTAAATTGAATATTAGACTTAAGATCTATTAAAGCCTTTGATACAGCGTCTTTTATTTTTAGAAAACGCGTAATCATGTCCGCCATCGAACTCCACCGAGTCTTGCAATCCAGTATAAGTTTCAGATCTTTATTGTCATGGTCTGCCATGACATATTTACTTAAAATGTCATTTTTCGTTGGTGATTTTCTAAACATTTTTGCAACACTTTTGACTTTGTCTATATTGTCTTTATAAACAATGCTGCGCAGTCCCATTTGCACTGATTCTCACAAGCCCCAAGTTTTTTTAGCCAGCATTGTCACTAAAATGCGGTGAAAATAAATTTATATTTATGTATCGCCGGTTTCTGTTAGACGTCCACTCGTCTAAAGTTATGGCAAATCTCACTCCATCTAACTTCAATTCCTCTAATTCTTTTATGATTGAATTTCTTAACTCGTTATTCGATTTTATGACCATATTTTTGATACTATTTGGTGAGCTTGGCAATTTGTATCCACTTTTGATAAAAAGTTTTCTAAGCTCCTCGGAAGAACAAAATGTTTTGAAAGGCAGGCCATCCAAAGCAGCCATCTTTGATACGACGTATTCAACAGAATGTAATTTTGCGAAAAAAAATATAATTTTTTGTTTTTTTGGATTTTAAGGATCTGTTTGTGTATCTTCACTATCTTTGAAAATATATGAGTCTACTGCACTTGTGCTTGGTGTTGGTTCTGCCGCTGCAGATTTGGCATTTTCTTTTAAATCTATTGAGTGTTTACTGCGCAAGTGGTTTCGTAAGCTTGATGTAGAACTGCCTGCCGTTTTTAATATTCTATTGCATTCTTTGCATTTTGCAGTGCTTCCATCCGTGGCACGTAAAAAATAAAACCATACTGATGATTTATCACCAGCAGATTTTTTATTTTCCACGTATTTTGTCTTCGCTGTATTGGCATCATCTACATCGCCAGCCCTCTTCATGATTTTTCTTTCTGTAAATATTAAGTGCTATTGTAGCAAACGTTCATGATTACAATCTTGAAAATAAGTAACGGACAACTGGAAGGAAGTTTTAAGCGACGTAGGTTAGTTGAATGCACTTTAGGTGCGGAAACTCAACGACGAAGATTCTAAATTGAAGACAAGTAAGCAAAAAATATGCCACATTTGAGCCATATTATCTACTGTAAAAACTTACTAACTGGTAGTTAGTAAGAACTACTAGGTACTTGCTAAACAAACGCATTCTTTGTAAGTCTACTTACCTATGTATTAATTTTATATTTTTAACACTCTCATTATCCAAAAACCATTCAAACTTACTTCGTTATTAACATACGCAATTAAAACATTAGTTTAAATGTAACAATGTGCTTATGTGATCAGCTCAAACTACTTCAAACAAAAGTAGGCTCTTATTTATGGCTACATTACATATTTACAAAAATAAGAACGTGCCGCTGCCGGCTGCTATAACCTAATTATTTAAAGCTATTACTTAAACAAAACATCCCTGCTGTGATTACATTACCAGTATTTGTTCATTCACTTCACGTAATATTAGCAATGCATAATATACGAGAAACATTGTGATTAAACTTACCTTGATAAAAATAATATCTCCAATGTAACCACCGTCAAACACAACACGTGCACTCGTGTCACTCACAACAGCACAGACTGACCGAAAAACAAAATGGCGGCAGCATGGCGTGGCATAGTAGTGCGACAAGGATCTAAATTAACGTGGCCGAAAAGGGAACTAACGCTGCCTGGCTGTCCTGTTCACGTTTGTCAGTGATAAATTAATGCCCAAGGCATTAAGTCCGCCTTTGTACAGTTTTTACTTGTGCATAAAGTTTTAATAAATAAATAAATAAATAAATTTAATATTTTGTGCGGGAAAATTAAAGTAATATTAAATCAATAACATTGTAGAAAAAAAACGAAAAAACCGAAACATCCGGTTTTGTTAGCCTAAAAAACCGGGGTTTCAAATTAGTAGGTTATCCGGTTTTTGATTATCCGGGTATCCGGTTTGCATGCCTCCAGGCGAACATCAACCCCTGCGCCTCCGCTCAGGATCTGTTGCTCCAGAGCATGGCGCAGTGGTCGATTAACATCGCCGTGGTTGCTGAGCCGTACTTTGTCTCGCCCAGGGATGACTGGGTGGAGGACCTGAGCGGCTCAGTGACCCTAATTTCGTCGGCCGCCGCCGGTACTCCGTCCCTCGAGACTGTCACGAGAGGACGGGGTTGCGTGGCAGCACGGTTCGGGGAGATTGTAGTGGTAGGGGTATACTTTTCCCCGAACCGAACTCTTGCCGAGTTCCACAACTCCCTTGCGGAGTTGAAAGTCGTCGTCGTCGGGTTCCGTTCTGTTATGAATTGTGTGACCGCCCTCAACATATAAAATATAAACGCTGACGCTGCAGGGGCGTCATAATACGTTTCCGTGTAATTGTTGTTTTGATGAGTAAAAAGACACCCTTTCGGCAGTCATACTTCGAACTTCGCGGCGGACACATTCCAATTTTAAAGTAATTTGTTAATTCCCAATAAACGTTTTATTCTAGCGTTAAAAAAGTTTTTTTTTTTAAAGTGTCTCTGGACCTGCCCGGTAACAGTGGTGTCAGAAGTGGGATAGTCGCTATAAGTCGATACTGGCTATCCATAAAAAGCTATACCAAATCAAATACGTCGCGTTCTGTGTCCGCCCGCATAATTATCTACATATTTCTATATCGTTATCAACCGTAAAACTGTGTGACTCAACCTTACTAGACTCTATCTCGTCAGACTCTATCCTGCCCTATTCTATGTACTGTGTATGTATTGTATAGTGTGTATATAACTTCGAGTGTGATATCACGTCACCCAAACTCTGTTTCGTCACCGTATCCAGCTGCTAGTGCCGATCTATCATCCTAACTCTCCTGGTTGTATCGCCGTATACAACGTCGCCGCATCCCGTCGAGTTGGCTGAGGTAACCAACAAGTCTTCGCGTACTACATCGCCGCATCCCATCGAGTTGGCCTGGGTAGCCAACGGGTCTTCAATCGCCCCATCGTGTGCCTGTGCTGAGCTTCTGCTCCTAACGCCAGGCTTCCGCCGCTGTTTCGTGCGCTGCTTAACGAAGCTGTGTGATGTTTCCCGTTCTTCAAGCCGTTAATGCTGTGAGTAGAACGTTCTATTCTTGTTGTTGTTGCCACATAGGTTTCCTTAACTTTACTTATACCTAATCACCCGATAGAATGGCTAATTCAAGCGATAAGAAACAAATCACACCTGCTATCTCTGAGCCATATCCTATTACCATATATAGCTAGTCCAACTCCTATGTAGTTATATAAGTCCGTATCAAGGCGAGCGCGAAACCCTATCTGCCTTTTTAACCAATTGCCAAAACGCTCTCGACTTAGCGTCAGAAAGTCAAAAATTTCTAATCCTCAAATTCATTATATCCAAGCTACAAGGAAAAGCACAAGTGGCTTGTTCCAATAAAATATTTGATAATTTTGACGACTTACGAACATTTTTAAGACAAAATTTCGGCCAAAGAAAACACTATAACCATCTTTTACTAGAACTTCAGTCTTGTAAACAGCTACCTAACGAAACTGTTGCGCAATATGCCCTTAGAATCGAGACTTGTTTAACAGATCTGCAATCCGAAATTCATAACTCGGACTCACTAAAAAAGGAGCTTCCAGGTCGTATCGCTATGACGGAAGACCTAGCTTTATATACATTTTGTCTGGGGCTTCACCCTAGGCTAAGTAACATTGTCCGTTGTCGTGATCCCCGAAATCTTAATGCAGCCATAAGCGTCGCAACTGAAGAGGAAAAGATTTATAACTTTTCAGTACGTTCTTCCGGTTCGTGTAAACTTTGTAATAAGGTAGGACATTCTGAGTTCGAATGTCGGTTTAAAGTTAGGCAGAATAAACCTACCTGTTTATCCATACTGCAACAGCCTAATAACAGACCCTTCACTAACAAAACCTTTACCAACCCTAATGAACCTTCAACTTCTAATTCTCAGCCTATCATATGTCGATATTGCAAGAATATAGGGCATGATATTTCACAATGTCGCAAAAGACGTTATAATAATTCCCTCTTCGATCGTGGGAACTTTAAAAATACTATGCAGGAACAAAAGTATGTTGAATGTGCTCAAGTGTCAACGCCGGCCGACGACAACGATGAATACGATTTAAACTAACCGGTCAGATTACGATGCAGTGTCGTCGTAATTCTGTTACTGTAGGCACTAATCATGGGAAAGTTTTATTATAGGATTCGATTTCTAAACCTAATACTATTTCCAAATGTAAAAATACTACTGACTCCGAATCCACTAATAATCCTAATTCCCTAATTACTAATTCTAATTCTAAATCGAATACAATTTCTAAATCTACTAAATCGAATACTATTTCTAGATCAAATACTAAATCTACTATATCTACTAAATCTACACCTCAGCTAAATGAACTGAGTCCTGCTATTTCTAAGGATAACGATCCTGTCGCTACAAGTCCTACTAAGTCAATTACAAGTTCTACAAAAAATAATAGTTCGCCTAGGGAGATACTAGATCATTTTATACAAAACCCAGGCGACTATTCTGCTATTTACGATGTTTTTCCTAACTCAAGTTCCTCCTTGCTATACATTATAGTGAAAACTTCACACACGAAGGAACCTATTTGTCTATTAGTTGACTCCGGCAGTTCTATATGCATAATTAAGAAACAATGCCTACCCGAAATACCTAAGGTGGAAAACGAAATCTTAAAGTTCAAGGGTATTAACGACATTGAAACGTTCTCCGAAACTAAAGGAAAATTTATACTATCATTGGAACTAGAAAATAAAGTTCAAGTCCCCTACTATTTCGACATGGTTGACAAAATAAATTTAGAGTACGATGGCATCTTAGGCTCTAACTTTCTAGAATGGTATAAAGCCTCCGTTAGCTACGGTGATTCTAAGTTAATAATTCAAGAAAATCCTTTATTCTATTTCAATCTGAAAACAACACCTATCACAAGGGTCATACCCCCTAGGAGCGAAATGTTTATTAAAGGAGAAAGAGCAAAATGGTCTATGAGCGGCCAACAACGAAATAGGTATTAAATGAAAGTACTATTACTAAGGACTAACTTTTACTATGAACGTAACATTGCAGCTCATTTAGAAAAAAAAATACATATAGGTAAAATACTTAGATAATAAGTGCAAGAAAATGTGCAAACCCATTTTATAAAATACTTATTAACATTAGTTTATGTCTTCAAAAGTATTTCAAAACGTTGTCAGCATACCGTTTACAAGACTCAGCTCAACAATGGGTTTACTACATGGACTATCTGAGTTCGAACGGCCCAATCAGCTTCGAGTGCAAACAAAAGAGCCGAGGTGTGGGGTGCGTGTGCGTCACTCGGCGCAGTCCTTCGCTTACCCTTGTGACGTTGTGTACTGTGCGCTCATCTACGGATTCTTTTTCAAACGTTTTGACCCTGGCTACCCTCTGGACTGTGTTTCTTCCTAACCTGATAACCTGGCTATTAACTCTGAACTTCTGTACGTTTGTGCTTGTGTACTTGGACTCTGGACTTGTGTACGCCAACGGAACATTATTGAAAAATGGCAGAAAATCGACCTATATGTGTTTTGTGCAATCGATCAGTGGTTAATAGAAGAAGGTTAGAAATAACCCATGCTCTTTTTGAGGAAAATGCTGCCAATGCTCAATATATTATTGAAGCTATAGCTCCACAGCAAGTAAGTATTTTTAGACTATTTTTTGGTTGTTTTTACCCGTATGTACGCACCCTATAGCGGTGATGGCCTCATAATATTGTGTCACGATGTGCATATGCGACACATCGTTGGGTGAAGTGTGGGCTCTTTATTGAAAGTCCACGTTACAGTTTTGATTGTATTTTTATGTACGTCCTTTTAGTGAATTATGTTATTTCCTTAAGCGTATGGTTCTTTTCTAACAATACTTAAGTTATAGTCAAAACAGATCTTCTCTCTCTTTTACACACATGGTGCATATGGAAACAGAGCCAACGTTATCTAGCTTCGAAATATAATAGAGGCCAACCACTCATTAACAATGCGTATGAGCATGACTCATTCGTCACGTTGAAAAAGAGCTCGGCATGTTCTACTATACAACACATGATTTAACTGAAACTGCTGTGAGTTTTAAATACTATGTTATAAACTATTTTCCTTTTCAGGTTGAATACAACGGCCGAGAATACGTTTGTCGACCCTGTTGGCAACGAGCTCAACGGGCTGTGCAGCCAAACAATAACCCTGCCCCGCACGAATGTGTTCTTCAAGTGGAAGAATATTCACGAGTGCCTAGCACCTCGGCAAACTGTATGTTTGACAGATGCCGTAGTGTTTCACGTCGTCGAATGCCTGAGAATGTAAGGATTACTCTTATGTTACATTCTAACTTATTCATACCAGACAGTGCCAGAATATGTGATGCACATTTAACATCAAATGATTGGGAAGAGCTCATTGATAGTCCAAATCTCAGACATGATTTTAACAGCTCTCATTTTGTGCAAATACTAGAGCTTTTTAAAAAAGCTGTTTTAAATAAAAATATTCTGGACTTTGAAGATATTGCAAATATGGATCCTAATGAGATTCATATTCGATTGGGCGTTAGCAGAGATCAATTCAATACAATCTTGGAACAAACGCCTTCTTTGTCTGAGTCAAACGCCAAAACAAAACTAGCCATTTATTTAATGAAGTTGCGAACTGGTGATAGCAACGAGAGATTAGCCACGCTCTTTAACATAAGTAGAAGGACTCTAGAAAGGCATTTAAAAACCGCGCGTGATGCTATATCTCTGGATTTTAAGCCACGACACCTGGGACTCGACCATTTAAATAGAAGAATGGTCGCTGACCGTAATCTTATTGTACCAAACGCGTTATTTGGAAATCCCGAGTCTTCTCCAGAAGAAAGGAAGGCAGTAACAATCATGGATGGAACATATATTTATATACAGAAGAGCTCCAACTTTTCGTTCCAGCGACAGACCTACAGTCTACACAAATACGAAAATCTATTAAAACCGTTCTTAATGGTGTGTTCCGATGGGCATATAATTGATGTTTGCGGGCCCTATGCTGCTACCGACTCAGATGCCAGTATTTTGGAAAGAATTATAAATGACGAAGAAGGCACATTTCACTGGTTTTACCGGGCTGGCGACATATTCATTTTAGATCGTGGGTTTAGAGACGTCTGTGGCGATTTGGAGCGATGCAACTACAGTGCCTATATGCCAGAAACCAAAGACCGCGGTGCAGACCAGCTTACTACTGAACAGGCCAATAGAACTAGGCTGGTAACTCTATGCCGCTGGGTAGTGGAAGTTATAAATGGCAGGTTCAAGCGAGATTTCAAATTGTTTAGGCAAGAATATTTTAATCGCGCCTTAAGTCACATGTTTGAGGACTTTCAAAACGCAGCGGCACTCATCAATGCGTTCCAAACACCAATACAAGATAGTATTCATGCATCATCGTTCGTAAATATAATTAATGAACGTTTTGAAATACCGAACCTCTTAGCGGACTATGTTATCCGTCATAACATAAATAGACAGAGGGCATCATTTGAAAGACTCAGCAGCGACCAACCTATTTTTGAAGACTTTCCGGTTTTTTCTGAAGAAGACCTAATTCTGTTTGCACTTGGCACATACCAAATCAAGTTGGCTCGCAGCTACTACGCTGAACACTTAATTGAAGGCTTATACAATATCGAAGTATACCGGGAGCGACAAATAAGTCAGCTCAGAGATTTTATTGAAGAAGAAGATATTTGGTTATTACGTGTGCGAATACAATCTAGACATGTAAGGTCCAGAATATATTATTCTTATATTGTAATTAACCGACAAAGACAAAATAGAGAAGCAATTGCTCATTATTATTGCAGTTGTTTGAGTGGAAGGCGCACAATCGGTTGTTGCGCACACGTTATGTGTGTAGTGTGGTATCTGGCATGGGCTAGACATCAAGACGAGGATATTTTATTACCGGCATCAGAACTCAGTGCTATTATTGTACATTAAATGTATGAATGTGGACGAGGCAAAAGGAGTATGTAAGGATCGTAGCAAGTGGCGTTCTGTGGTTTCTGCCTACCCCCATGGGAAAAGGGCGTGAGTTTATGTATGTAAATGTATGTAAAATAAATGTATTGAAGTAAACAAGTCATTTTATTTTATTTCCTTATTTTTAAGACTAAATCTTAGTAATTAATACGCTAAATCACAGGCTTACATATCTAAAATAAAAATGTATTTAGTTCCATTAATAATGACACTACAGATATAAAACTTCTTGAACCCGTTATTGTAGGGTGATATTAAACCAAAAAAAAATAAAATGTTCCTGGCCGCTGATAGACCAAGTGCCGTACGATTTTGCCCATTCTCCTTTAATGTATCAAACCCCGAAATTCGAGAAGGGCTCTTGTTAGATACCAAAATACAGGAACATCCTCATCTATATTTCTCCAGGTGTTTAGTCCGAGTCGACTCCAACAATCAGACGGTTATCTCAGTGCTCAACGCGTCTCAGAACGAAATAATATTTAGAGATATCGAGGTAACCCTACAACCTACGAGTATCTTACAGATAATAGAGCCTAACCAAAATACTATTTCGCTTAACACAACAAATACGGCTACCTCTTATTCCAATTCAACATACCCGTACACCTCCAATCGAGATTCCATGGTTCGAGATGCGATTAGATGCGAACACCTAAATTCAGAAGAGAGGAATCGCTTACTCAACATATGCTCTAAGTTCCAAGACGTGTTTTACTTAGAGGGGGATCAACTTTCACATACTGATACCCTACAACACGAAATCCGCGTTAGTTCCGAAACGCCGATTGTAGTCAAAAGTTATAGGTTTCCTGAATGTCACAAGGAGGAAGTAAACAAACAAATCAAAGATATGCTTGACCAAAAAATTATTCGACCTTCAATGTCTCCGTGGTCTGCACCAATTTGGGTTGTCCCAAAAAAACAAGACGCCTCCGGTAAGCCTAAATGGCGTATCGTTATCGACTACCGCAAGCTAAACGAGATCACAATTGGTGATGCTTACCCTATTCCAAATATCTCCGATATCCTAGATCAGTTAGGCCATAGCAAATATTTTACAACGCTGGACCTCGTATCCTCATTCCATCAAGTTAAAGTCAAAGACACAGAAAAAACTGCGTTCAGTGTCCCGTCTGGTCACTACGAATTATAATATAATAATAGTTCTTTATTTCTCCTCACAATGACTTATTCTAGGTTTCACATTATTATAGGTATTTTATTTATTTTCATTAGCAATGTGAGGAGCTGGTGTCTGAGTTAGGCATAAAATGCCTGTATTACAAATCACCAGGTCCCCACCCCACGGAAGAACAGAACGTTTTACTTAAAAAAAAAATCACTAGAATGCCTTTCGGACTCTGTAATGCACCCTCCACATTCCAACGTCTCATGAACATTGTCCTAAGCGGCCTTCAAGGTACTCACTTCTTCACTTATATGGACGATATCGTACTATTCGGACATACCTCGAGTCACATTGCAAAATTTAGAGTCAGTCTTTACAAAATTACGCGAACATAATTTAAAATTGCAACCCGCCAAGTGCGATTTCCTACGTAGAGAAGTACAGTACTTAGGACACATAATATCCGATAAAGGCGTAAAACCAGACCCCAAAAAGGTAACTTGTGTCAAAAATTTCCCGATTCCCAAATCTCCTCGCGATATTAAATCATTCCTCGGTCTAGTACATTATTACCGCCGGTTTATAGAACACTTTTCCCATATCACAAAACCTCTCACAATTCTACTAAAAAAGAACGCTAATTTCGTATGGTCCCCTGAACAACAAAAATCCTTCGATGAGTTAAAGCATAAAATAACCTCTGCTCCTATTCTTCAGTATCCCGATTTTTCCAAGCCCTTCGTACTTACCACTGATGCTTCTAATTTCGCTGTTTCGGCAATTCTATCTCAAGGAAAAATTGGACAAGATTTACCAGTCGCGTACGCATCCAGAACCCTTAACAAAGCGGAAGGAAATTATTCAACTACCGAAAAAGAATGTCTAGCTATAATTTTCGGTACTAAGGTCTTTAGACCCTATTTATATGGTAACAAGTTCATTGTAGTTACCGACCACAAACCACTACAATGGTTGTTCAACTGCAAAGATCCCAGTTCAAAACTGGTTCGCTGGCGCCTAAAGCTCGAAGAGTTTGATTATGAAATAGTTCACAAAAAAGGTAAGATGAACTGTAACGCTGATTCGCTGTCTCGAAATCCAATCCTTGCTGTCGACTCCGATGCTTCAACCTCTGAAACATATGAAAAATATTTACAAATTAGTCAACAACCTGATAACTCCTACGATACCGTAATAGAAGAACACAACGATTCACTACTTAAAACTAAATGCAAAATGATTACTTACCCCTCTTCCATTGACTTAGATGACTCGATCCCTTACTGCTCTGAAATTTTACAAATATCTAAGTTTCATGAAGACTTATCCGACATACGAACTTTAGAACGAGAACTGTATACCTTCCAAAGCACGTCCAACGAAAAACATATATTTACACATTTGTTTTTACGTGTACATCATTATGATGAAATGAGCTATAAAGATATATTTAATATGCTAAGAGATTACCGTGATATGATTACAATGTGGTATTCGGAGGAAAAAGAATTTGCTGTCTCTGATTTTCAAGATCCGTTCACGAAAATATCTTTCACTAAAATATACAATATCATATGTTTTCTATTTCATGCAACAGGAGTTAAAGTTCACATCTATCATAACAGTATTCTATTTCCTACTCCTGCTGAGATTCCTCGCATATTAAAAGATAATCATGACTCACCGTCAGCGGGACATCCGGGCATTTCTCGTATGTACGATAGGTTAAAAGCTCTATATTGGTGGAAAAACATGCGCCAAGACATAGAAAGCTATATCAAGAGCTGTAAGTCCTGCCAAATAAATAAACCGCTGCGTCAAAAAATCGCGCTCCTATGATAATAACATCTACGGCTACAAAGCCTATGGAAAAAGTATTCCTAGACGTTGTGGGGCCACTACCTGAAACTCACGATTATGGTTACAAGTTTATTCCTACATTGCAAGACGATCTAACCAAGTATTCACAAGCATATGCAATGAAAACGTGTTCAGCTGAGGAAACTGCACAAAAATTCGTGCTTTTTATCTCTCACCTAGGTATCCCTAGAATGATCATTACTGATCAAGGGACCAACTTCACATCAGATGTCCTAAAACAATTAGAGAGATTATTTAGTATCAAACATATTTACGCTTCTCCTTATCATCCTCAAACTTGTGGCGCTCTTGAAAGGAGCCACGCGACAAAAAAGGAAACTTACGTTCATATATCGAAGATAACCAACATACCTGGAGCTTATACCTAAAAACTGCTATGATAGCTTATAATACTAATGTGCACTCAACTACGGGTTTCCAACCAATGGAACTACTATTCGGGCTTAAACCTTATATGCCACAAAGTGCAGACACTTTATACTTAAGTACCTATACAAATTACATACGTGCTCTAAATTATAGGTTATATTATAGTCGTCTAAAGGCCTTACAAAACATTCAATCTTCAAAAGAAAGGTCCAAGCATGCTGCGCATGCCAAACCCGTGACGTATAAAGTAGGTGATATGGTTTATGTACGATGTCACCATAAACAAAATAAGGCAATGTCTCCTATATGGAAAGGGCCTTATAGGATCGTAAAAATTAACGGTAACCATACAGTTACCCTTTTAATTAACAGAAAACATATTCGTCACCATTACGACGAAATTAAAATCGCAGTAGATGTTCTATGTTATGGGTTTGGTTTCCGCACTTAGTCCTTCAGTGGACCATTGTGCGTGATCGCAGTAGATGACTAGCCTAATCTTTTCTATTTCAGGGTAATACTTCGGCCGTCTGCGAGCCACAAATTCGTTACATCAATCATAGGTAGTCCGGGCCTATATTTCGACCAGTACCTGGACGTTAAGTTCACTAACGACCACTGGAATGTCGTTACCTATTTAGATATAAGCCATATAAAACCACACCTAGACCAAGTCGAAGCTTTAATCAAAGAAGTTTTTAATTTCTGTGCCTCTAGCCCTTCTAACAAAATCCAACTAGAATGCACTAATTTACTATCACCGTTGCAAAATCAACATCTTAACAATGTTCGTAAATTCTCGTCAATTTCTTATCTCGTTCAAGATCATAAACTTAACCGTTTTAAACGCGGACTTATCGATGCTGGTGGCTCTCTCTTAAAATCCATCTTCGGAACCTTAGACTCTGAAGATGCATTGAAGTTCTCAGACGCTATCACTAAAGTACAGTCAGACGAAAAACAACTAGCTCACTTAATGAGAGATAACATTCATGTTATAAAATCTACTATTTCAAATTTCAATAACACAATGTCAAAGGTAAACAAAGCTCAAAGCCAATTAAATAATAATTTGGACACTATTCGAAACGCTTTCATGCAGTTATCTAATACGACCGATAAGCTTGAAATAAAAAACCACCTGATAATGTTACTAAACTCTTTAGAAAGCATTACTATAGCCTTGTCCTTTGACATTGATGACGTCAACAATGCCATTCTATTTAGCAAACTCAACATTCTACATCCAACTGTACTTAGTCCCTATCAACTATTCCAGGAACTTGACCTACATAAAGATAAGCTACCAAAACACTGTGAGCTTCCTACGAGTTTATCTTTAGAAAATATACATACAATTATTGATATATCTGATTTAGTCTGTTATTATCATCTTAACAAGATTATTATTATCACCAAAATTCCGCTCGTCCTTCCACGACATACAATCTCTATCACACCGTTCCACTTCCAGTCCCTTATGACGTCACTAAACCTGACACTTACATACTCATAGCTCCTGACAAACCTTATGTGGCTATAACAATGGATCGCATGTTCTATTCACTATTAGAGTCAGTGGATAAGTGTCAAGTGATACATAACGAGTGTTATGTGTGTTCTCTAGGAAATGTGTACTCTACGATTGCGAATCCAACTTGTGAAACAAAAATCTTAACCGAGGCTATAAGCTCGTTGCCAAATTCTTGTAGCACGAAGCTGCTGCATGGTTCAATCGATGTATTCTTTAAGTTAAATAATAATAAATGGTTATTTGTACAGTCTGAGCCTGGAAAAGCTCATATTACATGTGAAAACGATCCCAGTAATTATGATGAGATCTTTTTCGGTACAGGCATGTTAGCCTTACCAAAATATTGTGTAGCTTTCTTTAAAACTTTAAAGTTTACGCCTAGTGATTATGTTATGACTAATGTTACTAATCTTATATCTAATTTTAATATTGTCAAAGACGATTGCTGTGACAACCAGAGGTTAAATAAGACTATACTACATCTTACTATACTACTATACTAGTCATGTTCATGATGAGATAAGAATACCTTAAGATAAAATAGAAATTAGCATAACGTCTAAAGAAAAGTTACCAAAACAGTTTGGATTAGCAAAGTTATTAAAAGCAGAAAATATTCCGGACATAACAAGTATAAAATATATTAATGCGTTTAAGGTTCTTATCCAGTTTAGTAACGAAGAGAGTGCGAATAAATTATTTGAGTCAAAATTTTTGAAAGAAAAAGGACTTAGATGTCAGAAAACACTGGAGATTAGAGAAACTTACGGCGTTATTAAAGATATAGACTTAGAATCATCGGAGGAAGAAATACTGGAGGGTTTGGGTTGTGACACAGAGATCATAGACATTGAAAGATTAAAACGTCGCAACACAAATAGTGGACTATGGGAACCTGGAGAAACAGTCAGAGTAACCTTTAAATGATCTTCTTTACCTGCCTACGTATACATCTTTGATACCAGGGTGAAAGTGAATCCCTACCAATTCCCCGTCACGCAATGCTCACGCTGTTGGAGATATAGGCATACAATTAGAGTATGTTCATCAATCAAGGATATAATTATGCCCAAAATGCAGTAAGTCACACCCTAATTGTGAAACTACGGACTATAAATGTAATAACTGCTCCGGAAAACATATGACGTTATCTCGCACATGCCCAATGTATTTAAAGGAAAGAAGGCTAAGAGAATTGATGGCAGAGTTTAACTGCACATACAAAAGAGCTTTAACACTCTACGTGCTGCCAGAACCAAACTATGAGGAGAATTCCGAAGAAAAAGAACAGGAAATGGAAAAAGAACAAGAAACCGAAAATGAATATCACCAAGTGTTAAGTCAAGAAACAAATACAGAAATGGGACCTATATCACAACCCCAAGATACATATGCTAACACACTTAAGAAGGCGGTAAGTTAAAAATCTAAAGCAAATAAGAAGTCTACAATAATGCAACAAGACAGTAATAAAAAGAATGGGGTAAACCCAAAGAATAAACAAAAAACAGATACTGTGATTAATTGGGCGGCACTTTCTGACAGTGACTCTGAAATACATCATGTAGAAACAGAAAAACCTGATAATTCAAACAAAAAGAAGAACAAGAGTTGGAAATGGTTATGGATTAAGTTAAAGGAAAAAAATTGGGATAGCGGGACCAGGGGGCTTACTATGAGCTTCTAAGAAAACATTCAATTTCCAGTCAGTTCAAAAGCAGGCCTGCTTCTGAATTGCTAATAATCGTACTATGACAGTAATAAAGGTGAACGACTTGAACGAAGTTGAAGGTAATGCTTGGCTGTGGCCGGCTGTAATATCATTGTCTTTTTTATAAGTAACGTTCAAAAACGTAAATCTTATTCTATTTCCACCTTACCGGTTTTTTTAAAAGAATTAAAATATTTTTTTGGGTATGTACATGTTTTAACTATATTTATGTATAACAAGTTACCGTGATGAATTATCTAATAGCACTAAAAAGCTCATTTTTCCGATCAAAATAACTTTATAACTTGAAAGATTCAAAGTGATTTTGAACGTCTATGGATATGTCATGCAACAATATTGGTGGCGCCATAAATTTGTATTTTTACTGAGAAAAGTTTTTTACATATTTTTTTTTAGATTTCTCATTTAGTCCGGTTAGTGGATTGTCGAAAGTTGTTGTTTAAAATATTTCGTTGCTATTTTTTATTATAAATCTACACAATGTCGTAAGTTAGTTTAAAATATTATCTTATTGGTGTAGGTACTTACGTTACGAAATGTGGCATATCAGATTAATTTTGATTAACGTGGTGGTTTTATTTTGAGTGAAACACGAACAAGTCGTCGTGTTATTATGATCCAACTGCTTCACCTACGGGAGTTCTTAGCTAATCATAGGTAAATAGCAGTTGGGTATAACAAATCCACCCAAGCAAGGCAGCACAGCAAAAGAATGTGGGATAGGGTTGCAGACATTTTAAATTCAGCTGCTGACGGAACTGTGCAGTCTGGATCCGAATGGTCAAAGGTATTGTCACGTAGATCCTAACGCCATCTGTTAGCGAATAGAAGAACTACACGTTAGACGCTAACGCCATCTGTTATCGAATAGCCGAACTACACTGGACCGTTCCCCTAAGTACTAGAATGTTCTGGTATTATGCTAGAACATTCTAGTAACTTACACTCGTCATATAAATAAGGGGTTGACAGCGTTGTAGGGCAGTTCAGCTTAGAATGCGAAACAGTGAAGAACAGCTAACAACAGTGAAAGCGGACTAATAGTGAACTACAAGTGATTGTGTTTAAAGTTTCTGATTACTGTATTTGTGATTTTTAATTATAGTGTGTTTTTCGTGTAAATTGGTATAAAGGACCATGCCCATATTAGTATGGAGGTGAAAGTCAGCAATGCCATGCAATGCCCAAATTGCAGCTCTATGTCATACGATAGCTTATTAACAGTATTGTTATGATATCTAGATTTAATGTCATATAAAGCACTGATTGAAAAGTTATTGGACGTTAAACATGATAACTGCCTACTGGTATTGTTTATACATTTTATCGTTTACAGACAGCATTGCTATTAGTTTTCCACTAGGAACTTCATAATCATCACTTAGGCTAGGCTAGACTTAAACGTCTGTAAACATTTCAGTTATTTGGAATTATCTAGTCTGTCTCCATAGTATCTCCATTAATATAAATGTGAAAACAATTTGGTTAGATGCAAAACTTAAGTAGGTACTCGAGTAAATAATAATATGGAAAGAGACCAGTACCTCATAACAAACCGGTATTTCTGATGAGATTATAAAAGCATATTGCAATAAAATCGAACAGGTTGTATGTTGTACTACTTTTTCATATGTTTTTATATATAATTGACATCAATTAACTGCTTGACTCAAATACTTAATATAATTGTATTAAGTACTGTCTGTTAAGTATTTACAACTATTAGTAGGTTGTTTACCTTTTCTATTGTTTCAATTCAATTAAATGGGGTAAAATAATGTTTTAGGACTGACAAAATACCGGTTTGTCACTGTATTAAAGGTTTGTGGTGAAATGGTACAGGTTTCGAAAAAAATAAAAAGAAGTATAAGTGTTTATTGATTTATTCTTCAATAACAAGTAATATGTTATCTAAATATGATGCTGGTGCTGTTAAATTGGTTTCATATCTAGCCCATCCCAAATACCATATTATGGCCATGACGTGGCAACAGCATCCTACTGTTCTGTTACCTACGAGACAGTTACAACAGTATCCTAAAATGGTATCTAAACAATTATTACTAGATGGTTGTGCATCGAATAAAATATAAGTGAAATATTTACGCCGACCAACATGGCGCGATTGTATTCGACCCCTCATTAAATAAGGTCTATTTCCTCCAACGGCCGCAACCATTTCATCTGAGTGTTCCAGCTCGGGACATATTTCTATTTCGTATAACCCATTTTGCCGAACATGTTCGCCATAATATGACCGTGCTTGTTTGACCTGATATGGGCCCAAAGCGAAAATAATTAATTCAGAGTAACTAAATACGGGAAACATATTTAACTGAGGAAACCTCCCATCGATGCGTCTAAACATGACTGATCGCCTATTTAAATTATAAGTTCTGACAAATTCTGCCAAATAATTTGGGGTATGTAGATACCTCATGGCCCTTTCTATTATAAGAGCAGAATCTGGCCGATCTTGGATTGTGGGATGGAATCTATTAATTAATGCACCTGCAATTTTAAAATCATTTATTAAATGCGCATGAGCTCTATTAAAAAACTCCTGGCGAAATAATTTATAGTCTCTTTTAAACCGTCCGTTAACTACTTCGACTACCCATCGACATAATGTCACTAATCGACTTTTATTCGCCTGAATGGTTGTTAACTGGTGTTCTCCCTCATTTAACGACTCAGGCTTCTGCACATTGTAATTGCAGGCCTCCAACAGTGGAATTGCATCTCTAAACCCTCGGTCAAGTATAAATACATCTCCCTCTCTGTAAAAGGTACGCATGGGCCCTGTTTCATCACTAAATAAATCTTTCATGATTTCGGCATCAGTCTGAGTGGCAGCATAAGGACCTATCACATCAATAATATGTCCATCAGTACACACACAAAGAAATGGTTTGACCAGGTTCAAATACTTATGTAAACTATAAGTTTCCTTTTGGTAAAAGTAATTGGAACTCTTTTCAATATATATATAAGTACCATCACATATTGTGATTGCAGGTCTTGTTTCATCAGAGTCATTTGGATTGCCAAAAAAAGCATTTGGAATACTGAGGTTTCTTCTTATGACATCTTGTCTAGTAAGATGTTGCAACCCAATATGTAATGGTACAAAATGTTCCATAAAACATGAGCGTACTTTGTTCATGTGCCTCTCCATAGTTGATCGAGGTATATTAAATAAAGAAGACAACCTCTTGTTACTGTCCCCTGTCCGCATTTTAATTAAAAAAATAGCTAAAGCAGTTTTTGGTGATGGTACCACATTAGCTAAAGGTAACTCATTAAATAAATTAACAAATTCGGACACTTCGAGACCAGTCCAATAATGACATATGTGGTTGGGCATTTCTCCTACACATTCAAAATCAAATGTGACAGTTTTTTGTTTTGCAATATCAATTAAATCTTCTATTTGATTAATAGTAAAACTTGATATTGTAGATGATTGTTCTGGTAATTCTTGCCAAGTATTTGAAAACAGATGATGTTGACAAACACGTGCAAACCGGGGCACATAAAAGTTATGTTCTGTAATTAACATTTTTTTAATAAACTGTGGTATTAAATGCATGGATGCATTACCACAGTCGGAATAAATGCAGTGTCGTGATGTACTAGCAGCTCTCTTGTAATGAGGTAAAAAGACAGGGGCCGGTTGAGGACGGGCCAGTAGAGGGGCAGGGCCAGGCGCAGGTGCAGGGCCAGGGGCAGGTGCAGGTGCAGGGCCAGGGCCAGGTGCAGGTGCAGGGGTAGTGGCAGGTGGTAACTGTGGTGTAGCCATTTCTCGTTGAGAATCTTGGGCAGCTTGTCGGCTAGCTCGCCGCCAACAATTATGACAAACAGCATAGCTATCTCTTCCATTCTGAAAATAATTACCATTGTTAAATAAAGCAATATAAAAAAAAATGATAAAACGCACAATCTCTTAAATAACTAAGTTGAATAAAAAAAATACCAACCAAGAGAGCTCTGACATTTATCTAAGGTATGATTAAAAAATGCATCAAATGTTTGTCATTTTAAAAACTACTTCCACTATAGTGTTAAAACCCAATAAGTGTCGAAAAATCAAAAATCATTTTATTAGTATTTCTTCATGCATTTTTGACGCTCTTTCCAGTGGTCTAATCCAATAAGCGGAATTTGCAGTATAAAGAAAATTAGTTGAGGTAATAACGTGACCGCATTTAATCAAAACTTAAAAACTGGAACCCTCTAAAGTGTGTTATCTTGATAAATAATATCGAGGGTATAGTGTTCAAACCCAATAAGAACGAAATTGTCACTTTCGAGATTGTCAATATTTAAGTTTTATGGACAAAAATACTTATATTATTCAAATAATATCATTAAAATGAGTATTTGTGGTAAAAGTGTGTTCATTGAATTAGTGTAAAACAGTATTTTTAAGTTTCTGAGGTGGTTCATTTTATCATAAGAAAATATAACGAGGGTATGTGCGAAAAACTTATCATACCAGAAGAACTCCATGCAGGGATAGGTGATATGAAGATGTACCCCAAACCAAAAGCCTTCGAAAGTGACGAAGAATGATTTATCTTGTTTTTTTTTTTTGTGATTCTTCAAATAAACCATGTATTAAAGTACATTAATGTTTAATGTCTCTAGACCTAAAACCCAATAAGTTGGTGCCCTTTGTAAATTATATATTTTTTAAGATGAAATGGACCACCTCAGAAACTTAAAAATACTGTTTTACATTAAATCAATGTACACACTTTTACCACAAATAGTCATTATAACAATATTATTTGAATAACATAGGTATTTTTGTCCTTAAAACTTAAATAATGAATATCTTGAAAGTGGCAATTTCGTACTTATTGGGTTTGAGCACTATACCCTCGAATTATAGTTATAAGGATTATTTTCTAATATGTTTTATATGTTATTACCAGTAACCATATTCAATATAAGTAGTAATAGGTGTATAAGGATTCAGATAAATACCTGTATTGATGTAATCCATGGAAAATATTCATAAAATGGTCCATTTACTTCGAGAGAGTGAAGTCTAGCTTCATTCAAGGAACAGCCACAGCCAGCACAGATATTAGTATGACCTAATATTCTAGGTGTGTTTACATCAGCATTTTGTAACAATACATAACAAGTATGACATAATACATCTTCCATGGGAAGCTGAAAACAAAACAATGGTTGTTAAGTAGTTGTCACATACCATAAGTTAGGTGGTAAGTAGACAGACTGATATGTAATCTCACGCGTCCACGATAAGTTAAGACCTGAAGTTCGATTGTATTGAATAATATTTTATTTTTTTATACAGTGAGGTCTCGCACTCACATTTCAAGTTATCGTGCACGCATACTCTACTAAACTGCCCTGCAGATAAGATACTTACATGTTCAATTCTCAGCCAAATAGATAAGATTATTAGCAACTCTTGAGGCAGAGCTGTAACAACATGCCTCTGTATTCGTTGAACGCGTATCCCGCAGTTCAGGCAACGCAACATTTTGTATCACGAACGAAAAGTCCAAATCACAAAACACAGTCAAGTCCTTGTTAGAAAAAAGCCGAAGTCACGAAATAAAACGACACTATCAATATCCTTAAAACGAAGCCGAGGTAGATTTTTTATCGAACGGAAGAGCAAAATCGGAGAACACACAAAAACAGCCGCAGACGCAGAGTGAGTGAATGATTGACAGAGTCTCTGGAGTCACCACTCACCCGATAGTTTTTTGGAATGTTTTTGACTTGGAACTAAGTCTTTTGAGCCATTACTTTATTAGATTTTTGCTTGAATTATATTTGTTTATTTGAAGCGTTGATATATTTATGCATTACCACATTTACCACAAAGTAGTTTTATCTTTTACTTTTGAGTGTCTGAAGACATTCGAATGAGAAATAATAATGGATACTGGAATCGATTAGTTGAATCAATTGATCAACAAAAATCGATTCCTTTTTCGAAGATTGTATATAACATGCCAATTATTTAGCCCCAAAGTAAACAAAAAATAAAAACATAGTCCCATAGATGCCGTTGGTAAAAAACTAGTCTGTCTCTGGCTTTAGATAACAAAAATGGTTAACTGTGCCATGTTTTTACAGTATATTCGATTATTTAGTAATCACTTATAAGACTAATATCAATCATGTTGAGAGACCATGTTATGTCCCTCACGCACGTCAATCTCGATTCTTGTTCCCTTTTTACACGTGTGACATGGACATCGGATTCGAATAAATGAAAAATATCAAGTCACAGATATAGATAGACCTAGATAACGCAAGAGTAACTACTTCGCGTGCCATTTTTCGTGCCCAGATTATGATTAAAAATCGTAAGCTGCCACTTTCGCGCTCAGCTAGCTTGGCTGGGTGACCGTGTGCGCTGGCGCTGAGGGGCGGACGGGGGGACGCGAATCGGGTGCCGCATGTAACGACGTCTTTGAATCGATTTGATTTTCCCTAAAGCACTAAATAGTGCTTGTGACGTCACAGCAGGGTAGTCAAAAAATGGCACGTTTGGTTTTCATACAGATCGTGATACTTGCGTTATCTAGGTCTATCTATATCTGTGTATCAAGTCAATTTACTCCGCCTCGAGTTATTCACTCTCGACACGGCTAAAAAGGTTGATTTGGAGTCTTCTGAACTTTTCAAAACATATATAAAAATATTCAATAGGACAGTCTCAAATAAAAACGTAATCTATATTCAAAGCACTATAGAAGGCACACAATATGAATACCTACTATAATCTACATGCGGCTACTTTTTGTGAAGTTTTATCTAGCCGATCGTATCAATAATACGCAAATAAAACCACAACACTATAATAGTAGGTATTCGTTATCATCTCAACGAATGAATAAATCGGCCAAAGGACGTGATTCCAGACCGTAATAAACTGCAGAGCATGAATGAATGAATGAAACATTATTTTATCATACGTACAGCAATTACAAGTCTTTTTTTTCGTTTTTTTTATCCAGTGCTTGTTAGGTTTCAAAATTAACGACTTAATTTTAGTTATCATTTATTAGTACAATCTTGTAATTTACTTTGTCTGGGCATTTCTGGGGCACAGATAGGCATGGTCCTTTATTTATCCCGAACCCCAGCTCGTAACATTTGGTGTCAGAAGTAAGGGATAAATTATGCCAGTTTTTCCGAAGGACGACACGGAGGGTGTCCGTACCCGGAGTCAGCGCCAGCAGGAGGTGGACCAGAGGCGGTTTGAAGGTTCTCCGATACAGACACCTGGTGGTAATCAGCCGACGACGGAGCCAATCTCCGAAGTACCATCTGGAGTTCCTACAGCATCACCAGCCATGGATCTTTCCGCTCTGATGGTGATGCTGCAGGAACAGGCCCGCCGGCTGGAGGAACAGCTTCAGCGTGACAAGGAGGAACAGGCCCGCCGACAAGAGGAACAGGCCCGCCGACAAGAAGAGCAGATCCTCCTCATTAAAGATTTACGCGCGACGTTTGGCAAGGACATCACAGCCGTGAAGGAGAAGGTTCAGCTGCACGAAAATCGTATCTCCGAGGCCGAAATCCAGATCGCTGACATGATAAAAACGTTGGGGAACCTGAAAGCTGGAGACGGGACTGCGACTTCTGTAGTTGCTGCACCTTCGGTGCGCGGGTTTAAAGTGCCACCCTTCGATGGATCATCTTCGTGGTCGGCATACAAAATCCAGTTTGAAGCTGTCAAGGAAGCAAATGGGTGGACAAAAGGGCAGGCCATGACCGCACTTACTTTGGGCCTTCGCGACCAGGCCTTAACCATATTGGAAGCTCTCGGTAAGAATGTGACTTACGAGCAGCTGCTTGAGGCGTTAGAAGCCAGATACGGTGACGCACACTTGGAACACGTATTTCGAGCCCAGTTAAAAGATCGTGTGCAACGCAGTGGTGAAAACCTGCAGCAGTGGGCCCTGGAAATTGAAAAGCTGGTTCGAAAGGCGTACCAGTCTGCGCCTGCACCCATCGAAGGGATTCTGGTTCAAGCATTCATCGATGGTATACGGGACCTGGAAGTTAGAGCTGCTGTTAGACTTGGGCACCATGAGACGCTGAAGGACGCCTTGGCCCATGCATTGGAGGTGGAGGCAGTAAGCCACGATCATCGAGCCCACCGCATCAGGGAGGTTGTGGAGTTACCAGGACGTGACCGCACTAGGTACAGCCCTAGATGCTACACTTGTGGAGAAAAGGGCCACCTCAAGTCGAGTTGCCCAAAGCGAAGCACTGTCCGCGAAGATCACACACAGGAAAGAAGGGCGGCTGATGTCACCGCCCAGCAGCAGGGAAACGAGTAAACGCCAGGACTGCGGGGCGGGTGCTGGCTGGTGTTAAAAGAGCCCCAAGGATTTCGATCTCACAAGCCCATGATGGGAACAGCCTTATCATCAAAGGTGAAGTGAATGGAAGACCATGTAAGCTGACATTGGATACTGGAGCTTCTCGCACAGTTGTCAGTTCCCAACTAGCGAATCATTTTCTTGGGGACTTCTTCGGTAAGCATGACCGCGTAAATTTAGTAACAGCTACCGGTCAGCACATACCCGTCCGAGGAGAGAAAGAGGTGGAGTTAAAACTGGGTAACACAATTTACCAAATTAAGGTCATCATGGCTGACATAGTAGATGACTGCATCCTAGGTTTGGACTTCATGCGACAGCACTGTTGTGAGATCGACGTGAATCAAGGAGTCTTGAAATGTGGTTCAGAAGAAGTGTTCATGGAAGGTGCACCAACGGGCGAAGTGTACTGTTTAAAGAGGATTGTTCTTCCTCCCCGGTCGGAAACAATAGTTCCAGTTAGTCTTCCACATAATTCTGGACAGAAAAATCGATGTATTCTCATTGAAAGATTGGACGAAAACCTTCCATGGAAGATGGCGCGGACCTTGGTTAGGGCAATCAACGTTGCAGCCGTACGCATACTGAACCCAAGTGAAATGGAACAAGTAATCAAGAAGGGTACGTTGATGGGTACCTGTGAAGAAGTGGCTTGGATGCGTAAATGCCAACATCAGCCTTCTCGGAATAATGTCCAAAGTGCAAGATTTAACATGTCAAATCTTTTGGAAGACTGTCGCAAAGATTTATCGGAAGGAGAAATGGAGAAGGCTAAGAAGATGCTACTTCAGTACGCCGACATTTTCTCTGCAAATGATGCTGACATAGGGAAGACTGGATTGGTTCAGCACAGAATTAATACGGGGAACGAGTTACCAATTCGTCAGCGACCAAGAAGAATACCAGTGGCAAGAGAAAAGGAAATGGATAAGATGATTGAAGACATGGTAAAGGATGGAGTTATAGAGCCTTCATCTAGTCCATGGTGTTCTCCTGTGGTCCTGGTGAAAAAGAAGGATGGCAGCATGCGGTTTTGTGTGGACTATCGTCGACTGAATGACGTTACAAAGAAAGACAGCTATCCACTACCCAGGATCGACGACACATTGGACACGCTGTCAGGAATGAAGTGGTTTACCACGTTAGACCTAAAAAGTGGCTACTGGCAAGTGGAGATAGATCCTAAGGACAAGGAAAAAACCGCATTCTCTACGGGAAAGGGACTATGGCAATTTAATGTCATGCCATTTGGATTGTGCAATGCTCCTGCAACTTTCGAAAGGCTTATGAAACTAGTACTCACCGGATTAATTGGAGACGCCTGTCTTGTCTATTTAGATGACATCGTCATCGTAGGCCGCACATTCGAAGACCACCTCCGAAACTTGGAACGTGTACTGTCAAAAATCCGAGGAGCCAATCTTAAGTTAAGTCCGAAAAAGTGCTCATTCTTCAAGAAGCAAGTAAGCTTTTTGGGACACGCGGTCTCGGAAGAGGGAGTACAAACTTATCCAGAGAAAATCGTCGCCGTCAAGGATTGGCCAGTTCCGAAAGACAAGACGCAAGTCAGAGCATTTCTGGGTTTGTGCTCGTACTATCGACGGTTTGTCAAGAATTTTGCTGATATTGGCAAACCTCTACACAAGCTTACTGAAGAGAAGAGACAGTTCTGTTGGGATGAGAGCTGTGACATAGCTTTCCAGGACTTAAAGAAACGTTTGTGCAATACCCCAATTTTGGGCTACCCTGACTTAGAAAATGAATTCATAGTTGACACGGACACTAGTAATACTGGAATTGGCGGTGTGTTATCCCAACGGAAAGGAGATCATGAAGTTGTGATAGCTTATTTCAGCAAATTTTTATCAAAACCAGAGAGAAATTATTGCGTCACGAGGCGCGAGCTACTTGCTGTAGCGAAGACATTACAGCATTTCAGCAAGTACTTGTTGGGACGTAAATTCCACCTGCGAACTGACCATGCTGCATTGAAGTGGTTGTTGCAGTTTAAGAATCCAGAAGGACAAGTAGCGAGATGGATTGAATTGCTACAAGAATTCGACTTCGCAATTGAACATCGCAGTGGGAAATCCCACGGTAACGCGGACGCTTTATCAAGAAGGCCTTGTCCTGAAGACTGCAAGCATTGTATCAGACAAGAAGCTAAGGAAGCGGTACCTGTCAGGATGGTAAGAACGGACCTTAGCGACGAATGGAAGAAAACTCTACAGCATGCTCAGCGAAGCGATACAGATATCAAGCCAATTCTCGAGTGGATTGAAGCTAATGCTCCTAAACCGAAATGGTGTGATGTTGCAGCGATGAGTACAACCACAAAGAGTTATTGGGCACAGTGGGAGAGCTTGGTAATCCAGGACGGTGTCTTGTGCCGCAAATGGGAAAATGCTCGAGGGGACAGCTGCCACCTGCAAATGATCGTACCTAAAGCAAAGGTACCAGAGGTTCTACAGCTCTACCACAATGGATGTTCAGGAGGTCATATGGGAGTAAAAAGGACTCTATTGAAGATCACGAGACCGGTTCTACTGGATCCATTGTCGAGAGGATGTTGAGGATTGGTGTCGCAAATGCACTAGTTGTGCTGCGGTAAAAGGACCTCACACACGCAGCAGGGGTGCATTGAAAGTGTACAAAGTAGGAGCCCCCTGGGAACGGATAGCACTAGACGTCGCTGGCCCTTTCCCTGAAAGTGAAAGTGGAAACAAATATTTCATGGTTGTCATGGATTACTTCACTAAGTGGCCGGAAGTCTTCGCCATTCCTAATCAAGAAGCTACGACAGTTGCTGATAAATTAGTCCACGAAGTCTTCTGTCGGTTTGGGGTACCTTTAGAAATCCACAGCGATCAAGGACGAAATTTCGAGTCTCAAGTGTTTCAGGAAACATGTCGGGTGATGGGTACTCACAAAACCAGAACTACTTCATACCACCCACAATCTGATGGAATGGTGGAAAGATTTAATCAGACGTTGGAAAGATATCTGGCAAAAGTTGTAGCAAGCAGACAAAAGGATTGGGACAAGCACATACAACCGTTTCTCCTGTCATACCGAAGTGCAGTTCACGAGAGTACGACTGTGACACCAGCCTTCGCGAACTTCGGAAGGGAGTTAAGGCTACCAGCAGATTTAATTACCGGCATCCCCCCTGATACTCCACGCAGTTTAACAGATTATGCGAATGACCTGCGCAACAAGATGAATGACGTATATGAGCATGTCAGACAATCAGGCCAACAGATGTCCGAGAAAATGAAAACTCGTTATGACCGGAAGATGAACAATAGTGGTTTCGACGAAGGTTCGCTAGTATGGTTGCATAACCCAGCCCGCAGCAAAGGGAAGTCCCCTAAGCTACAGGCAAAATGGGACGGACCGTACAGAATCGTGACCAAGATCAACGATGTCACCTACCGAATTCAAAGGAATACGCGAACTACTCCTAAAATTGTTCATGTCGATCGATTGGCACGATATTACGGGAATAATGATGCTCGGGACGAGCATGTCTTAGGACGGGGCAGTGTCACGTAGATCCTAACGCCATCTGTTAGCGAATAGAAGAACTACACGTTAGACGCTAACGCCATCTGTTATCGAATAGCCGAACTACACTGGACCGTTCCCGTAAGTACTAGAATGTTCTGGTATTATGCTAGAACATTCTAGTAACTTACACTCGTCATATAAATAAGGGGTTGACAGCGTTGTAGGGCAGTTCAGCTTAGAATGCGAAACAGTGAAGAACAGCTAACAACAGTGAAAGCGGACTAATAGTGAACTACAAGTGATTGTGTTTTAAGTTTCTGATTACTGTATTTGTGATTTTTAATTATAGTGTGTTTTTCGTGTAAATTGGTATAAATTTATTTATCCCGAACCCCAGCTCGTAACAGTATATTTACCATTTAGTCTCTAACAATTGTAATAAAGTTATTACTAGAGTAATTTAATTATCATTTTAGTTATAATATGTTAGAGCTGCTGGTTATACTTTCGTTTTATTTGATTATTTTTTAAATAGGTTGGAATTGGATACAAAAAATTAAAAGTTTTTGTAAAGCTCTTACCTATATTGATTCATAAATTCCCTTTCGTCCATTACAAAAGGGTTATTTATTTCCCTAGTGCGACGCCGTCGGTTTCTTTTTTTTTCTTTGATATTCACTATCCAAATATTCAAATAATTCATACTCGTCACACATCTACGAAAAATAAAAAAGTGTTATACATAAACGTTATCTTTTTTTAACACTTTTACTGCCAAGAACCCGGCTCACGGGTGCAACGATAATTCGTTCGCGTGCCGACAACTCGCCTCCCGCGTCCTACATAATAATATGTAGGACGCGGGAGGCAAGTTGTCGGCACGCGAACGAATTATCGATCGTTGCACCCGTGAGCCGGGTTCTTGGCAGTAAAAGTGTTAACAGGGAATGGACAAATTCATCTTACCAGGTAGAGTTCACCTTGAAGGAAAAGCAGATGACGAAGCCATTTATACATCTTGCGATTCATCTGAAACTAAAGTAGCTTCCAAGAAAACAAAAAACAATGATACAACCGGGATTATACAAAAGTCAGATAATAATTCTGAAACTAACCTTGCTAGCAACGACGAACGTGCTGCGTCTTGTTCTAGTAGCACAGGAGAACCATCTAAAACTAAAATATATTTATTTAGCGACAAATGGTTAACCATTACGGAATTTAAAAACTGGTTGACAACCGACTATAAAAAGGGCATTGAAGTAGCCAAATGCAAATACTGCCAGGTAATTTTACATAATCACAAACCACACTTGTATAGGCATGCTGAGACTGATAAAAATAAAAACATCATGGCTGCTATTCGATAGACAGTCCCGATTAGAGAAGCATTGCAATTTTCTGAAGAAGCTAGAATGGCAAAAAGGGCTGAAATAAAATTAGCATCTCTTTTGGCAACCAATAACTTAGCATTTCTGTTGTGTGACACGCTTGTCCCTCTTATAGCAAACATCTATCCAGACTCAAAAATTGCTCAAAAAATGCCGATGGGTAGAACAAAGGCCACTGCTGTTATCAGTCAAATCTTAGGATCCCATTTTATGAAAAATACAGGGGAATACCTGAAAGCGCCCGGAAATTTCTTTTTCGTTATAATGGACGAAACAACAGACCAAGGTTCTATTAAGCAATGTGCCATAACAGCAATAAGCATAGCAATAGTTGGCTTATTCAATGAGAAAAAAGCGTTATTTACCAAACATGTAAATGATAACATTAGCGACTCAAAATCATTATGGCACAATATTAAAAAGCATGTGCTTCCAGTGGGTAAGGACGACGATGTGCTCTTAGAGGGATTTAACGACCCAGACGGGATAAATTCAGCATTCCTAGATGTACCGGGCGACCCTAATGTGAACACCTCCCAGCAATCCTTCTTTGAATCTAATCGGTATGGGAACGCAATATTCACCATGATGCCAACAGACTCGAAGACAGTTTTCAATATTTTAAAAAACATATCAACAAATGCGCAAGGGGTTGACGGTATATCGGTGGAAATGTTAAGGCTTACACTCCCGCAATCATTAACTGCTATAACTGAGATAGTAAATAGATCCATTACATCTAATATGTATCCTGATCTGTGGCGTAAAGCAATTGTGCGGCCTATTCCAAAAAATAATAACCCACAAAGTTACAAAGATCTCCGCCCCATAAGCATATCGCCATGTTTGTTTAAGGTGTTGGAGAGAGTTTTGTATCTGCAGGTCTCCGATTTTCTCGAAGCGCATGGTGTATATTACCTGACCTGCAACCGGGTTTCAGAAAAGGACGTGGAACCACAACTGCCTTGGCAGACGTCTTGGGTTATATCCTTGAAACGCGGGACCGTAGTGAGGGATCTATTCTGGTATTGCTAGACTATTCGCGGGCATTCGACTCAATTAATATTTGTCTATTGTTGTCCAAACTATTGTATTACGGTTTTGATAGCCGAACAATAGGTTGGTTTAAGAGTTACCTAACGGGTAGGTCGCAGCGGGTTGAGATACGCATGCAAGATGGTTCTACGGTCTCTTCCTCCCCACAATTGATAACAAGGGGAGTTCCTCAGGGATCGCTGCTCGTCCCGCTTCTCAACATACTGTATAGTGCCGACATAACTGCGTGCATTAAGAACTGCAAATATCATATATACGCGGATGACACTCAATTGTATGTCTCGTTAAACGCCAGTAACACAGCATCCGCCGTACGTACCCTAAATGAGGAACTTGATAGAATTGCTTCGTGGTCTATGGGCAACTCACTAGTACTGAACCCTCAAAAATCTAAGTTCATGGTCATGGGGAGCAGAAATCAAATAATAAAAATTCTAGCTGCGAAACCAGATGTAAAAATCACGGGAGAAAGTATACAAAGAGTAGAAGTCGCACGTAACCTAGGTCTAATCATCGATCCGGGACTTCTTTTTGAGGAGCACATTAATGACGTGGTAAGAAACTGTTTTTATAGATTGAAGGTTCTGTACAGGGTGAGGGACTTTCATCACATTGAGGAAGAGATTGGTGGATAGCCTAGTACTATCTAAACTGAATTATTGTGATGCTGTATACGGGCCATGTCTCCTTTCCCGTATAGAACATCTAATACAGCGTGTACAAAATGCGTGTGCTCGTTATTGCTTTGGCAGACCCCGGAGGCATCATATCATAACGTATTTGTGTGTGGATGTTTCAAGTATGCCGCTTCTCGCTGCTGGAATGATTTACCACCTCCCATAAGATCCCTGAAAACAAAACAAAATATTAAGTTACATCTGAAAAAAAACCTATTAGAAAAACAAAAGTATGACTAGCAAATATTTTATAAATAAACAGTCACTTCAGGTTTATCATCTATGGGCAAGGTATATCAACATTCAGGCGGCTCGAGGCGGCATGGCGTTGCGTCGTATGCGTCTCGGCATCCTCCCTCTTGCCGATAGCGATGTGCACTTAATATGTAAGCTGTTTACAATAAACACCTCACGTTTTCATCAAGCGTCGACTGAGATGCAAGCGCAACCCAGTTGCCCACTGTCGGTATATCGTTTGGCGATAGTAACTCACTACGCGCGACACACCACGTGACCTCACAGAACCCGGCAGCCGCGCGCGCCGCCGCCGACCGCCCGGCCGCCGCGGAGCACGAGTAGGGATGCCAGATGTCCGGTTTTCGACCGGACAATCCGGTTTTCTTTATGCTTGTCCGGTTACAAAATTCTTGGTAAACCGGACAACAGATTGTCCGGTAAGATAAAAATCGTTCATTATTTCTAGCGAACAGCGCGAGCGTGTCGTAGGACCGCGACACGCCGCCGCTTGTCGCCGCCCGCGCCCCACTCCGCTTCGCCTCGCGTCCTGTCCCTGCCACTCCGCCCCGCCCGTGTCCTCCGCGTACGGCGTACCTATCTCACTCAGTCACTATTTAGTTTAAAGTGAGAAAAGCCGCACTCGCTCCCAATAAAATATCGAGGCTTTTGTAACAACAAATATTTCCTGTTTTGCTGTTTTAATTGTGTTGTGTGTAGTTGGTTTTTATAATACTCGTAATATGGATGACGAGGAAGCATCGACCAGTGCTGTAACTCCACCGAAGAAAGTGAGAAGAACTTGCTATTATAATGTTGACTGGGAATCGCGATTTTCTTGGTTAAATAAATATGACGAAGACAACACAAAGGGCTACTGCAAATTGTGTAAAACTACGTTCACAGTGGCTTATGATGGCGTAAAAGCATTAACACAGCACGCCACGTCAAAGAAGCACAAAGATTCAGTAAGTGCAGCAGCCATGTCTCAGCGAATGAATTCTTTCTTTACTCCAAAAGGAAGCGCGCAAAGTGAAAAAGTTAGCATTGCCGAATTGGCTGAAGTTTATCATAGTATCAAGCACCACATTTCTTATGTTGCTCAAGATTGCTCATTAAAAGTATTAAAGCAAGTTATTACGGATTCAGAAATCGTGAAACAAATGACTGGAGGACGCACTAAATGTACTGCTTTGATAAACCAAGTTTTATATCCTTATTCAATGGAACTTGTGCAAGAGGATTTAAAGAATGAAGTTCCGTTCTCCATCGCTACCGATGCTTCTAATAAAGGAAACAGAAAATTCTTTCCAGTTGCGATTCAATATTTTTCACCAAAAGACGGTATTTGTCATAAAATTTTGGACTTTTACGAGGACTCATTCGAAGATTCAAGATCTATTAAAGAAAAATTATGTCAAGTGTTGGAAAATTCACAGCTACCATGGAGTAGAGTAACAGCATATGGAGCGGACAATGCCTCTGTTAATTTCGGAGTTAATAATTCCGTTTTTCAAAAGATAATATCTGAAGAAAATTATGAAATAATAGCCGCTCACTGCAATGATCACATATTTCATAACTGCGCAAAAAATGCTTTGAAAGTAATGCCTGTTGATGTCGAAAATATAGTAATGAAAGTATTTGCAGAATTTTCTTGTTCTGCAAAGAAACGAGAAGAGTTGAAGGAGTGCTTTGATTTCTTCGAGAGCCAATACAAAGATGTAATACGTCACGTACCTACAAGGTGGCTCAGCTTGTTTAAAGCTCTCGATAGGATGCTTTCGTCATGGGGACCATTGAAAAAATACTTCTTAGAGCAAGGTTCCGACAACTGCCCAAGGGCTCTTTGGGCTATCTTATCAGATCAAGAAGACCAAATTACAAGTGAGACCAACCCCTCTTACAGTGAATTATATTTGTATTTCACTCATAATTTTATGGCTTCTTTTCAAGAAATTTTGCTGCTGTTAGAAAAACATACCACAGCAGCATATAATCTGCATAACATAATGGTGAAATTCCGGGACACTATTACAAAGAAAATAAGTGACAACCATTTCGGAATGAAAGTGCATATCATCATCATCATCATCTGCCTAGCCTTTTCCCAACTAGTTATGTTGGGGTCGGCTTCCAGTCTAACCGGATGCAGCTGAATACCAGTATTTTACATGGAGCGACTGCCTATCTGACCTCCACAACCCAGTTACTGGGTAATACTATACCCCTTGGTAAGACTGGTTGTCAGACTTTTCGGGCTTCTGACGACCCGTAACGACTGAAAGTGCATATGGCATTAAGAAAAGGCTATCTTTCAGATGATCAAATAAAAGAATTTACAACAAATGCTCTAAGTGTTTACCAAAGAGCATTAGCTTATATAGAGAAGTGGTATCCCTTCGAGAATAACAATTATAAGGCTTTTAGTTGTTTAGATATCGAAGCCGGAAGACTGCCTACGCTGGATCAATTAATTGAGTTGTGGTCAATATCTCCATGGAAGCAGCAAACTCCTCCTGAAGGCATTTACGAAGAACTAGCTGCACTCCAAAGTGTTTTCTCTTCACTGGAAGGGAATTCGCTTAATATGTGGTGCAAATTTTTTAACAACGAAGCAGCGCCAAATTTGTTGAAAATCGTACAGTATGTATGTAGTATTCCCATATCTAATGCTTTTGTGGAACGAATCTTCAGCGTCATGGGAAATGTATGGACCGATGAAAGAAACCGTCTCGCCGTACATACTGTAAAAAGTGAATTGTGCGTTTTCTTTAATATAAATGTTAGTTGCACTGATTTTAAAGATGCCATCTCAGGCAATAAGACTTTATTAAAAGCAGTCAGGTCGAGTTCTAAATATATAAAAAAGTAGAAAGGCGTTTAGTAAGTTTCCAGTACACAAAGTACATTTATCTATTAAGAAATAAAAAAAATTAAAACTTGTCCGGTTTTTTCTTTGAACACATCTGGCATCCCTAAGCACGAGACGGGCTGCACCCGGCCCGGCTCGATGACTCACAAGTCACAGTACGTCATCACGCTCATAAGCGTAATAGGTAAATGCAATGATTATGCTACTGTACTACAAACAAGATTTCGTGAGCGCGCGCGCGGACGACGGCGGCGACCGCGACAGCACAGCATCATGCTGAGTGGAAGCCTTCTTGTCACAGTCATGACGTGCAGCTGTCGACGATTTCTGTTTTGTGCTCGTGATTAGAGATCTCTTTGTTATTTTTACTTTTTTCTTAATTATTAGAGCTAATTATCTTTTTGTATGCACGTGTTTCTGTGACAAATAAATCTATTTTTCTTTCTTTCTTTCAATATATATGGATAATGGACACACAGTTAAAAGTGTCTTCTTCGATATGGTGGAGATGCCATCTGGGACAGCGGATGATCTATTCCAGGGGCTTTTAGATAACTTAAAGCAAAAGGACATACCTATTTCAAATGTGGTTGGGTTTTCAGCAGATACGACAAATGTCATGGTAGGGCACCATAACTCGGTTTTTTCAAAATTAAGAGAAGTTCTCCCCCATATTGTCTGCATAAAATGTAGCTGCCACATGATCCACCTTGCAGCATCGAAAGCTTGTCTGAAATTACCTAGCTCACTTGAGGATTTATTGCGGAACGTAGGTTCTCATTTCAGTCGGAGTCATACGAGGCAAAAAAAAACAGCGGAAATGCAAAGTTTCTTCCCAACTGAAATTCATAAAATTTTATCACCCGCTACAACAAGATGGCTGTCATTAAAAGCTTGTGTGGACAGGATTCTCGAATAATACCCAGCTTTGCAATCTTACTTTAGACTCGAATGCTTTGAAGACCCATCCAAAACTTACGACACTATCTACGCATCATTAAAAAATAATTTTACTAAAGTTTATCTCGAATTTATGTCGTACGTTCTGGAGCTATAGAATTAATATTTTGTTTCAATCAGATACTCCACTGTTACATCAATTAAAGCCAGAAACAGAGAAATTAATTAAAACTCTAGCTGCCAATTATATGGAACTCTCCCACGTTAAGGAAACCAACGCATTTAAAATCCAATATAATAATCCAAGGCTCTACGTGCCAATAGATAAAATATACATTGGAATATCAGCACAGGAAACATTGAATGATATGCAACGCCAACCAAATCCTCCCACACAATCAGACATAGACCGATTACGCCTTGACTGCATGCAGTTTTACATTGAAGCAATCAATCAAATAATAACTAGGTTTGATTTCACTGACAGTTCCTTGTTTAATATTCTACCATTTGTTGACCCCGCAACTAGTACATGTTTCAATTTCCCAGAATTGACACCAGCAATCGAAAGATTTCCATTCCTAAAAGTTGTATTAGATTACAAAACATTAGTTAAAGAATGGCGGGAGTATTGCCTAATGGAGACCGATGTGCAAATGAGTAAGGATCTACCGGCGGAACAATACTGGAAAAAGTTAACCAAATAAAGGATATTGCTGGGAATGTAAAATTGTTAGATTGTAATTAGTCTTGTGTAGTTCGCGAACGATGAACGAATAGGAACCGTATCTTCGCACTGAACTAGAAGAAACGTTTCCGAACGCTGATTTGTAATCGGTCTATTAGGTCAGTCAAATAGCTCTTTTCCAACTCGTACATTGATCGTAATGTGCGAACGAGAACGAGAAATACATACAGTGACTGATTTGATTGACGGATACGATTCCATTCGATGTCTGTGAATGAGAACGAGAGAGAATAACCGACGAATGACGATACTACCCGAACACGACCGACCGAATTCGCAAGAATGAGATGCACTTTATATCAATGGCATAGTGTCTATTTTAGCGTATCGCCCGAATAATAGACACGAAACGAGCTGTGTGTGTTCGCAAATTGTAGTACAATACAAACAACCCATGATGTTTTGGCGCGCATTTTTGATCGTTTATTGTATTGTCGTATAAGAAATACGTACGTAGTAAGAATTATTTACAGTTATTGTGAACTGTTTTGTTTGCTGTTTATAATTATTTTAAAACTGTTTGCGGTCTTGGACGCTTTTTATTTTGGAATGATTTGGTTATGGGACGCTTAATATGTAACCTGACTAACCTTTGTGCCTGTTAATTGTTTTAAAACAAACATTTTATGAATAGTTCGACATTTGCCTGCTGATAAATTTAAAACATTTGCTTTAGACTTTTAACCCAGAAATTATTAACTATTAAGTGTGTGTGTGTGACAAGTGACTTTTATTACCAGATTAAGATACAGGGTGGTAGGGAAACGCTTCCGAAAACGAAGACAGGAGATAGGGCTAGTGATTCTCGATACGATACCATAAAAAAAAACAGTTTTTTTTTTTACAATTTTACTAATTTTTTTTAGCTTTTTCGTACACTATGCGGTGACAACAGTTAAATGAAACCATTATTTGCCATTAAACAATTTTTTTTTCTTTACAACTCTATCAAGCAATGTATTCGTAAATAAATATCAGCTGACAATCGCGCATAGCCCCGAGTTCAAAGTGCGCGAGCGCTTGCCGACAGCAGCGCGGCCAACGACCCCTTTGTTCACGCGATTGATGTGCGTCAAAGTTGAAGCAAATATCTTTTCAGTTCACTATTACCTTCTGGGATATCTACTTTCGGATTCCATTCATGCAAGGTTCGTAATGATTTTCCCCTTGAACCGGGTTACAATGATCCGAATGTTCGCAAATTATGTTCACAAATCAGAAAAATCCAGATGTTTATGCTTAACCTTGAGATCCATGTCGAATAGAGATAATAAGATACCTACTGTGATTGGGAAAGAGCACTTTCGTTAATTCGTTCAATAAAATTTTGCACAGTAAGAAAATTGAAATGTTTACCTACCTACATCATGGTCAGATTATCTCTAGATCTGGGGTCGACGACTTCATATCGGCAAACTTAACAATAACTATCCAAAATCAAAACAATAATAATACAAAAATTAGCAAAATAACGAGACGCGTATAAGTAACGAAGAGGCTCACCGTACTGAGGCGACGGCCGACGAGTCACGCGACGAGGCTAACACGGGGAGGTGAAGGGGGAAGCGAGATGGACCATTCCAGCGAGGTACAGAGATAATTGTGACATTCGGTCGAATTCTGATAATCAAGGTAAATGATTACAAAAGTCATTGGTATTTGGCCGAGATTTGAACCCGGGTCACTTCACTTGATAGAGAGAAGCTTCGACGACTATTGCGCGGCGTGGGCGGCGACCTAGACATCCTTTGTAAAGCGCCGCCAAAATAAAGAAAAATAAACATTACAGAGGCTCCAAATGTTTTAAATTAATGGGCCGTGTCGTGCATTTAATAACAGTTTTGTATGTAAGTCGTTAATCGATAGTGAATGAAATAAAGTAAAAAATCGCCGACTTTACCTGTGAATGACTAAAAAAATTTCATCACGTGCACCGTTTCAAGCAAATAGCGCGCGTGAATCAATTAAATTTGAACTTTATGTCAATGTAATTACGGGTCACACGACGCGCACTCGTTTATTGCTATAACTGTATCCTTCATTAAGTAGGTATGTAATACCAATCAATTGAAAGTGGATAATTTAATTAATTTAATCTAAAAAACTCGTTAAAACTAATTTAAAAGTTAGAAAATGAAAACAGCTTGTAATTATAAAGCATTTAAAGTACAATTTCATATCAATTAAAATTAATTGGTTTCTGGTTATCATTATTCTTCTTACATTTTCTGTAATTTGTTGATCTTTGCACATGAAAAGACACCGCTACCTATGTGATTCCCCGTCCACGCACACACGCGTGGCGCGCGGCGGTACGTTTGTCGGCCGGCGCCGCCGCACGTGGCCAGGCGGCATGTTTGATGTTCTTAGTACTTCTTAGTAATCTAGTTAGTTCCTTTCAGACTCAGTTCGTGAGCGAACGCGCGTTACGTTTAATCGGTCGATAGGTATTGAACCGTATTTAATACTGTTTTGTTAGTTTTAAATTTGTATTTAGTTATTATTGTTACGTTTTTAGTGTTGTTTTATTGTTTTTTAGTTATAGTACAGTTTTGTTGTGTTTAACAATGCCTGATGCATACGTGTACAGTGCTCGTGAATACGGCAACATGTTAATGTGTTTAGGAGAAGCCCGTGGCAATGCTTCTCTTGCGTTGAGAATTTACCGAGACAGATTTCCGAACGTCCGGCATCCGTCTGATTCTCGCATGATAACGGCAGCTTTTCAGCGAGTTTTAGAAAATCGACCGATTGCTCCGATAGCCGCAGGTGGTGGACAACAAGTGAATGTTCAGACAGAGGAGCGTATTTTAAATTTGATTCGCCAAAATCCTCGCCTGGGCACACGAAGTGCAGCGAAATTATTGCGGCGCCGGGGCGAACCGACAGTCTCTCACTGGACAGTTCACAAAGTCTTGCGCCGGAACAGAATGCGGCCCTACAAAATACACAAAGTACAAGCTTTGCTACCTAACGATCACGTTCGTCGTCGTGCGTATTGTCGTTGGCTGCTAGATCAACAACAACGTGCGCCTGGCTTTATTGAGCACATTATCTGGACGGACGAGTCCACTTTCACGAGGAACGGGATGTGGAACAGGAGGAATGCTCATGTATGGTCAGACGTGAACCCGTCCGCCACTCAAGAAACCGGCCATCAGACCCGATGGTCCGTCAACGTATGGGCTGGTGTTTTTAATAGACGAATTCTAGGACCAGTGTTTCTACCGCAGCGCCTCAATGGATCAGAATATCTTATTTTTTTAAACGAACATTTAGATGATATGCTAGATGATGTATCGTTGGCTGAATTTCGTCGAGCATGGTTCCAGCACGATGGTGCTCCACCGCATGTTACGCGCCCTGTCCGCGAGCGTCTCACTGAGCTATTTGATGACCGCTGGATCGGAAGAATGGGGCCGCACGCCTGGCCGGCTCGTTCACCTGACCTAACACCTTTGGACTTCTTTTTGTGGGGTTATGTGAAAGAAAGAGTTTTTAATCGGGAATGTGACAGTGCTGATGAAATGCGGGGCAGAATAGTGAGTGTTTTCGATAGACTTCGTGCAGAATGTGTTGAGGATCCTACACTATTGCCTCGTGTTCACGGGTCGACACAACGACGGGCCCGACTTTGTATTGAAAGGGATGGAGCGCAGTTCGAGCCAAACCTCATAAGGTCGCAAAGGATTTAGACAGGTACGTAAAATGCCTCTGTCAGCTTTAATGTTTAACAGTGGGCTACGAATAATGCGATTAAAATTCATAATTTTTGTGAAGTGTTGTAAAGGTAGGCATTTTGAAAGTGATGTTTGTAAATTCCGTATAAATCCCGTGACTCGGCCGTACGGAGCGCTCGGCGCCCGAAACACGCGGACGCAAGGTGGCGCGTATGTTGCGTTGCGTGTCAGTGACCTCACGTTTTGGACGGTTTCCATTGCGTGTTTACGAAATATGAAGTCTTGAAAATAACCAATTTAAAGTGAAAGGTTATTGGTATCCGTTTGCATTTAGGTAGTATATAATCTACGTTCTGGCTTCGGAAGCGTTCCCCTTACACCCTGTATAGTATAAGTACTTACTATCATTAATTTTATTGAAGATGGCTTCAAGAAGACCAAAAAGAAGCAACTTATGGTTCCATTTTCAGGAAGGGATAAATGAAGGCATTTGTAATTATTGCTCAACAAAGCTAAGTACAAAGAGTGGATCTTTAGGTAATTTAAAAAGACATATGACTACTAAACACCCGACCATATCTTTGAATATAGAACGACAATCTGCTGTAGTTATAGAAACACCACGCGACGTCACAGTTAAACCGCCAAATCCATATTTAGACATGCCAACGACATTTCGACAGTCGCTTAATGTGCCATCCACGCCATCCATTACAAACTTTATTCGACGACCACCATCTTCGCGAAAGACGGAACAAATTGATAGGCAAGTGGTGGCCATGGTGACTAAGGGTCACCATTCTTTAAGAATGGTAGAGGAACCAGAGTTTAAAACACTCATTGAATTAGTATCTACTTGCCCGGGGTACCAACTCCCAACAAGAAAAACACTTTCACAGTCACTCATACCCAAATCATACACAGAAGTTTTTGATTTTTGTTTTCATAGTTTAAAAGAAGCATACGCGGTGTGCCTTTGTACTGACGGGTGGACATCAAGTGCTAACCAAAGCTATATAGCAGTTACTGCGCACTATATTAATAAAAAAACTGAGCTCCAATCTATTTTATTGGGCTGTATCAACTACAATGAAAGGCATACCAGTGCCAATTTGGTTGCATTTTTAAGACAAATTATCCAAGACTGGCAGATATCTAACAAAATTAATTGCATAGTGAGTGATAACGCCGCTAACATTTTATCGGCTGTGAGATTAGGGGAGTGGCGTTTTGTAGGCTGCTTCGCCCATTTATTAAATTTATTTGTACAGGACGCCATAAAAACCATTGCTGAGGTAGTCAATGAAGTTAAATGTATAGTAGAATTTTTTAAAAGAAGTACTCTGGCACAATCGAAATTAGAAGTTGCCCAAAGGCAAATGAATTTGTCCATTTTAAAGTTAAAGCAGGAATGTCCGACGCGTTGGAATTCTTGCTATGATATGTTGGAACGCATATTGAAAATTAAAGATGCTGTTATCAGCACAATAGCTCTGATAAGAAGTGACCTCAGCCTCCAAACATCTGATTGGGAGTTAATTGAAAAAATTGTACCAATTCTCAGGCCATTCTACGAAGTCACCCAAGAAGTAAGCTCAGAAAAACATGTGAGCCTGTCAAAAGTTTTGATATTTGCCAAGCTTTTATCTAAACACGTTGTAAATTGCTTGGCTCAAAATAACTATGTAAGTCAACTTCCTCAAATCACCATTATGTTGAATAAATTAAAAAATAATCTTCATGCTCGTTTTCACGAGTTAGAGTCCAACGCATTATATGCCGACACAGCAATTCTGGATCCACGGTTCAAGCAAAAAGCCTTTCGGACTGCAGTAGCGTACCACAGAGCCATTGAAAACTTTAGACGTAGAGTTGCAGCGGTACGAATCCAGGTAGGCGACTCGAATGTGTCAGAAGATCGGCCTAGAGAGGAACAATCCGTAGTAGCTACCGACGCTACCGTAACAAACAGCATTTGGGAAGATTTTGATGTTGAGATGAGCCATGCAACACGTCCAGAAAGCTCTGTGGCTGCAGGGATAAGGGAATTGGACAAATATCTGCATGAAGAACCCTTGAACAGAAAAGAGGATCCTCTCAAATGGTGGAACAGCCGTAAGCATATATATCCTCATTTATATGACTTAGTACTGAAAAGGCTTTGTATACAAGCCACGTCGGTTTCGTGCGAAAGGGTGTTCTCAATTGCAGGGCAAGTGATTACTGACAGGCGAAAACTACTAAAGCCGTCTAAAGTTACGCAAATGCTTTTTCTGCACAGTAATATGTAACTTTTTGTAAAAAACGTAATAAAAAAAAATATAAAGAAAAAATGCTTTAAAAAAAAAAAAAAAAAAAAACAACAAAACTAAAAAATATACAAAAAAATATCAATCATTGTACATATTTGATTTTTAAATACGCCATTCTAACTTATTTTTAAGCTGATAAATTAGGTTTTCTCCTTAATATTTAAGGTACTGAGCAGATAAAAACAAATATTTAGGATTTTATACTTCCTGTTCCTACATGCTACAATAATAGTAAAACGTTATTTTCTAAGTGATTGGTTAGAATGACAGTCCTAAGCCTGTTCAAGTATGAAGGAAAATCAAATATGTAAAATAAATTAATCCAATAATAACTATAATTTGATCACAGATTCACAATTGGTACTGTAAAACATATCTCAGTAAAAAACCTTGTAAAAACATTACATTCCATAGGTCTGCTGTAATAATAGACAGAGTTGATTATCTATAGACGGAGCATTACATTACAATCTCTTTGTTAGTACGTACCTACTTAGAATAATGCTCACGCGAGAGCGAAGACCGAATAGAACTAATAGAATGAACTAGTTCACTGTCCGAAATGAACTAGTACGGAGCGATCTTTAAAATGACCGAGCAGGCACAAGACTAATTGTAATGGAACGCAACCAATTTTAGTTAACGTTCGTGTCACGGGTGGCGCTGCCTCGCTTCCCGCTTTTGTGTCTGTCATGTTTTTCTGTACTCACTCGCTGATTAATAAAAGTTGTATCAGATATATATTCTATTAATTTCTACAATCACGCAAATTCCTACATGGTAGCAGAGCGTGGTTCTGTGTAGAACACTAGGAAATATCAGGAAAGCCAAATACAACTGCTATTGGTGAAATACTGATACTGTTCAATTTTTGATTTAAGGTTAGAACGACAACGTGATACTCGTACAGCTTCGTAAGAAAAGAATTCTTCAAAATGGGCTCAAATTTGTTCAACTTGGAAAAGCTAGTCGGAAGAGAAAACTTTTCCACCTGGAAATTCAGCATGAAGACGTATTTACAGCACGATGATTTATGGTGTTGTATTGAGCCGCCTAACAAGGACCCAATTGATCCTAGCAAGGACGTAAAAGCGAAAGCCAAGTTGATTTTACTTCTTGATCCTCAAAATTACGTTCACGTTCAAGAGTGCTCAACAGCAAAACAGGTATGGGAAAGTTTACAAAAAGCTTTTGATGATAATGGCCTTACGCGAAGAGTTGGCTTACTAAAAGACTTAATAAACACGACACTGGAATCAAGCAATAGTATTGAGGAGTATGTGAGCAAAATTATGAACACTGCTCACAAGCTGCGTAACATTGGATTCGATGTCAATGAGGAATGGCTCGGAACATTGATGCTGGCTGGCTTACCAGACGAATACAAGCCCATGATTATGGGGCTCGAGAGCTCAGGCATCAAAATTAGTGCAGATTCAGTTAAGACTAAGCTCATACAATAAATTAATACATCAAAGCCTGCCGTCTTCTATACAAACTCTAAGAAAACAAGAAATAATACTCAGTCAGTTAAACAAAAGGGGCCAAGATGTTTTAACTGTAACAAGTATGGCCATTTTGCCAAGCTTTGTAAGCAACCAAAGAAGACAATGGATAAAAAGGAAGGCTCTAGTTTTGAAGCCGCCTTTTCAGCAACTATTAAAGAAAATGTGAGTGATAAATGGCTAATAGACTCCGGTGCATCCATGCACATGACAAGCAGAGATGATTGGTTGTACAATGTCACTGAGCCATCAGTAAAGAGTGTGACTGTAGCAAACAGTGAGCCATTAGCTGTAAAGGGAGCAGGATGTGTGGATATACAAATAAACCAGGAAGATAAAATACAAGTTAAAAATGTTCTGTTTGTCCCTGGGTTAGCTGCAAACCTCCTTTCAGTCAGCACCATTGTGAAGAATGGATATAATGTCACATTTAACAACAAGGGATGTGACATTCAGAATTCTAAAGGAGAAGTAATATGTACTGCAGTATTGAACAATAACCTATATATCATGAACATAAGTGAAGAAATAGTGCATCTGACTTCAAGTGCTGTGAATTCTAATGACGCTTGTTTGTGGCATCTGCGAATGGGACACTTGAATATTTCAGACATCAAAAAATTGCCAGATTGTGTAGAGGGTGTGACTCTGACTCCGGACAAATGTAATGTCATCACCTGTATTCATTGTTTTGAAGGTAAACACGCCAGGATGCCGTTTAAAAATGTAGGTTCAAGAGCAGCAAGACCACTTGAACTAATACATTCCGACTTATGCGGCCCTATGGAGACTGTGTCATATGGAGGTATGAAATATTTTATAACTTTCACTGATGGCTTCACACGAATGGTTCACGTGTACTTTCTCAAAGATAAAATGAGTGTTCTTGAGACCTTCAAAGATTTTAAATCTAAAGTAGAGAATGAATTGAATCTTAAGATTAAAAAGCTCCGCACTGATAACGGTAAAGAGTACTGCAATAGCAATTTTGAAAAATTCCTTTCTAATCATGGTATTATTTATCAGACATCCACTCCGTACACTCCAGAGCACAACGGCATGGCAGAACGAATGAACAGAACACGAGTGGAGCGGAGAAAATGATATTGGTGGGATACTGTGAAAATTCCAAGGGATACCGTTTAATGAATCCCACAACACATAAAATGATTAAAAGTAGAGATGTTGCTTTCATTGAGAAGTATAATGAGAATGTCAATGTACCTATTCCATGTGATATTGATGTTACAGTCAAGGAGAGTCAGTCGGACAGTAGCAGCACAGCTCCATCTACTAGCAGTGGGATGCCGTCTGTCACTCAGAATCAGAAAATGCACACTCAGGAGTCACTGAAAAAGGAATCAAACGCACAAACTAGTAAAAGCGAAGACTCAAGTGAGTATGACACAGATACTGGAGACCTAGATGAGACTTACTACCCCCCCCCCCCCCCCCCATTGTGTGAGACAGGACCATGACACTAATGTGACCGTAAGATCACTCCGGAGACGTGATAAACAAAATAATGAAGATAAAGAGAATTATATGTGCTTCTTCACTGACTTGACTGACCCGCAGACTGTTGATGAGGCATTGTCATCACCACAAGCAACTAAATGGAAGACAGCCATGGATGAAGAATACAGTTCCTTGATGAAGAACAAAACATGGAGCTTAACAGATCTTCCTCCAGGCAAAAAGGCTTTACCCTACAAGTGGGTTTTCAAAACAAAAACAGGCCAGAGTGGTAATGTTGTCCGTTACCAGGCAAGACTTGTAATAAAAGGCTCAGAAAAGAGGCACTGACTATGAAGAAACATACTCACCAGTTGTCAGGTATACAACTATCCGTTATTTATTTGCCCTAGCAGCCAAATATGAGCTACAAATAGATCAAATGGATGCAGTGTCAGCCTTTCTCCAAGGAGAAATTGATAAAGAGATTTATATGCAGCAGCCAGAAGAACATAAACAAGGATCTCAGGTATGCAAGCTACATAAATCCATATATGGCCTCAAGCAAGCCAGCAGATTGGGAACACTAAATTGAAAAATGCTTTGCATGAGTTAGGAATGCAACAATCAAAAACAGATCCTTGTGTCTACTATAATGCTGAGAAAAATACATTTATAGCTGTCTGGGTTGATGACTTAATACTATTTACTGCTCAAGAGTCAACTAAAATGTTATTGACGGAAAAATTAAAACAACATTTTGAAATGAAAGATATTCGCCCAGCGAGTCAATGTGTGGGTCTACATATTACCAGAGACAAAGGAAAAGTAATGATAGATCAAGAAAAGTACATAAAATAAATTTTGGTACGATTCAGAATGTCAGACTGCAAACCTGTGAAAACGCCATTTGAAGTTGGTATGAAATTCAATGGAAAAGGGGAAGAAGAACAGATTGACTGTCCCTATCAACAAGCAATTGGCTCCTTACTCTATGTGGCGCAAGGCACTCGACCAGATATATGCTTTGCTGTCAATACACTGACTGAGCAGATTTAACAAAAATCCAAGCATCGAACACTGGTCAGCAGTGAAGAGAATATTTAGATACCTACAAGGCACAAAAGATTTAAAGTTAGTCTACACCAAAGATGGTAATGAAGAACTAACAGGATATTGTGATGCCGACTGGGCCAGTGACGTGCGCGACCGAAAGTCGTGCACTGGTTATTTATTTATGTTACAGGGTGGTGCTATTTCGTGGCGGTCACACAAGCAACAGACCGTCGCCCTATCGACCGCCGAGGCGGAATATATGGCGATGTCTTCCGCAGCGCAGGAGGCGCTGTGGCTGCAGCAGTTGCATGGGGAGCTCGGTCAACAGCTGAACAACCCGCTCACCATCTTCAGTGACAACCAGAGTGCAATAAAACTGACTAACAATGATTGCTATCTACCTAGATCTAAGCATATAAATATTCGCTATCATTTCCTAAAGAGTCATGTTGTTAATCAGAAAATAATGTTTTTGTATATTAAAGGTGAAGAGATGATAGCTGATAATTTAACTAAGGGCACTACTGCTGATAAACATTTATATTGTGCAACGAAAATGGGGTTGTGTTCCAAGGGAGGCTGTTAGATTGTAATGGAACGCAACCAATTTTAGTTAACGTTCGTGTCACGGGTGGCGCTGCCTCGCTTCCCGCTTTTGTGTCTGTCATGATTTTCTGTACTCACTCCCTGATTAATAAAAGTTGTATCAGATATATATTCTATTAATTTCTACAATCACGCAAATTCCTACAAAAATACCCAAACATCAGAAAATTTATTGGAATGCTGTTGGTTTTACCATTTGCAAATGCAAGCGTGGAAAGAGTTTTCAGTAAACTGAAAAGGATCAAGACTGAAAGCAGAACTCTCCTCAACACCAATACCTTAGTATCCTTGCTGGCAACGAGTTCAGGAATCAAGGATGTCGTTAACTTTGAGCCAACCAAAGACATGCAAGAAACAAAATTAAAATATTGAAAATCTTAAAAATAAAACATCACTTTTTATTTTTGTGCCCTAAAAATATAACAGTACTCACACCCTTTAAGGTATACTTTTTTCTCATACAATCGTAACAAAAAAATATTTCTCCAATCGTCCTTTTTGGCCAAAAATCGTCCCATTTCAGGAAGTGAATTGTCCGAAAGTCGACACAAGTACTGGCAACACTGTAGCCGGGTGGAACAAACATGTCAGCGAGGCTCACAGGGTGGCCAAATCTAAGTTCATCGATTGGGTGTTGTGTAGTAGGACCAAGTCAGAATTTCTATACAAAGAAATGTGCGATAGCAAAAGAGTGTGCAAATTGTTAAAGGAGTTTGTATACCTCAGTATTCAATGACTGAACTATAAAAAGAAAATCAATCGAGAGAGGCGCTAGTGGCGCACAGTTAACCATAGACTAATATATCAGTTAACATCGACTCCGTATTCGAAAAAAGTAAATAAATAGTAATTGTGCATTAATTAAGTAATTATTTCTTTCATTGTGTGCATAAAGTGACTATTGACGCTAATCAGTGTTATCTCCACAAAACTCACGTGTAAAGTGAAAATATAAACAACTATATGTGAAGTGTTTAAAAGTCAAATAAATCGATGACACGGTTTTATAGAAAGCGTATAAGGCGACTCGATGATGTAATAATACCAATAATTACAGGTACAATAACTAATTACTATTAAAAAATCATTTATCTCTTATGGTGAAAATAATAGTCCTTAATTTTCAATATTTTGAATTCATAAACCCAAAACAATTGAGTAGAGTGACATCTAGTGTCTCAAGAATCGATACGGTGCAGTAGACATCTAGTGAGAAATAGCAGTACTGCATGCACAAACTATGAGCGAAATCAATAACGTCACCGTAAGGCGCCCACGAGCGCTCTCAACCTCGGACTACAACTTAAGACGAAAGCCTCGCCAATCGCACCCTAGATGGCACTGTATGCAGTATGCCTGATATATCAGATGATGACGACATTGATTTAATAACTCAATTAAAGAAAAATATTGATGATCTCACCAATAAACTCAGTAGTACAAATGGAGAAATTCACTCACTAAACCTTGAAATTGAAAAGCTTAAGAAGGAAAATGAAATTCTGAGTCGTAAAAACTCACTCTACAAACAAATAGTGACTAGTCCGACACAATCTCCTACCAATACGCCTAAAAAAAGGGGGTCCAAATATTCAAATCAAGCAGGATGTATAAATAAACAAACACAGACTGATTCTGAAATAACAGTAAAAGAAAAAGTTACCAAAAACTATGACCAACAAAAAACGATTACTACACATTCCAGTCCACAGATGGCGCCACTACCTTCGAATGAGCAAGGGACAACACAAAAATATAATATACAAGTGAACAAAAACAAATTGAAAAATAAGCTATGTATCATCATCTGCCTAGCCTTTTCCCAACTAGGTATGTTAGGGTCGGCTTCCAGTCTAACCGGATGCAGCTGAATACCAGTATTTTACATGGAGCGACTGCCTATCTGACCTCCACAACCCAGTTACTGGGTAATACAATACCCCTTGGTAAGACTGGTTGTCAGACTTTCGGGCTTCTGACGACCCGTAACGACTGTCAAAGATCCACGAATGACAGCCGGGACCAACGGCTTAACGTGCTTTCCGAGGCACGGAGCAGTGGTGATGAAATAATTTACACAAAGTAAAGCGCCTGTCGGGGTTCGAACCTACGGCCTACAACTCGTAAGTCGCGGCCGTTACCACTGGGCCACCACTGCTCAAAAATAAGCTATGTATATTAAGTACGAATAAAACTAATAATATATTAACTCTGGCGAAAGAATATTTTACAGACAATTATCAAATATGTCACTACCTAACACCAAAGGTGGATAATATGCACCTTCTACGGGGAATTGTTTGATCATATTATGAACCCAAATTCCCCCCAAAATCTAAAATCAGGGTTCAAGAAATGTTGGGCACGCCACAATTGCGGCGATAAGTCCCCTCTTTGAGGAGTGGCTAGAGAGGCGCCACGGCGTCCTCACCTTCCGCCTGACGCAGGTCCTCACCGGACACGGTTGTTTCGGGAGGTTCCTGTTCCGGATAAGGCGGGAGGAAACGCCCGGGTGTCACCATTGTGTGGATCGCCCGGAGGACACGGTGGAGCATACGGTGGAGGTCTGCCCGGCTTGGGCGGAGCACCGCCGTGTCCTCGTGGAGGCGATTGGCGGTGGCGATCTCTCGCGTCCGGCCTTGGTCCAGGCCATGGTACGGAGCGAGAGGGCTTGGGAAGCCGTCACCTCCTTCTGCGAAGCAGTAATGTTCGCGAAGGAGGAGGCGGAACGCGTGAGGGAGAGGCAAAGTTTGCGCCCTCACGCCCCTAGCCGCCGCAGGAGACGCCCCGGGCGTCGGGAATCGCAGGCCGATTCCCGGCCACCGTAGGCGCGGGCTTGCGAACGGCGAGCAATGGGCAGCTCGCCGTTCGATAAGGACCAGGCCCGGGTCGACGGCGCGTTGTGTTCCACGCGCGCCTCAAAGAGATGTCAAATGATAAATGATAAATGATAAATGATTTTATTTCTGTAAGTAGGTTTTTACAAACACTTTTACACGTCAATCATATTTTTTTTTAAACTAGATGAGGTCGGCGTTTCCTATCTGACTACTCTGAGAAGAAAGGCCGAAACAAACTCAGAGGTCACAGTCTCTTTTAAAGTCCAGACAGAATCTTGGTCAGATCATGTGAAGGCTATGTAGATCGGTGTCTGAAATGGTCTTTTGAGGAAAGAACCCCACAGATTGAGTGGACCTGTCCAGTCAGTGCACGCAATTGTCAGCAATCGTGCAGCTCAACTCAGAACTTAAGGAGCTCAACGATTCGACGAACAATACCAAAGAAAGGACATTTGAGTAGGCCGCACAAGTTACTCAAACTGCCAGATCATGATTACACTAAGAGTAAAAATACAAAAAAAAAAAAAAGCAATGACCAACATAGTTCTCACATTCACAATAGTTAAAATAATAGCATAATACTTTACAAAGTAAATACTCTTGTCATAGTATATGTATATAAAATTCATTAATGTCAATGTGTATATAAAATCCGTACATAATCATTGAGGACCATGCAGATTGGTGTCTGAAATGGACTTTTGAGAAAAGAACCACACAGATTGAGTGGACCTGTCCAGACAGTGCACGCATTTGTCAGTAACCGTGCAGCTCGACTCAGAACTTAAGGAGCTCAACGATTCGACGAACAATACCAAAGAAAGGACATTTGGGTAGGCCACATAAACTACTCAAACTGCCAGAACATGATTAAAACTGGAATAATAACCCACATAGTCCTCACATTCACAACAATTAAAATAATATAATACTTTATACAGTAAATATTCATGTCATTGTATATGTAAAAAATTATAGATACTTATAGCAAGGATTAAAAGTACAATAGTTAGCAAAAAAAACAATAAAATAAATCAACATTCCCTGTGTAAATTTATTGGAACAGCTCACTCCCAAGCCTTTTTGTCCTCAATAAAGTATTTGACAGTATAATAGGCTTTCTGGCATAGTTTCCTTTTTATAAAAGATTTGAATTTATTAAGGCTTAGTTCTTGAATGTGGCTAGGAAGTTTATTATAAAAATGTATACATTGACATCTAAACGAGCCACCTATTTTCTTGAGCCTGGTTGTAGGAACAACAAATTTGTGTTTGTTCCTAGTATTTATACTATGGATATCACTGTATTTTTTAAACAGATTAATATTTTTATGTGCATACAAAAGATTTTCATAAATATACTGAGAAGGCACAGTCATTATATTAATCTCTTTAAATTTTTCTCTGAGGGAGTGTCTGGGACTTAATTTATAAATTGAACGAATTGCCCTTTTTTGTAAAACAAAAATCGTCTGAATATCGGCGGCATTTCCCCACAGCAGAATACCGTACGACATTACACTATGAAAATAACTGAAGTATACTAAACGGGCTGTCTCTAAATCTGTTAAACCACGAATTTTTCTAACAGCGTATGCTGCAGAGCTAAGCTTTTTTGACATTTTATCTATATGGGGGCCCCATTGCAGCTTGGCGTCTAAAGTTATGCCTAAGAATACTGTGGTATTTTCGGGTTTCAACTCTTCCCCCTTTATGAGAACACTTGTTTCTACCTGTCTAACATGTGGTAACGTAAACTTAATACATTTAGTTTTTTTCTCGTTAAGAAGAAGGTTATTAACGTTAAACCAGTTAACTACTTTTGCGAGGGCGCTATTTACATTGTCAGTAACCAGCTGCTGACGTTTGAGTTTAAATAAAAGTGAAGTGTCGTCTGCAAACAGCACTATATCATGTTTATCCTTTATGAGGTAAGGCAAGTCATTTATATAAATAAGAAATAAAAATGGACCTAGAATTGAGCCTTGAGGGACCCCCATTCTTACTACCGATCCGGGAGATCTTTTCCCGTTAACATCAACTCTCTGAATCCTATCACTTAAATAAGAAGTAAGAAGATCCAGAGAGGCGTTCCGGATTCCGTAGTGGTGCAGTTTCCTGATTAATGTTTCATGAAGAACACAATCGAATGCCTTGGACAAATCGCAAAAGATGCCCAATGCATCGCACTTGTCCTCCCATGCATTATATACATGCCCTAGAAGTTCAACTCCGGCATCGGTAGTTGAACGACCCCTTGTAAAACCGAACTGTTTGTTATGCAGTAATTTATGTACGTTGAAAAATCTTTGCATTTGATTTAGAATAAGCTTTTCAAAAATTTTACTAAAGGTAGGTAGCACTGATATAGGTCTATAATTAGTAGGGTCTGATGTACTACCCGATTTAAACAACGGTATTATTTTACTGCTTTTCATAAGATCAGGAAACTCACCACGGTCAATACAATTATTAAAAATAACAGCTAAAGTTGGTGCTACAATGTTTATAATCGACTTAACAACGTCCACAGAATTACCCCATAGATCTGCGGTCTTTTTAACATTTAACGTGTGAAAGGTTTTAATTATATCTTTACACGTGACATATTGGAAATAAAATTCAGAATCACAAACTGGAACGTTTTCTTTAAGTAAAGACTCTGAAGCAGTGGGTGAAGAGTTAAGAGATTTAGTAGTCGATACGGGAATCTCTGCAAAGAAATTTTCAAAGGCCGCGGCGACTTGAGAATCTGATTTAATTATATTGTCATCAATAGCTAGGCTGTAGTCACTACATCGGTTGCATGACCTTCCCGTTTCGCTATTAATGATACTCCATGTCATTTTAATTACATTACCACTATTTTTAATTTTTGAACTCAAATAACGTGACTTGGCTATACTACAAACTTTTTTAAATAATTTTGAATAATTCTTGACATATAAATTAAATTCAGCAGTGTTTATACATGCCCGTTCATCATACAATTCATAAAGTCTTTTCCTACTTGTATGTATACCAATGGTGGCCCAGTCACTGAAGGAAGCATTACTATTAACTGAGAACGTCTTTGGAATGAATGTGGTATTGAATTGTGTGCAATATATTTTAAAAAAATCATTATATTGTTGATTAGGGTCATCATTAGTCAACAGAAGTGGTAATTTATTTAAAAGTTTAGATTTAAATGTTTCCAAGCGATTAGTAGTTTTAGGGTTAGCAGTGATATCTTTTTTAGTAACTCTTTTGTTTAAATTAGAAATAGTAATCAATTGTCCGCAATGATCTGAGTCTATCAAGTTAATAATTTCTTTGTGGGTTGGTATAACATCTGTATAAATATTATCTAGGCATGTGGCACTAGTGGAAGTTATTCTAGTGGGCTCCAAGAATTGGTTAGCAAGATTGTATGACTGAAATAGACTTATAATTTTAGTACTTAACCCAGAATTCTCTAACAAATTAACATTAAAATCACCACAAGTGATGACAGATTTGTTTGAATTACAGATTTTGTGCAACACTTCATCCATAACCTTTTCAAAACAATCATACAATCCTGAAGGTGGTCTGTACACACTTAATATAATGAGCTGCTCCAATTCTACACAGGCTATTTCAATTGTCCGCTCAACAGAGAGGCTCACAATATCCTTGCGGTCTTTAAATTTAAGCTGTTTATTTACTAGAATTAAAGAGCCACCATGTACAGCATTTACTCTGCTGAACGAACTACCAACCTGGTGATTACTAAAATTGAACATGAACTGGTGGCTTTTAAGCCAATGTTCTGTCATACAAAGAATATCTATATTGCTACAATTCAGGAATAACTCTACTTCTAAATCTTTGTTCAAAAACCCTTGAATGTTTTGATGCACCAGGTTGATACTATTTACTTTTTGTACACTTTCATATGATTTATTATTTGCCTTAGTTATATTTTTGCAAGAGACTGACTCTTTTGTCTTAATTTCTAATTTAAATGATGACCATTGTCATTAATTTTGACCAAATTATTGGCAGAATAATTAAAAAGGTCATTGCATTGCTCAAAAGAAGCAAGTTGTTTAGCCAAATTTTTGGCTGAAATAGAAAAATAATATGATAGCGACACAGCTATCTGTCTTTTGTGATAGTTAGAAAGATAGTACTTAACAATATTGTATCTATCTTTTGTCAAATACAAATTATTACCAACATAATTGTTAGTGTCAACTAAATGGAACAGATTGTCATTATAAGTCAAATTGTGCAATGTCATGTTAATGTCAAATCTTAAGGTATTTTCTTCCTGTGGCAAACTGTTACTATAGGGGAAAGTAAACAACACAATTTTCCTTAAACTAAGGTTGCACAATGTTCTATGATATTGGAGCAATTCTCCTTTGTTCACATTTCCCCTATTTCCCATAAAAATCAATAATGTTGTTTCCTGCTTAAAGTTACATTTAATAATTTCATTCATGATATCAAATAGCGAACAACCAGGCATACAGTAATTAATTATTGAGTGTCCGGGATATTCATCTGTCAACAAGTGCCCTAAGTCCTTTCCAATTTCGTCACAAAATAACACAATGTCATTATTTAGCATTTGTTTACATTGTTTAATGGAACTATTTACAGCAGGAGTTGTCAAATCAACACAAGGATGCGGTAAGGTGGTATTGCATGTTGACAATGAATGGGCAGGCAGGCAAATGGTAGGTACATTGGTTGGTGGTTGACAAAGCTCACAGCTGTTTGTTTGTGAGTTTACTAGCTCATTCATTGCCAACACATATTCCCTCATTAGTTCTTCAGAGGTATTATATTTGATAGTCATTGAACCAAGTTTCTCTTGCAGATGGTCAAGTTGAGATTGCAAGTCCTGTGTATCAATGTTGTACTTCCTAGTACTTTGATCCAAATTAAAAGAATACATATCTAATTGTTTTAGCAAATTTAACCTTTCTCTATTAAGTTTAACATTTTTGATAAAGAACCTTTGTCTTTTAATCATTTTTTGTGTTTTAACTATGTATTTATTGATTTTAATGTATTTTTTCAGTTTGTTTTTGCTGGTGACTATTCTCACTGAATTACATGATCTTGATTCATCATTACCTGTCAAATCAATAGTGTAAGAGGGGTTTATGGCAGAAACCATTGACGGGGCAATAGGCACCAATTCATTGAACAGACTTTGATTCAGCGAGGCGGTGATGTTAAGATTGGTAGTCTCTAGTTGTGTAATCTGACTTTGAGCCTCATGTAGCTGCTGTTGAAGTAAATGCTTGTGACTAAGAGCTTGTTCATACTCTATGCTACACTGGCTGAACCCATCCACAACAACTTGGAGCCTATCCCGGGCTTCCATGGCATCAGTGTATTGAATGTATATCTGAGCCATTTCATTTTTCAACTTCCTATTCATTTCATGGGCATCCAAGAGCACCTTTTCATTGTCATCCATTTCCTTATTTAGTTGGTCACAGTACTCCTTTGACGCCTTTAATTCGCTCAAAGCCTGATTGAGTTTGGACTCTTCTAGACGAGCACGGGCGCTGCGAGTCATAATCATGATTATAACTTGATAAGAAAGAGAAAACAAATTAAAAGAGAATAGGTAGTTGTGGCAGCTGTATAGAAGATGATTAGTTTAAAAGTAAAAATGAAATTTAGAGGAAAATAAGAAGTTCTGTCACCAAACCAAACTAAGGTTATGTTTACGTCTAAAAAGTCATTGGCATCAACAAGTAGCCGTATTAAAAGTGAACAATGTAATTGCTGGTGTAGTTATAGTACGCAAACAAACTAAAAACAAGTAAAATATTAAGTATTGTACCTGCTAACAAGATGACAATGCAAAAATCACTTGAGCCGGCAACTGTCACTGATTCACATTGATAATTAAACACTTATTTTGCACTTGGTATGTGAATCTAACACAAAAAACAAATTATTATCCTATTTACGTGACGAGTAATTGGAAATAGGCTTTAAAAACATAGAAATTATATATTTAAGATTAAAATAACAAGAACAAATTCAAATCAGCTGTTAGCTGTAGTGTTGCCACAGGAAAAAAAAAACAAACCAACACCAATGACGGGGTTTGCTAGGACCGATGCCTGCTAGGGTTGCGGAAAAGTCCAAGAGGGTTACCGTGGCCCCTGGCACAGGCAACTGAAGGAACACGGGTGGGTTTTAGTCAGTAAGAGTCTGACACGCCCTCCTGCTCTGCCCAGAGCGGGAGAAGTTATTTGATGATTTCCCACCCAAAAAAAAAAAAAAGGGTTCAAGAAATGTGGGTTGTTTCCATTAGATAGAGATCCAGTTTTAAAAAGAATGCCGGAACAACAGCTAGAAGCAAGTTTAGCTTCTCGAGAATTGTTAAGTGAAAGCTTTCTAGAAGCCCTACGAACTACAAGGAGGCAAGTTACTGAGACAAGGCCGTATCGAAGGAGAAGGCGAGTGAATGTTCCAGCAGGAAGGGGCATTACAGCTACAGATTTGGAGGTCGATACAACCGTAACTCGTACAATCGCCTCATCTGCACTCCATTCAGACCCTGACCATTCTACGGACTCGGAAATTAACTCACCAACACGAACACACCTCGTGACTGCAGACATAGAGCCTATTTGTTTAATTATTTAGGGACAACAAACAGCAGTGTATAGGTAAACATATGTTAGAACTTAATAATAGAGGTAGCAAATACACTACTCACAACGTTATCCACATATTACTAAGCATATCTACTAGTTGTTAGAAGGAACAATATATAAAAATAAACAGACTAAAAGTAAACATTACTTAATTATTAGGGTTCTGATCACTTAAAATAGTAACAATTTCTTTTTTAAATATAGCCTTGCTTTGAAACATAATATCAGTTGAGCCAAACTGCACATTGTAGGTGTCAATTAATCGATGCAGCGGAGAGCGTACTCCTGAGTTGGTTCTACAAAAAGTAGTGGCAAACAAGTGTCTCGAGCAAACTTCTCGTCCATGTACGGTACGAGGGATCAGGTAGCACAAACTGTTCACTAGATCAGTACAGTCTACTTTATTACGACATATACTATATAGGGTCATCATCTCAAGTAGGGTGCGTCTGGATTTCAGAGTAATAAGGTCATATTTCTGTAGTAACAATTGGTACGACATTTTCTTTTTGAAGCATCTGTAGTGCATTGCACGTAGAAATTTGCGTTGGACCAATTCAATAATGTCAACATTCTTTTTATACTAGGGGTTCCAAATAGGTACTGCGTATTCCAATTGCGGTCGTATTGTTGACTTATACAGGTATAAGTAAGTAGAGGGACGATTGAATTCTCTTGATGCTCTCATTACAAAACCATACATTTTAAGTGCCTTATTGACTATATTGTCAATATGGCCATCAAGGTGAAGCTTTGAGTTCAACTGTACGCCTAGATCACGAAGAGAATTCACTTTGTTAAGTGAAGTGTTTCTGAAAGAATAATTGAATTTCGTCACATTTTTCTTCTTTGTAAACATAATGCTATGGCATTTAGATATACTTAGGAAGAGTTTGTTTACAGAACAGTAGTCCAAAAAACGGTCAAGGTCATTCTGAAATTCTAAACAGTCGGATAGATGACTGATATTTTTATAAATCTTCAAATAGTCCGGATACAGGAGGAACTTAGAATTTTTAAAGCAGTCTTTTATGTCGATAATTAACAAGATGAACAAGAGGGGACCTAAAATTGAGCCTTGAGGAACTCCGGAAGTGTAACCATGCGAGACTCATAACAACAACAACATATAACACAACACAACAACATACAACATATTGATAACAACTTTCTGGGTCCTATTGGTAACATATGATACAAACCAACGTAATAAATTTCCTCTTATACCATTGAAAGCAATTTTGGTCAAGAAGTAGTCTGTGATCGACTTTATCGAAAGCCTTTTGGAAGTCCGTATACACTACATCAATTTGTTGTCTATTGTCAATGCCTTTAAATAGATGCTTTGTTAAAACAAGGAAGTTACTTACACAGGACCTACCTCTAACGAACCCGTGTTGCTCTTTTATTAAGATGCTATGAAGAATAGGGTAGATCTCACTATGCACCAGTCTTTCAAAAAGTTTGGAAGTTCCTGACAATAAAGAGATTGGGCGATATGTAGAAACGTCACTATTAGGGCCACATTTATGAACTGGAACGATGTTCGCTTGTTTCCATACATCAGGGAAAACCCCATATGAAAGACATTTATTGAACATAATGAAAAGAGGGGAGCTCAGTGTGTCACATGTGTTTTTTAAAAAGATTGAAGGGATACCATCAGGCCCAGGACCTTTGGAAGCATTCAGTGATTGTAGCTCTTTCCGTATTTTCTGCAACGAAAAGTGCAGATTACAAATATTGATATCACCATCAGGATTGGCGGGAGGAGGCACCCATGAAGTATGATCAAAAGAAGATGGTTCATATACTGATTGGAAAAAAATTGTGAATAAATTACAAATAGTAACAGGGTCATCTGAGGACTGTTGGAGATAGTGAACTGTAGCTGGAATACTATTAGAGGAGTTACGACTAGAAACATATGACCAGAATGCCTTAGCATTTTTGACCACACTATCTTCTATACCATTCATATAATTTTTAAAACACTCGTCCGCCTCCTTTTTGAATTTTATTCTATAAATAGAAAATAGTTCGTAGTCTTCAGTGTTTCCATATTTTTTTCCACTTAACCCATGCGCGAGATTTATTTTTGAATATGTGCAAAAGAGATTTAGTGAACCAACATGGGAATTTCAGACTTTTAGGCTTGTGAGTGGGGGTGTGTAATTTAATGAATTCATAGATTTTTTCATAAAAAGTTGCAACTGCTTGATCGAGGGGTGGATCTTTAAGTAAATTGTTCCAATCTTCAGCTTCAATGTCAGTATTGATCTTGGAATAATTCGATTTATAATAATTGAATTTGTTAAGATTTTTAAGTTTTGGTAAACGTGTTGGCTTTCTAAATGGTATTTGTACGAAGAAGGAAGGATGGTGAGTATCTATTGGCAAGAGTGAGGTGTTAGGATTATGAGCAACAGCATGTGTATTACAGATGAAAAGATCTAAAATCCGCCCATTACAGTTAGTGAATATGTTAAATTGATTTAAGTCCAATTGTGAGCAAAAGTTTAATAGATGTCGACTTGCATTTGAATATTTTCTATCAGATGCACATGTCATGTACGAATTTGTTCTAATCCAGTTCAGCGCAGGTAGGTTAAAATCACCGGTAAAAATAATGTTTTCTATGCAGGGATCGTCTACCAAATTCGACAACGAATTGATAAAGTTAACATATATATCATCCGTGGCGCTAGGGGGTATGTAAGTAGCACAAACAAGTAGGTATTTACCACTATAAGAGGGAATTTTTATTATTTTATGTTCCGGTAAAATTAAAGGTGGTGACAGAGTGAGACTAGTTGGTTTTAGTTGTTTGGAGACCGCTATCAGCACGCCTCCGCCATCTTTTTTATTAGAAATAGCTCGATCTCGATCGTGTCTGAAAACTATATAACGGGAATCAGTTAATTCGTTATCGGTGATCTCTGGAGTCAACCAGGTTTCTGTTAAAATGTCGTAAGCGTGCGATAATATATTCATGAATAATGTGTTCAGTTTAGTCCTGACCCCTCGACAATTTTGATAATAAATTGATAAATTATTATCTGACATCGCAATATTTAGCAAAAATAATAGTATTAATTTTGAGTGGTATAATGGAGGGTTTATTACATAAATGAGTAAAAATTAAGATTGACTGTTTCCGAAAAGTATGCTCGAGCAAACCTACAAATTTTATTAGTATAGATTAGACAGTACGTTAAATTGAGAAAAAATTGACACCATAGACTACTAGATACTATGAGCAGGATTAAAATTAATCAGCATTTTAAGTGTGCGCAGCAAAACAATGAAATCAAACCCGAAAAAGTATTTAAAACATATATAAAAAAAAATATACGAAAAACGAGAAAACTTACTAACTCCTCTCTTTAGTTCTGATGATAGTGTTGTATGATGGCACGATGCCAAACAGTGCCGTATAATAAACTGTGCGTGCAATATTACAAAAATATTTGAAGACCTCTGTTTACCATACTTTTCTGCCAACAGAAAGAAATGATGCTGAAACAAACAATGTGCTTATCCGAAAAACAAGGACAATTTTGAATGTAAATAATTGCCAATAAATGTAGATATAATTAAGCATAAAGGCATTGCTAAATTACAAGAGTCAGTAGAATCTGGCATGAGAAACGGCTTAGCTCCTATTTGCAATTTTTGCGAAATAGGCACTATATCATTTAATTACGATTTAAACGATTTGATCATCTTTGAATTACATGATTTGTATTTAGCTCTAGATGACATTCCTCGTAATATTTAACTAAATAATAAGTTTTATTTAATATTGGCTATTATTGAATACGTACCACCTTTACAGTTGGCAGGTATTGGTCATTACAAGGCTTATTGTTTTAGACCTTATAATAGGTCATTTCAATGTTACGATGATTTATATAGTAAAATTCATCATCATGCAATAATTTATACAACTGAATAGTCGTATTTCAGTCAGAATTTTTATAGATACAATTTCATGTTTCATACTACACTTATAACAATCGCTTGGGCGTAGTATTCATGTACCTACATTGTAAATCTAAGTATGCAGGTACTTACTTAAACATGCGATGTAAGATGTACCTGATCGCTATTAAGAGCGTTTATACCTTAAGAGTGGCAACGTCGCGTCGCAATTTAGTGTCATATTTCGTGGTTTTCAATTTTTATCATTTAATCGGAGCTATATTTTAAAAATCTGTTTAATTAACTTTTTAGAATTATGTAAACTGTGTAAAAGGTAAGAAATCGTTGCGTTTACAGTTCTATTTATATGCAATTATATGCAAATAATACATTGGAAACTTGCAGGGCGTTATTTTCATTGTAAAATAACTGTAAGCATTACGATTACTTACTTTTTAAACACTTTCACGTAATTCTAAAAAAATAATTAAACAGATTTTTAAAATATAGCTCCGATTAAATGATAAAAATTGAAAACCACGAAATGTGACACTAAATTGCGACGTTGCCACTCATAAGGTATAAACGCTCTTAATATTATTACTTAGATTGTATTTTATTGATCTGTGATTTTACTAATTAAATTAAATAAGTCATTAAAATAATAACTAGTTTTAAATGTTTTAAACAATTTGATTGTGCAATTTATTAATTGGGTGTAGCTATATTATAATTGTAGTCGACTGTGCTTTGGCTTTGAGAAAGTCTTTATTTTGTAACATACAAGTAGGTACTTACTAAGAGTTATCTCTGTATCATTCATGCATGGTATCATTTATATGATTATGCGCTAGAACCATAGGGGTACTGGACTACACTACAAACCTACCTCACAATTGAGTCAATTATTACTGATCTGTGATTCTGAAATCTGTAATATTTGTTGCTGTAAAAGCTCCAACGAGAAGACCAACTCCCGAAAATTTACAAGAAAGGCCGCTAAAACATTAGGACGTTAGCAGCGCGACAGTCGCGCGGCAGAAGCCGTTTAGCCAATCCAATTAAGCGGATTGCTTCTGCCGTGCAACCTTCGCGCTGCTAACGTCCTAATGTGAAAACGGCCTAAAACCTAAGTTTTACTTATACCTATAGGTATGGGCTTTTACAGTAAACAATGGTGCCAATTATGTTGTGCACAAATTAAACTTAATTCAAGCTATTGCTAACTTTTTCTGTAATAAAACAAGAAAGAGACGGCCGTATTCCATTAAACGAAACTAAAAACATGTCGTCTAAAAACGCGGTGAAGTGCAAGGCGTAAACTTGTTTGACATCTATAACTTAGAACGCTATTAGGACTAGCGCGCATTGCGACAGCAACCGGTGAGGTTTGCTCCCGCAAAAATCTGTGATGTATGAACTACAGTGGAGGTACGCGCACTGCGGCTGTTCAACCGCATGCCGCTAAAAAATCTGTGACTTGCTACAGATTTCTTGCGGTGCGGCGCCGCACGGTTTTTTTGCATACAATAAACTTGTATGCAACCCCGCGCACTGCGGCAGAAAAATCGTAGCGCGCAGCAGTCAGTAGTGATCGAGCCACGGCGGAAGAATGTTGTCGCCGAGAGCTTCGTCCGACGATGCGGCGGCCAAAGCGGTCGCCGATGTCAATATTGATGCCCTAATCATTGAAGTACAAAGTCGGCCCGTACTGTGGGACAAAACTCATAAAGGATACGCAGACAGAATTATTAAATCAAACATGTGGGACCAGGTCTATGAGAAGATTATAGAAAATTGGAGTGAGTTGTCAATTGGAGAAAAACAAAAAATTGGTAAGAATTTTTTTATTTCTTAGTATTATTACCTAGTAGGTACCTACAGAAAGCAGAGTTTATTACAGTAGTTTAGGTATTACCAACAATTGTTACGCCAAACAGTTATATTTTATCATATTGCCATGGGACAGAACCTCTAATTGCAGTAAAATAATTTGCAAAATAATCTCTATTCTGTAGGCTGTTCATGGTTGACCTGATGGGGTTTCGACGGAAGTTAAGTAACTCAGTCCCATACAATTCATCTCTAGGTCTGACTCCATCGTGTTTTCGTACGTAATTGTGTAAAATACAACAAGTTTTGATGATTTTATCACAAGTAGTCGTTTTAACATCTAGAGCACGGTGCAAAATTCTCCATTTATTGGTGAGTTCCAAAAGTACAATCTACCATTCTTCGCACTCGTGTAAGCCTATAGTTAAAAACTCTTTGAGTTACTGTAAGATTCCGTCTTGGATATGGTCTCATAACATGTTCCGACTGCGCGAACGCCTCGTCTCCGACAAAAACTAGTGGCATCACTTTGCCATCTTCGTCATTAGGTAATGTTTTTGCCTCCGGAAGTTTTAACTGATTCCTTTCGAGTTTTTTCCCGAAATTACAATTCTTGAAAATTTTTGAGTCACTATTCCCACCATAAGCTCCAACATCCACAGATATAAAAGAATAATCTGCATCGGCTACTGCCATCAATACAATTGAGTGATACTGTTTGTAATTAAAATATTGAGAACCGGCGTTATTAGGTTTTTCACACCTAATGTGCTTCCCGTCAACGCTACCTAAGCAGTTGGGAAAATTTGTGCGTTTATAAAAAAAATTAGCTTTAGTATTCCAAGTATCTTGATCAGGTTCTTGCATGTATATTGGTTGTAAACACTCCCACAATTTTTCACATGTTTCTTCCACTATCTCCCGGATTGTAGTAGCACCAATGAGATATTCATAATAAAGTGAGTTGATGCTGTTCCCCGATGCTAAGTACCTGTAACAAATAAACAAAGATTTTTTTTGTTTTTTTTAATAATAATATTCCACAACTATCACACAACGCCATCTAGTCCCAAGCTAAGCAGAGCTTGTGTTACTAGATAAAATACTTATACAAAGTTGATACGACAGATGGGCTTTCCTTTAAACTGCCTACACTAGGTCCCATTTTCAAGCTCTGTACCAAAAATCAATTAAATAGGAGCAGTAGTTTAGTCGCAAATGATTTTTTAAGTTTTTGGCCGACCGCTGCTTTGATACGAGAGAATATACGCGCGCCGCGCGCTTGCGACGTTGCCGCTTTAATACCTAGGTATCTAAGGTCAGTTAAATTTATTTAGAAAGGGTGTTTGCGTTTTACTGATTTGTAAGCTATTTAGTTTGTTTGAAAAATAAAAAAAAATATTTATACTTTATTTTAAACCGTGTCAAATTAATACTAAACACGTATAGTATACGTAGTTTAATTTAATGCCCCTCTGTCATATCAACTCTGTATATTTCTAAATACACAAATATTATAGATAAATTACACCCAGACACAGAACAAATGATCGTGCTCATCACACAAACATTTGTCCTGGGTCGGAATCGAACCCACGACCTCCGGCATAGCAGTCAGGGTCACTTACCACTAGACCAACAGGATTGTCAAAATTTCAGAATAGGTAGACCGTATTTACATGAATTTCGAATTATTTTTTCGACCACAGCTAACCATCTAATGATTAGACTAATCAAATGACTACCACTACTCTAAAATACCTACAAGTAGTAACATTTTGTCTCTTTTTTATTACAGGCACACAAATTTAAAAAAAAATGGCGAATCCTGGAAGATTATTTTGCAAAAGAACTTGCAATTCAAAAGAAGGGAAAATCAGGACAAGGATTTAAAAAAAGACGGCCATACATTCACTTTCAAGCCCTTACGTTTTTAGCCTCTCAACCATTGGAGAGAGAAACCACCTCAAACATATCAGTGGATGATTCTGAACAAGACAGTAATAATAGTATCGAACGCGAAAATAGGAGGCAAGTCCGCAAAACATCTCAGGCTCGCGAAACAGACAGAAGTGAAGAACTTTTAGACATCATACGACAAAAAAAAACCTATGATGAAGACATCAGCTTCACGGAAATGTTAGTACCCCTACTAAAAAAATTAAATGACGACCAAAAGCACTACGCAAAAGTCGAAATTTTAAATATATTGAACGTTGCGAAACGTTACCGTCCACCGGAGTTCCAAGGACCGCAAACCCAGTATCGTTCAGCTTGAGAACCTAATCGTTACGACAGGATCCCATGCCCTCAAGACTCACGCCGAAGACTCTCATGTCTAATTATACTCCTTCACCACCATCAACATTTGAGTCACCGGCTTACGTTATGTCTCCGACTCCTAGCCCCAGTTTTGCCTCATCTCAGCCTCTGCCTACTCCACAGCAAGCTCAAGCTTCAACTTCAGGGAATCAGGCATTAGGTACAAACATGGTGTCTATTAAATTGAATCAAGAGAACTTTTGTAATGAACCCAATCATGCTACGCTACTATATGATGACCAAGAAATGGAAAATTATACACAACGGAATCCAGCCAACATACGAGTATCTGAACATACTGACGCAGACATAATATATTCCTCTGATACCGCATCTCATGTCGTAAGACGAGGGAATGGCATTCAAATGAAAGATTTTTTAATCTTCAAGCGTAATTAATCTCTTTTTGTTAAGTTAATTCTTTTTATTTTGCCATAAGTACGTAGTGGTATTCCTATGTTTTTTTCGCCATATTACTTCATAATAAAAGAAAAAAAAGGGGATTTGTTTTATTTATGAATATACTACCAGCATTGTAGCTAAAAGGTATAATTATGTAGGTACTTACCTCAAAGTTACTGAAAGCCTTTCTTCCACTGATATCGCCTTTCTCCAACTCGTATCCTTGTAGTAGCTTTTGTAACCAACAATTCTTTTTAAATTGTCAAAGGTCTTTATGCTCATTCTGTAGTAACCAAAAAAATTTTTTGGAAACATTCGCAAATCATTATATCTCATATAGAAAAAACCCTTCATAGGTCTCATTGCTGTTAATGGATGAACCCAATACTGCTTGCGTTTCCGTTTCCTTGCTGTTAATATTAAATAAATGCAAATCCGAAGCTTGGTTTCGTAGTCCATGCTGGTCGACCTTCCGCTACGAAAGCTGGGATACGAATGGCAAAACTTGCGGCTGTTTAGCCGCAATGCGCGCGCCAAATCGTTTCAGAATTTTGCAGTACCGGTTTTAAAACCGCAGCCGCAACTCGCCGCACCGCAATGCGCGCTAGGCCTTAGTTGATAGCTATAGCCGTCCTGCCTGTTAGTAAAAGATAGCGATTCTCTAATTTATTATAGTTTAGTTATTGTACAAGAGAATCTTCACCAATATTATTTGTAATTATATTTAATAAAAAAAACTGATTACCTATATCAATGTTATAGTTTAGTTATTGTACATAGAATCTTCACCAATATTATTTGTTATTATATTTAATAAAAAGAAACTGATTACCTATTGTAAGCGCCAAATCGTACAGGCAGTTTACACTTGCAGTTGTCGTTAGTGGAGCACAGAGAAAAAACCACAAATACCGTTAAACGTTATATTAACCATTAATAGTTTACAAGGTAAAGTTAGGTGATTCTTTCCCTTGACAAGTGTATCGTTTTACAACTTTGTTTGTACTCAAATATTAATTGTTTATTAGCAGCTACTTATAGGTAGTTAGAATGACGCACGTATGAACGGACGGCAAGTAGGTTGCTGCGTCCGCAAAGTAAGTATGTTCGGTAGTCGAAACCGTACATGTTGGCAACCCAAAAGAATGGGATTTAAAGAACTTGTCAAAAGAAGGAACCCCTGTACAAAGTCAAAGAAAGGGAATACAATTATTCGAAGTTAAACGCGATGTTATCTGCCGTAGGGAGCTTGCGTCGCGGACGGTCCGACATCTCCGCTTGACTCGTTGACGTAATCTCTTCTTGTCTGCTGCGTCGTATGGGTTGCAGTTCAATCTCTTCCAGCCGACTGGTGTTGATTGGTTTCGAGCGACACGATGGTCCATATCGTTTAACCAAGCATCCCACTAAGACAAGAATACCCACTCCTAGGATGGTGTAAGAGATGGCGTACTGATGTATGTCATGAGAAGTCAAAGTGGATGGTAGCTGTTCTTCTCGTGTTTTCATTACAGCTAATCGTTTGACAATCTCATCCAACTCCTCGTTTTCAGGCAGCATCGAGGTCGACACATTGTGTGAACTGATATTTAAAATCTTGTTAACCATCGCGTTAAGGACTGGTACTTTAATGGAGTAGTCCATCTTCATTTTGCTGTTAAATTGGTTATGTGAATGGATCGTTAGTTCCTTTGATTGTAGTAAGCAGCCTTGCGCTAACGTCAGTATTCCTGACGTCATAGAGTACGATGTGATGTCATGCTCGCACACAGTTCGAATAGTGCAAGTTCCGCAACAAATTGCCAGCCAGGTGTTCGCAGTATGTAAGGCGATCCACTTGTCCTTGCATGACGTCTTTTTTATGTCACACGGCGAGGTCGTTCGGTGACCTAATAATTTTGCTTCGCAAGGAGCATTGCTACTGTACAGGTTGAAGATAGGTAAATTCTTGTTACATATCAAGTTGCCAGGTTGAACATGGATGCACTGTTTCATGTCTTCTACCGATAATGAAACGTAAGTGTTTTTCCGGAAATTGACTGCGATGTACTGTGAGGCTAGTCGTACAATGGCCGTTCCTGTGCTAGTAATCATGGGTAACGGAATCGCTCGGTACAATGTGAAGTCCTCATCTGAGATCAATAGTATGTGAATCTCAAACAGGAAATAGTTCGTCGTGACTCGCGCTCTCGCATACAGCAGTTTGTACAGGTCTTTCACGTCTTGTTGTACATTCCGAATGGGCAACGACGAAGTCCTGGGGAGTTTTCCAGCGATTTCAGTCAGCTGCTCAATTAAGGTGACAGGTGTCATTAAGTGGACATCGATGTGACATTTGTAGACATCCGTTAGAGTCTCGAACAGCATCTCTTGTACCCTCTCTAAGTTTGAGATGAGCAGGTACGCGGTAAGCGAAGCTGAATTAAAGTAGTTCGTGGCCATCACAATTTCTATTGCTGACTCGACTTTCGCTAATTTGGTGTCGGTCTGTGTCATAAATCCGTCTATCAGACTAAGTTGTCTTTTGATGTTCAGCTCGTTCTTCTTGAGCACATTATTTTGCAGTTCTACGATAGAAGTCTGATTTTTCACCAACTCCAACAAATAGTTCTCGTTATTCTGAATGTTTTGTATATCTTCCTGATATTTGTCGGCGAATCGTTGATCTAATATGCCGAAGAGGCTGTTTGCGACATAGCCGATCCCGTCAACCAGTCCTCGTTTCTTCCTGTTCGTTAAGTGCTTGTGAGGGGATAGCAAGATGGTATTGTAGTGACTCAGGATGTCCATTTCGTGGTTAAGCTGGTCTAAAGTCGTTTTGCAGTATCTTGGACCAGTTTTCTGACATAACTCCGACAATACTGTAAGATAAGCTTCAATACGCCGTACTCCGTCCCAATAGTTTGTTAAGTTATAATACATAAGGAGCGTCCATTCGTCATGTATTACTTGCACGTTACCCAATGTGTCGTAATAAATCGGACGATTGGCTTCGAAGCTAGTAATTTGAGCGCTTGACGACACGCTCGCGCCATATGACCCAGTAACTAATGTAAATAAATCAGAATCAGAATCAGAGTGTTTATTTGTGAAACATAGGTATTTACATAAAGATCTTAGGTTATTATATGTGCGCTATGTTTTGCCGTGAAGGATAGTAGAAGAAGGAAGTATAGTAAAGTAATTAGCGTTGTTAGAAAAGTGAAGAAACACTTTTTCTTAGTGCCTTTCTTTGGCATATCTGGCGTTTTCGTTTCGAGTTGGTGTTGAGCGCTTTTCTCGATGGGCAGTGGTGAGAGTTTCACGATGGGACGTTTGATGATGCCAGATTGAGTTTTCAAAGTCGTCACTCGCACGTAGCCGTCGGCACCAGGATGAAGTTCCAGCACGCGTCCCATAGCCCATTTCCCGGGTGGCAAGTTGTTGTCCTTTACCAAGACTATGTCACCTTCCTGAATGTTTCGTTTAGGTTTGTTCCATTTACACCGGAATTGAAGTTGCGTTAGGTATTCGTTCGACCAATTCTTCCAGAATCGTTGTAGCATATGCTCCGTCAGCTGCCAGCGTTGACGTAAATCGACGTTGTATACGTCACAGTAGTTAGATATCGGAAGTGACATCGTGGAGCTACCGGTAAGAAAATGGCCAGGCGTGAGGTAATGTTGAAATTCTTCGGGGTCCTCCGTAAGTGGGCAGAGGGGTCTCGAATTTAGACAGGCTTCTATCTTCGTTAGTAAGGTAGCAAACTCTTCGTACGTCAGTTTTTGATCCCCCAGTACACGGCGGAGATGGTGCTTCATAGATTTCACGGCCGCCTCCCACAGACCACCTGCTGTGGGCCACGCCGGGGCATTAAAGTGCCATTCCACTTCCAACTTCCCAATTTCAACGAAGAAATCCGGTGACAATTCTTGTTTAAAATACTCAAACTCATTTCGTAGCATCTTCGAAGCTCCGATAAAGTTGGTACCACAATCTGAGTACACATGTTTAGGTGTGCCTCGTCTAGCACACATTCGTTGAAATGCAGCAATGAATGTTTCGGTACTCAAGTCAGACACGAGCTCAATATGTACAGCTTTCGTAGCCATACATACAAAGATCGCGATGTACCCTTTCGACGTTTTCACCCCCCTTCCTTTGTTAAGTTTGACCTCAACATGTCCAGTAAAGTCCACGCCAGTATGGGTGAAAGGTCGGGATGGTGTAGCTCTCGGTTGAGGCAAATCTGCCATAAGTTGGTAGTTATCGGTCGGGTTGAAACGATGACATCGTACACAGCGTCGTAGTTGCGTTTTCACCGCACGGTTGCCGCCGATAATCCAATAGCTCTGCCGAATTTGGGCCAAAGTAAGGCGTGCTCCTCCATGAATAGTCGTCAGGTGCGCTTGTTCAATCACGAGTTGAGTCAGTCGTCCATTTCGTGAGAGAATAACGGGGTGCTTCATCTCGAATGGCAAGTTCGAGTTCTTCAGTCTCCCGCCAACGCGAAGTATCCCTTTTTCGTCGGGATAAGGATTCAGTTTGTAGATAGAGCTCCTTTTCGTTATAGTTTCGTTTGCCATTAATTGTTTGTATTCGGGTCCGAATTCAGTTCGCTGAACTTGTTTTATTATTTGCTCGGTTGCTAACTTAAGTTCGTTCGCACTTAGGTATGTCGTATCAGGTTGCATCTTGTCGCGTGTCGTAGCGATAAAGCGTAACACCTGGACAGTTACTCGAATTACTTTAGTCAATGAACTGCAATCGTTTAATAATTTGTTTATAAAGTGTTCATTGTCAGTCGATGTCGCTAGGGTTGTCTCTTCCAAGTTTCTTTTATCGATGTGTTGTGTTAAAAAACATGTTGGGTTGATCTCAAGTTCGGAGTCTTCATTTTCTTTTAGAAATCCTGGGCCTTGCCACCAGAGGTCAAAGTTGCTAAGGTTACTCGGCAGCATCCCTCTAGAGGCACAGTCAGCAGGGTTTTGTGACGACTTCACGTAGCGCCACTTGTCCGACGGAATGATGAGTTTTATTTTGTGGACTCGATTAGATACGTATTTGTCCCATCTTGACTCATCACCCTGCAGCCAGGCTAAGACTACTTGAGAATCACTCCAGGCCCGGATAGTCAGGTCGTATCCCGAAAAGGCTTCCACTACTTTTCCCATGAGTTTTGATAATAGTAGTGCCCCACACAATTCCAATCTTGGCAGCGTAGTTTTCTGAGACAGAGGTGCAACCCTAGTTTTTGCGGCTAGTAGAGTTATCGTCGGCATATTTTCTTCGTTTGTTGCTCGGCTGTATATGACGCACGAATATGCTTTTTCGCTGGCATCGCCGTCGCCGTCGTCTGTAGCTAACTGTTGCAATGTTCTCATGGCCAACCATGGCGCGCACTTGGTTACGTATGTTACGGTGCAGAGTTGGAATTCTTGAAGTCGTTCAGATGGCGAGTCACGCCAAATTATCTTCTGGAGTGGTTGTTGATCGTCAGCCATCCAGATGCACCGATACATCTTCTCGATATCCGCAGTGAATGAGTACTTATACGACCTCCACTTTAGTATAAGGTCTTGAATGTCTTTCTGTAGATTCGGACCCTTTTCCATTAAGCTGTTCAAGCTGTAGCCAGTTGAGGTTTTTTGCGACGCGTTGAAAACAACCCTTAGCTTCGTCGTAGTGGATTGTTCTCGCAAAACACCATGATGCGGGAGATAGCATTCTGATACGGATGTGGAAAGCGGAGACGCCAGCTTCATATGATTTAGTTCGGTATATTCTCTTATAAAGTCCCGGTACATCCGATCAAGTTTGCCGTTCTTTTCCAGGCGCTTTTCCAGCTGTAGGAACTGTGAGATTGCGATCGACTTTGATTTCCCGAGATTGTTTTGAAAATTGGGTACCATTGGCATTTTAACGATGTATTTGCCTTCCATATCTCGTTGCACGGTCTTGGTATAGTAATCTTCACACTGATCATCTGTTGAAGTATCGTTTGTATGCGTAGCGATGACGTCTTCGTTCTCCCAAATTTTCGTTAGTTCGTTCAGATTGACTATTGTGACGTAACAATTGAAAGTTTTCAATTTGCCACATAAAATCCACCCTAGGTGCGTCTGTTGTGCAATCGGTGACTGCTGTTGACCTCTGAGTACCCCGTCTAGAAGTATTTCAGAGTACACGTCAGCCCCTAGCAACAGATCAATAGGGCGAGAGATATTATAATCAGGGTCAGCTAGTTTTAAGTTTTCCAAGTGCGGCCAAGCAGATTTTTCGAAGGTACTGTTAGGAAGCTTATTCGTCAATTTTCTCATAATCAGAGCCTGAGTTTCGAAGCTGTAATCTGAGTGGATTGACTTGCAAGCGAGTTGTAGTCTGCCCTTACAATCACCAGATACCGTTCCTATTCCAGACACGGTAGCGTTAAGCTTCTTCCTCGGAAGTCGTAATAGTTGCGCAGCGGTCTCAGTTATTAGGTTCACTTGTGAGCCTTGGTCCAGCAGAGCGCGAAGTATTAAATACGTTCCATCGTTGGACTTCACTCTCAGTTGTATCGTAGTCAACAGGACCTCCATCTCATTCGTAGATAAGTGATGAGAACTCGGTGGCTGCGTGGATGATGTAGGGCTTTGACTTTGGTTGTTTCCATTTCCCGTAGATGGTCCAACCTTTTTTGTATGCAAAAGTGTGTGATGTTTGTTTTTGCATTCCTTGCATACATTCTTCGAATTACACACTTTTTCACCGTGACTAAATAAACAGTTTTTGCATATATTCAATTTAGACACAAGTGCTATTCGCTGAGTCGGTTCCATATTCACGAACTTTGAACATTGCATTAAAGAATGCGCTTCGTTGCATTGAGGGCATTGTCCGTATCTAGCGTGATATGTTTTCGAGTTGTTGGACTTATGATATTTTTTGATGAAATTTTTTGCGGTTTTTCGGTTGTTTCTTGTTGTTTCTTAGGGTTCTTCAAAGTTTCGTAGGCCATAAACTTGCCTTCCAGGAAGTAAAGAAAGTCGTTTAAATTAGGTATTTCTCTTTGGTCTTGTAGATCTTTCGTATATTCTGCATGGGTTGTCGAATCTAGTTTTTGCGACATCATATGAACGATCATTGGCCCCCATGTGGCATTATCCACACCAATGTTTGTTAATCCATTCAAACATTCAGTAATGACGTCATGCATTTTTTTAAGGTTAAATGCATCCGGCTGTTGTATGACCGGCACGTTAAAAATGGCGTTCATGTAAGACGTGAACTGCAGGCGGCGGTTATCGTAACGCTGCGTGAGGATTTCCCAACAAGAGTGGTAATTCTCAGAGTTAATGTGCAGGTGTTGTACCAGTCGTTCAGGTTCACCTTTTAATTTGGTCTTAAGATGCTGCATCTTCTGTGCATTGTTGATTGTAGGATTATTGTGGATGGTTTCTATGAATAGATCTTTAAAAGAAATCCACTGGATATAGTTGCCAGAGAATTCAGGAACCTCTATTCTCGGAGCTGACTGCTGATAGTGTACATTTGACCAAATTTTACTGTTGAGATTTTTGCGCATCTCATCGTATTTGTGTTCGATGTCTAAGAACGTAGCATGGTAGCTTTCGTCGGAGTTTTTTAACGAGGATTCCAGTTCCCAAAGCAGTTTGTCGATAGCCTCCCATTTAGTTTTCAAAATGGAAAGGTGATCCTCCATCTCCCATTTTTCGCTGATTCGTTTCAGATCTATCTTCGATAACGCGCGATCGATGGCCTTGAAGTTACACATCTGTTTGTTCAACATAAGTTTGACCCTGTCTTCATCAAGTTCGCCTAGATCGGAAAGATCGAATTTAACTTCCTTTTCTTGTTGTTGTTGAAAATGAAGCTGCAGTGACATGATATCTCTTTTCGTAGATTCGTACATCGCTTTCGTTTTGCCGTAGATATCATCCGTGAAGTAGTTTATGTTTTTATCTAGCAGCTCCTTCGTCAAGACTTCGTGCCTTTCTGCGAAATCTCTCCACTGGGCTTCTAGAGACTCGAGCCTTTTACCCAAACAGTCGAGATTCTTCCGTGACATGCTGTCCTTTTTGTAGTTAGTGCAGAGGGTCTTGATGCTTTCAAAGCAAGTTGATTGAAGTTGAAGTTTCTCCATCGTTATGCTTCTCGTTTCAAGCAGTTAACTCAGCAGTTCTGGTACGTATGTTGTGTACGTAGACAGACGAGCGTTGCGTTGGCTGACGACCAGAAAACCACTTCTTCGTTGGCAGTTTCCTTGATTCCAAATCTTGAAGTTTGGTTCTTCTTTGACTTGGAACGGTCGCTGTGTGGAACCCAGCACTCTTTCACTCTGTCCAGTATATGCCTTCTCAATCGTGCTGGTGAGACCCGCTTCTGGGAGGCCAACACAACCGAGTCGCTACCGTAATGAGAGTTGCAAAGCGCCAAATATCCACGAAGGCTCGAAGGACCAAAAAATGTAAGCGCCAAATCGTACAGGCAGTTTACACTTGCAGTTGTCGTTAGTGGAGCACAGAGAAAAAACCACAAATACCGTTAAACGTTATATTAACCATTAATAGTTTACAAGGTAAAGTTAGGTGATTCTTTCCCTTGACAAGTGTATCGTTTTACAACTTTGTTTGTACTCAAATATTAATTGTTTATTAGCAGCTACTTATAGGTAGTTAGATTGACGCACGTATGAACGGACGGCAAGTAGGTTGCTGCGTCCGCAAAGTAAGTATGTTCGGTAGTCGAAACCGTACACCTATATCAATGTTATTATTACTTTGTCAATAAATGTTATTTTTATGTTATTTTAATTAGTCAATCTAATAAATACTTCTAAGAGTACAAAGGTAATGCAGTTGTTTTATTTTCTGCTAAACTATTGTGTACGCACCTGTACGAAACTATTAAACACATTAACGATACTATACTGGAAATTTTAGAACGTTAGCTCTTTATACTGCACGGCCGCTTTTTAGTAGCCATTCAAACTTGGTCGGTTTATCCATGTATGACGGTTGTTCTGGTATTTTTAATATATCTCTTTCATTATTTAGTATAACGAGCTGAAATTTTACATGTGGATAGTTGCATCAACACTGAACACCACTGTTCATCACTGAACATCGGAATATGTTTTATTTTGCTTTTCCATTAAAAAGTCATACAATCGGATGCCATACACTATAGTGGTCCATTCGTAGTAAAATATGCCATTGCTCATTAATTACTGAAAGCACATAAATGAAATTTGGCGAGACATTGTAGACCCTTACAAGTTACAAATAAACGTTATAAGTTAGGTTCTAGAGTTCCTATTTTAAGTGCTTGGGCCTAATTACCTTATTTTACTTTTACGTGTTTAGCTTCTGAACGGTATGTTTTTTTCAAATTCTGTTTTATCAAACATTACACACAAATTAAAAGCAACGTGCGTAAAATATTACAACTCTGCAGTAAACCGTTTTATATGATTTTCATCAAATAGCCAAACGTCAGCGCAGCGGAAACTTGATTATCTTCGCAGTTTTATGACACACAAATTTCATTTAAACATACACATTTACCTCTCGTTACACACTGATTATTGAATGTATTTGTTTTCATTAGTGCCGCTAGGATGACGTAGTTCCAGCGGAAACAGTTTTTGTTGAATAGCTCCCCAATGGTTGGATGCACAAATTTGTAATTACCATACACAATTACACGACGTCATACACTAAATATCTGCTAAACTGAAATTAAGAAATTAGACAGTTTTCCGCTGCGACTACGCACACGCACACCCCATAGTGGCACAAAATTTGCGAAACAAGAGGTTAAAATCTTGTAATTACAACCCATTAAATGAAAATGATTTAATTGAAAATTAAGGTGATTATGTGCGCAATTTGGTCATATCATATGGTGAAAGCTCAATGCCTCTGTTGCAGACAGTGGAACCTGCAAATCCACATGGGATTGAATGGGATCACTACCCTTATTTAGAAAAAACTCCACAGGATATTTTATTAGAAAAATTATTACTAAAAAATGTAACCTCTGTACAAACTCAGGAGGTAGAAAACAATACATCAGCTCAAAGTGAATGTCCACAGTGGCATGAAGTGAGATCATGCAGGATCACTGCCAGCATGTTTTATGTAGTGTGTCACATGTAAAAGTTTTAATAACAGTATAACGTAAGTACGCTGTACTGGTACAGCGTCCTAACTATTGTTTGCCTCACCGGATGACGTCACTACGTCAGCGCCGGCTGTCGCTGAAAACCAGCGCTGGGGCTCTGTCTTGCATAGGGTCGCGGCATAATGCTGAGCGATAGCCGTTTTGCGTAGATGTGACGCATGTTTCCCCCAACCTTTTCATATTTTCTGTGTTTGTGTTATTTTTTGCGTCATGTTTACCGCAAATAAACGCATTTTCTTTCTTTCTTTCTTTCTTTCTTTCTTTCTATAATAGAAATAATTTTAGCACCCAAAGCTGTACATAATAAAGCAGTAGCCCATGGCTAAATCAATGAACCAATTGCTATTGCCAAATATGAGGGAGAATTCGGGTTAAAGGTAGAAAAATGTGGGTTATTCATCTCTTGTGAATATCCCTTTCTTGCAGCTTCTCCAGGTGGTTTATTGGGGGCAGATACTGTTATTGAGGTCAAGTGCCCTTATGCTGCTAGGAATTGTTTAATATCTAATATAAGTGTGCCATATTTAGAAAAGCACAATAGAGAGTTTTTGTTGAAAAAGACATGTGTCTTTTTCAACAAAAACTCTCTATTGGTAAATTTCAACTTCTATTGGTAATTTTCAACCGATAAATAGTTGCCCTTGAACTTGAGCATAATATGGATGTCCATATTATGCTCAAGTTCAAGGGCAACTATTTTGTACAGGAAGGCAATTTTGTAATTTTATTGTGTACACATTTGAAGACATGAAAGTAATATTCATTAGTAGAGAAGAATCATATATAAATGAAATGTTAACTCATTTAATAAATTTCTATGTACACTATTTAGAACCTGCAATTCTAAATAAATACTTATACAATGATTATCTACAATCAATAAAAAACAGACATACATAAGTATTTAAATGTTTTATTTAATATTCTTCATAATTCCTTCTCGAAAATTACAACACATAAAACATATGAAAAAGATTTTACTTGCTATTGGAATGTAGCTATGGTCTACATCATTCTTTAATATTTTTTATGTTTTTGTCAGACCTATTATCCTTTCAATATGAACTCTCTTATTTGCAAGCTCCCTATCTTTTATTACTGTCAGACCTGGCAACTGAGATTTTCCTTTTAAAAATGCTGGTATCTTTACAGACACATTTCTATCAGCAAACATGTCCTGTATTGTGAAACCTCTTTCTGCCAGTATCAAACTCAAACTCAAAGCATTTATTTCAATTAAACCATTTACAGGCACTTTTGAATTGTCAAGTGGGTCAGTCAGAAATATGTAGCTAGTTGCCCATTCCAAAGCGTAGTAGGTACCTATGGAGAAGAACGGGCAAGAAACTCCATGGACACTCTTTTAAATTATATTGTTACATAAATATTAGTTACATCATTAATGTTGAATATATATATATATATATATATATATATATATATATATATATATATATATATAATAGGTATAATTATATGTGAGAACGATGTAAATAAGACGTACACGTTGAGTGTCCAGTGTACAGTAAATATAAATTTAAACAAAACAATCCATAATAAAATAATTAAAATAAGCCTTGGTGGCTAAGAGATGACCAGTCCCAACTGACAGCGCCCGTTCACGAACATGACGCATGGATCAGCACCATTCAGCTCAACCATTTTTCATGGTATGGTATCACTACTTGGTTCAGTATGGTATCACTACTTTGGCACTTAGTCAGCAGATCACTTCGTTCCACAGCCTGCCGGTCACTTATTGATCCGTATGTTTATGAACAATATGATAGCAGCCCACCGGGTGTTGCACCTACTAATATTTTTAAAGTGTTAGCATGTTTATAACTACTCCAGGACGCTTGTTGAGATTTAGGGTTTTTTGGTTTTTGGACTTTTATTTCTGTTCCATCTAATATTACTCTGAGATTTTCATCAAAATTCTTGAAAGGTTTAGGCATATAATATTGTACTAATTCCTTTCTAGGCCAAATATCTATTTTTATCCACAACTGATAAATAAAGTTTACCCATGTAATGAAAATATTTGAAACTGTACTTTGGCTAATATTAAAAAACATGCTAAGTTCATAATTACATTTATTCTGCCTCAATTTCATCAGTGTCAAAAAGAACTGATCTTCAGCACTCGGATTAATCACATTGTTATACAACTGATAAATAAAGTTTACCCATGTAATGAATATATTTGAAACTGTACTTTGGCTAATATTAAAAAACATGCTAAGTTCATAATTACATTTATTCTGCCTCAATTTCATCAGTGTCAAAAATAACTGATCTTCAGCACTCGGATTAATCACACTGTGGCCGTAATATCTGCATTTGTGTACCATTAGACTAAGAGTTGAATACACTAAATAGAATTTCTTGTATGACTCAAACCCTGTATAAAACATTATGGCTGCATCATTATCTTTATATCTATTGATAGACCCATAAATGTGTTCATGATCAACTTGAGTACTTTTAGAAAAATATTCAAGTGCACTATTTGGAGATGCTGCAACACTAGCATTTTCTATTATTATTTCTTCACAACCTATTTCCTGTGTAAGGTCTTTGTTATTAATTACAGTAGAACTAGTTGACGGTTGTGGATCAAATTCACATGTATCTTGAAAGAGCTTCTTCTGACTACGTCTTTCAAGACGATGCTGTCGCTCTAGTGCGGCTGGATTATCTGGTTTAAGTTTAATAAAGTAGAAAACAGATGGTACAGCAGTCTTTTTAAGAAATTTGGCAAGTGGTTCATAACCTGAAATGATAGAGAAATCATGATTACTAATTCATAAGTAAGAAGTTAGGTGAGTTAGGCAAAAGTACGTAAAAACATTGATGGCTCACCTGTATATTTGCTTCTCCCAAAATAATCTTCTTCTCTAATATGTGCTGCACATAATCGTGCAGTACTACTCGTCTTAAAGTTTTTGATGCGTAAGGCCACTTCCCACTTCCTCCTGCGCTTACTGTCCTTCGGAAATAAATGGACTCCCCTATTTTTACAATTTAATGCACTACATTGAGGCATTTCTGCACAAATTATTAAGAATAAGAACGACAAACTTTATTAAATACAAATATCCATACGATTTGACAGTTGTTATGTCAAAACACGGTACAGTCGATCATACGCCCTCTTTCGTGATAATAAGTTAGTTTTCCTCCCCATTGAAACGAAATACACACTATCTTATAGCCCTGTACCTTACCATAACAAAAAACATTCAAGTGTCAGCATTCGAGGTCCGTGTGGTGTCCGGACACAAAGAATAGCACCACCCCATATCTTCCAATGGGTGTCGTAAAAGGCGACTAATGGAGCTTACGACCCAGTGCATGATATCAAGCACCTTGGGTCACCCGAATGGTGGCGGGTAAATAAACCACCAACAAATGCATTCCCAAAGAGGGTTAGTGTCAGGCAGGCGGCCGGCTATAAAATCTAAGCCAAATCCCTATGTAACATGGACAGTGAAAATGGTTTGCGCGATAGGGTTAGGGCGTACCCCGCAGGCGACGCGTAGGAGCAGCACCCGGCCCCTGCGGGAAATGGACAAGGGTTGTTGCACCACCCTGGGCGGGTGCGACGTAAGAAGCGAGCTCGGGAAGTGAGATTGAGGTATGCTAGTTGGAATGTTGGGACAATGACTGGAAGAGCAAGAGAGTTAGCAGATGTGTTGAAAAGAAGAAGAATAAATGTAGCGTGTTTGCAAGAATCTAAATGGAAGGGTACAAAAGCGAGAGAAATTGGCGAGGGATACAAGTTCTTTTACTGTGGAAGTGACGGAAAAAGGAATGGCGTGGGAATAGTATTAGACAGTAATTTGAAAGAAAGTGTGATGGATGTAAAAAGAATTAATGACAGAGTTATAGTTGTGAAAGTCATGTTAGAGAATGTTGTACTGAACGTGATTAGTGTGTATGCTCCTCAGGTAGGATGTGAAGAAAGGGTGAAAGAGAAGTTTTAGGAGGATTTTGATGCAGTTGTAATGACCATCCCGGTGCATGAGGAACTGATAATAGGAGGTGATTTTAATGGGCATGTGGGAAGAATGAAAGGAAGTTACGAAAGAGTACACGGGGGATGGGGTTATGGTCGTTTAAACAATGAGGGGGAAACTATGTTGCAATCTGCTACTGCATTCGATCTAGCAGTAGCCAACACTTGGTTCCAAAAAGCCGATGGACACCTAGTAACATACAAGAGTGGAGCACATAATACACAAATAGACTACTTTCTTGTCAGACGCAACAACTTAAAGCACGTCAAGGACTGCAAAGTGCTACCGGGAGAAGATCTGGTCTCACAACACAGACTCCTGGTTATGGAAGTAGTCTTACAAATAAGGCTTGTAAAACAAAAAGAACGCCCCCCTCCTAAAATAAAATGGCATATGTTAGAGAAGACTGACTGTGCGACGAAATTAAAAGACCGAGTGGTAGATAAAATGATAGAGATGGGTGAAATGAATGACCGAAGCGTAAATGAATGTTGGAATGAAATGGCTCAGTATATTAGGAGTGCAGCAAAAGGTATTTTGGGAGAGACGAAAGGAAGGGGCACGATAGATAGGGATACGTGGTGGTGGTCGACAGAGATTGAGAATGTGCTGCGAGAAAAAAAGAAGAAATTTAAGGAATGGCAGAGCATTGGAAATGAGCGTTCTAGTGTGAGAGCTGAAAGAAAGAGTGAGTATGATGCTCTCAAGAAAAAAGCCAAAAGAGCTGTGGCTATAGCGAAAGCTAGTGCTCACGAAAAGCTTTATGACATGTTGGAAAGTTCGGCAGGCCAAAAACATCTATACCGGCTTGCTAGAGCTAGGGAGAGAAAGGCGAAGGATGTGGTTCAGGTAAAATGCGTAAAAGACGAATCTGGAATGATACTGTCGGAGGATGAGAAAATTAAGAATAGGTGGAAGGTTTACTTTGAAAGACTGATGAATGAGGAGAATGACTGGAGTGGTATGCTTGATAATAAACCAGAAAATGAGGGATTAGTAAGAGAAGTCAGTGTGGATGAAGTGAGGATTGCTGTAAACGGAATGAAGAATGGTAACGGACGGAATACCTGTTGAAGTATGGAAAATATTGCGGATGGCCGGTTGGACGTGGTTAGCTTTATTCTTCAATAAGCTGTTGCTGGAAGAAGCCATACCTGACGAATGGTGTAATAGTTCGCTGGTGCCCATTTTTAAAAACAAAGGTGATGTGCTGGAGTGCAATAATTACAGAGGAATAAAGCTAATGTCACACAGCATGAAAGTTTGGGAGAAAGTTGTTGAAAGGCGACTGAGAGAAGAGACCGAAATTTCACAGAACCAATTCGGTTTTATGCCTGGTCGGGGTACGACGGATGCCATCTTTGCTATCCGCCAGCTATGCGAGAAATACAGAGGTGCGCACAAAAACTTGCACATGGTGTTCATTGACCTCGAAAAGGCATACGACCGAGTGCCCCGTGAGGTTCTGTGGTGGGCCCTAATGGAGAAAAGTGTGCCAGGGAAGTATGTCAAGTTGATCCGTGCAATGTACAATCGATGCACTACCCAAGTCCGGTCTACAGCGGGCACTACCGGCAGCTTCAATGTGGCTGTCGGCTTGCACCAAGGGTCGGCTCTCAGCCCTTACCTCTTCCTGGTGATAATGGACGCTCTGACGTCGGACATACAGGAAGAGGCTCCCTGGTGCATGCTGTTTGCTGATGACATTGTGCTGATTGCCGAGAGCGGTCTAGAGGTCCAGAACAGATTGGAGGTGTGGTGGCAAAGACTGGAGAATGTTGGCCTGAAACTTAGCAGAACCAAAACAGAGTACTTGTTTTGCGATTTTGGCGGTCTCTCCAGTCCTGTGCCTGTTACTCTTGCTGGAACGCCCATACCAATCTGTTCCGACTTCCGGTACCTCGGGTCGCTTGTCCAAGGAGATGGCGATGTAGACCGGGACATAACACACCGGATCAACTCAGGATGGATGAAATGGCGACAGGTCACTGAAACAACTTATGACCCAACGATACCCATCAAGTTAAAGGGGAAAATATACAAATCTGTGATTAGACCTGTCGTATTGTATGGATCGGAATGCTGGGCTGTGAAGAAGATGGATGAAAAACGATTACATGTAGCGGAGATGAGGATGTTGAGATGGATGTGTGGAGTGACAAGAATGGATAAAGTAAGGAATGAGTATATAAGAGGAAGTTTGAAAGTAGCGCCTGTGACAGAAAAAGTGAAAGGGAATCGACTGTCTTGGTATGGGCATGTGATAAGGGGGGATGACACTCATGTGACTAAGAGAGTGATGGGTATGAATGTTGATGGATGGAGAGGAAGAGGACGGCCAAAGAAAAGATGGATGGACTGTGTGAGAAATGATATGAGTGAAAAGGGAGTAGATGATGCCTTGACGTCTAACAGGGGAGAATGGAAGAAGAAAACGTGTTGCGCCGACCCCAAGTAAAATGGGATAAGGGCAGGAAGATGATGTCAGCACCATTCAAAGAAACCCAAGTCGTAAAAATGCTTTGTTTACATTATGCCGTAGTGATGGGTAACTCATCATTTTTATATGAGGTTGAGGGAGTACCTCATTTTACGTCGCGAGGTCCTCACGAGGTACCCCTCATTTGAGGCGAGTAATCGCACGTCGGCGTATTCACCTCACGAGCCGAGCCTGAGCCGAAATCAGCCGAGCGAGCGGCAAGCAGCGAGGCGGACAGGTGGGCGGCTCACGAGTACCTACTCATGATTCTGATTTTTACGTCTCCCTCACACACATAATTTTCTTTCGCTCATAAATTCATGACCGCCAAAATAAACAAATCAATGACACTTGATTACCAATCTAATGCTAATGTTTTTAGAGTTCATAGTTAACGTTTAGAGGTCATAGTAATGGCAGAATTAAAAATATTTTCTCTATAATCCGTTTCGAGTAATAAATAATAATGTTATAGTATAGTTAAAATCTCGCTGCAGACTCAGTCATAAATCATAATCGGAGTAGGGATGTGCGCTAGTTGCGTGCGCTCAAGGCCATTATCGATGATGACTCAGACGAATAATTTTAATTTTCTATTTTTAGTTTTATATATACGTTCTTTTGTTTATATATTTAATATGCTTTGTAGTAAATTTGGTAATAAAATAAAAAAATGTGTATTTATTTCTATCACCCATTTATAAATATATAAAACTATCGATATCACTCATTGACTGCAGTAATACACAGGACTACGTGTGGGCGTGGCCTGCCCATAAGGCCCGTGAGTGGGAAAGAGAGCGAAACACTCGAATGATTTATGACCGAGTCTGCAACGAGATTTTAACTATACTATAGTTTACCTATGTTGACCTTGGAGGTGCACGTAGTCGTGAAGTGAATTGTTGACATTATTGTTACAATTACGTTGACTTTTGTGTTTGCGAATAATCGGATTGTTTTGCTTGTGTTCGTACTTATTTGCTTGTTTTGGTTTTGGTGGTAGTGTGGTGGAGATACTTATTGCTGCTGGTGTTGGTTTTACATTTACCATTCCTACATATTTGGCGGGATTATGGCTCCAACGGTAAAAAAATATAAAACCTGGGAGTTTTTCAAGGATTTGGGAGAATATAAGGCCAAATGTACAATTTGCATGAAAATTTTGTCTCACAGGGGTGCAGGCCCCTATAATTTAACCAGACATTTAAAATCCGCTCATCCCCTTGTCCTAGCTGGGATTCAGGAAGATCCTATGACTTTAAATAACGATACTAGTGTTGCTACACCTCTTTCACCTGCGATACCATCTACGTCTCAAGATGAGTCGTCTTCCGCCTGCCCCGATGGTTCCACTCAATTTGTACCAGCAACTTCTGTTCCGAATCGTCGTCCTCTAGTTTGTAATCAAAATAATCAAATCCATCAATATTTTGCAAAACCGCTGTCATTAAAGAAAACGGAAACTATTAATATGTTGCTCTTAAAAATTATTGTCAAAAATTATTTGCCTTTTACAATCGTCGAAAGCGATTCATTCAGAGCATTTATAAAAGAATTGTGTCCTTCGTATGTTGCTCCATCAAGAAAGACGCTATCAAAAGCGATATTACTAAAATTTTATAACATCGTAAGAGAAGATGTGACGAAATTACTAGGACAAGCGGAATATGTGGCCCTAACTACAGATGCCTGGACTTCTGCTTCTCATCATCAATATGTTGCCGTAACAGCACATTTTGTTGAAAACAGCTATATTAAGGCGGCAATGTTAGAATGCATTCTAGACGCACAGCGCCATACCGCACAGAACTTAGCTGATTTAATTAAAAAAAATTGCACCGAATGGAATGTACTCGAAAAAGTAGTATCAGTTACTGCTGACAACGCTAATAATATCAAAGCTGCCATTGCTTTATTAAAATGGAAGCAAGTACCGTGTTTTGCTCACAATTTAAACTTGATTGTTCAAGCAGGTTTATCAGAAATTAAGGTGATACAAAATAAAGTGAAAAGCCATAGTGGAACTTTTCCAAAGGAGTGTTTTGGCTAGTGAGCGCTTAACAGCTATGCAAAAGCAGCTAGGGGAGAAAGAGCTAAAAGTTAAACAAGACGTGATAACACGGTGGAACTCTACGTTCGATATGTTCGAGAGGATTTTAGAGACAAAAAGAAGTGTGATTTCCACCATTGCCACCGATTATCCCAACACGCCAAAGGACAATGGGCAAAATTGTATAGAGCCTGTCCCATCGGCGGCCACATCTGTACTATTTATTATCTAGTAGCCAATTATGTATACAATAAGACTACAAAAGACTGTTTCTGTAAGTTCCTTGGATAAAAAGTTATCATAGGTGGATTATATAAAAAAAAAACTAATTAAATCATTTAAAAGGAATGATTACAGTTTGTATCTTAAATACAATATTTTGTACACCTCGTGATGATGTCACATTGATATAATAATGAATTTTAAGTACATTATAATGATATGACTATGTTATTATATACGTAATATACAAATATAAGATAATGATAGCTTAAATAAAACTAAAGGTTTGTTAAATATGACGATTTATTAAAATAAAAACATTATGCCAAATTACAATAATACAATATTACTTAATAACTACAATAATTATTGAAATTTAATCGACATCAACAATTATTTCATTTAAAAAATCAGCTGGCAAAAGAATGTCTTCCTCTTGGTTTCTCGCCCACCCTAAGTACCAAACTATTAAAAAATAATTCGGGGGGTACCCCTCACGGTATAATTCAGCTCCCAGTATTTACGTATTTAAAAATATAATAATGGCCCAAAAGGCCCTTGAAGGTGTAGTGCGCGAGCTACAAAAACTAGTGAGTGATCTCGTTACTAAAATCAGTGCTCTCGAGTGCAAAATAGATGAGCAAAACTCTATAATAGCGAAACAAGTTCTATCGTTCAAATCACTAACGTCAGCGGTGGAGGGTACTTCGAAATTAGTTCCTTCAAAACTAGTGGAGGTCGATGCCCAAGACCGGTCAGCAATTCCAGCGACGCAGCGACCTGTGCGTCAAGCGCGAGTTAATTCGGCCGCCAAAACTCAAATTGGATATGCAGCCGCTGCAAAAAAGTCAGCCGCTCTTAAAGCAAAGACCGATGGTGACGTAGGTGAGACAAATAACTTACCGAAGACGCCCGAAGCTGTACGAGTCGACCCAAGGATCACTGTGACAGCTACGAGTACAAACCCCACTCCAACTACAAAAACAGCTTCATCATCGCTGGAGTGCGGGGCCACGAGCTTAGCGGAAAAACGTTCGGACGAAGCGATTGATATCGGTGAGGAAGCTTGGCAACCGGCCCGTAAAAAGCGTCATTCCAAACGGCGGGTGGTCACTGGTAGCGGTCTGGTCGATGACGAGCTCAAAACAGTTGAAAAACTAAAATTTATTCAGGCATGGTCTTTTGCACCTGAGACGACGGAACAAAATGTGACCAATTATTTAAATAAAATTCATAATATCGAGCATTATTTTGTGGAAAAACGAGAGATAAAAGCTACAAGGCATGCAGCTTTCGTAATTGCCTTTCCGGAGAGCTTGAATGAGCGGATAAACACGCCAGCGGCGTGGCCCATGCGTGTGAAGTTGTCGGACTGGTTTCCGCGGCGTCCCCGCGGGCAGCGGGGGGACACAGGCTCCGAGATTCGCACCGGTGACAGTGCACGCGCAGTCGCCGGGCGCTCCTCTTCGTGATCACTGTACGCAACGACGAAACAGGAATGAGAACTTACAGTGCCGGTATGCTAATAGTTATAGTTCCCACTCGCAAAAGTTGGGACCGGTGTGCTCAAATAGTGTTAATTTAGGCCCAGCTAGTAATGGGAAGCCTAAATATTCGTTAGATCTCTATTATCAAAACGTTAGAGGATTGCGCACGAAGCTAAGAACATTTTATAATAATATATTAGGGTCTGTGGTCGATTTAATAGCCTTAACTGAAACTGGAATCAATGAGTCGATACATGACGGTGAATTGGCTCCGAACGGATACACAATACTAAGATGTGACCGTGCGGATGGCCGTAAACATGGTGGGGTCATGCTGGCTGCTACGCCGCATGGTGCTCTTGAGTTGCGTAGGGTATCGTTACCTGATAATGCGAACTTGAACGGCCACCCGTTTGAAATCGTTTGTGCGACAGTTTATCGGAAAAATAGTCTTTTGTTTTTATGTTGTGTTGCGTACATTCCACCTAAAACGGTTGAAAGAGAATATATGTATATGTTTTACTTACTAGAACAATTATGTATAAATTATGACGAAGTTATTCTAGTGGCTGATTTAAATATGTACTCAACTAATCAGGATGTTCAATGTTATTATGAATATTTTGTCACTTTCTGTGGGTTTCGCCAATAAAATAGCATTGTCAATTGCAACAATCGCACGCTGGATGTAGTCCTTGCTACTTTGCCCGATGACGATATTATCGTTAGGGAGGCGCGCGGTGAGTGTTTGTCTGGCATCGACCCGCAGCACCCGCCGCTGCGAGTTAGTATAAGCCGTGCGCGAGCGACTTCCAGCTCTGGCGGCCCCATGCCGCAGGTGCCTACCTTCCTACCCCGGTGGAACTTTAGTAAGGCAGATTTTAATTGTTTGTATATGTCGCTTGCAGCGGCAAACTGGAGCGCCCTGTATGAAGCGAGCAATGCCGAGGAAGCATACAGTATCTTTTATGACATATTTTACGAGATTTTGTATGGTAGCACTCCGAGGAAAAGTTCGAAAGGGAGCGGCTCTCGTTATCGCTACCCAGAATGGTATTCAGCTGATATAATAGGTAATATAAAACTAAAGGCTTTTTGGCACAGAAAGTTTAAGAAAACTGGTTCGAATAACGACTATAGTAACTTTTCGTCCTATCGTTCTGTAGTCAAAAATAAAATCGATATTGCTTATCGCAGCTATCAAGATCGTATAGAGCAACAGTTTGTAAAGGAACCGAAGTCTTTTTGGGATTTTATTGGTAGTAAACGTTCAAAACGTAGTAAAACTAGAATATTTAAAAATGGTGAGCCGTTACCGGAGCATGACAGGCGTTTGCAGACTATTTTCATTCGGTTTATGGTGAGGTGGCGCCGCGGTTAGATGCGGTGGCCGCTGGTCAGGTGGTGCCTGAGCGCGGCACGCGCATTCACGTGGGTCAGCTGTCTCTTGGTGAGGTGAGCGCGGCGCTTGCGCGTCTCAAGCCCAAGCGTTCAGTTGGACCGGACGGGGTGCCACCTTACATAGTTAAGGATTGTAGGTCTGTACTGGCCAGACCTCTCTTGCATTTATTTAATAGCTTTCTACAAGAATGCTCGTATCCGGACGGTTGGAAGCTGACTAGGGTCACTCCGGTACCAAAGGGGGCTCCGGCATCTGAGATCAGCGGATATAGACCTGTTGCGGCGCTATCAGCATTTGCTAAGGTCTTCGAGTCTGCGTTGTGCTCTTGTGTCCATTCGCAAGTAGCAATGCAGCTTAACGATGCGCAGCATGGTTTCCGAACGGGCCGCAGCACAAATTCTAACTTGATGTGTTTTTTGAACCAGGCCGCCTCAGTGCTGGACTCAGAGGCGGGGTCCCAACTAGATGTCGCCTACTTTGACTCCAGGAAGGCATTTGATAGCGTAGATAACGACATTCTGTTAGCTAAATTTGCAAAAGCTGGTTTTACTCCAGCCCTTCTAAAATTCTTTTCGAGCTACTTAGGGAATCGGAAACAAATTGTAGAATACGCTGGCTTCACCTCGGACTCGTATTGCACCCTTACAGGGTTAAGCCAGGGTACTAATTTAGGACCGTTAGAATTTATTATAATGGTAAATGACCTTCCTGAAGTTATAAAAGACGCTGGTTGCTTACTATTCGCAGATGATCTAAAGTTGTTCATGCCAATTACCGATCACTCGCACTGCGAACTGCTGCAGCAGGACATTGATCGTGTGGTAGGGTGGAGTATTGAGAACAGGCTGCTCTTTAATGTCACGAAGTGTAACATGATGTCTTTTACGCGGGCCGCGGTTCCCCGACATCACGAATATAGCATGGACGGGCATGTAATACCGCGGGTAAAGTCGGTGCGTGATCTAGGGGTCACTTTCTCCGAAGATTTATTGTTTCGCACACATACGTACAGGTGTGCAAGAAAGCCTTTAGGAATCTTGGATTTGTTATGCGGGAAACACGTGAATTTACTAACACAGCAGCTGTGAAGTCGCTTTATAATGCTTTAGTTAGAAGTAACCTGGAAACGAGTGCCATCATCTGGAATCCGTTTGAATCCAAGTATTGTCTTATGGTAGAAAAAATGCAAAATAAATTTACCCGGTTCCTATATATGAAGCAATTTGGTGTGTACCCATTCTATCCACTCATGTATCCAACCCTCTTTGTAATAGGGATGGTTGGTTACTATAAGTTGGAGGTAAGGCGTAATTTCGCATTAGCGAAATATGTTTTTATGGTTTTTCGTGGTTTGATGAATAATCCGCAAATACTGGAATGTTTGGGATTGCTCGTTCCAAACAGTAGGCTGCGACAAGGCCCGAGAGAGAGGCTGTTCAAAGTCCCGGTGGCTCGTACGAACTTGTTGAAGTTTGCACCGGTGGGGCGTGCAATAGATATACTCAACAGCGTCTCTCTGCGTTTGGATATCTTTACTTGCTCTTTGGCGGAATTCCAGAGGGTGACACTTGACATATTGTCCTCTGTATGAATAGTATACCTACTTGGGACTTGTAAATTAATTGGTTTGAATTTGAACCCTATCAGTTTAAAAACATTTTATTTTTGTTGGTGGTGGTATCAGTCTATTAATGGGTTTTTGTGTGACGTCCCCGAATGTCGAAATTGTGACTACATTGTTGTATTGGGTTCTCACCTGTAGAAACAAATGTAAGTGGTAATAGTTAATAAATAAATAAATAAAAAAATAAATAAAACTATACACATTATGTGGGCGCAGCAATCCAGAGTGCGTTTACCGCTAAGGCAACTGCAATAATAGTTTTCTATAGCTTCCCTACCATTTTTCTGCCTGTCTATAAGAATACTCGCTAAATGACTGAGCTATTACTATGTCTATACTAGGAGTACTATGTCAACACTATGTCTATACTAGTATTACTATGTCTATACTAGTAGTACTATGTCTATACTATAGTTGACTGAGCTAATCTTTTATGCCAAATGTTCGAAATATTTTCACTTTGTTTTGACAAAGTCAAATTGACGACGTGATTTTTCTTTTCCTTCAACTCGAAAATTCCGTCAATTTCTTGACAGGTTGCAATAACTCCATTTTTATTTTTTATTATGCATCCTCCATTGTCAAATTCACACTATATTTCTTCTTCATTAAATTGCTCACCGAAATAAGATTCATGGATAAATTGGGTACATGTAAAACGTTGTTCAAAATAATTTTTTCGGGTCTCCCTTGTTTTACCGAAAAGAAATTGCCAAATTATCACTTCCCAAACAAATTTTCGCATAATTACATTTGCCAAATTATTACTTACCAAAAAATCTCTTTACAAATAATTGTTACGAAAACCTATGTTTGGCAAGTGAACGTTTGAACAATAACTTGTTCACCAACTAGTACTTTTACCATTTTTTATCTAATCAAATATTTCAGTTGGTATAACATATTTTACGCAAAATTAAATAAGCCAAATATTTGGTGTCGTCAATTTTAAACTTACCATTTCTGTTTAGTCGATTGCGTAGCCAATGACAAAAATTTTGCATCTATATGTTAGTTGCACCGATTATACAAATTAAATTACTATGTGTAAATAAGTGGGTAGATGGTATATCATATAAATGTCGCGTGATGTGGGTAAGTCATGCAAAACACTATCACTGTGTTTTGTAGCGGAAGTTTATTGAGATTGTTACGATATATTATTTTGTAGATAATTGTTGTTAAAAGTATAACGTAAATAAAGTTTACGATGAGTGAATGTAGTGATGAGTGTGAAATTTTTAAATCTACACGAGGTTGTCTAAAGTTGTTTCGAAACGGATTTACATATGAAAATAATAACAAAGTGAATGATACCTATTATTGGTACTGTGAGTACAGGAAAAATAAATTGTTTAAATGTACTGCATCCCAACAAACTACACTAAAAGATGGGATTCATAAGGTATTAAAGAGCAATGAAATTCACAATCATGAACCAAATCCTGGGAGAAAAATAAATAACCTTATAGAAAATATCAAGTGAGGTTTCATCTGGAACAAAAATATGCAAAATAATACAAAATAACAAAGCAAATGCTCCTTTGGACGTTGTAGATAACTTGCCTTCAACTTCGGCTCTAAAGCAGAGGATGTATCGACTACGAAAAAAACAAGAAGTAACAAGAGGTATAAATTAAGGGTATAAATTCTATCAAGTTCTATCAAGGGTATAAATTTCATAATAAAAGATAAAACTTATGATGAAAATAGAAGAATATTGGTAATGTCAACACTAAGTTTAATGACCACTTTAAGTCACAGTTCATACTGGATTTTAGACGGAACCTTTAAAGTGGCACCAAATATCTTTAAACAATTATACACTATACATGGCAATGTATTATCTGATAGCAATAAAACATTTCCACTTTGTTTTTGTATGTGTACCAACAAGGATAAACGTACGTATGACGTAATGTTCGAATTAATAATGCAATACGGAAATGAAAATAATATTGACATGACGCCAAAAGTCTGTATATTAGATTTCGAAAAGGCAGCCATTTCAAGCATAAGATCTAACTTTGAAGACGTTTTATTACAAGGGTGCTTTTTCCACTTGGGACAAATTCTAAACAGGTAATTTGTTATTATTCTCTCGATAGCCTCCTAAAAATAATCTCTTTTTTCCATATTTTTTTCTATATAATCTAGTCGTTTCTGGCACTCGCCGGCCGCTGCCGCGGCACCGCTCGCTTCGCTCGCTCGTCTCGTGCGTAGGTGGTCATAGTTTTAACCTAACCTTACCTTACAATTTTTTTTAAATTAATAACCTACTGTTACTAGTTCCATAAATAACCTAATGTCTAGTAACCATAAATTTGACTTGTTTCAGACAAATTCAAGCACATAAGCTTACAAAGAAATACGCAAATGACATCAAATTTAACAAACAAGTAAAATGTTTATTGGCTTTAAGTTATTTGCCAGAAAATGAAATCATTCTATATTTTAACAAGCTAATAGAAGGTATAGAAGATTCTGATTGGAAGCAAATCGCGAATTGGTTTGAAGAAAATTATGTTAGCGGATCATGGAACACGCAACCGAAGTATCCACCAAGCTTTTGGAGTTGCCATGTTGTAAACGAAAGACCTAGAACTTCAAACTCAGCTGAGGCGTGGCATCGTAGAATAAACATTCTCATTGATAAACACCACCCTGGAGTGTATCGCTTAATTAAAGAATTAATTAATGAAGTTTCTTCAAATTTAGCTGACATTGAGATTATACTATCAGGTGAAACGCCACAAAAAAAGAAAAAAAAATATGGATAAAGACGACAGAATTAATCGAGTTCTGCAACACAAGTCTGAATACTCCGAAATAAATCTGCTAATGTCCATTGCCAAAAATTTAAAATTGTAAGTTACAAATATTTTGTACCTAGCTTTTGCTATTTTGTACTCGCGTTAATAAATGATTACCTATATTAAAATAAAATTGCATTTTTAATTATACAATTCCAAAAAAATCTTATTTTTGCCTTTATATTTTTTGTCATAACAAATCATTTGACTAAACGTTTATTGTCTTAATTTTGTTTGCTGTAATAAATCATTTGATTAAAGACCAAAAGCCTTAATGACATTATCCTTGGTAATAATCTGCCAAGTAAACATTTGACCAAATGAATATGTGCGTACTAAAATTATTCCAAATATTACATTGGTATAAAAAAGGTTGCTAAAATTTGTTTGGGTAATGAAAATTTGGCAAAATCTTTTCGGCAAAACGGCAGGATCCCAATTTTTTCATTTCCGTCAACTTCGGGTTCAACGTTTCGTTGTCCTTTTACACATATATTTTGACCATTTGCTACCGAGATCTTCATGTTGCGTTTTTCAGGTTTATAAGCTAACAACTTGGATTTATCGTGGGTCATGTGATTTGAACATCCACTGTCAAGATACCACTTGTCTTTATCAATTGCCTCCTTTGCATTCAGGCAGACAGTCGCGGTTCCACTCCGCGTGTTGCACTCAGACGCCTTATGTCCTTGCTTGTGGCACTTGTAGCATTTATAAGCAAACTTCTGCTTACGATCACCGGGTTTCATAGGGGATCTGGCATTGTTGCATACTTGTCGTATAGCCAAAGCTTGTTCCTGGGTTGTAGTACTTGTATGTACATTGCTCTGTCTCGTTCCTTCCTGAAGCAACTTGGTCTTTATTTGCTCTAATGTGATCGCTTGACCACTATTATCAACAACCATTATAAGGAAGCCGTACTCAGCAGTCAATCCACCCAGAAAAATGGAAATGACCCTGTCATCAGACATTTTGGCATCTATATCTGCCAACTGCTGTGCGAGGAAGGTAACCTTCGCAATATACTTTTGAATAGATTCAAAATTATCCAATTTACAACTCCAAAGTTCTCGTTGAATAGAAATCCTTCTACCCCAACCCTTATCCTCGTGGGCATTTTGTAAATTTACCCACACCTGATTCGCAGTCTTTGCATCGTATACGTGTGTAAAACACTCTGGTTCGAGTAACAAACATATCGTGGTTCTTGCATTACGATCAACTTCTTTATCTGTGTCAATGACAGTATCTTTTTCAACTACAGTCCACCAGTTTTTATTTTCTAGGTAATTTCTTACTAAGAATTTCCAGTTTGGATAGTCCGACGTACCTTGTAATTTTCTTATTCCGCTCAATCCGCTTATGCCAGGGGAGTTTTCTTCCGACATAATTATTGTGCAAAATATTTTCGCTTTTATAACCACTTTCTATGTTTTATTTAAAGAACGTTAGTCAAATAATATAGGCTCGTTCCTGGAGTTCTGGGCCCATAACCTAATGGAAATTGATTAAAACACAATTTCAGGTGGATGCAAGGACATCATATATTTTCTACAGTGACATAACACAATCAGTCATAATAGACATAAGTCTAATTCAAAAACATATGGAAAAGATTAATATGCCAGTATCAAATCTAAGTGGCCTCCAACATCGGGTACATACGCACTCTAGTAAGGAAACGCACTAGGAACCAACATCACAAACTATGGGTGGACCAAGGTGAGTGCAGGCAGGCTAGGGAAGCACTCCCCACAATCGATGGCCGCTTCACGAAACAGGTTCTCCGACTAACCAAGCAACAGCTGCGTACAGTCACAGCAGCCGTAACTGGCCACGGGTCATTAAATAGACACCTCTTTGTCTTAGGAGTCACAGTCCGCTGTGCAGGGCCTGCATGGAGGACGACGAGACAGCAGCCCATGTGCTTCTAAGCTGCCCGGCGATCGCCACATATAGGGCAAAGTACTTCGGTAACCCAGGTACCCTACGTGAGATTGTCAGCAACACCAAGGCGTTGCTGGCCTTCCTCGAGGAGCTGGGGTGGATCGAATAACCGATTTTCCCACCCGTACGGAAAATACGCGCATTGACGTGGAGTTGCGGACACCAGCCCGTATTACCTATTACCTATGATCAGCGTTATGCAATTGACGCAAACATGGTTCTTCGAAATTTGTATGATCAGTCTTATTGTATTACGTACAAAATATATTTTACAACTGAAAAATGAACGATTCAAGTTTCAACATGCACTTCATGTTGAAAATTGAATCTTGGTCGGGTTTCATTTTATTTAACCAACTACAAAAAGAAGGATGATGTCTTAAAACATAAATTAAACAAGTAGTCACAACAATCCTATTTTATTTATAAACCATTTATGGTTTTAGCGAAGTTCGCGATCAACTACAATCATGATCACCAGAACACCATCAACATATCGAGGAAAAGGTCGAGGAGGATTCCAAGGTCGAGGCCGAGGCAAACCTGCGAGTATGCCCGCTCAACCAGAAGAGCCCACCACTGAGACTTCTGTCTCTCACGATCAACCCCCGAAACCGACTCCACCTACACCAGTTAGGAAGCCTGATCTCACGCCAAAGCACCTCTCAACAATTCCATCGGTTGAGCGCAATGACCCTATGATACTAGATTCTATTATAGTAGAGAGAATCTCTGGATTCGTCCAGTGTGCGTCCGAAAGGAGGTTCAAGCTGGATTACTCCAGCTTCATAGAGCTAGTGCAGGCATCGTACCGATCTGTGGTGACGTACGATAGAGGTCTCAAGAAGCACATCTCCAGCAGCATGTATCAATACTACTGCGTCGTGCTTCTATGGAAGCGGTTATACTATGTAATCTCGAGAAGAGAACCATTAAGTCTCGAATATCAGAGTCTAGAGAATTATTTAAATTTCTCTATGCCCATCCCTTCTGACATAGCTGTCTATTTAAACGGCATAGGCGAGATAGTCGACTAGGCAGGAAAGCAATTCTATTTGCAATTACATGCCGAGCTAACAAACCAGGTAGTCCGAGGACTTACTGGCAGTTTCGGTAGGTATAACGCGAATACCCACCTGTCCTATGAGACCATGCCCGCCCCATTTGTGTCAGTCTGGAGAATGGTCGCTGACATGCGTCGTACCCAGTTACCACAGGCCGACGGCCCAGTGGTCTGGAACTTACCAGTAGACATTGCTTGCGAGCAAGCCGGAACCGTCCCTAACCAAAATCTTTTGGGATGGAAAAGAGCTGAAAAGCTCACCGACGACCAACTCGCAGCTTTTGAACAAGCTGGCATTAACACCGGACGCCCTGACTATCATTCGTTGACGTTGGCGGTATTCCCGTTAACCAATCACTACTAGCGTATATCGCAGGAGCTATCAACAACTCCAAATGTAGAGCAGTTTCACTGTTCAACGAATCTATTCGTGGAAGTCTGCCACAGTCAGCCTTTTCAACACGAGTTACCTTTTTTTTTTGTAGGATCGGCGTTAGTGGCGCACAGTTAACATCGATTCCGTATTCGAAATAAGTAAATAAATAGTAATTGTGCATTAATTAACTATTTATTTCTTTCATTGTGTGCATAAAGTGACTATTGACGCTAATCAGTGTTATCTCCACAAAACTCATGTGTAAAGTGACAATATAAACAACTAATTATGTGAAGTGTTTAAAACTCAAATAAATCGATGACACGGGTTTATAGAAAGCGTATAAGGCGACTCGATGATGTAATAATACCAATAATTACAGGTACAATAACTAATTACTATTAAAAACTCATTTATCTCTTATGGTGAAAATAATAGTCGTTAATTTTCAATATTTTGAATTCATAAACCCAAAATAATTGAATAGAGTGACGTCTAGTGTATCAAGAATCGATACGCTGCAATAGACATCTAGTGAGAAATAGCAGTACTGCATGCACAAACTATGAGCGAAATCAATAACGTTACCGTAAGGCGCCCACGAGCACTCTCAACATCGGACTACAACTTAGACGAAAGCCTCGCCAATCGCACCCTAGATGGCACTGTATGCAGTATGCCTGATATATCAGATGATGACGACATTGATTTAATAACTCAATTAAAGAAAAATATTGATGATCCCACCAATAAACCCAGTAGTGCAAATGGAGAAATTGACTGACTAAACCTTGAAATTGAAAAGCTTAAGAAGGAAAATGAAAACCCGAGTCGTAAAAACTCACTCTACAAACAAATAGTGACTAGTCCGACACAATCTCCTACCAATACGCCTAAAAAAAGGGGGTCCAAATATCCAAATCAAGCAGGATGTATAAATAAACAAACACAGACTGATTCTGAAATAACAGTAAAAGAATAAGTTACCAAAAACTATGACCAACAAAAAACGATTACTACACATTCCAGTCCACAGATGGCGCCACTACCTTCGAATGAGCAAGGGACAACACAAAAATATATACAAGTGAACAAAAACAAATTGAAAAATAAGCTATGTATATTAAGTACAAATAAAACTAATAATATATTAACTCTGGCGAAAGAATAGTTTACAGACAATTATCAAATATGTCACTACCTAACACCAAAGGTGGATATTATGCACCTTCTACGGGATTTACAAATAAAACTTCAACACTACACAAAGAATGATTTTTGTATAATAATGCTCGGCGAGGAAGACTTTACAACGACTAAATGTTACTTTGACATAATCACATACATGAGAAACGCATTACAGAACATAAAGAACACAAATATAATTATTACTTTGCCAACATATAAATATAATAATGACCATAATATTTTATATAACTCAAGAGTGGAAATGTTCAACAACATGCTATGTATGGACAATATTACACATAATTATTCGTATGTTCTGGACTCCAATTTGAACTTGAGCTATCACCATTCTACGTACATAAGGCCAGGAACCGTAAAAGACTGCGCCATGAGAGTAATTTTGCAGGACCTTTTCAACCTTCGATTGGTAATCTTAGAGGAAAATGCTCTCGTCGAAGAAGGTGAATCAAAAGACCAGTTTTTTTCCAGTAAATACATTAACATTTTACACCAAAATATTGCAGGTTTACTAAATAAATCATGTAAGGTTCGTAATGATTTTCCCCTTCAACAGGCTTACAATTTTGATCCGAATGTTCGCATATTATGCTCACAAATCAGAAAAATCCAGATGTCTCTGCTTAACCTTGAGATCCATGTCGAATAAGGTAATAAGATACCTACTGTGATTGGGAAAGTTCACATTATCTCTAGACCTGGGGTCGATGATTTCATATCGGCAAACTTAACAATAAATATCCAAAATCAAAACAATAATAATACAAAAATTACCAAAATAACGAGACGCGTATAAGCAACGAAGAGGCTCACCGTTCTGAGGCGACGAGTCACGCGACGAGGCTAACATGGGGAGGTGAAGGGGGAAGCGAGATGGACCATTCCAGCGAGGTACAGAGATATTAGTGACCTTCGGTCGAATTCTGATAATCAAGGTAAATGATTGCAAAAGTCATTGGTATGGCCGAGATTTGAACACGGGGTCACTTCACTTGACAGAGAGAGGCGTCCACGGCTATGCGCGGCGCGGCGGCGACCTAGACATCCTTTGTAAAGCGCCGCCAAAATAAAGAAGAAGAAACATTACAGAGGCTCCAAATGTTTAAAATTAATGGGCCGTGTCGTGCATTTAATAACAGTTATGTATGTAAGTCGATAGTCGATAGTGAATGAAATAAAGTGAAAAATCGCCGACTTTAGCTGTGAATGACAATACAAATTATATCGCGCGCACCGTTTCAAGCAAATAGCGCGCGTGAATCAATTAAATTTGAACTTTATGCCAATGTAATTACGGGTCATACGACGCGCACTCGTTTATTGCTATAACTGTATCCATTAAATAGGTAAGTAAACCAAATCAATTTAAAGTGGATACCTACTTTAATTAATTAAATCTATCGTATGATAACTTTATTGAGAAACGGGAGTTGTGGTGTTGGGTGTGTTTGATCGGGAATGTGACAGTGCTGATGAAATTCGTGGCAGAATAGTGAGCGTTTTTGATAGAGTACGTGCAGAATGTGTTGAGGATCCTACACTAATGCCTCGTGTTCACGGGTCGACACAGTGACGGGCCCGGCTTTGTATTGAAATGGATGGAGCGCCGTTCGAGCCAAACCTCATAAGGTCGCAAAGAATTTAGACAGGTACGTAGATGCCTCTGTCAGCTTAAATGTTTAACAGTGGGCTACGAATGCGATTAAAATTCATAATTTAGGGTAAGGGTAGGTACCCGGCCACCGTAGGCGCGGGCTTGCGAACGGCGAGCAATGGGCAGCTCGCCGTTCGATAAGGACCAGGCCCGGGTCGACGGCGCGTTGTGTTCCACGCGCGCCTCAAAGAGATGTCAGCACCAATGACGGGGTTTGCTAGGACCGATGCCTGCTAGGGTTGCGGAAAAGTCCAAGAGGGTTACCGTGGCCCCTGGCACAGGCAACTGAAGGAACACGGGTGGGTTTTAGTCAGTACGAGTCTGACACGCCCTCCTGCTCTGCCCAGAGCGGGAGAAGTTATTTGATGATTTCCCACCCACAAAAAAAAAAAAAAAAAAAAAAAAGGGTAAGGGTAGGTAGGCATTTTGAAAGTGATGTTTGTAAATTCCGTATAAATCCCGTGACTCGGCCGTACGGAGCGCTCGGCGCCCGAAATGCGCGCACGGTGGCGCGATGTTGCGTTGCGTGTGTGTGACCTCACGTTTTGGACGGTTTCCATTGCGTGTTTACGAAATATGAAGTCTTGAAAATAACCAATTTAAAGCGAAAGGTTATTGGTATCCGTTTGCATTTAGGTGGTACATAATATACGTTCTGGCTTCGGAAGCGTTCCCCTTACACCCTGTATAATAAAATAATTAACTTAACAAAAAGCTCAAAATAACCACAAAATACAGCAATCTAAAAATAAATCAAAGACTACATGGCAGATAATTAATCAGACAAAGTACAATATCCCTAAACAACGAATTGAGAAACTTAAAGTTGGTAATCAAATTTTATACAAACCTTATGATATCGCTAGTGCTTTTAATGACTTTCGTTGACAAAATACGTCCGAAAATAGATGTTGACTGTAAACCGAAAACATGCATCTCGTCCATGAAACATAACTCAATGTTTATGGCACCCAGCACACCACACGATTTTAATAAAATAATAATGTCGCTAAAAATACTAGCAGTGTTGGTTTTGATGAAATCACCACAAAGATACTGAAGTCTGTCTCCACCGCGATATGCGAACATTTAAGCCACATACTGAACGTTATTATTTGTATGGGTAAATATCCAGATGCTTTAAAAATATCTATAATAAAACCCTTACATAAGAAAGAAGATAAGGAGTTAATGGTATTTTATAGACCTATTTCGCTCATACCGGTTATTTCGAAGATCTTTGAGAAATACATTTGCAGGGAATTATATAATTATATGGAAAAATATAATATATTTTGCGAAGAACAAAAAGCATTCAGACAGCACAGAACCGTCAATTTGGCAATTTATGATTTTTTGAATCCTATTATGAGTAGCATGGATAAACGATCCCCCATATGCGCTATATTTTGCGATATGACCCAGGCGTTCGATTATGTCCATTACAATATATTACTTAATAAATTAGAAGGCTATGGCATTAGGGGTAACGTGCTCGAACTTATAAAATCTTATCTGGAAAACAGAACACAAATAACCGAAGTTAGCAACATTAACATAGTTACCAAACACGAAGACATTACAAAGTCTCGAGAACGTAAAATCTCATACGGTGTACCACAAGGAACCGTGATAGGCCCGTTTTTATTTATAACTCATGTTAATGATATGCCCATGTCCCTTGAATATCCTATAACTATGTTTGCAGATAATAGCACTATAACAATCCCATGTAAATGTACAAATACATATCAAAACCACATAAATAATTCTCTTGACGCACTAATTAAATGGCTAGACAAAAATAATTTTCACTCCTCTTGCTCAAAAAGACCGTCATTGTGGCGTACCAGAGCGAAGAAAAAATTGCAATTCTTCCTCTAGGGAAAAAGTTATTTTTTTTAATTTTTGTGTGTCAAATGACAATGAGCCTACAAAAACGAAAAAGTCTTTAGTCATAAGTAGAATAATCATGAATATTGTTGAAATAATATCAAAATGTAGTTCCTAGCGCCATCTAGTATAAGAGATTGTGTACTACCTGTTTGTCATTGCCTTAACACGTGTTGAATAAATCATTCGTTCGTCAACTACCATACTGTTTTACTTATAGGTTATGGGCCGCTTCCCATTTAACCAAAAATAACGTAATATTTTGAGTATTTCGGTAGTGTATCGTGTGGTGCAAGCAGGACAATGAGTGCTAATTATATTACGAACATTCCAAAGCTGAAGGGTCGCGAGAACTTCGACGATTGGGCCTTCGCTGTGGAGAACCTGTTGGTGCTCGAAGGTGCTGACAAATACCTAAAAGAAGAAGGCACTGAGGCTGCAACCAAGGCGGCAGATGCTAAAGCACGCGCGAAGATGATACTGACGATCGATTCATCTTTATTTGTGCACATAAAGGAGACAAAGACCACGAAGGAGTTGTGGACAAAACTGCGAGCTTTGTTTGACGATTCAGGATTTTCGCGGAGGATTACTTTGCTTCGTCATCTGATTTCAATACGTTTGGAGAACTGTGAAAGTATGACGAATTATGTGACACAAATTGTTGAAACTTCTCAACGTTTAAGCGGAACGGGATTCGCTATTAACGATGAATGGGTAGGTTCATTGTTGCTGGCCGGATTACCAGAGCGATTTATGCCGATGATAATGGCAAGAACATTCTGGCATTCAAATAACTGCAGATTCGATCAAAACAAAATTGATGGATATGGAGTCAGTTGATCCGAATGAGTCGGAAAGCAGCACAGCACTATTATCGACAAGAAATTGGCAAAAGAAAAAAATCGCTAAAGGTGGCAGCACTAGCAAATATGGAGGGCAGAATGTCTATGGTACGCCGAATACGTCAAACTCAGATGTCAAAAATATGAAAACAATGAAATGTGTTCGTTGTAAGGAAATAGGACATTACCGAAACCAATGTCCACTTTCTAATGAGAAAACGGAAAAGAAAAAGCAAAGTAACGCATTCAGTGTTGTTTTCTTATCAGGCGAGTTCAGTAAGACTGATTTTTACGTTGACTCCGGCGCCAGTCAGCATATGTCGGCGAACGAAAGTTGGTTGAAAAACGCCGCATATACGCCTTGTTTACAAGAAAAACAAGATGAAAGTTCCCGTATTGTGTACAGGAGAAGTGGAAATCACAACCAGTTACAATTACGACATAGTTGTAAAGGATGTGTTGTGTATTCCTACTCTGACGACTAACCTATTGTCGGTCAGTGAGTTAATAAAAAACGGAAACAGTGTCGAATTTGTGCCGAATAAGTGTCTAATCAGAAACAAATCGGGTGATTTGGTCGCAGACGCGGATTTAGTAAACGGTGTTTACAAAATGAACTCGAAACAAACACAAAACTGTTTATTGACTTCTGTCAGTGGAGAAACATGGCACCGTCGGATGTGCCCGAGCCGACGGTGCCATGTTTCTCCACTGACAGAAGTCAATAAACAGTAGTGATTTGAACAAAATGAAGTGTCGTGGATTGGTAGAAAGTCTAGAATACCAAGATACTTTAAAAACAAGTAAGTCTAACTGTGAGATATGCTGTGTTGGTAAACAAACTAGGCATCCGTTCAGTACAGGAACGCGAGCAACAGAGATACTAGAAATTGTTCACTCGGATATCTGTGGCCCCATGGAGAAACAGTCGATTGGTGGTGCACGTTATTTTGTGTTGTTTATCGATGATCAGAGCAGAATGACCTTTATCTATTTCATGAAAACAAAAAGTGAAGTGTTGCATTACTTCAAAGAATTTAAGAGTATGGTAGAGAATTACCAAAACAAGAAATTGAAAATCCTAAGAACAGACAATGGCAGCGAATATTGCAGCAAGGATTTTGAAGGGTATCTGAAAAATGAAGGCACAATTCATCAAAAAACAAACCCGTACACGCCAGAGCAGAATGGACTCAGCGAGAGGTCGAACCGCACTATAGTGGAGAGAGCGAGGTGCTTGTTATATGAAGCAGACCTAGATAAGAAGTTCTGGGCAGAAGCAGCTAATACCGCAGTCTACCTCAAGAACAGGTCAGTGGCTTCAGGTATAGAAATTACTCCATATGAAGCGTGGACCGGAAGGAAACCAAACCTGCAGCATATACGCATATTTGGGAGTCCTGTAATGGCACATATACCAAAAGAAAAAAGAACCAAGTGGGACCGCAAGTCCAAGAAACACATATTGGTTGGGTTCAGTGATAATGTGAAAGGTTATAGGATATATGATCCAGTGAAGAACCTTATAACAACGAGTAGAGATGTTGTGATATATGAGAAGATAAAAAAAGAAGACACGGTGACTATTCCTATAGAGAGTACAGATTCAGTGGGGGAGTTATACTAGGAATCTGTAGTGAAGTTAGAACCTCTGGACCAGTCGAGTTCTAGTGAATCTGACTATCAGGAAGTTGATGAAACCGTACAGAATGAAGAAGATAGGACACCAGAGCAATGTGAAAGAGAAACACAAGAAGAAAGTGAAGTACCGGCAGTCGCAGAGAACCGTGAAAAGAGAAAGAGAACAAAACCTACAAGATACGGCTATGCAAACATGTGTACTACGTCTATAGGAGAAGATGGACTGACATATGCAGAGGCTATCAGTGGTCCTGAGAAACAACAGTGGTTGCAGGCGATGGCAGAGGAGCTGCAATCGTTCAATGACAATCAAGTGTGGGAGATTGTCGATTCTCTAGATAGAGCAAGTGTAGGGCAGTGCAAGTGGGTACTGAGAAAGAAGTACGACAGTGACAATAAGGTGAGATATCGTGCTAGACTCGTAGCTAAAGGCTTCACGCAGAAGGCAGGAGTGGACTATCAGGAGACCTTTTCTTCAGTTATTAGACATTCAACCTTGCGGTTGTTATTTACTTTGAGTGCGCAGCTAGGTATGGACATTACTCATCTAGATGTTACCACTGCTTTCCTTAATGGTTATTTAAAAGAAAGTATTTTCATGCATTTACCTGAAGGTTTTCCTATCAAAGACTGTAGTAAAGTTTTAAAATTGAAAAAGGCTGTCTATGGTTTGAAGCAATCATCATTAGCTTGGTATCAAAGAGTAGAAGAAACATTGTGTGAATTAGGTTATAACAGCAGTAAGTTAGAACCTTGTGTATTTATATAAAACCACTGTCATAACAAGAAAACTATTGTTGGGATTTATGTGGATGATTTTATTATATTTTCAAATAATAAAATTGAGACTGATTTTCTGATAGAGTCTTTGAGTAAAAGATTTAAAATTAAAAATCTAGGTCAGGTAAAACAGTACTTGGGCATGAGAATTAAAATTAATAAAAATGCAGGTGTAATTACAGTAGATCAGGAGCATTATGTTGAACAGTTATTGCAAAAGTTTGGTATGTCTGACTGTAATACGGCTGATACACCCATAGAGTGCAAATTAAATTTACAAAGAAGTGATATTTGTCAAAAGGTAGAGTATCAAAAATTAATAGGGAGCCTCATGTACCTAGCAGTATTGACTAGACCGGACATAGCTTATTCTGTAAGTTATTTAAGTCAATTTAATCAATGTTACTCATATGAACATTATAATTATGCTAAGCGCATATTAAAATATTTATCTAAAACGAGAGATTATTGCTTGAGATTCTCCAAAGAAAACAAAACTGTAATAGAAGGATTTGTAGATGCAGATTGGGCAAGCGATGCCACCGACCGTAGGTCCGTAGGACCGTAGGTAGGTCAAGTGTGATCAACATACTGTATTGTATTTGTTTATAATAGGGTTGTGTTTACTTTATAAATTGTAAGGTTTAGTTTATTTTTAATTTTGATATAGTGGGGGTGTTGTATTAATATCAAAATGTGGTTCCTAGCGCCATCTAGTATAAGAGATTGTGTACTACCTGTTTGTCATTGCCTTAACACGTTTTGAATAAATCATTCGTTCGTCTTACTGTTTTACTTATAAATATCGACTCGACTTATTACTTTTTCATAAAAAAAGAACTTCATTTTATTTTGGAAAATGGAACTAAAATCGGCGATCTCTTTGGTAGAATGCATGCAATGCGTTGCGGTTGCAGAAGAAAAAACAAAAAAAAAGACATTGGCGCGAAATCTTTATAATTTTTCTCTAATTGCAAATTGAATTGGTAGTGACCGTAATTAATTTTACAATAGTCAAAATGTCATCATCTATTGAGAATGGAGACCCTAATTTGCAAATAGAAGAGAAAGGAAAAGAACCACTCAACATTCATCTTCACAGAGGACTGAACTTAAGTTAGGTACTGGGAAAAAACATCTCGTTAAATATCCAGAATTGTACAAATTGTACATTTATTTTTTAATGAAATAAACTAAATATTTCATATTGTATTGGATTGTTTTATTTTCTCGCAATCGTAGTGAAAAGTAGAGTATAACACACGGCGCTAAAAACCCATTAAAACTCGGTTTCTATTTACTCCCTCGCTAAAGCTCGGGAGTAAAACTACCTCGTATATAATGGGTCATTTTAGCTCCTTGTATAACAATCTACTATTAAATATTAATTTAGGTAAGACAAAAATAATGCACTTTACACAACGTACTCCCGGCGGAACTAATCTCAACATCCATTACAAAAATGACAAAATTGAGGAAGCAGAGGATACCAAATTTTTAGGGTTGCAAATAGACTGCAACTTAAATTGGAAAGCACATATAGGCAGTTTGTGTAAAAAAATGAGTTCATCCGCTTATGTGTTATATAGATTATCCTCCATTGTAGATATCAAAACACTTCTTACGGCTAACTACGGAATAGTAGAATCGCACTTGCGCTACGGTATCATTTTCTGGGGGAACTCAACTGATCGAGATATAGGTTTTAAGGCCCAGAAAAGATGTCTCCGATCATTGTTAAAACTTAAATCGACAGACAGTTGCGCGTGTTAGATTGTTCACATTTATAGGAAAGTAACTGTTGTTATTTAATTGTAAAACAATAATCACATATAAAACGTAAACTGGTAAACAGAATGTTTAGATAACAAAGACAATGTCAGCTGTCACAAGACAGGTGACGTTGACTTATGGGAACGGTCCATCTCTTATTTATTCATTCTATTCTCACCGTAAATTAATATTTTGTGGAACAAGAGTTCTAATTTAAAATAAATGTAATTATCACTTCTTGGATTAATATTTCAAAGACAGAATAATTTATCTTAATAATTAAAAGAAGTAGTCTTATAAGGCAGAATAAGAAATATTATGACTCAAAAGACTAGAGTCCAAATCAATGTTTTGATTTGCAGTTTGCGTAATCAAACTAATGTTTATTTAAGTTAACGTTTTTAATTGATAACGTATTGATTAATGGTATGATACTTTAATATTTCTTAGATTTTACATTGCAATTTCGATGTACCAAATTGTTACTAAATGATTTTAAACCAAAAAACTGTAATGGCGAGCTGCAATTGGTAGATACTAAAAACTCGTCAGACATTACTTAGAGATTATAAATAGACAATAACTATATTGCTAATCTATCTCATTATGTTTTAAAATAGTTCTATTACATAAGTTTTGTTTATTAATAGCTATTATAATAAATAATTGGCCAAAACTTGAGAAGCTCTGTGATTGGTTAAAAAAGGTGGGAACCTTTGGGATTTCTGAGACTATAAAAAGGCATGTAACCGACAGACCGGGGATTCTTTGTGCTAGCTGTCTGACGGAAAGACCCTCTGGTGTCTGCCGTAAATTATTAAGCTGCCAAAGAGATTCTCGCCACAAGGAGACAGTACACTAACGTGGAAACTCTGGCTGGCAAGCCAAAAGTGAGCTGGTACGCCGTATTGCGAAAGCTCTGGCCCAAACTATCCGACGGTACAGACCCTAACCCTAGGGTCCTATGTCCGTCATATTAAGTTGCCTGAAGTTCCCACGGATATCACACCAAAGAAAAAGTGCTTCGTGACTTGTGAAGCAGAAGTTCTGCACCAATTCTGTAAAGATGAGTATTTACTTATTTTATAACTATGTTTTCTTAGCCATTCTATGTAACTTCTGTGTAAAATGTAACTATAGGGCATCACCCTTGTTATTAGGTATTCACCTAAAATCCAAGTTTAAAATGTGTAATCTATTTGTATTATAGAATAACATCTAGGGTTCTGTCCCATATAAATGTGTACCAAAGCATGTAACTCATGTGATTTTGTTGTTTAAACAAATATAATAATATAGTCAGAATCTATCAGGTTTTTATTTCTTTCTTACAAAATGTACCCTGTTACTAGGTTCCGTTAGGTTAGCTAGAAATGGGTTCAATTCCCATTTCTAATATTGATTTACTATGAATTTGTGAGATAGTTATTATAGAGCCCCTTTTTCTTTTACGCGCCTTATTTTAAGTTACATAAAATCTTGACACTTCCCTGTATTTTTTTTATTTTTTATTTCGAAGTAGCTATGTTGGTCAAGCAAAATCCATCTCGTTTTGAGCGCCTGGCTGTTGTATTCCCAAGGAATAGGCGTGACAACAGCAAATTATGTCAAGTATCATGTCGAACCACTTTAATGCGTAAGAGCGTTTCTTGCATGACCCCAATTATTTACAATAAATTACCGAGTTGTTGGAAATCTTTAAATACAGCACAATTTAAGAGAAGATTACGGAATTTTTTGATAGATAAAACGTACTACAGTGTAACCGAGTTCCTATCGGAGAAAAATATTTGTTAATTTTGTGACATCTTGATTTTTGAAATTTAAATGTATGACATTTTGATTTTTGACATTTGATATATTTTGAACTTTGACATTTTGATTTCTGACATTTTGATTTTGGTTAATAATAATAGTAATAGTAATGACATGTTAAATTATGTAATGATACTGGTATGATATTTGTAATAGTAATGTAATCTAATGATACTAATTTATTTTTTCCTTTTCATACAAACATATATTTTTAATTAAGTTGATGATTTAAAATTTTATAATAGTAATTAATAAATTGATCTAAATAAGTGTAATAATAGTGTTATAAATAATTTTAAATGTTTGCATGGCGATTGGTAAAATGTGGCTGAGCTGAATGTAATCTTAAGAACTATTATGTATTACCCATATTTGCAAAATAAAATTATATTCTATTCTATTTATATTTTTACACTAACTTAGGTTTTCAAAACCATGAATTATATTTATCATACATTAAAAAGTTACCTAGGTATATTTTTAAGAACTATATTTTGATTATATATTACATAGGTTACTGTCGGCGACGAGACCCTATCTGTGCACAGGGGCGCAAGTAGTGGAAAGCCCGCTAAGATACAATTATCTTAGCGGGCTTTCCACTACTTGCGCCCCTGTTAAGAAGTTAAGAAATTTTTCCTGAGCTACGCCCCCTGATACTAATGCTATCAAGCCTCATATTCTGTTCATTGCAGCCCCTCTAGTTGCTCAAGGCAATAACGTGACATAAGAAAGTCAAGTATAAATTACTGTAGAGACGACAATGCACCATGCCGTAGGTTTTGCAACGTTGCATTTGAGCGACGTAAGCCAGTCACGGGCTTGTCGGGTTGCTAGCGGGTCGCATGTGTAATTAGCGTTAAGTTTACTAAAATATAACTCTGAACGGAACTTTAACATCTTTAATTTACAACCCGAACCTGTGGCTCAACAGTGGTGACCCCGTCGATTGAAGTGAATAAACTCTATTTTTTGTGCGACCAGTAAACGCGTAAAAATTAATCCTCCGTTGACAATTCCAGTCAGGGGCGAGGCGAGTGAAAGTGCCTTAGCTCAGATAACTGTGTCAAGCAGGATACCGGATTTCTGGAAGGAATCACCACGTTTTTGGTTTGCACAATTTGAAGCGGTGGTGGCTAACCAAAAGCTGGCAGATGAGTCACGATATAATTTAGTTGTCGCGAAGCTCAGCCGTGAGCACGTGGAGCAAGTAAGCGATATTTTACTGTCGCCTCCCGACACTAAAAAGTATGAAGCCTTGAAAAATCGATTACTCGTCGTGTATGAGGAATCGGAGGTTCGCCAAGTTCAGAAACTTTTGAAGGAACTGGAATTGGGAGATCAGAAGCCTTCCCAACTCCTCAGGAGAGTGAGAGATCTCGCTAGAAATAAATTTAGAGATGAAACTCTGAGTATGCTATGGATGGGACATTTACCAGCAGCGGTACAGGCAGTACTCACAGTAAGTGAAGTGAAAGATCTGGAGAAGCTAGCTACTATGGCGGATAAAGTCGTTGAAACAACACGTTTTGCTGAAATCCACGAACTTTCGGGTACTAGGAGCAGTGTCACAGCCGCGCAGCCAACCCTTGTAGAGCAGATTGCTCAGCTAACACAGCGTTTGAACCACGTGGAAACTTCAAGGTCAAGAGGCAGATCATCTAGTCGTAATGGATATAGGAAGCCTTATCGCTCTGCATCACAAAGTCGTAATCGCTCTGGACAAGTGAAACGGAGAAATCCAGATTGGTTGTGTTTTTATCACTTCCGGTACAAGGATAAGGCCAACAAATGCATTCAGCCTTGCGCATGGCAGAAGCGGCAAGAGACCGAGTCAGGAAAAAACTAGATGCAGTGCAGCCAGAGGCGGACGGCTGTGCCAGCGGGATTAGCAAACGCCTGTGTGTTAGAGATAAGAAAAGTGGACTAAAATTTTTGGTGGATACCGGCGCCAATGTATCAGTTTTACCAATGTCTAAACATAACCGTTTCGCGAGTGAGTGTAGTGAATATAAATTATACGCGGCAAATGGCAGTGTGATTAAGACATTCGGTACTAAAACTATGATATTGGACTTTAATTTACGCTGACCGTACAAATGGACGTTCATAATAGCCGAGGTAACCCAACCAATTTTAGGAGCTGATTTTTTGGCTCACCACGGCTTGATTGTAGATTTAAGTTCATCTAGGTTAATTGATAATTTAACAAAATTGAAATCTGTTGCCAGTATTGTGGAGGCGGATCAACCGACCGTGAAAACAGTGGAGGATACACATCCATTTCACGATTTATTATGTAAGTACGTTAATATCACTAAACCTGCGTCGTATAGGGAAGTACCTACCCACGGTGTTTTTCACCATATTGAAACAACCGGACCTCCAGTATTTGCTCGAGCTAGACCGTTACCACCGGCTAGATATAAGAAAGTACAAGATGAGTTTCGTTTTATGCAGGAAGTAGGAATTTGTAGACCTTCAAAGAGTCCTTGGGCCAGTCCACTTCATGTGGTACCCAAGAAAAATGAGGAGTTAGTTTTTTTTTCGTCCGTGTGGGGATTATAGGAAGCTTAACTCTATCACCAAGCCGGACAGATATCCTATTCCTCGTTTATCGGATTTTACGTATATACTATCGGGAAAACATTTTCAAAAATTGATATTAACAGGGCATATCATTGTATTTCAATAGCGCCAGAAGATATAGAAAAGACTGCAATCATTACGCCATTTGGGTTGTATGAATTTCCGCGTATGACGTTTGGGTTACGTAACGCTGCCCAGACGTTTCAGCGATTCATGCACCATACCGTTTTTCAGGAGCTAGACGCAGATTGTAAAGACAATATCTTCTCCTATATCGATGACGTCATCATAGCATCTTCTGACGAGAAAACGCATCGTAAACATCTAGAGTCATTATTTAAGCAATTTAACAAATATAATATAACCATAAACTTGCGAAGTGTACGTTTGGTAAGACAGAAATAGATTTCGTAGGTTATCATGTTACATCAGATGGGATTTATCCACTTGGTGAGAAAGTTAAAGCTATTACCGAATTTCCCAAGCCCAACAATATCAAACAATTGCGACGATTTTTGGGGATGGTGAATTTTTATAGGTCTCATATACCAAACGCAGTTTCATCCCAATCCATTCTCAGTAGTTTTATTCATGGTTCGAAAAAGAAAGACAAGACACCTATTGCGTGGACCCCAATCGCTGAGCAAGCATTCGAAGAATGTAAGTTAAGCTTGTGTAACGCGGTCACGTTGTCGCACCCGGTGGCGGATGCAACGCTTGCACTTATGACGGACGCGTCCGATACTAACGTAGGCGCGGTGTTGCAACAACGAGTAAACAATGTATGGACACCATTAGGTTACTTTTCAAAAAACATGTAAAACTGAATGTAAGTAGGTATAGCACGTATGACAGGGAGCTATTAGCGATTTACCTAGCCATTCGTCATTTTCGGAACATGGTCGAGGGACGGCAATTAACAATATACACAGACCACAAACCTATTACTTACGCAATTTTAAAGATAAATTGCGAGAAAGAGTTACCAAGACGTACACGTCATTTAATATTTATTAGCGAGTTTACCACAGACATTAGACATGTGAGTGGGCAGGATAATGTTGTTGCAGACACGTTATCGCGTGTAGCAACTATAAACTGTCCCACAGTGATAGATTACGAAGAACTCGCTAAGCAACAACAACGTGACTGCTGTCTGGTAACATTATTTTTTTAAAACTATCGTTTCTGTTATCGGGATTTAACAATTGTAAAACATAGGTATATGTTTTACAATTGTTAAATCCCGATAACAGAAACGATAGTTTTAAAAAAATAATGTTACCAGACAGCGGGGAATTTATTAATTGCAATATAAGTAATGATAGAATCAGACCCTATTTAACTGAAAAGTTTCGGCGGATTGCTTTTGATACAGTGCATAATTTAAGTCATCCAGGGATCAGGACTACACGAAAATTGGTACAAGATCGTTTTTATTGGCCGAGTATGAACCGCGATATTAGTCAATGGACTAAAACTTGTGTTAAGTGTCAGAGATCAAAGGTTAACAGACATACAATGTCAGCTTTGGGTTCGTTTCCTCAATGTGATAGATTTGAACATATACATGTTGATTTAGTAGGACCATTACCGACTTCATCGGAAGGGTTTAGGTATTGCTTAACTATAATAGACAGAGGAACACGGTGGCCAGAATGTTTCCCTACAAAAGACATAACCGCTGAGACTGTTTCGCGAGTTATATATGAAGGTTGGATATCGCGTTTTGGTTGTCCAAAAAAACTAACCAGTGATCAAGGACGCCAATTTGAAAGTCAATTATTTAGCTCATTAATGAAGTTGTTAGGTATAAATAAACTTCGTACAACACCTTACCACCCACAGAGCAATGGAGCGGTGGAGCGCTGGCATAGATCGCTTAAAGCGGCGTTAACCGCTCGCTTATGTAATATAGCATCATCATGGGTGACAGAATTACCAACTGTTTTACTAGGACTTAGAACAGCAGTGAGAGGCGATAATGGCATAAGCGCAGCAGAAATGACTTACGGAACTACTTTGCGATTACCCGCGGATTATTATGATAATAAATCTAACTTAGAAATAGATAGTAGCCATGGTATGTAGGCAAATTTAGAGAAACAATTAGGAAATTCCATTCTGTAGCAATTAGGGAAAATAAAAATCAGAACATATTTATGCATCCGGATTTGGAAACATGTAATTACGTTTTTGTTAGGAACGACGCCGTTCGTAGGCCTTTACAACCAACATACGACGGACCTTTTCGCGTGTTGAATAGAGATAGGAAAGTATATTACATTCAAATGTCAGGCAGGAAAGCTCGTATATCTATAGACCGTTTGAAACCTGCATATTATCTCAATGAGGATAGTGACGAAACGTCATCGACAAATACTGAGTCTGTCCCAAATCGTGATTCCCCGGGCACTCACACCACGCGTAGCGGAAGAGTGAGTAGAACCCCCATACGATTCAGGTAAAGGTAATACAGGGTGTCCCGTAAATAATGGATCAAACGTAACGGGTAGGTAGCTTACCTCATTTCCAACAACTAATTTGAATTGACGATTTTTTTTTTTTAATTTTTTTTTCTAAGGCAAATAAAATTATTTTGAAAAGAAAATATTAACAATAAGCTATTCAGAAGTTTTTGACAAAAATCATACCTAAAAATGTTATTAGTTGCAGCGACAGCATTAAAAACACTGAATGCTGTTAGCGAAAATGGTAAAATTCGAAAAAAAAATATCTTGGTTACCTTACCGATTTTTTTTAACTGTTCAAATTAGTTGTTTGAAATGAGGTAAGCTACCTACCCATTACGTTTGATCCATTATTTACGGGTCACCCTGTATAAACGTATTATAATACTATTTTAAACTAACTTTTATTCATTTAAATAGTTTACTGTAATCACATAAATTCAATATGTTATTATGTGTAATTATTTCGCATAAACATGCACTAGCTTACTAAGAATTTTAGTGTTTAGATCTCGTCCAGAGAAAGCTATTGTAATGCTAAGTGACGCGACTGTCATAATATAGTCGACAGCCAGTACCGAGATAATAAATGTAGCAGCTAGTATAGCTACGTTTCGCTTGGAGTAATATAGTCGACAGCGGTTTTAAAAATAGATTAAGTAGGTTACGATATAAGCATTTATTTACTTTACATACAATTTTTTACACACATTTTTATTATTCCATTTACAACAGATACTTTAAGTACCTACTTATTATAACTTATTACCGTACGATGGGCAAATCATACAGCAAATCTGGGGAAATAATCATAGCCCAAAATGGCGCGAATAACGCGAGCCAAAGTTCGGTGGAGCAAAAGTTGGAACTATATGGAGCAGTAGTTGCAAGTATTCTAGTGTTATTGCTGTTATGTACAATGTGTATCTTGTGCAAAAAGTGTAAAAAGGCGCGAAAAATTGGACAAGAAAGGTGTTTATTACTGCTATAACGACAAACCAAAATGACAAAACTGGGCAGCAACAAACACCGAATATACAGTACGCATAAACTTTATAGTGACAGCATATAGTCTATCTTTAGTATAGTATACCTCTGCCTACACCTTCCGGGGCAGGCGTGAGCACATGCATCTTAAGCGTTATTGTATGAACCGCATGCAATCTATGTTAGAAACATGACACCCATTGTTATTGTACACTATCACAAAAGCAACTTGTATTATAATTAAAATAAAGTTACATTGTTCTTCTGTTTATCTCATGACTTTGTTTCAAAATGTTTGTAATTATAAATGTTTTAATTATGTATGTGAAATTTTCGAAAAAGGGGAGGAATGATGTAGAGACGACAATGCAACATGCCGTAAGTTTTGCAACGTTGCATTTGAGCGACGTAAGCCAGTCACGGGCTTGTCGCGTTGCTAGCGGGTCGCATGTGTAATTAGCGTTAAGTTTATTAAAATATGACTCTGAACGGAACTTTAACATCTTTAATTTACAACCCGAACCTGTGGCTCAACATTACAAAATAAATCCAAAAGGTTCCGATTGGAGGCGCCGGGTATCGATCCCGGTACCTCTCGCATGCTAAGCGAGCGCTCTACCATCTGAGCTACGCCCCCTGTTGACAACTATCACCAATTTACCGTTGTTGTCCAACGCACACAGTATATAATGCCTAAGGTGATATAAACTAGACCGCGAGCGACGTGACATTTCGTCACACGCATTATTAATCGACGCACGCGCACGTGCCTTTCACTTAGGAGTTAGTACAACCAAGCAACTTAAAACAATAAAGTCAGTGCTCGATTCATGTAGTTTCGATTACATTTAATGATTGCCGACCTGATAATATTGCCACAACATGATAATATCTTGCCAATCAAAGAAGGAATATAACTCGCGCATTTTTTCATCTTCAAAATAAACTTTCTCAGCCTTGAAGGAAACATATTGATTTTAGCTGACTACTACTGTTTCATTATCTTTTCTGCGACACGATAAATACTACCTCTTAGCAATCATGGTTTCCTGGCCTATATACACTTAAAACTATGAACGGCTTTACGACCGTTAAAATAATCTAATCGGGGTGAAGTTTTCTTCACTTTCTACCCATGTTTAGGTTGTTTACGGCCTGGGTAAGTGATTGCAAACGGCACCCATAAAGATGAATGGGTCCTTAGGGTAGCCTACTGCCCAAAAGGTCATGGGCCAAACTATACAGTGGTGTAAATTATGAGGAAGATTTGTCTAACGCTACAACAAAACTGTTCCTCTTTGTAGTTTTACTTATGCTATTTTCGATATTCCTATAGGATTTGGAAGAACAAGAATTATTTAGACAGTTAAAAATTCCGCCGTTCTTACATTTTACTATAATTATAGCTAGAATTTTGTAAGGGATTACGTTTTTTGTTATGATTATTATCTTTAACTAGTTTATATAGCTTAGTTTCTTATTAGTTTTCGTGTTTTGATCTAATAAGATTGTTTAAAGTAATTTTGTAAGGTAATTTTTAAGCAAGTAAGGATTAGAGTATAATTACGTAACATGAAAACATACTTTTTTGTTTATGTACATATTTAGATAAATTTAGTTTTAAAAGATAGGAATAGTTATACAATCAATATTTCAGTTTGATTTATGTAAATCGGACGATTGGTTTAGAAATTATAAGGGATTTTGTGAAATGAAAATGTACCGACCTACATTTTTGAAAGGTTTTTGTTCTACGAAATTTTTATTGTTTAGAGTTAGGTCAAATGTTATTATTTAATATTAATAAGGAATATATAAGACATATTATATATCAAAATTGTAAAGATAAAAGTTGGAAATATATAAAAATAATGGCTGCAATGATTTCGGCTTAAGGAAAATTAACAAGCAAAATAGGTTCAAAATGCGTGAACCTCTATGAGGTAAAGGCCGGGCAGTGCCGTCCGCCGGCAAAAGGCTGGAGGCTTTGAGTTAGCTCGAAGGCACCACAGGATTGACCGGTTAAGCAGTCACGGCCTCTCAAGGCCAATCGCGAGATGCCAGAAACAAAAAAAAACGGTAAAGGTCAGTCCGACCAAAACCGTTGAAGAGGCAACAACAAGGAAAAACACAAGCCGAAATCTGCGGACAAGAAATGAAGAACAGTGTGTTTTTATTTCATCGCCTCTTCACTACAGTCTCTCCCCGAGGTCCTTATGGGTTGTACCCCGCCACACATACGCATTCAGGGGTGCGCGGTGACGTGTGTCGCCAGCAGAGTCGCGCATACGTCATAAGCGTTGGGAGATTGTCCCAGGACGACTGCGGGTACTGGACGTGCCCCTGCCGTCCGCTACAGTTGGTCCTTCGAGCCTTGGATCTCTGCCAGAAGAAGAAACCCAGAAGACGAAGATTCAGAAGACTGCAAGATGTCGGTAACTAGGCCGCACAAGGATGCTCCCTTACGTCCCCCGTCCCGTCCTGCCGTGTTGGACGCGGCAGAAGAAGCGTCAGGGTCAGAAGGGGTCACGTCAGAAAGAGTCACGTCAGCGTCATCGGGAACCGCAACTTCGTCGGGTACGAACACTTGGTCGGGTGCAACGACTACGGTCATAGAGACTACAGTGGCGACTGCGACCACATCGGTGTTCGTGAAGAACGGACAGAAGAAAGAAGGTGCCACACAGAAGAAGACGGCTAAGAAGATCCCAGAAGATACACCGGAAGAAGGGGTTCATGGCTTCGCCACGACCCTTAAACCGAAGGGGGTCAGTCGTTGCGCCAGATCCACGAAGACCACGAGTTCCTCGGCCAGAAGACGCCAGCTGGAAGCCAGAGAAGAATTAGCACGCCTGGAGTTAAAGCAAGCACAGGCTGCGGCGAAGTTAGCCCGTGTCAGATTGGAGCTGGCACAATGTGAAGATGAGGACTCCGTGGATGAAGACCAGGAAGACAGAACAGCACAGGTGCAGAACTGGATCCGGTCATCTGTATTGGAAGATGGCAACATGGAACAACCAGAGCAACGAGGTCAGCACCCTTCAAAAGAGCCACAAAAGGTGAAGCCTGAAAAGAAATCCTCAACGGAAAGGGCTATAGTAGAGATTCAAGCGTTGGTGACAGCGTTAAAATTTCCTTATTATATAATTTCAGTGAAAAATTTTGAACCAGTGCAGCAAGAGACCATACAATTATTGGAGCTACAGGCGACAGTTCAAATAATAAGTTCGGAAAATTTTGACATTATGATATCTAATCAAACTCTATAAATTAAACTAAACTTAATAATAGAAAATCAGAAAAGATTTAGACAAAAATTGGCTTCTTTATCGGTACAATTTGATGAAACAGTCAGACAATTACAACAGGAACAACAATATAACGTTACATTACTCAAAGACGCATCTTCGGAAGAACGAGAACGTTTTAGCTTGAACCCTATAGAAACGAATGAAGAGTTGGAAACGTTTGAGCTTACTTTAACCGACAAGATGCACCGAAAAAAAATTATCTAATGTTTATCTACATTGTACCCATCTAAACCGGGTCAAGGCCAAACATGTGCATATAAGTTGATAGATGTTTTGTTCACGAAGGAATTATTATGTCAGTGCTCATGGTCCGGGGGAAGCAAGGGACACCATTAAAAAATACCAATGAAAAATTTCATGAACTTTAGGAAATTCTTTTTTGAAATTATACATAAATGTATCGTCGTCGCTCGTATGCGCTAGCGGTCGGACGTATTACGGACTGTGACGGTGACTTAGTCTCGAGCGCAATGGCCTCGAAAGTTATTAAATGTACGACTTGTAATATTGTCATTTGTGAACTTTTAGCCTTCATTCAAAATAAAGTGGATGTTATGGAAGAGGAGGGTCTAGTTAGACTATGTACCTCTGCTTATTCGGAGGAGGACATTGAAACAGGCAAGAATCTACCTCCTCTATCCTCAGTGTCAACGCAGCAACGGAAAATAGCTAGGAAGAATAGTGGTAAATCACAGCGGAATATATATGACATGATATCGTTATTTAAGCAAACGGATCCTGAGCAGGTACCAATTTTTGTAGCAAAGGATTTGCACAAACTCCCACCAGTGACATTCGATCACATTGACGCAACCAGGACATTAAGGGATAATCTGACTATTCAAAATGAAATAAGAATTATGAAGGATACATATGTGACGGAGAAACAACTAACCGAGATCAGAAATGACTTGAAAAATTTAAAGAAAACATCGATCGTTAATTTATTTATTTAATTTTAAAGAAAGCTTACAGACTAATAATAATTATAAATATCATGCATAAGTAGTTTCATTTGCTAATTACAAGCTTCCACATGTATAAATATATTTAGTTACAAGTTACTTGCGTCGACCAATTACAGTGATTTGATTAAATTTAAAGAATACAATGTAAGTTAACATACTAGATATAAAAAAAAGAAAACAACTACAAAGTAAAGTCTACAATAATGATAGTGACCTTGTCACTTTAAAATACTAAATAATACTATGTGCCTAAGTAAAGTCAAGTCGTCTTATGTCAAGTCATGCAATACCAAAATAAGGATTAAAAGCTATTTATGGTGTCACCAAAGTAATCCTTGTTTAAAATCTTTCTAATTTTGTGTGCACTAGTGCAAAATAAATCGATTTCCAGGTGTGATGGCAAACTATTGAAAGCTATAGTACTACGTATGCAGAAGGCGTTGCGCCTATACTTAGTCGATGCAAATGGTACTTGAAGTAGTGGCCGTTTTCTCAAGTTGTTTAGGTTAGTACGAAGAAGAATTTTGCTGAGTAGTTCGGGACAATCAACCGAGCCGTTTGCGATGTTCACTAAAGAACAGATATCACTGATATTACGTCTTACTTCCAACGGTAAGAAATGATATCGCTTACAGCGGTGTTCATAGTCGACTGAGAATTGCTTAGCCTTGAAGTCCAAATACCGCAAAAATTTAATAACTTTGATTTGAACGTAAATTGAAAAAGAGGCGGTAGTAGTGGAATTGAAAGTTTTTGCTTGGACAGCGGGCCGATGGGACTACCTCACGTTATCGAAAAATCACAACCAAATAACGGCGATAGTGAGTCACAATACATCAACAATGTGACAACAGCTGATGTGAGCGGAAAGTCTAGTCCGGCAATTCGTAAGATACAAGCATCTCACTCGCCCATACATGTTCAAAAATACCTTTCTCGTTCACACCTAATAGTAGAACGAGCGAACTTCGACACGGTGATGCGGCGACGGCGACTAAGCCCGAACATGGCCGAGACGCAAACGCACCAAGCGTGAGCGAGAAGCATCGACTAACCGGTTCAGCGAGTAGCGGGTGCCCCAAGCAAAAAACGCTAGCGGAAATTGTCGTTGCGGAGGTTGAATGGAAAAAAGATAATGTTTCTGAAGAATGGCAAACTGCTCAACGAAAAAGATCGAGGAATCGCCTACAGGGAAACAAGGGCAAGGCTATAACGCAGCCCGATGTTAAGTTTAGAACAGCGGAAATTCAAGTTCCGCTTTTCATAAATAATGTTAACCAAGCGACCAGGCCAACGGATATTATTGAGTACATACAACAGAAGACGAATGTATCTGTAACTCTAAAGAAAATTAACATGGTAAAACAAAAACGCTATGATGCGTACAAGATCTTTGTACCACACGCGAAACTGTCAATGTTTCTGGATGATGGTTTATGGCCGGAGGACATTCAATTTAGGAAATTTATTTATTATAATAGAAAAACTTATGACATGAATAATGAAAGTAGGGAAATGCGCAATGACGAGAAACGCAATGACGATGGATAGAAATATTAACGTGACAAATAACAACATAAAACTTGTAAGTTTCAACTGTAGATCAATCACTCGTTCAGTAGAATGCGTGAGAGGTTTATGCAGGTCAGCTGACATCGTTGCTTTACAAGAAACTTGGTAGCAACCGCAAGATACTCGTATCTCTTTCTTGGGCACTATTGACGCAGATTTCGAGTGTACGGGAAAATCAGCGATAGATACCGGCGTTGGTGTACTGCGTGGCCGACCATACGGTGGTGTCGCCTTACTTTGGCGGAAAGCTATCTTCCAAGCGGTATCTGTCATACAGTGTACAAGTGCGCGTATATCGGCGATAAAGGTGACGTCATGCGAAAATACAGTATTAGTGTTCTCAGTGTACATGCCGACGGACTCAGCCGAAAATCTTGCCGAGTTCACGGAACGTTTAGGCGAGATTGCGGCTATTATTGAGGAATATAGTGTAGACTCTGTGTTTATATTGGGCGACTTTAACGCACAGCCCAGCGGGCGGTTTGGAGTGGAACTTTTGGACTTTTGTATTGAGCAGCAATGGCGTTGTGCCAATATTTATATATTATCTTCGGACTCATATACGTACTATTATACGAGATTTCGAAGTCTTGTTTAAAAAAAAAAACAATTATTGATTAACTGAAAATAGTTTATTGGATTAGAGAACTTGAACTTGAACTTAGAATTAGAATATAATAAAATAGGAAATAGTAGGATTTAGAACCTCCGACCCGTACCGTGTTTCAAGCTCAACTAACTGTAAAACTGAATAAGAGATGCTTCTAAGTCATGAAATGCTGACTAGGCAAGCCCGGATGGCGGTCAGCCATTCCTCTAGCATTGGAAAGGTATAACAGCCCCCCCCCCAAAAGACTGAAATTCGGGGAGAAAAGCCGAAATTCAGGAATTTATACAATGTCTCGTAATCTAGGTAATGGAATTGCAGAGTTTTCGGGGTCAGTATTTATATCGTGGTCATCGTCATCGGTATGGGTCGTCGGTTTGATACAGGAGATATAGAACTTAGATCTATGCTTAGAAATGATCTTATATAACTTAAATGCTATAAAAGATATGACTATAATTAAAATGCACAAGGTTAATACAGAATAATGTGTCCCGTATTTTACTAGAATAGGTTTTTCATCGATAATTTGGTTTAAATCCGAAAATATCTTTTTATTTTGTTTATCTATAGTTAGATCATCTAAGTTAATGTTTTGTAGTAAAATAGGGGATATATTATTATTTAAACTAGAAGTCTTAGTACCTATCTTACAACAAGAATCATTTATAATGCTAAAGTCTAAACTAGGAATAGGAATGTCTATATTAATTTCGTTCTTAGACGATATAAGTCTCGCACTTTTTGTGTATAATGTACACTGGTTCGGGATTCGTAATATACCGGTTCCGGACACTATGATTTCACGTAATTCGGAGTTATCACAGTCCATTGACACTTTACTTGAACGAGATTGCACGAAAATCCACTGATTGTTTATGAGTGATTTCCAAATGTCCAATTCGCCAACAATAGTTTTAGTTTCACATTGCGTGGGGATAGCACTAATCATTTTTGTTAACAGTTCACTTTCACACGTAGGATTGCTGCTTGTCAACAGCACCGTAGGTATATCACACAGAAAGAACTCAAGAGCTTATTGTTTTACATTTATCTAGGTTATCTAGATTACAAAAGTTTATCTTATCTTTAGAAATAGCAATATATGAACTAGAAGGTAAAATTAAACTAAAAGTATTTGGATTATCTGACCCGTGAGGGGTCGGTAATGCTAAATTATGATACAAGTTAAATTCATCATTAGTAACTAAAGGAATTTGTAAGACAAATACAAGTTTGTTCTTATAATGTAACATGCAACTTCAGATATGCTTAATATTAAATGAATATTATCTAAACTCAACGTTATAGGAATTCCAGTATCTCTAGGCAGGTACCGGTCGTTATCAACGAGTTCGTTATATAGTTGCACCGGACTTATTATGTTTGGATGCAGGATGTTTTGACTGCTTAACACGATAGCATTTGTTATGTCTTCAAGCTGAAACGACAATGCTAGTAGGGAGCTTTCAAGGTTAGCAATAATGGAATAGATTTTTGTTTCAGATATTAGAATTTCAGAAGTTCCAGTGATATTATTTAATTGTAATGTAAGTTGATTTAAGGGACTTTTAAGTGAATTTTCATTATCTTTTAATTTATTAATTGTTTGTTTATAAGATTCCAGAGTAGAAGTAGTAATTAAGATGTTTTCTTTCATTAGTTCCGCGAGCTTTTTCTCGTGGTTTTGGATGGATTCAATTGCGGAATCATATTTTAATGCGTCATCTTCGTCTAGAGTGCCAAAAACGTGTTTGAAAACGGCGCCTATTCCACCGAACCAAGCTGAGCGTTTACTACGTTTTGACATTAAATGTGAGATAGAGTCGAATTCGCGTTTAATGTCGTTGTATCGAACTGTGAGTGGAGAAAGTATGTTTTCGCATTGAAGGTTGCTTGATTTTTGACATGTTTCCCTACTATGCCTAAGATATCGTTGAGGTTAGTAAGATGAGGATTTATAAGGGAAATGTTTACATGGCTAATAATATTTAACTTTCCTTTGATTGCTTTAAGTTTTCCTAGGCTATCGAAGTATATGCCGGAACAAGAAGGAAGTGGCTTGATAAGGTCTTGATTTGCATTGACCGAGGCGCTGAAATAGAATGAATGTAACCAGTTAAACTACGCTAAACACTTATTATAGTTACCAACTAGTACTTACATGCTAATAATTAACTATATTTTACTTTAATCGGCTTCTAACAGTAATAGAGTGTCTTTAGCTACCGCAGGTTTCATTTGATCGAAATGATGAGTCACATGACGTCTGTTGATAAATCAAAATCAAAAGTCATTTATTCAAATTAGGCTGAGAATCAGCACTTTTTGAACGTCAAAATCACATAAGACAGTCCCCCCAAAACGCCCACCCTTCACCACTTCCTAGTGCTTTAGCTGGGAAGAAGAAGTGGCGGAACAAACTCCCTAGCAGCACTGCTGTCTGTTCAGTTAGAAGAACTGGATTCTATACATATAGTAATAAGTAATTAACATTAACACAAAAATATTAAAATTATTTGCCATATGTCAGCTAGCACACGCCAATATTTGAAACTATACTCAAGCAGAAATAAATAATAAAAACAAAAACGCAAACAGAACTTAATACATAATAAAAAGCCTCCTGGCATAAAGGGCGTGCCCGCTTACATATGCAATGCTACATTATGTTTATATGTAACTTGTAGTAGCTGTAACTTGTAGCCACAAATGATAAACTAGGACCTTCGAAGTAAAATAAAGAAACATTAATTTCTAATAACAATAACAAAACCATAGTCAGCAAGCTGACCTGTCACCACAAGCAGCACCCGTTCACGAGCATAACGCAAAGATCAGCCATTACCCCCCTCGCCATATTTGAGGGAAGGAGGCAACCCGACCCCCGACGCTACCGCAAGCATTGACATCTAAGGGAGCATGACGAACTTGCTGCCGGTTGCTCAAAAGAATAATATGATGAACTGTCGAGGTCGCTAGCTAACCATATATTGCAATACAACTCATTAAAAAACATTGAAATGAGTAGATTATGTCAATAATAAATAAAAATTAAATTAAACTAAAATGACTAATATAGTCAAATAAAATAAACAATTATATGAACTCGTATAACTTGTCAGTAGGTAAGCTAAGCTAATTTTGGAGAAAGAACATAAACATTGTCTTGAGTTAATCACAGCGACCAACTATTTTTATCGTTTAAGTAATCGTTGATTGAATAGTATGCCTTTGAACAAAGATTGGATTTTACTTTAGCTTTAAACGCATTAAAAGGCAATTCTAACAAAGAAGAGGGAAGCTTGTTATAAAAGTTTATACCAAGCCCAACAAATGAGTTATGGACCTTATGAAGCCGGTGAAAGGGAGCACGTAGTTACTCCTAACCCTAGCACCCTAGCACCTAGCTGGTAAATTGCTCGTACAGCTCGTTTTTGAAGAACAAATATATTTTGAATATCAGCGGCTTTGCCCCACAGCAGAATGCCGTAGGACATGACGCTATGAAAATAACTGAAATAGACTAGCCGAGCTGTATCAACGTCAGTGTATTGTCTTACTTTCCTGACGGCATAGGCGGCCGAACTGAGCCTTCCCGCTAGGCATGATATATGTGATCCCCACTGAAGCTTGGCATCAACTGTTATGCTCAGAAATACTGCCGAGTCTACAGTTTCAAGTACCTCTTTATCTAAGACGATGTTGGGTCCTAGATTTCTAACATTCGGTAAGGCGAACTTTACACATTTCGTTTTCTTGGCATTGAGAACTAGGTTATTTGTGGTAAACCAATCTGTAACCATTGATAGTGCACTGTTTACGTCGTCGACATTTTGTCTATTCCTGTCTACTTTAAAGATAAGAGAGGTATCATCAGCAAATAGTACAACATCACAGATGCCCTTTAAATAGAATGGTAAGTCATTTATATACACCAAGAATAAAAATGGGCCCAGTATAGAGCCTTGAGGTACACCTAACTGAACTGGTAGCCCGGAAGATTTCACACCATTAACATCTACACATTGGTGCCTATTATGTAAATATGAATTTAATACGTTAAGAGCTTCGTTTTGAATACCGTAATGAATTAGTTTACGCAAAAGCGTGTCATGGTGCACGCAATCAAAGGCTTTGGAGAGATCACAGAAAACTCCAATAGCATTTTGCGAGCTCTCCCATGCGCTAAATATGTGTTTCAGCAGAGCAACACCCGCATCTGTAGTCGAACGACCTTTTGTAAAGCCATATTGTTCATCATGAAGGAGGCTATTTAAATTAAAATGTCTTAGTAACTGCTTGAGTATTAATTTTTCAAATATTTTACTAAATGCAGGTAAGATAGAAATAGGCCTAAAATTGCCAACGTTATTTTTATTACCCGATTTAAATAATGGTATGACTTTACTACTCTTCATGAGGTCAGGAAAAGTTCCTAAATCAACACATTTATTAAAAGTAACAGCTAGATAGGGGGCTACGATGTCGATTATATTACTTACAAGTTTAATTGAGATGCCCCAGTAATCACCAGTGTTTTTTGACTTGAGTGTGTTAAAAACACTAATTACATCACGAGGTGTTACATGTTCGAAGCTAAATAAGCGACTACATTTAGGTACACTATTATGCAAATGGTTTTCAGCTTCAGATGGGGACGAATTTAAGGAGCGAGTCGTAGTTATAGGTATGTTGGCAAAAAACTCATTAAATGCTTCAGCTACGTCAGCTGCTTTATTAACTAATTTGTTGTCGACCATAATCTCTAATTGTTTTTCTTGTTTAACCGACTTACCCGTTTCATTGTTAATAATTTTCCAGGTGGTTTTTACTTTGTTATTCGAATTTTTAATTGTATCGCTTAAAAATTTAGATTTAGCAAAAACACAAATCTTTTTAAATAATTTTGAATAATTTTTGACATACTCTAGGAAAGGAGTATCAAACCTGTAATTTTTCAAACCATATAACTCGTATAGTCTCGCTCTACTTTTATAAATGCCTGGAGTAGCCCATTGGTTGAAGCCAGCGGAGGTGCCATTAATATTAATAGTTTTGGCCTTGAAAGTACATTGGTATTCTTTTTGCACAACATCAAAAAGGGCTCCATAGATTATATTAGGATTATCATGTTCTACAATCGACGGTTTAATTCTAAGGGCTATATTATTTTTAAACTTGTTGCAACGACTAGCTGTAAAAGGCCTGCATTCTATTTTATGTGGCTTTTTATGTATTGGCATAGGGAAGCTAGCTAATAATCCACAGTGGTCAGACGGTAAGTCACTTAACACTAATTTATTTTTGGCATCGCAATCACTAAAAATATTATCAATACAAGTCGATTAAGATGCTGTTATCCTAGTAGGTTCAAAATACAAGTTAATTAAATTAAAGGACCTAAACAGATTAAGAAGTCTAATACTTAGTGGAGTAACCTCTAAAACATTAATATTAAAATCACCACATAAAATTATACTTTTATTACTTGATTTTAATTTATTCAGTGAATCCTCCATTACCGATTCGAAACGAATAAAATCCCCAGAGGGGGGTCGATAAACGCAAATTATAACATATCGCTCGAGTTCAACACAAGACAACTCAATAGTGCGCTCGATGGAAAGATTAACTAAATCAGAACGTTGTTTACATTTCAACTTGTTTGAAACAAGAACTAAAGATCCACCGCGAATAGCACTTTTCCTTACAAATGCACTTTGAATGGTAAAATTACCATCATTGATAAACACTACTTCATGTTCTTTCAACCAGTGTTCAGTCAAACATAGCACCTTAACATCATAGTTCTCCATAAATAAACTTAACTCTAACTCTTTGCCGGACAGACCCTGCATATTTTGATGTACAACATTCAACATATGCGGCTGACCCGTTGTCGCACCTAATAGTTTAAACTACAAGGCGTATCAATAGTAGTGTTAGTACTACTACTAACAGTAATCGACGGTAACCTACAGGTACCGGTGTCACTGTGTATATTGTATGCTAATAGGTTAGCAATGTGTCTCCTACAACTAGGTGGCAAATACATTGTATTATTTGTCAGTTTGTAATCAGTAATAAATTGATTACAATCAAAATATAAAATAGTGTCACTGTGTCGACAAGTCCTATTATAAATGAACATATTTAAATTATAAATGTGCCTATTTTGCTCATCAGACAAATATCTAGAATAAGGCAGAGCACATAAAATAAATTTACAGTTATTAGTCTCATTGAGATATAACATCAAATGGACACATTCAATTATTAATTTTCAAGTTAAATAATTCATTTACGGATAACAGCCCATTTCGTCATCTTTTTCATTGGTCCTTCGTCTAGTTTTCAGTGCCTATTTTTCATCAAAATAATCACCAACTTACTTTCATTTCGTTCCATTACCTTTCATCAACGTAGTTAGTTATGATTACCCGTTCCCAAAGCAAAACTATGCCTGTCAATCCCGGGCCCGGCACAGTTACTCCTCAGCCTCATAGCTCCGGTTTGCCGACCAAAAGCGTACGCAGTCAACACACCGCGCAAAGCCGCTCATCACATTCATCGGCAACTGTGAGAGCACAAAAAGCAGCGGCAGAAGTGCTCGTCCTACGTCGCCGCCTGGAACGCGAGCAGGAGCTCGCCGCACATGAGCGCGACCGCGAGCAGGTACTCGCCGAACGTGAGCGCGAACGCTAACGTGAATTCGCCGCGTTACAGCACCAGGTCGAGGAGTGCGAGCTGCAAGCCGAGCTGGCGGCTATCGAGGCCGGCGCTACAAGTGCAGGAAGCCGCGCGAGCCATCGTAGCTCTACACGGGTAAGCGTAGATAGAACTAAAAAATGGATAGAAAATCACAATATTGACTGCTGTGTTGATAGAGAAGTTAGGCTACGTCCGCACAGACAGGCGGCTTGCTTAGCGCCTAGAGCCTAGCGAGTCACCTAGCGAGTAGCTTAGTAAAACGAACGTTCTAGAATGTTCGCAACCGGCCGCACTGCGCGCTTGGCGCCTAGCTAGTCGCTTAGCGTGTATCGAAGTAAACAAACGTGTTGGTTTTTTGTCACGAGGCGCGAGGCATTTTAACAGAATAAAATGGATGAATTATTAATTGCATCAGTTTTTAAAAGAGAACCTCTGTGGAATCCGGGTAGTGAACTCCCAAATTTAAAATTGATAGCTTAAACTTCTTTTTTTACCAATTTGATGGTATACTTAAGAAGATATGTTATAATAACAAAAAGAAAATCTTGATCTGTGGAGACTTTAATATCGATATTTTAAAAACTACGACATTTTCTAAACAACTTGAAAATCTTCTTTAAAACTACCGTATGAAACTGAGTATTCGTCAACCAACCCGATTAGATAGTGGTACCTGTATCGACAATATAATACACAATATTAGAGGCAGCACTAGCGAGGTGATGGAACTGGCGATATCTGACCATACAGCTCAAATCATAAGATGTCCTGTTAAAAAAACATGTACCATTACACATTGGTATACTTTCAGTCGAGATTTTTGTCAAGAAAATGTGCTCAAATTTAAGAATGCTCTTCAAAGCCTTAGTTTCAGTAATGTTTACAACTGTGCAGACCCGGATAATGCATTCCGTGAATTTAACAGCTTGTTTAAGTTATTCTACGATCTTTGCTTCCCCATTGTAAGAATTAAAAACCTAAGCTCCAAAACTCCGAAATGGATAACTAAAGGTCTAAAACTATGTTGTAAGCGTAAGCGTGAAATGCTATGGCAATTAAGACGCCAACCAAATAAAACCAATAAAAAAATATATAACACTTACACTAAACAGCTAAAACTAATTATTAAATTGACTCAAAAAACGCAAAACAGCTACTACATTAATAATGCTTACAACAAGGTTAAAGCAACTTGGAGAGTCATAAACTCTACGAAATCTAATTACCCAAAAGACAACCCTTCTAAAATACTTACAAATAATAATAAATCAACTACAGAACCTAATGAGATTGCCGAATTATTTAATAACTATTTCATTGATCAAGTTCAACCTATAAAGAATCATAATCACAACACCGATTATAAATCGACATTAATCGATTCAAACCCTAACTCCGTGTTCTTAGCACCCACTATTCCACATGACATACATAAAATTATTATTGCTCTAAAAATACAAATAGTTCCGGCTATGATGATATTGTTACACATGCAATAAAAAACGTGGTTACCGAAATATCACCAGTTCTTGGTTATATAGTAAACCTTTGTATAGATAACGGTAAATTCCCTGAAGACTTAAAACTATCTATCATCAAACCTCTTCATAAAAAGGGTGATCCGATAAATATGAAAAATTATAGACCTATTGCACTCGTCCCAGTGTTTTCCAAAATCATCGAAAAAGTTATTTATAACAGCCTTTATTCATTCTTAGAAAAAAACAATATCCTAACTAAGGAACAGTACGGTTTTAGAAAGCATAAAAATATTAATATGGCTATCTATGAATTAATAAATGAAATTATTTCAAATATGGACAAAAAAGTCCCAGTTACAGCGTTATTCATGGACATGACGAAGGCGTTCGATTTTGTGGATCACAAAACCCTTCTCATAAAATTAAGTAAACTCGGAATTAGGGGCAATGTCTTAGAATTAATTGAGTCGTAACAAGTCAGCAGAAAACAAATAATTAAAATAGCGAAAATATGTCACAGAACTAAAATACAAACTACATAATAAAAAAAATAAAAAATACAATGTCGCAAAACAGCTACTACATTAATAATGCTTACAACAAGGTTAAAGCAACTTGGAGAGTCATAAACTCTACGAAATCTAATTACCCAAAAGACAACCCTTCTAAAATACTTACAAATAATAATAAATCAACTACAGAACCTAATGAGATTGCCGAATTATTTAATAACTATTTCATTGATCAAGTTCAACCTATAAAGAATCATAATCACAACACCGATTATAAATCGACATTAATCGATTCAAACCCTAACTCCGTGTTCTTAGCACCCACTATTCCACATGACATACATAAAATTATTATTGCTCTAAAAAATACAAATAGTTCCGGCTATGATGATATTGTTACACATGCAATAAAAAACGTGGTTACCGAAATATCACCAGTTCTTAGTTATATAGTAAACCTTTGTATAGATAACGGTAAATTCCCTGAAGACTTAAAACTATCTATCATCAAACCTCTTCATAAAAAGGGTGATCCGATAAATATGAAAAATTATAGACCTATTGCACTCGTCCCAGTGTTTTCCAAAATCATCGAAAAAGTTATTTATAACAGCCTTTATTCATTCTTAGAAAAAAACAATATCCTAACTAAGGAACAGTACGGTTTTAGAAAGCATAAAAATATTAATATGGCTATCTATGAATTAATAAATGAAATTATTTCAAATATGGACAAAAAAGTCCCAGTTACAGCGTTATTCATGGACATGACGAAGGCGTTCGATTTTGTGGATCACAAAACCCTTCTCATAAAATTAAGTAAACTCGGAATTAGGGGCAATGTCTTAGAATTAATTGAGTCGTACCTAGTCAGCAGAAAACAAATAATTAAAATAGCGAAAATATGTCACAGAACTAAAATAGAACAAACCTACTTATCGAAACAAAGATTAATAAATTACGGCGTACCACAGGGGAGTGTACTTGGTCCTTTGTTATTCCTATGTTATATAAACGATATTCCCAAAACCATAGAACACCCCATGACTCTATTTGCCGATGATTGTACTACAATATTTATAGGAAAAAACTTGGAAAGTTATGAACATGAAATAAATAATAGTTTAAGCCTAATTATTCAATGGCTAACCGATAACCACCTAAAAATTAATTTTGGAAAAACCCACATCATGAATTTTAACCAACGAACAAACTCTATTATTACAAATATTAAGTATGAAGATAATAAGATTGCTAAAATAGACAACACAAAATTTCTAGGGCTTTGGTTAGATCAGCACATGACATGGAAAACACACATTGATCATATAATAAAAATTTTTAATAAATATTGCTATGTTTTACACAATTTAAGCAAGGTCGCCAATCGTAGCACCGTTCTTACCGCATACCACGCATACGTCTCCACCACACTACGGTACGGTGTAATATTCTGGGGTAATTCTACGGATAGGGAATTGGCATTTAAAGCCCAAAAAAAGTGTCTTCGTGCAGTATGCATGATCCAAAACACTGACAGTTGCAAACCTTATTTTATTAATTTAAAATTATTAACACTTCCGTCCCTATATATTTATGAAATTGCCACGTTTATCAAAAATAACCATTACCTATTTGAAATCCTATCCACTAAACGCCATCCAGGTGCGCTTAAGTCAAAAACCCATCAAACCGCCCTATTCTCAAAAATTTCCTAGGAATGGCTCCAAAAATATTTAACAAACTACCCAAATCGATAACAGCTTCAAAAGACTTAAATACTTTCAAAAATCCCTCCATAGGTTTCTGATACAGAAAGCATATTACACTATAAATGAATATTTAGATGAAAAATAAAATCTGTAATAAGTTTCTCAGATTTATTAATAATTTTTGTTACCTTAATTTGTTATTATTTTGTTTATGTTAATTTTATTACTAAAGATATAAGATGGTTACTTAGCATTATATAAAAATATATAGGCTATTATTACCTGTATACCTATTACCAACTGTGTAGTAATATTTGTACGCCTTGCAAGGCAGCACATAGTGACTCAATATTTTTCTATTTTTATAACATCGTGTACCACTACATTATACCTATGTGTACAAATAAATAAATTTGAATTTGAATAAAAATGCTGTTATCTTAAAAAAAACTATGGGAAATTGGGAAGAGGTAGCAGTCGAAGTAAAAAAAGATGGTAAGTACAAAAAGTTATTTATTTATTTATGATGTGATATTTTTTTTGTACAATGAGAAGTTAATGCTGTGAATGAATATTATGGCGTTGGATTATATTTTCTGGCAACGAGTTATTCTGCCAGGTAATCGATCCGATTCCGTTGAAATAATTCAACAAAATATCTCTAGTTTGTAATGCACTGTTAGAAAATCTATATTGAGTCCTGGTGGATATTGGTGCATTAGTAATAGTAGAATTTATGTCCTGTTGAAACGTAGATCGATCTTCCGTCATAACAAAGCTGTGTAGAATGCATACAGCTTTCGTAATTGAAATAGCAGTATTGACCTTAGTTTCAATAGCTTTCTGCAAAATCCTCCATTTTGCTGCCATTATACCAAAACAGCACTCTACACTTCTGCGAGCTCTTGAGAGTCGGTAGTTGTAAATAGTTTTTGTGTTCTCAATATTTCCTAATGAAAAAGGCCTCATCAAATAATTCATTAGTGGATAACTCAGAACAATAACTAAAGCATAGAAGGACGCTACATTTAACTAATATAGTCGTCTCTGTTTTCTTATACATTCATAACAGCATTAGAAAGAGACAGATGTAGGTTGCTCAAAATGCAAAGCGTCACAAAGCAAACGTCAATTTGGCTACCTTGGCTACCTTTATGATACTAAGTTTAAAAGCTACTTAACGTCTCGGGTTTTTGTGTATGACTGTTCATCGCATTTTTTCGTATAAATGGGGCATGGGAGTTGAAGTGCTTCGTTGATTTTACGTGTTTTTTTATAAAAATAGTACAAAATTAATAGTGATTTAGTGTAAATCGCAAAGCTTAAAGATTAAATTATGTCCTGCATTATAGTGGGATGTAAATCACATTCATTCCGCAAAGAAAATGATGCGGAAATCATAAGCTTCCATCGGTAAGTAATCAAATATGGTCATTTTATCGGTTTTGTATTCTCACTGTAGGTTATTTTGGCATTTTTTCAAATTATTTGAGTTCAGTGTACTCGGTAGTGTTTTGAAATCAATATTTTATGTAATTAAATAATTCGATTCTAGGGAAAATATAAATTTTAAATCGGCATAGAAATTTTTGCAATAGTGCTTGCAAAAATAATTTATCGATAGAATATCGATAGAACTAGCGTCCTCTAAATTATTAAGTACATTATTTTTCTTTACACGTAGTTTTGGGAAGGATTAAATATTTAATAGTGAAATAAATACCTAAATACCTACGGTCTTGCCAGCAAAAATCATACGTATGAGTAATGAAATGACAGTGGTCAAAAAGCCGTGTGGCTCATGGTATAATAATTTAAACTCATGTGTAGCTATGATTTTTTTTTTTAATTTTCAGATTTCCCTCCGATATTGATATGAGGCAAACATGGATCAACGCTATTGCACGTAACTACTGGGAATGGAAAAAACAACATCGTAATTGTTCCAAACATTTCAGCGATGACTGCTTTATTAAAACATTGCTACCAACGTCAATTTTTGCATTCATTCGATAAAGATGTATTGGATGAACATAGAAATTTGTTGATTAAATTGATAAGCAAAGAATATTTAACCATTAGAATTCATTATATCGCGAAAGAATTATCGTCTCCTGTAGAAAAAGTAAGGACATTTCTAACAAAAACTATAATTTTTAAAGGACAGTGATTTAAATTTTTTGTTACTTGTTCCGGTGGCAATCACTCTTTAAAAATGATTTAAGCGTTTTCTTGGTAATTTCAATTTGTTAATAATTTATCCTGTGTTTATAAATAAATAAGTTAATCAGACAGAAGTGAGTTTATTTCACCTTAGCATATTTTAGATTTAAATGCCAAGGAGCGATACCATAAACTAAGAAGTCGATATCGGTATTTATTTTATGCATAGTCACATCACTAGCTAATACTCTTTTGTCTATGACAGCGTACACTTCAAATGTCCTAAAGAGCCTTCTATGTTTTAGTTATTGTTCTGAGGTGGATAACCACCATCACCAACTAAGACAAATGGTATTTTAATATTTGTATTAGGAATTTCTTTCTCCGATGGAATATTGAGGCCATTAGTTTCTAACATGTAAAACGTGAGTAACCGATTATACGTCGCACGAACAACATCTGCTCCGCGTAAAAAATTCATTAAAAATCGACGTGTTGAGTTAATTGCGCGAAAAAGTAATCAGTGGAATTGTGCGGTGTCGACTCACCAGGAAACGTGTGGGCAAGTGTGTACCTCAACGGGTTTCGGAGCAGGGCCCCCTTAACTTCAGCAACGAATAACGGAGAGAAGACCAGTGCAGCAGTGTTGCGCACATCCAACTCCAGACGCGGCAGTGGCTAATCCGGCAAGGCAAACATCATCAAAATCGGAGCACGGGTTTGGGAGTTATTAAGGCGCGAAAATCGCAAAAAAGCACGTGGTTTTAGGTTAGAATAACCTCACTTTGGCTCCACGTGCTTATACAACCACGAGGCGTGACGCGCGGTGTACCATCCCAGCCCTTACTGGAGACTTCGAAGCCGGCCGAGGAATCCCCCTGCAGACCAGCCATCAGCGTGGAGACTCCACAAACTGTTACCAGGTAAGCCCCGAGGGAACTCCTCAACCCCCTGTCCCAACCCCCCGAGTTTGGGCTTATCCGACTCGGGACATCAAGATCCTGCCGGACTCATAAAGGGCCCCCTCCCCTTAACCCCCCAAACCCCCCTTCCACCCTCCACCCTCCTGCCCCCAAAACTCTTCCCCACGAAACCTCCCCCTCCGACCCCCCACCCCTTGAACTCCCCTCACCCAAAAACTCTTCCCCACGAACCCCCCCCTCCTCCTCCCCTCCCCTCAGGGCTACCTCACCCCCCCGCGGTCTAACTTCGCACCCGCTGGAGCTAGGAAGCCGAGTTTGGGCTCATTTGAAAGGGCGCAATACGTTCTTCAACTTGGCCGCAACAGAAACCTGGAATTCCGCACACTTCGCGAAAAACGACCCATCAACGCCGACAATTCTACTGAAACCACCATCAGCGTGCACAGAGGGCTCAGACCATCGAGCCTTAGCAGTCATCGGGCTCCTCGTTGGACATAGGACACACGCAGACCAGCAGCGGAACGTCCGTGAGTCCATCCAAGTAGTTTTAAGTTAAGTTTAAGCATATACAGGCAAATACTTTAAAAATTACATAGCGTATTAGTCTTAAATTAAATAATGTCGTCGTCATCGCAACCATCCACCACCTCCCGCAAAATGACCACGGAGGCTGCAAAAGCTCCTTCCCTAAGGGAGAAGGTCCTTAAGAACACGGCGAAATCGGTTGTCTCGGAACAGTTGGCGCGTCCATCACGGAAGCCGCAGGCGCCAAAGGCAGCGTCGGAGTCAGGAGCGGCAAGCGCGACGCCGCCACAGCCGTTGGCGCCTGAGACTCACTCGTCAGCAGAGAGCGCCAGGGTTGCCGAAATCATCATCAACTGGGACCAGTGTGGCATTTCTCCCCCCCGCCAGATCATCTCGGACGAGGAAAGCTCGGTGGCTTCAACGGTGAGTCAAGACTACCGCCCACGGAGCGGGCGACCGAGCCTCCTCTACAGGACACCGAGGAGGGGCACAGGGGTGGATATGGACCTTGCCACCAGAGAAGCAAACGACCTGCTTCAAAAAGGAAAAGACGCCCTGGAGGCGGCGGCCAATATGAAGCGTGAGTGTAAGACCACAGCTCACGAGTGTCTGCAAGGCCTATACGAGGTGGCCCTGTCCCTGGCGGATTCAAGAGCGCGCCATAAGTACAACCTCGAGAAGGAGCGCTCTCGACACGCGCAAGAGCTTGTGCGTGTCGAGAGAGCTCACACTCGAGAGTTGATGTCAATGAAGGTGCAGCTCTCCATCATGGGCACGGACATCTCTGAGTCAAAAAAAGAGGCAAAAGGGATCCGCGAATGGCTGGGTCACGAAACCCTTGAAGCCTTCAAGGGCATCAAGGAGGTGAAAGCTGAGGTCGTAGCAGCGAGCCTGAAGAACCTGAAGGAGCACGAGAAGACCAGGCACGAAGGCGCTAGAGCCCCGGGTGATCCCAAGTGGGAGACAATGGGGGCCGGCAATTCACGCCTCGACACAAATATTACCAGTGTGTCCAATCAACTGGACGTGCTCCGGAAGGCCCTGGAAAGGCTCAAAGAGGACCTCAACCGGCCACCAAGAGCAGTAGAGACGGATCCGAGCAGCAGCGAGTCGGGCCTCCTCAGCACCGTCATCTTCGAGGAGGCCATGGAAAAACTTAGTAGACAACTGCAGGCCATCGCCAACAAGCCTGCCGCCTCCCCCCCACCACCACAACCACCTATAAACATCTCACAACATCTAAAACCGCTCTCTGAAAGGCTGGAGATGGTATCGGCGGACTTCCGCGTACTGCGCGACAAAGAGCCGCAAATCCAGGCGCCCCCGGCGCTGAATCTGGAAGCGGAGCTCGCAGTCGGGGAGGTCAAAAAGACTGTCCAGGACATCAGGAAAGGGGTGGCGGACCTGGGCAAAGCGGACAGACCACCCCAACAACAACTGGGCCCAAAAACCTTTGCTCAGGTAGCCAGCACACCGAAGCCCCCTAAACCACCCACACAGTCCAACCACACCCTGATCGTCTTGTCGACGAACCCCCAGCACACCGGGGACAACGTCATCGAGAGGATCAGGACCGCCCTGGACCTAAAGACTAGTGGAGCCCGCGTTGACACAGTACGGAAAGCGCGCAAAGTTGTCTGGGGCAAGCGAGATTATCCTCATCGGAGACGTGAACCAGCTTCCATTTTTGGACAGAGAGAACCTTTTCGAGTTAAGGTATACCCGTACAAACCTGGTGGCTGGTATCACCCAGGAGCTGTTTTGCACACACCGCGGCCCGATGGACGTGGCGTTCGCACTGAGCGAGATATACTCCGGTATATACTCCTCCAAGTCGTCGCTGTCGCGGATCCATTCCCTGGGGGTGAAAGGTTACACAGGAGCGCAAATACCGAGCATCGCCCTAAACACCCTGTTCCTGGTTCATACGCAGGAGGAGAAAGCTTCTCTTGGGAACCAAGGATATGGGTCCGGCGAAGGGTCGCGCCTGTTGACCATACCCGAAGCTCAGGGCCTGACCTACGACAGCGTCGTCATCATTAACACCAAGTCCAGGAGGATCCGAGTTCACGACAGCATCTCCCACGCGGTAGTGGCGGTGTCGCGACATACAGTCAGTTGCGTCTACTACACCGACGAAGCCGATGACGCCATAGGCATAAAAAAAAAAATGTATTAAGAGATGGACTCACGTAGACTTAAGTTAGAAATAAGGAAACTTGTCCGACGCAGGAGCGTCGTAACTGTATAAATGTAAGCATAAAACTGTAAACAAATAAAACTTCATAAAAAAAGGCGCGGACCACCATGTATGTATTTAATACCTGAACATCATATTAACTGCTGGTTTTTGTTTCAGTCAAAACAGTAAAAGCAAGATGGAAAAATCTGAGAGCGTATTTTTTTAAAGAATGTGGAAAAATTGGTAAGCCAAAGAGCGGAGACAGCGCTGATAAAATATGTGAAAGTACGTGGCAGTATTATGATCAATTACTATTTTTAAAGAGCAAGAAGAACCAGAGCGGGAGCCCCGCGAGAGATTCAAACTTAAGTACAGATAATGATGATAATTATTCTATTACAACCGATACAACATTAGAGGAGCTGCAGAATCCAGGTTCTGTGTAGACTAATTCTACTTCAGAAACAATTACAAGTGATATTCTAGGATCTCAAAGTTATAGTCAAACATCACAAAGAAAGAAAATTCGTATGAACAGAACCGAAAACAATGATCAACTTTTAGAAATAGAAAAGAAGAAACTTGAGATTCTCGAGAGGGAAAGTGTAGTGTAGGTACTTAGAGATAAGTTTCAATAGACGTCTTTGTATGCGTCGTTTGTATGTGTCGTCAGTTCGGAATAAACCGTGATATGAACTAGTTGTTTCGTTGTGACACCCCCCTCCACCCCCGCGCACTAGAACATTACATTGGCGACGAGTATAATAAAACGTGTCGCGTGTGGTTATAATTACTAAAACAATTATTGGCCAAAAACGTAAAACGCAAAATGTCAATCGGGAAGATTAAGGAGTTTGACGTGCGGTCGGGATTGTGGTCTTCATACACAGATAGACTTGAAATGTATTTTGTGGTAAACAAGATCGCGGAAGAATTGAAGTTACCCACATTAATCGCGAGCATGGGCGATGAAGCGTATGAATTGCTAGTTAATCTAGCCAGTCCAAAGAAGCCATCGGAGTTATCATATGCACAGGCCAGCGAATTGTTACGTCAACATTTACAACCGGCACCATCATCATTGGCGGAAAGGTACCGGTTCCGACAAAAAAGACAAGGTACAACGGAAGACGTTGCCGCGTATGTGGCAGAATTGAAGAAATTATCACGTAATTGCAAGTTCAACGCTAACTTGAACGAAAATTTGCGCGATCAATTTATCTGCGGCCTTAGAAGTGACGTCATTCGGCAGCGGTTGTTCGCGGAAAATGAGGCGATAACCTTCACAGAGGCGGTAAAATTGGCAGGATCACTGGAAGCTGCGGAGAGAGATGCAGCGGAGGTTGAGTGGCGTAAGGAAGCAACGGAGGCGAATAGTGCTAGCTCGGTTCATGCGCTAACGCCGAGCGCAGCACGCGTCGGGAAAGGACGCGGGCGCAGGAGTGGCGGAGCGGGACCGGCGGCACCATCCGCAAGTTGGCGTGCTCGGCCGGACAAAGTGACGCCAGTACAGACGGCGCCGACAACATGGAGCGGCTGTGCGGCGTGTGGGGCTACGAACCACGAGTACGGCCGGTGCCGTTATCGGAACTTTGTGTGCAGCAGGTGCCAACGAGTGGGTCATTTACGGCGAGGTATGTCCACAGCGGGAGGAGCAAAAGTCGCAGGCAGACAGTGGCCGGCAAAACAAAGGGACGAAACGGGAAGTTCATTTCGGTGATTTTGATCTGGGGACCAGTGACGAGGTCGAGGACATTGAGTAATTAAACCTTTTGTCGTTAAATAATTATAAGGCGGTAAGTTTACCTATCTGGGTAGATAACGTTATAATTAAAATGGAAATAGATACTGGAACAGCAATGTCATGTATAAGCAGAATAATTTACGACAATAAATTTGACCATTTGCCTATTGAAAGTGATAACACAGTTTTAAAATTTTATGATGGAACAAAAATTAAGCCCTTAGGGATAATTAAACCAGTAGTACGATATGGCAACATACAAAAAAAATTAGAATTATTTGTTATTGAGGGTGGTACTACATCCTTAATAGGAAGGCAGTGGTTAGGCGAATTACGAATTGATATTCCGAGATTTAACTGTAATTTTATAGACAAGTGTGATATACACAAAGATAATGAGATTTGTAAATTGATCGACAGGTATAAAATAGTGTTCAGCGGTGGGCTGGGACGGTACACGGGAGGCAAGGCCACATTGCGGGTTCGCGAAGGGGCTCAGCCCGTGTTCCATAGAGCGCGGCCGCTGCCCTACGCGCTGCGCGAGCGCGTCGACGCTGAGCTCGACGCGATGCTGCGGGCCGGCATCGTCGAACCCGTGGATTGCTCGGACTGGCGTCACCATTGGTACCGGTTAACAAAGCGGATGGTACTTTACGGATTTGTGCGGATTACAAGTCAACTCTGAATCCGGTGTTACTGGTCGATCGCTTCCCACTCCCTAGGATTGATGACGTTTTGGTAGGTCTGAATGGAGCTCAAATTCTTAGCAAAATTGATTTGTCTAATGCTTATAACCAAATCGAATTAGACGATTCTAAACAGTTCACTGTTATTAACACACACAAGGGCTTGTTTCGTTATAATAAATAGATTAGTATACGGCTTGTCGGCCAGCGTAGGCATCTTCCAACGAATTATGACAAATCTATTGCATGGAATTCTTATGTGCAAGGGTTTTTTTTTTTTTTTTTGAGGATGGGAAATCATCAAATGACCCCTCCCGCTCTGGGTGGAGCGGAAGGGAGTGTCAGACTCTTACTGACTAAAACCCACCCGTGTTCCTTCCTTGGCCCTTTATGTTCCGGGTCAGCGGTACCCCTTATGGATGATCCCGCTTTCCCGGCAGGCTTGGGCCCTAGTGGGCCCCCTCTTCGATGCTGACATCTCTTTGAGGCGCGCGTGGAACACGTACGCGCCGTCCGGCACGGGCCTGATCCTGATCGGACGGTGAGCTACCCATTACTCACCGCCCGCAGGCCCGCGCCTACGGTGGCCGGGAGTCGTCACGCGGCTCCCGACGCCCGGAGCGTCCACCGCGGCGGCTTGGACGGGAGACTCTCTCCCTCTCCCGTCCCGCCACCTCCTTCGCTAGCATGACTGCTTCGCAGAAGGAGGCGACTGCCTCCCACTCCCCCTCGCCCCGGACCATGGCTTGAACCAAGGCCGGGCGTGAGAGGTCGCCGCCGCTGCCGATCGCCTCTACGAGGACACGGCGGTGCTCCGCCCATGCAGGGCAGGCCCCCACCGTATGCTCCACCGTGTCCTCGGGGCGATCATCGCAGTGGTGACACCCGGGCGTTTCCTCCCGCCTGATGATGTGCAGGAACCTCCCGAAGCTTCCGTGTCCGGTGAGGACCTGCGTCAGGCGGTAGGTGAGGACGCCGTGACGCCTCTCTAGCCACTCCTCAAAGAGGGGTCTTACCGCCGCTATCGTGGCTTGCCCTTATGTGCAAGGGTTCCTTGACGATGTCATTATAGGGGGTAAAACTAGAACGGAACATTTAGAAGCCTTAGAGGCGGTTTTAAAGCGGTTAGCTGATAATGGGTTGAAACTAAGGAAGGATAAATGTGTTTTCCTAGTAGACAGAGTAAAATATTTAGGGTACGTGGTATCGAAGGAGGGTATTAGAGCTGACACGGCAAAAATTGATGCCATTTTAAAGATGCAACCTCCTACCAATGTATCGGAGTTAAGGTCGTTCCTAGGTATGATAAACTTTTTCGCGAGATTTATTAAAAGTCTTAGTTTTATGTTACCACCGTTGCATAACTTACTACGGAAACAGGTTCCGTGGGAATGGAATAAGGACTGTGAGCGTAGCTTCGAGGAAGTAAAACGTGCGTTAATTAGTAGTGAAGTACTGGCACACTATGATCCCAGCAACCCGGTAATCGTGACGTGTGACGCGAGCGCACGGGGCATTGGCGGGGTACTGGCGCAGCGCGGGGCGCACGGCGAGCGCCCGGTCGCGTATGTGTCACGTTCACTCACTATCGCGGAAAAAAACTACTCACAGATTCACCGCGAAGCATTAGCTATTATTTTTTGTGTGAAAAAGTATCACCAATACCTGTACGGGCGGAAGTTTACATTGCGTACCGATCACAAGCCTTTGGTGTCTATTCTAGGACCTAATGCTGGAATACCAACTATGACAGCAAGTAGAATGCAACGGTGGGCAGTGATTTTATCGGCGTATGAGTACGAAATAGAATTCATTAAAACTAACGCGAACTGTGCGGACGGCCTTTCGCGGTTGCCGAGTAGTAGTGCGGCGAAGGTACGTGACGTAATACCGGAACAGACTTATCTTCACTTTGCACAAGAGGCATTACTGTTAGATTACAAACAAATAAAAAAATCCACAAATAAAGATCCCATTCTAAGCCGGGTGTTAGCTTATATACGGGACGGTTGGTCGGAAAAGTGTGACATAGTAGGAACGCAACCTTACTTTAATAGGAAAACTGAATTATATGAGGAATTAGGGTGTATTATGTGGGGCCATAGGGTAGTTATCCCTCAAGATTGCCGCGAACGGGTCTTACGGTTGATACATGAGCCGCATATGGGCGTAGTAAAGTCAAAGGCGATAGCTCGCAGTTATGTATGGTGGGCTGGCATCGACGAGGCAGTGGAGCGTGAGTGCCGCACGTGTTCCACTTGCGCTAATCACGCGGACGCACCCCCCAGCGCTCCTCCTCGGCCTTGGCCCTGGCCTTTAAAGCCGTGGGTTAGACTTCCTAGGTCCAATCGAGGGGAAGTTGTACTTAGTCGTGGTGGACGCGATGTCTAAATGGCTGGAAGTCTTTCAGGTATCAAGTACGGCAGCACGATATACTATTCCTAAACTTAGCGAACTATGGAGTAGGTTCGGTGTTCCGAAACAGATAGTTACGGATAACGGGCCACCGTTCACGAGTAGTGAATTAGCGTCTTTCCTACACAATGACGGAGTGGAACACATCTTTACGGCTCCCTATCACCCGGCGTCCAACGGGGCGGCCGAAAATGCGGTTAGAACCATTAAAAAGGTAATAAAGAAATCCTTAACGGAAAATAAAAATATTGAATTATCTATTAATACGTTTTTACTACATTACCGTAACACGGAACATTGTTCTACAGGGGAAAGCCCCTCCAGGTTACTAATGGGTAGACATTTACGAACCCGGTTAGACGCATTAAAACCGGACCGGGAAGCTAAGATTCGGGGTGTGCAGAAACGACAAGTTGAAGCAAAGGGCGGGGTGAATAGAGAGGTAGGAGTTGGGGAAGACGTGTGGTATCGCCAGTATTTAAAGGCGGAAAAATGGCAACCTGGTTCTGTGATAAAATCTACAGGAACCAATGATTTTAAAATCTTAGACGCTGGTGGTAACGTAATCCATAGACACCTCGACCAGGTTCGACGTAGATCTAGGAGTTCACTGGTAATTCCCACAAATCCAGCACCTCCAGTGGTGGAACCACCGCGTGTTTCACTTCCGGAGTCTGTTGGGGTCCAATCTGAGCAGTCAGAGGCGAAGAGCTCACGCGAGGGGACTGGGATTGGGAACCATACACCACCAGTTGTGGTGTTCGAGCCGGTCGTGGAACAGTTTAGCACGCCTCCTACCACCCCTGTACCGACCCAGCCGCGTCCAATTCGGAGTTGTCGATTGGGCAAAAATGTTACATATAAATAAGACATAGATTCATAATTAGATATAAGTCGGGGAAAGGGTCGTTTTGTTAATAAAGTGGGAGGGATGTAGTGTAGGTACTTAGAGATAAGTTTCAATAGACGTCTTTGTATGCGTCGTTTGTATGTGTCGTCAGTTCGGAATAAACCGTGATATGAACTACTTGTTTCGTTGTGACACCCCCCCATCACCCCCGCGCACTAGAACATTACAGAAAGTATCAAAGAAAAAAGCGATGATTTACTGTTTTTTGAGTCTTTTGCCTTATTTGTAAAATAATCCACTAAGGCGTAAACTAAGGTTAAGATCGAAGATTCAAGAATTAATTTTGGTTGAAATTGAAGCTGTAGAAAATAACATTCAACAATCGGTACCATCAGTGATGAATATTCCTGTACCAAATATAAATACTCAACAATCAGTCTATGAATTGCACGTCCAGAATTCATCTGAACAAAATTTAATTAATAATATACCCATGCAAATGGAGAACGATTCGGCTTTGATTAGTTACGTAAACAATTACAAATAATTATATGAATAATTGTTTTTTTCCATAGATCTTAAATTACTGTTTTTAAGTTTTTTTGAATAAATAAAAATAATATGTATTTAGAGTTTCACTTACCTTAATGTAACGACTAGTCGTTCTTCGGCTGATATGCTTTTTCTAAGATGAGTATCCAAATGAGTTAATTTTCCTTTAACTTTACTGAGAAGTAGATCAAATGTTTCTCTTGCCATACGCAAATATTCGTAAAATTTGTCGTCAAAATTACGCAACTGTTTATACAGAACATTAAACTCCCCATGACTTGACCGTGACTTATTTATGTCATGAACCCAAAATGATGGATAAGGCCGTGAAATGGTATATTTCAAATGTGAATTTTCTGTAAGTAGCAGTGTTAGAGCTATTTTTGAAAGTGACATCTCGTAAACGTGCCGACAAGCAAATGACCAAGGCACTTAGCGACCCACCTCGCAAACCACCTGTAGTGCGGCCACCGTGTATCCTAGCAAGTAGCCAGAGCGCAAGCTACTAGGCTCTAGACGCTAAGCAAGGCGCTTGTCTGTCGGGACGTAGCCTTACTGCAGTAGGATGTGATCAAGGTTCTCCTGGCACACCCCCCGGTCACTCGGTACACCGCCCGATGACCACGCGGACAACTGCACTCCCTATTAACCCTCTCATTAGACAAACGCAACTCTTACAAAATGTCACTAAAGCATCCGAGGCGGTTGGCTGTACGCCCCCGCTCATTTCCACGGAGCTTGACCAACCTGCCACACTTTTACAAGCTATAACTGACACCGCAGCTGCCGCAAAGGCTCTCGCCTCTGCCTCCGGTGTAAAGAAACTGGAATTGCCTCAGTTCCACGGCAATACTTTGCATTGGCTACAGTACAAACGTACTTACAATGTTACAAAAGCTAATTTTTCTCCGCTAGATAACATAAACCGACTTGACATTGCACTGCGTGGGCCCGCGCGTGAGGCCGTGGCGGCGCTGTTGATGTCGACGGGTGATGACCCGGAGGAAGTCTTGCGCGCCCTCGAAGATAACTTCGCGCGCCCCGAGATCATCGTGTACAAGGAGGTTAATTCGTTAAAAAACCTTCCACGCCTACATAACGATCTCAAAAAACTCGAAATCCTTTCTAATCGGGTACGTAATTCGATATCGACAATAAAGTTATTGAACCACTTAGAATATCTGAGTTCACCTGACTTGTTCCACGCTGTTCTTGGAAAACTTAACCCCACTATGAAAATTCGGTGGACAGATTTTGCGGCACAGGACACTACAGGACGCCCGAAACTCGAAATTCTGTCCGACTTTTTAAAGCGTGAGTTAGATCAACACATTCGTTTTGGTATGTCACCAGAGTTTAGTGCAACACAATTACAACCCAATATTTCTCTTGACAAACCATTAAAACGTGAAAATGTTCACAATGCTGTTACGAAGTCAAAACATACTCTTAAAGCCGAGTGTACAATAAAACGAGAGTGTGTATTTTGCAAAAAAGATCATAACATTAACTGTTGAACATAATACACACCCTACGTCAAATGCTTCTGAACTGACCGGTGAAAAAGTCATTGTGTCTACAACCTCGACAGGTGCACAAAAACCGAATACTATTTTAGCTCTTCGCCCTCGTGCTTATTTAAAAATAATACCAGTTACAGTCTCGGGCCCTGCTGGAACCTGCAACGTGTACGGCCTCCTTGACGACGGGAGCACCGCGACAATCATAGATTCCAGCATCGCCAAACTGATAGGGGCGACCGGGCCACAACAGACCATAACGGTAAATGGCATAGGTGGTCTCGAGCGAAATACCACAATATCATATGTAGACTTTCTCATTAAAGGTAGACACACAGGAAACATTTTTAGTAAAAAATGCTCGATCTATGGAGTCTTTCCGTCTTATTCCAAAACACGATCTAAATTTAGTACTAGGATTGTTACTAGGTTTAAACCATGACTAAATAAAACGTTATTATAAAATGAAGTTTATCACTAGTTCAAGAACTATCTATGGTACTAAATTTAAACTGCCGAGACCCCTAGTTTAACTATTGGACTAACTTCGGTACTAATTTATTTTGAGGTTAGCGTTGATTATTATTGTGTCTTTTTATTTACAATTCGTTAAAAATGGATATTAATATGATTGACTTGATGGATTTGGAAGATTTGGTTATGCTGGAGACGTCTCGGCGATCTTACCGAAATCGTCATCGTGTGAATCCTTTTGAATTGAGTGACGAAGATTTTAGGTATAAGTACAGGTTCACAAAACGTTTTGGAGAAAAAATTGTGGATGTTTTACGTGAGGATTTATCCCACGACCGATGCCCATTGAGTCCTGAAGTGCAAGTGGTTTGCGCACTGCGCAACTGGGCAACTATTTTCGTGGACTTGTCTTCTATAATATGTACTGATTGAGCAATAAGTTGACGTAATATGTCCTATAATAATAAGAAAATCGCGTTAGCAAGTCGAAATAAGATGAAAAAAAGCATTGCTTACCTAATAACAATTAAAAATATAAGTTAAATATATTGAGAATTGATCATTTTATACTTAGAAAACTATTTATTACTAGAGAACAATAGAATTGTAGACATCTGCGTGATAATTTTATTTTCTTACCAAACAACCGAATGCGTTACCTAAAAAACAAAAACGGAACGTTTTTCGCGCGCACGCGCGCGTTGCTTCTGTCAAGTTCTGTCTGTCTGTCAAGTCAAATTCATCGAGTCGAGTATAAATAATAACAAAATAGTCTAAAAAATCTGTGGAGTAAAAACAAAGTAGGAAATAAATTTATATAGGTATTCTTCTTTAATAAAAACAGTTGTTCGGTTGCTTTAATATCAATACGACTGTTTATACCTAGTCAGTCTTTTGAAATGGATATTACGCCGTCGGCGTCGGTGACTACGCCTTTATACCTATTTCTTTCTCTAAAGTATCTGCCGCTTAGTTTTTGCTTCGGTAACTCTTAATTCAAACATATTTCTGTTACAGAAAACGAAGAAGGCTATGAGCAAGGACGAGGTTGCCCTGCTTGTAGATCTCGTACAGAGCAACCCCATTATCACCAGCAAGGAAACGAATGCTTCCACAAATAAATTAAAAGAGGAATGTTGGGCTTCGTTGACCAACACATTCAACGCAAAAAGTGGTCAAATACCAAGAAAACCAGATCAACTTAAATTATTTTTAGATTTTTTTAAAACGTTGCCCCACACTAGGAATTTCATCTGTATCGCGGGTGCGTTTACAAACATTTAAACTCACATACACAATCAGCCAGACCCGGAACAACTACTTGCAGGTCATACAAATATTTGTTCCGTGCGGGGATCGAACACGCGACACGTAACGCAGCAGTTAATGGCTTAGCCACTGCGCCAACCGTGCCGTCAAATGGGACAATTTGAAGAAAGCAGCTCGTAAAAGAGCTGCAATAATCAGAATGAACAATTTGCAGGTATTTTTTTTTTATATTATCAATTACCTAGGTACTATAGTGTTATTATTTTCATATTAAAAAGGTAAACAAAACATAAGTACTTAACGTTAGATTGAAAGTTACTATAGCTAAACCCCACAATTTAAGTCATGTGGATCCCGTTTCCATGGGAATGTCTGCATAAAAATTATTCTATATGATACAGTATTATGAAAACCTCTTCCATTGAGGCTTTAAAATGGAACATGGAATTATCGAAATATACCAATTTTTTTTTTTTTTGTAGACGAGGCGGCAATCCTGACTTTATTCCACCATACGAAGCCTTGGACAAAGTGGCCAGTGTATTGGAATCCACGTGTACAGGGTTTGATGTTCCATTTGGTGGTGATGGAGTAGGTGCCAGTATTGAAATCGAAGTTATCAATGCAGCAGATAATGAAATACAAACTCCAGAACAACTGCTGTCAGAAAGTGCAACAGTTAACATCCCTAATGCATCACCTTTGCATCTAAAAACAAGTAAGTAACCTTGCTATTCCTTCTTTATTGCCTTCTATGTATTTTTTTTCATAAATGTCTTTTTTATTAAATTAATATTGTACCTAGATAGGCGTACAGGATTGTAATTTTTCTTTTCCATTTAAGCAAACAAGAGGAAAATAGACTTCAGCCCCCAGGCTGCAACTTCGGGGGGCTTTGTACAAGATTATAAACATTTATACGGAATGACATCTATGTCCAAGTCCCTGCAAAGCAAAGGTAAAATCACTTCACTATTTCTTAAACAGTGTTCCAGTTTCTACTATACATATATGTTTTTTATTTTGGCTAATATCTGCCCGGATCTGTTAATAGCTCTCAGTTTTATATGTCTTTTTTATTAACTCTGTTATTGTAGGCTGATGATCTGCCGAAGAAATAAAATAAATAAATTAAAAAGCCCCTTTCTGCTACTATGTACTTAATCCACTACAAAGAAGTTGCCTCCTTGGCATAGGCCTCCACCAAGAAGCTCCAGTGTGTGCTGGCTGGTTTTAAAATTAATCTCTTTCTTATGAAATCTAATCTGAACTTTTTTATTTTCAGCCAAAAAAATTAAACATAATAAGGATGATGGACGGCTCCAACTCAATTTGGCAATGGCCAAATATTATGAAAAAAAGACTGAGAAATTAGATTTGGAAAATAAATTACTTAAATTAGAATTAGCTAATAAGGAAAATAATTGCAATAATACATGTTAATTATTATTGTTATAATAAGCACTATTACATTTTACTTGTTTTTCTTGTGCCATATAGGGTAAGTTTCTTGTAGTTAGGTATTGTAAAAGTTTATTAATTTCTATTGTTATAATAAGTACTGTATTAGATTTTACTTGGTGCCATATAGAGTAAGTTTCCTCTTATTGTAAAATTTTATTCTTTTAATTTTATTACCTACTTAATGTGAGTTAGCTAATACTACTACATCCTACGACGGCTCAGCGACCCAAAGTGAGTCTTGTTCTCCCAACACCAAAGAGTTAGCTAATAAGGAAATAAGTACCTTTAGGTAATACCAAAAATTAATTAGTATTGTAATAAAGAAGTATTATATTATATAAAATATAAGGTGTAAGGTGCTTTTGTTGTGCCATAATAGGATAAGTAACAGTTTTTGTTAACTATGAACTTACAACTTTTACTCCATTTTATTACATTTCTGTTTTATTTTTTTTATTTTTTATTATAGCTATTATATATACCTTTACATGTTTAAAATATTAATTTCTACATTGCAAACTTGATCTAATTTTTACTATGCAGTCAATTTTGCTCTCCTATTCTTGAAATTAATCATCATTACTGTGTGAACGGAAAAGGGTGTCTGTGGCAAAGTGACTAGCAGGTTGGCCTCTTAAGTATAAGTAAGAAGCACCAAATCGCTCCTGTTGTCCGTTTTTATTAGTGTAAACTGAAAAGAAATTAAGAATTTTGATTGAATATTCTAAAATAAAAACAAATGAAACAACTATCTGTGCATAGTAACTTGTGATGTGATCATTCCAAGATTACAAGGACTCACTTATTAAAATATTCTGCAATCAATGTTTCCCTTTCCATAACATTCATGTCATCAACATTATTAGCTACAGGATCAGCCTCTGCAGCAGGTATTTCAACCTCTGGTGGTACATCTACCAAACTTTTACTGCGGCAAATATTGTGGAGTACTGCTGTGGCTATAATGACAGTATGGGCTCGTAAGAGACTCAGGCGCAAAGTAACTCCAAAACATCTAAAACCAAATAATTATGAAGTAGTACTTACTTGCTATAGTTTACCTTAATTATAAAGAGCTAAATAGTGACATGCTAATCTAAATATCCATATAGATAGGCACTTTGGTACCTAATGTGCAAAATAAAATAAATAGGTACCTTTCAATGCAATTTCTTGTTCGGATATGTGCTTCATTATACACGGTCAATTTTAGGTCGTTCTGGAACCGAAAGCCATATACTCGATCATCGAACTCAAAACGATTGGGACTATTATTTTCAGTAAGTTACAATAAAACAAAATCACGAAAAATCTAATTTATTGTTTTTTTTTTTGTGTAATAGTGAGAACTCGTAGTAACGCTTCCTTGCGATCAATGCATATGTGTGTAAAGCGTATCGACGAACTGCAACACTTGCGAACGGTACCCGCCCATTGAAAAATTCATTCATCGATCAGACAGCATGATCCGTAAGCCACGCCCCCGGCCCCTTACAGTCTAGCCGACAGCCCGCGCGCCCCCGCCATTCCTAATTTCTTATTTGTATCTAGTATTGTCTCGCGTTTCGTTGTATTAGGTCACGCACGCGCAACATAGTTACGCGCCAAAAATTGGAGTTTTGGGCTATGGTAGATTTTTATGTGACATGGCGAACCATAACTTAGAAGAGGCCAGACGTTTGTATGCTCAGCCGGAACGCCTAAACTCACTGCGCGCACGTGGAATCACTGACCCTCAAGTTCCCTTCACCTCCACCATCCTGGCTGTAACCCAGCGCCTCTTCGATCATGGACAGTTTCGAGCGCCCACACACGCGCAGGGCCGCGGTAGACTACCATACTCGGCGGAATTGGAGGAAGACATACAGGAATACTTCGAACGCGACCCACGCGGCCACGTCGTAGTACCATAATGGCGGCCAGGCGATTCAATGTTAGCCAATATTATGTATCTCTCTGGCACATTAACGCGGTCTGTTCTTGACTTAAGAAGCGCGACAGTGGACGCTTTTAATATTGTGAAAAGTGAAGTGAATAAAAGAGTACCTACAAGTAAGTAAGTACTTACCTACTTATATACGAAACATGTACTTACTTATTACTGACGCGACGGTCCTAAGCCCGTAGAAATTATGAAGGAAAAATTAGAGTTATTTAACTGATAGGTATGTAGATAAACGCAATTTAAATCAAACAATGGTTATGAATGCGGAATCAAACGATTTATTATTGTCGCGGGTACTTAGGTATCTACAGCAACAAAGTGCAAGTAGGTACTGATGACCGCGACTGGTGACTGAACACCACAGTGAAAGGTGAACATCTTGTTCACTGTGTACCTACCTACATCAAAACAATCTTTTTTGACCGTGGGAGGACAAGGAGGTTCCTCAATAATATCCTTGCTAGCCTAGTATTAATGTACCTACCTACTGAACTAGGTACAAGTAACGTAGGTACGCAGTTTACTAAAATTATTCCGAGAAGCCACAGAATTGATGCACAACCGAATTCAGCGGTTAACTTTATAAAAATAAGGTCTTAATTCGGTACAATATTTTCATAGAAAAGGTCACCACCAACTTATAATGAACTCTATTTGACAGATAAAACGATTCATTTTTCTGTTTGAATTGTCTGCCTTTGTGTTGCCGCCGCAAGCAACATTGTAAAAATTGGTTTAGGCAGTTTTTTTTTTATACTTTATTGAAAAATGAGGATTTGATCATGCATCATCATGTCATCCCCATAGTTACATACATCTTACATATTCACATCTTATCTACGTTTTAGGGTACAATCAACCATTTTATATACGAATCTTGCTTCCTCTGATAAGGGGAAAGCAAGAATACTGTTACATACACCGGTGTCGTGCAAGCTAATGCCGTAAGCAAGCCTAAAAGATAACCTCTCGGCTTCGTTCCGAACACATTCCACTAAAATATGAAAAACGTCTTCAATAAAATCGCAGTCAGTACAATTCTTAGAAGCAACTTTGCCCATTAGGTACACAAAACTATTCAATGGGATATGTCCGGAACGCAGCCTCATAGCAGATACTATGGTGTGTCTAGACAGTTCTGAATTAATAAACCAAGGAGAACGGGACAAATTATTTTGTATTGTTTTATACCATATGCCTTTTACTAGAGAGCGCTCATCAAAATATTCGTTCCACATGTTTCTACATGTAATCCTTATCATATAAAAAACATCGGTATAATAGGGCAAACAGACTATAGGGATACCATCAGATAATGCTTGTCTAGCGAGATAGTCTGCCTCTTCATTTCCTGCCAAGCCTACGTGTGAAGGTATCCATTGCAACACTATTGTATAATTTTTAGTGGCTAATGTGGAAAGTGACTCCAAGATGCTGTATGCTATCGGTGTGCCTCGACTATTCGAGGTGCATCGAGCAATGTGTTGTAGTGCACTCTTGGAGTCTGTTAGAACAACGTATTTGCCTGACTGAAAAGATTGAATATATGAAATTGCTTCTGATATTGCTATCAATTCTATCAACATTATCGAGATGTTTGAGTCAATACGTAGTTTCACTGAACTACTAACTACTACTCAATTTATTCATCATAATTTTATTATGGTAGGTAGATAAATGATAAATGATAAATGATTTTATTTCTGTAAGTAGGTTTGTTACAAACACTTTTACACGTCAATCATATTTTTAAAACTAGATGAGGTCGGCGTTTCATAACTGACTACTCTGAGAAGAAAGGCCGAAACAAACTCAGAGGTCACAGTCTCTTTTAAAGTCCAGACATAATCTTGGTCAGATCATGTGAAGACCATGTAGATTTGTGTCTGAAACGGTCTTTTGAGGAAAAACCATACAGATTGAGCGGACCTGTCCAGTCAGTGCACGCATTTGTCAGTAATCTTGCCGCTCAACTGAGAACTTAAGGAGCACAACGATTCGACGAACAATACCAAAGAAAGGACATTTGGGTAGGCCGCATAAATTACTCAAGCTGCCAGATCGTGAAACTAACTAAGAAATAAAATAAAAAAAAGTAATAATCCACATAATCTTCACATTCACAATAATTTAAATAATATAATACTTTACAAAGTAATTACTCATGTCATTGTATGTATAAATTCATGAATGTCAATGTGTATATAAATATTCGAACATAATCTTTGAGGACCATGTAGATTAGTATCTGAAATGGTCTTCTGAGGAAAGAACCACGCAGATTAAGAGGACCTGTCCAGTCAGTGCACGCATTTGTCAGTAACCGTGCAGCTCAACTCAGAACTTTAGGAGCTCAACGATTCGACGAACAATACCAAAGAAAGGACATTTGTGTAGGCCGCATGAACTACTTAAACTGCCAGATCATGATTAAAACTGAAACAATGACCCACATAGTCCTCAAATTCACAATATTATTAAAACAATAAATTGTACTTCTCAAGGTAAGTATTCAAGTCGTTCTGTTATAATAATTATCAATTTATCAGTGTATGTAACAGAAATAAAAGAAAACATTCAGTATGCAGAAAATTGGAACAACTCAATCCCAAGCCTTTTTGTCCTCAATATAATCCTTAACGGTATAAAAGCCTTTCTGGCACAACTTACGTTTAATGAATGATTTGAATTTATTAAGGCTTAGATCTTGAACGTGGCTTGGAAGTTTATTATAAAAGCGTATACATTGACATCTGAACGAGCCACCTATTTTCTTGAGCCTTGTTGTAGGTACAACGAAGCTGTGTTTGTTCCTAGTATTTATATTATGGATATCACTGTATTTTTTAAACAAGTTTATATTTTTATGGGCATATAAAAGATTTTCAAAAATATACTGTGAAGGCACAGTCATTACATTAATTTCCTTAAATTTCTCTCTGAGAGTGTGTCTCGGGCTTAACTTATAAATTGATCGAACAGCTCTTTTCTGCAAAACAAAGATAGTCTGAATGTCGGCGGCATTTCCCCACAACAGAATACCATACGACATTACACTATGAAAATAGCTAAAGTACACTAAACGGGCTGTCTCTATGTCAGTTAAATTACGAATTTTTCTAACAGCGTATGCTGCGGAGCTAAGCTTTTTTGATAATTTATCTATGTGTGGGCCCCACTGAAGCTTAGCATCCAAAGTTAAGCCCAAGAATACTGTGCTATCTTCAGGATTCAATTCTCTGCCCTTTATCAATACATTAGTTAACACCTGTCTAACGTGAGGCAGCGTAAACTTAATGCATTTGGTTTTTTTTTCATTAAGTAGTAAATTATTAACATTGAACCAGTGAACTACTTTTGAGATCGCGCTATTTACATCGTCAGTAACCAGCTGCTGACGTTTAAGTTTAAACAAAAGTGAAGTATCGTCCGCAAACAACACTATATCATGATTATCCTTTATGAGGTAAGGCAAGTCATTAATATAAATAAGAAACAAAAAAGGACCGAGAATTGAGCCCTGTGGGACTCCCATTGTTACTATAGATCCGGGAGATCTTTTACCATTAACGTCAACGCTCTGAACCCTATTATTCAAGTATGAAGTAAGAAGATCCAGAGCGGTGTTCCGGATCCCGTAGTGGCGGAGTTTCCTGATTAGCGTTTCATGAAGAACGCAATCGAACGCCTTGGACAAATCACAAAAAATGCCCAAGGCATCGCATTTATCTTCCCATGCATTATAAATATGTCCTAAAAGTTCAACACCGGCATCAGTAGTTGAACGACCCCTTGTAAAACCGAACTGTTTACTATGTAATAATTTATGTTTATTAAAAAATCTTTGCAATTGGGCTAAAATTAATTTCTCAAAAATTTTACTAAAGGTAGGTAGTACTGAAATAGGTCTATAATTTGTGGGGTCTGTAGTACTACCTGATTTAAACAAAGGTATTATTTTACTATTTTTCATGAGGTCAGGAAACTCTCCACAGTCGATACAATTGTTAAAAATAAGAGCTAAAGTAGGTGCTACAATGTCAATAATAGACTTAGCAACTTCTACAGAATTACCCCACAGATCTGCAGTCTTTTTTACGTTTAAAGTGTGAAAGGTTTTAATTATATCTCTACAAGTAATATGTTCAAAATGAAAATCCGAATCGCAAACATTAACATTTTCTTTAAGCAAATACTCAGCAACAGAAGGTGATGAGTTTAGTGATTTAGTAGTTGAAACGGGAATATCTGAAAAGAAATTTTCAAAGGCCGCGGCGACTTGTGAGTCAGATTTTATTATGTTGTCTTTAATGGACAGGCTGTAGTCAGTATTTCGGTTACTAGACCTTCCCGTTTCACTATTAACAATATTCCAAGTGGTTTTAATTACATTACTACTGTTTTTAATCTTCGAACTCAAATAACGGGACTTGGCCATACAACAAACTTTTTTAAATAATTTTGAATAATTTCTAACATATAAATTAAATTCAGCAGTGTTTAAAACGGTCCTTTCATTGTACAGTTCATAAAGCCGTGTTCTACTTTTATGAATACCAATGGTAGCCCAATCACTGAAAGATGCGTTGCTATTAACCGAGATAGTCTTGGGAACAAAGGTGGAATTAAATTGTTTACAGTATATATTAAAAAAATCATCATATAGATGATTAGGATCAAAATTAATAGATAAAACTGGTAATTTATTAATGAGTTTAACTTTAAAAGCTTCCAAGCGACTTGCAGTTTTGGGGTTGACAGTGATATCCTTTTTAGCCACTTTCTTGATTAGGTTTTGGATAGTAATCCTTTGCCCGCAATGATCAGAATCTAGTAAATTTATTATTTCTTTGTGGCTTTGTAGCTGTATGCTTATTAAGTACCTATTAGCTCGATTGGTCGACACGCGATTCAAGGCCTTAAATACAACTCACAAGCGTACTCGTCACGTCTAGTTGAGGTAATAGACCGTACGATTACTAGTGATTTCGTGATGCGAGAATAGTGAATGAAATTTCAATTAATTTCCTTCGTTTACGAAGAGATGTCGCACATCGGGTGCAATAACGTCATAAATGCTAAAAATGCTAAAATTGCTAAAACGAGTTATTGATCACAAATGATGTCAAACATGCGTCTACATCCGGTGCAGCAATATCATAAATGTAACTCATAAAATGACCCACTGAGGGCGTAAATGTCGTTGTGGTTTTGGCGGGTTTTTGTGGACGCTAGTGCGAGAACGTTCTAATTGGTCAGTTGCGCGCGGCCCCCCGCAGGAAGTGTTTGTGTGTAGGAGCAACAACGTCATAAAGGTAATTATGACATAAATATTTCATATTTTTGGAGCAAGAATGTTACAAGTGAACACTTCTGACTTTGTGGTTCTATTTTCTATTACAAGCAGCAAGGAATACTGTCATTTATTACTATTATGTCAATGTTGTCCCAGAAAATGTACTAAAAATAACCTATAAACCGTTGTAATTTTTTTTTTTTATGAAGTTCAGATAAATTTTATTCCACTGTAATTATAAATTAGGGGTTATGTACAGTACTTACAAAATGTAATACGTTTTATTCATAATTTTAGCTAAAATAAAATTATGGAAGGACGAGGTAAAAAAATAGTGCGGTTGGTTCAATTACACAAAGAAAACCATGACGAAGGTGAAGTCAGAAGGGAGCCAAGTAAGTTTTTATGTATTTTATTAATTAAAACATTTTTCTGTAGGTATAATATCCGTAATAATTTAAATAATGTTTTCATTTTTCATTCAGCTTTATCGATAGCACCGAGTTCTGCTTCCATTTTAAACCATCATAATGGTGATTTAATAAAACATTCCGTTGCGAATGCTGTTGCATCTTCAAAAATCCGTGATGATAAAGCTCTGGTATGGTATAAGATTTTCTAATTCAATTTTTTTTTTGGTTTTTGTTATTATATTTACGCAGTTTACTTAATTTCTTTAAACTTATTTTAGCTTATTAGAGTTTCCGACGATGGAAACTCATCTGGACATGCCTTTTCTGAAACCGAAGAAGAGCAATACGTACCTAAACCATCATCTAGCTCTAATATTAGTATAAATGCTGTTAAATCTTCAAGCATCCATAATAATCAAACTCAGGTATGATATATTGTGTCATTCACTATTATATTTTTGGGTCTGTTTTAATATTTTTACGCAATTTACTTTTAATAACTAAAATACTTAATTTCTGTAAACTTATTTTAGCCTATAAAATTTACCGACGATGGAAACTCATCTGGACAAGACTTTTCTGGAACTGATGATGATGAGCAATATGTGCCTAAACCGTCAACTAGCTCGGATAATAGTAGTAGCTCTAGCAGCAGCTCTAGCAGCAGCTCTAGCAGCAGCTCTAGCAGCAGCTCAGAAAGTTCTTCGTCATCAGAATCTGACCACGAAACGCTTGCCACTGGAGATATCAACCAAGAGTCAGGACAATCGACCATGAAACTTAGTAGAAAACGTACTCGAGATCCAAGCAAATGGAAAATAAATGTTGCCAAAATGCTGAAAAATTCTGGTCAACAATATACTTCATTAAAAACTGGTATGGTTAAAGCAGCTAAAATAATGGGCCCGACTTGTTCAGATAAATGCCGGCTGTCTTGCTCATCAAAATTTTCGACAGAAAAGAGAACTCAGCTATTTGATGCTTATTGGCAGTTAGGCCAATTACAGAGGCAGCGTGATTATTTGGCATCTTGTGTGAGACTATCGTATCGGAGAATAAAAGAATCTCGTAAAAATATTCCCAGGAAACCAAACACAGCTTTTTATTTATGCAATGATGGAAGAGTGGTTAGAGTATGCAAGACATTTTTAATGAATACTTTGGGTGCCACTGAACGAATTTTACGTACAGTTATAGAATGCAAGCATAAAGATGAAAACCATAACATTATGAAAGAAGATGGAAGAGGAAAACACGGCAAACAAATCAAATTAGACGAAGAAATAAAGCAATCTGTTAGAGATCACATTAACTCGATCCCAAAGATCGAGAGCCATTATTTAAGAGCGAATACTAGTAGACTATTCGTAGAGGGAAATTCAACTATAGCAGAAATGCATAGATATTACAAGAAAAAGCGTGAGGAAGAAAATAAACCAGAAGCTTGTTACGATGCTTATGCTCGAATTTTCAATACAGAATTCAATATAGGTTTTTTTATTCCAAAAAAAGATACCTGTGACGACTGTGAAGCCTATAAAAATGCGTCTGTGGAAGAGAAAGCAAACTTGGAAAATTGTTATAAATTACACCTCGAAGAAAAAAGTTTATCTAGGATCGAACAAAACGTGGACATGAGGAAGTGTAAATCGGAGAGCAATACTTTTGTAATAATATACGATTTACAAGCTGTAATGCCATGTCCGATAGGAAAGTCATCTGCTTTCTTCTACAAATCGAAACTAAATTGCTACAATTTTACGGTAAGTTCTTATAGTCACTAATAATAATTTAACGGATTATTTATTAACTGATTATTACATTTATAAATTTTTCATCAAGTGCGTCTATTTAAAATGTATTTATATTTCAAATGACAGACGCCAAAAATCAAGAAACAACATGCTTCTTTTGGCACGAAGGAATAGGTAATCGAGGTGCCATAGAAATTGGATCGTGCATATACAACTTTTTAAGAGATCTAGCTGAGAAAAGCCCAGGTTGCGATGTCATTTTCTATTCTGATAACTGCTGCGGACAGCAAAAGAATAAGTTAGTAAACTACCTTATTGTGTAATGTTAGTAATTATTTTGACTATTTATGTATTAAACATAATACTATTGTTTCAGGTTCATGTTTTGTATGTACTACTATGCTGTTAACAAGTTACAGATAAATTCCGTGACCCATAAATTCTTAATCAAGGGCCACACACAGAATGAGGGAGATGCGGCTCACTCAGTAATTGAAAAATCTGTCACTAGAGCTAAAAAATCTGGTGCTATATACGTACCAGATCAGTACATTTCTTTAATCAGAAACGCTAAGAAGACAGGAAAGCCCTTTATAGTAAAAGAATTAAACTATACCGATTTCATGGATTTGAAGAAACTAGCAGATGACTTAAATATAAATACAACAAAAAATGTTTCTGTAGAAGCTATTAAAACAACTGATATTAAAGTTATAAGTTTTATGAAGGGCTGTGATATTTATAAGTATAAAACTACATACAATACTGATAATTTGAATGAGGCAAACATTAACGGGCAAACCAGGACATTGCGGAAAAATACGACACGACCAAGGGATTATTTAAATATTATAGAAGAAATATTTTTGAAACCTGCTTATACATCTAATATACCGTTAAGTGATAGAAAAAAACAAGATCTGTTAGAATTGGTTCAAAAAAATATTGTGCCTCGCTATTATGAATATTTTTATAACCAGCTTTAGTTGGTTAATTCTGATTTTAAGATTGTTTTGCCCAAGGCATTAAGTCCGCCTTTGTACAGTTTTTACTTGTGCATAAAGTTTTAATAAATAAATAAATAAAACTGATTACTAAATATAAAAGTAATCAGGTACTAAGTACAAAAACATTAAAAATGCTAGAATTATTATACTGCTTCATAAATGTACCAGTATAAGCCTGTTATGGTAAAAAAAAACCTTTGATTGTTTTTCTACAAATTTTATTTCTAGCCTAGTAGTTCCTCATAAAAGTCTGAGTGTTCTTAATTAATGTAAGAAGTTATTCAGACTTTTGTTAGATTTTTAATAATAATGTTGATTATTTTTAACCACTGAAAAAGATAATTGTAAGTGCTTGATAATACATTTAGAGCATTGATTTTTTGTTTAGTCTTACAAAAGAATCAAAATGCTTTATATATAACTAGTGTGCAATATTTATATTATTATAATAATTACGAACGCACTCTGATTTATCTGCAAGTTTGTTTTTGTTACTTATACCTACTATTGCAATATGGCTATCGCCTCGATGGTTGCTTCGACCAGAGACGTTTGCACTAGGCGCATTCAAATATGCATTCTATAGACATCAAAATAGAGTGCACCTATTTGTTTTTGGATTTAGCAAAATGTTTGTAGAAATTGTCAATACCGTTTCTATAGATTTATACAGTTTCGTAAGTATACTAAACTAAATACAAATTTCAAATGTTATTATGATACAATACCGTAATCATCCTACTTACCCAAACATTCCATCATTTTTTCGAGTTTTTCGTCTTTTTCTTGTAAAACTCTTTCGCAACATTTTATTTTTATTGCCCATATTTCCACTGAGACTGAATTTTCACTTCAATATTAGGCAGTGAGTAGCCTTAGTAGTCCGCCACAGAACTTTAGTTCAATTCACGCACTGTTTTACCAATTTTAGCAAATACCAACTAATATTCAGCCAGCAGCAGCTTCCATTCCCGTGGATGATCCCTCTATCGTCTAAATTTTTCTGAATTCTAGCTTCCGTCCCGGCTCCGCATTTTCTTAGAAACATTATGGCATTTGTCACTTTGGAGCTGTGATATTATTGCATTTATTTAGAGTTTATGTGATTTTTAAGTGGTCCGAGGGCCTTTATGTTGGTTTTATTTTCTATTTTTTTACCGCACCCACTAGGTACCTATCTAAAACACAAACATTAGTTTGAAATGGCATAACTCGCCATTTAATTAACCCTTCCATCCCTGATACTGACTTACACCCGAAAAGCATAATTCCCCTTCTAGAGCAGTCGGGTAAAATTCGGAATGTTTATATTTGACCTGTTTATCATGTACTGTAATAAAAATAAACAGTAGTGATTTAATTGTTTTTTTTTTAATTGTTATGTGTAATTATTTATTGTATCATATTATGAACCGACACTGTAATTACATCGAATTTTAGAACGCACGTCATAAGTAAGTATATTCAACAGAAAACATCTGATTTCCTTACGTATACTATGCAACTTTCCTTGAGCACACAAACGCCCGTGTTAGCGTTTGCGAGTGTGTGCATTACCGTAAAACGCGCAGATGCGGTTGTGTGAGTGCGGTAATAGCGATTAAAATCGTAGTCAGTCCGCGCCTTAATTTAACTTTCTGTACAATAAAGTCATAAATGTAGGTATGTAACACACGTTTAGTTTATTATTTATTATGTACACTTGTACTGTATTAGAGATATAAGTAATAGAGGTCCATTGATCCAGTTGTTCGTAAAAAAAAGGTTCCGCAGCTCACCACTAGATGGCGTTGTGCATATGACGCGCATTTCTGAATCACGGTGCTAAGATTCTCCGTGACTTAATGACCCTCGCTGGATCAGTGAACCTCCTCGAACACAGCCACATAGAGTGTGCATTCTAGGACTTCGTCCTACTTGGAAAAGTCCCTAGGGACACCTCTACTAGTTGTTGCTTAGTATATTTCGTTTGGAATATTTTTTTGGATAGAGGGACTCATTCCCCGACCTTCGTCCTAAGGTCTTGGTCGGGTGGAACTATCCCTGTTGTATAAATCTAGTCATCTTCTCTTTTTCTGTAACCTGTAACCGTTGTTAAAATACACCAGCTGCTGTGACTCCCGTGTTTCCTTCGAGTTCGGAACCCCTACAAACCCCTCCTACAATCTGGCGACCAACTGTGGGCCCGAAGAGAAACCGAAGTACGTCACACGCTACGGACGAACTACAACGACACCAGCTACAGAAAGGAGGAAAGCAGAGATGTCGGTGACCATGTCCGATACTCAGTTCGAGGCGCTGCTGTCGAAGCTTTCACCAGGAAGACACGGCTCGTTTACAACCTGCAAAGCTGAGTTCGACGGGACTAAGGACTCCGAAGTGACGGAAGCTTTTTTGGCGGCAGCAACAGTCTTCAAACAAATCGAGAACGTAAATGATGCAGAAGCGCTCGCAGGATTACCACTGCTCCTCAAGGGTGAAGCTGCAGTGTGGTGGCAGGGCGTTAAAAAGCACGTCTCCACATGGGGGGATTTCGAAGAACGTCTCCGTCATGCTTTTGCCCCAAGGAAACCTGCTTATGTGATATTCCAGGAAATCGTAACAGAAAAGCAAGACCCACGAGCAACCACGGAAAGCTTCATCGCACATAAGCGAATGCTTTTTGCACAACTTCCGGAACCAGAAATACCGGAATCCCATCAACTAACTCCACATGGTTTACGGTCAACTGAAACACCGTATACGCGACAAAATTCCGCGTAACTCAGTTACAACTTACGACGAGTTACTGGAAGCAGCTCGGGGTGTCGAACAGATGTGGATTGACAAACCGAATAATGGCGACGCACACAAGGAAGTTAAACCAAACCCAACCATGAAACCTAAGGTGAAGTGCAGGTTCTGTCACTTCTCCGGCCACGCTACCGAGAAGTGTAGAAAACTGAAGAAGAATCAGCGAGAATTAGAAGCAGCTGAGCTTGTCCCTGAGAGTCAAGCAGCAACAGCTACTACCAAAACGACGCAGGCTCCATCTCCATCTGCACCCAAAGTGACCTGTTACGGCTGTGGTACGCCCGGGATAGTTCGCAGTAGCTGCCCAACATGCTGCGCCAATAAACAACGGTCACTGCCATCAACAGACCTAGCCTTTTGTCCAGTTGACGTGAAAACGGATGTAAGAAACAGACCAATAGTGTTCATTAAGGTCGAGGGCATCAAAGGGGCAGCATTCGTGGATAGTTGTGCGAAGACCAGCATCGCATCGTACCATCTATATCAACAGCTGGTGGACAAGGGACACAAGTTCCACGAAGAAGTAGTAAAGATCACTCTGGCAGACGGTATTGGGAAAAACCAAAGAGTAAAGAATATAATAGTCTCGGTAAAATTGGAGGACCGCATCATTCCGACCAGTTTCATTGTGTTACCGAAGTCAAAGGACAACCGAACCCTACTAGGCATCGGTTTTATACAAGACGCAAAAATATTACTCAACCTTCCTCAGTTTACTTGGGAATTCCTTGACGCCGACTCGACCTATGAGCTATATGAGGAGGACTTCGTGACCTTTAAGCAAACAAATAGCAACTTGGCCAGTGTTGCTCTAGATACCAGAAAGGGGATGCCTTCAGCGGCCATTGCATCCTCAAGTGCTGCCGCTCTTCCCGAGAGTGCCTCAGGATATAAATTGATACCACTCGAGCTGTCACCTGCTAAGAAATCAAAACGGGTCTTCGACGGTTACGTACCTGCTTTTGCAGAGTTTATGATGCGTGATGCGGAAATGAACGTCGCAGAAGCGGAAGTCACATTATCCCCGCATTCAAGCCAACTCTTTCCTAACGCAAACGAACCTACGGACTCCGAGGGTGATTATTATTTCTGTAGTGTTGATATAGATGATAATCAAAGGGAAATGTTGAATAAAATTCTTGGCGACTATCAAGATGTTTTTATTGATAACAATAAACCGTCCTTGCTTGGGGAGCACTGCATCGTGACAAAGGACGATGTCCCTATATCTGTACCTCCCTACAGATTATCTCAGACAAAGAAAGATATCCTTAAAGCTGAATTAAATGAAATGATGGAGAAGGCTATTATTGAGCCCTGCTCTTCGCCCTGGGCTTCGCCAGTGGTTATGGTACCGAAACCTAATGGAAAGGTTAGAGTATGTGGAAAGCGGGATCATCCAAAAGGGGTACCGCTGACCCGGAACATAAAGGGCCAAGGAAGGAACACGGGTGGGTTTTAGTCAGTAAGAGTCTGACCCTCCCTTCCGCTCCACCCAGAGCGGGTGGGGTCATTTGATGATTTCTCATCCTCAAAAAAAAAAAAAAAAAGGTTAGAGTATGTATCGATTACCGACGCCTAAACGCTATCACTGTGCCTGACACTTACCCTATTCCACGAATAGACGACTTGTTGCACGCTGCGAAGCCAACGCCTTACATGACGTCACTCGACCTGAAATCAGTAGGCCAATTCTCGAACTTAAAAAACATTCATATTCAAGTCGCAATCTCATCTCAGCGACAATCAATGTCAAAAACCTGTCAAAAATGTATGTAAATTGATTGTAATTTTGACAGATTGAGACTGAGATTAGAATGCGAACGGTCTTAAAAATACGGGAATTGCCCCTCTGGTTACTGGCAAATAAGGATCAGGAAAGAAGACGAAGAGAAAACAGCATTCATTACCCCTTTTGGTCTATATCAATTCAAGAGGATGCCCTTTGGTCTACGCAATGCACCGGCTACCTTCCAGCGACTTGTCGATAGATTCCGTGTTACCCTAGAACATGTTAACATGCTGGCCTACCTGGATGACTTGCTCATATTCTCCAGCACCTTTGAAAGCCACCTTTCCGACCTGAAGGATGTACTACAAAGGATGAGGGAATATAACCTCACTGTAAACAAAGACAAATGTAGATTTTTCTGCTCGTCCATAAAGTACTTAGGTCACAATGTGACCTAAGTACTTTATCGACGAGCAGAAAAATTTATCAAAAATATACTGTGGATAAATATTATTTTTACTGTAAAAATTTATAGTAATGAAATAAATAATATCGTGTTCATATAGCATTTATTTTAATTTGAAAAATAGTAAGTTATTAGATTGATTGTAATCGATTTATCGAGAAATGTGCGTTTGCGTTGCAGTTTGCATTTTTGTTAAAGTATTGTTATTCTTTTTAGCCTAAAATGTCAACTAAAAGTGATACGTGGTATCACTTTATAAAAAAGGGATCAAGTGGCGTATGCAAGTATTGTCATATCGAAGTTAAAACATGCGGGAATACAACAAACTTACGCAACCATTTACTACGAAGACATCCATCTATTAAGTCCGTAAGTCAACGAAAACTGGTGGTGGCAAATGATGGTATTGGTGTTGGTGACGACAAAAAAAAAACTGGAGTGTGTACCCGTACCTTTTCCTTACAATACAACTTATGCCTTTTTTATTAATGCATGCTTGTTTGAAAATTGTATATTCTTGCATTTTTTATCCTTTTATTGTATTCATTTTGTAATTTGAAATAATAATAGAATACAAAAACATAATCCTTTTCAGATAAATGACGATATTGCTACTACGTGGACATCAAAGGAAAAATTTGGCATAAATGATGCTTTGAGTTTGACCAGTTCAAAAGAGTACTATGATTCTGACTTAGAAAGTATAGCTTCTTCATCAGTATCACTGAAAAAATCAAAACTTAATCAGCTAACTATGGATTCATGTGTTGATAATATTAAAGCATTTAGTGGTGAGAATTTTTGTTATCTACGTAATGAATTACTTACTTTGTTGATTATGGTCATGGTTTATTTATGAGCGGTGATAATGTATACTTTTGATTTTTTTTTCCAGTAAACGGAAAGAAGTATGGACAACTAAATAATGCTATCATGTTAATGATTTGCAAGGATTCGTTGCCATTAAATACAGTTGAAAGAGAAGGTTTCACATACTTAATGAAAACAGCAGTGCCTTTATATAAGCTTCCTTCACGGCAGACAATTACACAAATGACAGATGACAAATATGATGTTCTTTCTTTGCAATTTAGAGAAAAGCTTTTAGAAGTAGAGTCAATATGTTTAACTACGGATATATGGACAGATACACATAATACTAGAAGCTACATGGGTTTAACTGGACATTTTATACATGAAAGTGAACTGATTAGTATAAATTTTGGTGTGTCCCATTTAACTGAGCCCCATAATTCTGATTATTTATGTCAAATATTAATAACAATGACTGAAAAATGGGGTATAACACCAGAAAAAGTTGCAGCAGTTGTTACTGATAATGGTGCGAATATCGTCAAGGCCGTAACAATTGCATTTGGCAAACAAAAACACTTATGGTGTTTCGCCCACACTTTGAATTTAGTAGCTCAAAAACCTTTTGAAGAAAAAGCTGGTATTGAAAGTGCCAAACAGTTACTAAATACTGTAAAGGATATAACTAGATACTGTAAACAAAATGTAAATGTAGCTGATGCTCTTCGTAAAGCGCAAAATGATATAGCAGTACCACTCAAATTGATTCAGTCAGTTTGCACACGATGGAATTCAAAGTCAAAGTCAAAGCATTTATTTCAAATAGGCACATAAAAGGCACTTTTGAACGTCAACATTTACATTTAAATAGAATTGATTCTAGTCGCCCCTTCCAAAAGGTAGTTTCGTATGGAGAAGAATGGGCAAGAAACTCCATCGTTACTCTTTTAAAATGTGTTACAATACTTTGTATACATTAATTATATAATTATATGTGAAGACGATGCACCTATAATAAAAATTACCCTACCAAAATAGGTAAAAAGAATTTAATAAACGTAGCAATGATAAATAAGTTAATTAAATGATAGATACATGGTGTTCACATATTTACAAACATTGTAAAAGTATACGATTTCCCAAATTATGTAACCAATTAATATGTCAGTGTGTGAGTTAAAGTAGTCACAGAATGTAAACCAATGTCATAAAAATAACAAACCATACAATTAAAGTAGCAACAAGTTTTAATTTTGTCAAGATCCTAGATTGTCCTGTGGAGCTGGACCAGCATGTTTCCAAGCATTCTTATCTTGGATATAATCCTCTAATTTGTAATATGCTTGTTTACACAGTGAACTTTTTATATGAGTTTTAAATTTTCTTTCATTTAATTGCAATATATTACAAGGTATTTTGTTGTAGCATTTAACACAGTACCCCATAAAAGATGTATGTATTTTAGCTAATCTGAAAAATGGTTGATCAATTTTATCTTTATTTCTTGTATTAAAATTATGTCTATCACTTATTTTATTAAAAAGATGTAGATTTTTTCTTACGTACATAATATTTTCATAGATGAATTGGCAAGGTACCGTCATAATATTAATCCTTTTAAATAGTTCCCTGAGAGATTCGCGTTGACGTAGATTATAAATGGCTCTGACAGCTCTCTTTTGCAAAATAAAGATGGATTCAATGTCAGCAGCCCGACCCCACAGTAAAATGCCATACGACATAATGCTGTGGAAGTAGCTAAAATAGACCAAACGCGCGGTTTCTACATCTGTTAACTGTCTTATCTTTCTAACAGCATAAGCGGCCGAGCTTAGCCGCCCCGCAAGAGATGTTATATGAGGTCCCCATTGTAATTTCTCGTCTAGCGTGATTCCCAGAAAAACTGTGTGATTAATTAATTCCAGTTTTTCTCCATTCAACATGATGTCACACTCGCTACTTCTTACATTCGGTAATTTAAATTTAATGCATTTGGTTTTTTTACCATTTAGTACCAAATTATTTACCGTAAACCAATCATGGACCTGAAGAATAGAGCTATTCACGTCGTCAAGATTTTGTGACCGTCGGTCTATCTTAAATATCAATGATGTGTCATCTGCAAATAACACCATCTTCGGTTGATTTTGAAGTAATTGGGGTAAATCATTTATATAAACTAAAAAGAGGAATGGACCCAATATCGAACCTTGAGGAACGCCCATTGCCATTTCAGACCCTAATGAGTTTACGCCGTTTACTTGAACTGTAACTTTTCTATCTTTCAGGTATGATCTGAGTAAATCAAGAGCTGTATTTCTAATCCCATAGTGCTCTAGTTTCAGCAGAAGTGTCTGATGGTTTACGCAATCGAACGCCTTAGAGAGGTCGCAAAAGATTCCAATGGCATCTTGTGCTTCTTCCCAGGCGTTAAAAATGTTCTTTATTAGGGTGACACCAGCGTCAGTGGTACAACGCCCTTTGGTGAAACCGTACTGTTGTTCATGAAAGATGGAATTTTTATTAAAGTGACGTAACATTTGATTGAGCATCAACTTTTCAAACACCTTACTGAGAACGGGCAGAATTGACACAGTCCTATAATTGTTGGGTTCTTTACTATCACCGGATTTGAACAAAGGAACTATTTTACTATGTTTCATGAGATCCAGAAAGACTCCTTGGTCTACACTGGTGTTAAATATAAGTGCTAAATAGGGCGCTATGGTTTCAATGATAGGTCTACAGACTTTTACAGACATTCCCCAGAGATCTTCAGTGGTTTTAATTTTTAGATCTTTAAAGGCTTTTATAACAGCCTGGGGGTTTGTATGCTGAAACCTAAACTCCAAAGGGCATGCCTTTACATTCGTTCTAAGTAAGGCAGCAGAAAGCGCGGGCGAGAATTTTAAAGCTTTAGTTGTTTTGAGGGGAATACTACTAAAAAAGTTTTCAAATTCCTGAGCTATTTCTACATCTGAGCTGATGAGGCCATGTGCAGTCTCTAAATTAATTTCCGTATTACGGTGTTTTTTCCTACCTGTTTCATTATTTATTATTTGCCAGGTAGTTTTTATTTTATCATCAGCTGATTTTATTTTATTGCTAATATAAAGAGCTTTAGCTATTCGGCACACACTTTTAAAAGTTTTTGAATATTTTGCAACATACTGTTCAAAGCTTTTATTATTCATGTGTTGCTTTAGGCCATACAGTTCAAAAAGTTTCCCCCTGCTTTTACGAATACCTGGAGTCGCCCAATCACTAAATAAGAACTTTGTATAAATACTTTTAGTCTTTAGTGGAAAAGTGTTATTAAATTGCGTGTTTAATAGTGAAAAGAACTCGGCGTAGAACTCATTTGGGTCACATATATTATTAAAACCATGAACACATAATTTATTGGCCAAAGAATTATTTAATTTCTCTATGTTTTTACATGTTATTGGCCTAAACCTTATTTGAATTTTTTGTAAAGGCATGTAGGTACAAAACGTTATTGTTTGTCCACTGTGATCAGATGGCAACTTATTTACAATTTGTTTGTGTAAGTAATCACAATTACAAAAAATATTATCTATACAAGTGGCAGAAGAAGCTGTCACTCGGGTTGGCTCCATAAAAATATTTGACAAATCAAATGACCTAAAAAGACTTAATAATCTGACAGTATTTGAGTTATTTTCTAATAAATTAATATTGAAATCACCACATACGATTATAGACTTACTACTAGCAGTAAGTTTCTTTAGCACATCTTCCATTACAGAATCAAACAAAGATAGATTCTGGTAACTTGGAGGTCTGTATACGCATTCAATTTACTATCAGCTAGTTCGATTTGTAAAGTTATCTGAGCTACTTGCCCCGATATTACTCAATTACCCGAAAGCTCCACCTATGTTAACAGCCAGTCAACTGGATGGTATTAAAGATCTTATAAATATTTTAAAACCTATGGAAGCTGTGACGAAAGAAGTATCCGTAGAGAAATTTGTAACGTCAAGCAAAATTATACCAATAGTTTCCTGTCTTTTGAAAACATACAGTACAATGAAGACGGAAACAGATGTCGGTGCTGCAACCAAAAATTTAATATTGGAAGAATTAAAAAAGAGATTTGGTACAGTGGAACAAGTACATGTGTTAGCTATCACCACACTACTGGATCCAAGATTCAAGAAAATTCATTTTTCTGACAGAATAGCATGCTCCAGAGCTATTGATAAAATTAATAGTATGATTGTAGCTTCAAAAAAACAATTGGAGAATAAATTAAGTAATGAAGATTCAGAGAATAATTTGGGATGCCAGCTGAAGGAAGCAGAAGAATCTAACATTTGGGAATTCCATAATATATTAGTAAAAAATCAGCTACAATTATTTCAAGCAGAAACTGAAGGACAAGGTTTACAAGACGAATTGAAACATTATTTAACACAGCCTGTCGTCGACTTTAAAACGACGGCTCCTATTACATATTGGTATCACCAAAGAAATTCGTTGTACAGCTCAATAACGCCGATTGCCAACAAATACTTTTGCATAGTTGGAACATCTGTTCCATGTGAAAGGCTTTTTTCTGTTGCGGGAAATATTGCTACTGACGAAAGGAGTCGTTTCGATCCTGAGCGATTAGATAAGTTAATTTTTTTAAAGTCACTTGACTTAAAATAATGGGAAATATAATTTCTTGTTAAATTTGTATTTAACTTTAATAAAATTTTACAAACTTAAAATTTGATTAATTTATTAACCGACTTACAAGTACTTAGGCGAGACTAGAAATTTAAACTGCCACATTATTTTAGTGGTCGCAAGCACTACTGCTGAGCAAAAGATCCTGGGTTCGATTCCCACCTCTACCTATTCTTTCGAAGGAATATAGGCGTGATATTATGTTTATTAATTTAATAATACTTCTATCCAATTACTTGTATTTGCAGTAAATGGTCATCAATAATGTCCTGTATCTTTATTAGGCAATTAGTCATGTTTGAAATTGGCTCGATTAATCGAAAATCGATCTTTTAATGCTCGATTTAAACAAGAATCGATTCTAGTATGTCCGATTTGAATCGAATCGGAGATCGATATTTTTTAAAATGAATCGACATGCCTAGGTCACATCATAACACCTGAAGGCCTAAAGCCAGATTCAGATAAAACCAAGGCTATCTTAGAAAGGCCAACACCCAAGAATCTTCAACAGCTCATATCTTTTCTACAAATGTGTTCTTGGTTCCGACGTTTTATTGAAAAGAAGAATGGGCAAAAATATATGGAGGTTGGTCCAAATTTCCACCATCAATAAGAACTATGACATATGATGGAACACTGCGTTCTGAATCATTATAAGAAGACCGCAACCAAAAATATTTACTCAGTAAAAAGTTATGACCCCATGAAAACTTGCAATTTAAAAACCTTTTTACGCTTCATTATTTCACTATATCTTTTAAACTACTCAATTGATTTAGGTGTATGACATTTCGTTGTAATTCATACGTTATTCTGGTTGATATAAGCTATATGAGCTAAAATATAAACAATATGGCGGTCGCGGTAGGTACCTCGCTACGTCAAAAAAATCAAACCCTATCATGTGGGGTATCAAATCAAATGAAAGGACTTATAGCTATCTTTACAATGCTTATATTTATTTTAAAATATTTGTAATACTGGGAAGAATGTAAACACAAAAATATTTCACACAAGTTTTATTTATTCCTGTCTCACAGTGTGGAGTCTGTCCTTTAAAGAATACATCTCATATGTCTTCATCCACAATAACATTGTCCAGATTCGCAGCTGGAAGTAGAATTGTGGGTTGGTGTCTCGCCCATCCAAAATACCAAATAATTACCACGACGTGGGCACAGCAACCCACAGTTCGCATTCCAGAAAGACAAGAACAGTAGTAGTTCGAAATGGTTTCTCGATTATGGATCATTACATACGTGTAGTATTGTCTTGCACGTGCGTGTCGGGATTGTATTCTTGCGCGTAGCAACATAGCGTTTTCAGGTTCAATGCCAAAATCAACTATTTCACTAAATGCTCCATCTCTTGCTACTTCAATCTGATACACGCCATTGCGTACGTGTTCGCTATAGTAGCTACGCGCAAGTTTTATGTGATATGAACCAAGTGCAAACAATGTCAAGGCTTCTTGAGTCAGAACAGGAAATTCATCTGCTCCTATGGCGTCGGCTTCAATATTTCGAAAACTTGCCCGCCTTCTATTTATATTTCTATTTGTAACATATGCTCCCAATTGATTTGGTACATGCAATCTCTCTCTAATGATTCTTAAATATTCTTCCGCATGCGCGTTATCTTCGATTAAAAGATGAAAAGCGTTAATAAGCGCAGCAGCCACCCGGAAATCATCCATCATGTGGCTCATAGCACGATTAAAAAATTCTTGCCTGAATAGGCGAAAATCGCGCTTAAAACGTCCGTTTACGACCTCGACAACCCAGCGGCATATCGTCACTTCCCTATGTTTATTGGCTTCTAACGTGGTTAACTGGTCTTCGCCACGCCGCACACAAGCGAAAAATCGATAAAAGCTGGCATAAACTAAAAAAATAAAAATTTCATAAAACTTTTTCTAATTGTTGTATCTTACGACTCATTAAACGGGCCTAGCTACCTGCTCCTTCGCCGGCCGGCTATGAGTCACCGAACGGACGCCATCTTAGTCCAAAGTTTGACATGCTAAGCGGTGGATGTGTGTTAAGCAATTTTTGTGACATTTTAATCTAAAATATTGTAAGTTATAGTGAAATTATTGGTGTTTCAACAATGGATGCACTTCCAGGAGGTAATAATTGTTTATTTTTATAGTGATCCAAATTTATAAGTCCGATCTTTCATTTGTTATGATTGTTTTACGAAATCAGTATTTTTTTTTCAAACGGAGGTTTCTCATAGAGTAAAAGTTTAATTTCCTGCCATTTAATTCCTTAAAATAACCTTCACTGCACTCTTTATTTACTGTTTAATTAATAAAAGTAACTTTTAAAGGCGAACAATTTAGACGCTTTAACAAAATATGCGTTTGAATGATAATTAATATTAAGTCTCCTGTGTAACTCAACTAAGTATTAACTACACGTCTCGGCTTAGCACGGGTTTGTCTTTGTAGATATACATAGAGTGTGAAAGACTTTTTTTTAGATTTAATAGAAAGGAATAATTATTCGATACATACCTTCCATGTAACTAGAACGATTTTAACAATGCACGTCTAGCAAGCGTTCCAGAGGGGATTTTGTTTCATCTGGGTCGAGAGGCAGCGTGATACCTGAGCTAATTTATACAAAAGATATATAAAATGTATACTAAAATCTCCCTAATGAATTAGCCTATCTATTAGTGAAAACTACTTTTTTTTAAATTTTACTTCTTCTTTCTAGGATCCAAAAATGAAGAAATTTGTATTAACAGAATAACTCTTGTGAGTTACTACCGAGAGTGTCAGTCTAAGAGGGATGTTGATAGAATGCATTATTTGTGTAACAAAGTTGCAAATGCCCTAAGAGTGCCGGAATTGTCAAGTGACATAAAAAGTGTCTTAAGCAAACTGGTTTACACATACAAAAAAAAGCTAGAAACATCACATAAAAACTTTGAGCGATGTAAAAACTCTAATAAAAATTGGTTTGAAACGTATGTATACATTTCCTGTACCGAGCAGAGAACCAAAAAGAAGTAGTGGTTCGGGTGGTCGTCCTGTTAAAGACTTTGAAGACTGTTCTGAACGTACGAAACGCAAAAAGACCGAAGACGTTAGGAAGAATTTGACACCTGCTGAATTAGCTTTTGCTGCACAAATGGAATATCGCGCAGCAGGAGAAGTTAATAAATCTAAATTGATAAAAGATATTTCTGCAGGTGCAACTTTAAAATCAGTTAATGAACCACATGCACGCTATACGCCAGACAAAGCTTTGTCTTTAGTTATTGAAAGCCACCTAACAAAACACCAATACAATTTATTGCGTAAGTCTGCTTTAGAGTTAAATTGCAATCTTTACCCTAATTACGAGTCTGTAACAGAAGCTAAAAAGAAGTGTTACCCCGAGGGTATTATGTGTACTGAAATAAAAGCTGAAGTATCTCTCCAAAATCTTTTAAACCACACTGCTGAAAGACTGTTGCTTTCTCTAAAAGAAGTGATTTTACATTTACATCCCAATCAGAGGCAAGACCTGTGCCTTATTTCAAAGTGGGGATGTGACGGATCTGGAAGCCATTCCCAATATAAACAAAAGTTTCAAGACCAAGAATCATCGGACGAGCACATGATGGTTACAACAATAGTGCCAATACGTGTAATAACTACGAATAATGTACTTGTCTGGCAAAATCCCCGGCCTTCTTCACCACGATACTGCCGGCCTTTGAGGCTTTAGATGGCTCCTGAAACATCTGAACTCTCAAGACAAGAAGCTGCAAATTTACAAATAGAGAGAGCAGACCTTTTGCCAACAGAAAATGAGGAATGGTGCATTAAACACGACTTAAAATTAACAATGGTAGACGGAAAAATGATAAACGCTTTAACTGACACCAGCTCAGCGATGCGTTGTTACCTTTGTGGAGCCACAAGCAAGGATTTTAACAAAAATAAACGTTTGTTTAAAAAAACCAGTGAAGACCGAAAATTTAGAATATGGCATTTCTTCCCTCCATGCCTGGATAAGATTAGCTGAATGCGTGTTACATCTGGCATATAAATTAAAACTTGCCAAGTGGCAAGCAAGAGGCGAAAAAGATAAAGAGATCGTTGCTTCAGAAAAGAAACGAATTCAGAAAGAATTCTTAGAAAAACTTGGACTACATGTGGACAAACCGAGACAGGGAGGAGGGACGTCAACAGACGGCAATACAGCACGCATAATGTTCCAGCACGCAGAAGAAGTCTCTCAAATCACTGGCATCAATTTAAATATTATTAATCGATTGCATACAATATTAAAACTTTTATCGTGTGGTTATAGAATACGCACAGAAAAATTTAAACACTTTTGCCTTCAAACCGCGTCCGCATTTGTCATAAACTATCCGTGGTTTAACATGCCAACTACGTTGCACAAAATATTGGTCCACGGTCATCAAATTGTTGAAAATATGGGTATTGCTATAGGACTTCTAAGTGAAGATGCGCAAGAAAGTCGCAACAAGGACATTAGAAAGTACAGAGAGCAATTCTCAAGAAAATTTTCAAGGAAAATGGCTATGGAAGACACATACCATAGACTTATGGTATCTTCAGACCCTTATATAACCGGATTAAGGACATTAATCTCAAAAAAAAATTCGTCTTTCTCTCCTTTAGACCTAAGTCTAATAGATGAAAATTTTTCATAAAACAATATTCTCTTAATATACTTTATATTCTCACAACGATGTTTTATTTATTACATATCCCGTTATAATTACAATCTATTACTCTTGAACATGTTATTTCCCAGTTAAACTAATTAAATTAGGATTTATTCATGAAAATATTAACAAACCTAGCAAATTAAATGAACATTAGGTTTATGCCAACTTTTATCGATTTTTCGCCTAATGATGATTAAAACATGACGTTACTACCGATACTAAAATATTGATTAATTGACAAACAATAGTAACTAAAATGGATCAAGACTGAAAACGTCCAAAATATTTCGCTTCAAAAAGGTTTTTCTAGGGATCTTTCGTTACAAGTAATCTTATTGTTCACGCCTTCCGACAATCTCAAATGGAGTCGGGGCACGGCATTTGAAATAAAATACACATATGCATGTACTAACCTGTCGAGGTGCTAAAAGTCCTTGAATATGCTCTGCAGATCCTGGGTGATTATCCAGAAACGGTTGAAGCAACTGATAGTTTCTTCTTTGAAACAATGAATAATTGCAACATATGCAGTTTCTTCTTTCCGCTTCCATTGTCACAGATACACAAAGCAATAACAAAAAGTCCGATGAGATATAGCCGTGGTCGAAAGTAGAGAATCAGAAGAAATCAAGTACACAAAAGTCGCAGGGAAAATATAACCAGAAAATGCACAGTACGCACCGAAAGCAAGCAAACGAACGACTGCGTGGGACACATGTGTTGATTGGGTCAGGTAGTTAGGTAAAAACCAGTTTTCTTTCAACGTCGTCGGCGCAGCGTATACCGTATTGCTTCCTAAGTGCGAAAGGGACAAAACTAATGCTATCTCCATCTACGAGTCGACGCTAGCAATCCCCGGGTTCCGAAATGCAAAAATATTAAAAAATACTTTTAGCACGATTGCGAACCGTTCCGATTACATTTTTATATGGGTAGGTGCGCTAAGGTTATCATTGTATACTTTGCAGACGATTTGAGCGCATTACAGAACAGGGGGAATGCGTCATCATTGCTACCATGTTTTTACTGCTTGAAATGTGGCTATGTGCGAAAAAAATTAACGGTTAAATAACTAAAAATACGTATTTTTAAAACAGTCATAACTTTTTTCTGAGTGAATATATTTTTTTCACCTAGTAATCAAAATTGTATGGTATTTAGTCGACTTTAAGCTTACATAGCCCTCAATAGTGGTGGAAATTTGGACCACTTCTGCTCATTGTCTTTTTTCCGCTATAGCTCAACCCCTTACGAAATTAACCAAGAAGGAAGCCCGTTGGGTATGGAATACTGAACAGGAAGAGGCCTACAACACGCTTAAAACCCGGTTAACAACGGCCCCTGTGTTGCGGCAGGCCGACGAAACAAAGCCCTACATCTTGAAGACTGATGCCAGTAGCTATGCGCTTGGAGCAGTTCTGGTCCAGGGGGAGAAGGAAGATGAGCATCCTGTTGAATATGCGAGTAGATTGCTCACGACGGCTGAGAAAAATTACTCCACCACTGAAAGAGAAGCGTTAGCCGTAATCTGGTCATTAAATAAAAGAGCCTATGTTGAAGGTCAACCTGTAACTGTGGTTACTGACCACCAAGCCTTAAAATGGTTAATGAACTTAAGATCGCCAACCGAACGGTTGGCTAGATGGGCATTACAACTCCAAACATTCAACGTTATCAATATTAACTACCAACCTGGTAAACTGAATACCGTGGCTGATGCATTGTCCAGACCACCGTGTTGTGAAGATAACGCTACCTGTGAGATTTGTTCTGTAATCGTGGATATGCCCACGAAGAGTATTAAAGGGATCCGAGAAGAACAAATGAAGGATGCCAAAATTCAGAAAATAATAGGAGCCTTAGAGGAAACTAAGGGAACAGAGGATGCTGTATACTGGAATAACAAAGGATACCTTATGAATAATGGGCTGCTATACAGATTACATCCTGATACCGAAGCTGATGATGCTCAACTCGTGGTACCCGCTCACGAGTGGGCAAACGTTCTCAGTGCCTACCATGATGATCCATTAGCAGGACACTATGGGGCTGAGAAAACTTACAAGATGATAGCTAACAGATACTATTGGAGTGGGATGCGTAGCTATGTTGCAAGTTACGTGAAGAATTGCTTGGAGTGCCAACGGTATAAACCCTGTAATCAGAAACCGGCTGGATTACTACAAACTACAAGCATGTGCCAACGATTTGAAGTAGTTTCTTTTGATTTGTTTGGACCTCTACCACAAACGGAAGATGGAAAAACTTGGTGGAGGTTTTCGCTTGGGTGGAGCTTTTCGCTTTGGTTACCGCCACCGCTGAAAACTGTGCAATAACTCTGATCAACGAAGTTTTTCTAAGATATGGGATGCCCCGCCGAGTAATAAGTGACAATGGAATTCAGTTTGTGAGTGCTGTGATGCAACAAGTTATGTACAGCCTGAATATAAAGCACCAGTATACCCCGTTGTATCACCCTGAAGCGAACCCTGTCGAACGCAAGAATCGTGACCTAAAGACCCAACTAGCTATAATGGTACAAAGAGGGAAACATAATGCATGGTCAGAGCTCTTGCCAGCGATTCGCTTCGCTATGAATAGTACTACCGGTTCTACAACAAGTAAAACCCCGTATTTGACGTTCGGAAGGGAACTAAGATCCCCACGTGACAACGAAGTTGACTTCAGAAATATAGTCACTTCTGAAAATATAATACCAGAGATAACTCCAAAACTTGTACAACTAGCGGAGACCTTAATCAAGGCGAGAGAAGTACAAGAAATGAAGGACTACTACACTACCTCCCACAGTAGGTGTGGAAGGTGCGGCAGGGGCAGAACTTCTGTGAGAGCTATCAAATACTCTCTGTGCACGTAAATAGCAAGGCACACATATTTCATCATTGTTGGTTAACTGAAACAATAAAAATGAGTTTAAAAAAAAACAATTACAAAAATAATAAAAATACAGATCTTTTGAGTATGCACGTCATTATTAGTCTTTTTATTTTTATTACAGACCTGGCGGGGTCTTATCCATTCAGACACAACGTTTCCTATTTGTAGTTCTCTTTCAGAAATCTCTGGTCTGAGGACCATTCTGCTCCTGATTCTCAAAATAGATCATCCACACCCAGCACACACATTACGATGGCCAAGTTGCTGTCGGGTGTTATGTTCAGGATCTTCATTTGGGTTATGGTTTATCAACTCCCAACAGGAATGACAAATAAATTCGTCTCCAGTCATCTAAAAACAATTATGAACATTGTGTTAATTATGAAAATTGTGTGCATCAAATACTACAAATTAAAGTTCTAATCATGTCAGTGGTTCAAAATTAAGAATGTGACCACATCTTATCATCTTGTGGGTGACGGTTATTTATACTTTTAAGTTCCATGTTATAGAGGGCGAGTCTTGCAATCAAACGGAAATAAAACCACGCCACGGGATGTTACTGAAGTAAATGAGCTTAAGTACCAATTTATGTATAGGTAATACTTACATCACGCGGATAAACCCATCTCTGAACTCTCTCAACTACCTCAGCACTTTCGTCAGACAAACGATGTCTCCGTAATCGGGCAATGCGCAATTGACAATTAACACAACGCATTTTAACGGGTAACTAAGTCCAAACCACTTGCAAATCGGAATCCAAAGGTAAAAGCGGTTGTCAAGCCGGTATGTAGATAGTCAGTCCAAAAGTAAAGCCAAGTCGTCAAGAATCCACAAAATCGCATAGAAAATAATAGATATACCACGTTAGCCGTTGAATACAAACAATGGAATGGAGTACCGATAATATAATCACTAATTGGTTTTGACAGTGACAGCCACAGACTACAATATAGTATTGCTGACAGCGAACTCCTATTGACAGCATCTGCATAACGTTCTATTCTACGGTATCACAAATAATCGTAATAATTATAATGTTGTACATTTTTGTTTCACATTTTTTATTAACTTTTATATGTTTTATTTTACAACTTCAGTTTATAACAAAAAAAATTGACAAGCGTAAATGTCTACAAGTGTAAGAACGTTAATCATGTAATGAGTACGTTGGAATGCAATACGAAACACGATGCGTTTAGTAGCTGAATGATGACTTATTTTTAAGTAAATAAAAATCTTTTCTAACTTTTAATTCCCATCACCTAGTGACTCAGTATTTTTTATATAATCCTCTTACAAACTCTTAATTATAGTAAGTATGAACTTGCAAGTGAACGACACTTCGTTAATTTATAAATAATGTGGGTCCAAATTCGCCATCCTCCTTTTAAACTCAGTGTGTGGAAGTGGTGTCAACAAAACAGCTGACAAATGGAAAAGGGTAATAAGCTAATAATAGCTGTTGCATAAGATACCTATATCGAACATTTATTTCAATGTATTGTTTTATTTTTTGCTACGGACGTTTTTTTGTTCTTTTTTAGGTATAAACCATACCTAAAAAAAAACAAAAAAACGACTAGACTGGCAAACAAAAACTAAAAAGAAAGCCTCCCTTATAAATCGGGACATTCATAGAACTGGTGGTGGACCTGGTAGGGGGAAACCATTAAGTCGACTTGAGGAAAGGGTGTTACGTGTAATTGGGGTCACCTCAATTACTGGAAATCAAGCCATACAAGAAGCAGGCTTTCAAGTAAGTGAACCCTTCATATATTAATGTTTTTTCTTAAAAATTAAATGCTATATTTGTGGTCAATAAAAGTTTATTTTTTGTACTCAAGGAATCACCTCAACCTCAAGTAACGCATGCAGCTGATACAGCAGAAAGGGTACCGTCACCAGTGGAAATAGAATATTTTGAAATACCACCAGCTCCAGAAGACACACTCACATCAGTGCCAGCAGATGTATCTGCTTCACCAGCCCGTCCTGTCAGTCCTGTGCCAGGTCCTTCAACTACAAATACTAGACCTATACAAGGAGGTAATTGGTACAAAATTATTATTGTAAAACTATTAGGATAACAACTACAAAACTATTTAATAATTATTATTGAAACTATTAAAAAAATAGTAATTGAAACTAATTAAATCATTAAATAACTTCACTTCCACCACATTTTGTTAGTTTTCTCCCCTTTAGATATTCAATTATTCAATAAATCTTTTATCTGTGTTCACAGAAAGGTCGCCGGTATCCGCCGGCCCTTCTACTCCGCGTCGTCGCCTCAGACAGCGGAGAGTCCGCCAAACACCATTCGACCGAGCCACCAGTGAGTTTGTGGCTATCGAAGAAAATCGGCTGCGATTTGAAAGGGAGAGGGATGCTCGTCTTCATGACATGGAAACCGAGCGTCTCAGAATCGAAGCACAGCGCGTGCAACTCGACAGAGAGCGCGTAAAAGTAGAGGCAGAGCGCGTTCGGGTCGAAGAAGCCCGCACCCGAATAGAAGCAGACCTACGCGACTCGAACCAAGCAATAAGTGTTCAGCTAAGAACACTAATTGCACTATTGGAGACTCGTGATTTGAGACCAAATTAGCATTTAAGTATTAATATTTGTTTTAGACCTATTTAGTGTATATTCTTTTTCATTTAGTTGTTAGTTTAGAGTGCATAGTGTATGTAGTGTTTATTAATGAAACATATTTTAAAGAAAATAACACCTTTTAATCTTGACATAACTCCAAAATCAAAAGTCATTTATTCAAACTTGGTTGAGAGTCAGCACTTTTCGAACATCAAAATTACAAAAGACAGCCCCCAAAACGCCCTTCACCACTTCCTAGTGCTTTCGCTGGGGAGAAGAAGTGGCGCAACAAACTCCCCAGCAGCACAGCTGTCTGTTCAGTTAAAAAAAACTAGTTTGTATACAATACTAGGTATGCAAAGTAATTAACATTACAGGACACAGAAAATTAAATTAAATTATTTGCCATATGTTAGCTAGCCATGCCAATATTTGGTAAATCAAATACAATTAAATATATACATCGTTGTTGGGGAAGTCGCTGCGCCCCCGTAAGAGGGCGCGGCGAGCGGTACCGGGGCATCGCCCCACGGCCGCGGATGCAACACGGCGGCCCGTAAATACGGGCCTCTCATTTTGTTCGCTGCAATATGGCTTGTTAGCCGCGGTCGGGCGCGTGTTTGTTACACGCGCCCGTGTGAGTGGTTGCTATGTGTTTTTCTGTAGGCGCGCCACGGCGCTGTTTCACAGCGCCGCTATCTTCACGACACCTCGGCGGTCTGTCCCCGCCAAGTGAGACCCCCAGTTACCTGGGGGAGGCCCGGCGAGGGACGACCAGCGACGAAGGTACCGACTCGACGCTCCTACAGAATAGGGTGTGTGGCTCCCGCCCGTCCCGCTTCCAGAGCTAGCCGGTCACGGTCCGGGCTAAGAAGCCGTCGTGTGCGTGTGAGCGGTATTGTACTGTGTAACACCGCTCAGTGTCTACGTGAATCGCCGCCTGCGCCGCGCATTCACGTGTTTGTTTAGGCGCCTGTATAGAGGTGGGTGTCTGTATTTCGTTTACGTAACAACAACAAGAATCTATTTGTCAAATTGAGACATTATTTTTTTGTGAATAAAATGTTTTCAAACACAGACAAAATAGCTGCCTGCTGCTGCTGAATAATAAAGTTTAAATGTTTTTTTTTTATTATGTTTATAGGTGCAAAAACTTCAGTCATTAAGATTGTTAACAGGGCACACCAGTGTGCTCAATTACAAATAAAAAAAATTAAAAAAATAATATACTATATTCATTTTATTAACGCACCTAAAAAGTGTAATTATTAATTCACTGGAGTAAACTGACAGATGATAATGTCACATTGTAAAATAATATTGCCATATTTATTGTAATAGTGATGCGTTCCGTTCGTTGTGATTCAGTTCATTCACACAAATTCAATAGAAACATTTATTTAATACATAATTAATAATAATAATTACATTTAAGTAATTATAATATATTTTATACATAAATTCTATCAGACACGATGTAATTAATTATAATATATATAAATTCTATCAGAGACGATGTACACAAATTATTAGGCTGGACATTATTGGGTTGGGCATTATTGCCTCCCTACGTGACGGACAGACGCCACCGGCGCGGCCATCTTGTTTTGTTTGTCATTCATTCGGCTTCTAACCTCTGGTCTGAGTGCACGAATGTTTCTTTTGCTCTCGCGCTGTTCATTGTTAAGTTGTTTTACGTTGTGTTTGTTGTTATTGTTAAGTTTTGTTTTGTGTTTTGTTAACCTGTCTTTGTATTGTTTCGTTATCAATACGAAAGATATGAATCCTCAACCAGGAACATCACGCCAGCAAGAGTTTCTATCTCCAAAGAAAAAGAGAACAAAGGTTGCTCTTAGCGTCAACGAAAAACTTATGTTACACAATGTCTACAAATACGTTTTTGAGGCGAAATCAGCCTTGTTACAAAGAGTGTGAATCTCCGAAAAAAACAGAATGTGTGACTAAAACGGCTGAAATCTTAGGTATTAGCTCAGCCACTGTATACAGCGTTTCAAAAGAATACAAAGAGAATGAACGCTTTAAATCTCCTCAAAAAACTGGACCACAACACGATTTTAAAGATAAATTAGATGATTTTACGTTTGCGGCTATTAGACGAAAAGTTCACGAATTTTTTATGCAAATGAAGCTCCCACCATTGCAAAGGTAATTTTAGACTTTTTTTCTTTGAAATTAATCTGGACTAATTAATCGTTAATAAGTATTCGTGCTAGAAAATTTGTGTTTCTCGCTTTGTATAAATACTTTTTTTCTTTGCAGGTCCTTAAGGCTGTTAATGATTACTCGGACGGACCATTAATTAAACAAAATTATAAAAATTATGAAAAGGCTCTAAAAAGAATCGTAAACAAAGCAAAAAAGCTGCAGTATATAAACAAATTAATAAAATCTAGTAATAAAGTGAAGACTATGTGGAAAATAATAAATGAAAGAACGAACAAAGATGTTAAAAAAGTCAAAAGCAACATAACGCTACAACTACTAACAAAGTTGTCACCGAACCAAAACAAATTGCAAATATATTTAACAACTTCTTTGCATCTATCGGAGCGGGGCATACCCAACCCCCCGACAAAGAACCGCGCGGCACCTCGGTACTTCATCCCACAGAAAACAATATATTCCTAAGCCCAGTAGATCCCGGTGAAATAAATGTATTGTTAAAAAGCCTAAAAAACAAAAACAGCTACGGAATAGACGAACTACCACCAACCCTAGTAAAACAGTGAACTGACCCTGCCATTTTACCTGCTTGTCAATCAGTCTTTTGAAGAAGGAAAGTTTCAGAACTATCTAAAGAAAGCTATAATAAAACCAGTTCACAAAAATGATTCTAAAACTGATCCCACCAACTACCGTCCTATAGCTCTTTTACCTACAGCATCGAAGATATTTGAGAAAGCGATGTGTAATCGTGTTTATTCCTTTTGCGAAAAATACGACATCTTTGATGAATCTCAAAACGGTTTCCGGAAAGACCGCTCTACAGTTTTAGCCGTATATAAATTTATCCAGGAAGCTATTAATATAATTAATAAGAAAGAGTACGCTGTGGGTGTACTGTTAGATATGACAAAGGCCTACGATAAAGTGCAATACAATATCTTACTAAATAAGTTACAAGGAATAGGGATCCGCGGGTGAGCTCATGAATGGTTTAAATCATACTTAGAAAATAGGGAACACCAAGTTGAAGTCAATTACTATAATGAACATACTAACCAAATACAACACATTCGATCTGACAGCAATAAAATTAATGCACAATCCCCCAGGGGAGTGTAATTGGATGCCTTTTATTTATAATGTATATAAACGACCTCCCAAGAATCATAAATGAGTCATGTGTTCTGTTTGCTGACGATATATCAGTACTAAATTCATGTCAAAACGATAGCAACCTAACTGAAACACTAACAAACGCACTCAACAAAATAAAAGCATGGATGTCAGAACACAACCTCGACATTAATTTTAATAAAACTAAAATCATGTCTTCCACCCACGCCAAAAAGCACCCCTTGATATAAATCTTATTTACAATGACATAAAAATAGAGACAGTACAAGAATTCACCCTACTCGGTCTATCCATAGATACAAATTTAAATTGGAAATCACATATAAAAAAAAATCGATCAAAATTATCTAAATTTGCTTATGCCCTCCGCGAAATTAAAAAAACTACAAACCTTCAGACAGCGCTGGTTACGTATTATGCCTATGCATACGCGTGGTTAAGCTATGGCGTAATATTATGGGGAAACAGTACACATACACCTACACTTTTCACACTGCAAAAACGTCTAATCAGAATCCTAGTTAACATAGAAGACACAGATAGCTGCAAACCACATTTCCAAGAACACAAACTTTTAACACTTCCATGTATATACATTCTACAGATATGCAAATTTGTTAGAAACAACCAACAATTATTCACTACACGAGAAAACATACAAACTAAATATACACTACGACACAAAAATAGGCTAAACCTACCTGGTGTCTCTAAGCTGAAAATACACTCAACAAGCACATTAGTAATGTCAGTTAAAATATATAATCAATTACCAAAAGCAATTAAAAAAGAACAAAAATTTAATATAGGGTCAGGCGGGGTAAATATAAGACACCCAACATTTCGGATAAAAATAAGACATCATTGTAATTCCGTAGAAAAAGACGTAAAAAGAACCTTATTGAATTCAAAAACATGCTTTATAAGTACTCTGTTAAGATACAAATTTTTAAACCTGTTACTCATTGGGTTGAACATTTTAAAGGACATTTTGTTAAGTACCAAAAAAATTGGCGCGAAAACTTTACATTCGGCACTACGAACTTTCCATGTGCATCCTCTAATTCAAGCGTGCGCGACCCCCACCCACGCCCCCGCATCCATTGCCAGCCGCACTTGCGCGGGAGGGTAGCCATTTTAGTATACGTCCAGTCGTTTAGCAGGGAACCCATATTGTTTGGCGGGTAAAAAACGAGACGCGCATTTGGGAAAATATAAGTCAGTGTGTAGTGTAATAATAAGACAGTTGTTATTAATTGTGTATCAAGATGCCTCGCAAATATGTGCCAAAACCGAAAAGTTATAGTGACTCAAAGCTGCAAGAAGCGTTAGATAAAGTAAGAAAAGGTGATTTATCATACAGAGAAGCTGAAACGAAGTATAAAATTGATAAATCGTTGTTATGGAGGAAAATTCACAATTTAAACACAAATAAGCAAGGAAGGAAGACAGTTTTGAGCAAAGAAGCAGAAGCAGATCTAGCAGATAAAATTAAAATAATGGCTAAATGGGGATGGGCGCTTACCAGGACAGAAATAAAGTCAATTGTGCATACTTACGTTATTCAAAATAACATCAAAAACTCTTTCAAAAACAACTATCCCGGTAAAGACTGGATACAATCATTTTTTGGAAGACACAAATTGGTAGCAAAAAAGATGGAACAACTCGAGAAAACTCGTCGTCAAGCTACCAGTGACCCGTTTATCATTTATCATTTCTATGATATTTTAGAAAAAACAGTAGATGCTTTGGGTTTACATAATAAACCTCAACAAATATGGAACCTCGATGAGACGAGTTTTTCTGCGGATCCTACACGTATTAAAGGAGTTACAGGAAAAGGTCAAAAGGCTCACAGAATTATACAGGTGGGTACATTACATTTACAGTTTAAACATTGACTTTATTAATTTATTAACGTAAGTTAAAGTTTCTTTAACTTCTTTATAGGGGTCCGGAAAAGAAAATACGACTGTAATGGGGTGCATTTCAGCAGGGGGTACATTGCTGCCACCCTTGATCATATTTAAAGGACAGAATCTCTGGAGCTCATGGAAAGGCACTTATGACATACCGGGAACGACTTATGCCTGTTCAGAAAATGGATGGATGATGACCAGCATTTTTAATGAGTGGTTTGCCAATTTTTGCAAGACTGTGAAAGAAAGACCACTGCTTGTAATATTCGACGGACATATTACACATCTGGACCCGGTGACGATTGAACTAGCACTTCAGGAAAACGTTTCTCTACTGAAACTACCTGCTCATACCACAGACGTATTACAACCGATGGACCGCAGTTGTTTTGGACCGATCAAATATAAATGGAATGAGCGTCTTATCGAATGGCAAAGACTAAATCAAAGATCTCTCACCAAATCAGAGTTCTGCAATATTTTGGGCGAGGTGTGGCGTGAAGGCCTTTCGGAAAATGTTATAAAAAATTCCTTCAAAGTTACAGGAATTTACCCTGTAAACAAATATGTTTACCCAAAAGATCGCCTAGACCCTGTCAAATTAGCCAGGTTCAATCAAATGCAGTTGTCGGCGCATCACATATGCACGTGATTGACCGAGGGGACGGCGCGGGGCGTCGGGGTACCGAACCCGGTACGCGACGGCCGCTGCGCGCCCTTAACTCCACTCAGCTCACAGACGCGCTCGACCACGGGCATTTCATTGTTTCTTTTCGTTAACATTGTAAATTATGGTATTACACCTATTTTAATACAGTCCACTACTTATTTTATTATAAAGTCCCGATTGAGCCCATTCAGTGGTCCTTCGAGCCGGATGTAATAACGCCGTTAACATCGGCGGTCGTCGTGTTCACCTTTGCGGACTTTGACCGCTCGCGAGCACCACGCGGTACGACCACGAAGAAAAGAACAAAGAAGTCGTTTCCGAGGCAGCCTGTATCGTCATCGTGGGGGCTGATGTCATTCTTTGGGAGTATATTACTGTATTTGAGTGAGTCCGTTCCAATTACTTATTCTTCCGCTTTCTTTTTCTTCCCGAAAATCGTTGTTCATCTTCCTATCTTTCAGTTTTCATATTGTGTGCTTCAAAATTAGTGTGTTCATAGTGTTTTCTACAGCATACGCATATTTTGTATCGATAACTCTTGATCATTAGCAAATACACACTTTGTTAACACGTGTTGAGTCATTGACCTTGACACTGATTCTCGATCCCTTTCATTAACGCACAGCTGTTTCGCAGTTTTTTTATCTATTAAAGATCATTAGCATCAGTACATCCAGTTGTTATTTAACTTTACAATGGCAGATAATTTAAAAACATTGATAAAGAAACGTGGTTCAATTAAATCGAAGCTTACTATTTACAGCAACTATTTAAATTTAGTACAAAGTAGTTCCACAATATCTGAGTTGCAACGGTTAGATTTAGAGGAGCGTTTTCATAAATTTGAAACCTTGCACACCGACTTTGATGCCTTACAGACACAGATCGAAGTGCTTTCCGATGACGACGAGTCTACGTTGGCTGAACGTGAGGACTTTGACCGCCAGTTCTTCAACCTGGTGGCACTCACGCGCGGCCTGCTCGGTGTCTCGGCCAACGGTGCTGCGTCGGAGGCGGGCTTCAGAGATGCTGACTCAGGTGCACATGTTTCATTAAGGAATTCTTTTGTTCGTTTGCCTAATATAGATTTGCCTCATTTCGATGGGAACTACCAATGCTGGCTTGAGTTTAGGGACACCTTTGGGTCATTAATTCACGACAATTCTAGCATAAGTGACATTAATAAGTTCCACTACCTGCGAGCTTCACTCCAAGGAAATGCGGCTTTAATTATTAAAAATATTAATTTTAAAGCCGATCATTATAATCTTGCATGGGACCTGTTGTGCGAACGTTACAATAACAACCGACTTCTTGTGAAAAATCATTTTCAAGCTTTATTTGATGTCGAACCCATTACAAAAGAGTCAAGTGTTTCCATCAGAAACCTTGTTGATGTGATTAATAAAAATATTAGGGCACTAACTACTTTAAAAAAGCCCACTCAGTATTGGGACGATATTATTATTTATTTCATGGTTAAAAAATTAGATTTAATAACAAGTCGTGACTGGGAAGAGCATAGAAACAATACGTTTAAAGATGATCCTACTTTAATACAATTTTGTTCATTTTTGAGCAGGAAAGCGGACTGGTTAGAGTCAGTGGAGTCTAATCATAGTTCTTCTGAAATCAATACTATTGTCGCCTTGAATAATAGTCATACAAATAAAACTCATTCTAATAAAAATCAAACAAATAAAAAATTAGACAATAATAATAAAAACAATGAAATGCCCGTGGTCGAGCGCGTCTGTGAGCTGAGTGGAGTTAAGGGCGCGCAGCGGCCGTCGCGTACCGGGTTCGGTACCCCGACGCCCCGCGCCGTCCCCTCGGTCAATCACGTGCATATGTGATGCGCCGACACAGTTATTCGGTGAATCGATTCCGGATCCGTTGAATATATTTGAGGATTCACCACCTGAATACATAGAACGTTTTTCACCCTCTGAGAATATAGAACGTGTTTCATCCTCTGAAAACATACATCGTGTTTCACCCTCAATTCTGGAAACGGGGTCACCGATATCAACACTCCAAGTTCTGGAAAATGTACCACCAGTTATACTCGACCCCGTTGACCCTTAAAAAAATCCTGAACCATCTTGCTCATTTGAAACATTACTGCTCAGTAAAATCAAACATACAAAGGCGTTAACTGGGAAAAGACGAAAAATTGATGGCAAAGGAAAACTATTGACAAGCGAAGATTACCTGAAAAGTATAGAAAAATTAGACGGGCGCCGTCAGTAGGCACTGGTCATTTCTTAGCTGCCACGGCTTATTTTAATTCCATAATTGTTTTTATCTTTTTATTACGGACGCTTTTAACGTGCACGTGTTTCTACATCGTTCTCACATGTATAATTACAACATGAATGATGTAACCACTTTTTTGTAACAATATTTTGATTTAAAAGAGTGTCCATGGAGTTTCTTGCCCGTTCTTCTCCATAGGTACCTACTACGCTTTGGAATGGGCAACTAGCTTCATCTTTCTGACTGACCGACCCCTTGACAATTCAAAAGTGCCTGTAATTGGTTTATTTGAAATAAATGCTTTGAGTTTGAGTTTGAGTTTGAGAGAAACAAAAAGAACAAAAGAAGACAAAGAAAAAAGAACCCAAGAAGAAGAAGAAACAAACTCAAATGACGCTGAAACATCCAGAAACTGATACTGACACTGATATTGAAGACGAAGTTATACCCTATCAGGACGAAAGTGACTTAGAAAATATCAGTTTGTCAGACATATTAGCATTAGACCAACACGAGGAATCATACGATGAGCCGATGGAAATCGTATCGAATGTAAATCTTTTGAACGAAACCAATGGAGTAAGAGGTCAGCAAAACGAGGCCCCTGATGCTTCTGGTCAACCTGAACTTAATGTAAGTCCATCGAGTAAAACCCATGAAGAAACTCCTGTCGAAGAAACAGACAAAGCTGAATATGCAGTTGGTAATTTTGTTCTTGTGTGCCATGCAATGAAGAAAGGTAAAAAGCATTTTGTAGCTCAAATTGAAGCACTTGAGGATAACAATCTGACAGTTGTTTATTTAAAAAGATCAAAGAAAATTTTCTTTGTTTATCCGGATGTTCATATAAGTTACTCTGTTCAGACGGAAGAAGTCGTAATGAAATTGCCATCTCCAAGTGAAAATCGTAGAGGTGGCCTATTTTTCGACATTGACTACGAAAAATATCATATTGACTACTAATTGTTGTCAATGATATATGAGTAAATGTCTCAAAGGAGATCGGACATTTTAGTATGGACTTTGGTCCAAGTGGCGTCGGATGATGAGAACTGCTTTATTCATTTGATAATTTAATATTATAACACGTACTATACCCGCAAATAAATCGACACATGGAGAAAAAAGTAATTGACACATAAGTATTTCACTCATATTATTTTAAGGAGTTATTGTAATATTATTATTTTTTTACTATTTCTAAGCAGATAATTAGAAAAATACGATATATATTACAGGTATTCATTAAAGCACACATAACAACATAACATAACGCCTGTAAACCCCGAAGGCTTAAGCAGAGATATACCTATTATAGTAATAATTATGTGTTTTATATATATTATAGGTTAAAATAAAAGAAACATGAACGATTAATATGTATTTATTATATTAAAATGTGGTTCAAAAATTCTGCAGGATGGCGTATTTGATCTTGGTAGCGAGCCCACCCTAAATACCATACTATGGTCATAATATGGGCGCAAACCCCTAAAGTCCTCTTCCCCGTTATACAGGTACAATAATAATACTGTATGGAATCCAATCTTGCAGCTTCTTCTCCATACATTATGTATGTGTAATAGGTTCTTGACCTGACGTGGCGTGACTGTATCCGCCCTCGTAACAGTGTTAAGTTTGGTTCCGTAATATTATGTCGCTCCAATCCTGCGGGTGGTGCACCGTCACGATAAATATCTATACTGTATATACCACCACGAACGTGCTCACTATAGTAGCTACGCGCTAGCTTTAGTTGATAAGTTCCGAGGGCGAATATTATTAAATCTTCTTCTGACAACCGTGGGAACCCTCGCAATTCTGGAAGATCCCCCGAAATCGCTGTGAAAGCTGCACGCCGTCGGTTCATATTACTGGCCGTTACATATTCTGCTAGATTATTAGGCATATTCATACGCTGGTTAATGATTTCAATAAACCGGTCAGCATATACGCTGTCATGCACTGGCATGTGGAAAGCATTCAACAACGCAGCAGCTATTCTAAAATTCGGGAATAGGTGTTTCAGGGCAACGTTGAAATATTCTTGCCTTAGTAGTTTAAAGTCACGCTTGATGCGTCCGAAAACGATTTCCACAACCCAGCGGACCATGGTTACTTTTCTGGACTTATTAGCCTGCATGGTGGTTAGTTGAGTTTCTCCGGGATGTAAAGACTCAGGCGTATGAGTTAAGTAGCCGAAACTTCTAAAATCTGGCAAGGCATCCCTAAATCCTTTATCCAAAATAAAAATGTCACCGGGTCGAAAAAAGTAATGGAATACGTCTTGTTCATCGTGAATAACATCTTGCATTATATTTGCATCTGATTTGGTCGCTTTATATGGCCCGTAAATATCTATTATGTATCCATCCGAACATGTCAGTACCAGTGGTTTTATTAAATTCCTGTACTTATGAGGGCTATATGTATATCTCTGAAATAAAAAATTCGCGCTTTTTTGGATATTTTGGTAAGTACCATCAATAATGGTGATAGCAGGTATTTCGTTTTCGGGTTTATTTGGGTTACCGAACAATGCAGCAGGTATTACTAGATTCCTGTTTACTGCTTGTTGTCTGGTTAAATGGTCAAAACCCAAATGTTGAGGCACAAAGTCTTCTAGTAGACACTCTTGTGCCAAATGTACGAGCCTCTCAAAGTGTCTTCGGCTTATGCCATACAGAGTCGCTAGCCTGTCGTCCGATTCTCCACTTCTGAGTTTTGATAGGTACATTCCTAATATTTTCTTTGGCTGGGTACTCCTTCTACTCAAAGATGGTGTTTCAGCTAGAATTACGTTGAATTCTTCGAGAGTCCGCCCTGTCCAGTAATGCAATTCGTCTGCTGACATATTTTCAACATGTTCAAAATCCATGTGTGTTGTATTTGTTATGACATTTTTTAAAATGGATATTATGTCCATTATATGTGCACTCGAAAAATCATGCGATATGTTTGGGGCTTCAAATAACTCCTCCCAATTATTTGATTGCATATGTTCGTCACATACTCTAGCACTTGGTGGCACATAATAGTTTGCGTTAATCAAAAAATCGGCCTTTACTCTCTCAGGTATCCGGCGTCGCGATATCATACGGCAGCCATAAAAAATACATGCATTTGCTGTATTTGGAGCACGAGATAACTCCGACAGATTTAATGACAGAAGTAAATCAGGTTGCTGTAGTTGCTGTACTTCGTCCTGATCTATATTTCCAACTGCATCTTCCCGTGGTGTTGAAGGTTCTGGCAAAGGATCTTGCATAGTACCCTGACCCTGAGCCCTTTGACTCCTTAACCAGCATGGACGACAGACGTATTCTCTGCCATTGAATATAACCTACAACAAAAAAACAAAAAAGTTGTCATGACTTTTCACGAGCAATACCTACTACGTACATTTTATAGATTTTTTCCGTTACCATGTGAACTCCCAACCTACCAAGTAAGTAGGCATTATTAGTAAACTAAACCGTTAACATTGTAAAAATCAATTGTTAAGCTGTAAATAACTTGCTCACGGATCTTTGTAAAGCTAAGGACAAAGATTTTTTGTCAATAATAAATATGTGTACTTGGATGTGAGAAATAACTATCACTATAATAGTACTCTTTCTTATACTTATACCTAATAAATAGCTCTTCCATAATAACCAGCTCTTTAAATAACTCTTTCACGGTAACTATAGAAAATGCAGTTTGGTATTATCTATTGCACCAACAATCAACAGCAATATGGCTTAAAAGGTACATACCTGTCGCGGTGCAATTGATGCGAGTATCTGTGCTGAGATGGATGGGTTTGACTCGAACAGATTTCGGGTAACATTTTGCCTTTCTCTTCGAAACACTGAACGATTACACACTAAACACACAATGCCAGCACTAGGCAACATCTTGAAAGTCCAATCCAAAAGCAATATCACAAGTCCGTTTCAACGTGCCAAAGTAATCGAGTAAGTAAATCAAAATATGTCCAAAAAGAAAGCCGGTAAGAACAAAATTATAAAACCAAACGATGTCCTTGCTGAATAATAGCGAATGACTCACTGACCAGTGAACAATACGCGCGGCGCAGGAGCATCACCCCCCGCCACCCCGAGGGGTAGCGGGCGTATACGGGCGGCGGGGGGTAAATGCGAGTACTCGGCAAATAGTTTTTGGCCGAACAAAAGGTAGCTTTTTCAATTGTTCGTCTATAATAGGTACCAGTTTTCTGGACTGTATAACTTTTTTCTCCGTGGGCCGATTTTATGGTGTCCATAGTAAAAAAATATCCTACATTCACGAACTATTATATGGACTAGGTTTCATCAGCCGACGCCATTTGGACCACTTCCGCCCGTTCTCCTTTACTCCTTTTCATTAAAACTTAAGTTAAAAAAAATTGTATGCTCAATTCTGTATAAGGTTTTGTATTTTTTCGTCTTATATACTGTCATCGGTAGGCAGATAAGTTTAATTGTTGCATTAAATTGCTGATTGCTGTTGTGATTACCAAATAATTTAAACCAAAAAACAAATTATATGTAAGCAGAGTAAAGTATGTTGAATTTTTTTAAGTTAAAATTTTTTATAACAAGTTTTTGTTGAGTTTAATAAAAGTTTTCGTATTATATTTAACCCCACTGTCTTCTTATTGCCCCTGTATTTGAAAAACACGTAAGGTATAGAAGTTGACGTCTTTGCAATGCTGCTTCATTATTAGCTGCCCATAACAATCTCAAAATATGCATTTCCACTAATTAATTTGAACTAAATACTCTAAAATTGTTCACTGATTACTTTTTTAAGCGTTAGCGTGAGGGTACGATCTGCCGCTAATAAAGCGTGTTGCGGAAACGTCAAAATATCATTAGCGTTTGTCAGAAATGGCACTTGTCTACCATTTTGATGAACATTTTTGTCGTTTATCTGTCACGCTCGCTTCGACGTTCCCTTCCGCATGAGGAATAATGACTTTGTCTGCGAATTTAGCAGCAGTCACGTGACATCTGGTAAACAACTGTCATGGTTGGCATTAACGCTTACAGAAAAGGGATTTTGTCTAGGCCCCCTTTTCGTATTGAGAACCGGTCGGCACTTGTTCGTCCAGACAAAGAGTAAGTATTACACTTGTTTTTTTTAATATTAATAGTAGTAATTGAATATTATAATTGATGACGAACGTTATTATTAACTTATTTTATAAAAAAAAAATATAAAAACGTCGGGCTTTTTTTTTTTTTTGAGGATGTGAAATCATCAAATTACCCCTCTCGCTCTGGGTGGAGCGGAAGGGAGTGTCAGACTCTTACTGACTAAAACCCACCCGTGTTCCTTCCTTGGCCCTTTATGTTCCGGGTCAGCTTTACCCCTTTCGGATGATCCCGCTTTCCCGGCAGGCTTGGGCCCTAGTGGACCCCCTCTTCGATGCTGACATCTCTTTGAGGCGCGCGTGGAACACGTACGCGCCGTCCAGCACGGGCCTGGTCCTGATCGGACGGTGAGCTACCCATTACTCACCGCCCGCAGGCCCGCGCCTACGGTGGCCGGGAGTCGTCACGCGGCTCCCGACGCCCGGAGCGTCCACCGCGGCGGCTTGGACGGGAGACTCTCTCCCTCTCCCGTCCCGCCACCTCCTTCGCTAGCATGACTGCTTCGCAGGAGGCGACTGCCTCCCACTCCCCCTCGCCCCGGACCATGGCTTGAACCAGGGCCGGGCGTGAGAGGTCGCTGCCGCTGCCGATCGCCTCTACGAGGACACGGCGGTGCTCCGCCTTTCGCGTCGGGCTTTGCCTTGAGAAAATAAGTTGTAAGATTCGAGTGATAGTTAAGAGGTATTTCCATCTCAAGATTTTTTGCTGTTATGTCGCTACTACTTGTTTGACTGATCAGATAGAAGTTATTGTCACTAACTTTTTACATTTACGCGTCTTACTAACACGATTTGTATTGTTTTGTAGGTAAACATGCCGAGTAAACGAACGCATAAATGAATAAATCTTTGTCTTTGTGATAAAAATGACTCACCGGTAGCAGATCTCCACCAAACGAGGTAATGGAATCTACAACTTCTTGCATGTCATTGCAAGTTCCTGCATCGTTGGATACCCCGACTTCACCAAATGAGGTATTAGAAGTTCCTGCATCTTTCAATCTAAGTCGATGCAGCAGTAGATCAACTTGCAGAGCAACAACATTATCTATAACTCTGTCTTTGGATACATCCGATACTGAACATTCTGATTCAGACATTGAATCAGTGGAAACTGAAGAATGTCAAAATGAATCGAATCATGATTCCGCACCAAGTACTTCTAACCAGGACGAATTTTTTTATGGAGATATGATCAGTGGTATTTGTCGCAGACGTAAGGCAGATAAGAACTTGTGGAAGAAAAACTTGAATAAGCGTTTGCGTATGGAAGGTAAACCATACTTGGGTTACTCGCGTCCAAGAGGACAAAAATGAAGCAAAATAAACATCGGACGGGAAGAGTAATGGCAGGCCGTTGTGAATCGGAGTTTTGTAAAAAAAGCAGCGTAAGAGAGTGTGCAGACATATTGGAAGAAGATAGAACTCACATTTTTAATAAATTCTGGAATGAGATGAACTGGGATCAACGGAAGATATTCGTAGCTAGCCATGTGGTATGTAAGAACAGAAAGAAATGTACTGTTCAAAATGATTCCAGACGTAAGGGTTCTTTTGAATACAGCTTGACTGTAACGGATTCTAGTGGGACCAGTAGCGTTAAAAAGGTATGTAAAAAGATGTTCTTAAACACTCTAAGCATCGGGCCATTTTCAGTACGTTCCTGGGTTAGATCTAGCCAGTACGGGATACATAAATCTCAGGATAGTGCTGATTTATCTAGAGTGAGATCTGTTGATACCTGAAGGATTGAATTAGCTGTGTTACATGAATTTTTCGACTCGTTGCCAAAAATGCCATCGCATTATAACCGACAAAACACAAATAAAATTTTTCTGGAACCAATTTACCATTCTATAGCAAATCTTTACAAAATCTATAAAAGCTTCTGTGAAACTCGTGATGCCGTTCCATACTCAATGAAAAACTTTAATAGCATGTTTAAAGAGAAGAATTTGGCCATACATCAATTAAAAAAAGATATGTGCGCCACATGCGATGGTTTCAAGACAGGCAATGTAACAGAATTTGATTATCAGGCTCTCTTATTATCTCTTATATATCAGGCATCTTATTCGCAAGGATAATGCGAGAGCTGAAAAAGCTAGAGACAAGCTGGAGGCTAGTGAGGGAAAGTGTATAGTACTCACAGTAGATCTTCAAGCTGTCAAAGTATGCCCTTTTGTTACAGCAAGTGCGGTGTATTATAAAACGAAGCTGGCATTGCACAACTATTCGGTTTATGATCTGACTACGCATCATGTAATGTGTTACTGGTTCACAGAGGTGGATGCAGATCTTACAGCTTCAACTTACGCTAAATTATTGACGGACTACTTAATAAAATATTGCATACCTAAACGTCTCCCGATAATTGTATACAGTGACGGATGTACTGGACAGAATCGAAATAATGTTTTGAGTAATGCGCTACTCAATGTTTCGATGCAACATAATGTAACTATAATTCAAAAATATTTGGAGGTCGGCCACACTCAAATGGAGGGAGATTCTGTCCATAGCGCGATAGAACGGAAGTTGAAAAACCGTTTGATCCATTTGCCCAGTGACTATCTATCTGCAACTTTGGAGGCTAGACAAAAACCTTATCCTTACGAGACTACAATGATTGATTATGATTTTATTAAAGACTACACTGACACGTCATCTTGGCGTTATAATTCTATCAGACCAGGGAGAAAACCAGGGGATCCAAAGGTGACGGATATAAAAGCATTGATGTATGTTCCAGAGGGACAGATACAGTATAAAACCAGTCATTCTGATGATTGGCAATATTTGCCTCAGCGAGTTACCAAAATTTCCATCGTAACACAATATAAACAACTTCATCGGAATAAGCTCCCCATCACTGATACAAAATTTGCACACCTGCAAGAATTGAAGAGTGTAATTCCGGCGGACTGTCATGCATTTTATGATGCTTTACCGCATAATTAAAATAAGTTTTATACCTACTGAATGCTGATTGTTAAAAGTGTTTATTACTAAGACAAGACTATTTTTTTATAAGTACAAATAATTACCATAATTATGAAGAATTATAAGATTATTTTCATTAAATGATTCATTAAATTACTTGTTTTTATTTAGAACTTTAATACCAATAAATTCTATCTGCAATATTTGCATCAGATTTTCCATACCAATAACTCGTATCTACCATAAGGGTAGTTCCCTAAGACTCAAAATAAAAAAAAAATTACTTTATTAATCAATACTATACATAAAAAAAGAAAACTTGGATTTTCAGTATCTCATTATACCTTGGAATAAGTTTTTTATTAAGTTTTATTGTTCCCCTTTAAAATCCACCCGGAGTCAGATAGGAGGTATTGGGCGCTTGTGGTCGAAATGTCTTCCAGCATAAGGTCTCAACATGTGTTCGGATAAACCAAATGCTTCATCACCAACAAATGTATAATTTAGTGCTTGATGGTTACCAACTGGTCTTTCTGGAGGTATATTAATAGATTTGTCTTCAATCCTTTTAAATAATTCACTTTCCTTAAATACAGTTGAATCCGATGCTTTGCCATAGGAACCAACATCCACGAATGTGAAAAGGTAATTAGAGTCACAAGCCGCCAAAAGTACCATCGAAAAGTAATTCTTATAGTTGTAGTATAAGGATCCGCTGTCAAATGGGTGAATAATTCTTATATGTTTCCCATCGATAGCACCTAGGCAATAAGGGAAATTAGTGTTTTGTCGAAATCAACTAGCTATTTCGTTCCACATATGTATCGTTGGTTCTGGTATTCATATAGCTTTCAACCTATTCCAAATTAGTTGACATGTTTCTTTGACTATCATTCTCGCTGTAGATGCACCACGATTGTAAGTCGTTTCAAAATCTCCAAATGAACATCCGGTGCCAAGGTATCTGAAAGAAATAGCATGTTTATTTATTTATTTATTTATTTAACACTTTAAGCACACAAATGTACAGAGGCGGACTTAATGCCATAGGCATTTTCTACCAGTCAACCTTTGGGTGATGCAGAGACAAACAGTGGCAGGTGCAAATTATAATGATATTTTAGGTTAAATTATTTTAAATAATATATAGACACGTATAAACTTATTTAGTCTATAAATACATATAACTAATTATATATAAATATAAGCACAAATAAATGTACATAAATACACGAGTATGTTAAAAACAAATTGGACAAACAATGAGAAAACATTACCGCTGTGATGATACCGCTAGCTTCTTACGAATGTGCTCGCGAACTTTAGTTTTAAAGGATAATCGGTTGGTTGCCATCCTGATTTCCTGGGGGAGTGCATTCCACAGAGAGATAGATTGAACAAAGAAGGAAGAGTGAATGAAGTCTGTGCGGTGAGTGGGACATTGAAGAAGACGATTGTGTGAAGAACGTAGATTTCTATTGTGGTTGGCGCAAATGTACTGAAAGTGGGGGGCTAGATAACCAGGGGAAGAGGGAGAATCAAGAAATGAAAACAAGGTAGTCAGCGCCCTTTGCTCTCTGCGCTGGCGTATGGGCAACCACTTTAGAAGCGACCGATGCGCAGAGACGTGATCATATTTACGCAGATTAAAAACGAATCGAATGCAGTTATTCAGAAGACGGTCAAGTTTGTCGAGGAGATCTGCATTCAGGTCATAGTAGCACACATCACCATAGTCGATGATAGGGAAAATTAAGGATTGCACAAGCATTGTCTTCGTACTTGATGGTAATAAATTTTTCAGTCTGTACAGAGCCCGCAGCGTGCCGGTAACCTTCTGGCTTACCCTAGCGACTTGAGTACGCCAGTTCAGGGTACTATCTATGTGCAAGCCTAGGTTCTTTACGTCAGTGCTAAAAGGAACGATCGTACCATTAAAGAGGACAGGTGGCAAGGTTGTACCATCCACCTTGCTAATACTACGAGAACTACCAATGATGATCGCCTGACACTTCGCAGGATTTACAGCTACACCAAATCTGTCAGCCCAGGTTTTTATGGCTATCAAGTTCCAATTTAATCTGCCGATAACGTCAGGCAATTCATCAACCCTCCCTTGACAGTAAAACTGCAAGTCATCTGCATACAGATGATACGCACACTGAAGTTCGGAAGTTATAAGATTAATAAAAATAGAAAATAGAAGAGGAGAAAGTATACCGCCTTGAGGAACGCCAGCTTCCAAGTCACACCAGCAAGAAGAAGAATCCCCAACATGAACGGACTGCTGACGTCCCTGAAGGTAAGAGGAGAACCATTGCAGTGCTTCGGGAGAGACCATAACATATGACAGAATGGCTAACAGGATGTCGTGACTGACGGTATTAAAGGCATTCGAGAAATCAACCAACACTAGAGCAGTAACTTTGGTGTCTTCCAGTGCTGCCCTCATATCGCCAGTCACTTTAAGGAGCGCGGAGACAGTGCTGTGCCCAGGCCTAAACCCAGATTGAAGAGGACTAATGATTGAGTTACGATGAACAAAGCTGGAGAACTGTTTGTGGACACAGGCCTCAAGCACTCTTGTTCTATGTTAAGGTTACGCTCTGGCGAAAAATTCATATTTTTTTTTGGGTTTTTTTTATTAATTGCGGCTAAACTGTTATATATAATTATATATTACTAGTTTAAGCTATTTTGCGAACCTACATAACTATTTTTTGTGTAAAGCTGTATCAATTTTAAAGTTTAAACTAGTAAAAGATATAACAGTTTAGCCGCAATATAAAAGAAAACCCCAAAAAATGTGAATTTCCCGTTAGAGCGAGAGGTATCACCTTAAAAATACAGTATTGTTGAATAATAATACGATTTGTTACAGCTGCCACGTTACAGCGAAAGTGGAAGAGTCTCCGCGATAGTTTTAACAGAGAAATTGGGAAGCAAAAGAAGAGCGGATCTGGAGCATCAGGCAGGAAAGAATATTATGCAAAACATACAGATTTACATAATCGTCACGAAGCCGACTTACAGCTGTTAAACATGGCTAAACGTAGACTTAAATCAAAAGATGTAGAAAAAGGTGAAAAATTAAGCTCATGGTTAGTAAGAAAAGTCATGAAAGCCAAATTGAAATCTGGTTCTGGTGCTAAAACATTTAAAAGTTTAGTATCAAAAATAAAATCGGAAATAAAAAAAGTAAAACCCAAGAAGGAGAGGACTCTGAACAGGGACCCGTGGGGACGCCCCTATAAATTGGTGCGAGAGAAGCTCCGCCCATGGGCTCCCCCGCTGACGCAGTCTCCGGCCCCAGCTCGTGGAGGACGTGGTGAGCGCTCTGTTCCCTTCTAGAGGGGAACATATCTAACCGCCCATGGCTCCGCCTACTGCGGTGCTCAATGCGGACCACACCGCCGACGACGACGACGATGCTCCGGAGGTGACCGAGGCAGAGCTGCGAGTGGCGGTACGTAGGCTGAGTGCCAAAAATACCGCCCCAGGACCCGACGGCTTACCTGGGAAAGCCTGGGTCCTGGCCTCGGAGGCTCTCGGGCCTCGACTAAGGGTGCTCCTAAGCGCATGCATGGAGAGGGGCCAGTTCCCACTTCGTTGGAAGACGGGGAAACTGGTCCTCATCAAGAAGCCGGGGCGCCCAGCGGACTCTCCGTCCGCTTACCGGCCCATCGTGCTGCTCGACGAGGTCGGCTAGCTCTTTGAGAGGGTCATTGCAGACCGTCTCGTCGGGCGGCTGGTGCGGGTGGGGCCGGATTTGGCGGAGAGCCAGTTTGGCTTCCGCAGGGGGCGCTCTACGGTGGACGCCATCATGCGCGTGCGGGCCCTCACGATGGGGGATGCTGTGGCCCGGGGTGGTGTCGTCTTGGCGGTGTCTTTAGACATCGCCAATGCCTTCAATACCCTGCCCTGGAGTTGCATCAGGGAGACACTCCGGTATCACCGGATGCCGACCTACCTCTGTCGTGTGGTTGAGGCCTATTTGACGGACAGGGCCGTCATCTACCCCGGTCACCAGGGAGTATGGAACCGACAAGAGATGTCGTGCGGTGTCCCACAGGGATCGGTCCTGGGGCCGCATCTGTGGGATATCGGATACGACTGGGTGCTGCGCGCCGACCTCCCTAGCGGCGTCAGCATGGTTTGTTACGCTGACGACACGCTGGTCCTGGCGCAGGGGAGGTCGCACCAGGCGGCGGCCGAACTAGCGACACGCGTCGAGAGGATCCGGTAATTGGGACTCGAGGTGGCCCTGCACAAGTCCGAGGCCATGTGTTTTCATGGTCCTCGGAACACGCCGCCGTCGGGTTTCCAAATAACGGTAGGAGGGGTTCACATCGGCGTCGAGTCGACGATGAAGTACCTGGGACTCGTCCTCGACAGCCGGTGGAACTTCGTGGAGCATTTCCGACGTTTGGCTCCCAGACTGGAAAGGGCCGGGGCTTCCTTAAAGCGGCTCCTGCCCAATCTAGGGGGTCAAACGCCTCCTGCCGGAGGCTCTACGCGGGGGTCGTACGGTCCATGGCCCTTTACGGGGCACCGGTGTGGGCGCGTTCCTTGAGGCGGCGGCCAGCCCGCTGGTTGAACGCGCCCCAAAGCTGGTCCGGGGATACCGTACGGTCTCCGGTGAGGCGGCGAGCCTCCTTGCCGGATTACCGCCATGGGATCTTGTGGCAAAAGTCCTCGCGCACGTTTGGGAGTGGCACGAGGCGAAACGCCGGGGCGTAGCTCCGCTGCCGCGAGAAATCACGGTACAGCGGACAGAGCTCCGGCGGGATCTCAGGGCGGCATGGAGAGTGCGATTGTCGCAACCCAGCGCTGGGCACGCCACAATTGCGGCGATAAGTCCCCTCTTTGAGGAGTGGCTAGAGAGGCGCCACGGCGTCCTCACCTTTCGCCTGACGCAGGTCCTCACCGGACACGGTTGTTTCGGGAGGTTCCTGTTCCGGATAAGGCGGGAGGAAACGCCCGGGTGTCACCATTGTGTGGATCGCCCGGAGGACACGGTGGAGCATACGGTGGAGGTCTGCCCGGCATGGGCGGAGCACCGCCGTGTCCTCGTGGAGGCGATTGGCGGTGGCGATCTCTCGCGTCCGGCCTTGGTCCAGGCCATGGTACGGAGCGAGAGGGCTTGGGAAGCCGTCACCTCTTTCTGCGAAGCAGTAATGTTCGCGAAGGAGGAGGCGGAACGCGTGAGGGAGAGGCAAAATTTGCGCCCTCACGCCCCTAGCCGCCGCAGGAGACGCCCTGAGCGTCGGGAATCGCAGGCCGATTCCCGGCCACCGTAGGCGCGGGCTTGCGAACGGCGAGCAATGGGCAGCTCGCCGTTCGATAAGGACCAGGCCCGGGTCGACGGCGCGTTGTGTTCCACGCGCGCCTCAAAGAGATGTCAGCACCAATGACGGGGTTTGTTGGACCGATGCCTGCTGGGGTTGCGGAAAAGTCCAAGAGGGTTACCGTGGCCCCTGGCAGAGGCAACTGAAGGAACACGGGTGGGTTTTAGTCAGTAAGAGTCTGACACGCCCTCCTGCTCTGCCCAGAGCGGGAGAAGTTATTTGATGATTTCCCACCCACAAAAAAAAAAAAAAAAAAAGGATAGTAAGTCTTTGATACACTTTGCTTATTTAGCTGCAAAAAAGTTATACCCCAAATTATATCAAATTCGAGTACCGAAAGTGATACCCATACCGAAAACTGGTGGGTTTCTACCTTTAATTCCAATTTTTGCTGGCTTATCAGCTTTAGGAGCTTTAGCTTATGTGAAAGTATATGACTATCGTGAATATTTTGATAGCTATGGAAAATTAAAACCTCCATTAGAACTGATACGATATTTAAAGAATTGTAAAGTTTCATATACACAAGATATCAAAAATTTAACACTGTAAACTGTGGTCATTTATGTTTAAATATCTGAGGACTTTTTGGAATAAAAATGTATAACTTAAATGCTTTTACTTTATTTCAATCATTTGCAAGATGTCACTCATTTTGTCGATAACTGGAAACTCTTCAATTTTATCTACGTACTATCCCAATACGATGCAACTAAATGGAGAATATGAGTGTGCCGTGTTACACTTTTCAACATTTAATTCTATACCAAATATTGATAAAAGTAATAACAAATTCTATTATGGCTCAAATGAAGTTATTGAAATACCGGAAGGCACCTATGAATTGCAAGATATTTATGATTATTTAAAATCTGAAATAAAAGACGCCTCAATCAAATTACAGTGCAATAATAATACTTTAAAAACTAGCATTTACTGCTCTAAAGACGTTAATTTTAAGAAAGAATACTCTTTCAGTAAACTGTTAGGCTTTGATATGCAGATCTTGAAAGCAAATAAATGGCATGTGTCACAGTATCCAGTCAACATTTTACCCACGACAGTGGTAAGGATCGAGTGTGACATTGTGAGCGGCTCGTATACAATATTTAACAAAAACCCTGTTGTTCCTTTTACCTACGTTTTAAGAATCGGTATACAAACGTAATAAAGCAAGTCATTTAAACAAAAAAATAATTAAAATAAATATTTAATTATTAATATTTGTAATGTTTAACTAATTTCTTACCTCTGCAATCCTGCATGAAGCGATGACGCGAAACCAGAAAAAAATAGAATGTTCCCGCCCACTCTCTTTGATCGGCGCTCCGCCGCCGCCGGTACACCGCCGCCACTTGCCTAAGTACCTATTTTGCTACGAAAGTTCGTGACCTTTTCAGCTGTTGTTTTTTACTTTAACAAATGAATGTTTGAAAATGTTGGTTTACACGGTATTTTGCACTATTGATAATTGTTAAAACTACATTTAACACTTCACTACATTAAAAAACAACAAAGTCGCCGCGTGTATCACTTGAAACCTTATGTTTATTTGAATGTATTCATTTATTATGATGTCTTTGACGCCTACGTACGCTCCGCAGAACGGAGGTATCGGACTTGATGTGGTCAAATGCTGTTACTATCTGTGAACGTATTTCGAATTCCGTATCGCACGTTTTTTTGACAGCTGTTAGTGCTTTACACTGCCCCAGAGGAAAGATCTAAAGGCGTCAGATCAGGTGATCTTGCAAGTCCAACACTTGCTCCTCGGTGTCAATGTCTCGAGTCCTCGGTCTGCCTGCGTCAGCTCGATGTTGGTTTCGTCCGTGCACACTTCCGGTATTGTACGTACGTGCAAACGTTAGAATGCAATCGCCGATGGTAATGGTAGACTCGCTAAACGTTCTTGGTAGAGTCTGCGTGCACATCAGCATATTAAAATATTCTACGTTAGAATAGGACACGGTAAATAAACTACGTAAACAAATCACAAGTCACTCACTACGTAGGTCAACAATAACATCCGTTCAAAACTGAGGTGCCCGGGAGACTACGAAGTGATTCGCAGGGCGGCGGGTGGCGGGGTAAAGGGAGGGGGGGTAGGCACGTGGTACCGACACGGGGCCCGTGCGCCGCGGTACTAGCTTTTGGCGGCATCTTAAATCGCTTCAAAGAAAGTCGCCGAACTCGTAGGTTATTTAGCGAAACAAAGATGTACTTGTAAAATCAGATACTCTAAACATTTTTTTGAATGTGCCGATTTTAATAGTTATTTGTTATTGACCTCTCGACTGGCCAATGCTCATTTTTTTAAAATTATAATTTCATCAATGTTCTTGTAGGTAAATGTATCCGTCCTTAAAAGGAACAACAGGGTTTTTGTTACATATTGTATAATCGGTGAACCAAGTCATATAATTCACGAATTCGCACTCAACGTACCACCTGGATACAGAATCATAGAAATCCCGAAGAACGCAATATATTTTCTAATCAATCAAAACAACATAAGCTGCGTACATATTAGACTACTAGATATAAACAATCGCTTAATTAATTTGCGTGGTGAAGAAGTGCAGCTGTATTTACATCTTAGAAGAAAAATGATTGACTACAATAAATATGTGCCCAAACAAATAAAAAATACCAGTTCTACTCAAGCTACCTACCAAATAAGACGTTGTTCTAAGAGCAAAATAAAATTAACTAAAGACAATAAGATATTTCTCAGAGCGATCGGATTGTTAAAATGAATATCTTAGACGTTTTATCCAGTCCAACTTACGACAACAGTATAGAAGGAATCGAATTTCATTCGTACAAACCTTATGTAACGAGTTTCAACAGGAACGATGAAATTCGCATACCTATCAACCAACAGGATCTATACATATTTATTACCATCAGCCAGCACTCTGTATTTGGAAGGAACCGTCATCGCTAGCAAAAAAGATTCAAAAGAGAAAGCTACTAGTATCAATTTTACGAACAATGGACTACTCTTCTTGTTTCAAGATATTAGGTACGAACTAAACGAAGTGGAGATTGATAAAATAAAAAATGCAGGTATAATGCAGGTATAATCAGTCTGCGCTCGACCGCGGTCTCGATCGTGTGTGTGCGCGTAAGCGATATAAGTAAAAATGTCTAAATCGAACGTAGTTTCAAAAACAGTGAAGTGTGCGTGTTGCAACATTGTTATCAGCGAGATCCTTGTTTATTTGCAAAATAAAGTGGACACAATGGACAATGAGAGCATGGTGCGGATCTGCGCTTCGGCGTTTTCTGTAACGGAAGTTGAAAAGGCGAAAAGTTTGTTATTTGACTCAATAAAAACAAACAAGCGGAATGTTTCAAGAAGGAAAGACGGCAAAATCCAGCGTGATCTCGAGGATATCATTGCCGTTTTCAAGGAGACGGATCCTGAGCCTGTGTTTGGGGCCAGATAGCTAAATAAATTACCACCCGTCACGTTTGATCATGTGGACGTGACGGCTTTATTGAAAGATATAGTTCGGCTAAAGTCAGAGGTTAATAATATTAAAGAAACATATGTTACTGCGAAGCAAATAGAAAGCTTAGAAAATAAATGGTCAAAGTGTCGGTATAGTTCTGACTACCGAATAAATATGAGGCGTGGAGGGTACTCAGTCAAAAGCGGACCGATGGCAATTCAAACGCCGTCAATGACCGGGCGAGTAGTTGACACTTGTCAAAGTCAAGACTATATGTTGTGTTCACCTGTCGGCGGTAAGAATGTGTCATATCCAATTGACGAACAAGCGATGCCGATGGTAGCGGCGTTGGCGGATAACTGCAGCGGTGGAGCGCGCGTCTGCCCGTCTAGTTCTCTCGAGCCAACTGAGATAACGGTGCATGAAAGCGCGCAGCTCTCCACGCTGTCACCTCGCGCGCCGGTTGGCATGAATCTGACGTCGGCGGAGTGTTTTGCGAGCGAGATGGAGCGCCCATCAAGCAGTGTGTGTGTGAACGACAAACCGGTCCTGGCAGCGAGCGGAGGTAACGCGTCGTCGCCGACTGATTTATGTAAACAAAGCGCGGTGATCGACAACACAGCTGATACGGCGATGGCGGTGCGCAAGTTATCTTTTGCGGAGACTGTCAATAATGGTGGGAAATGGAAAAAGCCGAAAGATGATGATAATTGGATAGAATCGCAGAGAAGACGATTACAAAATAAGTTTATAGGGAGCAAGTGAAAGGCCGTTTCAAGTTGCAGTAAATTTAAGGCGGCTGATACAAAGATACCACTATTTGTGTCTAATGTGCATAAAGATGTGATTGAGTCAGACATCGTGAGTTATATTTATGATAAGACAAAGGAGAAGGTATCGTTATTGAAAATTAAAATGAAGAAACCAAGGGATTACAATTCTTATAAGATTTATGTAACAGAAAAGAGTATTGACATTTTTCTAGACAATCATTTGTGGCCTTCTGGTATTACGTTTAGACGCTTTGTTAATATTAGAGATAATACTCTTGTAAAAGGCGAGAATAGTCAACGGGTACTTTAAAATAACTAAATGGAGAATACACGAATGCGTAGTACATTAGTCAACTTCAATTGTAAAGCGATGAAGAGATCAATGGAGGGGATACGGACACTGTGTAAGGCTGCTGACGTAGTAGCGCTACAGGAAACGTGGCTACTGCCCCATGATTTGCCATTACTTAGCACAATAGACGAAGATTCCGTTGTACCAGTGCATCAGAAATTGCCGCTTAGGAGGCCTAACGACGTGTTCACTGCCGCGGCGGTGGACACGTCGTTAGGCCTCCTAAGCGGCAGGCCATACGGCGGGGTGGCGATTTTGTGGCGAAAGAGTGCGTTTGAGTCAGTCTCAGTAATAGATTGTAATAGTGCGCGTATTTGTGCGATAAAAGTGATAACACGAAACGGGTCAGTGATAATTTTTAGTGTTTACATGCCGGTTAACGGTATCGAGAATTTAACGGTATTTACGGACTGCCTAAGTGTAATAAAGTCTGTGATAGAAGTTAACACTGATAGTGAGGCTGCTTATATTTTAGGGGATTTTAATGCTCATCCAAACGAGTTATTTTGTAATGAACTGTTGAGTTTCTGTGTAGAACAAGACTGGTGCTGTGTTGATATGGAGATGTTAGGTATGCAGTCTAGTACTTACACTTTTACGAGTGAGGCGCATGGTTGTAGGAGATGGTTGGACCACTGTATTGTCACGAAACCCGCTCAGGAGACTGTTCATAACGTGTGGGTGCAGCATGACGTGTATTGGCCTGACCACTCTCCACTTTATGTGGAATGTAATATCGAAAAGATTGTTGTTAAGTGTGCTACTGATAATAAGCTTGTCTGTAACGGTGTGAGCTGGGGCAGAAGAGATGTTGAGCAGGTTGAGCTGTATCAGAGCCTATGCCATCGGGAGCTCAAAGAGCTGGATTTCCCAATGGAATTCAGTTCATGCGCTGATACATGCTGTTCTGACCCAGCGCATACGGTTTTGTTGGATAAGATGTACACTAGGATAACAAATATTTTAACGCAGGTGTCTGTGAGTACCTACGGCCGTGCACGTTTCAGAAGGGGTGGGTACATTACTGGGTGGAACAGGTATGTAGCGGACGCTCACAGGAGGTCTAGGCTGGGGTTCCAGCTATGGGTGTTAGCTGGTAGACCATCAAATGGGAGTATTTATGAACAAATGTGTGATAGTCGGAGGGTTTTAAGTCCAAGCTGAAATGGTGTCAGAGCAGGCAAGAACAAATTAAGATGGATATTCTTGCCTCCAATCATTCTGAGGGGAACTTTTCAGCCTTTTGGAAGAATACTAACAAGCTTAACCCCAGGCCGAGTGTTCCTGTGAGTGTCGGTGGCATCAGTGATCCTAAGAGTATTGCCAATAATTTTAGAGATCACTTTATGGTAAGAGCTCCCCTTGGGCCAGCGATGACCGATACGGGCGGTGCTGGGCCTGTCGTGTCCGGGAGATGTGCACGCTTTTCAGCTAAAGAAGTTGTCGCGGCAATTCGAAGGATGAAAGGGGGTAAGTCTCCAGGGTACGACGGGCTCAGCATTGAGCACTTTAGGCATGCTGGTGTCCATCTGCCGCGTGTATTGGCTATGTTTTTTACGCTGTGTGTCGGTCACTCACACTTGCCCCAATCGCTGATGAAAACCGTGGTTGTACCCGTTCTTAAGAACAGGACAGGGGATGTATCGGATAGGTCAAACTATCGACCCATCTCACTTGCTACAACAACAGCAAAGATACTTGACAGTCTGCTTAATCAGGGTCTCAGTGGGAACCTACATTTACATGACGCACAATTCGGTTTCAGTGCGGGGCTATCCACTGAGAGTGCTATCTTATGCCTTAAGCATACTGTCAAGTATTATACGGAGAGAAAGACACCGATTTATGCCTGTTTCCTAGATTTTTCAAAGGCTTTTGACACAGTTGCTTATGGCATGCTGTGGCGAAAGCTTGAGGAAACGGGCATGCCAACGGAATATACCAGAATTCTTCAATTCTAGTATAAAAACCAGACTAACCAGGTGAGATGGGTGGATACACTATCTGACGAATACAGGTTGGAATGTGGTGTGAGGCAGGGTGGCCTCACTTCGACTGGCCTTTGTAGCCTGTATGTGAACCATTTGATCGAGGAGCTCAGCAGTACACCTGTCGGATGCTACATTGACGGAACCTGTGTCAACAACATAAGCTATGCTGATGATATGGTTCTGCTGGCCCCCTCGGTCAACGCCCTGAGGACGTTGGTGAATATTTGTGAGCGCTACGCTACCGAGCATGGTCTCAGGTACAACACACAAAAAAGTGAGGTCCTGATATTTAGAGCCGGCAAACAGAGACCTAGTACTGTGCCTCCGATCATGGTCGGTGGAACGGCCTTAAAAATTGTTAATAGTTTTAAATATCTCGGTCATCTTGTCACGGAGGACTTAAAGGATGACCCGGATATTGAAAGAGAGCGTAGGGCGTTGGCGGTAAGGAGCAATATGGTGGCCCGTAGGTTCGCTCGATGTATAAGGGAAGTGAAAATAACACTTTTTAGGGCATATTGCCAATCCTTTTACTCGAGCGGCCTGTGGGTTAATGCATGAATGTTGTTGGGGTTGCCGCGCTACTGTGGTGCATCGCAAATATTCGCAGACGCGCGCGTTGACGGTTTCCACGCTGTAATGCGTAAGAAAGCGGCGTCGTTATTGCAAAGACTACGCGGTAGCACCAACAGCATTTTGCTAATGATTGCATCCCGCTACGACTGTCCCATACAGGCTCACTGGGTGGGAATAGTCACGGGAAAGTTGTGATGAACTTGTTAACTACTAACATAGATCGTAAGAAAATTATTACTAACACTTATATTATGTACCCACTAACATCCTTAAAAGTGTTAGTAACAATTTTCTTTAGATCTACTAAAGAAAATTGTTACTAACACTTATATGGATTCTGTCCGAAATAAATGGTTAATAAATAAAATAACTACAACCATGAAATCATTAATATCAGTGAATGAGAATGAATCAAAAATAGCTAGAGCTTGGAATTGGAGTATCAATGGTATAAAAAATATTAATGGGGGAAGTTTTTCTGAGTCTATACCACTTCGGAACATCCTCGGCTTCGCAGAAGTTTTTAAAAAAGTTGTGATAAATAGTAGACATGAACTAATATTGTTACGAAGTAACACTAATTTGAACGCTGTAAAATTGAACACCGGAAATAGTGGAAGACATTCAAATCAATAAAATCATATGGCGCGTACCTCATGTTTAAGTATCAGACAAAGCAAAAATATTTTTATTAAAACTGTTGGAAAAAGATAGACCACTTCAGATGATATTTAGAAACTGGGATCTATACGAATACCCCACTTTACCTAAAACTACAAAGCATATCTGGTCTATCAAAACTTCAACTCAAATAGAAAAACCAAGATATGTTATAATTGGACTACAAACAAGTAGAAAAAATAATGCAAGTTCTGACATGTCGCAATTTGATCACTACTATGTTCGTGGTGTTCGAGTGTACCTTAATTCAACATATTTCCCGTATGAAACCCTTAATGTTTACTTCGCTAATAAAAGAATTGCTTTATTATATGAGCAATACATCAGATTTCAGCAGTCGTATTATGGACGTTGTCCTGAGTCTTTATTAAGCGAGAAACAATTTAAAGACATAGCACCATTGTTTGTTGTTGATTGCTCTAGACAGGCCGAAAATCTGAAGACTGGTCCTGTTGTGGATGTAAGAGTAGAAATTGAGACTGATTCAGAAAAACCAGATCAAACTTCAGCGTACTGCCTCATTCTCAACGATTGCATTGTTGAATACAAACCATTAAGCAACACAGTGAAAAAGTTATCATGAACGCGGATATTATCATTGTCGATCTCCAAGGATTTAAATATTTAGACAATAATTTATCTATCGTTAGTAATGATCACACACAGACGTTCTTAGTTAAAGCTTAATTCGTTTTACTATTTAACTAAAGAAGAAAAGAAGCAGGTGCGATGGTTGGAAAGAAAACGTGGAATTTTCTGGAGTGAGGGCTTTATAGACTACAGAGAATTTCAACACGTCATCATACCTTATTTGGAAAATAAAAAAATTATTACAAAGGGTTTGGAAAAGATTAAGTGGATTAAAGAGTCATGTGCAAACTGTGATGTGATTGACATAGGTGAGAAATGATGTCCTAATTTTGCGACATTAAAAGAAAAGTTCTGTAAAAATAAAACTGCTTTTAATTGTGTGAATCATAAAATGAATTGTGCGTTGAATAATGCTGTGTGTATTAGAAAATGGTATTTTGATAATAATATGTCTGTATTTAATTTATTTTAATTATTATTGTGTTGAACAGTTGTAATGTTTGTATTTTTTACTTACGTTTTGGATATTTTAATTAATCTTTTATTATACGTTCTCTCCAATTTTCTGCATGGCCATTGTCTGTAGTTTAAGCATTCCTAGGTCTCTATATTTTAAGCTATTTACATTTTCTAGTGCTCTCCCAATGTTTGTTTACCTTTTGTAATCATAGAACTATTATTACTAGCGTATAGGACCGACGCCGCAAACCAGTTTTTTGCGCCATGCTTTGTTGCCGACCGGCAACAACTCATTTAGTCACTCGCTTACGCTCGTCGCGAACGCTTGCAGAAATTGTGCCTAAAGAAAAATGCCGTCTTGCGTGTTAAAAACGTGTAAAAATCAATCGACTGCGAAGAAAAAAGAAAGTGGAGTAACTTATCATCGGTAAGTAAGCAAAGAATCCAGTAAAACCTTTTTATTTATTATTTTCTAACATTTTCATTCATTATTTTCTATTGCATCTGACATTTTGTATTCAAGTCATAGATTATGGAAACTGAACCGTACAGATGGGACACGTAGGTACTAACTATAGAGTGAACAATATGGCTTGGGTATCTTCTTATAGTATTTATTTTTATAATTTGTGCCGCCTATCTGTCATGGTTTTGTATACATCTTTTAAGAAGTCAAATATGTGGAACAGCTTTTTTTTGTTTTTGTTTTCGCTATGTCAGGGTTGGTCCCTTCCGGCGGGATCTCAGGGCGGCATGGAGAGTGCGATTGTCGCAACCCAGCGCTGGGCACGCCACAATTGCGGCGATAAGTCCCCTCTTTGAGGAGTGGCTAGAGAGGCGCCACGGCGTCCTCACCTTTCGCCTGACGCAGGTCCTCACCGGACACGGTTGTTTCGGGAGGTTCCTGTTCCGGATAAGGCGGGAGGAAACGCCCGGGTGTCACCATTGTGTGGATCGCCCGGAGGACACGGTGGAGCATACGGTGGAGGTCTGCCCGGCTTGGGCGGAGCACCGCCGTGTCCACGTGGAGGCGATTGGCGGTGGCGATCTCTCGCGTCCGGCCTTGGTCCAGGCCATGGTACGGAGCGAGAGGGCTTGGGAAGCCGTCACCTCCTTCTGCGAAGCAGTAATGTTCGCGAAGGAGGAGGCGGAACGCGTGAGGGAGAGGCAAAGTTTGCGCCCTCACGCCCCTAGCCGCCGCAGGAGACGCCCTGGGCGTCGGGAATCGCAGGCCGATTCCCGGCCACCGTAGGCGCGGGCTTGCGAACGGCGAGCAATGGGCAGCTCGCCGTTCGATAAGGACCAGGCCCGGGTCGACGGCGCGTTGTGTTCCACGCGCGCCTCAAAGAGATGTCAGCACCAATGACGGGGTTTGCTAGGACCGATGCCTGCTAGGGTTGCGGAAAAGTCCAAGAGGGTTACCGTGGCCCCTGGCACAGGCAACTGAAGGAACACGGGTGGGTTTTAGTCAGTAAGAGTCTGACACGCCCTCCTGCTCTGCCCAGAGCGGGAGAAGTTATTTGATGATTTCCCACCCACAAAAAAAAATAAAAGAAGGGTTGGTCCCTTAGTAAAAGTTGTTCATAAATATGAGTACAATGATCCCTTAAAATATTTGGTATTCATTTTGTAACACCTTTAGAATAGCCTGATAATAAAAATAAAAAGCCATTTGAAAAGTTCACTTAACATGTGTTAATGCACCGCCTATACTTATGTTGTTTGTATTGAATACTAGGCGTTCCCGGCTATATTGACTACTAATATAGTATAATGGTGAATGTTTTCTTTTAGGTTTCCTCGTCCTGGTCATGAAAAAAGAGAAGCATGGATAAGATTTGTCCAGAAAAATCGGAACGAAGATTCATGGTTGCCGAGCGACCATACACTCATATGTTCAGATCATTAAAAAAATTAAGATAAATACTTTACAAAAACAGGTCGACTTTATCTCAAGAAATGCGCAGTACCATACGCCAGTAGCGATTCAAAATCAGGTACTTTAGAATTGGTGGAGCCAATATCTGAACCAGTGAGTGATTCGGAGTCCATCTTCGATAGTCCTCGCAAAATAGTGTTAAAAAGAAAATTACAAAAAGAAATGAAAGCTAAAAAAGTACTTGCAGAAAAATTTTAGAAGATACAGCGTCAAAATAGGTACTTGAAGAAAAAATTTAGATCTTACAAATTGATGGTCAAGGATATGAAAAGTAAGTTTGGATTTGATGTACAAATGGAAAACGACCTAATGAATAGAGCTGAACTTATAGAACTTCATAAATCATTAATGATAAAATCGAATCAAAACAGACGTTCTTTGTTGTATACCGCACCACTACGAAAGTTTGCACTAACTTTGCATTATTATTCTCCAGCAGCATACAAATATATTAGAGAAACTTATAATAAAGCTCTTCCGCATACCAGAACCATCTGCAGGTGGTACTCAGCGGTAAATGCTGAACCAGGCTTCACCGAAGAAGCTTTTAAAGTTTTAAAAAAGAAAAGCCAGTTGAACGAAAAGCCCGTGTTATGTTCTTTGGTGTTCGACGAGATGGCAATAAGAAGTCAAAAGTTATTTAATAAGAAACGCAAACTCGGTGCAGTCAACTTTGGCGCAGGTCCCGTAATAGGTGTAGACGACGACACCACGGCAACTCAAGCTTTAGTATTCATGCTAGTATCTTTGAATGAAAGTTGGAAATTGCCAGTTGGATATTTTTTAATATCTGGTATTAAAGAAAGTAAAATTTAATTAAAATTTGCTTGGAAAAGTGTAATGAAGTTGGCGTGACTGTTACAAATCTTACATTCGATGGTTGTGCTACAAATTTAAAAGCAGCTGAATAGGATGTCAATTGACTGATTTAAATAATATAAAGACTCACTTTCCCCATCCTTCCACGTCAGAAAAAGTGTGCATATTTTTGGACCCTTGCCATGCAATGAAATTAATTAGAAACACATTTGAACGAAAACGGGTGATATTTGATGGAAATAATGGAGAAATAAAGTGGCAACTGCTAATCAATTTGAACAAGCTCCAGCAAAATGAAGGACTTCAGTTTGCTAATAAATTGACACCCCGTCACATTTTCTTCCGCAACCAAATAATGAAAGTGAAACTCGCTAAGCAGTTGCTGAGTATGAGTGTGGCGAAAGCATTAACTCTTTGTGATGAAATTTTAAAATCAAGCAAATTTAAAGATTCTTCTGCCACTGTTAATTTCATAACTGTAATGAATAACTTTTTTGACGTCATGAATTCAAGAAAATTCCATTTCTATGGTTTTAAACGTCCAATAGATAAAAAAAACAAATCGGAAATTTTTGCGTTCCTAGACGAAGTTAAGTCAAATTCATTTGATACTTCAGCTAAAGTATCAAATGAAATCCAAAAGAATTATCAAAAGAAAAAACCGGCAACCTAGAATTGTACTAAATATTGCAAAAAAGAAAATTGTGGAGTCTTAAAACAAAACAGGATTGGTTGGAGCTATTATATGCATTGAATCAATGAAGACACTGTATAGTTATTTAGTGGAAGAAAAAAGACTTATAAATTACATATCAATGTATCGCTTAAACCAGGACCACTTAGAACTATTTTTTGGTTTGATCAGAAAACACGGTGGCTATAACAACAACCCTAATGTTGTACAGTTCAGGGCTGCGTATAAAAAAACATTGAACCACCTTGAATTACGATCATCATTCAGTGGGAACTGCATTCCTTTAGATAATTTCAGTATCTTAAATTCATCATCCGTAAATATTATCAATAAATCCAGTGTAAACCGACACAATGAAGAAGAATATGAAATTTTGGAGTCAACACGAGCGCTTGAATCTGATTTGGAAGTTGAAAATAATTGTGAAATCTTTGCAAATATGCTCAACTACGAAAATACAACACTAGCTTCACAACTCATAGTTGGGTATATTTCAGGATATGTATCCCGTTATCTAACAAAATCTTTGAAATGTGAAGAGTGTGTTGACAGCTTGACCACAACGCGTAAATTTCCGCATCATAAACTAATAATGGTAAAAGACATGGGCGGTATGTGTTATTCTTCCGAGGATGTTTACAAAATATGCCTATCAACCGAGATCATCATACGTCATTTAATAAAGAAGAGTGGTGGTAAATCCCCCCCTCCCCGTACGTTGTCGCGAGCGGACGTGTTTTTGTGTGCTCCGGAATTTTATTCTAAAATAGTAGTAAATGGTCTAGTTATCGTTATAAAAGTCGTATATATTTGTGACTAATAACACGACCTATAAAACAGTGCATAAACCATATCTGTGCTCAGACTATTACTCGAGTTATTTACAAAAAAAAATTTAACATTTTAAAAAGTGACCAGTGCCGTGCAAAGTGAATGACCTCTATAAACAAAGGACATGGTCATAAGTCACGTTCAATTCTACTACTTGTATGATATTGATCAACAATTTGCGACACTACGGTAACAGTCCAGTTGGCGTGGAGGCGTGCGCATTGGCATCGTCATTCAACGGAGCTAAGAAGTCGTGAGTTCAAATCCAGCCACTGGTGATTCTTTTTGTAATTGAAAATCACTTTTATTTTGAAATAGTAGTGTCAACGAAACTTTTTGACACTTTTTATAAATTTAAAAAGCTTTTTTAAAAAAGAGAGAGCTTGTACTATGTATAAAACGCCGCCGAAATCTTCTATGGAGACTCCATCACGCTCCGAGTCTGATTTACCAAAACTCTGTGTCGAAGAGGGCTCATTGTTGGACATTAGCCCAATAAATATCACCCAGAGAGCTAAGCGTCGCCGGCAAACTAATGATGGTAGCCACCTGGGCAGCTTTGCCGATCAATTCTTGGATCTAAAGAACGAACTTAAATCCGACTTCAAGGAATTAATAAATGATTTAATGCGCTCTCAGAATTCTCGTATGGACAAATTTGAAAAGCATATATTGGAAATGAAATCCCACTGTACAACAATAGAAGAAACAAACAAGCAAATTAAAAAATCTATGACAGCTATATCTTCCGAATTAATTTCTTTGGAGCGTAAAATTGCTAACATTGAATTAGACCGTAATAACATGGCGAAGAGGCTAATTTACATTGAAGAAAAACTAGATAATATTGATCGCAGTTGTATTCAAACATGCATTGAGATACGTAACGTACCCAAGCGTCCGAAAGAAACAAAGAACTCCTTGTTCACTTTGGTTCAGCATCTGTCCAAGGCACTGGATACTAACACTCAACTCTCGGACATTCGTGACGTTTCAAGGTTGCCTTCCAAAAAGGAAAACAAAACCTCCAACATCAGCATCGAGTTTACAAACACCTTACATAAATGTAATTTTTTATTGGCCGCCAAGCAGTTTAACATCAAAAACTCCACTAATAAAATTAACTCAACTCACTTAGGCATTGAAGGACCTGGTGGCCCTATCAAATTTGCTGAACAGCTTACAACTCTATCCAAAAAGCTTTTCTACGCAGCTAGAAACTTCGCAAAGCAGAATGGGTATGCTTATTGCTGGACGTCAAATGGACGTGTAATGTTGAAAAAAAACGCAGATAGTCAATACATTCTGGTAAAAAATGAACAACAACTGCTGCAAATGTCTCAACCGAGTAACGAGCAACAACCACTTCAAACGTCTCAGCCTAATGATGCAGGACTAATAACAATCAATCTGAAATGTTTTAAATTTAACTTACTTTTCTCATTTTATATAATTTTCTTAGAATATCATATTGTTAGTTATGCTTGCTTGTATACGTTTTTAATGTTAAATACTACAAACTCACACTCACACTATCATATTCAAACACTCACATTCATCACCTTCTACACATATGAAACCATATCACACACAACACGATCACATTCCATCCAACATATCTCATACGTACTTTCAGACTTGCTTTCCAGGCCTTACATACAAAATTCGGACATTACCTTAGTCAACCAATTGACCCTTACTCAAAAACTAATACAATGACAGATAGCGTTTTAACATTACTGAACAATGTCGATGAAACTTCAGTTTCTGAAGTTCATACGTGCACACCAGAACAAGCAAACCAACTTTTGGGCAACTCAAACAACTACCTAAAAACATTTTGTCAAAACATTAGGTCTATTAACTGTAACTTTTTAAGCTTGCAAGCATTTCTAAATCTCCTTCCTTTTGACAGTGAAGTTTTAGCTTTAACAGAATGCTGGTTACCTTGCTTGAGAAATCAGCAAATCCCTGAAATAGACAGTTATACCAGTCATAAAACCACGAAACATATTAACCAGAGTGACGGTGTGGTAGTTTATACAAAATCATTCCTTAATCCCACGGTAGAAGAACCAGACTTTTATAACTCAGCATCTGGGTTAATAATCAAGACCAAATTGGAAACAGCAGTTCTATGCGTCTACCGCTCGCCGTCTACTAATAATATAGATAGCTTTTTACGTGCGCTAAATGATATACTTCCAACACTACACGACTTTAAATCTGTTATTTTCACCGGTGACATTAATATCGACATTGGGTCACCCCTAGATACTCGCTCCCAAAACTATTTAAATTGTCTTGCATTTCATGGTTTTCTTCCTGCTCACAACCTACCGACAAGAGGCAACAACTGCCTCGACCACACTTTTATACGTACAAACCGTCCTGCAACCACTTTAATTTTGGAATCTACCATAACTGACCACTACTCTACCTTAGCATGCATCAAAACTAAAAAAGCGCGTACAAAAAATGACTACACTATAACTAAAATCAATTTTGAAAGCCTAGATAAAACTTACGAGCAGCTAGATTTCAACCCTATTCTTCTTACAAAGGACGCAAATGCTGCCACGGATAGCCTGGTTAGCCTCCTGTCAAAAGCTATAATGGAGAACTCAACCACATCGATACAGTCAGAGAGAAAAAGGATACTCAAACCTTGGATAACTCCCGGTTTGTTGAGATGCATCCGCAACAGAGATTCACTTCACAAAAAACTTAAATTATCACCGGACAACGAAATCCTCCTTATGACGTATAAACGCTACAGAAACTTCTGTCCAAAACTCCTCAAAAAAGTCAAAAGGCAATACGACAGCGAACAACTAAAGAATGCAGGACAAAATACAAAGGCTCTCTGGACTGTTATAAAAAACATAACTTACTCTTCCAAAACAAAGCACACATCAACTCAACTATTACTTAATTCACATTCCCGAAGTGATTCCTGTAATAAAGTAAACGATTTTTTCGTAAACATCGGCAAAGAGCTCGCTGATAAAATTGTCGGCAGTACTGTGCAACCATTCCAAACGACCCCATCACAATCTCCTATCAGCATGTCTTTGTTTGTCCTCGAAGAAACTGACGACGCTGAAGTTCTGGAAACTATACATTCTCTGAAATCTAGTGCAGCAACTGGCTGGGACGGGATCTCAGCCACCATTCTGAAAAGGTACTCCGCTACTCTGGCACCTATCGTTAGCCACATTTTTAATCTCTCTTTTCAAACCTCTGTTTTTCCCACTTCGTTTAAAAGGGCACTTATTCACCCCATCTTCAAGGGTGGCAATGGGAACTCAGCCAATAACTATCGACCAATTGCAGTATTAAGTGCTCTGTCCAAAGTAATGGAACGCCTCATTAATAAAAGGCTGAGAGATTACTTAGAGCACTTTAATCTTATTTCACCACAGCAGTTTGGGTTTCGCGTAAAGAAGTCAACCTCTGACGCAGTACATGACTTAACGACTTTTATTGTTTCAAACCTTAATAACAATAAAAAAGTACTTACAGTGTTTCTAGACCTCGCGAAAGCGTTTGATACCGTTCCCATTAAAACCCTTTTACAAAAACTAGAAAATATAGGTGTCAGAGGACCACAACTCCAGTTTTTCCATAGTTACCTCACAGATCGAACGCAAGTCGTTAAAATAGGAAACCACGTAAGTGACGAGCTGCCTATTAAATATGGTGTCCCACAGGGGAGTATTCTTGGGCCTACATTGTTTCTTGTTTTTATTAGTGACCTTTGCAATCTCTCCATTCCAAATTCTAAGATTGTAACCTACGCTGATGATACCGCAATAACTTTTTTCGCAGACTCTTGGTCAGAACTTCAAGTTCAAGCTCAAACGGGTCTTGACTCCACCCTTGACTGGCTTCTGGCTCACACCCTCACACTCAACACAAGCAAAACCAAATTCATCACATTTTCTATTAGCGCAACATCCCAGCCAAAAAATCATTTATCCCTCACTGCTCACACATGTCTCACACATATTACACAGAATTGTAACTGCAGTCAAATAGAGCCTGTTAACAAAATTAAATACTTGGGTGTAATTTTAGATAATACCTTAAACTTTAAAGCCCACGTGGAGGCACTGACGAGTAGGGTGCGAAAATTGATATTTATTTTTAAAACTCTTAGACTTGTAGCTAACCATTTTATTATACGCAATGTTTACTACGCACTTTGTCAGTCAATATTATCTTACTGCATTTCCTGCTGGGGTGGTACTTCAAAAACCACGCTACTTCCTTTGGAGATTGCACACAGGGCAATACTAAAGATTGCAACATTTCGGCCAATTTTATTTTCCACCACTCAATTATATAAAAGTTGCAACGTTCTTAACGTTCGACAGTTGTTTATTTATCATGCAATCTTGTTACAACATCACTCTACTCCCTATGTTAAACTTAAAAAACGTCGTAAAGATTTAATATGTTCCCTTCCACAGACCCGCTACTCTTTTACGAAAAAATTTTTCTTCTATCTTGGCCCTTTCTTGTATAACAAAATTAATGCAAATATCTCAATTTATCCCTTATCTGTTCAAGAATGTAAATCAGCAGTCCGCTCCTACCTACTAGACAAAACGTATGAGGAAACCGAATCCTTGTTTACTACACTATCATAAGTACGTCTACTCGCAACATAATATATATATTCTCAAAACATGCACACACACACACACACACTTACGTCTCACACACATACAGACACTCGCAAACACACATTCCCCACCACACCCCCACTCACATTCCACACATATAAAATATATACTTATACTTTCAAGCATTTTCATTAATTATTATCTTTTTATTTTCTTTTGTTTTGCGTTACTATACTTAATAATTAAAATATTGAATTGTACAAAAACACTAAGCAACTGATTTTCCACTCCTAGAGGGATACGGCACTGATTCTCTTTACTACAGGCTATGGTATAGCCTATCTAAGAGGACAGTACCCCCACCATTGTTGTACGAGTAGCATACAAGTGTTCATTTGTAAAGTGTAACTTTTTTTACTGTATTCACTGCAAAACCTATTGTGCAATAAAGTATTTTTCATTTCATTTTCATTTCATTTCATTTTCAAATCTCTTTCTTCCAAATACAACTTCACTTACATCACAGTGAATACCTTAAAATGTTTCATCGAGAAAGATGTATTTTCTTGTTTAACTCAGCATGTACTTGATCAACCTTCCACATTTAACCACAGAATTCATCTAATTCGATCGATAATAAATAAATACGCAACTATTCGTTTATATCACGAAGCAAAAGTTTCAAATAATTATTTGTCTGAGCGTCAGAAACTAACTAAATTAATTTTGTTTAAAGGTAAATAAAGTTTATATCCCATTTCAATGATGGTTTTTTATTTCACTTCGTTCATTCTCTTTTTTCGATTTAAGAAACATAGGTAAATGGTAAATGCATAACATTTTTTTTTACTTTTGTATTAATTGATGGAATAGACTAAGCTAAGCATTGTAGGTACAAAAGCAGTGTCACTTCTGCGGTGTAATATCTTTAAGGACGACATTTTATAACACTTTGTTGCATGGAACGCGTAAGCGCCATGAAATTCCCGGCGCTTACGACGTTTTGGTCGCGAGAAAACTATACGTTTTAAGCAGTCTAGCGCTGCATGTTTTACCGTTTGGTGAGACGACACCTAATGTTTAAGCGCTGCAGCAAATACTGAGTGAATCTACGGCACGCTCGCCCCGCCAAGCCCCCCCGGCTGTCATCCTGTTGTGACACTTAGGCCAATTCTCGTACTTAAAAAACGTTCAAATTCAAGTCGCAATCTCATCTCAGCGACAATCAATGTCAAAAACCTGTCAAAAATGTATGTAAATTGATTGTAATTTTGACAGATTGAGACTGAGATTAGAATGCGAACGGTCTTAAAAATACGGGAATTGCCCCTACTGTTTTTGCTTCGGATAGCCTCTCTATACGTAGTATTTTATCTCAATGTTTGTAATGTCAGATTTTCAGATCAGACAAGCCTAGGTTTTATTTTTAATTTATTGCTAGAGCTGCCAGTAGGTTAGGTTGTATAGATATTAGACCTTGTTATAAACTATTGTTGTTCTTTTATGTTCTAGAATGTTAAAAATTTTAAATGTCAACCGATCTGAAAAGGAAGGGAGCCGGGGCCGTCAGACCAGTTTACTCTTGGTGTTCGCCTTGGCAGGAGGTCCGGAATTATATAGCGCTCAGTGGGAGGGCTGTGTCCTCTGATCTGTGGGCTGTACTTGAAGACAAACAAGTCTACGCGTCCTCTTACACCAGACATTGTTCGAAAGTCGCTAGACCGGCGATGGCTACCCTTGGCGTCAGTTCAGGGGCCGTACTATGACCTGTTAACGCCATCATGATTCCGTTGAGAAAAAGAGATAGTGCTATCGGTCATGTATAGCTCCGTCTCTTCCACGCTGGAACAATGATGGAATTAACACGTCATAGTACGGCCCCTGACACTGACGCAAGAAGATTCAAGTCCGACATAACCTTACGCATTAAGTGAGGATAACGTCGTTGTCTGCAATAAACTTGTGACGCCGACGGCTGGTAGTTCTCAGCCCTCTGCCTGCCTTCTCTACCACGGCCTGCCCCTCCGAGGTCGGTGACGTGGAGGTCTGACTCGAGAACCCTCCTTTACAACCTGCAAACCTCTTTTGAAGAAACGCTTGGACCTTCAACTTTACCCCGGTTTCCCTGGCCTTATATTCTACATCAAAAATTATTTTACCATTTCTTTTTTACTTTTTCTTATAAGCCGGGACTCCTCCAGTTCTGGTGATAGTTTCCTCCTTGACGTTACATTTTCCCCCTCCCGGGAAAATGTAACGTTACAATCTGGCGCCCAACTTTTTACTAACCCCGCCCTCTTTAAACTTTTTTGTACTCTCATAATTCTAAAACCAACTTGCTCAAGTGATTTTTATTTGGTAAGCTTTTATTTTCATCACCTCATCCACCTCAACCTTTACAACACTTCTTTATAATTATATGATTAAACGAACTTACCTAAGTGAAGTTCTATCTTAATTATACGAAGCTCCTTGTCCGAGACGGTTTAACGAGTAGTAACGCTGTTTGTACCAGCGCTTAGTCACAATTTTTAAAGCTAAAAAAATAAAATTTTATTAAGTCCTACGTGTGGCAACTCTGTTTACATGTCATTACGTTTTTTGTGCACAGCGCGGTCACTTATTCCTCGTGTTAAAATGTCTAAAATCCATATAATTACGTTATTTAAAGATTAAAATTATGTTTCAACAGTTTTATCATGGAGTACTATAGTGCGTTTAGTATATTTACAATATTTTAAGAAGTTTTTCGTAGCTAATCTATAGTGATGAGTTTCAAGGTTAAGGTTTGTTGTCGTATTACATCTCACGTGAATTCTTTTATGACTTCGGAGGTAAAGGTATGTTTTGAATCCATTCTACTAATTCAAATCCCGCTAGGGTGTATTTAGTTCTGTGTTCCAAACATAGAAAGTGAAAGTTATTGAATTAAAATATGCAATTTGGTTTGGTATATTTACGTACGTATCCGCTTCCGGATACCATTACTAAGGTAGTATTGACCATAGACCATAAATTATTATTTTTTTTCAATTCTATTATGTTGGCATAATGATTGACCGAACGGGCGAACGATTTCCAAGAAAATTCTTCCAAGTACTTCAAACTGCCAACGGTTCTTTCTTTCAGTTTTCCGTGCTTCCTTTCTTCAAAGTAGGTAGACACGTTACTCGATAAATTGTCTATAAAAAACAAAAATGGGAAAAAGAAAAACAAGAGACGAAAACTACATACGTAAGAAGATCCAGAAACTGGAAAAGAAACTAAAAGAACTGCCGCCTAGCAGTCCAAAGCCACGGGAGGATTTAACGCCACCCCGGCCCCGCTCGCCGGTGAATACTGAGGAACCTGAAGTAGATGATGAAACTCCTACAGGTGTGTAAGAAATTATTAATAACCTCACTTACTGGATAAAAACTTCAAACGCATGGGTTGTTGTATGTACCTAGTTAAAACAAAACTAAATTATAACTCGCATTATTTCATGACACTAAGCACTATCACTTGCGGATAGACAGTATGTGACTTTAAAATTTACAAGCTAGCGCTATCACATTGCGGATAGACAGTAGGTACCTACTATTATAATTATAATCACTCTAGAGAGCTAGTGCTATCACCTTGCGGTTAGACAATGCTCATAAATAATACCAGCTATTGGAGCGCTATCACAGAGCGGATAGACAATAGACTTTTTTCTCAAATAAGAGATTTGTTTTCTAAATTAAGAAAAATCTTATTCCAGAAAATGAACAACTCCCACTGGAGTTTTTACAGGCCCTTGGAAAGGAGGGTGAAGAGGAAGCAGATTTTGGGGACCCCATCAGACCTGAATTGGTACTCCGTTGGTCCAAAATCATGTCCGAAGGATTGGGAAAGGAGGCCAGAACCAGTATAATCAATAAGTATCCTTCCCCCTCTAATTTCCCAAAAGCAATTGCTCCTCTCATGAATCCGGAGATATTGGCCACTCTCTCCGAGCCCTCTATCAAGCGAGACAGGAGGATTGTTACCCGACAAAATCTTACTGGCAAACTGATGACCTGTCTGGGCCGGTCCCTGACCAACATACTAAAAGGTAACATAAATAGCAAAACACTTATAGAAGAAATCAATGATGCAGCAAAAATTGCAGCTGAAATTCACCATCAGGATTCCTCCTCTAGAAAATTCTTTGCCTTATCGGGGGCTAATAAAATTATCCAAGAAGCTGTAAAATCTTCAAAAATAGATTCTTTTTTATTTGGTATGGATTGTGCTGATAAAATTAAAGCTGCCCAATCAATACAAAGAACAAGCTCACAGATTACATCAAGAAAAATTACCAAGAACCAACCATTAGTACCAAGAAAAATTTAAACTGGAGGGGCCCACTGCAGAACCGTATTATAATATATATAATAATATAATATATTATTATTATATTATTATTATATAATATAAATATTTATTATAATAATATATATAATAATATATAATAATATTAATTTTTATTGACACCAAAAATATTAACATTTTAAAATCATGTTGCGTAAAAATAAATTTGTAGGCTATAATGATAATAATGCAACATAATAGCATATGTAGCCGAACTAGGTAAAAAACCTGTATCTCGGCATACTGCGCCAAACCTCTCTGACCATAGACTGAACAATTTTAGCCAAACATTTACAATTTAGTTAGCTTACAGAAAATAGATTAATATTACAGTTTATTTGTTATTAAAATAAAGAAAATGATTAGGTACACTTTAAAAGTAGTTGTGGAGTGTGGACGAGAGTAAGTCGGTGTGTGTGCGTGTATGTGTATGTGGGTGCGTGAGCTTGAGTGTGTGTGTTGCTTGTGTGTGAGTTGTGGGTGTGATAGTTTAATTATGTTGAGAAAGTAGTAAAATGCTGTATACTCGTATGATGTAAAATAGCTTAGAGGAAACCTGGTTACTCTGGAATGATTAAAAGTTTTTCTGAGTCTTCATTGGGGACATACCAGTTAAAACTTGCAAAATCTTACTGCAGCGAACACCTAAACAACGGCTTATATCTCATCGAAACATATAGAGAAGCTGCTTTGGAGGACATTACTCAATACGAATTGACTAAGATGCGTGGCTTTTACGTGCACGTATACAGTCCCGATATGTGAGAGCAAAACAATACTTTTGTTACATATGGCTAAATAGAAATGAAAACATAATATTATATCATTATTGTACATGTTTGACGGAACGCCGTACGGTAGGTTCCTGTGACATATAGTATCCATTGTCTGGTATTTAGGATATGCTAGACACGAGGGCTTTCATGAGCCAGCAAGCCACAGGGCCACCACGACCTATCCACTGCTCACCAAACACACTGTTTAAATACGCACGCACTGAAGTAGCATAATGAGCAGGGCATCCATCATGCTGATAGAACAGACCGCGTTAATGTGCCAGAGAGATACATAATATTGGCTAACATTGAATCGCCTGGCCGCCATTATGGTACTACGACGTGGCCGTGTGGGTCGCGTTCGAAGTATTCCTGTATGTCTTCCTCCAATTCCGCCGAGTATGGTAGTCTACCGCGGCCCTGCGCACGTGTGGGCGCTCGAAACTGTCCATGATCGAGGAGGCGCTGAGTTACAGCCAGGATGGTGGAGGTGAAGGGAACATGAGGGTCAGTGATTCCACGTGCGCGCAGTGTGGTCAGGTGTTCCGGCTGAGCATACAAACGTCTGGCCTCTTCTAAGTTATGGTTCGCCATGTCACATAAAAATCTACCATAGCCCAAAACTCCAATTTTTGGCGCGTAATTAGGTTGCGCGTGCGTGACCTAATACAACGAAACGCGAGACAATACTAGAAAGGAATAAGAAATTAGGAATGGTGGGGGCGCGCGGGCGGTCGGCTAGACTGTAAGGGGCCGAGGGCGTGGCTTACGGATCATGCTGTCTGATCGATGAATGAATTTTTCAATGGGTGGGTACCGTTCGCAAGTGTTGCAGTTTGTCGATACGTTTTACACACATATGCATTGATCGCAAGGAAGCGTTACTACGAGTTCTCACTATTACACAAAAAAACAATAAATTAGATTTTTCGTGATTTTGTTTTATTGTAACTTATTGAAAATAATAGTCCCAATCGTTTTGAGTTCGATGATCGAGTATATGGCTTTCGGTTCCAGAACGACCTAAAATTGACCGTGTATAGGCCCGGACTACCTATGATTGATGTAACGAATTTGTGGCTCGCAGACGGCCGAAGTATTACCCTGAAATAGAAAAGATTAGGCTAGTCATCTACTGCGATTTTAATTTCGTCGTAATGGTGACGAATATGTTTTCTGTTAATTAAAAGGGTAACTGTATGGTTACCGTTAATTTTTACGATCCTATAAGGTTCTTTCCATATAGGAGACATTGCCTTATTTTGTTTATGGTGACATCGTAAATTAACCATATCATCTAGTTTATACGTCACGGGTTTGGCATGCGCATCGAAACGTTGCTTGGACCTTTCTTTTGAAGATTGATTGTTTTGTAAGGCCTTTTGACGACTATAATATAACCTATGATTTAGAGCACGTATGTAATCTGTATAAAGTACCCGTCACGAGAAGCTATAAATTATGTAAACAAACATCTTTTACTAAGTAAACATTTTATACTGCGAGATAATAATAAATTGACCATATTCAATCGACATGAAATATAGACGGGTTATATGAAAGTAACAACCTATTTAATTTAGTCGGATCATATTTTAACGACGCAAAGCGCTATCGTTTGTGTTTCTTGGTACCGGAACGCGTCCGTCGCAGGGATTGTAAAGTATCGGGACGCCATTTTGAAATTAACGCGTCATTCGAGTTTCGAATGCGTACGAGTTTGTTTCATTGCTTTGCATATATCGCGGATCTGGTTGTTATTGTTAATTTTGTTATTGTTTCGTTATCAATTTTTTATTGTTGTTACTTTAATTGTTGCGTTAATTTTATTTGTTATTACGTATAATGGAGCCAGTAGCCAGTACATCTAAGGAAATAAATTCGCCACGAAAAAAACGTCAAAAGGTGCGTAATACAATTTATCTAAAATATATAATAAGTAAAAAGAAAGAGTTGTTTGTTCAAACGCGCTAATCTTTGGAAACTTAAGGTTAATATTAGAAGTAGGTTTTAAATTGTGAAGTAATTGGTTAGGTTAATTGGTATACCTGGAGATATAGCTTGAGCTTCGTGTGACAAGTGACTACAGGTGATTTTTACAGGTGACGAGCTTTACGGCTAATGAGAAAAATATGGTGATCAACGTATACAGGGTGGCAGGGAAACGCTTCCGAAAACGAAGACAGGTGATAGGGCTAGAAATTCTCGATACGATACCATAAAAAAAATCAGTTTTTTTTTTTACAATTTTACTCATTTTTTTTAGCTTTTCGTACACTATGCTGTGAGAACAGTTAAATGAAACCATAATTTGCGATTAAACACATTTTTTTTATTTACAACTCTATCAAGCAATGTATTCGTAAATAAATATCAGCTGACAATCGCGCATAACCCCGAGTTCAAAGTGCGCGAGCGCTTGCCGACAGCAGCGCGGCCAACGACCCCTTTGTTCACGCGATTGATGTGCGTCAAAGTTGAAGCAAATATCTTTTCAGTTCACTATTACCTTCTGGGATATCTACTTTCGGATTCCATTCATGCAAGGTTCGTAATGATTTTCCCCTTGAACCGGGTTACAATTTTGATCCGAATGTTCGCAAATTATGCTCACAGATCAGAAAAATCCAGATGTTTATGCTTAACCTTGAGATCCATGTCGAATAGAGATAATAAGATACCTACTATGATTGGGAAAGAGCACTTTCGTTAATTCGTTCAATAAAATTTTGCACAGTAAGAAAATTGAAATGTTTACCTACCTACATCATGGTCAGATTATCTCTAGATCTGGGGTCGACGACTTCATATCGGCAAACTTAACAATAAATATCCAAAATCAAAACAATAATAATACAAAAAATAGCAAAATAACGAGACGCGTATAAGTAACGAAGAGGCTCACCGTACTGAGGCGACGAGTCACGCGACGAGGCTAACATGGGGAGGTGAAGGGGGAAGCGAGATGGACCATTCCAGCGAGGTACAGAGATAATTGTGACCTTCGGTCGAATTCTGATAATCAAGGTAAATGATTACAAAAGTCATTGGTATCTGGCCGAGATTTGAACCCGGGTCGCTTCACTTGACACTGACAGAGAGAACGACGACGACTATTGCGCGGCGCGGCGGCGACCTAGCCGTCCTTTGTAAAGCGCCGCCAAAATAAAGAAAAATAAACATTACAGAGGCTCCAAATGTTTTAAATTAATGGGCCGTGTCGTGCACTTAATAACAGTTTTGTATGTAAGTCGTTAATCGATAGTGAATGAAATAAAGTAAAAAATCGCCGACTTTACCTGTGAATGACTAAAAAAATTTCATCACGTGCACCGTTTCAAGCAAATAGCGCGCGTGAATCAATTAAATTTGAACTTTATGTCAATGTAATTACGGGTCACACGACGCGCACTCGTTTATTGCTATAACTGTATCCTTCATTAAGTAGGCATGTAATACCAATCAATTGAAAGTGGATAATTTAATTAATTTAATCTAAAAAACCCGTTAAAACTAATTTAAAAGTTAGAAAATGAAAACAGCTTGTAATAAAGCATAAGTACAATTTCATATCAATTAAAACCTGACCTAACACCTTTGGACTTCTTTTTGTGGGGTTATGTGAAAGAAAGAGTTTTTAATCGGGAATGTGACAGTGCTGATGAAATGCGGGGCAGAATAGTGAGTGTTTTCGATAGACTTCGTGCAGAATGTGTTGAGGATCCTACACTATTGCCTCGTGTTCACGGGTCGACACAACGACGTGCCCGACTTTGTATTGAAAGGGATGGAGCGCAGTTCGAGCCAAACCTCATAAGGTCGCAAAGGATTTAGACAGGTACGTAAAATGCCTCTGTCAGCTTTAATGTTTAACAGTGGGCTACGAATAATGCGATTAAAATTCATAATTTTGTGAAGTGTTGTAAAGGTAGGCATTTCTAAAGTGATGTTTGTAAATTCCGTATAAATCCCGTGACTCGGCCGTACGGAGCGCTCGGCGCCCGAAACACGCGGACGCAAGGTGGCGCGTATGTTGCGTTGCGTGTCAGTGACCTCACGTTTTGGACGGTTTCCATTGCGTGTTTACGAAATATGAAGTCTTGAAAATAACCAATTTAAAGTGAAAGGTTATTGGTATCCGTTTGCATTTAGGTAGTATATAATCTACGTTCTGGCTTCGGAAGCGTTCCCCTTACACCCTGTATAAGTACGTGAAAGAAAATTGGCCATCGAATGAATATCCCTACAAAACCGAAATAAATAAAAAAACAGCATTGATTTTGGGAATTGGCATAGCATCTGTGTATAATATATTAAAAGAATATAAATCAGAAGAGGGAATAAAATCACCTATCAAGTCTAAAGACAGGCCTAAATTTTATCAGAAAGTAGACGATTTTGATAAATCCGTAATTAGGAAAAAAATTCACAGTTTCTTTTTAAATGGCCAATTACCAACAATTTCCAAGATTCTTCAGGCAGTCAATGACGATGAAGATTTGCCAAATTTTAGCGAAACAACTCTCAGGCGGCTAATAAAGCATTTAAACTTTAAATATATAAAACGACAGCGAAATAACGCACTTATTGATAGAGATGACATAACAATATGGCGGCGAAAATATTTGAAATCTATTAAAGACTATAGACAACAAAATCGCCAGATATTTTACATGGATGAGACATGGGTGAATGCAGGTTAGTGTGTTTTTTTTTATTGCAGTGAAACGGCAGACTACCATACGGTTCGCCTGATTGTAAGCAAATTCCGTCGCCTTTACCGTGAAGTGATGTGTATGATACTGCAAATCTATTTGCAAAATATAACCCACGCGCCGCCGACCTTGAGACATTAGTTCTTAAGGGCTATCACAAGTGTGTATTAATAATAATGTACTTCAACTCATTTACTGCGCAAGACGCTAATTAACAAATGTTTAATTGTTTTTACAGGACATACCGTAAATAAAACTTGGATAGACAAACAAGTTAAAAGTAAGAAGCAGGCTTTCCTAGAAGGACTTAGCATTGGTGCACGTAACCCAACGTCAAAAGGTAAACGATTAATAATTACCCATATCGGCAATGAGAACGGTTTTGTAGAGGGCGGTGAAAATATATTTGAATGCAAGAAAACGGGAGATTACCATGAATCAATGGATGCAACATATTTTGAACAATGGTTTGAAAACGTTCTCCCAAAACTTGGAGAAAATGCAGTAGTGGTAATGGACAATGCACCATACCACTCAAGGCGTCTTGAAAGAATTCCTACTACTGCCTGGAAAAAAAATGATATACAAAATTGGCTTGTAAGTAAGAATATTTCTTACGACGACAACGAAATTAAGACTGAATTACTGCTAAAAGTAAAAAATGTTAAAGACAATTTTAAAACTTATGTAGTGGACGAGCTCGCAAAAAAATATAAGGTGGAAGTATTGAGACTCCCGCCATATCATTGTGAGCTTAATCCAATTGAGCTAATTTGGGCCAACGTAAAAGGATATGTTGCTCGCAAAAATACAAATTTTAAATTTGACGAGGTAAAACAATTATTACAAGAGGGACTGCAGCAGATTACTTCGGAAAATTGGAAGCGTTGTGTGGAGCATGTTATCAAGGAAGAAGATAATTTTTATTCCAAAATCGATGATATGATTGATAAAACTGTAGACAGCTTCGTGATACATGTCACTGATTCTGACACAGAAATGGAAACATCTGAATCTGACGAATAATTATTCTTAAATAATATATGTTAATTAATATTTGTTACTTAATAATTTATTAAATCATAAACAAATTAATTTTTTTGTTGGTTTGGACCAACAAAAAAATAAAGTAATATATAAGTAAAGTAAAATAAAGTTCGTATGTCAGGTAAGTCTTCACGAAACTTAGATATTTGTAAAATTTCAGAGCAGTAAGGGATCGAGTCATCTAAGTCAATGGCAGAGGGGTAAGTAATCATTTTGCATTTAGTTTTAAGTAGTGAATCGTTGTGTTCTTCTATTACGGTATCGTAGGGGTTATCATGTTGTTGACTAATTTGTAAATATTTTTCATGTTTCAGAGGTTGAAGGAGCATCGGAGTCAACGTCGAGGATTGGATTTCGAGACAGCGAATCAGCGTTACAGTTCATCTTACCTTTTTTGTGAACTATTTCATAATAAAACTCTTCGGGTTTTAGGCGCCAGCGAACCAGTTTTGAACTGGGATCTTTGCAGTTAAACAACCATTGTAGTGGTTTGTGGTCGGTAACTACAATGAACATGTTACCATATTAATAGGGTCTAAAGACCTTAGTACCGAAAATTATAGCTAGACATTCTTTTTCGGTAGTTGAATAATTTCCTTCCGCTTTGTTAAGGGTTCTGGATGCGTACGCGACTGGTAAATCTTGTCCAATTTTTCCTTGAGATAAAATTGCCGAAACAGCGAAATTAGAAGCATCAGTGGTAAGTACGAAGGGCTTGGAAAAATCGGGATACTGAAGAATAGGAGCAGAGGTTATTTTATGCTTTAACTCATCGAAGGATTTTTGTTGTTCAGGGGACCATACGAAATTAGCGTTCTTTTTTAGTAGACTTGTGAGAGGTTTTGTGATATGGGAAAAGTGTTCTATAAACCGGCGGTAATAACCTACTACACCGAGGAATGATTTAATATCGCGAGGAGATTTGGGAATCGGGAAATTTTTGACACACGTTACCTTTTTGGGGTCTGGTTTTACGCCTTTATCGGATATTATGTGTCCTAAGTACTGTACCTCTCTACGTAGGAATTCGCACTTGGCGGGTTGCAATTTTAAATTATGTTCGCGTAATTTTGTAAAGACTGACTCTAAAGGAGAAGGCAATTTTTGGCATTACTGATTTTGAAAAGTTACAGAATTCAAAGCTATTTAAAAAAAAAGTGCTTATTTTTATATATTGATAGCCAGATTAACTTTATTATTCATAATTGGGATAAAATCTCGTTTTTAATGAGCAGCTAACTTGATTTGATTTACCGGATTTACCACAGAGCTTTTTGGTCATGTCATACTATGTATGACAGTGTTGTCATAAAAAAAAACAATTAAATTATTAATAAATTAATTTATATAATGTTTAGTTTGTTAGCGCATAAATAAAATCATAACAAAATCAAAATATGTATACAGTTCTTCGGAGTCTCTTAGCACAGGCTTATTTGCTTAAAAGGAGGCTCCTACCCCTAGTTGTTAAGGATTACTTGTTTAAACGAATAAAGCATTTTAAATTTTTTTCATACAGTATACGAGGACTCTTGATGTAGCTAGAAAATTGTTTTTTTTATTTTATTCAACCTTATTGTTCCGATTTTATTTTTATTGACAAACCATAGACTGTAGATTACACAAAAAAAAGTAGATGACATTTCGCGTCACTTTCACTGACAGTTGACACAACTTCACAAGTCGCATCTTGGTCGCATCGCTCGCTGCTGTGTTTTGTGCTCGTGTGAATGTTTTGCGCTCCCAAAGTTTTACGTGGATTTTTACAACGACCTGGCTTGCCTTTGGATTTCGAAGACTCCTACCTTTCTGAACAGCCGTTGCGAGACTTGGACCTCGACGTTTCCTACCTCTACGACCGACCTTGGCGCTCTATCTTGGACACTGATATTTCTTTGATCATCTCGTATTTGTTTGTGTGTATATTACGAGTCAACGTGATGTCAACCACGGACCGCTGCGTAAACTGTAGAATATCTACAAATCGTTGCAGTACGATAACTACACATGCTTTGGAAGATGAATCCATTCTATCGGTCATTCGCTTATGGATTGCTCCTGAGCCTGTAAGTTCATTTTTTATGGACCTATTTTATTAGATAAACATTTCGATTGTTTTTTTGGTTAAATCTTATTTCGATTTTATTTTTTTAGGTGAGCAATCAGGATCATATATGTAATGCCTGTTGGGTACTTGTAACCAATTACATAAATCAAGCAAATACTACGCCTGAACCACATCCACCTTCTTGTACCGTTGGGCACCAACAGGTGTGTGTCTATTGTGGAACTTCTACTGCACGTTCAAGAAATCACCAATTACGGACTGACACGGACAGAGAACGAGGCATATATAATGTGATTCGAGAATGGATACTGCCCCGACAAGTAAGTTAATTATGACATTAATTGAAAAGTTATTTATTCAAGACATTCGCGGGCACTCAAATAAATAACCTGGGACATTCCTTACACACGGTCATCTGATTCCTAACTGATCAGAGCTTGTACTTTGGAAACTAGATAACTGAACTAGCCAGCCAGCCCAGCCCCTTGCGTTGGTTTGTTTTAGATGACAATTAATGTTTTATTTTAGGGTTAGGAATATCAAAAATATATTACAGAACCATAAGAGAACAAAGCTAAGGTTTACTTTTATGTTATTGCACTACTTTAATCTCTATTAAAACTATATTGTTGTATTTAAGTACCTATTGATCATTTTATTATTTTTTGTTCTTTGTTTAAACTCCATTTCATAATAATTGAAACAGTACTACCGTTTTTTTTTCAACACAAGAACATAAGTTCATGCAGATGTGGGTTCCACAGTTGTACTTGATAAGTTTCTTTTACACTTATATAAAGTCCACATTTAAGTACTTATGTTTTACATAAATGTTTTATTGTTGCAGCTGCGGACTACAAACAATGTTTGTCACCGTTGCTGGGTGAGAGCAGACAAAGCTTCTCGTCATTTCGTATCCAGGGCATCCACATCGGACACACACGGAGCGAGAGGGCTTGGGAAGCCGTCACCTCCTTCTGCGAAGCAGTAATGTTCGCGAAGGAGGAGGCGGAACGCGTGAGGGAGAGGCAAAGTTTGCGCCCTCACGCCCCTAGCCGCCGCAGGAGACGCTCTGGGCGTCGGGAATCGCAGGCCGATTCCCGGCCACCGTAGGCGCGGGCTTGCGAACGGCGAGCAATGGGCAGCTCGCCGTTCGATAAGGACCAGGCCCGGGTCGACGGCGCGTTGTGTTCCACGCGCGCCTCAAAGAGATGTCAGCACCAATGACGGGGTTTGCTAGGACCGATGCCTGCTAGGGTTGCGGAAAAGTCCAAGAGGGTTACCGTGGCCCCTGGCACAGGCAACTGAAGGAACACGGGTGGGTTTTAGTCAGTAAGAGTCTGACACGCCCTCCTGCTCTGCCCAGAGCGGGAGAAGTTATTTGATGATTTCCCACCAACAAAAAAAAAAGGGCATCCACATCCTCGAGTGGGCGCTCTCATCTTGATTCTGAAACTTCTGAAGGTACACCTGATAATGAGTCTATGCCCCAACATGACCCTGAAACCCGCCCTCAACCTAATGTTGAAATTCTGCCTGAACCTGATGCAGATAATGAACCTGCATCTGATGTTGAAGATCATCCCGAACCTGTTGTTGAAGAGCAGTCTGAACCTGATCTTGTAATCAATCAGCCCGTATCAAGAAGACAAGAGACAATTGTGTTGCCTGATTATATCCGAGCTGTAGACTCTGGCTCAAGGTGCATTATTGAAGGTTGTCAGGGGAATGAAAGATTCAGGCTACCAGTGTCAACAAGAAAAATGCTGCTTTTACAGTTTAATTATTATGTACCAGTCAATAGTCGTGTGTGCAGTAATCATTTAAACACAGAAACGTGGGACTTCCAAGCTGGAATTAGTGCTTATTCAAATGCATTTAATGCAATGCATATACAAGATATGTTGCATTTAAAGAGCACAAATGTTAACGCATTAGATTTTTCGAATATAAATAATATGGAAGACCATCTAGTACGTCACTGGATTGGCTACACAAAAGATCAATTTAATCAATTAATAAATGAAATACCTACCATAAATGAAATGCGAAGAGGTAAAACGGCTCTCGCTGCATTCTTAATGAAACTGAGGACAGGTGAACCCAATGAAAGGTTGGCAACATTATTTCATATTCCAAGGAGAAGTTTGGAGATGCTGATGTCAAAGGTTCGAGAACTATTATTTACTAATTTCGTTCCAACTCACTTGGGTGTAGCGCATTTATCGAGGGAACAAATAATACAAAGAAATCTATTGATACCCCGAGGATTGTTTGGAGTGCAAAGTGATGGTCAGGAAAACCCTATAGTCATAGCTGATGGCACATATTGTTATATACAAAAAAGTTCTAATTATCTTTATCAAAAAAATACTTACAGCTTACATAAATATCGAAATCTAATGAAACCATTTATGTTAGTATGTTCTGATGGATATATTATAGATATTCTGGGCCCCTATCCAGCTACAACATCAGATGCAGCTATAATGCTAAAGGAATTTTAAAACGAAAATAGTTATTTACGCAGACATTTTCAAGAAGGTGATGCTTTTGTACTGGATAGGGGTTTCAGAGATGCCTTGCCCTTACTGAATGCTTGTGGTTATAAAACCCATGTTCCAGCTTCATTACAGACGGGTGAAACCCAACTATCGACACTAGCAGCAAACAAATCTAGGTCAGTTACTATTTGTAGATGGGTTGTAGAAGCAGTCAATGGTAGGTTTAAAAGAGATTTTAAATTGTTTAGGCAGGAATATTTTAATTTAGCCTCAAAACATGCAATGATTAATATTAAAATAGCTGCTGCATTAATTAATCGGTTTCACCCTCCAATAACTAATAGAAATGATGCCGGGGAAATCTTAAGTATAATAAATGCAAACATGTTTGTAAATAATAATTTATCTGATTTTGTTAATATAAATCAACTAAACAGAAGACGAGCTGATTTTGTAAGTGTTACCGTTGAAAATGATAATGTAACAGATTTTCCCCGGTTATCTTATAGTGAACTTATATTAATTTCTCTTGGAACGTATCAAATAAAACAATCGCGTTCCTATTATGGAGAGCACGTAAGGGCAAATGGCACATATATAATAGAAGTATGCAGGGAGGTTGACAGGAGTCTACTGGAAGAGCTGTCAACATTGAACACGTTGTGGATTTTACGGGGAAGAATTAAGTCAAGGCATGTAGGAAGAAAGATATACTTTGTTTATATTTTGATTGACAGCTCTCTAAGTGGCCGGGAAGCTATAAAGCAATACTGTTGCAATTGCATTGTTGGACGAAGAACAGTAGGATGCTGTGCTCATGTCATGTCAATCATCTGGTACTTGGCATGGGCACGGCATCAAGATAGCCTGTCTCCCCCTGCACCTTTCTTAGATAATATATTGTTAATATATGATGATGAGCATGAATAAAATATTGATTAAATACCTACTGGTTTTTTATTGTACCTATAATCATCCTGTTATCCTTTTTTTTTTTTTGTTGGGTGGAAAATCATCAAATGACCCCCCCGCTCTTGGGCAGAGCAAAGGGGAGTGTCAGACTTCTACTGACTAAAAACCGAACCCATGTTCCTACTTTGCCCTTGTGCCGAGGCCACGTAATCTAGTACAAAATACCGCGGCCCCGACGGTCCTGTTATTATTATAACTATGCTTAGATTCCGATAAGTGAGTCTAAAGTCTCCTGAGTTTTCTGTAACTAGTGTGACTACTGAGTTTAATTAAAACAGACAGCGTACACTTACTTAAACTCATGTGTATGATAAGTGAGTACCTAAATCATTGAACTAAAAAAAACTTCAACAAGTATATGGTTATCATTTTCAAATCATTACAAAGCGTATTAAGCAATATGTTACGCATACAATAAACATTTTTGCGTTAAAATAGTAACTATAGAGGTAAAATAATCTATTAAAGTACCATTAATGCACTTAACCACACTTTTACAAAAATTAAGATTTCTCTTTAACCCCATTGTTATTTTTTTTTTGTTATTTTTAAATAAAAGCGCATTAAATTCCCATCAACCCATGCCACTTTCATTTCTGTAGAAACTAAAAAAGTTTAATGCCAGCGTTCTATGAGCTTCTGCCATTCTCCTTTTGGCAATGTGACTCGAGGTCATGTCCGAATAGTACGATATCGTCCATATAAGTGAAGCAGTGAGTACCTTGAAGGCCGCTTATGACAATGTTCATGAGACGTTGGAATGTGGACGGTGCATTACGCAGTCCGAAAGGCATTCTAGTGAATTCGTAGTGACCAGACGGGACACTGTTAACTTCTCGTAGAGAGATTTTTCGTGGATGCAATGAAAGGACTAGAAGAATTTGTACACCCGATATATTAAAATAAAATCACATAGAAAATACATGAGCGCAGCCGTAAGGCGATCATATTGGCGAATACAAAAAAAGACAATCTCAATTCAAAAACCTACGACAGTAGCATAGAATAGAGAATTAAGAATCAAACAGTGACGGCACAAAGAAGGTCAACATTCAACACTTCCCCTCAATCGCTGTTTGAACTCAGACATCACAGCTGGCTCAACTGGCCTAAAAACCTAAGCCCAAGTTCACAACACAGAACTTATGTTTAGGAGCACACAAAGACTTAGTTAGTACATCAGCCAACATTTCCTGAGTAGACAAATAATTCAACTTAATCACATCATTATTCATAGCCTCCCTAACATAGTGGTACCTGGTATCTATGTGCTTCGTCCTCCTATAAAACACTGGATTGACACCAAGTTTCTGAGCAGACTGATTGTCATTGAACAAATCTATTATCAACCCAGAACTACCAGTCAATTCAGTCACCAACTCCCTAAGACAACTTGCCTCCTTAGCAGCCTCGCTAAGAGCAATGTACTCAGCCTCAGTACTTGATAAACTAACACATGTTTGTTTTCTACATTCCCAGGAGATGGTGTTACCCCCATACTTGAAAACAAACCCCGAAAATGATTTTCGGTCACGTACGTCACCGCCCCAGACCGCATCTACAAACCCCTCTACCTTAACATGACCCGACCTGCTAAACACAAGGCTAACGTTTTGAGTCCCCTTAAGATACCTCAATACACGTTTCGCAGCCCTCCAGTGTTCTATAGTATGACACGTATTAAACTGGCTTAAGTACGAAACTGCATACGTAATGTCCGGCCGTGTAAATACACTCAGATACATAAGAGAACCTATCAATTCTCTATACAGAACAGTACCCTCGCCTAACACACTCGTATCAGTAAACTTAACATTTGGGTCCAAAGGAGTCTGGACTGGTTTGCATTCCGACATACCGAAACTGTCGAGCAAGCGCTCAACATAACGCGCCTGACAAAGCTTAAGAGTTTTGTTCATCCTGTCACGCACTACCGCGACCCCGAGAACATGCCGCACCGCACCCAAGTCTGTAATCTTAAACGGCTTACGTAAACTCTCTTTCAGCTCTTCAGCCATGCGTGTATCATTGTAACAGACAACGAAGTCATCCACATACAAAGCAATGTAAACAACCGACTTACCATTTCGTTTGTAAAAAATACATTGTTCAAGTTGGCATTGAACAAAACCTGTCGACAGAAGCACGTCCTTCACCCTCTGATACCAAGCTCGCGAAGCTTGTTTTAGTCCGTAGACTGCCTTCTTCAATCTGTAGGCTTTATTTTCTCCACCAGGTGAAATGAACCCCTCCGGTTGAAACATAAATATCTCCTCATCTAAATTACCGTTGAGGAACGCCGTCTGTACGTCCAGATGGTCTATATCCAGATCCATCTCTACAGCAATCGCCAACAACAGTCGCATAGAACTGTACCGTACTACCGGTGAAAACGTTTCAAAATAATCTTCACCATACTTTTGGGTGAACCCCTTGGCTACTAACCTAGCTTTATACCGGGCTATCTTCCCATTGGCGTCACACTTAATTTTGAAGATCCATTTATTCCGAACCACATTTTTGCCCATAGGCCGATCCACCAACTCCCAAGCCTCATGTTGATTGAAGGAGTCAATCTCTTCCTGCATAGCTTGCCGCCACAGGTTGCTCTGCCCAGAACCCAGAGCTTCCTTAACAGTGTGCGGTTCAGCTGGGATCGTATCATGTACGTACAAACCCTTAGATTGTCTTGATCTAAAATTGTACCTCAGTTCCGGAGGTTCCACCAGCTCCTCAACGCTATCTTCAAAAACCAAAGTGTCGTCGCCGCCATCATCACCGCTCGCTGACACAATCGGCTCAACATTCACCATTACCGACTCTTCAGTGACAAGCTCCTGAGCTGCATCACCAGCCACCTCACTCTCAGGCACACTTGACTTCCCCTCTCCAGTGGAATCGTCAACTTCTTCCCCTGAAAGAAAGATTTCTATAGTGGCTGATCCGTGTCCAGTTCCTAGCAGTTTGGCTGGGAACACACTCTCATTAAATAAGACATCACGGCTTCTCTTTATAGCACGTGTCTCAGAGTCATACAACCTGTAAGATCTGCCATTGTCTTCATAACCGACAAAAATATACCTCTTACTCTTAGGTTGTAACTTATTCCGCTTAACGTCATCAATATGTACATAGGCTTCGCAACCGAAAACCCGTAAGTGGTCATACTTTACCCTGTTACCCGACCAAACCTCTTCGGGCGTCTTCCCGCCTAATGTACTAGACGGAGACCGATTAATAAGGTACCCGGCAGTGTTAGCCGGCTCAGCCCACAGCTTGTGATCCAAACCCGCATGATACAAACAACGTACAACGTACCCGTTCCAAAAGAGTTCTGTTCAACCTCTCCGCCGCACCATCCATTTGGGGTGAATACGGAACAGTGATCTGATGCACAATGCCCTTCTGTCTGAAGAATGCGCTCAGCTCTTTGTTTACGTATTCCGTACCGTTATCACTGCGTAGAGTCTTTACCTTGGATTCACATTGATTTTCCACGAGCCTAACCATCTAGAAATGTTAAAATGTACCGCTTACCTGAGTGGGACGCAACAGGAATCGAACACAAGTCCGTGTGAACCAGATCCAACCGCTTAGCCGCTACATCACGCCTAGATTTCTTGAACGGAAACCTTATTTGTTTTCCAAGAATGCAACATCGCAATTATTTGCAATTTCTGTATTCTGAAAATCAATAACGTGTGACAGTGACTTCAAGCTGTCATAACTTAAATGACCCAATCTATGGTGCCAAGACTCCTTTGAAACCTCTTTATTTACACTACTTAAAGCTACCGCGTTAGTATGCAGTTTATATACCCCGCCAACAGACCTAACACTAGCTATACAAGATATAAAAAACTATACCATGAAAAACTATACCAAATCAAATACGTCGCGTTCTGTGTCCGCCCGCATAGTTATCTATTTCTACAGGGTTACTGGTAATTCGACGTATATCCGGCAGGGGCTGATAAGGGGGCCAAAATGCAACAAATTGAACCCCCTATATGTATGGCCGAAATTCAATAGTTTTCGAGATATTAGAATTTTAAGGGTTTTTCGATATTTACCCAAAATTTGACATTTAATTCCAAATAAAATAAAAACTACATATTTGAATGGGTACCATTAAAAATGATGTTGTAGCTGGCACTTCAATTAAGCTATGGACATAATTAAAACTACTTAATTTAACAAAATAATGAAAATAATGAGCGATATAAGAATAATATTACCAATATTTTCATTTTACGCTTCAAAAATGTTGTCTCGTCACAAAAATTTCTATGACATTAATCGTACAAATAACTAAAACAACTTGCTTATCCTGTAAGCTTTCCAGAAAGGTATAAAAGTCAATTTTAAAATACATAATTCGTGGCATGGCATGTGTTTGAACCGGCGCGGGGAGAGAAATTATCTGTGTTTTTAGTTTATGATCCTCGCTAAAACAACCGATTTTCATGGCGAAGTTCTTCGCGATGGGGCGGGGTGTGAGGGCGGGGTGTGCGGGCGGGGGAGTACACGGCGTCTGCTGCGCTCACGTCGCCTTCCTTCCTTAGTAAGTTTTGACTCTCCGCCGCGCAAGTACGTGTGTTGTTATCTTGCTACCAATCTCTCATCCCGTTAATTTGTTATCGGTCATTATTGTTAATTCTTGTTTCTCTTGTTATTCTTTTTGTTATCATTGTTATTTCGGATAACATGGCTTCGTATCCTAATAACGAATACGCAGACATAATGTTTTGTTATGGTTTTGCCGATGGAAACGCGGCTGCGGCTCGGCGAGAATACCATCGCCGCTTTCCCGATCGTCGACTTCCCCACGTTACTGTTTTCGGGAGCACCTATCGACGATTGTCTGAAACTGGCAGTGTTCAAAGAGCACAATTCAACGCTGGCAGACCTCGACGGTACACGGCTGACGAAGAGGACACCATTCTTCAGTGTTTTATTGATGACCCAAACATCTCAACGAACATTGTTGCAAGACAGCTCGGTATGTCCCAGTGGAAAGTGTGGTCGGTAGTACATCTATCAGGTAGACACCCGTACCATTATCAACCTGTTCAAACATTGCACGAGGGAGATCCTGCCAGGCGACTCGAATTTTCTCGGTTTATGTTAAACGCTGACGCTGACCAGGAACATTTCCTAAGAAATATTTTGTGGACTGACGAGTCAAAGTTTAACCGGGATGGAATAACGAATTACCATAACTTACATTTTTGGGCACCTAAAGCAGGCAGGAATCCAAAAAAACTAAAAGAAACTGCGTCGCAAATGAGATTTTCCCTGAACGTATGGATGGGTGTCGTTGATAATTATTTGGTGGGCCCTCATTTCTTGCCCCAAAATTTGAACGGCGAAAATTACGAGGAGTTTTTGAGAAACAACGTAGACGATTTGTTGGCGGATGTTCCCGAAGAAATAAAAAACAACCTCATATTTCAACATGATGGTTGCCCAGCACATTACCGGATTACTGTCCGACAGTGGCTAGACGAGAGATATCCAAACCGATGGATTGGGAGGGGAGGGCCAATTCCGTGGCCAGCACGAAGCCCTGATATCACACCACTTGATTTTTACGTTTGGGGTCATATGAAGGCATTAGTTTATGTGACCCCAATAAATTCAGTCGAAGAACTTCGACAGCGAATAATAAACGCGGCGCAACAGATGAGAACAACGTTCACATCAAGAGTGACGAAAACCGAAGTTAGGAAGAGAATTCGAACCTGCATTCGTAATCGAGGGGCTCATTTTGAACAAGATGTGTAAAATTTGTAATAAAATTTGATGTACATTTTTTTATGCATTTTATTTCATACAAATACAAATGACCCTTTCTCTCCCCGCGCCGATTCAAACACATGCCTTGGCACGAATTATGTATTTTAAAATTGACTTTTATAGCTTTCTGGAAAGCTTACAGAATAAGCAAGTTGTTTTTGTTATTTGTACGATTAATGTCATAGAATTTTTTGTGACGAGACAACATTTTTGAAGCGTAAAATGAAAATATTGGTAAGATATTATTCTTATATCGCTCATTATTTTCATTATTTTGTTAAATTAAGTAGTTTTAAATATGTCCATAGCTTAATTGAAGTGCCAGCTACAACATCATTTTTAATGGTACCCATTCAAATATGTAGTTTTTTTTTTATTTGGAATGAAATGTCAAATTTTGGGTAAATATCGAAAAACCCTTAAAATTCTAATATCTCGAAAACTATTGAATTTCGGCCATACATATGGGGGGTTCAATTTGTTGCATTTTGGCCCCCTTATCAGCCCCTGACGGATATACGTCGAATTACCAGTAACCCTGTATATCGTTATTAACCGTAAAAGTGTGTGACTCAACCTTACTAGACTCTATCTTATGAGACTCTATCCGTGTGACTCTATCCAGTGTGTATATAACTTCGAGTGTGATATCACGTCACCCAAACTCTGTTTCGTCACCGTATCTAGCTGCTAGTGCCGTTATATCATCCTTACTCTCCTGTTTGTATCGCCGTATACAACGTCGCCGCATCCCGTCGAGTTGGCTGAGGTAACCAACAAGTTTAATGTCTCAGACCCATTAATGTATATTTCACGTCTATTGTAACCGGACGGGTTTCCATCTTTTATATACCCCTTTCTACATCGCATACATAATTTGACAAATTCCAGCATAATCACTGGTAATGTCAAATGCGGCTGCGACTTCATCCCTCATATGGTACATGGGATATCGAAGATTCACTGGTGAAGGATATTCTCCTAACAAGTTGACCTGTCCTTCAACTCGTTCCGCAAGTGTTAAGCGGCACAGCGCATTATAGTTGCGAATGTTTCCTTCTGGAACACATCTTCTATAGTACTCGTTGAGGTCTTCCCCAACGGCTCTGTCAGCTGCTCGAAGGTCTTGCATAATATTTAAAGATATCGAGGTAACCCTAGAACCTATCTTACAGAAAATAGAGCCTAACCAAAATACTATTTCGCTTAACACAACAAATATGGCTACCTCTTATTCCAATTCAACATACCCGTACACCTCCAATCGAGATTCCATGGTTCGAGATGCGATTAGATGCGAACACCTAAATTCAGAAGAGAGGAATCGCTTACTCAACATATGCTCTAAGTTCCCAGACGTGTTTTACTTAGAGGGGGATCAACTTTCACATACTGATACCCTACAACACGAAATCCGCGTTAGTTCCGAAACGCCGATTGCAGTCAAAAGTTATAGGTTTCCTGAATGTCACAAGGAGGAAGTAAACAAACAAATCAAAGATATGCTTGACCAAAAAAATTTTCGACCTTCAATGTCTCCGTGGTCTGCACCAATTTGGGTTGTCCCAAAAAAACAAGATGCCTCCGGTAAGCCTAAATGGCGTATCGTTATCGACTACCGCAAGCTAAACGAGATCACAATTGGTGATGCTTACCCTATTCCAAATATCTCCGATATCCTAGATCAGTTAGGCCATAGCAAATATTTTACAACGCTGGACCTCGTAGCCTCATTCCATCAAGTTAAAGTCAAAGACACAGAAAAAACTACGTTCAGTGTCTGTTGAATGTTGACCTTCTTTGTGCAGTCACTGTTTGATTCTTAATTCTCTATTCTATGCTACTGTCGTAGGTTTTTGAATTGAGATTGACTTTTTTTATGTATTCGCCAACGTGATCGCCTGACGGCTGCGCTAATGTATTTTCTATGTGATTTTATTTTAATATATCTGGTGTACAATTTCTTCTAGTACTTTGATTGCATCCACGAAAAATCTTTCTACGAGAAGTTAACACCCTCTCCCTTTGCGCAGCCTCCTTCTGCGAGACGACTGTCTCACAGAAGGAAACCACCGCGTCCCAGGACTCGTCGCTGCCGACCATCGTCTCGACTACGGCCGGCAGCGACAAGTCACTGCCTACTTCTGAGATGAGGGCACGGCGCGGCTCCTCCCAAGAGGCACACTCTGCCAGCGTATGCCGCGCCGTGTCCTCCCGGCAGTCGACGCAGTGGTGACACCGGGCGTCCGGCTCCCTGTTTACGACTGTTTGCGACACAGGTACTTCCCGAAGCAACCATGCCCCGAGAGCACCTGCGTCACCCGAAACGACAGGAAGCCGTGCCTCCTCCCGAGCCAGCGCTCGAGCACCGGCCGGACCGCCTCGATGGTGACGAGGCCGGCGGTAGGGCGTGAAAGCCTGTCCCTTTTTATTTCAAATGAAACGCAAATGAAGCACGAACGAAGTTCATACGTACATGATTTCGTATCGCGGTGTCGTTTTGACATTTACTTCAAACGAAGTTAGAATGCAGACGGAGCGCAAGTGCGCGTTCGTGGAATAGTTGAAATGAAGCTACTTTTTCTCAAACGTTTCACGAGCATTCGCTGTGTTTTTGTGTGATATTTGTTTATTTTATTGTGTTTGCTGTAAAAATGTTATATTTAGACCTATTATAATGTGCTTACGCGTACGACGTAGCTGTAGCTCGTGCGGAGGCTAGGCGGCTGAACGTATTGGCGAGGAAGAGTGATCCGGCTTTCGATCTCAGTGATCGAAAGTTTGTAAATAGATACCGATTGTCCAAGGGCCTTACTCGGCAGCTGCTTTCCGAGTTAACTCCTCACCTTCTACCCACAGTACGTTCAGATGCTTTGGACCTCTTCCGTCCAAACTAGCACAGTTAACAGACGTGTTGTTAAATTGATCCCAATTATAAGTTATTAGTTTCACGCGATATTAGTGCATATCTTATGTGTCAAAGTTATCAATCTTCCGTCCACAAGTTAACTGAACAACTAACCGCGGAGGTGCACCCCGGTTCACCCGCGACCCGCGAGGAAAAGAGACTGTCGCCATAATTGCCGTCCTGCTCTTGTTCCGCTACTACGGGCTGCGGAACATCATCAGGGCACGTCACCGCCAGCGCATGCTACATGCTATGCGGAAAGGAGAAGTTTGACATAATTGCTGTCCCATTCTTGCAACGCTGGGAATAGACGTCACTCCAACTGTACGTCACACCGTAGTACTGCATTGGAGCCGTAGACGAGTCACTACGCTAATCGACGCCACTGTTTGCGTGAGGTAATTAAGTTAATATTATTTACGTACTTCCTACTTTAACGAGGCGGCTGCCTACGTTTATTTGTATTTGCCTTTCATCTGGAAATAAGTTAGTGTGATATCATGTCAGTGTCTCGTACGCCTCCAAAAGGCACTAAAGAAATCGCGGATGAGCCAATGCGTATTCCTCATGATTCTGACACTGCATCTGACCAGATTCCTTCTGACAGCGATTCAGCTAATCTTTTTATCACCTCACGCAAATTTAAGCGTAAACAAGGTGACTTACATATGGCTGAAATAAGGGAATTATTTGATGAATTCTCCAAGATTCAAACATCTAAATTTGATGGCCTGACTGCAGCCATGACCCTGCTATAGGAAGAGACTGCCGGGATGAGGGAATCTGTCAAATTCATGTCCCAAAAATATGACGAAATGCTGGAGAGTCTGGGAAAAATGCAAAAGGAAAATTCTACCTATAAAGTACAGGTTGAGCAACTGGAACAGAGAATCGATTTTCTTGAAAGGAAAGCTAGATCCACCACCATTGAGCTGCGTAATGTGCCGCAAGCCCCATCGGAGACCAAGGATGACATCACGCAAGTAGTGTGTAAAGTTGGTGAAGTCTTGCAGCAGCCCTTACAGCCTGTAGATATCCGTGATACGTATAGATTTAAAACCAAAAATAATACTATGTCTCCCATCATTGTTGAATTTGCATCAGTAAATATTAAAGAAAATATTATTCAGAAAGTTAAATTGTTTAATAAAAGCAACAAAGAGAATAAATTAAATAGTGCGCACCTAATGATTAATGGCCCAACTAAACCAATTTATATCTCTGAGTCTCTTACTCCACCTGCTAAGAAACTTTTTTATCTAGCTCGTCAGCATGCTAAAAAATATTCTTTCACGGGTTGCTGGCATTCTTATGGAAAAATCTATATGAAGAAAAGTGATGATCTGCCATCCATTCGTATAGACAATGAGGAGGATATTCTCAAACTTACCCAAGTCTGACTAGTCCGAATAAGTAACAGTATTGTTAATAATTTTCAGTTGATAATCCTACATTATATTTTAGTATTTAATCTTAATCATAAGTATAAAATTGTTGTATGTCATATTGTTATTGTCTTGACAAACGTTTTATTTACACACACACACTTTCACACACACGTGCAAATTCTGATGAGCGCAATATCCGGTCTAGTTCTACTTATATCTAGTACTTTTTTCCTCCTTATCTCCTTTAGAATAACATCTGCTAAAAAACATAATTCGATAACTTAAATAATCTTAATAACTTATCTACTGACATTGATTTAATAACCGTGGCTAATTCATCTACTTGTGTCATTGATGAATGCAAAAACCTATTTCATCCGCTGATAAATCTCTGAAAATGATTACTCAGAATATAAGAAGCATTAAATGCAACATGGCTGGTATGGTAACTCTCTTAGCTAGATCCTGTGTTGACTGGGATCTAATAGTGTTAACGGAGTGCTGGTTAACTGGTATTCATAACCCACCTACGTTGGATGAATATACATATTATTCAACTGCTAATAACCGAACACAAAATGAAGGGGTAGTTGTTTATATCAAAAAGGGTATTCAAGCACGTGTGAAGGAGGTTTCTATCATGGACTGTAATAGTTTATTAATAACACTAGGGAAACATACTGGGATTTTAGCTGTTTACCGGTCACCCAGTGTTAGGAATGTGGATAATTTCTTGGAAGGTTTACATAGTGTATTGTTTAATTTTGCATCTAAATATATAAACTTTATCCTAGCTGGTGATATTAATATCGACATCTCTGAAGCAACTCTGGACACACGAAAACACAATTATTTGAATCTTATGGCTTCTCATGGTATGCTTCCAGCTCACTTATTTCCAACTCACTCAAAATCATGTATTGACCATATCCTACTCAAAACCAAATTTCCAGCATCATGTTTGGTAGCTGAAACTTCGCTGACTGATCATTACAGTGTCATCCTTTCTATTGATATGTCTATTCCTACTAAACGCCAAACAAAAACCTTAAAGAGAACTGACTATGCTTCCCTTGATGAGGTAATCATGAGTATTGACTTTGCGCCTCTCTATTCATTAAATGATGTAAATGATGCTGTAGCAACTTTCACTGGTTCTCTAAATACTGCTATTGAGTCATGCACTAAAATTATAACCCTGCCAAGAAGAAAGAGAATCCTAAAGCCTTGGATAACTCCAGGTCTTTTGAAATGCATGAGGAACAGGGATAAACTGCACCTTAATTCGAAAAAATCTCCAAAGAATATGACACTAAAACTAACTTACACTAGATACAGGAATTTTTGTAATAATTTATTAGGAAATCTGAAAATAGAATATGAGCGGAATGAAATTGAAAATGCAGGAACTAATTCTAAAAAGCTTTGGAATGTCATCAAAAAAGTCACCAACTCCACCCAATCAAGAGAAGTTGCTTCTGAACTGATATCACCTAGTGATCCTCAGCATTCTGTTGACACTATAAATGCATTCTTTGCAAATGTTGGAAAATCATTGGCTGAAAAGCACTTATCTCAAAAATCGTCGTCAAACTCTCTGATACCTCATACACCCATTTGTCCCCATTCTTTTGTATTACTTCCAGCAGATGAAAATGAGATAAATACACTTATACTAAACCTAAAAGTTAATTGCGCTGCTGGACGAGATAATATATCGGCAGCTGTTCTCTCCCGTTATAGACCTACATTAGTTACCCCACTGACCTTTATTTGTAACTTAGCGTTTCTAACTGGATCTTTCCCTCAAGCTTTCAAAATATCACAAATCCTACCTATACATAAGTCGGGTGACAGGGATTGTGTCAATAACTATAGACCTATCTCTATACTACCAACTTTGTCAAAGATTTTGGAGAAACTCATGAATAAAAGACTGCTAAATTATCTAGAGAAATACAATCTACTCTCAAATTCTCAATACGGTTTTAGATGTAATAAATCCACTAGCGACGCTGTTCATGAAGTTACAGACTATGTTGTAAATAACATTGATAATAAAAACAAAGTTCTGGCTATATTCCTCGATTTGGCTAAGGCATTTGACACAGTCTTTGTCCCCAGACTGCTTAGCAAGCTTGAAGGTATGGGAATTCGGGGATTACAGCTCAACCTCTTCACTGACTACCTTTCTAATAGATTCCAGTGTGTAAAAGTTGGCGATTGGATAAGTGGTGATCTTCCCATTACCTATGGAGTTCCTCAAGGAAGTGTCCTTGGACCTTCTTTATTCCGCATTTATATTAATGACCTCTGTGACCTTGAACTTCCCAATGGAAAGATTGTTGCTTTTGCAGATGACACGGCACTCGTATTTAAAGGCACCTCATGGAACGAAACATTCCAACACGCTCAGTCTGGCTTTGATGCAGTTAACCAGTGGCTAAGATTTAACCTCCTATCGCTAAATGTAGACAGAACCAAATTTATAAAGTTCTCTATCCGCAATGTCCCCCAAACGCTGAATAATAATCCTGATACGAGTACTATTATCGCACACTCCCAGAATTGTTGTCGCATTACACCCTGTGACTGCCCTCTGCTTGAGCAAACGAGCACTATCAAGTATCTTGGCGTCCTAATTGATAGTAGACTTAACTTTGCTCCACACATTGATCTCGTTTCTTCTAGGATTCGCAAGCTAATATATACATTTAAAAAGCTCAGACATATAGCTAATGCAAAGTTGATAAAAACAATTTATTCTGCCCTATGCCAATCGCTATTGATCTATTGTACTACTCATCTTTACCAAACCTGCGGAGTATTAACAGTGAGACAGCTTTACGTACTTCACACTGTTGTCAGAATGCATGGTCTCCTGAAGTATAACCCGACAGCTTTTCTCCAGAAACGTAGAAAGCATACAGTTTGCATATATAAGGCTTGCCACACTCATTTTGCACAGAGATTCTTCAATTTCATAGGTGGCCTTATGTATAATAAAATCAATGTAATCTTAAAAATATATCCCCTAACCAAGCAAAAATGTAAAAAAGCAGTCACTAAATGGCTCATGACACTTGATTATACCAAAACGGAACTAATCCTAAATATTCAAAAGTAGAATCATGTCACCGGATTATACCTAATTGCATTAACTTACACTTTTACCTCATAATCTTGAATTCACAAACCAATATAACGCTCAATCACTCACTTACTCACTCACTCACGCTCGAACACAAGTACACCGTCGCACACACTCCCTCACACCCTCACGCATACATACACACGCGTACATACACGCATACATACATACATACTTATTAACATTAATCTGTCAAGTACAATATACAACAGAAAATCTTACTTACCTTAATTTTGTTTTCTTAAATTTTCTATCAAACTTAAATTTAAAGAAAAGGGAAAAAACACCCTTAGTTTGGCCTAATCAAATAGTTTCTTAAGTGCTGTAAATGTCTTTTTTGTAATGTTCAGCTTTTATATTATATTTCCGCCATGGAAGAGCCCTGATATCTGAGATACAGGATTAACCTAGTTCGGAAGTCAGGAGTTCATTTAGTTTAGCTGCCTAATTCTTTGTTATATAAATGTTTTTACTAGTTCTTGGTAACATTTCTGTATTAGGCTATATTATTTGGTCCAAATAAACGTTATTATTACGTTATTATTATTACGTGGAAACTAAGGTAAGAAACCATGTATTTGATGTAAGGAATGCTCCTCATAAACTATGATACTAAAACTCCATTACCTACTTATGTATTTTTGTTTTAGGTTTTGGTTGCACTAGCATTCTTTGCTTCTGGGTCTTATCAGACTCTTGTAGGTGATAACCGGAATCACTGTGTTTCTCAAGCCAGTGTTTCCAAAGCAATCCGACAGGTGGTAATGGCTTTAAATAAGCCGTCTATTTTAAATAAATATGTTTCTTTCCCCTTTCAACGACAAGAAAGGGAACAAGTTATAAGAGAGTAAGTATAAATAATACCTTTGAATTTATTGATACTGAATTGTTGATACTTTTTGAAGGAAAATATTGATTGAAATTGTTTTTTAGGTTTTACAGACGTTATAAAATGCCGGGACTGCTGGCCTGTGTCGATGGGACCCATGTGGCCATAGTGTGCCCTCAGCATAATGAAGAGAGATTCATGAATAGAAAAGGGTACCACTCTCTAAATGTTTTAATAGTGAGTAATAAATAATGTAAATAATTATGATAAACTAATAAAGATTATAGACATTTCTATAAGTATTTTTAAATATTAAGCTCATTTAGTATCTCTCATAATTCTTTTGTACTTAGTATTTTTTTTTTTCAGATGTGTGACTCAAATTTAAATATATTATGTGTAGATTCCAGTTTCCCTGGGTCTACTCATGATAGTGTTATATGGGCTCAACACTTCTTAAATGCATATCTTGATAGGCTTCACAGGACTGCTGGGGAAGATGTTTATGTTTTAGGTATGAGTATACAGTATTACCTAAATTAATTATCTATTTTATTTTTATGTTGCTTGTAACTTTCTACTGTGTTTATTTAATTTTTAAAAACCAGAAACTTTTCAAATACTATTTTCAATTACAGGAGACTCAGGGTATGCCTTGAGGCCTAATACTATGATACCTGTGACAGACCCAGCTCTGGATACACCTGAGGAGTATTATCAAGATCTGCATTTATCTGCCAGAAATGTAGTGGAGCGTTGTATCGGTGTATTAAAGGCAAGATTTAGGTATGTACAACCTTTTTTTTTTTAATTCTTAATTTTATTTTATTTTATTTATTTGGGACAAAAAACAGTTATACATTACAGCATTTACAAAAAGTAGTTATATTACAGTTGAGAAAACGTATAACCCACACTATTGTCCACGAAGTGACATCTGAGTATGATAACGAACGCGTGTTAAATGAGAGAAAAAAATAAAATAAAAGGGACATATTTAAAAGAAAAACATTATACATATACCGATGAATTGAAGGAAGCGGATGACAAGAGCATCCGACTTATGAGCGACCTGCAAGAGATTGTGAAATCATTCTTTTAAATTTAGATTGCGACAGCGCGAAAATATCAAAATCAGTGAATTGTGAGTTATAGGTTTCTAAAAGCCGGCGGAGAGGTGCTCGCACCCCGGCCTTCGTTCTACATCGCGCAGTGTAGAATAGTCGAGGTGCGCGCATCTCCCGCCGAATAACAGTTCTAGGTACAACGTAACACAATCTATTCGAGAGCTCAGTACAATTAAATTTGTTATTGCATATACCGTACAGCATCACAACCATGATCAATGAACGTCTGGAATCCAAGCTCAATATTCTATAATGATTTAACAAATCTGCATAGGGAATCCTTGTACGGAAGCACTTGTAGTGCGTGGCACGAAGAAATTTTTTCTGAACCATCTCTATTGCTTGCTTATATTTATCATAGTACGGGGACCAGATGGGTACCGCATATTCCAGCTGAGAACGGACTAGTGTTTTATATAAGAAGAGAAAAGTAGAAGGCTTTATGAAGTCTTTACAAGACCGCATGACAAAACCATACATCTGAAAGGCTTTGTTAATTATGCTGTCGATATGGGCGTCTAAATGTAATTTGCAGTCAAGCAGCACGCCAAGATCACGTGTGCACTCAGTTTTTTTCAATTGTATGTCGTTCAAGGTATATGGGAAGTTATTAGTATTTTTGTTTTTAGTAAAAGAAATAAAGTGACATTTTGGAAGACTAAGATGAAGTTTATTGACTAGACAGTATTGTGAAAGCCTGCATAAGTCCTCTTGTGGCAACAAACAATCCTGGGAGTTCGCACAAGCCTTGTAGATTTTAATGTCATCGGCGTACATTAGGAATTTCGAGTTGACTATGCAGGATTTTATGTCGTTTATAAACAAGATGAAAAGCAATGGGCCTAAGACAGATCCTTGAGGCACACCTGATTCGACGACCACCCAATCAGACTCGAATCCATTGATAACAACCTTTTGAGTCCTCCGAAATATGTATGAAGCAAACCATCTGAGTAAGTTGCCTTTTATACCATTGAAAGCGATTTTATCGAGAAGCAATTTGTGGTCCACCTTGTCAAAAGCCTTCCGGAAGTCAGTGTATACGGCATCAACCTGCGTGCGCATGTCCATGTTTTCAAACAAAAATTGTGTAAAAATGATTAAGTTTGTGGTAGTGGATTTGGATTTAACGAAACCATGTTGCTCGGGTATAAAAAGGTGATTTAACTGTGGAAATAAGTGACTGTGCACTAGACCCTCAAAAAGTTTAGACAAGGTGGACAAGATAGATATGGGTCGATAATTCTCAACGTTTCCTTTGTCGCCGCTTTTGTGAATGGGCGTGATGAAAGCCCTCTTCCAAACATAAGGGAAAATCCCTTCCCTGAGACATTTGTTAAATATTATGTGTAACGGGACACAGATGGTTTGTGCAGTGTTTTTAAAGAAGGAAGGGGGCAGGCTGTCCGGACCAGCTCCTTTAGCTAAGTCTAATGAGGTAAGTGCCTTAAGTATGACACTCTTTTCGAGGTAAATATCCGGAATGCATACGGAATTCTCATCAAGGGTTTCTGGGGGTGTCCAGGTATTAGGGTCAAAAGTTGAGGGCTCGTATACTGAGTTGAAGAAGCCAGAAAACAGTGAACATATCTCAGCGGGGCAGTTAGATGAATTATTTTTGTACTGCATGTTAGCTGGGATTCCTGAACCTTTCTTTCGGTTAGAGATGTACGTCCAGAAGTGCTTGACATTAATAGGTATGCTTTCTTCAACACTTTGCATGTACTTATTATAACACTGTTCACAAAGTAGTTTGAAACGTTTACGCTGAATAGAGAACTTTTCATAATCGGATAAGTTACGCAGTTTTTTCCATCTTATCCACGCGCGTTCTTTACTTTTGAAAGTTTTAATTAGAGAAGCGTTAAACCAAACGGGAAAGGCAGTTGATTTTTGACGCGACAGTGGAACATATAGTCTGACGATTCCATATATATAGTCATAAAAAGTATCTACGGCCTGTTCACTGGAGAGATTAAGAAACAGTTCGTCCCAGCTCAACTTATTTAGTTCGACATTCATTTCTTGGTAATTAGCTTTAAAGAAATTGTATTTTATTGTAGAGTGACGCTTCATGGGTGTAAATGGTGTCTGTAGGGAGGTTAAAACAGAAAATGGAGGGTGATGACTGTCGGGCTGCAGAAGTAAAATGTCGGACTGTATCTGACATTCAGTATTGCTAATAAATAAGTCCAAAACCCGACCCAAATTATTTTTAATTGTGTTGTATTGAGTAGCATTCGTAATAGCCATTAAATGCAATAAAAATCGACCTACATTATTTTGTGACTGAGTACTCACATGACTAGTACTGCCTGACCACTCAATTTCGGGTAGATTGTAATCACCGGCTAAATAAAATGATTCAATACAGGGAGCCGTAAGAATATTTTCTAATGTGGACAGATGTGATAAGTAAACATCGTCCGGTGTGCGTGGTGGTATATAAGCAGCGCTAATGATGTGGTGAGTGTTGGAGCGCGACGCGGGCACTTGGATTATAACGTGCTCGATGCCAGTGGGAGAGGGACACGTTAATATCCTTACAGGCCGAAGCCCGCGCAGCACGGCTATCAGAACACCCCCGCCCTCGCGCTTGTTTGTAGCAATGCGGTCACGATCGTCTCTAAAAACCAAGTAGCGGTCATCAATGAATTCTTTGTCCAATATATTAGGTGTTAGCCATGTCTCAGATAATATGATCACGTCAAACGACAAGGAAAGGATGTTGGTGTAAAGTGTGTGCAATTTAGTGCGGATCCCTCTACAGTTTTGATAAAATAATGATAAATTATTATTACTAAGCATTGCGTGTAATTAAATAAAAAAGGAGTAAACAACAAAAAAAAGTGAAGCAAACATTTTTAGATTCAGGTATATTGAGAAACTTGGATCCCGTTCGTAGTGGGTAGCGGTATAAAATTGAGTTACATACGATTACATGGTTATGAGTAAAAACAACAGCTAATGAGCGAGTTTTAAATAATAAGTTCTGTAGAAAAATTAATGATATAAGCGGCATACAATCTAGGGCAGTATCGTTTACGTACGTATAAGAACAACAAAGGCGAGAAACGTAACAAAACAATGTTATAAAACCAATTTTCGTGACTACAACAACTGGAACACACTGAAGGCATGCGTTATGAGTTTTAAACATTTTTATAAAGTAAATCTGTGCAAGCGTTTGTTTAAAATCGACATCTATGTAAATATAACAAAAAACTAAGCTATTCATCCTGAAGATTATTACACTGCGCAATCCTGTTGACATCGTTTTGACAGCGCACAGCAAATGTTTTAGAATTATCGGAAGCTTTAACAAGTATAGTAGCGTTTCTAATCCAGACATACTTAACGTTATGTTTCCTAGCCATCTCACGACTAGTACGAAATAATTTTTTTATTATAAAGAGTGAGATGCTCGTTAATATACATTGTACAGGGGGTACCAGACAAACCGATTAGGTCGGACGTAACATTTTTAGATAAACGATAGGCACTTAAGACATTATCGCGAAGGATGCGTGAGGCTAATTTTACGATTACATTCTTAGGTTTGTTACTTTCCTGTGTACGTGCGTGGGGGACACGGTGAACGGCTAGTACATCTTGGCGGGGAATTGAGCACTTTATGGTAGCACCGATCTTTTCGACGAGCCCAAGAAGGTCTTCATCACGTTTCTCAGGCAGGTTGCAGATCTCAATGTTATTGAGTCGGGCTTGCTGTTCCAGCGACTCAATTTTTAGTTCCATCCCGGATAATTTGTCATTCCTGTCGTTATCCGATGAACGAGACGACATCTTTAAATCTTCGACTTTTCTCTCGAGATTGGTTATGCAGTTTTTGTAGGCTTGGTTTTCCTTCTTCAAATTATCCATCTGCTGTCTCATCTCCTCAAACTTGCTGTTCATGAAGTCCACCGAATCCCGAATCTCCTGGTTAATGGTCTGTATTGAGGAATTTTGTGTTTTCAGGACCTTAATCTCAACAACTAGTGCTTCCAGCGCCGAAGTTTGTCGCTCCACCAGTTTCTGCACACGCTCATCCTGTTCCTGCTTCCAGGTTTTTAGCAAGGCTTTTATCTCCAGATTATTGGGTGAGAAGTCACAACTAAGTCGCTTACGGCGAGACCGGGTGTTTACGTTGTCGTCACTGCATACAGTTTTCGGAATGTCTGAATCTGACATTGATAGGTCACTCGTCATGCTATTGTTCCTAACCTCCGTTGCTGGGGGTGTACGTTGCATTGCGATGCTGATGAGTACTTGTATTTGGGATGATATGTGGTATTGACAGGAGCACACCGAGGTTTGCACACATGCACACTCACAGTTGTATCCGTGAGTTGACAAGAACTATTACGTCACGATATGAAGATAGGAGCAGGACAGCAATTATGACGACTGTGCTATTTACGCGGAGGTGAAGGCGGGCTCGCGGTCACTCGCGCGCGCACTTGGTGACTCGCGGGGCTCAAGCCGAAGCAAAGAGAAATTATGCAAATACTATGAGCTTTGGCTGACCATAAGGATTATAGTTCCCGGTACAATATTTACTTTTAGACAATAATAATTAGAAAAAATTAACACACGTCCGCTCTCGAACAGGGCACGGAGCCGAAAAATTAATAGTAAATATTATAATTCTAATATTATCTTTTGCAGATGCCTATTGGTGGACCGAAAGCTGCATTATTCCCCGGGCGTAGCGGCAAAAATAACAAATGCCTGCTGTGTGCTACATAATATAGCACACATGGCTAGACTCCCCTACATTCGCCTAACACCGGCCGAGGCGGCACGAGAGCGCGAGTTGACAGAGGGCGCGAGGTACCTGGCGCCGCCGCAACAGGGACAACGTAGGCGCGGCGGCGGCGGCGCCAGCCTCCTCTCGGAGTTGGAGCTAGGCCGCGCGCGCCGCCATGCCCTTGTACAACGTTTGTGGGCAGATAGACATATTATATAGCTTTACATTTGAAATAGTATTTCTATAAAGGTCATTCATTTAGAATTTTTTGTACTGTTTTATAAAAAAAGCAAATTAATGTTCTAGACAAATAAGATTTATTGAAATTATAAAATTGATTTCAAATTATCAAATGTATAAATTAATAATAATCAAGTGCACCCAATTAAAATTAAAAATGAGAGTAACTGTTGCGGCTACCGGGGTATGTCCAGTACCTTACGGTTGCCTGGGACAGTCTCCCACGTTTTTGACGTATGTTTTACCCTATTGTTGATCATCGGAACGCGCTCCGAGACCGTTAAGTTGTGCCCTTATTTATTTCGTTCCGCAAAATTAATTATCGGCTGTAATACTTTTACTTTTCTACTAAACAGAAGTCTGTTGTTGTATACATCCACTAATAATTGTTTTCGGTCCTCCAAGAAGTGAAATACAAACAATAATAAACATTATAAAAGTGCCGTATCATAGTTGTTTTGGCAGTGAATAGAGGGGGCAGGCAGGGCTTCTTCAATAACGCTCGAAATTACAATTTTAAATAAAAGTTTTAATGTTATTGTTATTACAACGTTTGACTTGTCACCACGTACGCACGGTCCTGCGTCTATATTGTTCTCTGCTTGAGCACATGGCGGACGGATCCTTTCTCTCCAACATCTGGTCGCAATCGTTTTACGATCTGTCAAAAGTCGACAGATGGCGTTGCTTGACGAAACATATCGGCCACCTTGGAAGTACCAACTTCCAACCAAAACTGGAGACACGTAGTCTAAACCGGCAGCGGGCAGATTTTTGACGAAGCACGCTTGATTGTGCCTTGTGATGTTTGGATCTCAGCTACTCTGGAGACTCCATCATTGCCTGGGAACAGTTTAATAATTCTACCCATGCTCCACTTGAGTGGTGGTAGGTTATCTTCTTTTATGACGACAAGGCTGTCCTTGGCGATGTCGTCTGTCTTGTGTGCCCACTTCGTCCTGCGTTGCAGCTCAGACACATATTCTTTTGACCACCGCTCCCAAAAATGTTGCCGCAACTGTTCCAGCCGATGGTAGCGACAGGCAGGCGTAGATTTCGTGAAGTCCTCACTGGCAGGTGCAGTCAACGGCCGGCCGATTAGGAAATGGGCAGGTGTGAGTGGAAGGTAATCATTCGGATCTGCGGACATAGGTGATATAGGACGGGAGTTCAGGACGGCCTCAACCTGGGTCAATACCGTACTAAACTCCTCGTAAGTTAGCTTAGCATTACCTACGACACGTCTCAAGTGATACTTACACGACTTCACTCCTGCCTCCCATAAACCACCAAAATGAGGCGCATAAGGCGGAATGAATTTAAACATAATATTATTACTACTAGCAAAATCAATTATTTCGTTTGATTTTCCAAATATAGCTGAAAGCTCCCTTTCAGCTCCAACGAAATTCCTACCATTATCGGAAAAAACTTGACACGGCTTACCGCGTCGTGATATGAATCGTTTGAATGCCAATAGATAATCCTGAGTGGACAAAGAACTAACTAATTCTAAATGCACAGCTCTGGTAGCAAAACAAACGTATAAACAAATATATCCTTTAATTAGTAGTGAACCTCTGCCTTTGCGATTCAATATAGATATTGGCCCGGCATAATCAACACCACATCGCATGAATGGAAATCCACCCTCTAAACGTTCAGCAGGAAGATCACCCATGTGTGGAGTTAACGTATTTCCTTTCATGCGAATGCAGGTTACACATTTGTGAACCACCAGCCTTGCCAAATTACGTGCTCCTAGCACCCACCATCTATCGCGCATGGCAGCCACGAGAAGCTGAGGTCCAGCATGAAGTAAACGTTTGTGTTCGTATGAACACAATAGCCAAGTAAATCGATGTTTACGACACAACAATACTGGATGTTTCTTATCGTAATTAAATTTTGAATTACTTAGTCTGCCACCAACACGAATTATATTATCTTTATCTAAAAATATACTTAGACCTATTGTTTTATTCCTGGACTTATTGTTTAAAAACACATTTTCTTTAAGGTTATGATATTCCTTACTGAATGATTGTGATTGAACTAAACGTGTCAACACAACTAATGAACTATTAATCTCGCTCATGGTCAGTGAACCCGTTTTGCGACCTTGACCGCCATGCGATGCACGTAAGTTATAAATGTACCGTAAGACATACGCGATCGTTCTTTGCAAACGATTAAAACAAGAAAACCTATCGATTTCAATTATAATATTAATAATAATATTAATAAAAAACAGGGTTTAGAATAAAACTAGAATAAACAAAAACAGAATTGATTTAATATAAAAAATAAACAGATTTGACTTTTAAACATCATGTATAATTCTCCCTACATAGTTCCCTTTCTATTTTTATACTCGGAATTAGGAACCAAATGCATCGGAATTACGATTTTTAAATCGGAATAAGGTACCTCGGACTTTTTTTATATTTTTATTTATTTTATCAGCTTCAATAACCTTCTACTGACAAACTGCAAATATTTTTCAAAAATTTGATAGCTAACACTTCTGATAAAAATATAAAATTGTACACAAAGGTCCGATAAATACTTAATTTATAATGTTCTTTCGTGTTATGTTAAAAACAGCGCGGAATTAGGTGCCTTTACCTGTAAATGCACCTTATTCCGAGGGGTTCTAAAAATGGCATCATATTCCGATGTATTTAGAAAAACAGTTTTTTAAAGCAATTTACTAGTTATTTATGGTCTGCATGATAAAATAATGAATTAATAATTATCTGTTCATATTTATTTATACAAAGGAGAGTTTAGTATGGTCACACTGTAAAATAATCGGTCATTTTGCCGCGGGGAGCGGCGTCGAAAGCACACTTCATACATTTGGGACCTTATGCACGTGAGTATTACGATTTGCCAAATAGTGTTTTACGTAATAATTTTATACAACGCGAGTTTTCGTTTAGGTTGAAATATTGAAAGGATAATATTTTTTATCGAAAACACTTAAGATTTGAGTATTTTATTTGCAAATTAGCAAGAAAATAAGTGTTTAAAATACCGCGGCATTAGGTGCAAAATATTTTAGTGTGTTCCTAAAAGCCGATGTATACCACGGAAAAACAAATTTAAAGACATTTAGTTTTTTTAAATTTCGGTGTCTGTTTTATGATTATAAACTTTAATGTGTTAGTTCTGACTTAATGAATAACTCATACATTTAATAATCTATTTCCGAGGTACACCGTGGCGTCGCATTTACTAATTATAGCAGGTCAAAAATTGTTTGTACAGGTACTTTATTAATACGTTGTATAGAAGATTTTAGTGAAGACATTAGGTTTTATAAGTGTTCTGTTATTATATGTATGTACTTTATATTTGTTTTCCTTTCATATTGTAACTATACATTATTTTATTTGCATAATATTAAAAAATCTTTTACTTTTTAGTACTCGGAATTAGAAACTTTGATTTAGCATCATAAAACGCTATTCCGATGTATTTACGTCGGAATAAGGTTACATGAGTACCTAATTCCGATGTATTTACGTCGGAATAAGATTACATGAGAACCTAATTCCGAAGTTAGTTAAGACCCTGTTTAAATACAGAGTGTTCATTATTTTATGTGCTTAGTAGATACGCGTTTAGTAACTGAAAGAATACTAATCATCTATACAAATACATAAAATTGGAGTGTGTGTTTGTAAAAAAATATAATAAAATTATTTTTTTTACGTTTAGTTTTTTTTTAATTGCATGTATTTTATTTATTTTATTATATTAAAGAAAATGACTTTAGAAGACTCTTAGGAATATTCATATTAGGTATTTTCCCTTTTTACCGGTGCTACTACGGGTCGTAGCACAGGTAAAAATAATTATTACCTGTGGTACTACTTACATTAACTTACTTGTGTTGTTGTAGGATAATGAACGCAAAAAAGAAATATACGGTCGAGGATCTTGAAAGTGCGCTTATTGCAATTAATAATGGCAGTAGCGTCTATAAGGCTTCCCGAGAATACAACATTCCAGAAACGACATTGAGAGACAAACGTGACCAAAAATATAGTGGCCATATAGCCGGTCGCAAAACGGTACTCTCAAAATCGGAGGAAACAAAAATTGTTGACTGGATCCATTATCTAGGAAAACATGGTTTCCCAGTTTCTAAAGAGCAGTTGAAGCAAGGAGTGGCAAAGCTAGTTGAAAATTTAAACCGTCCAAATACTTTCAAAGATGGTATGCCTGGTAAGCACTGGCTTGCCAATTTTTTGTCAAGACACCCAACTGTAGCAAAGAGAGTAGCACAAACTTTACCAACTCATCGAAACAAAATTAATGAACAAGATGTGCGCAACTGGTTTGATAGAGTCAAAAGTTATTTTGAAACTAATAATTTATTAGGTGTGCTTGAGGATGAATCAAGAGTGTATAACTGTGACGAAACGGCCTTTTTTCTCTGCCCCAAAGAAAAAGATGTCTTAGTAAAAAAGGGCAGCAAGCGTGTGTACAATAGAGTTGCTAATGATGAGAAAGAGTGCCTAACAGTTTTAGTCAATGTGTCTGCTGGAGGTAAAATAGCTCCACCTATGGTATTGTATCCATACAAACGCCTGCCTAAAAACTTGCCTCTGACGGTGCCACCAACGTGGGGTATAGGATGTACGGAATCAGGGTGGATGAATATGGAGGCTTTTTATGAATATGTCGCAAATGTATTTTACAAGTGGTTACTAGAAAATAAAATAACACTGCCAATTGCCCTGTTCATGGATGGACATACCTCACACATTTCGTTGCCATTAAGTCTTTTCTGCAAAGAAAAGGGAATCATACTAGTTGCGTTATTACCAAATTCGACACACCTTCTTCAACCACTTGACGTTGGAGTTTTTCGACCTGTTAAGGGTACATGGAAAAACGTAGTACACGACTTCAGAGTAAATAATAATTATGCCAAATTAAAACGTACAGATTTCGCCATGGAAGTAAAAAAATGTTTCGATATAAGTATTAAAGTAGATACAATAAAAAATAGCTTTAGAAGCGCTGGAATCTTTCCATTTGACGCCAATAATATTGACTTCTCAAAGGTAATGCCACGGGACTCACGGGAAGCTACTGCTATTAATTCACAGGACCAGTTATATACAAAGGAAAAGAATAGTTTTTTTGAGAAGTTTGAGCAACGACTGGCCCCAGAAGTTCTTCAACTATTTGTCGAATCTGGAAATGAGTGGGAAGGTGAGGAAAAGTATAGATGTTTATTTGGGTTCTGGAAGAAAATACAACAAGAAGAACCTCCTCCTATCTTCAACGATACTACAATTGCGAACAACATACGTGATTGTGATATATCAGATGTTGTTTCGAATATAGAAATAGGTCCAAACGGTAGTATCATACTTCCTTTGAGCCTAAGTCCTAGATCAATCATGAGCCACGATATTCCCCAACTTGATATGGATCAGACATTGACACCAGGAAATAACCATTCAAGGCGATATTCTTCTGATTCTATTTTGCAAATAGAAACCTCACTTGGTCATAATATAACTGAAGATGAGCCTCAACCTTGTTGTTCAAGAACTCAAATACTTCCTTTGAGTCTAAGTCCTAGATCAATCATGAGCCATGATATTCCCCAACTTGATATGGATCAGACATTGACACCAGGAAATAATCATTCAAGACGATATTCATCTGATTCTATTTTGCAAATAGAATCACTTGGGCATATAACTGAAGATGTGCCGCAACCTTGCTGTTCAAGAACTCAACATTTTCAATCATCACCACCAATGTCACGGCAGTCAAGCAGTGATCCAACGCTGGATATTTTTCACCCTGCTGATAACACTAATAACGCCAACCAAAGTACAAATAATATAATAGCAGTTAAAAGTACACCTAACAAGAAACCAAATTTTCCTACTCCGTTCAAAACAGCGTTTTATTTTCCACAATCTCCAAAGAAAACAATGACTAGAAAAACTAAAAAACAAACACCAACGGTGGCAACTGCTGACGACTTTATAGAATATCAACGTAGAATAGCAAAAGAAAAGGAGGAAAAAGCGGAGGGCATTCTTAAGAGACGAGCAGATAGATTAAAAAAACAAGAAGAAAGGAAATCTAAAAAAAATAAAACCATACAGAAGAGGAAAACAGTACGAAAGACAAACAACCTGGACAAAATAAATGAAAGACAAGAAACTGAGGGAAATATAGAAGACGACAATATACATATAGACTTACGACATCGAAGAAATAATCCATTTTCATTAAACTCTGAATCATCCAGCAACGATGAAGACTTTACGTTGACCATGAGAAATAAAACGGCTAATAGGGTTAAGAAAACTTACACAACGTTGTTCGGTGAATCAACATCAGATAGTTCAATGTGATGTGCCATGTATTCCTTTTTTAGATATTATTAATTATGTTATTTTACTACATTGTTGAACTTTAGTTCCTAAGAATTGTTTCTGATCTCGTAATACGATCTAATTTTGATAATGATTATAGCAATTGTTATACTTTTAAGTTTTACATTATTTTTGTAATGATACAATTAGATTTTAATGTCGATTTTGTTAATTCATTTTTAGAAGATTAAGGAATAATATTAATAAAAAACAGAGTTTAGAATAAAACTAGAATAAACAAAAAAAAGAACTGATTTCATATAAAAAATAAACAAATTTGGATCTCGTAATAGGCTCTAATTTTGATATGATTATAGCAATTGTTATACTTTTAACTTGTAAGTACAAAAATAATGTAATTATTTTTGTAATGCAACAATTAGATTTTAATGTTGATATTGTTAATTCATTTTTATATTTTTATAAGATTAAGGAATAATATTAATAAAAAACAGGGTTTAGAATAAAACTAGAATAAACAAAAAAAAGAACTGATTTCATATAAAAAATAAACAAATTTGGATCTCGTAATAGGCTCTAATTTTGATATGATTATAGCAATTGTTATACTTTTAACTTGTAAGTACAAAAATAATAATAATGTAATTATTTTTGTAATGCAACAATTAGATTTTAATGTTGATATTGTTAATTCATTTTTTATTTTTATAAGATTAAGGAATAATATTAATAAAAAACAGGGTTTAGAATAAAACTAGAATAAACAAAAACAGAATTGATTTAATATAAAAAATAAACAGATTTGACTTTTAAACATCATGTATAATTCTCCCTACATAGTTCCCTTTCTATTTTTATACTCGGAATTAGGAACCAAATGCATCGGAATTACGATTTTTAAATCGGAATAAGGTACCTCGGACTTTTTTTATATTTTTATTTATTTTATCAGCTTCAATAACCTTCTACTGACAAACTGCAAATATTTTTCAAAAATTTGATAGCTAACACTTCTGATAAAAATATAAAATTGTACACAAAGGTCCGATAAATACTTAATTTATAATGTTCTTTCGTGTTATGTTAAAAACAGCGCGGAATTAGGTGCCTTTACCTTAGTTAGAACTTTTATTTATATAAATGTAAGTACCGTCACAAATAACAATTGCCTTACAATTATTTGTATTATTAAATACACCATTTGGTATTATCCTGTTTCTTGATAACAATTGTTCTCTACTTATTTGATTTATTCCCAAATTAAGGGGAACAAAATCTAAAATTAATATTTCTCTTACTTTATTCATTAATCCTTCTAATGTGCGACGTGGTATTTTCATAAGACTTGCAATTCTCTCGTCTGAATCACCTGTCCTCAATTTAATTAATAACCCAGAGAGCCCAATTGTACCATGCACAGTGGTTGTAATGCGGGGAACTTCGTTTAATATAGTTTGAAAGTTCTGTTTTGATAATCCTAACCAGTAATGAAATAAATGATCTTCCATTGCTAGGACATCATTAAAATCAGGATTTGTATCATTTCTGTTTACAAAAGAGAACACATGTTCTACATGTTCAGGATCAAAACTTGAACAACTATTTTCTGAATCATATAGAGTTCCCCAGAGATTCGATCTTAAGTGATTATCACATACACGAGCATAGCATGGAAGGTAAAACTTATGATCACATAGTATTTGAGAGCGCAAAGAATCAGAAATCCTGTGTAGGGTACCGCTAGTACATCCATGGAAGACACAGTGTCGAGATGTATTTGCTGCACGCTTATAATTATTTAATAATATACTATTATTATCCTCTCCCCCCCGGGACTCGAACGAGTTTAGACGTGTCCACTTTGCCAAAATTTTATTTAAAATACAAATTTATTTCCGAAAATAAGCAGTGAAATATTAACATAAGTACTAGGCGCGCAGTGAGCTGACGAAGTTTACTAATTTGCAATTGAGCAGTGACGCGGCACGAGCAGGACAGCGACAGTCGACGCAACTAGTTTCCTTCGCTGCGTATGCGGCGTTTATGGCACACAGGCGGCACCTCACTACTACGAGTACATACGCGTTGATGCTTGCCACAGTTCATAAGCGACAGCGATTGGCGGGTAATTATTTCTCCGTAAGGTGTCATATTATCATAGTAGCATAATTGTAATTGTATTGACGTACAATAAAAATACCACCAAAAGCTAGAATTAAATACAATGTCTGTTCCACGTACGCCACCGAAAAGTAATTCTAAGCTTATCTCTCCCACTAAATTTGGATCGGATCCTGCGCTCTATACACCTGAAAGTCAGCAGCAAATAGATTTGAACATTACCAAGCGAACCAAACGCCGGTTAAATGATCCGTCAAGCACAGCAGATATATCACTGTCCGACTTATTGACCAAAATGGACGAAATAAAAAAGCAGCAAGACGCTAAATTTTCCACCTTAGAACTATCTCTGAAGGAGCTAACGAACCAAAACGCTGCAATAAATAAATCAATGATGTTGCTGTCCGAGAAATACGATGACGTTCTTAGTGACTTGAAAACTCTTCAACAGGAAAACTGTTCATTAAAGAGCCATATAAAGACTTTGGACGCAAAAATTGAGCATCTTGAAAAAAACGCACGTTCTACCATGATCGAGTTAAGAAATGTCCCGGTCACTGTATCTGAGAACAAAGAACAGCTAGTTGAGATAGCAAAAAAGATTGGGAATGTTATTAATGTTCCAATCCTAGACTCCGACATTCGAGATGTATCTCGTCTAAAGCTGAAAGACAAACCCACAGGCCCTATAATCGTAGACTTCACATCAACCATAAAGAGAGAACAGTTTATAAAGGCTACCGGGTCATATAATAAGGCAAATCGTGAAAAACGTTTGAGTACCACAAATCTGAATATGGTTGGACCCGCAAAGCCAATATACGTGGCTGAATCTCTGACTGCTTCAATCAGACGTTTACACTACATAACCAGATTATTCGCTAAAAAACATAATTACGAACACTGTTGGACTTCATTTGGCAAGGTGTTTCTGAAACGAAAGGAAGGCCAAGCCCGTCTACGCGTTCATTGCGAAGAAGATCTTCTAAACATAGAAAAAAATATTTGACTAGTCCCCCTCTTTGAATGGCTTGTATACATTCCAACTGCATGCATTATTTTTTACATAACTTACTTAATAAGCGCCTACTACTACACTGTTTACTCACACCGCATACATATCAATAAAACAATAACTCTCACAATACAACTGATTAATATTACTCTACACTATATTCTATCAAAATATACTCACATAAGACATCCACGCCGTCAAAGTGTCACACAATCTTTAAAATATTATGTCGTATCAAATACCATTTTTAATACATTTCTCAACCATTTAACAACATTGGAAATCATATGTATTAAAATAATTTTACATGAAAATATATCAGCACAAAATACGTACTATGGCCAAATCACCCCCAAATATGATCCTGCTAAATTATTACTTAGGCGAAATTCAACGAATTAACGCATTTACAAAGTGAAATAGACTCTTTTAATGTATCGGATTTTGTCATTTGTGATGCGGAGGACTGCACGGGTCTGTTATCAAACTCCAACAAATGTCTTAAAATGTTTCAACAAAATATTCGAAGTGTTAAATGTAACCTAGCCGGATTATTACCGGTAATAGCCAGAACTGCGGTGGACTGGGATTGCATTGTTTTGACAGAGTGCTGGTTGTCATCAACTGTGTTCTTACCATCCTTGGATGGATATGACAGTTTTGCCACCACTAACAACCGTACGCAGAATGAAGGCGTGGTTGTGTACTACAAGAGCGGTTTGTTTATCTCAGTTGAAGAACCTATAATTGAGGACGCAAACTGTCTTATTATTACCCTAAATAATGATACAGTAGCCCTGGCCATTTATAGGCCACCCGGGTACAGAAATATTGATAACTTTTTACAATCTCTTAATCATGTATTATTAAAATATTCGTTTATGCAAAATGTCATATTACTGGGGGACATTAATATTAACATTGCTGAGCACAGTGCTGACAGAAATCTTTCTGCATATCTAGATATGATGGCTTTCCACGGTATGATGCCTGCATACACATCTCCTACACACAATAAAACATGTTTGGATCACACGTTTCTAAAAACAAAACTAACTGCTCGTTGTCTTATACTCCAAACAACAATTACAGATCATAATAGTGTTGCTTTGTACATAGCTAGTCTTCCAAAACAAAAACCTGCCAAAATTATAAATTACTTAGATCACAACACTCTAAATGCGGAACTTAAAAGTGTTGACTTTAGTCCACTGTACATAATTAAAGACGCCAACGAGGCTGCTAATTTCCTCCACAGTATCCTATATAGGGCTATCAAAAACAACACTAAAGAAGTCAAAATATCAAACAAGAAAAAAATTCTAAAACCGTGGATAACCCCAGGCATTCTGAAGTGCATTAGAAACCGCGATAACCTATATAAAAAAGTAAAAAAACACCCAGACAATGAGATATATAAAACTACATACAAACGATACCGAAATTTTTGTTCGTCTCTATTAAAAAAACTTAAAAGAGAATATGAGAAGCTACAATTCCAAAACGCAGGGAAAAATAGTAAAAAAATCTGGAAAATAGTTAAAGAGATAACATACTCAACTAAACCCAAAGACAGTCCGATTGAACTTATAAGCACCAATGATCCCCAAAATTCAGCAAACAATGTTAATCAATACTTTGCAAATGTTGGTAAAACGCTAGCAGAAAAAATTATTAAGAATAATCCACATACGGGACCCATCACCCTTAACTCGTGTAGCCATTCTTTTTGCCTGCTCCCTACGGATGAAGATGAGGTTAGGTCTTTAATAATAGGGTTAAAGAGTGATTGTTCGGTGGGCCTTGATTTGGTATCTAGTGACATCTTGAAATCAAATATGGATATTCTAACAAAACCTACTACATACATCTGTAATTTGTCAATCACAACCGGTGTATTTCCGAAGATATATAAGAAGTCAAGAGTTCACCCGATACATAAGAGTGGTGACAGAGACTGTGTCAGTAATTATAGGCCAATTTCAATTCTCCCTACCTTATCAAAAATTTTAGAGCGCATCATTAACAAAAGACTTGTTAACTACTTGGAAAATAAAAATCTTCTCTCACAAGCACAATTTGGTTTCAGAGCCAAGAGATCCACCGCCGACGCTGTGTCAGAACTCACAAATTATATAGTTAACAACACAGACTCAAAGAGGAAAACCATTGGAATATTTTTAGATTTAGCAAAGGCCTTTGACACAGTCTCTGTCTCTATTCTGTTAAAAAAACTCGAAAGCCTGGGTATCCGAGAACTTCAATTAGAGCTTTTTAAAGATTACCTAACCGACAGAACACAATGTGTTAAAATAGGTAACATAACTAGTGAAGAGGTTCCAGTGACATTTGGAGTTCCACAGGGCAGTATTCTTGGACCGACGCTGTTCCTAGTCTATATAAATGATATATGTCAGTTAATATTTCCGGATTCGAAAATTGTTGCGTTTGCTGATGATACGGCTTTACTTTTCAGTGGTAACTCCTGGCATGAAGTTTTTGTCAAAGCTCAGATAGGTATGAACACTGTGATCAGTTGGTTAAATAAGAATTTACTTACATTAAATGTAGAAAAAACGAACTTCATCACGTTTTCCATTCAACCTAATGACAAACCGGATCCGTCTTTGAGTATTGTCTCCCATTCGTGCCCAAATGCAAATGACACAAATTGTCAATGTCCCAACCTTAAAAATACTGAATCTACAAAGTACTTAGGAGTAATTATTGACAGAAATCTTAAATTTCATGATCATATTAATCTACTATCAGCGAGAGTGCGTAGACTTATAGTAATATTTAAAGCTTTAAGAAACACTGCAACAAAATCTGTAATAAAATCGGTCTACTATGCTCTCTGTCAGTCTCAGCTTGAATACTGTATCACCACATGGGGTGGCACATGCAAAACTCATCTCTTAAAAGTAGAGAGAGCACAAAGAGCACTCCTAAAGGTTAGTTTGTTTCTACCTTTTTATCACCCAACTACTGATCTCTACGCGAGATGGGAGGTACTTACTGTGAGGCAGCTCTTCATCTTAAAAACGGTTATGAAACAACATGCCCTAACAACTTTTGAACCAGAAAGAATCAGAAACAAGCGTCGCAAACATACAGTCTGTTCTTCATCGTCATTCAAAACTAAGTTTGCACATCGGTTTTTCTGCTACCAGGGTTCAAATTTATATAATAAGGTAAATCGAGCCTTAACGATATATCCCTTGCCAAAAACCAAATGTAAGTCTTTGGTTTCAGACTGGTTAAAAAATTTGGATTATAATTTTACAGAAAGCTTACTTCATTCAAATTAAATTAATACGATATAAGTTTATAACTTGCACCAAAACCCTCTCACGTACACAACGGCACATAACACCTGACACTCAACACTACACACTAACATAATGCACTCTCATGGACACACACATACACACAGACACAGGCGCACTGATTAACTTTTTGCTTTTACTACATAGTTTCTTTTTAACTTTTACCCCCAAAAGTATAATAATTTAAGTTTTTAGTCATAGATCTCCTCTTTAACGTTAGATTATAATAACCTATTTTTTAAGTAAAACGTTCTGTTCTTCCGTGGGGTGGGGACCTGGTGATTTGTAATACAGGCATTTTATGCCTAACTCAGACACCAGCTCCTCACATTGCTAATAAAAATAAATAAAATACCTATAATAATGTGAAACCTAGAATAAGTCATTGTGAGGAGAAATAAAGAACTATTATTATTATTATTATGTCTTTCATCAGGCACAGCTGGAGAATGCTCCACATTGACAACATCAGCAGACTGTTCTGCATCCACAATTGGAGCAGATTGCTCTACCGACTCATTTTGTGAGGATTGGGCATCACTTACAACACCCACGGAGTTGTCTTCTACCATGTGAGAAATTGTTTCAGTAGATTCAATTTCTTCATTTGTTTCTCCCACAATATGTTGTAGCTGTTGTTGCCGAGATGCTGATCGATTCATTCTCAACCAACAAGGCTGGCATAACCGACAGCTCGGAGTCAACTGAAAATAAATAATTTTGTTATTTTTACAAAACTTACAGCAGCTAGCTAGCTTGAGTAGCTCTCAAAGCTTATGCATCTCTAGAAAAAATGTATTAGTGGTCCATAAATCCTTACTAGGTTTACTAGTATAAATTGAGATTAACTTTCTCATTATAAGAAATGCATGTGAATCAGTAGTTGGGTTATGATACAGTTTGTACAAATCCATTTTACAACTTAGAATGAACAATTAAAACGATGAAAATATTAGTAATTAATTTACCTCACGTGGCTGTATTTGACTAGATACAATTCTTGCAATTGCCTGTTGAGTAGCCGTTGGGTGAGCTCTTATTATTGCATTACACTGTCGATGCAATATAGATCTCCCACACAAAATGCATACTCTTGTATGACCAACAGTTAGCAGAGATGAGGATGCTCCTGTATCTTCAGACAAATTCACATTAATTCTTCTTAGGGCAAGATTGCGACACGCTTCACAAACATAATCAGTTTCCAAAATCTAAAACAAAAAGATGGTGGTAAGTAAACACGTAGTATTAAGAAGTGAATACAGAGCTGAACAACAAATAAAAGACGTTATTTTACTTACGATTCTTGGAGATATCCATTCGGAAAGGAGAGATATGACTCTTGTATCAAGTTGTAAAGCCTGAAGACGTTTCAAGCGATTTAAACTTATACCACAGTTAATGCACAATGATTCCATTGTAAACAAAACAAATCCCACAGCCGAATGTCTCAAGTCCAAATAACACAGCCAATTGTCGATTATCAAAGGTCCAGATTCAAATGCCGTGGTCACGTGTAGAAAAGAAATCGGTATCCGTAGGAAAGCAGAGGGTCAAGTAATCACTAATCAGGAGTAGCCAAAACCGAGTAAAAGCGCGCAATACTTATCACAACGAAGCGAGGGAAAGTATTGAGTTGACTTTTCAGTCTTTTGACAGTTGATAATTCGCAATGTCAGTTTGTCAGTCAAGCGTTTCATTAGACGTGAAAAAAATGTCATCGCATTTTTAATATTTTTTCTGTTTGTTACACAGTCTCTGTATTTAACACTAAATGCAATGTTATAAAATATAAACTGATATAAAAAAAAACATTATTATGGTTAGATATACTATTAAAAATCTTTTAAACGCCTAACGGAGGGATAGATAACGTACAACGGAACGTATGGAGCGAGATTGTGAGCGCGTTCCGAATCAATATCAGCTTAAATTAACCTTATAAAATATCAATGTTTATTTTTATTTTACAGACATACTGCTAGTTCTAAAAAATATTGAATAAGGTTTTTTAATATAACTTTAACAAAGCATTTTTTTAAAATATATTAAGTCGCTATACGCAACTGGTGCCAAGGTCGCCATCATTCTTTAATCTTTCCTGTACCAACATATTTAAAAACTTAACACATGAATATAATGCATGTTTACCACTACATAACGGGCATGTCAAGTTATGTTTGTTTGTTATACCTTTACTACCTGATGAGACCTTATTATTATTAATCGCACTCGCATAACTAAGTGTAGTTTGAGAATTAAAGTGTTTTTTATGATCAACTGACTGTTTACCCTCATGTTTACTTTACCCGAATTAATCATGTCTAGCATGTCAGACCTATTGTTTAAAAACGTTAATAAATCTTCTAATTTTAAGGGTTTAGAGGTTTTGTGTGAATCAGAGATAAGCGAGCTTCTGTAGTTCTCCCACTCGCGTTCAGTAGCAGAGTCAAGTTTACTGACAACTAAATAAATGATAAGCATATCTTCAAGTGAAGATTCAGCTTCTTTAAGAGAATTTAGGGCTCTCAGATTACGTAAAACGCAGTCTACTAACTTTCTGATCTGTGCCGGACATTCCTTACCCAGTGAAGGTGCCGCAAACAAAGCCTTTACATGGTTGTGTACCAGTAGCCTATTATTTTGATATCTAGCTTCAAGTAGGTCCCACGCGTTACTATAATTAGGTGCGGTAAACTCTAACGAACTGATAACATGTAATGCAGAACCACTGAGAGACGATTTTAGGTATTGAAATTTCTGTATAGGATCTAAGTCGTCGCGATCATGTATCATTGAAACATACGAGTTCCTAAATTCTAACCACATATCGAAGGAACCGTCAAAGACAGGTAGCTTTATTTGCGGTAATTTAATTGACACAGATTTCCCGGAAATGCACAGAGAATTATTCAATCCTATTTGTTCACAGTCGCCTATCATGGTCTTTGCAATAGCTACAATTGAATAATATTGGCACTCAAACGAATCTCTATAATCTAAATGTGACAGTAATTCTTTTTCATCTACAATTCTTTCTATTTTAGATTGCACGTCGTTAAATTCGACGAAGAAAATGGCTGCCGAATGAATACGCATTTGAACTTGAGTTATAATTACAGAATCTAAACAGGATCTATCTAACTTATTAATATAATTTGAGAATAATGTTAATCTACATTTAATTACACCACGTTGTTTTTTAAGATCAGATATCTGACTATCTAAACGAGAAATAGCTTCATCATCACTCATTTTGGTAGCTTATGAAAGTAGGTAGGTACTCACAGTTTTGTGTGTTCAGTCGTGTTTTCTTACCTGAAGACGGCCTCAGCGCTGCCAGTAGATCTGATTTCGATCAGTTCTGTAAAACGTTTAGGTACGATATTAACACAAGGCGAAGACACCGGGGAAGGAGGGAAAAGGGTAACTGGATAACCTGACCGTTGCTGGCTGTTGCATCAATGGCTTCTGCTCAGTAATCTGTGGCTGGTCTTCCAAGTCTCCTCAACGTACTTCTATTTTGAAGTTCCACTCGCTTCCTAGCTTCTTCAAACCCGGCTCGTAGCGCGGCTGATATCTTCAAATGTGGCTCGAAGGTCCAATGTTTTGGCAGTGAATAGAGGGGGCAGGCAGGGCTTCTTCAATAACGCTCGAAATTACAATTTTAAATAAAAGTTTTAATGTTATTGTTATTACAACGTTTGACTTGTCACCACGTACGCACGGTCCTGCGTCTATATTGTTCTCTGCTTGAGCACACGGCGGACGGATCCTTTCTCTCCAACATCTGGTCGCAATCGTTTTACGATCTGTCAAAAGTCGACAGATGGCGTTGCTTGACGAAACAATAGTGACTAACCCGCGAGTGCACGGAATCTTAGCGGTTGTGTGAACTGTCATAACGGCCATTGTCCTGCGTATGCGCATTATTCGCTGCGTTGTCAGCACTACCAACTTTCCGACAACGTATATGGCGCGGGCGTTCCAGCGACGAATATAGTGCGACCGGGTGCATTGCTACTGAACGCGACTGGTGGCGCCACCCCAACCATTTAATTATCAGAACGAACTAAAGATGTCAGTGCAACGCTCTCCTCCTAACTCGGCATCTAAATTAAACCCACAAAATCCTCCAACTCACTATAATTCGGACTCCGCTCTCGATATTTCCAATAAAACAGATTCTGAAGATAATTATCATAATAACATAACTAAGCGGTTCAAACGCACGTTTGGAGATTACACAGAACAGCCTGAATCCTCTATCTCCGAACTTACATCTATGTTCGTTGAGTTCAAAGTCCAACAAGACCACAAGTTTGATCTGCTGAGCGGTACCTTGAACACTATTGCCACGCAAAACCAAGACCAACCCTCACGTTCCAACATCAAGAACTCCTTGCAAAAATTGTTAGCCTAGAAAAGGAAAATTGTGAATACAAAAACCGAGTTACTACCCTAGAAAATCAGATTGACCTACTCGAAAAGAATGCGCGCTGTACAACCATTGAAATTCGCAACTTACCTAAGCAAGAAATAGAAAACAAAAAAGTCTTCTCCAATATAGTCCAAAACCTCGGCTCAGCACTGGGACTTGAGACACCAATCGAGGGGTCGGAGATAAGAGATGTTTACCGCTCAAAGTCCGAAGCCATAGTGGTAGAATTTACTACAACAATGCGGAAGGAGTCTGTAATTTCCAAGTACATTTCGTTTAATAAATCTAGACATGAACTGGAGGAACCACGTCTAAACTCGCAACACATCAAAGTCTCTGGCGATTTACGTACACTATTTATTTCTGAGTATTTATCAAGCAAAGCAAGAAGGTTGTTCTATGTTGCGCGCCTAAATGTCAAGGATAAAAAGCTTGTTGCGGCCTGGACATCCTACGGGAAGGTCTACATTAAGAAAGAAGAAGGATCATCGCCAGTGCGTATTATTGATGAGTTCGAGTTAAGCAAACTCATTTTGTGACTATTAGTACTTATTATAAATTGCTTTTCATTGTCATTATCTGTATTAAGTTTAGTTTCAATTTTGTTTATTTCGTTAGTTAAATTTACTTACACTTATTTGTTACCTTATTATAAACCTAATTGCAGTCTCACACAACGTTCACAACCTTCTGTTACACTCAATCAACATACACCTAATACACACGCATTTTACACAACGCACAATTTGAATCAAGTTTTGGTAAATCGAGGTGTTTTCACCAATAATAACTATCTGTTTAAACATCCCATCCCATTTATCATCTCACATCATAACATAATCACAATAGCCGCTGACGTACTAGACCTGAGTGACAACCAACTTCATAATATACATAACGGGTCACGTTATAAACGTGACCTGCATCTTTCAATGTTAATAGTTCTCACATGATGCAAAACATTGAAACTATTCACTCAGATCTGGATTCCTTGTCGGTTGCTCGAGTTACTAGATGTGATATAGATGATATAAAAACCCATGTAAATCATAATAAGCGCCATCTCAATATTCTCTCGCAAAATATACGTAGTATTTCATGCAACATGCCAAACTTCATTACACTTCTGCATAGGTCTAATGTGGCATGGGACGTGTTGGTTCTTTCTGAATGTTGGTTACGGTCAGCCAAGGATATACCCATCCTTGACAATTATAACTATGCATCAACTTTGCATAGGACACAAAATGAAGGAGTCGTTATTTTTTACAAAAAACAACTCAAAGTGTCATTTGAAGAACCACCAATTAGTGACGCAAACTGTCTATTACTCAAATTAAATTCAGATACTTGTGTACTTGGAATCTACCGCCCTCCCGGCCAACATAATACTAGCAATTTTACTAACGCCCTCGATGTACTCCTGACTTCATTAAGCAATTACAAAAACATAATAGTTTGCGGTGACATAAACATAGATATAGTGATGAATAGCCCAGATAAACGCTCTCACGAATACCTTAATGTCCTGGCTAGTCACTGCATGCTGCCAGGTCATGTACTACCTACCCATGGAAAAACGTGTCTGGATCACATCATGGTTAAGACTAGATTGAAGGCTACCTGCCTTGTGGTCGAATCATCAATTACGGATCACGAGAGTGTGGCCATTAGCTTAGACCTTGCTCTCACGTCTCAGCTTGAGTATTCAAATAAAATTAGTCACCGTATTGATTATGATAACCTAGACTTAGCTCTACGTAATACAGATTTTCAAATTATCTTAAATTGCAGCGATGTAAATAAAGCAACTGACTTGCTAATTAGCTGTCTGTCAAAGGCTATAAAAGATAACTCCAAATTAGTTAAAATATCTAGAAGGAAACTAGTCAGTAAGCCATGGATTACAAAAGGGCTTTTAAAATGCATGCACAACAGGGATAATCTGTATAAAAAATTTAAAAGGGACCCAAGTAACGAAATACTTCACACAACATACAAGCGTTATAGAAACTTTTGCTCTTCACTTCTGAAGAAAGCTAAAAGAAACTATGAAAAGCAAGAGATTGAGAACGCAAGTGGCAACAAAAAGAAGCTATGGGATGTTATAAAGCAGATTAGTGGCTCCAAAAGGGCAACAGATCACTCCTCCTGTCTCATCTCAAGCGACAACCCGACCAAAGATATCAACGAGGTCAATAGTTTCTTTGCAAACGTTGGACGCAACCTAGCCGAGCAAAATATCACTTCTCATTCTTTTCCTCCCAGAAACAAAGCTGATCATCTCACGGAAACCGCTCCTCTTCATTCCTTGGTCATGCTCCCTACGGACGAGTCTGAGATCATGCAACTCGTTCAAGGATTAAGGGATAATTGTGCTGTCGGATGTGACCAGATCCCGGGCCGGTTACTGAAAAGATACGCTCACTTTCTGTGCCCCGCTATCACCCATATCTGCAACCTCGCCATATCTACAGGGACATTTCCGCAGGCGTTTAAATCGGCAATTTTAAAACCCATACACAAAGGTGGTGACAGGAACTGTGTCAACAACTTTACCCATTGATATGTCACGCACTAGACATGGCAGTTCAAAATGCTTGGCAACTATACCACATCGATGGCGGAGATTGCGATCATTTGCAATTTCGAAGAAATATTGCAACATCCCTTCTAGAAACTTATCGTAGAACAGAAAGCAGAAAATCAGGTCGCACTTCACAAAACTATCACCAAAGTTCTCGGTATGATAATAAGAAGCATCTTGTAAAATATAACGTAAAGCAGTTGAAGTGTGTGATTTGCCACAAAAAAGCCAATTTCTCGTGTAAAACGTGTGAAGTTACATTACATCCAAAAGAATGTTTTGAAACATACCATACAAAATAAATAATTTTTCAAGTCTTTATATTATTATTATAATTTTTTTTAAATATCTTCACTTTTTTCATGATTGTATACGAAAAGTTGTCACGGCACTTTTCGCTATAGTAAGCTATATATATATATATATATATATAATTTTATTACAATTCCTTCACTAATTAATCGAAAGGAACTTCGTTCCATCCGGGTGTCCCTTGACACCTCTCAAGTTTTTTTTTTGGATTTTTCCTAATGATCTGATTATACAAGGATACATCTAACTGAATTTGATTGCAATCAGATGCAAAAAGTCTATTCAGTAACAAGTGGGTTAAAGAAATCAAAAATACTTATGCCAGAAATACCGCGCAATATAAATAAATAAATATCATATTAATAATATATTATTCAATGCTTCCATGGGAGAATATGATTGGCCAACCAATACGATGGAAACACCCATTAATGCTGTTGGTGCTTTCAAAGGATACAACAGTGCACCAAGTCCATCCACTTCCGCGGTTAATATTAGCACTGGTGGCAGAGAACACATCAATACACCAAGTCCATCCACTTCATCAATTATTTATTTATTTATATTTATATATTCTTTATTGTACACCACAAAAAACATAACAACAAAAATTAAACTGAACACTACTTAATATACATTGGGCGGTCTTATCGCTTTCTGCGATCTCTTCCAGGCAACCTTGGAATGGACAGAGATTTTCCTGGACATAAAATAGGGCTGTTGTTGGTGCAAATAATAAGTATGTATACAATACACTAAAATAGATACACATATATACATATCCTAAATAATAGATACATAAATACGTACATATAAATAATAATAATAATTGTTCAATTACTAACGCCACACAATTCAGTGGAGATTCTACGCAATCATTAGATGATTTGTTGCAATCAATCCAAAACAAATGATAACTTTGGATCAACATTGATTTTTAGTTTGCTTGCTGTATTTGTCATTAAAAATACTGCAAAAATTAATTTTTAGCTTACTGTATTTTCATTGAACATTTCTGAAAAAATATTATTAATGTTAACATTGAAATAAAAGAACTGATTTGTACTTACGTGTAAATGTTCTTTTAATCCCTCGTTGAGAGCCTCGCACACTTCTGTAGGCCAATTCTCGTACAGTCGCCAGCACGTCAAGATACACCCTCAACATAAGTATAGCTACGACGCGGCATGGCATGTTAGAAAGAAAGTATCCTTGGCATGATTGGTGGAATTTTCAACGTTTCCAAAATTGACCAATGGTTGCGCATACTAACAATTACCAGCCAATAATTCATGCCTTACTAGGAATAGGCCACACCCCCATGCCCCTGCGCAACTAGTCAACTACCCCGAACGTCAGTGTTTGCTTATTCATGCTCCATTACGCCCGTGTTACAAAATTCGTGGTTCGGCCGGTAGTTAGTCCAAGTGTGACGTGTGACATATTTTATTAACTTTATTATGGCGCCTCAATTGACGCATCCTGACGCATAAAAAGGGAGCGCATCATAGCTCTCCGATTGAGTGGATGCCGGATAATCGATATTTGTCGGCAGACGGGCATAACGGTGAGTAAATTTTTTTTATAATTATGATTTATAAATTTAAATAAACAATAGCTAATCCTGAAAAAATGTGTCATTGATGTTTTTCTAGAGAACTTTTTATATAAGTAAACGATTTATGTTATTTGAGTGATATTAAATTAAAGTTTTACCGTTTTTGGTGATAAAACTTTAACCAATTTTATTGAATATTCATATGCTGCTTCTAGCGGCGGGTATGGTCTGAACCATAATATTTTATTAACTTTGTGCCTACCGTATCCTACGAATAAGGGTGTTTCTCAATTTTCGTGCATATTACACGTCGAGATCAAAAACCTTTTTATAAAAAAAAAAACAAAGTCGCTCCCGCTGTCTGTACGCTAAGATCTTTAAAACTTCGCAACGGATTTTAATGGAGTTTTCAGCAATAGCTAGAGCGATTCAAGAGGAAGGTTTATATGTATATAAATTACTCCACAATGCCCCACATAACTATCTACACAGCACACGTGCGAAGCCGAGGAAAGTCGCTAGTTATCTTTTTCTTTACATAGCTGCATAGTATAAAACAAGCCACTCCCGCGGCTGTCTATAGGTACGCTTAGATCTTTTAAACTTCGCAACTGATTTTCAGCAATAGATAGAGTAATTCAAGAGGAAGTTATGTGTATATAAATCCACACTCCATACTGCCCACGTAGGTCGGCCCGTGAAATCCTTTTTTTTATTAAAACAAGCTTGTGAGTGTATTTTAAGATTGTTTTATTCATCTTGATTGCTAAATCCCTACCGTTCTCATTACCGTCGTATTCCGATTTTTATACAGGGTGGCCGGAACATTGACGTCCAAAAATAAAATTTCGGTCCCTCGTATCGTGGGGTATTCGAATCACCCCCATGTATGTTCCGCGACTTTTCATAGTTTTCGAGTTATGAATTTTTTTCTGAATGTTTGAAAATTTTCGACCTGACCAACCTAAAAAAATTCAAAAAAAAAAGTAGAGGGTTTTATCGAGTTTCTTTTTTTGCAACTGAATTTTCATAAGTAGTACTTTTATGCATAAAATAATCAGCTTCGTAACTGTGGTGAAAGTTATGAAAATGTTGATCTAAAGAGAAAAATTTACGTGCGGTAAATTATGACTTAAATTTTCAACTTCAAATTAAAAATCTAAACAGGTGACTTCATGGTTCTCAAGTAGGCTTCAAGAATGCGCCAGACTCTCAGCTTTCATAATCATTAAAAAACGTAGGACTTAATGGGGCTAACTTTGGCCTTAATCGGCCTTCAAAGACTGCGAAGTGGAAAATTCTTAAAATTAGCTATCTGATTAATAAATTTTTTTTTCCATTTTCTCGCTCCTAAGGTTATTTAGTTTGCTAACCAAAAATTACTGCAGGAAAGCTAAGATTTAAACACGGAGATTTTTTAAAATGTTAGTTTAATGAATTTTGCGCGATCCGTTCTCGTGGACTATGGGTTGTAAACGAGGGTGCAACTCTTTTACCTGCAATAACAATGGACCGAGAGGAAAAGAGACCGAATTATTGCTATCTCTCTCACGCAAGGCGCGCAACCGAAGCCAACGCAAAACAAGTACCTCAGTCGTACTCACATTGTGTTTACTGCTATACGCGTGTCGCCATTTTGTCTTTACCACACTCGCTTTGCCCACGGACTCCGCTGCCTACTTGTTTGACTACTTTGCTCGTTTATTGGACTGTGTTTTGCATTCTGATTTGGACTTTTTTTACGTGGAAGTGTAAAAAATGAGTTACACGTTAAGTGAATATGCAGAAACGCATTATTTTTATGGAGTTGCACAAGGAAACGGCCATGAAGCAGCGCGACTGTATCGCGAACAACTTCAACGTCGTGGTGGGCCGCAACCTGAGCGATATCCCGACCATCGTGTTTTTATTAACACGCACAACACTTTGATGGCAGGCCGCATTCCTGGTCGACGCGGCAGTCATGAAGGAATCCCTAGAGCTAACCCGGATCGCAGAGAAATGGTGCTGGAAGAAGTTCAGCGAAATCCGTCTACGAGTACGAGAAGTATGGCTCGTGCTCTGAACATCCCAAGGACTTCTATCCAAGACATTCTTCACGATGAAGAATACCACGCGTTCCACATCCGACGAGTCCAAGCTTTACTGCCTACAGATCACCAATTGCGCGTTGATTTTTGCCAAACCATGTTACGAAAAGAGCAAGAGGATCCTGGATTTTTCAATAAAGTTTTATGGTCAGATGAGTCACGATTTGAGCGATCCGGAATATTCAATATTCATAATTACCACACGTGGGCGAATGAAAATCCACTCGAAGTGAGAGCTTCGACATTTCAACATCGCTTCAGCGTTAACTTGTGGTCTGGTATTCTCAATGGCGAACTAATTGGTCCGTTTGAACTGCCGTCCAGACTTGATGGAGAAACATACAAAAACTTTTTGGAAAATGAACTTCCATTGTTGCTGGCAGATGTGAATCTCGAACTCAGACGAACCATGGTGTTGCAAAATGACGGCGCCCCGTGTCACTATGCAACCCAGGTCCGAAATTACTTAGATGAAACATACCCCAACAGATGGATCGGACGCAGCGGACCAATTAGGTGGCCTCCACGCTCACCTGATCTCAACCCCATCGATTTCTTTATTTGGGGCTATTACAAGGAAATAGCATACGCCCGAGACTGTTCAAGTGAACAAGAGCTGAGGCAGTTGATTGCAGAAGCTGAACGTGTTGTGAGAGAGAACAGAGACGATTGCCAGACAATTTCTTACGTAGGTGTAGAATGTGTATTGCTGCTGGTGGTGGCCACTTTGAAAACCTTTTCTAAATGTTAAAAATAAATTAAGTACTTTTTCACATTATCATCTGTGTTTTATTCAAAACCACTTTTTACGTAAAACTTTTCTTACCCAACTCTGAAACTATTTGTTGGTTAGTTTTCAGTATTCTTATCATTAATTAACCTTAGGAACGAGAAAATAGCCAAAAAAAAATAATTACTCAGATGGGTAATTTTAAGAATTTTTCCACCTCGCTGTCTTTGAAGGCCGATTTTAAACAAAGTAGCCCTATTAAGTACTTCATTTTTTTTATGATTATGAAAACTGAGAGTCTGGCGCATTCTTGAAGCCTACTTAGGAATTATGAAGTCACCTGTTAAGATTTTTAATTTAAAGTTGAAAATTTGAGTCATAATTTACCGAACGTAAATTTTTCACTTTAGATCAACATTTTCATAACTTTCATCACAGTTACGAAGCTGATTATTTTATGCATAAAAGTACTACTTATGAAAATTCAGTTGCAAAAAAAGAAACTCGATAAAACCCTCTACTTTTTTTTTTAGAATTTTTTTAGGTTGGTCAGGTCGAAAATTTTCAAACATTCAGAAAAAAATTCATAACTCGAAAACTATGAAAAGTCGCGGAACATACATGGGGGTGATTCGAATACCCCACGATACGAGGGACCGAAATTTTATTTTTGGACGTCAATGTTCCGGCCACCCTGTATGATAATAATTTCTTTGTTATTTGGAGAAGGAAGGTAAAATTAACAAAATGTTGTAAGATTATCTATATATTAATGACTAGCTGACCCGTGCCCACTTCGTTGGGCGTTAAAAAAATTCGACCGTTTTTTCTCAGACTTACTTTGCAAATCCGACTACCACAAAAAATCTTTTCATTATTCGGGTTAATATATAGCCTATGACATTCACAAATAACGTGGCTTTCTATTGGTAAAATAATTTTCAAAATCCGTTCAGTAGCTCAAGAGATTACCCCCTACAACCTCACAACCTCACAAACTTTACCTCTTTATAATATTAGTATAAAAGTATAGATATTAGAAAAAAACAACGTTATTCGGCAATCAATTTCAAACTTAAAAATATCATGGAATATGCACGAAATACGAGAAACACCCATAAATGTCTGTCTCGCCATAACAACCTATCGGTAGGTTTCTTTCATGTGTTCTTTGGTTCTTTCATAATGAGTTCCCGGTATTGTAAGTTTTTAACGCTGCGCGCTATTCCAAGCGCCTTTGTTATTTTTTTTTAAGTCGGTACTGCTTGTTGGATTTTAAAGTAAATACGCAACTGCGCAGTTCTTTTTGTCTGTTGAAACAATGTAGAGATAAGGCCTTTTTAGTGATGTTTGTGTGTAAATAATAAGTAATTTAAAATTAATAAGCTAGCAATTATTGTAAGGAATCATATAAGTAGCCTATTGAGTAATCATGTGCAAATAAACTATAGCTATTTGTTTCGTTCCAGAAAAAAACAGTTTACTTTTGGCTTCGGCGGTGGCATGAAAGCGGAACTCTCGAAGCGCAGCACCGCCAACTCTACGCGAGAGCCACGACTGCGGCAGACGATGCGGCTATGGTCGCTGCACACTCTGCCGACCCGTTTTTGAGCACAAGAGTGACCTCAACTTCATACAGTGTGAGTCCATGTATACCTTGTTATCACACATATCACTCTATCTTATTCATAAATTTTTATACTTAGTCATAGTCGCGTCAAGCGCACCGCGCGGCCTAGCTAGGACGTTCTAGCGATACCTAATATTTTTTTTTTTTTTTTTTAAACGTTGCCCCACACTAGGAATTTCTCCTGTATCGTGGGTGCGTTTACAAACATTTAAACTCACATACACAAACAGCCAGACCCGGAACAACTACTTGCAGGTCATACAAATAGTTGTTCCGGGCGGGGATCGAACCCGCGACACGTAACGCAGCAGTCAATCGCTTAACCAACGTTGCGCCAACCGTGCCGTCATATTTTGAGGAATAATTTTTAACTGACCCATACTCATATAGTTAAGTTGGCCCGTACCATTATTTTGTCGTAATTAAGAATCTTATGTAAGTATTTTTTTGTTTGTTTTAGATTTCAATGGACACCGTTAGAAAGCGCCTAAGGGACGCCGGAAAGAAATGCTGCCGCCCTGCTAAGAAGATTCTAATGAACCAGGCGCATAAGGAGGCAAGAGTAAGTTTTTGCCTGGAATATTATAATTTTGACTGGGCAAACAATATCGTCATTTTTGTGGACGAGAAAAGCTTCCGGTCGGATACGGACGGAAGAAAAATATTATGGCGCAACAGCAATGAGCGCTATGTGGAGGTGAATACTTTACCAAATCGAGCAAGTGGAAGAATATCTCTCAATTTTTGGGGGTGGATGAGCTCAATGGGACCGGGTGAACTGGTGGAGGTTAGCGGGCGCATGACTGGGTATCAGTACGTCGAAATTTTACGTGACGTGATGATCCCCACCGTGCGCTTGCACTATCCAGAGGGCATTATTTACTTGTGCCAAGATAACTGCCGCGTGCACACCTGCAGAGTGGTGCAGGAGTGGTTCGCGGCACAGGATGACGTCATCTGCCTGCCATGGCCTGCAAAGAGCCTTGACCTAAATCCAATCGAGAATCTATGGGGTCTCATGGTTCTCGATTAGGATGCCTCAGATATCCGCAACAACGAAAACTTGCGGCGAGAAGCCCATACTACATGGGAGCATTTCCGAGGCACGGACACCTGCTGGGACATGGTGGCCGGCATGAAAGACAGGCTGGACGCTGTTCTAGATGCGCAAGGTGTTCCGACCAAATATTAAATATTCGGGCAAGTCCATTGTCGGACAATCTGTAACACATAATTATATTGATTAGAATATACTTTTTTATTTCAAATTAATATCAAACAATCTTTTTATAATAATATTTAAAAAAAAAATACCTAAATTGGCTTCTATTTGTCTGTCATTAAAATTTTACAGTATCTATAGCTATTAGAGTTTTATTTATGTAAGTGACATTTTAATATATTGTCTTGGCAACGCTTTACGCTCCTTTGTAGTTTACACATTTATTACCATTTATTACCAACTAAAAGACCGATCTTGTTGCGTATTTCTGAGGTCAAGTTAGGGCTCTTTTAGGTCATGGCATATTCTTTATCGCTAATAACACCCGAGTGAACTTAGTCTTAAGTTTAGTCTACAATACTATAGGCCGTACAGTCAATGTCTGACAACGTGTATTCATTCACACACAAAGACACTCGGTGTCGGACACTGACTGCACGGCGTATAGTGTTGTAGCCTGAATTTAACTTCAGATGACGAACTCCGATGGCAATAGTAAATAATGCACTTCATTCGCCCGGGTTTCCGTAGAAACCTATCCTTTGTGTTTATCCATCCATTTTCACAAACCTTCACATTAAATAGTAGCACAGTTTTACAATTCAATTCATCTAAAATTGTTATTATTTTATTTATCAAAATAAAGGTATTTCGGTATTTCCAACCACTGTTTCTCAAACGCTTATAAATTCTTCCATTGCTCGATTTGGGAAAGACGCCAGACATGTCGTTTGTTGATGTTGTGTCATAATAAACTGGCTTCCTCCATATCCTACATATTATGGCCGACAAGTTATTTTAGTAAACGCAATTTTTAATGATTTGAAATCTTATTTTATCATGCTTAGCGGTCACATTTCACACACAGCAGGCTGTGCTGTATAATGAAATGTGAATGTCTAACAGTGTTAGATACGATTCGAAATCATCTGTAAGTACTTATTATAAAAATGCCTTGTCGTGCCGTGCCTCCAGTGGGCGCGCGGCCGTAGACGGCCCAGTCAAGTTATACTAATCTAGGTAAAAGCTTACTTTTTCTTGGCGGCAGCATTTAACTCTGCTTGGCGCCCATTTAACTGTAGATCTATTACAAATATAAATAAAAAAAAGTTTGTAAAAATTAATATAATCTTGTTGTTTTTAATGTATGGTATAGTTAAGTTTCATATTTTCTATTGTTTGTGTAGTTTAGTTTTATATATATTTTAATTTAGAGTATTGTATTTGTTTTAAGTTTCTTATTATAATAATTTTATTGTTAAAAAATAAAAAGATAAAGATTGTTGTTCCGCATTTTATTTTGATAGGTACTAGCTGACCCGCGCAACATCGTTGCGTCACTTACATAAGAGACAGAGGCTCTTAGGCACTTACTTATAATACAATTCTAAAGGTAACTGAACTTTCTTTGTTTTATCCACGAACCGCTTCTGTGACATCTCTTAAGATAATCATTAAAATCAAATGATATAAGCGAGATTTTGTTCAAAATTAAGTACTTGTGATGAAAAACGTATTTATTTGTATAAGGATTAATACAATTTTTTTACCTATTGGCTGCCAGAGTATAAACGCACACGCGTGCCCTCCACGGCAAGCCACAATTTCACCTTCCATTTTGTCACATATTTGTGTCATTTGGCGTAAAGGACACGCGCTTGTTGTTTAAAATGCATTATTTTAGAAGAAATTAGATTACCATAGAAAAGGTTATAGTGAGTCCACCTTAAAAGAAAGACATGCTATCGCGGAGTTTTTTTTTTAAACTTAATGAAAGAAACAAATCCGTCAAAATGATTGTTGCTTAACTTTAACCGTTTACGCAAAGAAAGCTCTCAAAAGGAATAAATTTTCCGTTTTTAGAACATTTGTCATTGATGCTCCGCTCCTTCTGGTCGTAGCGTGATGTTATATTATAGCCTATAGCCTTCCTCGATAAATGGGCTATCCAACACTAAAATAATTATTCAATTCGAACCAGCAGTTCCTGGCATTAGCGCGTTCAACCAAACAATTTCTTCAGCTTTATAAAAATGGTATAGATTTTTCCCGCGATTTCACACGTGTTCTCGTAGGAACCTATCCTATGTCCTTTTCTGATATATTAAATCGATTGTAAGTTTTTATAGGTTAGCCATTACGCGGGCTGCCTGTTTTTGATGTGAAACATCTACATGCGCGCCTAGGCAGTAAAACCGACGGGAAATGGCACGACGCTGTCATGGCGTGATGCCCCCTCTATGCTAAGTCAAATCAACCTTTTACCATTAAAATGAAGTTTGTTTTGGACCGATTGTTGATCTAAGTATCTCATTTTTGAAAAATACCACGCCACGACCCCACTCAACTAGTTAGGTCGGATGCAGATTTGATCGATAGATATCGATAAAAGAATACATTTAATTTTTAACATTACAATACAAAGATCGTAACATTCATACACTAAATTTATTTTAAGAGTTGCCTGTAGCCAATATGGAATATTTTTTTTACATAATTCTTATAATTTTAATAATGTTTGAGAGGTTGCATTGGCTAGCAAGTCATTTCGTGTGTAAGTAGCGGAATTTACTCGTCAATCGGTTTTAGTTTGATTTTTGATTTCAGATTACAAAACTTCGTATTTTTTTCTGTCCTTTAGCAAAATAAAATGTAGAATCTGTGACTTATGCTAGTTGTGACTAAAATTAAAACGACCAATTAAACGATTTTTTTATTTGAAGTGCATTTTGATCGTATTCCTTTCAAGCAAATAAGTAGATTGAGGCATGTTCATACGCAATTTGGAATATAATTAGATGGACAAATAATCAACGTTCCTGCTGCAGTTGATACAATGTTAAGGTGATTACAATTTTACATCCTAGTTCAGTTATCTTTGGTCAATCTTTAATACAGTCCAATACACCTTGCTACTTACTAACACCACAGCCACTAGGTATTACAGAAACCAGAAGATACGTCAAATAATATCCCGTAGCTCCACTGTAGAAACAGTCTCTATTAAAAATACTAACATATTTTATATTCTATTTACCTTCAAATAAATAAAAATGAGTGTTTGTTTTTAATTTCAAAATACAGCTTTTTACTGAATACACATGAAAGTGCAAAATATTGGACACGTATTTTTTCTTTTTTCACGTAGGTAAACAAAAAATGAAGACGATACAGCGCGTCGAAAACTCGTGTGACGTCACATTTCGGTACACTTTTTACGGGAAAGTGACGTCAAAAGCCCCCACTCATGATCTTTAGTACGTTTTATATCTTCGTATATTTTTATTGATTTGATAAAATAAAAATACCTGTCCAATATTTTTCGATAATAATCTAACTGAACCATATTTTTTTTACTCAGGAATCATCCCTTTTCTACTATTACATAGATGTTTCAAATTTGCCGGGCGTCCCGTGACGGCCAACTTATTTTTATTACCATGCCATTCTTTCGGTTCGATTCAAGTAGGTATTCAACCTGCTAAACTAGTTTTTTTGCATAGAACAGTTATTCTACACCACGACGCGCATACGCACACACCCTCACGCACGCACTGCAGCACGAAACATTACAAGCAAAAACAGACAAAAAAATATTTATCTCTTTCGCACGATTCTCGCTGTTTCTGCTCATAACGCGTTCAAGGTCAATGTGGGGTAGCTTGATGTGCTGGCGACTGTACATAAAAAATGTTCAAATTCAAGTCGCAATCTCTTCTCAGCGACAATCAATGTCAAAAACCTGTCAAAAATGTATGTAAATTAATTGTAATTTTGACAGATTGACACTGATATTAGAATGCGTACGGTCTTAAAAATACGGGAAATGCCCCTCTGGTATGATCATACTTATAAGTTGGTGTGATACTTCCTCGAAAGACAAACCCAAACTGATTGAACATAATGTTATACGATGTTATACAACGAGTACAACCAATGACCAATGTGGGAGCGTTTATAACATATCATTTCTTAACATGTTGTAGAGTATTGTTACACGCTATTATAAATGTTATCGTGTTACACAATGTTGTATAACGTTATATAACTGCTGTGTGGGAGCACCTTTAGAAATAGCCCAGAGGGCTGTACTAAAGGTTAGTACTTTTCACCCATATTTGTATCCAACCCATCTTCTATATCAGTCGTGTGAGGTTTTGACAGTTCGCCAGTTGTTTATAGTTCATGTGCTCCTGAAGCAACACTCTTTACTTCAATTCGTAAAAGGTGATACATCTAAAAGACGAAATATTATTAGTAATACGGTCCGACCTTCCTTCAGACATGCGTACGTAAACAAATATTTTTGCTTTTTGGGACCGTACTTATGCAATAAGATAAATGACGCTCTGGAAATATACCCGTTAAATAAAAAAATATGTAAAAGCACAATTTTTAAATATATTAGTAAATATACATATGAAGAGACAGAAAACTTATTAAAAATACTTTTTTGGGGATATCTCGTTAGATGTGTGGATGTGTACAATGAAACTCGAATGTTGATTCGGGATGATTTACATTTATTTTGGTCTATATTATATCGAGTTGTAGTTCCTTACATTTAGTGGTACATGGCACCTAAAGCATTAATATTAATAAACCAATCAGGACTCGCGCACGCAATGCATGGGATTCGTTCCTGCCTTGCTGTTCCTTGGTATGGCTCGCGGCGCGGCGTCTATAAATATACCCCGGCCGGCTGCGCGCGCACACCCCAAAACCGACCCCTCTAGTTACCGCCCCATTAGTCTGCTCAATGTTCTGGGCAAAATCTATGAGAGGCTTATATACAAGCGACTCAGAGATTTCGCCGAGACCAAGGGCCTCATCCCGACGAACAGTTCGGATTTAGATCCCAACACTCGAGCGTCCAACAGGTTCACCGCATCATCGAACACGTAAGCGTTGGTTTCCAACGTGGGTTCATGACGGGTGCTGTGTTCTTCGACATAGCGAAAGCGTTCGACAAAGTCTGGCACAATGGCTTATTATATAAGCTTTACCAACTCGGTGTGCCAGACCGTCTCGTACTCATCCTGCGAGACTTTTTGGCTAACCGAACCTTTCGTTATCGTATCGATGGGGCGGTTTCCTCCCCCCACCCTATCCGCGCAGGAGTCCCTCAGGGCTCTGTGCTAGCTCCCCTCATGTTCACCCTATTCACCAGTGACATACCGAAATGTAAAAATGCGCAGTTGGCTCTGTTCGCAGACGATACGGCCATTTATTACACTGGGCTCGTCCCCGACTCAATATCTCGCACTCTCCAAACCGCAGTCAACAAGCTTGGCGCATGGTTCAGAAAGTGGAGAATCGAAGTTAATCCCGACAAGAGTCAAGTAGTTCTCTTCTTGAATCCGCGTGACAAACGCAGACATGACGACGCCCGCCCGATCAAGATGTTTGGCAAGCCGATCCCTTGGGAGAAGCTTGCCAAATATCTGGGTGTGACTTTGGACAGACGTCTGTCCTTCGCAGAGCACATAAAGGTGGTTCGTTCGCGAGCCGCCTTTGCTCTGGGTAGACTACATTCCGTCTTAAATGCACGCAGTAAATTGTCACTTAGGTGCAAACTGCGCATTTATACGGCATGCATCCGACCTATTATGACATACGCCTGTGCTGTTTTCGCACAGGCCCACCCCCGGCACATCCACAGGATGCAGACCCTACAGAACCGTTTTCTACGTAAAATCACGGGTTCGCCCTGGTTCGTTCGTAACATCAACCTACATTTAGATTTAAAAATCCCCACCATCCAACAATTCATAAAACGCACTTGCAAGCGTTTCTTCGATACCGCTGGCAGCCATCGCAACCCTCTGGTTGTTAAGGCCGCCAGTTATGTCCCCTCTAGAATCAGTAAAATCCGCCGTCCAAGGCACGCACTGACCGACCCCGACGACCCCACCACCCTCCTCCAGGAAAGCAGTAGGGCCACCAGTACAGTATACAAACACAGACACAAAACGAAGTTCCGACGTCGCTGCCGAGGTCCTTCGCGTCCGCGTCCGCGTTCCTCCCCGATAAATTCCTCTTCCGCTCCCTTGATCGGATCCACAGAGCCAGCTGGTGGCGTAGCTGAGCCAGTAGTTTTAAACCCCCATAATAATAATGAATCCATTCAGATCCAGCCTGTCCCCAACTTGCTGTTCCTCCCCAGCGACGCCCTAAGCCGAGGTTCGTACCCCACAAGGGTACCCTTAAGTGATGGTCGCTTAGTTTATAATTAATATTATGCCCCTGGCTAGAGGCTTTGAGTTAGCTCGAAGGCACCACAGGATTTACCGGTTAAGCAGTCACGGCCTCTCAAGGCCATCAGCGAGATGCCACAAAAAAAAAAAAAATGCGCGCGCACAGTCGCTAACTTGATCCTGCGCCGGCCTGCATCTCTCGGTATTCCGCCAATGCGGTCTCCGCGACGCCGCCGCGCCGCAGATGACGTACGACATGTGTGCGGCCCTCAGTGCCCGGCCGCGCGCCGTCGCGGTGAGACGTGTTGATACGCTATGTATGAGTTCACTACAACTTAAATAATAAATCTGTTTTATACTCACCATCTCACACTCCTTCACACACTTAACACACTACTCACCGAGAGGTTAACACTCCACACACCGTTTCGTTTATCTGGTTTGAACCTATTTCTTTTTCTGTGTAATGATATTCCTTGTATTATTGAAAGAAAGAAAAAGTGTTTATTGTGACTCGTACAGGAAGTGCACAAACTAAATTATAAAATAAAAAACTAAACTATATAAAAACAAAAAGTAACAAAAGAAAAAGGAAACAGAAATTCCTATAAGAGGCCAAAAGGCTCCTATCTCAGCATGATGCTGCGACATTTAAAAAATAAATAAATGCCGCAACGCTGGTATTCTGATAGGGCCCGCTGTGAAGTCACGGGCATTTAACAGTAACAAATAAATAATGAAATACATATATGTAAAATAATAACAAATAAAACATTATAATATTCGCATTTCTATCCGCGCCAGACGTAACCTACTTGCTTGTCTATGCCATTGAGTGTCACTCTGTGGCATTCATATCTATAAGTAGTCTGTGGTGGCATTGCTGTGACAAGCAAAAGGACGCACGCGCCGACCCTACGAAAATAAATAAATACATTGGAACAGTATCACTAGTGAATATACAATATTGATATACATACGTGGTATGTGGTAGTGAATCAAAGACATTAAATTATACGTAATAGTGAATTAACGGAGTGGATGAAATAAATAAACTATTGATGTGATATCGAGTTACAAATATTACAAGAAACAGTGACAGAACCAAACATTGTGTAGGCCAGCAATATCAATTCTTCTCTAAGTGCTGCCAGTAAAGGCGTGGAATAAACATTAGATTTAATGAAATATCGAACATGTACATAATGAACTCAAAACAAGATCAAAGTGTGAAACAACTGCTGCGCCCGCCCAGTGAACAATCGCTGCCAAACGCTCGGACCACCATTTTTATCTGCGTGCACATCCAGGGTAGGTTCAAAGTTTGGTATCTTTTTGAAGCTGCAATAAATGCTGTTTAAATTTAATTTTGAAAGTACCAATTGTCTTTATTAATATGTCTAAAATATAATGGTCATCAGAAGGAAGAGCGCTGATGTCTGAGATACGGATATTTTATATCTAGTTCAGACACAATTTTTATCATTTCATCGGAGCTATATTTTAAAAATCTGTTTAATTAACTTTTTAGAATTACGTGAAAGTGTTTAAAAAGTAAGTAACCGTAATGCTTACAGTCATTTTACAATGAAAATAACGCCTTGCAAGTTTCCAATGTATTATTTGCATATAAATAGAACTGTAAACGCAACGATTTCATACCTTTTACACAGTTTTCACATAATTCTAAAAAGTTAATTAAACATATTTTTTAAATATAGCTCCGATTAAATGATAAAAATTAAAAACCACGAAATATGACACTAAATTGCGACGTTGCCACTCATAAGGTATAAACGCTCTTAAATACGCACGCACTGAAGTAGCATAACGAGCAGGGCATCCATCATGCTGATAGAACAGACCGCGTTAATGTGCCAGAGAGATACATAATATTGGCTAACATTGAATCGCCTGGCCGCCATTATGGTACTAGGACGTGGCCGCGTGGGCCGCGTTCGAAGTATTCCTGTATGTCTTCCTCCTATTCCGCCGACTATGGTAGTCTACCGCGGCCCTGCGCGTGTGTGGGCGCTCGAAACTGTCCATGATCGAGGAGGCGCTGGGTTACAGCCAGGATGGTGGAGGTGAAGGGAACTTGAGGGTCAGTGATTCCACGTGCGCGCAGTGAGTTCAGGTGTTCCGGCTGAGCATACAAACGTCTGGCCTCTTCTAAGTTATGGTTCGCCATGTCACATAAAAATCCACCATAGCCCAAAACTCCAATTTTTGGCGCGTAATTAGGTTGCGCGTGCGTGACCTAATACAACGAAACGCGAAACAATACTAGAAAGGAATAAGAAATTAGGAATGGCGGGGGGGGGGGGGGCGGTCGGCTAGACTGTAAGGGGCCGGGGGCATGGCTTACGGATCATGCTGTCTGATCGATGAATAAATTTTTCAATGGGTGGGTACCGTTCGCAAGTGTTGCAGTTCGTCGATACGTTTTACACACATATGCATTGATCGCAAGGAAGCGTTACTACGAGTTCTCACTATTACACAAAAAAACAATAAATTAGATTTTTCGTGATTTTGTTTTATTGTAACTTATTGAAAATAACAGTCCCAATCGTTTTGAGTTCGATGATCGAGTATATGGTTTTCGGTTCCAGAACGACCTAAAATTGACCGTGTATAATTAGAACGTCAGGATTGAGGAGCCAAAGAAAATGCGTTCATATACAAAATTTACTCTGTTTTACTATTTTATTCCTATACTGCAAAAACAAACGCAACACCTGCTAAATGACCATTATGTCGAATATATTAATAGATCGCTCACATCCAATAGAAATTCACCTCTTGAGTTTAGATTGAGGAGCCGTATTAAAAGTATTGTAATTTCTTTAATTTTAGCGCTACAGAAGCTAAATTTTTAGACGGTTATATGCAAAAATACTACTAAATGATACAAAATATTCATCTATTACTTAAAGAGTTCCAGGTGGCTCCTCAATTCAGACGTTTAGATTGAGGAGCCTCTTTTGCATTAAAATAACTAGTGATATATTTTGCTGCTAAATCTAGAATTCGTGCAGCAAAATAAGCTACATTGCTGCTAAATAATGGTGAGATCAGATTTAAAAAATCTGATGTGGCTCCTCAATCCTTACGGACATAACTTAACGACGTCAATTTAAATTGGTCAGATTGGAAACAATGTCTTATGGCAGCTTTTCCGTCAAACCGAAGTAAATTAACTATGATCCGTGTTCTTGTAAATGTGGTACGTCGTCCTGAACGAGATTACATTCAATTTTACTACGATAAATTGGCGTTCCCCCTTATCACAAAGGCCATCATAGGTACGATCGGAAATGACTTAGTAGAAGTAGGTGCTATTTCCGCAGGATGTCGTGACCCAATTAGCTTATTTAATTCTTTGTCATCGCTTAGAAGCCCCGCAGGCGTTAATATTGATCGCAATACAATGGTCATCATGACAACCAATTAAAGTGTAATATTTGCAAACGGCGAGGCCATACTGCAAATAAGTGTAATAATAAATTTCGGAAGCAAGGCAAAACGACTTTGGTGTGTGTATTCTGTAGCAAGCGCGGACATGACGAAACGAATTGTTTCATTAAAAATAAAAAATGTAGTTACTGTGGAAAAATAGGTCATATAAAAGAAGAATGTCTTAGACTTAACCCTTAAATGCATAATGATGTAAATATGCATCACGTGTTTTTGTAGCACTTTTCTCATTTAATAATGACACTGGCAATGTATCTTGGAGCATTATTTAATACTGGCAACACTACTTTTCAATTTCTGAACGCATCCATAATGTTTCGAAAGTAACTTTTTTTTTTAGTTAATTATTGTTCGGTCTCCCGCCTTTAACAATACGTTGTTTTCGCGGGTGTTATACTCGTAAATTCATATTTTGTGAGTACTACAGAAAAAACCATCTATAAAACTGTTTTCTGTAAAGGAAAAAGGTTAGTGCGATAAATGATATTCAAAGTTTGGTATGAATTGCATGAATTTAGCGAAAACAGTCGTTTTAAAGTATGATGTAGAAATACATCACCATGCAAAATCGGTATCAAATTTATACCTAATACTGTTTCGGTTATGTAGGTAGTATAAATATGAAATTAAATTATTCAGGTCATTTCAATGTATGGATTTGTTTACTTTCGACGATATATTTTGAAGTTATACCATTTGTTATTACAGGATGTCTCGACTACAAGACAGAGATATAGAGTCATTACTGAGTGCTTTAGAAGATGGAAACATTTCTGAGGACGGGCTGGAAGATGAAGATGATGACGAAGAAGGTTTCTATAATAGTGTAAAGGTGTGTCCAAACATAAAGCGGCATTCGAGCGCGGCTGCCGCGCGCGGCTAGCCGCGCTATGATTGGACGACGGCCGCGCGCGGCAGCCGCGAGCTACCTGCCGCGTGCGGCGATCGCCGCGAACGGTGTTAGTGTTGGTTCGCCAGTGGTTGTGTGTGGACGGATGTATTTTATCAGGTAAAATGGATAACGAAACAGCAATTCGTCTTATTGAAATTTATGGCTCCCATAGTCCATTATGGGATACTAGACGTAAAGAATATCACAATAATAACGTGAGAGAAGATCTATGGGATGAAATAGCAAAAACATTCGTACAACCAAAAGCAGCTTTAAAATTGAAAATGAAAAGTCTTTTGAGTTCTTATAGGAGGGAGAGAAACAGAAAAAACAAGTAATGTCACTGGTTGTGGTAAGTTTAATCTTATAACATTTTATAACAGTAGGTACTTTAAATTTCTGGCTGTTTACATTTTCACTATACTAATTCTTAATTATCTCTTAAACGCGTGGACCGATTTACATGACTCATACTGATTAAATGGTTTTAGACCTAGACCTTTCATTTGACACCATAATCGTTAAGATATCTCAACAAACTAAAAATCAAATTTTCAAGTTGCTCTCGTGATTATCCAACATGTATGAAACGCGTAGTTCAATTCTTTTAAAAACTATCTTATCAAACGTTAAATAATTTGTTATCGCTGTGGGTACGGCCGAGTGAAGGCCTGCTCGAGGGCTAGTTAGTTAGTTATAAAAGTAGTGCGAGTAAATAAGACACGAGATCAGCTTATGTTTCAGTTATTTTAATAATGTTCTTTTTCTGTTGCAGGTAGAAACAAGGCCTATAAATCTAAATGGTTTGCTTATGAAGCATTCAGTTTTTTACACGACAGGAATAACCCTATTGATGCAGTGGTAAGTACCTGTTTCATTTATTTTTTTATTAGACTATAGCTTTCCGCCAGCGGCTTCGCCCGCGTGGTCTGGTTGTTTCTTATAAATTATAACCTAATGTTCCTCGGTGAAGATGTAGCTTTGTAATAGTGAAAAAAATTAATAACGTTTTATTTATTTTGTTATTTTTGTTTCAAGATTGTGGCTCACCCTCAGAGCCGGGTAATACAGAACAAGCTATTCCGGAACAAGGCATTTCAGAACAAGGCACTTCGGAACCAGGAACTTCGGAACTCGGCACTCGAGACCAAGATACAAATACCAAGAAGTCGTCAAGAAAAGAAAAGCCAGCTAACAAGAGGACATACCAAGAGTCAGAGTATGATGCTGAAAATCAAATGATAGAAGAAGCATTAGAAGTAATGCGAAAACAAAATGACAGTAATAGTAATGATCCTTACGTTGCTTTTGGCATGCACATAGCAGCCGAACTAAGAAAATATGATGCCACTATGTTTACGAGAGTTAAACATTCAATAAATACTATACTATACGAAGCTGATATGGAGCGCCTCAATCAATCATCAACACAAGAATATAACGCTGAAAACAGACGAGGATATTTCACTTCACAGTTTACCGATCTTGACTCATCATCTTCTAGTAACATGGGTACTGGCCTTACACAATTGATTCACGATTTAGACACGGATGTAGATTAATATTGTGAATTAGTTGAGAGCAACTGTGATTGATGAATGATTATTGTGTTGTTTTTTAATTACTACTAAATAATAAAAATAATATAAGTAATAAAGTTCATAATTATTTACCTGTACCATGTCCTTAAGAGCTCTCACTATGGCATCGCACACTTCTGGAATTATTGTTGATATTGTTTGCTTTGATACGTGAAACGTGTATTGTAGGCTGGAATAGGAGTCTACTGTAGCCAAATATCGTAACGTTATTGCAAGTCTCTCCTTCGACGTTATTGCCGTTCGCCAGTGAGTATCCATTTTTTTTATAAATGGTTCTACCAATGTATGTATGTGTTCGAATTCTTCCAAAGATAATCTTAAAAACTGTTGCGTTCGGTAGTTGATTTCGTAATAGATCACTTCCAGATTCTTTGTCCTCTGTTGAAAGAGTGGTCGCATCCAACACTGCCTTTGTCTAATACACTTTCTTCTATTCCTTCTTCTACGTAATTTACGAATAATAAGCAGAGCAACAACACACGCGGCCGCTTTCATTGTGGTTTGAATACGAAATAAAAAGCGCGGCATGTCCGAGACACGCCGCGCAGAAGGTCTAAACTAGTCGCGCGGCAAATTTGTGTTCCGCGAATGCCGCGCGTAGCTGCCGCGCACCTTGCACGCCGTGTTTGGACACACCTTAAGACAAATCGTCCAGGATTTGGACGAAGAAAACGAAGACACTTCTGAAGATAACACAGATCCTCCACTTATTCAGGATGAAGAACCAGAACCTGTGCCTGAGCCAGAATCGAGTCAAGCAAATACCACTTCATTGATCTCTGGGTTTGATAAAAGAAAACTGATTTGGAAAAAAGACAGTTTGCTTTATGACGAAACGAAACTAACACACCAGGCCAGTATAACTGATCCTGAGATAGCAGATTTGGACACACCGTACAGGTGCTTCCTGCACTATTTCACCCCAGATTTTATAAAAAAAATTGCAGATGAGTCTAATCTGTACGCCGTTCAACAAAGCCCTACTAGTACATTCTCACTAACTGACCGCGAACTGAAAACATTTATTGGGATCCTATTATTTATGTCTGTAGAACATTTTCCTAGTGTTCGTTCTTATTGGCATGAAAAGTTTGGGTACGAACCAATAAAGAATGTAATGCCGGTAAACAGGTTTGAAGCGATCAGAAGAAATATACACTTTGTGGAGTGGTACCTATATGTAGTAGTTATATATTATAATATAAGGCATTATTGTAATGTTAGAGAGTTAGTATTAAAAGGAACGTTGCACTGAACACTCGTTTTGTTATTTGACGCCTCCGGAAACCCCCACACCTCATGGCGACCCTGCCAGCCGTGTCGTGTCGGGCGCGGGTATTTTTACGTGTCAGCACATTCCTACACGTAGGTGCTGAGGCCCTATGGGTGAGCGAATTACAAATTGCATCGGTTGGAGGACAATAACGCGCGCGAACAAGTGAATAAGTGATAATAAGTGAGCACTAGCGATAATTATAAAACTTAATAACTCTAAAAACTTAATAAACTCGCAATGGGAAAAAGCTATTCCAAACAGGAAGAAAAGGAAATAATAATTGCACAGAGCGGGCAAAATAATGCGAGAACCCAAGAAACGGAACAGCACACGCAAATTAATACCATACTTTTGGGTATTCTTTTGGCCGCTGTAGCTGTGGTCGTGCTATATCTACTATGGCACAGGTACAGGAGTAGCCAGCAAAAATGGATGCAACGGCAAATTAATATCGAATTTATGAGGCGAATGGTGTCCAGACTCTCTGCTCGGAGGAATGCAGCCGGGGGAACCATGTTTGCAGGAGGCGTAGAAGCTGACATCGGACTACAAAAGTGAGTACAGTGAAAGTGCCAGTGAGAGAAAAGTGAAGTGCAAGTGTTTACTCTAGAAATTAGAAAATAAATGTGAGTGGGAAAAAAAAATAATGTTAAGCACTAATAGATATTAGTTACATATCTTTATCATACCAACTTTAGCATATAGATATTTTTAAGTGTCTTTGCCTTCGTATTGTTTTTATTATAACTTTGATATGTCTTTTCTATTAGAATCATATGGAATCGCATTTAGAAGATATTTGTACGAAATTAGAAAAAAATACAAGTAGACTTACGGAAGTTAGGAAGTGAAAGGAGAGAAAAATATAGGGAAAACACGTTAAGTGAAATAAAGCAAGCAGAACAGTACTATGAGGAGTTCAAACAAATCATAAGACTCGCAAGTGAGCAAGAAAACAGTCCTAATTTTTTATCAGTACGTATTAAGGAAAGCCTAACAGATAAAATATTGTTAGTATATGATAAAATTAAAACTTATATACAAAATATAGAGTTAATCCAAAGTTTACCAGAAACTAGTTCAGAATCGGAGGTATATTTTTCAGCAAAAATGGAGACATTTGATTTTAAAACGGCCGCTACTTTGGTGCCGGTAATGGACGACAAGGATGAGACGGTTGAAAAAATCATTGAAGGAGTAGAGATGTATGATAGTTTTCTTAAAAGTTGCAAAGTTGTTTTCTTAATTGCAAAAATCATTTAATTACTTTCGTACTAAAAACAAGGTTGACTAGAAATGCAAAATTGAAGCTAAAATCTAGCTATGCATCATGCAATGATTTGATTCACGATATAAAACAGTATTTATTGCCTAAGAAGTCTGCAATTTCTTTGATAACTCAGTTAAATAATATTTCTCAGGAAGGATCATCGATTTCGCAATTCGGTGAAAAAGTTGAAGACCTTTTTGTAAACCTTACAATCTCGCAGGCGAATTCTAATGAAAAAGCAAACGAGATTTTAAGGCCCATTAATGAACAGTTGGCTATAAAAAAGTTTGCCGACGGGTTGCGAAATAGACGATTAAGCACGATTATAGCAGCAAGAAATTACACAAATCTAAAAGATGCCGTGCGCGCAGCAGAGGATGAGGAGCTAGCGCAGCCCCAGACGTCCCACGCCGTGCTCAACATGCAGGGTAAGTCTAGAAATTATTATAGAGGTAGATTTGTACGCGGGTACCGAGGTTTTCATCAGCAAGGTACACGTGCAAAGTTTAATCAAAATCGGCCCAGCCGACCTCAAAGAGGAACTTATTATAACCAAGGGTTTTATAATAATCATACACAAAATAATGTGAGAGGAAGACGCGGAGCTCGTTCGTTTCGAGGAAATTATAATCAGAACCAAAGAGGTCGACAGAATGTTTATTCTGCTCAACCCACGAACTCGGATGACACACAACAAAATAAAACGGAACCAGAAAATAAAACGTTTTTTCGTGAATAAAGAATACATTTTAACATTAAACAAAAATATAAGATACGTTTCTATGAATTTATATGATAAGGAATGCTTTTGGTTACTTGATACTGGAGCGTCAATTTCCGCTGTACGGTCGCAGGCAGTATCAGAGTTCGTAGAAATACATAGCGATAACATACTTATAAATGGTATAGGTGGAAAGATTTATTCACAAGGTTACGTTTATCTAGACCTACAATTACATGATGGTTTGATTTACCAGCATAAATTTTATTTATTTGATAAATTACCATGCAAAGGAGATGGTAGTATTATTGGATTAGACTTTTTGACCAAGTTCAACGCGAACATTGACTTGGAGAACTCATATTTAAGATTAAAACATCACAACACCTATTGTGATTTACCCATATTTACGTCACCAAAGGTATCTACGAGTTATATCACTATACCAGCGCGAAGCGAATCGATTCATTATATACAGTTAAAAGAAAAGGTTACGGAAGATTGTGTCATTTATCCAAAAGAGTTACAAGAAAATATTTTTTTAGCAGGACTTATAGTTAAACCAGACAACAATGTTATTCCAATACAAATACTTAACACAAGTGAACAATCAATAACCATACCAATATTTCAGCCAAATATACATCCATTGAAAGATTATAAAATGTGTACATTCAGCAAGACTAATGGTAATGCAGAAAGAGCTCGAACGTTATTACAATTGTTGAAACTTGATCACTTACATTCCAGCGAGCGAAGTAGCATTGCGTCATTATGTTCTAAGTACAGTGACATATTTCACTTACCGGGCGATAAGCTAACAACTACAAACATCTATGAACAATCCATTCATTTAACCCTTAATTTGGCATTGTATGTACTGTCATACATGAACTTTCCCTTGATCGATTTGCTAAAAATAAGAACTTACGTGTGATAAATTAACTTTTTTATGTTGCAACACTAATTATATTTAGTAGAAAAAAAACACAAACTTATAGCAAATCCATTTTGACATAACTTCAAAAAAATGTCTACCCGGCGAACGTCAACTGTGTTGTCCAAGGTATTTATACTATTATTATGAATATTACATAGTTTACGACAAGTGTAATGGCTAAAATTTATGCTTTAGTGTGTAATGGAATGTGTGTGATAATAATTGTGAAGTTTCTATTATCTAAAATGGTTCTATTTTGATCACTAACATGGTGTATGCTGTGACATACACTGCCAAGTTTGTAACGAAACACCCTCCATTTTGTTTGTATGTCACAGCATACATTGCCAGTTTGAGGTTGCTTTTTGGGTTTACTTGGTTTTATAGCACGCCTTTTTTTCTTTGTCGGCAGCAAAAGATTCAAACTCGTGGTGGTAGAATTTTAGCGCTTGTGCCTGCTGAGAATGCACCCTCTGACGGTAGTGAACATTCTGACCTTGATGATGGCTTACATGTGCACACCTCGCTTTCCATGTCATCTTCATCTGCACCTTCTATTGATAGTTCGATGGAAAGACTTAATATTTTAGACGATGACGAAGACCCCACCAGCAACAATGTTCGACTTACACCAATTTTTCAAAGCGTCTATTCAAGCCCTTCTCTAGAACCAAATTGTATGAAAGTGCCGATACTGAGTGACTTTCCGTCACTCCCAGCCACTCCCGCTACTCCTGCAACTCCAGCAACTCCTACACCCCCTGCACCACCTGAACCAACAGCAAGTGGTTTTATGACTCCTGGCTTAGCTGCAACTCGCATGAGGACAGCTGCTTCTTGCGATTCGCGTCCCAGGAATACCAGATCGCAACGTCCCACTGTTTCTGTTACTAGGAGACGAATCACAAAGTTCACTCTAAGCTACCAATGGAAAAAAGCAGTTTTTCGGCACAGGGCAACTACAGAAGACTCAGATCAAACCGACATTCTAGACCTTACTCCACTGGGTTATTTCTACAAGTTCTTTTCCCCAGACGTTTTAACAGATATCGTAGAGCAAACAAACGCTTACGCAATATCCAAAACCGGACGTTCTCTAGGATTGACTGAAGATGAATTGCGGGATTTTCTAGCCATACATATTATAATGGGTGTTGTGAGCATGCCATCTTATACAGATTATTGGAGTTTGCGGTACAGATACCATCTCGTAGCCGATTTGATGTCTCTGAAACGATATCAACAAATCCGTCGTAATTTGCATTTTGTTGATAATAATATACAAGACTCCGATAGATATTACAAAGTTAGACCTTTATTACAAAAAATTCGAGCAAATTGCCTAGCTCAAGACAATGACACGAAATTCAGCATTGACGAAATGATGATTCCCTATAAAGGGACCAAAGCGGGTAAGCGACGTCAATATATGAAGGATAAACCCAACAAGTGGGGCTTCAAAAACTATGTTCGCGCAGGAGTGTCGGGCATGATTTATGATTTTCTTTTGTATGGTGGTGAGGACACATTTAGGTTTCATACTTTTACGGATAAGGAAGCTTCTATTGGATTTGGGGCTCAGGTTGTCATTGCTTTGTGTAAAAGTATAAAAAATAAACCGGCTTTTGTTTTCTGCGACAATTTTTTTACTTGTCCGGAGCTACTTTATATACTCAGAGAAAACTATGGAATTTTTGGATTGGGAACAGTCAGGAGCAACAGGTTGAGAGGAGCTGAAGCAGTTCTGCCCTCAGAAAAAATAATGAAAAAGAAGCCCCGCGGTAGTTATGCTCAAGTGGTCTGCAATAAAAACCGATTAGCAATAGTGCGGTGGAACGACAACAAAGCCGTTACACTGATAAGTTCTTACGTAGCTGCGGAGCCAGTAGAAAAAATTAAAAGATACTGCAAGGACTCTAAAAACAAAGTGTATGTCGATTGTCCTCAAATTGTCAAAGAATATAATAAACATATGGGGGGAGTTGATTTAGCCGATATGCTTATTTCACTTTACAAAACCCCATTCAAGACACGGCGTTGGTATATCGGCATATTTGCGCAAATTCTTGACATTTGTATAAATAATGGGTGGCTTTTATACCGGCAAGATTGCTCAAAATTGCAAAAGCAATGGATGCCCCTCAAGGATTTTCGATTTGAGCTTTACGAGGGGTTAAAAAAGTCCGGACGCACCAGTGAAAAGACTAGCAAACATACAAAGCGTGTACCACAAGCCAACCCAGTAGAATCATCACGTTATGATAATGTTGGCCATTTTATGACTATGACGACTCAAGGTCGATGTAGGCTATGCTCCAAGTTAACGTCTGTGTTATGCATGAAATGCCAAGTTCGTCTGTGCTTCGTAACTGGTAAAAGTCCTAGGAATTGTCAACTAGACTACCATATGCGTGTTTAGTAATGTTTAGGCAATAGCACCTTGTTTTTTTTTAAATTTTTTATTTGTTTTGTAATTGGCAATGTATGCCCCGGCATACAACACATTTACCCAATGTTTTTATCTGCAATTGGCAATGTATGCTGTGGCATACATAGTTTTTCAGGAAAACTGAAGTTCCTATATTTTTTTCATTATTTTTCTGTGACACATATAAACGTCCACAATAAACTTTTATTTTAAAAAATATGATTTTGTTACATTTTATTCTTTGCCAAATTAAGGGTTAAAGCCAAACACTAATCCTGTTTACATAAAGCCTTATCGTACACCAAATAGTTTAAAGCCAGAAATAGATCAACAAATTCGAAAACTATTAGAAGATGACATTATTGAAGAAGCGAGTAGCGAGTGGTCCAGCCCAATCTTGTTAGTACCTAAAAAACCGATTGAAACGGAAAAAAAAAATTGGAGATTAGTAATCGATTATCGAAAACTCAACGAACAAATACAAGATGACAGATTCCCACTACCGAACATAGTTGAGATACTAGATTCATTGTCGGGAGCAGTATATTTTTCACATTTAGATTTAAGTAATTCTTACTATCAAGTTGTTTTGTCAGAAGACAGTCGAAAAGTAACTAGTTTCTGTACAAACACCGGGCAGTACCAAATGAAACGATTACCCATGGGACTGAAAATAATAAGTTCTTTTTCACGGATTATGACCATAGCGATGTCAGGACTTAATTTAGATAAATGTTTTATATATTTAGATGACCTAGTAGTATTTGGTAGATCAATAGAACTACATAACAAAAACCTCACTGACGTATTTGAAAGGCTAAGTTAACTTAAAGTTAAATCCAAAAAAATGTAATTTCCTACAGACAGAACTTTTATACTTAGGTCATGTAGTTTCAAAAGAAGGTGTCTCACCAGACCCAGAAAAAATAAAAATAATGAAAGAATATCCAGAACCAAAAAATGTAGATGAGCTAAGACGATTTGTGGCATTTTGTAATTATTACAGGAAATTTATTTATAAATTTGCAGATATAACTATTCCGTTGAATAATCTGTTACGAAAAAATGTACCATTTGTATGGACATCCGAATGTGTGCAATCATTTCAAATTCTAAAAAATGCACTAATGTCACCACCAATATTGCAATACCCAGACTTCTCTAGTGAAAATGAATTTATTATACAAACAGATACATCAAATATATCAATAGGAGCAGTCTTATGCAATAAAAATATGAGACCAGTAGCTTACACAAGTAGACCATTAAACAAAGCTGAAAAAAATTACCCAACCATACAAAAAGAGCTATTAGCAATAGTATGGGGAGTAAGATACTTTTTTTTTTTTTTTTTTTTTTTGAGGATGGGAAATCATCAAATGACCCCTCCCGCTCTGGGTGGAGCGGAAGGGAGTGTCAGACTCTTACTGACTAAAACCCACCCGTGTTCCTTCCTTGGCCCTTTATGTTCCGGGTCAGCGGTACCCCTTTTGGATGATCCCGCTTTCCCGGCAGGCTTAGGCCCTAGTGGGCCCCCTCTTCGATGCTGACATCTCTTTGAGGCGCGCGTGGAACACGTACGCGCCGTCCGGCACGGGCCTGATCCTGATCGGACGGTGAGCTACCCATTACTCACCGCCCGCAGGCCCGCGCCTACGGTGGCCGGGAGTCGTCACGCGGCTCCCGACGCCCGGAGCGTCCACCGCGGCGGCTTGGACGGGAGACTCTCTCCCTCTCCCGTCCCGCCGCCTCCTTCGCTAGCATGACTGCTTCGCAGAAGGAGGCGACTGCCTCCCACTCCCCCTCGCCCCGGACCATGGCTTGAACCAAGGCCGGGCGTGAGAGGTCGCCGCCGCTGCCGATCGCCTCTACGAGGACACGGCGGTGCTCCGCCCATGCAGGGCAGGCCCCCACCGTATGCTCCACCGTGTCCTCGGGGCGATCATCGCAGTGGTGACACCCGGGCGTTTCCTCCCGCCTGATGATGTGCAGGAACCTCCCGAAGCTTCCGTGTCCGGTGAGGACCTGCGTCAGGCGGTAGGTGAGGACGCCGTGACGCCTCTCTAGCCACTCCTCAAAGAGGGGTCTTACCGCCGCTATCGTGGCGTGCCCTGCGCTGGGTTGCGACAGTCGCTCTTTCCATGCCGCCATGAGATCGCGCCGGAGGTCCGTCCGCTCCGCCGCGATTTGCCGCGGAAGCGGGGTTTCCCCCCGGCGTAGTGCCTCCGCGCGCCACTCGTACAGGCGCGCGAGGACTATCGCCTCCAGATCCCACGGCGGCAGTCCGGCAAGGAGGCTTGCCGCCTCGCCCGAGATCGTGCGGTAGCCCCGGATCAGCCTTACGGCTACCACCTTTTGGGGCGCGTTCAGATAGTGGGCGGCTCTCCGCCGCAGTGAACGCGCCCACACCGGGGCCCCATATGTAGCCATGGACCGCACGACCCCCGCGTAAAGCCTCCGGCAGGAGGCGTTTGGACCCCTCAGGTTGGGCAGGAGCCGCTTGAGGGCGGCCCCAGTCCGTTCCAGTTTGGGGGCCAAACGTCGGAAGTGCTCCACGAAGTTCCACCGGCTATCGAGCACGAGTCCTAAGTACTTCATCGTGGACTCGACGCCGATGTGAACCCCTCCTGCCGTTAGTTGGGATCCCGATGGTGGCCTGTTCCGGGGCCCATGGAAAGACATGGCCTCGGACTTGTGCAAAGCCACCTCGAGACCCAACTGCCGGATCCTCTCCACGACTATCGAGGAGTAAGATACTTTAGACCATATCTTTTTGGAAGGAAATTCACTATTATGACGGATCACAAATCGTTATTATATCTATTCGGAATGAAAGATCCATCGAGTAGACTTTTAAAATTCAGATTAGCCTTAGAAGAGTATGACTTCAATATAACTTATATAAAAGGTAAAAAAAATAACGTAGTTGCGGATGCACTATCGCGTATAACAATCAGTTCAGATGAATTAAAAGAGATGAATGAAAAGAGTATGATAGTAATGACGAGAGGACAGAAATTAAGGGAACAGGAAATCAGAGAAAGAGACGAGAATAAGGAATTGGTAATCCATAGTAAGGCCGCAGATGAAAGGTGTGATCAGCCCAGAATCGTGGAAATATTAAGGATTCCAAATGGTTCAGTTGAAATTACCTTTGTTAAGGGAAATGAAATAAAACAATTAAAGAAACATAAAGATATAATTGAAAACGAATGTTTTATATTTGCGCAAAGTAAAAAAATAATATACATAAACCATAATTTTCATTCACAATTTACGCGAGCCGAATTTGTGAAAAAATTGTGTGATTTTTGTAAATCAATAAAAGTAAACAACGAAAACGCGTTATTCATAAAAGAACTTCTGAATGAAGTTAACAACTCAAGTAAATACGAGGGCCCTACAATACACATTTTACGAGGTATTAAAAAAATTGAGATGCAAGACGAAAAGGAATTTATTCTAAATTACTATCACCTATTACCAACTGCGGGTCATGCAGGGGTACGTAGAATGATAAATAATATCAGGCGATCATTTTACTGGCCAGAATTAGAACAAGATGTAAGACAATTTATAAAAAAATGTGATAAATGTCAAACATCCAGAAACTTGGAGTCACTGGTTACCATACTGGTCTTTTACTTATAACAATACAGTCCACACTACTACGAAATATACACCATATGAATTAGTATTTGGTAAACCTAGTAAAATTCCATGTAGAGTCAGCACTACAGTAGAACCATTGTATAACCCAAATGATTACTGTTTAGAACTTAAGTATAGATTACAGTTAGCATGTAAGGATGCAAAAGAAAATGTAATTAAAAGCAAACAATTAAGAAAGTGTAATTTAGACAAGAAAACAAACCCAGTAACGCATAAAAAGGGTGATAAATTATTAATTAGAAATGAAAATGTAAGTAAATTAAACCAATTGTTCAAAGGTCCATATACTGTAATAGAAGATTTAGAACCAAATGTAAAGATAGATAAAAATGGAAAAATTGATGTAGTACCTACATAAAAACAGAACAAAATTATATACACAACAATAATTGTTTTCGTACATTTTATCAAATTCCTAATTAAGTTAATGTAAGCATTGTGGCACTACCAGCCCGTGATGCCGCATCGCGCGCGCACCAGCGTGCCTACTCCCTCGCACCGTGCCCCACCTGCGCGGCCGCCACCACCGCCGTCCGCGACTGGAGAGTATATAAGACGCCGCACGACGATCATTTCCTCACCCGCCCGATCAAGATGTTTGGCAAGCCGATCCCTTGGGAGAAGCATGCCAAATATCTGGGTGTGACTTTGGACAGACGTCTCTCCTTCGCAGAGCACATAAAGGTGGTTCGTTCGCGAGCCGCCTTTGCTCTGAGTAGACTACATTCCGTCCTAAATGCAAGCAGTAAATTGTCACTCAGGTGCAAACTGCGCATTTATACGGCATGCATCCGACCTATTATGACATACGCCTGTGCTGTTTTCGCACAGGCCCACCCCCGGCACATCCACAGGATGCAGACCCTACAGAACCGTTTTCTACGTAAAATCACGGGTTCCCCCTGGTTCGTTCGTAACATAAACTTACATTTAGATTTGAAAATCCCCACCATTCAACAATTCATGAAACGCGCTTGCAAGCGTTTCTTCGATACCGCTGGCAGCCATCGCAACCCTCTGGTTGCGAAGGCCGCCAGTTATGTCCCCTCTAGAATCAGTAGAATCCGCCGTCCAAGGCACGCACTGACCGACCCCGACGACCCCACCACCCTCCTCCAGGAAAGCAGTAGGGCCACCAGTACAGTATACAAACACAGACACAAAACGAAGTTCCGACCTCGCCGCCGAGGTGCTTCGCATCCGCGTCCGCGTCCGCGTTCCTCCCCGATAGATTCCTCTTCCCCTCCCTTGATCGGATCCACAGAGCCAGCTGGTGGCGTAGCTGAGCCAGTAGTTTTACCCCCTAATAATAATGAACCCACTTTGATCCAGCCTGTCCCCAACTTGCTGTCCTTCCCCAGCGACGCCCTAAGCCGAGGTCCGTACCCCACAGGGGGTGCCCTTAGGTGATGGTCGCTTAGTTTATAATTAATATTATGCCCCTGGCTGGAGGCTTTGAGTTAGCTCGAAGGCACCACAGGATTGACCGGTTAAGCAGTCACGGCCTCTCAAGGCCAACTGCGAGATGCCATACAAAAAAAAAAAAAAAAAAAAAAAAAAAAGATCATTTCCTCACCTCCCCGATAGATTCCTCTTCAGACCAGCTGGCTCTGTGGATCCGATCAAGGGAGGGGCCTTGATCGGATCCACAGAGCCAGCTGGTGGCGTAGCTGAGCCAGTAGTTTTACCCCTTAATAATAATGAACCCATTTTGATCCAGCCTGTCCCCAACTTGCTGTCCTTCCCCAGCGACGCCCTTTTTTTTTTTTTTTTTTGTGGGTGGGAAATCATCAAATAACTTCTCCCGCTCTGGGCAGAGCAGGAGGGCGTGTCAGACTCTTACTGACTAAAACCCACCCGTGTTCCTTCAGTTGCCTGTGCCAGGGGCCACGGTAACCCTCTTGGACTTTTCCGCAACCCTAGCAGGCATCGGTCCTAGCAAACCCCGTCATTGGTGCTGACATCTCTTTGAGGCGCGCGTGGAACACAACGCGCCGTCGACCCGGGCCTGGTCCTTATCGAACGGCGAGCTGCCCATTGCTCGCCGTTCGCAAGCCCGCGCCTGTGGTGGCCGGGAATCGGCCTGCGATTCCCGACGCCCAGGGCGTCTCCTGCGGCGGCTAGGGGCGTGAGGGCGCAAACTTTGCCTCTCCCTCACGCGTTCCGCCTCCTCCTTCGCGAACATTACTGCTTCGCAGAAGGAGGTGACGGCTTCCCAAGCTCTCTCGCTCCGTACCATGGCCTGGACCAAGGCCGGACGCGAGAGATCGCCACCGTCCCCAGCAACGCCCTAAGCCGAGGTCCGTACCCCACAGGGGGTGCCCTTAGGTGATGGTCGCTTAGTTTATAATTAATATTATGCCCCTGGCTGGAGGCTTTGAGTTAGCTCGAAGGCACCACAGGATTGACCGGTTAAGCAGTCACGGCCTCTCAAGGCCAACAGCGAGATGCCATACAAAAAAAAAAAAAAAAATCATTTCCTCAGTTCGGCTAGCACGGACACGCTTCCTACGGAACGGGTTACGGGCAGTCTAACGATCTCCGGCTTGCACGGTCGGCACATAGGGGGTGCCCTTAGGTGATGGTCGCTTAGTTTATAATTAATATTATGCCCCTGGCTGGAGGCTTTGAGTTAGCTCGAAGGCACCACAGGATTGACCGGTTAAGCAGTCACGGCCTCTCAAAGCCAACTGCGAGATGCCATACAAAAAAAAAAAAAAAAATCATTTCCTCAGTTCGGCTAGCACGGACACGCTTTCTACGGAACGGGTTACGGGCAGTCTAACGATCTCCGGCTTGCACGGTCGGCTTCCATCGCGGAACCGACATCGGGCGGTATCTTCGTAGTAGTTCTTAGTGTTAGTGTATAGTTTTATTAAAATACTGTTAAAAGTGTTCAGAACAATAAATACTTATAGTTGTTACATTGGTTTACGAGTGGTTTCATTGAAGAACCCCTACAGCATAAGTATAAAAAAAATATGTAAACTTTTTTTTTTTCAATAGAACCCCCCATATGTGGAGTGGTACCTATATGTAGTAGTTATTATAATGTAGTAGGCATTATTGTAATGTTAGAAAGTTAGTATTAAAAGGAACGTTGCACTGAACACTCGTTTTGTTATTTGACGCCTCCGGAAACCCCCACACCTCAACTTCAATGATAATAACAAACATCTCCCGAGGGAACACCCAGACCACGACCGTTTATACAAGATAAGACCTGTGATACAGCAGCTGAATGAAACTTTTTCATCCGTTGCCATAAACCAGCGCCTCTCCATTGATGAGCAAATGTGCTCCACGAAAATTTCCCACTTCCTAAAACAGTATATGCCAAATAAACCCCACAAGTGGGGTTACAAACTTTTTGTCCTTTGCAACCTTATGGGGTATGCTTATCGTTTTGAAGTGTACTCGGGTCAAGACGATAAAAGGGAAAGGCAACCAGATGAGCCAGATTTGGGTGTGACAAGTAATGTCGTCCTTCGATTGGCTAGAGTGATCCCGAGGATGGTCAATCATATCATCTTTTTCGACAATTACTATACATCACTGCCTTTGATGTATTATTTGTCTAAGCAAGGCATACAATGTGTTGGTACTGTTCAACAAAATAGGCTGCCCAATTGTCGACTCCCTGATAAAAAGGCATATATGAAAGTAAGTGTTCCTAGAGGTACATACGAAGAAAAGATTACATACCACGATGGTGTCGACTTTTCTGCAACTGCCTGGAAAGATAACAAAGCTGTCACACTGTTGTATGTTGGTGCGGAACCTGTCACAAAAGTCAATCGATACGACAAAAAGTCGAAACAAAAGATAGATATACCTTGCCCTAAGATAATTCAAGAGTACAATATGCACATGGGGGGAGTTGACCTAATGGACAGCTACCTGGGACGCTACCGCATACGGGTAAAGAGCCGAAAATGGTACATGTGCCTATTTTACCATCTTTTGGATCTCGCAGTAATAAACTCATGGGTACTCTTGAAAAAAAATTGTATTGCAAAGGGTGTCCCCCGAAAGCAACTTCCAAATCTTGGAGAGTTTCGGAACTGTTTAGCAGATGCGCTCTGCAATGTCGGCTCATCGAATGGTAGTAAAAGAGGGCGCCCCAGTAATAGTGACTTAGAGCGCGAGCCACAAGCCAAGAAAGCAAAAGGTCCAAGTCATGCAGTCCCTTGCAAAGATGTGCGAACAGACTGCGTCGAACACTGGCCCATCTTTGCCAACAGATTTAGCTGCAAAATTCGACAGTGCAAAGGTACTACACAGTGGGCGTGTTCCGAATGTAATGTACCTTTGTGTCTGAATGCAAGAAATAACTGTTTTAGAGACTTTCACACAAAATAATTTTCACGTTTCATTTGTAAGTGTTCGCTAATTTACATTTTTATTTAATTAAATTGAAATGCAAAAAGGCTAGTTTCCAGGCCAGTAACTATTTGATTCGAATATTTTATACTGACAACACTTTAGTTTGTCAGTTTATCGTTGGATGTGTAAGGTGCTGACGCACACATTATTGTAATAGTTCGACGCGGGGCTTGTCGACGCGGGCAGTTAGCCTCACGCCTCGGACTAAGTAGGTCACTGTAGAGAATTGATTAATAAACGTCATAACGTGTCATTGTGAAGTAACACTGTGTATCATTTATATCCACCACCTGTAGGGGGGCGTAGGGCTAACTCACACTGGTGACCCCTGCGTTAAGAATTAAGGGTGGTGGAAAAATTAAGTAGTGACGGACAGTACACAGAAACAGAATAAAATGGCGAGAAGCGGAAAACAAGATGACGAGGTTGCGGCGGTCTCTCTAACGTCGAAGATCCCTACCTTCTGGAGCGATCAACCCAGGCTGTGGTTTGTACAGTTTGAGGCTGTTGTTGCAAACCAAAAGATGTCAGACGGGGATAAGTACAATATGCTCGTAACAAAATTAGTCAAGGACAACGTGGAGCAGGCAAGTGACGTGTTACTAGCACCACCGGAAACAAAAAGGTACGAGTTATTGAAGAATCGGCTTATGACAGTGTATGAAGAATCAGAGACCAAGCAATTCCAGAGACTACTATCAGAAATAGAGTTAGGTGATCAGAAACCGTCGAAACTACTCAGGAAAATGAAGGATTTGGCACGGAAGAAATTGCCAGACGAGACACTCCAAATGATGTGGACGGGACATTTACCGTCGTCCGTCAGAGCGGTACTAGCAGTCAGCGAAATTAAGGAACTAGATAAACTGGCGGAGTTGGCGGACAAGATCATGGAGACGACACGACCCATAGAAGTTGCGGAAGTGGCATCTCAAAAACCAAGGCCACAGGAGCGAGATTTGGCAGCAGAACTGGAGGAGCTGCGACTGGAAGCTACGAGGAAGACAGCCATGGCGTGGAGCGGGGCAAGGTCGATTCCGCCCACGATCAGGCTCAGGGCGCAGACAGGGGGCGGTCCCGAAGCGACGCTCCAGTAATGATCCTGATTGGTTGTGTGATTATCATTTTAGGTACGGTCAACGAGCAAATAGATGTCTGGAGCCGTGCGCGTGGAAGAAGACGCAGGGAACGTCGGGAAACTAGCAACAGTGCAAGCGACGGCGGACACCTGCACTGTCACACCCTCTCACCGCCTGTGTATAGCAGATGAGGCCAGTGGATTCAGGTACCTAATAGATACGGGAGCAAATGTTTCAGTGATTCCAATTAATAGTAGATTGCGCACGTATTCAAAATGTAATGATTACAAGCTGTATGCAGCTAATGGTACGGCTATAGAAACGTATGGCACTAAGACTTTAACCTTAAGTTTAGGATTAAGGCGGGCATTTATGTGGACTTTTGTGGTTGCGAATGTAAGGCAACCAATATTAGGGGCAGATTTTTTAAGTCATCATGGCCTTTTGGTTGATGTAAAAGCTAGAAGGCTAATAGACAAAGAAACTAACTTGAATGTAATAGCCACTGTTGTTTGTTGTAAGGATCAGACAGTTACAACCGTCGAGGGCGGTCATGCTTTTGCAGAATTGCTAACTAAATATCCGGCGATAACGAAACCATTGTCTTTTAGAGAAACGCCCCGCCACTCTGTGTTACACCACATAGAAACAACGGGCCCACCTGTGCATGCCAAGGCGCGCCCGTTGCCGCCCGATAAATATAGGAAAGTTAAAGAAGAGTTTCGCATAATGCAGGAAATGGGGGTCTGTAGGCCCTCCAAAAGCCCGTGGGCTAGTCCACTTCATGTTGTTCCGAAGAAAAACGGCGAGTTGCGACCGTGCGGGGATTATAGGAAGTTAAACACGGTTACTAAACCGGATCGGTACCCGATACCCAGACTTCATGATTTCACATATTTACTAGCCAACAAAAAGATATTTTCAAAAATAGACGTAAATAGGGCGTATCATTGCATAGCAATTAACCCGGAGGACATCGAAAAAACCGCGATAATTACGCCATTCGGGCTATTTGAATTTCCCCGCATGACTTTTGGTCTATGTAACGCTGCGCAGACATTTCAAAGGTTTATGGATCAGACGGTTTTAAAGATTTAGGCAATGTTTTCGGGTACATAGATGACGTATTAATAGCCAGCGCCACGAGGGCGGGACATGAAGCGGACTTAGAAAAAGTTTTCAAGCGTTTCAATGACTACGGGGTGACTATTAACCTAGCTAAAAGTAGTTTCGGACAAGAGAGCGTTGAATTTCTGGGATTCGAGGTATCCACGCAGGGCATCAGGCCACTAAAAGAGAAAGTAGAAGCAATTTCGAAATATCCCAAGCCAAAAACGGTAGAACAATTGAGACGTTTTCTAGGGATGGTAAATTTTTATAGGACGCACATTCCAGGGGCAGTCAAATCGCAGAGAATATTAAATCAATATTTAAAAGGCGCTAAGAAACGGGACAAAACGCTCATACAATGGTCAACGGAAGCTGACGAGGCATTCTTGCAATGTAAAACATGCTTACAGAATGCGGTCACATTATCGCACCCATTGGCAAATACAACGCTAGCACTTATGACTGACGCGTCGGATACATGTGTGGGTGCAGTTTTGCAACAACGTAGCAACGATGAATGGTTACCTATAGGTTATTTTTCTAAGGCAATGAGTCAGACGGAACAAAAATACTCAGCGTATGATAGGGAATTATTAGCGATATACTTAGCGATCTACTTAGCGATCCAATATTTTCAGAATCAGGTGGAAGGCAGACAACTGATAGTTTATACTGATCACAAGCCAATAACCTTCGCGTTTACAAAAAGCAACTCCGGTAAAGAAATACCTAGGCGGACACGGCAGTTGGCATACGTTAGTGAATTTACAACAGATATTAGACACATCAACGGTTCCGAGAACCCAGTAGCAGATGCCTTATCGCGATTAGAAACAATATATTGCCCACAAGCGATTGATTACTCAGAATTAGCAGAGGCTCAGGCAAAGGATAGTTACTTGTTAAGGCCAACAAATAATAGTAATGTCATTATTAAGGAAATTGAGGTACCGCAAACAGGCGGGAAAACAATTTCCTGCGAAATATCCACCAAGAACGCGAGACCGTACATACCAGAAAGTTTAAGAAGAAAGGCGTTCGATGCGACACACAATGTAAGTCATCCAGGCATTCGAACCACGCGCAAGTTAATGCAGGATAAATTCTTTTGGCCAAACATGAATCGAGATGTAGGACAATGGGCAAAGACGTGTGTACATTGCCAACGCAGTAAAGTCATTGGGCATACTAACTCAGAATTAGAGAATTTTACTAATTGCGATCGATTTGAACACATTCATGTGGATATTGTAGGTCCACTGACTACTACAGAAGAGGGGTTTAGGTATTTAGTAACGATAGTAGATAGGCGCACACGATGGCCAGAGGCGTTTCCTATCAAGGACATCACGGCAGAAACGGTAGCTAAAATAGTTTATGAAGGATGGATTGCACGTTTTGGGTGCCCGGTAAAAATAACTTGCGACCAAGGGAGACAGATCGAAAGCTCATTATTCATGTCGCTATTAAAAATGTTAGGTATACACAAATGTAGAACTACACCGTATCATCCACAGTCCAATGGGGCAGTAGAAAGATGGCACAGATCGTTAAAAGTAGCATTAACGGCAAGATTAATTTCAATTGCATCATCATGGGTGACCGAGTTACCAACAGTCATGCTAGGTCTTAGGTCAGCATTACGCTCGGACAACGGTGTAAGCGCGGCGGAAATGGTGTATGGTCAAACGATAAGAATGCCAGCGGATTTCTACGTAGAGAATAATAAAGGTGGTTAACGTCCGATTACGAATGCGTCAACAGGATACGTCAGGCGATTAATGAATTAAAACCGGTACCGATAGGATATAAGAACACAAAAAGTTTGTTTGTGCACCCAGATCTACCAAAAGCGGAGTTTGTATTTATTAGAAATGATACAGTAAGGAAACCATTACAGCCTAATTATGATGGTCCGTTCCGAGTTTTACAAAGAAAAGATAAAGTATATACGATACAGTTACCAAATAGACAGACTAACATTTCGATAGATAGACTTAAACCGGCGTATTTAGTAAACCAAGAAATAAGCGAAAGCACTAGTAGTAACAATGATGAAATCGCCCGCAGCGTGTCACCGGTACCACGCGTTACACGTTCTGGCCGGGTCAGCAAAAAACCTGTGCCATTCATGTAGGTACGTAGGTCATTTACAGTAAGGTAAAACGCGAGCACAGTAAAGAATAGGAGCAAAAATGGGTAACACTCAGAGTCCTAATAACCCCCATGAACAAAGGACAATGGGAAATGAATGTATGGAGTCTGGGCCCACCCTTCAATACTAACATCTGATATACCGTTGGATAGGGCTTTTTAAGTGGAACATTAGTTACTAATATAACTATGGTCAAATGTTAGTACTTTCGGAGATACGACGTCTTAAAGTCGTCAGTCTAACATATTCTTTATGGATACTTATAAGGTAAAATAGTAATAATAAGTACACTTTAAAACAAAAGAGATTTATTATTCGTCTTGGACATCAAAGACAATTACATCATTTAAAAAACCCACGGGGGCCACGAATGGTTGATGTCTCCCAACTCCTAGGTACCAAATCAAAGAAATAGTGTGAGCGCAACTTCCTACAGTTCGCCGTCCGGTCAAGCAAGAGCAATAATATTGTGATATCGCGTTTCTTCCAACTTGGTTTCGATCAATTAATATATAGCAATAGTATATTCTTGCTCTTACGTGGCGTGACTGTATCCTACCACGCAGCAACCACACATTCTCTGCTGGTATATTATATTCTATTAAATCATGTAAATCGTTTTGTCTGTACATTTTTCTATAACGTATAAACCGTCTCGAAGATGTTCACTGCAATATGACTGATCGCCATTTGCAAATGCGCCCGGGCAAGCGGCGGGCGCAGCGGGTAGGGTGGGGGCGCAGGTAAGGAGCAAGCAGATAGGTGCCGTCCGTTTTGAGTCTGGCCATAGTTTATCTTATAACGAAGTAAACTACGGTCACTTTTATGGCAGTATAATAAGTAGTATAACTCCGAAAGTACTGACTTTTGACCTTAGTCGTAATAATAAGTTTTATTCTGCATAAACATACCTATTCATTTATGAGTGTCTTATTCCTATTGAGAGGTGGGCCCATCATTACTCATTCTCCTTTTCATGGCTCAGGCGAAGATAATTACGAACCAAACAGAAGTGACTGACAAGTTAGACAAATTTGGGCTTATAGTGCTGGGAATTTTGGGAATCATAATAATAATCATAGTGATTATGGCATGTACCAGGTGCCAAACAAGTATTAAGGAATGGTTATATAAGCAAGTTGCGCGTAATGTGGATCGTAACATGAAGGAGCAAAGGCGAATGGGTACATCTCAAGTGGACATCGAATAATACAACAACAAACAGAAGTGACAATAATAACGCAGTATCAATAGTAATGACGGTTTCGGAAGCATGTTACAACAACCCTAATACCATGATGACGTTTAAGACAAAAGTGCAATTGTGAGTACCAGATGTGTTTATTGATGTAATAGTATGTACAATTAAGCAGTATAATGAATGTATGTTGTTGGCGTTGTCATAATGGGTACTGCAGGCCCTAAGCGGTGATAATTTGAGTATAGCAGAGTATACCATTATGGCAACTACCCTTAAGTAAAAATAAACACATGTAATGTCTAAATGTAATAGACATCATACGGTCAAATGAATGACCATTTAGGTTTAGAGTCATGAATAGTAAGATCAAGGGTATTACTGCGCTAACTGATTCAGCAGTTATGAAGTAAAAATAATGGATGTAATTCAAGGTCGATCTAACCCACAGATGTAATGTATATCGTACAACTAAGAACAGAAATATAAAATGAATTGTATGCAAAAAGGCAAAACCTCGGGAAAATAGTAAATAAGTTAATATTTAATTTTTTAAATTAAAAAATTAAAAAATACGGGGGGGGGAATGATGTAAGGTGCTGACGCACACATTATTGTAATAGTTCGACGCGGGGCTTGTCGACGCGGGCAGTTAGCCTCACGCCTCGGACTAAGTAGGTCACTGTAGAGAATTGATTAATAAACGTCATAACGTGTCATTGTGAAACGTTGGGAAGTCGCTGCGTCCCCGTAAGAGGGCGCGGCTAGCGGTTTCAGGGCTTCGCCCCCCGGCCGCGGATGCAGTACGGCGGCCCGTAAATACGGGCCTCTCAGTGTGTCTGCTGCAGTGGCTTGTTAGCCGCGGTCGGGCGCGTGTTTGTTACACGCGCCCGTGTGAGTGGTTGCTATGTGTTTTTCTGTAGGCGCGCCACGGCGCTGTTTCACAGCGCCGCTATCTTCACGACACCTCGGCGGTCTGTCCCCGCCAGGTGAGACCCCCAGTTACCTGGGGGAGGCCCGGCGGGGGACGACCAGCGACGAAGGTGCCGACTCGACGCTCCTACAGAGTAGGGTGTGTGGCTCCCGCCCGTCCCGCTTCCAGAGCTAGCCGGTCACGGTCCGGGCTAAGAAGCCGTCGTGTGCGTGTGAGCGGTATTGTACTGTGTAACACCGCTCAGTATCTACGTGAATCGCCGCCCGCGCCGCGCATTCACGTGTGTGTTTAGGCGCCTGTATAGAGGTGGGTGTCTGTATTTCGTTTACGTAACGTGCCTATATTAACCTAGCACACGCTACGCAACGGATGTATGTGGTGTTGTGGAGTTCAGTTGTTTCGAGTAAGCCGCGTGTAACCTGGATGCGGCTTACTCGGGAGTCAGTCCGGTGGGATGGGGTCGTCGTCCGCTACCAGGTCGCGGGGTAGGGGTCTCGCGTCAGGGGGGCGCGCATGCCAGGGCGCTATCTGCTTGACATGGGGCCAAGCAGATGCGTCGGCACGCGCGAACATTCCTTTCGCGAGGCGCCGCACAAACTCATCCAGGCCCTCAATCCCGAGGTCCCGCTGGATGACATCGTTCCTCACGAAGCGAGGGGCGTCTACTATTGTCCGCAACGCTTTGTTATGTTGCGTGCGGAGCAGCTTCAAGTTGGACTCGCTCGTGAGGGCGAACCAAGCGGGGGCGGCGTACGTCAAAATTGGGCGCACGTACTGTTTGTACACGCACAACTTGACGCGCGCCGGGAGGCGGGACGAGAGCACTGGTTTAAGGAGGTTGCGGGCGACCCTACCCTGTGCGGCGACCTTGCGGACGTGCAGCCCCATCGTGAGCCGACGGTCGATGGTGACACCCAGGTACTTGACCCGGGGCGACCACTCGATGTCGGCTCCTTGAAGTTTCAAGGGTGGTGGGAGGCGCGCGAAGCCGGTGACCATCGCCTGCGTCTTACCCACGTTCACCGACAGCCGCCACTTCGACAGCCACTCGGGAAGCAGATTCAATGCGCGCTGCATCTTGACCGCCGCGTACTTTGCGTTAAGCGAGGTAGTAATGTACGCGGCGTCATCTGCGTACAGCGCGAGCATCGCGTCCGAGGTAGTGGGGATATCGTCGGTGTAACGTGAGTAACACGCCGGCGACACGCAGCTGCCCTGCGGCACACCCGCTAGCACCGGGCGGGCGCTTGATAGCGCGCCGTCGACCACCACCCTGAAAGTCCTGTGGTAGAGAAAATCAGAGACCACCTTTACAACGCGACGGGGCGCGTCGGACGTGGCCATCTTATATATAAGGCCCTCGTGCCACACACGGTCGAAGGCCTTCTCCATGTCGAGGAATACTGCCACCGAGTACTCCTTCTTATTTGCTGCGGCTGCGAGGTGGTGCAGTACCCTCGACAGCTGGAGCGTCGTGCTGTGCTCCGCCCGGAACCCGAATTGCTCCGGCCGTGGCACAATGTATTTCTGTAGATGTCGCAGCAGGAGTGCTTCGAACACCTTGGAGACTGTCGGCAGCAGCGTGATTGGCCGATAGCTCTCCGGCTTCAGCGTATTTTTCCCCGCCTTGGGCAGCATAATGACGCGCCCTTCCTTCCACGCGGCGGGAAAGGTCCCCGTGCGCAGTATCCCCGTAAACAGGCGCGCCAGCGCCGCCACCATATGGTACGGCAGGCGGCGCAGCACTGTGTTGGTGATACCGTCCGCACCGGGGGCCTTCCTAGGCTTCGTGTTTAGAATGGCGCGTCTAACTGCGCCAGGCGAGAAAAAGATGGCCTCTTCATCGGGAGCTATCGGTGATGCGAAGTAGTCTCCCAGGTGTTTCTCGACTGCTGCGACATGGTCGGTGTCGCTGGTCGGGTTCGGGCGGAACTGACGCTCCAGGTGCTCGGCGAAGACCTCCGCCCGGTCCTCCGCTACATACTTGAGCGCCCCGTCGCTGTTAAGCAGCGGACGCACCGGGGCTGGGGTGTTCGTCAGCTGGCGGCACAGTCTATGTACAGACGGCCAGCTGTCCGCTGCGGCGTCTATGCGTTCCTCCCAGCCCGCGGCGGTGTGAGTCTGAAGCTCGGCCTTTACCTTTTCCGCGAGACGGTTGAGTTGCGTCTTTATGGTGGGGCATCTTAACTGCTGCCACTGCTTGCGAAGGCGCCTCTTGTCGGCGATCATTGCATTGATGCGTGCCGGCAGGGGCGGCAATAGCACTCTCCCCTGCGGCTGCGTGCTAGTCGCCGCTTGTAAGGCGCTTTGTATGCAAGCAGTGACGTCATCCGCCGTTTGTTCCACGTCCGCGGAGGTGGTAACAGGCCGAGTCGGCGTGGTGGTCTCTACTTTCTCTACGAACTTCGTCCAGTCCGTTGTTCGACGTGGCGCTAGTGGCTTCAGTCGGGCCGGCACACCCGATAGGACGACGAGTACAGGTTGGTGGTCGGACTGTAACTCGTCGTCAATCACTTGTTGCGTGATCTGGCAGTGTAGCCCTCGGTGGACTACGATGTCCAGCACGTCTGGCACGTACCTCGCGGTGTCGGGGTAGTGGGTCGGCGTCTCCGGGCCGGACACCGTATAGCCGAAGGCTTCCGCGTCCGCGAAGAGTCGTCTCCCCTCGGTATTCGTTTGTAACGAATTCCACGCCGGGTGTTTACTATTAAAGTCGCCGGCGAGAATGGTGGCGCGCGTCGTACCGTCCACAAGCGCCCGCAGCTCGGCCATGTCTAGTTGGGCCGCGGGCGGCTTGTAGCACGCATAGATGTTGATGTCCTCGCCGGCTACATGTAGCTGCACACCCAGCGCGTAAAACGTCCGGAGTGACGGCAAGGGGAGCTCTTGATGGACGACTCTCCGCCTCACAAGTACCACCAGACCACGATACTGCTGCGAGTGAGCCGACCTTTCGTCTTTCCTGTAAGCGAGGTATCCCGGGAACCTAATCCTGTCTCCAGGTCCCAGGAGCGTCTCGCTTATGAGCGCCACGTCGATATTTTGTTCCCGAAGGAGATGGCGGAGGGGGGCGACCTTGTCCCGTAGGCCGCGGGCGTTCCAATGTATCACCCTTAATGGCCTAGCCATGGTAAAGGGTTAGAAGGGTGGCCAGGCCATCAAGGATGACCGTCTCCACATCCTGGCCCTGCCTGATGGCCTTTATGAGGTCCATCAACAACTTGATGGCGCAGGTTGTGAATTCTTGTTTTTGTTTGTTAGCGGCTGTTTTAGCGCCGGTGGCGCCGCCGCTCGGGCATCTCTTGTCCTTTTCGGGTACCACATTTTGCCGCGGCGCTATGCCGGCGCTAGCTGTAGTATGTATATTTTGTTGCGTCTGATCTTTAACAACCTGCGCCCTGTTTATGGCAGGGTCGGCCTTTGGGATCTCTTCCTGGGTCGCCGGGGGTTCGGGCATCCTTCTCTTGCCCTGACCCCCGCGTCCTTTCTTCCTCCGCCTAGAGGAGGCGGCTTGGTTGCGCTGTGTGGGCCCATTGGCCGCCGCCATCAGCGTCGCACTCTGTGCCTCTTCCGGCACCACCTGTGGCCTCTCGGTGGCCACTTGGGGCCGGCGCGAAGCGACTGTGATGGCGGCAGTCCCCGCCCGCTTGTTCCGGGTTTCTGCCTGGAACACGGGGCACTTGATGTTGCACGCGGGGTGCGGGCCACCGCAATTGGCGCAGGTGGCCGGCTCCTCCCGCGGGCGTGGGCAGTCTCGTGCCGCGTGCTCGCCCCCGCATCGCACACAAGCGAGCGGGCGGTGACACTGGTGCGAGCTGTGTCTGAACCGCTGGCACCGGTGGCACTGGGCGGGCCCACGTTTTCCTCGCCAAGCCTCTATCTTGACACCACGCATGTACATAAACACGGTGGTGTCATAGATGGCCCGGACGTCTGGGGTCTTCTTTAAAATGGCGTGGAACACGCAGCCGGGTCTTCCCTGTGCGCCCTTAATGTGGCGCACGTACTCCGGCTGGTACCCCAACGCCCGGAGTTCCTCCTCGATCTCCTTGGGGTCCGTGTCTGCTGGCAGCCCCCTGATGGCGATCTTTAGGCTCTTGTCCGCCGGCAGCGAATAGGCGAACCAGGAGACGCCGCTTTCCTTCTCCAGGCCGGTCAGGTAGCGCTGGACCAGCCGATACTCCTCCTCGCTGTCTGGGGTGAAGCGAACTCCACCCCCGTATGGACGAGCGTTGGGAGGCCGGCCCAGCTTGGCGCTGATGGCCCGGAAGTGAGCGGCCCAGTTAGGCAGCTTCTCCACCACCAGCGGCGGGTACCGGAGCCTGCGTTCGGTCTTCTTCCCCGGCTGTTGCTTCGCCGACGTCGCGGCGCCGGGGGGGGCATCAGGGGTTGCGGTAGAGGGGGCAAGGGGTAAGGAGACACAACTTACCCCTGCTGTTGGTGTCGGCGATGATGGTGCCGATGCTGGAGGCGAGCGGCGTGCCGCGTCGGCGAAGGTGGCCGACGCCGGCGAGTCCCGACTCCGCGGCGCGCTTTCGCGCTGTGGCCGCGGCGGGTCGGGGCGGGGCCGCTTCGGCTCCATTATGGCCTCGCCGGAGCTCCTCCTACGGCGCTGGGGTCTGGGGTCGAGTTGGAACTCGAAATCAAACCCCAGCGACGGGGTCGGTGACACCGGTGACGCCACAGTGTCCATGGCGACGGCTCCTCCCACGATGGACCGTCGTTCGGATCGCGGGGTCGTGTCCCTAGACACATCTCCGCGACCGGACGCGGCCGAGCCCGCGGACGCCAGCGACATACTCGACCCTACACGGGAAGAGCATGCCGACAGCATCGCGGGCGAGTCGCAGGCCGAGGCTCGGGGGGGCGCCGGTGAGTCAGGCGCCGTGGGCATCGCCCTTGACGGCCGTCTATACGACCCGGCACTTGCTGGCCGCTCCCGCTCAGCCACCGCCGGCCCCGCCAGCGAGAAGCGGGGGCTGGGTGTGGCTGTGAGCGAAGCTGGCACAGCTGGGTCGCGTGTCACTCGGGCCGCAGGCCCGGTGGGCGCGGGCGGCGACGCGAACCGCGGCGGCGCGGCGGTGCGCGCGGGGGGTGCGCGGGGTCGCGCGGATGGTGCAGGGGTGTGCGCCGGGGGCGCGGGGCGGGCGAGCGGCACGGCAGCGCGCGCGGCGGTCCCAGTGGCGCGCACCGGCGCGGGAGTGCGCGCAGGTGGCGCCACGGCGCGCACCGGCGGCGCGCGGCCCGCGCTCGCCGCAGGCCCCGTCGCCTGTATCGGCACCGGGCGGAAAGCTGCGGGGCGGACGGGTACCGCGTGCTGTCGGCTCGTCGACGGCGTCGGCGCAACGCGCGCAGGCGCCGATGACGTCGGTGGGCCGGCAGCAACAGCGGCGCCCGATCCCCCCCCTCCTCTTCCTTCTTCTAGGTTCGTCCCTCCTCTTCGGGACGTTCCAGCCTGTCCGGCTGGCGGCGCACCGGACGACGCATCGCCGATATTCGGCATAGACGTCGTCCGGTCCAACGCCGGACGGACCTCCTTGGCCCCGGCATCGCGGCCAAGCGAGCCGCGCGTGCCGGGCTTCGGCATCCCGGGGGTGTGGAGTGCCGCGACCGCTACGGTGATTTCTCACCGAGCAGCACGGGGGGGCTCCCCCTGTGTTTGCACCAGTGTCCGCTTGGCCGCTCGTGCAAACACAAAGAGAAACAGTTTTTAAAATTAAAATAACAGTAAAAACTCACGCGGTCCGCGCAGCGATATGATACACAGGTGAGCAGACCACCTGTGCGTTCCACGAGCCGATCCTGTGTCATTGTGAAGTAACACTGTGTATCATTTATATCCACCACCTGTAGGGGGGCGTAGGGCTAACTCACAGATGCTTCTGATTGGCTAACCAATCAGAGGCCAGTATTGTCATTTGTGATTGGTTGACGACATTAAATCGTTAACCAATCGCAGAACTCGATTTTACCGCGCAAATTATCGAAACCTGGGAAGCTGGAAAAGGTCGATTGAACATTCGGACTCGAGCGAGCTGTTGGAGGAGGTTATGAGAAAGAATAAAGTTGTGTTTCCTGTTACCTGGATTTTCCTCAGTACTTCACCTAGGCATCCTGAAAGTCTAAACTCAGTATAGTTACTGTATTTTTCTTATATCAGAAGTGACACACTAACCAAACTTAAAACGTAAGTACACGCCCATAGCTTTTATTATTTAAATTCTGAATTATATTTCTTTCTCTAAACATAGTCTAAGACATAAGAGTTTTTTTTAGTTTGTTCTATTGTTTTGTAATGCGACCTACAATATTTAATAACGGTTTATTTTATTTTTTGCCTAATTTTTGTATGTGTGTGTCTTAGTGTCTGAAATGATCGAGAATATTATACTATGGGGGTTTCTAAAAGGGGTACGAAAATTTGCTTATTTTTGGTGTAGGACACACCGTTTCCGAGATATGACGCATTTCTCACCCTTCAATTGAACTGAATAGTGTGGTGTTATTCACCATATTTTTAGTCATTGTTTTTAACATGCCTTCTTTTTTCTGCGTGTGCTTCAGATCATGGACGAGCCACCAGGACGCAGAGAACGCTCAAATGGAGACTCCAGTCGGCTTAGACTGGAGACACCTAGTCGAGAGGATCGCTCACGAAGTCGAAGCGGCCTGCGGATGCGCAGCCCGAATCGATTTCGAGATGATCAAGACTTCCTGCTGGGGCGGCAGAGAGTACAGATGCTGGAGCAGGAATTACGCCGAGAGCGTGAACGACTTCGTGCGACGGAGGACCGTCATCGATCATCGTCACAACGTGTCAGCGAGCGTCGCTATTACTAAAACGTGCTTTAATAACGAAGGCCAGAGTAAGAAGCTCCTGCCGTCGTATATTGGTCCCTATCGGGTTACAAAGGTCTTGGGTACTGACCGATATGTAGTAGCTCCAGTACCTGGTCTAAGTAATATACAAGGCAAGCGTCCAACGACTGTTGCTGCGGATCGTATGATGCCTTGGATCCACGTGGCTGCATTAGATGTAAACGAGAATTCTGAATCTGCTTCAGACACAGATGATGATTAGATATACTTAATTAAAATTTGGGTGTCCCTTGTGTTGCGAGGCATGTAACTACAGAATGGTGTGTTGTTTCAGATTGGATGCGAGAATCGATTGACTTGCGTCTGATCAACTATGCCAGAGCTACTCGTTCGTCTTGCTCCTGTTGCACAAGCTTAATCGATCGGCTTGAGCAAAGGGTTAGCAAGGGCTCCCTCGATTAATCGATCGTCGAGGTAATCTTTGAAGTAAATCGACTAATCGATCGTCGATCACAGGGTATCCCGATTAATCGATCATTGGGACCTGAGTTTTTTATTATTTTAAATAGATTAAACACAACTAATCGATCGTTGTGATTTATATACCTTGCCTATGATTAATTTGAAGTTGCTCTACCGTAGAAGTCCGAACATCCTTATAAACTAACTAAATAATTTTGTAAATATGTATTTAAATATTTAGATAATTCATGTTCATTCATGGATTATATACACAATATACCTGTTACAAAAATAATAATAAGTGTATTTCGACTATTAGAGGGCGTAATAAAAGTTCTATGTACTATCGAGGAAGTTCATATCTATGCACCTTTAGGACTATTTTTCCCTGTAGCGCTCGGGCGCTAACAGTAACTAACGTAAAACAGATGCGGTCATCGTGTTCACGGGATTTTGTTCTAAAACTGCTTAGATATGAACTTCCTCGATAGTACCTATGCGAGAGTGAATTGCAGACCGTTGCTTATTATATTGGCATTGTGTGCGATTAGTCTTCAAGCAAGATAACACGCGAATGCTAACGGGGCGCGTGAAAGAGAGAGAAACATGTTGACCTTGGACAAGCGCCCGCGCATAGCAGGTAAGTAAATCGTTTCATTCGACTGTTTTATGCAGTGATCAGTCGGTATTCTCCGCTTCTGACTGTGCAGTGCTCCTGTTATTCTTACTTTTAACGTATTTCTATTACGACGACCCTGCTTGTTTTTGGACTCTGGTGATATTCTTACATGAACTGACTTTGGCTACCTTTACGGACTTGAATTCTGTTCTTAAAAATGCAGGAAGAACGTTTGTGTGTTCTGTGTCCACGTTCTGTTCATAGACGTAGACAAAATCATATTTTGCAAGCAAGCTTGTTACATACGCATCCTGCGCATGTTTCCTATATACAGGAAAACGCTATAAGACAGGTGAGTTTTATACCGTTTATTATTATTAATATCAGTTATTTAAATAATGTTTATCTAACGCATGTAAGTATATTTAATACATGTAAAGCGCAGGCTAGGTATACATAAAGTGCGATCCATATGAAATCTACAAGGTGTTACAAAAAACATAATTATATGTTACACAACCCGTGTTGCCGATTACGGTGATGTGTGGTGCCAGTTTCGAATAGTACCACGATCTCTAATCCCTCTCTATTAACTTCTCTATGAACCGTATGTTCTTCGGTGGGAACTCGTATAGGCTGCTTGCTTAGAATACCTTATATAATTAGGTATATATATTATATGTATTTATAGACTAAACAAGTTTATACGTGTCTATATATTTAAAATTATTTAATCCTAAATTATCATTATAAATTGCACCTACCACTGTTTGTCTCTGCATCACCCAAAGGTTGACTGGTAGAAAATGCCTATGGCATTAAGTCCGCCTCTGTACATTTGTGTGCTTAAAGTGTTAAATAAATAAATAAATACCTTCTTAATCCTTTAGAAAGTGTATAACAGGTAATCTAAGTTGTGAATTATTTTATTTGCAGGTATCATTCAACAGCACACAATCTGTCTGTCATCGTTGTTGGCAAAGAGTCGACCACAATGTTTTAAATCCAGTACAAAATCCAGTAGAACATGAACCAGAAGTTCCACCACCAGTACCAGTTCCAATACCAGTTCCACCTTTGCAAAATGAAGTACAGGGTTCCAATGATGGCAACCTTTATGTGCCTTCATATAAAAGAGCACCAAACACATCAAGCCACTGCATATTTGGCGCTTGTGGTAACGCCGTATGTAATAACCGTCGGCGTAATACCGAAAACCATCAAGCTATATATGATGACTACACATCAGTTATATATTCCTCAACATGCACGAGTATGCAGGGAACATTTAGAAAGTAATATGTGGGATGAATTGGAGAACCACTGCACAATTTCTCATTACTTTACAGCAGAACATTTCACAGACGTATGTAACATCTTCACTGAAGGAATCATTAGTAACAAGCAGTATGATTTCGAAACTATGGTCGGTCTCAATGACGACAGTCTTCATTTTTGGGTTGGACTCAATGGAAGTGAGTTTCGCTCCATAACATTGCAAACACCATCACTACGTGCATACAGCAATAATAGAACCATACTCGGTCTTTACCTCGCTAAGCTACGGACTGGTGAGAGCAATGAAAGACTTGCGAACCTATTTGAAATGTCTCGACGGACATTAGAGAGGAAGCTGGCGATTGCAAGGCAATGTTTGATTGATGAATATGTTCCTCAGCATTTAGGTATTGACCACATAACTACAGAAGATGCACTACAAAGAAATCTGGCAATACCTAAATATCTCTTCGGAAATCATGAAAACACGAAGTTGATTGTGATTTGCGATGGAACATAATGTCTATATACAAAAAAGTTCCAACTTCTTATTCCAGAGACTGAGTTATAGCTTGCATAAGTTTTCCAATTTATTGAAACCGTTCATAATTACAACTAGTGATGGATACATAATAGATATTTTGGGTCCATATGCTGCAACAACAAGTGATGCGACCATATTGAATTCCATTTTGGAAAACGAAGAACACCCGCTGCACGTATTTCTTGTCCCGAACGATGTGTTTATTTTAGATAGAGGATTTCGTGATGCCATCGAAAATCTTGGAATGTATGACTATGAAGGTCATATCCCTCCTACAAAAGATAGAAGTGCCACACAATTAACGACTACCCAAGCCAACAAGTCTCGACAAGTAACAATTTGTCGTTGGGAAATCGAAGTAGTCAACGGGCGTTTTAAGCGTGACTATAAACTTTTACGCCAGGAATATTTCAACAAAGCACTTTTACACATGTTTGATGATTTTAAGGTGTGCGGAGCATTAATTAACCATTTTCATCCTGTAATCAGTGATAGTGAATGCTCTCCTGCGATAATAAACCGCATACAGGAAAGGATACACACACCTAACATTTTGCAAGAATATGTGGAGCGAAAGCATCTTAACAGACAAAGGATTTCTTTCGTGAGAATAGAAGAAAATCAAATAGAGGACTTTCCACATTTGACTGAGGAAGGTCTTACTGCAGTGAACATTTACGGAATAGCGTTTACATAATTGAGGTTTATCGAGACGAGCGATTAGAAGATTTAACAGATTTTAATATCTTTCAAACGAATGTATTTTTGATTAGAATTCATATTCAATCACGACATGCGAGGGCACGCGAGTATCGTAGCTACATATTAATTGACAGAGACCAAACTGGCATCAGCTCTATTTTACAATATTATTGTACTTGTTTGACCGGAAGTCGTACGCTGGGAAGCTGTGCGCACATTTTATCCGTAGTTTGGTGTATGGGATTAGCTAGATACGAAGGATTTAACCCTCCAGCCGCATTTTTAGATTCTATTATTCTGGATATAGACTAATGTAAAGAAAAATAAACAAATGCGTAAAAGGAAACTTGTTGTTTCATTTCTTGTATTTATTATTATACGTACCTAGTGGTCGATGGATGTCATAAGAGGCGTTTTAAATTGCAAATATTGCAGTCAACAGCATTTGGGAGTGGCTCCAGTGCTATTTTAGGGTAATATGCCTTCATTCGTATTAAAAACAATTATTAATTGCAAAATATTTAACATAAATAAATAATACTTTTCGACGTGACTGTACAACAACCCGGTACATTTAATTTTTATTTTTCTCGTTAGTTGTGTGTTATGACCTATCACAAAAACAATATCTCATGTGTATTGATCAGCAGGCCCAACTCCCATAGTGTTTTGCCCATTGTCCTTTGTATTTAATATTATAATAATCTGTGAAACTTTTGAATAGCAAATAAATGAGTTAAATAAATTATTATTATTATATTAGCATATTGTGTACTTGGATTGTGAAGTTTGTTCAACTGACCTCCTTGAAGCGACTCCTTGCGAAAATATTGTTTTGTCCGGTTTTGGTGGCTCAAAAACCAATCCGATCGGTGTAGTAGTTGTTAAGATTCAAGTTGACGAGGCTACTTGTGATTGTAAGGCTTTCATAGTACCTGACTCTGCTCAAGATATTGGCACTATAATAGGCCAGCCTTTGACAGAGCATTCTATGTGACTAAAACACCGACATCTTTAAAGATATTTAATGCAAATCAATTTCTCGAACTACCTGGTGCATGTAGTGAAAATGGGCGCTTCAAGTTGGTTTCGGATGACGAAGTAATATTACAACCCGGGGTTAATAAAATACTATTATCTTGTTTTGATTTTGTCTCTGGTTCGATCACACTGCGTGCTACTGAATATTATACGCCGAGGGCGGAGTGTATTATTCCCGAATGCAACACCGATGTTATTGATGGCAAAGTTGTCAAATGGTGGCTTCACACGGCCCGAGATATCACAAGTCGCGCCGCGCCAGCTCGCGCCTACGCGCCTTGTAAAGGTAGTGGCTCGAGGCGTCGCGAGCTAGCGTGAGCAAGCGCGTCCGATCCTATTGAAGTCGGTAACTTCAAAGGCGCGGGCCGGCGCGGCGCGAGCGCACTCGTGGCGACTAGAGCGCGCGCGGGGTGGCGCGGAGCAACGCAAATGAGTGAAGCGAAGCGTCAGTCTTCCATTTCGTTTCGACTAGTGCAAGCGTGAAGTACTCTTGCGTATTTAATTATGGAGTGGACAAATGACGACTTCTGCAGGTCATTATGGAGCCGATAAAACTTTTCGCCGAATAGCAACCAGTTATTATTGGAAGGGCATGCGAAAGGATATTGAAAAACATGTCAAAGACTGCATCAAGTGTCAACGATATAAACCAAGTAACTTGAAGCCAGCAGGATTATTGAAAACTACAGCCATGGCACAAAGATTTGAAACACTATCTTTCGATTTATTCGGCCCTCAGCCTCAGACTCCAGATGGTAAAACCTGGATTTGTAATTGAAGATGTTGCCACCCGGTGGGTCGAGTTATTTGCATTAGAGCAGACGACAGCTGAAACTTGTGCATCGGTACTACTTAATGAGATCTTTTTGCGGTATGGTGTCCAAAGAAGATTAATAAGCGACAATGGACCACAATTTGTCAGCTCCATCACGCAAAAGCTTATCTACTGTCTCAACATTCAACATGCATTCACACCTGTTTATCATCCAGAAACAAATCCAGTCGAGAGGAGAAACCGCGACTTACAAGACACAACTCGGAATTTTGGTCGAAGACGATCATCGCTCTTGGGCGGAACGCCTCCCAAGCATACGATATGCCATGAATACCTCAAACTGTCTCAGCTCGGGGTATACCAGAGCATATCTAACCTTTGGTAGAATTAGCAGTTATCGGGCTCCTCGTTGGACATCGGACAGACGCAGACCAGCAGCGGAACGTCCGTGAGTCCATCCAAGTAGCTTTAAGATAGCATATACAGGCAAATACTGTAAATGTAAGTCTTAAATTATAGTGTAGTTGAGCTCAAAAAAAAATTTGTAGTAATTAACTAATATGTCATCATCACAACCATCCACCACCTCCCGCAAAATGACCACGGAGGCCGCAAAAGTCCCTTCCCTAAGGGAGAAGGTCCTAAAGAATACGGCGAAATCGGTGGTCTCGGAATAGTCGGCGCGTCCATCACGGAAGCCGCAGGCGCCAAAGGCAGCGTCGGAGTCAGGAGCGGCAAGCGCGACGCCGCAACAGCCGTTGGCGCATGAGACTCACTCGTCAGCAGAGAGCGCCAGGGTTGTCCCCCGCCAGATCATCTCGGACGAGGAAAACTCGGTAGCGTCAACGGTAAGTCAAGCCGACCGCGCGAAGCAAAGCGCGGAACCAAAAAGTGGCTCTGAAGTGCGCGAGTAAGTTGGACTTGCATAAAATCAAGGAGCAAGTCCAGTCGAACGCGGGGCTCAAGGTCCAGGAGCCGAAACCACAGAACCCACTCGTCTGCATCAAGGGAGTGCTGTCGAGCTACAGCGATGGCGAGATCGTCGACTTACTAAAGGCGCAGAACAAACACCTTCTGCAGAGCGTCGCTGTGGATGGGCAGACCCTAAAGGTGCGCTATAGGAAGCGCGCGAGGAACCCCCATGAGTGCCACCCTGTACTGGAGCTCTCCCCGGAGCTCTGGAAGTGCTACACCGCGGTGCAGAAAGTCCACCTGGGCATCAAGCGGTGCTCGATTGAGGACCAGTCCCCCCTAGTGCAGTGCACGAAGTGCCTTGCATATGGACACAACAGGTCCATATGCAAGGCTGCGAAAGAACTCTGCAGCTATTGCATCGGAGCGCACAGCGCAGGGGACTGCCTCACTCGAGCTGACGGCAAACAGCCCACCTACGCAAACTGCAAGGTAGCACATGGGTCCAGCAGCGACCTGGCACACACAGCGTTCAGCGCAGACTGCCAGGAACGCCAAAAATGGGATGGGATAGCGAGGTCGCGCGTTTCCTATTGCTAAGGGCGACCACGACAACACACCAACGAACCAACAAGTCACCCCCGAAATCCATCAAGACCGACAGCGAGATTGAAATTCGTTCAAGTCAATCTTCAGCGCTCCAAGCTGGCCACAGAAGAACTCCATATGGCGGGCCAGGCAAGGGGAATCTCAGTAGCACTTGTTCAAGAGCCCTATGTAGAAAGAACAGGTGTGATGAAGCAAACACCAGGCAGGCAAGTCATCCAGTGCAGCCTAAACCGCCAAAAACCAGTAAGGCGGCGATCGTTGTTTTCGGTAACAACCTGGAGGTCATCCACGACCCCCAGCTTGTGTCTGAGAACATCGCCGCTGCTTTACTCAAGGTGGGTCAGCTCAGCTTTGGAGTGCTATCGGTCTATTTCGAGGGTGACCAGGACATCGAACCATACCTTTCAGAGACACACAATATAACACAAAAACTACACACAAACAACACAATAGTGGGAGGAGACGTGAACGCCTGGAGCCAGTGGTGCGGAAGTGTTTCCGAAAACCATCGCGGGGCAGCGTACAGTTCTTTTCTCGATGAGCGGGATCTCCACATCCTAAACACGGGCCAAACACCGACGTTCGAGACCTACAGAGGAGACAGGTGGTGCACCAGCATCGTCGATGTGACGGCATGCAGCCTGTCGCTGCTAGACAATGTCGCGGATTGGCGTGTAGAAAGAAGTTTTACAACTTCAGACCACAATGCAATTACCTTCTCGATGCGCTTGTAAAAGGCCTTGGAACCCTCAAGGCCAATCTCGACGCGCATCTACAACACCAAGAAGGCAAAGTGGTCCGACTTCAGCACCCTCTTCAAGACCAGCCTGGTGGACTCAGACATAACACCGGTCAGAGTCTCAGACGTCTCGGGCCCAGAGGATCTGGAGACCATAATCACGACATACACACAGAACATCCACCGCTCATGCGAGAGTGCGATCCCAAAACTGGGGTCGCCTGAACACGACGCAAAGCCCCTATGGTGGAGGCCTTCTCTAGAGCGTCTCAAGAAAGACGCCTTGACGAAGAAGAGGAGGATCCGAAATGCAGCCGCAAACCGGAGACACTTCACCATCCAAGAGTGACCACCACTCTGACCTGCGCAAGCTGGCGGAGGAGAAGAACCCCCAAGGTCTGTCTGTAGACGATCCGTCCTTTACGACTGCGGAGCTGGAAATGGTTCTCCAAAACCAAAATCCGAAAAAAGCACCCGGTCCCGACGGATTAACAGCAGACATCTGCACAGCGGCATTAACTGTGATCGGGAAGTGTTCTTAGCGATAGCCAATAGATGCCTGTCGCTGTCACACTTCCCGAAGCAGTGGAAGGTCGCCCACGTGTGCATTCTCCGTAAGCCAGGAAATGACGACTACACCAGCCCAAAGTCGTACCGGCCAATAGGTCTGCTCTCGGCCCTAGGAAAGATCGTAGAGAAACTCCTAGTAGGTAGACTCCAGTGGCATTTCCTCCCAACCCTTAACACAAACCAGTACGGTTTCATGCCCCAGCGCGGAACCGAGGACGCCCTCTATGCTCTAATGGGCCAAATAAGAGCCGAAATCAAAGCCAAAAAGATCGTGCTTTTGATATCATTGGACATAGAGGGCGCCTTCGACAACGCGTGGTGGCCAGCACTCAAACGACAGATGGTGGTCAAGAGCTGTCCCAAGAACATCTACGCTCTCGTCACCTCATACCTGGAAGACCGGAACATCATAGTCAACTACGCCAGAGCGACTAGCGAGAAGGGTACCACGGAAGGATGCGTCCAGGGCCCAATTGCCGGACCGACGTTTTGGAACCTTATCCTAGATTCGCTCCTACACAAGCTGGCGAGTATGGGAGTATACTGCCAAGCCTTCGCAGACGACGTTGTCTTGGTTTTCTCGGACCTTACAGCCGGTCCCCTACAGCAATCAGCCAATGACACGCTAGACATATAGTGTCGGAATGGGGCGTCCAGAATAAGCTACGTTTCGCCGCGCAAAAAACAAATGCGATGGTGTTAACGAGAAAGCTGAAGTACGACGTCCCGGTACTGTACATGTCGGGCACGAGGCTGAACCTAGTCGAACAGGTCAAGCTGTTAAGTCTCACAATAGACTCCAAACTCACCTTCAACGCGCACGTGTCTGCGACCTGTAAAAAGGCTGCAGACATCTACAAGCAGCTGGCATGTGCGGCAAAGGTGACTTGGGGTCTCAACAGAGAGATAATTAGGACGATATATGTGTCGGTGATAGAGCCCATCGTGATGTATGCAGCGAGTGCGTGGGCCCCCGCAGCTGAGAAACTGATGACAAGGAATCAGTTTGTCTCACTGCAGAGAGGCTTCACGCAGAAGATCTGCAAAGCATACCGCACGGTGTCTCTGACATCGGCACTTATTCTGTCAGGCCAACTCCCCCTAGATCTCCGGGTAATCGAGGCCTCAACCCTTTTCAAGATCAAAAAGGGTCATTCCCAAGAGTTCATACCGCCGGGCCGCGAACTAGAGTGCAACGTGCACCACTCCGAAAATCCCCACCCAGCGCAACTCATAACAATAGAGTATGCACGCCTAGAGGACTTGACTCCCGAAACCCTGGAAACCCACCAAGTAATCGGTCCCCAAATCTACACCGACGGCAGCAAGATAGAGGGAAAAGTAGGAGCTGCCCTAACTTGGTGGGAAAGCGGAAAGGAGTCGGAGTCAAGAACTTTCGGCCTGGAGCCCCACAACACTGTCTTCCAATCGGAAATGTACGCTCTCCTCAGAGCTGTCAGGATGGCAGGATGCCAGGATGGCAAGAGAATCCAGGGCAGCCTCCGTAAGCATCTTAAGCGACTCAAGATCGTCGCTTGACCTGCTGAGGAGTCCGTCTGTCACTCACCAGCTGGCACTCCAAATCAAGAGAAGCATTCGAGAGTTAAGAGAAGAAGGCAGACAAGTGAGGTTCTTCCGGCTGAGGACCCACGTGGGAACAGCCGGGAATGAGAGAGCGGACGAGCTGGCCAAGGAGGCAGCTCTAACCAAGGAGACAGCGGACTACAACAAGGTCCCCGTATCGTTCGTGAGGAGGAAGATACGGGAGGGGACTATAAAGAAGTGGCAAGCGCGGTACGAATCCTCGAGTACAGGAGCGGTCACAAAAGTGTTCTTCCCAGACGTCTTGGCGGCGAAGAGGACACTTAGAGACACAGTTCTCACACCGGTCCATGTACAAGTCCTAACAGGACACGGAGGATTATCAGCGTATCTCCACGGATTCCACCTTAAAGATAGTCCCCAGCTGCGATGAAACAGTCTGGCATTTGCTCTTCGAATGCCCAAGGTTCACTCAGGAAAGGATGGAGCTGGAGGTCAAGTTTGATCTCCAGCTAAGCCAGTCCACCAGTAAGTCCAGGCCAGTAAGATCGGCCACCAGAAAACCTTTCTTGGCATTCGCGAGCAAAGTAGCCATAGTTGCAGCAGCGGCAAACACGACAGACGGTACCTTGTCGAGTCGAAACCAACTACCATCTGCTCAAACAATCACAAACACTCAAACAGACACAACCACAGCAACAACCACAATATCCACTACAACTGTAACAACAACAACCACCACACAAACGACAACAGTGGCACTGCCCACCGAAACACCGGCCATACACACGAACAACACTCCACAAACACCAGCGGCAGCAGCAGAAGCAGCAGCACCAGCATCAGCCAGCCTACAGCCTGCCTACAGCCAGCCCCTAGCACCATGCGCATCGCACAGTTCCTGGCATGCGGAGGAGGCGGAGTCCCAGGCGTCAGACTGCGAGGCGTCGCTCTGTTCATGAACAGAGAAGGGGAAAGGTTGGGCATAAGCTTCTGCATAGGCTCGAGCCGAGCTGCGGCCCGTATCCCAATATCACCAGGCCTTGCCGCCTTGATAAACGGAAGCACCACTAAAGCGAGTCTGAAAGGCAGCAAGTAGGCGTCACTACCGCGAGTGGAGGCAGCCTCTCACCGATGCCGTCTAGTGCGAACCAAGGGGAAGACGATTGCACTATTCGAGTGGGGAGAGGAGACTCCATTCGCTCAGGCAAGCTCGTTGCTTCAGTTGATCAGGGAGGTAAGAGAGTACGCGGCAGTCACCGCCCGTACTTTAAGTGTAGACGCGATGGTGGTCGGAGGAGAGAGAGGAGACGTCGCGGACCGCTTCGGCTGTTTAAGAGCCTCGGAACACCGCGAGGTAGTTGTTTACGAGGACAGAGGGGAAACTCTGAGTTTTCTCAAAGCCCCCGGGCAACCAACAGCCACCGCAACGAGCCCCGTAACAAGTTCAACCACTCTAAGCGGATCGGAGAGGGCCCAGCAGAAGGCAGCCGCCGAGAAAGCGGCAAAGGAGCAGAGCAAAACCGTTAGCCCGGAGGACCGGGCCCAGACGAGGAGTCGCCTTACATCTATCGGCACTTTCCTCGGTGCACTGCTTCCCAGCACCAGCCGCGCATCACCATCCCACGCACAGCAGTCAGCAGTGAAGAGGTTTATCAGCAAAGAACCGACACCGCAAAAGCCTATCCCAACAAAAGCCGGCAAAGGGCCAGTCAGCCCGCCGACCCTCGCAGCGAACTCGGGTGTCACGGACCACGTGAAGAGCGCTTTCCTCGAGTACGTAGCAGTTGTGAGAGCGACCAGAGAGGTCAATCTCATGACGTGCAAGAAGATCCTGCAGACCTTCCATAGAGGCACAGAAGGTATACTAAGGGTCCTGCTCGAGGAAGCAGGGGCAGCAGTGTACGACAACGTCATTTACCGGTGTTTTGGTAAGTAAAAGGCAAGTAGGATTTTAGAATAGAAAATAATAATTTATTGTATTACATGGCCTAACCTAAATATACGAGGGGGCGTTTTTAAGTTCGCGGAATGGAGGGTGAGAAGTGAAAATAAAAATAATAAATTATTTTTCTTTTTCAATATATTCACCTGCTAACCTTATACATACCAGCTCGACCTGCGTGAGCTGCGCGCCGCGCTCCGCCGCCTCTAGCCAAAGTATTCGGCGGGTCCAGACGGAATACCACCTTATTTAGTTAAAGACTGTAGCGCGGTGTTTGAAAGGCCATTACTTCACATTTTAAATTTATTTTTAAAGTTAGGTCAATATCCCAACCATTGGAAAATCACTAGAGTGATACCAGTCCCGAAGGGAGGTTCGGGAACTGAGGTTAGTGGCTACCGACCGGTGGCAGTGCTGTCGGCGTTTGCTAAGGTGTTCGAGTCGGTGTTGCACAAGTGTAGGTATATCAGATCAGGTAACTTCTCGCCTGACCGACGCTCAACACGGTTTCCGGACTGGTCGAAGTACGGGGAGTAATTTGTTGTCTTTCATGACATACCTGTCGCCGGCTCTTGACGCTGGGGGGCAGGTGGACACTGCGTACTTCGACTTTCAGAAGGCGTTTGACACCTTCGACAACGATGTGCTATTGGCTAAGTTTGCGGCATTTGGTTTCACACCGCACCTTCTGCGATTCTTCGCGAACTACCTTGGCGATCGCCGGCAGTACGTTGAATATGGTGGTTACGTCTCCAAGCCTTATTTCACGTTTTCGGGGGTGAGTCAGGGTAGCAATATCGGTCCATTGGGCTTCATTTTGATGGTTAATGATCTACCGGAAGTTGTAAAGGAGGCGAAGTGTCTGCTGTTCGCAGTCGACCTCAAGTTGTTCCTGTCGGTAGCAGATACTTCGGACTGTGAACGGCTTCAACAGGATATTGATAGGGTGGTGCAGTGGAGCCTAGATAATAAGTTAAGTTTTAACGTTTCCAAATGCTGTATAATGAGCTACACTCGCGCGCGTGAACCACTGCTGCATCAGTATGAGATGGAAACCGCAGTATGGTACCAGCATTAATGTTTCGTGAGCACATCTTGGACATATGCGGCAAGTCCTTCCGAAATCTTGGATTTATACTTAGGCAGTGCAAAGACTTTCATAATACGGCAGTTGTTAGAATAATGTACAATGCGCTGGTACGGAGCCGTCTTGAAACGAGTGCGATCGTGTGGAACCCCCATGAGGCCAAATATAGTCTAATGGTGGAAAGAATCCAAAACAAATTCACTCGGTTTTTATTTTTTAAGCAGTACGGCGTCTATCCCTTCTTCCCGCTCATGTACCCGAGTCTCTTTGTAATAGGGATGGTAGGGTACAGCAGCCTGGCGGTGCGGAGGGACGTCGCTCTGTGTAGCTTCGTGTTTCGGGTGCTGCGCGGCTGGCTGCACCACCCCGATCTGTTAGCAGAGCTGGGGATGCGTGCGCCACCCGGTTGCGGGGGTGCGCGTCGCCCCACGCCTACGCTGCAGGAGCCATCCTCTAGGACTAACCTGAACAAGTTTGCCCCCTTGTCACGCGCCATAAGACTGTTAAATATTATTTCAGATGAGGTAGATATATTTCACTGCAGCCTGATGAGGTTCATAGTAGTAGCACTAAGGTGCATTGAGAATCTTTAGAGACCATGATTGTAAATTGTGGGTTTTTTTTATTCATTTTTTCAATGTATGTTAATTGTTCTTTTTCCTAATTGTATTTTTGTAAGTGAGTTATCGGTATGTGTATCTTGGTAGTAACATCGCATTGGCGTTATAGCTGTTAAGGTGTTATTTGCATAATTTTAAATAAATAATTAAAAAAAAAAGTTTTCAGATCTTTCAATTAGCTTATGTATACCTTCATAAAAAATGCTTTGTCTTAGTCCGAAAAATAAGCTGAAACCGCGTCCTTCAGTTCTTCATCAGTTGAAAATTTCTTCCCACGAAGTTCTTTTTTCAGTTTTGGGTAGAGGTAATAATCACTGGGAGCCAGGTCTGGGCTGTAGGGTGGATGGTCTAAAATATCGAAGCCCACCTTATGCAGGGCAGCCAACGCAACACGGCTCTTGTGAACAGGCGCGTTGTCGTGAAGAAGAAGGACACGTTTGGTCAATTTACCCCTCCTTTTTTCTTTAATGCTTTCTTTCAACCTCTCGAGGATAGAAGCATAGTATTCTCCGGTTATAGAAACGCCTTTATAATAGGTCAACAGGATCCCTTCTGAATCCCTAAACACTGTTGCCATGATTTTTCCAGCCGATTGTGACACTTTAAACTTCTTGGGTGATGGTGTGCCTTTTTTGTGCCACTGCATAGAGACTTGTTTCGACTCAGGTTTATAATGATGAACCCAAGTTTCATCTCCAGTAACAATTCGACTTAATAGTCCATCCATATCTTCGTTACAGAGCTCCAAAAACGTGCGAGAACACTCCACGCGGTGTTGTTTTTGAGGCGGTGTGAGCATTCTTGGCACCCATCTTGTACTGACTTTTGTCATGCCAAGATGATCGTGTAGAATTTTGAAAATTGTCGTATTCGATACTCCAACCATTTCTGCAAGCTGTTTCGCGATTCCATCTCTTCCAGTATATTTTGAACTGACTTTCCTTGCTTGGTAAGGAACTTTATTACGGCACGGTACTCGGTTTTTTCCATAATTCACACTTTCTTCCCAATTAAGTTGTTTGCTTGACGATAGTTCAAAGACTAATGATCCAATTAAGATAAAACCTGGTGTTTATACTAATATTTAGTGGCTGAAGTTGTGCCCCCAAAACGCCCACCCTTCACCACTTCCTAGTGCTTTAGCTGGGAAGAAGAAGTGGCGGAACAAACTCCCCAGCAGCACTGCTGTCTGTTCAGTTAGAAGAACTGGATTCTATATAGTAATAAGTAATTAACATTACGAAACACAAAAATATTAAAATTATTTGCCATTATGTCAGTTAGCACACGCCAATATTTAAAACTATACTCAAGCAGAAATAAATAATAAAAACAAAAACGCAAACAGAACTTAATACATAATAAAAAGCCTCCTGGCATAAAGGGCGTGCCCGCTTACATATGCAATGCTGCATTATGTTTATATGTATATAGCTGTAACTTGTAGCCACAAATGATAAACTAGAACCTTCGAAGTAAAATAAAGAAACATTAATTACTAATAACAATAACAAAACCATAGTCAGCAAGATGACCTGTCACCACAAGCAGCACCCGTTCACGAGCATAACGCAAAGATCAGCCATTACACCCCTCGCGCCATATTTGAGTGAAGGAGGCAACCCGACCCCCGACGCTACCGCAAGCATTGACATCTAAGGGAGCATGACGAACTTGCTGCAGGTTGCTCAAAAGAATAATATGATCAACTGCCGAGGTCGCTAGCTAACCATATATTGCAATACAACTCATTAAAAAACATTGAAATAAGTAGATTATGTCAATAATAAATAAAAATTAAATTAAACTAAATTTACTAATATAGTCAAATTAAATAAACAATTATATGAACTCGTATAACTTATCAGTAGGTAAGCTAATTTTGGAGAAAGAACATAAACATTGTCTTGAGTTAATCACAGCGACCAACTATTTTTATCGTTTAAGTAATCGTTGATTGAATAGTATGCCTTTGAACAAAGATTGGATTTTACTTTAGCTTTAAACGCATTAAAAGGCAATTCTAACAAAGAAGAGGGAAGCTTGTTATAAAAGTTTATACCAAGCCCAACAAATGAGTTATGGACCTTATGAAGCCGGTGAAAGGGAGCACGTAGTTACTCCTAACCCTAGCACCCTAGCACCTAGCTGGTAAATTGCTCGTACAGCTCGTTTTTGAAGAACAAATATATTTTGAATATCAGCGGCTTTGCCCCACAGCAGAATGCCGTAGGACATGACGCTATGAAAATAACTGAAATAGACTAGCCGAGCTGTATCAACGTCAGTGTATTGTCTTACTTTCCTGACGGCATAGGCGGCCGAACTGAGCCTTCCCGCTAGGCATGATATATGTGATCCCCACTGAAGCTTGGCATCAACTGTTATGCCCAGAAATACTGCCGAGTCTACAGTTTCAAGTACCTCTTTATCTAAGACGATGTTGGGTCCTAGATTTCTAACATTCGGTAAGGCGAACTTTACACATTTCGTTTTCTTGGCATTGAGAACTAGGTTATTTGTGGTAAACCAATCTGTAACCATTGATAGTGCACTGTTTAGGTCGTCGACATTTTGTCTATTCCTGTCTACTTTAAAGATAAGAGAGGTATCATCAGCAAATAGTACAACATCACAGATGCCCTTTAAATAGAATGGTAAGTCATTTATATACACCAAGAATAAAAATGGGCCCAGTATAGAGCCTTGAGGTACACCTAACTGAACTGGTAGCCCGGAAGATTTCACACCATTAACATCTACACATTGGTGCCTATTATGTAAATATGAATTTAATACGTTAAGAGCTTCGTTTTGAATACCGTAATGAATTAGTTTACGCAAAAGCGTGTCATGGTGCACGCAATCAAAGGCTTTGGAGAGATCACAGAAAACTCCAATAGCATTTTGCGAGCTCTGCCATGCGCTAAATATGTGTTTCAGCAGAGCAACACCCGCATCTGTAGTCGAACGACCTTTTGTAAAGCCATATTGTTCATCATGAAGGAGGCTATTTAAATTAAAATGTCTTAGCAACTGCTTGAGTATAAAATTTTCAAATATTTTACTAAATGCAGGTAAGATAGAAATAGGCCTAACATGGCCAACGTTATTTTTATTACCCGATTTAAATAATGGTATGACTTTACTACTCTTCATGAGGTCAGGAAAAGTTCCTAAATCAACACATTTATTAAAAGTAACAGCTAGATAGGGGGCTACGATGTCGATTATATTACTTACAAGTTTAATTGAGATGCCCCAGTAATCACCAGTGTTTTTTGACTTGAGTGTGTTAAAAACACTAATTACATCACGAGGTGTTACATGTTCGAAGCTAAATAAGCGACTACATTTAGGTACACTATTATGCAAAAGGTTTTCAGCTTCATGGGGACGAATTTAAGGAGCGAGTCGTAGTTATAGGTATGTTGGCAAAACACTCATTAAATGCTTCAGCTACGTCAGCTGCTTTAATAACTAATTAGTTGTTGACCATAATCTCTAATTGTTTTTCTTGTTTAACCGACTTACCCGTTTCATTGTTAATAATTTTCCAGGTGGTTTTTACTTTGTTATTCGAATTTTTAATTGTATCGCTTAAAAAATTAGATTTAGCAAAAACACAAATCTTTTTATATAATTTTGAATAATTTTTGACATACTCTAGGAAAGGAGTATCAAACCTGTAATTTTTCAAACCATATAACTCGTATAGTCTCGCTCTACTTTTATAAATACCTGGAGTAGCCCATTGGTTGAAGCCAGCGGAGGTGCCATTAATATTAATAGTTTTGGCCTTGATAGTAGATTGGTATTCTTTTTGCACAACATCAAAAAGGGCTCCATAGATTATATTAGGATTATCATGTTCTACAATCGACGACGGTTTAATTCTATGGGCTATATTATTTTTAAACTTGTTGCAACGACTAGCTGTATAAGGCCTGCATTCTATTTTATGCGGCTTTTTATGTATTGGCATATGGAAACTACCTAATAATCCACAGTGGTCAGACGGTAAGTCACTTAACACTAATTTATTTTTGGCGTCGCAATCACTAAAGATATTATCAATACAAGTCGACGAAGATGCTGTTATCTTAGTAGGTTCAAAATACAAGTTAATTAAATTAAAGGACCTAAACAGATTAAGAAGTCTAATACTTAGTGGAGTAACCTCCAAAATATTAATATTAAAATAACCACATAAAATTATACTTTTATTACTTGATTTTAATTTATTCAGTGAATCCTCCATTACCGATTCGAAACGAATAAAATCCCCAGAGGGGGGTCGATAAACGCTAATTATAACGTATCGCTCGAGTTCAACACAAGACAACTCAATAGTGCGCTCGATGGAAAGATTAACTAAATCAGAACGTTGTTTACATTTCAACTTGTTTGAAACAAGAACTAAAGATCCACCGCGAATAGCACTTTTCCATACAAATGCACTTTGAATGGTAAAATTATCATCATTGATAAACACTACTTCATGTTCTTTCAACCAGTGTTCAGTCAAACATAGCACCTGAACAACATAGTTCTCCATAAATAAACTTAACTCGTAATTCTTTGCCGGATAGACCCTGCATATTTTGATGTACTATTAAACAAAGATAAGCATGCTCACTTAAGAAAATATTCCTGCGAGAGCGCAGCTAGTGACAAACCACACCCCTTCCTAGTTTCCCCCAATTAGAGACAATATGCATTTGTGTGAGTAATGAGCGAGTAACATAAAATAACAAACATTAGCTAGAACAATTACCTACTGTTAAAAGTATTAAACCAAATACAAGGAACAACTGCAAAACATTTGAGATAATCCTAAGGTAATAAAAAAACGTATGGACGTTGTATTAAGCCGTCCTCTATTGTTTAACCGAATTTACAGACATTCCCACTAAATAACAATGGGACTTAGATAATGAACTTATTTTTATTGCAGTTGCAAGAGTTGTGCGGCTTGCGGCCTTGCGGCAGCTATAAACAAAAAGCTCTGATAACATTGTATGAACTGCGCAGAGTATTGGTTCAAATATTACTGTAATTTCCAAGTATTCCCAAATTGCCCAAGTATAAACAAACACATAGAAATTTAGATAGTTATTTACTTTTAATAAAGTCGATTATACACAAAAAATTTCAATATAAACATTTGATACCTTCATGCAATGCCGGTCAACGCACCTATACCTACCGTATTCAGAGAGCCGTGAGATAAAAGGTAAGCAAACCATAAATGTCCGTTCAATCGATTTTGAATGCTATTGCGTTGGTGGCATGACAAATGGCAGCTGCAGTAAACAGTTGGTATTGTAACCACTTTTTTGCCTTTAATGCCATCCATAAGCCTACTGAATAGAAGTCAAAATCGGTGGAACGGACTGTAATAAAACGGTTCGTTTCAATGTCTCATCTTATTGTGAATGGAATATGGTGCGGTCGCTGCGGCATGCGGCATCACATAGGATATGGTGAAAATTGGAGAGGCAGTGAAAGTGTTCATAAATAACCTATATCTCATGCCCTGGTAACTTAGAACATTTTTTTTTATTGTGAAAAGTGCCATCTATCTGCTACACTTAGAACTTTTTATTACAGTGTTACCACTTTTTTTTGCTTGAAATATTTGGTACTTTACAGTAATTGTTGATTTTGCTATTTTTCTTTAATTAGTCTAGTTGCACCTAATATATGATTTAGCAACCTAGTGGAATTTATTCATAAAATAAATAACTATAATTATTTTGTATTTTATATGATATTTTTACGATGATAGAATCATAAGAGTAGTTTTCTGATCCTAAACGTTAGCAACACTAAGTATTTACGTCACAAGAATTTTCTCACTGGTGTGTTTACATGCCCGTGCGCATTTTTCTTGTAGTTTTTGGTGTTTTTGTGCTATAACGTTGAGTTGTAGACTAATATATATTTGAGTTGAGCTTTAGTTCCTCCATATATTCCAGAAATACCGAAATTTCAGCATAAACTGTACTTTGTGAAAGTGTTTGTGATCTATAGTAGATAGGCCCTCCTTACGGACCATATATCTCAGTATAGTGTTATTTTTCATTTTTCACAATGCCTCAAAACGTCTGCTGTGTTCCTGGGTGCCCAGTCGTAGCAAAATATGGTAAGCGAAACTACATAATATAATTATGTTATAATAATTTCAACCTCAATCATGTCTCTCAGTATAACATTGAATCGATTTGGATGGAATTTTATCCATCATCATAAAATTTGGCAAGAAGTAGGAAGTAACAGTACAAATTACGGAAAAAGTCCGAAAATTGGTAATCTATAGTTATATCACAGAATAAACCGATACATGCTTATATTTGTAGTTAATTTCATACAAAGTAAGTGCTTAAGCACGCAAATTTAAGTTTTGCAACTTTTATAAGTTGTTATGCTCGAGTTGCACTTGACCGGTTCCTTTTACCATGACATGCTTTTTTCATGTAGTTCATACCAGCACCATACCAGAAAATAGTAGCAGACTATAAATCACATATCAGTCAGTCCAAGTAAAGTCATTTTACTTTATTTTCAGGCATACCTCTACATTACTTTCCAAATCCTGAGAACGAGGCAGTAAAGTTTCAGAATTGGATCAAGAGTATTGGAGGTAGTATTGCGAGTCTGGATAGCAACCTTGCCTACAGAACTCAAAGAATCTGTGGTCGACACTTTCAAGATGTGTTTCTGTACCCAAAAAACAGACTTTGTAAATTGGCCGTTCCATCTCTTCATTTGAAATGGTTGTGCTATCCTTCTCGATCATTGTTTGACTACTTTGCCCAAGTGAAACACATCACTTTAGAGGTGTTAAAAACTGATGCACATTTAAAGCAAATTGTACAATATGTAAATTTAATAGTAACTCTACATATTGACTTTAATTTTCTTACATGGAAAGAACATAAAAATACATTAAATAAGTATTTATTGAATAAAAGTGTCGCATTCTTCATTATGAATTGGTGCAGTGAAGTCAGCAATGTTCTCACTGGCAAGAGCTTTTATAATTTTACTGAAGCGGATTGTAATGAGATGGACTGCATTATTCTACAGGCTCGAGAGCATTTTAATAAAAGAAAGGGAAGGAAACGAGAAAGGCAAACTGGAGTAGTATTATTTTGTATTATTTCCTGACTGTTCATCTCAACCTATTCCTAACTAAATATTATTTTGATGAACAGTTCTAGAGATATTAAATGTACTGATTTGACTAATTTGTATGAGGAATTATCTGCTTTATTTTCTGTGATAAAGTATTTAATTTTTTATTGCAAATTGGTCGAATCATTACATTTGATATTTTGTGAACTATCTATGAACCTATCTATACGTAGCTATTGATATATTTCGTTTAGTTCTCTGTGTAGCGTACAGATGTCGCTCAACGCTAAGAAATGATCAAACTGACAGTTGCCAGTCTATCTCAGTTTATTAGTATTTTATTTATTGTTATTAGTACAAGACCAAATCATTTACATACATTTTTCGATTAAACTTCAATTTGAGAATATATTTGACTTTAAGTGATTTCAATGTATGAAAATGTATATTCAAGTTAATGTATCTTCTGATTTTCTCACATTTTCTCCTTTTGACTCATATAGCAGATTTGTAGAGGTGTTTAGCAAAATTTTTCCCAAACACACTTGTGCCCCCCCCCCCCCCCCCCGGGCCCACCTTAGAAAATATTAAATTATTTTAAAATAAAATTAATTTTGATCAATTAATTAATCTACAGCAGTAAATACTAAGTAAAATTGAAATTTAAGAAAATATTACTTAATATTAAATTAATTTTATCAAATAATAACTCAATTTGAATTATAAATTAGGAACATATATGAAAATAAACTATTATCTAAAAATCCAGTTTTAAGTTTGAATGGAAACAGGAACAACTTAAGTTTGGCTATTTCTTGCCTGACTTACAAAATGTTTCCCAGCTACTTTTTTTATTTAGTTTACACTGCAATTTCTTTCGAGTGACATCATTATATCTTTCCGTGGCTTTGTGACTTACTTGGATCTTTATGTTGCTTTGAGCAACCATAAAGATATACGCGATCATTTATTTTTGTGCAATGTTTTGATATCAAACTCTAATTTTGATTTGAGTGAAGATGATAAAACAGAGTTACAAATATGGTGCCGCCAATTTTGTTATCGCCTTCTTGCAAAATCAAAACAGTCTACGCATTGCAAAGACAAGTTTATCAAGAAAAATTCTAGTTGGCTTGAGTCTGATATACAATGGCCGTTGTTCAACAAGGAAAATGCAACAGCACCTACAGCAAGCGTCGAGCAAATTGACTTTGTATCACCACCGGATACTAGTGAATCAACGTCAAAACAAGAACATTATACGAGTGCCTCCACGTCTACACAGAAACTGCCCCGTAAGCCATTTGATGATCTCAGTGAACGTCAGAAGCGTAGACGCCTTTCAGAGAACGCACGAGTACGTACGAAAAGTGCAGCTAACGAACTAGCGTTTTCCACTGTAGAAGCACTTAAGTCAACCGGAAATAATGAAGTTGCTGAAGTATTAAAATATATGCTGGAGAATCCACAAGCTGTTTCAGCCATCAAAAGAAACATCGATGGAGAATCTCCAAATTTACAAATAGAAATACCAGCAATATAGGCGTTAGCCTTGTATATTACATTGAAACTATCTAAATGGCGCTACATTACTCTTAGAGAGTTTAGCATGAACGAAGGCATAAGTAAATATCCAAGTTATTACAAACTACAAAAAGAAAAGAAAAAGTGTTATCCCGACAAAAGTAGGTAATATTGTTGTTACAGAGACATCAGCAAAAATCAATTTGCAAGCTCTTTTAGACCTAACTACAGCAAGACAGTTTGAGTCATTGGTTGATAGTAACACAATTGATGATCAACAACTAATACTAATCAGTAAATGGGGCTTTGATAGCGCTCTCTTTTTTTTTAATGTTAGTTTTAGGTTCTACACTTATTTTATGTATTTTTACTATGTTAAGAGTTAAGAGTATAGAAGAGCAGCGAATACATCTCGACGTTGTATATTTTCAAACTGCACAATGCAAAATCTTTTGAGAATACCTCAATTCATCAAAGTAAGAATGTTGATTGAAAATAAATTGTACATCCCAGTAAGTGCTCGTGTATGTGATAACCATTTAACCGGGAACTCATGGACACAATTGAATGAATTAAATAATTCTTCATTTACTCCAGAGCAAATAAAAGACATGTTGAATACACTTGTCACGGCTTATAATGAACGACACTTATTTAATTTCGATACCATCGAAAATATTACAGCTACGGAATTACATTTTTGTGTCGGGCTAACCCACGAACAATTCCAGACGATTCTAGAAGAAACTCCTTCCTTGGAACAATCACGGCGCCCCAAGACATTGCTGGGGGCATATTTGATGAAGGTAAGGTCTGGAGAACTTGACGAAAGATTGGCTGCACGCCTGGGGATGAGCCGTCGAGCATTGGAGAGAAAATTGACTAAACCTCGTGAGTGTCTGTTGGCCGACTTTGTTCCTAGGCATTTAGGATGGGATCATATAAGTCGTCAAGCAATTATTTCCCGGAACCTAACTATTCCAAACTCATTGTATGGAGACAATGGGACTAGAGCCATTTTAATTTTTGACGGTACTTATATATTCATCCAAAAAAGTAGCAATTTTTTATTTCAAAAGCAGTCATATAGTCTGCATAAGTTCCGTAACCTTTTAAAACCACATTTAATTGTCTGCACGGATGGATTTATTGTTGATGTTACCGGACCGCACGCAGCAACGACATCAGATGCTACGATTATGTCGAGATCAATTCATAACGAAGCTCCAATACATGTTGTACTTCATGCTGGCGACGTACTCATCTTAGACAGGCTTCAGGGACTCTCTTGGAGATGTAGAAGAGCATGCTCTGCTGCATGCTCATATGCCTCCCACCAAGAGTAGGGCCGAATTACAACTCAGCACTGAAGATGCAAATAAATCCCGGCTGGTGACAATAATCAGATGGGTAGTGGAGGTAATAAATGGTCGCCTAAAACGTGATTTTAAAATATTAAGGCATGAATATTTCAACAGAGCACTGCCTATGTTCGAAGATGTACGAATTGCTGCCGCTCTAACAAACACGTTTAAAGAGCCAGTGACAAACACGCCACTTGCCAACCAAATAATCAGAGAAATCCAAGAAAGACTTCACCAGGCAAATAGTTCGGGTGATTACGTTGTGGAAAACCATCTCAATCGACAGAGGGCAGCATTTCATACTATCACGGATGAAGCTGTACGAGCGCTGGCATTCCCAGTATTTATTTATTTTATTTGGTTCACCAACGATTGTTTGCACAGAATGTATGCCAAAAAGTAACATGCAGAAATATAAATGCAACAGTGCAACAATCACTTATATATAGGTAAACTCCGCATGCATAAAGGAGTTGTACAATTTTATAATATTAATCTAGTTTAAAAAACGAAAAATACTAATCTAAAGGACTAAATAATATAACAACTTATGAAACTAATAACATTTAAATATATTATATATTCTCTCTCAACGAGAAAATGAAAAGTTAAGAAAGATACAATTTATTCTATTAATCTAGTTTATAAAAAAAAAAACTAATCTTAAGGTCTAAGTTATTAATATAGGTAACATCGTAAGGAACTTAATTATACTTAAATATCTATTCTCTCTCAACCGAGACAATGAAAAGTGAAGCTATTTAGCAAGATGCTTCAAAAAATTGGCCTTCAATCTGCCCAGACTTTCAAAGTGCAAATCAATTTGATCACTGCAGCTATTTACAACCTTGGGGTGCATGTTGAAGAGCCTCCACGTGGCGCACCCTGGGCAACGCCGGGCTCAAGTGCCCACCAGGCTTTTGGGGGGTACTTGGGGCCGGCGGCGAAACTTCAACACACGGGGAAGGGTCACGGTTCCAATCACCGATCATCCTTAATGGTTGGTGAAGGGAACCGGGCTATATACGGATACGGCCACTCCTTCCTCTGCTTACAGAGGAAGGTGAGTGGTCGTGGACGGGGGGAGGAGCGGTTTGACCGCCGTGGAGGGAGCGGGCTCGGTGTGCACTAAACCTGCCGCCGGGCTGGCACGAAGAAGTCTCTTCCTGCCACCGCTTTAATCTCGTAGCCCCAAGGACTGTCCAGGTCATGTCTCTGACTTTTGACGGGGGTCGAGGGTCTTGGCTTAACCGCCCGGACCGCGAGGAAGATCAACCTCTATAAAAAAATCCCCAAACCTCTAAGCGGCGGCGCACCGTGAGGGAGGTTGTAAGCTTGGCTGATGGGTAGCTTGATTCAGTCGCTAGTGCGAACCACGTTAATTTTGAGTCAATACAAAAAGTTCTTACTCGTGGGATCAAATATGAAAAAACTTAATAAAAACCAACAAACCGAAGAGGGGAGGAGTGGTGCGGGGTCGGAGTCCGACACCGCGCCAAGTGGCGCGAGAACGGGAGGCTCATTGAGCAACCGCCGCGCGGAGGAGTTGGCCGCTGAGAAGAAGAATATCAGGTTCTTCAGTAAGCGGCCAAAATCAGTGGACGACCAGGGGTCGTCCTCTGACGGCGAGAGAGCCTCGGCTCGAAAAATCCCCACCGGTAGGCGGGGAGGGGGGGTCCAAGAGCGAGGCAGGGTGAGGGGGCTCACAGCCCGGGAGGCAGCGGAGCTAGCGGAGGAGCCCGCAAAGGAGGGGGTGACTGGTCGTGTAGTCGGTTCGGTTCCCTCAAGCGACGAGGCGAGCCTGTCGAGTGGCCCCGACAACAACGATAATGAGGCCTGTACAACCAGCCTCAAGGAGGTAGTGGAGGCTGAGGTACGGAAGGTGACCTTGAAAAAAATCAAGTCGTCAAAAAGCAGGGCCGTGGTCGCGGCAACGGCCTCCATCATGGCGGCGGTGAAAGCGGCCAGAATCGACGGGCCTTCGGGCGGCGAAGTGGCCAAACTGCGGGCGGAGGTCGCTCGCCTGACGGCCGCCATGAAACTTCTCCGGGAGGAGAATGGGAGGCTCAGGGAGGACCTGGCTGGCCTGAAGGCCACCGGCAGCGGGCAGGTGCAGGCGGAACAGGAGCCAAGCCAGCCCGTTCGGCCAAGCCAGCCCATTCCGGAGGAGAACCAGGTCCTCAATCTGGTTCGGCAGGAGCTGGCGGCCTTCCAAGCGCAGTTCTCCGCCCTGGAGGGCATTGTCCTACGCCCACCACTAGCGGGCGGGACGGCACCGGCACCGAGGGTGGCCTCGTATGCGGCCGCTGCGGGAGCCGCCACCCCTAAGCCCGGGCCGTCTGGCCGGGCCCAGCCGCCGGCCAAACCGGCGTCGGCAGGCGGAGCCCAGGCGTCGCACTAACGAGCATTTTGATTTCAAAACCGGACAAAAGTGACAATTACAAATTTCTGTAAATGTCATTTAAGTTGTCATTTTATTGCACCTGAGTAATGGTACTATCATAAACCGGTCCTACCTCGGACCATTCCCCTCCGCCCGCCCCGTTCAGTTAGTCGGAAACTAGTCATTGTTTAGTACGCACGTCTACTTTCACGATACGCTCTATTGTTTTCAAACTTGCATTTGGTTTAAAAAGTGGTTAGAAGTGGATAGTGGAAAGTTTTAACAATGGAGTCTGAAGCACAAGGTATGTACTTAATTTTAACGTTTGTTATCTTTAATACGATTGACTATTTTATATTTTTAGAACCAGCTTCTATAGATGGGGAAAAAAAGTGAAAATCGTGTTTTTTTTTTACTTATTAATACATTTGTAATAGTACCGAGTTAGATCGAGCTATTAGTATACCTCTGTGGTAAAATAAAGAGTTTTATCTCATCAAAACAGTAATAACATTTACCACATCATCCCACCACTCCAAAAAAAAAGTGATATTAGGATTTTTTTATCGTTTAGCACTTTGTCGTTTTTTTTTTGCAGATTCGACATCAAATGTGATTGAGATGACACGGAAATCGTTGTATATGCTTTTTAAAGAAAGCCCAGCAAGAAGATTAGATGACAAGTTATCATTTATGGAAAACAAGGTCCGAGAAATTACGGAATGTCCCCAAAACGAGTATCGAACCTTAAGTCATGATTTACGACATTTCAAATCAGATTTAAAGAAAAGATGGGCATCGTGCAATTATATTGAAGATAGATTCATGAAAAAAAACGAAAGTTGGCTTAATGTTTCGATACTAATACATATATGGACGCCAAACACTAAGCCGGGGCGCCCAAGCAAGGACTTCCAAGAATTGACTGATCTCAGTAAAAGACGAAAAACTAAAGAACTCCGTGAGGAGGTACCAGTGGAAGTGCTTACCTTCGCAGCTAACGTCAGTCAACATATGTCGGGAAATGCTGCGGCTTCAAAACTTATAAAAGATGCAACTTCTACACCAACAAGAGCCAAACGGTACAGAAAAGCAATAAATACCGCTCAGGAGCCAAAAATAAAGAAGCACACACCTGAAGAAGCTTTGCGCATCTTTATAGAAGGTGGCTTTACAAGGAAGCAGTGAGAGTTACTGCATGATGCAACTAAGGGTATATTCCCTTGTTATACTCTTATTAGAGAAGTAAAAAAACTCTGTTATCCAAAACCAGAGGCAGTTCGAGTTACGGAGACTTACGAAGTTGTGCTCCAAGACTTACTGGATCACACAGCTAAAAGACTCTGTCTTTATCTTGAGGATGTACTCCAAAACTGTACAATAGAAGAATTGGAAAATCTGGAACTCATTTCAAAATGGGGATGTGATGGCTCTCACCAAACTGCCTACCAACAAAAGTTTTTAGACAGCTCTCATGATGACTCAAACATTTTTCAAAGTTCATTGGTTCCCTTGAGATTACAATCACGAGTTGGAGAAAAAATTAACACTTTATGGCAAAATCCAACACCTTCATCTACTCGTTTTTGTCGACCAATCCGCATTCGATTTCTTCACGAAACAGTAGACATAACAAATGATGAAATAAACTATACAATATGTAACAAAAACCCTGTTGTTCCTTTTAGGGACGTATACATTTACCTACAAGAACAACATTGATGAAATTATAATTTTAAAAAAAATGAGCATTGGCCAGTCGAGAGGTCAATACCAAATAACTATTAAAATCGGCACATTCAAAAAAATGTTTAGAGTATCTGATTTTACAAGTACATCTTTGTTTCGCTAAATAGCCTACGAGTTCGGCGACTTTCTTTGAACCGATAGAAGATGCCGCCAAAAGCTACCGCGGCGCACGGGCCCCGTGTCGGTACCACGTGCGTGCCTACCTACCCCGCGACCCCGCCACCCGCCGCCCGGCGAATCACTTCATTTATCCTTTAGTCTCCCGCGCAACCTAGTTTTGAACGGATGTTATTGTTGACCTACGTAGTGAGTGACTTGTGATTTGTTTACGTTTACCATGTCCTATTCTAACGTAGAATATTTGAATATGCTGATGAGCACGCAGACTCTACCAAGAACGTTTAGCGAGTCTACCATTACCATCGGTGATTGCATTCTAACGTTTGCACGTACGTACAATACCGGAAGTGTGCCCGGACGAGAGCAACATCGAGCTGACGCAGGAAGAGGCAGACCGAGGACTGGAAACATTGACACCGAGGAGCAAATGTTGGACTTGCAAGATCACTGATCTGACTCCTTTAGATTCTTTCCTCTGGGGCAGTGTAAAGCAACAGCTGTTCAAAAACACGTGCGATACGGAGTTCGAAATGCGTTCACAGATAGTAGCAGCATTTGAACACATCAAGTCCGATACCTCCGTTCTGCGGAGCGTACGTAGGCGTTGCAACAAAGGTGGTCATATCGAAGAGCATCTCCGAGCCGTCAAATAGACATCATAATAAATTAATGCATTCAAATAAACATAAGGTTTTATGTGACAGACGCGGCGACTTTGTTTTTTTTTAATGTAGTGAAGTGTTAAATGTAGTTTTAACAATAATCAATTGTGCAAAATACCGTGTAAACCAACATTTTCAAACATTCATTCGTTAAAGTGAAAAACAACAGCTGACAAGGTCACGAACTTTTGTAGCAAAATATGTAGGTAAGTGGCGGCCGGCCGGCGGCACAGATCAAAGAGTGGGCGGGAACGTTCTATTTTTTTCTGGTTCGCGTCATCGCTTCATGCAGAATTGCAGAGGTAAGAAATCAGTTAAACATTACAAATATTAATTATTAAATATTTATTTTAATAATTTTTTTGAACAGTTTTATATAAATGACTTGCTTTATTACGTATTTAGACCGATTCTTAAAACGTAGGTAAAAGGAACAACCGGGTTTTTGTTACATATTGTATAGAAGACGAAATAAATCATTTGTTAAAGACTGAATTAGAAAATTGTAATAGAGCCACTTTTGTGCGACATACATTGCTCCCAACCATGGTTGATGCGAAAGTTTGTAACGCAGCTACTGGCACATCATCTACTATGAGATGTTACATATGTGGCAAAACGTCCAAAGCCTTCAATGACTTCGAAAATTTAAATGTGGAGGACCCTCAATCCTTAAAATTCGGATTGTCAATTCTTCACGCAAGAATCCGTTTCTTTGAAACGATTTTACATATAGCCTACAAACTTCCTCTCGAACTGTAGAAGAAAAAACTGTGGTCAAGAAAACAAAAGAAAATATACAAAAGAAATACAGAGAAAGACTGGCCTTGTTATAGATATGCCGAAACCTGGTTTCGGCAATTCCAATTCAGGCAACACGTCTAGAAGATTCTTCGCCGATCCTGATCTAGCTGCTGAAATCACTGGCATAAATAAAGAGTTCATAATTAAACTTAAGGTGATTCTGGAAGCAATGTCATCTGGACTCAAAATTAATGCAGAGAAGTTCGGAAAATACTGCAAAGATACTGCAAAAATGTATGTCGAACTGTACGGTTGGCATCCAATGACGCCGACTCTTCACAAAATCCTAGTGCACGGTACAACTGTGATCAAATATGCCATCCTGCCTATCGGGCAGTTATCCGAAGAGGCCGCAGGAGCCCGTAATAAGCACTACCGTTCATACCGGCAAAATTATGCCCGAAAATTTTCGAGGATTCAATGTAACCACGATGTCCTCAACAGGCTGCTTCTCACATCAGATCCTTACATAAGTTGTGTACGGAAACGTAAACCAAGCAAAAGCCAGCCTTTCATGAGTGAAACCATAGAGTTGTTCGAGGCAGAAGAACTGGACACAGAGGTAGACCAATCATCGAGACATGTTTACTCAGATGATTCAGAATAAGGTCCATCAGAATTTATTAATTTGTGTTTTTTAAATATTTTTAGTCATGTTCATAAAAATATACGATTTTCTGTATTCACTTACGTATTTTTATTAATTTCCAATAAAATAAAAGTGCTAATTAATTTTGTCCGGTTTAAAAAGCAAAATGCTCGTTAGTGCGTCGGTAGGCGGAGCCCAGGCAAAATCGGCGTCGGCCGGTGGAGCCCCGGCGCCGGCAACGCAGACACCGGCCAGCAAAACACCAGCTGGGGCTAGGAAAAGGAAGGGAAGGAAGGGCAGGACGGCACGGGAGGCGCAGGCCCCAGAGCCTACTTCCCGGCCTCAGGAATCTCCCACGACTGACGCCGGGTGGCAGGTGGTCGGGGAGAAAAGGCGGCCAAGGCGGCCAGAAAAAAGGAGCAAAGGCGGCGCCGCAAGGAGCGAGCTGTCGCGGCAAGGCTCCGCGCCCCAAAGACCGCGGCTGTAGTGATCACGCTACAGCCGGACGCGGTTAAGAGGGGCGTGACGTACCGTGACGTGCTCACCAAGGCGAGGGAGACGGTGAACCTCCAGGAGCTGGGGATCACCGAGGGCCTCCGGCACAGGGTGACCGCAACTGGCGCCCGCATGCTGGAGATCCCCTTTGCGACGAGTGGCCCCACCGCTGACGCCCTAGCTGAGAAGTTAAGGGCGTCCCTCAATGTGGACGAGGCTCGAGTCTCCAGGCCCGTCAAGTGCGCAGACATGCGAGTCTTGGGCCTGGATGACTCCGTAACGGAGGGAGAGGTGGTGGCCGCCGTCGTCAGGATGGGCGGGTGTCTGGCCGACCAGGTGAAGGCGGACACCATACGTCCGGACCCCGCGGGTATGCGAACCGTAATGGTAAGCTGCCCCGTGACGGCGGCCAAAAAGATTGTGGAGGGCCGAAGGCTTCTGGTGGGCTGGGTTTCGGCGCAGGTTAAACTGCTGGAACCCAGACCTCTGAGGTGCTCCCGATGCCATGTGGGGCACCACGTTGGCGTCCAGTGCACCTCGGAGGTGGACCGCAGCACTTTGTGCTTCCGCTGCGGTCAGCCCGGACATAAGGCCGGCTCGTGCGAAGCCGCGCCGCACTGCGCAGCATGTGCGGGTGCTGGCAAGCCGGCCGATCACCGGGCGGGCAGTAAGTCCTGCGCTACACCCGCCGGAACCAGGAGGAGAGGCAGGCCCTCCGCCGCCGTTGCCACAACCACCGTCACCGCGGCCAGTGCCACTGCCACCGTTGCCGCCGCCGCCACTGCCGCCACCCGGGAGGAGACTGAAATGGAGGAGTAACGGCTCCATTAAGACTCATCCAGGCGAACATCAACCACTGCGCCTGCGCTCAGGATCTGTTGCTCCAGAGCATGGCGCAGTGGTCGATTAACATTGCCATAGTCGCTGAGCCGTATTTTGTCCTGCCCAGGGATGACTGGGTTGAGGACCTGAGCGGCTCAGTGACCATAATTTCGTCGGCCGCCGCCGGCACCCCATCCCTCGAAGGTGTCACGAAGGGACAGGGGTGCGTAGCAGCACGGTTCGGGGAGATAGTAGTAGTGGGAGTGTACTTCTCTCCTTTTCGAGATTTCAAGGTTGTTCCATAGAAAAAGTTGTTCAAAATGATGAGTACAATGAATGACCCCTTTTCGGGTTTAGTGTAAACAAAAAATAATGTTGTAAATTAAATAATAGGTAGGTACGAAAAACTGTTTATGATAAAAATAATATTATTACGAAAAACAAAATCGCTGTATTTTCTTTGCACGAGTTTCGTTGTTGGTGGCATACAATAAGCTACTGTCATAACACTCATTACCTCGAGGAAACACACGATAGAAACGAGGAAACTCTCTCCATCGCACTTTGGATGGATAGAATAGTCTATAGTCGGACTTTTAATTTCAATTCAATTTTAATACTGATTAAATATTATTATTTTTATTTAATTAGCTGCAGTAAAATGACAGCTAGCGAGCTAAATGACAGTATCAACATTTTTCATACATTTTGACACATAAGTGACAGTAAGATGTGTCATTTTACTGCAGCTAATTAAAAGTCGGAGTATAGGCATACCCCCGGATATTGGCAAGTCAAAAGAATTGGACGATATTACCCAAACCGAAAATGACATTTTTTTGAAGCAAAATGTTTGTTTGTTTGTATTTATTCCCCCGCACGAGTGCGGTGGTTGGTGTCATAGAATAAAATAAAGCCATTCTAACAAGCTTTAAAATGACGTATTGTTCAATTTGATACAGCCTGGGGACGGAGGCCATACAAAAGCGCCCATTCTCCTTTCAGAACTTACTCTTACAATAATCCGGAACAGCCATATCAAACACCAGCTACTAATGACGATGATTGATGGTAAAATAGCATCGTACATTTCAGACATTCCCACATCCTCTTGTACCATTTGTGAAGCTCGACCAAGAGAGATGAATGAATTGGCGTTAGTTGAAGACAAACCAGCAAATGAAGATATGTACAAATATGGACTAAGTTCGTTGCATGCTTGGATTCGATGCATGGATTGTCTTCTTCATATTGCCTACAGGCTGGAATTTAAGACATGGCAGGCTAGAGGAGACGAAAATAAGAAAAAAATGAATGACAGGAAACTGAAAATCCAAGAAGATTTCAGAAGAGAAACTGGATTGCTGCTTGATGTAGTGAAACAAGGTAGTGGAACTACTAACGATGGCAACAGCGCTCGTCGGTTTTTTGGAGATCCTGACAAAACTGCTTCACTGACTGGATTAGACGTTGGTATTGTGAAAAGATTTGCAGTTATTCTACAGTGCATTTCATCAGGTGAAAAAATTAAGATCCCAGAGTTTTTAGCAATTCTGCCAGGAAACAAACAAGTTGTATATGGAATTATATCCCTGGTATAACATGCCTCCAAGTGTTCATAAATTGCTTGCTCAAAGAATCATTACTCACCTATTGCAAAGAAAACAGTAGAACTAAAATTTTGTAGCTGGGAAACTTTTGTAAGTCAGGCAAGGAATAGCCAAACTTAAGTTGTTCCGGTTTCCATTCAAACTTAAAACTGGATTTTTAGATAATAGTTTATTTTCATATATTTTCCTAATGTATATTTAAATTTGAGTTAATATTTGATAAAATTAATTTAATCTTAAGTAATATTTGATAAAATTAATTTAATCTTAAGTCATATTTTCTTAAATTTTAATTGTACTTAGTATTTACTGCTGTAGATTAATTAATTGATCAAAATAAATTTTATTGTAAAATAATTTAATATTTTCTAAGGGGGGCCCGGGGGGGCACAAGTGTGTTTGGGAAAAATTTTGCTAAACACCTCTACAAATCTGCTATATGAGTCAAAAGGAGAAAATGTGAGAAAATCATAAGATACATTAACTTGAATATACATTTTCATACATTGAAATCACTTAAAGTCAAATATCTTCTCAAATTGAAGTTTAATCGAAAAATGTATGAAAATGATTTGGTCTTGTATCATATAGGAGAACAGCTGTTTGGCATCACTAGTTTTTCAAAAATCGGAAATGTGTAATTTAAAAATCCTACGTCCGAAACTTTGTATGGAGTCGATCCACTGTGCGCCGCGCTGGCCGTGCCCATTAAAAACTCGTCTCTTATCAGAAACCTGTGAGCATAGTACGCTCCTAGTGTGAGTGTCACACATTCTATACATGAGTATACTAATACGAACACCACTAAAATACGCTTTGTGCATCCTATTGGTCAAAACTCGTGCATTGTGCGATCGAGTCGTGAGTCGTGCTATGCGATTATCGCCTTTAAGGTCAGCATGCGGAAGTTTGGCCGATAGTACTTGACTAGGTCAGCTAACTCATCAGCCTCCTGCATGCGCTTACTCAGGTCTTGTTGAGTAGCCTCATATTTGCTAAATATATCTTTTAGAGCATATTCCCTAACAAACAATTCATCCTGAAGGCGCTGAGTGTCAGTGTCATACATAATTCTAGTTCACTATTACACTTCTCTAATTCTTTTATTAAATTGAGATATTTATGCCTAAGTATTGTGTTTAATTTGTTAATGGCATTTTAAAGATTTCTGATATCTTCTAATTAATCTATTAATTTTAATATATTTTTTTAACTTATTGTGACTAGTAAACAATTTGCTTTTTATGACAGTATCATCAGTTAAGTCTATGGTTATTGGCTCAACACACATGGGACCGGTCCCGTTACCAACCAACTCATCATAAAGACTGCAGGTGATCGCAGACTCTTCACTGGCTTTGAGAGATTCCAAACGGGTTATTGTGCTGTGGGCCCTGCTCAATTCTAATTTTAGTTCTGATATGCGTCCCAAAGCCAGTTCGTGGGTGTCACTACATTCCTGGAAATTTGACACAAGTGGACGGAGGTGTTGATGCTGGTCAAGTATGTCCATATGCAGTTCAGCCAACTGGTTCTTAAGTTAAGTCTACTACACCGACGACGCCGATGACGCCATAGGCCGCTTCGCAAAGAAGGCGATGGGTGCGCCGACTAAAACGGTCGTCGATTACAACATTAAGACGGCCATGCAGCACCGAGACGCAGCTGTCGTGGATGCTCTGCTCGAGCTAGCGAAATCCCTGGTCAAAAAACCGCACCAAAACACCACCTAAAAGTCCCATCCAAACTCCCAACAAAACCCAATCCAAAAACCTAACCCCCCGTGAAATCCCCATCATGTAAACTAATAAATAAGGGAATAGCTATGTAAAGCTGTATGGCAGAGCGAGTCCGTCATACTCGCGTAAGTGCCCTGCCAACGGTGGCGCTACACAGCCGGTCGTTAAGTTCCCTCAGATATGGTTGAGCTAAGCGGCGCGGGTGGGTACGTCACGTCCGTGAACGGAAGCCGTTGGTCGGGGCTGGTCGCCTCGCATGCTTGCATGCCATGCAGCTTCTCTCCGAAAAAGTGTGTAAGAAAATAATAATTAGTGTAACGTTGTCTAACCTCATAAATAAAATAAGATGGAAAAAATAATAATAGTCGTGTAACGTTTGTTAACCTGAGAAATAAAATAAAATAACACTAACAAATACTGTAAAACTGTTAAAAACTCATATAATTATAGTTAAATAATGTACAGATAAGTAATATACCATAGAAAATAATAAGTAGCATGATCGTATTGTATTGTATTGCCTGTATAATGTTACGTTGTATTTTTTGTAGCTACCACTGGTTGGTATTACACAGCTACTTACCTAATAAATAAAAAAGCAATTGCCTGTAAACATACGTAGTAAATTGTGTTGTTTCCAAGTAAAATATTTCATTGTAATTTGTGCATTGGTCTTTGACTTGCAATTGATAGAAGGATTCATTCCTTCAACTGTATTTCGTCACAGAACTCTTTGGTAACACTTTCACGATAAGACACTTTTCAAAGCCTTATTAAATAGGTTTACTTATTAAATTAGATCAAAAATGGTAATAGCGTTCTGAATGTTTACATTCCAAATGTCATTCGGTTGAACGTCAGTTTTGACAGTTAGAGGCGACACCTAGTGGTCGCCGATTCACAGTTGTAGTTTTAATCGATATGAGTTAATTTTAACATTTGATTGGTAACCATCGAAATAATATTGTAAAGTCCAATCCTTAATAATTTTCAGCTTTTGGTAAAAGTTCATAATAAACTAATTAACCGGATAACGGAAATTAATTTTTTTTTTCAATATAGACTTTTCTCTAGAAAGTTCTGTCCCAAAATCCATAATTAATCTGTGGATTGAATGGGATCCAGTGTGGTAAGCTGTGTTTTTTTATTTAGCCCAGAAAATTAGCAAATCTGGGAAAATTAGCCAACAGGATAATTTTTAGTATTAGAAATTACGTTAATAATTTGTTAATTAGTCTGGGTCTTGAAAGTTCGGATTGTTTCAGCGTTTAAACGTCATGTTGGACAGTTGTCGGTGATTTTCAAGAAGTTTGTGTCATAAGTTCAATATTTAACGTCTGTGATCTTAGATGAATTTTACCCGAGTCAAGGGAGATTTTAAGAATGTTCCATCCAATATCGGTTGTGATCTATGACAGGATGATTGATGGGAGATGGCGTTTTAGCCCGTGATGTGAACACGCTTGAGGTTAATACAAACCTTATTCCATGTTTTAAAAGGTGAGGATTTGGTCTATTAGAGTCTGTGAGTGGTCTTCCTTTGTTGTTAAAACAATACTGACGTGATCTATGGATATTTATTACAGGATTCCAAATTGCGCAGAGCCGCATTGATATCTAGCCAGTCGAGTCTTGCAGTCAAGTGATTCCCTCCTTCATCAACCGTGAGTATTGGAACCGCTGACTATTTACCATAGATAGGCCATGGAAAATTCCTCAGTGTTGACCTCGGTGTTAAATTATAGTTCAAGGGAACCCAATGAGCCCTTGTTACAGAGTTGGTAGACGCCACGTGGGTTATCCTCATTCATACTATTCCACCACGCCATGATAACCGGCTAATGTTTTAGCCTCCTAGATTTCCAAGCTCGGTCCCTTCTCTAAAACGTCAAGGAAAGTAATTTAGTTTCCCCTTGTATTATGAGGTCTCCGTATTGTCGATTCCAGGAGAGGCACCTCGTGAGATTCGTCTCGCCGCCAGGATCTAGAGGAGTGTCTGGAGCCTGGACGCGAGACCCATTCCTCGAGTCGGCCAGAAGCCTCGAGCGGAAGCGACTGTGCGGCTGGCAGAGTCCGTCTAGCGATAGCGCAGGCGGGACGGTTTTTTTTTATATATATCATTTTAATTTATCCAAACGGTTCCGGTCAGAATCGGTTTATTACCTGACAGGTTTCCCTAGTTGGAAGCCGGTGTTCAATACCTAATAAAAGACCCCGGGTTCGACACCTGCCTACCGGCTTATCTGGAAGTGAATTCAACATCTTCGTCGGCTCCGGGATCCGGGACTTATAGTCCCTGGCGCCCATTCATTTACTGATTAACAACACGTCATAACTGGAAGATTCTAGTTTAAGTTTTTAATTTAAAAAAATAGGAACAGTACTGGGTTTATCTCCAACCCCCCGTGACCATAGTTCTATTACCGAACCTTAAGCTGGCTGGCATATTGGGTGACATTTATCGTCACCCACCTAATGTATTTAGGGTTTTATTTTATTTTTATAAATATATGTTGTTTCCAACAGTTTGAAGTTTCCTTATCCTCTAATACCTAACCACCTTGCATCTGGGCTTGGGTTCCATTACCTCAAGAGGGATAAAAGCTCAAATGTAACAATAAGTAGTAATAATAATAATAAAAATATATATATATATATGTATATATATATATTTAAGTAATAGAATAAGAGATGGACTCACGTAGACTTAAGTTAGAAATAAGAAAACTTGTCCGACGCAGGAGCGTCGTAACTGTAGAAATGTAACAAAAAAGACCGTAACTAAATAAAAAACTTCGTAAAAAAAGGCGCGGACAACCATGTCCGCGCTAGTGAACTCATTAAAAAAAAAAAAAACCTTTGGTAGAAAATTGAGGACCTAAGATGATTTTAAACATGATCTACGGCAGATAGCTTTATCAGAGAATTTCATACCCGAGATAACCCCTAAACTCATTCTTTTAGCAGAAACTTTTAAAAGGGCGAGAGAGGTAAAAGAGCACAACGAAGAATCAAGAAAGAACGTGGTGGACAGGAGTCGAACACCTGCTCCCGCCCGTCTCCCGGGCGATCTCGTCATGGTGGCCGCTCATGTCCAGAGCAACGCAGCTCGCTATCAAACAGCGAAGCTAGCTCCACGTCGCGACGGGCCCTACGTCATTCTGCGGCAGCATGGGCCTTGCTCCTACGAAGTCGCACACCCAGAAGACCGCAACTCTCCGTTGGGTATTTATCACTCCTCAGCGCTGAGCCCCTACCAGGGCTCAGTCCTCTATCTTCTATCTCTATTTCTCTATCTCTATTTCTTCATTTTGCGTCTACAAAATAAAAAAATAAAAATTATTTTTTATTTCTAAAAGTTTTGATTAAAAAAAAATTATCCAAGATAAAAATAAAAATATCCATATGATACTCGTATATTCATTTACGATAAAAATATCCGATTTTGTTATCTTAGTTTGTTTATACCACAGTAGGAAAAAAATCTGAATTTTTGACTACTATAGTATAGTTAAAATCTCGCTGCAGACTTGGTCATAAATCATAATCGGAGTAGGGATGTGCGCTAGTTGCGCGCGCTCAAGGCCATTATCGATGATGACTCAGACGAAGAATTTTAATTTTCTAATTTTAGTTTTATATATACATTCTTTTGTTTATATATTTAATATGCTTTGTAGTAAAGGACAATGGGACAAATTGGTCCAAGTAACCAATACTCAAGAAATATTTTTTTTATGATAGGTCATAGCCCATATGTAAGTAAAAAAATATTCAAAAAAATCCAAGTAACCGGGTAACATGTACACTCAGGACGAAAAGTTTTCATTATTTTTCGATAGATTTTTGTTGTTTTTCTACGAAAATATAGAAATACGAAGTTATAAAAAGAAAAGAAAAGACGTAATGTAAGGACACACAGGTACATCATCCCGGCACAGTATAAGAGATAAGCGGCGTGCTCTGAGCGCGAGCGAGACGAAAACACTTAATCTCAAGTATGCGACAAAGAAAGAGCAAGTTGTTAAATGATAAATGATTTTATTTCTGTAAGTAGGTTTGTTACAAACACTTTTACACGTCAATCATATTTTTAAAACTAGATGAGGTCGGCGTTTCATAACTGACTACTCTGAGAAGAAAGGCCGAAACAAACTCAGAGGTCACAGTCTCTTTTAAAGTCCAGACATAATCTTGGTCAGATCATGTGAAGACCATGTAGATTGGTGTCTGAAACGGTCTTTTGAGGAAAAACCATACAGATTGAGCGGACCTGTCCAGTCAGTGCACGCATTTGTCAGTAATCTTGCCGCTCAACTGAGAACTTAAGGAGCACAACGATTCGACGAACAATACCAAAGAAAGGACATTTGGGTAGGCCGCATAAATTACTCAAGCTGCCAGATCGTGAAACTAACTAAGAAATAAAATAAAAAAAAGTAATAATCCACATAATCTTCACATTCACAATAATTTAAATAATATAATACTTTACAAAGTAATTACTCATGTCATTGTATGTATAAAATTCATCAATGTCAATGTGTATATAAATATTCGAACATAATCTTTGAGGACCATGTAGATTAGTATCTGAAATGGTCTTCTGAGGAAAGAACCACGCAGATTAAGAGGACCTGTCCAGTCAGTGCACGCATTTGTCAGTAACCGTGCACTGACGTGTTGTCCTTGAACAAGCGCTGGCGCACAAAACTCGCCGCCGTTGCCATCCCTCTCCTACGACCCCGTTAGTCGGTATTCTCATTGCCTGCTATGCGATTGTGTTTTGTGATTTGTGCCATTTTGACAACCCTTGCGTGCTCCTGGACTCCTGTGATAATCTTACATGAACTTAACTTGGCTACGTTTTCGGACTTGATATTGCTTGTGAAAATGAACGAAGATCGTTTGTGTGTATTGTGTCCACGATCTATATTTAGGCGTCGACAAAATCATATTTTGTCAGCAAGTCTTCTACAAACACACCCTGCACATGTTTCGTACATCCAAGTGAACGCTACAAGACAGGTAAGATTTTACATATGATTATCAACCTTCAAAAGAATACTTACAGTAATAACAGTTACACCCTATGATTTAGTTAGTTATTTTATTAATGTCATTATTGTATTTTATGTAGGTTCTTTTAAAAATGTTCAAGTGTTATGTGTGTTCCCGGGATTGGCAAAAACTTGTAATGGGTGGTGTCTTCTAGTACATTTATATATGATATCGCTTTTATTTTCAGGTAGTATTCAACAATACGCAATCAGTCTGCCATCGGTGTTGGCAACGAGTTCCAGTAGAACCTTCTGCGCCAGACGATGGACAAGAACTACCACCGCCACCGCCACTTATAGAAGATAATGTACAGGCTGCAAATGGACGAACAAACAACAACGAACTTTTCGTGCCTTCGCATAAAAGAGCATCAAACACATCGAACCACTGTGTTTTTAGTGACTGTGTTAGAGACAGCCGCCGTCGTATAGCCAAAACTATTAAGGTTTATATGTTGACTGTACATAAGTTGTACATACCTCAACACGCACGAGCCTGCACGGAACATTTGGAAAATAACACATGGGACGAATTGATAAATAACTGCTCAACATCACACTACTTTACAGCAGAACATTTCACAGATATGACTAACATATTGAGTGAAGCAGTCTTATCGAGCACTCAATACGATTTCGAAACCATGGTCGGGCTTGATGACGGAAGTCTATTTTTTTGGGTAGGACATACAGGTGATGAATTTAGCTCAGTAATATTGCAAACACCGTCGCTTCAAAGGCACAGAGACGCGAGGACTATACTCGGTATCTACCTGGCTAAACTACGAACTGGAGAAAGCAACGAAAGGCTTGCCAGTTTATTTAAAATGTCACGGAGAACATTAGAGCGGAAGCTGGTACTTGCAAGAAAATATCTAGAGGATGAATATGTCCCTCAGCATTTAGGTCTTGACCACATCACTAGAAATGAAGCACTGCAAAAGATTTTATTAATACCTAAATCGCTCTTCGGTGATGAAGTAAATACAAAACTAGTATTGATATGCGATGGCACATATATTTACATCCAAAAAAGTGCGAATTTTTTATTCCAGAGGCTTAGTTACAGCCTACACAAGTTCGATAACCTTTTAAAGCCGTTCCTGATCACAACAAGTGACGGTTATATAATTGATGTTTTGGGACCATATGCTGCAACGACGAGTGACGCAACAATATTAAATTCCATTTTAAGTGATGAAGAACACCCATTGCATGTGTTTCTTACCCCAAACGATGTCTTTATATTAGACAGAGGCTTCCGTGATGCCATAGAAAACCTAGAACCTTATGGTTACGAAGGACACATGCCTCCTACCAAGGCCAATGGTGCCACTCAGTTAACAACAGCCTAAGCCAACGAGTCCAGGAAAATAACAATATGTCGTTGGGTAATCGAGGTAGTCAAAGGACGCTTTAAGCGTGACTACAAGCTTCTGCGCCAAGACTATTTCAATAGAGCGCTTCCACACATGTTTGTGGATTTTAAAGTGTGTGCAGCATTGATAAATAATTTTCACGTGGTTCTTAAAGACAATGAGCAAGCTCCTTCTATATTAAATAAAATACAGGAAAGAGAGCACATGCCGAATCGATTAATGCATTATGTGGTTTCACACCGTCTAAATAGACAAAGGAGTCCCATTCAGAAGAATGGGAGATGGTGATATAGATTTCCCATCCCTGACAAAAGAGCAAATAATACTGTTCGCGCTTGGCACTTACCATATCAAACTAGCGAAGTCGTATTGTGCCGAACATTTGCGGGATGGTGTATATTTAATTGAATTGTATAGAGATGGACAGTTACATGACCTAAACGAGTTCAATATTCAACAAAGAAATGTATACTTAATGCGGATTAGAATACAATCCAGACACGTTAGGGCACGCCAATATTATGGCTTTAAATTAATAGACAGAGACAAAACTGGTATCGACGCCATAATTGAATATTATTGTACCTGTTTGACCGGTAGTCGTACATTGGGAAGCTGTGCACACATATTATCTGTTGTTTGGTACATGAGTCTAGCGAGACATGTAGGATTTAATCCTCCAGCACAATTTTTAGACGAAATAATTATTGATTATGAATAAAATAAAAACATTTGGTTCTACACCTTATAATAAATGAATAATTGTAAACTGTGTTTTCTAAATATATGCCTTTGTAATACTTTTTACTGCTTTTATTATTATTTGGGGTTTGAGTTGGTTGTTGCCGAGCAGTTATGTGTTTGGCCACGCATCCATAGTGTATACGTTTGAATTCCATTGCCGGCGTGTACCTACAGTCAGAAGTGTTAACATGTAAACACCTAGTTAGATGGAACATTCCATATACAATAAAATACATTTGTATGTCGTTACATATTAATGTCTTTGACTGTATCAATATGTCTAGTCTTGATTAAAACGCACGTATGTAAACATGCTCACATACATCATCTGCCTAGCCTTTTCCCAACTATATTGGGGTCGAGTTCCAGTCAAACCGGATTCAGCTGAATACCGTGGAGCGGCTGTCTACCAGACCTCCACAACCCACTAACTGGGTAACACCGTACTTCTTGGCAAGACTGGAGCCAGATTTACTGGCTTCTGACAATCCGTAACGACTGCCAAAGTACTACAAATGACAGCCAGGACCAACGACCTAACGTGCTGTCCGAGGCACGGAGGAAACTCGGTATGTTTAGATGGTCACCCATCCACAGACCACCTTGGCAAGCGTTGCTTAACCTTAAAGATCGACCCGTGCAGCTGTTATTATTTAGCCACGAGCTCCTCACATACATAGGTACATAAATACGTAGATTATATAGGCATACCATAAAAAGAATTTAATTAATTCCCTTGATAATACTTAAGTCTTATGAACTTGACTGTACTAGTACCCGGTTCATCAAAATAAAAAATCAAATCTTTTCATGGATTTTATGACGAAACCAACCTAAAAAGACACCCACTACGCGTATTGGTCATATGGACCACCTTCCATACAAATTTGCCCATTGTCCTTTGGTAATATAATAAAAAAAATGTGTATTTATTTCTATCACCCATTTATAAATATATAAAACTATCGATATCACTCATCGACTGCAGTAATACACAGGACTACGTGTGGGCGTGGCCTGCCCATAAGGCCCGTGAGTGGGAAAGAGAGCGAAACACTCGAATGATTTATGACCGAGTCTGCAGCGAGATTTTAACTATACTATAGAATGTTACATTTATTACGATTACTCGCTTTAACTCGTACCCCTTAACTTGACAGCGTACATTGTACTGTACATACATTAAAAAAAATATTTCTCGTTACTACTGGGAAAAAAAATCGTTCTGTTTTTTACAAATATATTATCAATTATTGTTTCATTACAACTACCTTGCTTTTCGACTGCATCGATCTGAGGGCCGCTTTCGGAATAGAGATTTGAAAATCGAGGGTGAATGTAAAAAAAATACATTCATGCGGACCGTCAGATGCAAAAAAAAGAAGTACACTTTTCGTCTCTAAGCTGAACGTACGTTTCATAAAACTATTATTTAATCTGTGTGTGTGTGACCTGTGCCCTAAATCCCAAGAAGCAACAGAACAATTGGACAGGACGCAAGTAACCTTTGAGGTAAGAGTTTCCTTTCTTTAGGCGAGCGTTCTGATCGTTGCAGCCCCTTCGGAAAGCGTTCATAGGCTGCCCCCAATGTGTGGAGGTATTGTTCCTCGCACATATTTTTTGGTGCCGAAACCAGGGACCTTTAGATCTTACAATTCATTCAATTCAGTCTAATTCCCTCATACAATTCCTCATCGAATTTAGAACAATTTTATTTTGCTTAGGTAGGTAATTTACCAAAATTATCATTCGATTATTCTGTCCGAGCAGGTTTTATTTAAAACTAAAGCGCCCATTCTTTTCCAATTCATTCTAGACGTTTTCCTTTTTCAAATTTCTGCTCAACACGCGCAAAATAAAAATAAACGAGCGAAGTGGTTATCACTTTTCGTATAGGTAGGTTTTATTCACTCGATTATCGACCTTAGTTGAACCAACTTAAGAATCATATTCGTTTGCACTTTGCTTCCACTATCGGTTTTAAACTGTTCTCCAAAGTGCAAAAGTACTGCTTTGTTTACGTTTACGTTCCTTATTTGAGATTTGTTGTACTCATTATTACGTACAAATTAGATATTTTAAATACCTGTAAAAGTTTTTTTATCTATTTGAGAGCATAGCATCTTATAGGTACGCCACGCACTCGCAGGTTATTGAACCATTCTCCGTGGGTACATATAAAAATATTTTTCCGATTGTTTAATAACACGTTCTCTGCCGGTAGTATAAAATATAAAAAACACAAAAAAACTTTTTGGTGGAAATATAAGCGTTAGGTCAAAATATACATTTTTATATATGAAGTGTTTTGATCTGCAACTGGATTCCGTAGATATTTCAAAAAAACTTCGTGAGGTCATAATTGACCTACGCGGCGCTGTAATACTTAAAAGTGAATATTCGTTATGGAGGCGCCGGGTAGGGCACGCCTCCGGTCACCCCCACACCTCAGTCGTCCGTAAGCGCTTGCGCCGAACGGTTGAGTTTGTGTCTGTGAACGTTTTTATTTACTGAAATGGATATATCCGATCTAGACTTTGACTTAGATATTTCTCAAGAAGACTTACAACATATTGAAGCACTAGAATCTAGTATTTTTAGTGAGATACGCAATTTGGCCGAGGAAGAAATTAGTAACGATGCTATCCTACCAACAAAAAAACGTTACCGTCGTGTGATTGCAAGTAGCTCCGAAAGTGAAACGGAGTCGGTTGAAAATTATGTCTCTAATCAAATTGCTCGTATAGATGAAACATCTAATTCAGTACAAAAATGGACACGACCAAGAGGACATCAACCATCCGTCATAGCATTCACGGAACCAACTGGTAAGTGCTAAGTACTTTTTTAACCGACTTCAAAAAAGGTTCTCAGATTGACCTGTGTGTATTTATGTATGTATGTTTGTCTGTGATTATCTCGCGATAATTTTATTTTGGGGCCAGTTGGCTTGCGTGAAATTGTCCATCATAATATTTATTTCTTGCTTACAGGTATGAAGCAACCATATGCGAGAGAATTGAAAAATAGTGCAGCGGGAGAATATTTCAGTGTTTTGGTCCCAGACAGTCTTTTTGAGACGATTGCAAACGAAACAAATTTGTTTGCACAGCAATCACTATCAAAAACCTTAAAACCTAAGTCTCGTGCAAATGAGTGGAAACCGACATCAAAAGATGAGATTAAACAATTATTTGGGTTAATCCTCTACATGGGACTGGTGAAACTTCCTCAAATAAATTTATACTGGAGTAAAGACAGGGTGTTCGGGCAACATTTTCCAGCCACTGTTATGAGCAGGAACCGATGTGAATTGCTTTTGAGAATGATTCACTTCACTGATAATGAGACAGCGGACAAATCCGACAGAATTTTTAAAATTCGACCCCTCATCAATGCTTTGAACGAAAATTTTAAAAAATTGTACGCCCCAAATGAAACCGTATGTGTCGATGAAAGCCAAGTAGCATTTAGAGGGCGCATAATTTTCCGCCAGTATAATAAAAGTAAACGACATAAATATGGCATGAAAATGTTTAAGCTTTGTACCCTCCCGGGATACACCTGTAAGTTACAACTATATGCTGGTAAAAATGATGAAATGGTTAACACAACACCTACAAATGTTGTAATGTCTCTCTGTGATGACATATTAAATTTGGGTCATACAATTGCCACCGACAATTGGTATACCAATTTGGACTTGGCAAATCAACTGCTGAACCACGACACCCACCTAATTGGAACAATTAGAAAGAATAGAAGGGGTTTGCCAATGGCAGTAGTCGACGCCAAACTGGAAAAAGGCGAATCCATAGCTATGGAGAATCAACGGGGTATAACTGTTCTCAAATGGAAGGATAAGCGCGACGTCTTAGTGCTTTCGACGAAACACTCAAATGGCAAACGAACGGTTCTAAAGAAAGGTAGAGCTATTAAAAAACCTAAAATTATACTTGCCTACAATGAAGCAAAAAGTTCAGTCGATATGAGTGATCAAATGACTTCATATTCATCACCACTCAGAAAAACTGTGAAGTGGTACAAAAAGCTGGCCATTGAGCTTATTTTAAACACAGCGCTGGTGAATGCTTGGATTATGTATAAAGAGAACAAAAACACTAATCAGGGTATAGTGCAATTCAGGCGTCAGTTAGTCGAGTATCTTGTGGATTCAGGAGTCGATAAAGAAAATTGTGAACAGCAGCAGGAGAGACCTAAAAGAATGAAACACGAATTGCTGAAAAGAGAGGGACCTGTTGCTAAATTGAGACGTTTCTGCGTCGGTTGCTACAAAGAAAATGTTAAAACACATGGGTCAAAAGTCGCTCGGAATAAAACTAAAAAAGTAGTTACATATTGCAAGAACTGTCCTGGTACAATATATTATTGCCTACAATGCTTCAATAAATCTCACCGTTATTTGTAAAGGTTTTTTTTAATAAAGTAGTAGCTAACTGTTCAATAAGTATTACAAATAAACACGATTCATAATGGATGCCTTTGTTTTTTCTTATTTGCTTTGCAGTTTCACCCACATTTTCAACAAATTTACGATTACTCAGAAACCATACTGAAGGATTGGTCTACAGCGCCATTCCGGTCACCTGCTATAGAGAAATATTCGGTAATAATGGCCTACGGCTCACAAATCAGTTTCAAACTTAGGTCTACCTTGAGGTCACTGATGCGGCGTCTCGATCTAGTTCAGGTGAGGTCACCGATGACCTACGCGGCAGAGAACGTGTTAATTCTTTCATAAGCTGTGTCATACTCATAATAGGCAGGTAGGTGCAGAACTCGTTAGATGTTATTTATTGGACTTGGATTTCTCGTACCATACAACAATTCGTTTCTAAACCCCTTGTATGGTGCCCCTTCGTTTCCAAACTAATATTTTGACATATTCGTGCTGGACCTACTGCTGGTTATTATTGATTACTTTAGTTTCATTTTATTGCTCTTTTTTCTCATTCGCTGGTTATCTGCTCTTGTGATAAGTGAATTAGTTAGGCGATATTGATATTTTCTTTTCATCGTTGGTTTTTTTTTTAGTTATAAAAATGCCTTATAATACAAGACGAAAGCTAAAATCAGATTCATTGCCTAAGAAACGCCAATCTCTTGCCGTGGTTGATGATGAACCTGCTATTACTGTTCGAGACTTACCTGTTTTGCGACGCAAGCGTACACTCGCCATAAATCGCTTAAGGAAGACGCTGGAAGTTGCTGAGTTAGCTCAGAAGGAGCCAGCTCAATTGACCGCGTTTCTTGCTCATTATTCCGCGTTGCAGAAAGTTTGCGATGCATTTGAAGACGCACATTCCGATATTCTCTGCGTTGTGGATGGCGAGTTAGAAGAACAGGAAGATGACATACGAGTAGAGTTTGACAGGCTCTATTTCGAAATCATGAGCATTCATATGCAATGTTTTCCTACCGGTGCAGGTGATTCCAATCCAGATACTAGCGCTGTCGACCGCTGCATCGCGAACGTCAAGCTACCTAAAATTAATATTCCTACGTTTTCGGGAAAAATAAAAGACTGGCCTAGATTTTATAGTCTTTACAATTCGTTAATTCATAATAATAAATCGCTTTCGGACGCTGAACGTGTGTACTATCTATTCTCCTGTCTTTCTGGGGATGCTCTTTCTCTCATACGCACATATCCTCCAGAAGCCACGTTTTATCTTGAAGTATACCAATTGTTGACTGAGAGGTACCAAGATAAACGTGAGCTAACATTTACGTGCTGGAAGGAAATTCTAGACGTAAAAGAGACTGGTCATGACCCATAGAAAATTACCCCAGATCCGGCGCTAAAGAAAGTTATCTCAGATTTTTTGTTAAATCAGGTAAAGTAATTCTAAATAGTCCTCAACTCCGAAATCAGAGGCAAACACTTTGAAAAATTGCTTACAGATTTTATTATTATTATTATTATTATTATTTATTGAATTAAAGCCAACACGGACCAATTATAAAACAAATACAAATACAATTAAATACAATTTCAATACAAATACAATTAAATACAATTTCAATACAAATACAATTAAATACAATTTCAATAATTACCTAGTTAAAACAATATTTCCACATTAGCCCGTACATGTACCATGTCACAGTGATACACGTATTGGCAGTCGAATCGCTGTGCGAAGGCGCTCAGGATACTGTGTTTAGGCGACTTTTTTCATTTTAACATATCTTTAGAAAAAGTTTTTTTTTATAGATAATTATGAAATATACACTTGACTATCAAAAATAATGTATAAAATATAACAATAACGTAAAATAAAAAAATGTACTAGGTATTTATTTTTATTACATAAATAATTGACAATATTATTCTTCAATAATGAGAACATCATCCATACCTAATGCAGGGTGGTCAAACTCCTCGTGGTGTCTGGCCCACCCCAAATAGTATATAATGCTTATGACATGGGCGCAACTACCTAATGTTCTTCTGCCTTGTATGCAAGAACAGTAATATCCTGTAATAGCGTCTCTTCCTTCCGACATAGCGTTGAACAAAATATATGTATAGTAGGTTTTTGAAGTGGTGTGCCTTGAATGTATCCGGCACCTTAATAAAATATCGTTATCATTTATGTCTGGATGTCTGTAAAGCTCCATTTCGTAAACGCCAGTGCGTTTCAGATGCTCACTACAATAGGAGCGTGCTATTTTAACATGGTACGTACCAACTGAAAAGAGAATTATCTCCTCAATGGTAAGGCGAGGGAAATCTGCCACTTCTGGGCTATCGGCCACAAGTCTTGTGAATATTGCTCTCTGTCTATTCAAGTTATTATTCTCCACATACTCAGCCAAAAGATTTGGTCGGTTCATATTTGCGTTAATGATTTCTATAAAAGCATTTGTATATGGGCTGTCGGTTTATGGTTCCTGGAAGGCATTTATTATTGCGGCAGCGATTTTAAAATCTTTTAAGATGTGAGGTACGTGGAGATTAAAAATTCTGTTTCTGAATAATTTAAAGTCGCGTTTGAAGCGGCCATTCATTGTTTCAACAACCCACCTCACCAGTGTTATCAGTCTCGATTTATTTGCATTTTCTGTGCTTAATTGAGTTTCATTTCGGCGTTTAGATGGAGGCATATGCGGTACGTAGCCATGTGACTCCAATGTTGGCACTGCATCCCGGAATCCCCTATCTAATATAAAAACGTCGCCTTCCTCAAAAAAATAATGGAACGCTGCTTCCTCTATGGGTTCATTATGGTTATTTAAAATCTGTTTCATTATGTTGGCATCCGACGTTCTTGCAGAATATGGACCCGTCACGTCCAGTATGTACCCATCCGCACACACGATCATAAATGGCTTGATCAAATTCCGGTACTTATGAGTACTGTAGGTTACGCGTTGAAATAAAAAATTGGTCGATTTCTCAATAAATAGATACGTACCATCTAAGATTATTATCGCTTTCGGTGTAGCATCATTTCCGAAGAAATAGTTAGGTAGAAGTCGGTTACGTTCTATAACTTGGTCCCGAGTTATGTGATCCAGTCCGAGGTGTACTGGAACGAAATCTTCCAAGAGACATCTTCTAACGCTGTGTATTTTTCTGTCCACGGTTCTTCTTGAAATATTAAAAACAGTGGCAAGTCTATCATTTGGCTCACCAGTTCTCAATTTACTTAAATATAGAGCCAAATCTCTCCGCGGTGTATCCGACTGTTGATGGAGAGTCGGGACTTGATTAAGAAATGTCATGAACTTTTCTCGATTAAGACCAGTCCAAAAATGGAAGTCGTATTCCGATATCTCTTGAATATTTTCAAAGTCTAAAAAAGTTCTGTGTTCCATAGCCGTTCTATATATATTTACAATATCATTAATGCTTTCTCCATTAAATCCAGACTGATGATTTCTTACATTGCCAGGAATATCTTCTACAGTCGTATGTAATAGGTGTTGATGGCATATACGGGCGCGAATGGGAATGTAGAAGTTGAAGTAATTGAGCAAATGCACCTTTATACTGTTAGGGACGTGTCTAAGTTCTGTTCTGTTGCAATTGTGGAACATACATCTTCGCGACGTATTAGCAGCTCGCGTCATTCCAGGAGGATTAACCACATTTGCGACAGCTACAACAGCGGGCGCAGGCTGTGGGCCTGCTCGGTCTTGGGTGGCTTCGGAGTCAATGCTATGCCAACAAGCGTGGCATATTGCCCTGGAACCATCGAATGAAACCTGTAAAAAAAGCAAAGAATGTAAAACAAGTCCAAAAAACATTTAAAGTACCTATCTGACTTTATAATAAATAAAATGAGCAATCCCATTAAAAAATAACAATTAGCAATCTAAAAAGATTTATGTGCAAGTGCAACACAATTGCGCCACCTATTACTACATAAATACCACTACCTAGGTAGAAAAACATCTCCCCATGACAGTTATTCTAACAAAGTCCGGTTACTACTTTCTGACTACGACTTTGGTCTTTTAGCACAGTGCGGCAGTAGCTCACCACAACATCTACTATATAGCTTTTTTTTTTTTTAAAAAAAAACTTAATCTTTATTTTACTTTGTTTTAATACTACATTTTTTTTACATTTTTATTAAAATAATTGATCTAGGTAAGTAGGTATTATCTCCGTGAGAATGATCCTAGCAAAGCTAGTATTTTACTTATATGAACAATTATAAGATATAAAGCGGTACGTACCTCTTGTGGTGGTTCTATAGCACGTAACAGATGTACCACTAAGTCTCGCCGGGTTTCCAATAACCCTTCATGAAGTACATGTCTCCGACGACGGCGAAGTGAGTGCTCACACACAACACAATGACTGTCTCGGTCTCCCATATCAACAAAACCAATCACAATTAAAGTACAAAGTCCGGTAAGAGTAAGCTAAATCGTCGTTAGATAAATCAGGAAGAGAAAAAATGCGCACGATCACACTTAACGAGCAAAGCAAGCAAGAGTGAACGCACGCGCGCTGCGGGCTGCCGATGGATCTTATTGTGCCTACGAGTGTGCGAGCGAGAACGCCATAATGACTGCCTAGTCATTATATCGTTCTCGCTCGTTTTAGCTAAGCGCAAGTGGGACCGCGACAACAAGCAGGTAAAAAAGTACAAAACGAGTTCCAGGAATCATCGCGCCGCACACTGGTCCACTTTGTCAAAACTATGGACATGGGAATCGATGTGAGTCAGTGTGTATATTTTGAGTTGATTTTTTTTTTACGTATTCCTCTTTTGATTACAAACAACTTTTTGGCATACCGTTTTTTAAAAAAAACTTACTATTTCCGAAAAAAAAAAAAATTGTGTTTTTTTTGTATGGGATGGTATGTAATGCGTGCGTGGGTCAAAATAAAACTTAGTAGGTGTCCAAGAACACGTCATTCTCAAACAGAAATGACAAAGAAATGTTGTTGTATCCCTGCCGCTTTTCGAGCTACGGGCGCTCAAAGATTAGAAAAAAAATAAATATTTTGTTTCCATTTTAAAAGACCTACTGACAATGAAATCTGAAAATGACGTTCAAGATAAGTTTAATTTTAAACATCGCAGCACCTAACACTCATTAAAATGTGTGTATGATATTTTAATTGTAAGTAAGTCTTTTAAAATGGAAACAAAATATTTTATTTTTTCTAATCTTTGAGAGCCCGTAGCTCGAAAAGCGGCAGGGATACAATAACATTTCTATGTCATTTCTGTTTGAGAATGACGTGTTCTTGAATACCTACTAAGTTTTATTTTGACCCACGCACGCATTACATACCCTCCCCCATACAAAAAAAACACAAAATATTTTTTTTCTCGGAAATAGTAAGTTTTTTTTAAAAAACGGAATTACAGAAAGTTGTTTGTAATCAAAAGAGGAATACGTAAAAAAAAATCAACACAAAATATACACACTGACTCACATCGATTCCCGTGTCCATAGTTTTGCCAAAGTGGACCAGTGTGCGCCGCATAGAATGCTTTGCTTGTCTGTTTATAAAAATAATACACACATTACATTACTTGTGTTCAATGTTAAAGCATGAAAAATTAACAAAAACTTAAAAAAATGTATGCAAAATAAAATACTGCGCCTTATCATAAACACTGGGCAATTATAATATGTTCGCCACTGATTTCGGACACGCGGACTTTTTAGATTTACTTTACCTAATTTTACGAAAATTCTGACATAAGTTCATTTGTGCCGGGCCTGGGGCTCAGATGACCAGTCTCCTTTAAAATCTAATTCACCTGAGGAGCTTCGTCGTGCTCTTGATTGTGTCGTAGAAAATTTAAATATTTTAAGGGGTTTGGGATTACCCACAATCGAATGGAATTTCGTTCTTTGTTACCATCTTTTGTCCAAATTAGATCCACAAACGCGTTGCGCTTATGAACGAAAACATATCTCTACCGAGTTACCAGACTTCAAGGGATTGTTGATGTTCTTACACACAAAGTGTGAAGCACTCATTCGAGATACTCATTTCTCGGGTCAAGATCGTTCCAAAGCTTCTGTTAGTCACAGTCAAGGGAAGCCTCAGGCTTCAACTCGCGGTAACCCGAACAAATCCAAGCCTACAACTGTATTTCTTTCCAACACCGACGAAAAGTCAAAGCCCATGACTCCGACGCCTCAATCTGCTAGTTCTAAACCATTATCTGCTTCTTCATCAGCTGCGCATCCAGTAGTCGTCAAGTGTTCATTCTGTTCAGAAAACCATTCTGTCAACTATTGTAAACAATTTGAACAGACTCCCGTCGCTGAACGAATTGAACATGCTAAAAATAACCGTTGGTGTTTCAACTGTTTGAGGCCTTCTCATCTTCTTCCGCAATGCAGATCCATTTTCAGGTGTCAAAAATGTCGTCAGCGTCATCACACACTTCTTCATTTAGATCAACCGGATAACGTGGTTGCTTCAACGACACAACCTGCTTCAAGTACTGAAACCAACAACCGGGTTCAAGTGCTTACTTCGAATATCGGTGACCATCCTGTGGTGCTTCTTTCTACAGCAAAGGTTCAAATTCGTGATTCGTCAGGCAATTTCCAATCGTTTCGCGCTCTTATAGATTCAGGGAGCCAAGCACATTTCATCACTGAACGTGCAGTTGAACGACTTGGTGCTGTCACTAATTTAACATCACGCCGCGTCGCTGGCATAGCTCAAACATCTACTGCTGTTTCAGGAACCGTTCAAATTGAAATTGGTGTCAACGGTCAGATTCTCTTCAAAGTCGACGCTCTCACTTTGCCTAGCATCTGTGGCAAAATGCCATCTACTCGCATTGATAATTCGTCATGGCATCATTTGCAGGGTCTTACATTAGCTGATCCGGAGTGCCACAAGCCTGGTTCTATCGACCTACTTCTTGGGGCTGATATCTTTGCTTCATTATTACTTCCTGGTAATATGGGTGGAGGTTCCAATAAACCCGCAGCTCTTAACTCTGTTTTTGGTTGGATTTTACTCGGCGCTGTCGGTGGTAAAACTGAGGTTCAATCATTCCTTGTAAATGAAGACGACTATCTTCATGAGCAAGTCAAACGGTTATGGGAGCTAGAGTCGTTTGAAACATCTAAACATGTGACTCCTAACGAAGAACGTTGTGAAGCGATATTTGCAACTCAACACACTCGCGATCCGACAGGTCGGTATATTGTGACTTTACCGTTTCAGGAAGAAAGCCCAGACCGGTCTTTCCCAGGGTCACGCGATACCGCTTTGCGTTGCTTTCATGCTATAGAACGGAAACTCGTTAAAGATTCTAATCTATACAAACAATACAGTGATTTTATGAAGGACTTTCTAGATAGCGGTCACATGAGTGTTGTTCCGATTAACGAGCTTAAAGCAGGAAAATACTACATTCCTCACCATTGTGTACTTCGTCCTGAAGCTGTATCAACTAAGTTGCGCGTGGTTTTTAATGCGTCAGCTAAGGATGCGACGGGAACGTCGCTAAACGATACCCTTCTTATCGGTCCCAGGCTTCAGACGAACATTGCCGAAATTCTTCTTCGGTTTCGCACTCACTTCGTTGTGTTCACTGCGGATATGCGACAAATGTATCGTATGATTTTGGTAGCGGATGCTGATCGCGATTATCAGCGAATATTTTGGCGTTTTGATACTGCTCAGCCCGTTCAAGAATATCGCCTTAATACCGTAACCTACGGCGTATCTTCCGCTCCTTTCCTCGCATGCCGTACCATTAAGCAGCTGATTTCTGATGATGGTCGTGATCTACCAGCCGCGACTAAGGTTTTATCCTCGGATATATATATCGACGATATTGTCACTGGTTTTGACTGTTTTGATACCGCTATGCAGGCAAGAAACGAAATTATTGAATTACTTAAGAGAGGAAGTTTCGAGCTACGGAAGTGGGCGACTAACAACCCCAAGCTCCTCACTGATTTACCCCCTGAGCATTGCTTGACTGCTCCAGTCACTCTAGACGACAAAGAAAATCCTACTCTTAAGGTTCTGGGCCTGAGGTGGGATCCAATTAGTGACTGTTTTTCCATTTCAGTTGTTCCACAGAAAAATAAATGTACTAAAAGAAACATTCTAAGCGAACTTGCGCGCGTATTTGATCCCTTGGGTTTTCTCTCGCCTTTGACCATCGTTGCCAAGGTTTTAGTACAGCGCCTTTGGGTTCTTAACGTGGGTTGGGATGATGATCCTCCTGTAGATATCGTCAATTTCTGGAAACGTTATCTTGATCAGCTTCCACTCTTAAAATCGCTTCGTATTCCTCGTTGTGTGTCTGTTAAAAACATTATATCTTGTGAAGTACATGGATTTTCAGATAGTTCAGAGACTGGCTTGGTGCTGTAATATACTTACGAACGATTGATGCAGACAATAATATTCAAGTTTTCTTTGTTTACTCAAAAGGACGTGTAGCTCCCGTTAAATCTACATCGTTGCCGCGTCTCGAACTATGTGCTGCAGTCATTCTCGCCGATCTTCTGAAATTCGTTAACAAATTATACTCATCCATTTTTCCTTGCACTGGTATCTTCGCTTGGAAACAAAAGTGGCAACACTGCCCGAGTGACATGTAAAATTTTGTTCCGTGTTTTAAAATTAATTTAAATTAGTAATTAAGTGAAATTAATGTGTAATTTTATGTGCAAACCTAATATAATTGCATAAATACTCAGGATTATTGTTTTCCTGTAAATATATAACGTAAATCACAGTTTATTGGTTACACACCGGTAACCTAAAACCAACAGCTGACGTTCGAATTGCGGATTTTAACGGGGAGTATTTGTTTACTTTTTACTTTATAATAGCACACAATCGTCACTGTAACTCTGTTACACATCCTCGTTATTTCTAAGCATAAATAGTTCGCTGATTTAGCACTTATTTACATTAGCCCTAAATTGCATTGTTTACATCCTAGAAAACCAAAATTAGCGGTGATTCTGTTAGCCTCAATCTGATCTTTAATAATATATTCAACAATAAAAGCGTTAATGATCATTACTTTTACATTGCTGCTATACTGGATTAACAAAAAATAACTTTAAAATCTAGGCAACCTACCCACATATGAAAAAGTAAATTCCTAATTCAATAAAAGCATCAAAATTTTTACATTCAGTTTGATAACATAGCTTTGATAATAACTCCTCAAGCCAATTCAAAACCCAACTTCATTCCTCCCCTAAAGTACACTATTTTCTCCCATTTTACGTTTCATTTCCAACTTTATTTTGTTTTTCTATCCTTTTTGTTCTCACCGTTACTTTATTCTAATTTCAGTAACAAATCTTGAAACCATGCCTGTGATGACCCGTAAGGCTACTGCTCAGGATATGGAGCTTAAATTGAGAACGGCCCTCCAAAAACTTGAAGCATCGCAATCCCAATGTCAACAATTGTTACAGGAGAATGATGAAAGTGAGGAGGAAGTCAAGAAGATAGTTGACAAAAACTCAAGCCTTAAACGGGAGTTAGTAGACCTACATCAGCAATATCAGAATGTTGTTGATGAACGCGATCAATTGAAGGTAGTCACGGATGGTTTCAACAAATGTAGTAATTTGTATGAGGAGGCTTTAAGCAAAGTTAGGGACCTAGAAGATGAATTAAGTTATGCTAATAGTCATATTATCCGGTTAGAGAAAGAAAAAGAGCATACCCAGGTTAAAGAAACTAACCATTTGTATAATGAGTTAATAAATAGTAAATGTAACCCTCATTCCATAACAACTATTGACCTAACTGAAGATTCCTTGCTGAAACAGAATTATAATAACAAAGTTAGTCATAACAAAATAAAAAAAATATGCAAAACTAAATAGAATAATTAAAAAATGTAACTAAGTTAGGAAACAACACAAATACTTTTTCAAAAATATTCCACTGAGAAAAGAACGTGTTGAGCTGAAACAACATCAATTGTTGTGTTTGAAAAGAAAAAGAGCAGTTTATAGCTCAAGAAGTGTTGTTGATAATTTATAGCTAATCAATAAATTAAACAAATATCAAATCAAATTAGAGGACAGCAAAAAAATCTATGAAATTGATACACAGCGCTTACAGACTGACATACAGGTACTTGAAGGTAGACTCAGTTCCCTTTACATTAAATATGTGGGTTCTCAGAACCAAATTAAAGAACATATTCTTGCTGCTAATGAGTTAGTTATGTGTCAGTGCACTTGTCAGAAGGTTTCAAAACCTGATGCTGTCCAGCCTGAGGTAACGGAGGACCCGTCCCAGACTGAGAGTTGGTCTCAAGACTGTACTCTCAACCAAGATAAACCAGATATAGTACAACATCTATCCCAAGTGCCTGAGATTGGTACTTGTCCAGCTTTCAGTAATCATGATTGTTACAATTCAGTTATGTTCTCAGATAGTATAGGAAGAGGTTTAGGTAAATTAATTAGTAACAAGCAGAGTTATTCTACCCACAATTATTGTATGCCAGGGTCAACCTACAAACGAATAATGGCATCAGTAACAGGAAAGGTATTTAATCCTAGAACCACTATTACTGTATTTGTAGGTAATAGTGCTAAGGTCAAAAAGGAAGAAATCACTGAATGTGTAACTGAGTTGTTAAAGTTAAATTGTAGTAAAATAATATTGTGTGCTTTCCCATATTTCGAAACTTTGACGAAAAGACAAAACAATTATATTCATATGCTTAATAACCATATGCACTTTTTAGTTACTCATTACAGTGACAAGCTTGTGTATTTTGACACCAATAGTTTTGTGGAAACTTTAAAATCGACTAGAGATACTGTGTATCTGCCTGTTAGTTTTAGACACATAATAGCAAGGCTATTAGCTTTTTATATAAACTCAGACATAAGTAGTATGTCGAAGTCTTGTGTTATTAACACCACAATGGTTAGTAATAGTACTAACAATAAGGTGGTGAGCTTGAATAAAGGTAGCGCAAATGCTATAAGTATTTTTACAAATTGTACGAAGGAGGTTCCATGCCCCTCACTCACTAGGAGCTCATTGCCTGGTGATGACATTGAAGTATTGGGGATAACTCCGGATAATCATTTAAACTAGTTTGTAAGACAACAGAAGGTACCAGTAAGAATATTCCTATACGTAACAACTACAAGGTATCTTCTTGCTTTAAATTAATTAATTATCAAAAACATCAGCAAAATGTCTTGAAATTATTTCATCAAAATATTCAAGGTATTTCTTCCAAATTATTAGAAATTGAAATGTTTTTAGAAAAAACAAAGTTTGACATTGTTTGTTTTACTGAACATTGGTTAAAGGATTATCAAATGCTAATTAATTATGAGAACTACAGTGTAGGCAGTTGTTTTAACCGTAAATCTATGCTGCGTGGAGGTTCTCTAATCTTAATTAAAAATTGTTTAAAATCTAAGCAACGGAATGACATAGTTGGTTTATCAGTTGAACATTGCATCGAAATGTCCTGTGTTGAGCTAGATAAGCATGTTGTAGTGTGCGTTTACAGACCCCCTAATTATCAGAACTTTTCTTTATTTGAGTCAATAATGGAAGATGTCCTAGCGAAACTTGCATCCAGTAATAAAGCTGCAATTATTTGTGGTGATTTTAATATTAACATTTTGGAAATTAATTCGAATAGCAGTAGATTATTAAGCCTTTTTAAATCGTTCAATTTATCGAATGTTTTTACTGAACCAACTAGAGTAACTCCAAGTTCTGCTACTTGTATTGATAATGTCTTCTGCGATTGTGATTATTTAGTGAAAGCCATCGTAAATTATTTGCCATCTGATCATAGTGGACAAACGGTAACTTTTAAGTTTAAAACACCTTTGCAAAAAGTGCAAATACAATTTAGACCAATAACGACTGGCAAATTAAGTAGATTCAATAGTACCCTAAACAATAAGTTAAATGTTCTGAGTCATATTATGGACGATGCAAATAAATTGTATGAGAATTTCTTTTCAGTAGTGCACAATGAATTCAATAAAACTTTTGAAAAGAAAACAAAAAATATTTGTCCTAATTTTATTTTTAGTGACTGGGCAACTAGAGGTATTAGGATAAGTAGGGAAAGACTGTTCGATCTGTACGGCCTTAAGCCCTACATTAACACTGAAACTTTCAACAAGTATGTTGCTACATATTCAAAAATTTTTAGGAATACCTGCAAGATAGCTAAAGCCCAGTACATTAGCAACAAGATTAAATCAGCAGAAAATAAAATAAAAACGGTTTGGAAAGTTATAAATAACGAAACTAGTAGGAAAAAAATACGTAGCACAGATTATACATTGGAGACTTCACGTGGTGCCATAAGCTCTAACTTAGAAGTCGCTCAAGAATTTGTAAATTTCTTTACTAATATACCACTTAAAACGACGGAAGCTTTAAATTCCTCACCTGATGTCTCGATTGATTTATTAAGAGCGAACGTTTTAGGCTGCCCGGTTGAATTTCAATTTAAACATATAAACCCTATGATAGTTATAAAAGCTTTTCGGCAAATAAAAATCAAATTGACCGAAGATCTATGGGGAATGTCTATCAAAGTTTGTACAGCAATAATCGAGACTATAGCACCATACTTAGCTTTAATATTTAATTTGTGTGTAGATCAAGGAGTCTTCCCGGATTTAATGAAATACAGTAAGGTTATACCACTTTTTAAATCTGGGGACAGCAAAGACACCAACAATTATAGACCAGTATCTGTGTTGCCAGTATTCAGCAAGGTGTTCGAAAAGGTAATGCTCAATCAAATGCTTAATCATTTTAACACCAACAAAATCTTACACGATCAGCAATATGGTTTCACCAAAGGACGTTGTACGACTGACGCCGGTGTCACTTTATTAAAACACATATTTACAGCGTGGGAGGAGGCCCAAGATGCCATAGGGATCTTTTGTGACCTCTCCAAGGCATTTGACTGCGTTGATCACGAAACCTTGCTCTTAAAACTTGAGCATTACGGACTAGGTAAACTCGCGCTTAGTTTAGTACATTCTTATTTAAATGATAGACAACAAAAAGTGCAAATAAATGGTATCAATTCACTTCATTTAAAAGTACAAATGGGTGTTCCACAAGGATCGATATTAGGTCCCTTCCTCTTTTTAGTATATATTAATGATCTACCCCATTTATTTAAAAACCAACCACAAATGGTATTATTTGCTGACGATACTTCTTTAATCTTTAAGATAAATAGACGTGCATCAAATCTTGACGACGTAAATAATGCCCTACTGCAGGTACATAATTGGTTCACTGCTAATAATTTAGTATTAAATGGGAAAAAAACTAAATGCATAAGATTTGCTTTACCGAATGTTAAAAGTAGTGATTGTGACATAGTATTGAATAACGAGAAACTAGAATTTGTCGATGAAACTGTTTTCCTGGGAATAACGCTAGACTCAAGGCTGCAATGGGGTCCTCATTTAACATCTCTTGCAGGACGGCTAAGTTCAGCAGCATATGCTGTAAGAAAAATCCGTCAATTTACTAATGTAGATACCGCGAGGCTAGTCTATTTCAGCTATTTTCATAGTATCATGTCTTACGGTATTTTATTATGGGGACGGGCTGCCGATATTGAGTCTATTTTTATTCTGCAGAAAAGAGCTATCAGAGCAATATACAGCCTCCGCAGGCGCGATTCTCTAAGGGAACTGTTTAAAGACATTAACATCATGACGGTACCTTGTCAATATATTTATGAAAACATCATGTACGTAAGGAAAAATCTAAATCTTTTCAGTAAAAGAGGTGAAAGACACAATTATAGGACTAGAAATAGGGACCAATTAGTTCAACCAGGTTTCAGACTGGCTAAAGTAGACTCATCCTTCATGGGGTACTGTTTAAAATGTTACAATAAAATACCTCCCCACATACTCCAACTGAATGAAACGAAATTTAAATCCTGTATAAAACGCACACTATACAGCCAAGCATATTATAAGTTGGGGGATTATATCGCTGACAAAAATGCTTGGCTCAGGGCTGGTCCTGCTCCACAAGGGCGCGTAAACTAATTAATTAGCATTCGAAAATAGTGTTGGAGCTGATGAAGATTGTACAACCTATCTTTGCATTGTATAAACTCAATCTCATAGTATTGTATAATTGCATAGCACATGTGTGAGCACTATGTACCCACTATAAAGCTTACTGGGTTCGTCTTTCATTGACTTGAATGTGCCCTGGCGGCTGAGAGTATGTCATGCTCACTCAAATGTGTCGCTGGTGGTGGCGTGTGTATTGGATCATTGAGTTCCCTTCAAAATGGTTGAGCTGAATGGTGCTGATCCATACGTCATGTTCGTGAACGGGCGCCGTCAGTAGGCACTGGTCATTTCTTAGCTGCCACGGCTTATTTTAATTCCATAATTGTTTTTATCTTTTTATTACGGACGCTTTTAACGTGCACGTCTTTCTACATCGTTCTCACATGTATAAAATCAACATGAATGATGTAACCACTCTATTGTAACAATATTTTGATTTAAAAGAGTGTCCATGGAGTTTCTTGCCCGTTCTTCTCCATAGGTACCTACTACGCTTTGGAATGGGCAACTAGCTTCATCTTTCTGACTGACCGACCCCTTGACAATTCAAAAGTGCCTGTAATTGGTTTATTTGAAATAAATGCTTTGAGTTTGAGTTTGAGTTTGGTCTGACTCCACCGTCGTACTTGCGTGGATTCGTTCTCACCCTTCCCGATGGAAGGCTTTCGTCGCGAATCGCGTAGGTCATATTCTTGAAGTCATTCCAGGTGCTCGTTGGAATCACGTGGCATCCGAAGACAATCCGGCGGACGTAGTCTCGCGCGGTCAACTTCCGTCAGCTCTTGCCGACAATCGTTTATGGTGGGCGGGTCCTTCGTGGCTTTCCCAACCTGTTCTCTCTTGGCCTCGTTCTGACGAAGTGTTAGATCAAACCGCACTTGACATAGAAGAAAAGAGTCCGCGTGTATTATTCACTCACACTTCTTCTCCAGTTTCTTTCATAGATACCTTGCTCGAGCGGTATTCGTCCATTCGTAAAATCCAACGCCTTGTGTGCGTTTGGATGAAATTCATCTGTTTCCTTCGTAGTAAACGTTCACGCGTATCTGATACTGCATCAACTCGTTCAGAGCTTCATATAGCTCTTATGATTATCGTTAAACACATTCAATCGCGTAGTTTCGCTACCGAGATTCAACATTTACAAGCTAAAACACTATTGTCGAAGCAGATGCGTAAGTTGAATCCATTCTTGGACGTGCAGGGAGTGCTCAGGGTGGGTGGTAGGCTATCGAGATCAGGTCTTGAGTTTGAACACAAACATCCTGCACTTCTCCCTCGTGAATCGAGATTAACTTACATGATAATCGAAGCTTTTCATCGTGAAAACTGTCATGCAGGAATTAATACTATGCAGTATCTTTTAGCGCAACAATTCTGGATTCTTTCCCCAAAACGCGCTATTCGTCATTGCTTGTCAAAATGCTTGCAATGTTACAAAACTAATCCAGCTCCTCTCGAACCTTTTATGAGCGATTTACCTGCGGTTCGCGTCAATCAAGTGAAACCCTTCTCTGTTGTAGGTACGGACTACGGTGGTCCGTTTCGTATTAAGCTAGGTAAACATCGCGGTGCTAAAATTGGTAAAGCCTATCTATGTTTGTTCGTTTGCCTTAGCACAAAGGCGCTTCACCTAGAAATTGTTTCGGATCTGTCAACTGACGCATTTCTTGCCGCATTACGCAGATTTGTCGGTCGCCGTGGTAGGGTTAGCATTATCCACTCCGATTGTGGAACCAACTTCGTAGGCGCAAGCAATCACTTTCATTCGCTTATGCAGTCTGCTGCTCATATTGAGAATATTGAGTTCCGTTTTAATCCACCAGCGAGTCCTCACTTTGGTGGAGTATGGGAAATCCAGATAAAATCGGTTAAATCTCACTTATATCGCATCATAGGCGAACAAGCTCTAACTTTCGAAGAGTTAAATACTGTTTTTGTACAAATTGAGTCCATGCTCAATTCGCGACCTCTTTGCCCACTGAGTTCTGACCCTAACGATGTAAATGTTCTTACCCCGGGTCATTTTTTAACACTTGAACCGTTGACGTCCGTTCCGGATGAGGACTACACCTCCATCAATATAAACCGCCTCGGTCGTTGGCAGCTAATACAACGTTTCCAACAAGACTTTTGGAACCGTTGGAGACGGGAGTATCTCCAAACCCTCACTCAGCGGGCAAAGTGGACTAAACAATCGAAATCATTAAACGTAGGATCAGTTGTCATTTTAAAAATTGATAACGCTGCTCCGTTATACTGGCCTCTTGCGCGTGTTGAGGAACTTCACCCTAGCCCGGACGGAATAATACGCATCGCAACCGTTCGTACCGTTGATGGTTCGAAACTGACGAGACCATTAGTGAAATTGTGTCCATTACCTAACCTTATCGATTAATGCGTTATTCGTTACTTATATTTTTATCATAAATTCAACTTTTAGTTTATTCGTATCATTCGTTTCTCAACTTTAACTTTTAGTTTTTTTCTTCTAAGTTTTATTTTATAAGGTAGAAAATACACAAGTGTATTTTGGTGGGCGGTATGTTTCATTACAACTACCTTGCTTTTCGACTGCATCGATCTGAGGGCCGCTTTCGGAATGGAGATTTGAAAATCGAGGGTGAATGTAAAAAAAATACATTCATGCGGACCGTCAGATGCAAAAAAAAGTAGTACACTTTTCGTCTCTAAGCTGAACGTACGTTTCATAAAACTATTATTTAATCTGTGTGTGTGTGACCTGTGCCCTAAATCCCAAGAAGCAACAGAACAATTGGACAGGACGCAAGTAACCTTTGAGGTAAGAGTTTCCTTTCTTTAGGCGAGCGTTCTGATCGTTGCAGCCCCTTCGGAAAGCGTTCATAGGCTGCCCCCAATGTGTGGAGGTATTGTTCCTCGCACAATTATAGTAGAATTGGTAGAAAATTATTCCACTGTGACAACACAATAAAACACATGTCAAAATCAAAATGTCCGCAAAGCAACCAGCTGGTCGAGTAAGTATTTTATATTTTATTAAACTTTTTGTCTCGAAACTTGGCAATGTTTTGTGTGTGTTTTGATGTAAAGTATATTAAAAATTCAATTATTGCATTTTTACGTAGCTACCTAAATACTAACTCACGCTTTTGATTGAAATAAATGAATGTACATCGCACTGCACGCTGCCAATGACACGCTAAAGTACTGGCCGTAAACTATGGTAACCACACTGTACATTGCCAGGTTTACGAAGTATTGGGTTTTCGATTGTTTTGGCGGTATTTGCTCGTTTGTTTTTTGTAACGCTTTGATAGAATGTGTTTGTGTTGACTTTTGTTTTTTGTTTTGCCTGCAGAATTTAAAACTAACTCGCTCGCACAAAATCTTGGCTTTGGTTCCTGCAAAAAATGCATGTTCTGAGGGTAGTTCTTCGTCCGATGAAGAAACCAATGTTTATATACCAGCTTCTCCAGATTCCTCTGATCCACCTTCGCTAGCATCTTCACTTGAAACCCTCAATTTACTAGATAGTTCGACGGACTCCAATAAAGAGCAGAATGAAGTCTCTATAAGTGTACCACTAACACCAATATTCGATGAAGTTTTTCCATCACCGACTACGAGCAACTACAACATTTTACCTACACTGAACTCCATACAGTCTTTACCAACCCCTATCGTTCAACAACCGTCTCCTCAGCCCGGCACAAGCCGACAGCAGCAGCCACTTACCAGATCTAAGCGTAAAAAGACAACAAAGAATGCAGTGACCAAAAAAGTTAAAGTCAATAAATTTGTTCTTGATTATCATTGGTCCAAAGCAGTATTTTGTCATAGTGCTTGTCTTGAAGAAAACTTATACGACCTACATCAAACAGATATTGATACAGCACTGGATTATTTTTATTACTTTTTTTCACCTGACATAATTACTGACATTGTTCTTAGTACAAATTTATACAGTCCTACCAACTTATCTGTGAACTGAAAGAGGACGGCACCGTCGATTCAGTGTTGCTAAATAATTTAAAGTGCCCAAAATTGAGTAAGTTTTCAAGAAGGAAATTTGACATTAGACATAATCGTTTAATAAGAATTACAAAATAAAACAATGATACCTGTATAAAAATAATAAAATAAATAAAAAGAAATTGATAATTTACAGTTACGTAGGTACGCTAACAGTTTAGTCTCTCAGCAATAAACAATGGCTTTATCTAAAAAGTAATCCAATGAAGTGGATATTCAGCAGATAATTTTTCCGAATTTTTGTACCAGTTTCGTCTGCTGCGTGCCCTTCCTTAACTGTTTTTTAAATTAGTCCTTGACTCACACCTAAAATATAAGATAATAAAATAAATGTTAGTAGAAATTTGAAATCTGGCAGGTTAGTTGGCGCAATCACTTAGCAGGTTACCTAATAGATGTACGTTACCGTTACGCTAACCTGCAGCAAGAATAGAAACGAATATTTCGTGGATAATTAGTTAAGTGTCGGGTAATTTATAACAAGAAAGTTGACAACACTAACCTGTCGCTGCCGAAATTCGTTTGTATATTTGATTAAATGGATTAATCGAAGACCCCGCCCGAGCTTCTTCTTCAAAAAAGGTTTTAACCTTTAGAATAATGTTTCGAGCTTCACTTTTAATAGCTTTCGGCATATTTAACTTTATAAATTCAGCAATATCACGACAAAACAACCAGAGAACCCGAATGTAGTAGACACTGACAATCGAATGACATTTCAACATGACGGCCGTAGTTCCAATTTTCGCCATTTCACAGATAAGTTGGTAGGAGTGTACTCAGTGCAACAACTAGGGCGATCTGTACATTTGACAGATGACGAGATAAAGAACTTCTTAGGGTGGATTCGACCAAACCTGAATTTATACACGAGTAACTATACCAGGAATAATCTATTCCACGATTTTATTCTCGAGTAAATCAACAGTCGTTCTGCCATGCAATCTAACGTATAGCTCGATCCTCCCAACCAAGAACTCGGTAATGTGCTATTATGGGTTTTATGCTGTTATGTCAAATTCGGCATCTGTAGACTGGAATACACCTTAGCATTTTTTTTCAGATTTTTCCAAATCATATTTACAAAGTAATCATGACACACGTGTTTATTGTTGGGAAATAAGGCACAATAATATTTCGGCAATAAACCTGTTATAGATCTGTACGGAAAAAACTATTTACATTTTATTTGGGTAAGTTGCAAATACCGAGTTATTGGCGTAAATAATTTTCATGAAGTTTTTGGTAAACTAGTTTATGAGTTTATTGTTGAATTAATTTTAAAATACGTATTCCGTAATACGCACTAACAATGTTATTTAAGATTGGTGTTTGCTCATTAATGTACGTAATATTTTAATACGGTAAATTTATTTCAAATTTCAATACACCTAGCTCTGTTCTGGATATTACTGTTTTTGTCTAGCCGCGCAATAGTTTGCAAAGCGCAATTGTCTCTTTCTTTTGATAGCTAATAGACAGTAATAGATATATGCCACGCCCGCAATAAGTGTCCTTGATCGTCGGCCCGGAGCGTAAAGTTTGTTTACGTAAACAGTTGCATTCAGACCTCTGGATTTGCACGCAGATATTTGCGTCACGCTTAATATTATTTAAGTTTTAGTGCGTAGTTATTGAGTTCAATTTATATAATGAGTTTTAGAAGAAATAGACCGTTAATAAATGAACGTGTGAAACGAATGCTTCAAATGGTGGAGGACACAAATGACACAACTATTACAAGTAAGTACCTACTATTACTTAGTACCATTAATGGTTGAGGACACAAATGACTCAATAATTACAGGTAAGTACCTACTATAACTTAGTACCGTTTATTTAAGTTGTTTATGATTGTGTGACTGCCTCGATGGTCTAGTGGTCGCAAAGCGCGACTGCTGAGCATGAGGTCTTGGGTTCGATTCCCGGGTCGGGCAAAGTGTTATTGGGTTTTCCGTCAGGAATTTCTCAGTAGCAGCCTCGGAGTCTGGATTTGTGCCCGGTTGATGGCAATAGGCTCGCCCCCTATTACATGGGACTTAAACATAACTGGCGAAATGTGGATGTACTAATGGGTACACCTCTGCATAACCCTTCGTGGATAACAGGCGTGATGTTATGATTGTGTATTTTGTAACATTTTTGTTTACTATTTGATAGGTGCTGATCAAGAGGTAGAATGTTCAGAAATATCTACCAGTGCAAAGTCTAACGTCCAAGCATCATCAAAAGGTTTATTGATTTTTATAATACCTAATTAGTAATTACTCACTACTACTAAAGAATAATAAGATGTATTGTAACTGTGACATGGTTGTAAATTTCATTCGTGAATTCGTCTTTATTTCGGGTCGTGCTATCTTAGTCAAGTGTAATGGATTTTTGAATTTATTTTTTCTTCAAAAAGCAGAGGTTTTCAATTTTTATACTGTAGTTTTACACGATACATCAATATCTACCTTCCATTCATATAAAATGAGTCTTAAATGTAACGAATAGGTACATAAATGCAGGGTTATGTAGGTATCTATGTGCAAGCTGATATTTTTAGGGGCATTTTAGTTTTTTTTTGAAAATTTTAATCTTTATCATTTCAGATATAGATTGCGATTTTATTGCAGTTGATACCGAACGTAGTGTAAATGAAACTTTACCTAATCAAGTTCTGTCACGATATGAGTTACGAGGTATGTATTAGAACCTAATCGTAGATAAGTTGAATCATTACAATTTTTATTTTCATCAATGCGTAACACAATGTTCAATTTATTTCATAATTCCTGATGAATTAACAACTAAATAGTAACGCAGGTAATTTTATTGATTACAGACAGAATGAAAAAAAAATACGTTGATGCTGATCAGGAATCCAATGAAGATTTTTCGCCAGACGTCTCGGAATATGCTCCGAGTCCAAGCCCAAACATGTTGGAAAGTCCTTTAAGTAGCGTTTCAAATCTAAGCGGAGACTCTGCATGTATTAATAAAATTATAGCACTTCCAGAAATGATTAGCACTCCATCAACAATTTCTAATCTATCTTTGTATTTAACCAACGCTGATTTCGTGGCTTCCTCATCAGAAATATATATAGCAACCTTAGATTTATCTCAACCGAATAATAAAAAGGAAAACCAACCAAGACCAAACATAACAAGAACAATAAGTAGCCAAGAAGATGTAGATGACACGATAAAACCAGATGAAACTTCAGAAATTAATCACAATGAAACATTGTCCGGTACAACTTTAAATGATTGCTTACATGCCAAGGAAGTTGTAACCGGCAATGAGGATAGTCCAAGCATAATACGGGAAATTACTAGCGAAGAAGAAAATAATGAAACTTTAACACCAGAAGAGCAGTCAGAAAGTAACAATGACACAACATTGACCGGTAGAACTTTAAATGACTGCTCGAGTGCTACGGAAGTTGTAACCGACAATGAGGATGGTCCAAGCTCAATACGGGGAATTAGTAGCGAAACAGAAAGCAATGAAACTTTAAGACCAGAAGAGCAGTCAGAAAGTAACAATGACACAACAATGAGCGGTAGAACTTCAAGTGATTGCTTACATGTGGAGGCAGTAGAAAGCGAAAAAAAACTGACTAGGAAACGCAAGCAGAACAGAACTGAGTGGCGAAGTAAGAAAAATAAAATCCTCAAAAATTCTGGCAAAGCTTACGAAGGGTGCAATTCAAAAAAAAAATATCCTGAAAAAACTATAGGCTCCCCATGTGCGTGTAAAAAGGGTTGTAGCCAAAAATTCAGTCCGGCAGAAAGACAAGCTATATTTGACAAATTTTATAGTCTGGCTGATCGTGAACATCAGTGGTTGTATATCAGTAGACATGTCCAAGCACACACTATTAAACGAATGACGTTAGACCGTAAAAACAACCGCACACAAACTTTGAATTATTTTTTCTCTAATTCAAACGATGTAAAAATTCCTGTATGTAAAAAATTTTTTTTGAATACGTTACAAATCGGAGAATATGTGGTTTATACAGCAATGGAAAAAGTTATGAAAGCAGACGAAGGACTTCAAGATAAACGGGGAAAACATGATAATAGGCCTAACAAAATGAATGCTATGACAGAAACCACTATTAAAACGCACATTGAATTATTTCCTAAAGTACAGTCGCACTATACGAGAGCGACTTCAAACAGAGAATATCTTTCAGAACACTTGAATATTTCAAAAATGTACCGCTTTTATACTACCTGGTTTACAGAACAAAATTACACTGATATTGTAATGGCAACAAAACGACAATACGAAACAGTTTTTAACTCCCAATATAACTACTCATTTTTCAAACCCAAAAAAGACCAGTGCCTTTCATGCTCCATTTATGAACAATCAGACGACACGATGAAAGCCACCCTTGAGGAAAAACAAAGGCTCCATTTACAGAGAAAAGAAAAAGTAAGATCAATAAAAAAAGAAGAAATAGAGACAGCTGACAGAAGTAATATGACAGTAGCAATATTTGATTTGCAAAAAGTATTGAGTGTGCCTCAATCTGAAGTAGGCGTATTTCATTACAAAAGAAAATATCCATGCTACAATTTTACCGTTTTTGATGCAGTACGAAAAATAGGATATTGTTATGTATGGCACTACCAAATCGCTAAAAGAGGTAGTTCCGAAATAGGAAGCGCTTTGTTATCTTTTTTTAAAACTGAACGTGAGAAAGGCATAACAAAATTTTCACTATATTCGGATGGATGTTATGGACAGAACAAAAATCGATATATTTTTGCCCTTTATGTATATGCTTCTAAACTTTTTGGTATTACCATAACCCACCGTTTTTTTTAAACTGGACATAGTCAAAATGAAGGAGATTTCATGCATGCATGCATAGAGAATAACTTAAAAAATAAAGTTTTATATACCCCTGACCCAATTTATAGCATTATTTTAAATTCAAAGGTAACTGGCGAAAAATATCGTATGAAAGAATTAGAGCAGTCCGAAATTTACGATTTAAAACAACTCGTAGTAGACAAGTATTGGCGGTGTGATAAAGACGGAAATGTAATCCGCTGGGCTGACGTCATGGAGGTAACCGTCGTAGATTCACAAGTAAATAAGTTGCTTTTCAAATATAATTTTGAAGACACTTATTCAGAGCTTGATATAAACATCACTCCCTCTACCTCAGCTAGACGAAGAGGACGAAAGCGTACGAGTACTCAAGACGCAGCTGTATATATGGATAATGTGCAGTTGCAACGTGCATACCTCCAACGTATACCGATAAGCAAAGCTTTGCACACAGACCTTTTGAGTTTATGTAGAAGTGGAGCCATTCCACAGAGTTATCATTCTTTTTACCAATCCTTATCCTGTTCTGAAGTGGAAAACGAAAATATCTCCGAAGAAGAGCAACTTTGATGAGTTTATGTAGCTCAAAGTTGATTGCAGGATTTGATTTATTGAATTCTTTTTATTAATAAATTTTAGCATAAAATTAAAGTGTCAAATTTCATTCTGTTGTTTAATAAATATTACTAATAATCGAAATTATTGTATTTCTTTCGTTTATTACCTTCTAATATTACATTTAAATATAACGAAAAAAATCTGTATTGACTCGTAACGATAACACTGGTTTGCTAATTTTTATCGTAATAATAATGTTATTTATCAATACCGTTTACAAAATTATTTGAAATCACCACAATAACTACGTAAAAACACGTTACTTAGCAGCCCTACAATAAAAAATAACGCCGTAGAAGTCCATAACATAATGTTATGAAATATTTTATTCGACAAATTTCCGGCAATAATCCCGTAATTACTATTACTGTAATATTTGATGTAAACAATTTTAGGTATTATTTGTTTTCATAAATTACTAGGTTTTGACTAAACAGGATTCCATAATAATGGTACAGTTATATTAAGCAAAAAAATACCTTTCATTTAATACATCAATGACTCCAATAGTCCCACTTGTTGAAAAGATATTTGATAAAATCAGTAAATCTTTTCTCCTGTAAAATTTTGATTTTTCGATTACCGGGTTATTGCTTGGGAGCGTCGCTATACTTCGATATGCTATACTTGGGATAGCGGAGTGAATGTGAACGAATGTAATACCCGGAAAAAAAACGTTTTTCTACAAATGGTACGGTGCAGAAGCATAATTCAAGTCAACTGTCATTGGTCGTATTATAGCTTGGGAAAGTAGCTGTCAGTAGTGTCAATGTACAAACTGTAGTAATTTGAAGTTTTGCTTTTGTCGGTTCTGTTTGGTTCATGTGGTGTTTATTTTCGGATTTTGCAAGTTTTATTTTACTCTAAAATAAGTGAAGTTATGCGTAAACGTAGTCCGAATTGGCTGCCGTCTGAGAAAGAACTTTTGTTTAGCCTTGTAGTGTCATTTTAATATTATTGAAAATAAAAAAACGGATGGTGTTACTGTCAAAGCTAAATTGGCTCAATGGAAAGTTATTGCTGACCAGTATAATAGCCGTACAAACCACTGTTCTCGCACAGGGGAAAACTTAAAATCGCAATGGGAGAGTTTGAAAAAGGTGGTACAAAGGGATGCAGCAAATAACAGGAAGCACATGATCCAAACAGGTCAGTATCATTGTTTTATTTATCGGCACCTTACCGCTTAAAACTCGTTAACTTTGTTTCAATATAATATAACATAATATCTGTAGTGAAAAGGCACCATGTATTGTTCAGTTATGTGCCACTGAAAATAGGTACATGATGACAGCCGATAAGGATATACAGAGATAGCTAGACACCACGTACTGGCAAGTGAAGCGCAGTACGTTCACCCACAAGGTAGACAGACAACCTGATAAACCTCGCAGTTACTCTGAAAATCTGTGGCGGAGGCCTATGTTTAATACTGTACTTCTTGTGGCTGAATGATGATGATGATGATGAGCCACCTAAATGGATATACCTACTTAACTTTTCTCGTAATTATCAGCTATTATTTACAAATATTTTTATTTTAGGTGGTGGATCACCGATACCTCCTAAAAAGGAGGATAATTTTCAACAGCGGATCATAAGCCTTATATCCACCAGTGCTATTGGGTTGTTTAATCCATACGACAAGGACTCCAGTGTACCTGTGGTGCTAGACCAAGAGGCAATGGCTATGGTACAAAAAAAGGATTTCCCAGAAGCACCACAGATAGAATACATAGGTTAGTTTATTAACCCTTACAAATTTTTACTGAGAAAAGGTTTGGGCTGATATTTCAGCTTCAGTCAGTCAGTTTATCTTATATAATTATGTCGTAGGATAATTTGATACTTCGAATCTTCGCGGAAATCCTAGGGGTTTTGCGAAAACGCGGATAATTAGAATTTAGGTTAGGTTATGTTAGAAGAGTGACCATTAGCGCGCGAAGGCGAGCGAGCGAAGCGAGCGTGCCGGGGCAGCGGCCGCCAAGCGCCAGATACCCTTCTATTGTTGTTGTATCATTTAGGTTAGGTTATGTTAGATCCTGACTTTGTCCAGTAAGATTTGATAATTTTTCGCCTATGTCTAATTATCCGCGTTTTCGCAAAACCCCTAGGATTTTCGCGAAGATTCGAAGTATCAAATTATCCTACGACATATACATACAATGTTTACTTTTATTTGCAGATTGCGAAATTCCTCCAGCAACGGTTATTGTCAATAGCCAGACGAGTGACACGGATGTATTATGTGAGAATCAAGAATTTGTGACAAAGGTAATTAAACTAGTCTATTATTGGATAAATGTAACTAAACTAGAACTATGTATGTCAAGTAACTACTTTACCCTACTAATTTCATTATTTCTCTAATTTAGGATTGGGCAGATTACACACCTCAAATGTTGAGGACTCCTGTGTCGCTGGCCCTCAAAAATACAGTTCCTACTGAGAATCGGACACCTCAACGGACATGGGCTTCTAGGAGAAGACCAACCCACTCAAGTACATCTTCTTCATTAGAGCAACTCCATAGGAAGAAAATTGAAGCAATAGATCTACAGACTAAGATTGCTGTGGAAGAAATGGAAAGGTCAAAGGTTCGGGATGACATAGAAATACGAATAAAAAAGCAGTTATTAAAACAGGAAATAATTAAAACTAACATTTTATTGATGAAGCGAAGAAAGCTACTAGTTTTCAAAAATAAAAAATAGTGTATATATTTGAATACATATTATGTACACTATTTATTCTTATTTATATGTCATACCGAACCTTTGACCTTTCCATTAACAATTATTGTTAATTATTATGAATATAAATCAATTCTAAAAACATTTTTTTTTATTTACTTTTATTTTATTCTATTCACACCAAACTTAGAAAATAATTAGCAATAAGAGCAACCCGGTTCTCATGCCGTCGCACAGGTATTTGCTCTCCTTCAATGACTTGAGACATTTGACCATCACTTAAAATTTGCTCCCAAGGGGCTGGTAAATCAAGTTCTGGGTCATCTGGAGGTAAACTTTCCCCTCTACGCCGTAAAATATTATGTAGAACTGCGGTAGCCACTATAATTGTCAATGCTTTTTTCAACTTCACACGCATTCCGAATGCCAACACAGGAAATCTACGTTTCCATACACCATAACTTCTTTCAATGGGATTTCTTGTTCTTATTTGTGATTCATTATAAAGTTGCTCTGCTTGTGTTCTCGGGTTTCCTAATGGAGGCATCATGTATGATGTTGAGGCATATCCACTGTCAACAACAAGAATTGAATCACTGTAGCATCCATCTTCAAATTTTGCTTTGATAACACTATTGTTAAATATTGTGCTATCGTGACACGACCCTGGCCATCGTGCTACTATGTCAGTGATTTCCAAGTTAGCGTTGCATATTGTCTGCACATTTATCGAAAAGTAACCTTTTCTGTTCCTGTACAGTTCTGCTTGTTCACCTCCCACCTGACACCGGAGAGGTACAAATGACAACTTTATGTGCGTGCAATCCATGGCACCAATAACACGTGGAAATCGAGCTATTTGGTAAAATTTGTCTTGCTCCCTCCTCATCTCCTGCTGAGTAGTAGGAAATTTGATATATTCCTTGTGCAGTGCAGCAATAGTGGCACTGACTCTGTGGATTATTTTATTGGCAGTAGGAGTACTCCAACCACAGATGTCACCAATAAACATTTGAGTGGAATTTGTTGCATAAAATCTCAAAGTTCCCAGCAACTGGTTTATCGGTGAAATGGAAAAGTTGCTGAAAAAGAATAAAATAATTAGGTAGATATTCTAAAGACAGTAGGTAACATAACCTATCATCATCATCATCTTTATAGTATATTGCTGTGCTAGACAGGCAGGTGCCTTTGAGCTACCTTTAGTAACCATGTACAATAACTTATACACGCAGGCTAATTAGGTAGATAATGTAGGATGTACTAATACACACTTACCGGTCGGAAATGTATTCCAATTTATGTTCAATTCTCGTCAGCAAAAACAAAGTTGCTTCTTTGCTCAAACGAAACCTTATCGTGAAATCACGATCATCATAATATTCAAATAAATCTATTCTCTCTTTTAGCCACCTTGGACGTCTAGGTATAACTTCTTCATCACTATCACTATCTTGAATTAAATCGTTTAAACGTTGCATTTTGTTTTTGAAACAGTCGTAGTGTCGAGTTGAAATGACAGCATAAAACAATAGGACGCCATTTAATTATTCTTGGAATAGCTCCTTATTCCATGCATATCGGTGGTATAGTGACTATTCCCGAATAGACTCGCTATTCCTCGAATTATAGTTGGTTAAACGTGTAATTGATTTACTCTCGAGTAAGTAGCGATTTATTCCGAGAATAAAATTTATTCCTGTTTGGTCGAATCCGCCCTTAGCCATCCAAATGTTGATGGGTATAGTGCAGATGCCAGCCTATACAGATTATTGGGCTAAAAGGACAAGCTACCCTCTCATAGCTGATCTTATGCCTCTCAAAAGGTATCAACAAATACGTCGGTATATTCACTTTGCTGATAACACCTTAGAAGACTCAGACCGTTACTTCAAAATACGTCCCGTAATGGAAAGAATACGGCAAAACTTTTTGAAAGTCGAAGAAGAAGGAAAATATTCGATTGACGAGATGATGATACCTTATAAAGGTCGTAAAGCAGGTAAAAGAAAGCAGTGTGTACAAATACAACCTAAAAATGGGGTTTCAAGAATTTCGTGCGTGCGGGAGTCTCGGGTATTATACAATGTGGGGAGGACAATATGATCATAAATGAAACTTCGTATAAGTCATGATATTCCCAACCGTCACACAAAAAATCAAATGAATATATCCAGTAGTTTAGCCACAAGACATTATTTTTCATTTTAAGTATTTTCTACATGATGTATTGTAAACAGGAGAGCACGCGACAGGTTAACGACACACGTTGCCAGCTCGCTACTTTAAAAACCTACGCCTTTTCTTTCAAATTTATTTTCTCAATGCAAATTATATTTTATGCCCGAGCCATAAGAGTCATAAAGCGTGTCATCACAGCTAGATAAGAAAAAATGCATGCGAAAGTTATTACTTTCCTGTTACGCACTCAAGTCAATCGCAAAATATGTATGTGCGAAAGAGATAGGTAAGTTTGCTTGTTTCTACTTTGCTTACTTGTCGACGTGTCTAGGTTACGCGGTCAGTGTGTCACCGGACCTCCTTCCTGCCAGTGACGCGTTTTGTTTTTCTCTGGAATTTCGGATGCGCCCGCGCCCGTTTGAAGTCGCCGCGCGAGTGTTATCGTATCTTTGTTGTTGTGTTGTGTTGTGCGAATTTTGACGCTTTGTTTTAATAGTGACAGGACACATAAACGTATTATAGGTACTTAGTTAAATAGCTAAGTAAACTTTGCGAAATTAGACGCTTAATACTTGGTGTTTCAAGGTTTTATTATTAAATAATCATGCCTCGTTACAATTATACCGCTTCGGAGTACACCGATATGATTTTAATTTATGGGGAGTGTCACGGTAATGCCGCTTTAGCTGTAAGGACATACCGTGAGAGGTATGGAAACACGCGTATGTGTCCGACCCACGGGCGCACTATTGTACAAGCTGTCCAGAGGATACGGGAAAATCAATCCTTGATCCCGCACGTAGATGGTGCTCCTCCACGTGCAAATGAGATTTCAGACGAAAGAGTTATTAATTATTATGATCGCAATCCGACGTCTAGTCTGCGTAATGCAGGTCGACGTTTTCGTGTAAATCACAAAACTATTCAAAAAGTTTTGAAACGTGGCAAACGCAGACCTTATCCGTCTTATTACAAAACACGATCTAACTTCAGTCCGAGCCTAAATCTTCGACTCAGTTTTTGTATTTGCAACTTTATACCGACTTTAGTAAAGTTCTTAATACAAAATTGACAATCTAAGACCGGACTAAGTTGTCAGTTTTGTAAAAGTAACTGTATTTCGATTTATGTTAGGTTCTTACTTCAAAAACAAGCTCGATGGTTTAAACCATGTCAAAAGAAAAACCTTGTTTTGTAATAAGACCGTATAAGTACAAGAAAGTACAAGCATTGTTACCGAGAGATAAGCCAATAAGAGAAACTTTCTGTCGCTGGTTGGAAACCAAACATCTCGAGAGTCCTGACTTCCTGTACAATGTGCTGTGGACTGACGAGAGTACATTCACAAGGAATGGTTTATGGAACCGACAGAACCTTCGGTACTGGAGCCGCGTGAATCCGCATCTAGTACGGGAGTCTTCGCACCAGTACAGATTTGCGGTCAATGTGTGGGCTGGCATACACAGAAATACCATTATTGGTCCGGTATTTATTGATGGCAATTTAAATTCTGTAAAGTTCATTGAACTCCTCGCCGGATCCGTTTCCGAGTACACGGACGAACTTTCGCTGGACGTGTACAGGCAGATGTGGTACCAGTTAGATGGAGCACCAGCTCATTCAGTGGTGTCTGCAAGAGAGCGTTTGACTAAAATGTTCGGACAGCAGTGGATTGGCCGTTTTGGACCAGTGCGGTAGCCAGCGAGGTCACCAGATCTCACGCCCCTGGATTTCTTTCTGTGGGGTCACATAAAGAATGAGGTATACTCAACAGAAGTTACTACCGTTGAGGACTTAAAAAATAGAATAATAATATCTTTTAATAAATTGAAAGAAATGGCTGCTAATGGTGACCTATTATCAAGAGTGAGAAATAACATTACACGTCGGTGTAGTTTGTGTATTCAAGAACACGGCGGACATATTGAAAATAAAAAAAAAATAATGACTGGCGACATAATTATGTGATCGAAAAGTGATTGTGAATAGTAAATTGATTAGTGAATAATTCGCGGGTGAATGATGCCCGACTATTTGGTTAATATTCTGTGATTTGATTTGTGTAATTGAGCATTAATAATAATAAGAATAATGGCGCCAAACATTACGTCGCTGCGTCGCGCGTGTTACACGCAGCTGCATAAGGGGAATCGCCCACTCAGCACTCAATACTTTTATTATAGAAACATACGCTGCAAATTTAACGAACGACGGAAACGGCGAGCTGAGATAGCACTTTGTGACGCACGGACCTAGTTTACCTAATTATTGTAACTCTGTAAAATTCCATTCCATATTCATACTTCGAATAGGCACTTAGGCTAATTTAAGATATAATTAATGTAATTCTTTTATTTAAAATAAATTAAGTAAAATCATTTTTTGTTTTTTTTTAAATCCTCCGATTGCAGCTAACGTAATTGGCGCAGTCGGTAGGATATTCGCGGGCCGGTTCGCGAGCTTTAGGGATCTCTAACATCGATATCCGCGTACGCGAATCGCCTGGGTGGCTATCGAGCCCCGGCGCCAAATATCCGAATCTACGGTCCAGCTGCAGTTCCGGAAGGAGAATCCAGACTTCGATTCACGAGAAAACCAGAGATGAAAAATTTGTGAGTACACTTGAATTGTTCCTGTGTTGCTTCCTTTTTAGCCCTTATACCACACCCCAACTTCCAAGATTTTTCGCCCGAAAAATCCCAATTCCCAGGAGCCCGCATCTCGTACGGCTCGCTGGAGTACTATAGATAATAGTAGGGATTTAAATAGTGATAGTGAAGTTAGTAGTATAAATAGCGTAAATATGGCCCACGACCCCGATACAATTTTCAAGACCCTTCGCATGGTCCCGGAGTTCGATGGGAACCCAAATGTTTTGACTAGGTTTGTTAGAATATGCGATCAAATAGTAACTCAGTACGTTAGTAATACCCCAGGTAGCGAGTTAAACAACTTATGCCTATTAAATGGTATCTTAAATAAGATAAAAGGCTCTGCCGCTTGTACCATTAATTCCAACGGCATACCTGATAGTTGGCTAGGGATTAGGACAGCCTTAATCAACAATTTCTCGGATCAACGTGATGAAACAGCTTTGTATAGAGACCTTTCTTTAGCTACCCAAGGAAATAAGACACCTCAAGAATTGTATGAGGAATGCCAAACTCTGTTCAGTACGATGATGACGTATGTAACACTACACGAGCCAATTCCTACTACAGTAGAAGCGAAACGTACACTGTATAAAAAAGTTACTATGCAGGCTTTTGTAAAAGGATTAAAAGAACCATTGGGGTCCCGTATAAGATGCATGCGCCCCGATACTATTGAAAAGGCCCTTGAATATGTACAGGAAGAACTCAATGTTATGTATTTACAGGAACGTAGTGAGTTTTCAAAATCCACTACCCAAAAGAATTCTAACCCTGTAACACACGCAAATACCAACCCAGTTCCTCCACGTAGTAATAATTTCGCAATACCAATTCCCAATTGGCCCAATCCCATAGGAATTAGACCCAACCAATTACCACCACCACAACCATTTAAGTTCAATCCTAACTTTATTAACCAGCAGCCTCAATATCGCATGCCTAACCGTACGCAGCAAATATTCCGTGCGGTACCTCAAAATTATAACGCTCAAAGTAACATGTTCCGTTTGCCACCTAGGAACATTCCGGCGCAAAATCAAAATCAAGGTCATAAACCTATGAGCGGTGTACAGCATTTTACACCTAGACCCATGTTATCTGGCCATAATTGGCAGAATTCAGGTAATCCGCCACCAACTAATTATTTTAAAAATCGTGAAATGAACATGAATGAGTGCGCGTCATACGACGACTCATATTACCCGACGGAGTATTATTACGATGACACTTACTACGATTATAACCCGTTCGCTACATTAGAGTGCAACCATGATCCGACTTTAAGCAATGTAGATGTTCAAGGACAAGTTACAGGTTCAATTGAACCCCAGGCGGGTCCAAGTCAGGATTTTCAGGAGGCACAGAAATCAAAAAAGCCAAAATAGAATTAAATCTCCAAACTCAGCGTCAGTTGCCGTACATACTAATATCGGAACCACCTTTAAAATTACTAATTGACACCGGCGCGAATCAGTCTTTTATAAGTCCAGAAGCTGTAGAGAAATATTTTCCGAATCTTCCCTTAAATTACGACCCGTTTGAAGTTACCAATGTACACGCGGTTACTAGAAATAATTACTCTATAAATTTACCTTGCTTTGCGGAATTTAACGATCCAGAGTTCATTAAGTTATTTGTATATCGGTTTCATGAATATTTCGATGGTTTAATTGGTTTAGATTTGCTAACTAAATGGGAGTCTAAGATAGACTTAAAAGATCAGAGGTTAATAACACGCACATCATCAAATCCTATCCGTATGTATAATTCCTGCAATGTTAACTTATATGAAGATATAATACCAGCTCAATCTTCAAAATTAGTTAGAATACCGATCGACGTCCCAAATGGTGCAGCATTAGTTAGTGAACAGACTATATGCAATTGCATCGTACGCGAATGCCTTACTATTGTGGACAATAATCGCGGCTACTTAGAAATAGAAAATACGAGCCCAAATGATATTATAATATCACTAGAGCGTCCAGTGCACGCAAGTTTATTTAATATCGAGTGCACTCGTACCGAACATTGTACAACGCGGGTTCAAGAAGTGACAACGCGATTACGAACAAATCATTTAAACGAGGAGGAGAAAGTCAACCTTATAGCTCTTTGTTCAAAATATGCTGACGTGTTTTACATTGATGGCGAAGCGTTAACCTTTACCAATAGAATAAAACATCGTATTAAGACCACAGATGAGGTCCCGGTGTACACAAAAAGTTACAGATACCCATTTATTCATCGCCAGGAGGTTAGGGAACAGATTTCAAAAATGTTAGATCAGGGAATAATAAAGCCTTCAGATTCAGCATGGAGCTCACCCATTTGGGTGGTCCCCAAGAAAATGGATGCCTCGGGCAAACAAAAATGGCGTTTAGTAGTTGACTTTAGGAAACTCAATGAAAAAACTATCAACGACAAATACCCTATCCCGAACATTAGCGATGTTCTTGACAAACTAGGCAGGTGCCAATACTTCACCACCCTAGATCTGGCTAGCGGATTTTACCAGGTTGAGATGGACCCTCAGGATATTCAAAAAACAGCTTTTGATGTCGAACATGGACATTTCGAGTTCCTTCGAATGCCCATGGGACTTAAGAATTCACCATCCACATTTCAAAGGGTTATGGACAACGTCCTCAGAGGTCTCCAAAATGACATATGCCTAGTCTACCTTGATGACATCATCGTTTTCTCTACGTCACTACAAGAGCATATGACCAACCTCGAGAAAGTTTTCAATAGACTTCGGGAATCGAACTTTAAAATTCAAATGGATAAATCCGAATTCTTAAGGCATGAAACCGGTTATCTCGGACACATAATAAGTAATGAAGGAATAAAACCTAATCCGGATAAGATTCATGCAATAGAAAAATACCCCATTCCAAAGACCCCAAGAGAAATTAAACAATTTTTAGGCCTTATAGGTTATTATCGAAAATTTATCCCGGACTTTGCAAAGATTACGAAACCTCTCACAACGTGTTTAAAAAAGGTAGAAAAGTTGTACTAGACTCCGAGTACATAAATAGTTTTGAAAAGTGTAAGATTCTCTTAACAAATGACCCCATACTACAGTATCCCGATTTTGATAAGGAATTCATACTGACGACAGACGCCTCGAACGTTGCTATTGGAGCCGTTCTATCTCAAGGACATGTAGGTTCCGACAAACCTGTGTGTTTTGCATCCCGAACATTGAATGAAAGTGAGCTTAACTATAGCACCATAGAAAAAGAACTTCTTGCCATAGTTTGGGCCACCAAGTACTTTAGACCGTACTTGTTTGGTCGTAAATTTAAAGTATTAACAGATCATAAACCTTTACAGTGGATGATGAACCTTAAAGAACCCAATTCGCGATTGACTAGATGGAGGCTGAAACTTAGTGAATACGATTTCACCGTTATTTACAAGAAAGGTAAATCCAATACGAACGCCGATGCCTTATCTCGGGTGGAGATTCACAATGAAGATACTAACACCTTATTAGATGAATTGTGTTCTTTGATTCCTAACCCGTCAGAAAACCCGCCATCTGCGAACTCATCCACTGCAACTGTACACACCAGTCACGAACATCCCATATTAGAAATCCCAATCACAGACGAACCCCTTAACAGATTCCATAGACAACTGTGCTTTACGATAGTAGAAGATGTCAAACGCAAACCAGTAGTTACCAAGCCATTCGAAACTCACACGCGTATAGCAGTCCAGATATCATCATGTAAATTAGAACAAGACGTAGTCAATGCCCTCAAAGAGTATGTTAACCCAAAAGTAAAAACCGGTATCCTAATAAATCCACCTCTTGCCATGTACTCCATCATACCTGTCATACAGGATAAGTTTAAAAGTTCATCTATGAACTTAGTATTAGCTAAAATAGAATTAGAAAACGTTAAAGATTATCTACGTCAACAAGAGATAATTCAACACTACCATGACGGCAAAACCAATCACCGAGGAATTACCGAATGTTATTTAGCCCTCTCAAGAAAGTATTACTGGCCCAAAATGAAAGACCAAATAACCAAATTCATCAATGAATGCATTATTTGCGGGCAAGCTAAATATGACCGAAGACCTATTAGACCCCAGTTTAATATTGTACCCCCGGCAACAAAACCATTCGAAATAGTTCATATGGATTTATTCACTGTTCACAATGAAAAGTATGTTACATTTATAGATGTTTTTACCAAATATGGACAAGCATACCATCTTCGAGATGGCACGGGCATTAGTATACTTCAATCATTATTACAATATTGTACCCACCATGGAGTTCCCTTAACTTTAGTGACTGACAACGGAACGGAGTTTACTAATCAACTGTTCCTAGAATTCACACGCCTTCACAAGATAAACCATCATAGAGTTTTACCGCATTCGCCTAACGATAACGGTAACATCGAACGCTTCCATTCAACTCTTCTTGAACATATAAGAATATTAAAGTTACAACACAAAGAGGAGCCTATCGTAAATTTTATGCCTTATGCTATAATTGGATATAATTCTTCAATACATAGCTTCACTAGATGCAGACCATTCGATTTATTAACAGGACACTTTGATCCACGCGATATTTTAGATATAGATTTTACCCAACAATCATTACAACAGTACGTTCACAATCATAGGGCGCAAATGAAGGAAGTCTATAATATTATCAACGAAACCTCTTTATCAAATCGTACTGCGTTGATAGAAAGTAGAAATCGGAACCGGGAATCCGAAATAGAATACGTTCCTCAACAACAGGTATTCATTAAGAACCCTTCTGCAAGCCGTCAGAAAACTGCACCGCGGTATACCCAAGATACCATTTTGGCCGATTTACCCATACACGTTTATACGTCCAAGAAACGTGGGCCCGTAGCCAAAAATAGATTAAAAAGAGGCCCTAAGAAACCTAACTTGTTGCAGGATTCTACTATTGCTGGTTCTTCGCGAGACCCAGTCATCGGAGATAAAACTTGAAAGCTTGGCCAATGGACCTGGCTTATTACCGTATAAACTTGGACCGACGAGAATGACCACTCATCATCATACATTTCTTCAGTACGTGAATCTAAGGGACATAGAAAATCAAATTACAACACTACAATATCAGATATATAAAAGTCGGCTTAGTAATTATCTTACTAACAAAATTGGCAAAGTATCTAATCAGCTAAAATCTTTAGAGCCTGGTCGTGTAAAGAGAGGTCTAGTAGACAGTCTTGGATCGGTAATTAAGAGTATAACTGGAAATCTAGACTACACAGATGCCCTAAAATACGAAAATGCTATCAAAATTCTACAGATTAATAACAACAAGTTAGTTAATGAATTTAACAATCACATAAGTCTCAGCAAAGAATGGATGTCTAAGCATAATGGTGTTCTAATACAGTTAATCGAAAATCAAATTAAAATCAATAGCACCTTAGAGTTACTATTAAATAACACTCATACAACAGGTAATTTAATAGTATATGCAAAATTTGGTCAACTCATGTCCATTATAAGTGAAAATGTAGAAGATTTAAGATTAGAATTAGTTAGAATAGAAAATATGTTAGCGTTTATACATGCATCAAGCACTGTTCATTCTATGATAGACGTAGATACACTTAGGTCTATGGTAAATAGGTTAGAAAAAATATACAGTAAAGATGAGATACTAAGTTTAGAGCTCAGAGAATATTACGACATCATTCAACCCGGATCATATTTCAATGAAAAACAGATAGTTTTAGTTTTCAGATTTCCTATAATTTCCAAAATTGTTTATGATTTATATAAGCTACCTATAGTACCCAATAAAAACCGTCAAGCCCTTATCCCTACCTATCCTTTTATAGCAACTAATGGGGACTCTTTCGTGTACATAGAAGCAGAATACTCGAAGTTAAGTAACTGGTATCTCTGTGAAAAGGAAATAACCCACCAAATACGAAGAAAAACTGACTGCATACAAGAACTTATCATGAACCAAGCCCTCAAGAGTTCCTGTCAATTTACTACAGTATTTCTGGAAAAAGAAGCGATGGAAAAACTAGATGACCAGCACTACATCTTATCGTTTCCAAATCCAACGAAAGTGCAATTAGTCTGCGGGAGAGAAGACTTCAATTCGCTACAAGGAAGCTACCTCGCTACTATACCTATCAACTGTTACCTCCGCACGAAGGAACTAACTATAATCAACGACAACGACGTAATACAAGGGCAGCCTTTGAAATTAATGAACATTCCCTACGACGCGGAGACACCGAGTGCTGCATTAACCCAAGTTCATCTTAGTTCAATTGACTTAGGAGGATTACACAGCATACAGAACCAAGTCATGACGAGCCAGCCGATAGAACTTAAAAAGCTGCAATCTGATGTCATATACCATACGACAATACCCTTCTACATTACATTATTAAGTGCAGGCGCACTTTTCATAGTCATACTGGGCTATCGTAACAATTGTTTTTGCAAACGCTCTGAAACGCCCAACACCAAGGGACATACGTACGAGGAACCTGATAAAAAAGAAGAGGATCGAGCGCCCAGAGGACAAGTTCTAGCAACATTTTCTCTCAAAGTTCTAAAATAGTTCCTGGTCTGCGGGTGGAGATGTTACACGCAGCTGCATAAGGGGAATCGCCCACTCAGCACTCAATACTTTTATTATAGAAACATACGCTGCAAATTTAACGAACGACGGAAACGGCGAGCTGAGATAGCACTTTGTGACGCACGGACCTAGTTTACCTAATTATTGTAACTCTGTAAAATTCCATTCCATATTCATACTTCGAATAGGCACTTAGGCTAATTTAAGATATAATTAATGTAATTCTTTTATTTAAAATAAATTAAGTAAAACCATTTTTGGTTTTTTTTAAATCCTCCGATTGCAGCTAACGTAATTCGCGTCGGCCACAGCTTTATTATGAATGAAACCAAGCTGCGTTGCCATTCTTATCGCAGGTCAGTGTACCAATTTTATAAATGGTGTTTTATTTTGTTTGCAGTTTTAAGCTATTTAGTTTGCTAGAAAAAATAGTTTTTTTAATTTCGATGTTCGGATTTATTTGATAGTTTACAAATGTTTCTATAAACCAGTATTGCCAGTGTTTTCATTTAAAGTCATATTGTCATCTCCACATTGTATACGATTTTCTTCTATATGATGGCGATGACACCTTTAGCGGACTGAAATTTAGGGACAACGAAGCTTTAATTGGTTTGGGGGGCAAGGTAGTGATTGCATTGTGCCAAACTATAACGCAAAAGCCGGCCATTGTTTACGCTGATAACTTTTTTATGTCACCTGAACTAACGTATATACTGCGTGAAGAGTACGGGATTCTAAGTCTCGGTACAATAAGGACTAATCGTCTACGAGGCTGTCAGGAGTTATTGCCAACTGACCAACAAATGAAGAAGAAGAAACGTGGTTCTAGCGCTCAAGCTGTCTGTAATAAAAATAAGTTGGCGGTGGTAAAGTGGAACGACAATAAGGTCGTCACACTTATAAGCTCGTATATAGACTCGCACCCCATCGAAACTATCAAGCGTTACGATAAAAATGAGAAAAAGAAGGTACACGTAGAATGTCCTCAAATTGTAAAACATTACAATAAACACATGGGAGGGGTGGATTTGGCGGACATGTTAATATCTTTATACAACGTGTAACGGATTAAGCGCAATACCTCAGACACCCCAATTAGAATATAAAATTATAAGTCTAAAACAACACCCGTAATTAAATAAATTTAAACCAAACCTGGTCGTTTTTTATAAAATAGTTATCCTTACTAAACGCAAAACGTATGTGCAGCAATATGCCTACACACACACTAATGCAATGTTAGCAGCCGACGCGACACGCACATTCGAGCGCCCGCCAGCTGACCATAGCTGTAGGCATTAGATATGCGTTAGTTCAATGAACGAATTTTACTTACATCAGGTGAGATTGTGGTCAAACGTTCGCCTATCAATAGTAAAAAAAAAAAAACGTACCTTAAATGTCACAGACTGATATTATGAATGAATAACTTTTGATACTTATTTGAGTTTACAGTGTAATGATTGATAATTTTCTAGCAAGTGAAATTATCAACATGAATCTAAGACTTTACGCTTAGTAACGGGGATGCATTTTAAACAGCGACATTTTACCCGAACTTCGAAACTAACGAAGGGCGAAGCGCCCGGACTCCGTGCGGCACACGCGGGTAAAAATATTTATCTCAGATGCGTAACTTTCGCGATATTATTAGCTACCTCTGATAAGCGTGTTTACTGCTAATTACGTGAAACAAAAATCAGTGCTTACAAGATTTTAATCACAGCAAACTTTGCTGCGCAAGAAAAAATACCTACTTACTTTGAAGATGGCCGGCCGGCAGCCCGGAGGTAGCGCGCGCGCGCGATTTCAAAGGGTCATTTGCAAAGGACGTAGCTCGTAGGAACCAGAAAATTGTCTACTACCTATTTCGACATTTTTCAACAAATCGATTACTGAGACATGCGGAATACAAATCGGTCGTGCATTTCAATAAGCCTTATTATTTGGACGGAAGGATTAAATTCTCTTACATCAACTGTTTTATTAAACGCGCTCGAATCCAAATGTAAAAAGCTTTGATATTATTCATGTGCACGTGTGTATCATGGACCTAAAAATTAGGTATGTTTGTTCAATTGTAGCGGCGCGCACGCCTACGCTGCGTGCCTAGTTCTAATGTAGGCATTAGATACCTACCTATGGCCGTATGAACGATAATTAAATTACCGAACATTAGCTAGATGTGATATTGATACGCGATATCATCGCGTAATTTTTTTTTTTTTTTATCAAACTTTCACAGGCTTTGAATTTAGTCTCTACGCACCGCGCCGCGCGCCGCTGTTTGCCGTTTTTATCTACCTACCTATCTTTCGAGATTGCACCCCCGCGAATCCCGCGATCCCTCTGATAAGTTCGTTTGTTTAGGTAGGTCCAGTTTATTGTTTGTACTACAAAAATATGCAAAGACGGCGTGTTTAAAAGATTATAATAACAATGTTTACAGTGATTAGAATACAATCGTATTGATAGGAAGAAGTAGGTAGGTACTTACAGAACTGGACTATTTACACTTAACACTTAGGTTATTACCTAATTTGCACTATTTCTGCGATCCACTTTCATTAAAGTTTCAAAATGACCGCCGCCTTGATCTATGCACTTATTAGCACGCTTTCTTAAATTGTATTTCAATTTTGTAAGCACTTCAGTATCACTTTTCACCGTCACAAATGCTTGTTGAATTTTTGTTTTTAGCTCCTCGACACTTGTAGATTGACTGACGTACACGAGCGATTTTATGCGACCCCACAAAAAAAAGTCTAGCGGTGTTAAGTCTGGCGATCTGGGAGGCCACGGCACAGGTCCTCCGCGGCCTATCCAGCGACTGCCATACTCCGCATCCAGATGCCGTCGAACGGTCCACGTGAAATGCGCGGGAGCACCGTCTTGCTGGTAATACATGTCACGTGAAAGACCGACAGGGACGCCATCCAGTAAGTCCGGCAATGTCTCCTGCAAGAACCGCAGGTAGGTATCTCCAGTCAACCGTGGAAGGAAAATGGGGCCGAGTATGAATGTTCCGAGTATACCAGCCCACACGTTGACGGAGAACCTATGCTGGAACGAATCCACACGGCAAGCATGTGGATTCTCATGCCGCCACAAATGCTGGTTATGCTGGTTGTACATGCCAACACGCGTGAAGGTACTCTCGTCTGTCCAAAGAATGTTCTGTTGCCAGTTCTCCAACAACCACCTACTGAATTCCAGTCGTGGCAAGTTGTCGGCCGGCGTTAGGTCTTGACACCGTCGAAGATGATATGGGTGTTCACCATCAGCACGCAACGTTCGCCACACGTACATGTGGCTGCAGTCGAACTGGGGTGCTGTTTCTCTCGAGCTGTCCTCTGGATGTTCATCGAAATGGTCGAGAATACGCTCTTGCAGACGAGTAGTCCGCACATTCGTCCCTCTGTCCAAAGCCGTATTAGGAAGGAACGTCCCAGAGTCCCTCAGTCGCTGAGTTGCAGCCAGCATCGTCCTGGCGCTCACACTGCAGCCAAAACGGTCATTGAACTCCCGACAAGCTAACGCGACATTATCAAGACAGCGAGCCAGGGTTCTCACCATCTCCGTGTATTGTATGTTGGTGTACCGGAAAGCCATCGCGCACGGAATCAAAAATGTCACGGAAGTAAACTGAAGAACAACTACACTAGGTCGCTACCGGCGGATGACTAGCTTTTAATGTTAGGTACTCATGTTATTCGGCGGTAGCGGCGGCGCGTACCTATGTCGGCATTTCGCAGAAATGTCAAAGAGGTTGCCGACAATTGCTTTATTTCTTTACAATAAGTTTCAAATTCAATAATTTTATTTTGTAATAATGCCTCAGAACAATAACTAATGCTTTAGTTATTGTTCTGAGAATAATGCCTAAAATCTGTTTGTGTGTGTGTAGGGCTACTCTGATGACCGCACTAAGTTTGGTCGTGCAATCAAACAAGCCTTACACATTGGAGATAAAGTTGAAATTCCTTTAAATTACCTATTTAATTTGACGCACACTACTTTTATTGTAAAATGCATTGATATTATTTACGTGTGTGTATTACGACCTGTAAGCGATATACAAATAATGTCGTGCGTTTAAGTAGCCTTTATTGCTCTGAGTTAAGGTGCAATTTCCTTGAATTAAGGATTGTATTAATTTGTCATGATACTGTGTTTCTAATTTAAGTCATTTAAAAGATTTTTCCGTCAAAATTTAACACCTATTTTTGATGACGGAAATCGATTCAGAAGCCGATTCTGAACAAACTACTTTCAGGAATTGCGTTTATTCTGTTACACGTTGTATAGAACCCCCTTCAAAAGTCATCGTTGGTACTTGGGAATATTTTCACAACTTATTGACATGTGTATCAATAACGCTTGGCTTTTGCATAGACGGGATGGAAAAAATATTATGTTGAAGGATTTTAGATTTCAATTGTTCGAAGGATTGACTAAATCAAATAAAACAGTAAAAAATATAAACGTAACAGAAGACAGGCGAGGATCTGAAAATCCATAAACCAGTCTCTGTTCGTCCAACAGACAGCGTCCGATTCGATGATAAGGGTCATCTCCCAGAAGCAGGGGATGAAACAATGCGTTGCAAGTATTGCAAAAGTGGTAGGACAACTGTCTTCTGTATAAAATGTAACGTTCATTTATGTTTTGTTGTGGGAAAACAAAAGCGTAATTGCTTCCGTAATTTTCACACAAAATAATTAAGTTTTTTTTTGTATTTTCTCGTTTTCATTCAAATAAATACATAATAAATATTAAAAATGTATTTCATTATCAACCTGGCAATGTGCATCACAATGTACAAACAATACAATGTCAACATTTCGGCATAATTGGCAGTGTACATTGTGATGTAAGTACATAGATTTTCTCGAAACCTAGGACATCTAGTTTTTTTTTTTCGTGTCTTTTAATCATAATTAAGGCTAAATATATCAATAAAGTACATTTTTCAAGTTTTTTACTTCCTGCCAAGTTAAGGGTTAAGGGGATTACCTCGCTCAAATCCAGGGACAGTTACCGTTACGCCAAAATTACCGGTAAAATTACCAAAACGTTAACGTTACCATACGTTAATTATTTAACGTTAAGAGTAATGTTATTTCATAGGATTTACCGGTACAAAAATAGCGTTACTTATAACGTTACTTCGTTTAAAGCTAACATAACAACGTTGCCAAACCGAAACACGTGACGCCGCGCGCCGTTCTAGCGTTCGGTTGTTCGTTCGCCGATCGGTTCTTCTAAGCGGAGCGGCAACAGTGTAATTGTTGCATAGATACCTACTTACGCGCTCGCCGCTCGTGCATGTTTCAAGTTTTAGTTCAGTCAGATAGCAAACAGCATATTTAAATAAAATAAAAGATAATAAACAAAAAATGCCGATTTTAGATTGTGTCACTAGGTGGAATTCCACTGTGGATATGATCGAACGATTGATAGAATTAAAACCAATTTGTGGTGATCAGGATTTGCAGACTTACTTACCAGAATCTGTTTGGGATACTCTCAAAGATTTTTTAAACTCCCTGTCTCCTGCCAAAAATCTAATGGTTTTTTTACAGGCTGAACCAATCACACTTGGTGATTTTTACTTGCAATGGTTGTTGGGGAAAATAAATTTAAATATTTATAAATTTTATTAAGTATTTATAAATTAAGTACCACCTTATCTTTATAACTTTCAATTTCCAGGGTAAATTTCATGGATAACACCGATGCCAAAATTTATCAAACTCTGGAATTGTAAGTTCAGAAACTGATTATTTTTATGAAATACGAGTAAGTCTTACTTTCATCCAAAAACAGTTTTGTTGATAATTAATTATAATTAAATCAAATGTTCTGTTTTATTACAGGATGCCAATTACACCGGAACAAAACTCTTGTCTTCCTCCTCGGTACCTACTACTTTGCATTTGAAGAATTATACATACCTACTTATTGAATTTCGGTGAGTACCTTCTTACTTAATAAAAAATATTTTGTTATTTATAAGCAATCTAGGTATAACCTGTGTTCAAAACAAATGCAAACCTACTTCCTGACCTACATGACATACTAATATAAATAATTCGCGGGTACCTAACACACAAATCGGCAAGGTATGAAGTGCTGCAATGATGTATTTTTCTGAAATAATCTATTTAGTCCGTCAGTTAGATTATCAAAATGTATTGGACACGTACTTTTTCTTTTGTCATGTAAACGAAAATGACCACGATATAGCGCGTTGAAATCTCGCTTGACGTCACGATTAAAAAAAAACAATGTAAATAAAACTTCAATGCGCGTATATGTCAGCTGACTTGCTAGAGTTCACGTTTGAGGTCAACGCTAGCTAAGTACCTACGGGATCGCGCGCGCCAGTGTGTTTGCAATACATTGCGTGCTCTAAGATGTAAATTTCTGTAACCGATCATTACCAAGGTTAATGACTTTCGTAATTTTATACAGGGTGTTTTTGACAGCCCTCCGCAAACTGATAGGGTGGCTTCAGTACATCATATTAAGATGACCGGTACATGAAATTCTTTCAGGAACATTAAGGGAATCCAAAAAACCAGATTTGTTTTATGGGGGGACATCGTGATCACTTACCTCACACGCAATGTATCGTTACCGTGGCAAAACGCGCGTAGCGGACGGCAGCGCAGCGAGCTTGAGCGAGGCTGCCCCCGCCCCCCGCGCGCTCCCCGGCGCACCTGGGCCGCGTCTTTTATTACGTTACGTTACGGCATATTTTTTTTTTCCTGAGAATATTTCCAGTGGGATATGATTCAGAATAAGGAGCTGAATCAATCCTGTGTTTTTGTGGAGGGCTGTCAAAAACACCCTGTATAATTATGACACTAAATGTGACCTTTTCGCGAAGTTTACGTTATCATGTCCCTTCCACGGTGAATGTCTGTAAACGGTACCCACGATACAGGAGGAAATAATCCTTGTGTGGGCCTACGTTTTTTTTTATAAAAAGACAAAAATAAAAATATAGTAAACTATTGAACACCTTGCAACGAGCCTTTACTTACATTATATTTTTTTCTCCTAAAACTGTTTTTTTTTCAGATAAGTAAATCAAATCTCCCATTACAATGGCAAAAGGAGGTAGAAAACGTAAAAAAACCCGTTTGTTTACGAGTACTAAACGAAGGAAACTCCATTTTAGTGTGAAACGACAAGTTCACTATTTGGCACCACAGTCGAACCTAGCTACATCGTCACGCGTGCGTGTAACTCCCGACAAGACTGTATCAAATGATTCATTTATAGAAGAAAACGCAAGCTCATCAGTCTCTGATGAGACTGAATTTGTATACAGGGTTACTGGTAATTCGACGTATATCCGTCAGGCGCTGATAAGGGGGCCAAAATGCAACAAATTGAACCCCCCATATGTATGGCCGAAATTCAATAGTTTTCGAGATATTAGAATTTTAAGGGTTTTTCGATATTTACCCAAAATTTGACATTTAATTCCAAATAAAATAAAAACTCCATATTTGAATGGGTACCATTAAAAATGATGTTGTAGCTGGCACTTCAATTAAGCTATGGACATATTTAAAACTACTTAATTTAACAAAATAATGAAAATAATGAGCGATATAAGAATAATATCTTACCAATATTTTCATTTTACGCTGCAAAAATGTTGTCTCGTCACAAAAAATTCTATGACATTAATCGTACAAATAACTAAAACAACTTGCTTATTCTGTAAGCTTTCCAGAAAGCTATAAAAGTCAATTTTAAAATACATAATTCGTGCCAAGGCATGTGTTTGAATCGGCGCGGGGAGAGAAAGGGTCATTTGTATTTGTATGAAATAAAATGCATAAAAAAATGTACATCAAATTTTATTACAAATTTTACACATCTTGTTCAAAATGAGCCCCTCGATTACGAATGCAGGTTCGAATTCTCTTCCTAACTTCGGTTTTCGTCACTCTTGATGTGAACGTTGTTCTCATCTGTTGCGCCGCGTTTATTATTCGCTGTCGAAGTTCTTCGACTGAATTTATTGGGGTCACATAAACTAATGCCTTCATATGACCCCAAACGTAAAAATCAAGTGGTGTGATATCAGGGCTTCGTGCTGGCCACGGACTTGGCCCTCCCCTCCCAATCCATCGGTTTGGATATCTCTCGTCTAGCCACTGTCGGACAGTAATCCGGTAATGTGCTGGGCAACCATCATGTTGAAACATGAGGTTGTTTTTTATTTCTTCGGGAACATCCGCCAATAAATCGTCTAGGTTGTTTCTCAAAAACTCCTCGTAATTTTCGCCGTTAAAATTTTGGGGCAAGAAATGAGGGCCCACCAAATAATTATCAACGACACCCATCCATACGTTCAGGGAAAATCTCATTTGCGACGCAGTTTCTTTTAGTTTTTTTGGATTCCTGCCTGCTTTAGGTGCCCAAAAATGTAAGTTATGGTAATTCGTTATTCCATCCCGGTCAAACTTTGACTCGTCAGTCCACAAAATATTTCTTAGGAAATGTTCCTGGTCAGCGTCAGCGTTTAACATAAACCGAGAAAATTCGAGTCGCCTGGCAGGATCTCCCTCGTGCAATGTTTGAACAGGTTGATAATGGTACGGGTGTCTACCTGATAGATGTACTACCGACCACGCTTTCCACTGGGACATACCGAGCTGTCTTGCAACAATGTTCGTTGAGATGTTTGGGTCATCAATAAAACACTGAAGAATGGTGTCCTCTTCGTCAGCCGTGTACCGTCGAGGTCTGCCAGCGTTGAATTGTGCTCTTTGAACACTGCCAGTTTCAGACAATCGTCGATAGGTGCTCCCGAAAACAGTAACGTGGGGAAGTCGACGATCGGGAAAGCGGCGTTGGTATTCTCGCCGAGCCACAGCCGCGTTTCCATCGGCAAAACCATAACAAAACATTATGTCTGCGTATTCGTTATTAGGATACGAAGCCATGTTATCCGAAATAACAATGATAACAAAAAGAATAACAAGAGAAACAAGAATTAACAATAATGATCGATAACAAATTAACGGGATGAGAGATTGGTAGCAAGATAACAACACACGTGCTTGCGCGGCGGAGAGTCAAAACTTACTAAGGATTTTAAGGAAGGCGACGCGAGCGCAGCAGACGCCGTGTACTCCCCCGCCCGTACACCCCGCCCTCACACCTCGCCCCATCGCGAAGAATTTCGCCATGAAAATCGGTTGTTTTAGCGAGGATCATAAACTAAAAACACAGATAATTTCTCTCCCCGCGCCGGTTCAAACACATGCCATGCCACGAAGTATGTATTTTAAAATTGACTTTTATACCTTTCTGGAAAGCTTACAGGATAAGCAAGTTGTTTTAGTTATTTGTACGATTAATGTCATAGAAATTTTTGTGACGAGACAACATTTTTGAAGCGTAAAATGAAAATATTGGTAAGATATTATTCTTATATCGCTCATTATTTTCAATATTTTGTTAAACTAAGTAGTTTTAATTATGTCCATAGCTTAATTGAAGTGCCAGCTACAACATCATTTTTAATGGTACCCATTCAAATATGGAGTTTTTATTTTATTTGGAATTAAATGTCAAATTTTGGGTAAATATCGAAAAACCCTTAAAATTCTAATATCTCGAAAACTATTGAATTTCGGCCATACATATGGGGGGTTCAATTTGTTGCATTTTGGCCCCCTTATCAGCCCCTGCCGGATATACGTCGAATTACCAGTAACCCTGTATAGAGCCAGAGAATGTTGTTGAAACTAATAAAGACGAAGGATTAGAAGGACGTAGAATCGTGGATATTAAATATTAATTTTTCGAGATCTCAAAAATAAAGCATGAACACACTAATTGTACTTTTGCCGACTTAAAATTTGTGCGTGAACGACGAAGTGGTTTTCATAGCGAGTTTATTTTTGAGTGCAGAATGTGCAATAAAAAGGAAACTGTACACTCTGAAGAACCAAAAATTAAAATGTGCATAAACACTGCTGTCATCGATGGAATAGTAGGTACAGGAAACGGATATGCTCAATTAAATGAAATTTGTGGTGTTATGAATATGCCAAATATGGATCGTTCGACTTACACAAATATTGAACAAGTTTTAGCACCAACAATTGAAAAATGCACCTTAGAAGAAATGATCACAGCTGGCCAAGAAGAAAAAAGACTAGCTATTTTAAATGGGGACGTTGATGAAAATGGCTACCCTTTAGTAACAGTGATCGCATATGGTTCTTGGGCAAAGAGATCATACAAAAGTGGATTTAGTTCTTCATCCGGTGCAGGTTGCATAGTTGGTCTGCGCACTAAAAAAGTTTTATTCCTGGGCGTTAGAAACTCATACTGCTGCACATGTGCTAGAAGTCTGAAATTAAATATAGATGTGCCTGAGCACAGGTGCTTTAAAAACTGGCGTGACAGCGCTAATGCTATGGAGGCCGATATTATAGCAGAAGGGTTTGCGAGGAGCATGGAAATGCATGGAGTCAAATATAAAAAAAAATATAGGAGATGGTGACTCTAGTATAATGAAGAAATTAACGCTAAAAAAGCCATATGGGCTTGATTTCATTATACAAAAAATCGAGTGCAAAAATCACTTGCTCCGCAATTTTTGCAACAAATTAAAAGCCCTAGGAAAGAAAACAAACAACAACAAAGGCTTTGTACCAGTTGAACTTAGAAAAAAGGTTGAAGCAAACGTTTTACGCTTGAGGAAGGCTATAGTTGGAGCAGTAAATTATAGAAAGGAACAAGAAAGCATTACGCAAAGTGACAAAATAAAAAATCTGAAAACGGATATAAAAAATGCCGCAAACCACGTTTTTGGTGATCATCGAAACTGTGCATCATACTTTTGCAAGCCTGAAAAAATCATGAATGATCAAAACTTTGTGATTGCTCTTCAAGGTTGTGGATTGTGGACTGATATCCAACAATACCTGTTATTCTTAGCGGCAAATGCAGAAAGTCTTATTTTAGACGTGACTAATAATACTGTGGAGCAATTCAATAATGTAATTGCCAAATTTATTGGCGGGAAAAGGGTTAACTTTACGGGAAGGGGGTCATATCAGACAAGATGTTATGGAGCAGTAACGTCATGGAATAGCGAAGCGGCTATTCATTCACGCATCTAAAAAAAAATACAGGGCCACAGTCCTGGAAAATATACAAAAAAAAATATAGAACGAAAACAACGTTCGCAAAAAATCACAGAGGTTTGCCGAAAAAGAAAACTGACGTATTCCAAAGACGGGACGAGCAAAAGAAAAAAAACTACAGGACCTGATGAAAATTACGGCCGCTTAGAATTGGAAGAAGATATGCCTTTGGCATTATAAAGGATGTTGAAAAGAAAACAGTGGGCCAAAGCGATAATAGCTTATGGGCAATTGAAAGACGTAAGAGGCTCACGGCATCGAACTTTGGACGAATATGTAAGATGCGACCAAAAACTTCGGTTCGCAAAACATTAGAATCGTTATTATATAACGAATTTAAGGGAACTGCTGCTACCAATTATGGAAAGGAAAAGGAATCTGAGGCGATTGATCAATTTACCAAGGAAACGGGGCTACAGATAGTACAGTGTGTACTGTTTGTCGATGAAAATAAACCCTTTTTAGCGGCAAGCCCGGATGGTCTGATAGGTGAAGACTCTATAGTAGAGGTAAAATGTCCTTATAAAATTGCAAGTTTGTCACCTCAAGAAGGAATTGAACAAAAGAAAATAGACTTCTGCACGTTCCATGACCAAACGTTACAATTAAAACAGAATCATAATTACTTCTACCAAGTACAAGGTCAACTACACATAACTCGTCGAGATTTTTGTTATTTTATGGAGTCACAAAGGCTTGCTTTTTCAAAAAATTAAGAGCGACGATGCATTCTGGGAAAAAATGGAACCAACATTAGAAAAATTCTACCTTCAAGCCTTTTACCAGAAATCATTGACGGTCGGATACCAAAAAATAGACCAGTGAGAGAAAGAACGTCGTCGTAAGTTTCGTTGATGAAACTAGTAACTAGGATAGGTCTGGCTATCCAGTCTCTAGATCTCATATCTAGAGACTGGATAGGTACCTATCCTATAATATCGGGTGAAAGGGACATCGACGAACAAACGAAAACCATGGACTCAGTACATGATTCTGGGCCCCCCACCGCTGAAATTTTTCGTCGGCAATTTCCTATTTCTTTCATTTTGTTCTGCTGTTTTTTTTGCTTTACATTGTATAAAATCGTTATTTCTACCTAACCCAAAGAGATTTTCAATAAAAAAAAAAAAATTTTAATCAGTTATTTACAAAAAAAAGCAATGTAAATAAAACTTCAACGCGCGTATGTCAGCTGACTCGCTAGAGTTCAAGCACGTTCAAGTCAACGTGCGCGCGCCAGTGTGTTTGCAATACATCGCGTGCTCTAAAATGACAGTTTCTGATACCATTCATTATGACTTTCATAATTTTATTTATGACACTAAATGTAACCTTTTCGTGAAGTTTGCGTTATCATGTCCCTTCCACGGTGTATAAGTAACATAACTGTTCTGTGTTATTTTTTTTTGCAATAAACATTTAAAGACATGACATAAATTTTATTTTACTTATATCCATTACCAAAACTAAGGGCGCCCAAATCACGATGGGTCGACGATAACACTAAGGTCGCGGGGAACACCTGGATGAGGAGCGAACAAAACCGGAAGGCATGCATGGCAGAAGAGAAGGGAGGCCTATTACCCAGCAGTGGGTGATTACGGGCTGATATGATGATGATGTGATCCATTACCTATTAAAAAAAAGTATTTCCCACTAAAGAGGACATGCAAAATTTTTTTATGTTTATCGATAACTTTTTACAACACAATAGTGTTGTAAACAGTTATCGTTATTAATTTCAACTACTTCGCATCACTTTTCCGTCTGTGTATGTATTAAGCAGACGCCCCGCGTCCCCCCTGCCCTCAAATTTGTGCGATAAGGACAACTGCAGATCCGACTCAAAAGCTTGAGTAAAAATGTATAATTCGAGGTTTGGCTCTCGCCTATTTCCTCCTCCAATATTGAACCAATTTAAAAGATATTTTAGACAATGAATAAGGAGGATATACTCGTATACTACGCCGCTATGTTTTTCTTTTTTCGTTAATAGTTGTCAAATTTGTACACTAGGACTCTGTTAACAGCGATCTAAACAAGCAATTTTGAGCATTTTTTGAGGGTTCTAGTGCTTATAAAAATAATTTATCACCAAAAAGGAAAACATAGGGGCATAGAAATAGTTAATATTCATTATTCTGTAAAAATCATGGACCTAGGGTCATTAACCAAAAAGAAAACAGGCGAGAGCGTTTGTATGGAGAAAAGACCACCCGCATTTCCTCTTAAACTTAACTAAATATTGTACTAACCTGAAAAGAGAAACAACATTAAAGCTATTATTCCACCAGGTATTTATCTCTTATTCTATATGTCTTAATTATTAATCTTGTATGTGACCGTTACGTTACGATGCACTTTTTATGAATCCCGTCTTACGTTCTGACGTTTAACCTGTCAGCTGTCAACCTGACATTAGACACCACAGATATGTCCAAACTGTGGAAAGATTAATGAAGTTAACAATACTTCATTTACATCTCCCCCCCCCCCCCCCAACAAGTTTATATACATATAAATATTCAAGCTAGAAACAGGAGCCCTAGCCAACAGGGATCAGTTTGGTAACATGGAACAGATTTGATTCCGACTTTTTATGTCCTGTATCTATCCTATAGATTGAGCTAGAAATTTTTTCTATTACTTTATAAGGGCCAATTTTTAATTCATGTAACTTTTTTCTATTCAAGCGGTTTCCATTTTCTACATAAACTGAGTCTCCTACTTTTAAATCACATCTTTCTCTGTTTTTATCAAAACGGTTTTTGTTACTATTGTGCGATTTAATGGTGTTTTCCAAGGCTGTTTTCCTATCCTGTAACAATTCATTATACTGTTTCTCTTGTTTTAGTTCACCCGGTAATATGTCCACTGATTTTCCCTCTAACAGATATTTTGGAGAAAACCCAGTCACGGTATGTTCTGTCTCGTTATACCTTTCCGTACATTCATGAGCAATCGTAGTCCACGCCAATTTATTATTCCGCTCATTTATCTTACACCGTATCTTATTTACTAACGTCTGGTTCAGTCTTTCGTTCAAACCGTTCGAAAAAGGAGCATTAACCGCGGTAAATATAATTGGTATGTCTGCTTTATCAAGAAAGTTTTTGAATTCCCTTGAATTTATCCCCGGATACTGATCACTCAAAATTATACCTACTTTATTATCCTGGGTTACTTTTTTGACTAGTTTTATAAAGTCACCAGAATTCTGGGTTTTAAGGTCAAAATATAGGCGTACCTAGTAAAGTGGTCCACAAGCAAGTGTAAGTATGTCTTAGTTGACCGCGAGCCACCAAATCCACCAATGGTCTCAATAGACATGATTTCAAAAGGGTACGTTGCTGGGCCTAAGTGAGACATTAATCCAAATTTGTACTTTACCCTAGACTTGTTCTTTATGCATATTTCACATGTGTCACATATCTGTCTAATATTACTTATCAGGTTTTTCGCGGTATAAAATGGTTTAATCTTATTCTCCAATTGTTGTGGCCCTAAGTGACAGTAATAATCATGTGTAATTTTTATAATATTTTTACTGAATTCCTCTGATATTACTATTTTATCTTTTTTCCCAATCTTCCTATAGAATAGCGTATCCTTTAATTTTAGTTTGGTTCCATTTTTTTTAATAACATCATTAGTTCTTTGATCCTTTTGTATATCTTCGAGTTTTATAAAGTTTACACATTTTAATTTTTCGTCCTGATATTCTCCCGGTTCTAGCACAGGATTCCTACTCAAGCAATCGGCCTCTAAATTATACTTTCCCGGGGAATATATGACTTCAAAATCGTATTGAGATAGGTAATAAGGAAGCTCTCCCAATTTCTCGTCTGTCCTAGCCTTAATATTCATCCTTTCTAAGGGTTTGTGGTCCGAGAAAACTGTAAACTTTTCCCTATGAGCCAGTGTTGCCAATACTTTACAGCTTCTTTTATAGCTAAGCACTCAAGATATATGGCCTTTCTCTTCTTTTGGGGCTCACTTAATTTTCTCGAAAAGTAAGCGCAAGGTTTCTCTTCGCCATTACATTGGGGTTGTTTCAAAATCGCACCTAAACCCTGCAAACTCGCGTCTGTATAAATGTGTATCGGTAAATTCGGATCGAATATAGCCAAAATGGGTTTAAGACAAAGTTTTTGTTTTATCAAATCAAATGATTCTTGGCACTTATCTGTCCAACAAAACTTCTGTCCCTTTCTTAATAAATTATGTAAAGGGTCCAATATAATTGAAATATTCGGCACATATTTGCCATAAAAAATTATTTTCCCAAGGAACTGTCGCACATTTTTTTGTGTTTTTGGTTCAGGGAAATCCTTAATCGCAATTAAATTATCTTTTAATGGAGTTATTGTGTTATTCATTATTATGTGACCTAAGTACTTTACTGAGTCTTTAGCAAATGTACATTTCGAAAATTTAAGCCTAAATCCCTCCTTTGAAATAGATTCCAATAACAACGATAGGTGTCTAATATGATCTTCAAATGTTTCAGAAAATACCAAGATATCATCAATATAATTTACTGTGAAATCTGACAGTCCATGCTTCCTAATTATACTACTCAATATCCTCTGAAAAATTGCTGGCGATGTCTTTAATCCAAATGGTAAACACGTCCACTGAAAATGCCCTTCCTGCGTAACAAATGCTACCTTCTTCCTATCTTCTATTCTCAGTGGGATCGACCAAAAAGCTGAATTTAGAGACTGGCCAACGAAAGCTGTCCAAGAAAAAGGGCGGGAATTTAAAAAAATCAAGAGCTGTTAACCCTGGCTATACACTGCTTAAACGGAGTTGATACTATTTATTATTCAGTAAGTAATATTTTTTTAAATTTTATATGATCTGTAATTTTCGAGTGCATTATGAAGAATATTAAATAAAAGAGTACTTTTAATTCTGCCATTTTATTATTTTCAAATAATCCATAATTTTATGTACAGTCGAGGACTTTAATTGATGAGCACTTGCCACTATTCGTAATTTAGCCGTACAAAACATAGTGGCTATGAGTCATAGTTGAAATCGGATTCCAAAAACTCTTCACCTGACAATATTGAATCAGCTTCATTGCTTTCTTCGCTGCTACTGCTACTGTCCCCAAGATGTATTATGAATGGTTCAAGTTCGTTTTCAGTAATACGGTCCCTTAATTTGTACTGATTTTCCACATTTAGTAAGTGATCAGTGTACTTCTTCCAGTCATCAGCAGTTATGGATAGAATACATTCTTTTATTAAATTTTACATTTCAGATCCTGGTATTCCTATATTTTTGCTTGCTACTTTTCTCTTCGCTTGACTCCATACAAGCTCAATAGCATTGAGGTCGCAATGATACGGTGGCAGCAACAAAATTTCGTGATTGTGGATGTGATTGTGTTTTTTTAGAAGTACTTCTGCTTCGTAAACGACTGCAGGTTTATTATCTTTCACCAAACACATTAATTCAGCTTTGGTGTGATATTCTTCAAAATAAATATTACCTATTCTCTTGAAGCCATATTCGGAGATTAGCTTTGGAGTCAGACATAGTAGGGGGTTTGTTTACTTGTTTCACATGGTAACTTGCATTGTCCATCACAATCACACTAGGTTTAGTGAGATTAGACACTAGGTTTAGTGAGATTAGGTATCAACATTTCCTCAAACCATTTCATAAAGTTGGTAGCATTCATATCATCATGGTAGTCAGCTGAGTTGGATTTTGTGCTGAATACCAATAATGCACCTGGCACAAACCCTTCTTCCGATCCTGCATGCACAATAATATGTCTTTTTCCTGACGATATATGAGTAGTGACACCACTTGTTGAAGGTCCTTGCCACGATTTTTTTACTTTATAGTTCTGATGTATGTATGTCTCATCAAGGTAAATAATCTGTTTACCTTCTAGCCTCTTTTTATGTATTGTCCTCAAGAATCTATGTCTCCATGCCGCAATTACACATTTTTCTGAATGTAAAGCCAATTCATTTTTATTGTTTTGAAACTCAAACCCGTTCTTGTGTAAAATTTTTCTAAGGGTTTCACGGCATCCAATAAATTCAATTGCTTCCCTCAGCTCATTGTGCAGGCTTCTCAGTGTTGGGATTTGTTTACTAACTCCATAAAATTCGTTTATTTTGTTTCTTATAGCTGAAATATCAAAACTATCCAAATTGGAAACTGTTGCTGAATGTGGACGATTTTTCCCCGGAGTATTCCACTGTCCTTGATTTTTAGACCCTTCAATTTTAACTCTTCTTAGGGTCTTCACACTTACATCTGAAGAGAACAAATACAATAAATTATGTAACAGTATATTATTACTAATCAGTCATTAAAGTCAAAACCACAATAAAATACAAAGATAGTGTATTATTTAATTTAGCCATCCCTACATTATCATAAATGTATATAAACCCTTCGAAGTAACTGTTAAAAATCTATAATTTCTAAAGTAATACCTGTCATTGAAGATATCTTTTCTAAATAATGTGATTCAGAAGTCGCCATTTCATTTTTTTCGAGAGTTTTCACTTTCTTTACTGCTTCCACAATTTTAAGTTTGGTCTCTTCGTTGTTAATACTTCCTGAAAAGTAGATACACCGTGAAAGATATTGCGATTTATTATAAATAGTCGAAAAGTATCAAGTTGTTTCATTAGAAATTCCCTAAACTAACCTAAAAGTGAAAGGATTGAATCCAGTCGTAGTATTTTCTCTGCAGATTTCTGGTTCAAATCACTTTTTATGTCTTTATATTTGTCAATCATAGTAAATAGAAGCTTCCTTGTCGAACTTTTGATTGTTTTCGGCATTATTTTAAACAAAATCAAAGAAAATATGATGCACGTAAACCATTGACTTATAATAGGTAAACACAAGATGACTCAAGTACGAAACGTCAATGTGTCAATTTTGACAGACTTAAATTATTGCCATATCAAAACTTCTGAAAATAAAGCGTGGACAGCTTTCGTTAGCCAGACTCTATATCTAAAGTGGAAAAAAACCTACAATTTCTCGTTTTTACCATCAAGTCCTCGACTAAAGGAAAGGGTTGATACTGAGGAACCACAATTTTATTTAAATCCCGGAAATCGACACATAATCTTGACTTTTTCCCTTCTTCTTTTTTGTAGGCCAACGTTACCGGGGCTGCAAAAGGGCTATAAGACTCCTCAATCATATTTTTTTTCAGTAACATTGATATCTGCTGTTCTATTTCTTTCCTATCCTCTATGGTACACCTATAGGGCCTCTTGCTACAATATCTGTCAACTAACAAATCAATATGAGCCTCATACTCCTTTACAGTTCCGACATCATACTTGTCCCTTGCAAAAAGAGATGTATACTTGCTAATCAAGTTATTTATTTCTGTTTGTTGTTGTATGTTCAAGTGATCAACTAAAACACTGAAGTTATCAACTTCCATGTGTTCATTAAAAATTATTTGATAATTGTTACTACCTGCATTGGCAATTTTCCCTAAATTACACATGTCCCTATCAGTATCTACCTGTTTTTGCCCTTCAAATGTGCTACCCGTTAAGCCGGGAATTATTTCTGCATCACTGAAGGGTACAGCATCTTCAGCAACCTTTTTCTCCTGAATGGGAATACTCTGTGAAACCTCCAATTTTTCATTTTGACACAATCTAAACTGTCGTATGCAATCTAATCCAATTAAGAAATCATAATCAAAGTTTTTTTTATCTATAACAAAAACATTTACATTTTTCTCAATATCGAATATTTTTATCTTCAATGTTACAATTCCTACTGCTTTTCTAACGCCATTAATCGTTTTAAAACTGGCTGTGCTTATGCTAACCGTACTAGTGTTATCTTTTAAGGACAGTAACATTAAGTTTATCAACGACACATTGGACCCTGAATCATAAGCTCCTAATACTTCTAAGGTATCATTTATTAATAAGCTAACCTTGATCAATGGCGGAATATCTAGTTTTTTGGGTTGACCGCATTCAACTCAGTCTCCAATGTGAAATTATTACCACTCCTTATTTGGCCTATCACCATTTTTATTTTTAAACCAGCATGAAGACTCTGGATGATACCTCTTTCCTCTATTTTCCTTTTCACATAACTTACAGGGTTCCCTCAGATTTTTATCCTTATTTTTATTTTCAGAACTAACAACTTTCTTATCCCAAATTTCCTTTCCACTAAATGTTCTAACCCTCTTATGCTACTAAACAAGTCCTCAGTCTCCTTCAATGTACGCCTATCAATCTTATCTGCTATAAAATTTGGCAACCCTACTGCAATGAGATCTATCAAAGTTGACTTGTCCATATTTTTATTCATCTCCAATAACAACCTTTCCTTTTTTAAAGCATATTCTAACAATGATCCCTGCATATATTTAAATAATAGTGCCATACCTGACCGGTGACCAACTCTTGTCCGCATAAGTCTCACAAAAATTATTTTTCCACAATGACCATTCTGAATCAACTGTATGCTTTATTAACATGGCACTGTACCAGTCCTGACACGACTCATCTAAAAATAACCTAAGAGCTTCGATCCGTTTTGTATCCTCTTCTATTCCTAAGCGCGCACACTCATTCTCAAAAGTCATAATCCACTGCATTACATTTGACATTTTCCTTGTGAACTTTTCCACAACAAACTTCTCCTTTAAATTCTTCATACTACATATTAGATTTTGCCTTATCACTTTTAATGTCAGCAAAACTTTCAATCCTTCCTTCCTTGATAACGCTTCCTCAGATAATCCAGTCGCCGGAGTCAGTTCCTGTGCCGTCGATTCAATTTCTTCTAACAAGTATCCCTTAAATTGCATATTACCATCTTCATCTCTATAAGAATCAGTTATTGATGTCGCTGATATCCACACCTGCCTTTTTTCATGTATCCTTCGCAATGTATTTTTCACTTTTTTGAAGGCTTCCGTCACCAAAATCGCTTCATGTAGCTTCACTGGTTGATATTGTTCTGGGATAACAAAGACATTCTTGCCAACATCCATTATAGAGGTTACACAAATGATATTAGATTTTGGATCTTCAGTACTAGCCTTCACCTCATACTCAAAGAACAATGGCAGCCACCCATACATTCATTTAGCTGATATTAAATTCTAGCGTCTTTATATGAAAAATATCTTGTTTAACTCGAGAGTCAAATTCTGAATTAGTTTGTGCAAGAATTTTTCTTCGAGAAGGCAGAGAATAATAGAAATTCAGTCATGAACTTTTGTAGGTTATGTCTATGGTAATTCCAATTCGAGGAAGTAAAAGGGCAATATTGCATTAGTATTTTCCTTACCCATTTATAACAGAATGCAAGGTCTTGTAAAAGATAGGTAATCCCAGTGGTTATAAATACTCTTTGGTAGGCCTTTTTTTTTCAGGATAGGAAATCATCAAAAGACCCCTCCCGCTCTAGGTGGAGCGGAAGGAAGTGTCAGACTCTTACGGGCATAAACCTACCCGTGTTCCTGCCTTAGCCCTTTACGTTCCGGGCCAGCGGTAACCCTTTCGGACAATCCGGCAGGCTTCGGCCCTAACGGACCCCTTCAACTGATGCTGACATCTCTTTTAGGCACGCGTGGAACACGTACTCGACGTCCGGCACGGGCCTGGTCCTGATCGGACGGTGGGCTACCCATTACTCTCCGTCCGCATGCCCGTAGGCCTTACCTTGCTTAGGTACACAATTGGTAGTTATGTACAACAGGTCTGAGGCTGCCAGTCACCGTCAGCATTGTTTTAGTTATTGAAGCAATAGGATTATATAAATACTTGCTAACACTCAGATAGATAAGTAAGTATTTATAAAATCCTAGAATGTGTGTGGGATATGTTGAGTAAGTTGATAAGAATCAATAAAACAAGTTTATTTTTACATTAATTTATTTTTCATCATCCTCTCTTACAATGATTTCATCCAATCCAAACAATGAGGCAAAATCGGTATCCAGTAAAGAAAAAGCACAATGTCACACAGAGGAATATCACAGTCCATAAGCAGTCCAGGTCAAGTTAAAATTACAGAAAACGGAAAACAATCGAGAGCAACACAAAGCACAACGCGCAAACGTCGTGTGATATGACATGAGTATCACTAAGTACAACCTATCAACAGTAATTGTCAAGTCAAACCAAGTTATATTTTTTAGATTTGGGATAATAGCCTTTTTGCCAGTCATTCATTGAAAGTAATTCATTTATTGTTACACTACAATATTTTTACCTCCTTGCAAGGAATACTTTCACTTTGAAATAAATAGTATTGTTCATTATTTACTCCGTTTAATTACAATAACAAACTAAAACTGAAAACAATACATTATTGCTGTACACTTGGCAGAATAAATATAAAATGGCTACACTAATGTAAATGAAAAAATTAAATAACTTTTCATTTAAAATATATTTTTTATCCGGCCTTAACTAGTTAATGTGATACTTTGAAAAAACGTAGAAAAATAATGGAACTTCTTTCGTATATAAGTCACTTTTAGACGCTCAAATTAAATTCAGCTAAGATTTCGCCATTGTTCTTTTAATTTCTCCATTTTTTCCAATAAATAGCTGAGAATGTTGTTTTATAATGTGCGTTACACACGGTGTCGTCTTATAGAGGCGCAATAAAAACAAAATTGTGTTGCTCTGAAAAGAGAATGCGTTTTTATTAACAATGACTTAATTCTATTATAATTAACACCTTTAATGCTCAAGTTAAACTTAACTAAATATTGTACTAACCTGAAAAGAGAAACAACATTAAAGCTATTATTCCACCAGGTATTTATCTCTTATTCTATATTTCTTAATTATTAATCTTGTATGTGACCGTTACGTTACGATGCACTTTTTATGAATCCCGTCTTACGTTCTGACGTTTAACCTGTCAGCTGTCAACCTGACATTAGACACCACAGATATGTCCAAACTGTGGAAAGATTAATGAAGTTAACAATACTTCATTTACAACCTTATAATTACGAACCTTAAACTTACACTGTCTAACGGCACGTTGTGGAGTCTGTGGCACTTGAGGCAAGGCAACCTGACTCTCAGCTGAAGGCTGAACCTCTACAGGTGTATCATTAATCGGTTGAGCCGGTGACGCCACTCCGCGCGGCGACACGACGCGAACCGGCGACCCCTCCGACTGAGCCCGCTCACCACTACCACTGCAATCATCCTCCTTACCAATCGTCTGAGAATCTGTGTCTGATCGCTCCGTAATACTAGGACCACTAGATACTAAGGATAATCTGTTCCCTGTTCTCCTACGTAATGGATCAATATGCTTATGGACTATTTCCCCACTTTGACCCTGGACTCTGTAGTCGTTAGGACCCCGACTATCTACTACTCGACCGGGAATCCAACTCTCCCCTTTTAAGTATTGTCGGTACCATACTTCTTCCCCTTCACCCCCTATGCACCTATTCGCCCCCTGTGCAGATTCAGCCTGTCGTAGTTGTGCTCGATGTACCCTGCTTTCCCTATCCGGTTTTATAGTATCCAGTCGAGTACGTATACGCCTGCCTAACAAAATCATTGCGGGGCTTTCTCCGGTTGTCGAATGTTTTACATTCCTATAGTGCAGTAAAAATGTCCACAATGCCCTATCTATATTGTGTTTTTCCGAAATAGCCTTTTTAATAACTCGTTTAAGGAGTCTAACGGCATTTTCTACTAATCCATTTGAAGCGGGGTGGTAAGGGGCTGTAAAAATGTGTTCTTTACCGTTAAACTTTGTAAATTCATGAAATTCTTTCGATGCGAACTGTGTACCATTATCACTAACTATTTGCTTAGGCAAACCCCATCTGCTAAATAACTCAGTTAATCTATCTATGAGACTAAAAGCTGTAGTGCTTGAAACATTGAAAACCTCCAACCATTTAGATGTGGCATCCACTACAACTAGGTATGTTCTCCCGCCTATAGGTCCCATATAGTCAATATGTATCCGGCTCCACGGTCGGTTTGGCCAGGGCCACATGCGCGGCGTCTGCCGAGGCGGCGCGTCCGCCTGGGCTGCACACACTTCGCACGCCCGACACATGTGTTCCACTGCTTCATCTACCCCGGGCCACCATATATAGCTACGTGCTAAGGCCTTTGATTTCACTATACCCATGTGTGGTTCATGCAACATTAATAGCACTTTATTCCTACACGCTTCCGGTACCACTAACCTGTGCCCCCACATAATACATCCCAATTCTTCATAAAGTTCATTTCTCCTATTGAAATACGGTTTTAAGTTGCTCAAGTCGCATTCATTTGGCCAACCATCTCTCAGATAACTTAATATTTTTGACAGTTCCGCATCTCGCATTGTTTGATGTTTAATATCATTATAATCTAACAACAATGACTGTTGCACAAAATGCAAATGAGTTTGCTCCGGCTGTGCGGCCGTAATTGTTTGTTTACTCGGCGCTAGCGGTAACCTTGAAAATCTGTCCGCTCCGTTTTGATCGGTGCGCACGTACTCAATATTAAATAAGTAGGCTGATACAATAATAGCCCATCTTAGCATTCGGCTCGCCACCATAGTCGGTATTCCTGTATTTGGACCGAATATCGACACTAACGGCTTATGATCCGTACGTAGGTTGAAATTACGCCCATATAGTGAAATTTGTTAACACAAAATATAATCGTTAGCGCCTCACGATGTATTTGAGATTAATTTTTTTCCGCTTCTGTAAGTGTGCGCGACGCGTAGGCTATCGGTCGCTCGCCCCGATCGCCCGGCTGCGAGAGGACCTCCCCTACCCCGCGCGCGCTCGCGTCACATGTCAATAATAGTGGTTTCTGGGAATCGTAATGTGCCAATACCTCCGCACTCGCTAGTATTTTTTTAATTTCCATAAATGTTTTCTCGCACTCAATCGAACAATGCCATTGCTTACCTTTCTTTAGTAGTTCATAAAGAGGTACTGACATACTACTCATATTCCTAACAAATTTTCCATAGAAGTTTATGATTCCTAGAAACGATCTTAACTCCGTTATGTTTGACGGACGAGGAATATTAATTATGGCCTCCACCTTGGCTGGATCTGTTTCAATTCCCTCGTTACTAATGACATACCCCAAATATTGTACTTCTTTTACTAAGAACACACATTTACTACTTTTCAACTTTAAACCGGAACGATGTAGTCTACCAAAAACCTGTTCCTAGTGCTTCTAAATGTCCTTTTTTGTTTTTCCCTCCTATTATCACGTCGTCCAGGAATATTTCAACGTTAGGAACCCCCTCAACAAATTGCACATGATACGCTGGAAAATTCCTGGACTTGAAGATAGACCGTATACTAACCGATTATATCTATAAAGACCCCTATGTGTATTTATCACTGTAAATTTCCTAGAATCATCGAGTTCTATTTGATTATAGGCTTGGCTTAAATCTATTTTTGAAAAATTATTTGCTCCGCTAAGTTTAACTATTAAATCCTCGATTCTAGGCAATGGATAGCAATCAGTAAGTAATACTGGGTTCACGGTCGCCTTATAATCAGCACAGATTCTCAGCGATCCGTCAGGTTTATTTACCGGTACGAGCGGCGAGGCCCAGTCGGAGCAGTCCACGGCCTCGATGATGCCGTCGCGAAGCATGGCGTCCAGCTCGGCGTCGAGCCGCCCGAGCAGCGCGTACGGCACGGGCCGCGCGCGGTGGAACACCGGCGTCGCCCCATCGCGCACGCGCAGCGTTGCCTTGCCTCCAGTGTACAGCCCCAACCCGCCGCTAAATAATTCCTTATACCTGTTTAATAATACATTAATCTCGTTAGACATGTTGACTTCTTTCCAATTTATATTATTACAGTTGCTAAAAACTGTAATTTTTATTTTTAACTCTGTTAACCACTGTCGGCCCAGTAATGAAGTGGTACCTCCCCCAATTACAAATAATTCTAGTTGTTTACTACAATCCCCGTAAGCTACAATCGGTTTGAACATTCCCAGGAGTTTTATTTTTGAGCCATCATAAAAATTTAATACTAAATTACTAGATTCTAGTTTATGATCACTAAAACACTTTTAATACGTCGCTTCACTAATGCATGATACCGCTGTACCAGTATCGACCTCCGTAGAAACCGTAACGTTTATTAATAAATATGGGCAACTTTACCGCTCTGTATGAAGCAAGCACAGATGATGAAATTTCTCTTCTGTCGACCTCTTATCTTCTGGTAGATATTCACCCACATCCTCGTAGTACGCTGCTGAACGCCTGGGACCTGTGCTTTTGCCCGCGTAGGCCGTCCTGTCCGGGCACACGCGTCGCAGGTGTCCCGGTTGCCCGCAGCTGCTGCACACGTAGTTGCGAAATCGACACTCGGAATACGAGTGCTCCGTCGCTCCGCATCCCGTACAATTCAACGGTCGGCCGCCACCGCTTGCACCGCCGCGGCCGCCAGCTTGCGGCCGCCCGTGAGTCGCGGGGCTGTGCCGCGCCCCCGCCGTGCCCCGGATGACGCGCGCGCCCCGCTGCGCCCGCTGTCCCGCGCTGCCGCCGCCATCCCGGCTGCTGCCAAGCGCGTGCACCGCCTGCCCCGGCAGTGCCCCGCCTCCTGTTACGTCACCTACGCTGCCCAGCGCCTTCGACTCCATCGCGGCCGCGTTCCGCTCCGCCGCTTCCAATGAACTCGCTAACCTTACCGCGTCCGTATAGGATATTGTCTAGGCTTCCGCGAAGTCGTTGACGGATAACGTCACACCTTATGCCGCAGACGAACTGATCCAGCAAATTCTTGTTCAACGTTTCTTTAAATTTGCAATGTCGTGATAGTTTCTTGACCTCCGCTACGTACGCAGCTACGTTTTCCTCGCTAGCCTGTCTCCGTTGCCTGAACCGATAACGTTCTGCAAGTACCGATGGCGATGGTTCTAGATGTTGACGTAATAGCTCGAACGCTGCGTCATACTTCAACTCTGCTGGCTTTTTGGGACTTGCAAGATTACACAACAATTCATACGCCTCGTCCCCCATAACGGCTATTAGCGTTGGCAATTTCGTACCGTCATCGATTTAATTCACTTTAAAGTACATTTCTAACCGGTCCACATACACTGACCACGACTTTATGTCAAATTCCTTAATTTTTCCTATTGACATCGTGTTACCTGTCCGTACTCGCGACAAATCGGAAATATATGCACAAATACGAATACAATACGAATCACACGCGAAATTGTTCGAATTTTGAAATCCTCGTCGCCACTTTAATGTTCTAGGGCTATTGAATAAAAGGCGGGCGTTCCAGAACAGAGCTATAATTGAACTGATTCATGTATAACTTATATCTACCGACATACTTACAAACTAATTAATAGGAATCTACCTACATTACAATTTTATAAATCCTTCAAAAATATTGATTGCTAACATAAATCTTCTTTTTTTTTTCATTTTAGTTTTCCGTTTGATGAAATACAGAAATCACAGACGCTTGCTACTATAACTAGGAAGCAAGACAATCCCAATGTAAGTAGTAAAATTAGGTATGAATTTATCAACGTATCCTGAACCTACTGAGAAAAATAGAATATTTGATTTAATTTCATAATTGTTTTACCTTTCAGCATTCTACACATCAATCACCAGCTAATTCACATTCAGAAGAAGATTATTATACAATAGAACCAGAAGAAAAATTGGAAGAGATCCAAATAAGTGGAAATAGAGTTGTAGATTTTATGTATTTATTAAAACAGTTGCAAGAAATTTCACACCATAACTCTCCATTAGGTTGTAACTTCAATTATTTGAAATTAGTCAGAGAAAAAGAAAAGGATTTGTGTCAAAATTCCAGTTTGTTTGCAAAATGTGCAACAATAAATTGAGTTTACAGAATTTTAAAAAATCAACGATAAAAAAGAACTTGATCTCAACGAAAACGTGGTAAGTAGTTTCATGGCTATAGGTTCAGGATACGCGGGTTTAGGACAAGTGTCTGCTTCACTTGAAATCCCTTCTATGTCGGATCATTATTATGCCAAGTGTCATGCAAAAGTCTGTGAACTTTGGGAAACGCCAAAAGAAAAATGTATGGCAGAAGCAGCAAAAGAAGAATACGATTTAGCAGTACGAGATGGTAATGTTAATGCAGATGGAGTACCATAGATCAGTTTAAGGGGCTGTCAAGCATATCAACTCCAAAGATTAAAATTTTAACCAACAAGTAATTGACCTAAAACAAGATCTAATTAATGCACCAAATCATGTTTTCGGAGATCACAAATTATGCAAACCTTATTTTTGCCAAAATATTGATCAAAATGAACCTAAAGAAAATGTTGTTGCTGAACTGAAGTCTAGCAATGTTTTTGCAGCTATCATGAAAATTATGTTCAGATTGGTAAACAATGCTAAAAGCCTAATGCATGATGTCAATAGTAATATTGCAGAAGTATTCAACAGCGTTGTTGCGAAATTTGTGGGCGGGAAACGAGTTAATTATTCAAGTCGCCAGTCTTATACAGCTCGCTGTGCTGGCTCAGTTGTGTCATTCAACGCTAAAGAATCACAATCGTATATTTGCAGAAAGATTTTGATGCGAAGTCCTAACCCAATTTAAAAAAAAATTGAGATGAAACGCAATAAAAAAAGGATCTCAGATTTAAGACGAAGATTATCAAAATCTTTTGCAAAAAAAAGGGTACAAATAGTACAAAGAAGCGAAGACAGAAACCGCAACTTCGTACGACTTCAGAGCCAAGGACGAAACAGCTCCAACTGATGAGCCGCTCTATGACTTAGGTCCACACACGAGCGCTATCCCAGTTCAGGAGACGTATTCCCAAAACTTTGAGTTTGGGGGGTACATAGACCAAGTCGAAAGGACGTACGAGGCCCTGCGTGGCGTCGATCCCCGACTAGACAGGCGTATGCCCTACTCGATGTTTCAGCACTCGATGACCACTGTGTTAAACTGCTACCTTATGGACATAACTATGGACAACGGCGAACGGAAGTTAGACTCTTCGCGTTGTCAAGATCTATTGCCGGAGGATCTTTGTATTCCCGATAATTTGTATCATTATCTAGCTAGTGTTGGCAACACCATGACGATAGGAGGAGAAGAGATCAAGTTCAATCTCCCCGATGGTGCTGTGCCCCAAGTCACTGATGATAATATTCCAGCTGGCTCATTTGGACCGTTAACACCTGAGAATCACAACGTTTATGAATGTTATATCTCTCCGTTAGTGACCTCGAATAGGATCCTCAATTGAAGACGACTTCCTGGAGCTCCGGAGGTACCACCTTTGCCCGTCGTTTTAATACCGCCCGGTTCAACTCCAACGCCCAATCTCTTAGGGCATGGTCCTGCGGATGTCCTACCCGCCGAGGCAAGACCACGAATCGAGGGATTCGAATTCCCCGATGGAGATACAGTTGCGGCACGACTTCGAATTTACTTTCTTCAATGATAAATATTATGGCGACTCTTGTCAAAAGCCAGATCTAGAACAAGATGACTTTGATTTTGCTAAATCAGAACATACAAAGAAAATTCATCTTTCTGATGAGGATCGTCAGTCTCTTGAAAAGAGAACTGTTTTGCAAGCAGATTCGATAGAATGGCACCAAGAGAGAAAATTACGTCTCACTGCGTCTGCCTTCGGAAAGGTATGCAAAAGAGGCCTTATAAAATGTGCACCACTAGTAAAAACTCTTCTCAATGTGACTGGTGATTTAAGCCACGTAAAATCAGTTCGTTATGGCAAGGAACACGAACAAATTGCATTAGAACAATTGGCTGAAGTACTAAAACTTGACGAAGAAGCAAACTTCAACGGTATGCAGAAATGTGGCCTATTCGTCGACCCTGAACTGCCGTTTTTGGCGGCAAGTCCAGACGGATTAATAGGTGATAAAATTATTGAAGTTAAGTGTCCGTATTCGGCTAAGGGCATAACAGTCAGAGACGGCATAGCACAAAAAAAAATCGTTTCTGGAAACTGGAGAAGAATGGGAACTTGACAATAAATAAACAACACGATTGGTTCTACCAGGTGCAGGGTCAGCTCCACATTACTAGGAAGGAATTATGTTTATTTGTTTTGTGGACAGAAAAATATATGAAAATAGAAGCAATAAAAAGAGATAACGAATTCTGGAAAAACAGTATGGAAACAAAATTAAAAACATTTTACTTTGATTGTCTTCTACCAGAAATAATTGATTCAAGGCTGGACAGAAAAATGGAAATTCGTGAGCCACAATATATTTTAGACGCAATAGACAAGAAAAAGTCAGCAAAACTATGCCTTCCGCAACTGTTATGCCAGAAGCGAAGCGGAAAAAATTATAAAATAGTTGATACACGAAATAAAATAAACTTTAAAAAAAATGTAACCGACTTCAAATGTAACAGCAGAGATTCACAAAAAAGTTTAAAATAATTATGTACTAACCGATGGTATCGTAAATAACAATTATGCTGGCTTGTTTCTTCCTGAAACATGTTATCCAGAAGTCGGCGCTCTCACATTAGTTTTCATAGGGAATGCATCTTTTGTGTGGCTATGTGACGTCTTGCCATAACGAAAAAAGTACTTACCATGTAACTTCATTATCAGAAATTCAATAGAATCTACCTGCAAAAACTTACTACGTACTAACAAAAGTATTTTACTGAATCTACTTTGAAGAATAAATAATTTGAAATTGAAATTATAGGGTCGACTATTGGGATTTTTACCCTACTTATTTAGCCGTTATGTTTTTTTTTAACGTTTTTGAAATCACTTGTTTCTCTTGAACCTTGAATATTATCATAAAAGGTAACTAATTGAGTATTATTCGACTAAGGAAATTATACCTAATATTAATTTTTCATTGATCATAGATACCTACCTAACGACGTTAAATTATAAATTTAAAAAATTGTGTAAAATTGGAAAAAGGTATCGTGAATATTTCCAATGAAAGTGAATAAAATATGAGAGTATTTGAAATCGTTTTTTTTTTGTTTTTTTTCAATTGTAAATAATGGTAGCACCGCGCTAGTCGATCGGCGCACGGCTTAGCGCGCGCGGCGGCGGCGCGCGATCGGCGCAGTGCTCTTATCTGTCTAGCCGTGCGCTCTCTTGCCGGTGTGCCTCACGCACACATACACAGAGCGCATAGAATACCTAGAATCGATTAGCGCTAGAAACTCGGTGTGCCCTTAAGAGCGTTTATACCTTATGAGTGGCAACGTCGCAATTTAGTGTCATATTTCGTGGTTTTCAATTTTTATCATTTAATCGGAGCTATATTTTAAAAATCTGTTTAATTAACTTTTTAGAATTATGTGAAAACTTTGTAAGAGGTAAGAAATCGTTGCGTTTACAGTTCTATTTTTATGCAAATAATACATTGGAAACTTGCAGGGCGTTATTTTCATTGTAAAATAACTGTAAGCATTACGGTTACTTACTTTTTAAACACTTTCACGTAATTCTAAAAAGTTAATTAAACAGATTTTTAAAATATAGCTCTGTTAAATGATAAAAATTGAAAACCACGAAATATGACACTAAATTGCGACGTTGCCACTCATAAGGTATAAACGCTCTTAAGGCGAAAACGAAGTGCCCTGTGAAGTCCATGTAATAGAAATAGAAAACGAGCCTTCATTTACCCAGAGAACAAGTATAAACACAAATTGGGATAAGGTACACTACACCACAAGCGCGTCAAGTTTTAATGAATTGAAACAAAATATTTAACTGTATTATGTGTGTAAAAAGTGGTTATGCTATGACAATGAATTAGTTTTCAAATTCGCTTTGCTGCATTCTAATAACTAAGAAAACAATGTATCATTATTCTTTTCTTTGCCACTCGACACAGTAGTTTTAAATGATTAAATACCTAAAATTATTATTATTGTTCACAGGAAAATAATTTGAAATGGCAGGGGTGGACACCTAACTCGTTGAAGAGGCCATTATCTGATGTTCTGAAATCCTCAACTAAGGACTATAAAGGAAATAGTTGGTTGAAACGAAGAAACCCTGACCAGCAAAGTTTGAGTGACCAACTTATAAAAGAAAAAATAAATTTGGTCAAAACTTTGATCAAAAACTCAGAAGAAGAATCAAAAAATAGGATTTTAATTTTGCAGGAACAGTTAAAACAAGAAAAATTAAAACTCAAAAATTAAAACTCGAAAACACAGGTCGTGTTGATGACGTTTGAGAGTTCAATGTCATCTAACTCAGGGTCATTATTTTCAGGAGTTTTATTTTCCTTAAATTTCATTATTTTCTTGTGTATATTATAATATAATAAATATAAATATATAATATTATACACCTTAAAGATAATAAAGCACAAAATAGAAATTATAATTACAATTGTAACACCCAAATAGTATTTTTGATACAAAACAATATGTGGTTTTTCAATTATATTGTTAAGGCCTTTCAAGATTTCAGGGTTATCATAAGCTAAGGAATCTAAGTTAACATTCTTAAGATTAACTACAGGTAAGTTCGATACAATATTATTGTATGCTATAATATTACAACACGAATCATTTAAAATATTAAAATTAGAAACAATAGCTTTCAGCTGAATCTTATGATTTTCATGCGAGGTGAAACGGGTGTCTTTGCAGTAGGCAATACATTTAGAAGGTAAGTATAATACACCATTTCCACTAAATTCTATTTCAGTAGATTGAGAGTTATTACATTCAATACTCATTTTAGTTCTTTCTGACATTACATATAACCATCTACTACAGCGTAGTGGTTGCCAGATGCTAACGTGACCTTGAATAAATTTGGTTTCACAAATCGAAGGGATTGAGGTAAGTACTTTTGTAATAATTTCCGTTTCACAGGATGGTGTCGCGGAAGAGGAATATAATATTGATGTTTCACAAAGGTAATGATCATTATTAATTGTCTTGCAATAATCCAGACTATCTAACTTACAGTACATTGACCTATCTCTGCAGATACCAATATATTTGGAGGATGGAATAATGGTCGAGTATGAATTTGGATTATTCTTATCATGAGGAACCGGCGAAGGTAAGTTATGATATACACTTAAGTGTATAGGGTTAATGAGAGGGATTTTTACTGTAAACACAACTTTTTCTTTATTGAAGTAACTAGATATTTCTGATATATTTAAAATTGTATACATGTTATCGAGGCTTAAAGGAACTGGAAGTTGTTTAGATTCTGGTAAGAATCTATAATTATCGACCAATTCTGTGTAAAGTTCTTTAGGTGTTAGGATAGTAGGGTACAGGACATTAGATTTGCTAAACATAATAGAGTTAATTATATCTTCAACTTTGAAGGACAAGGCTAGGAGACAATTTTCTATCATGGAAGTTAATTCCAGCATGCGAGACCTAATACCTAATTCTTGTGAAATGTAAGTCAGATTTAGAATATCTTGAGACAATTTTATTCATCCATTGCATTTTTTAGATGATTTTCATTTAGTTTTATTGTACACATGAGTTTCATTGAAAGATCTAAGCGAAGAGGTAGTGACTAATATAGTATTTTCCTTCATCAGAAGGGCTAGTTTCTTTTGGTCTGTTTCTACTTCTTTAATGGCATTGTCGTATCGGATGGCATCGTCTTCATCCATTGTGCCAAATATTTTTTTGGATATAGTGCCTACGAATCCTACAAGTGCAGATCTCCTTGACTGGCGAGATGTAAGGTGAAAAATGGCCTCGTTGCTATGGGCTATATCATTATAACGGGTATTCAATGGTTTAAAGAGATTACTACATTCGAAATAATCAAAGACTTTACCATTGTCCCATATTTGATTAGATTTATCGAGGATAAGACGGAGGTTTAGAATATGTGGGTTAATAAAGGACACATCATAAGGGATAACTATACTAAAGTGACTATCGATTAAACTTAAACCGTCTTATTACAAAACACGATCTAACTTTAGCCCCAACCTACACATTCGATTTAGTTTTTGTATTTGGAACTTTATGCCGACTTTAGTAAAGTTCTTAATACAAAATTGACAACCTAAGACCGGACTAAGTTGACAGTTTTGTAAAAGGAACTGTATTTCGATTTCAGTTAGGTTCTTATTTCAAAAACAGGCTCGATGGTTTAAACCATGTCAAAAGAAAAACCTTGTTTTGTAATAAGACCGAAAGAACCTAAAGGGTCGAAGTAGATGCCAGGACTGTTCGTCAAGGGCGTAATGAACTCCTGACCCAGCGTAGAACTACTGTAATAAAATAAAATTAAAATTAGTATTAAGTATATAGCTAAAGCTATGTTTCAGATCTAGGAGCTAGTTTGATTTCGTCATAGTGATGTGTCACATGACGTCTATTTATCAGTAAGGTCAGGGTGTTTTTGCCATTGATTTTTACAACCTTATACGGTCCTTTCCAAATTGGCGAAAAGGCTTTGCGCAAACGCACATGATTTTTGAGATATACGTAATCTCCCATAATACTGTTTAGATCTTTCCTTACATCTTTGTATGTTTTCGATGGCTTTTTCTCGTGAAAGTTTTAGACGATGATGCAGGGATTTGAGATATTCTGGATACGTAAGGTTTGATTGTAATTCGTAGACGGAGTCCGGAATAAAAGGCTTCTGGCCGAAGAGGAGCTCGTATGGTGTGAAGTTCGTAGTGGAATGAGAAGAGGTGTTATACGCCAACATAGCAGTATAGACATATTGATGAAATAAGAACAAAGGCGATTATAATGATTAAACTATTTAATTAACGCGATAATAATTTAACAGTATGTATGACAGTGCACATCATAGACGAGAGAGGGAGCCTAGCGATTTGAAAAGTTGAAGTATAGAACAAACATATTTGCTATTCATGTTGCGAAGGCGTCCATACTTCTAACATCCTCTCCTGGACGCAGGCGCTTTAAATGTAGACCCATAGATGCGGTGAAGTTGTCATGCTTCGGTCGAGGGAGTCCTTTCGTCAATATGTCGGCGACCATCTCTCCAGTGCATCTATATTGAACCAGGATTTCTTTGGCAGCTATCTTCTCGCGCACGAAGTGGTACCGGACGTCTATGTGCTTACTGCGCGCATGGTAGACAGCATTTCCTGAAAGACTAATCGCACTTTGATTATCGCAATAAAGGGTTAAGGGTGTACCTTTAAATTCAGGTTGAAATTCGTCTGCCAACTGTTTCAACAAAAGTGCTTGTACGAGTCATTCCAATTTGCAACAGGGCAGAATTCAATTTTTTGTTCCATTGCCTGCTTGCCTGTTTAAGTCCATATATTGATTTGTTCAATCTACATACTTTATTTTCATCTTCATAGCCAGGTGGTAGAGACATGTAAAGTTCTTCATCAATTTCACCCTGTAAAAAAGCTGTGACTGCGTCCATTTGATATATTTTGAGTCTATACTTGGCAGCGAGACCAATAAGATATCTTAAGGATGTATAACGAACCACCGGAGCATATACCTCATTGTAATCAATGCCTTTGACCTGTTTATATCCTTTTATTACCAATCTAGCTTTATAGCGTGTGACAGAACCATTGACATCTAACTTAGTTTTAAAAACCCATCGGCAGGGAATTACTGACTTTCCTTCTGGTAAGTTAACTGTGGTCCACGTATTATTCTGTATCAATGACTGGTATTCTGCTTCCATAGCTTTCTTCCATTCATCAGCCTTATCACTGTTCAAAGCTTCTTGAAGGCTTTGTGGATCACTGTTCAGCAAATTCATTGTGGATTCGACATTCTGACACATTAGTGAAGAAGGGTTCTGATAAATATCATTATTTTCTGATCTTATTCTCCTTTGCAGCGGCCTCAAAGTTATATTGGATACTGATGGAGAGTCCATTGTATAATCCGGTACGTATGTTTCATCATTAACATCTTCAAATTGATCAGATTCATCTGAAATACAAATACTTTGAGATACATCCTGTATTTCATCTCTTTCTTGTGTCTCATCATCAATGTTTCTTCCCACAGATTCTTCAGGTTCATCACACAGAGGTAAGTATAAATTCTTCTTTTCTTTATGTTCATTATTCTTTTTATTATCTTCATTTGTGTTTTCAATTTTATTTTTAACCTTTTGACCGCCCATCTATATAATACGCGATGTGTCCTCCAGCGCCACGCTACAAATGTATAACGTATCTATAGTAAAACGTAGGGATGGGATTAATGTCCTATCGACAAATAATATTATAAGTTGAAATTAATGTTTATTCGCCAATTTACGAAGCTAAATAAAAACTGATACCGTATTTTCATATTTTGTTTTATTTCATAAAAAAAACAATATGAAAACCTGGATATATTTTCCCATGGTAAAAACTAAGCTTACAACAGAATGCAGATTTAAGAGGACAACGACACGTGAAAAGTTTACTTCCCGTTGTCCCCGTTAGCAGAATACACACTATGGGGACAACGGGAAGTAAATTTAATCACGTCCCGCTGTCCCCGTGACGGGGATATGGCATACGGGGACAACAGGAATAAACCATCGATAGAATGATGCCAAAATCGCTTAACAACGAACATCATTTTATTTATGTAATGCTGTATAAAAATATTTTTTTAATAAGTATCTAAGTAGTTAGATAAAATTAACTACTTAGATACTTATACTTATTAGAAAATTGATTTGTATAGAGCGTTAAATAAATTTACTTTATCTCCCATACTTTTATTTGCAGAGAAAAGAGAACTATCACCCGTCGTTTTTGACTCAGAAGACATTGAAATGTCTCAGAGTATTTTGCCGTCAAAGATAATAAGGACGAATAGAGCCCCTTCTCCTGTATACGATCCAGAAGACACACCGTCATCGCAAGACATAAAGGAGGCCTCAATAAAGGGATCTAGGTCTTCTGCACCTCCGAGTCCTACGGCGACGCATAATTCTGAAGACTCAGTAACTGGTTCACCTACGAAACAGGACAGTGAAAATAATTTGTCAACAACCCAGCTGAAGGAACAGGTTCCAGAGTCTGCTTGCCAAGACTGTGTGCAATGTGGAATAATTGACAATCGAAATTATCATTTTTGTAAATTACTAAATACAGAGTTGCAATTTTTACATCCTTGCATGAGAACAGTTGCTTATCGTCATATTTTAAAAATTGTAGATGGACTAAAGGGTAGTCACAGTAAAGAAGATATACAGGTGGTCCACGTTAAACCTATAAAAAAGTGATTGCAATTTTGAATAATTTTGTTGATTTTGAGAGCTATTTTCTTGTTACGTTTTGAAATATATAATTTTTTTTTTTTAAGATTTAGTTGTAAGATTCTGCCTTAAATTGAACTGATTAATGAAAACAAATTAATGATTGTACTTAACTTTAATAACGAAACTAAAAGTGATTACAAAATTATTTGTTTTTACGAATAAACACTGATCTGCTATAAACAGAGTTCGTTTTATTAAACAACAGATAAAAATAGATAACAATAGATCGTTTTAGTAATTTATATTTTTTTTAAACAATACCTTCCATTATGTCTACACACTCATAATTTCCTAATGGATCATAGAGTTCCTCATTTTGTACGGAGTCATCATCACTATCAGTTGCCGGTTCAATAATATCAAAGACTGTGTCTACATATTGCAAATTAGCACTTATAGTTATGAGTTTATTGATGCGATCATCAGTTAATCGGTTTCGCGATTTTGTGTGTGTTCGAGCAAAAAGTGACCAATTGCGCTCTGCCGATGCAAATGAAGGTGGTACGCTTAATATCTTTATAGCAATAGATGCAATTGGTTGGTTGTCACACAATCCTTGCCACCACAACCTGGGTTCTAAATTTTGGACCGGTAACCAAATTTGACGTTTATTCCAAAAACCAGATTTAGTTCGGAACTCAGCAAGATTAGTCATAACTTGAATTAAATCTTGGTTTAAGAATGAAGCAAATTTTGTAAGGTAGTCTGTTGCAGTTCCGAATTCTGTGGTCTGGAGATTCATTCCAATATACCGGGGGTCTAACAAGTTCGCAGCTAAATGAATAGGTCGCAGAATAAATTCCCGCCTTTTATTAATATCATTTACGATATCTATTTCTTCTTCATAAGTTACTAAACTTCTGGTTGTATCGGACCGTAACTGAGTTTCGATTGTTTGTTTGATTCCATCGAAAAGGTGAGGTACATCTGATAGTAAAGCATGATTAGACTCTGCAACTGAGATAGCTTTCTCAATCGGTGACAGTATGTCTAGACAACAATCGACTTTTGTCCAGGTTGCAGCTGAAAGAATTATGTTTTTTAAGTTTCTTTCAATTGGTACATCTTCTGAAATAGCTAAAAGTTCAAGAGCTTGTCGATTTTCTTTAAAGCTTTTCAAGCAATAGACAGCTCCAGCCCACCTCGTTTTAGAATAAAGTTTCAATGATGTTACATTGTTGTCGTATAACATTTTTTGCTTCTCTGTGAAGAAAGCTAAGACGCGGCTCCTTTTCTTTATGTATTTAATCACCTTTTTACAATCTCTTATTATTCTTATGCATGAATCCTTTTTGGCGATGTCTTGAAAAAGGAGATTGAATGTATGGGCAGCGCATCCAACGCAAGATATATTATCAAATGTTTCCTCTATTATCCGCCAGGCAGCTCGCATGTTGGAAGCATTATCGGTAATAACACACATAAAGCGCCTGCTCCCAAATTCCTCAATAACCGATTTGATTTCTTCAGCTAAGAATTGTGCCGTTTCCATTCGAGTCCCAGGGGTTATACTTTTAATAAAAACTGGATCTGGTGTAGTCAGTAAGAAGTTCACAACAGACTTACCTTTGATATTGGTCCAGCCATCAAGTACTAAGCCCAAGGCTTTCGCACCGGCAACTTTTTTGCTCATAGTCTCTTTAACCCGGATATACTCAGCTTCAAGTAAGTTTCCTGATATAGAAGCTCGGGAAGGCAATCTGTAATCTGGGCAAGCATAAATCGCACGTGCAAAAACAGCATCTAAGTTTCCATCAGATCTCTGAGAGAGCGCACGTATCTCGGATGATGTAGGGTTTGAATTGGAAGGATTAGCATAAGAAGAGGATAAGGTGTCAAGTGATGATATTGCCGCGCTTGAGTTTGTAGTGTGTAATTCTACCGGAGTTATACTAGATATTTGTGTTGAAGGAGTTGCGACAGATCGTGCATTCAATGAGGAATGAGTACTGCCACTGGTAGAAAATAAAGTTCTGATATCTGATGGTACCCTAGTGCATTTCAGCAAGTGCTCTTTCATTTTGGTAGCGTTTGGTCTTTTAAATTTGTGGCGGCAATAATTGCACAAGACATTTTGTGTTCCTTCGACCTCACCGCTCCTTTCGAAATATTCCCATACATTCGATTTTTGTCGAGGCATTTTTCTTTGTTATCTACCTTCACATCAAATTATATCTGAAAAAATGAAATTAAAGAAAAGTTAAAATTTTAATAGATTTTAAAATACAGATTTACTTAACAGTAATAAAAAATTGAATCGACTTCAATAAAGTTCCGACTTTACTGAATGAAGTCGGTTGTATGTTTTAAGACCTTATTGAAGAGGTGCTGAGAAGGTGAGGTTTGCCTTTATTTGTTTTTATTGACTAGGCTATTATACGCGTTAAGTAGGTATAATGCGTTGCAACTAAGAATGTGCACGTCAATGACCTCTAATTGTCAAATGGTACTTGAAAATATTTATTCCCGTTGTCCCCGTATGCCATATCCCCGTCACGGGGACAGCGGGACGTGATTAAATTTACTTCCCGTTGTCCCCATAGTGTATATTCTGCTAACGGGGACAACGGGAAGTAAACTTTTCACGTGTCGTTGTCCTCTTAAATCTGCATTCTGTTGTAAGCTTAGTTTTTACCATGGGAAAAAGAAAAGGGAAATAAAACAAAATTTATTTATATGTATTCGAATTATAATTTGAGGTAAAAAAAAACAAATAATAATTAAATTTGCACAAATAACACAACTTGAGAATTATAAATATAGTAGTAGAAGTATAAAATCAACAAAAATATCACAATCACTTGCTTAAAAATAATAATCATAGTACACACATAATACTCATCACATAATAATCATAGTACACACGTAATACTTCTAGCACGTAACAACACGTAAATAACACGTAATACTAGCAATGATTTTTCTTGTTTTTAGAAACTAATAGAAAACGCAAGTACATTCCTGAAACGGAAGTTGACGACTTAACGGAATGTCAAGACGACGAACTATTTCAAAATTCTGATTATTCACAAACTTTTTCTTACGATGAATCTACTCAAAAAGAAACAAAATTCAAGGAAAGTGGTACATGCACAGAAGCAGTAGAAATGAAAAAGGATCCAGTACCCTCTGTCATGCATGTGCATGGATGCAATTATTTCGGACAGTTGGTATCGAATGAATTATTAAGGTTCGATGTTGATCAAAGATATGTAATCATGCAAAAAATTCTCGAGGTACTGAAAAATAAGGGAGAATAAAGCTTGCCATATTTTAGCCAGTGCACATATTTTAAGATGATTAGCTAATTAGCTGCTAGTGTGTTATACCAGGTGTCCAAAAATAACATTTGTCTATATCACAAGTTGATTTTATCCTTTTATTTATGATCGTATTAGGGAATGCTGTGGCCTTCAGCATACTACAATTAGGGATTTATAAATGCTTCTACACACCAAAGCCGCCGTTTTCACCCGGTGGGTTTTGCAGCCAACTAAGCTAGCGAACATGACGCAAAACAACCCCGGCGGCGTAACCCGCCGGGTAAGGGTCAATTTACACGTACCACAACCACACCACAGCCACAACCACACCACAACGACGCCACGTGGTCGGGCGTATATTTTGTATTGAAAATGAATATTACAATTTATACGTACCACATTTTGCCGTTGTTATCGACCACCTGGCGACGGATACGACGACATCGCAACCACATCGCGACGGCTACGCCACCACCGGCGGCGGCACCGCGGCCACAACGCCACGACATGACGTCATCAACAGCGCGCGCCTAGCTGGCGCCTGCGCTCCCCCCTCGCAACTACAGCGACAACGCAACCACATCGACATTTTGTCGGTACCACAACGCAACTGCAAAAAGCCGCTGCGACACTATTCACACGTAACCACAGCTTGACCACATTTTGTCGCTGCGACGTGGTGTGGTTGTGGTGCGTGTGAATTGACCCTAAAGCTGCCGGTGACGGCGACTGGTGTGTAGAGGCCTTTAGAATATAAAAAAGTAAAAGACTAGAAAAACATTTTTCATCAACGTGTGTACTGACAAAACAATGAATAAAACTAAGTTAAGGATTAAGTAAATCATTTTTATTTAGACTAATGTAACTTTGTCTAGTCAAATTATAAATATAAAGTCGGATTATGTTAATAATTGAGGATACGAATAATAAGTACACAAATATCACATTAACAACTTTCCTTTGTTTTCTGTAGAATAAAGTACACAATTTATGTTTGTTTTTGATTATTATTAATAGCTTTGGTATTTTGACAATTCAAATCTTAATTAAAAATCCGACTTTATTTAAATCTGTGATTGCTATTACTATTTAAGTGGACTTAAATGTTTATTATTTAGGGTCGATTTTTCAATCGTCATAATAAATCTATAGCATTAAATTGGTAGAATAACTTTAACATTTTGACAGATTTTCTATTGAAACCCTGTATAATAAAAGCAAAAATATAAACGCAACATTCTTTTATTATTTTTTCCTGTATGTTAAAAAACTGTAATAAGTATGTAAAAGTAAAAGATAACAAGACAAAATATCTTTGCCAAGTAAATAAGTAACCTTGCTCATTTCGCAGTATTTAGTCTAAAATAACAGATCAGTTTCATTCACAGGGTGATTTATCTAGTACTAATTGACATTTAGGTACCATAAAAAACTTACTTTTCTAATTTTACAATCTAAAATCACAGATCAGTTTCATTCACAGGATGATTTATTTAATTACTAATTGACATTTAGGTACCATAAAAAACTTACTTTTCTAATTTTACAATGCTTAGTCTAAAATCACAGATTAGTTTCATTCACAGGATGATTTATCTAATTACTAATTGACATTTAGGTACCATAAAAAACTTACTTTTCTAATTTTACAATGCTTAGTCTAAAATCACAGATCAGTTTCATTCACAGGATGATTTTATCTAATTACTAATTGACATTTAGGTACCATATTTCTAATTTTACAATGCTTAGTCTAAAATTACAGATCAGTTTCATTCACAGGATGATTTATCTAATTACTAATTGACATTTAGGTACCATAAAAACTTACTTTTTTAAATTTTAAATCACAGATCAGTATCATTCACACAATACCTTTGGAAAAATCTTTGGGATTGAGTAACTTCGGTACTAACTACATTTAATTACCTACTTTGAGTGATAGTAGTGGAAGCATGGTGCGGCACACAAGTACACATTACAAATAGAGCATATGTATCTTGTTTGTTTTCTACGCTTTTGCTTACCGCATTCTTTGCAGTTTCTATAAAGCTGTGTAATTTGGGGCATGTGTTCCACGGTGTTCCCGGGTAGCATTCTTAAAGGATTAATCTTGTTGCTCCGAGGTACTTGTGGGTGGGTTAATGATAAAGGATTATATTTTTCGATTATTTGCCTAATGAGATTTAATTGAAAATTTGCTATACGGGCTGACGACACATCTGTCACGATTTTATATGTATAAAAAGTATTTAATAAATGCATATCTACCACATGAAAAAAAAGCTTTTTATACCATTTGGAAGTTTTTCGTATGCATTGCACAGAGCTCAATAACATATCAGCTGTATCTACGCTGCCCATATTGTCCGAGTAGTCCAGCACGGCCTCTGGTTTCAGCACCAGCAAACCAGTGCGGCGGTTTTCCTTCATGGACGGCAACATTCTTTTGCTGTGAATAGTGCTTAGTAGATGTATGTCTTTTTTGTCGCGCCACTTTATGACCGTTAGTGGTGGATTGGATTTGGAAATAATTTCTCCTCTTTTAAATTTTTGTGACATTAAAGGCATTCCCGTTCTAGATGGTTTAACAGTACCGCATGCATAAATTTTATTTTCATGTAAATATTTAAATACTTTTGGACTCGTGAACCAGTTATCGACATACAAATGTCGATAAGACTCAAAGAAGTGTTTTATCAACGTAACAACTACTGCACCCCCCACACCCAAATTAGCCGGATCCGTGATTTCACTCGTTGCACCACAATAGACTATAAAATCTATTATTATGCCTGTGGTCACATCACAAAGGACAAACAATTTGATCCCAAATCGGTTCCTTTTTTTTGGGAGATATTGTTTTATAGACAATCTCCCTTTGAATGGTACTATACTTTCATCCACGCATAGATTTCTGTAGGGCGTTAATAGACTTTTATATTTTTGGCGGGCGTGATTGATGATCAGTTCAATTTTTTCTAATTTCGAATTAGTGTTCCTTTGTATTGGATTACTAAAATGTAACATGCCTAAAATGCTGCAAAATCGATTTCTGGACATAAGGGTGCCAAATATAGGTGCCAACAGAAGCGGGTCTGAAGACCAGTGCTCTTCTATTGTTAGATGATTATTTCTCGTCATTAACATAACAACAGCAATAAAAATGTAAAATTCCGGTGGGGTAACATCATGCCATCTTTGCAATCTTGAACTGCTGGACAAAGGCGTTTTGAGCATAAAATAATTGTGAAATTGATTTATATGATTCACAATTTGCGTTACTATATGTGTATCTAAAAAATATTCAAATATATCCAATTCTGAATTATTACCCAGCGTAAAATTAATATTTAGCCCAGAAGAGAATTCATTAAACGTTTCTGTGATTGGTGTGAATGATTCCGATGACCACGTTTGCTGGTTTTGCTGCACTGTGGTTGAGCTTGTTGCTTGCGGTACGGTGGTTGATCGTGGTGTCTGTGGTACTACAGTGTTGCTAATTGGTGACTGGAAATAAGTAAAATAAATAATAAATTCTTCAAATTCTATATACCTACCTAATTGAAATGTTACCTATAGATTTAATAGGGAATAATACGGCAAAGTTTCGGCGCCAGAGTGCAGCACTAGCACAAACGTAAACAAACATTTGTGGCAAGTAGCTCGAAGTGTAACGCGACGTCCTGCGTGAGAGATCTAGACGCGAACGCGAAGCGGCGCGGCGCGGCGCGAAAACAACAAACAGTCGAAACCTATTGAAGTGGCCTACGTGCCCAACGCACGTGGGGTGCGGTGCGGAGCGGCGCGAAATGAAGCGAACGCGATTATTCAACAATGCATAAATGCTGCGTGTTCGGGTTTTAATATAGGGAACTTCTCCTTTCCAAAGGACGAAAAGCTGCGAAAGCTATGGGAAGCAGCAACACGGTGTACTTACCTAAAGACTTTCAGGCAAAAAAAAAACTCTAAAATGTGTTTCGCCCATTTTAAATCCGAAGATTAGGTATATTGAAATTGGAAAATTTTCAGGTAAGATCGATGTAATAATAAAATAATATTTACTTTCATTACGTAAGACTCACAATATGATTCCATTCTGAACATAACGTAGACAGAGAATAGTATAGACTCTTGTATAGCGTGCCGCTGAAAGGGACAAAAAATACAGTCAGAACAATAGATTGAATTGAGGTTATGTATAAATTATCTCAATTTACTACATTATCTCGCGTTAATTGTATCTTTCAACATATTAGTATGTATTATCCAACAGTTTAAAATCCATATTAAGTTAAAACTTTCGCTCAAATACCTCTAATAAAATGAAATATTTAGCACAGTACTGTGCTGACCTTGAAAAAACTGGCACGCGTCGCGAAACAAAAGATATTATCATTCTGTCTCGTTTTTTTACACGATATACGCGTAACTCCCTCTTTTTCTTGTGTGAGTGGGACCAATGCTATCAATTTGTCTATAGTTTTCTCTGTCTACGGAACATCCTAAAATTTCGTTACTTAATTTTTAATCACTCACTTTGAAATGGCCGTAGGATATCAGGGTTATTTCAGTGCAGGTACAATTTATCGGGAATTTACTAAAACTTATTTAAGTAATACGTCTTCAAAGTAAAATACGACTATGTCAATATGGGTAATGGCGGTTTGTTTACATTATTGTGCTAGTGGTGAAGTGGTCAGTGTGCCATCCTGTGGTGCCATCAGCGCCGAGCTTTGCGTAATGTTCCCTATTCACTTTTCTTTAGAGATCGATAAATCGAGTACAAGATTAAGATATAATAATATAATTTATTTATACTTACCTCAGAATCATATTCTTCCGATTCACTGTCCTCTGCAATTACATCAAATTCTGATTCGGACTCCACACCTTGTAATACTCGTAATAATTCATCATATTCACCGTCACTCATTTTTTCGTATGAACACGTGCGCCAACGCAAGATGTAAACATTGCACTACACTAAAATGCACAAAGTCACTATGACCTTGAAACCCGTCCGCTTATGACAGTGGATCGACTCCATACAAAGTTTCGGACATAGGATTATTAAATTACACTTTTCCGATTTTTGAAAAACTAGTGATGCCAAACTGTTCGCCTATATGATACAAGGCCAAATCATTCTTATACATTTTTCGATTAAACTTCAATTTGAGAAGATATTTGACTTTAAGTGATTTCAATGTATGAAAATGTATATTCAAGTTAATGTATCTTCTGATTTTCTCACATTTTCTCCTTTTGACTCATATAGTAGATTTGTAGAGGTGTTTAGCTAAATTTTTCCCAAACACACTTGTGCCCCCCCGGGCCCCCCTTAGAAAATATTAAATGATTTTAAAATAAAATTTATTTTGATCAATTAATTAATCTGCAGCAGTAAATACTAAGATAAATTAAAATTTAAGAAAATATTACTTAAGATTAAATTAATTTTATCAAATATTAACTCAAATTTAAATATAAATTAGGAAAATATATGATAATAAACTATTATATAAAAATCCAGTTTTAAGTTTGAATGGAAACAGGAACAACTTAAGTTTGGCTATTCCTTGCCTGACTTACAAAAGTTTCCCAACTACAAAATTTTAGTTCTACTGTTTTCTTTGCAATTGGTGAGTAATAATTCTTTGATATGATTTTTTTTTTGTATTAATTAATTATATGTATAGATGATACTTTAATGAATTTTCTTATATTTTCCTAAGAGGTCTTTCTCTTAGAAAATATAAAACAATTTTAAATATTATATTTATTTTTAAATTAATGATTTACAAAAGTTAATATCTGGGTTAAAGTAAGTAAAAAAATGTTAATCTTGACAAAATTAATTTATTAAATATAAAAAAGTTACTCTAAGGTATTTTGAAATTATTTTAAAATATAAAACATTCTTGTAAATACATACCTACAAATTTTGCATTATAATGATTATTTACATTTTTACAAACAGAGAAGGTACAGAAAAAATAAATAAAAGATGACTTAAAAAAAAAAAGATTACAAATGAATAAAAATATATAAGAAACTAAAGCCTACGCTAGTGTATCTTCTTCATTATCCGAAGATTCACTAGCAGTGTCTTCATCGGTGTCACCGAAAATTTCATTCACATCCACGAAATTACTATCAACAGGTTCTTGGACCAGAAGTTCGTAGGTTTCCTTGAAAAAACCTCTTTTACTTTTCGTATCCATGCGTGGTCGAATTTGAGCCAACACAGGTTCCAAAGAAATCAACAGGTTGTTCAAGATGTCCTCATTACAAGCTTTGCCAGTAATTTTACGAGAATGGTGCTCTCTGAATCTTCGGAAGTCCTTATTCCTGGACTCTGAAACTTCTTCCGAAAGGAAACCTATTGGGACTACTGAAAGATGCTCTATGATTTGCGACCCATGCACAAGCAATTTATGAACACTTGGAGGCATGTTATACCAGGGATATAATTCCATATACAGCCTGTTTGTTTCCTGGCAGAATTGCTTAAACTCTGGGATCTTAATTTTTTCACCTGATGAAATGCACTGTAGAATAACTGCAAATCTTTTCACAAGACCAACGTCTAATCCAGTCAGTGAAGCAGTTTTGTCAGGATCTCCAAAAAACCGACGAGCGCTGTTGCCATCGTTAGTAGTTCCACTACCTTGTTTCACTACATCAAGCAGCAATCCAGTTTCTCTTCTGAAATCTTCTTGGATTTTCAGTTTCCTGTCACACTCTTTACAGACAATACGTTAGCTTTATTTTCTTTCATAAACTTCCACATTATTGGACGGCAATATGAAGTTGATGAACGACGCTCGTTTTGCCAAATAACTTCACCGTCTTCCGTAACTAATTTCCGTGGCACTAAACTAGCCATAAAAACACTTGCCATTAGGTCTTCGTTACTTTTCTGTTTATAAATACTTAGATCGGAAGCGCCATCAAAGCCCCATTTACTGATTAGTATTAGTTGTTGATCATCAATTGTGTTACTATCAACCAATGACTCAAACAGTCTTGCCGTAGTTAGGTCTAAAAGAGCTTGCAAATTGATTTTGCATTTTTGCTGATGTCTCTGTAACAACAATATTACTTTTGTCGGGATAACACTTTTTCTTTTCTTTTTGTAGTTTGTAATAACTTGGATATTTACTTATGCCTTCGGTCATGCTAAACTATCTAAGAGTAATGTAGCGCCATTTAGATAGTTTCAATGTAATATACAAGGCTAACGCCTTTACTGCTGGTATTTCTATTTGTAAATTTGGAGATTCTCCATCGATGTTTCTTTTGATGGCTGAAACAGCTTGTGGATTCTCCACCATATATTTTAATACTTCAGCAACTTCATTATTTCTGGTTGACTTAAGTGCTTCTACAGTGGAAAACGCTAGTTCGTTAGCTTCACTTTTCGTACGTACTCGTGCGTTCTCTGAAAGGCGTCTACGCTTCTGACATTCACTGAGATCTTCAAATGGCTTACGGGGCAGTTTCTGTGTAGACGTGGAGGCATCTTGCTTAGGTGATATATAATGTTCTTGTTTTGACGTTGATTCACTAGTATCCGGTGGTGATACAAAGTCAATTTGCTCGACGCTTGCTGCAGGTGCTGTTGCATTTTCCTTGTTGAACAGCGGCCATTGTATATCAGACTTCGTAGCTGGGAAACATTTTGTAAGTCAGGCAAAAATAGCCAAACTTAAGTTGTTCCTGTTTCCATTCAAACTTAAAATTGGATTTTTAGATAATAGTTTATTTTCATATATGTTCCTAATTTATAATTAAATTTGAGTTAATATTTGATAAAATTAATTTAATCTAAAGTAATATTTTCTTAAATTTTAATTTTACTTAGTATTTACTGCTGTAGATTAATTAATTGATCAAAATAAATGTTATTTTAAAATAATTTAATATTTTCTAAGGGGGGCCCGGGGAGGCACAAGTGTGTTTGGGAAAAATTTAGCTAAACACCTCTACAAATCTGCTATATGAGTCAAAAGGAGAAAATGTGAGAAAATCAGAAGATACATTAACTTGAATATACATTTTCATACATTGAAATCACTTAAAGTCAAATATCTTCTCAAATTGAAGATTAATCGAAAAATGTATAAGAATGATTTGGTCTTGTACCATATAGGAGAACAGTTTGGCATCACTAGTTTTTCAAAAATCGGAAAAGTGTAATTTAAAAATCCTATGTCCGAAACTTTGTATGGAGTCGATCCACTGTGTGACGTCACAGATTTACTTCTATACAAGTTCGTGGCGTTGCGCGCACTGACAATTAGCCACTTTGTGAGGATGGGTTTTTCAAACGGTGTTTCACTATCGACAATGATTAGAAAACCTATTTATTCTTGATTAAGGTGAATAAAACGTAGTTTATAGTTTACAATATTTATAAAATATTATTTATTCACGTCATTTTCTAGCAATAATAGTATTTTATGATCGTTTCGACGAGATGAAATATAGCGAGGTCTTCATCGTGTCCCATCACTGGCTTACTTTATATCAAGTACTTGGCGTTGGGGTCATTAAAATATTTTCTGGCGTTTTCGTTTCTATTGAATATAAAACAAACAAGAACTTATTATGTGTGAAAAAGTTAAAAATATGGCTAATAACAGGGCAACTTTCCATAAAAACAAAATAAAAGGTCTTGTAAAAGTCGTAAATTTATTTTATACTATTATTACTTCTAATCAAGTAGTGGCGCTGAGGGCACGAAAATCTCGAACTTGTATAGAAGTGATTGGCGGTCAAAAGGTTAATAATTTCTTTTTCTTTTTCAGGTGCTTCATCGGTTTTATTTCTTTTAATTGCAGCTTCGAGGAATACGACATCTCTACTTACAATTCCTTTCTTTGTTTCAGTATCTATGAATTTGTAGCCTTTTGTACAGTCGCTGTATCCAACAAATATTAATTTTCGTGACTTTACATCCAACTTACTTCTATGTTCTTTAGGAATATGCACCATTGCAGGACATCCGAATATTCTCATGTGATTTAAGTTTGGCTTTTTTCCAGTCCATACTTCATAAGGCGTTGCATCTGATAAGCTGCGAGTGGGAGACCGGTTCACTATGTATGCTGCTGTAGTAACGGCTTCAGCCCAAAAATCTTTCTGTAAACCAGAGTTTAATGTCATACATTTAGCACGCTCAATTAAGGTACGGTTCATTCGTTCGCTTAATCCGTTCTGTTCGGGTGAGTATGGATTTGATGTCTGGTGCAAAATTCCATGCTTTTTCAGGTAAGTGTCAAAATTATTATTTTTATATTCAGTTCCATTATCAGATCGAAGAATTTTGATTTTTTTATTTAATTCATTCTCTACTCTGTTTTTATATTCAACAAATTCGTCAAATACTTCACTTTTGTTTTTTATAGGATATATGTATACTCGGCGAGAAAAGTCATCAATAAAGGTTACAAAATACCTTGCCCCTCCTATTTTTTTAATAATGTTCATGTATTAGACATGTTCGAATTGTTTAAATGGGGGTTAGAACGAAGTCATCAATTAGATTTCGAACATATTGAAGAGATCGATGACGGTGAACTGCATTTTTGGACTGGAGTTACGAAAGTTCAGTTCAACTTGGTTTTAAGTCTAACTCCATCTCTACGTACCAGAACGGATAAGCCTGCAACCGCTTTAGGCATACACTTGACTAAAATAAGAACTGGTGAACCGGACAGACGATTAGCTACAAAATTCAAAATATCGAAAAGTACGTTACAGAGAAAAATTCATATAGCTAGAACATGTTTAACTGATGACTTTGTTCCACATTTTCTTGGCATAGATCACATAACTCGAGAAGAGTTTGTTTCCAGAAACCTTACCATTCCAGCTCATATTTTTGGAGGCAACCATGACGCAGGAATTCTTGTATTTGACGGCACATATCTTCATGTGCAAAAGAGCGCTAACTTTTTATTTCAGAGAATAACATATAGTCTACATAAATTCCGGAATTTAGTCAAACCATTTTTGATAGTGTGCACAGATGGCTATATAGTTGATGTCATAGGCCCATATGCAGCAACAACCTTAGATGCTACAATAATGCGCAGTATCATGCAAGAAAACTCAGATTGGCATTGGTTTCTAAGGTCTAATGATGTATTTATATTGGACCGCGGATTTCGGGATTCTATTACAACAATCGAAGGTTGTGGTTATAATCCACACATGCCACCTAGCAGACCCAGAGGAGAACAATTATCAACGGCCGAAGCCAACAAATCGAGATTGATAACAATGGTCCGATGGCCAGTAGAGACCATAAATGGCCGATTTAAAAAAGATTTTAAAATATTTCGGCATACGTATTTTAATCTTGCATTGCCTAATATGATGACGGACTTTAGGATTACTGCTGCACTAATTAATGCAACCCGACGTCCTTACGAAGATAGCGTGTACGTAGAGCAATTTATAAATATGAATTTTTAGCAATTTATAATGAGAATATAAATAGAGAGAATGAATTGGCACAATATGTACAAGAAAATAATATGAATAGGCAAAGAGTAGCCTTCGTGCCTATTGATGGTAATGATCCATCTTTCGGTGATTTTCCTCAACTTACATATGAAGAATTGACTTTGTTTACATTGGGGAGTTATCACTTGAGATTAGCCAGATCTTACTGCCACGAGCACATGCGACCAAATGGTCTGTACACATTAGAAGTATACAGACACCGCACGTTGGTTGACAACAAAATATTAATTAGAATACAGTCTCGACATGTCAGGAGTAAACAATATTATACTTATGTTTTGGTGAATGCAACACGACATGGTCGAGAGAGTATCGAGGGATACTACTGCTCATGCATTCACGGCCGCCGCACTATAGGAAGTTGTGCCCATATTGTGAGCATAGTGTACTTTTTATCCTGGGCCAGACATCAAGAAAATATTGAAACACCTGCGGCTTTCTTGGACAATGTTTTAGACATTGATGGGGCTGAATAAACATTTAAAAAAAAATGTATTTTTTTTTCTCTTCCCTAAAACCACAAGTTATAAGTTAAGTTTTCATACTAGGTAGATTACATTTTTTTATTATTATTCTTTCATGATCCCCATGAGCCACAGCAATGCGCCACTTATCATTGAAAAGTATAATCATTTGTCTTTGATTCCCGCCATATTTTATTTCTGTACGCCGTGGGTATATTTTTCACACTAAATGGGCCATTACCTTTACAATCAAAATTGCATGCACTAACACTAATTGTAGATGGAGTCTAGCGAAATGGATCGTGGCTGCACAGTGACACCACCCCCACGTGCTGTCCCAATAAGCATGGCCTTGCCGGTGCAGTTATCTCCACATGCAACTCTACGAGTTCCATCTAATGAACACGTTCTCATACACGTAACTGGATCTGGAAATATTCGGGTAAACTTTTACGTTCCTCGACATTTTTATCTTATTTTTTTTTGGGTATTATTTTTTTCGGAAGTAGAATTGCATTCCGAAACAATCTTGTTTTAGGCTCTGCGAGGTACAATAAATGAAGAGGCCAGGGGATTTGACTTCAACGAAGAAGAGGATTCACCTTCCCTTGCGGTTAGTCAGTTATCACAATTATATGTTTTTAGACATAATAATAACCAATAAATGTTTATTTCAATTTTTCTTTTTGCTCTAGATGCGTGATGATGAATACTTACCGTCTTCGTTGGCTGAGGCTTTAGCGGTAGATTCCGGTAGCGAAATTGATGAATGGGAAGACTATGATGATGTCGACCTACTTCGGATTTTAGCGGCGGATGAAGCAAATAGGGAAGAAGAAATGGTGGCAGAAGATGTTGAATTACTCCAAGGGCATGAAAGTGAGCCGGAAAATGTGTTAACTTGGTACGAAAATTTGACCAGTTCACAGGTGTTGAAGAGTCTTATCAAGAGCAGTCTGGCCCCACTATTCAGGAAACTTCCCCCATAAATATATTCAAAGTTATTTGGGACCGGCAAATAATGGAAACGATAGTAGAACATACTAGTTTATATGCTTGGCAAATTATAGCTCGTGCAAGTGCAAGCGAAGAAGGCATCACTAATGGGTCGCGTCTTCACGATTGGGATGAGACTACGGTGGAAGAATTATATCAATTTTACGGTATATTGATTTACATGTCACTATGTAACAGAGCTAGGCTCGATGAATATTGGACGACAGGAGTACTAGGTATGCCATGCTTTAGAAAAATTATGAGTAAAAATAGATTTATCTTACTATTACGATTTTTACACTTCATCGATAATGACTATCTCATATACGCTATTCAAGGGTAAGAGCGAAAAATATATAAAATAGCCCCAATCGTCGAGCACTGCAACAGAAAATTCGCTGAAATATACATTCCACGTAAAGCCCTTAGCATAGATGAGTCCCTTTTATTATGGAAAGGTCATCTATCTTGGATACAGTGTATAAGGACAAAAGCCGCAAGATTTGGCATCAAGACGTATGAGTTATGTGAGGCGGAAACGGGCTACTTATTAAAATTTGTAATATATGCGGGAAAAAATCAAGATATACATGACAGACAAGCTATACATGGCTTTACAAACTCAACATCTAAAATTGTCTTGAAGTTGGTCAGCAAGTGTTTACCTTTACCTAATGTTTATAGATATCAACTAATATCTATCTATAAACAAAAGGTAAAGGTAAACACTTGCTTACCATCTGTGTGCAATGGGTGTAAACAAAAGATAAGAAATGTTTGTGAAAGAAAAGCGTGTACGTTTCGGAGCTTTTATGGTTCAGTTACAAAGTGATATTCTGAGTAGCAACTGGGTTTAGTAAACTTTTGAATAAGTTTTTTTAAATGTACCGGTGAAAAACTATGTGTGCAAATATTTTCAATAATAAATGAATATAAACTACACATGTGTACGTGTCTGTATCTCTTTACCTTTGCCTGTAACGACTTCCGGATATAACGACGAAAATAGAGTGGTCCCTTCATTGTCGTTATACCCGAAATCCACTGTACTTAAATATACAATATGTAACAAAAACCCTGTTGTTCCTTTTAGGGACGTATACATTTACCTACAAGAACAACATTGATGAAATTATAATTTAAAAAAAATGACCATTGGCCAGTCGGGAGGTCAATAACAAACAACTATTAAAATCGGCACATTCAAAAAAATGTTTAGAGTATCTGATTTAACAAGTACATCTTTGTTTCGCTAAATAGTCTACGAGTTCGGCGACTTTCTTTGAAGCGATTGAAGATGCCGCCAAAGCTACCGCGGCGTGCACGGGCCCCATGTCGTGTCGGTAACACGTGCCCACTTACCCCCCCCCCCCCCCCCCCCCCCCCCGCGCCCTTTGCCCCGCCCGCACCGCCCTGCGAATCACTAAGTAGCAGCGTTGCAAAACCTACCGATTTTTCGGTAGATCTCCCGATATTAGCCCTCGTTTACCGAAATACCGATTACGATGGCATGTCTACCGATTTTTTAGTTTGCAAGGGGAAGAACCTTGTTTGGCCGTATGCTCCAAATACTATAAATAAAAATGGACTCTATAGAATACGTATTAAGATTCATAATACTAGAAGGATTTGATAGGATACAGTAAGGGAAATCCCCTGTAAACATGAAATGACTTCTTTTTTGAAAACATTTCATATTCGATTCATTCTTTCTCGTAGAGCTCGTACGTATTCATTTTCTTAGTGCGAAGTTAACTTTATAATGTCTGAGGAAAGTTCAGATTCTGATTCTGGTGCTGGCGCATCGACCAGTACAGGTGTCAAGCGAAAGAAATATCAACAAAAATATAAAAAAGAGTGGGAGTTACGACAGGAATTCTCTGCATGGTTGTCTCCACATTTATCAAAACCTACTTTTGCAATGTGCAAATCTTGTAATAAGGAGATAAATATATCTTCGGGATACGACGCTCTCAAAAAACATGCCAGTTCTAAACTTCACGAAAAGAGTGTTAAGAGCTTAGCTGTTCAACCAAAATTGTCAGACTTCGTTAGTAAAGAAGTTACCCAGTTTAAACATCAAGTGAAAGAAGGTAAGTTAGTTATCAAATTCTTTGCGCCGCACCGTTAGCAATGTAAAATAGAGTCTGTATAATGAATTGTTAAATCAACAATTTCATTAATTTCAGGTGAAATCCGGATTGCTGGGTTTGTGGCTGAGCATAATCTTCCATATAATATTACTGATCATCTTTCTAAATTAGTTGTACAGATTTGTCCAGACTCTAAAGTTGCAAAAAGTTTAAAATGCTCACGTCCAAGAGTGCAGTCTATCGTGGAAAATGTAATTGGTGCAGAGAGTTTCGCAGAACTTTGTGAAGATTTACGTAATGTTAAATTTTCGTTGGTTATTGATGAATCAACAGACCTATCAACGACAAAACATCTTTGCATGGTGGCAAGGTATGTCAAAAATAATCAAGTACGTGATTCTTTTCTCGCCCTGATTCCCCTTTCTTCAGCAGATGCCACCACACTTTGTGAAAGCATTGTAAAGTTTTTCATGGACAACAATATTCCTTATAAAGATAATTTGATTGGATTTGCATCCGATGGTGCAAATGTAATGATGGGACAAAGACATTCAGTGATGGTTTTATTAAAATCAGAAATCCCAAATTTATTCATCATGAAATGTATATGCCATTCTTTTCATTTATGCGCATCTTATGCTGGCGAGAAAATCCCTCGATTCGTCGAAGATTTAGTCCGGGACATTTATAATTACTTCGGTTCAAGTCCGAAAAGAACAAAAGAGTATGAAGAGTTTCAAATATTTTGCCAATTAAAAATTCACAAGATTTTACACCCTTGCCAGACGAGATGGCTGTCGGTACATGCAGCTGTTAGTCGGATTCTAGAGCAATATCCTGCTCTAAAATTATATTTCATCGATGCTGCCGCCTCACAAAACGAGTTGCTAATGGCCTCAAATATTTTAAATAAATTGAACGATCCGGTATCTCTTTTATTCCTTCAATTTTTAGATTTTGTCTTGCCAATTTTTAACCAGCTGAACAAAGAAATGCAAGCGGAGGGTGCTAGAATTCACATTTTATACTCGCACGTGTGTGCATCCTTGAAAACTCTGTTAGACTGCTTTTTAAAGAGGTCTTACTTGAATGCAACTAACATTGAACATGTGAACTTTAAAAATCCTCATACCATATCATACTTTTTTTATTTAAGTTGTATGTATATAAAAAATAATTTTTCAATTGAAACTGACATAATGATTTAATACGTTTTAGGTTTCCAACAGATCCACCTATAAGAAAACTGTGGATTGAGACAACTGGTAGAATTGATTGGATCCCCACTAAATGTAGCACAATTTGTTCGCAACATTTCGATGATGATAATTACATAACAACAAAGTCAGGGAAAAAAAACTTAAAATCAGGCGCTTATCCGCACAAATATATCGTTATGTGTTGTTCAGTAAGTAAACTGATTTTGTTCTAGAAAATTTCATTTTAGTCTCGTCAAATCAGTTTTTTGTCTAAAAATGGCAACATCTGAATCATCTTCCGATTTTTATAACACTTATGGTTGAAAATAAGGAAATTGAAAATTATGCCTTTTTTATTACGTTTTTTATACTTCTTTGATGACTGCTAATAAACAATTTTTTTTACAGTCATCACTACCATGTACCAGTGATACCGTAACAAAAACTGCATCTACCCCCAACATAACTCAGGGTGCATCTAACGTAGAAGAAAAAACATGTCAAAACACGGTAATAAAGTTTTGCATTATTTTTCTTGATTAGATACATTAATAGCAAGTGTAAAATAGTCACGTTGTTTTTTTATTACAGCCGACTGTGGATGACCACAAACCAACTCCATCTACACCACGAAGAGATAAGTCCATAAAACCACGAAGCATTCAGGTAAAAAATTATGCTGTGATAAATTACACGCACATACAATGTTATGTAAACTGTTGACATCTATGTAATGTGAATCTTTTTTACTTAATTTAGTTATGATAACTCGAAAACGGCTGCATTGATTTTAATGACATTTTGTTGTTTTATTCATCCGCTAAGAAAGGATTTCCCGAAATTCCAAAGGAAACGGGAAAAAACGGGATGCGCGTACAAAGTTGTCAAAAAAAAAAGCTAGTAAATCACATAATTCGCAAAAAACCCTACCTAAATAATCATTTTAATATTGAATGTGCTAACAAAATGTGTAAATATGTGTTAAAACGGGTAAACTAGACGAATTGAAATGCATACTTAAATCATTTAACCAATCAATACACATTATTTTACTTACCGAGACGTGGATAAAAAGCAAAACAGAGGCAGGACTGCTCGAAATACCGAATTATACACATATTTACAATATTCGAACAGATGGTGTAGGCGGTGGCGTTTCTATGTATGTACACAGAAATATCAAGTTCAACATTAAATATGACCGCTACGTAAATGGTAACAATTTTCTGTTTATTCACCTGGAAAAGCTATCGCTGACCGTTGGAATCATTTATAAGCCACCTAATACGAATGCAAAACAATTTCATGAAACGTACTCGACTCTGTTAGATAGAACAAGACAAAAAACAATTGTATTTGGTGACTTTAACATTGATTTACTGCGAAATGAACGTAAAACCACAGACTACAAGAACATGGTACATGAATCAGGCTACTCTATAATAAACAATACTCATGAACAGTATGCCACTCGGGAAACAGTAAATACAAAAAGCATAATCGATCATGTGTGTACAAATATTTCCGATTCCAGCATACACATGGCATTAATTGTGTCAACTTTATCTGACCACAAGCAAATATACGTAGAGGTAAAGAAATATAAGCAATCATTTATACAGAAAAAACAATATCAAGCAATTGACTACAGCGAACTTGTTAACAAAATACAGAAGGGAAATTTACCACAGGAAGACTATAGCTATGACACACTTGAAACATACATCAAAAAGCAAATTGAAGATGCAAAAATTTCAAAAACTAAAATCCTTAATTTACCCCAGAAGGACTGGATTAATAAAACTATAATTAACAATATAACTGAAAGAAATCAACTATGGCACAATTACTTAAAGGATCCTAAGAGTAAAGAACTAAAATCAAAGCTAACAGCTGCAAAGGAAAAAGTGAAAAAGACAATAGGCAAAGACAAGAAGAAATATTATTATGATGCTTTTGATAAATACAAAAAGAACCCCAAGAAGATGTGGAAATTAATAAATACCCTTGCTAAAAATAAAATAAACTGTGACTGTGCTCCCCCAAAGTTAATTGTAAATAATACTGTCATATCAGATGGTACAGAAATTTGTAACAGTTTTAATCATTACTTTGCGACAATCGGCTCTATACTAGCTCGTAAAATACAATCAAACCAACCTAACACTATACACACAAAAACTATACATAAAGCTAAGGACAGCCAAAGCCCTAATCTAATGGAACTGCAACCCTGTTCAAAAGAAGAAATCAAAAAAATTATAGATAACTTAGATAATAATACCAGTTGTGGGATAGACGGTATACCCACTAAGGCTATAAAGTGTATCGGAAACCTAATCGCAAATAATCTTGCAAATTGTATTAATGACTGTCTAAAGAAAGGTGTTTTCCCAGACAGCCTTAAGATAGCCAAGGTGACCCCTATTTATAAAGCAGGAACTAAAACTGATCCCGGCAACTACCGGCCTATCTCTGTATTGCCTTTAATTTCAAAAATATTTGAAAAGGTATTATATACACGGTTATTTGATTACTTGAACAAAATAGACTTTCTTTATGAACATCAGTACGGATTTAGACCACATTCTAATACACTCGCAGCAACAATCGATTTAGTAACTAAAATTAAAAATAATATCGACAAAAAGCAACTAGTTCTAGGTATTTTCATTGATCTTAAAAAAGCATTCGATACAATAAGTCATTCCATACTATTAGAAAAACTAAAAAGCATTGGAATCACTGACCAAGCTTACAAAATTTTCGAATCATATCTTGCAAATAGACATCAGATAGCAAAAATTGATAATTTTGAAAGTGTATCTGCTGAAATTGTATGCGGAGTTCCGCAGGGATCAGTTTTAGGACCACTGCTTTTCTTAATTTATATAAATAATATAAGTAATATTGGGTTAGCGGGACATATCTCACTGTACGCAGATGACACATGTCTTTTTTATTTCGGCCACTCCATGCATAGTGTTATTACTGAGGCACAGCAAGACTTTCATATACTAAATACGTGGCTTAAGCAAAACTTACTGACTATTAATGTTAACAAAACTGCATACATAATATTTTCTCCTAAGAACAGAAAGATTCCTGATTTCCCTCCTCTTACGGTTGACGGTCAACAACTGTTAAGATCAAACCATGAAAAATACCTGGGCCTGATCTTGGACAGCAGACTGACATTCAGACCACACATTGATTATGTTAGAAGCAGATTGATTCCGTTGACTGGAGCTCTGCGAAATATTGCTAAATGTGTGCCATTTAAATTACGCTACACAATCTATAATACACTAGTCAAACCGCATCTAGACTATTTAATTCAAGTGTGGGGACAGGCCGCTATTACACATCTTCATGACCTACAAGTAACGCAAAACAAAACAATCAAAGTTCTTTTTAATTACAATTACCTAACACCTACGAAAGACCTTTATGCTAAAACTAAACTATTTAATCTTAGAAAATTATATATTTACCACATGCATACTAATTAAGAAAATTTTAACAAACACAATACACTCACAAATCACCTTCAAACACAAAACTCACCACTACAACACTAGGAATACGGATAGTATAGAACTGCGTTCGGTTAGGACTTTGTACGGAAGAAGAACTATTCAGTTTGAGGGAGCGCAGCTTTATAATAATTTACCGAAAGAAATAAGAGACTCTTCATCAGTGAACATTTTTAAGAATAGGTTAAAGTTGTATTTGGCTAACCAACAATAATATATCATTACTAGTATGTACTCGATAGATTGAACGACAATTATGTTTATTACTTAAGATATTTTGTTTAGTTTCTCATATTTAAGTGAACTATGTATGTTCTTTTTGAGAAATAAATTTCTTTAAACCGAACACAGTTACAAAATAATATATACTATTTTTTTATTTACAGCAACAGTTATTATCGCCTTCAAACGCAACTTCACCTAGAAAAAGAAAACTACAAAACATTATTAACACTAAGGAACATATCATTAAGAAGCAGAGATTACAAAAAAAAGAATACAAGCCCAAAATAGAAGATTAAAACGCAAAATTAATAAAATTGAAGACATTTTAGTTAATATCCAAGAAAAGTTTTGTTTGAAAGATGAAGACACGAATATTCTGAAAAATATTAATTTACAGGTATTACAGACTCTTACACTAGCCGTGTTCGTATTTTGTATGCCTTTGTCGATCGTTTTCTTGCTTTCTTTCAATATTAAAAAGCGTTCCTACATTTTTTTATTAACAGGCTCAAGAACTGACACGACGCATGGTTACAAAAAAGTCTGGAGGAAAATGCAAATAAAAATATAGCCCAGCGCTTCGTACCTTTGCGTTGACATTACATTATTATTCACCGAAGGCCTACGATTACATACGTAGAACTTTCGATACCTGTTTACCAGAAAGGCGTACACTTAGAAAGTGGTACGAAAAAATCGGAGGAGACCCAGGTTTTACTAAAGAATCCTTCGAAGCGTTGAAACAAAAAGCTAAAAATACAAATTACACCATAATTGCGGGGTTAGCTATTGACGAAATGGCTATACGCCGACGTATAGAATATGACGGTGAAAAATTAGTGGGACACGTTGATATCGGTACTGGCGTTGAAGGAGATCATGTACTAGAAGCTAAAGAGGCTCTAGTTTTTTTAGTTACAAGCATAAACTGTAACTTCAAAGTTCCCGTTGGTTATTTCCTTGTGGACGGTATAACAGGAAGTCAGCGGTCTGACTTAATTTTACAATGTCTAGAACTTATCCAAGAAACTGGTATAAGAATTATATCGTTGACTTTCGATGGATGCGCTGCTAATATAGCAATGGTGAAATGTTTGGGTTGTTCTATAGAAAATCGAAGAATTACTTTTAACCATCCTGTAACTAAAGACCCAATTTTGGTAATATTGGATCCATCTCACATGATCAAACTATTGCGGAACGCTTTTCAAAGCTATAAAACTTTTATAGATCCAGATGGCAATAAAATACAGTGGATTTTTTTGGAAGAACTAAATAAGCTTCAGGAAACAGAAAATTTTCATTTAGCTAACAAGTTACGTTACCATCACATACATTTTCTAAATCAAAAAATGAAGGTAAAGCTCGCAACACAGCTATTCAGCCTTAGTGTAGCGGATGCTATAGACTTTTGTTGCAATGAACTGAAACTACCTGAATTTAAAAACAGTAAAGCAACATCGCAATTTTTGAGGATAATTAATAATATGTTTGACGTGTTTAGTACCCGAAGCACTTTTCAATTTAAATTTAAGAAAGCGCTTACGGAAATTAACTCAATGGAACTTTTAGGATTCCTAGACACAGCAGTCGACTACATATCACGACTAAAATGTCTAGACGATAGGCTGTTAATACAAAGCCCGCGAAAAACAGGCTTTATTGGGTTCATTGGTTGCGCCGAAGCAGTAAAACATATTTATAATCATATAATACGTACTCAAGTAGTATTACTTGAGTACGTATTATATGAACGCATAATTATATTAATATCTGTTTATTATATCTTTGAAAATACAAAAATACGTAAACATATAAAAATTTGGCACAAAATGAGACCCTTCCGGTTTTCTTCTTATAAACTAAAAATATAAAGAAAAATCAACATAAAATCTTCTCTTTTTAACTAATTAATAAATGTTTCAAAACAATCAACAAGTTTCGTACAATAATTATCACATTATAAACAGTTTTGACACATGTCAATATTGTGCTCACGACAAATTGCTCTTTTGCATTTTGTACACTGCGAATTTGTCTTTCGCTGTTTTTTATAAGAACAATAACCACAATAGCGACGCTTTTTTGGCTCTGGTTCTTCTGTGGTATTCTCTGGCAATGGCTGCGGCTCCTTCTGAAGGATATTCGTGATATTGTCACGTACTGAACGCTTCAATGTAGGGGCTTCCAGACGCTGTTGCATCCATGGCCGAGTCAAATCAGTGCTCAATTTTTTCATAAAGTTTTTGCGACTTAGCGGTTTTTCTTTGTTAGATAGCTTGTTATGGCAGTGTATAATATAAGAATTTACGAAAGACATATTGAGCATGCCGTAAAAAACAGCCATGGGCCACCTATTCGTCTTCCTATTAGTAGACATAGAGGAACACATTTGATCAAAGGAATCGACACCCCCTTTTGTTTGGTTATAAAATAAAATCATGTCTGGTTTTCCATTAGTACGGTCGACTACAGCGTCCTCATCACATAATGATAAAAGGTACAGAATCTTAGACGGCGTAGGTTTATAAGATACTAGGGTCAACGGACCATCGAAGCAAAATATAGAAGATCCTACCGGACGGGTACGAGTATATTTTAGTGCTTCTGGAATTTCCCTTTTATTAGATCTTATGGTTCCAACCAATGTCAAATTATATGGAGATTTTAGTAAGCTTTTAGCCAGTGGTACAGAAGTGAACCAGTTGTCACACGTAATATTTCTATTAGTACCGTGCACAGTTTTCGTCAGCTCCTTTACATAATACTCGCCAAGAGGGAGGCCATTAGTCTTAGTACTCTTACCAAGGTAAGGTATTGCATCCACCATATATTTAGTTGCAGCGTCGCATATAATTGGGAATTTAATTCCGTATTTATCTGGCTTATTTGGGATGTACATACGAAATGGACATCTACCCCGAAATCCTAGCAATTGTTCGTCTACCGTTAAGTTTGACCCTGGTGTATAATTTATCCTGCATTGGTTGATGAAAATATCCCATATCTTTCTGACAGGTAAAAAAGCATCGTCCTGTCTATGAGTTGGCCGTAATGACTTATCGTCCATTCTGAGACAACTTAGTAGAAATTCAAACCTTTCTTTACTCATTACACTAACGTATCGAGTACCAGCGAATGATGCATCGAATAACTCATCAGTGGACAAGTAGTTATTCTTCATAACAGCCGTCAACGTAAGTATTCCTATGAGCGCCCAAATCTCTGTGACACTAGTATCTTTGTAACTTGCCGAAATCTCTTTTATATTTACTCGCTTTCGTACCATTTCTTCATTAGTCCATTTCACTATCTCTTCTATAATTTCATCTTTGATGAAAAGTTGAAAACATAGTAACGGATCGACGATATTCCGGTTCATTCGTGTGGGTCCTCTATTTGTACGTACTACATTGATTGAAGAAGTCCTACCGCTAGAGCTACCCTTCACAGTGCTCCAAATATGTTTGTTTTTTGAGCGTAATGTACGTTGCGGTAATATAATGATTCTACCTGATGATGACTGAGGTATATCTGTATTAGTTGATTCAATAGACGTACCATCATTTTGAAGAGTTTCTTGGCTAGTTGACTCGTTTGAACACTCAACATAGTCCACAACCTCGTCTTCCACGTCACTATTGACTTGGTCATGAGTCACGCAATCTTCTTCTCCCGAGTCTGAGTCGCATGTCTCCGAGTCACTTATATTTTCTAAAAAGGACGCTATCTCGTCAGTTTCCAGTTGTCTAGAGGACGCCATCTTGTTTTTCTACCTAAAATAATATTTATTTTTTAAAAATAAACTAAAACAACGTTAAATCCTCCTAAAATAACTATTTCCAAAAACTCAAACCCAGTGTAAAAGTTACACAAAGCCTAAACATAGGCCAAATTGACCTACAACATTACGATATCTACAATATGGAGGTACTTACCAAGGCAATACGGCCGTCTCCTGTTGGCTCGCGGGCTGTACTAAGTTGGTTCGATCAATCACGGCGATCGAAAGAAGTGTGCGAAAGAGAAAGCAATTATTAGTTTTCGTATAGGTAAAAATTACCTAGATTGGGCTTCTAGGGTTAAATGTGTTAGCATAACTTAAAACAACTGATCGATGTGGTCCATAGCTGTCTCTTGTCTCCTTTTTTCAAAGTATTCAATCATCGTACCCACTTCATCAGTCTGTTTTTTTCTTTTACTTGACGATGATGATCCTGAATAAGATGTTCCTGGACGAGACGTATCTACATACGTCTCGTACGGACGGAAAATTGATTCGTAATGTTGTCGTACAACCAATGAACTAAGTACTAAAGTGGAGTGAACTCTTTTTGCTGGTTTTATTCGCGAGTGCAATATCGTGCGAGCTAGCAAGGCTGAGGTAAGCTCTTCACCACCTCGGGAGAAAGAGACAGGCTGCGCGAGTCAAGAACACTTATCTCACCGGAATCCTCCGCTGCTGATAACAGTACCCGAACAAAGTCCACAACAGGAAAATAGAATTATTTATAACTAATTAAGATAACATATTGCAAGTACAAATATTGAATGTAACTTCTTATGTAAATATAATGAATCTTCCTGTTAGACACTGATTGTAAGAGTATAAAAGGCCTGCGTGCCATGGAATAGTGTTCATTACCTACCTGACATTAGCCATATAACAACTTGTATACTTATAAATCATTAAACTGCATTTATACACTCCTGGTTGATCAGTTTCATTAACTGGCGCCCAAGTGAGAGGCTGATCGTGACCTTGACCATATCAAAGTATACGCAGCAGCCTATCGAACCCTTCGATCAAGACTTCCCCTGACAAGCGGATCCTCAAGGCATCTACTGTACGAGCAACGGAGAATCACGCAGCAGTTTGGTCAGCCTATCGAAACCCTTCGATCAAGACTTCCCCTGACAAGCGGATCCTCAAGGCATCTACTGTACGAGCAACGGAGAATCACGCAGCAGTTTGGTCAGCCTATCGAAACCCTTCGATCAAGACTGCCCCTGACAAGCGGATCTTCAAGACATCTACTACGAGCAACAGAGAATCACGCAGCAGTTTGGAAGCTCATTGGAATAAAGCGGACGTACGACGAAGCTTCAAGCCGACTCGACCCCAAATATATCCCATGAAGCTAGGAGTAGTAACCCTCTTCACCATCATACAAATGTAAGTACACTTTGATTTTTACAAGTGAGAAAACTGGCATTAACACCTTCAGGCAAACCTTTAATCAAACAACAAAAAATTAACCCTCTTGTATTACCTACCTCACCCCAAGTAGAAACCCGACACATTCCTATCCCTATATTCTGTGGAATAGGTAGTGAACGAGATTTGAACGGATTTATTAGGGCATGTGAGAGATTTTTTCAAACTAATACTGGAGATGAAACAACTAAGGTTAATTTAGTTTTATCTAGATTATCAGGAGAAGCAGCAAATACCGTATACCGCGGAAAGCATGATTTTTCTTGGAAAGAAATAAAAACTTTATTATTACAACGATATGGTAGATGGCAAGTTAAAATTGAAGATATAATTGCGGAAATCCAAAATATTCAACCCTCTACTGATCGACTTGTACCACTAATACACGAACTAGACGAGATAGTTAACGAAGGAGACGCTCAAATTAAAGGAGCATCGGTTATTTTAGAACCTTTGGCTAGACAAACAATTTTAAAATTCTTACCACCTTTATATGAGGATTTGTGTAAAATGGATAAATACCTTGACGTTTGTGATAAAGCTAGAAGACTAGATAGAGAAGGATATCGAATTACAAGAAAACGGAACATTGTTATCTACCAAATATTATAACAAGCCAATATCTCACTCGTAACGATCAAGTGTATAAAGCTCTTAGCTGTTCCCAACAAATTTGTAAAGCAGAACCAGTATGTGAATGTTTAAAACAAACTGTGTTAAAACAAAGTAATCAATGTAATACTCTGCTCATCTACTGCCCTCTCAGATATTCTCTTAAAATATCCAGTACAATCCACTACCAATATTGGGATCTAGAAGAAAGTGTCATCGACCAATGTACATCAAGTGAGAAGATAATCAAAGGATCCTATTTAGAAGATAATACAGAGTGTATCCATCAAGAAAAAGCGACGGAACTTGAAATATATAAAACAAAGACTGACAATATAATTAACGAGTATCCTGTTAATATTCCAACAACAGATGAAGATATTGAACAGCAACTAAAAATGCTTAAAAAACATCAGCTCACTGATAACAAAGTGACTAACGTTTCAATTGGAATATATACCACTCTAGGCATCCTAAGTCTCTTACTCATCGCTTATCACGCTTTTCGAAGACTCACACGAAAACGCTCAACGCTGGGAGAGGAGAGTCAAGAACACTTATCTCACCGGAATCCTCCGCTGCTGATAACAGTACCCGAACAAAGTCCACAACAGGAAAATAGAATTATTTATAACTAATTAAGATAACATATTGCAAGTACAAATATTGAATGTAACTTCTTATGTAAATATAATGAATCTTCCTGTTAGACACTGATTGTAAGAGTATAAAAGGCCTGCGTGCCATGGAATAGTGTTCATTACCTACCTGACATTAGCCATATAACAACTTGTATACTTATAAATCATTAAACTGCATTTATACACTCCTGGTTGATCAGTTTCATTAACTCGCGCGACAAATAATTCGTCCTTGTCACTTCTGCGAAACGTGGAGCGCTTGGCGTTACACTCACACATTCGTAATTTTTGAATAATAATTCAAAAACATGGAGAAAAAGTGCGGCGCTTGCAGTTCAACTATAACAGATAGCTTCTTTATGGAATGCTCAAATGAAAAATGCATGAAAGGGTATGATTTGAATTGTCTCGAAATTAATCTAGATGCTTTTCAAACATTTACCCTAGCATATAAGAAGAAATAGGTATGTCCGGAGTGTGTTTGCTTAAATCCGAAGCGCGGAAATATAGATACGCCGGTCAGAGGGAATTCCACCAGACTACACACAACCATGACACCTGATAATGTGAACACCCAACGAGGAAGCCGGGTCCAAGTCTCGCCGACTATTTTAATGGACGTTGACTCCATGTTGCTGGATGAACTAAGGCAGTTTCGGTTGGACATTATGGCCCGCTTGGACTCTCAGGCAAACGCGATTACACTCATGCAAGATCAATATACGCAAACAAAAAATGATCTTGACAAATTAGTTAAACTAATGACGGTGATAGAAGAAAAAGTCAACCTTCAATTGGCTCGCAATATCCAACCTCAGACATCATCCCCCATCGTTCCACTATCGAAGGAGGCATTCACCAGCTCTCACTCTACATCTGCTAAAGCCGTTGGTCAAAATAAAACCAAAACAACCTAAAAAAAATAACAATACGGATAACCAACCAACCGCCGAAATCCAGAATGTAAACAAGTGTGGGGCCACGAAATCTGCTACTACGGTACTTGAGACACAGGCGAGTTATACTGGCACCCCAGACGCTATTGAACAGTCGGAACAGGAAGAAGAAACTGGCTGGACTACTGTACAATATAAAAAACCTAATCGTTTGTCCAAAAATGTGACTATTGGAAGAAATACGGAAATTAAAGGAATAGTGGCTATGGAAAGAATGAAATATCTACATGTATGGCGCTTACATCCGGAAACCACACTAGAAGCTATTACTGATTACATAAAAAATCTGTGTGGGCCTGAAGCGCCTATGAAAGTTGAGAAGATCAAACATAGAACAACACGAGATTACTCATCTTTTGTTATAGGCGTATCCGAAAAACACTATACCTTGTTGAATAATGCGGAAGTATGGCCACTAAACGCTGAATTTAATTAATGGATTTGGTTTCTTAAACAACACAACAGCCCGCTCCATAAGTAATAGTGTAATTGAAATATATTACCAAAATGTTAGGGGTCTTCGCACTAAGCTAGACCACTTCAGAAATAACTTAATGACATCCGCCTCGGACTTATTCGCTATTACTGAGTCTGGCTGCAGTGAGTCCATACAAGACGCGGAAATTGTTCCACTCGGATATAATATATTACGATGTGATCGAGCGGATGGTCGAAAGCAAGGCGGCGCGCTTCTCGTGGCCACACACCGGTTCGAGCTACGACAACTACCTATCCTAGACGCGTCGATAGACACTTGTATTTTCGAAATGGTTTGTGCAACGGTACATTTAAATAAACGTTTTTTGTTTGTGTGTTGTGTTATCTACATTCCGCCAGGTAGTTCGGAAAATGATTACATGTTGTTATTTAGAATAATAGAAAAATTGTGTGATAGGTATGGAGAAGTTATTGTAATTGGTGATTTTAATTTGTATTCTTGTCCTGCTAATATTAGTAATTATTTCGAATGTTTTTTGTCATATTGCGAGTTCACTCAAAGTAACACAGTACCCAACCATTTAGGTCGTCAGTTGGATTTGGTTCTGAGTGCAGGCATTAGCGGAGGAGTGACGGTGGCGGCAGCGGATGAGGCGCTGGTGCCGGTCGACGCGCACCACCCGCCGTTAGCGGTTAGCGTGCGCCCCGCCTCCGCTCCGCCGACGTCCCCGGCCGTCGCCCGCGATTCTAGTGCACGCCATATTAAACCACTGTGGAATTGGAATAAGGCTGATTTTCAATTGTTATATTCTAGGATTCTTTCCATTGACTGGAGTATGATGTATGGAATGCATGATTTAGAAGAAATGTTGAACTTCTTTTATGATAATATTAATTGTACTATTAATGGGTGCGTACCACGGAAAAAACTTAGTTGTGGAAATTCGCGGTACGTATACCCAGTATGGTACACGAGAGATATAATAACAAATATACAAACTAAAGCCAGACTTCACAAAAAAATCAAAAAAACTAAATTGGATAGTGATTATCACGAATTTGCGGAATGTAGAACTCGTACAAAAAAGTTAATAGAAATTGCACATGTAGAACATAAAAATAAAATACAGTGTCAATTTGTAAAGGATCCGAAATCGTTTTGGCAGTATATTAGATCTAAAAGAAAAACACTTAGTAAGCAGAGTATCATAAAAGAAGGTCAACATCTAACCGATGATCAGTGTGCTGGGCAGTTTGCAGAGTTTTTTGAGTCTGTTTACAACAAGGAGCCACCCCAACTGGACGCGTACGCGGCGGCGGCGGAGGTCGGCGCGACCAGTGCACGTGTGCACATTGAGACACTGAGTCTTTCAGAAGTTCAGCAGGCGCTTGGGAGTCTCAAGCCAAAACGTTCGTCTGGGCCAGACGGTATACCAGCGTTTCTGTTCCGAGACTGTGGGAGAGTACTGGCGGAGCCATTACTTCACATTTTTAACTCTTTCAGGGTCAGTGGTTAGTTACGCTAACCACATATTTCAGATTTTTTTTCTTTAAACTCATGCCATCTAGCGATTATTTCCTGAACTAACATAGAAATACAACTTACGCTTGGTTTAATTTAGGCAGTAAGTGGCGCTGATAATCGTTTATGTGTGTATTGTTGGTTTGAAAAACATTCGTTGACAGTGTTTTTGTAACGTGCTCGGAAAAAACTTTCACAAATAAGGTGAGTCTATTATTTTTATGACTATGGTTGTTTTATTAGTCGTATTTAGACATCTTTTGCATGTATTTGATAAGTAATATATGTAATTTTGCGTTTCTAGTGTGATATCACACTCATAATTAGGTGGTTAGAGTAGCTAACCAGCGCGCAGATAGAATGTTTTATTTGTTCGTGTATATGTGTGACAGTGTTTTTTTGTATATCTTACAGAATGTCTCGTGCGTTAGCTGACGGCGATATTGAATACTTTCTGGAGGAGATACAGGAGATACCCTCTAATGACGACAGTTGCTGCAGTGTGGAATCGGACCAGGAAAATCATGATGCACAACCATCTACGATGTTATTGGGTGATGTCATAGGGGAACGTCTGCAAACTTGTAGTTTTGACGAAGAAGATAATGAACCCTTGTCAAGTTTCCGTTCTACGCTACCTCCGGAGGTTGCCACTCCTGTAGCGGAAGAGAGCACCTCCAGCAGTCTTCAAAGCAGAGTGCCAAAGTGGAAGAAAAACTACTCACTTTCCCCACCAGGTGAGTTTACTGAAGATGTGGGTGTACAAGCACATATATTGGAGTTGGAAAATATTACGCCTCTCGCACTGTTTCGCTTATTTTGGTCAGACGATTTGCTAGAAACCATAAGCTTTCAAACCAACCTTTATGCTACGCAATCTGGAAAAGCTTATACTCCCACTACACCTAAATAAATTGATGTGTTTATTGCTTTGAACCTGGTTATGGGTATAAAGAAACTGCCAAGCTATAGAGACTATTGGTGTTCAGCTCCGGACTTACATGATACTTATATATCAATGTTCATGCCATTGAAGAGATTTAGCTGGCTTTTTCATTACTTACACTTGAATGACAATAATGTCATGCCTGCAAGAAATAGCCCGGGTTACGATAAAGTTTACAAAATCCGCCCATTGCTCGATATAATGCGACGCAATTTTCAGCACAATTACAGGCCTTCAGAGAAGATTGCAATAGACGAGAGCATGGTAAAGTTCAAGGGCAGGAGTTATTTGAAACAGTACATGCAAAAAAAAACCATCAAACGGGGGTATAAAATATGGATGATGTGTGCAGAATCAGGCTATTGTCTGGATTTTGAACTGTACACAGGCAAACAGGGGAGTGAAGTTGAAAAAGATCTTGGTGGAAGAGTTGTGAGGCAGTTTTGCTCTAGCCTTAGAGGTAAAAACCATAAAGTTTATTTTGATAACTTTTTCAATAGTTATCAATTGCAATTTGATTTACGAGACGGCCAAATATTTGCCTGTGGGACAGTAAACTCAAATAGGAAGCTTTTACCTAAACTAAAAGAAGACAAAGACTTACAGAGAGGACAGCACGACTATCGAATCAGTGACACAAATGTTAGTATCTTGAAGTGGAGAGACAAAAGATCAGTTTTCATACTGTCCAACTATCACGATCCTAAGATCGTCGGGAAGGTGACACGCAGAGAACGTAATGGAGAGTGTGGAAATATCTTGCCCAGAAGCTGTAAAAGATTACAACTCGCACATGAATTTTGTTGATAAGTTCGACCAACTCAAAAGCTGCTATGAAATTGACCGAAAGTCACACAAATGGTGGCACCGGATTTTTTTCCATTTTCTGGACTGTTCTGTTGTCAATTCTTTTTTGGTTTACAAAGAATTACAATCCACTGCACGACCAGATCTAGAAATTTTCACATTGAAGGAATTTCGTCGTTCTGTCTACCGAGGTCTCTTAGCTCCAGCGTATGTCAATCAGCGCAGGCATCAATCGGTGGACAGTCCACGCAGTTCAGTCGGCCTCATGTTTCAACATGATGGTTGCCCAGCACATTACCGGATTACTGTCCGACAGTGGCTAGAGGAGAGATATCCAAACCGATGGATTGGGAGGGGAGGGCCAATTCCGTGGCCAGCACGAAGCCCTGATATCACACCACTTGATTTTTACGTTTGGGGTCATATGAAGGCATTAGTTTATGTGACCCCAATACATTCAGTCGAAGAACTTCGACAGCGAATAATAAACGCGGCGCAACAGATGAGAACAACGTTCACATCAAGAGTGACGAAAACCGAAGTTAGGAAGAGAATTCGAACCTGCATTCGTAATCGAGGGGCTCATTTTGAACAAGATGTGTAAAATTTGTAATAAAATTTGATGTACATTTTTTATGCATTTTATTTCATACAAATACAAATGACCCTTTCTCTCCCCGCGCCGCGCGCCGGTTCAAACACATGCCATGCCACGAATTATGTATTTTAAAATTGACTTTTATACCTTTCTGGAAAGCTTACAGGATAAGCAAGTTGTGTTAGTTATTTGTACGATTAATGTCATAGAAATTTTTGTGACGAGACCACATTTTTGAAGCGTAAAATGAAAATATTGGTAAGATATTATTCTTATATCGCTCATTATTTTCATTATTTTGTTAAATTAAGTAGTTTTAATTATGTCCATAGCTTAATTCAAGTGCCAGCTACAACATCATTTTAATGGTACCCATTCAAATAATATGTAGTTTTTATTTTATTTTTGAATTAAATGTCAAATTTTGGGTAAATATCGAAAAACCCTTAAAATTCTAATATCTCGAAAACTATTGAATTTCGGCCATACATATGGGGGGTTCAATTTGTTGCATTTTGGCCCCCTTATCAGCCCCTGCCGGATATACGTCGAATTACCAGTAACCCTGTATAACTAGAAAAAACATAAAAACACCTATATTGTAACTTAAATTAAAGTGCCCCTGAAAGAGTTAATGCATGTTTAGAACAGGCCACGTTCCCTCAGAGGTGGAAGATCACGCGCGTTGTTCCGGTTCCTAAAGGAAAACCAAGTTCGGATACCTGTAACTATAGACCGGTGGCTGTACTCTCCACGCCTGCTAAAGTACTAGAGTCGGCTATTCAACGCTCCGTTCAGGGACAAATGCGTGCGAGTCTGTCAGATGCGCAACATGGGTTCCGACCGGGACGCAGCACGGCTACAAACCTAATTAACTTTATGGTACAGGTGGTGCCGGCAGTAGACTCGGGGGTACAGGTAGATGCGGCTTACTTCGATTTTAAAAAGGTGTCACGTATATAGGACGTGTACAAGAGAGAAATAAAACTAGGTTTAGAATTAACAAATATGTAGGTATATTAAGAAAAAAAAATAAGGTTCTGCCTAGGTCTTGCGCACTTGTCTAGCCTACCACACTTCCCTGGCGAGCTCCCGTCCTTCAGGCGTAGTTCCCGTCAGCTCGGCCACTCCACTCAGGTGATGTAGGCGACAGATCCAGTGTACGGTTTCGGTCAGTAAAACCGTGACGTAATTCCTAGGGACAAAGGCCACATCAGTAAGCTGCCGGTATAAGGGGTGCACGGGAAACGCTAGGTATGCATGGCAAGAACTAGATTGGCAAATTAGGGCTTGTAAGGCGGGAAGAATTCTAAGCGTGAATCTAAATCTATAATGTAAATACACGTTCGCTAGCAGAGGCGGTTACAAACATTATACTAAGAAGAACATAGTGAAAGAAAGGCAAAGCATTACACACAGGATAGGAATAAGTTACGAAATTTAGACGGACTCGTACCTTAAAATTAACACAAGATAATATAATAAAAAAATAGGTAGGTAACGGCCGTTAGGAATCTTTATACAAAATTGTGCATAACTTACCCAAGTTTGGGAATCACAGTCACTTATAGTTATTACAACTTTTAATTTAGAAGTATGAAGAAGCAATCCAGTCTCAAGATACTTAGTATAAAATATTCGAATGGTGTAAATTGTCTATTAGTTATATTTCGCAATGACGGTAAGCAAATGTAGAAATTAGTCCGAGCGACAGCGTCCGTGCCTCAAGAGGTTTGGCTGCGGACTACGTGATGTCATCTCGCTCGCGCTCTCGCGGCGCGCGGCCGGGTGGCGGGCCGCGACGAGGAACCTGTTACTCCGTATATATAAAATAATGCGGTTGTCCGCGTCACTTGATTGTTACGCTACTACAACCTAGGTACAATTTTAGTTCTATAGTTATGTATGTATAGTTAAATAATAGTTATAAATAGTTGATTTGTTATTTATTTATTTTTAGTTGTTTTATTTATATTGTTTACTTAGTAAGTTATATTTTTTAAATTGTTTATTTTTAAGTTAAGTTGTCTTTTTTTTATTTATTATTTATAGTAGTTGTAGTAGTAATGTACATGTTATGTACACTATGTTACATTACCCCTCTCCCCAGAAAAAAAAGGATTTTAACTTATTGAAATCCGCAAAGAGACATTTTGATAGAAACGAAAGATTAGCTTACGACGGGTATATCCTAAGCTTGAGATCCTTGATATGCCAGGCGCCAAGATCGCGACCATTCATGTCTTCCAAGACGTAAACTAATGGTGATCGTTTGACTTTTATGCGGCATTTTTGAAATTTAGGAGCCAACTTTTTACTAAAATGAGCATCTTTATCGCTCTGGAAGTAGCAACGCTTCCAAACGATATCGCCCACATTAAACTCTGCATGTTTTCGGCGCAAGTTATAATGCTGTGTGTTTTTTACATGAGCTTCCCACAAAGCAACCTGCACTTTGTCGAATATTGGCGATAATTGGCCCAGGTTTGCAGCATAAGCATCACGTGGTAGAAATATTAGGTCTGTTGGATCTGGATATTCGAGGTAATGAGAACCACAAACGACTAACTCTCTTCCGTGTACCAAAAAGGATGGAGTATACCCAGTGCTTTCATTGACAGAATTATTAATAGCGAATTGGATTTGAGGAAGGTTTGAATCCCAAGACCTATGATCCCCATCTACGAATCTTGAAACAGCAGTTATTATCGTTTTGTTGTATCTTTCTACTGTATTAATTTGTGGGGTGTACTTCGGAGTAAAATGTATGTTGGGAATTTTGTATTTTTTGAAAAGTTTATCTAAATCTCGGCTAATAAACTGACTTCCATTATCAAGAATAATAGTTTAAGGGATTCCGTGAACGAGAAGGACATCGTCCTCAAGATGTTTAACTATCAAATTCGAGGTAGCTCGACGAAGTGGAAAAAGATGGCAATACTTAGAAAAGCAGCAAGTCACAACGAAAATAAACTGATTTTGTTTCCGGGAAGAAGGCAACGGACCAACCAAGTCAATTGATAGAACTTGGAAGGGACGAGAAACGTCTTTAGGCCTACCCATTTTTCCAGGGACTCCGTGGGTAGAATGTTTATGAGCTAGACATGTTTCACAATTTGTAACGAATTGAACTACGCTAGAATACATACCGGGCCAATAAAAACGAAGTGCTAAGCGCTTATATGTCTTAAACACGCCGAAATGACCGGAAATTGGTTCAGAGTGGCACTCAATTAAAATATCTCCTTGTTGTTCTTTAGGAATAACCTTCTTCCAAGCAAACTCAACCGTAAGGTCAACCTTAGTCTTCATGTACCTGTATAATACATTGTTCTCCACCTTGTAGTTTGGGAAATTTATAGGGTTAGCCTGGCAACCCTGGAAGATCTTCAGGTACCAAGAATCCTGAGTATCAGGTACTGAAGCAGTGGAAACATCAGCGTTTGAAATTGCCTCTACTGGAACACTCCTAGATAGGGCGTCCGGGACAACATTATCTTTACCACGGCGGTGTCTTATTTCAAAATTGAAAGAAGAAAGGCGAACTCCCCACCTTGCGAGCCGACCGGTGGGGTTAGTGAGAGACATAAACCACTTAAGAGAAGAATGGTCAGTATAGACTAAAAAGGTTTTGTCTGTCTCAAGGTAACAGCGCCAGTATTCCAGAGCAGTAAGAACTGCAAGTGCCTCCCGTTCCGTTGTGCTTTAGTTTCTCTCTGGTTTACTTAAAGAACGGCTCATGTACGCAATTGGATGTTCCACACCATCAATTGTTTGAGCCAACATCGCACCGATACCGAAATTACTAGCATCAGTGTGCACTTCAAAAGGAAGGTTAAAGTCAGGGCAAGCAAGGACAGGTGCTTGAACTAGTTTAGCCTTTAATTCTAGGAAAGCTTTGTCTGCCTCAGGTGTCCACTGAAACGCAGGGGCGTTCTTTTTATTAGAAGTTAGCTTATTTAAAGGACCTGCTACGGTACTGAATTGTGGGATAAAACGCCTATACCACGACGCCGTACCCAAAAAACGCTTAACCTCCTTTCTATTGACAGGAGTGGGAAAGTCTAATATGGCTTTGACCTTATCTGGGTCAGTCCTTAAGCCATGAGCATCCACTATGTAGCCTAGATACCGTAGCTGACTTCGGAAAAAGTGACACTTGTCTAGATTGACAGTGATTAGCCGATTGTAGTTTTTGGAAAACTTTCTGAAGTAGTTCTACGGGTTCCTCAAAAGTTTTGCTTATGATAATTACATCATCTAAGTATGCAAAGACTTTGAGTTCGAATTCAGGCCCGAATAAAAGATCGACAAGTCTCTGTTGCGTAGCAGGAGCATTGGTAAGTCCAAAAGCTGTGACCTTAAACATAATAGTTCCTCGACCAGGAACATAAAAGGCTGTCTTCTCTCTGTCCTTTTCGTCGATTAATATCTGCCAAAATGCTTTGGACAAATCTATGCTGGAAAGATAACGCGCATCTTTCAGATTATCCAAAATTTCAGACACATATGGCAGCTTATATACGTCCTTCTTTGTTACAGCGTTCAATTTACGGCTGTCTAAGCAGAAGCGGGGCTTTCCATCCTTCTTGCCCACGACTAGTACTGGAGAAGACCATGGACTCTCACAAGGTTCAATAACATCCAGGGCCAACATCTCATCAACCTGTTCAGCAACAACACGTTGTTTTTCTGGTGACATGCGGTAATATCGTTGGCGGATAGGTTCAGCATTACCAGTATCTATACGATGTTTAATGACGTTAGTACGACCTAAACCTCTCTCTGTGTACGAAATGTTTTTGAAAAGATCTACCACGCTGTCGGCTAACAGTTTTTGAGAAGAGTTCAAAACGTCATAGCCACATAGGTGCTGAGAAGATGACGAAGAAATTTCCAAGAGGCTGGGGTCGGTTAAGAATAAGTTTTCTTCCTCTGATAAATACTTAGGGCACAGGTTAAAAGTGTTCCAAAAATCAATTCCTAGGATTAAAACGGTTTCGATCGCTGGTATAACATGCGCCTTGATAATAGAAAACCTGTTTTCGAAGGTCAAGGGAAGAAGAATATAACCAAGGGATGTTATCCTCTGACCTCCTGCTGCAGTAACAGTTATCCTCTCATCGTTGTATAAAATCAAACCTAGATTTATCAATAGTTCATGAGAGTTCTTACCTAGGATAGTGACGGCGGAACCAGAATCCAACAAACCATATAAAAATAAATCTTTATTGATTCTCACCTTTGCATAAGGCCTAGGGTCGTTACTCGGTTTAACATTGAAAATTGTAGAAATATCTTTCCTAGAAAAGAAGTTTTTAACAAACATGAGCCAATCAGTCCAGTCCGAGCTATCTGTATGAGTAACCGCATGCGTCCTACAATTCTCAGTTTTTAGTTTTTTTGGTTTGCAGTTAGGACACTCCGGTGAACGAACTTCCTTCATGCCACACTTAAAACAAAAAACTTTGCGCTCAGCCGTGCAGTCTCTCATAGAATGCGTGTTAACGCGGCAACGGTGACAGTAAGGAACTTTGGATATAGCCGAAGTTTCGGCCTCAGAAGCCTGAATTTCGGAGACCTTGTGCGACCCCTGCTGGTGAGCACCTTCATACTTACGAGCGTAAAAATTACCTTGGCTATTAGTCGTCGACTTACGCTTTGAAGACTGGTAGCCAAATTCTGGAGCTAAAGTATTAATTGAAACTGAAGGTGGTTCCTTGAAAAATTCTGAACGATCCCTAATACGTTCATAATTCCTACAAATTAATTTTAAATCTTCGAGTGATTTAATATTAGGGCTAGCAGCTATAATATTAGAGTAGGAAGGACGAATATTATGTAATATAATTTCAAGTTTTTCGTCTTCCTTTAAGGGTTTACTTAGCCTAGAGAACATGCCTTGCATTATAGATAAAATAAATCGTAATGTTCTCTTCCTCGCCCTGTGTGCGCTGACGTATTTCTGAGGCCATGCGATAGTCGTAGTCGGGAACATCAAAATCATCTTTCAACGCAGTCAGTACCTCGTTCCAACTACCGACACTGCCCCTGATGTTGCGGTACCAGTGAAGTGCGTCACCAGTGAAAATATCGGTAGCAGAACTTAGTATTTTAGTTTCGGTTATATTTTTAGACATACGGAGTTCTTCAATCCTTTATATAAACGATCTGACACAAGATTTGCCGTCATATTTTAATTTATTCAGATCTCCTATTAGCCCGCGATCACATGAAACGGCGATATTCATCCCGGCTATATTAGAATTAACAGGCAATTCCTCCTCAGAAGTAACTGAAGACGCAACCTGTTTCTGGTCCTTGACCTTTGACTTATCAAGGCTCAAAAGTATTTCATAATACCCTTCGTAACTTTTCCTTAATTTACTTAATTTGGCTGAATCATCTACCGCCTGCGGTGTTTCAATTCGTTGAAGCCTATAGTATAAATGGTGTAACGTAGCTTTAGTCCTGTTGAAAAGGGGTTCATCAAAATTAAGCTTTAAGGCATCAAGATTAGTCTTGACTTTCTCTAGCGTCTCTTGAGAGCCTTTGCTATCCTCTAAAAACTGATAAACCGAATCGACTATGTCATCGGACGAATATAATTGTGTTAATTTAGTGACTTGACGTCTTAATCCAGCAACGCTGTCAGAAGGAAGTTCTCCCCGGATAGCCACCTCATACATCAGCTCAGACTTTTGGAGCAGCAGATACTTAATTGGAATTGCCATATTGAAAAATTTATAAAAAAATAAAAAAAAATGGGCGGGCTATACACAATTATCTATACACATAAGCCAAGCGAAATCCGCTCTGTTACAATTTATTTAAAGAACACAAACACAAAAAGCAAAACAAAAAATAATAAACAGGTGAAGTCAGGTGAAACACACTAAGTTACTTGATTCAAACAACTTTAAAATTTTATAATTTTCATAAAAGATAATAGAAGTAAAGGTAATTAAACTACAAAGTAAATGCAATTACATTTAAATACCATAATTACTTAAGGTTTTGAAAAAATAATAAGAGAAACAGACAAACACTACTAGGAAAACCACCACCGCACAGAACCACTAAAATGACCAAAGCAAGTACGAAAGAGCCCTCCTCAGTCCTGAGATATTAATTTGAATGTTACTTGAATAGAATTATTTCAGGCTTACTTAGAGACCCACAAAAAAGCATAATGAGAGTGTTTGATGATTTTAGTATTTATAGTTTTTTTTTATTGCATGTCTCCTATAGGGGACCGTCGGTTTACATGTTATAAAAAAGGTTGGTAATGAAACTGAAAAATCATACAACATAATCAACGTTTATTAACATATCTATAGAAAATTTAGAAGAAAAGTAGTTAGCATAATTATATCTCTTAAAGACCAACATTTTCGTGGTACTGCTTGTAGCAGTTTCGCCCTACCACCAAACATAAATGCATATTGCAAGTTGAGCAATATACCCTTGCTTTCTTGCTTTTGCAACTTGGCAAGCGGCATCTGTGATCTCCAGACTCGGCTATCATTGGCAAATGTCCCGCCATGGCAGTCCTTAACTGCAAAGGGGGCTGAGGCACATATTTCCTTTTACGGCTGGTAGACCCTTCTGGTGTTTCTGCTGCAGTAACTGCTTCTTCATACATTTGTATTTGTTCTCGAGATGGAGTGAAGTAAAGTAATGAATTCGCTATGTCTGCTTTGAATTCTAGGTAGTCTAGAGTGTCTTTTTTAGGAGTCTCTAACAGTTGAGCCTCTTTTCTGTAGACTAACCATCCGGCAGCCGCAGCAAAATCAAAAAAATGAAAAATTAGACGAATAGTCCATTTCTTGGTTCGTGCGCAATTTCTGTAAAAACTGATTACTCTATCCAGCATATCTACGCCTCCCATCTTTTCGTTGTACTGTTTTATAGCAAACGGCCTATCAATTTCAATATATTGCTTCGTTTTCTTACACCAACGCCTGCACTTATTTTCCGGTTGTTTAGAATCCCCAGATGATGCCATTACTACCGGTTTGTTATCAAACCACTTCAAACATGCTACTTGGCCATCATTGCGTACCAACTGATCACAAGAACCACGTCCTTGGTCCCTCAATTGCTTGTCGGTCTTAAAATTGCATGATTTAGGAATTTTAGTTTTCCTAAGAGTGCCTGTTGCCTGCATCTTTTTTTCTGTACGTAGTTTGTCCAGTAAATCAACTGACGTAAAATAACGATCCATGTATAATTTTGTGCCTTCAGGTAAGTTGTGAACCAATCTCAAAACAACTTTTCCTCCAATATCCAGAGATTCAGCTTCATCGTTTGACAGTATGGTGTCGCCTTTGCCCTCGTACAAAAAAAAATCCAAGGGTATGCCGTCTGGAGCAGTACACACGAAGTTTTTCATGCCACAAGGGTTAGGTTTTCCCCTGATAAATTGTCGCATTGATACTTTACCCCAAAATGGTATCATCTGCTCATCGACACTAACTTCTTGAGGTCTGGGGTTTTCTAGGCAAGCTGCTCTTACAGTTTCAATCAAGGGTTGCACTTTCCAAAACTTGTTTTGTTTGGATTCCGAACTTACATCCAAATCGTTTACTAGTTTCAGGTTTGTTCGAATTTTGAAAAATCGATCCCTGGTCTTTCGGTCAGCTATCATTGGGATTCTAGTCTTAGCCATCCAGTACATCTTAATTCTTGGCAATCGCAAATAGCTCATCGCGAAACATACACCGAAGAAGATTTTTATTTCATCTTTTGTAGTGCCTAGGTTTTTACCTGTTTGTATCAAATAGGTTTGATTGGAACAGACGCTGAATGTTTCATAAATTCTTTCAGGAATATATCTAGTAAAATATTCATAAGGTGTTTGCAATACTCTGACCCGAGTGCTGGCTAAAGTTTGACAAAAAATTCCTGAGGAAGATGGCGCAAAACTGTCCTGGTGCTTCCAATATACTCGACGATTTGCAGCTTGAGAAGGCTCTGTAGTTGAAAATGTGGATAATGGCACTTCGTCGTCGCTTGAATATTCACTGGAACTACTTTCTTCAGCTTCTTGCGCGGTTGGTTCATGAGTAAAAGCCAATACGGGGTCGTCATCATCATCAGAAAAGCCATCAATGATGGAGTCATTATCATTGAATTCCAGAATTGTCGCTATGTCCTCGGCATTTAATCCTGTAAATAAATATTGCATTAAAAATATACCAGAATAGTACAACAAATAATAAAAAAAAAATAAGGACCAGAACCCAGAGTCCCCTATAAGGGACCAACATACGTAAGGAAACAATACAATCAAATTATTTGACAAAACACAAACAAAAAGTGTTTCCTAAATCTCATATACTCTAAACAACACAATACACACTGATTTTACAAACTAAGTGCGTTAATTTATCTAAAAATAAAAAAAAAACTTACCTCGTGTCGCCATATTTGCAACTGTTATTTCGCGCGCGCATTCACTCCGTCAAAACAAAAATACCGAGATCGCTAGTTACTTAGATTTAGGATCTGGTAAAAGCGCCATCTGTTTGCAAGTTCATGTCATTATTATATTAAAATTTAACTCATTCGCCACTAGGAGGCGACACTCGAAAAATTGTCCCCTATACGGGACTTCAGTTCTGTGGGCGCCATTGTCACGTATATAGGACGTGTACAAGAGAGAAATAAAACTAGGTTTAGAATTAACAAATATGTAGGTATATTAAGAAAAAAAAATAAGGTTCTGCCTAGGTCTTGCGCACTTGTCTAGCCTACCACACTTCCCTGGCGAGCTCCCGTCCTTCAGGCGTAGTTCCCGTCAGCTCGGCCACTCCACTCAGGTGATGTAGGCGACAGATCCAGTGTACGGTTTCGGTCAGTAAAACCGTGACGTAATTCCTAGGGACAAAGGCCACATCAGTAAGCTGCCGGTATAAGGGGTGCACGGGAAACGCTAGGTATGCATGGCAAGAACTAGATTGGCAAATTAGGGCTTGTAAGGCGGGAAGAATTCTAAGCGTGAATCTAAATCTATAATGTAAATACATGTTCGCTAGCAGAGGCGGTTACAAACATTATACTAAGAAGAACATAGTGAAAGAAAGGCAAAGCATTACACACAGGATAGGAATAAGTTACGAAATTTAGACGGACTCGTACCTTAAAATTAACACAAGATAATATAATAAAAAAATAGGTAGGTAACGGCCGTTAGGAATCTTTATACAAAATTGTGCATAACTTACCCAAGTTTGGGAATCACAGTCACTTATAGTTATTACAACTTTTAATTTAGAAGTATGAAGAAGCAATCCAGTCTCAAGATACTTAGTATAAAATATTCGAATGGTGTAAATTGTCTATTAGTTATATTTCGCAATGACGGTAAGCAAATGTAGAAATTAGTCCGAGCGACAGCGTCCGTGCCTCAAGAGGTTTGGCTGCGGACTACGTGATGTCGTCTCGCTCGTGCTCTCGCGGCGCGCGGCCGGGTGGCGGGCCGCGACGAGGAACCTGTTACTCCGTATATATAAAATAATGCGGTTGTCCGCGTCACTTGATTGTTACACTACTACAACCTAGGTACAATTTTAGTTTTATAGTTATGTATGTATAGTTAAATAATAGTTATAAATAGTTGATTTGTTATTTATTTATTTTTAGTAGTTTTATTTATATTGTTTACTTAGTAAGTTATATTTTTTAAATTGTTTATTTTTAAGTTAAGTTGTCTTTTTTTTATTTATTATTTATAGTAGTTGTAGTAGTAATGTACATGTTATGTACACTATGTTACAAAGGCGTTCGATACTGTTGACAATGACGTCTTATTAAGGAAGCTCGCGAAAATAGGGTGTACACTAACTCTGCTGCAGTTCTTCGCTAGCTACATGAAGGATCGCCAGCAATATGTAGACTACAATGGCTGTGAATCTCAACCGTATTACACTAGATCGGGCGTGAGCCAGGGCAGCAATGTAGGGCCTCTCGAGTTTATTATAATGGTAAATGACTTACCGGAAGTCGTCAGACATGGGACTTGTTTATTGTTTGCAGATGACCTGAAATTGCTGCTCGAGGTTAAGGATTACTCGGATTGTGAACGCTTGCAGGATGACATCGACAGAGTGGTCGAATGGAGCAACAAAAACAAACTGCATTTTAATGTTAGCAAATGTTCGGTGATGTCGTTCACTCGCGCGCGAACGCCTTTGAATTATGAATACAAGGTTGAGGATGTACCGATGCAACGAGTGTCTCAGGTACGAGACTTAGGGGTAGTCTCCTCTCAGGAACTAACCTTCCGTGAGCATATCAATAAGGTATGTAAGAAGGCATACAGAAACCTAGGTTTCGTACTCAGGCAGTCTCAGGGGTTTACCAACATCACCAGACTCAAGGTATTATATGACGCATTAGTCAGAAGTCACCTTGAACACAGCGCATTCATATGGGCTCCTCATGAGGCGAAGTATAGTGGTATGTTGGAACGTATCCAAAATAAGTTCACGAGACACTTGTACTACAAGCTGTATGGAGTATATCCATTATACCCATTAATGTACCCTACACTATTCGTTCTGGGTATGGTAGGGTATAACACTCTAAGGGTACGGCGGGAGTTTTCGCTCGTAGCGTTATGTAGTGAAGCTACTGCGTGGCGTGGCGAACAACCCGGGAGTGCTGCGGCACCTACACCTTTGCGTGCCCGACCGGTACGTGTGGAGGCGGCGAAGTCCGCCCCTGCTTGCTGTGCCTGCAGCCAGGACCAACCTACTGGCGAGAACTCCTCTCACTAGAGCCATGCGTGTGGTGAATGAGGTTCACGAGAGGGTTGATGTATTGTGGTGCAACTTGAGTGAATTCGCAAAAGTCACACTGTATATTATAAGTTATTTAGATTAAGTATTTAGAAGGTGTAGATTTAGGATTTAGTTTTTAAGGCCACTCTATCGCATTGGATCGTAGATCTGTAATGATAGTTTATAAATAAATAAATCTTTTTAATTCGCGGTGTTACATTTTAGCGGCTTTGTGTAGCTGGAGGGGAAGGGTTGCGGGTGCGGAAAGTGGCGTGATCGCAGTGTTGCGCCGGCCAGCGTTCGGACTACATGTGCGCAAACGTCTGTGGGGTAAGTCACACCCCGCCACATACTTCGTGTATACGTTTTGTGACAAAGAAGAACGGCAGTGTCAGTGTCGCTATATTTGAGAAACGAGCCTAAACTAAATTATATGCATTTTATAGATCAAGTTCAGTAGTTTATTTTCCTGATTAAAGTTTTTTTTTATTTTGTGGGAAAAGAGAAAAAAATTTTAATAGATATTTTTGTTAAATCAGAAGTAAAAGTAGCAATTACTAAACGTAAAATAGCGTTGTTGAAGTAGTCATTGCCATTTTCAGTAGAATAATACATATTAGTAGAATGTGATTGTTGGCTGGATGGTTAAAAACTAAAAATCGTTTTATAATAACATTATGAACACATTTTTTCTTTTTATATTATTAGAAATGAATGAGATTACAATATTCCAATCTTAACTGTAAACCGTATTCTTGTAATTAAAGAAAACATAACATAATCGTTAGTTTTTACAGTTAATACCTGGCAACATTGAACAATGTATTTCTGACAAGTGACAACTGTCATCAGTGATCTGTCACAGTCGTCGTAACTCGTACGTAATGTACGTATCTTCCGATTTGTTTGGCGTCTGTTATTTGTTTACTTTCCAACTCATTATTGTTTACTTGCATTGTTTATTCCGCGTTCAGTTGAGCCCAGTATTATAAGGTGCTCTGTGAGTTGAGCTTTCGAGTTCCTGCGTGTTGAGTACTTGTGATAGTGAACACTTTTTTTGAGACAGGACTCTATTTGTTATTATAAACATGTCTCGTTCTAACGTTCGGTGTATTAACTGCGAACTTCGGTTGACGAGACCACGACATCGTCTTTCAAACGAAAACGAAGACCTTGTTAATGTTATAAGCCGGAGTAATGTTATTAGTAAAAACTCGTATAATATAGCAAATAATTTATATGGCAGACCTGATCTCCCACTGGAAAGACAAAATACAATTGTTATCTGTGATGGCACCTATGTTTATGCCCAAAAAAGCTCAAATTATTTATTTCAAAAAGAGACTTATTCCCTGCATAAGTATCGAAATCTCATAAAGCCATTCATGATTGTATGTTGCAATGGATACATCCTGGATGTTGCAGGGCCATATTCTGCCACTACTAACGATGCGTCGATAATGATAGGTTTGATAAATAAAGACAGTTTTTTGGATTTTTTTAGAGAAAACGATGTGTTTATTCTCGATAGAGGCTTCCGAGATAGTGTAGACGCTATACATCAGCGTGGCTTCCTCGCCCATCTACCAGAAACCCTGTCACCAGGTCAGTTTCAATTAACTACACTGGAAGGCAACAGGTCGCGCTGTGTGACAATAAATAGATGGGTTGTGGAAGCCGTTAATGGCAGAATCAAAAGAGACTTTAAAATATTCAGACATGAATATTTTAATCGTGCTTGCCCTCACATGATGAAAGACTTCTCCATTGCAGCAGCACTGCATAATGCATTTGCCACAATGTTTGTGGATCCAAGTAATGCGGAACAAATAGTCAATATTATAAATGAAAGGCTTTTCGCAGACAACACATTAGCAGAAATAGTACAAGAAGAGAATTTGAGTAGAAGAAACTCTATGTTTATAACGATAACTAGTGCAAATATTGTGTTCCCTAACCTGTCTATAGAAGAATTGGTCCTCTTTGCTTGTGGCACTTACCAAATCCGACAAGCTAGGTCTTATATAGGTGAACAGTTGCGTTTCCATGGCCTTTACACAATAGAGGTAGGAATGCCATCACCGGATATTGTTGCAATTGCATTATTGGTTTGCGCACTGTGGGATGTTGCTCTCACGTAATGAGCATAGTGTGGTACCTGGGTTATGCGTGTCACCAGGATATTATAACTCCACCTGCACAATTCCTTGACCAAGTTTTACTCAGGATAGATACATGACTGATAAGTAATAAATAGGTGCCTGTTTTAAATATTTGGAAAAGTGTGTAGTTTCATTTCATATTATAACATCCTTTATTATCTACCTACCTACCTTATTGCTGGACCTAGGCTTCTCCTAAAGCTTGGGAATGCCAAGCTTACATATACATACATATATAATATACAGAGATGGCAAACAAGTATAGGTACAGTTCGCATGATGTTCCAGCAACATCAATAGGCATACCTAACCTTTTGGTGTAGGTTACATGTACATCCTATCCGTTTCGCCTCAAAGGAAAAACGCTATTATACCTACTTATGACATGTACCTACGTTTTATTCTTAAATGAAATAATCTGCTCATTAATACACATTTCACAACACACATAACCTCACCTACATGGTAAATCTTTGAAACGATTTTCTGTCAAAATCCCATTACAAAAAAATATGCTATGATTACACTTTATGTTAGTAGGCCTTAGATCTATCTCTTTTGGGTGTTTTTACTAATGCACGCGAAGTATAAAGGCGACACTCAAAGTACATGGGGTTTTGCCAATCTTCTTTGTTTAGCGCTTGGTGTAGTTATAAAAGCTAATTATTGCTTTCTTTTTAGGTTATAAATAAAAATGTCAGTGGAAAGTGGTGAAAGAAGACTAAGGTCATTGCTAGATGAAGTTTTAGAGCATTCTGATGAAGCAAGCTCGTCAGAAGTATCCGATCATTGCAGTGAACATGAACAGGAATCTGATACGCAAGACATAAATTTGGACTATGCGGAGACCAGCAGTGAATGGGATTCGGACGATAACATCCCTCTTTTAGCTATGAGAATACGTCGCTCCTCTGTCAGCGTCCATGCACCTCACTATAAATCTAAAGATGGCCAGAAGTGGTACAAGCAACCTCTCCGTACCAATGTTCGAACTAGGTCGGAAAACATTATTGATGAGCACCCGGGAGCCAAAGGTCAAAAAGCCAAAAAATGCTAAAACTGAAAGCGAGTGCTGGAATATTTTTTTACAGAGGAAATGAAGAACATTATATTAGTGCATACCAACGAAGAAATCTTGAGACGACAACTAATTTGCAAGGACCCTTCAAAACTGTATTTCATGAAAGAAACTACCTCTTCAGAACTCGATGCTTTTATTGGGTTATTATATATCGCTGGTCTAACCAAATCAAACCGTCAGAGCCTGAAAGACTTGTGGAGGACAGATGGAACAGGAGTAGACATATTCCGCACTACCATGTCTTTGCAACGATTTTATTTTTTACAAAATTGCATTCGTTTCGACGACAAATCAACGAGAGAGGCTTGAAAAGCGTTAGATAATATGACTCATATTAGAGAGCTCTTTGATAAATTTGTACAGCAGTGCCAAGAAGTCTATGTTCCACATGAGTATATGACAATTGATGAGATGTTATTGGCCTTTCGAGGACGCTGCCCATTTCGAGTGTACATTCCAAGCAAACCTGCAAAGTATGGTATAAAAATTCAAGCACTTGTTGATGCTAAATCGTACTACGTATTGAATTTAGAAGTATATGCAGGAAGGCAGCCCGCAGGGATTTACAATCAAAGTAAAAGCGCTTTTGACGTGGTGGAAAGGTTGATTCAACCGATATCGAAATCAAACCGCAATTTGACCTTTGACAATTGGTTTACCAGCCACGGACTAATGATGCATCTGTTGAAAGAACATAGACTGACTTCCACTGGGACTGTACGCAAGAACAAGCGATGCATTCCACCTGCTTTTGTGAAGACCGGAAAGCAACCAGGGAGTTCTATGTTTGGTTTCCAGAAAGATATCTCTTTGGTCTCTTATTCTCCTAAAAATAATAAAGTGGTAATTTTAATGTCCACTCTTCATCATGACGATAAAATTGATGAGAGCACTGGAGATAAGAGAAAACCGGAAATGATTACTTTTTATAACTCAACGAAAGCTGGAGTAGACGTTGTCGACGAATTAAGCGCAACTTATGATGTCTCTCGCAATAGCAAACGCTGGCCAATGACGATTTTTTACGGACTTCTAAATGTGGCAGCTATCAATGCTAACATAATATTTCAAGAAAACGCCAACAAAAGTAATAAACGTACAGAATTTATCCGCAATTTGGGATTGAGTTTGGTGTATACGCATTTGCAGTTACGAGGAGATCAAAAAAATATTCCTGTGTACATTCGCCAAAGAATTTCTTCACAAATCAATGTACCGCTGCGCCCAGTAGTCCAAAATGAGCCTGGACGATATACTCGATGTGTGGATTGCCTACGCAAGAGAGATCGCAAAACAAAATACGCATGTACAGGGTGTGGAAAAGCCATATGTCTAGATCATGCTATTTTTCTTGCAAAAGTTGTACTGATTTTGAATAATTTTTTTAAAGTGTTCCTAAACAATTTTCTAAGGTTTTATACCTTTATTTTGTCAACAATCTCATGTTCTTTTAAGTTTTAAGAGTTTTTTTTTTGTTTAAATAAAACTTGTTATTTTTTGTGATTTTTCAAAGAGAGGATAATATTTTTGTTACCAAAAACTAGTGCCTTAGATCTCATTATGTGAATTAATAAAAAATATGTAGAATTAGCAGTATTTTTCATTTTTAATACACGTAAATAAATGCCAAGTATAATATACACCACTCATTTCATGTTATTTCATTGAAAAACCTATTTTAAATGCCGATTCGTATTGGGGTACGTCACACCCCGCCACATACTATATGTAATTTTTCTTCACCACACTCCCGCCGGGTTAAAGATGGCACAGTTATTTGCGGAAGCTGAGACTGAAGACCTAAATTTAAGGGAGACATCTATAGATTTAAGCACTCCTCCAGCCGAAGCGAATGCAGAAACATCTCAACGTATAGATATAAATTCAAGCACTCCTCCAGCCGAAGCGAATGCAGAAACATCTCAACGTGAAGATAACAATTCAGAGGTCAATGCAGAAACATCTATATATATCTATAGTGAGGAAGAAATTGGTCAATACTTAAAAGAACAATGCCCACCTTCCATACATTTAAAAACCTGATGATGAAAGTATATGTATAGTTATAAGATATAGTAGAAATACTTCCCGTAAGTTTAGAAAGTAATGTCTAATAGTCATTTCGGCAATTTAAACGCCACGAAGTTCAAAAAATATTAATGTTTCTTTTTAGGTTAGGATTTGCCGTAACCAGAATTAATGAAACAAACGTGCATGAACTAATTAATAACGCTCGTAGTTTACTCTAAAATAGGAATATTTAGCTAACTATGGTCTAAAACATATTTTTTACTCAGTTAATTTCTTGAAACTAACTGCCCCTGGCTAAGTCAATGCTAAGACTCCATGATTGTCACTATAAAATGAGTGTCGAGTTGAAAACTGCATTCTCCAGTACTTACTTACAAATTATTTATTTTCTAAGACTAACATTTGGTTACCTACCTACCTGCTGGCTAACACCACATAATATGTACAATTTGTGGTTAAATAAGTACATTGTTATCACACTAATAATTGCTTTTAATTTAATTAAGTATACCTAGGTATATACTAACTAGATTAATTTATTTATCTTCCCAGTATAATATAACATTACAGTATATTATATAACTTCCCAGTGGCGTTCTAATGGATAATAACACAGCAGTATAAAATAGTAGCAGGTACCTTCTCATAAGTACTTACTAACCTATATTTTATTTTTAGTACCTATAAAAACGACACCTTATCTAGTCAGATAGTTTCTATATAATCGCACACCCAGAACAACACTGTATTATGTCGAAAAATCTCAAAATTGACTTTTATACATATTTGAATAGCCAAAAATTTGCCGCGCATACCACGAAGACAGGCGTATTTATATTTACAAAAATGTCCAATAGATGGCGCTTTAACTCTCTATTGGTGACGACGCGCTGCCAGAGTCATACCGCGAACACAAAACTATTTCTAGTTGCAACTTGTCCGCCTCAGGTAACAGCACGCAGATCCTTTACGAAACAGTGAATTATTTTGTGTTAATGCAGTGTTGTTGAATGAAGCATACAAAATAAGCCGAATTATTTCGTTTTAATTCAGTGTTGGTGACTGTATTTGTACTACGTGTTTGTTACTATTTCAAAATAGTACTCTGTTGTTGACGAAGGTATGTTAGATTTTTTGTATTATATCAAAATGGTTCAGTATTGTTCGTAAAAGCTAAAAATCAGTTAAATGATGCACTATTGATGGTAGATATAAAGTATGCCCTAACTTTCTTATAAAATATAATAAATATTGTTTTATACTTATAATTGTTACTTACATTATAAATTAAAAGAAATATATTTAAAATAGATATTTTTCTTTATATACAAGAAGATTAATACTTTTTTTTGAGATAATGCACTATTGTTGAATTAATTAAATTTTTAATTGTTATTTGGCAGATGATGAGAGGTCGTGGGCTCCTGTTACTCAAAAAGGCAATGGAAGCAACCACAGAAGAAACCAGACCTGTCCAACAAAGCAGCGTGGAAAAGGATGTTGAAAATACAACCATTGCAGCATCAACCGATGAGACGTCAGCGATGGCAGCATCAACCGATGAGACAACAGCGATGCCAGCATCAGCCGATGAAGCATCAGATAGGGAGGTACCCGTTCCTGTTTTATCTGATCATAGCGATGAAGAAGATTTTATAGATGATTCGGATACGGATCCTACTTTTATTTTGCCTGTTAAAGAAATATCTCGGCCTCTTGTAATCCCTAGAAGATTATCTTCTTCTTCCTCCTCGAGCTCCTCGTCAGACTCCAGCTCATCATCGTCAAGCTCCAGTAGCTCAAGTAGTTCATCTGATGATGAATCTAGTAGACCGCGTCTTCCTACAGCGAGTACTCATGAAGATTCTAATTCTACTCCGACCAACGCACCCTCAACTTCATCTGCCATTGACACTGCTCCATCAGTGAGCGAGCCTAAGTTAAGTAAAAAGAGAAAACGAAACCCTGCTGGCTGGAAGTCTAAGATTGCTAGAACATTGCGGAATACAGGAAAAGAGTATGTTTCTTTATCAAATCCGACAAAACTGATCGCTGGGCGTCAAATCCGTCCACCTTGTGGCGACAAATGCAGGTTGAATTGTAAAACTAAAATAGATGAAATGGTAAGACAAGACATTTTCAATCAGTTTTGGCAGCTGGGCGATTTGGAGAGGCAAAGAGAATACATAGTAAGGCATACACAAGAAATCAAACCGAAATATAGGTACATCACTTCTCAAAAATTGAGGGCTTTGAATTCGGCTTACTATTTTGTAAAAAATAACAACAGGATTAGGGTATGTAAAGAGTTTTTTAAGGCTACGCTGAGCATTTGTGATAGATATATTAAGACGGCTCTTTCAAAGAAAACTGATGGTGGTTTTATTCAATCTGATGAACGCGGGAAGCATGGTAATCACCGCAAAATAGACTCTGAAATAAAAGATAGTGTGACTGATTTCATAAATTCTATTCCTAGAATAGAGTCTCATTATTTAAGAGCTCAAACTAAAAGAGAATATATCGCAAGTGATAAATGTTTGGCAGACTTGTATAGAGATTACAAAACCCTCCGAGAGCAAAATAATTTAACTCCAGCTTCAGCTTCAACTTTCAGTAGAATATTCAATGAAGAGTTCAATATTTCTTTTTATATTCCTAAGAAAGACCAATGCGACCTGTGTGAACGTTATAAAAATGCCGATGATGAGGGCAAGGCCAAACTCTGTGAAGAGTATAATAACCACCTCAAAGAAAAAGAATTGTCCAGATTTGAAAAAGAGGCTGACAAAAACAGGAAAGATGTCGTCGTAGCAGTATACGACCTGCAGGCAGTCATGCAGGTTCCCAAAGGTCAAGTTTCTCTTTTTTTTTATAAAGAATCAATTGCTTTAACTTCACTGTAAGTGACTTAAACGCAAAGGATGTTGCGTGTTTTTTCTGGGACGAAACCGAAGCTAAACGTGGTGCAGTTGAGATAGGAAGTTGTGTCCTTAAATACATTGAAATGGTACTTGAAAAGAGCGTTCCTGATACTGACGTGGATATGATATTTTATAGTGATAATTGCTGTGGGCAACAAAAAAATAAATACTTATTATCCGTCTATGCTTATGCAGTTAATAATCTGAGAGTTAATTCTATAACACATACATTTTCGATCCGCGGACATTCACAAAATGAAGGGGACAACGTTCACAGTGTAATCGAAAAACAAATAAAAAGACACTTAAAATCTGGCCCTATTTATTGCCCACAGCAATATGCTACGTTAATTCGTACTGCCAAAAAAACAGGAAACCCATATCTTTTAAGGGAGCTTACATACGACGATTTTTATGAAATTAAAATCCTCCAGGAAGCTTGGGGCAACAATTTCAATATAGATAAGGACAATAATCAACTTAAATGGCACGACATTAAGCAACTACGCGTTGAAAAACAACATCCCTTGACTTTCTTTTATAAAACATCCTTCGAAGGCACTGATTTTAAGAAAGTCTGTGTTCGAAATCGTTCAAGGCGCTACAGAGATCAAGGCTTTTCTCCGCTGTTAGTTAAAGCATATACAGAAAAACAACCTCTGGCTGAAAACAAAAAAAGAGATATTATGGAATTAATCGAAAAAAATATAATTCCTGCTAATTATGTTAATTCCTATTATAAGACTGCATTAAATTTAGAATAGTAGCACAATACTGAAAAATGAAACGTTGAGTTCCTATGTTATTAGTTATAAAAAAAAGTTTTTCCCCGTTTCTATAGTATTTATTTTTTAATTGAAGATAGTGAATATTAAGGTACAAGTAAACCTGTGATAATTATTGTAATACATTGGTGATTTTGTTATTCTTAAAGACTGGTTATAGTAAGTAGGGATACCCTTAAGATTCCAAGATAATACTTTGAGTTAAGATAGTTGTATGGTACTAAACAGTGCTTAATGTTTCTTTGTTACCAACTTTTTATACAACTTTATAAGGCCAGATGTCTTGTTTTTAGAGTTTTTAATAAGAATTAATATCGCAGCTATAATTGTAAGTTGAAATTGGCTAACTCCGCTTGGATTAAGTAGTTTAGTGGTTGGTAATTGACGTCTAAATTATAATTTTCGTTTTGTTTTAGTTTTAGTTTTAGTGATATGCCATGAATGATTGTAGGTAAGACTACATAGTCGTACTTTCAAAAATAATTACTTGTTGGTTGAAGTTTAAAATGATTACGTATTTTAATTACTTACTGTTTTGTTTATAACGTTTAATTAGTGTTTTTGTGTAATGATTGTTTTGTATCCATCCAACTTTGCCATTTTATATTATTTTTTTGTTAAAAGAAAATTTTTGAAGACTGTTTTTTGTTTTTTGTGATTTACATGTTATAATATTAGCACAACAAGTACAAAACGAGTACTAGTTTATGTTTTAAATATAAGTACCAACTTATTTTAGAAACATTGTCTTTTATTTCGCTTTTAATAGGTCTATTCCTAAAAACAAAATAAATGGGACGTTATTGTATATTGAATCTCAGTAAAAAAACTGTAGAATAAGAGTGCATTATTTCAGAATTAATCAGTAAAAAGCATGTAACTCGAAATATGTTTTTTTTTTTCGTTCAGTCATTCCGCAACAGTGAATTAAGTAAAAAAATGCATTATTTTGCTTTATTAATGCGTTTTGAATCAGCTGAACTATATAATGCTGAAACGCATTGGATTCTTCACCTGTAATGTGCAAGACATTCGCAATAACTGTGAAATAATATGAGATAACGGTTTTTCGTCAATTCTGAAAAATGAGCTATTTAGACTTAGTGCAGTGTTGTTCTGGGCGTGCGAATATACCTAGCTCTAAAATGCCTAACTTAATTCATGTTTTCAAAAATGATCACTTATTTACCAACCTACTGTATACCTGTTGAATGAAACGGGGAAAATAAATAAAATACTATGTTACAGTGGAATAGTTTATTGATATTCATCATTTTCATCCAAATCTCTTATAACTACGTCATCCAGAAATTCTGCTGGAGCAGATATATTGTTTTCGTACCTAGCCCATCCAAGGTACCACACTACCGTCATCACGTGAGCGCAACATCCGATAGTTCGTCGACCTACCAAACAATTGCAACAATATTCAACTATCCCGTTTCTGCCAGGCACATTATTTTCTACTAAAATATAAACATAATATTGTTTTCTTGAAATGTGCCTGGACTTGATTTTTCCTCTTATTAGTGTTTTATCACCACTTCCTCTAAGATTATATTGAGAAAAGTCTTGTGTATCCCTACATACTTCTATTCGATATGATCCGTGAAATCTTATATGTTCTCCATAGTATGACCTTGCTTGTCTTATTTGGTAAGTAGGTACCTAGAGCAAATAATATTAATTCACTATAACTTAATCTAGGAAACAAAAATAAATTATCTCGGTCAGCAGTAATACTCTGAAAAGCAGTTGATCTTCTATTCATGTTTAGTTGTTCAACCAATCTGGCTAAATTATTTTTAAAGTTAATTCTCTCTCTAATAATTGTCACTATTTCATTAGCATCATTTCTATCCTGAAAACGAACACCAAATCTGTTTAGTAAACTGGCAGCTATTTGAAAATTCTGCATCATGTTCGGGACTGATTTATTAAAATAGTCTTGCCTCAGGAGCTTAAAGTCCCTTTTAAAGTGTCCATTACAACAGGAGCATAATGTCTCATCATAGTCACTTCCTTTTCTCTGAGCATACCCTTTGATGACCAATCTTGCTTTAAAACGGATAATCTCACCTTTTTCATTTGTTTTCGTTTTATAGACCCATTTACATGGTAAGACTCTTTTCCCAGATGGTGCACCAACCAGTGACCAAGTTTTGTTTTTGATCAGAGAGTCATACTCTTCTTGCATAGCCTTTTTCCATTGGTCAGCATGAGATGATGATAATGCTTCGTCTGTTGTTTGTGGATCATTTAAATTAAGTATTGGACAGAAGTAACTTACATCATGGTCATCTGTTTCTGCATACTGAACAGCTCTCCGTGGACGTAGATTTATGTTTCTTATTGGTGACTCAAGATCAATTGATTGCTCTGGTATATAGGATGAATCGTCATTCTCACCAGACTGGTAGTCCTCGCTTGACTCACCAATAAAACTGTCTGTGCTTTCCTCTAATTCTTCCTTACAGGTTTCTATGAGTGGCTGTATCTCTGGAATGCTGCTCCCAAGGATTCTTGCTCCATTGGTCCACATAAGTCAGTGTGGACCAGCTGCAGTGGTTGTGAAGATCTTGAACCAATGTTATTAAAGGGTAATCTGGTCTGTTTCCCCGAGAGACAGGTAGTGCATGTAATAGAACCTTTATTTTTGTCTGAGAATGGCTGAACTCCCTCGGCACACTCCGGCAGCTTGTCAAGATCTGAAAAATTCAGGTGTCCCATGCGTCTATGCTACAAGACAAAAACATTTAAGTTATCTGAACAAGACAAGTTAGAAAATACCTCTCTGTGTGTGTTTAATAAATATAAATTGTTTACTAGTGTGGCTGAACACAGGAGCTTGCCATTTTTATCATAGATATCACAACCTTCATCTCTAAAATTTACGATACAGCCATTTTTCACCATAGCACTGACTGACAGGAGGTTTGCAGCAAGTTTAGGTATGTATAAAACTTGTTTTACCTGAATTTTATTTTCTTTATTACCATTTAGCAGTAAATTGACCTTTCCCATACTTTCCACAGGTAGAGGAGTCTTACTGGCAACAGTTATTGTGGGTATCGGCGGACTTGTAACATCATACATCCAGTCACGTGTATTTGTCATATGCATGGAGGCACCCGAGTCCACATACCACAGGTCCGGATTCATTGACTGAGGAGTTGCTGAAAAAACTGCAACAAAACCTTTATTTCCTTCTGTATTTTCTACATTCTTCTTTTTCGGAGCACAACAATTCTTAGCAAAGTGTCCATGCTTATTATAATTGAAACATCGGGGTCCTTTGTTGACCTTTGTTGAATCATGTTGATTTCTTTGAATGGCCTTTTTCCTTGTGAAGAATGCTGAATTATCGGAGCATTGAACTTCCTGCAGGAGTTTAGATTTAATAGAATCAGCACTAATCTTGATACCAGAGCTCTCCAGTCCCATAATCATGGGCTTATAAGTTTCAGGGAGGCCGGCTAACATCAGTGTACCGAGCCATTCATCATCAATGTCAAACTTAATATTCCTGAGCTTGTGGGCGGTTGACATTATTTCATTCACATAATCATCTACGCTTCGGGAAGATTCCAATGTAGTTGTAATCAGGTCTCTTAACAAGGCTACTCTCCTGTACAACCCGCTGTCATCAAAAACCTGTTCCAAACTCACCCAGACTTCTTTACAAGTAGTTGCTTTCTGAACATGTACGTAAATGATAGGGTCCAGTAATAAAATCAACTTAGATTTCGCCTTGGTTTCCTTATTTGTATCTGTATTGGTACCGGTGACACAACTCCATAAATCGTCGAGTTCGAAATATGCTTGGACTGCAAACTTCCAACTAGCATAGTTATCTCTTCCAACTAGTCTGTCAATATGAAATGGATTGTGACTTGAATTCGACATCTTCTATGCGTATTTATAATTTTTACGTGATTTCTGACCGAGCACGCCACCCCGGTTAACCTTAAAATGTATGACGGACAAAACACGCCGGCCGGTTTTCTTAATTATCACTGCGTTTACTTTTTCTTTTATTTCCACAAGTAGTAATCAACCACGCTCTGCTACCATGTTGATATTTAAATGGAAATAAATTAAAACGTATAAGAAAAATGCAACGAACGTATATTGTTGTAAAAAGAAAGGTTACTAGAGATGAAGCGTATTTACTAGAACAGATCCAAGGACTAGGTATTTAATGAGACTAGGTGGTTGTACCTATTCCAACTTTTAAAATACTCGATCCACCTAGTCTCGTCTCACTGTGCCTACTTGCCTAGCTAGTTGCCTACGCGGCGGGCGCCCCCCGCGCGGCCCGCTCGAATCGAAGTACTGGTGCGGTGAAGCGAGATAGCAAATCTACTTTGCCGCTCACTCGTGTTTGTTTGCCTAAATCATTCGTGTGTCAGTCATTTGAATTTGAACCATATTTCAATGGAAATACATGTAACGCGACACGCACTCGTATTTCTATTTTGTATTTTGTAGACTAGGTACTTGTAAATACTCGATGCGAATGAAGACTAGACTAGATGCAAATGAATGCCGCGGCCGTCGCGTATCAAGTACGGACTTGTATCACAGCTTGTACGGATTCATGGGAATGTGATCTCGGTGGACGCGGGCTCGACGTCGCAATCGGATACGCGTATCGGACTTATTTTTTCAATCTGTTTTCGTAACGAAGTTTGTTGTGACTAAAGAACGTTTGATTTTATTTGTTTATTGTATTTATTGTTTTAAAAAATGGCTCCCAGAGGAAGTAATAGTAGTGTCGCTTGGGACCATTTTACGGATAAAGGCCAACAAATGGCTGAGTGTAACATTTGTAAAATACAATTGAGTTTTAAAAGTTCTGTATCAAACCTTACAAAGCACATAAAACGTAAACATCCATTCGTAAGTTTAGTTAGAAGAAACGATCCAGCTCCAGTGATATCAGCCCAGACTGACCAGCAACCGCCACCATCAGACCAGGTGCAATCATCATCTAGTACTCAACAACCTGAAGGTGAACAATGGCCATCCACTAACTTGGTGCGACCAGTACAACATGGTTCGAGAACTATAGCTTCATACATATATAAAAAAAATGCTGATAAATGTAAATCTGATATACAACGTGTAACAGAATAAACGCAATTTCTGAAAGTAGTTTGTTCAGAATCGGCTTCTGAATCGATTTCCGTCATCAAAAATAGGTGTTAAATTTTGACGGAAAAATCTTTTAAATGACTTAAATTAGAAACACAGTATCATGACAAATTAATACAATCCTTAATTCAAGGAAATTGCACCTTAACTCAGAGCAATAAAGGCTACTTAAACGCACGACATTATTTGTATATCGCTTACAGGTCGTAATACACACACGTAAATAATATCAATGCATTTTACAATAAAAGTAGTGTGCGTCAAATTAAATAGGTAATTTAAAAGAATTTCAACTTTATCTCCAATGTGTAAGGCTTGTTTGAATGCACGACCAAACTTAGTGCGGTCATCAGAGTAGCCCTACACACACACAAACAGATTTTAGGCATAATTACAAAATAAAATTATTGAATTTGAAGAAATTTTAAACTTATTGCAAAGAAATAAAGCATTTGTCGGCAACCTCTTTGACGTTTTTGCGAAATGCCGACATACGCGCCGCCGCTACCGCCGAATAACATGAGTACCTAACATTAAAAGCTAGTCATCCGCCGGTAGCGACCTAGTGTAGTTGTTCTTCAGTTTACTTCCGTGACATTTTTGATTCCGTGCGCGATGGCTTTCCGGTACACCAACATTCAATACACGGAGATGGTGAGAACCCTGGCTCGCTGTCTTGATAATGTCGCGTTAGCTTGTCGGGAGTTCAATGACCGTTTTGGCTGCAGTGTGAGCGCCAGGACGATGCTGGCTGCAACTCAGCGACTGAGGGACTCTGGGACGTTCCTTCCTAATACGGCTTTGGACAGAGGGACGAATGTGCGGACTACTCGTCTGCAAGAGCGCATTCTCGACCATTTCGATGAACATCCAGAGGACAGCTCGAGAGAAACAGCACCCCAGTTCGACCTGTGCCGTGGCCTCCCAGATCGCCAGACTTAACACCGCTAGACTTTTTTTTGTGGGGTCGCATAAAATCGCTCGTGTACGTCAGTCAATCTACAAGTGTCGAGGAGCTAAAAACAAAAATTCAACAAGCATTTGTGACGGTGAAAAGTGATACTGAAGTGCTTACAAAATTGAAATACAATTTAAGAAAGCGTGCTAATAAGTGCATAGATCAAGGCGGCGGTCATTTTGAAACTTTAATGAAAGTGGATCGCAGAAATAGTGCAAATTAATAAATAACCTAAGTGTTAAGTGTAAATAGTCCAGTTCTGTAAGTACCTACTTCTTCCTATCAATACGATTGTATTCTAATCACTGTAAACATTGTTATTATAATCTTTTAAACACGCCGTCTTTGCATATTTTTGTAGTACAAACAATAAACTGGACCTACCTAAACAAACGAACTTATCAGAGGGATCGCGGGATTCGCGGGGGTGCAATCTCGAAAGATAGGTAGGTAGGTAGATAAAAACGGCAAGCAGCGGCGCGCGGCGCGGTGCGTAGAGACTAAATTCAAAGCCTGTGAAAGTTTGATAGAAAAAAAAATATTTTACGCGGTGATATCGCGTATCAATATCACATCTCACTCAGAGTAGTCAGATAGGAAACGCCGACGCCATCTAGTTTAAAAAAAAATATGATTAACGTGTAAAAGTGTTTGTTCAAACCTACTTACAGAAATAAAATCATTTATCATCTAGCTAATGTTCGGTAATTTAATTATCGTTCATACGGCCATAGGTAGGTATCTAATGCCTACATTAGAACTAGGCACGCAGCGTAGGCGCGCGCGCCGCTACAATTGAACAAACATACCTAATTTTTAGGTCCATGATACACACGTGCACATGAATAATATCAAAGCTTTTTACATTTGGATTCGAGCGCGTTTAATAAAACAGTTGATGTAAGAGAATTTAATCCTTCCGTCCAAATAATAAGGCTTATTGAAATGCACGACCGATTTGTATTCCGCATGTCTCAGTAATCGATTTGTTGAAAAATGTCGAAATAGGTAGTAGACAATTTTCTGGTTCCTACGAGCTACGTCCTTTGCAAATGACCCTTTGAAATCGCGCGCGCGCGCTACCTCCGGGCTGCCGGCCGGCCATCTTCAAAGTAAGTAGGTATTTTTTCTTGCGCAGCAAAGTTTGCTGTTTGTGATTAAAATCTTGTAAGCACTGATTTTTGTTTCACGTAATTAGCAGTAAACACGCTTATCAGAGGTAGCTAATAATATCGCGAAAGTTACGCATCTGAGATAAATATTTTTTACCCGCGTGTGCCGCACGGAGTCCGGGCGCTTCGCCCTTCGTTAGTTTCGAAGTTCGGGTAAAATATCGCTGTTTTAAATGCATCCCCGTTACTAAGCGTAGTCTTAGATTCATGTACGTTTGCCCAGCACGGCCCCTCAGAATTTGCATTTATGGTGTACACCATTGCAATGTACTCGCCTCTAGCAGTATATGTACCGATTTCTTTTTCAATGTACCTCTATACTTTTGAAGAAATATGCAAAAAAAGGTGGCCGTGCCAGCCAAACGCTTTCAGCACGGCCCCCCATGTAACTTGAATAATACATACCGTATTAACAAATGTCTATAACTCAAGAAATGTACTCTATTAATACGTTATATGTGCCGCAACGGTTATTGTTAGTGTGTTGTTATGTGTTTGTCTGGTTATCTAGCCCCCCACTTTCAGTACATTTGCGCCAACCACAATAGAAATCTACGTTCTTCACACAATCGTCTTCTTCAATGTCCCACTCACCGCGCAGACTTCATTCACTCTTCCTTCTTTGTTCAATCTATCTCTCTGTGGAATGCACTCCCCCAGGAAATCAGGATGGCAACCAACCGATTATCCTTTAAAAGCAAAGTTCGCGAGCACATTCGTAAGAAGCTGGCAGTATCATCACAGCGGTAATGTTTTCTCATTGTGTGTCCTATTTGTTTTTAACATACTCGTGTATTTATGTACATTTATTTGTGCTTATATTTATATATAATTAGGTATATATATTATATGTATTTATAGACTAAACTACACTTGGGAGCAAATAAATCGAGCCACTTCCTTTTTCACGCATTATGGTAATTATTTTTGGTATTAAGGAACGCATCGATTCGAAACATATATCGCCTAAAAGGGTATTTAATAACCTTTACAATGAGGGTAGTTAGTTGTCAAAATTTCATTTTTATTAAAGTTTAAAGGGTAGAATAAAATTATCGCATTTAATTTGCTTATGACATTTTTATTGTACTCTGTTAAGAAAAGATTAAATTTAAGGTTTTTGTTAATCATACCCATATTACTTGTTATTGTTGTCTTTATCTGTGTCTGTGTAATCAAAATAACCTGATAAAATGGATACTACACCGACGGAAGCTGCCCAAGTTGTAGCTTTACTTGAGGTTGGACACGGACAACGTGAAGTGGCACGCAGACTTCATTTGAGTCGTTCAAAGGTACAGCGGGTATACCGCAGGTATCTGGAGACTGGTGCTTTTGTTCGGCGACCTGGAACTGGCCGACCACGGGCAACAACAGAACGTGACGACCGCTTTAATGCAACCAATTCGTTGCGCGACCGTGGACTTAATGCTGTTCAGCTACAGCAAGCGTTACGTGACGTTCGAGGAGTCGCAATCAGTAGGTGGACAGTGAGACGAAGACTAAAAGAACGAAATTTAACATCACACAAACCAGCAACTGGCCCAAAATTGACTGTAGCTCATCGCCGATCTCGCTTGGAGTTTGCTCGAGAACACATTAATTGGACGTTAGAAGACTGGAGGTCAGTTTTGTTTTCTGACGAGTCAAGAATCTGTCTTTTTAGCAATGACGGGAGAAACCGAGTGTATAGACGTCCTGGTGAAAGATTTGCCCAATGTTGCATTCGAGAAACGGTGAGTTTTGGTGGTGGTTCTTGTATGGTGTGGGGAGGAATTTCTCTAGACGGAAAAACGGAACTTGTCTTCGTCGACCCCGCCAACGATGGCAATGGTAGACGTGGATTAACAGCTGACCGATACATAACTGACATTCTTGAAAACCACGTAATGCCGTATGCTGGTTTTGTCGGAGAAAATTTCTTGTTTATGCATGACAATGCGAGACCTCATACCGCGCAGATCGTTACGGATTACTTGTCTGCGATCGGGATTCAACAAATGGTATGGCCAGCACGAAGTCCTGATTTGAACCCGATCGAACACCTATGGGACGAGCTAAAACGGAGAGTCCGAGCCAGGGTTCCCGCTGTTTCATCCATTCCCGAGCTTAAAGTCGCTGTGCTTGAAGAGTGGGAGAACATACCACAATATGTCATCGTAACGCTGATCAGATCGATGACTAATAGGCTACAAGAATGTATCAGGGCCCGGGGGGGTAATACCAGTTATTAAGAATATTTTTTTTGCAATAATTTTGTTTTTTATTGTTTTTATGGACTGTTTTAGCCCTACTAAATTTTCTATCAAAATTACCATTTTTCTTGCAGAGCCAATAATTTATCATTCAATAAGGTTATTATTCAATAATTTACCCTCATTGTAAAGGTTATTAACTAAACTTTTAGGCGATATATAGTTCGAATTGATACGTTCCATATTACCAAAAATATTTACCATTTTACGTGAAAAAAGGTAGTGGCTCGATTTATTTGCTCCCAAGTGTAGTTTATACGTGTCTATATATTTAAAATTATTTAATCCTAAATTATCATTATAAATTGCACCTACCACTGTTTGTCTCTGCATCACCCAAAGGTTGACTGGTAGAAAATGCCTATGGCATTAAGTCCGCCTCTGTACATTTGTGTGCTTAAAGTGTTAAATAAATAAATAAATAAATATTGTGAATTCATAATAACAAATAATATATAGATGTGGATAAGGGGCCGTGCTGGAAAAAATCATTTTAAGAAATATCTAAAAAAGACAAAACATACTTAGCCAAAAACTATTAAAAAATAATTGATGTTTAGCAAGTAACATATGTACCGCATTGATTTCTCATACAACTTGTTATATTGTGAAAAATAAATCTATTTTAGTTCATTCAGCACGGCCCTCTATAGTTGCCTATATCTTTTTAAATAAGCCGTGTATGTTTACAAAATTCGACTTCCTGAATAATATATAGGAGTACATTCCTTTCAACTAAATTGCAATTCTGCTGTATCAATACTTTAGAAGATAAATTCAATCTAAAATATACATACATTAAAACTGATGGGGTGACCATGATTTCATATATTTGGTAGGTAGGTACATAAATGTTCTATATTTATGTACTTATATTAATTAAATTATGTGACTACATTGAAATAAACATTCTTTTTACCCGACTGTACCAGAAGGACGGTAAGGTTTTTCGAGTGAATGAATGTAGATATGTAGCAACCTTCATTTCTTTGGCACGCTTTGTAGTCTAAACGGCTTTATTAATTTCAACTTGAGAGATGTCGTTAGATTCGTCTTAATTGTGAGAATGACACAGGGTAGGTATATAAAAATAAAAATAACTGATTCTTGGCGTCAAGTAGGTAATTAATCGTTTTCTTTTCCTCAAAGCCTATCTAGTGGGATAATATATTAAATAAACGAATTTCTAAGTGGACTAGCTTTAACTTACGGTTCGGCTCGCGTGGTAGAAATAAAAAATATATAAAGCGTGCTTATAACCTTCCCCTAGAAAAAACACAACTTATAATATGTTTAAATAAATGTTATTCAGAATGAGAAATGCTAAAAAAAAACAAAATATTCAATGTTTCTCAAAGTTTAAAATTTGTCCGCTATTGGGTAATTTATTTAAATAATTATGTGTTTATTCATTACATCTTAAAAAATAATCATTAAGTATAATAATATATTATCAGTTAATTTTGTCGTGTGCGATCGCTATTAGTTCACTGACGCTACCGTAATTTTTAATGTGGCGCTGGTGTCGCGGTTACTTCATGTTGCGCTTGAGTGTTTATTGACAGTCACATCTCTACGCGAATTACGAAGGCTGCGGCCGGGATACTTAAAAAAAACCAATTTAGATTTTAAAACTGATTTTAATTAAGCAAAAGAAATTACAATAAAAGATAACTATATCTAGCTAAATCTAAAGTTATGTCTTCCTTCGAAGCCGGAATAGAAGTGACCGACCTCATGTTGCGGTGGCGCGATGGTGCCGCGGTATTTGGTGCATTCAGCACATTTGCCTCGTGTCGCTTAGTGCGCATTTTACTTGTTTGTTATAATTCATTGAGGTCGTCCTTAGTCAGCGCTTTCGGTATACTACGCTTGCGTAACATCTCCGCCTGTAGTTCAGCAACTATTTTAAAACGCGCAGTGAAAATGTTGCTGGTAGGTTTTCTCGTTGCGTATGCTTTTCAGATGTTACAGGAACTGTGTCTTCATGATTTCCTGGTCCTGTGGGTGCGGCATCGTTTTGGCTCGGTTTTCTGGAAAAGTTTCTCCCGGGGAAATATCTTCTGGTTATCATCGCAATTGTAATTATGGCTGCGATACACAGTATAACATAAAACGGTATAGTAGTATGATATAGCGTTTCAGTTGTTTCAAACGATGAAATCGGCGACTGAAGAGTTATTCTGTCCTGAATAGTGTGTAGTCTATCCAAGTTAATAGATGTTAAGTTTGCATGTAGTGAGCTTATCTCCTGTGTTTCAGTAGTGTAGGGAATGTTCAATACTTTTACAGGTTGGCCTTTTATCTCGTCCTTAGTGTTTATTAAGGTAATTTCGTTTGTGTGTATCGAGCAGTGCAATGGAATGGTGGCAAGGAAGCTTCCCCTCAATGCGTCATAATCGTCGCTTCCACATTTCATCTGAACTCTGGTAGATTGAGGAAATGATATAACGTAGTGTCTACTGTCTAATTCTTCTACAGCCGGTTTTGATAGATGTACGGTCGTCAATTTACAGGATTTTTGTAATGTCTTGCTTGAAATGAGGGTTTGCACGCAGTCAGCTTGAGTTTGGATATAATGATTTGTTTTTTGTTCGCAGAGGTACCGATTATTATTTAACTTCGGGCATTCTGCCTCCATGTACATGAACGTATTCCCATTGGTTGCTATGAAAGGATAAGGAGGTATGAGGACTTGGTTGTTCTTGTTTGGGACTATGGAGAGTTTGTAGAGTGTATAGGTATCTTCTGAGACTATGGGAAACCTAAATGCTATTACTATTTTCTTGTCATCGTAATAATACCCAGCTTTAATGATGTCATAGTACTGTCGTAATTCTAACTCTATTACGTGGTTCTTGCCATAAATTTCTTTAAGCCTGTCTACTACGTTACCTAAGATGTCTATTCCTAACATGCTATGATGAGTAGTCATCACGCGGGTGAACGATAAAATATTCTCTATCCTATATAATTCCGATAATACGTCCTCTATGTTTTCGCTGACGATAGTCAACAGCTGATTGAACTTAGCGACTTGGATCAAATTTATGCTACTTTCTGCTTGTTTTATTAATAGACTTAGTGTGGTGTTGATTTTACTCTGGTTTTCGACAATTTTGTTTATGATATTAGTATGAGATAGCATCCACTCTTTACTGATGCTGATATGCTCGTTAAATTCATCTACAGTATTTTTTTGGTTATTTCTCAACGTCTCTATGGCATTATTATATCGAACAGCATCCGAGTAATCGAGGTTACCTGTAACGCTTTTTATGACAGATCCTAGGCCGTCTATAAGACCTCTTTTTGAACGTCTAGGCTCCAGGGTACGTAGTTGATTAGTGACTTTACTTAACTTATCCGAAAGGTAATCTATTTGATACTCGTAGAGTGAATATGTGTTATTTGTCATGTGTAATTTAATGTAATGGAATTGAGTTTGAAGGGTGGAAAGAGCGTTTTCAATGTCATCCAGGTTGACATATTGGAGGAAAGTATGATAATGGGTTACTAGTCTGAGCGGTCCAAGTTTAAAGGGTAGTAATCCAATTCCAGAGTCTAAGCTTTCAAGTTTTATCTCCTGGCTCCGTATTGCATATATTGTCAGTATCAGCGTCATCCTGCAACAATTTAGCAGTCTTAGGTACGCGTTTAAGGCGTGATTTTGCTACGGGGCCGCGTTTCTTTGACGTGTAGATGTGGATGGGTAAGTCTGCTAAGACTACATCCTGTGTGTATCTAGGGGCTAACTTTTGTCGCGGGGCTGATGGGTTTTTTATGAAGACCTGTTGCTTAGGTTGATATTCGTACTCCTGCTCGCGGGTCTTATTTCGGTTTTCGATTAAAGAGGTGCGATTGCTAAGAGAGGTTTCATTTATGATTTGGTATACTGTTTTCATTTGATCTCTATGGTTTAATATGTACTGTTGCAATAGGTGGCTACTAAGATCAATGTCCCACGGGTCTCGGCTATCAAAGTGCCCAGTTATTATGTCAAATGGCCTGCACTTAGTGAAACTATGGATTGAGCTGTTATATCCGAGTAAGGCATATGGTATTAGATTATTCGCGGGTTCTTTTTTATGTTGAATACGTAGGATTCTTATGTGTTCAAGTAACGTGGAGTGGAATCTTTCTATGTTGCCGTTATCGTTAGGACTGTGAGCTAGCGTTTTATGGTGATTAATTTTGTGGAGTCTAGTGAATTCGGCGAACAGCTGATTAGCATACTCGGTACCGTTGTCCGTTATTATAGTTATAGGGAAACCATGGTGAGTGCAAAACTGTAATAGGCCCTGCAAGATACTATTTGCGGTACCGTCTCTCATAAGATATGCTTGTCCGTATTTAGAAAATACATCAATGAATGTTAGGTATTTCTCATTTTCGACCGTGAAAAGGTCCATATGAATTATTTCGAACGGTTTGGTGGCCGGTGGCACTATGTTAAACTTTTGTTTGATGGGACTTCGGTCATATTTGGCCTGACCACAAACAGTGCATTCATTAATATATTTTGTAATCTGGTCTCTCATTTTCGGCCAGTAATATTTATGCGAGAGTGCTAGGTGACATTCGTTTATACCGCGATGATTAGTCTTTCCGTCATGATAGTGCCTAATTATTTCTTGTTGCCTAAGGTAGTCTTTTACATTTTCGAGTTCGGATTTACATAACACGAGGTTCATTGCAGAGCTTTTAAAGTTGTCTTGTATTATAGGAATGACATCATACATACTCAAAGTTGGGTTAATAAGAATACCAGTCCTTACTTTCGGGTTTACGTACTCTTTTATAGCGGTTACGACGTCATCTATTAGGTTAGATTGTGAAACGTGTATGGAGGTGCGAGTATGTGTGTCGAACGGTTTGGTCGCGGTCGGCTTCTTTTTAATGTCTCCTACTACTGTCATGATTATTTGTCGGTAAAATTTATTTATAGGTTCGTCGGTGATTGGTACCTCGAGTATGGGGTTTTCGTTGCTTGTGTGGGCTGTTTCAGTACTAGAGTCTGCTATTGACGGGGGTTTTTCGGAAGGGTTCGCTATTATCGAGCTTATCTCGTCATTGTGTATTTCTATTCGCGAGAGGGCATCAGCATTGGTGTTGTTTTTGCCCTTTTTGTACACTACAGTGAAGTCGTACTCACTGAGTTTCAATCTCCATCTGGTTAGACGCGAGTTAGGTTCTTTCAGGCTCATGATCCATTGTAGTGGCTTATGATCCGTAACTATCCTAAACTTGCGTCCAAAGAGGTAAGGTCGAAAGTACTTAGTGGCCCATACGATAGCGAGGAGCTCTTTTTCAATGGTGCTGTAGTTTATCTCGCTCTCGTTTAATGTTCGTGATGCATATGAAATCGGTCTGTCTGACCCTATTGGCCCTTGTGATAATATGGCTCCTATTGCGAAGTTAGAGGCGTCTGTTGTCAGTATGAATTCCTTGTTAAAGTCGGGGTACTGTAAGATCGGGTCGTTTGTTAAGAGGTTTTTACATCGTTCGTAGCAGTCAACGTAGTCTTTAGTAAGTGTGACGGTCCTACCTTTCTTTAAGCACTGAGTAAAGGGTTTCGTGATTCTAGCGAAATCGGGTATAAATTTTCTGTAGTATCCTATAAGTCCGAGAAATTGTTTTATCTGTTTTGGGGTTTTGGGTATGGGGTATTTCTGTATAGCTGTAATTTTGTCTGGGTTTGGTTTAATTCCTTCCTTGCTTATTATGTGACCTAGGAAAGCGGTTTCTAGCTTCAAGAATTCGGACTTGTCCATCTGAATCTTAAAGTTAGATTCTCGGAGTCGTTGGAATACTTTCTCTAGGTTATTTAGGTGCTCCTGGAGCGAGGTACTATAGACTATGATGTCATCCATGTAGACCAGGCAGATCACGTTTTGTAGGCCTCTCAGCACATTGTCCATTACCCGTTGGAATGTTGACGGGGAGTTCTTCAAACCCATGGGCATTCTTAAAAACTCGAAATGCCCATGTTCCACATTGAATGCTGTCTTATGGATGTCGTCAGGGTCTGTCTCAACTTGGTAAAATCCACTGGCAAGGTCAAGGGTACTAAAGTACTGGCACTTCCCTAATTTGTCCAGGACGTCTGTTATGTTCGGTATGGGGTATTTATCGTCTATGGTTTTTTCGTTTAGTTTTCGGAAGTCTACTACGATCCTCCATTTTTGTTTCCCGGATGCGTCTGATTTTTTAGGGACAACCCAAATGGGAGAGCTCCAGGCTGAGTCAGAGGGTCTGATGATATTTTGTTCTAGCATTTTTGAAATTTGCTCCCTAACCTCTTGACGATGAACGAAAGGGTATCTGTAAGTCTTGGTATAAATAGGTGAATCATCTACAGTCCGTATACGGTGTTTTACCTTATTGGTGAAAGACAAGGGTTCGCCTTCTATGTAAAATACATCTGCATATTTCGAGCAAATATTAACTAAGTTAATTTTCTCCTCTTCATTAAGATGATCTGTCCGCAATTTAGATATTACTTTATTAATACGAGATGTGTCAGGTATTTGTTCTAGGTTCATGCATTCGATGTTATTTATAGTTACGGCCTCTACCGGGTGGTCTAGGGACAGAATAGTATCGTTGTTTGATGGGTTTAGAATTTCTATAATGCCGCGGTTATTACAAACGGTTGTAATGCATTCGCTTACAATGCAATTGCACAGGTATTGTTGTGGGATATGTACGTCACCGTCTTTAGCGTTTATAGGTAATCTGATAAGTTTAGTTGTGTTGGCTGGTATAACAGCCTCGTAAAGGTTTACATTTCGGGAATTAAACATTAAGATAGGGTTCCTGGCGGTAGCCGTAATCAGTAGGTTGTCCTTTAAGTCAATCCTCGTATTCCATCTGGTCAGTAAATCTAGTCCGATAAGTCCATCAAAAAATTTGTGAAAGTCATATATGAATAATTTAATTTCACTAGGGTCATTGAGTTCATGGAAAGCTGGTATAGTTATTGAATAATCATTTCTAGTTGTAGCGTGTACGTTAGTTACCTCAAAGGGGTCATAGTTAAGGGGGTATTCCGAGTAATATCGTTGTACAGCTGTAGGACTAATAAATGACTGGTTCGCTCCGGTGTCGATGAGTAGGTTTAGTGGGGGGTCAGATATTTTTATGTAGGGCAACTGTCGTTGGGTTTGCAAGTTAACTTCTATTTTGAGGGTTTTAATGGGGGTTTCATCTGAAAATCCTGGTTTGCATTACCAGTCGAAGGTTGGGGGTCCTCACATTTTGTAGAGGGTTGGATCTGGTTTTGCTCGGGCGTCATAGCTGGTCCGAAGTCCTGTACGTAATAGTAGTTACCGTCGTCATAATAAACGTTAAAGTCAGCGTGGTCGTAGTCATAAGAGTAGGGTTCCTCCACGAGGTAATAATCGTAGTTATCTTCGTTACAATCGTTGAAATTCATCTCACGGGTTTTAAAATAATTTGTTGGGGCCGGGTTGCCAAACTTGCCCCAGTCGTGAGGTCTACTTGGCATGGGCTTAGCAACAAAATGGCTGACCCCGCTCATTGGCTGAGGTCCCGGGGCTAGGGCACGTGGCTGAATTCTAAATGCGTTACTCTGAGCGTTATAGTTAGGCGGCGCCGCGCGGAACATTTGCTGAGTACGTGTTTGGTTATTAGGTGCGTTGGGCGCACGTGGCGCGCCGTGTGGTTGGAACATAGGTTGTCTCCAACTGTTTTGCGGAGCCGGTGGCCGTTGCCAGTTTGAAAAGGGTTGGTGACCAAAGGGTCTCGGCATCGGCATGGGTAGAAAACCTGTGGGCTGTGTTAGTAATTTGGGCATGGGAGCGATTGGAAGTGGCCTTTTTACATTCGCGGTATCATTACGGTTTTGCAAGTACATCACATTTAGTTCCTCTTGAACGAACTCCAGCGCCCTCTCTATGCTTTCAGGACGCATACAACGTATTCGGGAACCTAGAGGTTCCTTTAGGCCACGTACAAACGCTTGCATTGTTAATTTCTTGTATAGTGTACGTTTCGCTTCTATAGTGGTAGTCACTGTTTCATGCAACGATATATAAGTCATAATGGTACTGAATAATGATTGACACTGGTCGTAGTACTCTTGCGGAGTACTATTACCCTGAGCTGATACTAGGAGGTCATTATAGAGGGCCGTTTCGTCCCTCTGGTCGGCAAAGCTATTAATTAGGGTATTTCGTATCCCTGCCCAACTATCTGGGATGCCATTCGAATTAATTCTAGTCGCCGCAATACCTGTTATTTTATTTAATATCCCGTTCAAAAGGCATAGGTTACCTAACTCACTACCCGGTACATTACTTAGATAGGTACTGACTATCTGGTCACATAATTTGATAAATCGCGTAAGTACATTAGGATTCCCGTCGAACTCGGGGACTGGGCGCAGGGCCTTATAAATCGTATCCGGATCGCACGACATTTCGCGGTCCTCTAATAGGCTATTTAAACCTAAATCTATGTCCCTACTCGAATCTAACACTAGTTGCCTACTATTCGGTCTACCTGATGTAGACTCACGAGGTCCTAAATTACGTGGGTGGAAAATTTTGAAGGATTAAGTGACTTGGGTACACAGGAAGCAACACAGGGAATAATTCAAGTGTACTCACATAACCTTCATATCGGTCTCTGGGGTCGATGTCTGGATCCCGTTCTCTCCCGGCAGCAATCCCTGAGTTCTGATACTCGATGAAGCTTGACAGCAGGTTAGCCGCGATCGCTCACGCGCGGTAGCGATAATATCGATATAAGATAGACCTAGCTAACCTCGAGTATCCTACCGACTGCGCCAATTACGAAGGCTGCGGCCGGGATACTTAAAAAAAACCAATTTAGATTTTAAAACTGATTTTAATTAAGCAAAAGAAATTACAATAAAAGATAACTATATCTAGCTAAATCTAAAGTTATGTCTTCCTTCGAAGCCGGAATAGAAGTGACCGACCTCATGTTGCGGTGGCGCGATGGTGCCGCGGTATTTGGTGCATTCAGCACATTTGCCTCGTGTCGCTTAGTGCGCATTTTACTTGTTTGTTATAATTCATTGAGGTCGTCCTTAGTCAGCGCTTTCGGTATACTACGCTTGCGTAACACGCGCATAACAGACAGTAGTAAATATAAATACTGCTCAAATAATATGAATATTCATGGGTCGTGTGTTTGTGCAGTGAATTCTATTTCAAGGACGAAAATGGATTGTTAAAATAAACGGGTAAGTAAGTTTTAAGTTATAATATAGGTTAGGTTTAAAGATATTTATTCTCAAAAAAGACACAAAGTCACTTACATGAGAACAATGCTTAAAATAAGTTATAAATAAAGTTCGTCACAGACGTCACGGTAGCAATTATGCTAATTAGATATTATGTACACCCATCCAGTGCATTCAGATTTACGGAAGGGTGTTATTTGTGATCAAATATTCAGCTAATAGAGTTTTGAATGCATTGAATGAGTGTACCCTTTTAATACATGAGGGTATTTTGTTGTACAATTGTGCTCCTTCAAATGTTAACATTTTTTTGCCAAACTTAGTTCTCATCTTCGGCAAAATCAGGAAACTAGCTCGGCGAGTGCTACGTTGGGTTACTTGTTTCACTTTAGTAAACGATATATTAGTTTGTATACTTTTGTTGAGTGCCTTACGAATGAAAATACATGTATTGTAGATATATAACTTTCTAATGTTCATTATTTTGGTTTCTTCATAAATTTTGCTTGTCGATGTTAAATATGGGTAGTTAAAAATCATTTTTATTAATTTGTTTTGTGCAACTTGGAGATTTGCTAGCTTTGTCTTGGCCGCACTGCCCCATATTTCAACCAGATATAGTAGGTGAGGTTTTACTAAGGCGTTATAGATGGTGTGGCGCAATCTATGTGGAATACATCGAACTATATTTCGGAGGGATCCAAGTAATGACGTAAGCTTCGTTTTTATATGATCCAAATGAACAGTCCACGATAGAGAACTATCCATTCTTAAGCCAAGATATTTTTCACAAGATTTTTGCTGCAGGGGTATACTATTAATAACTAATGGATTATGTGGAGGTATTATTTTATTTTTTGCTTTAAACAAGATATAGCACGTTTTAGAAATATTTATAGTTAATAAATTATATTGAAACCATGAAAAAAGGGTATTTAAATCGTCTTGAGCCTGGGAAACTAAATCATGAATGGAAGGTCCGAAATAAAATAAGCAAGTGTCATCTGCGTATAGAGTAAGATGGCCATGTAGTTGAATTTCCTGAATGTTATTTATGTAGATCAAAAAGAGTAGGGGCCCCAGGATTGATCCCTGGGGAACTCCACACGTAATAGGTAATGTGTCACTTTGATTATTATTATCCGTTCTAACTAACTGCGACCTGTTTTTTAGATATGAATGGAACATTTTTAGGGCACTGCCGGTAACTTTGATGGTTTCTAGCTTTTTAAGTAGCAATTCGTGACTTACGGTGTCGAACGCTTTTTTGAGATCAATGAAGATACCAAGGACTATGTTTTTTCCATCTACATTTTGCTTAATTTTAGTAACGAGGTCGACTGTAGCTGTTAATGTGCTGCTTTTTGGTCTAAAGCCGTATTGTCTGTCTGAAAGAAAGTTGATAGTAGTTAAATGCTTATATAATCGTTTGTGAAGGATTTTTTCAAATATTTTTGACAATACAGGCAACACTGAAATAGGGCGGTAGTTACCTGGGTCCATTTTTGAACCCGATTTGTGTATGGGAGTGACCTTCGCCATTTTCAGAGTATCGGGAAAATTACCTTCAGCTAGCAATTTGTTGAAGCAGTTGCTCAGGTTGTTCGCAATTAAATTGTTTATGCATTTTATTGCTTTGGTACTAATTCCATCTAATCCAGTACTACAGTTAGGGTCGAGATTTGATATCATTTTTGAAAGTTCAGTTGCAGAACACGAATCAAGAGTTGATAACACTGGAGTGTCTTCGGGAAGAATTTTTGGTAAGGCATGTGTACTATCATCATGAAAAGATCTAGGTATTTCATTAGCTAAAAGGGGTCCAATAGTGGCAAAGTATTCGTTAAAAATCTGGCAAATTTCGTTTGGGTTCGTAACGTGTTTCGAATCGATCAATAGTTTTGAAGGAGCACAATTTAGTTTAATTTTATTGTTTGCTATAATGTTTACCAAATCCCACATTTTCTTAGGTTTATTAATACAATCACTAAACTTTTTATAGTAGAAAATATTCTTTGTATCTTGCATGTGTTTGGCAACATGTTTTCTTTTTGTGATAAATTCTGCTTCCAGGGTGGTGTTCTTTGGATTCTTCTTTAGTTCTGTCCACAATGCGTTTCTTTTGTTGATATCATCAATGATGTCTCTATTTATCCAGTCGTTTTGGGGTAGGTTTAGGATTTTGGTTTTTATTGTTTTACTTTTGTCAATTATTGATTTTATTTTGTTTTCTAGTACTGCGTAATCATCATCTAATTCTTCTAGGTTTGTTGCTTCTAGTATATCATATAGTTTCGTAAAATCAATGGCTTCGTATTGGGTCCGTAATTTACGAGGGGATTTAGTTTTTTTCAGTTCAACATATATTTGTTTGTGATCTGACATTGAAGAGTCAGCTATTGCCATGTGGAAGTGATCGTCTTTCAGATTATAACTAACATGGTCCAAAATAGATTTTCTAGTATTTGATTCTCTTGTACAATATTTCTTAGTTATTTTATTTAGTAATGTGTGTCCAGTTGCCTTCAAAAGTTCATGATATTGTTTAGTCTTTTTGTCTTTATTTAAAAGATCAATGTTAAAATCTCCGAACACTATTGCCCGCTTTTTTTGTTGTAGTTGGGACTCATATACCTCAAGAAAATCCGCGTAGTTTGTATCACCGGGGTTATATACTACTCCTACTTCCAATGCATATCGCTCTAGTCGTACCCATAGATAGTTGTTTCCTCCTGTATACTTAGACTCTGATAAGCTATGCTTGAGGTCATTGTGGACATAGGCTGAAACTCCACCTCCTCTTGAATCGGTTCTATAGTTGTAGTAGTGTGAGTAGTTGTTTATTTGAAGTTCCAAGGCTTGTGCTTCAGTTCTTATCCAAGTTTCAGTCAATAAAATAATATGTATTGTATTGGGAAGCGATTGTAGAATGCATTTGAGTTCATCAAATTTTCCCTTTTTGCGTATACTTCGAGCATTAAGGTAGAAAAATCTGAGCCGTGATTTATTGGTTTCTATACTTTGGTAATTGTTGATAACTTGGTAGGTATTGCTAGCGATGTTCTTAGGTATGGTTTCGATTACTGTTCGTAGTTTTTTGCAGGGTTTTTCATTATTGTAGGTGTGCCATTAATATACTTTATAGTTAGTCCCTTTTCTCCATCATTTTGACGACGTGTTAGTTCTTCTTTTACATCTTTAAAATATTTTTGCTGAGTTGGGGTTTGGTCTGAAAATATTTTGATGTTTTCTGGCAATTTATCTTTATTGCGTAGGAGATGTTTTGCGGGTGCTGAAGTGTCGTAACATACTTTGATCCTGCGGCTTTTTCCCGGTGAGTATTTACCTATTCTAAAGATTTTTATCGGTGTCGGAAGGTCTTGGCTCACCAGTAGAGTAATTTTTAAAATATCGGCGTCATCTTGGGATTTTCGTTCTTCGGCGCTAGCAGCGGACTGTTCGGGCAGACCCGCAACAATAATATTTTTTTCTCTGCTATTCCGATTTGCTACCTCCTTAATTATTTGTTCGTTCAGACATAGCTGATTTTGAAAGTTTGAAGTCGAACATTCAGAAGTGGGTTTAAACGTGTTAAGCTCTAATTCAAAGGATTTTATTTTATGTTCCCCCAGCGATAATTGTTTCTCCAATTGTGATACAGTTGTTTTTAATTGTTTATGTTCCGTTATCATACTAGATGTTGATGATTTTATCTCACTAATCTGCACTGTATTTCCATTGTAATATAATTTATTTGTATTTAAAAAATAGATTTGATGTAAGTATATCTAGGTAAGTGCATGTAGGAATTGAACTTGACCCTAAAGAAGATTGCGTAAATATTAAAGTTACACGTTGTATGCACATAAGATAATGCAAAGCACATTAAATCAGTATGCTAGATTTATTTAATGTTATTTAAAAATACCAAAATGTATGAAGCACCAGCTTACGACACAAATCTTTGCAAATTTTCTTTTTTTACAAATCTTTGCATGAGTAGTAGACATGCGCATAACAGTGCATCGAAAGTCAATGCCATATGATATGCACCGGTTCCAAAGTACATCAACTTTTGATATGCACTTTAGTACATATCAACCGGCCATGAGGGCGGTCGATAAATACGATTTATACACTATGCACTGCGGTTGATAATAGCAACCGCAGTATATAATATATACTGCGATTAATAGTACATAGGGCATACCCATGTCACTTACAGACATGTGTATACACTATGCAGAACATCACTTCTTGAGATATAAACTGTAACGCAATGGAATAGGGTTCATTTTAACTTGTTGTGGCTAAGCTATGCTTCGGTCTCATTCACTCTCATTATAATTTGTATTAGCTGTCGCGGGTAATGCGTTTCACGTCAGAGTTGGCGAGCCATACATATTACATGCACTCTTTCTCTCACTCATTGCCCGTGTGATACGAATGAATGCGATGCCATAGTCAATGCGGTGTATAGTACATATCTCGATATCTCGGGCAATGCGAGTGAATGTATACACTGCTCAGTGAATATGTACTTTGTGATATCAACCGCAGTGCATATCCATGTCTAATGAGTAGTTCTATTATTAATTATTTCTTACATTAAATTTATTTTGCTAACCATAATATATGATAGCAAACTGTGTAATGAGCCTACGATTATTATGTTACCTTACATAATTAATCATAGTTTTTGTTTAATTGTGTTCTGTTCATTTACAAGCAAAACCCAAGAGTGCTTCGTAGTTATATAAAAGAAAATACTTGTGTATCTAGTAGTATTAAGCCTTTACAATTATTAGGAGTTACATTTCTGTTGATTTTACGCCCAGAGTCCATAGAAATTTACCTACCATCTTTTAAAATTTTAAGGAACTCTTCAATATAGTGGAAATATACCTACTTTACCCACTTTACATATATAGAGTACGTAAATGTGACACGCAAAAGTTGAGATATACAATTTTCGGACGCTATTTTAAACTTAAAGCGGCCCGTTGGCAGCATCGTTCATTCATTCAGCATTTTTCACTTAAGAATTGGTGTAATCATACTGAGCAGTAATTATAAAAAATGTTGAATAATTAGGGTATCAAAAATACACACATCAAAAGTGTCTAGGGATCAAGCATTTTTATGCGGATTTCTTGAGATTAAGATGTGGCTTTGTAATAAATTTATGATTTTATAAATTTATATGGATCCTTTTTGGTGCATTTCATAATTTGAATCAGGAACTGTGAATCAAATTCGAGTAAAAGATGAAAATCAGGTGTCAATATTTTCCCTATAAAAACATACAACGCATTGAAGACATTATTAGTGCTACTGTTTCCCTACTACTGATTAAAACCAACGTTATTATGGAGCGGCGACGTCATTTAAGCAGGGAAGAAATGCTCAGAGCCGTGGGAATGATAGAAGCTGGTTCCCGGCAACGTACTGTGGCTTTAGCTCTGAATACAAGTCAGAGTGTTATCAGTCGACTTTGGACACGTTACCGAAGCACTGGTACCGTGGCTGAGCGCCATGGAGGACAGTATCGCTGCACCACACGGAGACAAGACCGATACATTCAAATCTTAACTCGAAGAGCTCCAACAATAACCGCCATGATGTTAGCCGTGAGGCTTCATCACTCTTCAGGGAACTTAATTAGCGACCAAACAGTCAGAAACCGCTTGCATGAAGTGAACCTTCATTCCCGAAGACCGCTACGGGTACCACCTATAGCAATGCACAATCGTAGGATTCGATATCAATGGGCTCTTGAACACAGAAATTGGGCAGAAGAACAATGGCGTTTCGTGTGCTTTTCTGATGAGTCTCGTTTTGGTATGAGACCGGATACAAGACGTATACGACACTGGAGAACCCCTGGACGCCAACAGCGATTAAAATCCTGCCAGGAAGTCCATCCTTATAGTGGTGGAACCATCATGGTATGGGCGGGTATTTGGATCGGCGGAAGAACTGAGTTGATTTGGATCAGAGGCAACCTCAACGCTCAAATTTATGCTGAGACGATTGTATCAGACGTCATCGTTCCTCTACAAGTGCAAATCGGTCCCTTATTTCAGTTAATGCATGATAATGCACGACCGCACACCGCAAGAGTTGTAAGACAGACTCTCGCCGCAGCTAACATCAATGTCCTGCCCTGGCCTGCTCAGTCGCCAGACTTGAACCCGATTGAGCATGCATGGGATATGCTACAGAGAAGAGCTCTGCCGAATATGGAGGGTATCCAGTCGCAAGAAGACCTTTTTTTGTTGTTGCAACGAACATGGGCGGCCATTCCACAGCGTGATTTGGATGAACTCATTTTGAGTATGCCAAACCGATGTTCTTGTGTTGTTAGTGTTCGCGGTAGAAACACGGATTATTAATTGTTTAAGTTACCCAATAAAATTTTAAAGAAAACTGTTATTTCAGTCTTTTTTTCGAACTTTTGTGTTAGTGGTTCAAATGTCAAAAATCCCTTTATTAGGAAAATGGCAAATTTCTTTATTAATGCAAAGGTGACTTGGTTTATCGTTACTGTGACAAACGAAAACACTTTATTTTATGAATCCTTAAAGAAAATTTTAATTAATATCAATCAGGAGAAAAGTTATTGCAAAAATATATGTTGATCCCTAGACACTTTTGATGTGTGTAATTATCACTTTATATTAACCGTTATTTATTAATATATTTAGTAAATAAATAGGTAGCAAAATTATATATAAATCTAAAAAGAAGTTACGTAATTCACTATAAATATTTGTACAGATTTTTTTTTCTTCAGATTGATACAATTAATGGTGAGGATGGGCAAGAAAAGTGATGTAGCATTAGATGTACAGAAACAACTATTTATGAAAAATCGACATCAGCTCAAAGGACCGAAATATGATAGAAATGTGTACCAGAAACTAGCTGAAGAGCTTAATTATGCTATGTCTCCGAAAGCATTGTACCTAAGTTATAAAAGAAATTTTCTGGGCACTAATGACCTCACACCGGAGCCAACAAAAATTGATGACAAACTAGGAAACATTAGTGTTGGAACGACACCTTTGAATTCGTCTAAGAAATCGACACCTTTGCCTGAATCATCCGAACATAGTAAAAACGAAGATAGAAATAGAGTTATTTTTAAATTTCGTGTGGATATTCACGAGTGGAAAAAAATACAGCCAATACGCAGCACTTTTCGACGAAACGATAAAAAGAAGCCATACCTGAGATATGAAACATACAAAACCATTCCTAAGTATAAATGGTCCTGCCTTTTGAGGCAAAAGCTTTGGAAACATTTTAAATTGCCATGTACAATATCTTTTAAAAATTATAACATTAATAGCAATGGAATTACCTTCCACGGAAAATGTACTCAGTGCAACGCAAAAGTGCGTATTCATGACACCGAGAAGACAGACAAGGTCGTCGAATTTCTTTGTGAAATTATCAACTTAGATAATAACTTTAAGCATGACCCACGAAAGAAAGTTCGTTGTACTCCGTACTTGAGACGAAAATTATCAGATAATTTAAAAGAAAAGCCAGCAGCCATTGTTCATAAAGATCTGGCACGTCGCACAATGACATTCGGAGATACAGAACCACCTACATTGCCATCTCTTGGAGCACTCAGGATAATCCGTTATGAATCTAATAGTCAACATTGGTATCACAAAAATGAATTAATGTCTTTGATAATTTTAGCTGAGAGCGTCGAGTTCTCTAATATAATTCAAGAAATACTTATAAAACCAACATTTCATGTACACTATTGGTTAGAAGAACAACTCAATTATTATAGACACTATTCTAAAGTAGTTGACAGAATAACTATTTCCCTAGATGCTACTGGTTCTATTTATAAAACTAACAACCTAACCAAGAAATTATTTTTATACGTAGTAATGTTAACTGCTAATAATAGCTTGAAATCTGTACCCGTCGCCCAAATGGTTAGCAATTCCCATACCAAAGAAACTATTGCGGATTGGTTATCTAAATGGGCAAAGAATATCACTTCGCCCGCAGAAGTTATAACTGACGACTCATCGGCTTTGATTGCGGCTGTAATTAATTGTTTTACAAAATTTAACTCAACCAAGGATTATTTAGAGGCTTCTTTTAAAGCATTAGAAGGCAACTTCATTGTACCTAATTTATATATGAGAATTGATACGAGCCATTTTATTAAATCTATTCGTAAAATTTCTTTAGAAAACGCACCAAAAAAAGTGAATTTCTTATTTGTTCAGTGTATTCTTTACATTAAAAAAGCAGAAAATATTAATGTCATCAAAAACATCATCGATAAACTGCTAGCTATAATCCTGTCTAAATATCATTCCAAGGATTGTACTGAAGCCCAATATTACCTGAGAAGTGTACTTCAAAATGTAAATATTAAGGAAATACATGATAATATAACTGAAGATGACTCTTTATCAAGTGATGACCGTTACTGTTTACATGATGACGTTCATGTTGATACAACGTTTAATGAGCTGAATTTCGCGAAGTGGTTTGAGGAAACTGTTACACATCATAAAGAAGAAGTTTGTGTAACTGGCCCTCTAAATGATTTTTATTATCCGCCCTTATTAACGACAATAAAACGACTACTGCGAAAATTGCCCCTGTGGTCGAATGTCATGATGCCATTATATAAATCAGATAATAAAAATCCTTCGTCGAGTGCATCAGAGGATCATTTTAAAACTTTAAAACACTTGCTGCTGAAATCTAAAATAACAAAACATAGAATTGACGTTTTCCTGCAAAGACATATTAATTATTTAAAAGGAGAGTTAAATATTGCAGCGAGTAAATTTCATATAGAACCTAGCACTGTAAAAAAAACAAATCGCAGGACGACAAAACCCATAAGTAAAAAACAACAAAAACCGAAACGACAATTTGTTCAAGACTCAATATTTAGCGATCAACCAACATTTGTAGAAAATTGGGGAGGTCAAGCAGACAAGGCCGTTAATGTAAAGCCACATACCGGTATAAAATTTATAAAAAATGGTAACATGATTAAAAATTCAACAGTCGTTAACACATGCGGTTTTGATGCAATAATGTTTTTGATTGCATTTGGCTTTCAGTCGTTTTCTAATTTCAAAATGGAAATTGAGTCATAAGATAATAAACTTCGAGACTATATAAATCTCATGTTAAATGAAAATGTTGACAAAGGTACTGTGTATGAAATGAGAAATTACGTTTGTCATGAATATTTTGACCGGCCAGCGCATGTAAAGATAATAACAGATTGTGAATGCAATGTCGCTAATTTGTATGAGCAAATGTTTACCAATTTATTTTACAGTGCTCAGTTTATAAAAGTTTGCACAAAAGAAGAATGTCAATATTATGTAGAAATCATAAGACCTTTTATAGCTTTGAATATTAACATAATTAACACGTTTGGTATTTTGGCATTAGAAGAATCACTTGCTATCGAAACTACTTCTCAAATTTGTAAAAATAATTGCGGTGGAACTGTCATTTCAAGTTATAAATTACAAAGGATTATAACCTTTGATTTAAATGGAACAGATGCAATAGTTTTGTGTAATATCCCGGTCACTATTAATATTCAAAATCAAATTTATGGTGTCGTTGGTGCCATTGAATATGTAGGGAATTCAGAGGGAACTCTGGGCCATTATAAGTGCCATACGCTTAGCCATGATCTGTGGCTATGTTATGATGATTTGGCCTTGAAAATTAACAACAGTACAGTGGAGTCGATATTTTTACACACTCTTACTTACGTTTTAGTGAGTGATATGTGATATTTTATACAACTAAAAATAATAACTTTTACGAATATTCCGCTTTCACGTCGGAGCGGAGCTCAGGGTTTGCTGAATATGATCCTATGAGTGACGGCTCTGGTAATTACAGTGAAACCAGAATATGTTTTTGAGCCATGGTTTTTAAATACATGTATTTTGTAATAATTTAAAGTTAATTTTACACTATTTAAGAATCTGGTAAAGACTAGTTGCTAAAAATATGCATATGAAACTGTGAACTGTTTAATAAGAAGTCAATACTGTTGTAATGTCATCTGTGATTACTTTTAATAAGTTAATTTATGTACTAGTTTTTCTATGATTATTCCATAGGTAACATAATATTAGTAACATAAACGAACAATATTCTAATTGTTATAGTCGTTGAAAAACATCTGTGATTACGTGGATTTAATTAATTGCCTGTGATTATACCAAATAATTAAAGCGATTCATGCAAATAAATATTAGTGTAATGTAAGGTTCAATCAATATGATTTATTGTAGTGTAGTGTTATTGAGACATAGGTTGTTATTCCATGTAAACGAACTAATCTGTGAAATGTAATGAATCTGTGATTTTATTGTAATGTATGATTTTTAAGACTTTGAGCTATGTAGTCTTAGCGACACTAACTTGACACTTGTACGATTATCGACCTATTATGTATAAGTACCTAGTTATCGTTTATATAGTTTACCATATTGTTGATTTGTTTATTTTATTAAAGATTTACTCAATTTAAGCAGTATTTTTTATCCTATTTTCATGTAGAATCATGGTCACCCCATCAGTTTTAATGTATGTATATTTTAGATTGAATTTATCTTCTAAAGTATTGATACAGCAGAATTGCAATTTAGTTGAAAGGAATGTACTCCTATATATTATTCAGGAAGTCGAATTTTGTAAACATACACGGCTTATTTAAAAAGATATAGGCAACTATAGAGGGCCGTGCTGAATGAACTAAAATAGATTTATTTTTCACAATATAACAAGTTGTATGAGAAATCAATGCGGTACATATGTTACTTGCTAAACATCAATTATTTTTTAATAGTTTTTGGCTAAGTATGTTTTGTCTTTTTTAGATATTTCTTAAAATGATTTTTTCCAGCACGGCCCCTTATCCACATCTATATATTATTTGTTATTATGAATTCACAATAACTGTTGCGGCACATATAACGTATTAATAGAGTACATTTCTTGAGTTATAGACATTTGTTAATACGGTATGTATTATTCAAGTTACATGGGGGGCCGTGCTGAAAGCGTTTGGCTGGCACGGCCACCTTTTTTTGCATATTTCTTCAAAAGTATAGAGGTACATTGAAAAAGAAATCGGTACATATACTGCTAGAGGCGAGTACATTGCAATGGTGTACACCATAAATGCAAATTCTGAGGGGCCGTGCTGGGCAAACGTACATTTAGATTCATGTTGATAATTTCACTTGCTAGAAAATTATCAATCATATTCATTACACTGTAAACTCAATTAAGTATCAAAAGTTATTCATTCATAATATCAGTCTGTGACATTTTAGGTACGTTTTTTTTTTTTTTTTACTATTGATAGGCGCGCGTTTGACCACAATCTCACCTGATGAAGTAAAATTCGTTCATTGAACTAACGCACATCTAATGCCTACAGCTATGGTCAGCTGGCGGGCGCTCGAATGTGCGTGTCGCGTCGGCTGCTAACATTGCATTAGTGTGTGTGTAGGCATATTGCTGCACATACGTTTTGCGTTTAATAAGGATAACTATTTTAAGAAAAACGACCAGGTTTGGTTTAAATTTATTTAATTACGGGTGTTGTTTTAGACTTATAATTTTATATTCTAATTGGGGTGTCTGAGGTATTGCGCTTAATCCGTTACACGTTGTAGATAAGTTAATAATGGACTTATTTATTATGGACTTTCAACCATTTCGTATTGTCGAAGACAGAGGTTTTAGACAATTAATTCAGACTGCTTTTCCTTTTTATGTTATTCCAACGCGTAAATACTTTGCAAATAATTTATTGCCAAGTCGCTACGAAAGTTTGCGAACTTCAAAAATGATGGAAGTCGCAAATGATGTTGAATCGATTTCTATCACAGCCGATTTATGGACATCAAGTACAAACGACTCGTACATGGGTATTACTGGTCATTATATCAATAAAAATGACTGCACCCTAAAATCCATCTTGTTGGATTGTGTATTTTTAGAGGGATCACATACCAGTGCCAACTTATCTAGGGAACTATTACGAATAACAGAGGAATGGAAAGTGTCAGGAAAAAAATTATTAGCAGTGTCAGATAACGGCGCCAATATTAAAAAAGCCATGATAGATTTAGGCTGGAAGCATTTTGGTTGCTACGCACACACGCTAAATTTAGCCGTCCAAGAAGGATTGTCTGCGACACAAGAATTGGTTGATTTGATTAATAAGGTAAAAACTACTGTTGCTTACTTCAAAAGATCCGCTCAAGCCTGGGAAAAATTAAAAAAATACCAGGAACAGGCTGGAAAAACTCCTAAAAGACCTCTGCAATGTGTAAGTACTAGGTGGAATTCTACTTTCTACATGTTGCAGAGGTTTGTAGAATTAAAAGAAGAGGTAAATAGTGCGCTCTCTAACTTAAACGCCAATACTATGTCCTTAACTGCAGTTGATTGGGAACTTTGTGAACACATTTGCAACATTTTAAAACCCTGTGAAGAAGTTACAAGGGAAGTAAGTGCTCAAAAATATGTCACAGGAAGTATAGTAATACCAATAACGACAGGATTAGTCAAATCTTTAGAAAATATTAACACAAGTGCATACCTCGACACCGCTCAAAAATTACATCAAGGCTTGCTGGCCGCTATAAAAAATAGATTTGTAAATTTAGATAAAAGTGGCACATTTACTACCTGTATGTTCCTGGATCCGAGATTCAAACTGTATTTTGAAGATCAACAAGTAGCTGACACTACAAAACAAAGAGTCATAGAACTCATTACTAATATTATACATAAAGAGGATCGAAATAATCCCCAAACTCAAAATGAAGAGCAGCAGCTATTGGATCAAGAAGCTAATCCTCCACCTCAGCTTCAAATTAATTTAGTATGGCAGCACTAAGCCGAAAAAATGAAAAATATTCAACCCAAGGGCACGGCTACTTCTCGAGCTATTATAGAAGTACAAACATATTTGGATGATAAAGTTGTGTTGCCGGGTGAGAATATATCACCACTAGAGTGGTGGTAAAAGCGGAAAGACGTGTACCCGCATTTGTGTGCTCTGGCACTCACCAAGTTGAATGCAATGTCCACGAGTGTCCCTTGTGAGAGATTATTTTCTTCCTGTGGATTACTACTAAATGATAGGAGAACGAGGCTGGGGACCTGAAAAGTCCAACAATTAATGTTCTTAAGGGTCAGTAATAGGAAATAGTGTTATGGCATTGTCACAAGTTTATATAAAAAACTTAAAATAGTAACCACGAAACAAAAGGTCTGGGTAGCTTAATAGTTTCACCGGGGTCTACAAAAATCGGATTGAGGATAAACCGGGCTGGAATTGTTAAAAAAAATACTGAAAATCACTAAAAACGCGCAAAAAGCACTGCCGTATTGTGTTAACTTTGGCGTAAATAAGCAGACACCTAATTAATATTATACATAAATAAAGAGAACAAAGAACAGTGAACCGTTTGCATTTTTCTGTTTATCAAAACATTGTTTTTGTTTTGCGTAAAAAATTCGGAAGATAACTGAATTTTTAGGCCCAAATTCTCCATACATTTTACTATGGCGGCGTATTTCATCCGGCCTAGGTTCGAGATCGAATTGCAGAGCTCAGTCGTCCGCAGGATTTCGATGTGAGAGCACGTCGCTTTTTAGCAAAAAATACGCAGCAAATAGTGGCGTGTACGTACACAAGACACCCCGCACAGTGGTTAGAAATCAGGAATTGAAAATAAACAAGGTTTGTACGATTTTATTAGTCAATAGTTTTTGTCGTAGTTTTTATATTGTACTTTTTTTAAGTGAAAACTTCTTTAGCGGCGCTGTGCACTTTTTGGGATAGGTAAAAATGTTAAACTCGCGTCTGGGGTCACGTGACCTAAGACCAAAATTCGAAAGACGTTCGATGTTCAAGTTTTCATCCCGGAGTGCAACCCGTTGTTTTTCGACATGGTTGTCGTTTTCATGGTTTTGGGTGCTAAAACCGATGGTGAGGTCAAAATGAAAATCCAAGATGGCGATTGCAAAAAATTTCAAAGTTTTCATCATGGATGTCGTTTTCATGGTTTTCGAGGGAGCTAAAGCTGACAGTGAGGTGAAAATCAAAATCCAAGATGGCGGCAGCGATAATTTTCGAATTGTTCATCATGGGAGTCGTTTTCATGGTTTTCGAGGGTGCTAAAACCTATGGCGAGGTCAAAATTAGAATCCAAGATGGCGATTGCAAAAAATTTCAAAATTTTCATCATGGGTGTCGTTTTCATGGTTTTCGAGGGTGCTAAAACCGATGGCGAGGTCAAAATTAGAATCCAAGATGGCGATTGCAAAAAAATTCAAAGTTTTCATCATGGATGTCGTTTTCACGGTTTTCGAGGGAGCTAAGAGCGTTTTCACATTATCCGATCCGATATCGGTATCGGACGCCGATCCGATATCGGGGCAAGCAAAATGTATGAAATATGTACCTGTCTTTCATATTGTCCGGCCCGATATCGGATATCGGAGCCGACACCGATACGCTGGCGGCACCATCGGACGCCCGTGAGCCGTCGGACGATAATGTTTGTATGTGTGCTGTACGTGTATCTAAATTGTCTCTGTGTGCGTAGAGCCGCCTGATGCGCGGCGGCCATTTGCTTTTTGGTCTTGTTTACTAGTTTGGTTGTCATCATGGCGTCGTCATCATTTAAATACGATATAATTACATTAATTGAAGTAGTAGAATCAAAACCATGCTTGTGGGATAAAACTCACCCGGAATATAAAAATAAAATACTCCGAGACAATAATTGGCGGGAAGTATTCGAATACCTTGAAGAGGGATATGAAGTTTTAAATCAGGACGAGAAAAAAAAGACTGGTATGTAATTTACACTTTTAATTATTCAAATTCAAATTCTAAATCTGTTTATTTGTGTACAAGTTAAGTAAATATTTATTTTTATGACCTAGATCTTGGACAATTGCCATGGTAATTTACCTACATCTGAAACGAAATAATCAGCAAAGGTTGCACGGACTCCACGTCCTGTTTTATTAGTGGATTTTGTCTGGGGACTGGACAAAGTTTCTAGCGATGATCTCTCACTTAAAATTATATCGTCTATTCGATATCCATCACGCTTCCTCACGATGTTGTGCAAAATAACACAAGCTTTCACTATGTTTTTGGCAAACTTTGGGGACACATCGATGGGTCGATGGAATATTCTCCATTTATTACTCATAATTCCAAATGCGCACTCAACATACCGACGTGCTCTGCAAAGTCTGTAGTTAAATACGCGTTGTTTTGGACTTAAATTATGTCCAGAATAGCTTCGTAACATATGTTCATTCATTGGGAATGCATCATCAGCAACAAATACGTAGGGAACTGTAAGTCCTCCATCAGTAATGGGTTTTGGCTGTGGAATGTGTAAATTTCGTTGCATCAACAATTTCCAAAAATGGGTGTTTTGTAGTACAGAGGAATCACAATCTTTGCCATATGCGCCTATATCAACAAAAATGAACGAATAATCTGAATCTACAACTGCCAAAAGGACAATTGAAACGAATTTCTTGTAATTCATATACATTGAACCGCCATGTAGAAAATTTTGAATGCGTATGTGCTTTCCATCTATAGCACCGAGGCAATTGGGAAAAGATGCTCTTTTATTAAAACCCTCTGCTACTGTTTCCCACTTTTGTTCAGACATATTTTCTAAATGTTTGCTACGGAAGTTTTCCCATATTTTTTGGCAAACAAAATTTATAATTTCACTCAATGTACTGATGCCTAGCCTGTAATTGTAGTGTAGATCGGTTAGAGAGCAACCACTGGCCAGGTACCTGAAAAGAAAAAAAGAAATTGTAATCTTTTATTAATGCTCTTTTAAAAATTGTGGTTACATAAACTTTAATTTAGCCTATTTAAACTATGTAATGATACCTAAGTACATTTGTATTAATAAGCTAATTATTGTTTCAGCACAACTCATTATAAACAAATGGAATAATATAAGAGACGCGTTCATTAGATCTCTTAATGTAAAGTCAGGGCAAGCTGCAAAAAAACCATATGTGTATCATGAAAACCTAAAATTTTTACTGAAATTTACGAAAAAAGCTGAAACCGATGCCAACGTTGAGGAAGAAACAGAACAGGAGCATGAAGTGATCGCTGCTAATGATAATGAACATTCTGACAATGTTGCTATACATGAATCAAAGAAGGAGCCGTCAAAGACTAAAAGGAAAATAGACAGCATTGAGGCCGCAATATTAAAAGAAATAAAAGAAAATAAAACTACCAACTCTGAAAGAGTGTTAACAGAGGACAGTTTCTTTACGTCTTTTATACCATATGTCAAAGATATGTCAGAACCAGAGAAAATACAGCTACAAATGGACCTTCTATCTAGTATACAAAAAATTAAACAAAATCGGGTCCTTCATCAACGTGTACGATCACCATATACTCTCGCAAACCCTTCACCTGGACACAGTAGATCATATCCAAACCATGGCCATTCGAGTCATAGCAATTCAATAAATGCTCCGTCACCTATATTTCTGCCATCTCCTTCACCTACAAGCAACGCCTATATTGATGTACCAAGTCCACAATCAGTAGTAAATCAACAAACATCGACTCCAAGCAACTCCTACATGGATGTACCCACTCCACAACTAGTTGGAATTCAACAAACATCGACTCCAAGCAACGCCTATATTGATGTACCAAGTCCACAATCAGTAGTAAATCAACAAACATCGACTCCAATCAACTACTACATGGATGTACCCACTCCACAACTAGTTGTAATTCAACAAACATCGACTACAAGCAAGTCCTGTGAATCGGTTAAGGAATCCTATAATAATAACTTTCAAAAAAATTTCGATAAATATTCCGAATTGTAAGTTCACCTTGTCATATGCTATTTCATCTTCATTTTGATCTTTATATAACAATACCTGTTTCTGATTAAAATACTTTTTATAACGAACTTTCTTTAATTAATTATACCACCAGGCGACAAACGATAATGATAGATACCAATGATTAAAAAACAAACATAAATATAGTAAACTTACCTTAATGTCACAGCCAGCATTTCTTTAGGCCCCACAGCCATTCGAAAATGTGTGTCTTGTTTCTTGATACTGTTTGTGAGATGAATTAACAAATAATTGAATGTGGATTCACTCATACGAAAGTAGTTAAAAAACTTACTAGGTGCGTTTTGTAGCTTGCTAAAAAGAGTATAAAATGCTCCCTCTGAATATCTAGCTTCCACAATGGGGTGTATCCAATACTGTCTGTGGACAGATCTTTTTTTGCGTCTCAAATATAATAGATACAGCAAATAAAGTTTTCTATTATAGTCTGCCATGATGACCTGGGAGCAAATGGCCGTATCGGAACGATTTTGTCGGAAATATGTGAAAATAGCACAAGGTGTCGGCTATCGGATGTCGGCTATCGTCGTCCAACACCGATATCGGATCGGATAATGTGAAAACGCTCTCAAGCCGATAGTGAGGTCAAAATCAAAATCCAAGATGGCGGCAGCGATAATTTTTGAGTTGTTCATCATGGGAGTCGTTTTCATGGTTTTCGAGGGTGCTAAAACCTATGGCGAGGTCAAAATTAGAATCCAAGATGGCGATTGCAAAAAATTTCAAAATTTTCATCATGGGTGTCGTTTTCATGGTTTTCGAGGGTGCTAAAACCGATAGCGAGGTCAAAATTAGAATCCAAGATGGCGATTGCAAAAAATTTCAAAGTTTTCATCATGGATGTCGTTTTCACGGTTTTCGAGGGAGCTAAAGCCGATAGTGAGGTCAAAATCAAAATCCAAGATGGCGGCAGCGATAATTTTTGAGTTGTTCATCATGGGAGTCGTTTTCATGGTTTTCGAGGGTGCTAAAACCTATGGCGAGGTCAAAATTAGAATCCAAGATGGCGATTGCAAAAAATTTCCAAGTTTTCATCATGGATGTCGTTTTCACGGTTTTCGAGGGAGCTAAAGCCGAAAGTGAGGTCTAAATCAAAATCCAAGATGGCGGCTGCCATAATTTTCGAATTGTTTATCACGGGAGTCGTTTTCATGGTTTTCGAGGGTGCTAAAGCCGATAGTGAGATTAAAATCAAAATACAACATGGCGGCTGCAATCATTTTTGAATGATTCATCATGGATGTCGCATTCATGGTTTGCGAGGGTACTAAAGCTGATAGTGAGGTTAAGATGTAAATGTTTGTATATAGCCCCCCCCCCCCCCCCCCCGTCGTTGTCGTCGTCGGTTTGTCTTGTCAAGACAAATACTTACAGATCTTGATAATGTCCCAACATTCGTGTTCAGGTTTATTAGATTTGTCTTGAAAAGTACTACAGATCTACTAGATGGTAATAAGCATCACCTTTGTACCTATTTTTCTGTTTTTTTTCTTCTTGTCTGTTTATATAAGTGTGTACATAAATGGTTAAATAAATAAATAAATAAATAAATGGTGTCCAGGATCTCATGATGGAGCCAGAGGGTAGCCGTATGCTCCTCTGAAACGTTGAACTCCGAAAAGCATGTTAAAAAAAAAGTTTATTTAATTAAGTGTGTGTGTATTGTGCGCATCATGCGCCATGATCGTAAATAAGTATCTACCTAATAAAATAACAATAATTGTTTTTGTAATATTGAAGTAACTTTGGATTTTTTTACAGAAAAATATGAGTACGACGAATATAAGTAAGCGCAAAAGTAAAAAAAACCATGGTCATTTTGCCAGCAGGAAACGTGTGCATTGGAGACATAAACGAAAAAGGTAAAGAGTGTGATAACCTACCTAATTTTTTCCAAAATTCAGTATGTTTGACTAACGATGAGCGTTCTCACTAGATTTACAGTAGCCGTGTGGAGGATAATAATAATAATACTGTTGTCAAACTATTTTGACAACTGCGAAGACCTCACCGATGCTCACTCAATCCTGTATTGTGCGGCTGTTGCGGCATGTCGTTTAGCTCACGTCAAATTTTCGGATGACAGAGCTACGCGACCGAAACCAGCCGTACCAGCTTGGCAGTACAGGATTGAACGACGTATTGGTGTGGCCAGAGCGCTCATCGGCAAACTAATCTGCTTCAGGGAGGGCAACACTCGCCCTCGAGTAATGCGCTTTGTGAGGCGGGCATTTGCGGGGACTGATATCAGTCCTCAAGACTATATGTCCCGTATCACAGAGCGCATCGACTTCCTGAAGCAGAAAGTGTAGGCATGGGCAAACCGTATTCGTAGGTATAAGCGGCGGGTGGAACGATACACTCAGAATCACACATTCCAAAGCGATGAAAGGTGGGTTTATAGAGCATGGGAGCGACCGGACCAAGGTGTGCCTGACACGTGCCTACCTGATGATGACGCCATGTATTCTTTCTGGCGCAGCATCTGGTCGGTGCCTGTCAGTCATACCGAGGGTGAATGGACTCGGGAGGTCGAGCGAGCGTGCGATCCAATACCAGAAATGGGGGCGATCACAATCAGCCCCCAAGATGTAGCTCGTGCAGTCCGTCCGTTACCTAATTGGAAATCTCCAGGACCGGACGGGCTGCATAACTTCTGGATAAAATGGATCCAGAGGTCGCACGCTCGCTTGGCAGCCCTATTCCAGTTGGCCTTAGAGTCAGGGTCGCTACCCGAGTTCCTGACGACTGGAATAACCCACCTGCTCCATAAATCGGGTAGTACTGCGGAACCCAAAAATTATAGACCTATTACGTGTCTCCCGACGGTCTATAAAGTTCTTACCTCCATTTTGAGAGCTAAAATTAACAAACATATTAATGACAATTCTATCATGTCCGCTTCTCAAAATGGATGTAGGAACGGGTCCCGCGGTACGAAGGAGCTACTCCTTATAGATATGACCTTTAGCCAACAGGTTCGCCGTTCCAAAAGGGATCTGTCGACATGTTGGATAGACTATAAGAAGGCCTATGACTCGGTGCCATACATGGCTCATGAGGGTGCTAGAGTTGTATAAAGTTGATGCAACTCTGCGCACCTTCCTGATGTCGTGTATGGGGCAATGGAGGACAGTCCTTCGCTATCCAGGATGTCGGCAAATCCAGAGGAATAGCGAGCCGATAAGGACAGAGCGAGGAATATTTCAGGGCGACAGTTTGAGTCCACTTTGGTTCTGCTTAGCCTTGAATCCTCTTAGCACGCTGCTGGAGGATTCAGGTCTAGGCTATCGGTTGAGGAGAGGTGGTCAAGTTATATCTCACCTCCTTTACATGGATGACCTGAAACTTTTTGCCCCCAACGATTTGCAACTGATGGAGCTACTGAAGGTAACAGAAACTTTCAGTAGCGCCATCAGGATGGAATTTGGTGTGGACAAATGTGCGGTCATGCATGTAAAGCGAGGGGAGATTGTGGAGTCTGTGGGAACCCAGCTCTCGGATTCCATAAATCTTAGATCCCTCTCAGCAACCGAAACCTATAAGTATTTGGGTATGTCGGAAGCGCTGGGCATCAATGTTGCTGACATGAAGCAATCGCTGAAGGAGCGCTTCTTTGGCCGCCTGAAAAAAGTATTTAATAGTCTTTTATCAGGCGGAAATAAGGTGCGTGCCTTCAACGGTTGGGTCATGCCGGTTTTGATGTACTCTTTCGGCATACTCAAATGGACTCAAACAGAACTAGACGCCCTGGATAGGAGGGTCCGTACATTGTTGACGGCATATCGAATGCATCACCCACGGTCTTCGGTTATGAGACTGTATATCCCGCGAAAGTCGAGGCTTTTTAAACGCTAAGACTCTCCACAATCGCGAGATATGCAGTCTCAGGGAATATTTCCTAGAAGCCGACGTGGGGATGCATCGAGATGTGGTCGCGGTGGACAAGGGCCTTACCCCGCTCTCCTTGGCTAAAGAGAACTGGCGCAAACCTGTAGTGCTTGACACTAACTACCGCATGGAGGTATGGCAGAGTAAGGAGCTTCACGGACGCTTTTTCCGGGCCCTGCATGGGCCTGATGTAGACCTATCAGCGTCCGTAGCCTGGCTACGTTCCGGGGACCTCTTCGGAGAAACCGAAGGTTTTGTCTGTGCAATTATGGATGAAGTTATGATGACGAATAACTACCGGAGATTTATTGTGAAGGACGGCACGGTTGACATATGTCGGGCATGCCACCGTCCAGGCGAATCAATCCGTCACATTATCTCCGGGTGTTCTCGTCTGGCAAACGGAGAGTACTTGCATAGACACAACCTTGTAGCCAGGATTATACATCAGCAACTTGCTCTAAAATACAGCCTTGTGGAATCGGAAGTGCCGTACTATAGGTATGTGCCCGACCCAGTTCTCGAAAGTGGCAATATCACATTGTACTGGGATCAATCCATCATCACTGACAGGACTATTGTAGCCAATAAGCCTGATTTAGTGGTGGTGGATCGATCAGAGCGGCGCGCAATGATTGTTGACATAACGGTCCCGCATGATGAGAACCTCGTGAAAGCCGAAAAAGATAAGCAAATCAAGTATCTTGACTTGGCTCGCGAGGTTGTCGACATGTGGGATGTGGATTCAGCGATCATTGTGCCGATAGTCGTATCAGCCCATGGCTTAATTGCCAAGAGCCTCGACGAACACCTGAGGAGGCTCTCGTTAGGCAGCTGGATCAAGGGCTTGATTCAGAAAGCGGTACTCCTGGACACGGCTCGTATTGTTAGGAGGTTCCTCTCTCTGGAGCCCTGACCGCCGGTAGCTTGGACTCTGTTCCCGATACCGGTGGGCTACTATTTTTTATATTTTTAAATGTTTTTTATATTTTTTTTTAATTAATATTTAAAAATGTAATTAATGTGTAAAGAAAATAAATAAAGGAAAATAATACTGTTATCTATTGCAAAACATATTATATTTTTCGACAGTACCGGGTGCAATCATTTGTTTCTATTTGTTTCAGAGTTGTATTTGGCGAAATCCAAAATGTGAATAATTGCGATACAGAAGTTAGTATTTACCTATTTACGGTTAGTTTGAATCTGTGAGCGATTCGGCAGGCGAGTAAGAGGATAAATGCTTAAAGTCTGTGGGTGAGTGATACAAGTGAGTGGGCAAATGAATAGGAGAAAGAAATGAATCAGTACGTGATCAGTCGGAGCGTGGATAAATTTGTCTGCATTCAGAACTATATTAATTCAGGCATAAGTGTTTTTTTTACAGAATCAAGAAGGACCTTTGCTGATCGAGCCAGCAGTGCAGCCTGATGAAAACGAAATTGTTGTTGGCCGCAGATTGGTTGATATAGACTATTTTTTAAGGCAACTGGAAGATATAAGTGATCATGGTCCACAGTTTGGGTGTAATCAGAAATGTTTAAAGATTATATTTGAAAGTCGAAAGGGTCTGGACTCAACGCTTATATTTAAATGCAGAATGTGTGCAATGAAATTCGATGTATGCCTGGTTGAGAAAAAGGAGACTGAAATGAATGTAAATCATCAAATCGTTTCAGGCATTATGTCATCTGGAAGTGGTCATTCTCATTTGCGAACCATTACCGCTTCCATAGCCCTACCCGGTATTTCACCCAATTTCTATTCTACGCTCCATAACCAAATTTGTGATTGGTGGGAAATAGCAGCAGCGCATTGCATGACTGAGGCGGTCAAGGAAGAAGCAGATTACGCAATATCTGTTGGAACTATTGACAAAAAAAGAGTTCCAATGATTTCAGTTGCTGTTGATGGCTGTTGGAGCAAACGTTCGTTTGGAAAAAATTATTCTGCGTCATCAGGAGCAGCTGCAATAATTGGACTTAAATTTGGAAAGCTACTATACCTAGGCGTTAAAAACAAATATTGCGTAATCTGTGCACGAGCTGCCAATAAAGACGAGCCCCCAAAGCATCAATGCTTCAAAAATTATTCAGGACCATCTACGGGGATGGAATCGACTATTTTAGTTGAGGGGTTCAAACGTTCAGTACCGGATCATGGGGTTATTTATCATCAATTTGTTGCTGATGGCGATTCTAGTACATACAAGAAAATTTTAGACTCTCAACCATACGGAGATTTGATTGTAGAAAAAATCGAATGCAAAAACCATCTTTTACGGAACTACTGCAACGCTTTGGTAAAGCTGTCTCAGGACACTAAATTTCCACCAGAACTGCGTAAAATTTTAAAAGATAGGTATTTGCGTTTGAGGACTGGAGTGACTTGCGCGATTAAACATTGGGGTGCTCAAAATTTACCGATCGATGCAAAAATTACTAACTTAAGCAAAGATATCCTGAATGGTCCTCAACACGTATTTGGCAATCACGAAAATTGTAAAGATTACTTTTGTACTCCCGAAAAACGTCGCACCGAGCCCATTGGTCTATGGCCGCAGCTTGTTGCCAGCGGATTACTACGAGCAGTCGAAAATTTAAATAAAAAACTTTCCTACCATTCACGCAGTTTAATCCACAATGTTACAAGTAATTTAGTTGAAAGCTGTAATGCACAGGTACCCAAATATATAGGGGGCAAGCGCATAAATTTTTCCCTTCGCCGTTCTTATGCAGGCCGTTGTGCTGCTGGGGTCGTGTCTTTCAATACGGGAACCCTTCATACAACAACACACAAAGTGGTTTTTGGAACAGAACCCAACAAAATAATTTCAAAATTGGAGACTATTCGGGACCTTAAAGTACAAAAGGCCAAATTAAGCAAACGAACATTTAAAAACAGACAGATTCCCGTATCAAAAGACGCGCACTACGGAGAAAATTCCCAGCAACCTGACATGAGTCCAGAGGTGTTTGATGATGCGAAGACTTCATTTTTGAACGACTTGAGGCTGTCTTCTGTTGAGCGAAAGGAGCTTGAAAGATCGACTGTTTTGCAAAGACATAGCGCTGAGTGGATGAGTAGGAGGAGAAAATTACTTACCTCTTCATTATTTGGCGAAATTTGTAAAAAACGAGAAAGTACAGTCACGAGCTTTAATTTGGGACCCACCTAAGGTTGAATATCGTGTAGCAAACTTTCGCCATTTAGAGCTATTATGTTAACGCTGTCACTGCACAAACAATAAACGTCATAATGTTTACCATCGACAACTTTACGTTTCTAGGGGCTAACGTCAACTGGAGCGAGGGCAAACGATCATTACCGATTTCCGAGTAATAATTACTTTTTGGTCCTGTGGTCCCATAAGAAAAAAGAAACAAATAAAAAAGAACAAAATTATATTGTCATTATGATAGCTAGTCAACTAACCCGCTTATTCTTCAAACCTATATTAGTTAAAAAGTTTTGTCTCTTTCTCAAACATAAATATCAAAGTGACGGACCAAAACAACATATTTAAAATAAAATAGGTTTAAAGGCCGTTTATGATTATGGGGGCTTAGAAGATTTCAGCTAAAATATTGATTAATAAAATCTTTAGAAAAACAAAGTTTTTTATTCTTTATATTTATTAAGACATTTATGACACAAACCTCAATCTTAACACAATTATATAGAAAGCATGGTTAGCGGTGCACAAAATAAACACTTATCACCGAAGGCTACGGCTAAATTAATTTAAATCTCTCCAGTAATTTTTTTATCATAAATATTCAAAACCGCGAATATCCACCTTCATTGTCAATCACAGCCTGGAGCCGGTTACGCATGGATCCAATCAATTTGTCACATATATCAGTACCCCTTAAACTTTCCCAGACTGTGAGGCAGTGATCCATAAGTGCTTCTCTAGTTCTTTCGTTTCTATTTGACCATTTTTGAACCATTAAGCCCCATACATTTTCTATAGGATTTAAATCGGCACACTTTGCAGGCCACGGAATACGATTTAAATTTGCTCTATTATTGTCGAACCAAGTTCTAACGATTCTTGCCGTATGAATTGTTGCGTTATCTTGAACAAAGTTTATTGGAGCAACATCTTCTTGTGGATAATATAGTTGCAATGTTGGAAGGACACTCTCGTCTAATAAATCGACATAATCTTGAGCAGTGGCCCTGGGTGGTAAATTTATTAGTTCTCCAATGCCGGCTGAACTAATCCAGCCAGACATGTTAACTGTAATGCGACCAGACGCGTTGTTAGCTATGACGTGGTCTTCCGTGTATCGCGTCCTGTCAATTCGCCACAAATGTAGTCTGCCCGTTTTGGAAGATTGAAAAGTCTTTTCATCGATGAAAGCCGTCGTCGTCCAATCAAAATTTAGATACTGACGTGCGAAAATAAGTCGAGCAGCTTTATGGGCATCCGTCAACGCAATTTTTTTTGCAGGCCGCCTGTGATGCAGTCCCATAGCTTTAAGATGCCTTCTAACTGTTGAAGGGTGGACTTCAAACGCTTCCGCAAAATGCCTCGTTGGCGTAAATCCATTCATCAGGTATTGCCTTTGCATCAAGCGGCTCTGCTCTTGTGTTATAACTTGCGGGTGATGGTTGTTTCGTCGTAAGTCAATAATATTATCCTCGTTCCCGTGGCGTCGAACCCAGCGGCGAACTGTGTTTCTTGTCACATTTATTCGTCGCGATATCTCGTGAATGCCTACTCCTTGTTCGTGCAAATCAATAATTTGGAGCCTTATTTGGTCACGATTAGCCGCAAGCATTTTATTAATTGGTAAATTATATTTTGTGAAAATATCACATTAAACTATTTTCTTAAATGACACTGACACGACACATGTTCGTAATTAGAAAATCGTAATGATAGCTTTTTGCAACGAGGTTATCATTTCATAGGTCGATTAGATAAGACATTTTATGTCTTAACTTGACATTCAACATTTCAACCTTAAAGCAAAGTTTCAAAGTTTCGACCTTATTGCATTATGATTGTTCTAACAACAGTTAACGGAAATGGGTCCCAAATTAAAGCTCGTGACTGTACTAGTTGTGCTTCTCTCGTCAAAAAAATTATTTATGGTGGTAATCTCTCCACCGTTCCTGCAGTTCGGTATGGTATTGACAATGAAGAAACCGCAATAAGACAGTTAGAAAAACAAGAGAACATTGAGATTCAAGGTTGCGGCTTGTTTGTTGATCATGAGCATGAATTCTTAGGAACCACACCTGATGGCAAATATGCAGTTGGCTTAGTTGAAATTAAATGTCCATCTTCTTTAGAAAATTGTTCTATAGAAATTGCCATGACAAAACATCCGTTTTGGAAATTTGATTCCACTTTAAATACTTATGAAATAAATAAACAGCATCATTGGTATTTTCAAATTCAAGGCCAGTTACATATAACAAAAGAAGACTTCTGCATGCTTGGTATTTGGTTTGGTGAAGCTTTACCAATGAAAGTTTACGTGATCCAGCGTGATGACGAATTTTGGAAGACGAAAATGGAGACTAAGTTGATTAGATTTTATAATGACTGTTTGCTCCCAGAATTGGTCGACCCTCGGCATTCTCGGTGCATGCCAATTCGAGATCCGCCGTATATCATGAAAGCAATGAAAGAGAAGAAAGCAAGAACGCAAAGCGCTTCGAAATTGCGACCGAGTACAAGCAGAGAATAAGTGGTTTGTTAGGTTAGGTTATACTGTTACTATTTGTTGTACTGTTATTATTCGTGAAAGTAATTTTTTTACATGTACATTTTTGTTTAATATTACTTGGTCTGTTAATTTAAAAAAAAAACTCCTACACTCTTTTATTTAACTATGAATAAATGAATCATTCCCGCTGCGTCGACTCCATTTACGTCGACTCGTGATTTTTCTTGATTTTGATATTTACGTCTAATTTACTGACATATACATTCGTAGATTTTATTTTTGAGCTTTTAATTAGGAACAATGCCGTCATACATTATTTTACAACGGAAACTTTCAAATGGAATATTTTTTTCCCGGTGGTATATTTTAAAATTATTATATCTCCTAAGATATTCATTGAAATCAAATGATGTCACAGGCCATTTTGTTCAAAATGAAATGCTTGTGATGATTAACGTATTTATTTGGATAAGGGTTAATATCATGTTAATGAAAATACCTTCGCAAATAATGCATTACTTTAAAACAAATTTGATTTCCATAAAAAAGGTTATAGTGACTTAACCTTAAAAGATAGATATATGCTCTCGCGGACTTTATTATAGTACTTTTCATGAGGAATAATTCCGTAATACATATTTTTTGCGTAACTCTAACCGTTTACGCAGCGCACGCAACGGAAGCTCTCGAAAAGGAATACATTTTCTCGATTTTGAAACATTTCTCATTGCTGCTCCGTTCCTATTAGTCGTAGCGTGATGTTATATAGCCTAAAGCCTTCCTCGATAAATGGACTATCCATCACAAAAAGAATTTTTCAATTCCAACTAGTAGTTCCTGAGATTAGCGCCTTCAACCAAACAAAACAAACTTTTCAGTTTAGAAAAAAAAAAATATTTAAAAATATTATTGTCAGGTACGCGCGCTTGCGCACTATGCGATCATAGATGTGTGTGTGAGTGGGGCGACCGCGTCTATCGCTGTGTGAGTAGCGCCTCAATACCTAGTTTTCTCTCGCGCCCGCCGCGCGTAATGGGCCCTTAAATCAAAATGCTTAAGGCTGATTTTCTACTTGTATAAAAAAAAAAAAAACACTACGTTGACAGTCCTAAGCCTGTGTAAAGTATGAAAGGGAAGATTGCAATTCATTACTGCGTACATACGTAGGTACGTGGACTAGGTGGACTAAGTGGAATAGGTATTTGGATCGAGTATTTGTACGGAACTGGACTAGGTGCACTTAGTACGGAATTTACCTAGTACGACTCATCTCTAAAGGTTACAGGCTCAAGGACACAGAAGGGCACACAGATAAAACAAAAACTTGCCAACATAATATTATAAATATGGTTGCGTTCCTATTTACCAAATTTACCAACAAGGATGTAACCATCACATGCCACAAATAAAAATGGCTTTAATAGATTTTTATACTTATGTAATGAATATGTTATTGTATCCTTTTGGAAGGAGTAATTGGAACATTTATTTATATTTATGTATGTACTGCAACAAATAATAATAGCATTTGTGAAGTTTTCATTGTATATACCATTTGGTATTGTCAGATTATGATCTATTAGACTTTCTCTCGATATGTGAGTAATACCCAGGTGCATAGGTACAAAATCTTGAACCAGGATTTCCCTGCTTTTGTTCATTAGCCTTTCTAATGTACTATGTGGTACATCCAATAATGTAGCCAAGCGAACATCTGATTCACCGGTCCTCATTTTGATTAATAATGCAGCTAATCCCAAAAGGCCATTGTGCATTCCTTGTATGCGAGGAACTTCGTTAATAAGAGTGAAAAAAACTTGTTTAGACCTTCCAGTCCAAAAGAAAAATTGTATATTAAGTAGTGTTCAGTTTAATTTTTGTTGTTATGTTTTTTGTGGTGTACAATAAAGAATATACAAGGTGTCCAGAAAGGGTATCGGGTATTTGTTTTCGCGCCATTTTCGAAACGGGGCGTCTAAAGGGTGCGGGGAGGGGTTCGTGGCGTCCGCCATTTTGTGGAGTTTTAGACACGATGGAACAGTACTCGGGGACGCATCGCGCATTTTGCGTACGAGCGTATTATCGTAATGGTGATTCAATAGTGACTGCTCAACGTCTCTATCGTGCGGAATATCGTACACGCCACGCGCCAAGTGACGATAGCATTAGAAAATGGATCAGGATGTTCGAGAATACAGGTGCGACAGTTAAAATTCATAACTCTGGCCGTCCTCGTTCAGTTCGCGATGAAGGAACAATTGAAGAAGTTGAGGCGTCGGTTCGTCAAAATCCGTCTTTATCCATCCGAAAGCGAAGCCAAGCGTTGAACATCAAAAAATCGTCTTTACATTCGATTTTAAAGAAAGACTTACATCTAAAAGCCTATAAAATTCAATTGGTTCAAGAATTGAAGGATACGGACTATGCTAATCGACTGAATTTTGCGAACGAAATGCTGCAGCGATTTAACAACTTTAACAACATACTGTTCAGTGACGAAGCAAATTTTCACTTGAATGGTCATGTTAATAAGCAGAATTGTCGGTACTGGGCAGTGGAGAATCCGAGACGAAAGCATGAACGACCCCTGCATAGCCCAAAGGTCGTTGTTTGGGCCGCTATGTCTGATAAAGGCATAATTGGTCCTTATTTTCATGAAGATCAACGAGGCCGAGCAATTAATGTGAATAGTGACCGTTATTGCGATATGTTGCGAAATTTTTTGGTCCCAGAGTTGCAGGAGTTTGCAGGTTTCAACTCAAGAACGTGGTTCCAACAAGATGGGGCCACTTGCCATACCTCAAATGACTCAATGGAAGTTGTTAACGAATTATTCCCTAATAAAGTCATTTCGCGAAGGGGTAACATCAACTGGCCTCCCAGAAGCCCCGACCTTAGCCCGCTTGACTATTTTGCATGGGGGTACCTTAAAAGTAAGGTTTATCAAAACAATCCGACGAATCTAACCCAGTTAAAGCAAAACATCAGGTCAGAAATGGCAGCAATATCGATAGCTATGTGTCAACGTGTTATCGCCCATCTTCGTGTCCGTTTAGAAGAGTGCCAGCAACGTAACGGTCATCATTTGGATAACATCATCTTTTCCAAATAATTCTCCAATTCATATGCTAATAATAAACAATAAACTTTTTTATTGCATACGAATAATTTTTGTTTCATTGAACTTACAAATACCCGATACCCTTTCTGGACACCTTGTATAAATAAATAAATAAAAATATGTTAATGATAAATGATAAATGATTTTATTTCTGTAAGTAGGTTTGTTACAAACACTTTTACACGTCAATCATATTTTTAAAACTAGATGAGGTCGGCGTTTCATAACTGACTACTCTGAGAAGAAAGGCCGAAACAAACTCAGAGGTCACAGTCTCTTTTAAAGTCCAGACATAATCTTGGTCAGATCATGTGAAGACCATGTAGATTTGTGTCTGAAACGGTCTTTTGAGGAAAAACCATACAGATTGAGCGGACCTGTCCAGTCAGTGCACGCATTTGTCAGTAATCTTGCCGCTCAACTGAGAACTTAAGGAGCACAACGATTCGACGAACAATACCAAAGAAAGGACATTTGGGTAGGCCGCATAAATTACTCAAGCTGCCAGATCGTGAAACTAACTAAGAAATAAAATAAAAAAAAGTAATAATCCACATAATCTTCACATTCACAATAATTTAAATAATATAATACTTTACAAAGTAATTACTCATGTCATTGTATGTATAAAATTCATGAATGTCAATGTGTATATAAATATTCGAACATAATCTTTGAGGACCATGTAGATTAGTATCTGAAATGGTCTTCTGAGGAAAGAACCACGCAGATTAAGAGGACCTGTCCAGTCAGTGCACGCATTTGTCAGTAACCGTGCAGCTCAACTCAGAACTTTAGGAGCTCAACGATTCGACGAACAATACCAAAGAAAGGACATTTGGGTAGGCCGCATGAACTACTTAAACTGCCAGATCATGATTAAAACTGAAACAATGACCCACATAGTCCTCAAATTCACAATATTATTAAAACAATAAATTGTACTTCTCAAGGTAAGTATTCAAGTCGTTCTGTTATAATAATTATCAATTTATCAGTGTATGTAACAGAAATAAAAGAAAACATTCAGTATGCAGAAAATTGGAACAACTCAATCCCAAGCCTTTTTGTCCTCAATATAATCCTTAACGGTATAAAAGCCTTTCTGGCACAACTTACGTTTAATGAATGATTTGAATTTATTAAGGCTTAGATCTTGAACGTGGCTTGGAAGTTTATTATAAAAGCGTATACATTGACATCTGAACGAGCCACCTATTTTCTTGAGCCTTGTTGTAGGTACAACGAAGCTGTGTTTGTTCCTAGTATTTATATTATGGATATCACTGTATTTTTTAAACAAGTTTATATTTTTATGGGCATATAAAAGATTTTCAAAAATATACTGTGAAGGCACAGTCATTACATTAATTTCCTTAAATTTCTCTCTGAGAGTGTGTCTCGGGCTTAACTTATAAATTGATCGAACAGCTCTTTTCTGCAAAACAAAGATAGTCTGAATGTCGGCGGCATTTCCCCACAACAGAATACCATACGACATTACACTATGAAAATAGCTAAAGTACACTAAACGGGCTGTCTCTATGTCAGTTAAATTACGAATTTTTCTAACAGCGTATGCTGCGGAGCTAAGCTTTTTTGATAATTTATCTATGTGTGGGCCCCACTGAAGCTTAGCATCCAAAGTTAAGCCCAAGAATACTGTGCTATCTTCAGGATTCAATTCTCTGCCCTTTATCAATACATTAGTTAACACCTGTCTAACGTGAGGCAGCGTAAACTTAATGCATTTGGTTTTTTTTTCATTAAGTAGTAAATTATTAACATTGAACCAGTGAACTACTTTTGAGATCGCGCTATTTACATCGTCAGTAACCAGCTGCTGACGTTTAAGTTTAAACAAAAGTGAAGTATCGTCCGCAAACAACACTATATCATGATTATCCTTTATGAGGTAAGGCAAGTCATTAATATAAATAAGAAACAAAAAAGGACCGAGAATTGAGCCCTGTGGGACTCCCATTGTTACTATAGATCCGGGAGATCTTTTACCATTAACGTCAACGCTCTGAACCCTATTATTCAAGTATGAAGTAAGAAGATCCAGAGCGGTGTTCCGGATCCCGTAGTGGCGGAGTTTCCTGATTAGCGTTTCATGAAGAACGCAATCGAACGCCTTGGACAAATCACAAAAAATGCCCAAGGCATCGCATTTATCTTCCCATGCATTATAAATATGTCCTAAAAGTTCAACACCGGCATCAGTAGTTGAACGACCCCTTGTAAAACCGAACTGTTTACTATGTAATAATTTATGTTTATAAAAAAATCTTTGCAATTGGGCTAAAATTAATTTCTCAAAAATTTTACTAAAGGTAGGTAGTACTGAAATAGGTCTATAATTTGTGGGGTCTGTAGTACTACCTGATTTAAACAAAGGTATTATTTTACTATTTTTCATGAGGTCAGGAAACTCTCCACAGTCGATACAATTGTTAAAAATAAGAGCTAAAGTAGGTGCTACAATGTCAATAATAGACTTAGCAACTTCTACAGAATTACCCCACAGATCTGCAGTCTTTTTTACGTTTAAAGTGTGAAAGGTTTTAATTATATCTCTACAAGTAATATGTTCAAAATGAAAATCCCAATCGCAAACATTAACATTTTCTTTAAGCAAATACTCAGCAACAGAAGGTGATGAGTTTAGTGATTTAGTAGTTGAAACGGGAATATCTGAAAAGAAATTTTCAAAGGCCGCGGCGACTTGTGAGTCAGATTTTATTATGTTATCTTCAATTTCTTGGATAGCTTCTACATTTGTGAAGTTAATGTAAGGCTTGAAAGCATTGACAAATGAAAAAATATGTTCCACTTGTTGTAAAGTAAATGTTCTAATGCTATTACTCGAATCATAGAGATTGCTCCACTGGTTACTCAGTCTATGTTCTGTACAAACACGGCTGTGCACAGGGATATAATATTTATATGTACTGAATATTGTAGCCCTAAATGAATCTGACAAATTGTGCAGATTAATATTAGTACATTGAGGAAAAAGGCAGTGAGAAGCAGTATTTGCTGCCCATCTATAATTTTCCATTGTCATTTCACTTGATGCAACAGAAGGCACTTCAAGACTTTCATGAACTGGTTCAGCAGTGTATGGCTCAGAGTCACCTGTTTCAACTTCAACTTCTTCAGTAGTAGAAACTCCACGGGCATCATCAGCATGCTCAATACGTGTGGCAGCACGCTTGCAGCTCATCCAGCATGCATGGCATATTCTATCAGATGATGATATCTATGAAAGAAAACATTGAATTAATATCAGGTATCGTTGGTATTATTTTTAAAGGATAAAAAGACATGTCACTACATTCAAGGTCAAAAAAACAATAATATTATGTACCTATTATTTTCATGTTAAAAGTATGTAGGCACGTGCCCGTCCATATCAGAGTCAGCCATGCTTCAGCAAGTGGCAACGTGGGTAGGAAGCAGCAAAGAATCACTCGAGTCACAATCAAAACTATTTAAATAAATAAATAAATAAATCACAATATTTAAATAATATCGTCTGACATTGCACACAGCACCATCTAGTTCCAAGTTAAGCACTTAATTAAGGCTTGTGTTATGGATACCAGATGGTTGATACACTACTTAAATACATTTTTTTTTTTGTAAATACATACATATTATAAATATACATCCATGACTCGGGTACAAATGTCCATATTCATCATACAAACATTTGCCCCTACCGGGATTCGAACCCAGGACCATTTGGTTTCGTTGACTACACTTAGCCACTGTAGCCACTACACCAAACGTGTTAATTTAAAGTTATTTTAACAAAATGTCTTCTGAACAGAATTTAATCGAAATACAGTCACTAGCAATCAGAAAAACACTAAATCAACCGAACCAAATTAATTCCGGAACATAAACGCATAGGATTACGCGGAACAAAAGCGATTCGTCGTATCAGTCGTGCGCTCGCCGTTGAAGTCCGAAAGCCACTGACATTCAACATGGCGGCGCCGACCATAGACTCGACGCTCCGCTAGACTGACAGATGTCAAATCTAGTTCCGACGTATCTTCAACAGATGGCGCTAGCAATGCGCCGTCACGGCCGGACTGACATTCGACCGTCCTCGGGCGCATCAGTTTGCAGTCTTGTAACAATCACACAGTCAATCGCACGGGTATCTACCTATCTTATAACCCGCTCGTTCAGCCTGACAAGCTATGACCAGTAGACATAACACTTTTCTCATAATGACTGTAATATTATAAGTAGTCGCTATGTGCCTCAGAACACAAGAAAGCGTGTGTCCTTTCGACCACGCATGGACCGGACGACACCTTTCTCTAACAGTTATTAACAGTGCAGTCTAAATCCGATCAGTATGTCCCATCAACCAACCCTCAGATTTGGCTCGGACGATACCGTCGTGCTGCGATCAACCATAACGCAATTATTAATGTGGACCGGACGGGTGTGTCCTTTCGACCAGCCGCTCGTGCATGGCCCGGACGACACTGTCCCTTCGACCACCATTAATCAACTTTCCTCTCAATGTGAACGTGGACCGGACGGGTGTGTCCTTTCGACCAGCCGCTCGTGCATGGCCCGGGCGACACTGTCCCTTCGACCAGTTCACAGACAGGGTCTAGACAAGTGTGTCCCTTCGACCAGCCCCAATGGCATGGACCGGACGGCACTGTCCCTTCGACCGGTTCACAGACAGGGTCTAGACAAGTGTGTCCCTTCGACCAGCCCCAATGGCATGGACCGGACGGCACTGTCCCTTCGACCGGTTCACAGACAGGGTCTAGACAAGTGTGTCCCTTCGACCAGCCCCAATGGCATGGACCGGACGGCACTGTCCCTTCGACCGGTTCACAGACAGGGTCTAGACAAGTGTGTCCCTTCGACCAGCCCCAATGGCATGGACCGGACGGCACTGTCCCTTCGACCGGTTCACAGACAGGGTCTAGACAAGTGTGTCCCTTCGACCAGCCCCAATGGCATGGACCGGACGGCACTGTCCCTTCGACCGACTCATTATCAGACGTTAACTACCAAAAACATGGACCGGACGAGCGTGTCCCTTCGACCAGCCGTAAAAGTAACATGGACCGGACGACGCTGTCCTTTCGACCAGTTTTATCACAACATGTTTAATATGAAGGAACAGAAATGTCACATACCTCTCAGTTACGAACAATCTTCTTGCTCATTTTGAATTTGGACGTCACGCTCAACAATCTCGCGATCCGAAGCAACGCCCAGGGTATCAGACCCTGCCGTAACTGCATCTGACAGCGCAGAAAGGGTTTCGGAATCCGCAGATAACGCATCACAACTACTCAGTCCGTCGAGGCGACCCTCATCGAGTTCAACGTTCCCCGGCGCCGTCATGGCCTCCTCCTCCATCATCAGACCAGTAGATATCTCAACCAACCCATCGTGACCCGGAGGTACTGGACGCAAGCTCTCGTGCGCGCACCTTAAAGCACGATGTGAACCGGATAAACTTTGCAGCCCGTAGCGATCGCTTTCCAACACCGCAGCCACTACAAAAGGACCCCTAAACTTTCCATCTAACCCGGCTCGACTACGTTCACTACCCTTGATAAAAACGAAATCACCCCCCGAAAACGGCCCGATACTGGCACGACCCTGGCCAAACCGTCGAGCACCGGATTCCGCCGCCCCCCGCATACTTCTGGACGCGTCACGTCCAGCCGACTCCAGGTCGACACGCCGCTCATGCTCCGAATCTGGACCCGAACACCTAATCCTCGACATGCCCAAAGAGTGTGATCGGACACCGAACACAAGCTCTGTTGGCGTGAATTCGGTGACCGCAGATTTAGTACCATTGAGTGCTAACTGAACACTTCCTAACTCGTCGCGCCACGCCTCATTGGGGTCGCTTTCGATGACTGTTAGCAAACCCCTCAAAGCGCGCATCACGCGCTCCACCTGCCCGTCTGCCCTGCTGGAGCCCGTCGCTACAAAATGCAGTTCAATACCACATTCTGAGCAAAAGTTCTTAAAGTCCTGACTAATACAACACCTACCCCGATCGGCCATTATGCGCTCAGGCGCTCCAAAAAGGCAAACGGCATTTTCAAGGGCTCGAACTGCACGGGCTGCGTCCAATGAAGAGGTATGCTCCAATAGCACGCATCCAGTGAACGCATCGATGACCACCGAACAGCACTCCTTACGGTCACCCCCTCCACTCAGTTTCCCGGCAAAATCTATATGAATCGTGTGCCACGGCACCGACACCTTCGGAATGGAGTGCAGCTGCACAGGCTGAGCGCCCGAAGGACCCTTCGATGCCTTGCAAACAATGCAAGAGTCAATAAACCTTCCAACACACTTGGACATCCGAGGGAACCAACACCGCTCATACAGTCCGTCCAAGGCTTTGCCTCCACCCAGATGTTGCAATTCATTATGGATGTGATTAATCAAAGTCCATATCAAGGAGCGAGGGACGACTGGCAGCCACGAAACAATCCTGCTTCTTGCAACCTTCCTATATAGAATGCCATCTCTAACGTCACACGTTTGACCAACCGTTTCGGGAAAATCGCCACTGCTACGCTTGTTTATTAAGTCTTGAATTTCCGAATCTCGCCCCCGCTCTACATGAAGCCAACCCTGATGCAACTCCACAAAACCCACTGTCTTGGCTACAGGTCCAGAAGAGACCTGCGATGCGGAAGCCAAGCTACTGGGGTCCGGCAAGGCGCCTCTCGAGAGGCAACCCGCATGCTCCACGCCACGACCCCCGCGACATATGATATCGAAATCATATGCTTGCAAAAACGCCCACCAACGATGAACGCGTGGAGCCAGATCGGCTTTCGACCTCGATGCCTTCAGCGAGCCACAGTCCGTGAAAACCTTGAAACGCCGGCCGTACAGATAGTGCCGGAAATGTTCAACCGCTCGCACGACTGCCAGCGTCCCCAGTTCGCACGAGTGGCAGCGGGATTCGACTTCAGATGCTCGTCGACCAAAACACTCCACAACATGTGGCAGGTCGTTCCCCCTCCGCATTAGGACCGCCCCACAGCCCCCCGAGCCAGCGTCGCAATGCAATTCAACAGGCAAATCCGGGTTAAAGATCGTCAGAACCGGTTCGGACGCAAGCATCTCCAGAATGGCACCACGCATCCCTTCATATTCCCCGTCCCACCCTATAGGACCCTTCAGCCTTGCAACGGGTACAACGGACCAACAACGTTCGCAAATTTAGGGATAAATTTTCGGAAACACGACGCAAGACCCAAAAACTGACGGACTTGCGTCGCAGCCTCGGGCCGGGGAGAGTCCACCAAAGCCTGCATTCCGCGCGAGCCTGGTCCCACCTCTCCGCACTGCAGAGAACATCCCAGGAAGTCCACTTTCCCCTTCACAAATCTACACCCCTCAAGATTTAATGAGAACCCAGCGGTAGAGAGAGCATCTAAGGAGGAGAAGTAATGGGCACCACCAAGCCGATCTACCCGCTCCTCAACACGAGGGAGAGGGCAATGCTCGGGTCGTATACCGGAGCCAAGCTCCCTACAATCGACACACACTCCGCCAGTGCTGTCCCTTCTCCTCACCAAGAGAATGGGGCCCGCGAACGGCGAAGAGCCCTCCCGAATCACACCCGCATCCAGGAGCTCCTGAATCCCCCCTCTAACGACTTGCCCTTCAATTGGTGCCAGCCCACATGGACGTCCCTGAACGGTCCTATGGGGGTCCAATAAATCAATTTGTAACTCTCCTGTTTTCACACGCCTGTGGGGAACACCCTCTATGAAACAGCTAGCAAATTTGTTCAATAGTTTAATGAGATTGTCTCTATCGTCACCTGTCAAATCCGTATCTATCTGAGTAAAGTCTGGCTTGGTAGCAATCGACTCGCAAACATTAGCTTGTTCCTTAAAATGAAATATCAAGTTATCATTATCTATTTTAACGCTCACACCATTTTCTAAAATGTCCCTACCTATTATAACGGGGTCCATGAGGCAAATATCTGGTACTACGTGAAATGTCAAAGTTTGCAAAATATCTCCAAGATTTACCTCACTCGAAATTTGTGACGTACATTTTATTTCATCGCCTTCAATACCTGTAAGATACACGAGATCATTGCGCACAGTACCTGGGAATTTACAAATGAAACTCTCTTTTATTAAAGAACAAGACGACCCACTATCAAATAAGAAGGAGACCGACTCACCGGATAACGTCCTCAAGGTACCTCTCGACAGTCATTGTTCGCAGAGATTGACCTCCTTCCTCGCAGCAGCTCCAGCACCCTTCCCTTTTTCATGACAATTCGTTGCAAGGTGTCCTGGACTACCGCAAATGTAGCAGGTCACTGTCGAAGTCCTTCAATATCCGCATCAGCATCATCGGGATTAAACTGAACGAGCTGCACTGCATTAGACTGGGCGCTGGTACTTGCCACCGGCGGTTGCGACGTTGCTAACATGCGTGTAAGCAAGGCTTCCATATTTCCTAACAACTTCAGGGCAGTATTTTCGTCAGGTGGTCGTTTTTCTTCGGTCGGCAGCTCATGGGATCCCACTTCTGATGTAGGCACGTGCCCGTCCATATCAGAGTCAGCCATGCTTCAGCAAGTGGCAACGTGGGTAGGAAGCAGCAAAGAATCACTCGAGTCACAATCAAAACTATTTAATTTAAAGTTATTTTAACAAAATGTCTTCTGAACAGAATTTAATCGAAATACAGTCACTAGCAATCAGAAAAACACTAAATCAACCGAACCAAATTAATTCCGGAACATAAACGCATAGGATTACGCGGAACAAAAGCGATTCGTCGTATCAGTGGTGCGCTCGCCGTTGAAGTCCGAAAGCCACTGACATTCAACATAGCGGCGCCGACCATAGACTCGACGCTCCGCTAGACTGACAGATGTCAAATCTAGTTCCGACGTATCTTCAACAGATGGCGCTAGCAATGCGCCGTCAAGTATTATAATTATGTACCTACATAATTATTTTTTTATGGTGAAAAGTGTTACAGCATAGTAGGTCCATCACTATCAGGTATAATTATTGATATCCAGAAGAAATATGATAATAAACAATATAGAAACATAAATACCTGACGTGGTGCAATTCTTGTTTGTATAACAGCATTAATCTGTCTTTGCTCTTCTGAAGGATTGTCAATAACAATAGCATGGCTCTGACGATTAAGTGTAGACCGTCCAGAAATACTGCACACTTGTCTACGTCCTGGTTTAGATGACCCGGAAGCTTGAGCACCATCTGTTAATTGCTGGTTTACTGTTCTCGTGAGGAGTTCATTACAGCGTTCACAAATGTAATCTTCCTCAGTAATCTGAAACAGGAAACTCGGTCAGAGTGTCGTCTTAGGGGCACTATGAAAAAAATACTTAGAAAAATTTCGCGACCAATTTCGAGGTAGCGCTCGCCGGCCGCTGCCGCGGCACCGTTCGCTTCGCTCACTCGTCTCGCGCATAGTTTGTCACAGTTCTAACCTAACCTATGGATCCCATCCACATCGTTTTTACGACAAACGGTTAGTCGGAGACAAAAAACACCAAGCCACTTTTAGTCTTATATTTTGGTGTTTTATACGATAGAATCGAGAAAATAAACGATTTGCAAAAATAACACATTTTTGGCTAAATTTTTCAGTCCTCGCGCCGTAGCGCCCCTAAGGCTACACTCCAACCGGAAACTCAATATAAACTTCTTTTGATTACAAAATATTCAATAGCTCATTAATAATAATAAAAATAATGTTGTGAATGGGACGGAGGCCGAAACGGCGACATTGACTCCTCCTCATCAAGTTCACTTTCGTCCGCATGAGTATCTGACCTGCATTGTGGTTCTAGATTAGATTTGGAAGGTCTTGATTTCAAATATTTATCCAAAAAATGCAAGTGCTGGGCAAGGTAATATTCTTTTACCTTCTTGGCTGCAGAGCCAGATGGAAGTGATAGAAGTTTTTTGTATTTTGCATATCTGTTCCTTATGTTTTTCCAACGATCTTTGCAAGCTTGTACTGAAACCATCAAATCATCGAATAAATATAATGAAGTGAATTACTTATTGTGAGTTTTTATTCGCAGAGACTATAGAGCCTATATCAGTAATACGAGTACCTACTTATGTAAAGAATTAAGAATGTTACTTTCTGGCTCAATAGCCTCCGCGAATAAAAAATCACGGTGCACAGTATAGTAATATGTATACCTAATTTATATTTGTATATTTATTTACAGGTATTTCGCAGATGGGTGTTCATTTAAATCACTGTCAGTTTACTTTCTACGAGGAAAATCTACAATTCGAGAAATAGTACATAATACCTGTCAAGTTCTATGGCAAACATTACAACCCGAATATATGCCTACACCCAATGTAGAAAAATGGCTAGAGATAGCTGCGCGTTTCCATACTCTTTGGAATTTACCGAATTGTGTGGGAAGTCTGGATGGCAAACATATTAGAATAAAAGCTCCATCTAACACGGGATCAGCGTACATAAATTACAAAGGATACTTTTCGATTGTGTTATTAGCATTGGTAGACGCTGACGGGTTATTCGTAACGATAGATGTTGGGGAATACGGGAGAAATAGTGACGGGCGTGCATTTCAAGCCAGTGCTCTCGGACAAGCAATGCAGCGTGAAGACCTTAATTTACCGGACCATAGTCCATTGCCCGGAGAAGTACAACCTATGCCATATTATTTTGTGGCAGATGAAGCTTTCTCTCTGAAAAAAAACGTAATGAAACCTTATTCGCGGAATCAATTGACAAATGATAGAAGAATATTCAATAACAGACTAAGCAGAGGACGGAAATCAGTAGAATGTGCCTTTGGAATGGCAAGGACTAAATTTCAAGGACTGAGCATGCCCATGTGCTGTGAACCTGCTAAAGCTGATGTAATTATACAAGCAATGTGTATATTGCACAATGTTATTCGAAGATGCGATGGAAAATTTACAGCGCCATACATCCAAAATACGTTGGTTGGAACAAGAATTGATTCACTATACAGAGAAACTGCAGATGGTGTCAGGGAATACCTCACCAACTATTTTGTAAATCGGGCACCTATTCCGTACCAAAATAGGCACAATGTATAAACACACACACACACCATCACACACACACACACACACACACATGCGCGCGCACGCACGCACGCCGCACCCTCGCACACACACACACTCACACAACGCATACACACAACACGCAGAGGAATTAAGAAAATATTACATTAATATTACATTAAAATATTTCTGTTTTACCATTAAAACAAAGTGTACACATTTTTTTATTTCTAATGTACTACGTAAAGAACAGATGTAGGTACGCACGAGGATAAGTTGATGTTTTTTAAATAAAGAATAGGTACTACTTACCGTTTTCGTTTATTGTCCTGGCAATCGATTCCCAAGCTTGGTCTTGAACATTTCTGTTACAATAGTCAGACCTATTGTAATCATAAATAACAGAATGATTCTCAATTAATTCACAAAACTGAATATTAAAAGCTAGGTCGTCACGCATTTTTATGAAAAAAATTATAACAACTCAAAACCTCTCAAAACATGACGCAACCATTCAACGTCAAGACGGTACACGTGACTGTGCGACGCGAGCGAGCCCCTCCCGGCGGGCATGCCACCCCGCGCCCCGTCTTCGCCCCCGCCGCGTCCGTGCCCCGTCTCTCCTGTGTGTTTTGAACAAAAGGCGCAGACGTAAAAGCGTTGCGCCCGCGCCCCGTCTATTCTGTATGTTTTGCGTCACGACGCTTCTATACATTTTATATGAAAGGGACGTGGAAGAGACAAATGTCCGCGCCCCGTCTGCGTCTTACGTCTTTTCTGTGTGTCCAGCGCCTAACTCGTTAAATAAGCCTTAGTGTGTAGATTAGATACCTTTCTTTTTTAATACTTGAACTTAGCTACTTGAAAAGGCAATTATGCTTTGAACCTTGATTGCTTTTCTTAAGCTGGAAAGTTTCATTTTTAATACTTGAACTACTTGAAACTTGAAGGTTTTTCTTAAGCAATTATGCTTTCAAACCTTGACTGCTTTTCTTAAGCTGGAAAGCTTTGTAAATATTTCTTTTAGTTTTAACGGGTTTTTTAAAAGGTGCGGATTACGACACCTAATTAAAATAAATAAGCCTTCGTAACTCTAAAAAAATATTTTTTCCTTGTGGAGTATGAGTCATAGAATGTGAACCATTATCCCCTAAGTATGTTGGTGATGTATGATTGAGGGAATATGAAATGTGGGTTGATGTAAGGTGTATGAAAGAGCAAGGTTTTTTTTTTACAACATCGAAATTTTCTCAGTTGTTAATTTTCTGGGGTTATCGGGTAACGTAATTTTTTATCTTTTGTAAAACTTTCTGTACCACTGTAAATAGTCATATAGGTTAATTTTAGCTGGTAAATGCCTTATTTTACTTAACAACAAATTTTTTTCATTGTAATCAAAAATTTTCCGGGGTTGTCGGGGAAATGTAATTCACAGGCTCAAAATCATCCTTCGCCGTTATCATCGGACTCGAGTAAAAAAAGTAAAATGCCTACTTTGAAAGACGTCAATCAATCTGCTTTTGATTACTTTAACAGAAAACGACAAAATAGCGAGAAACAAATGCAACCTCTTGATACAGATCTTGCCTTCCTTCAAAGCATGTTGTCTGATATGAAGGCCATGAATCTTGTTCAAAAACGAAGGTTCAAGATGGGAGTAATGCAGTTGGCGGCGCAAATCTTAGATGGAAACGAGGCAGCATCGACATCAGAACCAGCATATTCTACCCGCATTTCTCAAAACAACATAGCCACGGTGTCTTCTATACAACAGCCGTTTCATAATGTTGCACCTCCATCGACAATAGAGCAAAATCAAAATGTTGCACCTCCATCAACAATAGAGCAAAATCAAAATGTTGCACCTCCATCAACAATAGAGCAAAATCAGAATGTTGCATCTCCATCAATATCTGTGCAGGATGAGAATACCCCAACGTTTTTCACTCTATCACCCTATTCAACAATTAGTTCAGTTTCGGCTGCACACGTCACCAATACATCTTTTTTGAATGAAGAATTACCTCTGAACTACACGTACAATTTTTCTACACCAAAGTAATCCATCGGATTACTTTAGTGTAGAAAAATTATACACATCAACATCGGTTTGAGCGTGCACATATTTCAAAAGTTAATTAAACCTTATTATGTAACACAATTTTCTGTTAGTATTAAAGTAATTAAAAAAGATAATGTATTTCACTTACCTTAACGTTATAAGTAATCTTTCTTCAGCACTAATAGATACTCTCCAATTTGTGTGCTTTCTCTGTAAAGCATTTCTCACTTTGGACATGATAATATTAAAACACTGTGGAGTCATTTTATACACTGTGACAAAACGATCTGGGTAATTGTGTAGGTCCTCCATTATTTTAAAAAATCGATTGTCTTGATTGCTTAGCAATACCGGATGTACCCAGTAACGTCTAACCCTCTGTATATTAGCGAGATGTACCAGTGCTAGTACATCTTCATCTTCAGAAGAAGACATGTCGACGTGACAAAATCAGACTGTTGAATGCCGAAAATAGTCCTGACTGCGCGACTGCGTCGCGTCCGCGCCCCGTCTCTTCTATATAACTTCAAAAGTCGCGTCCGTGTCTCGTCTCCGCCCTGTCCGCGACGCGTCCTCGTCTTACGTCTCTTCTGTCTGGCCTGCGCCTTAAGTACCGCTAGTGCGTGGGATGCAGTATAGTGAGGTATTAGTAGAGAGTTATAATGTACCTAGGTGGTACATTACATAAAAAAAAAAAAAAGGGAAATGTAATGTTTGTATTTTTTACTTAGGTTCTGGCTATTAGATCTTATATTATACGTTCTCTCCAATTATCTGCATGGCCATTGTCTGTAGTTTAACCATTCCTAGGCCTCTATATTTTAAGTTATTTAGATTTTCTCATGCTCTCCCAGTGTTTATTTACCTTTTGTAATGTCAGATAATGACAAGCCTAGGTTTTATTTTTAATGTATTGCTAGAGCTGCCAGTAGGTAAGGTTGTATAGGTATTAGACCTTATTATAAACTATTACGGCCTTATTACAAAACAAGGTTTTTCTTTTGACATGGTTTAAACCATCGAGCCTGTTTTTGAAATAAGAACATAACTGAAATCGAAATACAGTTCCTTTTACAAAACTGTCAACTTAGTCCGGTCTTAGATTGTCAATTTTGTATTAAGAACTTTACTAAAGTCGGCATAAAGTTCCAAATACAAAAACTAAATCGAATGTGTAGGTTGGGGCTAAAGTTAGATCGTGTTTTGTAATAAGACGGTTATTCTTCTTTTATGTTCTAGAATCATTGTTAAAATTTTTATATGTCAACCGATCCGAAAAGGAAGGGAGCCGGGACGCGTATTGCCATAATGTATACTAGCACAGACAGGGGTTGCTCTGTAATCGCACGCAATATGCTCTTGTAGCTAGAGAGCATACTGCATATCAGTACAGAGACAGACTGAAATAAAATACACTTTGCTCTAATTCGTGAGAGCAAAACACATACGAGTACAGACAATTTGGCTGCCGTAGTATGTACAATGGCATGCTTCAGTGTGAGCAAACTACATGCGAGTGCAGAGCAAACACATTCTGTCTCTTTCGCACCAAAGATAGATAGGTACATCCTTTACATTCTTTGCTTTCTTCGCATTATGGCAGTGTCCTTGACCTAATAAAACGAGTTCGCACGTGTCGATCAAATTAAAACAAAGTGTTTGTTGTTTTTGTTTGAAATAAAGACTTTAACTGTTTATAATATGCATGAATACAAGTTAAAAACGTTTTTAGCAAAACAGTGTGTCGAATTCACAATCTTAAAATGCAGTTTTGTGAATAGTGAGACATTTAGTGCCAATATCCAATGTAAATTACCAGCGTTAGAAAATGATTCGCCGCGTGACCAGTGTAAACGGTTTATTCAAAAGTTTTCCGAGTTTACTAACACCAACTGGATTGTAAAGCGAAGCCCTGCTGTTCAGAGACTAGAATTTCGTAAGCAGTATAGATGCCAGCACTCGTCATTCAATAAGAAACATGAAAAAAGAAACAGGAACTTTCAATGCAGTGCCACAATAAATATTAAGTATAAAAAAATTAATAGAAATACAATAAAAAACGACGTACTTTTAAAAGATGGAATGAACGTCATTATCGAGATAAATTTTAACCATTCGCATAGAATACATGTTGCATCCGCTTATAAGTTTTTACGATGTGATCCAGATGTGCAGAAACAGTTCGAAATGTACTTTGAACAAGGTATGACACCGACCATAGCACAACAATATCATGAAATAAACATTTTAGATTCTGCAGACGATCAAGTGCTAGCGAATGCTCAAAAAAATCCAACTTATCGTCAAATCAGGCATTTATACGATAAATGGCGTAAAATTAATCTAGGAGGACGTTCGGATCGCGACGTTGTAACAGTTTTTAAAGAGCGACAGAATATTTTTTCTGAAAAAGGAGTTTACTTGATTATAAAACAAAACCCTATGATAATTGCTATAATAACTCCAATTATGAAAAGATTATTTTTAAATGAATATGCAGATGAAATGGTCTACATTGATTCTAGTGGTTCTTGTGACCAAACATCCACAAGAGTGACGTTCATTTTTGCATCTTTGAAAATTGGCGCTGTACCGATAGCTTGTGTGTTACATACTGCTGATACCGAAGCCAATTACACTCTTGCTTTTATGGCGGCCAAGGAAGCTCTGGAAAATGATACAACAAAAAAATTTCAGCCCGTAGTAATAATGACTGATGATGCCGACGCAGAGCGTAATGCTTTGAAATGCGTTTTCCCCCGAGCTACTTTATTACTGTGTCACTTTCATGTTTGTCAAGCAGTTTGGCGATGGCTTTGGCTTTCTGATCATAAAGTAGAAAAGGACTTCAGAAAAGTTGTAATGAAATCATTTCAAAACGTCCTCTATGCTGAAAGTGAAGAAACGGCGACCGCATTTTTTTCTGATTTGATTAAAGATGTTAAAGATAATGCTATGCTGAAAAATTATATGACCAATTTATGGGAAAGACGAGCAGAATGGTGTCTCTGTTACAGATCAGATTTGATGACTCGAGGTAACAATACAAATAATTATGTTGAATCCTCTATCCGCATATTTAAAGATATAGTGTTACAAAGATCTAAAGTGTTTAATAGTTGTGCGCTTGTAAAGTTCATTACGGAAAATTTTGAGAACTACCATAAACTTCGTCTTTTAGACTTCGCCCACTCCAGACGCGACAAAAACATTATTTACATGAAATATCTTAAAAAAACGGAAGGGTTGAATGAATACTATCAAATTAATGAAAACGAGTACAAAATTCAATCAGAAAGTGACCCACTGATTTTTTATACAGTGTTTGTAGATATTGCGTGTTGTGATTGCCCTCAAGGTACGAGTGGAAAATATTGTAAACATCTATGTTATATAGAAAAGAATTTTAACATTCTTATCAAAACATCCCCCCGCATAACATCGCAGGATAGAAAAAGATTTGCTGAATTAGCATTAGGCAACAATATTTCCGGAGACTTCTATTCCAGCGTCAATCTAAAGAGCACTGAAAATTCATTTGAAGAGTCTGTTACTGGCCCATCCACACAACCCTTGCCACTTGTTTCGTCGGAAACAGTAATTATACCGAGTGCGCATCAAAATGAAGAAAATATGAAAAAAGAAATAGATGTTATGAAATTACAATTCAACCGCTTGTCTGAAATATTACAAACCGACACATCAACTAATAATTTAATGATAATTAAAAAATTGAATAAAGTTTTATGTACCATAGAAACCGTAGACCAAGCCAAAAATTTTGCCATTCAGAGAATAAAGATGTGTAGATCTAGGAAAATAGGCGTCCAAGCAACATCTGTTTCGAGGAGAAAGGACAGAGGGATCTCTAAAGGAAAAGGGCGCATACAAAGTGGAAGAGATGTGAGAAAGAAAAAACAACATAATCTCTCTGAAAATATTAATAAAAATCAGCCAAATGCAAAAAAACATTAAATAAGGTTTCGTTTTAAATAGTTAATAATGTTGATTTATCCTTTCAAAAATAAATACTTTAATATTTTTTAAATATTGTTTTATTTACATAGCTCCCTACTGCATTTTTTTTTTCATCAGTCATTACGTGGGAATTATTTTGCGGAGCCCTCGATAAAAAAGAAGGAAACGTTTTTCTACTTCTAAATATTTTCCCATTTCCATTATATTTAAGAATGTTATTTTCATAATAAATACCTAGGCTTATACGTTTTATATAGAGAATAAAACGTTTAAACCTAGTTTTTAATTATGTCGATAAACATACTCGTACTTAAATAGCATAGAGATCGGAAAATCTTTAGAAGAAGAAAAATGTTGTATCCTTTTCTATGGAGGGGGTCGCACGAAGATTCCCTCAGAGAATATAAACACGTACAACATAGTTATGTTCAATATTGTTACGTAGTACACTGCAACATATAATTAAAGTCTTATGACCCCACATACCCTACAATACAAACAATAACACGGTCACATTTTGCTTTAGACATATGCGAACAAACCGTATACTTATACAGACAGGTCTGTAGTCATACGTAGTTTGCTTTAAAAATATGCAAGCAAACTGTATACTTATACAGACTGGTCTGTAGTTATACGTAGTTTGCTTTAGAGTATTTGTTATTTTTAAGAGCACAAAGTGATCTAGTACAGACTATGGGTGTCTGTACTGATATACACAATGGCAATACGCAGCCGGGACCGTCAGATGAGATTACTCTTGGTGCTCGCCTTGGCAGGAGGTCCTGAAGTTTATATAGCGCTCGGTGGGAGGGCTGTGCCCTCTGATAGTGTGAGCTGTGCTTGAACAAACAAATCTACGCGTCCTTCTACACCCGACTATGTTGGAAAGTCGCTAGACCGGCGATGGCTACCCTTGGCGTCAGTTCTGGATACTGACGCAAGAAGATTACGTCGTGGTCTACAATAAACTAGTGACGCCGATGGCTGGTAGATCTCAGCCCTCTGCCTGCCTCCTCTACCACAGCCTGCCCCTCCGAGGTCGGTGACGTGGTCTGACTCAAGGACCCTCCTTTTACAACCTGCGAGCCTCTCTAGAAGAAACGCTTGGACCTCCAACTTATACCCGGTTTCCCTGACTTTATATTCTACCTCAATTATATTATTTTACCATTTCTTCTTTTTACTTTTTCTTTTAAGCCGGGACTCCTCCAGTTCTGGTGACAGTTCCCTCCTTGACCTTACATTTTCCCCCTCCCGGGAAAATGTAACGTTACAACTTTCAGTTAGGAAATTGTATATCATATCCACTGTCCTAAAAAAACATAAAACTCTTTCATACGATCCAAAACTAATGTCGAAAAGGCGAAAAGACTTGATTGCACAAATACCACCGACTAAAACGAATTTTGCGGCTATACAATATCAACATCGATCTGCACAACTGTATAACAGGGTAAACAAACAAATATACATATATCCCAACCAACTACATGAATGTAAAACAAACTAACAGACTGGATAAAGCCATTTTCATACACATACACTGAGTCACTCCTTCAACACATGAACTAATATACACGCCCACCCACCCCCCCTCCCCTACACAGCCACACCGCTCACGAATGTCAGTCACTTTCACATCACACCACATAACTCACATCACATCACACATCACAACACACCACATCACTCACATCACACCACAACACACATCACATCACACCACACCATTCTCACACTTACACCACACACCCATCCTACTTCATATGCGAACACACTAACCTTAAACATCTTTTGCAAAATATCTTAAGTAGTTTTGTTTATTACCTTTGGCCTACCTAAGTAAGAGCGGTGTCTTCTAACACAGGCTTTATTATGCTTAAAAGGAGGCGCTATTCACCAACAAAATGTAAACAACTATGGTTAAGAAACATAGAGCAACACGGACCACCGGCGGACCGGAGGGGAGTAGCCATAGCGTGTGTTCCCGATACAGAAATGTCTGTCATTTTTGGGGGGGGGAAATCTGCGCCACGCACACTTTCTCAGACTCCCGCACAAAAACAATCGGCTGTCACTACGAAACCCACACTTAACAATTATAACAATACACTAACAATTTCACACACACATAGCTGCATTCGGTGTCATAACAGTGTAATGAAGTGACACAACTACATTGACAAGTTGCGAACAGCCGTGGCTGTAACAACTGTCGATACGCATTATCGATAAATTCGAGAACTCTGTTAGGGAAATCAGGTTTAAAAAGTGATACAAATGTGGATATTATAATAAAGATAGGATTTTATTTATTCATCCAACGATTATCATAGGACAGTTAACTTAAATGTTTATATCATTTTGAAAACCAGTGATAGTTTTATCTATCACTGGTTTTTAAAATATTTTTTTTTTTATAAATATGTCGAATACATTTTTGTGGGTTTGCCTTTTCCATTAAGAAAGAAATTCTTGTATCAGTATATTTTTCTATTATTAATCTGGCCAGTTCCAAATTATGATTTGTAAAATCATTTTCATTAGAATGGTAACTGATAGAGGGAAACAAGTCTTTGCCAATAAACTTTTTTAAAGCTTTTGGCACGATTTGGTGTGTGGTACAAGATCGTGTAGGTTTATTGTCGTCACTTATACGATGTCTTATTTCTTTCTCACAAATCTGGCATAAAAAAATGACCTCTTTTGAAGCATACAGCAACTTTCTTCTGCTTTTTTGATGCATTAAGCTTTTTTCATCAATCGGCCCGAGCAAACCTTTGATGCACGTATTGCACTTAATTTCTTTTTTTGATGTCGAGAAAATAACAAATCCAGCTATGTATTCCTCTTCTTTCTCGGCAAAAGGAGATAACAAAGTTGGAGCTTCAATCTCATCAATCAAATCGTCAGTAAAATTGGTAAAGTTGACTTCGTCAGTAGCGTCATTCGTATTGTATTGTCATACGGTTGAAGCATTATTTTTTTCTAATGCAGATGTGCAATTCAGTATAGTAATTTTTTCCAATTGAATGCAGTTCGTTCCGCTTCCAGTTTATGTTAGTTCTGTGTTAATAAGATTTTTTTTACAAATTGTTTCAATCTGGGAGCTTGAGGGATTATCGGAATAACCACCATGACTTCTTACAATCGAAAAAAACCGCTCGATGTGATCTTGACTGATCCTGTGGAGGGGCATATATTTCAGACCATTTTGTTGGTTTTGTATTAAATCTTGAAAGATAGACTTTGTACTCTCAATGCAGATCAAAATTCCCAAAAAACCTGTGTATCGTGGAGAATCTAATAATTTAATTTTAGTAGACTCTCCATTGCGTTTTTTTACAAAGGTTGATAAGCTCAATAAAATCTTTTGAGCTCCGTCCATTTTTCTAAAAGCTTTCTCATAGTTTTCAGAGTTTATTGCTCTCTTATAACCATTTTGACGTGACCGTCGTTTATCAGTGAAATAAACTTTGAAGTTGCAGTCAATCAATCCATAAAACTCCAGTAAATTTAATTCTTTTTCACAAAACACAAGTGCATCAGCAACACTTGCGCTGAACAATTGTGCTGCGAGGCGAACATTCATTATTTATGTTTTGTAATAAATGTGATTTGCTCTCAACTTATTTGCCATAAAAAATAGTTCTTCCTCTTGGATTTTATGTAATGCCTCCACAAATGACCATTGAATTTTATTTCCATTGTCATCGTAAAAACATTTGTAGTCACAAAAAGTGTTTCGAATTAATGTGACTCGGGTCTAAAAAAAATTAAACTTGTTGCCCCGTTGTAGGATCTAATATGGTAGTTTGCATTTTATTTGCAACTAAGCAGCAACCCAGTTCTGTTGCCATCGCTAAATTTGCTCTTGCGCCGTCACATGTTAATGCTTTTATTTCCACTCCAGTTTCATGTATTAGTTCAAATGCTTTAGTTATAAGCTGAGCTTTTAACTTAGCACTTGTGCTTTTAACTGAAAAATATGAATATAAAAATATTTTTTGTAGTGGAAAAATATAAGCTTCATTTACCAACTATGACTAACCATACTACATAACCAACATTTTACTGGCGGCACGAGGCATTACATCGGGTGGACTAGGTTTTTTGCCTTCTCTATGATATAAAAAAAACTTACGGAACAAGTACAGTGTGGTATTAGAGTTGGCTTGGTGCCCTCGACCAATCTCCTTCTATTGTTCGCCAACACTTGAAAGTCAGAGGTCTTGAAATGATCTGAGCAAATGACACTGTTTCTTGTAGGTATCCAGGTAAGTCTGTTATTACAAAAGTTCTTCCATATATCCTTTAAGCTCGAATCTATAAGAAAACTGCAATAAATAAATAAATAAAAACAATATGGTCGAGCTTCACACTTAGTAGTTTTAATATAATGTATTAATACTCGTAAGTATTGTATTAAATTTAATTTGACGCAATTTTAATATTAAACAATATCAAAATAAAGCTCACAATATACATAATTATAATAATTAAATCAGAAGGCATAATCTCAAAAATGATTATATGCATGAGAGATATAGCTTTAAAGAGTCCTTTGCATTTGCCATTTTTACCGATATCTAACCGGTAACAACACTATCGCTCGGTGACAGCGAAAACACTCGGATCAGTCGCTCGACCGATCCGCATATTGTATGAAGGCGAGCGGCCTGTGTTGGTAGACGAATCCGAAACAACACGACCGTTATTATTGTAAATTGTTTAAAACGGAGTAAAATGTAATAATTTGATTAAAAATTCCTTACATATGAAAGGTAACGCCATCTTTTTGTAAATTTGACGTGGCAGACCTCTTTTTGCGGCAAAAAACTGAACAATTCGGCATTTTTGTGGGACGTCGATTCAGCCGCGCAACTAGATTTAGTCTAGTGAATGGAGCGGCTGCAACTAGTTTTATTGTACGCATAGGACCGCGTGGACTTGTACTTTGGCAGAGGGGAACGCCTGCGTATGGCTACTCCCCTCCGGTCCGTGTTGCTCTATGTTAAGAAATAAACAATTTTGTATTTGTATTTTTGAACAAAGTACTTACCATGTAACTTCATTATCAGAAATTCAATAGAATCTGCCTGCAAAAACTTACTACGTACTAACAAAAGTATTTTACTGAATCTACTTTGAAGAATAAATAATTTGAAATTGAAATTATAGGGTCGACTATTGGGATTTTTACCCTACTTATTTAGCCGTTATGTTTTTTTTTACGTTTTTGAAATCACTTGTTTCTCTTGAACCTTGAATATTATCATAAAAGGTAACTAATTGAGTATTATTCGACTAAGGAAATTATACCTAATATTCATTTTTCATTGATCATAGATACCTACTAACGACGTTAAATTATCCCTTAAATGCATACGGTATCAAAAATGATACCTAAAGTTTGAATTAGGTTATGGTCTCAAATTTAATGTAAAGCTAGTTTGCTTTTAAAATATTTTTGTATATTGATTCATTTCTAAACGAAAAAAAGTGTAAAAACTTGGATTCATATAGTATAGTCTATGGTTTTCTGCCATTTTCAAAAGTTAGTGAACGTTCGTAGTACAGCCGGTCGATTCTGTTAAAATCTCACCGTGAATACTTAGGTGAAGTGAGCGTGGAGTGAGCTGTCAGTGTCATCCCACTGATGCTAGGGATTGACCAAGCATTACACTTACAATCATAATCGAGATTTTAATAATATTTTTTATCAAAATTGTATTGATCATTTTATATTATTTCAAAGCTAGTACCTATGTAGCTAAGTGGCTAAACAAAACTATTTTGATGGTTTTAAAATAAAATAGCAAAACAGAAATTCAGTTAGAAAGTCAATGCTGTTTTTTTCTTTGTTTGCCTTAGGCGCGAGTGCGCCACGCACGAAACTGTAAATAAAATATAAAACATACAAGTTGAAGACCGCTACAAAAATAGAAACGCGTAAGTATCGACATTGTTTGTAATTATGAACGAAGCGGGCTCGATCATTTTTCCATTCATACAAGGAGTAACTTTGTCGACTTATGCAGAAAAGCATAACAATGAGGCATATAGAATCAAAGGCAGCTAAGCGACAAACTTTCAAAAAAACAACTAAGTATGGAGCCATTTAGCGAATTTTTGGTTGTAACTATTTATTTTATTATTGTAAGAAACAAATACAGCTAAAGCCCTTTAAATTTCGTTCAAAAATTGATTTTGGGATCAAATACAGCTAAGTCACCTTAGGGCACAATCAAAGACAGCTAGGTGACAAAACAACCAATCACAACGCTTGAATTCTCGAAAACAAAATGGCGATTTCTAAACAACCGCGTTAGCCACACCTAATGTTTTTTATTGTATTTTTAGTGTTTTTAGTGAGTTTCTCGTGCAAAATTTGTTGTGAAACATATTATGGAGGTCCCTGTAGAACCGGCAAGTACTGGCAGAGGTCGAAAACGCACACGAAACCAAGAAAACTGGAAGGCAAACATTGCTAAGAGAGAAAGGTTAGTGATGTGCCTCGCGTCTACACTCCACACAATGTATAGATAAAGATAAATAATTGCAATCGAATTAAATTAATTTTAATATATATTTTTGCCTGTATTGCTATTACATGCTATTATGTACCATAACGCTAATACATACTACCTAACTGTAACTAAAATTGTGCTAAGATAGAGAAATTTGAGTGTTAAAAATATTTATTATTGTTTAAATTTTATTTTATCTCCTAATAATAATTTATACTATTATAATTTTTACTATGTATGCAAACCTACCTACAAGTACCAGTAGTATACCTACTAAGTAAAATAACAAATACAAACTAGTAGTATGTTTAATAACACCCCTTTTTTTCGTCAGGAGTTAAGTCCTTTACAAGTTCCTAGTACCTAACCAAATGTTTTTTTTTTCACAGATACTCGTCTACTGCTTTACCTCAAAGAGTGAACTGTTCACATAAAAATCCAACGCTAAAATGTGCAAGCCTGACAATGAATGAACTTCTAAAATTTCACCAATCATTTTATGCCTCAACAAAAAAAAGCGGTCAGGATGCTTTTCTTCTTAAGTGCTGTCAAATAAAACAAATTAAAAGAAGGCGTCCTAACCAAATTATAAGGCTTAGAAGAGATTTTAATATCCAGTACAGGATTTTAAACAGTCAGAATAAATTTGTGATTGTCTGCCAAAAACTTTTTTTGAGTTCCTTGCAAATAAAAAAGTATAGAGTGGAATTTGTTATGAAGGTGTTTTACTATGCGCGACAGATTCCTAAAGAAAACAGGGGAGGAAATCATAAAATAAACAAGTATAAGGAGCAAAAAGATATAGTTCGGCAGTTTATTATGAAGTTAAAATGCATAGAATCACATTACTGTCGATCTGCAACACAAGAGCGAAAATATCTGCACAGCGATTTGAGTATAAACAAACTCTATAAAATGTTTAAAACCGAAAATCCTCAATCTGTTGTAAAGAAGTCTTATTTTCGAGCAATATTTAACCAAGACTTCAATTTAGGATTCGGTAATCCGAGAACAGACGTTTGCTCGAAATGTATTGAATTGGATGGGAAAATTAAAATGGAAAACGACCAAGAAAAAAAGAAAGACCTCATGATCGAAAAAAGAGTCCACAAGCTCAGGGCAAAAGCATTCTTTAAATTGCTTCAGGAAAAATCAGAAGATATGATCACTTTCTCGTTCGACTGTCAAAAAAATAATCCCCTACCCAAAGTACCAGACCAAAGCGCATACTACAGTCGCCAAATATATCTCTACAATTTTACGATTGTTCAGGGTTCTTCTAAAGATCACCTGAATAAAGACACAACTTATGCATATTTGTGGACAGAGAACGAATTTCCAAAAACATCCAACCAGATAGCCTCTGCAGTGTACGACCGTTTAAATAAAACTAATTTTGAAGGGATAAGCACTGTTCGTCTTGTAGCTGATGGATGTGGCGGGCAGAACAAGAATAGCATATTGCTATGTATGCTGTCAAGATGGCTTCTCGACAACACGTCTCTGAAAAAAATTGAAGTCGTTTTTCCCATTACTGGGCATTCTTTCATGCCACCAGACCGAGTTTTCGGAAACATTGAAAAAGTTCTTAAAAAACAAGAAGTAATCATTCGACCTGAAGATTACATAGACATCATTGCAACAAATGCAACCGTTACAAAAATGCGTGACATTCAAATGTTAGACTTCAGGAGTGCCGCAAAAGATGTCCTAAAACCGACTGCGAGATGGCCTTTTAAAATAAGTGAATGCAAAAGATTCATTTTGAAGAGAACCAAGACTGTTGGAAATGTGCTTATTCGTGGAGAACTGCATTTTAATTCAGATATAGGTAAAGCAGTAAATCTTTGCAAAACTGGAATGAAAACCAATATGATTCTCCCATCCACCGTGCCACTAGGAGCACCCATGAATCGTGCAAAAATAACTGATGTCGATGCACTATTAAAAAAGCATTTTGGCGCTGAATGGGAAACCAATGCAGAATGTCAGTTTTATGTAAATATTATAAGATCGCCAGTTATTCAAGAGGGGGATTCAGAAAGAGGGGAAGATGATAATGAAAACTATTGTGAATATAGGGATGATACGGTGGATTTAAGAATTTAAATTTTGTTTTTGTTGAAAACGAAGAAACAGCTGATTTAGTAATAAGAAAAGGTTTAAGTTCATAAGGGTTGTTTTTTTGTTACGATGTTGATTATTAGATTTAAAAATTTAACTTTTGTTTTTGTTGAAAAAGAAGAAACAGCTAATTAAAAGTAATAAGAATAATTTAGTAATAAGAAAAATTTTAAGTTCATAAGAATAGAATATTGTTCCTAAAGGAAAATAAAAGTCTGATTAAAAAAAGAAAACGTGTTTTTATTTCATAACGATTTTGATTATTATTTGAAGTTTTATGAACATTTTAAATATCTACATGAAAACGTGTTTTAATTACTGGTCCATGCTATCGACACTGTTGGGAACATCACTAACATTGTGATGTCAATATGGCGACAGTCATTATCAAAGACAGCTAGGTTCACTTGAGTAAAAATCAAACACAGCTAAGTGTAGCTGTTGGTATCAAAGATAGCTAAGTCGTTTGATTTTTTATTTTTTTTCGGCTTATTATTTAGTACTCCCAGATAAAGGTAGCTAAAACCAATATTAAATCACAAACTCTAAAATCAAAACTGAGAGAAAATGAAAACCCCTGACTCATAAATTAGAAAAACGTTTTTTTCGGTTCCTGAAAATGTGACATAGAGGCACTTAGCTACCTTTGATTCTACGACGACACATTTGGTGTAGTGGCTACAGTGGCTAAGTGAAGTCAGCGAAACCAAATGGTCCTGGGTTCGAATCCCGGTAGGGGCAAATGTTTGTATGATGAATATGGACATTTGTACCCGAGTCATGGATGTATATTTATAATATGTATGTATTTACGAAAAAAAAATGTATTTAAGTAGTGTATCAACCATCTGGTATCCATAACACAAGCCTTAATTAAGTGCTTAACTTGGAACTAGATGGTGCTGTGTGCAATGTCAGACGATATTTATTTATTATTTATTTTATATGCCTCAATTAAGAGTACCTACCTATGTAGGATAGAAGAGCGAGCAAAGCGAGCTTGATAGTGTAAGCACCCCGCCTTGGGCCGATTAGATTTTCGGAAATAGGAGTTTCGGTACTTTGTTGAATAATCCACAAAAGCTCTAGAATTGAGAAGAAAATTTCAGGACCTCGCCTCGAATACCTACCTACGTTAAGTGCTTTAATATTCTGTGAGGCGTTTTCGCATATTTTTTTAGTTCCGAATGTCTTACACCTATATTTAATTTTGAAGCCAGGAGAGTGCAAGTGCGCCGTCTTGCACCCCGCTCCCGGCGCCCATGTTAAATGATTATGTAAACGCAATCGTGTGCGTACGCGCAGCGGAATGTTGTTGAATTTAAAGATTTTAATTATGCAGATATTTAGTGTATGACGTCGTATAATTGTGTATGGTAAAAAAAAAATTGTGCACGCAACCATTGTGGAGAAATTCACCAAAAACTGATTCCGCTGGGCGAACGTTGTCCTGGCGGAACTTTTTTTAATCCATAGACTTTAGAAGAAAAGAGATGTGTCCAAAAATTAGTGTGTATTTGTGTGTAATTGTGTATGTATGAATAAAACTAGTGCATGCATAAACTTCGGAGAAATTCAAGTTTCCGCTACGCGAACATTTGGCCATTAGCTAGTTTTCATATAAAGCGCTTACATAGAGAGCTGTAGATTTTTACATACGTTGTTTTGAATTTGTTTATATTTGTTTAAAAAACAGATTTAGAAAAAATCGTAGGGCTTAAAAGATAAAAATATAAACGTAAAATACGCTTATTAGGTCTTACTTCTTAAAGTATGCACTTTGGGGTCTAGATTTTCACGTTTATACAAACCTTGTAAGTGTCTGCAACATGTTGCCAAGTATCAATGATGTTCCGTTATTAACTAAAGAGTTATAGGACAAATTTACCATGAACAGATCACTGTTTACAAAGCAGTCAAATATCACGACGTTCTGAAGGAATTGCATGGTAATATGTATGTCAATAATTAGTGTATTCATTCAACTATTCTTATGCAAAATTTCATGTCATTAAATTCAGTAATTAAAGAAAAACAATTATAATACTGACGAAGCATCGAAAACCTACATAACCCGACCAAGTTCGGATGGCTACATGGTATCGGTATGATAAAGTAAAATACATATAGATAGAAGAGCACAAAGGAACTGCACAAATCATTAGAAATTTCATGGAGAGAGTTGGAGGATGAGAAACGTAGGCACGGTGTGTAAAACAGTAAGGAAGACTTAAATTAGACTATAGTAACCTACACATAGGTACTTGCATTATATTATCGCCTTAAAATAAACATGCATGTATAATATATAGAAACAAATACCTACATGAATAATTAAATTAATTTTAATTTCTTGTTGGCCAGAGAGAAGCAATTTGTGTAGTACCCCTTACCTAGATGATATGCCTGAATATTTATGTTTATATTTGGTTAGTATCTTGCACTGTGGTTTATCTATATGACGGGATACATGTGCTATTTACGTGTATATGTAATATTATGTAAACGAACAATACACCAATCACTGAAAACTTTCTTCGAAGTTATTCAATCTCACCTCTCAAGTAATATCCATTTGTAGAAAACAAAATTTAGGTATGTACATAATAATACTGACATTCAAAAAATGATTGGAATTGACAATCGTAAAGCATTGAAATAAATAGGTAGGTACTCATTATTGTCTCGTAATTCGAATACGAACAGACTTAGGGACGTGGTTGTCATTGCAATAACGAAAAAGAAACTCGTGGTACGTCTACCTACTAATGACAGCGTCTAACGCGCTCGCGCGGCGTGATCACATCACGACGACGCTATACTCGTTGCCACGGCAACATCACGCCAGCGAAGATAGCGTCTAATGCGCTTGCGCGGCGTGATCACTTCACGGCCACGCGATTCTCGTTGCCACGGCAACAGCACGCCAGCGAAGTCAAGTGAGCCCGTGTCGGCGCTGCGGGAGTCTCTGTTTAGCTAGGTATTAAATTTTAGTATTGACGATGATAATCTGATGGATATTCTTTTATTATTGGCAACGACAGGTTAAGTACCTAGACCTCTATGTATTGGACGTTGGTAAATAAGTAGGTAAGTAAGTAAAAAAACTCCATGTGATATTGCCAGTGCCTAACGCGCAAGCGCGGCGTGTTCGTGATCACATCACCCGAATCATCTCAAAACTACCGGCGAGGTGAAGTAAGCGCTATTCGCAAGTGTCGGTATAGATTTGGGTTAGTAAGCCTGAACAACGTACCTAGCACAGTCTTTACTCGACTCGAGCCACAGTCGCGATTGGGTCATGGGATTGCGTTTACATAATCATTTAACATGGGCGCCGGGAGCGGGGTGCAAGACGGCGCACTTGCACTCCTGGCTTCAAAATTAAATACTTATAGGTGTAAGACATTCGAAACTAAAAAAATATGCGAAAACGCCTCACAGAATATTAAAGCACTTAACGTAGGTAGGTATTCGAGGCGAGGTCCTGAAATTTTCTTCTCAATTCTAGAGCTTTTGTGGATTATTCAACAAAGTACCGAAACTTCTATTTCCGAAAATCTAATCGGCCCTAGGCGGGGTGCTTACATTATCAAGCTCGCTTTGCTCGCTCTTCTATCCTACATAGGTACTCTTAATTGTTATGCTTTTCTGCATAAGTCGACAAAGTTACTCCTTGTATGAATGGAAAAATGATCGAGCCCGCTGCGTTCATAATTACAAACAATGTCGATACTTACGCGTTTCTATTTTTGTAGCGGTCTTCAACTTGTATGTTTTATATTTTATTTACAGTTCCGTGTGTGGCGCACTGGCGCCTAAAGCCGGGTATTCATTAGGCAACATTTGTTTATAAACACTGTTTATAAACAGTGTTTCACAATGTTTCATCATCTCTGTAAACAGTTTATATACAAAGGTGATGCAACATTGTTTATTAAACATGTTGCCATGCTCCCCACTTCGAGTGGAGAGCAAGACGAAACGTCTAGTTTATAAGCAAAAGTCAATAGGTGTGGACGTGTGTTGCGCGAGTTTATAAACATGGAAGTAGTGTGGTCCAACAACCAGGTTTCGATGCTCATAGAGCTTTACCAACAGCGTAATATACTTTGGGATGCTTCAAATAAAGATTATAAAGATAAATTAAAAAAAAATGATGCTTGGGCCGACATTGCTGCAGAATTGAATATGTCGCAAAAGGAAGTGGAAACAAAGATGCATATTCTACGCTCACAATTTTCTCGTGAAAAGAAAAAACTTAAGTCATCAAAAAGAACTGGAAGCGGTGCCGAGGAAGTGATTAAAAGCAGATGGCAGTGGTATGATCCGCTACAATTTTTATTACGTGGTGCAACGACATCTGGAACATCGGATACAATGGGAACGGTGAGTACCTACATTTTTATATTATTTGCTAAGTTGATAATATTAATGTAATTTTTTCATCTTTTCAAGGTAACGGGTTAGTAAATTTTAAATCAAACACAAAACTCTAAATTATAATCAGAACTTTATTTGGAAAAAAACAGGTAGGTACATAGGTACCTACTATTTTAAGTATTATGCATGAGAATTTTGCCACGGCACACTACCTTCTGGACTAATGAAATATTCAGCAAATTGATCTCTTACAACCGTAGCAGCTAGTGGGGGATGTCTTGCAATAGGTTGTAAATCCAACATGCTGTTGTGAGGGCCGATTTCTCTTCGCCAAAAACCTTCTATAATGTTATATTCTGAGTCTTCATAATCGAATGTTCCTGGTGGAGTATATATAGCCCGAGACTGTTTATTGCGCCTCAAAAAGTTATGCAAATATACACATGTCATTGTTACAATTTCACAAGTAGCAGGCTTAAGAGGTATGGCTTTTCTGAAAACGCGAAAGACAGCACATAATATGCCAAACACATTTTCTACTATCCTTCTTGATCTGGAAAGACGGTAGTTGTAAATGCGCTTTATAGTTCCACGATTGTGAATACCAGGATAAGGCTTCATAATATTTTCGGATAAGGCAAATGCGCTGTCCCCTACTATTACATAAGGTAGATTCGGACCATTTGGTAAAATTGGTTGTGGCTGTGGAATATTCAAATTGTTTTGAGTAATTGCATCGTAAAATGGAGTTTCTTGAAATACTCCACTGTCGGAAGATCTGCCTTTAGCACCACAATTCGCATATATAAAGTTGTAATCTGCATCAACTATTGCCAGTAGTACAATGCTGAATTGTTCTTTATAGTTGAAAAAATCACTGCCAGAGTTAAATGGTGCTTCAATAACAATATGTTTTCCATCAATGGAGCCGATACAATGAGGGAAATTCCATAATAATTCGAACTGGCGAGCCTTGTTTTTCCATTCTTGTTCAGTACTTGGAACCTGTAACCAATTTAAAACAATGATTTACAGGATGGCAGTGCCTCAACGCAGCCGTCAAATACACCGCCAACTGTGCCGCCGCCACCGCCAACATCACAACTGCCACTGCCACCGCCGCCACCGCCACCGCCACTTCCACAGTCAAACAACTCCAAAAAGAGGAAGTGTGACGAGAATCTCAATGAAATGTATGAAATTATGAAAAGTGCCAAAAAGAAGATGGAGGAACCTAAAGACGAATTTGAAATTTATGGCCAGTATGTGGCATCTGAATTGAAAAATGTGAAAAACCAAAGAGCACTGTTACAGGCCAAGTATTACATAAATAATATATTGCTAAAAGCGAGAATGGGCAATTTCGATAGTAATTATTTTGGTGGATATCAAGGCTATGGAGATGGATGGCTCGGCTATGGCGACGGATACCGCACCACATCATCAACGTCGACATATGCTGATGCATCTACACCAACGCAGACACCAGAACCCCAAGTCCATACTGCTACTGGTGACGAGTTGCGCTTTAGTAATCTTGACGAAATAGTTTCCCAGTTGGAAGATGACACACAATAAATAAATTGATGTGATTTGATTTAAATATTTGATAAATACCTACTTGAGTGATTTGAATTTATTTTATTTATGTCCGTTTCAACCGCGCGGCCACCTCATAGTATTTGATGAAACTTTGCCAGGAATTAGTGTTAATTTGTTACTTTACACACTTCTTTTCGTGAATTTGTTACAAAAAAAACTAAGACGCTATGACAAAAAATAGTTGGCCGCTAGAACCGCCACTTGCCGTAATCATCGCCCGTGATTACACAGAAACTATATAATGCAGATAGACGAATGATGGATCAAAAGAAAGGCCATAATTTGTTCAATTTGTTACAAAAATAAAAAACGTCAAAACGTAAATAAACAAAAAGTTATGCAATATTTAGTTTTCAGGTTATGAGTAGGTAGTTATGTCACCATAAATATCAAATTAATAGAGGCTAATGTGTATGGACAATTAGTTACTAATTTGTTACAGCGAATAAACAGAAAAAATATATTAGAAAGTAGGTTCAATAATTTGTTAGAGTCGATTTTAGTTGGCCGCTCGAACGGCAATATGCCTAAAATACAATGGCGTTTATCTCGTTATTAAAAGTAGGTTTAAGCTTAGTTAAAGTACTAAGCGACGGGTAACGTAACCTAGTTTGGATAAATACGGCGAATATAACTGCAGCATTCATATTTTAAAAGATATTTACAAAAAACAGTAGTATGAAACCGTATGAGAGTAGGGTGACCATGATCACATTAGTACAAAGGCATGTTTTTAATGTTGTACTCTGTTTGAACGAATATGCGGTACGTTTTGCGGCCATATTGATGTCTATTGTTCTTAATTCTTTGAAGTATTTACTGATAAGATTTTCGTTTCATTGACTTTCCGCAGGTGTTTTATGATGGGAACGATTCCAGAAAAAGGATCTCTTTTGTTCCCAAACTATTGTTAAAAATATTTGTCGCACGGGGTTTAAAAAGCCATAATTTTTTGTTGTGAATATTGTCATTACTGTGCTGAATTTTGAAGTGTGTGCTCGTACGTATTTAATTCCCGTGATTTTCATACTACTAAGTTACTGAGACAATTAAAACTAAATTCAGAAGTGTCTAAAACTGCTTAGCTATGAGTTGTGCCCACTTATATATTGGATTTGTTAATGTAGAACTCACCACCAAAAAGTGTATTGCAGACTCAGAGGGATCGAAATCGACTGCGGTAAGTTTAATTTTTACAATTTTATGATGAGTTGAATAAAGTAATGAACTGTAGTACGTATCATAATATCTTCGGAAATAATTATTAAGTATCTATAAAAAGACATGAAATTCGTCTCTGCCACATTTTAATGTGATTTCACTTCACTTTACGCGTGGTCATATCGAAGAAGTCTTAAAAATATTCTTAGCTTAATAACTTACATTAATTTACCTGTATAATATAATTGTGGTAACCACACTCCTTTCGTTATTTAAAAAGTAATATTCGGCGCCAAATTCAAATCGGATAATATAGAACAGGATAAATCACGGCTTTTAAGTATTCTTTTTTTTAAACCAATGGCAGAGCTCTATTTAAAGGGCTCTTAAGTTCTGTCCAATCGCAAGCCTGCTTTTATATATGCGTTTCCCGCCAATTGTCTAGGTATAGTAAAAGAGTGACAATTCAGCCCACCCACGTTTCGTGTTTTCAAACAGTGAATACGTAAAATTTAAATTAACAAACTTATTAACTGCTATAGTGATTCCCTAGGGAAGAATTAACTGATAATTCACTTAACTGTGAACATTCTGTGTGAAAGTGCATCAACGTGCATCTTGAATCTTGAGACCTAGATCCAGGCAACCCCTAGTGACGAGCGTAATATCCAATGTAAGGATTTCTGTCTTAGGGACAGATTCTTAAGCGCTATAACTGGTCTCTACAATCCGGTGGCTGCTCCCAAATGAAAAAAATCTCCTTTTAAAAATTTTATTAATGTATTGTCGCTGTTAAATGACTATGGGGAATAAAAAAAAAATGATATCGTTAATATTTACAAACATCAAAGAAATCTTTTTAAAATAACTCGCTGCATCAGTAACGTCGACTTTTCTTAATTATAGAAAGTTCTTGCCCTTAGTATGTACTTACATAGCAGTAATTGGTAGTACCTATGTATATTTTGTGTGTGATGCAGTCAACGGATGTTTGACCTTTGTATTCATATTATCAATTGTTTTATTGCAGCAAAAATGGGTAAAGCTGGACGAAAACCTATTGTTGAGAAATCAAAACAGAGAGAAGTTTTTATGAAATATGCCGACAAACTACTGGATGTTAAATTGAGAGACCCTATATTTGATACAATTGCAAGTGATTTGGATAATCTTATGACACCGGCAGCCCTTTACATGTCACTGAAAAGGAATTTCAGGGAGTTTCTAAACACTGAATGTAAGCAGCAAACTGTATGTCTGTCCTCGTCATCTTTATCATCATCCTCAAGCAATAGCCCGAGAACCTCATCCAAAATATCACATTCTCATGTCGAGTCCAACCAGCATCATAGTGAAAACGACACAAAGAACTTCAAGTTTGAATTAGATATCTATGACTGGAAAAAACTGCAACCATTAAATGTCTTGTATAAAAGAAATGACTTGAGAACATGTACTCCATTTAAAAAATATAAAATACTGCCTAAGTACAAATGGGTGGATATTTTAAGAGAAAAGATTTGGCTTATTTCTAGATTACCATGCACATGGAATTTCAAAAGTTACAAAGTGGAGTCTGAGCATCATATTTTAGTAAAAGGTCAATGCAGTCAATGTAGCGCTTTTACAAAAATAGCGTGTCAAAAAATAACAGATAATATTATTGAAGGACAATGCCAAATCACAGTCGGAGAAAAAAATAAAAAACATGATCCGAGAAAAAAATATAGAATGAATGCATTGGTCAGACGAAAATTAGCTAAAAAGCTCAAACACGATTCAGCTTCTTTGGTTCATAAACAACTGGCAGCAAAAATGTCTAAACAAGGAATTACAGATACAGCACCAGTAATCCCAACACTCAATGCATTGCGAAAAATTAAGTACGAAGAACGAAAAAGAATGTGGTTACACAATAACGTTATTCTGAGCATTCTTACGATGGCTGTGACCAAACCAATTTTTTTACGTGATATACACTTTTTTCCTCGAATTCACATTTATTACTGGACTGATGAACAACAACAATACTGCCGTGAATATCAATCTTGTTTTCAAAGATTAACTATCACATTGGATGCTACAGGTTCAATCTTTCAACCTCTTAAATTACCAAATGGTTATGAATTGAGTAAGAGACTTTTCTTATACGTAATAATATTAATAAATCAATTCGATGTGTGTGTACCTTTATGTCAGATGATAACCGATTCACATGACACTGCGTCTGTTTCTGCATGGTTATTACAGTGGTTGAAAAATGTTCGTTGTCATCCTGACGAAGTTATAACAGACGATTCTTCTGCGTTAGTAGCAGCAAATGTTAGAACATTCAGTGATTTTACATGTGTGAAAGACTATTTACTTCGTTGTTTTAGTATTTTGAATGGAAATAAAGAAGAACTACCAAAAACATTTATTAGATTAGATACCAGTCATTTTATAAAGACTCTGTATAATTTGAATTGCTTCGAAAATGTTGACACAAAAATTAAAATGTATTATATTCATTGTATCCGCTACATTAAAGAATGTCAAGACTTTGCACTTGTAAAGGAAATCATTACAAAAATGATAAAACTTTGCCTACATCAAAATGATTTTGAAAACGATGATTCAGGTTTGAAGGAGAGCAAGCAAAACCTTGACAATTTGTTAAACAGTCATAAGTATGCTGATTTTAAAAATGTGGATCAAAATGAAGAATTTGAATATGATCAAATTGTCATTGATGATGCCGGCGTTCGAGACATTGTCGCATGGTTCGATCTGTTGGTAGATAATGAAAAAAAAAGTAACCCTGCAAATTCCTATGTTGGTAAAAGTAGTTCATATTATTTACCACTTTTCATCCCTACTTTAAAAAGATTATTTATAAAACTTCCTTTGTGGAGCAACGTAATGTGCTCTTATTTCAAATCGGAAACCTTAAACGCATCGTCTTCATGTGTAGAAAGCTATTTTCGCACTTTAAAACAGTTAGTTTTTAAAACAAAAATAGCGAGACAACGAATTGACGAATATTTGCAGCATCATTACGATTATATCAAAGGAGAATTGCATTTAGCATTAAATCAATTAAAAAACTTAGGTTCCACTACTTTACTAAAATCTAAATCACGCCGAACTAGGCGTGCCATGACTAAAAATATTTATAAAAAAGAAAAGGTAAATCCTAAAAAACAAATCCAACAAAAACAAAAAGAATTATATTTTTCCAGTGATTCTATATTTAGTGATAGACCATCCTATTTGGAGAACTGGCGAGGAGAATCGAATACACATAATCGCCTGAAAAAAGATGACGAAATAGTAATTATAAGAAACGGGAATTTAGCTTTGAAGGAAAGCTCGGGTTATTTCAATACATGTGCCTTCGATTCGGCATTTTATTTAATAGGTCAAGCCTGTATTAGAAGTTCTGCTTTCAAAAGCTTTTTGAGTGAATTAAAAGGAGATTGTGTTATTAATTACATTTTTATGCTTTTGAACGGAGCACATGATATAGAGCAAATTTACAATTGTAGATCAGAAATAACAAAAACTTTTTTCCAAAATAAAGACTGCAGTTGCAATGTGGCTTACATATTTGAAAAAATATTTATAAAATATTTTACAAGTGCTCAATACTTGAAAACCTGTACAATATGTAATTACATACAATTGAAAAGAGACCATGTATTTATTTTAATTAACCTTGATATTTTAAAGTTATTTGGAATATCAAGTTTAGAAGAAGCAATTTGTTTCGATGAAAAAATTAACACTATGTGTCAGAAATGTGACACACAGTTGAAAGGAGAACTTAAGTTAGGCGAGATCATAACATTTGATTTAAACGGAGCTGCAGACTCAGTCTTACTCACTGAGCTGCCGATTACTATTAACATTAAGGATAATTACTATTTCTTAGTTGGTACTATAGAATTTATACCAGGCACAAAAATAGGCCACTATAAATGTCATTTTTTAAATAACAATACATATTTTTGTTACGACGACAATTCTTTTAAAATCGACATAAGTACCTCTAAGAAAATTTGTCTACATTCTGTGTCATATATTCGAGTCAGTTAATTTATAAATATTATGTTAGTTTATAAAGTTTTTATATTTATCTTGTTGACTTTAATTACTTGATTGTTTTGCCTTTGTGTTGATTTTGAATAAAGAAATTTTAATCGATAACTGACTTTTACTTTTATGAAGTATGCTACAGGATGCCTTAACTTAAAATGTATTTATATAAGCACTCGCCCTAAAAAAATAAGATATAAATATCGAACATTACAACAGTCACTATTCAGTCTCACTTCATTGTGAAAATGCATGGTCACCCTACTCTCTTAAGGTTTCATACTACTGTTTTTTGTAAATATCTTTTAAAATATGAATGCTGCAGTTATATTCGCCGTATTTATCCAAACTAGGTTACGTTACCCGTCGCTTAGTACTTTAACTAAGCTTAAACCTACTTTTAATAACGAGATAAACGCCATTGTATTTTAGGCATATTGCCGTCCGAGCGGCCAACTAAAATCGACTCTAACAAATTATTGAACCTACTTTCTAATATATTTTTTCTGTTTATTCGCTGTAACAAATTAGTAACTAATTGTCCATACACATTAGCCTCTATTAATTTGATATTTATGGTGACATAACTACCTACTCACAACCTGAAAACTAAATATTGCATAACTTTTTGTTTATTTACGTTTTGACGTTTTTTATTTTTGTAACAAATTGAACAAATTATGGCCTTTCTTTTGATCCATCATTCGTCTATCTGCATTATATAGTTTCTGTGTAATCACGGGCGATGATTACGGCAAGTGGCGGTTCTAGCGGCCAACAATTTTTTGTCATAGCGTCTTAGTTTTTTTTGTAACAAATTCACGAAAAGAAGTGTGTAAAGTAACAAATTAACACTAATTCCTGGCAAAGTTTCATCAAATACTATGAGGTGGCCGCGCGGTTGAAACGGACATTTTTATTTTACTCACCTTTACATAGTCCTTTAAAACTTTTGTCAATTCCTGACAAACTTCTCGTATAATCTTGCTGATTAATTGTTTTGATACTTTAAAAGTATATGACAGTGAGCCATATGAGTCACCTGTTGCAAGAAACCTTAAAGTTATAGCTAGTCTTCTCTGGGGCTCAATAGGATGCCGAAATTTCGTTTCCTGTTTTGTTATGGCTGGTCCAATCAATCTCAGTAAAATTTCAAAATCTGATGTTGACATTCTCGTGAACTTTTGAAAAGACCCATCAAATCCACGAAGGTCATGAAATACATAACTTCTATTTAAAAGATAATTTCGAATCCACCACCTTTTCTTCTTTTTTTTTCTAGTAGCACTCTTATGTAATATTATATAAGCAGCACAGAGCATCACTACCTCCTCGGGCGACATCCTGGCAACAACTGAGAAGTGTGGACTGCCAAGTTTCAGAAACAGTGTTTACGGTAAACTTGTTAATAAACCCGTCATAAACAGTTTATTAACAAATGTTGCCTAATGAATACCCGGCTTAAGGCAAACAAAGAAAAAAACAGCATTGACTTTCTAACTGAATTTCTGTTTTGCTATTTTATTTTAAAACCATCAAAATAGTTTTGTTTAGCTACTTAGCTACATACTAGCTTTGAATTAGTAGAGCAATGTTTTGACCGACTTAGAAAAAAAAGAAGGTTTAAATTATTTTAATTTTATTGATGTTTTTATATTTGTTTGGTGAGTTGGTTTTGCAAGTCATCGTTACTTTTAAACTGCTTTTGCTTTTAGACAGTGTTATATTTTATTCTTCAAGAATGCAAGATAATTTTAATGGCGAATTTGAGCTGCGACGTCGAGTGCGTGTGCGAGGTGGCTCCAGCGCTGCGTTAGCTGCTGCTTTGCCTCTAACCGACCTGCAAGTTGCGGAGGCGGTTCCGCAAGGCGGCAGCAACACTCGACAAGGTCGAGTGCGTGTGCGAGGCGGCTGCAGTACTCGACGGGGTCGAGTGCGGGTCCGAGGCGGCGCTAGCATAGCTCTGGGCCAGGGTGACGGGTGTGGTGGAGGCGGTGGTGGTACCACGAGACGGCACGGGACGTGGGCGAGGAGGACGTGGTCGAGGAGGACGTAGTCGAGGGGGGTGAGGAGGACGCGGCCGAGCCGTGGCAGGCTCTGACAGACCTGGGCCAAGCACCATCGAAGAGTAACAGCTTTTTAACGCTTTTTTTTAGTAAATCAAATTTGTTACTATTTTTCTGAGTATTGAAATTGAATGTTGTATTTCAGATTAAATATGTACGATGTATAAGTGAGCTGCCGGTGGGTCGGCCTCTAGAGGTTGCTCTGCACCCTAACAGGAAGCGCCGGTGGCCACCGTAAGTAGTTCTAAATTGTATCTTGGTTATTTACCATTAGCAAGAATAATTTTAAATAATTCCTGTTTTCAGAGCTGCTCCTGCACCTATCGACCCACCTCAGATGGCGCCTCAGGTTGTGGTGGAGGAGGTCCCTCCACCCAGCCCTTCACCGCCTCAAATGGCTGAGGTTAGGGTAGAGGAGGTCCCTCTATCCAGTCCACCACCACGTCAGATGGAGGACGTATCAGCGGTACCCTCGCCGGCGTTGTAAGTATCTTAATGACTTTTAAATTAATCTTTTTTTAATTTGTATTTATTTTAAACACCATGTCTCACATGCAACATTTTTTCAGGTTTTTGGAGTGTGAATCGGCATCATCAATGCTTCGTCCTCGCCGGAGTCTGCAAGATGATCAGATTTATGATCAGCTCTTTTATGGTAAATACTGTTGATTTTAGCTCGGCACAGGGTTAGGGGCAAACTTCCAGTTCCCACCAGATGTTTTAACTACTTATTGTTACACAGAAAGCGAACCAGACTCTGATGCGAGCGACGAAGATGACCTATTTCCTTCACTCATTCCAAAGGCGCAGAGGAGCTTTTGGGAGACGCCCTTGGACATTGATGATGCCGACGACCAGCCTGCAGCCGAACTCCAGCCTGCAGCCAACGCCGTGGACGCCAACATCCCATATGTTCCCCCAACCGCGACGGACCAGCCTTGGGGTTTGTATGAATTTGATTGGAAACCGTTTCCGAATGTTCCGATTCCACCTGAATCGAGACGGGAAATGTTTTCGCACAACGATGTAGGTCCGACAGCTCCATGTGTCGACCCATATGAGATTTTCGTTAGCATATGGGATCGGCAATTTATGGAGTACATTGCCACGGAGACGAATAGATACGCTCAGCAGTTGAAATCCCGTATGCTCGATGAAGGCACCCTCCTTCCCAATAGCCGCATACGAATGTGGCGAAATACTACTGCTGACGAGCTATACGTCTACTTCGGTGTGGTTATTGCGATGGGGGTTGTGGTCAAGTCACGCATCGAGGAATACTGGAATTCATCTCCTGACGTATTATGTACACCCGGATTTAGCGCACACATGTCTGGGAATCGTTTTATGATGCTTACTAAGTGTTTACACTTCGTAAACAACCATGACATGTGTGAGCAAAATCTGGGAGGCTCCGAGGCAAAACTTTTTAAGGTGCAGCCATTGTTGTCACATCTGAACAACAAATTTCAAATTTATCGCCTGGGGCAAAACATTGCCTTGGACGAAAGTCTTCTGCAGTGGAAAGGTTGGTTGGACATCAGCCAATTGATTCCCAATAAAGCTGCTACGATGGGGATCAAGACTTACGAGATTTGTGAATCTCAAACCGGCTACCTATGGCGGTTTGAGGTTCACTCTATCGGTAAGTCTCAAAGGTGCCCACCGCAGCAGTATGAAGACCCAATGAAAGCATCCACGCCGGCAATTGTCCTAAGGCTTACATAAGGTCTTGAGGGCAAGGGTCACACGTTGTGGATGGATAATTTTTATAATTCGCCATGCCTTGCTCGACGCCTGAAGGGGTTGGGCTTTGACTGTGTAGGAACCCTGCGGACCAATCGTAAGTTTGTTCCGCAGGCCCTCCACAGTCTGACCAAGGGGAACATGGCCAAAGATCAGATCACTGGTCTCACCTCGGGAGACGTTGATGTCATGGTATGGAGGGACAACAATAGGGTCGCTATGATCTCGACATACCATGGCAACGGCGTCTCTTAAGCTCGGGATTTGTCCACCAGACCCATCTTGATAAATGATTACAATATCATGATGGGTGGGGTGGACAAAAAAGATCAGATGTTGGCCATGTACCCTTATCGAGCGGAAACGAACAAGGGTCTGGTACAAAAAACTATTCCGGAGACTATTAAACGTCTCCGTTCTAAATTCTTTTATTATGCATTGTCATTCAGTTTCTTCTTCTACTTCTGCTACTTCTACTTCTGCTCCTTCTACTTCTGCTCCTTCTACTTCTTCTACTCGTTCTACTTCTTTAAGTCATAGAAATTTCCGTATCTGTCTCGTAAAAGCCCTTATTTCCAAACATTCCCCATCTCTCCCCACTTTGCAGCCTGCAACCACACCGAGTATGCACCAGAATACGGCAATCTACGACGCGCGCTCCCACTACTTGGCTGAGTATCCATTTGGAGCTCAGTCAAAACACCAACGCCAGCGGCGGAAGTGCACCAACGTGGATTGCCGTAAACAGGTGCATACATACTGTGTTGGTTGCAACAAGGCTGTGTGCATGAACATCTGTTTCCGTACCCTTCATCAATAATTTATTTATTTATTACTATATCTATAAATATTTATTTCTTTGTATGTATCTATTTTTTGTTTATTGTATATATTTTTGTACGGGACCTTTGTTCGTTTCATTGGCGAATTGTAGGATGTTCATCTAATAATGTGATGTGCGTAGAACATTTTTTTTTTAAATATATTTTTAATGTTGTTTAATAAACTATATTTTCATATTAAAAAAAATAATCCGAAACCTGTCTGAAAATTGCTTCATTTTCATTATATTTTTATTCTGTTGTTCAGATGTGACCTACTGGTTGTATCCTATACTGTGTCTTTGGAATTCTTGTACTGAAATTGATGATGATTGATGTTGATTTGGTTAATGTTTTTGCTAGGCAACATGCCCTTGTGTTGTGTTTTTCCATTAGTAAATATCGTCACCATGTGGATTGCAAAAACAGAATTTAAATAAATGCAATAGTACTTGCTCTGTGATAAAAATTATGAAAGGGTCTTTCTTAGAGCTCTTTTTCAAGTATTTGCATTGAGACTCATAGTTCGTAAGTTAAACAATTCCAACAGCTAGCACTTTGTCTGCAATAAGATTGTGTACCAAGCTATGTAATAAATTATAATAAACAACCACTTGGCTTACAGAGTTCTCAGAATAAATTTGTAAACATACCCTGTTTTTTTGGTCGGTGTACGGGTTGACTACCTAAGCCGTGTTTTTGTTCGGCTTGCAGATGCAAAATATGTATAGAAATGTCTGTTCTTTTACTTGATTATTGTACAGTCGCCAGCACATCAAGCTACCCCACATTGACCTTGAACGCGTTATGAGCAGAAACAGCGAGAATCGTGCGAAAGAGATAAATATCTTTTTGTCTGTTTTTGCTTGTAATGTTTCGTGCTGCAGTGCGTGCGTGAGGGTGTGTGCGTATGCGCGTCGTGGTGTAGAATAACAGAACTGTTCTATGCAAAAAAACTAGTTTAGCAGGTTGAATACCTACTTGAATCGAACCGAAAGAATGGCATGGTAATAAAAATAAGTTGGCCGTCACGGGACGCCCGGCAAATTTGAAACATCTATGTAATAGTAGAAAAGGGATGATTCCTGAGTAAAAAAAATATGGTTCAGTTAGATTATTATCGAAAAATATTGGACACGTATTTTTATTTTATCAAATCAATAAAAAATATACGAAGATATAAAACGTATTAAAGATCATGAGTGGGGGCTTTTGACGTCACTTTCCCGTAAAAAGTGTACTGAAATGTGACGTCACACGAGTTTTCGACGCGCTGTATCGTCTTCATTTTTTGTTTACCTACGTGAAAAAAGAAAAAATACGTGTCCAATATTTTGCACTTTCATGTGTATTCAGTAAAAAGCTGTATTTTGAAATTAAAAACAAACACTCAATTTTATTTATTTGAAGGTAAATAGAATATAAAATATGTTAGTATTTTTAATAGAGACTGTTTTTACGGTGGAGCTACGGGATATTATTTGACGTATCTTCTGGTTTCTGTAATAGTGGCTGTGGTGTTAGTAAGTAGCAAGGTGTATTGGACTGTATTAAAGATTGACCAATGATAACTGAATACGCCGAGAACCGGCTCATACCGGCGCGCGAGCAGAGGGGAGCAGAGGGACGCGCGGGACAGGGGCGAGCGCCGGCCGCGGGCGGCGGGCGCGCCGCGCCGACACCGCTACAAGCTCCGACGCGAGACCACGTCTATCTTTTAAAATTAATCTTTAATATTAAGTCGATTTATGCAGAAAGTAGATTATAGTCATTATTACGAAACCCTTTTCTATTCATTGAAGAAGACCTCGACCACCTCTACACGAGCTGCTCGTAAATATCAGCTCCGACAACTGGCGACCGTATGACCGAACCTCAAGAATTATTATTGGAATTTACAACGTGCACGGAGCAGCCATTTTTTTCTTGAAGAAAGAAGCTTGGGTGAGCTATTCGCTGGTGACGCGTGCATGGCATGCACACACAATACGCTAGAAGAAGGACGTACCCAGGGGAGTTTGGCTTATTATTCCTTTCTTTCCACTTATTTCCTTTCCTAGGTATCAATCGTGTGAACAGTGTGTGATTTTCGTAGTGCGCCGGCTAGTGCCCATGCTTATTTTAATACCCGCGCTCATTTGCATTTTTTTCTTTGTTTCAAAGTGTTGGTCAATGGTTTTCTTTTCTTAGCGTAAACGTGTTTTCGCATTCTTTCATTTGCTTAAATTGCGTTGCAAGCTAATTGCATCTCAAACAACTATTATACCTAGGTACATAAATAGCATCAAGTAAATGGTAAATTCAATAAATTACGTTATTTAACGTCAATCTAACTTAACCTCAATACGCAAAAAATATATTTTTGTAACCTCAAGTTTCTTACATATTCATAATAAATGATTTCAGCGATCGGTTGTCGTGTGGTGCGCACGCGGTCGGGCCGGTGAGCTGAGCTGTGTGCTGCCGAGCTCGACGTGGGTGGCGTACCTGGTGACTTCAGACTTGGTGTAGCGTGTGTCATCTTTAAGTCTTCGTGTTGAACGGACCATCAAGCCTCTTTATTTATACGGGTTTGATTGCATAAGTTACTTTACCTAACTTGTTTATTTGTTCCAACATCATTATTTTTTCTGCAAAATGTCAGATCCTAAACCACAGCAGGGCTCTGAGAAGAGAGAAGAGATACGCATTGATATGAAAGATTTAATAAAACAGAGAGGTACGTTAAAAATGCGTTTAACAAAATTCAAAGATCATATTGCTATTTTAAATCAAATTAGTTCAAGTGAGATTACTAAAAAACAAATTAAAGAACTAGGATTACGTTTAGGTAGAATACAAGCTCTTTTATCAGAATTTGATACAATTCAAACACAAATAGAAATGCTGTCAACAAAGATAGAGGAACAAATAGATGAAAGAGAGATCATAGAATCTCAATTTTATTCTCTCATCTCAGCCGCCCAAGAAATTATTGATTCACATTCTAGTAGTGAAGATTTTAGTACTGCTGGTGCAAAAACAATTTGTTCAAATCATGACACTTGCAATAATTTCAATAACATTAAATTACCAACAATAAAACTTCCATCTTTTGACGGAAACTACCTCAAATGGTTGGAATTTAAAGATAGTTTTGATTCTATTATCCATTCGAATGAGTCCATTCCTGAGATCAATAAGTTTCACTATCTACGCTCCTCTTTAGAAGGGAGTGCTGTTGTCGTTTTAAAGTCGTTAGAGTTTACCTCTCAAAATTACAAGGTCGCTTGGGACCTACTATGTGAACGTTACGATAACAAAAAGATCCTGATTAATAACCATTTAAAAGCGCTATTTAATATAGATAGTTTAACACGGGAATCTCATAAGGCCCTTCGCTTTGTTGTTGATCAGGTTACAAAAAACTTGAGAGCCCTTAATTCGTTAGGCTTGCCAACTGATTATTGGGATATCTTAATCATTTATTTTGTTACTATTAAATTGGATTCCACTACTTTAAGAAAGTGGGAAGAATACAGGAACATGTTACCGGAATTACCATCTTTATTGGAATTTCTTAAGTTTTTACGTGACCGAGCAGTCGTACTTGAAACGATGCAAGCTACTAAAAATGATAAACCTGATTCTAATAATAAATCCAATTCTAAAACAGTAAAGGCATGTGCTACTTCAGCTGGCCACAAACCTTCTAAAGGTCCTGCTGCTTGTCCGGTATGTCATGAAGTTCATCGGATAACAGAGTGCATTAAATTCCAAGAAATGAGTCTAAATAGTAAATTGAGTGAAGTCTTAAAGTTACAACTTTGCTCAAATTGTTTACGTAGGGGTCATAAGACTGAGCAATGTCGCCTCGGCACCTGTCAAATCTGTAAACAAAAACATAATACACTATTACACAAAGACACAGAATCAAATAATGCATTAGTTACACAGTCTGAGAATAAAGATACATCTAGTGTGCCGTCAATCGCTAGTGCTGTATCCTCTTGCTCCGTCTTTATGAGGAAACAAGTTCTTCTCTGCACTGCTTTAGTAAAACTAACGAATAAGAAAAATAATAAGACTTACCTTGCCCGGGCTCTCCTGGATGCCGGAAGTCAATCCTGTTTCATATCTGAAAACATTAAAAATAAATTAGGGTTAACTTCTATTAGTTCACGACCTATGTGTATTAGTGGAGTTAATAACATTCAATTTAATATAACAGATTGTTGTGAACTTACCTTTAATTCCTTAATAAGTTCTTACAGCACGGATATTAAGTGTTTAGTTATACCTGAAATTATAGGTAATTTACCTAATAATACTATAAATCCTTTGGAATTAAACATACCTGGGAATATTCAACTCGCTGACCCCGAATTTCATTGTTCTTCTCAAGTTGATCTACTGATTGGCGCTGATATATTTTTTGATATTATTACTTCAAAGAAAATAAGATTAGGTGATAACAAACCTATACTCCAGAGCTCTAAACTAGGTTGGTTAGTAGCTGGGCCAATAGGTATTTTAGATCATAATGAACAAAAGAACTTACATTGTAATTTCACTAAGGAAATAAATAAAAATCTTACCAAGTTCTGGGAACTTGAAGAACTTCCATCTTCAAGTGCTTCTTACTCTGAAAATGATCACGTTTGTGAAAAACATTTTATTAAAAATACTTCACGTTTAGAAAACGGGAGATTTAATGTAAAAATGCCGTTTTGTGAATCACCAGAAACATCACTGGGCGATTCCTATAAATTGGCCTTAAAACGCTTTCAGAGCCTCGAAAGAAAGTTTATTAAAGATCCTACACTTAAAAAACAATATTGTGATTTTATTGAAGAATATGAAAGGTTAGGGCACTTAAGTAAGGTTGAAAACCCATTATTTGGGTATTACACTCCACATCACGCTATATTCCGGGAAAAAAGCGAGACAACCAAAGTCAGAGTAGTTTTTGATTGTAGTGCAAAATCTAGTTCAGGAAAATCGCTGAACGACATCCAGTTTATAGGACCTGTCATTCAGGATGAATTAATAAATATCTTAATTAGATTCCGTCAACACAAATTTGTTTTGTCTGGGGACATAACAAAAATGTACCGACAAATTAGAATCGATCCCTCGCAGCGCCACCTGCAATTAATAGTTTGGCGTGATGATGTAGACAAGCCACTAGAAATATTACAGTTAAATACCGTTACGTATGGGACAGCGTCTGCCCCATTCTTGAGTACTCGATGCTTGCTACAGTTAGCAAAAGAGTGCGATGATAAAATCGTATCTGAAATTATACAACATGACTTTTATTATGATGATTTTTTGAGTGGAGCTGATACGGAAAAGGAACTTTCCCATATCTATCATTCGGTTAATAAAGTACTAGCATCTGGTTGTTTTCCTATTCATAAATTCCGTACAAACTGTCCACAAATATTTGATGCTGACTGTACCTTGTCACAGGCATTGGACTTAAATAAAGAATCAAGTGTATTAGGATTGTGGTGGTTTCCTGATAATGACCATTTACGGTTCTCAGTGAATTTAGATAAAACAGTTAATGACGTCACAAAACGTTCTATTTTGTCTAACACTTGTAAAATATTCGATCCTTTAGGCATGCTAAGCGCGTGTACTATACAACTTAAAATCTTGCTACAAAAACTTTGGGTTTTAAAATTAAGCTGGGATGAGTTGGTCCCACAGAATATTAAGAAAGTTTGGGAAAGGTTTGTTTCCAATGCCCATATACTAGCTAACATTAGGGTACCTAGACATGTTTTATGTACTTCTCCATTGTTAATAGAACTTCATTGTTTTGTAGATGCATCCCAAGAGGCTTACGGGGCTTGTGTTTATTTACGATCTGTAGATCGCCATAATAATGTACAAGTTATCCTGTTATGTGCAAAGACACGTGTCGCACCACTGAAATCAACAACGATCCCGCGTCTTGAGTTGTGTGGAGCGTTGCTGGGCGCGCGGCTAGCTGCTAAAGTGAGTCATTCTCTTCGTTGCACTATTGACCGTAAGATCTTTTGGGCCGACTCAACCGTCGTCTTGGGTTGGATTCGAGCACAACCTAAATTACTCAAGGCATTTGTTTGCAACAGAGTCAACGAGATTCATGAGTTGACAACTAGGCAATCTTGGAGACATGTACCTACCACTTTGAATCCCGCTGACCTCGCTTCTCGAGGAGTGGATCCAGGTCAACTTCAGGGCTCAACAGTATGGTGGAATGGTCCAGATTTTCTGTTACAAAATGAAACAAACTGGCCTCATAATATAAATTCCATAGATTCTTCGAACTTACCTGAAACTAAGGCGCCTACCAAAGATTGTATAACTATGACTAATGTTGCACAGTCACCATTAGTTAATTTTAATAATTATTCTAAAATAAACAGATTAAAGCGATCTATAGCTTATGTCTTGCGTTTCGTTAATAATTGTAAAAAACCTAAAAATAAAATAATAGGTCACTTAAAACTAGAAGAAATAGAAAATTCATTTACTTACCTTATAAAACTGGCTCAAAGTCAAACTTACCTTTCAGAAATATCATTACTCAAACAAGGTAAAAATCTGAAACCAAAATCTTATGTGTTACAGTTGTCACCTTTCCTCGACGACAATGGAGTGCTCAGAGTAGGTGGTCGTCTTCAGAATGCTGCTTGTGAATTTGATAAAAAGCACCCGATCCTCCTGGACGGTAAGCACTATTTCACTCGGCTCTTAATGGAAGGCGAACACCTACGTCTGCTGCATAGCGGCCCTCAACTGCTACTTAGTTCCTTTCGTGAACAATTCTGGCCTGTAGGAGGCAGAACTTTAGCTCGCAGCATTGTTAGAAAGTGCGTTGTTTGCACTCGACTGCGAGGAAAAACTATGGAGCCGTTGATGGGCAATTTACCTGTAGATAGAGTCACACCTTGCTATCCGTTTCAAGTATGTGGCGTGGATTTTGCTGGACCTTTCCATATTTCTAGTAAGAAAGGGAGGGGTAACAGAATAACAAAATGTTATCTTAACGTTATAGTTTGTTTTTCTACTAAAAGTATTCATTTAGAGATCGTTAGTGACCTTAGCACTAATGCATTTATACTTAGCTTACGTCGTTTTATTGCTAGGAGAGGTAAACCTCATACGATATATTGCGACAACGGCACAAATTTTGTTGGAGCAAATAATGAGTTAGGTAGGTTGCTAGCAGCTAGTGTAAATTCTATTTATAACTACACCAATGCTGAAGGCATTAAATTTGTTTTCAATCCTCCATATTCTCCTACTTTTGGTGGAATCTGGGAGGCGGGCGTTAAATCTGCCAAATTTCATCTCAAGCGGATTATGGGCAACGCTAGCCTCACGTACGAGGAATTGGGCACACTGTTCGCACAAATTGAAGCCGTTCTTAATTCCCGCCCCCTTTACCCTCTATCATCTGATCCTACCGACTGTTCCCCGTTGACTCCCGGCCACTTCCTTGTGGGGCGGCCCTTAACATCACTACCGTCTCCACCCGTCACGTTAAAAGCTCCAGACAGGTTCAAACGAATAGAACAGCTGAGGCAACATTTTTGGCAGCGCTGGCATAAAGAATACCTAGCTGAATTGCAGCAGCGAACTAAATGGCGCTTGAACGATAGAGCCTTGAAGGTGGGAGACTTGGTCATCCTGAAAGAGGAGAACTCACCACCACTGAAGTGGAGACTCGGGCGAGTCCAGCAACTGTTTCCAGGAGCGGATGGAGTCTGCAGAGTGGCCGACTTCTACACAGCGAGAGGCGTCGTCCGACGTGCTCTGAACAGAGTCTGTCTCCTACCCACGACGGAAGAACTTGAAAGCGAGACCTTTCAAGGGGGGGAGGATGAATACGCCGAGAACCGGCTCATACCGGCGCGCGAGCAGAGGGGAGCAGAGGGACGCGCGGGACAGGGGCGAGCGCCGGCCGCGGGCGGCGGGCGCGCCGCGCCGACACCGCTACAAGCTCCGACGCGAGACCACGTCTATCTTTTAAAATTAATCTTTAATATTAAGTCGATTTATGCAGAAAGTAGATTATAGTCATTATTACGAAACCCTTTTCTATTCATTGAAGAAGACCTCGACCACCTCTACACGAGCTGCTCGTAAATATCAGCTCCGACAATAACTGAACTAGGATGTAAAATTGTAATCACCTTAACATTGTATCAACTGCAGCAGGAACGTTGATTATTTGTCCATCTAATTATATTCCAAATTGCGTATGAACATGCCTCAATCTACTTATTTGCTTGAAAGGAATACGATCAAAATGCACTTCAAATAAAAAAAATCGTTTAATTGGTCGTTTTAATTTTAGTCACAACTAGCATAAGTCACAGATTCTACATTTTATTTTGCTAAAGGCCAGAAAAAAATACGAAGTTTTGTAATCTGAAATTAAAAATCAAACTAAAACCGATTGACGAGTAAATTCCGCTACTTACACACGAAATGACTTGCTAGCCAATGCAACCTCTCAAACATTATTAAAATTATAAGAATTATGTAAAAAAAATATTCCATATTGGCTACAGGCAACTCTTAAAATAAATTTAGTGTATGAATGTTACGATCTTTGTATTGTAATGTTAAAAATTAAATGTATTCTTTTATCGATATCGATCGATCAAATCTGCATCCGACCTAACTAGTTGAGTGGGGTCGTGGCGTGGTATTTTTCAAAAATGAAATACTTAGATCAACAATCGGTCCAAAACAAACTTCATTTTAATGGTAAAAGGTTGATTTGACTTAGCATAGAGGGGGCATCACGCCATTACAGTGTCATGCCATTTCCCGTCGGTTTTACTGCCTAGGCGCGCATGTAGATGTTTCACATCAAAAAAAGGCAGCCCGCGTAATGGCTAACCTATAAAAACTTACAATCGATTTAATATATCAGAAAAGGACATAGGATAGGTTCCTACGAGAACACGTGTGAAATCGCGGGAAAAATCTATACCTACCATTATTATAAAGCTGAAGAAATTGTTTGGTTGAACGCGCTAATGACAGGAACTGCTGGTTCGAATTGAATCATTATTTTAGTGTTGGATAGCCCATTTATCGAGGAAGGCTATAGGCTATAATATAACATCACGCTACGACCAGAAGGAGCGGAGCATCAATGGCAAATGTTCTAAAAACGGGGAAAATTTATTCCTTTTGAGAGCTTTCTTTGCGTAAACGGTTAAAGTTAAGCAACAATCATTTTGACGGATTGGTTTCTTTCATTAAATTTAAAAAAAAACTCCGCGATAGCATGTCTATCTTTTAAGGTGGACTCACTATAACCTTTTCTATGGTAATCTAATTTCTTCTAAAATAATGCATTTTAAACAACAAGCGCGTGTCCTTTACGCCAAACGACACAAATATGTGACAAAATGGAAGGTGAAATAAAATTGTGGCTTGCCGTGGAGGGCACGCGTGTGTGTTTATACTCTGGCAGCCAAAAGGTAAAAAAATGGTATTAATCCTTATACAAATAAATACGTTTTTCATCACAAGTACTTAATTTTGAACAAAATCTCGCTTATATCATTTGATTTTAATGATTATCTTAAGAGATGTCACAGAAGCGGTTCGTGGATAAAACAAAGAAAGTTCAGTTACCTTTAGAATTGTATTATAAGTAAGTGCCTAAGAGCCTCAGTCTCTTATGTAAGTGACGCAACGAAGTTGCGCGGGTCAGCTAGTATCAAAATAAAACGCGGAACAACAATCTTTATCTTTTTATTTTTAACATTAACATTATTATAATAAGAAACTTAAAACAAATACAGTACTCTAAATTAAAATATATATAAAACTAAACTACACAAACAATAGAAAATATGAAACTTAGGTAACTATACCATACATTAAAAACAACAAGATTATATTAATTTTTACAAACTTTTTATTATTTATATTTGTAATAGATACAGTTAAATGGGCGCCAAGCAGAGTTAAATACTGCCGCCAAGCAAAAGTAAGCTTTTACCTAGATTAGTATAACTTGACTGGGCCGTCTACGGCCGCGCGCCCACTGGAGGCACGGCACGACAAGGCATTTTTATAATACTTACAGATTATTTCGAATCTTATCTAACACTGTTAGACATTCACATTTCATTATACAGCACAGCCTGCTGTGTGTGAAATGTGACCGCTAAGCATGATAAAATAAGATTTGAAATCATTAAAATTTGCGTTTACTAAAATAACTTGTCCGCCTTATGTAGGATATGGAGGAAGCCAGTTTATTATGACACAACATCAACAAACGACATGTCTGGCGTCTTTACCAAATCGAGCAATGGAAGAATTTATAAGCGTTTGAGAAACAGTGGTTGGAAATACCGAAATACCTTTATTTTGATAAATAAAATAATAACAATTTTAGATGAATTGAATTGTAAAACTGTGCTACTATTTAATGTGAAGGTTTGTGAAAATGGATGGATAAACACAAAGGATAGGTTTCTACGGAAACCCGGGCGAATGAAGTGCATTATTTACTATTGCCATCGGAGTTCGTCATCTGAAGTTAAATTCAGGCTACGACACTATACGCCGTGCAGTCAGTGTCCGACACCGAGTGTCTTTGTGTGTGAATGAATACACGTTGTCAGACATTGACTGTACGGCCTATAGTATTGTAGACTAAACTTAAGACTAAGTTCACTCGGGTGTTATTAGCGATAAAGAATATGCCATGACCTAAAAGAGCCCTAACTTGACCTCAGAAATACGCAACAAGATCGGCCTTTTAGTTGGTAATAAATGTAAACTACAAAGGAGCGTAAAGCGTTGCCAAGACAATATATTATTAAATGATAAATAAAATGTCACTTACATAAATAAAACTCTAATAGCTATAGATACTGTAAAATTTTAATAACAGACAAATAGAAGCAAATTTAGGTATTTTTTTTAAATATTATTATAAAAAGATTGTTTGATATTAATTTGAAATAAAAAAGTATATTCTACACAATATAATTATGTGTTACAGATTGTCCGACAATGGACTTGCCCGAATATTTAATATTTGGTCGGACCACCTTGCGCATCTAGAACAGCGTCCAGCCTGTCTTTCATGCCGGCCACCATGTTCCAGCAGGTGTCCGTGCCTCGGAAATGCTCCCATGTAGTACTTATGGGCTTCTTGCTGCAAGTTTTCGTTGTTGCGGATTTCTGAGGCATCCTAATCGAGAACCATGAGACCCCATAGATTCTCGATTGGATTTAGGTCAGGGCTCTTTGCAGGCCATGGCAGGCAGATGACGTCATCCTGTGCCGCGAACCACTCCTGCACCACTCTGCAGGTGTGCACGCGGCAGTTATCTTGGCACAAGTAAATAATGCCCTCTGGATAGTGCAGGCGCACGGTGGGGATCATCACGTCACGTAAAATTTCGACGTACTGATCCCCAGTCATGCGCCCGCTAACCTCCACTAGTTCACCCGGTCCCATTGAGCTCATCCACCCCCAAAAATTGAGAGATATTCTTCCAATTGCTCGATTTGGTAAAGTATTCACCTCCACATAGCGCTCATTGCTGTTGCGCCATAATATTTTTCTTGCGTCCGTATCCGACCGGAAGCTTTTCTCGTCCACAAAAATGACGATATTGTTTGCCCAGTCAAAATTATAATATTCCAGGCAAAAACTTACTCTTGCCTCCTTATGCGCCTGGTTCATTAGAATCTTCTTAGCAGGGCGACAGCATTCCTTTCCGGCGTCCCTTAGGCGCCTTCTAACGGTGTCCATTGAAATCTAAAACAAACAAAAAAATACTTACATAAGATTCTTAATTATGACAAAATAATGGTACGGGCCAACTTAACTATATGAGTATGGGTCAGTTAAAAATTATTCCTCAAAATATAAACATATAAATAATCCGCCGAATTGAAAATTCCACCTTTGTTAAGATAGGTGCTAAAGAACTAAATATTTATCTATTATCTAGTAATACTAACAATAATAACATTCACTGAGTCCAATACGGACGTATTGCTGCTATAGCTGGAGGAATTATTAGGTATCGCTAGAACGTCCTAGCTAGGCCGCGCGATGCGCTTGACGCGACTATGACGAAGAATAAAAATGTATGAATAAGATAGAGTGATATGTGTGATAACAAGGTATACATGGACTCACACTGTATGAAGTTGAGGTCACTCTTGTGCTCAAAAACGGGTCGGCAGTGTGCAGCGACCATAGCCGCATCGTCTGCCGCCGTCGTGGCTCTCGCGTAGAGTTGGCGGTGGTGCGCTTCGAGAGTTCCGCTTTCATGCCACCGCCGAAGCCAGAAGTAAACTGTTTTTTTCTGGAACGAATCAAATAGCTATAGTTTATTTGCACATGATTACTCAATAGGCTACTTATATGATTCCTTACAATAATTGCTAGCTTATTAATTTTAAATTACTTATTATTTACACACAAACATCACTAAAAAGGCCTTATCTCTACATTGTTTCAACAGACAAAAAGAACTGCGCAGTTGCGTATTTACTTTAAAATCCAACAAGCAGTACCGACTTTAAAAAAATAACAATGGCGCTTGGAATAGCGCGCAGCGTTAAAAACTTACAATACCGGGAACTCATTAGGAAAGAACCAAAGAACACATGAAAGAAACCTACCGATAGGTTGTTATGGCGAGACAGACATTTATAGGTGTTTCTCGTATTTCGTGCATATTCCATGATATTTTTAAGTTTGAAATTCATTGCCGAATAACGTTGTTTTTTTCTAATATCTATACTTCTATACTACTCGTAATATTATAAAGAGGTAAAGTTTGTGAGGTTGTGAGGTTGTAGGGGGTAATCTCTTGAGCTACTGAACGGATTTTGAAAATTATTTTACCAATAGAAAGCCACGTTATTTGTGAATGTCATAGGCTATATGTTAACCCGAATAATGAAAAGATTTTTTGTGGTAGTCGGATTTGCAAAGTAAGTCTGAGAAAAAACGGTCGAATTTTTTTACCGCCCAACGAAGTGGGCACGGGTCAGCTAGTTATTAATATATAGATAATCTTACAACATTTTGTCAATTTTACCTTCCTTCTCCAAATAACAAAGAAATTATTATCATATAAAAATCGGAATACGACGGTAATGAGAACGGTAGGGATTTAGCAATCAAGAGGAATAAAACAATCTAAAAATACACTCACAAGCTTGTTTTAATAAAAAAAAAAGGATTTCATGGGCAGACCAACGTGGGCAGTATGGAGTGTGGATTTATATACACATAACTACCTCTTGAATTACTCTATCTATTGCTGAAAACTGCATTAAAATCCGCGTATAGACAGCGGGAGTGGCTTGTTTTATACTATGCAGCTATGTTAAGAAAAAGATAACTAGCGACTTTCCTCGGCTTCGCACGTGTGCTATGTAGATAGTTATGTGGGGCATTGTGGAGTAATTTATATACATATAAACCTTCCTCTTGAATCGCTCTATCTATTGCTGAAAACTCCATTAAAATCCGTTGCGAAGTTTTAAAGATCTTAGCGTACAGACAGCGGGAGCGACTTTGTTTTTTTTTTATAAAAAGGTTTTTGATCTGGACGTGTAATATGCACGAAAATTGAGAAACACCCTTATTCGTAGGATACGGTAGGCACAAAGTTAATAAAATATTATGGTTCAGACCATACCCGCCGCTAGAAGCAGCATATGAATATTCAATAAAATGTATTACAGTTTTATCACCAAAAACGGTAACACTTTAATTTAATATCACTCAAATAACATAAATCGTTTACTTATTTAGAAAGTTCTCTAGATTTTTCTAGAAAAATTGTGTAAATTGTGTAAAAATAAGTAAATTATTTGAGTGACACATTTTTTCATCAATGACACATTTTTTCAGGATTAGCTATTATTTATTTAAATTTATAAATTATACTTAATTATAAAAAAAAATTACTCACCGTTATGCCCGTCTGCCGACAAATATCGATTATCCGGCATCCACTCAATCGGAGAGCTATGATGCGCTCCCTTTCTATTTGCGTCAATTGAGGCGCCATAATAAAGTTAATAAAATATGTCACACGTCACACTTGGACTAACTACCGGCCGAACCACGAATTTTGTAACACGGGAGTAATGGAGCATGAATAAGCAAACACTGACGTTCGGGGTAGTTGACTAGTTGCGCAGGGGCATGGGGGTGTGGCCTATTCCTAGTAAGGCATGAATTATTGGCTGTTAATTGTTAGTATGCGCAACCATTGGTTAATTTTGGAAACGTTGAAAATTCCACCAATCATGCCAAAGATACTTTCTTTCTAACATGCCATGCCGCGTCGTAGCTATACTTATGTTGAGGGTGTATCTTGACGTGCTGGCGTCTGTACAATAATGTGTTATTACGTAAATAAAACAATAACTTTGGAAAAAAATGCATTTATTTTATTAATATGACGACTTTTGTACCAAAAACTGGGAAAAAGTAGCTAACCCTACTTTCAATCTCGAATCAACAATAGATTCCACGATAAAACTGTACAAAACTATAAAAAATCAGATGGCTTATTTCATAACGATTTCAGTGACATAGGGTGTGTCGAGCTGCGCTCTTAAATTTCAGAGCTATCATAGTTTTAGTGAATGCGGAGAAATTGCACGATTTCGGCCGGGCGCACTCTGACAGATCCGCGGAGTTGCGCAATAGAGGCCAAACGTATGAGAGGTTAATATAAAATGATCAATACAATTTTGATAAAAAATATTATTAAAATCTCGATTATGATTGTAAGTGTAATGCTTGGTCAATCCCTAGCATCACTGGGATGACACTGACAGCTCACTCCACGCTCACTTCACCTAAGTTTTCACGGTGAGATGGTTACAGAATCGCAATGCAGGTATTCCCGCGTGATTTTGTTTTTGTTGTGGCTTTCTGTTTTAGAGACTTTTCGTCCAACAAAAATTGTTCTGACCATCGTAAGTATAAAATTCATATTATCGAGTACGCGTATTTACTTTATTTGTCGGCTTTCATACTCTAATTTGCTATTTTTGTGAGGTATCAAAATTGATACTTCATGCATTGGCGCCGAAAAAAATTCAAGAATTACTTACTTGCCTGAATGTCGTATTATATTTGTTTTTGGCAAGTGGAGAACTGTCTGATGACAATTTTGAGGAAGATGAAGACGAAATTGGATATTATGCTGATCGTAATGATATTTTAGCTGATTTAGAAGGCAGCTCAGATCATGTAGATGGTGATCCTGATCATGTAGATCCGCCAATATTATTTGACGATGAAAATGGCAGTTTAGTTTCAAATGAGGAGGTTGAACCGCCACCGCTCCCATCGACTTCTTCAGTAAGTGTTACTGGAAAAATAACCACTCGTAACCTAGTTTGGAAACGGAAAAATTTAAACCTTGTTGAAGAAGCATTAGCATTCAAAGGAAATATAACTTACCCACAGAATATTATGGAACTTTCCACCCCATACCAATTTTTTTCTTATTTCTTTGAAGATGATTTGCTCGAACAAATAGTAAATGAATCCAACAAGTATGCAATACAGATAAATGCTAACTTCACCGATACTATTACCGTCTTGGAGCTTCGTAAATTTTTAGGCATACTTATCTATTCTTCTGTCTACCATTTCCCAAGTGTGCGATCGTATTGGTCAGCAAAAGCTAGATTTGCACCTATCGCAGATACTATGACTGTAAATCGCTTTGAAAAAATTCGCCAAATTTTCCATATGAACGATAACGTACATCACCTTCCAGTTAGTCATCCTAATCACGACAGATTGCACAAGATCAGACCTGTAATCCATTATCTGAACAAAAGATTTGTGAGTGTTCCTTTTGAGCATAGACTGTCTCTAGATGAACAAATGTGTGCAACCAAGATTTCACACTTTATGAAGCAATACTTACCAAACCAACCCCATAAGTGGGGTTTAAATTTTTTTGTCTTATGTTGCTTGATGGGTTACGCGTACAGGTTTGAGATCTATTCAGGGGCACCAACTATTGAAAGATTACAAAATGAACCTGATTTAGGTGCCGTGTCCAACACAGTCATCCGTTTGTTGCGATCTGTTCCTCGAAAAGTAAATCATATCGTGTATTTCGATAACTTTTATACAAATTGTGCTCTACTCTATTATCTTTGGGGAGAAGGAATCTACTGCTTGGGTACTGTGCAAAGAAATAGACTAGGAAAGACCTGCAAGTTGCCAGAAAAAAAAGACGTAATGAAAGCTGATGTTCCCAGAGGGTCATACTGTGAAAATGTTACTCATTATAATGGATTAGACCTGGCAGCTACTAGTTGGAAAGACAACAAGCAGGTCTTATTGCTTTCGACGTATGTAGGAGCAGAACCAGTAGAAACTATCGAACGGTTTGACAAAAAGCAAAAAGCTACTATTGAAATTCCTTGCCCTAGAGTCGTGAAAGAGTACAATGCTCATATGGGCGGCGTCGACCTAATGGACAGCTACTTAGGTCGATACCGCATCAGAATGAAGTCTCGCAAATGGACGACACGAATGTTTTATCATCTGTTAGACATGACGGTCATCAACGCGTGGGTGCTCTATAAAAAAGTACTGACCAAAAAAGGAGAGAATCCGAAACAAATAATGAATTTAGCTAACTTTAGAACAGATCTAGCAGAATCTCTATGTAAGTACCAAAGTTATAATCATGATAACAAACGTGGTCGGCCAAGTTCTAGTCGCTTAGAAGAAGTAACCGTCAAGAAAGCAAGAACATCTCGAGCGCATGAACAAGCAATGCCAACAAGAGACGTCCGTTTTGACAATGTAGGGCATGGAAGAGAATATTGTAATAAGAGAAATAAGTGTAAATATAATAACTGTCGGAAGCTTACATCTGTAATGTGTTCAAAATGTAAGGTGTCTTTGTGTGACAACAGAAACAATAATTGTTTCTATTTATTTCATAAAAATTAAAACCAACATTTTTTTTGAGCTAAATACATGGAGTATCAAAAATGATACTTGAAGTTTTATTAGAAATAAATATATTAAAAGTTGGAAAATATTTTTTTAATTATTTTTCCCGAGTTTTGTACCCCTAATTCTATTATATATATTTTTTTCAGAATATTTAAAAATTTCATGCATATAAGGGTTAAAAATTTAAAAAATTGTGTAAAATTGGATAAAGGTATCGTGAATATTTCCAATAAAAGTGAATAAAATATGAGAGTATTTGAAATCGTTTTTTTTTTTGTTTTATTTCAATTGTAAATAATGGTAGCACCGCGCTAGTCGATCGGCGCACGGCATGGCGCGCGCGGCGGCGGCGCGCGATCGGCGCAGTGCTCTTATCTGTCTAGCCGTGCGCTCTCTTGCCGGTGTGCCTCACGCACATACACGGAGCGCATCGAATACCCAGAATCGATTAGCGCTAGAAACTCGGTGTGCTCTTAGAGCCCTTACGCACTCGGCAGCCTGGCTGCGTAGCCAGGCTGCGGCAGCCAGTAAAACATATGACGTTGTATAGGAGCCCGCGCACTAGGCAACCAAGAATTCCCAGCTGCGGCAGCCAATACAACGCGCTTGTTTGCACGGCAGCCGGCTGGCTGCGCGCAGCCAGAACGTGTGTAGGCGAATGTATGTGGCTGCGGTCAGTCTCCGCGCACTAGTTGTAACGGGCAGACGTATTTTGCGTTCCGAACTTTGATAAGATGACTTTCGATACAGAGAAATTTATTCGGGAAATTGAAAGCCGTAAAGCAATTTGGGATATAACATCAGAAGAATATAGTGATCGGAATTTAAAGAGACGAAGATGGGAAGAAATCACGAACAAAATGTGTTCGGAAAATTTATCAGGAAATGAAAAATATGAATTTGGTAAGCATGTATTTTTATTATCTGGATTATACAGTATAATACAGGGTGATTCTGCAACGCTAATCAATATTTTTGTAAGGTATCGCAGAATAACTCTGTATTAGTTATTGTTCTTTTTTGTACTTTACTCTTAGATTAAAACAAAAAGGGAAGATACGGCATTACCGTCTCGCGAGTGCGCCGCTCAAATTAGGCCTAATGGCACAATTTCATTTTAGTCGCAATTTGAAGAACAATATTGCGGATATTCTGCTGTGATAAAAGATAAAACAATGCCTAAGTGTGTTTTTAAACGGTGCACAAATAGTTCCACAACCAAAAATAAATTCCACGTCATCACTTTTCATTCGTAAGTACACTAAAACATTTATTTTATAAAAATCACAATGTTTTGAATGCAGTTCGCCATATTTTCATCAAGAAAAGGATAAGAATATAATTCCGTCGTTTGCGTGAGGGAGAAAAAGCTTCTGAGTACTCGTAAATAGTCACCTTCGCGTCACTCGCTGACTCCCTCGCGCTGACGTTGAAACTTACATCTCTGTCTCGCTCGCTCGTTTTACACTTTCTTTATAGGTGAGCGTGTGTAAGTTGCATATGTAGTTAAGTCGGAGTAATTTTGATTGACTGCAAGTAAGAACATACCGTATCTTCCCTTTTTGTTTTAATCTAAGACTACTAGGTATTTTCACTTCAATGTTTTATTTAGATAAATAGGTAGGCACTATTCTAATGCATATCTGTTTTGCCATTCTAACGGATTTGCATTAATAAAATAATCCGCAAATAACTATAAGATGCTGATGATCGGCTGCCTCTATTTGTAGGTCCACCGGTTATTTCCAGTTCTGGTGGAACGTACAGTGTGTCTTGAAATCTATACCCGTCTCTTTCGCGCACGTAGTTATGTAAGACACAGCAAGCTTGTACTATGGCAATTGCAAGTTCCTGTCGGACATCTAGTGGACGGTGAAAAATTCTCCATTTGTTGGCTAAAATCCCAAACGTGCATTCTATGTACCGCCTTGCCCGAGACAGTCTATAGTTGAAGATTCTTTTCTCCGCTGTTTAACTCCTACCTCCATAAGGTCTCATTAAATTTTCACATAACCCAAATGCCTCATCCCCTACTATGACGTTTGGCATCGGTACTCCATTATTTGATATGGGGCGCTTCTCCGGGATTTGTATATCTTTGTTGACAAGTTTTTGATACAAAATGGATTCTTTATATATAGATGAGTCACTACATTTTCCATAAGCACCAACATCTATACATGTGAACTTGTAATCTGCATCGCATACAGCAAGTAAAACCATGGAAAAATATTTTTTTTAATTATAGTACAATGATCCTGAATCGCTGGGTTTTATCACTCTTATATACTTTCCATCGATGGCACCAACGCAATTGGGATAGTTTGCATTTTCATTGATACCTTTTGCTATTTCAAGCCACCTCTCTTCATTTAATTCTGGAAATGATGACTGTCTCATATTCTTCCAAATCGCCATGCAAACTTTATATATGATATCTCGGACAGTTGTATGTCCAATCCGATAATTATGACTCAATTCCATTAGAGAACATCCTGTAGCAAGATATCTGTAACAAAGAACAAATATAATTTTCAGGTAAATCTCTACAGAGCAAGTGGAATAACATCAGGACTAGTTACAGCAGGGAAGTAAAACGCAGAGCTGGTGTTAAAAGTGGATCAGCAGCTTCGCGTAAGAGTCCATACGTATATTTCGAACAACTTCATTTTCTTCGGCCCACCGTACTAATGAATGAAACTCAAAATAGCATGGATGAAACAAGCACTGCCGAAAACAACGCTAACAGCGGTAGTACTCATGGTGAACGACCTGCTTCCAAAAAGAAGAAGACAAGTGACGACGATAATTTGGTGCAGGTATTAAGGGAAAGTATTGTAATGAGAGAAGAGCGTGATAGACAGCAAGAGTCTGGCTCAGATATACTAAATATACTTTCACTTCTAGATGACTTTAAAAACATCCCGAGACATCGTAAGCTTTCTACAAAAATGGAGTTAATTGAAGTTATAAAAAGAGCTCAAATGGAAACTCACGATTCCGAATTTAGTCCGTTTCGCCAACGTTATGTTGATTATGAACCAGGGACATCGGCCGCCAGATCATATAGACCACAAACATCGTTCAGTGGACAATATCACCAAGGTCAAGGATACTCGACTGAATATGGACCGGAAACCACAAGCAGTGGGCAGTATCGCTATGGATACTCGACACACTCGAATTATAGACCAGAAGATTCTACGGCTGTTCAAGACAGGCAAGACAATACTGTTTATACTGATGCGTTATCACCAACTGACACAAATGCATCAGATATGTCTCAGTCTTCTGAATTACTAGAATTATTTACTACACAGGACAAATTGAACTAAGTAATTCATTACCATACATGTAAGAAATAAATATAAATGTTATACTTATGACTAATTAACAATATCTTTCATTTTCGTACTCACCTCAAAGTTATCACCAGTTTTTCTTCAGGACTTATACAAGCTCGCATAGAAGTATCAATGCCCTTGATTGAATTTCGTATTTTTTCCAAAAGGTTATCAAACGATTGCACTGACATCCTCGTGTAGTTAAAAAACCGGACGGGGAATGCGCGAACATCTTTGAAATAGGTTTGGAATAAGCCTTTTGAGTGTCTTTCTAGAAAAAGAGGATGAATCCAGTGTCTTTTCTTTGTTTTGCGTTTTTTACGAGAAAGGTAAGCAATAATTATTAATTTTTCCACGTCCATATCGCTCGACGGAAGGATCTAGACTAGTCGTTGATTGGCTGCTATAACTGGCTGCGCAAATATCCTGGCTGCCGCAACCTGGCTGCGCAGCCAGGCTGCCTAGTGCGCAGGGGCACTTAAGGCGAAAACGAAGTGCCCTGTGAAGTCCATGTAATAGAAATAGAAAACGAGCCTTCATTTACCCAGAGAACAAGTATAAACACAAATTGGGATAAGGTACACTACACCACAAGCGCGTCAAGTTTTAATGAATTGAAACAATTGAATTGAAATTAAGCTATTCAAAATTCGACCATTATTGACGCTTATCAACACCGCTTTTCAAGAAAATGCTCACAACTCTTCATCCCAGTCAATAGATGAATCAATGATTCTTTTCAAAGGAATGTCTTCATTGAAGCAGTACATGCCTATGAAGCCGATAAAAAGGGGTTTCAAGGTGTGGTGCCGCTGTGACAGTACAACTGGTTATCTGTACGAGTTTGAGTTATATACCGGAAGAGATAGTGACAGAGTAGAAGACAATTTAGGAGGAAAAGTGGTCACGAAGTTAACAGAAAAATTGAAAGGAATGGCGACAGTGCATGTTTCGTTTGACAATTCTTTTTGCACTTATGATGTCATGAATTATTTACATGTAAATGGTATTTGTGCGAGCGGTACTGTACGCAGGCAAAGAGCAGACCTACCGAAACTTGTAAACAGAAAACTAAAACTAAGAAAAGGGCAGTACAAATGGAGAGTGAAGGAGAACGTGGCATTTGTAATCTGGCAAGATACAAAAGAAGTTTTATTTATGACGAATGCTTTCCATCCGAAGGACAATGAAACTTCTATATCCAGGAAAGGAAGAGACGGTTCTAAGACAGATGTAGTGCGTCCTGCAGTAGTGAAGAAGTACACAAAAAGAATGGGTGGAGTAGATCACTTTGATCACATCAAAGGGACATACTCAGTTGGGCGAAGAAGCAAACGGTGGTGGCTTCTCATATTTTATTTTATTTTTGATGCCTCGCATCACAAATTCATTTTTGCTCCAGGGAAAGAATGCGAATGCAACCAAATTGTCCAACCTGGAGTATCCGTATAGCTCTAGCCAGAGGACTTATTGGTTGTTTTTCTTCCCGAAAACGTCGTGTTGATGTCAACTACGTCGTAAGAAAAAAAGTTTCTGTATCTAAAAATTGCCAAAAGGCAATTCACATTGTTGCACCGGAAATTCGCTTTTCCAATGTTGGTGATGGCCAAATGTTATACCGTCGTATCATAGATGCCGATATTGCAGCACTAAAGCAAAGGATAAGCGATCTAAGATCAAGTGCAGCAAATGTGGAGTGCCTTTAATTATGCATAACACCATGCTTTTTTCCGCAAAACAGGTATTTATCCTCTTAACCGAAATGCCATCCGAGAGGAGATTTTCGACCCATTGACGTTGCAAAAATGGAAGACTTCTCAAGCCGAAACCCTTGCAGTGAATCACAAACAACCACAAGGTGAAGCTCACAACGCAACTGAACCACGTACGTACAATGATAGGCGTTTCAGTAAAGCCGTTCCCAGTTTACTAACAATTGTTTTGACAAAAATCAACGAATATCATAGCAGCGGTAAGTTCCCGGAAAAAATCTGCGACAAGCCTACATAAAATTGTGTTTAAGCTGATGTATCAGATACTGTGTTCGATGAAAAGAACGTGATTTATAGCAAAGACGAGACGCAAAATACACATGTCACAGTGCAAAACACGATTAAGCTGCCGATACCGAAAAGAATTGACGCGAAACGATCGACATCTTTAAAGATTTTAGATAGTTAAACCTTCAGAAAACGCTATCCAACCAGTTTCTTTTGAGGAACTTTTACTTAAGAGTATTGCCAAAAATGATCCAACTAAAATTAAAAAAAAAACGCGTCCCAAATAGCAACGCGGAAGTACTGACTTATAAAGAAGTACTGGATCGTTTAAAACAAGAAAAAGAAGAGAAAGAGAACAAAACATTAGAAAAGGAAAACAAAAAAATGCAAAAAGAGAAATTGAAGCATGAACAAAACCAAAACAAAAGAAGCAAATACCAAAGAAAAAAGAAAATGGAGTAAAAAAAAGATCGAAAGTTACAAAAAGGTCTACGCAACGAAAAAAAGTCTCAAAAAAAAACAAGTACGAAATGGACAGTGATTCCTCTGGCTCCTATAAAAGTCTCAGTGAATCGAATTCTGAATGTGATATGGAAGACTTTTACCAAAGCATGATACGTAACCAGGAGTCTGACTCGGAAGATGAAGATAATCAGATTAATGTGGACTTAGTCAATGTTGGTAATGTGGACTTGCGTATGTCTACAAATGGTTCTAATTTAAATTTTGGTGCTAGTACTTCTAGGGACATCCCAGTTCATGTCGCTTCTCCAAAACAAACTCCAGAAAAAGGGAGATTCGTATTGGCAATTTTTTTTTCATCCAACGGAAAGAAAACTTTTAAATACGTATGCCAGATTGAACGTGTAGCTCGAGACAAGATTTTCGTACGAGGTTCTCGATCATACAAAAAAAACAAAAAAGTTTTTCGTCTCATAGAAAACGATCAATCAATAATTAACGAAGAAGAGATAATTCAATATCTTCCCGACCCTGAAGTGAAAGCCCCTGATTATATCTTCCCGAGCAATATTGATATCCAGGAGTATAATTGAAATTTATGAATTATGATACTCACACCTAGTTATTAAGGTTTGAATTTTAGAGTCTGATATTAGATCTCAACTTTTAACATGTTACCTACTTTTACCTAGATAGGTATTTGCATAATTATTTTACAACATTATAAATACCTAATGTTATGTATTTGTAACCTTTGAAGCTTTTAAATAAGTATAAGTCAATACATAGTTTGATAAATATACTTTTCTCTTTTGAAGAGTTAAGTCCAGACTGATTAAAAACGTAGAAAGGTTATACATAGATAAATATACTTTTCTCTTTTGAAGAGTCGAGTCCAGACTGATTAAAAACGTAAATTGGTAGGGGCAAGTGCTGTTCCTATGGACGCGTGTACCTGTGGACACAATCGATTCCGACGAAACTAGCAACCCTAAAATTCTAATTTGAACGCGACCGTAAAGCTTTGTCTATGTTTGACAGTTTTGAGGTGTCACCATCTTTGTTATCTGTGTGGTGGTGTTTATGCCGGCTATGATTTTTTTTTTGCGCCAAAAAGTAAGATATTTTGCTTAATTTAAATGAGTTTTACCGTGAAAGTACTTACGATATCTGTTTGATCGTGATTGCAATATGATCTATGTTGCTTATTGTTTAATTAGTGCTTTTTCTCTGTCTGTAAGTCTGTTTTATCCTCCATGTTAAATCCGTTTTATTTTTATGTCTGAATTTGTACCTATGGACAAAAATATGAGTGTACCTGTGGACTGTCCACAGGTACAAAAGTGTCATAATGTTTACTTACAAAATCTGATCAGCCGTTATGTTTAATCTTCTCTAAACCAACAAGAGAAAATCCAGTTATCTTAATAATGGACAATCACGAGACCCTTAACTCCATTGAGATAATTGACAAAGCAAGAGAGAACGGAATAATCTTATTGACTTTTCCTCCAGCCCTCCACATACATCCAATCATTTGCAACCTCTAGATAAAACAGTTTTTGGACCCTTTTAAAAGCCAATACAGCCAAGCAGCCGACAGATGGATGCTTAATCATTCTGGTAAACCTATTACCAATTACGACGTAGCAGAAAAAGCTGGCAAATCATAAGGAGTGTCGTTTACACCAAAAAACATCGTAAAAGGCTTCGAGGTTTCAGATATTTATCCATACAATAGAGACATATTTTCAGACGAAGATTTTTTATGCTCATATGTAACTGATCGTCCAAACCCAAGCCAAAACTTAACTGGAAACCAGAATAAACATCAAGAACAGCCTCATATTGAAGTCACCAGAAATGATCAAGAAACACCGATGGTTAATTTGGATTTACAACAACCGGTTGACCAGGATTCCAGCCAAACCTACCCAGATAACTTGTATCGAAACGAACTATTTGGAGATTCTGTTATTCAGGCCATCCCAGAAGCAGTTTCGCCAATCAAGAAGGATGATCGGCCGATACCAGAACAACCTGTATTCCGAACTCCATTGAAGATTACATATCCACAAATAACTTCCGAAACCGTCCGCCCATTTGAAAAAGCTGGTCCTCGAAAGGGTGCTCAACGTGGAAAAAACCCGGTAGGACAAGAATTTTGACAGAAACGCCATAAAAAGATCAAATTCCAGGTGAAGCATTAAAAAAAGCTGAAAAGAAGAAATTAGCAGGCCAGAAAACGGACAAGAAAAAAAACTCAAAAGCTGCTCAAAAAACATGTGCTACCAAAGCTCTTTCACAATCTGGTATCTCCAAAGTTGACGCCAGTTATTCCAGAAGATTAAAATAATTCAACAAGAGAAGTTATCATTTGTTAGATGTATAAAATGTAAAACATATTCCAAGGACAAAAACGAAATACTCAAATGTAGTTTTTGCAATCATAGCTATCATACATATTTGTGATGTTCCAAAGTCACACAGAAAACTTTAGAGTCTCATCATGAGGGTGAAAGTTTCGTTTGCGTGGCATTCTTCGTATTAGACAATGATGACGATAGCGATGAACCTACTCAAAACTTGTATGAAGAATGTCGTAATGCATACAAATAAGCAGAGAGAAATACTAAGACTATGTTTACGTATGTTTGAAGTTGTTTTTAGAAGTCTATAATTGTTTTTTTTTTTCTTTTTTATTATGTAATTAATGTGAACCGTCCCTAGGTACAACACCGTCCCCAGGTACAATCTTACTGTACATAGGTACAATCGTCTGTTGAACCTGTGGACAAATATGGTGTTTTAAAAAAAAACTCATTATTTTCGTAAGTTTATGTCATATTGAGACTAGAATTTTAGTTTAAGAAATGCTGATTATCACATAAGACATGTGATATGTTAAAAATAAAAGAAACGTAACTAATTCAGATATAAAAAATGTTTTATTCTAAATTCTGGAAAGTGTCCACATGTTCCGCACTTGCCCCTATATACTTTATAACTGTTGATTTTGAATTCGTAACTTTCGAAGATTTTATTAAAATAATAACTTGATAGGTATACTTTTCTGAAACATAACTAAAGACTGACGTTTTGTATACAATTTAAAAACGCGCATTTATTAAAAGCTAGTTATGAGAGTTAAGAGATTTTAGATATTTTTTAAGGTACAAAGGAGAATGGGCAAAATGGTACCCGGCTGGTACCCGGCTCCAATAGATATGATTGTAGTGTCGTTTAAAAGGTCTTAGCAAGAGGAACAATATTTACTCTGGCCGCCAGCCTCAAATCTGATCGCGTTTGGAGATAAACGACAGTCTTACTAACTAATAAAAACCCTGTTCCTTCGGTTGCCCTTTGCGTTCCAGGGCCACAGTAACCTGTTTAGACAGTCCCGTGGCTCTTGCGATAAACATACGTATACGAGTATATTAGGTACCACTTATCTATGTAAGAAAATGAGTACCAAGGTAATATTTTCTGCATTTCCGTTCATGTTTTCTATTAATAACGCTTTTACGTAAGACTTTGCCATGCACCCCTCCTTTTAACTCGAGCCCCGCTGCTCCCGAGCGCGGGGTGTGCGCAGGAGCAGTGGGGGAGGCGTCGGTGTCCCGTGTCCGCGTCAGTCCACAGAGCGTCAGTCGCTCGTTCGTTTTGCGCTAGTGACGACGTTTAGCTGCTGTTTGAGTTTCTTTTGTGCTTTCCTATCTTGGTTTTATTAACTACTGACCCCTGCGCTCCTACTGGACTTTTTACCCGCTATTAACGTTGACCTGTGCTAGTGTTGTGGACTATACTGATTTGCTTTTCGAACTGGAATATCGCAATGGAACGTCTCAACTGTGTAATGTGTCGGCGAGCTTTATATACCAGAAGATACCAACAACATGTTTTGACAGCTAATCTGTCAAGAACGCGCCCTGAGTTCGCTGCGTTTATTCATGAACATGCCGTTCTGGAGGTAAGCACTTCCATTATTATAATCTAAGTGTAGTTTTATTTCACCATCCCTTCGTCCGTGCCGTTTATTCTCTTATTCTAAGTATATTATGTTCTTCATTTTAAATAAGCACACTTAAGACGGTCATTACCAATAACAATAGATAAAGGTTAGCAGTACAAACAAAAGGGCCTATCCTTTCTAACTCGATATTAGCTACCTGGACACTGTACGCACGTGTGGAGTCATCGGACCTTCGAAAGTCACTTCTATTATTCTAATGCGCTATTATTTTGTATTAGCGTTCCATAAGCTCTGTAAGTGCAAGCGAGAAGGACATAGAGAAATGATTTATGGCCCGACGACTTTGTTGAATCTGCGCTTACTATAGCAAAAATGTTGTTAGGTTACGATCGACACTTTAATATTTTGTATTTACGTGATATTGTTTTCTCAGTTTTTTTAGCTTAGTTCCAAAAAAATAAAGTACTTATACAAAAAAAACATTAAATCATATTTTTACTACTTACAGGTGGTATTCGATGGCACACGACGTGTGTGTCACCGATGTTGGCAGTCCGCTGATAATGCAGTGAGAAGACTTGCGAACCCTGCCGTGCCCGGAGCAATGCCTAAAGCAGTGTCTGAAGCAATGCCAGATGCAGTGCCGGAAGCAATGCCGGAAGCAATGCCGGAAGCAGTGCCGGAAGCAGTGCCGCAAGTAGTGCAAAATGTTCAGGAGTTTCAAGTTTCGGAGTATACACGTGCTCCAAACACACCACGGCATTGTATATTTAACGACTGTTTAAACGCAACTCGCCATCGAATCCCAATAACAATAAAAACTCACATCTTTTGTGAATATAAGCTTTATATTCCAAATGGTACAAGAGTGTGTACACAGCACTTAGAGAACAATGTTTGGGATGAGCTACCTCAAACATGTAATGTCACTCATGATTTTAATACAGACCAGTTTACTGACATTTGTGACATGTTAAGAATGGCCTTACAACGTGGACCTCGGCTAGACTTCAACACGAGAGGCACTTTAACCAACGAGGAGATGCACTTTTGGACAGGACGCAAGTGCGAAGAGTTTGATGCTATGTTGGTACAAACACCTACACTAAATGAAAGATGTAGAGAGCCGAGAACTGCATTCGGTATTTATCTTACAAAACTGCGTACCGGCGAGCCAGATGAAAGACTTGCGACATTATTTAACATGTCACGACGAAAGCTTGAACGTTTGTTGGTTATTGTAAGGGAGTGTCTCAATAACAATTACGTTGGGCTGCATTTGGGAGTGGATCACATTGGCAGACCACAATTATTGGAAATAATCTCACTATACCAAAAGCATTATTTGGAAATGAAAATAATGATAAGTTATTATTGATTGGCGATGGTACTTACATTTACATAAATAAAAGCTCGAACTTCTTATTCCAAAGATTGTCCTACAGTTTACATAAGTTTCAGAATCTACTGAAACCTTTCCTACTTGTATGTACTGATGGATACATATTAGATGTAATGGGTCCATACGCTGCAACAAAAACAGATGCACAAATAATGGGCGACATTATGAATGATGGAAAACATCCACTACATTGCTTACTCCGAACAAACGATGCTTTTATATTAGATCGAGGTTTTAGGGACAGCTTGGACCTCATTGATGAATGTGGGTATGAATCCTATGTCCCACCAACAAAGAACCGCCAAGAGACACAGCTGACCACTGAACAATCCAACGAAGCTCGATCGGTAACGCTATATGCCGGTGGGTTGTGAAAGTGGTAAACGGCCGGTTTAAACGTGATTTTAAGCTCTTGCGGCAAAAATATTTTAATAAGTCACTGCCGAATATGTTCACTGATTTTAAGATTGCCGCAGCTATCACGAATCACTTCCACCAACCCATCGTGGATAGCGTACACGCAGACGAATTTGTCAATATCATAAGGCAGAAAATAGATACCCCGAATCTTCTGCATATGTATGTAGAGAGAAAACGGCTTAATCACAGAAGAGTAGATTTTCAGAGGATGGAAGCGAGCCAGATCGAAAACTTCCCTTCAATGACGGAGGAGGATATAATTCTATTAGCGCTAGGTACCTACCAACTCAAGCTGGCAAGATCTTACTGTGCCGAGCATTTATCAAATGGTCTGTATATAATTGAAACGTACAGAGAGGGAGCACTTGAAGATCTGCCAGACTATGGCATACACGAAGATGCCTGGCTTTTGCGTGGACGAATCCAGTCGCGACATGTCCGTATAAAAACATATTTTTGTTACATTTTGATCAACAGTACAAATAATATTGTCCAACAGTATTGCACATGTTTAACCGGGCGACGTACGATGGGCACTTGTGCACATATAGTGTCCATCGTGTGGTACCTAGGCTATGCGAGGCATACGGGATTTACTGCTCCGGCATCTTTCCTCAATGCTGTTATAGTTGATACCGATATGTAATGTTTTAAATCTACTCACTTATTGCTAAAATATATGATTTTTATTTGAAGAACGCTTGTTTTCTTACTTCTTTTAATAATAGAATCCTAAGTGTGTTATATCATCGTCTAAGTCTATCTTATTCCAGCTTTATTTTACTAATATAAGTAGTTAGTAGTAAATTCTCATTTATAAAACTTGGAGTGAGATTACTGCTTTCCAAACGTGAATAGGGACAGGCGCCATGGTAGACGTTTTTCTGCATCAAAATGTCTATTCAATGATATACTAATGATGACTATTGGAGCGGGTACCACGTTCCATACATTTTTGCCCATTCCCCTTTAACTCGGAGAAATGAAGCGTCCATGCAGCAGCAAACTTACAATTACAATATTAATCGAGGCTACACAACGGCTACACCCGACTACAGGCAACCCATTCCATCGACATCCAGGATGCCCTATGAATATCAGCCAACACAACCCATTCCATCCACATCCAGGATGCCTGATCAACTTAAGCTTCAAGAACTGATGCAGCAAGATGATTCCCAATCTTCAATTCTTACTGAATTAAGTTCAATCACATCGCCTGATTACGATTTCGATTTTTCTAAAACTCCTTAATTTCTTTTTTGAGTATAATAAAACAATATTACTACCTACTAAATTTTGTTTTAATTAATACAGGTAATTGTTAGTTTCGCCTTTTAGCTTCTTAAATACTAATCGTATTACAATAATATTCCCCTTTTCTATAATTTGAAATTGAAAATGTCTTTAACATACCTTAGCGTAACGGCTAATCTCTCTGCCGGGGTAATAGATTTACGCATGTCAGTATCCTCGTGTCTTATTTTATCATACATGGCTGTTAATATTAGCTGAAAGGTTTCTTTCTTCATCCGAAAATAATTGTAAAATTTAGTTTCATCTTCTTCCAACTGCGTAAAAAGAGTATGATATGCACCATATTCTTCCCTTTCCAATAATATAGGATGCACCCACGATGACCTTTTACGTTTTTTTATTTGTTTTAGTTTCTTCTTGTACAAATAGTAGGCCAGGCCAATACGAGTTTTTTATACTTATTATTCGACATTTCACACGTGTAATCTCTGACTACCAGTTCAAAACTAACGCATATAAACGGCAGTCCAAGGTAACATTCATCCGGTAAAAAAAATATATGTATACAAGGATAGCCGTTTATTGACGGTCCGTTATCCGGTGAAAAAAACGGACGTCTACAAGCGCTCTTACTTGTTTAAATAATTTGGAAAATCGTATACTTTTACAATGTTTGTAAATACGAGTATGTGAGCACCATGTATCTATCACAAAATTAACTTTTGTCATTGCTACATTTTTAAAATTCTCTTTACCTATTGTGGTAGGGTAATTTTGTTATAGGTGCATAGGTCTTAATGTATACAAAATATTGTAACACAATTTAAAAGAGTAACGGTGGAGTTTATTTCTCATTCTTCTCCATACGAAACTACCTTTTGGAAGGGGCGACTAGAATCAATTCTATTTTAATGTAAATGTTGACGTTCAAAAGTGCCTTATATGTGCCTATTTGAAATAAATGCTTTGACTTTGATTGGACTCATAGAAAACCCATCGGGTAATTTGGACAAAGTCTGGTCATCCCAGAACTGGTCCCTCTCCCAAAACGTGTGCCTCGTTGTCACGCCTTGGAGGGAAAAAACTTTCACCTATTTTGACAAGATCACCTCTTGATGTCCTTTCGAGAATTCTCTTCCACAGACTAAATAGAATTCTCATCTAGTAGTCATTTGGAACTTAATAGACGTTGTTTATCAATAGAATGTGGGAAATTATGTCTATATGTTTATTTATTTCAAGTAACTAATAAACATGTAATTAATTCGCATGACACAGTTTCATCAAAACCATCATGCCACGAGCTTGAGCAGACCCACAAAAGGTGTCACGTGTTGTTGTAGTTGCTTTAATTGTTGATTACACACATTAGGACCCAGTTTGAAACATCAACACCAAAGTGACCGTTTAGTGTGTGTTATCAGTCCATGGCAACATGGGACCTCGGGACCTTAATTTTTTTCATGCTCGAGGACAATATCTTTGGGCGGAAATCTTAGTCGGCACATGGTTAATGATTATTTGCTTCCAAGGTTTCAGCAAGATAGCCCGATAGTGCTAGACTAGACACCATGGCTTTTTTGTGCGATTTTTTTTTTCAATACATTTGATAATCCATTTCGGGGATCGGGAAATATTAGCAACCAAGATCGCCAGATCTTAAAGCCATGGATTTTCTTTTAGAGTAAAGTCGACAGATTCCAGGAATATACGACGGACAACCTTTAGACGGAACATTTTTTATAAGTAGGTACTAAACATTTAATTTCGTTTTTTTTTATAGCAAGGAAACAAAAAAAATCATCACAAGGAACAAGTTTATTTTGGGAATAACAACCACCTAAAGACGATTGATATTGCTACTAAATACATTTTTTTTACATTCTAAAAAGAAGTAGATACATATTGAAGTGCAAAGTAATAAGAGAAATACGACTACAACCTGCTGACTTGCTATCCACAAAATGTTTGATCAATCCTATTAGAAGATCTTTGACACACCTTTTACGCAAACCTTATGTAATTACGATTTTTTCTCCTTAGACTATGGTAAAACCCGTAACATTTACAACAAATAACGAACAAAAGCCAATTTTATTTTTCTTTCACTAACCGAGGGAATGCACTGTCCTTCGTACTATATGAACTTATTTATCTACCAAAGGATTTTATATCGACTGTTACATAAATACGCACAACTTTTTTTAAATTTGTCACGATTTGTTTTTAAAATAAGAGAAAAGAACCCACAATGACAAATGAGACATGAGACACCACGAGAGACACCAACAACTCAATTTGTGAAACCTCAGAACAAAATACAATATTGCAAGCTTTTTCTTTCAGTACATGAATTAAGATCTACCATGCACAATAAACAAAAATACAAAACAACTACCCAGTCCACACAGTTTATTTGCAGAAATTTGAAGTTGCGGCAGCACGGAACCATTCAAAAACGTATACGAGAACTTAAGACAGCAGTTTATGATATGTACTTTCAAATATATCACTTTCGTCATTTAAATCAGAGACCAAAAAATGTAATTTTAGAGACTCCCAAACTGTTTATGCCAGAAACACGAAACAGTGCGGAACCAGAACCACAAAAAAACATTTTATAGACGGTCAAGTAAACCCAGAACGACGCTGTTGATAATAATTCATAAGATAACACTACTGCTGGTTAGCGATTTTAAAACATTAGGGCCCGTTGTAGAGAAGTGAAGTTAAATCATAATAGTTTCAGTGCAAGAAAAAAATAGAGTCGAATAGCGAACCCCGACCTACTCCCTAAGCACGAAGTCCGTCTTATCGGCCGAAGTTACGGATGTTTCCTACTTCGTATCACTTACGGACTTGAGATTAGTCCGGGGCACGAACAAAAAAATTATGACAAAATGTTTAGACAGTTGTTGTTGTGATGTGTTTTTGCCCGTCCGGAAAAGTTAATTATTCGGGAGTAGGGGTCACTATTAAGTATGTGGGCGTTTTCCAAAAAAGTTGTACCTTGAAAAAAGTCAGTGTCCGACCACTTTCAGAATAAATTATCAAATTTTATAAAAGTTTTTATTACATATCATTTATTTTAACAATATAGTAACATATAGTCTCATAAATCAAATAAAAATAAGGCCTGAATCTGTTATAAATCAAAAATAAAACCAAAATAAGTAAAATGAGGTCGATGTGTTTGGTATGTCCCACATCTACTGTGTCAAGTTCAGAGTCACATAATATGGTCGTGTTATATTATTATTCAAACGTTTTGCATTTGACTGGTCATTTATGACCGTAACTTCAATTTTAAACCTTAAAATGTACATGTTACGGTTGAAAATTATTTTAAAATACCAGATTTTGGGTTGTCCTGCAAAATAGCGTATGATGGAATTTCCGCGTACGTGACCGCATTTTCAACGACTTCCAACAAAAAATACTACCAATTCAATACATTTTCCCAAATATAGCAACATTATTAGTCTATGGTGGCTGCCATATTTAATTTTTGACAGCCAGTTCGCCAACAAAACGTACTCGAAGTTGTTGTCTCGACTCATGTGAAAAAAATATTTCCACAAACGATACTGCTTTTCTCCAGGTAACGTATTCATGTGTATTTCATTCTATTTTCTATTAAACATGTTAATTTATTGTTATTTGAAATGTTAAGTTATATTGAACAAAAGTTTGATAACTGATTAGTAAATTCATTTGAAAATTTTATTGGCATGGTTACGTTACCTCCATTAAAGCTACTATCGCATGAATGGAACTCAAAAGTGACGTAATGGAATCCTAAAGGTCGGTTCATAAAGTCATCGTTTTAATTAGTGTTCTAAAGTCTAAATAAATAAGTATGAATAAAATAATTATGAAATGCCTCGAATTTTTTAAATGAATTGCTTATTACTTAATTTCGTGTGTAAATCAAACAAGCTTTTTCGAGTAGGTATTTCGGCTCAAAACACTCCATTCAGGATAACATTAGAAAAATAACAGGAAATAACGTAATAACTTACGTTATATTGTTGAAATGGTTGCATTTAGTGTTCAATTTTAATGGTATCCTGAGTGAAAAACTTTTTTGTTTTTTGCGTGAATTGATCGTCAAAATATATGTGATAAACAGTTAAGAGCCATTTCACGTTTTCGCGCGAATATCTAAGATTTTAGTCGTCTAATTTACCATCTTATGTAATACTCTGACATTGTTTAATACATGTAAAAGGAAGACCAATCTTTCGTATTGTTAATTCATGTAACACATTTACAAAAACTTGTTTGTTTACTTTGTAGTGATTAATCTCCCACAACTACACTCGGCGTCACAAAAATCGCACCTCTTCGAAAATAAGTTTAAAACATGTCCCGCCAGTAACGAATACATTAAACCCAATTAATATTGGTATCAATTGAAAGTATGTTTAACGACCTTTAAATTGACAACAGTTAGAATTCCTAAACACAACAGATCTCAATAGCACGTAACGTTAAAAAAAATGTTGTCAAAATACGCATTGCAACGGCCACTAATTGCACCTCCCTACAAGGGTATAAAACGGGCGACCCGGGTTAAAGGAGGAACTCCGGGCGTTGGGTTACCAGCCGGAGTACGTGCGCCATATTAAGGGCGCACAAGGAAGACCCGGCTGCGTGTTCCACGCCATCTTGAAGAAGACCCCAGACGTCCGGGCCATCTACGACACCACCGTGTTTATGTACATGCGTGGTGTCAAGATAGAGGCTTGGCGAGGAAAACGTGGGCCCGCCCAGTGCCACCGGTGCCAGCGGTTCAGACACAGCTCGCACCAGTGTCACCGCCCGCTCGCTTATGTGCGATGCGGGGGCGAGCACGCGGCACGAGACTTCCCACGCCCGCGGGAGGAGCCGGCCACCTGCGCCAATTGCGGTGGCCCGCACCCCGCGTGCAACATCAAGTGCCCCGTGTTCCAGGCAGAAACCCGGAACAAGCGGGCGGGGACTGCCGCCATCACAGTCGCTTCGCGCCGGCCCCAAGTGGCCACCGAGAGGCCACAAGTGGTGCCGGAAGAGGCACAGAGTGCGACGCTGATGGCGGCGGCCAATGGGCCCACACAGCGGAACCAAGCCGCCTCCTCTGGGCGGAGGAAGAAAGGACGCGGGGGTCAGGGCAAGAGAAGGATGCCCGAACCCCCGGCGACCCAGGAAGAGATCCCAAAGGCCGACCCTGCCATAAACAGGGCGCAGGTTGTAAAGGAACATACAGAAACAGCTAAAGCTACAGCTAGCGCCGGCATAGCGCCGCGGCAAAAAGTGGCAACCGAAAGGGACACAAGATGCCCGAGTGGCGGCGCTACCGGCGCTAAAACAGCCGCTCAGCCACACAAACAGGAATTTACAACCTGCGCCATTAAGCTGTTGATGGACCTTATAAAGGCCATCAGGCAGGGCCAGGATGTGGAGACGGTCATCCTTGATGGCCTGGCCACCCTTTTAACCCTTTACCATGGCTAGGCCATTAAGGGTGATACATTGGAACGCCCGCGGCCTACGGGACAAGGTCGCCCCCCTCCGCCATCTCCTTCGGGAACAAGACATCGACGTGGCGCTCATAAGCGAGACGCTCCTGGGACCTGGAGACAGGATTAGGTTCCCGGGATACCTCGCTTACAGGAAAGATGAAAGGTCGGCTCACTCGCAGAAGTATCGTGGTCTGGTGGTACTGGTGAGGCGGAGAGTCGTCCATCAAGAGCTCCCCTTGCCGTCACTCCGGACGTTTTACGCGCTGGGTGTGCAGCTACATGTAGCCGGCGAGGACATCAACATTTATGCGTGCTACAAGCCGCCCGCGGCCCAACTAGACATGGCCGAGCTGCGGGCGCTTGTAGACGGTACGACGCGCGCCACCATTCTCGCCGGCGACTTTAACAGTAAACACCCGGCGTGAAATTCGTTGCAAACGAATACCGAGGGGAGACGACTCTTCGCGGACGCGGAAGCCTTCGGCTATACGGTGTCCGGCCCGGAGACGCCGACCCACTACCCCGACACCGCGAGGTACGTGCCAGACGTGCTGGACATCGTAGTCCACCGAGGGCTACACTGCCAGATCACGCAACAAGTGATTGACGACGAGTTACAGTCCGACCACCAACCTGTACTCGTCGTCCTATCGGGTGTGCCGGCCCGACTGAAGCCACTAGCGCCACGTCGATCAACGGACTGGACGAAGTTCGTAGAGAAAGTAGAGACCACCACGCCGACTCGGCCTGTTACCACCTCCGCGGACGTGGAACAAACGGCGGATGACGTCACTGCTTGCATACAAAGCGCCTTACAAGCGGCGACTAGCACGCAGCCGCAGGGGAGAGTGCTATTGCCGCCCCTGCCGGCACGCATCAATGCAATGATCGCCGACAAGAGGCGCCTTCGCAAGCAGTGGCAGCAGTTAAGATGCCCCACCATAAAGACGCAACTCAACCGTCTCGCGGAAAAGGTAAAGGCCGAGCTTCAGGCTCACACCGCCGCGGGCTGGGAGGAACGCATAGACGCCGCAGCGGACAGCTGGCCGTCTGTACATAGACTGTGCCGCCAGCTGACGAACACCCCAGCCCCGGTGCGTCCGCTGCTCAACAGCGACGGGGCGCTCAAGTATGTAGCGGAGGACCGGGCGGAGGTCTTCGCCGAGCACCTGGAGCGTCAGTTCCGCCCGAACCCGACCAGCGACACCGACCATGTCGCAGCAGTCGAGAAACACCTGGGAGACTACTTCGCATCGCCGATAGCTCCCGATGAAGACTCAATCTTTTTCTCGCCTGGCGCAGTTAGATGCGCCATTCTAAACACGAAGCCTAGGAAGGCCCCCGGTGCGGACGGTATCACCAACACAGTGCTGCGCCGCCTGCCGTACCGTATGGTGGCGGCGCTGGCGCGCCTGTTTACGGGGATACTGCGCACGGGGACCTTTCCCGCCGCGTGGAAGGAAGGGCGCGTCATTATGCTGCCCAAGGCGGGGAAAAATACGCTGAAGCCGGAGAGCTATCGGCCAATCACGCTGCTGCCGACAGTCTCCAAGGTGTTCGAAGCACTCCTGCTGCGACATCTACATAAATACATTGTGCCACGGCCGGAGCAATTCGGGTTCCGGGCGGAGCACAGCACGACGCTCCAGCTGTCGAGGGTACTGCACCACCTCGCAGCCGCAGCAAATAAGAAGGAGTACTCGGTGGCAGTATTCCTCGACATGGAGAAGGCCTTCGACCGTGTGTGGCACGAGGGCCTTATATACAAGATGGCCACGTCCGACGCGCCCCGTCGCGTTGTAAAGGTGGTCTCTGATTTTCTCTACCATAGGACTTTCAGGGTGGTGGTCGACGGCGCGCTATCAAGCGCCCGCCCGGTGCTAGCGGGTGTGCCGCAGGGCAGCTGCGTGTCGCCGGCGTGTTACTCACGTTACACCGACGACATCCCCACTACCTCGGACGCGATGCTCGCGCTGTACGCAGATGACGCCGCGTACATTACTACCTCGCTCAACGCGAAGTACGCGGCGGTCAAGATGCAGCGCGCCCTAAATCTGCTCCCCGAGTGGCTGTCGAAGTGGCGGCTGTCGGTGAACGTGGGTAAGACGCAGGCGATGGTCACCGGCTTCGCGCGCCTCCCACCACCCTTGAAACATCAAGGAGCCGACATCGAGTGGTCGCCCCGGGTCAAGTACCTGGGTGTCACCATCGACCGTCGGCTCACGATGGGGCTGCACGTCCGCAAGGTCGCCGCACAGGGTAGGCTCGCCCGCAACCTCCTTAAACCAGTGCTCTCGTCCCACCTCCCGGCGCGCGTCAAGTTGGGCGTGTACAAACAGTACGTGCGCCCAATCTTGACGTACGCCGCCCCCGCTTGGTTCGCCCTCACGAGCGAGTCGAACCTAAAGCTGCTCCGCACGCAACACAATAAAGCGTTGCGGACAATAGTGGACGCCCCTCGCTTCGTGAGGAACGACGTGATCCAGCGGGACCTCGGGATTGAGGGCCTGGATGAGTTTGTGCGGCGCCTCGCGAAAGGAATGTTCGCGCGTGCCGACGCATCTGCTTGGCCCCATGTCAAGCAGATAGCGCCCTGGCATGCGCGCCCCCCTAACGCGAGACCCCTACCCCGCGACCTGGTAGCGGACGACGACCCCATCCCACCGGACTGACTCCCGAGTAAGCCGCATCCAGGTTACACGCGGCTTACTCGAAACAACTGAACTCCACAACACCACATACATCCGTTGCGTAGCGTGTGCTAGGTTAATATAGGCACGTTACGTAAACGAAATACAGACACCCACCTCTATACAGGCGCCTAAACACACACGTGAATGCGCGGCGCGGGCGGCGATTCACGTAGACACTGAGCGGTGTTACACAGTACAATACCGCTCACACGCACACGACGGCTTCTTAGCCCGGACCGTGACCGGCTAGCTCTGGAAGCGGGACGGGCGGGAGCCACACACCCTACTCTGTAGGAGCGTCGAGTCGGCACCTTCGTCGCTGGTCGTCCCCCGCCGGGCCTCCCCCAGGTAACTGGGGGTCTCACCTGGCGGGGACAGACCGCCGAGGTGTCGTGAAGATAGCGGCGCTGTGAAACAGCGCCGTGGCGCGCCTACAGAAAAAACACATAGCAACCACTCACACGGGCGCGTGTAACAAACACGCGCCCGACCGCGGCTAACAAGCCACTGTAGCAGACCTACTGAGAGGCCCGTATTTACGGGTCGCCGTACTGCATCCGCGGGGGGAGGGTTTGTCGTTTGCAAATTTATGTTTTGGCTTCCAACGACACGCTTCGCTTGCTTGATTGCTTGGCTTGGTTTTGTAGACGCAAACCTACCTTGCCTCCTCCTTCAGAGGGGACAGGGTGGCGTGGTCTTGAGGGAGAGCGCAAAAGTCGTGTAGATCCTCAAGGCAAGTCTAGTGATGTTCCTTCTCGAGGTTGCCGCCCTGTTATTGGTCTAATTCCATATGAATTAGACGTAACAGAAATCACTGGACGATTTATCTCAGGGGTGGCGAGGTCATGCCCCTGGGTGTCCACCATCGAACAAGAGCAGATGAGGGACAGCAATGACCTCCCGCGTGTTTGTGCCGTGCGCGGGGACCCGTACGGAGGGATGAAGGAATCCTGGTGGTTGAGTGGAGCAGGTTGCACACAACACATCACTTTGGCTCGGATTTCCTCTTACACGGGAGATCGTGGGGTAGCTACCCACGACCAATCGGCTGAGGCATCCCATAAGCGGGATGTCAAGCGAGGGTCGGCTTAGTGGGGGGGGGCAGCCGGCGTGGCGTGGGGTCTCGGGATGAGTTGCGGCATAGTCTCGTGTCGTATACAGTTCCGTGATCTTCCGTCGCGTGCGGGCTCGTCAACTTCCTACTAGGTTGATCCTATACCGAAGGAGTAGCTCTGGCGTACGCTCGTTGAACGGGCGACGTCCCCGACTGAGGGCTCCGTGGCGGGTGGAGAGCTCCAACGGTGAAACATAAACGTCCAAACCTATGGATAAAGAGACTTATCACAAAACAAACGAACCACAAGCTGCGTCCCGCTCGTCGGATGCGCTTACACAAACAAACGCACCAAGGGCCGCGTCTTCAGATGCGCCTTCCACATCTAAAACAAGGGTTGCGTCTCAAGATGCACCTAAGCAGCAACTGCCCAAGAGTGCATCTACAGATGCACCCTACAAAACAAAAAAACGCCCGGCTGCGTCCAAGGATGCGACGAGGAAGGCACCCGTAAGGGATGCGCCACAACAGGCTGCGTCCCGAGCGACCCCAACCTCGTCTGCGTCCATGGATGCGCCTTCTAACACGAACCTGACCGAAAGGCCAAGGACAGCACTCGCTCATGGCGACTCGAGGAGTACTGCAAATGTGGATGCGCCCAAAACACGGGCTGCGTCAACGGCTGCGGACCCTGAGAGGGACCTGACGAGTCTGGCTAAAGCCCCACTGGCAGGAGCATCGAACGCCAAAAAAGGGCACACAGTGTCCAAGAAAAACACGTCCCTCAAAGCGGTGTCGACAACGGCAGAGATGCCAAAAGACGAGGCTGCCGCCGGCGCTAAGCGCAAGCGCAGCGCGAGGCCAAGAGGACGCAAAAACCAAACAAAACCAAACACAGAACCACCGGCCAGGGCGCAGAAGCGTTCGCGTCCCGAAGATACCGTCACACCAACTGGGGTAGGCAAGAAGAGCAAGCCTGCTCGCTCCCGTATGGTGGACGGAACTTTGGTGAGCTACGCCGAAGCGGCCGCGTCTTTCAGGAGCAATGAGCTATGCGTTGCCGTCATGACCGAGCCTTTCTTGGAAATGACGCAGGAGCAAGCGGAGGGGATCCGTCCGACGATCGAGAACCAGCTCCGGGCTCTGCTAAAGGCTCCTGAACCAACCGACACAACCGATACCAACGACAGCACCGCGATCCATTTTAGAGGTCGGGCCCACTTCGCTGAAGGAGTCCTTAAGACATGGTGTGAGGACGACTTCACACTGGCCTGGCTGAAAAGGGTCATACATAACTTATCGTCCCCGTTACCGGGGACTGAGCTAACCGTTCGACCTCAAGCCGACATACCGAAGAAGGCAATGTGTATGTTGTTTGTTCCCGAGAACAGCGAGAACACAACGGAGCTGCTCAGGATGCTGGCGAGGCAGAACCAGAACCTAAAAATTAACACCTGGACTCTGACACATGAAAGGGCTAGACAGGAGCCCCCGGGTACCTGTCTCTTCTTTCGTGTGCCGGAGCCCATGGTCAAAACCATTAAGGATCAGCAACGGCGAGTATACTACCTCATGGGTAGTATATACATCCGCTTCCTGGACGAGGGCGGTGCCAGGGAGGATGCTGCCGCGCCAACATCACGTACAGCCTCGGTTGCGCCCCAGGGGGAGTCTGTTCCGCCGCTTCCTGAACGCTCCCCGTCGCCTCCCGCGGTGGGGACTGTTGGGGAGGCGGTGGATCTGGCGACTTCCATGGCAGCAATGGAGGTTGTCTCAACAGTAGATTCAACAAGGGATCCACCCTCGTCCGGTCTGACTTCGTATGAGGATTGCTTTCCGCCGGGGGAGAGAAGTGAGGGCGAGGACAGCAGCCTCTGCTCCTCTCCTCTGCGGGACTAGGATCCTACAGACTAACCTCCAGCACAGCCAATCTGCGTCGGCTACCTTGCGCAGAGAGCTGGAGAACCAACAAGGAAGAACCATCGCCCTCATCCAAGAGCCGTGGATCAGGGGTGGCAGAATATGCGGTCTTGGCAACATCGGGGGTAAGTTGCTACTAGACACCTCCGCAAGTAACCCGCGTACCTGCATTTTTGTCCCAAAACATGTACCTAACCTTTTAATCAACGAATTCTGTTCGAGGGACTTGACAGCAGTCAGGCTTTTCAGAACCGAACAGGAACTCCCGGACATTGTACTAGCCTCGGCATACCTGCCAGGCGACGAGGAGGTGCCTCTGCCAGAGCTCGCCTCACTGGTTGAGTACTGTGAAAAGGAGAAACTGGAACTAATCATCGCGACAGACTCCAATGCGCATCACACGCTCTGGGGTAATGTCAAAACAAACAACCGAGGTGAGGTAATGCTTGATTTTATTCTTAGTAATAACCTTGTTTTACTAAATAAGGGCTCCGAGCCTACCTTCATAAACGCGAGATCGCAAACAATAATAGACTTAACTGTAGCAACCATAGGTATATCCAACTCCATACAGGACTGGCATGTGTCCACTGAGATATCATGCTCAGACCACAGATGGATCCGCTATACCATTAACTTCAACCTAACTAAACCAAAGCCAAGAAGGGTTCCGCGCAACACAGACCGAGCCAAGTTTACTAAACTGGTTAGGGCTGAACTAAGCAGATTACACGCCCTTCCGGCTGAGATACCAATAACCAACATAGACGAACATGTAAACCACATCACATCCATCCTTCTATCTAGCTATGAACAGTCGTGTCCCCTCACGGTACCCAGACAGGGAGCTCGCCATTCCTGGTGGAGTCCAGAACTGGAAAGACACCGACACAGGTTGAGAAGACTGTTCAACAGAGCTAGGAACACACGGTCGCCAGTAGATTGGGACCGCTATACAACAGCTCGTAAAACCTATAAAAAACTGATACGCCTCAGAGGAAAGAATAGCTGGAGGCGTTTCTGCACTAACATCGAAAGTAACAATCAGGCAACGAGGGTCAAAACTTGTCTAGCTCAAGAGACAGACCACTCAATAGGATGCCTGAAAAAAACAGATAACACCTACACAACAAACGACGCTGAGACAAGCGAATTACTCCTAACCACCCACTTCCCAGGATGCCAGATTGCCACCCAGCAAAGCTGGGAACCACATACGGAGAGGGCCACGAGCAGCCTAGATTGGGAAATGGCGTTGGAAGTAATCGACAAAGACAAAATAACGTGGGCAATCAACACCTTCCTACCTTTCAAGGCAGCAGGACTGGATGGCATTTTCCCGGCTCTGCTCAGGTGGAGCCAAGATGTACTGGCTGACTACCTGGTTAAGGTTTTTCGTGCCAGCCTGGCCCACCGCTATATCCCCTTGAAATGGCGGGAAGTAAAAATAATCTTTATACCGAAACCAGGTAGGGGCGACTACACCCAGCCCAAATCCTTTAGACCTATAAGCCTCTCCTCGTTCTTCTTGAAGACACTGGAGAGGCTGGGGGATAGGAGGATCAGAACCCAAATTTCGGTACAGAGACCTCTACATCCGAATCAACACGCCTACTGTGCAGGCAAATCAACTGAATCAGCACTCCACAGCGTAGTCTCACGCATTGGAAATGCTCTTAAAGCCAAAAACCCAACCCTAGGCGCCTTCATTGATATAGAAGGTGCTTTCGACAAAACAAACTTCGTCAGCATCGAGCAGGCACTTGCCAGGCACGGTGTTGCGCGAACACTCATAGAATGGATCAATAACATGTTAAAATACCGTGCTATTCAGTTTACCGTGAACACCACCACGCGAGGTATCGTGAGTAGAGGCTGCCCACAGGGTGGGGTGCTGTCACCACTGCTGTGGAATTTAGTCGTAAATGAGCTCATTGCAGAGCTCAACGCCAGCAGTCTGTACTCGGTGGGATACGCGGACGATATAGCAATTCAAATCTCGGGGAAATTTGAAGGCATCTCATGTGATCTCATGAGAAGGGCTTTCAAAATAATCGAGAGCTGGTGCACGAGGCACGAACTATCGGTTAACCCCTCGAAGACAGAACTAATAATGTTTACCAACAAGAGAACTTTTGGACCCCATAGGCTTCCAAAACTCTTCAACACTGAACTAACACTTAAAGACGAAGTCAAGTACTTGGGGGTGATCCTTGATAGCAAACTTCTCTGGAACAAGCACCTTGACTACAAACTTAATAAAAGCACAATTGCACTCTACCAATGCAAAAGAATGTTAGGGAAAACATGGGGGCTTTCTCCGAAGATAACTCTGTGGTTAGGTTATACAAAGCGGTAATCAGGCCAATGTTGGCTTATGGCGCTCTGGTTTGGTGGACAAGGACTGAACTCTCGACCACCATTACCAGACTACAACGCTTCCAACGACTGGCCTGTACGGCTACCACTGGCTGCATGAGAACCACCCCAACTGCAGCCATGGAGATAGCCCTTACACTAACTCCCCTTGACCTGTACATACAGCAGGAGGCGGCGCTAGCTGCCATCAGGCTAATGCATCTGGGCTTATGGGGCAAAAACCATACCAGCCCACACGCTAACAACTGCATCCGCGGCCGGGGGGCGAAGCCCTGGAACCGCTAGCCGCACCCTCTTACGGGGACGCAGCGACTTCCCATTCATTCATTCAATGTGGGTCATTCGCTATTCAACATTTGAAGTGAACACACGTGAACAGCTACCGCAAGAAAAATACCCCAGAAGATGGATACCACTGCAGATGAAGCCGCTCAAGTCATTGCACTACTGCAATCAGGGATGCGGCAATGTGATGTTGCTCGGCAACTGAACTTGAGTCGTTTTGCCGTTCGACGAGTGTTCCAACGCTTCCAAGACACTGGTGGCTATATCCGAAGACGTCTTTACGTAATCGGTTCTCTAATGCTGTTGAGCTGCAACAACAACTGCGATCAGCTCGCAGAACTTCTGTAAGCGTCTCCACGATTAGAAGAAGAATGCGGGAGAAGAAAATTGCAGCTCATAGGGCTGCTACAGGGCCAAAATTGACTGCACAGCATAGGAGAGACCGGTTGCAATTTGCCCGTGACCATGTGGATTGGACAATAGACCAATGGAGGACTGTGCTCTTCTCGGATGAGACGAGGGTGTGTCTTTTCTGCAACGACAGGCGTCGAAGAGTGTATAGGAGGCAAGGGGAACGATTCGCACAAGCCTGTATTCAAGAGACAGTGGAATACGGGGGTGGCTCGTGCATGTTCTGGGGCGGCATGTCAATCGACGGTAAAACGAACCTTGTGTGTTTCTCGGACTGGAAGTGCTCGCGGGCAAGGGTCGCTGACTGCTGCTCGGTACATAACAGAGATCTTAGAGGAGCAGGTTGTCCCTTATGCGGGTTTTGTTAACAGTGGGTTCACGTTAATGCACGATAACGCCCGCTGTCACACCGCTTTAATTGTATGAGACTACCTGCAAGAAGTTGGAATCCCTGTTATGCGCTGGCCGGCGCGAAGTCCAGACCTGAACCCTATTGAGCACCTTTGGGATGAACTGAAACGGCGAGTACGGGCACGTGATCCTGCCCCTACCACTCTCCAAGATGCCGTCGTTGCAGAATGGGACAACATTCCTCAAGAGACTGTTGTTACATTAATTAGGTCCATGAGAGAACGCATGGAAGCAGTCATCAGGGCTAGGGGGGTAACACTAGGTTTTAAGTTGTTTTTAAGGACTTTGTTGTAATTTTTTGCTGATAAAATAAAATTTAACTTTTTAATCATTTGCATTAGCTTGCTTTTTTTTATTCCCTGGTAAACAAAAAACCAAATCCATTGATTTATTCTGAAATTTAAATAAATTGCCTTTTCAATGATACCTTATACTCATATGTCTACCATTGATTAATAGGGTTAAAATGACTTTGAAGGGAATTCTTAAAGAGGTGCGATTTTTGTGACGCCGAGTGTAGAGTACTGAAAAATCAACGCAGAGCCAATTTCAGACTCCTTTATCTATCATTAATATTTATAAATGTGACTGAATAAAATACATAAAGCATTAGACATGTAATTTTGTCGACACATGCAGTACTAGAATATCGATTTTTAATAACATTAATTAGTAAAAAAAATAAAGTCTTAGGCCAATTTTTACGTTTTATATCGCTATTTTATCGCGATTTTTTGGTTAAATAAAGCGTAATTACATTATAAAAAATCACGTCACAACAAACTACGTTCTATAACAATACTAATTCTTAAGTTTTATTAAAATCCCTTCTTTTATTTAGACATATTATAGTTAGTAACATTACTCTAAATTAGAATAAATTACGATGCATAAACGGGCACCGATTAGTACGGCGCGAGCGCCCATCGAGGAAGGACCTGTGTCATTTTTTCCCGCGTCCTGATTTTCGAGCGCACGTATCGTGAACGCATACTATACTACGACTACAACATTTTGATTCTCTTCGTATTTTTTTTCCATAGGGTAAGCGTTTCGTTTATTATCAAGTAAACTATTATTTTAGTAGTTTGTGGAATAATTATATTAGTTTGTTTCATTCGTTTTAGCAATGGGGCGTAAGGGTTGTGTATACCATTGTGTCAAGAAAAGGAAAAAATAAAATTCTCCCGCCTTAAAGAAAGCAACAAAAGCGAGGTAGATATTTAATTTTATTTGCAATTCAGTTATAAACAGTAATATAACCGTGATAACAATTATAAGGATTTGTATACACTTACACTTCTATAAAAATATTGACGATTATAATAATCATTTCATTATTATTGTGTAAAAAAATTATGTACCTATCGACACTTCACAGATATTTTGTTTTCATTTTAGAATGAGAAATCGCGTGAATCGACTAGATGAGGATAATACCTTCAGAAGAGGCCGTGCCGGGTACAAGTAAAAAGTCAGATTTGATAACAGAAATTGTATGTTTTGGTAACATTTTTATTTTTAAAAAGGAAGTTCATTTAGTAGTAGGTACGATAATAATTATTTCTTTAATTTTATAGAAAAAAGAACCTGTTACATTAGATCCTGGACTTGACAAATTAATGGAACTTTCAGACTAGATCGTAAATATTTTTAGCACTTATTATATTTCTTTAAATTTCAATTAGATGTTTTAAAGTTGCTTTTATTTTTATAGGAAAAAGAACCTAATACATTAGACCCTGGACTTGACGAATTAATGGAACTTTCAGAGTAGATCGTAAATATTTATAGCACTTATTATATTTCTTCAAACTCTAATTCCAATAAGATGATTTCAAGTTGATTTTGTTTTTAGAACGATTACATCGTTGATGGCAGGCGTATAATTGATTTTCAATACTTTTGGAGTCAATTAATAAATATTAATAAAGTGGGTTAATTGGTGGTTAATTTGACTTGAAGTGTATGATGTGTGGATTAGGGCATGCAAACCGGATACCCGGATAACCGAAAAAGCCGGATAACCGACTAATTTTAAACCCCGGTTTTTTAGGCTAACAAAACCGGATTTTTCGGTTTTTTCGGTTTTGTTTCTCCAATGTTATTGATTTAATATTACATACTTTATTATTACTTTATTATGTTATTGATTTAATTTTCCCGCACAAAATATTAAATTTATCACTGACAAACGTGAACAGGACAGCGAGGCAGCGTTAGTTCCCTTTTCGGCCACGTTAATTTAGATCCTTGTCGCACTACTATGCCACGCCACGCTGCCGCCATTTTGTTTTTCGATCAGTCTGTGCTGTTGTGAGTGACACGAGTGCACGTGTTGTGTTTGACGGTGGTTACATTGCAGATATTATTTTTATCAAGGTAAGTTTAATCACAATGTTTCTCGTATATTATGCATTGCTAATATTACGTGAAGTAAATGAACAAATACTGGTAATGTAATCACAGCAGGGATGTTTTGTTTAAGTAATAGCTTTAAATAATTAGGTTATAGCAGCCGGCAGCGGAACGTTCTTATTTTTGTAAATATGTAATGTAGCCACAAATAAGAGCCTACTTTTGTTTGAAGTAGTTTGAGCTGATCACATAAGCACATTGTTACATTTAAACTAATGTTTTAATTGCGTATGTTAATAACGAACCAAGTTTGAATGGTTTTTGGATAATGAGTGTTAAAAATATAAAATTAATACATAGGTAAGTAGACTTACAAAGAATGCGTTTGTTTAGCAAGTACCTAGTAGTTCTTACTAACTACTTGTTAGTAAGTTTTTACAGTAGATAATATGGCTCAAATGTGGCATATTTTTTGCTTACTTGTCTTCAATTTAGAATCTTCGTCGTTGAGCTTCCGCGCCTAAAGTGCATTCAACTAACCTACGTCGCTTAAAACTTCCTTCCAGTTGTCCGTTATTTATTTTCAAGATTGTAATCATGAACGTTTGCTACAATAGCACTTAATATTTACAGAAAGAAAAATCATGAAGAGGGCTGGCGATGTAGATGATGCCGATACAGCGATGACAAAATACGTGGAAAATAAAAAATCTGCGGGTGATAAATCATCAGTATGGTTTTATTTTTTACGTGCCACGGATGGAAGCACTGCAAGATGCAAAGAATGCAATAGAATATTAAAAGCGGCAGGCAGTTCTACATCAAGCTTACGAAACCATTTGCGCAGTAAACACTCAATAGATTTAAAAGAAAATGCCAAATCTGCAGCAGCAGAACCAACACCAAGCACAAGTGCAGTAGACTCATATGTTTTCAAAGATAGTGAAGATACAGAAACAGATCCTTCAAATCCAAAAAAACAAAAAATTATACATTTTTTCGCAAAATTACATTCTGTTGAATACGTCGTATCAAAGATGGCTGCTTTGGATGGCCTGCCTTTCAAAACATTTTGTTCTTCCGAGGAGCTTAGAAAACTTTTTATCAAAAGTGGATACAAATTGCCAAGCTCACCAAATAGTATCAAAAATATGGTCATAAAATCAAATAACGAGTTAAGAAATTCAATCATAAAAGAATTAGAGGAATTGAAGTTAGATGGAGTGAGATTTGCCATAACTTTAGACGAGTGGACGTCTAACAGAAACCGGCGATACATAAATATAAACTTATTTTCACCGCATTTTAGTGACAATGCTTGCTACAAAAACTTGGGGCTTGTGAGAATCAGTGCAAAAGGGACTGCGCAGCATTGTTTAGAAATTTAAAAAAAGAAACTGTCAAATTTTAGACTTTCGTTGGATGAAGACATCGTTTGTTTGACCACTGATGGGGCCAGCGTTATGTTAGCCTTAGGCCGGGCTGCTAGAGCTAACCAACAACTTTGTCTGGCACATGGAATTCAACTAGGCATAATTGATGTGCTATACAAAAAAACTACAGAAGTAACTAGAGAACCTAAAGAACCGAATGAAAATGAAGAAGATAGCGATAACTCTGAAAACAGTGATGATGAAGATGGTGGTATTGAGTTTGATGTCAGTGTTGCTGTTGATCGACGTAATTTCGTGCAAACATTATTTTATAAAGACATTATAGACAAAGTCAGAAGTGTTGCAAAAATGTTTAGAAAATCACCAACGAAAAATGACATTTTAAGTAAATATGTCATGGCAGACCATGACAATAAAGATCTGAAACTTATACTGGATTGCAAGACTCGGTGGAGTTCGATGGCGGACATGATTACGCGTTTTCTAAAAATAAAAGACGCTGTATCAAAGGCTTTAATAGATCTTAAGTCTAATATTCAATTTAATGATGCAGAGTTACTGAATCTCACCGAATTAGCTGATTCTTTAGCTGTCATAAAAGCTACTGTAGAAGCTATATGCCAGCGTGATGCTAATTTAATTACAGCAGTAGCAGCAATTAAATTTATGCTTAAAAAATTACACGAAGATTCCTCTCCCATCAGCACTCAATTGGCAAATTCATTAGAGTCAAGAATAGAAGAAAGATTGACAAATCTTACCGGAATACTTCTATATTTGCATAGTCCAGCTACATACTACAAAGATCTTTTGGATGGTGTAATAAAAAACACAATAGCTCTCGATAACGATCAAATTCGAAGTTTCATAGTTAACATTATAAATAAGCATTTTTCGACTACTATACCGACGGCGACGATAACACAGGAAAACGTAGACCATACAGTACTCAATGTTTCACAAAACATCAAGGACCAACTCGGACAAGAAATAAAGAAGGCGCTCAAACTACATACCTGTGATGCAACTGCAAACCCATCTACAGAACTTGATTTAGAAACTAAAATCAGGGTGGAAATGGCACTTTACGACAGTGGAGGAAAAATGGGAGAGCACTTATCAAAAGTATATAAAGCTTTGAATTCTATACCTCCAACAAGTGTGGAATCAGAGAGAGCCTTTTCATCAGCGGGTCTCATGTGTAATAAAATCCGTAGTACCCTAAATGATGACTCCCTTGATGCACTTGTATCCTTACGGTCATTCTATCAAAGTAAAAAATAGTAATTTGGTTTAGCTGTGTAACTTTAATTTTAATCTATATCTCTAAGAATGACTGATTATGTTGTTTTGGTAAATTAAGAATAAGACTTCTTTCTATTTTAAGATAATTATTTTGATCTCTTTTTACGTACTGTTGATTTTGCCTGTGAGTATTTTATGACAGTTAAATTGTTAATTAATATTCTGTGATTTTAGACCTTTGCGTACCTACCAAATGTTATATTTATGTTCTTAATATTTTTATTTTTTTATTTTCCTAAATAATAAGCTTTATTCTATGTTAAAAGAAAAGAAACTTTTAGTAGTGTTATAACTTAGTAGTTGTAGCTTATTTCCGTCCAAAAAATGCTCATTATTATAAAAATAAGTAAGATTAATGTTTAAAAATACATATTTTGATTAGACTTCAGCATTTTCATTTCTTTACACACATATTTCTCATTTCTTTAATAAATTTGAAAAAAAAACCGTAAAAACCGCTTTAACCGGTTTCACCGGTTTTGTAAACAAAAAACCCGAAAAAGTCGGTTTTCTTAATCAACCCGGTTTTTGCATGCCCTAGTGTGGATCTAGCTTTGTTCTAAAAACTTCGGAGATTGACACAACTGAACAATCAAAACTCGGCCTTAATGCAGGAGCAGTATCAGGTGCAATCATTACGGGAATTGGTCTCTCAAACTTAAATGAGATCACTGCATCGATGGATTTGCCAACAATGCCATTTCGATTATACAGTCAAAAACATGATGATATTTCCGACATGTGGAAGACTGCTGCCGAAGTGACAATGTTAAATGCTGCCAAACAGGAAATTGAAGCGGCAGAATCACGTGGTGATGTTAGCAATTCGGGTATAGGTAGCTATGATACCGGTCGAAGCAGATGCTTGTTGGGACAAACGCTCTTACAAACATTCTGCACTCTCTGGTGTTGCGGCCATAATCGGTGACCATAGTGGAAAAGTGCTACACATTGGCGTTCGCAACAAATATTGCGTCATTTGCGCCCGAGCTAGCAAAAAAGGCCAGCCAGCAAAAGCCCACAATTGCACAAAAAATCACTCAGGATCGTCTGTCCGTCACAAAAAACGTATGTTTATTTGCCGTGTGGACTGTTCCTGATTTTCTATTGAAAGTAGTAAGGATAGTAAAAGATGAAGTTTTTTGGCAGGAAAAAATGCATCCGAAATTGACTCGGTTTTACCAAAATTGCGTATTGCCAGAAATCATAGACCCTAGAAAGGCAAGATCAATGTCTTTAAGACAAATATTCATTTAACGTAAATGATAGTAATTATTACTTGACAATAATATGTGATTGTTTCCCTGTTCATTTCTATTATATACTTTACATAACATATATTTGTGTTTTTTTTATTAGTCCAGAACACTTTAAAAGACTGAATAAATAAAAGAACTTTTTTCATAAATCTCTAGCCAAGGTGCATTACGATTATAACGGCTCAAGATTGTTTAGTCCGTCTTGACACTCGCGCTACACTGCTTGTTTTGTGTATGTGTGGATAGCTATGCACACATACACAATGCTGCCGTCTTTTACCTAAACTTGAGCGTTAACATTTTGTGAAATGGCTCTTACTTATCACATTTATTTTGACAATTATTTCACGCAACGCTTTATGTAAATCTATATAAATTTTTTCATAAAAAATTTGAGATTTTTCGTACGGGGTACATTATGATAAGTCACTATTGTTTTTAGGCTTAAATATGCCCTTGACGGCTGCAGAAAAGTCAAAACGGTACCAAGAAAAAATCAAACAAAACCCGGAAAAATATGAAGAATTTAAGAAGAAGGAATTACGAAGACAAAAAAAACACCAAAAGAAGATTAAAGAGCTCACTGAGAACGAGAAAATAGAAAAAAGAAAACTCTGGAGAGAACAAAAACGAAAACAAAAACACTCAACCGAATCCACAATCAGGGCAATCACGTGACGCATCCAATACTTCAGCTTCACATTCATTGAAAATTAGGTACCGAAAATTGTTAAATAACTATAAATTAAAGACGATTCGTCAATTTAATACAACAATACAGACTCTGAGAAAGAAATTATACCGAATGAAAAAAAAAACATGAAATCGAATTTGATTTATTGAACACAGAAAACGATAAATTGAAAGCAAGACAAGAAATAATGGAAATATCAATTCGTAGTACGTACAGGAATTGTAAGAAAAATAAAGAAAAACAATTACTTAAAAACGTGATTAGGAAACAGGCGCAAATATTGGAAAAAGCACCTGAAAGTAAGATTTTAGGTCTTAAAGGAAGAATCAGGAAAAGGATTAATGTACAACGACCAATAAATAAGAAGTCTCAGGAAGAAATAGTTATTTTTTATTTGAGAGACGACATAAGTAAAAGCACAGCTGATAAGAAGGAAACCAGGTCCAAAGACAAACAAAAAGCACAAATAAGATACTTAGTCGACACACTGAAAAACGTATACGAAATTTATAAAAAAGACGGTGGGTCATGCGGCTTCACCACCTTTTACAGATACAAGCCTTATTATGTACTGTCTCCAAGTATCAATAATAGAGAAACCTGCTTATGTATTAAGCACAGTAACTTTGAGTACATGTTTAATGCACTGAAATGTAAAGGTGTCATAACTTACAAGAATACTGCATATACAATAAATGTAAAGATTGTAAGAGTATTTGATTGTATCTGTTTCAGATAACAATTGCCATGAGCCGAATGCCATCTGGGCATACTTGATACCAGTTATCAAACTTGCAAAAGAAATGAACCCTCATATCAAAGTTATACACTTTTTTTCAGACGGCCCATGCAGCCAGTACCGTCAAAAAAAGAACTTTTATCTTTTGAGTTTATTCACCCTAAAATTGAAACTATCATATTCAACATGGTCATTTTCGGAGGCAGGTCATGGCAAAAGTGTGGCAGATGGGATTGGGGGTGCCGTTAAGAGACAATTGGATAAAAGGATTTCTTATGGTCATGATGTTACTAACGCCACTGAAGCATTTCAAATTTTAGAGAACAGCATGAAGACAGTAAAGTGCTTTTACATAAGTAATCAAAATATTGAAAACATGAACCAACTTATTCCCAACGGCATTCAAGCTGTTCCTGGTACAATGCAATTGCATCAAATATCATCTACACAATGTAACCAGATTAAATATCGGCAACTGAGTTGTTTTTGTGGGGAATATCGTGGTTTGTGCAGTTGCTATTGTCCCAAAATACATAATTTTGTTAAACCATCAAAAGAAACTGCCGAATTGAGTATTGAGGCCTTAATAGTTCCTGGGACGTCAAAAGACAACATGAACGTTACTCCTTGTTATTCGAGCCTAAGCATTGCGCCCCACAAAATGAATACGGCAATTGATTATGAATTTCCAGAAAATACCCGACAGATAAGCAGTTCCCCTATTGAGGTTATTCCTGATCACATGCTCCAAGATTTAGAATCATACCTAAGTGATAATGAAGAAAACATAAATTTTGATTTCCATGTGGGTCAAATGGATGAAACTCCAATTTATTCCCTAGAAGACAACAATATTTCTGGACCACTCATAGAGATAACTTCTCTGACCGATAATCAGAGATTAGTCGAACCTAAATCTGATAGCATAATTCCAATCCTGGAAAGTTCATGCATGACAGCTTCAGATCACGTTCTTGGTAATACCCAAAATAAACAGCTCAAAGAGAATCTTGCATCTCTTGAATGTCAGCCCTCTAAGAAGAGAAAAATAAATATATCGAACGACAACAAACATAACGGAAAAGATTAAGTCATCAAGGACTTTTTTATGCTCTATTTGCAAGGAGCGTCAGCCTTTTGTTAAACAAAGAATGGTAAAATTTAATGCATGTAAAAATTGGGTTTGCCTGATATGTAGCGGAACAACCTTTTTTGACTACATTTGTTCGATTTGTCTTGGGACTGATGAATAGTGTTGATTGATCTCAAATGTGTTTTTTCGTATTGTTTTTTTTAAGTGTTGTTTAAGTTACTTACTTTTTTTTACTATTTTTTGTTACAGCTTAAGACCGTTTACAACGTACGGCATTTCATACAAACTTTCAAGTCTTTATTTTTCGAAATAAATGAACCGATTTTAATGAGAACATTTTCGAAAAATAATGTTACAGCAAAATTCGACCGATTTTAAATTTTCCATAGAAACAGATATTTTCAATTATCTTGTTTTAAATAAGACATTTCGAAAATGTTCTTTACTAACTTTTTAGAGCTATGTGTCCTGCTTATGCGTATGAAGTTTCATTAAAATCGGTTCATGCATTTCGAAAACAAGGATTTGAAAGTTTGTATGAAATGCCGTACGTTGTAAACGCTCTTAAATGACATACTAGTAATGTTTAATACGATAAGTACAAGTTACCATGATTGTTGTCATAATTCAGAGTCATACAATATGTAACAAAATCCCTATTGTTCCTTTTAAGGACGTATACATTTACCTACAAGCACAACATTGATGAAATTATAATTTAAAAAAATTGAGTATTGGCCAGTCGAGAGGTCAATATCAAATACCTATAAAAATCGGCACATTCAAAAAAATGTTCAGAGTATCTGATTTTACAAGTACATCTTTATTTCGCTAAATAGCCTACGAGATCGGCGGCATTCTTTCAGTCGACAAAAGATGCCGCCAAAAGCTACCGCGGCACACGGGCCCCGTGTCAGTACCACGTGCCTACCTACCCCGCCACCCGCCGAATCACTTCAGTCTCCCGCGCAACTTAGTTTTGAACGGATGTTATTGTTGACCTACGTAGTGAGTGACTTGTGATTTGTTTACGTAGTTTATTTACCATGTCCTGTTCTAACGTAGAACATTTTAATATGTTGATGTGTACGCTGAAGCACGCAGACTCTACCAAGAACGTTTTGCGAGTCTACCATTACCATCGGCGATTGCATTCTATCGTTTGCACGTACGTACAATACCGGAAGTGTGCACGAGGAGCAAGTGTTGGACTTGCAGGATCACCTGATCTGACGCATTTAGATTTTTTCCTCTGGGGCAGTGTAAAGGAACAGGTGTTGAAAAATACGTGCGATACCGAGTTCCGAAATGCGTTCGCAGATAGTAGCAGCATTTGACTACATCAAGTCCGATACCTCCGTTCTGCGGAGCGTACGTAGGCATTGCAACAAAAGTGTCGAGGTACAAGGTGGTCATATCGAACTGCATATCAGTGGCCGTCAAATAGACATCATAATAAATTAATGCATTCAAATAAACATAAGGTTTTATGTGACAGACGCGGCGTTTTTTTTTTTTATTGTAGTGAAGTGTTAAATGTAGTTATAACAATTACCAATTGTGCATAAAAATACCATGTAAACCAACATTTTCAAACATTAATTCGTTAAAGTGAAAAACAACAGCTGACAAGTTCACGAACTTGTGTAGCAAAATAGGTAGCTAAGTGGCGGCGGTTTACCGCCGCAGCGGCACCGATCAAAGAGAGTGGGCGGGAACTTTTATTTTTTCTGGTTTCGCGTCATCGCTTCATGCAGAATTGCAGAGGTAAGAAATCAGTAAAACATTACAAATATTAATAATTTATTTTAATTATTTTTTTGATCAGTTATTTATAAATGACTTGCTTTATTACGTATGTATACCGATTCTTAAAACGTAGGTAAAAGGAACAACAGGGTTTTTGTTACATATTGTATAGACGTTGCCTTATAGTTCCTAAACGTCATTTTCGAATTCCATTAACGTCACTGTCCTATTATTACTGTGATTTATTTTCTAAGACTAATTAATAGATCTCAAAGAAATTTGACTGTTTTTGTTCAATATAGTTTATTATTAATTTTTTAATTTGTTATAATTAAACTTTTGAAAGAATATTTCTCATATTTGACGTTCTAGGATGAAAAAAATATAGTACAGAGCACCCAAAAGTAGCGTAAGGAATATCTTTGTTAAAACATTTTTTGATTAGATTATGCTGAATTATCAATATTTTTTAGAAGACTGATTGTGTTTATTTTTCATAAATAAAGTTAAAAATACTGAACTTCTTTTAGTTTTCATGAAAACTATTTTAAAATTAGTAACGTAATGGACTTTCTTAAGAACATAATTAAAATTGTAATTATTTTCAAAATTCATTATTATTTTCTTAAAAAAATACTATTTTCATACTGCTCATACTATACAATATGTAACAAAAACCCTGTTGTTACTTTTACCTACGTTTTAAGAATCGGTATATATATGTAATAAAGCCAGTCATTTATAAAAAACTGATAAAAAAAATTATTAAAATAAATATTTAATTATTAATAATGTAATGTTTAACTGATTTCTTACCTCTGCAATTCTGCATGAAGCGATGACGCGAAACCAGAAAAAATAGAACGTGCCCGCCCACTCTCTTTGATCGATGCCGCTGCGCCGCGCGCCGGTAGACCGCCGCCACTTAAGTACCTACATATTTTGCTACACAAGTTCGTGACCTTGTCAGCTGTTGTTTTTCACTTTAACGAATGAATGTTTGAAAATGTTGGTTTACATTGTATTTTTATGCACAATTGATAATTGTTAAAACTACATTTAACACTTCACTACATTATAAAAAAAACAAAGTCGCCGCGTCTGTCACATAAAACCTTATGTTCATTTGGATGCATTAATTTATTATAATGTCTATTTGACGGCCACGGAGATGCTGTTCGATATGACCACCATTTACCTCTACACATTTGTTGCAACGCCTATTAATGTTCTCACGTACGCTTCGCAGAACGGAGGTATCGGACTTAAATGCTGCTACTATGCGTGAACGCATTTCGACCTCCGTATCGCACGTTTTTTTGAACACTGCCCCAGGGGAAAAAATCGAATGGCGTCAGGTCAGGTGATCTTGCGGGCCAATTGATAGGTCCACCACGACCAATCCATCTCTCTCCATATTCAGCATCTAAATAGCTTATCACAGGGCGGGCGAAGTGTGGCGGCGCGCCGTCGTGTTGGAACCACATACGTCGCACAATATGGAGGCCTAATTCGTCAAGTTCATTACTCAACTGTTCTTGTAGGAAACGAAGGTAGTTGGCGCCGCTCATTGTTTGGTCTAAAAAGCAAGGTCCAATAATTTTGTCACCAATAATTCCAGCCCAAACATTAATCCTCCACCGATGCTGAAAGTGACTTTGTTTAATAGCATGCGGGTTTGTAATCGACCACACGTGCTCATTGTGCGAATTAAATACACCTGTTCTAACAAATGAGCACTCGTCGGTGAACAGTATACAATTCAAGAAATCACTATCTTGTTCGATCTTGTAGAGTACCCATCTACTGTATTCTATTCTTGCTTCATAGTCGGAGGGAAGTAGTGATTGGACGCGACGATAATGAAATGGGTGCTGGCCATCTTCTTTGAGTACTCTCCAAACGCGCATATTATGGTTTACTCCGAGTTCGTGTCCCACTGAGCGCGTACTTCGCGTTGGATCGTGCTCAAACAAGTCCAACACTTGCTCCTAAATGTCAATTTCTTGAGTCCTCGGTCTGCCTGCGTCAGCTCGATGTTGATCTCGTCCGTACACACTGCCGGTATTGAACGTACGTATGTGCAAACGTTGGAAAGCCATCGCCGACGGTAAAGGTAGACTCGCAAAACGTTCTTGGTAGAGTCTGCGTGCTTCTGCGTAATTGCAGTCCATTTCCCGAGACACATCAACATATTAAAATATTCTACGTTAGAATAAGACATGGCAGACATTTAATTACGTACACAAATCACAAGTCCCTCACTACGTAGGTCAACAATAGCATCCGTTCGAAACCAAGTTGCGCGGGAGACTAATTAGGGAAGTGAAGTGATTCGCAGGGCGGCGGGTGGCGCGGGGTAAAGGGGTAGGAAGGCACGTGGCCCGTGCGCCGCGGTAGCTTTGGCGGCATCTTCTGTCAACTTAAAGAAAGCCGCCGATCTCGTAGGCTATTTAGCGAAATAAAAATGTACTGGTAAAATCAGATACTCTAAACATTTTTTTGAATGTGCGAATTTTATAGTTATTTGATTTTGACCTCTCGACTAGCCAATGCTTAATTTTTTTAAATTATAATTTCATCAATGTTGTTCTTGTAGGTAAATGTATACGTCCCTAAAAGGAACAACAGGGTTTTTGTTACATATTGTATTTTATCAATATAATTACATTTTGAAGCTAAATGTTAAAACTCATATAAGTGGAATTCTAATTACGTCACCGACAATTTTTTTGAAAAACGCCCATACTTTCGGACGGGGCCGTTTCCTCGTTGACGGACTTAGAGAGTAGGCCCCCTGATCTGTTTTCGCACTAGAACAATAATTACTTTAACATTCCTCTTTTCGGCGCCTATCCTAATAAAAACCTGAAAAATAATAGAGTTGTTGTTAACGGGGTGAATAAAAGCCGGCGAATGTTTTAAAATCGTTTTATAAAACATAATAAATACAGGCTATAACGTAATGGACAACAAATAGGTGGGTTTGCGGTGAAATTTAAAATACACAGGACGGCAAGTGTCTTTGGAACCTTATGGTGACTTCACAATCACTTCACAATTAGAAAATTGTCTTAATATTAACTTTTGAGTTATTTTAAGTCGGTACGGCTATGAACTCAAAATACATACATCATTTACACGGCAAGATCTTCTCCTGCGTTTTGTGGCGAGAATGTGCACTCAATAAATTAACCTATGCCTTTAGTCGATTATTGCACTCGACTCACATTTAAGGCTTATTGACCGAGCTAATTTCGCCTTTCATCTTTTGAGCGAGGTACTCTCTCCGTGTCAATGAGCCATGGTGCAATTTAAATTTACTGAAATAAGAAGTTACATTCAGGAGTCAATATCGGATATTTGTGAAGACACCAAAAGATCTTACATGGAGTTAATCTTATGTTTATATACAGTTAACATTTCTGTTAACAATGTTGGTCACATTTTCTCGTTAAAATAACGCGTTTTACTGTACTTTGAAACTGAAGACAGATTTCAATGTCTGTTCATCAATATATTTCTATACCGTTGTTAAATATAATATTTAATTATATATAAAACAGAAACTTAAATTGTAAACATTTGTTAACAACACGACAAGAAAGTGAAAACATACTTTTTCCAACTTACTTCCAGTCTGTCAATGCAGATACTTATTTTCCTAACTTTGTCTTATGTAACAGAGTGACAAAGTACAGTGTTCACGCATCATACGCGTGAACGAGCAGCGGCGGGGGACGCGGGAGGAGAGGTCTCAGCTGATCGGGTCGGCGGCCGCGCCGCGCACTCTCGCCTACAGATTCGGACAGCAACGCACGCCTAGTACCTACTAGTTTTAATTTATATTGTAACCGATTTCTGTACCAAATATAATCAATATTCAAGCGAAGTCACATTTTATTTTAAATATATCCAACATTTGGCGACCGTGAACAAAATCGAAAGTTATTCTGGTCATTTGGCGACCATAGCTTCAATATACGCTGAAGAGATTGGAAGGGATTGCTGCTTATGCTGCCTTCTGCCCTGGTGGAGTGAAGAACTTTGCTGAAGACCGTGTTGGACGTCTGGCTGGGTACTCAAGGGAAGTAGGCCTGTATTCCTATCCACTATTTTTCCTCTTCGAACTTGTGTGCAGCTTGCCGCTCCGATAGCGTTATAAGATAGCATTTCGTGTACACGTACTATCTATATTTTTCCTATTATACGCTTCGGCTATTGCGAGAGCTTGCCTATTTCCTACCTACTATATTATTTTATAAAGTATTTCTATATCTTACTGCATTTGGTGGCATTGCCTATAGTCATTTAGCTATCCATTGCATTTCAAAGCATAAATCCATTTATCATAATATTGCCTAGTCATTTTTTCCGTTAGCGATTTTTTTTTTTTTTTTTTTCCCATATACCCCCACATAAGATTATCATAAGATTTGTTGTTAACTGTTACTCATTTATGCAAAATTCCAGATAAGCGCTAAGGCCTTACGTCGCAGCTAGCTGTTTTCGCTAGGCCCAGAGCTTGGTTTGTGGCTGACGAGCCGTCAAGCGCTTGAGTGCCGACTGCGGGAGGGCGGCTGGTTCGAAGATCGACGGAACCGTTGTAACTGGTTTGATCGTTTCATTTTCTTGCCTAATTCATTGTTCAGTTTTGTTGTTTCTTTTAGTAAGTTATGGAAGGAACTGTAAAGGAGCTTAATAAAAAGCGTAGCATTATAAAGGGGAGATTAACAAAATGTAAAGACTATGTAAATGTTTTAACGCAGGTAGGCGCGAATAAATTGACTAGTATTCAAGTGAGAGAATTATCGTTACGGGTTGACAAATTTCAAGAATTGTTGTCAGAGTTCAACGAAATTCAATCGGAGTTAGAATTACTCTCACCAAATGAGGATGAGCAGTTAACAGAGCGGGAATTTGTTGAGTCACAATTTTTTTCTCTTCTTTCCACAGCTAAAGAATTAATTGAATTTGCTAATTTAGAGAAAAGATCAGAGAATGGTGAAAGCATATCGAGCCAATGTTCACATTCCATGAATTCTATAAAATTACCCACAATAAATTTACCGAAGTTTGATGGGAACTATTTAAAGTGGTTGGAGTATAGGGATACTTTCGATTCCCTTATTAATAAAAATGATTCGATTCCATTAATTAATAAGTATCACTATCTCAGATCAAGCTTGGAAAATAGTGCCGCTGTCGTTATAAGATCAATTGAGTTTACCGCTGATAATTATAGAAATGCCTGGCAAATTTTATGTGACCGTTATAACAGCAAAAATATTTTAATAAATAACCACCTTAAGTCGTTATTAAGTATCGATCCTATTGTGAAGGAATCATTTAAAGCATTGCGCTATTTAATTGATCACATATCTAAAAACTTGAGTTCTTTGCACACTTTGGGGCGTCCTACTGAACAGTGGGATGATTTATTAATATTTATAGTCTCAGCAAGGTTGGATCCCGTCACTAGTATGAAATGGGAGGAATATAAAAATAGTTTATCGGATTTACCGACACTCATTAATTTTTTCTCATTTTTACGCAACCGAGCGGACATCTTGGAAACTACCCACTATAACAGATATGATAAACATGAACATAATAAATCGAACTCTCAAAGTAATAAATCGGTGAGATCTTTCTTAGCTGCTTCGGATTCGGATACGGAAAGGAAGGATCATAAATATCAATGCGTAATTTGTAATCAAAATCATTTTGTTTATAAATGTTCGAAGTTCAAGGAAATGAACAACGATGATAGGATTCGCGAAGTAACTAAGTTAAAACTATGCACTAAATGCTTACGTAGTGGGCATAATAGTCATCAGTGTCGTTTGAAAGGTTCATGCCAGATATGTAAAGGGAAACACAACACTTTGATACATAGAAATGACACTAACACGACCGAAGAGCAAAGCGCAAGCGCACATAGTCCACCGGTTACATTATCGGCTACAACGATGACTCATACGTTGTTGTGTACGGCGCAGGTGGAGATCGTTAACGAGTCAAACAATAGAAAGGTAATGGCACGTGCACTATTAGATACTGGAAGTCAATCGTCATTTTTAACAGATGTTCTGAGGGAGAAATTAGGGTTCAATAAAACCTCTAGTGAAACCTTTAAGGTTTGTGGACTTAATGATATTAAAACTAACATTTTAGGAAAGTGTATCGTAAAAATAAATTCTCATTCAAGTACCTATAGTACTCGGGTCTCCTGTTTATTGGTGCCAACGATAACAGGTATTTTACCTAGCGTCGAAATAGACGTCCGAGAATTAGATATCCCATGCGGTATACAGCTCGCGGATCCAAAGTTTTACCAGCCTTCCAATATAGATATACTGTTGGGGGCTGACATATTTTGGAATATTATTGGAACAAATCAAATTAAGCTAGGGTCTAATAAGCCTACTTTACAAGAATCACAATTAGGGTGGTTGATAGCCGGTCCAGTCGGTATCAGTCAATCCAAGTCTAAGGTCTATTGTTATTTCAATCATTTTTCGAATCTCGATAATTCCCTTAAGAAATTTTGGGAGATTGAAGAACTACCTGCAGAGACAAAAACATATTCATTAGAGGAACAGTTTTGCGAAAATGACTTTATAGAAAACACGAGCCGCTTACCTGACGGTCGGTTTTGTGTACGTATGCCACTAAAAGAACCCGAAACTAATCTCGGAGATTCGTATTATCTGGCTAAGAAACGTTTTTTGAATTTAGAATTAAAACTAAATAGAAATCCAAAACTTAAGGAGTCATACACTCAATTTATAGATGAATATAAAGAATTAGGTCATTTGAGTGAAGTAAATGGTCTAGAGTTTGGCAACTACCTTCCACATCACTGCGTAATTCGCGAGAAGAGTGAAACGACAAAGTTGAGGGTGGTATTCGACGCCTCGGCCAAGACTACTTCTGGTAAGTCATTAAATGACATACAGGCTGTAGGTCCAGTTGTACAGTCCGACTTAATCTCAATTTTGATACGCTTCCGCGGGCATAGGTTTGTTCTCTTAGGAGACATTGAGAAAATGTACCGACAAACGGCCTTGCATACTTCTCAACGTCACCTTCAGTTAATTCTGTGGAGGGATTCATCTCATACGGAACCCGATGATAATAATGATTTAAAAGTTTTACAATTAAATACAGTAACATATGGATTGGCCAGCGCTCCATTCCTGAGTACCAGATGTTTATTACAACTGGCTAAAGAATGTAATGACGACACTATCGCGAACATTATTAAAAGTGACTTTTATATAGATGATTTGAATACGGGAGCGGAAAGTGAAAGTGAATTGCAGCACATTTACAAAAATATTAAGGAAATTCTAGATTCGGCATGCTTCCCTTTAAGAAAGATTCGTACTAACTGTTTACAGGCATTTGCTGTTGATGAAACTATGCTCGACCCGGTAGATTTAACAAAAGAATCCAGTGTGCTAGGTTTGAATTATTCTCCAAAACTAGATATTATTGGGTTTCCCTCAAAGATCGAATCGCCACCGGAAATTATTACGAAAAAGGTCGTTATAGCTACTATTTGTAAAATATTTGATCCTTTAGGATTAATTTGTGCATGCATTATTAAGGCTAAAATCTTTTTGCAACAGTTATGGGTTATCAAGCTAAACTGGGAGGAGCCTATACCACAAACTCAATTAAAAACATGGTTAAAATTCATTACTAGTTTGCACTTCCTTTCTAATATTAAAGTTAGTAGAAATGTTCTTTGCGATTTCCCGATATCCATACAACTACATTGCTTTGTCGATGCGTCACAGAAAGCGTATGCCGCATGTGTATACTTACGATCAATAAACGAAAAAAATGAGGTTACTGTAAGACTTCTGTGCGCAAAGGCAAGGGTTGCGCCCTTAAAGCCTATGACTATACCAAAATTAGAATTACTGGGTTGTTTGCTGGGGGCTAAATTATCTAATAAAATTCTTCAGTCATTTCGATTTAATATAAATTGTAAAACCATTTGGACTGATTCAACAGTGGTTTTAGGATGGTTAAAAACAGATGTGAGAAATCTAAAAATGTTTGTCTGCAACAGGGTTAATGAAATTAATGAGTTAACTAATGGTTTTGAACACCGACATGTACCCACAAATATGAACCCAGCTGACTTGGCCTCAAGGGGAGTTGAACCCCAAGATCTATCATCTTCTTCCTTGTGGTGGGAAGGTCCTTCTTTCCTAAAGAAAGAACGTTTAGAATGGCCACAAAATTCAATCGTAGCTAAAATATTACCAGAGTTGAAGGTACATTCATTATTATCTGCAGCAAACAATTCTACCGACAAAACTTCATTTATAGATTTTAATAAGCATTCCAATTTCAATAAGTTAAGTAGAATATTTGCATATGTTCTACGTTTTGTTAATAACTGTAATAAAAATAAACAAAAGTACTCAGGCCCTATAAACTCAGACGAAATAAATAATTCAATTATGTTTTTAATTAAAATTAGTCAATTACAATCATTTTCTTTCGAAATTGAGTTACTTAAACAAGGAAAAACATTACCACGAAAAAATAAATTATTACAATTAACTCCATTTATAGATTCCAATGACATTGTTCGTGTGGGTGGTCGTTTAGAAAACTCCAATTATAATTTCGATAAGAAACACCCTATAATATTGAATTCAAAACATCATTTAACTAAGATACTAATGATAAGTGAACATATACGTTTGTTTCACGCAGGTCAACAGCTACTGTTAGCGTCAGTGCGTGATAAGTACTGGCCCATTGGAGGGAGATGCCTAGCGCGGCAAGTAGTTAGACAGTGTATTGTGTGCGTTCGATTGCGAGCGAATACCTTACAACCAATAATGGGTCATTTACCTGAAGCGCGTACTAATGCTTGTTTCCCTTTCTACTCGTGCGGAGTTGACTTTGCTGGACCTTTTATGATAAGTAACCGTAAAGGTCGTGGTAACCGAATTAGTAAATGTTATCTATGTTTATTTGTATGCCTTAGTACCAAGGCAATTCACTTGGAACTTGTAAGTGACCTGAGTACTCAAGCTTTTATTTTATGCCTAAGACGATTCATATCACGCAGGGGAAAATGTCATGAGATCTTTTGCGACAACGGTAGGAATTTCGTAGGAGCTAACAATGAATTAGGTAGGCTGCTTCGATCCAGCCGTCAGTCTGTCAGTGATTATGCCTCTTCTGAAGGTATCAAATTTGTATTCAGCCCCGCTTATTCTCCCCACTTCGGTGGAATATTTGAGGCTGGAATTAAATCAGCTAAGTTTCATCTGAAACGTGTAGCAGGAAATGCTGCTTTGACGTTTGAGGAGCTAGCAACGCTGTTCACACAGATTGAAGCAATCCTAAATTCACGCCCGCTGACTCCTCTCTCGTCCAATTGTACTGATCCTTCTCCTCTGACTCCAGGCCACTTTCTAATTGGGAGACCACTGATGTCTGTCCCAACGAAGCCCATCACTGCTACTAGACCCAACAGATACGAGCTCCTAGAGAAGATAAGGCAGCACTTCTGGGAGAGATGGCGCCGGGAGTACATCTCTGAGCTGCAGCAGCGCACCAAGTGGCGCACTGGACAGCAAGGGCTCACCTGCGGTGACGTGGTGCTACTGAAGGAAGACAACTTACCGCCACTACAATGGCGGCTGGGGCGCGTGTCTCGCCTCTATCCAGGGGCCGACGGCGTCAGCAGGGTAGCTGACGTCACTACTTCAAAGGGCATTATACGAAGGGCGATCAACAGACTATGTCCTTTGCCAACTTCACAATCCAAAGATGACAACGAAGCGGAGCGGGCCGCATCCAGGTCCCCTTCCCCGTCTACTTCTTGAAAGCTATGGCTCTCAACGCGCCGGAGGATGTTCACGCATCATACGCGTGAACGAGCAGCGGCGGGGGACGCGGGAGGAGAGGTCTCAGCTGATCGGGTCGGCGGCCGCGCCGCGCACTCTCGCCTACAGATTCGGACAGCAACGCACGCCTAGTACCTACTAGTTTTAATTTATATTGTAACCGATTTCTGTACCAAATATAATCAATATTCAAGCGAAGTCACATTTTATTTTAAATATATCCAACATACAGAAAAACACATTTACACAATCTATTAACTACTCGCACTTAACAAACTATATATTATGAGAAAACGAGGTTTTATGAACATATTAATGTCATGTAAGGCGAAGCTAAAAATTAATTGCACTGACCACCAAGAATAAAATGACAATGCGTTGTTAAAAATGACTAGTACTTAGCATAATATAAGAACTCCATTATAAGTTGGGACCATTTGAATCCGAGTTTCTGTTAGTTGCCTATAACTTTGCAGGGAAGTAATCAAGGGACTTAGGGTGTTTGTATAAAGACGCGAGTTCCTGGTACAGCCAAGTCGGTACCGTAAAATAGTCGTATTTACTTATGCGCTCACACATCAAGACCTGCAGCAATCTGTACCGGAAAACCCGCTGCTCTGTGCAAGTACCCTAATTTGCTAAGAAACTGTAAGGATTCCATATTTCAGATATCCAATATAATTCTACGTCGGTCAAGAACCCTGTCAAGAGACAATCAAAAGTTTACACTAACTTCGGGCAATTACATGTAAAAATCGGTTTTCAACCTATTATTCAAGCTTTCGCCAAGTCCTCAAAATTCAAATAGTCACAATTCTGTTACAGATAAAAAAAATACTCACATCCAAAAAAATATTCAAGCGTAGAGATTCGTTAACCAGTAGACACATCCGACAAAATTGAAAATTGAAAAAATATCGCGAAAAATAAAGCTCAATACACAAGGCATCTCGTTTTTTACCTTTTTATAATAATTACCGATAAAACTAATTTTAACTTCTTAATAATACAGTGGTTTTTCTAATTGCTGTTTTGGTTGCGACCTTTTACTTGTAACGTAAGTGTCATGAGAGATTATTAGTGTACTCTCAATAGGGAACCTTACTGCCAATTTCACCCGCTAGATATTTTAAATTGTAAATAATTTTAATATATATACAGGATGAAATTAAGCCGAAGTTTATTGAAAAAAGACCGAAAAAGTTATGCGCGCGCCTTTGAGAGTTTGCTTTGGTTACGTGGTGTCTCGGTGATGGCGCCCTCAGCTTTACGTAAGATTCCCTATTAAATCAACTCGATGCAACCAAGTGGAGAGTATATACTTCCCGAATGAATATTTGTACCAAAATAAGCGTTCTAGCTAGTAGAGGAACGTGTCAGTTTTCAGACGCATTAGACTAAATTTAAGAGGCCATCTTCTAGTCTAACCGGGTGCAGCTGAATACCAGTATTTTACTTGGAGTGACTGCCAATCTGACCTCCACACAACCCAGCTACTAGGCAATACGATATCCCTTGGTAAGATTGGTTGTCAGACTTTCGGGTCGACTACCCATTACAACTATCAAAGATCTATAAATGAAAGCCATAAGACTATTCAGAATGAATGCAGACGGCGTCGAGACAATAAATGTTATGAGGGTTCGGAATAGATCGCTTTGTGACATTGGATTTTGCCACGCGTATTTGTCACGGTCACGGTATCCAGTCCGTTGAAATGTCACAAATGTGACGGCGGTTTAAAATAAACATTTGGCATGTGTCACAGCAATAATCATAAGATGACCAAAGTAGGTTGACAGGGGGCGCTGTTGGTAAACATCTGTAAAATGTATTGCAAATACAAGATGGCAGCGTTAGTTCTGATTTTGGCCAAAAGCCTAAAGACCCTTGTACAGCTGCACACTTAAAAGTATATTAAACTTTTTAATAACAGACAGCTTTTTACGCTAACTTTTAATCATTAAAACTTGCTAGTCAAATCATTAATATAAATTATCTCGTCTCTACTCAAACATAATGGCAAGTCGAATTTCGCAAAATCACTTCTTCCCGCCAAATCTTGGCAAATATCAGCGACGCAATTTTTTAAATCATCATCGACATTGTATTTTTGCTTTCAAGCTCACGCGCGTTACTTAGAGCCTTACGCCATTCAACTTTATCATTCACTGCCGACTTTTGGTTGTTTGGTCTAAATCTGCTAATATTTGGCCGATTTGTTTTGTTTTTGCTCAAGTTTTAGCTCTTTTTTTGATCTTCATCAGTTTTGCCAAATTAATTCTTAACGTCTATGCTAATAATAGATGCCTTTAGAATGTTTATTGACGTCAATATGTTCACACATACATAGGATGTTTTGGTTTACTTATTTTATCACCAAGTGCGATTCCCAGACTCAAAGTCGAAAACCATAAAATACCAATTGTTTAAATTCCCAGTTATTTGTGTTAAAGCTGTATGTTCACGGTTTCTGCGCTAAATAGAGAACTTATTTTGGCACATAATTATTTTTCATTCTCGCTTTCTACTACTTTATTCTATATCTATTTGGGTCTATTTTAGGGTACACCGGTACCAGTAAAACTGTTTCTATGGTGTAAAAACTTGTTTAAATAGATGCAGGTGTAGAAACTTGCAATTGTTTATGATTGAAAAAGACTGTATACCTTATTTTCTAAGTGACATTGTTTACCAGATCGGTTTAAAGCTCTAGAAATATTCTAGAATCCTCCAGAACTTTACATGTATTCTTTGTATAATTTTAATCTAAATAAATATTAACATTTATGTACCGTACCACACAACTAGAAGAAAAAAATATTTTTTTAACAATTAATACTGCTTTATCAGCCGATTTGTATACAATTATTGTGAATAATTATGTTGTAAAAATGTATAAATGCAATGGTTTATTTGCAAAATGGCAGTGAAGTCAGTGCCTTAACTATGTAAGTGACTCATACACTGTGACTCTTAAAATTAAGGAAATTCTGTTGCTTTATTTTTTGTCATTATATTTCTTACGCTAGAGTAAGTCGATCGTAGATCGTTGACACAGAAATATCTGCGCAATTGTTTTATATGGGGTAGCGCACATTGGGAGCCACGCCGCAACACAACGCATTGCTAAAATCACTTTCGTACATTTTGTATGGACCTTCGCACTCAACACAACACGCGGGCCGCACTGGGTTTTTTAACATGCTTTTATTAGCTTCACGTGTAACTTACTAACTAGCAAACAATGTAATAAAATCTTAGAAGTAAAATTTAACCAACTTCTAATTGTCGTAGCGAAATTAAACTTTGTATTTATATCGTTGGCTCACTATTAAAAACTTCTATGTTACAATTTTTGCACTTATTGAGTTATGAATGCTACAAGGTAATATGTGTCATTAGCCACACTTTTCAAAAACGAACCTTGAACGAGTTCCATGTTAAACATAGAAACATTCAATTTTGATTTTATTCATTTTTAGGATTGCAAGGTTCTATGTTAAACATAGGACTTTGCTTAGAGAAAAAACATCAACTTGTCTATGACCAAAGTTCTATGTCAGCTGTCAGTGTCAAAGTCATTCAGTCATTCAGTCAGTCTCAAATAAATTCAATTTCGCGGTTAATTATACGGGCTTATTGTGTCATTATATCGGTTATCCCTTCAATTTTGTGCAAAACGGATGAGCGGCGTATAATTATAGATTATTCGAGTGATGACTCCGTGGCAGATAAATATTTCGTGCCTCCATCACGTCCTTGTCGTATATCCTCAAGTTCTGAGTTCCACAGGTTCTGACGAAGTTGAGAGGTGAGTTCAGTTCAATTTCATACCCAACAGTTCAAGAAGTTTTTAAATTGACAATTTTCATGAATTTTTGAATTTTCATTTTCTTTTATTTTCAGATCTGGACACAATCAATCTGGTTCAGAAAATTTACCCGAGTCCAACGTTGATGAAGGAAATATGTGTGAAGCGCAACGTAAAAAACGATCACGTAAGCGACAGAGAAATGAACAAGAATGGAAGTCTAATAAACGAAAAGATGCAAGAAATAAGGGGTTACAATACGTGTCTAGTCAAAAGAAGCTAATGCCGGCAAAGAAGATAAGAAAAAGCAACGATTGTCTAAATAAATGTGTGTTTAAATGCAGCCAAAAGATTAGGGTAGAGCGGGGCTAGAAGTCCGGCGGGTAAGAAGTCCCAACATACATATCACGTTATCTATCCGCGCTAGAAACAGACGGTCTACGTGACCTGAAGCGGGGTGAGTGGCGACGACGAAGTCGCGAGCCGCCAGTCGTCGCGGAGCGCACATGCGAGTAACACGGCTATCGGAATTTTTTTCGCCCAAAAGTAAAAAAAAATTGTGGGTTCTCGTTTCGTTGATTGTAAAGAAAAGATTAAGGTAAGTTCATATTGCAGTTTTATTATACCCGTAAGTAATGCATGGTAATAAAATTTTCTTTTGTTAACCGTTTTTATTTTATAAGCTTGCAAATCACTGGACATAGGTATGGGGCAAGAAGTACACCGATGGGACTTCTTGCCCCGCGAGAGGACTTTTTACCCCATATGTTTTATTGAGTGATATGTTTAATAAATAGTGTATTTTTTTCTTTTAAAGGATGCGTAATTATAAAAGAAGGACAGATAGAGGGACTACACCGCTACATATTATGAAATTGGCTGCAGATGAGGTCAATAAGGGTGACAAGAAACTATGTCAAGCAGCGAAAGATTACGATATCTGCAGGAATTCTCTTAAAATGTTTATTGCAATATTGAAGAAAGACCCAGGTGACATATGTTTTGGATACCTTCCTACACGGCCAGTTTTTTCCAAGGATCAAGAGAAGAGCTTATGCGATTATTTGCTTATGCTTGCGCAAATGTTTCATGGACTGGGACCTAAAGAGGTGCGCCGCTTAGCATACGATTGCGCTCAGAAAAGAGTTTCTGCGCGCGCAGAAACTCTTATTTTTCTATCCGAAGACCCGAAGCTACGAGTCTCAGTAGAGCCACTTCATTCAACCGTACCAACGTTCAAAACTATTTCGATAAATTAGCTGAAGTTATGGACAGGTATAAATTTCCAGCCTCTTCTATCTGGAATGTAGATGAAACTGGGGTGTCAGCTGTATTAAAACCTTCTAAAATAGTTGCAGCAAAAGGCAAACGTAACGTTGGCTCTGTTAAATCTGGAGAAAGAGGCACTAATGTCACTGTTGTAGTGGCAGTCTCGGCTACAGGCTCTCACATCCCTCCAATGTTTATCTTTCCGAGGAAAAACTATCATGATCACTTCGTTCGTGATGGTCTACCAGACTGTATTGGAAAAGCAAATGCAAGTGGGTGGATCACAGATGAAGAGTTTTATTGCTTCATTCAACATTTTATCCGCCATGTAAGACCCTCAAAAGACACTCCCGATTCTTCTTCTACTGGATAATCATTCTTCACATTTGTGTGTCAAGACCCTCGATTTGGCAAAAGAAAATGGTGTAGCTATGCTATCTTTTCCTCCCCACTGCTCACACAAGTTACAGCCTCTCGATGTGTCTGTATTTGGTCCGTTCAAGACTTATAAATTTGTCTGGAGCTCAAGATTCATGGATGAGAAATAATGAAGGAAAAACCATGTCAATATATGAAATCCCGTCACTGGTCCGTACTGCATTACCCATGGCTCTTTCACCTGTTAATATTATCAAGGGGTTTAAGGCATCAGGTGTTTCTCCATTTAATCGCGAAATATTCACAGACGCAGACTACGCTCCAAGTAATGTTACAGATCGTCCCATTGATGTTAATAACACTGAAAATATACCTCCACTTATAAATGAGTCTGAGGAAACTCAGCCAGAACAATCGAGTATAGAGCAAACTCAGCCAGCACAATCGATACAACAACCGAGAGCAATATCTCCTCAACCTTCAACATCTAAAGCAGTATTTTCCCCTAGAGCCGTTCTACCTGTGCCCAAAGCCGGACCCCGTAAAACCTCAAACACCAGAAAACGTCGCAAAGCAACTATTTTAACTGACACTCCTGAAAAAAATGAGTTAGAGAAAGAACAAGAGAAGAGTAAAATGAGAAAAACTAAAGAAATTAAGAAGAGAATTACAGTAAAGAAGAAATTTTTAAAAGAGAATAGCCCGTCACACGGTGGGCTGAAAATCAGCTTTCATAAACTTAGGGATTTCAATCTGCAAGTGCCAGATTTTTTGCCGGATATCGCTTCTATTAGTTGTTACTATATTCAAAAATGACACCCGAGGTTATTCTGCACAAAAACGAAGGAATTATAATTTTTTTACGAAAAATTTGTATGAAGCTAGTATGAAAAAGTTAATTATCTCGCAAACAGGAAGGAAAACCGTAATATCCTTGCAGGTGGTTATAGTATAGTGCGTTTCATCAAAGAAGTCCCTTCGCTGTAATGTTGGTAGCGCTTAAATGAGTGCTGCCAGGCTGTGAAAATTATATTACCCAATAAATCTGTATAAATTGAAAACGAAAATTTATTTTGGTTGTTCTTTTTGTTTGGTCACCTTTCAACAAAGGTCTATAGAAAATTATACCTTACGTGTAAAGATAAGTATTCATAAAATTAAACTCTTAATATAACCATAATAATTATTTATTTGCGAAACTTCTTAATAAGCTGTAATGATTAACAACAAAATTACTTTTTAAAATAACTGTGCCCGTCCAAAGGACCTACACCCGTTATAGCACTATCTCCAGGGTCACTATCGTCTGAAGTATCTCCTATAGTATATCTAGTCATCTCCTACTTCTATTATAAATCGATCTATTTTGTTATCAACAGTTACTCCATTGTTGAAGTACTTATCTTCTATGGTTTCTACGTGGCTGCATTCTTTTATCCACTCTTCTGGCGTGCTACTGCAAATTGCCTCTTCAGTTATTTTTACAATATTTTTTGCTTCCTGACCCACGTTTTTTTCAGCAATCCGCCTTTACAAAAGACTCCATATGAGTTCGATTGGATTCAGGTCTCAATGATAAGGAGGAAGTCTTACAACTTTATGACCGTGTTCTTTTAACAATGAATCGACTTCGTAGATAGGTGGTTCTTTATGGTCTTTAATTATTTTTAAAGGTGTAGGTAGGCACCTACGGGGTAGCAGCGGGGACTAGGGAGCATCTAGTTCTGGCAATGGCAACCCTATTTTATGGCGGCGACGCGAAGTCTCACACATTCTAATGGAATTATTGGCGCTTTGTTACGTTTTTCACTCTCACAAAACGTTTTGACTTTCAACACCAACTCTCTTTCGCCACTTTTAAGTGTCTTCGGCGTGATTAAAACCGTAAAATAACTATAAATCTTGGAAAAACTCAACAAAGCCTACGATGCGTCTAGCGTTTGACGTTCTTGACAGTCAGGTGTGCCAATATAACGGCGAAGGGAATTCTTTCGGGAAACGCACAATACTAATTATTTATGATTTTTTGACATAAGTATGTCATATAACGGTTATCGCTGCTAATTTTTTTTTTTTAATCGTCAAAATATTTTTATTTATTTTTACACATGAAACTGTTCCATTTGATTTTGAAGGTTGAGGAACACAGACTTTTAACAACACGTAACATAAAATAGCATCACTCCTATATTCCCGAAGGAGTAGTCAGAGGTTTTATAGTACATCCACACTTAGACAACTATGTTTGAATTAGATATTTATCAATACAAAATGAGTTTTAAAACTTTACATACATCCAAAATACCAAATAACAAATTGTTTAGTCTTCTAATAAGTCTGAATAGGCGATTAAATGATTGTTAATGATTTCTGATAAGTAAGCTAATTTGTTGATTAGTAGTACTAAGAGTTCTAAGAAATGTTTTGGACGATTATAAATTTTCATTAGCACAACTTTTAAAACTCTAATGAGGGTAGTTAACTAATCATCGACGTTTTGCAATAAAAGGGCTAAAATTTTGCTTTATAATTTAGATTGTTCACAACGGTGTAACTGCTAACACTATTTTTTTGCCCTGCGACTGTAAAATCTTAAAATGGAAAGTTTAATCACAAATTTAGACTTGTTGGTTCTTCTAAAAAGAGAGAGTACTTCATTTAATCATGAAGTATTGTTTGGTGCAGTTGTATCCCGCATAGGCGATTGCCTTTCTACCGAAGATCGAGTAACTCTCAAAGAATTTTGTCGAAAATTCACGCGAGCTGCTTTACAGAGATGGCAGAAATCCAACCGATTCCTTGATCACTTCAGAAGACTGTACGGAAATTGGCTGCAAGCAAATATTGATTGGCCAAGTTGTGTGCAAACTTTAGTTAATCAAGAACCAACTGTTGATGAGATACCAAGAGCACAATCAGACTCTCAAGAACCGTCGTCGTCGGCATCATTGTCCGTTCGCGTTGGAACAATGACAAAAAGGTCCCGAAAACCATTCGAAGATTTGAGAAGTAAACAGAAAAAGAGAAGATCTGATGATCATACAGGCGAAGACTCCAGTGAATTGGCATATGCAGCTGCAGCGCGTTTAAAAAAAGAAGGGCATGAGGATATCGCATCTGTGATCGAATACATGATGAAAAATCCTGAAGCAGCCGTTAAAATTAAAGAAACGCTTAAGAAACCAGTGAAAAAAGTCATATTTACACCAGAGAAAGCGCTTGGATTGCTTCTTTCACTAAAACTGTCATAGTGGCAATATATTACTTTGCGAGAGGCTGCCATTCGGGAAGGTGCTAAGGATATTTATCCATCCTACTATAAAGTGCAACAAACTAAGCTTGATTGCTACCCTCCGAAGCAATCAGTGTCAGTTACGGATTCCTCGGCTAGGATTACGCTTTACTTGACATCATGGTGATGAGGATCCTTCAAAGTCTTTCTGGCTATACGGATGTGCATAATAAGCAGCTAAAGCTGATATCCAAGTGGGGATTTGATGGTGCTTCCAACCAAAGCCGATACATGCAGAAAATGGAGGGTGAGCAAGATGATGCAAGCATTTTCATGACCTCATTGGTGCCACTAAAACTGACAGATGGAGATACTACTGTATGGACGAACCCAAAACCATGCTCAACTTTGTATTGTCGTCCAGTTCAGTTTACTTTTGTAAAGGAGAGCGAAGCAGTTGTCATTGGTTTCAAAAGACAAATGGATGATGAAATTGAGGCCCTTAACCCCACAGAGTGCATTAATAATAACATGGTGACTCATCAACTAATGATGACAATGATCGACGTCAAAGTCTGCACGTACCTTTCTGAGGCCAGAGGGGCAATTCCCGTATTTTTAAGACCGTTCGCATTCTAATCTCAGTCTCAATCTGTCAAAATTACAATCAATTTACATACATTTTTGACAGGTTTTTGACATTGATTGTCGCTGGGATGAGATTGCGACTTGAATTTTAACGTTTTTTAAGTACGAGAATTGGCCTACAGATCAAATGCATCGTGCTACCTGTGCTTAGCAAAACCTACGGAAATGAACCGCTTAGATTTTGTAACATCAAAGACTGTGTGTGCTGACACGCACGTGTCGTTACGGACTGACACGCACGTATTAATTGTATGGAATGTCTGTTACATTTTGCGTACAGGCTCGACTTCAAACGGTGGGCAGCGAGAAGTAATGAGGACAAAGAAATGTTGCAGAACAGAAAACAATCTATTCAAAATAAATTCAAAGATCAGCTCAATCTGTTGATTGATATTGTGAAACAAGGCTCGGGAACTACCAATGACGGGATTACCGCAAGAAAGTTTCTCGAGTTTCCCAATAAAACTGCAGCTATTACCGGGTTGGACGAAGATCTTATTAAAATATTTGCTGTGATTTTGCAAGCGATAACATCTGGCGAGAAGATCGACGTAATAAAATTTATAGATTTTGCCCGCAAAACAGCAGAAAAGTACGTGGAATTGTACGACTGGTACTACATGTCGTCAACCGTACATAAATGATTAATACACGGGGCTGATATAATCGAGAAAAATTATATTGTGCCGATTGGGACTCTCTCGGAAGAAGCCTCAGAGTCTCGAAACAAAGATTTTAGGAGGTTCCGGGAACATCATTCGCGGAAAAGAAGCAGGCAAGATTCTAATCAAGATATCTTAAATATGCTTATTGTTTCTTCGGATCCTTTCCTAAGTGCACAAAGGCCTAAGTTAGATGCCAAAATAAAGCCTGCCTTTTTGCTTTTTTTTGCCTTTTTGCTTAAACTCTCGACTTAATTCAGTTTCAGGAAAGTGAGTTCGAGTTTTTAGATATATCCAATCTGGATTCTTACTCAGAATTGGAGTCCGACAACGACAGTGATAAGGAAAATGTTTAATATTTGATTTCATTTTTTCTATTTTTTTTATATATTTTTTTTGTTTTATATAGTCTTAATATTTGGGTCAATAAAATTCTTCATAATTAACAATGTTCTTAATTTAGTCACTAAAAGGAACAGAAAATGAAAAAAATCAATAAAAATATTTTGACAATTTAAAAAAAAAAAAATTGCAGCGATAACCGTTATATGACATATGTCAAAATATCATAAATAATTAGTATTATAACCACCTGTAAGGATATTACGGTTTTCCTTGCTGTTTGCGCGATAATTAACTTTTTCATACTAGATTCATACAAATTTTTCGTAAAAAAATTGTAATTCCTTCGTTTTTGTGCAGAATTACCTCGGGTGTCATTTTTGAATATAGTAACAACTAATAGAAGCGATATCCGGCACAAAATTAGGCACTTGCAGATTGAAATCCCTAAGTCTATGAAAGCTGATTTTCAGCCCATCGTGCGTCACCTTCCTCTGAAGATGAAGAGTATTTTTGCATTATATGCTGCGAATTTTATTCAGAAAGCAAGTCAGGAGAGGGGTGGATTCAATGTTCCATTTGCAAAGGTTGGGCACATGAACTATGTGTGTTTTAATTCAAATTTGAATTTTATCTGTCTTAATTGCGATAGCGATGAAGATTAGGGAGTTTCTAAATACTTAGCTGATTATAAATTAAGATTTTAAATTACTGCCATTATAATAAAAGACTGATTTTGTGTACGTTAATAAGCAAAGCTCAAAATAATTCACGTTTCGTTTTGTTTAATTGTTTTCAAGTTGGAATTGCATGTTGATTATACTAAAATATTAAGATTTGTTGATTATATTGATATTTTAATAACAGAAATATTATTAGATAATGATTTTAAAATAATGCATTTTGATTTAACCTAATAATTGACAACAAATACCTAATTAGCTAGCCATTAGGATGTATGGACTTCTTACCCCAAACCTGGGATAAGAAAAAACCAGTGAAAAAATCTGATAGCTGACATTTTTCGTTGAATTTTCATCATTCTTTCCTTTGCATCTCCTGTCAGGTTGTAAACAACTCCTATTATTCAACAAAAACATTCGTTTTTCTTCTGAAGAAAATTAATAATAATTTGTAAAAATTTATAACCTTTCTTCATTAGTAGGGTAGGGCGGGGCTAATGTTCCCAATTTTCACTCTAAGCCCCATAAAGTCTTAAAATCGAGTACTTACTGTCAACAATAAATGTTGTATAAAACCTTACACAATTCAGCTTAACGCTCATGGAAGAGCTTTTAATAATATTTTGCTTGGATCTATCCAAGCAAACAATTATTAAAAGCTATGCCATTTGGAGCGAGAACACTGCTGGAAGAAATGGAAATGATATAGCAAGTGCAGTATACAAAATTTTGACACAGGTTCTGCTTGACAATCTCAATTTCACATCAATTATATTATGGAATGATAGTTGTGTTCCACAGAACCGCAACAGCATCATGAGCTTTCCTTTAATAAAGATATTTCATGGTATAATGATTTTTAATGCTACACTGTGACAAGAAAAAAAGGGGAGGCCTATAGGTACCCAGCAGTGGGTGATTCTGGGCTGAAATGATGATCTCTTTCACTTATTTCAGGGGAACAAAGTCCTAAGTTCTGGTAAAATAAATAAATTTAATATTCTTTCAATCACAAAGCTCTAATGTTATTTTAATTTCGTTAATATTTCAGAATATAAAAGTCGATATCTAATTTTTTGTTCTTAGAAAGCATTACGTAGTCCTAAATTAACATATTATAAAGTCACTTAGTCATTAGGGCTACATGTATACATTTTACTAAAGTCAAATTACTCAACTTCATTCAAATTAACTTAGAACCTTGTAATAGTGAGCCAACGATTCGTAGTTCGGGTGACAAATCTATAATTTGGTATTTTGAAGCTGACCTGATGATGTAGACTGGAGGTAGATAGTGGAACCCTTCAGTGGCTACTAGTAAACCCCTCGAGATTGGGCGCATATGATTCTTTTTGACGAGTCCAATACATTGGACTTAGGCAACGAGGGTCTGATGATGGAGCCAGGTGGGTAGTGGAACTCTTCAGTGGCTACTAGTTGTGTTCATATGAAATCAAAAAGCGTGGAGCGCTTTTTAGTTGTGTGTAATTAATTTAAAGAAAGCGGTCCACGCTTTTTGATTTAATCATTGGATATAAAAGAAGAACTAATACAAGTAAATTTAGTTATTTTATAATTTTTTGTGCGGATGAAAGCGTGTTTTTTTTTACTACATATTTTTTTAGTTTTGCAATCCGATGCGATGCGGCGCAATGTAGCTGCAGTAGGCGGCAGTCTTTACTTTTCATTTGTTCACAGTGTATAAGAACCCAAACTGTTAGTGTAACTTTGATTATAATAGCATAATACTCGTAATTATTTCGTTTGAAAATCAACAACCACGTCTTTGTGAACGTTTAAACCTACAATTTACTAGTGATAATTAAAACTATAATAATAATATTATGCGTAATATTCAGATCGCCACCAGTCAACCAAGGAAAGGAATATTTAACAAAATGTTTTACTGTTAAAACTATGGGCTATTAGGTAAAAACGAATATTGTGATCGTAGAACGTGAATTTTAATTTAATTAACATAATTATGTATAGGCTGTTTATTTACTCACATAAGAGCCCCTATCAGTTTCGCGGTCTAAAAACCAAAAATTCTGTTTTTTCAGCGCTAATTTCTCAATAACCTTAAGGTATCTGTATATTTTGAATGCACAATTATTCATCACCTATTTATCTAGTAAGTCTACGAATTTAAATTTTGCTAAATACTCCATATAAATTACAAAGACAAAAATCTAACACACGTTTTCACGTAAGCACGAAACACTAGGTTTTTCAAATGCTTTTTTAGCTTACTGGTAGCAAATAACAGTCTGAGAAAAATCTGAAATACTGGGCATATGGTATATTAATAAGTCTACGATTTATTTTATTAAAGTTTAATGAATTAGTACTTTTAAAAAAATGTGACCCGCGATGAAAAAACGCAATAGAATCATGTGCAAAACCGTCGACTACGCGTATAAATTTATTTAAAATATCAAAGTGTTTTTAAAATTTGAGGTGTTTATCTATCAAACTCAATTTTAATATTTTATTTTTGACTGCTTGTTTAATTGTAATAAAATATCTAAATAATGCCTTATTAAACCGATGCGCTTGCTCGAGGCATTCAGTCGCGCCCGAGGGCTTCTCGACGATGGACCTGTGTCGTCCGTGACGTTCGCTGCTCCAGACCTAACCTAACCAGTTTTACGATTTTCAGCTATAGCTCGAACGCACACAGACATACTGCGCTCCGATAGTTACCTAAACTAGTAGCGCGCCGAAATTGTTAGGGGCTCTTAAGGTTCTTCCCAGTTCCCATCATACTGAACAGCTTCTGTTTAGAAAACCAATACAAACTTGTGAAAAAAAATGTGCTGGGAATGTGGTTCACGTGATTGTGTATCGAATAGAAATGTAGAACCGCCCGCCCTGAACTGATTCAGATGACTAAATCAAAAGCCTGTATGTACAACCGGTAATTTCGAATTGGCAAGGATCTTCGGCGATTCAAAAAACTTCTATTTAGCCAGCAATAATGTTTGTACAATTGCTAAACTAAGGTATTTTTTGGAATTGGTATAGCTTCAGTAATCAGCTCTTTCAGATCATAATGAAACCTCACTTATACCACAACATATTACATCTAAAGTTAAACAAAATGTACTTTCTATTTTTAATGTCAACCAGTCTAGTTTTCTTGAGAGTTCTAGAATAAAATAACGTTGGTGACTTTGTATCAAAAACAAGCTTTTTTGCAAAAAAAAAAAAAGTGTTTTTTTGTCTTTCATAATGTTATCACATTCTTTGGTATGTAACAGAAAATCATGTTTACATCATTACTTTCAAGCGAACCCCATCGGTATAATTGTAAAACTTTTTATTTTTCAGATAAATAGAACATTAGGACTGTTAATAAAATATTTTTATATTTATAGTAGCAACATGTATACAGGCAGCTGCGGTAAGAAATAAAGAGCAAATATTAATATTAACGAGACCTTTGAAGGCCTGAGATGCTTTCGTCATATAACTTAACCATGATTTAATTTTCTTACACAAATATCAATATCATGCCATACCTTAATTCTTAACAAGCCCACGTTACAGACCAAGCTTTGCTTTAGCGTACCACGAATATTAACCTTACGACTAATATGAATAGTTTCAATTTGCTTTATCCCGAGACCTACGAATTTTCTTACACTTAGAGGTTAACTATGTAAAGAATACCGATTTAATGTCACAAAATAATTAGTTTGTGTTAAAGAGATAGTATACTGCGTGTTATGTATTGATAACATTTAGAATACTGAAATTTTGTTTACGATAATTGTAAAAAACAACCATTGTTCAGATTTTTTCAATATATTATGTAGCTGTTCGGAGTATTAGGAGTTTTTATTTCTTTGGTAGTTTAGCTGCACACCATGTATCTACGCCACCTACGTCATAATTTATACACTTACATCACTTTATAATCAGATATTTGTAATGTTGTCAACTTCACCCCCACTTGTCGAAAGCCTGGGGCCACTTAATAATAATAATGAATCTATTGTCCAAAACACACAAAGCTGATAAGATTGGTTGGCCGAAACAACTATTTATATTTTACAAGCGCGCCTCTGTCATTGTAATTTGAGCCTTATGTCAATGTTCATTAGAAGAACGTTCATAAATTTCACATAATTCGAGCTCATGATTTGCAACAACTCTATCCATTCATATTAGCTGACTTGAGTTTTAGCAACTGATTCAATTGGCTTTCATATCAACACCGGTTGTAGTCAAATTATACCTTTAAGGGGCTAAGCGTAACCATAATTTTTTATGGAGTATACTATCTCTTAAACTTTCTATAACAACGGTATTGGGTGTCAACATCTACCCAGGGGTTACTGATCAATACGTACTTGCTTGCGTTATCAGTCGACGATGACGTCACATGCCCTCGAGTCGACATCCACTTCGGTCGTTTCCGCCAATCTCTCTTGTATAACGGACTCGGTCCGCTCTATACCCAGAGCGGCCGTTTCGTTCGATTTTGCACTGCATAAAAGACGTGGAAAATATAGGTTACAGATAGATTTTTCATGCTACAGAAATGATCTTTGACGATAATACGTGTTGTTACTATAATCCGAACGCAAGAAATATTCGGTCAGAAGGCATTGATTGATTCATTGATTTGAATAAATATGGTATAGTTATGGAACATTAATTCGAGAGCATAGCGATTAGAATTTGTGTTTCCTGTTTGGATTCACATACTCACCAAAGTGTTAGTTTCTCAAATGAATGTTCATCGCGTAACAGAAGCTCGCGCAAAGTATGTTTGCGAAACAAATTCGTGTAGCGAAAGCTCGCGGTGAGTACCATCTTTTATTGCGACAAGAGCACGACATGTGGCCGGTCGAAACGTCACATGTGTATATAGTAACAACACTATGTTCGCCGGTACGCGCGTCACTTACGCGTGCGCGTGCGCGGGCGCGGGCGCGGGCGGCTCGGCGCGCGCGCCGCCCAGCGGGAGCGACTGCGGCCGCCGCAGCCACGTGCAGCGCTCCTCCTGAACCAAATGTACACGTTGTCATTGACTAACTACAAAATTCTCAAACGACACTTTTAAAATGTTCTTTAAGAGGGCTATCACATTTTTTCTTGTTTTTGAGTGTGTGACTCTTCAAACACTCAAATACAAGAAAAAATGTGATAGCCCTCTTAAGACGCGGACCAACTACGATTTTAATCGCTATTACCGCACTCACACAACCGCATCTGCGCGTTTTACGGTAATTATGCACACACTCGCAAACGCTAACACGGGCGTTTGTGTGCTCAAGGAAAGTTGCATAGTATACGTAAGGAAATCAGATGTTTTCTGTTGAATATACTTACTTATGACGTGCGTTCTAAAATTCGATGTAATTACAGTGTCGGTTCATAATATGATACAATAAATAATTACACATAACAATTAAAAAAAAAAACATCACTACTGTTTATTTTTATTACAGTACATGATAAACAGGTCAAATATAAACATTCCGAATTTTACCCGACTGCTCTAGAAGGGGAATTATGCTTTTCGGGTGTAAGTCAGTATCAGGGATGGAAGGGTTAATTAAATGGGTAGTTATGCCATTTCAAACTAATGTTTGTGTTTTAGATAGGTACTTAGTGGGTGCGGTAAAAAAATAGAAAACAAAACCAACATAAAGGCCCTCGGACCACTTAAAAATCACATAAACTCTAAATAAATGCAATAATATCACAGCTCCAAAGTGACAAATGCCATAATGTTTCTAAGAAAATGCGGAGCCGGGACGGAAGCTAGAATTCTGAAAAATTTAGACGATAGAGGGATCATCCACGGGAATGGAAGCTGCTGCTGGCTGAATATTAGATGGTATTTGCTAAAATTGGTAAAACAGTGCGTGAATTGAACTAAAGTTCTGTGGCGGACTACTAAGGCTACTCACTGCCTAATATTGAAGTGAAAATTCAGTCTCAGTGGAAATATGGGCAATAAAAATAAAATGTTGCGAAAGAGTTTTACAAGAAAAAGACGAAAAACTCGAAAAAATGATGGAATGTTTGGGTAAGTAGGATGATTACGGTATTGTATCATAACATTTGAAATTTGTATTTACTTTAGTTTACTTACGAAACTGTATAAATCTATAGAAACGGCATTGACAATTTCTACAAACATTTTGCTAAATCCAAAAACAAATAGGTGCACTCTATTTTGATGTCTATAGAATGCATATTTGAATGCGCCTAGTGCAAACGTCTCTGGTCGAAGCAACCATCGAGGCGATAGCCATATTGCAATAGTAGGTATAAGTAACAAAAACAAACTTGCAGATAAATCAGAGTGCGTTCGTAATTATTATAATAATATAAATACTGCACACTAGTTATATATAAAGCATTTTGATTCTTTTGTAAGATTATTTTTATAATATTTATTGAGTCATTAGACCAGTGCCGATAATTTTTGAAAACGAAAAAAGTCACAGTAGGCTGAAACCCATTGGAAAAGAAAGAGAATATAACAAAAATGAAAGGAAAAATAATTTACGGGCGATCCGAGGTCGGGAAGTGGGGGTTATCTCGATTTCCGGCAAAACTACAAGTCTTATGGAAAAAAGTGTAATAGCAAAGTTGTAGGTAATAAAAAGATCTACAACTTTTGTATTCACACTTTTTTCAAGTAACCTCGATATTTATGTGAAAAATTCAAATAACCAAGTTCTTGGTTTTTTATTTTTATCTTTTACACAGCAATTATTTTTTACCGAGTTTTAAAAAAGCAGATATTTTCACGTGAGAATTTTCGATTGAAAATTAGGGTGCTTTTTCGATATTAGGTCAAAATAAGGTGAAAAAAACAAATATTTTAAATCAATAAAAATACAGTGTGCTTGAAACATAAAAAGGTAAGTATTCGGCAAATTTCGCGAAAAAAAAAATGCTGTGTAAAAGATAAAAACCAAAAACTTGGTTATTTGAATTTTTCACATAAATTTTGAGGTTACTTGAAAAAAGTGTGAATACAAAAGTTGTAGATCTTTTTATTACCTACAACTTTGCTATTACACTTTTTTCCATATGACTTGTAGTTTTGCCGGAAATCGAGATAACCCCCACTTCCCGACCTCGGATCGCCCGTAAATTATTTTTCCTTTCATTTTTGTTATATTCTCTTTCTTTTCCAATGGGTTTCAGCCTACTGTGACTTTTTTCGTTTTCAAAAATTATCGGCACTGGTCTAATGACTCAATAAATATTATAAAAATAATCTTACAAAAGAATCAAAATGCTTTTTATATAACTAGTGCAATATTTATATTATTATAATAATTACGAACGCACTCTGATTTATCTGCAAGTTTGTTTTTGTTACTTATACCTACTATTGCAATATGGCTATCGCCTCGATGGTTGCTTCGACCAGAGACGTTTGCACTAGGCGCATTCAAATATGCATTCTATAGACATCAAAATAGAGTGCACCTATTTGTTTTTGGATTTAGCAAAATGTTTGTAGAAATTGTCAATACCGTTTCTATAGATTTATACAGTTTCGTAAGTATACTAAACTAAATACAAATTTCAAATGTTATTATGATACAATACCGTAATCATCCTACTTACCCAAACATTCCATCATTTTTTCGAGTTTTTCGTCTTTTTCTTGTAAAACTCTTTCGCAACATTTTATTTTTATTGCCCATATTTCCACTGAGACTGAATTTTCACTTCAATATTAGGCAGTGAGTAGCCTTAGTAGTCCGCCACAGAACTTTAGTTCAATTCACACACTGTTTTCAGTCATAAATTACTTGAAAACTACAATCGAATTATGCACAGAGCGTCCGGTGCCAACCATCCAAGTCGAGCGCTGCCCGACGACTAAAGTATGACCGCGTAAACGATTGTCACCACTATGGAGCGTCAATAAGATTGAAAATTGAAAATGATATTTGTGTTGAAATGTGACGTAAGCTGCGAATGGGCATTTATTTTACTGCTTTTCTTTAGATTATTTAAAATATAGACATAAAATTAAATAATGGTTTGGTTAAAGTTTTAATAAAATGGAAAACCTACTAAATTCTTAAAAAAAAACTGTTGTTATCGCTGGAAATACAGAGATCTTCGACGTCAAAGTTTATTTTTGTGCTACAACTTCCCAATTTTTTATTGGGAATATCAAACTATTATTTATTATTCTGTTCGGTTTAAATTCTTCTTTATACCCTTCTCTGTTCACTGTATTTTTCGCGTTACTTATTTTTATTACATTACGTCATACTCGACGTTCTAAGAAACCAATTTTTGGGAATATTGAGATAACACCCCGCCTTAAGCCCCATTTTTATGGTCGACAAAAGTAGCACAATATAGTTGTTGGAACAATTTGCATACAATCACACATACTTACTACTTCTACATACTTGTCTTACTTACTGCAACAACATTTCTTTTTCTAAATTATTAATTAATTTATAATATTATTTAAAGTGTATTTTTTTATGTTTGTTATGCTTTTACGCTAAAACAACTGAACGAATTTGGATAAAATTTAGCACATGGGTAGACGATATTCCCACGGGATCACACACAACATAACAGATTTTAATACATCTGAGGCGTTGTACAGCAAAAAATATAACAAACAAAAAACGAACAAGAGAAATTAACAAAATTGCCACAACAAAGTATAGATAAAAATGCAATTAAGAAAAATGGTAAAATAATTTACATAATTATCTATCTTTTATCCATCATATCACTGAATCTAAACCATTCGCGACACAGCAACACAAAAACATGTTGCAAGTTACAACAAATTGAGAAACTTTTACTTTTATTACTAACCTGACCTAACCTATGCGGTATCATTGGACATTTGACCTTAGTAGTAACAGCATGGAAATTAAAGGCTGTTTGTTGTCTGTATGACAATTGTATTTCGCTTACCTGAGGTGTGATGATAGCTGTAATGTCTGTCTGTGTTGCGACCGGCTCCGCGTGGCTTTTAGTAGATACGGCCTTCAGAACTTCTTGCATACAGCCTTGCAGTTCCGCTACCTAGCAAGAGACGACGTATGTATCAGAAATGGCGGCAGAATCTTCACAAAGAGCTGTAGTATATTTGAATTCAGAATCATAGACAATTTTACACACATTGCCACTTACTCAACTATCTACTGTAGAGTCATGTTATTTAATTAGATTTTTGAGTAACATATTGTAATGATAAGGTGTTGATTACAGTTTGCAATGTAATTTGAACTTTGGCACGTATGACTTTGAGTCTGTATTATTAAAACTAGATATTTATGCAAAACTCTGGGTAATTTTACATTACAGTTTGTACATACCTGTGCCTGTAGACTGAAACACGTCTCCGACAGTTGTCGCAACGCGTCTGTGCTGTCATCTGATTCTGATAGCCTTTGCTTCTGATTATCTAAAATTAAAAGCAATGACTTACAATTCAATTATGGACTAAATGAGGTTTTTCGGATAATGGTTCGAAGTGAGTCTTATAAAATTGAATTCACTAAATCGGCAAATCGGCGCCGGTCTTCGGCATTTTGAGCGAAGAAAAATGAAACGCTGCGAATGCCGACAAAGTGGGCGTGCAACTTAAATCAGGACAAACTCTCAAATCAAGGGTAACTCACCAGCAGCCTGTAAAGTGGACACTTTCTTCCACAATGCATTGATGGCTTGCATCTGTAGTTGCTGTATCTTTCGTTCAGACTCTAAAGCAGCCTTCGTCGCCTCCATGTCGCACGTCAACCTCCTTCGAATTAGAAAAATCTATTTAATTTAAGTTTATACAACCATTAATTAATAATAGAAACAAATGCACAATGTGTGGTTCGACACATTTTGGCAAAATTTAACCATCAGTTACTATTTTTAACTAATGGAATGAAATCAGCATTAAATCTCGATGTGCCATATTCGCGCTCCGTGTATATGGCGTGGCAGGGCCATCGATGCGCAACTTGTCACTGTGGATTCAGTACATGACTCTGAAACCCCCTGCGATGAAATTTATCTTTCGTTATTTAAAAAAAAAATGCTGTTCCATACAATTTGACCGTAACCACTTTTCTATTAAATAGGATATTTTTTTAATAACCAACGAAAAATTTCCACGCTAGAATCATGTGTTTATTTCATGGTTACAGTATGCGGGTCGGAGTCCCTGCCGCCCTGTACCTATTATAGAACTAGAATAAAAAAAAAAAAAAAACAATAGTAAATTAAACTCACTGTATATGCTGCCTGGCCCTCGCCGCTTGTATGGCGTGCAGTATCCGCAGCGTATCCTTATTGAGGTTCCTACTTCTGTACCCCCTCCACATCTTCTGAATAGTCACGGCAGCCATAGATTCCACGCTCATTTTCTTTTGCCGTCTCTGATTCGACGCTAACTTCATGATATCGGCACCCATATTCTCCGAATCAATCGTGATACCGTTTAGTTTTTTCTCGTCGTTTTTCAATTCTATTTTTGACAAGCTGCCTTTCCGTTGTTCCATTCTCATTTTTAGTTTGGGTGATGACGTAGCGCTCTTTGGTAGTTTCGGGGAACCTTTCATGTTTTTGGCGTGTCGTGGCTTGTCTTCGTGAATGCTACTGTTACTCGACTGCGATGAAGTGTTCGAGACGCTGTGTATCGAGTTATTGGTCGGCTTTGGTATTGATCTTTGGATGTCGTATATCGGGTCTTGGTAGTCCGGACTCATTAACGATTCGGGTACGGGAACCATTTTCGATGCGGCTTCTAATGAATGGTTTACTGGCTTTGGTTGCGCTATCTCTGTGAAAGTTGAAGAGTTGTAAGTCTTCGTAGGTTATTATTTTTAAAGAATTAAATGAAATGTTTATTTCTGTAAGTAGATCTTTTAAGACACTTTTACACGTCAATATTTTAAAACTAGAAGGCGCCGGCATTTCCTAGCTGACTGATCACTGCGAGAAAATGCCGAAACAAAACAAACTCAGAGGTCGTGGTCTCTTTTAAAGTCCAAACATTGTATTATTACGATTTTTATGTGAGTCTAACAATGCAGGGCCATCACATGAAGAAAGAGCCATTGCTGCTTTGAGTTGACCTGTCTTAACAGACGGCATGCATGCATCAAGCATGCCGTCTGTTAGGACACGTCAACTCAAAGCTTTAAACGAGCAGTAGCTTAAGGCGCGGACCGACTACGATTTTAATCGCTATTACCGCACTCACACAGCCGCATCTGCGCGTTTTACGGTAATTATGCACACACTCGCAAACGCTAACACGGGCGTTTGTGTGCTCAAGGAAAGTTGCATAGTATACGTAAGGAAATCAGATGTTTTCTGTTGAATATACTTACTTATGACGTGCGTTCTAAAATTCGATGTAATTACAGTGTCGGTTCATAATATGATACAATAAATAATTACACATAACAATTTAAAAAAAAACAATTAAATCACTACTGTTTATTTTTATTACAGTACATGATAAACAGGTCAAATATAAACATTCCGAATTTTACCCGACTGCTCTAGAAGGGGAATTATGCTTTTCGGGTGTAAGTCAGTATCAGGGATGGAAGGGTTAATTAAATGGGTAGTTATGCCATTTCAAACTAATGTTTGTGTTTTAGATAGGTACTTAGTGGGTGCGGTAAAAAAATAGAAAACAAAACCAACATAAAGGCCCTCGGACCACTTAAAAATCACATAAACTCTAAATAAATGCAATAATATCACAGCTCCAAAGTGACAAATGCCATAATGTTTCTAAGAAAATGCGGAGCCGGGACGGAAGCTAGAATTCTGAAAAATTTAGACGATAGAGGGATCATCCACGGGAATGGAAGCTGCTGCTGGCTGAATATTAGTTGGTATTTGCTAAAATTGGTAAAACAGTGCGTGAATTGAACTAAAGTTCTGTGGCGGACTACTAAGGCTACTCACTGCCTAATATTGAAGTGAAAATTCAGTCTCAGTGGAAATATGGGCAATAAAAATAAAATGTTGCGAAAGAGTTTTACAAGAAAAAGACGAAAAACTCGAAAAAATGATGGAATGTTTGGGTAAGTAGGATGATTACGGTATTGTATCATAACATTTGAAATTTGTATTTACTTTAGTTTACTTACGAAACTGTATAAATCTATAGAAACGGCATTGACAATTTCTACAAACATTTTGCTAAATCCAAAAACAAATAGGTGCACTCTATTTTGATGTCTATAGAATGCATATTTGAATGCGCCTAGTGCAAACGTCTCTGGTCGAAGCAACCATCGAGGCGATAGCCATATTGCAATAGTAGGTATAAGTAACAAAAACAAACTTGCAGATAAATCAGAGTGCGTTCGTAATTATTATAATAATATAAATACTGCACGCTAGTTATATATAAAGCATTTTGATTCTTTTGTAAGATTATTTTTATAATATTTATTGAGTCATTAGACCAGTGCCGATAATTTTTGAAAACGAAAAAAGTCACAGTAGGCTGAAACCCATTGGAAAAGAAAGAGAATATAACAAAAATGAAAGGAAAAATAATTTACGGGCGATCCGAGGTCGGGAAGTGGGGGTTTAAGGGTAAAAAGCGGTTTATCTCGATTTCCGGCAAAACTACAAGTCTTATGGAAAAAAGTGTAATAGCAAAGTTGTAGGTAATAAAAAGATCTACAACTTTTGTATTCACACTTTTTTCAAGTAACCTCAAAATTTATGTGAAAAATTCAAATAACCAAGTTCTTGGTTTTTTATTTTTATCTTTTACACAGCAATTATTTTTTTTACCGAGTTTTTAAAAAAGCAGATATTTTCACGTGAGAATTTTCGATTGAAAATTAGGGTGCTTTTTCGATATTAGGTCAAAATAAGGTGAAAAAAATAAATATTTTAAATCAATAAAAATACAGTGTGCTTGAAACATAAAAAGGTACGTATTCGGCAAATTTCGCGAAAAAAAAAATGCTGTGTAAAAGATAAAAATATAAAACCAAAAACTTGGTTATTTGAATTTTTCACATAAATTTTGAGGTTACTTGAAAAAAGTGTGAATACAAAAGTTGTAGATCTTTTTATTACCTACAACTTTGCTATTACACTTTTTTCCATAAGACTTGTAGTTTTGCCGGAAATCGAGATAACCCCCACTTCCCGACCTCGGATCGCCCGTAAATTATTTTTCCTTTCATTTTTGTTATATTCTCTTTCTTTTCCAATGGGTTTCATCCTACTGTGACTTTTTTCGTTTTCAAAAATTATCGGCACTGGTCTAATGACTCAATAAATATTATAAAAATAATGCAAGCAAAATGCTTTTTATATAACTAGTGCAATATTTATATTATTATAATAATTACGAACGCACTCTGATTTATCTGCAAGTTTGTTTTTGTTACTTATACCTACTATTGCAATATGGCTATCGCCTCGATGGTTGCTTCGACCAGAGACGTTTGCACTAGGCGCATTCAAATATGCATTCTATAGACATCAAAATAGAGTGCACCTATTTGTTTTTGGATTTAGCAAAATGTTTGTAGAAATTGCCAATGCCGTTTCTATAGATTTATACAGTTTCGTAAGTAAACTAAACTAAATACAAATTTCAAATGTTATGATACAATGTACGTGTAAATATGACGATATGGCGTGTAAAAGTGTTTGTTCAAACCTACTTACAGAAATAAAATCATTTATCATTTAATACCGTAATCATCCTACTTACCCAAACATTCCATAATTTTTTCGAGTTTATCGTCTTTTTCTTGTAAAACTCTTTCGCAACATTTTATTTTTATTGCCCATATTTCCACTGAGACTGAATTTTCACTTCAATATTAGGCAGTGAGTAGCCTTAGTAGTCCGCCACAGAACTTTAGTTCAATTCACACACTGTTTTCAGTCATAAATTACTTGAAAACTACAATCGAATTATGCACAGAGCGTCCGGTGCCAACCATCCAAGTCGAGCGCTGCCCGACGACTAAAGTATGACTGCGTAAACTATTGGCACCACTATGGAGCGTCAATAAGATTGAAAATTGAAAATGATATTTGTGTTGAAATGTGACGTAAGCTGCGAATGGGCATTTATTTTACTGCTTTTCTTTAGATTATTTAAAATATAGACATAAAATTAAATAATGGTTTGGTTAAAGTTTTAAAAAAATGGAAAACCTACTAAATTCTTAAAAAAAAAACTGTTGTTATCGCTGGAAATACAGAGATCTTCGACGTCAAAGTTTATTTTTGTGCTACAACTTCCCAATTTTTTATTGGGAATATCAAACTATTATTTATTATTCTGTTCGGTTTAAATTCTTCTTTATACCCTTCTCTGTTCACTGTATTTTTCGCGTTACTTATTTTTATTACATTACGTCATACTCGACGTTCTAAGTAACCAATTTTTGGGAATATTGAGATAACACCGCGTCTTAATACGCGGCCGTTAAGGGGAAGCGCCAGGTTGCCCGCGAAGTTCAAATTTTCTTACGTTTCTTGCAATTTGCAGGTCAGTTTCAGGTTGTATATTGAACAAAATATGATTCGCGACCGTAACAAGTATGTATTTATAGAATTATAAACATTAAAATCATCAATACAACCGTCTTAAGTTCGTATAATCCTATTGATTGATATTTTATTAAATCGTCATTCAATAGGATTCTGTAAATACATACTTGTTACGGTCGCGAATCATATTTTGTTCAACATACAATCTAAAACTGGATGTGTCATAATAACGGCCTACACTAGTTTTCGCTAACACATACCTTGTACTCTCTCCCTCTCCTTTTCTCTAGCGCTGTCTCGTTTCTCCGTAGTATACATGAGTCCGGGCGAGTCGAAGCTCTGGCTCATAGCCGTGGGTATACCGGGGAGGTCACCACACAGTGATGACGTCATTTGATGAGATGGCGACGAAGACTTGGTTAGTGCTGCGTGGTAGCTCGAAGTGAGGCGGTCGGGTGACCGGCCCATGTGGCGAGGCGTTGATATACGCGCTGCAAGTTAAAAAATCTACCTATTGATGGCCACCAAAGCCTAATATCTCTATATGCTAATACTTAACTCCGCGCGTTGACTATGGGTGAACGAGTTTCGTCTTTGTTTACCAAAGGAAATAATTTCATGTTTGGTAAACAAACACGATACGAAACTCTCGAGTTTTCGTATCAATCACACAATAGACGAGAGGCGAGGATTGATTTATAGACGACTCATGCATAGAAATCAAAAGAGACTCTTATCTTCACACAAAAAAATAATCAGAATAAGACCATTGTAGAATAGCATAACACAACACCATGATGTATCCCCCGAAGGATTAGGAAGACTTGAACAATTCGCTTGTTATGATTAAGCCGCATGTAATCGGGGGCGATTCGAGAAACCGATTCCATTTTTATACATCATCTCTTAGCCTTTTCTCTACTATTTTGCAGGTCGGCTTCTAGTCTAACCGGATGCAGCTGAATACCAGTATTTTACATGTAGCGACTGCCTATCTGACCTCCACAGCCCAGTCATTGAGTAATACGATACCCCTTGGTAAGACGACTGACAACCGGGACCAACGGGTTAACGGGCTTTCCGAAGATGGTCACCCATTCACGGACCAACCGCGGCAAGTTTAGCTTAACCTGATCGATCGACCCGTTCACCTGTTATTAGGTACTTGACATTGCCACAATACTTATATATACAATGTGTCGTTTTGCATCCTCGTCAAATTACAGCAGGCTGTTATAAAGACATAAATAATCAAATAAGATTACGATACCTGTTAAATAATAAATAAGTACATACTTGTTTTTTTTATATTTAAGTTTGACAGTATTTCAGAATACACCACTTTCAAAGAACAGAATTGCCCCGTTGCATAAGCAGTAGGCAGTGTCGCACGACTATGTCGCTGTGTGCGTGCGTTACAGGGCGGTATCACACGGGCCGAATTATAACATGCGTGTCCTACACATGCCGATTTCCGAAACATATAAAAAAAATACCTACTTATTTTATTATTGACTTGTGTCGAGAATCATTAGCATAATTACCTCCTCGAATTTGACGAGGATACAAACGACCACTTGTATAATAAAAATGATATGCTGTTCGTTAGCAAGCCGAACGCCTGGACCGATTTGGCAAATGTTTGTTCTAAAATGATCCTAACTATTCGAATCAGGTTTTTACGGAAACAATAAATTGGTATGTTACTGGGTAATTGAAATATTCGGGAAATCTGTACATTATCTATGGAAATGTTGTATGAATTATTGAAATTTGGATAGGACGCCTGCCGGGTCAACTAGTTGTAAATGAGTGCCTATAAAAACTTTTAAGTACATAAGCATAATTCGACGAATTCCAAAGATTAATTAACTATTTTAATTAATAGGTCAAACATTTATTTACGTCTGCATAACTTACATTTTCTTCAAAGCATTGAGTTTCGAAGTGGAACGATATTATGCGTACCGTGTAACCGACTCTACATACCTAAATATTAACTGACATCATAAAGGTTAAAAAATATTTTGTTAAACTTGAAATAAAACTGAAATTTCAAGGAGGTAAAGTTGTTTGTAAAAGGATATCTCAGGAATTACTAATGCGATTACAAAAACATCTGTCACATAGAAAAAAAATTATGCCAGAATAAAATATGTTTCCTGTGGAAACCTCTATGCGAGTGAAACCGCGGGGTGCACCTAGTACTAAATAATTTGTATAACTTCCAGCTTCATCTTTAAAAGATGGTAAAATTATAATGTAAACTAATATACATATTATAAAGAGATAATATTAGATTTGAAAATATTAGAATATTAGATTAGACGCTGAAAAACAGCAGAACGGATTTGTATGAAATTTGGTACATGGGTAGACCATAATCTGGATCAGGACATACGATACGTTTTATTCCGATATTCCCACGGGATCGAGACGTATGCGAGTGAAACCGCGAGCCGCAGCTAGTATAAATTATATTGAAAAATAATAGTGCCTTTTAGTAAAATAATAGTACACACGGCGACATATCAAGCTATACATTTCCAGTATAAACTGACTTCTCATTGTAAACAATACAAATTAAATAATAGTATCATATAATATATGCCTCATTATTAGCTACAAAGTACTTACATTGCATTCTCGGTGACTGTAACTTGGGCTTCAACGGACTGTGGTTTTGGTCTTTCAGTTGCTGCTGGTGATGTTGGGCCTGCATTATAATAAATTCGTGTGAGAACACGCCTTTGCCTAGCAACAGGTTGATTCAGTACTAACAATGAGTATCATGCCATGCTAAGTTTTTTTTATTGTTTGTTTTATTTCCTGTGTTTGTTTTTTTCCTTGTGTCCCCAAATAAATTATTTTTCGTCTTTCTTAAACTACGTTGACCCCTCATCTATCGATCGAACTTATTGAGTTCGGTACCTAACAATAGAAAAGTCTCATTAGCGACAGTTGAGCTCTTAATAATCTTCGAAATACGTCCAGAACATGCCACTTTTAAGATTTTTAGGAATATTTAGAAAGCCTCTGGTTCTGTATTTTCTTTTTTTGACAGACGTTTTTGTATGTAAAAAAGTTTATAAAAAAAAATTGTGGTAGGTACCTACCCCAGACCAGTGACAGGAAGTATTACAACATGATCAAAATACACAAAGTGGATTAAATACGTATTATTGAAGCTATCTAAAAAAACTATGTAGGCAAAGTTAATAAAACTTATAAGGAACCACCGCACAAGCTTCATCTACCAAATTAAAAAATATTTTTTCAAAATCAGTCTGCATTTGATGAAAATATCGATGAGCATACATTTAAAAAAAACATACACAGTCTACACCAGACGAACAGAACCTCCTCCTTTTTTGAAGTTGTTTAGTAAATTATAGACTTTTCTCGTATTGTAACAAAGTACAAAGAATCACAAGTCGTGGAGGATATTTAAATGCAGCCTAACTATTGACTACATGACCATTCTAAATTCGACCTTACCTTACTAAGTATGAGGCGCAGTTTCCTCTGATCCTCGGTCTCCAGCGCGTCAGCTGTTAGGGGGCAGGTAGACGCCAAGTATTCGCACAACTCTTGATGCTGCCCCGCGTGGTAATGCCGCCCTTTGCCTTGACTGTACAGCCACTCTGCTTTTAAACTGAAAAGGAAGGAATTGTTTATAGAGGCTTATAATATAGGGTACTGTTTATTGTTCAATCGGTAGAAAAATAAACAGGGAAAAAGGGTTTAGTATTAGTAATTGGACGTACATACAAAGGTACAAACAATTCAAACTTTATGGCGGCTCGGAACATGAGGCGAGTCGCTGCGCAGTATCAAATGCACGTGTCAGCGGGGGTGAGGGGTGAGGTACTGCGCAGCGAGTAGCGCACTTCAGAGCCATTTTTTTTTTTTGTGGGTGCGAAATTATCAAATTCCTTCTCCCGCTCTGGGTAGAGCGGGAGGGCGACAATTTGGAGAGCGGTGGTGGCCCAGTGGTAACGGCAGCGACTTACAAGTTGTAGATCGTAGGTTCGAACCCAGACAGGCGCTTTACTTTGTGTAAATTATACATATTATTCTGACGATATTGAAAAATCTGCTTTTTAGAATATCAATTCGTATGATTATTTTATTGTTTATGAATTAATGTGTTTTAAACGGTATAAGTACTAAATTGTCTATCATCATCAGCCTATAATGTTCCCACTGCTGGGACACAGGCCTCGTCTCTGTAAAAGGGAGTGAGTCGTAATCCGTAAATGTAAATTAGCATGTCCTAGAACCAAAAATTCGACGACATATTGTGACATCTACCAACCCGCACTGGGCCCGCGTGGTGTATTACGGCTCACTCCCTTTTACAGAGACGAGGCCGGTGTCCCAGCAGTGGGAACATTATAGGCTGATGATGATAGACAATTTAGTAAGTACTTATACCGTTAAAAACACATTAATTCATAAACAATAAAATAAACATACGAATTGATATTCTAAAAGGCAGATTTTTCAATATCGTCAGATTAATATCGGAGAAATGACTATGCTGCCAATTGACTGAGTTTGTATACAAAATCGTCAAACCGCCGGAGCCGCGCCGTACTTATTCCTGAGATAAAATATATGTGACCAATCAAAAATAGACCCTTGACATAATGTAAACCTTACCTTTCTATAGCACTGACGACGAAGCCATCAATAGACTTGACGCTCATTATCCAGTTGAGTACAAACGGTCGGTAATCAAATCCTCTGTGGTGATTGGTCAAGGATTTTTTTTTTAGAATTTACTTTTTTGCACAATCCAATTACACATTTTTGTTATGATTTTAAATAATCCATCATCAGCTTCATCTGCCTAGACTTTTCCAAACCACGTTGGGGTCGGCTTCCGGTCTAACCGGATGCAGCTGAATACCAGTATTTTATAAGGAGCGACTGCCTATCTGATCTCCACAATCCAGTTACTGGGTAATAGGACACTACTTGGTAAGACTGGTTGTCAGACATTCGGACTTCTGACGACCCGTAACAATTGTCAAAGATCCACGAATGACAGTCGGGACGAACGGCTTAACGTGCTTTCCGAGGCATGGAGGGGTCTTGGTATGTAAAGATGGTCACCCATCTACGGAACAACCGCGGAAAGCGTAGCTGAACCTGATCGATCGATCCGTGCGGCTGCTATTACTTGGCCACAAGCTCCAATATCACTATGAACATAATAATGTATGTGGAATGCAATAATATGTTATCATTGATAACATAAGCTGTGTGACGTAGAAAGAAGCCTAACTAGCGCAAAGGATTGAAAAAAATCGTTATTATTTGAAATGGGTGTAAAAAAACAACAATTAGGAAAGTTTCTACCTTTTGAGTTCCGCGGAATGTACGTGCTAATGTTAGAAAGCAAGCAACCGGCGCCGATCTAAGGTAGGACATTCACAACCGACGTAAAATCATTAGTAATAATAATATTACAATGTATTAATTAATTACCCCGTTCCCGATACCGGTGGGCTACTATTTTTTATATTTTTAAATGTTTTTGGTATCTCTTTGTTTATAAAAATATTTAAAAATGTAATTGATATGTATGTAAGTAAATAAAATAAAGGAAAAAATAATATTACAATAATATTTTCAGAATGCTGTTGAGGCTGCCCCGTTTCTGTAGTGTGTCGGAAATGTTTGCACAGAATCGAACTGACGGCTTCCATGCGACCATTCGGAAAAAAATTTAGTTGTTGGTAACTAGAACACGGGCCAGTAGCAACAGCATTCTGAGAACAGTTTCAGAGAATTTATACTCTTCCATTTTGAGGCATTTCGTGGAGAGGATGGCCAGGTGAGTATCTTTTACCTTACATGGTCATCTTCTGTGAAAAATGCTTCAAACTCTAATAATAATAATGCCACTTAACAACACTAGCCCTAGGGCTAGCTCTAGGGCTTTACTAAAATTATGGATCATTGTTGTCCCAAATAAAGAAAATGATTAATTATTTATTATTAATAATATAACTCTTATTTTGGTAAGATAATGCTTTACCTTTCCTTGCCAAAAAGTATTACTATTAGAATGCTTGCCATTTATTGTGTAAGTACTCACGGTAATCAGTCTAATTCAAAACAATGAGATAAAAGTTACATTGCAAGGACTTACCAATAATAATAATAATATCGTTTATTTATAAAAATGGTGCAGATTTACAATAACATAAATTAAAAATTAGAGGACTCAGTTGCTTATTTGCCTGAACTAGGTAGAACCTGTGTTTCAGACTAGAAAGGTGCTTATAATGTTAAAATATAAAATTACAAAAACGGAGAAGACTAATTAAAAAGTAATATTAACTTAAAGACTAAACATGTTTTATTTACAGACAACAAGTAAATTCTCTGTCTCACTGTATGATAAGCTAAGTAAAAATTGCAGAATAGTCTTTTTACAGTCGTAGTTATTTAATTTATAGATACTTAATTTCCTATTTAATTTATTGTATAGAAATGGGCCTAAAAATTTATAAAATCTGTTTACAAACACATATTTAGAGGGTGCATTTGACTCGCATACAATATCATTCCGTCTCTTATTAGTACTTTCAATGTTATATGAGAGCATGGTGTGCTGTTTTAATATTAAGTGCGTTATGAAAAGCTGGCGAACGGTCAGCACGTTACAGGATTTGTATAGCTGGTCTGTAGGATAGAGAAAGAGATAAAAGTTTGCTACTTTTAAAATGGCTCTCTGTGCTCTTTCAAGAGGCAGTAAGTAGGTTTTTGGTACTCCCCCCCCATGAAGTAATACAGTACTGTATTACAGATTGACCTAAGGCCAAGTAAACTTGTGCCACTAATTTTTTATTTGCAATTGCTCGCAATTTTTTAGAAACAAAAATTAGCCTACAAGCTACTCTTGTAACCAAACTGTCAATATGTGGTCTAAAAGAGAGCGACTCGTCTATTAGAACCCCGAGATATTTTATGTTACATGTTTTGTGGATAAAAGGACACTTACATATTATGCTGACTGAGCGGAGTCCGCAATGATGGGCATACAGATGAGAGTTAGTAATATTAAAATGCGGTTTGCGGATGAAGAAGTGAATATATTTTGTCTTGTGGGCATTTAATGTTAGTAAGTTGCTTTGAAGCCAGTTAGACACAGTATCGAAACCTATTTGAGCATATTCATACAATTCACTATTTGTTTTAGCGGTGAATATTAACGCAGTGTCATCTGCATACGATATAATTTTGCCTTGATTAATATTTAAACTACACAAATCGTTAATATAAATGAGGAAAAGGGTGGGGCCCAAAATACTTCCCTGAGGAACACCAAAACCTGTGTTTTTTTGCTCGTCGCTAATAATATTGTCAATTTTAACACATTGATAACGATCGTATAAGTAGTCGGCAAAAAGTTTCAGCGGCGTTCCCCTTATTCCTAAGAACTCTAATTTGTACAAAAGCGTAGAAACGGAGACCGTATCAAAAGCCTTCGCCAGATCAAGGAAGATTCCCAGGGTCTGGTTTCCTTTACCAAGTTCTTCTGAGACATAATCTGAGACTGTGCACTGCATCGGCTGTGGATAATTTGGCTCTAAAACCAAATTGCGCAGATGATAAGAATTCATTTTTCTCTAGATAGTTAACTAGTCTACTATTTTTTTTTTTTTTGTTTTTTAGGATGGGAAATCATCAAATGACCCCTCCCGCTCTGGGTGGAGCGGAAGGGAGTGTCAGACTCTTACTGACTAAAACCCACCCGTGTTCCTTCCTTGGCCCTTTATGTTCCGGGTCAGCGGTACCCCTTATGGATGATCCCGCTTTCCCGGCAGGCTTGGGCCCTAGTGGGCCCCCTCTTCGATGCTGACATCTCTTTGAGGCGCGCGTGGAACACGTACGCGCCGTCCGGCACGGGCCTGATCCTGATCGGACGGTGAGCTACCCATTACTCACCGCCCGCAGGCCCGCGCCTACGGTGGCCGGGAGTCGTCACGCGGCTCCCGACGCCCGGAGCGTCCACCGCGGCGGCTTGGACGGGAGACTCTCTCCCTCTCCCGTCCCGCCACCTCCTTCGCTAGCATGACTGCTTCGCAGAAGGAGGCGACTGCCTCCCACTCCCCCTCGCCCCGGACCATGGCTTGAACCAAGGCCGGGCGTGAGAGGTCGCCGCCGCTGCCGGTCGCCTCTACGAGGACACGGCGGTGCTCCGCCCATGCAGGGCAGGCCCCCACCGTATACTAGTCTACTGTTTATGATTTTTTCTAGTATTTTAGATATTGAGGGGAGTAATGATATTGGCCGATAATTGTTAACTAGGTCTTTGTTTCCGGATTTGAAGATAGGGATTACAATTGCTTTTTTTAGACATTTAGGGAAAATGCCTTCAGAAAAACACATACGAAAAATATGTGTTAAGGGAGGTACAAGGATAATATGCTTAAAAAGTTTAAGGGTCTTATTGCTAATGTTATCCCATCCAACAGCACAGTCATCTTTTAGTCCACAGATTATTCGGGTAATTTCGTCTTCCGTCTGTGTCTAGCAAGGCAAAAGATTTTAAGGTACGTCTATTTTCACACTTTTGGGAAGAAGGTTGAAAACAGTCAGGTTTTGGAATCTGCTCAGCAAGTTTTCCCAACATTTACGAAAAAACTATTCACTTCGTTGGCTGACAGGATAGGTGAAGGGTAAGAAAGCAGTAAACTCGAATTTGATTCGCGCTGTTTTGACATGTAGGTGACGTTTTTGATATGTTTCCAAAGTTTCTTGCTATTGTTTCCCGCTCTATTTAATTCATTTTTATCGTAATTTCTCTTTAAATTCTTTAGGAGTTTGTTACAAAAATTCCTGTATCTGGTATAGGTGACTTTAGTGACGAGATTATCTGGGTCCCTCCTACATCTTTGATGGAGTTTATCTCTGTGTCTTATGCACCGAATTAGGCCAGGAGTAATCCAAGGTTTAATATTATAATTTTTCTTGTTTACTGTAATAACGGTCGTGTTGTGTAATATAGCTGATTGAACATGTTTTATTAAGTACGATAAAGCAAAATTAGGGTCAGGTGTATTGAAAACTGGGCTAAAAATGCCCAATGGTTTTACGTCATTCTTTAGCCGTGAATGTTGAACTAAACGGCGCTAACCGGTACCTAGGCAACCAATTCAGATCAGAATTTTTCGGTACCGATGTACCGGTTACACGGTTACTAGAGCTGACAAACTTCGCTGTCAGGCTGCCTGCTTTCTACCTGAATGCGACCTTCCGAGAACTACAGGTGTGATTAAAAAGGATACAATTTGTCCTTCCCAGCCATTGCGACGCACGGGTTACCCTGGATAGAGAAGCTCTCTAGTTTGTTCAGGTGCACCAGGTGACAGATCTCATTCAGATCCTGGATACTGTTGTGAGCTAACCCTAAGTGTTCCAAGTGTGTTGGAAGATAGCGGTCACACTGCCTCAGATCTGATATCCTGTTCCTTTCTAGATTTAAGTGCTGAAAAAGAAAAATGTTTTAATGATTAATTAGGTAAGTACTTACATAATTATGTTAGTTTGGGTAGATGATTTTTTTACTCTGTTAATTTTATGATCATTGATTTGACTCGTACACAACCACCTTTTATGATTTTTCATTATAGGGAAACAACAATAGTTAAAGAATGAAAATGTTTATTCAAAATGACAAGAACTTTCTATTTATCAATTTATCTTACGCCACACAGCTCCATATTATGTATACAAATGAACACCACTTGTATATTTCAATTACTTTCACGCATCAGTTTTTTAACAAGCTACCACGAGTCGACAGTCCTTATCTGACAACACCCAAGAAAAAAAAAGCATGTTTCATATCAATAATTATAGAATAAATTGCCACAAAATACTAACCTTCAAATTCTTCAAATAAGATATATCAGCTATGAAGGATATCTGGTTGTTGGACAAGTCTAGATGTTCCAAGTGCATGTTGTGATTCAAATGTTCTATTGATTTTATGTTGTTACCTGCAAAAAAGATCACAGGCTCACTTATACTTTCAAAATATGAGAATAAACTTGGAGAGACACAGTGTAAACATTGATCACTCTTGGTCAATGTCACATAGGTACTCATAGTGTAATCAGCCTATAACGTTCCTACTGCTCTGACACAGGCTTCCTCTCTGTGAGAGGGAGTGGGCCATAAAACACCACGCAGTCCAGGGCGGGTTGGCGGATGTCACATGTCTTCGAATTTTTGGTTCTAGGACAGGCTGGTTTCCTCACGATGTTTTCCTTCACCGTTTTGAGAGCAGTGGTGATGAAATTAAATACTTAAAGTAAAGAGCCTGCCGGGGTTCGAACTCACGACCTACAGCTCGTAAGTCGGGGCTGATACCACTGGGCCACCACTGCTCTCACTGATATCACATATTCGTTACATATAAACTCGTGAAACACTGTCATTTGTGTATTACGTCGACGCTGCATAAGTTTCCGTGTCGCCATTAATTGTATTTAAGTATGGTAATAACAAGATTTCTGAGAATGGTAAATGTTTTCATAGGCTGACTCTACACCCCCATTTTGCCTGTTATATTTTAAGTATCATTATCTAGACTCAGATTTGCTACTGGGAATCGCCTCGTCAGATTATTAAATAGGTTTTATGGTTAAAGTTATTTTTTTAAACAGTTTGTTAATTCACTCAGACTAACTTCATTTTTATCAAACACTAGCTAATGCCTGGTAGCACTGTCTTTTTTTTTCAAACCTCGCCTTTAGTAGTTTGAATAAACAAAACAAAAAATATTCAAATTGGTTAAGCCGTTTTTGAGTTTTAGCAAGACTAACAAACAGCAATTGATTGTTATATGTAAGATGATTAAAAACCTTCGGATGACACCATTATAAGGCCCTGACTATAAATTAAATCTCATTTACTATGACTCAATGCTAACGTCATGGTTAGTCTTCACCTTATAATAACAAATTAGAGCCAACTGTTTTTTATATCTTTTTTGTCATATTATTATTGACTTGTCTGTATTCTAAATAAAGGTTTGGAGAGGTGTGTTATGTAGGTCAAAGTCAAAGCATTTATTTCAAATAGGCACATAAAAGGCACTTTTGAACATCAACATTTACATTTAAATAGAATTGATTCTAGTCGCCCCTTCCAAAAGGTAGTTTCGTATGGAGAAGAATGGGCAAGAAACTCCATCGTTACTCTTTTAAAATGTGTTACAATACTTTGTAAACATTAATTATATAATTATATGTGAAGACGATGCACCTATAATAAAAATTACCCTACCAAACTAGGTAAAAAGAATTTAATAAACGTAGCAATGATAAATAAGTTAGTTAAATGATAGATACATGGTGTTCACATATTTACAAACATTGTAAAAGTATACGATTTCCCAAATTATGTAACCAATTAATATGTCAGTGTGTGAGTTAAGGTAGTCACAGAATGTAAACCAATGTCATAAAAATAACAAACCATACAATTAAAGTAGCAACAAGTTTTAATTTTGTCAAGATCCTAGATTGTCCTGTGGAGCTGGACCAGCATGTTTCCAAGCATTCTTATCTTGGATATAATCCTCTAATTTGTAATATGCTTGTTTACACAGTGAACTTTTTATATGAGTTTTAAATTTTCTTTCATTTAATTGCAATATATTACAAGGTATTTTGTTGTAGCATTTAACACAGTACCCCATAGAAGATGTATGTACAGACGCCAGCACATCAAGCTACTACAATCTGTCAAATTTCTTTAATAGATTTTCAACTTTATCGCTAAAGCATTAAGGTTCAAGGTTGATTGGGAAAATTTGACAGTTTCAGGTAGCTTGACCTGCTGGCGTCTGTACTTTAGCTAATCTGAAAAATGGTTGATCAATTTTATCTTTATTTCTTGTATTAAAATTATGTCTATCACTTATTTTATTAAAAAGATGTAGATTTTTTCTTACGTACATAATATTTTCATAGATGAATTGGCAAGGTACCGTCATAATATTAATCCTTTTAAATAGTTCCCTGAGAGATTCGCGTTGACGTAGATTATAAATGGCTACATCTATGTTCAGTGTGTAGATATATTTTACCAGTTCTGTTATACCCAAGTCTTACGCAATAGGAGGACCCCATTACCATTAACCAGGTGCAAATTCAGAATTCGAGAATTTCCTGAAGGAAAATACCATAATGTGCCATCAGACTGGACCTATCAAACTGTCCCAAACATTACAGACCTTTCCGAATTCTAATTCAGCAAATTACTATTGATAACAAAGAATTTAGTTAGAAACAGTAATTTCTTAAAGCAATGGTCCTAAATACAATAGAGCATTCTATATTCACTTTCCATGTTGCTGTAACTAGTCATACTTAACAAAGCATAGACATCTCAGTGATGAGTTATTCTATGCTATTAAATTGATGGATGGCAGTTTCTAGTTACAATAAATGCTGTTTTATACTCTATCCTTGATATGTGTTAACTAACTACTTTGTAACTGGCAGAATAGTCAAAATCAGCTCAGCTACCAAAATATCTCATTGATGTGATGACTGTGATGAGTTATTGTATGCTATTAAATTGATGCGATGGCAGTTTCTAGTTATAATAAAGGCCGTTTTATACTCTATCACTGATTTTTAACAGTATTAACTAACTACATTATCACTATCAGAGTAGTTAACAGCAGGTCAGTTACCAAAAAGGAAAACATGAACTACTTTTGACTAACCCAGCAAATACTGATTGGTGAGACCTTCATTACAAGCATGCTGTGCAAATGGAAATAATTGGAATGATTATTCAAAAAATGTTTTAGAGTAAAAAGCTAATTATTTAATTTATTTATTATTTCTAACTAATATTATTATTTTATATATTATTGCTTTTCTAGATTGGCATTCTGATGAGGTGTGGTTGACTCTTATGACAATCATCCTTGGGAGAGACACAATGTTTGCATTTTTTTTATTTATTTAGTTGTTTACAAGATCTGTTTCAAAAATAGATTCCATAACATTAAAACTGAACATATTCATAGTACTTAAATCAAAAAGCAGCTTAATTTGCACAGACCACTACTTCTGTACCGTACTGACTTACCTGCTAGTTTTAAAACTTTAAGATATATCAGGTCTTTTAGCCCTTCTATTTGCAGTATGCCATTGTTGCTCAGAGCCAGTATTCGGAGATTCGTCAATCTGGACACACCGTGCATGCGTAGCAGGAAGTTGTTGCATATTGACAACTATTCACAAACAGAATTTCTATGGTTATCTATGATGTTACCACTATAATACAAACAAATACAGTCATGCAAATATCTAATTTGTAGTGACATTTCACCATTGTATGTTTTCTTTTTTAGACATGAGTAGGTTTAATGCTTCTAGTGAAGTGAGATCTTTATTACAAATTAGTTTATGCCAAAAAAGAGTAAGGGTTATCTTATCAGAGAATAAGAAAAAGAAAATGAAGAAACGTATGAAAATGTTTGAGTTGATTAAATATTCCAACAAAGTAGGCATCTTCGCGAAGTAAATTATATAGGTATACTTCCGTGGTATCTTACATTTTCGACGCGGTTGTACGTGTCGATGTTATCGAGCCGTTGCAGTTCATTTTGGTCTAGGATTAAATTAATAATCGTTTGGGATTCATCCGCGGGCGCTTTCTCTATTTTCTTCAACCCACGCCTCGAAAGGTCCACCGTTTCTTTTTTCGCCTCATCTGTAAACATACACCACGATATCGTAGTTTTGTTCCACATGGGTTTGTTTTCATCTTGAAATGTCTTACTTACCCATTCTTGAATTAACACCACATCTTATTCATTTATCACAAGAATTCAAGAGTAATTTTCCCAACAAAATCAACATTTGTAAATTGACGTCACAGTCCACAGAGCTGAGAGCAAGAGCATCAAATACGGGATTGACGTTCAAAACCTATTTCAATAAAAAATTCTATGTGCCCGACGTTTTTTATTTGCCTTCGGATAAATCTTGCCTTTGCTTGTTTTGTTTAAACAAATCATTGTCAATTCAATTCTTAGCTATCCTTACACAATAAACGACATTGTTAATCACGCTATGCATAATAAATCTCATCATCTGCCATTTTTTTTATATGAACTAAACGAAATTTTATAATTTATTAGTTTTCGAACACGATTGAACAAAGACAAACCAAACATGGCCATTGTCTATGTGACTAGTAGGTATGCATTGACTTTTAATAGTATGTTTTTCCTATCTCAATGTAGGTATGTGACATTGTGACGGACCGTGACGGACCCACACATAGTTGACGTATTAGTGTAGGGAGTGACTGAGTAAAACGTTTGGTTAAATCGATTAATTTTAGACGATTTCTTTTTTAATAGTCGAGTTGACAATCGATTCGGAAACACTCACAAATTCAAACGGTGCTTTGGGCATTTTGCATGGCTTGTGGGCATCATCATCATCGTCAGCCTTCTTCCACCCATTGCTAAGTATAGGCCTTCTGCCTTTTGTGCCATGTTTCCCTGGTCTGTGCGAGTTTCGAGTCTCAACCAGGTCAGAATATCAACCACCCATCTGGCTGTTGGTCTGCCAACACCCCTTCTTCGGTTTCTTGGCAACCATTTTTTCTCTAATTCATTGGCTCTACTAATCCGGCATTACAATTCATTTTATTGTCGAGGCAGGTAAAAATGGTTGGCCCTGGTCCAGGCCATGGTACGGAGTGAGAGGGCATGGGAAGCCGTCACCTCCTTCTGCGAAGCAGTTATGCCCGCAAAGGAAGAGGCGGAACGCGTGAGGGAGAGGCAAAATTCGTGCCCTCATGCCCCTAGCCGCCGCAGGAGACGCCCTAGGCGTCGGGAATCCCAAGCCGATTCTCGGCCACCGTAGGCGTGGGCTTGCGGACAGCTAGCAATGGGTAGCTCACCGTCCGATAAGGACCAGGCCCGGATCGACGCGATGGCCGCGGCGCGTTGTTATCCACGCGCGCCTCAATGAGGTGTCAGCACCAATGATGGGGTCCGCTAGGGCCGATGCCTGCTAGAGATGCGGGAAAGTCCGAAAGGGTTACCGTGGCCCCTGGCACAGGCAACTGAAGGAACACGGGTGGGTTTTAGTCAGTAAGAGTCTGACACGCACTCCCGCTCCGCCGCGCGCCGAGCGGGAGAAGTTATTTGATAATATCCCACCCACAAAACCAAAAAAGGTAAAACTTAATACAAATATGAACTCTACCTTTTATTTGTTTTGTCCTTATTTTTGAATTATTAATTGGTTCATTATAAATGAAACAAGTATCTAACAACAAAGTAAAATACCGTTAATTTAGTAACAAAACAATGATTAGTTAATTAACACAGCACTACTTCGCGGTGGCGGCGGGTTTTGTTGAGGTTAGTGAAATAATTACGAAAAAAGTGTTTTGTGTTAATTTTTAGATAAATCAATCGATTAATATGCTTGGAATACAACAATGAAATTGTGTTACATAATTATATTGTGTTAAAAGCTTATTGTTCATTCAATTCCAGCGTTAATTAAAAGGACGCGTTAGTTGACACTTTTGTGAGTAAAGTTTGTTTCGTTTGATAAAGTTATCAACACCGAGATTTCTAATTTGAACAAAGTTTTAATAACGTTGATTTTATGAAGTGTTAATATAGGTCAAGCCTTTTAGAATTTCGATGTTTATCGAGCACATTATAGCATTCTATTTATAGACAATTCACATGTAACCTCTTTCGGTTTTAGGCGGGAGAATGGTGTTGGCAAAGGGCCTGAGGCCTCTTCAGGTGGCTTCCGTGATATTGTTTGTGAGAATTTTGTCAGTATTCCTGGTGCAGACGTGGTATGTCCCTGATGAGTACTGGCAGACCTTGGAAGTGGCTCACAAGCAAGTGTTTGGGTATGGAGCCCTGACTTGGGAATGGCAGAAAGGTATCCGGAGCTATTTGTACCCAAGTGTAGTGGCTGCACTGTACACTCTGCTTAAGTTCACTGGTCTGGACTACCCCGAAGCTCTGGTAAGCATGTAGTTCTAAATTAAGACTGTAATGGACTCCACCAGACGAAATATAGTCACTCATCATGACCAAGCGAAAGATTTGGATTGGTTGATACTTGATGTGTTACTAAGTTTTGACCATTTATCAAAAGCTATGTAGTAGTGACTAAGTGTGCAACAAAAAAATTGAAAAAACTCATTATCTTTTTGTTATGTTGGAAACACAATGATTTAAATGTTCCATAAAATTACAATAATAATATTCAAAGTAATAAAAAGTAATAGGTTTTTATCTTAATGCATAGTTCAGACTTCATGATAAACAGTCTTTATACTGAACATTCTAATTGTGTATAGTGTTACAATATTAGTTTGTAATATGAGTAGCTGTTATTTAATATCTGTAATGGAATAGTTACTTATGTAGCTACCAAGTTATGTTTAAAAAACAAAGTTGCAGAAAGGCTTGTAGACCTTGTAGCTTGTAGTTATGTCATGGATACCAGATATGGATTAATTAAATAAGTTTGAGAACAACTTCCTTGTTTTTTATGCTACTTAAAAAACTAATTAGCCCAGAGCTACAAGCCCACAAATCAGTCTATAATTTTATGACAATAGTAATAAAAATAAAGTTGAACTTTATCTATAAAATTAAAAAGAAAGAAATAAAATCTTTTTTATTTTAGTAGAATTCATTTATTTCCAACAAAACATGGACACATATTGTAAACCACAATTTATTTATAGATTCTCCTGCCTCGCATCCTGCAAGCTATCATCAGCACTGCAGCTGACTACAGTTTCTACAAATGGACAGGCAATCGTAAATGGGCCTTATTCTTGATCCTTACATCATGGTTCTGGTTCTACACATCCGGTAGAACTTTGCTGCAGACCTTGGAGACTGCACTGGTTGCTATCGCCTTGTCCCTGTTCCCATTCAAGGGAGGAAAGCTGGGATATTATGAAAAAGGTAATTTTTAAGGTTTCAAACAAAATTAGAACCTTTATAAAATCACTTTCTTGTCCTTCTGTTTTCATGTTTACCTAACAAAAACATAGAAAATGAAGAATGTTATTTCTGTTATTAAAAAATTATGACTTGGAATTTATAGCCTCTTTTTCAATGTTACTTATAATAAGACTATTACTGCTATTTGCTGTTACTTTTTATTATTATTATGTCAGAGCATAAATAAACAATAAAAGGGTTATTGTTCCATACTGCCCATAACAGGAAAAGAATCTTGTGGTGCCCAGCTTTAAACATCAATAAGTTGTTATCCTGTTGCTTTATGAACGCAATTATATTTATTGAGTATCCTCCAATACCTTAGCTTGGTAGTAAAGTCACATATGCAACTTCACAGATTACTAATTGGATAATCATAATGTAACCTTCGCGCCACTGCATTACAAATAATTTCCGATAGGAATGCAAGGGATGCAAAGAAAGAGATATTAGCGAACATGTCAACTGCTGTGAATGGTTGACTGAACTATCAACATTTAATCAGATCACTGGACAGGAGTTTAATTTTGACACTCAATTGATTTTCGTTACAGAAATCTTGTAAATGTGCCTTCTCTGGGCACTACTCTCTCCTTCATGGACCTCTTTACACACCTCAAATACTTTTAAAAAGAATGTGAGGTGTGCAGTACTTGCTTGGTAAATGGATGAAAATATCTAGTAAACTTTCTCTTTTTTACAGAAAGTCCTCAGTGGATATGGCTGGCAGTGATCTGCATGTTCCTCCGACCCACGTCCGTACCATTATGGGTTGTGCTCGGGGCTTACAACTTGCTCACCACCAACCAAGGACGGCTGAATCTTGTTGTACGGACATACGTACCTATTGCGTAAGTTCCTTTTTTACCCAACTGCGCGACACCAAAGACGGTTGTTTATTTTTTTTTAATTTTCATGTAGTATAGTGGTACAGTACGCGTCAAACTTTATGGCGGCTCTGAAGTGCGTTTCTCGCTGTGCATTACCCCACCCCTAACCCCCACTGAATCATATGTTAATATTTATGATTCAGTGGGGGTTAGGGGTGGGGTAATGCACAGCGAGAAACGCACTTCAGAGCCGCCATAAAGTTTGACGCGTACTATACTACTATTTTACAGTCTGTACATAGGTGGACTTAAGCCACACACACAGCCTCTGTCAGTCAACCTTTGGATTTACAGGACTACTGATAGGATTAAAATAATTTTACCTAGGTTCCTGTATGAAGGGTATCAGTGCCAATGTAAATATACAATGGCACAAGAGACGTTTCAGCGTTGTCTCTAGGACAGCTATGCAACGCACCTGTGACAACCACTTGGCGCGAGACAAACATAGACTCATTAGTCGTCAGTGACAGCCACTATTCTTACTTAAATAGTATGAATAGTGGCGAGTAGCGGCCACTTGTCACCGCCACTAAAAGTATGAAAGGTGGCCAAATCTGACCACTAGTGTAACTACGTTTGTGGAGCGCCTTACCTTTCATTGGCCTGTAGCCTAGTTATTTGCCCCCAATAAACATAAAACCCGATTCTGAAATCAATTTCCAATGCCACATGATTCAGATCACCAATGTCGAAATTCATGAGCAATTCTTAAAAGTAAACACAGTGAAGGACAATAATATTAAAGGGAGAAAATACACATAAGGCTAGACTTAAAAACCATCCAAATCAGTTGGCTGTTGACCTGCTTCAACAAAATATCACCAAGGCACCACATCCTAGAGCTGAACAAATGATGACCATGTCTGAGGTGCTTGCTAGCTCTGCATAAACCCCGCCCTGATCGAAACATTACATTTGCTTATAGCTGAAAAGGCTGATTTCACATACTAAAACATGAGTCTATACATTAAACAAATGCGTGTTGTTCCAGTCTGATCGCCGGTGGCGCCCTCGTGGCCTTAGACTCGTACTACTACGGCAGCCTCGTCGTCACGCCCTGGGAGTTCTTTAGGTTCAATGTCCTGCATGACATCGCCTCTTTCTATGGTCAACACCCATGGTATGTATTTAATGGATACTGCTCCATTGTCACTGCATGCTCATTTAATTTGATCTGTTGTCAAGTGAGTTTATTGGTTATTCATTACTATTATATCTATCAACAAATCAACTATTAATATGTGTATCTCTTTCTCTGACACGGGACCTACGATCTTATGTACGTTTCTTGAGCGACAAAATAGTCAATAGCTAGTCGCTTCCTCGTCGGCGGTGCGGCAGGTGCTTAAGATTTCACAGCAGATTTAGGGCCTGCGCCCAGTGGCGGCACGGCAAGGCATTTATTTATATGCGACGAATGGAAACATGACTAAACGTGACATGCCTAAGGTTACCACGGCGTCGTTGCCGTCAGAATGCGCTTGCATTTGTGATGCGGAAGGTGTACGTTAACCCAGCAAGAAAGTGTCTCCTAGAGTTATAGGAGTAGAACGTATAATTGGTGCCTTATCTGCTGTAAATGTGCCCCCACATAAAAAATGTGTGCCCCCTGTCGTTTTGGAAAAAAACGGAAAAAACGATTCTTGCTGGAGTAGCGTTTTTCTGGCAGGAATATTCTAAACGAATGATCGGAGAGAGAAAAAATGTGCATGGCCAGAGAGCTTATATGTGTGCCAAAATGTGCCCCCAAAAATAAAATCTGTGCCCCTTCAGGTTTTCGAGTTATTGCATTTCCTGCTGGAGTAACGTTTTGATGAATCGTATATCTCTACAACCATTGCATATGCCCCTGTAGAATAAACATACACGAGTAGCTCTTAATGTGTGCCCCATTGTGCCCCAAATTAGATTTACGAAAATATTTATAGTTTTCAAGTTATCGCGGTTTTATGAAAACCCGAAAAAACATCGCAGCGCCTAAATTAGACAAGGCACAAGTTCGCTGAAAACTGTATTCGGTCCTTCTTGACGCTAATAATAACCATACAAAGTTTCAAAACTGTTCATGCATGCGTTTTTGAATAATCTCGCTAGAAGTCAAAACGATGGTGTCATAACTTTGACGGCAAAATACAAGGAACCGGCTCAATCCCAGATTTGTAGGTGTAAACCAAAATCGTGTGCCTTTAGTCAAAAATATATGGTGAAAATATTCAGCTTGGAATGTTTCGCATTAAGTAAATATCTTTGATTATATTAACAAAAAACCAAAATATGTAAGCAACGGCTGGTTATCCGACCAAATTTGAATGACTACTAAAAAGCGACGGATGCATACATATCGATGACTTTCTTTACTTTACTCACTAACCGGTTCACACGTGTTGTGCCTGAGTACACTGACGTAGAAAAGTAATAAGTAATAAAATAAAGTTGTTATTGGATTATATTCTACTACCTGTTTCTATGACCTTACACATGATTAAGTACATTATAAATAGTAGCCTAAGTGCTATTCCAAGGTAAGCTATCTTCTCGATTCTAAATTTCATTAAAATACATCCAGTAATTTATGTGTGAACGAAAGAAATACATCCAGATATTTGCCAGGTCTTTGACCCAAAATTTGATTGGTTCCAATGTTTAAAAAAAAATTGATCATGAAATGTGTGATGAATACCTACTACTAAAAAGAGGTAGCTCTTTTTTGTATATAAATAAAAAGCCCGTATTTGTCTTTTTATATATATATATTTATTGATAAGCCGTAGGTTAGTTAAATTAACAGTAAGTTTTTCATCATTAAGGGGAATGCTCCAACCAGCCCGAGAAATTCAAAATTTCTTGGGTTTTTTGCAATTTGCAGGCAGTGCTAGGTTGTATGTTGATTAAAATATTATTCGCGGCTGTAAGACGTTTGTAGTTACAGAATTATAATCACCAATACAACCTTCCAAGTTCATAAAGGTGTAGGAACCCAAAAAAAAACAGAAAAAGTTAGCCCTACACCTTTATGAACTTGGAGGGTTGTATTGATGATTTTGATGATTATACTTCATAATAATATTTTAATCAACATACAACCTAGCACTGGCGTGCAAATTGCAAAAAACGTAAGAAAATTTGAATTTCGCGGGTTGGTTGGAGCATTCACCTTAAGAGCGTTTATACCTTATGAGTGGCAACGTCGCAATTTAGTGTCATGTTTCGTGGTTTTCAATTTTTATCATTTAATCGGAGCTATATTTTAAAAATCTGTTTAATTAACTTTTTTAGAATTACGTGAAAGTGTTTAAAAAGTAAGTAACCGTAATGCTTACAGTTATTTTACAATGAAAATAACGCCCTGCCAGTTTCCAATGTATTATTTGCATATAAATAGAACTGTAAACGCAACGATTTCTTACCTTTTACACAGTTTTCACATAATTCTAAAAAGTTAATTAAACAGATTTTTAAAACAAATGATGAACGATGAACAAAGTCATACACAAAAACCTGAGAAGTTAAGTAGCTTTTAAACTTAGTATCATAAAGGTAGCCAAGGTAGCCAAATGGACGTTTGCTTTGTGACGCTTTGCATTTTGAGCAACCTACATCTGTCTCTTTCTAATGCTGTTATGAGTGTGTAAGAAAACAGAGACGACTATATTAGTTAAATTTAGCTTCCTTCTATGCTTTAGTTATTGTTCAGAGGCGCGCACAGACAACCAATGACAGCTAAAGTGACGTTCCGAAATTCACTAATCGATGAGAAGCATGTAACGATGTTTAAAACTCGTTACAATGTCAAAAATGATATGTTGTGAACTGCCATAATACGAGCGTTTTCTATAAATGTCACATGAAGCATAATACTTTTGATTTGAAATGTATGTGTATTATTAGAAACTAAAACTTTGTAACGTTACATGTGGGGCATTTTTAAGGTTCCGTAAGAACGAATGAAAAAACGGAACCCTATAAGATCACTCGTGTCTTGTTATGCCTGTTTGCCTGTCCATCTGTCACAGCCGAATTGCTCCGAATCCAATGATTTCAAAGAATCGAATGGACCAATTGATTTGAAATTTGGTACACATGAATTTCTGTGAACCAAACTCGGACGTGTAACGTAAATAAAAGGATTTCGAATATGGGGGTCACTTTAAGGAGGTAAATAAGAAAAATTAATAAAAAAAATTGAAAACTATACCGCGTGACATAACAAATACAGAAAATTGTTATATTCTTATGAATTACAGGAAAACCTATAAAAAGTCTATGGTCTTAAAATAACATGGTAAATCTCTCAATACTGTGCATACAAACTTACATTTGCAGTTGGAATGTATGGGAGAACAGGTTTTTGGAAAGCGATGGTTGCTGATTTCAAGATAAGTACAGCTAAAAACTATTTTCTTACAGGCACTGGTACCTGACGCAAGGAATTCCAGCAGTATTAGGCATTAACCTGCTGCCCGTACTATGGTCAATCTACAACATAGTGCGACGACCGAAGGAGAACAAAATAGGAGGCCTGCTTCTTACTGCCGTCACTGTACACGTCGCTTTATACAGGTATGTGACTTAGTTGTAAGGAAATAAGGTTCAGAATCGAGAGTTACGAATCCAAACCACGAGCCAATACAAGAAGAGGTTACAAGAACAGTGTCTCTATGGACAAAATGTTTCACACACAGAATAATCGAGGCTGTGTCGTTGTTTAATCGATCATCACTCCGAGCGATGTCTTACCTGATTTTTCAATCATTAGATTACATCTTTGTACGGAATAAATATGGGTGTTTGACAATTTATGTATTCAAAAAACATTGGACAAAGACAGAAATGCAAATGCATAAGGCATTAACATGTCGAGCCGCCACATTTATTAATCAGATAAAAGTAATCTGACGATTGAACAATCGGTCCTTAATGTAATTGGCACGGCCATTGTATGTTGAAGTAAAAAAAAATTAATTAATTAATTAATTTGTTACAGCTTCATTCCTCACAAGGAGTTCCGTTTCGTGTTACCTCTGTTGCCCATGTTCATGTATTTGGCACAAGACGTCATTGTACCGTGGAGCAGAAAAGCTAACAAGTAAGATGTTTTTTATACTTGAATTTATACTTAAAATTTCTTCTATATCGTAGGTTACAGAAAAAATGGCCAGAGCTCTAAAGGCCGGCGCCCAATGGCCGCACGGCAGGGGATCCTTCGGCATCACTAGATGCAAGCGCATACTGACGGCAACGATGCCGCGGCATCCCGAGGCCTTCCACGATGTCCTTTATCATTTAAATTGAGGTTGAGATTAGAGGCATTGTCATTGAAATTTCAATTTAATTTTATACTATTATCCCGTAACTGGGTTGTGGAGATCAGATGGGCAGCCACTCCATGTAAAATACTGGTAGTCTGCTGCATCCGGTTAGACTGGAAGCCGACCCCATTATAGTTGGGAACAGGCTAGGCGGATGATGAGTTTTCGTCGAGAGACTATTCGTCGCATAAAAATCCCATGCCGTGCCGCCAGTGGGCACAGGCCCTAAGTCGCCACATATTGAACAGACAAAATCTGATTTGACACTAACGGTCTTATTACAAAACAAGGTTTTTCTTTAGACATGGTTTAAACCATCGAGCCTAAGAATCTAACTGAAATCGAAATACAGTTCCTTTTACAAAACTTACATCTTAGTCCGGTCTTAGGTTGAGAATTTTGTATTAAGAACTTTACTAAGTCGGCATAAAGTGCGAAATACGAAAAACTGGCTCGATGGTTTAGGCTCTGACTAAAGTTAGATCGTGTTTTGTAATAAGATGGTAAAACTAGAGGAAGAACACTAATGTTACGCGAATATTGCACGAAGAAACATTTTGTGCTCACAAGTGCAATCCTGGGTTTCATCCCTGGGTCGAGTAAAATTTCATGTTTTTCCATTAGGAAATTCTTCAGTTGCAGCTTAGAGTCTGGATTCTGCTAATAGCAATAAGCTTGTCTCTATGACATGTGACTCTAAAATTGGCGATATACAGGGTTACTTGTATTTCGACGTATATCCGTCAGGAGCTGATAGGGGGCGAAAATGCAACAAATTGAACCCCCATATGTATGGCCGAAATTCAATAGTTTTCGAGATATTTGAACTTTTAAGGGTTTTGAATGGGTACCATTAAAAATGATTTTGTAGCTAGCACTTCAATTAATCTATGAACATACTTAAAGTACTTAATTAAAAATATGAAAAAAACAACCGTTGTTTTAGTTATCTGTATGATTAATGTCATAGTAATTTTTCTAATGAGAAAACATTTATTGAAGCGTCAAATGAAAATATTGGTAAGATATTATTCTTAAATCACTCATCATTGTAATTATTTTTTTGACTTGAGCACTTTTAACTATGTACAGACGCCAGCAGGTCAAGCTACCCGAAACTGTCAAATTTTCCCAATCAACCTGGAACCTTAATGCTTTAGCGATAAAGTTGAAAATCTATTAAAGAAATTTGACAGATTGTAGTAGCTTGATGTGCTGGCGTCTGTACATAGCTTAATTGAAGTGCAGCGCTACAATATCATTTTTTTAATGGTAGCCATTCAATACGTAGTTATTTTTTTTATTTGGAATTAAATGTCAAATTTTGGGTAAATATTAGAAAAACCCTCAAAATTCAAATATCTCGACAGCTATTGAATTTCGCTATACATATGGGGGGTTCAATTTGTTGCATTTTGGCCCCTCTATCAGCTCCTGATGGAATTATGTTGAATCACAAGTAACCATGTATAGGTACTATACACGTTGGCTTAACTCTACCCCCTTCTGGGAAAACAGGCGTGATATCTATTAATATAAAAAATAATGTCGCCTTTTGTGTCTGTCTGTGTAACCGCGTTGTTCTTCTGAACTGCGCCACGAATTTTGATGGGGTTTTCACTATCATTTAGAGAATTTATTCCGAAATGTTTAGGTATGTGTATAATACGTTAGCATTAAACTTCCATAAAATAAATATATGCCCCGTATTATATGGGACTTAGGCATAACTGACCTCGCTACGTCTGCCTATCTATTCGGAGATTTCACTTTACAGCAGTGATGTAATGTTATGTAAATTTAAGAAATTTCCATATTTTGTCAAGTTGTAAAAACCTTGCGAAGCAGGGGGGGGGGGGGGGCGCCTCAAGGAGATGTCAGCATCAATGACGGGGTTCGCTAGGGCCGATGCCTGCCAGGGTTGCGGAAAAGTCCGAAAGGGATACCGTGGCCCCTGGCACAGGCAACTGAAGGAACACGGGTGGGTTTTAGTCCAGAGTCTGACACGCCCTCTCGCTCCGCCCAGAGCGCGAGAAGCTATTTGATGATTTCCGGCCGTTAGTACATTATAAGCCTATAACGTTCCTGCATAACCCACCTCGCGGGCTATTTGGCTATATGGCTCACTGCCTCCCGTCCGGCGCAGGACGCACCTGTACGCGCTGGCGGGCGCGCTGCTGCTCGGCAACGCGCTGCCGGCCGCGTACTTCGGCGCGCTGCACCAGGCGGGCGCGCTGCAGGTGATGCCGCTGCTGCGCGGCGCGGCGGGCAACAGGAGCGCCATCGCCTTCCTCATGCCGTGCCACTCCACGCCGCTCTATAGGTGAGGAGTTGTGAATCAGAACTCGTAATGTGCGATAAAACATTGTACGCCAGTTTTAAATTTGTTTGTCCTTTTGTTTTTTGTGGTGAACCATAAATAATCAAACATCTAACATTTCTCATAATTGACTACTTTGTAACACACAAGAACACACACGATGGTTTTTGTTTATAATATAAGTACCCCAAAGTGGGTTCCTTTCCGATCCTGATTCTCAAATATTTCGCTTAGCTTCATCAGCTTCATGTTAACCTTATATTTTATCTACTTCGTTGATCCAGTGATCTGAACGAGTTCGATCCCCAAGTCGGACAAAGTGTTCTTGAGTTTTTTTCTATTAGAATTTTCTCAGTCGTAGCATGGAGTAATTTTTGCCCGGTTTATGACAATAGGCTCGCACCCTTTTTAAAATGGGACTTTGAAATATAACTGACGAAATGTGGCATTCCAATACACAGCTGCCAACCTCTTCGGGGGAGTGCAGGTGTGATTTTATGTAAAATAACCGTATGTTTACATTTTATTTAAAATAACCTTACGTTTTACACTTTGCAGCCACCTCCACCTAAACATAACAACACGCTACCTGAACTGCGACCCGCCAATCAACACGACCAGCGTGACCACTGAAGCAGAGGCGTTTTTCAACAACCCTCAACGTTGGTGGCGCACCGAACATGCCAACAGACAGACGCCCGACCTTGTGGTACTGTTCGACAGACTTAAAGGAAGAGTCGAGACTCTGCTTACAGGATATAAGCTGATCCATGAGATACCACACACACAGGTAAGTACTCCTACTATGTCCACTGACTATACTCTACTCATATCATGATGCTTGGTATGACCCGTATGACACATGAGGACAAGAAAGCGTTCATAACGAATGTCAATGGCTATAAGAAAAGGGTAGACCAAATAAAAGATTGATGGATGGTCTGAAAGATCATGTGGAGAAAGGAATGTATCTCTCAGACGAAGGAAAAACTTACGATATATGGAAAATGGAGTCGTGTATCATTTATTTCAATGCAGATGTCGAACAGTGCCGGCCATTATAGTCTTTTCGCCTTATGATGAGTTCCCTGACAGTTCTTGTCTGACAATTGTAGTGACGTGACCTAACGAAATATAATCGATTTTTTTATAATATCAATTCAGTTGGCAAAGAAAATGGAATCGGATTATCGATTTTAGATTTTCAAAATATTTTTTTATTAAACTGGTTATCCTACTTCCTACTAATATTATAAATGTGAATGTTAGTATGCGTGTGTGTGTGTGTGGATGTTTCTTACTCTTTCACGCATAAAGTACTGTACGGATTTTGATGAAACTTTACAGTAATATAGCTTATACATCAGAATAAGACATAGGCTACATAAGGCTACAAGACGCACTCGTACTGACGCGACGCGATCGCGATTACAAAATGGCCGCTCCGATTCATCTATTTTTTTGTCGATTAGTGTACTGAGTAGTGTCAATCTCTATTGGCCGACGTTCCGTTTAACGCATTAGACATTTTTAAGATTTATACTTTTTTATTTTATTTACTTAATTTATTAACAGTTAATTATAACTACAATAATTTACTTAGTAATTTACGAAAGGCAATATTTTTTTTATCATTTATCGTTTATTTTTTTGGCAGTTTATTTTTTATTCGTATAAAGTAGTATTCGTGCCACGAAAAAAAATGAACTGTCAGGGAACTCATCTTATGGCGAAAAGACTTTAGCTTACATTGAATATGAATTCGTCACAATTACTTATTATCTTTTCTTCTCAGTTCCCGGAAGGCGAGGTGAGCGAAAAGGTGTTGGTATATCAAAAGGCGCAGAGTCAACCCATGCCTGTGGCTAATGACGTCGTGTGACTCCTACGAGTATCACCACCTCGTGTTCATGTTAGTGAACCCAACTCTATAGCGACGTAGTTAAAGAAAACTGCACGCAATTGTGGATATTATAGCTAAAAGAATAAGAACCACAATAGTGCGAATACGGCTGTATGCATAGACTGTTCTCGATGTATTTGATAAACAAGTCAATTTTTAAGTAGTAAAAGCAAAATATTGTGCCAAAATCCTTGTGTATCAGTTTTTTGATGACTTGGAGATTGTGCCCATCTGTAAGGTCTTAGGGCGATAATACACACATTACAACAAGTTAACTTATGTCCTTGGCCACGAGTATTTCTGTTGTTGAATCGTGTATCATCCATGAGATTAAAAATGACAAAAATCAGGGTACAGTGTAACAAAGTTCTTTCAGCTTTATGAACAAGTCTATGCTTATAATCATTAGTTGCTTTACAGAACCATTTTAAACGATGCTATCGCAAAACAAATTTCGAACCTGACGACATTCACGATTTTCATTCTTATTTTGATAACTCGAATTATTATTCGGCTTAAATTTATTGGCTTTTGGTATTAAATTAAATTTTAATTATTAATTAATTATAATATTGACTGGGAATGTTTCCCCATAAAAATGTGTTTGGAATAGAAAATTTACACTATTATGTATTTGAATGTAATGAGGGTATTCTGAAATGACTCTCACTAGGTGGCGAGACGTCAGGTCTGGGCATCAGCCAAAAGTGTCAAAGCGCCTATATTTTCTTTAAGCGTGACTGATGAACGTCATCATATATTTTATTTTCATTGTCGAAATGGAAGACCTCTTGTCAAAGTGGCGCCAACTGGTGTCGTTAATTTTCATAAACACCCTCACTATTTGTACACTTATAATATTTATATAATATTATGTTATTCTTAAACACTGCAAGAAGCATGTAAGTAAATCCTTTTTTCTAAGTTAATAACGCATTTTCTAGTGAAATATATAAGAATAAAATTAAATAAGGAAACTATTAAATACTGTGACCAATTTGACGTACGATATGTCTGCATATTAAATAAAGAAAAACTTGAACGTTTCAATTTTCCATGCTCGTGTTCGGCCAATTTATGTGAACCTGATCAAGCCTGGGTGATATGCTGTGTTTTAATTGGTTGCCCGAAACTAAAACATCCAAGATATCGAAGATAACATAAAAAATTGTCTCCAGCCAGTGGTTATATGAATATAAACTGACAGCCAGTAACAGCAGCACTGCCTCTTTTGATAGAAAATGTGCTCAACCCAAACACTGATGTTGTGAATTAATTAATTACTAGTGGTTCCCGTTAATATTACCATATTGTCAATCGAAGTGATCGAATAACGTATGCGTACGTTACTCGACTTATTCCATCGAATTTTAATAAAACTATTTTGTGTTCATATCGGAATAATGTTCAAATTAAATAGTATATTTAATTTAATACGATAATGTGTCGTGTGTGTGAGTAAAAATAATCATCATCGGCCCCCGCTATCCAATATATCCATGACTGATATTTGCAAGACGCAAGTACAAACCTTCAACATTTACACATGTAGTTTATATGCTTGCCAAAGTTATTCTTAAAGTGTAATGATATTAACATATTTTGTGCTATGCCCGGCTAGAAATATACAGGCTTTTATTATGTAGATGGTGTCCGTTATCTAGTATACAATGTCAAGTTAAATTTACTGGCGAAACTTCATAAACGTGACGGTTTATCATTTGCCTAGCCTTGTCCCAACTATGATGGGGTCGGCTTCCGGTCTTACCAGATGCAGCTGAATACCAGTATTTTACATGGGGCTACTGCCTACCTGAGCTCTACAATCCAGTTACTGGGTAACACGATACCCCTTGGTAAGACTGGTTGTCAGACTTTCGGGTTGATCGATATAATATAATGACGAAAAATGTATTTTTTTTTCTAAACTCTAGGTTTCAAGTAATTACAGCTGATTACGGGTCCAACAAAAAATTCGAAGGTCAGGTCTTCGAATTTTTTTTATCTACCAACCCGCAATGGGCTCGCGTGGTGGATTACGGCCCACCCCCTCTCACCGAGAAGAGGCCTGTGTCCCAGCAGTGGGAACGTTATAGGCTGATTATGTATGTACGGGGTCACCGACCTCGGATGGTAGTTACTTGGAATGATGCGTTTAGAAAATATATTTTTATTGTTTTATCACATCTGTGAAGTTTGTCATTGTTTTTTAATTTTAACTGTAATAAAATAATGTCAGTGCAAAATTGAATACTATCCTAAATTTTGTCCTTACCCTTAATTAATGAATATATTCGTTCGCGCATCGCCGATACCTACCTGTTATTTACCTCATTAATTTAAGACCAATAGTTTCTTATTATTTAATGTCGTATCTAACGTTATATGTACCTACCACTCATTAATTATTCAGTCATTTTATATTTTTAGTCGGGCCCATGTTTATTTTGTTAGACAGTTAAATATTTTCATCTGGCATTTCTTAGGAATTCAATCCATCCACCGAGAAAACATCATAATAGTTTTAAGAGCTGTGTGTCATCTTCAAGTAAAGTTTTATATTTTTAAAACGGTCTTTAATTTCGGTTTAACTTAGGGACATATTATGATTGTATGAAGTTCTTTTTTTAATGTTCTATTATCCTATGGTTTAATGTATTCTGTCCTAAAAATAAGCAGCAAAAATCTCATTATAAAATAAATATTAACTAGCAATAATATAATAACAGTAAGTATGTATGATTTTTATCTTTGCTTGAAGCTGACAAATAAAAAATAACAATTTTATTATAATAGGTAATTGGACTTTTATAAAATTATTATTATTTAATGTCTATGGATTTTAATTGCAATACACTATTAAGATTGGTTTTTTAACGTAATTATAAAATTAGATTTAAATGTATTTTAGGAATGCTCAAAATGTAAAGACACAAGTATTTTAAGATGGTCTTCGTTAATTTAATTCTGTAATAGTCGTCGCTACTTTTAGTGTTGTTTTATTAAATTATAAGCAACTTCGCGATTTGGTTATATAAATAATGTGACCTGAAAACACAAATATTCTTAGTTACGGTGGAGCTAAAGCAGTGTTTGGCGACAGAGCGAAATGTCGCTATGTCAAAACATTGTGTTAGGAAAAGCAATCGTCACTTTTGTTGCTAGTGCCACCTGCACCGCTACAATTTAATTGATCTTAAATTACGGGAACTAATCACTGGACGAACAAATACATATGTATAAAATAAAGTCCTCTCGCGAAGTAGCTAGATAGAAAACAACGCCATAAGTGCGGGAACGCAACGCATTTCAAATATTATGTTTAAATAATCTTAGTATAAAGTGCTATAGACGTAAAATGAATACTGATGTCATGTGCATGTCTTTTCAAGACGCCTGCCTTGTTAACTGATCATGTTAATAACTGCCTTGTGTGGAAGTAGGTACACTAGACTAAACGTAAAAAAATTATAGAACATTCAAATTTGATTTCTAAAAGCCTATTCTGATACTTTTTGGCAAACATCATGTCAATTGATTTGCTGTGATGTTATTTCCGCCAACCAATCGCAACAATTCACATGAGGTTTATCATAATGAGACTTGATCGTCTTTCAGCAACTGGTTGACAGTTAGCTGATGAGTATTTAGTGCTAGTCCTATAAATCATAGAGGTCTTCCCTGCCGCCTTTTGCGGGTCGTGATCTATGATTCAACTAGCTTTTGCCAGCGGCTTCGCCCGCGTTAGTGTCGGAAAGTATCCCACGAGAACGTACTACCGGGATAAAAAGTAGCCTATGTGTTAATCCAGGTTATAAACTGTCTGTGTGCCAAATTAAATCCAAATCCGTTTAGCCGTTTTTGCGTGAAAGAAAGAGTAAAAAACATCCATCCATCCATCTATCCTCACAAACTTTCGGCGTTCATAATATTAGTAGAAGTAGAATAGTAGGATAGGATGATTTTCTAAACACTTTTTTTTGTAAAATAAAATAAAGTGATAAAAATAAAGTGCCAAAACATTCTAACTTTTAATAATACAAAAATGCATTATTGTTTAGTTAATTTTTACTTACATTAAATGCTTCCACACAAAGCTACAAGCTACAAGAAGTGTACTTATGTGTATGAAACAAATTTTGAGCAATAGTCTAGGTGAATAGGTTGTTTTACGTATTTAAGTCGACCAGAATGTCTTTTACAGATGTCGAGTGTGAATTTTAAATAAAGATTTATTTTTAATTTGTGGTTTTTATTTATTTGTGAATAATATTAACGCTGACACTGACGCTGATTTAAAGGTGTAAGGTGAACTTTTGAACTTAATGTCTCCTGTGCCGTTGAAAAACCGCACAGAAAACAGTTTTTTTTTTATTATGTTACCGGTTCCATTTTGACTTCATAACGATAACCAGCAGTTGGGTATAAATAAAAATGGTTTGACCTAGTATGTTTGTAATTAATTCGTAATTTCCACATTAGATATGATATGACTTACTGATAAGGAAGCTTCTAACTCGGTTGCAAGATTATAATGATTGAGTTATTTCCCTAATAAGTTATTTCCTTATAAGTTAGTTGTACACTTGCGAACGGTTTACACAGCGTAGAGAAGAAATGCATTTAACATGCAGTCACTTCATATTTTACTATCTTGCTCTCCCTTGGTAAGGCGATTATTACACTGCACCGCGCTCCGTCGCGTAGCGCGGAGCGGCTGATTTAAAATTATATAAGTTTGTGTTTTGATTGTTTGCTATGGCCGCCCTGCGGTACACGACGGAGCGCGGTGCAGTGTGACAATCGCCTAACTGCGTCCTCGGTAGAAAACTATGAGGTCCTTCAAATTCTCTGATCCATGTTAGTTTCAGGACTACGTCCTAAGTACGAAGCTATTGACTCCTACTAAGGATTCTCTTATCCAGGCAGTTGTAGTAAAGCCGCCCTCTAAAATATTAGAGAAATTATTCAAGTGGCGTTTATACGGAAAGTTAAGCTCAAAATGTCTATAGCTGGTAGGTAATGTCTTGGGCATGCGGTACCTATCAAAGCGAGAAGTGACCGCAAACAGCTTTGAATTTAGGCGACACAGCGACAGAGATGTGCATGATTGTATATTCGATTATATTCGCTGGGTGTTCGATCTTAAATCGGGCACTGAGCACACGCCCTGTATGTAATGAAATAAGTACGATTATCTTTTCTACAACTACCTATAATATTTGTATACTCAATTATTATATCCGGGACAATCCGAAATTAATGTGCAACCATTCTTAACATAAATACACTTGAGTACATTATTTCCTTACTACAACCCACATTGATTACTCGGTCAGAGGTTACAGATAAGTCAATTAAAACAGACCACTACACTTCAAGTAAAAAAATCATTTAGGTCCTAAAATTGCACCATGTGTTAGTACTAAACATGTTTGGGATTGTGAAGAGTTTGATCTTGTTAACTTGTATACTTTTATTGGGGGTTGAGTGTAAGAGGTTAAACAGGAGAGAGACGCAAGATAAGGACGATGGGAAGAGTAGTTTGGCATTTGTTTTCGATACTACGGGGTCTATGTATAATGACTTGAGACAGTTGCGCGAAGGGGCTGAAATGATCCTCAATACTGCGTTAAAGGAAAGTGATGTGATTGCTGACTTTGTATTTGTGCCATTTCATGATCCCAGTAAGTACTTCTTTGCTACCTCTAAAAAAATTCCTTGGTTCGAAAGTGAATTAAGTCAAAGTTGTGGTACTTACTTATTTAATAACGGGACCGTCATACAGTTAAAGTAAAGAAACAGCTTTGACAAAGTGTGATGAAGCTTAGTGTCGATTGCAATCATATAAAGTCAGCCTAGAATTTGGCTTCGAGCTTGGCACCTTCAGTTGTACATTTATATTACTGAAAACTGTGGTTATTTTTGTGCATTCGAAAAATTACCTTAATAACTTCTAACCCTAGTAGTGTTATGGATGGACACAGCTTATCACAGGACAAAGATTTACGTTTACTATCAACTTACGTGCTTTGATAACAGCTGTTGTCTGCACGCTACAGGAGCTGATGGACGCAGCTGAAGGTGCCGAGCTCGTAGCCAAATTCTGGGCTGACTATACAATAGATTGCCATGGACACGCTAAGACGAAGCTTTAACAATTACTTACAGTTAAAACATACCTAGAGCTCTAATAGTTAACGCTTAAAAAACGCAAATTGATTAAAAAAATCCTATTTTGACAGCTGTAGGCCCAGTGACAGTAACACGCAGGAAAGAAATATTCAAAAGAGCGCTAAGCAGGGTCCAAGTTCAGGGCGGGGGCGACTGTCCTGAAAAGTCACTGACTGGCATACATCTAGCACTAAACGTCAGTAGACCGCGCTCCTTTTTGTATGTGTTTACTGACGCCACGGCCGCCGACCACCGCATCGTTGGGAAAGTTCTCGACACTATACAGAGGAAACAGAGTCAGGTTAGATGGTAGTTGAGTATTATTTTGTGACAGTACGTGCTTAATAATAAAGCGCTTTTTTCCTTGAACCGATGTTGGCTATTCTGACAGCGTCATGTTGAGACGAATAAAGCGCTTAAGGTATAGTCTCTGACTAGCATTCTGAACATAGCGCTGAACGTCAGAAGACCTCGCTCTTTTATTTGCGTGTTCACCGACGCGTGGCACGGCTACAGAGGAAACAGTGCCAGGTTAGATGTACAATATCATCAAAATTCAAAACATTCCTGTATCTAAAGAGACGGTTAGGCAGAAATACATGTAGTAGTGAGCCACATTTCGCCAGTTATCTTAAGGTCCCATGTAATAGGGGCGACCATATTGCACATATCCAGAGTCCGGGCTGATACCGCAAAATCCATAATGGAAAACCCAATCATTCTATAAGGGACCAGGACAGGAACCTATGGCCCCATAAAGCCTTAATACAGACCACGTTGGTAATGCAAACAGTTAGAATAAAATCAAACAATTCATAACATTAAAATGGTCTCCAGGTGGTGTTCATATTGACGGGTCACTGCAACGATTTGAAGCGGCCTTCGTACAAAGTGTACCAGGAAGTCGCAGCCGCTAGTTCCGGACAAATATTCAACTTGAATAAAACCAATGTGCATATGGTGAGTAGTCATATCTAATTATGATAACGTAACATCTCGCCTGTATTCACCGACGAGGTGGTCAATAAAGTACATCCAGTTTTCGCTCTTTTAAAATATCCATGAAATAGGGGACGAGCCAAATGACCCAACCCAACGCAACGGCCCAAATCCTGACTCTGAACTGCCACTGAGAATGTATGTATAGAAACAAAGTCGTGCCAATGGATAGGTATTATCACGGAATACTTATAAAAATAAACAGGATATTACAATGCACCTTTGGACACGAAATTCTACCAAAGAGTCTTGTCTAAATCTAAGTAATGGCCATTTCAAAATAATTACCTCCTACTCACAAACAAGTCATTCAGCAAGAGTGTAGGTACTACATTACCTACTTATTTTTCAGATGCTGGATTTCGTGAAGAGTTCCATAAAAGGTCGTATGGTGAACCTCGTTTCTTTATCAAACCCGCCGGGATACAACTACACGCAAGAGGTATTTTATTCACAAAATCTTGTTTACAATATATTAAAGCGAAAGTGCCAAGGTAGCCCACGAACAGCTCGCCGTCCGATAAGGACCAGGCCCGGGTCGACGGCGCGTTGTGTTCTACGCGCGCCTCAAAGAGATGTCAGCAACAATGACGGGGTCCGCTAGGGCCGATGCCTGCCAGGGTTGCGGGAAAGTCCGAAAGGGTTACCGTGGCCCCTGGCACAGGCAACTGAAGGAACACGGGTAGGTTTTGGGTAAGTTTTCGTTTGGGGCATTGCCTAAGGCGCTGAACCAGGGTCTAACCAACATTATATTTATCAAAAAGAATCCATTTTTCATCGCAAGTGACAATGCGGTTCAAAATCCCTTCGTTTCTATGTCTGTTAAGCAACCTCAACGCGTTCGTCGCGCTGACGATCGTTCAGTTCGTGCGGCACCCAGTGGGTGCCACCCACTAATCAAGTTTTTTTACCTTGCCAATTTGACGCAAATGGACCAATATTCTTTTGATGCTAACGTTAAAAACTGCTGCTAACTCAGCCGTAGATTGACTATTGTCAGCTTCCACTATCGCCTTTAAATCGTCGTTGTTGACTTTAGTTTTTGATTTTTGAGCGACCACGGGGTTCATATTTAGATCAAAATTTGAATGTCGGAAGCGTTCAAACCAATAACGAGTGAACGTTCGTTTGTAGTGTTCACTCCGTGCCGTTTGTGCGGCATTGCTACCGCGACGGAACTCGTATTCCATAATTACTCGTATTTTTATCGTGTTGATGAAAAAGATACAAATGTAGTGAAAACAAAACACTAATCAATAAACAAATGACTGAATTTGAAAATAGAATTCCATATTTTTTAAATATTGCCAGCCATACATAAATTACGTTTCAAACAGCCAGTATTGTAAAACGGCAACTTCATAGCTAAAGACCTTCTATTTTGATCAATATACAAGTTTATAGTCACCTGCAAATTGCAGAAATACATAAAAAAATGTAGGTATATTTTATTTTATTTTTTATTTTATTTATTAGGGAAAACAAACAATTACACATTAAGAAAAACAGAAAGATAGAATACAGAAATGATACAAATGTGAAATCAACCACGTTCTCCACAGATACACAGTGAGACAATTTGGTAAATGTAAAGACTAGCGTGGTAAACAATAAATAAGAGGAAAATTAATATTAAAGTACCAACAAAACAAAGCCCCAAAGATGCCGCATATAAGCGGAACAAAAGTTTCACATTATTTTTTCAATATATTAAGTAACATGAGTTTAAACTTACTAGCAACTATTTTGCGAGCTACTCTAGCGCATCTCCCCCGAAAAGATCAAGCAGCCTAGTAGTTTCTGAAAGCCTCTGTATGTATTCAATTTTAATTGCTTTGTTTTAGGGCTGAGTCCGCCTTATCTCAGCCTGACACAGACTCGGTCCGCCTCCGCCGATGTAACCGAGTTGTTTCTGAGCAATAGCTGGGCGTACAAGTCTAGCTCAGTCCTTTTATAGTGGTTGATATTTTAGTGCATACGCACAACAATAGATTATGCGATTTAATAAATAAATAAATATACCAATCCTTGATTTGATTAAAATTTTACCGAGGTCGGGTTTTAGATCTTTTGAATGCCAAAGTGGAATCTCCCGTGTTCCCCAGATCCCAGTGGACAGTACTTTAGGAGAGGTGACGGTGTCTGTGTCAGGAGCCAAGCCGAAGATCACCGTGATAGACCCCAATGGCGAGCAGCTCACTGGACCCCCCAAATTGATCACCACGCTTGACCTCTCGGAGATTATGGTGAGTCAACCACAGACCACGTTAGAACAAGAATAGGATAATAACGTAAGTTCTAATATAACCTATATTAGAACAAACATTCATCAGAAAATTATACTGCGTTCACGATTTAGTTTCCAAACAGGTAAACATATACAATGTGTTTTGGATAAATAACTTGAATAGTAATACCCACTCATAAAGTTCAGTTTACGCTACAACTTCAAACATTTATAAGACGTTGTCAATAGTACAAATTCTGAAATACATTCTTATATACACTGTCATAAAGTTGATATTCGTTTAAGTGGAATGCTCATTTTCATTCATATGGCTAATAATAATATGCATAATATGACTAGTATTATTAATAGTCTTCAAAGGCTACTAGCATATTAAGTACTGCCACATCGGGTCGCAGCGCATTCATTTGTATTTGTTGTTCATACAAAATGTACGAATGTAATGTAGAGGGATTTTTGCAGTACATTGCGGTTCGACTCATGCAAGGTTGCTCAAGCCTTAAAACCTTTGCTACAATACAACTTTCCGTAACAGAAACAGTACAAGACTAATATACAGCACTACAAGATTATTTTAACATATACAGCCTATAATGGTCTCACCTGCTGGGACACAGGGCTCCTCTCGGTGAGATGGAGTGGGCCGTAATCCACCACGCGGGCCCAATGCGGGTTGGCGTATGTCACACGTCTTCGAATTTTTGGTTCTAGGACATGCCCGTTACCTCACGTTATTTCCCTTCACCGTTTTGAGAGCAGTGGTGATGAAATTAAATACACCGAGTAAAGTGCCTGCTTGGATTCAACTCACGACTTTACAACTTACAAGTCGGGGCAGGGGTCCTACTCTCTAAGTCCGTCAACGAGGATACGGGCCCGTCCGAAAGTAGTTCGATACTTAAAAGTAAACCCCGCACCCGATTCATTAATTGTAATTTTCTAAATATAAATGATTATTATAATATTATTATTAAGTTTTCCGGATGGGCAAGAACACATCGGGAGTAACAACAACTGTCTAAAAGTTTTGTTATAAATTGTTTGTTCGTGCCCCGGACTAATCTTATGTCCGTATGTGATACGGAGTAGGAAACATCCATAACTTCCGCCGAAACGACGGACTTCGTGCTTAGGGAGTAGGCTCCCTGGTACCACTGGGCCACCATTGCCCTGCACTGTAAGGTTATTTTGGCGCGTGCCCAAAATCTGAATAAACGCTGCCGTTTTGTTTTTTTTAATTTTTCAACCAATCAACACGCGCAACAACACAATGTGTTTGATGTGAAACATCTATAGCCGCACGTAAAACCGATTGCAGGCGTGGCGACGTGACGCCAATTCGCCATGCGCAAGCGACTGTGCGATTCTTTAATTTTGATTTTTCATATTTATTTTTTTATTGTTCCTTTAGTAAACCATAATTTCATGCATATTTTCTATAGGTACATAATAGTTTTGATGTGAAACATCTACAGCCGCACGTAAAACCGATTGCTGGCGTGGCGACGCATGCCGTGGCGGCGCGTCGCAATGCGCAAGCGACTGTGCGATTCTTTAATTATCATATTAATTTATTTATTGTTCCTTTACTAAACCATAATTTCATGCATATTTTCTATAGTTCTGATGTGAAACATCTACAGCCGCACGTAAAACCGATTGCTGGCGTGGCGACGCATGCCGTGGCGGCGCGTCGCCATGCGCAAGCGACTGTGCGATTCTTTAATTTTCATATTAATTTATTTATTGTTCCTTTAGTAAACCATAATTTCATGCATATTTTCTATAGGTACATAATAGTTTTGATGTGAAACATCTACAGCCGCACATAAAACCGATTGCTGGCGTGGCGACGCATGCCGTGGCGGCGCGTCGCCATGCGCAAGCGACTGTGCGATTCTTTTATTTTCATATTTATTTTTTTATTGTTCCTTTAGTAAACCATAATTTCATGCATATTTTCTATAGGTACATAATAGTTTTGATGTGAAACATCTACAGCCGCACGTACAACCGATTGCTGGCGTGGCGACGCATGCCGTGGCGGCGCGTCGCCATGCGCAAGCGACTGTGCGATTCTTTTCTTTTCATATTTATTTCCTAAACAATAAATTTCGATGTTTCACATCTGCCAGGCGTCCCGCGACGGCTCAATTTTTTTTAATACATATCAACTAACATTTCACAAAACAATTGCACAAATGTTTACTAACAGCGCCCCCTCTCAAAAGTCATTAGAGCGCTAAAAGATCCTTATAGCATTGTAGTCACGATTCCATAAAGAACATGTTATAGTCTAAGCTCATGTAAGGGTTTAGAACCAACAGACCTCCGTTTTAATTAATTGAACCTATTAGATATTCCCAACTAACCCAAATCCCTTTTCTAAAACCAGATAGTGAAGGTAATGCAACCGGAGCCAGGCAACTGGACGATCACGGTGGGTAGCGAAGAGGGACACTCAGTGAAGGTCGTCGGTCTGTCAAATGTGACGTTTAATCACGGCTTCTCCGTTGAAAAGCCCCGTACTATGAAGGAGACCAGCTATAGGCCTTTGAGAGGTAAGCATATTCAGCGGGAATCCTTAGAACCCACATTGCTAGTAAAGCCAAATATATTTTCTTAAACTCGCCGAATGTACAACCTCCTCTATTTTTTAAGTCGTTTATAAACCGTTCACTAGATAAATAAGATTAACTGGCTAAAACTCCACCCTTTGATATACAAACTGCACGTCAATACCAAAAATCCTTTTTCTTAAATAACATAATATTTTGCCTGTATTTGCCGAAGATATTGGCAGAGACGTAGATACAACAGTATTCTACCAATAAAATAGGGGCGAGTGAAATATTCAAATCGATAATTATCAAATTGATAATTTCGCTCGCTCCCTGTTTTATTGGTCGAAGCGAGGATCGAATCTAGTGCTTTGCGACAACCAGAGTGACTCTGGTTGTCGCAAAGCGCTATGTCGTTGGTCTGGTTACAGGACCAACGACATAGTGCTTTCTTTATACGTATAAAAAAGCAAAAAGATATGATAATGTTTTGTTTTAAGGCACATACAACCACATGATGATATCCTTATCCCCGCCGAACGTGACGGCTAACATTCAGTACGCAGAGGTACTTACTCTGTCGGGACGCACGCTGTTCGAGCTGCCCCTTAAGCAGATAGATATCAACGTGTATGTCGCTGACCCGTTTATACCGCCAGACGAGTTCTTTTATATTGCTGTGAGTTTATTAAATATTTATCTTTATGTCATGTCAGTCCGAATTCAGATGGCCACTTTTTTTTGGAGATCGATTTTTGCCGATGACGCTCGTCTTTAAGGTGCAATTAATAATAATTTTAGACAACATCTACACAAGGTCTTCAGGTTCCGAACTAGGTAGAGCCTGTACTACGGTAACCTGATGACTGATATACATACTTATATACATATACACACCCAGACACAGGTCAAACAGACATGTTCATGCACACAAATGTTTGACTTATGCGGGGATCGAACCCGGGACCAGCGGCTTAGAAGGCAGGGTCGCTACCAACTGCACCAACCGGTCACTCAAATTGACTCGAGCAGTCGATTTGTTCGTCTGAAAACATACTTATCGATCGTGAAACGACCGACCATCGATCACAAAAAAATCATCGATCGATCGATTGTCATTATCATTTGCACCACCCGCCTGGTAGCTCGATCAACCGTTATCTAGATTCCGGATCCTGAGATCGATTGACCTCAATCTAGTTGAACCTTATAGGCGAATTGCACTAATGAAACTGAACGCGATCAGCACATCTAAACAGCGTACTAGAGCTGTCAGTGTGAACATTCCAAAACAATAATGTTCTGATAATTCCCAACCAGTTGCATTGGTGAAATTAGCCCTTAGTCGGCGAGAATCAGTCACAACAACACTCTGAGTTACCGCGTAATAATCTACTCTTATTATAAACTTACGCAAATTTTCTTGACAATTACCAGATTAATGGTCAGGATCAGCACAAGCAAGATTTAAAGAGGATCGGAGCGACTGCTATTCAGGCACAGCTGCCAGGTAAAGAGGCGATTTTTTTGTACTTATTCTTACAGGACACAGAGATACTTACTTTATATTGTTGTCACTGTGTGCAAGCACATTTGATTTGATTCTTTCAGACTGCTTATTCGAAATTCCATTTTTGTAGGTGCTATTTTAGACGTTTCTTACTCAATAAAACTTTCTTGCAGATATTCCTTATCTAACAGCACCCCGGAAGGTAAGAAATAACTTTTGTATTACTTCATTCAGTTTAGGTTCCATTTTGATCCCTTCATGAGCTAATTCCCTTTTTTGTATGCATGTGTTTCTGTGACAAATAAACATATTTTTAATTTTTTCCTTCTTTTTCTTTATTGTTGTGGTCATTGGAACCGTGGATAGTGATCTATAGTTCCAATGACCCTACATTAAGGGCAAAAAGCGAACAAAGAAACACTGTTTATTTTTTAGCTTTTATTCTCATTAAGGAGAGGAAGTCCCCAATCTCAGTCGACGCAAAGCTTTAAAAAAAAATTCTCACGTATTAAGCTTATTTGAGTATATTTTCAGATGGAAGCCCATCCTCATTCGCGCGTAGTACTGCCATGTAATGTGGAAAGTCTGGTTCCGGTCACTGCCATGTGGACCAAGGACGCGTCGAGGATACAACAGCAGATATCTAGCTTGTAAGTTTCGCTCCCAATTTACACTTAAGCGCGCACACATTTACGCACTTTAGACGTTTTTAGGGTTCCGTAGCCAAATGGCAAAAAACAGAACCCTTGTGGATTCGTCTTGTCTGTCTGTCCGTCCGTATGTCACAGCCACTTTTTTCTGAAACTATAAGAACTATGCTGTTGAAACTTGGTAAGTAGATGTATTCTGTGAACCGCATTAAGATTTTCACACAAAAATAGAAAAAAAATCAATAAATTTTGGGGGTTCCCCATACTTAGAACTGAAAGTATTTTTTTTTCTTTAAACCCATACGTGTGGGTTATCTATGGATAGGTCTTCAAAAATGATATTGAGGTTTCTAATATATTTTTTTTCTAAACTGAATAGTTTGCGCGAGAGACACTTCCAAAGTGGTAAAATGTGTGTCCCCTGTAACTTCTAAAATAAGAGAATGATAAAATTTATAAAAATATATGATGTACATTACCATGTAAACTTCCACCGAAAATTGGTTTGAACGAGATCTAGTGAGTAGTTTTTTTTTTAATACGTAATAAATCGTAAACCGAAATTTACCTTTCATTCAATTAACTCAAATATAAAAACAAAATAAAACATTTACTAGCTGCTACGGAACCCTTCATGGGCGGTTCCGCCTCGCACTTGGCCGCTTTTTTATTATTATTCAATACTTTAAGCACACAAATGTACAGAGGCATGTTTATGTTTCTATGAGCAAATGTGAATAAGAGTTTTATACCAATAAAAACCTTTTATTATACTCATAATGTTGATATTCGTATCAAACGCCTACATTACTTAACAAAGTAAAAATTGGCAGTCTGTAAATTTCGCTCTAATTGAGTCCTTGACCGAAGCCACTTTTGAATAATTGTCATCCTCTATAAAAAAAGTGAGGATCCTCCTACCAGACGGGTGTTGGGTCTGGTGCGCTACTGTCCGATGAATCATACCAGGACGCTGTAAACGCTAGTCGCGCGGTAAACTCCACTTGCGCGATGCAGGATTTTGCGTGACGTCAGTGTGATGCGTAGTTCGCATGTGGCGATGTAGGTGCCGTCACAAAATAAATGCTTTGACTGTGATTTGACTAACTCTGGTAGTGAAGAGACTTACCGGTGGTTTACCATCAGCTGGGCCGTCAGTTTGTTTTCCGATAACACAAAAAAAAACCATCTGTAAATAAATTAAAAATATATATACATATACAGGGTGTTTGGAAGGGAGCTGTACATACGCCTAGGGTAGAAACTAGGGATAGTCTGCTACCTACCCCCGCCCATTATATTGACCTTGGCCTCAAGGTTTTTTTTACCTTACTACCTTACCTTAAAATTATTTCTTTACCTTACTACGGTACTTCAGGCCCCATAACTTTTCTTCTCCACAATTTTCTGGTGTAAAATAATTTTTTGCAGGACCCTAAGACTCTAACGATTAAAACAAGACCATTAGCCGACCGGTCCCATGGATAGATTTTGAGCTACAGGTAGTTTTAGTCAAAAAATCACAAAAAAGTCAAATAAAAAATAAAAATAAATTAAAAAAAAACCTTGAGGCCAAGGTCAATATAATGGGCGGGGGTAGGTAGCAGACTATCCCTAGTTTCTACCCTAGGCGTATGTACAGCTCCCTTCCAAACACCCTGTATATTATTCCGCTGACTGAATTACTGTAAGCAATGTTTTAAATAAACGAATTTTAATGATTTACTTGCTTTCTTTTCAGACAAACCACGTCCATAGACTATGTGATTGAGAACATGAATGAGGAGCATGTTGGGACTTATAGATGCGTTGCACACAACGTGGCGGGAGTTAGTAAGACTGCCACAGAACTTACGCTTATAGGTAACTAACTTTTGCCCGCCGCTTCGCCCGCGTGGAGGTCGGAAATAATCTCACAGGGACGTACTACCGGGATAAAAGTCATTAGATCATGGTCTACCTGTATGCAAAATATCAACGAAATCCGTTCAGCCTTTAATACGTGAAAGGCGTAAAATTTTACAGACATACAGTTACTTTGGCATTTATACAATTTGTATATTAGTATGGATTTTAACACTAATCATACATCGTTACGATGATTTTTACAAAAAATAAGTGTAACTGTCCCTGTTTACAGCTGATATTAAGTATATACAATTTTACAGCATAACTTTTGTATTAGGTTCTTTTTGTAGCTTTATCATTTGCTACTTACTTAAAATTTCGATTTTTAAACCTATAGGCATAACGTTTTTTCTTTTTGTTTCGGCGACATTTGGTCGCTTTGCACTTGTTCGCCTCACAGGAAGGATGGCTTCATGTTTTTGAAGACGTAAACTGCTAATGTATTTTATTTCCCTGAATTATTATTTTTTTAGGAGTATACAGGGTTATTGGTAAAACACCATCAACCTGATAAGGGTTCATTGTACTCATCATTATGAACAACTTTTACTATGGGACCAAACATGAAATCGCGAAAAAATAAACAGCTGGTCCCTACATTTTGACGAGTTCTGCAAACATAAATGTAGAGAACAGCAGATTTCTTTTTCGCGATTTCGTAATTGGTCCTATAGTAAATGTTGTTCATAATGATGAGTACAATGACCCCTTAGGAGGTTGATGGTGTTTTACCAATAACCCCGTATAAGGATCGTAGCAGGTGATGTCCTGTGGTTTCTGCTTACCCCATGGGAAGAGAGCGTGAGTTTTCGTATGTATGTATTAATTTGTTATGTTTCAGTCGAACCTCCAGTAGTCACAATAGAGCCTGGCAACACTAGAGTAGAGACAGGCGACAATATCACAATATCCTGCACTGTGCACAGTGAGGCGCTGCTGATAGAGAATCGACTGCTCTACAACGGCACACAGACACATTATGGTACGTATGAATATTATCAGCCAGATTACAGTATAGAGGTATGAGGAACAGGGTGTAAAGTTCACTCATACCTCCATAGTAAAGGGAGGATCCTCCGACCAGACGGGTGTCGTGTCTCGTGGGCAACTGCTCGATGATTGATGTCGGGGCGTTGTGTGTATGCTAATAGTGCGGTAAACTCTGCTTACGCGATGAAGGATTTTGCGTAACGTCAGTGTGACGCGTAGTTGCGCATGTGGCGATGTAGATTCCGCTACAACAGTGCATACTTTCAACTTGCTGGCTGACTTACATGTTTTTTTAACCACAGAATGAACTTCTCGTTTAATTCTTTGCGAACAAGAGACGCTATTTGTCGCGTATAGTTTCATCCGTCTCTTGCTTTGTAACAATGGTGGATCTAACTCGCCATAATACTGCTTTATTTGCGAACAAGAGACGCTATTTGTCGCGTATAGTTTCATCCGTCTCTTGCTTTGTAACAATGGTGGATCTAACTCGCCATAATACTGCTTTATTTCTTGTATCGTAAGTACAATTAAACAAAGAGTTATTGAGTTTGTTTTACTAGTTGACTATACCTTGTTGTGGGGCTGGTGGCTAAGTAATAAAAGCCGCATAGGTCGATCGATCAGGTTAAGCTATGCTTACCTCCGTTGGCCCGTGGATGGGTGACCATCTTTACATACCAAGACCCCTCCGTGCTTCGGAAAGCACGTTAAGTCCCGGCTGTCATTCGATCTTTGTCTTTCGGTTTTTTATGGGTCGTCAGAAGCCCGAAAGTCTGACAACCAGTCTAACCAAGGGGTATCGTATTACCCAGTAACTGGGTTGTGGACGCCTTCGTACCTCGGAAAGCACGTTGAACTTTTGGTCCCAGCTGTCATTCGTGGATTTTTGACAGTCGTTACGGGTCGTAATCAATTAAGAGAGTAATAATAAGAGTACTACTCTTATTCTTTAGTCATTGGTCGTAATACTGGTATTCAGCTGCATCCGGTTAGACTGGAAGTCGACCCCACCCAACAGTTAGGAAAAGGCTTGACAGATGATTTGACTAAATGTTGTTTCCTCTATTTTCAGCCATTGACATAAACAAGGACCCGAACATAGAAGGAGTATACACGTTCAATAAAACTATACAAATCGGTGAAAAAGAAGTCGGAGTTTATTCCTGCATCGCTGCTAATAGAGGTATGTACGACACCGGTACTATACAGGGTGAGTTTTAGATCTGAAACTGTAAAGTAGAGTAAACATGTCCAATTGAGACATGAATTAGATTTTGAAGGAATCTTATTCGATATTTTTTATCCGTTTCCTTCAACCAGGAATCGGAAATCATATTGATGCAAAAATGAAACCATCCAACCATTTATTTGCATCAAAAGATACTTAGTGTTGCATATAAGAATAAAATGTTGTTACTTACTGAAAGTCCAAAGCCCTTATTTTCACTCCTTCTATACCCGCGCTGTATAATTTAACATTTCATAGAATAAATAATTACTTACCTTAAAAAAAAATCTTCTTTTTTTCTAGGAGGAAAAGTAAACCAATCCACATACATACAAACAAAACCAAACCCGACTGCCCAAATATTAGGCCCGCACACACTATCAAAGCAGATAAACTCAGACTTCCAAATCGTGTGTACCGTGGAGAACGCGGCGTTAGTCGTGTGGACCGCGCCTAACGGGACCGTGGTGACGTCACGTGACGTCGTCGAGACCTCTAACGATGTGTTAGATGTGAAGAATGTTACTGAAGACGGTGATTGGACGTGTTCGGCAATTAGGGGGGAACGTAAAGGTAGGTACAGTAAATATGAAACATCGGGTGTTAGGAAGCAACTGTCACACAGGTAGGTATGAGTGATAGAGATGGCGCTCTACAAAACATTTTTTTTTTCTAAAACCCGAAAGTGCCATATCAACAGTGCAGAGCAGTGGTGGCCCAGTGGTAACGGCCGTGACTTACGAGTTGTAGGTCCTGGGTTTGGACCCAAGCAGGCACTTTACTTTGTGTAAATTATTTCATCACCACTGCTCTCAAAACGGTGAAGGAAACAGCAAGTCCTAGAACTAAAAATTCGCAGACATGTGACCATCCGCCAATCCGTACTGCGCCCGCGTGGTTGATTAAAAAAGAACTAGAAAAAATTTTGCTCTTCCATACATTTTGACCACGTAGGTATTGCACTTTTCTATGAAACTGTTTTTTTTTTGATTAGCGACGGAAAATGTCTACGCAGGGGTGTAGGGGGGCAGGGGCAAACACACAAGATACAACTACACAAAAGAGGTATTTGATCGCGACGATAGGTCGTGGTATAGTAAAATGAAAGTAAGAGTGGACTGTATAACAAGTAGATAATAATAAGATGAAATAACAAAGGTAAAGGGTCGATTTAAAATGTAAACAAGAAATTGACTAAGGGCGTTAATAAAATGCGCAAGCGCAGCCGTGCGTGGAGGCGTGCAACAGCTGACTTGTGTGGTGCGGGGTCCGTGCTCGGCCGTCGGCCGGCTGATACCCCGCTGTCCCCGCACTCCTCGTTCACTGCCACCATCGCGCGGCAATGTTGAGAGGAGCGGTCTCAACAGTATTGTATTTACAAAATCTTGATTACAATATATTAAAGCGAAAGTGCCAGAGTAGCCCACGAATAGCTCGCCGTCCAATAAGGACCAGGCCCGGGTCGACGGCGCGTTGTGTTCTACGCGCGCCTCAAAGAGATGTCAGCAATAATGACTGGGTCCGCTAGGGCCGATGCCTGCCAGGGTTGCGGGGAAGTCCGCAAGGGTCACCGTGGCCCCTGGCACAGGCAACTGAAGGAACACGGGTGAGTTTTAGTCAGTAAGGGTCTGACACGCGTTTTCGCTCCGCCCAGAGCGGGAGAAGTTATTGGATGACTTCCCACCCTCAAAAAAAAAAAAAGGTGCGTTCAGTATCATGTACTGAATCTATGGTAACAGGTCGCAGGTTGTTTTAAAAACGAGAGACAAACACCTTTGTTTTGCGCTGTGCGGAGTCTAGGGGTATGGTGCAGATATGGGCCACAGAGCGACAGTAATCGTTGAGACGTGGTCGCGACACATACTGGCCCAGGAACTGCTCAGTGTTTCCTTTTAAGTTGAGAGTATTAGTTCTGAAGTGTTATGTAATGTCCCTATAATGAGGGTTTTCATGAAAATTCACACCACCTGTTGGCGCCATTTCGACAATGAATGTAAAATATATGATGACTTTCATCATTCGTTCATCTTTCTATTCTATTCTATTCTATTTTTATGGTTCTGGCTCCATCGGTAACGTTCGATGATTTTGCCAATGTCAAGGTATGTATGAGAAAGTAATGATCGTAAACTGTTACACAACTATTGATCAGTGTTTGTAGCGTTGGCATCCATGGATCCCCATGCTAAAAAAGGACAAAACATTTTTGGTTAATACATGTAAGACGTCACAAAATAAATGTTAGAACATTCAGTAGGTATAAGATAAATAAATAGAAACATCAACTATAACTGGATTTTATTAATGCTAATGAATTTATAAAGGATTTTAACTGCAGGGGTATGGGCTAAAGATAATAGGAAAGGAATATTAATTGGGCGGGGGACATCAGAAGGGAGTATGTCGTAAAGGGGAGTGGTTAAACGAGGACAGGAAAAAAACAAGTGTTCCAGAGTGCCCTCATCCAGTCCGCATTCACACAAAGAAGAGTCCCTCACGCGTATCTTGGCCAAAAAAACTGGTGTACAAACGAACCCAAGTCGGAGTCTAATTATGACAGAGGTGGCTATTTTACTAGAATATTTTAGTTTGCTGAACCAACATTTAGATGGAATGAATGGTTGGATAGAGCCATAAAATTTTCCCTTCAATGTTCGAGTTTTTTGCCAATGATCATTCCAATTCTTCATCATCTCGGGTTTAACAAGACAGCGCAGATCACGGGGATAACAAGACGTATGAGTTTCAATCCCATTCCGAATAGCCAGCTTGGCAATTGAATCCGCATTCTCATTACCAACAATTCCAGAGTGGCTGGGTATCCAAGCCAGTGCAATCTCTATGCCTAAGCAGTGGCATCTATACAGGAGTTGTTTTATCTTTAGGATAAGGGGAAAATTGTGACGAGAGCGAAAAGGCGATTTTATTAAATCCTGTAGGCAGCTAAGAGAATCCGAGAGGATGAGGCTTTTGTTGAGTCCATGTGATTCAATGTAAGAGACTGCTTCGAATAGAGCTATTGCTTCCCCTGTGTAAATAGTGCAAAAAGCAGGACTACGAAAATTAAGAATAACTTTGTATTTTGGGATCCACACAGCTGATCCGACATTACTATTATCGGACAACTTAGAAGCATCTGTAAATATCGTCAACCAATCGTGCCAGTCCTCTGCCAGAATCCTATTGAGTTTGACATTAGCGACAGGGTCATGTTTGGGTATACCAAAGTTAAAAATAATTTCTGGTTGATAGAGCAAGGAATCAAAATTTACTTCAAATATGGGGTTTTTATTTAACTGAATTATGGAAATGTGCAGATTATTGAATTTACTGAAGCTGTTAACGAGGAGTGGAGGGTCTTTATGAGCCCAATAGCGAGATGACGGGATTAAGTGAAAAAGTGTACGAAGAAGAGGGAGAAGAGGATGACATTTATTCTGCATGACTTTATAAAAAAATCTGTCACAGAGATATTGCCTACGTAAGTGAAGTGGTGGCTCTAAACATTCTACCTGAAGGGCATTAATAGGTGAGCATTTCATAGCACCCGTGATAATGCGCAAGCATTTGGATTGGATCTTTTCCAGTTTGGCCAGGGCTATTTTGTTACATGGTTCTAACAGAAAGGTTCCATAGTCAAAGTGACTACGAACTATGGCGTTATATAGGATTTTCTGGGAAGTTGGATGAGCTCCCCAGCGAACTCCAGAAAGGGCACGTAAGACATTAATGCCTTTTTCGCATTTCTTTGAGATGTAATCCAGATGATAGAGCCCAGATAATTTTGAGTCAAGAATGAGGCCAAGGAATTTTACTTTGTCACGGATCAAAATGGGTTCATTTTCAACATAAAGGTTAATAAGGGGAATATTACGTTTGCGAGAAAAGACAACTGCATTGCATTTGGAGACTGATAAACTCAAGCCGTGATCGGTCAGCCACTGGTTTAAGTAGTAAAGGGCTGAATTTAAGCGAGATGAGGCATCTGAAAGGGAAGCTGAACTGAAGTAGAGAGCAATGTCATCGGCATATTGTAGGATTTTGCAGAAACAACTCACTGAAGACTCCAAGTCATGTGTGTATATATTATAAAGGATGGGGCTTAAGACCGACCCCTGGGGTAGACCCTGGGGTAGACCCTTCCACACTATACGGGATGGGGAAAGGAAGTTTTGATGACGGACAGAAATGGAACGGGACATAAGGAGACTACAAATGATGTTGACCATCCTCACAGGGATACTCAGCTGTAGCAGCTTTTGCCTGAGTATAGGAAGTTGGACATTATCATAGGCTGAAGCTATGTCTAGGAAAACACCGAGAACACTTTCATTATGGGAAAAGGCAATACGAACATCAGACACGAAAACACTTAGGCTATCTAAGGTTCCCATACCTCTTCGAAAACCGAACTGAGAACTGGATAAGATGCCTTTAGTTTCTAAGATCCATTCAAGTCGGTTCTTGATGAGATTCTCCATAATTTTAGACAAGACAGAAGAGAGGGCGATAGGACGGTAGGAAGTAGAGTCTTTTGGGTCTTTCCCTGGTTTCAAAATTGGGATGATTATTTGGGATTTCCATGACTCTGGAACTTTGCCACTAACAAAAAAGGAATTGATTAGGTTCAGAAAGATTAGTTTACAGTTAGAAGAAGATTTGGAAATAAAGGAGTAGGGTATTCCGTCGACCCCCGGAGCAGAATCCCGGAGGTGATCCAAGGAACAAATAAGTTCTGAGTAAGAGAAAAGGTCATCAAATCTATTAGAGGAATTGGGAGGAGGAGGATCTATAGTGGGAAGGCATTCGAAGCTAGGAACAAAGGGGGGGGGGGGCTAATTTGGATATGAATTCTTCCAACCAGGTACTGTGGTCATTGGTAGAAATATCGGGAGACTGGCTGTCACAAGCTCTGCGGTAGATTTTAATTTTTTTCCATACAAGGGAAACAGGAGAACGTGGAGACAGTGACTCGCAAAACTTGAGCCAGCCACTTCTTTTCTTTCTTGCCAATAACCTACAAATAGTTGCAGAGGTCTTTTTAAAATTTAAATAGTTGGGCATATTTATGCAGTTTTCAGCTTCTTTACGTTTGCGGACGCCATCAGTGCATTCAGCATCCCACCAAGGTGGAGAAGGTATAAGGTGACGGGCAGAGTTTTTTAAGGGGATTGAAGAATTGGCCGCTCTCAACAGACACTCAACAAAATTACTGTAGTGAATAAGGGAGTTGGATGAATTTATTTGGGGCAAATTTTGAAGTTCTGCGTCCAAATTGGTCGAGAACTTAGACCAGTCGGCTTGAGGTAGGCGATATTTTTGTAGGGGTTGGGTGGGAGGAGAACGTGGATGAGTACTTGGAAAAGAAATTAGGATAGGAAAATGATCACTACCATATGAATTAGGGAGCACAGTCCAGGAAAGAGTTGATACTAAGGAAGGGGAAGAGAAAGTAAGGTCAGGAACACTAATATTTTGGTTAGGTGAAACCCGACGGGTAGCAGATCCATCATTAAGAACACAAAGGTTGCGATCATCTAAAATTTCAAGCAAAAAGCTGGAGGAGGGGTCATTACAGTGAGAGCCCCAAAGGGTGTGACGGCAATTAAAATCACCTAACACAATCAATGGGCCAGGAATAGAAGAAAGGATAGAGTTAAATTCAGACAAAATATTAGCATTGGGATGGGGAATGTAGGCAGATACAAAGGATATGTCCATGGCTCTAATGGCCACTACATGTAGACCAGGATCGTGATGGGAAAGAGGAATCTGGGAATAAGTGATAGATCTGCTAACCAATAGGGCGCAACCCGCCCATCCGTCATCTCTGTCGTCCCGAAGACATGAATAGCCAGGAACCCTAAAGAGAGATCCAGGCTTGAGCCACGTCTCCGACACAGCAAAGACAACGGGTTTATATCTATTTATAAGATAGATTAAATCGTGTTTTTTCCTGCGAATGGATCTACAATTCCACTGAAGGATTTCTTCCATTTTGTCGAGTCCAGGATTCGAGGAGTTGTTGAACTAATACAACGACATTGTCCGGTATTGCGTCACTAAATTTAGACAACATGTTTATAAGGGAGCAAGCCAGGAGCTCAATCAAATTGTCATTAGGAGTGGGAAGGGGAGTACTTTCAACATAAGGGGAATTCAGGGCACAGCCATTAGGCTGAGAGGAATTAGGGGTATAGACCATCGACTTATGGGCTTGGGTATCATATGACTTGCCCGATTCTGGCCTAGGTTTTGGAGAACGATAAACAGTCTTGGTATAGGAGGTTTTAACAGGGGATGCATATGGAGAAGAAGTAGGAGTGTTAAGAGGGGACGAGAAGAGAAGTGGTTCAGAAGGATAAGCTTGAGGTAGTTTAGATTGGGAGGGACCTGCTGTAACCTTAGAGTAAGGCAATTTACGGGGACGGGGGAACCTTACTGAAGCCTCACGGTAGCTTAAGTTTTCCTGAGACATTACCATTTTAATAGACTTCTGTCTTGAGTGTTCAGGGCACTTATTATCCGTGGCCTTATGGCTTCCACCATCACACAAAAGACAAGAGACCTGTAAGTCGGGAACATTACAGCTATCTCCGGGATGAGGTTGAGTGCAACGGTAACAGCGGGGCTGAGATCTACACTGAGTGCTTATATGGCCAAATCTTAAGCAATTGCGGCATTGTATGGTTGGAAGTTGATAGATAGATACAGGAAGAGAGACATTGTAACAGAAGACTTTCTCTGGGAGAATTTGACCAGAGAAAGTAAGCACCACAGTCGATGATGGGGACCAAGTTACGGAATCCTCTTTTTTGTTTTTAAAATTAAGCCTTCTAGCCCTAATGACTTCTCCATAATTTCGAGGGGTTTCAATACCAAGGACTAGCTCCTCTAGTGTCCAGTCAGTAGGAATATCCCTAACAACTCCCATACGACTTATATGAAAGCGCGGGATAGCTGCTGAATATTTATTTTCTATCAGTATTGGATTGGTGACAAAATTATTGGCATCATTGTATGTGATGAAATCAATTGATATCCTGTTACGGCCCAAAGACTTGACACTGCCTTGGACAACACCTTTAAAACCCTTACTGAAAATAAATTGGGCAAACTTAAGGGAATTTAAAGTTAGGCCTTGTTTAGGGTCTGTTTCCACCCTAGATACGAATACGGTGAAAGGAGCTCTGTCACTCTCATTATAGAGGATTTTGTAGTCGTTCTCAAATCCTGGCTTGGTAAAAACGGACTGAATTGAGTCAGACGGCGGCTTGTTTCTTTTCGCGTCAACAGAAATCTCAGGTCCTCCGGGGCGCTTTCTAACCTCGGATCTTACGCGACCAGAGTTTTGGGAACACTCCACAACATCCATAATATCTGGAGGAGTCCCTCCACCCCCATCCGGGGGTTCCTCGGCACTCATTTTCTTAGAAAATGAGTGCCAAAAAGCTTAAAAATACAAACCTTATTCCCAAACCAAACACACACAAAACTATCATAACACTACCTAACCCTACAAACAGATTTTGTTATCAGAATAAACTGTGAGGTTAAGAAACGCGTGCTTAATCTCACCAAGACAATAGCAAAATCCCAAATTCCGTTCATCTTTCAGTCACGACTAAAGAAAATATAGGCGCTTTGACACTTTTGACAGGAGCCCCGGACCTGACGTCTCAGTGCTGCCACCTAGTGAACGTAATTTCAGAAAACCCTCATTGACTCAACAATGACCAGTGCGAACGTTATAGTAAGGAGTTATTTCTCTAGTTTACCCGTATCCCAATTCTGCGCTCACAGCAGGTATAACTGACACTGTCTAATCACGATCCTATGTAGAGGATCCGATATATATAAAAAACTTAGCATTAGAAAGCATATTGTATCCATCTATCTATAACACATACTAACATAAACTATGTCTCCTACCCCTGCATTTACCTAGACTTATTACAAAAATAATTTCAGTCACAATGCTCTTGTTGGAGGCCTATGCCTAGCAGTACGTCTTTCAGCTGAATGATGGCACCTGAGGGTAGTCGCTACGTCCCCGTCAGGGCGCGGGACTGGCGGGTTACAGCCATGGATGGCCCTTACAGCCCCGCGGTGTAATACAGTGCCCGTCAATACGGGCAGGTTCCTTGGAGGGCCATGTAGGCCTGCCCTTTTTTTTCCGCGTTGGAAAATCCTCATGGATGTGCTCCCTCCTAGAGCGGACGGAGGGGTCTGTCAGACTCTTACTGACTAAAAACCACCTAGGTGTTCCCTTCCCACACTTGCACCGAGGATCGTGGGAACTTGTGCGCCTTCCACGATCCCCGGCTAGTGCCGGCCCGCCTCTACGGGCCTCCTCAAGTCCTAGGCCTGGCCTGAAGCAAGTGTGGCGATAGCGCAACTTGCCTATGTGTGTGGATGCAATGGTATTTAGCAGAAGCGCCACGGCACTGTTCCACAGTACCGCTTTCATCAGGCCACCCCGGCGGTCTGTCTGCCAGGTGAGAACTCCGGTTCCCTGAAGGAGACCCGGCGGGAGACGACCAGCGACAGAGATGCCGAGTTTAGGCGCTCCCTGCTGAGGATATAGACCCTCTCTGCAGACGCTTCCAGGTCGTGCCGGCCACGCTCCAGACTAAGGGGCCGTTATGTGCGTGTGCCAAATGATGATGATTAAAACAGGCCAATTTATTTCAGGTTCAGATGCCGTTAAATTGTCAGTGCTAATAAAACCGGTAGTGAGTATTGTCGGGTCTAGGAATATCAGCATAGTAGAGGGTTCTGTAATCGAGGTGACGTGTCAGGTGCGCGCCAAGCCGCTGCCCAGGATCCTGTGGCACCGAGAGACCGACGCCTTCTTGAATAATACTGTAAGTAGGCAGCATTGTTGAACCAGTAACTTATTTCGAAAATTAGACCTATTCTTAACCGACTTCAACGAAAGGTAGGGAGGATTCGATACGTTTTTGTCGCGTTTGTTTTAATTACATCTATTTCTCCGAAATTTTTACGCGATTCTTTTTTAATTTGAGGAAACCACTTAAATATATTGACTTTGGTTAAGTAGTATTACGACCAGCTTCGCCAATAACTAATAGAAACTTAATTTAGTCCATCCCTGACATTTTCGCTAGAAAAATTGACAGCTGCAGGCTGTAACAAAGCCACGAGCCAACAACAATTCTTAAGAGGGCTATCACAATTTTTCTTGTATTTGAGTTTTTGAAGAGTACAACACTCAAATACAAGAAAAAAATCGGTTGTCTGTAAAGTCGGTTTACTGACGATAGCTGAACGTGACAACGTCATACGAAAATACTGATGGAATGGTTGCATTTTTCAAAAGAAAATTTTAATTTTATTTGTTTGATTGATTTTTTGTATGGATATAGAGAAGGTGATAAATGGAAATCACAATTGAATTGATCAAGTTACATTTATTTGTACGCATAAATACAATTAGGTAAATTTTTACCTTTATCGCCGCAATTATCGTTGCTATAAACAATTGACACCACATTCACTTTTCACTGCACTTCATACTTGACGAAAACATGTAAATGTATTATTGTATAGCAGCTGTCCACGCGGACGCATCGCTCACTCAAGTAGGAGAGAGACAGATGTCGAACGCTGCCGAACGCGGAGGCCGATTGTTCCTCTTTGTCGCTCGTTCCGCGCTCTCGCTTGCACTTCAAGCCTTAAATGGAACGCCTCAGAGCGAGGTAACGCCGCATGAGTCATGTTTTCTCGTGCGGCGAGGTAACACCGCATGCGTCATGTTTTTTCGTGCGTGCAGTTCCGGCTCCATCGAATTATAAGACGTTGTCACGTCAAAAATTTATATGTATTTAGAGCACTCAGTTTTGACGTGTGATTATGGTTTATATATATTATGGCCACAAAATTAAAAAAAATATATATGCCTGAGAAAGTTTGATTATTTCTCTCTTTTTTTTTTTCTTTTGATTTTTCTTCAAACACTCAAATACAAGAAAAATTGTGATAGCCCTCTTAAAGTTAAAACACGTGCGAAAACACAGAAGTTCTTTGCAGACGGGTAAAAATTATTTAAATTCTTAGTTCCTAACCATTTTCCAAATTATTTGTTTGCCACTTCCAGATAAGTGAAGTCAAACCGAACGTGTACCGAAGTGTTTTAAGACTAAACTCTAGCGCGGAAGCCGTCAACGCCACGTACTTTTGTTTCGGGGAGAACTCGGAAGGAATTCATCAGGACAGCCTCGTTGTCAACGTTAGGAGGAAAATGACGCTGCGGCAAGGGTTTAAAGGTAACAACCACATGTTCTTTTAGTTCAGTAGTATGGAGGGATGTCGGCTAACAGAGATGTGTGGAAGTAGACATGCTGTGCCGACCACCAATAAATTGGGGTAGGGTTAGGAAGATAATGAATTAAGTAAGAACAGCTAGGTGAACCAACGACGACGAAAAAGTAGCACGGGGCTGACTGGATGCGGAAGACGGAGTACCAGGTGTGGTACCTCCTTCTGCGAAGCAGTAATGCTCGCGAAGGAGGAGGCGGAACGCGTGAGGGACAGCCAAATTCGCGCTCTCACGCCCCTAGCCGCCGCAGGAGACGCCCTGGGCGTCGGGAATCACAAGCCGGTTCCCGGCTAACGTAGGCGCGGGCTTGCGGACGGCGAGAAATGGGTAGCTCGTCGTTCGATAAGGACCAGGCCCGGGTCGACGGCGCGTTGTGTTCCACGCGCGCCTCAAAGAGATGTCAGCAACAATGAAGGGGTCCGCTAGGGCCGATGCCTGCTAGGGTTGCGGGAAAGTCCGAAAGGTTTACCGTGGCCCCTGGCACAGGCAACTGAAGGAACACGGGTAGGTTTTAATCAGTAAGAGTCTGACACGCCCTCCCGTTCCGCCCAGAGCGAGAGAAGTTATTTGATGATTTTCCACCCGCGGAAGTGTGGTGGCGCAATTTGATAAAGGCCTATGTAATGAAAAAGAAAATACGTTTCCAGCATGTCGTGCCCAGCAGGGGACTGCGATAGTGCCATGTCCGGTATGCACCTTCAGTTTCCAGAAGTCTGAACAAGCCTCTAATCTTAGCTAACATACATGAATAAAATTACGCTTGTATTCCCCGAAGACCCCGGCAGAGATGTGTGTTAAACCCACGCCCAATAGGTGCCGACTCTGTTGCTGCCTATTGGACACAAATCCAAACTTAAGCATCTACTGTCAATTTCGTAAAAGAAAAATCCAATAACACATCCAAGTGGGACTGCTAAGCTTGGGTTTTATTTGGGTAAAGCTACTAAAACCCAAGCTCAGCAGTCCCACTTGCGACTATTAGACCCACGAGGCAAATAATCACAAAATCCATTCATTCGTTTTTTTTTTTAAACGGTGCCTCTCACTAGCAATTTCTCCTGTATTGTGGGTGCGTTTTACAAACATTTAAACTCACATACACAAACAGCCAGACCCGGAACAACTGTGTGTGTGCCGTTAATTTTTAGTTAATGTATATGTGTGTGTGTGTGTGTTAATGTTTAGTTAGTTAAATTAATAGTTCATTATTATTAACCCTAGCATTACTTTATTCATTTAAACTGAGTTTATTCTGTTACACCTATTATACAAATGAATAAGAATGACATAACATGCAACCCTGTATTTCTTGAAGGAGTAACTATTATAGTCTATTCGCGTTAAGAAAATAGTGACCCATCGTTGTCACTTGTCACTCAGCTAAGCCACGCCCTTTGACCAATTAGATCATAAAAATAAAAGTGGGTCAATAATTCATAGCGGAGACAGACAAGTGATTTATAATGTTTTTAAGTACTTTAAACAGTATGGAGATCAAAACGTGACTATTTATTTATTATTTATTTTTATTTCTTCAGGGCGTAAAATGCTTAATACTAGTACACATAGATTATAGAACATTTAGGTAATAACGCAACCAGCACCGTTATCCACATAATATCTATGTGGATAACGGTGTAATATCTATCTATGGAGAGTATAGTAGTGAAAACGGCTAGTGCAGTAATTATTTTAAAATTAAAATTTAATAAATAATTACTTAATGTTAATTGAAAATACTGTAATAAAAAGTTTACTTTAATATTAATTGTTTAATTTTACCCCAGTATGAATATACCTTTACTTTGCTGTTGCACTGATGAGTGATTCACTATTTTCATAACGCGAATAGACTATAGGATGTATAGTAAAGTCACTTTTCGCCAGGTATTGAGCCATAAATCCGTTGGTCGCACATAGAACCCTACGCTTAGCACTCACACTTAATACACCAAACATTTTCCAGACCAATCCGTCCAACTGTACTACCAAGTGGAACTACATTGTATCGTAGACTCCCACCCCCCGCCGCGCACTATTTGGTACCACAACGGTACTCAACTAGCCACTGGTACCAACGTGCACATTTCTGAAGAGAACTCTACGGTGTACTTCAAGAGAATCGACTTTACTGACTTAGGATCTTATTTTTGTGAAGCAGATAATGGGTACGAGAATTTGACTGTAGAAGGGATTGTTAGCGTGACTGGATTAGGTAAGATATTATTTTATTTATTTTGTTGCTTTAACCCGACAGACGTTGTCCTGTCCAAATTTGAAAATCTCGAATTGGAAAAATATCCAGGAAACTTTTCTCCATAAAAACCTAATTCGGACTATTACGAACATTTTAATATTTTATACATATAATATGTAAATACATACATTTTAATATATATCTACATAACATATAAAAATAGCCAACTCGGTCCAACCGTTCTCAAATGATGCGCTTGCCAAGGAACTGTATGTAATTTTTAGTTTAGAATATAGATTTGTAACATTATTAGGTGCAAATATTAAAGGAATATTCCGAAGGAGCTCTCGCTCGACCTTGCTTCGATCATTTTTAAAAGATTAGTAATTAAATGAATTATTATATAAATATTTGTACTATTTTAATGAATCTAAGAAAATAACATGATTGTTTCGGATTTTGATGTTATTTTATTTTGTTTGGTACAGTCGGTAAATCTAAATATATTATGTACTCATCTAAAAATAACGACAAGCCCCTGCTACGCACGGGTGCAATGAACTGATGTTGTGACATGTCAAATAATCTAGATTTCTCTGGTTTATCTACGTTAAATTTTAATGTATTATACACATAAACCTTCCGAATTAAATTCGCCGCAAAAAAAAAACCGCATCAGGATCCATTGCGTAATGTAGAAGCAAAGCGATCACACATACAATTAAAGTAATTTTGTTTTTATACTATATACAGATGAGGATTATTTCTTGCAGCATCCCCAGTACTATCTAAGGAGCCAGCAACATTAACAGCGCGCGCAGGACGCCCTACTTTAATCACATGTAGGTGAGACTATGTATCGTTGTAACTTACTTCATCCTTGCATTGTGTTTGACATTGTCATACCCACCTCCACTGCTGGGCATACCATAGATTTAATTATAACATAACCCTAATCTAAAATGAGAAAATTATCGCTAAAAAAAGGGATAGTTTTAACAGAATATTTTCAAATTATTTTATTTTTAATTTTCCTGTGACTGCTGATATTAAATTCACTAAGTACTAAAATAGAGTTGAAATTGCATGTTCACGTATGCTGTTTCCAACTCTATTTCAGTTGTAATTTAGTTCATTATCAATTGGTCAATGTAAACTGCTCTAGCATTTTGCTACTCATAGCTGATCCCTAAAACTGACCAAGGCACTTAAATTCTTTAATTTTCTGGTTAAAGACATTTATTTCTCATAAAGAAATTTACATTTCACTTACATGAGAACAAATTTGAACAAAGATATATAAACTAATCATAGTCCTTCAACACTCGGACACAATTAAGCTGACGTATTTCACTAATTTATAATAACAGCAAAACAAAATTATAGTAACATTAGTGTGAGCAGTATTACTAATTATTTAGGTTCGTGGGTACTCGCAAAAATTCAACACTGCCACTATGGGTAACTACCCTGCCTTGAGATAAAGAGTGCGGTCCCGCTGTCACAATGTAGATACATCAGTCAGTAATACAACTTTTGTTTACAGCTGCTATTTTCGCAGCTAATTTTAACTAGCTTATGCCCGCGACTTCGTCCGCGTGAAATTTCTTGTTCCCCGTCTCACCCCGTCGCATCGCGTCGCCCGCCCGCGCTATTACTTCGTGTTCACTTAGCGTTCATTCGGACTTTTTTTGTTTATGCTCGGCTCCTTAAGGTCCTAGCGTGATGTAAAGTCTAGTGTCCTTCCTCAAGAATTGGGATATCAAATGCAAAAATAATCCCTGCGGGTTTATGTATCTGTCTTGGTCTGGCTCCTCCCCGGTCTCCCCCTAGACTTGTTTCGGCAAAATTAACTTTACCTGCACATAGTTAGAGTTCGGAGCGCGCTAGCATCTCCACGACGGCGACGTCAACGTAGAGATACGGCGGTGGGTGTACGGTGGGAGATACATAAAACATCACTCATTATATTCCAGCGTCCTCCAGGGCAACCCAGAGCCGACAATATCATGGCAGTACAGACACGGCTCAGCTAAAGACTTCACGTCTCTCCCTAAAGGCGCGATAACGAATGATAAGGAGCTGAGTATATCAGATACCACAGAAGACCATGTCGGAGTGTATCGCTGTGTAGCCGTGAATGTGATCGGGAAAGACAACTATGATGTTAGTTTGGTGGTTCAATGTAAGTACAAATGCTTTTTTGTAGGCGTCTTGCAAAATGTAAATCGTTTACGACTTGTCGTTTTACTACATTTGCTGTATCTTTTTACTAAACAATTTTTATTACATATTTTCTTTCCTTTTCTTCTTTTTTGTGTAAAAATCACAAATAACGTGATTTTGTAGACAAAACGCCAGCTACAGGCATTCGGTATTCGACCAGACTAAGAACCCATGCTGTTTCAATAAAGAACAATACGCTGTGAAGCTAAGGCCCAAACTGAAACGTGAATAAATCGTTAAGTGTTACGCTGTCACTCTCACTTTGGTGTGGAATATAACGATAGAAAGACTCTAAAGAACGTCTTACCGAGTCCTAAAACTACGGTTTACTAGATGAGCGGTGACCGCCACACAATGGCTGCAGTGCCGGCTGTCATGAACATGAAGGCAGCGAGGTTTGACTTTACGGTGTCAAAAAACGCTATCGAATCTAGTAATAATCTAATATCTATCCATAAGCTAGGAAGACACGCCCAACTTACTTTTATAAATAACGTTTCACTGACGACATTCGTCGATAAATTGCGGACACTATGTGGAGGCCATTGCTCTAGTAGGAAACCGTGGCTTTACCAAAATGAACGTTCGCGCGAATACGCTATCGTCGCATTCATATCACACTTTTTTGTTCGGAAAACCGGAAGGCGCGCTCTGTCGGCGCGACCACGAGTTCGGGTCCGCCGAACAAAATTAACGTGACGTGCGTTCACGCGACCCTCGTTTTAGTTAGGACGCGGCCCTAAAATGAGTCGCTTGAGAATTCTTAGAAAATAAACCTGCCATCCAATCTCTTCACCACCCTTGGTTGACTGGTAGAGAATGCCTAAGGCATTAAGTCCGCCTTTGTATCTTTTGTGCGAAAAGTTATAAATAAATAAATACCTGCTTTATTTTCAGATCCACCACGCTTCGACAAATCTGTAGAAGGAGATGAGAAACCTCGACAAATAAAGCTAGGAGAGACAGTAACGTTCTCCTGCGACGCGGTTGGTTTGCCGCCGCCCATAACAGTATGGACTAAAGATACGCATCCACTCGTATTTACTAAAAACTTGTAAGTTAACTCTTTAACACTAACAGCTATTCTCACTAACCTATTTATAATAGGCTTTTGAAATTTCTATAGTCATTTCTGTCTCAATAATACCTTTAATCTATCCTCGGTGTCCACCTATCTGTGAGTGGAGGGGGGATACGCTTTAAACGGTTTTGTTAATCGGAAATCTATCTCTTTTTTCGAAATCGAGTTTTATGACTGTTTTACCCATTGTCCTCTTTCTTACTCTGTGAAAATCTTTATGTGAAAATATAAATATTATTATTATTCCGTTTATTTATTTTCATACCTATAAACACATTTTTAAATATTTTTTTTAAAACACATTAAAATAAAACATTTGAAAATATAAAAATAGTAGTCCGCCGGTATCGGGAGCAGGGTCCAAGCTACCGGTGGTTAGGGCTCCAGAGACAGGAACCTTCTCACGATACGAGCCGTATCGAGGAGTACTGCCTTCTGAATCAGGCCCTTGATCCAACCGCCTATCGAGAGCTTCGAGAGATCTTGATCCAAGCATTCGGCCATCAGGCCATTGGCCGATAAGACGATCGGCACAATGACAGCCGAGCTCATTATTATTATTATTGTTATATATAATATATTTTTTGCATAATTAGAAGTAGTTAATACATATTTATTTTGCACAGAATTCTGACGAATACCGGCGAGTTACTAATAAAGAAGGTGACGGCTTACGACTCCGGGACCTACAAATGCAACGCAACAAACACGATCAGTTCCATACACAAGAACTTTACACTGATCGTATACGGTAAATAAATCCTTAGAGCTAGCTATATTATACTGGAACACCCTGGTGGCGCAACCATGGTCGCGCTGCCAGCAAAATTAATACAGCTTTATGGTGGGTCATCTCACCAGGATCTGATAGGATGCGCAACGTACCATTTTTTTTTGGCAGCGTGACCATAGTTGCGCTATATAAAGGGTTAAATTAAATTATTAATATTTTATTACACTTATTTTATTTGAATTGCTAATTATGTGTTGACTCTTTTAGACATATACGAGTATAATTGATAAGGTATTGATAATGTGTTTAAGACATTGTTTAGAGTACTAATTGGAATGTATGAAATTGTATAAAGTATTAATTGGAATTTATGACATGGTATAATTTTAATGATGTTTTTGCATGCCTTTATGATAATTTTGCATGTCTGAATTGGAGCAACACAGTGGACGGCGCATTCATTTGACATCTAGAAATATATGATTATATATTGTGTTGAGCTATAAACATTTGAATTTTATTTAGTGCAACTCGACAGACGTGATGGGTTTCGATATCTAATAGTAGATTATTAACCAAGGGGATAAAGCAGTGTCTTCTGTCGCGGGTGACGATTTAAATCGCTAGCGTAATGAAGGACTCGAGGTTTACTCCCGAGCGTAGCGAGGGTGTTAAAAACTTAAATCACGAGCGAAGCGAGGGATTTAAGACGAGTCCTGAGAGTAGCGAGGGATTTAAGTGTTCACCCAAGACTAAGACAGCTTTATCACCGAGGAAAATACTCCACTTTTCGTACCATTTGCGAAAAAATTAACACAATAATAATATGAGATAAGCATTTATTAAAAATAATGACAATTAAACGTATTTTTAGAACATTAACTTATTTATAAAAATAAATTTAACGTTTATGTATTTGAAGAAAACAAAAACGCGGCAAATCCTAGACTAATATTTTTTTGTTGGAAAAGCAAAGGCATCAAGCTCATACGGCCTCGTCGGTTTTCGTAATTTTATTTAATAATCATATAACTGCATAATAAATGCGTATTCCTTTTTCAAAAAGATGTATAATGCTTTATAGACAAACTCAATGGTGTAAACACAGATGTAGCTCAGTATACATTTCGGTAAGTATTCCAAATTTAAATCACATTCTCCCCCTAGAGGATGAATGAAATTCAGTACAATTTTCTTTCCCTGTTTTTAACAGATTAAAAATGACTATTGTTATGTTCGCTTTTTGTGGCATAGAATGTCACTTTTTTGAGCAAGTGGTACGAAAACATAATAAAACAATAAAAAATCTAGGCTGTCATGAGGTCTGCCGACAGAAGTCCAAAGCCCCAAATTGTACACAGGTCGCTGCGCGTCGCCAGTCTGGCGCAACCTGACAATGTCGGTGACGCGAACCCATAAGTTTTACGCCTACACAAAATTCGCTCAACGCGGCTACAGAAGTTTTCACTTCTATGATTTTTTTGGGGTTAATGGCGGCCGTCGTTCTAGTTACTTGAAGTCTGAGTCAGAAAATTATTATTTTGTTTTATCGTTTCTTTGTTTAGATATTGATACCCATAACATCTGCGGAGTATCGCTAACTATGTGTGCATACATACGAGCGACACGCGTCCACGGCAGCGGCAACTGCAACGGTGTCGACGGTTGCAGTTGCCTCTGTCGTTGAACCTGTATCGTGTTAGTATAATATAGCTCTTACTGTCGCATTAATTGTGCAATTTATGAACAGATTCCCATAAGATGCCCTCTGAAGTCCAGATTTCTTAAGGAGTCCAAAATTTCGCTTTAAAAGCAGGTCCTTAAACCTACAGGCCACCACGACCTTTTTATTTTTTTATTAACGCATACGTTTATATTAACTAACCTGCCGATAACTTTCAGACCCGCCCACAGTATCACCCATCACCTCTGAGCCTATTGAAGTGTTAGAAGGACAGAGCGTAGAACTGCCGTGTTCAGCCCAAGGAGTACCATTACCCATAGTGGAGTGGACACAGAATGGAGAACCTATCACCGGCCATAACAAGTATGTTGACGAGGATGGATTAAGGTAAGAACATTTAAACTTTTAACCGCCTGGTTTTATATCAATTGCCGTGCCCCCAGCGCCCAGCTCATATATCGACAAATGAATACCTATGACAAATGGGGTCGTGGAATTAATAAATAACAAGAAACGAACATAGGTTCTCAGTCGTATATATACAAGGTGGCGCGTACCTTATCACATAAAATTGTATCCAAAATTTGAATGAAAGTTTCCGTTCACTAAACAAATCAGCTTTGCCTTACATTTAGTTACACGTAGCTCGACAAAATGTATGGAACAGCAGATTTTTTTAGTGAATGAATTTCATTCAAATTTTGAATATCGTCTAAGTATACCATGTAGTATACGTGGTATAATTTTATGTGACAAGGTACGCGCCACTTTGTATACGACTGAGGCGACACGGGCACGAAAATATTTTTGTCGTATTAATCCGACCGGGGCGGCCAATAGGTTAAAAAACAGGCGGTCATGGGGACTGCCGACACAAGTGCAAACTTAAAAGTTAAAACTTTGAATTAAAAGTGTTTTTTTATTTATTTATATATTATTTGTAAAATCATAAAATATATTGTAATTAAAATTATTAATTATTAGCTGCGCCCCGCGGTTACACCCGCATAAGTCTCGATCCCGTGGGAATATATCCTATATCCTAATCCAGGTCATGGTTTATCCATGTGCCAAATTTCATCCAAATCCGTTTAGCCGTTTTATTGTCTTTTATTATTATGTATTATATAGTTTAGATAAATTAAAATATATATGCTTTCACTGCTGGCCAAGCGCAACACCTCATACTCATAGCTATAGATATATTGTTAACATACGATTTTCGCTACCAAAAATCGCGCCTAAAGAAGTTTTCATTTAAAAAATATTAATAACTAACTGCGCTCCGCTGTTTCACCCGCATGATCTGTGCATTTTTCTGGCATAAAAATAATTCTATGTAACTCAGGAATAGCGTAGCTTGCTTTTCTAGAGATTACATATTACAAACATACAGACAACATTACACTTTATAAACTTACGCACGGAATTAAGTAAGATGGCGATGATGTGAGTCGAAATCAACTTTAAAGCAGTGATAGGAAGTTTCAATTTTCTTTGGAGATATCAATGTTCTGTTCTATTCTTTAATTATTATATTATTATTATGTGTATAATGTAATTATGATGCATATAAATGTACATAAACGTACTTTTCAGATTTCTTGCAAACCTGACTGATTTTGGAGAATACGTGTGCACTGCTAAAAACATATACGGAAACACATCTCTCACCTACAGTCTACATGTTTGGGGTAAGTAATGTATTATACTCTGTTCATTAATTATGTTTCATATGACACATACTTATAATAATAACAGCCTCACGGGTCGATCGATCAGGTTAAGCTACGCTTGCCGCGGTTGGTCCGTGGATTGGTGACCATCTTTACATGCCGAGACCCCTCCGTGCCTCGGAAAGCACGTTAACCGTTGGTCCCGGCTGTCATTCGTGGATCTTTGACTGTCGTTTAGGGTCGTCAGAAGCCCGAAAGTCTGACAACTAGTCTTACCAAGTGGTATCTATCGTATTACCCAGTTATTGGATAGTTGAGGTCAGATAGGCAGTCGCTACTCGCTCCATGTAAAATACTAGTATTCAGCTGCATCCGGTGAGACTGGAAGCTGACCCCAACATAGTTGGGATAAGGCTAGGCAGATGATGATGATATTCTATATTAGCTTCAGCCCGCGGCTTCGCCCGCGTGAAACTAAACAGAAACTATCCCACGGGAACGTGCTATCGGGACAAATAGTAGCCTATGTCCTTCCCCGGGATGCCATCCATCTCCTTGCCTAATTGTATCGAAATCCGTTTAGTGGATTTGGTGAAATATGTCTCGGGAGGAAGTAACCCGTCAGCCTTCGAAGCAAGAGTGGCATCTTCTGGGCACGCTAGTTACATCGCTTTCAATGATCGAGGTCAAGAGCAGCTACGTTCGCAATTTTTTTTTGATGAGTAATATCTTTCATCCCGCTTTCCTGAAATGTGTTGGAGTGATTTCGTGAAATGCGACGGAAGTGTGTAACAGGAAGCCGGGGAAGCGCGCGCTATTTGATTTGCCCAAAGAGCGCGTGCGGTGGTAGAGTTGGCCGTCAGATGGTATCAACCCATTTTCCGAGAGGTTGGTACTGTCAGGCAATACTTCTAAAAAGAATTATTCTTCGTTACCAAAAATCATTTCAAATAATAAGTACCTGAATTTTTGTTTGATATAATGTTAATGTTTTGCTTATTACCAAGGTGAGATGTCAGATGTTACGTACATCAAATGCGCCTATTGTAAAGCTCGTTCGTTTTTTTTTTAACTCTTATATGATGGCTGATAGAAATGTAAGGAAGAAAAAGCTTTATAGAGGTATGAGGACCAGGGTGTACAGTTCACTCATACCCATAGTAAAGAGAGGATCCTCCGACCAGACGGGTGTTGTGTCTGGTGGGCAACTGCCTGACGATTGATATCGGGACGTTGTTGTATATGCTAGATGTCGACTGGTTTTCGTAAACCGATCTTAAACCCAGTTTCAGAATAAAGTATAAATTCAGTTTATATTGAATCATCTTCTGCCTAGCTTATTCACAACTATGTTAGTCTTCCGGGACGCAGCTGAATGCCAGTATTTTACTTGGAACAACTACCTTTCTGACCTCCACAACCCAGTTACTGGGTAATACGATACGGGAAGCACCTATACTTACTTACTAGGTAACCGTATTATTTTCAGTACCACCGTACATAGCACCTCCGTTACAAAACCTGAAGGAGGTTCTTCTCGGTTCCAATGTATCGTTACAATGTGACGTCATCGGGTTCCCGATACCGAGCATACAGTGGCAGTTCGAAGATGATCTACTAACGGAAAATACTACGGATTTGAGGTAAGAAAAAATACCCCTAAATTAAAATAATGGAAATTAATTGTTACGCAAATTAAATAATATAATACTTACTAAATAATACGCAAAAAAAGTATTTTTTTAAACCTAGCCCCACTAGGGATTTATCCTGTATTGTGGGTGCGTATACAAAAATTTAAACTCACATACACAAACAGCCAGCACCGGAGCAATTACTTGTAGGTCATACAAATATTTGTTCCGTGCGGGAATCGAACGTGCGACACGCAGTGCAGCAGTCAATCGCTTAACCAATGCGCTAACCGTGCCGATAAACTTAATTGTCCTTATATTCAAATCATAACTGTCTTTCTTTGCAAATGGCATCCTGATGTCAAATGAATTTCCCTGACTACCCAGTCAGAATCCCGGAAGTCTACATTTCAATGATGCTAAATGCGTAACCGATTATTACAAGTTCTATTTAAAATACACGTCATGTTTTTAAGGATTATTATTTCTTTGCGCCTGAAACAGTAATATAATTATTATTATTATAGCTGTGCATTTTTTTTTTGACACAAAAAAAATGTAGTTTAAGTTTCTCACTACTCTTCTCTGAATTAAACCTTCCTCTGAATGTTGTAATAATTCCGGATTTTTTCCTAAACGAGCTCACTGTAATTGTTCTAGTTTCAACGACATCGGTAATATCTACATATCGAACGCGAGTTCAAAGCACGAAGGATTGTATATCTGTATCGCTGAGAACAATGGAGGAGTGGCCGAACAAACTACTTACATCAAAGTTTATGGTAGGTAAAGTATGAATTATCTTTCAATAGTCTGCTAATGTCTATATTAACTGGCATAGAAAAAGTAATAATGATTTGTTATGGAGAGGAACTCGCAACTCCAAATGTGATCAAAATCGTAGTTTGAGCATACAGAATCGGGGTATTGATACGCCTTTTTTTTTGAGGGTGGGAAATCATCAAATAACTTCTCCCGCTCTGGGCGGAGCGGGAGGGCGTGTCAGACTCTTACTGACTAAAACCCATCCGTGTTCCTTCAGTTGCCTGTGCCAGGGGCCACGGTAACCCTTTCGGACTTTCCCGCAAGGATATTGGTATTGGTTTCGCTTCTGTACAAAGTTTATATTTTTTTCAATGTTACTTTCATACTAAAAAGTGATCTTCAACAGGTTCCGATTTCACATTTACATTTTAAGGGCGGAACCCTAAAACCACCATAAGGTAATATAACTTGAATTGTCCCCATCCTCTAGCCCTTAGAAAATATTGCTCTATACCACACAGAACTGCTCTACTAGGGAAAAGCTTTTTTGGAATGGCATCTCAAATTTACAATAAAATACCTGTGGACTTTTTAAACACCAAGGAACTCCCACTATTCAAATATAGATTGCGTTATTTTTTAATTAACAAAGCTTTCTACACGATCCAAGATTTTCTTAATAATTAGTACCTACCAACTACAATCTGTCACCATACATCGATTTTGTAAGATTTGCTTTAGGTATAAGTGATACATTATGAAATTTTTTATACTGCATGTTGACATATATATGCCTACTAGGCAGGACATAGTGGATCTGCAATTTACCTAACATCTGTCTGTATAACCTATACCCACAATAAAAAGATTTGATTTGATTAGAAAAGCCCTTTTTAAATGACAATCAAAATTCACATCACGTTTTGCATATTATAGAGAAGGATAGAAAAATTGTTTATTCTACACAAACAAGACGCACATTATAAACAAAGAGTCAATCTGCGTAGCCTTTCCCCAACTGTGTTGGGGTCAGCTTCTAGTCCAACCGGATGCAGCTGAATACTAGTCTGTGATCTCTACAACCCAGGTACTGGGTAACACGATACCCCTTGGTAAGACTGGTGGTCAGCCTTTTGTCCTTCTGACTACCTGTAACGACTATCAAAGTTCTACGAATGACAGCCGGGATCAGCGGATTAACGTCCTTTCTGAGGCACGGAGGGGTATCAATATTATTGAATGGTCACCCATCCACGAATCGACCGCGACAAGCGTAGCTTAACCTTCGATCTACCCGTGCGGCTGTTATTATTTAGCCGCGAGCCCTTCTAAAAGAAAAGAGTATAATACCAATAATAAACATTTTGCTGCAATTGAAATGATTATCTTTTTCAGAGCCTCCAAAAATCTTGGAAGACAACTACACTGGGTCTTACTTGGCCACCAACATGGATACAGTGCTCACAATCGCCTGCCGAGCTACAGGCAAACCTAAACCGTATGTCGTATGGTCTAAGGACGAGTTTTATCTGAATAACGGTATGGACACAAACTTTTTAATACTGTATCTAAATGATAAAATAGTAAACCAATAATTTTATTTATTTATCCATTTATATACACACGTATATATAGACAAGAAGAAAGGAACGGGAAAATACGTACAAAGGTGATGCTTATTTCTAAAGAAATCTCTGCCTGCATACCTGCGATTGGAGAGCAGATAAAAACAGCTATAGACGTTTCTAAGAGTAGAAGGAAAAACAAAATACATAGAATCAAAAACAATCCTCAAAATTTTTAAATATGAACATACAATATGAGAATATACACACATCAAATGCATGCATGTGATCTAATTTTAAGTTTACCACTTAAGTTTACATGTGGAATGCAATAAAGTATTGAGTATTGCGTACTTCTAAAATAAATTTCACTGAAATTTTATGTAATAAATAATAAATACGTAAGCAATTATGACAGTATTCTTTCACTCTTCTTTTAAATACTGCCACAGTTTGGCCGTCCCTAATGTCAGGCGGAAGTAAAATCTACAACCAAACCGGGTGCACAGTGAAGGAGTAGAAGTAGAAGTCGGTTGAGGGGGGAGGGGATTTGAGGAGGTTTCTAAGATGCGATCTGCAAGGCGCATCATAAGGACTGGCGTAGGGGAAGCGATCCCGCAGATAGGATGGCATTTTAGCGTTGTGAAGTATGTTAAATAGCAGACACAATATCCGAGAGTTCCTGCGAAATCGATTAGGGAGCCGCTTGAGTATCTTGCGAAAGTTCGAAACGTGATCATGCTTATACTGAAAAAATGGTGCTAAGGTATGCATCTGCGATACTTTGCTTTAAAAACAAATGAGTATACAATTACTGACCCTCTTCTAGGTAACCATAATTTATATTGTGCAATGTTTTTGACCGTTTAGGGTAAATATTGAAGTTTGAGTGAGTTTAATTTTATTGCACAATATTTTAATTGTACCGTGTGAAATCAGTATTGCGAAGGTCTTGCTCACGCGAAAATATTGAAGCTTATGGGCTATCAATGTTCTTGCGCAAAAATATTGGATCGTTTGAGTGTAGGGGCTGATTCAATCATTGTGCGCAAACTTACTGTACTGTACATATGTGTAGGGGCCGCCTAAGAGCTTCAATTCAACATAAATTATAATCTTCAAAACGTTTTTCTACTCCAATACATGACCAATGGCGTAATTTTTACATTTTCTTCGTAAACCTGAATTCGAATGCCTTGTTTTGCCCGGTTCCAGGTAAATCCAAAGTAATTTGAATACTCGAATTGGGGCAAACGACTAAGTGAGATTATACTAAAGGCCTCCTACATGTGGAGAAAAAATATAATAAATATAACATTTCAGATCCTCGCTACGCCATTGACGTGGACGGTACGTTGAGTATAAAGTCTCCTTCTGAGGACATGAGCGGCAACTATACATGTGCCGTGAAGAATTCGGTGGGGGCAGTCAATAAGACGGTGTCAGTCGGAATATACTGTGAGTAAATCTGTATTAATAAGTAATTGTTAGATGAAGGAAGTTGTTCCGACACTCCAGAAGGCAAATTCTCGTACTTAAAAACGTTCAAATTCAAGTCGCAATCTCATCTCAGCGACAATCAATGACAAAAATTATGTAAATTGATTGTATTTTTGATACGGAATTGCCTCTCTGCTCGCTAACTGCAATTTCTTCAGTCATTTTATCCCAACTCTTATCCATTAAGAGTAAGGGAAGATCAAAGAAACGATGGATGAACTGTGTGAAAGATTATGGCTAGAAAGGGAGTCACTACCGAGATGACGACTAACAGAGAAGGATGTAAGAAGTAGACATGTTGACATGACATGACATGACACATGTGACGTGTGTTGAAGGAGGATGATGATATTGATGATACAGGGAAGTCTTCCGAAGTCTCTAATATTTGTAAATATTATCTGGCTAAGTGATAACAGCCGTACGGGGGGTCAGACGCCTCGAGGAAAGCCAGTAGCCGCCATGATGATCTAAGTTGGCGATCATCCCCTAAGGACGGTAAACTGGTAATGTGTGATCGATCAGGTTAAGCTACGCCTGCCGCGGTTGGTCCATGAATGGGTGACCATCTCTACATATCAAGACCCCTCCGTGCCTCGGAAAGCACGTTAAGCCGTTGGTCCCGGCTGTCATCCTTGGATCTTTGACAGACGTTACAAGTCGTCAGAAGCCCGAAAGTCTGACATCCAGTCTTACCAAGGGGTATCGTATTACCCAGTAACTGGGTTGTGGAGGTCAGATAGGCAGTCGCTGCATGTAAAATACTGGTATTCAGCTGGATCCGGTTAGACTGGAAGCTGACCCCAACACAGTTGGGAAAGGCTTGGCAGATTGATTGATTGATTATCTTATTTCGTTTCCCAGCCATCCCCACTCATACGCAATCGGAAGAAAGTTTGACCTCAGTGACGCTGCTTGAAGGCACGAACGCAACCGTACAGTGTCCCATACGTGGCGCGCACTCACTCAAATGGTATAAGGTTCGATGTTACACTATGAAATTACAAATCATTTAAATTAAAAACAAGTATTGACTGTGTTACTTAAAATAAATCTTGCTGGGTAAAAAAAATCATTTTAACACAACAACAACGGGCATAACTGCCTCTTTGATCTAGTAGACGCAAGCGCGGCTTTTGAGCGTGTGGTCTGGGTTCGATCCCCGAGACAGGCAAAGCGTAAGAAAATTGGATTGAAAATGGCATTTCAAATTGTCTGTAGCAACCGTAGTTGCATGAGTTGCTAGCGAATGAAAATAGGCTCCTCTTTTCATGCAACTTCCAAAATAAGTCTCCTTTTTAACCGCCGACGGAAAAAGAGAGGTTAATAATAATAATAATTTATTTTTTTTATTTTTTTTATTCATAAGTTCACATAATAAATTACATAAAAGTTACATGATTACAAGTTTACAAATTAATATTAAGAAGGAAAAATTAAACTATGCCTAAAATTAATCTGGTGTATAACTTATACCTATAAATTGGTTAAAGGCCTAATGAATACGATAGCGACCTGCCTGATGTAGGTTTATTCAAACCTGTGTTTCAGGCCATCGCTTAACAACGCTGAGGTGAGAGGTGTTTTAATTTTATCGTGTATCTGTCTGCGGCATCGTAGCTCCCAAACGGCGGAACCGTTTTTTTTTTTGTCCCTTTACCTCAATATTATAGTCGTAACTTTACCTCATAAAATCAAGATGAAATAAGATCACTATAACGCACACCAAAATACTCCTAATGAACCTTTTCATAAAGCCTTATTTACTTTTTGCAGAACGCAAAACTAATATCATCAGGACCCCTTCACCTATCAAACGTATCTCGAGCAAACGCATCTACGTACGCATCAACATACGCATCTACATACGCTTGCGTAGTGACCAACGCTGTCGGCTCCGCGTACTCTAAAGTACATGTCACAGTAGAATGGCCGCCATCTTTTGTGGCGAATGAGTCCACACTGGTGGAGGTCGTGAGGGGAGACGATTGGTACTTCGACTGTGCTGTGGACGCCAAACCTAGAGGAAAGGTTAGTATTTTCTAACTCATTATCCGCCTAACCTTTTCCCAACTTTATTGAGGTCGGCTACCAGTCTAACCAGATGTAGCTGAATACCAGTTTTTCACATAGAACGACTGCCTATCTGACCTCCACACTCCAGTAACTACATAGGTAACACGATACCTCTTGGCTTAGTATTTTCTAACTAAAGTACAAACTATAGTAGCTTTATCACGCGGCTTCGGCCCCGTGCAGGGGGTTTAGCCCCAGGAGTGTAGCCTAAGTCACTCTCCAGCCTACAAACTGTGTCTATACAAAAAATCACGTAGTTCGGATGCTCCCTTGCTGCGTGAAAGAATGGCAGACCATCGAACAAACTGGCGCATTTAGAATATAAGTAGGACGGCCGCATAATTTTGTAGGGAATGAGTCTACACTGGTGGAGGTCTGGAGAGGAGATGGCTGTTACAGTGAGCTTCACACTTTATGGCGGTTCTGAAGTGGGTTACTCGCTGCGCAGTACCCCACCCCTCCCCCCCGCGGTCACATGAATTTGTTACTGCGCAGCTACTCGCCTCGTGTTCAGAGCTGCCATAAAGTTTGCATCGGACTGTACTATGACTGTGCTGTGGACGTGAAACCTAGGGGGAAGGTAAGTATTTTAGTAAGTTCGTATTCATTTAAAAGTAGGTCACTCGGTCGTTGGTCTAGAAGTCGCAAGCGTGGCTTATGAGTTCGATTCACTGGTCGGAAAAAGTTTACTGGGTTTATCCTTCAGGATTTTCTCAGTAGTAGCTTGGAGTCACAAATCCCATTACCTATAACATGGGACTTTAAAATAACTTGTGGAATGTGCAGAAAGTCTCTGCTTACCCCTTCGTGAAAGACAGGCTGTTATATATTTAACAAAAAAACGATTCTCATCATCATGGCTTTATTCGAAACATGACCCCTCATCTGTCGATCGAGCTGATTAAGTTCGGTAACGATAGAAAAAGTAATTGTGTCTCATTAGCGATAGTTGAGGAGTTATCTAATCAAAATATACTTTTTCAGACGAAATGGGTGTTCAACTCCAAGCCCTTAGTATTCGAAGACGCAGACCGTTTGAAGCTCATCAACATTCAGCCGCACAATGCGGGCTCATACAAATGTATCGTCAGCAACATTCATGGCACTGTCGTCAAGCAGTTCACTTTAAACGTCCTAGGTAAGTGCGTTGTGTAATTTTGTACTTACTTTTGCCTGTGGCTCCGCCCGCCTGGAGGGCGGAACCGGGATAAAAGTATCCTATGTCCTAAACAAGGTCATGATCTAACCGTGTGTCAACTTTCATTCAAATACGACGTGAAAAGGTAACAGACAGACAATGTTACTTCCACATTTATAATATTACTAGCTGTTTCTCGCGGCTTCGTCTGCGATCCAGGATGAAAAGTAGCCTTTGTCCTTACCCAGGTCATGGTCTATATACGTGCCAAATTTCATCTAAATCCGTTCCGCCGTTTTGACATGAAAGCGTAACAAACAAACTTACTTTCGCATTTATAATCTTAGTTTGGATATTATAGAAGTATGGATAGAAGCAAATGACGTATCACAGGTACGCTCTGAAGCTGGAGGCTAAAAGGCAAGTCTTTACAACGCATTTAGAGTAAGAGTTTCGCTTCTTTTCGTAGAGAATAGAAATAACACTCCGTAAAGTATTTATTTTCTATTATAAAAAAAAACTGTCAAGTCTTTTTCCAATTGTATTGGGGTCGGCTTTCAGTCTAACCAGATGCAGCTGAATATCAATATTTTACATAGAACGACTGCCTATCTGACCTCCACGACCCAGATACTGAGTCAGACTTTTTGGGCTTCTGACTGCTCATAACTGTCAAACATCTACGAATAATCACCGAAACCAACGGCTTAACGTGCTTTGCGAGGCAAAGAGGGGTGTCGACATGTATTGAAAGCTTACCTATCCACGAACCGACCGCAGCTAGCGTAGCTTAACCTACGTTTGAAAAGTATTATTTAGCCACGAGTATATTTCTATTATAAACGAGGTAACAATTTTTTTTAGAAAACTCGAGAGATGCTATCTAAATGCTAAGTTGACCTCATTTAACTGCGGGATGCTTCCATGCTTTTATTTTTTCTTACGTTAAACTAACTGTGGTGCCGATAGTTATAAAAATAATATCGTATTTCTTTAGACTTTACGCAAAATAAAACTTATTCGCATTAAAAAAAATTAAGATACTCTCTATTCTGCCTTTTTTTAGCATTAGAAACATTACAGGTGTCCCGTAAATAATGGATCTAACGCAACGGGTGTAGCTTACCTGATTTTCAACTTCTGTCGCTGCAAATGATAACAATTTTAGGTACGATTTTTGTTAAATACATATTTCTGAATAGCTTACTACTGTTATAAGATATTATATTGTTTTTTAAATAACGTTTTATTTGTCTTCGAAAAAAAATCTTGAAAGAAAAAGTTTTTTTTACGATGAAACAAAATATCTTGGTGACCGTAACGATTTTTTTAAAACTATTCCGATTTGTCGTTGGAAATCAAATGAGCTACCTACCCGTTACGTTGGATCCATTATTTACGGGACACCTGCATAATATGTAATAGTATTGTAAACTGTACTTCCAGAGCCGCCATTCATATCGGAGTTCGATATGCTGGACGTTCAGCTAAAGGAAGGTGTGAACGCAACATTAGAGTGTAACGCCAAAGGAGCACCTGCGCCAAATATTACATGGACTTACAAGTATGGATCATTATAACTACTTACCTACTTACTCTACATTTTTTTTAAGTGCAGTCAACAGTGCAGAGCAGTTGTAGGTCAAAGGTTCGAACTTAGACAGGCGCTTTACTTGGTGTAAAAGTTATTTCATCACTAGTGCTCTGAAAACGGTGAAGGAAAACAACGTGAGGAAACCGGCATGTCCTAGAACAAAAAATTCGAATACATGTGACATCTACCAACCCGCACTGGGCCCGCGTAGTGGATTACGGCCCACTCTCTCCCACAGAGAGGAGAACTGTGTCCCAGCAGTGGGAACATTATAGGCTGGTTATGCTACATTACTATTTTGTTATTATTACAGGCTTTAAACATCCACTGTTAGCCCACGTACGCGCCGAGGATTGAAAATCCAACACTATATTATTTTTATGCCTGGGATGCACTCTGTTCGATTCTCAATGGTCAGCTCAACACCGAGAGTTGAAAATCCAGTGCGCGATAAAAGTCGACACGAAAAAATATTGCCCGTGTGTATGATGGCTTAGACATGTACATCTCAATGAACGCTATACTAGTTTTATAAACAAAGGTCGCTTCGTTGGTCTAGTGGTCGCGAGTGCGTCTGCTGAGCATGGATTCCGGTTTCAATCCCCAGGGCGGGCATAGTGTTAATGGAATGTACGATTAAGGGTTTCTCTTAAGCAGCCCGGAGGCTAGATTCGTGTCCGATTGGTGGTAATAGAGTAAAAGAGACGCCTCCTCTAACACGAGACTTACCTACCCTTAACTGGCGAAATGTGGCTATACTTTACACTTCGACCTACCCCTTTGGGGAAAGCACTATAATGATATCATAATCATCTGCCTGCTCTTTCCCAACTATGTTGCGGTCGGCCTCTTGTCTAACCGGATGCAGCTGAATGCATCCGTCCGCATCTGCATGATGCTGCCGTAACAATATATTAAATATAAATCTTAATCTTAAACATTTATCTTTTTTATGTGTGTGTGTGTGCACGTCTTTCTACATCGTTCTCACGTGTATAATTTCAACATGAATGATGTAACCAATTTTTTGGAACAATATTTAGTTTTAAAAGAGTGTCCGTGGAGTGTCTTGCCCGTTCTTCTCCATAGGTACCCACTACGCTTTGAAATGGGCAACTAGCTTCATCTTTCCGACTGACCGACCCCTTGACAATTCAAAAGGGCCTGTAATTGGTTTATTTGAAATAAATGCTTTGAGTTTGAGTTTGAATCGAAAACTTTCTTCTTTCCAGTAATACAAACTGGCATCAACAGAACTCCAGCCTATCGAGTACCAACATAACCAGCCAATCAGAAGGCTTATACCGCTGTGACGCCATCAACAAAGCAGGGGCAACGCATATAGTGTATAGAGTGAATATAGTCGCGGGTCCCAAAGTCAAGGACATTGTCGCCTTTAGCAATGGAGAGGGAGTCACTGTCGATGGGAGCGTGGAAATTGTGGTGAGTGACACATTATGAACTTATATTGTATACTGGTATTCAGCTGCAACCGGTTAGGCCGGAAGCCGATTCCAACATGGTTGGAAAAATGGCTAGGCAGGTGATGGAGTTGAATAGATTTGCACTGCCATCTGTCGTCAGTCTCTATACCGATTTATGGCAATAGGCAGGGGCCTATTGTATTAGGAAATAGTTGTTAGTTGAAACTGCGTGAAGGGACGTCCTGAAAGGACATATACTGACGGCATTCGTCAGAAAGGTCAGGTGTGTAGTACTCGTTAACCGCCGTGTGTGTATGACCAGATGTATGAACGTGAACGAAGCAAAAGGATCAAAGGAGTATGTAAGGATTGTAGCAGGTGGCGTTCTTTAGTTTCTGCCCATCCCCAAGGGAAGAAGAGTGAGTTTATGTATGTATGTACTTGAGACTGACTTATAACGTAACTGTCGAAATGTTAGTGTACTTACACCTTTGGCTAAACTTCTGCGCAGACAGCAGAAAATGCTCAATCATGTTCTTCGCTGTTAAATTTTGACTGTAAATATGGGCGAGAATGCTCCAAACACGCCACAGGGCACCACATCTCCTGCATACTTTTTTAACACTGTTTTAGGTGTGACCACATTATCAATATTTTTAAGCATTTTGCTGCTCTGTCTGCGCTGACAGTAACTCTTCGGATAATAGCCATTTTGTTACAACATTTTACCAATCTTCTAGCAAGGATCCCGCACCCGCATAGCTTGCAAAGTTACAGGGAACCCCATACCCGACATACAGTGGATAAAGCAAGGGCGGGTCGTCAGCGAGAATGCTTACGACATTGACTATGCAGACCTGGTGTTGAACAATGCTCAGGTGGGACAAAGGGGCGTGTATACCTGCGTGGCGGCCAATGAAGGGGGTACGAGCGAGAGGAACGTGAAGATTGATGTACTTGGTGAGTTCGCAGTAAATTCAAAAAACTTAGGCTTACAAAAAAAAACATCTTTATTATGATTTTTAGCAGGAATATTTCCAAGACTATGTTAGTTGTGACTCCGGCATAATAGCTTGTATAATATATCGTTGGCCTTAAGTTTCTAGATTCAAATCCCATTTTTCTGTTCATAAAATCTCAGTAATGGTTTAAGAGTTCAACTAGACCTGTAAAATTGAAATATGCCCGTTCCTAATTACCTAAGTATGTATCTTCACCACTGATATTTCGAAAGGTATACTGTGATCTCTATCTCATCAATATTAACTTTGTACCACCACTTTCTTTTACAGAACCTCCAAAAATCTTCCAAACTCTCTTCCAAAACACAAACGCAAGTACAAACGAGGTTCACATAGAAGTGCTATCAGGTCAAGCGTTCTACCTGCACTGCCATCCATACGGGAACCCGCTTCCCTCAGTCTACTGGTTCAAAGACGACGTGCCTTTAAAACTCTTTGATGAGTCTATGGTCTCTACAAATTTTGGAGAAGTCATTGTGGTGAGGAAGGCTGTGGAAGGTCAGACGGGCAACTATACTTGTGTAGCGAGGAATAAAGTTGGCAATACTAGCGTTGTTTATTTGGTTGATGTGCTGGGTAAGTACTCAATACATAATCAGTTATTTAGTTAGGTTGGGTAGTTAGGTGGTCTCCACCATAGACGCCATCATGCGCGTGAGGGCCCTGGCGGAGGAGACGGTGTCCCAGGGTGGGGTGGTGCTGGCGGTGTCTTTAGACATCTCCAACGCATTCAACACCCTACCCTGGAGTTGTATTCGGGAGGCTCTGAAATACCATCGCGTGCCTCCCTACCTCCGCCGTACGGTAGGGGCTTATCTGGAGGATAGATGCGTCACTTATCGGGGACGTGACGGTGCCGGTCGGCACCTCATGTTGTGCGGTGTTCCACAGGGATCGGTCTTGGGACCGCTCCTGTGGAACATCGGCTACGACTGGGTGCTGAGAGGAGAGCTCCCGTCGGGCGCCGACTTTACGTGTTATGCGGACGACACGCTTGGCGCTGCTCGGGGGAGCTCACACAGGGAAGCGACGTTGATAGTCACGGCTGCGGTGTCACAGGTGGTGAACCGCATCCGGCGCCTGGGCCTGGAGGTGGCCCTAAACAAGTCGGAGGCCATGGTGTTTCATGGCCCCCGACGTGCGCCGGCGCCGGGATAACACATCGTGGTCAGCGGGGCCCGGATAGCTGTCGACTCACGCACGCCCCTCCGCCTTTTCCCCAGGTGGAGGTAGTCCACGAGGATTTCCCCCCGTAAAAAAAAAAAGGTAGTTAGGTGGTAACAAAATTCGCGCCCTCACGCCCCTAGTCGCCGCAGGAGACGCCCTGGGCGTCGGGAATCCCAAGCCGATTCCCGGCCACCGTAGGCGCGGGCTTGCGGACGGCGAGCAATGGGTAGCTCGCCTTCCGACAAGGACCGGGCCCGGGTCGACGGCGCGTTGTGTTCCACGCGCGCCTCGAAGAGATGTCAGCACCAATGACGGGGTCCGCTAGGGCCGATGCCTGCCAGGTTTGAGCGAAAGTCCGAAAGGTTTACCGTGGCCCCTGGCACAGGCAACTGAAGGAACACGGGTAGGTTTTAGTCAGTAAGAGTCTGACACGCCCTCCCGCTCCGCCCAGAGCGGGAGAAGTTATTTGATGATTTCCCACCCAGAAAAAAAAAAAGTTTGTATCTTCAAATTTAATGAGAGCATTATGGACCATGTCGGGATAGTAGGAGAGAGGGAGCTTTATAATTTTAACGTATCAGTCTTCGTTGGGTATTAAAAACACTTGGAAAACGTTATTTAGTGGTGGCAGACCATCTGCTGGGTATCTGCAATACGAGATGCATCGCAGATGCGTTGCCATCCCGCAGAAAAAGCTGAAATGTCTCATATCCCTGTATTTTCCGTATCCTTCAAACCGGATCACAAAAACAAAGTCAAAGCATTTATTTCAAATAGGCACATAAAAGGCACTTTTCAACGTCAACATTTACATTTAAATAGAATTGATTCTAGTCGCCCCTTCCAAAAGGTAGTTTCGTATGGAGAAGAATGGGCAAGAAACTCCATCGTTACTCTTTTAAAATGTGTTACAATACTTTGTATACATTAATTATATAATTATATGTGAAGACGATGCACCTATAATAAAAATTACCATACCAAAATAGGTAAAAAGAATTTAATAAACGTAGCAATGATAAATAAGTTAATTAAGTGATAGATACATGGTGTTCACATATTTACAAACATTGTAAAAGTATACGATTTCCCAAATTATTTAACCAATTAATATGTCAGTGTGTGAGTTAAAGTAGTCGCAGAATGTAAATCAATGTCATCAAAATAACAAACCATACAATTAAAGTAGCAACAAGTTTTAATTTTGTCAAGACCCTAGATTGTCCTGTGGAGCTGGACCAGCATGTTTCCAAGCATTCTTATCTTGGATATAATCCTCTAATTTGTACTATGCTTGTTTACACAGTGAACTTTTTATATGAGTTTTAAATTTTCTTTCATTTAATTGCAATATATTACAAGGTATTTTGTTGTAGCATTTAACACAGTACCCCATAAAAGATGTATGTACTTTAGCTAATCTGAAAAATGGTTGATCTATTTTATCTTTATTTCTTGTATTAAAATTATGTCTATCACTTATTTTATTAAAAAGATGTAGATTTTTTCTTACGTACATAATATTTTCATAGATGAATTGGCAAGGTACCGTCATAATATTAATCCTATTATATCAGGTGTCAAGAGAGTGTGCTGTGTTCCATCTGTTTTTTTCTATTCCGTGTGTTTCATAATAATCGCCATCAATATGCCGAAAGTGATTTAAAGTGCTGGCAGGGATATAGTCTTGAAGGTCAAACACACGCGCAGACTTATCTTGCGCACACTCTAGTACCTCACTGACTGAACGAACTTCTTTACAAAGAGCTCTCTCCATTATCTTATTATAATTGTCTAGCTCCTGAAATACAGGTACTCTACCTGGCTCTGGAGCGAGGGTCTCACATTTTTCAGTAACCTGTTATTATGCCAATAAAGAAATGTATTATTATTATTTATTATAATGGCACAGACGTACACATATAACATTATTACATCATTTTGAAGGCGGTTATCACTTCCCGTTCAGGGGGACCTGGGATCGATCAATGGAATAATTTTTCATCAACTTTCAACTAGAAGTTTGTCGACGATTGAATATTTTTTATTATTGTCACTTTCCTTTCATTTATCATTAAGGATTTATACACGATTTATTTCAGTACCTCCACCAACACCCAAGGAATCTTCTAAAAAGGTGACAGCTAGCCTCGGAAAGACGTTAGCGTTGACATGCCCAGCGGTGGGCAGTCCGTTGCCCAACGTCATGTGGATCAAGCACCCCTACACCGAAATAAGTGGGGATAAGAGACTGCTTCTTTCTGATGATAATTTTACCTTGGTGAGATTAGCTCTGTTGTTTGTTACTAATAACACAAACACATTTACATTATTAACGTCCATTTTGTGTAGGTTGATAATGTTATAAAACTTCCTGTCACTGTTGTATACAGCAAGTAGTGGTGTAGGCACCACAATTACTAAAAAGAAAAAAATATCTTTTTTTTACATAAAAAAAACATGTGGAAGTCAAACGGAAGTCAGTGGGAATTTTTTTAAAACCATCTTATCTTTCAGATTATCAACAATACAGAAGTAACGGACGGCGGCAAATACTCCTGCATTATAACGAACAAAGTGGGCACCATTGAGGTCATATTCGACGTCACTATACAAAAGCCGCCATCCATTGCTGCTAATGTTGGCACTAATATGGTGGAAGGACACGTGGTCGCGTTGAAAAGAAGCATTGTATTGAAATGTGAGGCTGATGGACATCCGATGCCTAAGATTTCATGGTTGAAGGTGAAATTGAAATTCAATATTTTATTTATATTTATTTAACAATTTATGTAGTCTTAAACACATACATATAAACAGACAATAAGAAAGGAACAGACAAATACGTACAAAGGTGGTGCTGATTTTAATTAGACAATGGTGCCGATTCCCTTGTTTACAAACTAAACCAAATTTAAGTTCAGTGCATCTTTTTCTTTCTTTTTCACTAAGAAAAGGACAGAAGATAAATTTTAGTTTAGTCCTGTCAAATTAATCAGCGCCTGACACTACTCCATACAAGTTTAGACGTGATTAAAAAGTTGACTACTAAAATTACATCAAATTACGTCAGGTGCCGACTAATTTGACAGGACTAAACTAATAATTATCTTCTGTCCTTTTAATAATGAAATAGAAAGAAAAAGATGCACTCAACTTAAATTTAGTTTAGTTTGTGAACAAGGGAATCGGCACCAATATGTAATTATTTAATTACATCCTGTTTATACTAAACAAAAACTGTGTAAACCTCACAGAACTTCCCCATTTACTTTTAACTGGGGAAGTTCCGTGAAGTTTCTCTAGTTATTACTTTGTATATTATTAACGTGTGCTATTCCTAATGGCGTTAATCGTCTTAACAATTAACCTTTATGACGGTAGTCTCTTTCTCTAGTATCCGAGTTTTTTAACGCGATTCCTAATGTGGCCTATTCAATCAATAAAAATCTAGTTAATAAAAAAAATTCTCCTTCGAAATATGTATCTACGTGCGATCAAGTTCGAATGCCACATAATTAAATAATATTATATTCTAAGACTAGCTGACCCGACAGAAGTTGTCCTGTCAAAATTTCAATCTATCGAAAAAGTCACTTTCAGATTAATCCCGGCAATTTTGAATTTTTTTCTTTCTGTATGAACCTGATTCGGACTATAACGAAAATTTTAAAACAAAAAATTGTTAAATTGGTCCAGCCGTTCTCAAGTGATGCGCTTAAATACCAACGAACTTTCATTTATTCAATAGAAAATGAGATAAGATAGATAAGTTTATGGGCATCCTGGACAGCTTAGAATAGCAAGGCTTTACTTTAAAAAATATCTTAATTTTCAGGACACACAAGCACTGAGTGAGAATTTATCTAACATACAGAGAGTGCTCGGCAATAGTCTACTAGCAATATGGAGCGCTGACGTCAAAGACGCGGGGCAGTACATCTGTCTTGTAGAGAATGAAGCTGGCACTGCGCATCGGAGGTACAACGTCGCCATACAAGGTGAGATATCTGTTGCTAGGCAACGGCTTGAAAGCCATAAGATCAGTCATATGAACTTGAAATTAGCTGGCATATTACTAATGGACATAGTCCAACGAACAAACTGATCAATTTAGAAATAATATCTGATGTAACAATGGTTATCGTTAGGTCATTTCGTTTAAATATTTGATTTCATTTATTGTTTTAGTGCCTGCTAAATGGAGTCCATTTACACAATGGTCGTTATGTAACGTTACCTGTGGGTTGGGGTACCAGCAGAGGTCCAGGTCCTGCCATTACATCGACGATAAAAACAATACTATTGGTAAGCATATCTATTAATGAAAACCATCAAATACGTTATCAATACTCTTTAGTTAAATTAGATTTTAACAGCAGTCAGTAATAATAAGTAAACAACATGACAATGGTTTTTTTTTAAACCCTTTGATAAAGTATGTCTGATATAAGACGTATGAAAAGTTTAATAGTTACAGGGCAAATTTTACCTTTTGTCTGGGGTTTACCACAAGGGTAAATTCTGAGTCCAACGTTGCTTTAAAAGCTAGAACCCACATTTTAAAATGTTCGACTGTATATGTATACTGTGTTTTTCAGACAGTTCTTCAAAGTCGGAGAAAATTATTCTAGACGAGTCTGCGTGTAAGGGCCCCACAGTCGATAAAAGGAAATGTCACATGCCTCCTTGTGATGTAAGTACATAGTTATTTTTAAAGAAAATAAAAACGTCTTTGTGAAATATTTTTGAGTCCCACGTTTTTCTGTTTTGCAGTATTTTTACTTAGTTTAATATTGCTAGTATTGTGTTACAATAGATCCTCCGTTGTTTCTGCTAGTGATGTCACACTTATTGACCTTCTAAGTATATCTATAATTGCATAAAACAAAGTCTAATTTTCGTGTCTGTTTGAGCGTGCGCTCAGTTCATGACACACACAAAAACACAAACACACAGTTCATGAAAACTACACAATGGATTTCCACATCAATAGAGAAATTATTCTGGAGGCTTATGTGTATTAAATCTTAAACATAGTACAGAAACGATGTTTTGACATGTCGCCACATCAGTAGTAGTAACCAATATTGGGTAACCCAATATATGCGGTTGTCTATACATAACGTTTAAGGTGGACGAGTCCAAGCCCCGTTGGTCGATGTGGTCGCGATGGTCGGAGTGTTCGGCGACGTGCGGCGTCGGCACGCAGGCGCGGACCAGGCGCTGTAAGACTAAGGCCAACTGCGATGGGGACAACGTACAGGTAAGCTTTGATTCGTCGCTATAATTGAATGGTTTTTTTTTAATACCGTTAATTTGGTGCAATGGGTCTAATTGAATACCAATTCATTTGGTCCAATGGGTCCGATTGAATACCAATACATTTAGTCTAAAGGGTCCAATTTAATACCAATTCATTTGGTCCAATGGGTCCAATTTAATACCAATTCATTTGGTCCAATGGGTCCAATTTAATACCAATTCATTTGGTCCAATGGGTCCAATTTAATACCAATTCACTTGGTCCAACGGGTTCACTTTAATTTATTTGATATAAAATGAATTAGACTAAATTATCTTACGCTAGGTTATGTTTCTTTTAACACGTTCACCGTTCTCCGTGACTCGAAAAGCATGTAAAGCCGATGGTCCCGGCTGTCATTCGTGGATCTCTGAAAGTCGTTACGGGTCGTCTCATGCCCTACAGTCTGTCAACCAGTCTTACCAAGGGGTATCGTATTACCCAGTAACTTGGTTGTGGAGGTCAGATAGGCAGTCGCTCCATGTAAAATAATGGTATTCAGCTGCATCCGGTTAGACTGGAAGCCGACCCCAACATAGTTGGAAAAAGGCTAGGCAGATGAGGATGTATTAGAGGGCGAGCCTATTGCCATCCACCAGGCACCAGTAGGTACAGGCTCGCGCCTGTTTCTTCTTTGTGAACTTTTACCATTTTGATAGTAAGCTAGGTACAGTCAAACGTGATGTAAAAGGCTAGGCAGATGAGGATGTATTAGAGGGCCAGCCTATTGCCATCCACCAGGCACCAGTAGGTACAGGCTCGCGCCTGTTTCTTCTTTGTGAACTTTTACCATTTTGATAGTAAGCTAGGTACAGTCAAACGTGATGTAAAAGGCTAGGCAGATGAGGATGTATTAGAGGGCGAGCCTATTGCCATCCACCAGGCACCAGTAGGTACAGGCTCGCGCCTGTTTCTTCTTTGTGAACTTTTACCATTTTGATAGTAAGCTAGGTACAGTCAAACGTGATGTAAAAGGCTAGGCAGATGAGGATGTATTAGAGGGCGAGCCTATTGCCATCCACCAGGCACCAGTAGGTACAGGATCGCGCCTGTTTCTTCTTTGTGAACTTTTACCATTTTGTTAGTAAGCTAGGTACAGTCAAACGTGATGTAAAAGACTTTACTACCCAGCACCACCACATACTTATTTAAAACAAGTTGCAAGTTAGTTCCCCGCATGCGAATCTGCATTTCTGGGAAGCGTTTAAATAGCATCCTTAGAGTTGAACTCATAACATCCGATAAAATCATTTTCTTTTTAGATCAAGAAATGTGCCGATCTTCCTCTATGTAATCCCGCTTCAAGTACAGCTGTCATAGACGTTTTTGACAGCAAAGAAGATAATGGCGATGATGTGAGTATATTCATTTTTACATACATAATTATGTAAATAAAAATTAAATGCTGTTTCTTGGTAAGCGCATCGTTTGTAGAACGGCTGGACCGAGTTGGCTATTTTTTGTTTTAAAATGTTCGTAATAGTTCGAATTCGATTTTTAAGAAACGAAAAATTGGAAACGTACCCCGGTAAATGTTCAAATTGGGGAAAATGTGTACGTCTTTTTTTCTTTAGGTTTTTTGTATGAATTTGGACAGAAAATGTCTGCCGGGTCAGCTAGTACACACTAAATCTGTCTAGTAAGCTTTCAATCAATTATGCATATATGGGGTATTCTCTAGGGATGTAGGTATGAACTACACACGGACTCGGTAAAACAGTTTATATTGGTAACAGCACAATTAATACACAATAAGTATTTAGGGATAATCAGTCAATACGAAAGAATGACGTGAAAACCCTAGCGTATTTCTAATGAGGCACGCTTTTTTCAATTTAATGAACCTTTAAAAACTTTTTAGGTTTCAAATGATGCACACTTTAAAAAAATAAAATAGCTTCTTTAGAACTTTTTGACCTTTTTCTCAGTTGGTCGCCGTAGCAACAAAACGGGTTAGGTTAGGTTAGAACTGTGACCAAACGCGTGCGAACCAATCGAGCGAAGCGAGTGGCGAGCACTACATCCATGTTGGTCGCAGTTAATTGGCTGTTTATTGTTTTTAGAACACCAAAAAAGGAATTATTGGAAGTTCACAAAAAGAAGCGCATTCATTAGATTAGAGTGTTCTATTATATTCTTAGGAAAGCAAAATTATTTATTTGAGGTTCGATTAAATGCATACATGCCTCTAAAAAGCGATCTCGCAAGTTCATCTCGACTCGATACTTACTTTTATTAATGGTCTAAACAATTTCAGTACAGCCAACGTAAAAAAATATTTAATCACGCCACACATTTTTTGCAGGACTCCTACTTACCCGACGCAACATTTGAGATGCAGCCAGAGATGATAAATTCACATTTCTCACCGGACGTTGAAGAATTTTACGATTCATCAGGTAAACTACCTATGTTCTTCGCATAAGCCTGATTTACACGATGCAATTTATTTGTTGCTTCAATTTTATTGCATGCTACAGACAAGAAACTTGCATCGTGTAAATGAGGTTTTAGTTCTCAGAGTATCGTAAGTGTTTTCGTAACAAAACACAGTCTTGCATTTATATTATGTGGGAGCCTGAGGGCGCCCCTAAACGTCGCGTAGGCGTGGGCACCGCGCAACCACAGCACGTAGCAAGCTACGCCGTAGCTTGACGTGTAGCATAGCGCGACTAATTGAAATGCAACCTTTTTTGAATTACGCAAACTTTTATTGTATTTTATATACACCCAATTATCTCACGTTGACTAGTTTCGGACATGTACGGAGCTGTAAGATCTCGAGATAAACTCGTATCGGAACAGAAAAAAACAATAACATAACATAATATGTTATAGATAATATGATATTGTGTAAACAGTGAACAATAAATACACTACACACCTAGTCTTTTTAGGGTTCCGTACCCTAAGGTTGCCAAAGGAACCCTATTACTAAGCCTCCGCTGTTCGTCCGTCCATCTGTCTGTCAGCGGGCTGTATCTCATGAACTGTAATAGGTAGACAATAGAAATTTATTACGAGTATTTATTTTATTTTATTACTTTTAAGAAGGCTTACAGACTAATTACAAATAAATAGGTAACAACAACATATCATCAAGTTGCTAATAACAAGCCTCCACAGATAGCATATCGATTACATAAAGCATAAGTAAGTAGGTTAGCTAAGTTATATTTATTTGATTTTCACAGAATGTGTATTTCTATTAACAACAAATTAACTAAAATAAAATAAAGTTAAAAATTAAAGGGGGTATCCATACAAGAAACGTGTGTTTTTCGGCGTTTTTACCTTGTGGTACGGAAGCCTTCGTGTGCCAGTCCGGCTCGCACTCGGCTGGTTCTCTTTACTTTTTTCTGTTCCGATTTGTTAGCACTTCCTTTACTTTTCCGATAGTTTATAAATGGTCAGCAATTATACGTCTATGACTCTTATGCCACTGATATAAGGTTCTATTTCTAGGATCGGCCAGTTTTTTGTAACTTTTTTCTATTTCGATTTGTAAGTGAAGTGCAAAAAAATCGGAACATTACATAATAATACAACACAACGAAAGTTTAGGGGTGTCTGGCAGAGGGTAGCAACTGTAAAAAATGTCCGGCAATGGATAACGTGATTTCTAAAGATATTCTGGAGAAAATATAAAAAAAATAACTTTAACTTTAAAGAATTTAAGGTACTATTTTATACACCTTTACTACCTGTTACCTGCCCAAGAAACCACAATCAAAACTCTATAATCGCGGGTCGTTCTTACCTGTGTTGGAGACATACACAGAAAAAATTTCAGCTTATATAAAATAACGAAGGTCTGGCCGTCGTGGGCTCTTGGGCTATAAATACGACGGTTGGTGCTGTGGTTAAGCGATTGACTGCTGCGCTGCGTGTCGCAGGTTCGATTCCCGCACGGAACAAATATTTGTATGACCTACAAGTAGCTCTTCCGGGTCTGGCTGTTTGTGTATGTGAGTTTAAATGTTTGTAAACGCACCCACATTACAGGATAAATTCCTAGTGTTGGCCAAAGTTAAAAAAAGACAAAAGACAAATGGTCAGCAATAATTCGTCTATGACTTATGCCACTGATATAAGGTTCTATTTCCAGGATCACAAGCTACAACGGTGTTTTACGACGTAAGTGTGACGAAGAACCTCGACCACAGTGACAGAGGGCCGTGTGACCCCGGTTATAGACACAACAAGACTGCTAAGACTTGCGATGGTAAGTTATAGACACAACAAGACCGCTAAGACTTGCGATGGTAAGTTATAGACACAACAAGACTGCTAAGACTTGCGATGGTAAGTTATAGACACAACAAGACTGCTAAGACTTGCGATGGTAAGTTATAGACACAACAAGACTGCTAAGACTTGCGATGGTAAGTTATAGACACAACAAGACTGCTAAGACTTGCGATCGTAAGTTATAGACACAACATTACTGCTAATACTTGCGATGGTAAGTTATAGACACAACAAGACTGGTAAGACTTGCGATGGTAAGTTATAGACACAGCAAGACTGCTAAGACTTGCGATGGTAAGTTATAGACACAACAAGACTTGCGATGGTAAGTTATAGACACAACAAGACTTGCGATGGTAAGTTATAGACACAACAAGTCTGCTAAGACTTGCGATGGTAAGTTATAGACACAACAAGACTGCTTAGACTTGCGATGGTAAGTTATAGACACAACAATACTGCTAAGACTTGCGATGGTAAGTTATAGACACAACAAGACTGCTTAGACTTGCGATGGTAAGTTATAGACACAACAATACTGCTAAGACTTGCGATGGTAAGTTATAGACACAACAAGACTGCTTAGACTTGCGATGGTAAGTTATAGACACAACAAGACTGGTAAGACTTGCGATGGTAAGTTATAGACACAGCAAGACTGCTAAGACTTGCGATGGTAAGTTATAGACACAACAAGACTTGCGATGGTAAGTTATAGACACAACAAGTCTGCTAAGACTTGCGATGGTAAGTTATAGACACAACAAGACTGCTTAGACTTGCGATGGTAAGTTATAGACACAACAATACTGCTAAGACTTGCGATGGTAAGTTATAGACACAACAAGACTACTAAGACTTGCGATGGTAAGTTCTAATTCAAATGTTTTTTTGGGCGATACTCGGTTGCTATGTCCAAAGATCGCTTGCTTCATCTTTCTGACTGACCGACACACTGTTCGAAGGTGCCTGTAAATCTGTATAGATAAATATATAGTCCTCCAGACCGTATTTCAGCTAAGGCGGCCAATCTCAACGGAGACTAGCTTTCGGCGCGGGAGATATTATAGTGCACAAGTGTGTGCGCAGACACTCTCTACCCCACGGAACAGAAAAAAAAATCTGTTCCGTGCTCTTCCCTCACTGTCATAGTCCGATGGGACGGCAATCCGACACGAGCGGAGATCCGGCGCAGGGGCAGGCGCCGCGTGCGCACGGGCACGGCGGTGTCACGCACCGCCAACTTGCAACCCTCGCGCTGTTACTAAGGAATTCCTATTGGAAAAAGAAAATAAATAAAAATATGTAGGTACAGTCACGAGCTTTAATTTGGGACCCACCTAAGGTTGAATATCGTGTAGCAAACTTTCGCCATTTAGAGCTATTATGTTAACGCTGTCACTGCACAAACAATAAACGTCATAATGTTTACCATCGACAACTTTACGTTTCTAGGGGCTAACGTCAACTGGAGCGAGGGCAAACGATCATTACCGATTTCCGAGTAATAATTACTTTTTGGTCCTGTGGTCCCATAAGAAAAAAGAAACAAATAAAAAAGAACAAAATTATATTGTCAATATATGATAGCTAGTCAACTAACCCGCTTATTCTTCAAACCTATATTAGTTAAAAAGTTTTGTCTCTTTCTCAAACATGAATATCAAAGTGACGGACCAAAACAACATATTTAAAATAAAATAGGTTTAAAGGCCGTTTATGATTATGGGGGCTTAGAAGATTTCAGCTAAAATATTGATTAATAAAATCTTTAGAAAAACAAAGTTTTTTATTATTTATATTTATTAAGACATTTATGACACAAACCTCAATCTTAACACAATTATATAGAAAGCATGGTTAGCGGTGCACAAAATAAACACTTATCACCGAAGGCTACGACTAAATTAATTTAAATCTCTCCAGTAATTTTTTTATCATAAATATTCAAAACCGCGAATATCCACCTTCATTGTCAATCACAGCCTGGAGCCGGTTACGCATGGATCCAATCAATTTGTCACATATATCAGTACCCCTTAAACTTTCCCAGACTGTGAGGCAGTGATCCATAAGTGCTTCTCTAGTTCTTTCGTTTCTATTTGACCATTTTTGAACCATTAAGCCCCATAAATTTTCTATAGGATTTAAATCGGCACACTTTGCAGGCCACGGAATACGATTTAAATTTGCTCTATTATTGTCGAACCAAGTTCTAACGATTCTTGCCGTATGAATTGTTGCGTTATCTTGAACAAAGTTTATTGGAGCAACATCTTGTGGATAATATAGTTGCAATGTTGGAAGGACACTCTCGTCTAATAAATCGACATAATCTTGAGCAGTGGCCCTGGGTGGTAAATTTATTAGTTCTCCAATGCCGGCTGAACTAATCCAGCCAGACATGTTAACTGTAATGCGACCAGACGCGTTGTTAGCTATGACGTGGTCTTCCGTGTATCGCGTCCTGTCAATTCGCCACAAATGTAGTCTGCCCGTTTGGGAAGATTGAAAAGTCTTTTCATCGATGAAAGCCGTCGTCGTCCAATCAAAATTTAGATACTGACGTGCGAAAATAAGTCGAGCAGCTTTATGGGCATCCGTCAACGCAATTTTTTTTGCAGGCCGCCTGTGATGCAGTCCCATAGCTTTAAGATGCCTTCTAACTGTTGTAGGGTGGACTTCAAACGCTTCCGCAAAATGCCTCGTTGACGTAAATCCATTCATCAGGTATTGCCTTTGCATCAAGCGGCTCTGCTCTTGTGTTATAACTTGCGGGTGATGGTTGTTTCGTCGTAAGTCAATAATATTTTCCTCGTTCCCGTGGCGTCGAACCCAGCGGCGAACTGTGTTTCTTGTCACATTTATTCGTCGCGATATCTCGTGAATGCCTACTCCTTGTTCGTGCAAATCAATAATTTGGAGCCTTATTTGGTCACGATTAGCCGCAAGCATTTTATTAATTGGTAAATTATATTTTGTGAAAATATCACATTAAACTATTTTCTTAAATGACACTGACACGACACATGTTCGTAATTAGAAAATCGTAATGATAGCTTTTTGCAACGAGGTTATCATTTCATAGGTCGATTAGATAAGACATTTTATGTCTTAACTTGACATTCAACATTCCAACCTTAAAGCAAAGTTTCAAAGTTTCGACCTTATTGCATTATGATTGTTCTAACAACATTTAACGGAAATGGGTCCCAAATTAAAGCTCGTGACTGTACTTAGTGTTTGAATTTGATACCGCGTGATACAAGGTGAGCTTATAACCTGTTGAAAGTCTAAGGAATCCCCGCGATGTGTGGGCGTACTGAGCGTTGTAACAATCCTCGGGGAGGCCATGTCCAGCAGTGAATGTCTTTCGGCTGAAATGATGATGATGACGATGGATGACTTTTTTTTTTAAACGAATTGGCGGTATACAGTTAAAAATTATTCACCTTCCGCGCTACCCATAGACTGTGTTACGGCAAGGTAAGGATTCTCGCTCTAGAAATACCAACTGTAAGTTAAATGACATAAGGACAGTTATCCAATGTATATGGTCATAAAGGAGTATACAAAAGATGCGATAACGGCTAATGAGTTTGGCGTAAACAAGTAGTACATGCAAAAATATCAGACAACATGACTTATAACAAACCATAAGTGTCAGTTCATAAATCAAATGCCAATAATATAATAATTTATTAATCATATTACAGTATAGCAGAGTTCATGAAAAAGGACAATTTTCTTCATTTTTGAGATGGCAATGTTGTATTTTTGACATGTTATTGTAATCTATTGTATTTTTTGAAATAATTGTAATTTGGAATTGAATTTTTTAATGACAGTAATTCATATTTTTACTGACCAATTTATTTAATGACTACTTTGACATTGAATTGTATCTAAAAATATGCTTATTGATTTGTAATTATACCTAATCTTTTAATTTGTAACGGACACCGCTTCGTAAACTTTTAGCTTTGCATTGGTGAAAACTCAAAGATTTTGGTCATGTTTAGAATATAAATCCACTATTTTCGATATCATCATTTTTAAATGACAATGTTTCATAAGTGTTTTCTCTTTTACAGATGTAGACGAGTGCTTAATAGAGACGAATCGGTGTCACTCGACGCAGTTGTGCGTGAACACACAGGGCGCGTACCGCTGCCAGTGTTCACCCGGGTACTTGTCGCTAGCGGCCGGACAGAGGTGTCTGGGTAAGTAGTAGGGACTAGTCGGTGTCACACACATAGGATAGAGGTATTATTCTTATAATCAATGAATGTAAATGTCATATATGTATTGCGTTAGTTCAGAGAAACAGTGAACAATTTCAACACTTGATAATCATTACTTTTCAGTGTTAACCTTTCGTATCGGCGAACGTGGATCCACGCGAGACAATGGCTTTTTAATTGTGTCTGTAATAACGGCATTCAACCGGTTAATTCGCCGTGTGTCCTTTGTCAAAAGCCTCCTCCTACCTTTTCCAATTTCCCATTTTTCCCTTTTTTTTTTTTTTTGAGGATGGGAAATCATCAAATGATTCTCCTCCCGCTCTGGGTGGAGCGGAAGGGAGTGTCAGACTCTTACTGACTAAAACCCACCCGTGTTCCTTCCTTGGCCCTTTATGTTCCGGGTCAGCGGTACCCCTTTCGGATGATCCCGCTTTCCCGGCAGGCTTGGGCCCTAGTGGGCCCCCTCTTCGATGCTGACATCTCTTTGAGGCGCGCGTGGAACACGTACGCGCCGTCCAGCACGGGCCTGGTCCTGATCGGACTGTGAGCTACCCATTACTCACCGCCCGCAGGCCCGCGCCTACGGTGGCCGGGAGTCGTCACGCGGCTCCCGACGCCCGGAGCGTCCACCGCGGCGGCTTGGACGGGAGACTCTCTCCCTCTCCCGTCCCGCCACCTCCTTCGCTAGCATGACTGCTTCGCAGAATGAGGTGACTGCCTCCCACTCCCCCTCGCCCCGGACCATGGCTTGAACCAGGGCCGGGCGTGAGAGGTCGCCGCCGCTGCCGATCGCCTCTACGAGGACACGGCGGTGCTCCGCCCATGCAGGGCAGGCCCCCACCGTATGCTCCACCGTGTCCTCGGGGCGATCATCGCAGTGGTGACACCCGGGCGTTTCCTCCCGCCTGATGATGTGCAGGAACCTCCCGAAGCTTCCGTGTCCGGTGAGGACCTGCGTCAGGCGATAGGTGAGGACGCCGTGACGCCTCTCTAGCCACTCCTCAAAGAGGGGTCTTACCGCCCGCTATCGTGGCGTGCCCTGCGCTGGGTTGCGACAGTCGCTCTTTCCATGCCGCCATGAGATCGCGCCGGAGGTCCGTCCGCTCCGCCGTGATTTGCCGCGGAAGCGGGGTTTCCCCCCGGCGTAGTGCCTCCGCGCGCCACTCATACAGGCGCGCGAGGACTAACGCCTCCAGATCCCACGGCGGCAGTCCGGCAAGGAGGCTTGCCGCCTCGCCCGAGATCGTGCGGTAGCCCCGGATCAGCCTTACGGCTACCACCTTTTGGGGCGCGTTCAGGTAGTGGGCGGCTCTCCGCCGCAGTGAACGCGCCCAAACCGGGGCCCCATATGTAGCCATGGACCGCACGACCCCCGCGTAAAGCCTCCGGCAGGAGGCGTTTTGACCCCTCAGGTTGGGCAGGAGCCGCTTGAGGGCGGCCCCAGTCCGTTCCAGTTTGGGGGCCAAACGTCGGAAGTGCTCCACGAAGTTCCACCGGCTATCGAGCACGAGTCCTAAGTACTTCACCGTGGACTCGACGCCGATGTGAACCCCTCCTGCCGTTAGTTGGGATCCCGATGGTGGCCTGTTCCGGGGCCCATGGAAAGACATGGCCTCGGACTTGTGCAAAGCCACCTCGAGACCCAACTGCCGGATCCTCTCCACGACTATCGCAACCCCGCGTGTCATCGCGTCGGCCGCCGCCTGATGCGACCTCCCCTGCGCCAGGACCAGCGTGTCGTCAGCGTAGCACACCACGCTGACGCCATCAGGGAGGTCGGCCCGCAGCACCCAGTCGTAACCGATGTCCCACAGGAGCGGCCCTAGAACCGATCCCTGTGGGACACCGCACGACATCTCTCGCCGGTTCCACTCCCCATCGCGACCGGGGTAGATGACGGCTCTGTCCGTCAGATATGCCTCGACTATTCGACGGAGGTAGGTTGGCACCCGGTGATACCGGAGTGCCTCCCCAATGCAACTCCAGGGCAGTGACACCGCCACGACAACCCCGCCCCGAGACACCGCGTCCCCCGTCGTGAGGGCTCTAACGCGCATGATGGCGTCCACCGTCGAGCGCCCCTTGCGGAAGCCGAACTGACTATCCGCAAGATCCGGCCCCGTCCTCACCAAGTGCCCGACGAGGCGGCCTGCAATTACTCTCTCAAAGAGCTTGCCGACCTCGTCGAGCAGCACAATGGGCCGGTATGCGGACGGAGAGTCCGCAGGGCGCCCTGGCTTCCGAATGAGGACCAGCTTCCCCGTCTTCCAACGGAGTGGAAACTGTCCTCTCTCCATACACGCGCTTAAGAGCGCCTCCAGTCGAGGCCCAAGAGCCGTCGAGGCCAGGACCCAGGCTTTCCCTGGCAGGCCATCGGGTCCTGGGGCGGTATTTTTGGCCTTCAGCCTACCTACCGCCACTCTCAGACCTACCCCGGTCACCTCAGGGGTGTCGTCGTCGTCCGCGTGGTCCGCTTCAGGCACCGTGAGCGGCGGAGCCATGGGCGGGGGAGTATGCTCCCCCCGTGAAGGGAACAGAGCGCTCACCACCTCCTCCACCAGCTGGGGGCGGAGACTCTGCGTCAGCGGGGGGGCCCAGGTGCGGAGTTTATTCCGCACCATTTTGTAAGGGCGCCCCCATGGATCTCCGTTCAGAGTCTCCACCAACTCCTCGCGGGCCGTATATTTGGCACGCTGGACAGCCTCTTGGAGGGCGGTCTTCGCCGCTCTGTATCCCTCGTACAGCTCCGCCTCCGTCGCTTCCGCATCCGGAGGGCGGATGCGGAGCCTACGGTGCCTGGAGTACAGGTGTCGCACTGCGACGCACGCCTTGCGTAGCGTCTCCAGCTCTTGCGACCACCAGTACACCTGACGTCGGGCGCTTCCTGGACGGACTCGGGGCATTGCCACGTCGCAAATCTCGGACATGGCCTCCCGGAACCACTCCGCCTCATCGTCAATATCGGCAGGCCTGTCCGGTGATGACACCCAGGCCTGCACGATCGAGGCTTCCAGGAGTAGCTCCCGGTCCATCTGCTTCAGCGCCCACCGCGGACCACTCGGGGCCTGTTGGACCGGCGCGCTAAAGGTCTGGGCGGAGACGTCGAACCGGATATACCGGTGGTCGGAGTAGGTCTCCACCTCCTCCATGACGCGCCAGTCAATGACACGCTGTGACAGAGCGGGGCTGGCAAACGAGATGTCCACCACAGACTCACCCCGCATCCGCACACACGTGGGAACAGAACCCCGGTTTAGGACGACCAGGCCTGTCTCCAGAGCCCAGTCCTCCACCATCCTGCCCCGCACATCAGTGTAACGGGAACCCCAAGCCGGATTTTTGGCGTTGAAGTCCCCGAGCACTAGCACGGGGAAGCGATGGTACCCGGCGACGGCGACACTTAACTCTGTTAAAGAGTTCAGGAACTCGGCGAGAGTTCGGCTCGGAGAGAAGTACACTCCCACTACTACTATCTCCCCGAACCGTGCTGCTACGCACCCCTGTCCCTTCGTGACACCTTCGAGGGATGGGGTGCCGGCGGCGGCCGACGAAATTATGGTCACTGAGCCGCTCAGGTCCTCAACCCAGTCATCCCTGGGCAGGACAAAATACGGCTCAGCGACCACGGCAATGTTAATCGACCACTGCGCCATGCTCTGGAGCAACAGGTCCTGAGCGCAGGCGCAGTGGTTGATGTTCGCCTGGAGGAGTCTCAATGGAGCCGTTACTCCTCCATTTCAGTCTCCTCCCGGGTGGCGGCAGTGGCGGCAACGGTGGCAGTGGCACTGGCCGCGGTGACGGTGGTTGTGGCAACGGCGGCGGAGGGCCTGCCTCTCCTCCTGGTTCCGGCGGGTGGAGCGCAGGACTTACTGCCCGCCCGGTGATCGGCCGGCTTGCCAGCACCCGCACATGCTGCGCAGTGCGGCGCGGCTTCGCACGAGCCGGCCTTATGTCCGGGCTGACCGCAGCGGAAGCACAAAGTGCTGCGGTCCACCTCCGAGGTGCACTGGACGCCAACGTGGTGCCCCACATGGCATCGGGAGCACCTCAGAGGTCTGGGTTCCAGCAGTTTAACCTGCGCCGAAACCCAGCCCACCAGAAGCCTTCGGCCCTCCACAATCTTTTTGGCCGCCGTCACGGGGCAGCTTACCGTTACGGTTCGCATACCCGCGGGGTCCGGACGTATGGTGCCCGCCTTCACCTGGTCGGCCAGACACCCGCCCGTCCTGACGACGGCGGCTACCACCTCTCCCTCCGTTACGGAGTCATCCAGGCCCAAGACTCGCATGTTTGCGCACTTGACGGGCCTGGAGACTCGAGCCTCGTCCGCATTGAGGGACGCCCTTAGCTTCTCAGCTAGGGCGTCAGCGGTGGGGCCACTCGTCACACCGGGGATCTCCAGCATGCGGGCGCCAGTTGCGGTCACCCTGTGCCGGAGGCCCTCGGTGATCCCGAGCTCCTGGAGGTCCACCGTCTCCCTCGCCTTGGTGAGCACGTCACGGTACGTCACGCCCCTCTTAACCGCGTCCGGCTGTAGCGTGATCACTACAGCCGCGGTCTTTGGGGCGCGGAGCCTTGCCGCGACGGCTCGCTCCCTGTGGCGCCGCCTTTGCCCCTTTTTTCTGGCCGCCTTCTTTTTCTGCCCGACCACCTGCCACCCGGCGTCAGTCGTGGGAGATTCCTGTGGCCGGGAAGTAGGCTCTGGGGCCTGCGCCTCCCGTGCCGTCCTGCCCTTCCTCTTTAGAGCCCCAGCTGGTGTTTTGCTGGCCGGCGTCTGCGTTGCCGGCGCCGGGGCTCCACCGGCCAACGCCGATTTTGCCTGGGCTCCGCCTGCCGACGCCTGGGCTCCGCGTGCCGACGCCGGTTTGGCCGGCGGCTGGGCCCGGCCAGACGATGCGGGCTTAGGGGCGGCGGCTCCCGCAGCAGCCGCATACGAGGCCACCCTCGGCCCCGGTGCTGTCCTGCCCGCTAGTGGTGGGCGCAGGACTATGCCCTCCAGGACGGAGAACCGCGCCTGGAAGGCCGCCAGCTCCTGCCGAACCAGATTGAGGACCTGGTTCTCCTCCGGAATGGGCTGGCTTGGCCGAACGGGCTGGCTTGGCTCCTGTTCCGCCTGCACCTGCCCGCTGCCGGTGGCCTTCAGGCCAGCCAGGTCCTCCCTGAGCCTCCCATTCTCCTCCCGGAGATGTTTCATGGCGGCCGTCAGGCGAGCGACCTCCGCCCGCAGTTCGGCCACTTCGCCGCCCGAAGGCCCATCGGTTTTGGCCGCCTCCACCGCCGCCATGATGGAGGCCGTTGCCGCGACCACGGCCCTGCTTTTGGAAGACTTGATCTTCTTCAGGGTCACCTTCCGAAGCTCAGCCTCCACTACCTCCTTGAGGCTGGTTGTACAGGCCTCATTGTCATTGCGGGGAACTCTCCTCCGAGGTACGAGTGTCGTCTGCTACGCGGATGACACTCTCCTCACCGCCCGGGGGGAGAGTTTCAGGGAGGCGGCCAACTTGGCCTCGGCGGGCGGATCCTTGGTCGCAGGGAGGATCCGCCGCCTAGGATTGACGGTGGCGCTGCACAAGACCGAGGCTGTATTCTTCCACGGGCCTCGGCAGCGCCAACCACCAGACGCCCACATATTTGTGAAGGGCGTCCGAATCGAGCACAGACACTCGACAGCAGGTGGCGTTTCGGCCCGCATTTTAGCGGGCTGTCGACGCGCCTGCTGAAGGCTGCGGGCGCCCTCTCGTGGCTGCTCCCCAATTTGGGGGGGCCCAGCGCGCGATGCCGGCAACTCTACGCCGGCATCTTGAGGAGCATGGCCCTTTACGGGGCCCCTATCTGGGAGGACTCCCTCCAAAGGCGGGAGAATGCCGCCGCCTTGCGGGCCCCCCAAAGGGCCATAGCCCAGCGGGTGTCGCGGGCCTACCGCACGGTGGGCTTCGCAGCAGCGTGTGCTCTGGCTGGCACCCCTCCTTGGGAACTCGAGGCGTGGGTGCTCGCCAGAGTATACGAATGGACGGCGGGGCGCAGGGCGAGAGGAGAACGCCCCGCCCCGGAAGAGCGGGAGGCCGTCCGGCGGGAGGCGAGGGACGCCATCGTCGTCCATTGGACGAGGGACCTCGCCACCGCAGCCTTCGGCCGCCGAACCCTCGACGCGATCGGGCCGGTCCTGCGAGACTGGCTCGATCGGTCGCACGGGTTCCTCTCGTTCCGTCTGGTGCAGGTGCTGTCCGGACACGGTTGTTTCGGATCGTACCTGCACCGAATCGGACGGGAGGAGACACCGTCGTGCCACGACTGTGGCGCGGCGGAGGACGCGGCGCAGCACACCCTCGCGGTGTGCCCGTCGTGGTCCGAGCCGCGCCGCAGTCTCACTGCGGTGATCGGACCGGACCTCTCACTCCCCGGTTTGGTTAACGCCATGCTGGGCGATGAGAGGTCCTGGGCGGCAGTGGCCTCCTTCTGCGAACACGTCATGTCCCAGAAGGAGGCGGCGGAGCGCGCGCGGGAGGACGACCCTCACGCGGCGGCGCTCCGAAGACGGAGCAGGGGTCGGAGAAGACGTCAGTATGACGGTCATCTCCGACTCCTCCCAGGTGGAGACCAGCAGGCAACGGGTGCGGGGGCACCCTTGCCTGTATTGCACAGGCCTCCACCAGTGTCGGACGGGAATGGGCAGGTGTTCCCGGCCATTCCCGTAGCCCCCCAGTTAAATGGGGGGCATGCAGGGCCCGCCAACTAGGCGGGCATACGCCGGGAGGGCTGTGGAAGCAGAGGCTGAGCCAATTTCCCATAGCCCTCCCATCACGGCGTCGCGGGAACACCGCTGAGTTTTAGTGGGTATACTGCCACTCTGGCAGGGAGTCCCACATACTCCGTCTCGTCCCCCGACGAGCGGAGATGCGTAATGTAATTTCTCAGCGACAAAAAAAAAAAAAAGGCCTCATTGTCATTGTCGCCGTTGTCGTCGGGGCCACTCGACAGGCTCGCCTCGTCGCCCGAGGGCCCCGAAGCGACTGCACGACCATTCACCCCCTCCTTTGCGGGTTCCTCCGCTAGCTCCGCTGCCTCCCGGGCTGTGAGCCCCCTCCCCCTGCCTCGCTCTTGGACCCCCCCTCCCCGCCTACCGGTGGGGATTTTTCGAGCCGAGGCTCTCTCGCCATCAGAGGACGACCCCTGGCCGTCCACTGATCTTGGCCGCTTACTGAAGAACCTGATATTCTTCTTCTTAGTTTCAGCGGCCAACTCCTCCGCGCGGCGGTTGCTCAATGAGCCTCCCGTGCTCGCGCCACTTGGCGCGGTGTCGGGCTCCGACCCCGCACCACTCCTCCCCTCTTCGGTTTTTTGGTTTTTATTTAACTTTTCCATAATTGATCCCACGAGTAAGAACTTTATTTATTGACTCAAAATTTGCGTGGTTCGCACTAGCGACTGAATCAAGCTACCCATCAGCCAAGCTTACAACCTCCCTCACGGTGCGCCGCCGCTTAGAGGTTTGGGGAATTTTTTATAGAGGTTGATCTTCCTCGCGGTCCGGGCGGTTAAGCCAGGACCCTCGACCCCCGTCAAAAGTCAGAGACATGACCTGTACAGTCTTCGGGGCTACGAGATTAAAGCGGTGGCAGGAAGAGACTTCTTCGTGCCAGCCCGGCGGCAGGGTTAGTGCACACCGAGCCCGCTCCCTCCACGGCGGTCAAACCGCTCCTTCCCCCGTCCACGACCACTCACCTTCCTCTGTAAGCAGAGGGGGAGTGGCCGTATCCGTATATAGCCCGGTTCCCTTCACCAACCATCAAGGATGATCGGTGGTTGGAACCGTGACCCTTCCCCGTGTGTTGAAGATTCGCCGCCGGCACCAAGTACCCCCCAAAAGCCTGGTGGGCACTTGAGCCCGGCGTTGCCCAGGGTGCGCCACGTGGAGGCTCTTCAACATGCACCCCCCCTATTTTTCCCTTTAGTTTAGTACATGTTTTACCAACCGTCTTCACTATGTCATCCTCCCATCCTATAAACGCCACTTACTATAACATAAATTATCATTCACAGATGTCAACGAGTGCGAGTTGGAGACGGACGGGTGTTCGCACTCGTGCGTCAATACTGCCGGCGGGTACGTGTGCGCGTGTCCGCGATATCTAAGACTACACGTCGACAAACACCACTGTGTTACACGTAAGTACTAAGCGTACAGTAGCTCGCAATCGAATTTGATTCCAACCACTGTCAATCCCATACGCTATCCCGCTTGCACCACAAATCAATTAGATACAGTTAAACCAGAAAAGGTATGCACTTCGGTAATCTTCCTGTTTCGGAATTAGTACGAACGTCGTGCCACAGAAGAAATAATCTCCCACAGAAGTTTTGTACTGCCGCGCGTTTGTATGAAGTTTTCTCCCTGGCGGATTAGCTACTCCGGTCGCAGATCGTCATCTATCAGTCAAAAAGTTTGAAAAGTTTTTGGAATTATAAAAAATTGTTAACTTGTAATTTTTCAATCATGGTATTAAAAAAATAGGCAAGTACTTTCATGATTGTAAGTAGTTGTAACAGCTTTATATTAGGTCACATCTCGTACGTTCGTGTATTTCCGAAGATAGCCGGTGATTCCTGAAGCGCATACTTTTCTTGGGGTACCTACCTAATACGTTTTAGCGCTAAACGAATTATTAAGACGTTCAAACTATCTTTGCCAATCAACAGCAGCTGGCTAAGAGAGTAATAATCAGTTAAGGTATTTTGTGATATGTGGCGCAAGCGAAGCTTATTTGGATTTCAATTAGTGTCTCGTACTGGCTTTTTTTTCAGCCGCGTTGTACCGGAGACCGCTCGGAGAGCTGGAAGCAGAATATCTGAGTACCACAATAGACTTCCCGACCAGGTATAAGAAACCCATCAATTATACTCAGCCATAAGTATCATTACTTCAAAATATCGCTGTGTTCAATAAAAAAATATTTTGCCAAGACCTTTTTTTATTTATTTCTATGGCCATGCTTACCTCAACGCCAAAGTTGTTCAAAGTGCTAATGTGTTCCAAATATTATAATTTAGAATCTAATTACTTAAACTTACTTATTTTGTGAAAATCTTCGCATAAAAATAAAAGACTATTGTAATTTAGTACTATTTATTTTTATTCTACGTGTTCCTTACTAATAAGTGAATATTTTGCATTTCATATTTTTATAGACATTTGTAAAATAGGAATATAATTCATTAGTTTGCAGTCAATACTATACATTTTACTACGTACATTAATTTAAGTCAGATGCTTTATTATCATCCCTATGTATAATAACTATGTATTATAATCTACATTCATTTTGACACTGAGTGGTGAGTAAATATGGGACATCAAGTTTAAGAAAAGTTCTGATTTGTAGTCTCTGTCACTGATACTTGTGTGCCCGTTTACTATAGTTATACGTTATAATTTTCTGGAGTGTTTCGTGAGCTGGCAATTGAGACCTATATTGCTACATACATTAGAAAAATCTATACAAAATAACAGATGTGTTTGATTTCTACATGGCTCTATTTTTGATGCGTTTATCAATGTAAATATTTTTTAATTTAATGTGGCCGTGAAAAATAAAGCTTGGCCTAGTGTAAATGGTATACCTAGGTTTCATTATCCGTCGATACCAATAACTATTTATGAAGGCTCACAGTTAACTACTAACTACACTCTAAAATGTACCTATATATTTCCTGTTTCCTTCTGTGTAAGAAAATAAACTCTACGGGTGTATGAAGTTATGTTTGCTTTACGTAGCAATAGGTGCGAGCCGCTCGTTGCCTATAATCTTCTTTATATGTCCTCGCTTTGGGTCCAGCACTCGCTCGTCCTGCTTTCTGGCAACATTCCTGGAACGTAATACCAGTAGAAATAAGAACGAATCAAACCTGAACTGTAGTCCCATTTTATCAAAAAAATAAGAAATTATAAGAGAGTCAACAAGGAGTCGTGTAGTCTTATGCAATAAATTTATGCTAAACGGCAAGGCGAATAATCGTCATTTATTTCACGATTTAGCACTCCATGTTAGTAATAATCTGTAAAAATTTGCCTGTAAGAAGGTGCAATATTTTGTAATGTTTGGCAAGCACTGCAAGAGAATATTGCTACGAATGGACTTGCTATACCTTACCCCTAGAGAGAGATTGTATTCCCCTGCAAATCAATATACAAGTTGCTTGACGGTAGAAATAGACAGGCAGGGTAACCACCCTGAAGTTTGTAAATCTCTATGATGTCGTACCAAACACAGAACAGATAAAGAGGTTAGAAGGGCCTTGTGGGCGGGGCAGGCACGCCGCACTTATGAGCAAACGCTCAAAAGTCAACCGAAATTTGTTTCACGGGCTAACAGTCGCGCTCATATTGTGACAACGTACGACGCTCCGTGAAAAACAAAGAATTATGCCGTCTTGCGCTATTATAACGTGTCGGAAAAGAAGACAGGTGTGTAGTGTAGCCCGGGAAGGGATTTCTTTTCACCGGTAAGTCCAAAAACCTTAAAATACAAGTGATATTTGTAATTATTACTATAGTATTATGTAGTTTGTAGATAAAAACGATACAATCGCAACAGTAGTTGCAAAATTATACATTGCTTGCAATGCATGGGTAGCATCTTGTACTAGATCAGTGATCGCGCAATGTATTGCGTTCACTGCGAACGTCGCGTACGCCTAGCCAAAGCTGAAATTCGGCGAAATCCATGCTTATCGATAGTGTTGTACCAAGTTGTAAATAATGTCGATATTAAGTATGTGTGTTTGATACAGCTGATTATTATCAGTAATATTATAATTAAAATAACTTTGTTTACTATCACCAATTATTGTTTATAGTGCGTTTTTAATTTAGTTTCTGAGTAGGTTTTCAATCTCCGGAATATTAACAAACATATGTTGACAGCAAAAATTTTGCGCAGCTTCGTCGGAACTGAATTATTTAGCAACATTAGTAATCATCAGGTTGGATTATATCCTACTGCAAACCATGTTACAGACCTAACTAAGGCTATTATTGGAAAATATATTAATTTAAGATTGCACTTTATTTTGAAAAAATCGAATTTAAAAGATAGCAAAGCGCATGTTACTTAATAAATTCGTATTATTTCAGGGACAATAATAAAATCAGCATTTAAATTGAGTTTAAATTATAGTTCAATTTTAAAATATTCTAGTATTTTTTAAGTGAAAACTTCTTTAGGCGCGTTGAGCACTTTTTTTGGTGAACAAAATCATGGAACTCGCGTCATCGTCACCGAACGCTTTCCATGAGCTATATGTATATTATGTATATATGTGTACTTTTTGGGTGAACAAAAAGCGTGAAACTCGCGTCATTGTCACCGCACGCTTCCCATGAGCTATATGTATACTGTGTATATATGTACATAGATATATCTCCTTGCGTTATACATTATATATATATATAAATAAATTAGCAAAAAACCAAAGAAAATTTGAATTTCGCGGCTATGTTAGATGTTCCCCCTTAATTTGACAGTATTAAGGAAAAATTTAAATCTTCATTAAAAGAGGTGAAAGACACAATTAAAGGACTAGAAATAGGGACCAATTAGTTCAACCAGGTTTCAGACTGGCTAAAGTATGTAGATTCATCCTTCATGGGGTACTGTTTAAAATGTTACAATAAAATACCTCCCCACATATTCCAACTGAATGAAACGAAATTTAAATCTTGTCTAAAACGCACACTATACAGCCAAGCATATTATAAGTTGGGGGATTATATCGCTGACAAAAATGCTTGGCTCAGCGCTGGTCCTGCTCTACAAGAGCGCCTAAACGAATCGATTAGCATTCGAAAATATTGTGAGCTGATGAAGGTTGTACAATCTATCTTTGCATTGTATAAATTCAATTTCTTAGTATTGTATAATTGCATAGCACGTGTGAGCACTATGTACCTACTATAAAACTTACTGGGTTCGTCTTTCATTGACTTGAATGTGGCACAGGTAATTTCTTAGCTGCCACGGCTTATTTGAATTGCTGAATGGTTTTTATCTTTTTATTACGGACACTTTTAACGTGCACGTCTTTCTACATCGTTCTCACATGTATTATTTCAACATGAATGATGTAACCACTTTTTTGTAACAATATTTCGATTTAAAAGAGTGTCCATGGAGTGTCTTGCCCGTTCTTCTCCATAGGTACCTACTACTCTTTGGAATGGGCAACTAGCTTCATCTTTCTGACTGACCGAACCCTTGACAATTCAAAAGTGCCTGTAGTTGGTTTATTTGAAATAAATGCTTTGAGTTTGAATTATTTATATGTATTTAGGAAGTCCACACTAATTGTCCCCCTCTTCCCGGAAATATAGAGAAAAATTGCTAACTTATAAATTACAGTAATTTTATCGATATAAGTAATCGACCTTTTGGTCGCCGTAACATGCGTGAGAAATAAATTACCTTTTGCGCGTGAGTGAGTGTACGTCAAACGCAGTGTTTGTATTAGTGTGACAACCAATAGCAAACTCACTATCTAAGTGCGTGTGGTTTATTTGTGTGTGTAATACGCGTACGTATTGGTCTCTTGCTTGTAGTGGAGTTAAGGAGTGGGAGACAAGCGGCGACACGCGTTCTAATACAAATCAGGAACTATTTCCTTTCTAACCTGTTTTATCTGTTCTGTGGTACCAAAGATATCATAGGGGTTTACAAACTTCCCTAGAATCAAATTCCCTACATTGGTTTAGTTATTATTTGCCTTAATACTTACTGCCAGTAGGTGCTATTCTTCTGTAGTCTCATGATATTGTTCTGGCATATCATTAGCTCGTTTTGCAAGTAGGTTCTTTGGTCGTTCACTCTCACGAACAACTGAAATACGAGAAATATAATCAGTTTGGAAGTAATTAAAGTTTAATCAAATCGGCACCTCCGTATATACATGCTCAAGCTACTGCTGGCGGTACTAGCAGTAAGAGGTACAAGTGAACTACTGCTGGTACCGTTTTAGCAGCAGGCCCGGAAATAGAGATCCAGGGCCCCTAAGCACTTGACATTTTAGCCATCCAGAAGCCAGTTTTGAAATTTACAGAAAATATAACTAGTACAGACATTTTATATTTCATCGATGTTAATTACTAGAAATAAACATCAGAAATAATGCAGTCTATGGTAGGTACCTATCCTATGTTATCACATTTACTTCAACGGTCGTCATAAATCGACGTTTCTAAATAAATACCTAAGTACGCTGTTTTCCTCACTCAAGTTACGTACTTGAATCTGTAGCGGTATCTACATCGCCACAGGCGAGCTGCGCGTCATGCTGACGTCACGCAAATACTGCATCGCGCAAGCAGAATTTACCGCGCGACTAGCATATGTATATACAACTTTTCGACATCAATCGTTGGGCAGTTGCCCACCAGACACGACACCCGTCTGGTCAGTGGATCTTCCCTTTTCTATGGAGGTATGAGTGAACTTTACACCCTGTTCCTCGTACCTCTAATAAACCAACTTACTTTCTTCAAACAACACTATTGGTTACTAGCTCTAGGTAGGTTATTTTTTGTAAAAGCCTAAATGATTGATTTTCCGCATAGCTGTTGCATAGTGATTGAACGGTAATCTTTCAACGTCGAAAATGGCCCCAGGACCAAGAAACATCTGACGGTCATAATAATTCTAATTGTATTTTATTATACTAATTGAGAATATATGTATATATAACGGGCATTCAGCGTTCCATAATAAACAAAATTATAAGAGCTGTAACGATTTACGACATCACATCAAAAAAGCTGCCATCTTTGACAATGACATTTGAAATGATAATGATAAGAAATAAAATCATTTATCATTGATAAATGATTTTATTTCTGTAAGTAGGTTTGTACAAACACTTTTACGCGTCAATCATATTTTAAAAACTAGATGAGGTCGGCGTTTCCTATCCGACTACTCTGAGAAGAAAGGCCGAAACAAACTCAGAGGTACAGTCTCTTTTAAAGTCCAGACATAATCTAAAATCTTGGTCAGATCATGTGAAGACCATGTAGATTGGTCTGAAAGGGTCTTTTGAGGAAAAACCATACAGATTGAGCGGACCTGTCCTGTCAGTGCACGCATTTGTCAGTAATCGTGTCGCTCAACATGACAATTAGTGATGCCTAATCTTTCATTTAACAAATCGAGAGCAAGATTACTTGAGTTGACCACCTGCTCACGGATGTCATACCGTCATACGCATCCGTACCTACGTACTTTCCTTTTCAACCTTCTTCGCTCTAGGGTATGGGGCTTCTGTAGTGATTTGTGCGACGTTTTTATTGGTACCATAGGTACACTTTAGGTTTGAAAAGAATTCAACAACAAGAAATTCACGAATGGGCGATGTGCACTCACTCGTAGTTGATTCGTTTTGGGGAATTTATCATAATCTGTTTTAAAAACACGAATACGATAGTCCACTTACACCGATCCAAGATTCGAGTATTAACTATTCGAATATTTTCGATTCATATTCGTGAAAAACACGAATCGAATCGAATACGACTGAGTGCACAGAACGCCCAATATTAGGCACGATGGCTACTTCGATCCGTAAAAACTGACTGAAAACGAAAACGAAGCAGTCCACAAACTATCATACATTTAATTGGAAGGCTATTTCGAATTGTAATTTAACGAATCACGAATAAGGACACAATACGAGGTAATGCACAAACGCCCTAAGTGAGATGTATTGTAATACATCAAATAGAATAACACGATCAAAATATATCGATACGGATCTAATGTATGGGCATCCCTAATCCTTGTCATGTCATTTCAATCAACTCAACTGTCAAGTTATTGCACTCACATCACACTCGTTCGCATTTCTTCGTGATTAGATTGTGTGGTGTATTCAATTTGCTTTATTTAACACCAAACAACAAAGGTAGGTACATATGTACCTACTTAAATGTTGTACTGAATCTCTTAACTTAACTAGCCACATAGTAGGCAATAGAAATAACATTAGTGTCAAGCATTTACTAGCATGTATTTCTATGTATTGAATGGATTGTTTCTTACTAAATATAACCTCAAAATCTTTGTTTTCTTTTTAAATAAATGCTTTCTGAAACTTGTCCGTCATTAAACTTTGTCTTGATGGGCATATAGTTGTAATTTAGGACACGCAAAGTAATTTTCCTTCGCTGTTGGTTTCGGGGCGAACGATGTATGGATGCAGAACAATCTCCTTTGGTCGCAAGTTCGAGCGGGAACATGTTTGCACCTCGGATAGTCTAGGTTTCTTTTGACCATTCATACAGTAATAGGAGTTACTTTGTCGATTTATGGAAGAAAGTTTAAGAATTAAGAGTAAATAAATTGCAATAGACTTTTGCAGAAAATCTGAAGAAATAAGAGAAACTATGATGCCTGTCCGACTGCCGTCAGGCAGTCATGGTACCTGCTCGGGCGAGCTGGTCGGGGTAGCTTTGTAGAAGCCAGTTGCAAATCATCAATCGGTCTCGTAGCAAGCAGCACAGTATCTGCAGCATCTCGTCACATTAAGAACCTCGAGCGGGAAGTTCATAGGTACCTTAGATTCCGAGTCCAAGCGCCACTCTTTGCTTCGCAGAGTGCTTATCAAATCGGTTTTGAGACGCTCGAATCTCTTCACCGTCCGCAACAGTTCTGCCTGTTAATGGATAAAAGTAAAACCTTTCTTACCGAGATCAGTTTGTATGTGCGTAGGGGAAAATGGAGCAATGAGAGTCAGTGGGCAATGAAGGTCAGCGTTCTAGTTCCTAGCTAAACAAACGAATTATGTTATATGATTCTAAAGGCAATGAAACTGTCCAAGACTGATAGTGTAATGATTAAAATACTTTAAAAGTTGATTAGAATAATGATAAAGTAAAAATTGTGTTTTATTCTATATCTTGCTTAAGTGACTCCCATTACCCCCTTTTCCCACTTATAGGTGTGGTACAAACTGAGAATATAATTTGGTCATTTAATAAATCATTATGTGGGGATAGTACTCAGTGAGCGAATTTTTTTGTTTAAAGACGTAGGAGTAGTTTCACATAAATAAATAAAATGTTGTTATCGATCCCGGCGTTTGATTTCCCTCATAAATAAATTCAAATCGACGACTTGGGCTATCTAAGTACACACAGCAGCAGGTCAAGTTAGGTACTACAAACTGTCAAATTTTCTCATTCGATTTTAAATTTAACCTTCAGCATTCTAAGGCTTAAAATCATTTGGAGAAATTTGACAGTTTCGTGTAACCTGATGTGCTGTCGACTGTACCTACAATGTAATTGCTATGTGTGAGGTGACTTACCGGTGTAAGAATATCCAGATTTATATTGAGGTCATCGTGTTTCAATTTGCAATCTGGAATATAAAAAACAATGTTGTGAAACGATTATAACTTCTATACTTATGAGATATATAAAAGGAAACTGACTGACTGACTGATCTATCAACACAGCTCACACTGAACGGATTGGGATAAAATTTGGCACACAGATTTTATTATTTCCGATAAGTGCCAAGGCGACACAATTTCCTTCATTTTTTTACCTATTTTTCTTTCTTTTAGGATTAACGTATTGTTACGAGCTGGGGTTCGGGATAAATAAATTTATACCAATTTACACGAAAAACACACTATAATTAAAAATCACAAATACAGTAATCAGAAACTTTAAACACAATCACTTGTAGTTCACTATTAGTCCACTTTTACTGTTATTAGCTGTTCTTCACTGTTTCGCATTCTAAGCTGAACTGTCCTACAACGCTGTCAACCCCTTATTTATATGACGAGTGTAAGTTACTAGAATGTTCTAACATAATTCGAGAACATTCTAGTACTTACGGGAATGGTCCAGTGTAGTTCGGCTATTCGATAACAGATGACGTTAGCGTCTAACGTGTAGTTCTTCTATTCGATAACAGATGGCGTTAGCGTCTAACGTGTAGATCTTCTATTCGATAACAGGTGGCGTTAGGATCTACGTGACAGTATTATCGATTGATAAAGTTTGACCTAAGTAGCTGGCAAAATTTTTGATCTCGCATCTCTCGATCTTGTAGCTTAGCGATTCGTAATTTTTTAATATTGTCTGTGTAAGTCGATAAAATGTAAATAAATATGAGGTAGAGTGATAAAATTTTCGCGCACGCTTCGCTCGCTCGTGCATTCTTGATTGTCTTTTTCTGCATAAGTCGAGTTGCGATGTTAGCAATCGAAAATCGGACCGCATATCAGATTAATTATGACTAGGCCATCGATTTTTTTGCAGAACAAAAGGCTTGAAGAGTAACATTGTAATTCTAATCATAACTAATATTATAAATGCGATAGTAAGTTTGTTTGTTTGGTACGCTTTCAGGTTAAATGAGTGAACGGACTTGGATGAAATTTGGCTCATTGGGTAGATCATGACCTGGAGAAGGGCATATAGGCTTCTTTTCATCCTGGAACGCAGACGAAGTCGCGGGCAACAACTAGTATGCTTTAATTTCACGATTTATTCACACCCTATCCTGTCCATCCTTATACATTTTGTAAAATAAATGTCAATTGACAATTGGAATTGAAGTGACAATTATTAAAAAAAAAAATACCATAGGTATATTATAAAAAGATTCGTGTATAGACGGGGCGAGGGCCGGCAGAAGACAATAAATGCCCCGCCTCGAAAAAAAATTCTAGATCCGTGGCTGACAAGCAGAAAGATCGCAATTGGCTGAAAAGTACTATGTCACTCTGAAAAGTAGTATTTCACTTACCCAACCCGCAAATCTTAGCGTTTTTAATCTTGTCCTTCAAGGCTGGCAGTTGTTGCCTCAACGTTTCTATGGTGTCCTGGTACACCTTGTGTCTTGCGCTTTCCTTCATCAGGTCGTCGTCATGGTCCCAGTTGTAGTCAGTATTGCGCAGTTCATCCTGGACCAGCACTATCTGTTTCTCCAATTCCCCGTTCTGCCAGGCTGAAGTTTCTCTGTGTGGATAAAGGTTTGAAGATATTTTATTTAGGGAGTTAGGTAATACCTACTCCGACGTGATGACGAAAATGAGGTAGTTCTACTACTAATACAGTAGGTACTTCCCCGGCCGAGATCTTTCACAATGGAGCTATAGATACTAATGACTGTGTCAGTGTGGCTATTACATAAGGAGTCCATCTCCGTCCCACTGGGTTAAAGTTAAGTAGTCCACCCCGTTGAACTCATGCAATAATATACTGCTTGGCACCATCCCGTCCACTAGCGACATCTTTACATAGTATAAAACATAGTCGCTTTTGTTGAATGTAGGTATGCTTAGATTTTTTAAACGACGCAACTGTTTTTAATGCGATTTTCATGTATAAAACATGCATACTATCTTTACATAGTATAAAACAAAGTCGCTTTTTTTTTGTAATCTTAGATCTTATAAACGACGCAACGGATTGATGCGGTTTTCACCATTGGTTAGATATTTTTTCACGGAAAGTTTACGTTATATACGTTCATGCCTAAACCACTGAACGGATTTCGCAAGATTTTGGCAAGGAGATAGATTTCCCGGGATAATTTCCAACACCCACGCGGGCGAAGCCGCGGGCAGAAGCTAGTGTTTTAATATAAGACTATAAATAGAGTACCTAGGTATAACCTACTAGACGAGATTGAAGTGAACAAAAGTGGGTCGAAGTTATAAAGTGCCTTATTATTTTGCCAAAACTAACAAGAAAAAATCTAGGTACACAAACACATTTTAGATCGCATAATTTGAGTTTAGGAATCAGTTTATCATTTTTGGATGACATGCAGCAAGTAGGTTGGTGAACTGGGTCTTCATTGCCTTGACCCATAAGAATAAGGCCAAAATTAAGTAGGTTGGGTATGGGTCGCATAATCAAGTAGGTAAGAGTTAAGTAGGTATAACTTCTATAATATATTCTGCAGCATTGCATTATGAAGGGTAACTACTTGAAATAAATAATTTATTATTACAATATTTCCAACGGAATCACAAAAATAAAGTTAAAATTACAAAATAGTGCTCTGTGAAGTCTGTGCAAGCAATTTTCTTACTAAATTACCACTAACAATATGGGTCTAAAATTTACTGACCTACAAGTTTTCTCATGTTCTAATTCATTTTTCAAACATTCAATTTCACATTCGTTCATTGTGGCAATTTTTTGTATAATTTTTGGATCACTTAATGTCGACTGATGTGCTGTAGTAAACACAGTAATGCCCTTGAGCCTTCAATTGATTAAACAAACGATGGCAACCAAGTAGTTATGGAAATAGTCCTCCAAACAGTTTATTTACAAATACTTAAAATCTCTAACAGCAAAAAGTCAAGCTAATTAATTAGACGAGCGCCAATTATTTAAATTTTTGAGACATTACGAATGACTTGAATCGTTAAAATTTGGAGGGAAAATATTCCCAAGTAAAATCATTGAATCATATGATTATAAATGACCATGCGCTAGTTTTATTAAAAGCTTTTGTATGCTCCATCATCAACACAATAAATCAGCATCATCATATTATGACTTCAACCCTAAAGTGACAACGAAACGCAAAGTTGTCACCACCGATAAACGCATGTTTGTGACATAAATGTCAAGACGTCTAATGTCATTAACGTCAAAACAAAGTTCAATTTTTGAATTTGAATCGTACGAAATTAACCGAAAAACAAAAGTTATTTTCAACGCAATAATTAAATTAACTGAAATGAGTTTATTAAGTGCTGTTTTGCAAGAGGCCGACAAAATGAGTACCCAGGACTTGAAGAAAACTCGTGATCAAGTATTGCCCATTATAAAAGACTTAACTGAACGAGTGGAACTACTATCTTGGGCTTTACAACAAAATGTTATCGATACTTACGTTAATTTTACTATAACAAAGAGCTTAGAACAACTAATCTATAACAATCGAAAGGCGAATATAATCTCTGATCATTCAAAATGCAGTGAAGATATAAAAGCTTTACAAGAAAGATACGAAGTGAGTGATGAAGAATTTAGAAGCCATTGTGCCAAATTAAACAAATCGTTTGATATTCTTAAGAATTTATGCATTGTTGTTGATGGTAAACGTATTTTAGAGAAAGCAAATCATGAATTCGGTAGATATAACTATAGTGATGCTATGCTAGCAGTAAAAACATTGAAAAAGGAACTGAATAATTTGAAATTCGAAGGAAACATGGCGAAGGCTTTAACGGCTATCAATTCACAGGCAGAGAACCAACTGGCCTTGTACATTGCCCAGTTGAGTGTTGAATGGGAGGACATCTTCACATGGTCAGAGAAAAAAGGTCTTAAATTCTTAACCTACTCATTGTCTGTTCAACAAAGTGACCCATTCCTTCTTCAGAAAATATTGAAAACTTTATATGCTACTGAGAGAATGCATGCAGAACTTGGTCTGTTCTCACATTTCTTTATAAATAACCTTCTTCACAATGTTATTAGATTTAACTGTGACATATTCACAGAAGATCACACTGGAGCTATTGTTTTCAACATCAAAATTAATCTGAATGACCCCAAGAAACCTAATTACCAAACAATTTTTAATAATTTGACTGCTATTTTTGAATTTCTTCACTCAACGTTGGGCTCACAATTTGAAAGTGAGAACACTTTCATAGAAATCTTTGCCGAAACAATCCGTCAGAAATTCTTCAACAAAATTATTGAAGACTGCATTAGGATGAACTTACCGTCTTGTGACAGCAGCTACCAGAATTATAAAAACATAGTTATTGAATTAGATTCATTCAACAAGTTTCTAATTGACTTAAAATTCATAAAAGCTGATGAATCACCTTTGAATAAATACATCGATGACACTGAATGTGTTTTGTATAACAAAAAATGTGATAAATTACTTTCTGATGTCCGAATTCTACTTAAAGAAAGTCTATCTCATGGTATTATTACTGTTGGCTTTGAACGGAATAATGAAAATGATTCCATATTAGATGTAACGGACAACAATGCTGTTTGGGATATAACTAAGCCTCTGTTCCTTCCAAAATGTCTAATATCACAAAACGTGAAAGCTATCATGTCGTTGATTGTGGAACATTTGGAAGAGAGTGTGAAGTTACCGGAGAAGTATAGTAGACAGCTGGTTGGTTACATAAAAGATATAGCTGTTATGTATCAGAGTTTGGTTCCAAAGAAGTTAAAAATTAATTTGGAGTGCTGTCCTGCTGAAATTGGTAAGAACACTAATTTTTATCATTTACTGTTCTTTCTCAGTAGTAGACTGGAGTTTGGTTTGATATGTAATTATGTGCCTTGATAGCAATAGTCTCGCCCACAGAACAGATAAAACAGGTTAGAAAGGAAATAGTTCCTGATTTGTATTAGAACGCGTGTCGCCGCTTGTCTCCCACTCCTTAACTCCACTACAAGCAAGAGACCAATACGTACGCGTATTACACACACAAATAAACCACACGCACTTAGATAGTGAGTTTGCTATTGGTTGTCACACTAATACAAACACTGCGTTTGACGTACACTCACTCACGCGCAAAAGGTAATTTATTTCTCACGCATGTTACGGCGACCAAAAGGTCGATTACTTATATCGATAAAATTACTGTAATTTATAAGTTAGCAATTTTTCTCTATATTTCCGGGAAGAGGGGGACAATTAGTGTGGACTTCCTAAATACATATAAATAATTCAAACTCAAAGCATTTATTTCAAATAAACCAACTACAGGCACTTTTGAATTGTCAAGGGTTCGGTCAGTCAGAAAGATGAAGCTAGTTGCCCATTCCAAAGCGTAGTAGGTACCTATGGAGAAGAACGGGCAAGACACTCCATGGACACTCTTTTAAATCGAAATATTGTTACAAAAAAGTGGTTACATCATTCATGTTGAAATAATACATGTGAGAACGATGTAGAAAGACGTGCACGTTAAAAGTGTCCGTAATAAAAAGATAAAAACCATTCAGCAATTCAAATAAGCCGTGGTAGCTAAGAAATTACCTGTGCCACATTCAAGTCAATGAAAGACGAACCCAGTAAGTTTTATAGTAGGTACATAGTGCTCACACGTGCTATGCAATTATACAATACTAAGAAATTGAATTTATACAATGCAAAGATAGATTGTACAACCTTCATCAGCTCACAATATTTTCGAATGCTAATCGATTCGTTTAGGCGCTCTTGTAGAGCAGGACCAGCGCTGAGCCAAGCATTTTTGTCAGCGATATAATCCCCCAACTTATAATATGCTTGGCTGTATAGTGTGCGTTTTAGACAAGATTTAAATTTCGTTTCATTCAGTTGGAATATGTGGGGAGGTATTTTATTGTAACATTTTAAACAGTACCCCATGAAGGATGAATCTACATAGTTTAGCCAGTCTGAAACCTGGTTGAACTAATTGGTCCCTATTTCTAGTCCATTAATTGTGTCTTTCACCTCTTTTAATGAAGATTTAAATTTTTCCTTAATACTGTCAAATTAAGGGGGAACATCTAACATAGCCGCGAAATTCAAATTTTCTTTGGTTTTTTGCTAATTTATTTATATATATATATATAATGTATAACGCAAGGAGATATATCTATGTACATATATACACAGTATACATATAGCTCATGGGAAGCGTGCGGTGACAATGACGCGAGTTTCACGCTTTTTGTTCACCCAAAAAGTACACATATATACATAGTATACATATAGCTCATGGAAAGCGTTCGGTGACGATGACGCGAGTTCCATGATTTTGTTCACCAAAAAAAGTGCTCAACGCGCCTAAAGAAGTTTTCACTTAAAAAATACTAGAATATTTTAAAATTGAACTATAATTTAAACTCAATTTAAATGCTGATTTTATTATTGTCCCTGAAATAATACGAATTTATTAAGTAACATGCGCTTTGCTATCTTTTAAATTCGATTTTTTCAAAATAAAGTGCAATCTTAAATTAATATATTTTCCAATAATAGCCTTAGTTAGGTCTGTAACATGGTTTGCAGTAGGATATAATCCAACCTGATGATTACTAATGTTGCTAAATAATTCAGTTCCGACGAAGCTGCGCAAAATCTTTGCTGTCAACATATGTTTGTTAATATTCCGGAGATTGAAAACCTACTCAGAAACTAAATTAAAAACGCACTATAAACAATAGTTGGTGATAGTAAACAAAGTTATTTTAATTATAATATTACTGATAATAATCAGCTGTATCAAACACACATACTTAATATCGACATTATTTACAACTTGGTACAACACTATCGATAAGCATGGATTTCGCCGAATTTCAGCTTTGGCTAGGCGTACGCGACGTTCGCAGTGAACGCAATACATTGCGCGATCACTGATCTAGTACAAGATGCTACCCATGCATTGCAAGCAATGTATAATTTTGCAACTACTGTTGCGATTGTATCGTTTTTATCTACAAACTACATAATACTATAGTAATAATTACAAATATCACTTGTATTTTAAGGTTTTTGGTCTTACCGGTGAAAAGAAATCCCTTCCCGGGCTACACTACACACCTGTCTTCTTTTCCGACATGTTATAATAGCGCAAGACGGCATAATTCTTTGTTTTTCACGGAGCGTCGTACGTTGTCACAATATGAGCGCGACTGTTAGCCCGTGAAACAAATTTCGGTTGACTTTTGAGCGTTTGCTCATAAGTGCGGCGTGCCTGCCCCGCCCACAAGGCCCTTCTAACCTCTTTATCTGTTCTGTGGTCTCGCCCATATTATTTCAGACCTAATCATTAGGTGTACAATGTCATCTTACCATACAGTTCTGCTTGCCTCTTTTGGCAATACTGGCGTGATATTATATTAAGTTTCCAATATTATATTATACTGACTGGATATTCTGGGTGTACAGAGTCAACTTGTTATACAACTCTGCCCGCCCCTTTGGGAAATACAGGTGTGATTTATTATGTCAAGTTTTGCAATATTATACTGGATATATAATATTCTATGGTTGGCAAAGATGACAACCTTATGTCTCCTGAAAGGTGTCTCTCTGCTAATAATAAATGACAATCACTAATATTGATAGTCACTTATTGCTTGGCTTGTTGTATGGCCTGCAAGTTGCCGTACTGCAAATGAACTAACCAAACCAAATTATGGCAGAAACTGAAGATAACTTTCACCATCTGTAAATAATATTTTAAATTTCCAGCTCTATTCTTCAACAATTGCTTCTACTTAGCCCATGGTCTACTGGGACCTCCATGGTGCAACAGTTTACCCAGGACCCTTTCTGACCAGCTCACTGTGGTACTGCTGGAGTGCATCCAAGACCTGAGGGTGTTGGGGCTTGAGAAGATATCCTTGTATTTACAGAACCAGAAAAGTAGCATCACGCAGAGTATTGAGGCTAATGGTAAGTAGGTATGCTGTATTTTCAGCATTATCTGAAATATTTAACACAAGAATGTTGTGTACCTACTAAATTATAATTAGGTAGGGTTCCTCATTGGAGATTACATTTAGAGTTTCATTGCCAACTATTTGAAATTAGTAATTGAATGAGAATTCACATTATCTTTGAAGCATCCAAGCCCTTTACAGCACTGTATGTGTCAAGACTTGTGATGATTTCAACTAAATATGAGCACTAAGTGCATTCAAATAAGTTTTTAGAAAAAATGCGTTTTTTGTTCCATCCTGTTGGTTAGTGCCAGTCAATCGCCTTTAAGACACCTACAGGATAGAGTCCTATCAATAAAAACAAAAAAACTAACTTAAGAGCAATTACAAATTACAGGAACTGCGTGGACCCACGATTCTTACGAGCAATTCGACTGCGCGATCAACAACGCTATCGCCCTAATGAAGGACCTGAAATCCTGCTGGCTCAATGTACTACCCGCACGCTTGTATGAGATGTCAGTATGTACACTAGTGCAGACATTGTGCCAGTCAGTGCTGGAGCGAGTACTGGCGGAAAGTCAGCCGGTCAATGAAGAACTGGTGTATATGTTGGCGATGAGAGTGGAAAGTACTGTTGCTGATGTTTTTACACTGTTTGAGGTGAGTTTTTTTCGAGTTATTCGTGGGTTGATTTATCGTTATCGACTAAAGTTCCGGCCACACTGAGACAAAACCCGCGCGGGGTGCAGGATGCGGGGCGCGGCTGCGCGCGTTGGTTGTTTTATTTAGTGACGTTCCGTGGGATAAGGAATAACATAGGCTACTTTTTGTCCCAGTAGAATGTGGGACAAAAAGTATGTTATTCCTTATAAGATCAGCCTTATCTGCCTTGAACTCAACATAATACAAGTTAGTTGACGCAATCGGCGCGAGCGCATTTCGTCCTGCAACCCGCGAGGTATGCGCCTCCGTTTGAACAGAGGTTTAAGATGCAACTGGATTGCAGACCATCGTTATATGACAGCCGGATTACGTTCATTGACAAACGATTATGTTTTGAACTTTGAGGTGATCAATATCGACCGGACGACATCTAATGATTGAGACCTAGTCGCACTTAAGATACCTACTCATTATCGATAGTTGCCTATGTGGGTTTATTCAGCTGCATCCGGTTAGACTGGAAGCCGACCCCAATATAGCTAAGAAAAGGCTAGGCAGATTGATTTCTACAGATGTTGTCCTGTGTAAATTTGAATATGGTCTTGAGTCATACAAAACCGCCATAGAAAAACGGCATTTAAGGCGCGGACCGACTACGATTTTAATCGCTATTACCGCACTCACACAACCGCATCTGCGCGTTTTACGGTAATTATGCACACACTCGCAAACGCTAACACGGGCGTTTGTGTGCTCAAGGAAAGTTGCATAGTATACGTAAGGAAATCAGATGTTTTCTATTGAATATACTTACTTATGACGTGCCTTCTAAAATTCGATGTAATTACAGTGTCGGTTCATAATATGATACAATAAATAATTACACATAACAATTTAAAAAAAAACATCACTACTGTTTATTTTTATTACAGTACATGATAAACAGGTCAAATATAAACATTCCGAATTTTACCCGACTGCTCTAGAAGGGGAATTATGCTTTTCGGGTGTAACTCAGTATCAGGGATGGAAGGGTTAATTAAATGGGTAGTTAAGCCATTTCAAACTAATGTTTGTGTTTTAGATAGGTACTTAGTGGGTGCGGTAAAAAAATAGAAAACAAAACCAACATAAAGGCCCTCGGACCACTTAAAAATCACATAAACTCTAAATAAATGCAATAATATCACAGCTCCAAAGTGACAAATGCCATAATGTTTCTAAGAAAATGCGGAGCCGGGACGGAAGCTAGAATTCTGAAAAATTTAGACGATAGAGGGATCATCCACGGGAATGGAAGCTGCTGCTGGCTGAATATTAGTTGGTATTTGCTAAAATTGGTAAAACAGTGCGTGAATTGAACTAAAGTTCTGTGGCGGACTACTAAGGCTACTCACTGCCTAATATTGAAGTGAAAATTCAGTCTCAGTGGAAATATGGGCAATAAAAATAAAATGTTGCGAAAGAGTTTTACAAGAAAAAGACGAAAAACTCGAAAAAATGATGGAATGTTTGGGTAAGTAGGATGATTACGGTATTGTATCATAACATTTGAAATTTGTATTTAGTTTAGTTTACTTACGAAACTGTATAAATCTATAGAAACGGCATTGACAATTTCTACAAACATTTTGCTAAATCCAAAAACAAATAGGTGCACTCTATTTTGATGTCTATAGAATGCATATTTGAATGCGCCTAGTGCAAACGTCTCTGGTCGAAGCAACCATCGAGGCGATAGCCATATTGCAATAGTAGGTATAAGTAACAAAAACAAACTTGCAGATAAATCAGAGTGCGTTCGTAATTATTATAATAATATAAATACTGCACACTAGTTATATATAAAGCATTTTGATTCTTTTGTAAGATTATTTTTATAATATTTATTGAGTCATTAGACCAGTGCCGATAATTTTTGAAAACGAAAAAAGTCACAGTAGGCTGAAACCCATTGGAAAAGAAAGAGAATATAACAAAAATGAAAGGAAAAATAATTTACGGGCGATCCGAGGTCGGGAAGTGGGGGTTTAAGGGTAAAAAGCGGTTTATCTCGATTTCCGGCAAAACTACAAGTGTTATGGGAAAAAGTGTAATAGCAAAGTTGTAGGTAATAAAAAGATCTACAACTTTTGTATTCACACTTTTTTCAAGTAACCTCAAAATTTATGTGAAAAATTCAAATAACCAAGTTCTTGGTTTTTTATTTTTATCTTTTACACAGCAATTATTTTTTTTACCGAGTTTTTAAAAAAGCAGATATTTTCACGTGAGAATTTTCGATTGAAAATTAGGGTGCTTTTTCGATATTAGGTCAAAATAAGGTGAAAAAAACAAATATTTTAAATCAATAAAAATACAGTGTGCTTGAAACATAAAAAGGTAAGTATTCGGCAAATTTCGCGAAAAAAAAAAATGCTGTGTAAAAGATAAAAATATAAAACCAAAAACTTGGTTATTTGAATTTTTCACATAAATTTTGAGGTTACTTGAAAAAAGTGTGAATACAAAAGTTGTAGATCTTTTTATTACCTACAACTTTGCTATTACACTTTTTTCCATAAGACTTGTAGTTTTGCCGGAAATCGAGATAACCCCCACTTCCCGACCTCGGATCGCCCGTAAATTATTTTTCCTTTCATTTTTGTTATATTCTCTTTCTTTTCCAATGGGTTTCATCCTACTGTGACTTTTTTCGTTTTCAAAAATTATCGGCACTGGTCTAATGACTCAATAAATATTATAAAAATAATCTTACAAAAGAATCAAAATGCTTTTTATATAACTAGTGCAATATTTATATTATTATAATAATTACGAACGCACTCTGATTTATCTGCAAGTTTGTTTTTGTTACTTATACCTACTATTGCAATATGGCTATCGCCTCGATGGTTGCTTCGACCAGAGACGTTTGCACTAGGCGCATTCAAATATGCATTCTATAGACATCAAAATAGAGTGCACCTATTTGTTTTTGGATTTAGCAAAATGTTTGTAGAAATTGTCAATACCGTTTCTATAGATTTATACAGTTTCGTAAGTATACTAAACTAAATACAAATTTCAAATGTTATTATGATACAATACCGTAATCATCCTACTTACCCAAACATTCCATCATTTTTTCGAGTTTTTCGTCTTTTTCTTGTAAAACTCTTTCGCAACATTTTATTTTTATTGCCCATATTTCCACTGAGACTGAATTTTCACTTCAATATTAGGCAGTGAGTAGCCTTAGTAGTCCGCCACAGAACTTTAGTTCAATTCACACACTGTTTTCAGTCATAAATTACTTGAAAACTACAATCGAATTATGCACAGAGCGTCCGGTGCCAACCATCCAAGTCGAGCGCTGCCCGACGACTAAAGTATGACCGCGTAAACTATTGTCACCACTATGGAGCGTCAATAAGATTGAAAATTGAAAATGATATTTGTGTTGAAATGTGACGTAAGCTGCGAATGGGCATTTATTTTACTGCTTTTCTTTAGATTATTTAAAATATAGACATAAAATTAAATAATGGTTTGGTTAAAGTTTTAAAAAAATGGAAAACCTACTAAATTCTTAAAAAAAAAACTGTTGTTATCGCTGGAAATACAGAGATCTTCGACGTCAAAGTTTATTTTTGTGCTAAAACTTCCCAATTTTTTATTGGGAATATCAAACTATTATTTATTATTCTGTTCGGTTTAAATTCTTCTTTATACCCTTCTCTGTTCACTGTATTTTTCGCGTTACTTATTTTTATTACATTACGTCATACTCGACGTTCTAAGAAACCAATTTTTGGGAATATTGAGATAACACCCCGCCTTAAAATGTACCATGAATTTTTAGATTTCCCGGGCAACTTTTCCAATTTTTCTTTTCATAAAAACCTAATTCGGACAACTACGAACATTTTAAAACATGAAATAGCCAAATGGTTCCAGCCTTTCTCAAGTAATGCGCATATCCTACCAACGAATAGTATTTTATTTGTAGGTAATAATAAAATAATAAGACGTCAATCATAGTATGTTAAAATAGAATGGTACCTATCCATACTAATACCTCTGTCAGTATGTTACCTTCCATGCCTAAACCACTAAATGGATTTCGATACAATTAGGCAAGGAGATGGATGGCATCATGGGGAAGGACATAGGCTACTATTTGTCCTGATAGCACGTTCCCGTGGGATAGTTTCTGTTTAGTTTCACGCGGGCGAAGCCGCGGGCTGAAGCTAATATAGAATATCATCATCATCATCATCTGCCTAGCCTTATCCCAACTATATTGGGGTCAGCTTCCAGTCTCACCGGATGCAGCTGAATACTAGTATTTTACATGGAGCGAGTAGCGACTGCCTATCTGACCTTCACTATCCAATAACTGGGTAATACGATAGATACCACTTGGTAAGACTGGTTGTCAGACTTTCGGGCTTCTGACGACCCTAAACGACTGTCAAAGATCCACGAATGACAGCCGGGACCAACGGCTTAACGAGGCACGGAGGGGTCGCGGCACAGACTACAATATAATAAGTATAGGTCTCGGCATGTAAAGATGGTCACCCATCCACGGACCAACCGCGGCAAGCGTAGCTTAATCTTATGAATCAACCCATGCGGCTGTTAGAACTCTGCCACGAGCCCCCCTAGTAGGTACCTATAGAATATAATAAAAAGTTAACAGTTACATACACAATTACATAATTACCTACTGTTATTACGTGTTTATTATAAAAATAAATAAACTATACTAAGTGATAATAAACTTCGAGGCAACTGAGGCGAAACGCGAAAGCGAAACGGAATTTTATTCGTTTATTTTATTCAAGTTTGTAAGCACATGTAATGGTATGGTTATTATTGTTGAATTTAATTAATTTGCGTGTCGCGTTGGTTTAGTGGTCGCAAGTGCGATTTCTAGGTCTGTTGTAAATTCCCAGCCAAAGTAGTATTGGGTTTTCTATGATAAACTTCTCAGTAGTAGCCTGGAGTTACTTCAGTCAGACTCTAAAGCAAAGAGTATAGTAATATAGATGCTCTAAAGCTTTGGTTTGCTAAGAAAGCGGTCAATACTCACACAATAATGGCTGTTCAAATACAGAACGTTTTTTGGACACCTTAATGTTCTATTCTATTCTATTTTTATGGTTCTGGCTCCATCGGTAACGTTCGATGATTTTGCCAATGTCAAGGTATGTATGAGAAAGTAATGATCGTAAACTGTTACACAACTATTGATCAGTGTTTGTAGCGTTGGCATCCATGGATCCCCATGCTAAAAAGGGACAAAACATTTTTGGTTAATACATGTAAGACATCACAAAATAAATGTTAGAACATTCAGTAGGTATAATATAAATAAATAGAAACATCAACTATAACTGAATTTTATTAATGCTAATGAATTTATAAAGGATTTTAACGGCAGGGGTATGGGCTAAAGATAATAGGAAAGGAATATTAATTGGGCGGGGGACATCAGAAGGGAGTATGTCGTAAAGGGGAGTGGTTAAACGAGGACAGGAAAAAAACAAGTGTTCCAGAGTGCCCTCATCCAGGCCGCATTCACACAAAGAAGAGTCCCTCACGCGTATTTTGGCCAAAAAAACTGGTGTACAAACGAACCCAAGTCGGAGTCTAATTATGACAGAGGTGGCTATTTTGCTAGAATATTTTAGTTTGCTGAACCAACATTTAGATGGAATGAATGGTTGGATAGAGCCATAAAATTTTCCCTTCAATGTTCGAGTTTTTTGCCAATGATCATTCCAATTCTTCATCATCTCGGGTTTAACAAGACAGCGCAGATCACGGGGATAACAAGACGTATGAGTTTCAATCCCATTCCGAATAGCCAGCTTGGCAATTGAATCCGCATTCTCATTACCAACAATTCCAGAGTGGCTGGGTATCCAAGCCAGTGCAATCTCTATGCCTAAGCAGTGGCATCTATACAGGAGTTGTTTTATCTTTAGGATAAGGGGAAAATTGTGACGAGAGCGAAAAGGCGATTTTATTAAATCCTGTAGGCAGCTAAGAGAATCCGAGAGGATGAGGCTTTTGTTGAGTCCATGTGATTCAATGTAAGAGACTGCTTCGAATAGAGCTATTGCTTCCCCTGTGTAAATAGTGCAAAAAGAAGGACTACGAAAATTAAGAATAATTTTGTATTTTGGGATCCACACAGCTGATCCGACATTACTATTATCGGACAACTTAGAAGCATCTGTAAATATCGTCAACCAATCGTGCCAGTCCTCTGCCAGAATCCTATTGAGTTTGACATTAGCGACAGGGTCATGTTTGGGTATACCAAAGTTAAAAATAATTTTTGGTTGATAGAGCAAGGAATCAAAATTTACTTCAAACTGAATTATGGAAATGTGCAGATTATTGAATTTACTGAAGCTGTTAACGAGGAGTGGAGGGTCTTTATGAGCCCAATAGCGAGATGTCGGGATTAAGTGAAAAAGTGTACGAAGAAGAGGGAGAAGAGGATGACAATTATTCTGCATGACTTTATAAAAAAATCTGTCACAGAGATATTGCCTACGTAAGTGAAGTGGTGGCTCTAAACATTCTACCTGAAGGGCATTAATAGGTGAGCATTTCATAGCACCCGTGATAATGCGCAAGCATTTGGATTGGATCCTTTCCAGTTTGGCCAGGGCTATTTTGTTACATGGTTCTAACAGAAAGGTTCCATAGTCAAAGTGACTACGAACTATGGCGTTATATAGGATTTTCTGGGAAGTTGGGTGAGCTCCCCAGCGAACTCCAGAAAGGGCACGTAAGACATTAATGCCTCTTTCGCATTTCTTTGAGATGTAATCCAGATGATAGAGCCCAGATAATTTTGAGTCAAGAATGAGCCCAAGGAATTTTACTTTGTCACGGATCAAAATGGGTTCATTTTCAACATAAAGGTTAATAAGGGGAATATTACGTTTGCGAGAAAAGACAACTGCATTGCATTTGGAGACTGATAAACTCGAGCCGTGATCGGTCAGCCACTGGTTTAAGTAGTAAAGGGCTGAATTTAAGCGAGATGAGGCATCTGAAAGGGAAGCTGAACTGAAGTAGAGAGCAATGTCATCGGCATATTGTAGGATTTTGCAGAAACAACTCACTGAAGACTCCAAGTCATGTGTGTATATATTATAAAGGATGGGGCTTAAGACCGACCCCTGGGGTAGACCCTTCCACACTATACGGGATGGGGAAAGGAAGTTTTGATGACGGACAGAAATAGAACGGGACATAAGGAGACTACAAATGATGTTGACCATCCTCACAGGGATACTCAGCTGTAGCAGCTTTTGCCTGAGTATAGGAAGTTGGACATTATCATAGGCTGAAGCTATGTCTAGGAAAACACCGAGAACACTTTCATTATGGGAAAAGGCAATACGAACATCAGACATGAAAACACTTAGGCTATCTAAGGTTCCCATACCTCTTCGAAAACCGAACTGAGAACTGGATAAGATGCCTTTAGTTTCTAAGATCCATTCAAGTCGGTTCTTGATGAGATTCTCCATAATTTTAGACAAGACAGAAGAGAGGGCGATAGGACGGTAGGAAGTAGAGTCTTTTGGGTCTTTCCCTGGTTTCAAAATTGGGATGATTATTTGGGATTTCCATGACTCTGGAACTTTGCCACTAACGAAAAAGGAATTGATTAGGTTCAGAAAGATTAGTTTACAGTTAGAAGAAGAGTTGGAAATAAAGGAGTAGGGTATTCCGTCGACCCCCGGAGCAGAATCCCGGAGGTGATCCAAGGAACAAATAAGTTCTGAGTAAGAGAAAAGGTCATCAAATCTATTAGAGGAATTGGGAGGAGGAGGATCTACAGTGGGAAGGCATTCGAAGCTAGGAACAAACGGGGGGGCTAATTTGGATATGAATTCTTCCAACCAGGTACTGTGGTCATTGGTAGAAATATCGGGAGACTGGCTGTCACAAGCTCTGCGATAGATTTTAATTTTTTTCCATACAAGGGAAACAGGAGAACGTGGAGACAGTGACTCGCAAAACTTGAGCCAGCCACATCTTTTCTTTCTTGCCAATAACCTACAAATACACACATCAAAAGTGTCTAGGGATCAACATATATTTTTGCAATAACTTTTCTCCTGATTGATATTAATTAAAATTTTCTTTAAGGATTCATAAAATAAAGTGTTTTCGTTTGTCACAGTAACGATAAACCAAGTCACCTTTGCATTAATAAAGAAATTTGCCATTTTCCTAATAAAGGGATTTTTGACATTTGAACCACTAACACAAAAGTTCGAAAAAAAGACTGAAATAACAGTTTTCTTTAAAATTTTATTGGGTAACTTAAACAATTAATAATCCGTGTTTCTACCGCGAACACTAACAACACAAGAACATCGGTTTGGCATACTCAAAATGAGTTCATCCAAATCACGCTGTGGAATGGTCGCCCATGTTCGTTGCAACAACAAAAAAAGGTCTTCTTGCGACTGGATACCCTCCATATTCGGCAGAGCTCTTCTCTGTAGCATATCCCATGCATGCTCAATCGGGTTCAAGTCTGGCGACTGAGCAGGCCAGGGCAGGACATTGATGTTAGCTGCGGCGAGAGTCTGTCTTACAACTCTTGCGGTGTGCGGTCGTGCATTATCATGCATTAACTGAAATAAGGGACCGATTTGCACTTGTAGAGGAACGATGACGTCTGATACAATCGTCTCAGCATAAATTTGAGCGTTGAGGTTGCCTCTGATCCAAATCAACTCAGTTCTTCCGCCGATCCAAATACCCGCCCATACCATGATGGTTCCACCACTATAAGGATGGACTTCCTGGCAGGATTTTAATCGCTGTTGGCGTCCAGGGGTTCTCCAGTGTCGTATACGTCTTGTATCCGGTCTCATACCAAAACGAGACTCATCAGAAAAGCACACGAAACGCCATTGTTCTTCTGCCCAATTTCTGTGTTCAAGAGCCCATTTATATCGAATCCTACGATTGTGCATTGCTATAGGTGGTACCCGTAGCGGTCTTCGGGAATGAAGGTTCACTTCATGCAAGCGGTTTCTGACTGTTTGGTCGCTAATTAAGTTCCCTGAAGAGTGATGAAGCCTCACGGCTAACATCATGGCGGTTATTGTTGGAGCTCTTCGAGTTAAGATTTGAATGTATCGGTCTTGTCTCCGTGTGGTGCAGCGATACCGTCCTCCATGGCGCTCAGCCACGGTACCAGTGCTTCGGTAACGTGTCCAAAGTCGACTGATAACACTCTGACTTGTATTCAGAGCTAAAGCCACAGTACGTTGCCGGGAACCAGCTTCTATCATTCCCACGGCTCTGAGCATTTCTTCCCTGCTTAAATGACGTCGCCGCTCCATAATAATGTTGGTTTTAATCAGTAGTAGGGAAACAGTAGCACTAATAATGTCTTCAATGCGTTGTATGTTTTTATAGGGAAAATATTGACAGCTGATTTTCATCTTTTACTCGAATTTGATTCACAGTTCCTGATTCAAATTATGAAATGCACCAAAAAGGATCCATATAAATTTATAAAATCATAAATTTATTACAAAGCCACATCTTAATCTCAAGAAATCCGCATAAAAATGCTTGATCCCTAGACACTTTTGATGTGTGTAGTTGCAGAGGTCTTTTTAAAATTTAAATAGTTGGGCATATTCATGCTAGAGGAAAAGGAGTTTTCAGCTTCTTTACGTTTGCGGACGCCATCAGTGCATTCAGCATCCCACCAAGGTGGAGAAGGTATAAGGTGACGGGCAGAGTTTTTTAAGGGGATTGAAGAATTGGCCGCTCTCAACAGACACTCAACAAAATTACTGTAGTGAATAAGGGAGTTGGATGAATTTATTTGGGGCAAATTTTGAAGTTCTGCGTCCAAATTATTCGAGAACTTAGACCAGTCGGCTTGAGGTAGGCGATATTTTTGTAGGGGTTGGGTGGGAGGAGAACGTGGATGAGTACTTGGAAAAGAAATTAGGATAGGAAAATGATCACTACCATATGAATTAGGGAGCACAGTCCAGGAAAGAGTTGATACTAAGGAAGGGGAAGAGAAAGTAAGGTCAGGAACACTAATATTTTGGTTAGGTGAAACCCGACGGGTAGCAGATCCATCATTAAGAACACAAAGGTTGCAATCATCTAAAAGTTCAAGCAAAAAGCTGGAGGAGGGGTCATTACAGTGAGAGCCCCAAAGGGTGTGACGGCAATTAAAATCACCTAACACAATCAAAGGGCCAGGAATAGAAGAAAGGATAGAGTTAAATTCAGACAAAATATTAGCACTGGGATGGGGAATGTAGGCAGATACAAAGGATATGTCCATGGCTCTAATGGCCACTACATGTAGACCAGGATCGTGATGGGAAAGAGAAATCTGGGAATAAGTGATAGATCTGCTAACCAATAGGGCGCAACCCGCCCATCCGTCATCTCTGTCGTCCCGAAGACATGAATAACCAGGAACCCTAAAGAGAGATCCAGGCTTGAGCCACGTCTCCGACACAGCAAAGACAACGGGTTTATATCTATTTATAAGATAGATTAAATCGTGTTTTTTTCTGCGAATGGATCTACAATTCCACTGAAGGATTTCTTCCATTTTGTCGAGTCCAGGATTCAAGGAGTTGTTGAACTAATACAACGACATTGTCCGGTATTGCGTCACTAAATTTAGACAACATGTTTATAAGGGAGCAAGCCAGGAGCTCAATCAAATTGTCATTAGGAGTGGGAAGGGGAGTAGTTTCAACATAAGGGGAATTCAGGGCACAGCCATTAGGCTGAGAGGAATTAGGGGTATAGACCATCGACTTATGGGCTTGGGTATCATATGACTTGCCCAATTCTGGCCTAGGTTTTGGAGAACGATAAACAGTCTTGGTATAGGAGGTTTTAACGGGGGATGCATATGGAGAAGAAGTAGGAGTGTTAAGAGGGGACGAGAAGAGAAGTGGTTCAGAAGGATAAGCTTGAGGTAGTTTAGATTGGGAGGGACCTGCTGTAACCTTAGAGTAAGGCAATTTACGGGGACGGGGAAACCTTACTGAAGCCTCATGGTAGCTTAAGTTTTCCTGAGACATTACCATTTTAATAGACTTCTGTCTTGAGTGTTCAGGGCACTTATTATCCGTGGCCTTATGGCTTCCACCATCACACAAAAGACAAGAGACCTGTAAGTCGGGAACATTACAGCTATCTCCGGGATGAGGTTGAGTGCAACGGTAACAGCGGGGCTGAGATCTACACTGAGTGCTTATATGGCCAAATCTTAAGCAATTGCGGCATTGTATGGTTGGAAGTTGATAGATAGATACAGGAAGAGAGACATTGTAACAGAAGACTTTCTCTGGGAGAATTTGACCAGAGAAAGTAAGCACCACAGTCGATGATGGGGACCAAGTTACGGAATCCTCTTTTTTGTTTTTAAAATTAAGCCTTCTAGCCTTAATGACTTCTCCACAATTGCGAGGGGTTTCAATACCAAGGACTAGCTCCTCTAGTGTCCAGTCAGTAGGAATATCCCTAACAACTCCCATACGACTTATATGAAAGCGCGGGATAGCTGCTGAATATTTATTTTCTATCAGTATTGGATTGCTGACAAAATTATTGGCATCATTGTATGTGATGAAATCGATTGATATCCTGTTACGGCCCAAAGACTTGACACTGCCTTGGACAACACCTTTAAAACCCTTACTGAAAACAAATTGGGCAAACTTAAGGGAATTTAAAGTTAGGCCTTGTTTAGGGTCTGTTTCCATCCTAGATACAAATACGGTGAAGGGAGCTCTGTCACTCTCATTATAGAGGATTTTGTAGTCGTTCTCAAATCCTGGCTTGGTAAAAACGGACTGAATTGAGTCAGACGGCGGCTTGTTTCTTTTCGCGTCAACAGAAATCTCAGGACCTCCGGGACGCTTTCTAACCTCGGATCTTACGCGATCAGAGTTTTGGGAACACTCCACAACATCCATAATATCTGGAGGAGTCCCTCCACCCCCATCCGGGGGTTCCTCGGCACTAAGCTTAAAAATACAAACCTTATTCCCAAACCAAACACACACAAAACTATCACAACACTACCTAACCCTACAAACAGATTTTGTTATCAAAATAAATTGTGAGGTTAAGAAACGCGTGCTTAATCTCACCAAGACAATAGCAAAATCCCACCTTAATGTTAAATACTGCTGAAAATGACAGATTTTCATGACGGCTATTACAATATGGCCGCACTTAACGGCCGTAGTGACGGCTGTTACGAAAATTATGACAGGGTACCAAGATTTAAATCGTTAGATTCGCCCAACCGCGTCAAAAGACAGTCGCATTTCTGTTTCGTTTTGAAACCTCCTCTGACACACAATGACGCAGTAACTTGATTTAATTGTCATGGAAACTTTTTAAATCATATGTGAGCTCACCCTTCTCAGTATGGACAGTTTTTCGCGTGACTAAGTACGGTGAGAGAAAATCTAGCGATTTAAATATTTGGGCGGCGGGGTTTGACTTAATGTTACAATACTGGTGTAAATGTCAGATCTTCAGGCCGGCTGTTACAGTATGACGGAATTGTTTTCCTAGGAAATCAAAGCTTATCCAGTTATACTAACATTTATTACATCTACTGAATCCTAAATCTATCATTCTTTTCAGGAGCCCATACAATTTGAAACAAAGATCAATATTTGGTCGAAGTTCACAAAACTGCCGCAGTTACTAAAAGCACAACTATTGGAGATATCGGACCTATGGAATAAAAACAGAGACCAGTTTAAGAGCTATAGTTGCGAAGAAGTGAGACAGATTGTGAAAATGAGGTTCCCTGATGATAAATATAGGCTTAAGATATTAAAAGAAATACAGTGATATATTTTTAAACAAAGTTTTTTTTATTTTGAATCAAGTGACAACATCTATTAAAGCTCCGCGCAGAGCTAAGAACTTTTTGATGACATTGAATAATACACTTTTTTTAAGCATAAGTATAATCAGCCTATAATGTCCCCACTGCTGGGACACAGGCACACAGTGTAACGTTACATTTTCCCGGGAGGGGGAAAATGTAAGGTCAAGGAGGGAACTGTCACCAGAACTGGAGGAGTCCCGGCTTAAAAGAAAAAGTAAAAAGTAAAAGAAGAAATGGTAAAATAATATAATTGATGTAGAATAGAAGGTCAGGGAAACCGGGTATAAGTTGAGGTCCAAGCGTTTCTTCTAGAGAGGCTCGCAGGTTGTAAAAGGAGGGGTCCTTGAGTCAGACCACGTCACCGACCTCGGAGGGGCAGGCCGTGGTAGAGGAGGCAGGCAGAGGGCTGAGATCTATCAGCCGTCGGCGTCACTAGTATATTGTAGACCACGACGTAATCTTCTTGCGTCAGTATCCAGAACTGACGCCAAGGGTAGCCATCGCCGGTCTAGCGAGTTTCCAACATAGTCTGGTGTAGAAGGACGCGTAGATTTATTTGTTCAAGCACAGCTCACACTATCAGAGGGCACAGCCCTCCCACCGAGCGCTATATAACTTCAGGACCTCCTGCCAAGGCGAGCACCAAGAGTAATCTGGTCTGACGGTCCCGGCTCCCTTCCTTTTCGGATCGGTTGACATATAAAATTTTTAACAATGATTCTAGAACATAAAAGAAGAATAATAGTTTATAATAAGGTCTAATACCTATACAACCTTACCTACTGGCAGCTCTAGTAATACATTAAAAATAAAACCTAGGCTTGTCATTATCTGACATTACAAAAGGTAAATAAACATTGGGAGAGCATGAGAAAATCTATATAACTTAAAATATAGAGGCCTAGGAATGGTTAAACAACAGACAATGGCCATGCAGATAATTGGAGAGAACGTATAATATAAGATCTAATAGCCAAAACCTAAGTAAAAAATACAAACATTACAACAGGCCTCCTCTCTTCGAGAGTGAGTGAGAGGGAGTGGGCTGTAATCTACCACCCGGGCGCAGTGCTGGTTGGTAAATGTCACATGTCTTCGAATTTTTGGTTCTAGGGCATGCTGGTTTCCTCACGACGTTTTCCTTCACCGTTTTGAGAGTAGTAGTGATGAAATTATTTATACGAACTAAAGCGCCTTCGTGTGTTCCAACCAACTCGTAAGTTGGGGCCGTTATCACTTGGCCACTACTGCTCACATGAAAAATCTGCTGTTCCATACATTTTGTTACACGTAGCTCGACAAAATGTATGGAACAGCAGATTTTTTTTGTGAATCGATTTTATTCAAATTTTGTTTATCGTCTAAGTATACCATGTAGTATACGTGGTATAATTTAATGTGATAAGGTACGCGCCACTTTGTAAATTATGTCACTTTTTAATTACCTATGAACATCGTCATCATGGCTAAAGAAGTTTTAGTTTCAAAATTGTGAATTCCCAAACCATTTACAATTCAACGCATTATTTTTCCAAAGTTTATTATCTGTCCATGGCAAACCGCTAAATTGTGAACTTGCATGTGACGGATCGCACTATGCGCTAATACTAAATAACCAAATAACTGCAAGTACCGCTCTTGCTGGCCGCTGCCGCTGTTGGTCACAGCTCTAACCTTTTTTTTTTTTTTTGTTGCTGAGAAATGCATTACGCATCCCCTCTCGCGGGGGACGAGACGGGGTATGTGGGACCCCTGTCGGAATCCGCCACCGACAGTATACCCACTAAACTCAGCGGTGTTCCCACATCGGCATCGCCGTGAATGAAGTGAAGGCCATGGGAAACCGGCTCAGCCTTTACTTCCACAACCCTCCCGGCGCATGCCCGCCTAGCTGGCGGGCCCCGCATGCCCCCCATTTAACTGGGGGGCTACGGGAATGGCCGGGAACACCCGGCCTCTCCCGTCTGACACTGGTGGAGGCCCGTGTAATACAGGCAAGGGCGCCCCCACACCCGTTGCCTGCTGGCCTCCACCTGGGAGCAATCGGAGATGACTGTCAAACTGACGTCTTCTTCGACCCCTCCTCCGTCTTCGGAGCGGCGCCGCATCAGGATCGTCCTCCCGCGCGCGCTCCGCCGCCTCCTTCTGGGACACGATCGCCTAAACCGCAGCGGCGGCCCTTCCCAGTCTACGCCCACTCACCTCCCTCTGTAAGCAGAGGAGGAGTGGAGGTATCTACCCTCTGTAGCCCGGTTCCCTGCACCTACCATCAAGCATGATCGGTGATTGGAACCATGACCTTTCCCCGCTTGTTGAAGATTAGCCGCCAGCCCCAATTCCAAGACCAAACCAAGAACGCAATTAGCAATTGGAGCCGACGTTGCCCAGGGTGCGCCACGAGGAGGCTCTTCAACATGCACCCCTCACAGCTCTAACCTTTTTTTTTTTTTTTGTTTCCGGGTTGGTAAATCCTCATGGATGTCCGCCGCCCTGGGGCGGGCGACGGGGTCTGTCAGACTCTTACTGACTAAAAACCACCCCGGTGTTCCATCTCACACCTACGCCGGGGGTCGCGGGAACGTACGATCCTTCCGCAACCCCCGACTGGTGCCGGCCCGCCACTGCAGGCCTCTTCGGGTCTAGGGGGGGAGTGAGGTGTTTGACTCCCCCCGCGACGTCTAAGAGGGGCGCGCGTGGAACACTACGCGCCGCCACCTCGGGTCCTGGGTGAGGGGATGAGATCTCCCTCTCCCTTTCCGCAGCCTCCTTCTGCGAGATGACTGTTTCGCAGAAGGAGACCACCGCGTCCCAGGACTCGGCGCTGCCGACGATCGACTCGACTACGGCCGGCAGCGACAAGTCACTGCCTACTTCTGAGATGAGGGCACGGCGCGGCTCCTCCCAAGCGGCACACTGCCAGCGTATGCCACGCCGTGTCCTCCCGGCAGTCGACGCAGTGGTGACACCGGGCGTCCGGCTCCCTGTTTATGCGACACAGGTACTTCCCGAAGCAACCATGCCCCGAGAGCACCTGCGTCGCCCGAAACGACAGGGAGCCGTGCCTCCTCACTCACAAGCCAGCGCGCGAGCACCGGCCGGACCGCCTCGATGGTGACGAGGCCGGCGGTAGGGCGTGAAAGCCTGTCCCGCCATTCCGCCACCAGGACCTCGCGAAGCTGAGACCGACGCAGCTCCATGTGTCGCTGCATCGGTCCCTCGCCCCGCGCCCTCGCTTCCTCGCGCCACTGATACAATGACGCGAGAGCTCTAACCTAACCTAACCCATTTGGTCGGAGTGCCCTGGCTTAGTTACTGCGACCAATACGGCTTCCGCCAAGACCGACCAATCAGGGACGATTCACAATTTTACGGGTGATAAAATCGGACATATTGTGAACCCTGTCGGTAAGTGCAGGCTCGATCTCAGTTTTAGGTATCGTAAATTCATAAGTAGGTACGTTATATTGTAAGCAGTATGGTACAGTTCACAATTTATCTGCAGTTTACAATTTCGCGACATAGATTACAAACTAACGGTGTTCACAATCATACAGTGACATAGTATTATGTACCAAAGTATTTTTTACATAAGTTCATGTGCTTGGTATATTTTGAGCATAAATAAATAAATAAATATAAATATAAATATCGTCTGACATTGCACACAGCACCATCTAGTTCCAAGTTAAGCACTTAACACTTAAGACTTGTGTTATGGATACCAGATGGTTGATACACTACTTAAATACATTTTTTTTTTCGTAAATACATACATATTATAAATATACATCCATGACTCGGGTACAAATGTCCATATTCATCATACAAACATTTGCCCCTACCGGGATTCGAACCCAGGACCATTTGGTTTCGCTGACTACACTTAGCCACTGTAGCCACTACACCAAACGTGTCGTCAAGCATGTACTTAATAGTTAGATAATAGTCGCGTTGCTGTTAAACAGGTGACCCCAGTCTTCTTAAGGGTTTCATAACGCCAAAAACTACATCTAATTACTCTTCTTTACCGCATACTAAGATACACTGGGCACGCTATACCTACCTTATAACAACGCCATCCTTTAGATTTTGATTTCGTAATTTTTTTATTATTAGTACAATTTAGCAATTACATAACAGTTACGTATATTGTATGTAATAAAAAGTAGGAATTGTGTTAACACTGAATTACGCACTTGTAGGTATTTATTAAACGACGTGTGAACATAGATCATACAGCATGATTAATACCGCTAATGTTCTAGTGATTGACTGGACAATATTTACGAAATGCGTCATTAATTATTCTGCTCCTAAACCACTGCTGAACATTAAGAAATGACCGGTAGCGGTCGCCAAATAACCATTAATCACCACGTTCGGCAGAAGGATTGGTGATCGCAGGATTTAAGAACAGGAAGAACGTGTTCTTCCCGTTCTTATATCCTTCAGAAATAGGAAGGGGTTCCTATCCCTAAGTCGCGCAGTGTTTTTATATTAGAAATTTCTCAGCTATTCCCAGGAGTCGGGGTTTTTGACCAGTTGATGGCAAAAGGCTCGCCCCCGACCCTATAACATGTGAGGTTGTTGGTGAAATTCAGGTGAATATTATACACCTCCACCCAGCTTCCACCGTTAGGCGGAAGGTTCTTCGAGGCATACCGGCCTGATTTGTTGAGAGATATCATTATGTTTACTTATGCTACTTACCTACTCATCATCATCATCATCCTGCCCTTGTACCAAGTGATCTGGAGCCGGCGCGACCTTTTCTTCTTCCATCCTCCCCTGTCGAGTGTCGACCGTCTTTTAGCTATCATTGTCTCAAAAAGTTACTTACCTAGGCTACTTACCTTCTGTTAACTATTTATTTTATTTTCCAGGTGTCCACGACGAACAGTTTTTATCTCTCAAGGAAGCTTGACTAAAAAAAGGTTGAAAACGCTTTCTTAGGCGCCTTTTAAGCGGAAGGGATGGAGTAACCGCCTATTCTAATAGAGGTATGTATGTACAAAATGCGTGTCAGAAATAAATTAATAACCTACGTGGAAATACGAGAAACAATAGAAACACCACCTGAACCAATAATTGCGTGTTTTATTGACATGGTTGCATAAAGTCTCAACACAATTTTACTTTTGGTGCGTGAGGCAGAACGGAAGCAGGAAAGTGCATATAACAAATATTTCAGCGCGCAACAATTCACTGTTGGATAACGGATTTGGCGGGAAAACATCGTAATTTTAAATCTTACACTTGCTACAACTTAGATCACAGCTAAATGAAGTTGTAGGAACTCAGACACATGGCAAACGTGATGACAGTAATTTAGATACCTAATTACTGAGAAATTCTTAACCCTTTTAGTTATAATTCTGCTCTATAAGATTGGATTTATTGGAGCATTACGTGAAAATGTGATTTTCTTATGGACAAATTAAAAACGCCGATAATAATTGATTTGAAATAATGTAAAAAATAAAAGTCTGAACTTATCTTAGATCTCAAACATCTAAGATACGTTCAATTCAGAGGTTTAAAAATCATCATTCATCATCATTAGTACTAAGTGATACTTTTAAAAGGCATGTATTTAATGCGGCAACTAAGTAAAATGAATATAGGTTTTAAAAAAAAATAGAGTGGGTACCATAATAATGGGTTGGCAGCTAATAAGGAGTATCGTAATAAGTAATAGGTAGCATATTAATATATCAGTAATAAGCTCCGTTTTAATTTAAACTAGCATCAAGTTAGAAGGAGATGGCGGGGTCTATCGACCCCGCCATCCCCTTCTAACCTAACCTGTCCGAGTCGGGGTGCCCTAAAGACCAGATTGCATCTAGTTTCTCCTGGTAACAAATTAAAACGGAGCTTATTACTGATATACTAATATGCTACCTATTACTTATTACGATACTCCTTATTAGCTGCCAACCCATTATATATGGTAGGTACCCACTCAATTTTTTTTTGTTGCAAACATTTAGTCGACTTTTAAGTTATTAGTCACTCGGAAAATAATAAGCTCAAAAGAGCTTATTATTTTCCGAGTGACTAATAACTTAAAATTCGCATTCTAAGTCGCAGTCGCATTTTAAAAAAAATGCCTATATTCTATGACTATCGTCATATCTATTACAGCAACATGGTGCGCAATGTACATGATTAATGTGAATGATGGTGATGTGATGACCAAGTGTGGGTGTACCTATAGGTACACCTCTGTCCAATCCTTCGGGGATTACAGGCGTGATGTTATGTTATGTGTTATGTTAACAAAAGCGTGCCAATGGCAAAGGAGGGAAGGTGTGTTCATTATCTGCGGAGATCATAATAGTAGTTGTTTCGCTTGTTTGAATAAGCACAAATACGCTGCTACTAATCAGTGCGCACTGGCACATTCTAGAATATTTTTCCTATTATATTTATGGTTTTGCACTTCTACCCCTATGGGACACCAATGATATTGGCATTGCCAGAGAAAGTAATCGTCCTGGAGCTCAGCCACCCATTACTCGAATGCTATATAAGTGAGTGGCGCTTCCTCAGACCTATCATTACGTTCATGTCTGCATCGGCCGCAGGCACCGCAATATGCAACACTTATCGGTATGTAAATCAATTAAAAAATTAACGTTCTTTAAAATAACGCAAGAATTTTAAACGTAAAAAAAATAACTAAAAGTTTTCTAGAAAATAAACGCGGGGTTTTTACGTAAATTCGACTGCAGCAACAAAACGTTTCAAATATGGCCGCGACGCATTTTGTTGGCGGGTAAACAGTGATTATAGTGTTTTGTGAAGAGTTTCTTTAGTGAAAAATGCAATTGATGTATGGTTTGTGATTAGTGTGAATTGTGTTTATTGTGATTAAATATGTCTTGGAGTGTGGTAAAGTACTAACCTATAGTAAAGTTGTTTATAAAAATACTTGCTAATTAAAAGTAAGCTAAAACATGAACAAGGCACATGATGATAAAGAAATATCTTTTCTGATTATTAATTTGTAAATAAGCTTTTTCGAAAAAAATATAGATTTGCTCCAATGTACAGTGTATGGTTCGTGGCGAATTTTTTTAGGAAATAATAAATTGATTTAATCCTGAACTGTATACTCAAAGGCGCTCCCTCACCCGAAGCATCCGCCTGTAATGTAACAAATCCAAGATTCCACTGTAGCGGCTAGAGCTTTGCAAGTAGACTGCGCAGGCCGTCACCTGCTAGGTAGTGTAGAGAGATAATTGAAACCATTATAACCAAAGGATAGATTAATACATATATTTAAATAGGTAGAAGTAACACGGCTAGGTCGCAGGTAAAGGATACATTACAGGCGAATGCTCCCGGTGAGGGAGCACCTTAATAGATTAAAAAATCGAAAAATTAAATGTGAATAAAATTTAAAACGAAACAACAAGTTATTTGTTTTAAAATGTGGCTAATTTCAACATTGATTCAATTTATAACCCAATTTAGGTTCACCAGTTTATGAATTTGGCTTCACTACACTTTAAAAATAACATTTGTAACCGAAAAAATATAGAAGACACAATTTGTCAATGTCGTATCACAATATTTTTGTCATCGCTTTATTACAAGAATTTTGTAGGAAATCTACGTTTATGTATGATGATCTAAGCACATTCCCATAACTTGAAACAAAAAGCACTTTTCCGTTACCCATCAGGAAGCCATTAATTATCTACTTACAGCCGCGTTCAATAGAACAAATAAGATAATAAACAGATATTAGCTAAATAGGTAATGATTAATAAAGGTGTTTTCTTATTTGTTTGTAAACATAAGTACCTATTATGTAGAATTTCTCAGTCTTGCTTTCAAATAGGTATCTACATAACAAAGGTGGTTCGTCACCGAAAATGGAAGAATACGGAAAGATGGATCGCGTGCCTACTGTGCGCACGCACCGGCGACGTCGATAGTAAAAACTGCTGAAAAAATATATAAAGCTGGGAGATATTTGCAGTAAACACGCCTTATTTAATTGTCTTTTTGCACTTATCAATTTCTTATCATCGACATGAGCTGAATTTAAAAGACGTTGATGGATTAGCTTTGCTCGACTCTACCGTTCTTCAACTGTAAACAAGCAAGAAATAAGTAAGCGACAAACTATTGTTTTTAGTGTAAACATATAGGTACCTACATATATGGCACGCGGACGGAACATAATTTTCCGATAAACTGCCAATTTTCCAACCTTAGATTCCCCTAACTAAGAAATTGAAGCCCATTACACCATGAGCCCGAATAAAAAACTTAAACGTTCTAAAAAAAAAAAAACTATTCCCGTTCCTCCCGGCTTCCACCATTTTGACTGATGAGTATTTTTTTCTTTTCAGACGGCATTCCTGATCATTTCGTTAGTGATCGTCGTCCATCAAGGAAGTGGCGTGACGGCACAAGATGACAACGTAGACGAGCAACTCGCTATAGAGTCGAAGAACAGAGCTGTTACTATAATACATAACCCAAAGTACGTAGCGCAACCAGAACCTAACAACCAATCACTGACGAGACCCGACTTGCCTACTTACAAACCTGAACAAAGACCGCCAAGTAAACCGCCCAACATTCCTGTTAAACTAGTGAAACAAAATCATAAATTCGATGTTCCTCGACCTCACCACGGGCAGATACAAAAACTACCGCCGCCACGCCTCTATCCTAAACAACCTGTGAAGCTGCATCATTCACCAAACTCTATTTACAAGTTTCCTAGAGTGATCCCGCTACCTCCGCACCATAGGACATATTACTACAAGACTAGCCGACCGTTAGCATATGCCGCGTCAACTGGCAGACCCCTAGTTGCAAAGAGCCCTAAGTTCAGCTTGCCCGTCCAAGTGATTAATGGCATCCGATCCGACTTTGTCAGGCCGCCGAAAATTAACACGACGAATAATAATACGACGTCAACAACGACCACGTCCAGTACTACCACCGAAGCTACCACCACGACTACCCAAAAAGTCCTGCGGACGAAAAGAATATGGCCCAAGCGTGAACTAGACAAAGTGAACCCGACTTTATTCATACACAACACGACATTGACAAAAGGCAACACGACATTGACTAAAGACAACACGACTCTAACAAAAACTAACACCACTGACGAACCTGATCGTGACACCTCAGAGAGCATCACCCACCGAACTAGATACGCGTACAGAAACACACCGACTGTGACGACTACCACGCAACTCACGCCATCAACGCCGCGCGTCTACCGCCCAGTCACCAGAAAACTTAAAGTCAAAACAACCTCGCATCTACCACCGATCAATTTCACTCAAATTGAACCTAACGACTGGGTACCGATATTGCCCTCACATTATCCTAAATTCAAGAAGCAACTGCCGACACCAATCACTAAACGATCGGACTTATTCACTGCCCATCCCGCCGCGCCTCAAAGTAAGCAAATGATGTACTTACAATCTTTTGGGCTTGTCCCAGTGCCGAGTTCTCAAAATCCATTACATATTATGGGTAGAAAAAAAATGGTTTTCTTTAAACGAAAACGACAATTGAACCCGTATTATTCTGGTTACAGTGGGAAGCGGGGACTCTCGCCGATGCGCTACATGTACGGGGACCTAGAGAGCGATGGCAGCCACAGTCACCCACGAGTCGTCACTAAAGTCAAACACCACCATCACCACCACCACCACAGATACATAAAAACTGTTGAGAAACCTGTCAAGGTACCATACAGAGTCGAGGTTCCTAAGCCATACCCGGTGCAAGTGGAGAAGAGAGTTCCAGTACCAGTAGAGAAGATCAAAGTGGTGGAAAAACGGGTGCCGTACCCGGTTACCGTTGAGAAAAAGGTACCTTATCCAATAGGGATCAAAATACCACACCCTGTACCTGTAAAAGTAGTCGAAAAGGAGTATGTACCAAAACCGTATCCTGTAATTCATCAGGTGCCAGTAGTGAAACACGTGCAAGTGAAAGTGCCGTATCCAGTGGAGAAGAAGGTGCCGTATCCAGTGGAAGTGAAAGTGCCGTATCCAGTGGACAGAGCCGTCCCAGTGCCCGTGCACGTGGAGAAGAGGGTACCTTACCCGGTGCCTGTCAAAGTGCTCGTTCCACAGCCGTACCCAGTAGAAACGAAAGTGCCTTATCCAGTCCAAGTGAAAGTGAAAGAGCCAGTCGAAGTTATAAAACACGTTCCGATAAGGGTGCCGTATCCCCAACCGTATGCCGTTAAAGTACCGCATCCGGTTCCGGTACCCTACGAGAAAAGAGTGCCTTATCCAGTCGAAGTGGAGAAAAAAGTGCCGGTGCCTGTCGAAGTGCTTGTTCCACAGAGAGTAGAAGTGGAAAAACGAGTGCCCGTTTACGTGCCGAAACCTTACCCGGTTGAAAAGCGGGTTCCCTATCCGGTCAGAGTTCCGTACCCTGTAAAAGTCAAGGTACCTGTTAGAGTGCCGGTAAAGGTGCCTGTAGAAGTGCCGGTGTACCTTCATCACCCGTTCCAAGTGTATACTGATGATCAGTACAGCTCTCAGTACGGGGGAAATTCTGTGACTCAAGCCACGCCTACAATTTCTAGTACACCGCAATACACGGTTACAGCGCACGGGAACACGGGCTTCAATGGTTTCCAGTCTCGTTCTGACAAAGAGGAAACAACGACATCGACCACACCAGCTAGTTAAATAACGAACTTTTATAGAAGATTCAAAGTTAAGTTGTTAAAGCACAGTGGAAAGTACTCAACCCACTAAAATACTGTACCTTGTTATTGATAAGTTATTGTGGTGTGTGTGGAATGATAATTGATAATATAAGTTGGATATGAGTAAATGAATGGTGCTGTGATATTTAACGTGTTGTCATTTTGTGGGACACTTATCATACTAAGTATACAGGGTTATTGGTAAAACACCATCAACCCGATAAGGGGTCATTGTACTCATCATTGTGAACAACTTTTACTATGGGAAAAAAATATGAAATCGCGAAAAAAAAGTCTGCTGGGTCCTACATTTTGGCAAGTTCTGCAAACATAAATGTAGAGAACAGCTGATTTAAAAAAAATATATAAGTAGGTAAAAGTTGTTCATAATGATGAGTACAATGATCCCTTAAGAGGTTGATGGTGTTTTACCAATAACCCTGTATACATCTTACTTTAGGTACCTACTAGGTAGACTAATCTAAAATTCGCTTCGAGAATACAATGAACAAATTAGTTTGTTAAAGCCAACTTTTGGCTAAATGGCCGCTGCTGGGGATACTAAAATCAGCGCACCAAAAAACAACGTTCTACGTTCTTTGATTTTACTAAAGACATTACAACAAAATATAAACACCCATAATAGCCAATATTGACAGGTGGATAAAGTTCAATGGTAGCCGCAGGGCGGTGCAGAGCTAGCGCAAAATTACATGCTGCTTTATGTCACTCACCTTCGCAACGAACCGTTTACGACTTCATTAATACACGCACGTGAATGGAATCGCGATTTCACTACAGACTGAAAAATGTATAAGAATTCGTAGAAAATCATCGGTTTTACGGGTTTGCTTGAGAATTTTATTTCGTGTAAAAACCCGATTGGTTGTCCGTCAAAAACTAACACTTGGAAACATCTTTACTATTAGGTAAGTACCAAAGTAGGTACCTATCGTATTTGAAACTTAGCATAAAAAAGCCCTTTCAGCCTTTAAACTTTACCACTTCAACACACTTCATATTGTTACAACGTACCTAAACGTCGCATATTGAATTTTCATCCTTCCAGAGGGTCCTCCCTAAAGTTCATATCTTAGTCAGTCAAGTTAGACAATGGTGCCGATTCCCTTATTCACAAACTAAACTAAATTTAAGTTGAGTGCATCTTTTTCTTTCTATTTCATTATGAAAAGGACAGAAGATAAATATTAGTTTAGTCCTGTCAAATTAGTCAGCACCTGACGTAATTTGATGTAATTTTAGTGGGTCCATATTGGCTCAACTAAAGTTCTTTACCCGAAATTGTTCTTCCTAACGATTTGTAATCCGAATGATCACTCTTCCTAAAATTTTTCATCCTAAAGTTTTCATTCATACTATTTGTAGTGCTACCGGCGATGTTCATAACACTCATGTTTCCGAAAATTGTAATTAATAATATCATTAATGTAAATATATTTAAACTCCTACTGTTTTTTATCATAACGCTTTTTTCCCTAAACATAATTACCATAATATTTTCACTCATACTCAGAAAGAAACATTTACCAAGTGTTATAAAAAATATATGTGGGTAGAAGATGATATTTATAGTTTTAGGTTTTTTTTTCTGTGCATGGTTGATTGTGGGCTAGGTCGACGGAGCCCCGCTTCGCGGGGCTCCTACTTCTGTGTGGTTTATAAAAAAATAACCACGAAGGGGATGGCGGGGTCTATTCGCTCGCTTCGCTCGCTCACACGACCCCGCCATCCCCTTCTAACCTAACCTGTCCGAGTCGGGGTGCCCTAAAGTCCCAATTGCATCCAATTTCTCTTGTTATAAACAACCGTTACACACCCGATGTCGATGGCAAATTATGTTATGGCATATCATAATTATGGCATGTGATAATTAGGGCTTACAATGATTAATGTATATAATACTGATTATTATGAATAAAAAGAAATCAAAACAAAAAAGATATGACTTTGAATAATAGTATAAAAGATGGTTATGTTGAGAAAATATAGGGAAACAAATAGAAGTATAATAGATGTTTATTGCTACTGACATTATGAAGTTGAATGCTTCGGAATTATGAACATTAGAGACAGAGTAGTTAGGAATTGTGATTGTTAGGATGAAAAATGTTAGGAAGAACATTTTCGGATTTCCAATTATCGGAGTTGAAAATTTAGGTGAACTTTGGCGCACCCAATTTTAGCATCTAGTCAACTTTTTAATCACGTCTAAACTTGTATGGAGTAGTGTCAGGCGCTGATTTATTTGACAGGACTAAACTAAAATTTATCTTCTGTCCTTTTCTTAGTGAAATAGAAAGAAAAAGATGCACTGAACTTAAATTTGGTTTAGTTTGTAAACAAGGGAATCGGCACCAGTATCTTAGTAGTTCAGTCTGTGTACTCAAAGGTAAGATAGACAATTTTGGTCATTAGTAGCCCCCAACTCTACAACACTAGAAGGATCATCAAGATAACCTGAGATTACCGAATCCACAGCAGAGCACCAACGGTATTAACTCCCATAGGTACTTACTAAAACGGCATGTTCATTAGCAAAGCCATACAAATCAAACAATTAAAGCGCCGTTATTAGACGAAGATTATGTGCGGAATAGGAAGTGTCGATCGAAAGTGAAGTCACAGTTGAGCTGGCGCGTGAAAACATAAACGTCACACTCATATGGTTCATTCATTCCGACGCAATACGTTAGTTGAAGCAAAAAATCAACGTCAATCATAGCATATATACAGCTTACGAGTAATCCAATAGGACTAGACTGGGGTTTGTTGGATAATGGTTCATGTCTGATAGATGTTATCCAATTTCCTTTATACAGTTGTTATGAGACTGAATGCAGTAACAATTGAAGAAAAAGCTCTTACATACTTAATTATTTAAGAGCTTTTAAACTTCTCCACTTGTTTAATTAAGCAAGGGATGGGCACTCACTACAGGCAGGGATACAGACGGAAATTGTAGGTCAGCAAGGAAATAAGTAGCGGGACTGACTGCCCTGGGTCCCGCTACTACTTCGGCCTAGTTCCGAAATTTAAGTTCAGGTCTAGCCGAACTCAAGTTTCGGAACTAGGCGGTTTTCACATAGCTAGGTGTGGACCATTAGTGTACTACCAAACTGGTACTGATAAGCAGCTTGGAAATCGGGTGTAATTCCAGCCGTATTCGCTATGCGATTTCGCTGAATTACCTACCAACCAACTCTTGATTTTGTCTCTCACTCGTCCTTTCAAAGACTGAGGTATCTGCGGTCACCGTTCTACAAAGAGCTTATTACGTTTCTAGTAGCTCCAAAAATGTCTGCCGCCTACATAGCTTTCATACAGGGGCGCTGTATCAGCATTCAGCCGTATCAGTGATACGGGCTCCCCAAGCTACAGGAACCCGCTTCCACGCCAGCAAACATTCGTAAAATATCCAAAACCTCAAATTCTTATTGATATGAATGAATACCTGCTGCAAATATGGAAATTTCTAACTTACCGAAGCTAATTTGTTTATGGCTTACAAAGGTTTCATTCAAGCTACAGGTGCGGTCCAAATCTCAAGCTCTTGCATAATCGCACAGAAAATCCTATCCGAATCAGGATGCTCCAATTTTCTAGCTTTCCTCGCTCGCTCTTGCATTCTGTTAGTAAGGCCGCGGAAAAAAACAATTCCGTCCTTTAGAGCTTCGCCGCAGTCGGGTAGAAAGGGCGCCCAGCATATTTTGATATAGGGCCCCTTTAGGATTAGGTACGTTGCTGCTTACATAAGGTGGGTGTACCATGGAAGGCCACTCTAACAAATAAACAGTTATTATTCGTTTATTTACTGGATAAATGAAACTAACAAATATTTAAGTAATACTTTGTTTTATTACGTAACATATAAACCACTTTTTTAAATTGCAGATTTAATCAATATTGATTGAACTTAAGTTTCATTGAACTCTTCCAAATGGCCTTGCTAGGAACAAGGCTTCTTAGAAGGCCATTATAATAAATCAGTCATTTAGCACTAAAGTTTAATAAATAGCGATTAAATCTACAATAAAAAGAAGTGGTTTATATGTTACGTAATAAAACAAAGTATTACTTAAATATTTGTTAGTTGCATTTATCCAGTAAATAAACGAATAATAACTGTTTATTTGTTAGAGTGGCCTTCCATGGTACACCCACCTTATTTTAACGTCGTCGATTCCCGAAATCAATGAAGCGAGGGATCGCACTGCCACAATAGCGGCGCGAGCGACTCGCCGCCGCATCTGTGGCCTTGAGTTTGATGGATCTTAGTGTATAGCCGAAGGAATATGTGTTTACATGTCAATAACTACGACTTTTTGATAGTTGGCCTTCAAAGGAGCGTGGCCTTCCATGGTCCACCCACCTTAGATAGTTACGGGCAGCAAAGTCCAACCATATTCATGTACCAAGTGCAAAATAAATAACTCTGCACCAATTACAAAGTGAACCCAATGGAAACTACTTTGTCGCTTCCTAATACGTATATTGTATCTCTAATGTATGCCACGGCATACATCGCGTGTCGGTGAACGACTTTCGGAAGTATCGAACAAAGTAAAATGGAACAACAGAAGTAGCAATTACATTTGCGTAGTTTTAATCATTTTAGTTTGTACATGCAAATGAAATGTCGTGTTTACATAAGGTTCGTGTTTGGCTGAGCAATTGGTTCTTCTATCGCGAGTTGATTCCCGCCCGGAACATATATTCTGATATACGTTCCGGGTCAAGCTGTTTGTGTATTGTAAGATTTGTTTTTGTAAATGCTTAAAGGTTTCAAAGTAGTAGATGTTGAAAAATATCTCAAAACGAATGTGGCAAATAATTGTCAAGTGCGCGCATAAACTGCTACGAATGGCTGTTGATAAATCCTTAAACAACAAGACAGACAATTTGATTTAAAGAAAGAAAAAGTGTTTATTACGACTCGTACAGGAAGTGCACAAACTAAATTATAAAATAAAAAACCAAACTATAATAATATAGGTACTACATAGGTACTACACAACACTACTAAACACTACACACACACACACTACCTACTATATATTATACTATATTAATATTTGTCACATTCATTTCGAGATCATTTTCGTTCGAGAAGTGATTCGAAAAAAAGATAATTATCACAACCAAAGAGTGGTTATATTCTCTTTGATCACAACACTACACTTGCTTCACGAAGATAGCAAAACTAAGCTATTGCTTTTATAGGAGTTCATTTGGGACTAGATGTCTGATAACTTCTACAGTAAATTAAAACTTCCGTCTTATTACAAAACACGATCTAACATAAGCCGGACCCTAAACCTTCGATCCAGTTTATGTATTTCGAACTTTATGCAGACTTTAGTAAAATTCTTGATTCAAAATTGACAACCTAAGACCGGCCTAAATTGTCGGTTTGGTAAAAGGAACTGTATTTCGATTTCCGTTAGGTTCTTATTTCAAAAACAGGCTCGATGGTTTAAACCATGTCAAAAGAAAAACCTTGTTTTGTAATAAGACCGTTAATGTTTTATTAAAAAAAAAACACAAGTTTACTATAATAATTCCTAATATATTATGTAAACATATTGCATTGTAATTGTAACTTATTACATAGATAGGAGTATAGGACATCAATAAATGCATTTTGCAATTTAGTAGCCACATGTGAATAAGATCTGTGGTCTGATCTGATTTCCTTATTGTATACCATATGAGTGGCAACGTCGCAATTTAGTGTCATATTTCGTGGTTTTAAATTTTTATCATTTAATAGGAGCTATATTTTAAAAATCTGTTTAATTAACTTTTTAGAATTATGTGAACACTGTGTAAAAGGTAAGAAATTGTTGCGTTTAGATTTCTATTTATATGAAAATAATACATTGGAAACTTGCAGGGCGTTATTTTCATTGTAAAATAACTGTAAGCATTACGGTTACTTACTTTTTAAACACTTTCACGTAATTCTAAAAAGTTAATTAAACAGATTTTTATAATATAGCTCCTATTAATTGATAAAAATTGAAAACCACGAAATATGACACTAAATTGCGACATTGCCACTCATAAGGTATAAACGCTCTTAACTATTAAAATATTGTTCAACTATTTGACTTTAACAAATTGCCATTCCAATTCATAAACACCAACTGAGGTTTGGTTTTTCTCATCATAATCCACCCATTCTTTTTCAGTTAAGTCTACATCTTCAAAGGTTTTTCCTGTAACATAAAAGGTTTTTAAATAATTAATTCAATTTTTTATATTCATTGGAGAAAACCATTAAAAATTTAAAATTTATCTGGACTCTCACTGAGAATAGTAAACACCAGATAAATTCATAAATGGAACAGAACTTGCATGAAAATATATGCCAGATAAGGTATTTGACTCATTTACAGATGTCCAAATGATGATAAATATAGTTAAGCAGATTTCTGTTTTTACATTGATTATAAATTTTTGTCTTTCTCAGTTTCCTTTACCTAGGCCTTTTTTTTTTTGTGGGTGGGAAATCATCAAATAACTTCTCCCGCTCTGGGCAGAGCAGGAGGGCGTGTCAGACTCTTACTGACTAAAACCCACCCGTGTTCCTTCAGTTGCCTGTGCCAGGGGCCACGGTAACCCTCTTGGACTTTTCCGCAACCCTAGCAGGCATCGGTCCTAGCAAACCCCGTCATTGGTGCTGACATCTCTTTGAGGCGTGCGTGGAACACAACGCACCGTCGACCCGGGCCTGGTCCTTATCGAACGGCGAGCTTCCTTTACCTAGGCCTAACATAAGTAAATGTTTTTTGTATTAATGATATTATTAATAGCTTACCATCATCTTCAGCGACTGCTATCCATCCAGATTTAGGTTCAAAATCAACAGGCTCCACACCCCGACAATCAAATATCACTAATGTTTTGAACTTGCCCTCATCATTGCTGGTAAACTGACCTGGAACATGAGTAAAATAAAATGGAATTATTAAAAATTTCATCCTAATTATTTTACATAAACTCTATTGTTGATTTGGTTGTAAAATATACATAATTGTACATAAAATCATTGATCTTCGCATGCAGATTATTGATAGCAGTAAGTGTTGTGAACTAGTCTCTTGTAATATAAATAGAACTACTATAAAAGTACTATTTAGAACAATTATTTACCATGGTAATTTCAAGAACTATCCCTTCTTCTGGGTGAGGTCGTATCATAACGCTGGGCATTCGTTATAATAACCAGTAGTAACTGTTACAGTGAATGCAGACAGAATAGTGCCTCCCGAAAAGGTTATGCTAAATGGCAAATTTTTTGAACCTACCATTGCTACCTTCAATAACATCTATGCTGTTTTCTCTGGAACACAGTTTGCATTTTATCAGCAAATTAGTTTCCGACCTATTGTGTTTATGCGGTATTTTCTCTGCCTCGGTAAGGTCGTGAAATTTCTCAGTCACTTCGCCGCAACTTCCACACTTTAATTTTAAGAACCATTGATAGTATGGATGGTTCGTATATAATTTTTCGATGCATTCTAAGGTTCCTTTGATCTGGAGAGCGATTTTAACCATCGTGCAATGTTATTATTTGTATTTTTGTGTAGAAAATTAAGAAATAACAACAACGGAACACCGATAATGAAATTTACGTCACCGGTCACCTGTCAAAGTGTCAACAGCACAGACTATGGTTGCGTTCCGAGTTGCACTGTAATCGATTTTATCGATTTGAGTGCACTTACACGCGTACCGAATTAGCGTGAGTGCGATAACGATGTCCCGTGAATCGTCATAGATGACGTCATGACACGCGCCATCTTGCGATAACGCCGACCATGCCCTAAATTAATATCACCGTGAGCGCTGTCAAAAATGATGGTAAACTAAAGCGGCATTTTCGAAATTATGCTGTAAAATCCAAGACGTAACAGAATACCAGAAATGAGTATAAACTCATGCGCATTATGTTTAATTATTGTTGCATCTATGTTATTTGTAATTCTTGGTAACAAATAAGAGTGTAATTATAGTTTTATTAATTCTTTCTAACATAGCCAATAATATCGACACACATTTATATATTGTGAACCCCATGAGTATGTTTTAGTGATACAATAATGCGAACTGTAAGAACTGTCTTTTCACCTGTGACAAACAATAAATAAATGAATATGAACATGGTACTTTACTTCGGGGTAAATCTATGCCGGGAGCATGTAAATACGCTAATATAAGTACTTCGATGTCCGTTTCATCTCTGGACGAATTGTCGTTCTCAAACTCAAAATCTGAGTTATCCGAGTCGATAGAGTAATCCAACAAAATAGAAGTGCCAATGCGTTAAACTTTCATTTGCAGAAGAATAATCGGTCTTTTTTGTGCAAGGTTTGGGGTTGACGTTGAGCGACCACTGTGAGCGCGTTCACGAGCGTTCCAAATTGATGACAGTTCTAAACTGTCATAATCATGATAATTATCTAATACGGAACGCAAAATATCGATGTGATCGCTGTGAGCGCTCACGTTCTAATTCGGAATGCAGCCTATATAGAGTGGTCAACAGTATTGCCAACCCAACAGTGCTGCCAGATGACTGCCTCGCGTTCTCCCCAAACCTTCGCAGAATTCTTTCCAAAAAAAGGATTTTAATGAAAAATCCCCCACAAATGGCAAAATATATAAATATTATTATATTAAAATACAATTTTAATATAATATTAATTAAATCTGACTATTTTTAATCACTAATTAGTGATACTATAAACTAAAAATAAAAAGGTGTGGAATAAAATTAGTTCACACAACAAGATCAAGAGACAGTGGTGCCGATTCTCTTGTCACAAAATTCTCTAAACTAGACTAAAAATCACCAAAATTTAGTTTATTCCTGTCAAACGACGATTTCCCATTCTGAAATTGACTAAAGTGACACAACTTAACAAAATTTTAGTTTGACAGCACTAAGATGGCACTGAGATTATAATTTAGTGAAAATGGCATTTTTGCTATTCTGAATTTTACGTTTTTCACCAAAAATTTTGATTGTCTTAACTAAATCTGACTATTTTTAATCGCGATTAAAAAGGTGTGGAATAAAATTAGTTGTCATGAACTAAAATTCACACCAACACCTCGACTTCAGATGCAAAAACAGTACTGTATCTTTTTTTCTTTTCTTTTGCTTATATCTCGAAAACGGTGTGTCCTATCGCAAAAATAATGAAAATTTCGACCCCCTTTGCAACCCGCAAACCTATAAAACTCAACGTGTTGGTAATATTTTTTTATATTTTCCATACAAAAAGTAAAAAATTCCATACAAAACAAGTCGAGGCCGCACATAATGCGAGCCTACGGCTCTAAAAAAAGATCACGTGGTACGGCAAACAAGTACCACGTGGAGTCGCAATAATTGTCAAATTTGATTTTAGATGTGTCAAAATTATTTTTAAATTTAGAGATTTTATTTTGCAGAATAGCGTTAAGATTCTCATAGCCAAAAGTAAGGAATTTTAGTGATAGTTTAGTTAGTTTAGTTCGGTGTACAACAGAATCGGCACCAGTACCTACTGTATCTTTTTTCTTTTATTTTGCTTTTATCTCGAAAACTGTGTGTCCTATCGCAAAAATAATGAAAATTTCGACCCCCTATAAAGCCCGTAAACTTCTAATACTCAACGAGTAGGTAATAATTTTTCATATTTTCCACACAAAAAGTGAAAAATTCCCTAAAAAACACGTCGAGGCTGCACAAGTGCCCCCCATAGTTATCGTTTCGTATAACCTCATGTGCTGGCACCTGTACGTAAGAAAAGAGGACTGAACATCGTTGCAGTACGGGTGTGTAATGCACAGGTTTATTTTATTTTATTTTATTTGTTAGGAATAACAAACAGCAGTATATTACACAGTAGGCATACAATATAAAACTTGCAATAGAAGTAACAAATACACTACTCAAGACGTTATCCACAGATTACAATACAGAATAGCTAGCTGTTAGCAGAGCAAGTTAAAAAAAAAAACACTTATTAACTATATACTAGGGCTATCTCTTAAAATAGTTGTAATCTCACTCTTAAATACAGCTGTGCTGAGAAACATAATATCAGTAGAGCCAAACTGTTTATTATAGGTGTCAACCAAGCGATGTAACGGTGAGCGAGTGCCTGAGTTCGTTCGACAAAACGAAGTAGCAAATAGGCATCTCGAACGAACCTCTCGACCGATTACAGTACGAGGGATCAGGTAGCACAAACTGTTCACAAGATCAGTAGGTACAATCAAATTTATTACGGCATATACTAAACAGAGTCATCGTTTCAAGTAGGGTGCGACGGGATTGTAGGGTTATGAGGTTATATTTTTCTAGTAATAATTTATAGGACATTTTGGTTTTATAGCATCTGTGATGCATGGAACGGAGGTACTTACGTTGAACCAACTCAATGATCTCAATGTACTTTTTGTAATAAGGGTTCCAAATGGGTACTGCGTATTCAAGTTGTGGCCTTATTATTGATCTGTATAGATGCAAGTAGGTAGAAGGCCGATGAAATTCTCTAGACGCTCTCATTACGAAACCAAACATTTTATAAGCCTTATTGACTATGTTGTCCACATGGGTGTCAAGATGGAGCTTTGAGTCAAGATTTACGCCTAGGTCACGGAGGGATGAAACCTTGTTTAGGGCAGTGTTTCCAAGAAAGTAATTGAAATTCAGCACATGTTTTTTCTTAGTAAACGTAATGCTGTAACATTTAGAGATACTAAGGTGAAGCTTATTAACAGTGCAGTATTCCGAGAAACAGTCAAGATCCTTCTGAAATTCTAAACAGTCGGTTGGAACGGTAATATTTTTGTACATTTTTAAATCGTCCGCGTATAGTAGGAACTTTGAACTCTTAAAGCAATCTTTGATGTCGTTGATGAATAAGATAAACAGAAGGGGCCCTAAAATTGAGCCTTGGGGGACTCCTGAAGTGACCTTTATTGTATGAGACTCAAACCCATTAATGACAACCTTCTGAGTCCTATTAGTGACATACGACACGAACCAACGCAGTAAATCTCCTCTAATACTCTAATACCGTTGAATGCGATTTTGTTGAGTAATAGCTTATGATCTACCTTATCGAACGCCTTTTGAAAGTCTGTATAAACAGCATCAATTTGCTGCCTCTTGTCTAAGCCTTCAAACAGATGTGTTGTGAAAATAAAGAGGTTACTTATACAGGACCTTCCTCTGACGAACCCATGTTGTTCTTTCAATATTACACGCTGAATGATTGGATATATCTCACTATGCACTAATCTTTCAAAAAGTTTTGAAAGCCCCGACAACAACGAGATTGGACGATATGTAGATACATCACTCTTGGAGCCGCCTTTATGGATTGGAACAATATTTGCTCGTTTCCACACATCAGGGAATACGCCATAGGCAAGGCATTTATTATATAATATAAACAACGGAAAGCACAATGTGTCACAAGTATTTTTTAAAAAGATCGAGGGAATACCATCTGGCCCAGGACCCTTAGAGGCATCCAATGATTTAAGTTCTTTTTGAATTTTGTATACAGGAAAGTGCAAATTACAAAGATTAATATCGTTATCAGGATTAGCGGGAGGTGGTACCCATGACTTATGATCGAAAGCAGACGGTTCATAAACGGATTGGAAAAACATTGAGAACAAGTCACAAGTAGTAGTAGGGTCATTGGAAGACTGTTGGAGATAGTGAACTGTAGCTGGGATAGGTACTATTACTGGAGTTACGATTAGAAACGTACGTCCAAAACGCTTTAACGTTATTTTCCACGCTGTCCTCCACAAAATTCATATATTTTTTATAACATATTATGTCAGCCTGTTTTTTGAATTTTGCTCTGTAAATAGAAAATAGTTCGTACTTTCGTAGTCACTAATGTTTCCATATTTCTTCCACTTAATCCACGTTCGAGATTTCATTTTAAATAAATGCAAAAGTGATTTAGAGAACCAGCGTGGGAATTTAAAGTTTTTGGTTTTGTGAGTGGGAGTATGTAATTTAATAATTTCGTATAATTTTTCGTAGAAAGTAGAGACCGCTTCATCAGGTGGTAAATCATTGAGTAGGTAACATGTTCCAATCAGCGTTTTCAATGTCTGTATTTATTGCATTATAATTAGATTTGTGATAATTTAGTGGTTTTATATTCGACTGTTTAGGCATTCGTGAGGGTTTTTTAAATGGTATTTGTATATAAAATGAAGGATGGTAAGTGTCTATAGGTAAGAGAGGAGTATTAGGATTACAAGCGATAGCATGTGTATTGCAAAAAAACAGGTCGATAATACGTTCGTTACGATTATTAAAATTGTTAAATTGATTCAAATCAAATCGTGAGCAAAAGTTTAGTAAATGCCTACTTGTGTCCGAATAGGTGTTATTCGTGGCACACACCATGTATGACGGTGCATTAATCCAGTTAAGTTCTGGTAGGTTAAAGTCGCCTGCTAAAATAATGTGTTCTATGTAAGGATCATCAAATAATTTCGATAACGAATTCATGAAGTTTACATAAATCTCTTCTGAAGTGTCCAAACACTTCAGAAGAGATTGTATGAGAGGTATGTAAGTGGCACAAAGAAGTAGATTTTTACAATCATAAAGGGGGACTTTAATTATTTGATGTTCTGGTAGAATTAATGGGGGTGACAGTGTGAGACAAGATGGAATAAGATCCTTGAAGACAGCTATTAGGACGCCTCCCCCATCTTTTTTATTTGAAACTACTCGATCGCGATCGTGTCTGAAAACTGTGTATCGAGAGTCAATGAATTCATTTTCGGAAATATCCGGCGTCAACCAAGTTTCAGTCAAAATTATGATATCGTATGCATGCGATAATATATTAATGTAGGTACAATGTGTTCAGTTTAGTCCTGATCCCTCGACAGTTCTGATAATACATGGAAAGATTATCCAACATTTTGAATTTTAGTAGACATTTGAGTAGGTATTCATTATAAGTGGTAAATTGGAAGATTTCTTATATAAATTTAACAAGCACTGTAATAACAGTATACAAAAAGTATGCAAAAATAAAGCAACAAGGATTGAAAATAGAGAGATCAATGTGTGACACAAATAATGGCAAAAATAAAATAGAAACCTATCTAATGCCACAAGGTGTTTGGCGCTTAATTAATGTTTTAGACCATTTAAAGTGTGTTACAGAATATATAAAAATAAAAAGTGAGCCAAAAAAACATAAAAATACATAATAGACATGTAAATACATATTGAAATACCTAGCAACGACAGGCGGCTGAACCCGTATAACACGCTTATTCCGTAGCCGTAGTTGTAGGTACGTGATTTGGCTTGATCTTCTTAGATATGTCATCTTCTGTACGTATGGCGAACGTAGAGGAGTCTTCAGATTCCTTGACCAAGACAGTTGCATTCCGGACCCACACGAACTTGAACTTGTTTGAAATAGCGGCTGCACGGCATTTTCGAAATATATCCTTGTTGCGCAGAGTTAGGTGTTCGTTCATGTAGATGCGACACGGTGAACCAGACAGGCCTATACGATCCGAAGTCAGCCCTTTAGATAACCGGTATGCACTGAGAACATTATCACGCGTAATTTTCGAAGTAAATTTTACTATGACATTCTTCGGACGATTATTCTGCGAATGTGCATGTGGAACACGGTGAATGGAAATTATATCTTTCGATGTTAAAGACATGTTGAGCGCTGAACCAATTGACTGCAATATTGTAATTAAATTCTCACCGCGCCTTTCCGGCATATTTCCTATCTCAACGTTGCACTGCCTCGCCTGTTGTTCCAAAGAATCGATCTTTCTTTCCAATAGTTCAACAGTCGAGGCTGCCGAGTTATTCACATTTCGTTCCAGCTGTTTCAGGCGCCTTTCACAATCCACATAGTTATCTGAGTTGAAATTCACTGTAGACTTCAACTCCGTAAGAGTCTGTGATAATTCATTGTGCTTTGTGTCCAGCCGCGACATATCCTTTTTAATAACGACGTATTCTGCACGCAGTTCCTTAACGTCATTTGCCCAGTCACGGTTGCCCAGGGGAACAGAGCTTTGGCCTCTATTTTCAAACTTTTTTTCTTATTCTGGTGTCATGATTGCGGCACCTGTGACTGCTCTTGTGAAGCCCTGCTAGGGAACCTTATAGACATAGTTAAAAATAAAATATCAAACTGTATGTATTCATAATTTATTTCTCACGTAAGAATAAAATCTTGGAAACTAAAGGAAACTATTATAGTTCAATATATTTGCGTAATACAGCACGAATGGCTTTACATGCCAAGCTAGAAGATTAGCTGAACCGCCCTCAATCATTCTATACAAAATCTATAACAATCACACTGGCTGGAGCACTATTGCCACTTGATAAGAAACTGGATCTAGGTAGGGCCAATGAAATGTGGTTTCTATCATAACTCGATGGCAGCAAAATCAAACATTTGATCCAAATTCCAACAACCAAAAATGCATTTTCGCGAATCTTTTCCACCAACAAATGCGCCATTACCAATATTGGCACATCGAACTTTAGAGTGTCACACACACACATGAGATGAGTAACAGAGACGACGCTCTACAAAACCGTTTTTAGGGTTCCGTACATCAGACGGACAAAAAACGGAAATTAATATCAAATACGTACGTATTTGATATTAATGTCCGTTTTTTTCCTTCTTTTATAGACCTACGTCTATGAAGCTCTAGAACAATCAATCAATCTTCCCGTTGACCTAGAATCATGATATTTGGCAAAAGCAAGGTCTTACAGCATAAGAAGGAAAAGTCCGAAAATTTGTAGTTTTCTCACATAAAAAAATTACATTTGCAAACATAAATTTGCAGTTGGAGAATTGACCGTGACGTATATCGATTTAAGGGAGAACATGTTTTTCAACTACAATGTGAAGTTTTTTTTTGGGATAAATTTCATACTAACTTCGGAACCCTTAATTGTGCGTGGTCCGACACGCACGTGGCTGGTTTACTTTATTTCTAAAACCCAATGTGCCATTATTCTGCCGGGAACGTAAGTATATATTAAATTTGATGAACATAATATTCAGTCTATCCGCTGGACATCGGTACGATTTTAATACCGTTGCCTTGACTGTCGGTGTGGAGGGTCAGCCCCATCTCTTGAAGAAGCTCGTTGTCCACTGGCGCTTGGAGCGACATCTTTGCTATTACCTCCTGCAGAAAAAGTCGAGAGTTAGTAACTATTGAAATTGATAAGATCAGATAAGATTTTATTTGCTTAAACATGTATGTGTACATACATAGAAAGTGCATACAAGATGATAAAGTTAATTTAGTGCAGACATGTTTGTCACTATGTGATGCGCAAATAATAGATTTAAACAATTAAAAAAAAAATTGTCATAATTTAATTAATAATGGGTTATTAAAATTTTATAGTAAATCAACATTATTATGTATGTAGCCCTAAATGAATATGATTAATTATGTACTTATGTCAAGACAAATTCCTTTTCATTAAGGAACCCAGTAACGCTTTAATATGCTCTGGCGGTCAAAAAACAGTACGAAGTTTATTTTTAAACATAGATTGAGGTAGTTGATTGAGGGTTTTGTAAAATGGTGTCGATCTTTAACGGTATAGTACTTTTATCTTTTATCGCGCGCTTTACTTCTGGTAACCAAGTGTACAAACACGTTGTGAATGTGTGCGTGAAGACGAGTAGCGTCAGCACATAACACACCGACACACACTTCCAACTTCACCACCGTCTCGGACGGTACAGTCAGCGTCACGATGCGGGTACCCCCCTTCAAAGTTAATTTTAATACAACTGGGGTACCCAATTGATGCAGCTCACCGTACCGTACCGAGAGCTCGTGCGCCTGGGTGGAGCGGAAGGGAGTGTCAGACTCTTACTGACTAAAACCCACCCGTGTTCCTTCCTTGGCCCTATATGTTCCGGGTCAGCGGTACCCCTTTCGGACAATCCCGCTTTCCCGGCAGGCTTGGGCCCTAGTGGGCGCCCTCTTCGATGCTGACATCTCTTACGCGCCATCCAGCACGGGCCTGGTCCTGATCGGACGGTGAGCTACCCATTACTCACCGCCCGCAGGCCCGCGCCTACGGTGGCCGGGAGTCGTCACGCGGCTCCCGACGCCCGGAGCGTCCACCGCGGCGGCTTGGACGGGAGACTCTCTCCCTCTCCCGTCCCGCCACCTCCTTCGCTAGCATGACTGCTTCGCAGAAGGAGGCGACTGCCTCCCACTCTCCCTCGCCCCGGACCATGGCTTGAACCAGGGCCGGGCGTGAGAGGTCGCCGCCGCTGACGATCGCCTCTACGAGGACACGGCGGTGCTCCGCCCATGCAGGGCAGGCCCCCACCGTATGCTCCACCGTGTCCTTGGGGCGATCATCACAGTGGTGACACCCGGAGAGCTCCTGCGCTTACACACACATTCACAGCGTGTTTGTACACTTGGTAAGCACAAGTAAAGCGCGCGTCGCTTCGTGAGATAAAAACACTGAAGAAAAATGATGGCCGCCATGAAAATTACCATGGGTCTTTTGATTTCACGGTCACGGTCACGGTGGCAAAAAACGCTCTCCATAGACGGCTGTTATTTTACAGTCGTTATATGAAGACACCGGTTTCTTGGGAAACTCAAGTTTTACTGACAACTACCAGCGGGGTAATTGCGCAAGACACTAACAGTAGCAATGGCTTTCATTTTGACAGTTGAACAACATTCAATGCGTTAGTTACGTTGTTGAGTTGGTACAGAATCCAGTTCTTCTAACTGAACAGACAGCAGTGCTGCTGGGGAGTTTGTTGCGCCACTTCTTCCCAGCTAAAGCACTAGGAAGTAGTGAAGGGCGGGCGTTTTGGGGGACTGTCATGTGTAATTTTGACATTCAAAAAGTGCTGATTCTAAGCCTAGTTTCAATAAATGACCTTTGATTTGATTGATTTTTGATTGAGCATACAGATTTTTCGAACATTATGAACAAAAAGCTATGCATTAGCAATATTCTTCAAAATGATTCAGATTATGATTGAAAATGTGTAACGTAATCAGGATGTACTCGTAGGTTTGCACTATTAAACATGCCGAAACTATCCACTACATCATAATACTCTTAAATAAATGTTTACCTGATTCTCCGGGCAGTTCTCGCACAAGTTGCGAACAGCGAAGATGACCCACTGCATTATTACTGAATAGTACATAAGGAATATCATTGTGATGGTGGAATAAATAAATATTAAACTAGTTGTAACCCACGAGTTTGTTTACATAGGTTAGAACTATAAGGTCAGCTTTGGCACCTGTCCCACCGCCGATGAGGAAGCGACTAGCTAACGAATATTTGCTTGCTCAAGAAACGTACCTACAATAGAAAAAGTTCTCGCCGGCATTGTAAACAGTGTGTCCGTTACGCCAGCAGAATGTTGTCGCTTTTCAGGATTTCAACTTGACAGATAATTAGTACCTCATGTCGTGTAAATGTGTCCGAAATGTATAATTTGTGCCTCCAGCCGATCCAGATATTCACGAAAAACAGATGCCGCAGGAGTAACGTTACCCCAGTGGCATGTTTTTTTCTCTGGTGGTCGTAGCTAAACACAAACTAGCTACTTAGATGGATATAATTTGTGCATAAATGTGCCCAAAATATAAAATTTGTGCGTCTGGAGGCTTCAGAGTTATTCAAGATGGCGCTAGGGTAACGTTTAGCAAAATGCTGTATCTCTTAAATGGCATGACATACAACTACGATTTTTTTTTACTACGGTGGGTCTTAATTTGTGCAATTTTATTTTTTCTATTGGAAAATTAGGCATTGTTTTTCAAGATTTTTTGGGCACATTTATGCACAAATTATATCTATCTAAGTAGCTAGTTTGTATTTAGCTACGACGACCAGGAAAAAATCATGTCGCTGGGGTAACGTTACTCCAGCGGCATCTGTTTTTCGTGAATATATTCGGATCGGCTGGACGCACAAATTATAAAGTTCAGGCACATTTACACGACATGAGGTACTAATTATCTGTCAAGTCAAAATCCTGAAAAGTGACAACATGCCGCTGGCGTAACGCACACATAAATTAATAGTTGATCGCCTACTGTTTACAAGTATTATGTACACACAGCAGCAGGTCAAGTTACCACAAACTGTCAAATTTTCTCACTTCAACATTTTAAGGTTTAAAATCAATTGGAGATCGGACATTTTTGTATGGGCTCTGGCCCAAGTGGCGTCGGAGCATGACACTTATATTGTTTAAAAGTTCATTAACTAAGCTTACTTTTTTGTACGAGTACAAAAAATCTATCCTGGAGAAAAAAAGTTACAGTGTACATTAATACTCATATATTTTTAACTATTTAGTAATTAAATCTCTTCATTTTAATCCATTATAGTATGTTTGATGTTGCCCTATGATGACTAAGATACATGGTATTTCTTGCGCCAACATGAGAAAAAGACAAAATATGCACGTGATACTTTTGCGCTAGCATTAGAAAGAGACAAAAACGTTATGTCGCCGCGTGACTGGCTAGAAAGGGAGAGAAGACGGAACGCGGGCGCAGCGCAGTAGTTCTTTCCCCTTCCCTCCGCTCTATGATTGGCTCAGTCATGAGTCACCACTGGCAGTCACCAAAGAGTAAAGTAAGCAGTCACTCTCTCCGCTCGCTGCTGTTCGGTGTGATTGTGTTGTGTTTGAGCGGCGTTATCTATTCTGTTTTTCGTCCACTGTTTACCGGCTGTGTTGAATTGATGTGTTTGATTTCTTCCTGACGACCTTGGCGTGTTTACTTGAACTGTCCGATTTTTCTCGATTAACCTGGCGTGTTAAATGGACTGATTCTTCTTACTTGTTTTGGATTTGTTACTTTTGCAACATGATACGACCAAGTGCTGGTGTGACGTGCCTACTTTGCAATCGTTCTGTGCTAAGAAGAGAGAGACATACCGTGACCCAAGCTCTATTTGAAGCAAATCCAGGCATCGTAGCATATATACAGGCAGTAATCGGCCAACGAGAGGTACGTCAAATACATCTAAACTCTTATCTTTATTATTGTTATTTCTAAGGTGTACCAAACTAGCTGAAACTATTTATTTTAGCCGACCGACAGTTAGCTATTGTTGTACTTGTTTCGAGTCACAATAAAAAAGTTTTATAATGCATGAATGTGAACAGATGTAGATAAGTTTAGAGAAACGGATCGATTTTGTTGTGTTTGCAAGTGCATGCTACCTGTATTAAGATACATGCTCATTGTATTTATTTGAAATCATGTTTATAATCATATATTTTTTGTCTGCACTTGCGCTGTAAACTGGTACACTTGACAGCACAACGACCGTAACACTATTCTTGTAAGCTGTGTTGCTTATCTCTATAAGACTCAGCGCCGCCTCAACGCTGAGACTACGGTTTGTCTTTAGTGCATTTTCAACTTTATGTTCTAGAGTATAAAGTTGAAAATCTATTAAAGACAAACCGTAGTCTTTTTCGTTTAGGTCCTCGTCATTGAGACAGTTTGTCTTTAATGAATTTTCAACTTAATGCTCTGGAGTATAATGATGAGATGACAAAAAAAATGTAAAATAACTTTTATTTCGGAAGTCGGTGGCTTTGTTTTTTATTTTATTTCATTGACTTTTTTGCCACCGACTTCCGAAAGAAAAGTTATTTTACATTTTTTTTGTGTTTGTTTTAGAAGTCGGTTCATTTTTTTTTACTTTCTCTCATTATTTTTTTTTATTATTGTTCCAGATTCTGTTTAACAATACGGAACACATTTGTCGGCCCTGTTGGCACAGGGGTCAAAGAGCTCAGAACATTGCTGAACGCGACGATGCCGTGCCAGGACCAGCCCAACCGCGCGAAAATTCGCCTGAAAATCAGCCTCAACAGCGGGATGAATTGGCAGACAATAATGTGCTTGAAGAAGTACACCCTGCAGAAATAAACTTATCTGAATTAACAAGATCTCCAAACACATCCAATTCCTGCTTGTTTTACAGATGCCCTTTGCAAGCACATCGCAGGATTCCTGAAAGGGTTAAAGTCGCTCTTTTAATAAATAATAATTATTACGTGCCACCAAATGCCAGAGCGTGCGATGAACATTTGCGTTCAAACGATTGGCAGGAGCTTTTCAATGCACCAAATAGTTTACATGACTTCAACAGCACATATAATATGGACATCATTAATATTTTAAAACGCGCTATAAGAAATGTATCGCATATGGAGTTTGACAACTTAGATACTATGCATCCAGACGAACTTTTTTTCTGGACAGGACGAACCCATGAAGAGTTTAACTTAATACTAAACGAAACACCATCTCTACGGCAAAGATGTAAAAAACCAAATAAAGCATTAGGGATGTATCTCACCAAACCGAGAAGTGGCGAGTCTGATGACAGGCTCTCAGTTTTATTTGGGATTAGTAGAAGACATTTTGAAAGACAAATACATCTGGCTGAAGAATGCCTTTTAGAAGATTTTGTGCCTAACCATTTAGGTTTCGACCATATGAACAGACAGCAGGTTGTGAACCGAAACCTTTTAATACCAACCGCACTGTTTGGGGATCCTGGCGCTCCCGAAAGTGAAAGACGCGCCATAGCAATAGCTGATGGAACATATCAAAATGTTCAGAAAAGTTCCAATTTTTCTTTTCAAAGGCAAACATACAGTCCTCACAAGTTTAGAAACTTGTTAAAACCTTTATTACTGATATGCAGCGATGGATACATCATAAATGTCTACGGGCCATTTCCTGCTACTAAATCGGATGCTGTAATAACACAAGAAATAATGAATGATGAAGATGGAGTTTTTCATTGGTTTTTTAGGGAGGGTGATATGTTTATCTTAGATCGGGGATTTCGGGACGCATTGCCTGACTTACACTCTTTTGGGTATAGAACCGCAATTCCCGAATCGAAGAGTCAGAACGAAACCCAACTAACGACACTGCAGGCAAACAAATCAAGAAAAGTCACTATTTGCCGTTGGGTTGTCGAAGCTGTCATTGGTCGTTTCAAACGTGACTACAAACTTTTGAGGCAAGATTATGTTAACATATCGTTAGAGCACTTGATGCCAAACTTTAAAATAGCAGCAGCGCTTATAAATGCTTTCCACCCTCCCGTACAAAACAGTATATATGCCGAGCGCTTCATCGCAATTATTAACCAGCGAACAAACACTCCTAATAACTTGGCAGAATATGTTATCGCCAAAAACCTGAATAGGCAACGTGTACGTTTTCAGAGCATTTCAGGAAATATTTCAGAATTGGCTCGCTTTCCGCGCTTGACACAGGATGACCTCATTTTATTTGCCATTGGCACCTACCAACTCAAACTTGCTCGGAGCTATTATAGCGAGCATGCGAGAAATGGTATTTACCATATTGAAGTCTTCAGAGACGGACAACCACCTGCAGAACTTGAGCGTTTTGGAATAGAGCAAAATGGCTTGATATTACTGCGAAGTCTTATTCAGTCACGTCACGTGAGGTCAAGGAAATATTATACTTATATAATGTATAAGGAGGAGGAAGGACTACAGGGTATTCAACATTATTACTGTAGTTGCATCATAGGGAAAAGAACGGTCGGATGTTGCGCCCACATCATGAGCGTAGTGTGGTATCTCGGGTGGGCTCGTTACGAGGACATCGAACATCCTGCTGCATTTCTGGACAATATATTGTGATAGAACTATAGTTTTATTGTAATGTTTTCGGTGAAAATAAAGTATGATTTCTGGTTTATTTATTTCTTGTTTTATTTTGACACACAATGCGATAGTTTAGTTCAGTTTTTAGATAAAGTATTTACGATGATATAAGTTGGTTAAACACTTTTCGGTTAAATCATTTCTCAAAAACAGATTTTTATTCAAACACTAATATTATACTAAGCCTAGTCTTCAAACGCCACTTCGACCTGAGTCCATACATCAATAGAGTAATTATATATTTCTAACGTAGACGTAGTAGATGCGCGTATGAGTCATCGTAAATGTTTGATAATAGCAAACATAACATATTAAGTTAAAATAACTAGATCTTATTGAATAAATAGTTGGAAATAGCTCGATAAAAGCGTATTTTTTAATATACACTATATTTTTTTTCTCCCAGGATAGATTTTTTTGTACCCATACAAAAAAAGTAAGCTTAGATAGTTAACTTTCAAATAAAATAAACGTCATGCTCCGACGCCACTTGGGCCACACCCGCCCGATCTCCTTTGACAGTTTTGTATAACCTGATGTGCTGGCGACTGTACTTATCTCTTTTACTGACACGGGACCTACATCTATTGTACGTTTCTTGAGCGAGAAAATATTCGATAGCTATTCGCTTGCTCGGCTGTGCTTAGTCTGGTTGTGATTCACACATGCATAAGTATTCCCTATTTAAACCGTCCACGGTCTGACTGTACTACTTCAGGTCAGGTCAGGTAAGGGTATTTTTTCTTTAATAATCTATATTGCTTCAGAATTATGCCTCCATCAATACTTGTGGTTATAATTTATTTTTGAGCAAGAAATTATTTTTTTAAATAGTGCAATTAAACTGTGGGATATTCAAATATTTTAAAAGCGACGCGACGCCTTAGTTCAAAGTGAACGTGACGTAAAAGTCCATGACAACAATATACATATATGCGAATGTGTTTTGAGTGTTTGCGATTCGGTCCGTGACGTCACACCAAGCGCACCAAAATGGAGGGCGTTTAAGGTGGCCCGTGTCGATCGCTATTTATAACTTTTTTTTAAGTATTTTCAATTGGTTTTTAGGCGTTGAAATTTTTTTCAATAAAAAAAAATACATGGATATTCCCTATTAAATGAGCTCAAGATTTCTCCAGCTGAAATCACGCCAACGGAGCTGCAAGAAATTATATTTGTGAAAGGATACAAGGATTGCGAGCATCGATGTTGCAGCAATCTAAAAGTACCGGGATCACTTCTAGTTCACGGACCTGTAAAAATATAGGTTTAGAAATTGTTTTATTATTACAGAACTTACAGACAGTTGGATTTGTTTCGACATGAATGTAATCAAAACCACCGATTTAACTGATGCCAGATTGACGTAAAAGGTAAGACTTATCTTTAGGACAGTCTACCGCACATCAGTGGTAACACTCACACCACGGGAATTTTACTGAATGCTGTCGATGTCAATTTGTTACCACTGATGAGTAGTTGACTGTACGACTAGAGCTGCGACCTAATTAGAAAATAGAAAACGTTTATCGATTAGAATCGTTATCAATAAATAATTAACTGTCTCTTAAAATACAGGCTTTTCTAGCCTAAGACACAGGCTTTATAGTTATACAATACATTTTGTACCGATTTTGCAACTTTTAATGAATTGTAATGTACATTAAAAACGTGTATCTGTATTTTATTTTTTGTGAATAAACCTCTTTAATTTATAGCTCGAGGCGCTTACTTTAGGTACCGCTTGTCCCCACGTACAAATATAAATGTTGGTTTAGTGTTTTGCGCTATTGCTGAGCGTGAAGTTCTGGGTTCGATTCCCAGGTCGGGCAAAGTGTTAATTGGATTTGTGCCCGGTTGATGGCAATAGGCTCGCCCCTTATTACATGGGACTTGCGAAATGTGGCTGTACTATAAGTACACCACTGCTCAACCGTTCAGGCTATTCAGGCGTGATGTTATGTTATGTAAGACACCTCACCATCTTCTTATTCTCCTGGTTCTTCCAGCAAAGGTTTGCGAGCGTCCGAACAAGCGCCGCTTTGAAGCCGAACGCGACGTGTCGCTCCACTGTCTCAATACTCGTGATGGCTTTCTTTGGAGTCGTCATGTCAATCGCGCCTAACCTGATAAGACAATAACAATCAATAAAATATTTACTAATGTTTTAGTAACGGAATTTACTTCCTGAGGAAAGATTCAAGTATGAATGTGTACTATCGAGGAAGTTCATATCTAAGCAGTTTTAGAACCAAATCCCGTGAACACGATGACCGCATCTGTTTTACGTTAGTTACTGTTAGCGCCCGAGCGCTACAGGGAAAAATAGTCCTAAAGGTGCGTAGATATGAACTTCCTCGATAGTACCTATGGCTATAAGATTAGGGCTAACCCTCAGTTGAAGCCCGCCAAATTATTCAGTACCTACATATATCATTCTTACAGTCGCGAATCGCATTTTGATCAACATACGGCGTAAAACAGAGCTGCAATTTGCAAAAAACCAAAGAAAATTTGAATTTGGCGGGATCCTCAGTTGTAGACTGAGGATCCACCGGAATGAAAAAAGAAACTATGAATTAATTTTGTGAAAGGTATTTGGATGAAAAGGGGAATAGGTAGTATGTGGACGAAGAAGAGGTAGATTTGATCCTAAATAAATTGGGATCCAAGGGCAGGGAGATGATGATAAAAGAGTACTTAGAGAATACTTTATTGTTTACTTACATTATATTATAATAAAAATTTCGAAATGATCATAGATTATTGCTGACAGGTAGATATTCTACTTTTAATATTGTTTGTTTATGCTACAAACCAGATTCAAAAACTTACTTTAAAAAAAAGTGTTGCATGTGTTGAAGTTTACCTGGTCTTCGCTCCGTCAGGAGAGTCAATCTTCACCGACGGCACCTTATTAGTGGCATCATCAGCTATCTTGACTTCTTTAGTGGGTTCACTTTTCTTCTCCGCATTATCCCCGCGAGTTTTCTCCGACGATATACCAAGAATTTTTTGCAGTTGCTCACTAAGATCGAAATCCGTCGACAGATTCTGACTTTTCTTAACTTCCTTAGGAGTATCGGGCGAATGTTTTTGCGACTCCGTTTCTGATACGTTCTCAGCTAATGGTGGTGAAATTTCGCTTGGGGAAGCTTTAACTTCGCTTTTTAATTCTTCTTTCGAAATGTGTATTTCTGTTGGGGGATCGTTTGGAGAACTGTCTTGGGACTCAGTTCTGCTCGTTGGCTGTAAGTCCAGTCTTGGCTGCAAGGCTACAGGGATCATTTCAGCTATTGTGTTCATACTGCCGTTAGGCGACGCGGAATCAATGATCAAAGGAGGTTCATTGTCATCTCCTATATCAATTTTATGTTCTAAACTTATCCGTCTCGTAGGCAGAGGCACGCGGTCATCATTTTTCGGGACCGAACTGCTTCTTTTATACGCGACTTTCGACAAATCTGCGTCGATTTTAACGTTAGAATTCGAGTTGCTTCTACCGTTTTTCACGTCTGGATATGTATCGGCGAATTTGAGCGGTTGCATGTTTTCTACGGCGTCGAATTTGTCCATGAATGAAGGGTTCTCGTTGCACTCGAAGTATTGTTCGCTGCTTTCAGATTCCGTGCATTCCGATGTGGTTTCGTTACACGATAGCATATTGTCGGCTGAATCGTTTTTAGTTAGGGGATCTGTAATTGGTAACAGATTAGTTAGTAAATGAAGTGTTTATAGTTTGTTGAAGACGTTGGTCCACATTGGACGATAATAAATAATTTAATGATGTATTGCTATAATTCAATCGCGCTTCATGTTGGGTCCCCACTAAAATTGGCATTCTATATTTTGTATTTCTTATATTCGCAAAAAAAGGGTTTGTCATTACAAACCCTTTTTTTGCCCTTTTCTCCTCGAATGACAATTGATATAAACATTTATGCATTTACATAATATGAGCATTCCATTTCCTAACTACTCTATCTTTGTAACGCTCATCAATTAGTTTCAATAGTTTTTACAGGCGGTGTTTGTAGAGCCATGATTTTCGATTACACGGTCAGCCGGTAACTCGTTTTATCATTAACACCGTAAAGCTATACAATTTTACTGCTTATTTCACACATTTCAGTGATAATACGATTAAAATTTCTTAGATATCTTTATTTCTTTAGTTCACATCGCTAATGCGGATAGAAGAAGATACAGTACCCGCGGGATAATTGCGTAACATAGATACATAAAATGACAATTGATCGCAATGCCTTTAATTTAGACAATTCAGCCACATTATTTGCGTTATTATTATAAATGATTTTATTTCTGTAAGTAAGTAAGTTTGAACAAACACTTTTACACGTCAATCATATTTTAAAAACTAGGTGAGGTCGGCGTTTCCTATCTGACTACTCTGAGAAGAAAGGCCGAAACAAACTCAGAGGTCACAGTCTCTTTTAAAGTCCAGTCATAATCTTGGTCAGATCATGTGAAGACCATGTAGATAGGGTTTAGACGGTCTTTTGAGGAAAAATCCATACTGATTGAGCGGATATGTCCAGTCAGGGCACGCATTTGTTAGTAATCATGCAGCTCAACTCAGAACTTAAGGAGCACAACGATTCGACGAACAATACCAAAGAAAGGACAATTCGGTAGGCCGCATAAATTACTCAAACTACCAGATCGTGATTAAAACTAACTGAGAAAACAAAAAAAGTAACGAAACACATAATCTTCACATTCACAATAATTAAAATAATATAATACTTTACAAAGTAAATACCTACTCATGTCATTGTATGTATAAAATTCATCAATGTCAATGTGTATATAAAAGTTCGGACATAATCATTGAGGACCATGTAGCTTGGTGTCTGAAATGGTCTTCTGTGGAAAGAACCACGCAGATTAAGAGGACCTGTCCAGTCAGTGTCAGTCAGTACCGGTCGGAAAAAATGCAAATCAAGTTTTTTTTTAAGTACGTCATTGTACGCGTAGTTCTGTTCTGTTCTGTTCTGTCACTCGTACATCTCGTTCTCGTGTGATAGTCTCTGTGTAAAGCTCGATTGTCTTATTTACGCCCGCGTACCCTAATTGCATAACACGCTTTCAATAATAATAATACAAGGAATTTAGTAATATGTACATTGCATTTGGACAGAAAACTTTTTTATCCGCTATTTTTAATGAATATGTGTTATTTTACTGTTGGTGCGAAGTTTTGGGCCAACAAGAACTGAAATACAGCCAGCGACACGAACAAGAAGGCTGGATACGGAAAGCAGATTTTTGTCGCAAGTTGTTATAATGCACGCAAGTAACGCGACTATTCGATCGTTGGGCCGCAGATAGACGCCTGTTTGGACTTTTTAAGGAGCGTTATTGGTGTATATTGGACTCGGAACATAACTGCATACTCAACAACATTGCCTACACCTATTTGGATTACAGGCTTAACTGTAACCTGCCAGGGTTGCGGGAAAGTCCGAAAGGGTTACCGTGGCCCTTGGCACAGGCAACTGAAGGAACACGGGTGGGTTTTAGTTAGTAAGAGTCTGACACGCCCTCCCGTTCCGCCCGGAGCGGGAGAAGTTATTTGATGATTTCACACCCTCAGGCTTAACTGTATATTAAGAAAAAGCACAGAACTATAACAGAATAGGTAACTCACTCTCACACGGACTGCTGGCTGGTACTTCAGATATATTCTCATTCTCATCATCAATTAACGTTCTGCCAGTAGATTCATAAAGCTTGTTTAGAGAAGAAAAGAAGTTGCTGCTCTCCTTACCTAACTTGTGAATCGCTTGGAGAAGAACTGAAATGAAATTATGCATTATGGTCATTGGTAATTCAATTAAATATTATGATACTATAAAGTAAGTATAATTTACAGATAATAAAATTGTGACGAACGGTGAGGACAGCTGGAAAGACACGGACTAAACAGGCTAGCAACAGGGAGAGTTTGGAGGGGTTGGAGGAAGCCTTTATCAATGGGCACACAATACTTAAGCCAGAACTGATATTAAACGTTATGTACTACAACTAACACTCTGAAAAAAAGGCTATAAAATAAAATATTACGACGAAATAAATACCAATGGAGAGGAAGACTAAAGAAAATATGGATGGGTTGTGTGAGGAATGCTATGAAAGAGAAGGGAGTAAAACCTGACGGTTGACAGGGGAGAATGTTGCATTTATATTTTTAGGTTCAGGTAAACAATTATGGTGGGTGAAGTACTGCTCTCCTAGATAGGCTAAAATATAGCCTGTGTTAAGGAGAGATAGTGCCGGTCCCCTGATTGGCGGATTTTTATAAAAATAGTGTGAGCTAAATATAAAAATTGAAACAGCATCTGTATATGAGTGTAGTTACTATACAATAGCTATTTTAAATATTAATATTATTTATACAAAACATATCAAGAGTGTGTGTGTGTATTTCGTGGTATGTGGGTGTGCGTGTGTATTCACGAGATTACTTTGTGGGAAATAATTCAGTGTCATCATAACTGAAGCCAAAAAGGAGTGCACATACAGTTTTTTTTACAATTGTAGAATGAGAGTTTAAATATTGGGCATTTTGCATTAATTTTATTATAGACAGATGGAGCAAGATAAAAAGAGAATCATTTTACGAAAGAGGTACATGGGGGGAATGGAAGAAGTAAACGTGATTCGCCGACCCCAAGTAACATGGGACAAGGGAAAGAATATGATGAAATAGTATTATACTTACAAGCACAATTAATAAATAATGAGCTATCTGTCTGCAAACAATCCATATATGCATCCATACTAGACGCAGTGGCTATGATCTCCAATAGAAACACCACCTCCTGAGGCTCAATAGAATTCATATACTTGTCAACAGTCTTCAATATACAATCTGATTTACTCTTAAACTCATGAGCCATAAACTTAACAAAGTTTACAGACACATTAATATCTTGAGATTCCGTTGACATCAAAATATTGTATGCCAAGTTCAACACAAGCATCCGACATTCAGGTTCCAACTTTGAATATAACTTCTCTATGTAAGTATTCTCAACACCGATTAAATATTCTATAATTAAATGTGGATATTCAGTGTTGCCATTACTGTACATGTAAGCTAATGAGTTCAATAACATGACATCATCAGGCAACACATTCGGCTGGCCTAATAATATGTTGTAAACAATCATAGCAGCTGCGGTAGCAATCTTATCATCTGATCCAACAAAGCTGTTGAGGATATTGGCATCGAATTTGTTCCAAATCATTATTTGGTTGAAAGGATTGTTCACAACTAAGTTTCCTAGGGTTTGCATGAGTACAGTCATGCATGATTCAAACTTTTTTTGCAGCTCTTCATTAACAAAGTCAACGCTTGGATGTTGGTATTCTGTTGCTAAGATGAGCATAGAGTCTAGTATGGAGAGTTCTTTAGAGATGTATGTCTGCATTTTTGTGCCAGCTGCTGCACAGGAGCGGACCAAGCGCAGACATTGTTCTGCAACTGCTAGAGTACTTCTGTTGTATGAGGCTTGTTCAACGTCAAGACGCATTATATGTAGAACTTCAGCTATAAGTCGTAATGTATATTCTGATGCTTTTTTCCTGAAATATAAATGTTAAATATTTCTGTTGTATGTAGCAACACCAATCCAACGGTTGTGGAAAAGGATGATTATGATGATAAACATATTCTAATTCTATGTACGGGGGTAACACTGAATATTTTCAGAATAGGCCAGTAAGAAAAGCAGCCGAGGAAAAAATTATTTAAATTTCGAATTAGGAACTCTTTGGGAATCTGCAGATTTATGTCATTTGTTTTTACAAATTGGCGGCAATTTAAAAAGTGTCTGTCGTGCGTCGAAATGTATTTGACTAGAGAACATTTTCGTTCAATTATTTATTACGACTTTCGTTGCGTAAGACCGCAACGAAAGTCGTAATAAATCGTCGTAAAAATGAAACAACAATGTTACGATAGACTTCGATCACAGATTACTAAATAGTTACTACGTAACAGATACTTCACTCAGTAGAAAATTTCCAATACCTATTGAGATAATAGCCTACTCCGTCGCCTCAACAACCACTGCATGCTAAAATGTGCCTAAATGCTCAAGCGTACAGTTGTGATTGCTTCGCACCGCGCGATCCTACAGCAATCGCAGGGAACCGAATTTGGACCGCAAGCGGTCCGAGAGCGCTCGCTCGAGCGGTAGGTAATTATAGCGCGCAAGTACATGGAGTGACGGAGGCCTGCTTCGATTAGCATTTCATGATGAAGCCCCATCCCGTGCCACTGTTTACCACTGATTTAATGAGTTTAAACGTGGTCGAAGCAAACTCACTGAGGATTTGCGAGAAGGACGACCTTCTACGGCGACTACTGAAGATAACGTAAGTGCTGTGCGGCTAATGATACTGATAGAAGGGTGACACATCAACAGATTCGGGCAGCTTTAGGCATTGGTATGAGTCAAGTACAAAAAGTCTTACATGAACATTTAGGCGTCAGAAAGCTTTGTTCTAGATGGATACCTCAACTCATACCTCATAACTTGACGGAAGATCAAAAACGCCGTCGTTTGGATTGGTGCCACTCAATGCTTGAAAAGTATGACGGAGGTGTCTCAAATGCTGTATATGACCTTGTCACTGGTGATAAAACCAGGATATATGGATGGGTCATTTTGCAAAAATTGTACTAGAAGATAAAAAAGACTGTTACTGCAGATTGTTTACCAGTTGTCTTGGAAAATGTTAGGCAGCAGCGTCCAAGAATCAAGATCCTCCTCCACCACAACAATGCTCCAGCTCACTCCGCCAGACAGACTATTGAATATTTGTCTATCGAAGGTGTGGAGTTAGTAAGTAATCCTCCTTACAGTCCTGACCTGGCACCTTGTGACTTTTATTTATTTCCAAAAATAAAAGATTAACTTAGAGGAATTAGTTTTATGAACCCAGAAGATGCTGTGGCTGCATTTGAAAAAGGCGTGGAAGAAATCCCTAATGAAGAGTGGCCCCACTGCTTCAGTCAATGGTTCCATCACATGCAATGGTGCTGAGAATAGAACGGAGACTACTTCAAAAAGTAATAAAAATATTAACAGCCTTCTACATCATTCCGTTTTTTATTTTCTAAAAACTTTCAGTGTGCACCACGTATTATTGTAACACAGAACATCAAGTATTGATAATAGCTAAAATGACAGAAATATGTAGATAAATAAACAAAAAATAATGTAATATTACATTTTATTCAATAATTAAACATTTGGATGATAACATTAACTTTTTAATAATAGGAGCTCTAGAATCTAACATTTAAAGTATCAAAGATTTCAAAATAAATAGCCTTAAGAGTTGAGTGGAGAGCAGAAACAAGCACATTTTGATAAAATGGTTATCAAGATTATTCAGAAAAAGAGAGAGACTTGGACCGCATAATCTAAATCTATAACCAGAATAAAATGCATGCCCATATAAACAGGCGAATAAACATTTTATAATTGCACATGTTTGTATCACTTACGGGCGCAATCGTCCGGTCTCGGCATCTCTGGAAAGTTGAGCCTCAGCTCGTAACATTTCCTCGACAGCGTCCCATTCTCCCGTTTCCAATTGATAATTAATTAATTTGGCATCCAGCAATATTTCTTCTGCAAACCACACGCTTTTATCGCGTGACATTTTTGAGAAATTCAAGAAAATAAAAGTCTACGCAAAAAAGTCTGACATATTTTGACAGCCCAGCATTTAACCTGACACTGACAGTTACCTGATTATGTATGAACCGACGTTCATGCGTACGTTTAGAAATTGAATAATAAGAAACCCGTGCAATACTATGTGCGTTTAGATGGCGCGGCCACGGCGGTATTTAAAAAAACCATACACCAAACCATTTTGTAAAAATTTGTAAAAGTTGATTCCCAAAACCATAAAGGAGAATGGGCAAAATCGTACGGCACTTGGTCTATCAGCGGCCAGGAACATTTTATTTTTTTTTGGTTTAATATCACCCTACAATAACGGGTTCAAGAAGTTTTATATCTGTAGTGTCATTATTAATGGAACTAAATACATTTTTATTTTAGATATGTAAGCCTGTGATTTAGCGTATTAATTACTAAGATTTAGTCTTAAAAATAAGGAAATAAAATAAAATGACTTGTTTACTTCAATACATTTATTTTACATACATTTACATACATAAACTCACGCCCTTTTCCCATGGGGGTAGGCAGAAACCACAGAACGCCACTTGCTACGATCCTTACATACTCCTTTTGCCTCGTCCACATTCATACATTTAATGTACAATAATAGCACTGAGTTCTGATGCCGGTAATAAAATATCCTCGTCTTGATGTCTAGCCCATGCCAGATACCACACTACACACATAACGTGTGCGCAACAACCGATTGTGCGCCTTCCACTCAAACAACTGCAATAATAATGAGCAATTGCTTCTCTATTTTGTCTTTGTCGGTTAATTACAATATAAGAATAATATATTCTGGACCTTACATGTCTAGATTGTATTCGCACACGTAATAACCAAATATCTTCTTCTTCAATAAAATCTCTGAGCTGACTTATTTGTCGCTCCCGGTATACTTCGATATTGTATAAGCCTTCAATTAAGTGTTCAGCGTAGTAGCTGCGAGCCAACTTGATTTGGTATGTGCCAAGTGCAAACAGAATTAGGTCTTCTTCAGAAAAAACCGGAAAGTCTTCAATAATAGGTTGGTCGCTGCTGAGTCTTTCAAATGATGCCCTCTGTCTATTTATGTTATGACGGATAACATAGTCCGCTAAGAGGTTCGGTATTTCAAAACGTTCATTAATTATATTTACGAACGATGATGCATGAATACTATCTTGTATTGGTGTTTGGAACGCATTGATGAGTGCCGCTGCGTTTTGAAAGTCCTCAAACATGTGACTTAAGGCGCGATTAAAATATTCTTGCCTAAACAATTTGAAATCTCGCTTGAACCTGCCATTTATAACTTCCACTACCCAGCGGCATAGAGTTACCAGCCTAGTTCTATTGGCCTGTTCAGTAGTAAGCTGGTCTGCACCGCGGTCTTTGGTTTCTGGCATATAGGCACTGTAGTTGCATCGCTCCAAATCGCCACAGACGTCTCTAAACCCACGATCTAAAATGAATATGTCGCCAGCCCGGTAAAACCAGTGAAATGTGCCTTCTTCGTCATTTATAATTCTTTCCAAAATACTGGCATCTGAGTCGGTAGCAGCATAGGGCCCGCAAACATCAATTATATGTCCATCGGAACACACCATTAAGAACGGTTTTAATAGATTTTCGTATTTGTGTAGACTGTAGGTCTGTCGCTGGAACGAAAAGTTGGAGCTCTTCTGTATATAAATATATGTTCCATCCATGATTGTTACTGCCTTCTTTTCTTCTGGAGAAGACTCGGGATTTCCAAATAACGCGTTTGGTACAATAAGATTACGGTCAGCGACCATTCTTCTATTTAAATGGTCGAGTCCCAGGTGTCGTGGCTTAAAATCCAGAGATATAGCATCACGCGCGGTTTTTAAATGCCTTTCTAGAGTCCTTCTACTTATGTTAAAGAGCGTGGCTAATCTCTCGTTGCTATCACCAGTTCGCAACTTCATTAAATAAATGGCTAGTTTTGTTTTGGCGTTTGACTCAGACAAAGAAGGCGTTTGTTCCAAGATTGTATTGAATTGATCTCTGCTAACGCCCAATCGAATATGAATCTCATTAGGATCCATATTTGCAATATCTTCAAAGTCCAGAATATTTTTATTTAAAACAGCTTTTTTAAAAAGCTCTAGTATTTGCACAAAATGAGAGCTGTTAAAATCATGTCTGAGATTTGGACTATCAATGAGCTCTTCCCAATCATTTGATGTTAAATGTGCATCACATATTCTGGCACTGTCTGGTATGAATAAGTTAGAATGTAACATAAGAGTAATCCTTACATTCTCAGGCATTCGACGACGTGAAACACTACGGCATCTGTCAAACATACAGTTTGCCGAGGTGCTAGGCACTCGTGAATATTCTTCCACTTGAAGAACACATTCGTGCGGGGCAGGGTTATTGTTTGGCTGCACAGCCCGTTGAGCTCGTTGCCAACAGGGTCGACAAACGTATTCTCGGCCGTTGTATTCAACCTGAAAAGGAAAATAGTTTATAACATAGTATTTAAAACTCACAGCAGTTTCAGTTAAATCATGTGTTGTATAGTAGAACATGCCGAGCTCTTTTTCAACGTGACGAATGAGTCATGCTCATACGCATTGTTAATGAGTGGTTGGCCTCTATTATATTTCGAAGCTAGATAACGTTGGCTCTGTTTCCATATGCACCATGTGTGTAAAAGAGAGAGAAGATCTGTTTTGACTATAACTTAAGTATTGTTAGAAAAGAACCATACGCTTAAGGAAATAACATAATTCACTAAAAGGACGTACATAAAAATACAATCAAAACTGTAACGTGGACTTTCAATAAAGAGCCCACACTTCACCCAACGATGTGTCGCATATGCACATCGTGACACAATATTATGAGGCCATCACCGCTATAGGGTGCGTACATACGGGTAAAAACAACCAAAAAATAGTCTAAAAATACTTACTTGCTGTGGAGCTATAGCTTCAATAATATATTGAGCATTGGCAGCATTTTCCTCAAAAAGAGCATGGGTTATTTCTAACCTTCTTCTATTAACCACTGATCGATTGCACAAAACACATATAGGTCGATTTTCTGCCATTTTTCAATAATGTTCCGTTGGCGTACACAAGTCCAGAGTCCAAGTACACAAGCACAAACGTACAGAAGTTCAGAGTTAATAGCCAGGTTATCAGGTTAGGAAGAAACACAGTCCAGAGGGTAGCCAGGGTCAAAACGTTTGAAAAAGAATCCGTAGATGAGCGCACAGTACACAACGTCACAAGGGTAAGCGAAGGACTGCGCCGAGTGACGCACACGCACCCCACACCTCGGCTCTTTTGTTTGCACTCGAAGCTGATTGGGCCGTTCGAACTCAGGTAGTCCATGTAGTAAACCCATTGTTGAGCTGAGTCTTGTAAACGGTATGCTGACAACGTTTTGAAATACTTTTGAAGACATAAACTAATGTTAATAAGTATTTTATAAAATGGGTTTGCACATTTTCTTGCACTTATTATCTAAGTATTTTACCTATATGTATTTTTTTTTCTAAATGAGCTGCAATGTTACGTTCATAGTAAAAGTTAGTCCTTAGTAATAGTACTTTCATTTAATACCTATTTCGTTGTTGGCCGCTCATAGACCATTTTGCTCTTTCTCCTTTGTCAAAGTAATGGTTAAAAAGTTATAAGCGTTTGAACGTGATCGCACCATTGAAACGCGGAGATCCGCGCGGCCACGGATGTCTTAAAACTAAGCGTCGCAGATCCTTGAAATTTAGGTAAATAACAGACTTATTTTTATATTTTAGGAGCTGTAAGATTGAAACCACCACGCCATTGAACGGTGAAAAACACGTTATCGCCGATATCTCGCTAAAAAGCATCGCAGAGGTCTGAAGTTTTTTGTAAAACCTAGATTTGAATTTGTCAAAATTTGTAAAAATACATAAAAAAATCCTAGGTTTATATTATTATAAATGCTAAAATAATCCAAATTTTTTAGTTCAACAATTGTATTTACCTCTGAGGCATACACTTCATTCCCTTAATGTACCCCCACAAAAAGAAATCCAAGGGCGTGAGATCTTAAACGTATTTAGTGTCCTATCACAATAACAAAACAAAATCACAATTTATTGTCAGTACGGAGCTCGACAAACAAATGCGACGCAGGAGCTTCCGTAACATACGTTCCGAAAGGATTCCGGCAGCGGCGCGGCCGTCGGCGCACTGAGGCCCCACTTACCGATCGCAAGGATCTAGGATGCAATAGCAACACACTGACCTATTTCTACTTCTTATACGCGCGGGATGTTTTGCTATGATTGTCACTCTCACTCATTGAAAGTGCAAGTGTGTGTGTATTTATTGCTTGTTTGCATTGCCATCTTTTTGCCGAAAATATTTGGTTGAGTAGGTTATACTCAGATTTATCGTTATAAGGTGCATGACCTATGCATATAGACATAATCAGCTGTTAGGAAAGATACATCGTGTCAAACGGGGCAAAAACTTAAAAAATCATTTGCGACTAAACTACTGCGCCTATTTAAATTAATTTTTGGTACAGAGCTTGAAAATGGTACTTAGTATAGGCAGTTTAAAGGAAAGCCCCTCCGTCGCATTAACTCTGTATATGTATAGATCTCCGTGGCCACGCGGTTCTCCGGGTTTCGATGGCCCGGCCACGTTCAAACCCTTATTAACCTGTCAATAAAGGTCTAACTTTATATCTTTTTAACCATAACTTTTACATATTTATGGTTTTGGGAATCAACTTTCTTTTTTTTTTTTACAAAATCTTTATATATTTTTATATATATATATATATTCTAATATCGCCGTGGCCGCGCCATCGAATCGCACATACAATACTGGTTTTATTTTACCAAAACTTTCCCATACTACCTACCTACCATAGGTTTTAGTCAGGAACTCAGCGTAATATTATGATGAATGTTATACTTCTCAAAAGATTAAAATAACACCCCTGACACGTTGGCTATAAAATTAGAAATGGTTCATCTTCATTGTAAATCAGTGTCCATCAGTAAATCAGTCAGTCCTCATGCAACTCTATTTTCATAAAAGGCTTCAGTGGCCAAAATTCAAGGGTCAAATTATAAATTAGTTGTGCTTGTAGTCAGCAGTTTAGTTATTCTGATGATGTTTTTGTTACAGCTTTGTCAGTTTTCAATGTTATTCATTCATGGCACAAAATGAGATGAGACGCATTAACTTAGTAAAAGACCAATGAATGAGATATCAATCATTTTAATGCATTATATATAATCACAGTTATCTTACCAATTGAGTCATTAGGAAAATAAGACCGAAAAGCTTTCATTTTAATAACTTACGATAATATTATGATTTTATGATTATGAAACAAGGTTTTAATCGTTCTCAGTTTGTATAAGGAAAGTTACCATCTAATACCTTAATATTACTACTGTGCTGTACTCACTGTAAGTTGTTTTTCAGAGACTTTAAATTTCCTTATTCATAAATTATTACCTAAAATAATGTCATGTCATCAAAAGTAACAATTTGACGTAGTCTATCTAAAACGGTAATAATTCTATGCTATGATTGGTAGAATTCGTAATAATAGGTTGTACACCCCAAGAGGTGATAGTCGCTTGCTCCAGGCCTACGACAGCTTTAGTTCCAAAAAATGCGTTATGGCGCTACTTTCGGTAGCCATGTTGTTGGCAGCCATTTTGGCTGTTGAGTGTTGCGTATAACTGTCAAACTGACAGATTGTATTTTCAGTAATTTCGTAATTTCAGTCATTCGTGTTCATGTCGAATCTCTGGGTTAGTTTGTGTATTATTCGTTCTCATCGCTTTATTGCTTGAGTTGAGACATAATATATAATGGTGAGTAGATACTCTCTCTACAAATAGCCTTTGTTCACATTATCTGCATAGCAGTTGCAAATTATCTAGGATAAAAAGTATCCATCATCATTATAATTATCATAATATCCATCTGTATGTTAGTCCAGGTCATGGTCTAACTGTGTACCAAATTTCATCCAAATATGTTGAACTGTTAAACCACAATTGCATAACAAACATCTAAATCATTGTCTAAACTTTGACATTATTTTATAAATTAGTAGGATTGTGATCCATCAAATTAAGTTGTACTCAATAGCTTTTTTGTTTGCAGATGGAACTATTGAGATGTCAGGACAACACCTAAGTGTAGTGTATGATCCCCCACACTTACTTAAGGGGCTAAGGAACAACCTCCTTACAAAAGACATGTTTTTCAAAAGCAAAGTTGCCACTTGGAAGCATATTGAAATGGTATTTGGTGCTGATTGCCAACTAGGTCATACTAGAATGCATAAAAAACTAACAGAGCACCATATTTACGCAGCAAAAATGAAGAAAATTAAAGTGAGTGTAGCTGCCCAAACTCTGAGTGCAACAACCAGTGGAATGCTTAAATACACTGCATTGTTCAGTAAGTTTTTACTTTGTTATCAATCAATCACTCACTTACTCACTTTACTTTAATTTATTTAGGGTCTCCGACAAAAGAAACACAAGAATTCACACTATACATATTCACTCTTTGTTAAAAAGAATTAGGTTTTTATTAATTGGGTTTTAATTTTTACAATTGAGCCATTATGACTAATAAGACGTTTGATTTAAACTAATATACTAAGAATAATACCAGTTGCACTTTCTTGTAGTCTGATAGAATGGAAATGGAAACATTGTTTGTTTGTTATACTTATATATAATTATGTATTTCAGAAACTACAGCCTCGGGTCAAAATGTCAGTGAGACAATGGCCACAACAGGCGAAGCTGTGGAATTCATGGACAAGCTCTTTGACAGCGTGAATGGATCTCGAGGGAGTACTGTCCGGGGCAAACTTCGTGGACCAATAAAGCCAAACGCCCATCAAATTTTAAATTTTTGGACAGAAGCCAAACAAATATTAAATAATATTCAATATATTGATAATAGTAGCAAGAAAGCCCTCAAAAATAATAAAATCTATAAGGTTCGAGTTCCTTCTCTTAATGGGTGGGTTACAACTATAGAAAGTTTTGAAAGGTTGTCTAAACTGTTGTTCGAAAAATATGATATACAATATTTTTATCCTAGAAATGTTAATCAGGATCCTCTTGAGAATTTTTTTGGTAGGATCAGAGCCATCAACTACAGGAACGTCAATCCTGATACAAATACTTTTTTGAATGCTTTTAAATCACTGCTAATGTCCAACGTTATGGGTCCACATTCAATATACGCAAACTGTGAGGATGATACAGGAAACACAGTTGTAGATTTTTTTAAACTCATATCTTCATCCAATGTTGATGAGAGTTCCTCATCAACATTTGATGAAGATAAAGAAAATGCCGTGTGTAGTAGACCCATAACAATGACGCAAAACGTTAGCAGTAACCAATCACTAAATCCAGTAAACGAAAGATTGCGCGTGCACTCTTCTGCATATACAGCAGGGTATATGTGCAGGAGAGTGACAAACAAATTTAATTGTAGGAGATGCTCTGATACTTATACGCAAACAAAAAGAGATGTATTTCATAAATGGATTGAACAACGAGAATATACCCTTTTAAAACATCATAATTTAACATATCCATCAAAGAAGTTTCTAATGTTATATAGGAATATCTCGGGCCTTATACATGATTACTTGAATAAGTATGCATACAAAAAATGTGTAAAAAACATTTAATAATAGAAATAATAAAGAAATTTGATTTAAATTGGTTGGGGTGTACAGGTCATAACACCGAAGTAAAGGAATGGTTGCTTAATTTAATGATACGCACCCATGTTCATAATTGGTGCAACATAATTAATAAAATTTTAAACGGAGGTGTACAAGAAAAACTTGTGAAACAGATGTGTGCACCTCAACAAATTGCCTTTGAGAAATATAAAGCCCATAGGTTAAGACGAAAAAATAAATAAAAAGTAAAATCTAAAGTCTTTTTTTTACATTTCTTTCGTTATATTCGTATCCAATGAACATATAGGAAGAAACATTGAACATTGCAAATAATAAAATTAACCCTTTAAGAATATTCCATGGCACATCACTATGCTATCGATATTCTATGCCGGATGGTCAGCGTCATTTTTATAGTACGCTGTGGGTCATCCCTCAGTGACATTACGACACTAGCGCTTGGCGCATATTTTTGGAACTAATCGTCAACCATAGTACTGTCCTATCTGTCTCCGACTAGTATATAGTTATCTGTGGCTTGCTCCCGCCCCCGCTTCACCGTCCGGTCGAACTAAGAAACGGCGAGAATGGCATTTGTGCGTGAAATTGTATCAGTTTTTATGTGAACAAATGCATATATTTCTCACATTAGCAACTTCACCCTCCGACCTATAGTCCCCCGGTGTAATTATTTATCCCTTCACAGTGTTGAACTATGTGCCGTTTTAGATACTTTTGTGTCGAAGAATCTGTGTGACTGGTTCGGGGTGGTATCCCATGAATTTTGTTTAATTGTGGTTTAGTAATAATGGTCAGACTTCCCGCTAACATCGTTGGAATTTAAAACATTCGGTGAGTCATCAACATTTTGAGTTTATACGTTAGATGTAATCATGTAAATCTCACAAGAACGTGCATGTCGATCTAAAAATACCAAGAAAACTTGTATTGTAGCGATGTTCTATTCGGTATCGTGTTAGTCGGGCTATTTATACTCAAATGTATTTGTTTTCCTCACACTTCCGTGTGTTCTGAGGAATGCAAATATGAATTTGAATTCTTACTTTTCTATTTATAAAATTCTTACCACGTAGCTACATGCTTTCATCGTTACTTTCAACTCGCAGATGTCTTCTAGCTTGACTCCTAAAATACCTACACATTTCTCAGTCCTTCAATAAGTGGATAATTTGTTAATCTGTTAGCAATGCAGTAACATAGTAGTGATCTATGCTAATTATTTTGACAATAAATACAGTAACTTTAATCAGCTAAGCACTTCCTTAGAAATAGCCATGCAAGCTAAACATGAACCTGTAACAGGCAAACAACCTAAAGTCAGAACCAAAATATTCAATCTTTATGCGTTCAATCTATTCAAAAAATATTCTTACTTCATATCTTATCATTTTATCACTAAAACACTCGATAATATTTCAATACTAATTTGCAAACCTAGAGAAAATAATATTTTATCATTGTCTACATCATTGTCTTGGCAGCAACACTCACAAAATTGTGCCTTGTCAATGTCAAGTCAAAGGAAATTGATGACCAAAAAGTTTGCTAACAGCTGAGAAATTAAGTAAACAAATGTTGTATTTAAATAGGTTTCCTTATCCTATCTGTTGAATGAGTAATTTATTACTCAGCGCTCAGTAGCTTCTGGAAAAATGTTTTTATACTGATATAACTTAATTTAAATTTATGAAAGAAAACTTTTGTTAAGTACAAACTTAGCAAGACAACAAACAAAAACAGCTAGAACTCATTTGTACAAAATGTGAATACACTAATAATGCTTAAAAATTCATACTTATTATTGTTGCTGGTGTTCTTTTATAACTTGTTGTCAATCCTAATGTTGATACAAAGATTAAATATCACTTCCTGTGTAAATATAATGAAGTATAGAATGTTTTTTTAGCATATCAGCATATAGCACACCCAGTACTGCTTAAAAATAGTTTAATTTTATAATACTTTTACATTTTGTTTTTAATACTTTTAATTCTATGATTGTTTAGTAATTTGAAACATATAGCTTGGTTGTAAGTAACACATCATTATTGTATTATGTCTAGAGGATGGGCTGCTGTACTACAAACTGTTTTTGGTTATTGGGGAATGGCATCTCGCAGGTCAACCTAGGAGCCTCAATAAATTAAGGCCTTCAGGCAGGGCATAAAATTTATAAACTAAGCGACTACATGCTAAGGGCACCATATAGTTACCAACAGTCATTGCATACTGTTACTGTGGAGCATATATATAATGGCAGTAGCCGTATGACCACTAGACCATGTAAACAACTAAGTACATGTACTGTACACCAATCGATTTTTAGTAACAAATCTTGTCATGTTAAGTAATTAGCAGAATGGTTATTTACTGCTGTGAGTGGTATATTCACCTGTAATAATTTTTATTAGTAAATAAGAGGACAATCATTCTGCTGTAATATTATTCAAATCTGAATTAAGCACAAATCATCCATATTTAATTTCATTATATTCTAAAGGTATTCTTTAAATAATGCTGTTATTTCCAGTCACCTTTAATGGCTTTTCTGATGAATATAGTCTATTCATAAGGATTTGATCAGAGCATTCAAAATGATAAAAATATCTTAGCTCAGGCACCAAATTGTGAATGAAAAGGTCAGTCCATTAAAAGCATAAAGTAACAACAGTATCCAACCAAAGTGTCTTCGCAAATCCATAAAGTGTTGCGAAAAAATCAACAGGTGTAGATTTCTAAGGAAACACATCATTGTTATGAAAATTGCGATAGAAGTCATCAGTCTGCCTCTGCATTCATACTGGTCTTAATTAACGATGTCTCAAGAAGCCAATGAAAATGATTGCGTACCTAATTAGCTTTTATCAGCAGACTAGTTAGTAGGTACTTGGAAAAATTCTTATGTGCAATTTGTTGTCTGGCCCGAGTCACTCAATGTTTGCCTTTGTATTTAGAATTGTGTTTGGCTAAGAATAAGTATACCTTGGTTTTTTTTGGCCGTTTCTGTCTGACATAAAATACTTATAGAGATACATTACATATTTTATGATAAGCTCCGAGTTTATTTGATTATGTATGAATGCTTCTGATAAGAAGATGGAGCCGTAATTTAATAAAGTAGTAGTGAATGTTCTCAATACATTCTACATAGGGAAAAGTTACTTTAATTTCGGATGTTCTTTTTAATGGAGTTCGGTTAGTGTCTTTGGTTTTGTATTTTCGTTTTTTGCCACCAACTTCTGAAATTAAAGTAATTTTTCACTTTGTAGTGTTTTTTTGGAGATTGGTTGTTTTTTTATTAACCTACTTCAAAAAAAGGATGAGGTTGTATTAAACATTTTATTTTTCAGTTTTTGCCTGTGGTACTTACCTTATACTTACGTACTTACTTACTTACAAATTCGTATACCTTCACTTGCTAAGTAAATAACAGTGACAGGAAGTTATAACATCATCACTATACACTAAGTGGAAAAAATACATATTATTGAAGCTGACTTTAAAAACCACTCATCAGAACTTGACCAAAATTTGTGACCTTGCAAACAAAAGAAGAATGTTTCAAATTGGTTTATACTTGATGGAGTTCTGAGGTAGCAATCATAAAAAAAAGGAATATACATAACCAAATAGAGAACTTCCTCCTTTTTTTGAAGTTGGTTAAAAATACTAATCTGTAGACTGAATGAATTTTAATAATCATCAACCTGCATTAGTTTTATTATTTGATTGATCTCTAGTAGTTTTCTGTCCTTATCAATGGCTAGACGGCGGAACAGGCAACAGCTAAAGAGTATTCTCAGAATAAAGGCCCCGCACATTGTTATCAATTAACAACTAAAATAATGCATCGAATTTCGAGACATTGAGAGATTTAAAACAAATCTAGTGCCTGCTGAGCAATGAGCATGAGGTCCTGGTTTCGATTCCCGGGTCAGGCAAAGGTTTTCCATCTGGATTTTATCATCAAATAACTTCTCCCGCTCTGGGCGGAGCGGGAGGGCGTGTCAGACTCTTACTGACTAAAACCCACCCGTGTTCCTTTAGTTGCCTGTGCCAGGGGCCACGGTAACCCTCTTGGACTTTTCCGCAACCCTAGCAGGCATCGGTCCTAGCAAACCCCGTCATTGGTGCTGACATCTCTTTGAGGCGCGCGTGGAACACAACGCACCGTCGACCCGGGCCTGGTCCTTATCGAACGGCGAGCTGCCCATTGCTCGCCGTTCACAAGCCCGCGCCTACGGTTGCCGGGAATCGGCCTGCGATTCCCGACGCCCAGGGCGTCTCCTGCGGCGGCTAGGGGCGTGAGGGCGCAAAGTTTGCCTCTCCCGTGCGACCTCCCCTGCGCCAGGACCAGCGTGTCGTCAGCGTAACAAACCACGCTGACGCCGCTAGGGAGGTCGGCGCGCAGCACCCAGTCGTATCCGATGTCCCACAGATGCGGCCCCAGGACCGATCCCTGTGGGACACCGCACGACATCTCTTGCCGGTTCCATACTCCCTGGTGACCGGGGTAGATGACGGCCCTGTCTCGGCTCGGGAGGAGGCACGGCTCCCTGTCGTTTCGGGCGACGCAGGTGCTCTCGGGGTATGGTTGCTTCGGGAAGTACCTGTGTCGCATAAACAGGTAGCCGGACGCCCGGTGTCGCCACTGCGTTGACTGCCGGGAGGACACGGCGTGGCATACGCTGGCAGAGTGTGTCGCTTGGGAGGAGCCGCGCCGTGCCCTCATCTCAGAAGTAGGCAGTGACTTGTCGCTGCCGGCCGTAGTCGAGTCGATGGTCGGCAGCGCCGAGTCCTGGGACGCGGTGGTCTCCTTCTGCGAAACAGTCGTCTCGCAGTAGGAGGCTGCGGAAAGGGAGAGGGAGGTCTCATCTACTCACCCGGCCCGCAGAAGGCGCACCGGGCGTCGGCGGAGGGCGGATAACGCCCTCTTCCAGCCCCCCTAAATGGGTCCAGGGGCGACGGACTCGGGGACGTCCATCGCCCCCCACACATCAGGACCCGAGGTGGCGGCGCGTAGTGTTCCACGCGCGCTCCTCTTAGACGTCACGGGGGGAGTCCAACACCCCCCCCCCCCCCCCCCAGACCCGAAGAGGCCCGCAGTGGCGGGCCGGCACCAGTCGGGGGTTGCGGAAGGATCATACGTTCCCGCGACCCCCGGCGTAGGTGTGAGATGGAACACCGGGGTGGTTTTTAGTCAGTAAGAGTCTGACAGACCCCGCCGCCCGCCCCAGGGCGGCGGACATGAGGATTTTCCACCCCGGAAAAAAACAAAAAAAAAAGGAGCCGCTTCAAGGCAGCCCCAGCCCTTTCCAGTCTGTGAGCCAAACGTCGGAAATGCTCCACGAAGTTCCACCGGCTGTCGAGGACGAGTCCCAGGTACTTCATCGTCGACTCGACGCCGATGTGAACACCTCCTACCGTTATTTGGGAACCCGACGACGGTGGCGCGTTCCGAAGACCACCAGTTCCGAAACTGGAAAGTACTACGCGAAACTGCTGTCCGTTGAAAAAGGCTGTGTGTCTTGATGATGATGCGAAAAGACCGCCATCGGTTCTATTCTAATTAGGGTTAACATCCGTCCGGATATGTCCGGATTTTGGCTCCCCGTCAGGACTAACTAGTCCGGCCTTGTCATTCTACTTTTCGACATAAGGGGTAGTTTTAGTATCTTTGTAACGAACGCCGACAAAAGAAAGATTAAAATGTCCGGACGTTTTTGGCAAATGTCCGGCTTTTTGTCAGGACGTTTCATATTTCAAAATGGTAACCCTAATTTTGATGTATGTTGTGTAGCTATAATGTTCTTCCTTTCAGGGTATAATAAAAATTAAATTTCTATTTAACTACGAGTACTTAAAATGATGACTATGAATGACAGTGTCGTGTTTTGTTTCCAGTGCCCCAACCGGCATGGATGAGGGTTTACTCAACGACCTTCTCGAGTGCTCCGTTTGTCTGGAGCGACTCGACACCTCGTCGCGTGTCCTACCATGCCAGCATACCTTCTGCCTCAAATGTTTGAAGGTGAGTTGTAATATTAAGGCAGTTAAAGCAAACAGTGAAAGACTAGCGGCTATTGATGGCTTTAGCTAGCGGTATCTAAGTACGCCCAGGGTTCGTATGGGGTAGTGTCATCATTGTTCCAATGCCAAAAAGAGATGGAGCTATACAAGTCTGTAACCGCCATCCCTTTTCAACAAGAACAGTAAGGCTTTCACACGTAGCTATACTGCCCCAGGCAGGACACACTGGGCAGCCAGCGGGTTCAGCGTGGGTCGTATGTCGACGAATTTTTGGTTTTAGTACGTACCGGTTTTCTCACGAAGCTTTTGTTCACCGTTTTGAGAGCAGTAGTGATGAAATAAATTGTACAAAATGCCCGGTTAGCATAAAGCATAATCAGCCTGTAATGTTCCCACTGCTGGGATACAGGCCTTCTCGCGGTGAGAGGGAGTGGGCCGTAATCCACCACGTGGGCCCAGTGCGGTTTGGTAGATGCCACATGTCTTGGAATTTTTTGGTTTTAGGACATGCCGGTTTCCTCACGATGTTTTCCTTAGCCATTTTGAGAGCAATGTTGATTAAATAATTTACACAAAGTAAAGCGCTTCTCTGGGTTCGAACCTACGATCTGCAATTCGTAAGTCGCGGCCGTTACCACTGGGCCACCGCTGCTGCCTGCTTGCCTGGGTTCAAATTCAAACCCGCGAACAACAACGGCCGTTAACGTTGCCACTGGACCACCACTGCTCTCTCTTTTGTCTCTGCATGGGATAACAGATAGTTTATTTAAAATTATTATCTTCGTTAATTTGTACAATCAACATCAGAAACGATTTGACAAAGTTTAAGGGGCTAACAACAGCTAAAACGCGGTCACTGTCGGACTGCGTAGAAAAGAAAGAGAAGCGCGATGACACAAAGCAGGTAATTTATTGCAAAATATGAAGCAATTCTCTATTTACAAAAAATCGACTGATTGGACTAAAAAAATAAAACACTATCACGTTAGTAAATATTGCTTGAAGAACAATCTGAAAAAAAAAAACAGAATGATTGCATATGCTTTTAATCGTTAAAATAACTTTTTAGAGGTATCTTCATGACTTGTTTCTATCGTACCAAATAAGTTGTATTATGTTTTCAACACACTATGTAACTAGCATATACCCTGAAGAATATCATATAGTTTTCTGATTTTTTTTACTGCAGGGTATCATATTATACTTTTAGGCATTATAACACTCGCGTTTAGGTCATGTAGTCCCCTTATAAATAATCGTCCAATGACTGATCCTTGTTTGCTATTAACTGAAACGATTTGAAGGCCAGTTTAATCAATTGTCTAGGGTCCTGAATTTCCCCTCTGTAAGTTATCAGGTTTGAAGCGGTTTTGTGTAGACTTATGATGTCTTGTTTTTTAAATGAATGAAAACTCAATTAGATGTAAACGTGTTCATTTATCTATGAGTAAGCGTTGTTTAAAGGTTTTTTTTATTTTTAACACTAGCTCGTACGAGCCGCGAACTATCTATACCTACCGATGAAATATTCATAAGAAAACAAAGCGGTACTAGAATCAAAACAAGTAACAAGTCTTATAAGTATAGTACATAATGAATTATCATAACTCCGGTCTCGAACATCCTTCCTAAGAATACTTAGCATCGATTGTTTTTCATCATTGATAACCTTTTGACAGCGTTCGTGGCAAGACCTTTAGGCTTTGTCTACAATTCTGAATTTCTGGTTTCTAAGTACAATTGTCTGATCCAACCATACTGTATCGGAGGACAATCGTTCATTTTGAATTGACAAAAAATTAACCACCCTGGGCCCAGACAGAGGTCTCTTAAAGATAAGTAAAGTAAAACGTCATGGGTATAGACATCATCTGCTGTCCTGTTTCTACGGGCTATCGTCCACAACGCTACTCAAAAGACAAACTCAAATTACTAATGAGTAGCCAGAATGTCAAAGCACTAGTATTTCAATAGCGGTCCGTAGGTAGATACATGACGCGACTAACTAACGCGAAAGTCTAGCGTGCCGCGGTAGCCTGCGAAAATGGTTTAATTGAAATAAATGCTTTGAGTTTGAGTTTGAATCATATTTTGATCAACATACAACCGTTTTATATTCATTCGTATCCATATTACGTTTTTTACAAAAAACGTAAAAAAAAAATCGTTTGCGATTGCGATGTATACCTACTGGACGGACCTAACATTAAACTAATCACCAATCCGTTTGCAAAGCTTGGTGATTATGGGAAACTTCTGATGGGCTGACCACCATGATCGCAACAAATTCATTTTTTTTTATAAGGATATTGTAATATAATAATTACTCAACTATGATTCCCGGGTGTTTTATCCTCAAAGGAAAAAGTATGAAATAAATTCATAAACTTTGCGGTCTGTAATTCCGATTTCAGGAGTATATTCAGTAGACACCTATTCTGAAAATCGTGCCGCAGACGATTGCTCGGAAAAATGTTTAAAAACAGCAAGATTTTTAGCTACAAGTAAGAATTCAAATTAAACAACGCACGTCATAGAAGCGCACTATCGTCCACCGCTAAACATAAGACTCCACATAGACCTCACCTCAACAACAGACGTCTTTAAGGGAATTATGCCAAATCTCCACGGATGCTGTCAAAAGAGAACATTGCTATGATTCCTCTTGTGATCTTTGCTCCATCTGCGAGTGTATTATGCTCCAGAAAGTGGCCGCAGAGCCGCATTGGGAAAGGGCCGATCCTGGTTGGAGACAACCGGGACAGGGGAACGGGGACACACCGGGAAGACAACCGCCATAGTGCCCAAGGGTCATAGGTTTATAACACTGAATCCCAAACCTTTACATCTTCAGGGTCGCAACCTCGCAGGCGCTGACAGCGTTACTGGGGAGGACGTAAACCTCGTGCTACTATACCGCGAGGGAGTTTGGGAAACCTCGGTTTACCCGGAGAACTGGCATAGGTATAGCACAGAATGCTAATAAAAGAGAACCTGCCCTTCCTCCTGTCACCTCACTCAACACGCACTACAAGAAAGACATTGATCTGCCAATCGACACGTCTCTTTGCTAAACATACCAGTAGTTTATTTTCCAATAAACATTGCGCCATTAAAACATCATAGTCAATGTAGTAACGTTTTTGTAACGAAGTCATTTATGTTCGGGCTCTGGAATTGGGGCAGCGTAATATAAACAAGTACTACCGGTGTACAGGCGGATGAGAACAGAACAGGCGTTTTTTTTTTCTAAAAGTATATGGCCCAGAACTTATTCCGAAGACCTTGGATAAACGGCTTTTAAAATTTATGAATGAAGCTAATGTTTGGGATCGAATCCAGGCAGGCGCTTTACTTTTGTCGGCGACGAGACCCTATCTGAGCACTATGGCGCAAGTAGTGGCGGGACCGCCGTGAAAAAGTAACGTAGAAATATTAAGTCAATAGTTAGAAAAGTTTAGAAAAGGATTTATTTAATGTTTCTATATTCTAATTAGTTTATTTAACTCACATTTGTTATTAGTTTTTGTATTCCGAACTAATAAGACTGTATTGAAAGGATTTCTTACAAGAATAATGTTGTTCACGTATAATTACGTAAGTTGAAAACTCACTTTTTTGTTTATGGACGGATTTTAATAATTTTTGTTTTTAAAGATAGGTTTAGTCACAAAACTAATATATCCGTTTGAATTGTAAGAATCGGGCCATTAGTTTAGAAGATATAAGGGATTTTCTATAGTGAAAATGTGCCAACCTATGTTTTTAACAGTTTTTGTTCTAGAAACTTTTTATTGTTAATAGTTACGTTCCAAATTAATATTTAATTAGATTAAGGACATAATAAGGTATAATATATACAAAAATTGTAAGGATATATCGATAAAATATAATAAAAAACGGCTTGACAGATTTCGGCTATAGGGAAAATTGCAAGCAAAAGGGCCTCAAAAATCGCGGTTCTCGTTAAGGTAACGTAGGCCGGCCGCGCCTTGTATAAATTCAGGGCCATTTGCCGGCAAAAGTCAGTCGCAGCTCAGCCGTCGAAGAGGCAACAACTACCAAGAAGCCGAAATCTGCCAGCAAACTTAAGAAGAAATTCTGCAGTTTCATTTCACCGCCTCTTCGCTGCCCATCTCTCCGTGGTCCTCCTAGTGGGTGTACCCCTACTAACCTACGCATTCAGGGGTGCGTGGTGACGTGTGTCGCCAGCGAGACAATAGGGTAAAACATACGTCAAAAACGTGGGAGACTGTCCCAGGCAACCGTAAGGTACTGAACATACCCCGGTAGCCGCAACAATTGGTCCTTCGAGCGTCGGATCCCTGCAAGAAGAAGAAGAAGACAGAAGATTGAGAAGCCTGCAAGAAGATTGAGAAGCCTGCAAGATGCCAGTAACCAGGTCACAGAAGGATGCCCCCTTACGTCCCCCGTCCCGTCCTACCAATGTGGGCGCGACAGAAGAAGGTTCAGGGTCAGAAGGGGTCACGTCTGCGTCAGCGTCAGCATCATCAGGCACGTACACATCATCGGGCACGTACACTTCTTCGGGTGCAACGACTACGGCGGGGACCACGATAACAGAGACCACGGTTGAAACTGTGACCACAGCATCGTCCAAGAAGAAGGAAGATGCAAGAAAGGAGACGACAAAGAAGACCCCAGAAGATGCCCCGGAAGAGGGTGTTCGCAATTCAGGCGGAACCCTAAAACCGATGGGGGTCAGTCGTCGTGCCAGGTCTACGAAGACCACGAGCTCCTCAGCCAGAAGACGCGAGCTGGAAGCCAGAGAAGAATTAGCACGCCTGGAACTGAAACAAGCACAGGCTGCGGCGAAGCTAGCCCGTGTCAGACTGGAGATGACACAATATGAAGATGAGGACTCCGTGGATGATGATGAAGACCAGGCAAACAGAACAGCACAGGTGCAGAACTGGATTGAGTCATCAGTATTAGGAGATGGCAACAAGAAACAACCAGAGCAGCGAGGTCAGCACCCTGCAGAAGAGCCACAGAAGGTGAAGCCTGAAGAGAACTCTTCAACGAAAGGAGCTACGATCGAGATTCAAGCGTTGGCGACTGCATTGAAAGAAGCCTTTTCCACAAGAGGAGGACCAGCAGCGCAGCCAAGCTACATCCACGAGCTACCCTTCTTCGATGGCAGCAGCAGCGAGTGGTTGGCCTTCAAGGTTGTTTACGAAGATACAGCACCGATGTTCAACGAAGTCCAGAATATGGCGCGTTTAAGAAGAGCGCTGAAGGGCACTGCAAGAGAAGCTATCAAGAGCCTGTTGTACTCCGAAGCCTCTCCGTCAGAAGTAATGCAAGCCCTAAGAAGAAGATACGGAAGACCTGATGCACTGGTGTTGGCAGAATTGGACAAGGTCAAGGCATTACCGAAGATTTCAGAAAGCCCAAGAGACATCTGCATCTTCGCGAGCCAGGTCAACAACAGCGTAGCAGCAATTAAGGGTCTGAAGAAACCACAGTATCTGCATTCACCTGAGATGGTGAAGCAAATCTTAGAGAAGATGCCGACGGTGCTCAAGTTCCGATGGTACGACTTCACTGCAGCAACAGAAGAAGGCGACTTCTCCGACCTGACGTTTGTATCCAGTTTCCTGAACACAGAAGCAGACAAATGTGGAGCCTTCGCGACTTCAGAAGAGAGGAGCGGGTTCAAGAAGGCCAACCGACAAGCGACACATTCAACGAAGGAAAGGAACTTCAAAGAAAAGGATGCAAAGCAGCAAGAGAAGACTTGCCCTATGTGTGAGGGTGAACATTTTCTCGTCGAATGTCAGAAGTTCCAGAAGACGTCGGTGCAAGATCGGTGGGCAATAGTTAAGAAGAGTCGTGTCTGCTTCAAATGTCTTCAAGGGAAACACAGGAAGGAGAGTTGCAGAAAACCACCTTGCAAAGAATGCAAGAGGTGGCATCATCATCTGCTACACGTCGAATCAGAAGAAAGGACCTCGGAGGAAAAAAGGGAGACACCGCAAGAGGCATCAAGCGTCACAGCATCGGTGAACGCAATCAACAACACAAGGGCATACCTGAAGATAGTTCCAGTAGAAGTCTTCGGGTCAAAAGGATCTAAGAAGATATTGGCTCTTATGGATGAAGGGTCAACCGTGTCACTCCTGGATGAGAAGGTGGCACAAGAAGTCGGCGCTCAAGGAAGCAAGGAAGAACTAGTCATTGAAACAGTGGGAGGCAGGTTGATAAGGAAAAAGGATTCTCAGAAGCTGGACCTCACGGTGAAAGGGCTTCATCAGGGAAGCAAGAAGACCTTGAAGAGAGTCCGCACTATCGACGAGTTGAAGCTTGCACCACAGTTTCTGGACAAGAATAGGATTCAAGATTATCCACACTTGAAGAAGATCGCCGACTCTCTGTATTACGAAGGGGAGTCACCTCAGTTGCTCATAGGTCAAGACAATTGGGAGCTAATTGTGACTCAAGAAGTAAGGAGAGGGAAACCAGGGGAACCAGTTGCTTCAAGAACAGGACTTGGATGGGTGCTCCACGGGTCAGACATCGGAGGTGCAAGACCAGTGCACTTTCTGAACACATGTCTGCATGTCAGCACACCAGAAGAAGAGATGCATCAAGCCATCAAGGATCACTTCGCAATAGAAGCACTTGGTGTGCAACCAAGAAGACCTACTACGGATTCAGAAGGAAGAGCACTCACCATCCTAGAAAAAACCTGCAGAAGACTTGAAGATGGTCGATTCGAAGCTGGACTTCTGTGGAAGAATGAAGAAGAACAGATGCCAGAGAGCTACACGTCTGCCAAGAACCGATTGATCAACATTGAAAAGAAGATGGACAAGGATCCTCAATTGAAGGCGGAATACAGCAAGCAGATCCAGCATCTAATCGACAACAAATATGCAGAAGAAACACCTGAAGCACAAGAAGAATCCAAGAAACTATGGTACCTCCCTCATTTCTCCGTGGTTCATCCACTGAAGAAGAAGATAAGGATCGTCTTCGACGCTGCAGCCAAGTCAAAAGGAAGAAGCCTGAACGACGCTCTACTGTCTGGACCAGATCTACTACAGTCGCTCTTCGGTGTACTTAGGGCTTGCAATATCCGTTCATTTTTACTATCCGGATAATGCGGATATTAATATTTTACTATCCGGATTATCCGGATAATGCGGATAATACGGATATTTTTTAGTTTGTATTATAAATAATACTGATAAGCTTTTGTGACACGTTTTTCAGTCTCTCAAGCAAAATGACAAAGAAATAATAAACTATACCAATATTTCAAGTAACAATCACATAAAAAATATAGTATACTTTCTTAAATTATACAATAAAACAACGAAACCGCAAAAATCATTAGTTTTCTTCTATAGAAACAATTCTAATTATAAATTAGAGCTTACATTTATTACATATCAACAACATGCCAATCAAATCAACCTATTGAAAACATAATAATTAAATAACAATCTCTTTCCCTGGCAAATCAGCTCAATTATTAAACAACAATAGTATAAATCAAATATAATAAAACAAAAATGAAAAAAATAATCAAATTGCCCTTTATAATATAAATTACGAAATTCTTTAATGATTGTTTATTTAAATTCTGGAAATATGATCTTAAAAAGCTTAAACAATCTAATGAATCTTCTTTCATGGAAGTTCCTAAATGGTTACATACATTCTTTTGTTTTCCTTCTGCGGTGTATTTATACAGCACCGCAGACTTGGTCGGTGATTTTTTAAACATCTTGAATTGTTGACTACTTTTTTTAACTCTTTTTATTATTTCATTATAATCTTGTAAACAAACTTCAGTTTTACGACCAGTTGCATGCATTACTTGTAGCTACAATAAACCTTCTTCACCATCGGAGTCTTCAATTTCTTGTACATTTATTTTGATATTAAAATAATAAATAATTTAATAACAGTTATGTACTTTACAGATGACTGCTTTTTATTTAATATTTAAAAGAGAAATACAACTATCCGTAACATCCGAAAAATCCGGATGGTGATGCAAGTAAAATCCGGATTTGAAAATCAGAGGATATCCGGATAATACGAATATCCGGATATCCGGATTGCAAGCCCTAGGTGTACTACTGAGATTCCGACAAGGACCTTTAGCAGTGGCGGCTGACATCAGGGAAATGTTTCTGCAAGTTCGCATCAGACCAGAAGATAGAGACAGCCTGAGGTTCCTGTGGCGCGGGGATCATCGCGACGTGTCACCGAAGAAGTACAGGATGACATCAGTTATCTTCGGTGCAACATCATCTCCGAGCACAGCCATCTACGTGAAGAACCGAAACGCAGCGGACTACAAGGAACAGTATCCAGAGGCAACAAGGGCAGTCGAGCTGAACCACTACATGGACGACTACTTACACAGCTTCCATTCAGAAGAAGACTTCAGAAGGGTAACAGCGCAGGTAGACTTCATACATAAGAAGGCGGGCTTCGAACTCAGGGGATGGGCATCAAACCGACCTGAGTTACTGCAAAACGTGAAGACAGAAGCAATCGAAAAGACGGAAGTGGACCTTGGTGAGAAAGAAGAAAAGACACTGGGACTACGCTGGTTCACAGAAAGGGACTCCATCGGCTTCAGGGCAAACCTCCGGAACACTCCAGAAGAAATAGCCAAAGGGTTCAAGGTGCCTACGAAGAGAGAAGTCACCAGCGCAGTCATGTCAACTTTCGATCCACTGGGATTAGCATCACCAGTCCTCATCCAAGGCAAGAAGCTGCTTCAGAACATATGGCGGAGCGGCGTCGGTTGGGATGAAGAAATAGAAGAAAAGGAATATGAAGCATGGAAAACATATCTAAAGAAGATGGAGCTTCTACAAGACCTTCAGATCCCGAGATGTTTGGCGCCACATCGCACCGAGGGGGAGCTGCACACTTTCACAGATGCAAGTGAAACAGCGTATGCAGCTACAGTCTACTGGAGAACAGAAGACACAAATGGAACATACCACGTCAGCTTGGTAGCAGCAAAAGTACGAGTCACTCCATTGAAACCGGTATCGATCCCGAGATTAGAACTGCAAGCGGCCCTCCTTGGAAGCAGACTGGCTCATTCAGTAGAAGAAGAAATGGATCTGAAGATTGTCAAGAAAACGTTCTGGACAGACTCCAGCATCGTGCTCTCCTGGATCAAGACAGACCCGAGAACATTTAAAACGTTTGTGGCTCATCGCTTGGCAGAAATAGAGGATCTTACCAAGCCTCAAGATTGGAGATGGGTACCTACGGCGCAGAACCCTGCAGATGACTCAACGCGTGACGTACCAGAAAACTTCGACTACAATCACCGATGGTACACCGGCCCAGAATTCTTAAGAAATGAAGAAACCTACTGGCCCGCAGCAAGAACATTTAAGAAGGAAACCACCGGTGAAGAGAAGACAACAGACGTCACAGCAGCAGCAAGCACCACTCATCCATCACCAGATCCTGAGAGGTTTTCATCCTGGAAGAGACTTTGGCGAGCCACAGCAAGAGTACTGCAGTTCATACAACTCTGCAGGACAAGAGAAATGGTCAACGTCAGCAAGGAAGATCCCACCTGGAGAAAGACTAAAGGAAAGAAGACAAAGGTAGTCGAGAAACGACATCAGTCTTCAAGAAAGATAGCAAGGAACTACATACCGTTGAACGCAGACCTACTAGAGCAAGCTGAAACTCTTCTACTGAAAAGAAGTCAAGAAAAGAGCTTCAGAGAAGACATCAGACGTCTAGAACAAGGGAAGCAGCTAGAAGGCAGCAGCAAATTGAAGAAGCTCGACGTAGTAATCGAAGAAGGTCTCCTGCGTTTAAAGGGAAGAATCGACGCGATACAGGGCGTAACCAGAGACTACAAACGTCCCATTGTGCTCGACAGCAAGGAGAGGACAACACGACTCATCATAGAAGAATTCCACTGCCGCTTCAATCACGGAAACCACGCGACAGTAATAAATGAAGTGAGGCAACGCTTCTGGGTATTAGGACTGAGGTCAGCAATCAAGGCAGTTCAGCATCAATGTCAGTGGTGCAAAACGAAGAAGGCAAGACCACAAGAACTACCGACGGGCAACTTACCCAAAGAGAGGCTGATGCACAGTAAACCTCCCTTTACGTGCACCGGCGTAGATTACTTCGGCCCAATGACGATCACCGTAGCAAGACGTCAAGAAAAGAGATGGGGTGCTCTCTTCACATGCCTAACCACAAGGGCTGTGCACATTGAGCTCACTCCTTCCCTCTCCACCGACAGCATGATCATGGCGCTACGACGATTCGCCGCGAGAAGAGGAATGCCGAAGACCATCTACTCCGACAACGGGACCAACTTCGTCGGCGCAAATAAAGAACTTCAACAAGCGCTTGACGACATGAAGAAAGAAGACCTCACCTCAGAAGCAGAGAAGATCGGCGTGCAGTGGCTATTCATCCCTCCTGGTGCGCCTAACATGGGCGGCGCATGGGAGCGTTTGGTGCGATCCATAAAAACCGCACTAGACGCCACACTCAACGAAAGGCATCCACGAGAGGAGGTACTCCACACCCTCCTATTAGAGGCCGAGCACATAGTCAACTCGCGGCCTCTCACCCACCTCTCCGAGAGCCCTGAGGAGGAAGCACTCACTCCAAACCACTTCCTCCTCGGGCGATCCTGCGGCGCGGCGAGAATCGGCAACTTCCAAGACGACGAGCTGGTGGGCCGGCACACATGGAAGACCACGCAGCGACTTGCCGACCACTTCTGGCAACGTTGGCTGCGCGAATACCTGCCCACACTACTGCCAAGGAAGACAGCGGGAAGAAGCAGCGCCACAGACCTGCGCGTCGGAGACGTCGTCCTGATCGTCGACCAGAGCCTACCCCGATGCACCTGGCCACGCGGCAGAATCCAGCAGGTGTATCCAGGACCAGACGGGCGGATCAGAATCGTCGACGTCGAGACGCGAGGAGGAGTGCTGCGAAGACCCAGTTCGAGAGTGGTGTTGTTGGTGCCGGGAGTTTCGCCGAGCCTGGAGGACGGTGCTGCGCACGAGGGGGAGGATGTCGGCGACGAGACCCTATCTGAGCACTATGGCGCAAGTAGTGGCGGGACCGCCGTGAAAAAGTAACGTAGAAATATTAAGTCAATAGTTAGAAAAGTTTAGAAAAGGATTTATTTAATGTTTCTATATTCTAATTAGTTTATTTAACTCACATTTGTTATTAGTTTTTGTATTCCGAACTAATAAGACTGTATTGAAAGGATTTCTTACAAGAATAATGTTGTTCACGTATAATTACGTAAGTTGAAAACTCACTTTTTTGTTTATGGACGGATTTTAATAATTTTTGTTTTTAAAGATAGGTTTAGTCACAAAACTAATATATCCGTTTGAATTGTAAGAATCGGGCCATTAGTTTAGAAGATATAAGGGATTTTCTATAGTGAAAATGTGCCAACCTATGTTTTTAACAGTTTTTGTTCTAGAAACTTTTTATTGTTAATAGTTACGTTCCAAATTAATATTTAATTAGATTAAGGACATAATAAGGTATAATATATACAAAAATTGTAAGGATATATCGATAAAATATAATAAAAAACGGCTTGACAGATTTCGGCTATAGGGAAAATTGCAAGCAAAAGGGCCTCAAAAATCGCGGTTCTCGTTAAGGTAACGTAGGCCGGCCGCGCCTTGTATAAATTCAGGGCCATTTGCCGGCAAAAGTCAGTCGCAGCTCAGCCGTCGAAGAGGCAACAACTACCAAGAAGCCGAAATCTGCCAGCAAACTTAAGAAGAAATTCTGCAGTTTCATTTCACCGCCTCTTCGCTGCCCATCTCTCCGTGGTCCTCCTAGTGGGTGTACCCCTACTAACCTACGCATTCAGGGGTGCGTGGTGACGTGTGTCGCCAGCGAGACAATAGGGTAAAACATACGTCAAAAACGTGGGAGACTGTCCCAGGCAACCGTAAGGTACTGAACATACCCCGGTAGCCGCAACAACTTTGTGTAAATAATTTCATTACCACTGCTCTCAAAACGGTGAAGGAAAACATCGTGAGGAAATCGGCATGTCCTAGAACCAAAAATCCGAAGACATGTGACTTCCACCAACCCGCACTGGGTTCGCGTGGTAGACTACAGCCCCCTCCATCTCACAGAGAGAGCGAGAGAGAGAGCCTTTGTCCCAGCAGTGGGCACATTACAGGCTGATTATGCAAAGGATTTTACACTGCTCCCGTCTCGGCATGAGCTATACGACGAGAATATAACATGACGGCGTAGAAAAAATATTGTCAGTCAGGAGGATAGTAGCGCTAGGCTAGGGTGGCTAGGGTGCGCCGGGCGAGCTCTTAGTACCGATCCTCCTAAGGGTCAGACAGGATTATCACATTTGGTATCCGGGGCAAAGCGTGGACAGTGGAGGATGGATGCAATGTATGAGGCAAGAGACATATCACAAGAAAACGGAATAGTCCTAGGTGTCATTGTTGACTTCTTATATGGATGTTCTTGATTGCTATAAGCTGTTGTTGCTGCTGACTGTCGCTTGTTTGCTTTGTTGTTTGGTATTTGCGTATCTGGTGCTATACTATGCCTTGTGCCGGCTTTAAACAAACAGACACAACTCTTCGTTACCCGTCAAATCGTCATCGCATCCTGACCTACCCGTGGCATCATAAATAAGCAGTAGTTACTGTAGTTAGCTCCTCGCCCTATCTAAACACAGCGTTGAGTCACGCCTGAATCATGCAGCCATTAAACTTATATGACGTTGCAGTGTCGATTTAATTGGTAGGTTTATTAGTATAATATTTTTGATGCACTTACGTTACTGTGCGGTTTTGACAATGCGCAATTTGTACAGGGTGGCCCAGAATAACGCTGACAAGAGGTTTTACGAATTATTTTATATGTGAATATAAATACATTATAAAAATACACTTTACTTCATACGGGAATCCCTATTTGTCAACAAAATAACCTCCTTTAGTGCGGATACATAGACAACCGCTTGGTAAAATTTTCTACAATTTTCCGCACTTCCACCACAGATATTTTGTCCCACTCCCGTGTCAGAGTTGACTTCGGTTTCGGTTTAAAGAAACTTTATTCCCAATAAAGACATAAGTCACTTACTTGAGAACAGTACTAAAAATATAGATTACAATATGTTCGTCATCAGTATTACAATTTAATTTTACCCATCCAATGCATTCATTTCTCCAGAAGTGATCGATCCGCAAGTATGTGCTGGCTAAGTTGAGTTTTGAATGCATTGTAAGAGTGTATATTTCTTATACAGGACGGTAATTTGTTATAAAGCTGTGCTCCTTCAAAAGTTAGTATTTTTTTGCCATAGTTAGTTCTTGTTTTTGGTAAAACTAGCAAGCTTGCTCGCCGTGTGCTACGTTGACTAACTTGTTTATATTGAGTGAGTGTTATGTTTGAGTGAAGTGACTTTAGCTCACCAACACTTCGATGATGCGTAGCAAAAGACTGTGTAATCCATCGGATTCAGATCACGGGAGTGCCATTCTTTGCTGCTGATGAAACCAGGAAAATTGTCTTTGCACACTGTTGAACACTTAAAACCCTGTGAGCTGGACCAGAGTCTTGTTGAAATATCCATTACCGGTTACCAAAGTGCTGTTGACTCTCGAAATATGGTATTTAGGTATCAACGTTAGCAAACGATCCTTTGTCGTCTATTAAAAATATGCTGGTCTTGGTAGCGAAACAGATGAACCGCGTTTCCAAACCGCAAAAATAGATTTGAAAACCTTTCGAGAAATATTTTCCCCTAATATTTGCCACAATCACTGTGCCCCATAATTAATTATTGGGGGACCCTTGCTGAAAATACGTGAGAAAATTATACCGGATTGGAGGCTTATTATCAAACCCATTATCATATTCATTAGTCGGTAGATTGATATTTAAGAACGTGCATTTTTTTTCCTAAATCTTCTTTCGATATTGTTTCCATGAAGAGTACGCCCCCCCCACGAAATATAGCAGATAACGTTTACAAAACAAATTCAACAGAGGTAGACAGAACAATTTAAAATACTCTGTTAAACAATGGCCAAGGAGGGACATTAGCATTACTCTATTTATAATGCCTTCTCACCTGACATTTAATGCAGCCAGCCCCTTACGTCATTAAACCTTTTGTATATAATACCTACATAGTATTTATAAATACTTTGGTAGCAAGACTGGCTGACTAGAAAGTCGCTACCAGTTTTTGGCATCACACACGCAGCATTCCAATTACAAATCATGCTTGATCAGTATTTTAAAAAGATTTCTTTAATCGACCGTAAATATTGATGTTCACTTGTTACAGAAATGATTTTATCATGACGATAACTTTTTCATCGGTACCTGTTTATAGGACGGATAATTGTATTTTGGGGGTTTCAAATAGTCAGCCAGATCAGATTATTTTTTAAAAGAAAACACGATAAAGTAAAAACTTTTAGAATTCTCAATTTCAAATCATGAACAAATGAAAAGAGCACTAAATGTACTTATGTGTATTATACCACTGTGTTACCACCCTCAATTTTTTTTTCATTTGATACTGACAAAACTTGTCGGGATATTTGGGTGAAAATACATCAATCCAGCTCATACACTTACCAATCCACGCATTACGCAATTTTCGCAAATCTGGCCAGTGTCAGATCCAAATTAACTCCAATCTGACGGTGTAACCTCCGTCTAAGACAAAATTCGCCATCATATCCTTTTAACCCCCTCCGGCCTAAAGGTAAATGCTAGCATTCAAAGTACGTTTACCACGATTAGTAAGGACGGGTTCAACTCATGACCTTTCGATCGCCATTCTCCAGCCAACGCCTTAGGCAAAGGCTAAATTGTAACTTAGGCTCTATTAATAATATAGGGAGGCATTGCATGCAAGCGGTTCAGAATTATTCGATGGAAATGCTTGGGGAGGTACCCATCTACCTACCAGGGAAGAGAGGACATCTTTAAAAAGTCCATATTTCAATTGCACTAAATTGCCCTTGCCCTTATTAATGAACGTGGAGTAATACAACCAGAGTAACCTACAGATTAATTGTCACATTTTTTGAGGTTTACATTTGAAATAAATTGACTCAGCGTTTATTAATAAGGGGGTAAAAGTTTCCCTGGGTCCAATTAACTGTAAAAGTGTTCCAGAACCTTAATGGCGTAACATTCAGAATCACAAGAGTTTTTATTTTGAAACCCAACAATATTCACTTGTTTACAGAGGATTTTTTTTAAACAAACATGAGACGCATAGGGTTATGTTTTATTGTCAAAATGAAAGGAATTCCTTTCATTTTGACAATTGTCAGTCCGAGTGTATTACGCAATTTAAAGTGCAGTTGAACTTCCTTACGTAATTATTAAGCAATTAATGCATGATGAATAATGTGACCATATCGAGATGATTTCGATAAATCTCGTCCTTATAACCAGTCGTTCTGAGAACGTTAAAATCCCGTTACTCGTAGAAGCCTCATCCATTTATAGATATTAGTCGCACAATTCAAGGAAAGCTATCAAAGAATGAATAATTTGATCAAAAAGCTTCTAATAACAGTAGAGTCTTATTAAAAGAGTCTGTTTCAAGATTAAATAAAACGACCCTGCTGTAATTGAGTGTGGCGCCTGGGAGTGGTGTTTGTATGTCTTCTTCTACTCCACTACATAATTATATTGTATTGACATGGTTACTTACGAAGCAGGCTTGATTGATGTCATGTACATGTATGACATGGTCGCGGGTAATCTGAAACCTGACTCAGTGGATTCTATACATATCATCAGCAGTTTAGGTAAACAAACGTCCTAGTGACGAAGCCTCGCCATGTGGATTCTTGTATCAACCCGCATCTGAGTAATCCCCACAATCGATAACGCTTTCAGAGGATCCAATCACTGTCACGAAGATATAAATTTCTGCTCGCTATGGGCAACCAAAACATAATCAAGAGTAGAAGGGTAGTTACATAGGGTTGTTACATTAGTGATCCATAATACATCTGTTTGCTCCTACCAAGCCTTATTCTCGTGATTATTATACAGGGTGGCAGAAACATCGACGCGCAACCAGTTACCATGGATTCAGGACATATTTCTGAACCCCGCTGCGTTGAAATATTCGCTGTTCCATACATTTTGACCGCGTAGGTATTGCTCTTTTCTGTGAAACAGCAGATTTTAATTTGACACCCGACGATAAATTTCTGCGCTAGGCGGTTTAGAAAGGTACTGCCACACAGTGATGCTCGCGAAGGAGGAGGCGGAACGCGTGAGGTTGAGGCAAAATTCGCGCCCTCACGCCCCTAGCCGCCGCAGGAAACGCCCTGGGCGTCGGGAATCCCAGGCCGATTCCTGGCTACCGTAGGCGCGGGCTTGCGGACGGCGAGCAATGGGTAGCTCGCCGTCCGATAAAGACTAGGCCCGGGTCAACGGCACGTGGTGTTCCACGCGCGCCTTAAAGAGATGTCAGCAACAATGACGGGGTCCGCTAGGCCTGCCAGGGTTGCGGAAAAGTCCAAAAGGGTGACCGTGGCTCCTGGCACAGGCAACTGAAGAAACACGAGTGGGTTTTAGTCATTAAGAGTCTGATACGCCCTCCCGCTCCGCCCAGATCGGGAGAAGTTATTTGAGGAAATACAACGATAAAAAAAAAACATCGGGGGGTCTAGAAACGTGCTGAATTCATGGCTACAGTTTGTGCGTCGATTTCCCAGCCACCCTGTGTACTAAAATGTAATAATACTTATTAGTTAAAATGATATCAAGGTGATGCACTTATAAACGCAACGGTGCGTTAGCTGAACTTGCCAAATGTAACAGTGTGTTGGCTAGTCTCCCAGGAATGTTTGTCGTGGTGACCATAGGTTGGCTGATCTTCAAAAGTAGACAGTTACCTGCTACTACTGTATTTCCGGAGTTTATTGTTTGTTCATTCTGCTTTGCATAGTAAACTTCCAAACGAGGTTGGATAATTATAACCCTTCATGAAATGTTGCTTCCCGAATCGAATTAACTCACCTTCTCCTTTTGTTCTGTGGTCTTAAATAGTTTGATGTCAAGCCACAAATACACACATCAAAAGTGTCTAGGGATCAACATATATTTTTGCAATAACTTTTCTCCTGATTGATATTAATTAAAATTTTCTTTAAGGATTCATAAAATAAAGTGTTTTCGTTTGTCACAGTAACGATAAACCAAGTCACCTTTGCATTAATAAAGAAATTTGCCATTTTCCTAATAAAGGGATTTTTGACATTTGAACCACTAACACAAAAGTTCGAAAAAAAGACTGAAATAACAGTTTTCTTTAAAATTTTATTGGGTAACTTAAACAATTAATAATCCGTGTTTCTACCGCGAACACTAACAACACAAGAACATCGGTTTGGCATACTCAAAATGAGTTCATCCAAATCACGCTGTGGAATGGCCGCCCATGTTCGTTGCAACAACAAAAAAAGGTCTTCTTGCGACTGGATACCCTCCATATTCGGCAGAGCTCTTCTCTGTAGCATATCCCATGCATGCTCAATCGGGTTCAAGTCTGGCGACTGAGCAGGCCAGGGCAGGACATTGATGTTAGCTGCGGCGAGAGTCTGTCTTACAACTCTTGCGGTGTGCGGTCGTGCATTATCATGCATTAACTGAAATAAGGGACCGATTTGCACTTGTAGAGGAACGATGACGTCTGATACAATCGTCTCAGCATAAATTTGAGCGTTGAGGTTGCCTCTGATCCAAATCAACTCAGTTCTTCCGCCGATCCAAATACCCGCCCATACCATGATGGTTCCACCACTATAAGGATGGACTTCCTGGCAGGATGTTAAACGCTGTTGGCGTCCAGGGGTTCTCCAGTGTCGTATACGTCTTGTATCCGGTCTCATACCAAAACGAGACTCATCAGAAAAGCACACGAAACGCCATTGTTCTTCTGCCCAATTTCTGTGTTCAAGAGCCCATTGATATCGAATCCTACGATTGTGCATTGCTATAGGTGGTACCCGTAGCGGTCTTCGGGAATGAAGGTTCACTTCATGCAAGCGGTTTCTGACTGTTTGGTCGCTAATTAAGTTCCCTGAAGAGTGATGAAGCCTCACGGCTAACATCATGGCGGTTATTGTTGGAGCTCTTCGAGTTAAGATTTGAATGTATCGGTCTTGTCTCCGTGTGGTGCAGCGATACCGTCCTCCATGGCGCTCAGCCACGGTACCAGTGCTTCGGTAACGTGTCCAAAGTCGACTGATAACACTCTGACTTGTATTCAGAGCTAAAGCCACAGTACGTTGCCGGGAATCAGCTTCTATCATTCCCACGGCTCTGAGCATTTCTTCCCTGCTTAAATGACGTCGCCGCTCCATAATAACGTTGGTTTTAATCAGTAGTAGGGAAACAGTAGCACTAATAATGTCTTCAATGCGTTGTATGTTTTTATAGGGAAAATATTGACAGCTGATTTTCATCTTTTACTCGAATTTGATTCACAGTTCCTGATTCAAATTATGAAATGCACCAAAAAGGATCCATATAAATTTATAAAATCATAAATTTATTACAAAGCCACATCTTAATCTCAAGAAATCCGCATAAAAATGCTTGATCCCTAGACACTTTTGATATGTGTAGATTGAACGACAAAAATTCCGTTACAGCTAAAAATGCCGTTCTATTCAAAGCCATTCTTCAGATTCCGTGTCCGCGTAGTAAAACCTATTTACAGAAATCCTATGCATATTTAACACTCGCGACTTGGTCGCTTTTATAAACTTTCATCGATCGCCTGTTGCGTGTCGGTAACGGTGTAGTTCACTTTCACTGGCTGATTCTGTAATCTCACTGCGTGTGATGTCATTGCGGCTAAGAGCACGATAAGCGTTTAATCATGAATATTGAATGTTATCAATTTATCATTTGGCCCATTTTTTTTCAATCGTCCGCCATTTCTGTGTCGGTCTTTATGTATCCGGTAATATCTCGTCTAGCCAATACAGATAGATTTTTTTGTAACATGACCGTCTGGTGTCAACTTGCTGTGTAATATTCGAGTCCCTTTTGACCATTATTTTACTGTTTATTAATCGTACTTTTAGGATGAGTAAAGCCCTTTTGCAAAATGCACTTGATCATCTCGAAACGCTGACCTTCGAATTCTTAATTTGGACAAATACAGTCCGAACTTGCCACCCTTTGATAGCTACTGAAACATCAATTTACCTACCAATATAATATCATCTTTCATTCACAAAGCCTTTTACGAAGAAGTCTAAACACAATATAACCATAAATCGTTAATATAGGCTCGTTGGACGCTAGCCTAGAAATGGTATTGATCACTAATTGTCCTACTTACGGATGTGCGCCACTGGGTTGTCCATCCACGACCACGTACATTTGACAGGGCTGTCGTATAAATAGATGGCAGCTCTGTTTCTGGCGTGTATTAACGTCTAGGGCCATAATTGTTTATTTATATTTACTGTCAAACCAAAAGCACCGTATTTATTTGTGGATCTCTAAGTTTGAGGGTGACGGAGAGGCGACGAAATAAACGGCCAAGCAGTGTCTTTATTAACTGTTTGAAGATTCTTTTCGTGAAAGGATATTTATTTTGAAGTAAGGAAATTGGTTCCAGTCGGAGATGAAGTAATTAAAGAGCACAATACAGTCCTTTCACAGTTCATTTCTGGACCACGCCAATGTTTGAAATCACTAACTTAGGAAAGCCATTTATTGATTGCTTGCAAAACCTTGCCGGTCGCTTTATATAAAAAGGTTTAATTTGAGTATAAAACTATTATTTGTAACTAACCGAAGTTTTTTTGATCAAGAACCGGAAAAACGTAATCGCTAATTAACTGTATGGTGTATCAAACCCACTTGTTTTGCTAGAACTCGACGGAAATCGCAAAGATATAGCCATCTTAAGCTTTTTTTTGCCATTAAGAATATTACGACATGTGCTCTGTGCCAAAGAGGTCATGTTCTCTGGCACATGGGACTTGTTACTGCAGTTAGGGAATAATTTATTAATTATTATTTTTATTTATTTTTATTACTTTTGGGTTAATTGTGGGTTTAGGTTCCTAGATCTTCAGAGAGCAGAGAGCATCTAGAGAGCAGTTTAATGACAGGTAGACTAGAGGCATTTAGTTTGAATTTTAAAGACATAGAAAAGACAGAAAGAAAGAAAAATTGGTTTATCAAGTACATCATCATCAGCCTTTAATGTTCCCACTGCTGGGACACGGCCTCCTCTCGGTGAGAGGGAGTGGGACGTAATCCACCACGCGGGCCCAGTGCGAGTTGGTAGATGTCACATATCTTTCGAATTTTTGGTTCTAGGACATGTTTTCTCTCGATGTTTTCCTGCACCGCTTTGAGAGCAGTGGTGATGAAATAATTTACACAAAGTAAAGCGCCTGTCTGGGTTCGAACCTACGACCTACAACTCGTAAGTCACGGCCGTTACCATTGGGTCACCACTGCTCAAGTGCATACAAAAATATAATTAACTCGAGTAGGTAAACCGATAAATAAAACAAAATATACGTATATACAGACGTGGGCTTGGGTGTATCGCACAGTGGGTTATCAAGTTAATCCCTTGAATTTGTCAAGGAAATCCTTAATGATTCCATATGAGGATTTCCTTATTGGAAGCAATATTTTTTTGCGCTTACACTGTTTTTGATTTTTATTGATTACCTCTTTGCAATACTTACTGACCAATAACCACCACTATAGTACCTACTAGGTATATGTTTTATTGCTTTTCAATTATAATTACGCGAAATTGCGAAGTTCCCTTTAGGACCGAACCGGAACTAAACAATGTTATCTTTAACTTATCATGCCTATATACATTCGTCAATTTGTTTCACCTTGACTTACTAAACTTCCCGATAATTGATGCATTAGATAAATTCGTAGATAGCCTTCGTGTTGTTATAACATAATTATATCTTTTGTTTTTATTGAAATGCTAATCTAAATCATAATAGGTTTATTGTGCGAAAATTAAGTCTATCAAGTCTATTTTATCGCTTTCAAACACAGTCGTTTAGGTATGCCCCCTGGCTAGCAAACCACATCCATCGAAGTAGCTTTGTATGCGGATCCTAACAAAATAGTTCTGATCTGAAGTAATCAGGGATACGACCTTCGATTTTCTCGATGTCACATGATTTAACGCTTACCGACCAAAAACTGAATTAGTATTAGCAACTGCCACAAAAATAACTTTTCCTGTCTGCCGTAGATGCATGAAAAGAAGTAGCTTTGCTTAGCAGGAATGATATAAACAGACATTTTTTAAAATACACATGAGCATAAAGTTTCATGCAATAAACAAGGACTAATTTCAGTCGGTCCATTTCAACAGTTTGCGTAGGATTGTAAGTGCCTCTATGTCTTTCGTTTGAAACGATTTGTACATTTACATTGCTGCATTCCTATTAAAGCTACATTGATCTTGACCGTTTTGGCAACAAAGCCTACGTTCATTCATGGATATGCGATTGGGTCGCAAACACGAGCACATTAGCTAATTGTTATGGTGACTCACTGGCTTCTGCGAAGAGTTTTATGTTTTAATTTTTTTAGGGGAGTTGCGTTATCCTTAGTTATATATTTGAATGTGGGTCTCTTGTCTGTTTTTATCTTTATAATGGGTCATATTCAACTACCGACGATATTGAAATATTCGTTCTTGTCCTATTTTCTTTAATGAATTCTGTCTGTTGCATCGTAGTTATACAGGCCACTCCCAAATTGACACATCGTTTTTTCGTTTACCGCTTCATTTTCATTGACGAACTCTTATGTTAGAGTCCTAACATAATTATCCCATTATTTCACAGGTTTTATTCAAACATCCTTCATATCGAAAAGAAAATAACAAGATTATTTTCCGAACTCGTTTTAATGCGTTGTGAAATAAAGAAATACTATTACATTCCATACATTCTGGAATTATTATGTGCATATAATTGCAGCTGCTGGTTTATCTTTTCAATATTTTTCTTAGCCATTTCCATAATGTCGACGAAGTGTTTTATGCACCACTTACTATTTGTAAGGTTCCTTATGATTTTTTCTTTCTCAAGACTTTCATCGTATACTAAGACTGAAGTTTCAGAAGGTTTTCAATGCTCTAAAATTAGAAGAAAAAACCATTTTTAACCGACTTCAACAAAGGAGTAGGTTCTCAATTCGACTGTATGTTTTTTTTTTGTATGTTTGTTACGCGATCATTCCGCCAATTATGAATTGATTTTTATGATTATTTTTTTTGTTTGGTAGGTCATAATTCAGAGGTGGTCCCATATAAATTTTGTCGAAATCGGTCGAGTGGTTTTTAATAAATCAACAATAAATTATTTTTAAATATAAAAAAACCGGCTTCAAACTGACGTGGGCGTGTAAGACGATCGTTTTCGAATTGGTGTGGGGCAGGTACCATAACTAAAAGTGAAAAATAAAAAACGATTTTACAAAAAAAAAAAAAGCAACCGACTTCCAAAAAAAAAACACTACAAAGTGAAACATAGCTTAAATTTCGGAAGCCGGTGGAAAAAACTAAAATGCAGATGCAAAGACACAGAGTTCCGAAATTTAAAGTTATTTTTCACTTTGTAGTGTTTTTTTATTTGGAAGTCGGTTGTTTATTTTTGTAATCGTATGTTGCGACGTTGTTTTGTGTGGCTCAAAGGTACACTAAGTACCTACAAGTAAACTAGGATCAGCCCATCGCCTACGAGCATTAGGACAATTCATTTCCCTCAATTATTACTCCTACTAGCGTGGGATGATAAACGCCCTTCATTTCGGTCGTGTCAAACTCCGGTCGCTACTGTTTGTGTTATTTGGTTTCTAAGCAATGAGTCTAATTCAATCTTACGAATCCTTTAAAATATCTTATTAGTCTTGAAGAATGGTTGTTGGTTTCATTACAAGTAGAAAAATCCGTTTTTGTTCAGTTAAAGTTTACCTTATCTATTTATCACCAAGAAGCGACGCTGTGTTCTGGCTTGAATTGTAATCGTACCGGTGCGGTGTAATTACTTCTTCTTTTTCTTCCTTGCCATGTCGATGGCACGACAGTAAATTAGATTTTGCTGAGCCTAAACTTCGTCACTTCCACAACATCGTAGGTGGGAGCGCAGAGGTCACTATGGCTGCGAGACATGATTTGCGCCACAGCTCCGTCAAGGTAGCCCCACTTTACGAGGTTGTAGTTACATCTTCTCTCTTGGGTTCGGAGACGGTTCAGGGGCTTCTAAGTCCAATCCCGCAGGGTCCAACCTTCCGTGGTGTGAGCACTATACTTACCTCTGCCTCTAGTGTTGCAGATGGCCGTCAAGCGGCGGTGACCACCGACTTCTTACCATTCGGTGGGCCGCCAGCTTGTTTGCCAATATCGTATTAAAAAGATAGTGGACCTGTTGCCAGGGACCACTTTTTGACTCGAGTCTGTTCCACATCACTTAGCCTTCTGCGTCCTCGGAGGTCTGATTATATATAATTTATTTGCTCTTATCAAAGTTCTCGAGGTTGCCAGTACTCAGACATTATCTTACAAGATGTCGCTTAGGATACAGATAAAATCATAATTATTTTGTTTACGTAATGCTGTCAAACTCGTTATTTTCGGTATTACTTACCTTTAAACTCCATCTTTCATCTAAAACCATGAACTGAAAACCGCCATGTCCAATAACCCTCACTGGGCCCACGTAGTCAATTACGGCCCACTCCCTCTCACAGAGAACAGGCCTGTGTCCCAGGAGTGGGTTTTAGTTTGTTATTATGTGGTGGTATGATGCAGACTGACCAGTACCCATTTATTTAAATAAAAACATTTTCTTCATTTCAGGTGATAATAGAATCCCACAAGGAGCTACGATGTCCAGAATGCAGGGTCTTAGTAGAAGTGAAGGTGGAGGAGTTGCCTCCGAACGTCCTTCTCATGAGGATCCTCGAAGGCATGAAGAACTCGGCTCCAAGGAAGCTAGTCACTGTACAACGGACTTCAAGGAGCGGACATTCTCAGGTAGGAATTACTAAAACTTTGAAATTAAATTAGATCTTTTAAGACACTTTTACACGTCAATATTTTAAAACTAGATGGCGCCGGCATTTCCTAGGTGACTTATTCCTGATAAGAAATGCCGAAATCATGCGCTCTGATTTTATGTGAAAATAACAATGCAGGGCTTTGTCTGGAACGGCCTTTTGAAGAAAGAGCCATTGCAGCTTTGAGTTGACCTGTCCTAACGGACGGCATGCATGCATCAGTCATCGTGTAGCTCAACCCTATTTTAGGAAGCTCAACGACCAGACATGACTACCAGATCTGCAGGACATTTGCGTAGCCCGTATATAAAATACTCAAAACCGCCAGACAGTTATAAAGTCATGTATTCAATCCAGCCTGCATGGTACTCACATTCAGTTTTCTCTTTAAATTTCATCAAACATATTATCATAGGTTACCTATGTCACGTAAATCAATGAAAACGATATGACGTTTGAGAGCATCTTCTACTTAATAATAACGACAACGCACAGCCAAAACGACTGGGTCCGTGGCATCAAATTATGCGCAAGAGTTTCTTATACAGGGTGGCAGCGACATCGACGCACAACTTGTTCAGTACATGATTCTAGACTCCGCTGCGTTGAAATTTATCGTCGGTTATTTAAAAAAAAAAAACAGCTTTTCCATACATTTTGACCGCGTAGGTAATTGTACTTTTGTAGGTAACAGCCGATTTTTTTTTTTGATAACCGACCAAATGTTTGAACCTTCCAGAATCAAGTTTTGTAACCATGGTAACAGGTTGTGCGTCGCTTTCCCAGCCACCCTGTATAATGTAGGTGAGCACTAAGCAAGGTTTTTTTTTTAATTCATCATCTAAAGTTCAAAATTTTTGCCGATAGGAAATCCCATCGTGCGCCCGGCTTGTATACTAATATTATTGTAGTCTTGCATGAAGAGTTAGCTATGAAGTAAGCTACGCTTGGAGTCTCTCTGAAGGATAAAATCCGAAACGAGGTGATCCGCCAGAGAACCAAGGTAACCGACATAGCCCAAAGACTATGCAAACTAAAGTGGCAATGGACTGGTCACATCTCTCGCAGAATCAACAATAGTTGGGGAAAACGAGTTTTAGAGTGGAGACCGCGTTTAGGCAAACGTAGTGTGGGACACCTACCGGCCAGGTGGTGTGACGACTTGCGAAAAGCGGCTGGCAGAGACTGGATGAGGAGTGCCGGAAATCGGGCTCAGTGGCGTTCACTAGGAGAGGCCAACGTCCAGTAGTAGACGAATATAGGCTGATAATGATGATGATGAAGAGTTAGAGGTTTTTACAACAATTTGAGATTTGTCTTTCGGCGGCCAATCGTCAATTCCACAACAACCTTGAAAGTTCAAGTTTCCAGACCTCGGGCTCTGGCTGTCTTTTAAACAAATGGATCACAAAAATAATTAATAAAATGGATGTTAACCTTGAGAAGTCTTAACCTTCCACCATCCCCGTAGAAGGGTCGGATAACAGATCTACGAGTATAAACGAAAAAGAAAGACTGAAGATGACAAAAATAAGGAAAAACCTATGCTTTGATATCTTCATGTTAGATGTACTTACGCTTATATCATTGCTTTTATGGTTCTCCAACTAGTTTCATTATCATGAAGAAAAAAATGAGTAAGACCAAGAATTTCGTGCATTAAAAAACATTTTAAGTAGTTCAAATAATTTAATTAATAATGTTTTTCGTAAATTGTTCAAGGCGTTACAAGGTGTTCAGACAGGCGGTAAGCAGTTACCTCCGCACGCGAGGGCCCTACACGACTTTATATCCAAGGAACCGGGGTGAGTTGACCTCATTTTGTTTATTATACTTTTTTACATAACAACACCACGTCTGTACACCGCGAAGTTTTTTTTTAAATTTGTTTGATCCGCTTTTTGTTGTTTCTTTTGGTTTGTGAATCCCTGAAGGATTATGCAGAAGTGTAGTACACCCATATTTCGCTAGTTATGTTAAAATGCCAAGTAATGGGGGGTGAGCCTATTGGGGTAACTGGGCACAAATAGTTCACCAATCGTTACTTCCTACAGTTAACGGCACGTCAGCGGTAACACCTGAACTGTGAAAACCATCCTAACTGCTACAACATAAAGGCGCTGTCAATGTCAAATTGTTGCACACCATGGACGTGCAGTTGACTGTATCTACTGCTACACTCATGGCCAAAAGTCTAATAATGATTAAAAGCCATTCGTCCACAAAAAAAAACCTGTGAGGTCGGGGGGCTCCCGTCAGGAAAGAAGTTCCGCACACACACACACTCGTCTATAATAGAAAGAGACAGAGAGAGATAAAGAGAACATCGTATGAAGGGGACAATCCTTTTTCTTTACGTGGCGATTTCTACCAGTCAACTCCCTACCCCAAGCCGCATTAAGGAACTTCATTCCAAAATCTAAATATCGGCCCGTTATTGTCGCATTGTAGTGCAACGAAGTGTCTCTTCTCGTACAGAGATAACACATACCACAGAGCACGGTGACGCTTCGGCGGCGGCCGCTGCTAGACACGACATTGTCAACACCTTCCATACATACCAACCGTGTCATCGTTAACTCGCACTACGACACAAATGATAGAAACTGACGGCTGCATGGCGGTCTGTGACAGAATACGCTCAACGCATTTTCGGCGCCACGAATGCCATAAGAACTGCCACCTCTAGACGCTGCCGGGCGGCGTCGGCGCGGCGATTCCTTGCTCTGTAGTCCCAAATAAAAAAAACACTACTAATATTCCGATTTATCTTTACTATTACAAAATCGCTGAACAAATCACGTGCATCCTAATTAGCGTGACAGTATGCGTGTGAAAATAGAATTATGCTGAACAACCATTTTCCATTTCGTTTATCTTGCATTAATTTATTGTTACTGTAGTAAATGAAGAGTGTTAGTACTTAATGCACCGATCCTTCTTGGAGAATTTCCCATACTTGTAATTTGATGACAATAACTCTTATTACATTAAACAGTGGGAAGTAACCGACAATTTTTAATTATATTATTGTTATTAATAATCTCATGACTTACAAGAACTGTTCCGTGAGTGACTAACAGATCAAGCACAGTTTACATATACTTAGAAAGAAGTTGTGCAAAAAAAAACTATAGACATGTCTTACGATACCCCCTGGCAAATCCCCTTTCAGTCTTTCTTCCCCTGAAGAAAGACTGAAAGAGGATTTATTAAGCTCGGTTATCCAGCCCATATGGATCAGATCTCGACCCTAAAGTGTCTGCCTTACCTCTAAATGTTTTTTATCATCTCCAGTCCAACCATTTTTCCACCCATTGCGTTTTTTTGCGCCTCTCTTCCTTGTTTTCGAAACTATCTTGTTCAGGCATTGCCGACAATTTTGATATTTTGCCACCGGCCAGGCCAACCTACGCCAAAATACGAGTAACTAAAGTAATATAAAGAGACTCGTAAACAATAAATTATCTCATCAAATTTATTCATTTGCACTAATGAGTTATTTTGTTTATTGTAGCAATAAATAAATATTGATTTATTTGTACAGATAACATAGTGCTCAAGATATTTACCGGTGTTCATAGATCACGTATGACGTAATAAGGCACTGTGATATAAAGGCCATCGCCTTTAATCGGTTAAGTATACTTTTCAACCCCCTTTAAGGGGCTGACAACAGCTAAACCGCGGTCACTGTCGTACTGCATAGAAAAGAAAGAGAAGCGCGATGACACAAAGCTGGTAATTTATTGCAAAATATGAAGCAATTCTCTATTTACAAAAAATCTATTGATTGATCTAATAATGAAAACACTATCACGTTAAATATGATGCTTGAAGAACAATCTGAACAAAAAAACAGAATGATTGCGTGTATATTAGTATGGTTTTTAATCGTTAAAAGAAATTTTTAGAGGTATCTTCGTGACTTTTTTCTATCGTACCAAATTAGTTGTACTATGTTATCAACACACTATCTAACTGGCATATAACCTGAAGAATATCATATATTTTTCTGATTTTGTTTACTGCAGTGGATTATATACTTTTAGGCACTATAAAACTTGCGTTTTGGTCATGTCATCAATCTCGTTGCGCGAACACGAATATTATTGTTTAGTACCATGTCGCCAATGTTGATGTTGTGATTATCATTTACTATCTTCTGCCCACGACTGTCCATGTGGAAGCCAACTATACCATAAGCGTTATCCCATGGCACTCGGCAGTAGTGTAGCTTTCTATTGGTGATAAAACTTTTGAAATCGGATGAGCAGTTTCGGAGATTACCTCCTACATCCGAACTTATAAACTTTACCTCTTTATAATAATAGTGTTATTAATTTATTCCTAACACTCTTAAAAAGTGTGGTAAAGTTACAACCAGTTGGTATAAATTCAGATTAAATTTTTCGGGATTTAAGAAATCGCTGCTTATTATAAGCAATAGCATTGTATTGTAGCGGTATCTACATCGCCACATGCGAACTACGCATCACACTGACGTCACGCAAAATCCTGCATCGCGCAAACTGAGTTTACCGCACAACTAGCATTTATACAACTTCCCGACATCAATCGCTGGGCAGTTGCCCACCAGACACGACTGCCGTCTGGTCGGAGGATCCTCCCTTTTCTATGGAGATATGAGTGAAATTTACACCCTGTTCTTCTTACCTCTATAGCATCACCAAAATAAAATTATAATTCCCATTCAGACAATAAGATCCATATTGCTTATTTATAAGTAAAAGACAAAAGTAGAAGTACTAATATAATTTAACTTCTCGAGTGACATCAGTGGACTATTGGACCACTTACGAGAAGACAAACGAGTAAACAACTGTCGAACGTCAAGTAGCTACTTACTAGAATATTAAGTACCTACTTGCCAACTACCCGAATTGCATGAGTCAGTGGGAAAAGATACTTCGATAACAATATAAACTTTCAAGTTGATGTGATCGGCGGGCTGTAAACCACTTATTTTCAATTAGTAATCATTGAACTTGATGCGTTATTGTTGGAGTGAGTCACGGGCTATCCGTTCAGTATGCGCTTAGTAATGTGCTAAGCGGCATGTTACATGTGCTGTGCACTGTGTTATGAAATAGGTACATATTATTGTTGTATACAGATGTTCGATAACGTGTAAATTGAAGGGAATTGGTGAGACTTAGGAACGGTTAAAGTGACGTAACTTGTACAACTTGTAAAAAGTTTCAAAGCGATGTTTTTACTATCCTGAACAGCAGGATAGACTCCAGCTCTTACAAAAGTTTGAATCTGCCTGTAACCTAGATACCATGTACAAAATTTGTACCTTTTTTGAGATAAATACATTATAATTGCTTACTAATTTTATTTTATTTTAAACGGTCACTTTTATGAGATTGCAGCTAGATTTTGAACGCAAATTGTCCTTCATATATTAAAGTTTCGGATTTCTGTATACTTACCTACTTTACCTGCCCCGTTGGTCTCAAAGTCAAAGTCAAAGCATTTATTTCAAATAGGCACTTAAAAGGCAGTTTTGAATGTCAACATTTACATTTAAATAGAATTGATTCTAGTCGCCCCTTCCAAAAGGTAGTTTCGTATGGAGAAGAATGGGCAAGAAACTCCATCGTTACTATTTAAAATGTGTTACAATACTTTGTATACATTAATTATATAATTATATGCGAAGACGATGCACCTATAATAAAAATTACCCTACCAAAATAGGTAAAAAGAACTTAATAAACGTAGCAATGATAAATAAGTTAATTAAGTGATAGATACATGGTGTTCACATATTTACAAACATTGTAAAAGTATACGATTTCCCAAATTATGTAACCAATTAATATGTCAGTGTGTGAGTTAAAGTAGTCACAGAATGTAAATCAATGTCATAAAAATAATAAACTATACACATAAAGTAGCAACAAGTTTTAATTTTGTCTAGACCCTAGATTGTCCTAAGGAGCTGGACCAGCATGTTTCCAAGCATTCTTATCTTGGATATAATCCTCTAATTTGTAATATGCTTGTTTACACAGTGAACTTTTTATATGAGTAAATTTTCTTTCATTTAATTGCAATATATTACAAGGTATTTTGTTGTAGCATTTAACACAGTACCCCATAAACGATGTATGTACTTTAGCTAATCTGAAAAATGGTTGATCTATTTTATCTTTATTTCTTGTATTAAAATTATGTCTATCACTTATTTTATTAAAAAGATGTAGATTTTTTCTCGTCGTTGCAAGCGCGACTGCTGAGCGTGCGGTTATTCCATTAGGAATTTCTTAGTTACAGCCCGGAGTTTGGAAGTTGGTGGTGTGCCTCGGAAAGCACGTTAAGATGGATCCTCAGTTGTAGCCCCACTAATTCAAATTTTCTTTGGATTTTTGCATATTGCAACTCTGTTCTACGTCGTATGTTGATCAAAATGCGATTTGCGACTGTGGGAATGATTTATTTACTGAATAATAATCATTAATTTCATATCAGTCGTCAAACTTTGGATTTGTTCCACCTAAGAGTTTTTCAGAATATTTCATGTGAAAATTCTTAGGTGGAACAAATTTTAAGAGGAAATTTTGATGGAAGAGAGAGTGCACCTGTGTCTGCGCACACTTGTGCACTATAATATCTCCCGCGCCGAAGGCTAGTCTCCGTTGAGATTGACCGCCATGGCCGAAATATAGTCTCTTTTTTTTTTTTTAGGGTGGGAAATCATCAAATAACTTCTCCCGCTCTGCCCAGAGCGGGAGAAGTTATTTGATGATTTCCCGTGATGAGGGCGTGTCAGACTCTTACTGACTATAACCCACCCGTGTTCCTTCAGTTGCCTGTGCCAGGGGCCACGGTATCCCTCTCGGACTTTACCGCAACCCTGGCAGGCATCGGTCCTAGCGGACCCCATCATCAATGCTGACATCTCTGAGGCGCGCGTGGAACACAACGCGCCGTCGACCCGGGCCTGGTCCTTATCGAACGGCGAGCTGCCCATTGCTTGCCGCTCGCAAGCCCGCGCCTACGGTAGCCGGGAATCGGCCTGCGATTCCCGCGACGCCCAGGGCGTCTCCTGCGGCGGCTAGGGGAGTGAGGGCGCGAATTTTGCCTCTCCCTCACGCGTTCCGCCTTCTCCTTCGCGAACATTACTGCTTCGCAGAAGGAGGTGACGGCTTCCCAAGCCCTCTCGCTCCGTACCATGGCCTGGACCAGCGCTGGACGCGAGAGATCGCCACCGCCAATCGCCTGCACGAGGGCACGGCGGTGCTCCGCCCAAGCCGGGCAGACCTCCACCGTATGCTCCACCGTGTCCTCCGGGCGATCCACACAATGGTGACACCCGGGCGTTTCCTCCCGCCTTATCCGGAACAGGAACCTCCCGAAATATAGCCTGGAGGACTATACCTAATACTATACTAAATAAATTGCTCATCTCGTATTTCAATTGTTTTCAGGGACCTGCCGTTCAAGAAAGGTGAAACGATATTGATACAAAAGAAATTGGACCCGTTTTGGTATCAAGGAGAATGTTCTGGAAGAACTGGCATGTTCCCTATCACATATGTTCAGGTTTGTTCATTATTATTAAATACTACGACCCGCCCCTGCTTCGCACTTGCGTGATCTACTGTTGTGGCAAAATCGTTAAAACATCGTGATTTTTGTTTTATACCTCAATTCAATATCAATGCGAGCTGTTTGCCATCAACCGGGCATAACTCAAGAATCCGGGTTGCTACTGAGAAATGTCAGATGGCAAAGCCCAATTACACTGCCCGACTCGGGAATCGAACCCAGGACCTCATGCTCATGCTACCCTTGCGACCACTAGACTAACGAGGCTGTCAGTATACACATAAGCTTTCCGGAATAACATCTCTAAATGACGATGAAAACCGCATCAAAATCGTTTGCAGTCTAGAAGAACTAAACGCACGCACAGATAGACACGAAAAGCGATTATTTATAGATTACATTGCTTCGTTGGGCTGTAAATTCGCTGTAAAGCATAAATGACAACAGGTAAATAATTATGACGCCAAGATGAGATTTCCAGCTCTTGATCTAAGTACCACAATAGGATAGGTTTTCCCAATGAGTTTGGCAGCCTATTTATAGCCTATTGTTGCATTGCAAAGGAAGGACAATGAATTTATTCAAATGACAAGTACAATAATAAGTAATGGCCCAAGAGCACATGAATGTTGTCTTGTCAGTATTTTATGAAAGGACAAGACCACATGTTTGCAAATGAACGAAAAATAAAAATAGTCGTCACATGTGGCTCTAAATACTTTTTCGTCATTTGATTAATTCTTTTATAAATTATTATGCATGTTAATGGGCGCAGTCTGTCTTAACTCTTAACTGTCAAAAGATTATGGTTTATTTTCATAATGGTCAAAGAGCTTATGTTATTTTGTCTTAAAATAACATGAATTGTTTTCTCTTACGTATGAAAATATCAAAATTCCATTCCAAATTTTCGGCCTTCGGTTAAAATCGTTGAAAAAATTGTCAAGTGTGGTCACAAAATGTCAGACGCCCGAATGATCTACTTTATGTTTATTGTAATTAATCAGTTATATTGTTATTTGCAGGTGGTTGTACCACTTCCGATCGCCACTGCACTGTGCAAAGCATTATACGACTTCCGGATGTCCGCACCTGACGAAGAAGGTTGTCTGGCGTTCGACAAAGGTAAACTTTAGATTTTGCTCTCAGCACCATGTTCTGTGGTCCTTGAGTCTAAATTTTCTACAGCATGTATCAGAATGATGTGGTCAAATTTAAGGGTGTGATACAGACCATCAAACTGAACAATTTTCTCCCTGGGACCAACATCGTAATCGCGAAAAAATTATCAGCCGACAATACTTCAATACCTAGTCGACCCAAATGCAAATAGGACTAGCTGTAGGTATTGAAGTTTGTATGGGATAGTTGATATTTTTTTCGCTATTACGATAAAAATTTGACCACACCTTTTTGTTTTACCTTTGTGATACATGCTCTATACATCTATCCTGTAGCGGTCATAGGACGTGGGCGCTTGGCATTGATCTGACTCTTATTTTTTCTGTACTTAATAATTTGTACACAACTAATAAATCGAATCGAAAACAATTATTAATTTTTATTAAAGAGGATTTCACTGCTCTGCGACGATGTGTGATGTTGTATCTGTGGTTCCAGGTGCTATAATAACGGTGCATCGTCGCGTGGACGACAACTGGGCGGAGGGTCGCTTGGACCAGCGTGTGGGCATCTTCCCCATCGCCTTCGTGGAACTCAACCAGGCCGCGCGACAGCTTATGAACAGGTAAGAGATTGTTTGTAGTTTTAAGCATATAAATATTAAATAAACCATAAGCAGCATGTAAAAAAACCCTTTCTGATCCGAAAGATGCACATAGGTACTGCAATAACAATAACACATCCAAAAAGTAATTACAAATTTTATTATAATTGAAAACTAGCTGACCCGACATTGTCCTGTCCTTTCAGTAATTCGTACAAAATCCCATAGAAAAAAAGGCGTCTAGTTTTTCTCTGATTTGAACATTCTCCGAGAAGCTTTAACAATTTTTCTGTACGTAAAAACTTAATTCGGACTTATGAACATTTTAAACCAAAAAATACACATAACTGGCCAGCCGTTCTCAAACGATGTGCTTACCCACGTACAACATTTCATTTGTATTTATATACTTGATGAAAAAGTTATTGTTTTTAAAACTTCGCGTGTTTAGTACTAAAATTACAACAATTTCATTAAAAAAAAATACAAGTTTATTACTTCATACACCGAATAGCGTCATTCATGCTCACTAAGGTCTTGCGGCACGACTAAGGATTTTGAGGCGACGAATAAAATTACCTAACCATATGACTTTATAGTTGAAATTTCAAAAACAACATTCGTGGTTACAAACTACTGCTAGTACTAAATATGACTAATACGAATTTATTGTGTTTTACAGTGTGCCGCTGAACCGCCCCGTGCCGCCCATACCTGAACACTCGAGACCATCGCACTCTGACCACAGACATCATGCACAGGTAACAATATGATTAAAATGTATTAGGATCAATAAATTGCAATGTCTTATGTCTTGTTTTACTAATTAGGAACAACAACCAGCTACAGTATTTTTATCTCACGAAGCGACGCGCGCTTTACTTGTGGTTACCAAGTGTACAAACACGCTGTGAATGTGTGTGTAAGCGCAGGAGCTCTCGGTACGGTACGGTGGGCTGCATCAATTGGGTACCCCAGTTGTATTAAAATTAACTTTGAAGGGGGGTACCCGCATCGTGACGCTGACTGTACCGTCCGAGACGGTGGTGAAGTTGCAAGTGTGTATGTGTGTGTTATGTGCTGACGCTACTCGTCTTCACGCACGTATACTCAGCGTGTTTGTACATTTGGTTACCAGAAGTAAAGCGCGTGTCGTTATTAAAAATTTACAATCAGAAATAACTTAAGTAATAATGTTGTTCATAATTATATTATCATTAATAAATAAAACATAAAAGTCGCTAGGAGGTACACTGTCCATTAGAGGTGGGCAAAGTGTATCATTTTTACGATTGGATCATTTGCATCTGGATCATTGAAATGATCCGAAACACTGATATGTTTCATTTGGCTCATTTGGATCATCGCCTCAAAGGATATAAAATACAGAATGTTACGTATAAGTACATTACGTTGCGTCGCGGGCGTTTACTACTGAATCAGAGAAATGCTATGTGGCAAGTGTGGCAACAATGCTGAAAATTTTATGTGTACTATTGTATTATGTTAGATTATAAATAAAATAATCGATCTTCCCACATACTTTATCCAGGGTTAGGACTGGCGGCTAGTCCTTAATTTATGGCCAACTGGCGTAGTTAAAAATCGATTCTATTTACAGTGATTTGTTGATTCAATTATAAAAAATAAGCAATTATAAACAAATTATAAACAATCTGCCGCGAGCCGCATCAACGTAAAAAACTATGGTAAAACGATAACTTGTTAGTGCAAACATTATATGCAAAAAACGACCTATAGTATTTGATACGTAAGCGCCTTAGTGGTCATTTTTACGTGCATGTGGATAACGACGACAACGAATAAACGAAAATCTGTGATTGTATGAGTGATACACATCTCATTTGGTATCTCTTTCTGACTTGTATAGTTTGTAATTATGTCGCCCACTCACTCGCGATTCGCGAGTCATAAAACTCAGTGTCTCAGTCTCCCTCTCTTGCTCGCTCACTACTCAGTCGCCTCGCGAGCGACGCGTCGCGCGAAATGAGCCAGAGTACAGTAATGTTTCAGATCCAAATGATGCGTTTGAAACGTTGTTACTGAACCAATCTTTTGAATCACTTCAATGATCCGGATCAGTGAGTCGGTTCCGTAAAGAGTTACACACGCCTACTGTCCATGCATGACAGTTAGACTAATATAAAAACAAAAATTTTAGTATTTTAAACAACTTTAATATTTCTGCACAAAATAAACTCTATTCTTATAAAAGTTGGGTATATTTTGTATTGTGTAAAAGAACACGGATATTTGAACAAATACTCTAATGTTGCGTAGGTAAAATTGACTGATCAGAGTGATCAGTGTTTTTTTTAACTTTGGCCCATACTAGGAATTTCTCCTGTATCACGGGTGCGTGGGTGGGTGGGTAAATAAATAAAATTCGTTTAATTCAGACCTTGAAATGTCCATATTTTGTTAGTAATTAAGCCTATCTAGTTTATATAATATGTATATAAGATTGTTCTTTAAGTAACCCGTTAACAACAAATATTATTTTGTTATTACAGCAGCACACTCACCGTTACCAACAGATGTCGATGTCCACCCCCTCCACAGTGCAGAGCAACTACCAAAACATGGCGACCATGAGCCAATCCCACCCCAACTACCACGCCGCGCAAACAATGTTGGCCCAACAAGCGCAAATATTGGTGCCGCAGCCCATCAACCAACACGTCACCGCGATCTCTCACGGCGGTCTTGTCACTACCACAGCTGTACCGAGGAATATAATGGAGCCAACACAAACGAAACACTCTTTAGACCTCATACAATTCACAAACATGCATAACAAGTCCCACCAAGGAACTATGGGCATACAAAGCGTATCACGAATCGGAGAAAACTACGACAGACTGCGAACAGTGAAATATGACAGCTATAATTCCACACCAGTTCACAAGGTTGAAACTACGTACCAAAATGTAAGGACACACGAACATTTTCCCGTGTCCGTTGCTAATTTTAACACTAACAACGTCAGTTCCGATTCTAGTTCGAGTATGAATACTCCTTCGGTCGGTGTTAGCTCCACGACTACTCCTAATACAAGTTCGAACACCAGTACTTGCGAAAGCGCTGAACCAAGCCTGCCAAGCTCACCCGATAACAATACCGAACGAAATGCGACCGTAATCGCTTGTAATACGACTCAACATCAAAATCAGATAAATCAGAATCCGCCAGAAGAAGAAACGAACAACGATGAGTCTCTTAACACTTCAATGGGAGTGCTGAGTTTGAACGAAAGTTCGACGGCAACGAACACCTCTCTGAATGTCAGTTTGCCGCCGTCTGAAAGTCCAAAGTTGAATGCATCTGGAGCGAGTAATGCGTCTCAAAATCAAGAAGAAAATCCGGAAGGTGCAACCAATAATGAGTCTTCGCGGCTTGACGCGCCTTCGTCTAGTAAAAACGTGGTGCGTTCGAGTGGGCCGGATTCTTTGTTGAACTTTGGGTTGGGCCTTCAAGCGGCGCTGTCGCCCTCTCACGGCAAAGATGGGAACTATATGGTGACCAGAGCGCATAGAGACCATCACCATAGAGAAAGAGAGAAGAGACATAGCTTGACTCCTTCGTCGCATTTACAAGGGAACCATAATACGCAAAATAGGTGAGTTAGTATAATGTTCTATTTGATTTTAAACGAGCATTAAAAGTCGCTTGATATACGGATGTAAAAAGACGCCTTGTATATTTTCTTTCTTTTAATAAAATTACCGTTTCCCCTTCAGACATTCGGCGGAGATCCTGGCAACGAGCCTACTAGACGCGGGCACAGAGGTTCGCTCGGAGCGCTCAGACCGCTCGGAGCGAACTGAGCGGTCCGAGCGGCGCCGGCGTCGCTCGCGCAGCAACGAGCGCCCGCTGCCGGCTGCCTACGTTGCCATCTACCCTTACAAGCCGCAGAAATCTGACGAGCTCGAGCTTAAGAAAGGAGGTCAGATTTAATTTATTTTAAATTTTAATAGATCGTAAATACGCGTACAGCCCACCTCGTGGCAAGTGGTTACTACCGCCTAACTTATGAAATATTTATAATTTTGCATGCCTTAATTAAAATATGTATTTTTTTTTATTGGTGATAGGCTGAGGAATGATGTGATAAGCCAACAACTATAAACAACGGTTTAAAAGAAGACGTAGGGACAAAAATTTAAAAGAGTATGCGTAGATAGTTTGGTCATGTTGAGAGGATGAATGAAAGGCGACCAACAAAAGGTATTTACCAGGCAAATGTGAGTGGAAACGCCGTGAGGGACGCCAGTACGCTCTGATATTTTTTCGAATAAGTTGTGTCCATACTTTGCTGATTTCAAGTCAGATAAAAAATAAAAATAAAGTACCAAACAATTCATGAAAAAGTGTTTTAAATAATTATACAGAACAAGCAAAAGAAATTTGCGCACTGTAATAACTTTTCCTGTATAGGGTTAAATCTGAAATGAAACTGAAACGTAGCAACGGTGCTTGGCGGCAGAATGAAGTATGATTTTATTTTATTATTTAAGAACAAAACACAGTTACATGCTGCAGATTACAGATAAATACTTAAACTAAGAATTAACAAACATGTAACCCACACCATTGTCCACATTTTAACTAAAGGTTAAAAGAAGTGTTGAAGACAATTGACAAAAGAAGAAACAAAACAATAGTCGCTATCACAATAATGCTTTGTTGCTAAGATTAGCTTAACATAACTCAAATCACCTCGCCAGATAAAACATCAAGAGCCAATTTCTTAAATAATGATGGTAATACTTCCTCGGACGAGCTGCTCCACCGTCCGTCACAAAGTACTCCATCAGAACGAAAAAAAATTCACAGCATTTCTCTTCAGGATTTAATCCTAATCTGCAACATTAAGGTTTTTTGCAATTTGGTCAATATCAGGTTGTATGTTGAATAAAATTTGCGACCGTAAAGAGGTATTTACAGAATTTTAATTTAAAAAATCATTGATACCTATTTAATGAATTTACTCTATTGAATGACTATTTCATGAAATCATGTCAGTTGAGGCCAATTCCACCTTAGACAGTTATATTGATTGAATTTATTAATGACTAGCTACTGCCCGCGTGGTTGTCGAAAATTATCACACGGGAACATGCCATTTGGACAAAAAGGTAGCCTATGTCCTTCCCTAGGATGGCATCTATCTCCTTGCCTAATTTTATTGAAATCCTTTCAGTGACTTAGGGTCGGCTTGATCCGTAGTTAACTCGACCATTAGTTAAAAATAAAAAATGTTGTGTGTGAAAAATGTGTTGAATTATTCAACACATTTTGCCAAAATTGAACTATTTATTACTATTTTTAACTAATGGTATAGTTACCTACGGATCAAAAACCGGCCCTTAGACATGAAAAGGTAACATCCAGACAGTTACTTTCGAATTTAATATAATATTATAATGTTTAATAAACGTTAAAAAAACACAGTTTTACAAAAATAAGTACTATATCTACAAATGTGTGGGTAGGCACTGCTCTCCTAGCTAGAAAACTAGTTATGAAAACCTGTGTTAAGGAGAAGCAGTCCGGTCCCCTATTTTTTATTTATTTATTGTTTTAGTATGGATATCAACAACCTAACACTGATAAAAACGGGCTACTTTAGCGATCCCCCTTAGACAGGTCTCACACTAGCACGCGCCACGCTCCGGTGCGCTGGACACGTGAAATTCAATAAAAATACGTATCCTCGCGGGGAGTTTGGCTCCGTTTCCCGCGCCCGTTGCGTGACGCGCTGTAGTGCCAGGTCCGCCTCGACGCTACGACGAGGCTTAATCTTATCTGGTGTGATGTGGTTGTACTACGGAATGGTAGCTGCGTGATGTCATTGTTCATTATTGTTGGTTTTCATAAGTTTTGTGATGTGTATGCAGGTATCTACACGGTAACGGAGCGCTGTCGTGACGGCTGGTACAAGGGCTGTTCAGAGCGATCGTTGCGCTGCGGTGTGTTCCCCGGGAACTACGTCGCACCTGCCGCCAACATCCGGCCCAAACATGATAAGGTACAATAAATAGTAACGGAAAAAAAAGTTCTAAACAATCTGATGCAGTTCGTGGCAGTTATTTTTGTTTAATCTAAGATTTGATGCCACTAACTGTATGAGATTGCTTGAAAAGCGAGCTCTCAATTTTTTCCTTTCGATAATCGCCTATTGGAGGCGAGAAAGTCTCTTCGTATAACTGATCCATAATCATTGGGTAAAAACGTGTGACCCATAGCCATCAAAAACAGAAATAGTCAACGTAGCCGAAATCGGCGCGTATTCCCGTTCTTCCCGCTGGTGGGACAAACAGTAATTTTATAAAATAACTTTTAATTTATTCCCGTTCGTCCCACTCAGCATTTTAGTGGGACGAATGCGATTATATTCTTTAGATACGTGTGCGTGTAATATTAATCGTTATATTGCCCTGTTTACTTTTCAAATACTTGGTTGGATATAATAATTATTTTACAAAATAAATTGTTCTGAAAGTTTTTTTTTGTAAACATAATCCTATAATTATTAATATAAGGGTAATGGAGAGGGCTATGCTTGGAGTTGTCCTACGTGATCAATCAATCAGACCCAAAATAAAGAGATCCGTAGGAGTATCAAGGCAACCAGCAGCCCGAAGAATTGCCAAACTTAATTAGAAGTGGGCAGGGCGGGCACATTGCTCGCAGAACAGATGGCCGATGGGGCCGAAACGTTCTGCAGTAGCGACCACGTACCGGAAGGTAGCGTTGGAAGGACTGCCACACGTCGGAAAGATAAATAAATAAATATCGTCTGACATTGCACACAGCACCATCTAGTTCCAAGTTAAGCACTTATTAAGGCTTGTGTTATGGATTCCAGATGGTTGATACACTACATAAATACATTTTTTTTTTTCGTAAATACATACATATTATAAATATACATCCATGACTCGGGTACAAATGTCCATATTCATCATACAAACATTTGCCCCTACCGGGATTCGAACCCAGGACCATTTGGTTTCGCTGACTACACTTAGCCACTGTAGCCACTACACCAAACGTGTCGTCAAAGATGACCTTGTGAAGGCCGCAGGAATCCGATGGATGCAAGAAGCACAGAATCGTCCGAAGCGGCGGTGCTTGGGAGAGGCCTATGTCCAGCGGTGGACGTCTTTCGGATGAAATAACGATGGTGGTGATATTTGTATTTGTTTCATTTAAAATGTTTACATAATATACTAAATATCATAAAGCTCGGGCTGGATGCGCTACCTAACAAAAGTTTGGCGATAACATTGTTACTATTTGCGTGAATCCAATTGGTTTACCTAAAATTCGCTCCCTCTATTAGCATTAAATGAATAATTAGCTACACTGTGTCTTTTATAAAAAAAAAATAGGTATATTTCAAAAGTGAAAACCGAATGGTAAAATGTCTGTTTATTGTGTGTTTTTTGTTACGTCAGTCAGTTGTGACATAAATAATCTGAGTTTAGAGCGGATTATTAAAACAAGTCTGTAAAATTATCAAATTATATAGACTTGTTGTAATAATCTGCTCTAAACACAGATTTTTTTTTATATATTTTTTATTATTTATTTATTTATTATTCACTAAATCCACAGCACAGCACTTTGAAATTTTATCTTAAAATACCTGTATAAACTAGGGAAGAAATACTTAGCAAGCACAAATTAGTTTTTACTGGTATGTTAATGTTAAGGTTATGCGTATTTCAATACGTATTGTAAAGTTATTCTGTGATTTTAATTGTTTTTTTATGCCTATATTGTTTAGATATTGTTACTTTGTAGTTTAATGGTATTACTAATAAACGTCGTATAGTCTCTGTATAGTTACACAACTCTTTGTCTTCTTCTTTCGAAAGTCAAATTACTGATGACTGAAAGAGAGAAATCGGTGTGTAACTATACAGACACTATACGACGTTTATTAGTAAGGAGGTTAGTATACAATTAATGTGTTTAATTATTTTGTTTTTTTAATAAATGACTATTTCTAATATTTTAAAAGTAAAATATTAATTACTATAGTTTTAGCCCGCGTGGAGGTCGGAATTTAACCAACAGAAACGTATTAACGAGATAAAAAGTATATCTACCGAGATAAATAGTATCCTATGTGTTAATCCAGGTTATAAACTATCTGTGTGCCAGATTTCATTTAAATCGTATTATTAGCATAATACTAAAGATTGAAATACTATTGTGAATGTATGCAAGTCTAATACTTTTGTTAGGTAACTGCTCAGAAATTGTGCACAACGTCACGTGAACAGAATACCATCATAAGCATGCAATGTAGGTACTTCGGAGATAAAAAGTGTCCTATGTCTTGGCCTACCTCATGTGCGAAATTTCATCCAAATCTGTTCAGCCTAATACTGCGTGAAAGCGTAACAAATAAACGAACAAACTCGCATTTATAATATTAGGTAGGATAAATAAGTGCTTTTTTTTCTATTGAACAACCAGACACAAATTATTTGGTGGGACGAATGGGACTAAAAATATAATTAATAAATTATCCCGATCGTCTCACCAACAAAATCAGTGGGACGAACTTGAATAAATTTAATATTATTTTATTAAGTTCCGGATCGTCCCACCAGTGGAACAATAGCAGTGGGGCGAACCGGAATACTCGTAAATCGCCATGGAAATTTAAAATATTGGGTAAAATAGGTAAAAAAACTAGGTAATGTTGCAGACTTCAACGGCAGCCGTAGCGGCCGTGGCGGCCGTGGCAGCCGTGGCCGCGGCCACCAGTGCGCATGCGCACGCCGCGCCCGACGCGCCTCCGCGCGCCCGGGATGCCGCGCAGATCATGGGTAATTATATAAACATACTAGTTTATCTACACCTACAGAATCATCATCTTCCCACCCTTGTCCCATGTTATTCGACTCCACGTGGAGTCGAATAACATGGTACAAAAGCGCAACACGTTGTCTCCTTTCATTCTCCCCTGTCAGCCGAGAAAGGAGTGAATGATAGTGACATCGTTCACTCCTTTCTCTATCATGTCATTCCTCGTACAATCCATCCATCTTTTCTTTGGCCTTCGCCTCCCTCTACATCCATCAACATTTATATTCATATTTTGGCCATCAAAACGCTAAGAAGATCAATCTTGTAGTCATTTGCGGACACAGAATCTACTTATTACAGACAGCGCAAAGCCTAAACCGCTAGGTCTAAAGCATGACACTTAGTACACACAGCAGCAGGTCAAGTTACCACAAACTGTAAAATTTTCTCATTCGACTTTGGAACTTAACCTTCAACATTTTAAGGTTTAAAATCATTTGGAGAAATTTGACAGTTTCGTATAACCTGATGTGCTGGCGACTGTACAAGAGTTCTTTATATAACAAAAGTGAGCACTAAGAAAGGATATTTGAAAAGTCTTCCCATGAAGGGGACCTACTACCCAACCTACCCAACTCTGCCCTCTACTATCCTATCGCAGGTATGCTGGAAGAGATTTCATTAGAAATAAGCATCACCTTTGTACCTATTTTTCTGTTCTTTTCTTCTTGTATGTGTACATAAATGGTTCAATAAATAAAGAGGTTAAATAGGGGTAGACACACACACACACACACATTTCGCACATTTTAAAAGAGTAACGGTGGAGTGTCTTGCGCATTCTTCTCCATACGAAACTACTTTTCGGAAGGGGCGACTATAATCAATTGTATTTTAATGTAAATGTTGATGTTCAAAGGTGCTTTTTATGTGCCTACTTGAAATAAATGCTTTGACTTATGGAAGTTCGTAATTTTTGCGGATGGAAAGTCCCGTCAGGCTCACAACTTGTTAATGAAAGGAATGAATACTAACATCTTTTGCCAATGAATACTAACGTCTTTTTAATCTGTTGCCAAATAACTTCCTTTGGCAACAGATCATCACGATAAACACACACTTTTAAAAAGTAAAGTGCTATGTACTGTGTACCTGTGTACCTTACGGTTGCGCCAAATAGGTCCGTTTCAGCAGTAATGCCAGACAGGCTGCTTGACGATGATTTTCTAATGAAATGATAAAAAGAAAAATATTTTATTTGGGACACGCACAAACAGCTCAAACAGTAAATAATAATAATAAAGGAACATTTAAAACTAACAAAATTAACTTTATAAATAACAATAAACAAGAAAGCATACAGTCAAAGACCTGTGTGAGGCCAAAAAGGCTCCTATCTCAGCATAATAGCATAATGCATCTTTTGTACCTGTTTACAGCACAACCAATAACTTATCCTTGGTGTTCGCCGGCGCAGACCCAGCAAAACACGCCTAGATCTGAAAAGGTATGTTTAAAAGACTAACCTATCCGTCTATGTTTGAAATTCTAAGCTAAACGAAAAAAAAAAACGAAGAGATCCTGAAGAAAATGTTTTCACACATATGATAGTGTTTTTAATGTTATGAAATACTCAATTCCGCCACAACGATTTTTTTTTATACTCAACAGCCAAAAGAAAAAGCGAAAACGGAAAAATCTTCGATTTCAACCGGCGTGAGTTTGATGAAACGGCTAGCGGCTATGAAAAAGTGCAAGTCTCCGCCGCCGGCTGGCTACAGTATGGACAACCCGGTGTTCGAAGACGGGCCTGGCAGTTCCCTGATGCTCACCTTCAACACGCAACATCATCCCGTACATGTCAGGTCAGTTACAACAACATTAATTAGGTAAACAGCAAACAAAGAACATAAATAAAATACAATTTAAGTTTCAAATCCAGTATAAGTGATTTTGAAAAAAAAATACACGATGTTCACAGACAATTAAAAATATTATTTACACTATTCGTTATTCAAATCCTTGTTTCCAATTATACAAATATCAACCTTATACTGGTGTAAATTAAGTTGATTTCAGAATGACTATTGAAATGGTCATAAAGAATTTTGAAGTTTTAGCGCAAATTCAAATTTATAAGTGGTATTTTTCCAACCACATCTATTTGTTTGAAAACTAAATTGCGAACGTAGGATAGGTCATCATATTGACGTTAGTTTTATTTCAAGTTCACCTGTGCAATGATGCTTAAAGTAATGCTGAGGTCTACATGACGTTCTGAATTTGGACTCCATATGTCAAATTTAGTAATTTTATGTCTTCTCATAATATAAGTAAATTCCACCGGTTATAATGTCTAAAGTTTGATGCCAAAATAGCACAAACAGCTTTCCCGCAACTTGAAATATGCAACCAACTCTGAAATAATAATAAAAAACACCAGGTGTTCCATACATTTTTTTTCGTGTTAGTATTGCACTTTTATACGAAAGAGAATGTAGAGAGTGTAACTTGTAAGCCTAGGTGTCTGAGTATTGACTGATAAGTCTGAAATCAGAACGTCAGTAGCCACCTTTATGTGTGTGCATCGTTTTGCATATTATTGTGTGATCCTAACATGTCCATTTTTGCCAACTTACAGTACTTGGTCCTCGATATGGCAAATCAAGTTTCGGAATTATTATTAAAATAAATAATATACAAGGTTACCATGTATTCAGTACGTGATTCTGAACCACTACGTTAAAACTTATCGTTCGTTATTAAAAAAAAAAGCTGTTCCATACATTTTGACCGCGTAGGTATTGATGACACTTGTGTATGAATCAAGAGATTTTTTTGGTAATCGATGAGAAATTTCTAAGCTATCGTATAATACGTCTAAAACGATGTGCTGAATTCATGGTTACAGTTTGCACGGCGATGCCGTCCCTGCCACCTTGTATACAACGTGTGTCACCGTGACTTTCTAAAAAGTCAATGTGTCATAAATTATCTGCCAGCTACTGTATATTGTGTGCTTGAATGTTATTTGTTCTAACAGCACTCATTGTCCCTGCATTTGTGTTTCACGTGTGTATCTTGCCACAAGCCAATATCAAGTATTTTATTATTTCTCCGTTTTTATTTTAATTTTTTATAAATCTAGTTCAATATTATACGTCCAACGTGTCATTTGCAAATTCTTAATCATTGTCATTTGTCGAAAATTCACGCACAGTAAAACTTATATTAAGTCTGTGAACAACACACTATCCGTCTTGTTACAAAACGTCTAAACCTTCGAGCTGGTTATTGTATTTTGAACTTTATTCAGAGCACGCTAAAGTCCATATTACAAAATTGACAACTCAGGCTCGGATTTGACGTTAGTTTTTGAAATTAGAACTTGTAACATTGTCGAAATAGAGTTAAAAAATGGCTCGCTGGTATGGTAAACCTAGGTCTAAGATTAACCTTGTTTTGTAATAAGGCCGTGTAAATCCTATACTTTTATTCATGTTTTTTATTCAAATTTAATGAATTAGGTGTAGATTGGTCACGATAATAAAGCTAATTCACTCATATACATTACTATAGAAAACTATGAATGTCGATATTATATTTTTATGTTGGCTTGTGGCATACTAACGGTGTGGGTACAGGTCGGGCTCATGTCCCTCGCAACTGCTGCGAGCACTGCCGCCGGCGACACGCACGAACACGCACAAGGAGAGACCCGCACCGGCGGCCCTGCACGAACACCATCATCTGCACAGGTTGTATGCACAGACAGACACATTCCTATACCCACATAAACACGCACAAGGAGAGACGTGCACGAACACCATTATCTACGGAGGTTGTATGCTCAGACACAAAATCAAAATAACAAATCAAAAGGCATTTATTCACACTTGGCTGAAAATCAGCACGCACCAGAAACAGACTGCCCTTAATTTTTTTTTTGGGGAAACTTTCGATTACGGGGTGAGTACGGGGTTTTTACCTCGCTAATACCACCGCTGGGAGTACCATCAGCACATAGAGGGGGTCCCGGTTCCTCTTAAAAGACCAATTCCGAAACCCCCCCCTGTGCAACGCCTGTGAGGCACATCCCTGGGGAGACAGTAACGGGGCCTCCCCTGAGCCCCGCTATGCACGTCGGCACGTGACCACTGTGCCACCGTCTTCCCTGGGGTCACTCGGTGGGCGGAAGAAGAAGTCTGAAGCAGTCTGCCCTGGCCTCGTATTATATATAAACTATAAACACTTGGATATCGGTTTTGACCTTCACACATCATAATTATAGAAAGATTATTAAGATGAGATAAGAGTATCTTATGAAGCTAAAAATTAGAAAAAAATGGTATAGCGGAAATCCAATATTGAACGTTTTGGATATAAGAAAAATATCGATATTTAAAAAGTTTCCGTTATTGATAGCTCTATCACACACTCATACACTTAGAACAATACTGCACCCAGCACTCCTAAGTATGACAAATGAATAAGCTTTACGTATGGTTCATTTAGTGTCGTTCAAGATTCTTTGAGCATGGTGTTTGAAGTTTGCTGTGTCGCTTTATTTCACATTCACACTCATTCCCATAATTCACAAGCTAAGCTAATGAATAAATATATTGATTATCTGTTTTGCAATCTACTTTGCGATTTTTATTATTCCAATTATAATTACACCAAACTAACTACCTCTCTACTACATCGGCTTCATGGATGAAAGAGCAACCGCTATGCGATTTCCTGGGTTAAATTTCCAGGTTATACTCAATACCAAATACATGTAAACAAGATAAGGTATCGCTTCGGTAATCTTCGTGTTTCCGAATCAGCATGAACATCTCGCTACCAGAGTAACCCCCAACAGAGGTAAAGCTTCTAATTTTTGTACTGCCGTGCTTTGTGGTATTGCACCTATCATTGCGCGTCTGTTAATACAAAGCTTTCTCAAACTCAAAGCATTTATTTCAATTAAAACATTTATAGGCACTTTAGAATTGTCAAGTGGTCGGTCAGACAGAAATATGAAGCTAGTTGCCCATTCCAAAGCGTAGTAGGTACCTATGGAGAAGAACGGGCAAGAAACACCATGGAGACTTTTGAATTATATTGTTACATAAATATAAAATTTCTCTCCGTTGATATACCTACTCCGTTCGCAGATCGTCATCTGTAACTTAAAAGTTTTTTGGAATTGCATACAGTTGTTAATCTCTAATTTTCTATTATAATACAAAATAAATAAGAACTTCAATGATTGTAAAACAGCTCCATATTAGGTTTCATAATCGCGAGTTCGTAATTCCGATGATTGCCGAAGTGCATACTTTTTCGGGAAGATCTGTGCGTATATTGCATACATCAATATGAACTTCAGTAGTAAACCATGAAGTCATTATGCACCCTAATCGAGCATAACAAATTAGGTCAAAGTATTATTTTTATTCCGTTTTTCTGAAAGAAAATTCTTATTTATTTATTTAAATAACATGGGAGACTTACAGCTAAAACAAACAGATCAAGGACAGTACATTAGTCTGAAAGCCAATTACAGGTCTCCACTTATAAAGTACAGATTTATTTATTATTTTTTAGACTTTATCTAAACTTCTTCAGAAATATGGGGTTTTTACCGCACCTACTTTTCAGCCCCCTCTCTCTTATATTGTCAACTTATAAATAGTATCCCTTATCCTCCTTACCAATAAGAACTGTTTAGAATAACGTGTTGATCAATTTACAGAGCTGGCACAGAAAACCCGTGGCAGTCCCAACATCGAAAATCGCAGTCGCTAGACGTGACCGCTTCGAGACGAGATAGGCACCACTTGCAACCAAATAAAGAAAGGTATGTCAGATGGGAGCTGGAATCTTCACCCTTGAACATTTTACGGGGCTTGATGCGTTGCGGGCGTGAAGAAAAAATCGGAAGTTGATTATTGGTTTGGGCTATCTTAAAATAAAATTAACAAAACGAAACGTTACACAGTTTCTAGGCACTTGTTGTCCGCGCGAAATCTGTCACGCCATCCACCGTGACTCGCACGAAGGTCAGATTAGAAGCGCGCCAACTTCACACTTGCGTTTCGTTGTCAATTGTCATCCCGTGCTCATGACCCTTCCGATAGGTAAATATAATTATAGGTTTTCGAGAAATAATACCAGTCTACTGCTGCTAGGCAAAGGCCTCTTCTCATATAGAAGCATGAGCATTGATCACCGCGCTTGCTCAAGACGTGTTGGCGATTTCAGACTTATTCTATACAAATAACCTCTATTCTCTCTGTTTTACTGTGTGTACATAAACAATAAAATTAATACCTAATAAAATGTAAGTGTTTATTTGTAATGACGAAATAACAGCTACTTATACCAAAAACCAATTTAAAAAAAATCTGTTTATCTGTTTGGCTAACCTCCGAAACGGCTGGACCGATTTTGACAGGACTTTCACGGGCAGATAGCTAATGTAATAAGGAGTAACATAGGCTACTATTTGTCCCGGAAGCACGTTCCCGTGGGATAATTTCCAACATCCACGCGGGCAAAACCGCGGGCAGTAGATAGTATGAACTAAAAGTCGAGGTTTTCCTTCACCAATTTCATTAATTTCCAAGATAAACTCAGAACATAATGATACTGCGACTATATGGTTCCGACCAGCTTAGAAATGAAATATAATGTTAGAACTTAATATACTTAATATTTTAGCTCAAAAAAAAACATTCCATTGTTATAAAAACATATGACTCCTGTTTTCGATCAAGAGTTAAAAAAAAAAATATCGAAAGTCAACTATCGCGAAGTTTCAGCGTGACTAACTTTTACAGTACTCATTATTTTTTCCAGATTTCGCTGTATAGTCCCGTATCCGCCTAACTCGGAATACGAGTTAGAACTAAAAGTGGATGACATAGTGATAGTGTCGAAAAAGAGAGGCGACGGCTGGTACAAAGGTACCCTACAGCGAACAGGCCGAACCGGCCTATTTCCAGCCTCTTTCGTTCAAAGCTGCCCGCCAGAATGACAGAGGCCTACCCCCTCTAGGTTTGGGACTTTATTCTAGTACATAAATTGTGATGGGAACAGGTGTTAAAATGTATGGCCCAATATTTATAACTCTTTTCCTTTTATTATTACAGTTAACAAGTAATACTTCTAAAAAAGATATTTATTTTTGCAAAAATACCTACCATATTTTTATGGTTGATGTTTGAAACTAGAAAAAGTTACAGTAAGGAAGGGTACTGTTTTCTTTCAAGCTATGCTCAAGTAATAGTCATCTTCTCTATGCCTGGTCTTTGACTAAATCTTTGGTCACAAATTATATTTTTAATCATAATAACTTGTGCGTCAGTAATAACAATTCTCTACAAACTGAGGTTGTTATATGCTTCTCATAAATATGAAAATAAACACAAAATGCTTTGGTCTTAGAAATTGTTTTTATACAAATCAAGTTTCCCTTTCTTATTTAAAAAAGATTTTTTATTTGATCGGCAAATACACACATACGGCGCGTTACATGAAACGTACAAATATGTATAATAAATGTCACAATATAATATTTATAAGTGTGAATGCTCACAGGACGGCAGTTTTTAAATATTACGCCATTTTTTTAATATTTTGTAGAAACAATAGTGAAATGTTGATATATGTATTTATTATACCTACTTCTAAATTATTGTTAGATCAAACATTTATAATTTTAAAATTAACGATTGTACGTTTCAATACTCATAGTACCTATTCGATACGAACTGTTTTTAACAATATTTCGATTTTGTTTTCATTTTACAATATACCTACTTTTTTTTCTTGATCTAGTTTTCTTAAGATTTTATAGTGACTGAACCTTACTGGCGACACTTCTGTAAATATTCTTCCTTTTTTATATGGATAAAGTTATTTTTGAATCGAACAATGTGGGCCAAAAAGAAGAGTCCATGATAAAATGAAGTATTTTTGTAGTATTAAAATTAAATCGATGATAATGGCCGCTCAGTGTGGCGTGTATATTTTGATCTTAATTTAGTTGTATAACTGTTATTAGTAAAAAACTGTTTGACAATTAGAGACATGTCGAATGAAATATATTTATATCTCTTTTGACACAAAATTTGTGTTTATTGTGATAATAAAAAAATGAATACCCCTTACTCTTCATTTTATGACAACTTGGCAAAGTAATTGTGAAATATCATTTCGGCCTAATGCGGGCTGTCTCCGAAATCTTTATCTCAATCAGATGAAAAGAGTAAAAAAATACAAATAAATGAATTTGAACCTAGCTTGAGCCCAAGAGCATGTCTATGTTGAACGAATCCTTCAAATCTACATTTTCATCTCGATTTTTAAATACATCTCCAATTTGTTCATTTGAAAACTGAACACACAAAGAAGCTTCGACCGTAGGAGCTCTACAAGCCCTAAGTTGTATCCACTTTATTCCGCAGGAACTTTATTGTCAGTCAGTCAGTCTTGTCATTTTTCTAATGTTCATTTTTCACATTCTTTTTCTAATGTCTCTAATTATAAAACACGGTTAGCTTTAAATACACTCGCGTGCATGTAAACTGCATCGAATAGTTTTACTAAAATATTTCAATTAGCCATAATCATTTTGAACGAAATGTTAATATATTAGATACCTGTTTAATTGCAAACAAATAAACGATATTTTTTTATATTTTGAGCGTAAAACCTAACTTACCCTTAAATGAACTAAATAATATTATTTTAACTATAATTTTACAATTAAAAGTTAGGATTCAATATACGCTTACTATTTTTTAACAACATTATATTATTTTTGTTTTAGAACACTGCCATATTATCGTTTTCTATACCTTTGATTTTCTTTTAATGATATTAGTTATAAGTACTATACATGACTTCAAGGAATAGGGTAGTTATATATTTTAGCTAAGAAAAATGGTTAATTAAACTGTTTAAATAGTGAATAGTAATTTATATAAAAAGTTTTAACATAAAATTTGGGTTTTTCATAAATTTTGATGAAATTAAGACTGTATGATACCTTAGTTTTTAGAACGTAATGTTAATAGGTATCATCTGGTAATAATGTAAGTGTATTTAACCATTTTCGTATGGATTACTTGTTTTTCGTAATAAGTTATAAGATAAATATTTGAAAATGTTCGTTGTTGTACCCATTTTTGTGGTCTGATGTGTGTTAACTTATTGATATGAATTTTTCACTGAATTGTTTGAGATATTTGCTATATTTGGTGTTATCAAAGAAAACGATATATATGTATATATATCCAGACTACAAATTTAACTTCATGTACTCTTAGCTAGATAAATTTTTGAGCCAGTAAACTATGTTTTCAGTCTATCTGACTTTATGTAGACCGAAAAGACACAAAAAAAAAACAAATCAAATAAAAATATACATTGTGGGTAGTGATTTTTTAACATTAAATAGTTACTTGAAAACATCAGTCCACGTCAGAAATGGTGTATAAAAATGGTCTTATTTGTAACTTTGGAACAACAGCTCAAGAGCCCACTGGGTCTACTTTTAGTACTAGTTAATATAGGAACAATTGTACATTCGATGTCTTCTATCTATTTGTATAAAGAGAAGTGCATGAAACAGGTATTTAGCCCTTTAGTTTAGACAAAACAGTTTGTTTGATATTTGAATGTGAGTTTAGGAAAATCGCACTTTGTTTAGGTAGCGAGTTTCTTCGTGGATTTAGATGACGACACTAGTAATGACTATTTCTGGTGTGTTGTTTATTTTAACAATGTTTTGTAAACTTTTATCTATGGTTAACAATTTTTCAGTTGTAAAATGTTTGATCTTGTTATAGATACTTGATAATTGTGATAAATAGAATTATCTCCCAATTTTAAGCGTGTTACTCATTTCCGTTTACAAGCAACATCGATGCCTACTGTCGTTGTTTAAATCCTACTTTAGTAGGACTGTGTAAATACACTCTTACTTAAAAATTGTGAACATTGACTTTGTACGAAACTTTGTTGTGAACTGATTTTTTTACGTATTTATTTTATTTGATAACTTGTACCTACTTTTAGATGATAAATTGATAAGTACCTTTGTAACAACGAAGTTTGTTCAATGCTCTTCTTTGGAACTGGGACACAAATGATGTTTCTCTACACAAAATTTAAACAGCTTTTCGAAAATGTTTTAAGAAAATGTCAGTTAAATTTTGCAATGCAATATTTTGTAATTTTGTAACGTGACAATTGGTTTGTATAATGCCGCCGTGTTTCCCTGATATGTATATCTGTAATATCTACCGAATATCATTTGCTAGAACAGTTGAATATGTTAACATAACTGTAGACTTTTAAGCCGACATGCCCCTAGAAATATGCGATGTACCCACCAAGTGACTATTTGACAAAAGCGGAGCAAGTTTGTGTCCAATTTGTTTTGTAATGTGCGCTTCTATTGTAAATTTAAGTGAATCATATCGAAGTTATAATTAGGTGATTTCGAAAAGAATTAAAATTTCTTCGTAACGACATTTGTTTTATTTATACAAACATCGCAATGATTAAAAATTATTGACAGACAAATGCACAGGTATAAATGCCGATTTCATTAACTTACTTATATTAAGGCTGACGTAGACTGGGGCGCGCCGCGCCACAACGTAACGCATTGCAAAAATCTTCATCACTTTCGTTCATTTTCTATGAATGGCGGGCCGCACCGCGCTTTTTTGTATGAAAATGCGTTTCGCTGCGGTTTATTGCGGCTGTAATATGCGCTTGGCTTTACTTAATACAAAAGACGAACACAGGCTGTAGAACTGTCTAAGGGTGACATCACATACAGGCACAGTTCAGCTTTTAAAACCCTTTCAGTTTTAGAGGCATGAGGAGCAGGGTAGGAAGTGTCTGTCCGACCGGGTGTTGTGTCTGGTGAGCTCACTGCCCGATGTTTGTTGTAGGGCTACTGTTGTACATGTATATGCTTCCACTTTGAAGCTGCCTCGTTAGTCTACTGGTCGCAGGCTACTTACTGCTGAGCATGAGATTCCTGGGTTCGATTCTCGGGTCGGGGAGAGTTATTGGACTTTTCCATCTGGCATTTGGAGTCTGGATTTGTGCTTGTTTGTTGGCAATAGGCTCGCCCTCTACTACATGGGACTTATGTAAACATAACTGGCGAACTGGGTGTAGGTACTATAGGAACACATCTGACTAGGCCGTCGGGTATTACAGCTTCAAGGAGATACGAGACACACAAAAGTGCTGCCGTGCGTGTTAGTGTGTTTTCATCCTTATTTTTATTATTATTGTGAACTAATCTGGTTTAAAAACATAAAAATCTTACAAACTAAAGTTCATCCTTCACCAACTTCATGATCTCATCTTCTGCTTCGCCCCATTGGTCAGTATTCGAGGTAATCTGCCCTATCGCATCCATACGCCGTTCCATCATCACCTGATCTAAAATATGCTCCATCTTTATATGCATACAATCGTTGAACACTGACGCGTACTCACAAACTTCAAAGATACCGTCAACTGCTTTCGTACATTCCCCTATGGCGGTCTTCAAACGAGCCATCACCTCACTATCTTCGCCGTAGACAGCTCTGTTAGCATCCAGCAAATGATCTTTACTAATCTTATTATCCTTTATTATTGTGTTTCGTTTTAGTATGCAGGCAACGAAACATTTTCCTTGCAAATTCGCCTGCGGGATTCGCTTTAAAAAGTTTTCGACGTCCACCATTGAGGCTTTTACTTGGCGCGCGCATTCTGTTAAGTTCTTTCTAAATGGTTCCACGTCCTCGGTCATTTTATTGTATCTCTTCATCTGCTCTTCTTTTGACAGTGGTTCGAAGGAGATGGTAAGGTAGAACGCGAAGGCGAATAATACAAAAAGGACGCTAGCAATTAGATTTGGCATTTTTGCGGGCGCCTGCTCTCGGGTGCGTTTTGTTTTAGTTTTCATTTTAAAGTAACTGGCTGTTTATTTAATTGGTCGTTAACGCCAGTCGGGTAATTGTGTAATACGGACCTAACTTTAGATACTGACTGTTTGTATGTTGAATTACTTAGTTTATGAAACTGTTCTAGTGTTCTACTCTCATACATTGGGATTGAACCTACTAAATAAAAGATCAAAGTTTCCCACAAAATTCAGTAGGCAGGTACAACAAAACGTATGAATGGCGCCAAAACTCTGCAGATCACCGCGCATGCTAGTGTTGTAAGAAAGTCGACTCAAACTTGAGCTATTTTAGAAGACTCGAGTCTTATAAATAAAACTTAGAGCTTCAGACAAGTCCTTCAGAATTTGGAGTCTTTTGTAAAAAGACTTGAGTCCTGCTAAAAAGAACTCAAAGACTGAGTTTTTTTTTAAAAGAACTCACGACTGAGTCCTCTCCTGATTTAGAAAAGGCCTCGGACTCATGTGACTAACGAGTCATAGTCTTGAAAATCTACTCAAGTCTCGAAATGAAGACTACTTAGTCTTGTAAAGTAAAAGTTTAGTAAAGTCTCGAGTTTCTTACAACACTAGCGCATGCGCTAAAGGGGGCGCTGCCACAGACAAGCAACAATTGGTTTAAAACTTTTGTAATGCTATAAAAATGCGCGCCCCGCTTATGCGTTCCATTAGAAAAAAATCATTGATGGAAACTCCTTGTTGATATTAACTTCTTGGATTTGCCCTGTAGCGTATGAGTTAAACCATTATTCTGTCAGACAAAAAGTGTTATACCCGGTTATACCAGCTAATATGATCCAATTTTTGAATTTCGTTACCTAGTGTAAAAAAAACTAGTGTGTTTAAGTATGTCAATATAAACTCGTTTTGAAGTTTATAATTCGAATTTTACGTTATGAGAGTTGATAAAATAATATGCAACAAAGCTAATTATTATTATGCTTATGTTTTTTACTAATAGGTACTGGACAGTGGGCTATAGACCTCTAAGGCGATTGCCATTTGTCGTAATAATAAAGCAGTCATGTTATAAGTGAACAAAAAATATAGGTAGTGGTTTCCATCTACATTTACACAATCTCTTAGCTGCCTTTAACGACACCCCTAGTGAACATCATAGTCTGATCCTGACTTCCTTTCTCTTCATCTTCCCAGCTTTTTTCAACAGCTTGGATGTCGAGATACAGCTAAATATAAAGTTTAAACGGGCGGCGATTGCCATCTGACCTCCACAAACCATTTGAAGATACCTTCTTAGTGCCTACAAGCTACCTACGAATTTTCGTATGTTAGACCAGTCGAGGGCTTCAGATAAACTACCGGATATACTTACAGGAAAAAAAATTAACCAGTGTGCAAAATGTAACCATGAATTCAGCATTATGATTCTAGACCCCAGCGTAGAAATTCCGGACCGACGGCGACGGGCGGCGACGCGACGTTGAAAGTGCTATCGTAAGATCCGGACTGAAGGATTATTGGTGCAGTAGGTAGAAACGGGTACCCATCTGGAAACTGACCGCGGCAAGCGCAGCTTAAACTCGTAATTGTGGCCGATTTCGTCACAAGACTATTTATTCTATACCGTCAAATGGGGTTACTTTGATACTACGGGGTTACTTTGATAACAACTTTAGGCTTATGAAAAACTTAATTTTATAATAACTACAACGCTATAATACAAAGAAACTATCAGTAGTGCCAAGTACTGATAGTTTATTTTTTAACTGGTGTTGTAGATATTATAAAATTAAGTTTTTCATAAGCCTAAAGTTGTTATCAAAGTAACCCCGTAGTATCAAAGTAACCCCATTTGACCGTACCTATTCTATCTCTTCCTTTACGTTTGTTACTCAATAGGTACCTACCAACATAATATTTCAATTAGGTAGGTATTTACCTACCTAAAACCGGGCGGAGAAACTAGCTTAAAAATAAGAATGACGTGTTCAGAGCTGTATATATTGCACAATTTTTTGATGGCAGTTCGTAATTCTGATATCGATTGTAATCCGCACGTACCACGTACCGATAGCTTAGGTAAAACTAGTTAATAATAATAGTGTAGTGTAAATTAACAATTATTTCTTAATTGTTAGTTATGTACACAATTCCCGCCCGGAAAAGTTAATTAATCGGGAGTAGGGTTCACTTTTAAGTATCGAACTACTTTCGGACCGGCTATCGTCGTAGGCAGACAGAGGGTAAGTATATAGGCCACCAGACTACTACGTACTAATAGCGACTTGCTACGCTACGTACTAATAGCGACTACTACGTACTAATAGCGACTCGCTTGTTGGCGCCATCGTCACGGCGCTCACGCCGAAAAGTCGGTTTACTTTCGGGGATCTTTCAAAGATCTCCGAAAATAAATCGACTTTTCTAGCGTTTCAATTACCCTATAGTTTTAAGCGTACCTACTCATGCATTCGCATAAGTAACAATTGTTTTTATTTTGTAATGTTACGTTAAGTGTGACAAGTCAATTTTGTATGAAAATGTTTGTTATGTTCTTATATAACTTATGTAGTCCGCGCGCAATTGCATGGATTATAGATACGTACCTAGCTACTTATTTTTCCGTAGATTTTTTTTATAATCTCAGGTCGTATTTTTTCATAATCAGCCTATAATGATCCCTCCCACTGCTGGGATACAGGCCTCCTCTCGGTGAAAGGGAGTATCTAGGCCATCCACCACGCAGGCGCAGGCCCGTGCTGATTGGTGGATGTCATAATTATGTCTTCGAAATTTTGGTTCTAAAACATGCCGGTTTCCTCAAGATTCAACCTTCACCGTTTAGAGAGCAGTGGTGATGAAATAGTTAATACAAAGTAAAGTGCCTGCTTGGGTCCGAATCCGAACCCAAGACCTACAACACGTACCTACCTAAGTCGCGGCTGTTACCACTGGGCCGCCACTGCTCCTATCATGATTAATCGTGTAGGGGAATTTACAATTGAAATGTATCGAAAATCCGAAATAGGTAGGTAGGTACCTACCCGAATCAAACTCGTCTGGGAACAGATCACAAGAGCTTTAGGGAATTTGTGGCATTTGCCAATTTTATTAGATAGCATTTAGATAGTTTCCATACAAATTGGTGATTCCTAGTCGTTCTGCCAAATTGCGAACACCGAGTAATATGTAAGTGACCTACCTATTCTTGCCCTTTTGAGCACTAAAATCTCGATTTCATCATTACTCTGCTAGTTACTTTTGCTGTGTGCATCAAGCAATGGACAAAATTGTCGGCAATGCTTGAATATGAGGCTTTTGACAACGTTGGATGTGTATACTTTTAAGTCTCTTTTTTATTATTTTTTTATTTGTAATGTGCGTTTTGTTTGTGCAGAATAAACAATTTTTCTTTATTTTTCTTTCTTTCTTTTCTGTACCTAATCATGACATGTGTTGTGTTATTACTATTGTCACGTAGATCCTAACGCCATCTGTTAGCGAATAGAAGAACTACACGTTAGACGCTAACGCCATCTGTTATCGAATAGCCGAACTACACTGGACCGTTCCCGTAAGTACTAGAATGTTCTGGTATTATGCTAGAACATTCTAGTAACTTACATTCGTCATATAAATAAGGGGTTGACAGCGTTGTAGGACAGTTCAGCTTAGAATGCGAAACAGTGAAGAACAGCTAACAACAGTGAAAGTGAACTAATAGTGAACTACAAGTGATTGTGTTTAAAGTTTCTGATTACTGTATTTGTGATTTTTAATTATAGTGTGTTTTTCGTGTAAATTGGTATAAATTTATTTATCCCGAACCCCAGCTCGTAACATTTGGTGTCAGAAGTAAGGGATAAATTATGCCAGTTTTTCCGAAGGACGACACGGAGGGTATCCGTACCCGGAGTCAGCGCCAGCAGGAGGTGGACCAGAGGCGGTTTGAAGGTTCTCCGATACAGACACCTGGTGGTAATCAGCCGACGACGGAGCCAATCTCCGAAGTACCATCTGGAGTTCCTACAGCATCACCAGCCATGGATCTTTCCGCTCTGATGGTGATGCTGCAGGAACAGGCCCGCCGGCTGGAGGAACAGCTTCAGCGTGACAAGGAGGAACAGGCCCGCCGACAAGAGGAACAGGCCCGCCGACAGGAAGAACAGGCCCGCCGGCTGGAGGAACAGCTTCAGCGTGACAAGGAGGAACAGGCCCGCCAACAAGAGGAACAGGCCCGCCGACAAGAGGAACAGGCCCGCCGACAAGAAGAGCAGCTCCTCCTCATTAAAGATTTACGCGCGACGTTTGGCAAGGACATCACAGCCGTGAAGGAGAAGGTTCAGCTGCACGAAAATCGTATCTCCGAGGCCGAAATCCAGATCGCTGACATGAGAAAAGCGTTGGGGATCCTGAAAGCTGGAGACAGGCCTGCGACTTCTGTAGTTGCTGCACCTTCGGTGCGCGGGTTTAAAGTGCCACCCTTCGATGGAACATCTTCGTGGTCGGCATACAAAATCCAGTTTGAAGCTGTCAAGGAAGCAAATGGGTGGACAAAAGGACAGGCCATGACCGCACTTACTTTGGGCCTTCGCGACCAGGCCTTAACCATATTGGAAGCTCTCGGTAAGAATGTGACTTACGAGCAGCTGCTTGAGGCGTTAGAAGCCAGATACGGTGACGCACACTTGGAACACGTATTTCGAGCCCAGTTAAAAGATCGTGTGCAACGCAGTGGTGAAAACCTGCAGCAGTGGGCCCTGGAAATTGAAAAGCTGGTTCGAAAGGCGTACCAGTCTGCGCCTGCACCCATCGAAGGGATTCTGGTTCAAGCATTCATCGATGGTATACGGGACCTGGAAGTTAGAGCTGCTGTTAGACTTGGGCACCATGAGACGCTGAAGGACGCCTTGGCCCATGCATTGGAGGTGGAGGCAGTAAGGCACGATCATCGAGCCCACCGCATCAGGGAGGTTGCAGAGTTACCAGGACGTGACCGTACTAGGTACAGCCCTAGATGCTACAATTGTGGAGAAAAGGGCCACCTCAAGTCGAGTTGCCCGAAGCGAAGCATTGTCCGCGAAGATCACACCCAGGAAAGAAGGGCGGCTGATGTCACCGCCCAGCAGCAGGGAAGAGTAAACGCCAGGACTGCGGGGCGGGTGCTGGCTGGTGTTAAAAGAGCCCCAAGGATTTCGATCTCACAAGCCCATGATGGGAACAGCCTTATCATCAAAGGTGAAGTGAATGGAAGACCATGTAAGCTGACATTGGATACTGCAGCTTCTCGCACGGTTGTCAGTTCCCAACTAGCGAATCATTTCCTTGGGAACTTCTTCGGTAAGCATGACCGCGTAAATTTAGTAACAGCTACCGGTCAGCACATACCCGTCCGAGGAGAGAAAGAGGTGGAGTTAAAACTGGGTAACACAATTTACCGGCATAAGGTCATCATGGCTGACATAGTAGATGACTGCATCCTAGGTTTGGACTTCATGCGACAGCACTGTTGTGAGATCGACGTGAATCAAGGAGTCTTGAAATGTGGTTCAGAAGAAGTGTTCATGGAAGGTGCACCATCGGGCGAAGTGTACTGTTTAAAGAGGACTGTTCTTCCTCCCCGGTCGGAAACAATAGTTCCAGTTAGTCTTCCACATAATTCTGGACAGAAAAATTGATGTATTCTCATTGAAAGATTGGACGGAAACCTTCCATGGAAGATGGCGCGGACCTTGGTTAGGGCAATCAACGTTGCAGCCGTACGCATACTGAACCCAAGTGAAAGGGAACAAGTAATCAAGAAGGGTACGTTGATGGGTACCTGTGAAGAAGTGGCTTGGTTGCGTAAATGCCAACATCAGCCTTCTCGGAATAATGTCCAAAGTGCAAGATTTGACATGTCAAATCTTTTGGAAGACTGTCGCACAGATTTATCGGATGGAGAAATGGAGAAGGCTAAGAAGATGATAATTGAGTACACCGACATTTTCTCTGCAAATGATGCTGACATAGGGAAGACTGGATTGGTTCAGCACAGAATTAATACGGGAAACGAGTTACCAATTCGTCAGCGACCAAGAAGAATACCAGTGGCAAGAGAAAAGGAAATGGATAAGATGATTGAAGACATGGTAAAGGATGGAGTTATAGAGCCTTCATCTAGCCCATGGTGTTCTCCTGTGGTCCTGGTGAAAAAGAAGGATGGCAGCATGCGGTTTTGTGTGGACTATCGTCAACTGAATGACGTTACAAAGAAAGACAGCTATCCACTACCCAGGATCGACGACACATTGGACATGCTGTCATGAATGAAGTGGTTTACCACGTTAGACCTAAAAAGTGGCTACTGGCAAGTGGAGATAGATCCTAAGGACAAGGAAAAAACCGCATTCTCTACGGGAAAGGGACTATGGCAATTTAACGTCATGCCATTTGGATTGTGCAATGCTCCTGCAACTTTCGAAAGGCTTATGGAGCTAGTACTCACCGGATTAATTGGAGACGCCTGTCTTGTCTATTTAGATGACATCGTCATCGTAGGCCGCACATTCGAAGACCACCTCCGAAACTTGGAACGTGTACTGTCAAAAATCCGAGGAGGCAATCTTAAGTTAAGTCCGAAAAAGTGCTCATTCTTCAAGAAGCAAGTAAGCTTTTGGGACACGTGGTCTCGGAAGAGGGAGTACAAACTGATCCAGAGAAAATCGTCGCCGTCAAGGATTGGCCAGTTCCGAAAGACAAGACGCAAGTCAGAGCATTTCTGGGTTTGTGCTCGTACTATCGACGGTTTGTCAAGAATTTTGCTGATATTGCCAAACCTCTACACAAGCTTACTGAAGAGAAGAGACAGTTCTGTTGGGATGAGAGCTGTGACATGGCTTTCCAGGACTTAAAGAAACGTTTGTGCAATACCCCAATTTTGGGCTACCCTGACTCAGAAAATGAATTCATAGTTGACACGGACGCTAGTAATACTGGAATTGGCGGTGTGTTATCCCAACGGAAAGGAGATCATGAAGTTGTGATAGCTTATTTCAGCAAATCTTTATCAAAACCAGAGAGAAATTATTGCGTCACGAGGCGCGAGCTACTTGCTGTAGTGAAGACATTACAGCATTTCAGCAAGTACTTGTTGGGACGTAAATTCCACCTGCGAACTGACCATGCTGCATTGAAGTGGTTGTTGCAGTTTAAGAATCCAGAAGGACAAGTAGCGAGATGGATTGAATTGCTACAAGAATTCGACTTCGCAATTGAACATCGCAGTGGGAAATCCCACGGTAACACGGTAACCACAAACTGCGAGGAAGATATCTGCGAGTTGCTTCAGAATAACACAGATTTTTTGGTGAAGCCGAGATCCTCTCTGTCGTCCCATACCTTCGGTTGTAACTTTAAATGGTGAAACGGACTACCGATTCGCAATGCCTACTAAAAATGCATTGGGATATTTACTTTAAAAATGCAGCAAGAAGCATACTTGTCCCAAGTTTTTCAAGCTTTCGGAATTGAACAATATCCCGATATAAATGAATCAAAAATGTTCCTTCATTTCAAAGCATTCAATAAAACGACGTCTTTTTACGGTAGTCTAAAGGTACCTTTAGATGCCTTTTATAATTATATAAAAGAATTAGAAGCAGTGTGTAGCACAATTTTCGAACTTTTTAAAAGTGTCCCTTTCGACCCACCTTGTCCTTGATTTCTTCACCAGCATTTACTGAAACTTTTCGTTCGATTCAGAGTTTATTCTACCTTGAAGTTCAACAATCGTAAATTCATTAAAATAAGATAAGATATATTTATTTCTCAGTACATGGTACAATAGGATCTTAATATTAATAAAAAGCTTCACATATACTACCGTTGCCGGTGTAGAAATATTAAAATTTAAGTTCAACTAATAGCCCAATTATTAATTAGTTAGAAATGAAAATAGGTAATTGTTAATACAATTTCTATTACAATTTTTTCTTATGAATTAAATGTCAAAATTTACCCATTATAAAATGTCAAATGATTAAAAGAAAAATAATTAATATAAAAATAAAAAGTTACTAAAGACACAAAAGATTGATAAAAAAAGTAATGTCAAAAGAACAATGGCAAATCTCCTTACTTAAAATTGTCTGGAATTAAATTGAAGCATCCCGTAGTAAAAAATATGTCTAAAGATTCGGCATTAGTAGCAGAATCTACAAGCGAGTCTATTTTAATTCGAAAAAGCCGGAAAACAAAGATATAGGAGTTTGAATTTTTAGGTTATGAATAAAGTGAACACGAACCTATAGGTAACTTATGAATGATAAATTAAAATGATATCAAACAAAAACTGATATTACGGACAAATGAAGTAAACCTAATTGATTTTTTTCTATTATGAAGTTTGTATTAATAGAAAACCGAATAAACACAAAACACGAACGAAACGGAATACGCAGAGGAATTCTGTAGCATCAAACTGTCAATCAGTCACTGTCAAAGATGAAAGTAGAGATGTGCAATTAAAATCAATGTAAAATCGATACAACGTTGAATCGATCCTATGCTCCTTGTTTTGGATTTAAAAGTAATATTACATAAATATCAAATCAAGTTGATTAGAGATAGAATAACTGCATTTAAATAATTATTTTAATAATTCAACCAACCCTAGAATCACCTAGATCAGTTGAATCGATCGTTCATTTAATAATCGATACAGATAATAACATTCATACTGATTGTACGTGTAACACCACTATCTATGACATCAATTCGCGTAGGTATCTCGATCGGAAGCAATTGATATACTTTTAATATTATAAATTAACTCCGGCTTTTAAGAAATAAAGTGAAAAATAGAAAAATCATAAAAAAAATATTCAATTTGTTTCGTTTTTGTGATATCTACGGTCGCTAAAACAAAACCAGACATAATTCTGCCATTCTTCTTTATTAACTGAATAAAAACAATTGTCTAAAAGCCAGGCAAATATTGTTTTCCTGAATGTATTAGTGGGCAACACTCTGATGCCTGGTGGTAAATTGTTAAAGATTTTGATTGCCATGCAATTGGAATTCCTGCTATACAAATATAGTATCTGTCTAGGTGCAAGTAATTTATTTGGGATTCTCTTATCAGTGACATTGAGAGGGAGCGCAGGGCTCTAGCGGTCAGGGGTAATATGTTGGCACGAAGATTTGCTCGGTGTACAGACCAAGTTAAGATAACGCTTTTTAAAGCTTATTGTCAGAGTTTTTACACCGGGAATCTTTGGGTCAGCTATTCGAAAAGGTCGCTGGATGTTCTGCGCGTCCAGTATAATAATGTTTTTAGGATGCTGTTGCGACTGCCTCGTTTTTGCAGTGCCTCCGAAATGTTCGCGGTAACTCATACCGATGGCTTTCATGCCATCATCCGCAAAAAAACGGCCTCACTCTTGAGCAGAATAAGGGGCAGTCACAATAGCATCCTGAAGGCTGTGGCGACAGATATTTCCTCCGCAATAAGGCAATTTGTGCGAAGACTTGTTCCATAGTTTCTGGGTGTGTAAATGTGGGGTAGTCTTCGAATTCATTCGTCTTTAGTTTAAGTTACTAACATATTTTAAGTGAAAACGGTTACTAACAATTTATGGATCTTTTAGTTGTCCGAAATAAAATGATTATTATTATTATCAACTCTTTTAGAAATGTTTTCATACAATGAGAACATGTGCGGATGGCTCTTTATAAATACACAAACAAAAATGTAAAGGCAAGGAAGTGGAAGAATTTTTAGTACTGTAAATAGTGGCTTACAATGCTCTAAATATTCTGCCCCATACACAGCTCTGGCACATTTTTTTTTTGTGCTTTGATCATTATATAAAAGTAAAACATTTATAACTCTTTAGTTTATTTTTATTTTGTTATTAATAAAAATGATTAGCTAGTATGTTCTTAACAAATATTGTTTTGTTCTTCATACTACCTACCGAATTATTAATGATTATATGACCTATTCCTAATTTTTATCCAATAGTTAACCGCTAAATCTCTTACCTTTTCGCCTTACTTGAAAATTGTTATTTGTGCAGCTAGAGAAGAAAATTTAACTTCACACCGAGAATTGATATTGAATACTTCTCATCAAATCACTTTATTCCTATATTAGATAAGGTAAACGATTGAGCGCGAGCTCTCGGACTATTTTATATATATCAGATTTTCATGAAATCGTAAGGCAGCCGAAAATCAAGGGGTATTTATACAATTAAGGTGGCACAACAAATTATATAAGTCCATCGTATGCCGTCGTCTATCCTCTCCCGCCACCACGTCATCATAAAGGTAACTTGCGTTGCGCGATTTCATGTCACCCTGAAACTGAGAAGGTTTAATAAAAACTAGTAATTTCAGCTGAAACTCCTCTTAACCGGGTGTCCGGGCCACAAATAAAAATCCTTGTATTTAAAGACGCAAACCTGACTTTAACTAAAGGTCACGTGGCCGCGCGCAGCTGCTGCAGAGGACGTAATGTTCGAAGTTCGAACAGTATAGTTTCGTGCGCAGCGGTCTGCGACAAACAAAGGTAAGCTATTCAAAAAGTAGGTATGAACGATTTGGTATGGAATGATTTTATCTGTTACGTAGTAACTTAACTAATACATAATCTGTAGTATAACGTTAGGACAAATGATAAATGATTTTATTTCTGTAAGTAGGTTGAAACACACACTTTTACGCGTCAATCGTATTTTAAAAACTAGATGAGGTCGGCATTTCCTATCTGACTACTATGAGAAGAAAGGCCGAAACAAACTCAGAGGTCACAGTCTCTTTCAAAGTCCAGACAAAATCTTGGTCAGATCATGTGAAGGCTATGTAGATCGGTGTCTGAAATGGTCTTTTTAGGAAAGAACCACACAGATTGAGTGGACCTGTCCAGTCAGTGCACGCAATTGTCAGTAATCGTGCAGCTCAACTTCGACTCAAGGAGCTTAACGATTCGACGAGCAATACCAAAAAGAGGACATTTGAGTAGGCCGCATAAATTACTCAAACTGCCAGATCATCATTCTACTGAGAAAAATACAAAAATAGATAATAAAAAAACCAATGACCGACATAGTTCTCACATTCACAGTAATTAGAATAATATTTTAATAATCTTTGAGGACCATGTAGATTTGTGTCTGAAATGATCTTTTGAGGAAAGAACCACACAGATTGAGTGGACCTGTCCAGTCAGTGCACGCATTTGTCAGTAACCAGGGACAGACTTGTGAATCACATCTAAACTTCTAAACTAATATTATAAAGAGAAAATATTAGATTTTTGTATGTTTGTTTGTTACTCTTTCACACTAAAACGGCTTAACGGATTTGGATGAAATTTGGCACATGGGTAGACCATAACCTGGATTAGGACATTGGATACTTTTGATCCAGATATGCCCATGGTATCGAGACGTATGCGGGTGTAACCGCGGTGCACAGCTAGTTCACAATAACCTGAGCCAATATTATATAGATTATAATTATTATGACTCACAGTCATAACATAATTATCTGCATAATTATAAGCACTAGGAAGTGGTGAAGGGCGGGCGTTTTGGGGTGACTGTCTTATGTGATTTTGACGTTCAAAAAGTGCTGATTCTCAGCCCAGTTTGAATAAATGACTTTTGATTTGGATTTGATTTTGCGCTCCATTGTAAGCAACATTAGGTAGACGGACACGAAAAAAACGCGGCTTGTAGGAACTACGGTTTCAGGCGTCTTGGCAAATAACTAAAATGTTGAATACGACGCGACAGCAAGGCCGGACAAAGTCGGACATTCATGAAAAAATATTTATAGGACTATAGTCAAAATGAGATCTATTGTGAAGATTTAATCTGTATTAAAAACCCTGCGAAAACTTGATGAAGCGTTCGCGAGGAAACGAGAAAGCACTCTTGTATTTTTATCATTTATTTATTTAAACACAGTAAAACAGATACAGATCTGACATTATTAGTATTGAGTACTTACAAAGGTACTGCTTATTTCTTAAGAAATTTCTTCCAGCAGAACTGCGAAAGGAGAAATGAAAAAGAAATGTAGACAATAGTGTGTGAGAACAAGAAGAGAAGAATTTGGTGTTGTGACGTCATAAAATAGAATATTAAATATACCTACCTTAAAAATTACATATAAGTACTTAAATAAATACATAATGCAAAAATAAAAAATACCGTTCTTTATTTGATTGTGTATCTGGCAAATTTTTCAGCAACAGATCTGAATGTTTTCGATATTTTCGATTTGAATGTTTAAGAGTTCATTCCACCATAAGCACCATTCACTTCAAAAATCAAGGCCACCTGTAACCAAAATAGACTAGGTAAGTTACTAAGTAGGAAGGTAAGTTACGTACTTTAACATTTATATTAATTCTTATGTATTAAAAGTTAAGATAGGTAAGTAGGTACACTTTTTTAGATTTGATTGACAGTCACATGTATTAGTAGACACATAAACCTAACGGAGGTTTACAATTAGGTTTAACTTGGATAGAGCGAAGAAATCTCAACATTTAGGCTTGTCGAAACATTACGCAACGCTTCAGTAGAACGCATACCTACAAGCGATCGATGCATAAGCGGGTCGCTATAGGTAAGTAATTATTCTCTTCTTGTTCTCACACACTATTGTCTACATTTGTTTATGTTCCAGCATACCTTTAGCAGGTATGCTGGAAGAAATTTCTTAAGAAATAAGCAGTACCTTTGTACTCAATACTAATGTGTCGTCTAAGTATCTGTTTTACTGTGTGTGCCTAAATAATAAAATAAACAAATAAGTATGTAGCTAATTTAGTTACTAAAAATTCAATCATTAGGTAGGTATTACTTTTGTGGCAAGAAAGCTGGGGCTTCATTTAGAATCGTTTTCATAACAATTTCCACATTTTGAGCCTTTGAAACTTTTAATTTCTAAGCATCGGTGTCTTTTTGTTTACCTTTTTAAAAATTACAATAATTTGGTGTATGTATTAATTTGAATATTAGTTTAAATGCTTACTCTTGACCTGAGCATCGAATAGATGCACCTTATGCTATTTGACTTCTTTGTACGCGATAAATGCTGATAGTAGATACACTAAAAGCACTGATTCAGATACAGACTTGACGTCTTTTATAGTTTTCCTTTTGTAAAAATCGTAAGCTTTCATGTACGATTCCTTGGACAGTTCTGGGAGTAGATTGTTGAAAATGCCAATGGCTTCGGATTTAATTTAAGAACTCCGGAGTCAAATCACTATCGTCACTCGAAATTTTTGTGATAATTTGTAGTTTAATTTTTTTTCTAACTGCAAAGCGATTTGCAGTATTCGCGCTATTTTGTATGTTTTTCCATTTTTTTTATTTGTATTCTACTTCCGGTGGCCAGTTCGATTTACGAACAATTTATATTTTAGTGCAGGTCAGGTGGAATTAGGATGTACTACGGAAAATGTTTGTATGCGATTTTTACTTGAGGTTCCAAATTCAAATCACATTCCGTCTTATTACAAAACACGATCTAACTTTAGCCCCAACCTACACATTCGATTTAGTTTTTGTATTTGGAACTTTATGCCGACTTTAGTAAAGTTCTTAATACAAAATTGACAATCTAAGACCGGACTAAGTTGACAGTTTTGTAAAAGGAACTGTATTTCGATTTCAGTTATGTTCTTATTTCAAAAACAGGCTCGATGGCTTAAACCATGTCAAAAGAAAAACCTTGTTTTGTAATAAGGCCGATAATGACCAGCGGGTCATAATGAAATTCAGTACAATATTAATGCCCGGCTGGAGCCCAAGGCTATAGTGACTTACTTTAGGTTAGGTTTGCATAACATATAATTAATTTAACATTGTCGACCAGGTGGTGTGAAAAAGAATATAATGAAGTGTACTAAAGCGTGTTTCATAAAAACCAGACCGTTCCGCATGACGCCCGCGTGCGCTTTGCAATTTTAAAGTAAAATTACAATATTTAAGTGTTTCGCGGTGTAACGTTTTAGCATTATTACAGTTTACGAAGTAGCGGATTTTTGCTTTAAGTAATCTCTATTAGCATAGGTAAGCATATTAATCATAATCAGCCTAGATATAACGTTCCAGCTGCAGGGACACAGGCCTCCTTTATGTGAGGAGTGGGCCCAGTGCGGGATTTTGGATGTCAAAGTCTTCGTATTTTTAGTTCTACGACATAACACAACAACAGAAGAAATTCCAGATGGTAAAACACCCGGGAATCGAACCCAGGACCTCATGCTCAGTAGTAACGCTGGCGACCACTATACCAACGAGGTAGTCTTAGGTTCTAGCACTACTCCAGTAAAATTGTAGGATTCATGGTCATTTAATTGTTTTGTGGACACTTTTCGAAACCAACATCACGAATTCACGACGCCTGCGCTGCCGCCATATGTAAATAAGCCTTTCTAGTTTACCCGACTACAAGAAGTAAGGTTATGGTTCCGTACCTCAGAAGGTAAAAACGGAACCCTTATAGGACCACTTCATTGTCCGTCCGCGCCTGTCAGTCTGTCAAGACCCTTTTTCTCAGGAACGCGAAGAGATAATCAAGTTGAAATTAATATCAAATACGTCTACGGTCCCTTCGAGCTCTAAAAAACCAAGCTTCTATGTCAGCGCAATAAAAGAATATGGCCGTCTATGCGACATAATATTATTATGTGGATAGTTAATCGCAAATACATTTATGGTACTTCCCATTGCCCTAGAATCATGAAATTTGGCAGATCTCACAGCAAAGGGTAAAGGAAAAATGACTCCAAAAATAATTAATTTGTAGTTTTATTACACAAAAACATTTTTTGCGATTACAAAGTTGCATTGCAGCTATAGATTGACCGTGACGTATTATATCGATGTATGGGTTACCTTATTTTTTGCGATTACAAAGTTGCATTTGCAGCTATAGATTGACCGTGACGTATTCTATCGATGTATGGGTTACCTTATTTTTCAAATACAATGTTAAGTTTGTTTTTGGGATAAAGTCATCCCAACTACGGAACCCTTCATTGTGCGTGGTCCGACACGCACTTGGCTGGTTATTTTGCTCAGAGCATAGCTCTACTAGCTAGTAGGGTTTGTGTGAGTTTCAGAGAATTCAAGGAACCTTAAAAAATATGTGATTTTGTCCATCGACTTGCCGGTTATGGTATTTAGCTTTATTGCTAAATTAATGTTTTGCTTTAGACCTTGGCACAGTCTAACGTACACCTACATGAATTTAATATGGTTACCTCTACCTACTTAAGAGTTTAAATAACTCATAAAATACTGATGGACCAAGAATTGCACAGGCGCCGCGCCGGGCGCATCGTAATTCGTCAAAAGCTCTTAGAGCTTTATGAAAATAAAAGAATACCTTCAAACCATTGCATTGCATAGATATTATTGCATTGTATTGCATTTCATACTTAAAATCTATAAGTAGGGACTGTACAACAATTTTTTTTTAAACGTTGCCCCACTCTAGGAATTTCTCCTGTTTTGTGGGTGCGTTTACAAACATTTAAACTCACATACACAAACAGCCAGACCCGGAACAACTACTTGCAGGTCATACAAATATTTGTTCCGTGCGGGGATCGAACCCGCGACACGTAACGCAGCAGTCAATCGCTTAACCACTGCGCCAACCGCGCCGTCGAAATTGACGGTGATAAATAAAAATAAAAGAACAATTTCGTGGGTAATGTCTTTAATCTTTTTATTTAATAAAATTATCGTTCCGGATACCTACTAAGTATTAGAGATAATGTTTTCCTAGTAGATAAAAAGTATTTAACCGCCTTCCCGAGATGACGTAAAATAACGTGTCTTGTCAAATTATATTTATTTGATCAACTGCGTTTCTGAAACTCCACTTTTCCATGATTTATATACCATAGATCAGATACTCTACGCCCGGTTTTTGGACGAAGATCAACACAAAAATTGTCAAGTGGGTGTCAACTGCTGAGATTCAAAATCAATCAATCTGCCTAGGGCCTAGCCTCTTCCCAACGACGTTGGGGTTGGCATCCAGTCTAACCAGATGCAACTGAATACCAGTATTTTACATGGTCAACTGCTGAAATTAGTTGACCGAATTATCAAAAGCCAGTCGCATCACTTGACATGCATTTGACTTTGACACGACGTTCACTTTCGTTCCACAAAAGTCCTGAAAATACTTACTTAACCAACAAGGTCATTTTCACATTAGTCATTAAATACACCTTTAAATGTTTAATTTGGCACTACAATACTGGTAGGTTGGCCGTGTCTAATTACCTAACTAACAAAATAATTAAATAATATACAAATTCTTTTGTACAGTCAAGGAAATTAATTGTTTAACATATTGATATATCTACTGTGCCCATTTGCCGTTTGATACGATTGTCAAGGAAGGATCTCGATTTCAGTAAGTAGGCACAAGGAGGAATACAATATATAATACCTATTACCTATTTTGAAGTTGATAGTTACTTTCCCCCTCATCTGTCGATCGAGCTGATTAAGTTCGGTAAAAATTTATTCAGAAAAAGTAATTGTGTCTCATTAGCGACAGTTAAAAGCAATAATTATTTTTCCTGACTATACATTAAAAATGTTTCATGTACTCCCAAAACGGCTCAAAACAATCCGGTTTTTCCACTTTAGGCTAATTTCATTTAACCCTTATTATGGTATAATTTTTTAGGTAAATATGGCTTTTTTTTCTGGTAAGTAAATGAATAATAATTAGTCACAAATTGTCGCATTCGCACATCTTACATTATAGATAATATAATTTATTAAAGGGACCTATCAACAACAGCTATATTCTACCATTACCTACATTTGAATTGTATACAGGAAGGTCTACATCTATATAATTTTCAAATACAGACAAAATCAGTTCAACAACCTCCAACATTGGTTAGACATAAGCTCATATAATACTTATCATTTAATTTCAAAATGCTAACGAAGACGCTAGAAGTTAGCTAGCTAGCCTAGTGCAAGTTTTTATATTTTTTTTTTGTTGGTCGGAAATCATCAAATAACTTCTCCCGCTCTGGGCGGAGCGGGAGGGCGTGTCAGACTCTTACTGACTGAAACCCAGCCGTGTTCCTTCAGTTGCCTGTGCCAGGAGCCACGGTAACCCTTTCGGACTTTCCCGCAACGTTTTGGTACTTGTCTTATACTTACGTCAATTAATATGGAATAATTGTCACCAGGCACCGTTAAATATCGTTAAATACCGGTAAATAGACGATCGAATAAATATTAAAATTCGCACTAAGGCCACTTACTTGTTATTTATCTATCTATCTTACTTTCGATACACGGTTACTGAACTTTTTATACCTATGTGGTTTTCTATTAAGGAAAGGAAGGTGACTTATCACTTAAGACCTTCGAGCGCGAAACTCAAGCGTAAAGCTAGGGATTCTTAAGATTGCGGTGGTCGTCACATAACGTCCGCAATTTACCCTCGAATGACGTCATTTAAACGTTAATTATGAAGTGTGTTTTCCTAAAGAGGGTTTATTGACTCCGTAAAGTCAAGTCAGAGCGACCGTTGTGTGGCGGCAACCGATCTTCTAGGAAATTTATGGTAGCTTTATGGTAAATTATATATATATATAGCTTTAAATGTATGGGAGCTTTATGGTAACACTTTACGGTTGATTATTTCGCTAAAATGTGTAACAATGTGATTGTGACCTTATAACTTGAACAAACTCATTACAATTCAGCTACTAATAAGGTAAGCCAATAATTTCCCAAGCAGTCATAAATATCCATAGTTGCTTACTAAGTACCTACATTTAACAATATCACCATATTGTTAAATGTTCAAAAAATGCCTATATAAGTACCTCTAAAATTATAGGTACTCACACTCAGTCAATCTCAACTAAAATCTGGTTTTAACTCATTAGAGTTAAAACTAGATTTCAGTTGAGATTGCGTACATTGTATGAAAAATCGTAGTTGAATTGAGATTCAAAGGACAAAGCTGAGAATTGATCTAGAATAACTTAGATTCCTCAAGAAAGAAGAAAATATCTTAGTCAGAACAGCTGAGTTATTGCCTAGATTACCTACATCTTCATTATTCAAGTAGGTAGTTTATTAAAATAAGTAAATAGAAACCTGCGCAAGTAGGTAACGTGACAGAACAAAAAATAATGGATTGACACTTTGGTCGGAAAGTTCTTGAGAAAGTAAAATTGTTTTGCAATGACTATTAAGTTAAGTGTGGGAATAACGGCCCAACTTCCGTACCCACCCCAGAAAATATAAGTAATCAAGCTTCAATTGCAAAGGAGTTTACAGTAAAAATAATATTAAATAATTAGGTACCTACTCAAATAATGTGAAAAAAGGCGAAGATCTAAAAAATTCAAGCGCAGTGTTGGAAACAAGACTAAAAACGATCAGTTTCACTGTTTTATTAATATTTTTGGATAACCATAAAAATGCTTCTATTTGAAATTAAAATACCGATCCGCCTGTCTACTTAAGTCAGGCGAAACTATGAACAATATCCCATGGCATAAATATTAATGTCGACTGCATTCAATGTTTTGCTGTCAAGGCTGCTCAAGTTGCTGTCTAAGCTTGGTTTTCTTCATCAAGCTTTGACAGCAGCTTGAGAAAACTTGGATTCTGGGAAGAGCATATGCAACTTGGAAAGGATGTTTTACAAAGCATCATTCTAAGTTCAGCACCAGAGTTTATTGGAGACAAAGACCTGAAGTGCAGTGTTGTTAAACAAGATAAAATATAACTTATTTGTATAAACATGAGTAAGTATACAGTACAAATTGGAGTTTGTTGGGTAAGGTCTTAAGTGTTACATAGTTTTACTGTATGTTTTGCCATAGATAATGAAAATTACGCACAAAGTCAAAATTTCATAGACCGTACTGGTTATATACACGGAACTTATAGGCTAGCTAGATACTAAAACAAAATATTGACAATTACCTCGACGTCAATATCAGCCACCCAAATATTTCTAAACGAAAAGGAACCGATTTGCTACTGTTTAACTTAACCACAAACAACATAGGATTGCGGTTTAAAAGAAAACTGATACAGATGTCAAGTTTATCTATTTACTTGTATTTTTCCCTGTTTGAATACCCACTACGAAAGTAATTAACTATAAGAATGCTTATAATTGATCGTACCTATCTGATCTGCATAAGATTAGTTAACTTCCGTAATTTTCGTCAGTCACAAACACGACAAGGGCAATGCAAAAACTTAGAAAACACTTTCACTTTAATGTTTGCCAAAATACTGAAACTATGTGAGATTATTTTGGAGATTTTCCGCCTTCATACAGCAGATCAGATTCATCAGATGTATCGTGTATACGTAACTAAAACAAACGTGCAAGGTGAACAACCTCGCGAAATATTCTTTCCATATCCAATGTAACTGTTGTTTCTCATTTGCAAAGCAAAACACCGCGGCTTCTAAGACTCGGACAATAACATGGTGTAACCTAGATGAGTCACGACGAACACTGTTTGAAGGTGGCACTTGTTTTTATTAAGCTCCGCAGCCGAGACACTTTCGAGCGTTTGCAAAAACCGCGACTTTCACTTTCGCATCCCACTACAAAACAAACATAACCTCGTTTTGACTTGGCGCGTCAAAATTAGCAAGATAACCCAGACCATTTAGCGGCTAGATAATCTTATAATTGCTTAGCTCTCCTCAGTCTCCTCCAGAACCGGGAGACTGGTGTGCACGCAGTGCGGCGAAGATCTCGACGAGAACGCAGACATCCAAGATTCAACTTCGCGCTCGGAACACACAAACTTCGCGGAGATTGTGTTGTCGTAGCCTTTCTGTCGCACAATGAAGCCGCTGTTTGATTCGGCTTGTTCGACAGCTGTGTTCCTCAAGTTCACCACACCGATGGGCTTCGTAACCCTTTTCCTGGGATAGATCACCGCGAAATGCTCCAAAGAGGTCTTGTACACAACGACTCTCACGTCCTGCCGCATCCCGCCGGGTCCCAAAAGCACCAAGAAACCAGACTTTACTTCACTTTCAATGCTTTTTTTAATTAAACATTTGCCGAAATTTTCACTACGACATATTATGCTCGACATTATGTCCGCAGGCATTTTACTGTTTAGATAACAATACGTTATTCAAATAACAATGTGCAATATGTGCAATGTTATTGTCGGCGGGCGAATCATACGCGCGGAAAGCGTCCTCCCTTAGCGCACACACAATCATACTGAAGAGTCATTTTCCAAGTGGGGCATATTTATAACCTCTGGAGCCCGAAGTAGTTCGGGTGATTTCGGTGGTGATCGTTACTTTGCATTCACTTTGGAGGTAGTGGAGGCTCGACAGACCGTTGTTAGCCGATTAATCTTGGCAGGTTGTTTGGTCCAAATGAGGTTCTAATTCGACGGATGTTTTTGGTATGGTCGGGTTATTGGAGAGGTCGAATGTAATAGGTCTCGGACGAGATGTGAACGTGAACCTTTATGACGGCATTGTTCTTTGCACAAGTACGTTTTAATTCATATAAGATAACATAAGATAATCATTTATTTGCTCAAAGATGAGTAATACATACAACAGTCAGAATGCAAGAGATTTTGAAAGTAAAAAACTGATCATCATTTGTGTGCCTTAAACAGTGTCACTACAAGTCAAATTATTTAAAATAGTCATGATAATATAAGAACATTAAAATTATAAATTACTAAAACTATTCAAAATCTCTCATCTAAAAACTCATTCGAATTATAATAAGCTTTATCTGCTAGAAAATTAATAACTTTCTTTCTGAATGCTACATTGTAGTTTATTAAACATTTTGGAGCCATGCAATAGTACATTGTTCACCGAGAGGAGAAAGTGACCGATTACCGTCGAGGGTGTCGTTTGAAGCCCGAGCCGTAGGCGAGCGCTTTAAAACACCCGAGATCGGGAATCGCACTTTCTCTCGAGTGATACATAGTGCTTGATACTACACCTACGAGGAAAATAAAAAACTAAATCTTTACTAATTGAAATTTATATTGAAATTGTTGCAGTTAGTGAATGGCGTCTGCAATTTTCACATGTTCTTTTTCAAATTGTTTATCCTGCCGCCGCAGGGTCGCACCGCCAGCCCGACACCATCCAACACACTGCTAGTGGCCAGTGTCATTTTGCGAACTTGGAGATAAAAACTCACTGTAAAAACTTTTTGGCTTTTGATATTTAGGTTACCGGCGCATAGTCTTACCCAAAATTAAAAAAGAAAAACCACGTAAGAAATGGATTTTCATACACTTTTCTCTCCCGCTCAGATGCGTTTTCTCCCCGCATATTTGTTCGATATGCAATGACGTACTTTCTACCGTAAATTTGATAAAGTATCAAGGTACTTTCCAAGCAGGTGTAGTATAAAAGACGTTTTTTCACATAAGTGCTGTTCTTTATCGATGTAGGCAAATTCGCAAATACAAATTCGTAGTTAATTTCGCACTCGTGTTTGTTATTTTAACGGAAGCAATATTTTTTTCTGAACTGTGTGCTTTGTTGGTATAATAATGAAATACCTAATGCAGAAAACTCCAGTCTTGAAGATTTAATTGTGATCTTTGATATGCTCATACTTCACAGACGGGTACCTATAATGAAGTTGTGGCATTTTACTCTTTAGGGGCCATACTATGACCTGTTAACGCCATCGTGATTCCGTTGAGAAAAAGAGATAGTGCTATCGGTCATGTATAGCTCCGTCTCTCTTCCACGCTGAAACAATGATGGAATTAACACGTCATAGTACGGCCCCAGAAGGTTTAAGCCAAATTAGCTTTTTTGCTTCAAAATACAGCGTGTAAATGAGGAGGATATATATACTTTTTTTTGTATATTTTTTTTATATTAGGGGTTAAAGTATGAAATTGCCGATTTGTACAGAAAAATTGAAATTCGTTTTTTTTCAATATAATTACCATTATTATCTATACATTGCTGCCATCTAATAGGAAGGTCATTTATGCCTTTGCGATAGAACTCTCGTGATCTAGATTCGACAAACTGTGTGAAAGCATTTTGTACTGCCTCCTGAGAATAAAACTTTTTATCACGTAGAAAATTGTCCAAAGCACGAAAAAAATGGTAGTCCGTTGGAGCAAGGTCTGGCGAATACGGAGGGTGAAGAATGGTTTCTAATTGCAGTTCCTGTAGAGTTAAAATGGTTTCTCGTGCTGTATGAGGTCTCGCGTTATCATGGAGCAATAATGGTGAAGATCGATTCATGAGTCGGGGCTGTTTCACTGCTAGTTTTGCTATCATTGTTAGGAGTTCGGCACAGTAGACGTCTGCCGTTATTGCTTGACCAGATCGGAGAAAGCTATAGTGAATAACACCATGCTGAGACCACCAAACAGTTACCATTACCTTATTATTGGTAAGCTTTGATTTAGAACACTGTTGCGGCGTTTGACCTGGGGTCAGCCATTGCATTTTTCGCTTACGGTTATCATAAAGAAATCACTTTTCATCACATGTCACAATTCGATCCGATATAACAAGTTTCAACGCGCGTTTCTTTCTGCAGATCAGTCAAATCATGAGGCACCCATTTCTCATATTTTTTTGTTTTATTGATTTGACGCAAATGAGTCAATATTGTTGGTAAGGTAACGTTAAACCATGCTGCTAATTCCTGGGTAGTTTGGCTCGGATCGGCTTCCACCATCTCTTTCAATTCATTGTTATTCACCTGTGTGGGCGGTCTTCCACGTGGTTCGTTCTTCAAATCAAAGTTTCCATCACGAAAGCGTTTAAACCAAAATCGCACGGTGCGTTCACTATCAGTCCCCTCTCCAAACGCAACATTGATATTGCGAGCTGTTTCTGCCGCGTTAGTTCCGCGTCGGAACTCGTATTAAAAAATAACTCGAATTTTCGAAGTATCCATCTTTCTTGTCTAAGCTGATTAAAAAAAAACCACAGAAAGTCGATAAGTAATAGAATGTTGCACATTTTTTAAAAGAAGAACTTCATAGGTACCTACCATGTGAAAAAAGTTTCACTCTAAAATCTCAAACCATGAAGGTTCTATGTCAATTCGAAGTACCTAATACAATTAAACGGCAATTTCATACTTTAACCCCTATTATTATCTATTTTTTAAATAAATGAATAACTTTTACTGCGGGACCACTCTTAAATATGAACAAAAAATAAGCTCGCTACATTTTTCGAGCTATGCGAACATGTATGGAGCAGCTGATATTTTTTCGTAATTTCAGGGTTGTTCCCATAGTACAGTCGACATTCGATTTCTCCAAATGATTTTAAACCTTAGAATATTGAAAATTAAGTTCAAAATCGAATGAGAAAATTTGATACCCAATTTGTAGTAAAGTAACGACCTGCTGCTGTTGTGAACACAAAGTTTCCAGGTCGGGCAGATCGTTATTGGGTTTTTCCACCTGGAATTTCTCAGTAGCAGCCAGCCTGGATTTGAGGCAATAGGCTCGCCGCCTATTACATGGGACTTGAACATAACTGGCGGAGTGTGGGTAGGTATACTAAAAGTTTTTCAGTTTCACGAATAACCCCCCCCCCCCCCCCCGCCTCCCTCCCTCCCTAAAGTATGTCGTTAACCTACCATACAGTAAAAATCTCAAATCGTTTAGTGCAATCCACAATGTACAATTACAGGTGGTAAATAAATGAAAAATAATAGAAACAATAAAATTATGGACCCACCCTGTCGGGGCACAGCAAATTTTTAAATAAGTAGAGAGAGGAAGAGCGCTTTATTAATTTTCTTTGTTATTAAGTTAGAATTATTTTATATCCTCTATTACCTATGTATTTTTCCATTAATTCACTTATTCTTATTCTATTAATATTTTATATGCAGGTATCAGTTATCATTTATTTAATTATATTTAATATTGCTAATTTCTATACTCGCTTAATTTGTTTTAAAATTATTATTAATGTAGTATATTTATTAGGTATTGTTTTATATTTATTTTGTTATTTTACTTATTAAAATAAATATCTTCATAGTTATGTATTATTAATATTGAATTTATCCGTTAAATATTCTTGTAACTGTGTAATAGCTTTTTTAAATTAAGTACAGCTTTAGTTTATTTAAAAATATACTGGTTTTATTTTGTTGTTTTATGTCTTCTGGTAATTTATTATATACAAGCTGTGCCCGCGACTTCGTTCGCGTGGATGACGAAACTCATCAATGAGTTTTTTGTGTAAAGTGCTATTTGTGTAGAACGTTATCTATCGAGCATACCGGGAATAATACTTCTGTCCCGGCGCGGGCCCTTTGTGGCTAATTACAATAGTAAACCAATTGTGTCTCATTAGCGGTGATTAAGAGGGTATATGCTATCTTTGCTTGCGGCATCGCTCGCGTTCTGTAAGTTTTTTGTAGTAGATTTCTACTTTGGTATCTGTTTAGCAGGATAACCGATAGCGAAGCTGACGTTCATTGCAACGAATGCTCACAAAGATAATGGTAACGACAGATAGTCACCTTACGACATCAATTGAGAGCTTCAGCATACACGACATTGTCAGTGAGCCCGTCCGGAATATGAACATAGAGGTTCCTTGGACTGCTCACACGGGAAAGAGCGACGTAAAGCTGACCATGTGAAAAACAACTCACGCAGTTCAATTGACTGGGAAGAAGGCGAGAGTGCGTGTTTTTCACTATCAGCACTTAACCTCGATTCTCGATCGGCACTGGTTTCGCGTGCTCTTGGTTCAGTCATGCTATCCCGTATGCAGCTAATCCGGGATTCTCGCTCCTCAGCTGATTCTTGTGATCTGGCTAGTCTCATTCGCCTAGCGTGTCTCGTTGTAGCAGAAAGAGATGGTCTCTTTGTGGAAGGCATCGTGTTATAAGTATATCCGTATTAAAAATAAAGAAATCTTTATGACTATCTTCATAGAAGAGCCCTAACACCTAGCGCCTACCTACACTTATATGTATAAGTATAGCAATAAATAAGCAAAATCCCTAAAAACTAATATCTATACGAATGACTAATCCTACCTTCACTATTATAAAATAACCTACGGTCACTACGTACACTATCAAATATACTACCTATACTTACTTTAAAATCTATAGGTACCTACGACTTACTCGTATAAAAATAAACCTAAATAACTCTACCTTAAACTGTACTTAAAAACTAAAATGAACAAAAAGGTCGCACTGAAAAGCACGGTTTAGGATTGCAAGTAGCGGTTAAAACATACAATTTATAGAATGCTAATAAGAACGAACGCTCGCCACTCGACACGTCCGCGTCCGTTCAAATCAAAGTTCAAAAAATGTATGATGCGCGCGTTTTTTCTGTATGGCATCTCGCAGTTGGCCTTGAGAGGCCGTGACTGCTGAACCGGTCAATCCTGTGGTGCCTTCGAGCTAACTCAAAGCCTCCAGCCAGGGTATGATGCGCGCGCTCAGACTCCGTCCTATACGGTAGCGATCCGTGGCGGCCGCCGCGCGCCACGCGTGTGCTGCCTACGGTGCAAGCCAAATTCAACCTTCAACTACATTTTCAGCATAACTTAGGGGCGCTGCACACGGCTAAGATACTATAATATTTTATCTTAAGATACAATATCGCTCGCCATACAAATTCATCTTAAGATACGAAAATATGAAATAAGTATTATTTATTATCTTCGTCGTGTGTGATAATAGTCCATTGAATTGTATGGCGAGCGATATTGTATCTAAAGATAAAATATTATAGTAGATATCTTAGCCGTGTGCAGCGCCCCTTAGTGAACTCCACTGCGGGTGACGTAACCTACGACAAACTTATTATTTGCTGTTGGTACAGTAATCGGGTCTAGGGATCGAACCGCAAAATTAAGTTTGTTTTTTATTGTATATACTTTTCCGGTATAAAAAGTACCCAGTGTGGTGCCCAGGATATTAAAGATTAATTATACTAAGTTTCATCGTAATCGAACCGGTAGTTTTTGCGTGATACCTGAACAAAAAGACAGACAGACAGACAGACGAAAAAAAAATTAATCACATTTTTGGGCTCGGTGTCAGTCTAGTAACACCCCCTGCCAATTATTTTTTTGATATTTTCAATGTAAAGATTTTTCACTTCTACAGATTTATTATAAGTATAGATTTTTATTGACATTGAATCGACGCGACTCAATGACTCGAGGAAAAAACACGATTTAGTTTAGCAACCAGTTCCACTGCTAATTATCCAATTTTACATACTTACTCGTTGCTAGGGATCAAGCACGTTTTTGCTAGTTACAAAATATCTGGTTTTTAATTATAATTTTTGTAACTCCTATCATAGGAGTTACAAAAATTATAATTAAAAACCATGGTACTCCATAGTAAATTTCGTCATTTGAAATGGGAATAGTTTTTTTAATTTCGATCACAAGATGAAATCATCTGTATCAATATTCATTTATAACCCTGCAATGAGTTTGAGGCCAAATCAGTAAAATGCCTGCCATACTTCTGAGTGGTATCAATACAAAAGAACGTTATTATGGTACACATAATATGTGGAGACATGACTACTATAAGCCGTAACTGCCCGTGCATTGAGAGGGTCACTGAAACGAAATATCTTGGAGTTGTGGTGGATCAAGCACTGTCCTGGTACCCTCAACTTGAGCGAATTTCTGGGAGAATAAGGAAACTCAGTTGGCGCTTTAAAACCCTCAGACACATTGTTCCAACCAAAATAGAGAGCTGTAAGAACCGTCCCAGAAATCGCCTAAATGAAATACATATATGTAGCACTGGCCCAGTCTGTACTATTTATTATACTGCATCACAATTTGGGGCGGTGCAGCATAAACAAAATTTATAGAAATTATGTACCGATTTTAAAAATAAAAGATTTTCCACCGGCAATCTTGTACCAAACAAGTGATTTACTCTCTGTAAGGAAACTGTATGTAACCCAAACCATGATAAAAAAAAACATAAAACCCTACCATATAATGATAGCGAAAAATCTAAAAGGCGAAAACATTTAGTTGTCCGAGTTCCCCAAACTAAAACTAGGTTTGCATGCAAGCAATTCAATAAACGCTCTGCTCAGCTCTATAATCAAAATTAACAAACATGTTTGTTTATTTAATAAAAGTTACCACGACTGTAAAAAAATATATAATAGACTGAATAAAACCACTTACCTATGAGGAAACCGAGGCACTCTTGAGTAGCCGAAATACATCACTTAAATATACCATAAATTAAAACACCACACACCCACACAGTATACCACACCACACACACCACACCGCACATCACACCACATCGCGCGCTACATCACATACCACACAACACGGCACTACTTACTCGTACCACACCACACATCACACCACATCGCGCGCTACATCACATACCACACTACACGGCACTACTTACTCGTGCCACACCACACATCCCACCACATCGCGCGCTACATCACATACCACACTACACGGCACTACTTACTCGTGCCACACCACACATCACACCACATCGCGCGCTACATCACATACCACACTATACGGCACTACTTACTCGTGCCACACCACACATCACACCACATCGCGCGCTACATCACATACCACACAACACGGCACTACTTACTCCTGCCACACCACACATCACACCACATCGCGCGCTACATCACATACCACACAACACGGCACAACTTACTCGTGCCACACCACACATCACACCATATCGCGCGCTACATCACATACCACACAACACGGCACTACTTACTCCTGCCACACCACACATCACACCACATCGCGCGCTGCATCACATACCACACAACACGGCACTACTTACTCGTGCCACACCACACATCACACCACATCGCGCGCTACATCACATACCACACAACACGGCACTACTTACTCGTGCCACACCACACATCACACCACATCGCGCGCTACATCACATACCACACAACACGGCACTACTTACTCGTGCCACACCACACATCACACCACATCGCGCGCTACATCACATACCACACAACACGGCACAACTTACTCGTGCCACACCACACATCACACCATATCGCGCGCTACATCACATACCACACAACACGGCACTACTTACTCGTGCCACACCACACATCACACCACATCGCGCGCTGCATCACATACCACACAACACGGCACTACTTACTCGTGCCACACCACACATCACACCACATCGCGCGCTACATCACATACCACACAACACGGCACTACATACTCGTGCCACACCACACATCACACCACATCGCGCGCTACATCACATACCACACAACACGGCACTACTTACTCGTGCCACACCACACATCACACCACATCGCGCGCTACATCACATACCACACAACACGGCACTACTTACTCGTGCCACACCACACATCACACCACATCGCGCGCTACATCACATACCACACAACACGGCACTACTTACTCGTGCCACACCACACATCACACCACATCGCGCGCTACATCACATACCACACAACACGGCACTACTTACTCGTGCCACACCACACATCACACCACATCACATGCACTAACTGGGAATAAGTTTTATAAGTTTTACTTTTACTGTTAGTTATTTAAATTGCAACTTTACTTATAGATTTGTATTATTTTATTTTCTTACGATTAGTATAATAGAAGCTAAATACAGAAATATGTACTTGCATTGCATATTTACCCTTAGGGACACAGTACACTAAATTAACTCTAGTTAGTTTATGTGTACGACAATGATGTGAAAGAGTGGGGCCTTCTAATACGGGCATTGTTAATTTATTTTATTTCGCTAACTATTTTTACTTTTAATCTTTGCTATAAGTATCTATACGTATTTACATATACAATGACACTAATATTTACTGTATAAAGTATTATATTATTTTAAATTATTGTGAATGTGAGGAGTATGTGTGTTTTTGTTCCAGTTTTAATCATGTTCTGGCAGTTTGAGTAGCTGATGCGGCCTACCCAAATGTCCTTTCTTTGGTATTGTTCGTCGAATCGTTGAGCTCCTTAAGTTCTGAGTTGAGCTGCTCGGTTACTGACAAATGCGTGCACTGACTGGACAGGTCCACTCAATCTGTGTGGTTCTTTCCTCAAAAGACCATTGCAGACACCGATCTACATAGCCTTCACATGATCTGACCAAGATTTTGTCTGGACTTTAAAAGAGACTGTGACCTCTGAGTTTGTTTCGGCCTTTCTTCTCAGAGTAGTCAGATAGGAAACGCCGACCTAATCTAGTTTAAAAAAAATATGATTGACGTGTAAAAGTGTTTGTTCAAACCTACTTACAGAAATAAAATCATTTATCATTTATCATTGTTTGTGTTGGATTTCGTATTCGTTCATGATTTTAATTGTAGGGTAGAAGTAAAAATGACTTGCAAAATGCGTCGCTCTATCCTATCGTGTCCCATCCTTTTCCCACATGCACACCTGGACTATCGCTGTCCTTGTCACCGTCGACGGTGACTGTGTGAAGACTCTCGACCACTTGAACGAGAGTAGCGTTACTAAGAACATGCTCCCTTATTAATTTATTAATAACTTACGGTTGCGAATTGCCGCGAGTGTATTTACGAACTATTGTCTAAGACACTACGAAAAGTGCGTGTTTATGTGGTGAAAGGCGTCTGTGCGCCTCCCTCGTGCGCTGCCCCTGAATTCACCAAGGACTCGAACCCTCTGCCGACCGACGCGGAGGATATATATTGAAGACGGCGAATCTACAGGTCAGTGGTGCTGCATGTTTCCTGCCAAATTCCTTTGTCCAATTCACAAGTTCGTCGTCCTTATTCGTGTCGCATTTGCAAGGTCAGACCTACCTACGTACCTTTTCAACCCCCGCAATAATACAGTCCACATTCAATCAAACCAGCTCCCTGCGTCTGGGATAAACGCAAACAATTTATATTTCCGCCCAAGTATTTGGTGTAAGGCGCCACCATTATTTTTGGTCACTTCGAGCCGCATTCTAAATTCAAACCGCATGGTCAGTTATAACTAAACATTCACTGTACTACGTAATTAAATAGATTGTCGTTTATTCTTTGTATTTTCCCGCACCGACAACTATTTCTTTTTATTTCCGCACCCGCATTGCATAGTACAACACAACGTAAAAGTTATTTCTTTCCAAATTCATTCCATTTTTGTAGTCCGCCATTTTATATCGTTTCCTTTAAGATCGTGTTTTAGATAACTTGTTCGTAATTGTTCGGTAAACTTCGGCTCGCTTCGTTAGCGCTCGTTCGCATACCTTTGGATATTTTTCACTCACCCGCAATAATTTTATTTTATTTTCGCTACTAAAATTAATCGTATTTACGATAACAACCGCTTATAACTACTTTGTTTAAATATTCGTGTTACGTACTTATCGCCGCTATACTATTTACAGCTATTCACAATGGTTAAGTCTAAGAGGAAGAGTAGTGATGTGGACCTGTTCTTCGACACTACGAGTACTAATAGGAACCAGTTGTCATTATACGTAGTCAAACGTGATGTTATTTACAAACGTGTAGAAAATATTTTCGACCTTGCACACAAAACCAATAATGATCGACAATATTTTAAGTCGTTTTGTTCTAGTGCTTCAAATATTGATACATTGCGTAATGATTATCAACAAGTTTTAGATTCCTATAATATATTAAATTTACAGTTGAACCCCGATTCTGAGGTCGAGTATGATTCCTGGTTATCGTTTGAAGAAATGTTTTGTTTTATAAAACAGGTTTTACTCAATAACAAAACCGAGTGTCCTGAACCTGAACCTCAACCTTCATTAATAAAATCTAATTCTCGCCTTCCGCCCATTGATTTGATGTCATTTGACGGTAATGTCAAGAAATGGCCATTGTTTTATCAACAATTTAAAAGCATGGTACACGATAACGCATCGCTCACTAATAGTGAAAAAGTATTTTACTTAGTAGGTAAATTAACTGGGCAGGCGTCGTGCGTTTGCGCAGGGTTGGCTCCAACCGCAGAAAATTATATTATTATTTGGGAGGCACTCGTGCAAAAGTATGACGATCCTCGCTCACTCGCATCCGCTTATTTAAACCAATTGTTACAGTTTAAACCACTCTCCATGGCTAGTTCTGATGGGCTAGATTCATTTATAAATAATTTTGATTCATCTGTAGCAGCGCTTAAACAATTAAAGCTTAATGATTTAACCGAATTTATTTTCTTGCATTTGGCTCTGCAAAAGTTAGACGCAGACACAATTAAATTATTTGAAATTACCTATCGTAAAGATAAAATACCTTCTTACCACAATTTAATTGAATTCATAAAGGAACAAAGTAAAGTTTTGTCTCGTTCTACAAACCTTAGTAAATCGATAGATAATAATCATTCCCAGTCTAAACAGCAGCGTCAAACTAAGCACATCCCTAAACCGTCCAAGTCTTTTGTGAATGAATACAGACATAGGGTGTGGTCCAAGTGTAAGCGATAAATGCGCTTTATGCAATGATAAACAACATGAACATTTATATTCTTGTTCATCGTTTATTAAATTAACCCCGCGAGAAAGATATAATTTTATAAAACTTAATAATTTCTGTAACAATTGTTTAAGTATAAAACACAAGACTTTTTCTTGTACTTCAAAACATACTTGTTCTCATTGTTCAAAGCGACACCACACTTTATTACATTTCAATCCAACTCAAAATGATAAAACAAATTGTAACGTTGGCTCCGTGGTGTCCAACACCGCTAATTCTATTCCCGCTACCGCTCATGACGCGCCGCGCCCTACCCCGGCCAGCAGTCATGCAGAGTCCGCTATGACTCATTCGCACGCCGCTTCTAATGACCCTACAACTATTGTAAATAATGCATCGGTCTGTACAGTTTCGTACGATCGAGCAGCACGTTACCAAACGACAACGTTGTTAGGGACCGCAAAAGTAAAGTTTGTTGATTCTTCAAACCGCACTCACCTTTTGAGATGTCTAGTGGATCCTGGCTCTCAAGGTGATTATATTTCCGCATCTTGTTGTAAGCGACTATCGCTTCCTATTTATACTCAAACCCGCTATTCGGAAGTTCAAGGAATTGGAGGAGCTTCACAAAAAATTCTCGGTGTTACTTCAGTTAAATTCACGTCTCGCTTTGATAGTAAGTGCGAATATTCTATAAGGCCGATGGTAGTAGGACAGATTACGTCACAGTTGCCGGACACCTGTGTTGATACCGCGTCTATTGAACTTATTCGTAACTTACCGCTCGCTGATGACGAGTTTTCGCAACCGGGAACTATAGATATACTTTTAGGTGTTAAACTTTATTGTGAAATTTTACTTTCTGGTCAAATTAAAAGCTCACATGATGGTATGCCCTCTGCCCTTGAAACGACTTTAGGTTACCTAATTTTAGGTGACGCTCCTATTATTTCTCCGCAACCCGCCACCCGCACATTGTGTGCTTTTACTTCTGACTCGCTACACCAGATTGTCGAAAGATTTTGGGCAGTCGAGGAATTACCTTCGCAGTCATTTTTAAGTCCTGACGATCAGCAGTGTGAAAATATTTATACTTCAACCACTGTTCGTAACTCCGACGGCAGTTATTCAGTTGACCTTCCTTTTAAAGAAGACCCAAATAATCTAGGCAATTCTTATACTACGGCTAAAAAACGCTTTCTACTTTTAGAAAATAAATTTTCTAAGGATCCAAGTTTAAAATTAAAATATGACGATGTTATTCGTGATTACCTAAATAAAGGTATACTGTCCCGCACCGCACCTGAGGCATTAGCCGCTCCAGGCTTTTATCTACCGCACCATGCTGTAGTTCGCAACGACAAGGCGACAACCAAGGTTCGTCCTGTGCTAGATGGCAGCGCCAAGACCGATACAGGCTTATCACTAAATGATGTCCTATATACGGGTTGCAATCTACAGGCTGATATATTTCATATACTTTTGAATGTTCGTGTTTATTACATTGCCTTTTGTGCAGATGTGAAACAAATGTATTTATGCATTTATACGAATGCTCCGCACCGCAAATATCAACGAATCTTATATAGATTTTCAGAAACCGACCCGCTCGAGGTTTTTGAGTTTACTCGAGTCACATTTGGGCTTCGGTCTTCACCATTTTTGGCGCTCCGCACGCTACGTCAACTCGCTAGCGATGAACGGCATAACTGGCCAACTGCGGCAGCCGTATTAGAGAGGGACATTTATATGGATGACGTAGCTTCATCTACTTCTTCTCTCGAGGAAGCAGTCAAGACAGCTACCGATCTGATCCAGATCTTCAAAACTGGCGGGTTTGATTTAGTTAAATGGACTTCCAACTCGCTGGAATTGCTCGAACATATTCCCGAGTCGCACCGTCAATCTGAATGCATTTCCTTCGACGATGGAAATATATTTAAGATATTAGGTTTGCGTTGGTTACCCGCACAGGATACCTTTATTTTCGAAATATCAAGTCCCCCACCTGTTTGTACTAAACGCGCCATTTTATCCGCTACCGCTCGGTTGTACGACGTCTTAGGACTCGTCGGCCCTATAATTCTTTTCGCTAAATTAATCAATAAAGAACTCTGGCTTTTAAATCTCGATTGGGACGATATACCCCCTTCTCGCATTGTTAAAATATGGCAACAATACTTATTAGAATTACCGCACATATCTAATTTATCATTTCCACGCCATCTAGGTATAGAAACCGGTTCTATGGTTTCCTTAGTCGCATTTTCAGATGCGAGCGAATCCGCATACGGCTGTGTGATTTATTTGCACGTCGTAAATGGCGATCAATCGCCTATTATTTCACTCGTGTGCTCCAAATCGCGTGTTGCATCCGCTAAACCTAAAATCACTCTCGCGCGCTTGGAATTAAACGGAATACTTTTAATGTCGCGACTTCTTAAAACCGTTTATGACACTTTATCTAAACGACATAAAATCGAAAATATTTATGCTTTCTCGGACTCTGAAGTAGCACTCTGTTGGTCTGTTGCTTCGCCACACAGATTCAACACTTATATTGCCAACCGCATTTCTCAAATTCAGGAAAATATTTCACCTGAAAACTTATATCATATCGCTGGCTTACATAACCCCGCAGACTGTGTATCTCGTGGGCTTACGCCTTCGCAGCTCATTCAACATGAGCTATGGTTTAAGGGTCCATCGTGGCTTTCCTTGCCTAGACAAGACTGGGCTATACAGCGATTTTTACCCAACCGGCTTTCATTACTGGAAGAAAAAACCGTTTCGCACGTGACTAAAGTCACAGATAATGATAACCCACTTTTAAAATTAGCTTCAGAATGTTCTACTTGGGAAAAGCTGCTGGAAGGTACTGTGTTTTCGCTTCGTTTTATAAAAAAAATGCCGCAAAACGATACAATCACCGCCGAAGATTTAAATACAGCTGAATTGGAAATAATTCGCGCGATCCAGTCTAAATACTTTTCCGACGACATTAAGAATATTTCTAAAGGTCAACCATGTTCGGCCAAGTTACGGAAATTATTTCCATTTTTATGTAACGGACTTATACGTGTCGGAGGTCGTTTATCGAATTCGACACTAGACTATTCTTCCAAACATCCGATTTTACTTCCCGGGAAAGGACATATTGTCAAATTACTAATTGAATTTTATCACCGCGACAATTGTCACGCCGGGCCACAGTTATTAATTTCGATATTAAGATCCAAATATTGGATTATTTCCGCTAGGCGTGTGGTTCGACAATACATACACAAATGCAATGATTGTTTTCGAGTTAATCCTAAGCCTACGTTTCCGCCTATGGCCGATTTGCCTAAATGTAGATTAGAGCAATGCAAAGCGTTCTTACATACGGGCGTCGATTACGCAGGGCCGCTTTATATTACTCCTTACCGCAAACGGGGCGTACGAAATGTAAAAGCTTATATTTGTATTTTCATTTGTCTCGTAACAAAAGCGGTGCATATCGAATTGGTATCTAACTTAACTTCTGCTTCGTTTATCGACGCATTTAAACGATTCATTTCGCGAAGAGGTCCTTGTAATTTCTTATATAGCGATAACGGGACTAATTTTGTCGCTTCTAAAAAATATTTTAATGAGCTTCATGAGTTTTTACAAACCGCTGATTACTATCAAAGTTTTAGTCATGAACTCGCGAAGAACCGTATCACGTGGCGAATGAACCCTCCTACAGCAAGTCACTTCGGAGGGATATGGGAAGCGAACGTTAAGAGCACCAAGTCGCTTTTATTTCGTACAATCGGCAATCAAGTTCTCACCTTTGAGGAGATGTCGACCATTCTTATTCAAATTGAGGCAGTGCTAAATAGCCGTCCTCTTTATGTTTTGAGCTCTGACCCATCAGAGCCATTAGCACTTACTCCCGCGCATTTTCTATCTACTTCCCCGCTAGAATGTTTACCCGCAGCCGACTTATCCGAAGAACGACCAGATCTGTTGTCTCGTTTCTCCTTAATGGATTCGATAGTTCAATCATATTGGAAACGATTTAAGTCGGAATATTTACATAATTTGCAACAACGCGAGAAATGGAATACTCCGTGTAACCCGATCACAGTCGGTACCGTAGTGTTGTTAAATGTAGATAACGCTCCACCCTTACAGTGGCCATTAGGAATTGTTACCAATGTATACCCTGGTAAGGATGGTGTTGTTCGCGTAGCGGAAGTAAAAACTAAGACCGGTACTTATAAACGACCAGTAGTGCGGTTATGCCCGCTTCCGACTCAATAGTCAATATATTTATATACTCGTATACCTACATATTTTCGCTAATAAGTATTAATTAGCTTACGTTAGCTAAGTTTAGTTTAGAAATTTCATTATATTTATCCGCTCTAGTTACTAAATACCCGTTACTTGAAGTTGCTGAATATAGCAATTTTCTTGATTTTCTAACCTTTTTTGAAGGGTTTCTTCAAGGCTGGGAGGATGTTGGATTTCGTATTCGTTCATGATTTTAATTGTAGGGTAGAAGTAAAAATGACTTGCAAAATGCGTCGCTCTATCCTATCGTGTCCCATCCTTTTCCCACATGCACACCTGGACTATCGCTGTCCTTGTCACCGTCGACGGTGACTGTGTGAAGACTCTCGACCACTTGAACGAGAGTAGCGTTACTAAGAACATGCTCCCTTATTAATTTATTAATAACTTACGGTTGCGAATTGCCGCGAGTGTATTTACGAACTATTGTCTAAGACACTACGAAAAGTGCGTGTTTATGTGGTGAAAGGCGTCTGTGCGCCTCCCTCGTGCGCTGCCCCTGAATTCACCAAGGACTCGAACCCTCTGCCGACCGACGCGGAGGATATATATTGAAGACGGCGAATCTACAGGTCAGTGGTGCTGCATGTTTCCTGCCAAATTCCTTTGTCCAATTCACAAGTTCGTCGTCCTTATTCGTGTCGCATTTGCAAGGTCAGACCTACCTACGTACCTTTTCAACCCCCGCAATAATACAGTCCACATTCAATCAAACCAGCTCCCTGCGTCTGGGATAAACGCAAACAATTTATATTTCCGCCCAAGTATTTGGTGTAAGGCGCCACCAGTTTGCATATAAGGACTTAGAGCATTTGCTCTAAGTATAAGGAGGCTCCAAACACGTTTAAATGTACCTAATGTACGTAATTTTCTATTTGCCACAATAAATAATTTTTTATTTGTATGGAGAGAAGACGTCATTTGAGCCGAGAAAAAATGATCAGTGCCGTGGGAATGTCGGAAGCTGGTTCTCGGCAACGTGCTGTGGCAATCGCTCTGGGCACTACGCAGAGTGTTATAAGTCGGATTGGGACACGTTACCGCATCACTGGCAGCGTGCCAGAGCGACATGGAGAACGAGCTCGCATCACTACAACAACAACTACAACAACTATTGTCTCGCAGACAATATGGTTACATACAAATAACTGATCAACGAAATCGTACAATGACCGAGATGACGTTGGTTACGACTACGAGGCATCGTAGATCTTCAGGGATGTTAATATGCGATCAAACCTAAATTACTTCCATGAAGTCAATCTCCGTTCCCGAAGGCCGCTACGTGTACCACCAATTGAGCCCCGCAATAGCAGAGCCCGTTTACAATGGGCTCGTGAACACAGAAATTGGGCACAAGAAGAGTGGCGTTCTGTGTGTTTTTCTGACGAATCTCGCTTTGGTATGAGGCCAGATACTAGACGTACACGGTATTGGAGGACCCCTGGATGCCATTAAAACGTTTAATATCATGCCAGGAAGGAAGTCCACTGTCCAAGCATACAGTGGTGGAACAATCATGATATGGGCGGGTATTTGGATCGGCGGAAGAACCGAACTGATTATGATCAAAGACAATTTCAAAGCAAAGATTTACGCTGGAATTATTGTATCAGTTGCTGTTATTTCTTTGCGGACCCAATTTGGTGCTTAAATTCTGCGTATGCATGATAATGCACGTCCACACACTGCCAGAGTCGTTGCAAACACACTTGCCGCAGCTAATATTAACGACCTAGCATGGCCTCCTCAATCGCCAGACTTGAATCCCATTGAGCTCACATGGAATATGCTTCAAAGAAGAGCTCTGCCAAATATGGATGACGTACACACACCAGAAAATCTTTTTCGCCTGTTACAACGGACGTGGGCGGCCATTCCGCAACGTGATTTGGATATAATCATATTGTGTATGAATCGGTGCGATTGTGTTATACATGCTAACGGCGGAAATAGAGACTACTAAAATGTTTATTTTACGCAATAAATACCTTTAAAAACTTTTATTTTTATCTTTTTATCACATTTTAATGTCAGGAAGGTCATAAATCCAGCATAAGCAAAAATCGCGAAAAGTCTTTATTAATGCAAACTGCCCCGTTGGTCTCATGCTTGCCAGCGCGACTGCTGAGCGTGGGGTCCTGGGTTCGATGCCCAGGTCGGCAAAGAGTTATTGTGTTATTCCATTAGGAATTTCTTAGTAACAGCCCGGAGTTTAGAAGTTGGCGGTGTGAGACCCCCGGAACCTCGGAAAGCACTTGAAGCCGTTGGTCCTGTGCCTAATCTCTCTGCGGTCGTGTCGGATTGCCGTCCCATCGGACTATGAAAGTGAGGGAAGAGAGAGTGCATCCGTGTTAGCGCGCACAATTGTGCACTATAATATCTCCCGCGCTGAAGGCTAGTCTCCGTTGAGATTGGCCGCCATGGCCGAAATACGGTCTAGAGGACTGCAAAAGCAGAGAGTACTGTGTCTATCTACACATACGAAAACATTTTATAAATCTAAATAGACATTTTTATTTAATTTCAATAATGGACGAACTAAAATAGTCGGACGGAACTCCGCTAAGACAAATCTGAGTCACTTCCCGATTATGTGTGTGAGTGTTCCCGTTTGCGTGCGTAATGGGCGATCGTCGCCGTTAGCATCGGCCGACTAATGAGTGAATTTGTGATATCTATGTATCTATTATGGTGTATTGTATCTATATACCTAGGTTCTTATTATTTTGCACCAATGACAACCCCATTTTTATGTCTACGCAATCACTGTCCATTTCAAGGTTGCTTGGAAGAGATCGCAGAAAGCGACAAGGCCACCCATTGTTTGTTTTATAGTGTTAAATGTATTTTTTACTTATGTATTTTCTGGTGTGCATTAACTTTAATGCACACCAGAAAAGTCATTTTTTTTATTTTTAATAGAGACGTCATAAAAAAAATTGATTTCTCATGCCCAGGGGTATTCGAAAATACCCCATGTGTGTTACGCAATTCTTGACAGTTTTCGAGTTATAATTACTTTTTAAATTTCTTGAAAATTGAAAGGGAGCCGCTTTCAAAAATGTCTACCGGTACATGAACCGGTTTTTCGACTCTGTATCAAATGTAAATTGATAGGAAAATGATAATTGCTAAAAAAAACCGTGTAAAAATAAAGACGGAATTTTTTGAAAACGGATATAAAATTTTAAAGAAATTGACTTGATTAATATCAAGATTCACGGAACATACGAGTACATGGTGTATTTTCGGATATATCCCTGGCATGAGGAATTATATTTTTTTATGAAGTCACTATTTGGACCTTTCACTGGACGAACAAATTGTAGTAGGCAGTAGGTACTTTTTTAAAATTTATTTTTAATTAAGATGGGTTTGCTCTTGACTCTAGCCTAGGTCAGTGGTGACAGAGACACAGTCGACGATGGAGTGAGATTACCCAGAAGAAGCCTGTTCACTCTCACTTTGAAGAGATTAGGGACTACGTTCGGAAGTCACAAAATTAGATATACAAGGAGCTATTTTAGTATAAAAAAAAATCTGGTGATAATTGACGTTGGCGTTGGAGTTTGTGTTTTTTTGCAATGATCGTCATCATCATTTTCAGTCAAAAGACGTCCACTATTTCATTTAAAAGCAGCAAATGTCAGCATTTCATATTTTAAAGGTATAATTGAGGCGTCCCATCTTTGTACGAATATTTGAACCGCCGCATCGCCCCTCTTACCTGGGTGATGGGTGATCGAAAAACCATTTATTTATTTACACAGACTGGCTGTGTAAATAAATAAATGGTTTTTCGATCACCCATCACCCAGGTAAGAGGGGCGATGCGGCGGTTCAAATATTCGTACAAAGATGGGACGCCTCAATTATACCTTTAAAATATGAAATGCTGACATTTGCTGCTTTTAAATGAAATAGTGGACGTCTTTTGACTGAAAATGATGATGACGATCATTGCAAAAAAACACAAACTCCAACGCCAACGTCAATTATCACCAGATTTTTTTTTATACTAAAATAGCTCCTTGTATATCTAATTTTGTGACTTCCGAACGTAGTCCCTAATCTCTTCAAAGTGAGAGTGAACAGGCTTCTTCTGGGTAATCTCACTCCATCGTCGACTGTGTCTCTGTCACCACTGACCTAGGCTAGAGTCAAGAGCAAACCCATCTTAATTAAAAATAAATTTTAAAAAAGTACCTACTGCCTACTACAATTTGTTCGTCCAGTGAAAGGTCTCATGATGAAGTTTTCAAAACCCAAACTTCCTAAATTTTTGTCTAAAGGTTTGCTTTAGTTGGTTTTTTGTTTTATACCTCTACTTAAAAATATCAGGAAAGAACGTTAAGCGCAAGATGTCACAGCGATAATTATTTAACCAGTTTCAACAATTTGTGAGCGTTTCACCTTGAGAATGGCGCGAGCCTAAGGCTAAGGGCAGGCGACCTTGCACAACTCACTGTCTAGTGGACTAACTTAATACATAAAGAGCCTTTCTATCCTACTAATACATATTATATGTGACCATTTGGATGTTGGTGAGCTTGGATGTTTGATAGTCAATCACGCTCTGTTAGCTAAACAGATTTGGATGACACTTGGGCACACAGTATCAACATATTTATGAGTACCTACCTGGATTATTAGATACGATACAGTTTTGTACTATACTACCCGGATGGGGTACAGTACATGTATCTACATGAAGGAGATTCCTTAGGAAATGATACGAGTGAGATCGCGGGCAACAGCTAGTAAAGAAATCAAGATAATGTTCATTATTCAATGACATTCAAAGAGAATTTTGACTTGGGATTGGGAATAACCGCTGGAGTGCAAAGAATTGTAAAGTGTTTACAAAGTTGTAGGTAGGTACAATCTACTGTATGAATCTAGTAGATAGATGCTACAGAAGATATCCAAGGCGAAAGGGAGGCGCCTGGCGTCTTATTTCGTCCCCAAGAGGATTTAATTACATGTCAATAGCGTTTAGCCCTCTTCAGTTAACACCCGTAAATGGGTTTTTAGTATCTCGCGATGATGAATACATTAAAATAGCTTTCACGAGAAGATAAGAATATTGTGTAGGAGCACAATGGCATGCTAAACACTGAATGTATACCTAATAGGATTAAGAAACAATAAAACGTTGAGTACTACTGTAATTTGGATTTGAGTACAACGTGTCATGAACAGAATACCATCTGAGCAGCATCCTAACAAAAAGTACTTGGCTTGCATGAATTCCAGGTAGTATTTCATTAGTATTATTAAGTACATCTTTTTGTATATAATTACATAGGTTTTACCTACATATAAAAAAAAATATACAATGGTGGTCACATAATTAAGAACGCTTATTGAAAGGGAATATTTTTTCAAAGTAACAAGTAAGTATAACTAATTGCATGTATTTTGTTGTTTTTCTCGCGGTATCGCAAAACTTTTCCATACTAGCGGTACATACGTTGATACACATAATTGGCTAAAAAAATTAATAGATAAAGTTTATACATTAGATCTGAACCTAGTATTACTCAAATCAAATCAAATCAAAAGTCATTTATTCAAATTAGGCTGAGAATCAGCACTTTTTGAACGTCAAAATCACATAAGACAGTCCCCCCAAAACGCCCACCCTTCACCACTTCCTAGTGCTTTAGCTGGGAAGAAGAAGTGGCGGAACAAACTCCCCAGCAGCACTGCTGTCTGTTCAGTTAGAAGAACTGGATTCTATACATATAGTAATAAATAAATTAACATTACGAAACACAAAAATATTAAAATTATTTGCCATATGTCAGCTAGCACACGCCAATATTTAAAACTATACTCAAGCATAAATAAATAATAATAACAAAAAACGCAAACAGAACTTAATACATAATAAAAAGCCTCCTGGCATAAAGGGCGTGCCCGCTTACATATGCAATGCTGCATTATGTTTATATGTATATAGCTGTAACTAGTAGCCACAAATGATAAACTAGGACCTTCGAAGTAAAATAAAGAAACATTAATTTCTAATAACAATAACAAAACCATAGTCAGCAAGCTGACCTGTCACCACAAGCAGCACCCGTTCACGAGCATAACGCAAAGATCAGCCATTACCCCCCTCGCCATATTTGAGGGAAGGAGGCAACCCGACCCCCGACGCTACCGCAAGCATTGACATCTAAGGGAGCATGACGAACTTGCTGCCGGTTGCTCAAAAGAATAATATGATGAACTGTCGAGGTCGCTAGCTAACCATATATTGCAATACAACTCATTAAAAAACATTGAAATGAGTAGATTATGTCAATAATAAATAAAAATTAAATTAAACTAAGGTGACTAATAAATATAGTCAAATAAAATAAACAATTATATGAACTCGTATAACTTGTCAGTAGGTAAGCTAATTTTGGAGAAAGAACATAAACATTGTCTTGAGTTAATCACAGCGACCAACTATTTTTATCGTTTAAGTAATCGTTGATTGAATAGTATGCCTTTGAACAAAGGTTGGATTTTACTTTAGCTTTAAACGCATTAAAAGGCAATTCTAACAAAGAAGAGGGAAGCTTGTTATAAAAGTTTATACCAAGCCCAACAAATGAGTTATGGACCTTATGAAGCCGGTGAAAGGGAGCACGTAGTTTCTCCTTGTTTCTAGTGTTAATATTATGAATATCACTGTTTTTTGTGTATAAGTGTATATTTTGCCTAATATATAAGATGTTGGCGAAGATGAATTGTGAGGCCACCGTGAGAATACCAATCTCTTTAAAAAAATCTCTCAGAGTAACTCTAGCACCTAGCTGGTAAATTGCTCGTACAGCTCGTTTTTGAAGAACAAATATATTTTGAATATCAGCGGCTTTGCCCCACAGCAGAATGCCGTAGGACATGACGCTATGAAAATAACTGAAATAGACTAGCCGAGCTGTATCAACGTCAGTGTATTGTCTTACTTTCCTGACAGCATAGGCGGCCGAACTGAGCCTTCCCGCTAGGCATGATATATGTGATCCCCACTGAAGCTTGGCATCAACTGTTATGCCCAGAAATACTGCCGAGTCTACAGTTTCAAGTACCTCTTTATCTAAGACGATGTTGGGTCCTAGATTTCTAACATTCGGTAAGGCGAACTTTACACATTTCGTTTTCTTGGCATTGAGAACTAGGTTATTTGTGGTAAACCAATCTGTAACCATTGATAGTGCACTGTTTACGTCGTCAAAATTTTGTCTATTCCTGTCTACTTTAAAGATAAGAGAGGTATCATCAGCAAATAGTACAACGTCACAGATGCCCTTTAAATAGAATGGTAAGTCATTTATATACACCAAGAATAAAAATGGGCCCAGTATAGAGCCTTGAGGTACACCTAACTGAACTGGTAGCCCGGAAGATTTCACACCATTAACATCTACACATTGATTTAATTGAGATGCCCCAGTAATCACCAGTGTTTTTTGACTTGAGTGTGTTAAAAACACTAATTACATCACGAGGTGTTACATGTTCGAAGCTAAATAAGCGACTACATTTAGGTACACTATTATGCAAAAGGTTTTCAGCTTCAGATGGGGACGAATTTAAGGAGCGAGTCGTAGTTATAGGTATGTTGGCAAAAAACTCATTAAATGCTTCAGCTACGTCAGCTGCTGTATTAACTAATTTGTTGTCGACCATAATCTCTAATTGTCTTTCTTGTTTAACCGACTTACCCGTTTCATTGTTAATAATTTTCCAGGTGGTTTTTACTTTGTTATTCGAATTTTTAATTGTATCGCTTAAAAATTTAGATTTAGCAAAAACACAAATCTTTTTAAATAATTTTGAATAATTTTTGACATACTCTAGGAAAGGAGTATCAAACCTGTAATTTTTCAAACCATATAACTCGTATAGTCTCGCTCTACTTTTATAAATACCTGGAGTAGCCCATTGGTTGAAGCCAGCGGAGGTGCCATTAATATTAATAGTTTTGGCCTTGAAAGTAGATTGGTATTCTTTTTGCACAACATCAAAAAGGGCTCCATAGATTATATTAGGATTATCATGTTCTACAATCGACGGTTTAATTCTAAGGGCTATATTATTTTTAAACTTGTTGCAACGACTAGCTGTATAAGGCCTGCATTCTATTTTATGTGGCTTTTTATGTATTGGCATAGGGAAGCTAGCTAATAATCCACAGTGGTCAGACGGTAAGTCACTTAACACTAATTTATTTTTGGCATCGCAATCACTAAAAATATTATCAATACAAGTCGATGAAGATGCTGTTATCCTGGTAGGTTCAAAATACAAGTTAATTAAATTAAAGGACCTAAACAGATTAAGAAGTCTAATACTTAGTGGAGTAACCTCTAAAATATTAATATTAAAATCACCACATAAAATTATACTTTTATTACTTGATTTTAATTTATTCAGTGAATCCTCCATTACCGATTCGAAACGAATAAAATCCCCAGAGGGGGGTCGATAAACGCAAATTATAACGTATCGCTCGAGTTCAACACAAGACAACTCAATAGTGCGCTCGATGGAAAGATTAACTAAATCAGAACGTTGTTTACATTTCAACTTGTTTGAAACAAGAACTAAAGATCCACCGCGAATAGCACTTTTCCTTACAAATGCACTTTGAATGGTAAAATTATCATCATTGATAAACACTACTTCATGTTCTTTCAACCAGTGTTCAGTCAAACATAGCACCTGAACATCATAGTTCTCCATAAATAAACTTAACTCTAGCTCTTTGCCGGACAGACCCTGCATATTTTGATGTACAACATTCAACATATGCGGCTGACCCGTTGTCGCACCTAATAGTTTAAACTACAAGGCGTATCAATAGTAGTGTTAGTACCACTACTAACAGTAATCGACGGTAACCTACAGGTACCGGTGTCACTGTGTATATTGTATGCTAATAGGTTAGCAATGTGTCTCCTACAACTAGGTGGCAAATACATTGTATTATTTGTCAGTTTGTATACTTACTATGGTCACATAATTAAGAATGCTGAATAGTTTATTATTTTATTCAAATTTGAATATAGAACACTATGTGGCTCTGTGGTTGTTGGTCACTATTCGTATTATTTTGGCGTCATTTAGTGCTGTAATAGTCTTAAACGTGATTGTTTCATATGAAAACCTCGGGGGAAAATAAAAGTTGTGATAAATCTACAAGGGAAGTAATATTAAAACTTTGCGAGAAGAATTGGTTATATAAAAAGATAGCCTGATGATCTGCAATGCTCACAAACGATGGTTTTCCACGCTGTGAAGCATTTTGCCACGTATCAAACTACTTCAAATATTCTGCGTGTATTTAAACAGAGAAAGTCATCTCGTCGAGATGATCGAAATATCGTTCGTTTGGCAAAACAAAATCCTTTTAAAGGGTCTAATGAGCTGAGAGAAGAATATTTTAGTGAAAACAACCCTTCAGCAATCTCGGCACGCACTATTCGAAGGCCTTTGGTAGAAGAAAAGTGTCACGGAAGGATAGCAAGGAAGGTGCCCATGTTGAAACTTTGCCATAGTGGACTATGGCACCGGAGCCCGGCTTGCATTTGCAAGAAGGAATGAAAACTGGACAGTTAGAATGTGGAAAAAAAATATTTTTCCTGACGAGCCAAAAATAAACTGGGTATGTTCTGATGGAAAACTATATGTACGACGCCCTCCGAATAAAGCATTCGACCCTAAGTACACAAAAAATACATGAAAGCATGGTGCGGGAAATGTGATAATTTGGGGGTGCTTTTCTGGACATGGTGTTAGACCTGTTAAGCTGATAGAAGGAAAGATGGATCAATTCCAATACAAAAATATACTGGAAGAAACAATGTTACCTTATGCTGAAGACGTGCTTCCGGTTATTTGGCTATTCCAGCACGACAATGATCCAAAGCATACTGCACGCACGGTTAAGGAATTTCTCAAATCGCAATCAGTTTCTGTCTTAGATTGGCCAGCTAACAGCCCAGATCTAAACCCAATAGAGCATCTTTGGTGCGAAGTCAAGAAAAAGGTTTCAAATCGACAGTGTGGCATTTTAAGGGAGCTGTACGACGTTTTCTTAGAAGAATGGAACTCTAATTCTCTTGCAAAATGTCAAAAATTTATAGTCAATGCCTCGCCAGTGTAAAGCAGTAATTAAAAGCCGTGGACATCATGCTACTAACTATTAATTTAAGTTTAAAATGTAATAGATTGCTCTTTTTTAGGTAGGGTCAGATGTCCAACAATGAAACAGTGGTACACAATAAAACACTGTAATATTTCTAAAATACGGCGTTGCCAGATCGTGCATTATGTCGCGTTAGGACACTCAAGTGAACCCCCCGCCCTACCCCAAATTGCGCCGGCGCCGCGCGGAAGAAGACGTGTCTGCAGAGAAATTTTAAATTTTTCGACAAAAATGTAAGTATTTTCATAATTCTTTATAGATTTTTCATTAAATTATGGTTGAAAACTTCATATTTTTCATGATTACCTAGCATTAAATATATTTCATAGATTAACGTGGAATATATCGTAAGTTAAAGTGTTACAATTTAGTGGTTTTTTTTTGAGGTTAGTAAAATAAACATTAGGTAGTCAACAATGAAACAGTTGCATAATGGACACAATGAAACAGTGTTTCAATGTGTACCATATAATATCATGGTACTTTCTGTGCAAATTAATAATTTTTGAGGCTAGAAATAAATCATGATTTTTGTTTTTTTTTTCTTTTATTTAAGATGGCGCGTTCTAAAGCTCTAAAACGTAAGAAAGGCGATCATTTAGGGGAAAATATGCTACGAGCAATTCTAATGCACAGTAATGGAAAGAGCTTGAGAAAAGAGTGCAATGTATCTTATCCTACGCTGTTTCGATACATAAATAAATAAAAGAATAAATATAATTAATAATAATTTATATTTAATATTCGTTAGTCATTATTTTGATGCCAATTATTGGTAACATTCACCTGTGATTTTCGTAATTTTGCGACTTATTTGTCGCTATGTGTATGTGATATCTTAATGTAAAGTGATCTCTGTTAATTTTTATAGATAGTTTGTGATTTTATAATTTTGAGACTGATTAATGAAAAACACAACATTTTAAGTCATTATTGCTTAACTAGAGTTAAATTTAGTAAGTTACTTCTTAGTTATATTTTTTAAATTGTATGTCGTTATTATCTTAAATCGTTATTACCTAATATAGGTAATCTGAAGAGTCCGATTAAAGTGAAATTAAGAATAAAACCTTTTTTGATTGAACTCAAGTATTTTTTGTCATTCACCTACTCCCTAGGTTACACAAAATATTAGACAGCCACTATTCAATATTATGTTTCATTGTTGAATTTGTGGTGTTTCATTGTGTACGCGACGATGGACACAATGAAACAGTACCCATTTTTTAGTTTTTATTTTGTGCTGATTGATTACACTTTCATTTTTAAAAACTTTAAGTGACATCCAATACCCAATAAAATTTCCTATGTACCTGTAAAAAATTAGACTTATATCTATATAAACAAAATGTGTATGAGACTTTGAATTTTTAGTGTTTCATCATGGAAATTTTGATCTAAAAAATTAACCCCGTGGTCGCCTGAAAACTAAAGTCAACAACGATGAATTAAAGGCTATAGTGGAAGCTGACGATACTCAATCTACGGCTGAGTTAGCAGCCGCTTTCAACGCAAAAAACAAAACAACATTGGTCCATTTGCGTCAAATTAGCAATGTAAAAAAACTTGACAAGAGGGTGGCGCAGACACAGAAACGAAGTGATTTTGTACCCCATGTCACTTGCGATGAAAAATGGATTCTTTTTGATAATTGTAAGCGGTCATCAAGTTGATATGATCTAAAAAAGTCATAGTGTTTGGTGGTCTAGTGCCGGTTTATTTCATCACAGCTTCTTACCAAATGGCACCAGCAATACTGCGGATGTATACTGTTAGGAACTGGACACAATGATGGATAAGCTCGAAAATCTCCGGCCAGCCTTGGTTAATCGCTCGTCCCCGCTGCTCCTACATGACAACGCTCGACCTCATACGGCACCACAGACGGTATCTAAGCTACAACAGCTAGGGTTGGAAGTTTTGCGTCATTGACCGTACTCACCAGACCTTGCGCCGCCGCCGACAGACTTCTACTTTTTCAAAAATTTGGATGATGGCACTACAAAATGCCAAAGAAGAGATTGATGGCTGGCCTGACTTCTTCAAGAAGGGCATTAAAAAATTACCACTGCGCTGGCAGAGATGCATCGATAGCATAGGTGCATATTTTGATTCATAGAAATAAAAAATATTTATGTAAAAATGACTTTAACTTTCTGTGTACTAAACAGCAATTTCATAGGTACCTAATAATTATATAGCCTATGTCCATCTGGAATATTGTACTTTACAAATAATGTTTTTTTTTTTTCAATAGAAGTTGATTTTGGGGTTTTGTATATGTGGAGGGTAATCTCCGGAAGATTACACTCACAAAATTCGCTCTCTCTCTCTTTATAATATATACTAAGTAGTATAGCTATAAGACATCAGGGCGTGAATTAAAACAGAAACGGACAGCAGGCTGTTGGTTTTATTAATCATTTAGTGACAGTGTTGCCAATATTGAAACGTAAGAATGATTTATTTATACCAATAATAGATAAGGAAAAAATAAATAATAATATTTAATTTGACCCTAAAAGGAAACAAGACAAAATGAGCTGCAAAATAAACAATATCAAGATGAAATACATTAAAGATAAAAATTATCTAGTACCTACCTAGTCAAAAAAGTTTTAACTCGTTTCTAAGGGCCGGTAATTTGATCCATAGTTAACTCGACCATTCGTTAACAATAGTAACTAATGGTTCAATTCAACCTTAGTTACTATTTTTAACATAAAAAATGGTTAAATTTTGACAAAATGTATTGATTCGATCAACACATTTTGCCAACATTTTTATTCTTATCTAAAAACCGGCCCTAAAACGCGAACTAACAGGCTGTTCTTCTTAACTCATTAAAACATGGCTGACGCGGTTGACTGCTTATTTCAGTCAGCAAGTTTAACAGCCAATCAGTCAATCCAATCATATCACTTGACATTTTGGTAGTTGTGTAAAACGATATGCAGTATTTTTATATTGTCATAGAAATAAATAGAAGAAGCCGTCCGAGTGCGTGGTGGACCACGCACAGTGGAGAGTTCCGCAGTTGTTATGATTATTTACACATGCACACTTGAATCACAAAAATAAGTTGGTTTCTCATAGTGTTTCTAGAAAAAAAACGATGAAAAACAAAAATACCATATCTCAAACATGAAACACTATTCACTTAAATAGGCAAGTCACTTATAAACATCATAATCCTTTTAATAATAATTATGAGATCCAGCAATACCCGCTTCTGAGGATTGAATTATTTTTTCATTACTCATACTCGGAAAGTAGGTCTGAAGTTGCCTGAGGAGCGGGTTGAAAGTAATACTTTTCAGCCCTAGGGAGAATCGCTGTCAACTGACACCTGTCAAATTATTTAAAAAAACTAGTTCTTTTATCACATTTCTATTGAGCCATGTTCCAACTTCCTATAGGTACAGCCACTCAATTACAGCGCGATGTAAAATTGAAATAACATAAAGCTCGACCATTAGTTAATAGTAACTAATGGTTCAATTCAACCTTAGTTACTATTTTTAACATAAAAAATGGTTAAATTTTGGCAAAATGTATTGATTCGATCAACACATTTTGCCAACATTTTTATTCTTATCTAAAAACCGGCCCTAAAACGCGAACTAACAGGCTGTTCTTCTTAACCCATTAAAACATGGCTGACGCGGTTGACTGCTTATTTCAGTCAGCAAGTTTAACAGCCAATCAGTCAATCCAATCATATCACTTGACATTTTGGTAGTTGTGTAAAACGATATGCAGTATTTTTATATTGTCATAGAAATAAATAGAAGAAGCCGTCCGAGTGCGTGGTGGACCACGCACAGTGGAGAGTTCCGCAGTTGTTATGATTATTTACACATGCACACTTGAATCACAAAAATAAGTTGGTTTCTCATAGTGTTTCTAGAAAAAAAACGATGAAAAACAAAAATACCATATCTCAAACATGAAACACTATTCACTTAAATAGGCAAGTCACTTATAAACATCATAATCCTTTTAATAATAATTATGAGATCCAGCAATACCCGCTTCTGAGGATTGAATTATTTTTTCATTACTCATACTCGGAAAGTAGGTCTGAAGTTGCCTGAGGAGCGGGTTGAAAGTAATACTTTTCAGCCCTAGGGAGAATCGCTGTCAACTGACACCTGTCAAATTATTTAAAAAAACTAGTTCTTTTATCACATTTCTATTGAGCCATGTTCCAACTTCCTATAGGTACAGCCACTCAATTACAGCGCGATGTAAAATTGAAATAACATAAAGCTAAAGTATTAATTAAAAAAGTATTTTTTTTCATATAATTTACTTTATACCATTCCCCCTCTAAAAAGCTTATTTTATTCACTGAAAACAGTGAATAAAAAGCACTTTTACTCACTGTCTTGATGTTTGAAAATGGAACACACCAATGTATTCGACCACAGATTTAGAGTACCTAGGCTAGATACGGCATGTTATTAGAGAGTATGAAAACCGAACGTGTCATCTTTTTTATTCTTGAAATGAAAAACGACCGTTCACGTGGATGAGAATAGACTGGTTTATTTTTTAATACCACAGACACAATACATAATTGCACATTACATAGTATGACAATAGGTGGCGCTAAGGTGACGTTTATTTTGATATAAAACCAATACCTCCGCTATAGCAAAATAAACTAAACATTACAATAAATTTGACAGAACTACACACAGTTAAATTATGATTGCAGACCCATTAACATCATGAAATTATAATGCTTTACAGAATTTAATGCTTTTGTTAACAAGTCAGCGGCCATATTCACTGTTGACATATATTAGACTTTAACTATTTGATTAGTAATATATTCTCTACAAAAATGGTATCGTATATCTATATGTTTTGTTCTATTATGAAATACTGGATTCTGTAACAATTTTTGAGCACTTTGATTGTCATTAAAAATACTAATACAATATGAATCACTAGTTATTTCTTTATGCAAATTCCTTAAATAAATCGCCTCCTTACAACTTTCAGAGATCCCGACATATTCGGCTTCTGTAGTTGAAAGGCTCACACTTTTTTGTTTTTTACTTGCCCAGGAAATTACACCCCCTGACAAATTGAAACAATACCCCGTGTATGATTTCCTGTCTATGCAGTCACTGCCCCAATCTGCATCGACATATCCCACAATTTCCTTATTACCATCATTGCCATTATACTGAATACAATAGTCTTTAGTTTTCTTAAGATACCTTAATATACGTTTGCAATGATTCCAATGCTCTTTATCGTAACAATTATTGAACTGGCTAAGATATCCTACTGAATACATTATATCAGGCCGAGTTAAAATGGCAATATAAATCAAACAACCAATTAATTGCTGATAAGGTAAGCTTTTATCACATTTTTCACTTTTCGATAACTTTAATCCATTTTCCATAGGAGTATCTACTGTTTTACAGTTAGCTAAATTAACACCCGTATTCAAGAATGATACTTATTTAAGTATGGCAGCAGCACTATGCTAAGTAAGGCATTTCTCACTGCGTTCGTCATGACAGGCCATTTAATTCACAAACAATACTCAAGCGACACTTCACTAAGCGAATGCACTGCGTCGAATAAAGATCGGTGATTGGTCCGTTTCTGTTGCTAAGTTCTCTCTAATGTTTGGCAGATTGGCGGATGACATAAAATATAACCTAGTTTTAAACGTTTTGTCAGTTGTGAACTAACAATTTCCTATATTTCTTTGTTAATTTTTTGTTTTATTTATTTATTTATTTTATTTAACCATTTATGTACACACTTATATAAACAGACAAGAAGAAAAAAAACAGAAAAATAGGTACAAAGGTGATGCTTATTTCTAATGAAATCTCTTCCAGCATACCTGCGATAGGATAGTAGAGATGTAGACAGCGTGTGTAAGACTAAAATAGAAAATAAAATACATAAAATCAAAAACAATTCACTTAATAAAATAAAACGAATAGTATGAGAATATACATACATACATACAAACATACATACATACTTCTAAAATAAATAACACTAGAATATTAATATATACGCAATTACGCAACTATGACGAAGTGGAAAGATAGTGTTCTTTCACTCTTCTTTTAAAAACTGCAACAGTTTGGCAGTCCCTAATGTCAGGCGGAAGTGAATTCCACAACCGCACCGCGTGCACAGTGAAGGAGTAGGAGTAAAAGTCGGTGGAGTGGGGAGGGGACTTAAGGAGGTTTCTAAGATGCGACCTGCAAGGCGCATCTGAAGGTCGGGCGTAGGAAAAACGCTCCCGCAGATAGGATGGCGTTTTAGGATTGTGAAGGAGGTTGAATAGTAGACACAATATCCGAGAGTTCCTGCGAAGTCGAATGGGGAGCCACTTGAGTATCTTGCGAAAGTTGGAAACGTGATCATACTTTTTAAGGTTAAAAACAAAACGAATACATATATTCTGCAAACGCTCAAGTTTATTTAAAAGCTCCTCGGTGGCATCCAAATAACAGGCATCAGCATAATCTACGATGGGCTGAATGAGAGTTTGAGCAAGAGAGATTTTGGTGTTCAAGGGCAAGACGCTCTGGAGACATTTCAACGAATGGAACGTGTAGTGCACTTTGCGACTGACTTGAGCAACATGGGCAGTCCATGATAAATAGGAATCCATGGTCACCCCCAGATTTTTGACCGTATGTGCGTATTCAATCTGAACACCATTCAGACAGAGTGGAGACAGCGACGCAACATCGAGCCTATTCCGCATATACCTGCCGCCGATAATCAAGGCCTGGGATTTCTTAGGGTTGATTTGCAGTCCAAAAGACCGCGACCACTCGCTAATCAAATCCAGGTCGCTGTTCATGGCAGACACGGCGGCTTCTGCATCTTCCCTTAAAAAATTATTGTAGAGCTGCAGATCGTCGGCATAGAGATGGAAGCAGGAAGAGATGACACTGGTGATAGAGTTAATGAAAATAGAAAAGAGAAGAGGAGAGAGAACGCCGCCCTGAGGCACACCTGCGGAAAGAGAGCACCAATCAGAAGATGCCTCGCCGAGACAAACCCGCTGCGAGCGGCCCTTAAGATAGGAGTCAAACCAATTAATGGTGGGAGAGGAGAAATTTAAAGATTTAAGGATCCCTAGAAGGATGTCAAAATCAACAGAGTTAAAGGCACTGCTAAAGTCGAGAAGTACAAGTAAAGTAAGAGATTTGTGGTCCATAGCCCAGCGGATGTCATCAGTAACTTTCAAAAGAGCCGTTATTGTGCTATGACCAGGTCGAAAACCAGATTGAAGAGGACTCAGTAGGTCATTAGTAGATAGAAAGGCAGAAAGTTGTTGATGAACGATATGTTCAAGAACTTTAGAGAGATAAGGGAGAATAGAAATGGGGCGGAAATCGGTGGTTGAGACCGGCTTAGAAATTTTGGGTAAGGGGATGATATGAGCTTGTTTCCAGGCCTCAGGGACAGTACAAGAAAACAAGGAGAAATTAAAAATGTGGGTCAAGACGGGAAGTAGTGTGGGGAGGATAGGAGAAATCATTCTTGAGCAAAGATTATCGTTACCAACCGCAGTAGAGGAGATAGCACAAATGGACTTTTTGACCTCAATTTCACTCACTGGCCTTAACTCAAAGGAAGAACACTGCGGCACTGGCAAACAAGAAAGTTTATTTAACGTAGATGATTTGACGTGCGGATCCAAAGTAACAGGGGGATGTGAGAAATGTTTGTTAAGAGCACACACGTCAATGTCATTACTGGAAACGACTGGAGACTTGCCAATGCCGACAGTTTTAAGAAACTTCCAGACTTCAGAGGAGTTGCGGTTGTCGAGAGAATTGTGGAAGTAGCATCTCTTTGCATCTCTACACATACGCCTGCAGCGATTACGCAGCACCTTATACGCATTCAAGTTGCGCTCGGAAGAACAGCGTTTTAACCTCCTTTTGGCTCTGTCCCTATTTGCCATCGCATCCTTAATGGCAGGAGTAAGCCAAGGAGCCGGAACATATTTGACTTTGACTCGACGGATAGGGGCATGCCGGTCATAAAGGCTGAGAACAGAGCTGCAAAAAATGTGAATCATATCGTTGATACATGAGCTCTCCAAGACGTCCGTCCAGTCAATGATACCAGCATCACGCAGTAATGCCTCCAGGTCAATGCCCTTGTAGTTCCGAAGGAAAATATATTGCGGCTTACGCTTAGGAGGGCGAATCCTGTAGGACATAAAGATGAGGTCGTGGTAAGAAAAACAAGCGCTGAGCTGTCCGTGGACAGCTACATTACTAGAGTTAGAGACAATCATCAGGTCCAACAGAGAAGGGGTGCAATTAGGGAAATGATGAGTAGCAGAAAGAGGCAGAATACTAAGATTATAAGCAGATAAGAGAGATTGAAGTTTATGAGTACGACTGTCGTTTTTTAGAAGGCAAGTATTAAAATCGCCCATCAAGACTACGTGGTCATAAGAGGGACAGAAATCATTTAAAAGCGAATCAAAAGAGTCAAAGTAATCGATACTGAGGTTAGGACTGTAAAGGACTCCGAGTAGCATTTTAGTGTGATGCAAGGAAATTTCTAGAAATAGATGCTCCGCTGATCCCGAATAGAAAGATGGAGATGAGCTGATAATCTTGTAGGGAATATCAGTACGCAAGTAAATGGCAACACCACCACCACCCTTCCCAGTTCTATCATTACGAATAAGGACAAAGCCAGGAAGGGCATAATGAACAGATAAGAGTGTGGGTTTGAGGAAGGACTCAGAGATAAGTAAAGCATCTATATGAGCACAGTTAAAGGAAGCCAGAAGATCAGAATAATGGCCAGGAACACTCTGGGCATTAATGTGGGCGATGTTGAGGTTGTTGGGGAGGTGGGAGATCAAAGAGGAAATCTGATCGCCGAGAGTAAGAGGCGAGGAAGAACCACTCGCTGCACTAAGAAAACTGCTAGAAGAGGAGGAACAAGAGAAAAAATTACCATCAAGGTCAACATCGGTCATAGTTTGCAAAAATAAAAATAATAATATATAAATTAATAAAAAATAATATAAAAAACTACAATACAAACAATTTCAAGACTAACAGATAAAACAATAATACGCTTAACCAATAAAAACACCTATTCGCTGTTGTTGATAGAAATTTTAACACAACATTTATAAACTAGATAAGCAAAAATTTTACGTAAATAAAAATGACTAAAAGTTAACGATAGTGTAAGCCACAACATTCTCATACAAAAACAAAGTGGACTAACGCAAAGTGTAACGGAACGTAACGTAAATAAAAATAAAAATGACACTGACACTTGACAGACGTCACGTCACTACAACAGAAAAATAAAAACATCTACCGGCAACCTAAACGTTGTGAGAAAAATGTACAATAGTGATGCGACTCGAGTCAAATTTTGCCACTCGAGTCATTCGAGTCATTTTACAATCTCACTCGAATACCACTCGAGTAGTCGAGTCACTCGAGTGGTTATTTCACTCGAATACCACTCGGATGATCGAGTAGTACACATTTAGTTAAGGCAAAATAAAACAAGGTTGATTAATAAATGAGAGGTTTATTGCTAGTATTGCACCACTGCATAACCACCACAATCGACTCATGTCACTGTCACCACTGACCTAGACTAGAGGCAAACCCATGTAAAATAAAATTAAAACAAAAAAAAACCCGTCCCTTTTTCGAAATCAGTATAAATAATAATAATATCATTCAAATAATGGAAAAATTGAATAATCTATTAGGAATTAGGTACAACAAACTCAGTAATGTTGCACTATATACCTAACTTTATGGATAGGAAGTCTCGTGATAATCAATACTCAATTCTTTATTGCATTTTCACATTTGATGAATAATATTTAATATTAGTTGAAGAATGCACTTACTAAACATAAATTAAAAAATCAAAAGGTTGCTCTACCTGTTTTGATTAATTTGATGTTTTGATTATATCTGTAACTTTTTGGTGTACTTATTAAAGAGTATTCTATTCTTTTCAGTTCTATATCTTTCACAATAGTTCCACACTAGAGATTTTTTCGTTACCGAGTTTTGATCGTCACTCATGGTAGATAACACAAGACTAGGTACGTCTTTCTTTACTAATAAGTACTCAAGTACTCACTCTTTACCTCAACTCGACGTAACATACGCCACGCCGCGGTCGCGCCGCGTGCAGGTTGAAACCTGTTTGCCTAGGTGAGTGATGAGCGAGTGACTCGAGTCCGAGTGAAAAACCGAGTGAACTCGAGTCCGAGTGGACTCGAGTCAACAATTTTTTCACTCGAATACGATTTTATCCCATGTCACTCGAGTCACTCGAGTAAAATTGGACTCGAGTCGCATCACTAATGTACAATAGTAAATGCTATGGGTAGACTAACAAAAAGAAAATTGAATTTTAAAGTGTACCGACATTACACGAATGTATTACAAATGGTCAATGTAAAACAAGCAAGGACATCTAACTTAGTAAACTCAGCGACGAACCTTTCTTTTAGGGGTTGCGGTTACAGTCGATGCAGATGCCACTGCTGGCGAGGTAGAAGCGGCAGGCACGGGATCAGTGGGAGCGGCAGCTCCGGCCGGAGCGGGGAATAACGCGATTAAGGATTCAAGCTCACCCATGGATGCTATCTTCCGACGAGCCTTGTCAGGCGTTAAGACGATAACCCTTCCCTCTGCAGACCAGCAGCTATTCATGTTAAAGTGCTTGCGGGCAGCAATAAATACCTGGTGCCGTGTCTTAGTAAGAAACTCTGAAATGGTGATGCCGCTACCCTTGAGTATAGTTTTACTGTCCCAAACTAACCGACGATGTTCCATGTCTTTGAATCGCACCAACACAGGTCTTGTTTTGCCCTGGGGGGCTCCCAGTCTGTGGCATACGTCCAAATGATCCAAATTAATGTCATTGATCATTATTTGTTGAGACAAAATTAGTTGAATCCCGTCGCACAGCTTTTCATTTTGTTCCTCAGGAATACCGTGAAACAGCAAGACCTTTCTTCGCGTCGCAGTCTCCTGTCTGTCCAAACTCAAAGACAGGAGTTCTATCTGGGTTTTGAAGTGAGACAAAGTTTTGCAGACAAAGGATTTAAACTCGGTGAAGTCCAGGGAAAGAGCCGCAAGATCCGAGTGTGCAGGGTCAGTTCCAGCTGTAGCTCTCTGCAGCTTATCTTCGTACTCACGCATGCGGGAGCTAAACAGCTTCTCCAGTTCCTCCATACTGTGCACAAGCTTGCTGTCCATGGTTGTGTGGAATATTTCAAAATATGTTGTGGATGTAGAAGAGTGAAAGTGAAAGGAAAGTTCCGAGCGAAGGTGGGTTTATGAGTTAATTAGCACATAAATATAGTGAAAAAGAAGAATTAACTATTTAAAATCAAATTAAATATTCATGAAGAATTAAATATTTTTGTGTGCTGATTACTAGTGATTGTTGCTTCGATTCCTACAAATATGAATATAAATAATATAAGTCTTTAGGTTCATCAAGCTCAACTGTAAGGTTAGTAGAATATTATATAGAATAGTTATAAGGTCTCCTGTTATCATCTGTAAATCAAAATATTGTAAGGTAGTAGGTAGGTACATAGTTGTTATTGTACTTATCAAAGTTCAGCCCTTTCATAGAGAGATAAGGTAGTAGGTACACATTCTAACGCTAGGTTTCATAAGTACCCAAGTTATTTTAATTGTATTAACTAAATAAGGTAAGTACCTGGAAACTGCCAGAAGAATAAAACCTTAAGGCCACTAGCAACTGATAAATAGGTGGCACTGGAAGGCCTCTTGCAGTCAATTTGTCTAGGTCTTCATTTATCAGTGGCAAGAGTATAAATTGTACCACATCTTTAGCGTCGAAAATCTGTAGCGTCGTCTAAATTAATCCGAACTGTAATAATCAAAAGGATCTTGGAAATCCCGTATCACTTTTCTGGTACTTATTATTGTTTGCTCATTGATATAACTATCAAATTCTTCTTCGCTACTGCAATCCATTATAAAAGAACGGCACTAGAATCAAAAACAACCTCAAACAACGCAAAACCAAACCTCGAGAAACAAAAATAACCAACTTTTTGACGTATACTGGACACTATGCGTTGCTTAATATAGCTAGCCGGCTACCTTACCTATGCGTGCATTTTAAGGGACGCATAGTGCCGATTGCCACTCAAGTATGGTCTATGAATAGGTTTTAGGACCCTGTGCGCCCGCGCGCACTGTGAGACCTCATAGTAATGTTCATGAATACGGGCCTAAATTTTTCAAGTAAGTGTTCAATATATTCACTTTGACTTAAAGTTAGCAGTCTTTTTCTTTATTATAACGAACTGACATTCCAAGGCACTGTCTGATTTGACCTAAGTCCTTTATTTTAAATTGAGATTCTAATATACTTTTTAGATTACTAATTTCCTTGTTATCATTTGAGAACACAAAGAAATCATCAACATACAATGCCACTATTGTACACTTATTTTTTATATATAGGCACGGTTCATACTTTGACTTTACATACCCATTTTTAGTTAAACATTCATCCACCTTTTGGTACCACATTCTTGAAGATTGCTTCAATCCATAAATTGCCTTATTTAATTTAAGTACTTTATTTTTATCTGAACATTCAAAGCCTTCAGGTTTCTGCATAAAAATATTTTCATGCAGATCACCATTCAAGAACGCAGTTGTTACATCCAGGTGAATGATTTCAAAATTAAGTTTCACAGCTAATGCGAAAAGTAATCTTAAGGTACTATGTCTAACTACCGGCGAAAAAGTTTCCACATAGTCTACACCAGGCTGCTGTGTAAACCCTTTAGCCACCAAACGAGCGCGATAACGCAATTTATTGTCTGGTCCAATTTTCTTTTTTAGTACCCACTTACACTGCACAATGGTACCACTAGTGGGAATATCTACCACTTCCCACGCACTATTTTCTTCGAAACACTTGAGCTCTTCTCGGACTGCCTCTAACCACTGGTCTGTTTCAGGCCCTTTCAAAGCTTCTTCTAATGTTAGCTCCATAGTGCTGTCCATAATCTGGTTCTTGGTGAAGAACACACCACCAAATCCGTATCTATCTGGTGCTCGACGTTGTCTGACTGGTCTAGCTGCTTCCTTAGGAGTGTCCTCGATGACTGCCATATCCGATGAGTCCTCGTATTCACTAGGAATATACTCGCTCGATAAGTCTGCTGCTGACTCATCTGTCAGTGTCGATTCTGTGGTTTCCTCTTCCTCTGAATCCTGCAGTGTCTGGTCTTTTACTTTATCTTCATCTGTGTGCTCATTTTTAATGATTTTTTCAGAAACTTCCATCACACTAACTGAGTCAGTCTCTTTTTCCATTATTATGACATCTCTGCTTGTCAATATTTTCTTAGTTACAGGATGGTATATCCTATATCCCTTTACATTGTCAGGATATCCCACTAAGATGCACTCATGTGATTTCTTATCCCATTTTGTTCGCTTCTGTTTATCTATGTGAACCATTACTGGTGAACCAAATATTCTCAAATTGCTTAAATCAGGTTTCACCCCCGTCCACAGTTCATATGGTGTTCTACCACTAAGTAGACTCGTCGTCGGGGCCGACGCCAACGCTCACCACCAGCTGTGGGGTATGGACACGCAAAACGAGAGGGGTAAGGCATTGGTTGACTACCTATTCTCGACTAACCTATCCCTACTAAACACTGGCTCCGAACCAACATTCGTAACCAGGAGAAGCCGAACGATCATAGATCTCACGCTGGTATCGGAGGGCGCGGCGGAACTTACCACTGGGTGGCGGGTCTCCAAGGAGGCCTCCTGCTCTGATCACAGGTGGATCCGCTTCGACATCCAGGTCTGTGTTCCACCAACACCACCACGGCGCATTCCGCGAAACACGGATCGAGCCAACTATACACGTAGCCTTGTATCCAAGCTTACGACACTAAACAATCCGACGACATTTGCGGATACGACACAGATTGAGGTACATGTAAGCCAGCTTACTAAATCAATAATAGACAGCTACCATACTGCCTGCCCAGAGACCACCCCGCGTAGCGCTCCGGGCAAGCAACCCTGGTGGGGGGCTGATCTGGAGCGCAAGCGCGGTAAGGTAAGGAAAGCTCTGAACAGAGCCATGAACACATGTGCGGATGAGGACTGGGACAACTATTACGCAGCCAAATCCAGCTACAAAAAATGCATCAGGTTCAGGAGTACCACGGGATGGCGCAAATTCTGTGGTAGCATAGAGTCCTGTCAGCAGGCTAACAGGGTAAGGAAAGTACTGTCACAGCAGTACACACCTGGGCCCGTTACACTCCGCAAACCAGACAACACACTCACTTCCTCGCCAGAAGAAACGAGACGCGTCCTTATGGAAACTCACTTCCCTGGCTGTACCTTTGCGCAGGTAATCGCCTGGCAAGATGTACTACAAACACCAACAGAAAATGAATGGCTTTATGCAAGTAGGGTGATCACGTTGGAGAAGCTCCAATGGGCCATCCGTAGCTTCCATCCTTTCAAGGCAGCCGGTCCTGACGGAGTGTTCCCCGCCTTGCTACAGTGGGGTGGAACCGCTGTCGCAATAAGACTGGTGCCCCTAATGAGGGCGTGCCTGGCCCTTAGATACGTTCCTAAAGGTTGGAGGGAAGTGAAAGTAATATTCATCCCCAAGCCAGGTAAGGGAGACTACACAAACGCCAAATCCCATAGACCCATAAGCCTCACCTCCTTTCTACTAAAGACTCTGGAAAGGCTGTGTGACAGGGAGCTGAGGGACGGCGCTCTGAAAACCATACCGCTACACGGTAATCAACACGCATACAGCTCGGGTAAGTCGACTGAATCTGCCCTTCATCTAGTAGTCAGCCAGATAGAGGAAGCGATTCATCAGAAAGGCACCTGCCTGGGCACTTTCATAGACATCGAAGGTGCCTTCGACAAAACAAACTTCTCCAGCAGCAGCGGCGCCCTCTATAGACATGGCGTCGAACAGGTACTAGCGGACTGGATTACTAACATGCTAAGCAAACGAGTAGTTCGCCTTGAGGATGAGCAGCAGCTGGCCATGATAGCCAGAGGCTGCCCCCAGGGTGGGGTGCTGTCCCCTCTTCTGTGGAATATGGTGATTAACGATCTCATAACCAAACTCAACGCCAATCGTTACTACACAATAGGGTATGCAGATGACCTCGCAATCCTTGTATCGGGGAAGGTGACGGGTACGATCTGCAACCTTACTCAGCAAGCGCTACGAATCGTAGAGAGATGGTGCAGGGAATTCGACCTATCAGTGAACCCCACTAAAACTGAACTGGTTATGTTTACCCAGAAACGAGCATTAGGCCCGTTCCGTCTACCAAAACTTTTCAATACAGAACTGCAGTTGACCAACGAAGTCAAGTATCTCGGGGTCATTCTGGACAGTAAGTTAAACTGGAGTAGTCACTTGGACAACAAACTAAACAGGGCCTGCATAACCTTCTGGCAGTGCAGGAGAATGATAGGTAAGAAGTGGGGCCTATCCCCTAAAATTATACTATGGCTGTACACCACAGTGATACGCCCTATGATCACCTACGGGGCCGTGGTCTGGTGGCCCCGTACTGAGTTGGGTACAGCTACTAGCAAACTACAACGCCTGCAAAGACTAGCCTGCATGGCCACCACAGGCTGCATGAGGACCACTCCGACTGCAGCTATCGAAGCCATGCTGGGACTACCACCGCTCCACCTGTTCATACAGCAGGAAGCGACGATGGCGGCGGTTCGTCTAAATGCACTAGATCTCTGGGGTAAGAGAGATTTACCACACACCGCGCTGCTTGAGGGACTCAGCAAGGAGTTCCCCATTACGAAAGCCATAAATGACCGGGTACCCAAACAATTTATATTTGATAAAAAATACAAAATCCAACTTCATGAGGATCGCCGATGCGAGGGCTTGCGCCCGGCAGAGCTGCGCATCTTCACGGATGGATCCAAAACAGGTAGTGGCACAGGTGCTGGAATCTTCTCGGAGGACTTCAATATACGCATCTCCACACCATTGGGGGTCCATAACACAGTGTTCCAGGCCGAATGCATGGGTATTTCTCTAGCCGCCTCAGCCATCATGGCCAGGGAAGTTAAAGAACACTCGATCCGCATACTCTCAGACAGCATGGCCGTTCTGCAAGCGCTGAACAGTCACACCGTTGATTCTGGGCTAATATACGAGTGCCACCAGCGCCTAAACCAGGTGGGCAACCTCAATAACATAACCATTCAATGGATCAAAGGACACAGCGGCTCGCTAGGCAACGATGCAGCCGACGAACTTGCCAGAAGGGGGTCGAACGCTGTACCAGTGGGTCCCGAACCCATCGTGCCACTCCCCTTCGGGTTCATACGCACTCTGGTAAGGAAACGCACCAGGGACCAACATCACAAACTATGGGTGGACCAACGTGAGTGCAGGCAGGCTAGGGAAGCACTCCCCACAATCGATGGCCGCTTCACGAAACAGGTTCTCCGACTAACCAAGCAACAGCTGCGTACAGTCACAGCAGCTGTAACTGGTCACGGATCATTTAATAAACACCTCTTTGTATTAGGAGTCACGGACAGTCCGCTGTGCAGGGCCTGCATGGAGGAGGACGAGACAGCAGCCCATGTGCTTCTAAGCTGCCCGGTGGTCACCACATACAGGGCAAAGTACTTCGGCAACCCAGGTACCCTACGTGAGATTGTCAGCAACACCAAGGCGTTGCTGGCCTTTCTCGAGGAGCTGGGGTGGATCGAATAACCGATTTTCCCACCCGTACGCAAAATACGCGCATTGTCGTGGAGTTGCGGACACCAGCCCGTATTATTATATATACCACTAAGTACCGATGATACAGTGCGGTTATGTAGATAAACAGCTGAATGACAGGCTTCAGCCCAAAACTTCTTGCCGAGATTGGCATCATACATCATACATTTTGCTTTCTCGATTATCGTTCGGTTCTGACGTTCACACAGGCCATTTTGTTGTGGTGTGTATGGGTTACTCTTTTGATGAAGTATCCCGTTTTCCTTTAAATAGGCGTCGAAGCTTGAGTTACAAAACTCTTTTCCATTATCGCTGCGAAGAATTTTCAACTTTCTATCTGTTTGATTTTCTGCCAAAGCTTTGAACTCCTTAAAACATCTCAGAGCCTCATTTTTGTGCTTTAAAAAATATATAAATGTCATTCGGCTAAAATCATCAACAAATAACTGAAAGTATACTGAACCTCCTAGTGAAGCCACCTCCATTGGTCCACATAAGTCGGTGTGCACCAAATTCAGTAATTCACTGCTTCGTTTACCTACATGCTTGAAAGGTAACCGGCATTGCTTGCCTTCACAACATATCTTGCATGATGACTTGCTAATTTCGACTTTTTCATTCAGGTCCATCCCTTCCACTGCACTCTTAGTTTTCATTAAGCAATCACTGTTTACATGTCCTAATCTGCGATGCCATATTTCACCCGGCGTAGTCACTGCCGCGGCCAGTCGCTCAGGAGCCGTATTCAACTTGTCAACACCGTTCATTGGTGATGCTGTAGCCACTAAATCACCTTTGTTATTGAAAATTTGACATCCATTATTGGTAAAGTTCACTTTATTTCCTTTTTCGATTAGTTTACTGACCGAAAGCAGGTTGGTTGTCAAATTCGGTACACAAAGTACATCCTCGATGTTTATCTCGTATTCACAGCCATTCACTGATGTTACGATCTCGATATCACCAGAACACGTAACGGAAACAGTTTCTTGGTTTGTAACAACGATTTCTTCGTTAGATACACGATAATTACGGCTTATCCAATGTTTATTTGCCGTAAGATAGACCGATGCTCCAGAGTCTATATAGAAATCATTTTTACTGAAACTTTTGCTTAAAAACACAGCTGAGAATGCGTTCGTTTGTTTTCGGTCTTCATTTTTATCGTTTTTCGAATTATACGGGCACTGCGTACGATAATGTCCAACTTGTTTACATCGATAGCATTTGACAATCTTGACATTGACCTTTGACTTAACGCCGTCTTTGCTTCCGGCGGCCATTTGTCTATTTCGGTGTTGCCAGTTTTTAGAAGCGGCAAATGCGCTATCGCCTTCAATATCGTTGACATAAGTTCCGGTTTCCATGTCGATAAGTTTGGTTTTAATGGTGTCCGCTGTCACTTTAATTCCCGAATGTTCGATGGCCATGATCATAGGCGCGAACTTCTCTGGTAATCCAGCCAGGAGCAACGAGCCGATCCACTCGTCATTAATTGCAAATCCTGTTCCACACAATTTCTGTCCTGTTTCGATGATTTGTGTAACATACGTTGTCATGGAACTGCAATTATCCAATCGAATCGAAATTAAGCTTCTCAAAAGGCTTATTCTTCTTGTGAAGCCGGAATCATCGAATAACGATTTTAGCTTATCCCACAGTGCTTTTGTACTTGTCACGGTCTTAATATGTACGTACAATGACGAATCAATGGTGAGAATCAATTTCGCCTTTGTCTTCTCGTCATCTGCGGCCGGTACAGGAATTACTGCGCCGTTAGCATCTTTTTCTGGCTTGATGCACTTCATCATTCCTTCCAGAACTAAGAAATTTTCTGCCGCGAACACTCATTCGTCGTAGTTTTCCCTTCCCCTCAGTTTCGGCACATTGACTATATAATTCGCACTCATTATTGTTTTTCACAGTCACACGCGATCTATCACAGTCAATCTAGGAGAATACTATCACTATTGTACGTTCGTAGTAAGTCTATTAGTCTAATAAGCACAGTTTTTTACAGCTGGGGTCATAACCTCTTGAAATGAAAAACGACCGTTCACGTGGATGAGAATAGACTGGTTTATTTTTTAATACCACAGACACAATACATAATTGCACATTACATAGTATGACAATAGGTGGCGCTAAGGTGACGTTTATTTTGATATAAAACCAATATTTATACCTACGATAGCTTCACCCCAGCCATTTAGTGATGTGCTCAAAGTAAACAGAATTGTTTCAATCGCTAAGCGTCACTGAGCTAACAGACTTTTTTTAGTACGAACAGTCGAACATGCAGGGCACGCTTGGTCGTGGCTTGCCGTATCTAGTGTAAGTGTAATCTTTGTATTCGACCTATATTGATGTGTTCTAAATTCAATTTGATTGGTCGACATTTTCGACAAGGAGTTTAGCATTAAGTAATTGTTCCAATTTTAATGTGCATTTTAATTAATTTAAGGCGGGGTGTTATCTCAATATTCCCAAAAATTGGTTTCTTAGAACGTCGAGTATGACGTAATGTAATAAAAATAAGTAACGCGAAAAATACAGTGAACAGAGAAGGGTATAAAGAAGAATTTAAACCGAACAGAATAATAAATAATAGTTTGATATTCCCAATAAAAAATTGGGAAGTTGTAGCACAAAAATAAACTTTGACGTCGAAGATCTCTGTATTTCCAGCGATAACAACAGTTTTTTTTTTAAGAATTTAGTAGGTTTTCCATTTTTTTAAAACTTTAACCACACCATTATTTAATTTTATGTCTATATTTTAAATAATCTAAAGAAAAGCAGTAAAATAAATGCCCATTCGCAGCTTACGTCACATTTCAACACAAATATCATTTTCAATTTTCAATCTTATTGACGCTCCATAGTGGTGACAATAGTTTACGCGGTCATACTTTAGTCGTCGGGCAGCGCTCGACTTGGATGGTTGGCACCGGACGCTCTGTGCATAATTCGATTGTAGTTTTCAAGTAATTTATGACTGAAAACAGTGTGTGAATTGAACTAAAGTTCTGTGGCGGACTACTAAGGCTACTCACTGCCTAATATTGAAGTGAAAATTCAGTCTCAGTGGAAATATGGGCAATAAAAATAAAATGTTGCGAAAGAGTTTTACAAGAAAAAGACGAAAAACTCGAAAAAATGATGGAATGTTTGGGTAAGTAGGATGATTACGGTATTGTATCATAATAACATTTGAAATTTGTATTTAGTTTAGTATACTTACGAAACTGTATAAATCTATAGAAACGGTATTGACAATTTCTACAAACATTTTGCTAAATCCAAAAACAAATAGGTGCACTCTATTTTGATGTCTATAGAATGCATATTTGAATGCGCCTAGTGCAAACGTCTCTGGTCGAAGCAACCATCGAGGCGATAGCCATATTGCAATAGTAGGTATAAGTAACAAAAACAAACTTGCAGATAAATCAGAGTGCGTTCGTAATTATTATAATAATATAAATATTGCACTAGTTATATAAAAAGCATTTTGATTCTTTTGTAAGATTATTTTTATAATATTTATTGAGTCATTAGACCAGTGCCGATAATTTTTGAAAACGAAAAAAGTCACAGTAGGATGAAACCCATTGGAAAAGAAAGAGAATATAACAAAAATGAAAGGAAAAATAATTTACGGGCGATCCGAGGTCGGGAAGTGGGGGTTATCTCAATTTCCGGCAAAACTACAAGTCTTATGGAAAAAAGTGTAATAGCAAAGTTGTAGGTAATAAAAAGATCTACAACTTTTGTATTCACACTTTTTTCAAGTAACCTCAAAATTTATGTGAAAAATTCAAATAACCAAGTTTTTGGTTTTATGTTTTTATCTTTTACACAGCATTTTTTTTTTCGCGAAATTTGCCGAATATTTACCTTTTTATGTTTCAAGCACACTGTATTTTTATTGATTTAAAATATTTGTTTTTTTCACCTTATTTTGACCTAATATCGAAAAAGCACCCTAATTTTCAATCGAAAATTCTCACGTGAAAATATCTGCTTTTTTAAAAACTCGGTAAAAAAAATAATTGCTGTGTAAAAGATAAAAATAAAAAACCAAGAACTTGGTTATTTGAATTTTTTACATAAATTTTGAGGTTACTTGAAAAAAGTGTGAATACAAAAGTTGTAGATCTTTTTATTACCTACAACTTTGCTATTACACTTTTTTCCATAAGACTTGTAGTTTTGCCGGAAATCGAGATAACCCCCACTTCCCGACCTCGGATCGCCCGTAAATTATTTTTCCTTTCATTTTTGTTATATTCTCTTTCTTTTCCAATGGGTTTCATCCTACTGTGACTTTTTTCGTTTTCAAAAATTATCGGCACTGGTCTAATGACTCAATAAATATTATAAAAATAATCTTACAAAAGAATCAAAATGCTTTATATATAACTAGTGTGCAGTATTTATATTATTATAATAATTACGAACGCACTCTGATTTATCTGCAAGTTAGTTTTTGTTACTTATACCTACTATTGCAATATGGCTATCGCCTCGATGGTTGCTTCGACCAGAGACGTTTGCACTAGGCGCATTCAAATATGCATTCTATAGACATCAAAATAGAGTGCACCTATTTGTTTTTGGATTTAGCAAAATGTTTGTAGAAATTGTCAATGCCGTTTCTATAGATTTATACAGTTTCGTAAGTAAACTAAACTAAATACAAATTTCAAATGTTATGATACAATACCGTAATCATCCTACTTACCCAAACATTCCATCATTTTTTCGAGTTTTTCGTCTTTTTCTTGTAAAACTCTTTCGCAACATTTTATTTTTATTGCCCATATTTCCACTGAGACTGAATTTTCACTTCAATATTAGGCAGTGAGTAGCCTTAGTAGTCCGCCACAGAACTTTAGTTCAATTCACGCACTGTTTTACCAATTTTAGCAAATACCAACTAATATTCAGCCAGCAGCAGCTTCCATTCCCGTGGATGATCCCTCTATCGTCTAAATTTTTCAGAATTCTAGCTTCCGTCCCGGCTCCGCATTTTCTTAGAAACATTATGGCATTTGTCACTTTGGAGCTGTGATATTAATGCATTTATTTAGAGTTTATGTGATTTTTAAGTGGTCCGAGGGCCTTTATGTTGGTTTTGTTTTCTATTTTTTTACCGCACCCACTAAGTACCTATCTAAAACACAAACATTAGTTTGAAATGGCATAACTACCCATTTAATTAACCCTTCCATCCCTGATACTGACTTACACCCAAAAAGCATAATTCCCCTTCTAGAGCAGTCGGGTAAAATTCGGAATGTTTATATTTGACCTGTTTATCATGTACTGTAATAAAAATAAACAGTAGTGATGTTTTTTTTTTTAAATTGTTATGTGTAATTATTTATTGTATCATATTATGAACCGACACTGTAATTACATCGAATTTTAGAACGCACGTCATAAGTAAGTATATTCAACAGAAAACATCTGATTTCCTTACGTATACTATGCAACTTTCCTTGAGCACACAAACGCCCGTGTTAGCGTTTGCGAGTGTGTGCATAATTACCGTAAAACGCGCAGATGCGGTTGTGTGAGTGCGGTAATAGCGATTAAAATCGTAGTCGGTCCGCGCCTTAAGGCGGGGTGTTATCTCAATATTCCCAAAAATTGGTTTCTTAGAACGTCGAGTATGACGTAATGTAATAAAAATAAGTAACGCGAAAAATACAGTGAACAGAGAAGGGTATAAAGAAGAATTTAAACCGAACAGAATAATAAATAATAGTTTGATATTCCCAATAAAAAATTGGGAAGTTGTAGCACAAAAATAAACTTTGACGTCGAAGATCTCTGTATTTCCAGCGATAACAACAGTTTTTTTTTTAAGAATTTAGTAGGTTTTCCATTTTTTTAAAACTTTAACCAAACCATTATTTAATTTTATGTCTATATTTTAAATAATAATCTAAAGAAAAGCAGTAAAATAAATGCCCATTCGCAGCTTACGTCACATTTCAACACAAATATCATTTTCAATTTTCAATCTTATTGACGCTCCATAGTGGTGACAATAGCTTACGCGGTCATACTTTAGTCGTCGGGCAGCGCTCGACTTGGATGGTTGGCACCGGACGCTCTGTGCATAATTCGATTGTAGTTTTCAAGTAATTTATGACTGAAAACAGTGTGTGAATTGAACTAAAGTTCTGTGGCGGACTACTAAGGCTACTCACTGCCTAATATTGAAGTGAAAATTCAGTCTCAGTGGAAATATGGGCAATAAAAATAAAATGTTGCGAAAGAGTTTTACAAGAAAAAGACGAAAAACTCGAAAAAATTATGGAATGTTTGTGTAAGTAGGATGATTACGGTATTGTATCATAATAACATTTGAAATTTGTATTTAGTTTAGTATACTTACGAAACTGTATAAATCTATAGAAACGGTATTGACAATTTCTACAAACATTTTGCTAAATCCAAAAACAAATAGGTGCACTCTATTTTGATGTCTATAGAATGCATATTTGAATGCGCCTAGTGCAAACGTCTCTGGTCGAAGCAACCATCGAGGCGATAGCCATATTGCAATAGTAGGTATAAGTAACAAAAACAAACTTGCAGATAAATCAGAGTGCGTTCGTAATTATTATAATAATATAAATATTGCACTAGTTATATAAAAAGCATTTTGATTCTTTTGTAAGATTATTTTTATAATATTTATTGAGTCATTAGATAGTCATTTAGTGCCGATAATTTTTGAAAACGAAAAAAGTCACAGTAGGCTGAAACCCATTGGAAAAGAAAGAGAATATAACAAAAATTAAAGGAAAAATAATTTACGGGCGATCCGAGGTCGGGAAGTGGGGGTTATCTCGATTTCCGGCAAAACTACAAGTCATATGGAAAAAAGTGTAATAGCAAAGTTGTAGGTAATAAAAAGATCTACAACTTTTGTATTCACACTTTTTTCAAGTAACCTCAAAATTTATGTGAAAAATTCAAATAACCAAGTTTTTGGTTTTATGTTTTTATCTTTTACACAGCATTTTTTTTTTCGCGAAATTTGCCGAATATTTACCTTTTTATGTTTCAAGCACACTGTATTTTTATTGATTTAAAATATTTGTTTTTTTCACCTTATTTTGACCTAATATCGAAAAAGCACCCTAATTTTCAATCGAAAATTCTCACGTGAAAATATCTGCTTTTTTAAAAACTCGGTAAAAAAAATAATTGCTGTGTAAAAGATAAAAATAAAAAACCAAGAACTTGGTTATTTGAATTTTTTACATAAATTTTGAGGTTACTTGAAAAAAGTGTGAATACAAAAGTTGTAGATCTTTTTATTACCTACAACTTTGCTATTACACTTTTTTCCATAAGACTTGTAGTTTTGCCGGAAATCGAGATAACCCCCACTTCCCGACCTCGGATCGCCCGTAAATTATTTTTCCTTTCATTTTTGTTATATTCTCTTTCTTTTCCAATGGGTTTCATCCTACTGTGACTTTTTTCGTTTTCAAAAATTATCGGCACTGGTCTAATGACTCAATAAATATTATAAAAATAATCTTACAAAAGAATCAAAATGCTTTATATATAACTAGTGTGCAGTATTTATATTATTATAATAATTACGAACGCACTCTGATTTATCTGCAAGTTTGTTTTTGTTACTTATACCTACTATTGCAATATGGCTATCGCCTCGATGGTTGCTTCGACCAGAGACGTTTGCACTAGGCGCATTCAAATATGCATTCTATAGACATCAAAATAGAGTGCACCTATTTGTTTTTGGATTTAGCAAAATGTTTGTAGAAATTGTCAATGCCGTTTCTATAGATTTATACAGTTTCGTAAGTAAACTAAACTAAATACAAATTTCAAATGTTATGATACAATACCGTAATCATCCTACTTACCCAAACATTCCATCATTTTTTCGAGTTTTTCGTCTTTTTCTTGTAAAACTCTTTCGCAACATTTTATTTTTATTGCCCATATTTCCACTGAGACTGAATTTTCACTTCAATATTAGGCAGTGAGTAGCCTTAGTAGTCCGCCACAGAACTTTAGTTCAATTCACGCACTGTTTTACCAATTTTAGCAAATACCAACTAATATTCAGCCAGCAGCAGCTTCCGTTCCCGTGGATGATCCCTCTATCGTCTAAATTTTTCAGAATTCTAGCTTCCGTCCCGGCTCCGCATTTTATTAGAAACATTATGGCATTTGTCACTTTGGAGCTGTGACATTATTGCATTTATTTAGAGTTTATGTGATTTTTAAGTGGTCCGAGGGCCTTTATGTTGGTTTTGTTTTCTATTTTTTTACCGCACCCACTAAGTAGGTACCTATCTAAAACACAAACATTAGTTTGAAATGGCATAACTACCCATTTAATTAACCCTTCCATCCCTGATACTGACTTACACCCGAAAAGCATAATTCCCTTTCTAGAGCAGTCGGGTAAAATTCGGAATGTTTATATTTGACCTGTTTATCATGTACTGTAATAAAAATAAACAGTAGTGATGTTTTTTTTTAAATTGTTATGTGTAATTATTTATTGTATCATATTATGAACCGACACTGTAATTACATCGAATTTTAGAACGCACGTCATAAGTAAGTATATTCAACAGAAAACATCTGATTTCCTTACGTATACTATGCAACTTTCCTTGAGCACACAAACGCCCGTGTTAGCGTTTGCGAGTGTGTGCATAATTACCGTAAAACGCGCAGATGCGGTTGTGTGAGTGCGGTAATAGCGATTAAAATCGTAGTCGGTCCGCGTCTTAAGCTTCCTTTTTCTTTATTAAATGTTTATTTTCGCTTAAATCTTTCTTTTTCTCGTAGTCATGGTATAAAGTATAGTATGCAACTCTTGAATAAAACGGATTTATATCGAGGGCCATGAATCACTCGCATCGCTCAGGATTCTAATACTTGAATCACTCGCTACGCTCGTGATTCAATCATCATGAATCACTCCCTACGGTCGTGATTCAGTCGTTAGAACCCTTCACTAGCTCGTGATTCATCTATGGCCCTCGCTTTAAATCCGTCCTTTATTCACTAATTGCATAATATACTATTCAACAATTTCTTTAAAATTACATAGATTTGGGCAAAACTTTTACCATTTTTTCCATGATGGAAATGAAAAATAATTGCTGAATAGTAGCCGACCACAGAAAAAAAGAACGTGTACGTGTAAGAAAGCGTACGTTTAACCGACTTTCTGCCCTAAATAGATGTAGGTAGGTACTGTATAAAATTGAAGTGGTTGGGTATGAGTTATTAATAATAAGTAAGTATAGGAAGTAATAGAATGCGTAATAAGTACTTAGAACAGACCGGAATATTATATCGCTCATTTGCAAAAAGGGTGACATAACTAAAAAATCTGCAATTTTGAGTTAAGTATAAAGGTGAACGCAGCAAATTTTATTCTTTTTGCTATTTGCTATAAAAACGACATTACACTACAGCCTAAAAATGAGGGAGCTAGAAATATATGATGTGGAATGTGACTATATACTGATATGCTTCGTTGCACTCTTACTGCTACTTTTACTCTTTTAAATCATCATACCATCATTTTTGTCAAGAATTATGTCAAGCTTTTCGCAAATGAACGATATGTGTGGCTTAGAATCGTACATACTCGTAAGTACCTACGAGTAAATTAAGGAAATTGCTCAGCAAATTGACTACCAATTTAAATGGCCCGTTTTGAAGCACAACTGCAATGTTTTGACTGTTGTGAGATATGGTTGTGTCAATTTGGTGAATAAATAATTTCCGTAGCTGTACATTTTAGTATAGTATAGTATATACAGAACAGAGGGCCTACCATAAACTTTTAAAATATTTGCCAAGTGCAGGGCAGTTCAACTCAACATGTTAACCTGACAGGTTTTGTATTTGTACCATGAGCGTTTTCCGCTGACCTGCATCATGTCAACTTTTGACCTGCTACATAGTCTCTGGTGAGTAAGCTGGCAGCACAGATTAAATAAGATTATTGAAAACAGACGGTCTAAAATACTTTAGCGGTTTACGGTTTTTATAGACATTTAAATATGTTTTTATGATAATAGTTTAAAATAAAAAAAAGAGTGATGCAAGAAACATTGCTCCGTGGCAAAAAAAGAATTTACCACTACAAGAGAGCAAACGCCCTTCCATCCACATAAACTGGAAACAAAAAATTATCAAATTCGACACCTCACATTTATTTTAGAACGCATTACGTACCTACCTACCTACTTACATGAATTTACGGGGTGATTTTGAAAAGTGGATTAGTTTTTGTAAAGTTTAAAGATTAGCCTTAGAGTAAATAGACATTTATTTTGTAGCCGTGTCTGTGAGTGGTAGCCGTGGTAGCCAAGTGTAATTTAGAAAGAGTGACTTTTGTGACTATAGCTTTCATATGAAAAATTTGAAACTTTGCGGGATTTATTAAATACAGAGGGGCTACAATAAAAGTAGTCAAAAGAATTTCACTGTTCTTACACATTTATTCGCCGTTTGCTACGACTAGCTGAGAATTTTATATATATTTGGCGAAAATGTGGTAAATTTAGGCATTCTGATACTTGTGCTGATTATTTTTGCTGTGCAACATGATGTGCGATATCTCCCGTTGCTCTTTGATATGTACCATTCGCGTAAAAAGACAATGCTATTGTGGCGTTCTTATAATCTACACAACCCCTCTCCGACAAAGATGGGTAAAGTCCCGTTATGCCGACAAAAACCGAGCGCCGCGGCGAGGCGACGGCGGAGCCGCCCGAACACACATCGTGCAGGTTCGGTTTTCACCGCCTCGCTAGTCGATTCCCTAACTCGACGCCGGAAGGCTGCGCGCGCGCTTCTAACCACCGTCCGTTAATATATGTGTTTTAAACCTCTTAGTTCGCGTACCTATTAGTTTACCTTGTTGCGGACGCCGAACTCACCGTAGAATTACGTAGTAGAAACCTGTGTACAGTAGCATTATTTTGTAGAAACATACTCGTACCATAGAATAAGAAAATCATTGTGATTGGTCACGGGGTTGGGCCTCCGACGGGCTGGACAAGTCGAAACCTGTCGGAGACCAGACATGAACCAAAGTGGCCGCATTAGTGGGTCGCCAGGAATAATAATAAACTTTGTAGTAGGGCACCCACTACTTGCGCCCATGTATGACTATAATGGGAGGCCAAAATCCCTTGTAAAATCACCATTCAACAATTCATGAAACGCGCTTGCAAGCGTTTCTTCGATACCGCTGGCAGCCATCGCAACCCTCTGGTTGCGAAGGCCGCCAGTTATGTCCCCTCTAGAATCAGTAGAATCCGCCGTCCAAGGCACGCACTGACCGACCCCGACGACCCCACCACCCTCCTCCAGGAAAGCAGTAGGGCCACCAGTACAGTATACAAACACAGACACAAAACGAAGTTCCGACCTCGCCCGTCGCCGCCGAGGTCCTTCGCGTCCGCGTCCGCGTTCCTCCCCGATAGATTCCTCTTCCCCTCCCTTGATCGGATCCACAGAGCCAGCTGGTGGCGTAGCTGAGCCAGTAGTTTTACCCCTTAATAATAATGAACCCATTTTGATCCAGCCTGTCCCCAACTTGCTGTCCTTCCCCAGCGACGCCCTAAGCCGAGGTCCGTACCCCACAGGGGGTGCCCTTAGGTGATGGTCGCTTAGTTTATAATTAATATTATGCCCTGGCTGGAGGCTTTGAGTTAGCTCGAAGGCACCACAGGATTGACCGGTTAAGCAGTCACGGCCTCTCAAGGCCAACTGCGAGATGCCATACATTACAAAAAAAAAAAAAAAAAAACCTTGTAAAATCAGTTCGCTTCAACAGTTCAACCACAGTACTACGAGAATAAACCAGAACAAGTAACCAAGTCTTTCATTGAAGAACAAACATACAGTCCACACTTTACAACCTATCTCTTTTGTGCTGTGTCTTCCTAATTCTTCCTGTGCTCTGTGCTTGTGTGCTTATGGACAATACATGTAACTTTATTCGCTATTCATTCGTTTCCTTTATCGCTGCTTAACTTGCCCGCTATAAACTTACTACACTATTAAAACCTGAAATCAAGTGGCATAGCATCAAGTATTATTATTATGATATTAAGCCGGATAAATAGAAGTAACCTTGATCTTAATCGACAAATCTGTTGATTTTGTAGGGCGTGGCATGTAAGCTTGTAGCTCATATCAAAACTCGAGTGTAAGCACTTTAGTGAGCCCACAACGTTGAACAAGAGCATTGTCCCGGCAAGTCAAGTGGTTCAATCAAGTTTCTCAAAATATTTCTTTGAATTTTAGCATTTTGTTGCGACGACTATCTTCCTCGAGACACTCAAAAATTTCGCCTTTATCACACTTCTTAAATAAACGGTAAACACAATGCTTAGAGGGAATTTTCTATGTTTTAAAACACTTTGAAATAACGTCAGAATTATATTTTATGTATATTTTTACAAGAACTTACGTTTTTGTATTTAAATTTAATTAAAACAGGTCAATAAAAGTTAATTTCGCAAGGCTGCAAATTATGACGGCAGGGCAGTTCAAATGTTGAATGTTTTAATGTCAAAAAAGACTTGATGGTAAGGATACGTTGCAAGTCAGCCTGCTGAAATGCTGTGACGTAGTCACTCACCGGTTTAGGTCACGTGATCGCTGGCTCGCCTGCTAGTTAGCGCGCTCATGGTACAAACGAACGCGACAGGTTATTTTTCGTCTAAAATTGACCTGCTATAAGAGTTTATGGTAGGCCCCCAGAACATACTGAACTTTGCTGAATAACTTTTGCTATGTGAAACAGTTTCGTAATTAAATTACTGACTTACAATGCAACACTCAAGGAAGATACTAAGAAAATTCAGTTGCAAGCTTGAAAGGAAATCGGCTAGAAATAATAAGTAACAAGAGCCCCGTAAAAAACCCACAAGAAGAAATCTTGCCCGTTTTCACCAAGACTAATCTAAACCGAAATTAATGCCTAAATAAAAGAGCACACCGACGTCACGCAAAATCCTGCATCGCGCAAGCAGTTTTTCGCGCAACTAGCATATACTCGTGCTAGGCCGATTGTATGGTTCCTCATTATCATTATACATACGGCGCGCGGCGCCGTACATTTGCATACTGTCGCCGTTATGTATAATGCCTAAGGCAAATTGACGTTTCTGATCGCATCCATTTCGTCAAGAGTCATATGTATGGGTAACCATGATTAACAAGTTCGGCAGCAAAAAATCTGATAAAGTAGGATTAGTAGGTAATAAATCTAACATGGAAGTAGCGCTCGCGTGTGTTTCGTCACAGTACTAACCTTTTCCTTTTTTTTCCGGGGTGAAAAATCCTTATGGATGTCTGCCGCCCAGGGGCAGGCGGCGGGGTCTGTCAGACTCTTACTGACTAAAAACCACCCCGGTGTTCCATCTCACACCTACGCCGCCGGGGTCGCAGGAACGTACGATCCTTCCGCAACCCTCGACTGGTGCCGGCCCGCCGCTGCGGGCTTCCTCGTGTCTGGGGGGGAGTGAGGTGTTTGACTCCCCCTGTGACGTCTAAGCTGGGCGCGCGTGGAACACCACCAAACTTTTGTTACCCGCAGATGAATAAAACCTATAGTGTACTTACCCTTTGACCTAGAATCATGTATGGCAGGAAATTAGGTCTCACAGCACTAGCGATGGGCGTCGAATGAACGAACTAGTTAATTCGACCGTCGACGTACTGTGAACGAATCGACGGTTCACCTATAATAGATGGACTAGTCGAATCCGTAGACGGCTCAGACGCCTAAACTGAAACTCGGAACGCGACGACCAACGCCGAGAACGTAGTCGATTCATTCGTTCGTTGAAATAAAATAATCGAGCACACAAATTTTAACTTTAAGGGCGGCTTGCGCATCGTCGTTAAATACAGTTTAAGAGCGACGTAAACGCATTTAGTCTGCTAATTATAATTAGCGTCTTGCACAGCAAAAAAAAGGCACTAATCACTTTTAACGAACTGTCAAAGTTAAATACCCAAAGATGGCTATTTAGCGTCGCTAAATACGTTTATTAGCAATCGCGCGTCATCATTTTGAGGATATAGAAATTTTACTATTATTTTATAAAAGATTGTAAAGAGTTCTGTAGGAAGTTTGTAAGATGGATTTGTGGGAATTGTAATCTGACGACGATGAGGAGATTATAGAATATATCAACAGACCGAGGGAATTGTTTGAGAGAGCAGACTTATTTGCAATATATTCGGAAGGCAAATTCTTCAGAAGGTCTCGTCTAACGAAAGAAACCACTATAATTTTGTTACAGCAAATAGCCCCACGTTTAAAAACCAGCAACAAGTAAGGAAATATACTCATTATTAATGAATATTCAATAAATAGATAGGTAGCTAATTAGCTATTTTTGTTTGTTTTTCAGGATCAAATTAGTCACTCCTATGAACCAACTTTTATGTACGCTGAGATTTTATGCGACAGGAAGTCAGCTAATAACTTGTGGTGACATGATTGGTGTACATGAAAGTACAGCTTGTAGAATAGTGCATCGTGTTACTCATGCCATTGCATTATTGTATAAGATGTATATAAAATTTCCAAGCACAACAGAAGAGCAAAATAAAACAGCGAATGATTTTTATAGAATTGCAAAGTTCCCTAGAGTAATTGGTGCGTTAGATTGCACTCATGTGAGAATATTATCTCCAGGTGGTGATAACGCTGAAATATATAGAAATAGGAAAGGATATTTTTCAATAAACACCCAATGTGTAGCTGCTGCAAACCTTATGTTTTTAGATGTTGTGGCAAGGTGGCATGGATCATTCGCGAGGTCCTGGTTGCGGAATGGCGGGACAGGCTTTCACGCCCTACCGCCGGCCTCGTCACCATCGAGGCGGTCCGGCCGGTGCTCGAGCATTGGCTTGGGAGGAGGCACGGCTCCCTGTCGTTTCGGGCGACGCAGGTGCTCTCGAGGCATGATTGCTTCGGGAAGTACCTGTGTCGCATAAACAGGGAGCCGGACGCCCGGTGTCACCACTGCGTCGACTGCCGGGAGGACACGGCGCGGCATACGCTGGCAGAGTGTGCCGCTTGGGAGGAGCCGCGCCGTGCCCTCATCTCAGAAGTAGGCAGTGACTTGTCGCTGCCGGCCGTAGTCGAGTCGATGGTCGGCAGCGACGAGTCCTGGGACGCGGTGGTTTCCTTCTGTGAGACAGTCGTCTCGCAGAAGGAGGCTGCGGAAAGGGAGAGGGAGATCTTGTCCACTCACCCGGCCCGCAGAAGGCGCACCGGGCGTCGGCGGAGGGCGGACAACGCTCTCTTCCAGCCCCCCTAAATGGGTCCAGGGGTGACGGACTCGGGGACGTCTGTCGCCCCCCACACACCAGGACCCGAGGTGGCGGCGCGTAGTGTTCCACGCGTGCCCCTCTTAGACGTCGCGGGGGGAGTCAAACACCTCACTCTCCCCCAGACCCGGAGTGGCCCGCAGTGGCGGGCCGGCACCAGTCGGGGGTTGCGGAAGGATCGTACGTTCCCGCGACCCCCGGCGAAGGTGTGAGATGGAACACCGGGGTGGTTTTTAGTCAGTAAGAGTCTGACAGACCCCGCCGTCCGCCCCAGGGCGGCGGACATCCATGAGGATTTTCCACCCCGGAAACAAAAAAAAAAAAAAAGGTGGCATGGATCAGCACATGATTCCAACATTTGGGATAACTGTGCATATAAATTGTTGCTAGGTGACAGTGGCTATGCCCAAACTAACTTTATGATGACACCTCTGTCAGAAAATAATGTGAATACACGAGGAGAGACACTTTACCAAGAGTCACAAATAAAGACGAGGAATGTGGTTGAACGGGCATTTGATGGAAGAGGAGATTCCCTATATCATCCAGGGGCATAAGTATTCACCTTCATAGAGTACCTGGTGTAACAGTTAGTCGCCAGCTGTAACGCCATCTACCGACATTGAACGCAACTAGGATAACAGCAGCCAAGATCTACTGATGCAATCTACCTAATAGCGCCATCTATCCATTTTTATACACACTATAATGTTGTGGTCATTTTTAAATATTAATAACTTGTCCTTTCCTCTGAGCATTCATTTATTAATTAGGAAATATTACTGTAAATTATATTGAATTGTAAAAGTTTACTTTATAAAACCTATAGCCTATATTGTTATGATTATTGTAATCAGTATGTCAATTTATGTAGGTGTTACGAATATTTTATAATAATAAAAAGGAGATGTTGGTTTTGACTTCCGGTTGGCGGCGGGACTGGTTAGCTAGCGTGACTGGCGAGACGTATTCTTTTTGTAAGCAGCTTCATAATTTTTGTTAAAAATACAAACTAAAGTATAGTGTGTGCTTCTCATTTCCCCTCCTGAACACCCATTACAGTTCAGAAGTGGGATGGAAGAATTCCACGGCCCATATATCGGCGGCATGGGAAGACGGTCGCTAAGCGTAGACTCTGAAGAAAATGATGGCCGCCAGGAGGGAAAAAGTCCCGTTTTTTTTTTCTTCGCCGTCCTCGATTTGTGAGTTACCCGCCAACAAAAGACCAAGAATAACACACCTGGACACAGAAGTCATTCCTAAATTTGATCCAGCGAAGAAAAATGTAAACGTGATTGGATGGCTTCACAAGATCGATCAACTGGGCGACATATATAACTGGGAAGAAAGGGACAGGGTCTTCGTGATGCAAACTCGGCTACGCGGCGCTGCGCGCGACTGGTACGACGACCTGGAGGATTACAGCGCCACGTGGGGCACTTGGAAGGAATGGCTGACAAAGGCGTTTCCACGTACCACCGATTTCGTCGACCGCCTGGAAGAAATGCTGGCACGCCAAAAAGGGAACGAAACCATGACCCGATACTATCATGATAAAATATCTCTAATGAAAAAGTGTGGGCTGGATGGGGAGAACGCAATGTCGTGCCTCATACGTGGATTGCCGGTTGAACTGCGTGCGAACGCGAAAGCATGCGGATACAAGACTCCCGAAGAACTATATTACGGGTTCCTTTCGTCACTAGAAAACTACGGGGCTGAAAAAAACAGACGATCCTCCGACCAGAAGCTGATCAAGTCGACATGGCAACGGGGCTCTGCGGCAGGGAACCCTGCTCCGAAGGTGTGCTATAACTGTCGGCGACCGGGGCACGAAGCCCGTGATTGCCGAGCTGCACCGGCCTTACGCTGCCAGGTCTGCCAGCGCGCGGGACACGCTGCCAACACCTGCTGGTATGCGGCCGGGGGGAGCTCGCGGGACATGCCGGCGCCACCGCTAAGAAATCAACAGGTACGGCAGGTTTATCATGTAACCACAGAAATAATTTCAGATTTATACCGTAAACAAATATATATTAATGGTTTTGAAGCAATCTGTTACATTGATACTGGCAGTAAGGTTAATATAATCACGATGCAAGCCATCGAAAAATCGCGATCATGTATATTACCATCAAATGTTGTAATGAGAGGTTTTGGAGGTTTACTTGTAAATTCTCTAGGGAAAGCGTCCATAGATCTAGTTATAGATAATATAAGTTTACAAACATGTGTCGAGATAACAAATGCAAACCTCAACGGTATAGATTTAATTGTGGGGCAGCCTATTATTAATCAGCCGAACTTAAACTTAATTATAACCTGTAAATCTGTGAAATTAATTGCAAATAGTGCGTGCGACTGTCCCTTATCAACCATCTGTTTGTCTAGCCAGGACTTCATAACAAAAGTTCCCCTATTCTTGTTCAACAATGTAGAAGTCCTGCCGGGTTCGAGTGCAGAAGTACGCGCCTACACATCTTATGATTTGTCGCCAAGTGAAATACTTGTTACCCATCCACGTTTGTATTCTATGGGTGATGAATCATACTATATCCCAGAATTAGTCTTGAAAAATACACCAACATTACAATTACGCATAATTAACATAGGTGATTTTTGTTTACAATGGTCCGCGGGCCGACTGATAACGCGCGCAGATGTGTTCACGGAAACCGACGTAGCTTTCGTTACTCAAAGTCGTGCCGCTATCGCTAATAGTACACAGGATTATGTTCAGCCAAACAAGACATTTGTATTGTCTGACATAAATATTGGCGAAATGGAAGAAAAACATTCTAAATTATTATTAGATTTGCTAAATAAGTATCCCAGTTGTTTTGCTGAATGTAGCAGTGAACTTGGTTGTACAGATTTCATTGAAATGCATATTTCTACCACATCAGAAACGCCTGTGTTTTGTAAGCCCTATCGATTATCCTACAAAGAAAATGAAATTGTGCAGGAAAAGGTGAATGACCTTTTATCCGCGGGAATAGTGCGAGAATCAAATTCCGAATATGCGAGTCCTGTAATTTTAGTTAAGAAAAAGGGAGGCGACTATCGGTTATGTATTGACTACCGCGCGCTCAACGCACGTGTAAAAGATCGATTTCCTCTTCCACACATTGATGATCAGATCAATCGACTGTCGGGAAAAGTGTACTTCACGGTTCTTGATATGGCGCAAAGTTACTATCAAGTTAAAATGGCGGAAAATTCAATTCATAGAACCGCCTTCATAACGTCGACTGGACAGTATGAATTTCTAAAAATGCCGTTTGGTTTGGCCAACGCGCCGGCGGTTTTTTCACGATTAATTCGTAAGGCACTATGTTCCTTAGATAATAAAATAGCTACATATCTTGATGACGTCACTTTGCCTACGGTTACAATAGAAGAAGGTATAGACCTATTGGAAGATGTTTTGAAACTTCTCTCTCGTGCTAATTTAAAACTAAATTTAACAAAGTGCTCTTTTTTGAAAACCAGCGTAAATTACTTGGGTCATGAAGTTACTGAAGGGTCTGTACGCCCGGGGCAAGCAAAGATCACTAGTGTTATTAATTTTAGGCAGCCGCGAAACGTACATGAACTACGCCAATTCATCGGTTTAGCATCGTATTTCCGTAAATTTGTAAGAGGTTTCGCTGAAATTGCCCGACCTTTAACCAGCCTAACAAAAAAGGATGTAGCCTGGATGTGGGGTTCCGAACAAGAATATTCTTTTAATCTTTTAAAAACCACATTGACTGAGCGACCTGTTTTAGCAATTTATGACCCGCATGCTAAAACAGAAATCCATACAGATGCTAGTAGTTTGGGGTTAGCCGGTATTCTACTTCAATATCAAAACAATGGTGATTTAAACCCCGTTGCTTATTTTAGTCGCGTTACTAGTAGGGAGGAAATGCTCTATCATAGTTATGAGCTGGAAACTCTCGCCGTGGTTGAATCTCTAAAACGCTTCCGTATTTACGTAACAGGTATCCCAGTAAAAGTAATCACCGATTGTGCAGCATTAAGAACAACACTGACTAAAAAAGATTTGATACCGCGTATAGCCCGATGGTGGCTAACGATCCAGGATTTCGATATTGAAATCGAATATCGCCCCGGCCACCGTATGCAACACGTTGACGCGCTTAGTCGCAACCCGGTTGAAAGCGTTCCTATACTTCGCATTGATGAAGCTGACTGGCGCCTCACGCTACAGTTGCAAGACGATACGGTACTAAGTATTATTCGACAGATTAATGCGGGCACGAATAATCCGGATATAAATAAAAATTATACCATTGTTAACGGATGTCTATTTCGAAAAACTTTACACGGCGATCGATTCGTAATACCTAAACTGTCAAAGTGGTCGTTGTTACAAAAATACCACGACCAAGTTGGGCACATAGGTTTCGAAAAGTGCGAAAAGACAATAAAATCTAAGTTTTGGTTCTCTGGTATGACTCGGTTTATACGAAAATATGTAAATGCCTGCTTACAATGTGCTTATGCTAAGGGAAATTATGGCAAAGTAGAGGGCGAGCTGCATCCCATTGAGAAAGTAGCGATACCAATGCATACTTTACATATAGATCATTTGGGCCCATTCTTGAAAACACGCCGCGGTTACTCGTACATACTTGTAGTAATTGACTCTTTTACGAAATTTGTATTTGCTCGAGCTGTTAAAAGCGCTGGTTCTATAGAAACTATTCAGAACCTAAAGGAAATATTATCTACATTTGGCAATCCTCATAGAATAATTACAGATAGAGGGGTCGCTTTCACTAGTCGGTATTTTAAAGAGTTTTCTAAACAAAAACAGTTCAAGCATGTACTAAATGCAGTTGCTTGTCCACAATCAAATGGTCAGGTCGAACGAGTAAACAGAACCATTGTAAACGGTCTAAACACTACCGCTGAAAGTGAATGCACATGGGATGAAAAACTTTCGGATGTAGTCTGGGGAATAAATAACAGTCCTCATGCTGTTACAGGATTCTCTCCCTTTAGCCTTATGTTTTCGCATGACAATGCCTTATTACCTGCTTACCCTGCAAACGTTGGTACAAATGTTGACTCTCAAAAGCAGTTACTTGAACGTAGACACAATGCAAAGTTGCGCATTGATAATAATATGACAATGATGAAAGGTCGGTATGATAAGAGGCATAAGAAATGTAGGAAATATAATGTAGGTGAATTGGTTTTGTGGAAGGGAGGTTTATCTCGTGATCATACAGTTGGGGTCACTAAGAAGTTAGGGAGTGTGTTTACAGGACCGTACAAGATCACTAAAATAGACCATACCATTGACCGATACACAATAAATAGCATTCAAGGGGTCAAAGGATATAAAAAGTTTAGTGCAGTAGTTGCTGGTGATTCACTACGCCCATATAAGTCATCAGTCCCAGACAGCTCTACAGATTCAGATCATGAAGTAGATAGAGATGATTTAATAGATTTATTGGAGAGTTAATAATTCTAATACCATTTGTTTGCACTAGATATAGTTGTTGTGTGTTTTGTTATTCATAATATTGTTTATTTTCACTGTATTCCCTACTTTAAACAAATATCATTGTCTTAACTTTCTCTGATAATTTTAAAATTAAATACCTACATTATATTCTAAATAGTTGTACTGCACACCTTAGAGGGATTCATTAAGTAGCTATTAAAAATATTGCCCTAACCGCAGAACTCAACAACTACTTACTTGATACAGATTAGTGTAGATACTCATTGTAGACCAGAATATAATTGATACTTAAACAAATTATAATTGCTAAAATGCGTGATACAGATAATCTGTGTGATACAGCTAATCTGTGTGATACAGCTAATCTGTGTGATACAGCTAATCTGTGCGTACCTATATCTGTCCCGCTATGCTGTGTGATACGCCAGAAAGGACTGTGTGATTATCTATCCTGCTATACTGTGTGATACAGAAGATAGGTCTGTGTGAATACTTATCCTGCTATACTGTGTGATATGCCAGAAATATCTGTGTGAATATTTATCCTGCTAAACTGTGTGATACAACAGATAGGTCTGTGTGAATATCTATCCTGTTCCACTGAGTGATACAATAGATAAATCTGTGTGATTATCTTTTTTTTAGTTACACTAGCTATTATATCTGAGTGAATGTCTTTCCGATTATGCTCTGTGAAACTTCAGACAGATCTGAGTGCACTTCACTGTGTGTGTCTTGTGTTCCTTGTGAGATGTCAAATAAATCTATGTGAATAACTGAACGCTAATTTAATAAAAACTCAATGTGTCTCATAGAAAGAACATATTTCATAATTTATTATGTTTATCAAAATATACTGTGGGCTGATTGTTTCCAGGTACCGCCAAAAATGGACTCTGCTACTACTACATCTTCTGAAGGAGCTGGAGCCCAACGCCGTGGAGGACCACGACAATAGCAGGATGGCCGAGTGTAACAGTTAGTCGCCAGCTGTAACGCCATCTACCGACATTGAACGCAACTAGGATAACAGCAGCCAAGATCTACTGATGCAATCTACCTAATAGCGCCATCTATCCATTTTTATACACACTATAATGTTGTGGTAATTTTTAAATATTAATAACTTGTCCTTTCCTCTGAGCATTCATTTATTAATTAGGAAATATTACTGTAAATTATATTGAATTGTAAAAGTTTACTTTATAAAACCTATAGCCTATATTGTTATGATTATTGTAATCAGTATGTCAATTTATGTAGGTGTTACGAATATTTTATAATAATAAAAAGGAGATGTTGGTTTTGACTTCCGGTTGGCGGCGGGACTGGTTAGCTAGCGTGACTGGCGAGACGTATTCTTTTTGAAAGCAGCTTCATAATTTTTGTTAAAAATACAAACTAAAGTATAGTGTGTGCTTCTCATTTCCCCTCCTGAACACCCATTACACTGGCATGATCATAGCAACAGCTGTACTTCATAATTTAGCTATATTACGAAAGGAAAACATACCATCATCCATCAGGTCAGAGGTCATGTTATGCCCGACATATTTAAACTGTTGAACTCTTTTTAACTTGACACCGTTCAATCTAATAAAAAAAATCAAGAGTTTCCTGTTATTATGGAAGGTAGGGATGATGATGTTGCACCAGAACGGTATGGAAGAGGAAGCGCTAATTTGCAACGAAGACTACTAATAGAGGGATATTTTGCATCATTATAAAATCATCAGTAATAAAAAATAAAAACAAAAATATTACAGCTCTGATTATTTCTTTTTTATTTCTAAATCCTTAAGTAAAAGTTCTTTTTTGTACATTTGTTCATTAAATTCCTTTTTTTTTCATATTTTCCAACTCTATTTCATATATTTTTTGTTTATGTTCTATTTCCATTTCCAGTGACAGTTTTTGTAATCTAACCACCAAAAATTACCACGAGAAATAGCACGAGAACACTTCACAAATCACAACAACACAATTTGTGCGACTTGACAGCTCGGTTGACTTGATCTGACAGTTGAAAGCTCGTCGGACCATATCACGCATTTTTTTTTAAGAAATGCAACCATTTTGCTCGAAGTCAAGTGTACAACAGTGTGTACAACGCACGAAAACGTAAAAAGGAACGCAAGAAACTACTTTACCGACTCTCTAACTACGATTAGTTAAATTACCATCCAAACGGACGTGAGCAAGACCTTTTTAATTGTATTTAGGCTAAACATATTTAGCAAGATAAACGCATTTAACTAAATTCTGTTTAGACCAAATGTTGCGCAAGCCGCCCTAAATGTAGTATATTTAAAGTTCAAAATATTTGCTCGAGGGAGTTGATATATAAAATTATTATTGTGTTATGGGAACAAAGGATGCCGTTATGGTAGTTTCGCGTGTGCGAAAGAGAAAGGCGATGGACTGGTCGAACGATGCGAAACAAACCGGTTTGTTTTGTATGTACTTGTTTGTTGTTTTCATGTTGTCTTGATTTTTGAATTTTTGACGTTCAGTGTGCGACTAATTGCGCTCAAGGTCAGAGTTCAACCGGTGCATAATTACGAAGGTACTGAGCTTTTTCGAATGGTTGCAAGTTTTATGATTAACTGGTTTTGTATATATTTAATTAATGTAAATATTTGTAAAATTGTAAATAAATAGTTTAAAATTTTAAATCGTGTGTGTGCGTGTGTGTAGTAAACGTTTTTAGTGTAAAAAGTAAAATGGCTGGACGTAATAATTCAAGTGAGTTATGGTATCACTTCGAAAAGGATGCATCTAATGGAAAAGCGTCATGCAATATATGCAAAGAAAAATTGGCATATAAATCCACTACAGCGAATCTGAAAAGTCACCTAAAAAGGAAGCATGTTTCGATTTTTGGTTCGTTGCCGTCGCAATCGCGTGCTCAGGCTCAGACTTCCTCTGTGCCTGACGTTACACAGCTACCGCAAGAGGATCTCGCTGCCAGCATGGGCTTATCAGGTTCGAGCGGTCCTTCTTACAATGCTGTAAGAAGCAATGAAACATGCAAGCGACAAAAAGTGATGGACTCATATATAAATAAAAAAATTAGCGTTGAACAAAAAAAACAAATAAATTTAGATTTGCTTGATTTGTGCGTGGATAGCTTCCATCCATTCTCTATTGTCGAAGAAAGAGCATTCCGCAAATTCTGCCGGTGGATACCGGGGTACCAGCTACCTACCCGGAAGACGCTGTCTAATTCAATTATGCAAGAGACCTATGTTAAAACTTATGAGTTATTACAAGCTCAACTGCAAAAAGATGTACATAGTATATGCCTAACTGCAGATATGTGGACCTCCTTAAAAACGGAGAGCTACATTGCACTCACTGGGCATTATTTGACAGAAGAGTTGGTGTTTAAAACTGTCCTGTTAGGATGCTGTCAATTTCCGGGTCACCACACAGCGGAGAATATTGCCGCAGAAATTGGAGCACTTGTTGACAAATTTGGCTTAAAAAATAAAGTCAACTTTATGATCACAGACAATGCTTCCAACATTGTTAAGGCTGTGAAAGAAGGGTTGGGATGGAAGCATTTTGGGTGCTATGCTCATAGTCTCAACTTGATAGTGGAACACGCGCTTCAGTTAGCAAAACCTAAAATAGACAAAGTGAAGCGAATAGTTGCTCATGTTAAAAAAAGCACCTTGGCCTCAGAGAGGTTACAAAAATATCAGGTGCAACAAGGTCAAGAACCTAAGCGACTGAGCCAAGCTGTCGACACACGATGGAACTCGACCTATTTCATGCTAAAACGATTCGTGGAGCTCGAAGATGCCATCCGATCGACTTTGGCTTTTGCGGACAGGAGTTTGCCTTTTATAAGCCCGGAAGATTGGACACTATACAATGAACTGTGTCAGGTATTGCGCCCCTTCGAGGAAATTACTTCCTCAATGAGTGGAGAAAAATACGTAACCGGGAGTTCTGTGATTATTGTGACGCGGTGCCTAAAAGAAGCTTGCTCAAAAATTTACGAGAGGACCCATCCGGACGGTCTCTCACGTGAAGCAAGCGAGACGGTGCTGTTGCTAAAAGCGGGCGTAGAAGAGCGATTTAGATTCGTGGAAACTAGTGGCTCATTTGCGTTGTCCACTTTCATGGACCCTCGTTTTAAAATGCAAGGGTTTTCAGACCAATCCGAGGCGATAAAAACAAAAGAAAATGTGCGAAAATTAGTAGCGGCTTTGATTGCCGAAAAAGAACGCAGCGCAATGCCCACTGTTTCCCCAGTCGCTGAAGACAATTCAAACGTAATTAATGAATTAAGTCCCTGGAGTATTTTTGACCAAATTGTAGCCTCAAGTACTGCTCACGGTACACCTCTCTCAAGAGCAATTAAAGAGGTAGATATGTACCTGGCTGACGAGCTGCTGCCAAGAAAAGACCAGAGCGGAAATTTAGCGTGCCCTTTAGAATGGTGGAGAAAGCATCAATATGTTTACCCAAATTTAAAAAAAATATTTGTGTCCCGATGCAACATTGTAGCCACGTCTGTTCCGTGCGAACGGATGTTTTCAAAGACAGGGTCTTATAATTAGCGAAAGGCGCACGAGATTATCTACCAGGAAAGTGGAACAGCTTATGTTCCTAAATGTAAATATGCCGGAGGAGAGGTTCAATGCGTATTAAATAAAAATATAAAATGTTGTACTTTAATGTAAATATGTAGACAGGACATAAAAAAAAAATACAAAAAAAATTACGTATAACTATGTAAGTAATAAAAAAATTAATTAATGTACATAAAATCAGTTGATCTTCTAAATACGCCCGAATAGTGAATACAACTTCATAATGAACTCTATTCAGTATTCAGCCAGTCCTAAGCCTGGAAAAGTATGAAGGGAAGTTCAAATTCTTCAAATTAATAGTTACCTACAGCACGCGGAAGACTAGTCTACCGCCTACGTCATCGTCGTGCCGCCGACGACGCGGACGTAGACTTCGTCGCAAGTCGCAACGTTTACCAAGTTAACCCGTAAACTAGTCGACGAATTCAACTAGTTGATCGACTAGTCGATTAACGAAATTGGACGGTCTAGTTTCGTTGACGCCAAATACGTCGACGACCCATCTCTACACAGCACAGGGAAAGAAAAAGGTCCAATTATCGTTGATTTGTAGTGTTATCACATAAAAAAAGCGATTAGAAACTTACATTTGCAGTTGGAGAATTGACCGTGACAAATAATAGATTTATGGGAGAACATGTTTTTCAACTACAATGTAAAGTAGTATCTATGAGTCGTATAGAAACAAAAACAGCAATCTGTCATTTTAACTAAAATCAAGTTATATATAGGGCAACACTATTCCATTAGAATATTCTTTGCTTATTTAATAACATCGTATCAAAAGCAGCAATTACAACCGAAAATTGAACTTCAAAAACTGTGTTAGGAATGTTAGGATCAATGATTTCAAAAGGAAGGATACGCCCATCAGAACATTTTACATAAACCTTCTTCATACAAGAAAAAACTAACGCCATCTATGATAACTCATACGAACTACGTGAGTTCCGCGTTGCATAGGCCGACGACGTAACCTTGTACACACGGCTACATTTATTTATTTCTCTACAATGCGAATCTGGAAATTGTAGCTTGATTATGTAGCCGTGATTTTTTAATCACATTTTATCGGAAACAATTTAAGGCGAAAGCGTCAGAGTAGCCCGCGAAATTCAAATTTCTTACGTTTTTTTGCAATTTGCAGGTCAGTAACAGGTTGTTTGTTGATCTAAATATGTAAGATCGTAATTTGCCATCGCATATTTATATTTTTTTAAATCTCCTCCTATCCATTTTTACCCGAAGCAAGCTTCCGGTAAAAATGTCGCAAACTGAGCGAAGCTACTACCGTCGTCAATCAGTCAATCTTCGCTCAGTTTGCGTGAATAAATGAAAACAGCATTTCAAAATATTTTATGAATTCGATTTTCATATCATTTCTAGACTTCCTCTTAAATTTTTGTACTCTTTTTGTTTCACTCTTATGTTGAATATAAAACATATTAGGTACTTACCAAAAAAAAATCAAAATTACTTACACTAAGTTCCTAAGACAAAAATAAAACACAAATAAAAAATGACGTCCGTACAAGGTTACTTCACGCGCTGCCGACAGCGCGCGACATGGCCGCCATTGTGGATTTCGGTTGTAAAATTATCACTTTAAAAATATGTTTATTTGATAATTTAATTGCAACAAAAGTAATGTAAGATTACTTACCGATGATACGATATCCCATGTTCCTTTTTACCTTTTGTGTCATAATTTTTGCAGCCTTTTACCACGCAACTAGGCATTTTAATGACAGTACTACGCATCCGCGCGCGCGCGGACCGCGTTCGACTGAGTCGCGCTGGCCCTAAACTGATATTTTAGGGCCAGCGCGTTGGTGCCATTTCGCCGCGCGGTTAGCCTGGTCCTTACTATATATGTCTATGGTTAGGATCAAATACAGCAATATACTGACGATAAGTTTCAAAAACAGCAATCTGTGAGTGTCAGCCAATCACAAGCGTTACTTCGGTTGTGCGTAAAATGGCGTCCGCGTTGTTTTTGTTGTGAGTTTTGTGCGTGTATTGTCTTGTTTTATTATAAAAATAACGTTGAAAGTTAGTTTTAACATTAAAAAACTGGACATGGAGGTGCACCCCACGCGTGTTAATAATAAGCTTGCACGAAAGAAAAAAAAAGATCCCACAAAATGGAAAACAAATATTGCAAAATGTTTGAGGTATGTACTAAAATTGTTTTAACGTAGGGCTGACACAACGGGTACGTATTACAATACCGAAATTCAAAATACCTATTTTAAAATACCTATGGACGAAATCCCGAAAAATTAAACGCCGAATGATTGTTTGGTCGAAAGTTTGAAATACCGAAAGTTCGTTTGCCCGAAAGCTTAAAATCCCGAAGATCCATATCCCGAAGCTTAAAATCCCGAAGATCCATATCCCGAAGCTTAAAATCCCGAAGATCCCTATCCTGAAGTTCAAAATCAATATGTTATGCTACAAAATTTAGTGACAAAAACGAAACGCTGCAAAACCGACTTCACGCAGTCTTGTCTGCCCAACCTCTAGAGTGTAATTTAAACCCGCGTAGGCGCGGAGGGGTAAGGCGGTCCGCGAGCTGAGGAGCAGGTGGTTTGAAGGCCCGCCGCTGCGGCTGCTGCGGCAAGCCGAAGCTGCGGTGGTGAGCGTTAAAACCATCTGCGACGATAAGCTCGCGTGGGGCCGCCTAAACCCCGCAGCACCGGAGCCTTGACAGGAACAATGCTTGCTGCATGTTGAATTTTACAATTTCGTTGTATAAGCTCAAAAATTGAGAACTGTAATTATTAATCAGCTCAATTGATTTTTTATCTACGCTGCCCTTTTCAATATCACCCTGCAAATTATTTATCAGGGACGTATACTGGCCATACAAAATATTTGCCTCTGCTTGTTTAGATACACTTATATGTCCCTGTCGACGCTGTGGTCCTACCTTTACCAAGTAAACTCTAATCTCTTTTAATTCCTTATATAGGCACTCTAGTATATCAGCCATAACATACACTATAAATTATACATATTTGGTATACTGCTATGTTATAATTTATTTATTTATAACTTTTCGCACAAAAGGTACAAAGGCGGACTTAATGCTTTAGGCATTCTCTACCAGTCAACCAAGGGTGGTGAAGAGATTAGATGGCAGGTGCTTTAATTGAAAGGAAAGGAAAGCATTGATTTGAGCGATGTTTAACAATGATAAAATAAAATTAACTATCAAAATAACGTACACAAATATATAAATAAGTCCTATACACATACATACTATTTACTATACTATATACTTACATAAATATATATATATATATATACAAATTCCAGGAAGAGAGATGTTGAGATGACTTTACTCTATTTGTTTCGAAAATAACTCTGCAATTTCCGCTTAAATGCATACCGACTGGTAGCCGTCCTGATATCAAGAGGAAGCGCATTCCAAAGAAGAATGGACTGAATATGAAAGGAAGAATGAACAAAGTCAGAAGTATGAGAAGGACAGAGTAGAAGAAGATTGTTAGAAGAACGTAGATTCTTAGCGTGAGAAGAACATAGGTATTGGAAGGTATAATTAATACATACATTACCCGCTAATATTTTGATTATTTTGTTTGCAGTAATAATATTATAAAAAAAAAACACCTCACTAGAATTCAGTTATAGATAATAGCCGTTTTGCCGGTACGACTTATACAAAAAAAAAACACTTTTAATGAAATCGCCCAAAACACAAATCACTTGTCATCACTCTTGCATCACTAGACCGCTCCTTCTTTTTCCAATTCACGTCGCTCCCGGGGAAAGATACTATATCCAATATATACTATATCCCGGATAAAGATACTATATCCCGGATAAAGATATGCGATCTTTGCAATGCGAACTCGTTCAGCCGACGCTCGACCAGCTGCTCATGGCACCTTTTGTATGTGCGCCAAATAACATATACCGCTCCCAACGTCAGGACAATGCAGATTACGATCAGGGTGTAGTTCATAGCACCAACGTGGTTTTTCAAAGTCTCCAGGTGCGCAATATTCTCTGCGCCACCCGAAGCAGTTTGCGCCAAGATCACTTCCTCTGTTTTGGATGTAGAACCTCCCATGATGGTGTCTGGCAATCGATGAAACCTTCGGGACACGCTTTTGCAGTTGTACGCTGGATAACAGCACAAAACCCGATAGTGTAATAAATCATTGTAGCTACTTTCATAATTTTAGATGCACTGTACTCTTAATATGGGCAAGGAATGCACACCCGAGGCAGACCGCCGGCAGGGTTGCCATGTATTGTGAGGCGTGTTGAATGAAAGACGAGTTGAGTTTCACTGGCTATATTTAGGATAAACATGATTAAATATATGAATTGGTGGGTACATACTACAGCATGTTGCATGCTTGTTTGCCTGCTTGCATGCTGCATGCTTGCTTGCATGCTGCATGCCTGCTTGCACGCTGCATGCCTGCTTGCATGTTGCATCCTTTCCCATGTATAATCTCCAGTAGTATAATTCCCGGATAATTAGAAAATGGTGAAAAAAATCTGCGAGCTACTTGGAAGTAGCGTTCGCCGGCCGCTGCCGCGGCACCGCTCGCTTCGCTCGCTCGGCTCACGCGCGGTTGGTCACTGTTCTAACCTTTTTTTTTTTTTTTTTTTTTTTTTTTTTCGCTGAGAAATGCTTTATGCATCCCCGCTCGTGGGGGACGAGACGGGGTATGTGGGACTCCTGTCGAAATCCGCACTCGACAGTATACCCACTAAAACTCAGCGGTGTTCCCACAACGCCGTGATGGGAGGGCTATGGGAAATTGGCTCAGCCTCTGCTTCCACAGCCCTCCCGGCGTATGCCCGCCTACTTGGCGGGCCCCGCATGCCCCTATTTAACTGGGGGGCTACGGGAATGGCCGGGAACACCCGGCCACTCCCGTCCGACGCTGGTGGAGGCCCGTGCAATACAGGCAAAGGGCGCCCCCGCACCCACTGCCTGCTGGCCACCACCCGGGAGGAGCCGGAGGTGACTACCAGACTGGCGTCTTCCTCGACCCCTCCCCTCTCCAGAGCGGCGCCGCGCGAGAGAATCATCCCCCGCGCGCGCGCCGCTGCCTCCCTCCGGGACATGACCGCCTGTTCCGCATCGGCGGCCCTGCCCAGTCTACGCCCACTCACCTCGCTCTGTAAGCAGAGGAGGAGTGGACGTATCTGCCCTCTGTAGCCCGGTTCCCTTCACCGACCATCAAGCATGATCGGCGATTGGAACCGCGACCTTTCCCCGCTTGTTGAAGATTAGCCGCCAGCCCCAATTGTCCCCCAAAACCGCACTGGGAGAAATTGGAGCCGACGTTGCCCAGGGTGCGCCACGAGGAGGCTCTTCAACATGCACCCCTCACTGTTCTAACCTAACCTAACCTATTTCACCTAGTTCAACTCAAAAAAGTTGTAGTGCCATCTATGAGTAAAAGCGGGAATTACGTTGCCGCTCTTCGGGATTTCATCCATCGGTATTTCGTCCATTCGGGATTTTGTCCATTCGGGGTTTCATCCTTTCGGGCATTTGGACATCGGTATTTCATGTTTCGATATAACGGCTATCGGTATTTCAAACTTTCGGTATTTTGAACTTCGATGTTTCGGACGTCGGTATTTCAGTCATAGTTATTATGAAATGTCGGTATTGTAATATGTACCCGTCACAACACATTAAATTGGTTTAGACTTATTGAATGTTGAGTTCATATTGAAATTATCAAAATAAATTTTAATTGAATACGCATTATTATTTCAAATCAGTTTTGGATTTCTTTATTTTATACACAATTTTTTAATTTAGTTTAACACATGTTAACACGCTTTGTTTTTCTTTTTAGATATTCGTCAAAAGGCATGCCAACTCGAGTACGCGAACCTAATACGAAAGCATTGAAATGTGCAACATTGACAATGGATAATTTATCAAAGATACATCGGGATTTTTATAAGAACTCGACAAAGCATGACCAAAATATAATTCTTATCAAACTGTGTTCAATAAAAGAAACTCAAAAAATACCTATCTTTAAAGGCAAAAAGAAATTTAAAACTAACTATTCCGTATTCATTAATAAAAAGAGGGTGCCAATCTGGCAAAAAAAAATTCTGAGTATTTTTGGCATTAAAAAGTATAGAGTGGAGTACTTGATGAAAAAGTTTTATGAAACGGGAGAATTTCCTCGTGAAGCTCGTGGAGGTGATCGGAAGACTGAAAAGTACGCAGAGAAAAAAGAATCTGTTCATCATTTTATTCAAAGTCTCAAATGTATAGAGTCTCATTATTGCCGAAAAAGCAAGGAAGCTGAAAGAAAATACTTGCCATGTGAGTTGAATATTAAAAAACTTTACCTAATGTATAATACTGACCGGCGTAATGCACAACTTGGGGTAAAATTATCATACTTTCGGCATATTTTCAACACTGAATATAATTTAGGCTTCGGCACACCACAAACGGCTGTTTGTTCAAAATGTCTAGAACTAAAAAAAAAGTTTGATCTTTTTTTTTAGTTCTAGACATTTGGTAAAAGACGAAATTAAAAAAAAAAATATTTATGACAGAGAAGAGGGTTCATTCTTTGAGCGCTAAATCATTTTTTGAAAACTTGAGAGACACTACACCTGGCTTGAAAATAATATCTTTCGATTTCCAAAAAAAATTACCGTTACCAAAGGTGCCTGACCAATCATGCTATTATAGCCGACAATTATATTTCTACAATTTAGCCGTAGTTGAAGGCCATTCAAATTTGCCTGTAAATAAAGAGCGTGTATTCTCTTATTATTGTACAGAAGACGAGTTTAGCAAAAATGCGAATTTGGTGGCATCTGCAGTTTATGACCGGCTTTGTAAAACTGATGAAACGGGCATATCAAGAATTCGTTTGGTTGCAGACGGATGCGGCGGGCAAAACAAAAATTGTATTTTAATTGGTATGTGCTGCAAATGGCTATTAGAAAATGGAAATATTAAGAGTTTAGAAGTAATTTTTCCTGTCACCGGTCATTCCTTTATGCCTGCTGATCGCTTTTTTGGAGTTATAGAAAAGAAGCTGCGTAAAATGGAGGTAGTACTTCATCCCAAAGAAATCATAGACATTGTGTCTGAAAACGCAACTTTAGTAAAATTTGGTGAAGATTGCACGGTTTTTGACTGGAAGACATCTATCAAAGACATCGTAAAACCCACCACAACTTGGAATATTCAATTCAACCAGTGTAAAAGATTTATTCTGCGTCGTTCAAAAAAACCTGGTAACGTGCTTGTGAGGGGCGAAATATATTATAAGAGTGACCTAGCTACCGCTCAAAATATTTGCAGACTACGAAAACTTATGAATATGATAAATCCGAATATACTGCCCAGCATAGTTGCTGTTAATAAAAGTAAATTAAGTGATGTGAATAAATTACTGAGCAAACATTTTGGTACCGAATGGCAAGGCTTATTGGAATTAAGTTTTTATAAAGAAATATTATTAAGACGGGAGACCTTACAAGAAACGCCTTCTGAAGATATATATTGTGATGAAGAAGTTCAGGAACCCGACGAACTTCGAATTTAATTTTGTGAAAACAATAAAAATGTTTGTGAAATAAATAAAAATTCAACATCTTTGTGAATTTTAATTTGAGTGTCAACCCTAAATTATGTGTTGCATTATTATAATCAAGGACAGCAATCTTTGACATAGTTATTAACAAAAGCAGCAATCTGGTGTTTGTTTAGAATTAACTCCTGCAATATTTAAACGTAAGTATCAAAAACAGCGATCTGAAAAATTTATTAAAATTTTATTAGGTCTATCTATTAGGTCAATCTACCCAATGTAATATTTAATTAAAATGCAAACCTTTAATTTACCAAATTAAATCATAAATGATAAATTTATCATTTTTATTAAAGAATGACACGTTTTTTTTTAAATTACCACTAATTAGTGAAATGTCAGATTGCGGTTTTTGTTTCTATACGACTCATATTATATACAGGGTTATTGGTAAAACACCATCAACCTATTAAGGGGTCATTATGAACAACTTTTACTATCGGACCAAAACTGAAAACGCGAAAAAAAATCTGCTGGTCTCTACGACCAGCAGATTTTTTTTCGCGTTTTCATGTTTGGTGCCATAGTAAAAGTTGTTCATAATGATGAGTACAATGACCCCTTTGTTTTCTGTTTTATAGTTTTAATTAAGGTATATTAATTGGCTGTAATGCCGCTACACGCAATTTTCTTTCTTTCTTTCATGTGCCGCTGCTTCAATGACTCATTTCTGTAAATATGCATTTTCAATTACGCTTTATAACATGAAAACGAGCAAATAGCAAGAAATAGTATCTAGGTAATTGTTACATGCTGATAAAATACCCACATCCATTTTTCTGTAATACAGTTATTTTTTTACTAATCAGAATTCTTTATGTTCAAACAAAACAAAGTCAGGAAAAATCGATTCAGCCGTTTGGGAGCTACGATGCCGCAGACAGACACACAGATACACACGTCAAACTTATAACACCCCTCTTTTTCCGTCGAGGGTTAAAAAGAAACAATATTCCTTGATTTAGATCTCCCAGTTTGACAGAAAGATGGAGTTTACAAAGCAAGCAAGTTTTAATAGAAATCAGGTAAAATTCATTAACTAAATCATTGTTTTTTTTTTTTGTTAATTGTTACTCGATTTTAGTTGCACGCAATGAAATACCCAATAAAACTCATTTATGTACTACCTTTAAAATTTCTACTGGAATTATTTATTTACTACCGTTTTTTAGCGTTCCCCCTAAAAACACCTCCAATCGATTAAAAAATGGGTATCATTTAAGCTATTACCAATTTAATTAGTTTTGTGTTTCTTAAATAATAGGGTTTGTCCTCCAAATAGTAGACCTGTCACCAAAATGTAGTCACCAAACAATGCAAAATCAGTTCCACAATAAATCACCTAAAATCCTGAGATATAAGGTCTAGTACCAAATAAATGTTTTTGTATGTATTATAATAGGTGTGTCCTAATAAGTATTTAAGCAAACTAATTTAAAGAGATCACCAATAGTAGTAGTTTTCTTATTCACCACGGATCGATTGATATACATAATATGTCGACGGTAGGGCTTGGTCGACGGAGCTCCGCTTCGCGGGGCTCCTACTTCTGGGTGGTTTATAAAAAAATAACCACGAAGGGGATGGCGGGGTCTCTCGACCCCGCCATCCCCTTCTAACCTAACCTGTCCGAGTCGGGGTGCCCTAAAGTCCAGATTGCATCCAGTTTCTCCTGGTAATTTGTCTCGGGTATCATTTAAGCTATTACCAATTTAATTAGTTTTGTGTTTCTTAAATAATAAGGTTTGTCCTCCAAATAGTAGATCTGTCACCAAAATGTAGTCACCAAACAATGCAAAATCAGTTCCACAATAAATCACCTAAAATCCTGAGATATCAACCTGGGAACAATTTTTGTTTATCTGAGAACGAAAATATTTCGTGGCGATAGATCTATTTATTAGGTGATACAACTTGATGACAAATATAAATTTTGGTGATAGAAAATATAGTTCCCTTAAAAAATATACCCTTACACACGGATCTGTGAATAGCGCTTTGCCAGTCCTTCACATGGAATTAGTTTTGTACTATCGTCGACTTGAGATCCTGTTCCTTTTTCTCGTCGATTAATATAAAAAGATTTTCGACCCCATGCAGGTATTGAGATGTCTATACAAAAATGGTTTCTATCTTGTTTCATGCTGTCAATAGTAGGTACAAGTCCATCATTAGCACTCCATATTTATGATCTTATCATATATGTTATGATGGAATATGATATGGGATAAAATTGCAACAAAAGAAGGCGAAATAGTCACTCACACAATACAACGGAAATAAATAAAGGAACACATTGTCATTGCGACAATGACTCAGTCACATTTACTTCAAAAATTCCATCAGACGTACCGGTACATTCCATTTTAGTTCACCAAGAAACCACCCCACGTTCTGTGGATGTTCCCCAGACTGAAAACCTCATAAAGTCAGACCTTCCCCAGAAGGCGCCACAGGTTGCTAGGACTTTGTATGAAGCCACAGACCTGTCGCCATACGTTGTAAGTACACATCCAAAAAAAATTTGACATACAAAACTCTGCTCAAACATTATAAAATGAATCACATTTTTATGCAAATAATTTATTGAATGACAGATAGAGCAAGTCATATTTGACAATACGTCCATAGATATAACATTCCTCCCCATTTATGGTTGATTCAGTTGATTCAGATCTCTTCAATCAAACGCCGTGGAGGTCGCACCTCACGCTGGCTGCGCCGTAAAGGTGCTGCAACCGTCGCAGTCGGTGTTTCAAACGCTGGAGATGAGGATGATGATGTAGATGCAGATGTGGATGCAGATGGTTCCGGTGTGGATGGAATGTGAGAGGACGGTGTAGATGGAGAAGGAATTGACGTAGGTGATGGTGCCAAACATGTGGATGGTGAGGACGTAGAGGCTGTCACAACACTTTCAGGTGACGCGGATGCAGGAGTAAGTCGCGGCCTCATGTGATCTGCATGTTTCCTTTGCTTCACCCCATTAGATGTGGTGACCACGTAGGAGTATCGGTGTTTACGGGTCGCTACTGTAGCAGGCTGCCACTTTTTTTCCAGTTTAGTTTTTATGTAAACCTTATCGCCTGTCTGGTATGTAGGTGTAGATGACACGATGTCCGCCTTCACATGTTGGTATTGCAATTTTCTTCTCTTGTTCGGTCGGATATTTGATAGCACACAGTTCAACTGCCTGCCGAACATCATTTGGGCTGGTGATTTGCCGGTAGTGGTATGTGGAGTGTTCCGGTAACGGCCATTCCCAATATCCTATCTATCTTCGGTTTGACACTACTAGAGATAGAAAATGCTATCTATCTTTAGTTTTCGCGTCCCAATAACCTTACTAGCGATAGGCTAACCTATCTCTGACCGCTATCTATCGTCCGGAGGACTAACTGCTTACTAGTGGTAGATTTCTCTATGAATTTGTCAATTTGAGCGTCTCAATAACGTTTTGACAGCTGTCGGTCAGTAAGTTTTGCCATCTCTAGTAATCGATCGTGCTATCCTCCGATTTTGAGGGATAAGACTACTAGCTAGGTATTGTATTTATTACGTATTTTTCGTTTCTGTACAATAAAGTGTTCATCTATCTATCTAAAATATGTCGGAATCAAGTGAAAGTGATCTTGAATTACTGGACCAATTGTCAGACTGGGATAATGACGATGATATGCAAATTAGCGGCCGAATTTGATCATATAAAGACAGTTATCTAGATGATGATTTTATATACAGATTTAGATTAAACAAAAGCGCCGTAAATGATTTGCTGTCTGAAATATATCCATTTTTAAGGCCTCAAAAAGGTTAGTGCACATAAAATAATGTTTTCGCTTGTTGCTTATAGAAAGAATATCTATTTTTAAATACTATCTACTTATTATTCATACTGTGCCCCTGTGTAATAGTCATTCCTTTCATTTTGCAGAAATCATGGAGTTTCACCCCTGCACCAACTGCTCCTAACCCGAAGGTTTTATGCCTTGGGCACAATGTTGGTGTCTGTAGCCGACTATATAGGTGTCTCGAAATCCACGGCAGGACGAATTAATTAATAGAAAGGTGTTTTGGGGTTTGGACAAAAAGAGTTCCTGTCCTCTCTTTGAAAATACGGCTTTCCCTGGAAACTACCCAATCAGTAATAATTGCCACGCTGTACTGCAGACAAAGGAATTTACAGGATGTTGAGCCTGAGGTAGATATACCTAACCACAATGTATCATTTGAGGTGCAAACCATCCCTATCTCTCATAATGATATTCAGGTGCGACAAGATTTAATTAATAATTATTTTAGTGAGTAGGTTAATATTAAGCAAATTTGTCTAATTTTATCATAATAAAAACTTGTGATATTAAAACCCAAAGATTTTTTTTCTGAGAAAAATATGCATACCTATTACAAATATTTAAATTGTGATATTAGAATATAAATTACTTCTTCCATTGACTCATCAACCCAACTTTATTATTTCTTTATTACTTAGTTCTGATATTTATGGATGAGATAATTATTAAAACAAACATAAATTGATAGCCGGGCCTACCTACTCCCAACTGTAGATAGATGCAAGCTACTTTCGTTATTGGGACGACAAAAGATAGATAGAATCTTCCCAGCTATCGGAGATAGCTGTCTATCTATAACTGTAGTTAGAATATTGGGAACGGCCATAAGTGAATAGAAACTCCGACAATCTACGCTTAAGTTGGCTTCCGTCACTGGAGGTCATTCTGTTCTTAAAAGTTGTCACAAACCGTTCAGCTAACCCATTTGTTCGGGGATGATACGGAGATGAGGTGACATGTAGAATGCCCTGATATTCACAGTAGTCCTTGAATTCCTGTGATGTTAGTTGGGGCCCGTTGTCAGATACAATCATTTGTGGGAGTCCAAAGGTATTAAAAATGACATCCAGAACAGCGCATAGACTTTTTGAAGTTATGTTTTTCATTGGTCTTAGTTCACACCATTTCGACAACGCATCACACAAAACTAGCCAGTAGCTGCCCTCGAATGGACCTGCAAAGTCTATGTGGACTCTTTCCCACACTTGCTCGGGTATAGACCAGGAAAATACCGGTAGTTCAGGATTAGACGGTCTGTTTTCTTGACACCTGATGCATCTCTTTCTTAGAACCTCAGGTATGACCATCCTGCCTTGCAACAGTACAATTTTACCTTCTACAGATAGTTCGAAACGTTTCCTATGGTATTGTTTCATCTCTTGCCTGTAATCCAGATCTCTCCACCCGGTCTTTAGGTACTGACACACGAGTGACAAATTTCCAGATGTTTCCAGATGATTCTAGATGTTTCCAGACTCAATTTTTTTTCTGTTAATTGTAGGTCAACAATTTTGTTTTCTTGGAGGCGTGACACTACTCTATGTACAACTTTTGCCACGAGTGAGGGTTTTGTCTTGGGATTTGGTAATCTGGACAGGCAATCGGCTAGAATATTGTTTTCGCCCTTCTGGTAGCAAATTTCATACTGGTAGCTTCCAATCAAAAGTGCCCATCTTACAAGTCTATTATTTACAAGCTTCGGCAGGTTACGTTGAGGTCCCAAAATGTGCATCAGAGGCTTGTGGTCCGTTACCAAGGTAAATTTCGTTCCTCTTAGATATTGGTCAAGTTTCTGTATTCCAAATAATATGGCTAGTGCTTCACGGTCAATAACCGAATATTTGCTCTCAGCTGATCGAAGTTTTCTTGACGCAAATGCTATCGGTTGTTCGACATCTTTGTGTTTGTGGTATAGATCTGCCCCAACTCCTTTTTCTGGCGCATCACATGCTAGCAAAAGGGAACGCCTTTCATCGTACGCTAGTAATGAATTTGAGTTAGCTATTTTACTTTTAGCATTCTCGAAAACTTGTTCTTCGTGTTCGGACCATCGCCATTTCTTATTGTCACTTGTTAGCTCGTACAGGTCTGCACATGATCCATGAAGATGTGGAATGAATCTTTCATAAAAATTTATAAGGCACAGGAAAGAGCGTAATTCCTTTGCGTTTGTGGGTTGTGATGCGTTGGTTATAGCGCTAATCTTCGCTTTTGTTGGCCGTATTCCGTTTTGATCAATTATGTGACCCAGATACTCAATCTCTTTACTAAGGAAACTAAACTTTTTCAAATTTACTTTCAAACCAGCCTGTTTTAGCCGGCTTAACACTGCAAAGTGTTCGTAATTGTCCAGACACGCTTTCTCCCGTCAATGCAATGTCATCAAAATACACTGCTACATTTGGTATGTCTCCAAGTAGTTGATCAAGAAAATTTTGAAAAATTGATGGTGCTGTAGAAATACCGAAAGGCATCCTGTTGTACTGGTAGTATCCTCTGTGTGTGGATATTGTTAAATACTTTTTTGAGTCCGGAGCTATTTCAAATTGTAAATACGCGTCTTTGAGATCAATTTTGGAGTAGACTATGCCGTTTGCTAGCTTCTGTCGTAATTGATCAAGGCACATGAACAGGCACTGGATGTAAGTGTTTTGTTAAAACAGGATTAAGTGTAGTGCTGTAGTGTCCGCAAATTCTGACGTCACTAGTTGGTTTCAGGACATTTACAGTAGGTGTGGCCCACTCCAAAGCAGTAAGGTTTGGATCTATTCTGTTAATGATACATGTATCGACAAGGCGATCCAACTCCCTTTATGTTAACTTGGTAGTTATTTACTTTGCCTAGTTTGCCGTCGAAAAGTTCGCTGTATTGCTTGAGTATATGCTTTAATGTCGTTGGAGTAACAGGCTTCTCTTGAACTGAATAAACTGGTTTTGGAAATCCATTCCAAACTTCTCGCTCCATCTCAATCCAAAAAGCAAAGGTTTTGCGTTTTTAATTACTACGACAGGCAAGGTTTCGGATCGTCCGTTCATTTCCACATTTACGTTTGCGATTCCTTTGGTTTTCAGTTTGGTATTTCCATATGCTTTTAGTTTGGGCCCCTTTATTAATGTTGGTGATCCAACCTTTTTCCAAACTTCGGAACTAATGATAGAGTAGGTAGAACCAGGGTCCCAATCTCCCAATCCATTGTGTAGTGTACTCCATTGAGTACACTACACAATGACAAACGACGACAAATCGACGTTTTCATAAATGTATGAAAACGTCGATTTGTGCAATCCTTGACTCGAGTGCTCGTGACGTTGTGGACAAACTCGTCGTCATCGTCACTATTGTCCGTTGAAACGTCTGTAGAGCTTGACGTGGAAGCTTGATTATCGCTTATTCGTTGTAGTCTTCGTTTGGAAGTGTGTTTTTCCTTGGCTGGCGTTATGTAAGCACGACCAGTTTTAATGCAGCAGCTCTCAAAGTGTCCCTTCAAATTGCACTCGTTGCAAATGTGGTTTTTTGCTGCGCATTTAGAGTCGTCATACTTCTCGAATTTCCCACATCTAAAGCATTGATCAGTGGAGTGAAACTTGCGTTGTCTGTTGTAATGAGGTTTCGGTGTTGCTGTTTTTTGAGTACGGTTCTTTTTGACTCTGTTTACATTTGCAGTTGCGCCTGGTGTGTCATGTTCTGCCTGTTCTCGAGATTGTGCAATTGAAAATAATTCTCTAAAAGTAACTTCCCTTCCTCACTCCTGCAAATCGGGCCACTTTTGCTTGAGGTCTGTCTCTAAATCTGTATGATTCAACCCTGTAGCAAAACGATCGCGTAGCTGTCGTTCCAACATCTCGTCTTTGTAGTCGCAATCCCGGCTTAGACTTTTGAGTCTGTTAGCGTACTGTTCCATAGATTCTGAAGACTCTCTGGTGCAGTTCCAGAACTCTGTCAATGCGCGGTACCTCGTTTTCTTAATTCTAAACAAGTCAAGAAGTTTGAGGCAAATGTCGTTATAAGAACTCGTGTCAAAATTCGGTGTAAGCGCTATTTTTAACTCACGGAAAATCTCTGGTGTTAAGGTATTCAAAAGGATGTCCTTTCGTAGGTTTGGCTCCGTAACGTTCACGATTTGACATTTGTTTGAAAAGAAGTCTAAAAAATCTTCAATCCTGCAGCTGTCGGGGTTGTATTTGTCCATGTTAAAGTTTTTAATCACCATCATCTTGTCTGACGATGTGCTAGACGATGATGAAACGCTCGTCGAGCTTTTTGTTTTTGTATCTCCTTTTTTGTGCATTGTTTGTACGAACAATGTAAGTAATTGTATCACCTGTTCTTGCTGTGCCTGTTGAGCTCGCAAGAACAGCTCAAATTGTTCTTTGTCCATTGTTTAAATATTTTAAATCCTCGTCGCCAATAAAATGAATCACATTTTTATGCAAAAAAATTATTGAATGACAGATAGAGCAAGTCATATTTGACAATACGTCCATAGATATAACACATTACACCCAATAACTTTAGGGCACTTTCTTAAAAAACGCAGGTTCAACAATATAATTAACGGATCATTAAAACGCATTGGTCGTAGAATTACATTAAGCTTCTCCCGTTACATAGATGAAGAAGAAGAAGAGAGAAGAAGAACCTAACCTAACCTAACTCTTTGTTTTAAATGACCCAAGTTTGGCCAAAGAAAAATTTAAGGCATTTGTTCCATCAATTAATATGTGTCGCATTGGAATTGTTAAAGGCGTACCTACCAAATGGTCTCCGGAGGAAATAATGGAAAACATATCTGTCCCCGCTGGATGCGGGAAAGTCATCAAAGCAAGGCGTCTCAATTATAAAGTGCACGAACCGACCCCTGTGTGGAAACCATCGCAAACAGTCGTGCTCACCTTTGACGGACAAATTTTACCAAAACGTGTGTTTTGTTGTTACAATTCCATGCTAGTGGAATTGTATACATTCCCAACAATTCAATGTTTTCATTGTTGTCGTTTTGGCCATACAGAGGTACAATGCAGGTCGAACCCTCAGTGCTTCAAGTGTGGGGAGAAGCATTCTGCTGACACTTGCAGTATTGAAGATGAGAGTAATAGTAAATGCTGTCATTGCTATGGCATTCATTACGCCATCAATAAGAAATGCCCAAAATTTGAGAGACAAAAAGCAATTAAGCATTATATGGCCCATAGCTGGGTGTCTTATGCTGAAGCGTCACAACTCCAATTTGTATGCAGATGAGGTAACATCTGCCCCATCACATACCACTCAAAATTCTTTCTCTTCACAACCTTCGCCCCAATCACGTAACACACCAATTGTTTCCTCACAAAGAAAAACCATATTTCTTAAACCTCGGGATCCCCCAAAAACCGCTAAGGGGTATGACCGGGTAGCTCATCAAGGATTAATCAGTAACGAAGTTTCTGTGTCAGGGAATAGTGTTGCATTCCAAAATAAAACAACAGATAATAATGAGAGCCAAATTTTAAAATTAATAATCATGCTAATTAATACTTAATCTAAATATAATAATATTGAACCGTCCAACGTTGCCACTGTAATTGATACTTTGTCTAACTTATTTAACCTTAATCATAATGGGTCCAAGTCTTCCCAAGATTGTCGAGTGGAACAGTCGCAGCATTGTGAATAAAAAATCTGATCTGTCCTACATACTGAACAAATATGAACCCTTCGCAGTCGCTCTCTGTGAGACATGGCTTAAACCAGGGTTCTCTTTTAGAATGCCTGGCTATGCGTGTCTAAGAACAGACAGAAACGATGGGTATGGCGGTGTCGCCATACTTATTAAAAATAACTTGTCTTTTCAATCTTTTCCTCTTCCAAGTCTCAGTGACGAAATATCTGCTGTCGCTGCTATTGTAAATAAAATCTGTTTAGTATGTATATTCTCGTATTATTCTCGTCCCACTGTAAATATTCTTTCTGAAATAAGTAATCTTCTTTCAGTTTTACCTAAACCATTATTGGTAATGGGCGACTTTAATGCACAACATCAGTCCTGGGGTAATTCTAGTTCTAATTGCTATGAGGAAAAGTTAATAGAAATTCTAGACTTTAATAATTTGTGTATTTAAAAACACATGTCTCCCAACATGCCAAACGAATCCAGATGAGGGAATAAGCGCCCCTGACCTCTCAATCTGCACACCTGAGTTAGCATCAACATTATCCTGGTCTCCTTTATCGTCTTCTTATGGTAGTGATCATTACCCTTTAATAATTTATTTTCCACATAAAAAACCAGCTGCTTGCAATCTAACACTACGATTAAAGTATAGACTTCAAAATGCAGATTGGGATACATACAAAAATGATGTAGAAGAAAGAATTCTTGGTTTCCTTACAACTCCATGATGTTTATGGCAACACAAAATGTTTTAATTTTTAGTCTGTGCTATCGATATTGTCTGGCTGTGTGATCCGTCCATTGTACTGTGTGAGATTAAAAGTGTACAAAAAGCAAGTCGTTTCAATTCATTGGAATCAAACCTACACAAAACTACAGTCCACAAGAAAAAACGAAGTTAACATTGGTCCATACGATCCGAATCAACGATTTGCGGCGAAAACACTTCTACGAGTATCGTACAGCGAGGACACGCGACGCCACGGAAGGCGGCCAAGGCGGAGCATAGGTACGGATTTTCGGCATATACTTGCATTAAAATCAAGTATCGATTGCTGCGAGAAGAACAGTAAGATCCGTGCTTCAAGAATCCAACATACATAATTTCGTCAAGAAATTCCAATAATACAGGGAATAAAATCGATCGGCCATTTTAAGAATCATCTGCGAGTCACGAGTGCGAGAAGGATAGCAAGATTCCTTTCGAGTGAGAGTGAAAGAGAGTACTCACGCCTCATCATTATCAACGGCTACAGTCAACGACGCGACTTCATCATTTTGCCGGTTTATATACTGGCGCGCGGCGCGGTGTTGTCCACGCTGATTTTGCGCGCGGTAAATTCGACCAATTGCAGAACAGCGAACTACTGTCAACGAGGCACCGGTCCGCTCTCATTGGTGCGAAAGTGCGGTTAAGTTGGTACGACTGGAATACGGCGTGCAGCGAAGCGAGGCGACGCGCGCGGCTCCCTAGCGGAGTCGGAGTAGCGGCCACACATCCCGTATATTACACATCTACGTGCTAAGCTAGCGGCGTCTAATGGCGTCCGAGTTGTAGTTCTCATAATTATTATTAATTTTGCATTTTGATATTGTGTAATTTGAACAAGTGGGTAAAGAGCTAAGTTTAGACCACGGAGCAAATACAAAGAGGAGATGTTGTAATAAGGTTTCTGTATGAAACAACGGGTGACACTTTACGGGGTGAGGGGTGATCAGATCCCGCCCACTTCTTTATTTTACATCTACTGGTCAATAGCAAAACTATTCGCTCGTCCTGTTGATTTTACTTTGTAGTTATGTAACTATCTCACACTAGATGTCACTACATGCAGAATGAAGAACTATTTTAATAAATTACGCATAAAATTACTGATAAATGAAATGTGATGCCATCCATAGCATCAGAACGTCTATCCGAGTAGTTTTTACAAGATAAAACACCACACTTCATTCTTTTTGTCTTCTAGCGCAAATATGCTGTAAAAACGGAACGTTTACAGAGCTGTGCACAGGACGAATGCCAACAATACACTGACTAAGGCCACGCCTACATGATGACGTCAGGACCTAGTTGAGAATCACAGTGCACAGTTGCTTAGGCCGTCTCCTCTTTGTATTTGCTCCGTGGTTTAGACTGTTAAGATGGATGATGTGTTAAAGAAGTTGCGAGCGAGCAGGGGATACTCGAAAGGTACAATCACCAGACTATGTTCTTTTGTTGCCGAGTCAAACGAGTTAATTGTAAGCTCTCTTGAAGCGCTGATAACTAAGAGGGATAGATTGTTAGCTGTTTTTAAAGAGTACGAAAATTATAATAAAGATATCTTGGCATTAGATTCGTCAGACAATGAAAATGTTGAGGACATGGAAAACAAGTATTTCCACTGTCTGACTCATTTAAATGAAAACATAAAATTAAAGGGTAGAAACAAGGAAGGGAAAACCTCGGAGTCAGGTAACAGTGTCGTATCTAGAACTAGATTACCCCATATCAATATTCCAAATTTTACTGGTAAATATTCCGAGTATGTAAACTTTATAGAGATGTTCAAATCTGTAATCCACAGCGACACATCCTTGGACAACGTTCAAAAACTCTATTACCTGCGATCATTCCTCCAGGGCCCCCCTTACGAATTAATTAGTAATCTTCCTCTTGTCAGTGAAAGTTATGACAATGCATTGCAATTATTAGACAAGCGATTTTATAACAAATATAAGATTGTAAATGAGCATGTAAACACTCTCTTAGACTTGGACAAGTTTGCCAAGTTCCCTAATGCTAATGAAATTAGGAATTTTGTTTCCGTAGTGAGACAGACACTAAGCGCTCTGCGCAACCTGAAGGCAGAGGTGGACAACTGGGACCCTATTCTTCTGGGCATCTTGGTGCGTAAGCTGGACCTCTACAGCTCCCGCTCTTATCAGCTGGAGCGTGATCCAGAGCATGACCCTACGGTTGAGGATTTTTTGTCTTATTTGGATAAGCGTGCTCTCGCTCTAGAGAACACAGATACCCGGGCTGAGGCAACAGAAGGCGGAAAGCGGCAGGGTGCAACCATGCAGCCAGCCAAGAATAAGGTAGCGCTAGCAGCAACAGCCAAGACAGCAATGGAGTGCCTCTACTGTAAGTGTTCAGATCATAAGTTATACTCATGTCCAAAATTTAAATTGCAGTCCAGTGAAGAGAGTCTCTTTTGCAAAAGCAAAAAGCTTATGCAACATATGTTTAAATACACACCCTGGCAAATGTAAATATCACTTTAGGTGTGGGCAGTGCAAGAAAAGTCATCACACGCTGCTACATCTCAATGATGAAGGTGGTCCAGGCCCAGTGGTCCTCCTATCTGGGGACTCTGCTAATAATATTTTACTTCCTACAGCACGGGTAAAGGTGTTTGCAAAAGATGGGCGAGAAGTGCATATAAAGTGCATACTAGACACAGGTTCTCAGGTGTCCCTGATCACTACAAAGGCAGTGAAGGTCTTAGGATATACTCCTAAGCGAAATGATATTAACCTCATTGGTGTGACAGAGAGCCAGAACAAAGTCAGCTATTGTATTCCATTAAAAGTAAATTCTTTGACATCCCAATTTAGCACTCTAGTTAACTGTCACGTGGTAGATAAAATCACTTGTAACTTACCTCAATCACCAGTCAGCCTAGAAGGCATACAAATCCCGGCTGGTATCAAGTTGGCAGATACAACTTTTAACCAACCTTCGGAAATAAATATGCTAATAGGTGCTGATGTCTTTTGCCAGGTCCTCCTGCCGCTTGAGGAACCTCAGCGCTTACATGCATGCAGTGACCTAGACGACCAGCAGCAATCTTCATATCCAGGCATCATAAACACGAGGTTTGGCCATGTCATTGCCGGAGCAATGACATCTAGCATTTTAAAAAATCAGGTTGTATCTTTAATTTGTACTAAGTGCGAAACAGACGTAAGTGACAGTGTCAGGAAGCTTTGGGAGGTGGAGAGCGTTCCGGAATTGCTAGTAGAAAGGGATTCGGAACAAAAGTTAGCTGAAAATATCTTTATAAGTTCAGTAAAACTTGAAAATAAAAAATTCACCGTTGACTTACCTTTGAAGCTAGAAACCTGCAAAATAAATGAGGCTTTAGGGAATTCTTTTGACCTAGCTTTGCACAGGTTTCTCAGTCTGGAAAAAAGACTGCAAAGCAACATTAGCTTACTTAATGATTATCAAAGGTTCATAGATGAGTACATAGAGCTCGGTCATGGGCACCTTGTTGATATTGGCTCTTACAATTTCTATGAAGATCCTATCTATTTTATGCCACATCATGCGGTTATAAACGAGCAAAGCAAGAGCACTCGTACTAGAGTTGTGTATGATGCTTCAATGAAAACTAGTAAAAAGATCTCATTGAACGATATTTTATTAAATGGGCCTACAGTACAGAAAGAATTATTTGATATTGTTTTGTTATTTCGATTTGGAGAATTCACTTTGAGTTCAGATATTAAGAAAATGTTTCGCAACATATTGATTAACCCGGAACACACTTCACTCCAGAACATTCTGTGGCGGGACGACCCTAGTCAGGCTATAAAGTGTATACGTCTTGACACCGTCACCTATGGTGTGAAGTCTTCAAGCTATTTAGCAACGCGCTGTTTACTTGAGCTTGCACAAAGGCATGAGCATGAGTATAATAAAAAATTGTATGTATGTTGATGACGTAATTTATTCATGTTCTGATTTGCACAAATTGCTTGAAGCTAAACGACAGTTATGTGAACTGTTAGGTTATGGGAGCTTGAGTTTGCATAAATGGGCATCTAACACACATTCTGTTCTCTCTGACATTCCAGAGGTGGAACAGCAATTTAGCGAGCTTGACCTTCAAAAGGGCAACTATAATATGAAAGCTTTGGGGCTTACACTTGATGTTCAAAAGGATTGTTTTAAAATAGACAGCCCAGAACCATTTGAGGAAAACATAGTGACAAAAAGGGGAGTTCTTAGCTATATATCAAAGTTCTATGATCCCATGGGTTTTGCTAGTCCGATTGTAATTAAGGCCAAAAGTATTATGCAAAAAATATGGTCATATAATATTGGATGGGATGAAAATATACCTAATGAGCTAGTTGACGAGTGGCTTCAATTTGCTAGAAGCTTAGCTGCCATGCATCTTATCAATTTAGACCGACACATCCCAACCATCAATGCAGCAGCAGTCCAGCTGATTGGCTTCGCAGATGCCTCCAGCACGACGGGGTACGGGTGCTGCATATACCTACGTGTGGTCGACAAAACAGGTAAGGCTGAATTATCTTTGCTCTGTTCGAAGTCGCGAGTAAACCCACGTGCGAACGCATTAACGATACCCAGGCTGGAGCTTAATGCTACATTGCTTCTTTCCATTTTAATAGAGCGAGTTTATGATACCTTACATAAAAATATTCAAATTGATGATGTGTACCTATTCACCGACTCCAAAATAACTTTGGCTTGGATTCAAACTGAGCTTACTAGATTACAAGCCTATGTAGCGAACAGAGTGGCGGTAATTCAGCAAAAAACCGATAGGTGGCGCTGGCTGTATGTACCTTCCGCAGAGAACCCTGCTGATTTGATTAGTAGAGGCATCAGTCCTCAGGAGCTTCCGACTTGCGCCCTCTGGTGGGAGGGACCGAAGTTTCTGCAATCGAGGTACGAATTTGATAATAAAGAAATAGTTTTACCTGAAAACTTACCTGAAATGAAGGCGAAGTCCCCGTCCACTCCTCCGGCTAAAGTTGTCTTGACAACAGGTATACAGCATAATGTATTTCAAATAATAAATAATTATTCAGACATAGGAAAGGTGATTAGGGTAATTGCATATGTGCAAAGATTTTGTTGCAACTTAAAAGAGAAAACAAGACTTCGGGGTACTCTCAGTCCTAATGAGTTGCAACATGCGCTGCATTCAATAATTAAACATGAGCAATCAATACATTATTGTGAAGAGAAAGACTCATTACGGAAAGGTAAATCCGTGCGAGGGCCACTGCAAAATCTACATCCATTCATTGATACAGATGGCCTGATGAGAGTAGGGGGTCGTTTAGATAATTCGGATATACCGATTGCACAAAAACATCCTATCATTCTACCTCGAAAATCCCGAGTAACTGAACTTATTATACAGAGTGAACATGTTAGGTTATTACATGCTGGACCTAAGTCACTCCTAGCTAACTTAAATCAAAAATACTGGCTAATTAATGGCATACGACAAGTCAAAAAAGTGACTCATAAATGTTTGGTTTGTTTTAGACTGAAAGCTGGTGCAGCGAAGCAGTTAATGGGATCCTTGCCTCAACACCGCGTAACATCATGCAGGCCGTTTCAAAAAGTGGGCATGGACTTCGCTGGGCCAATCCAAGTTAAGAATTCGCGTGTAAGAAAAGCTATAGTCAGTAAAGGTTATGTATGCATATATGTATGCTTTGTCACGAAGGCAATTCACTTAGAGTTGACTTCAGATTTGTCAACTGATGCATTCCTAGCGTCTTTCAAAAGGTTCATCAGTAGACGTGGCTTGCCCAGCGACGTATTCTGCGATAACGGTGGTTGTTTTCGTGGGGCAAGGAACCAGCTAGCTGAGCTGTACAAGCTTAATAGTTCTGCTGATCACCAGACGCTTGTGCGAGCTTATGCCGCGAAAGAGGGCATTAATTTTCATTTTACGCCTAGTTATGCGCCGGTATTCGCAGGGCTTGCAGAGGCGGCTGTGAAAAGTATGAAGTACCATTTAAAAAGAATTGTATTAGATGCTGCATTAACTTATGAACAGTTACATACTGTTTTATGTCAGATAGAGGCCGTGCTTAATTCGCGTCCTATTTTACCTCTCTCTGAAGATGTCAATGATTACTGTTACCTGACTCCAGGCCACTTCCTTATAGGTACAGCCCTAACTATGTACCCTGAGGCAGATATTTCTGAAACCAAAGCAAATAGACTGGGGTTCTGGCAACAATGTATACAATTACAACAAAGATTTTGGAAGGCTTGGTATAAATATTATTTAAATACTTTGCAGAATAGAAATAAGTGGTGTCAATCTATGCCTAATGTAACTCTAGGTGCACTAGTACTTATGAGAGAAGCGAATGCTCCTCCGTTGGCGTGGCCCATGGCACGTGTAGTGAATGTATTTCCTGGAAATGACGGCAAGGTTCGAGCCTTGCAGGTAAAAACAGCTAATGGTCATTTATATACTAGGTCATTACAAAGCATAAGTGTATTACCTATTGAAAAGTAATTTTCTAATAAAATAAGATGTCTTTTTTTAATTTCAGCTATATACCTAGATGTGTGTTCTATTTTTATATAAAATTATAAAAGCTAGTAACTTAGTCAACAAAATTTAGAATACTTACCTGTTATTATGGTGTTCATAATAGGTATTGTGTTAATACATGCATAATATTGCATGCCTACCTAAGGTTGTGTTTTTGTGCATTTAAACTTAGAATAGTTTAATAATCTTGTGTCTTTCTATTATTTAGTGGCTATGTTTATTAGCTATATTGTCGTCTAGATTTTTACGTTTTCTTGAAATATTAGCTGCCTTTAGATTCTGCTGTAAGTAGAAATAAGAGGGTGTTACTTGTTTGATTGCCTGGGGCGGCAGTATGTTTATGGCAACACAAAATGATTTAATTTTTAGTCTGTGCTATCGATATGGTCTGGCTGTGTGATCCGTCCATTGTACTGTGCTGTGTGAGATTAAAAGTGTACAAAAAGCAAGTCGTTTCAATTCATTGGAATCAAACCTACACAAAACTACAGTCCACAAGAAAAAACGAAGTTAACACAATATGATCCTCAGTTATTATCTAATCAAATAACAATAATTTTAATAGAGGTGGCAGATAATACTTTCTCTATTAAGAATGGTGCTACAGGCAAAATTCCTTCACCACCTTGGTGGGATGCTGAGTGCACTCAGGCCATTAAAAAAAGAAAAGAAGCAGAAAAAAAATATGGTCATACTATGACTCGTCACAATTTTGAAATATACCTAGAAGTTTCTCGTACAACTCGTAAGCTCCTTAGGAAAAAGAAATTTGAAGGTTGGCAAAGATCATGTGCATCTATCTCGCCAGAAGTTAACGCATCTCTAGTATGGCAAAATATTAGGCGATTCAGGTCAGCATTTAATGACACAAGGGCCTCAAAACTGCCATTAGAATTAGCCAATGAGTTTATGGATCATTTAGCTCCTCCTTCAGTCCCAGAACAGAGATCTTTAATGCACTATCCCTATGTTCCTATTCCTAATTCTGAGTTGAATTCCCTGTTCACACTAAGCGAGTTGAAGGGAGTCCTTTCACATGTTAAGGATTCCGCTCCTGGTGAAGATGATATACCATATTCATTTATAGCTAATTTGTCTGACTCTGTTCTTTCAATATATTTAAATCTCATCAATACAGCTTTGATTTCTAGCAACATTCCATCAAGTTGGAAGTCTCAAACAATTATTCCCATTCTGAAACCAAGCAAACCTTCCTCTAATCAACATCTTATCGACCAATTGCACTTTCTACAGTTCTTGCTAAAATTGTTGAATCGCTTGGAGTGGTTTTTGGAAAGCAAAAACTTGCTTGCTTGGTTTTCGGAAGGGTAAAAGTACGATGGACAGCCTTAGTGTGTTCACAACTGATATTCGTTTAGCCTTCTCTTCTAATAACTCTGTAATTGCTGCTTTCCTGGATATTAGCTCAGCTTACGATAATGTCCTGGTATCAATCCTAGAACAAAAGCTGAATTCATTACAAGTTCCATTAATGCTGTCTAAGTTCATAATGCTTTCAGAGAGATCTTTAAATCTTCATATTGAAGGTTACACATTTACCCGTTTAGTATGGAAAGGTCTCCCTCAAGGTTCTGTAATTAGTCCAATTCTCTACAATATTTACACTTATGATTTGGAATCCTCTCTAAATGAGTCAGTACAAGTTCTTCAATATGCAGATGATTTACTTCTTTATTCATCTGGTCATTCTGTTGAGAATATTTGTACTTACTTAACCTCTTCTTTATGTTTACTGAAGACTTGGCTAGAATCCAATGGTCTACACCTGTCAATTGATAAAAGCAACATTGCCTGGTTTACTAGAATGCGTAAGCCCCCTATGGTTACAGTAAGGTATAATAATATCCCTATGCCCGTTAAAAACCAGGTAAAATTTTTAGGCCTTATTTTGGACACACATCTTAATGGTTTACCACACTGATTATATAGCTGCTAAATGTGCATAATTAGATGTCATGCTGGTATTTGGTGGGGAGCACATCCCTTCTCATTAAAACTATTGTACAACACCTTGATAAGAAGCGTATTGGACTGTGGGACTTTTTTGCTGGAACCTGCTAATGTTGCTGGTCTTAAGAAACTTGACAGTGTTCAGTCAAAGGCATTTAGAGTGGTTTCAGGTGCAATGAAAAGCAGTCCTATAAATTGTCTTCAGGTGGAATGTGCAGACCCTCCACTCCATTTAAGACGTAATTTTTTTGCTGATAGCGTTATGGCTCGGTGTTTGCAATTTACACGTCATCCTTTGCGAAATAAACTTTCCATTCTCTCTGAAGAAGTAATTTCATCCACTTACTGGAGGCACAAAGCTACTCCGTGTTTAGTTAAAAGCTTTAGAAAATTCAATTTAATTGAAGCTCCCTGTCACCAATATCAATTTCTTCCTGTATTTTACTGTAATTACAGTTCATTAATTATGTCCCCAAATATACATTATAACTATCCTATACTATATTGTAGTCTGTGGCGTGGAGTGAGCTTTTTTTTTTTTTTTTTGTGGGTGGTAAATCATCAAATAACTTCTCCCGCTCTGGGCAGAGCAGGAGGGCGTGTCAGACTCTTACTGACTAAAACCCACCCGTGTTCCTTCAGTTGCCTGTGCCAGGGGCCACGGTAACCATCTTGGACTTTTCCACAACCCTAGCAGGCATCGGTCCTAGCAAACCCCGTCATTGGTGCTGACATCTCTTTGAGGCGCGCGTGGAACACAACGCGCCGTCGACCCGGGCCTGGTCCTTATCGAACGGCGAGCTGCCCATTGCTCGCCGTTCGCAAGCCCGCGCCTACGGTGGCCGGGAATCGGCCTGCGATTCCCGACGCCCAGGGCGTCTCCTGCGGCGGCTAGGGGCGTGAGGGCGCAATTTTTGCCTCTCCCTCACGCGTTCCGCCTCCTCCTTCGCGAACATTACTGCTTCGCAGAAGGAGGTGACGGCTTCCCAAGCCCTCTCGCTCCGTACCATGGCCTGGACCAAGACCGGACGCGAGAGATCGCCACCGCCAATCGCCTCCACGAGGACACGGCGGTGCTCCGCCCAAGCCGGGCAGACCTCCACCGTATGCTCCACCGTGTCCTCCGGGCGATCCACACAATGGTGACACCCGGGCGTTTCCTCCCGCCTTATCCGGAACAGGAACCTCCCGAAACAACCGTGTCCGGTGAGGACCTGCGTCAGGCGGAAGGTGAGGACGCCGTGGCGCCTCTCAAGCCACTCCTCAAAGAGGGGACTTATCGCCGCAATTGTGGCGTGCCCAGCGCTAGGTTGCGACAATCGCACTCTCCATGCCGCCCTGAGATCCCGCCGGAGCTCTGTCCGCTGTACCGTGATTTCTCGCGGCAGCGGAGCTACGCCCCGGCGTTTCGCCTCCTCGCGCCACTCCCAAACGTGCGCGAGGACTTTTGCCTCCAGATCCCATGGCGGTAATACGGCAAGGAGGCTCGCCGCCTCACCGGAGACCGTACGGTATCCCCGGACCAGCCGGATGGCCATGACCCTTTGGGGCGCGTTCAACCAGCGGGCTGGCCGCCGCCTCAAGGAACGCGCCCACACCGGTGCCCCGTAAAGGGCCATGGACCGCACGACCCCCGCGTAGAGCCTCCGCCAGGAGGCGTTTGGCCCCCCTAGATTGGGCAGGAGCCGCTTTAAGGCAGCCCCGGCCCTTTCCAGTCTGGGAGCCAAACGTCGGAAATGCTCCACGAAGTTCCACCGGCTGTCGAGGACGAGTCCCAGGTACTTCATCGTTGACTCGACGCCGATGTGAACCCCTCTTACCGTTATTTGGGAACCCGACGGTGGCGTGTTCCGAGGACCATGTAAACACATGGCCTCGGACTTGTGCAGGGCCACCTCGAGTCCCAATTGCCGGATCCTCTCGACGATTGTCGCAACCCCGCGTGTCGCTAGTTCGGCCGCCGCCTTTTTTTTTTTTTTTTTGTTTCCGGGGTGGAAAATCCTCATGGATGTCCGCCGCCCTGGAGCGGGCGACGGGGTCTGTCAGACTCTTACGGACTAAAAACCACCCCGGTGTTCCAGTTTCCCCGTCTTCCAACGAAGTGGGAACTGGCCCCTCTCCATGCATGCGCTTAGGAGCCCCCTTAGTCGAGGCCCGAGAGCCTCCGAGGCCAGGACCCAGGCTTTCCCAGGTAAGCCGTCGGGTCCTTTTTTTTTTTTTTTTTTTGGTGGATGGGAAATCATCAAATAACTTCTCCCGCTCTGGGCAGAGCAGGAGGGCGTGACAGACTCTTACTGACTAAAACCCACCCGTGTTCCTTCAGTTGCCTGTGCCGGGGCCACGGTAACCCTCTTGGACTTTTCCGCAGCCCTAGCAGGCATCGGTCCTAGCAACCCCGTCATTGGTGCTGACATCTCTTTGAGGCGCGCGTGGAACACAACGCGCCGTCGACCCGGACCTGGTCCTTATCGAACGGCGAGCTGCCCATTGCTCGACGTTCGCAAGCCCGCGCCTACGGTGGCCGGGAATCGGCCTGCGATTCCCGACGCCCAGGGCGTCTCCTGCGGCGGCTAGGGGCGTGAGGGCGCAAATTTTGCCTCTCCCTCACGCGTTCCGCCTCCTCCTTCGCGAACATTACTGCTTCGCAGAAGGAGGTGACGGCTTGCCAAGCCCTCTCGCTCCGTACCATGGCCTGGACCAAGGCCGGACGCGAGAGATCGCCACCGCCAATCACCTCCACGAGGACACGGCGGTGCTCCGCCCAAGCCGGGCAGACCTCCACCGTATGCTCCACCGTGTCCTCCGGGCGATCCACACAATGGTGACACCCGGGCGTTTCCTCCCGCCTTATCCGGAACAGGAACCTCCCGAAACAACCGTGTCCGGTGAGTACCTGCGTCAGGCGGAAGGCGAGGACACCGTGGCGCCTCTCTAGCCACTCTTCAAAGAGGGGACTTATCGCCGCAATTGTGGCGTGCCCAGCGCTGGGTTGCGACAATCGCACTCTCCATGCCGCCCAGAGATCCCGCCGGAACTCTGTCCGCTGTACCGTGATTTCTCGCGGCAGCGGAGCTACGCCCCGGCGTTTCGCCTCCTCGCGCCACTCCCAAATGTGCGCGAGGACTTTTGCCTCCAGATCCCATGGCGGTAATCCGGCAAGGAGGCTCGCCGCCTCACCGGAGACCGTACGGTATCCCCGGACCAGCCGGGTGGCCATGACCCTTTGGGGCGCGTTCAACCAGCGGGCTGGCCGCCGCCTCAAGGAACGCGCCCACACCGGTGCCCCGTAAAGGGCCATGGACCGCACGACCCCCGCGTAGAGCCTCCGGTAGGAGGCGTTTGGCCCCCCTAGATTGGGCAGGAGCCGCTTTAAGGCAGCCCCGGCCCTTTCCAGTCTGGGAGCCAAACGTCGGAAATGCTCCACGAAGTTCCACCGGCTGTCGAGGACGAGTCCCAGGTACTTCATCGTTGACTCGACGCCGATGTGAACCCCTCCTACCGTTATTTGGGAACCCGACGGTGGCGTGTTCCGAGGACCATGAAAACACATGGCCTCGGACTTGTGCAGGGCCACCTCGAGTCCCAATTGCCGGATCCTCTCGACGATTGTCGCAACCCCGCGTGTCGCTAGTTCGGCCGCCGCCTGGTGCGACCTCCCCTGCGCCAGGACCAGCGTGTCGTCAGCGTAACAAACCACGCTAACGCCGCTAGGGAGGTCAGCGCGCAACACCCAGTCGTATCCGATGTCCCACAGATGCGGCCCCAGGACCGATCCCTGTGGGACACCGCACGACATCTCTTGCCGGTTCCACACTCCCTGGTGACCGGGCTAGATGACGGCCCTGTCCGTCAAATAGGCCTCGACCACACGACAGAGGTAGGTCGGCATCCGGTGATACCGGAGTGCCTCCCTGATGCAACTCCAGGGCAGGGTATTGAAGGCATTGGCGATGTCTAAAGACACCGCCAAGACGACCCCACCCCGGGCCACAGCATCCCCCGTCGTGAGGGCCCGCACGCGCATGATGGCGTCCACCGTAGAGCGCCCCCTGCGGAAGCCAAACTGGCTCTCCGCCAAATCCGGCCCCACCCGCACCAGCCGCCCGACGAGGCGGTCTGCAATGACTCTCTCAAAGAGCTTGCCCACCTCGTCGAGCAGCACGATGGGCCGGTAAGCCGACGGAGAGTCCGCTGGGCGCCCCGGCTTCTTGATGAGGACCAGTTTCCCCGTCTTCCAACGAAGTGGGAACTGGCCCCTCTCCATGCATGCGCTTAGGAGCCCCCTTAGTCGAGGCCCGAGATCCTCCGAAGCCAGGACCCAGGCTTTCCCAGGTAAGCCGTCGGGTCCTGGGGCGGTATTTTTAGCACACAGCCTACGTACCGCCACTCGCAGCTCTACCTCGGTCACCTCCGGAGCATCGTCGTCGTCGTCGGCGGTGTGGTCCGCATTCAGCACCGCAGTAGGCGGAGCCATGGGCGGGGAGATATGGTCCCCTCTAGAAGGGAACAGAGTGCTCACCACGTCCTCCACGAGCTGGGGCTCGGATCTCCGGAGACGGTCTCCGGAGACGCACGCACTGCGTAAAGTCGTCAACTCTGGCGACCACCAGCACACCTGGCGCTGAGCGCGTCCGGGCTGGGCCCGCGGCATTGCCACGTCACATATTTCGGACATGGCCTCCCGGAACCACTCCGCCTCGACGTTGATGTCAGCAGGCCTGTCCGGTGATGACAACCAGGCCTGCACGATCGAGGCTTCCAGGAGGAGCTCCCGGTCCAGCTGCTTTAGCGCCCACCGCGGACCACTCGGGGCCTGTCGGACCAGCGCGCTCGAGGTCTGGGCGGAGACTTCAAACCGGATGTACCGGTGGTCGGAATAGGTCTCCACCCCCTCTATGACGCGCCAGTCAAGGACACGCGGTGACAGAGCGGGGCTGGCGAACGAGATGTCCACCACCGATTCACCCCGCATCCGCACACACGTGGGGACAGAACCCCGATTTAGGACGACCAGGCCTGTCTCCAGAGCCCAGTCCTCCACCATCCTGCCCCGTGTGTCCGTATACTGGGAACCCCAAGCCACATTCTTGGCATTGAAATCCCCGAGGACGAGCACGGGGAGGGAACGGAACCCGACGACTACGATTTTCAACTCCGCAAGGGAGTTGTGGAACTCGGCAAGAGTTTGGTTCGGGGAGAAGTATACCCCCACCACTACAATCTCCCCGAACCGTGCTGCCACGCAACCCCGACCCCTCGTGACTGCCTCGAGGGACGGAGTACCGGCGGCGGCCGACGAAATTAGGGTCACTGAGCCGCTCAGGTCCTCCACCCAGTCATCCCTGGGCGGGACAAAGTACGGCTCAGCGACCACGGCGATGTTAATCGACCACTGCGCCATGCTCTGGAGCAACAGATCCTGAGCGGAGGCGCAATGGTTGATGTTCGCCTGGAGGAGGCGTAATGGGGCCGTTATTGGCACTCCATGTCAGCCTCCTCCCGAGCCCTCTGTGAGGGCCCCGCCGCAGTGGTGACGGCGGCGACGACGGCGGTCGAGGCGGCAGCGGCAAGGGCAGTGGCGGCGGCTGCGGTAGTGACGGCGGTGGCGGAGGGCTTGCCCCTGCCCCTAGCTCTGGCGGGTCCCCATCCGGTGATCGGCTGGCTTGCCAGCTGCCGCACATACGGTGCAGTGCGGTGCGGCATTACAAGACCCAGCCTTGTGACCGGGCTGACCACAGCGGAAGCAGTGGTGGCTGCGGTCCACCGGCGTGGAGTGAGCTGTCAGTGTCATCCCACTGATGCTAGGGATTGACCAAGCATTACACTTACAATCATAATCGAGATTTTAATAATATTTTTTATGCAAATTGTATTGATCATTTTATATTATTTCAAAGCTAGTATGTAGCTAAGTGGCTAAACAAAACTATTTTGATGGTTTTAAAATAAAATAGAAAAAACAGAAATTCTGTTAGAAAGTCAATGCTGTTTTTTTTTGTGTTTGCCTTAGGCGCGAGTGCGTCACGCACGGAACTGTAAATAAAATATGTATAAAACATACAAGTTGAAGACCGCTACAAAAAAAGAAACGCGTAAGTATCGACATTGTTTGTAATTTGAACGAAGCGGGCTCGGATCATTTTTCCATTCATACTAGGAGTAACTTTGTCGACTTAAGCAGAAAACCATAACAATTAAGAGTATGTAGGATACAAGAGCGAGCAAAGCGAGCTTGATAATGTAAGCACCCCGCCTAGGGCCGATTAGATTTTCGGAAATAGGAGTTTCGGTGCTTTGTTGAATAATCCACAAAAGCTCTAGAATTGAGAGGAAAATTTCAGGACCTCGCCTCGAATATACCTACGTTAAGTGCTTTAATATTCTATGATGCGTTTTCGCATATTTTTTTAGTTCCGAATGTTTTACACCTATATTTAATTTTGAAGCCAGGAGAGTGCAAGTGCGCCCTCTTGCACCCCACTCCCGGTGCCCATGTTAAATGATTATGTAAACGCAATCCCATGACCCAATCGCGACTGTGGCTCGAGTCGAGTAAAGACTGTGCTACGTTGTTCAGGCTTGTTACTAACCCAAATCTATACCGACACTTGCGAATCGCGCTTACTTCACCTCGCCGGTGGTTTTGAGATTCGGGTGATGTAATCACGATCACGCCGCGCTTGCGCGTTAGGCACTGACTATATTGTAGTCTGTGATTATCATTGAGTTATGAAAGTGATTATAACCTTAACATTTACCGAGATGACGTATGTCATAACCATAACTTCAACTTCACTATGGATAGAGACTGGAAGGGCTGTCAGCTCTTAGTTACAGACCGTTACAGACGCTTCGAAGCATGGAAGATACTCATGTGTGGGAGTAGGTGTATACCACTCCCAATTCTCCCATATTATAAAAAAAAACAAATAAAAAAAAAATAAAAAAAAACCAAATATCCAAAAAATAAAACTTCCGCCCGAATCATCTGTATTTACGGGTGAATGTTACGGTCTATTCAAAGCTGTCGAATATATCGCACCTTTGGTAGAACAAGGGCATAATTGTCATAAATTGCCAAAATGACTTAAATATGCAGAAATGCTTTAAAAAGGCCCTTTGTACTGGAGGGACAAAAACTTTCGTTTAATTCCTTCAAAAACCGCCAGATGGAAATAGTGGCGTTGTCTTTTTGGCGCCATTTTGTTACTCTCTTGGCGCGACAAAGTCTCATTGGTCAGTTGTGCCATCGGCGGGGACCGAGGTAGCCGTCACTTGGAGCGCTAACGCCGTATAGGTAAATATGCCCTTTAATGTTTTTGATTTCTGGAACGACAAGGCCATATTCGTCACACTTATGCCTAGTTTATGATTTTAAAATTGGGAGGACAAAGTCGTTCAGACAATTGTGCCCTTGTCTGTCCAAGATTTGTTTTACTCCATGGTCTTAAAAGTAAATGTGTTTTTGTTATTCCAATTGCAATAAAATCTGGATGGACTTAATAACAATTACTTCTTTGTCATTCCAAAGTGTAGTCTTATTAGTGTGGATTAGACTATGATTTAATGTTTGATAATACAAATAACTGAAATATTATCATTATGGTAAATTCAATTATGTAGGTACCTTTTCAATTTTTTATTCGCACGTTTACAACTATAGTGACCTAATACAAAAAAAATGGGATTTGAGTTTGAGCCCGCTTCCAATTAATAATTTCTTTACTTTAAGAGTGACGTAAATTGATTTATAAAATGTTTTTGAATATCTTTTAATTTTCAGAAAATAAAGATGGAATCGCGTAGTAAAAAAATTTTAATGATGCTTAATGCTAAAAGTAATTATCAGACTAAAGAAACTGATGCCAAGTCTGATAGTACTTTTTGTGAAGGAGATGAGTGCCATAAGACTGTGACAATTTCAAACGAAAATTCGTCAACGGGTAAGGATCTCATAGACTTATTATATTAGTTAATTACCTATATTTTTATATACTAAAATTAATTTATTTTAAGATTTTACAGCTAAAAAAATGGTTGAGACATGGATTGATAAAAATATCCAAAGTCAGAATCCCATTAAGGAAAGCAACATTTTAGATAATGACATAATGGATACACCTATAACAAATGCTGATTTAGGTAAAAATATTATTTTAGTTTTAAAATCAAATGTCTAACCTGTTATTTTTGCTAAGTTAATTAATCTATAACTAAAATTCATTTAGATGTGGAGAATCAGGATCCAAAATTGTTTCAATACGAAATATTGGAACCAGTGAATAGACCAACGCTTGTCACCATGGGTAAATATATCAAATTTTAGATCATTCTTTCTTTTACTTATTGATTACTTGAATTATATTATGCTTAAAACTATTTTAGATTTAGAGAAGAAGAATGAAATTGTAATAATAGAAAATAACAATTTGGAAATGGAAAATACTCCAATGGTTAATACAACAGGTAAGATATTAAAATTGCTGTACAAATATATCAATTATTTTATGTTTAAGTGAGATATTATTATTGTTTCGTCATCTTTTTAGGTGTTGCAAGTGAGCTTGATTCTTCAAATAATGGTGATTTTTCACCATCTGATGGGTCTGATTATAAACCGTCAGAAACTTACAAACATAAGCGTTTATTTAAAACAAGATCTTCCAAACGTAGCAGTTCGTCAAACTCTTCTAATTCCAGCAGTAGCTCGTCTAGCTCCAGCAGTAGCTCGTCTAGCTCCAACAGCAACTCATCTAGTTCATCTGTTAAGGATAACATTGATGTGGCTAACAACGAACCAGGACCTTCTTTGGATACGAGTGAAAATACTACTGAACAAGTAATTAATAAAAAGCAGACTAGAAAGCGACAAAAAAATCCACAGCAATGGAAACAAGTTGTTTCTAAACGTTTAAAAAATAGTGGCCAAGAATACACAACAAAAAGAGGAAAGATCGCACCAGCAAAATCTGTACGTCCTCCATGCAAAAGCTCGTGCCGACTATCGTGTTCTACGCAAGTTTCTTTTGAAACGAGAAGTGTTATTTTTAAAACCTACTGGGAATTAGGATCAAACCAAAGACAGAAAGACTTTCTTGCGTCATGTATTAAAATACAAAATCCTACAACCCGAAGAATTAAGATCGCAGCAAATAGCACCACATTTAAATCACCTAGAAAACCTAACTCGACCTACCATTTTATAATAAATGGTAAAGAAATCAGGGTTTGTAAGATTTTTTTGTTGAACACTTTGTGTATCGGTGAAAAAACATTGCGGCTTGTAATCGATAAATTATCCGATCAAACATTGAATATAATGGGTCCTGTCGATAATCGTGGGAAACATAATAATCATAGTAAATTAAGTGATGAAGTCTTAGAATCTGTCCGAGATCATATAAATTCCATTCCTAGAACAGAGAGCCACTACTTACGGGCAAACACAACAAGAGAATTTATAGATGGAAGTTTAACCATAGCGGAGCTTCATCGTGACTAAAAACTAATTCAAGAAGCCGCTGGAAAAGAATTCGCAAACTATGATGCCTACTATCGAATTTTCAATAATGATTTCAATCTTGGTTTGTTTAATCCCCGCAAAGATCAGTGCGATGAATGCGAGGGGTACAAAAACTCTACAGATAAAGGACCACTAAAAGACAAATACAATAAACACCTAGAAGAGAAGAGTTTAAGTAGATTAGAATTGAAACACGACATAGAACAATGTAAAAGTAATGGTTCTAATAATATAGTTGCCATTTTCGATCTCCAAGCAGTTTTACCTTGTCCAATTGGCCAATCGTCAGCTTTCTTTTATAAATCAAAGTTGAATTGTTACAATTTCACTGTGAGAACTTATTTTCTTTTTGTTAATGATATAAATAAAATTAATCAGTTTATGTGCTTATAAAATTAATATTTTGCTTTAGGTATCCAATATAAATGATGATACCACAGTTTGCTTCTTCTGGCACGAGGGTCTTGGGAAACGCGGCGCCAATGAAATTGGAACATGCGTTTACAAGTTTTTGGAGGAACTGTCTAGTAAACAGCCAAATAAGGACATAATATTTTATTCCGATAATTGCTGTGGACAGCAAAAAAACAAGTTAGTTGTTTAGAAATTTAAACAATAGGACTGCCATTTAAAATACACAAACATACTACACACATACCCTCACACATCCATCCTCAAAAACTTTCGCGTTTACATAATAATATTAGTAAGATATTTATTCGTCAATAATTATTTTTCTTGTTTCAGATTCGTTTTCGGAATGTATTATTTTGCTGTGAACACATTGCCTATAAAGTCGATCACACATAAATTTCTTATTAGGGGACATACCCAGAATAAAGCCGATGCTGTCCATTCTGTAATAGAAAAGAATGTTAAACGTGCAAAAAAAGCTGGACCAATATACACTCCGGCAGAATACATAAGCCTTATAAAAAATGCCAAGAAAAAGGGGGAATCATTTACTGTCAAAGAAATGAATTTCGATTCTTTCTTTGATATGAAGATGTTATCTGATGATGTTAATTTGAACGTAACCAAGGATGTTGATAGAAATTCGATTAAGATTTTGGAAATCAAAGCGATCGAATTTACTAAAGGTTCAGAGACATACCAATACAGGGACAGCTACAAGTCAGACAAGTGGACAGTAGCAAACATTCGAGTAGGCCGTATTGGTAATAGAAATATAAGAGTGAAAGATATCATATTAAAACAGCTATACAACGAAAAGTTACCAATCCCTAACCGAAAGAAAGAAGACATTCTTCAATTGATATCCTCAAATATAGTTCCTAAGTTTTACGAACAATATTATAACAACCTCTTTTAAAAAATAAGAGAGAGTGTTGACTGATTTAGAAGTGTTAATTTATTTTTCTAAAAAATATTTTATTTTCATTTATATTTTTTAAGTGTGTTTCTAATAGTCCTAATAGTCGTTTAACAAAACAGAAACTGGTAAATTATAAGAGATTTTTTTTTATGTTTATGTTACTTTAAGTTTTAGACTGATATCTTATTTCAGCCTATTTTTAAGTGTGATTCCAAAGAGTTTTAATAAGAAATAATGCCAATTTAAGTAAAACCTCTGTTACTAAAAGATTGATTGAAATTTTATTACAAAATAGTTGCCTATTGTTACTAAAAAAAGGTAAGAGATTATTTTGTTACGTTTACATTACTTTTATTTTGATACTGTTATCTTATAATAATAATTATTACAATTTTTAAAGCGATTCCAAAGATTTTTGCTAGGAAAAAAGTGAGTTTTGATCTCTATTTTTGTGATAAAGTACTGCGGATTTCGAAATGTTTAAGAAAATAAAACATTTATACAAAAAACACGTTATTTTCATTCCAAAATTATCCAAACTTAAAGCTTAAGATATGGTCATATTTACTAATTAATTTTCTTGTTGGTGGAACAAGGGCACAAATATACACCTACTTTCGAAAAATAATTATAAAAAAAAAACTAGCAGTTTTTAATATTTGTAAACGATACACCTAAAAGAATATAGTATACAGCGTGGCGCTGCAATGGTGACCTTAATTTAACACACATATACGTTTTCACATTTTCGTTTCATGACAATTTTTTATTTCCATTAAACGTTATTATTTACAGATTTATTAAAGAATTTAGGAAATAGCATCTTAGAGCAACCTGTACTTAAAGAACTGTCGCGCAGCGGTCATTTCCCTCGGTCACGGATCATAACTTCGCATCAATGAAATTAAAACGAATAAGCAATACTATTAGGATGAAACAAATGCATAGAGTAGGCGAATTTAAGGAAATTTCCTTTGTTGGCGAGCAGCGCAGGCGACGCGCGCTCTCCCTTCCACCCACCCGCCGCACCGAACACGAATTCTTTTTTTGCTTTTCTAGTGCTAGTCGAACCCGTGTCCTTGACGCACTTATTTACACTAGTGCGCATAATTACGTCGCGAAAAAGACTCTTAGCTATTGTTTTATTTATTTCTTTTTGTGTAATTAGGATAGTAATTAGATCATGGTACTGCGATAAAGACACTTTGATTGGTTTTCGTTTTCTTATCTAGTAGGTACGTTTACACCTCTTGCGATACGGACGCATTTATTTGTGCTATTAGTGCTTGTGTAAACTTATGATCGTGATGGCAGTGATTAGTGATGACAGTTATTACTAATAGTAACAAGAGAGGGTGATGTGATAAGTGTTTGTACCACTTGCGCCGCTCGGTTTCTTTGATAATATGCCGTCAAAGAATCGGACCGATCACGAGTAGGTACAAGACGCGATGCGCGGTTGCCAGCCCGCGAACCGACACATTGCCGCTCCGAGTTAACGTAAGCGAGCTAGGTAAGTAATTTCATGAATGAATTTTTGCAAGGGTGATCCCAATTTTAATGACTTTTTTATTATTTAGTTTGTTTGAAAAAATTTTTTTTTCAGTTTACGTATTATTTTAACCTATCAATATTTATATGGTTAATGGGCACTAGCCCTACCCGTGTATTAAATTAAAGTCACCATTGTAGCGCCACGTTGTATAGTTTATGTCATACAAAGCAGAACAACCTTAGAACATTATTAACATAGCTAGACCAAATTAAGTACAAAAAATATCTTAAAATGACTCTCCTGTAAAATTGCAAAAACTGCAATTGTGCCCTTGTTCTACCAAAGGTGCGATATACTTATGATGGGCTTACGAAATTCACTAATTTTAACTAATGCAAGGAGTGCCTTACAATCTTTGGCCAGATTCCCTTTCTATTCTCATAATCCTTATATTATATTTGAAACACGTGAACTCCTTTATAGGTGTTCTATTAAGGGGTATTCAGTGCATTTCGCATGGATACCCTCGCATTGTGGCATTTTAGGTAATGAGAGAGCTGACCAGTTAGCTAATGATGTCGTATTGTGTGCAGACGTTTTTCCGTACAAAAATAACACAGCCTTGGGCAGCTCTGCCCAAGGTTTATCTACAGGAATCCTGGGGTCAGCTTTGGTCCGGGCAATCAGTAAAAGGGAAATTTAATCGTAATATTCAGCCATCCATTTTGGTTAAACCTTGGTTTAGCAAGTACGAACTAAGCAAAAAGATTACAACAATATTCATACGTATGCGATTAGGTCATGTATGCACTCCTGCTCATCTTGCCAGGCTTGGCATTGTGCAGAACCCTGAGTGTGAATGTAGCGCTGAAGTGAGAGATCTGACCCACCTTATTTTTTCCTGCCCCCTTTATGACCACTCCTCACTTTCCAAAGTCCTGTTTCCCTCCGAGTCCCTTTTCCCACTTCTATTGCATGTATTTTATTTAATTTTAATGTAGCAATCTATAAAACCATAGCTATTTTCCTTGTAAATAATGATCTATTTAAACATAATTTATAAACCTCATATTGTACTATCGAGGAAGTTCATATCTATGCACCTTTAGGACTATTTTTCCCTGTAGCGCTCGGGCGCTAACAGTAACTAACGTAAAACAGATGCGGTCATCGTGTTCACGGGATTTTGTTCTAAAACTGCTTAGATATGAACTTCCTCGATAGTACATACCTTTGTATTTGCTCCGTGGTACATACCATGTGTAGTTCTTAGTTTACGTACCGAGTCGGCCTTTTTGCTGGGCCACCTGGTGGCGTTAAATCGTTACTTTTCTGTTAAATTGTATTCCTTTAGTGTTAATTTGTTATAATTTATTATTTTTATTTAATAACAACTAATCTCCTTTCCATTTCCAAATTTCCCGATATAATATTTAATCATTTCGCGAATACTTGATTCTTACGTTTTGTTATATCAAATAAAATATTGTCAGTGGCAATTAGCACGAATAGTGCAACGCCAAAAAGAAAAAAAAAAGAAAAAAGAAGGCGCCAAATCTCATATAATTTAAAATTATTGTTGAATTACCACAAAATTAGTTGTAATTATAAAATAGTAGTTGTATATATTTGTAAATAGTGGAATAAACAATGGGGGGAAGTGGTAAGAAGAGAAAAAAAGCGGAGCCTCCTGATGGTCGAGCACTACGGGACACCATGGAGACTTCTTCCGACTCCGATGATTCAGTTCAGTAGACAACAGCAGGAAGTATCAAGTATTTAAAGTCCCCGGATACTCAAGGAAGTATCCTGAAAATAGCAAGAAAACAGAATACATAGTATTTCTATCACATCAGACTGGCTATTTCGCATGCTATATGCAAATCTTGCGTTACTGGCGTATTACATTTAAAATCTATAAATAAGTACAAAATAGGTATAACATTTGACCTATCTAACAATGCCAATGTATTCCTTCAATATAAAAAACTTCTAGATGAAATGGGATTAAATGCAACAATACCAGCTGTCGACACCAAGGTGACCGGGGTTCTTACTTCAGTCCCTACAGATTTGTCTAATAAAAGAATATCTGCTTTGATTGGAAGTTCCAGAAACGTCATACAAGTGAGGCGCTTCATGCGTCGAGTACAAAGTGAGGGTGGCGCGGTCACGTATGACCCCACTCAAACTGTTGCAGTTACTTTCGCCTCTACTGAGTTACCTCAATACTTGTACCTTGACTCCTGGAGGCACGAGGTAAGCTGTTACGTTCCTCCTGTCAAACAGTGTTTGCAATGCATGAAGTTCGGACATATAGCAAAATACTGTAAGAATGAAGTTGTATGCTCCTATGTACAGACAAGTATAGTTTTAAAATTTGTAAAGAAGATCCTATAAATGCTAAATGTGTCAATTGTGGTGGTAACCATGTTTCCATCTCAAACACTTGCCCACAGAAAAAAATTAAAATAGAAGAAAATAAAGTCAAGTCCAGAGCCGCTAAGTATTCTAATTTATTTAATGAACATTCTTTTCCAAAATGAACACAGAAGAACATTGAAACACAGATTTTTAATTTAACTAAATCAGATTTTTTTATGAATACTTTAACAAATGCTCTAACTAAAATTATATTAAATCAAAAAGATAATCCCATTATTCAACCTTCATAAAATAAATTCTGCAACAAACTTTCCGTAACAGTACTTCCACATCTAATAATGGATCTTAATATAATGCAGTGGAACGCACAAAGTATTTTAAGTAACAAACTTTTATTAACCCAATTTCTTTATGAGCATAACATACATGTTGCAATTATATCAGAAACCTGGTTAACACCCATCAAACATTTTAACATTAGAAGATACAAAATAGAAAGACATGATATTGGAAATAAACACAATGGTGTAGCTATTTTAATTCGCAATAATATAAATTACAGAAAAATAGTAACATATTCTGATAATTCTCTTCAAAATATTTGTGTAAGAATTACTGTAAATAATAGGGAAATAAGTATTGTAAGTTTCTACTGTCCAACAAATTGCACTTTGTGACATAATAGGTCAAATCACTATTTTAGTGATTTAATAACTGGTGAGCACAGCACGAGGCTCACCCCTTTTTGATTATGGACAGCCTGTGAGCATTGAAGTGAATTGTAATATTTAGTTAAAACATGATTGTGCTTAAACAAAGAAAAACAGCTGTTTAATTTACACGGCCCAAAATATAATTTAACATGGCGCAGCCGGAAACAAACAACGTTCCTGTTGGCACCAGGCCAGTGAGTATATTAGCGGATAACACAACGCCGGCTATGACGCTCGCCCAACCACCGCCATTGTCGTTCGAAGGAGACCTAGCAAAAAATTTTAAGTCTTGGCTACGCCAGCTCGAAATGAGCGATGTATATCATCGCTCATTTGGAGCGACAGTGACGTATCTGCAAAAAAATGCAAAACTGATTTTAAGTATACCAAAATGATCCCCATAGTCATGGACGTTAGGAGTGAAAACGCCACATTTGTTAGTTTAAAAAACAGCCGGTAGAGAGCCAAAAGACGTTGTAATATTCCATTTTGGCGCGCGAATACCGGGCGACAACGGCCGAACAGACAGTTGCGCGGGGGGCCCCCAGGGGCCCCGTTGAGTGTGCACGTGTCCGAGAGCTACATCGCCGCTAAGGTAAATATGACAAATTTTGGTATCCAATATTGGTGCTACAACGACGCAACTGTATTTTATGACATAATTAACTTGAAATGACAATAATTTTAGGTCTACAATGACTTATTGCACAATTGTGTCGTTGTTCTACCAAACATTTGATATTTTTATTGACTTTAATGTAAATATGCCAAAGTTGTTCTGAAATCTGAAACAATTATGACAAATTACAATAACATGATTTTAAATATAACATAATATAATGTGTTTTTTTGTTTTAAATTTTAAGCCATTAACCCTTTATGGGGCTCTGTCCATATATTGGACACCACACATTTTGAATTTTCGCGGCTAAACTAAACGTTGGACAAATGTCACTTTTATTTATTTATTTATAACTTTTCGCACAAAAGGTACAAAGGCGGACTTAATGCCTTAGGCATTCTCTACCAGTCAACCAAGGGTGGTGAAGAGATTAGATGGCAGGTGCTTTAATTGAAAGGAAAGGAAAGCATTGATTTGAGCGATGTTTAACAATGATAAAATAAAATTAACTATCAAAATAACGTACACAAATATATAAATAAGTCCTATACACATACATACTATTTACTATACTATATACTTACATAAATATATATATATATATATACAAATTCCAGGAAGAGAGATGTCGAGATGACTTTACTCTATTTGTTTCGAAAATAACTCTGCAATTTCCGCTTAAATGCATACCGACTGGTAGCCGTCCTGATATCAAGAGGAAGCGCATTCCAAAGAAGAATGGACTGAATATGAAAGGAAGAATGAACAAAGTCAGAAGTATGAGAAGGACAGAGTAGAAGAAGATTGTTAGAAGAACGTAGATTCTTAGCGTGAGAAGAACATAGGTATTGGAAGTGAGACACGAGATAAGAAGGAGGAGTGGGAGAGTTGAGAAGGGAGAAAAGCGTGGTCAAAGCACGCAAACTTCTTCTTTGGCGAATGGACATCCATTTGAGCTCAGACCTATAGCTCGACACATGATCATATTTTCTGAGGTTGAATATGAACCGGATACCATAGTTAAGCATAGCATAGCATAGTTGGCTCTTTGGGTTGAGCCTCTAGATACTGTTAACAAAACGTAAAAAAAAAAAATACTTACATGGCCGACTTTTATCAGGTGATCGATCTTATATCAAAAATTGATGATTTTTGAGTGTTGTTTATAAATCTAAGAAAATCTTCAAAAGCAATGAACCAAAAGGTAAGTTTTGTTTTACGTATCGTTCCAAATGTTGTAAATATGGGGTAAAAGCTCTGATTTTTGAGAATTTGGTTCACATGTCTTGTTAGAAACGAAAAACTATGACGTCCATATTTTGGACACTGCCCGCGTAGGTAATGGAAATTTTTCATGGTTCAGAATTATAATTTTGTTTTTTTTTTTTGTAACTGAGTGTTTTTATTTCAGACGATTCCATTAGATAAACTGGAAGATGTTCTGGAAGACCTGTTCGCATTGTCGGATGGTGAACACTCCGAAGACGATAACGAAAGTGACGAGAACGACACCGAAACTATTTTCATACCGCCAAGTAATGCTGAACTTCAAGAAATTTTGGATCCAAACTTGCCTCTTAGATCTGTATCAGTTTCAAACCTGGGGATAGAGTCGTCTTCTCCTGCAGGTACAGTTATACCACATACTAGCTCCACACAGCCACAGCCTTCTCCTGGAACTTCTAGATTGTCTCCTGTTCTAACAACTGTTTCTGCAACTCCAATACCAAGAACTATTACACGTCCTGCTGATGTAGTAGATACAGAATCGTCTGACGATAGCTCCGATAGTGATGACGGTGATGAACATTGGAAAAAAGCGCAGTTTCCTCACAATCCGCCAATTGATAAATTCGATGATAGAGTATTGAAACCGAAACAGTTTATTCCGAACCGAAGTAGTCCTGCTGTATATTTTAGAGCTTTTTTTACGGATGAAATCCTAGCTACCATTGTTGACCAAACTAATTTATATGCAACACAAAACCGCCAGAAAGACTGGGAACCTGTCACAATAGCTGAACTGAAAGCCTTTTTTGGAATTTTGATATTCATGGGACTTCATGTCCTTCCTAATGTGACACTATACTGGTCTTCTGATCCACTGTTTTGCGTAAAAGAGGTTGCAGACGTCATGCCAGTGAAGCGATTCAAAAAGATTCTGTCTAATTTACACATAAATGACAATAGTAAAATGCCTAAGAGAAATGAACAAGGGTTTGATAAACTCTACAAAGTCAGACCTTTGATCGACAGCATGAATGATGCTTTTCAAAATAGTGCATCATGCTCTTCCTCACAAAGCATTGACGAATGCATGATAAAATTTAAGGGTCGCAGCACGCTCAAACAATACATGCCAAAAAAGCCCATCAAGCGAGGATTCAAGGTTTGGGCGCGCTGTGATAGTCTGACGGGGTATCTTTACCAGTTTGAAGTATACACTGGTAAAAAAGACGACACGGAAGTTGGATTAGGTGCAAGTGTGGTGAAAGGACTGTGCAAAAAACTGATTGAACAAAATGCTGAAAACACTCATGTCGCGTTTGACAATTTTTTTGCCTCCTGTGAGCTAATGCAATTTCTATTCGAAAAAAATATATACTCAACAGCCACAGTACGTCAAGACCGCACAAAGGACCATGCGTCATTTTGGGCCCACTTTTCAACCTTGTCCAACAGTGATGAATTATATGTCATACGAAAGCTCTTGAAGTGTACTTTATTTCATTTTATGGCAGCTAAGTCGAAATCGGGCGCAAAAATAGTTTTTTTTTGCGTTTTTTGATATTTGTTTTGTTTTTATTTTATATTATGATTAGCTGTTTGTCAGTAGCTAGGATTATAAATAACTCTTATTTGACTAAAAATACACTAAAATAGATCAACACATAGGCCGTGTATTGCCCTGGAACATGTTATTTTGGTTTTGAATGATTAGTTAGTTTTGTTTGTACGATCATAATAGCCAACTAACTATGCTACTTAGCGGACGGGGTTTTTTACCTGCTGTAAAAAAACCTGTCTCCAAACTCCGTCACGGAAAAGGGACAACGCTATGAGTCGTGTATAACTCCGTCTCTCTCTTGCACCGGAGCCTGACACGTCATGGTATGGCTCCTGTTTTGTACCTGCGTGCACGCAGGACACAACCCTCCCTTCCCCCGCATTCTTACACCCTTACACAAACGGGGGATGATCATGTCTGTTCAGTCGTTGCTCGTACGTTATTTACGCTCGGTGTAAGTGCTTATTTGTGTTAATCTCGGCTTGTATTACGACTTACTGATCCCGGCTTGTTAATGGACTCTGATATCACTTTGTGTAAAGGATATTGTTGTTTAGTTTTATCTATCATTACCCTGGCTAGCATATGGACATTGATTTAATTGGTTTGTGACTGTTTGCAATGGCAGAAAATTGCTGTGTTATGTGTTTGCGTTCACGTGTTTTGCGGACAAGACGCCATGTTTTAAGAGATGATCTACCTGCGATTCGTCCACAGTTTGCTGAATATGTTCAGCAGAATGCTTTGATCCAGGTATGTACCTACCTATTACTGTATCATATTTTAACATTTCAATATCTCCGACCCAATATCGACTTAATTATGTTACTAAATAAAAAGTTTTTGTATTTATAATCGTTTAATGTTCAAACCTATAACCTACTTTGGATTATTGGTTTGTAAAAGAAGAATAATACAAGAATTTTATTATCAATAGACATAGTAATAATAACCGTCCTGGTGGACGTTCTGCTACACATTTTCTACCTTGACAATTCAAGTGCCTGTAAACGGTTCAATTGAAACAAACGTTTTGAGTTTGAGCTTTAAGTACATCATAACCTATCAGATTTGAACCATCGTCTAAACAAAATAATATTTTGTGAATATGATATCAATCGTCCAAGTTAGAAGTGCACCGATTATATACATATAACACTATCAAAATATCTGTGCACCTTGCTGGAATGCAATGCCTCTCGCAAATTCCCTTTAGCCACACCGCGCTCGCCATGTCGTCACACATACTGTATTAGAGTGCTAATATGACGTCATCGATGCCAGGTGCACAGATATTTTGACCGGGTTGTAAAGATAACAATATATAGAAAAAATAATAGCTAACTTAAAAAAAATCTTTTTGACAAGAGTTCTGCAAGACAGTAATCTAAAGAATAATTAGGAATATCTTTAACGATTTATGTGTTCATAAAATATAATCTTTGCAGGTAGTATTTAATAATACACAACAAGTTTGTCACCGTTGCTGGCAAAGAACCAATGCTGTTGTTATACAACGACCTACAGAGAACACCGATAATGATGGCATTAATGAACAAGGACCTGCGGAAAACGTCCAAGATGATGCCATTAATGAAGAAGGACCTGCGGAAAACGTCCAAGATGATGCCATTAATGAACAAGGACCTGCGGAAAACATCGAAGTTGTTGCTATTAATGAACAAGGACCTGCAGAAAACATCCCAGATGATGCAGTTCGTGTACAAGATCCCGCGGTGCAGAACTTTCAACAATTTTTTTATGCTCCCGAACATGTTAGAGCACCGAACTCTACCAGGCGTTGTATATTTAATTATTGTCACAATATTGAACGTCATAGAATTCCTAACACGATTATTGTAAACGTACTTTGTTCACAACGTTTGTACATCCCTGAAAATGCTAGAGTATGTACCGATCACCTGGAAAGTAACGAATGGCATTTATTACATGAGAATTGTAATGTTTCAAATGAGTTCAATGTTGCACATTTCACAGACATGTCTAATATACTAATATCTGCTGTTAACCGAAGATCGAGATTTGATTTCGAGTTTTTGGAATCAATAAATGACAACGATGTTTTTTTTTGGACTGGACTCACCATCGGCCAATTCAATACAGTATTGGAAGAAACTCCTTCGCTGACACAAACGGTTAATCGTTCGCGCACCGTGATCGGGGTTTACTTAGCTAAACTTAGAACCGGAGAGTCTAACGAAAGATTAGCTACTCTGTTTAATATGTCACGCAGGTCTTTGGAAAGAAAATTAACATTAGCTAGACAACATTTAGTGAGCGATTTTGTAAACATTCATTTAGGTATGGATAATATTTCCAGGCAAAACATGCTTCAAAGGAACTTGTTTTTACCAAAAATGATATATGGTAATGAAGAAAATACAAAAGCTATAATAATATGTGATGGAACATATGTTTATATAGAGAAAAGTAGTAACTTTCTCTTTCAGCGTTTGACCTATAGCCATCATAAGTTTCAAAATCTATTGAAACCTTTTTTAATGGTATGCAGTGACGGTTATATAATAGACGTTCTTGGTCCATACGCTGCAACAACAAGTGATGCGTCGATTATGACTAGCTTATGTGCTAATGAAGATAATACTTTTCATTGGATGTTTCATCAAAACGATGTATTCATTTTAGATAGGGGTTTCAGAGATAGTGTAGTAGATCTTCAGTCATTAGGATATGAACCACATATTCCTCCAACAAAGGATAGAAATGAAAGTCAATTGACGACCGAACAAGCTAATAAAGCAAGATTAGTAACAATATGTCGTTGGGTGGTGGAAGCGGTGAACGGCAAGTTTAAAAATAGGTTTAAATTATTACGCCAAGATTATTTTAATAGAGCATTGCCACATATGTTCATTGATTTTAAAATTGCGGCTTCTCTTATAAATGCTTTTTATAAAGTAGCCATAGACCACCGGCTTAGTCATAACATTTGGAATATTATAAATGAGAAAATCAACTCTCCGAATCTTTTATTTAATTATGTTACACTGAAAAACCTAAACAGGCAAAGGGTAGCATTCATAAGAATGGAAGCTAATCTGCCTCATTTAGAAGATTTTCCCCAGCTAACTGAAGATGATATATTAATGATTTCCTTGGGCTCTTACCAAATTAAACTTGCCAGGTCATACGTTAGTGAAAACTTACGGGATGGTGGTGTATACACAATAGAAATATATCGTGAAAACAATTTAAATGACTTAGAGCAATGCAATATTCAGCAAAATAATGTATGGTTGCTTAGGGGACGTGTACAGTCACGACACGTTAGATCGAGGATGTATTATACTGCAGAGTGTTGTCTTCTTTATGAGGTAGGTAGGTGGCGATAGTCTTATTAAGTTAAAGACATGTTAACGGTTTGATGGTAGTTTATTGAGTGTTCTCACAAGTGTACAATTATTTGCTTACAAGTAAAATGCTTACTGGGCCGAACGTTACGATTGCGCAGGTGAATGACGCAGATATCGAGTGATTTGCTGTGTAAGGTTTTTACATACTTCACCTCCCCCGAAAAGTAGTGGGTAGGTGGCCTCCCTTTTTTTTGAGAAAAAAAAAAAAGGTTTGCGTTTACGTAACATTAGGCCTGTACTTACATACTAATTAGCAACTTAATAGCTTAGTTAACGTAATCTCTTATTTTAATAACAATCTTTTTTTTTTTTTTTAATTACTAAATGGCTTGGTGTTATTTTTATGTACCATAATCTCTTTATTATTTTTAAGAATTTTAACATTTGGTGAGAGTTCCTCTATTACCTTAAACGGTCCTTTATAAATACAATCTAATTTGTTTCCGATTTGGTTCTTTATTAAAATCAAATCTCCTGGTTTGTAAGTTACACAGTGTAATTTCTGATCATATGATATTTTTCTACGGTTTTTACATTCTAATAAATTTTGTCTAGCATCTTGTTGAGCCTTTTGTAAACGGTACTTAAGTTCTTTTGGGTAGTCATCAAAGTTATACAAGGGGTCCAAAGACTCTGTCAAATTGCTAGGTATATTACAGACTTTGCCAAATACTAGTTCGTATGGGGTATATTTCGTTTGTGAATGAACACTGGTATTGAAAGAAAAACACCAGAATGGAATCCAATCGCTCCAATCAGTTTGATTATTCTCGCATTGAATTCTGAGGTATGCACCTAAATGCTTATGTGTATTTTCTAAACTACCTAAAGTTTCATGATGATAAGAAGTTGAATGAATTTTTTCTATGTTCAGTAACTTGCAAACTTCTGACATGATAGATGAAGTAAATTCGGTTCCCTTATCGCTTATAAACTGATTTGGTATACCGTAACGTAATATGAAATTGTTGACGAAACATCTGGCTACAGTCTCGCTATCTTTTCGTGGTAAAGGGTAAGCCTCCACAAACTTACTTAAATCGCATTGGATTGTTAAAATATATTTATTGTTATAATTATCTAAATCTAGTGGGCCCATTATATCTAAACTAACACGTTCAAACGCTGACTTGGCGGTTGACGTTATCGACAAAGGTTCTCTAACATGTTTGTTTGTCGTTTTTTGTATTTGACAACTTTTACATTTTTTAACATAATTCATGACGTCGTTTGACATTCCTGGCCAGAAATAATACTTTTTAATATTATTTATCATACGATTTATGCCTGCATGTCCACTCGTGGGCAAGAGGTGAAAGTCATTTAAGATTGTAATTATTTCATGTTCGTCGTCTATTCTCTTTAAGTCTTTAATTATTAAAAATCTTGGCGATTTTATTTTACAATCTTTTATACTGCGCAGTAAACAAGTAATATTTTTACTATTATTCTTATTCTTCGTAATAAGTAATTCATTAATATTCAATCGTATGCACATATTTTCTAAATCTCTCGCTAACTCCTCTGGGGATGATAACGATCGAGAATGAAGAAATACCGTCGATTTCGATGGGACGTAAGTGCAATATTTAGCATTTGATAGAATTATATTCGCATCATTTATTCCTTGATAATCTGAAAAACGTAACTCGACTATATTACTAGGTCTCTTAAGTACTTCAACAGTTGCAGGTTGATCAGACCCGCGGACTGAAGGAAGTTTGTCTATCTGTTTTCCTATCTGAGTCTTGAGTTTTTTGCTCTGAGTTCTGGTCAAAACAGATACTATGTGTTCATGCATTTCTTTCAAATTGCGTGACGTCACCGAGAGTCGACTTAACGCATCTGCAGCTGCATTATGCCGGCCTGGGACATATTCCACGATAAAGTCATATTCCTCTAAATACAGTCTGAACTTGGTCAAACGGCTGGAAGGGTCTTTTAAACTAAATAAATACACTAGTGGCCTATGGTCTGAGTAGATGATAAATTTTCTACCATACAGATAAGGGCGGAAATGTCGGACAGCCCAAACTATTGCCAATAATTCAAGTTCAATTACCGGGTACCTACTTTCGGCTGGCTTTAAACTTCTGCTAGCGTAAGCGATTACTTTTCCATTTCCGTTTGAAAGTACTGCACCTAAACCTAATTTCGACGCATCTGTTTGTAATTTAAAAATGTTGTTGTCCGCAAAATCTGGATAATCCAGTACAGGTGGATTCATAAGAGCTAATTTTAATTTCTCGAAAGATGTTTCGCAATCGTTTGTCCACTCGAATCGTACATCTTTTTTGCACAATCGATTCAGCGGAAACACGATGTTGGCGAAACCTGATATGAATCGTCGGTAGTAGTTGGCAAATGCGACAAAGCGTTTTACGTCGTCAGCAGTCCTTGGTCTTGGGTAATTACGTACGGTATCAATTTTACCTGGGTCTGGGAAAATACCGTCTTGTGTTATTTTGTGCCCTAGGTAAACAATTTCTTTTCGCATGAATTCGCATTTAATGGGATTCAGTTTAAGATTGACTTTTCTTAAACGGTTTAAAACGTCAATGAGGTTTTTAGTGTGGTTTTCTATACAATTTCCGATTACGACGCAGTCGTCGAGATATATAAAACATTTTTGGTAATTTAGGCCTGCCATTGCTATGGTCATGAGCCTAGAAAAGACACTAGCACTAGTTTTGAGACCCATTGGACAACGCTTCATTTGGTATTGTTTACCTGCTGTGAATGTAGTGTATTTACGGGAATCGTTATCTAAGGAAAGTTGATACATTTTGTTCAGGCCGAAAGACGTATATTTTCGTGAGTCGGGACTTAATGATAACTGATAATACGATTGTGAAAGGTCTAACTTCGAAAAATAAATACTGCCTGATAAGGAATCTAAAATTTCTGTGATATTAGGCAAAGGGAATTTATCGTCCTGGATTCTGTTATTTAACTGTCTGTAATCAATAACTAATCTCCATTTCTTTTGGCTTGATTTGTCTGCCTTTTTTGGAACTAGCAAGACGGGACTGGACCATTCCGAAACTGTTTCCTCTATGATGTCATTATCTAGCATTTCCTGAACCTGCTTCTCAATCTCACTTTTGAGAGCTTGGGGTATCCTATAGGGCTTTATATAAGTAGGGGTCACGTTGTCTTTTAAAACGATATTATGTTCCATCAAATTGGTGACTGATAAAGAATCGCCTGGTAAGTGAAAGACATCGGCGTATTTTGCACATATTTGCTCGATACTAAGCCTTTCTTCCTTATTCAAGTAATTTAGATCGAGTAGTTCGAATAAAGTTTTTACACGTTCTACGGATTTAGTATCTTTTGTTAGGTGTGCCAATTCAAAAGTATTAATTGGTTCAATATTAACATTAGAAAAATCTATCTCAATGTTCTCATTAGTCGTATTTAAAATTTGCAACGGTATGCCATTATATGATGGCTTTGAAATCATACCGGCAATAAAAACTCCTTGTTTTATTTCCTCTGCTAAAACTACACTATCTTCTTTTAGAATGCAAGGTATGTATTTAATTATTTCGCATCGTGCAGGTATCACATGAGTATACCTGTCCTTGCTCCTACCTATATTTAAACTAATTACGTGTCCTTTATGAGACAAACGTAAAATTTTTGTTTCGTAATCAATCACGGCATTATAACGCCTGAAAAAATTTTCTCCTAATATTCCATCTCCTGTACACAATAAGTCCTTAAATACATAAAACTTTTTTCTAAAACTAACATCCTGACATAATAAATCTAAGTATATATATCCTTCAGATATTAATTTTCCGCTAACGCCTTTGATAGTCAACTTATCGTATTGTAATTCTTTTAAATACTCCGGGTGGTCAAGTAACCACTCATATTTCATGACGCAAATGCTCGCGCCGCTATCTACTAATAAATTTATTACATTACCTACGCTTAACTCTATTTGAACAATACTACTAACGTTATAATTTAGAATAGGATGTTCATTAATTGAAGGGACGAAAAAACTCACTATTCGGTGCGGATTGAGCACGTTCAGTATTCTCGATCTGCTCTGGCTGTATTTGGGCTACATTAGGAGCTCCGTTAGAACGAGGTGGGGGGCCATATTGTCCCCGAAAAGAACCTCGTTGGTATCTTCCACGACTGTTAGATGATCGACCTCTATAAGAGTTATGAAAAGTCCTTGTGGTACTATTATTACCGCGCTGAGATGTTTGGTTATTATTATTATATGAGTTATTCCTAGGCGTGGCGTTGCCGCGTCTGGTACCGAACCTATTGGCATTTCCATTTCCACGATAAGACCTTACGTTCATGACCTGTTCTACTTTAGACGATAGGGAATTTTCGTCAAGGGCCGTTTGAATGGCCTCAGGAAGAGACTGAAATTGCCGGGCGGCGATGATGGTGCTTAAACGTGGATCCGACAATCCGTCAGCGAAACGTTTAATTGCTACTTTCTCATTTAAGGGATGGAGTACATCGAACTTTTTTGTATCGCCGTCGGCTTGAGCTATGGTCAGGTTCACGAATAATTGCTCTAATTCAGAACCGAACTTGTCGATGGACCTACGACCTTGGTTGGCCGAATTAAGTTGTAACTGAATAGCTACTGCGGATTTTTTTTGCAATAAATGCGTGCGCATGTCTTTAATTAAATCTGTAATTGTGGAGTACTCTGATTTTAATCTAAGTTTAGCACCACTAGAAATTCTAGTCTTTAAAACAAAATTAATTAATTGGGTTTTTCCTTGATCATTCAGCATATCGCTATAGAGTTGTGTGCTATCTATTAACTGGATAATGACGCTCTCCTGGGCGTTCATTACTGGTAATAGGGCCAAAGCCGTTTTTAGGTCAAAGTTACTCGTAGCCATATTTTCTGTACTATCTTCGAACTCTAGTTCTTCAAAATCAGTATACAAACTTGTAATTGTCTTGTACAAAATATGTATGTCATCTATATATTTATTGATGGGTAATAAAGTGTCATTGCTTATCTCAGAATTCTCTATCTTTACTCTAATGTCTGACGAAATATACTCCAGACGAGAATACAATTTTTGGGCTTCTCTAAATTTGTTTTTGGCAGTCTCGGAACTTTGTCTACGAGCTGGGCCTATTTTAATTGAATAATCTCTTATTTCTTTCAAGCTTATAAGTAAATTTCTTAATTCTTGCAATGACATTACATAATACTACTTAAAACATTATTTAAAAATAAAATAACTTAGCTAAAGGGCGTCATGACGGAGTAGCTCATCATCAGCGGCGGCGTGGCGCGGAGCGTTGCGCGTGCGACGGGCAGCAGGAACTTGGCATCTGCTTGATTTGGGCCGGGATTACCCTGGACTCCTCTTGATGTGGGCCGGGATTACCCTGGACTCCTCTTGATGTGGGCCGGGATTACCCTGGACTCCTCTTCTTTCTTCTTACTGGTTTGTAGTTCGTGCGAGGTTATCAATTGAAACGGCGTTTAATTCTCGCCTCAAAGTGCTGATAGCGCTGTTGCGGCACTTCTTCAAGATATAGTAGACGGTTGCAGCGACGATCAGAACGACAGCGACGATCAATAAGGTTTGAATGATGTGGTTTGATTGATGATGCTCCAACGTGGTATTTGCGGAGGCTTCGCCGTTGGCATTTTGTGCGACGACCACCTCTTCTTTTGAGTATGTCTTGCCCATATTTATTTATTTCTTCCAAAAATCTCCCATAGCTTATTTCTTCTTTAAATCTTCTAAGTTGGCCGGTGTGGCAGGGTCGCCATGCAGAGTGTTGTCTTCTTTATGAGGTAGGTAGGTGGCGATAGTCTTATTAAGTTAAAGACATGTTAACGGTTTGATGGTAGTTTATTGAGTGTTCTCACAAGTGTACAATTATTTGCTTACAAGTAAAATGCTTACTGGGCCGAACGTTACGATTGCGCAGGTGAATGACGCAGATATCGAGTGATTTGCTGTGTAAGGTTTTTACATACTTCAATACCTACGTCTTAATTGACCGTGACCAAGTAGGCAAGGACGCCATTATACAATACTACTGTACATGTCTCACGGGCAGACGCACTATCGGAAGTTGTGCCCATGTCATATCCATAATATGGTACTTGGGACTAGGTAGACATGGGGATGGTTTCCATCGACCAGCAATACATTTAGATGAAATTATTATAGATGCCTTTTAAAAACTGCCTTTTATGGCTGTTATGTGTTTGCGCACACACTTGTGCACTTTAATATGTCCCGCGCAGATGGCTTGTCTCCGCTGAGACTGGCCGCCGTGGTCGAAATTCGGCCAGAAGGACTATTATTTATTATAATTATTATAACTAATACGTTCTAAGACGCGCCGAGAGGCATCACATAGTAGCTGTTAATGTTGAAATAGTCCGCCTCTGTACACTTGTGTGTATAAAACATTTAATAAATAAATAAACTCGTACAAAATAAGTCGTTTTTTATTTGTAAAGAACACTCACATCACAATCACACCTAAAAAATATTGTACAAGACCAAGTCGATATTTATCATTCTTTAATTTTAACCGCCTCTGTGGTCTAGTGAGACCACTTAACTTCAGACCCAGAGGTCCCTGGTTCGATTTCCAGTTTTTTAGGTTTAGTTGGTGGTAGGGCTTGTTCTAAGACCGCCTGGCTAGCTAACGCCATCTTATCTAAGTCTGTCGCCATAGTAACAATGTTAAGCATTGTTGTGTTTCGGCAGTAAGAGGTAAGATAGCCAGTTCCTCTGTGGTTGATGATTCCGGGTGAAGCTCGTTTCCACCTACGGCCGATCACCCTTGCTACCAGGTAAGATGGAGGCCGAGAGCTTTTCCGTTATGCATAAATAAAAAAAAAATGAATAAAAAAGGAGCAATAAGTAATAGGTCATGCGCATTTTTCATTTACAATATTGTTTTTGAACGCACTAAAATGCCAATTTCGCGCTGGATTTGAACTTAGCTACCATAGAATGAAATAAAGTACACACTAAGAGCTTTCTTATGACATAGGTTTCATCACTGTTGCACAACTTGCACAACAACAACGAAAAGTGGGCCCAGTGTTCATACAAAAGTGCCCATGGTCCTTTGCCTGAATTGATAAAAAGCCACAGGAAAAAGAAAAATACATTTGTTCCCAACGAGTAACACCCTCAAATGTCACACTGTTACTCGATGGGAATGTTTTTAAGAAAAAATTCCCACTGTTACTCGATGGGAACTTCTTATTAGTAATTTCCCAACCAGTCACAATATTACAGTAGTTAATGAAAAGAAGAATTAAATCGGTTTTTACTTTAAAAACATTTATTCGTCATATTGCTGGTGATTCTCCTTTGAACGTTTTATTCTTAAATAATTAAATAAAATTACAATACCTAAATACATACATACATACATAGACTCACGCCTGTATCCCCGAAGGGGTAGGCAGAGGTGTAATATTACACCCACATCTCGCCATCTATATTTAAGTCCCACGTAATAAGGGGGGGGAGGTACCTAAATACAATCAGCTTTATATAATATATCAGAGTAAATCATCACATTTTACAACAATTATCAGTTCTAATTTCTAATGTTAATTTGAACTTTAAACAATTTTCCAAATACATATAATTAGCCATAAGTATGTTGTGACAATTAAAATTATGTATAGCAAAATAAAGTTATGATAAGCCGGCAACATCAGTTATCGCGAGTGTGTAATGGCGGTTATTTTCTATGCACATTTAATGTAAAAATACTTTTGCATCCCTCTTCCCGCGGCCCCGGCGGCGGCGGCCACGTGTCGTAAGTGGGGGAGAGGGACGCAAAATGAATTAGTCAGAGCAGTGCAACGAAGCAAAGTGCACGTTGTCGACAATGTCAGAGCCCACCGCATCTAGTTCGTCCGGTCAAGTGCCATTAAATTTAATTAAAAGGAATGGTGGGACAATTTTGCTACGAAGTGGACATCAATTTTATGCTAGACGAAAGCATAGTAGCGGATTAATAGTGTGGGCGTGCACAAAACGAAACATTTGCAAAGGAATCTTGAGAATAAAAGTAAGTACCTATATAATAAAGTTTACTGATAAACCTATGGTTTGTTTGTTAATCAATACGTTTATTTGTGAATGAATGCTTTGCATTATTTTCATAAAACTATAGATTTGTTTTATTTCAAGCTACTTAAAGTCCTAAATACTTATTCGTTTTCATTTCTTCCAAGCATACGCTATTATTAAAAGCGGCTTAAAACATTTTTTCTTAAGGCTTTTAAAATTGCTTAAAACTTGTTTCAAAATGTATTATTAATAAAGCCGAGTTTACACTATAAGACAACATTAGGCGCGCGACAAGTGACGTTCAACATGTATGCTAAGTAGTAGTAGATGCGTCATACACAAACGCGGCATAAACACTTAATCGATTTATTTGGAACTGTTATAAACACGTGTTTTAAAACAACTTGTTTTAATCATACGCAGGGTTAAACAATATGACGAATATTACTAATACGACAGCTTTGACTCCTGTTATTATTGTTGCTATTTTCTATTTATAGGATCAACGAATACTAGACGAGACTGCTCATAGCCATGCTCCAGACTTTGCGAAGAACGAAATTGATGAATCAATCCATAAATTAAAGACTGAATTGTACAAACCGGACTTTCCTAACATTCCACAAAAATACAATTCCATGATAGGCAACCTTAAAGATGCCGATATAAATATTGTATCCAACATACCAAAATTTACTAGCGTTAAAAGTACACTGTATAGACAACGGAACAAAGAAGCTGGAGTTTCAAAGATGTTATTTAAAAACGCTCTTGAAGTCGAAGTGCCACCAAGATATAATAACTTTTTGTTAGCAGACTACTCAAATAAAACTAATAATACACGAATAATAGTATTTTCCTCGGTGGAAGCAAGGCAAATTACATGTGAATCAAAAGAATTTTATGGCGATGGCACATTCAGAAGCTGCCCTTCTCCATTCGTGCAATTGTATACAATTCATGTAGATACTGGTAGTACAATAAACCACACAAATATAACCCCTGTGATATATGCTTTAATGACCAACAAAACAATGCAGAGCTACTTAATTCTGTTTCAAATGATTAAGTCGCAGTTGCCGGATTGGAATCCAACAAAATTTAAACTTGATTATGAAAAGGCTGCAATGAATGCCATTATCAAAGTCTTTCCAACAGTCATAATAAAAGGTTGTTATTATCATTACAACAAAGCCATTTTTAAAAAAGGAAAAAGCCTGAATATGACCTCACGAACGTCACAAGATTTGAAGGAGGTGCGAATAATTGAACTTAGTGCGATTCTTCCATTATTGCCCGAAAACGAGATAATTAATGGATGGGTTTACATAATTGCTAGATACGGAGATAGTGAAGGTACAGGCACAAAAAAATTCATTAACTACATGGAAAAACAGTGGCTCCGTGAGGAATATTTAAAAGTGTGGTGCGTTTTTGGTGACGCCCATCGCACAACAAATGCACTCGAATCTTGGCATAATAAACTAAATAAGACCATTGGAACAAAACACCCGAATATTATGCATTTCTTGCACACAATTGAAGAAGATTCTTCTCAGAATACTGTCAGAAATGTTCTGAAACAACAAGGCAAACCGTCAAAAAGAAAACGGGGTAAGAAATCTATATCAAGAGACGAGTTTATTCAGGAAGTGCAGCTGGAATTAACACAAGGTCTTATTTCAGTTGGCCATGCTTTGGAGATTTTACGACACTAGAATTAAGAACTGATACTTATTGTAAAATGTGGTGATTTACTGTGATACATACATATAGGTACAAACATAAGGTTGATTATATTTAGAAAATTGTTCTTTAAAGTTCAAATTAACATTAGAATTAATAACTGTTAATTGATACATGCATATAGGTACAAACATAAGGCTGATTATATTTAGAAAATTGTTCTTTAAAGTTCAAATTAACATTAGAATTAATAACTGTTAATTGATACATGCATATAGGTACAAACATAAGGCTGATTATCATATAGGTACAAACATAAGGCTGATTATATTTAGAAAATTCTTCTTTAAAGGTTCAAATTAATATTAGAAATAAGGACTGTTAATTATTGTAAAATGTGATGATTTACTCTGTTATATTATATAAGGCCGATTGTGTTTAGATATTGTTACTATGACTAAAACATTAAAATGAGAATTACTAGCAATATGACGAATGTTAACGTTTAACGTCCGTAATTAAGTAACTGTATTTACCAATGTTGTTATTTTGTTGATTTTAATAAAAATTTAAAAAACCGATTTAATTCTTATTTTCATTAAGTTCTGTAACAGTGCGGTGTAACAGTGTGACTGGTTGGGATTTTTTTCTGAAGAAATTCCCATCGAGTAACAGTGTGACTGGTAGTGTGACCGGTTGGGAATTTTTTCAGAAAAAAATCCCATCGAGTAACAGTGTGACATTTGAGGGTGTTACTCGTTGGGAACAAATGGAAAAATACACCTAAACCAGCTGCTCTAAAATTGGCCAAAGGCCAACACAAATGGCGAGTCAACAAAAATGTTGCATTCTTCGTATGGATGGATACCAAATTGGTATATGTGTTAAGCACAGCATATCACCCTCGACAAAAGAAAACCTGTAAAAGAACGCAAAAAGATGGGACGAAGTCTGATATTGCTTGTCCTTTGGGCATTTTAGAGTACACAAAAAGGATGGGAGGTGTGGACAGATTCGACCAGAAAAGGGGCACTTACCCTATTTCAAGACGCAGTAAAAGGTGGTGGATGCGTATATTTTATTTTTTGGTGGACGCAGCTATCACAAATGCCCACATACTTCATACTCACAATGACAGAGTGCATAATCCAATAGGTGCATTGCAGTTCCGCACTGACCTGGCACGAAACCTGATCAACAGTTACAGCTCCCGGAAACGAAGGGTATCTGTTTTGCCCAACTTTGTAACCAAAAGACCAAAGGGACCAACAAGCAGGCAGAAGTCTATTTATGGTATCCCTGATGAGATAAGGCTCAATGATGTGGGATCGCATATGCCGGGAGAGCTGCCCAGTTATAGAAGATGCAGAGCTTGCAGCAGTAAAGCTCTTGGAAAAAAGAGCAAAATAGAGTGTGTCAAATGCAAAGTGCCATTATGCATTGCACCTTGTTTTGCACAATTTCATACGTGAGAAAGGGCAGTGTCCAAAATGTGGACACCATAACTTTTTTTTAATAAAAAAAAAAAAAAACTTGTTCAAAAATTTTCATTAAATATTAGTTTTAACATCCACGTGTTTAATTTCTAACATATAAGCCAGAATCTTCTGCCCCATAAAGGGTTAAAATGGGAAGCCGAGCACGAATGTTAGTCAAACAAGTGAGCAAGAATGTTTAAAATCTGGTAGTATTGAGGATCAATCTGATGCTTCAAAACAAGTTATTTCCACTAGTGCAAATGGTAAATAAAACTCTATGCGCATTTGTTTATGTTATAACAACGTTTTCCGAGTTAACCTTTCTTTGCTTTTCAGGAATATTTTCTGCAGAACAAAAAGAACGTAGCAATATCATTACAAATATTGTTAGCGATTGCTCCAGTCAACGTAAGTCAGTTTTTCTACATTACAATCATACAGTTATTTTTTGGATTCGATTCTCGTGATTGTGGCGTTGTAGTTGTGTTCGGATTAATTGCTTGCTTTAGATTATTGTGTACTTGTTTTAGCACTGACAATGACCGAAAATGATATTTCTTCTGTAAATAACACCGATCCGTCACCAATCCTTGCAACAAGTCACGAAAATGACAGTGAAGACGAAACTAAAGACTTTTCTCCAGATGATAGTGGTGACGAATATAAGCCAGAGAAATCGGTCCAACGTAGGCGTATTGATTCAACGTCATCTAGCTCATCGTCAAGCTCTTCATCCTCTACTTCATCGTCTAGTTCGTCCGATACTACTAGTAGCTCATCATCAACACCGACTGCTCAAGATTCTGTCGTAAATTCTGTATTAAATACCAGCCAAGATTTAGGGCTATCTTCCGATACTACTGTTGCCAAGAAAGGTAAAAAGAGAGTTCGTAATGAATCAGCATGGATAAAAAAATGTACGAAAGCGGCAACGAAACTCTGGAAAGGTATACATTTCTAGAACTGGAAAAACAGTTGCAGCAAAATCAGTTAAACCACTGTGGCGACATCGAATTACTCGATACCACGGCACTAGTGCCCACAACTGGCAACACGAGTTCGCCATCTAACCGGGCCGCACGAGTTTGTCACTGTTTAATGTAAATACTGTAATAATATTGAATAGAGAGTTAATGGTGATACGGACGTTTTATTTACACCGTCACCCTCCTCATTGGTGACCCGCGACAAGAAAAACGCTTTCGAACGCTTACAGTGAAGTGCAGTGCGCCAATATCGCTAAAGATCCAACACGGATTCAAAAGTTTGCGTCGCCGCCGCCATTTTTTTTTTGTCCGGCTGGCTGCAAATTCGTAATTGCGAAAATTCTACGGGTGCTCCGCCATCGACTAGACTGCTGCAGCAATCAAGCGACTAAGGCAATTTGCAAGACTCATTTTGCTTGCCGGGTCGCTAACTCCGAAGTTGCTCCGAAGTCAACGCTGACGCCTGTCATAAACTCGCGGCTTCTGCTCGGTCCGCGCACGGTCACGACCGGCGCGCCCGCCCCTAGCAACAAGTTCCGGCCGTCAACGTTCAGCTATCAGCATCAACCAGGTGGTAAAATCAACAATCCGGTGAGCGAACTCATTACTACCTACCTACACCTAAGACCTACTCCTGCTGCGGTCTCTACGATACACAACGCGTGAAACTCGAACTCTGTCGAATAATTATTCTTTATCGGAATAGTGCGTCATCGAAATTCCGATAGAATCTGCGCCTTCGGTACAATCAAGTGAAACGTTGCACGTAACTTGCGGAGTGTTGTGATAAAAACTAAATTCGCAAAAATTACAGAAATAAATTAACTTTCGCGACCTGCCGGTCGATTCTGTTAAAATCTCACCGTGAATACTTAGGTGAAGTGAGCGTGGAGTGAGCTGTCAGTGTCATCCCACTGATGCTAGGGATTGACCAAGCATTACACTTACAATCATAATCGAGATTTTAATAATATTTTTTATCAAAATTGTATTGATCATTTTATATTATTTCAAAGCTAGTGTGGCGAACCAAACTAATTGTCTATGGTTCCCACTGTTGGATTTATAGACAACACTACGGTAATCTAGAGGTGATGATCCGCTTGAACGTACTCTGGTCACGTCGGCCCCGCTCCATCAATTCAGTTTAACGAACGAGTGACCGCGAGTTCCCTTTAAATTTAATTTAATTTTATTTTATTTCAACCTTTATTGCTTTACTATAAGGTCGGACACACACATTCCGTGTATTTAGTTGATTTCTTGACTCTGTGCCGCGTACTAGGATGTATGACAACACTACAAGCGTTCAACCAAAAAAATCAAATAATTAAAAAAATATGACGTCTTGTCAGTGGCGTACGACTCGCGCGTGTGTTGTTTACGTGATAAATAATTTGTGTTTTAAGTGGGTTTTCAAGTGTTTTAAGTGCTATGGCCTGTTTAAGTATGTGATAAATATTATAGTGAAGTGAATTACTGCAGGATTTCAAGATCGGTGAGTGAAAAAATATTACGTAATTTCGGTTTTATTCCACAACCGGCGCTGACCGATTCATGTTTATTGTTATTACGTGTATGTGTTTTCAGATCCTTATTTTAGTACAGTGTGTTATTCTAATACCACTACTTTTATAACAAAGTTGAAGCATTAAATAAGCTTTCCACAGGTACCAATATTTTTATTCTACGTATCAGATTTATATTTATAAAACAACATTTTGTTTCCATTGTCTTGGCGGCCATTGTTATTTTTTTGCCGTCGGCAAATTTTTTCAACTTTGGGCGCTCGTAAATAGTACATATTGTACTAATGCTATGTGGTTTTATTAGTTTTGCGTTAAGTATATACACATAATGTATTTAAAACCTTAAACAATATAGGTCATCGCTCGTTTTTTCGAACTATAACCATTTATTTGAAAACAAAGTTATGATTTATGGTTGCGTCATACTAACGAACGATTTGATTACATGAATACTATCCTATTTCAAACGAAACTCCGCTATCTTAAAGCCCCGTTCCTTACCATAACAAAAAACACAAGTGTTAGCACCATTCAAATAAACCCAAGTCGTAAAAATGCTTTGTTTACATTATCGGGCGGCCGAGCGGCGCCCCGCCGCGCCGGTGACGCATCTGGCATTCAGCCCAGTCTTTTTTTTTTCGCGCGCGGGTTCATACGACCGGTTACGACACCAGATTGGTACATAACACCCAGGATTTGAATGTTGATGTAAAACCTCCATAACTAGCTAATTATTACAACGCTCTATGTGAATAATACACGAGTCTTATTCTGTGTAAATGTGATGTGGTATAAACGTGTTTCTTCCGCTGTCGCTTGAACAATGTGCTGTGACATAAATACACATCTTTATCAACTGGATCGAGTTTCATTCATACTTGTAAACAAGGCGCCACAAAGCGCCTAAATTGGTGACCCCGACGATAGAAGAACATTATAAGTGTAAAATGAAGAATTGGAATCCAGTATCGTGAAGCGCAACGAGCTCACACACCCCGGGCAGCGGGTTTCTTCGTGAACAAGTTCATGTCGGTACGTACTCGCCGTCATTACGCGAGTAATACATGAAAATCGAGGAGTACTTGAACTTTCGTGCTATTAGTGCACTAACCAACGAGATAGTTCGGCTGTGCATACCTTTTGAGCCATAATACACCGTGTTTGAACTTTATCGACCTGAAGCAAGAAAAATCATCTAATTCCGCGACAACAGCGCCATTTTTTCTTGTGCGGATTTTTTAAGAGTTAGCGCGCGAAGTTTGACAGCCTGACATTGACACACGTCTCCTGTCATCATTATCTGCAAACGTCAAACGTAACCCGGCTGCGTTCCAGAGAAACTCGAAACGTAAAGGTGTGTTCCATATTAATAGTGCGACAACAGAAGCCTGTAAGTTACTTTAATTTTTTTTTTCTGAACTGCTTCGATGGACATTCCTATAACCTACCTCAAATACAACGGTGTGTGCAACAATAAGTGCTTAATTTTAAACTAATGGCCTAAACATAACCACATTTAATTGTATTGCACTTCTTTGTTTTGTGTATTCCTCATGTTTCGATTTATGTAATTTTTAAATGTTAATATTCCATGGGGAGCATGGACGCAATGCTAATGGTAATTTGAAAAGTGAGTTTTGGAGAACATTTTTTTTTTTACTGTTTACACTCCTATTTTACACTTTACCTTTTATTTGTGTGCTGCATGTATCTTTTTTATTGTGCGTGTTCCATTCATTATGAATGTCCTTTCTCATGGTGATAACTAACTCTTTGATCTCACCTCTGTGCTACTATTGTATAAGTTATACCGTATTCCTCTTATTAGGGTTGTGTTTTTGTTTGTGAGATAAAATAAATTGTATAGTAACACAATGACTACTGAGGCAAAGGAAATTTTCCTGGACCCTGCATCCGGAACTGGTGGTGAACAGTCCGCTGACCCGTCCCCATCTAGATCTCAACCAATGAATGTCAATGCAGCAGGTAGGGCATCATCATCATCTAGTGATGACACCAAGGAACAAATTAAGATGCTCCAACAACAAGTGGCGGATTTGACACGGCTTGTGACCGGTCTCACCACAAATAATGACAGGAACAGCCGCAGTCGCTCAAGCTCACGCTCTCGCTCACGCACTCCTAACGGCCAATGCTGGTATCACAGGCGATTCTCGGCGAAAGCTTCCAGGTGTTTACAACCGTGCACTTGGTCTGGTCCCGTACCACAGGGAAACGTGTCCGTTATGCTAGCGTACACCAGAACTGCAACGAGTTAGTTTCTATGCCAAAAAACTCTGTGTAAATACTGCCTAATTACTGTAAAAATAAAAAAAAATCTTCCTCTTTAGTTTAGGAAATAAACACCATTTTCACTATGTACGCTAGCGTCACGATCAAGCTAGCGTACACATGGCCGTACTCGAAAACGGCTAATTGTAAAGCAACAGATTTGGACACAAAAATACTGTTCTAATACTTCTCCCGCTATGCAAAATTTCATAACGATTGCTCTTGTAGGAACAGAGATATTGAACAAGACTTTTCAATGACATTCGGAGCTGGCGTCATGGCAGCGTACACATAGTAGTTCTTATAGAAAGGGAACTTTTCTTGTAATGAATGCTATATATATAAATAGTGCGTGAAATTCTGCCTCTATTAGTGTAAATACTTTATGCGAATTCGCAGGGGAATAAGCAAAAAAACCTATGTTAAGTTCTAGGAACAAATATACTGACGTACTGTCGCGAACAAAATGAATTATTTGTGAAATTAAAAACAGAAATATAGCATTATTTTCTAATACACGCAGGGGAATAACAAATATACTGACGTACTGTCGCGAACAAAATGAATTATTTGTGAAATTAAAAACAGAAATATAGCATTATTTTCTAATACACGTTAGCATGATGTGTTTTGACATAAATAAAATTAAAATGATTACATACTGTAACACCGCATTGCAAGTACGACATTGCACGGTGTTCGAAAACAGTGGCCCCTCAAGGAAACGACAGGGGCAGGCGCGCGCGCCGGAATTCACCCGCGCAACTACCCCTCCAAGAGCACTCGGCCGCCCGCTACGACAAGGGCAATACGTGCCGCGCGTGAGCACGTCCGTGATAATAATATTATCATCCCCGTAGAATGATAATACTAAAACCGTGTTGTGTATGTGTACCAAATAGTTGTGTAATTAATAATATTATATCAGTACGAAGACAATCATCACAGTCATTACATTACCTATTTATGTGCTTGACTGTAAAAAATTGGTTTGTGTGAAATGGAAAATTTTCTAATTCTAATGTGAAATAGACAATACGTTGTTCGCGCGTGCACAACTTATGGCAGCTCTCATGGTCTTTAAAAAGATGAGAACAATATCATTGCCGTTCACGGATTTAGTCGGACCCTGATGTGTTTAGAATTGTGGCAGTCAATTTATTAGGTAAGTTTACAAATTATTATTTTATGAATTACTAGCTGATGCCACGGCTTCGCCCGCGTGAAATTTTGATCCTGTTCCCGCGTCCCTTGGGACACGTTTCCCGGGATAAAAAGTAGCCTATGTGTTATTCCAGGTTCTATTCTACCCCTTTTTTTTTTTTTTTTTTTTTTGTGGGTGGAAAATCATCAAATAACTTCTCCCGCTCTGGGCAGAGCAGGAGGGCGTGTCAGACTCTTACTGACTAAAACCCACCCGTGTTCCTTCAGTTGCCTGTGCCAGGGGCCACGGTAACCCTCTTGGACTTTTCCGCAACCCTAGCAGGCATCGGTCCTAGCAAACCCCGTCATTGGTGCTGACATCTCTTTGAGGCGCGCGTGGAACACAACGCGCCGTCGACCCGGGCCTGGTCCTTATCGAACGGCGAGCTGCCCATTGCTCGCCGTTCGCAAGCCCGCGCCTACGGTGGCCGGGAATCGGCCTGCGATTCCCGACGCCCAGGGCGTCTCCTGCGGCGGCTAGGGGCGTGAGGGCGCAAACTTTGCCTCTCCCTCACGCGTTCCGCCTCCTCCTTCGCGAACATTACTGCTTCGCAGAAGGAGGTGACGGCTTCCCAAGCCCTCTCGCTCCGTACCATGGCCTGGACCAAGGCCGGACGCGAGAGATCGCCACCGCCAATCGCCTCCACGAGGACACGGCGGTGCTCCGCCCAAGCCGGGCAGACCTCCACCGTATGCTCCACCGTGTCCTCCGGGCGATCCACACAATGGTGACACCCGGGCGTTTCCTCCCGCCTTATCCGGAACAGGAACCTCCCGAAACAACCGTGTCCGGTGAGGACCTGCGTCAGGCGGAAGGTGAGGACGCCGTGGCGCCTCTCTAGCCACTCCTCAAAGAGGGGACTTATCGCCGCAATTGTGGCGTGCCCAGCGCTGGGTTGCGACAATCGCACTCTCCATGCCGCCCTGAGATCCCGCCGGAGCTCTGTCCGCTGTACCGTGATTTCTCGCGGCAGCGGAGCTACGCCCCGGCGTTTCGCCTCCTCGCGCCACTCCCAAACGTGCGCGAGGACTTTTGCCTCCAGATCCCATGGCGGTAATCCGGCAAGGAGGCTCGCCGCCTCACCGGAGACCGTACGGTATCCCCGGACCAGCCGGATGGCCATGACCCTTTGGGGCGCGTTCAACCAGCGGGCTGGCCGCCGCCTCAAGGAACGCGCCCACACCGGTGCCCCGTAAAGGGCCATGGACCGCACGACCCCCGCGTAGAGCCTCCGGCAGGAGGCGTTTGGCCCCCCTAGGTTGGGCAGGAGCCGCTTTAAGGCAGCCCCGGCCCTTTCCAGTCTGGGAGCCAAACGTCGGAAATGCTCCACGAAGTTCCACCGGCTGTCGAGGACGAGTCCCAGGTACTTCATCGTCGACTCGACGCCGATGTGAACCCCTCCTACCGTTATTTGGGAACCCGACGGTGGCGTGTTCCGAGGACCATGAAAACACATGGCCTCGGACTTGTGCAGGGCCACCTCGAGTCCCAATTGCCGGATCCTCTCGACGATTGTCGCAACCCCGCGTGTCGCTAGTTCGGCTGCCGCCTGGTGCGACCTCCCCTGCGCCAGGACTAGCGTGTCGTCAGCGTAACAAACCACGCTGACGCCGCTGGGGAGGTCGGCGCGCAGCACCCAGTCGTAGCCGATATCCCACAGATGCGGCCCCAGGACCGATCCCTGTGGGACACCGCACGACATCTCTTGCCGGTTCCATACTCCCTGGTGACCGGGGTAGATGACGGCCCTGTCCGTCAAATAGGCCTCGACCACACGACAGAGGTAGGTCGGCATCCGGTGATACCGGAGTGCCTCCCTGATGCAACTCCAGGGCAGGGTATTGAAGGCATTGGCGATGTCTAGAGACACCGCCAAGACGACCCCACCCCGGGCCACAGCATCCCCCGTCGTGAGGGCCCGCACGCGCATGATGGCGTCCACCGTAGAGCGCCCCCTGCGGAAGCCAAACTGGCTCTCCGCCAAATCCGGCCCCACCCGCACCAGCCGCCCGACGAGGCGGTCTGCAATGACTCTCTCAGGTTCTATTCTACCCCTGTACCAAATTCCAGCCAGCCGTTAGAGCGTGATTGTGTAACAAACTACTAAACATCTTCACAAACTTTCACATTTATAATATTACTAAGATGTTGTCATTTTGATATCCTAACTTTGGTCATTTTAACTTTTTATCTTGAGTTTGTTCAAATTAAAATGAAATAATTTCATATAATTATCTTCTCTTTTTGTAGCAGGTTTAAATAATTAGTAGCCACGTATGTAGCCGGTACGCGCGGGCACTATTTATACATTCATGTTCATCCCCCTCCCCCCGGTCGTAAACCACATAGTTCACCGTCCCCAATCCTCGTCCCAGACCCTGAAGTTGCATAAAATCTACTAATTCTATTTAAAAATAGTAAATCTAAATACAATTTTATTTTACTTATTTCAGGTCGAAGCCAACAACTGCAGCGATAACCCACGACCATGACGTTATCGTAAACTGGACAGTACCTTGAGTCATCACGACACGTGCCTCCGATAAATTGATACTGGATTGAACTGAATTATGGATACTAACTCAAAAAGGGGTCCAAAACCGAAGGTGCCATTAGAGATACAAAAAGATGTTTATTTACAATTCAAAGATGACTTTTGTAATGGCATAATACCACCTATTTCGCATACTGTCTATAATAGTGTTCAATCTGCTTTAAAAAACAAAATGACAAAAAAGGGTATTCAAATGAGTATAAAAACTAATTATGTTTTTTTCTTTGGACATGTCATGAGCAAAAAAACACTCCCTTTTGTCACTGAACCTATGAGCTGTTCTTCTTCTGGCACAAATTATGACACGGACAATCCAGAACAGGACCGTTCTTGGAATTCTTTGACTGATAACAGTCCTAATAGTATAATACACATTTTATGCGTAGATAAAATAACTTGGGAAGAAATCAAACCAAAATATTATCACTATCGTCGTAATAGTAAAACGGATTGTAAACAACAAAAGAGACTTAAGCTCCAAATAAATAGGTGGACCAATGTCATACAAGGACAACTGTGGAATGCACTAAAATTAAGCTGTACATGGTGTTTTAAAGGAAATTATGCCAAGAGTGATTTTGAAGTTACTTGTAAGGGGTATTGTAAACAATGTCATGCAAATATCACAGTCACATCACAACTTAAAACTGAAAATTTTATTGAATTAAAATGTTTAATAACCAATTGGCACAATGATTACAAACATTCCGTTACTATAAAAAATCATATTAGGGCACGTACACGGCATATTCTTTCTCAAAATTTGCAAAATAGATCACCTATATCGGTCAGAAATGAACTAGCTTTTAAACTGATGCAAAAAAATGATGAAGAACCTCCAGTCCTACCAAAATTAGAGACATTACGTCAAATAAAACACCAAAGTAGGAAATCGTTACATTTTCACGAAAACCTTATTTTATCGCTTACGTGTATGGCTTTTACTCCACCGTATGATAAATGTGTGAGAGCTGTATCAGCACTCCCTTTTTATGTTTATTATTGGACAGATGACCAAATAAACTATTATCAAAATTGTCAAAAAACTTGTAACTTTATAAGAGTCTCTATAGATGCTACTGGATCCCTATTTTGTAAAAAAATAAGACCAATTGTTAACGAACACACGGAAATTGCAGAAAAATGTCAAGGCCCTATATTTTTGTACACTATTATGACCGATACTACGGTGAAAAGCAGTGTGCCATTAGGGCAGTTTATTTCTGAAAGACATACAATGGCTAGTATTTCGCAATGGCTAAATACTTGGCTTTCAGGCAGGAAACCTCCTAACGAAGTTGTTACTGATGACTCAGCCGCCCTAATTGGAGCTGTTGTTAAAGCATTTTGTGGTTACAACTCCACAAATGAATATTTGGACAGTTGTTTTAAATTATTAGAAAATAAATCAGATAAAGTCCCCATTTGCCACGTTAGACTGGATACATCTCATTTTTTTAAGACGCTCTATAATCTCACTGTTTTCAAACATGTAGACACGAGAATTATCCATTTTTATGTACAATGCTTTAAACAAATAAAAAATTCTATATCTTACATTCAGATTAAACAAATTATTCAGGATATTATTATTGTGTCCAAACATAAATATCGCGGAAGTATAAATGGACAACAAACACGATGCGAAAGTTCACTACAAAAATTACGAAATATAATTACAGCAGATAAAGAAACGAGTTACCTAGAATACGAGAAAAATGCAGATTATCCAAATTTTGAAAGTAATAATATTTTCGAGGACACTGACATAGATTTAGATACGACATTAATAAAGTTTATTGAAGACGTTGATGCTAAGGAAGATTTATTTATCACATTAAGCGGCGATGACGTAACCGAATTTGAAAACATATTCTATTTTCCACTTCTGAAAGGTACTTTAATCAGACTGTTACGCAAATTACCTATGTGGGGTAATATCATGTGTCCTTTTTTTCAGTCAGATGTTTGTAATAATTCAAGCTCTAACATAGAAAGTTATTTTAGAGATATCAAAAAGCTATTTTTCAATTTTAATTTTGGTAAACTGCGTATTGACGAATTTATCATAAAACATTATACTCTAATAACAGGAGCGTTAAGACTGGGTTCAAGCGATTTAAATAACTTAAAAGCTGAAGAGGAAATGGATGTAAATTCGCGTAATGAAGACGACATGTTTTACGACAACTCTATTTTTAAAGATAACCCCAAATATATTGAAGATTGGCGAGGCCTTGTCAGTAAGCAATATAAAAAAGTGCGTACTACTCGTGTAACATTACACGTTCTACGAAATGGTAATATTAGCACGTCTGGAAACTCTAACATTTTCACCAACACATGTGCATTTGACTCAGTAGTACAAAGTTTAGGTATAGCTTACTTAGACTATCCACGTTTTAAGAAATATATTTCTGACAAAGAAAATATTCTTACAAAATTGATTCAAAATCTAATTATATCAAAACCAAAATCTAAGCAACAATATACCACTAAAGGCATATACGATTCAAGGGCTAATATTTTAATGGATATATTTGAAAACGAAACAGCAGCGTCAGCAGATAATATTATAAATTGTGTTTGTAACGTGACACGAATAATAGACAATATAGCAAAATATGACTTATACAGTGCAGGACGTAGCTTAAAATGCACAAACATAGATTGTGATGTTAATAAGGATAACGTTCGAAAATGTAGTTGGATACCTTTGAACACAAATACCATTGAATCAGAAGGTTTGAAGGCCTTAAGTAAAGCAGCTTTGATTACAGATTCGTATAGAAAATGCAAAATTTCGGCTTGTGTTGGTTACAATAAATACGAATATGATTTATCTAATTTAATTTTTTTCGAATTTAACGATGAAACTGCGGTTAACATAAACGACTTCCCGAAAACGATTGAATTAAATGGGAAATGCTTTCAAATTGTTGCCATTGTTGACTACATTAATAATGGCAGTAATAGCATAGGACATTATAGAACACGGTGTTTCCGTAGACGTACAAAAACTTGGCAGTGTTACGACGATATGTTACCAACACAACGTAAAAGTAAGTCTCCCCCCCTTGTTGTTCCCCACTGTGCTATTTATATCAAGCTGTGATGATTGTTTATTTAAGTAGAGATGAATCTCTATTATTATATACAAATTTCTGTAATGTAAATTTTTAAATTATAACTATTTTGTATACAAGTTTTAAAACACTATTGTAAATAAAAATTAGTTTTGTAAGTCTAACTTAAACTGTGATTTGTCAGTAACAATGTGATTATACTGTGATTTAATATAGTAATTATTTGTACAAATGAATGATTTCATGCAGCAGTTATTATTAGTAAATATTCTCTAAGACTGATTATTGTAACGGTTCCTAATGTGATTATACTGTGATTTTTAATATAGATACTTATTAATGATTGTACAATTTTTATTATTTGTAAATATTCTCTAAGACTGATAAATATGGTTAAATCGTAACCTGTTATGTTGTATTACATTATAAACACAAACAAAAACTAGTACTAAAAAGAAGTAAATTGTCATTATTGTACCAAATCAGTAATAATATGATTATACTGTGTTAAAAAATAATTGTTTTTGGCATAATAAATGTTATTTGAATTTTTCCAATTATTTAATTTTCACTCAGAACCTTATCTACAATGAAGTGTACATACTCCTAGTTCAGTACTTCATCACGTTTCAGTTTTAGTTCTCTATTAAAAAAAACTTGACAAAGCACCTTTGAGCATATCTGTACCTGTACTATGAACAGAAATTAACAGGGTTTTTTACTTATTCCCCTGCGAATTCGCATAAAGTATTTACACTAATAGAGGCAGAATTTCACGCACTATTTATATATATAGCATTCATTACAAGAAAAGTTCCCTTTCTATAAGAACTACTATGTGTACGCTGCCATGACGCCAGCTCCGAATGTCATTGAAAAGTCTTGTTCAATATCTCTGTTCCTACAAGAGCAATCGTTATGAAATTTTGCATAGCGGGAGAAGTATTAGAACAGTATTTTTGTGTCCAAATCTGTTGCTTTACAATTAGCCGTTTTCGAGTACGGCCATGTGTACGCTAGCTTGATCGTGACGCTAGCGTACATAGTGAAAATGGTGTTTATTTCCTAAACTAAAGAGGAAGATTTTTTTTTATTTTTACAGTAATTAGGCAGTATTTACACAGAGTTTTTTGGCATAGAAACTAACTCGTTGCAGTTCTGGTGTACGCTAGCATAACGGACACCAGGGAAACTCAAGCAGCAGTCAATAGTGGCGACCACTGACTGCTCCCTAGCAAGTCGCCGTCTATTTGTTACAGATCGGTATTCGGGCCGACGATTTTTAATCGACACCGGATCCGATCTTTCGTGCTTACCTAGATGTTACTCCCAGGGTAAAAAGCAGCCACTTCCTTACGAACTTTTAGCAGCCAATGGCACTAAAATAAGCACTTTTGGTCTGGTCGAACTCAAATTAAACTTAGGTTTAAGACGCGATTTCTCATGGAAATTCATAGTCGCAGAAGTAGGAACTCCAATAATTGGTTCAGACTTCCTGGCTCATTACCACCTTCTACCAGACTGTGCTCATGGAAAGTTGCGAGATGGTAAAACAGGGTTGTCAGCGGAAACCGAATTCTCCTTAATCGACCAACCCAGCATTAAACTTATCCAATCACCTGACTCACCATATTCGCACATTTTAGCCGAATTCCCGAGCATAGCACGTCCTCCTGGCGCACCTAAAGATGTGAAGCACTACGGTGCACTTTATCAAAACTACCGATGGCCCACCCGTGACAGCGCGACCACGTCGTCTTGCTCCACTAAAGCTTCGAGCCGCTCAAACAGAATTCGAGGAGATGATTCGCGTAGGCACCGCTCGACCTTCCAGCAGCTCATGGTCCTCGCCGCTACATCTCGCGCTTAAAAAAGACGAGACTTATCGTCCGTGTGGCGACTACCGCGCACTAAACGCCCGCACAATTCCGGACTGCTATCCTGTCCGGCACATAGGGGATTTCGGCCACAACTTATCCGGATGCTCAGTTTTCAGCACCCTAGATTTAGTTAAAGCATACCAACAAATTCCAGTAAATACTGATGATATTTGTAAAACAGCCATAATAACACCTTTTGGACTCTACGAATTTCCGTATATGACTTTTGGCCTTAGAAATGCCGGACAGACATTTCAAAGGTTCATAGACGAAGTTGTGCGAGGATTTAATTTCTGTTTCGCCTACGTCGACGATATCCTCGTGTACTCGAGAGACCCCCAACAACATGCTGAACACCTCAGACTCTTGTTTCACCGATTGCACCAGTATGGAGTAGTCATTAATCCGGCGAAGTGTGTACTTGGGGCAGCCGAGGTAACGTTTTTGGGTTACCGTATTAACGCTGCAGGCACCTTTCCTCCCGAAGACCGTATCCGTGCTTTAGTGGATTTCGGTCTTCCTAAGACCGTACAAGGCGTACGTAGGTTCTTGGGCATGGTTAACTATTACCGCAGATTTTTGCCCGACGCCGCTAAGTATCAGGCACCTTTAATAGACGCAGTCGCTGCAACTAACAGCAAAGGCGCAAAACCATTTCCATGGACGCCAGAGCTCGAACAATGTTTTGATGACTGCAAGAAGAGCCTAGCTAATGTTACTACTCTATCGCACCCAAATTGTGAGGCCCCTTTAGGCCTTTTTACCGATGCGTCGAGCATGCATATAGGTGCATGTTTACAGCAGAAGGTCGACGATAACTGGCAACCCCTAGCATATTTCAGCAAAAAGCTTACCGAGAAACAATCTCAGTGGCCCGCTTATTATAGGGAACTTCTAGCCGTGTACGAGAGCGTTCAACACTTTCGGCACATACTAGAAGTGCAGAACGCAACAGTTTTTACTGACCATAAGCCCCTCGTGTATGCCTTCACGCAGCGTCGTGACAAACTTCCACCAACACAACTCAATCAACTAACCTTTATAAGCCAATTTACCACCGACATAAAATATATTAAAGGCACCGACAACGTAGTCGCAGATGCTATGTCGCGGGTAGAATCCATCTCATTGGAGGAGGACTACCAAGCCCTTGCAGCGTCGCAAGAAAGAGACGAGGAAGTCAAGGAGGCAAATGCATTTACTTCTTTAAAATTGAGGAAAATCGTTGTTCCAGGAACGAATACTCCCATACTCTGCGACACGTCGACAGGTAAACCTCGCCCATACCTCACCTTACCTTTCCGTCGAGTAGCTTTTGATCGACTGCATGGTCTCAGTCACCCTGGCGTGAGAGCAACCTTACGCTTGGTGGCCGAGCGATACGTATGGCCGCATATGAACACCGACTGCCGACAATGGGCGAAGTCATGCTTACAGTGCCAACGCAGTAAGGTGACCAGGCACACATCTGCACCGTTGATGTCTTTTCCTATTGCATCAAAAAGATTCTGTCATGTCCACATTGATATCATAGGACCACTGCCGCCTTCAAGCAATTTCACATATTGTCTTACCACGGTTGACAGATTTACGCGTTGGCCCGAAGCGTGGCCTATGACATCTATCACGGCGGAAGAAGTGGCAGACACGCTGGTGACCGGTTGGATATCCCGTTTCGGGGTGCCAAGTACCGTGACGACCGACCAGGGTCGCCAGTTTGAATCGGCTCTGTTTCGGCGCCTTATGAACGTGTGCGCGACAAAGCGGATTCGCACAACCAGTTACCACCCGTGCGCAAATGGCATGGTAGAACGCATGCACCGCCAACTCAAAGCTTCCTTAATGTGCCATCCCCAAACGTGGAGCAAGGCACTTCCACTGGTACTCCTTGGCATGAGGACCGCACTCAAAGAGGACCTTAACACCTCGTCCGCTGAGCTAGTCTATGGAGAACCTCTTCGACTTCCTGGAGAACTTATCATGCCAGCGGAAGAACCCAGGAGCCCAAACGACGTCACCGATTTCGTCACGGAGTTGAGGAGCCGGATGGAAGTTTTACGTCCAATGCCAGCCTCACGACACGCTCGACCGTCAACCTTCGTGTCCAAAGATTTAGCGACGTCAACCCATGTCTTACTCCGCGACGACACTGTTCGACGGCCTCTCCAACGTCCATACACTGGCCCATACCGTATCCTGAGGAGAAGGAACAAAACCCTTACCTTGGACATGAACGGAAGAGAGGCTACGGTCAGTATGGACCGTGTTAAGCCAGCATACCTGGACTCTGAACTAGTTTCCTCACCATCTGTTTCAGCTCCCGTTCCAGATTTTCCTTCCCCACACCCAACTCCCTCCACGCCAACTACTCCAGTCCCTTCAGACACTGTCACCACCAGAGCTGGCAGACGGGTTAAATTTAGGGACATTCTAGATTTATAGTTTTTATGTTATATTGTGTTTTATTTTATTTTTTCTGTGTGTACCTTGTATTTCTCCGTGGGGGGGTGGTGTGGCGAACCAAACTAATTGTCTATGGTTCCCACTGTTGGATTTATAGACAACACTACGGTAATCTAGAGGTGATGTCTATGACACCAGATTGGTACATAACACCCAGGATTTGAATGTTGATGTAAAACCTCCATAACTAGCTAATTATTACAACGCTCTATGTGAATAATACACGAGTCTTATTCTGTGTAAATGTGATGTGGTATAAACGTGTTTCTTCCGCTGTCGCTTGAACAATGTGCTGTGACATAAATACACATCTTTATCAACTGGATCGAGTTTCATTCATACTTGTAAACAAGGCGCCACAAAGCGCCTAAACTAGTATGTAGCTAAGTGGCTAAACAAAACTATTTTGATGGTTTTAAAATAAAATAGCAAAACAGAAATTCAGTTAGAAAGTCAATGCTGTTTTTTTCTTTGTTTGCCTTAGGCGCGAGTGCGCCATGCACGGAACTGTAAATAAAATATAAAACATTACAAGTTGAAGACCGCTACAAAAATAGAAACGCGTAAGTATCGTGTACGTTACCCCAGCAAGAAAGTGTCTCCTAGAGTTATAGGAGTAGAACGTATAATTGGTGCCTTATCTGCTGTAAATGTGCCCCCACATAAAAAATGTGTGCCCCCTGTCGTTTTGGAAAAAAACGGAAAAAACGATTCTTGCTGGAGTAACGTTTTTCTAGCAGGAAAATTCTAAACGAATGATCGGAGAGAGAAAAATTGTGCATGGCCAGAGAGCTTATATGTGTGCCAAAATGTGCCCCCAAAAATAAAATCTGTGCCCCTTCAGGTTTTCGAGATATTGCATTTCCTGCTGGAGTAACGTTTTGACGAATCGTATATCTCTACAACCATTGCATGTGCCCCTGTAGAATAAACATACACGAGTAGCTCTTAATGTGTGCCCCATTGTGCCCCAAATTAGATTTACGAAAATATTTATAGTTTTCAAGTTATCGCGGTTTTATGAAAACCCGAAAAAACATCGCAGCGCCTAAATTAGACAAGGCACAAGTTCGCTGAAAACTGTATTCGGTCCCTCTTGACGCTAATAATAACCATACAAAGTTTCAAAACTGTTCATGCATGCGTTTTTGAATAATTTCGCTAGAAGTCAAAACGATGGTGTCATAACTTTGACGGCAAAATACAAGGAACCGGCTCAATCCCAGATTTGTAGGTGTAAACCAAAATTGTGTGCCTTTAGTCAAAAATATATGGTGAAAATATTCAGCTTGGAATGTTTCGCATTAAGTAAATATTAACAAAAAAACCAAAATATGTAAGCAACGGCTGGTTATCCGACCAAATTTGAATGACTACTAAAAAGCGACGGATTCATACATATCGATGACCTTCTTTACTTTACTCACTAACCGGTTCACACGTGTTGTGTCTGAGTACACTGACGTAGAAAAGTAATAACTTAATAAGTAATAAAATAAAGTTGTTATTGGATTATATTCTACTAGCTGTTTCTATGACACATGATTAAGTACATTATAAATAGTAGCCTAAGTGCTATTCCAAGGTAAGCTATCTTCTCGATTCAAAATTTCATTAAAATACATCCAGTAATTTATGTGTGAACGAAAGAAATACATCCAGATATTTGCCAGATCTTTGACCCAAAATTTGATTGGTCCCAATGTTTATAAAAAAAAATAGTGCATGAAATGTGTGTTGAATACCTACTACTAAAAAGAGGTAGCTCTTTTTTGTATATAAATAAAAAGCCCGTATTTGTTTTTAATATATATATATGGATAAGCCGTAGGTTAGATAAATTAACAGTAAGTTTTTCATCATTAAGGGGAATGCTCCAACCAACCCGGGAAATTCAAAATATCTTGCGTTTTTTGCAATTTGCAGGCCAGTGCTAGGTTGTATGTTGATTAAAATATTATTCTCGGCTGTAAGACGTACCTATGTAGTTACAGAATTATAATCATCAAAATCACCAATACAACCCTCCAAGTTCATAAAGGCGTAGGAACAAAAAAAAAAACAGAAATTTTGCGGGCTGGTTGGAGCATTCACCTTACTTAATAGAAGATTCCCTTTTTCGCCTTCCCACACCGGTGCATATATCTCTGGCCCCGCGGCATCCGCTGACGTCGTGTCGCAAGGAGTCGCTTTGTCTAGCTTGGAAAAAGTGAGACAGCTAGTACGCGTACGGTGTTAGTGTGACAGAGACAGTTACGTGTAACGTCGCTCTATTATGAATAATAGTACGAAGTGTTTATTGACTAGGAAGTGCGTTTGGATTATTACTTGGTATTGGTAAATAGTTGCAGTTATGTTATGACGCCAAGGACACTGTTACGTTGAGTCGCGCAGTTGCACTGATACTGTTTGTTTACTTTTTTTTTAAGTTGGTTCAAAGTGGCGTATTAAGCATTTTATAACAATTATTTGGTTGTAGGGGTGTTGAATTTTATGGCACGATCTGCGGTGGTAAGTATTTAATGGCATTGTTTTGACTTATTTAAAAATACTTGTACACTTATCAAGTACTTGGATTTTTTTATTACTGTCTACGACGAGACACTGGAGCTTGGTGCTCAATAAAACGAAGGAGTTTTACTTTAAACTATGGATTTATATCAGGAGAAAACATTACACTTCGTTCTATTATGAATTTAAATAAATTAGAATACAAAAACAAGTTAAAATATGCGGATCGATGTTCGTCCTTATTAGAGTTTTTGTTGTAATCAATTAATCCACAAGTCGGGTAGAAGTTTTTCCTTAGCCGATTTATTTGTTTGTGAACTACCGTCACTTATGTGCGTCTGATCGGATACAGTCTCCTATAACAACTTGTCATGGAGACTAAAGCCACTAAAGCATCAGGCGCAAACATCTTCCCCGCCGTTAAAGGCCTCCGGTCTTTAACCTTCACTCAATAAGATGCTCCGTCGCAGGCAGAGGACAGAGCCGTTTGAGGGGCCTCCGATAACATCCCTGTGGTGTTTGAACATCTGCGACCCGACATATTCCATCAGGACCCGGAAAAAGTTTGCTGATTCGGCCCGTACGCCAGCACAATGGTGGTAAGTTGTCTTCCTGAATCAGTACTAGGTCGCCAACGCTCAGTGGAGTACAATCGGTGCGCCATTTTGATCGTTGCTGCAGCTCAGCCAGGTACTCCCTCTGCCATCTCCTCCAAAAGTGCTGCCGGATTTGTTCAAGTCGTTGGTAGCGCTTCAGTTGAGTGGACTTGCAATTTTCTAGGCTCGGTGAAGGCAGCGCAGTTAGCGGCCGTCCAAGCAGGAAGTGCCCTGGGGTGAGGAAAAGGAGGTCGTTTGGAGACATGGACATGGGGTAAAGTGGGCGGCTATTTAATATGGCTTCCACTTGTGCGAACAACGTGGATATCTCTTCAAAATTTAAATGCGTGTTGCCCATTACACGTCTTATATGATGTTTAGCGGATTTTACCCCGGCCTCCCAGATACCACCAAAGTGGGGAGCGTAAGCAGGTGAAAACAAAAATTTAATTTCTTCATCGTTAGAGAAATCTGTAATTGCTTGGCGATTATATTTCAAAAAGTTGCCAATTTCTTTGGCAGCGGCCACAAAATTGCGGCCGTTGTCACTAAAAATTTCAGTAGGCTTACCCCGACGGGATATGAACCTACGCAGGGTAAGAATGAAAGCGTCCTTCGAAAGATCACTTACCGCTTCCAAGTGTACGCACTTGTACCTTAAGCAAACAAAAATGCATAAATAGCATTTTGTGACCCTTGATCCGCGACCCTTCCTATTTGAGATATAAAAGGGTCCGGCAAAATCTACACCAACGCTACGAAACGGGAAATCCACCGTAACGCGCTGAGAGGGCAAGTTCCCCATTAAGGGTTTTAAAGTCTTGCCCTGTACCTTTCTGCATGTGATGCAGTTGCGCACAGTCCTCCTAGCGAGATGTCGCCCATTGATAGGCCACACGTATTGCCTGACACTAGCGAGGAGAAGCTGTGGGCCAGCATGTAGTTTGTGTAAGTGTTCCCGCTCAAAGATTAGTTCAGTGAGATGGTGTGAGGAATGTAGTAGGATAGGGTGCTTGCTGCCAAATGGAATAGCGGAAGCATCCAGTCGGCCTCCTACTCGTATTAACCCATTTGCGTCCATGAAAGGTGTAAGCGCTATGATAGGTGATTTTGTACTAATAGAATTTTCTTTAGTTAACAAATCGTACTCCACAGGAAAAGATTCCTGTTGAGCCTTACGACATAAAAGATAAAATGAATTTTGTAATTCTTCTAAATTAAGGGCATCACAACGCCGAGAATTAGGATTGCGCAAATTATAAAAATATCTTAATGCATACGCGTAATCTCGTTTTAACTTATTTAATTGATTATATTTATGATAGGGAATTATTGAAGAATTATCTATCTTAGCAACAATGTTTGACCTTGTTTCAGGAATTTCAAAATCGTGTTTATTTGGTAAGGTAGGCCAAGAAGATTCGCCTTGAAGTAAAAATTTAGGCCCTGACCACCACAGACTACGATCTTTAATCTCTTCGGGATAAACGCCGCGCGAGACGAGATCAGCAGGATTCTCAGAGGTAGGTACATAACGCCAACAAGAAACATCTGATGATTCCAGTATTTCTGCTGTTCTATTAGCCACGAAGGTCTTTAATCTTCTAGAGCTGGTATGCAGCCAAGCAAGGACGACACTGGAGTCGCACCAATATAGTTTACGTGCTACTGGGTACCTCAAGGAATCCACGACGGCCTTGCAGAGTCGAACAGCTAGTAAGGCGGCACACAGCTCCAAACGAGGTATAGTACAGGCCTTGATTGGTGCCACCTTTGACTTGGAACACAAAAGGTTGACATGCACGATACCTCCTTCATCAATAGACCTTACATAGACGCAAGCGCCATAAGCTCTTTGGGAGGCGTCGCTGAACATATGTAGCTCTGTAACAACAGGTGACTCACATAGAACCTGCCTCGGCAGTGTAAATGTAGCTAGACTAGACAGATTATTGGAAAACTTACGCCAAGCTCTTTCTATTTCCTCGGAAAGAGGTTCGTCCCAGCCAACCTTGTCAAGCCAAAGTTGCTGCATTATTAATTTAGGAATAATAATACAGGGGCTGACAAAACCGAGTGGGTCAAAGATTTTAAACGATGTTGATAAAATATAGCGCTTTGTTAATTTGTCATTGATAGGGGGAATTTCGAAAGAATAATGTAGACTATCAGTTTTAGAATTCCACCCTAAACCGAGAGCATTTGAGGACTCACTAATGATAAGGGTGTCTGTAGAGTTTTCGGAGCAGGCTTCAAGAACGCTAGCCGAATTAGATTTATATTTTCGTAGATTGAAACATGCCGCCTTAAGGGCTTCCGATACAGATTTTTGAATATGTATAAGTTCCTTCTCAGAATTACAGCCCGTAATTAAGTCGTCTACGTATAGATCATGTTGTATAATCGTTCTAATGAGTGGATCCCCGCACTCCTCACCTGATTGCCAAAGACACCTTGTACTCAAAAAACTTGCACTTGTGAAACCATAAGTCACCGTATTTAAACGTAACGTCTTAAGGGGCTGACGCTCATCTTCTCTCCATAGAATAAGCTGAAGATTTCGATCTGACTCGTCCACCAATATTTGCCGAAATAATTTTTCGACGTCTGCTGCTAACAGATATTTGTAGAATCGAGCTCGAATTAATATGGAGAAAAGAGAGTCTTGAATTTGAGGCCCAACCATTTGTATGTCATTGACAGAGAGGCCCGAGGAAGTGCGAGCTGATGCATCGAAGACTACGCGAATTTTTGTAGATTCGCTGTTTTCTCTGAACACAGGATGATGAGGTAAGAAATAACATAAATTAGAATTCAAGTTATTTAGCGCAATTTCAGAGAGGTGACCTAATTCTGCATATTCTCTGATAAATTCAGTATATTGCGACTTAACTTCAGGCTGCCTTCTAAATCGGCGTTCCAAATTATAAAACCTTTTCTTGGCCATTTTGTAGGAGTCACCGAGACAATCCGGTGAATCAATAAGACAGAGAGACTTGACAGAGAATCTGCCGTTTCTTAAGCGGCCGGTGTGCTGTAAGAAATGCGTTTCACATGCCTGCTCGCCTTCACTTAAATAAGATTTAGATGGGATTTCTTCAAGTTCCCAAAATCTATTTAATTTTAATTCTATGTTTTCATCATAAGAAAATTGGGTAAGTACATGATTGCATTTAATATCCTTAGGTTGTTTATGTTGCAGGGGGCCTCCAATTAACCAGCCCAACTTTGAGTCGTGCAACTTAGGATAATTAGGGCCTAATGAGCGCTGATCACAACCTATAATGTCCCAAAATAAATCTGAGCCTATTAGAATATCTATGAAAGAAGGCTGATTGAATTTGGGATCTGCTAAGATTATATTTTTAGGAATATTAAACGATCTAATATCAATTACCGCATTGGGGACTAAAGCTGTTAGTTCTTTCATAACATAAAAGTTAGAAATAACGTCGAATGGTGTATTTAACGATTTTAATTGGGCAATGCAATATTCAGTTATTGTGCCTGCATCGCTGTTGCCAAAACCGATTACCTTTGCAGCATTGATAGGGCAGTTCTCTAATGATAACCTTTGTTTCAGGCCTAGACTTATGAAAGAGGATTGGCTGCCACAATCAAGCAGGGCTCGCACCGTTTCAGATTTACTTGTCTTGGGATTGACTATTTCAATCAAGGCAGTACAAAGAAGAGCATGTTCGTTACCTTGATTGTTACAGTTAGCCAACGTCTCAGAAGGACCGTCGGTATTAGTACTAGCTAAACTGTCAGCCTTTCCATTAGGAAGGTGCAACATAGAATTGTGTCTCTTGTTGCATTCACTACAACGGCCTAAACGACATCTAAATGTAGGGTGACCCGACCTTAAACAATTAAGACACAATTTCAATTTAGTTGCCTCGGCTATACGCTCGCTTATGCTCCTTGCCTTAAACGATGGACAATCAAATATTTTATGATCAGCATTACAGCATCGGCAGAGGTATGACGAGGATGATTGTGTTTGTGGTTGGTTACTACTGCTAATGTATGCATGTGCTTTAGTATGACGTATGTAGTCCGGTTTCTTTGAATGGCCTGCTGAACGTTTATCATGATTGGGTTTAAAGGCGTTGTCTGACTTGCTGCGGTGCAAGGCCTCAAGCACGGCTGCACGATCATTTAAAAATTTATAAAATTCCTTAAGCGTAGGGGTGTCTGTTGGCAACGCGTTACGGTGTTCCTCCCATTTAACAAAGTTGTTATTGTCCAACTTGGAAGCGACTAAGTGAATGACAAGGGCATCCCAATGCTCAGTGGTTTGTCCTAAGTTGGAGAGGGCACGCATATTTTTTGTCACGTGGTCAACCAAGAAACGCAATGATTTTTCGGACTCCTTATTTACAGAATTAATGTTAAATAATGCGCTGAGATGATGACTTATCAGCAAACGTTTATTGTCGTAACGTTCAAGTAATAGGTTCCAAGCTTCCCGATAGTTATCAGTAGATACTTCTAGATTTGAAACGGATCGTGCTGCTTCACCTTCTAAATAAGAAATTAAATAATGAAACTTGTTCACTGAACTAATTCTACTATTTTCATGTATTAAGGATTGGAACGTGTCACGAAACTCCATCCATCGGAAGTATGATCCGTCAAATTTAGATACCTGTATCAAAGGTAGCCTGAAACCGATCTCATTATGATCGACAGTGCAATTAGTTGTATTGTGAGGACTGCTTGAGTCGTGGACGCCTTCATCCCTACCGTGCATTTGTAACAACTCTTGAGCCATTACAATATTGCTAATGAATTCCTTCTCTATATTTTCTCGTTCTTCAAGTTCATCCTCCAACCCACTACAATTATAAATTTCAATTTGACTTTGTAAGTCATCGAACTTTGAAGATAAGGTTTCAAATTTACTAAGTTTAAGTGTAAGTTCCGCCCTATGTGTTGTAGTAAAAGTGTCAAACCGTGATATTTTTTCTAAATAATTTTTAAACTTTGTTACTTGGCCATTGACGGAACTACGTCTAACATTTAATTCCGCCAAGCTCTTGGCATCATCACCTAAACCCATTATGACTGTTTATTTCAAACAAATTCTCACGAAAAAGAAATTAAAGTTAAGTAAGTATGTAAGATTGAAATAAACTTAAGAAAACTAACGTTAAAATAAACCAAATAAAGTAATAAAGAATACGCTCACGCCCCTGGTTGGTGGTCTCTGCCGCACGGGAAGCCGAAGTCGCAGGCACCTGTCTGCGGACAGCCTTAGGCTGCACAGACGTTGCGCGCTACGGCAACGACGCCCAGCGATGCACGGGAAACGTAGGCAAATCTGAAATGTTCGGCGGAATAATCACTAAACGGAACTAAATAGGCACAGCAGCCTGTGGAAATATTTTCCTAAAAGAAATACAACAAACCTAAGTTTGTAATAACTTCAGGTTTGTAGGTACTTTGAAATATAAATAGTATAAAATTCACTTGAAAATCCACCCAAAACGGTAAAAAATTGAAATATCCAGGCGTAGATATCCTTAGAAACTGTCGCTGATACTAAATAATAGCGAACTTATGGAAATGTATAGAAAACCATAATTTAAGAAAGTATGACGCAATACTGTAACCTTGACAAAGGTGAACCTATAAAAATATGAGATTGCACAAGTGGAAAACCATACAGACATTGGATAAGGACGTAGGCTACGTGGTTTGAATGGAAGTTTAGGGATTAAGGAAAGGCACTTAGCTGCAGAAATTCTGCTGCGCTGCGGTGTGACGCTGTATTTAGCATCAATATCCGGCGGTGCTAAGTACTGCTTATGTTCTTCCGATGTACGTGCTTCTTCCAAGGGCTGGATGCGGCGCGGTGCTGACCGACTGACAGCTGCGGCGCGGTGCTGACCAACTCCAGCTAGACCTTGGTACTCCGAATTTCCTTTCCGATTCTGTCCTGTCACGGTCGCCAATTATGTCTACGACGAGACACTGGAGCTTGGTGCTCAATAAAACGAAGGAGTTTTACTTTAAACTATGGATTTATATCAGGAGAAAACATTACACTTCGTTCTATTATGAATTTAAATAAATTAGAATACAAAAACAAGTTAAAATATGCGGATCGATGTTCGTCCTTATTAGAGTTTTTGTTGTAATCAATTAATCCACAAGTCGGGTAGAAGTTTTTCCTTAGCCGATTTATTTGTTTGTGAACTACCGTCACTTATGTGCGTCTGATCGGATACAGTCTCCTATAACAACTTGTCATGGAGACTAAAGCCACTAAAGCATCAGGCGCAAACAATTACTTTATATACTTATTAATTTTTTAGCAAAAAATGTTCTAAATCATGTTTGTTTTGTTTTCATCTGAAAGGATATACATACTTTCCGATTGGTCCAATAGAAATTTCATCAAAATCGATTCAGTAATTTGTTTTCTTTTTGTTTAATACTTATTTAATTCTCTTCTTGTGCTAGGTTGATGAAATATAACTTCTATTTACAATGTAAAAAAAAAATCATGACAAGAATTCCTATGTCTCCAAAACTAAGACTCGACCACAATCCGTCAACACTCAACATGTCACAGTCACAGAGCTGTATCTTTTTAGCCGAAATAGCTAAATACTTGATTTGATTTTTACAGAATGTTCTATGGCAGCTATAACAACAATAATATAAACCAAGCAGGGAGGGGTGGCATTTTGCCTATTGGCAAGTTGCATAAACTTCTAACTACATGATGTAAGTAATAATTTTGTTGATCTATAGAATATATGTATCTAAAAAAATTCTGGCGGACCGACCAGGCGGAATATACCTATTTATTCAGGGCTAAATTTTATCACAACTGTATTTTCAACTAAATTGCTAGAGTACTTCTGGAAAAAATTGAGCACAAAATTTTATATCCACGGATATACACAAACTTACATCCTATAAAAATAGTGTAAATAGATTCAGGAAACTTTGAAACGTACAGATAATATCAAAATTTCAATTTCTTGTTTTGGGCCAATTACAATAACTTTATTTTCATTATTTTTCAGTGTAATACCCACCTTCTAGAAAGTTCATATGGTATATGCCTCTTCTCAGCACACCACGGTCCTGCACCAACCTCACCCAATATGATACAGGCCTTCCTTCACAATGTCGTCCCACCAACGGGCGGGTAGTCTGCCCCAAGAAAGTTACGGTAGAGAAATGTAAGCCGCTTCACAAGTCTCTCAAGAGTTATTTTTAAGTTACTTTTTTTTTCTTCTTTTTTTTTAACACACCCATTCTTTTAGTCACATACGTACAATTTTGTCAATTTTACTATACAATAATGTCAACTCGAAAAGGAAATTTTCCTAAAGAATATTTAAAGAGAGTGATTAGTAAATATAAAGACAAATTCCAAGCAGCAATTCCTCCTAAAAGCAATAATGTTTATATTTACATACAGCAGGAATTGCGTGAAAAATTTAATCACAATATGGCCATTAAAGCCATACAAATATGTATTAGAAGAAATAAAACATATTTTTTTAATTTCGATGATTGTATAAACCTATTTGAAGAAAAAGAAGATACTGACCCCTACATTATAACATTTCAAATGAGCCTTGCAGAATATTCGAACATCGTACCCCAAAATTCAATTTACCGTCTCCTACCAAAAAAAATGGACTAACGAAATTCAAGACCAAATATTTTTTTAAAGTAATATAGAGTGTACATTATTTTGCTTTCTGTAATAGTTATGTACCGGCTGATCTTAACTTTAATGAAATCAAATGTACTGGCAGGTGTACCCAATGTTACGCGCTACTGTCATTGAATATCTCCCCCCCATCTAAAAATTGCGTAAAGGTTACTTGTAAATTAAATAATTACAACAAAAATGATCCTCATGACCCACTAATTAAAAACAGACTTACTTCTGATAGAGTAAACCGAATCAAAGAAAAGTTAAAATACGAAAAAGCTTTAAAAGTTCAACACACGATGGCAAACGAGGTAATGACTATAGATAATCCAAAAAAGCCAACAACTTTCCCTAAATTACCCAATTTAAGAAAATTGCGTCATGAAGCCAGAAGTGCGCTGCAGTTTGACAAAAATACAATACTATCTTTGTATGCTATGGCGCACTGCATTCCTTACGATAATTTTATCCGTAAAATCAGTCTTGTTCCCTTCTTCACATATTTTTGGACGAATGAACAAAACCAATATTACAATGAAACTTTAAAAAATAGACCGAAAATACTTTCTGTTGATGCTACTGGCTCCTTATTTCAGCCAATAGAGCCACCACCTTCTAATGATTTATTAAAATATCGCACTCCTAAACATTTATTTTTATATGCAGTGGTTGCCTACATTCTGGATACCAGTGTACCAATGTGCTACATGGCCTCCGAATCCCATACAATGGAGACGATAACCACATGGTTAAATACGTGGCAAATCGGAAAAGTTTTGCCAGATGAAATAATTAGTGACGACAGTTCTGCCTTGTTAGGAGCAATAACTAAAGTATTTTTAAAAATCGAATTCAATGATTATTTAAAACAGTGTTTTGATGTGCTTGAGGGAAATACCGCAGCAATACCTCTCTGTTATGTTCGCATGGACAAATCCCATTTTATTAAAAATCTTTATAAACAATCCTGTTTTGATAAAACATCCGAAAAAGTAAAGTTCTTTTACATTCGCTGCTTGAAACATATTCAGCAGCTCCGTTGCTATGAAGAACTTAAAACAGTTTTAAGAGACATCATTACGTTGTCGCTCCATGAGTTCAGGAGTGCGGACTTGAATGATTTGCAGCCCAAATGCAATAAAGCTTTTGAAAACTTAAAGGCCCAAATTGTAAATCACACGAATCACGAAAATTTAGATGAAATTCATACTGAAAATGACATACAACCAAAAATCGAACTACTTCACAACGAAAATGACAAAGATGTTTCTTTGCCTTTAATAAACTTTTATGATGACTTAATACAAACAGAAAAATTGTATCTGCAGTTAGTTGAACCATCAGCTACCAAAAATGAATATTTCTTACCGGAATTGAACAGTACATTAAAACGACTTCTGAAAAAAATTCCATTGCGTTATGAACAAATATTTCAAAAATGCCAAACACTATGCATCAAGCTCAAATGTTGAAAACCATTTCAAAGATTTAAAAACTATATACTTTGATACAAAAAACCAACGCGTGAGATTAGACGAGTTTTTAGTACAACACCATGGTTTTATAAATGGAGCTGTAAAACTTAGTTCCAGTGACGTTTTGCACAGAATAGATCCAAGCAAACGAGCTCAACAAAGTGTGCGAACACAAAGGACAGAAAATAAAGGGCCAAAACCTAACCCCTTGATGTGCGAAAATAACGATTTTGAGGCACAGTCAGTTTTTCAAGATAACCCGATAAAAATTGAGAATTGGAGAGGGCTAGCCGTATCCACACCCAGAAGTTTAAAACCCAAACCAATTTATATTTTACAAAACGGCAACGTGGCAAATTCTAAAACCGCTGAGAACAGGACTATAATAACAAACACATGTGCTTTCGATTCTGTTTCACAAACGTTTGCGATAGCTTACAAAGATAGACAAAAATTTAGAGACTCTGTAGATGCACAGATTAATAAAGGAGAATTTCATGATTTCTTATCATTAATTACAGAATTATCGAATGCCAAGAATTGTGGTAAAAAATTATATGACCTGAGAGCGAAATTGCTCCTTCAACTTTTTAAACAATCAAAAACCCAATACGTAGTTGACTGTTCATGTAATACAACCAAAATATTAGATGAAATATGTACAAGTAGCTTATTCGTTTCTGCTATAAGACAAAGAGTTTGCTCTAATAGTATGTGCACAAGTCATGCAGATGAAAACAAATTGTACAATTGCAAGTATTTGCCGTTGAACTTTGATATAATAAATACTAAAGGTATCAACCACCTACAAGAAGCTTGCGAATCATGTTTAAGAACAGAATTTACTCCAGAGTGTCATATTTGTTGCGCTGGAAATATATCATTCAGATACAATGTTAAAGATATTATCATCTACGAACTTCATGACGTGTGCGCCAAGTTGGATGATCTGCCTCGTAACATTGAAGTAAATAATAAGGAGTACACAATACTGTCTGTAATAGAATATGAACCCGCTTCGAAACCCAAAAGTGTTGGACATTACAGGGCTCACTGCTACAGAAAAAATAGTAATTTATTTGAATGTTATGATGACTTATATGGTAAAACCCAACGACGTGGGAAATATAATATTATGCCACATGTAATAGTCTACATAGTAGAATAGACAAAATTGTACAGGGTTATGATGAATGCTCCAGGGTAGCCCGCGAAATACAAATTTTCTTACGTTTTTTGCAATTTGCAAGCCAGTGCTAGGTTGTATGATGATTAGAATATTATTCGCGGCTGTAAGACGTATGTGGTTACAGAATTATAATCATCAATACAACCTTCCAAGTTCATAAAGGTGTAGGAACCAAAAAAAAACAGAAAAAGTCAGCCCTACACCTTTATGAACTTGGAGGGTTATATTGATGATTTTGATGATTATACTTCTTAATAATATTTTAATCAACATACAACCTAGCACTGGCGTGCAAATTGCAAAAAACGTAAGAAATTTTGAATTTCGCGGGTTGGTTGGAGCATTCACCTTAACCAAATAAATTTTGGTACCTACAGTTTTGAGAGTTGTATTTAGTGTATACGGTACCTATAGTCAACCGCACAATGATCTGTGTTGCAACAACGTGTTTCCATTTTGTATGTCGTATTACGTATCTATGAGGGATTTATAATTATTAACGAACGATTATATTAAAGCTGATTATGTAGTGTCACATAATTTTGATTTGATGGCGTTTTAGATATATAAGTGTCATTCCACAGTCAGGTGATAATGTTGTTACGTATATGGGATAAATATGTTTATTTATAGCCAAATACCATCAGATAATTTGTGCACATTCGATGTTTACAGTTATATCTATAAGCGGTTTACTATACTAACACACTTTATCTGAATCTATGTATAAGCAAATTAGTCGTAAGTAAATTATTTATCTGTGATTTAAAATTTAATATTTTTTTTACACAATATTATACTTAATACTGACCTGTGATTTTTTGTGATGCGAATTTACTAATTATATGTTAGACTTAGATGAAAAACTGATCTGTGATTTAAATAATAATGACTACACAACGTGCAAATAATTTCTAATATTTATAGGTAGGAACTTTGATCTGTGATTTGATGCAATCATTACTTTAAGAATTAAAATTAAGGGAATAAAAATAATTATTTCCACATCAACAAGCTGTTTCATTTATTATTGTCACAAGGTGCATTTAATATATTTTTTAATTAGCCCCCAAAACTTTTGAACGCGACTGTACGGACAACAGCTTAGGTATAATACGTCCGATAAAGAAAGTCATCGATATATATGAATCCGTCGCTTTTTAGTAGTCATTCAAATTTGGTCGGATAACCAGCCGTTGCTTACATATTTTGGTTTTTTGTTAATATTTACTTAATGCGAAACATTCCAAGCTGAATATTTTCACCATATATTTTTGACTAAAGGCACACAATTTTGGTTTACACCTACAAATCTGGGATTGAGCCGGTTCCTTGTATTTTGCCGTCAAAGTTATGACACCATCGTTTTGACTTCTAGCGAAATTATTCAAAAACGCATGCATGAACAGGCACATGCAATGGTTGTAGAGATATACGATTCGTCAAAACGTTACTCCAGCAGGAAATGCAATATCTCGAAAACCTGAAGGGGCACAGATTTTATTTTTGGGGGCACATTTTGGCACACATATAAGCTCTCTGGCCATGCACAATTTTTCTCTCTCCGATCATTCGTTTAGAATTTTCCTGCTAGAAAAACGTTACTCCAGCAAGAATCGTTTTTTCCGTTTTTTTCCAAAACGACAGGGGGCACACATTTACAGCAGATAAGGCACCAATTATACGTTCTACTCCTATAATTCTAGGAGACACTTTCTTGCTGGGGTAACGTACACGTAAGTATCGACATTGTTTGTAATTATGAACGAAGCGGGCTCGATCATTTTTCACAAGGAGTAACTTTGTCGACTTATGCAGAAAAACATAACAATTATTAAGAATAACCTACCTATGTAGGATATAAGAGCGAGCAAAGCGAGCTTGATAATGTAAGCACCCCGCCTAGGGCCGATTAGATTTTCGGAAATAGGAGTTTCGGTACTTTGTTGAATAATCCACAAAAGCTCTAGAATTGAGAAGAAAATTTCAGGACTTCGCCTCGAATACCTAGGTACCTACCTACGTTAAGTGCTTTAATATTCTGTGAGGCGTTTTCGCATATTTTTTTAGTTCCAAATGTCTTACACCTATAGGTATTTAATTTGGAAGCCAGGAGAGTGCAAGTGCGCCGTCTTGCACCCCGCTCCCGGCGCCCATGTTAAATGATTATGTAAACGCAATCCCATGACCCAATCGCGACTGTGGCTCGAGTCGAGTAAAGAAAGACTGTGCTACGTTGTTCAGGCTTGTTACTAACCCAAATCTATACCGACACTTGCGAATAGCGCTTACTTCACCTCGCCGGTACCTAGTTTTGAGATGATTCGGGTGATGTGATCACGAACACGCCGCGCTTGCGCGTTAGGCACTGGCAATATCACATGGAGTTTTTTTACTTTTTTTTTTTTTTTTTTTTTAAAAACGTTGCCCCACACTAGGAATTTCTCCTGTATCGTGGGTGCGTTTACAAACATTTAAACTCACATACACAAACGGCCAGACCCGGAACAACTACTTGCAGGTCATACAAATATTTGTTCCGTGCGGGGATCGAACCCGCGACACGTAACGCAGCAGTCAATCGCTTAACCACTGCGCCAACCGTGTCGTCAAAACTTACTTACCTACTACGTAGGTAGGTACGTACTTATTTACCAACGTCCAATACATAGAGGTCTACTTAACCTGTCGTTGCCAATAATAAAAGAATATCCATCAGATTATCATCGTCAATACTAAAATTTAATAGCTAAACAGAGACTCCCGCAGCGCCGACACGGGCTCACTTGACTTCGCTGGCGTGCTGTTGCCGTGGCAACGAGAATCGCGTGGCCGTGAAGTGATCACGCCGCGCAAGCGCGTTAGACGCTATCTTCGCTGGCGTGCTGTTGCCGTGGCAACGAGTAGGTATAGCGTCGTCGTGATGTGATCACGCCGCGCAATTGCGTTAGACGCTGTCATTAGTAGGTAGACGTACCACGAGTTTCTTTTTCGTTATTGCAATGACAACCACGTCCCTAAGTCTGTTCGTATTCGAATTACGAGACCATAATTAGTACCTACCTATTTATTTCAATGCTTTTAGATTGTCAATTCCAATCATTTTTTGAATGTCAGTATTATTATGTACATACCTAAATTTTGTTTTCAACAAATGGATATTACTTGAGAGGTGAGATTGAATAACTTCGAAGAAAGTTTTCAGTGATTGGTGTATTGTTCGTTTATATAATATTACATATACACGTAAATAGCACATGTATCCCGTCATCTAGATAAACCACAGTGCAAGATACTAACCAAATATAAACATAAATATTCAGGCATATCATCTAGGTAAGGGGTGCTACACAAATTGCTTCTCTCTGGCCAACAAGAAATTAAAATTATTTTAATTATTCATGTATTTGTTTCTATATTCTATGTATATTATCATTGTATGCATGTTTATTTTAAGGCGATAATATAATGCAAGTACCTATGTGTAGGTTACTATAGTCTAATTTAAGTCTTCCTTACTGTTTTACACACCATGCCTATGTTTCTCATCCTCCAACTCTCTCCATGAAATTTCTAATGATTTGTGCAGTTCCTTTGTGCTCTTATCTATATGTATTTTACTTTATTAAGTGTTTAGTGTACCTACATAAATAATAAAGAAATAAATAAAAGAACATCGGGCGTTTTTTACCCGATTTTTTAAAAGTCGCGAACATAAACCAAAACATTTTTAAATGATAGTGTTTGCAATCATATTTAATATTGTGTAGTTATTTTGATTCACAATAATGGGAAAATGGAAATAATTAGTAAAATGAAAATCATATTTTAAGTTGACTATTTTTCCTAATTACTAAACGACCGCTCAGTAAGTTAAAATATCACTCCGTGGTATTTTTGTAAACCCAATCAGACTAAATCCGCCAAGTTGATGTGCATGTTTCGTTCTCACTCTCGCCCATAGTCCTAAAACTGGTTTATGTTGCGCTCGCGCAGGTAGCTAGAGTTATCTTACTACATCGCAGTCCTTTGTCATCCGTCGTAGCGATCTGTGTTTTACTGTGTTCCCATTGTGGTCTGAGTCAACTAATTACCTACTGCTTGTTTACTGGATTTCGTTTGCTTTCGAGTTCGATTTTGTTGTGAAATGGAACGACAAAATAGTTGTGTGTCGTGTGAGCGATCTGTTCTACGTCGTAGAAGACACCGTCTTACTCAAATGTTTTTCGAAAGATATCGTAACTATGCAGTACTATTATTACAAGAAATAATGCCACGGGAGGTGAGTTAATTATATTATAGAACATTAATTATATGTAAATACTAGAGTTTGTTCAACTTTTGCGCAGCAACAGAGCCTCTATTTATTCTCCTAGATATAGTTTTATATCGTTTTATATAGTTGACGTCATCATAGGACTCCTTTTCAACCATTGAAACTGTTCGTTTCCTTGGTCATAGTGTATTACGTTGTGACATTTATTATTATGATTATCAATAAATAACAGTAAAATAAACTTGTTACAGATTGTTTTTGATGGTACACTATCAATATGCAATCCTTGCTGGCTGAGATTTTATCGCGCATTGCAAGCCCGGCCATTACATCAGCAAGTACAAGAAGAACCATTACCCCAGCAAGTACAAGAAGAGGAAGTCCAAGAAATAGTAGTTAACGTTCAACAACAACAAAACATTGGCATTATGACTATTCCTGGATATTTGCGTATATCTAATACTGCTCGACGCTGTGTTTTTCAAAACTGCAGAAATGTACCAGCAAATGCTGTGCCAAAATATGTTAGGTTACATTTATTTCGTATGAATAAGCTATTCATACCAAAACTTGCTCGAGTTTGCCAACCCCATATGGTAAGCAATGAATGGGAAGATCTACTTAATGTGCAAATACCTCTACATGAACACTTTAACAGTGCTCATGTTCTCGATATTATCGAGCTGTATGAATGGAAATTGGAACGAGGAACTCAGTTGGACTTCGAAAATATTGAGGAGATAGATGACAATGAACTACATTTTTATACAGGTATGGATAAAATTCAATTTAATAGAATTTTGAATCAAACATCTCTTCGTGACAGAACCAACAGTTCTGCTACTGTTTTAGGACTGTATTTAGTTAAAATAAGAACGGGTGAACCAGACGAACGTGTAGCTTCTATGTTCAATATGTCGAGAAGAACATTGGAGCGAAAATTAAAAATAGCTCGAGAATGTTTATCTGAAGAGTTTGTTCCCCGACATCTGGGTCTGGATCACATGACGAGAGAAGATGTAGTAGCTCGCAACTTAACCATCCCGAGTCATATTTTTGGAGGTAACCAGAATGAACCTGCAGCCATTCTTGTGTGTGATGGAACATATATATACGTGCAAAAAAGCTCCAACTTCCTTTTTCAGAGGAAAACATATAGCCTGCACAAATTCCGCAACCTAGTAAAACCCTTTTTAATTGTATGCACAGACGGCTATATTGTAGATGTATTAGGCCCGTACCCAGCCATTACTACGGATGCCGAAATAATGAGTCACATGATGCAGGACGCCGCTTGGCATTGGTTTCTGAACGCGAACGACATTTTTATATTGGACCGCGGCTTTAGAGACTCTATTCCTGCCATTGAAGAGCATGGATATGATGCGCATATCTGCCGCCATAAGGAAAAAAGACGTATCTAACATTTTTTTCGAAATTGAGTTACATACATATTCGAAATCAGTAAAAAAAAAGGAATCCACCAGTATTTTTATATTTCGCATAAATTAGTCGGAACCCTATAAATCTTATTGTTAAATAAGTCGCATCTGCGATATGAATCAAATATTACTAAACAGAAAAGACATTTCTGAAGTACACTAAGTTGAAAAAACGCATTTCAGTAGAAGCGTCTTATTTATTTACAAAATTTGTAATTCATCATAAAATGAAAAGACACTTCTGCATGGTCATAAGAAGAAAAGACTGTTCTGCGTAGATGTGCCTTTTCAGCTTAGTATTACGAAAAATAGGCAGGCGCAAGTGGCAGTTGTGCCTTTTCTACTTAGTATTGCTAGTTGTGCGGGGTGAAGTGGGGCTCGCGGTTTGAATACTGCACTTCAGTTGCGTCCAGGCAGTCAGAGCAAACCCACGCGCGCGCGGCTCTTCGAGTTATAACTACGGAAAAATCGTAAGTCAAACTTCCTCGAATTATTATTTATGTATATTTAAGCATACCCTTGAGTAATTTAAGCTTAAATAAACTGCAAATCTATCAGGTGACACTTACCAAATAAATACATACCTACTTTTACGTTAACCTATTTGAAAATTAAAAAAATCGGTTAAAAAACAACGTCTTCAACTAGGAAAACCCTTTTTTGTGAAATTTGTTTACATCGTTTAATACCTACCTATCACATTGAAGAGGTTTGCAGTTTATACATTTATATCTTGTATATCTATTATTACCTGAATGAGTTTTATAGGAAGTAAATTTTGTTCTTCAACATCTTTTTTTTGTTGCCTTTTGCTTGCCTGGCTGATGTATATTTTTGCCACTGTTAGGTTAGATGGAATATATTTTCTATTTGGAACGTGCTTCCGTGTGTAGTGGGATTTTGAAGTTTAGGTATATTTAGATTCCATATCTTTCAGTTTTTTCATTTCTTTTCTGCACTGGTGATTTTTTCTAACAAATTTGGTTTGTTTCAGTGTTACAAAATGCGTCGTAATCGATGCTCGAAAATAATTTCGTTGGTGCCATCAACCAGTTCCTCCCAGAACTCAAACCTGAATACGAATAATTATGAGCTGCCTTTGTCTACTACGAACGAAAATTACTCTTTGAATGATGCGGATCTTCATAACATCTCAGATAGCATCCTGGATTTTGATTCTGATGATTCAGTTTTTGATAAAAATTATTTACCTTCAAGTTTAGAACCGTCAAAATGTTCAGAAGATTCAGATTCATCTACAAACACCATCCCCCAATCACAGTCAATTAACGTTGTTGTCCCTGAGTCACCTGAAATCTCAAGTGACGATGACACGCCACAAAATCTTACAAAAAAGGGGACAATCAGAAAACGTAAGAAGTATGATGAATCACCGGCGCAGAGAAAAGAAATTAAAAAACTGAAAGATACGGAATCTAAATACCACCTTAAGCCAGGGTGTAATGATGGATGTAAAAAAAAATGTCATACCCAGTTTACAGAAGAAGCACGACAAAATCTAAACCATCACTTTAGAAAAATGACTTGGAAAGAGCAACAATATTTTATAATAAATAACACGTCCAAAGAAGAACCTAAGAGAAAAACCGTTAAAGAAAACAGAAAACTGCCAAGAAACGTAAGCGTACTATATTTTCTGTCAAATGAAACAGGGTCAAAAGTGAATGTTTGCAAAGTATTTTTTCTAGAAACGCTGGGTTACAGTCGAAAAAATGATAAATCTGTAAGGAACGCCTTATGCACCATAACAAACAACATTCCAGTTGATAAGCGAGGAACCAATCCTAATCCAAAAAAGTTCGACGACACTAAGGTTGTAGAACATATAAATTCTTTTAATCCTTCCATATCCCACTACAGACGAGAACACGCGCCAAATAGAAAATATCTTCCATCTGACCTAACAGTGACCAGAATGTATCTAGACTTTTACGAACAACAAAATATGAAGGACCTTCCTGTTCACGAACAGATTTCTTATGACTTCTACAGAAAAGTTGTGAAGAAATTAAACATATGTTTTACAAAACTTGGACATGAAGAGTGTGAGGTATGTGAAAAGTTTTTTATCCACAATCCGGAGTACAAAGAGAAAAGACACAGAAATTGTCAAGAATGCCGAGATTACGAAAGACACCGGGAAAAATATACATCAGCCAGGCAAGCATACAAAAAAGATGTAGAAAAACAAAATAACGCAAACGTCACCTCAGATACTGCCTATTTTGCAGCTGATTTGGAGAAAGTAATTATGCTCCCACGTATTGAAGAATTTAAAATTGTAATGTTTTGCCCAAGAATAATCGTATTCAATGAAAGTTTTGTGCCAATAGGTGACAAAAAAAACAATGCTGCTTCGCAAACCTATGCAGCGATATGGCATGAAGCAATTGCTGGCCGCAAAATGGGTGACATAATAAGTTGTTTCAGAGCGTTTTTGCAGGCAAATAGAGACCTGAAAAATATAGTCATCTGGTTAGATAACTGTGCAGCCCAGAATAAAAATTGGACTTTGTATTCTTATTTGCTCCATCTTGTCAATTCAGTCGAAGTCAATTATGAAACGATTACTTTAAAATATTTAGAGGTAGGCCACACGCATATGGCAGCAGACGAATTCCATCATCAAGTGGAGCAATCCATGAAGAGAAAGAAACACATCTACAACGTGGCGCTACCATGGTGACTTTAATTTAATACACGGGTAGGGCTAGTGCCCATTAACCATATAAATATTGATAGGTTAAAATAATACGTAAACTGAAAAAAAACATTTTTCAAACAAACTAAATAATAAAAAAGTCATTAAAATTGGGATCACCCTTGCAAAAATTCATTCATGAAATTACTTACCTAGCTCGCTTACGTTAACTCGGAGCGGCAATGTGTCGGTTCGCGGGCTGGCAACCGCGCATCGCGTCTTGTACCTACTCGTGATCGGTCCGATTCTTTGACGGCATATTATCAAAGAAACCGAGCGGCGCAAGTGGTACAAACACTTATCACATCACCCTCTCTTGTTACTATTAGTAATAACTGTCATCACTAATCACTGCCATCACGATCATAAGTTTACACAAGCACTAATAGCACAAATAAATGCGTCCGTATCGCAAGAGGTGTAAACGTACCTACTAGATAAGAAAACGAAAACCAATCAAAGTGTCTTTATCGCAGTACCATGATCTAATTACTATCCTAATTACACAAAAAGAAATAAATAAAACAATAGCTAAGAGTCTTTTTCGCGACGTAATTATGCGCACTAGTGTAAATAAGTGCGTCAAGGACACGGGTTCGACTAGCACTAGAAAAGCAAAAAAAGAATTCGTGTTCGGTGCGGCGGGTGGGTGGAAGGGAGAGCGCGCGTCGCCTGCGCTGCTCGCCAACAAAGGAAATTTCCTTAAATTCGCCTACTCTATGCATTTGTTTCATCCTAATAGTATTGCTTATTCGTTTTAATTTCATTGATGCGAAGTTATGATCCGTGACCGAGGGAAATGACCGCTGCGCGACAGTTCTTTAAGTACAGGTTGCTCTAAGATGCTATTTCCTAAATTCTTTAATAAATCTGTAAATAATAACGTTTAATGGAAATAAAAAATTGTCATGAAACGAAAATGTGAAAACGTATATGTGTGTTAAATTAAGGTCACCATTGCAGCGCCACGCTGTATGATTTCGAAGACTTTCACCAAGCAGTATCGAACACCAGAACAAATATTATGGTTAAAGTAATGAATGTCGATGATTTTTGTCAGTTTGAAGACTGTACTTCAATTTACAAACTACAAAATTCTTCTCCTCGAGCTTATTTATGCGATATGTGTGAAGTAAAATTTCTTAGAGGCACCCACGTCATTCGTTATAAGACTGCCTTCTATAATGAAGAAGAATACTCACTTGACTTTCTGAGATTAAAAAATATAAAATCTGGGATACCACCTCCAAAACCAAAGAATCAATACAGAGGCATTACTCAAGAGCGCAAGTCAGTGATCATACAAAAACTGACACCCTTAATGCCAGACAACAGAAAATCGTTTTGGTATAATCTACCTATTGATAAAAATAGTGTTGATCTCACTCAAGTTGATGAAGACTAAAATTACAAGAGATGCAAAGCTGTGATTATTGTTAATATTAAGTTTAATTAGTACAAACTTAGATACTTTTTATAATTTATGTTTTTAGAAGAGTTTAAAACTTTATGTTGAGAGAGGTTTGTATTTTTTTTTTTTGTGAAAAAGTATATGTCAATAGTGTTAATTCGATCTCACTCAAGTTTATGATGAAGACTTTATTATAAATAAGAAGTACTTTACAAAGCTGTGATTATTTTTAATATTAAGTTTAATTAGTACAAACTTAGATAGTTTTCATAATTTTTGTTTTTGGAAGAATTTTAAACTTTATGTTGAGAGAGGTTTGTATTATTTTTTTTGGTTTTTGTGAAAAAATATAAGTCAATAGTGTTAGTTCGATCTCACTCAAGTTTATGATGAAGACTTTATTATAAATAAGAAGTACTTTACAAAGCTGTGATTATTATTAATATTAAGAATTATTAGAAAAAACTTAGATAGTTTTTATACTTAATTTTTGTTACTTTATGAGAACTTCATGTTGAGAGAGGTTTGTAATTGCAATTTCTGTTATTCTTTATAAAAAAATATAAGTCTGATTCTCATACTTTGTGTTTTATTTAATAAAAGATAATTATCATGTTAAAACGTACTTTAGTTTCTATATGGTTATGGGTTGTTAGGGATGTAACAATTGCAGGTATTTTTTTTAAGTTCATAGAATATTAGTTTTACTAAGTTGAAAAGCAGCAAATAGCAATTAACGTCTTTTTTATTTAGTTAACTAGAACCTGGTAACACATTATCACTAAGTAGGAAAGACGTTTAAAAAAATACTAAGTTGAAAGGACGTTTCTGACCAGAAACGTCTTTTCATTGCCGTATCACGTATTTTCTTGCATTTTTTTTACTAAAAAGAAAAAGAAAATGTAATTTGTTGAATACATAACATTATTTTTTTTTAAATTCACATATAATATCCGAAAGTTCAAACTCTAATACACACTTTTACACCACAAAATTATTATTTTGTTTATCTCCTTTGGCACAGCGCATTTTTTAGTTTTTTAAATACATTTATTTTGTTTTCTCTGTTTCGTACTTTATGTAGAAACGTCTTTTTTCCTTATGGCGGCAGATATGCCACCAACAAGAGCAAGAGGAGAGCAGTTAAGCACAGTAGATGCAAATAAATCACGGCTAATAACTATGTGTCGTTGGGTGGTTGAAACGATTAATGGTCGCTTTAAAAAGGACTTCAAGATATTCCGCCATGTTTATTTTAATGTAGCGTTGACAAATATGATGACCGATTTTAAAATAACTGCAGCACTCATCAATGCCACTCATCGACCATATAGAGATAACGCTCATGCCGCACAGTTTATAAATATAATAAATGAGAACATAAATAGAGAAAACGAATTGGCTGATTACGTGATTCGAAACAATTTAAACAGACAAAGAGTCGCATTCATGCCGCTAGATGCAAACAATCCCGAATTAACGCTGTGTCCTACGTGGACGACTCAACGCGAACGCGATTGCGAAACGATCCGATGCGAATTTAATGCGGTGCGGAGCGACGCGGCTACTCTGTCCTGTCTGCGCGCGAACCGTCCCCTCCGCGCCCTCCGCCGCCGTTCAGTTCAGTTAGCATTAAACATTTGTCATGGACGGACGGAAGCTAATGTTGTTGGAAAACTCATATCTTAAATATGAGATATTGAAGAAGTGTATAAAGCAGAGAAGTGGAACTAATACTGTGTACTTAGAAAGGCATACTCATGGGGAATTTCATAATTTGTACCAGGATTTACGTACTCAACCCCTGTTGTTCAAGGAATATTGTCGAATGTTACCTACTACGTTTGACTATATTGTACAAGCCATTAAACCTGTTCTGCAATTTACTACAACAAATTTTCAGGAACCTATTTCTGTAGAAGAACGACTTATGGTGACTTTGAGGTAAGAAAACTATGAAATAAATGTTAGAGATTACATATAATATTAATTAAGTTTAATTAGTAAGTATGTACATAATTGCAATACTTTCACAAAGATGTGTAATAGCCATGTTGTTGAGCACTGGATTGTGGTGGGTTTAACTTTGACAGCTCCATTAGAAGAAGCTCCTGCATCTGCGTTCTAAAATGTAATTTTTTGAGTGATGGCAACTGTTTCATGTAAGGTAATATTGATTTGAACCAAAGAAGGTCGTCGTCAGTATTATCTGGTTGATCTTCGCGAAGAATTTTCATTTTTTGTCTCTCAATATCGAGAAATGCTTCGAGACTTATATCTTTTCTTTTGCGTGTTTGCCTTGTGATAGCTGGCAATGAGGATGAAGGCGAAGGACCTGGCAACGAGGGCGAAGGTGGACGATCTTGTCGAAGGTTGTTATCTATGGACATGTTCTGTGGTATTTCTTCTAAAATAGACGCAGATTCAGGGAGCTGGGTGTTGTCATTGTCAGATGCGTTCATGTTGAAAATCTCTTCCGGACTAGCCGCGTCTGAATACACTGACAGATCTACAGAATTGCTTTCGGAGTCTTTTGATATAATATTCCCTTCTGTTTGTCGGGGTTTCAGAACTACTTTTAAAAAAGACATGGCCTCAAAATGTGGCCATGTGCCTGTATACTTCGGCTCATTATCGGCGTCAGTCCCAGAACGTGGCTTAGGAATTTTTTTTAATTCTTTACTAAACGTGTCTCTCAAATTTTTCCATTTTTTCTTAGTCATTTCACCTGAAAAAAGAAAAGGAATTATAACTTAATATTTTGCATTATTTTAGGTATTTGGCCACAGGTATACAATTTCGGCAACTCGCTTTCTCGTTCAGAATTTCAAAATCTGCTATTTCTACAATCGTACCACAAGTTTGCAAAGCTATATGGACTCAATTAGTTAGGAAACACATGCCCGAACCTTCAGAAGATAGCTTTAAAAACATAGCGCAATGTTTTTGGGACAGAAGCCAGTTTCCTAATTGCATTGGATGTATTGACGGAAAGCACATTCGCATAAAAAAACCAAAAAAGAGTGGTTCCATGTATTATAATTACAAATCCTTTTTTTCGATTGGGTTGTTAGCAGTCACTGACGCAAATTATAAGTTTGTAATGATAAATGTGGGTTCCTATGGAAAAGACAACGATGCCGGTGTTTTTGAGGAATGCCCCTTTCGAAGAGCAATAGAACAAGGAAGACTAAAAATACCTAAAGAACAAGTATTACCGGGCTCTAATATCATAGCTCCGTATGTGCTCCTTGGAGATGCGGCGTTTCCTCTAAAGAAATACCTATTGCGACCTTTTCCAGATGAGTCAACGGTTAAAGGGGACGCCAAAGATAATTATAATTATCGCTTATCTCGAGCCAGAATGGTGGTGGAATGTTCTTTTGGTTCAATAACTTCTAAATTCAGAATTCTACATAAATCTATCGAAACGAATGTTACAAATGCAGTTCATATCGTCAAAGCCATATGTTTACTACACAATATTATAAGGGATCTTGAATCAATAAATGAGAATGAGTTAATGTCTTTCCGAAAAACATATCAAAATATGTCACTAACACAAAGACATAATTCTCAAAGAAGATACAATGCTACATCACGAGCAGCCGCACAGGCAAGAGAAAACTTTAAATTGTATTTTGAGCAACATCCTTTGCCAAGAATGTAATAATAATAAAGAAATATGTTGTACTTACTTGTAGTCCCAATTATTTTAGCCACAGCCTCCCATTCGCGGTGCGATAATAACCGGTTATGATAACTTTTATTCCTTTTGTCCCATAATGTAGGACGTTCTTGGATAGCATTAATAAGAAGTTCTACTTCCGACATTTACAATTTTTGCTTGAAAAAAATATGGCCGACGCGTCCACTTCGCGCGAAAATATCAAGCCAACTGATCGCGTTCGCTTCATTTCGCTCCGCTCCGCACCACACCCCACGTGCGTTTGGTCACGTAGGCCACTTCAATAGGTTTCGAATGTTTGTTGTGTTCGCGCCGCGCCGCGCCGCTTCGCGTTCGCGTCTAGATCGCTCACGCAGGACGTCGCGTAAGAGATTTCCCACAATTGACTTACGACGAGCTACTTTTATTTACCTTGGGAATATACCATTTGAAACTGGCCAAATCTTATTGCCACGAACACATGCGGCCAAACGGAGTGTATATAATGGAATTATACCATCGCAGAGAGTTGGTCGAAAATAAAATATTAATACGAGGCAGAATACAGTCCCGTCACATAAGAGCAAAACGCTATTATACATATCTACTAATAAATCCGGCATTGCAGGGAAGACAAAGCCTCGAGGGCTATTACTGTTCCTGTATACACGGCCGCCGCACTGTTGGGAGTTGCGCGCACATCGCCAGTGTGGTATACTTTTTATCTTGGGCTGTATATCAAGACGAATTTCACACACCTGCGGCGTTTTTAGACGAAACTATTTTAGATTTAGATGCAGCAGAATAAAAGTTAAGAGAAAAATATGTTGTTTTAATTATTTTTGATTCCCTTTTTCCTCTTCAATTATTGCCCAAAAACATTTATAAATATTTTTTAAATGTCCATTTTCTCCTTATTGCCACGACCCACAGATATGGGAACTATACCATTGTAAACTAGATTTAATTGCCTATCCACCGTACCTAATTTTATTTTTGTTCGCCGTAGGTAAGTGTCCCATACAAAAATGCCCGATGTTCTTTATTCATTTGTATCACATAAAAAAAAATTGCTAATGCATTTTCTTCTAGTGAGTCTGCTGCTTCCCGAGGTTCAACATCTTGATGCACGCCGGGATGGAGGGTCGCCGCATATGTGTGTGGGCTGCACGCTCCCACTAGCTGAAGACAGACAATAGTACATATTATTACTAAATTGGTTGGTAGCGATCCTGCCTTCTGAGCCGCTGGTCCCGGGTATGATCCCCGGACAAGTCAACATTTGTGTGCATGAACATGTCTGTTTGACCTGTGTCTGGGTGTGTATATGTATATAAGTATGTATATCAGTCATCAGGTTACCGTAGTACAGGCTCTGCCTAGTTCGGGACCTGAAGACCTTGTGTGGATGTTGTCTCATATTATATATTCATCATTTTTCATCTTATTTTTTGTTTATTACTAAGTATTTGATTTATGTCGTTCCTACACTCATCAAACTATATTGCTTTAAATCATTGACGTCTTACTATTATTTAAACTACCACCATTCATTGAGTTAGTAAAAAAAATATACCGTTTCAGTCAGTGTTTTGTCGTCGAGGGTGGAGCTAGCTCCTCTCCCATCAGCATGTTGAGCTGGAACAAATAACACTCATATTAAACTTGGTGTAGGTCCTATGGTAAGTTAATTGCAAAGAAAAGGATTTGGGTTTGTTATAGAGTTAAGGTTTGAGTTTCAGAAAACATATCTGTATCTTAGATGAATGACAACACATATTACTTGATTTATTATAATAATATTATGACTGGTCCAAATGCTAGTGAACAACAATTTTATCGTTTCTATTTTAAGTGGACAACGTATTACGTAGAAAAAATATATTAATATAGGTACCTACTACTACTATCACAGAAATACATACAAAACTGAGATGAATAGTCAAGACAAGAGTGACTGCAACCCTTTTTATTCGACACCTCGAGCACAATTTTCTCATAACAAAGGCTTTGCAAATCAGGTATCTGGAAAACATATGTATTTGTATTTTAAATTATTTAAAAAATACCCTTGTGTGTATGGAGAAATAAACAAAAAAAAAACTTTTTTTTTATATTAATCAGCAGCTATTATTCACGTGATTAATAAACAGAATTTAAATACTTAATTAAAATATCATTCTTACCAGGCAGACGGGCACAACATGGTCATCATATTTCATTTTCCGAGAATAGTAATTAATAGGATCACAATTTTATTCTGACAAACATCAGAAAAAAGAAATGTAAGGATATAGGTACATTAGTATTCTTTAAACTAGGTTGAAAGACTCGTTTTACATATTATATAATAATATGTAGTGATGAGTGGTGATCAATAAGGTTTTCCACTAATAAAAATTTCCATTATGTCTTAGCTAGGTATTTAGTAATAAAGTTGGACAGCCTGTTAAAAGCTCAAATAAAAAGCATTGCTGGCAAGGAAAACTATAGTGAATTGGATTGGTATGAAATATAGGTACTCATTTTACAAGTTAGCAGGTAATTATTGGTAATTACGAACCTTCGTAAACTTTTATGACTATCCCTATGGTAATGTCCTCGGCCGAACACAGTGAAGTCTAAGAGCAACTTTGAGCCAATACTTCTCATTGATGTATCTTTTTCAAAGTGTTTCTGGCACACACATAGTTTGTGAAGATCTTGAGTGCTTAATCACTGTTAGTGCTCAGGCGGAGCCACTTTTTGCGTCCATCTCACTAACAGGAAACGTCTGCATTTAGATCCTTCGTAAGAACGCAATGTTCTATAACACTTGATGTACATCTTGCACCACCAATGCAAAATAATACACTTTAAAACCACTGAGAAAATACGAACGGATATTAATCAACGCAAACTTTACTCGATCAGCAACAAAACAAAACTTTATCAGTGGGAAACAGAACACTGAAAAGTCTCAAACTGCGAAAACCGCCAAAATTTGATAGTTATAGTTCACAAGTTGTCTATGGTTTTTCCTACCATAGAGTACACGGTTGAATTATTGTTTCAATAAATTCCGCTCAAGTTGCGTTCCGTGCAGAAACGGGAAAAAGTATGTTTACAGGCTGACCAACGGATTATATTAGAACGAAAAAAAATATTTGCTAATTTACAGCTGTAGATAAAACTTGGACACTATTAAAATTTTTTTTTTTTTGCCTATGCGTTCCATAGACTCACATTTCCACCACAGATCGTGAAGTTTAGCAATCTATTAACTATGTACGATTTGAAAACCGGTCCTAATAAATAAACTTGTCACCGACAAACTAATAATTTAATGTAGGAACTGCTAAATTCAAACTTTCATTTGTTTATATAGCTTAATTTAGATAACTTTGGAACTAACGAACGAATACGGTAATCTTGTAGCGGAACGTCCCATCCCCCCCCCCCCCCCCCTTGTTTGCACCACAGATGATGGAGTTTAGTAATCTTTGTGTATGGATGGATTGACGATGAATAATAATTTAAAGAGCGTGCAAGCATCGGCATAGTGATAAAATGTATGTATTAAAATAATAATTTAATTCACAAGGACTATTTTTAAAAAAAGTACTGGTACTAACTACTATTTATTTTTAATAAAATCGTGATATTCATTTTTTATATCGCCTTTCTGAAGAGCTGATAGGACAACTTGAGGCTGATGTAAGTCCGTACATAAAGGACTCTTCAAGAGGACTGTCAAGGCGCTGGTAGGTACCAACACATACAGTACACATATACACATACACATACACACATACAGTCTTATTACAAAAAACTAAATAAACCTTGATTTACTAAACGTGACATTGGCTAAACTAAACGTGACATTGGCTAAATGCACAAACCGTGCGAAGCCAAAACAACAAACAAAAAAAAAAAAAAAAAACCTTGATTTAAACCTGTGCTACGAAGTCCAGGCCAGGCCTGCGACAGCTTTAGTTCCAAAAAATGCGTTATGGCGCTACTTTCGGTAGCCATGTTGTTGGCAGCCATTTTGGCTGTTGAGTGTTGCGTATAACTGTCAAACTGACAGATTGTATTTTCATTTTTCAGTAATTTCAGTCATTCGTGTTCAAAGACATTAAAATTATGTCGAATCTCTGGGTTAGTTTGTGTATTATTCGTTCTCATCGCTTTATTGCTTGAGTTGAGACATAATTATATATAATGGTGAGTAGATACTCTCTCTACAAATAGCCTTCGTTCACATTATCTGCATAGCAGTTGCAAATTATCTAGGATAAAAAGTATCCATCATCATTATAATTATCATAATATCCATCTGTATGTTAGTCCAGGTCATGGTCTAACTGTGTACCAAATTTCATCCAAATATGTTGAACTGTTAAACCACAATTGCACAAACATCTAAACTTTGACATTATTTTATAAATTAGTAGGATTGTGATCCATCAAATTAAGTTGTACTCAATAGCTTTTTTGTTTGCAGATGGAACTATTGAGATGTCAGGACAACACCTAAGTGTAGTGTATGATCCCCCACACTTACTTAAGGGGCTAAGGAACAACCTTCTTACAAAAGACATGTTTTTCAAAAGCAAAGTTGAAATGGTATTTGATGCTGATTGCCAACTAGGTCATACTAGAATGCATAAAAAACTAACAGAGCACCATATTTACGCAGCAAAAATGAAGAAAATTAAAGTGAGTTGCAAATTATAATTAAAATTACTGCCCAAACTCTGAGTGCAACAACCAGTGGAATGCTTAAATACACTGCATTGTTCAGTAAGTTTTTACTTTGTTATCAATCAGTCACTCACTTACTCACTTTACTTTAATTTATTTAGGGTCTCCGGCAAAAGAAACACAAGAATTCACACTATACATATTCACTCTTTGTTAAAAAGAATTAGGTTTTTAATAATTGGGTTTTAATTTTTACAATTGAGCCATTATGACTAATAAGACGTTTGATTTAAACTAATATACTAAGAATAATACCAGTTGCACTTTCTTGTAGTCTGATAGAATGGAAATGGAAACATTGTTTGTTTGTTATACTTATATATAATTATGTATTTCAGAAACTACAGCCTCGGGTCAAAATGTCAGTGAGACAAAAGCCACAACAGGCGAAGCTGTGGAATTCATGGACAAGCTCTTTGACAGCGTGAATGGATCTCGAGGGAGTACTGTCCGGGGCAAACTTCGTGGACCAATAAAGCCAAACGCCCATCAAATTTTCAATTTTTGGACAGAAGCCAAACAAATATTAAATAATATTCAATATATTGATAATAGTAGCAAGAAAGCCCTCAAAAATAATAAAATCTATAAGGTTCGAGTTCCTTCTCTTAATGGATGTGTTACAACTATAGAAAGTTTTGAAAGGTTGTCTAAACTGTTGTTCGAAAAATATGATATACAATATTTTTATCCTAGAAATGTTAATCAGGATCCTCTTGAGAATTTTTTTGGTAGGATCAGAGCCATCAACTACAGGAACGTCAATCCTGATGCAAATACTTTTTTGAATGCTTTTAAATCACTGCTAATGTCCAACGTTATGGGTCCACATTCAATATACGCAAACTGTGAGGATGATACAGGAAACACAGTTGTAGATTTTTTTAAACTCATATCTTCATCCAATGTTGATGAGAGTTCCTCATCAACATTTGATGAAGATAAAGAAAATGCCATGTGTAGTAGACCCATAACAATGACGCAAAACGTTAGCAGTAACCAATCACTAAATCCAGTAAACGAAAGATTGCGCGTGCACTCTTCTGCATATACAGCAGGGTATATGTGCAGGAGAGTGAGAAACAAATTTAATTGTAGGAGATGCTCTGATACTTATATGCAAACAAAAAGAGATGTATTTCATAAATGGATTGAACAACGAGAATATACCCTTTTAAAACATCATAATTTAACATATCCATCAAAGAAGTTTCTAATGTTATATAGGAATATCTCGGGCCTTATACATGATTACTTGAATAAGTATGCATACAAAAAGTGTGTAAAAAAACATTTAAAAATAGAAATAATAAAGAAATTTGATTTAAATTGGTTGGGGTGTACAGGTCATAACACCGAAGTAAAGGAATGGTTGCTTAATTTAATGATACGCACCCATGTTCATAATTGGTGCAACATAATTAATAAAATTTTAAAAGGAGGTGTACAAGAAAAACTTGTGAAACAGATGTGTGTACCTCAACAAATTGCCTTTGAGAAATATAAAGCCCATAGGTTAAGACGAAAAAATAAATAAAAAGTAAAATCTGAAGTCTTTTTTTTACATTTCTTTCGTTATATTCGTATCCAATGAACATATAGGAAGAAACATTAAACATTGCAAATAATAAAATTAACCCTATAAGAATATTCCATGGCACATCACTATGCTATCGATATTCTATGCCGGATGGTCAGCGTCATTTTTATAGTACGCTGTGGGTCATCCCTCAGTGACATTACGACACTAGCGCTTGGCGCATATTTTTGGAACTAATCGTCAACCATAGTACTGTCCTATCTGTCTCTGACTAGTATATAGTTATCTGTGGTCCAGGCTTATCTGCAGAACCATGGTCTAAATTTGTCCGTATTTTATAGTAACTAAGTAAGTAAGATAAAGTTTTGTTTTGTTGCTGATCGAGTAAAGTTTGCGTTGATTAATATCCGTTCGTATTTTCTCAGTGGTTTTAAAGTGTATTATTTTGCATTGGTGGTGCAAGATGTACATCAAGTGTTAAAGAACATTGCGTTCTTACGAAGGATCTAAATGCAGACGTTTCCTGTTAGTGAGATGGACGCAAAAAGTGGCTCCGCCTGAGCACTAACAGTGATTAAGCACTCAAGATCTTCACAAACTATGTGTGTGCCAGAAACACTTTGAAAAAGATACATCAATGAGAAGTATTGGCTCAAAGTTGCTCTTAGACTTCACTGTGTTCGGCCGAGGACATTACCATAGGGATAGTCATAAAAGTTTACGAAGGTTCGTAATTACCAATAATTACCTGCTAATCTTGTAAAATGAGTACCTATATTTCATACCAATCCAATTCACTATAGTTTTCCTTGCCAGCAATGCTTTTTATTTGAGCTTTTAACAGGCTGTCCAACTTTATTACTAAATACCTAGCTAAGACATAATGGAAATTTTTATTAGTGGAAAACCTTATTGATCACCACTCATCACTACATATTATTATATAATATGTAAAACGAGTCTTTCAACCTAGTTTAAAGAATACTAATGTACCTATATCCTTACATTTCTTTTTTTAGATGTTTGTCAAAATAAAATTGTGATCTTATTAATTACTATTCTCGGAAAATGAAATATGATGACCATGTTGTGCCCGTCTGCCTGGTAAGAATGATATTTTAATTAAGTATTTAAATTCTTTTTAATAATCACGTGAATAATAGCTGCTGATTAATATAAAAAAAAAGTTTTTTTTGTTTATTTCTCCATACACACAAGAGTATTTTTTAAATAATTTAAAATACAAATATGTTTTCCAGATACCTGATTTGCAAAGCCTTTGTTATGAGAAAATTGTGCTCGAGGTGTCGAATAAAAAGGGTTGCAGTCACTCTTGTCTTGACTATTCATCTCAGTTTTGTATGTATTTCTGTGATAGTAGTAGTAGGCACCTATATTAATATATTTTTTCTACGTAATACGTTGTCCACTTAAAATAGAAAAGATAAAATTGTTGTTCACTAGCATTTGGACCAGTCATAATTTTATTATAATAAATCAAGTAATATGTGTTGTCATTCATCTAAGATACAGATATGTTTTCTGAAACTCAAACCTTAACTCTATAACAAACCCAAACCCTTTTCTTTGCAATTAACTTACCATAGGACCTACACCAAGTTTAATATGAGTGTTATTTGTTCCAGCTCAACATGCTGATGGGAGAGGAGCTAGCTCCACCCTCGACGACAAAACACTGACTGAAACGGTATCATTTTTTTACTAACTCAATGAATGGTGGTAGTTTAAATAATAGTAAGACGTCAATGATTTAAAGCAATATAGTTTGATGAGTGTAGGAACGACATAAATCAAATACTTAGTAATAAACAAAAAATAAGATGAAAAATTATGAATATATAATATGAGACAACATCCACACAAGGTCTTCAGGTCCCGAACTAGGCAGAGCCTGTACTACGGTAACCTGATGACTGATATACATACTTATATACATATACACACCCAGACACAGGTCAAACAGACATGTTCATGCACACAAATGTTGACTTGTCCGGGGATCATACCCGGGACCAGCGGCTCAGAAGGCAGGATCGCTACCAACCAATTTAGTAATAATATTTACTATTGTCTGTCTTCAGCTAGTGGGAGCGTGCAGCCCACACACATATGCGGCGACCCTCCATCCCGGCGTGCATCAAGATGTTGAACCTCGGGAAGCAGCAGACTCACTAGAAGAAAATGCATTAGCAATTTTTTTTTATGTGATACAAATGAATAAATTTTATTTATTTCTTTATTATTTATGTAGGTACACTAAACACTTAATAAAGTAAAATACATATAGATAAGAGCACAAAGGAACTGCACAAATCATTAGAAATTTCATGGAGAGAGTTGGAGGATGAGAAACATAGGCATGGTGTGTAAAACAGTAAGGAAGACTTAAATTAGACTATAGTAACCTACACATAGGTACTTGCATTATATTATCGCCTTAAAATAAACATGCATACAATGATAATATACATAGAATATAGAAACAAATACATGAATAATTAAAATAATTTTAATTTCTTGTTGGCCAGAGAGAAGCAATTTGTGTAGCACCCCTTACCTAGATGATATGCCTGAATATTTATGTTTATATTTGGTTAGTATCTTGCACTGTGGTTTATCTAGATGACTGGATACATGGAGTCCGTTACCCAGGCAAAATGTTTTGCTTTAGAGAGATGAGACTTAAACAAATAATTAGTGTATCATGAGGAGCAATTTGTTTACTAATAGCAAAATTTGTTTGAATTGTAGTTTTTAAGTTATTTGAGAAAAACAAATTTTGCTGGAGTAACGTTTGAAACGTTACCCAGGCAAAATCGTCTTTCAAAAATTAGTTTCAGCACGGAACCAAATACATGAATAGATAGCTTTTGTTGAGTAGTAAATGTTTATAAATAGCAAAATTTGTGTGTGGTATAGTTCTTTAGTTATTTAAGATTTTGCTGCGGTAACGTTTTGGGATTTCCCAGATCTCGAAAACGGCTCAACGCAGAAGTTTGAAAAAAATACCAATAAAAGACCTTAATTTGTTTAAATTTGTTTAATCATTTAAGTTTTTGATTTGGTTGACGTAAACCAATGTAATTAAATGGTTTCAAAAATCAGAAGAAGCGGGTTTACATGTAAACCAATACACTTATAACCAAATAAACAGCTGTAAAAAATACCCGTGGTTCGACGCTTGTTTACAGCAGACATTTTAGATTTCATACTTTACACGTTAAGAAGATAAAAACAAATTTGATTTATTTTAGACTGGTCGTACTTTAGCGATCGAATACGCAGTTCCCATAACATTAAGAAACATGGCATACTTTAAACAAATTAAAATGATTCATGAAAATTCTTTCCTGTTAATTTCAGCCTTGAATTACGGCTCTAATGAAAGTTATCTCAAAAACAAGAATATGTCAGCAATTCTCTAATAAGCCGACCAAATTGAAAAGGTCACGTAAAAGCGACTGCACCGTACGTACGGGTAATCTTCGCAAATTAGCAGCTTGGTAACCGATGTTTTGTACAGTTAAGCAGAAAAACGTTATTCGTGAAGCCGATTTTTTAATATTTTTTAAGTGCAGTACCATATTACACAATTTTTACTAGTTAATAAAAGTGTAATATCATAGTGTATAATTTATAGTGTGATTTAAAACAATACAAACATTATACATGTAGCTATATTTTTAGTACCGTCAAACGGGGTGAATAGGCATGCAGGGGTGAATAGAAACGAAACTTTAAAGGGGATTTTAACCTTGAAATAATTTAGTTTGACCCCAACAAGAGCACTTAATCGTTAATTATATTACAATAAACACATTAAGAGTCCTTTTTGGCAATAAACTATATTATTTCAAGGTTAAAATCCCCTTTAAAGTTTCGTTTCTATTCACCCCTGCATGCCTATTCACCCCGTTTGACTGTACTTAATTTGTTGTTTCTGTTAAACCAAATGTTTTATTTTGATACCACAACGCAAAGCCACGCTAAAAACGTTTTAACGTTCTTGATGCTAGTCAGAGCAGCGCGCATCGCTGTGTGCAATGCAACGCAACAGCTATATGCCTTGTCTTACTTACTCTTTAGCTGTGAGTAGTTGAGTACGCTCTATCTATGGGTACGCTAGCTCCGACCGAACCAATGAAACAATCAGTCGTGAACCAAGTGTTTTGGAGAGAAGTGCTTGTGGTTTATGTGTGTGTGTACGACGACGTCTTTGAACGATGTGAGTATTAAATGTTTTTATTTTACAGTACAGTTGTGTTTCAGTATAAAATAGTCATTCAGCGTATATTAATGTACGCTTTTTGGTGTGAATCAGAATAAAGAAAACTCGTCAAATGTGACCCAAAACACAATTAGCCCCGGCACAAAAAAAAACTTTGCCATTTTCTTCATTACAATTAGGAAAATATAGTATATAGTTTTTTTATCATTTCAATGGCTATCATGGAAATATTGAACCAGAATATCGCGCAAAATATGAAATATTATTGTTTTACGACAGACTCATCTCTTTATTGCTTAAAACTGTGTGTGTGATTATTGGCTAAAATAACAACGTGGCGGTCTCAGTGGTAGGCTTTAACTTTTAATTATTCTATACCTACGCCATGCTAGGCAATCGCGTTGTGATATTGCTCTTAGACTTAACGTAAACAAAACAAAAAGGATACAGTTTTTATACGTTTAAGCTATACTGTCATAAAGTTTCAAGCGCTTTAACGAATCTAGTATTATTCTCAATTATATTGAAGTGTGTTTGACAAGTCCGGTGAGTATTCGGTAATGATAGTTTATGAAACTTGTATAATGAGGGGTATTATACACGAGTGTTACAATACCTAGTTAGATATGTGCTGTTTCATACACGGTACTTTATATACACATTAATTGCAATCAGATCACACGAAATTCAGTATACGTACAACAAAGCGTAGGAATGGCGCCACGCCTAACAAAACCCAGCTCATCACTGCGCAAGCGCTTAAGCGGTTTATCTTTAGCCATCTTGGATTTTTTACGGCATTTATCGCATATTGGTAATTGGCGATCCCAACCTTAAAAACGACACCCTTTTTAATCTGCTAAAATGTCCTTTCGCGCAATATCTTGAGAAGACTGAAGGTACTGTACACCTACAGTCTTTTTACTGAAGTGTGCATTCGCAAATGTCTTTATGCGCAAGTATCCATTCGTGCGAATGTCTTTCTGCGCAAATGGCGAGACAAGTGTACTAGATTTTTAAAATGATAGGTAATGAAAATATTAATGTAAATGTGATGTGTGCCTTGCTTTTTTTTCAGGTAGTTGCACTTCATGGCTTCGGGAGCAGAATGTGCAAGCCTCAACTCACACCGTTGTTCATGTCAGTTCATTTTATATTCGGAAAATCACACATACCAGTGAAGTACCAGCAGGTACAATAAAATGGCAGGCCGAAAAGTAAAAGTGCCCCTTGACGACCTAAGAGTTGTGTTCTCCAAATATAAAGATATATTTAATGTTTCTATTCCCCCAATCTCAAATGAAGTTTATGACCACATACAACAAGAACTGCGTATTCAGTTTAATCACGAAGTCAGCAAAGCAGCCCTGCAAATATCTGCGAAGAGAAATAAAGTTTTATTTTTTAATTCTCGCGAAGATTGTGAAGATAATCGAACACAATTGCATGCGGTTGTAGAAGCTCCTTCTGATTTAACAGTTTCTTTTGAAATAAGTAAATATGACTACTATAAAATTGCGCCTATTGAATCCCACCATCTCGCACAAAATAAGTGGACCAACGAAATGCAAGATCATATATTTTTTAAAACCGATTTAGAATGCACATTCTCGTTTAAAAACAATTACGTGCCTACTGATCTCAAAAATAACGACATCACATGTACAGGAAGTTGTACGCAATGCAAAGCTAGTCTGTTCTTGACAATATCCCCCGAAACAGCTGATAATTCTTATAAAGTAACGCTTATTCTTACAAATTTGAAAAAAGGCTTTCGGCATGACCCTCGAATTAAAAATAAATTAACTTCACACCGGGTTAATCTGCACAAAGAAAAACTTAAAAACATTAAGGCTTTAACCCTTTGACCGCGCGTGTCGCATATATGCGACAAATATTTTCGTGTCCCTATCGCGCGTGTCGTATTTCTGCGACAGAAAACATGCATGATTTTTTCGTTCTATTTTCGTCCTAATAACTGTGTGGTACAACTAAAACGAAAAAAAAATTTTTTTTCGATTTGTAGCCTCGCGCTAGGGGCACGGTCATTGATATTTAGCCACGCGCTTAAAGGGTTAAGGGTACGAAATTCAACGGCCGATGAAGTTATGAGCATGGATAATCCAAAAGAACCGCCAACTTTGCCTAAATTATTAAATTTGAGGAAATACCGGCATGAAGCTAGAAGCGCTCTTCAGTTTGATAAAAATATTATTTTATCACTGTATGCCATGACCTGTAGCCCACCGTATGACAGTTTCATAAAAAAAATGTCTCTTGTTCCATTTATATTGTATTTTTGGACTACTGAGCAAAGTATATATTACGATGACATCTTGGAAGACAAATATAAAATCCTGTCTATTGATGCCACTGGATCTTTATTTAAACCAATAACGCCACCCGAAGCAAACGATTTTTTAAAATATAAAAATCCCAAACATGTTTTCTTATATGCCATCGTAGCATATACCTTGGGTGCTAGTGTTCCAATTTGTTATATGTGCTCTGACTCACACACAACAGAAACAATAGCCACATGGCTAAGCACATGGTTAAACAGAAGAGTCCTTCCAAATGAAATAATTTGTGATGATTCTTCTGCTTTAATAGCGGCCATAACGAAAACTTTTTTGAAAACGGACTTGAATAACTATTTAAGACAATGTTTTGCAATAGTTGAGGAAAAAAAAGGCAAGATACCTGCTTGTTACATCAGACTTGATAAGTCTCATTTTTTAAAAAAACTGTATACACAAAGTTGTTTTGACAAGACTTCTGAAACATGCAAATATTTTTATATCAATTGCATCAAATTGATACTACAATCACGAAGCTATGACGAAGTAAAACTAATTATTAAAGATGTAATCACACTTTCTCTTCATGAATATATAAGTACCGATCTTGATTATACGGCATCGAAATGTGAACAAGCATTGAAACGATTGAGCGACCAAATAAAAACATATCTAAGACACACAGACGAAATTGAAAAGAATGAAAGAGAGGACAGTTCCGAAGAAATATATTTTGTAACAGAAGATGAAGAGAGTGAGCAACACGGTGGCCCTATGCCTTTGATAAAATATTATGATGACATTATGAATACAGAACTATTATATTTACAGTTAATTGAATCTACACCAATGAAAAATGCTTTTTTTTTGCCGGAAATTAACAACACTCTTAAAAGACTTTTGAAAAAATTACCTTTGTGGGGCAATATTATGACTGATTATTTTCCTGGAGCCAAAGACTATGCCAGCAGCTCAAATGTAGAAAATCATTTTAAGGACATCAAAACTATATATTTTGAGACCAAAGTTGAACGCGTCCGGTTAGACGAATTTCTTATACAACATTATAGTTTTATTAACGGAACCATAAAATTAAGCTCTAGTCAAATTTTACACGAGAATACTAAGAACAAAGAAGAACAGGCCTTAAAACTAAGAAACAAAAAGGAAAAACGCAAAACAAATTATGAGTATTTCTCACGAAAAATAGTAAAAATTAGAGACAAACACGAACAAAAACGAGATTCATTCTCAGCAGAGTTAATTATATCTGATTCTGCACCGAAGTCAGTTGAAAAAGAAGAAGAAGAAGAGAACCTAACTGATACGTCAGATTTTGATATTCAATCAATTTTTCAAAATAAACCTATAGAAGTTGAAAACTGGCGGGGACTTACCATACCCACTCCTAAATCAAAAAAAGCTACCTCCATATACATATTACAGAATGGTAACGTCGCATATTCTTATGTACACCAAAACAGGGTACTTATAACAAACACTTGTGCTTTTGATTCCCTCGCGCAAGCATTCGGTGTAGCTTATCAAGACAGGCCTGCTTTCAGAGAAAAGTTAAATAGTGCTAGCGATGGTTTAACAACATTCATAAAAGTATTATCTAATACGAGAAAAACTTGCAAAAGATTATATGAACTTCGTGACAAACTATTGATTGACCTTTTTGATAAAACAAAGTCACAGCAAAATATTATCAGTTGTGAATGTAATATAACAATGATTTTAGAACAGGTATTCATGAGCAACATATACTTTTCTGCCACCAGACAGAGGTGTTGCTCAAATGACACATGCTCAAATGCATTACAACCAAAGAAAATTGATTGTAAATATATATCTTTAAATATAAATATTATAACACAAAAGGGTATTGACTTCTTGGAAGAATCTGCCACATCGTGTATTAATAATGATACTGTTTCACTGTGTCCTGTATGCGAGACAGGAAATGTATATTTTACATATGAATTAAAACCATTACTTTTCTTCGAACTACATGACATGTCTGTTAACCTGAATGATATACCCATTAATATAGAGTTAAATGGCCAACAGTATATCGAGGGGTGAAAGGCTATTTGTTTGAAGCGACATTTTGGACGATATTGACTTATATACATATTCGGATTCAGCGAATTTTTCTGCGTCGGCTGAGCCGGGTTTCGTACAATTCTGAGCACTTTTATGGCGCTTAAAACAATGCAATTTTAGTGCATATTTCTCAAACATGATGTATGATCCGACATCAAATTTGCCATATTTTTTTAGTATTTCATTTAAGCTGTACACAAAAACAGAGAATCGAAGCATAAGCCGTTATTCTCGTCCTAAAATTTCAGTTCGATGGCAGATCAATCGTTTTTCGATATAGCTAACTTTAGATGAAAAGTCTCTTCATACATTTTGCTTACGACTACTTACACTATGCAATGTCGCTTCAACCAATTTGCCGTCAGCCAAATTCATTAAGACATGTCGGTTCAACCCTTTTCACTGCAACGGTTTTGCACTCTGTTTGGAGCTTCAAACATTATTTGTGTTGTGATTTTGATTAAACTTACGATCTCATTAAGACTGATTGTTAATTAAGTAAAATATAAGTAATAAAAAAATCGAATTAACACAACTTTTTGTCATTCCTGATAATTATAGTAATTATTCACCCATTTCAATACTACAACCTCTTATAACTTACTATAAATCTGTCATTATTATCTTATATCAACAACCAAGTTATATAAAATCCTTTCAAAACCTGAGACATCAAACAACTCATTATGTTCATCGTTGCTTAAGCCCACTTTCCTGTATCGTTAATAAAACCCAATTGGTAGTTAAACAAAATAGCCTATTCCTATTATTATTGAGTAACGTCGATTCAATCATTTTGCTTTCTCCTGCATAAGTACTGTAAAGTCACATAAACCATTTTGCCTGCTGTTGATTAGTGACAATGTTGGAAGTTGAATCATTTTTCCTTACTCTAAAAATAAGGCGATACAGATCATTTTGTATTAAGCGACATTTATCTTGGAACTCATAACTGTTTTTTTTATTGAAAATTATACAAAAACATTAAGGGATTTTTTTGCAATGAAGTTTTGCGATCCCCATTAAAGTAAGAGCAGTAGTTTTTTCATAACGATTTTTTTTCCAAATTTTGAATCTTTAAATGGCTCTCCTGTAAAGTTCGTAAAATGTCGCTTCAAACAAATAGCCTTTCACCCCTCGATATGATTTTGGCAGTAATTGATTTTGACCCACCATCAAGTTCCACATTAATAATAATAATAATAATAAATCTGGCAACACCGACGTCAACACTTCATATCATTTTTATCATATATTATTCAGATAAATAATTTTTCCTTTTTTTTGATGCAGTTTTTATACTTATATAGTGTAAAACCCAACCCAACCAAAACCCAAATAAATATAATCAGCATCTAAAAATGGACCATTATTCATAAAAAAAACTGCCGAACGGGAGGTGACATCTGTCATGTCACCTCCGATATTACATAACTCAATAATAAATTATTGAAAAATGAGAAGATGTTGACGAGACAAGCCGCACGTCAAGCACGACTACCACCTCCGGACTCTTCGCTCAGCTCCGCCTCGCCGCCGCCGGTATCCAGCCCCTCTGTGAGCGCTGTGACGACACCGGCCGCGGCAATTGCGTCGAGCTCGAGCGACGAGTATTTCTCTCCGCCCACGTCGCCACCACCTGCTCGTCGACGGGGAGGACGCCGGCCGCCGGACGGCTTAGGACCTCGAGGCCCAACGGCCTCTGATAGGGTCCCAGCTCCCGGCGGAAGTGTGCAGCGCATGAGATGGACGAGATCCATTAATGAAAATGTCATGCGCTCATACTATGGGGCTACAGAGGGGGGAAACAATCTGACCGCGTACCGTGTTCGGATGCTCTCTCTTTTTCAGGTGCTTGAGCCAGCTGTCAACGTTTCGGCACAACGACTGTCGGATCAGGTGCGAGTCATCCAGCGTAATCATATGTTGGATGACTCTGTACTTGATCGCCTGCGAAGTGAAATGCAGAGTGGCCATATCATCGCACCCCAGTCGCAGACTGTTGTACATCCGCAGCTCAATACAACGCATGCTGACGAAGGGAGTAATGATAGGGCTACAAATGTAAGTAGCCAGTGCAATGAGCAATTGAGGAGTGCTTTGGAGGATGCGATTCAGGAATATCGCTTCATGCCGCCCGAACTTAGGCCACGCTTACCTCGTTTGCCCATGCATAACTAAAATAGGGCGCTGGTGGCGGTCCTGGATTCGCAGTTATCAAACTATTTTGATACCTGCGAAGACCTCACCGATATTCATTCAATTCTGTACTGCGCGGCAGTAGCAGCATGTCGTGTAGCTCACGTCAAATTTGCAAATGACACTAGAGCTACACGACCGAAACCAAACGTACCAGCTTGGCAGTGCAGAATTGAACGCCGTATTGGTGGGGCCAGGACGCTCATCGGCAAACTAATCTGCTTCAAGGAGGGCAATACTCGCCCTAGAGTGATGCGCTTTGTGAGACGGGCATTCTCAGGGACTGATATCAGTCCCCAAGACTATATGTCTTGTGTCACAGAGCGCATCGACTTCCTGAAGCAGAAAGTGTATGCATGGGCAAACCGTATTCGTCGGTATAGGCGGCGAGTAGAGCGATACACTCAGAATCGCACCTTCCAGAGCGATGAAAGGTGGGTTTATAGGGGTTGGGAGCGACCGGACCATGGTGTGACTGAGACGTGCCTACCGGATGATGATGCCATGTGTTCCTTCTGGCGCAGCATCTGGTCGGTACCTGTCAGTCACACCGAAGGTGATTGGACTCGGGAAGTCGAGCGAGCCTGCGATCCGATACCAGAAATGGGGGCTATTACCATCTGCCCCCAAGATGTAGCTCGTGCAGTCCGTCCACTACCCAACTGGAAGTCTCCAGGGCCGGATGGACTGCACAACTTTTGGATTAAATGGTTCACAAGATCGCACGCTCGCTTGGCATCTCAGTTTCAGACTACTTTAGAATCTGGTTCGCTACCCCAATTCCTAACGACAGGAATTACCCACCTGCTCCATAAATCAGGTAGCACCGCGGAACCCAAGAACTATAGGCCGATCACGTGTTTACCGACGGTCTATAAAGTTCTTACATCCATTTTGAGAGCTAAAATTAACAAACATATAGACACCAACTCCATCATGTCTGCCTCTCAAAATGGATGTAGGAATAGGTCCCGCGGTACTAAGGAGCTACTCCTCATTGATATGACCATTAGCCAACAGGTTCGTCGTTCCCGAAAGGATCTGTCGACATGTTGGATAGATTATAAGAAGGCCTATGACTCGGTGCCGCATACATGGCTCGTGAGGGTGTTAGAGTTGTATAAAGTAGATACAACTCTTCGCACCTTCCTAATGTCATGTATGCGGCAATGGAGGACGGTCCTTCACTATCCAGGATGTCGAAATATTCATGGGAATAGCGAACCGATAAGGATCGAGCGAGGCATATTTCAGGGCGATAGTTTAAGTCCGCTTTGGTTCTGCTTAGCCTTGAATCCTCTAAGCACATTGCTGGAGGATTCAGGTCTAGGCTATCGGTTGAGGAGAGGTGGTCAGGTTATATCGCACCTCCTCTACATGGATGACCTAAAACTCTTTGCCCCCAACAATTTGCAACTGATGGAGCTACTGAAAGTAACTCAAAATTTCAGTAGCGCCATCAGGATGGAATTTGGTGTGGACAAATGTGCGGTCATGCATGTAAAGCGAGGGGAGATTGTTGAATCCGTGGGGACCCAACTCTCGGATTCCACAAACCTTAGAGCCCTCTCCGCATCCGAAACCTATAAGTATTTGGGTATGTCGGAAGCGTTAGGCATCAATGTTACTGACATGAAGCAGTCGTTGAGGGAACGCTTCTTTGGCCGCCTGAAAAAAGTACTTAATAGTCTTCTATCAGGCGGAAACAAGGTGCGCGCCTTCAACGGTTGGGTCATGCCAGTTTTGATGTACTCTTTCGGCATACTCAAATGGACTCAGACCGAACTCGACGCCCTGGATAGGAGGGTCCGTACGCTGCTGACTGCAAATCGAATGCATCACCCACGATCATCGGTAATGAGGCTGTATATCCCGCGAAAGTGTGGAGGTCGAGGCTTTTTAAACGCTAAGACCCTCCACAATCGCGAGATATGTAGTCTCAGGGAATATTTCCTAGAAACCGACGTGGGTATGCATCGAGATGTAGTCACGGTGGACAAGGGCCTCACCCCGCTCTCCTTGGCTAAAGAGAACTGGCGCAAACCTGTAGTGCTTGAAACTAATGATCGCATGGAGGTATGGCAGAGTAAGGAGCTCCACGGACGCTTTTTCCGGGCCCTACATGGACCGGATGTAGATCTACTAGCGTCCGTTGCCTGGCTGCGTTTCGGTGACCTCTTTGGAGAAACCGAAGGTTTTGTCTGTGCAATTATGGACGAAGTTATGATGACGAACAATTACCGGAGATTTATTGTGAAAGACGGCACGGTTGACATCTGTCGGGCATGCCACCGGCCGGGAGAATCAATCAGGCATATCATCTCCGGGTGTTCTCGTCTAGCTAACGGAGAGTACTTGCATAGACACAACCTTGTAGCCAGGATAATCCATCAGCAGCTTGCTCTGAAATACAACCTTGTGGAATCGGAGGTACCGTACTACAGGTATGTGCCCGACCCAGTTCTCGAAAATGGTAATATCACATTGTACTGGGATCGATCCATCATCACTGACAGGACTATTGTTGCCAATAAGCCTGATATAGTGGTGGTGGATCGATTGGAGCGACGCGCAATGATTGTTGACATAACCATCCCGCATGATGAGAACCTCGTGAAAGCCGAGAAAGATAAACAAATCAAGTATCTTGATTTGGCTCACGAGGTTGTCGACATTTGGGATGTGGGCTCAGCGGTCATTGTGCCGATAGTCGTGACAGCCAATGGGCTAATACCCAAGAGCCTCGACCAACACCTAAGGAGGCTCTCGTTAGGCAGCTGGATCAAGGGCTTGATTCAGAAAGCGGTACTTCTGGACACGGCCCGCATTGTTAGGAAGTTTCTCTCTCTGGAGCCCTGACCGCCGGTAGCTTGGACCCTGTTCCCGATACCGGTGGGCTACTATTTTTTATATTTTTAAATGTTTTTGGTATCTTTTTATTTATAAAAATATTTAAAAATGTAATTTATATGTATGTTAATGAAATAAAGGAAATAATAATAATAATCTTTATTTTATCCAAAAACATACAGAATTTTATCTTATACAGTTTGATATTTAGTTTAAAAATATATTTAAAGTTTGTGTTGCAAGCTCTGTACAAAAATTATACTCTACCTCTTAAACTAGGATATACCTGTATTTTAAGAGGCAGTAATATACGGTCAGGGTTTACAATTACCAACAAAACTTATCTAGAGTGGACTGTGCCATTCTACTGTATGGTATACAAATTTTAATAGTGAAATTGTGTGTGAGTGGTGGACGTGGGTGTGTGTATGTGTGTGTGTATGTGTGATGGTGTGTGGGTGAGTTGTGCGTGTATTACACTAGATATGTAAGTAAAGACTCCGTGTAAGAGTAATCCTTTAGGAGCAGCCACTCTGTTACTTTGGATTTTAGTGCATGTGAGTTTAAATTTATGATGTTAAGGTGATTATTTATGGTTTTATAAATATGAGTACTTAGTATATAATATTGGCGTTTAGCGAAGGAAGTCTTGTGTTGGGTAGTTGGTGGTAGGTAAGTGCGTTTATTTGGTATAGGAGGTGGAAGGCCTGCGTGTTTTCTAAGGGTGGATCTAAGCACATAAAGCTGACGAACGGTAAGTACTTTACAGTCTGAGAATAGTTCAGTTGTTGGATACCTATAGGGCTTTTTCATCATGACTTTAAGTATAGCTCTCTGAGCTCTCTCCACCCTCAGAAAGCTGGTTTTTATGGCACCGCCCCATGCAACTATGCAATAACCAATCACTGATTGGCATAATGCAAGGTACACCATCTTGAGAATTTTTAGGTTGGCGGACACTCTGAGAGACTTAAATATATGAATAAGACGTAGTGTTCTGGTGGTGACAGCGTCAATTTGGTGGTCCCATCTCAATCTGTCGTCTATCTGTACTCCGAGGTATTTCACACATTCGGATCGACATTGATTGGACATTACAGAGCATACTGTTACAGAACGAAAACTCAACAATATGAATGTTACGATGATCTGTACTGTAAACTACAGAAATGCAAAAACTCCATAATGCCACATTTGATTATATATTCATTAGTGTAGGTAATTAAAACGTTAGAGACTGGAAGCATAAAACACATAATTTTATACGGTCCCAATGACCACACAAATTTTATTGAATTAGGTACGAATCTGTGATTATGAGTGATATTAGTAGTTATTAATGATAAAAACTGTACTGTTTCCTATATTTTTAAATAGGTACATAAGTGTAAAAGTTGTTTATTTTTTATATAATTGTTGGAAGATTTTTATTATATTGTTGTTTTCTCATTTAAAAGTTTTGTGATTATATACATTTTTTATAGAATATGCTCGAAACCGTCCCTCATAAGGGCAAGAAATATAGGCAAGCCGATAATACATATTTTGTAAAAAAAAACATTAAATGTGCTTTGCACATTACACACACAACGCCGACTCAATTCCAACTCAAGTCACACTGTGGTATTGAAATATGAGCTTTATGTCGTGTTACTTAGAGTGGATATTTCAACATTAAGTTAAAAGAAGGTTACGACGCTTTGACAATGATTGGTTCACGGGTTATCCACCTGTGGCAGTCACATGTAATGTTAAAATATTCACTCTAAGTTACACGTAACAAAACTCATATTAAAATGCCATACTGTGAGTCGAGGTGAAATGGAGTCCACCTATCAACCTACGTTATTAGTACCTCCTAAGGAAAATTGTACAAACTATTAATGTATCCAAATATTAAAATTAAGTAAGTAGGTTATAACTTATCTGTGATTTTTCTCTAAAAATGTTGATGCTAAGGCAAAGCAATACATATAATTTGTATGAGACTGATTTTTTAAATAAAAATAATGAATCTTAACCATTTTATTATTTTAACTAACCTGACCAGAAAACTTTTGTATTCAACTGTACTAACAAAACATCTATATTATCCTGTTCATTTCAGATGGTTGCGCTTATGTATGGTGCGGTCGCTTTTATGTGACCTTTTCAATTTGGTCGGCTCATTAGAGAATTGCTGACATAATCTTGTTTTTGAGATAACTTTCATTAGAGCCGTAATTCAAAGCTGCAATTAACAGGAAGGAATTTTCAGGAATCATTTTAATTTGTTTAAAGTATGCCATGTTTCTTAATGTTATGGGAACTGCGTATTTGATCGCTAAAGTACGACCAGTCTAAAATAAATCAAATTTGTTTTTATCTTCTTAATGTGTAAAGTATGAAATCTAATATTTCTGATGTAAACAAGCGTCGAACCACGGGTATTTTTTACAGCTGTTTATTTGGTTATAAGTGTATTGGTTTACTTGCAAACCCGTTTCTTCTGATTTTTGAAACCATTTAATTACATTGGTTTACGTCAACCAAATCAAAAACTAATGATTAAACAAATTTAAACAAATTGAGGTCTTTTATTGGTATTTTTTTCAAACTTCTGCGTTGAGCCGTTTTCGAGATCTGGGAAATCCCAAAACGTTACCGCAGCAAAATCTTAAATAACTAAAGAACTATACCACACACAAATTTTGCTATTTATAAACATTTACTACGCAACAAAAGCTATCTATTCATGTATTTGGTTCCGTGCTGAAACTAATTTTTGAAAGACGATTTTGCCTGGGTAACGTTTCAAACGTTACTCCAGCAAAATTTGTTTTTCTCAAATAACTTAAAAACTACAATTCAAACAAATTTTGCTATTAGTAAACAAATTGCTCCTCATGATACACTAATTATTTGTTTAAGTCTCATCTCTCTAAAGCAAAACATTTTGCCTGGGTAACGCACTCGGATACATGTGCTATTTTCGTGTATATGTAATAGTATATAAACGAACAATACACCAATCACTAAAAACTTTCTTCGAAGTTATTCAATCTCACCTCTCAAGTACCTAATATCCATTTGTTGAAAACAAAAGAACAATGGCAGCTGCCCATACATCATTTTATTTGAAGTAAAAAAGCTTGTTACATTAATGAAAACTACCGTAAAATGTTCGTAATATGTTCCTAGACTTATATTAGAAAAGATTTTCAGCAAAAACCTCCGTTGTTAATAAATATTGCGACTTTAGTCTTTTTGGCGGGAATTTTGAATTTGAAACTCTAAACTCTAAATGAAAAATAATGATTTATTAGAAAGAAATAAAACAAGTCATTTTTAATACATTTATTCTTCATCATCTTCTCTAACAATAACGTTATCTAAAAACTGCGCCGGAGCTAAAATACGTTCTTCATGCCTAGCCCACCCCAGATACCATACAAGCGTCATGACATGAGCGCAACACCCGACTGTTCGCCGACCCACCAGACAATTACAGCAGTATTCTGTTATTCCAGTACGACTAGGAATATTATTTTCAATTATTATATAAACAAAGTAAGTTCGGCTGGTTATATGTCGCGACTTAATTCTACCCCTTATTAATGTTGTATTACCACTGCCTCTAAGATTATATTGCTCTGTGTTGATGGGTTCACTACATACCTCAATGGTATATCCACCATGGGAACGTACATGCTCGCCATAATACGAGCGAGCTTGACGTATTTGGTATGTTCCCAGGGCGAATAAAATGATGTCTCTGTATTCCAGGGTAGGGAAGTATAATAAATTATCTGCATCTGCAGTTATATTTGTGAAGAAGGATGTTCTCCTGTTCATATTAATTGATTCTACCATTTCTGCCAGATTGTTTTGAAGAAACATTCTTTGTCTTATTATTTCTAAAATCTCACTTGCATAAATATTATCATGAAAGCGAACACCAAACTTATTTAACAAAGCTGCAGCTATTTTAAAGTTTTCAAACATATGTGGTAGGGCCCGATGAAAGTATTCTTGTCTGAATATTTTATAATCTCTCTTAAAGTGTCCATTCACGGCCTCTATCACCCATCTACAAATTGTTACACAGCGGCTTCGGTTAGCTTGGGCTGTTGTGAGTTGGTGTTCGCCTTCTAAGAGACTTTCAGGCATACATGTTTTATATCCACATCCTTCTAACAAACTTATGCTATCCCTAAAACCTCTGTCCAGAATGAATACATCATCACTTTGAAAATATGATCTTAGAGCAGATCCTTCTTCGAATAGGCCATTCATAATGACAGCATCCGAGGTAGTGGCTTTGTATGGACCATAACAATCCAAAATATAGCCATCGCAGGCAACAAATAAAAAAGGTTTTAATAAGTTCCTGTATTTATGTAAGGAATAGCTTTGTTTTTGAAATAAATAATTGGCACTCTTATGTATGTAAATGTATGTGCCATCACATATAACAATTACATTATTTGGATTGTTTTGGTATAGCCCTACAGGAATCAATAAATTATGTTGTAAGAGATCTTCTCTTGATAAATGGTTGATTCCCAGAAATCTTGGTACAAAATGTTCTATTAGTATTGCCCTTATTTTGCCCATTAAGGTTTCCAAGGTTCTTCGTGGTACTTGTACTAGTGATGAAATTCTTTCGTCAGAATCGCCTGTCCTCAATTTTAATAGCAATGCTGCTAGGCCTAGCTTGCCTCTTTTTATTTGGACAATTTGTGGTATGTCTTCTACTAAATTATTGAACTTTTCTTTACTTAATCCCATCCAATATTGGAAAATCACTTCATCCATTTCATCTATATTTTCAAAATCTAATGATGGATTGAAGGCATTTACAAATGTAAATACATGTTGTATTTGTTCAGCAGTAAACAAATTAATGCTGTTTTCTTCATTTAGAGATTCCCAGGAATTGCTAATTAAATGCTCATCACACACTCGAGCTAAACTTGGCAAGTAATATTTGTGATTTTTCAGGACAATAGCACGCAATTTGTCTGATATTGTACGCAGAGTGGTACTAGTGCAGCCTATAAAAACACAATGGTTGCTTGTATTTGCTGCTCTTCGGTAGTCAGGCAATATTATTTGATTTGTGGTTGTACTGCGGGTACTTTCAACATGAGCTTGCGCACCAGATGGTTGATGTGTTTCTTCTGTTGTTTCTATTTCTTCTAATGTTTCCGATGATCTGGCATCATCGAGAGTATTAATTCGGCTGACTTCTCTTTGCACACTTATCCAACATGATTGGCACACACAATCAGATGGTGTTATCTAGAAATAAAATACAAACTTAAGATAAGAATTATAATATTTATAATAAAATGATGTAATATTTAGATGCAAAACTTTTGCTAAACAGTATTATTTTCATGATGCCCACTTTTTATTTTGATTATTTTACTAGTTTTAGTTTAAACTTCTTAATAACGGAGTGTAAAAATGAAGATTTAAATTCATACCATTTCAGACACCGATCTACATAGCCTTCACATGATCTGACCAAGATTCTGTCTGGACTTTAAAAGAGACTGTGACCTCTGAGTTTGTTTCGGCCTTTCTTCTCAGAGTAGTCAGATAGGAAACGCCGACCTCATCTAGTTTAAAAAAAAAATATGATTGACGTGTAAAAGTGTTTGTAAAAACCTACTTACAGAAATAAAATCATTTATCATTTATCATTTATCATACCACTGCACCACCTGGGCCTACCCTGAATTGGTGAATAACTTCTAACTTTATTGCTCTAGCTAGAACATGTTAATTCCCTCACAACAATTTTATTAACCCGTCGCACTCCAATTAGCAGACACAATAGATTTTTTATTGTTATCTGAACACCTGAGTGGCAATCGACGTTTAAAGTGTTAATGTTCAATGTATCTGCCTAGCCTTTTCCCAACTATGCTGGGGTCGGCTTCCAGTGTAACCAGATGCAGCTGAATACCAGTATTTTACATGGAGCGACTGCCTATCTGACCTCCATAACCCAGTTACTGGGTAATACAATACCCCTTGGTAGGACTGGTTGTCAGACTTTCGGGCTTCTGACGACCCGTAATGACTGTCAAAGTTCCACGAATAACAGCCCGGACCAACGGCTTAATGTGCTTTCCGAGGCACGGAGGAGTCTCGGTATGTAAAGATGGTCACCCATCCACTGACCGACCCCGGCAAGCGTAGCTTAGCCTAACGGATCGACCCGTGCAGCTGTTTTTACTTCGCCACGCCGTGCTTGCTGTTGTTAGCCACGAGCTTCTCAGAGAGTTAATGTTATAACATCATAATTATTTATTATTAGCTTTTACAAACCTGTCTCGGTGCTATCCTGTTCTGTATAATATTGATCATGGACAAACGCTGTTGATTAGGATTTTGTATCCATATTCTATTACTTCATCTTCGTAAAATAGAACGACCACACAACTGGCATACATTAGTGTGGCCTTGCTGACTTGATCCAGCTTGTTCATCACTATTTGACACTTGTTGCTGTAGTCTCTGATTTAAGCTTGACATCACAAGATCTCGGCAAGCTTCACAGATAAAGTCATCTGCAGTGATCTGTAAAAGTATCATTGTATTTGGTTGAGAATTTAGCTTACTGCACAATCTTAAAAATTGTGCAGCTTAATGTTATTAAGTTACATTACAATACCAGAGATTTATTTAAATGTAAGTAATTATTTGCCCGCTGACGTTGCCGGTTACTCCACAATCGTCAATAATGTATGTGTCATCAGTATTTGAAATTATACTAGTAGACCTTAGTTATTAGTAGGTAATCTTTGTAGGTACTCACGATTGCTGGATATACCCAGCTGCAGAGTAATGCTGTTACTCTCGTATCAAGTTCCAATGCTCGATATCGACGTAGATAATTAACGCAGATGTTGCAGTTAATGCATAAAATCCGCGGACGACGAGGTCTCTCGCTGTCTCCCATTGTGATGGTGAAGTAAAGATCCAACACCAGTCAGACAACAGAACCAAGTTGTGAAGCAAAATCAGAGTCCAGTTATGAAGGGCACAATGTCGTCACGCAAAGAAGATAATCACAGTCCAAAAGCACGCACGGGTCACACAGAGGAAGAATCGATCGAGAGTCCATAAAACAGTCCGGGTCAAATAATATTCCAAAAATCTATACCAATCTAAAACACACGAAACTCCAATTCCAATTCCAATTTTATAGTAATGGCTCCATCGTTTTATCGATGATTCTGCCAATGTCAAGGTTGGAGGAAACAAAGTGTATCGCTGAGGATGACCGGTTATATTGCCTTTAGAAAAATTTAATTAAAACTCTGTTTGAGTAGTCTGTAACAACAACACAATGTATTAGTACTCTTACAAAAATTAACACATCTAAGAAACACACATAAAACAACAAAAACACACAAATTAATTATAATTACAAACACAACGTACCACCGATAATTTTGCTAAAGCTTGATGTTATTTAATAATATAAATTTTTGAAGTGTTTTAATTAGGGGGGAATCAACGAGTGTTAAGAGGAATGGGATGTTAATAGGTCGGGGGAAATTAGGGGGGAGTATATCATACAGTGGGACTAAAATATTACGACAAGAGAAAAATATGTGTTCAAGAGTACCCTCCTCTACCCCACACTCACAAAGGGAATGATTCCGAATGCGTAGTTTAGCCAAAAACACTGGAGAGCAAACATGTCCTAATCTGAGACGAATAATAATAGATGTGGTTAATTTATTCATTTTCTTTTTTTTGACAAACCAGGGTTTAGTGGGGATATTGGGTTGTATATTGCTATAATATTTGCCCTTAATTATCCTAGATCTTTGCCACAGATCATCCCAAGACTTCATGAGACGTGGTTTAGCCAGGGAGCGGACGTCCTGAGCCGGTATGTTAGAGATAGACATACAACCTATCTGGATAGATTGCTTAGCATAGAAATCAGCTTCTTCGTTACCCGATATACCTGTGTGTCCCGGAATCCATGCCAGTACAATTTCCAATCCAGATTGATTTAGTCTATAAAGAATTTCCTTAATTTTCAGAATTATTATAGAGTTGTCTTTACTGCGGAATGGTATTTTCAATAAATCCTGAAGGGAGCTGAGAGAATCTGTGAGAATCAAAGATTTATCAAAATGTTGTTGATTGGAATCAATGAATTTTGCTGCCTCTAATATCGCTAAAGATTCTCCTGTAAAAGTGGAACACTCAGGCGGGCTCCTAAAACTTAAAACAACATTAAACTTAGGTATGAACACAGCTGAACCTAGATGAGAACCATCTATTTTTGAGGCATCTGTGAACAATAAAATCCAATTTGCCCATTTTTTATTTATAATTTTATTAAAAAGATTATTGGAATCGGAACTATGTTTCTGTATACCAAAATCTAGTATCACTCTGGGTTGGAAGATCACTGAGTCATAAGGAACTAGAAAAAGGGGATGATTATCTAGTGGCATAACTGGAGATGAAAGGGACTTATTATTATTAAAACTGTTCACTAATAGCGGAGGTGATTTATTCCTCCAATAAGTTGAGGATTCGACGGAACAAGAAAGGGGGCGAAGAATACTAAGAAGAGGGTGTAAAGGAAATTGAGACGCTACCGAAAAATATCTATCCTCTAGAAATTGTCTACGAAGATGAAGTGGAGGCTCTACACATTCCACTTGGAGTGCATTAATTGGAGACGATTTCATTGCACCAGTAATAATGCGTAAGCATTTAGATTGGAGCTTATCTAGTTTACTTAGAGCCAATTTATTGCAAGGTTCTAGAATAAAACATCCATAGTCAAAGTGACTACGAACGATGGCGTTATAAAGCCGTTTTTGTGAGGCCGGATGAGAACCCCATCGGACTCCAGATAAAGATCTCAGAACATTTATGGACTTCTCACTTTTATTAAATATGTATTGTAAATGAGATATACCTGTCATTTTGGAGTCAAGAACAACCCCCAAGAATTTAACTTTATCTTGAATTACGAAAACACGAAACTCTATTCTATTCTATTTTTTATGGTTCTGGCTCCATCGGTAACGTTCGATGATTTTGCCAATGTCAAGGTATGTATGAGAAAGTAATGATCGTAAACTGTTACACAACTATTGATCAGTGTTTGTAGCGTTGGCATCCATGGATCCCCATGCTAAAAAGGGACAAAACATTTTTGGTTAATACATGTAAGACGTCACAAAATAAATGTTAGAACATTCAGTAGGTATAATATAAATAAATAGAAACATCTACTATAACTGGATTTTATTAATGCTAATGAATTTATAAAGGATTTTAACTGCAGGGGTATGGGCTAAAGATAATAGGAAAGGAATATTAATTGGGCGGGGGACATCAGAAGGGAGTATGTCGTAAAGGGGAGTGGTTAAACGAGGACAGGAAAAAAACAAGTGTTCCAGAGTGCCCTCATCCAGGCCGCATTCACACAAAGAAGAGTCCCTCACGCGTATTTTGGCCAAAAAAACTGGTGTACAAACGAACCCAAGTCGGAGTCTAATTATGACAGAGGTGGCTATTTTACTAGAATATTTTAGTTTGCTGAACCAACATTTAGATGGAATGAATGGTTGGATAGAGCCATAAAATTTTCCCTTCAATGTTCGAGTTTTTTGCCAATGATCATTCCAATTCTTCATCATCTCGGGTTTAACAAGACAGCGCAGATCACGGGGATAACAAGACGTATGAGTTTCAATCCCATTCCGAATAGCCAGCTTGGCAATTGAATCCGCATTCTCATTACCAACAATTCCAGAGTGGCTGGGTATCCAAGCCAGTGCAATCTCTATGCCTAAGCAGTGGCATCTATACCAAACAAATACCACCACAACACCTATTAGGCATTTTTTAGACATAATAACTGGTGCTGTACAGCAAAAAAAGTGCTAGATCTGGCGCGAAAAGCATGCAGTTGGCAACATTGTTGTGATTACCCATTAGAGGATCCTTGGCGGGAAATCAAATTGCACGGGTGCTTAAAAATTTCTCCTAAGTTTATATTTGTAATTTTTGAATTTATTTGTTAAATAGTTCATTCATATATAGTAAAATGGGAACGGAAAGCGATGGGGGCGATGCCCCCATCGATAAAGAACCGAAAAAGCGAAAATTGGCTCTCATGGATTCGACACAGTCTGCAGCTTACAAAATATTCATGAAACCAAATTACAAGAGACAATTTCCCGAATGCCATAGTGGTGATTGTGTAGTCTATGTAGAAGCATCAGATAATGAAAAACTGGGCAACAAAAACCCAATTGGACTTACTAAATTATTTACTGAGAATGTAAAAGGAATCATAGGTGTACATCGCGTAAACGCCTACAAAGTTGGAATAACTTTTAAAAAACCTGCACCGGCGAATAGCTTTCTCAAAATGGACCATTTCTTAGGAAAAAATAAATTAAAAGCCTTCGTTCCTGCACACATCACGGAAACAACAGGCGTTATCCGTTATGTACCGAAGACCATGTCTAACGAAGAAGTATACAAAAACATACAAAGTGATGTTGAAGTCATCTCTATCAAAAGATTTATGAGGAAAGTTGATGGAAAACTTACGCCATTGGGCACCATAGCAGTTACATTTGCCGCAACGGCTTTGCCACAGTACGCATACATTCAAATGTTTAGGTACCCTGTACATATTTATATACCTCCTTTGCTACAATGTTACAAATGCCTAAAATATAACCACTCTGCGAGAGCTTGCCGTGGTGAGCAAAAGTGCTCTTCTTGTGCTGGTCGGCACTCATACAAAGAATGTGATGTTGAGGAAATTATTTGTATAAACTGCAGTGGCAATCACCTAGCAATTTCAAGGGATTGCCCCATCAAGAAACAGAAAATGGAAGAAAAGAAGAAGAAGTTCCTCAATCGAAACCAGTCGTATGCCAGTGTGGTGAGTACACCTCCTCCAACTGTGTCCGATACAAATGTTTTCCCAGCTCTTAAAAAAACAACTGAAAGGACTTTGGGTGAGAACTCAAAGTCAATAGCTGAAGAAATTGTAAATAATGAAATAATTATAAATGCCATTGTAAAATCATTAATTAGTCTAGGTAATAATAAAGATAATGTTCCAATAACAAATAAAAGACATGTTATTAACAAATTTAATAATTAATTGATGGATACATTTTTAAATATAGCACAATTCAATGTACAAAGCTTACAGAGTAAGAAGGCCTTATTACACACATTTCTCTCGGAACAAAAAATAGATATATGCCTGTTGAATGAGACTTGGCTTAAAAGTAGTAGTGTAAATCCTCATTTTACATCATACAACTTTATATATAAAAATTCTATTAATGCACACAATGGAGTAGGCATTTTGATAAAACAAAATTTTGCTTATAATGTAATAGAAACAACTTTTTATGAGTCAGTCCAAAATATATGTATTTCCATAGAAACATCCATGGGTAGATTGCATATTTTGTGTGTGTATTGCCCTCCCAATAGCAACAGATTTGATACAAATAAAATGAGAAAGGTGCTTCTTGAAATTCCCAAGCCATGTCTTATCATGGGCGATTTTAATGCACACCATATATTGTTTGGATGTCATACAAACAATAATAGGGGTAACAGTTTATATAATCTTATTGATGAATTTGACATGTGCATTTTAAATGATGGTAGGGCTACCACTGTACAGTACCCAAACAGGAATGCATCAGCTATTGATCTAGCTCTGGTTAGTGCAGCAATAGCTCCTTTTTGTGAATGGCAGGTTCATGACGATCCTATGGGCAGTTATCACTACCCAACCCAGGTATTTTTAAATGTAAAGCCATCAACATATGAAGTCCGGCCTGTGGAAGAAAAATATATTTATAGTAAAGCAGATTGGACTAAATATTATGAGTTATCAGAAACCTGTTTCTCACATTTAGACATAGATAATATGGATCCTATTAATGTGTATGATAATTTTGTAAATACTTTACAAGATTTAAGAATAAATACAGTTCCAAAACAAAAATCAAACCATACTATGCAAATTTTAAGAAAACCAGCTCCTTGGTGGAACCAAACATGTAATGAGGCAGTTCAAAAATCTAAGGAAGCTCTGTTAGAATATAGAACATCACCAAGTATCCCAAACTTCATAAAATACAAAAAGCTTGATGCTCAAAAGAAAAGAACATTAAAAGAGGAGAATATCAATTCATGGCATGAATTATGCAGTAGTTTTAATAGAATGACACCTGTTGCAAGAATTTGGGGTTATATTAAAAAGTTTAAACGGATAGGCTCTTCCTCTAACAAATATTTAAATGATGATTGGGTACCTGAATTCTTAGAAAGTTTATCTGACTCATCACTATTGAATGAAAATAATATAAATGATATTTTAAAAGAGTCTGTTGAATCTGAGACAAACTGCTTTCTTAATAATCCATTAACAATAAATGAATTGCACATAGCACTTAAGAGTAGAAAAGATACAACACCAGGTCTGGATAACATACCATACATCTTAATTAAAAAGTTACACCCTAATGCCTTACAAATTTTGTTAAGTGTTTATAATAAACTTTGGAATAGTCTGCTTATACCAGAATCATGGAAAACTCAATGTGTCATTCCAATTTTAAAGCCCAATAAATCTGTAAATAGTCCTTCATCCTATAGACCTATATCTCTATCATCTTGCTTAGGTAAGCTATTTGAAAACATGCTTAAGTTACGTTTAGATTACTTTGCTGAAACTCAAGACAAGTTACCAGATATACATGTATGGATTCAGAAAGGGCAGAAGTTGCTCTGAAAGCTTTGTATCATTCATATCAGACCTTAAAAAGTCTAAACTCAGTCATTCTAATGTCATATGTGTTTTTTTAGATGTCAAAGGTGCTTTTGATAATGTTAATATTGAATGCCTAATTCATGTTTTACATGAATTGGGCTTACCAAATAAGATCTTAAATTGGATTTTTAAATTTTTGTACCAGAGAACTTTGTATGTTAAATTTAATAATAAGCTACATGGCCCTAGACTGGTTAGTAAAGGAACAATGCAGGGAGCAACACTTTCACCGCTGTTGTATAATTTCTATACATCTCAAATTCTTAAATATGTGAATACTTCTCAAGTCAAAATATTACAATTTGCTGATGACTTGCTTTTATACACAATAAATCAAAATTTAAATATGGGTGTTAACAATATGAATACTGCATTGGCTCAGTTACAATATTATTATAATAATACTTTAAAACTAGATATAAGTCCTGAAAAAAGTTCAGTGTTAATATTTAGTAAAGATTCATTGGCACAGTCCACTGTAAATATTGTATATAACAACAATGTGATTCCTATTGTTAATAATCATAAATTTTTAGGGGTTATAATAGATGATAAACTAAAATTTGATAAACACATTGACTACATCTGTCAAAACGCCATGAAGAGCATTAATGTCCTTAGGAGTTTAGCAGGAACATTTTGGGGTTCTGACCCAAAAACACTCAGCATGTTGTATAAAAGCATAGTCAGAAGTCATTTTGATTATAGTTGCTTAGCCTATATGAATGCAACTACTACTTGGTTAAGAAAATTGGATGTGATACAAAATATGGCTTTAAGAATAATTAGTGGAGCAATGCGCACCACCCCTATAAATTCTATGGAAATTGAAAATGTTATACCTCCCTTATCCCTGCGACGTTTACAGCTGGCTGAGAGATTTTGTCTCAAAGAGTTATCCTGCAGTAATGGTACAGTTCTTGATAATATTAATTATCCTCAAGAGGTCACACAGTCAGCTGTAACATCCTCCATCTCAGCAAATACTTTTATTTCTGGTTCACTGCCTGAAATTTCAACCATTCTAGTTAAAGTAAAGAACCTGACAAATGACATGTACATCAAAAACAAGTGGCCAGTATATGAGTTTCCTTATAATAATTTACTAGCTTATTTTGATATCAAGTGTTTTTTAGATACTGTTAAAAATAAATATGAATTCTTAGAATTTCTGAATGACAAATCACATTTCTATATCATTTACACAGATGGATCTAAAACCGATGATTATGTTAAAGCAGCTTATTATGACCCACAAAGGAGAGTAACCAAATGCTTTAAAATGCCAAATAATTGTAGTATATTCACTGCAGAAGGTTGGGCTATACTAGCTGCTTTAACATATGTAAATAGTATTGTAAATACCAATGAACATAGTGTAAGCAAAAATGTAAATAATATATTAATTGTAAGTGATTCTAAGAGCGTTTTGTCTAGTTTATGTAATTGTAACTTCAGTTATAAACAAAATTATATTGTACATAAAATTAAGTACACTCTACAAAAGTTGGGAAAACATGTAGAATTTTTGTGGGTTCCATCTCACAGTGGCATAGCTGGTAATGAGGTTGTAGATCTGGCGACTCGTCAGGATCACGATGAGGATCTTACAGAAGCTTTCAAGGTCCCTTTCACGGATTATTATCACCAATTTAAAAGATTATTTATGAAGATATGGAAGGATTATTGGGACGCAACAACTGAAGAAAAAGGAAAATGGTATGCAGAAATACAGCAAGACTTACCAACAACGCCGTGGTACAACAAATTCAAATACTCCAGCAGAAAGTTCATAACTGTCATTAATCGCTTGCGTTTTGGCCATTGTTTAGTCCCAGCACATCTCTACAGGATGAGAATCATCAGTGAAAGCAAGTGTACATATTGCTCTGAGGAAATTGCGGATATAAAACACGTTGTATTTGAATGTGAATCGTTTGCCATGCAAAGATTAATACTTGTCAGTGAAATTAGTGACATTGCAGAACAAAACTCTCTATGTGTTCCCCGCCACGTTCAGGAATTACTTTCCAAAACTGTTTATTTTAATCCATTATATAGATATATATTGAATACTATTGAAAAAATTTAATCGTTTCAGGGTTAATTGAATTGTTTTTTTTTTCTTCTCTGTTATTTATTTTTATATTTAAACGCTAAATTTTTTGTTGTTTAGATAATTTCATTGTCACTCAGATGTACCTACTTAGCTCTTATTCAGAGCGGTAAAAACTATGCATTTGTTATTGTTTTATTATAATATGAGTAGTATGTTTAGCGATTGCGACTGAAGGACATGTATCCATGGTCATGAATAAAGATTTAAAAAAAAAAATACCCATTAGAGTTGCTTTAAAATTCATATTTACCGCTAAAAAAACTACAGAATGAAACTGTCAATATTTATTAACCACCGAGGTTTTTCTTAAATATATTTTCTATAGTATATTTAGGAATTAGTAACAAACATTTTACAATATTTTTTATTTATGTAACAAGCTTTTTTTGTTCAAATAATTAGCCGCCAATGTTCTTTAGGTATTGTAGCGTAAAAGAAAGGAAAACACACTTTTTTCTTCAGCCACTGAATACGTACCTATAATTTTATCTTAAAGACCGAATATAAAAACAAAAATATATATATTATAAAAAAATAGAAAATACAAAATAGGAATTTCGTCACATTACCCAACGGGCTTCGGTAGGTTTAACAAGTATTATGAATGAAAATACTGAAGGATTTCGTACCTTAAGAAATCTAGAATTAATTGGATAAAAAAGAGTTTGTAACTGTGGTTGCAACCAAAATTTTACTCTAACTGAAATTAGGCTGATTTTTTAAAATAAAAAAAGGTATCGAACCTGCTGTATTCTGTTATAAGAAAAGAATTACACATTACAACAAAAAATATCACTAACTGGTAGAAATTATTTTGAAACGCAAGATAATATTAATTAATTAATTAGGAACTAAGTTTTTTTTTATTAAAATACACCAAATTTCCACCAAACCGTCTTCCGGAAGCTCCAACGCGACTGGTTCAAATCAAATATAGCCGGCAAGTTTTCCAGTTGTCACATTGAGGTCCTCTGACATCAAAAGCGACAATTTTGTCTCTCGCGACCCCGTATCAGCCCTGTCGCGCTGATGATCACTCACGACCTCAGGTTTGGCAAATCTCCTCTCAAAAAATAATCGCCTTCTACTGCGACTCCGCGAGGTTACCAGCCTCCGCCAGTAAAATGGTAAGAGTTTGTGGAGCAGAAACAAATCGAGTCGGATTGATGAATCTTCTGACCCATACCATAAAAAAGGACAAGGTAAAACTTAACTCTTGGTTATCCCTGAAGTCACGACTCGCCGACTATTGGAGCGATACGCTCCAGATCCAAAATAACTCCAACTTCTCTATTTTAATAAGGGATATATTATGTATATGAATATTATAACGTAATAATTCCAAAGCAATCAAATATTAATTTTTGGCCCGTGGGCAGTGACGAATCTTCCTTCAATCCCAATTGTTTTTTTTCTAATCAGATCAGACGTCAAACAAAAATCCTTATTTGAAAAAATTAAAAAAAAATATTTCTGGTTAAGCGGGAGTGACAATAAATGAGGTTGCATGTTTTCAAAAAAAGAAGGCTGCATATTAAATATGTAACATGTAGTATTACTAATACTACAGTTATCCCCTTTCCAAGAAAAAAAAAATATTGAAGTTCGGAAGAGAAAAAAAAAAATTAACAAGTACGAGAAACCTGAAAGAATTAACCTAACCTAATCTAATCTAACCTAACGTAATCAATAAACAATAACATAAGTAATCGAATTTAAACATAACAACAACATCGGAGCGCAACGGATACTAATAAATACGAAAGCGCATTCCATCTAAACGTTGTTAGTTAACTCGAGATGCGTCCACTAAATCTAGAAATAACATGAAAACTAGTGACTTGAAAGTAAACCCAGGGAGAATCCCCTAAAATAATCAAGCAGTAAAAACTAAATGTTAAAATCGTAAAACCTAGGGTTTTTTTTAAATACTAAAGAGACGACTAAGACAAAGAAAAAAAAAACGACTTGAAAGAGTTTCAAAGTACATAATTTAATAAAAAAAGAACCTTAATCTAACGAAGGACTAAAAGTCTAGCAATGGACTTTGTCAAAGAAGAAACCGCTAAAGACAATCCAACAACTTCAAAGAAAAAACAGCAAGCATAATAATAAAAGGATAATCAGTAATTATATTGATGAACCAAAGATAAAAAAAGTTAACACCATAATTATTATGATGCTATCGATAAGAATACATCGACAGTGTCCCAACACTTATCGATATGAGTTTATCGACAGTGTCCCTATACTAGAGCTGTCATTATCAGCATGCTGTCATTATCGGCATGACAGATGTTATAAGCCAGAACTGTATGCGATGACAAAGAAAAGGTTGTTAATAAATGGTTTCAATTTAGAACAGCTAGATGTCGCTGGGAATGTTTTTGTTAAAATATAAATTGATGAAACATTTTTTGATTGAGCTTAATATTTAAGTGAATATTATGGAAAATTAAATTATTGGGTAGCAAATAATACGTAAAAATATCCCGAATGAAAAATTATTTAATGGTATTACGAGTTTAGAAATTAAAGATGTATTATTTAAGGATATCTTTAATATGATATCTCCCTGAATGAGGGGAATCACAATCTTTAAGTTCATAGGTGGTCCTAGAAATAACACTGGTCACACGGCATTTAATAAAACGAGGAGCAAGCTTGCCCGAAAAATAATCGACACCAGAAGATCTAGAAAAATTCTTTCTCCATACAGTATCACCAACGTTCAATATGACAGCAGAACGATGCACATTATATACTCGAGAATTACGGAGGAAAGCCATAGAAAGATTATCAGCAACCTTCGCATATACCTCAGTTAAGGACGATAAGTTCGATGCGTGCTGGGCCCGACTTTCAGCTAATGTTGCGCCTTGAGTCTGACTATTAGCACGGGTAGAACCCATGACATCAATAGAGATAGACTGCAGAGGCAAAGCTACATCCTTCGGATAGCACATCTGACCATGAGGTTGAGTATTTGCAATCTTGTAGGCTTTACACATCTCACACTGTCTCAATGTCTCGGCAACATCACGAAACATGTTCGGCCAGTAGAAAATCTCTTTTATCTTGAGATATGACTTAGTAACGCCAGGATGTATAGATGGGAAACTATTGTGAACTTCCCAAATAGCGAGTGGAACCTTTTCAACAGGTAATACTATACGCCATGGGTCAGAAGACAAGGGACTGGTGTTGGGCATGCGTCTTAAAAGAACGCCGTCCTGTATGGTATAAGCAGGAAACATTTGGGGTGAATCACGAGCGCCTAAATAAACCTTTTTATACCATCTATCGGTGGTATGCTTGGAACCTTGATCATATGTGATTGGACTTGCATAAATTCTAGCTAGTACGTCTGGAACGACATGATGCGAACCTTTGCGAGGATGTATGTAAGGTACCTCGCTTATACAGGGAGGTTGAGGCGGAGAATGAATTACAGAAGGAAGATACAGGTTACCTTTAATATTTTTATTGAAAGCTTTACTAAAAACTGAGGTTAAGCCAAATTTGTTCCAGAATTCAATCCCTAAGATAACAGCAGAAGACATACAACGGGCTACTAAAAACTCATGGACAAAGGTAGAACCGTTAAACTTAACAGGGAGATAAACTGTTCCTAAAATATCAATTGGTGAGTTATCAGCTGAAATAACACGAGGATGCGAATTATCGGACTTCAATGAAATACCTAACTCACGAATCATATTATCACTAATAAGAGACATTTGAGCACCTGAGTCGAGAAGAGCCTTAACTAAACGATCATGCAATAAAATTTCAATAAAAGGTCGGTTATCAGTTGAATCGGACTTAATCACCGGTGACACTGTACTGATAGATACGTGCCGCTGGCAGGCTATACATTTTTTTGGATTGCATCTTGGGCAATCACGAGTAATAAAGCCAGGGGTACGGCATCTATAACACAATAATCCAGGAAAATCTGGGCAAAGACGATAGGAATGACCGGTTTTATTGCATTTCCAACATTGTTGGGTTTGATTCAAATTTGAGCTTTGTTGAGATTGGTTATTATTTACAGTCGACACAGTTTTAGTAGGTTTTTGTAAATAACTCTCAAAATGAGTAACAGTTTCGATAAGTGTTTGAAAATCAGTAAATCTGTGAATGGACAAACAAGGAAAATACTTAGGATGCATGTTATGGGTGATAATATCTAAAAGACTTGACTCCTCAATAGGCTTGCGTAACGTTTTGTTCAAGTAAGTAACGCGAATAATGAACTCTCGCACGGATTGATCAGGTTTTTGTTTTAGGTTTCGAACCTCTTGCTCAGTTTTAAATTCGAAATCAACAGATCCGAACATAAATATAAAGGCCTGTCTGACTTCAAAGTAAGTCAAATCAGGTCGCCGAATCGACCTAAAATATTGTAAAGCAATACCAGATAGAACCTCATGAAAGCGTTTCAAAAGATAACTATCAGTTATATCATCTGCATCCTTGTATTCGTCGAGTGTAGTGAAAAAATCACGAACGCATGTATCGCCAGAATAATTGACCTTCCACTTCTTAAGAGAAAATTGTTTACTAAAATATTGAGGACCTTCTTCAGATTTAATCGGGGAAGGAATCATTGATTGGGATGAAGCACGAGATGCCCTAGGAGGTAACGGAGGAGGCCTAGAGATAATGGGACTCTGACGTTGCGGCGTCTCGCCAATTGAGTAACCTTCCTCTGCCATGTTAGTACCCAAAAAAGGACAAAAGAAATTAAATGCACAAATCAGTTAAAATATGTAGTTGGTACGAGTTTAAAATTAAGATTATTTAAAAAGAATAGATTATTCGTTGAGAATCAAATAAACCTTAACAAACGAACACAAAACGAACAGCAATGCTGACGACCAAAAGCAAACCAAAGCAGTCAGGCAACCAAAATAACATAACCTTCAACTACCATAGTAGAGACAAACCCAAAAAAATATACGAGTCAGATTCCACTTGGCAGCAAAAGTGTTAGTATATATGGGATAATATGGTTGATGGAGGAACGGTACGACGACGTGACAACACAGGACCGGCTGGGCTAAGAATTCAATGAGGAAAAAAAAATCTAGAATCTAGAAAACAGCCGTGCGAAAATAAGCTTACCTCGGTCACGACGCCTAACACATTCACACACCAAACACACACTACAGGATACTAACCAAAACAACCCAAAGAATTGGAATAAAACTCGGGATCAAAATGTATTTATAGGGAAGAAATAAAAGAGTATTGTATGTTTTATAGTTCTACAAAGATGTTATTCATATTGCATCACAAAAGCATATTATTATATCATAAAACACAGCATTGACGGGTTAACCGAACTATGACAATCCACACGTTTCAACGGTAACCATGGTAACAATCCTCTATAACGGAACGAATAAAATCTTCTGTTTGTTCAATACCGGTACCTGTAAACGGAAATACAGAAATGGAAGATTAAAATTTGCTCGGAAGGAGCAATCACCCTCACGACAGCAAAAAAAAAATGATAAATCACTATTGATAGTCAATAAAAGTACTTACTTTTTGTTCGGGCGCCATTTTGTAGCGTAAAAGAAAGGAAAACACACTTTTTTCTTCAGCCACTGAATACGTATAATTTTATCTTAAAGACCGAATATAAAAACAAAAATATATATATTATAAAAAAATAGAAAATACAAAATAGGAATTTCGTCACATTACCCAACGGGCTTCGGTAGGTTTAACAAGTATTATGAATGAAAATACTGAAGGATTTCGTACCTTAAGAAATCTAGAATTAATTGGATAAAAAAGAGTTTGTAACTGTGGTTGCAACCAAAATTTTACTCTAACTGAAATTAGGCTGATTTTTTAAAATAAAAAAAGGTATCGAACCTGCTGTATTCTGTTATAAGAAAAGAATTACACATTACAACAAAAAATATCACTAACTGGTAGAAATTATTTTGAAACGCAAGATAATATTAATTAATTAATTAGGAACTAAGTTTTTTTTTATTAAAATACACCAAATTTCCACCAAACCGTCTTCCGGAAGCTCCAACGCGACTGGTTCAAATCAAATATAGCCGGCAAGTTTTCCAGTTGTCACATTGAGGTCCTCTGACATCAAAAGCGACAATTTTGTCTCTCGCGACCCCGTATCAGCCCTGTCGCGCTGATGATCACTCACGACCTCAGGTTTGGCAAATCTCCTCTCAAAAAATAATCGCCTTCTACTGCGACTCCGCGAGGTTACCAGCCTCCGCCAGTAAAATGGTAAGAGTTTGTGGAGCAGAAACAAATCGAGTCGGATTGATGAATCTTCTGACCCATACCATAAAAAAGGACAAGGTAAAACTTAACTCTTGGTTATCCCTGAAGTCACGACTCGCCGACTATTGGAGCGATACGCTCCAGATCCAAAATAACTCCAACTTCTCTATTTTAAAAAGGGATATATTATGTATATGAATATTATAACGTAATAATTCCAAAGCAATCAAATATTAATTTTTGGCCCGTGGGCAGTGACGAATCTTCCTTCAATCCCAATTGTTTTTTTTCTAATCAGATCAGACGTCAAACAAAAATCCTTATTTGAAAAAATTAAAAAAAAATATTTCTGGTTAAGCGGGAGTGACAATAAATGAGGTTGCATGTTTTCAAAAAAAGAAGGCTGCATATTAAATATGTAACATGTAGTATTACTAATACTACAGTTATCCCCTTTCCAAGAAAAAAAAAATATTGAAGTTCGGAAGAGAAAAAAAAATTAACAAGTACGAGAAACCTGAAAGAATTAACCTAACCTAATCTAATCTAACCTAACGTAATCAATAAACAATAACATAAGTAATCGAATTTAAACATAACAACAACATCGGAGCGCAACGGATACTAATAAATACGAAAGCGCATTCCATCTAAACGTTGTTAGTTAACTCGAGATGCGTCCACTAAATCTAGAAATAACATGAAAACTAGTGACTTGAAAGTAAACCCAGGGAGAATCCCCTAAAATAATCAAGCAGTAAAAACTAAATGTTAAAATCGTAAAACCTAGGGTTTTTTTTAAATACTAAAGAGACGACTAAGACAAAGAAAAAAAAAACGACTTGAAAGAGTTTCAAAGTACATAATTTAATAAAAAAAGAACCTTAATCTAACGAAGGACTAAAAGTCTAGCAATGGACTTTGTCAAAGAAGAAACCGCTAAAGACAATCCAACAACTTCAAAGAAAAAACAGCAAGCATAATAATAAAAGGATAATCAGTAATTATATTGATGAACCAAAGATAAAAAAAGTTAACACCATAATTATTATGATGCTATCGATAAGAATACATCGACAGTGTCCCAACACTTATCGATATGAGTTTATCGACAGTGTCCCTATACTAGAGCTGTCATTATCAGCATGCTGTCATTATCGGCATGACAGATGTTATAAGCCAGAACTGTATGCGATGACAAAGAAAAGGTTGTTAATAAATGGTTTCAATTTAGAACAGCTAGATGTCGCTGGGAATGTTTTTGTTAAAATATAAATTGATGAAACATTTTTTGATTGAGCTTAATATTTAAGTGAATATTATGGAAAATTAAATTATTGGGTAGCAAATAATACGTAAAAATATCCCGAATGAAAAATTATTTAATGGTATTACGAGTTTAGAAATTAAAGATGTATTATTTAAGGATATCTTTAATATGATATCTCCCTGAATGAGGGGAATCACAATCTTTAAGTTCATAGGTGGTCCTAGAAATAACACTGGTCACACGGCATTTAATAAAACGAGGAGCAAGCTTGCCCGAAAAATAATCGACACCAGAAGATCTAGAAAAATTCTTTCTCCATACAGTATCACCAACGTTCAATATGACAGCAGAACGATGCACATTATATACTAGAGAATTACGGAGGAAAGCCATAGAAAGATTATCAGCAACCTTCGCATATACCTCAGTTAAGGACGATAAGTTCGATGCGTGCTGGGCCCGACTTTCAGCTAATGTTGCGCCTTGAGTCTGACTATTAGCACGGGTAGAACCCATGACATCAATAGAGATAGACTGCAGAGGCAAAGCTACATCCTTCGGATAGCACATCTGACCATGAGGTTGAGTATTTGCAATCTTGTAGGCTTTACATATCTCACACTGTCTCAATGTCTCTTAACTCTAACTTAACTCTTGGTTATCCCTGAAGTCACGACTCGCCGACTATTGGAGCGATACGCTCCAGATCCAAAATAACTCCAACTTCTCTATTTTAATAAGGGATATATTATGTATATGAATATTATAACGTAATAATTCCAAAGCAATCAAATATTAATTTTTGGCCCGTGGGCAGTGACGAATCTTCCTTCAATCCCAATTGTTTTTTTTCTAATCAGATCAGACGTCAAACAAAAATCCTTATTTGAAAAAATTAAAAAAAAATATTTCTGGTTAAGCGGGAGTGACAATAAATGAGGTTGCATGTTTTCAAAAAAAGAAGGCTGCATATTAAATATGTAACATGTAGTATTACTAATACTACAGTATGTACATAATAATACTGACATTCAAAAAATGATTGGAATTGACAATCTAAAAGCATTGAAATAAATAGGTAGGTACTAATTATTGTCTCGTAATTCGAATACGAACAGACTTAGGGACGTGGTTGTCATTGCAATAACGAAAAAGAAACTCGTGGTACGTCTACCTACTAATGACAGCGTCTAACGCAATTGCGCAGCGTGATCACATCACGACGACGCTATACCTACTCGTTGCCACGGCAACAGCACGCCAGCGAAGATAGCGTCTAACGCGCTTGCGCGGCGTGATCACTTCACGGCCACGCGATTCTCGTTGCCACGGCAACAGCACGCCAGCGAAGTCAAGTGAGCCCGTGTCGGCGCTGCGGGAGTCTCTGTTTAGCTATTAAATTTTAGTATTGACGATGATAATCTGATGGATATTCTTTTATTATTGGCAACGACAGGTTAAGTAGACCTCTATGTATTGGACGTTGGTAAATAAGTACGTACCTACCTACGTAGTAGGTAAGTAAGTAAAAAAACTCCATGTGATATTGCCAGTGCCTAACGCGCAAGCGCGGCGTGTTCGTGATCACATCACCCGAATCATCTCAAAACTAGGTACCGGCGAGGTGAAGTAAGCGCTATTCGCAAGTGTCGATATAGATTTGGGTTAGTAACAAGCCTGAACAACGTAGCACAGTCTTTCTTTACTCGACTCGAGCCACAGTCGCGATTGGGTCATGGGATTGCGTTTACATAATCATTTAACATGGGCGCCGGGAGCGGGGTGCAAGACGGCGCACTTGCACTCTCCTGGCTTCCAAATTAAATACCTATAGGTGTAGGACATTCGGAACTAAAAAAATATGCGAAAACGCCTCACAGAATATTAAAGCACTTAACGTAGGTAGGTACCTAGGTATTCGAGCCGAGGTCCTGAAATTTTCTTCTCAATTCTAGAGCTTTTGTGGATTATTCAACAAAGTACCGAAACTCCTATTTCCGAAAATCTAATCGGCCCTAGGCGGGGTGCTTACATTATCAAGCTCGCTTTGCTCGCTCTTATATCCTACATAGGTAGGTTACTCTTAATAATTGTTATGCTTTTCTGCATAAGTCGACAAAGTTACTCCTTGTGAAAAATGATCGAGCCCGCTTCGTTCATAATTACAAACAATGTCGATACTTACGCGTTTCTATTTTTGTAGCGGTCTTCAACTTGTAATGTTTTATATTTTATTTACAGTTCCGTGCGTGGCGCACTCGCGCCTAAGGCAAACAAAGAAACAGCATTGACTTTCTAACTGAATTTCTGTTTTGCTATTTTATTTTAAAACCATCAAAATAATTTTGTTTAGCCACTTAGCTACATACTAGCTTTGAAATAATATAAAATGATCAATACAATTTTGATAAAAAATATTATTAAAATCTCGATTATGATTGTAAGTGTAATGCTTGGTCAATCCCTAGCATCAGTGGGATGACACTGACAGCTCACTCCACGCTCACTTCACCTAAGTTTTCACGGTGAGATGGTTACAGAATCGCAATGCTGAACGTACCTATTCATTCTAATACCTTGGTTTGGTAGTGACACTAATGACACTTGTAGGTACCCCATTGTTACATTTCATAACAAGATAAGACAAATTCTAGTGATAAGAACAAAGCGTTTATGTTGTTTATTGTCTTTATTCCTTTTGTATTGTGTGTGTATGTTTTATATATTTAGATAGATAGATATTTTTGATTTAGTTCCTGTACTGTAAATTGGAAATACTAAAAGTACCTAGGTTAGCTTGTTTAGGTGGTGTACATCCATAGTCATACTGATTTACTGAGCTCCGTCCACCAAATGCAGAAATAAAATAGGATTTTAAGTTTCATTCACCGTAGCTGAGCTGCAAAATTTAAAAATTGTTGTTCTTATTGTTAAATCATACTTGCTATTTTGTTCAGTTGCATTGCACTTGTTGTTCTCTGTAATATTCCCCAGCTAGACCATACCTATTATATTCTAGGTAAACAAAATAGTATAAATAATAATATTTGTACTTAGAGCGCTGACATTTATTGTGCACTTCTGTAACTCTGTTCTTACTTTCTGGTTTTTCATTTTTCTTTTTCTTTTATTTTCCTCTTCTTCTTTGCGACCATGGCTACCGAAGAACAGATACAAGCTCTGTAGGAACAGTTAAGAGAAATGCCAGGCCAATCGAGCAATGGCAGTGTCAGCCAAATTACCAGCGTTTTGGGCTGATAAACCAACCGTATGGTTTGGTCAAGCCGAGGCTCAATTTGAACTGGCTGGTATCAAACATGATCGTAAAAAATATAGCCACATAGTGGCCATGCTAGATGCCCGGGTTGCTGGAGAAGTTGCTGATATTATTGAAAACTCCACCGGAAGCTGACTGTTACATTTACCTCAAAACGGAGCTTATTAAGCTCCTCTCAGCCTCAAGAGAGGACAAGGTCCGTAGACTTCTGGGAGAGGAAGATATAGGAGACCGGAAGGCCTCCCAGTTTTTACGCCACCTTCGCTCTCTGGCTGGCTTGGTTATCAAGAGTGACGACATCATCCGACAACTTTGGATGCGCCGCCTACCAAATAATGTGCAGGCTATCCTGGCAGCCCAAGAGGACCTGCCACTTGAAAAAGCTGCAGACATAGCCGACAAGATTGTCGAAGTGGCAGTGCCGGTCTCAGTACATGCAGTGGGGGGGAGTCCTTCATCAGAATTATCTCAACTCACTCTTCGAGTGGAACAACTGACTAAGATGGTGGAAGCGCTTAGTGCTGACAGGCATCCACGCTCAAGAGTTCGAAATGATAATGGACTACGCTCCAGATCAAATTCATCATCCCATTCTTCCTTGTGCTGGTATCACAGGATATATAAAAAGAAGGCTAACAAATGCACCAAACCATGTAGCTGGAAGGAGACGGAAAACGAGAACCACGGTCAGTAAACGCGGCGACTGACCGTGACATGTCGTGCCGCCGTTTATTTGTCACAGATAGAGCCTCGTCCCGTCGATTTCTCATCGATACTGGCAGCGACCTCTGCTGCTACCCGCAAAAGTTAGCCAGAGCTCGCGCCACTTCATCGACAGAGTACCAGCTGTCTGCAGCAAACGGCAGCTCAATCAAAACTTATGGCACCATTACCATGCGCCTCAACCTTGGCCTGCGACTGGATTTCCAATGGAGTTTCACAATAGCTGACGTCGAGACTCCCATCATTGGTTCTGATTTCCTTATTTATTACAATTTACTACCCGACCTTCGCCACAAACGCCTCATCGACGGCAACACAAGCTTGAATACTGCTGCTTCAGTAATTAAAGCCAGTCAAGTCAGCGTGAAGGCCGTTTCCTTGAGCGATAATGCAATTTTTGGAAAACTCCTCCGGGAATTTCCAAATTTGACCCGTCCTCCTGGATTTCCTCGACAGGTCAAGCACACCACGCTTCATCACATCGTGACCACCGATGGCCCGCCTGTGTCCTGCCGTCCTCGCCGCTTAGCCCCGCAGAAGCTACTCGCGGCTAAAAAGGAGTTCGAAGAGATGGTCAGTTGTGGAACTGCTAGACCTTCCGACAGCCCCTGGGCTTCACCGCTACCGCTACACATGGCTCGAAAAGGAGAAGACAACTGGCGTCCCTGTGGGGATTACCGTGTTCTAAACGCTAGGACAGTCCCGGACCGCTACCCCGTTCAACACATCGCTGATTTTTAACAAAATATGGCAGGATCAGCCATATTCAGCACCATCGATATCATGAAAGCATATAATCAACAATTGCCAGTCGAGGAAGCCGACATATGCAAGACCGCAATAACCACGCCATTTGGCCTATTCGAGTTCCCCTTCATGACGTTCGGACTTAGAAATGCTGGACAAACGTTTCAGCGTTTCATTGATGAGGTCGTAAGGGGACTCAACTTCTGCTATCCTTATGTTGATGATGTCCTGGTCTTTTTACGCACACCAGAGGAACACCTGGAACATCTGCGTATTTTGTTCCAACGGCTGACTGACTATGGTGTTATTGTAAACGCATCTAAGTGCGTTTTCGGAGCTGATGAGGTAACTTTTTTAGGGTACCGAATCAACAAGGACGGCACGCGCCCTCCTGCGGAGAGAATTGAAGCCCTGCAGAGTTTCCCCTTACCGAAATCTGTGCAAGGCCTTCGCAGGTTTCTCGGCATGGTAAACTTTTATCGTCGATTCCTCCCCAACGCCGCAGAACTACAAGCACCGCTCATCAATGTTCTGACTTCTTCCAATCTGAAGGGTGCCAAACCAGTACCTTGGACGCCCGAATTAGAGCTTGCGTTTGCAAAGTGCAAGGATAGTCTGGCAAATTCTACTCTCCTGGCTCACCCAGTCAATGACGCCACCTTGGGACTCTTTACGGATGCCTCATCATTACAAGTCGGATCTTGCCTACAACAGAAAGTGAACGACATTAGGCAACCTTTGGCGTTCTTCAGCAAAAAGCTGACAGAAAAACAAGCTCAGTGGCCCGCGTACTATCGTGAACTCCTCGCAGTGTATGAAAGCGTTCAACAGTTTCGCCACATACTCGAGGTTCAACATGTCACGATATACACGGACCATAAACCGCTCATCTACGCTTTTACTCAACGCCGCGAGAAACTTCCTCCGGTTCAGCTTAACCAACTTTCCTTCATCTCCCAATTCACTACTGACGTTGTACACGTCAAGGGACAGGACAATGTGGTCGCTGATGCCATGTCGAAGATAGAACCTATTTCCCTCGAGGACAGTTATTCAGCGTTAGCAGAGGAGCAGGCCACAGATGAAGAACTAAAAAATTTCAAGACCAGTTCTTCCCTCAAACTGGAGAAAATCAACATCCCAGTCACCAACCTCACCACTATTTGTGATACGTCTACCGGAAAGCCGCGACCCTACGTTACGCCTTCTTTAATAAACTCCATAAACTCAGCCATCCTGGCGCGCAAGCTTCCACTCGCTTGGTAGCTGCACGATTCGTTTGGCCTTCAATAAACAAAAGCTGGGTACTCACTTAGCAGTGTAGCACGTAACGTATCAGATACGGTATCAAGTGAGTACGTAGGCACGAGCCCGCTGCAAGCCGCTCGCGCGTGGAGCGCTGTAAGCTCGCAGTGACCCGCCGAGTGGCGGTTTCACTGCGAACACAAAGGCGGCTCGCAGTGTGCTTGTGGACGGCGTCACGACCGCTTGTGTAGTCAGTACGTACGCGCGAGCTTCAAACGAACTTACGTATTCAATTATTCATTATGGAGTGGACTGAAGAAAAAGTGTTGAATCTAATTGAGGTTTACCAGAATACTCCAGTACTGTGGGACCCTAAAAATAAGAATTATTACAAAAAACATCTAAAAGTGGATGCTTGGGAAACTATTGGACAAGCTATAGGTACGTCGGGAGAAAACTGTAAAAATAAGATGATCACTTTATTGTCTTGCTACAGGAGAGAGAGAATGAAAATAAAGTAAAGTAATGGAACTGGTAAAGGTATGAAACGTTTATTAATATTTTTCACAAATGCGTAACTATAACAATGTTCTTAACATTAATAGGTCCTCCGCCTAGCCTTATTATTCCCAATCATATTGGGGTCGGCATCTAATCTAACCCGATGCAGCGAGAAAACACACATAACTTAAAGTAAGAGGTGTGTGCCTTGGGTTCGAACCAGCGACCTTTGACTTGGCAGTCCAACGGTCATACCACTAGGCTATCACTCGCTCTTAACATTAATAGGTATTGTTTACAAAATGTGGTATTAACGTTCTTTTACAGGAACTTCAGAGATATATAAAAGTAAATGGTTTGCTTTTGATGCAATGTCATTTTTATTAAACCGAGACACTCCACGCCAAAACAGATTGAATACTGTAAGTTCCTTTATTTAATCTTATCTTATACTATGAATAGTCAGGGTGACAAAAGCCATTCAAACTACCACTACCACGGGGTAGGTTTTTAATTCATGCATACTCGTCCTGCCAGGAAAGCCTTCCTTCTGCAGTGAAGTAGCCTGCTAACTCATTTCTAAATTCTTTAGCCGCCGCTGGAGAACGGCGAGCAACATTTCTTATAGCATGGAATGACGTCATTTCTTGATCACGCCGCCAGGCTCCATTAATTAGTTCTCCATTTTCGTCTTCTGTGTCGAAACTGCCACCTGGTATATAAAGCGGTCGGGAGGAGCTGCGCCTCAAAAAATTGTGCAAGTGAACGATGGCCATCACTACTGTTGTTGCTTTATCTGGCTCAATAGGCATTGGTTTTCTTAGTACCCTGAACACGGCTGACATGATCCCGAAGACGTTCTCAACCACCCTCCTAGCTCTACTGAGTCTATAATTGAAAATTCTTTCTTTTGACCCTTTGGCGTGAGCATGCCCGGGGTAAGGTTTCATCACATTTTCACTTAACGCAAAGGCAGAATCACCCAGAATGAAGTATGGCAGTTGCTTATTTCGGCCTTGCAAAGGTACAGGTGTGGGCAATTGAAGAATATTATTTTCGATCATGTCATGTAGTTTGCTATTCTTAAACACTCCTCCATCCGAGATTCGCCCTTGGCATCCCCACGCCACCCGCGAAAAGAATGTTATAATTTGCATCCACCATGGCAAACAGAACGATGCTGTATGTTGACTTATAATTAAAATATTCTGCTCCGCTGTTGAACGGTGCTTGTAGCAACACATGCTTTCCATCTATTGCTCCGACGCAGTGAGGAAAATTCCATAAATTGTTAAAGTCATCGGATATATTTTTCCAGTCCAGTGAGTTGTCAGGAATCTGCAAGCGATAACACACCAGTTAAACTTTTATCATATTTTAGGTAAGCAATACAACGGAACGTGAGGACAATGAAGATGCAGCTGGAGCAGAAGGAATTTCGGAGACACCAAATAGCTCAGTACAATCTGGGCCGCCAAGTAAAAAAGGAAAACGCGATCCAAAGTTACAAATGCTGAAAGAAACTTTTGTGATTTTAAAATCAGCCTCGTCAAATACCAACACGCAAAATGAGGAAATTAAATCTTTTTTGACTTTTGTAGGAAATAAAATGATGAAATATTTTGAGCACACTAAAAATATCGTGCAACAAGGCATATGTGACTTAATTTTTAAGGCAGACTGCCATTTCTTCGATGAATATCCCTACCAGCACACAAGCAATAGGACACAAACGTCTCAAGGATATTCTTCAGTTCAACCAACCTCGATGCAGGCGTATAGCCAACCAGCCAATGTTGGATATTATACAGGTCCTAGTACATCCAAAAATATGGAACAGGTATCCCAAATATATGCGTCTGTAGGACAATCATCTCCGGGTCAACCATCTCCGGGTGAACCATCTCCGGGTCAACCATCTCCGGGTCAACCATCTCCTCAACATCTATCAACTAACGAACAATATGCTATTTCATCTCCACAAAGTGAATTGTCTGAGCTTTTGGACATGGATGATTATGTTTAAGTTACCTACAGTATTTTATTTGCCTATGTCATTGATTTAGTTTCTATATTAAAAAGTTCAATTACTTACCTTTACATTGTCTTTTAATGCATTGATGATTGCTGCACAAACTTCTGGAACGAATTTACTTATAACTTGCTTAGACATTCTGAAGGTATACTGTAAACTAGTGAATGAATCACCACTTCCTAAAAATCTCAATGTTAAAGCCAATTTGTCTTGAACGGGGATCGCTTTTCTAAACCTTGTCTCTAGTGCGAATTTGAGGTCCAATTAAATTAATTAGATACTCAAAATCTGTACTCGACATACGAGTGAAATTCTTGAAATGTCCACTAATCTCTTGAGACTTCATATCCATTACTAAATTGTTAGAATGATTTTTATCTTTGAAAATTTCACTTTGCCAAAATCGACGTGGGCTTTTATAATTATCTAAAATATTATACATGAATATGAACGCAGCACTAGCCACCATTTGAGACATGTTGTCGTGACGTCGTTGCGAGCACTGCGGATCCGGCAGCTCGTAGCTAGATACGCGGAGGACCGTGGACGAGCCGTACCCACTTGCAGGTTGATACCGTATCTGATACGTTACGTGCTACACTGCTAAGTGAGTACCCAGCTAAAGATTGTCGCCAATGGGCTCGAGAATGTGAACCATGTCAGCGTAGTAAGGTTACCAGACACACATCCACGCCCCTAGGCCATTTTTCAGCTTCCAACAAATCGTTTTCGTCATGTTATCATCGACATAATCGGCCCTTTGCCTTCTAGGAAAGGTTACCAGTATTGCCTTACTGCGGTTGATCGATTCACCAGATGGCCAGAGGTGTGGCCTATGATCGGCATAACAGCTGAAGAAGTAGCCGAAACGTTCACGATGGGCTGGATAGCTCGTTTTGGGGTCCCTTCTATAGTTACCACCGATCAGGGTCGGCAATTTGAGTCTGCTTTATTCATGTCCCTATTAAAGACTGCATCTATCCAACGCACTCGCACTACCAGCTATCACCCATGTGCCAATGGCATGGTGGAGAGGCTGCACCGACAGTTAAAGGCTGCTCTTATGTGCCACGGTGGTAGTTGGTGTACCGCTCTACCTTTAGTGCTCCTGGGTATGCGGGCTGCCTTAAAAGAAGACCTACAAGCATCATGCGCTGAACTAGTTTATGGTGAACCTCTTCGTCTACCTGGTGAATTTATAACTCCTACGACAACGAGCAACATAGAAGACGTGCACAATTTTGCAACGGAATTGCGAAGCCACATGGCCCAATTAAAACCAGTGCCAGCGTCACGTCACTCAGAGCGACATGCGTTCGTTTTCAAGGAATTAACTAACGCCACTCATATTTTCCTACGTGACGACTCCGCGAAGACATCCCTTAGGCCTCCATACACTGGCCCTCACAGAGTTATCGCCAGAACCGATAAGACAATAACAATTGCATTGCCTAACAGGGACGCGCAAGTGAGTCTTGACCGTGTGAAGCCAGCATTTATAGAACAGACACCACAGTCAGGATGTACTGGTTCTACTACTCCTCAATCACCATCTTGCCAAACGCCTCAAGATACATCTCCCACTGTTACATCTAAGTCTGACAGCAATCATCCAGCTCCCGAGAAGAACTACGTATCTCGTTCAGGACGCCATGTCCGCTTCAAGACGCCCATCGACGTCTAATGTATCTTTTTCCACCCTTTTACTCTTAATTTTTTTCCCCCTTCTTTCCTTTCTTTTCTTAAGTCATGTAAATTGTTATTATTATTAATTTGTTATTTAATTTTATTTTTTTTATGTTATGGGATTATTTTACACCGTGGGGGGGTGGTGTGGCGACATCGAATTACTCGATACCACAGCACTAGTGCCCACAACTGGCAACACGAGTTCGCCATCTAACCGGGCCGCGAACAGTTTTTTTTTCTTTATAGTTAATTAAGTTATATTTTATTCTTCCAGATTCCTGATTGGCATGTACAGACGCCAGCACATCAAGCTACTACAATCTGTCAAATTTCTTTAATAGATTTTCAACTTTATCACTAAAGCATTAAGGTTCAAGGTTGATTGGGAAAATTTGACAGTTTCGGGTAGCTTGACCTGCTGGCGTCTGTACTACTATGCGGTTGAAATCCTCCCATTAAAATCAATAACTCACAAATTTTTGATACGTGGCCACACCCAGAATGAGGGTGACAATGCTCATTCGCTCGTCGAAAAGTCCATCAAAAGAGCAAAAAAATCTGGCCCTATCTATGTTCCTTACCAGTACGTTCAACTTATACGCACTACCGAGAGAAGCGGAAATACTTTTGTAGTTAACGAGCTGAACTACGACGATTTCTATGATTTAAAAAAGCAGTTTGAGGATATTACACTAAATGTTAACAAATATCTGCAAGGTAACCCAGTTAAACTATCTGAAATAAAAGCTATACGATTTGTTAAAAATAGTGAGACTTACGATCTAAAATATTCTTACGACAGTGAACTGTAAAATCAAAAATAACTATTAATACGCGTAAGACTCGATCAGATAATAATTTAAATGTTAATGAAATACGTTGGAGACCAGCTTATAATACTAAACTTACGATTTCTGATAAAAAGAAGCAGGATTTGCGTTCTTTGTTAGAAAAAAATATTGTTCCCAGATGCTACTCTGGATTTTATGAAAGCTTGTTTTAAGTAACTTGGATACAAATGTTTAATTTTATGATTAACTTTCCATATTTTCTATAATTATTGTAAGTCATTTGCATACTTAAAAATGATTATGAGACTGAAATGTTTAAAAGTTGTACAAACATTCCATTAATTCTAGTTTTTAAGACTAATATTTTGGATGTGCAGGGTGATTTTAGGAGTATTGTAGAATGGATCTGTGATTTTTCTGTGCCATGCTAGATAGCAGTAATTAAGAAAGATGATTTTTTTTTCTAATTTAATTTAGTTTAGTATTGAAAAGAGTGTAGTTAAGAAAAATCTCGGCTGCATTGTAACTATGATTTGATAAGCTTCTATTAAATTATAATAAGGGCCCTAATTATTATAATTTAATAGAAGCATTGAATTATTCAATTAAAACTAATTTTGTTGATTGATTAAATTTGGTGTCATTTATTAAAAGACAATAAAGGTCATAACTACCTACACATATTTTTTTCCTAGGATAACAACGACGCAACTGTAAGTCTTACAACGTTTTTTATTTTTTTTCTGTTCTATTTGGATTGGGTATTGAAAAAGACATGCGCCTATTTTAAAGGCCAAGGTTTAAACTACAATAAAAAAATATAAATATTCATTAGCTGTAAGAATAGTTAAGAATCTTCATCATCAGTGTCCCTAAGAAATCTTAAATATGGCGTAGTGTAAAATTAACTGATTTGCACTTGTGTCACTGTCGCTCCAAATGAGCGACATGACGGCAAACGAATGCCAAAGAAAAACAAGTGAGACGAGAGCCGCAATAATATTACATTTGTTTGGAGAAGAAAGCCAAGATAAATTTGAGACGTTCGACATACCTGAACAAGAAAAGAAAAATCATGAAAAAGTGCTTCAGGTACTAAAAAATTATTGCCTCCCAAAAAGTAATGAAACAATAAGTAGACATTTTTTCTTTGATAGAAATCAAAAGGAAGAAGAAAAGTTTGCAGAATATTTCTGTGAGTTGAAGAAATTATCGTTACCATGTAATTTTGGAAATCTAAGAGATAGTTTGATAAAAGATCGCATAATAGGAGGTATAAAAGAAACAAAATTATAGGAAAGACTCCTCCGAGAACCAAACCTAACATTAGACCAGTGTGTGAATATGTGCAAAACAGCGGAAATTGCCACTGGTTATATTAAGCAATTAAAAGAAGAGGAAAGTACAAAATGTACATTACATCAAGAAGAAAACTCAGGTACAACAGAAACACTCAAATTTAAATTCACCAACATTCAAGTGCAAAAGATGTGGTTTTGAACATCAACCTCGCCAATGCCCAACATTTGGGAAAGTATATGCAATTACTGTAAAAAACAAAATCATTATCAGGTTACCGTAGTACAGGCTCTGCCTAGTTCGGGACCTGAAGACCTTGTATGGATGTTGTCTCATATTATTATTATTCCGTTCATTTATTTTCATACATATAAATACATTTTTAAATATTTTTATAAAAAAACATTTAAAAATATAAAAATAGTGGTCCGCCGGTATCAGGAGCAGGGTCCAAGCTACCGGTGGTTAGGGCTCCAGAGACAGGAACCTTCTCACGATACGCGCCGTATCAAGGAGTACTGCCTTCTGAATCAGGCCCTTGATCCAACCGCCTAACGAGAGCCTCGAAAGATGTTGATCGAGGCTTTCGGCCATCAGGCCATTGGCCGATACGACAATCGGCACAATGACAGCCGAGCTCACATTCCACATGTCAACAACCTCGTGTGCTAAGTCGAGATATTTAATTTGTTTCTCCTTCTCAGCTTTCACGAGGTTCTCGTCATGTGGAATGGTAACATCGATAATCATTGTGCGGCGCGCTAATCGATCTATCACCACTATATCAGGCTTATTGGCGACAATAGTCCTGTCAGTAATGATAGACCGATCCCAGTACAACGTGACTTGGTCATTCGAGAACTGGGTCGGGCGCATACTTGTAATACGGTACCTCGGTATCCACAAGTTTATATTTTAAAGCAAGTTGCTGGTGAATAATCCTGGCTACTTGGTTATGCCTGTGCAAGTACTCGCCGTTAGCCAGACGAGAACAACCAGAGATCATATGTCTGATGGATTCACCTGGACGGTGGCATGCCCGACACACGTCAACCGTCCCGTCTTTCATAATATGTCTCCGGTAGTTATTCGTCAAGATAACTTCGTCCATAATTGCACAGACGAAACCTTCAGTTTCCCCGAAAAGGTTACCAAAATGTAGCCAGGATGCGGACGCTAAGAAGTCTACACCGGGTTTATGAAGAGCCCGGTAGAAGCGCCCGTGAAGCTCCTTGCTTTGCCATACCTCCCTGCGGTCATCGGTAGTAAGTACTACAGGTCTGCGCCAGTTCTCTTTAGCCATGGAGAGCGGGGTGAGTCCCTTGTCTACTGCTACCACATCACGGTGCATACCCATTTCAGCTTTTAAAAAATATTCCCTGAGACTGCAGACCTCGCGGTAGTGGAGGGTCTTCGCATTTAAAAAGCCTCGACCCCCGCACTTCCGCGGGATGTACAGTCTCATCACCGAAGAACGTGGGTGATGCATCCGATTTGCGGTAAGTAGTGTACGGACCCTCCTATCCAGGGCGTCGAGTTCAGTCTGAGTCCATTTGAGTATACCGAAAGAGTACATCAAAACCGGCATGACCCAACCGTTGAAGGCACGCACCTTGTTTCCGCCTGAAAGAAGACTATTAAGTACTTTTTTCAGGCAGCCAAAGAAGCGTTCCTTCAACGATTGCTTCATGTCAGTAACATTGATGCCTAACGCTTCCGACATACCCAAATACTTATAGGTTTCGGATGCGGAGAGGGCTCTAAGGTTTGTGGAATCTGAGAGTTGGGTTCCCACGGATTCAACAATCTCCCCTCGCTTTACATGCATGACCGCACATTTGTCCACACCAAATTCCATCCTGATGGCGCTACTGAATGTTTCAGTTACCTTCAGTAGCTCCATCAGCCACAATTTTTTGGGGGCAGAGTTTCAAGTCATCCATGTAGAGGAGGTGAGATATGACCTGACCACCTCTCCTCAACCGATAACCTATACCTGAATCCTCCAGTAGTGTACTTAGAGGATTCAGGGCTAAGCAGAACCAAAGTGGACTCAAACTGTCGCCCTGGAATATTCCCCGTTTAATCCATACAGGCTCATCATTCCCCTGGATCTGTCGACATCCTGGATAGCGAAGAACCGTCCTCCATTGCCCCATACACGACTCTAGGAAAGTGCGTAGAGTTGCATCAATCTTGTACAACTCCAGGACCCTCTTGAGCCACGTATGTGGCACCGAGTCGTAGGCCTTCTTATAATCTATCCAGCATGTCGACAGATCCTTGCGGGATCGACGAACCTGTTGGCTAATGGCCATGTCGATGAGGAGTAGCTCCTTAGTACCGCGGGACCCGTTTCTACATCCATTTTGAGAGGCAGACATAATCATATTACTGCCAATGTGCGTATTAATTTTCGCTCTCAGAATGGATGTAAGAAGTTTATAGACCGTCGATAAACACGTAATTGGTCTATAATTCTTGGGTTCCGTGGGACTACCTGATTTATGGAGCAGGTGGGTAACGCCTGTTGTTAGAAACTGTGGTAGCGACCCAGACTCTAAGGATGACTGGAACTGAGATGCCAGGCAAATGTGTGAACTAATTAGCCATTTTAACCAAAAGTTGTGCAATCCGTCCGGTCCCGGAGATTTCCAGTTCGGTAACGGACGGACCGCTCTGGCAACGTCTAATGGCGTAATTAGGACTGCTCCCATTTCTGGTATGGTTTCACACATTCGCTCGACCACTCGTATCCAGCCAGCCTCAGCGTGACAGACGGGTACCGACCAGATGTTGCACCAGAATGTTCTCATGGCGGCGTCATCCGGGCGGCACACGTCTGTCACATTTTGTTCAGGTCGCTCCCAAGCTCTGTACACCCACCTCTCATCGCTCTGGAACATGCGATTTTGCGTGCATCGATCAACCCGTCGCTTATACCGCCGAATACGGCTCGCCCATGCACAAACTTTCTGCTTCAGGAAGTCGATGCGCTCTGTGACACGGGACATGTATTCTCGAGGGCTGATTCCAGTCCCCGCGAATGCCCGTCTTACAAAGCGCATCACTCGTGGTCGTGTATTGCCCTCCCTGAAGCAGTATAGTTTGCCGATAAGTACCCTGGTCCCATCGATACGACGCTCGATCCTGCACTGCCAGGCTGGTACAGCTGGTTTTGGTCGACTAGCTCCGTCAGTTTGGAAACTTGACATTAGCTAAACGACATGCCGCAACAGCCGCACAATACAGAATCGAGTGTGTATCAACGAGATCCTTGCTGCTCTCGAACACATTCTTCAGCTGCGAGTCGAGGGCACATACCAGCGCCCTATTTTTTTGTGCATAGGTAGGCGTGGTAATCGGGGTCTAAGTTCGATCTATGTGGACCTATACTCGCGAAACGCATCCTCCAGTGCGCTCCTCAATCGGGCGTTGTACTGGCTACTTACTGTGGTAACCCTATCATCGTCTTCTTCAACACCATGATTGGACCGCGGTGGGACTGCTTTAATGGTTGAAGCTTGTACCGCGGTCTGTGCCGGAGCCGAGACGATATGGTTGCACAGCTCTGAGCGCAGCCTATCAAGTGCAGCATCGTCCAACATATGATTACGTTGGATGACCCGCACCTGATCCGACAGTCGTTGGGCCGAGACGTTGACGGTTGGCTCTAGTTCCTGAAACAGAGACAGCATCCTATCACGGTACGCAGTGAGGTTAGTTCCTCCCTCTGTAGACCTGTAATATGCGCGCATGACGTTTTCGTTCATAGATTGAGTACCTACATCTCATGCGCTGCACACAACCACCGGCAGCGGGGACCCGGCTCGGGGCCGGATGGCCCCTAAGTCCCAAGCTTCTCGGTGGCCGGCCTCTCCCATGCCGACGTACAGGTGTTGGCGACGTCAGCGGAGAAAAATACTCGTCGCTCGAGCTCGACGCAACTACCGCGGCCGGTGTCGTCACAGCGTTCACGGTGGGGCTGGGTACCGGCGGCGGCGAGGCGGAGCCGAGCGAAGAGTCCGGAGGTGGTAGGCGTGCTCGTCTTGAAGCTGACCTCGTCAACATTTTTCAGTTTCCATGCAAGTAATTTGAATTATTATTGTAAGGCATTTTCGGAGGTGGCATGACAGATGTCACTTCAGATTCGGTAGTTTTTGACGAAAGTTTATAGAATTATGGTTAATTATGCTTTTCTTGAATTATGTGGGGAGTATTTATTCTGTTTTTCAGGCTTGTTGTATGGTTTCTCATAAAATATAAAAACCAATATAAAAACTGCGTCTAAAATAAATATAACTGAAAAATTTCGTGACGTGTTGACGTTGGTGTTGCCAACTTTTTTTATTATTATTATTATGCAACAGTATGTATGCAAAGAAGGACAAAAGACCACACAGTAAAATAAATTAATCAAGAGCTACAGGACAACGCTACAAATCAGGAGTACATGTTGGGCAGCATTAATGTGAATGACTGGACTGTGGAGGTAAATTTTATAAATAGTAAAAAGAAATTAAAATTCAAATTAGACACAGGTGCAGGTTGCAATGTAATTAGCAAGAGAACTTTGGATAATTTAGGAATAAAAGGACAATTGAAAAGCTCAAACTCTGTATTACGGAATTACAACAACTCTAAAATAAATTTATTAGGAACAATAGACCTCCTATGTGAAATCAATGACCAAATAGAAATAATTAAATTTCATATTGTTGACTGTAATTCTGCTCCATTGTTGGGACTGCCTATAATCCAACAATTTAATCTGATAAGATTATGTAACATTAATGGAAGATAATCATAAGTCAATATCCATCTTTGTTTACAGGATTAGGTGAAATAAAAGACCTTTAATCGATATACGCCTCTGTCCAGAATCTGGAAATATATATCGTCGACGATACTGCAATAGCGCTGAACTACCATCTGCAATACCGCGAAACTGCAAATAGTAGCGAAATTCAAATTTACGCGCCGCGCTGTCCTAGTCTGTCATTGGTGCGTGTTAGTGAACACACTACTTTGAATAAACCAATCAGAACCTCTCTGACGTTTCGCTGCAATAGCGCGATGCGTTTCGCGCGGTTGTAGTTGGAAGTCAATACCGCGGAACTGTTCAAAAGGTAAACAAATCGTTGTGATTACTTTGCGCTCCGTGAAAATTATTGTTTAAAAGTGGTTATTACTGCATGGAAAGTACCGGTAAGTGATTTAATCTATTGATTTATGTATTGACTTGCTATTTTCAATCATGGATTGTATATTTGTGTCATATTTTGTGGATAAAATCGATTTTAATGCAGGGTTGTAATTCCGCGGTTTTGTTTTCGGCAAAAGTAAAGTGTTTTTGGTACTTAAGCGGTTTTGATTACTTTTGAAATTAAACAGTTTTAATTTTTTTTTTCAGAATCTGTTTGTGTGGAGGATGTCTGCTAACTTGGAGGATTTAGTCAAACGACGAGAGGCGTTGCTAATGAGACGGCAATCAATTATAGCCAAGCAAACACAACCAGGCACAAGCTTCAGCAATGATACTGATATTTTTCCTGGAACCTCGACCTCAAGTGCCTACCAGACTGTACCACTTGAGTCCATCAACACGATAACTTGCGAAGATACTTACGAACAAGATTTTAGCGGCTTTTTATCGGATGATTCAGTAGCTGACCCTGATTTTGTGTTATCAATTGATGAGCTTGTAGGCAACATTCGTTCTCCATCAATACAGTCTCCTGTCAGAGAGTCGCCTCTTCTCCAATTAGAAGAAATTGAGAATTTCCCTGAAAGATCTATTGTAGAAGAGCAAACATCGACATGGAAACGAAAAAGAATAGCGGACAAAGATTCATGGAAAAGAGAAGGTAATAAAAGACAAAGAATGATGGGGAAGGAGTACTTGGGATTTAGAAAGATTAATGGAAAGTATGTGCAAGACATCGCTAAACCGGAAAGAAAACTTGAGACGTCATGTTTTTCTGAACGCTGTAGTACGAGCAAAGTTTTCTATTGCAACACTTTTACTGAAGAAATGCGGAAGAAACTATTTGATGAGTTTTGGGCGAGATCATGGAAGGAAAAAAAGCTGTATGTTTTGACTCTAATTGACACCCAGGACACCCAAAGAAAGACTAAGGGAGCCGGCAGTAGTAGACGTAGTGAAAGCAAGATTTACCATTTAAAAGCTACCAATAAGAAAGTACGTGTGTGCCAATCTATGTTTTTGGGCACGCTCGGAATCAAGGAATGGACTTGCAGATATTGGTTGGGCGAAAGAGGACATAGAGTGTATTCTCAAGAAGATTCAGTTCAGGCTGGTGGACATGCTGAGCAAATAACAAAAAAACGCTCTGTTTTGAATTTCTTTCAAGAAATCCCAAAACTTCCATCACATTATTGCAGAAAATCAAGCCAAAAACTGTATTTAGAACCAATTATTCAATCCAAAGCCCATCTATACCGTTTGTATGTTGAACGTGCGAATTCTTTCTCCACTCCTGTAGCAAGTCGAAAGTTTTTTGAAGATTTACTAGCTCAACAAAACATTGCCATTTTTAAGCCAAAGAAGGACGAGTGTGATACTTGTTGTGCTCATAAGGCTGGCAATCTAATTGATGAAGAACACAAAATACATCTGTCTCTCAAAACAGCAGCTCGCCAATAGAAGAATAAGGATAAAGAGGCGGCGATCAAAGGAGAAGTTCACGTAGTAACTGCTGACTTGCAAGCCGTGATGTTGTGCCCATATTTAAATGCCAGTGCACTGTACTTCAAAACGAAGCTTTGTGTGCATAACTTTACAGTTTACAATCTGAGTAACCACAAAGCAACGTGCTACTGGTTTGACGAAACGGTAACAGACCTAAGAGCCACCACGTATGCTTCGTTTTTTATCGACTACATTACTAACTTAGTTCAAAATGATCCTAAAGATGTCATTATATACACAGATGGTTGCACAGCTCAAAATCGTAATAATGTGGTTTCAAATGCTTTGTTGCGGCTCGCTGTCAAATATAATGTAACGATCACCCAGAAGTTTTTAGAAAAGGGCCACACACAAATGGAAGTGGATTCGGTGCATTCCGTCATAGAAAGAAAATTGAAAAATCGCGAAATTCACCTGCCAAGCCAGTACGCTATGATTTCAAAAGAAGCCAGGATAAAACCTTTCCCTTATGACGTGGTGATGCCTGATTATACTTTCTTCAAGGATTACAGCCGGAAAGACTATCTCGTTTATGAGTCTATAAGACCGGGACGAGTTGTTGGTGACAGATGTGTTACAGATATAAGGGTGCTAAGGTACAACACGAATGGTACTATTGACTATAAATGAATGTACTCTGATGAGTACATGCGTTTACCCCGGCGAGCGAAACCAATAGAATCCCTCTTGCTCTCCATGATGGCCCACAGAAAATTACTAAAACTAAATTTAATCATCTACAAGAGCTGAAAACAGTCATACCGAATGATTGCCACGAGTTCTATAATAATTTAATTTTTGACGATTAAAATGTTATTTTGATACTTAATTCAGAGTTTTTTATGTGCCATGAATATGATTAGGTAAGGCTAGTTATTGTTGATTTTTTTTTCTGAATAATTTATGTTTTGTTACAGTATTTTTTTTGGTTTTAGTCTTTATGATTAGGTAAAGGTGAAGACTGATCAGCTTAAGTTAGTGTTGTAATTCGTTTAATTTATTTTGAGAATTAAAAACTGTTTATTTTAAATATTTTTGTGATTGAGAAGTGCCTTCCGTTTGTGTTTCATATGAATAAATAATTGTTTTTTTGTACTCTTTATTATAGTTTCAATTACGCTTATCTGCCTTATAAAACATCTTAAGACCTGATATTGATACAATGAAACCGCGTAAGTGCCATAAAATCCAAACTACTAGAAAAACCGAAAATTTTCTACCACTGTCTGATGGCCTGGTACTCTAAGGACCCCATATTTCAATTAGATGCGCTTATCATTCTAAATACTAAAATTATAAAGTTTTTTGTATCTCCTGTAAAGTTATCAACCTTGTAGTTACGCACTATTGCAAATAGTAGATCAGCGCTATTGCAGTATCGTCGACGATATGGAAATTTAATAAAACATATTCTTGCAACAATAATGATTTCAATTGGATTCAGGATTTTCTGCAAAAGTTTACCCCAGATTATGTAAGTAAATAATAAGTCAAATTTCCCCATTGCCAGTGAGTCAAACTCTGAAAATATCTTTTTAGTAAAACCTTTTTCATTACACGAATTGAAGTGTGCTGTTAATTCTAGAAAAGATAGTGCTTTTGGACTGGATAGTATTCCATACATTATGATAAAAAAGCTTAGTGATAAGGGTTTGCACACTTTTCTCAAAATATTGAATAATTTGTGGTTTAACAATGATATACCTCAATCATGGAAGTCTGATTGTTTGGTACCCATTTTGAAACCAGATAAGCTTCGGTCTAATCCAGATTCCTATCGTCCTATTGCTCTAACATCCTGTGTTGGTAAAGTTTTTGAACAATTAATAAAACAAAGGTTGGAATTTTACATAGAACAAATAAATATTCTACCTGCTAATCAATTTGGTTTTCGTATGGGAACATCAGCTCGTGAAAGTATTTGTCAGTTACAGCTTGATATCCAAAATAGTTTAAATAACAAGGATTGCTTAATGTCCGTATTCTTTGATGTTGCTGGAGCCTTTAACAGTGTAAATATTGATGCCCTTAGTTCTGAATTACTTACTTCTTATTGGAATTCCAAACAAAATTGTCCACTGGGTCCATGAATTCTTAACTGAAAGGAATGTTTATATTAGATATGATGATAAATTACATGGTCCAAGATTTGCTTCTGTAGGAGTTTGTCAAGGAGGAATTCTGTCCCCATTAATATTCATTTTGTACATAATATGTCGTTGAAATTTGATTATAGGTTCCAAAGTCAAAAATCTTCAATTTGCTGATGATTTAGTTGTGTAAGTATTTGTCTGGGAAGAATTTCAAAAATATGACACAGTGCCTTAATAAGGCATTGGAAGGATTGTGCACATACTTTTCTTATTTAAATCTAGATATAAATCTAAACTAGTAGTATTTGGTAGAACTAGCAATTTCAGTCCTTCTGTTTATTACAATCAAGTTTCTATACCAATTTTTCATGAAGCTAAGTTTTTAGGTGTGACCTTAACTCATAATTTGGTTTGGAAAAAATATGTTGAATTGATAAGTTCTAGAGCTAACAGAGTTTTTAATATTTTGAAGACATTGTGTAAAATCTCATGGGGAGCTGACCCAAAAATATTGTTGTTATTATATAAATCTTTGAAAATCCGTAGTCATTTCGAATATGGTTTTCTCTGTTTTGGTAGTGATAGAAGGTTAGTAGATATTCTTGATAAAATACAAAATAAAAGTTTGAGACTCAGTACCGGGGCATTTAAAAGTACTCCAATCAATGCAATGCAAGTTGAATGTAACCTTCCTCCATTAAGTATAAGATTATCTTACTTGGAGGAAAGGTTCCTATTAAAACTTTATAGTAAAAACAATAATCACTTCTTTTCCAATTTGAAACAACCATGCACCTCACTCATTTGTAACTTAACATTATATACTCCAGGGCTTTCCTCAATATGTAAATTTTCTTTAAACTCTCCAAATTCATAAGTCATCTATTCTTCCATGTTATCAGGGGGATTTTGACAGCAAATTTCCTGCAATTGACATCATTATTGATCACAATCTATCCATTAAAGATGTATATTTATAGTAAATTTCGTGAGTTTACTGATCATAGATTTGTGTATACTGATGGGTCTAAAACTGAGTCTGCAGTGTCATTTGCTATTTTTGATGAGATATTGAATTCTGGTACTGGTTATAAAATAAACTCAAACACAAGTATTTTCACAGCCGAGGCTGTGGCTATACTTGCTGCCCTAAAGCACATTAGGCATACAAATGATGGATGTTGCCAATGGGTTATAGTTAGTGACAGCATGAGTGGTCTTGAAAATCTCAAAAATAATAGGTTGAATGCTAACACAAACTATTTTATATCATTAATAAAAGAATCTTGGTTGCATTTGTCTTTTCAAAACATTAAGGTTTCGTTCATGTTGGTGTGATGGGCAACGAAAGAGTTGATTTTTTGGCTAGAGTTATAACAAATTCTGATGATGTCCCAGTTTCAAGTAGTTTCCTCAACATATCTGTTCCTCTTGTTCAGACATAGTTCCTCTGTTGAAAAAAAGGTCAACTGATTTATGGAAAAGGCATTGGAATCATACAGCCCAAATTGAAAATAAAGGTATGTGGTATGCAGTATACAATATTCCCATAGGAACCATGCCTTGGTTCTGTAAAACCAACACTTACATGAACAGGAAGTTTTACTCCTCCATACTCAGGCTTCGTTTTGGTCATTGTCGACTAAATTATCATATTTTGTCTCGTCTGAAAATTGTACACAGTCCTCTCTGTGATCATTGTAACTCTGAAGCAGAGCAATCTCTTGCTCACATTTTCTTTGAGTGCTCATCTTTTGGCATTCAGCGCCTTGTGCTGATGGATGAGCTAATCGGAGCTATATTTAAAAAATCTGTTTAATTAACTTTTAAGAATTATGTGAAAACTGTGTAAAAGGTGTGTAATCGTTGCGTTTACAGTTCTATTTATATGCAAATAATACATTGGAAACGTGCAGGGCGTTATTTTCATTGTAAAATAACTGTAAGCATTACGGTTACTTACTTTTTAAACACTTTCACGTAATTCTAAAAAGTTAGAAGTTAGCTCGGCAGAATTCTAGAAGTTAGCTCCGATTAAATGATAAAAATAGAAAACCACGAAATATGACACTAAATTGCGACGTTGCCACTCATAAGGTATAAACGCTCTTTAATATCTTTTCATTGTCTTTCATAATTAGAATTTGTACTTTAAAATGATAAATTGATAGGAATTTATATATGTACTATTAGGTTATGTACTGTTATCGTTTTTCTTTTTTTTTTTTCTTTTTGGCGTTGCTCTATTCGTGCTTATTGCCACTGACAATATTTTATTTGATTTAACAAAACGCAAGAATCAAGTGTTCGCGAAATTAAAAAATTATAACGGGAAATTTGGAAATGGAAAGGAGATAGTTGTTATTAAATAAAAATAATAAATTATAACAAATTAACACTAAAGGAATACAATTTAACAGAAAAGTAACGATTTAACGCCACCAGGTGGCCCAGCAAAAAGGCCGACTCGGTGCGTAAACTAAGAACTACATGGTATGTACATACAATATGAGGTTTATAAATTAAGTTTAAATAGATATATCATTATTTACAAGGAAAAGAGCTATGGTTTTATAGATAGCTACATTAAAATTAAATAAAATACATGCAATTGAAGTGGGAAAAGGGACTCGGAGGGAAACAAGACTTTGGAAAAGTGAGGAGTGGTCATAAAGGGGGCAAGAAAAAATAAGGTGGTTCAGATCTCCCACTTCAGCGCCACATTCACACTCAGGTTTTTGCACAATGCCAAGCCTGGCAAGATGAGCAGGAGTGCACACATGACCTAATCGCATACGTATGAATATTGTTGTAATCTTTTTGCTTAGTTTGTACTTGCTAAACCAAGGTTTAACAAAAATGGATGGCTGAATATTACGATAAAATTTCCCTTTTACTGATTGCCCGGACCAAAGCTGACCCCAGGATTCCTGTAGATAAACCTTGGGCAGAGCTGCCAGATCGTGGGTGTTATTTTTATACGGAAAAACGTCTCCACACAATACGGCATCATTAGCTAACTGGTCAGCTCTCTCATTACCTAAAATGCCACAATGCGAGGGTATCCATGCGAAATGCACTGAATACCCCTTATTAGAACACCTATAAAGGAGTTCACGTGTTTCAAATATAATATAAGGATTATGAGAATAGAAAGGGAATCTGGCCAAAGACTGTAAGGCACTCCTTGCATCAGTTAAAATGAGTGAATTCCGTAAGCCCATCATAAGTATATATTCGACAGCTTTGAATAGACCGTAACATTCACCCGTAAATACAGATGATTCGGGCGCAAGTTTTATTTTTTGGATGATATTAAATTGGGAGTGGTATACACCTACTCCCACACATGAGTCTCTTCCATGCTTCGAAGCGTCTGTAAATAAGAGCTGACAGCCCTTCCAGTCTCTATCCATAGTGAAGTTGAAGTTATGGTTATGACATACCCATGGTATAATAATATGCTTCGCCTGATTGTTCGCCTGGTATTCTCTTCCCGTGACAGCTGGGTCACGTGATTGGCCTAAGTATACGTCATCAGTTGCGATGCGGTTCTTAAAGTTTTTTAGTGGGGAAAAAGATAAAAATAATACAACGGGTACCTACTAAATTTTTATAATTTTTAATATTTTAGATGAGCCCAAACGGCCTTGAAGACCGAGCCGTTAAACCTTATTTGAAAAAAAAAACTATCTAGCAAGCTACGTCAACATCACTTGAAAAAGAAATACATCTGACTTGGCTGTATGGGCCAAGATCCCTTTGCCTGTCCTTAATTAGGACTAAAAGAACAACCAAAAAAAAATCACTACAAAATAAAATAATAACATGGACCAACTTAGTACACGACGAAAATCTAATAGGACGCAATTAACTCGACTTGAAAAATAAGTCAAAAACTAGTTAGGTTATGTTATGTTTGGGCGTACAGCCGAATTAGCACAACTATGCCTATGGAATTTGCAACCGTAGATAAATGAAATAATATGTAGAAAGGTACTTACCAGTTCTTATTGTTGTTTTTGGTCTACAATATTGAAGCCACTTATTTGATATCATCTCTTCTTTGGGAACAGAAAAAAACCTTATTACTCCGCCTTTTTTACTTCTGTTTTTACAGTTTAGTATGGAACATTTAACCATTTTTTTTTCTTGTGTATCTTTCAAACACAGTTTTTATAGTACCTAACTAATGTTTGGGAACCACAGTATTTTGCTCACCGAGCGAAACAACGCTATAGATATGAGCGACACGACGATAGTGATGAAATGGGGAGCTGTCAGTATGTCACTTGTCAATCCGATGTGTGGCTACTGTGTGTGATTGAATTACCTGAGCAAAATGCATTTTACAACTTATCAAAGCAATTATGAACTAATAATTAAATATGTTAATTAATTTAAAACTAAAAAGATGAATCACAAGAGTTACTAAATAGTTAAGCTAGTTAGTAATTTATTTTATTTTATTACCTAATTAAGAAAGTCCCTAAATTTACTGAAACGGACAATCAATGGCAACACTTATCGTGACGTATTCTTAGGCCATCGTGGGAAGAGAATACCAGGCGAAGCATATTATTATACCATGGACATACCTACGTCATCTCGGTAAATGTTAAGGTTATAATGTATTTTTGGTGACATAATTAATGAACTGTAATTACAGTGAAATAAAGGAAGAAATTGAGATTGGTGACAGGGAGCTTCAATTAAATTGAATTTTCTAAAGCTTTTAACTAAACACGGAGTAGCTTTGTGCCTCCAGTAAGTGGATGAAATTACTTCTTCAGAGAGAATGGAAAGTTTATTTCGCAAAGGATGACGTGTAAATTGCAAACACCGAGCCATAAATCTATCAGCTAAAAATTGACGTCTTAAATGAAGTGGAGGGTCTCCGCATTCCACCTGAAGGCAATTTATAGGACTGCTTTTCATTGCACCTGAAACCACTCTAAGTGCCTTTGACTGAACACTGTCTAGTTTCTTAAGACCAGCAACATTAGCAGGTTCCAGCAAAAAAGTCCCATAGTCCAATACGCTTATAATCAAGGTGTTGTACAATAGTTTTAATGAGAAGGGATGTGCTCCCCACCAAATACCAGTAAGACATCTAATTATGTTGATATTTCGTTCACATTTAGCAGCTATATAATCACAGTGTGGTAAACCATTAAGATGGGTATCCAAAATAAGGCCTAAAAATTTTACCTGGTTTTTAACGGGCATAGGGATATTATTATACCTTACTGTAACTATAGGGGGCTTACGCATTCTAGTAAACAAGACAATGTTGCTTTTATCTATTGACAGGTGTAGACCATTGGTTTCTAGCCAAGTCTTCAGTAAACATAAAGAAGAGGTTAAGGAAGTACAAATATTCTCAACAGAATGACCAGATGAATAAAGAAGTAAATCATCTGCATATTGAAGAACTTTTACCGACTCATTTAGAGAGGATTCCAAATCATAAGTGTAAATAATGTAGAGAATTGGACTAATTACAGAACCTTGAGGGAGACCTTTCCATACTAAACGGGTAATTGTGTACCCTTCAATATGAAGATTTAAAGATCTCTCTGAAAGCATGTTAATTATGAATTTAGTCAGCATTAATGGAATTATCGTTATCAGTTGCTATTGGCTCACAGAACATATATACCACAGACTACAATATAGTAGGTATAGGATAATATATACCTTAAAGGCTCGTACTCACCGGCGCGACTTGTCGCGCGACGTGTCGGGTCGCGATTCTCCGATATTATCGCGTCGCAACACCGTTCACACTGGCGCGACGAGCCGTCGCGGGCGCGACTGCCCGTCGCACTTGCTACGCCTACTTGCTAAGACTTTTAAATTACTTAGGTATAATAATTTACTTTGGCCAAAGAATTTTTGTATTTATTTGTATGTCTTTTAATTTAGTACCCAATGTAAATAGTTATCTGTAATTGTAAAATAAAAGATTAACTTTTATTTTTTACGACTTAGTTTTCGTTTATGTTGTAGCAGCTCATACTTACGTATAGACATACGAACTAGAGGAACTGAGGAACCCATACGGCCGTTCGCCACCACGCGCCCGCGCATACTCAGAATTTAAGAAAAGTACTCTGTAGTCTGTGATACTTTGCTAGCTATACTAGTCAAGGTTAAATAAGGAATGTTCCACCGGCCGGCCGTATCATCGCGCTCGAACGTCGAAGGGAGCGCGGCACATCCTACCAACATTACCAAATTGTGTTAGTCCTAAGTTTATTATTGTACCCTATAAATTATTGTAAATCATTTCGACTGGTACTGTATAAAAGCAGCGCTTTCTATTAAATCATAGATCGTTATACGCTTTCTAATTTGTAACACGCAACCCCTAAAATGTGATTTCGGGAAAATAACTTTAATTTCTACATGTAAAGTGTAAGTACTTTCGGTTACAACACTTTTAAATGGGCTTTTTATGAGTAGGTTGATACTTAATTAACATTTTAAAATCATATTAATATAAACACTCGTAAAGTTGAGGAAACAACATACGAGTACGTAGGACATTGGAAGTAACATTATGTTTGTACTTACTTTTAAATTACTTATAACTACTAATTCCGTAAGTATCTTCTACGTGAATTCTTCTCTATTATATTATGCTTAATATGTTTAAGCATAACTGGTGAAATTTCGTACTAATCCTCTGAGGATTACAGGCTTGATGTTTTTTTATGTGATCACTTAATCTAATAAATGAGTGATCTAATTATACATAATAGTAAACTAACACTATTCACAGACTGACTCATTGGTCTACTGATCGCAAAGCAACTGCGCGTGAGGTCCTGTGGGAGTTCTAATGTAACACAGCCTATGTAACAAATCTATGGTAAGAGGCAAGTCTCCTGGACAAGATCACCTCAGCATCGAGCACTTGCAGCACGCGGGAGTACACCTGCCGCGGGTACTGACGATGTTCTACACACTCTGTTTAAGTCATTTGTCACCTGCCCAGTGACCTTATGAAAACAGTGGTTGTGCCGATTGTAAAGGACAAGACCGGGGAGGCATCGGATCTTTCGAACTATAGGCCCATATCACTTGCTACTGTCATGGCCAAGGTGCTGGATAGTTGGCTTGACAGACATAATGGCAAACCGCATTGAATTACATGATGCGCAGTTTGGGTTCAGACCAGGTCTCTCTACAGAAAGTGCCATACTGTCTGTCAAGCACTCTGTCCAGTACTACACGTCCAGGAAAACGCCTGTGATCGCATGTTTTCTGGACCTCTCTAAGGCGTTTGATCTGGTGTCGTATGACTTGCTGTGGCAGAAATTGCTCATCGATACTTCTGTGGATAGGGGGGTTGTGTCAATACTTAGATATTGGTACAACAATCAGACCAATTGCGTGAGGTGGGCGGGCTCATTTTCGGATGTGTACAGGTTGGAGTGTGGGGTGAGGCAGGGTGGGTTGTCCTCGCCTCAGCTTTTCAGTCTGTACATAAACCGGTTGATCGTGGAGCTCAGCAACACCTATCAGGGGTGTCACGTGGACGGTGTATGCGTCAATAATCTAAGTTATGCTGACGACATGGTGTTGCGTACGTTATGTGAAAGGTACGCGGAGGCCCATGGGCTCAGATACAATGTTAAGAAAAGTGAGGTACTAGTTTTTAAGGCCGGTACTAAAATCTACCCCATTGTGCCACATCTGAAACTTTGTGGAAGTCCTTTAAAACAGGTCACTAAGTTTAAGTATCTGGGCCACTAGGTCTCTGAAGACCTAAAAGACAACCTGGACATTGAGCGTGAGCGCAGGGCGTTGGCTGTCCGCTGCAATATGTTGGCTCGCAGATTTGCGAAATGCACGACTGCTGTTAAGGCTAACCTATTTACAGCGTACTGTCAGTCGTTGTATACATGCAGTCTGTGGGTTAGCTACACGCAGAGGACATACAACGCTCTGCGCGTACAGTACAATAATGCATTCAGGGTGCTGATGGGGTTACCGCGGTACTGCAGTGCTTCGGGCATGTTTGCAGAGGCGGGAATAGATGGGTTTCCTGCACTCATGCGTAAACGCTGCGCATCCATCATGCAGCGGATTCGCGTCAGCCCCAACAGCATTCTGAAGCTTATAGCGGACAGGTGGGACAGCCCCATAATGGGACATTGGATACGCCTACATGCCACTGCGTACATGTAGTGTGTGACCTAATTTTGTAATTTTATAATTATTTTCCGGTAGATTTAAGTACTAACATTAGTTTATAAGTTGTTTGTATACTAACCAAAATGGACTAAGTGGTCTGAAATAAAATGATTTGTTATTATTATTATAAAACTCTTAAACCTCTATTACTCAATATATACCTAGGTAATTATTTTTCATATTTTCCATGAAAAAGTGAAAAATTCCATATAAAACATGTCGACGCTGCACACCTTATCCTAAAAACAACCAAATCAAAGCAAATCATTTATTTCAGATATATAACCATAGGTAAATTTTACACAAGTCATAGTACAAAATAAAATAAAATATAATACCTTTGCACTGCCGCCATGGCTACGTGTTATTTTAACATTTCTAAATGGTTTTGGGAATTAATAAATTATCAAGCCAGTCTAAGCTGACCTCACATTATATTATATTCTTGCCGTAAGTACAGTCACGAGCACTAAGAAGTATATCTACACTTAGCAAAATTTAAAAGCGATTTTCGCGTTTCTTATAATATTATATTTTTTATGAACTTATACTGTTATGATTCATAACAGTATAAGTTCCAAAATATTATATTCGTAACAACATAAAATTACAATCAATACAGTTGGAGAAAATCACATTTAGAAGTTGCAAAGTGTAAACATATTCGTGCTCGTGACTGTACATCATGAGGTCAGTCTTCATTTTCACAAACACTACACAGTGAGCAGTGTTTGTGAAATTACTTTTGACGTGAAATTAAAATGATAAAAAATACAAAACGTAGTTTTGAGTCAAAATCCACGAATATAATAGTACGTCCTATGGCAGCACGTAGCATGTGCGGCGCGGCGCGGCGGCGCGGCGGCGCGGCGGCCGGCGCAGGAGCTGCAAAAAGCTACCTACTCCTTTGGCCGCGCCACGCTCCGCCAAAACTATTACTAAGTTATTGCAATGTAACTCTTATACCATTGCAATAAGGTATAAATTAGAATGGTTGATATTTATTTGCAAGGACTTTTTTAGCTTCGAATGGTTGGTTCGTTGGTGTGTTAATTTCATCAGACATCCTACTTTATACGTTAAAAAATTACGTATTGCAATGAATTACTATTTGCTTATGATTTTTTTTTACTTTGGAATTAATATTCCCACACGCACGGGACAAATATTTGTATGACCTGCAAGTAGTGGTTCCGGGTCTGGCTGTTTGTGTATGTGAGTTTAAATATTTGTAAACGCACCCACGATAGAGGAGAAATTCCAAGTGTGGGGCAACGTTTAAAAAAATAGGTTAGGTTGGGTTATGTGGACCAACCGGGGAATCGAACCTAAGACCCCACGCTCGGCAAACACGTACAGACCTGCCTTCGTCCTCTGACGAAGATCGTGTACTACTGAGCTCAGCTTTTTTTTTTTTTTTTTTTTGTGTGTGGCATCTCGGTGTTTAACCGGTCAGTCCTGTGGTGCCTTCGAGCTAACTCAAAGCCTCCAGCCAGGGGCATAATATTAATTATAAATTAAGCGACCATCACCTAAGGGCACCCCCTGTGGGGTACGAACCTTGGCTTAGGGCGTCGCTGGGGAAGGACAGCAAGTTGGGGACAGGCTGGATCAAAATGGGTTCATTATTATTAATGGGTAAAACTACTGGCTCAGCTACGCCACCAGCTGGCTCTGTGGATCCGATCAAGGGAGGGGAAAAGGAATTTATCGGGGAGGAACGCGGACGCGGACGCGAAGGACCTCGGCGGCGAGGTCGGAACTTCGTTTTGTGTCTGTGTTTGTATACTGTACTGGTGGCCCTACTGCTTTCCTGGAGGAGGGTGGTGGGGTCGTCGGGGTCGGTCAGTGCGTGCCTTGCACGGCGGATTTTACTGATTCTAGAGGGGACATAACTGGCGGCCTTCGCAACCAGAGGGTTGCGATGGCTGCTAGCGGTATCGAAGAAACGCTTGCAAGCGCGTTTTATGAATTGTTGAATGGTGGGGATTTTCAAGTCTAAGTGTAAGTTAATGTTACGAACGAACCAGGGGGAACCCGTGATTTTACGTAGAAAACGGTTCTGTAGGGTCTGCATCCTGTGGATGTGCCGGGGGTGGGCCTGTGCGAAAACAGCACAGGCGTAAGTCATAATAGGTCGGATGCATGCCGTATAAATGCGCAGTTTGCACCTGAGTGACAATTTACTGCGTGCATTTAGGACGGAATGTAGTCTACTCAGAGCAAAGGCGGCTCGCGAACGAACCACCTTTATGTGCTCTGCGAAGGAGAGACGTCTGTCCAAAGTCACACCCAGATATTTGGCATGCTTCTCTCAAGGGATCGGCTTGCCAAACATCTTGATCGGGCGGGACTGAGCTCAGCTTTTTTCCTAACTATGGCATCTCGTAGTAGACCTAGAGAGGTCGTTACTACTTAACCGGACTATCCTGTGGTTGCCTTAAGTGAAACTCAAAGCCTCCAGCCAGGGGCGTATTATTACATACTAAGCGACTATCACCTAAGGGCACCCCCTGTGGGGTACGAACCTCGGCTTAGGGCGTCGCTGGGGGGGGGGACAGCAAGGTGGGACAGGCTGGATCAGATTTTTCTTATTATTAAGCTTGATGAGGTCGGCGTTTCCTAATTGACTATCTCTGAGAAGAAACGCCGAAATAAACTCAGAGGTCACAGTCGGGGGGGGTTTATATTTACGGGCTCAGCTACGGCGCGGGCTGGCGCTTCGTCGGGCAAGGGTCGGGGGGGACGATTAAGTCGGGGGGTTCGCGAGGTACCTCGGCGGCGAGGACGGAATGACGGTTTGTGTAATTTGTGCATTGTACTGGTGGCCCTATTGCTCTCCTGGCGGAGTGTTATGGGGTCATCGGGGTCGGTGAAGTGAGCTCAGCTTGGATTGCACCGCCATTTATACTCTCGTTTCACGTCGCGTAGGCCGTAGCAAGCGCGACGAGTCGTCGCGCCCGCGATATCGCCGCGACGGGCATACAGATGTACCTATGTGTCGCGGCGCGACAGATCGCTCCTGTGTGTACTGTTGCGCGCGTTTTCATAGAAATTGTTCTACGGATATAATGTCGCAGAATCGCCACGCGACACGTCGCACCGTCGCGTCGCACCAGTGTAAACGAGCCTTAAAGGGTAATGGCTTCCCGTCAGTAGGGAATAAAAACAAAAATTAGGACTTGACACTCGGCTCCTTAGAGCATTAAGAGCATTAAACCAACCGGAGACGAGTTCGGCGCGGGGGACGAGGCAACGCACACAAATAGTGTTAACACCAATGCATTTTTCAGATAACGTCACTATACACGCACACGACAAAATTATCAAACACCAGCATAAACTACACTCACACAAGTACAACGTGTACAAACACATATGTACAGACAACCTGTCCGTGAAAGAGATGACGTCATCTCAAAGTAAACATCGATAGTGCGAGGAACATGTCAATAATAAATAATAAACTTATCGATATCTCATGGTCGATGAATTTTGTTTTGTGCCAATTATAATAATAATTAAATATCAAGTTTCTGTACCAGCATTTTACTAACTTGCAATGATTGTATTGGTACGTATGTTAGTATATCTATGTTTAGGACAAATCATGCAAACTGATTTAGAATCACTTTCCATTATCAGTTTATTAGTTGAAGTTTTACATGTTGGTTTAGTTCGAATGGCAATGCATTATACCATCGAGTACCATCGAGCTGATCTGATGATGAAGATGGAAAGCGGCCATAGTATATCATATAAGAGGTATCGAGTGGTTTGAATATACAATGTCGCCCATGCGCATGTGACCGCCCGTAATATTCTGAATATTCATGAAAAAATGTCGAAAATAAACTTCAAAAGTGAATTTTTAGCTGTTATGTAGTAGATTACAAATAATGATTAAAAAAGTCGTCCTATGGGGATAATTTATGGACTTACACTAGTTTTTTTTAAATAAATACACAATTTTTTACCGAAAAAATGACTTCGATTCCGTCTTTTTTTTCTTAGTCGATAATTTTTAGTAAAAATGTTAATTTATTAACCTGTTAAAATAAGTCACAAGCTTTTGGAAATAATAAACAGAATCCAAACCGACCCATAAACTTCGGAGATGTGTCAAAAAATAGAAAACAAATCTACAAACTCTACTTAAAAAATTAAAAATTGAATAACATGAAAAATGTTATAGATAGACCCCCCCTTTTGAAGTTTATTTTCGACATTTTTTCATGAATATTCAGAAAATTACGGGCGGTCACATGCGCATGGGCGACATTGTATGTATATACAACATGAAATGTCATGATACGTACTTATTAAAAGGGATTCTTTTTATGCACGTAATATACGATCTTTGGACAGACGGTCAAAGGATAACAGGTTTTTTTTTCCACGTGAATGACTGGTCTGAATTTCGGTTCACGCACGACAGATTTACACTGTATCTTTTGGAGATAACATAAAAAAAGAACCAGAGAACAACTTGTATAAAATAGTTTATTTGTAAAAATTAAGCGTTATTTACAGTTATTGCAGCTTCATCGACGCCTAACTTAAAAGTCCACCTTGATAAATCCGAGTTTTTGAGAAAGGAAGTAATGTACTTGGGACATACAATGACTAGGGATGGCCTTAAGCCTAACAACGACAAAATAGAGGCTATTCTGAAATACCCTTTGCCCAAAACAGTTACAGAGATTAAGAGTTGCTTAGGGTTAATTGGTTATTATAGAAAGTTTATAAAAGATTTTTCTAAGATAACCGCACCTCTCACAGCATGTCTAAAGAAGAAAAAAAAACATTGAGATAAATGAGGAATATAAAAAAAGTTTCGAAACGTGCAAAGAGTATTGCTAATTATGCTGACACATGCACCTTTGTTACAATTCCCTGATTTCACAAAACCATTTATTCTTACAACCGACGCTTCAAACGTTGCGATAGGTGCAGTACTTTCTCAAGGTACTATAGGATCAGACAAACCGATTGCATTTGCCAGTAGAAAACTAAGCGATACGGAGTCGAGATATAGTACGATAGAAAAGGAGTTATTGGCCATAATATGGGCAGTTAAACATTTCAGGCCCTATTTGTATGGCAGAAAGTTTACAATATATACCGACCATAGACCTTTGGCATGGTTGAATTCATTAAAAGAACCTAATAGCAAGCTAACTCGATGGCGTCTACGCTTAGAGGACTATAACTTCGATATCCATTATAAGAAAGGTAAACAAAATACAAATGCAGATGCCTTATCGCGTATTAAAATTAATATAACAAAAGATGACTCGGAGTCAATGATAGTTAACGTAGATGAGAAGGAAGCGAGACTACAACAGCATTTGAAAGAAGTGACGGATCAAATCGTAAAACTTAGCGTTAAAGAACCAGAAATAGACACAATAGAATTGTCTGACTCTGAAAGCGACGATGCCGCAACAGCAAATTCAATATCTAATAGAGAACATGAAGGTATTCCTATTCTTAATGAAGCGGTAGATACCAAAGCTAGGCAAATCCATGTTTTCACCTGGCACGGGGACGATATCTGTGTAAAAGATATCTCTAATGATAAACAAAAAATTTGGGAAGTCCATCTACCCCCTAGTAACAACGAAAACTTAGTCAAAAATTTTCTTAAAGAATATACAGATTACAAAAATAAGTACTTCATTTACTTTGAGGACCATTGCCATAGAAAAACATTTGTTAATGTAGTTACGTCACTTTACAAAAAGGGAACTCAATACTTTGTCGAATGTACTGAAAGAGTTGTGAATGTTACGGATGAAAGTGACCAGAAAGACCTAGTTGTTAAATATCATCGAGGGAAGACTTGTCATAGAGGTATTAGAGAGACTCTAATAAAGTTAAAAAGAGCATATTGGTGGAGCAATATGAAAGAAACAGTTACAGCTATTATTAATGCATGTGAGGAATGTAGGAAAATGAAGTATGACAGGAAACCTCTAAAGCCATTTATACAATTAACACAAACTACAGACAGCCCATTCCAGGAAGTTTTTATAGATCTGCTATATATAGAGAAAAATCAATACTTACGCTTTCAAACACTTATTCAAAACCAAACCAAGTACTCTAACCTTTTAACCATAATGAACAGTATGAATCAAGTTTTAAATAATTGCCGTACTATTTATTCCATTATTTACGAATTGGAAACTGCTATTGCTTTTAGTAAAATGCACATATTACGAGTACATCCATCCATAGTAAATACCACAGAATTCTTTAATATTCTTAATGTCATAAGAAAACATCATAATTTAATTTATCCATTAAGATTAGATAACTTAGTAAAATTAGAAGGAAATATAGAAATTAAGGGATACATAGACAATAGTAAAATTATATTTGTATTAGAAGTTCCATTAATAGACAAAAACACATACAATTATTATAAAGTTATTCCTATCCCAATCTATAACCAAATAACCCAAAAACCAAATATCATTGTACCCCAATATCCTTACCTAATAGTGAACAAGTCGAAATACAGATCCGTAGTCGATGGCTGTAAGGAAATAGAAGATCAGACATATCTTTGTTCTGATGAAGACGTGGTACAGTACGCGGAGGAAACATGTATCCAACAGCTTATGTTATTACAAGCAACACCAGGTGCAGATAGAAGAAACCAAGGTGCAGCCTATATCCAGCATCCACTGGTTGATATACACTGAAAAGGAAACTGTTGCAACGGAGCACTGCGAAGAGGAGATCCGCAGACATAGTCTACGAGGCACATACATATTAGTGCCAAGTCAGCATTGTACCTTACAGATTGCTGATATCTCAATCACAACACCCATGAACACCAGTTTAGTTTCATTCAGATTGCCACCAGTACAGATGCCCGAGCTACGCAGAGATGTTACCCCGTCAACCAAGCAGCTGGATCTCAGAGGAGTAGATCTAGGCGACGTCAAGGAACTGCTGAACCAAGCTAAATACAGTGATAGTGTCAGTGATGGTGAAACTATTATAGTCAGCGATAAAATCAGTGTATGGACCATAAGTATCTACGCAATTATAATTGTATTCGTCATTGGGTTTTTGTTTCAAAGAAGAGAGTTATTGACTAAAAGATTCAGACGAAATTCTCTAAAGACGACAGAGTTGCCTTTAGATAATTTCTCTCTTAGGGAGGGAGGAGTTAAGTGTGACGACCCCAACTCAATTCGCTTTATCAGCAAATCCCCCTCCATCTCAAGTAGCAAATAAGTAGTCTATAAGAATATTGTTAACTTAGCAATAATTAAATATAAATACATGTCTCATTATTAGAATAATCATTACTATCTTAATTACTGTAACGCTGCTCGTCTAAATAAATTTATTTTTAAACTACTCAAGTGTCGATCACTTAATTCGCGCATTAGCAAAATGTTAATTAATGATTTTGGAAACACTATTGATTCTTAAAATGAATAAGTTTTGTGTATATGTGCCTAATACATTTCTTAGGGTCAGTTTGTTCTCGAAGGCGACACGTGTTTAAAATAAAACATGAATAAAAAAGTATAATAAGTTACTTCAAAAGTTAGGGTTAGGCGCCTAAGGTTGAGCCTCATTTTATCAGCAAGCTTCCACATTTAATTTGGACTAGGTAAATTCATTTTCATTGGGTAAGCTACCTTGAAAAAAGCGAGATAAAGTTTTAAGGCGACCAGTTCCACGTGAACAAAGTCACGGGCAAAAACTAGTAAATAACATTATAAGATTCACCTTTGGTACCTAATTTCAAAGTTGGCAAGGCACCTTGATTTAATCTCCTCTTTTATTAGATTGTGTTATAAAACAGGTAGTTTCAAAATGCTGGGAGCAAATAGTGCTAGTACGTTTAGGTGTCCATGAAACATGATTTCCACAAGCTCGGATCCAGACATCCCTAATCATTACATCTTTTGGGAATCTGAAAAATAAATTATAAGAATAACATTATAATGTTTATATCGACATTTGTTTTTGTGCTGTCCCATCACTAACTTTCCTAGTACAGTGTTGCCAGAGTAACAAATTAAAAGTGCCTGTTTACGGAACAAGAGTGACGATCGTAAATTCCTTATAATTAATAAAGTACAACCTAAACATATTATATTTAAAACATTAAATAAAAATAAATATTGAAAATAAAAGAATAAATGAATTTGCAAACAGTAGGTAATCCATCATTAATTCAATTCATTCGACAATTATATTTCACGTTATTTATGGTTAGTACCATTTTTTATTGGATAAATTGTGTTAATAATAACGAATGTAAAATAGAACTTATAATTAAATATATATACAGTCAACTTTAAAAATTACCCTAAAGTAGATCTAGTACCATTAAGTGACAACACTTTTAGATTGACAATATTTTTTAGTTTTTTGCAAATTTTATGCACTATTTGATAATATTTAAACGTAATAATACTTACAGATGAAAAGTAACGTTGCCCTTTTGTACACTAGATGTTTCTGATCTCTTATTACACGAGAACACGTAGCAATTCGGCATTTTAAGCTCACGTCAAACGTTGGGAAGTCGCTGCGTCCCCGTAAGAGGGCGCGGCTAGCGGTTCCAGGGCTTCGCCCCCCGGCCGCGGATGCAGTGCGGCGGCCCGCAAAACACGGGCCTCTCATTTGGTCCGCTACAGTGGCTTGTTAGCCGCGGTCGGGCGCATGTATGTTACCCGCGCCCGTGTGAGTGGTTGCTATGTGTTTTTCTGTAGGCGCGCCACGGCGCTGTTTCACAGCGCCGCTATCTTCACGACACCTCGGCGGTCTGTCCCCGCCAGGTGAGACCCCCAGTTACCTGGGGGAGGCCCGGCGGGGGACGACCAGCGACGAAGGTGCCGACTCGACGCTCCTACAGAATAGGGTGTGTGGCTCCCGCCCGTCCCGCTTCCAGAGCTAGCCGGTCACGGTCCGGGCTAAGAAGCCGTCGTGTGCGTGTGAGCGGTATTGTACTGTGTAACACCGCTCAGTGTCTACGTGAATCGCCGCCCGCGCCGCGCATTCACGTGTGTGTTTAGGCGCCTGTATAGAGGTGGGTGTCTGTATTTCGTTTACGTAACGTGCCTATATTAACCTAGCACACGCTACGTAACGGATGTATGTGGTGTTGTGGAGTTCAGTTGTTTCGAGTAAGCCGCGTGTAACCTGGATGCGGCTTACTCGGGAGTCAGTCCGGTGGGATGGGGTCGTCGTCCGCTACCAGGTCGCGGGGTAGGGGTCTCGCGTCAGGGGGGCGCGCATGCCAGGGCGCTATCTGCTTGACATGGGGCCAAGCAGATGCGTCGGCACGCGCGAACATTCCTTTCGCGAGGCGCCGCACAAACTCATCCAGGCCCTCAATCCCGAGGTCCCGCTGGATCACGTCGTTCCTCACGAAGCGAGGGGCGTCCACTATTGTCCGCAACGCTTTATTGTGTTGCGTGCGGAGCAGCTTTAGGTTCGACTCGCTCGTGAGGGCGAACCAAGCGGGGGCGGCGTACGTCAAGATTGGGCGCACGTACTGTTTGTACACGCCCAACTTGACGCGCGCCGGGAGGCGGGACGAGAGCACTGGTTTAAGGAGGTTGCGGGCGACCCTACCCTGTGCGGCGACCTTGCGGACGTGCAGCCCCATCGTGAGCCGACGGTCGATGGTGACACCCAGGTACTTGACCCGGGGCGACCACTCGATGTCGGCTCCTTGAAGTTTCAAGGGTGGTGGGAGGCGCGCGAAGCCGGTGACCATCGCCTGCGTCTTACCCACGTTCACAAGCTCACGTCATTCTGCGCTCACTATGATTCGCTGAATGGCGCGGAGCGCGCGTCAACTAGTTTTATATAACCGCTATGACCGGCGGTCTCGTACCTTTGGCAGTACGCGTTCCCCACGCGGAACGCCTGTCAATGGCCACTCCGGTTGGTGGAAGCTCGGCTCTTACATAATAACACAAACATTGAATGAAAATTACTCGGACTTGACCCAAAATTTTGTGGAATAACAAATAAACATGGATTTTATTGAAATAAACCGAAGACTTAACATGGATTAACTTTACATGGAAAATAAGAAACTGATGAAGTTACCTGGATTTGATTACCTATGGATAAATACATATTAATGACTAAACTGGAATTACTTACTCAAGGATAAATATAAAACTAATGAATTTTATTAGATATCCCTATATCATGGATTTACACACTGATGAATTGAACTGTATCTACCCAACTCAAGAAAAATGCTAACTGATGACTAGGCAGCATGGTCTCAGACCTTAGCCTGTTCCGTTAGGAACTAATAAAAAAAAATAAAAAAACTCTATGGTCTATGTCATGTCATGGTAAATATACTTCGCCTGGTATTCTCTTCCCGTGACAGCTGGGTCACGTGATTGGCCTAAGTATACGTCATCAGTTGCGATGCGGTTCTCAAAGTTTTTTAGTGGGGAAAAAGTTAAAAATAATACAACGGGTACTCAATTTTTATCATTTTCAATAAATTGAAATATTTGAGACTTTTTGTATTTTTTTACTTTGCTTCTTTTTTAATTGATTGCATATTATGGTTTTATATAGTTCCCTTACTCGTAGATAGGTCCTCGTTCGAACTAAACAGAGTATTACTTCATAATGAATTTGAGGATACAAGTCCTTTGTGGAATCATGAACAATCCGAGTCAAATTAGTGCAAATGAATTTTTCATCGTGCAACCTTTCACCGTGGTATTTATTAAATTCTCTCTCCATTATATCAGCAACCCTGATCAATTCTTTGCAAGGGTAAATTAGTTTTCCCCTCGACACAAAAAAAATCCAATCATTTATCATTTAGGTATCCATTGTCAAGTCATAGTAGTCAGTCGATACAGAAACGAAAAAGTTCAAAATTACGCTATTATTATGTATTCTGAGTCCACAGAGACCCGAAAGACACTGATTAATATTTTAGATGAGCCCAAAAGGCCTTGAAGACAGAGCCGTTAAACCTTATTTGAAAAAAAAAACTATCTAGCAAGCTACGTCAACATCACTTGAAAAAAAAATACATCTGACTTGGCTGTATGGGCCAAGATCCCTTTGCCTGTCCTTAATTAGGACTAAAAAACAACCAAAAAAAAAATCACCTACATAACAAAATAAAATGGACCAACTTAGTACACGACGAAAACCTAATAGGACGCAATTAATTCGACTTGAAAAATAAGTCAAAAACTATTTAGGTTAGGTTATGTTCGGGCGTGCAGCCGAATTAGCACAACTATGCCTTATATGAAATTTACAACCGTAGATAAATGAAATAATATGTAGAAAGGTACTTACCAGTTCTTATTGTTGTTTTAGGTCTACAATATTGAAGCCACTCATTTGCTATCATCTCTTCTTTGGGTAAAGAAAAAAACCTTATTACTCCGCCTTTTTTACTTCTGTTTTTACAGTTTAGTATGGAACAATTAACCTTTTTTTTCTTGTGTATCTTTCAAACACAGTTTTTATAGTAACTAATGTTTGGGAACCACAGTATTTTGCTCACCGAGCGAAACAACGCTATTGGTATGAGCGACACGACGATAGTGATGAAATGGGGAGCTGTTAGTATGACACTTGTCAATTCGATGTGTGGCTACTGTGTGTGATTGAATTACCTGAGCAAAATGCATTTTTTAACTTATCAAAGCAATTATGAACTAATAAATAAATATGTTAATTAATTTAAAACTAAAAAGATGAATCACTAGAGTTACTAAATAGTTAAGCTAGTTAGTAATTTATTTTATTTTTAACTAACTTTCTATTCTAACTAAGAAAGACCCTAACTGAAACGGACAATCAATGGCAACACTTATCGTATAGTCTTAGGCCATCGTGGGAAGAGAATACCATACCAGGCGAAGTATATTATTATACCATGTGTCATGTCATGTCCTGTCGAAGTCATAGGTCGAACCGTCGAAGTGTCCAAATGACAAGTGAGACTACTTACATACCTAGGTACCTATCATTCATATTGTTACAATAAAATTATGTCCTCCATTCCATTAGGGCGTTGGCTTCGCGAAAGAATTTAAGAATCTATATGTTCGTGAAACAATAACTAAAACGTGAATTTGGATTTGGACACATTAATTATTATTTGGCATTTATTTGAAATCACCGTTATTAGTTTCTGTGATTCTTCATTGTACTTCTTCTCTTGCTGTGTTAGCGTTGCTCTTTAACCGCGGAAGGAAGGGCTGAAATGTTTTTTGTTGATACTTCGTTGATATTTCTTTTGTGGTGAGACATGTACTTTCGTAGTTAATCGTAAGCCAACACCGTAACCTAAAAAAAATGGTCTTTTGTCCGAAATCAGTTCTGTTATCCTAGTCCTTGTGTCGTACCATTGGTTAGAAGCTTATCCGTTTGTGTTAGGAAGAGTTCATCCTGTACCATAGGTATTTTGTTGCTTAATGTCTGTTTTGTGAGTTCAAAATGTATGTTACTCTGAAAACTAGTAAATGCTTAGATTGATGTTGACAGTGTTGTACCAATCTGGTAATGCTATTTAGGTTTTGCTTTGCACATATTGACTAGGTATATATACAGTGGCTTTAGTGGTCAGCTTAAAAGCTACAACTCTGCACCTAAGACAGCCTGCTGACTGTTATTAGCATTGTGTTTGTTTTTAAAAACTACCATTCATTTATTGATTTGGTTCCCTACATGCAGATGTATGTAGGTGTTCTAACGAAAATGTATTATTTCTTCAAGTGACATTATTAAACATCTTTAAATTTAATTGTATATTGGGCTAAAATATTTGATAAAAGCAATACACCTAATTTGCTAGTCTGTTCAGAGCATAAGTATTATTAGCATTGCATACTAATACAGTTTTGTGGTCTTTGAAATTCCTCCTTGTAGTCTTTGTAATCATCATTGTCTCTGGGATGGCAATGCACCTGCGATGCTTCCATTATTGCAGATGTCTATAAGCCGTTGTAACCACTCATCATCAGGTGGGAGTGCTAACTTGAATGGCACCCATTAACATACAATAAACAGTTCTAGCTTATTAGCTAGCACTATTGAGCTAGCATTGAAAAGTATATTCAAGACCTCGGAGCTTGCAGCAAGTTGAGGGTCCATATCATTGGGTGTGATGAAAGCCAAAATATTGTGTAAGAGACTGACTGTATAATAATCTTATTCTTGGTGAAAATAACAGAAAATGAAAAAAACACTCAACGGAAAAATTTTAATATACACTTGGTTGGTTGGAGCAGGACAAGCAAATGTTTACAAGTCCGTAGGGTGTTACCTAGCCAGTAAATAGTCACCCTACAAACGGACATTGAGTTACATGACACAAACCTTAAAAAAAAGTATTTTTGGAGTTGTACTAGTTGCCAGCACAACTGGGGTTGTGGTTAGTGATGTTCAAACCCACTTTAAACTAAAGACGTGTTAGACTATAAACTATATTTTTCTAGTGCGTTATTTTATACGCTATCATTATAACACATTGTTACAAAACTTGGCTGCAGTCTGAATGCGGAGACATTATCATTTTATCTGGGAACACGCTAGTTATCTCGCAACTTAAGTACTCGCAAGCGCTGTACACGAAAGAATATAATAATATCTCATGAAGAGTTATAGATCAATGAACTTTCCTTCATACTTTCCAGGCTTAGGACTGTCTATAATAAAATTGATTAAATTTTATTATAAAAGTTGTTAAACAATTATTATTTATTATAGGCGTATTTAAAAGTTCATTGATTGTATTTACAAAAAATCAACTATTTACAATAATTTACATGTTATGAGTTTGTGCGTCGGTTAAAAATCACTTTTTTTTGTTTTGTTTTTTATTTTTTATTTTATTTATTCTTTATGTACACTTGCTTCCTTTCAGTTGCAATCATATTTTATTTACATTGAGAAACATTATTTGGGCTACTTTTGTCGTAGACAGCCGTGTTCTACGATCGTTAATGATGTACCCTGACTTAGAGAAGATGCGTTCGCAAGGAACTGAGGTTGCCATTATATTGCAATGTTTAATAAATAATTTATATAATTGCGGATAAATAAATTTGTGTTCCCGCCAGTATTTAAAGGGGCATTCCGTTCTTTTTATTAAGTTGTCGGCCAAATATTTCTGCAACTCTTCTGTCGCTTCGACTTCCGGTGATTTTGTGACGAAATGTTTATTGGCTTCGGCATTAAATTCGCACCATAAACTGTATGAGGGCATGTCAGTAGGATGTAATTGGGGTTTCTGGATCAGGTCAGATCCAGAAACACCCAATTACAACCATCATTCATTATTTTTTCAATCATCATCTCGACCGGTGTTGGACTAAGGCTTACTTTTGAATACTTATCTATTCAGATTATAAATATAAAAAAGTTTGTGTTGTTTTATGTCTATTCGACCATTTTTAATATAATGGATAATAATATCATGATAAATTAGATATTCAATATAAATATGCAACATGTATCTTAATTCAACATTCATAATTATAGTAATTCTTTCAGACAGTTATTTATATAATATATTCCTTTCACAGCATTCAAATAAAAACATTGGGGAAAATGTGTAGCATGCTGCATCCAAGGATCGTCGTAAATCTCCCAATCTTCTATAACACCTCTACATGAGAAACACGCTGCTTTATCATTTACACCATTTCCACAATAAAAAAATCCGGCTTCAGCCATTTCCATCACCAACCTTATTCTTGAATTAGCCGTTGCCCAATAATGTCTGAACGAAATTTCACGCATTTTATACGTATTATAGATGTCATAACGAGGGCTGCATTTATTTTGAAACATGTTCTGTTCACTCACTGTTTAGTTCTTCATACGGATAATAATAAAAGTGAAATGATATCGTACTGCTGTAGCCAGCAACTTATGAAGATTATCATTTGATTGGTGGGGGATAAAAGATTTGAAAATTAAACAAGAAAATAATTATTTAAAAAATTTATTATTTATACACCATTTATTTAAACACAATACATTTTTTAAAGCACATACAGAGTCATGATAAATACAGTTATATAAATCTTGAGAATATTTATATTGATCGTATAAACTTATCAAACTAGGACAACCTTCATCTTCTAAATTGAATATACTAAAATTACTATTTTCTAAAATATGCTTTAACCACAACACTTTTTCTGAACCTTTGACATAAATACATTTATCTCTTAAAATATCTATAACCAAATTCTGATAATTAGAATAGGGTACAAATCCTTCGTGCCAGTGTATCTTTCTGTTACGTTCAATCCAACTAACTTGTTTTTTTTCTTGTTTCGTTAATTTTTCAAATGGAAATGGTGGGCTAATTAAAAACACTTGTAATTTTTGATTATACAATATAGCAATTTCTTTTATTATAAATTCATTTGTTTCTGTTTTAAAGCCTTGAATATCCACAATAGCGATCATGATAATCTGCGCACAATGTTGCTGAGAGGTTTGTATTCCACAAGTCGATCGTTTATAATCAAACAATATGCAGTCGTCTTATCTGGTATTTGTGTTGAACATTCAAATTCCAATCGTACATCCACTGGACCAGTTTTTAAACTATCGTTTTGCCTCGAGCAGTCTAAGATAAAGACTGGAGCCTTTTCTTTAAAGTCCTGTAGATCAAGCAACGGGTCTACCGGAAAGTTGTAATACGACTGACGAAATTTCACATACATTTCATATAATATACTATATAATTTGTTCTCACAAAACTTTAAAGATAAAGGCTCATAAGGATAATATTGTGAATTTAAAAAGAGCGTCACGTTTGTCAACTCACAATGATCAAACACTGAACTGTCTTTAGTTCTATTATTTTTTCTGTTAGTCTGCAAGCAAAAAATGACATACCGTGGCTTTTCTAATTGAGAAGCAGTCTTTATTGACCAAGAATGCTTTGTGGTTTTAGGTAGTAAAGGATACTCATATAAATCCCAATTTCTAAAAGCCATCTGAATAGGTTTATCTCTTTCTAAATGCTTTAAAAGTGTTAAACGTTCTCGATCTGAAACTTTTATATGCGGTACTCTCCATTGCACCCTTTGTATATCTATTTGGACCTGAACGAGTTCATCAGTAAGAATAATGCTATTTAAGTTAGAATTACTCCTATTCAATATAAGTTCGTGTTTACAATTTATCACAATTTTATTGTAATCCTCTGCAAACCCTAAAATCTTATTTAATGGCACCACAACACTAAAATGCCCATCACTTTGGAACCCGTTTAAATTCCAACCCCATAATGCAGCAACTTTACTTTCTGCTTCATTTAATGAGATGTATGACTTTATTGTTGATGTTATTCCGGAATTTTTTATACGATCTATTTCAATTCCATTCATTTCGTATCTGATGTCTTGAAACAAATGCATAACAGGGTTATTAGTGAACGTAACAGTTTTCTTGATCGGATTCCCATCCTTACCGAACAGCTTTGCCTGACCTTCGATGTAGATTGAACTGGCTGATGGTAGCACGTATATATCTTGCTGATGTATGGGGATTCTGATTTCATCGTTTTCTCTAAAGCTGTTATTGTAGGGATTGTATGAATGGACTTCATAACTTTCGATTGAACTATCAAAGTGTGGTAAATCAGTAATCTGTAGTATACTCATACTTTAAACCCTAAAGCTTTAAGAAAATCTTTATTTGATTTAGTCAATTTCTTCACGTTTTTCTTACGTCTGTGCACCTTAACAGATGTTGACTGAATAGGACGTTTTATTTTCACGGGAGGGTTTTTATCATATACTATCATTTTGCTTTTCTTAAATGAAGACGTAATTGAATATGTTCTTCACCAAAGTCAATACAGTAACCAAACTGATCTACAATCCTGACAGATATGGATGAAATTATATTTTTGTTCACTGGAAAGTATATAACGTTCTGAGGTATTTCTGTGTAGCCGCGATTTGAGTCAGTATCAGATATGAATTCGTGAATAAAATGAGTCGGTAATCCGTTGTAATATGAACCGTGTACAAGATCACATTCGATTCTGATTACAGCTGTTAAACTGCTGTTATTAACGGGCACATTTGGTCTTGTTTTTAATACTGAAAAGTATAGTAAACCGCACTCGTACTGATCAGATAAATGAAGAGGTGGTTGAAAATACGAGACCAGTTCTGATTTATTTCCAGAGATGGTAACCGTAGTAGACATGCTTGCATACTGAACTCTTTTAAATGAACCTGCTTATTTTATTTCTTGATTATACCAAAAATTCTTTAAGAAATTTAAACATAGATGTCCACAGTTGAATGGGTGATCACGCTGCATATTTTCATAATTATATTGAATGTTAGAACCTACATATTTTATAAATTCCTTTGGAGGTTTAAGATTTCCATAACTGTCGAAATACTCAACATAATCATTATATTTTGCATAGGCTACCCAATGAGAACCAGGATTTTTAGAACTATCTAAATTAATAACTCCACATTCTTTTTTATACGGATATTTAGGGAGCTCATCTCTCATAAAGACACCTCTAAAATGAGGAATTCTATTTCCATACTTTAAAATGTCAAAGTTAGTTAAGGCCCGATTGGGTAGCCAATATCTTAGGTTTTTTTCTTTTGATACGAAAATTCCAAGACCGCCTTTATGTGGTTTAAGGTGTAGTCCTTTCCCAATACATAGAGCTTCCATTTTTTCATTGTGTCTCCTCGATTCCTCATACAGCTTTTTAGCCATTTTAAATTCATTTATGGTTTTGGCAATACCAGCTGCACCGCCTGCTAAAGCTCCCGCCGCTGATAATCCCGCAAAAATAGGAATCAGAGGTAGTACTCCCCCAGTTTTTGGAATAGGAATAACACGAGGGAGCTTAATCGATGGATCATCAGCTAATTCTCTGGTAGCGGCAATAGCTAATTCTATAGCCATTTTCTTGCTCTTAGGTTTTAATTTTTTTATGTGTCTTTTTGCTTTTGTAATAACAGTTTTTAATTTACTTTTTAATCCTTTTCCAGATGTAACTTTTGGAGAACGTTTTTTCTCAAACCAGAACCAGTTTTAATTTTTGCCGACATAGCCTTACTTACTAAGCGTGCCGCGAGTTTTTCGCCTATACTGGCATCGGAAGCAACCGCTCGCTGTTTCGCCATTTTTAACAAAATTAAATCGGCCTTATGTCGATCTTTCAAGTTTGATGACTTGTGATATGCAATATCGTGATCCTTGCAATATTCGTCCAACTTATTTACACCGTTATCTCCTTGTGCAAGTCTTTTTATTAATTTAGTACCAGGACCACAGTAATTATATCCCGGTAAGTGTAATTCTAATGGTAAATTATTAATAAGCCAATTGAGAAGACTACTCTCTCCAAAACACATTATAAGACTGATGATTCCGGTTTGAATACTTTTAATAAATAGTTAAGCGATTCGAGTTTGTTGTTAATATTATTTTATTTATAATACAGGGTGTTTGGAAGGGAGCTGTACATACGCCTAGGGTAGAAACTAGGGATAGTCTGCTACCTACCCCCGCCCATTATATTGACCTTGGCCTCAAGGTTTTTTTTAAATTTATTTTTATTTTTTATTTGACTTTTTTGTGATTTTTTGACTAAAACTACCTGTAGCTCAAAATCTATCCATGGGACCGGTCGGCTAATGGTCTTGTTTTAATCGTTAGAGTCTTAGGGTCCTGCAAAAAATTATTTTACACCAGAAAATTGTGGAGAAGAAAAGTTATGGGGCCTGAAGTACCGTAGTAAGGTAAAGAAATAATTTTAAGGTAAGGTAGTAAGGTAAAAAAAACCTTGAGGCCAAGGTCAATATAATGGGCGGGGGTAGGTAGCAGACTATCCCTAGTTTCTACCCTAGGCGTATGTACAGCTCCCTTCCAAACACCCTGTATAACATTCGATTTATCAATCCAACTACTTTCAGCTGAAGACAAACCTAACCATTTTACTAAAACACTGTTACCTTTTCTTCTAAGAACTTTCTCTACTAGATATACATTAGGATGTTTTGTTTTTTGAAGTTCTTGTGTGTAAAATGCACCTAAAATAGGCTGACCTCTGATAGTATCTTCGATTAAGTAAGTTATAGGAGTAGTATTTTGTATTTTACGAATTTTAAATATTTCTGTTGACCAGTTGGGAGTATAACCTTTTTCAAATGTTCCTTTGTATTTACTGATACGCACATAATCACCTACTTTGTACTTACTTTTTAAATTATCATTTTTTAGCAACTTTAAATACCTTTCGTATATCAGTTTTTTATTATTATTGTCCACATTAGCAGGGATTTCATTAATAGTGCGATGGTGTGTGTGATTGTATTTGTAAATAACATCATTGACGGTATTATTTACCCAATTGTAATTGCCTTTTAAACTAAATTCCTTATAGACTTTAGATTTCAATGTTCTGATAAATCGTTCAACTATTGAAGCCTTTTTTGTTGAAAAGGTTGAATAATGGTTAATATGATACGATGTCATAAGCTTTTGAAATTCGTTATTATAAAATTCTGCTCCATTATCCGTTTGCAGATTTTTAGGAACACGTCCTTTATCCAATAAAGTTTTGAAAGAGTTACACACATCTTCTTTGGTTTTACTTCTCATAGGAAAGGCCCAAGCATATTTCGAAAATGTATCAATAACGGTAAGAATATATCTGTAATTTTTATTTTCTTTTGAAATTGATTGCATATCAATTAAATTTGCTTGCCACAAGTCATCTATATCTTTCATGATAACATGTCTTCGTGGATAGTTCACCCTCGCATTTTTATGAATTTCGTTTACTACGTCAGCTTTGCTCATGTTCACAATTCAGTATATTTGTCTTGAATTCAGCTTTAATACTGAATAAAAAGCATACTATTATAACTATTTATTATTTAATTACGTCATCTTCTTTTAATTCTTCGATTATTGATAAAATTTCATTATCATGGTTTGTATTACCAGCATCTCGAGAAGCAATTAATAGTTTCAATCTTTCAATCAATTCGTTAGGATCGTCCCAATATACCAAGTCAGCGTCTTTTTTGTATTTCTTTAGCGTTGGTAAGCTTCCCCCAAAAGTGACAATATTACTGTTTAACGATTCAGAAAACAATGGTTTGATTATTTCACGATATTTTATACCTTTATCGCCTCTAATTTGCCCATTAGGATTGAAATCTCTCTTATGTGCATTTGTATAATGCAACATATCTTTATAGACAAGTTTATCTTTGCTTGATATTAGTAACAAATCAGGTTTTTTTCGAAGTAAAAGTTCTTTTAAACCAGGAGTTAAATTGTAGCTTTTCTCACCAATTTTAATTAAAATGACATTATCATCATTCACACTATCTATTTTAGAAAATGAAACTATTGAATTACCCATTAGTATTTTTTTGTTTGCACTCCTTATTCCAAATGGTATATTTAACCCATCATAAATATCATGAATATCACGACCCTCTAATGATATTTCTAAATCATCCAGTAATTCCGTCTGGGGAGACTTTTTGGGGATCTGTACAGGATTCGGGTTTGGATCGTAGCATTCTTCAAACTTTGTTGATGAACTAGTATTAATGTCATCCAATTCCATGTCTTCAAAATTAGAGTGTGTATTTTCAAAACTTTGTATTTTCTCTATTGTCTTATTCGAATCAACTAGGGTTTTAAGGGGATCTGTGACAGGTTTTAACATTTTATCAAGTGACAAATTCATTGAGTGTTCCTGGTTTTTCATTTGTTTTATTTTATTCTTTATAGAGTCTACGGACTTCACTAATTCTATTTTAATATTTTTCTCCATTTTATACCTATTATAACAACTGTGTTCAGCTAAAGAACAAATTATACTGAATTTGATTTTGCATGTTAATCACTTATATGTGCACATAAACAGTCACTCAAAATTAAAAAACATATCAAAATTCTGTCTGTACCTTCCATTATTTAGTGACGATTCTTTATTAATAAGTAAAAAATTATAAGGTTTACTCCAAACAGTTTGACAAATATTTCTCAACTCTTTCCACTTTAAATCAGTACTAACATGCTCTGCATAAATATGTTTTAAATTCACATCATCTTGTTTGAATATAATAAGAAAATTCACAATTGTCACGTAACAGTTGTTTCGGAATTTTAGAGTAGGTTTGAGATAAATAGAAACAATCTATTTGTTTATGCCTACCCATACAGAAATAATTTCGAATATTTACTTGATTTTCACACGCAACATCATCAAAAATAAATACAGAATTTGTTAATGCTTCACTTGGAGAAATGACATCTTTATCATCATTGAACTCGTAGAAATTAACCTGTGGTACTCTTTTCAATACTTCGGTCAAGAAACGGTATTTAGGTTGAAAAGAAGTTTTCGAGTAAAGATACAGATTTCTAAATTTGAGGCCATTTTCATGCAGCAGTAAACTAATCATAACATTCGTTTTACCACAGTTCGACGGACCACATATTTACAGCGAATGGTATTCGGCAATAAAGTGCTATGTCTGATGTGGTGGGCAGATTCACTTAATCTTATATTATTAACATTTAGGGATATGGGTTGCTTGATCAACTTCATCTTGTCGATTAATTCAAATGCTGTTTAACATTCACATACAGGGTGGCAGGGAAACGCTTCCGAAAACGAAGACAGGTGATAGGGCTAGTGATTCTCGATACGATACCATAAAAAAAAAACAGTTTTTTTTTTTACAATTTTACTCATTTTTTTTAGCTTTTTCGTACACTATGCTGTGAGAACAGTTAAATGAAACCATTATTTGCGATTAAACACATTTTTTTTCTTTACAACTCTATCAAGCAATGTATTCGTAAATAAATATCAGCTGACAATCGCGCATAACCCCGAGTTCAAAGTGCGCGAGCGCTTGCCGACGCGCGGCCAACGACCCCTTTGTTCACGCGATTGATGTGCGTCAAAGTTGAAGCAAATATCTTTTCAGTTCACTATTACCTTCTGGGATATCTACTTTCGGATTCCATTCATGCAAGGTTCGTAATGTTTTCCCCCTTGAACCGGGTTACAATTTGATCCGAATGTTCGCAAATTATGCTTACAAATCAGAAAAATCCAGATGTTTATGCTTAACCTTGAGATCCATGTCGAATAGAGATAATAAGATACCTACTGTGATTGGGAAAGAGCACTTTCGTTAATTCGTTCAATAAAATTTTGCACAGTAAGAAAATTGAAATGTTTACCTACCTACATCATGGTCAGATTATCTCTAGATCTGGGGTCGACGACTTCATATCGGCAAACTTAACAATAACTATCCAAAATCAAAACAATAATAATACAAAAAATAGCAAAATAACGAGACGCGTATAAGTAATGAAGAGGCTCACCGTACTGAGGCGACGAGTCACGCGACGAGGCTAACATGGGGAGGTGAAGGGGGAAGCGAGATGGACCATTCCAGCGAGGTACAGAGATAATTGTGACCTTCGGTCGAATTCTGATAATCAAGGTAAATGATTACAAAAGTCATTGGTATCTGGCCGAGATTTGAACCCGGGTCGCTTCACTTGACACTGACAGAGAGAACGACGACGACTATTGCGCGGCGCGGCGGCTAGACATCCTTTGTAAAGCGCCGCCAAAATAAAGAAAAATAAACATTACAGAGGCTCCAAATGTTTTAAATTAATGGGCCGTGTCGTGCACTTAATAACAGTTTTGTATGTAAGTCGTTAATCGATAGTGAATGAAATAAAGTAAAAAATCGCCGACTTTACCTGTGAATGACTAAAAAAATTTCATCACGTGCACCGTTTCAAGCAAATAGCGCGCGTGAATCAATTAAATTTAAACTTTATGTCAATGTAATTACGGGTCACACGACGCGCACTCGTTTATTGCTATAACTGTATCCTTCATTAAGTAGGTATGTAATACCAATCAATTGAAAGTGGATAATTTAATTAATTTAATCTAAAAAACCCGTTAAAACTAATTTAAAAGTTAGAAAATGAAAACAGCTTGTAATAAAGCATAAGTACAATTTCATATCAATTAAAATTAACTGGTTTCTGGTTATCATTATTTTTCTAACATTTTCTGTAATTTGTTGATCTTTGCACATGAAAAGACACCGCTATGTGATTCCCCGTCCACGCACACACGCGTGGCGCGCGGCGGTACGTTTGTCGGCCGGCGCCGCCGCACGTGGCCAGGCGGCATGTTTGATGTTCTTAGTACTTCTTAGTAATCTAGTTAGTTCCTTTCAGACTCAGTTCGTGAGCGAACGCGCGTTACGTTTAATCGGTCGATAGGTATTGAACCGTATTTAATACTGTTTTGTTAGTTTTAAATTTGTATTTAGTTATTATTGTTACGTTTTTAGTGTTGTTTTATTGTTTTTTAGTTATAGTACAGTTTTGTTGTGTTTAACAATGCCTGATGCATACGTGTACAGTGCTCGTGAATACGGCAACATGTTGATGTGTTTAGGAGAAGCCCGTGGCAATGCTTCTCTTGCGTTGAGAATTTACCGAGACAGATTTCCGAATTCTAGGACCAGTGTTTCTACCGCAGCGCCTCAATGGATCAGAATATCTTATTTTTTTAAACGAACATTTAGATGATATGCTAGATAATGTATCGTTGGCTGAATTTCGTCGAGCATGGTTCCAGCACGATGGTGCTCCACCGCATGTTACGCGCCCTGTCCGCGAGCGTCTCACTGAGCTATTTAATGACCGCTGGATCGGAAGAATGGGACCGCACGCCTGGCCGGCTCGTTCACCTGACCTAACACCTTTGGACTTCTTTTTGTGGGGTTATGTGAAAGAAAGAGTTTTTAATCGGGAATGTGACAGTGCTGATGAAATGCGGGGCAGAATAGTGAGTGTTTTCGATAGACTTCGTGCAGAATGTGTTGAGGATCCTACACTATTGCCTCGTGTTCACGGGTCGACACAACGACGGGCCCGACTTTGTATTGAAAGGGATGGAGCGCAGTTCGAGCCAAACCTCATAAGGTCGCAAAGGATTTAGACAGGTACGTAAAATGCCTCTGTCAGCTTTAATGTTTAACAGTGGGCTACGAATAATGCGATTAAAATTCATAATTTTGTGAAGTGTTGTAAAGGTAGGCATTTTGAAAGTGATGTTTGTAAATTCCGTATAAATCCCGTGACTCGGCCGTACGGAGCGCTCGGCGCCCGAAACACGCGGACGCAAGGTGGCGCGTATGTTGCGTTGCGTGTCAGTGACCTCACGTTTTGGACGGTTTCCATTGCGTGTTTACGAAATATGAAGTCTTGAAAATAACCAATTTAAAGTGAAAGGTTATTGGTATCCGTTTGCATTTAGGTAGTATATAATCTACGTTCTGGCTTCGGAAGCGTTCCCCTTACACCCTGTATATAGGTTAAAAATAATAATAAAGTCAAGAATGTCTTGTATGCAAGAATGATGCTATTCTCATCTTACGTTTTAAATAGGGCAAAAATAAAAATAGAATTCGGTAAAGCTTCACTCGGAGCCATGACATCTTTATCATCATTTAACTCGTAGAATTTAATCTGTGGCACTCTTCTTATCACTTCCCTTAAAAAGCGATATTTTGGTTGAAAAGAAGTTTTAGAGTAAAGATATAAATGTTTAAATTTCAGTCCATTTTCATGTAGCATTAAACTGATCATAACGTTTGTTTTACCACAGTTGGATGGCCCACATATTATACAACGAATTGTATTCGGTAACAAAGAGCTATGCCTGCCATGATGTGGTGAGGAGAGTTACTGAAGTTTATATTATTAACGTTCAAGGATATGGGCTGTTTGATCAACTTCATCTTGCCTATTAATATTTTATTACCATTGAACATACCAATATACAGCGTGGCGCTGCAATGGTGACCTTAATTTAACACACATATACGTTTTCACATTTTCGTTTCATGACAATTTTTTATTTCCATTAAACGTTATTATTTACAGATTTATTAAAGAATTTAGGAAATAGCATCTTAGAGCAACCTGTACTTAAAGAACTGTCGCGCAGCGGTCATTTCCCTCGGTCACGGATCATAACTTCGCATCAATGAAATTAAAACGAATAAGCAATACTATTAGGATGAAACAAATGCATAGAGTAGGCGAATTTAAGGAAATTTCCTTTGTTGGCGAGCAGCGCAGGCGACGCGCGCTCTCCCTTCCACCCACCCGCCGCCGCACCGAACACGAATTCTTTTTTTGCTTTTCTAGTGCTAGTCGAACCCGTGTCCTTGACGCACTTATTTACACTAGTGCGCATAATTACGTCGCGAAAAAGACTCTTAGCTATTGTTTTATTTATTTCTTTTTGTGTAATTAGGATAGTAATTAGATCATGGTACTGCGATAAAGACACTTTGATTGGTTTTCGTTTTCTTATCTAGTAGGTACGTTTACACCTCTTGCGATACGGACGCATTTATTTGTGCTATTAGTGCTTGTGTAAACTTATGATCGTGATGGCAGTGATTAGTGATGACAGTTATTACTAATAGTAACAAGAGAGGGTGATGTGATAAGTGTTTGTACCACTTGCGCCGCTCGGTTTCTTTGATAATATGCCGTCAAAGAATCGGACCGATCACGAGTAGGTACAAGACGCGATGCGCGGTTGCCAGCCCGCGAACCGACACATTGCCGCTCCGAGTTAACGTAAGCGAGCTAGGTAAGTAATTTCATGAATGAATTTTTGCAAGGGTGATCCCAATTTTAATGACTTTTTTATTATTTAGTTTGTTTGAAAAATGTTTTTTTTCAGTTTACGTATTATTTTAACCTATCAATATTTATATGGTTAATGGGCACTAGCCCTACCCGTGTATTAAATTAAAGTCACCATTGTAGCGCCACGTTGTATACCTACACAAAGTCTTAAATTTTACTTTTAAATCAATATTATTTTTTTCTATAACTACAACGTAAGGTAAGGTGATACCCATAAGAATATAAATAAAAGTCAAATTCTGAGTAAAATATATACTTTATTAAGTCATAAAAATAAGTAATATCATTACAAATATTAAACAACTAAACTAACATTATTATTATTATGTTTTTTAAATCATAGCAGTATGTATGTCATTGTATAATACTAGCGTTTAACATATGTGGTCACAATGACCCCAAGGTAATGTATCTATTTGATTAGTTTGAACAAGTCTTTTATCATCTATTCTATTTAAAATAACTTTATTTACTTCCTGTGAATACAATATATGTTTGCTAGACTTTATCATATTCATCTTACATTTTAAAGTAATATTCTTAAATAAAACACTCTTATAGTTAAATATTTTCAAACTTTTTGTAATGGGCCTTGATACTCCTTTGGCTTTGTTAATCTGTGTTTTTATTGATTTAATACAATAAAGCTTAGCTCTCAAACCCGTAAATTCGGTTATTACATCACCACCTAATTCATCTTTAAACAAGCCGGGAATTTTATTATTTATCTTTGGAATACTGTATGGATTATTAAAATCAAAATTACTGGTATCAAATTTTAATATATTTTCATTCAAATCTTTATAAAAGTTTTGTGTGCGTATTAAGTATAACAAACTGTCAGTATCAGTATAACACAGTTTAACATTTTCACCGTACTTATTTTTAATGAAATCATAATGAAAATTATACATATGTTGTTTAGCATATTCTAGTACAGAAAATCCAACGTAGATAGGTCTATCTAAAACAAGCTTGTCGGGATTCAATTGAACTGCAAGAAAATCTTCACTAAAAATACAAATACTTTTTAAGTTTGGTTTTGCAATTAGTTTCTCTGCACCTATTGTTTTATTTGTTCTATTATTATTATCATTCCACTTAGTCACCAATTTAACATCAACTTGTTTTCGTTTATTTTCTATAGTTTTCCCAAATATTGAATTATTCAAAAGTTTAAAGAAATCCCTTTCGAAAGATGTATTTGCTGATTGACGCAATTGAGTATTTAAATCTATATACTTTAAAAAAAAATTTCTTGTTTAAATTGAAGTATGCGATGAATTTTTTTCAATAAAAGGCCATTTTTAATACATTCTTTTAAATGAATATAATGTATAACATAGTTATACTTATCATACAAGTTCGCAATTAACTTTTCTGTCTTTCCTCCTATGGGTATGAACTTTTCTGGAGCGAAAGGCAAGTCACTATGTAAATTATGTAAATATTCAGGATAGATTAGATCAACTTCTAAAATGTAACCGTACTCAGCATCGTCAGGGACATCAAACAGACGGAAATTTACTATTTCAGGGCTTGTCATAAATTTAAAATCTGATATAGGTAACTTTCTAGTCATTGCATGTCCATATAGATTGTTGCAGTCAAGATATACTAAATATGTCGACGGTTTAGAATCATCAAAATGAGGGAGGTAAATATTGTTGGCTTTAGCATATCGGTGAGAGCATTGTGCTAATCCACCACGTATTCCTTTTTCTATCATATTATACATTTCTAAATCATGAATCAATGCTAGTTGAACACCGGTGTAAAGAAGCATAGCGTCCCAACTTAAACCAGGTGAACTTACATAGTATGCAGGATCAAGATTATAATGCTGTAGACATATATTTCTAAAATTTTCAAAAATATCGCATAATAATAAAACATCACACCTCAAATATAAATCAGTGTATTCACCAAGACTACTAATATTAAAGCGACTCCAAATAGTTTGAGCATGTTCATACTCGCTATCTGTTAAATGTTTCATTTGCAAACTGTTGTAAAAACAATGTTTCGGAGGAAGCTGTGTCTCATTATATTTCTGCCATGAATCAATATATTCGTACGGATATATACCTTTCCTTCGAATTAAATCAAATTTTTCATCATCAGGAAAAAGTGATCTTAAATTTAAGAAATCACTGCCTGCTAAGCTTTTACTCAAATTATCAAGACTTCTATCTTGAATCTATGAATTTAATTTGCAAAGGTTTATTGCATTTGCCAGTTTCAATAATTTTTGTAATACTCAAATATTTTTCTTTTGTCTTAGGAATTATTTTTATTTCGCCATCATATTTTGCCAATTCTTTGATAAATAAATGAGAATCATAACCTGATAGATTATGAAAAACGACTGGTATAAATGAACATACTCTATACATTAAATTACAGTGTGAATGTGCTGCGCCTCTATATTCTGATGAAATATGATCATGATCTCGCACTTTGTCATCAAACAATAATTTTTTACAAATATGACATGTACTTGCATTGCGATAATTATGAATTTGTTCTGGAGTCATTGGTTTCATGGCTTTTTCAGTAATCAAGATCTCATGTATTAATTTAGTTTCTTTAAGGATTTTTTTAACAAAAACTTGTACACAGTCTGCTCCTCGGTAAGTAACAAATTTATTTAAATTACTGTCATGCGAGCAACACACATAGTATGCAAAACATGAAGGCTGGTGTAACTTATTTTTTATAGTATTTTTATCAGTATTCACATCATTAAAATTGCATAATAGGCTTTCAAAATCGGCATATATAACAAAATTAATTTTTTGTTGTCTCTCAAAATGTTTAAACTGTAACGTACTGTTTCTATTTGGTAATAAAGTTATAATTTTAGAACATGCATGATAGTGGAATTTTGTTTCACTTGCAAAAAATTGCAAACATGTCTCACATAAATACATTCGACCTTTATGCCGTGAAACTTGACGTCTCACTAAACGTAATAGGTTTTTTATTAAACAATAATGAGCTCTGTTATTTTTTTCGTAATACAATAAGTTAATATGTTTATCTCTCCTCAAATTTGTCACATAAAGGGGGCCAGTTACATTGTAATGTTGATCCAATCCGTAAATATTAATACTTAAATCACAGTTATTATTTTCAAATAATCTGATATCTTTGGGTGATGGTGGGAATGACATTCCCGTTATATTAAATATCGTACTAAAATGAGGATAAGAGCTTGTTCTACAGACATTATTTTTGACTGGAAATAATGCTGCTAAGATGCTCCATAAAAAACAATATTCATCGTTATTATAAATGTTTATACAGCTCTTTGTATTCTTAATAACTTTTGGTAGGTCTATGTAGGATCCACCTCTCATAGGAGAATACTTGTTTATATTTATTTCTAAATGACTTATTGATGTAAATGACCATCCAGATTCACAGTGCTCAAATTCAGTTAATTTCATCTTAAAAGTTTCTCTTAAATTCAAATAAATTTCATCAAAATCAGTACTTTTATAAATAACTTCATATTTTGTATTAAATGACTTCAGCTGCTGCTCACCTGATTTGACTAAAACGAAGTAAGCAAACAGCTCAAAGTTAACTTTAATACATGTATTCTTTAATAATGATAGTTCAACTAGTTTAAAAACATCATCTCGCTTACCATTCAAGAACGCCTCTGGTAAGAGGTACTCGTCTTCTATAGATGGGTTTAAGCGATAAGTCATTATTCTGTTTTTAAATGCTGTAGCTATTATATCAATATGTTCAAACTCTGATTTTATCAAACAATTTGATTTATGGATATTAGTTCGTTTATGATATCTGTATTCATGTCTAGGTATCTCAATTTTACATTTATCACAATTTATATAGGAACTTGATCGTGAATCAGTAGAGGATGATTTCACTGAAAAGAAAAATAAAGAAAGAATAGTATAATTATATATTTAATTAAACAAATCTACATTAAACATACACAATTATCCTGAGTACTTAGTCAATACAGTTAAATGATAATATAGGCTAAATTAATTTTAGTTTAGTTATACAGAAAGAAAGATCACAATTACTTGGAATTGTTAAATAGTATTTGGTGTTCTACTGATACGAGCTTATAAAAGTTGGTGTACGATTTTTAAATTCTTTCCTCGTCTCCTTTATAAATCCATTTAGATGTTTCCAGGACTCAGTGTCCGAATTAGTTTTATTTTTAATAGTTATTACAGAATGCCGCCATCGATTGACTGGTGGCACCCGGTCAATTTCATCGCTATTATAAATTTTCAGTTCAACATAATAACTCCCAATTTTGTTTTCATCTATTTGTCGCGAGAAACCATTTGCTAATCTCCTTGTTATGTAGGAGTAAATAGGTGGTATTTTTTTACCAGCGGTGGAGCCACGATCCAGTTCATGATCATCATCATCGCTATCGCTGCCGAAGAGATCTCGCGCCGTAGCTTTCACCTTCGTCTTCTTAGTAGTAGAAGGCTGGCTGTCTGATGTCTTCTCAGGATTCTTACGCTTATTTTTGCTTGACTTGACTGGAGCTTCAACCGTCGCCTCGTCTGATGACAGAAACAGTTGGTCAGCCATTTGCCTGGACCTGAAAATAAAAGTTAATAAGTAAGTGGTAGCAGTAACTTATCGATGTAGCTATCCAAGTAGCGTCATATAGGTTGAAAACATTTAAGTGGAATCAATGACATGGAAGAAGTAGGGTAGTAAGTAATATTGTAATGGATAAATAATTGATTGCTTTATCTGATATTACTCTTAGCTATTAACACTTATACAGGGTGGCCGGAACATTGACGTCCAAAAATAAAATTTCGGTCCCTCGTATCGTGGGGTATTCGAATCACCCCCATGTATGTTCCGCGACTTTTCATAGTTTTCGAGTTATGAATTTTTTTCTGAATGTTTGAAAATTTTCGACCTGACCAACCTAAAAAAATTCTAAAAAAAAAAGTAGAGGGTTTTATCGAGTTTCTTTTTTTGCAACTGAATTTTCATAAGTAGTACTTTTATGCATAAAATAATCAGCTTCGTAACTGTGATGAAAGTTATGAAAATGTTGATCTAAAGTGAAAAATTTACGTTCGGTAAATTATGACTCAAATTTTCAACTTTAAATTAAAAATCTTAACAGGTGACTTCATAATTCCTAAGTAGGCTTCAAGAATGCGCCAGACTCTCAGTTTTCATAATCATAAAAAAAATGAAGTACTTAATAGGGCTACTTTGTTTAAAATCGGCCTTCAAAGACAGCGAGGTGGAAAAATTCTTAAAATTACCCATCTGAGTAATTATTTTTTTTTGGCTATTTTCTCGTTCCTAAGGTTAATTAATGATAAGAATACTGAAAACTAACCAACAAATAGTTTCAGAGTTGGGTAAGAAAAGTTTTACGTAAAAAGTGGTTTTGAATAAAACACAGATGATAATGTGAAAAAAGTACTTAATTTATTTTTAACATTTAGAAAAGGTTTTCAAAGTGGCCACCACCAGCAGCAATACACATTCTACACCTACGTAAGAAATTGTCTGGCAATCGTCTAAAAGCGTCTCTGTTCTCTCTCACAACACGTTCAGCTTCTGCAATCAACTGCCTCAGCTCTTGTTCACTTGAACAGTCTCGGGCGTATGCTATTTCCTTGTAATAGCCCCAAATAAAGAAATCGATGGGGTTGAGATCAGGTGAGCGTGGAGGCCACCTAATTGGTCCGCTGCGTCCGATCCATCTGTTGGGGTATGTTTCATCTAAGTAATTTCGGACCTGGGTTGCATAGTGACACGGGGCGCCGTCATTTTGCAACACCATGGTTCGTCTGAGTTCGAGATTCACATCTGCCAGCAACAATGGAAGTTCATTTTCCAAAAAGTTTTTGTATGTTTCTCCATCAAGTCTGGACGGCAGTTCAAACGGACCAATTAGTTCGCCATTGAGAATACCAGACCACAAGTTAACGCTGAAGCGATGTTGAAATGTCGAAGCTCTCACTTCGAGTGGATTTTCATTCGCCCACGTGTGGTAATTATGAATATTGAATATTCCGGATCGCTCAAATCGTGACTCATCTGACCATAAAACTTTATTGAAAAATCCAGGATCCTCTTGCTCTTTTCGTAACATGGTTTGGCAAAAATCAACGCGCAATTGGTGATCTGTAGGCAGTAAAGCTTGGACTCGTCGGATGTGGAACGCGTGGTATTCTTCATCGTGAAGAATGTCTTGGATAGAAGTCCTTGGGATGTTCAGAGCACGAGCCATACTTCTCGTACTCGTAGACGGATTTCGCTGAACTTCTTCCAGCACCATTTCTCTGCGATCCGGGTTAGCTCTAGGGATTCCTTCATGACTGCCGCGTCGACCAGGAATGCGGCCTGCCATCAAAGTGTTGTGCGTGTTAATAAAAACACGATGGTCGGGATATCGCTCAGGTTGCGGCCCACCACGACGCACATACGGGTATTTGATACAAAAAACTGGCCAAAACCTTTTTTTGGTAATTTTGGGTCAATTGTGCCTCCTAATTATTTATCATATTAATTTTAGTATAACCCAATCATTTCTATACCCTTTTCTCCAAAGGGACTTACGTGTGAAATAAAATCGAAATAAAATAAAACATTATTTTCTATTTCAAGCATTATGGTGATTTATTTGTACAATAACTAATAAAAAAAGCATTTAAAAATACACAATGATTTAAAAATAACGCTTACTTTTTACATAACCTTACAAAATACATAAATGAAAAGCTATGTACAAACTGTAATTTACATCGAAATAAAAGTTAAATATACATTTTCTTGTAATATTTACAGAGAAACTTATACAGCTAATATTCGTCAGACTCGCTATCGCTATCTGCTTGATCAGTACTAGTGCCCGGGTCAGCATTATCAGTGTCAGTGTCCGCGGGACACTCGTATTCAACTTTAAGAAGTTGTAGAATTTCTTGCGATAGTGGTTTCCTGTTCCTTTTGAATTGCATTCTGCTGCTGCTACTAAGAAAGACATCAGAGGTCAGAAGAAGGCGGTTCATGACATCTTGGAGGCAATTCTTTCGCGAAAACTTTCTTGCAAAGTTTTGCCTGTATAGGCGGAAATGTTTATTCCGCGACTCAGCTGCCTCCTCTGATAATTGTCCAATCGGCAAAAGAGCATGTTTGATTACCAAAGCCCCATGACACAAAACTTTATGCAAAGTTGGCGTCATGGGGTGCCAGTTGTATAACTGCACATATAGTTCGGCTGTTGACTTCAGAAACACCGAAAATTTTTCCGTGTCAATAGAGAACCCACTCGAAATAACTTCTAGAATCAACTTGAGGTTCTTAAGGAAGTTTATATCAATCCCTGTTATTGAGGCAGTTGTTACAGGATCGGCAAAGAATCTCCTAGAAGTATTTCCATCGTTAGTATTTCCAAAGCCAGCTTTCGGCACGTCTACAAGCAAGCCCATTTGCTCTCGAAAGGCCTCTTGAATCTCTTTCTTTTTATCTGCCGAAAGCTGCTTTTCCTCCTTGTTAAGCCTCCATTTTTTGATAGGTAGTTTGTAGGCTATATGGAGACATGTTTCGAGAAATCTAATCCGAGCGTGCAATATTGATAGTCCAAATTTGAGCGAGTTCGAATCTATCAAACTTTCGTCGGTTTTAAGATTGTTGAAATCTTTGCTGGTCTGCTTGCATATGTAGCACTTCATTGTTGACGTGGTATTAGTTGCGGCATTGCACACTTTACCATCTACCATTGTAAGCACAAGTGTGTGCGACACCTTTATGACTTTATTGTCAGCCTCAACTTCAGTGGGGTTTATGTTTTGTGCCTGGTTTTCAATGTGTGCTATTTCGGATCGAGTCACTTCATTATTTTCATGCACAAACTGAATCCTTATAGGACGGCAAAATCGGCAAGATGAAGGAGCTGGATTCTGCCACCAAATCTTCAGTTGGCCATTCACATTACTTGTCAGTCGTAGGGGTACTAATGAGCTTATAAAAACATGGGCATCGGAGCCTGACTCATCTTGGAATTTTTGTTTAAATTCTTGTGCTTTCGAGCCATCACATCCCCATTTGCAAATGAGTTCCATATTCTGCCCTTCAATTTCTGTTGCTGTCATTAACACTTTCTGGAGGTACAGGCAAAGGCGTTGAGTGGTGTGGTCAAGAAGATCTTGTAAAGTAATTTCTGCTATCGATTCGGAGACAATAGATTTAGGATAGCACTCCGTTTTCGCTCTCTGTAGGAGAGAATAACAGGGGTATATATCCTCCTGCCCATCTCTTATCACATTATATTGTTTGCGCGTTAGGTCGGCTTCCACGTATTTAATCAGTGCTTGTGTTATCGTTAACTTGCCGCTTTTTGAACTTTTGTCGGCTGAACTTATGATTTTGCGGAATCTAGTGGCTCGTCTCGGAGTCGCTGAAGCCTGTTTTATTATTTGAGACAAATCATTGTTGCCTGCGGCTCGTTCACTCATCACAGCAGCATACGTCAACTCTTCATGCGATATTTCTGATCTCACTTTCTCTGTTTTGCGCCTTTTGCTTCTTTCACTACATTCTTGGAATTCCTTAAGAGGTCGGCCGGGTTTATTGTGTCGCCAAACAGGTAGAGAATTTTTTTCTTTAAGCCATTGTTCATTCGTTTTTCGGAAACGACATTCTTTGTAGCTTGCTGAGGTCCATTTTAGCTTGTAATGATGTTTAAATGATTTTAAGCAATGGCGGAGTACTTTAGTTTTGTCCTCGGGGCATTTGGTCATTTCAATTAGTTTATGCTCAAGAAAGTCCAGTTTTTTATCTAAATTTTTGTAGTCGCACTGTTTTATTACGTTAAACATATCCTCTCTTGTTATTGTCATCGATGACTCATCATAAGGACCTGCCAACAAGAAAAAATCTATGTTAAAATCAAAGAAACACAAAGTGTTGTTTTTTTTTCGAAAAAAACCTATTTTTGTTCAGAGGCTATAATTCATAGGGGCGGAAAGAGGCGGAAGGTTTTTCTCTTGATATGAAATCTAGAAGGTTCAAAGAACACGATTATGTATAAACTTTAGCTTAACTATGTTTATCTGATACTTAATTTGACGAAGGAAACCTATTTTACGTGTTTTTTTTTGCATAAAAATACTCATGACTTTATGGTACAATTAAAGAATGAAAAAGTGATCCTAACAGTAGCACAATAGATTCAAAATAAAGTTCATACCTGTGCCTGAAGATTCCATGATGGTTTTTGGGGTTTGCACTAAACACAACAGTATGATTAGTCTTAAACAGCAATTGAAATTTGCGAGCGCCGAGAAAACAAACGTGTCACTAGCACAACAGATGAGTTCCGACTGACGTTGAGGGCGCATGGAGCGCTCTAGCCCCTTCTGGGTACCGGTTTCTTAATGAATAGTGTCCCATTGTTAAAACATAACAAAGGATAGCTGCGCGGTTACTATTGTAAAAATGACTTTTGGCCAGTTTTTTGTATCAAATACCCGTATGTGCGACGTTGAAGTTGTTCGCGCTGCTTCATGGCCGTTTCCTTGTGCAACTCCATAAAAATAATGCATTTCTGCATATTCACTTAACGTGTAACTCATTTTTTACACTTCCACGTAAAAAAAGTCCAAATCAGAATGCAAAACACAGTCCAATAAACGAGCAAAGTAGTCAAACAAGTAGGCAGCGGAGTCCGTGGGCAAAGCGAGTGTGGTAAAGACAAAATGGCGACACGCGTATAGCAGTAAACACAATGTGAGTACGACTGAGGTACTTGTTTTGCGTTGGCTTCGGTTGCGCGCCTTGCGTGAGAGAGATAGCAATAATTCGGTCTCTTTTCCTCTCGGTCCATTGTTATTGCAGGTAAAAGAGTTGCACCCTCGTTTACAACCCATAGTCCACGAGAACGGATCGCGCAAAATTCATTAAACTAACATTTAAAAAAATCTCCGTGTTTAAATCTTAGCTTTCCTGCAGTAATTTTTGGTTAGCAAACTAAATAACCTTAGGAGCGAGAAAATGGAAAAAAAAAATTTATTAATCAGATAGCTAATTTTAAGAATTTTCCACTTCGCAGTCTTTGAAGGCCGATTAAGGCCAAAGTTAGCCCCATTAAGTCCTACGTTTTTTAATGATTATGAAAGCTGAGAGTCTGGCGCATTCTTGAAGCCTACTTGAGAACCATGAAGTCACCTGTTTAGATTTTTAATTTGAAGTTGAAAATTTAAGTCATAATTTACCGAACGTAAATTTTTCACTTTAGATCAACATTTTCATAACTTTCACCACAGTTACGAAGCTGATTATTTTATGCATAAAAGTACTACTTATGAAAATTCAGTTGCAAAAAAAGAAACTCGATAAAACCCTCTACTTTTTTTTTTGAATTTTTTTAGGTTGGTCAGGTCGAAAATTTTCAAACATTCAGAAAAAAATTCATAACTCGAAAACTATGAAAAGTCGCGGAACATACATGGGGGTGATTCGAATACCCCACGATACGAGGGACCGAAATTTTATTTTTGGACGTCAATGTTCCGGCCACCCTGTATAATTATTGAATAATAGAATGATTGAATAGTAGAGCTATCGAAAAGTTGAATGACTGAATAGTAGATTTATTGAATAGAATAGTTGAATGATCGAATAGTAGAATAAGATAAACCAAAAGTAACTTACATCTTAGAGAAGATCTGGTAAGCTTCTTGGTACTGATGGGTGCTCTTGCTTGTAGCTCTTGAAGAAATGCTTTGCGGTCTTACTTCAGCAGCTACACGCTTAAATAGTGATAAATCTACGTCATAGTATCCCAAATATGGAAAAGGGGCACGTGTAAATAATGCTGCGTCAGATAACTCTATCCAAATACGATAGATTACATTGTCTGCAATATTGTAATATAACGCTGATTTGGCTTATTAGGATAATTCTTACCCGACTGCATCGACCAAAAGATGGTGATGTGTTTAATGATATTATTTTATGAAACCATTTTCGAAACAGTTTAACTACATTACGTCCTGAAAGAAAATTTGTTCACACTATATTTGTGCAAGCCGAGCCACACGATATTGTCTGAAAACGTAAATCATGCTAATGCTCGCTACCTACCTCCTGCTAGTACCTGCAGCAGTAGGTACTTATAATCAGATCGATTAAGTAAATCTTGTGTTTTATTTCAGCATGACACGTAGATCTAAGCTATATAAAAATAGAAAGATTTTTTATAATAACAGCAGGTAAAACCAGGCTTAATTGTATGTCAATATTGTTAAATTGTTTTGATCCATCTCCTTAAAAAGAAAATAACTTACGTTGCAAATTTATTAACGTTGATATACTATTAACATACCATGATTTTGCCCGCCAATTAATTTGAATAAGATGTATGAAAACGATTACCGTGAACAAACTGCTGGTAGTATTATTTAAAATAATAGCAGACAAAACCAAACGTAACAGTAGTATATCTATATAGCTGCATTGTTTTGATCTTCTCCTTATAAATAAATACTTACATTGCAAAAATAATTATGATTGACATACTAGCTTTGTACAATGACTTTGCCTACCGATTTTTCTCAATTGCATGTAGGAAACAATTACACTGAACAAACGCACTGTAGTATTTATTTTATTTATATTATTTTTAGTAAACAATAAGTTCTTGGACACGTGTCGAGATGTTAGGGTTCCAATTTCACCATGCCATTTTAGTATAAGTAATAATATATAACAAAAACATACGATTTTGCACTCTATTGATAAAAATTATGTTTATATAAATAGATATTTTTTTTTTAAATCCATTCAAATTCTACACTTGACTGCTGCAACTGTCTTTATCGTGTAATATCGGTAAGTTTTAATATTATTCCTCAGTATTTTATCCAACACTTAAAAAAAACTCCAACATTATTATCAATTATAATCGTTATTAGTATTTATTTCGAAATAACACTATATTTCAACTATAACTTAATTGTTTTTAGATAGAAATATTAATTTACAATTCTTTTTTCTAGGTGTTTAACAGAAGTCTTGACATAGAATTAAGTATGTCACGCTCACCATCCTACAGTCCTGTTTTAGATAACATTGACCAACAATGTAGTGTAAGTATCTAAGTGTTCATCGATTTTACCAAGTGAATTCATATTGATGCTATTTTAATAACACAAAATCATTCATATTCTTATTTCAGAATTTGATAGATAGTTCGGATCCTGTACTTAATCCATTTTACTATGCTCAAGACCAAGAGAGCTGGTACACCAAAGTGGCGGAAAAAGCATGTGAAGAGAGTAGACAGCAAGAAATAGAAAAGAAAAAATTGAAGAAGAAAGAAAAAAAGTCAAAGTCTATTAAAAACACATCCTTTATCATGCGTAAGGAGCCTGGGGATGTTCGCCGAATAATCAAAGTAATTATATATGATGTGGATGGTCGTGATATGGAAGAAATAGACAATGACCCGGATGGAGCAAGCGTGAATATACAATATTTAGTGCGAAGTGATTTTGATGAAATCATGAGTGAAACTGAGCATTTAGTTACTAAAATAGTTAAAAAGTTAAGTTCAAATTCATGTTATTGATAGGTATACAAAATATAATCGTTCCAAATATTGTTTTGCTTTTTATTTCTAAAATCTCCCATAAAATTAAAAGTAAATAGATTACACTACACAATAATAATTTATAAAGCAGCGCGATGGGCAAGCGAGCGCATTCCATTTTCGGCGGTCGTGTCAAATAGATTACTGACTGCTACTCGAATTTCATGCGTGTGTCATTGAATTTTGAATGAATGTAATAATATAACGATGGAAAATTAGAATGCATATAATTATGAATGTTGAATTAAGATACATGTTGCATATTTATATTGAATATCTAATTTATCATGATATTATTATCCATTATATTAAAAATGGTCGAATAGACATAAAACAACACAAACTTTTTTATATTTATAATCTGAATAGATAAGTATTCAAAAGTAAGCCTTAGTCCAACACCGGTCGAGATGATGATTGAAAAAATAATGAATGATGGTTGTAATTGGGTGTTTCTGGATCTGACCTGATCCAGAAACCCCAATTACAACCTACTCATGTCGCTGTCGCGTTGTATTTCTGAATTATGGGATGGAATAAAATTTGCGGCTGATGTTGATGATACAGGTTCTTCATTTTGTGATGGCTGAATTGTGTTGTTTATCTCATCTGTAATTTTCTTTTTCAGGGTGTTCATGAGGTGTTCATTTTGTTCTTCATTTTTTATGGCTTTCCTCTTAACCCTGGGATCTAAAACTGTGCTTAAACTTATTGCTCAATTTTTTTCTATATCTCCTAATCGGTTTTTTTATTTTATTTTTCTTTATTTAGGCAACCAACAGCGATACAAATAGTATGTTACAGAGTTTGTGTATTACAGTATTGTATGGCCAATAATAGGTTTCCCTGTATAACTAGGATTGTATAAAACATGCGAACGGACTACAGACTAATATTTAAATACAAAGGTTTAGTTTTAGGTAAATATATAACCAAAACTTAAGTTTAAATTTTAGAGAAAAAACAAAAAATGACTAATATGAGGAGAGAAAAAGTGTATGATCAATAAGAGAATAGTTTGTTTAGCAATTGCCTTCGTTTATGATTTTTATTAATTGTTTTTTGAATGTAGGTTTATTACAGTTAAATATATCTAGTTGTGAGAAATCTGTGTTATAAATTCGAGCGATACGGGTCAATACACAATTGAGGAGCGTTTTTTCAAAACGATACATCTATGATTTTTTTTTTCAGTAACGTGATTTATTTAATTACAAGGGTTTCTATAAAGTATATTAAATGAAATTGCTTATTAATTTATTAATTAGTTTAATGAGGTACTTTTTACATAAACAATAAAAAAAAGGAACACAAACATATCAACAAAATGACATCAAAAACATCGAGTTTTTTCAACTTTGATACATCTACTGTTGATGTCACGTTTTGATAAAAACCCGATACATTTAGTTCAAATTTGCTGCATGGATACGGGATTTCACCTTTATAATATTAGTGGATTATATTACGGGTTCTTCATCGTCATAGTTTCGTCGTACATTGTCATCTTCGAGAGCTGAACCTTGGAGAACATCTGCATAAAATGCCTGAGCATCAGGATCATCAGATATATCACAGAATTTTAGTAAATTGTCCATATCTGCTTTCTTTTTTGAAGAAACCATGTTGGTTTTAGGTAACTGAGCACAGTCGAATCGTAAAAAAGATTTGACGTTTTTCTTCTTAACCCTAGAGTGGGCGCGTCTTTTTGCGAAACGTCAGTGGGCGTGGTACTTAGTCTGAACGGCCCAAATCGAATGGCACGTGGGCCATTCGAACGTAAACAAAAATCGTCTACGTTCAAATGGCCCGTTGGTGAAAAAATCTATCTTAATTCAATGGATAAGCTACATTATGTACATTCGGGTGCAAAAGTAAAAAGTTTAAATAAAAGATATTTTTTTCTTAGATTTGTATTATCTTCATTAAAACAATCAACATAACAATAAATATGGTCATTATGTTAGGTATAAGTAGTGAAACAAATCAACATAAAAAATTAAACAATAAGCCAAAATAGGCCAATCAACAAAATATAAAAAAAATACAATTAAAAAGTTAGTTTAACGCAGCCTAATTTTAAAGAATAAAAATCCTCAATTCGTGAGAATTTACTATTAAACAATAAGATTTAATGAAAATCAGTCTTATTTTAGAGAAACAAATGAACAAACATAAAAATATAATTATACAACAATGTTTAGTCAAAAGCAGCCAGCAATTTAAAGGAAACACATCAACAAAATATGAGAATTTACTATAAGATTTACCTAAAATTAGTCTTATTTTAGAAAAACAAATCAACAAAATATAAAAAAATACAATTAAAAGTTAGTTAAAAGCAGCCTAATTTTAAAGAATAAAAATCCTCAATTCGTGAGAATTTACTATTAAACAATAAGATTTAGTGAAAATCAGTCTTATTTTAGAGAAACAAATGAACAAACATAAAAATATAATTATACAACAATGTTTATTCAAAACCAGCCAGCAATTTTAAGGAAACAGATCAACAAAATATGAGAATTTACTATAAGATTTACCTAAAATCAGTCTTATTTTAGAAAAACAAATCAACAAAATATAAAAATACAATTAAACAATAAGATTTAGTAATAATCGGGCTTATTTTAAAATAAAAAAATCAACAAAATAAAAAGAAAATACGACTGAACAATATTATTGATTAAAACTTTAATTTTTCTAAGCAATGCCCCACGCTTATCTGTCCAGTCAATAATTCTTCTACTGTACTTTGAATTTTCCAGTTTCTTGTTAAAGTTTCAGGTTTCCTTTTTGAAATTTTGATGCCATCAGGTTTCCTTAACTGATTTGAATAATATTTGAAATCGTTATGCAACCCTTGTAGAAGTTGACCAATATTTGGTTTGACTTTTATGAATTTTCTAATTCTATTGTTCCATGACTCTACAATGTTATTTGTTTTATGATATTTATTATATGTACACCAACAAAATAATCGTTGAATTTTGTAAAATGCACGGACTTTCTGCCATAATATAAAGCCAACCATCGTCAACGAATTGTGGAGGAATGTGTGATAATGCTGTACATAATTTTATATGTTGTGCCTTGCCTGAATGGGTCTTGTGTAGATTTAATTTATTTGCTTTACGCCACAAGCATTGATTAAAATGAAAATTGCACCCTGTTATTTTAACATCTGGAAAAATATTTTGTAATGCAACTATGGTAGCCGCTTCAAAATCCATAGTGGCATAAGTCGGTTTCCATTCTGGTTCCTGACTTTTTATTAATTCGAATAGTAACTGATATGTGTCAAGCTTCTTATCAGGTAGTAAAGCATACAAAATAGGAATCACGTTAACAAATTCTTGAGTGCTTCCGATATCTGCATGAACTGTAAAAACTTGATAAAAACCATTCGGGCAGATCTTAAATGTTCCATCAAAGAAGAAACTTCTTGACTGCCTCAAATAAACAATGAAATCCTTATGTCCAAATATTAATATTCTTTTTTGTCTGTATTGATAATCCGCAAATAACATAAATAAATATTTTTGAGGGATAATAACGTCAACTCCTTTTCTAAAGCAAAGTTTCTTGGCTCCAATTGAACTATTTCGTTTTTGGTATAGATGTTTGCTTATATTTTCAAACTTAGGTAAAATTTGTACTCCTTTTTGTGTAAGTATTTGCATGTGCTCATTAAATATTTGAGGAATCGGAATAGATACATAGTGTTGAACAGCGTTAATACATTTTTCCATTTGCTCTTTAATTTCCCTTGTTTCTATTCTAAGTCTTTAGGTCCATGGTTATGCGATGTTTCACGTACAACTGTTAAAAGGTTACTTTTGGTTTTAATAGAAGCACTGCACGTACTTTTTTTTGCACAACGCCAAAGTTCTGTTCCGTCTTTGTTAAGCCTTTTCCAATTATATTCATAACCACCTCTACGTAGAAGGCGAGCACCTTTTCTTGATATACCCTCACTTGCAGATTGTGATGTAGAGGGATGTGCGTCATCCATTTCTTTGATTATTTAAACCTAGAATATACAATATGGGCCTTAGAAGTGTGAAAGTATATGATACAGATTTGTATGTGTATGCTCTGAAATCTAGTCCCGGTCTATTATTTATGTTCTAAATAAAATCTGGTAGCTTAGTCTTATACTTATATTATTAAATTCGATCATATTATGTTCATGGACCCAAAAAGATAGAGAATATAATGTACATAGGAAACGCCTTTAACCTCTAGACACCGAAGCCTCTTTTAAAATCACTTGCGACTACGGCCGAATGTACTAAATAAAGCATCAAATTATTATTGCTGCAAAGGCCGAGACCTTTCAAGTTAAATAAAACTTAAACTAAGGGTTTCCAGGGTTTTCACTAAAACAAATGTTTTTTAGTATTTTTTAACAAAGACATTGAGCATATTTGTGTTTAGGTATCTTTCGTTCTATAAATAGGACTTCCGGTCGTTATGGCATAAGTAGGTTAGTTGTATAAATTAAAACAAATAGTTTAATTTGTTCACATAATTTTAATTAAATGACACAAATTAAGAAACAAAAAACATATTTATAAACCTAATCAACTATCAATTTTTTATGTTGGTTCATATGACTTTCCAAATATTCTAATAACCAAACAACATAATTATCATTAGCAATGTCTTAACGCTTATTATCAAAACAACTTAAATCTACATTGGTCAAATTGAGATCAATCGTTGTACCTAAACAAAAACAAAAATATTGCAATCAGCTTCTATCAAAAAAATGATAAACCCACATGAAAATTGAATGTCTCATTCAATATTCTGGGAACCTTCTCGGTTTCTAAAAAATAACATAAATCAATAAAAAATATATGTCTAAAAAATAATAGTAATCACAATGAGATACACAGTATAACTTTAAAGAACTGTGAAAGTCTACAAAACAATTGCGGTCTTGTGTCAAACATAAATGCAGGTTACAATTGATGCAAACTACCATTGTTTTTTTGGCGCACGTAGGATTTCGGCAGCGTTGTTGTTTTCGTTGCATATCAGGCAAATGATTAGCTGCATGAACGCGTTTAGCCATGGGAGGTAAAGGTTGTGCAAATTTTCTGCCACGTTTTCGATACTGCTCCTCTTCTTCTTCAGCATCAGAATCAGGTCTCAAACTTCTATACATGTTTTTAAGAATCAAGAACTCAGAAAACTCCATTTTAAACTCTCGTAACTTCAATATTTTATGGACAGGTTTTCCCAATTCTCTATGATCCTTTTTGTATTTTATCCAAGAGTTGACAATTGCGAGATCTAACATGTGGGAAATGAACCTCACCGTCCATTTCTTGGTACGAAATCGTGATGGACACACAGCCAACAACCTGTCTGCAAGGTCCACTCCTCCCATGTTAGTGTTATAATGACTGACGATTTCTGGCCGTTCAACGGGAATATACTGTTTCAGCCTTTTATCATACCTTTGAACTGTATCAGTGGTATCCGCGGCGTGGATACTCGAAGCAAACAAAATGGGCTTATTATCAAACCATTTTGTTACAGCAATGGCTTTATCCTCTCGCACTAGGACATCATAACTGCCTCGACCTCTGCGAGAAAGACATTTGTCACTTTCCAGATCATTTCTCAGGTATCCTGGAATTCTATTTTTCATGATCGTTCCTGCACACTTAAATCCCCTTGAATTGAGTTCCTCGATGAGTTTAAAAGTTGTGAAGTATCGGTCACAATAGATGACATGACCAGGCACCAAGGTTTCAGTTAATTTTAAAACTACATTCTCACACAAAGAATGTCTAGCTTCAGACTCTTCAAATGTCGTACTCCCTTGGTAAACCAACACATCACATACTAACCCATTGGGGTTGGCAAGAACAAAAGCTTTTAAACCAGTTGGATGTGGTTTTCCCGGACAATATTGTCTAATTGGACAAGCACCGGTAAAAGGAATAATCATTTCATCGATCGATATCTTTTGATATCGTTCTTGCGCGCGACAACCTTTTATTATTCGATCTAAAATATACCGAACTTTCCAAAGTTTATCCTTCTGTCTTTCTTCAGCGGTGACATCAAGATCATATACAAGCTTCAATGAGTTCCGCAGCTGAATGTATCTGTCACGAGACATGGCCTCAGTTATAAGGGGAATAGCGTATTTGCGATTCCAGTACATCCTTAAATACGGGTAATTGATGCATGACATAAGCAAAGTTATACCCACATAAGTTTTGCACTCCTCAATAGATAACCTGAGAGGCCTACAAGATTTTTCGACAGCTGTCTGGTTAGACTTTTCCACTATAACTCGGTAAAGCTCCTCATCTAAGTATTCCTCCACATAAGCGTTTATAATTGAAGGATCTGTCATGGACGGTAAGTAAGACGGAGAGGACAAACCTGGCAAAGTAACTTCAAATTTGCTTCGTTTCCAAGGAGCAACATCTCGTGGGCGACTTGGACCAAGACTGCGAGTGCCACCACGCGTACGAACTCGAGCACCAGCACGGCATCTGCCCCGACCTCGACATCTGCCCCGACCTCGACGACCAGCTGTAGTCCTGCGGACGCCACTAGAACCAGCTCGAACCTCTGTCAAGTTGCTATCATCATCGCTGTCGCTCGAGTCTTCATCTTCTGATGATTGAGCTGCATCACTCCTATCATCGGCAGTTATTAAACACCCAACGAAATCTTCATCGTCACCCGAGTCTTCAAACTCGGAGTTATTTAAAATTTCCGTGATATCGGAGACTTGTAACGCTGAAAATAATAAATACCTACTATTAGTATTAACGCCGAAAGTACTATAAATACGATCAATTCCATATACATAAATCATGAAGTCCGACCGAAGGGACTATTTATAGGTTTAAATAATTTACGACGGTATAATTCCTTAATTATTTTGTATTCCTCCCCAAAATTAAGTGAATTCCATAAAATGTTTAACAACTAACATTTCTATAAAAAAACTAAACCAAAACAAGTAAAATTATCAAACAAAAAACAAATTTTACTTACCTCGTCGACCACGTGCCGCCATTGTTGTAAACTCGTGAGCACGCGTCGCAAGAATGGCGGCCGCTCGGAAAGAAATTTCTATCGAAATCCAAGGACAAACTATCGCCATTGCTTTATTTTAATTGGTTAAAAGAAATCACATGACCAAAACTTATTTAGCGGGAAAAAACAAACACTCGGGAATTGATGCTATAAAAAGGTTGGCCGGTCGTACTCGCAGCACTAAGTTCTAAAACGTTCGGCCTTTACAGCAAGATTTATTTAATACTATTTATAGCACTCCAGGTGTCTAGAGGTTAACTGAAGAAATATTTTGAGAAAAATATTGCAGTATATGCAATTAGCCTTATAATATACAGGGTGACTTGTAATTAGAGCACAACCTTGTAAGGGGATATAGTACAGGTCATTTGCAACAACTTTTGTAGGAACACTCATATGCAAAAGTGCACCAACTATTTTGAAAAACTCTTATGGGGTAACCTTAAAAAATTAATAAATAAAAAACTTGACATAATTTTGTTAATTTTCTTTTTATTATTTAGTCTATAACGTTCCAGTTACATGTCAGCATCATCAAATGTACATTATTGACATTATTCTAGACACAGTGCTCCAAAATCCAAAAACCTTCAACAAATTTTACTGGCATTATTACACAAAACAGCCTGTTTAAAAAAAACTCACTATGGCACCTGCTCTGCGTATTATTAAAAAAACATCTACATTTCATAAGCTTTCAAATGAGGTGTAAAAGTCTGACATAGCTAGTTTAACATTAAAGATATTAGCCAAAGAATAGAACAGGCTGGAATATCGAAAGTTTCGCAAATTAATGGCCATAATGTTTAAAACACAATAAATACAAATTTAAGTAGAATGTGATCCACGCACTTAGTGGTGACAATTTTACAACACATTTTAACTTGATTTTAATTTTAAAATTTTTAGGGTAGCTGGTCCTTACTTCAAACTTCTCTTATTAAAAGAGACAAAAAGATCTAAAATTAGGAAATTTTAAAAGTGTGTTGTAGAATTGACGTTCTCTAGTCATCCTCAGTCATTCACTTAAATCTCATTTTCGAAATGACTCCCACCGTTACGCACGCAAATTCGCATCCTTTTCCTCAATTCGCTTTTCACCACCGCAGTGCTGAGATTTGCTCGAATTTGGTCAGCTCCCAAAATGATTCGCCGTCTTAACTCGTCAATATCTAGGACAGGCTGATTATCGACATAAACCAACGTTTTCATATGTCCCCAGACGTAATAGTCCATTGGCGTCAGATCTGGGCTTCTTGCTGGCCAAGGTATGGGCCCTCCTCTACCGATCCAATTATTGGTATAATTTTCGTCTAGCCAGTCTCTGATTTGTCGTCTGTAGTGAGCTGGACACCCGTCGTGTTGAAACCTGATAGCACGCAAGGTGGCTAAAGGTATGTCCTCCAGTAATTCAGGTAAAACATTTCTTAAAAAGTGTTCATAATATTCACCGTTTAAGTTGTCTGGCAGAAAAAAGGGCCCAATCAAATTATTGTTAATAATTCCCATCCACACATTTAGTGAAAATCTTCGTTGCGATCCTTTCGGTCGTTTTTTTTTTGGATTTCCCACCGCCTTTTCATCCCAGAAATGAGTGTTATGGTAATTTGTGATTCCATCTTTGTCAAATTTTGATTCGTCGGTCCACAAAATTTGTTTTAAATAATTTGGGTCCTCTATGTCGCAGTTTAGCAGATATCTGCAAAATTGGACCCTTGCAACAGGATCACGGCCTTCCAGGACTTGCACTGGAGTGTAGTGATATGGATGACGCCCAGATTCATGGACCACTTTCCACACTTTATACTGTGATATTCCAAGTAAATTGGCCACTTGTCTTGTAGAGATGTTAGGTTCCCGTTGAAAATGACGTAGGATTTCTTCTTCATCATCAGCACGGTATATTCGAGGTCTGCCCGCATCGCCTGATAAAAAAAACTAATTTAAATAATCAATTGCGGTAAACAATAGGGGTAATAAACCAAAGCCTATTCAGTTTTAAAGGAGCCATTTCGGCCAAGAAGCCATTTTGACTGAAATACAATGACAAAATTTATTTATTTAATTGTTCTAAAATAATAAATAAAAATACGTGGTTTTATAATTATTTTGTACAAATTAATAATTATTAAAAATGAAGGAAGATAACATAGGGAAAGTATCTGTACGTACCGCACCTGCTTTGCAAGTGTTTACAAAGAATTCACCCGCCACAATTTAATACTATTGTTATTGGTAATGAAATGACGGTCTAAGTGGAAACACGCAGCTAATACTGAATGCACTTACAATTTTTTAAAAATGATAACCCAAGTCAGGCCTTTGTTTGCTTACGAAGTTAAATTGCAATAACAAAAACATTTCGGAGAAAACTATCTTTTTTTTTCCGGTACTACGTAAGTAGGTACAGCCAGAAGCAAATCACGATTGACAGTTGAACTGTGTTTAACTCTCTAAGAAGGTACAAAATCTAAAGTGCTTAAGCAGCTGTTGGCTGTAAACTTGCAATTTAATCGCAATTATTTATTAAATTACATTTTTTATTACATACCTTGACGTCTTTGAAAGCGTCCAGTCTCCCGGGCTCGTCGATAAACTCGAGAAAACACGCCTACATCAGGTAAACGGCGATTGGGGTATCTCTGTTGATATTCGCGCTGGGCAGCTAAAGCATTGCCTCTAGCTACGCCGTAAGTGTACAGAATATCGGCATATTCTTCATTCGTAAAATTTGCCCGTTGTCTTTGAGCCATAGTCCTTGATACGCGCCAAAACCACAGATGAGCATAACACACGGAAACCAGTTGAAAAGCCAAGTCGTCAGGAGAGCAATCAATCACAAAAACAGTCACAAGCCGGGTCGTCAGAGATAAAACAAAACTGCAGAGCACACACAAAAGCATCCGATCGCAACGAATCACAAGGACGGACTAACCTAAACAACCCAAAAGAGATTAAACAATGACCGGCTGTTTTTACCTGCTTAGTAGAGCAGGTAGAAACAGACCTTTTTTTGGCCGTGCGCCTTTGTTATGCGAATATCTTCCCTATTGGACTAGCTATGTTAGGGTTTTATATCTCATTTGATAGCTTATGAAATGTAGATGTTTTTTTAATAATACGCAGAGTAAGTGTCATAGTGATCTTTTTTTAAACAGGCTGTTTTGTGTAATAATGCCAGTAAAATTTGTTTAAGTTTTTTGGATTTTGGAGCACTGTGTCTAGAATAATGTCAATAATGTACATTTGATGATGCTGACATGTAACTGGAACGTTATAGACTAAATAATAAAAAGAAAATTAACAAAATTATGTCAAGTTTTCTATTTATTAATTTTTTAAGGTTACCCCATAAGAGTTTTTCAAAATAACACGAAAAAAATTATAACTCAATGTTGGTGCACTTTTGCATATGAGTGTTCCTACAAAAGTTGTTGCAAATGACCTGTACTATATCCCCTTACAAGGTTGTGCTCTAATTACAAGTCACCCTGTATAAAAAAAAACTTACCAGGATCCAACAGTAAACAAAACACAAATCTTCGAAAGTAAAAATTCAATGCACAACATTAATGGACAATTGCAAAATTAACAGTGGTGTTACTAAGCTGCATATTAAACATTATTTCTCCACACTCCTCTGACGTCACAGTTAAGCATCCTGCTTGTGATTGGATGACAAGAAAGGGTCATTGTTTATCTAGCTACCTGAAATCGTGCCGACCGGTTATGAAGATGTATTCCGTTTATTTAGACGATTTCAAATAATTAAATATTTATTTAGTTATACAATGTTTGCGACTGTACTTTTGAATTATTTTTAAATTCATTTTACCACCGGGCCATTTGAACGTAGACGATTTTTGTTTACGTGCGAATGGCCCACGTGCCATTCGATTTGGGCCGTTCAGACTAAGTACCCAGTGGGCGCGTGGGGAGCATTTCGCCGCCCATTCACTTTGACCATTTTAACTAGAAATACAGCAATTTAATTAATTTATTTTCTCAGGATTTAAATAATACAATAATAAGTAATGATAAATCAACATATTTATTAAACTCTGTTTTAAAAACTTTGGTTTACAAGACTTTAGGAAACTTAATATTTAAATTGACTTTTTTTCTCTTATCCTACATAATACTCTTTATTACTTAAAAAAATGAAGAAAAAAAACAAAATTATATATTTTCTAAATCTACAGGATATGCTTTATCAAAACAGTCTTCACAAAGGTATGTGCAATGTTCGTTGCACAGTGACTTTGGGCACCTGGAACACCCTTTTTTCGTGCGCCTGTTTTTCTTTGAGGGACATATACTGCATTTGCCCTCCTTCTTTGAAGAAGATGCTTGTTCTGCTGGTACAAAGCAAGAAATTTGGTTCCTCAGAGGAATATTCAAAGTGTCTAAAGACCTTGTGATCATATATTGCTTGACAAGTACCATGGCAATTTCTTTCAAATACTCTCGGCGTAGCATCAATTATTTAGTATTGGCTTTATATATAATTTTACTGTTTATACCAGCAATGTTCATCATCGAAAAAAACAACCTCATTGGCCATCTGCGAGTCATTCTCCCAACAGAATATTCTTCCTTCATTTGATCAACGACGTCAACACCACCTTTAGTACTATTATAAAATGTTATTATTTCAGGTTTTGCAGCAGGCCCGGTGGTTTCATCGATTTTATCATCCTCATGCAAAGTTGACAATAGTAGTACTATTTTCTTTTGCTTTTTGTTTGGAACATAAGACAGCAAAACTTTCTTCTCGCCAAATCCAAACATTGAAGACGGTTTCGCCCGATCTTTGGTGTTCAGAAAATTAGGTGGAATTTCTTTTTTATTTTTACGTAAAGTTCCAACAATGGTCGTTCTATTATCAGTTAGCAGCTGATCAGCAAGAGGTATCGAAGTAAAAAAGTTATCCATAGTGATGTTGCGGCCAGTGTTGAGGATATTTCGAGATAATCTTTTTACTAAAGCGGTAACTGAATTATCGATGTTGTACTGCCCTGGAGGTTGTTTCCCAGCATACACCTCTAAATTGCTGGTGTAAAATGTCTTGGCATCAACAAGTGCATAAATTTTAATGCCATATTTGGCAGGTTTATTAGCCATATACACCCGGAACTTACATCGGCCTCTGAAGGATTCCAGCATCTCGTCTATAGTACAATATTCTCCGATTTGATAATGTTTTTGACAATTCGAAACAAATGATTCGAAAATATTTCGCATAGCTGCCGTATTGTCATGAGTAGCACGCTCTGTTCTTGTGTTCATATCATCAAATCGCAGATGCCTAAGCAAAAAATAAAACCTCTTTATCGACAAAGTGGCCCTGAAAATATCAGGGGCGGTCCCATCATTTCCCCACATTTCTTGAATGTTTGCGTGATTCATCTTTTTTAGTCCAGCCATAAGCAACAATCCGATAAGAGCTTTTACTTCGATTATATTCGTCTCCTTTGCATCTCTCTCACGAGAAAATTTTTCTTTATGCGCTCTTATATATGTATTAGTAAATAACACAATATCATCAAGCATAGAGTCGGTAATAAATAAATGAAAACATTCTACAGGTGTTTGACAATTCAAAGCTTCTTCGCCTTTGACTCCGGGCCTGTTGATAACAATATTTTCCTGTCTTGTCCGGATATTTGGTCGTAAAGGAGGGTGAATTAGCCATTTAGTACCATCTTTACCATGGTACATCGGAACTCTAGTAGGTCGTCGTTGAGAAGCTGGAGCAACAGATAAAAGTTGAGATTGAGCTGACGTACTTGGCTGCGGGGACAATACGGTATTCCTGAGGCGAACTAGCTGCGCTAATGGTTCATCATCATCACTGGACGTACGAGTATGTGTCGGAGATTTAGCACCACCTGATTGTAGTCTACGTTTACGACGACGAGATCGAGGCTGATGGCATACTAAAGTCACTGATGAACGGCTACTTATATCTGAAATGGATGTCCTTTGGCGTCGAATAGGTGGTATTTCGGAAGGCACAACAATTGGAGAAGGTACATTCTTGTTAGAAGCGTCGCTTTCTGCTGACTGTTCTGTTTCCGTGTTGTGCTCACTATGATGACTAGATCGATCACTATCTGACACATATTCATCAACAATCTGTGTACTAGCATCTTCAAAATCAGATATTTCCTCCAGCCAAGACACAATTTGAGAGTCCATTTTGTTATTAATATTTATTACTTATTATTAATAGATACTTTTGAACCCTAAAACAAAAATGTTTTTTTTAGTTTTAATTATAAATGCACCATAAAATATAGTCTACCCTTCAAGTTTGCAAAAAATTCATTACACAATATTACTTACGTGAGTGGGCGCGCGGTGAGCGATTCGCCGTCCGGTGACACCCGATTGTAACAACTTACTCCTCAAGTGGTCCCCCGCGCACTGACGGCGTCCAGCCTTTCGACACGCGTTGCAAGCGAGAGTGGGGGCAGCTACTAAAAAGCGCAAACCTAACGGGCAGTTGTTTTAAAAAATATAACCGTTTTTTTAGCGCGGGCGGCAAAATGCTCATAGCGCGCCCACTCTAGGGTTAACATCAACTATCACTGGCGCAGCAGAATAAAATTCCTGAACACTAATTTCAAAAAATTCGATCGACGTAGATGTATCACTTTCAAAAAACTAATGCACTTCGCTGTACTTTTAGAATGATTTATGTATCGTTTACAGAAAATTCGTAAAGACCATCGTTGCTGTCTATCCCGTAAAAGTGCGAATTCATCGTAATCAAGCAAGTTGCCGAAACGTTTCCAACGCGAGTGTGCCTTGCTCTTTTCTTTAATTATTTTAATTAATGAACTACTATACCAAACTGGATACTTACGTGCGCCTGATGTTCGGGTAAACGGCACATACTTATCAATAGAATCTTAGACTTTGATGTCTTTGAAGACTTTGTTTGATTGATATTCTTCAAGTAAATAGAGTGACTATTTACTTGAAGAATATCATCTTTCGTTATTTCTATTTCAGAGTGTCTACCTATCTTTAAGATGATTTCATTCAAGTTTTCGTCCTTATGCTCAGGTATGCCAACGATCTCAATGTTCAATTGCCTTTCCCGTTGCTCATTTGCGTTTACGTCAGATCTAAGTTTCCTGTTCTGGGCCTTGATCTCTGCGAGTTCAGTTTTAAGAAGAATCAGATCCTTTATTTCCTTTGTGTGAAGTTCGAGTTTCTTTTTTATGTCTTCGTATTCATCGCTGTGGTATGTATTGCATCGACTTTTTAAGTGATGCAAGTTCCTCTTCTACCTTAGTCTGTCCAGTTTCCAAGCTTTGAACTGTTTTTTTAATTTCTGTATATTCTTTCATGATACCGACCATTTCCGACTTTAATTCCTGTGTGCTTACGTTCAGAGTATTTAGTGTGGCATTAATTTGTGATACATCCTGTCTGAAATCCATCCTCAAATCGTTCAGTGTTTTCGTTATTATATTCGTGAATTCATGGAATGCCTGATACAATTCGTCATCATGTCCACGCTTGCGACGAGCAACACTCTGTCTTGCTTCCTCAGTCGATTTGTCCAAAGACAGATCTGGGACGGAACACGTACGTTTGTTTGGGGATTTCGCCATCTTGACTGTCTATCTGTTTATTGGTCTGTGGCTAGACTGATAAGACAGAAATTCACTACGACTTTAAAACTTTTAACTTTAGGTATCCGGTAATAAGGTGGAATATTCGATACAGAGAACAATCGAAACTTTAATAATTCATGCGAAAAAAAATGTGGATGCGTCCGTTCGCACCGACTCGAGCGCGCGTTTTTCATACCATCTTTAAATTTTTGTGCAAGTTTCTTGACCGGAGTGAATAATTCTTGCAGTCTGGTGTAATTCTCACAGATGTTAATGAGGCTTGATGTGAGAACAATTGCCTTACTTGCAACTACATAATTTTCGGCACTCATTTCTACGGTGGCTTCGTAAAAAGGTTTGAGAATTATACAAATGATGATGCCAGAGTTTCTATGAAATCTGGTCCCACCTTCCAATAGCTACAGTCAATTGCACAAGACCGTACGGCCTATAACTCCAAAGTTAAGCGTCGGGGGTAGCGGGGGGTGGTATTTTTGAACTCAGGAGACACAGTTCTATCATGCAAAAATGTTAACTCCCAAGCCGTTACGCTGGACCATTGGAGTGCAGCATCCGTTGCACAAGTTGCAGCGTGACGCCTATATCTGCACATCGGTCCGATGCGTCATGCTGCAACTTGTGCAACGGATGCCGCACTCCAATGGTCCAGCGTAACGGCTTGGGAGTTAATATCTTTGCATGATAGAACTGTGTCTCCTATGATCTGCCTACTTCTTTTTGTCACTTGTTTCACTGTCACTCTCTTCCGCATTTCCATTGTTCGCATCTCTCGCTGCTAGCAAGATGTCCACCATCCGTTGGTCTTCCTCGAAGTAGAAGTAAACGTAGTTTAATGCCGTCGTGTCCTCCCAGTCCTTTGCATGCAAATCAATCCCGGGCTGCTGACACAACCACTCTGCAAGTTCATGATCACCCTTAGCCACAGCGAAGTGGAGTGCAGTGTTGAGTATAAATCCATGGGGTGCATTGAGATCAGCTCCCAATTCAACTAGTACCTTCACGAGATTTATCGCAAGCAGCCCCTTGTGCTTCTTCACTGCAACGTGGATACAGGTCTCACCGTCGTTGTTCTTCTCTTTCAGGATGGAATAATATGGTTCCTCCATGTCGTCTCGGATGCTGTCTGTATGTCTGGGACACGTCTAAAGATACTGTAGCCTAAGGTGTAGATAAGTAGGAAAGTTATAATAAAATTCTAAATAACATTGTGTACCTTTATTGAAAAATAGCTGCACATTAGGCGTTTCCGAAAATTCGTAAATTAATGAAGCTAACACATGCATAATCCGTCTACTTGCTGTTGTCACTTGTTTCACTGTCACTCTCTTCGTAATTTCCATCGTCAGCTTGTACCGCTGCTAGCAAGATGTCCACCATCCGTTGGTCTTCCATTAAGTGAGCGTAGTCTAATACCGTCATTGAGTCCCAGTTTCTTGAACGCACATCGATCCCGGGCTGCTGACACAACCACTCTGCAAGCTCATGATCACTATTCCGAACACTCAAGACGAGTGGAGTGCAGAGTGAAGATCCATGTTGTGCAGAGTGAAGATCCATGTTGTGCATTGAGATCAGCTCCCAATTCAACTAGTACCTTCACGAGATTTATCGCACGTAGCCCCTCGTGCTTATTCACTGCGACGTGGATACAGGTCTCACCATCGTTGTTCATCTCTCTCAGGATTCTGAAATGCTCCCCCAGATGGCAATATGATTCCCCCATGTTGTCTCGGATGATGTACAGCAGCTCCAGGGATCCAGCTTTCGCAGCTTCATGAAAGATGGTGTTGCCGGTGATGGGGTCTTTAGTGGAAAGTTGGGAAATTCTAGACACCGACATGGTTTAACACTTATTGAACCGATCTGATCCGAGTCCACTGATAGAATGAGCGCGAGCCCGCCCTTTCCATCCCGCCCCCCGAATCCATCGTTTAAATCATGTATGGAAAATGTAAATAAACCAATAACAGCCGAGAAACCGATGTCGTAAAAATTGATTAGGTTACGTGGGTAGCGGTTTCATCTACGTCACGATATATAATATGTTTATGCTGTGAGTTATATAATTGGCGCTGGTTGACACTAATAATCGAGGCGTGAAACGCTATTATTATTATGGCTTTTCTCCTGGGTGGTCTCTTTTTTTATAGCCTCAACAGAAACGTGACGAAATTGTATCTGCAGAGCATTGAAGTGCAGTAGTTGTTTCATCTTATGCTACAGCAACGCGGCAAGCATTTGTGCATGTCTTATGCGATGATTGGGAATCAGTAGACTCGAAATGCTGCTGTTTCGTCTACCATGTACCGCATCGAACCGATGTGCAGATATAGGCGTCACGCTGCAACTTGTGCAACGGATGCTGCACTCCAATGGTCCAGCGTAACGGCTTGGGAGTTAACATCTTTGCATGATAGAACTGTGTCTCCTGAGTTCAAAAATACCACCTCCCGCTGCCCCCGACGCTTAACTTTGGAGTTATAGGCCGTACGGTCTAGTGCAATTGACTGTATGTGTGTTACATCGTTGGATAGGTAATTTTGAGCTGAATAAAAATTACTATGGCGCCAAGTTCCAAATCTTAGTCCGTTCAGAATTATTCTTTATTAAACATGGTAGTTTTATCAGTAGCCAAGTAATGCTATTTTTACGTAATAATTACATTTGTGCTATATATACACGTAGTGTAGATACTAGCCTACGGTTATCAATTGCGTCACTGAGTCGCAAACCTTATGACAAAAAGTTAAACAGATGTCAACATTGACAAAATGCTTTTTTTTTACAAATAATACACGATAGCGTATTTTTAAACCTATACATTTATTTAATCATCGTTGTCTACAATGACGTTATTTAAAAATAAGGCTGGGCCTACAAATCCCTCATGCCTGGCGTGCCCTAGGTACCAAACGATTGAAACGATATGCGCACACCTGTGCGCATATCGTCACACAGACTTCGTCGTTGTACAGTACGTCGCACGTAGGTCCTTTTCGATAATCTACGCGTGCAAAAATACAAATGTGAAAAAAATCTTTTTTAACCTGCTTTTTCTACAGAAATTTGTGTGTTTGATTAAGTGTATGTAAATTATGTTTGAAATAGTTAATAAAAGAAACAAAGACAGTTTAAATAGGTGATTTATAAAAAATAATACAAATAGATGGAAAATTAACAAATACGTACGTTCTAAGTTTAAAATTATTCAGGTTTATCTAATAATAATAACACAGATTGTGGTAGGCTGCCACTAAATTTTGGCTTTACTCTCCGCAGGGATGATATGAGAGGGTCTGATGATACCAGCAATAGATGGAACATGTCCTCAACATTTTCTTTTCTTGAAAATTTGCGAGAATGAAACTCTGTAATTTCTTATATCTTTATTCCGATGCTCTTGCGCTTCTTCCGACATTTCGCCAATCGGTATGATTGATTCTTTTATGATTAGGCTTCCATGTATCAGAATTTTATGGACACTTTGGGGCATATAATAACAAACATACTCCTGGACATACAAATCAGCTGTTTCAGCAGCAAACTGTTCAAATGCTGATATGTTGATGGCAAATCCGGAACAAATGGTACGCAGAATTGTAGCAAGTCTTTCAATCAGATCTTTGTTTATTCCGGTAGCTTCCGAAGCTAGCTCAGGATTATGAAAAAAGGTTCTAGCTACATTTCCTGTATTACTGCTACCGTATCCTTGTTTAGGCAAATCAACTAGAATGTTCAGCTTCCTTCGCAAGTTTTCTTGAACTTCTTTTTTTCTTGAATCGGTTATTGCCTTTTTCTCTTTACTGATTCTCCAACACTTTACATCAAGCCGGTATGAAATATTTAAAATACACTCCATACATTTAATCCACGCATGTAGGCTTGATAACCCAAGTTGGAGCGCATTTTCATTTATAGGCCTGGCTCGTACTGCTTGTAGATCATTCATCATTTTAGGTGATGCACCGCAAATATGGCAGTTTTGAGCAGCTGTACCAGAAAGGGTACTGCAGGTTTTCCCATCAATCATAGTTAAGGAAAAAACCGTGTGAAAGTTGTGCTTTATTCCTGCTATTTCAATTTCAATGGGGACTAGACCTTGTATTTGTTCTTGAACATCATTAACTTGCTGCTTTATGAAGTCTGCCGTCTCTTTGTGAAATATTATTTTTATAGGACGGCAATATTTCGTTGACGATGGTACAGGATTGTTCCACAAGATCATGTCTCGATTGTCGATTTTTGATACAGCTGTCATTCTAAGAGGAACCATAGATATCAGATATATACTAGCATCATTGTTATCAATGTTTTCGAACGCTTGCATGTATCGACTGTGACCAGATGCACCGTCACACCCCCACTTGAAAACAATTTTTATTTTAGTGGGGTCATACTCTTCAAGGCGGTCTTTCAGAACTTCTTCTTGTGCGGCGATCAGTCTCTGAGTCGTATGCTTTACTAGCGACTGCAATGTTACCTCTCCAGATACCTCTGATATTGTAATATTCTCAGGGTAGCACATTTTCTTAGCATCAAGCAGATTATTGTATGTCGGATAAATGTTTGCATTGTGCGCTTTTGTAGTCTGCTGAATGTCAATGTACTGTTCTTTAGTGAATTTATTGTCTACAAAAAGAGATAATGCTCTATTAGGTGTTATTTTTGTTGGAGCTTTGATGGGTGTGATAATTCCTTTTTTTACCTTGTTTGCCCTTTTCGGAGAAACAGTTGGAGATGACACCATCTTAATAACTTTAGCAGCATCCCTATTACCTTCTCTTGTTAGCTTTAACTGAGTGGCCAAAGAGAGTTCTTCAGAGGTACTCTCTTGGACGAGCCTTTGTACCTTTCTTTTTTTTGCTGAACGACTACAATCGTCAAAGTCTTTGTTTGGACGACCCCTTTTTAAATTAACTTCTTTTGATTGACTCGGCATATGTTTTGTTACATTTGAGCTTTTATCCCTGGTGAAGCGATTAAATGCAATCTGGGCTGCGGTGTAAGGCCCGGATTCCTCTGTCGCTGACGTCGGTCGCGTACCGTCAGTCGCGTAGCGCGCTGACCATCAGCGCCAATGAAAACATCCGTAGTGCGATACTGACCGCTCCACGGTACAGGCGTCTCCAAGTGGATTTGTTGTGGATTTGTGAAGCGGAGTTTGAATTTGGGATATTATTATGAACCCGTTTATAAATTGTTTAGTTGCTGCAGCATACTTACGCAAGCGGAGACGGCGTCAATATAGAAAAAAAAGATATCACATTCACCCAATTGTTGCTGATAGGGTGACGAATGGTGAATTTTCTACTTTATTTGAAAGCTACGTCAGGACGAGGAAAAGTTTTTTAATTATTTTAGAATGAAAGTAAAAACTTTTGATGAACTGTTATCAAAGTTAGAAAATCACCTGAAACACTGCTCCATGTATCGAGAAATTATACCTCTAGTGGAACGACTTGCTGTTACATTGAGGTGAGTTACATAATATCAATCTATTATTGGAACATAATAATAAGAAAGAAAACAATACATTTTTATATTAGATTTTTATTATTTTTTGCAAAAAAGAATAAAATAGTTATTTATTTAGTTGAAGGACACATTTTACTTGTCCTCGTTGGATTTCCTAGTAATGCCATGGATGGTTTGGTATCCTTGAGAAATAATTTGGGATCCGGAGTTTAATGTATAAGAAGTAGTGGGACGTACTTCGTACATCACACGTTCTTGTGAAACGGTATTTGACATATCAGGGAAAGTTTCATATTCATGTACGTTGATCGGATCTTGACTGCGTAAAATCGATTCAGACTTGAGAAAAATAAGAATCTGAAGAATTCGGTCTACTGGTTATTTCATATGGATTGTGCATATTACTAATTTCCATTGCTTTTTTGAGCATTTCTGTACGGAAAATCAGTTTTTGATGCGTTGTAAACTTTTCTGTTATTGGCAGGAGAGACATGAAAAAATTCATGTCATAATTTTTAAAAAGTTTTGCATTATCTTTGAACATCTTTAGCATCTCTTTATCGAATTCATCAGTGTCCGTCTGTTTTCTTTTTCGCTGATTTTTATTAGAATGTTTATTACAAAAATTTGAGTCTGTAGAATTTTCTTGAGCAACACTTTTCTGTAATTCTGTATTTACTTCAAGTCCTGTGCTCCTTGGTATGTCCTGACTGGACGTACTTGGCACGTCTTGATTAGATATGCTTGGGATATCCTGATTAAGGGCAGGCGTATGCTGAGATGCAGGTGACGCAGCTCAGCACAGTACAGATTTAGCAGCGCAGGGCAGGCGAGACAGACATAGGCCATGAGCGTATGCTGTGACGCAGTTAACATACGCACGCATTCGCGTTCTAGCTGGTACAAAGAATAGACGTGTTCGAGTTGAAAATGAGTTCAGAGTCGGATTCCGATTATGAAATCAATGAGTTGTTGCTACTTTACAGTTTGTCAAAACGTAAAAAAACTATTTGGCAAAGTTATTATCTGAAAAAACGCTCTACTAATGGGGAATTTGTACTTTCTTCAGAATTATCTGACAAACAATTTAAAAACTACTTTCGGTTAGACAGATCTCAATTTGATTATGTCCACAACATTATACGTGAAGATATTTACAAAGAAGGATGCAATTTTTTACAACCAATTGGGACGGAAGAAAAACTTGCTGTGTGTTTGAGGTAAGTAGATATTTATTTAAAAAACCAAAACAAATTATAGATTCTCTTGTACGTTACGTAACTTAAAAATCATTTATCTGGCTGCGAATATACACTAAACCAGTCATAAGACGTATCTGGATTAGCAGGAGAAGGCATTGGAGTTGCAGGAGAAGGCATTGGAGTTGCAGGAGAAGGCATAGGAGTTCCAGGAGAAGGCATAGGATTTCCAGGAGAAGGCACTGGATTACTCAGAGTTGTTACATCTGTACAGTTGTTATGAGTACTTCCACTTGCACTGTTAATAAATGTTGATCTTGGTCCCAAATTTAGTAAGTACTCTTCCTCATCAGATATTACGTTGAATATTCGTCTTTTCAATTTATGTTGACTTAATGCAGGCATTTTTTTTGTTATTGCATACATAGCATTAAAAAATAGTTGCATTTCGTCTATATCATCATGATGAGCTCTTTTTTCAGCCCTTTCTTTGGCTCTATTTTCATGATTTTGGAGCGTATTAACAATTAATGTATTTATGTCTTTTTTTTTTGTTGTCGACTCTTTGATTGTGGATGTTACTGTGTGAGGAATTTCTTTCTCCAATAAAGGAGATGGACGTAATTGAGAAGACGGTACTGGGTCCTCAGCTGAATTGTTGCCAATAATATTAAGTGGCAATAATTCCCTTCCAAATGATTCATTATGTGCAAACTCATCTTCTTGGTAGTTAATCAAATCTTCTGGCTGGATGAGATTTTGGTCACTACTTGAATTTTCAGTTGACATGTTCCCTGTCGTAGGACGATTAGTCATATAAGTCACTAAAAACTCCATCTGGGTTTCATATTTCCATGGTTTATTAACAGTAGCTGCAGAACCACTTTTATATAATTTGTTGCGCCTCCTAATTGCATCTCGGTGACAGTTACGTAACTTTTGCCACGCATCTTTTGCAGATGGTCCTGAAAACAAAAACAAAAAATTACTTGATAACTAATTAAAACATTTTATCTTTTTAGATATTTTGCATCTGGTGCTTCGTACAAAAGCCTGGGTTACAGTTACAGGCTGAATGACAGAACGGTATCACACATAGTAGAAGACGTATCTGATGCAATATGGAAACATATGCAACCCATCTGCATGCCAGTCCCAACTCAAAAGTCATGGGAAACAATTGCAGCAGATTTTGAAGAAAAATGGCACTTTCCAAACTGTTGCGGATCTCTTGATGGAAAACACGTCACAATAATCAAACCCGGGAAAACAAATTCATCCTTTTTTAACTACACTCGGCGTCAAAAAAATCGCACCTCCGCGAAAATTATTTTCAAGCGTTTATAACCCTTAACACACGCATTTACCCCCACCAATATTGGTATCATTTGAAAGCCCATTAAATAAACTTAAAAAAACAATTCAATTAATTTTTATTTTTTATTGGATAAGTGCAAAAAACAATAAAGTTTACAAAACAATAAAAATCCTTAACTAAGCCTTAATTAAAAACAGATTAATAAACATAAAAAAAAATACAAAAAGTTTCTTAAAACTAACCTAAAACCTAGTGTTACCCCCCCTTGCCCGGATGACGGCTTCCATACGCTCCCTCATGGATCTTACCAATTTTAGGAGCTCTTCTTGAGGGATACTGGCCCATTCCCCAATAACAGCCTCTTCGAGCTCCTGGAGAGTCGTGGGAGTGGGATCACGAGACCGAACCTTGCGTTTCAAATGGTCCCAAAGGTGCTCTATCGGGTTCAGGTCTGGACTTCTCGCTGGCCACTGCATGACAGAGATCCCAACCTCTTGAAGGTAGTCGCGCACAATTAATGCAGTGTGAGCGCGAGCGTTATCGTGCATTAATGTGAACCCCTCGCCAACAAAACCGGCATAGGGGACCACATGCTCTTCCAGGATCTCTGTGACGTACCGGTGAGCAGTCAGCGACCCTTGCCCGCGAGCACCTCCAGTCCGGGAGACGCTTACAAGGTCGGTTTTGCCGTCGGCCGACATGCCGCCCCAAAACATACAGGAACCGCCCCCGTATTCCACCGTCTCCTGGATGCAGGGTTGGGCGAAACGTTCCCCCTGTCTTCTGTACACTCTTCTGCGTCTATCGTTGCAAAACAGACACACTCTCGTCTCGTCTGAGAAGAGAACAGCTCTCCATTGGTCAAGGGTCCAATTGGCGTGGTCGCGAGCAAACTGCAAGCGGGCTCGCCGATGCTCTGCGGTCAATTTTGGACCCGTAGCAGCTCTGTGTGCCGCTATCTTCTTCTCCCTCAATCTTCGTCTAACCGTAGAAATACTCACGGTTGTTCTGCGAGCGGCCTGGAGCTGCTGTTGCAACTCAACAGCATTAGAGAACCGATTTCTTAGGGATGTCGATACGATGAATCGGTCGTCTCTCTCCGAGGTGCAGCGACGTCTACCAGACCCATGCCTCCGGACAAGGCCACCGGTCTCCAGGAACCGCTGGTATACTCTTCGAACCGAAAAACGGCTCAAGTTCAGTTGCCGAGCGACATCACACTGACGCATCCCTGATTGCAGTAGTGCAATCACTTGAGCGGCTTCATCAGCAGTGGTATCCATCTTCAAGGTGGTTTTTTTTGTGAAAGTTCTTCTCGTGTGTCCTCTTCAACGGTTGGATAGCGAATGACCTCCATTGAACCTGTATTAACCCTTTTATACCCACTAAAGGTAGCGCAAGTTGTGCCCCTTGTGAGGAGCAAAATTGCCATTTTTTTTAAAGTCACATTTGTGGTATCAAGCTTTTTTTTTTAATGAAATGAAATGTTTTTTTTTTAAAGTTTATTTAATGGGCTTTCAAATGCCATCAATATTGGTGGGGGTACATGCGCGTGTTAAGGGTTAATAACGCTTAAAAGTTATTTTCGCGGAGGTGCGATTTTTTTGACGCCGAGTGTATAAGAAAACTTTCTCTGTCGTGCTTTTGGCAAATGTTGATGCAAACTATAAATTTATTACAATTGATGTAGGTTCAATGGGTAGATTTAGTGACGGACTCATATTTGCAAACAGTGAACTTGGAAAAAGAATGCAAAATAGTGCACTATATTTTCCAAACCCGAAACCGTTACAAGGTCAAGATGAACGCATGCCATATGTTTTAGTTGGTGATGAAGCATTTCCATTAATGGAAAATTTAATGCGTCCGTATCCAAAACCACAGGCGTTAAGTGATAACACAAAAAAAATATTTAACTATAGGCTTTCTCGTGCCCGACAAACAGTGGAATGTGCATTTGGAATATTGGCGAATCGATTCAGAGTTTATAGGAAGCCATTCGAAATAAAAGTAAATACCGTCGATAAAGTTGTAAAGGCGACATGTGTTCTTCACAATTATTTGAGGCAAGAAGTTAGAAGACAAGAAGTAGATGAACTGATTACTGAAACTTCTCCTACCGTACAACTTATAAGTTTACCTAGAAATAGGATGAGGTCAGCGAGACATGCTTTCACAGTACGAGACAAGTTTAAAACATATTTTAATACACAAGGGGCAGTTCCTTGGCAAGCTGAGGCTGTTGCAAGAGGTCGCTTTTAGGCCTTTTTAACCGACGGAAAAACGAAGGAGGTTCTCCAGCCAAGACCTTTAAATAGTACTATCACACTCAAGATAGCACTCGTTGTACATGTTAAAATATAATATTATAATAAGCACTCAGAGCCCTTAGTAGCCCTTTTCGGACATAGCAATATGATAAAGAGCTCCCAATTAATTATAACAAAATTCCAACTGTCAAACTAAAATTTAAATTAAAAATAATAAAATTAAAGTTCTTACCGTCCTTGTAGTTTAATTCCTTGGCAATTCTTATCCATAATACCTCTTTAAATGTCTTTTTCGAATAGTCTGGATGATTAGTATCATACAAACAAGGTTCACAACGAACTAATTCTATTAAATGTTCCGTCATTGCAACAAAATTATGTATTTTAACGTAAAAACACGTCGCGACTAGCACGCGTCGCGCAGGAATCTGTGCCGGCACTACAACGAGGCGCAGAGCAGGGCAGACACATATCTGCGTCGCACGTGCCTGCGCCGCAACGTACGGAGCACTCGGTACTTTCATGCATTACAAAATCTGCTCTGCCCTGCGCTGCGTGGATCTGCGTCGCCTGCGTCTCAGCATACGCCTAGCCTAATTGCGCTCGGTGTAGCCTGATTACTTTCGATGGAGTCCTCAACTTCAGCTTGGTGTTTTTTATCAAGAAATTTCATATCTTCAAAATATATGTACACCTTTTTTTACTTCCTCCTGATCCGGAGGGAGTATTTTTTAAGACATTTTTGCAACGCATATATGCATCTCTTGCAGTCTTCCATCGTTGCTGCACATTTTTTTCTGAAACAATAAAAAATAAGAAAAAAGAGTAAATTTTATAATACATAAATTATTACACTTTACAGATTCCTTGCGACCGGCAATACCTACATAGATCTACATTACCACTATCGGCTTGGAGAATCAACTATTGGCAAAATCGTTACAGAAGTGTGTACAAAAATTTGGGATGTTCTGCACGACGAAACTTTAAGACTGCCTTCGTCACATGAAGATTGGCTGAGAATCGCTGAGGGTTTCGAATCACGAGCAAATTTTCCGAATTGTGTTAGAGCGATAGATGGCAAGCACGTCCGTATTATTTGCCCTGCATTCAGTGGAAGTTTATTCAGTAATTATAAAAAATATTATTCAATCGTTCTGTTGGCTATGTGTGACGCTAATTACTGTTTTAAGTATATTAATGTGGGTGCTTGTGGAACAGATTCTGACTCAATAATATTTAGGGACAGTAACTTGTATGCAAAATTACAAAGCGGCGAAATAAACCTACCAGAACCAAGGCAAGTAGATAACAGCCGAACACCGTTTCCTTACATGATTGTAGGGGATGCAGCGTTTGGAATATCACGTCATATTTTAAGACCATACGCTCGTAGTAATATGACTCACAAGAAAAAAATATTCAACTACCGTCTTAGTAGGGCAAGACGCTACATAGAATCTACTTTTGGTATTATGTCTAATAAATTTGAAGTATTTCACAGGCCTATGAGGACTTCGTTGATTAACAGCATCAACATAGTCAAAGCATGTTGTGTATTACATAACTTTATAAGAGTTCGTGATGGATATGATGTTATTGATACTATGTCAATTGTTGGTTTAGAAAATGTTCCTCTAAACAGCTATAACATTATGAATCGGACAGGCGATACTTTAAGAGACTTATTCGCTAACTACTTTATTTAACCGGAAGGTTCTTTGCCATGGCAAAACGAGTATATTTACTAAGAAATAGCATCTACACATCCCACGCTAATTGCGCATTCCCGCCAACGACGTGGAACGGACAACGACTGATTTTATTGTAATTCGTGTGGTCTCTTGTTTTAAATTGTCGTTTCTACATAAAACTTTTGTGTATGGACATTATTAAACGTGTAGGTACAATTAGTAGGTACCTACAAGGTAGTGTTTGTGTGTATTTTTCATCACCATCCAATAATTAATAAACATAAACTATGTGCAACACTCATCATCTCATCATCATCCTGACCATATAATGAGAACAACAATCTACCTCTTTGTTTAATGTTATTTAGCATTAATTAAAAACTTCGTAGAACTAAATCATCAAACATTCTGGTTGTTTATATTTTTACTAATACCTAGGTAGGTACTAATATTATTATCTCCTAAACGCGTGAACCTATTTACATGATTCAAACGGATAAAATGGTTTTAGACCTAGACCTTTCATTTGACACCAAAATCGTTAAGATATCTCAACAAACAAAAAATCACATTTTCAAGTTGCTCTCGTAATTATCTATCGCGTCGCCCAACCCCCCGCAAGATCCCCGCGTTGCTCCACGAAAGTACATTCGAGTTGAAGTGCATCATAGGTAATACAGTTCTTAATCTTAGAATAGAATAGAATATACTTTATGGTAACTGAATAGTGGTCCCGTCATTTTGATATCAAAACAGCGGGACCAATTTCCTGGAAATCCGATGCAGTTAGGTTTATAATATGCCATGCTTTGTTCTGAAATTGACAGCATGTTATTCCATTAGAGTAGATTATTTTAAACACATAGATTATAATAACAGATAGATTATTTTAAAATTATTATAAGCACAATTATCTTTTACTTACCGATCTCCTTTTTTTATCATTGCCCTCATTATTGAATTCGGGAAAAAGTGCTTCATAAACTTGTAACCAAAATTTTGCTCTGGTATCGCGATCTTTGTAAAGTTCATTCGATAAATCCCACAATGCAGGACGTAGGCGCACCTCGGCAATCACACGTTCGGTATCAATGTTCATGGTGGCGGCGACTGTACGGGCGCGTGCCGACGGGAACAGAGTGAGGACGCTCATAGCGTTCTATAGCGCGTCAGTCGACCGACGAACGCGGCGCTGACGAGCGAGACCGACGCGCGCCATCAGCGGCGCGTAGCAACTCGCGCGCCGCTGATGTCAGCGTCACAGTGTGGTGCTTCATAGAACACAACGTATATTCGTACGCGCGACCGACATCAGCGACCGACGTCAGCGACAGAGGAATCCGGGCCTAAAGGTCGCCTTCGCAGTACACTAAATTTTCAAATACGGCGGTAGTACGTATACATACAGTTTATCTACCTATACAGGTACCTATAACCCACGGCTTTGGAATTTAGTTCTTATAAACTTTCATAGACGGCAGCACTTTCTTCAAGTCAAGGCAAGTCGACTATAAAGAACGGCCACCGTTCTTTATAGTCGACTTGCCTCTCCTGCCTGCCTGACTTGCCTCGACCCAAGTAACCTCTTGTCTTGGTATTTTGTCACTAAAGAATTCCATATCGTAAGATAGTTAGACGCATTGGGAATTATTCCCGCGAATATATTTTTTGCGTTGCCATTTAATTTACCTACCAAATACTGTACACGCTGATCATCAGTTAGTTTTTTATTATCATGAACGTTAGTTTTGAAGCATTGGTAAAACAGTGGCCAACTTTCCGGTTGCCCAGAGAAACTTAATAACTCCAATGGCGGTAAGCGGCACACGTAAGATTCCACCGCGGGAATATCTACATTAGCGCGGGTAGACTCTAATAAGGTATTACGTTTATATTGGATTTCTGTAAATAATGTTTCGAACGAGCTCCAATTACTAAAACTTATTTTATAATCAGGGTCTATCTCTAATAATAATGTATTATGTTGATCATATAGATCGTTAAAATTATTATATAACTTTTCTATATTCGAAGAAGCGGCTAGAAATTCTTGTTTACTTCTAGTATCAATATTTGAATTAATTATTTTCTTTGCAATCTTGAATAAGCTATTTATTTTCTCGAAAATAGTTTCTTTTTTTGCAACGATCATTTTCAACTTTGCTTCTGACGCCATTTTGTTGCGTCACCCAAGCTCCCGTTGTTCGAGTTATAATTTATAGAAAATATGATATATAAATGGTTTATTCAACAACGTAATTTACTTGAACAAGCACAGTTATAAGCGTAATTATAGTAGGGAATACTAATAGCGAGATGGGGAATATTTTAAAAGGTATATACTGGCTCAATCCGGCTCGAAGGACCAAAAGTATGGTGAAGCGATGCGTATAAAAAATGCGAGGATTCGAATTATAGTATGAGCGGGAGAAAATATGGTACGCCGTAAAACAATTCAACCAGACGCGAGCTAAAGAAAAAGCAATTCACTCACCTGGCGATGGCACCACGATGTTGAGGGTTTCTCCTTGGAGGCTTTAAGCTTGACTTGAAGGCACAGGGCTTGGTAGCCAGCGTCCGGTTTTGCGAGCGTAATGAATGGATGCGAAGGGTTGCGAACATGCAAGCGAGGGAGGTTTTTAATTAGCTTAGCGCGTGCGAGCAAGATGGCGGGCGGAGCGGCGGCGGCGCGGCGCGGCGAGGATCAGCGATCTCTCATAGCGGTAGTATACGGAAGAATGGCGGTCGTAAACCGTTCGTTCGCGAGTTAGATGCAATGAACGACGGAAGGAGTGAATGCATTCCCAGCCCTCGCTGACTGAATGAATTAGGCGTAACCAATCCCTCTAGAGGTAATGGAACCCAAGCCCAAATGCAAGGTGGTTAGGTATTAGAAGGTAAGGAAACTACAAACTGTTGGTAACAACGTATATTTATAAAAAAATAAAATAAACCCCTAAATACATTAGGTGGGTGACGATAAATGTCACCCAATATGCCAGCCAGCTTAAGGTTCGGTAATAGAACTATGGTCGTGGGGGGTTGGAGATAAACCCAGTACTGTTCCTATGTTTTTTAAAATTAAAAACTTAAACTAGAATCTTCCAGTTATGATGTGTAGTTAAATTAGTAAATGAATGGGCGCCAGGGACTATAAGTCCCGGATCCCGGAGCCGACGAAGATGTTGCATTCACTTCCAGATAAGCCGGTAGGCAGGTGTCGAACCCGGGGTCTTATATTAGATATTGAACACTGGCTTCCTACTAGGGAAACCTGTCTGGTAATAAACCGGTTCTGACCGGAACCGTTTATAAATTAAAATGATATATATAAAAAAAAAACCGTCCCGCCTGCGCTATCGCTAGACGGACTCTGCCAGCCGCACAGTCGCTTCCGCTCGAGGCTTCTGGCCGACTCGAGGAATGGGTCTCGCGTCCAGGCTCCAGACACTCCTCTAGATCCTGGCGGCGAGACGAATCTCGCGAGGTGCCTCTCCTGGAATCGACAATACGGAGACCTCATAATATAAGGTGAAACTACATTACTTTACTTGACGTTTAAGAGAGGTGACCGAGCTTGGAAATCTAGGAGGCTAAAACATTAGCCGGTTATCATGGCGTGGTGGAAAAATAAGAATGAGGATTACCCACGTGGCGTCTACCAACTCCGTAACAAGGGCTCATTGTGTTCCCTTGAACTATAATTTAATACCGAGGTCAACACTGAGGAATTTTCCATGGCCTATCTATGGTAAATAGTCAGCGGTTCCAATACTCACGGTTGATGAAGGAGGGAATCACTTGACTGCAAGACTCTCGACTGGCTAGATATCAATGCGGCTCTGCGCAATTTGGAATCCTGTAATAAATATCCATAGATCACGTCAGTATTGTTTTAACAACAAGGGAAGACCACTCACAGACTCTAATAGACCAAAATCCTCACCTTTTAAAACATGGAATAAGGTTTGTATTAACCTCAAGCGTGTTCACATCACGGGCAATTAGACGCCATCTCCCATCAATCATTCAGTCATAGATCACAACCGATATTGGACGGAACATTCATAAAATCTCCCTTGACTCGGGTAAAATTCATCTAAGATCACGGACGTTAAATATTGAACTTAAGACACAAACTTCTTGAAAATCACCGACAACTGTCCAGTCCAACCTCACGTTTAAACGCTGAAACAATCCGAACTTCCAAGACCCAGACCAATTAACAAATTATTAACGTAATTTCTAATACTAAAAATTATCCTGTTGGCTAATTTTCCCAGGTTTGCTAATTATCTCAGCAAAATAAAAAAACACAGCTTACCACACTGGATCCCAGTCAATCCACAGATTAATTATGGATTTTGGGACAGAACTTTCTAGAGAAAAGTCTATATTGAAAAAATTATTTAATTTCCGTTATCCGGTTAATTAGTTTATTATGAACTTTTACCAAAAGCTGAAAATTATTAAGGATTGGACTTTACAATATTATTTCGATGGTTACCAATCAAATGTTAAAATTAACTCATATCGATTAAAACTACAACTGTGAATCGGCGACCACTAGGTGTCGCCTCTAACTGTCAAAACTGACGTTCAACCGAATGACATTTGGAATGTAAACATTCCGAACGCTATTACTATTTTTGATCTAATTTAATAAGTAAACCTATTTAATAAGGTTTTGAAAAGTGTTTTATCGTGAAAGTGTTACTAATATCAATTGCAAGTCAAAGACAGTTGCACAAATTACAATGAAATATTTTACTAGGAAACAACACAATTTACTACGTATGTTTACAGGCAATTGCTTTTTTATTTATTAGGTAAGTAGCTGTGTAATACCAACCAGTGGTAGCTACAAAAAATACAACGTAACAGTACCTCCCCAACCACCAGAGATTTGACCCACTAGGGCAAATCTCGACGCTGGCCCTCCAGCGTCAAAGCAGACTCTAAAGGACGCTAACAAAAATCTACAATGTTCACGCCAGAAAACAGGAACTGAGAAAGAAAAGAAAAAATAATGTAGAAGCCGGTGTACGATTTCTATATATATTATTATATACAACAGCAATACTATATTCATGTTACACTTCAAGTATAGAGTAACAGACCGCTCTATTAGGCGACATTGTAGTAGGCTTCGGTTGTCGGGTCTACAATTACGCCCGTGTTTTTTGGCTTATTTTTTATTATCCATGTAACATGTGAAATATTATATTATATATGTTACTTCTTGAGCGAGTCTAATCCATTTACAAACATGAAAAGACAAGCTTCAAAGAGAGTAGAAATGTGTGAAATATATTATATATGTTACTTCTTGAGCGAGTCTAATCCATTTACAAACATGAAAAAGACAAGCTTCAAAGAGAGTAGAAATGTGTAAAATATATTATATACAATATGTAACAAAAACCCTGTTGTTCCTTTTACCTACGTTTTAAGAATCGGTCTAAATACGTAATAAAGCAAGTCATTTATAAAAAACTGTTCAAAAAAATTATTAAAATAAATATTTAATAATTAATATTTGTAATGTTTAACTGATTTCTTACCTCTGCAATTCTGCATGAAGCGATGACGCGAACCAGAAAAAAATAGAACGTTCCCGCCCACTCTTTGATCTGTGCCGCCGGCCGGTACACCGCCGACACTTACTACATATTTTGCTACAAAAGTTCGTGACCTTGTCAGCTGTTGTTTTTCACTTTAACGAATGAATGTTTGAAAATGTTGGTTTACACGGTATTTTGCACAATTGATAATTGTTAAAACTACATTTAACACTTCACTACATTAAAAAAAAACAAAGTCGCCGCGTCTGTCACATAAAACCTTAGTGTCGCCGCACACGAGCCACTCGCCACAGCCACAAATGCCGCCACTAGAAGCTAGAAGCGGCTACAAAGGTAGCTGAAGCGCGCGACAGCCACTTGTGGCCGGTGGTCGACACTTGCGGTCGGTGGCTGCTACTTTTTTTTAACCTTTGCGTGCAGTATCATAATGGACTCTGACGAAGAAGGTTTAATTGCGCTACTTTTGATAAAAAGACGTCGTCGTAGAAGACGAAACCGTAGTTATTGGATACATCCAATTTTAACGAATGTAAACAAATGCAACGAACATTTCGATAATCTTCTAAACCATCCTAAAAAGTTTTTCAAACATTTTCGTTTAAGCATAGGTACGTTTTGGGAACTACATGCTCTATTATATGCTGGATTAAAGCACCACGATACCAACATGCGGAAAAGCATCGCACCTGCGGAAAGACTAGCTATCACATTAAGGTAAGCGGAAATAATCACTAGCATAAAACTCCACAGAACAATATGATAAAATAATCTATACTTTATTTATAATAGAGAATAGCTAGTTAACAAATAAAACACGTAGGTATTTGTATTTAGTTATTATGTCTTTATTATAATTTGGTATCACTCGTCATCATCACGGAACATGTTTTCGATAACAGAACTGTTGTCCATAGACTGGTCAGAATAATATGAATGAGTTGGAGAAGGCTGAATTATAGGTGAAGACGGGATAGATGTAGAAGCGTTTTGTGTAGAGTATGACATGTCAGGCATAGACTTGTCGGAATAATGTGAATGAGTTGGAGAAGGCTGAATTATAGGTGAAGACGGGATAGATGTAGAAGCGTTTTGTGTAGAGTATGACATGTCAGGCATAGACTTGTCGGAATAATGTGAATGAAGTGGAGAAGGCTGAACAGATGTAGAAGCTTTTTGTGTCGAGTGTATGTTGGCATTTCCTGAAGAATAACCATAATATTGTACTGAATAGGTTTCATAATTTTGATTATGCGTGTACTTTCTAATTAACTGTAATATTTCTGATTGAAAATCAAGTTTACAATTTTCGTCAATTTTTTTTACATGTGGAAGCAGCGACATCAGAAATTGCTTATCGGGGTCATTTTGGTCGCTTAGTTGATCATGTTTACGTTTTAAATTTTCCGAAAGTGTTCTGAGAATTTCATTTTCTGATTTTTCGGCCCTTTTTATATTAATGTTTCTGTTTATTTTCGGGCGAGATGTTTCCGCATCATCAGTTGCATTAGTAACATCGGTTGGCGGTCTCACTTCTTTTAAGGAATTCAAGAACGATAGATGATTGAAATAAATGTACTGTTTACTGCTTGTTGCTGCCGAACCACTCGCAACGTTCTTGTTTTTTGCATTTTCTCTATTAAAACTGTCACGAAGACTCTTCCACTTCCTCTGTAATTTAGTTACTGTAACAACAAAAAATATAATTTTAATTTATTTTTTAAAAAATATAATTTGTTTCAGGTATCTAGGAACTGGATGCTCGTTTGAGGATTTTGAACTCTCTTACCACCGTGGGGCCTCTACAGCAAGGAAAATAGTACAAGAAACATGTCAACTAATTTGGAACTATTTAAAAGCCGTTTGTATTCCAGAACCGACCCAAGACATGTGGAAAGAAATTGCCAGCGGATTTCTTCAAAATACTAATTTTCCTAATTGTTTAGGCGCCATAGATGGGAAACATATAAGAATTATTCATCCATTCGATACCGGCTCCTTGTACTTTAACTATAAAAAATTTTTTTCAATAGTACTTCTAGCAAGTTGCGACTCGAATTTACTTTTTACGTTCGTGGATGTTGGGGCATACGGTAAAGCATCCGATTCTACAATATTTAGAGAAAGTGAACTGTGTAATAAAATACACAGAAAGACATTAAATATCCCCTCACCACGACAGGTCGGTAATCGACAACCATTGAACTACACATTTGTTGGTGATGAAGCATTTGGCCTCAGTGAAAATATGATGAGGCCATATGCTGGAAAATATTTGGACTTAGACAAAAAAGTTTTCAATTATAGGTTAAGCCGTGCCAGACGTTGCATTGAGTGTACCTTCGGCGTACTAGCAAACAAATGGAGAATATTACATCGCCCATTAAACACTTCTGTTCATTTCTCAGAAGACATTGTGAAAGCTTGTTGCATTTTGCACAACTTTATTCGCAAAAGGGATGGCTTCAATTTTCGGCATACTTTGAAAATAGTGGGACTCGAAAATATACAAAATACAGGCTGGCCAGTAACACGAGCGTCTACGGCAAGAGATACGTTAAAAGATTATTTTATGAATGAAGGAGCAATACCGTGGCAAGAAAATAGAATATAAATATATGGTTTTATATTATTTTATTAAACTTACCTTCAATGTTCTTTTCTTTGGCAGTTTTATTCGAAAAATCTCCCACAAACAATTCGCAGATTTCTTCCCAGGCCTTCACTTTTTCTCCTCTATTACTATAACTATCACTTTTTGAATCCCAAATCGCAGGACGGGATTGTATCTCTGATATAAATAATTCTATATCCATATTTATCTACCTATATGAACTACAGACTACGTGCGTGCGTTACCGTCGACTTACACAGGTTAACTGAGGCAAGGGAGAGAGGGGCGCGGAATCGCGCGAGTGGCGTGTGGCGGCTTTTTGTGTCGGCGTTTAGTGGCCGGTGCGAGCCACAAGATGCAAGCTGCGACGATATGAAGCGTGTGGCCGCCACCGGCGCCAACCGTGTGCGGCGAGTCCATATAAAATGTATGAAAATTACAGGAAATATGCCAGTGGCGGCGTTTTGTGGTTGTGGCCGGTGGCCCGTGTGCGGGAGCCCTTATGTTTATTTGAATGCATTAATTTATTATGATGTCTATTTGACGACTCGGAGATGCTCTTCGATATGACCACCTTTGTTGCAACGCCTACGTACGCTCCGCAGAACGGAGGTATCGGACTTGATGTGGTCAAATGCTGCTACTATCTGTGAACGCATTTCGAACTCCGTATCGCACGTGTTTTTGAACAGCTGTTGCTTTACACTGCCCCAGAGGAAAGAATCTAAAGGCGTCAGATCAGTGATCTTGCAAGTCCAACATTTGCTCCTCGGTGTCAATGTCTCCAGTCCTCGGTCTGCCTCTTCCTGCGTCAGCTCGATGTTGCTCTCGTCCGGGCACACTTCCGGTATTGTACGTACGTGCAAACGTTAGAATGCAATCACCGATGGTAATGGTAGACTCGCTAAACGTTCTTGGTAGAGTCTGCGTGCTCATCAGCATATTCAAATATTCTACGTTAGAATAGGACATGGTAAACGTAAACAAATCACAAGTCACTCACTACGTAGGTCAACGGATGTTATTGTTGACCTCAATAACATCCGTTCAAAACTAGGTTGCGCGGGAGACTAAAGGATAAATGAAGTGATTCGCCGGGCGGCGCCGGCGGGTGGCGGGGTCGCGGGGTAGGTAGGCACGCACGTGCGCCGCGGTAGCTTTGGCGGCATCTTCTATCGGTTCAAAGAAAGTCGCCGAACTCGTAGGCTATTTAGCGAAACAAAGATGTACTTGTAAAATCAGATACTCTAAACATTTTTTTGAATGTGCCGATTTTAATAGTTATTTGGTATTGACCTCTCGACTGGCCAATGCTCATTTTTTTTAAATTATAATTTCATCAATGTTGTTCTTGTAGGTAAATGTATACGTCCCTAAAAGGAACAACAGGGTTTTTGTTACATATTGTATGTTACTTCTTGAGCGAGTCTAATCCATTTACAAACATGAAAAAGACAAGCTTCAAAGAGAGTAGAAATGTGTGAAATATATTATATATGTAACTTCTTGAGCGAGTCTAATCCATTTACAAACATGAAAAAGACAAGCTTCAAAGAGAGTAGAAATGTGTGAAATATATTATATATGTAACTTCTTGAGCGAGTCTAATCCATTTACAAACATGAAAAAGACAAGCTTCAAAGAGAGTAGAAATGTGTGAAATATATTATATATGTTACTTCTTGAGCGAGTCTAATCCATTTACAAACATGAAAAAGACAAGCTTCAAAGAGAGTAGAAATGTGTAAAATATATTATATATGTTACTTCTTGAGCGAGTCTAATCCATTTACAAACATGAAAAAGACAAGCTTCAAAGAGAGTAGAAATTGCTGGAGTAGTAACATCCTAGTCTGACCTACTATAATTATATAGGAGAGACCATTTCACTTAATCGTACACCACCCTTTACATCCCATACCTGAAGGTGCTGACCGCCGAGAATAATGCTGAGCTGGTACACAAATAATACATCAAAAGAAATTAAATTAAATGCTACCTACTAACTAATGAAAATTGGCTAACCGACTTCCCTTAATGGAAAATGACGGTTATTCGCCCCGTACATTAAAAATACCATTTATAAACGTTTTCCATCAATGCAGCCTACACGCCCGCCATTATGGCCTCCAATCTCAGGACTATCTTAATGCTGCCTTACCAGCTGTCCGGAGGTTTATACACTCTTCAAGGGTGTCAATCCTGTAACAACAACAGACCAACAACAATTTTTTAACCATCAGCTTAACCAATGACTAAAAATATAGTTCACCAACGTGTACACCGTTAGAACCTGTATAACACTACGAAAAACACCAATTTGAGTGCGGTTAGGCACCATAGCCACCGACTAACAAGACTGAATTATAACTGTGAGACACAGTTTAAAATCTCAACATCGCTAAAGATTCAAGAATAAAAAGAAGAATGCCGTGATCGGCATAACTCTACCAATCTTCCGAGCACAAACACCTTCGAAAATAAATGCATATTGTGATCGGCTCAACACTACCAACTTCCCGAGCACAATAGCAGAACAAAAAAAAAATGCATCCTGTGATCGGCACAACACTACTGACCTTCCGAGCACAGAAGCAAAAACTACGAACCACAAAAACAGTGTAAAATATATTTAATAGATATGGTTCTAGCACCGTCGCATATACAGCCACTAATGCTAAAAGAAAACCAGCAACCCTAAGGCATATACAGCCCTCTAAGGTCACTGCGACCAACTACTACAACTATCTAAGTACTAATTTAAATTTAAAGTCTAATAAACTAAGTATAAGGAAAAGTTATTCCTCGCTACATGGTGATTTAAAATCCTTGATATGCCATGTGCCAAGGTTTTTACCGGAACTACAGCCTTCCAATTCATAAACTAAGGGTGAAAGTTTTTTCCTAATTATACATTTCTCATATTTTGGAGCCAATTTGGCCATAAAGAATTTTGAGGCGTCACTTTGAGGATATGTCTTCTTCCACACAGTGTCGCCTACCTCAAACTCCGCGTGCCTCCTACTACTGTTATAATATCGAGCACTACGTTTATGTGACTTTATGAGCGCGTCCTTTACTTTATTGAAGATATCATCCATACCCCCTAACTGATTGGCATATGAACTGCGGGAAGCGCAAGCTAGAGTGGGCTGTGCAACGGTATCATTGCCGAAGACATCTCCACTACTAACTGCCTCTCTGCCATGTACTAGGAAATACGGGGTAAAACGAGTAACTTCATTTGTGGAGGTGGTCATAGCGAACTGGATCTTTGAGATGTTAACATCCCAGGATCTATGATCATCCTCCACGAGAATTGATACCGCGGTCATAATGGTACGGTTATAGCGTTCCACGGTGTTCACGCTTGGGCAGTAACGAGGTATGAAGTGAACTTGAGGTATTTTGTACCTCTCCAATAGTGAACGTAACTCATTGCCCGTGAATTGCGTCCCGTTGTCTGCTATCACGTACGGGAGTAGGTGTGTATTGGGGTACCTGGATCAAGAGATCCAGGTACCCCCAATACACATTTCAAAATGAGTGTTGTATTCAGAATCCTCTATTCAAAATGAGTGTTGTATTCAGAATCCTCTATTCAAAATGAGTGTTGTATTCAGAATCCTCTATTCAAAATGAGTGTTGTATTCAGAATCCTCTATTCAAAATGAGTATTGTATTCAGAATCCTGTATTCAAAATGAGTGTTGTACTCAGAATCCTCTATTCAAAATGAGTGTTGTATTCAGAATCCTCTATTCAAAATGAGTGTTGTATTCAGAAATCCTCTATTCAAAATGAGTGTTGTATTCAGTATCCTCTATTCAAAATGGGTGTTGTAGGTATTTAGATTCCAAATGAAGATTTTATTCAGAATCTCGTAATCCTGTTGTAGTGTGTGTGTGTGTGTGTGTGTCTATGTGTGAATGGAGTGATCTTACGAACAGCATTCGTTTGATTAAATATTATGTGCTGTTCATATCAGAATTTACATGCTGTTCTATATGTTAGGTGAGCCGTTATGCATCTGTTTTATTTATATTAACCCATGAGCAATGTAACGAATACAGGTGTTAAAAATAAAACTAAAAGTTGGTTATATCAATATTTATTTTCATGCATAATTTAAAAAATATTATTTTCAATACACCACTTATTTAAACAAAATACATTTTTTAAGGCACACATATTAGTATGATTGATACAACTTATAATATCAGGTGAAGTAGAATATTTTTTATACAACGTTACTATACTAGGACACTGCTTACTTTCTAAATTATATACATGATCAATTTCCAATATATCTTTTAACCATAACACTTTTTCGTTACCTTTTGTAAATATAGTTTTATTTTTAAAAAAATTTGCAAAGTTAGCTTTGTAGTTAAAATATGGTACGAAACCTTCATTCCAATGTATTCCCCTGTTTTTTTCAATCCAAGCTACTTGTAACCGTTCTTTTTTCGTCAAGTCATAAAATGGTCGTGGTGGTTTTATCAGCAGTACTTGTATCCGTCCTTCATTCAAAATTGCTATTTCTTTTGGAATAAATTTGTTTTCTTCATTCTTAAAGCCTTGGACATCCACAATAACATTCATGATAATTTTCTGACAATATTAGTCAAAGGTTTGTATTCGAAAAGTCGATCGTTTATTATTAAACAATAAGCAGATGTATTGTCTGGAATATCTTCTGAACATTCGATTTCTATTCGCACATCGACCGGTCCAGTTTTAAGCGTTTCGTTTTGTCTTGAACAATCAATCACAAAAAGTGGAGCAATTTCTTTAAATTGATTTAAGCTAAGCAACGTATCTATACCCAAGTTATAATACGACTGACGAAAGTTAGCATACATTTCGTATAATATACTATATTTGTTGTCGTCAAATTTCAGATTGAGTGAGTCATATGGATAATATTGTGAATTTAAAAATAACTTAATATTGCTTACACTACAATGATCAAATAAGGAAGAACTTTTAGTTTTATTAGTTTTTCGGTTAGTTTGCAAACCAAATATAACAAACCTGGGTTTCTCTAATTGTGAAGTTGTCTTTACCGACCATGAATGCTTGGTTGTTTTTGGTAATAGCGGATATTCATATAAATCCCAATTTCTAAACGCTAACTGGATGGACCGGTCTCTATCCAAACTTTTAAGCAATGATAATTTGTTACGATCAGAGACTTTGATATGCGGCACACGCCATTGTACTTTTTGTATATCTATTTCTAGGATATCATTTTTCTCCATAAGCACACTGTTCAATACCGAGCTGCTTCTTTGTAAAATTAGTTCATGTTTACAATTAATTATTATTTTGTTATAATCTTCTGCAAATCCTAATATTCTATTCAGGGGTACAATAGCGCTAAAATGTCCATTTCGTATTTTGGTACCATTTAAGTTCCACCCCCAAATTGCTGCAGCTTTATTTTCACCTTCATTCATGGAGACATACGATTTTAAAGTAGTTGTGATACCAGCATTTTTAATGCGATCGATTTCAACACCATTTAATTCGTATCTAATATCTTGAAACAAATGTAAGATTGGGTTGTTAATGAAATCAACATCCTTTTTTATTATTTTTCCTGCTGGATCTTTTGTAGATACACTTGCATACCCTTCTATAAAAATGGAACTGTTGCAGGGCAATACATACAAATCTTGATGATGAATGGGTATTCTGATTTCATCATTTTCTTTAAAACTAGTATTATATGGATTGTAGCTATGAACCTCATAACTTTCGATGGAGTTGTCATGTTGCACTAAATCTGTTATTTGAAGCATGTTGTTATTATTTTAATCCAATATCTCTGAGAAATCTTTTATTCTCTTTAGTAATTTTAATTTGTCTTTTAATGTTTAGAGTGTTGGCACGTCTAACTGCTTTGGAAACAGGGAGAGAAATATTTAATTTTCTTTTTATGGTAGGAGTTTTATTAAAAACTAGCATGTTGTTTCTACGATAAAGTAGGTAGTATTTACTATTTTAAACTAAGCTCAATTACTCTTTACAATGTGAGTAGTGATTATCACCACATACAATCTAAAAATGCGAGCAGTTTATCGGGATATAAACTTTTATACCTATTTCTATGAGTCACAATAACACTTATTTAAATTAATAAAATAATCTCAATGTTAATCATATGCTACTTTATTATCTTTCCAAAATGACTTAAGAAATTTTAAACACAAGTGTCCACAATTATACAAATGATCACGCTGCACGTTTTCATAATTGTAGTGAATTTTATTTCCTACATATTTCATAAATTCTTTTGGAGGTTTTAAGTCACCATAACTGTCAAAATATTCAATGTATTCATTTATTTTACCATAGGCTACCCAATGAGTACCAGAGTTTTCAGAGGAGTCAAGATTAATCACTCCACATTCTATCGGTAAAACTTTATCTGGTAATTTATCTCTCATAAACACACCTCGGAAGAAGGGTATATTATTCGAGTGTTTGATTATGTCAATATTGGTTAAAGCTCTGTTGGGTAGCCGAGATTTCAGTTTTTTGTCTCTGATAAGTAAATGCCTAAACCATTCTTGTAATGCTTGAGATGTAATCCTCTTCCAATGAATAACGCCTCCATTTCCTTGTTGTGTCGTTGTGCTTCATACAATTGCTTCTTAGCTGTTTTATATGCGTTAATTGCTTTTGCAATACCAGCAGCACCTCCTGCTAAACTGCCAGCAGCAGATAATCCAGCAAATATTGGTACTAAAGGAAGAAATCCCCCAGTTTTTGGTTCCGGTATAATCCTAGGTAATTTGATTGGTGTATCTGATGCAAATTCTTTTGCTGCTGCGTATGCTAATTCCATCAATGCTTTCTTACATGTTGGTTTTAATTTTGTAATGCGCTTTTTAGTGTGGCTAACAATCTTTTTAAGAGTGTTCTTAAAACCAGCTCCTGTTTTTAGTTTATTAATGTTTTTGTTGTATGCTGATGCTGTTTTTTTCGTGTTTGGAATACATAGTATGGTTTTCATCGCTATTCCTTTATTTTTTCTTCAGATAAATAGAAAAGGATTTTTAATTGATACAAATACAAGTCTTTTTTGTTTTAAGAACAAATCCATATTGAATTGAAAAAATATGTGTATTTGCTTAAATACTTATTACAACGATCTTTTGTTTGATCACTTAAAATACATTTGTTTTATCTATCCAACTGTTTTCGCTAGTAGGAAGTCCGAGCCACTTGACATATACTTGATTCCCTTTTCTTTTCAATACTTTTTCAACTAAGTACAAATCAGGATGGTTGGTTTTTTGAAGTTCTTGAGCATAAAACGCACCTAGTATCGGCCGGCATCTTGCATCTTCTATCAAGTAGGTTACCGGTTTAGTTTCTTGTACTGTTTTTATCTTAAATATTTCTGTTGACCAATTAGGGTAATAGCCTTTATCAAAACATCCTTTGTATTTACTTATTCTTACAAAATCACCAACGCTCAGCTTCCTATACTTGTCACTTTTCTTACATTTAGCCATTTTAATATATCTTTGCAGTATGCTTGCTTTATTGTTATGATTTATAGAAGCAGGAGATTGTCCCACAGTTCTATGAGTAGTATTATTGTATTCATTTACAATTTTGTTGAGCGTTCCATTCATCCACTGATAACTACCGATAAGACTAAACTCTTTGTATAGTTTATTTTTTAATGTCCTTATTAATCTTTCTACAATAGAGGCTTTTTTAGTAGAATACGTTGAATAATGATTAATTTTATACTTGATAACAATATTTTTGAATTTCTCATTATAAAACTCTTTTCCTAGATCAGTTTGCAAATTTCTTGGAACACGACCTTTATGGCATAAACTTTCAAATGCTGTTGATACCTGTTGCTTATTTTTTTGTTTTAAAGGAACTGTCCAAGCAAATTTTGAAAAAGTGTCTATGACTGCTAGTATGTATTTGTAACCACCATTCACTTTCGAAATTGCTTGCATGTCCATCAAATCCGCTTGCCAGAGATCATCGATATCTTTTAGTACGACCTGTCTTCTTGGAAAGTTAACTCTAGCACATTTATGAATTTCATTTATGACATCTACTTTGCTCATAATGCTTACTCAATTTTCCTGCAATTTCTTTCAGCGCAATATTTCTTTCAATATTTTTTACTCTTTCATTTAAAATTGAAATCAGTTTATTCAGTTGCTCTATTTGCATATAAATATTATGTTGAAGTTTTTCGTTATCCTCTTCAGTAATATTTTTACCTGATTCAGTTTCTTCTATTGTATTTGTTTTCTCAATACGGTCTACTCTTATGTTACTTCCAGTTATGACTGATGTTTTATTTCTACGAACAGAATTAATATTTTTATGATCATTCATGTTGTAAAATATTTTGATAACTGGAAGCATTTCTAAGCTTTTTACTCTTTTATAACATCAGCTTCCTTTAGCTCTTCAATTATTGATAGAATTTCATTGTCATGATTGGTATTACCAGCATTTTTTGATGCAATTAGAAGTTTCAGCCTTTCAATTAGTTCATTGGGGTCATCCCAGTAAACATAATCGGTATCACTTTTATATTTTTTTAATTTAGGCAAAAAGCCACCGCTTTTTGTTTTCATTATCGGTCCTTCATCTTGAACATAACTATTTTGGGAAAACAAAGGTTTAATAATTTGACGATATTTTAAACTTTTATCACCTTTAATCTGGCCATTAGGATGAAAGTCTCTTTTGTGTGCGTGCGTATTATGAAGCATATCTTTATAGACAATTTTATCTAGTTCGGTAACCAAACTAAGGTTAGGTTTACTGCGTACCAAAAGTTCCTTTAGGCCTGGTGTTAATTCATAGGACCTTTTATCAATAGTAACTATATTTGTTTTTGGTGAATTACTGCTTTTATTTTCAATGGAAAACGAAACTTTGCTATTTCCCATCATTAGTTTTTTATTTTCACTACGTATTCCAAATGGGACATTCATATTATCATACATTTCCATCATATCTTCTTTATTCAATGATATCAGTGTATCATCACACATTTTAATTGGATATCTTGTAAGAACGTCTTTATCAGAATCTTCACTTGAATCTATTTTTATACATTCTTTAAAACTTTCATAATCTGGAGCATCATCTATTGATGAGCTGAATCTTCTAATCGTTTCATCTCTTGAAAAGTTCAATGTTGGTTTATTTTTGTCATTCGCTTTAATCAATGTTTCTAGTGGATCTGTTATTGGTTTGAAGACCTGCTTAAATTTTAAATTAGCTGTGTCTTCTTCATTTTGTATTGTTTTAATTTTATTTTTAATACTATCGACTGACTCTATCAATTGTTCTTTAATATTAATCTGCATAATGTTTTTTTTAAAACCCATCCGTTATTTACAGATATTAGATTTCGATTGATCCATTTTCTGTAATGAGCCGATATTTATATTGTACTTTTAGAAGTATATAAATATGTCAAAGCCTTGTCTGTATCTACCTTCATTTAGTGAACAATCTTTATTAATTAATAAAAAGTCAAAGCGGTCTTTCCAAATAGCGGAGCAAAGTTTTTTAAATTCAATCCATTCCATATCTGTGTTCACATGCTCAGTATATATGTGTTTTAAGTTTACCTCGTCTTGTTTGAAGATAATCAAAAGATTGACATTATCTCGTATAAGTTGTTTAGGTATTTTAGAATAGGTCTGTGATAAATAAAAACAATCTATTTGTTTATGTCTCCCCATTGCAAAGTAATTGCGGATATTGATTTGATTTTCGCATGCTACATCATCGAAAATCATTAATGCATTAGATAAAGCATCATTAGGGTGTATGACTTCTTTATTCTCACTGAAGACAAAGAAATTGGCACCTGGTATGTAACTCATAACTTGTTTTAAAAAACAATACTTTGGCTGGAAAGCCGTCTTCGAGTATAAGTATATATGCTTAAACTTGACACCATTTTCATGTAATATTAAATTAAGCATTATGTTAGTTTTGCCACAGTTAGATGGACCGCATATTATACATCTAATAGTATTGGGCAAGAGTGCACTATGTTTCACTTTACATGTTTGATTTTCAAATTTTATATTATTAACTTCTAAAGTGTGTGGTTGCTTGATGAACTTCATTATGAAATGTAAGATAAATGTAAATGACTTGTGTATTTATAGGGAACAATAAATAAAACAAAATTCGATGTCCTTACATATCCGCTCGGACGCAGAGCGCGGGAAAAATAATCGAGCCAGATGAATGCCAGATGCGTCACCGGCGCGCGCGGCGCGGCGGGGCGCCGCTCGGCCGCCCGATAATGTAAATAAAGCATTTTTACGACTTGGGTTTGTTTGAATGGTGCTAACACTTGTGTTTTTTGTTATGGTAAGGAACGGGGCTTTAAGATAGCGGAGTTTCGTTTGAAATAGGATAGTATTTACGCAAACACTACGTACGATACGTACGTACGATAGTATTTACGTAACTTTGTTTTCAAATAAATGGTTATAGTTCGAAAAAACGAGCGTTGACCTATATTGTTTAAGGTTTTAAATACATTATGTGTATATACTTAACGCAAAACACTAATAAAACCACATAGCATTAGTACAATATGTACTATTTACGAGCGTGCAAAGTTGAAAAAATTTGCCGACGGCAAAAAAATAACAATGGCCGCCAAGACAATGGAAACAAAATGTTGTTTTATAAATATAAATCTGATACGTAGAATAAAAATATTGGTACCTGTGGAAAGCTTATTTAATGCTTCAACTTTGTTATAAAAGTAGTGGTATTAGAATAACACACTGTACTAAAATAAGGATCTGAAAACACATACACGTAATAACAATAAACATGAATCGGTCAGCGCCGGTTGTGGAATAAAACCGAAATTACGTACTATTTTTTCACTCACCGACCTTGAAATCCTGCAGTAATTCACTTCACTATAATATTTATCACACACTTAACAGGCCATAGCACTTCAAACACTTGAAAACCCACTTAAAACACAAATTATTTATCATGTAAACAAAACACGCGCGAGTCCGTACGTCACTGACAAGACGCCATATTTTTTTAATTATTTGATTTTTTTGGTTGAACGCTTGTAGTTTTGTCATACATCTGAATACGCGGCTTTTAAGCACGAAATCGACTAAGCAATCGGATACAGTGTGCCACAGATCTTTTAAAAATGAAAAATTGAATAAAGTTTATCGGATTTCGATTAATTAAAAGGTTACGCGAGTGGACGCTAGCGTGCGGCGCCACTTTCTATGCGGCGACTTTGGTCACCTCATCCACTCCAGCGGATATAGGTTTATTAACAAAATTTAATAATATATTATACTTAATGCTATAAATTAATAGTTAAGGTAAATAAAAGATATAAACTATAATACAACGTTATAGTGACCCCAAGGTAATGTTTCGATATGATTTGGAAGTATATATCTTTTATCGTCATTTCTATTCATCACCAATTTATTCACTTGTTGGGAATACAAAACATGTTTGATTGACTTAATCATATTCATCTTACATGATCTACTTTCATCATCAAATAATGATTTATTATAATGCATCATCTCTAGTCTATTAGTTACACAGTTTGAAATACCTTTTGCTTTTTTTAATTCAGTTTTAGAAGCCGATAAACAGTAAAGTTTTGCTCTTAAACCAGTAAATTCGTTGATCACGTCTCCACCTAGTTCATCTTTAAATAGACCAGGTACTTTAGCATTTACCCTAGGTATTAAATAGGGGTTATTTAATTCAAAATTACTTGTATCAAATTTTTTTAAATTATTTTTTATATCATTGTAAATATCTTCCGTGTAAAATAAATAAAGAAGACTGTCGGTGTCTGTGTAACATAGCCTGACATTATTCATATATTTTTTTTTAATATTGTAATGATAATGATAAAGGTGTAACTTAGCATATTCTAAAACAGTAAAACCTATATAAATCGGTCTGTCTAAAACAATTCTCTCGGGTTTTAGTTGCACAGCTACAAAGTTTTCCGAAAATATCGATACACATTTTAAATTCGGTTTGCAAATTAGTTTTTCAGCACAGAGTTGTTTATTTGTTACGTTTTCTTCGTCGTTCCATTTTGTAGCTAGTTTAATATCTACCTGTTTACGTTTGTTTTCTATCGTTTTACCGAAAATAGAATTATTTAAAAGCTTGAAAAAGTCTTTCTCAAATACAGTTGCAGATGCTTGACGCAGGGTAGTATTTAAATCAATATATTTCTTTAAATATTCTTCTTGTCGGAAAGTAAGAATTCGATGAATTTTTCTTAGAACTAGCCCAGATTTTAAACATTGCTTCAAATGAATATAATGAATTACATAGTTAAATTTATCATATAAATTAGCTATGAGTTTAGCTGTCTTTCCTCCAGGGGGTATGAATTTCTCTGGTGCAAAAGGCAAATCACTATGAAAATCATGTACTGATTCAGGATATTCGAGATCTACCTCTAAAATGAAGCCATATTCGTTATCATTAGGTATACTCATTATATCGAAACAGTTAATTTCTTTCTGATTTAAAAGTCTGAACTCTGAAATCGGGATTTTTTTTGTCATTGCATATCCGTACAAATTATTACAATCGAGATAAATCAAATAGCTAGTGGGTTCTTGATCATTGTATTCTGATAGATAAGGATTATTTGCTTTTGCATGACGTAGTGAGCATTGGGCGAGACCACCACGTATGCCCTTTTCCAGCATTTGAAATATTTCTAAGTCATCAATCAAGTGTAGTTCAACACGCGTATACAGTAACATAGCATCCCAGCTTAAACTTGGTGCCGTTATGTAGTACGCAGGGTCTAACTTATAATATTTTAAGCTTATTTTGCGAAAATTTTCAAATATATCACATAGTAATAAAACATCACATTTTAAATATAAATCAGTATATTCGCCAATAGTATTGATATTGAATGCATTCCACACAGTTTTCGCGTGTTCATATTCTTTATCGCTAATGTGTTCCATTTTTAAAGTGTTATAAAAGTATTTTTTACGAGGGAGTCTTGTTTCTTCGTACTTATCCCATCTGTTAATATAATCATAAGGATAAATACCTTTCGTTTTTAATAAGTTTAAGTTTTCATTATTGAATTCTGCTGATAAATGAAAAAAGTCGTGATCTGATAAACTTTTACTTAGTGCATCTAAACTAGAGCTTAAAAATTGAAACGAATCTATGAATTTTATTTGAAAAGAACGGCCTCCATTCTCGTTATATATGTATTTGGTAATAGTTAAATACTTTTCCTTAGTCTTCGGTATAATTTTTATATCTCCTTCATGTCTCGTTAATTCTTGTATAAAGAGATGGGAGTCATAATTCGATAAATTATGAAAAAATACTGGTATGAATGGACATACTCTAAACATAAAGTTACATTGAACATGTGCAGGTCCTCTATACTTTCCTGTCACATGATCGTGGTCACACACCTTATCATGAAATAGTAACTGATCACAAATATGACAAACACTAGCATTGTTATAACTGATTTGCTCTTCTTTTGTTAAAGGTATCATAGGTTTTGTTATCGTTAATATTTCATTTATTTTCTTCACATCTTCTATTAATCTAGTAACAAATACTTCAGCACAGTCAGGACCTCTATATGTAACATATTTGTTTTGGCTTGGATCGTGTGAACAACATATATAGTATCCAAAACATGAAGGCTGATGTTTTTTGAAATTATGTGTTTTTTCAGATTTTGTTTCGAAACAACTCTGCAATAGGCTTTCAAAGTCTGCATAAATGACATAATGAATTTTTTGTTTTCTTTCAAAATTCTTGAAACTGAGTTTACTATTCTTTTCAGGCAAAATTGTTAAAACTTTTGAACAGACATGAGATCTATATTTATTTTCACTGCTATAAAATTGCAAACATGATTCACACAACAAAAAAATACCTTTATGACATGTCACTTGTCGTCTTACTAATCGTGCCAGATTTTTAATAAGACAGTAGTGACTTAATCACCAGCACTTAAAAACCAGGTATCTTCAAGATTCCCGACTGTGGCTTCGTACTGATGTCTTCGTGTTCCGGGGTACTTACTTACATGAAAGGGGTTGAAAAATAATAACACCAAGTTGAAAGTTCTTTAACTGTTCAGGGAGCGATTCGGGTCCTTTTGAGGGGTTCACTTGATGACGTATTTTGAGCCGTAAAGTTCCTTGCTGATGACTACGAAATTAGCGGTCGTGACGCGCCCGCTTAAGTGGCTCGAATCCTTACCGTAACGAGGACCGCGAATTTCTCCCTGATTTTACGTTTATTTTTATTACGTTTACAAGCATTCTTACAGTTAAACCTCCCTAGTTAGGCACCCTATCCAGACATGTCATACATAACCGGATTCCTTGCGTAATCCCCTATCTATTGACACTACAGGAGCGACTGTGTGTCTTTCAGCTGAAAAGTTATTTCATTACAAAGGGGAAAACGGGTGAAAATTTACTATTATCCAGTCTGTCAGGTGGATTTCCTGTGAAACCCCTGAACCGATATTCAATTTCTAAACGGGTACCCAAAGTAGGTCTATCGAACTAAAGAAATCTAGTATTTTCATAGTTACATCTAGATTTTTCAGGGCGTGAAGCGCCTCTGAAGACTGTAAGAAAAAACGTACTATTTTGCCCCTGCTCGCAACCTGTGCTCATCAAAAAGGTGGACTTCCCATTTGACCACAGGTCCAAAAACTACATCCAGGGCTAGGTCTCGGTCTAGGCTACCTGGACGTACCAAAAAACTATAGGGAAACTATATACGTCCCACCCCTTTGATGCTCACAAGGTTGCGACCAGTGGGTTAAATGAAAAACGACTCAATTTCATCTTTAATAGCTTTCTAGTACATACAATATGATGTCTAGGCTAGAACTATACCTATTCTATCTTATTACGCTATAAAATACAACATTCAAAAGGTTTTACTACCAATTATTCACTAAGAACGTTTCAGAACTCAAGACCCTATCTGGGTACATGGGCGCACGTAGTGGTACGCCCGCTGTCTATTAAGTTTTAAAACATTCTTAGCAGTAAATTACTAATAGTTGAACAAAATTACGTATGGCGATGTTCCGACACGTACATACATTCTATTTAAGAAATTAGGGAATAAATAAACTAAGAAATTACTATAACATTAACAAATCTGAGTATGGTGACGCTCCGTCGCGAACATCTCTCCCGCCGTGCAGTGCAGTGTCGACTCGTAGCGACGTCGGCGCGGCGCTGCATCACGCCGGTGAGCGACGACCGTAGTCACGACGCTCGCCGTCGCGACGCCTGCGTTACTTCGGTAGTGGGACGAGCTTCTTCACCGGACGCTTTAAAGTGCCGCCAGCAGTGCGCACCTCAGCGGTCCGGACTTCACCGTCGGCCCCGGGGAACACGGCGACTATGCGGCCTCGCGGCCATGTGTTGCGAGGCAGCTGGCCGTCTGCGATGAGGATAGGGTCCCCCACCTGCAGACCGGGCCCGCGGCTGTGAGGCTCCCGCCGGTTTTGGAGCTCCGGCAGGTACTCTCTGACCCAGCGGCGCCAGAACATGTCGGCGAGTATTTGTGATCGCCGCCACAGTTTCCTGCTGTCTATGTCTTGATCGGTGATCACGCCGGGTGATGGTAGTCTAGCCGACCCACCGAGTAGGAAGTGATTCGGTGTGATCGACTCGTCGTCGTCGCCGTCCACGGAGACATGTGTCAATGGTCGACTGTTTACTGTGTACTCTGCCTCACACAACAGTGTGGACAACACTTCTTCATGCGGGTGTTTCTCCGTGAGTACAGTGTATAGGGCGGACTTCACGCAGCGAACAAGGCGCTCCCAGGCGCCTCCCATGAATGGCGCCGATGGTGTTATGAAGCGCCACACGATGCCTCGTCGACTGGCCTCCTGTCGGAAGGCGTCACGAAGCTCCTTGTCGGCACCGTGCATGTTGGTCCCGTTGTCGGAGTGGATCTCAGTGGGGCAGCCTCGTCGAGCTGCGAAGCGGCGCAGCGCCAGGATGGCGGAGTCTGCGCTGAGGCCGGCGGCGATCTCGAGGTGGACGGCCCTGGTTGTCAGGCATGTGAACAGAGCTACGTACCTCTTTTGGTGCTGACGACCAACAGTGACGGACAGTGGGCCGAAATAGTCTAGCCCGGTGTATGTAAACGGCCTCTGGTGATGTGCGAGACGCGTCTTCGGATGGTCGCCGGTCGCAGGCACGGGAGGTTGCGCCTTGCGAATGCGACACTGCAGACATCTCGCCAGCACCCTCTTGGTCGTTGGTCGCATCTTAACGACCCAATAATGCTGCCGTACTTCGTTGATCGTGAGTTCCGTCCCACTGTGTTGTAAACTGCGGTGTGTCCAATCTATGTATAGCTGTGTTATGTGATGGTCGCCGTGTAATATCGGCGGTCGCTTCACATCGTCGGCCACTTCGCTGGTCGCGGATATACGACTCCTCAGCCGTATGACGTTGTCTATGATTTCTATTTGCAGCGGCCACAGGCGACTGTCTTTCTCCAACGTCTTCTCTTCTTGCAGTCTCGCTATTTCCTGAGCGAACGACTGCTGCTGTACGACCTGTACGAGTATCTTCTCTGCTTCTTGAAGAAAACCCGCTTCTATGGTTTGTCTATTGGGTTGATTTTCCGACGTTTTCTTTGCCGGCTTCGGAAGGCAAGGCGCCGCCATCTTCTGTTTCCGCCAGTCGGGATCCTTTTCGGCGTTCTTCCTGGTCCTTTTGTAGAACGTTTTCTCTCTATGTCCCCGACATAGAGATATAAATCTTAGAACGCTCGCTGTAGCTCGAAGCAGTCGCTCCCAACGGGAGAATCTTGACGGATCCGGGATGGCTTCTGTCAACATGCGATTTTCATGCTTTTGGACGGCGGTAAGAGTCCTTTCCTCCCCTGTGTCCTCTGTGGTCGGAGGTTTTTCGGTTGGCCATGACGACGGTTCTTCGTACAGGAAGCTGGGACCACAATACCACGCGTGATGCGTGTCGAAATTGTGTGGCACGTCTCGAGTAGCGATGTCAGCTATGTTCATCTTCGTCGGTATCCATCGCCAGTCTTCGACTTTGCTGTTCTCTTCTATGGCGGCTATTCGATGAGCGATAAAGGGTTTGTATACTCGAGCTCCTTTCTTTATCCACGTCAGGACGGTCTTGCTGTCTGACCAATATGTCACCGATGCAGGCTTGATGTCGTGTTCGCGTATCACGGCTGTGGCCACGCGGGTTCCCATCACCGCGGCCTGTAGCTCGAGGCGTGGAATTGACTGTAGCTTCAGTGGTGCCACCTTCGCCTTTGCCATGACGAGGCTGACATGCTGCTTGCCTTCTGCTGTTGTGGCCCGCCAGTACACCGCTGCTGCGTATGCCATCTCGCTCGCGTCGGTGAAAACGTGAATCTGAACTTCTGTTGCTTCGCTGTACCCCGGATAGCACCTTGGTATGCTGACATTCTTGAGCTGTCGTAGGTGCTGTATCCAGCTTCTCCACTGTGTGGCTAGGTCCTCGTCCAACTCTTGGTCCCAGTCGACTCTTCGTCTCCAGGACTCCTGCAGTATCTGCTTAGCTCGAATTGTTACCGGTGAGGCTAGTCCGAGTGGGTCGTATAATGACATCACTATTTTCAGTGCCTCCCTCTTAGTCGGCACCTCCTTGTCCAAGACACCTTTTGGTAGACGCGCCAGCGTTAGGTTGAAGCCCAGCGCATCTTCACTCGGCCTCCATATCAGGCCGAGTATCTTCTCAGTGTCATCTGTTTTCCCGATACTGACGACTTCAGTTCGGGCCTGTGTCGGGTCTATGTTTTCTATTACTCGCGCGCTATTTGACACCCATTTTCTGAGCTCGAACTTCGCCTGCAGGTGTATGTTCTTCACCGTAGTTGCGATGCGCGTGGCCTCTTCTTCCGACCTATAGCTATCGAGGTAATCATCCATGTAATGATTACGTATTATGGCTTCCACTGCTTCTGGATGCTCATCTATGTGCCTCTTCGCGTTCCAATTCTTCGCGAAAATGGCTGTGCACGGCGAACTTGCCGCACCGAAAATGATGGACTTCATGCGATATTCATCAGGCGCTCCTTCCCTTCTATTGCCTCTCCATAAAGTAAAAACAAGATCCTTTTAAACTAAACATAACTTTTGCCAAACAAATAAAACTCAAAAAACACACATTTAAAAATTAAACATTTCTCTGTTTCTTGTCGTAGAGCTCCAATATCTCCAACAATGTTTTATGGAAATGCATAGAAACAGGATTGTCAACAAGACATTCATTAGTCTTTTCACAAAATTTGGAGATGTCAAAACTTGCGGAAGATTTACCAATTCTCCATGTAAATATAACCATGAACAACTTCCGTATGTGAGAAAAGTATCCTTCATCCCTGGAGTTCCCAAGAAGGGCAAAGCAAAGGCCTTCAATGTATCTACTCAAGAACCATTCCTGTCCCCTGTTTGTTATGTCATTTATATATGCTACCATATTTTCTGATTGTGAAATATGAGGATTTTCTAATGTCATGCTACCTAACATGTTTATTGGGATGAACATAGCATTTGAAACAAATGTGTTGTAGGCACTATCTTCCTTCATTACAGAGTTCTGTCTCATGACTATTAACATATTCTTGCATACGTATACTAAAGCTCCTTTTAATTCCGAACAAAATCTTTCTGTTGTATCTGTGCGTTTTAACATCTCTATTGTTATTAACCCAATCCTGTCCGTGGGTTTTCTCGCATGAGACGGTGCTCTCAGCACTAGTCCGGAACACAATCTTAACCTCTCTCCAGCTTTTGTACCTGACTCCTCATTTGATGACATTTGCGAGATGAGAGGGAAAATCGCTATGTTCCTTTTATCTTTATTTGTTTCTGTCACTCTGTGCCCATAAGCTCCTCCCAATCTCGAATACATGTTTATTATCTTAGATGTCATTAGTGCAGCCTTGGACTGTAATATCGTCTCAGTCATGTCTGACACAGCGTGTTCTACTATAGTCGCAATGGGATGCCCGTCTGTAGGTGGAGTATTTACTAGATCACCCATTGGTATATGTGTGAGGTACATATCATGTTTTTCTTCTAGACCGCATATGACTTCTTCATACCACTCAGGATATTTGCACTTTTGTATGCCTTTGCTTTCTGGCTGTTTCATGTCCTCAGAATATTCTTCATACGTCTTTTTCTTCTCTCCTATTCCCAATGCCGATTCTATTTTTCTGTGGCCAGGACAATTCATGGTGTTCATGAAATTGAAAGTTGATTTATTGGAACAATCCCATGCCTTTGTCAGACTGGATAGGATATCAACACTCAAAGTGCTATTCTCATGCATATTTTCCTTTCTGACTTCTATCAAATTCTCTAGTTGTTCATTTATGCAATTTATTACCCGATCAACACACATAGAGTCTTCCCTAGCTTCTACATGTATGTTTTGCACGAAATGTTCAGGGAGTATTTTGCCCTTATAAAACATTTTTTCACATCTTGTTACACTTCCTTCTAGGTTATCAAGATTCATTAGCAATTCTTTGGCAGTTATTGTCTTTGGTGCTGCCTCCTTAATATAAAGTTCTTCCATAGACCATTTTTCAAATTGATCTCTTAAAAGATCTTCCATCCATTTGTTCTCACAGGATTCTAACCATGGACTTGGAAATAAGTCTTGAATTGCTCCTTCTTCCAGCTTGAAAAATTCTGTGTTGATTCCCATTGTGCCCAATACTATTTTTCTTTTTAATAGCAGCCTCTGTACTTTTTCTTCTCCTTCTGCCCTCATATCTGGTAGATCTATCCACTCTCCAACAGTTTCTTCCCATTTTATGAGATACATTCCACAATTGTTCGGAATCTCGGATTTGGCTTGGTAATATCTGTTCAAAGCCCTCTCTCTACTGCTCGCGTATCTTATCATGATGAGTTTCTTTTTCTTCTTGTCAACAATGTCCCATGTTTTTGTTGGGGGATCAATCTTCCATTCCTTAGCTATATGGTTAGTGGTTATTTCAACTAGAGGCATATAGTTTAACATGCTGAACCTATAGTCTTTATCTGCTTCCATAGCTGTCAACTCTATCAATAGGTCTTCTTCTCTTGACCAATCTGCCTCTCCATAAATATCGGAGGGCGTCTCTGTCTTGAGCTCGTACTTTCACCTGCATAAACATTTCCGCTATGTCTCCGGAAATGGCTATGCGGTGTCGGCGGAAACGCATCATGACGCCGGGCAGCGACTGTAGCAAGTCCGGTCCCGTGAGAAGGAAGTCATTCAGTGACAGTCCTCTCGATTTCGCTGCAGCGTCATGAACTATTCTGAGCTTGTCTGGCTTCATGGGGTTGAACACGTCGAAATGGGGTAGGTACCACGTCCTTCCAGGTGTGCTCGCTTTGGGCGCCTTCTCTGCATATCCCTTCTGTGTGAGGGAGTCCATCTGTTCCACGTATCTGTCTCGAAGAGCAGGGTTGCTGTCGAGCTTCTTTTCTATTGAGACGAGCCTCTTGAGTGCTGTCCCGTAGCTATCTGGCATTTCACTATTTTCATTCTTCCACAGCATCGCTGTTTCTATGTGACCAACTTCTAATTGTTGAGTGTGACGACTCAAAATGTCTTCTGCCTTCTTCTCCGGATCTGAGTCTGGTCGCCTCGGATTAATAACCAGCGACTCCAGGGCGAAGAATTCACGAAGCTGCTCGTCAAGATCTTCATCGTTGGACGTAAGTCGGTTGACGTAGTGCACCTGCTGACCCAGTATTCTTGTGTGCGCGCCGTGTAATGTCCAGGCCATCGTTGTAAGTGAAGCGACGGGTTGGTGCTTCGGTCCTCTGCGGATCTCACTGGCCAATAATAGGTGCCAGTTATCTTGACCAATGAGGATCTTCGGTGCGCCTGTGTCGTAAATCAGCTGATGTCTTAGGTCGTCCAGGTGTTTGCAGTTTGCTACGTCCTCTTCGCTTACTGTCTGTGTTGACAGGTTGAGTTTCGGTATGGTGCGCGCTCTGAACGGCACCTTACTCTTGAACGAGCTCGCCAGAGTGATCGTGATCCTTCTTGAACAAGGAGTGTCGATCATGGTGTCACCTATCGCACCTATCTTCAGAGGGTCGATAGGGCCCTCTGCCCCGACTTGCTTCGCTATATCTTCGGCGATTAGGGAAACGGTTGATCCGTCGTCGAGAAGCGCAAACGTCGATACTTCTCCCGCCGGTCCGACGACTCGAACCGGTACCATCTTGAGATATGCTTGACTAGAAGTTGTGTGTGAGCTGGCCACCGTTTCCTTTGCTTCTTTCTTCTGTTCTGGGACAGCGGGCCTATCGACGCCCTCTGCAGCAGGCTTCTTGTTATAATGAAGAAGCCGATGGTGCTTGGCTGTACACCCCTTGACGTCACACTTCTTTGGTATGCATGTGTGACCAGAGCGACGACTTCGCAGGCAACGGAAACAGAGGTTGAGTTTCTTCGCTAGCTCCCATCTCTTGTCACTGGATCCCTCTTTGAACTTCGAGCAGTCGGTTGCTTGATGCCCTTCTCTGTCACAGACACGGCATTTAGGGGCCGTCATGTCCGTTGCTGTGTGGGTCCTCTGAGTGACGCGCTTGGAAGCCGTAGTCTCCCCGATGTTCTCAGGTGGAGCGAAGGCACTGCAGAAACGAGCTTGTTCGGTAACGAAGTCACTGAAGAGAGCGAGGTCCGGCAGTGACAGATGCTTCTCTGTGTACGTTCTGTACCACTGTACACGCAGGGAGTTCGGTAACTTCTCCGTCAGCAGTCGCATGAGTTCGGCGTTGATAAGGTAGTGTTCCTTCTTCAATGCGCGAAGAGTGACTATGCCGCTTCTTACTCGGCTTGCGAACGTACAGATGTCCTTAGGCGATTCGCTGCAGCGTGGCAGACCGCGTAGTCTGTCTGTCTCCGCTTGAGCGATTGAGTCTGGACATCCGAATTGTAGCTCGAGCTCCTTCATGATGTCATCTGGTCTGGCATGTCCGATAAGCTCCGAACTCACTGTCTCCAATGCTCTTTTCCTTGTAGGCTTCTTCTGAGTCTCGCTGTATTCTCAATATCATTGAAGTATCTTCGAGTTGTTTCATAGATGGCTTGGAATGAAAGCCATTCTGTATGCGCCCCGCTGAAATTCGGGAGCGTCATTATTACTTTCGACGCCGAGGGGCTATTCGATGTCCACGGTTCTGTTTTCTTGTCGGCGAGCGACGCTATAGCGGACGTCAACTCCGTTATGAAGAAACGGAGTGAGCCTTCCCCCTTGGTGTCTTCTATTGGCTTCGTTGCCTCTGTATTCTTCACTTCATTTTCTGTAGGATTCGACGAAGGCTGCGCTCGGAGATCCGCTATACTGTTGACGTCCACCACGGGGTCCTGTTGCACTCGGCTTCTATTTCTATTGTCCCCCTCGGCGGCGTTGTCCTCCTTCGTTGGCTCAGGTTCGGGTGCCTCTTCAAGCCAGGAACGCACGTACTCTTCGTTTGAGTTTCTATCATCCATATAGCCATCGGAATCTTCTTCCTTGGCTCTTTGAAGTGCTATATGAGCAAGTTCCAACCTAATTTTCAATAGGTTTTCCGTGCTCTTGAAATTTTACTATTTGTCCGCGTCGACCTATTCGCAGTCGACGGCGGCCTTCTATGTTCGTTACGGGCGTCACCCCGGGTAGTCATCGCCAAGGTTCGGCTGTACGTCTTGTTGAGAGCTTTCTTTGGTTGCTTCACTGTCCAATGTGAAGGCTTCACTGTTCTATCAGATGTCCCTTCTAATCTGTCTGTGCTCTCGGTAGCTGCTTCTTGTTCCAACTGTTCCTTTTCTATAGGCTGTGTCGTCACGGGTACGTCTTCGCTTTCCCTTGGAGAGACTGGGCGTGGCTGCAGCGGCGGTTGCTCGACCCCTTCAGTGGTAGATGGTGAACGTGGAGGCAGTTGGTGTCTGATAGCTGTAGTACTGCGTGATCTGTCCACATCCACTGTCCAAGCTTCAGGGGCTCTGCCTTGTGACCTTGTAATCGGCATGTTGAATTCGGTTCAGGTATTCAAACTTCAAGGCAGGGTATCTATGTTCACAGCACACTTTAACTTCACACTAATATGTCACTGTCTTCAAAGACGTACCCGTGTTTAATCTTCGGTGTTAATCCTTCAATGTTCAACACTAACTTCAAGTTCCACACTAAGTTCCACTATCTTCATACACAATTTTCAAGTTCAAGAACAAATCTTCAAAGTATAAGGCTTCGGGAATAAGTCTTCAGGCTTCAGGGATAATCCTTCAGTCTTCAGGGATAATCCTTCAGTCTTCAAAACAAAACTTCAAATCCCAAACTAAATTCTTCTATCTCCAAAGACAATCTTCAAAGTCCAAGAACAAATCTTTATAGTATAAGGCTTCAGGAATAAGTCTTCAGGCTTCAGGGATAATCCTTCAGTCTTCAAAACAAAACTTCAAATTCCAAAATAAATTCTTCTATCTTCAAAGTCCAAGAACAAATCTTCAAAGGATAAGGCTTCAGGAATAAGTCTTCAGGCTTCAGGGATAATCCTTCAGTCTTCAAAACGAAACTTCAAATTCCAAATTAAATGCTTCTATCTTCAAAGTCCAAGAACAAATCTTCAAAGGATAAGTCTTCAGGAATAAGTCTTCAGGTTTCATGGATAATCCTTCAGTCTTCAAAACGAAACTTCAAATTCCAAATTAAATTCTTCTATCTTCAAAGTCCAAGAACAAATCTTCAAAGGATAAGGCTTCAGGAATAAGTCTTCAGGAATAGAATAAGTCTTCAGGTTTCAGGGATAATCCTTCAGTCTTCAAAACGAAACTTCAAATTCCAAATTAAATGCTTCTATCTTCAAAGTCCAAGAACTAATCTTCAAAGGATAAGGCTTCAGGAATAAGTCTTCAGGCTTCAGGGATAATCCTTCAGGAACGTGACTTCAGGAATATCTCTCCAGGAATAAATTAGTGGAAACAGTCTTCATCAATTCTTCATACTAAATCTTGAAGTTTTCGGGAATGTGTGTGTGCAATAGTCCCTCGGGACAGTAACAGTCTTCGGGAACAAATCTTCTATTTCAGGGGCAACTTTCCATGTAAATCTTCGGTCTTCCAGAACAAATCTTCAGGAGTCTTGAAAATATCCGGCTCGCAAGGACCAGCAGATGTGCTCCAGAACAATTCTTCAGGAGTCTTGAAAATATCCGGCTCGCAAGGACCAGCAGATGTGCCGGACGGGCGTGATCGCTGGGTTCCAGGGTGAGGGAGGTTGTAATACCCAACCAGGGCTATCCCGGTATGAGGTCGGGCGTCTCCCAATCCACAGCGGCGCTGACGTCCTACACCTATAAGTTCCAGGTATCTTCAAGATTCCCGACTGTGGCTTCGTACTGATGTCTTCGTGTTCCGGGGTACTTACTTACATGAAAGGGGTTGAAAAATAATAACACCAAGTTGAAAGTTCTTTAACTGTTCAGGGAGCGATTCGGGTCCTTTTGAGGGGTTCACTTGATGACGTATTTTGAGCCGTAAAGTTCCTTGCTGATGACTACGAAATTAGCGGTCGTGACGCGCCCGCTTAAGTGGCTCGAATCTTTACCGTAACGAGGACCGCGAATTTCTCCCTGATTTTACGTTTATTTTTATTACGTTTACAAGCATTCTTACAGTTAAACCTCCCTAGTTAGGCACCCTATCCAGACATGTCATACATAACCGGATTCCTTGCGTAATCCCCTATCTATTGACACTACAGGAGCGACTGTGTGTCTTTCAGCTGAAAAGTTATTTCATTACAAAGGGGAAAACGGGTGAAAATTTACTATTATCCAGTCTGTCAGGTGGATTTCCTGTGAAACCCCTGAACCGATATTCAATTTCTAAACGGGTACCCAAAGTAGGTCTATCGAACTAAAGAAATCTAGTATTTTCATAGTTACATCTAGATTTTTCAGGGCGTGAAGCGCCTCTGAAGACTGTAAGAAAAAACGTACTATTTTGCCCCTGCTCGCAACCTGTGCTCATCAAAAAGGTGGACTTCCCATTTGACCACAGGTCCAAAAATTACATCCAGGGCTAGGTTTCGGTCTAGGCTACCTGGACGTACCAAAAAACTATAGGGAAACTATATACGTCCCACCCCTTTGATGCTCACAAGGTTGCGACCAGTGGGTTAAATAAAAAACGACTCAATTTCATCTTTAATAGCTTTCTAGTACATACAATATGATGTCTAGGCTAGAACTATACCTATTCTATCTTATTACGCTATAAAATACAACATTCAAAAGGTTTTACTACCAATTATTCACTAAGAACGTTTCAGAACTCAAGACCCTATCTGGGTACATGGGCGCACGTAGTGGTACGCCCGTTGTCTATTAAGTTTTAAAACATTCTTAGCAGTAAATTACTAATAGTTGAACAAAATTACGTATGGCGATGTTCCGACACGTACATACATTCTATTTAAGAAATTAGGGAATAAATAAACTAAGAAATTACTATAACATTAACAAATCTGAGTATGGTGACGCTCCGTCGCGAACAGATGTGTTGATAATATCTAAATGAATGGGCGCCAGGGACTATAAGTCCCGGATCCCGGAGCCGAGGAAGATGTTGAATTTTCTTAAAGATAAGCCGGTAGCCGCTCGGACGCAGAGCGCGGGAAAAACAATCGAGCCAGATGAATGCCAGATGCGTCACCGGCGCGCGCGGCGCGGCGGGGCGCCGCTCGGCCGCCCGATAATGTAAATAAAGCATTTTTACGACTTGGGTTTGTTTGAATGGTGCTAACACTTGTGTTTTTTGTTATGGTAAGGAACGGGGCTTTAAGATAGCGGAGTTTCGTTTGAAATAGGATAGTATTTACGTAAACACTACGTACGATACGTACGTACGATAGTATTTACGTAACTTTGTTTTCAAATAAATGGTTATAGTTCGAAAAAACGAGCGTTGACCTATATTGTTTAAGGTTTTAAATACATTATGTGTATATACTTAACGCAAAACACTAATAAAACCACATAGCATTAGTACAATATGTACTATTTACGAGCGTGCAAAGTTGAAAAAATTTGCCGACGGCAAAAAAATAACAATGGCCGCCAAGACAATGGAAACAAAATGTTGTTTTATAAATATAAATCTGATACGTAGAATAAAAATATTGGTACCTGTGGAAAGCTTATTTAATGCTTCAACTTTGTTATAAAAGTAGTGGTATTAGAATAACACACTGTACTAAAATAAGGATCTGAAAACACATACACGTAATAACAATAAACATGAATCGGTCAGCGCCGGTTGTGGAATAAAACCGAAATTACGTACTATTTTTTCACTCACCGACCTTGAAATCCTGCAGTAATTCACTTCACTATAATATTTATCACACACTTAACAGGCCATAGCACTTCAAACACTTGAAAACCCACTTAAAACACAAATTATTTATCATGTAAACAAAACACGCGCGAGTCCGTACGTCACTGACAAGACGCCATATTTTTTTAATTATTTGATTTTTTTGGTTGAACGCTTGTAGTTTTGTCATACATCTGAATACGCGGCTTTTAAGCACGAAATCGACTAAGCAATCGGATACAGTGTGCCACAGATCTTTTAAAAATGAAAAATTGAATAAAGTTTATCGGATTTCGATTAATTAAAAGGTTACGCGAGTGGACGCTAGCGTGCGGCGCCACTTTCTATGCGGCGACTTTGGTCACCTCATCCACTCCAGCGGGTAGGCAGGTGTCGACTCCGGGGTCTTTTTTTAAATTTTGAACACCGGCTTCCAACTAGGGAAACCTGTCAGGTAATATACCGGTTCTTACCGGAACCGTTTGGTGTTATATTAAAATGAAAAAATTCTGACATTTTACATTTTAAAAGTTCGGTTACTTTCGAATACAACTCATCAATATCCGTGTTATTACAAATAATTTTATATTTTGTATTGAATGACTTAAGTTGCTGCTCATTCGTTTTTGGTAAGACAAAGTGGGCAAACAATTCGAAATTAATCTTGAGACAAGTATTTTTCATTAAACATGAATGTATAAGTTTAAGGATATCATGTTTATTCTGACACAAGAACGCCTCCGGTGCGAGGTATTCAGCATCTTGTGCTGGATTTAAACGATATGTTATGATTCTATTTTTGAAAGCACTTGCAATAATATGAATATTTTCAAATTCGCTTTGCAATAAACTATTAGACTTGTGAATATTGGTTCTCAAATGATATTTCATTTCATTCATCGGTAATTTCATGAAACATGTTTTGCATTGTCTATAGTCTGGATTATTTGTACATTGCATTCGGTGAGTAGACGGGGTTTGAACTGTAAATAAAACAAAACACATTCTATTATGGTTATATACTTTCATTACATTTGTATTATGATTAATAACATACCAATATTAACTACTATAGTAAATTTTTAAAAAACAAGCAAGTGAGTAAGTACATTTAACATAATTAAGAAAATATTTTATTATAACTATATTATTATATGTATATAATATCTACTAAAAATAACTGCTGACGTAGTCTATAGGACAGTGCTTGAACTCTTTATGGGTTTCTTTTAAAAAATCTTTTAAGTACTTCCATGCTGGCGTATCATCATTAGTTCGATTTTTAACACTAATGATTGCATGCCTCCATCGATTTATAGGCGATATACGCTCTACCTCATCGTGATCGTATATCTTTACTTCTATAAAAAATTTACCCTTTTTGTTTTCAAAGGTCTGCTTACTTATACCCTTGGCTACTCTACGGGTATAATACGAATGCAATGGTGCTATTTTGTTACCCGAGGTATTTGCAACGGCCTCCTCTTCCTGCTCATCGTCGCTGTCGGTCCCGAACAGATCGTGCGATGTGGCTCTCATGCTGGCGCTGATGGGCTTGATTGTGGTCTTACTATGTTTCTTCCTCTTCTTAACCTCGGCGTTCGATAATTCTTCGTCCGCCAACCTCTTGCCGACCAGTGACGAAGATGAAGCTCTGGAGTCCTTCGGTTTTTTCGATTGCTGCTGTTGCTGATGCTCGGCCTCATCGTCGGAAGAGAAAAGATGGGTAGCTGTTTGTTTCGACCTGCAACAATACAATTATATTTATGTAAAGTATGAGACAACAAAGAAAAACATTGCGCAAGACATAGTTCAGTACATGATTGAATTACATTGCTTTAATTGAAATAATAGATTAAATACATAAGAAAAGGTAGATTCATTATTTAACCAAGACAGATTAATCGATTAGTAAACAATTTGAGAAATAATGAATAAATAAAATGTAAATAGATAAAATTGGTTGAATCGAGGAAAAAATTAAACGGTTGAATAGATAAAATGAATGAATAGATGACATTGATTGAATCGAGGAATAAATGAAACGGTTAAATAGATTAAAAGAGTCAATAGATGACATTATTCACCAGTGAACAGATTGAAATGATAATAAATTACTTACATTATTTTCTAAGTCCGCTGAGTGTTGCTTGGTGTACTGATGTTCTGTTTTTGATGCAGGAATTCAGGAGCACCGAGTCCTTTCACTGATGTTTTGGTAACGAAGTGTAGCCCACAACCCGTTATATAGTGGTAAAAACGCGTCACGCATAACCAAATTTGTAAAAATGCATAATTGCAAAAATAAGTTAATCACAAAGATTGCAAGCACAGCATTATAGTTCGATAAAACTCTGTAGACGAGCGTTTTAAACGCAGAGTTTTAAACGCTTAATAATTTATTAGTCATCACAGATGCCGCTAAAATACTTAGAATATCAATTGTGACTCAAGCAAATCATTAGAGATAAAATGAATACATACATAAGTAATTGATATAAAGTGCTATTTTAATATTAAATTTGTTAGAGAGACAAACGCTGCGGTTATAACGCTCGTCTATAGATTGCAGTGCAGCTTTGTGCACGTGTCACATACTGCTTGCCATATGGAGAGCCTTAAGTTTTGAATTACATTACATACATAAAACGAAATTAAATTGAACTTTAATGACAAAAAAAAATATCGATTATTATCTATATAAACCAGGCAAGATACCAATGAAAAATCATTCAAGTGGTTTTCTCTGCTCTACGATGTCGGTAAGTAGATAATTTATATCAAAAAGTTTTTTAAATTATTAATAAAAATATTAATAAGTCCTGTACATTATCATTTAATTTTCAATATTCAAAGAGCGATCTATACTAGTATAGTTCATTGTCTTCATCAACTTGTAATGTCTTATTTATAAATATATATAAATACTCTTTTGTTCCAGATTTCCAGCGATAATTTCCCCGCTAATTCTTCATACTCACCGATTCCTGCTGAACAAACATTACGCCAAAAAGTGGTCAACTATTTGGAGAGAGAAAGACCATTTCAACCGTTCCAATTTGAAGACACACCACCATGCAGCATCAGTAACATCAGCGGTAACAACAATAATAAAAGACGAAGACATGACGTTGTATACTCATACATACAGAAACCATCCACGGGTCATCGCAGTAAAATAATACGAATTCAAGTTTTTGACGCTGAAGAATTCATAAATTCGCCATGTGATTGTAGTGCCAATATATGTGTCCAACATGTTGAGGGGAATGTATTTAATGATGATATCTATAAATGTGTAAAGGATATTGTAAGCAAATTGCATAAAAAGATGTGAAATTGTGAATAGACTAGCAATTCCATTTCCGTTGTTTTATTTCCATCACCACTTCTGCTAAAAAAGTCACCTACCTACAAATTATACAAATAGATAGATACACTTTGCAAACATACAACTTTGCATCACGAGTCAAATTATATTGAACCTTATTACCTAATTAAATTGACTTAAAACTTTATTAATATAACGACCATGCACATTTGTCTATGCAATATACTTCTTATTATTCATCTCGATACTCATTATGTAAACCTATTTTTTTCTCATAGATATACATTTGGTATATGGTATATAGGCTTAATCATAATACTACATGCTGATTTATGACGTAAATTAATAATTAAAGCTTAATAGCTGTGAGGCACACGATGGGTAGAAAAGAATGCGATCCGTTTCCTTAACGGGAATGGCAAAGTAATTGCTATGTAAACAATCAGTCGCGCCTAACAACTGATTCGTAGATGCGATTTTAAACGATTACGAATATAGTATTTCCTCAGAGACACATCGCTGCATCATACATACCTAAATAAAAATTATATGTTGAGTAGGTAATATAGTATCAGTCACAGTCATATCGTACAGTAATATAGTATCATTCATAGGTTACTGATATGAACAGCACATTTTAATAAAATGCATGTTGTTTGTGAGATTGCTCCATTCATCCACACTACAACACAATTACAAGATTCCCCCAAGAACCTTCATTTTGGACAGAAGATCCTGAATACAACACCCATTTTGAATAAAGGATACTGAGTACAACACTCATTCTGAATAGAACACTCATTTCGAAAAGAGAATTTTGAATAGAGGATTTCTGAATACAACACACATTTTGAATAGAGGATTTCTGAATACAACACTCATTTTGAATAGAGGATTTCTGAATACAACACTCATTTTTGAATAGAGGATTTCTGAATACAACACTCATTTTGAATAGAGGATTTCTGAATACAACACTCATTTTTGAATAGAGGATTTCTGAATACAACACTCATTTTGAATAGAGGATTTCTGAATACAACACTCATTTTGAATAGAGGATTCTGAATACAACACTCATTTTGAAATGTGTATTGGGAGTACCTGGATCTCTTGATCCAGGTACCCCAATACACACCTACTTACGGGGTATACCGTGTACCAAGAAAACGCCGTCTTCTAGTTTCTGCGCTATAGCCTTACCAACAGCTCTACGTAAAGGAAACAGTAAACAGTACTTCGTAAAACAGCACACGACAACTAGGAGATATGTGAATCCCGCTCTGGACCGGGGCAACGGACCTACCAAGTCAATGCTTATGGTTTCAAACGGCTTGGAACACTCTTTCGCATCCCCCAAGAGACCAGGAGGAGGTAATTGTGAGTGTTTATAGGCGGCGCACTTGTCACATTTACCAACGTAGCTAATCACATCTTTATACATGTTAGGCCAGTAGTATCGGAGTGCAAGTCTTTTGTAGGTTTTAAATACTCCGAAATGTGGAGATAATTCGCCACTATGGTGGCTCTTTAATAATTCTAGTCGATTGCCCTCCGGTACTACCTGCTTCCAATCATAATCACTAGCCACCCCGAATTTATTTTTAGAATAACGGTAAAGTTTATCGTCCTTAATAATAAAGTTAGGGCACGATCTGGGAGTACTGACACATTTATCCCACAACCCTTTAAACCAGGTGTCAGAGACGGGCACTTTAATTTCCAGCACCGGAACGCCACGAGATAGGGCATCTGGAACCACATTGTCCCTACCTTTGCGGTGCTCAATGGTGAAGTTGTAAGGCGACAACCGACGACCCCAACGGGCTAATCGACCAGAGGGATTGGTTAAATTAAAGAACCATTTTAAGCTAGAGTGGTCGGTTATCACTTTAAACGCAGGACCGCCTTCCACGTAGGGACGAAAGTGTTCAATGGCGAAGACCACAGCGAGGGCTTCACGCTCCGTTGCTGAATAGTTGCGTTCCGCCGGATTAAGCGAACGACTGCTATAGGCTATCGGGTGCTCCTCCCCATTTATAACCTGAGTCAGAGTGCCCGCAATCCCAAAACTGGATGCGTCACAATGTATCTCAAAAGGTTGAGAGAAGTCTGGACAAGCCAATACCGGAGCAGATACCAATGCCTCTTTCAAGGTTGAGAACGCGGTTTCTGTCTCAGCCGTCCACTGAAAAGGTGGCGCTTTTTTGCTCGTACTTGTTAGTGCGTTTAAGGGGGCCGCTATCGTACTGAAATTTTTAATAAAACGTCTATAGTAGGAGGCCGTTCCAAGAAACATTTTCACTTCCTTACGGGTTGTGGGAGTTGGAAAGTCAACAATCGACTGAACTTTCGACGGGTCAGTGTGCAAACCATGCTCGTCCACTATGTAACCCAGATATTTTAATTCTCGTCGAAAGAAACAGGACTTAGGTAAATTAATTGTCAAATTAGCCTGCCTTAATTTATCGAAAACCCGTTTAAGTAGCGAAATGTGCTCCTCGAAGGTTGATGAGCAAATAATGATGTCATCTAAGTATACGAACACCTTATTACCAAACTCTGGGCCGAAAAGCCTGTCCATTAATCGCTGTTGGGTGGCTGGGGCTCCCGTCAACCCAAAGCACATTACTTTAAAATGGAACAAACCTCGACCTGGAACAGTGAATGCTGTTTTTTCTTTGGATGAATCGGAGTCCAACTCGATTTGCCAAAATGCAGATTTCAAATCAATCGATGATAGGTATCGCGCGTCCCGCAATTGGTCTAAGATGTGAGAGACGTAGGGTAGTGGATACGCATCTTGCTTGCTGACCGCGTTCAGCTTTCGGCTGTCCAGGCAAAATCGCCATTCCCCATTCGGTTTTGGAGCTAGTAGAACCGGGTTATTCCACGCGCTATTGCTAGGTTCCACCACTCCCATCTCCAACATCTCATCCAGCTGACGGTTAAGTTCCTTGAGGCGTTCAGGTGATAAAGGGTAAATAACGCTGTTTAATAGGACGAACATCCCCTGTGTCTATTTTATGACGCAACAGATGGGTACGACCTAATCCTTTTGCCTCAAAGGAAACGTTTTCGAAATCTTTAATTAATGACTCCGCTTCATGCTTTTGAATTGGTGTTAATTCGTCAAAAGGCTGTAGGTGCCTAACCTCCGAGACGCATGTATGGCCTCTATTGTTTGTTAAATATTGTAAAGGCAGTTTATTAAAAATGTTTGGTGCCAAATTAAAGGTCTTCCAGAAATCAACGCCAAAAATCAACGGTGTGGTGATGTCTGGAATAACATAGAATTTAATAACCTTAGTCACTCCCATGAGAGTCACTGGTAAAAATAAATAACCCTTCACGGATGCCCGCGAATCATTGGCAGTTACGATGCTGCCCAACTGCGTATCGGCGTGCAGAGTCGCACCAGCCCTTATGAATTGCTGGGCAACATCGGAACCCAACACCGAAATGCAGGAACCCGAGTCGAGTAAACCGTAATAATACTCATCGTATATGGAAACAGTTAAATGTGGACGACTATCGTCCGTAGTTTTATATCGGACTGTATCAACCCTTAGTGATTTAAAAAATAATTTTAAATATTTTAAATAATCGTCCCAATCGGACTTATCAAAATTTTGGCTGTAGTTCCGTAAATTTAGTTTTTTGAATTGCAGGTTGAACAGGACTTAGCATCCTTCTGCTTGTTATTGCACGTAGGGCACGATGGTGCACGTACGCCTTTCTTGCCGCAACGGTAACACACAATTGCTGTGGATTTGCATTGTAATAACGAATGCCCTTGAACCCTACAACGAACACAGAACAACGAACTCGATTCAGCTTGCACGGCTTCAATTCTTTGTAAAGCTTTCGGGGCTCTGTATGCCAAGTCTGCTGCAACAAAAGAAGACGTTGGTTTGGGCGGTTCATGGAACTGAGCCCTGCTATGGAAACCTAGCTCCAGTTGTCTACACTTTTCCTTCAAGTCGTCCAGCGTGTTGACAGTCATTATTGACAACCCCGACGTGTATTCCGGTCTCATGTTGAACTTGATCCGTGCCAAGCGATCGTGTTCTGGAACCTTAAAAGACAGCCTATTGTACAAATTTTCCATTACTGCTATATATATACAGGACAGCTCAGTTGACCCCTGCGTTCTGTTAGTTATTTCTGAAATGAGACGCATATCGTAATCAGGTGGAGCGAAAGCTGAGAGCAACTGCTTCTTCAGTTCCGCCCAATCAGTAACCGACGCCTTAATTCCACGGTACCACAATAAGGCTCCGTCCGAGAAAAGATCTATAGCCGAACTATGTAAGGAGGCTTCGCTAATATCTCTGGCCTCGCAAAGCTCCTCAAGGCGCTCAATAAACACTTTTACGCAACCTGTACCATCAAATTTAACACCTAGGGCCTTAACTGTTTCTTTCCTGCAGGAAATGATGACGTCCCTTGGCTCCGAATCTGACTTAACCTTCGGTGTCTCCTCGGCGGATGTAAAGGACTGATGAAAGCTCGCGTTGACCTTATTAATTTGTGGTGTAACCACAGTACATTATAATAATAATATTACATTTACTAACTAAATTATATATACTATAAAATACTTTACATACTAATACACAAAGTACAAACATACACAATAACACTTAACATAATAATAAACCAACTTACCAGTACTGCAGAATCGCATCGTTGAGTGGTCGTCGTGTCGTACCGTGTAATAGCGCATCGAGTCCCGCTACTCACCAGAACAAAGGAAGCCTAGAAACATCGCCGGCGCACCGACCCGCGCGCCCGCGCCAACCAGTCCGTCTCGCTCGCTCACGGCCGACGCACGCTCGCTTGCTCCGCGAACATAATCCTTCTGCTTACGCTAAATCGCAATACTTGCCTGTTTATGCTGTTGTATTTATAATATTAGTAGTGAGAATAAACTGTTGATAAAGTGTCTGGACCGTTTCATTGTGTTCCCTGAAGAAGATCTTACATACACCGAACAGAAGACGCTCACAAGCACAACACTATCATCTCCTACATTGGTGACCCCGACGTGATTGGACACTACACGGAACGGCATAAAACCGTAAGCTAGTGAAAACCAAATTTAAAAATGTCTCAAAATAAAAAGCCTTCCGACAAACAAGGTGACGAAGGCAGGTCGCATTCCAAAGAAAGGACATTTACACCTTCCGACATTTGTCGTGTCGGTGTACGACTCCCACCGTTTTGGGCAGAAGAACCAGCAGTCTGGTTTGCGCAAATAGAAGGAAGTTTTGCGCTCTCAGGTGTCAAGGATGACGACACCAAATATTATTACGTCAGCTCGCACCTGGAAAACCGTTACGCCGCAGAGGTGAAAGATATTTTAATTAATCCTCCAGCTAGTGGCAAATACGAAAAGTTAAAAAGTGAGCTAATTAAAAGGTTATCCGCTTCGCGCGAAAAAGAACTTACCCAGTTGCTGATGCATGAGGAACTAGGAGACAGGCGACCATCCGCGTTTCTTCGACACCTGCAACATCTAGCGGGCCCAGACATACCGGACGATTTCATAAAGACTGTGTGGACCAGCCGCTTACCGGGTAATATACAAATAGTTGTAGCATCGCAGCCAGAGTCATCACTTTCTGCACTCGCAAACCTGGCAGATAAAGTACACGACCTCGTACCACCCGCGCTTCAAGTGGCCGCCACGGACGCAGTGCCCAATTCAATTGCCGAAAAATTGTCGAAAGAGATAGCAGAGCTCAGTCGTCAAGTGAAGGCCCTCTCAACAAGAGATTCTAGATCCAGGTCGAAGAACAGAAGCCAAAGGGAAAGGAGCAACACGCGTTCCCACTCAATTTATAAAAAGTACCCAACCTGTATTTTTCACCACAAATATGGAGAAAAGGCGCGAAGATGCCTAAAACCTTGTGATTATCAATCAGGGTCGGGAAAAGCCAAAGGCAGTCATTAGTAGCGACACATGATTGCCATAGTACAACCACCGGTCGCTTTTACATAACGGACAGAAGGACAAAAATGCAGTTTTTAGTCGACACTGGGAGCGACATCTGCGTTTTTCCCCGCTCCGCCCTGAAACAAAGGCGACCACGTACTACCGAACTCAACGTCTTCGCAGCGAATGGAACACCAATTGCCATATACGGTGCCCAGCAAATGGAACTTGACCTAGGGCTTCGCCGGGCATTTTCCTGGCAATTCATAATTGCTGACGTCACAAAGGCAATTATCGGAGTCGATTTTTTATCGCATTACGACTTAGTAGTAGACTGTCGTAACAAACGCCTGATCGACAACAAGACCAGCCTGTCAGCAAACGCAAACCCAGTTCCTGCATCAGATGCCATAACTTCAGTTAAAACGATAACAGGGGAGTCAAAGTACTTGAACCTTCTTCGAGATTTTCCCGAAATCACTCGGCCAGCAGGTGCACATCGGGTCATACGTCACAATACGGTTCACCACATACGAACAACCGCCGGACCGCCCGTATATTGCACTCCAAGAAGACTTGCCCCGGACAAACTGAAGATCGCGAAACAGGAGTTCGAAGAAATGCTGAGAATAGGGACAGCACGACCGTCTGAGAGCCCATGGTCGTCGCCCCTTCATCTCGCCGCAAAAAAGGACAACGGATGGCGACCATGCGGCGATTACAGAATGCTAAACGCACGAACGATCCCCGACCGATACCCTATCCGGCACATCCAGGACTTCACTCAGAACATAACTGGCTGTCAAATATTCTCGAAAATCGATTTAATAAAGGCGTACAACCAAATACCAGTAAACCCCGAGGATATTCCCAAAACGGCCATAACAACACCTTTTGGAATGTTCGAGTTCCCTTTTATGACGTTTGGTCTTAGAAACGCGGGACAAACGTTCCAAAGATTCGTGGACGAAATGACTCGTGACCTGGACTTCTGCTACACGTACTTGGATGATTTCCTAATATCATCCCCCGACGAAGAGACCCATTACCGCCATTTACGCCTCCTCTTTGAACGATTAAAAGAATATGGAATGGTCATAAACACTTCCAAATGTGTTTTCGGGGCAGAAGAAGTAACATTCCTCGGCTGCAGCGTATCTCGTGCAGGCATCCAACCACTGGATGACAAGATCCAAGCCATAAAGGACTACCCCATCCCGAAAACCGTTAAGGAACTCAGGAGATTCCTGGGGATGATTAATTTCTATCGTCGCTTTATAAAAGACGCAGCCTCATCCCAAACGCCATTGCATAGCCTGCTTACCGGATCTGTAAAGGGAAATCACCCCATAAATGTCATCGGAGAAGCACTAGAAGCATTTGAAGGCTGCAAGAAGAGCTTATGCCAAGCAGCTCTCCTCGCGCACCCGGACATGGACGCCAAACTAGCGCTAGTCACGGACGCATCAGACGTCGCAATCGGAGGAGTTCTACAGCAGGAGAAAGACGGAGAATGGCAACCCCTCGCCTTTTTCAGCCGTAAATTGAGTACATCACAAAAGAAATACTCGCCGTACGACAGAGAACTGCTCGCGATTTACGAATCCGTGAAACATTTCCGACACTTCGTGGAAGCAAGGCACTTCACGGTATTTACAGACCACAAGCCCATCTGCTTCGCTTTCCAGGGTCACAAAGAAAAATGTTCACCAAGGCAGTTTCGCCATTTAGATTACATAGGACAATTCACGACAGACATCCAACACATATCGGGAAAGGACAACATAGTTGCCGATACTCTCTCAAGAATAGAGGAAATCATACAGCCTGTCGAGTCGAAGAACTTGGCCATTACACAGCGTAACGACCCAGAACTAAGGCAACTCTTAGAAGGTGGATCTTCGCTTAAATTTGTCAAAGTAACTGTACCTGGAACAAAACTGGAACTTTACTGCGACGACAGCACTCAGAGCCTACGACCTTACGTCCCAAAAGAGCTCAGGAAGCAAGTCTACGACAGCCTACACTCACTTAGCCACCCTGGCGCTAAAGCCACCGCAAAATTAGTGGCTCAGCGTTACGTATGGCCAGGAATAAACAAAGATTGTCGCGACTGGTCCAAACTCTGTCACGCATGCCAACGCTCAAAGGTCACCAGGCACGTAACACCACCGATGGGCACCTTCAAGCTACCGAACGGCAGATTTACCTACGTGCACATTGATATCGTCGGACCCTTACCCCTCTCAGATGGCTACCGTTATTGTCTCACCGCCGTGGATAGATTCACTCGATGGCCCGAGGCAATCCCCATGCAAGACATAACCGCTGAAACAGTGGCCAAAGCTCTCGTTCGTAACTGGATAGCACGTTACGGTTGCCCCACAGAGGTCGTAACAGATCGCGGGAAGCAATTTGAGTCCGCACTGATGAAACAGCTCTCAGAACTTGCCGGATTTCAACGCAACAGAACCACTGCGTATCATCCTGCAAGCAACGGAATGGTAGAACGGATGCACAGACAGCTTAAGGCCGCTATAATGTGCCATGGAACCCTAAAATGGACGGAAAGCTTACCTCTGGTACTGCTAGGAATGAGAAGCGCCTTCAAAGAGGACATTCAAGCGTCACCCGCCGAACTCCTTTACGGTGAACCCCTTAGACTGCCCGGAGAGTTTCTGCAGCCAATCGCCGACCAGCACATGACCAGCGACCTCACCGAGTACTTAGCACGACTACGTTCCATTATGAACAATATCCGCCCTCGGCCAGCCGCAAGACACAGCAGACGGAACATCTTCGTGTTCCGAGATTTACCTTCTGCCACTCACGTTTACGTCCGAGATGACACCGTGAGAGGATCCCTTCAGCCGGCATATACTGGACCATACCTTGTCCTGCAACGAGACACAAAAGTTTTTAAGCTGCTTGTCAAAGGAAAAGAACAGACAGTATCAATAGAGAGGTTGAAACCAGCCTATATACTTACGCCAGATACTCGTTCAGAGACTCGTCCGCTGGAAAATGAAGCACCAAACACAAAAACCAATGATAACGAAGTAAGAACTACTCGTTCAGGAAGAAAAGTGAGAATCCCTGACTATTATCGCCCATCCTAGGATGGTCTCAAGGGGGGAGTCATGTGGTGTAACCACAGTACATTATAATAATAATATTACATTTACTAACTAAATTATATATACTATAAAATACTTTACATACTAATACACAAAGTACAAACATACACAATAACACTTAACATAATAATAAACCAACTTACCAGTACTGCAGAATCGCATCGTTGAGTGGTCGTCGTGTCGTACCGTGTAATAGCGCATCGAGTCCCGCTACTCACCAGAACAAAGGAAGCCTAGAAACATCGCCGGCGCACCGACCCGCGCGCCCGCGCCAACCAGTCCGTCTCGCTCGCTCACGGCCGACGCACGCTCGCTTGCTCCGCGAACATAATCCTTCTGCTTACGCTAAATCGCAATACTTGCCTGTTTATGCTGTTGTATTTATAATATTAGTAGTGAGAATAAACTGTTGATAAAGTGTCTGGACCGTTTCATTGTGTTCCCTGAAGAAGATCTTACATACACCGAACAGAAGACGCTCACAAGCACAACACTATCATCTCCTACAAATTCTACACAAATAACCGCTAAGCTGCTTGTCAATGGCTGCATAATCGGTGCTGAGATCAGTTGGGGGAGTAATCCTACTCAAGCGATGATACAGGTGGAAACCTAAAGCCCTAGCGCGGTTTAATTTTTTAAAACTGGAAGGGTACCTATCCAGTACATCACCGATTTCGGGCAGTTTGGCCTTGATTGCCTGTAACTCGGTTTTCGGATCTAAATTTGTCTCCACTATATCGTCGGTACATACCAATTTACTGAGATCCCTAATTTGAACACGTAGTTCCTCCACAGTTAAAGCAGGTTTTGCGTCTCGGACCAGTACTTCATATATGAGCTCATCCTTGCGTAATAGATTGAAAGTAATGGGTCGTTCCATTGTGTAAATTTTAAATTATTTAAAGTAAACTGAACTGAAAACAGGCTGTCACAATTTACAATCTCATACAATGTGTGAATAATATTATGTATAGTAAACGCAGTTACTATATTAGCAGTATCGTAGTTTGAATTATAATATAGGCTTTATTTTCTAAGGACAAAAATCCTTCCATTAAACGACACAGGTTAAAAAAATAGTAAAATGTATTGCGGCAAGAAATGTAAAAATTATGTAAAAGTAAATAAAAGTGTATAAAACAGTACAAACACATAAACATGAACACATTAATAAAGGATTCCCGCGCGACGGTTTTTTCTTAATAAATAGATTACTTAGAAGGTTCTAGAAACAGTACTCTGGCTTATAAGGTACAGCAATAGACGTAACCTCTATCTCCAACCAATACACACGTTGGTCGCCACTGTTACATTTGAGCTTTTATCCCTCTAGAGGTAATGGAACCCAAGCCCAAATGCAAGGTGGTTAGGTATTAGAAGGTAAGGAAACTACAAACTGTTGGTAACAACGTATATTTATAAAAAAATAAAATAAACCCCTAAATACATTAGGTGGGTGACGATAAATGTCACCCAATATGCCAGCCAGCTTAAGGTTCGGTAATAGAACTATGGTCGTGGGGGGTTGGAGATAAACCCAGTACTGTTCCTATGTTTTTTAAAATTAAAAACTTAAACTAGAATCTTCCAGTTATGATGTGTAGTTAAATTAGTAAATGAATGGGCGCCAGGGACTATAAGTCCCGGATCCCGGAGCCGACGAAGATGTTGCATTCACTTCCAGATAAGCCGGTAGGCAGGTGTCGAACCCGGGGTCTTATATTAGATATTGAACACTGGCTTCCTACTAGGGAAACCTGTCTGGTAATAAACCGGTTCTGACCGGAACCGTTTATAAATTAAAATGATATATATAAAAAAAAAAACCGTCCCGCCTGCGCTATCGCTAGACGGACTCTGCCAGCCGCACAGTCGCTTCCGCTCGAGGCTTCTGGCCGACTCGAGGAATGGGTCTCGCGTCCAGGCTCCAGACACTCCTCTAGATCCTGGCGGCGAGACGAATCTCGCGAGGTGCCTCTCCTGGAATCGACAATACGGAGGCCTCATAATATAAGGTGAAACTACATTACTTTACTTGACGTTTAAGAGAGGTGACCGAGCTTGGAAATCTAGGAGGCTAAAACATTAGCCGGTTATCATGGCGTGGTGGAAAAATAAGAATGAGGATTACCCACGTGGCGTCTACCAACTCCGTAACAAGGGCTCATTGTGTTCCCTTGAACTATAATTTAATACCGAGGTCAACACTGAGGAATTTTCCATGGCCTATCTATGGTAAATAGTCAGCGGTTCCAATACTCACGGTTGATGAAGGAGGGAATCACTTGACTGCAAGACTCTCGACTGGCTAGATATCAATGCGGCTCTGCGCAATTTGGAATCCTGTAATAAATATCCATAGATCACGTCAGTATTGTTTTAACAACAAGGGAAGACCACTCACAGACTCTAATAGACCAAAATCATCACCTTTTAAAACATGGAATAAGGTTTGTATTAACCTCAAGCGTGTTCACATCACGGGCAATTAGACGCCATCTCCCATCAATCATTCAGTCATAGATCACAACCGATATTGGACGGAACATTCATATATGGTAAATAGTCAGCGGTTCCAATACTCACGGTTGATGAAGGAGGGAATCACTTGACTGCAAGACTCTCGACTGGCTAGATATCAATGCGGCTCTGCGCAATTTGGAATCCTGTAATAAATATCCATAGATCACGTCAGTATTGTTTTAACAACAAGGGAAGACCACTCACAGACTCTAATAGACCAAAATCATCACCTTTTAAAACATGGAATAAGGTTTGTATTAACCTCAAGCGTGTTCACATCACGGGCAATTAGACGCCATCTCCCATCAATCATTCAGTCATAGATCACAACCGATATTGGACGGAACATTCATAAAATCTCCCTTGACTCGGGTAAAATTCATCTAAGATCACGGACGTTAAATATTGAACTTAAGACACAAACTTCTTGAAAATCACCGACAACTGTCCAACCTCACGTTTAAACGCTGAAACAATCCAAACTTCCAAGACCCAGACCAATTAACAAATTATTAACGTAATTTCTAATACTAAAAATTATCCTGTTGGCTAATTTTCCCAGGTTTGCTAATTATCTCAGCAAAATACACTCACCGGCACGGAAACTTGGCCACATGCGAATTTATCGATAATTCGTATTCAAATATATTTTTAACACTGAATTAAGGGTAGGTATACTCTATAAGTGTTTCTTATGCTTTTAGAACTTAGTTATCACAAAATGAGGACACCATTAAGCATGTTTTCGAAATTAGGCACTTTCGCAGAAAAAAAGGATTATGCACTATCAATTTAAAAACACTACAAAATGAAAAAAGTACCAAATTTCATAATTGTCTCTACGTTTTAATATCGGGTGTTTCCTCCTCTTGCCCTAATAACAGCTTGCATACGATCTGGCATGCTTTGAATGATGTTTCTGATATCAACTTGCAGTATGTTTTCCCAAGCGTCCAGTGCCGCATTTCTAAGTTGATTTAGAGTTTCTGGTGGGTCGGAGGTGGACTTAATCTTTCTTTTGAGCATGTCCCAGATGTGTTCTATAGGGTTTAAGTCTGGACTACGTGCTGGCCACTGCAATTTTGTAATGCCAACATCTTGAAGGTATTCTTCAACGCAACGTGCAACGTGTGGGCGAGCGTTGTCGTGCATAAGAAGAAATTGGTCGTACCCAATGAACCCCGAATATGGCAAAACATGTTCTTGAAGGACCTCCTCGATGTATCGGGTTGCATTTAAGCGGTTATTAACAATAACTAACTCCGTACGAGCATCGGAACTTATTCCTCCCCAAACCATTATAGAGCCTCCATGAAAACTCACAGTTTGTGTGGTGGTAATGGGTAGAAACCTCTCTCCTCTTCTTCTCCACACTCGCTCCCGACCATCTGGAGCACGCAAAGCGATTCGACACTCATCTGTGAACAGTACTCTAGCCCATTGCTCATGCGTCCAGCTGGCGTGTTCACGTGCGAATTGAAGTCGAGCTACTCGATGATGTCTGAGAAGTTCAGGACCGCGTGCTGGTCTACGGGCTTTTAGGTTTACTTCCTCCATTCGTCTTCTCACTGTTCGCTCACTAACATTTATACCTCTTGCGGTTTGGAGCCGCTGGCGTATCTCAACAGCGGTAAGGTAGCGATTTCTTAAAATTTCCAGGACAATAAACCGATCGTCCCGGGCCGATGTGCATCTGACACCTCCGCTGCCTGGTCTGCGGGAGTAGTGGCCTGTCTCCTGGTATCGTTTCAGGGCATACTGCATTGACGAACGTGGTACATTAAGCACCACAGCAACTTCGCGCTGTGTCAATCCTTGATCGATTAAGGCAACAGCCTGTGCAACCTGTGCAGGTGTTAATGGCATTTTTATTGTTTATAAAGCACCTTTAGTGTTTAAATTAAAAGCACGAAAACACAATTATTGAATAACTTAACCGTAAACATTCACAATACACAAATTTAAACGTGCAACTTAGTCGCTCAAGACACGGGATTCAAATAAAAATTAAAAGTTACGTTACAGTGCACTCAAACATAATGAATTACCCACTTCAACTAAGGGTAAACATTTTTTGACCTACCTTCATAAGAAACAACCGTTAGAAACACTTAAAGCTTGTGTTATCGCAACTATACGCGAGATAAGCGTTTGGCCAAGATTCCGTGCCGCTGAGTGTAAAAAAACAGCTTACCACACTGGATCCCAGTCAATCCACAGATTAATTATGGATTTTGGGACAGAACTTTCTAGAGAAAAGTCTATATTGAAAAAATTATTTAATTTCCGTTATCCGGTTAATTAGTTTATTATGAACTTTTACCAAAAGCTGAAAATTATTAAGGATTGGACTTTACAATATTATTTCGATGGTTACCAATCAAATGTTAAAATTAACTCATATCGATTAAAACTACAACTGTGAATCGGCGACCACTAGGTGTCGCCTCTAACTGTCAAAACTGACGTTCAACCGAATGACATTTGGAATGTAAACATTCCGAACGCTATTACTATTTTTGATCTAATTTAATAAGTAAACCTATTTAATAAGGTTTTGAAAAGTGTTTTATCGTGAAAGTGTTACTAATATCAATTGCAAGTCAAAGACAGTTGCACAAATTACAATGAAATATTTTACTAGGAAACAACACAATTTACTACGTATGTTTACAGGCAATTGCTTTTTTATTTATTAGGTAAGTAGCTGTGTAATACCAACCAGTGGTAGCTACAAAAAATACAACGTAACAGTTTCAAAATTAAATCACCATCCAACCACTCTTTGTTGTGCAATAAAAAAGTATTCAGTGAACGGTTACTTTTTTTCCATTTCAAAACGAACTGTCCACATAAGTTTTCTATAATTTTGCAAAATTCACCTCCGGATACCGCGTCAAAGTCTGTATAATTCATCTTGTCCTTAACATGTTTCATTACTGTTTCAACTTTTCGGCTTGCGATTTTTTCATTACGCCAAACGTTAAAAATCTCCATACGTTTTACACCGACCGCCATATCTAAAAAATAAAAAATAAAAATTTATACTTACGGCGGATTACGGCACATAAGAATGGCAGTCTTTTATAGCTACTAAAGTACACTTACTACCGTAAAAAAATATTTCAACACCAATTCACTCCAATCACATTAGTTCTACTCAGATGTATTCGGATGAAATGCTTTATTTTAACACTAATTTGTTATTATTTTTTCCTTTATTTCATTTACATACATATCAATTACATTTCTAAATATTTTTATAAATAAAAAAATACCTACCAAAAACATTTAAAAATATAAAAAATAGTAGCCCACCGGTATCGGGAACAGGGTCCAAGCTACCGGCGGTCAGGGCTCCAGAGAGAGAAACTTCCTAACAATGCGGGCCGTGTCCAGAAGTACCGCTTTCTGAATCAAGCCCTTGATCCAGCTGCCTAACGAGAGCCTCCTTAGGTGTTGGTCGAGGCTCTTGGGTATTAGCCCATTGGCTGTCACGACTATCGGCACAATGACCGCTGAGCCCACATCCCAAATGTCGACAACCTCGTGAGCCAAGTCAAGATACTTGATTTGTTTATCTTTCTCGGCTTTCACGAGGTTCTCATCATGAGGGATGGTTATGTCAACAATCATTGCGCGTCGCTCCAATCGATCCACCACCACTATATCAGGCTTATTGGCAACAATAGTCCTGTCAGTGATGATGGATCGATCCCAGTACAATGTGATATTACCATTTTCGAGAACTGGGTCGGGCACATACCTGTAGTACGGTACCTCCGATTCCACAAGGTTGTATTTCAGAGCAAGCTGCTGATGGATTATCCTGGCTACAAGGTTGTGTCTATGCAAGTACTCTCCGTTAGCTAGACGAGAACAACCGGAGATGATATGCCTGATTGATTCTCCCGGCCGGTGGCATGCCCGACAGATGTCAACCGTGCCGTCTTTCACAATAAATCTTCGGTAATTGTTCGTCATCATAACTTCGTCCATAATTGCACAGACAAAACCTTCGGTTTCTCCAAAGAGGTCACCGAAACGCAGCCAGGCAACGGACGCTAGTAGATCTACATCCGGTCCATGTAGGGCCCGGAAAAAGCGTCCGTGGAGCTCCTTACTCTGCCATACCTCCATGCGATCATTAGTGTCAAGCACTACAGGTTTGCGCCAGTTCTCTTTAGCCAAGGAGAGCGGGGTGAGGCCCTTGTCCACCATGACTACATCTCGATGCATACCCACGTCGGTTTCTAGGAAATATTCCCTGAGACTGTATATCTCGCGATTGTGGAGGGTCTTAGCGTTTAAAAAGCCTCGACCTCCACACTTTCGCGGGATATACAGCCTCATTACCGATGATCGTGGGTGATGCATTCGATTTGCAGTTAGCAGCGTACGGACCCTCCTATCCAGGGCGTCGAGTTCGGTCTGAGTCCATTTGAGTATGCCAAAAGAGTACATCAAAACCGGCATGACCCAACCGTTGAAGGCGCGCACCTTGTTTCCGCCTGATAGAAGACTATTAAGTACTTTTTTCAGGCGGCCAAAGAAGCGTTCCTTCAACGATTGCTTCATGTCAGTAACATTGATGCCGAACGTTTCCGACATACCCAAATACTTATAGGTTTCGGATGCGGAGAGGGCTCTAAGGTTTGTGGAATCTGAGAGTTGGGTTCCCACGGATTCAACAATCTCCCCTCGCTTTACATGCATGACCGCACATTTGTCCACACCAAATTCCATCCTGATGGCGCTACTGAAAGTTTGAGTTACTTTCAGTAGCTCCATCAGTTGCAAATTGTTGGGGGCAAAGAGTTTTAGGTCATCCATGTAGAGGAGGTGCGATATAACCTGACCACCTCTCCTCAACCGATAGCCTAGACCTGAATCCTCCAGCAGTGTGCTTAGAGGATTCAAGGCTAAGCAGAACCAAAGCGGACTCAAACTATCGCCCTGAAATATGCCTCGCTCGATCCTTATCGGTTCGCTATTCCCATGAATATTTCGACATCCTGGATAGTGAAGGACCGTCCTCCATTGCCGCATACATGACATTAGGAAGGTGCGAAGAATTGTATCTACTTTATACAACTCTAACACCCTCACGAGCCATGTATGCGGCACTGAGTCATAGGCCTTCTTATAATCTATCCAACATGTCGACAGATCCTTTCGGGAACGACGAACCTGTTGGCTAATGGTCATATCAATGAGGAGTAGCTCCTTAGTACCGCGGGACCTATTCCTACATCCATTTTGAGAGGCAGACATGATGGAGTTGGTGTCTATATGTTTGTTAATTTTAGTTCTCAAAATGGATGTAAGAACTTTATAGACCGTCGGTAAACACGTGATCGGCCTATAATTCTTGGGTTCCGCGGTGCTACCTGATTTATGGAGCAGGTGGGTAATTCCTGTCGTTAGGAATTGGGGTAGCGAACCAGATTCCAAAGTTGTCTGAAACTGAGATGCCAAGCGAGCGTGCGATCTTGTGAACCATTTAATCCAAAAGTTGTGCAGTCCATCCGGCCCTGGAGACTTCCAGTTGGGTAGTGGACGGACTGCACGAGCTACATCTTGGGGGCAGATGGTAATAGCCCCCATTTCTGGTATCGGATCGCAGGCTCGCTCGACTTTCCGAGTCCAATCACCTTCGGTGTGACTGACAGGTACCGACCAGATGCTGCGCCAGAAGGAACACATGGCATCATCATCCGGTAGGCACGTCTCAGTCACACCATGGTCCGGTCGCTCCCAACCCCTATAAACCCACCTTTCATCGCTCTGGAAGGTGCGATTCTGAGTGTATCGCTCTACTCGCCGCCTATACCGACGAATACGGTTTGCCCATGCATACACTTTCTGCTTCAGGAAGTCGATGCGCTCTGTGACACAAGACATATAGTCTTGGGGACTGATATCAGTCCCTGAGAATGCCCGTCTCACAAAGCGCATCACTCTAGGGCGAGTATTGCCCTCCTTGAAGGAGATTAGTTTGCCGATGAGCGTCCTGGCCCCACCAATACGGCGTTCAATTCTGCACTGCCAAGCTGGTACGTTTGGTTTCGGTCGTGTAGCTCTAGTGTCAATTGCAAATTTGATGTGAGCTACACGACATGCTGCTACTGCCGCGCAGTACAGAATCGAATGAATATCGGTGAGGTCTTCGCAGGTATCAAAATAGTTTGATAACTGCGAATCCAGGACCGCCACCAGCGCCCTATTTTTGTTATGCATGGGCAAACGAGGTAAGCGTGGCCTAAGTTCGGGTGGCATGAAGCGATATTCCTGAATCGCATCCTCCAAAGCACTCCTCAATTGCTCATTGTACTGACTACTTACATTTGTAGCCCTATCATTACTCCCTTCGTCAGCATGCGTTATATTGGGCTGCGGATGTATAACAGTCTGCGACTGGGGGGCGATGATATGGCCACTCTGCATTTCATTTCGCAGGCGATCAAGTACAGAGTCATCCAACATATGATTACGCTGGATGACTCGCACCTGATCCGACAGTCGTTGTGCCGAAACGTTGACAGCTGGCTCAAGCACCTGAAAAAGAGAGAGCATCCGAACACGGTACGCGGTCAGATTGTTTCCCCCCTCTGTAGCCCCATAGTATGAGCGCATGACATTTTCATTAATGGATCTCGTCCATCTCATGCGCTGCACACTTCCGCCGGGAGCTGGGACCCTATCAGAGGCCGTTGGGCCTCGAGGTCCTAAGCCATCCGGCGGCCGGCGTCCTCCCCGTCGACGAGCAGGTGGTGGCGACGTGGGCGGAGAGAAATACTCGTCGCTCGAGCTCGACGCAACTGCCGCGGCCGGTGTCGTCACAGCGCTCACAGAGGGGCTGGATACCGGCGGCGGCGAGGCGGAGCTGAGCGAAGAGTCCGGAGGTGGTGGTCGTGCTTGACGTGCGGCTTGTCTCGTCAACATGCTATCTTAGTTTTCTTCGTTTTATTTATTTTATTCATTGTTGTTCGGAGGTGACAACTGTCATGTCACCTCCGAATCGGCAGTTTTTGATATCATTTATTTTCATTTTGCTATAATAGGGTTTCTTTTGTGGTTTTTCACTGGGTATCTAAACTATGGATTAATTTTGAATAAAAACTTTAGTAAAACTGGGTTATTACGATGAAGTATGTAAAAACCTTACACAGCAAATCACTCGATATCTGCGTCATTCACCTGCGCAATCGTAACGTTCGGCCCAGTAAGCATTTTACTTGTAAGCAAATAATTGTACACTTGTGAGAACTCTCAATAAACTACCATCAAACCGTTAACATGTCTTTGACTTAATAAGACTATCGCCACCTACCTACCTCATAAAGAAGACAACACTCTGCATGGCGACCCTGCCACACCGGCCAACTTAGAAGATTTAAAGAAGAAATAAGCTATGGGAGATTTTTGGAAGAAATAAATAAATATGGGCAAGACATACTCAAAAGAAGAGGTGGTCGTCGCACAAAATGCCAACGGCGAAGCCTCCGCAAATACCACGTTGGAGCATCATCAATCAAACCACATCATTCAAACCTTATTGATCGTCGCTGTCGTTCTGATCGTCGCTGCAACCGTCTACTATATCTTGAAGAAGTGCCGCAACAGCGCTATCAGCACTTTGAGGCGAGAATTAAACGCCGTTTCAATTGATAACCTCGCACGAACTACAAACCAGTAAGAAGAAAGAAGAGGAGTCCAGGGTAATCCCGGCCCACATCAAGAGGAGTCCAGGGTAATCCCGGCCCAAATCAAGCAGATGCCAAGTTCCTGCTGCCCGTCGCACGCGCAACGCTCCGCGCCACGCCGCCGCTGATGATGAGCTACTCCGTCATGACGCCCTTTAGCTAAGTTATTTTATTTTTAAATAATGTTTTAAGTAGTATTATGTAATGTCATTGCAAGAATTAAGAAATTTACTTATAAGCTTGAAAGAAATAAGAGATTATTCAATTAAAATAGGCCCAGCTCGTAGACAAAGTTCCGAGACTGCCAAAAACAAATTTAGAGAAGCCCAAAAATTGTATTCTCGTCTGGAGTATATTTCGTCAGACATTAGAGTAAAGATAGAGAATTCTGAGATAAGCAATGACACTTTATTACCCATCAATAAATATATAGATGACATACATATTTTGTACAAGACAATTACAAGTTTGTATACTGATTTTGAAGAACTAGAGTTCGAAGATAGTACAGAAAATATGGCTACGAGTAACTTTGACCTAAAAACGGCTTTGGCCCTATTACCAGTAATGAACGCCCAGGAGAGCGTCATTATCCAGTTAATAGATAGCACACAACTCTATAGCGATATGCTGAATGATCAAGGAAAAACCCAATTAATTAATTTTGTTTTAAAGACTAGAATTTCTAGTGGTGCTAAACTTAGATTAAAATCAGAGTACTCCACAATTACAGATTTAATTAAAGACATGCGCACGCATTTATTGCAAAAAAAATCCGCAGTAGCTATTCAGTTACAACTTAATTCGGCCAACCAAGGTCGTAGGTCCATCGACAAGTTCGGTTCTGAATTAGAGCAATTATTCGTGAACCTGACCATAGCTCAAGCCGACGGCGATACAAAAAAGTTCGATGTACTCCATCCCTTAAATGAGAAAGTAGCAATTAAACGTTTCGCTGACGGATTGTCGGATCCACGTTTAAGCACCATCATCGCCGCCCGGCAATTTCAGTCTCTTCCTGAGGCCATTCAAACGGCCCTTGACGAAAATTCCCTATCGTCTAAAGTAGAACAGGTCATGAACGTAAGGTCTTATCGTGGAAATGGAAATGCCAATAGGTTCGGTACCAGACGCGGCAACGCCACGCCTAGGAATAACTCATATAATAATAATAACCAAACATCTCAGCGCGTTAATAATAGTACCACAAGGACTTTTCATAACTCTTATAGAGGTCGATCATCTAACAGTCGTGGAAGATACCAACGAGGTTCTTTTCGGGGACAATATGGCCCCCCACCTCGTTCTAACGGAGCTCCTAATGTAGCCCAAATACAGCCAGAGCAGATCGAGAATACTGAACGTGCTCAATCCGCACCGAATAGTGAGTTTTTTCGTCCCTTCAATTAATGAACATCCTATTCTAAATTATAACGTTAGTAGTATTGTTCAAATAGAGTTAAGCGTAGGTAATGTAATAAATTTATTAGTAGATAGCGGCGCGAGCATTTGCGTCATGAAATATGAGTGGTTACTTGACCACCCGGAGTATTTAAAAGAATTACAATACGATAAGTTGACTATCAAAGGCGTTAGCGGAAAATTAATATCTGAAGGATATATATACTTAGATTTATTATGTCAGGATGTTAGTTTTAGAGAAAAGTTTTATGTATTTAAGGACTTATTGTGTACAGGAGATGGAATATTAGGAGAAAATTTTTTCAGGCGTTATAATGCCGTGATTGATTACGAAACAAAAATTTTACGTTTGTCTCATAAAGGACACGTAATTAGTTTAAATATAGGTAGGAGCAAGGACAGGTATACTCATGTGATACCTGCACGATGCGAAATAATTAAATACATACCTTGCATTCTAAAAGAAGATAGTGTAGTTTTAGCAGAGGAAATAAAACAAGGAGTTTTTATTGCCGGTATGATTTCAAAGCCATCATATAATGGCATACCGTTGCAAATTTTAAATACGACTAATGAGAACATTGAGATAGATTTTTCTAATGTTAATATTGAACCAATTAATACTTTTGAATTGGCACACCTAACAAAAGATACTAAATCCGTAGAACGTGTAAAAACTTTATTCGAACTACTCGATCTAAATTACTTGAATAAGGAAGAAAGGCTTAGTATCGAGCAAATATGTGCAAAATACGCCGATGTCTTTCACTTACCAGGCGATTCTTTATCAGTCACCAATTTGATGGAACATAATATCGTTTTAAAAGACAACGTGACCCCTACTTATATAAAGCCCTATAGGATACCCCAAGCTCTCAAAAGTGAGATTGAGAAGCAGGTTCAGGAAATGCTAGATAATGACATCATAGAGGAAACAGTTTCGGAATGGTCCAGTCCCGTCTTGCTAGTTCCAAAAAAGGCAGACAAATCAAGCCAAAAGAAATGGAGATTAGTTATTGATTACAGACAGTTAAATAACAGAATCCAGGACGATAAATTCCCTTTGCCTAATATCACAGAAATTTTAGATTCCTTATCAGGCAGTATTTATTTTTCGAAGTTAGACCTTTCACAATCGTATTATCAGTTATCATTAAGTCCCGACTCACGAAAATATACGTCTTTCGGCCTGAACAAAATGTATCAACTTTCCTTAGATAACGATTCCCGTAAATACACTACATTCACAGCAGGTAAACAATACCAAATGAAGCGTTGTCCAATGGGTCTCAAAACTAGTGCTAGTGTCTTTTCTAGGCTCATGACCATAGCAATGGCAGGCCTAAATTACCAAAAATGTTTTATATATCTCGACGACTGCGTCGTAATCGGAAATTGTATAGAAAACCACACTAAAAACCTCATTGACGTTTTAAACCGTTTAAGAAAAGTCAATCTTAAACTGAATCCCATTAAATGCGAATTCATGCGAAAAGAAATTGTTTACCTAGGGCACAAAATAACACAAGACGGTATTTTCCCAGACCCAGGTAAAATTGATACCGTACGTAATTACCCAAGACCAAGGACTGCTGACGACGTAAAACGCTTTGTCGCATTTGCCAACTACTACCGACGATTCATATCAGGTTTCGCCAACATCGTGTTTCCGCTGAATCGATTGTGCAAAAAAGATGTACGATTCGAGTGGACAAACGATTGCGAAACATCTTTCGAGAAATTAAAATTAGCTCTTATGAATCCACCTGTACTGGATTATCCAGATTTTGCGGACAACAACATTTTTAAATTACAAACAGATGCGTCGAAATTAGGTTTAGGTGCAGTACTTTCAAACGGAAATGGAAAAGTAATCGCTTACGCTAGCAGAAGTTTAAAGCCAGCCGAAAGTAGGTACCCGGTAATTGAACTTGAATTATTGGCAATAGTTTGGGCTGTCCGACATTTCCGCCCTTATCTGTATGGTAGAAAATTTATCATCTACTCAGACCATAGGCCACTAGTGTATTTATTTAGTTTAAAAGACCCTTCCAGCCGTTTGACCAAGTTCAGACTGTATTTAGAGGAATATGACTTTATCGTGGAATATGTCCCAGGCCGGCATAATGCAGCTGCAGATGCGTTAAGTCGACTCTCGGTGACGTCACACAATTTGAAAGAAATGCATGAACACATAGTATCTGTTTTGACCAGAGCTCAGAGCAAAAAACTCAAGACTCAGATAGGAAAACAGATAGACAAACTTCCTTCAGTCCGCGGGTCTGATCAACCTGCAACTGTTGAAGTACTTAAGAGACCTAGTAATATAGTCGAGTTACGTTTTTCAGATTATCAAGGAATAAATGATGCGAATATAATTCTATCAAATGCTAAATATTGCACTTACGTCCCATCGAAATCGACGGTATTTCTTCATTCTCGATCGTTATCATCCCCAGAGGAGTTAGCGAGAGATTTAGAAAATATGTGCATACGATTGAATATTAATGAATTACTTATTACGAAGAATAAGAATAATAGTAAAAATATTACTTGTTTACTGCGCAGTATAAAAGATTGTAAAATAAAATCGCCAAGATTTTTAATAATTAAAGACTTAAAGAGAATAAACGACGAACATGAAATAATTACAATCTTAAATGACTTTCACCTCTTGCCCACGAGTGGACATGCAGGCATAAATCGTATGATAAATAATATTAAAAAGTATTATTTCTGGCCAGGAATGTCAAACGACGTCATGAATTATGTTAAAAAATGTAAAAGTTGTCAAATACAAAAAACGACAAACAAACATGTTAGAGAACCTTTGTCGATAACGTCAACCGCCAAGTCAGCGTTTGAACGTGTTAGTTTAGATAAAATGGGCCCACTAGATTTAGATAATTATAGCAATAAATATATTTTAACAATCCAATGCGATTTAAGTAAGTTTGTGGAGGCTTACCCTTTACCACGAAAAGATAGCGAGACTGTAGCCAGATGTTTCGTCAACAATTTCATATTACGTTACGGTATACCAAATCAGTTTATAAGCGATAAGGGAACCGAATTTACTTCATCTATCATGTCAGAAGTTTGCAAGTTACTGAACATAGAAAAAATTCATTCAACTTCTTATCATCATGAAACTTTAGGTAGTTTAGAAAATACACATAAGCATTTAGGTGCATACCTCAGAATTCAATGCGAGAATAATCAAACTGATTGGAGCGATTGGATTCCATTCTGGTGTTTTTCTTTCAATACCAGTGTTCATTCACAAACGAAATATACCCCATACGAACTAGTATTTGGCAAAGTCTGTAATATACCTAGCAATTTGACAGAGTCTTTGGACCCCTTGTATAACTTTGATGACTACCCAAAAGAACTTAAGTACCGTTTACAAAAGGCTCAACAAGATGCTAGACAAAATTTATTAGAATGTAAAAACCGTAGAAAAATATCATATGATCAGAAATTACACTGTGTAACTTACAAACCAGGAGATTTGATTTTAATAAAGAACCAAATCGGAAACAAATTAGATTGTATTTATAAAGGACCGTTTAAGGTAATAGAGGAACTCTCACCAAATGTTAAAATTCTTAAAAATAATAAAGAGATTATGGTACATAAAAATAACACCAAGCCATTTAGTAATTAAAAAAAAAAAAAAAAAAGATTGTTATTAAAATAAGAGATTACGTTAACTAAGCTATTAAGTTGCTAATTAGTATGTAAGTACAGGCCTAATGTTACGTAAACGCAAACCTTTTTTTTTTCTCAAAAAAAAAGGGAGGCCACCTACCCACTACTTTTCGGGGGAGGTGAAGTATGTAAAAACCTTACACAGCAAATCACTCGATATCTGCGTCATTCACCTGCGCAATCGTAACGTTCGGCCCAGTAAGCATTTTACTTGTAAGCAAATAATTGTACACTTGTGAGAACTCTCAATAAACTACCATCAAACCGTTAACATGTCTTTGACTTAATAAGACTATCGCCACCTACCTACCTCATAAAGAAGACAACACTCTGCAACGATATATATTAAAATTATAAAAAAACTGGAAAACAAGACGTTTTGTTGACACGGTGTTGCCATTATTATTATATTATATTATTATTATTTTTATTATTATATTACATTAAATATATACAAATCATATCGAACTAATTTATACAAAATTATAAAGTCTTGACTATCAGCTCAAGTTCCAAATTTAAATTGGAAATAATTTCTCACAAACAAACCTACGCGATCGAAACTTCTGCACTGACTGACATAACACACAACGCGTGCGCTGCGCTGGGTATGTCAACAAGTTGTAACTTGTACGCTCATTTGTTCGTCCCAACTCGTGCGATACGTTTAGATACTGAGTGTTTTGTTTTGCCTGGCTAGTTTAGCATTTATTAAAATAAATCATAATCCATTTGCATTACCTAAATTTTGAACATTTTGCACGCGTAGATTATCGAAAAGGACCTACGTGCGTCGTCCCGTCATGCAGGTACAATAATATCTTTGGATAATATCATTATTGCGAACTAATAAGTAACAGTAGTACTTTCTAGCTCTCACGTGTCGCGACTGTATACGACCACGTAAGAGCCAAGCATCCTCATTAATGCCAAAATCAGGTAAATCCTCCAGTGCAGCTTCTCGGTATATTTCTATTGTACGAGGGGTGATCCAAAAGTAATGATAATCAATAATAAACACAATGAATAAAATAAAAAAATTAATTTATTTCTCAACATAGTCTCCTACCAAGTCTATACATTTAGTCCATCTCTTTTCTAAACCTAAAATTCCCTTAGAAAAAAAATCTTTATCTTGACTCTCAAAAAAGTCCTCAACCGCGGCCATCACGTCGCTATCATCGTCAAATTTCTTGCCTCGGAGGTGTTCCTTGAGTCGTGGAAAGAGATAGAAGTCACTGGGGGCTAGATCTGGTGAATAGGGGGGGGTGTTCCACCAGCTCAAAGCCCGCTTCCTGAATGGCAGCCATGGCAATTGCAGCTTTGTGAACCGGTGCGTTGTCTTGATGGAACAGTACTCCAGCCCGCAGTTTGCCTCGCCTTTTCTCCTTAATAGCCTCCCGCAATCTTCTTATTTGTTCTGCATAGTAGGAGCCTGTAATAGTGGCCCCCTTTTCCAAGTAGTCCACCATGATTATTCCTTCAGCGTCCCAAAAAACGACGCCATAACCTTCCCTGCTGAGCTTGACACTTTGAATTTCTTCGGCGTCGGTTCATCGGATCGTTTCCATGTCATCGATTGTTGTTTTGTTTCAGGATCAAAATGGTGGATCCAGGTCTCGTCCATGGTCACAAAACGTGACAAAAAATTATCCTTGTCTGCCTGGAACTTTTCGAGATTTGCTCTTGACATGTCGACTCGTTTCTTCTTTTGCTCGTCGTTTAACATTTTCGGTACCCAACGCGCGGAGACCTTTCTCATATGCAATTCGTTTGCAAGGATTCTTTGAATGCTGCCATATGAGAGCCCTGTGACCTCAGCTACATGCCTGATAGTGACTCTTCGATCTTCCAATACAACTTCTTCAACTTTTTTCACATTTTCTTCAGTGAGAGACGTCGATGGGCGTCCTTCGCGGTGTTCGTCTTCCGTCGATGTTCTTCCCAGCTTAAACTCCTTAGCCCAGCGTGCAACTCTGTGTATGTCTTTGGTAGACATTTTTTTCAAGCAGAGGTATTTAATGACAGCTCTGATTTCGTGTTTTTCCATTTTGATGTTCACTCCTTGACAGTCCGTATTCAAATGAATGTAGCTCCCGGGAATCGTGGCCTATTTATATGATTTTTTTTCCTGAACTAGTGGGTAACTGAGCAAGTGACTGATATTTTTTTTGTATTTTTGTGTGCACTAGAAATAACTGATCTGCTTAAACCGAGCGCGCGGTAAGTTATAAGTGCCGAGAGGAGAAGTCACGTGACGGTTTACTTTCGTCCTCTGACACGGTATACAAGCACGCGCCCAGTCCCTACAGTCTTTTTTTACGCCCGGCCATACAAACCGCTCGGCAATCAGCTTGGCCGACGCATTGGCACCGGGGTGGCTTAAAGAATGCAAGCTATTAAAGATTTGCCTGCGAAGTGGTTCTGGTACATATGGCCTGGAAACCGAAGTACTGACGTCGCAGTACAGGGGAATTCGACTTCCAGGGACATTGAATTTTTTAAACTGTAGAGAAGAACCTTCGCTCAAAAGCTTGCAGAGTTCTGTATCTGAAGCCTGAGCTTTAGCCAGTTTCTCGAGGTCTACGGGGTCTGCTAGCTCTTCAATTCGCGACAAGGTATCTGCGACCACATTATCCTTACCAGAAATGTGGCGGATATCTGTCGTGAATTGGGAAATAAAATCTAAGTGCCTATACTGTCTAGGCGAACAGTTGTTCTTTCTTTCGTTGAAGGCAAAACTTATAGGCTTATGGTCAGTATAGGCTATGAAATGGCAAGCTTCTAGCATATGCCTAAAATATTTTATGGCCTCATAAATTGCTAGAAGCTCCCTATCATATGGTGAGTGTTTCACCTGTGAAGGGCTCAGTTTTCTAGAGAAAAAAGCTAAGGGCTGCCACGCATCCTCTTTAAATTGCTGCAGGACCGCTCCGATAGCCTTGTCGGAGGCGTCTGTGACAACTGCAAGTTTAGCGGTGCAGTCCGGATGAGCTAGTAGAGCAGCGTTGGTCAGGCTTTCTTTGCAAGCCTCGAAAGCAGCTAGTGTGTCGCCTGTCAAGGTAATCGGCTGCGAACCTTTGACGGAGCCTGTTAGTAAGGCGTGAAGTGGGGCTTGAATTTCGGCTGCGTGAGGAAGAAACCTCCTATAAAAATTAACCATGCCTAGGAAACCTCTTAGCTGGCGAACATTGGTTGGTGGAGGGAAATCCTTGATCGCCTGAACTTTGGCATGAAGTGGCTTAGTACCGTTCTCGGTAATCCGGTAGCCTAGAAACGTTACCTTCTCCATACCGAAAACGCATTTCGAGGTGTTCACCAACATGCCATATTCCTTCAGCCTGTTGAAGACCTGACGTAGGTGATCCTCGTGCTGTGATCCTCGTGCTGTGATCCTCGTGCTCCTCTGGACTTCTAGAAAACACGAAAAAATCATCTAGGTAACAATATACGAAGTCTAGTCCTCTCGTAATTTCGTCCACGAACCGCTGAAAGGTTTGACCCGCGTTCCTAAGACCGAATGTCATGAAGGGAAATTCAAATAATCCGAATGGTGTTGTGATGGCGGTCTTAGGAATGTCCTCCGGGCTGACAGGTATCTGATTATATGCTTTCTCTAAATCGAGCGTGCTGAAGACTTTACATCCAGCTATACTAAGGGTAAAGTCATGGATATGCTTGATCAGATACCTGTCAGGCACGGTACGGGCATTCAATTTACGGTAATCGCCGCAAGGACGCCAGCCGTTGTTTTTCTTTGGCGCTAGATGTAAAGGTGACGCCCACGGGCTCTCGGAAGGTCTAGCTGTACCAAGGGCAAGCATAGACTGGAACTCTTTTTGGGCGATCTTTAGTTTATCCGGTGCTAAACGACGTGGTGAAGAGCAAACTGGAGGGCCTGGTGTCGTGCGTATGTGGTGTACTGTTTTGTGTGGTGTGCAGTGTGGCTTACCAGCTGGTCGAGTAATTTCCGGAAACTCGCTGAGAATTTTATGATACTGAGTCTCACCAGTCACGACCTTAACAGAAGAAATGTTACTACAATTAGCTACAGCAGCAATGGTAGAAATAGAAGTTAAATTATTAATTAGGCGTTTGTTACGACAGTCAACTATGAGATTATAAAAGTTTAAAAAATCTACACCTATTATAGGCTTCGTTACATCGGCTACAATGAAACGCCATTGATAGGTTCTGCGTAAACCTAAATCTAAATCTAAATTGATACAACCATATTATGTAGCTATGCTGGAACCATTTGCTGCACACAATCTATAGTCCGTACGAGCACGACGATCATGAAGCGCTGACCGTGGGAACACGCAGAGGTCGCTTCCTGTGTCGACCAGGAAATGCGTCTTCGAAGATCGGTCAGTGACAAACAGGCGACCAGAAGCAGGCAAAGGGCAATCGTCAGTCGCCATTACCGACCGCCCTTGGAGTTTTCCGCCTTGTAGTCACAGGGGCGGATACACTTGTTGGCTTCTTCTCCGAACTTGTTGTGGTACCAACAATTGGGGAACTTTTTGTAGCTCGATTGAGAGCGCTGCCTCGAACTGCTGCGAGTGTTTTTGGTGGAACGGGAGCGTGAACGGCTGTCCCGAGCTGTCATTTGCTGGAACTGTCGACGAAGCTCAGCTATCTCCCTAGTTAGTTCGTTCAGACCCGAACTAGTGACAGCGTCGCTCACAACGGCGACCTTCGGAGTTGTCGTAGCCAGGTCGTTTACTCTATCGGCTAAGTCAGCTAGATCCTCGAGAGAAGCTGCGCCTGGTTGACCTGCGAGCACCGTCTGGATGCCATGCGGTAGGCGACTAACCCATATCGTCTTAAGGAAGTCGTCAGGAACGTTTGAGCCTGCCAGGCTTTTCAAGTGGCGAAGAAATTGTGATGGCTTGCGGTCGCCAAGCTCCTCATGCATCAGTAACTGTTTGATTTTCTTCTCTTTAGACGCGGTGAGTCGCTTAATTAGCTCGGTCTTTAGTTTTTCGTACTTGTTAGTGAGAGGCGGGCTAATAATTATATCTTTTATCTCTCTAGAGTATTATTGTCCAGATGTCCAATGACATAATTAAATTTAGTGACATCACTAGTTATTCCAGCTATACTAAATTGACCTTCGACCTGAGCAAACCAAATCTCCGGCTCTTCAGCCCAAAATGGGGGCACTCGTACGCCGACTTTGAAAATATTGCTGGGGTCTATCGACATCCCCCCATCACTAGTGCTGGGTGGCGATGACTTTGCCGGACCTTGTGCGTCTTTAAACATATCCCTTTCCATTGTTCTTCACGGGGTCACCAGTTTAGTTATAAGTGTGGTGTGCGGTGTAAATAAGTAGGCAAACTCACGTTAAGGGATTTAATGTCCACAGGTCCTTACACAGCTAACAAGGTCCAGAAGGCACAATAGGGAAGTGTTCACAAGCACAAGCACAAGCGTAGAATATAATAGCGGAACGACGAAAGTAGAAGGATGATAGACTGACGAAGTACAGAGTAAATTAGGATGAAAGAACAAGCTAAATCGCGATACAGAATGCTTATAAAACTGAGGCGACAAGCGTGCGCTCCGCGTCGAGGTGTGATCCTGGCTGGCTTGCCCTTGTGAGGTGAAAGGTATGCGATGCGCCCGCGCCTCCGTAGCCGGCCGTCTATATCTATTGATAGTTGCACGGATATTGTTATTTAGTGACGACGGTTCGGTCGATAGTTTGATGGCCATCGACTATCGATGGTAAATTTATCGACCAACTGGTAAGGAAGTATGTATGTTAGTGTTCAGTGATTGTGTTGGTTTGTGATTATTAGTTTTAAGTATAAGATATAAATAAATTAATATATGTAAGGAGTTTAAATAAATTGTAAAGTTGCCTACAAAGGTATTCATAGTAAAAGTACTTGCATCACCAGACTTCCTTTGATAACTTACGGAACAACGAACTTTGTTGTTTATATCTCTTAAAATTGTCCTCTCGTGAGATCTAATCCATGATGTTATAAACTCCTCGTCAAATCCAAACTGTCTCAAAAACCTCTCCTCAAATGCAAGCATTAGTTTACCTTGGGACTTGTCGTACTTAGACATATCAACCTCAAGTGAAGTGGCCTTACTAATATCTAATGAATTTTGAGTACATATTTCACTTAATAGCTCATCCAGGTCATCAGGTGCAAGTCCTGTATTTACAACAATATGATCCATTAACTATCTAACTAATATATAACTCTCTAAACATCGGACAATAGTTAACGTTAATTGACTTATCACTATAGGCAATAGTTTGTAAAGCTGCGTAGCTATACGGAGCCGACGTATCCAACTGTGGCTTAACCGTGGATTTAATCATAAAATTATAAACATGGTGCGGTCTGACCAAAATGTCCTCAGGCTGTTCAATCTGTGCCAAAGCCTCACCACTCTGAGTCAACAACCAATTCCTCACTGAAACTGAATTCGGAAGAATTTTCTTAGATTTATATATATCCAATAAGTAAAGAGACGAAGGCTTTAGCAAAGAGTTAAACCGGGTTAACATAGTTTCGGCTAAAGCATCTATATCAGCATGACCACCTAAATCAGGAACAGACTGGTTTCTCTTAATCATAGCCAACAAGGATTCAACCTGAGTGTTGGGTCTATTTACCGGCACCGCGGTTCTTAAATTGGGTCTCAATCTATCAAATTTTACGGTTTTGTAATTATTAAATTTATAGTCAGGATTATATATAGTGTCCTCTAAGTTGAAATTTATGTCAGAAGTTTGTACCATCTCAGGATCATAAGTATAATCAAAAATAGAGTTTCCTGGTAATACCTCATCGTAAAAAGTTTGTAAAAGTGAAACATCTGCGAGTTCAAGGTTGGGTATCAATACAGAAGATCTAGGTATAACAGGTTTTATACTTCCCTCCATTACTGGAATCAGAGTTGGAACATCGAAATCCCTGTATTTCTTTGCGACACTATAAATTGGTTCAGTAACATTATTTAAATTCTTTAATGGTTGTTCTAGTAACCTAAACTGAGGATGACATCCTCCTCCCTCCAACTTAACCATTGTTCTGTTAGGAATAGGTCTTACTAACTTTTCCGGTGGTGTTTCCTCTTTACGTAACTGTTTAATTCTTCGATTCACCAAGTCAGAGATAACATTTTCGGGAATCAACCCATCAATTTTCGGGGATTTGGAACTGAGTGAACCATCGGATCCTACCACAACCAGGTCTCGGTCTAAGAAGAGGGAGACTGTTGTTGTTCCGGATTTGCCCACTCCAAATATATTAATAGTAGAGGAAGCTTTGATGTTACATGCGGGGCAGGTAGTCTTGGCCCTGATAGTTTCTGGAGCTAGATCCTTAACGTTTATAGGAGACGAGTGTCAGATTCAGTTTATAAATAGGTTGGGACAATGTGCCCTGCGTTATTCGAATTTAATAGAAGTGTTCCCACTTATCAGAACCAGAGAACTCAACATCTCATTCAGATGTACGTTGTCAACGGCATCAACCCTTAGGGCTCCCACACAAAACTGCGATGCGATGCGATGCGAATTCGCATCGCAGGAACCTGCGATGCGAATTTCTGCGATACGATTTAGTGCGGCAAACCGTTTGGTAGGGCGACCATTCCTTCAAGTGTAGTCAGCCGTACTAGACGTGTTTTTAGGAAGCGTAAGATGGATCGCAAAAAGATTATTGCACTGCTGTTATTGTTAAATAGATATAAAAGAAAAAGAAGATTCTGGGTTCATCCATTTATTACGATTATGAACTCTGATGGGAACTATTTTACTCAAAAGTACTATGCGTTGAGAACTGAAGAAGATAAATTTTTTGATTATTTTAGAATGAGCATATCTTCATTTGAAGAGCTTTTGAGTTTATTATCACCATGCCTTCAAAAACGATCGTACAAGGGAAGAATTCCTGTTATGCCTTTGGAAATGCTGGGACTGACTATCAGGTAAAGTAAAACAAAATTTATTTATTGACATTTTAATTGTTTTTTTTTTTGCGAAAAATCAAATTTGTGATTATCAGCAGTTAATAGTAAATTAATATAATAATATTATGTAAAATCAAACTCTTCTTCCGTCGACAAAGCGCTATAGGTAGAATAATTATCACTAGGTGAATTAATTTGATCTTCCCCTGCGTTTGATGATTGTTCGTGTGATAAATGTAGAATTGGTGTTTGGTCTGCATTTGATGACTGTTCGTGTGATAAATGTGGGCGTGTCAGTGGTGTTTGGTTTGCAAAATGTTGAGTTTGATAGCCTGTGTAGCTCTGGTAGTTGCTAGGCTGATAGGAGGAACTATAAGGTGGGTAGCCTTGATATGCCGGTTGAAGTAAGTCTGTTAAAGTTTGGAGAACACGACTTTGAAAAATAAGTGTTTTGTTCTCATCCAATTTTTCCAGAGACGGTAGAATTCCCTTAAAAAAAGACAAGTGCCTGTTTTCCGGTTCCTTTATAATGTTAATAATTTCATCTTCAAACTCGTTTGCCTTTCTTTTTCGCGGCTTCTGCTGGTATCGTCTTGGAGATTTTTCAGATCTTGCTTGATTCTCTTGTCCAGGTGGTGCTTGCATTTCCGTTTCATTAATGCTATCTGTTGTCTCATTTTGTAAATTTTTTTTAAGAAATAATAACTGCTTGTACAGATGGTATTCTTTGGTAGATTTTGCTCCTGTTCCAGATCGCTTTTCGTCTTTAAGTTTCTTTACGTACTTTTTAAAGGTATCGTTGATCCCTCTCCATTTTTTTAATACTTCATTACCTGTAAATTATACAAAATTAATCATTAATGTAGGGGTATCCCTATGAAATTAAATACAAAGAAACCATTCATATGTTTAAAAATATTTTATGTGTGTATTTAATGTCATATTAGGGTAAATTTTTAATCGTCTCCACTATTTTTTGTTAAATTTTCTATTTTAATTTCAGATTTTTAGCAACCGGAGAAGAATTCAACGATATGCATTTAAACTATTATAGAGGTGCAAGTACAATAGCGAAAACAATACGATTGGTGTGTAACGCAATATGGGATCGCTGTTTACGTCAAAACATGCCTGAAATAACACAACAGCTGTTTGAAGAAATTAGTGCAGATTTTGACAAGAAAGCCAATTTCCCTAACTGTTTAGGAGCCATTGACGGCAAACATATTCGTATCCGTAGTCCCGCAAATAGTGGATCACTGTTTTACAATTACAAAGGTTATAATTCAATTGTTTTGTTGGCTATTACTGACTCTAAATACAGATTCATCTACGTGGATATAGGAGCATATGGAAAGGAAAGCGACTCCACAATTTTCCACAACTCGAAACTTTATGACTCACTGATGAAAGGTAGCTTGCCCATACCAATATCGAAGCCGTTGCCAGGCTTTCAAGAACCGGTCCCGTTTGTTTTCATAGGAGACGAAGCTTTTTCTATTTCAAATAACGTTATGCGCCCTTATTCTGGCAAGCATTTAACCGTTAAACAAAGAATATTTAACTACCGTTTGAGTAGGGCGAGGCGATATGTCGAGTGTGCTTTCGGCATACTAGCCAACAAATGACGAGTATTTCATCGACCCCTTAACGTCTCAATTGATTTTGCAGTCGATATTGTCAAAGCTTGTTGTATATTACACAACTTTGTACTGAACCGCGATGGATTACAATCCCCCGTAGAAATGATCATAGATGATTCTGAACTACAAAGCCTACAGACGTTGAATGCAAGAATAATGAGTGCAAATATAATAAGAGACAAGTTTTCGAATTATTTTTCTAGTGTCTTTGGAGCCTTGAAGTGGCAATTAAAAAAAATTTGAAATTATAGAAGTACTTGCTTAGTTCTAAATACAGTACGTCCGAAATAACTTGGCAAGCCTGAACATAGGCTCTGCGAACTTTAGCGCATGTACACTCGTAAAAAAACTGTTATTGACATTTATTTTTTTAAACCAAAATACGAATAAAAATGTACTAATACAGGGACCAAGTACCAATAAAATAAATATTTAAACACTTTGAGACAGAAAGCTACAAAAACAACTTCTGAGTTAAAGAAAAAACCTAACACTACACAAAAAACTTAACAATTTAATAATAACAACCACTTTTGTCACCGTCTGTGCTCAAGACAGAGATAGCAACACGAAAATGACACCAATGCTAACATGTGAGTGTTATATTACCGGGACCCGAACATTGCCCAATAAGCACGAAGCTTTACGAAGTTACAAAAGAGAGATGTCCAATACGCGTGTCTGAGGGTGTTGTTTAATCGATTTTTCTTCAAATCGATTTAAATTAAGTAATAAAAATATATTTATATTCAATTTTTTATGGAGGTTTAAAATATTCTCAAACAGTCGTTATTTGTATAGAAGCTTATAAATAATTGATATTTAACTAAATCATGTTTTTCAACCAAGAAAATAAAATTTTATTACTTTTTTTTTTTATTAAAGTCGAAATCTCGTTTACTAACGATAACATTAACTATGTTTGTAAATCGATTTCGTTCAATATCTCGTATAAACAAAAATTAATAAATTCCAAATCGATTAAAATCGATTGCGATATTTGATTGAATAAAGGGTATGCCACCATTTGGTTCCAAAAAAACGTTCGTGCGCAGCCTTCTGCGCGTGGTTTGGGCTTACCAAGTTATTTCGGACGTACTGTAGATATACAGTAGGTACTTCAAGATAAATAATGGGCATAGGAAAACATCAGAAATAAGTAATAACAATTTTAAAACGTTATTAAAAAAAAAACATAATTCAACTTTATAAGCAAACAAAATAATTGTCAGTCATTTATAAGAAAATCAAAATAGGTCAGAAACACGACATTAGTCGATGCTCATTATTTACCTTGTCGTACACTTTATTCCACTGAATTACATTTATTCATAGAAGTACGAATAGCGCGCCAGATTCTGGAAGTCCTCTTACACGCGCGCACGCTATTTAATTCATACTTATATGCATTGATTGTATTGTTGTAGAAATAAAAGTACTTACCAAGTTTTGTTTTTTCACTGTTTTCTTTGTCTTGGAAATTTGGAAACAAACTTTCACAGACGCTCTTCCACGCATCTTGCTTAATAAATTTATTTTTATAATGTTCATCACTTGTGTCCCAAAGGACGGGACGCTCCTCAATTAAAGATATTAAAAAATCTATATCATATTCCGCCATTTTTTTATAAACAAAGAAGGCGGCGCAGGCACCGCGCGTCTTTCTCTAAAGCTGTCTCAGAGCGGACTAAAATGGCGTCACCAAGGATGACGTAATATCACAGGAATGTGCGATGCGAAGCAGATCGGAAATTCTTGCGGTGCGTTCGTGCGAATTCGCAGATATTTGCGATGCGATGCGAATTCGCGGTTTTGTGTGGGAGCCCTAAGTCGGAGATACAAGTCGGGAATGTACTCGGTCAATGATATCACCAACGAATGTAGTAATAAAAAATTTGTAGGTTTTTCAGATATTAAAAAATTTAAAGAAAATGTAGTTTACTTGACATTTAAACAGTCTGAAAAAGACGAACTAGTAAAGAAAAATTTTAACACACTATTATAAACAAAATTTTATTATCATTTCAGCAGCCAGAAGTGCATTGGATGAGTCAAGAGCAGCAATCCTTCGTATTGAGATGCGGGCAGAGGCTGATTTGAAACATTCACAGGCATTCTGCAATTTTTCGGAGTCATTCAGAATAATTCCTGAAAGCATTAACAGATTTAGCCAACAGGTAATACATTTTTTTTTATATAAAAAATATTTGACTGTAATCTTACTATTAAAGTATTATGCACAAAATTATTTTTCAGGAACATCATAATCATAACACTTTTATTTTGTTTCAGTATGGACAACATAACCACCCAGATTAGGATTACTATTAGTTATTAATAATATATTTTGGATTATACTTTAATAAATAGAATTATATTAAACCTAAATTAATTTTGTTTGGTTCTCCTGAATTTGAAAATTAGCATTCCCTTTGCTTTTTCTCCACCACTTGTATCTGAATAAAACTATATTATGTGATAATGTTTATGTTTGACCACACTTATTTAATGTAAAAATGACAAGGCGATAGAAATACAAATTTTAATAGCCTCTTTTCACAAACAGCACGAAAAAATATAATAGAATATACTGCAGCCTTAAACTAGAAAAATAATGGGATTCAATAATAATTAGATCTAACAGGAACTAGCTTAAAAATAATTTTATTATTTAAGTTAATATTTGCTAAGAATACTTATATAAAACACTTAAGAACTAATCAAAAAGCATTTCAATGAAAAACAAACTTAAAACTAATTAACCTACAACAGCCAATAACTTTTTTGTGTCATTATAACTCAAATTTTGCAACTTTAGGATAATTGGTTTCTCCTATTAGTCCATAAACGTTGAATGAGCGCCCGCTGTCGTGCGCGGCCAAGCTCCAACTCGCTAAGAGCATGAGCGCCGCGTCGCCGCTCTTGCCTGGCACCATGACCGGCTCCCTGTGTCAGCTGGCGCTCACGAGCTGCTTCTTCTGCTGTTAGCGGAGTGTAGGGGATATGAGCCCTGTGTGCTATATTATGCAGAACACAGCATGCATTCACTATTCTCGCAGCAGTTACTGGAGTGTAATGCAGCTTTCTATCAACTAATAAGCACCTGCAAGGACAACCCCTTTTATTATTATTTATTTAATTCGGACACAAATGATTCATAAATGTCAACTATTATAATAATGGTATGATATTCAAAGCATACCTCAAACGAGCTTTTAAAACACCTTACAGCGTTCAACCACATTTCTGGCTGTTAAGTGCAAGCCTTGGTAATAATGTTCCGGAGTATCTGGCCTTGGTTCTGAGATGGGTGTCATCATTGTGGGTCTCAAAGGGTACCACGAGTCTCCTGCAATAACCAAAAATGAATTAAAATGTCTTAAAAAAATTATTACAAAATGTATCATAAGATTGCAACATAAATTATACTCAATTTAAACATACCCAAAAGATGCAAATCTTCTCCATGATTAATGTGGAGTCTCTCTATAAAACCATTCAATGGATGGTTGGCCCAAACAACACTATCATGTGTGGACCCAGGGTAACTCGCATCCACACATAATATATTTAAATTAGAATCACATATCTGAAAAAAAAAACAATAATGATATGAACTAGCACTGACAGGAAATAACAAAATTATAATAATACAATTATACTCACTATCATAACATTTATTGAATGGTATCCTTTTCTATTAAAAAACCCTTCTTCATGTTCAGCAGGACATACAATTGCAACATGGGTTCCATCAATACAACCCAGAGCTGGCATTTTGAACTTGTGGTAAAAACTGAAAATAGTTATTATATATTATATGATTATGTACTTAAATACTTGAACATGAGTTTTACAATAGAATATCTAAAACTAGCTTTCCCCCCGTGGTTTCAGTTGGTTACTGCTCTGCACCCGTGGGTCTTAGTATGATTTTATTTAGCCTATGACACTCACAAATAATGTGACTTTCTATTGGTAAAAGAATTTTCAAAATCAGTAGGTACCTAGAGATTATCCCCTCAAAAACCTCACAAACTTTACCTCTTTAAAATATTAAATATCGAAAATAAAGACTAATTATGCTACTTACTCTCTTTTAACTTGTTCCCTCTCACATTGTTTGAATGGAAAAGCTATATATTTATTCAATACTGCCGGATTGTTCAAGGCTGTTGTTACTTGCCGGATAGCTTTTGAAACACTGGCCTGGGAAATAAAATGGTTCCTGCTGTCTCCAACTATGGTCTGATAGGACCCAGAAGCATAAAAGGCCAATGCAACCAAAATCTAAAACAAATATTCAGGTTATCTATTGATGCACACACATTGGACTTTATTATTTGTCTCATTTGTGGTTATTTTTATAGAACAAAAAAGGTTTTTAGTACAAGTGATAATTCTGTTTATCACTTTAGAGGACACTCCTTACCTTGGTTTCAACATCCATAGCATCAGAACGTAGGACGGGTGGCATATGAGGAGTCAGCTTGGAAATTAATTCACGGGTTAATTCTTTCGTGAGTCTATATCTCTTCACAAACTGTCGATCACTGTATGAATCACAACTAAGTCTAGCTTTTAAGTTTTTCCTTTTGGTTTCGGCTCGAGCCACCGCTACATCGTATTCATGAGATTTCTCCAATAAATCTATGTAGGCGTACATGGTAATGTTGTTATTTTTGCAAGATTTTCACTCAGAATCACCAAAGAAAAAACACTCCAACGATGCATTAGCGATCATAAAAAAGTAGCGTCCTATCAACTGATACGTTTGACAGTGGTTACGTTCCAGTTATGATCGCGGTGCGTCTCAACTTGCTGTCAAAATTTTAGCGCGATACGAAACGGTCAAAAAGTTGTGGTAAGGTAGCGGTTCAGTTGCGATTTCGTTGAATAAAAATAGCGCGATTGGGCTCCTGATCGCTATTAAGAGCGTTTATACCTTATGAGTGGCAACGTCGCGTCGCAATTTAGTGTCATATTTCGTGGTTTTCAATTTTTATCATTTAATCGGAGCTATATTTTAAAAATCTGTTTAATTAACATTTTAGAATTATGTAAACTGTGTAAAAGGTAAGAAATCGTTGCGTTTACAGTTCTATTTATATGCAATTATATGCAAATAATATATTGGAAACTTGCAGGGCGTTATTTTCATTGTAAAATAACTGTAAGCATTACGATTACTTACTTTTTAAACACTTTCACGTAATTCTAAAAAAATAATTAAACAGATTTTTAAAATATAGCTCCGATTAAATGATAAAAATTGAAAACCACGAAATATGACACTAAATTGCGACGTTGCCACTCATAAGGTATAAACGCTCTTAATATTATTACTTAGATTGTATTTTATTGATCTGTGATTTTACTAATTAAATTAAATAAGTCATTAAAATAATAACTAGTTTTAAATGTTTTAAACAATTTGATTGTGCAATTTATTAATTGGGTGTAGCTATATTATAATTATAGTCGACTGTGCTTTGGCTTTGAGAAAGTCTTTATTTTGTAACATACAAGTAGGTACTTACTAAGAGTTATCTCTGTATCATTCATGCATGGTATCATTTATATGATTATGCGCTAGAACCATAGGGGTACTGGACTACACTACAAACCTACCTCACAATTGAGTCAATTATTACTGATCTGTGATTCTGAAATCTGTAATATTTGTTGCTGTAAAAGCTCCAACGAGAAGACTAACTCCCGAAAATTTACAAGAAAGGCCGCTAAAACATTAGGACGTTAGCAGCGCGACAGTCGCGCGGCAGGAGCCGTTTAGCCAATCCAATTAAGCGGATTGCTTCTGCCGTGCAACCTTCGCGCTGCTAACGTCCTAATGTGAAAACGGCCTAAAACCTAAGTTTTACTTATACCTATAGGTATGGGCTTTTACAGTAAACAATGGTGCCAATTATGTTGTGCACAAATTAAACTTAATTCAGGCTATTGCTAACTTTTTCTGTAATAAAACAAGAAAGAGACGGCCGTATTCCATTAAACGAAACTAAAAACATGTCGTCTAAAAACGCGGTGAAGTGCAAGGCGTAAACTTGTTTGACATCTATAACTTAGAACGCTATTAGGACTAGCGCGCATTGCGACAGCAACCGGCGCGGTTTGCTCCCGCAAAAAGCTGTGATGTATGAACTACAGTGGAGGTACGCGCACTGCGGCTGTTCAACCGCATGCCGCTAAAAAATCTGTGACTTGCCACAGATTTCTTGCGGTGCGGCGCCGCACGGTTTGAGGACACCTGCGTTATTCTTTGACAGATGTACCGCCCCAGTCAAACTACCCGCCTGGCAGTGTCCTCGAACCGGATCACGCGGGAGTTCTTTTCCAATATTGATACCAGAATGTGAGCCAGGAAATGATTTCATAGCTAAAACGCCATTTTCCAGAATGAACTCTGGAGATATCCAGTGCGCAGTGAAGCTCAGAAAGCTCTCGTTATTGTGCTGGCATGTCCATATATCAGATGTCACTGATAATGCTGCTGCCTGTGAAATACTGGCTTCTATTTTAGCACAAATTCTGTTGTATAAGATAGATAAGAGAAACAAAATAAAACTATTTATTTAATTATAATTAATTTCAGTTTTTTTTATTTACAGCTACAACCTCTTTAAAAAACCATCTTAAAACCAAACATGCTGACCAATACGCTGCTTTAATTAATGTTCCATCGACAAGTGGCAGCAACATGGGCGGTACTTCTACTTCTGCCGATGCCAAGATGCCAGCAGAACCTGGAACGTCCAGATCAAAAGAACGGCAGCTCACCCTGAAGGAAACATCAGAACGGAAATTGCTCTGGGATATTAATGATCCAAAATCAATAAAATATCATTACTTGATTGGCGAAATGATTGCTTTGGACAACGAACCATTGTCACTTGTGGAACGAGTTGGATTTCAGAGACTTATGGCAAACGCTTTGCCCCATTATAAAGTACCTGGTCGCACTTACATGACCGACAAAATTGTTCCGGATATACAACATGTCCCAAAATTCAACGATAAGCCGGCACCAGAGGATGGACCTACTAATGACTACTCGAGAAAAAAAAAGAAAAAAAAAATACCTCTACTTTTTTTTAAATTACTTAAAAAAAAGGAAATTCTTCGAAAATGTATACCCCTTATGACACTTTTAACTACCATGACCACAATTTTTCAAATATTTCAGTTTTTTTGTTTGTATCGGCAACCTAAGTAGTACTACTATTCACCAATAATCTTTGAAAATTACAGAATTTTCATAGTTTTATACAAAAAAACAACCAAAAAAAATTATTTCCCTAAAATTTTGAAAGATTTTTACGTTCAGTACACTTTAACTCATCGTAGTGTAAAAAAAAATATGGACTACTGTGGCAAGTTTTTTTTTAAAATTAGCGCAACTAACCTAGATTTTAAAATGGTATAATACTTTCGGAAAACTAGCCACAAAAAAAATAATGACACTTTTTCTAATCAAGAACCAAATTTCATAAGTTGTTGTTAATACACACATCAAAAGTGTCTAGGGATCAAGCATTTTTATGCGGATTTCTTGAGATTAAGATGTGGCTTATAAAGTAGGTAGTATTTACTATTTTAAACTAAGCTCAATTACTCTTTACAATGTGAGTAGTGATTATCACCACATACAATCTAAAAATGCGAGCAGTTTATCGGGATATAAACTTTTATACCTATTTCTATGAGTCACAATAACACTTATTTAAATTAATAAAATAATCTCAATGTTAATCATATGCTACTTTATTATCTTTCCAAAATGACTTAAGAAATTTTAAACACAAGTGTCCACAATTATACAAATGATCACGCTGCACGTTTTCATAATTGTAGTGAATTTTATTTCCTACATATTTCATAAATTCTTTTGGAGGTTTTAAGTCACCATAACTGTCAAAATATTCAATGTATTCATTTATTTTACCATAGGCTACCCAATGAGTACCAGAGTTTTCAGAGGAGTCAAGATTAATCACTCCACATTCTATCGGTAAAACTTTATCTGGTAATTTATCTCTCATAAACACACCTCGGAAGAAGGGTATATTATTCGAGTGTTTGATTATGTCAATATTGGTTAAAGCTCTGTTGGGTAGCCGAGATTTCAGTTTTTTGTCTCTGATAAGTAAATGCCTAAACCATTCTTGTAATGCTTGAGATGTAATCCTCTTCCAATGAATAACGCCTCCATTTCCTTGTTGTGTCGTTGTGCTTCATACAATTGCTTCTTAGCTGTTTTATATGCGTTAATTGCTTTTGCAATACCAGCAGCACCTCCTGCTAAACTGCCAGCAGCAGATAATCCAGCAAATATTGGTACTAAAGGAAGAAATCCCCCAGTTTTTGGTTCCGGTATAATCCTAGGTAATTTGATTGGTGTATCTGATGCAAATTCTTTTGCTGCTGCGTATGCTAATTCCATCAATGCTTTCTTACATGTTGGTTTTAATTTTGTAATGCGCTTTTTAGTGTGGCTAACAATCTTTTTAAGAGTGTTCTTAAAACCAGCTCCTGTTTTTAGTTTATTAATGTTTTTGTTGTATGCTGATGCTGTTTTTTTCGTGTTTGGAATACATAGTATGGTTTTCATCGCTATTCCTTTATTTTTTCTTCAGATAAATAGAAAAGGATTTTTAATTGATACAAATACAAGTCTTTTTTGTTTTAAGAACAAATCCATATTGAATTGAAAAAATATGTGTATTTGCTTAAATACTTATTACAACGATCTTTTGTTTGATCACTTAAAATACATTTGTTTTATCTATCCAACTGTTTTCGCTAGTAGGAAGTCCGAGCCACTTGACATATACTTGATTCCCTTTTCTTTTCAATACTTTTTCAACTAAGTACAAATCAGGATGGTTGGTTTTTTGAAGTTCTTGAGCATAAAACGCACCTAGTATCGGCCGGCATCTTGCATCTTCTATCAAGTAGGTTACCGGTTTAGTTTCTTGTACTGTTTTTATCTTAAATATTTCTGTTGACCAATTAGGGTAATAGCCTTTATCAAAACATCCTTTGTATTTACTTATTCTTACAAAATCACCAACGCTCAGCTTCCTATACTTGTCACTTTTCTTACATTTAGCCATTTTAATATATCTTTGCAGTATGCTTGCTTTATTGTTATGATTTATAGAAGCAGGAGATTGTCCCACAGTTCTATGAGTAGTATTATTGTATTCATTTACAATTTTGTTGAGCGTTCCATTCATCCACTGATAACTACCGATAAGACTAAACTCTTTGTATAGTTTATTTTTTAATGTCCTTATTAATCTTTCTACAATAGAGGCTTTTTTAGTAGAATACGTTGAATAATGATTAATTTTATACTTGATAACAATATTTTTGAATTTCTCATTATAAAACTCTTTTCCTAGATCAGTTTGCAAATTTCTTGGAACACGACCTTTATGGCATAAACTTTCAAATGCTGTTGATACCTGTTGCTTATTTTTTTGTTTTAAAGGAACTGTCCAAGCAAATTTTGAAAAAGTGTCTATGACTGCTAGTATGTATTTGTAACCACCATTCACTTTCGAAATTGCTTGCATGTCCATCAAATCCGCTTGCCAGAGATCATCGATATCTTTTAGTACGACCTGTCTTCTTGGAAAGTTAACTCTAGCACATTTATGAATTTCATTTATGACATCTACTTTGCTCATAATGCTTACTCAATTTTCCTGCAATTTCTTTCAGCGCAATATTTCTTTCAATATTTTTTACTCTTTCATTTAAAATTGAAATCAGTTTATTCAGTTGCTCTATTTGCATATAAATATTATGTTGAAGTTTTTCGTTATCCTCTTCAGTAATATTTTTACCTGATTCAGTTTCTTCTATTGTATTTGTTTTCTCAATACGGTCTACTCTTATGTTACTTCCAGTTATGACTGATGTTTTATTTCTACGAACAGAATTAATATTTTTATGATCATTCATGTTGTAAAATATTTTGATAACTGGAAGCATTTCTAAGCTTTTTACTCTTTTATAACATCAGCTTCCTTTAGCTCTTCAATTATTGATAGAATTTCATTGTCATGATTGGTATTACCAGCATTTTTTGATGCAATTAGAAGTTTCAGCCTTTCAATTAGTTCATTGGGGTCATCCCAGTAAACATAATCGGTATCACTTTTATATTTTTTTAATTTAGGCAAAAAGCCACCGCTTTTTGTTTTCATTATCGGTCCTTCATCTTGAACATAACTATTTTGGGAAAACAAAGGTTTAATAATTTGACGATATTTTAAACTTTTATCACCTTTAATCTGGCCATTAGGATGAAAGTCTCTTTTGTGTGCGTGCGTATTATGAAGCATATCTTTATAGACAATTTTATCTAGTTCGGTAACCAAACTAAGGTTAGGTTTACTGCGTACCAAAAGTTCCTTTAGGCCTGGTGTTAATTCATAGGACCTTTTATCAATAGTAACTATATTTGTTTTTGGTGAATTACTGCTTTTATTTTCAATGGAAAACGAAACTTTGCTATTTCCCATCATTAGTTTTTTATTTTCACTACGTATTCCAAATGGGACATTCATATTATCATACATTTCCATCATATCTTCTTTATTCAATGATATCAGTGTATCATCACACATTTTAATTGGATATCTTGTAAGAACGTCTTTATCAGAATCTTCACTTGAATCTATTTTTATACATTCTTTAAAACTTTCATAATCTGGAGCATCATCTATTGATGAGCTGAATCTTCTAATCGTTTCATCTCTTGAAAAGTTCAATGTTGGTTTATTTTTGTCATTCGCTTTAATCAATGTTTCTAGTGGATCTGTTATTGGTTTGAAGACCTGCTTAAATTTTAAATTAGCTGTGTCTTCTTCATTTTGTATTGTTTTAATTTTATTTTTAATACTATCGACTGACTCTATCAATTGTTCTTTAATATTAATCTGCATAATGTTTTTTTTAAAACCCATCCGTTATTTACAGATATTAGATTTCGATTGATCCATTTTCTGTAATGAGCCGATATTTATATTGTACTTTTAGAAGTATATAAATATGTCAAAGCCTTGTCTGTATCTACCTTCATTTAGTGAACAATCTTTATTAATTAATAAAAAGTCAAAGCGGTCTTTCCAAATAGCGGAGCAAAGTTTTTTAAATTCAATCCATTCCATATCTGTGTTCACATGCTCAGTATATATGTGTTTTAAGTTTACCTCGTCTTGTTTGAAGATAATCAAAAGATTGACATTATCTCGTATAAGTTGTTTAGGTATTTTAGAATAGGTCTGTGATAAATAAAAACAATCTATTTGTTTATGTCTCCCCATTGCAAAGTAATTGCGGATATTGATTTGATTTTCGCATGCTACATCATCGAAAATCATTAATGCATTAGATAAAGCATCATTAGGGTGTATGACTTCTTTATTCTCACTGAAGACAAAGAAATTGGCACCTGGTATGTAACTCATAACTTGTTTTAAAAAACAATACTTTGGCTGGAAAGCCGTCTTCGAGTATAAGTATATATGCTTAAACTTGACACCATTTTCATGTAATATTAAATTAAGCATTATGTTAGTTTTGCCACAGTTAGATGGACCGCATATTATACATCTAATAGTATTGGGCAAGAGTGCACTATGTTTCACTTTACATGTTTGATTTTCAAATTTTATATTATTAACTTCTAAAGTGTGTGGTTGCTTGATGAACTTCATTATGAAATGTAAGATAAATGTAAATGACTTGTGTATTTATAGGGAACAATAAATAAAACAAAATTCGATGTCCTTACATATAGGTTTATTAACAAAATTTAATAATATATTATACTTAATGCTATAAATTAATAGTTAAGGTAAATAAAAGATATAAACTATAATACAACGTTATAGTGACCCCAAGGTAATGTTTCGATATGATTTGGAAGTATATATCTTTTATCGTCATTTCTATTCATCACCAATTTATTCACTTGTTGGGAATACAAAACATGTTTGATTGACTTAATCATATTCATCTTACATGATCTACTTTCATCATCAAATAATGATTTATTATAATGCATCATCTCTAGTCTATTAGTTACACAGTTTGAAATACCTTTTGCTTTTTTTAATTCAGTTTTAGAAGCCGATAAACAGTAAAGTTTTGCTCTTAAACCAGTAAATTCGTTGATCACGTCTCCACCTAGTTCATCTTTAAATAGACCAGGTACTTTAGCATTTACCCTAGGTATTAAATAGGGGTTATTTAATTCAAAATTACTTGTATCAAATTTTTTTAAATTATTTTTTATATCATTGTAAATATCTTCCGTGTAAAATAAATAAAGAAGACTGTCGGTGTCTGTGTAACATAGCCTGACATTATTCATATATTTTTTTTTAATATTGTAATGATAATGATAAAGGTGTAACTTAGCATATTCTAAAACAGTAAAACCTATATAAATCGGTCTGTCTAAAACAATTCTCTCGGGTTTTAGTTGCACAGCTACAAAGTTTTCCGAAAATATCGATACACATTTTAAATTCGGTTTGCAAATTAGTTTTTCAGCACAGAGTTGTTTATTTGTTACGTTTTCTTCGTCGTTCCATTTTGTAGCTAGTTTAATATCTACCTGTTTACGTTTGTTTTCTATCGTTTTACCGAAAATAGAATTATTTAAAAGCTTGAAAAAGTCTTTCTCAAATACAGTTGCAGATGCTTGACGCAGGGTAGTATTTAAATCAATATATTTCTTTAAATATTCTTCTTGTCGGAAAGTAAGAATTCGATGAATTTTTCTTAGAACTAGCCCAGATTTTAAACATTGCTTCAAATGAATATAATGAATTACATAGTTAAATTTATCATATAAATTAGCTATGAGTTTAGCTGTCTTTCCTCCAGGGGGTATGAATTTCTCTGGTGCAAAAGGCAAATCACTATGAAAATCATGTACTGATTCAGGATATTCGAGATCTACCTCTAAAATGAAGCCATATTCGTTATCATTAGGTATACTCATTATATCGAAACAGTTAATTTCTTTCTGATTTAAAAGTCTGAACTCTGAAATCGGGATTTTTTTTGTCATTGCATATCCGTACAAATTATTACAATCGAGATAAATCAAATAGCTAGTGGGTTCTTGATCATTGTATTCTGATAGATAAGGATTATTTGCTTTTGCATGACGTAGTGAGCATTGGGCGAGACCACCACGTATGCCCTTTTCCAGCATTTGAAATATTTCTAAGTCATCAATCAAGTGTAGTTCAACACGCGTATACAGTAACATAGCATCCCAGCTTAAACTTGGTGCCGTTATGTAGTACGCAGGGTCTAACAGTAGGGTAATATTGGGCATTCTATGCCACTGTCGGCAAGTAGCTCGGCTAGTGCGCCTCGCTACACGACAGTGGCATAGTATGCCCAATATTGAACAATCGACTCGACTGTAGACTGTCGGCAAGTAGCTCGGCTAGTGCGCCTCGCTACACGACAGTGGCATAGTATGCCCAATATTGAACAATCGACTCGACTGTAGGTTAAATTACTGTACTCACCTAGAGATCTTGCGCATTATACCACTGGCCGCCAATAGCAGGGCGAGTTCGCCTCGCTGCGGATGACGGTATGGGCATTCTATGCCACTGTCGGCAAGTAGCTCGGCTAGTGCGCCTCGCTACACGACAGTGGCATAGTATACGACTGGTATTACTGTACTTGTACAAAGATCATGCAAGTTATACGACTGGCTGCCAGTAGCTAGGCGAGTTTGATTCGCTTTGGACAGTGGTGACAACTATTGACACGATCAATGATAAAGATTTCACTTAGTCATTTTGACATGCGTTTCGTGGTTAGAAACGACTTGATGATTTTAACGCTTCAACGGTGGAAACGATTTGTTGTTTTTGTAATGCGTTTCGTGGGACGAAACGACTTGTTGTTTTTGTAATGCGCTTCGTGGGACGAAACGACTTGGTGTTTTGACCTGCGGTTCAATATTAGAAACGACTTGTTAACTCACTGCTTTGAAGTGGATTTGCAAAAAAAAAACAATGTAAGTAGGTACATATTAGGTAGGTTTATTTTTCGTAAAACATTGGTTTTTCTGGAAATAACGTATCTACCGATTGCACGAACTCTTGTAGTTTTCGCCACTGAGGCGAATTCGCGTCGGTCTGGAACTTGAGTCGCACAAGCGCCTTCTTCCACAGCTCTAGGGAGTCGGTGCGGCGCGCGTCGTCAGCCTTGTACACCTTGCAGTCGATGTAGTACTCTCCGTTGATGCTCGCTGCTCGCCGTTCGCAGCCGTTGGCGACTCGGTTAACGAAGAATGATGTTAGACATGTACTCGATGAATCGTCTTTGAGCACGGTGTCAGACCCGTAGTTCTTACTGATAGCGAATACATCATTATCGGTTTTTGTACTGAAACAACAAAAAGCTTCTATTAGTTCATCATGCACTTACAGGATACATTTACAATTTAGATACACACAGGAAAAAATACACACTCAGTCAAAATAGGTACCTGCAGAGTATGAGAGACGTACGAATAAATAGATATCCAGACACTTATAAAGTGATACCTCATAGTAAGCAGACTTGTAACAATAAACGAATAACTGATTATTTTTAACTGGTGTGGTGAACTTAATTATTGAATAGTTTTTTTTACCTCGTACGAATTAAATTCGTTGATGGTGGGTGCGACTTGCGTTTCCTATTGTTGTCCGCAGACGGTTTGCGGCTGCGTTTCGTTTTCTGATCGATGATCGGAACTTCTTGTTGAAAGTACTCGCACTCAGACTCAGACCTGAAATAAAGATACAACAAAATTAGTCAAACATAATTATTACAATAAGTACATCGGTCAGATCTCTGAACTATGAACCTAGTGGAATGTTTTATACTTACATTTTCCAATTATGTCCAATCGATATGGCAGGCTGATGAAAGCTGGCGTAGTGACTGACGGCAGCAGGCAGCGGTTAGCAATCAACACTGATATTGACAGGATAATGCAGCAGGATCGCAGAGCACTTCTTGAAGATTACTTCCACACTTGTAGACTTCGGTTAGTTTGTACCGAGTACTTCGAAAACATGTAGCTTATAAATCAGAAAACGAAAGAGAATTCACTATATTAAAAATTACTGCAACCGTTCATATAATGTTGTGTAAAACAACTTTTTTTCTTAGACGCATTATACTTGTTCAAAAAGTGTAGACTAAGGATGTTTCAGGTAGCATCGAATGACGACACAGCGAAACGACTCAGGGTTGGCAAAACGTTAACCAGTAGATAACTTATCTACTGGTTAATGTTTTGGAGGGAATATTCTTGCACGTAATTTAATTATTTGACAATCTAGAGAAAATCATAAGATTGGTATTTATCATGTGATACATCCTAGTTTTACTTGTGATACTTTTACGCTCGAGTGAAGTAGGTACCTACAGGAAATAAGTTCACTTGTAACAGTAACAAATTTTAAATGAACTTAATTTTAAATTCTCTTCATAAGGTTAGAAACCTTTAGACTACATTTTATTTATTTAGTGATAGTGTACCTAGTTTCTGATACTTATCCATACCTTAATATGTGTGACAACCTTGACTAAAAAAACTTACTGTTGTGAATTAGCTGACGAGAAAAAAAGAAATAAGGTTACACGTGTAATGTTTTACGCAATAACAATTATTTCAATCAAATATTTTATTGATTTATCGGAAATTGGTCGTATGACTAGGTAGTCAATAACGAATACTCCGTTAGTTAGTACCTAACGTTTAAAAGTCAAAAACTAAAAATTAATTTGACATTATCTCAAAGCCACGACGCTCGGAGTGTAAATCCTATAATCATTTAAAAAATAATTATATGGATTGACAGTGAATGTCGATCTGACATACATTTGGACTACATAAAATTGGAACATTTATGTACAACATTAAGTATCTAATTTGCAAGCAGGTAATTATTGAATATGTTTCATATTTTCGTTTGAAATGTTGATTTTCACTAAAAATAGGTAAGTACTAACCGATCTTTCTTTTTTTCAGAAATACATTGAAACCTAATCAGATTTAAGGAATAAGTAATCATCAAACTAGAAGACGTATGCAGACCTGGTCCAGATTCAACAATATACATTTGGACTACATAAAATTGGAACATTTATGTACAACATTAAGTACCTAATTTGCAAGCAGGTAATTATTGAATATGTTTCATATTTTCGTTTGAAATGTTGATTTTCACTAAAAATAGGTAAGTACTAACCGATCTTTCTTTTTTTCAGAAATACATTGAAACCTAATCAGATTTAGGGAATAAGTAATCATCAAACTAGAAGACGTATGCAGACCCGGTCCAGATTCAACAATATACATTTGGACTACATAAAATTGGAACATTTGTGTACAACATTAAGTACCTAATTTGCAAGCAGGTAATTATTGAATATGTTTCTTATTTTCGTTTGAAATGTTGATTTTCACTGAAAATAGGTAAGTACTAACCGATCTTTCTTTTTTCAGAAATACATTGACACCTAATCAGATTTAGGGAATAAGTAATCATCAAACTAGAAGACGTATGCAGACTTAGTCCAGATTCAACAATTCGATAACTCTAACATTCCGTCAGTGTTCTGCCTATGTGTGTATTAGTCGATATACGAGGGTAAGATCGTTTCATTTCGAGTTTAGCGTCTATATTGGGTGATAATTAATTTCAATTAGTAAAATAATGCCCCACTGTTCGGTTTGCAAAGTATTTGTAGATAATCGACGATGGACGGGTCATTTACGTAGCAATGTTCATAAAAACAAAAGCGCGTCCCCTATTTATGATAACGTTGTAATGATTAATTCTTCGTTTAAAGCTCGAATCGTAAGTTACAAGATCATTGCAACTAGCGAACAAATAAAAAAAATCCCTGAGGTGTTCCTCCATAATATAAGTGAACAAGTTAAAAATCTAATAGATCGATCACTACAAAAACATACTGCTGTTAAAATTAACTTTGAACTTTTTTCTTTTTTTCTTATGTTTAAAAATGATCAACAGGAACTGAAATCATTCGCTACGAAAAACATTATCATTAATTTTAATTACGATTTTGATTTAACTTACAAATTAACAGTTGATTTACTGTTAAACAAAATTGAAGAGTTTCAGGAGAGAGATAGTGGTTGGACATTTTTGTGCAATTCTCATTTAGAAATAAATATTAATAAATATCAACCTCTCGGCGGATCAAATTTTATAACTTTGCCTAAATGTATAAAAAATAAAAGAGCTTGTTTAAACATTCGAAACAAAGATGAGTATTGCTTTTTATGGTGTGTTGTAGCGGCCTTGTACCCTGCAACCCGACATCCCGACAGAGTTTCGTCTTATCCTTACTTCCAGGATGTTTTGAATATTGATGATTTGACATTTCCAATCACATTTTCGGACATAGCTGTCTTTGAGAAAAATAATCCCTTTCTGAATATATTCGTGTATGGTTTAAAAAATGATAAGACAATCATTGGACCTTTGTATACATCAACGAATAATAAATCTAAGAGTATCCATCTGTTGCTTTTAGAAAATAACACTAATTCTCATTACTGTCTTATCAAAGATTTGCCTCGTCTAGTCAGAAATCAGATGACCAAACATCATGGTAAACTATACTTCTGTGAAACATGCTTATTGTTTTTTCCAACGCACAGCCAAATTGAATCACACCTGTGTGGGGGAATTGTCACCGTTTTACCAGAACAGGGATCATTTTTAAAATTTAAAAATTACGAAAGGAAACAAAACATTCCTTTCGTCATTTATGCTGATTTCGAAACATTACTCGATCCGATTTCCGGCGATGATTTCAATACCGCCAACACGTCATACTCACAACGCCACGTGCCGTCCGCGTTCGCCTATAATGTAGTATCATCATTTAATGATAGGGTTGACGGATATAGAAGTTATCGCGGAAAAGATTGTGTTTCAAAATTTGTACATTTTCTGACTGAAGATGTTAAAGAAATACATAGAATTCTGTCCAAAACCGAGCCTATGATATTCACAGAGGAAGATGCTCTCGATTTTAAACGCTCTGTTAAGTGCTACATTTGTGAAAATTTACTTTTGACCGATAGAGTAAGAGATCACTGTCATATTACAGGTCGATACCGAGGCGCAGCTCATCGACACTGTAATCTGCAACATAAAGTACCGAAATTCGTTCCAATATTTTTTCATAACTTATCTGGCTACGATTGTCATTTATTTATAAAAAAGTTAGGCGAAATTCCAGGACAAATAAAAATAATACCCAAGAACAAGGAAAAATATACAGCATTTACAAAGTATATTCCTACTGCTGATAACGAGTATATACAAATAAGGTTTTTAGATTCTTTCAACTTTTTAGGAACAAGTTTAGACAAACTTGCTAAAACATTGCAATTAGAAAATTTTGTTAATCTTCGATCTCACTTTTCTAATGAGAGACAATTTAATTTGCTGACTCGTAAAGGTATATATCCGTATGATTATATGACCGATTGGAAATGTTACGAACAAAAATCATTACCATCTAAGTATTGTTTTCATAATTCCTTGACCAACGAAGATATTAGCGATGAAGATTATAATCACGCTCAGACTGTTTGGTCTGAATTCAATATTAATGACCTAGGCGAGTATACGGATCTATACTTAAAAACAGATGTGCTTTTGTTGACAGACATATTTCAAAATTTTCGAAAAACCTGTAAACAATATTACAAACTCGATCCGGCGTTTTACATAACTGCACCTAGTTTATCTTTCGATGCAATGTTGCTAAAAACAGGTGTTCAATTAGAACTCGTGTCGGACTTGGCTATCGTCAGAATGATTCAAAGCGGTATAAGAGGGGGTTTGTGCATGTGTTCCCATCGGTATGCAAAAGCGAATCATAAATACATGCCAGAATATAATGCATCACAGCCTCCGTGTTTTATAGTATATCTAGATTGTAATAATCTCTATGGCTTTAGCATGTGTCAGTATTTACCGTATTCTAGTTTTAGATTTCTCAGTGAAAATGAATTAACTAATTTTCGTGTTGAAAATGTTGAGGATAACGCTGAATGGGGCTTCATATTAGAAGTTGATCTTTTGTATCCTGATCATTTACACACTCATCATAATGACTTACCATTTTGTCCTGAGAAATGTGTACCCCCGGGAGGTAAAACAAAGAAATTAATTGCAAATTTGTATAATAAGTACAAATATGTCATACATTACGTTCATTTAAAAAAGTGTTTAGAACACGGTTTAATATTACGTAAAGTTCACAGAGCTATTACTTTCAGACAGAGTCCATATTTGAAACAGTACATAGAATTAAACACTCAATTAAGACAAAAAGCAGAAAGTTCCTTCGAACAAGACTTTTTTAAGTTGTTGAATAACAGTGTTTTTGGCAAGACTTTAGAAAATACTGAAAATCGTGTAACCGTTCATTTAGTCAATCAATGGTACGACCAATCTAATCGAACCAAGAAATTAATATCTGCCGAGAGACTTGTAGCCAACCCCTATTTCCATAGTGCTTCTATTCTATCTGAAAATTTAGTTGCAATACAAATGAAACCCGATCAAATTATTTTAGATAAACCTATTTATATTGGATTCACTGTATTAGAACTTTCTAAGTCACATATGTATGATTTTCATTATAATATTGTAAAGCCTTTTTATAAAGACCGAGTGCAGTTGTGTTATACAGATACCGATTCATTTGTCTATAAAATATTCACTAATGATTTTTATCATGACTTGAAGTATAATTTTTTGCAATATTTTGACACGAGTAACTATGACGTTGAAAATAATTTTAAGATACCATTACTGAACAAAAAAGTACCAGGTCTGTTCAAAGATGAAATGGAGGGAAAATATATATCTGATTTTGTTGGTTTGAGATCAAAACTTTACTCTATAAAAACTCCCAATAAAATCATTAAAAAAGCAAAGGGAGTAAAATCGTGCGTAGTCAGGGACTTGAACATAACAGATTATCAAAATATTTTATTTAATGGTGGAGTTATGCGTAGAAAAAATGTTATGTTTAAATCAATAAAGCATGAAATATTTACTCGGAGCGTCAACAAAATTGTCTTATCTAGCAATGACGACAAACGATCGATATCTGTAGATCGAATATCAACGCGAGCATGGGGTCACTCTTCGATTTTAAAGAATGAAGATGTGGTTTTTTAGACTCAGAATGTTTCATAATAAATATTATAGTTTTATATAATTTTTTTTTATAATTAATCACATTTACTTGTATAATTATGTAATAACCTTACCCTAGTTTTAGAAAATAGTCTTTTAACTAATTAATGTATGATAAATATAATTCAGGTTTAGTTTTAATAATTTTACTGTTTTGTAAAAACATAAATAAAATTTAAATGATTACAACTCACTTGTTTAATTTACGAGGTATTTATTTTAAGGAATCCTCCTTTTTAAAGTCGGTTAAATAAAATGAAATCAAACCGAGGCTCAAGTTTCATCATGCACCTATATTACTGTCAACAACGTAAATTGCAATATGTACGCATTACACTAAGGTTGATTTTCAAAGAGTTAACGTTCAAGTAAGTAATACGATCATAACGCTGTTCGTCAGAACACAACACCCGACAGTTCAATACCCTCGGCTTGGAGACACAAATGCTTAGTTAACATTTTTATGGTTATCGCGTTCTAAATTCTTTAATGACGTACTCGTAACAGTATAAATAATTAATTGTTTGCTCATTAACGAAATATTACTCGCCTGAAGTACTAGTACCTACTATTTTAGAGTGCATCGTAATCATGTCGGTAAGTGAAATATTTTTAACTCGTTTTTATTTTTTTATATTGTTTCGTAACTAAAGATTGTGTTCCCAGCATTCTTAATAATCATAAACATAACATTACGTTTGGTAGAGGTGTAATAGTGCTAGTTATATTTCTTTAGGGCCTATTGTCACGAATCTGAACCAAATCCAGACTCCAGGCTGTCTTTGAAAAATTCCTCGATGGAAACTCTTGGAATGAATGAATGGAAGCGCTTTCGAGCGCTATACTAACTGGTTAGTGTTTTATATTGTGTCTATATTTTGTTCCAGATTTCTGAATCCGAGACTATGTTCAGCCAGTATGCTCAGGACCCTTACGAGGGATTCTCTGAGATGCTTCGCAGCGAACCCGAACACAGCAAACAAGCCACGAAAGAAAAAAAATCAAAACAACGATGCAGGGAAAAGTCTAAGAAGCAAAAACCAACCAAATCCTTCGTTATGAGTCGACTACAGCGACGAGGTATTAAATTAATAAAAATTTCAGTCGTAGATCTCTGTAATAACAATCCTCAAACCATAGACAGTGATAGTGACAGTGAGAACGTTATTATAAATGCTCAATATATTGTGAAAGATGCTATCGACAGTGTCATGGACGAAACTGAGTCTTTAGTTAAGAAAATATCAAAATCATTAATAGATACTGATTTTTAATAACCGTTTGTGTAACTAGTTGGGGAGGTATAGTGTACTTAGTTTATATTTTTTTCTTTATTAAGATGTTTTAATTTAATTTCGTATTTATGTTGTAATTGTAATTGTGTAATAATATGTATGTTCATTGTGTATGCGTAATTGTGTTATTTGGAGAAGTGTGGGGGTATATAACAAAATAAAATCATATTTACATTATGAGAGATTTTTATTTAAAAACCTATAAACCGAATAACCAAAGTAGGTAAGTATACATTTTATGCCCATTCTAAATACTTCCTTAAACAAAGCACATTTTTAAGCGCACAATGCTTTAGATGTTTATTACAATTAAAATTAGATTTTCCTTCACAGTACTTTTTATGCAAAGCAGAGAAATTAGGACATTGTTCTTCATCAAGGTCTGATACTTTACAATTCACACAAAGATCCTTTATCCACTTCACCTTCTCCAAACCTTTTACAATTATTTCCTTATTTTCTAGATATGGAACGATTATTCGTTGAAATTCTCTATAGTCAATATATCCCTCATTCCAATAAATACCTCTATTTCTTTCCAACCATTTAACCTGTCTCTTTTCATCACTTGTTAAGTATTTAAACAAGTATGGTGGTTTTATTAAAAATGTTTGCGTATAATCACGACCAGCAAAAGCTAATTCTTTTATTATAAAATTATTGCACAGGTCTTTAAACCCTTGAACATCTAATATGATAGTATTAGGATTCATGATATTTTTCTCACAGTATTACTCAGCGGCTTATACTCAATTATACAGTCGTTCAATATAAGACAGTATGCAGAAGTTTGATCCGGTATGTCCGAATCACTCTCAATTTCCACTCTTACGTCCACAACAGGACCTGCCTTTACATTATCAGCTTGTCTAGAGCAATCAATGACAAATAGCGGCGCCAAATCCTTAAATTGTTTCTCACTTAATAAGGGCTCCGGGCGACGTCCGTAATAAGACTGTTGAAATCTGATGTATTGCTCGTATAATAAAGCGATTCTATTGTTCGCGAAACTTATATTTAGGTTTTCATACGGGAAGTAAGTTGAATTTAGGTATACTCTTACATCACGAACATGGCAGTGATCGAACTGGGACATGTCAGAACTTGATTTGTTTTTTCTATTTGTTTGCAGGCCCATAATTATGTATCTTGGTTTCTCTATTTGTGAGGAAGTTTTGATAGACCAGGTATGTTTTGTAGTTTTAGGTAAAGCTGGATATTCATACAGATCCCAATTTCTGAATATCATCTGAAGTGGTCGATCTTTTTCTAACAGTTTCAGCAAACTTATTTTCTCTTTGTCGGACACTTTAACATGCGGTACACGCCAGATGATTTTATTTATCTGAACGTCGTCTACAATTTCACCGGTGTTAAGTTTGACAGCATTCAGGTTAGTGTTACTTCGTAGCAATATCAGTTCGTGCCTACTATTTATCACAACTTTCTTGAAATCTTCCGCGAAACCCATGATGTTACAGAGGGGTATAGAAGCGGAAAAACTACCCCCATTAATATTTTTTATACCATCGATATTCCAGCCCCATGCATTGGATATCTTTGATTCACTTTCATTCATTGATATTAACGATTTCATGGTGCTAGTTATGCCGGCATTTTTAATTCTATCAATTTCCACTCCATTCAACTCGTATCTTATATCTTGGAACAAGTAGAGTAGAGCATTATTAGTAAAATGAACACTAGTGGCTTTCTCTTTCATATCCTTTTTGCTAACGATAACAGTTCCTTCCAAATACAGGGTACTAGCTGATGGAAGTATATACAAGTCCTGTTGGTTAATAGGTATGCGGATTTCATCGTTTCTATTAAAACTCGTTACGTAGGGCTTGTAAGAATGAAATTCGATTCCTTCAACAGTATTGTCGTAAGATGGAGCGGATAAAACGTCTAAGATATTCATTTTAGCAAACCGATCGCTTTGAGGAATGTCTTGTTGTCTTTAGTTAATTTTATTTTCTTCTTAGGGCGAGCTCTTATTTGGCTGGAAGCTTGAGTGGAACTGATATTTTTGATTTGTTGATGCACGTATTTATTGTAGTCAATCATTTTTTCTTCTCAGATGCAAATACAGCTGCACTTCTTCACCGCGCAAATTTATTAAGCGGTTATTTATATCTAACAGTCTGATATGTATACAACTAATGTTGTTTTGGTTGATTGGAAAGTATATTGCGTTTTTCGGGATTTCTATAATCCTATATCCGGGTGGTACGTTGAGTGCAAATTCATGGATAATGTGACTCGGTTCTCCGTTTGTGTACGAGCCACTTACAATATCACATTCGATCCTGATCACTGTTGTAGGTAAAATGTTGACTGGAACCTGTGACACATGCCATTTATTTGCTTTCAAGATTTGTTTATTAAACCCTAACAAGTTCCTGAAAGTGTCTTCTTTATTAAAATTTATGTCTTTTGTACAATATACAGTAGTTTTTAAAGTATTGTTATTGCACTGTAGTTTGATTGTTGCATCTTTCATTTCAGATTTTAAATAATCATTAATATCTTGCAATTCATAGGTACCATCTGGTATTTCAATAACATCGTTGAAACCATAATAGAACTTATTATTCGTTTTGTCAATGTTTGGAATAGAATTAAATGTTGAGAAATGCAATAACGCACACTCATATTGTCCATATAGTTGCAATGTATTAGGATAGTAAGTAGATAAAGTTGACGAGTTTCCAGTTATCGATAGTGTGAGTGACATCTTGCAAATGATTCAAATAAAAGAAAAGCATAAAGTTTATACGTTTTTATTCCAAAAAGCCCGCAGATATTCTAAACATAAGTGTCCACAATTTTCTGTGTTGAATTTCTGATATCTTGTATAATTATAAAAAACATTACAATTCTTGAAATAGCGCATTAATTCTATTGGAGGTTTCAAATCTCCAAAGCTATCAAAATATTCACAATAATTGCATACTTTTACATAAGCTACCCAATGCGTTCCTTCGTTCTTATAATCGTCCAAGTTAACGATAGCACATTCAATCCGTTTTGACTTCCTTGGTAACTGATCCTTCATGTAGACGCCACGAAAGTGAGGGATGTCGCGTGCATGCCTTTGGATGTCTACATTAGTTAGAGGACGATTAGGTAGCTTATTTTTCAGTTTTTTGAAGATTTTACGAATAAACCTTTACCATTTTTATGTGACTTAATGTATAATCCCTGGCCTAACTTTAAAGACTCCATAGCCTTATTATGTCGTTGTGTTTCTCGCAAATTTTGCTGACCTGCTTTGTAATCATTTACAGTTTTTGCAATACCAGCCGCACCACCAGCTAAAGTTCCTAAAGCTGATAAGCCCGCAAAAATAGGAATTAAAGGTAGAATACCTCCAGTCTTTGGTAAGGGTATCACTCGCGGTACTCGAATTTTCTGAATACTTGGAAATATTTTTTTTGCTGCTGAGTAAGCAGCGTTAATTAAAGTTTTACCGTCCTTTGGCTTCAGTTTCTTTATTGTTGCTTTTATTTTTGACACAAAATGTTTAAAAGTTTTAACGCCGGAACCAGATTTCAGTTTGGCTTTCATAACTTTGCTCACTAACCATGAACTAAGTTTTTCACCTTTCCCAGCATCGTTCGATTTAAGTCTTTGTTTAGCCATATTTAGTAGTTGTAAATCAGCTTTGTGACGATTGGGTAAGTCTGTATGGTTTGCATATGCAATGTCGTGATGCATACAAGCTTCGTCTAGCTTATTAACACCTCGGTCACCTCGTAGTAAACGTTTCTGGAGTTTTGTTCCCGGACCGCAATAATTGTAACCTGGTAAATGAAGTTCGAACGGTAGATTATTAATTAACGTATTAACAAGTTCACCTCCTTGCATTGTCCAAAATGTAATGAAAGAAAGAATGCAGAAGTAATTGTTATATAATTATTTTAACCCACTATTGCAGTTTTATCGATCCAACTGTTTTCTTCGTTGTTTAGACCCAACCATTTTACAAACATTTTTGTTCCTTTTCTTTTTAAAACCCTTTCTATCAAATAAATACCAGGATAGTAAGATTTTTGAAGTTCTTGCTCGTAAAAGGTTCCCATTATGGCTTGCTTTCGCTGATCTTCTATGTGATATGTTACTGGTATGGTATGATTTATCTTTTTTATATTAAATATTTCAGTTGACCAATTAGGTGTATAACCTTTCTCAAAATTATGTTTGTATTTACTAATACGAACAAAGTCACCTACTTTGAACTTAGGTTTTCTACGAACAGTTACATGATTTAAGGCTTTTTTAATATTTTCTTTTATAACTGACTCACTAGATTTATTTACTTCGATTGGTTTAAATTTAATAGTACGATGTTTTGTGTTATTATAAATCTTCAACGTAACTTCTAACGGTATACCTAACCACTTATAGTTTCCATTCAGACTAAAATATTTATATAATTTATTTTTAAGAGTTTTAATCAGTCGCTCTACGATTGAAGCTTTTTTGGTAGAAAACGATGAGTAATGGTTGATATTGTACGTCTTCATAAGCGTTTGAAATGAGTTGTTATAAAATTCTGTTCCCATATCAGTTTGTAAATTTACAGGTTTGCGATTGCTGACAATCAGTATTCTTTTAAATGCATTAGTAACATCAAGTTTATTTTTTGATTTTAACGGCTCTGTCCAAGCATACTTTGAGAAGCAGTCAATTACCACTAAAATGTAATTGTGACCCTTATTATATTTTCTCAGGTTTTGCATGTCCATCAGATCAGCTTGCCACAAGTCATCGACCCCCTTCAGAATGACCGGACGTCTAAGGAAATTTTTTCTTGCTCCTTTGTGTATTTCGTTAACAATTTGCTGTTTTGACATTACGGAGTTTTGTGAAGTAATTTATTATCTACCTCTGCTTTAGTATAAAACTTATCTTGCAAATGAGTTGAATCCTTAGGTATCTTTGCTTTTAAAGCAGCCTGAACTGTAGCCTTTGCGTCTTTTATGATTTGAGAACGCAATGAACCAATCATATTATTAACTTCTTTTAACATATTAGCATTCAATCGATCTACATAATCTTTGTTCACAGCATCGTCTGCTTCTACTGGAGATCTAATTCCTCTCAGTCTTGATGTTTTTAAATCAAAATCTCCGTTTTCTGATTTTAACAATGCATTCTCATTAAACTCAAATAACTCTGATAAACGCATTCTTTTGTGAATGTAGTGTCCAAATTTGTCTACGTTCATGTTTAAGGTGTATTGTATCGGGAGGCTGATAGTAAAATAAACACATTTTAAAATATTTATTTATTTATAACTTTACTTTCATGCAATTCTTCAATGATAGATATTATTTCACTATCTAATCCGGTGTTACCAGCATCTCGAGATGCAATTAATAATTTTAACCTATCCACCAGTTCATTTGGATCGTCCCAATATACAAAATCTACGTTTTTCTTCCACATTTTTGTTAACGGTAGTCCTTTTCCCTTCGATTGATATTCCTGAATTGTACTTTGTAGTTTGAATAGAGGTTTAATAATTTGTAAATATTTTTGTCCTTTATTACTTTTTATTGGTTTACCAGGCTCATAGTCTCGTCGATGTGCGTTTGTATCAAGTAGCATCGACTTATAATGTTTCATATCACTCTCTGTAACCAAGCTTAAATCTACGTTCTTTTTCAGCAGCAACTGTTTTAAACCAGGGGTATTTCGGTATTTGCGTCCAGCCACGATGACATACTCATCGCTGATCGTTATACGAGCAGATCCTAACATCAATTTCCCGCCCTCTACTCTGACACCGAACGGAATATCTGTCAGTGCTTCTGAGGATACTGACCAGGATGACATATCACAACCTTGGTTTTTTTCATCTAATGATTTATATGAAGAGTTACTTTCGATATCAGATTCATATTCGTCTGCATTGTCGTTGATAACATTGCTTTCTTTACTAGTAGGAACATCTTTTTGCAAAGTTTTATCGATAAGCGGAACTTCAGTTTCTTCGTCTTCTGTATTACGCAGTAGAGAAGTCTGCTTACTGACATTAGCAATTAGGTTGAGTGGTTCTGTTACGGGCTTGAAAACTGATTCCAGTACTTGTTGATTGTTAATCTCAACATCTCTCATCTTTCGCACTTTCTTCTTAACAGCTTCTGCAGCATCAACTATTTGTCTTTTCAGTGATTTTTCCATAGTAAAAAATAAACAGTTGGTGATTGATTAAGCGTTGTTTGAAGAATAATAATATCGCGAGGGTAACGGTCTTAAATATCAGTAGTGTTTAATCAAAGACAACAAAAGTATCAAATTTATTTCTGTAACATCCTTTATTTTTGGAGCAATCCTTATTAATTACTACATAATTGAAAGGTTCACTCCATATTTTCGAACACATTTCACGAAATTCAACCCATGTCATATCAGTGTTGACATGTTCTTCATAAATATGTCGTAAATTAATTTCATCTTGTTTAAAGAGTATGATTAAGTTCGCATTGTCTCTTACTAACTGCTTAGGGATTTTACTATATGTTTGGTTTAGATAAAAACAATCAATGCATTTGTGTCTTCCCATTGCAAAATAATCACGCATGTTACATTGATTTTCACAAGCAACATCATCAAAAACAATCACGGAGTTGGGTTTTGCGTCCTGAACGCTTAGTACTTCCTCATTTCCATGAAATTTCTGGAGGGAAATACCAGGCACCAGTTGCAAAACTCTTTCTAAAAAGATGTACTTGGGTTGTTGCAGAGTTTTTGAATAAACATAAACATTTTCAAATCTTAATCCATTTTCGTGTATAAGAAGACCAATCAATAAATTGGTTTTTCCACAATTGGACGGACCGCAAATGATACATCGTACTGAGTCAGGTAATAATTCCCCATGACGAAAACTAGTCTTACACAAATCGTCGCAGACTGTATTAACATGCAGCGATTGCGGTTGTTTTACAAATTTCATGATTACTGTCGGTAATGACCCGATTGAATGAGTGAATGTATATAGTACGCTAACATTTATAAATTTACCGTAACCTCTTTACTGATCGCGTTACTGGTCATTGATCGAGTCGATTGTTCATTATTGAGCATTTTGTACACACGGCTACACATCAAGCTATACAAAACCAGTTTACGCTGGTCTCGCATCGTACGGAAATCCTATACAATGTGAGATCAGCTTATACTGGAAATGTACCTTCAGAGCGTTAGCGAACTCGCATGATCATTGGTCGAGTACAATAATACCCTAGAGAGTCAAGTCGTTCGTTCACTATTGGGCATTCTATGCCACTGTCCGTAGCGAAGGCGAACTCGTCGAGCTACTGGAGGACAGTGGTATAATTCGCAAGATCTCTAGGTGAGTACAGTAATTTAACCTACAGTCGAGTCGATTGTTTAATATTGGGCATACTATGCCACTGTCGTGTAGCGAGGCGCACTAGCCGAGCTACTTGCCGACAGTGGCATAGAATGCCCAATATTACCCTACTTCTAACTTATAATATTTTAAGCTTATTTTGCGAAAATTTTCAAATATATCACATAGTAATAAAACATCACATTTTAAATATAAATCAGTATATTCGCCAATAGTATTGATATTGAATGCATTCCACACAGTTTTCGCGTGTTCATATTCTTTATCGCTAATGTGTTCCATTTTTAAAGTGTTATAAAAGTATTTTTTACGAGGGAGTCTTGTTTCTTCGTACTTATCCCATCTGTTAATATAATCATAAGGATAAATACCTTTCGTTTTTAATAAGTTTAAGTTTTCATTATTGAATTCTGCTGATAAATGAAAAAAGTCGTGATCTGATAAACTTTTACTTAGTGCATCTAAACTAGAGCTTAAAAATTGAAACGAATCTATGAATTTTATTTGAAAAGAACGGCCTCCATTCTCGTTATATATGTATTTGGTAATAGTTAAATACTTTTCCTTAGTCTTCGGTATAATTTTTATATCTCCTTCATGTCTCGTTAATTCTTGTATAAAGAGATGGGAGTCATAATTCGATAAATTATGAAAAAATACTGGTATGAATGGACATACTCTAAACATAAAGTTACATTGAACATGTGCAGGTCCTCTATACTTTCCTGTCACATGATCGTGGTCACACACCTTATCATGAAATAGTAACTGATCACAAATATGACAAACACTAGCATTGTTATAACTGATTTGCTCTTCTTTTGTTAAAGGTATCATAGGTTTTGTTATCGTTAATATTTCATTTATTTTCTTCACATCTTCTATTAATCTAGTAACAAATACTTCAGCACAGTCAGGACCTCTATATGTAACATATTTGTTTTGGCTTGGATCGTGTGAACAACATATATAGTATCCAAAACATGAAGGCTGATGTTTTTTGAAATTATGTGTTTTTTCAGATTTTGTTTCGAAACAACTCTGCAATAGGCTTTCAAAGTCTGCATAAATGACATAATGAATTTTTTGTTTTCTTTCAAAATTCTTGAAACTGAGTTTACTATTCTTTTCAGGCAAAATTGTTAAAACTTTTGAACAGACATGAGATCTATATTTATTTTCACTGCTATAAAATTGCAAACATGATTCACACAACAAAAAAATACCTTTATGACATGTCACTTGTCGTCTTACTAATCGTGCCAGATTTTTAATAAGACAGTAGTGACTTAATCACCAGCACTTAAAAACCAGGTATCTTCAAGATTCCCGACTGTGGCTTCGTACTGATGTCTTCGTGTTCCGGGGTACTTACTTACATGAAAGGGGTTGAAAAATAATAACACCAAGTTGAAAGTTCTTTAACTGTTCAGGGAGCGATTCGGGTCCTTTTGAGGGGTTCACTTGATGACGTATTTTGAGCCGTAAAGTTCCTTGCTGATGACTACGAAATTAGCGGTCGTGACGCGCCCGCTTAAGTGGCTCGAATCCTTACCGTAACGAGGACCGCGAATTTCTCCCTGATTTTACGTTTATTTTTATTACGTTTACAAGCATTCTTACAGTTAAACCTCCCTAGTTAGGCACCCTATCCAGACATGTCATACATAACCGGATTCCTTGCGTAATCCCCTATCTATTGACACTACAGGAGCGACTGTGTGTCTTTCAGCTGAAAAGTTATTTCATTACAAAGGGGAAAACGGGTGAAAATTTACTATTATCCAGTCTGTCAGGTGGATTTCCTGTGAAACCCCTGAACCGATATTCAATTTCTAAACGGGTACCCAAAGTAGGTCTATCGAACTAAAGAAATCTAGTATTTTCATAGTTACATCTAGATTTTTCAGGGCGTGAAGCGCCTCTGAAGACTGTAAGAAAAAACGTACTATTTTGCCCCTGCTCGCAACCTGTGCTCATCAAAAAGGTGGACTTCCCATTTGACCACAGGTCCAAAAACTACATCCAGGGCTAGGTCTCGGTCTAGGCTACCTGGACGTACCAAAAAACTATAGGGAAACTATATACGTCCCACCCCTTTGATGCTCACAAGGTTGCGACCAGTGGGTTAAATGAAAAACGACTCAATTTCATCTTTAATAGCTTTCTAGTACATACAATATGATGTCTAGGCTAGAACTATACCTATTCTATCTTATTACGCTATAAAATACAACATTCAAAAGGTTTTACTACCAATTATTCACTAAGAACGTTTCAGAACTCAAGACCCTATCTGGGTACATGGGCGCACGTAGTGGTACGCCCGCTGTCTATTAAGTTTTAAAACATTCTTAGCAGTAAATTACTAATAGTTGAACAAAATTACGTATGGCGATGTTCCGACACGTACATACATTCTATTTAAGAAATTAGGGAATAAATAAACTAAGAAATTACTATAACATTAACAAATCTGAGTATGGTGACGCTCCGTCGCGAACATCTCTCCCGCCGTGCAGTGCAGTGTCGACTCGTAGCGACGTCGGCGCGGCGCTGCATCACGCCGGTGAGCGACGACCGTAGTCACGACGCTCGCCGTCGCGACGCCTGCGTTACTTCGGTAGTGGGACGAGCTTCTTCACCGGACGCTTTAAAGTGCCGCCAGCAGTGCGCACCTCAGCGGTCCGGACTTCACCGTCGGCCCCGGGGAACACGGCGACTATGCGGCCTCGCGGCCATGTGTTGCGAGGCAGCTGGCCGTCTGCGATGAGGATAGGGTCCCCCACCTGCAGACCGGGCCCGCGGCTGTGAGGCTCCCGCCGGTTTTGGAGCTCCGGCAGGTACTCTCTGACCCAGCGGCGCCAGAACATGTCGGCGAGTATTTGTGATCGCCGCCACAGTTTCCTGCTGTCTATGTCTTGATCGGTGATCACGCCGGGTGATGGTAGTCTAGCCGACCCACCGAGTAGGAAGTGATTCGGTGTGATCGACTCGTCGTCGTCGCCGTCCACGGAGACATGTGTCAATGGTCGACTGTTTACTGTGTACTCTGCCTCACACAACAGTGTGGACAACACTTCTTCATGCGGGTGTTTCTCCGTGAGTACAGTGTATAGGGCGGACTTCACGCAGCGAACAAGGCGCTCCCAGGCGCCTCCCATGAATGGCGCCGATGCACAGTGGTTCCGCGCCCTAAGAGAGGCGGTCATAGGGTTTCGCGAAGGTAATGACTGTCGTTATCAATACTAATTATTATTATTATGCTTTTTTGTAATACTTTACGTTATAATAAAATGAAAATAACCGAATTAATGTTAAAAAAAAACTTATTTTATTCGAAAAAATAATGCGTATATTATACTTGACGAGATACTAAAATACAAGAAAAGAATTGCAACTTAATAACTAATAAACTTAAATATTTACATTTTTATAGTAAATATAAAGTAAATACCTAATTATTACATAACTAAAAACACAGAAATCGACAAAAAATATATTTACAGTTACATAATAGGAGCTTTATCTAAAATAATGTAAATCTAGTGTTTATTATATAACAATATACATTTTATGCTATACCGACAACAAATTCAACACCTCTTTAGATAGAATAGACTTCTTCTTCCGTGGTAACCTTCTTAAGCCAGAAATATAAGGATCCGAATTAAGAAGAAGTCTATGTATCAAGTCGGTGTTTGTGACAACCCGGGACATTTTCCTCGTGTTGTCACGCCTAAACTGTTTAACTAACTTATTGCAAGATTCAGCGGCCTCTTCCGAAAGCTCACCTATTGACAATAATGCGTGGTCAATTACTTCCGAACCATGAATGAGGACCTTATGTACAGACGAGGGCAGGTTATACCATGGATAGGTAGCAACAAGCTTACGTGCTGTGTCTAGAGCATACTCTTTAAAAGCCGCGTTATTAATTTTGTATCCCGACGAAAGACACTGCAACAGATTATGACATCTGTCAATAAGTTCTTTGTCTAATCCGGTTATTTCCGCTGAAATTGCTGAATTAGAAAAAAACCTTCTGGCAGTGTTTCCATCGTTGGATGTGCCACTTCCTCCACTTCGCGGTTTGTCGACTATTAGACCAAGTTGCTGCCTAAACTGTTGCTGGACATGTTGTTTTTTCTGTGCAAGAAGAGCTTTATCGTCTGATGAACGCGCCTGCCATTTTTTGAAATCTAATCTATAGGAAACGTGAATAAAATATTCAAAGAATCGGATATGCGAGTGAAGAGGAGATAGTCCAAATTGATATTTACTACTGTCTACAGTTTGGCTACGCGATTTATCTATATCATTCATGTCTTTTGGAGTTAAACCGCAAATATAGCACCTACTACAAGATGTATTACTCAGGGCACTGCACACTTTACCATCAACCATGGTTAATTGTAAAGAATGCCGCACCTTTATTTCACATCCGTTGTGAATGAAAGAAGATGGCTGTAAACTGTCAATTTTAGTCTTAAAATAAGCTTCTTCTTGCACAGAAAGGTCTTTCGATTCTTTGGCAAATTGAAATCGAATAGGCCTACAATACCTGGTGGAGGAAGGGCGCGGGTTTTTCCAAACTATTTGGTCTGGGTCGGAAGTGTTTGACTTACAAACTAATTGGAGAGGACAATATGAAGTAAGAAACATACTGCCATCATCCTCGATACCAGAATCTCCAAAACACTGTTTATATTCGCTGTGCCCCGTACTCCCATCGAAACCCCATTTTCCAATCAAAACAAATTCTTTGTTAAGGTCAATATTATTCAAAACGTTTTTTTGGGATTCTAGTATCCGGCATGCAGTATGATCCAACAATGATTGTAATTCTACTTCAGCAGATGATTCCGTGATAAACTCTTGCGATGGATAACACCGCTTCTTAGCTTCCAACACTTTTGGATAAGATGGTAATGCATTCGGTGATTTTGCATTAATGAAGTCTTTTACCATAAGATACTGATGTTTAGTCAATTTAGTCTCATTTATGAGAGACAAGACTTCATCAGTGTTGAAATTTAAAGAAGCGGCGTTAGATGATCGACTTGAATCATCCAACAAATAATTTATCGCGGAACTGTCTACTTGACTTAACTGTGCAAGCCTGCGGCGTTTTGATCGCTTGCTACACTCCTCGAAGTCCTTCCTGTGCTGATGCTGTTGAGTGCTCGTCAAAGCCTCTGCAACTGGCCGTTGAGTGTCGTGGCTCCCTGCTGCTGCACAATTTGGCAGAACGCAAACTTCAATTTCGTTCAGCCAGTCTCCGTACTTAGAGATCATGCGAGAATGCTTGCGAGAGACTTGCTTCCAAATAGTCACAAATCTTGTACAAAGATTAGTAACTCTTTTTTCTAAGTCATCAGCAATAAAATTCTCAACATCAGGCAGCAACTGTATCAGGGCTTGAAAAACTTGACGCCACCGTTCCAGTTCGGATTTGCTGTCCTTAATAGACAGCCAAGTATCTAGTACAAGCATTCTTTTGAAAGAACACTCAATACTAGTACCTAAAACAAAACAAAAAACAGTTAAATGCGCATCAAAAACAATACATATTTCGTAGCAAGTGCTACGCGCCCAGGCGCTCGACGTAGACCCTGGCTGCACCTTACAGCTGCAGCATGCTGCAAATACATTTTTAAAAATCTAGTAGTAGAGATTTTAAGCGACATTTTCATATATAATTGAATGGCACAAGTAGATACAAACATAAGTAAAAGCTTCAACATAAAAAAAAATACAGAAATAAATACGTAAGTGATGCTGCAGCGTAGCACTCTATTTAAAAAAAAATGGTGGATTGAAAATGCAAAATAGTAAAGTAAGTTAATAATACATACCTGTAACTTGAATGTCCATTGTAAAATAACAGGTCACAAACAAGTCGGAACTTGAAAACACGCGTCGCGTCTTAGACTAATTAGCGCTTGGTGATAACACGGTTGATGACAAATTAGATGTGTTCACTTCTGATGCCGAAAACGGAATGTTGCGAACAATAGATTGCAAAACCTTTTATAGCCTCAGGTAGTATGACAACTAGTGGGTAATTGAACCAGATATCATGGCTTAGCTCAATCATTGCCATCGGAGGCTTATGACCTTCTACGTGACCACTGTGCGATGGTGTTATGAAGCGCCACACGATGCCTCGTCGACTGGCCTCCTGTCGGAAGGCGTCACGAAGCTCCTTGTCGGCACCGTGCATGTTGGTCCCGTTGTCGGAGTGGATCTCAGTGGGGCAGCCTCGTCGAGCTGCGAAGCGGCGCAGCGCCAGGATGGCGGAGTCTGCGCTGAGGCCGGCGGCGATCTCGAGGTGGACGGCCCTGGTTGTCAGGCATGTGAACAGAGCTACGTACCTCTTTTGGTGCTGACGACCAACAGTGACGGACAGTGGGCCGAAATAGTCTAGCCCGGTGTATGTAAACGGCCTCTGGTGATGTGCGAGACGCGTCTTCGGATGGTCGCCGGTCGCAGGCACGGGAGGTTGCGCCTTGCGAATGCGACACTGCAGACATCTCGCCAGCACCCTCTTGGTCGTTGGTCGCATCTTAACGACCCAATAATGCTGCCGTACTTCGTTGATCGTGAGTTCCGTCCCACTGTGTTGTAAACTGCGGTGTGTCCAATCTATGTATAGCTGTGTTATGTGATGGTCGCCGTGTAATATCGGCGGTCGCTTCACATCGTCGGCCACTTCGCTGGTCGCGGATATACGACTCCTCAGCCGTATGACGTTGTCTATGATTTCTATTTGCAGCGGCCACAGGCGACTGTCTTTCTCCAACGTCTTCTCTTCTTGCAGTCTCGCTATTTCCTGAGCGAACGACTGCTGCTGTACGACCTGTACGAGTATCTTCTCTGCTTCTTGAAGAAAACCCGCTTCTATGGTTTGTCTATTGGGTTGATTTTCCGACGTTTTCTTTGCCGGCTTCGGAAGGCAAGGCGCCGCCATCTTCTGTTTCCGCCAGTCGGGATCCTTTTCGGCGTTCTTCCTGGTCCTTTTGTAGAACGTTTTCTCTCTATGTCCCCGACATAGAGATATAAATCTTAGAACGCTCGCTGTAGCTCGAAGCAGTCGCTCCCAACGGGAGAATCTTGACGGATCCGGGATGGCTTCTGTCAACATGCGATTTTCATGCTTTTGGACGGCGGTAAGAGTCCTTTCCTCCCCTGTGTCCTCTGTGGTCGGAGGTTTTTCGGTTGGCCATGACGACGGTTCTTCGTACAGGAAGCTGGGACCACAATACCACGCGTGATGCGTGTCGAAATTGTGTGGCACGTCTCGAGTAGCGATGTCAGCTATGTTCATCTTCGTCGGTATCCATCGCCAGTCTTCGACTTTGCTGTTCTCTTCTATGGCGGCTATTCGATGAGCGATAAAGGGTTTGTATACTCGAGCTCCTTTCTTTATCCACGTCAGGACGGTCTTGCTGTCTGACCAATATGTCACCGATGCAGGCTTGATGTCGTGTTCGCGTATCACGGCTGTGGCCACGCGGGTTCCCATCACCGCGGCCTGTAGCTCGAGGCGTGGAATTGACTGTAGCTTCAGTGGTGCCACCTTCGCCTTTGCCATGACGAGGCTGATATGCTGCTTGCCTTCTGCTGTTGTGGCCCGCCAGTACACCGCTGCTGCGTATGCCATCTCGCTCGCGTCGGTGAAAACGTGAATCTGAACTTCTGTTGCTTCGCTGTACCCCGGATAGCACCTTGGTATGCTGACATTCTTGAGCTGTCGTAGGTGCTGTATCCAGCTTCTCCACTGTGTGGCTAGGTCCTCGTCCAACTCTTGGTCCCAGTCGACTCTTCGTCTCCAGGACTCCTGCAGTATCTGCTTAGCTCGAATTGTTACCGGTGAGGCTAGTCCGAGTGGGTCGTATAATGACATCACTATTTTCAGTGCCTCCCTCTTAGTCGGCACCTCCTTGTCCAAGACACCTTTTGGTAGACGCGCCAGCGTTAGGTTGAAGCCCAGCGCATCTTCACTCGGCCTCCATATCAGGCCGAGTATCTTCTCAGTGTCATCTGTTTTCCCGATACTGACGACTTCAGTTCGGGCCTGTGTCGGGTCTATGTTTTCTATTACTCGCGCGCTATTTGACACCCATTTTCTGAGCTCGAACTTCGCCTGCAGGTGTATGTTCTTCACCGTAGTTGCGATGCGCGTGGCCTCTTCTTCCGACCTATAGCTATCGAGGTAATCATCCATGTAATGATTACGTATTATGGCTTCCACTGCTTCTGGATGCTCATCTATGTGCCTCTTCGCGTTCCAATTCTTCGCGAAAATGGCTGTGCACGGCGAACTTGCCGCACCGAAAATGATGGACTTCATGCGATATTCATCAGGCGCTCCTTCCCTTCTATTGCCTCTCCATAAAGTAAAAACAAGATCCTTTTAAACTAAACATAACTTTTGCCAAACAAATAAAACTCAAAAAACACACATTTAAAAATTAAACATTTCTCTGTTTCTTGTCGTAGAGCTCCAATATCTCCAACAATGTTTTATGGAAATGCATAGAAACAGGATTGTCAACAAGACATTCATTAGTCTTTTCACAAAATTGGGAGATGTCAAAACTTGCGGAAGATTTACCAATTCTCCATGTAAATATAACCATGAACAACTTCCGTATGTGAGAAAAGTATCCTTCATCCCTGGAGTTCCCAAGAAGGGCAAAGCAAAGGCCTTCAATGTATCTACTCAAGAACCATTCCTGTCCCCTGTTTGTTATGTCATTTATATATGCTACCATATTTTCTGATTGTGAAATATGAGGATTTTCTAATGTCATGCTACCTAACATGTTTATTGGGATGAACATAGCATTTGAAACAAATGTGTTGTAGGCACTATCTTCCTTCATTACAGAGTTCTGTCTCATGACTATTAACATATTCTTGCATACGTATACTAAAGCTCCTTTTAATTCCGAACAAAATCTTTCTGTTGTATCTGTGCGTTTTAACATCTCTATTGTTATTAACCCAATCCTGTCCGTGGGTTTTCTCGCATGAGACGGTGCTCTCAGCACTAGTCCGGAACACAATCTTAACCTCTCTCCAGCTTTTGTACCTGACTCCTCATTTGATGACATTTGCGAGATGAGAGGGAAAATCGCTATGTTCCTTTTATCTTTATTTGTTTCTGTCACTCTGTGCCCATAAGCTCCTCCCAATCTCGAATACATGTTTATTATCTTAGATGTCATTAGTGCAGCCTTGGACTGTAATATCGTCTCAGTCATGTCTGACACAGCGTGTTCTACTATAGTCGCAATGGGATGCCCGTCTGTAGGTGGAGTATTTACTAGATCACCCATTGGTATATGTGTGAGGTACATATCATGTTTTTCTTCTAGACCGCATATGACTTCTTCATACCACTCAGGATATTTGCACTTTTGTATGCCTTTGCTTTCTGGCTGTTTCATGTCCTCAGAATATTCTTCATACGTCTTTTTCTTCTCTCCTATTCCCAATGCCGATTCTATTTTTCTGTGGCCAGGACAATTCATGGTGTTCATGAAATTGAAAGTTGATTTATTGGAACAATCCCATGCCTTTGTCAGACTGGATAGGATATCAACACTCAAAGTGCTATTCTCATGCATATTTTCCTTTCTGACTTCTATCAAAGTCTCTAGTTGTTCATTTATGCAATTTATTACCCGATCAACACACATAGAGTCTTCCCTAGCTTCTACATGTATGTTTTGCACGAAATGTTCAGGGAGTATTTTGCCCTTATAAAACATTTTTTCACATCTTGTTACACTTCCTTCTAGGTTATCAAGATTCATTAGCAATTCTTTGGCAGTTATTGTCTTTGGTGCTGCCTCCTTAATATAAAGTTCTTCCATAGACCATTTTTCAAATTGATCTCTTAAAAGATCTTCCATCCATTTGTTCTCACAGGATTCTAACCATGGACTTGGAAATAAGTCTTGAATTGCTCCTTCTTCCAGCTTGAAAAATTCTGTGTTAATTCCCATTGTGCCCAATACTATTTTTCTTTTTAATAGCAGCCTCTGTACTTTTTCTTCTCCTTCTGCCCTCATATCTGGTAGATCTATCCACTCTCCAACAGTTTCTTCCCATTTTATGAGATACATTCCACAATTGTTCGGAATCTCGGATTTGGCTTGGTAATATCTGTTCAAAGCCCTCTCTCTACTGCTCGCGTATCTTATCATGATGAGTTTCTTTTTCTTCTTGTCAACAATGTCCCATGTTTTTGTTGGGGGATCAATCTTCCATTCCTTAGCTATATGGTTAGTGGTTATTTCAACTAGAGGCATATAGTTTAACATGCTGAACCTATAGTCTTTATCTGCTTCCATAGCTGTCAACTCTATCAATAGGTCTTCTTCTCTTGACCAATCTGCCTCTCCATAAATATCGGAGGGCGTCTCTGTCTTGAGCTCGTACTTTCACCTGCATAAACATTTCCGCTATGTCTCCGGAAATGGCTATGCGGTGTCGGCGGAAACGCATCATGACGCCGGGCAGCGACTGTAGCAAGTCCGGTCCCGTGAGAAGGAAGTCATTCAGTGACAGTCCTCTCGATTTCGCTGCAGCGTCATGAACTATTCTGAGCTTGTCTGGCTTCATGGGGTTGAACACGTCGAAATGGGGTAGGTACCACGTCCTTCCAGGTGTGCTCGCTTTGGGCGCCTTCTCTGCATATCCCTTCTGTGTGAGGGAGTCCATCTGTTCCACGTATCTGTCTCGAAGAGCAGGGTTGCTGTCGAGCTTCTTTTCTATTGAGACGAGCCTCTTGAGTGCTGTCCCGTAGCTATCTGGCATTTCACTATTTTCATTCTTCCACAGCATCGCTGTTTCTATGTGACCAACTTCTAATTGTTGAGTGTGACGACTCAAAATGTCTTCTGCCTTCTTCTCCGGATCTGAGTCTGGTCGCCTCGGATTAATAACCAGCGACTCCAGGGCGAAGAATTCACGAAGCTGCTCGTCAAGATCTTCATCGTTGGACGTAAGTCGGTTGACGTAGTGCACCTGCTGACCCAGTATTCTTGTGTGCGCGCCGTGTAATGTCCAGGCCATCGTTGTAAGTGAAGCGACGGGTTGGTGCTTCGGTCCTCTGCGGATCTCACTGGCCAATAATAGGTGCCAGTTATCTTGACCAATGAGGATCTTCGGTGCGCCTGTGTCGTAAATCAGCTGATGTCTTAGGTCGTCCAGGTGTTTGCAGTTTGCTACGTCCTCTTCGCTTACTGTCTGTGTTGACAGGTTGAGTTTCGGTATGGTGCGCGCTCTGAACGGCACCTTACTCTTGAACGAGCTCGCCAGAGTGATCGTGATCCTTCTTGAACAAGGAGTGTCGATCATGGTGTCACCTATCGCACCTATCTTCAGAGGGTCGATAGGGCCCTCTGCCCCGACTTGCTTCGCTATATCTTCGGCGATTAGGGAAACGGTTGATCCGTCGTCGAGAAGCGCAAACGTCGATACTTCTCCCGCCGGTCCGACGACTCGAACCGGTACCATCTTGAGATATGCTTGACTAGAAGTTGTGTGTGAGCTGGCCACCGTTTCCTTTGCTTCTTTCTTCTGTTCTGGGACAGCGGGCCTATCGACGCCCTCTGCAGCAGGCTTCTTGTTATAATGAAGAAGCCGATGGTGCTTGGCTGTACACCCCTTGACGTCACACTTCTTTGGTATGCATGTGTGACCAGAGCGACGACTTCGCAGGCAACGGAAACAGAGGTTGAGTTTCTTCGCTAGCTCCCATCTCTTGTCACTGGATCCCTCTTTGAACTTCGAGCAGTCGGTTGCTTGATGCCCTTCTCTGTCACAGACACGGCATTTAGGGGCCGTCATGTCCGTTGCTGTGTGGGTCCTCTGAGTGACGCGCTTGGAAGCCGTAGTCTCCCCGATGTTCTCAGGTGGAGCGAAGGCACTGCAGAAACGAGCTTGTTCGGTAACGAAGTCACTGAAGAGAGCGAGGTCCGGCAGTGACAGATGCTTCTCTGTGTACGTTCTGTACCACTGTACACGCAGGGAGTTCGGTAACTTCTCCGTCAGCAGTCGCATGAGTTCGGCGTTGATAAGGTAGTGTTCCTTCTTCAATGCGCGAAGAGTGACTATGCCGCTTCTTACTCGGCTTGCGAACGTACAGATGTCCTTAGGCGATTCGCTGCAGCGTGGCAGACCGCGTAGTCTGTCTGTCTCCGCTTGAGCGATTGAGTCTGGACATCCGAATTGTAGCTCGAGCTCCTTCATGATGTCATCTGGTCTGGCATGTCCGATAAGCTCCGAACTCACTGTCTCCAATGCTCTTTTCCTTGTAGGCTTCTTCTGAGTCTCGCTGTATTCTCAATATCATTGAAGTATCTTCGAGTTGTTTCATAGATGGCTTGGAATGAAAGCCATTCTGTATGCGCCCCGCTGAAATTCGGGAGCGTCATTATTACTTTCGACGCCGAGGGGCTATTCGATGTCCACGGTTCTGTTTTCTTGTCGGCGAGCGACGCTATAGCGGACGTCAACTCCGTTATGAAGAAACGGAGTGAGCCTTCCCCCTTGGTGTCTTCTATTGGCTTCGTTGCCTCTGTATTCTTCACTTCATTTTCTGTAGGATTCGACGAAGGCTGCGCTCGGAGATCCGCTATACTGTTGACGTCCACCACGGGGTCCTGTTGCACTCGGCTTCTATTTCTATTGTCCCCCTCGGCGGCGTTGTCCTCCTTCGTTGGCTCAGGTTCGGGTGCCTCTTCAAGCCAGGAACGCACGTACTCTTCGTTTGAGTTTCTATCATCCATATAGCCATCGGAATCTTCTTCCTTGGCTCTTTGAAGTGCTATATGAGCAAGTTCCAACCTAATTTTCAATAGGTTTTCCGTGCTCTTGAAATTTTACTATTTGTCCGCGTCGACCTATTCGCAGTCGACGGCGGCCTTCTATGTTCGTTACGGGCGTCACCCCGGGTAGTCATCGCCAAGGTTCGGCTGTACGTCTTGTTGAGAGCTTTCTTTGGTTGCTTCACTGTCCAATGTGAAGGCTTCACTGTTCTATCAGATGTCCCTTCTAATCTGTCTGTGCTCTCGGTAGCTGCTTCTTGTTCCAACTGTTCCTTTTCTATAGGCTGTGTCGTCACGGGTACGTCTTCGCTTTCCCTTGGAGAGACTGGGCGTGGCTGCAGCGGCGGTTGCTCGACCCCTTCAGTGGTAGATGGTGAACGTGGAGGCAGTTGGTGTCTGATAGCTGTAGTACTGCGTGATCTGTCCACATCCACTGTCCAAGCTTCAGGGGCTCTGCCTTGTGACCTTGTAATCGGCATGTTGAATTCGGTTCAGGTATTCAAACTTCAAGGCAGGGTATCTATGTTCACAGCACACTTTAACTTCACACTAATATGTCACTGTCTTCAAAGACGTACCCGTGTTTAATCTTCGGTGTTAATCCTTCAATGTTCAACACTAACTTCAAGTTCCACACTAAGTTCCACTATCTTCATACACAATTTTCAAGTTCAAGAACAAATCTTCAAAGTATAAGGCTTCGGGAATAAGTCTTCAGGCTTCAGGGATAATCCTTCAGTCTTCAGGGATAATCCTTCAGTCTTCAAAACAAAACTTCAAATCCCAAACTAAATTCTTCTATCTCCAAAGACAATCTTCAAAGTCCAAGAACAAATCTTTATAGTATAAGGCTTCAGGAATAAGTCTTCAGGCTTCAGGGATAATCCTTCAGTCTTCAAAACAAAACTTCAAATTCCAAAATAAATTCTTCTATCTTCAAAGTCCAAGAACAAATCTTCAAAGGATAAGGCTTCAGGAATAAGTCTTCAGGCTTCAGGGATAATCCTTCAGTCTTCAAAACGAAACTTCAAATTCCAAATTAAATGCTTCTATCTTCAAAGTCCAAGAACAAATCTTCAAAGGATAAGTCTTCAGGAATAAGTCTTCAGGTTTCATGGATAATCCTTCAGTCTTCAAAACGAAACTTCAAATTCCAAATTAAATTCTTCTATCTTCAAAGTCCAAGAACAAATCTTCAAAGGATAAGGCTTCAGGAATAAGTCTTCAGGAATAGAATAAGTCTTCAGGTTTCAGGGATAATCCTTCAGTCTTCAAAACGAAACTTCAAATTCCAAATTAAATGCTTCTATCTTCAAAGTCCAAGAACTAATCTTCAAAGGATAAGGCTTCAGGAATAAGTCTTCAGGCTTCAGGGATAATCCTTCAGGAACGTGACTTCAGGAATATCTCTCCAGGAATAAATTAGTGGAAACAGTCTTCATCAATTCTTCATACTAAATCTTGAAGTTTTCGGGAATGTGTGTGTGCAATAGTCCCTCGGGACAGTAACAGTCTTCGGGAACAAATCTTCTATTTCAGGGGCAACTTTCCATGTAAATCTTCGGTCTTCCAGAACAAATCTTCAGGAGTCTTGAAAATATCCGGCTCGCAAGGACCAGCAGATGTGCTCCAGAACAATTCTTCAGGAGTCTTGAAAATATCCGGCTCGCAAGGACCAGCAGATGTGCCGGACGGGCGTGATCGCTGGGTTCCAGGGTGAGGGAGGTTGTAATACCCAACCAGGGCTATCCCGGTATGAGGTCGGGCGTCTCCCAATCCACAGCGGCGCTGACGTCCTACACCTATAAGTTCCAGGTATCTTCAAGATTCCCGACTGTGGCTTCGTACTGATGTCTTCGTGTTCCGGGGTACTTACTTACATGAAAGGGGTTGAAAAATAATAACACCAAGTTGAAAGTTCTTTAACTGTTCAGGGAGCGATTCGGGTCCTTTTGAGGGGTTCACTTGATGACGTATTTTGAGCCGTAAAGTTCCTTGCTGATGACTACGAAATTAGCGGTCGTGACGCGCCCGCTTAAGTGGCTCGAATCTTTACCGTAACGAGGACCGCGAATTTCTCCCTGATTTTACGTTTATTTTTATTACGTTTACAAGCATTCTTACAGTTAAACCTCCCTAGTTAGGCACCCTATCCAGACATGTCATACATAACCGGATTCCTTGCGTAATCCCCTATCTATTGACACTACAGGAGCGACTGTGTGTCTTTCAGCTGAAAAGTTATTTCATTACAAAGGGGAAAACGGGTGAAAATTTACTATTATCCAGTCTGTCAGGTGGATTTCCTGTGAAACCCCTGAACCGATATTCAATTTCTAAACGGGTACCCAAAGTAGGTCTATCGAACTAAAGAAATCTAGTATTTTCATAGTTACATCTAGATTTTTCAGGGCGTGAAGCGCCTCTGAAGACTGTAAGAAAAAACGTACTATTTTGCCCCTGCTCGCAACCTGTGCTCATCAAAAAGGTGGACTTCCCATTTGACCACAGGTCCAAAAATTACATCCAGGGCTAGGTTTCGGTCTAGGCTACCTGGACGTACCAAAAAACTATAGGGAAACTATATACGTCCCACCCCTTTGATGCTCACAAGGTTGCGACCAGTGGGTTAAATAAAAAACGACTCAATTTCATCTTTAATAGCTTTCTAGTACATACAATATGATGTCTAGGCTAGAACTATACCTATTCTATCTTATTACGCTATAAAATACAACATTCAAAAGGTTTTACTACCAATTATTCACTAAGAACGTTTCAGAACTCAAGACCCTATCTGGGTACATGGGCGCACGTAGTGGTACGCCCGTTGTCTATTAAGTTTTAAAACATTCTTAGCAGTAAATTACTAATAGTTGAACAAAATTACGTATGGCGATGTTCCGACACGTACATACATTCTATTTAAGAAATTAGGGAATAAATAAACTAAGAAATTACTATAACATTAACAAATCTGAGTATGGTGACGCTCCGTCGCGAACAGATGTGTTGATAATATCTAAATGAATGGGCGCCAGGGACTATAAGTCCCGGATCCCGGAGCCGAGGAAGATGTTGAATTTTCTTAAAGATAAGCCGGTAGGCAGGTGTCGACTCCGGGGTCTTTTTTTAAATTTTGAACACCGGCTTCCAACTAGGGAAACCTGTCAGGTAATATACCGGTTCTTACCGGAACCGTTTGGTGTTATATTAAAATGAAAAAATTCTGACATTTTACATTTTAAAAGTTCGGTTACTTTCGAATACAACTCATCAATATCCGTGTTATTACAAATAATTTTATATTTTGTATTGAATGACTTAAGTTGCTGCTCATTCGTTTTTGGTAAGACAAAGTGGGCAAACAATTCGAAATTAATCTTGAGACAAGTATTTTTCATTAAACATGAATGTATAAGTTTAAGGATATCATGTTTATTCTGACACAAGAACGCCTCCGGTGCGAGGTATTCAGCATCTTGTGCTGGATTTAAACGATATGTTATGATTCTATTTTTGAAAGCACTTGCAATAATATGAATATTTTCAAATTCGCTTTGCAATAAACTATTAGACTTGTGAATATTGGTTCTCAAATGATATTTCATTTCATTCATCGGTAATTTCATGAAACATGTTTTGCATTGTCTATAGTCTGGATTATTTGTACATTGCATTCGGTGAGTAGACGGGGTTTGAACTGTAAATAAAACAAAACACATTCTATTATGGTTATATACTTTCATTACATTTGTATTATGATTAATAACATACCAATATTAACTACTATAGTAAATTTTTAAAAAACAAGCAAGTGAGTAAGTACATTTAACATAATTAAGAAAATATTTTATTATAACTATATTATTATATGTATATAATATCTACTAAAAATAACTGCTGACGTAGTCTATAGGACAGTGCTTGAACTCTTTATGGGTTTCTTTTAAAAAATCTTTTAAGTACTTCCATGCTGGCGTATCATCATTAGTTCGATTTTTAACACTAATGATTGCATGCCTCCATCGATTTATAGGCGATATACGCTCTACCTCATCGTGATCGTATATCTTTACTTCTATAAAAAATTTACCCTTTTTGTTTTCAAAGGTCTGCTTACTTATACCCTTGGCTACTCTACGGGTATAATACGAATGCAATGGTGCTATTTTGTTACCCGAGGTATTTGCAACGGCCTCCTCTTCCTGCTCATCGTCGCTGTCGGTCCCGAACAGATCGTGCGATGTGGCTCTCATGCTGGCGCTGATGGGCTTGATTGTGGTCTTACTATGTTTCTTCCTCTTCTTAACCTCGGCGTTCGATAATTCTTCGTCCGCCAACCTCTTGCCGACCAGTGACGAAGATGAAGCTCTGGAGTCCTTCGGTTTTTTCGATTGCTGCTGTTGCTGATGCTCGGCCTCATCGTCGGAAGAGAAAAGATGGGTAGCTGTTTGTTTCGACCTGCAACAATACAATTATATTTATGTAAAGTATGAGACAACAAAGAAAAACATTGCGCAAGACATAGTTCAGTACATGATTGAATTACATTGCTTTAATTGAAATAATAGATTAAATACATAAGAAAAGGTAGATTCATTATTTAACCAAGACAGATTAATCGATTAGTAAACAATTTGAGAAATAATGAATAAATAAAATGTAAATAGATAAAATTGGTTGAATCGAGGAAAAAATTAAACGGTTGAATAGATAAAATGAATGAATAGATGACATTGATTGAATCGAGGAATAAATGAAACGGTTAAATAGATTAAAAGAGTCAATAGATGACATTATTCACCAGTGAACAGATTGAAATGATAATAAATTACTTACATTATTTTCTAAGTCCGCTGAGTGTTGCTTGGTGTACTGATGTTCTGTTTTTGATGCAGGAATTCAGGAGCACCGAGTCCTTTCACTGATGTTTTGGTAACGAAGTGTAGCCCACAACCCGTTATATAGTGGTAAAAACGCGTCACGCATAACCAAATTTGTAAAAATGCATAATTGCAAAAATAAGTTAATCACAAAGATTGCAAGCACAGCATTATAGTTCGATAAAACTCTGTAGACGAGCGTTTTAAACGCAGAGTTTTAAACGCTTAATAATTTATTAGTCATCACAGATGCCGCTAAAATACTTAGAATATCAATTGTGACTCAAGCAAATCATTAGAGATAAAATGAATACATACATAAGTAATTGATATAAAGTGCTATTTTAATATTAAATTTGTTAGAGAGACAAACGCTGCGGTTATAACGCTCGTCTATAGATTGCAGTGCAGCTTTGTGCACGTGTCACATACTGCTTGCCATATGGAGAGCCTTAAGTTTTGAATTACATTACATACATAAAACGAAATTAAATTGAACTTTAATGACAAAAAAAAATATCGATTATTATCTATATAAACCAGGCAAGATACCAATGAAAAATCATTCAAGTGGTTTTCTCTGCTCTACGATGTCGGTAAGTAGATAATTTATATCAAAAAGTTTTTTAAATTATTAATAAAAATATTAATAAGTCCTGTACATTATCATTTAATTTTCAATATTCAAAGAGCGATCTATACTAGTATAGTTCATTGTCTTCATCAACTTGTAATGTCTTATTTATAAATATATATAAATACTCTTTTGTTCCAGATTTCCAGCGATAATTTCCCCGCTAATTCTTCATACTCACCGATTCCTGCTGAACAAACATTACGCCAAAAAGTGGTCAACTATTTGGAGAGAGAAAGACCATTTCAACCGTTCCAATTTGAAGACACACCACCATGCAGCATCAGTAACATCAGCGGTAACAACAATAATAAAAGACGAAGACATGACGTTGTATACTCATACATACAGAAACCATCCACGGGTCATCGCAGTAAAATAATACGAATTCAAGTTTTTGACGCTGAAGAATTCATAAATTCGCCATGTGATTGTAGTGCCAATATATGTGTCCAACATGTTGAGGGGAATGTATTTAATGATGATATCTATAAATGTGTAAAGGATATTGTAAGCAAATTGCATAAAAAGATGTGAAATTGTGAATAGACTAGCAATTCCATTTCCGTTGTTTTATTTCCATCACCACTTCTGCTAAAAAAGTCACCTACCTACAAATTATACAAATAGATAGATACACTTTGCAAACATACAACTTTGCATCACGAGTCAAATTATATTGAACCTTATTACCTAATTAAATTGACTTAAAACTTTATTAATATAACGACCATGCACATTTGTCTATGCAATATACTTCTTATTATTCATCTCGATACTCATTATGTAAACCTATTTTTTTCTCATAGATATACATTTGGTATATGGTATATAGGCTTAATCATAATACTACATGCTGATTTATGACGTAAATTAATAATTAAAGCTTAATAGCTGTGAGGCACACGATGGGTAGAAAAGAATGCGATCCGTTTCCTTAACGGGAATGGCAAAGTAATTGCTATGTAAACAATCAGTCGCGCCTAACAACTGATTCGTAGATGCGATTTTAAACGATTACGAATATAGTATTTCCTCAGAGACACATCGCTGCATCATACATACCTAAATAAAAATTATATGTTGAGTAGGTAATATAGTATCAGTCACAGTCATATCGTACAGTAATATAGTATCATTCATAGGTTACTGATATGAACAGCACATTTTAATAAAATGCATGTTGTTTGTGAGATTGCTCCATTCATCCACACTACAACACAATTACAAGATTCCCCCAAGAACCTTCATTTTGGACAGAAGATCCTGAATACAACACCCATTTTGAATAAAGGATACTGAGTACAACACTCATTCTGAATAGAACACTCATTTCGAAAAGAGAATTTTGAATAGAGGATTTCTGAATACAACACACATTTTGAATAGAGGATTTCTGAATACAACACTCATTTTGAATAGAGGATTTCTGAATACAACACTCATTTTTGAATAGAGGATTTCTGAATACAACACTCATTTTGAATAGAGGATTTCTGAATACAACACTCATTTTTGAATAGAGGATTTCTGAATACAACACTCATTTTGAATAGAGGATTTCTGAATACAACACTCATTTTGAATAGAGGATTCTGAATACAACACTCATTTTGAAATGTGTATTGGGAGTACCTGGATCTCTTGATCCAGGTACCCCAATACACACCTACTTACGGGGTATACCGTGTACCAAGAAAACGCCGTCTTCTAGTTTCTGCGCTATAGCCTTACCAACAGCTCTACGTAAAGGAAACAGTAAACAGTACTTCGTAAAACAGCACACGACAACTAGGAGATATGTGAATCCCGCTCTGGACCGGGGCAACGGACCTACCAAGTCAATGCTTATGGTTTCAAACGGCTTGGAACACTCTTTCGCATCCCCCAAGAGACCAGGAGGAGGTAATTGTGAGTGTTTATAGGCGGCGCACTTGTCACATTTACCAACGTAGCTAATCACATCTTTATACATGTTAGGCCAGTAGTATCGGAGTGCAAGTCTTTTGTAGGTTTTAAATACTCCGAAATGTGGAGATAATTCGCCACTATGGTGGCTCTTTAATAATTCTAGTCGATTGCCCTCCGGTACTACCTGCTTCCAATCATAATCACTAGCCACCCCGAATTTATTTTTAGAATAACGGTAAAGTTTATCGTCCTTAATAATAAAGTTAGGGCACGATCTGGGAGTACTGACACATTTATCCCACAACCCTTTAAACCAGGTGTCAGAGACGGGCACTTTAATTTCCAGCACCGGAACGCCACGAGATAGGGCATCTGGAACCACATTGTCCCTACCTTTGCGGTGCTCAATGGTGAAGTTGTAAGGCGACAACCGACGACCCCAACGGGCTAATCGACCAGAGGGATTGGTTAAATTAAAGAACCATTTTAAGCTAGAGTGGTCGGTTATCACTTTAAACGCAGGACCGCCTTCCACGTAGGGACGAAAGTGTTCAATGGCGAAGACCACAGCGAGGGCTTCACGCTCCGTTGCTGAATAGTTGCGTTCCGCCGGATTAAGCGAACGACTGCTATAGGCTATCGGGTGCTCCTCCCCATTTATAACCTGAGTCAGAGTGCCCGCAATCCCAAAACTGGATGCGTCACAATGTATCTCAAAAGGTTGAGAGAAGTCTGGACAAGCCAATACCGGAGCAGATACCAATGCCTCTTTCAAGGTTGAGAACGCGGTTTCTGTCTCAGCCGTCCACTGAAAAGGTGGCGCTTTTTTGCTCGTACTTGTTAGTGCGTTTAAGGGGGCCGCTATCGTACTGAAATTTTTAATAAAACGTCTATAGTAGGAGGCCGTTCCAAGAAACATTTTCACTTCCTTACGGGTTGTGGGAGTTGGAAAGTCAACAATCGACTGAACTTTCGACGGGTCAGTGTGCAAACCATGCTCGTCCACTATGTAACCCAGATATTTTAATTCTCGTCGAAAGAAACAGGACTTAGGTAAATTAATTGTCAAATTAGCCTGCCTTAATTTATCGAAAACCCGTTTAAGTAGCGAAATGTGCTCCTCGAAGGTTGATGAGCAAATAATGATGTCATCTAAGTATACGAACACCTTATTACCAAACTCTGGGCCGAAAAGCCTGTCCATTAATCGCTGTTGGGTGGCTGGGGCTCCCGTCAACCCAAAGCACATTACTTTAAAATGGAACAAACCTCGACCTGGAACAGTGAATGCTGTTTTTTCTTTGGATGAATCGGAGTCCAACTCGATTTGCCAAAATGCAGATTTCAAATCAATCGATGATAGGTATCGCGCGTCCCGCAATTGGTCTAAGATGTGAGAGACGTAGGGTAGTGGATACGCATCTTGCTTGCTGACCGCGTTCAGCTTTCGGCTGTCCAGGCAAAATCGCCATTCCCCATTCGGTTTTGGAGCTAGTAGAACCGGGTTATTCCACGCGCTATTGCTAGGTTCCACCACTCCCATCTCCAACATCTCATCCAGCTGACGGTTAAGTTCCTTGAGGCGTTCAGGTGATAAAGGGTAAATAACGCTGTTTAATAGGACGAACATCCCCTGTGTCTATTTTATGACGCAACAGATGGGTACGACCTAATCCTTTTGCCTCAAAGGAAACGTTTTCGAAATCTTTAATTAATGACTCCGCTTCATGCTTTTGAATTGGTGTTAATTCGTCAAAAGGCTGTAGGTGCCTAACCTCCGAGACGCATGTATGGCCTCTATTGTTTGTTAAATATTGTAAAGGCAGTTTATTAAAAATGTTTGGTGCCAAATTAAAGGTCTTCCAGAAATCAACGCCAAAAATCAACGGTGTGGTGATGTCTGGAATAACATAGAATTTAATAACCTTAGTCACTCCCATGAGAGTCACTGGTAAAAATAAATAACCCTTCACGGATGCCCGCGAATCATTGGCAGTTACGATGCTGCCCAACTGCGTATCGGCGTGCAGAGTCGCACCAGCCCTTATGAATTGCTGGGCAACATCGGAACCCAACACCGAAATGCAGGAACCCGAGTCGAGTAAACCGTAATAATACTCATCGTATATGGAAACAGTTAAATGTGGACGACTATCGTCCGTAGTTTTATATCGGACTGTATCAACCCTTAGTGATTTAAAAAATAATTTTAAATATTTTAAATAATCGTCCCAATCGGACTTATCAAAATTTTGGCTGTAGTTCCGTAAATTTAGTTTTTTGAATTGCAGGTTGAACAGGACTTAGCATCCTTCTGCTTGTTATTGCACGTAGGGCACGATGGTGCACGTACGCCTTTCTTGCCGCAACGGTAACACACAATTGCTGTGGATTTGCATTGTAATAACGAATGCCCTTGAACCCTACAACGAACACAGAACAACGAACTCGATTCAGCTTGCACGGCTTCAATTCTTTGTAAAGCTTTCGGGGCTCTGTATGCCAAGTCTGCTGCAACAAAAGAAGACGTTGGTTTGGGCGGTTCATGGAACTGAGCCCTGCTATGGAAACCTAGCTCCAGTTGTCTACACTTTTCCTTCAAGTCGTCCAGCGTGTTGACAGTCATTATTGACAACCCCGACGTGTATTCCGGTCTCATGTTGAACTTGATCCGTGCCAAGCGATCGTGTTCTGGAACCTTAAAAGACAGCCTATTGTACAAATTTTCCATTACTGCTATATATATACAGGACAGCTCAGTTGACCCCTGCGTTCTGTTAGTTATTTCTGAAATGAGACGCATATCGTAATCAGGTGGAGCGAAAGCTGAGAGCAACTGCTTCTTCAGTTCCGCCCAATCAGTAACCGACGCCTTAATTCCACGGTACCACAATAAGGCTCCGTCCGAGAAAAGATCTATAGCCGAACTATGTAAGGAGGCTTCGCTAATATCTCTGGCCTCGCAAAGCTCCTCAAGGCGCTCAATAAACACTTTTACGCAACCTGTACCATCAAATTTAACACCTAGGGCCTTAACTGTTTCTTTCCTGCAGGAAATGATGACGTCCCTTGGCTCCGAATCTGACTTAACCTTCGGTGTCTCCTCGGCGGATGTAAAGGACTGATGAAAGCTCGCGTTGACCTTATTAATTCTACACAAATAACCGCTAAGCTGCTTGTCAATGGCTGCATAATCGGTGCTGAGATCAGTTGGGGGAGTAATCCTACTCAAGCGATGATACAGGTGGAAACCTAAAGCCCTAGCGCGGTTTAATTTTTTAAAACTGGAAGGGTACCTATCCAGTACATCACCGATTTCGGGCAGTTTGGCCTTGATTGCCTGTAACTCGGTTTTCGGATCTAAATTTGTCTCCACTATATCGTCGGTACATACCAATTTACTGAGATCCCTAATTTGAACACGTAGTTCCTCCACAGTTAAAGCAGGTTTTGCGTCTCGGACCAGTACTTCATATATGAGCTCATCCTTGCGTAATAGATTGAAAGTAATGGGTCGTTCCATTGTGTAAATTTTAAATTATTTAAAGTAAACTGAACTGAAAACAGGCTGTCACAATTTACAATCTCATACAATGTGTGAATAATATTATGTATAGTAAACGCAGTTACTATATTAGCAGTATCGTAGTTTGAATTATAATATAGGCTTTATTTTCTAAGGACAAAAATCCTTCCATTAAACGACACAGGTTAAAAAAATAGTAAAATGTATTGCGGCAAGAAATGTAAAAATTATGTAAAAGTAAATAAAAGTGTATAAAACAGTACAAACACATAAACATGAACACATTAATAAAGGATTCCCGCGCGACGGTTTTTTCTTAATAAATAGATTACTTAGAAGGTTCTAGAAACAGTACTCTGGCTTATAAGGTACAGCAATAGACGTAACCTCTATCTCCAACCAATACACACGTTGGTCGCCACTGTTACATTTGAGCTTTTATCCCTCTAGAGGTAATGGAACCCAAGCCCAAATGCAAGGTGGTTAGGTATTAGAAGGTAAGGAAACTACAAACTGTTGGTAACAACGTATATTTATAAAAAAATAAAATAAACCCCTAAATACATTAGGTGGGTGACGATAAATGTCACCCAATATGCCAGCCAGCTTAAGGTTCGGTAATAGAACTATGGTCGTGGGGGGTTGGAGATAAACCCAGTACTGTTCCTATGTTTTTTAAAATTAAAAACTTAAACTAGAATCTTCCAGTTATGATGTGTAGTTAAATTAGTAAATGAATGGGCGCCAGGGACTATAAGTCCCGGATCCCGGAGCCGACGAAGATGTTGCATTCACTTCCAGATAAGCCGGTAGGCAGGTGTCGAACCCGGGGTCTTATATTAGATATTGAACACTGGCTTCCTACTAGGGAAACCTGTCTGGTAATAAACCGGTTCTGACCGGAACCGTTTATAAATTAAAATGATATATATAAAAAAAAAAACCGTCCCGCCTGCGCTATCGCTAGACGGACTCTGCCAGCCGCACAGTCGCTTCCGCTCGAGGCTTCTGGCCGACTCGAGCAATGGGTCTCGCGTCCAGGCTCCAGACACTCCTCTAGATCCTGGCGGCGAGACGAATCTCGCGAGGTGCCTCTCCTGGAATCGACAATACGGAGGCCTCATAATATAAGGTGAAACTACATTACTTTACTTGACGTTTAAGAGAGGTGACCGAGCTTGGAAATCTAGGAGGCTAAAACATTAGCCGGTTATCATGGCGTGGTGGAAAAATAAGAATGAGGATTACCCACGTGGCGTCTACCAACTCCGTAACAAGGGCTCATTGTGTTCCCTTGAACTATAATTTAATACCGAGGTCAACACTGAGGAATTTTCCATGGCCTATCTATGGTAAATAGTCAGCGGTTCCAATACTCACGGTTGATGAAGGAGGGAATCACTTGACTGCAAGACTCTCGACTGGCTAGATATCAATGCGGCTCTGCGCAATTTGGAATCCTGTAATAAATATCCATAGATCACGTCAGTATTGTTTTAACAACAAGGGAAGACCACTCACAGACTCTAATAGACCAAAATCATCACCTTTTAAAACATGGAATAAGGTTTGTATTAACCTCAAGCGTGTTCACATCACGGGCAATTAGACGCCATCTCCCATCAATCATTCAGTCATAGATCACAACCGATATTGGACGGAACATTCATAAAATCTCCCTTGACTCGGGTAAAATTCATCTAAGATCACGGACGTTAAATATTGAACTTAAGACACAAACTTCTTGAAAATCACCGACAACTGTCCAACCTCACGTTTAAACGCTGAAACAATCCAAACTTCCAAGACCCAGACCAATTAACAAATTATTAACGTAATTTCTAATACTAAAAATTATCCTGTTGGCTAATTTTCCCAGGTTTGCTAATTATCTCAGCAAAATACACTCACCGGCACGGAAACTTGGCCACATGCGAATTTATCGATAATTCGTATTCAAATATATTTTTAACACTGAATTAAGGGTAGGTATACTCTATAAGTGTTTCTTATGCTTTTAGAACTTAGTTATCACAAAATGAGGACACCATTAAGCATGTTTTCGAAATTAGGCACTTTCGCAGAAAAAAAGGATTATGCACTATCAATTTAAAAACACTACAAAATGAAAAAAGTACCAAATTTCATAATTGTCTCTACGTTTTAATATCGGGTGTTTCCTCCTCTTGCCCTAATAACAGCTTGCATACGATCTGGCATGCTTTGAATGATGTTTCTGATATCAACTTGCAGTATGTTTTCCCAAGCGTCCAGTGCCGCATTTCTAAGTTGATTTAGAGTTTCTGGTGGGTCGGAGGTGGACTTAATCTTTCTTTTGAGCATGTCCCAGATGTGTTCTATAGGGTTTAAGTCTGGACTACGTGCTGGCCACTGCAATTTTGTAATGCCAACATCTTGAAGGTATTCTTCAACGCAACGTGCAACGTGTGGGCGAGCGTTGTCGTGCATAAGAAGAAATTGGTCGTACCCAATGAACCCCGAATATGGCAAAACATGTTCTTGAAGGACCTCCTCGATGTATCGGGTTGCATTTAAGCGGTTATTAACAATAACTAACTCCGTACGAGCATCGGAACTTATTCCTCCCCAAACCATTATAGAGCCTCCATGAAAACTCACAGTTTGTGTGGTGGTAATGGGTAGAAACCTCTCTCCTCTTCTTCTCCACACTCGCTCCCGACCATCTGGAGCACGCAAAGCGATTCGACACTCATCTGTGAACAGTACTCTAGCCCATTGCTCATGCGTCCAGCTGGCGTGTTCACGTGCGAATTGAAGTCGAGCTACTCGATGATGTCTGAGAAGTTCAGGACCGCGTGCTGGTCTACGGGCTTTTAGGTTTACTTCCTCCATTCGTCTTCTCACCGTTCGCTCACTAACATTTATACCTCTTGCGGTTTGGAGCCGCTGGCGTATCTCAACAGCGGTAAGGTAGCGATTTCTTAAAATTTCCAGGACAATAAACCGATCGTCCCGGGCCGATGTGCATCTGACACCTCCGCTGCCTGGTCTGCGGGAGTAGTGGCCTGTCTCCTGGTATCGTTTCAGGGCATACTGCATTGACGAACGTGGTACATTAAGCACCACAGCAACTTCGCGCTGTGTCAATCCTTGATCGATTAAGGCAACAGCCTGTGCAACCTGTGCAGGTGTTAATGGCATTTTTATTGTTTATAAAGCACCTTTAGTGTTTAAATTAAAAGCACGAAAACACAATTATTGAATAACTTAACCGTAAACATTCACAATACACAAATTTAAACGTGCAACTTAGTCGCTCAAGACACGGGATTCAAATAAAAATTAAAAGTTACGTTACAGTGCACTCAAACATAATGAATTACCCACTTCAACTAAGGGTAAACATTTTTTGACCTACCTTCATAAGAAACAACCGTTAGAAACACTTAAAGCTTGTGTTATCGCAACTATACGCGAGATAAGCGTTTGGCCAAGATTCCGTGCCGCTGAGTGTAAAAAAACAGCTTACCACACTGGATCCCAGTCAATCCACAGATTAATTATGGATTTTGGGACAGAACTTTCTAGAGAAAAGTCTATATTGAAAAAATTATTTAATTTCCGTTATCCGGTTAATTAGTTTATTATGAACTTTTACCAAAAGCTGAAAATTATTAAGGATTGGACTTTACAATATTATTTCGATGGTTACCAATCAAATGTTAAAATTAACTCATATCGATTAAAACTACAACTGTGAATCGGCGACCACTAGGTGTCGCCTCTAACTGTCAAAACTGACGTTCAACCGAATGACATTTGGAATGTAAACATTCCGAACGCTATTACTATTTTTGATCTAATTTAATAAGTAAACCTATTTAATAAGGTTTTGAAAAGTGTTTTATCGTGAAAGTGTTACTAATATCAATTGCAAGTCAAAGACAGTTGCACAAATTACAATGAAATATTTTACTAGGAAACAACACAATTTACTACGTATGTTTACAGGCAATTGCTTTTTTATTTATTAGGTAAGTAGCTGTGTAATACCAACCAGTGGTAGCTACAAAAAATACAACGTAACAGTTTCAAAATTAAATCACCATCCAACCACTCTTTGTTGTGCAATAAAAAAGTATTCAGTGAACGGTTACTTTTTTTCCATTTCAAAACGAACTGTCCACATAAGTTTTCTATAATTTTGCAAAATTCACCTCCGGATACCGCGTCAAAGTCTGTATAATTCATCTTGTCCTTAACATGTTTCATTACTGTTTCAACTTTTCGGCTTGCGATTTTTTCATTACGCCAAACGTTAAAAATCTCCATACGTTTTACACCGACCGCCATATCTAAAAAATAAAAATTTATACTTACGGCGGATTACGGCACATAAGAATGGCAGTCTTTTATAGCTACTAAAGTACACTTACTACCGTAAAAAAATATTTCAACACCAATTCACTCCAATCACATTAGTTCTACTCAGATGTATTCGGATGAAATGCTTTATTTTAACACTAATTTGTTATTATTTTTATTATTATATTACATTAAATATATACAAATCATATCGAACTAATTTATACAAAATTATAAAGTCTTGACTATCAGCTCAAGTTCCAAATTTAAATTGGAAATAATTTCTCACAAACAAACCTACGCGATCGAAACTTCTGCACTGACTGACATAACACACAACGCGTGCGCTGCGCTGGGTATGTCAACAAGTTGTAACTTGTACGCTCATTTGTTCGTCCCAACTCGTGCGATACGTTTAGATACTGAGTGTTTTGTTTTGCCTGGCTAGTTTAGCATTTATTAAAATAAATCATAATCCATTTGCATTACCTAAATTTTGAACATTTTGCACGCGTAGATTATCGAAAAGGACCTACGTGCGTCGTCCCGTCATGCAGGTACAATAATATCTTTGGATAATATCATTATTGCGAACTAATAAGTAACAGTAGTACTTTCTAGCTCTCACGTGTCGCGACTGTATACGACCACGTAAGAGCCAAGCATCCTCATTAATGCCAAAATCAGGTAAATCCTCCAGTGCAGCTTCTCGGTATATTTCTATTGTACGAGGGGTGATCCAAAAGTAATGATAATCAATAATAAACACAATGAATAAAATAAAAAAATTAATTTATTTCTCAACATAGTCTCCTACCAAGTCTATACATTTAGTCCATCTCTTTTCTAAACCTAAAATTCCCTTAGAAAAAAAATCTTTATCTTGACTCTCAAAAAAGTCCTCAACCGCGGCCATCACGTCGCTATCATCGTCAAATTTCTTGCCTCGGAGGTGTTCCTTGAGTCGTGGAAAGAGATAGAAGTCACTGGGGGCTAGATCTGGTGAATAGGGGGGGGTGTTCCACCAGCTCAAAGCCCGCTTCCTGAATGGCAGCCATGGCAATTGCAGCTTTGTGAACCGGTGCGTTGTCTTGATGGAACAGTACTCCAGCCCGCAGTTTGCCTCGCCTTTTCTCCTTAATAGCCTCCCGCAATCTTCTTATTTGTTCTGCATAGTAGGAGCCTGTAATAGTGGCCCCCTTTTCCAAGTAGTCCACCATGATTATTCCTTCAGCGTCCCAAAAAACGACGCCATAACCTTCCCTGCTGAGCTTGACACTTTGAATTTCTTCGGCGTCGGTTCATCGGATCGTTTCCATGTCATCGATTGTTGTTTTGTTTCAGGATCAAAATGGTGGATCCAGGTCTCGTCCATGGTCACAAAACGTGACAAAAAATTATCCTTGTCTGCCTGGAACTTTTCGAGATTTGCTCTTGACATGTCGACTCGTTTCTTCTTTTGCTCGTCGTTTAACATTTTCGGTACCCAACGCGCGGAGACCTTTCTCATATGCAATTCGTTTGCAAGGATTCTTTGAATGCTGCCATATGAGAGCCCTGTGACCTCAGCTACATGCCTGATAGTGACTCTTCGATCTTCCAATACAACTTCTTCAACTTTTTTCACATTTTCTTCAGTGAGAGACGTCGATGGGCGTCCTTCGCGGTGTTCGTCTTCCGTCGATGTTCTTCCCAGCTTAAACTCCTTAGCCCAGCGTGCAACTCTGTGTATGTCTTTGGTAGACATTTTTTTCAAGCAGAGGTATTTAATGACAGCTCTGATTTCGTGTTTTTCCATTTTGATGTTCACTCCTTGACAGTCCGTATTCAAATGAATGTAGCTCCCGGGAATCGTGGCCTATTTATATGATTTTTTTTCCTGAACTAGTGGGTAACTGAGCAAGTGACTGATATTTTTTTTGTATTTTTGTGTGCACTAGAAATAACTGATCTGCTTAAACCGAGCGCGCGGTAAGTTATAAGTGCCGAGAGGAGAAGTCACGTGACGGTTTACTTTCGTCCTCTGACACGGTATACAAGCACGCGCCCAGTCCCTACAGTCTTTTTTTACGCCCGGCCATACAAACCGCTCGGCAATCAGCTTGGCCGACGCATTGGCACCGGGGTGGCTTAAAGAATGCAAGCTATTAAAGATTTGCCTGCGAAGTGGTTCTGGTACATATGGCCTGGAAACCGAAGTACTGACGTCGCAGTACAGGGGAATTCGACTTCCAGGGACATTGAATTTTTTAAACTGTAGAGAAGAACCTTCGCTCAAAAGCTTGCAGAGTTCTGTATCTGAAGCCTGAGCTTTAGCCAGTTTCTCGAGGTCTACGGGGTCTGCTAGCTCTTCAATTCGCGACAAGGTATCTGCGACCACATTATCCTTACCAGAAATGTGGCGGATATCTGTCGTGAATTGGGAAATAAAATCTAAGTGCCTATACTGTCTAGGCGAACAGTTGTTCTTTCTTTCGTTGAAGGCAAAACTTATAGGCTTATGGTCAGTATAGGCTATGAAATGGCAAGCTTCTAGCATATGCCTAAAATATTTTATGGCCTCATAAATTGCTAGAAGCTCCCTATCATATGGTGAGTGTTTCACCTGTGAAGGGCTCAGTTTTCTAGAGAAAAAAGCTAAGGGCTGCCACGCATCCTCTTTAAATTGCTGCAGGACCGCTCCGATAGCCTTGTCGGAGGCGTCTGTGACAACTGCAAGTTTAGCGGTGCAGTCCGGATGAGCTAGTAGAGCAGCGTTGGTCAGGCTTTCTTTGCAAGCCTCGAAAGCAGCTAGTGTGTCGCCTGTCAAGGTAATCGGCTGCGAACCTTTGACGGAGCCTGTTAGTAAGGCGTGAAGTGGGGCTTGAATTTCGGCTGCGTGAGGAAGAAACCTCCTATAAAAATTAACCATGCCTAGGAAACCTCTTAGCTGGCGAACATTGGTTGGTGGAGGGAAATCCTTGATCGCCTGAACTTTGGCATGAAGTGGCTTAGTACCGTTCTCGGTAATCCGGTAGCCTAGAAACGTTACCTTCTCCATACCGAAAACGCATTTCGAGGTGTTCACCAACATGCCATATTCCTTCAGCCTGTTGAAGACCTGACGTAGGTGATCCTCGTGCTGTGATCCTCGTGCTCCTCTGGACTTCTAGAAAACACGAAAAAATCATCTAGGTAACAATATACGAAGTCTAGTCCTCTCGTAATTTCGTCCACGAACCGCTGAAAGGTTTGACCCGCGTTCCTAAGACCGAATGTCATGAAGGGAAATTCAAATAATCCGAATGGTGTTGTGATGGCGGTCTTAGGAATGTCCTCCGGGCTGACAGGTATCTGATTATATGCTTTCTCTAAATCGAGCGTGCTGAAGACTTTACATCCAGCTATACTAAGGGTAAAGTCATGGATATGCTTGATCAGATACCTGTCAGGCACGGTACGGGCATTCAATTTACGGTAATCGCCGCAAGGACGCCAGCCGCTGTTTTTCTTTGGCGCTAGATGTAAAGGTGACGCCCACGGGCTCTCGGAAGGTCTAGCTGTACCAAGGGCAAGCATAGACTGGAACTCTTTTTGGGCGATCTTTAGTTTATCCGGTGCTAAACGACGTGGTGAAGAGCAAACTGGAGGGCCTGGTGTCGTGCGTATGTGGTGTACTGTTTTGTGTGGTGTGCAGTGTGGCTTACCAGCTGGTCGAGTAATTTCCGGAAACTCGCTGAGAATTTTATGATACTGAGTCTCACCAGTCACGACCTTAACAGAAGAAATGTTACTACAATTAGCTACAGCAGCAATGGTAGAAATAGAAGTTAAATTATCAATTAGGCGTTTGTTACGACAGTCAACTATGAGATTATAAAAGTTTAAAAAATCTACACCTATTATAGGCTTCGTTACATCGGCTACAATGAAACGCCATTGATAGGTTCTGCGTAAACCTAAATCTAAATCTAAATTGATACAACCATATTATGTAGCTATGCTGGAACCATTTGCTGCACACAATCTATAGTCCGTACGAGCACGACGATCATGAAGCGCTGACCGTGGGAACACGCAGAGGTCGCTTCCTGTGTCGACCAGGAAATGCGTCTTCGAAGATCGGTCAGTGACAAACAGGCGACCAGAAGCAGGCAAAGGGCAATCGTCAGTCGCCATTACCGACCGCCCTTGGAGTTTTCCGCCTTGTAGTCACAGGGGCGGATACACTTGTTGGCTTCTTCTCCGAACTTGTTGTGGTACCAACAATTGGGGGACTTTTTGTAGCTCGATTGAGAGCGCTGCCTCGAACTGCTGCGAGTGTTTTTGGTGGAACGGGAGCGTGAACGGCTGTCCCGAGCTGTCATTTGCTGGAACTGTCGACGAAGCTCAGCTATCTCCCTAGTTAGTTCGTTCAGACCCGAACTAGTGACAGCGTCGCTCACAACGGCGACCTTCGGAGTTGTCGTAGCCAGGTCGTTTACTCTATCGGCTAAGTCAGCTAGATCCTCGAGAGAAGCTGCGCCTGGTTGACCTGCGAGCACCGTCTGGATGCCATGCGGTAGGCGACTAACCCATATCGTCTTAAGGAAGTCGTCAGGAACGTTTGAGCCTGCCAGGCTTTTCAAGTGGCGAAGAAATTGTGATGGCTTGCGGTCGCCAAGCTCCTCATGCATCAGTAACTGTTTGATTTTCTTCTCTTTAGACGCGGTGAGTCGCTTAATTAGCTCGGTCTTTAGTTTTTCGTACTTGTTAGTGAGAGGCGGGCTAATAATTATATCTTTTATCTCTCTAGAGTATTATTGTCCAGATGTCCAATGACATAATTAAATTTAGTGACATCACTAGTTATTCCAGCTATACTAAATTGACCTTCGACCTGAGCAAACCAAATCTCCGGCTCTTCAGCCCAAAATGGGGGCACTCGTACGCCGACTTTGAAAATATTGCTGGGGTCTATCGACATCCCCCCATCACTAGTGCTGGGTGGCGATGACTTTGCCGGACCTTGTGCGTCTTTAAACATATCCCTTTCCATTGTTCTTCACGGGGTCACCAGTTTAGTTATAAGTGTGGTGTGCGGTGTAAATAAGTAGGCAAACTCACGTTAAGGGATTTAATGTCCACAGGTCCTTACACAGCTAACAAGGTCCAGAAGGCACAATAGGGAAGTGTTCACAAGCACAAGCACAAGCGTAGAATATAATAGCGGAAGGACGAAAGTAGAAGGATGATAGACTGACGAAGTACAGAGTAAATTAGGATGAAAGAACAAGCTAAATCGCGATACAGAATGCTTATAAAACTGAGGCGACAAGCGTGCGCTCCGCGTCGAGGTGTGATCCTGGCTGGCTTGCCCTTGTGAGGTGAAAGGTATGCGATGCGCCCGCGCCTCCGTAGCCGGCCGTCTATATCTATTGATAGTTGCACGGATATTGTTATTTAGTGACGACGGTTCGGTCGATAGTTTGATGGCCATCGACTATCGATGGTAAATTTATCGACCAACTGGTAAGGAAGTATGTATGTTAGTGTTCAGTGATTGTGTTGGTTTGTGATTATTAGTTTTAAGTATAAGATATAAATAAATTAATATATGTAAGGAGTTTAAATAAATTGTAAAGTTGCCTACAAAGGTATTCATAGTAAAAGTACTTGCATCACCAGACTTCCTTTGATAACTTACGGAACAACGAACTTTGTTGTTTATATCTCTTAAAATTGTCCTCTCGTGAGATCTAATCCATGATGTTATAAACTCCTCGTCAAATCCAAACTGTCTCAAAAACCTCTCCTCAAATGCAAGCATTAGTTTACCTTGGGACTTGTCGTACTTAGACATATCAACCTCAAGTGAAGTGGCCTTACTAATATCTAATGAATTTTGAGTACATATTTCACTTAATAGCTCATCCAGGTCATCAGGTGCAAGTCCTGTATTTACAACAATATGATCCATTAACTATCTAACTAATATATAACTCTCTAAACATCGGACAATAGTTAACGTTAATTGACTTATCACTATAGGCAATAGTTTGTAAAGCTGCGTAGCTATACGGAGCCGACGTATCCAACTGTGGCTTAACCGTGGATTTAATCATAAAATTATAAACATGGTGCGGTCTGACCAAAATGTCCTCAGGCTGTTCAATCTGTGCCAAAGCCTCACCACTCTGAGTCAACAACCAATTCCTCACTGAAACTGAATTCGGAAGAATTTTCTTAGATTTATATATATCCAATAAGTAAAGAGACGAAGGCTTTAGCAAAGAGTTAAACCGGGTTAACATAGTTTCGGCTAAAGCATCTATATCAGCATGACCACCTAAATCAGGAACAGACTGGTTTCTCTTAATCATAGCCAACAAGGATTCAACCTGAGTGTTGGGTCTATTTACCGGCACCGCGGTTCTTAAATTGGGTCTCAATCTATCAAATTTTACGGTTTTGTAATTATTAAATTTATAGTCAGGATTATATATAGTGTCCTCTAAGTTGAAATTTATGTCAGAAGTTTGTACCATCTCAGGATCATAAGTATAATCAAAAATAGAGTTTCCTGGTAATACCTCATCGTAAAAAGTTTGTAAAAGTGAAACATCTGCGAGTTCAAGGTTGGGTATCAATACAGAAGATCTAGGTATAACAGGTTTTATACTTCCCTCCATTACTGGAATCAGAGTTGGAACATCGAAATCCCTGTATTTCTTTGCGACACTATAAATTGGTTCAGTAACATTATTTAAATTCTTTAATGGTTGTTCTAGTAACCTAAACTGAGGATGACATCCTCCTCCCTCCAACTTAACCATTGTTCTGTTAGGAATAGGTCTTACTAACTTTTCCGGTGGTGTTTCCTCTTTACGTAACTGTTTAATTCTTCGATTCACCAAGTCAGAGATAACATTTTCGGGAATCAACCCATCAATTTTCGGGGATTTGGAACTGAGTGAACCATCGGATCCTACCACAACCAGGTCTCGGTCTAAGAAGAGGGAGACTGTTGTTGTTCCGGATTTGCCCACTCCAAATATATTAATAGTAGAGGAAGCTTTGATGTTACATGCGGGGCAGGTAGTCTTGGCCCTGATAGTTTCTGGAGCTAGATCCTTAACGTTTATAGGAGACGAGTGTCAGATTCAGTTTATAAATAGGTTGGGACAATGTGCCCTGCGTTATTCGAATTTAATAGAAGTGTTCCCACTTATCAGAACCAGAGAACTCAACATCTCATTCAGATGTACGTTGTCAACGGCATCAACCCTTAGGGCTCCCACACAAAACTGCGATGCGATGCGATGCGAATTCGCATCGCAGGAACCTGCGATGCGAATTTCTGCGATACGATTTAGTGCGGCAAACCGTTTGGTAGGGCGACCATTCCTTCAAGTGTAGTCAGCCGTACTAGACGTGTTTTTAGGAAGCGTAAGATGGATCGCAAAAAGATTATTGCACTGCTGTTATTGTTAAATAGATATAAAAGAAAAAGAAGATTCTGGGTTCATCCATTTATTACGATTATGAACTCTGATGGGAACTATTTTACTCAAAAGTACTATGCGTTGAGAACTGAAGAAGATAAATTTTTTGATTATTTTAGAATGAGCATATCTTCATTTGAAGAGCTTTTGAGTTTATTATCACCATGCCTTCAAAAACGATCGTACAAGGGAAGAATTCCTGTTATGCCTTTGGAAATGCTGGGACTGACTATCAGGTAAAGTAAAACAAAATTTATTTATTGACATTTTAATTGTTTTTTTTTTTGCGAAAAATCAAATTTGTGATTATCAGCAGTTAATAGTAAATTAATATAATAATATTATGTAAAATCAAACTCTTCTTCCGTCGACAAAGCGCTATAGGTAGAATAATTATCACTAGGTGAATTAATTTGATCTTCCCCTGCGTTTGATGATTGTTCGTGTGATAAATGTAGAATTGGTGTTTGGTCTGCATTTGATGACTGTTCGTGTGATAAATGTGGGCGTGTCAGTGGTGTTTGGTTTGCAAAATGTTGAGTTTGATAGCCTGTGTAGCTCTGGTAGTTGCTAGGCTGATAGGAGGAACTATAAGGTGGGTAGCCTTGATATGCCGGTTGAAGTAAGTCTGTTAAAGTTTGGAGAACACGACTTTGAAAAATAAGTGTTTTGTTCTCATCCAATTTTTCCAGAGACGGTAGAATTCCCTTAAAAAAAGACAAGTGCCTGTTTTCCGGTTCCTTTATAATGTTAATAATTTCATCTTCAAACTCGTTTGCCTTTCTTTTTCGCGGCTTCTGCTGGTATCGTCTTGGAGATTTTTCAGATCTTGCTTGATTCTCTTGTCCAGGTGGTGCTTGCATTTCCGTTTCATTAATGCTATCTGTTGTCTCATTTTGTAAATTTTTTTTAAGAAATAATAACTGCTTGTACAGATGGTATTCTTTGGTAGATTTTGCTCCTGTTCCAGATCGCTTTTCGTCTTTAAGTTTCTTTACGTACTTTTTAAAGGTATCGTTGATCCCTCTCCATTTTTTTAATACTTCATTACCTGTAAATTATACAAAATTAATCATTAATGTAGGGGTATCCCTATGAAATTAAATACAAAGAAACCATTCATATGTTTAAAAATATTTTATGTGTGTATTTAATGTCATATTAGGGTAAATTTTTAATCGTCTCCACTATTTTTTGTTAAATTTTCTATTTTAATTTCAGATTTTTAGCAACCGGAGAAGAATTCAACGATATGCATTTAAACTATTATAGAGGTGCAAGTACAATAGCGAAAACAATACGATTGGTGTGTAACGCAATATGGGATCGCTGTTTACGTCAAAACATGCCTGAAATAACACAACAGCTGTTTGAAGAAATTAGTGCAGATTTTGACAAGAAAGCCAATTTCCCTAACTGTTTAGGAGCCATTGACGGCAAACATATTCGTATCCGTAGTCCCGCAAATAGTGGATCACTGTTTTACAATTACAAAGGTTATAATTCAATTGTTTTGTTGGCTATTACTGACTCTAAATACAGATTCATCTACGTGGATATAGGAGCATATGGAAAGGAAAGCGACTCCACAATTTTCCACAACTCGAAACTTTATGACTCACTGATGAAAGGTAGCTTGCCCATACCAATATCGAAGCCGTTGCCAGGCTTTCAAGAACCGGTCCCGTTTGTTTTCATAGGAGACGAAGCTTTTTCTATTTCAAATAACGTTATGCGCCCTTATTCTGGCAAGCATTTAACCGTTAAACAAAGAATATTTAACTACCGTTTGAGTAGGGCGAGGCGATATGTCGAGTGTGCTTTCGGCATACTAGCCAACAAATGACGAGTATTTCATCGACCCCTTAACGTCTCAATTGATTTTGCAGTCGATATTGTCAAAGCTTGTTGTATATTACACAACTTTGTACTGAACCGCGATGGATTACAATCCCCCGTAGAAATGATCATAGATGATTCTGAACTACAAAGCCTACAGACGTTGAATGCAAGAATAATGAGTGCAAATATAATAAGAGACAAGTTTTCGAATTATTTTTCTAGTGTCTTTGGAGCCTTGAAGTGGCAATTAAAAAAAATTTGAAATTATAGAAGTACTTGCTTAGTTCTAAATACAGTACGTCCGAAATAACTTGGCAAGCCTGAACATAGGCTCTGCGAACTTTAGCGCATGTACACTCGTAAAAAAACTGTTATTGACATTTATTTTTTTAAACCAAAATACGAATAAAAATGTACTAATACAGGGACCAAGTACCAATAAAATAAATATTTAAACACTTTGAGACAGAAAGCTACAAAAACAACTTCTGAGTTAAAGAAAAAACCTAACACTACACAAAAAACTTAACAATTTAATAATAACAACCACTTTTGTCACCGTCTGTGCTCAAGACAGAGATAGCAACACGAAAATGACACCAATGCTAACATGTGAGTGTTATATTACCGGGACCCGAACATTGCCCAATAAGCACGAAGCTTTACGAAGTTACAAAAGAGAGATGTCCAATACGCGTGTCTGAGGGTGTTGTTTAATCGATTTTTCTTCAAATCGATTTAAATTAAGTAATAAAAATATATTTATATTCAATTTTTTATGGAGGTTTAAAATATTCTCAAACAGTCGTTATTTGTATAGAAGCTTATAAATAATTGATATTTAACTAAATCATGTTTTTCAACCAAGAAAATAAAATTTTATTACTTTTTTTTTTTATTAAAGTCGAAATCTCGTTTACTAACGATAACATTAACTATGTTTGTAAATCGATTTCGTTCAATATCTCGTATAAACAAAAATTAATAAATTCCAAATCGATTAAAATCGATTGCGATATTTGATTGAATAAAGGGTATGCCACCATTTGGTTCCAAAAAAACGTTCGTGCGCAGCCTTCTGCGCGTGGTTTGGGCTTACCAAGTTATTTCGGACGTACTGTAGATATACAGTAGGTACTTCAAGATAAATAATGGGCATAGGAAAACATCAGAAATAAGTAATAACAATTTTAAAACGTTATTAAAAAAAAAACATAATTCAACTTTATAAGCAAACAAAATAATTGTCAGTCATTTATAAGAAAATCAAAATAGGTCAGAAACACGACATTAGTCGATGCTCATTATTTACCTTGTCGTACACTTTATTCCACTGAATTACATTTATTCATAGAAGTACGAATAGCGCGCCAGATTCTGGAAGTCCTCTTACACGCGCGCACGCTATTTAATTCATACTTATATGCATTGATTGTATTGTTGTAGAAATAAAAGTACTTACCAAGTTTTGTTTTTTCACTGTTTTCTTTGTCTTGGAAATTTGGAAACAAACTTTCACAGACGCTCTTCCACGCATCTTGCTTAATAAATTTATTTTTATAATGTTCATCACTTGTGTCCCAAAGGACGGGACGCTCCTCAATTAAAGATATTAAAAAATCTATATCATATTCCGCCATTTTTTTATAAACAAAGAAGGCGGCGCAGGCACCGCGCGTCTTTCTCTAAAGCTGTCTCAGAGCGGACTAAAATGGCGTCACCAAGGATGACGTAATATCACAGGAATGTGCGATGCGAAGCAGATCGGAAATTCTTGCGGTGCGTTCGTGCGAATTCGCAGATATTTGCGATGCGATGCGAATTCGCGGTTTTGTGTGGGAGCCCTAAGTCGGAGATACAAGTCGGGAATGTACTCGGTCAATGATATCACCAACGAATGTAGTAATAAAAAATTTGTAGGTTTTTCAGATATTAAAAAATTTAAAGAAAATGTAGTTTACTTGACATTTAAACAGTCTGAAAAAGACGAACTAGTAAAGAAAAATTTTAACACACTATTATAAACAAAATTTTATTATCATTTCAGCAGCCAGAAGTGCATTGGATGAGTCAAGAGCAGCAATCCTTCGTATTGAGATGCGGGCAGAGGCTGATTTGAAACATTCACAGGCATTCTGCAATTTTTCGGAGTCATTCAGAATAATTCCTGAAAGCATTAACAGATTTAGCCAACAGGTAATACATTTTTTTTTATATAAAAAATATTTGACTGTAATCTTACTATTAAAGTATTATGCACAAAATTATTTTTCAGGAACATCATAATCATAACACTTTTATTTTGTTTCAGTATGGACAACATAACCACCCAGATTAGGATTACTATTAGTTATTAATAATATATTTTGGATTATACTTTAATAAATAGAATTATATTAAACCTAAATTAATTTTGTTTGGTTCTCCTGAATTTGAAAATTAGCATTCCCTTTGCTTTTTCTCCACCACTTGTATCTGAATAAAACTATATTATGTGATAATGTTTATGTTTGACCACACTTATTTAATGTAAAAATGACAAGGCGATAGAAATACAAATTTTAATAGCCTCTTTTCACAAACAGCACGAAAAAATATAATAGAATATACTGCAGCCTTAAACTAGAAAAATAATGGGATTCAATAATAATTAGATCTAACAGGAACTAGCTTAAAAATAATTTTATTATTTAAGTTAATATTTGCTAAGAATACTTATATAAAACACTTAAGAACTAATCAAAAAGCATTTCAATGAAAAACAAACTTAAAACTAATTAACCTACAACAGCCAATAACTTTTTTGTGTCATTATAACTCAAATTTTGCAACTTTAGGATAATTGGTTTCTCCTATTAGTCCATAAACGTTGAATGAGCGCCCGCTGTCGTGCGCGGCCAAGCTCCAACTCGCTAAGAGCATGAGCGCCGCGTCGCCGCTCTTGCCTGGCACCATGACCGGCTCCCTGTGTCAGCTGGCGCTCACGAGCTGCTTCTTCTGCTGTTAGCGGAGTGTAGGGGATATGAGCCCTGTGTGCTATATTATGCAGAACACAGCATGCATTCACTATTCTCGCAGCAGTTACTGGAGTGTAATGCAGCTTTCTATCAACTAATAAGCACCTGCAAGGACAACCCCTTTTATTATTATTTATTTAATTCGGACACAAATGATTCATAAATGTCAACTATTATAATAATGGTATGATATTCAAAGCATACCTCAAACGAGCTTTTAAAACACCTTACAGCGTTCAACCACATTTCTGGCTGTTAAGTGCAAGCCTTGGTAATAATGTTCCGGAGTATCTGGCCTTGGTTCTGAGATGGGTGTCATCATTGTGGGTCTCAAAGGGTACCACGAGTCTCCTGCAATAACCAAAAATGAATTAAAATGTCTTAAAAAAATTATTACAAAATGTATCATAAGATTGCAACATAAATTATACTCAATTTAAACATACCCAAAAGATGCAAATCTTCTCCATGATTAATGTGGAGTCTCTCTATAAAACCATTCAATGGATGGTTGGCCCAAACAACACTATCATGTGTGGACCCAGGGTAACTCGCATCCACACATAATATATTTAAATTAGAATCACATATCTGAAAAAAAAAACAATAATGATATGAACTAGCACTGACAGGAAATAACAAAATTATAATAATACAATTATACTCACTATCATAACATTTATTGAATGGTATCCTTTTCTATTAAAAAACCCTTCTTCATGTTCAGCAGGACATACAATTGCAACATGGGTTCCATCAATACAACCCAGAGCTGGCATTTTGAACTTGTGGTAAAAACTGAAAATAGTTATTATATATTATATGATTATGTACTTAAATACTTGAACATGAGTTTTACAATAGAATATCTAAAACTAGCTTTCCCCCCGTGGTTTCAGTTGGTTACTGCTCTGCACCCGTGGGTCTTAGTATGATTTTATTTAGCCTATGACACTCACAAATAATGTGACTTTCTATTGGTAAAAGAATTTTCAAAATCAGTAGGTACCTAGAGATTATCCCCTCAAAAACCTCACAAACTTTACCTCTTTAAAATATTAAATATCGAAAATAAAGACTAATTATGCTACTTACTCTCTTTTAACTTGTTCCCTCTCACATTGTTTGAATGGAAAAGCTATATATTTATTCAATACTGCCGGATTGTTCAAGGCTGTTGTTACTTGCCGGATAGCTTTTGAAACACTGGCCTGGGAAATAAAATGGTTCCTGCTGTCTCCAACTATGGTCTGATAGGACCCAGAAGCATAAAAGGCCAATGCAACCAAAATCTAAAACAAATATTCAGGTTATCTATTGATGCACACACATTGGACTTTATTATTTGTCTCATTTGTGGTTATTTTTATAGAACAAAAAAGGTTTTTAGTACAAGTGATAATTCTGTTTATCACTTTAGAGGACACTCCTTACCTTGGTTTCAACATCCATAGCATCAGAACGTAGGACGGGTGGCATATGAGGAGTCAGCTTGGAAATTAATTCACGGGTTAATTCTTTCGTGAGTCTATATCTCTTCACAAACTGTCGATCACTGTATGAATCACAACTAAGTCTAGCTTTTAAGTTTTTCCTTTTGGTTTCGGCTCGAGCCACCGCTACATCGTATTCATGAGATTTCTCCAATAAATCTATGTAGGCGTACATGGTAATGTTGTTATTTTTGCAAGATTTTCACTCAGAATCACCAAAGAAAAAACACTCCAACGATGCATTAGCGATCATAAAAAAGTAGCGTCCTATCAACTGATACGTTTGACAGTGGTTACGTTCCAGTTATGATCGCGGTGCGTCTCAACTTGCTGTCAAAATTTTAGCGCGATACGAAACGGTCAAAAAGTTGTGGTAAGGTAGCGGTTCAGTTGCGATTTCGTTGAATAAAAATAGCGCGATTGGGCTCCTGATCGCTATTAAGAGCGTTTATACCTTATGAGTGGCAACGTCGCGTCGCAATTTAGTGTCATATTTCGTGGTTTTCAATTTTTATCATTTAATCGGAGCTATATTTTAAAAATCTGTTTAATTAACATTTTAGAATTATGTAAACTGTGTAAAAGGTAAGAAATCGTTGCGTTTACAGTTCTATTTATATGCAATTATATGCAAATAATATATTGGAAACTTGCAGGGCGTTATTTTCATTGTAAAATAACTGTAAGCATTACGATTACTTACTTTTTAAACACTTTCACGTAATTCTAAAAAAATAATTAAACAGATTTTTAAAATATAGCTCCGATTAAATGATAAAAATTGAAAACCACGAAATATGACACTAAATTGCGACGTTGCCACTCATAAGGTATAAACGCTCTTAATATTATTACTTAGATTGTATTTTATTGATCTGTGATTTTACTAATTAAATTAAATAAGTCATTAAAATAATAACTAGTTTTAAATGTTTTAAACAATTTGATTGTGCAATTTATTAATTGGGTGTAGCTATATTATAATTATAGTCGACTGTGCTTTGGCTTTGAGAAAGTCTTTATTTTGTAACATACAAGTAGGTACTTACTAAGAGTTATCTCTGTATCATTCATGCATGGTATCATTTATATGATTATGCGCTAGAACCATAGGGGTACTGGACTACACTACAAACCTACCTCACAATTGAGTCAATTATTACTGATCTGTGATTCTGAAATCTGTAATATTTGTTGCTGTAAAAGCTCCAACGAGAAGACTAACTCCCGAAAATTTACAAGAAAGGCCGCTAAAACATTAGGACGTTAGCAGCGCGACAGTCGCGCGGCAGAAGCCGTTTAGCCAATCCAATTAAGCGGATTGCTTCTGCCGTGCAACCTTCGCGCTGCTAACGTCCTAATGTGAAAACGGCCTAAAACCTAAGTTTTACTTATACCTATAGGTATGGGCTTTTACAGTAAACAATGGTGCCAATTATGTTGTGCACAAATTAAACTTAATTCAGGCTATTGCTAACTTTTTCTGTAATAAAACAAGAAAGAGACGGCCGTATTCCATTAAACGAAACTAAAAACATGTCGTCTAAAAACGCGGTGAAGTGCAAGGCGTAAACTTGTTTGACATCTATAACTTAGAACGCTATTAGGACTAGCGCGCATTGCGACAGCAACCGGCGCGGTTTGCTCCCGCAAAAAGCTGTGATGTATGAACTACAGTGGAGGTACGCGCACTGCGGCTGTTCAACCGCATGCCGCTAAAAAATCTGTGACTTGCCACAGATTTCTTGCGGTGCGGCGCCGCACGGTTTGAGGACACCTGCGTTATTCTTTGACAGATGTACCGCCCCAGTCAAACTACCCGCCTGGCAGTGTCCTCGAACCGGATCACGCGGGAGTTCTTTTCCAATATTGATACCAGAATGTGAGCCAGGAAATGATTTCATAGCTAAAACGCCATTTTCCAGAATGAACTCTGGAGATATCCAGTGCGCAGTGAAGCTCAGAAAGCTCTCGTTATTGTGCTGGCATGTCCATATATCAGATGTCACTGATAATGCTGCTGCCTGTGAAATACTGGCTTCTATTTTAGCACAAATTCTGTTGTATAAGATAGATAAGAGAAACAAAATAAAACTATTTATTTAATTATAATTAATTTCAGTTTTTTTTATTTACAGCTACAACCTCTTTAAAAAACCATCTTAAAACCAAACATGCTGACCAATACGCTGCTTTAATTAATGTTCCATCGACAAGTGGCAGCAACATGGGCGGTACTTCTACTTCTGCCGATGCCAAGATGCCAGCAGAACCTGGAACGTCCAGATCAAAAGAACGGCAGCTCACCCTGAAGGAAACATCAGAACGGAAATTGCTCTGGGATATTAATGATCCAAAATCAATAAAATATCATTACTTGATTGGCGAAATGATTGCTTTGGACAACGAACCATTGTCACTTGTGGAACGAGTTGGATTTCAGAGACTTATGGCAAACGCTTTGCCCCATTATAAAGTACCTGGTCGCACTTACATGACCGACAAAATTGTTCCGGATATACAACATGTCCCAAAATTCAACGATAAGCCGGCACCAGAGGATGGACCTACTAATGACTACTCGAGAAAAAAAAAGAAAAAAAAAATACCTCTACTTTTTTTTAAATTACTTAAAAAAAAGGAAATTCTTCGAAAATGTATACCCCTTATGACACTTTTAACTACCATGACCACAATTTTTCAAATATTTCAGTTTTTTTGTTTGTATCGGCAACCTAAGTAGTACTACTATTCACCAATAATCTTTGAAAATTACAGAATTTTCATAGTTTTATACAAAAAAACAACCAAAAAAAATTATTTCCCTAAAATTTTGAAAGATTTTTACGTTCAGTACACTTTAACTCATCGTAGTGTAAAAAAAAATATGGACTACTGTGGCAAGTTTTTTTTTAAAATTAGCGCAACTAACCTAGATTTTAAAATGGTATAATACTTTCGGAAAACTAGCCACAAAAAAAATAATGACACTTTTTCTAATCAAGAACCAAATTTCATAAGTTGTTGTTAATACACACATCAAAAGTGTCTAGGGATCAAGCATTTTTATGCGGATTTCTTGAGATTAAGATGTGGCTTATAAAGTAGGTAGTATTTACTATTTTAAACTAAGCTCAATTACTCTTTACAATGTGAGTAGTGATTATCACCACATACAATCTAAAAATGCGAGCAGTTTATCGGGATATAAACTTTTATACCTATTTCTATGAGTCACAATAACACTTATTTAAATTAATAAAATAATCTCAATGTTAATCATATGCTACTTTATTATCTTTCCAAAATGACTTAAGAAATTTTAAACACAAGTGTCCACAATTATACAAATGATCACGCTGCACGTTTTCATAATTGTAGTGAATTTTATTTCCTACATATTTCATAAATTCTTTTGGAGGTTTTAAGTCACCATAACTGTCAAAATATTCAATGTATTCATTTATTTTACCATAGGCTACCCAATGAGTACCAGAGTTTTCAGAGGAGTCAAGATTAATCACTCCACATTCTATCGGTAAAACTTTATCTGGTAATTTATCTCTCATAAACACACCTCGGAAGAAGGGTATATTATTCGAGTGTTTGATTATGTCAATATTGGTTAAAGCTCTGTTGGGTAGCCGAGATTTCAGTTTTTTGTCTCTGATAAGTAAATGCCTAAACCATTCTTGTAATGCTTGAGATGTAATCCTCTTCCAATGAATAACGCCTCCATTTCCTTGTTGTGTCGTTGTGCTTCATACAATTGCTTCTTAGCTGTTTTATATGCGTTAATTGCTTTTGCAATACCAGCAGCACCTCCTGCTAAACTGCCAGCAGCAGATAATCCAGCAAATATTGGTACTAAAGGAAGAAATCCCCCAGTTTTTGGTTCCGGTATAATCCTAGGTAATTTGATTGGTGTATCTGATGCAAATTCTTTTGCTGCTGCGTATGCTAATTCCATCAATGCTTTCTTACATGTTGGTTTTAATTTTGTAATGCGCTTTTTAGTGTGGCTAACAATCTTTTTAAGAGTGTTCTTAAAACCAGCTCCTGTTTTTAGTTTATTAATGTTTTTGTTGTATGCTGATGCTGTTTTTTTCGTGTTTGGAATACATAGTATGGTTTTCATCGCTATTCCTTTATTTTTTCTTCAGATAAATAGAAAAGAATTTTTAAATGATACAAATACAAGTCTTTTTTGTTTTAAGAACAAATCCATATTGAATTGAAAAAATATGTGTATTTGCTTAAATACTTATTACAACGATCTTTTGTTTGATCACTTAAAATACATTTGTTTTATCTATCCAACTGTTTTCGCTAGTAGGAAGTCCGAGCCACTTGACATATACTTGATTCCCTTTTCTTTTCAATACTTTTTCAACTAAGTACAAATCAGGATGGTTGGTTTTTTGAAGTTCTTGAGCATAAAACGCACCTAGTATCGGCCGGCATCTTGCATCTTCTATCAAGTAGGTTACCGGTTTAGTTTCTTGTACTGTTTTTATCTTAAATATTTCTGTTGACCAATTAGGGTAATAGCCTTTATCAAAACATCCTTTGTATTTACTTATTCTTACAAAATCACCAACGCTCAGCTTCCTATACTTGTCACTTTTCTTACATTTAGCCATTTTAATATATCTTTGCAGTATGCTTGCTTTATTGTTATGATTTATAGAAGCAGGAGATTGTCCCACAGTTCTATGAGTAGTATTATTGTATTCATTTACAATTTTGTTGAGCGTTCCATTCATCCACTGATAACTACCGATAAGACTAAACTCTTTGTATAGTTTATTTTTTAATGTCCTTATTAATCTTTCTACAATAGAGGCTTTTTTAGTAGAATACGTTGAATAATGATTAATTTTATACTTGATAACAATATTTTTGAATTTCTCATTATAAAACTCTTTTCCTAGATCAGTTTGCAAATTTCTTGGAACACGACCTTTATGGCATAAACTTTCAAATGCTGTTGATACCTGTTGCTTATTTTTTTGTTTTAAAGGAACTGTCCAAGCAAATTTTGAAAAAGTGTCTATGACTGCTAGTATGTATTTGTAACCACCATTCACTTTCGAAATTGCTTGCATGTCCATCAAATCCGCTTGCCAGAGATCATCGATATCTTTTAGTACGACCTGTCTTCTTGGAAAGTTAACTCTAGCACATTTATGAATTTCATTTATGACATCTACTTTGCTCATAATGCTTACTCAATTTTCCTGCAATTTCTTTCAGCGCAATATTTCTTTCAATATTTTTTACTCTTTCATTTAAAATTGAAATCAGTTTATTCAGTTGCTCTATTTGCATATAAATATTATGTTGAAGTTTTTCGTTATCCTCTTCAGTAATATTTTTACCTGATTCAGTTTCTTCTATTGTATTTGTTTTCTCAATACGGTCTACTCTTATGTTACTTCCAGTTATGACTGATGTTTTATTTCTACGAACAGAATTAATATTTTTATGATCATTCATGTTGTAAAATATTTTGATAACTGGAAGCATTTCTAAGCTTTTTACTCTTTTATAACATCAGCTTCCTTTAGCTCTTCAATTATTGATAGAATTTCATTGTCATGATTGGTATTACCAGCATTTTTTGATGCAATTAGAAGTTTCAGCCTTTCAATTAGTTCATTGGGGTCATCCCAGTAAACATAATCGGTATCACTTTTATATTTTTTTAATTTAGGCAAAAAGCCACCGCTTTTTGTTTTCATTATCGGTCCTTCATCTTGAACATAACTATTTTGGGAAAACAAAGGTTTAATAATTTGACGATATTTTAAACTTTTATCACCTTTAATCTGGCCATTAGGATGAAAGTCTCTTTTGTGTGCGTGCGTATTATGAAGCATATCTTTATAGACAATTTTATCTAGTTCGGTAACCAAACTAAGGTTAGGTTTACTGCGTACCAAAAGTTCCTTTAGGCCTGGTGTTAATTCATAGGACCTTTTATCAATAGTAACTATATTTGTTTTTGGTGAATTACTGCTTTTATTTTCAATGGAAAACGAAACTTTGCTATTTCCCATCATTAGTTTTTTATTTTCACTACGTATTCCAAATGGGACATTCATATTATCATACATTTCCATCATATCTTCTTTATTCAATGATATCAGTGTATCATCACACATTTTAATTGGATATCTTGTAAGAACGTCTTTATCAGAATCTTCACTTGAATCTATTTTTATACATTCTTTAAAACTTTCATAATCTGGAGCATCATCTATTGATGAGCTGAATCTTCTAATCGTTTCATCTCTTGAAAAGTTCAATGTTGGTTTATTTTTGTCATTCGCTTTAATCAATGTTTCTAGTGGATCTGTTATTGGTTTGAAGACCTGCTTAAATTTTAAATTAGCTGTGTCTTCTTCATTTTGTATTGTTTTAATTTTATTTTTAATACTATCGACTGACTCTATCAATTGTTCTTTAATATTAATCTGCATAATGTTTTTTTTAAAACCCATCCGTTATTTACAGATATTAGATTTCGATTGATCCATTTTCTGTAATGAGCCGATATTTATATTGTACTTTTAGAAGTATATAAATATGTCAAAGCCTTGTCTGTATCTACCTTCATTTAGTGAACAATCTTTATTAATTAATAAAAAGTCAAAGCGGTCTTTCCAAATAGCGGAGCAAAGTTTTTTAAATTCAATCCATTCCATATCTGTGTTCACATGCTCAGTATATATGTGTTTTAAGTTTACCTCGTCTTGTTTGAAGATAATCAAAAGATTGACATTATCTCGTATAAGTTGTTTAGGTATTTTAGAATAGGTCTGTGATAAATAAAAACAATCTATTTGTTTATGTCTCCCCATTGCAAAGTAATTGCGGATATTGATTTGATTTTCGCATGCTACATCATCGAAAATCATTAATGCATTAGATAAAGCATCATTAGGGTGTATGACTTCTTTATTCTCACTGAAGACAAAGAAATTGGCACCTGGTATGTAACTCATAACTTGTTTTAAAAAACAATACTTTGGCTGGAAAGCCGTCTTCGAGTATAAGTATATATGCTTAAACTTGACACCATTTTCATGTAATATTAAATTAAGCATTATGTTAGTTTTGCCACAGTTAGATGGACCGCATATTATACATCTAATAGTATTGGGCAAGAGTGCACTATGTTTCACTTTACATGTTTGATTTTCAAATTTTATATTATTAACTTCTAAAGTGTGTGGTTGCTTGATGAACTTCATTATGAAATGTAAGATAAATGTAAATGACTTGTGTATTTATAGGGAACAATAAATAAAACAAAATTCGATGTCCTTACATATAGGTTTATTAACAAAATTTAATAATATATTATACTTAATGCTATAAATTAATAGTTAAGGTAAATAAAAGATATAAACTATAATACAACGTTATAGTGACCCCAAGGTAATGTTTCGATATGATTTGGAAGTATATATCTTTTATCGTCATTTCTATTCATCACCAATTTATTCACTTGTTGGGAATACAAAACATGTTTGATTGACTTAATCATATTCATCTTACATGATCTACTTTCATCATCAAATAATGATTTATTATAATGCATCATCTCTAGTCTATTAGTTACACAGTTTGAAATACCTTTTGCTTTTTTTAATTCAGTTTTAGAAGCCGATAAACAGTAAAGTTTTGCTCTTAAACCAGTAAATTCGTTGATCACGTCTCCACCTAGTTCATCTTTAAATAGACCAGGTACTTTAGCATTTACCCTAGGTATTAAATAGGGGTTATTTAATTCAAAATTACTTGTATCAAATTTTTTTAAATTATTTTTTATATCATTGTAAATATCTTCCGTGTAAAATAAATAAAGAAGACTGTCGGTGTCTGTGTAACATAGCCTGACATTATACATATATTTTTTTTTAATATTGTAATGATAATGATAAAGGTGTAACTTAGCATATTCTAAAACAGTAAAACCTATATAAATCGGTCTGTCTAAAACAATTCTCTCGGGTTTTAGTTGCACAGCTACAAAGTTTTCCGAAAATATCGATACACATTTTAAATTCGGTTTGCAAATTAGTTTTTCAGCACAGAGTTGTTTATTTGTTACGTTTTCTTCGTCGTTCCATTTTGTAGCTAGTTTAATATCTACCTGTTTACGTTTGTTTTCTATCGTTTTACCGAAAATAGAATTATTTAAAAGCTTGAAAAAGTCTTTCTCAAATACAGTTGCAGATGCTTGACGCAGGGTAGTATTTAAATCAATATATTTCTTTAAATATTCTTCTTGTCGGAAAGTAAGAATTCGATGAATTTTTCTTAGAACTAGCCCAGATTTTAAACATTGCTTCAAATGAATATAATGAATTACATAGTTAAATTTATCATATAAATTAGCTATGAGTTTAGCTGTCTTTCCTCCAGGGGGTATGAATTTCTCTGGTGCAAAAGGCAAATCACTATGAAAATCATGTACTGATTCAGGATATTCGAGATCTACCTCTAAAATGAAGCCATATTCGTTATCATTAGGTATACTCATTATATCGAAACAGTTAATTTCTTTCTGATTTAAAAGTCTGAACTCTGAAATCGGGATTTTTTTTGTCATTGCATATCCGTACAAATTATTACAATCGAGATAAATCAAATAGCTAGTGGGTTCTTGATCATTGTATTCTGATAGATAAGGATTATTTGCTTTTGCATGACGTAGTGAGCATTGGGCGAGACCACCACGTATGCCCTTTTCCAGCATTTGAAATATTTCTAAGTCATCAATCAAGTGTAGTTCAACACGCGTATACAGTAACATAGCATCCCAGCTTAAACTTGGTGCCGTTATGTAGTACGCAGGGTCTAACTTATAATATTTTAAGCTTATTTTGCGAAAATTTTCAAATATATCACATAGTAATAAAACATCACATTTTAAATATAAATCAGTATATTCGCCAATAGTATTGATATTGAATGCATTCCACACAGTTTTCGCGTGTTCATATTCTTTATCGCTAATGTGTTCCATTTTTAAAGTGTTATAAAAGTATTTTTTACGAGGGAGTCTTGTTTCTTCGTACTTATCCCATCTGTTAATATAATCATAAGGATAAATACCTTTCGTTTTTAATAAGTTTAAGTTTTCATTATTGAATTCTGCTGATAAATGAAAAAAGTCGTGATCTGATAAACTTTTACTTAGTGCATCTAAACTAGAGCTTAAAAATTGAAACGAATCTATGAATTTTATTTGAAAAGAACGGCCTCCATTCTCGTTATATATGTATTTGGTAATAGTTAAATACTTTTCCTTAGTCTTCGGTATAATTTTTATATCTCCTTCATGTCTCGTTAATTCTTGTATAAAGAGATGGGAGTCATAATTCGATAAATTATGAAAAAATACTGGTATGAATGGACATACTCTAAACATAAAGTTACATTGAACATGTGCAGGTCCTCTATACTTTCCTGTCACATGATCGTGGTCACACACCTTATCATGAAATAGTAACTGATCACAAATATGACAAACACTAGCATTGTTATAACTGATTTGCTCTTCTTTTGTTAAAGGTATCATAGGTTTTGTTATCGTTAATATTTCATTTATTTTCTTCACATCTTCTATTAATCTAGTAACAAATACTTCAGCACAGTCAGGACCTCTATATGTAACATATTTGTTTTGGCTTGGATCGTGTGAACAACATATATAGTATCCAAAACATGAAGGCTGATGTTTTTTGAAATTATGTGTTTTTTCAGATTTTGTTTCGAAACAACTCTGCAATAGGCTTTCAAAGTCTGCATAAATGACATAATGAATTTTTTGTTTTCTTTCAAAATTCTTGAAACTGAGTTTACTATTCTTTTCAGGCAAAATTGTTAAAACTTTTGAACAGACATGAGATCTATATTTATTTTCACTGCTATAAAATTGCAAACATGATTCACACAACAAAAAAATACCTTTATGACATGTCACTTGTCGTCTTACTAATCGTGCCAGATTTTTAATAAGACAGTAGTGACTTAATCACCAGCACTTAAAAACCAGGTATCTTCAAGATTCCCGACTGTGGCTTCGTACTGATGTCTTCGTGTTCCGGGGTACTTACTTACATGAAAGGGGTTGAAAAATAATAACACCAAGTTGAAAGTTCTTTAACTGTTCAGGGAGCGATTCGGGTCCTTTTGAGGGGTTCACTTGATGACGTATTTTGAGCCGTAAAGTTCCTTGCTGATGACTACGAAATTAGCGGTCGTGACGCGCCCGCTTAAGTGGCTCGAATCCTTACCGTAACGAGGACCGCGAATTTCTCCCTGATTTTACGTTTATTTTTATTACGTTTACAAGCATTCTTACAGTTAAACCTCCCTAGTTAGGCACCCTATCCAGACATGTCATACATAACCGGATTCCTTGCGTAATCCCCTATCTATTGACACTACAGGAGCGACTGTGTGTCTTTCAGCTGAAAAGTTATTTCATTACAAAGGGGAAAACGGGTGAAAATTTACTATTATCCAGTCTGTCAGGTGGATTTCCTGTGAAACCCCTGAACCGATATTCAATTTCTAAACGGGTACCCAAAGTAGGTCTATCGAACTAAAGAAATCTAGTATTTTCATAGTTACATCTAGATTTTTCAGGGCGTGAAGCGCCTCTGAAGACTGTAAGAAAAAACGTACTATTTTGCCCCTGCTCGCAACCTGTGCTCATCAAAAAGGTGGACTTCCCATTTGACCACAGGTCCAAAAACTACATCCAGGGCTAGGTCTCGGTCTAGGCTACCTGGACGTACCAAAAAACTATAGGGAAACTATATACGTCCCACCCCTTTGATGCTCACAAGGTTGCGACCAGTGGGTTAAATGAAAAACGACTCAATTTCATCTTTAATAGCTTTCTAGTACATACAATATGATGTCTAGGCTAGAACTATACCTATTCTATCTTATTACGCTATAAAATACAACATTCAAAAGGTTTTACTACCAATTATTCACTAAGAACGTTTCAGAACTCAAGACCCTATCTGGGTACATGGGCGCACGTAGTGGTACGCCCGCTGTCTATTAAGTTTTAAAACATTCTTAGCAGTAAATTACTAATAGTTGAACAAAATTACGTATGGCGATGTTCCGACACGTACATACATTCTATTTAAGAAATTAGGGAATAAATAAACTAAGAAATTACTATAACATTAACAAATCTGAGTATGGTGACGCTCCGTCGCGAACATCTCTCCCGCCGTGCAGTGCAGTGTCGACTCGTAGCGACGTCGGCGCGGCGCTGCATCACGCCGGTGAGCGACGACCGTAGTCACGACGCTCGCCGTCGCGACGCCTGCGTTACTTCGGTAGTGGGACGAGCTTCTTCACCGGACGCTTTAAAGTGCCGCCAGCAGTGCGCACCTCAGCGGTCCGGACTTCACCGTCGGCCCCGGGGAACACGGCGACTATGCGGCCTCGCGGCCATGTGTTGCGAGGCAGCTGGCCGTCTGCGATGAGGATAGGGTCCCCCACCTGCAGACCGGGCCCGCGGCTGTGAGGCTCCCGCTGGTTTTGGAGCTCCGGCAGGTACTCTCTGACCCAGCGGCGCCAGAACATGTCGGCGAGTATTTGTGATCGCCGCCACAGTTTCCTGCTGTCTATGTCTTGATCGGTGATCACGCCGGGTGATGGTAGTCTAGCCGACCCACCGAGTAGGAAGTGATTCGGTGTGATCGACTCGTCGTCGTCGCCGTCCACGGAGACATGTGTCAATGGTCGACTGTTTACTGTGTACTCTGCCTCACACAACAGTGTGGACAACACTTCTTCATGCGGGTGTTTCTCCGTGAGTACAGTGTATAGGGCGGACTTCACGCAGCGAACAAGGCGCTCCCAGGCGCCTCCCATGAATGGCGCCGATGGTGTTATGAAGCGCCACACGATGCCTCGTCGACTGGCCTCCTGTCGGAAGGCGTCACGAAGCTCCTTGTCGGCACCGTGCATGTTGGTCCCGTTGTCGGAGTGGATCTCAGTGGGGCAGCCTCGTCGAGCTGCGAAGCGGCGCAGCGCCAGGATGGCGGAGTCTGCGCTGAGGCCGGCGGCGATCTCGAGGTGGACGGCCCTGGTTGTCAGGCATGTGAACAGAGCTACGTACCTCTTTTGGTGCTGACGACCAACAGTGACGGACAGTGGGCCGAAATAGTCTAGCCCGGTGTATGTAAACGGCCTCTGGTGATGTGCGAGACGCGTCTTCGGATGGTCGCCGGTCGCAGGCACGGGAGGTTGCGCCTTGCGAATGCGACACTGCAGACATCTCGCCAGCACCCTCTTGGTCGTTGGTCGCATCTTAACGACCCAATAATGCTGCCGTACTTCGTTGATCGTGAGTTCCGTCCCACTGTGTTGTAAACTGCGGTGTGTCCAATCTATGTATAGCTGTGTTATGTGATGGTCGCCGTGTAATATCGGCGGTCGCTTCACATCGTCGGCCACTTCGCTGGTCGCGGATATACGACTCCTCAGCCGTATGACGTTGTCTATGATTTCTATTTGCAGCGGCCACAGGCGACTGTCTTTCTCCAACGTCTTCTCTTCTTGCAGTCTCGCTATTTCCTGAGCGAACGACTGCTGCTGTACGACCTGTACGAGTATCTTCTCTGCTTCTTGAAGAAAACCCGCTTCTATGGTTTGTCTATTGGGTTGATTTTCCGACGTTTTCTTTGCCGGCTTCGGAAGGCAAGGCGCCGCCATCTTCTGTTTCCGCCAGTCGGGATCCTTTTCGGCGTTCTTCCTGGTCCTTTTGTAGAACGTTTTCTCTCTATGTCCCCGACATAGAGATATAAATCTTAGAACGCTCGCTGTAGCTCGAAGCAGTCGCTCCCAACGGGAGAATCTTGACGGATCCGGGATGGCTTCTGTCAACATGCGATTTTCATGCTTTTGGACGGCGGTAAGAGTCCTTTCCTCCCCTGTGTCCTCTGTGGTCGGAGGTTTTTCGGTTGGCCATGACGACGGTTCTTCGTACAGGAAGCTGGGACCACAATACCACGCGTGATGCGTGTCGAAATTGTGTGGCACGTCTCGAGTAGCGATGTCAGCTATGTTCATCTTCGTCGGTATCCATCGCCAGTCTTCGACTTTGCTGTTCTCTTCTATGGCGGCTATTCGATGAGCGATAAAGGGTTTGTATACTCGAGCTCCTTTCTTTATCCACGTCAGGACGGTCTTGCTGTCTGACCAATATGTCACCGATGCAGGCTTGATGTCGTGTTCGCGTATCACGGCTGTGGCCACGCGGGTTCCCATCACCGCGGCCTGTAGCTCGAGGCGTGGAATTGACTGTAGCTTCAGTGGTGCCACCTTCGCCTTTGCCATGACGAGGCTGACATGCTGCTTGCCTTCTGCTGTTGTGGCCCGCCAGTACACCGCTGCTGCGTATGCCATCTCGCTCGCGTCGGTGAAAACGTGAATCTGAACTTCTGTTGCTTCGCTGTACCCCGGATAGCACCTTGGTATGCTGACATTCTTGAGCTGTCGTAGGTGCTGTATCCAGCTTCTCCACTGTGTGGCTAGGTCCTCGTCCAACTCTTGGTCCCAGTCGACTCTTCGTCTCCAGGACTCCTGCAGTATCTGCTTAGCTCGAATTGTTACCGGTGAGGCTAGTCCGAGTGGGTCGTATAATGACATCACTATTTTCAGTGCCTCCCTCTTAGTCGGCACCTCCTTGTCCAAGACACCTTTTGGTAGACGCGCCAGCGTTAGGTTGAAGCCCAGCGCATCTTCACTCGGCCTCCATATCAGGCCGAGTATCTTCTCAGTGTCATCTGTTTTCCCGATACTGACGACTTCAGTTCGGGCCTGTGTCGGGTCTATGTTTTCTATTACTCGCGCGCTATTTGACACCCATTTTCTGAGCTCGAACTTCGCCTGCAGGTGTATGTTCTTCACCGTAGTTGCGATGCGCGTGGCCTCTTCTTCCGACCTATAGCTATCGAGGTAATCATCCATGTAATGATTACGTATTATGGCTTCCACTGCTTCTGGATGCTCATCTATGTGCCTCTTCGCGTTCCAATTCTTCGCGAAAATGGCTGTGCACGGCGAACTTGCCGCACCGAAAATGATGGACTTCATGCGATATTCATCAGGCGCTCCTTCCCTTCTATTGCCTCTCCATAAAGTAAAAACAAGATCCTTTTAAACTAAACATAACTTTTGCCAAACAAATAAAACTCAAAAAACACACATTTAAAAATTAAACATTTCTCTGTTTCTTGTCGTAGAGCTCCAATATCTCCAACAATGTTTTATGGAAATGCATAGAAACAGGATTGTCAACAAGACATTCATTAGTCTTTTCACAAAATTTGGAGATGTCAAAACTTGCGGAAGATTTACCAATTCTCCATGTAAATATAACCATGAACAACTTCCGTATGTGAGAAAAGTATCCTTCATCCCTGGAGTTCCCAAGAAGGGCAAAGCAAAGGCCTTCAATGTATCTACTCAAGAACCATTCCTGTCCCCTGTTTGTTATGTCATTTATATATGCTACCATATTTTCTGATTGTGAAATATGAGGATTTTCTAATGTCATGCTACCTAACATGTTTATTGGGATGAACATAGCATTTGAAACAAATGTGTTGTAGGCACTATCTTCCTTCATTACAGAGTTCTGTCTCATGACTATTAACATATTCTTGCATACGTATACTAAAGCTCCTTTTAATTCCGAACAAAATCTTTCTGTTGTATCTGTGCGTTTTAACATCTCTATTGTTATTAACCCAATCCTGTCCGTGGGTTTTCTCGCATGAGACGGTGCTCTCAGCACTAGTCCGGAACACAATCTTAACCTCTCTCCAGCTTTTGTACCTGACTCCTCATTTGATGACATTTGCGAGATGAGAGGGAAAATCGCTATGTTCCTTTTATCTTTATTTGTTTCTGTCACTCTGTGCCCATAAGCTCCTCCCAATCTCGAATACATGTTTATTATCTTAGATGTCATTAGTGCAGCCTTGGACTGTAATATCGTCTCAGTCATGTCTGACACAGCGTGTTCTACTATAGTCGCAATGGGATGCCCGTCTGTAGGTGGAGTATTTACTAGATCACCCATTGGTATATGTGTGAGGTACATATCATGTTTTTCTTCTAGACCGCATATGACTTCTTCATACCACTCAGGATATTTGCACTTTTGTATGCCTTTGCTTTCTGGCTATTTCATGTCCTCAGAATATTCTTCATACGTCTTTTTCTTCTCTCCTATTCCCAATGCCGATTCTATTTTTCTGTGGCCAGGACAATTCATGGTGTTCATGAAATTGAAAGTTGATTTATTGGAACAATCCCATGCCTTTGTCAGACTGGATAGGATATCAACACTCAAAGTGCTATTCTCATGCATATTTTCCTTTCTGACTTCTATCAAATTCTCTAGTTGTTCATTTATGCAATTTATTACCCGATCAACACACATAGAGTCTTCCCTAGCTTCTACATGTATGTTTTGCACGAAATGTTCAGGGAGTATTTTGCCCTTATAAAACATTTTTTCACATCTTGTTACACTTCCTTCTAGGTTATCAAGATTCATTAGCAATTCTTTGGCAGTTATTGTCTTTGGTGCTGCCTCCTTAATATAAAGTTCTTCCATAGACCATTTTTCAAATTGATCTCTTAAAAGATCTTCCATCCATTTGTTCTCACAGGATTCTAACCATGGACTTGGAAATAAGTCTTGAATTGCTCCTTCTTCCAGCTTGAAAAATTCTGTGTTAATTCCCATTGTGCCCAATACTATTTTTCTTTTTAATAGCAGCCTCTGTACTTTTTCTTCTCCTTCTGCCCTCATATCTGGTAGATCTATCCACTCTCCAACAGTTTCTTCCCATTTTATGAGATACATTCCACAATTGTTCGGAATCTCGGATTTGGCTTGGTAATATCTGTTCAAAGCCCTCTCTCTACTGCTCGCGTATCTTATCATGATGAGTTTCTTTTTCTTCTTGTCAACAATGTCCCATGTTTTTGTTGGGGGATCAATCTTCCATTCCTTAGCTATATGGTTAGTGGTTATTTCAACTAGAGGCATATAGTTTAACATGCTGAACCTATAGTCTTTATCTGCTTCCATAGCTGTCAACTCTATCAATAGGTCTTCTTCTCTTGACCAATCTGCCTCTCCATAAATATCGGAGGGCGTCTCTGTCTTGAGCTCGTACTTTCACCTGCATAAACATTTCCGCTATGTCTCCGGAAATGGCTATGCGGTGTCGGCGGAAACGCATCATGACGCCGGGCAGCGACTGTAGCAAGTCCGGTCCCGTGAGAAGGAAGTCATTCAGTGACAGTCCTCTCGATTTCGCTGCAGCGTCATGAACTATTCTGAGCTTGTCTGGCTTCATGGGGTTGAACACGTCGAAATGGGGTAGGTACCACGTCCTTCCAGGTGTGCTCGCTTTGGGCGCCTTCTCTGCATATCCCTTCTGTGTGAGGGAGTCCATCTGTTCCACGTATCTGTCTCGAAGAGCAGGGTTGCTGTCGAGCTTCTTTTCTATTGAGACGAGCCTCTTGAGTGCTGTCCCGTAGCTATCTGGCATTTCACTATTTTCATTCTTCCACAGCATCGCTGTTTCTATGTGACCAACTTCTAATTGTTGAGTGTGACGACTCAAAATGTCTTCTGCCTTCTTCTCCGGATCTGAGTCTGGTCGCCTCGGATTAATAACCAGCGACTCCAGGGCGAAGAATTCACGAAGCTGCTCGTCAAGATCTTCATCGTTGGACGTAAGTCGGTTGACGTAGTGCACCTGCTGACCCAGTATTCTTGTGTGCGCGCCGTGTAATGTCCAGGCCATCGTTGTAAGTGAAGCGACGGGTTGGTGCTTCGGTCCTCTGCGGATCTCACTGGCCAATAATAGGTGCCAGTTATCTTGACCAATGAGGATCTTCGGTGCGCCTGTGTCGTAAATCAGCTGATGTCTTAGGTCGTCCAGGTGTTTGCAGTTTGCTACGTCCTCTTCGCTTACTGTCTGTGTTGACAGGTTGAGTTTCGGTATGGTGCGCGCTCTGAACGGCACCTTACTCTTGAACGAGCTCGCCAGAGTGATCGTGATCCTTCTTGAACAAGGAGTGTCGATCATGGTGTCACCTATCGCACCTATCTTCAGAGGGTCGATAGGGCCCTCTGCCCCGACTTGCTTCGCTATATCTTCGGCGATTAGGGAAACGGTTGATCCGTCGTCGAGAAGCGCAAACGTCGATACTTCTCCCGCCGGTCCGACGACTCGAACCGGTACCATCTTGAGATATGCTTGACTAGAAGTTGTGTGTGAGCTGGCCACCGTTTCCTTTGCTTCTTTCTTCTGTTCTGGGACAGCGGGCCTATCGACGCCCTCTGCAGCAGGCTTCTTGTTATAATGAAGAAGCCGATGGTGCTTGGCTGTACACCCCTTGACGTCACACTTCTTTGGTATGCATGTGTGACCAGAGCGACGACTTCGCAGGCAACGGAAACAGAGGTTGAGTTTCTTCGCTAGCTCCCATCTCTTGTCACTGGATCCCTCTTTGAACTTCGAGCAGTCGGTTGCTTGATGCCCTTCTCTGTCACAGACACGGCATTTAGGGGCCGTCATGTCCGTTGCTGTGTGGGTCCTCTGAGTGACGCGCTTGGAAGCCGTAGTCTCCCCGATGTTCTCAGGTGGAGCGAAGGCACTGCAGAAACGAGCTTGTTCGGTAACGAAGTCACTGAAGAGAGCGAGGTCCGGCAGTGACAGATGCTTCTCTGTGTACGTTCTGTACCACTGTACACGCAGGGAGTTCGGTAACTTCTCCGTCAGCAGTCGCATGAGTTCGGCGTTGATAAGGTAGTGTTCCTTCTTCAATGCGCGAAGAGTGACTATGCCGCTTCTTACTCGGCTTGCGAACGTACAGATGTCCTTAGGCGATTCGCTGCAGCGTGGCAGACCGCGTAGTCTGTCTGTCTCCGCTTGAGCGATTGAGTCTGGACATCCGAATTGTAGCTCGAGCTCCTTCATGATGTCATCTGGTCTGGCATGTCCGATAAGCTCCGAACTCACTGTCTCCAATGCTCTTTTCCTTGTAGGCTTCTTCTGAGTCTCGCTGTATTCTCAATATCATTGAAGTATCTTCGAGTTGTTTCATAGATGGCTTGGAATGAAAGCCATTCTGTATGCGCCCCGCTGAAATTCGGGAGCGTCATTATTACTTTCGACGCCGAGGGGCTATTCGATGTCCACGGTTCTGTTTTCTTGTCGGCGAGCGACGCTATAGCGGACGTCAACTCCGTTATGAAGAAACGGAGTGAGCCTTCCCCCTTGGTGTCTTCTATTGGCTTCGTTGCCTCTGTATTCTTCACTTCATTTTCTGTAGGATTCGACGAAGGCTGCGCTCGGAGATCCGCTATACTGTTGACGTCCACCACGGGGTCCTGTTGCACTCGGCTTCTATTTCTATTGTCCCCCTCGGCGGCGTTGTCCTCCTTCGTTGGCTCAGGTTCGGGTGCCTCTTCAAGCCAGGAACGCACGTACTCTTCGTTTGAGTTTCTATCATCCATATAGCCATCGGAATCTTCTTCCTTGGCTCTTTGAAGTGCTATATGAGCAAGTTCCAACCTAATTTTCAATAGGTTTTCCGTGCTCTTGAAATTTTACTATTTGTCCGCGTCGACCTATTCGCAGTCGACGGCGGCCTTCTATGTTCGTTACGGGCGTCACCCCGGGTAGTCATCGCCAAGGTTCGGCTGTACGTCTTGTTGAGAGCTTTCTTTGGTTGCTTCACTGTCCAATGTGAAGGCTTCACTGTTCTATCAGATGTCCCTTCTAATCTGTCTGTGCTCTCGGTAGCTGCTTCTTGTTCCAACTGTTCCTTTTCTATAGGCTGTGTCGTCACGGGTACGTCTTCGCTTTCCCTTGGAGAGACTGGGCGTGGCTGCAGCGGCGGTTGCTCGACCCCTTCAGTGGTAGATGGTGAACGTGGAGGCAGTTGGTGTCTGATAGCTGTAGTACTGCGTGATCTGTCCACATCCACTGTCCAAGCTTCAGGGGCTCTGCCTTGTGACCTTGTAATCGGCATGTTGAATTCGGTTCAGGTATTCAAACTTCAAGGCAGGGTATCTATGTTCACAGCACACTTTAACTTCACACTAATATGTCACTGTCTTCAAAGACGTACCCGTGTTTAATCTTCGGTGTTAATCCTTCAATGTTCAACACTAACTTCAAGTTCCACACTAAGTTCCACTATCTTCATACACAATTTTCAAGTTCAAGAACAAATCTTCAAAGTATAAGGCTTCGGGAATAAGTCTTCAGGCTTCAGGGATAATCCTTCAGTCTTCAGGGATAATCCTTCAGTCTTCAAAACAAAACTTCAAATCCCAAACTAAATTCTTCTATCTCCAAAGACAATCTTCAAAGTCCAAGAACAAATCTTTATAGTATAAGGCTTCAGGAATAAGTCTTCAGGCTTCAGGGATAATCCTTCAGTCTTCAAAACAAAACTTCAAATTCCAAAATAAATTCTTCTATCTTCAAAGTCCAAGAACAAATCTTCAAAGGATAAGGCTTCAGGAATAAGTCTTCAGGCTTCAGGGATAATCCTTCAGTCTTCAAAACGAAACTTCAAATTCCAAATTAAATGCTTCTATCTTCAAAGTCCAAGAACAAATCTTCAAAGGATAAGTCTTCAGGAATAAGTCTTCAGGTTTCATGGATAATCCTTCAGTCTTCAAAACGAAACTTCAAATTCCAAATTAAATTCTTCTATCTTCAAAGTCCAAGAACAAATCTTCAAAGGATAAGGCTTCAGGAATAAGTCTTCAGGAATAGAATAAGTCTTCAGGTTTCAGGGATAATCCTTCAGTCTTCAAAACGAAACTTCAAATTCCAAATTAAATGCTTCTATCTTCAAAGTCCAAGAACTAATCTTCAAAGGATAAGGCTTCAGGAATAAGTCTTCAGGCTTCAGGGATAATCCTTCAGGAACGTGACTTCAGGAATATCTCTCCAGGAATAAATTAGTGGAAACAGTCTTCATCAATTCTTCATACTAAATCTTGAAGTTTTCGGGAATGTGTGTGTGCAATAGTCCCTCGGGACAGTAACAGTCTTCGGGAACAAATCTTCTATTTCAGGGGCAACTTTCCATGTAAATCTTCGGTCTTCCAGAACAAATCTTCAGGAGTCTTGAAAATATCCGGCTCGCAAGGACCAGCAGATGTGCTCCAGAACAATTCTTCAGGAGTCTTGAAAATATCCGGCTCGCAAGGACCAGCAGATGTGCCGGACGGGCGTGATCGCTGGGTTCCAGGGTGAGGGAGGTTGTAATACCCAACCAGGGCTATCCCGGTATGAGGTCGGGCGTCTCCCAATCCACAGCGGCGCTGACGTCCTACACCTATAAGTTCCAGGTATCTTCAAGATTCCCGACTGTGGCTTCGTACTGATGTCTTCGTGTTCCGGGGTACTTACTTACATGAAAGGGGTTGAAAAATAATAACACCAAGTTGAAAGTTCTTTAACTGTTCAGGGAGCGATTCGGGTCCTTTTGAGGGGTTCACTTGATGACGTATTTTGAGCCGTAAAGTTCCTTGCTGATGACTACGAAATTAGCGGTCGTGACGCGCCCGCTTAAGTGGCTCGAATCTTTACCGTAACGAGGACCGCGAATTTCTCCCTGATTTTACGTTTATTTTTATTACGTTTACAAGCATTCTTACAGTTAAACCTCCCTAGTTAGGCACCCTATCCAGACATGTCATACATAACCGGATTCCTTGCGTAATCCCCTATCTATTGACACTACAGGAGCGACTGTGTGTCTTTCAGCTGAAAAGTTATTTCATTACAAAGGGGAAAACGGGTGAAAATTTACTATTATCCAGTCTGTCAGGTGGATTTCCTGTGAAACCCCTGAACCGATATTCAATTTCTAAACGGGTACCCAAAGTAGGTCTATCGAACTAAAGAAATCTAGTATTTTCATAGTTACATCTAGATTTTTCAGGGCGTGAAGCGCCTCTGAAGACTGTAAGAAAAAACGTACTATTTTGCCCCTGCTCGCAACCTGTGCTCATCAAAAAGGTGGACTTCCCATTTGACCACAGGTCCAAAAATTACATCCAGGGCTAGGTTTCGGTCTAGGCTACCTGGACGTACCAAAAAACTATAGGGAAACTATATACGTCCCACCCCTTTGATGCTCACAAGGTTGCGACCAGTGGGTTAAATAAAAAACGACTCAATTTCATCTTTAATAGCTTTCTAGTACATACAATATGATGTCTAGGCTAGAACTATACCTATTCTATCTTATTACGCTATAAAATACAACATTCAAAAGGTTTTACTACCAATTATTCACTAAGAACGTTTCAGAACTCAAGACCCTATCTGGGTACATGGGCGCACGTAGTGGTACGCCCGTTGTCTATTAAGTTTTAAAACATTCTTAGCAGTAAATTACTAATAGTTGAACAAAATTACGTATGGCGATGTTCCGACACGTACATACATTCTATTTAAGAAATTAGGGAATAAATAAACTAAGAAATTACTATAACATTAACAAATCTGAGTATGGTGACGCTCCGTCGCGAACAGATGTGTTGATAATATCTAAATGAATGGGCGCCAGGGACTATAAGTCCCGGATCCCGGAGCCGAGGAAGATGTTGAATTTTCTTAAAGATAAGCCGGTAGGCAGGTGTCGACTCCGGGGTCTTTTTTTAAATTTTGAACACCGGCTTCCAACTAGGGAAACCTGTCAGGTAATATACCGGTTCTTACCGGAACCGTTTGGTGTTATATTAAAATGAAAAAATTCTGACATTTTACATTTTAAAAGTTCGGTTACTTTCGAATACAACTCATCAATATCCGTGTTATTACAAATAATTTTATATTTTGTATTGAATGACTTAAGTTGCTGCTCATTCGTTTTTGGTAAGACAAAGTGGGCAAACAATTCGAAATTAATCTTGAGACAAGTATTTTTCATTAAACATGAATGTATAAGTTTAAGGATATCATGTTTATTCTGACACAAGAACGCCTCCGGTGCGAGGTATTCAGCATCTTGTGCTGGATTTAAACGATATGTTATGATTCTATTTTTGAAAGCACTTGCAATAATATGAATATTTTCAAATTCGCTTTGCAATAAACTATTAGACTTGTGAATATTGGTTCTCAAATGATATTTCATTTCATTCATCGGTAATTTCATGAAACATGTTTTGCATTGTCTATAGTCTGGATTATTTGTACATTGCATTCGGTGAGTAGACGGGGTTTGAACTGTAAATAAAACAAAACACATTCTATTATGGTTATATACTTTCATTACATTTGTATTATGATTAATAACATACCAATATTAACTACTATAGTAAATTTTTAAAAAACAAGCAAGTGAGTAAGTACATTTAACATAATTAAGAAAATATTTTATTATAACTATATTATTATATGTATATAATATCTACTAAAAATAACTGCTGACGTAGTCTATAGGACAGTGCTTGAACTCTTTATGGGTTTCTTTTAAAAAATCTTTTAAGTTTTTCCATGCTGGCGTATCATCATTAGTTCGATTTTTAACACTAATGATTGCATGCCTCCATCGATTTATAGGCGATATACGCTCTACCTCATCGTGATCGTATATCTTTACTTCTATAAAAAATTTACCCTTTTTGTTTTCAAAGGTCTGCTTACTTATACCCTTGGCTACTCTACGGGTATAATACGAATGCAATGGTGCTATTTTGTTACCCGAGGTATTTGCAACGGCCTCCTCTTCCTGCTCATCGTCGCTGTCGGTCCCGAACAGATCGTGCGATGTGGCTCTCATGCTGGCGCTGATGGGCTTGATTGTGGTCTTACTATGTTTCTTCCTCTTCTTAACCTCGGCGTTCGATAATTCTTCGTCCGCCAACCTCTTGCCGACCAGTGACGAAGATGAAGCTCTGGAGTCCTTCGGTTTTTTCGATTGCTGCTGTTGCTGATGCTCGGCCTCATCGTCGGAAGAGAAAAGATGGGTAGCTGTTTGTTTCGACCTGCAACAATACAATTATATTTATGTAAAGTATGAGACAACAAAGAAAAACATTGCGCAAGACATAGTTCAGTACATGATTGAATTACATTGCTTTAATTGAAATAATAGATTAAATACATAAGAAAAGGTAGATTCATTATTTAACCAAGACAGATTAATCGATTAGTAAACAATTTGAGAAATAATGAATAAATAAAATGTAAATAGATAAAATTGGTTGAATCGAGGAAAAAATTAAACGGTTGAATAGATAAAATGAATGAATAGATGACATTGATTGAATCGAGGAATAAATGAAACGGTTAAATAGATTAAAAGAGTCAATAGATGACATTATTCACCAGTGAACAGATTGAAATGATAATAAATTACTTTCATTATTTTCTAAGTCCGCTGAGTGTTGCTTGGTGTACTGATGTTCTGTTTTTGATGCAGGAATTCAGGAGCACCGAGTCCTTTCACTGATGTTTTGGTAACGAAGTGTAGCCCACAACCCGTTATATAGTGGTAAAAACGCGTCACGCATAACCAAATTTGTAAAAATGCATAATTGCAAAAATAAGTTAATCACAAAGATTGCAAGCACAGCATTATAGTTCGATAAAACTCTGTAGACGAGCGTTTTAAACGCAGAGTTTTAAACGCTTAATAATTTATTAGTCATCACAGATGCCGCTAAAATACTTAGAATATCAATTGTGACTCAAGCAAATCATTAGAGATAAAATGAATACATACATAAGTAATTGATATAAAGTGCTATTTTAATATTAAATTTGTTAGAGAGACAAACGCTGCGGTTATAACGCTCGTCTATAGATTGCAGTGCAGCTTTGTGCACGTGTCACATACTGCTTGCCATATGGAGAGCCTTAAGTTTTGAATTACATTACATACATAAAACGAAATTAAATTGAACTTTAATGACAAAAAAAAATATCGATTATTATCTATATAAACCAGGCAAGATACCAATGAAAAATCATTCAAGTGGTTTTCTCTGCTCTACGATGTCGGTAAGTAGATAATTTATATCAAAAAGTTTTTTAAATTATTAATAAAAATATTAATAAGTCCTGTACATTATCATTTAATTTTCAATATTCAAAGAGCGATCTATACTAGTATAGTTCATTGTCTTCATCAACTTGTAATGTCTTATTTATAAATATATATAAATACTCTTTTGTTCCAGATTTCCAGCGATAATTTCCCCGCTAATTCTTCATACTCACCGATTCCTGCTGAACAAACATTACGCCAAAAAGTGGTCAACTATTTGGAGAGAGAAAGACCATTTCAACCGTTCCAATTTGAAGACACACCACCATGCAGCATCAGTAACATCAGCGGTAACAACAATAATAAAAGACGAAGACATGACGTTGTATACTCATACATACAGAAACCATCCACGGGTCATCGCAGTAAAATAATACGAATTCAAGTTTTTGACGCTGAAGAATTCATAAATTCGCCATGTGATTGTAGTGCCAATATATGTGTCCAACATGTTGAGGGGAATGTATTTAATGATGATATCTATAAATGTGTAAAGGATATTGTAAGCAAATTGCATAAAAAGATGTGAAATTGTGAATAGACTAGCAATTCCATTTCCGTTGTTTTATTTCCATCACCACTTCTGCTAAAAAAGTCACCTACCTACAAATTATACAAATAGATAGATACACTTTGCAAACATACAACTTTGCATCACGAGTCAAATTATATTGAACCTTATTACCTAATTAAATTGACTTAAAACTTTATTAATATAACGACCATGCACATTTGTCTATGCAATATACTTCTTATTATTCATCTCGATACTCATTATGTAAACCTATTTTTTTCTCATAGATATACATTTGGTATATGGTATATAGGCTTAATCATAATACTACATGCTGATTTATGACGTAAATTAATAATTAAAGCTTAATAGCTGTGAGGCACACGATGGGTAGAAAAGAATGCGATCCGTTTCCTTAACGGGAATGGCAAAGTAATTGCTATGTAAACAATCAGTCGCGCCTAACAACTGATTCGTAGATGCGATTTTAAACGATTACGAATATAGTATTTCCTCAGAGACACATCGCTGCATCATACATACCTAAATAAAAATTATATGTTGAGTAGGTAATATAGTATCAGTCACAGTCATATCGTACAGTAATATAGTATCATTCATAGGTTACTGATATGAACAGCACATTTTAATAAAATGCATGTTGTTTGTGAGATTGCTCCATTCATCCACACTACAACACAATTACAAGATTCCCCCAAGAACCTTCATTTTGGACAGAAGATCCTGAATACAACACCCATTTTGAATAAAGGATACTGAGTACAACACTCATTCTGAATAGAACACTCATTTCGAAAAGAGAATTTTGAATAGAGGATTTCTGAATACAACACACATTTTGAATAGAGGATTTCTGAATACAACACTCATTTTGAATAGAGGATTTCTGAATACAACACTCATTTTTGAATAGAGGATTTCTGAATACAACACTCATTTTGAATAGAGGATTTCTGAATACAACACTCATTTTTGAATAGAGGATTTCTGAATACAACACTCATTTTGAATAGAGGATTTCTGAATACAACACTCATTTTGAATAGAGGATTCTGAATACAACACTCATTTTGAAATGTGTATTGGGAGTACCTGGATCTCTTGATCCAGGTACCCCAATACACACCTACTTACGGGGTATACCGTGTACCAAGAAAACGCCGTCTTCTAGTTTCTGCGCTATAGCCTTACCAACAGCTCTACGTAAAGGAAACAGTAAACAGTACTTCGTAAAACAGCACACGACAACTAGGAGATATGTGAATCCCGCTCTGGACCGGGGCAACGGACCTACCAAGTCAATGCTTATGGTTTCAAACGGCTTGGAACACTCTTTCGCATCCCCCAAGAGACCAGGAGGAGGTAATTGTGAGTGTTTATAGGCGGCGCACTTGTCACATTTACCAACGTAGCTAATCACATCTTTATACATGTTAGGCCAGTAGTATCGGAGTGCAAGTCTTTTGTAGGTTTTAAATACTCCGAAATGTGGAGATAATTCGCCACTATGGTGGCTCTTTAATAATTCTAGTCGATTGCCCTCCGGTACTACCTGCTTCCAATCATAATCACTAGCCACCCCGAATTCATTTTTAGAATAACGGTAAAGTTTATCGTCCTTAATAATAAAGTTAGGGCACGATCTGGGAGTACTGACACATTTATCCCACAACCCTTTAAACCAGGTGTCAGAGACGGGCACTTTAATTTCCAGCACCGGAACGCCACGAGATAGGGCATCTGGAACCACATTGTCCCTACCTTTGCGGTGCTCAATGGTGAAGTTGTAAGGCGACAACCGACGACCCCAACGGGCTAATCGACCAGAGGGATTGGTTAAATTAAAGAACCATTTTAAGCTAGAGTGGTCGGTTATCACTTTAAACGCAGGACCGCCTTCCACGTAGGGACGAAAGTGTTCAATGGCGAAGACCACAGCGAGGGCTTCACGCTCCGTTGCTGAATAGTTGCGTTCCGCCGGATTAAGCGAACGACTGCTATAGGCTATCGGGTGCTCCTCCCCATTTATAACCTGAGTCAGAGTGCCCGCAATCCCAAAACTGGATGCGTCACAATGTATCTCAAAAGGTTGAGAGAAGTCTGGACAAGCCAATACCGGAGCAGATACCAATGCCTCTTTCAAGGTTGAGAACGCGGTTTCTGTCTCAGCCGTCCACTGAAAAGGTGGCGCTTTTTTGCTCGTACTTGTTAGTGCGTTTAAGGGGGCCGCTATCGTACTGAAATTTTTAATAAAACGTCTATAGTAGGAGGCCGTTCCAAGAAACATTTTCACTTCCTTACGGGTTGTGGGAGTTGGAAAGTCAACAATCGACTGAACTTTCGACGGGTCAGTGTGCAAACCATGCTCGTCCACTATGTAACCCAGATATTTTAATTCTCGTCGAAAGAAACAGGACTTAGGTAAATTAATTGTCAAATTAGCCTGCCTTAATTTATCGAAAACCCGTTTAAGTAGCGAAATGTGCTCCTCGAAGGTTGATGAGCAAATAATGATGTCATCTAAGTATACGAACACCTTATTACCAAACTCTGGGCCGAAAAGCCTGTCCATTAATCGCTGTTGGGTGGCTGGGGCTCCCGTCAACCCAAAGCACATTACTTTAAAATGGAACAAACCTCGACCTGGAACAGTGAATGCTGTTTTTTCTTTGGATGAATCGGAGTCCAACTCGATTTGCCAAAATGCAGATTTCAAATCAATCGATGATAGGTATCGCGCGTCCCGCAATTGGTCTAAGATGTGAGAGACGTAGGGTAGTGGATACGCATCTTGCTTGCTGACCGCGTTCAGCTTTCGGCTGTCCAGGCAAAATCGCCATTCCCCATTCGGTTTTGGAGCTAGTAGAACCGGGTTATTCCACGCGCTATTGCTAGGTTCCACCACTCCCATCTCCAACATCTCATCCAGCTGACGGTTAAGTTCCTTGAGGCGTTCAGGTGATAAAGGGTAAATAACGCTGTTTAATAGGACGAACATCCCCTGTGTCTATTTTATGACGCAACAGATGGGTACGACCTAATCCTTTTGCCTCAAAGGAAACGTTTTCGAAATCTTTAATTAATGACTCCGCTTCATGCTTTTGAATTGGTGTTAATTCGTCAAAAGGCTGTAGGTGCCTAACCTCCGAGACGCATGTATGGCCTCTATTGTTTGTTAAATATTGTAAAGGCAGTTTATTAAAAATGTTTGGTGCCAAATTAAAGGTCTTCCAGAAATCAACGCCAAAAATCAACGGTGTGGTGATGTCTGGAATAACATAGAATTTAATAACCTTAGTCACTCCCATGAGAGTCACTGGTAAAAATAAATAACCCTTCACGGATGCCCGCGAATCATTGGCAGTTACGATGCTGCCCAACTGCGTATCGGCGTGCAGAGTCGCACCAGCCCTTATGAATTGCTGGGCAACATCGGAACCCAACACCGAAATGCAGGAACCCGAGTCGAGTAAACCGTAATAATACTCATCGTATATGGAAACAGTTAAATGTGGACGACTATCGTCCGTAGTTTTATATCGGACTGTATCAACCCTTAGTGATTTAAAAAATAATTTTAAATATTTTAAATAATCGTCCCAATCGGACTTATCAAAATTTTGGCTGTAGTTCCGTAAATTTAGTTTTTTGAATTGCAGGTTGAACAGGACTTAGCATCCTTCTGCTTGTTATTGCACGTAGGGCACGATGGTGCACGTACGCCTTTCTTGCCGCAACGGTAACACACAATTGCTGTGGATTTGCATTGTAATAACGAATGCCCTTGAACCCTACAACGAACACAGAACAACGAACTCGATTCAGCTTGCACGGCTTCAATTCTTTGTAAAGCTTTCGGGGCTCTGTATGCCAAGTCTGCTGCAACAAAAGAAGACGTTGGTTTGGGCGGTTCATGGAACTGAGCCCTGCTATGGAAACCTAGCTCCAGTTGTCTACACTTTTCCTTCAAGTCGTCCAGCGTGTTGACAGTCATTATTGACAACCCCGACGTGTATTCCGGTCTCATGTTGAACTTGATCCGTGCCAAGCGATCGTGTTCTGGAACCTTAAAAGACAGCCTATTGTACAAATTTTCCATTACTGCTATATATATACAGGACAGCTCAGTTGACCCCTGCGTTCTGTTAGTTATTTCTGAAATGAGACGCATATCGTAATCAGGTGGAGCGAAAGCTGAGAGCAACTGCTTCTTCAGTTCCGCCCAATCAGTAACCGACGCCTTAATTCCACGGTACCACAATAAGGCTCCGTCCGAGAAAAGATCTATAGCCGAACTATGTAAGGAGGCTTCGCTAATATCTCTGGCCTCGCAAAGCTCCTCAAGGCGCTCAATAAACACTTTTACGCAACCTGTACCATCAAATTTAACACCTAGGGCCTTAACTGTTTCTTTCCTGCAGGAAATGATGACGTCCCTTGGCTCCGAATCTGACTTAACCTTCGGTGTCTCCTCGGCGGATGTAAAGGACTGATGAAAGCTCGCGTTGACCTTATTAATTCTACACAAATAACCGCTAAGCTGCTTGTCAATGGCTGCATAATCGGTGCTGAGATCAGTTGGGGGAGTAATCCTACTCAAGCGATGATACAGGTGGAAACCTAAAGCCCTAGCGCGGTTTAATTTTTTAAAACTGGAAGGGTACCTATCCAGTACATCACCGATTTCGGGCAGTTTGGCCTTGATTGCCTGTAACTCGGTTTTCGGATCTAAATTTGTCTCCACTATATCGTCGGTACATACCAATTTACTGAGATCCCTAATTTGAACACGTAGTTCCTCCACAGTTAAAGCAGGTTTTGCGTCTCGGACCAGTACTTCATATATGAGCTCATCCTTGCGTAATAGATTGAAAGTAATGGGTCGTTCCATTGTGTAAATTTTAAATTATTTAAAGTAAACTGAACTGAAAACAGGCTGTCACAATTTACAATCTCATACAATGTGTGAATAATATTATGTATAGTAAACGCAGTTACTATATTAGCAGTATCGTAGTTTGAATTATAATATAGGCTTTATTTTCTAAGGACAAAAATCCTTCCATTAAACGACACAGGTTAAAAAAATAGTAAAATGTATTGCGGCAAGAAATGTAAAAATTATGTAAAAGTAAATAAAAGTGTATAAAACAGTACAAACACATAAACATGAACACATTAATAAAGGATTCCCGCGCGACGGTTTTTTCTTAATAAATAGATTACTTAGAAGGTTCTAGAAACAGTACTCTGGCTTATAAGGTACAGCAATAGACGTAACCTCTATCTCCAACCAATACACACGTTGGTCGCCACTGTTACATTTGAGCTTTTATCCCTCTAGAGGTAATGGAACCCAAGCCCAAATGCAAGGTGGTTAGGTATTAGAAGGTAAGGAAACTACAAACTGTTGGTAACAACGTATATTTATAAAAAAATAAAATAAACCCCTAAATACATTAGGTGGGTGACGATAAATGTCACCCAATATGCCAGCCAGCTTAAGGTTCGGTAATAGAACTATGGTCGTGGGGGGTTGGAGATAAACCCAGTACTGTTCCTATGTTTTTTAAAATTAAAAACTTAAACTAGAATCTTCCAGTTATGATGTGTAGTTAAATTAGTAAATGAATGGGCGCCAGGGACTATAAGTCCCGGATCCCGGAGCCGACGAAGATGTTGCATTCACTTCCAGATAAGCCGGTAGGCAGGTGTCGAACCCGGGGTCTTATATTAGATATTGAACACTGGCTTCCTACTAGGGAAACCTGTCTGGTAATAAACCGGTTCTGACCGGAACCGTTTATAAATTAAAATGATATATATAAAAAAAAAAACCGTCCCGCCTGCGCTATCGCTAGACGGACTCTGCCAGCCGCACAGTCGCTTCCGCTCGAGGCTTCTGGCCGACTCGAGGAATGGGTCTCGCGTCCAGGCTCCAGACACTCCTCTAGATCCTGGCGGCGAGACGAATCTCGCGAGGTGCCTCTCCTGGAATCGACAATACGGAGGCCTCATAATATAAGGTGAAACTACATTACTTTACTTGACGTTTAAGAGAGGTGACCGAGCTTGGAAATCTAGGAGGCTAAAACATTAGCCGGTTATCATGGCGTGGTGGAAAAATAAGAATGAGGATTACCCACGTGGCGTCTACCAACTCCGTAACAAGGGCTCATTGTGTTCCCTTGAACTATAATTTAATACCGAGGTCAACACTGAGGAATTTTCCATGGCCTATCTATGGTAAATAGTCAGCGGTTCCAATACTCACGGTTGATGAAGGAGGGAATCACTTGACTGCAAGACTCTCGACTGGCTAGATATCAATGCGGCTCTGCGCAATTTGGAATCCTGTAATAAATATCCATAGATCACGTCAGTATTGTTTTAACAACAAGGGAAGACCACTCACAGACTCTAATAGACCAAAATCATCACCTTTTAAAACATGGAATAAGGTTTGTATTAACCTCAAGCGTGTTCACATCACGGGCAATTAGACGCCATCTCCCATCAATCATTCAGTCATAGATCACAACCGATATTGGACGGAACATTCATAAAATCTCCCTTGACTCGGGTAAAATTCATCTAAGATCACGGACGTTAAATATTGAACTTAAGACACAAACTTCTTGAAAATCACCGACAACTGTCCAACCTCACGTTTAAACGCTGAAACAATCCAAACTTCCAAGACCCAGACCAATTAACAAATTATTAACGTAATTTCTAATACTAAAAATTATCCTGTTGGCTAATTTTCCCAGGTTTGCTAATTATCTCAGCAAAATACACTCACCGGCACGGAAACTTGGCCACATGCGAATTTATCGATAATTCGTATTCAAATATATTTTTAACACTGAATTAAGGGTAGGTATACTCTATAAGTGTTTCTTATGCTTTTAGAACTTAGTTATCACAAAATGAGGACACCATTAAGCATGTTTTCGAAATTAGGCACTTTCGCAGAAAAAAAGGATTATGCACTATCAATTTAAAAACACTACAAAATGAAAAAAGTACCAAATTTCATAATTGTCTCTACGTTTTAATATCGGGTGTTTCCTCCTCTTGCCCTAATAACAGCTTGCATACGATCTGGCATGCTTTGAATGATGTTTCTGATATCAACTTGCAGTATGTTTTCCCAAGCGTCCAGTGCCGCATTTCTAAGTTGATTTAGAGTTTCTGGTGGGTCGGAGGTGGACTTAATCTTTCTTTTGAGCATGTCCCAGATGTGTTCTATAGGGTTTAAGTCTGGACTACGTGCTGGCCACTGCAATTTTGTAATGCCAACATCTTGAAGGTATTCTTCAACGCAACGTGCAACGTGTGGGCGAGCGTTGTCGTGCATAAGAAGAAATTGGTCGTACCCAATGAACCCCGAATATGGCAAAACATGTTCTTGAAGGACCTCCTCGATGTATCGGGTTGCATTTAAGCGGTTATTAACAATAACTAACTCCGTACGAGCATCGGAACTTATTCCTCCCCAAACCATTATAGAGCCTCCATGAAAACTCACAGTTTGTGTGGTGGTAATGGGTAGAAACCTCTCTCCTCTTCTTCTCCACACTCGCTCCCGACCATCTGGAGCACGCAAAGCGATTCGACACTCATCTGTGAACAGTACTCTAGCCCATTGCTCATGCGTCCAGCTGGCGTGTTCACGTGCGAATTGAAGTCGAGCTACTCGATGATGTCTGAGAAGTTCAGGACCGCGTGCTGGTCTACGGGCTTTTAGGTTTACTTCCTCCATTCGTCTTCTCACCGTTCGCTCACTAACATTTATACCTCTTGCGGTTTGGAGCCGCTGGCGTATCTCAACAGCGGTAAGGTAGCGATTTCTTAAAATTTCCAGGACAATAAACCGATCGTCCCGGGCCGATGTGCATCTGACACCTCCGCTGCCTGGTCTGCGGGAGTAGTGGCCTGTCTCCTGGTATCGTTTCAGGGCATACTGCATTGACGAACGTGGTACATTAAGCACCACAGCAACTTCGCGCTGTGTCAATCCTTGATCGATTAAGGCAACAGCCTGTGCAACCTGTGCAGGTGTTAATGGCATTTTTATTGTTTATAAAGCACCTTTAGTGTTTAAATTAAAAGCACGAAAACACAATTATTGAATAACTTAACCGTAAACATTCACAATACACAAATTTAAACGTGCAACTTAGTCGCTCAAGACACGGGATTCAAATAAAAATTAAAAGTTACGTTACAGTGCACTCAAACATAATGAATTACCCACTTCAACTAAGGGTAAACATTTTTTGACCTACCTTCATAAGAAACAACCGTTAGAAACACTTAAAGCTTGTGTTATCGCAACTATACGCGAGATAAGCGTTTGGCCAAGATTCCGTGCCGCTGAGTGTAAAAAAACAGCTTACCACACTGGATCCCAGTCAATCCACAGATTAATTATGGATTTTGGGACAGAACTTTCTAGAGAAAAGTCTATATTGAAAAAATTATTTAATTTCCGTTATCCGGTTAATTAGTTTATTATGAACTTTTACCAAAAGCTGAAAATTATTAAGGATTGGACTTTACAATATTATTTCGATGGTTACCAATCAAATGTTAAAATTAACTCATATCGATTAAAACTACAACTGTGAATCGGCGACCACTAGGTGTCGCCTCTAACTGTCAAAACTGACGTTCAACCGAATGACATTTGGAATGTAAACATTCCGAACGCTATTACTATTTTTGATCTAATTTAATAAGTAAACCTATTTAATAAGGTTTTGAAAAGTGTTTTATCGTGAAAGTGTTACTAATATCAATTGCAAGTCAAAGACAGTTGCACAAATTACAATGAAATATTTTACTAGGAAACAACACAATTTACTACGTATGTTTACAGGCAATTGCTTTTTTATTTATTAGGTAAGTAGCTGTGTAATACCAACCAGTGGTAGCTACAAAAAATACAACGTAACAGTTTCAAAATTAAATCACCATCCAACCACTCTTTGTTGTGCAATAAAAAAGTATTCAGTGAACGGTTACTTTTTTTCCATTTCAAAACGAACTGTCCACATAAGTTTTCTATAATTTTGCAAAATTCACCTCCGGATACCGCGTCAAAGTCTGTATAATTCATCTTGTCCTTAACATGTTTCATTACTGTTTCAACTTTTCGGCTTGCGATTTTTTCATTACGCCAAACGTTAAAAATCTCCATACGTTTTACACCGACCGCCATATCTAAAAAATAAAAATTTATACTTACGGCGGATTACGGCACATAAGAATGGCAGTCTTTTATAGCTACTAAAGTACACTTACTACCGTAAAAAAATATTTCAACACCAATTCACTCCAATCACATTAGTTCTACTCAGATGTATTCGGATGAAATGCTTTATTTTAACACTAATTTGTTATTATTTTTATTATTATATTACATTAAATATATACAAATCATATCGAACTAATTTATACAAAATTATAAAGTCTTGACTATCAGCTCAAGTTCCAAATTTAAATTGGAAATAATTTCTCACAAACAAACCTACGCGATCGAAACTTCTGCACTGACTGACATAACACACAACGCGTGCGCTGCGCTGGGTATGTCAACAAGTTGTAACTTGTACGCTCATTTGTTCGTCCCAACTCGTGCGATACGTTTAGATACTGAGTGTTTTGTTTTGCCTGGCTAGTTTAGCATTTATTAAAATAAATCATAATCCATTTGCATTACCTAAATTTTGAACATTTTGCACGCGTAGATTATCGAAAAGGACCTACGTGCGTCGTCCCGTCATGCAGGTACAATAATATCTTTGGATAATATCATTATTGCGAACTAATAAGTAACAGTAGTACTTTCTAGCTCTCACGTGTCGCGACTGTATACGACCACGTAAGAGCCAAGCATCCTCATTAATGCCAAAATCAGGTAAATCCTCCAGTGCAGCTTCTCGGTATATTTCTATTGTACGAGGGGTGATCCAAAAGTAATGATAATCAATAATAAACACAATGAATAAAATAAAAAAATTAATTTATTTCTCAACATAGTCTCCTACCAAGTCTATACATTTAGTCCATCTCTTTTCTAAACCTAAAATTCCCTTAGAAAAAAAATCTTTATCTTGACTCTCAAAAAAGTCCTCAACCGCGGCCATCACGTCGCTATCATCGTCAAATTTCTTGCCTCGGAGGTGTTCCTTGAGTCGTGGAAAGAGATAGAAGTCACTGGGGGCTAGATCTGGTGAATAGGGGGGGGTGTTCCACCAGCTCAAAGCCCGCTTCCTGAATGGCAGCCATGGCAATTGCAGCTTTGTGAACCGGTGCGTTGTCTTGATGGAACAGTACTCCAGCCCGCAGTTTGCCTCGCCTTTTCTCCTTAATAGCCTCCCGCAATCTTCTTATTTGTTCTGCATAGTAGGAGCCTGTAATAGTGGCCCCCTTTTCCAAGTAGTCCACCATGATTATTCCTTCAGCGTCCCAAAAAACGACGCCATAACCTTCCCTGCTGAGCTTGACACTTTGAATTTCTTCGGCGTCGGTTCATCGGATCGTTTCCATGTCATCGATTGTTGTTTTGTTTCAGGATCAAAATGGTGGATCCAGGTCTCGTCCATGGTCACAAAACGTGACAAAAAATTATCCTTGTCTGCCTGGAACTTTTCGAGATTTGCTCTTGACATGTCGACTCGTTTCTTCTTTTGCTCGTCGTTTAACATTTTCGGTACCCAACGCGCGGAGACCTTTCTCATATGCAATTCGTTTGCAAGGATTCTTTGAATGCTGCCATATGAGAGCCCTGTGACCTCAGCTACATGCCTGATAGTGACTCTTCGATCTTCCAATACAACTTCTTCAACTTTTTTCACATTTTCTTCAGTGAGAGACGTCGATGGGCGTCCTTCGCGGTGTTCGTCTTCCGTCGATGTTCTTCCCAGCTTAAACTCCTTAGCCCAGCGTGCAACTCTGTGTATGTCTTTGGTAGACATTTTTTTCAAGCAGAGGTATTTAATGACAGCTCTGATTTCGTGTTTTTCCATTTTGATGTTCACTCCTTGACAGTCCGTATTCAAATGAATGTAGCTCCCGGGAATCGTGGCCTATTTATATGATTTTTTTTCCTGAACTAGTGGGTAACTGAGCAAGTGACTGATATTTTTTTTGTATTTTTGTGTGCACTAGAAATAACTGATCTGCTTAAACCGAGCGCGCGGTAAGTTATAAGTGCCGAGAGGAGAAGTCACGTGACGGTTTACTTTCGTCCTCTGACACGGTATACAAGCACGCGCCCAGTCCCTACAGTCTTTTTTTACGCCCGGCCATACAAACCGCTCGGCAATCAGCTTGGCCGACGCATTGGCACCGGGGTGGCTTAAAGAATGCAAGCTATTAAAGATTTGCCTGCGAAGTGGTTCTGGTACATATGGCCTGGAAACCGAAGTACTGACGTCGCAGTACAGGGGAATTCGACTTCCAGGGACATTGAATTTTTTAAACTGTAGAGAAGAACCTTCGCTCAAAAGCTTGCAGAGTTCTGTATCTGAAGCCTGAGCTTTAGCCAGTTTCTCGAGGTCTACGGGGTCTGCTAGCTCTTCAATTCGCGACAAGGTATCTGCGACCACATTATCCTTACCAGAAATGTGGCGGATATCTGTCGTGAATTGGGAAATAAAATCTAAGTGCCTATACTGTCTAGGCGAACAGTTGTTCTTTCTTTCGTTGAAGGCAAAACTTATAGGCTTATGGTCAGTATAGGCTATGAAATGGCAAGCTTCTAGCATATGCCTAAAATATTTTATGGCCTCATAAATTGCTAGAAGCTCCCTATCATATGGTGAGTGTTTCACCTGTGAAGGGCTCAGTTTTCTAGAGAAAAAAGCTAAGGGCTGCCACGCATCCTCTTTAAATTGCTGCAGGACCGCTCCGATAGCCTTGTCGGAGGCGTCTGTGACAACTGCAAGTTTAGCGGTGCAGTCCGGATGAGCTAGTAGAGCAGCGTTGGTCAGGCTTTCTTTGCAAGCCTCGAAAGCAGCTAGTGTGTCGCCTGTCAAGGTAATCGGCTGCGAACCTTTGACGGAGCCTGTTAGTAAGGCGTGAAGTGGGGCTTGAATTTCGGCTGCGTGAGGAAGAAACCTCCTATAAAAATTAACCATGCCTAGGAAACCTCTTAGCTGGCGAACATTGGTTGGTGGAGGGAAATCCTTGATCGCCTGAACTTTGGCATGAAGTGGCTTAGTACCGTTCTCGGTAATCCGGTAGCCTAGAAACGTTACCTTCTCCATACCGAAAACGCATTTCGAGGTGTTCACCAACATGCCATATTCCTTCAGCCTGTTGAAGACCTGACGTAGGTGATCCTCGTGCTGTGATCCTCGTGCTCCTCTGGACTTCTAGAAAACACGAAAAAATCATCTAGGTAACAATATACGAAGTCTAGTCCTCTCGTAATTTCGTCCACGAACCGCTGAAAGGTTTGACCCGCGTTCCTAAGACCGAATGTCATGAAGGGAAATTCAAATAATCCGAATGGTGTTGTGATGGCGGTCTTAGGAATGTCCTCCGGGCTGACAGGTATCTGATTATATGCTTTCTCTAAATCGAGCGTGCTGAAGACTTTACATCCAGCTATACTAAGGGTAAAGTCATGGATATGCTTGATCAGATACCTGTCAGGCACGGTACGGGCATTCAATTTACGGTAATCGCCGCAAGGACGCCAGCCGTTGTTTTTCTTTGGCGCTAGATGTAAAGGTGACGCCCACGGGCTCTCGGAAGGTCTAGCTGTACCAAGGGCAAGCATAGACTGGAACTCTTTTTGGGCGATCTTTAGTTTATCCGGTGCTAAACGACGTGGTGAAGAGCAAACTGGAGGGCCTGGTGTCGTGCGTATGTGGTGTACTGTTTTGTGTGGTGTGCAGTGTGGCTTACCAGCTGGTCGAGTAATTTCCGGAAACTCGCTGAGAATTTTATGATACTGAGTCTCACCAGTCACGACCTTAACAGAAGAAATGTTACTACAATTAGCTACAGCAGCAATGGTAGAAATAGAAGTTAAATTATCAATTAGGCGTTTGTTACGACAGTCAACTATGAGATTATAAAAGTTTAAAAAATCTACACCTATTATAGGCTTCGTTACATCGGCTACAATGAAACGCCATTGATAGGTTCTGCGTAAACCTAAATCTAAATCTAAATTGATACAACCATATTATGTAGCTATGCTGGAACCATTTGCTGCACACAATCTATAGTCCGTACGAGCACGACGATCATGAAGCGCTGACCGTGGGAACACGCAGAGGTCGCTTCCTGTGTCGACCAGGAAATGCGTCTTCGAAGATCGGTCAGTGACAAACAGGCGACCAGAAGCAGGCAAAGGGCAATCGTCAGTCGCCATTACCGACCGCCCTTGGAGTTTTCCGCCTTGTAGTCACAGGGGCGGATACACTTGTTGGCTTCTTCTCCGAACTTGTTGTGGTACCAACAATTGGGGAACTTTTTGTAGCTCGATTGAGAGCGCTGCCTCGAACTGCTGCGAGTGTTTTTGGTGGAACGGGAGCGTGAACGGCTGTCCCGAGCTGTCATTTGCTGGAACTGTCGACGAAGCTCAGCTATCTCCCTAGTTAGTTCGTTCAGACCCGAACTAGTGACAGCGTCGCTCACAACGGCGACCTTCGGAGTTGTCGTAGCCAGGTCGTTTACTCTATCGGCTAAGTCAGCTAGATCCTCGAGAGAAGCTGCGCCTGGTTGACCTGCGAGCACCGTCTGGATGCCATGCGGTAGGCGACTAACCCATATCGTCTTAAGGAAGTCGTCAGGAACGTTTGAGCCTGCCAGGCTTTTCAAGTGGCGAAGAAATTGTGATGGCTTGCGGTCGCCAAGCTCCTCATGCATCAGTAACTGTTTGATTTTCTTCTCTTTAGACGCGGTGAGTCGCTTAATTAGCTCGGTCTTTAGTTTTTCGTACTTGTTAGTGAGAGGCGGGCTAATAATTATATCTTTTATCTCTCTAGAGTATTATTGTCCAGATGTCCAATGACATAATTAAATTTAGTGACATCACTAGTTATTCCAGCTATACTAAATTGACCTTCGACCTGAGCAAACCAAATCTCCGGCTCTTCAGCCCAAAATGGGGGCACTCGTACGCCGACTTTGAAAATATTGCTGGGGTCTATCGACATCCCCCCATCACTAGTGCTGGGTGGCGATGACTTTGCCGGACCTTGTGCGTCTTTAAACATATCCCTTTCCATTGTTCTTCACGGGGTCACCAGTTTAGTTATAAGTGTGGTGTGCGGTGTAAATAAGTAGGCAAACTCACGTTAAGGGATTTAATGTCCACAGGTCCTTACACAGCTAACAAGGTCCAGAAGGCACAATAGGGAAGTGTTCACAAGCACAAGCACAAGCGTAGAATATAATAGCGGAAGGACGAAAGTAGAAGGATGATAGACTGACGAAGTACAGAGTAAATTAGGATGAAAGAACAAGCTAAATCGCGATACAGAATGCTTATAAAACTGAGGCGACAAGCGTGCGCTCCGCGTCGAGGTGTGATCCTGGCTGGCTTGCCCTTGTGAGGTGAAAGGTATGCGATGCGCCCGCGCCTCCGTAGCCGGCCGTCTATATCTATTGATAGTTGCACGGATATTGTTATTTAGTGACGACGGTTCGGTCGATAGTTTGATGGCCATCGACTATCGATGGTAAATTTATCGACCAACTGGTAAGGAAGTATGTATGTTAGTGTTCAGTGATTGTGTTGGTTTGTGATTATTAGTTTTAAGTATAAGATATAAATAAATTAATATATGTAAGGAGTTTAAATAAATTGTAAAGTTGCCTACAAAGGTATTCATAGTAAAAGTACTTGCATCACCAGACTTCCTTTGATAACTTACGGAACAACGAACTTTGTTGTTTATATCTCTTAAAATTGTCCTCTCGTGAGATCTAATCCATGATGTTATAAACTCCTCGTCAAATCCAAACTGTCTCAAAAACCTCTCCTCAAATGCAAGCATTAGTTTACCTTGGGACTTGTCGTACTTAGACATATCAACCTCAAGTGAAGTGGCCTTACTAATATCTAATGAATTTTGAGTACATATTTCACTTAATAGCTCATCCAGGTCATCAGGTGCAAGTCCTGTATTTACAACAATATGATCCATTAACTATCTAACTAATATATAACTCTCTAAACATCGGACAATAGTTAACGTTAATTGACTTATCACTATAGGCAATAGTTTGTAAAGCTGCGTAGCTATACGGAGCCGACGTATCCAACTGTGGCTTAACCGTGGATTTAATCATAAAATTATAAACATGGTGCGGTCTGACCAAAATGTCCTCAGGCTGTTCAATCTGTGCCAAAGCCTCACCACTCTGAGTCAACAACCAATTCCTCACTGAAACTGAATTCGGAAGAATTTTCTTAGATTTATATATATCCAATAAGTAAAGAGACGAAGGCTTTAGCAAAGAGTTAAACCGGGTTAACATAGTTTCGGCTAAAGCATCTATATCAGCATGACCACCTAAATCAGGAACAGACTGGTTTCTCTTAATCATAGCCAACAAGGATTCAACCTGAGTGTTGGGTCTATTTACCGGCACCGCGGTTCTTAAATTGGGTCTCAATCTATCAAATTTTACGGTTTTGTAATTATTAAATTTATAGTCAGGATTATATATAGTGTCCTCTAAGTTGAAATTTATGTCAGAAGTTTGTACCATCTCAGGATCATAAGTATAATCAAAAATAGAGTTTCCTGGTAATACCTCATCGTAAAAAGTTTGTAAAAGTGAAACATCTGCGAGTTCAAGGTTGGGTATCAATACAGAAGATCTAGGTATAACAGGTTTTATACTTCCCTCCATTACTGGAATCAGAGTTGGAACATCGAAATCCCTGTATTTCTTTGCGACACTATAAATTGGTTCAGTAACATTATTTAAATTCTTTAATGGTTGTTCTAGTAACCTAAACTGAGGATGACATCCTCCTCCCTCCAACTTAACCATTGTTCTGTTAGGAATAGGTCTTACTAACTTTTCCGGTGGTGTTTCCTCTTTACGTAACTGTTTAATTCTTCGATTCACCAAGTCAGAGATAACATTTTCGGGAATCAACCCATCAATTTTCGGGGATTTGGAACTGAGTGAACCATCGGATCCTACCACAACCAGGTCTCGGTCTAAGAAGAGGGAGACTGTTGTTGTTCCGGATTTGCCCACTCCAAATATATTAATAGTAGAGGAAGCTTTGATGTTACATGCGGGGCAGGTAGTCTTGGCCCTGATAGTTTCTGGAGCTAGATCCTTAACGTTTATAGGAGACGAGTGTCAGATTCAGTTTATAAATAGGTTGGGACAATGTGCCCTGCGTTATTCGAATTTAATAGAAGTGTTCCCACTTATCAGAACCAGAGAACTCAACATCTCATTCAGATGTACGTTGTCAACGGCATCAACCCTTAGGGCTCCCACACAAAACTGCGATGCGATGCGATGCGAATTCGCATCGCAGGAACCTGCGATGCGAATTTCTGCGATACGATTTAGTGCGGCAAACCGTTTGGTAGGGCGACCATTCCTTCAAGTGTAGTCAGCCGTACTAGACGTGTTTTTAGGAAGCGTAAGATGGATCGCAAAAAGATTATTGCACTGCTGTTATTGTTAAATAGATATAAAAGAAAAAGAAGATTCTGGGTTCATCCATTTATTACGATTATGAACTCTGATGGGAACTATTTTACTCAAAAGTACTATGCGTTGAGAACTGAAGAAGATAAATTTTTTGATTATTTTAGAATGAGCATATCTTCATTTGAAGAGCTTTTGAGTTTATTATCACCATGCCTTCAAAAACGATCGTACAAGGGAAGAATTCCTGTTATGCCTTTGGAAATGCTGGGACTGACTATCAGGTAAAGTAAAACAAAATTTATTTATTGACATTTTAATTGTTTTTTTTTTTGCGAAAAATCAAATTTGTGATTATCAGCAGTTAATAGTAAATTAATATAATAATATTATGTAAAATCAAACTCTTCTTCCGTCGACAAAGCGCTATAGGTAGAATAATTATCACTAGGTGAATTAATTTGATCTTCCCCTGCGTTTGATGATTGTTCGTGTGATAAATGTAGAATTGGTGTTTGGTCTGCATTTGATGACTGTTCGTGTGATAAATGTGGGCGTGTCAGTGGTGTTTGGTTTGCAAAATGTTGAGTTTGATAGCCTGTGTAGCTCTGGTAGTTGCTAGGCTGATAGGAGGAACTATAAGGTGGGTAGCCTTGATATGCCGGTTGAAGTAAGTCTGTTAAAGTTTGGAGAACACGACTTTGAAAAATAAGTGTTTTGTTCTCATCCAATTTTTCCAGAGACGGTAGAATTCCCTTAAAAAAAGACAAGTGCCTGTTTTCCGGTTCCTTTATAATGTTAATAATTTCATCTTCAAACTCGTTTGCCTTTCTTTTTCGCGGCTTCTGCTGGTATCGTCTTGGAGATTTTTCAGATCTTGCTTGATTCTCTTGTCCAGGTGGTGCTTGCATTTCCGTTTCATTAATGCTATCTGTTGTCTCATTTTGTAAATTTTTTTTAAGAAATAATAACTGCTTGTACAGATGGTATTCTTTGGTAGATTTTGCTCCTGTTCCAGATCGCTTTTCGTCTTTAAGTTTCTTTACGTACTTTTTAAAGGTATCGTTGATCCCTCTCCATTTTTTTAATACTTCATTACCTGTAAATTATACAAAATTAATCATTAATGTAGGGGTATCCCTATGAAATTAAATACAAAGAAACCATTCATATGTTTAAAAATATTTTATGTGTGTATTTAATGTCATATTAGGGTAAATTTTTAATCGTCTCCACTATTTTTTGTTAAATTTTCTATTTTAATTTCAGATTTTTAGCAACCGGAGAAGAATTCAACGATATGCATTTAAACTATTATAGAGGTGCAAGTACAATAGCGAAAACAATACGATTGGTGTGTAACGCAATATGGGATCGCTGTTTACGTCAAAACATGCCTGAAATAACACAACAGCTGTTTGAAGAAATTAGTGCAGATTTTGACAAGAAAGCCAATTTCCCTAACTGTTTAGGAGCCATTGACGGCAAACATATTCGTATCCGTAGTCCCGCAAATAGTGGATCACTGTTTTACAATTACAAAGGTTATAATTCAATTGTTTTGTTGGCTATTACTGACTCTAAATACAGATTCATCTACGTGGATATAGGAGCATATGGAAAGGAAAGCGACTCCACAATTTTCCACAACTCGAAACTTTATGACTCACTGATGAAAGGTAGCTTGCCCATACCAATATCGAAGCCGTTGCCAGGCTTTCAAGAACCGGTCCCGTTTGTTTTCATAGGAGACGAAGCTTTTTCTATTTCAAATAACGTTATGCGCCCTTATTCTGGCAAGCATTTAACCGTTAAACAAAGAATATTTAACTACCGTTTGAGTAGGGCGAGGCGATATGTCGAGTGTGCTTTCGGCATACTAGCCAACAAATGACGAGTATTTCATCGACCCCTTAACGTCTCAATTGATTTTGCAGTCGATATTGTCAAAGCTTGTTGTATATTACACAACTTTGTACTGAACCGCGATGGATTACAATCCCCCGTAGAAATGATCATAGATGATTCTGAACTACAAAGCCTACAGACGTTGAATGCAAGAATAATGAGTGCAAATATAATAAGAGACAAGTTTTCGAATTATTTTTCTAGTGTCTTTGGAGCCTTGAAGTGGCAATTAAAAAAAATTTGAAATTATAGAAGTACTTGCTTAGTTCTAAATACAGTACGTCCGAAATAACTTGGCAAGCCTGAACATAGGCTCTGCGAACTTTAGCGCATGTACACTCGTAAAAAAACTGTTATTGACATTTATTTTTTTAAACCAAAATACGAATAAAAATGTACTAATACAGGGACCAAGTACCAATAAAATAAATATTTAAACACTTTGAGACAGAAAGCTACAAAAACAACTTCTGAGTTAAAGAAAAAACCTAACACTACACAAAAAACTTAACAATTTAATAATAACAACCACTTTTGTCACCGTCTGTGCTCAAGACAGAGATAGCAACACGAAAATGACACCAATGCTAACATGTGAGTGTTATATTACCGGGACCCGAACATTGCCCAATAAGCACGAAGCTTTACGAAGTTACAAAAGAGAGATGTCCAATACGCGTGTCTGAGGGTGTTGTTTAATCGATTTTTCTTCAAATCGATTTAAATTAAGTAATAAAAATATATTTATATTCAATTTTTTATGGAGGTTTAAAATATTCTCAAACAGTCGTTATTTGTATAGAAGCTTATAAATAATTGATATTTAACTAAATCATGTTTTTCAACCAAGAAAATAAAATTTTATTACTTTTTTTTTTTATTAAAGTCGAAATCTCGTTTACTAACGATAACATTAACTATGTTTGTAAATCGATTTCGTTCAATATCTCGTATAAACAAAAATTAATAAATTCCAAATCGATTAAAATCGATTGCGATATTTGATTGAATAAAGGGTATGCCACCATTTGGTTCCAAAAAAACGTTCGTGCGCAGCCTTCTGCGCGTGGTTTGGGCTTACCAAGTTATTTCGGACGTACTGTAGATATACAGTAGGTACTTCAAGATAAATAATGGGCATAGGAAAACATCAGAAATAAGTAATAACAATTTTAAAACGTTATTAAAAAAAAAACATAATTCAACTTTATAAGCAAACAAAATAATTGTCAGTCATTTATAAGAAAATCAAAATAGGTCAGAAACACGACATTAGTCGATGCTCATTATTTACCTTGTCGTACACTTTATTCCACTGAATTACATTTATTCATAGAAGTACGAATAGCGCGCCAGATTCTGGAAGTCCTCTTACACGCGCGCACGCTATTTAATTCATACTTATATGCATTGATTGTATTGTTGTAGAAATAAAAGTACTTACCAAGTTTTGTTTTTTCACTGTTTTCTTTGTCTTGGAAATTTGGAAACAAACTTTCACAGACGCTCTTCCACGCATCTTGCTTAATAAATTTATTTTTATAATGTTCATCACTTGTGTCCCAAAGGACGGGACGCTCCTCAATTAAAGATATTAAAAAATCTATATCATATTCCGCCATTTTTTTATAAACAAAGAAGGCGGCGCAGGCACCGCGCGTCTTTCTCTAAAGCTGTCTCAGAGCGGACTAAAATGGCGTCACCAAGGATGACGTAATATCACAGGAATGTGCGATGCGAAGCAGATCGGAAATTCTTGCGGTGCGTTCGTGCGAATTCGCAGATATTTGCGATGCGATGCGAATTCGCGGTTTTGTGTGGGAGCCCTAAGTCGGAGATACAAGTCGGGAATGTACTCGGTCAATGATATCACCAACGAATGTAGTAATAAAAAATTTGTAGGTTTTTCAGATATTAAAAAATTTAAAGAAAATGTAGTTTACTTGACATTTAAACAGTCTGAAAAAGACGAACTAGTAAAGAAAAATTTTAACACACTATTATAAACAAAATTTTATTATCATTTCAGTAGCCAGAAGTGCATTGGATGAGTCAAGAGCAGCAATCCTTCGTATTGAGATGCGGGCAGAGGCTGATTTGAAACATTCACAGGCATTCTGCAATTTTTCGGAGTCATTCAGAATAATTCCTGAAAGCATTAACAGATTTAGCCAACAGGTAATACATTTTTTTTTATATAAAAAATATTTGACTGTAATCTTACTATTAAAGTATTATGCACAAAATTATTTTTCAGGAACATCATAATCATAACACTTTTATTTTGTTTCAGTATGGACAACATAACCACCCAGATTAGGATTACTATTAGTTATTAATAATATATTTTGGATTATACTTTAATAAATAGAATTATATTAAACCTAAATTAATTTTGTTTGGTTCTCCTGAATTTGAAAATTAGCATTCCCTTTGCTTTTTCTCCACCACTTGTATCTGAATAAAACTATATTATGTGATAATGTTTATGTTTGACCACACTTATTTAATGTAAAAATGACAAGGCGATAGAAATACAAATTTTAATAGCCTCTTTTCACAAACAGCACGAAAAAATATAATAGAATATACTGCAGCCTTAAACTAGAAAAATAATGGGATTCAATAATAATTAGATCTAACAGGAACTAGCTTAAAAATAATTTTATTATTTAAGTTAATATTTGCTAAGAATACTTATATAAAACACTTAAGAACTAATCAAAAAGCATTTCAATGAAAAACAAACTTAAAACTAATTAACCTACAACAGCCAATAACTTTTTTGTGTCATTATAACTCAAATTTTGCAACTTTAGGATAATTGGTTTCTCCTATTAGTCCATAAACGTTGAATGAGCGCCCGCTGTCGTGCGCGGCCAAGCTCCAACTCGCTAAGAGCATGAGCGCCGCGTCGCCGCTCTTGCCTGGCACCATGACCGGCTCCCTGTGTCAGCTGGCGCTCACGAGCTGCTTCTTCTGCTGTTAGCGGAGTGTAGGGGATATGAGCCCTGTGTGCTATATTATGCAGAACACAGCATGCATTCACTATTCTCGCAGCAGTTACTGGAGTGTAATGCAGCTTTCTATCAACTAATAAGCACCTGCAAGGACAACCCCTTTTATTATTATTTATTTAATTCGGACACAAATGATTCATAAATGTCAACTATTATAATAATGGTATGATATTCAAAGCATACCTCAAACGAGCTTTTAAAACACCTTACAGCGTTCAACCACATTTCTGGCTGTTAAGTGCAAGCCTTGGTAATAATGTTCCGGAGTATCTGGCCTTGGTTCTGAGATGGGTGTCATCATTGTGGGTCTCAAAGGGTACCACGAGTCTCCTGCAATAACCAAAAATGAATTAAAATGTCTTAAAAAAATTATTACAAAATGTATCATAAGATTGCAACATAAATTATACTCAATTTAAACATACCCAAAAGATGCAAATCTTCTCCATGATTAATGTGGAGTCTCTCTATAAAACCATTCAATGGATGGTTGGCCCAAACAACACTATCATGTGTGGACCCAGGGTAACTCGCATCCACACATAATATATTTAAATTAGAATCACATATCTGAAAAAAAAAACAATAATGATATGAACTAGCACTGACAGGAAATAACAAAATTATAATAATACAATTATACTCACTATCATAACATTTATTGAATGGTATCCTTTTCTATTAAAAAACCCTTCTTCATGTTCAGCAGGACATACAATTGCAACATGGGTTCCATCAATACAACCCAGAGCTGGCATTTTGAACTTGTGGTAAAAACTGAAAATAGTTATTATATATTATATGATTATGTACTTAAATACTTGAACATGAGTTTTACAATAGAATATCTAAAACTAGCTTTCCCCCCGTGGTTTCAGTTGGTTACTGCTCTGCACCCGTGGGTCTTAGTATGATTTTATTTAGCCTATGACACTCACAAATAATGTGACTTTCTATTGGTAAAAGAATTTTCAAAATCAGTAGGTACCTAGAGATTATCCCCTCAAAAACCTCACAAACTTTACCTCTTTAAAATATTAAATATCGAAAATAAAGACTAATTATGCTACTTACTCTCTTTTAACTTGTTCCCTCTCACATTGTTTGAATGGAAAAGCTATATATTTATTCAATACTGCCGGATTGTTCAAGGCTGTTGTTACTTGCCGGATAGCTTTTGAAACACTGGCCTGGGAAATAAAATGGTTCCTGCTGTCTCCAACTATGGTCTGATAGGACCCAGAAGCATAAAAGGCCAATGCAACCAAAATCTAAAACAAATATTCAGGTTATCTATTGATGCACACACATTGGACTTTATTATTTGTCTCATTTGTGGTTATTTTTATAGAACAAAAAAGGTTTTTAGTACAAGTGATAATTCTGTTTATCACTTTAGAGGACACTCCTTACCTTGGTTTCAACATCCATAGCATCAGAACGTAGGACGGGTGGCATATGAGGAGTCAGCTTGGAAATTAATTCACGGGTTAATTCTTTCGTGAGTCTATATCTCTTCACAAACTGTCGATCACTGTATGAATCACAACTAAGTCTAGCTTTTAAGTTTTTCCTTTTGGTTTCGGCTCGAGCCACCGCTACATCGTATTCATGAGATTTCTCCAATAAATCTATGTAGGCGTACATGGTAATGTTGTTATTTTTGCAAGATTTTCACTCAGAATCACCAAAGAAAAAACACTCCAACGATGCATTAGCGATCATAAAAAAGTAGCGTCCTATCAACTGATACGTTTGACAGTGGTTACGTTCCAGTTATGATCGCGGTGCGTCTCAACTTGCTGTCAAAATTTTAGCGCGATACGAAACGGTCAAAAAGTTGTGGTAAGGTAGCGGTTCAGTTGCGATTTCGTTGAATAAAAATAGCGCGATTGGGCTCCTGATCGCTATTAAGAGCGTTTATACCTTATGAGTGGCAACGTCGCGTCGCAATTTAGTGTCATATTTCGTGGTTTTCAATTTTTATCATTTAATCGGAGCTATATTTTAAAAATCTGTTTAATTAACATTTTAGAATTATGTAAACTGTGTAAAAGGTAAGAAATCGTTGCGTTTACAGTTCTATTTATATGCAATTATATGCAAATAATATATTGGAAACTTGCAGGGCGTTATTTTCATTGTAAAATAACTGTAAGCATTACGATTACTTACTTTTTAAACACTTTCACGTAATTCTAAAAAAATAATTAAACAGATTTTTAAAATATAGCTCCGATTAAATGATAAAAATTGAAAACCACGAAATATGACACTAAATTGCGACGTTGCCACTCATAAGGTATAAACGCTCTTAATATTATTACTTAGATTGTATTTTATTGATCTGTGATTTTACTAATTAAATTAAATAAGTCATTAAAATAATAACTAGTTTTAAATGTTTTAAACAATTTGATTGTGCAATTTATTAATTGGGTGTAGCTATATTATAATTATAGTCGACTGTGCTTTGGCTTTGAGAAAGTCTTTATTTTGTAACATACAAGTAGGTACTTACTAAGAGTTATCTCTGTATCATTCATGCATGGTATCATTTATATGATTATGCGCTAGAACCATAGGGGTACTGGACTACACTACAAACCTACCTCACAATTGAGTCAATTATTACTGATCTGTGATTCTGAAATCTGTAATATTTGTTGCTGTAAAAGCTCCAACGAGAAGACTAACTCCCGAAAATTTACAAGAAAGGCCGCTAAAACATTAGGACGTTAGCAGCGCGACAGTCGCGCGGCAGAAGCCGTTTAGCCAATCCAATTAAGCGGATTGCTTCTGCCGTGCAACCTTCGCGCTGCTAACGTCCTAATGTGAAAACGGCCTAAAACCTAAGTTTTACTTATACCTATAGGTATGGGCTTTTACAGTAAACAATGGTGCCAATTATGTTGTGCACAAATTAAACTTAATTCAGGCTATTGCTAACTTTTTCTGTAATAAAACAAGAAAGAGACGGCCGTATTCCATTAAACGAAACTAAAAACATGTCGTCTAAAAACGCGGTGAAGTGCAAGGCGTAAACTTGTTTGACATCTATAACTTAGAACGCTATTAGGACTAGCGCGCATTGCGACAGCAACCGGCGCGGTTTGCTCCCGCAAAAAGCTGTGATGTATGAACTACAGTGGAGGTACGCGCACTGCGGCTGTTCAACCGCATGCCGCTAAAAAATCTGTGACTTGCCACAGATTTCTTGCGGTGCGGCGCCGCACGGTTTGAGGACACCTGCGTTATTCTTTGACAGATGTACCGCCCCAGTCAAACTACCCGCCTGGCAGTGTCCTCGAACCGGATCACGCGGGAGTTCTTTTCCAATATTGATACCAGAATGTGAGCCAGGAAATGATTTCATAGCTAAAACGCCATTTTCCAGAATGAACTCTGGAGATATCCAGTGCGCAGTGAAGCTCAGAAAGCTCTCGTTATTGTGCTGGCATGTCCATATATCAGATGTCACTGATAATGCTGCTGCCTGTGAAATACTGGCTTCTATTTTAGCACAAATTCTGTTGTATAAGATAGATAAGAGAAACAAAATAAAACTATTTATTTAATTATAATTAATTTCAGTTTTTTTTATTTACAGCTACAACCTCTTTAAAAAACCATCTTAAAACCAAACATGCTGACCAATACGCTGCTTTAATTAATGTTCCATCGACAAGTGGCAGCAACATGGGCGGTACTTCTACTTCTGCCGATGCCAAGATGCCAGCAGAACCTGGAACGTCCAGATCAAAAGAACGGCAGCTCACCCTGAAGGAAACATCAGAACGGAAATTGCTCTGGGATATTAATGATCCAAAATCAATAAAATATCATTACTTGATTGGCGAAATGATTGCTTTGGACAACGAACCATTGTCACTTGTGGAACGAGTTGGATTTCAGAGACTTATGGCAAACGCTTTGCCCCATTATAAAGTACCTGGTCGCACTTACATGACCGACAAAATTGTTCCGGATATACAACATGTCCCAAAATTCAACGATAAGCCGGCACCAGAGGATGGACCTACTAATGACTACTCGAGAAAAAAAAAGAAAAAAAAAATACCTCTACTTTTTTTTAAATTACTTAAAAAAAAGGAAATTCTTCGAAAATGTATACCCCTTATGACACTTTTAACTACCATGACCACAATTTTTCAAATATTTCAGTTTTTTTGTTTGTATCGGCAACCTAAGTAGTACTACTATTCACCAATAATCTTTGAAAATTACAGAATTTTCATAGTTTTATACAAAAAAACAACCAAAAAAAATTATTTCCCTAAAATTTTGAAAGATTTTTACGTTCAGTACACTTTAACTCATCGTAGTGTAAAAAAAAATATGGACTACTGTGGCAAGTTTTTTTTTAAAATTAGCGCAACTAACCTAGATTTTAAAATGGTATAATACTTTCGGAAAACTAGCCACAAAAAAAATAATGACACTTTTTCTAATCAAGAACCAAATTTCATAAGTTGTTGTTAATACACACATCAAAAGTGTCTAGGGATCAAGCATTTTTATGCGGATTTCTTGAGATTAAGATGTGGCTTTGTAATAAATTTATGATTTTATAAATTTATATGGATCCTTTTTGGTGCATTTCATAATTTGAATCAGGAACTGTGAATCAAATTCGAGTAAAAGATGAAAATCAGCTGTCAATATTTTCCCTATAAAAACATACAACGCATTGAAGACATTATTAGTGCTACTGTTTCCCTACTACTGATTAAAACCAACGTTATTATGGAGCGGCGACGTCATTTAAGCAGGGAAGAAATGCTCAGAGCCGTGGGAATGATAGAAGCTGGTTCCCGGCAACGTACTGTGGCTTTAGCTCTGAATACAAGTCAGAGTGTTATCAGTCGACTTTGGACACGTTACCGAAGCACTGGTACCGTGGCTGAGCGCCATGGAGGACGGTATCGCTGCACCACACGGAGACAAGACCGATACATTCAAATCTTAACTCGAAGAGCTCCAACAATAACCGCCATGATGTTAGCCGTGAGGCTTCATCACTCTTCAGGGAACTTAATTAGCGACCAAACAGTCAGAAACCGCTTGCATGAAGTGAACCTTCATTCCCGAAGACCGCTACGGGTACCACCTATAGCAATGCACAATCGTAGGATTCGATATCAATGGGCTCTTGAACACAGAAATTGGGCAGAAGAACAATGGCGTTTCGTGTGCTTTTCTGATGAGTCTCGTTTTGGTATGAGACCGGATACAAGACGTATACGACACTGGAGAACCCCTGGACGCCAACAGCGATTAAAATCCTGCCAGGAAGTCCATCCTTATAGTGGTGGAACCATCATGGTATGGGCGGGTATTTGGATCGGCGGAAGAACTGAGTTGATTTGGATCAGAGGCAACCTCAACGCTCAAATTTATGCTGAGACGATTGTATCAGACGTCATCGTTCCTCTACAAGTGCAAATCGGTCCCTTATTTCAGTTAATGCATGATAATGCACGACCGCACACCGCAAGAGTTGTAAGACAGACTCTCGCCGCAGCTAACATCAATGTCCTGCCCTGGCCTGCTCAGTCGCCAGACTTGAACCTGATTGAGCATGCATGGGATATGCTACAGAGAAGAGCTCTGCCGAATATGGAGGGTATCCAGTCGCAAGAAGACCTTTTTTTGTTGTTGCAACGAACATGGGCGGCCATTCCACAGCGTGATTTGGATGAACTCATTTTGAGTATGCCAAACCGATGTTCTTGTGTTGTTAGTGTTCGCGGTAGAAACACGGATTATTAATTGTTTAAGTTACCCAATAAAATTTTAAAGAAAACTGTTATTTCAGTCTTTTTTTCGAACTTTTGTGTTAGTGGTTCAAATGTCAAAAATCCATTTATTAAGAAAATGGCAAATTTCTTTATTAATGCAAAGGTGACTTGGTTTATCGTTACTGTGACAAACGAAAACACTTTATTTTATGAATCCTTAAAGAAAATTTTAATTAATATCAATCAGGAGAAAAGTTATTGCAAAAATATATGTTGATCCCTAGACACTTTTGATGTGTGTAGTAATCACTTTTACTATGTGCCCAAAATAGATTTTTGTTGCTAGAAAATGTTGAATGAATGAAACAAATGGTGTCAATAAATGTAAATTTATTGCATTATTAATAATATTATAATAAATGTTCGAACTGTTTACCACCGGCATTAATACAGGCACGACATCGCCTTTAAAAAGATCGTTTTATTCGTCGTGCATATCTTCTACTATTGATATGATCCGCAGCCTGAGTGATTTTTTGGCGAAGGTCGTTCAGTGTTGCAATGGGTTTCGAGTAGACTCTGTCTTTGAGACAACCCCAATAGAAGAAGTCCAGGGGGTTTAGATCGGGTGAACGGGGTGGCCATAAAATAGGACCAAGTCGCCCTATCCAACGCCCTGGATACTCTTGGTTTAAGTATTCTCGCACAGGACGGGCATAGTGAGCTGGGCAACCGTCATTTTGAAACCATGTTTTGTGAATCACTAATGGGCATGTCTTCTAATAATACTGGCAAGTCATTTTGTAAAAAGTTCAAATAACTATTACCATCAAAGTTTCCTTGTAATTCAAAAGGCCCAACCACTTTTCCGTTTAAAATACCCGTCCATAGGTTAACCTTGAATTGATATTGGGATTTGTCTTGTCTCATCAGGTGCGGATTTTCATTGCTCCAGCTATGTAGGTTGTGAAGATTTAAATAGTCATCTCTCTTGCAGGTTGATTCATCCGACCATAGAATATTATCCAAGAATTGGGGATCTTCTCTGTGCTTTTGCAGCATCACACGGCAAAATGCGACTCGTAGTGGATAGTCCCGCGGCAATAACGTCTGCACACGCCTGTAGTGATATGGGTGAAGTCTGTGACGTTTTAATATTCGATGTGCAGTACTTTTTGGGATTCCCGTAGCTATTTCTATGGCACGTACCGAGGTAGTTGAATCATTTTCAATTTCATTGAGAACTTCTTCGTCGCGTTCCGATCTAGGTCTTCCAGCATTTCTCCTGTCAGATGGTAAACGGCCCTCCGAAAACGCTTGATGCACATTAATAAATACTCGATAATTCGGGTATCTTTGAGCATTTGGGTACCTTTCTCGATATAATCTGCTAGCAGCGCTACCATTGCATCGGCACTCTCCATAAATGAGATGTATATTAGCGTATTCCAACGGTGTGTATGGTAGCGGCATGATAAACGCTAAACAGTCCAAAATACGTCAAAAGTCCAAAATACGTCAAAAGTCCAATTCACAAAACACAGTCCAGTTCAAAATAATGCCAGGTTAGTACAGTTTGCAGATCACTTAATCCAGTCCAAAAAGCCAAGCCAAAAGTCGTTAGTACGAGAGTCACATCAATTGAATACGAAACGGTGCACAGTAAACAAAGAAGCAGAGCGTACTGACATTGTACTTTGTAGAGAACAGCAACATTCCTACCTGCCCTATTGTTATTTAACAACAAACATCTATCTATCTCTCTCTAACGTATAAGCGCAATCTATCTATCTCTCTCTAACGTATACTATCTATCTCTTTCTGACTACTGAACTTCACTGACTACGCACATGTCCCTTCCAAATTCTAAGAATTTGCGAAAGAAATCTATTTTGGGCACATAGTAGAAGTGATTACTATTAACAACAACTTATGAAAGAACAATGGGTAATTTTGTATGGAACCCGTACCCACCTTTGTAGCATTTTAGACTAGGTGTCATTTAGAAGAGGCTTAATTTACTAACTCAAAAATAAATGAACGAATGAATGAATGAATGGGAGACCGAAGTTATGATAACTTCTTTATTACGGTCAAATGGGGTTACTTTGATACTACGGGGTTACTTTGATAACAACTTTAGGCTTATGAAAAACTTAATTTTATAATATCTACAACACCAGTTAAAAAATAAACTATCAGTACTTGGCACTACTGATAGTTTCTTTGTATTATAGCGTTGTAGTTATTATAAAATTAAGTTTTTCATAAGCCTAAAGTTGTTATCAAAGTAACCCCGTAGTATCAAAGTAACCCCATTTGACGGTACATTTTTAATTGCAAAGTGTTATAGCAATCGCACCTTTTTCTGTTCTGTAGACCAAATAATTAACCAGTTGTTTTTTCTGCCTAAAGAGAGACCGACTTAGCTTCCTACCATTCGTTTTTGGTATGGAAAAAATATTAAATAAAAACCATAAATCTTAAAAAGCACAGTTTTATTACAAGACCAGCACAAACATCATTTTTAAATTCTGTTGTTACTCTCGAATGATTATATCATCCCAGGCACTTGCCGGACCTATGAAGTTATCTAGGTGCCTGCCAACACCTAAGTACCATATTATGCTAACAGTGTGAGCACAGGCACCTAGAGTTCTCATACCCGTCATGCAGGAGCAATAATAGGCTTCGATGGCTTCTCTGTTCTGTCTGGCTTCTCTCCAAATTTTACGACACACCGACACTAGCGCATAATAGTTCGAAGTACCTAACGGATAAAATCGCAAAAACGTCGAATGTGCATGGGTCGCTTTTATTAAGGATTTTCGGCATTTTCAACGTCGAATATCTTTTTTCCCCCGCAAGTTACAAAGTTGCCCCCATACAACAAATATATCGTCACTGGAAAAGCAAAATTACTGGAGCGCCAAACAGCCATTTCGAGAAAAAGCCATTTAAAGTTTATTTTTTAACAAAAAAAAATGTATCTTTTTAATTTATCATCCGATTTTAATCAAATAACTTGATATGCAAACCTTTTCCTTATTTATATCTTTATTCATATGGTTTAAATCACTGTAAAGGCTATTTTAGGAAGTAAGTGGTGGATAGGTAAAAATACCTCATTTCAGAGTAAGTCAGATTTACCTTAACGCCGTCAAGTAAAACTTTCTTTGCAATTTAAACGTACTGATTACACATTACTTAGAGAAATACGACAAAATTTCTTATAATATAAATATACTGATAATCTGATGAGCTGGGTTGTGTACGGAGACTGCTATTCTGGCGCTCAAGCACACGGTCAGGTACTATACTGATAGAAACACACCTGTGTATGCTGCTTTCCTGGACCTCTCGAAGGCGTTTGACCTGGTTGATTATAATATCTTATGGTTGAAATTGCGCGAGCAAGGTCTTCCTAATGAACTTATTAAGCTCTTAGGCTACTGGTATGACCACCAAATCAACCGGGTCAGATGGTCGGGTGCTTTGTCTGGAGCGTATGGGTTGGAGTGTGGGGTGAGACAGGTAGGTTTGACTTCCCCGGCGCTCTTCAATCTTTACGTCAATGAGTTGATCGGGGAGCTCAGCAGCACTGGTATCGGATGCTCTATTGATGGGAAAATGATTAATAGTATAAGTTATGCAGATGATATGGTGCTGCTGAGTCCCTCGATTGACGGACTCAGACGGTTGCTCGAAGTATGTGAGAGATACGCCACGTCTCATGGTTTATTATACAATGTACGGAAGTGTGAGCTTGTGGTGTTTAGGGTAGGTACTAAAAAGCCTAAGACAGTTCCTCCGGTATTTCTTTATGGTGTACCACTAAATAGAGTATCACATTTTAGGTACCTTGGCCACATATTAAATGAGGACTTAAATGATGATAGTGACATAGAAAGGGAGCGAAGAGCGTTGTCGATCCGATGTAATATGCTGGCCCGTAGGTTTGCACGATGTACTAGAGAAGTGAAACTCACTCTTTTCAAGGCGTTTTGCCAGTCGTTTTACACGTGCAGCCTGTGGGTTAGACATACGCAGAGGGCCTACAACGTTCTTCGCGTACAGTATCACAACGCTTTTAGGGTGCTGTTGGGGCTCCCGCGGTTCTGTAGCGCATCGGGCATGTTTGCTGAAGCAGATACAGATAGCTTTCAAGCTATTATGCGAAAAAGAACAGCATCCCTGATGCGAAGGATTCGGGGGAGCACCAACAGCATTCTAAAGGTGATAGTGAATAAGCCTGATTGCCCGTTCCTGGGGCACTGGACCCGTATGCACAGCTGCAGGTCTGGTGCAGCGGGAAGCGGTCATAATTATAGGTTTTTGAACTAGTTGTATTTTTGTTTCTGTTTTGTTTTGTTATATTTATTTTCATTAGAAATGTTACTAACATAGTTTTATAAGGATTACTAACAACAATATGAATCACGTGTGTTCGATTTAAATAAATAAATAAAATAAAAATAATCTGGTGAAGCAGAATTACTTCAAAGACACATTTTGCATTTGCACATGTTTAGCAAAAGGACTTAAGAGGTGATCAGTTAATTTACTAAGTTTACCACAATGTCTTTAAAGTAAGTTTGCTGTAATTATTGTATAGGATAAACGACGTAAGAGATTAATGATACTTTGAATAACTGCATTAAAAATACTGATGACTATAATTGATTTAAAAAAATGGCTATCTATTATACTGAAGTGTCTAAAATAAAATCATTAGACACTTGGAAATTACGTAACAACTGTTACTTATGTATAAACTGAACATTTTTTTTTCTTAAGCCTAAAGATCCCAACACAGGGTAACATGAAACACCACGCACCTACCACATGCGTCCAGCACGTACCAAATTATTGACTATGTATCAAGTTATTGAACGTATTTAAATAAAATACAGACATTATCAAAGTAACCTTTAATTTAAATTAATAAGGAACAATAACAAATTTCAATTATTTCACAAACCTACGAATAATTATTAAAAAAAAAAAACTAAAAACAAACAACAATTCTGTTGACTATGTATTCTAGTTGAGAATCAATGTTTTCATTCAGTCTTCAAAAACTTAAACCAAAATTTAACTTTTACTATTAAATAAAAACTAAATAACTTTAACTAATAAAAAAAAAACTCCTGCGGTAAAAACTAACAACAATTCTATTGACTAAGTATTCTAGTTGAGAATCAATGTTTTCTATCAGTCTTCAATATAAAATTTAAAAAAAAAACTTTTACGATAAAAAAAAATATCTCCTACGGTAATTTAACGCAAAATCTTCTCATCAACTATAATAAATTGTAGTTGTATTATTATAGTTGTACCTACGTTTGTAGTTAAACTTAATGTAGTGTTATTCAGTGTCAGTGTATTAAGTAATAAAAAACAAAAACAATAAAGCAGATGAAGAGTATGACTATCCCATTATTCGGCAGTTTCTTCGTCCTCTATATCTGTATCAATTAAACAGTCTTGAATACTAGTAGCATAGCTTAACCTTTTGTACTCTTCATGATACACCACTGGTATGACTTTGTTAGTGCACAATTTGTTGAGATCCATGTATTTCTTTTTAGATACTGGCAGCAACGCTTTGTAGCATGGTTTCGGTTGAACGGCGTCGTTTTTCTTCGTAATTTCAATTTGTTCAGTTTCGGCATCTGGATTCATAGAGAATTTCACGTAGCACATATTTGTGGTCGATTTTTTAAATGTAACCGTTCTTAGTTTGCTTATTTTACCCGTCAAATTTCCCTTGAAGTATTTATCTGCAATTATATCCCATTTATTAAAGTCAGTATACTTAAGAACCTCTACTTCATAGGGTTTTGGTGACTTCCTAGCCAGGTTGAAAACTGTACTCCACTGTGAAGGTGCCCAAATTATAACGCCACCTAAGCTTTTTTCAATTACGGAATGAACTGAATCTACAGGCATAATGTATGCCCAGGAAGCAAGTAATTTATTTGTATCGACAAAAGATTGTTACAATTTTGGAGAGTTACATTTATGCAAGTTAAAACTGTTTTATTTTTATTTTGTCCTGGGCACGAATCACAGTAAAGTAACAAATGTTTTATTGTACCCCTTTGATCCACCTCGTTGATGTACTTCTGTAAAATTGAAGATACTTCATTGGCTCCTCTTTTCCCGTCAATTTCAGACCATGTGTAACAGAACCCATTTCTTGTGCCGGACTCATAAAAAGTTAAATTGTACACTGCTAATTTGCGGCTGTAATATAGCATCATATTTTCGCCGTGAGGTGTATTCAAAACTTTTTGGAGGTCAAAAGTTGTACACAAAATAGTTTCATCTTTGTTATGAATATCTTGATGTGCTTTGAATCTCTCAGTTGTTTCTTCTTTGTCCTTCAAATGTTTCAGTTTTTCTTCTTCGTTAAAATTTTTGTTATTTTCAAATTGTGTACATTTCAAACACTTGTCTTTGCGGGGTAAATGAAATCCTATGTTATACTCAGTAGTGAAAACTTTTTTAAACACCTTTTCTCCTACGTACTGCAAGGCATTTTTTTCTTGATTCTCTTTGTAAATTCTATATAAGTTTGTTAAATTTCTGAATTCCTGGGGCAAATACGTTCTTTTACTGTTTTTCCTGCAGTAGTGTGAGGGTAATGCTGGTAATTCCTGTATATATTTTCGTAAATTTTCGATAACTATATCAGAGGTTTTGTTTTTGGGCACATGTTTGCCTCTCATATCTTCACTCGCTGAGCCATGAAGAGAGTTTGCAACTGTATTGTATAATGTTTTTTGCTTTATATCTAGTGTGCAAATCAAAAATTGTTGACACACTTTTCGTTGCCCTTCGCCTTCGTTAATAAAGTAATGGAAAGTGTTTGTACGGCTACTTTTATCCGATGATCGATGTCGTTTTATACTTAGCTTTTTTGAGTGGCTTACCAGCCAATCTTTACGTCTCATGTCATCCAGACTCCAAAAATGTAAAAACAAAGTTTTTCTTCTTTCTTCATTGATTTCGTAGCATTTATTTGTACAATTATTTATGGAACACGGATTTGGTTTCATGTCTTTAGCTGGCACAATATTACCTTTCTTGGTTGTATACTCTTCACCAGTTTCTCTCTTTCTTTTGGTTTCTTTTCTAATATTATTTCTTTTCTTTTTTTCTGCCACAGCACTTGCACTGCAATCTGCCTTAGAAATCTTATCCGTCCGTCCATTGTCCGTTAATTTAGAAACTGAAGTGGAAAGTTTTTTTTTCTGTATTGTTTTCTTGATTTTTTTCTTAACGACTTCAGATTCTGATGATTCTGAACCACTTGCTTCCCAAGATGAAGAGCTCCATACAAAATCTTCGTTATCTGACAAAAAATTTACATATTTTTGCCGCTTCTGCTGTCTTAAAAGTTTATTTTTTAAATATTCATCACGTTTAATTTTTTTAAGCATCAGAGTTTCATTTTTGTCATGTGTAGAATCCCCTCTGTTATAGTTACCTATTTGTTCAACTTGTTGCTGGTTTAAATCGAGCTCATTGTTTGAATCTCTCTTAGAAGAATCATATACATCTTTGCTATTTTTTGCTAAATCAGGCAATGTCAAGAGCGATTGTATATCATTTTCATCTGATGCTATTGCGGATTTTATAACGTCATCAAGAGTTATACATTTATTTATATTATCTATCTGATTTTCTTCTCTTTTTTCCAAATCTGTACTGTTTTCTTTTATACTCGTATAATCGTTAGTTTTGTCTATTTCGAAAGCTGTCATATTTTTTGTTTCTCCATTTTCATGAAAATCAATATTACCTATTTCTGTAAAATCTTCTACACATTGTAAGTTCATTGCATTTTTAGATAAACCAAATGTCTCATCCGTACTTTTTAATTTATTTTGAGGACAAATGTTTACTTGTGTGTCATCATTCAGAATTTGTAGTTCGGTTTCGGTCAACTGATTCTTACATTTATCAAAATGAAAATTAAAATTTGGTGATATACCTTTTGTTTCTAAATTATATTCGTTAATATCAATTTTATTTTTGCCATCATAATTCTCATAGTGTTCCCGTTGTATTTGATGACAAGCCTCTTCAATTTCGTGTTGTCTTGCGATTTCTCTAAAAATTTCTGATTCTTTTTTAATTATATTATCATCTTCTTCTCTCTCTTCACTTTCATTCGTCAAATCATAAATGTGTTGAATATTGGTATCTATAGGTGTAGTTTGTTCATCTGCATTAATTAATATAATAGGTTCAGACAGTTCAGACTTTTGTGTGTACTTGTTATTAGTGTTTAAAGTAGTTCTCTTAGTACTTTGAGCATTCTTTTGTTTTTTTGGAGTTTTAAAAGTCAGTTTTCTTACTACACTTAACCTTGAATCATTATTTTTCGAGGTTCCGGCTTGTGGTTCCTGATTTTCGGTCGAGTTGGAGCTTTTCACGTAACCTTTGAAATAATTTCTCCTCTTACTATTCATGATGATCTGAAATAAAAATGAAACTGATTTCAAATAAGTAATACGAATTAGGGCTATTAGTCTAGTACTCGTGAAGACGCCATCTTGTTTATTAGTAGTTCTTATGACCACTTTCCAGCTCAATCATGAGACCAGCTTTATAGTACCATTTATTATTCCATTGTTACCGAATGCCAAACTTTAGCTTAACTGGATGCCATCAAGTAGGTAATTAAAAAATAGATTGCAAAATTTGAACCAGAAAGATTGACATTTTTTCGTGGCAAAGAATGACGAGACGTGCAAGACGTTCACCTGATGTTAAGTGATACGCCTGCCCATGTCAGGACTGCGCCTACTCAGAACTTTACTTTGCTATGTCATAAGTTGCACTGCATTTCACTGTGCTCGTCATCCTGAGGGCTCATTGTGCGAATCGGCCTACGATCGTTAATTTATTATACGCTAAACCAAAACCCAGTAATGATTCGCAATTACTGCTTTACGGCAGAATATCTGACACTGCAGTGGTACATACAGGCGGACTCTGCAAGAAGTCCTACCACATGGTGTCGACAGTTTAACGTCATGTCCAGAACGAATACATACAATACCTACATACAGGGTGGAATTAACAGCTCTCCGCAAACTGATAGGGTGGCTTCAGTACATCATATTAAGATGACCGGTACATGAAATTCTTTCAGGAACATTAAGGGAATCCAAAAAACCAGACTTGTTTTAGTACCTCACACGCAATGTATCGTTACCGTGGCAAAACGCACGTAGCGGACGGCAGCGCAGCGAGCTTGAGCGAGGCTGCCCCCGCCCCGCGCGCTCCCCGGCGCACCCGGGCCGCGTCTCTTATTACGTTACGTTACATTGAAACGAGTGACAACGAGTACACACACGTACACAGTAAAACACGTACACAGATAAAAAAATAAGTTAAAGAAAATAATTCTACCTTAGAATCGCTCCGGTCGTATGAGATACGGCTCGAAGTGACCTCCACCGATGTGTTCACACACATTGTCACGGCGCAGGGTCTCCGCGTGTAAGCGGGGCAGCAAGGTGGGATCCTCATTGCAGCTGTAGCGTAGCTGCTGGAACACGTTCGTGATGCGTTCTCGCATTTCTTCCTCACTTGCACATGCACTCACAAACACTTTTTCCTTTACGTAGCCCCACAAAAAGAAGTCTAAAGGTGTAAGGTCGGGCGAGCGGGCTGGCCAGGGTTGCGGTCCAAATCTGCCAAGCCAGCGATTCGGAAAGGTGGCGTCTAAATGCGAACGCACTGGGAGCGTTATGTGCGGAGGAGCGCCGTCGTGCTGGAACCAAATCATTGGCAAGTGCGCAAGTGGTAAATCCTCCAAGGCTTCCCATTCCTCGTCCAGCTCGTCACGGAGGGTCTCCAGCTCTCTTTCTAGGTCAACGCGAAGAAAATCGAGATAGCGCGCTCCGTTCATGCGCGCGGGAAGAAACACAGGCCCTAGGATTTTATTACCATAAATTCCTGCCCAGACGTTTACCGACCAACGCGTTTGATGTCCGGTCTCTTGGATCTCGAATGGATTCGATTGCGACCAGTAATGCGCATTTCGACGATTCCACATACCGTTGCGCGTAAAAGTCGACTCGTCGGTCCATATCACATGGGCGATAAAATTAGGATTTCGATCGTGTTCAGCTCGCAACCACCGGCAATACGCTACTCGATGATCACGATCACGAGGCAATAGGGCTTGGACCCTATGTATTACATAAGGCCGTTGCCGATCCCTTCGCAGCGTTTTATGCACGAAGAAGTGTGAGACGCGGGCTCCATGATTCCGCTGCAATAATCGAGCTGCAGTGCGTGTTCCTAGGCGTGGATTTCGACGGACCAAGTCTAAAACCCTTTCTGCAATTACACCGCGAAGTGGTCTTCCAGCGCCTTCCTGATTGGGAACTATGGACTGGTTATCTAGCACTCGTTGATAGGCATTGGTAATTATCCGAGAGTCTGATGGATGCCGACGGTCGAGATACCTATCAATGTAAATTCGGAGGGCTTCCCTAGCATTTCCCCGAGCTTCCCCGTAGCACATGATCATTTCTCCATACTCACGCGCACTAAATGTAGCCATTTTTCACAAGACAACAACAAAACGAACGTAACACACGAACCGAACGTGAAACAACGCGACTGCACGGGTGAACCGAATCGACATGCGCTTACGCACAATAGCGAGCGATACTACCAGTGCCAGCAAGTTGGATCCTGCTCGCGATGCGACGACAAATGTTGCCAACTACACGAAAATTTCACACGAAATCTTGTGCAAAATTTTTGTTTTTGCGCTACTTTTAATCATTTAATCATAAATGGATTAAAGTTACCTGTCATTTTTCGGTGTGGACTGAAACGATTAATTTGTCAATCTAATTAAAATGTTATGTTAAGTAAAGTATGAGTAGTGCAAGTCCCGTGTCAGGTTAGGCTGCCAATGCAGAGGGCATAGGTTCGATTCCCGACTCTACTATCAATAGGTAGCTGTTGTAAAGCCACGTAAAAGGCCCTTATGTGGCTTAGATACTGGTTCCAGTGATCACTTGAATAAAGAATTAATTAATTAATAAGATACGTGCCACAAATACTCAAGAGCACATTGAGTGCAGTTTTCGTTTAAAATTAGGTGCATTCCGTTCGGTCAGTCTAGGATTTTCGGTCGGTGTCAATTTTGGGCAATGCGGTGTCTCAAATAAAACCGTTGTCTGTGGACGAGCCGCAATGCGGTGTGCGCCGCGCGGGAACATTTTTGCAGTTATCTGTATACGAAAACTGTATCTATCTTGTTCTAACTTGCACAGAGTCCTATAAGACGAAACAAGAAAGCTATACTGTCCTTGTCAAGTACATTGAATGAATGACTGACGCGTAATAGTCGCTAAGCCCCAAGGTCATATTACGTCATCTAATTGTTTACGTTAGTGAAGTGATAAAAGTTATGGGATTGCGTGTTTATTTGTGTTATTTATGTGAAAAAAGGTGTATTTATTGAAATTAAACAAACACTTTTGTAGTAATAGTTTATTTTTTTAATTTTATTGACCCTCACACGAAAAATGGGAATTATTCCAATTAGACTAATTTCTTATTAGAATGACTAATACATTAAAAACTAACTGGACTAATTCATACATATGCGGTTAGCAAATTTAATAACGATTCCATAAACATAGCTTGAAGAGAGCTACCTATCGTAATTTTAGAGATTTCGTCGTTTTAATCACCCGGGCCCCAATAAAGTTTATTCGCCCGGACCACCCACGGCGCGCGTAACAGATGCCGCCATTTTGCCAAAATGGCCTCCACAGATGAAAGGGGCAAAAGAAGTTCTTAGGTTTAAGGTGAACCAAATTTGTTCTAACATGTTTGTTCACAAATTAAGGTCTAATAACTTGGCAACACTGCAATCGTGGAAGTGTGCAATCGTGCAAATCTACTGTCTCTCTATTGGTTAGGAGGGAAGAGTAGCATGCGGCGAGTTCGATGTACTGTAGCTAGGCATAAGCCTCCACTACACTACTCGCGAAGTTGCTTCAACGAAGTACTCGTCGAAGTTGACCGAAGTCCGAAGTACGTGACTCACACTCGTGCAACTTCGCGAGGAGCTCAGTCGCCCGGTGGCACCCACGCGCTTTGCACCACAACATACTAAGTAGTATTTTTTATTATTCTTATTCTTTGCACCATGGATAATGTTGAAGTGGCAGCTGCCGTTGCAATGTGCACTCTCGCATATTATAATTACGTGCGAATTTATCACGCGACAAAAATTAAAAAAAAATGGAGAAAACGAAGATGGTGGATGATTGCAAGGCACCGGAACAGAACTAGGTTAGTAGAATAAACGACGTATTCCCGTTGGTACCACTTCCAAAATTAGTGGGATGAACTGGAATATATTATTTATGGCGAAAGCGCCAGGGTAGCCCGCGAAATTCAAAATTTCTTACGTTTTTTGCAATTTGTAGGTCAGTGTGAGCTTGTATGTTGATTAAAATATGATTCGCGGTCGTAGCTAATATGGCTTTACAGAATTATAATCATTGGAATCAGCAATACAACTCCATAAGTTAGCATTTACCTCAAACCTCATAATTTCATGAAATCGCTACATTTGAGGTAAATGCTAACTTATGGAGTTATATTGCTGATTCCAATGATTATAATTCTGTAAAGCCATATTAGCTACGGCCGCGAATCATATTTTAATCAACATACAAGCTCACACAGACCTACAAATTGCAAAAAACGTAAGAGTTTGAATTTCGCGGGCTACCCTGGCGCATCAACCTTAAACAAGGCACCATAAATTTTGGCCTATTTTAACATTACCTATACCAGAAAGGTTTAGGTACCTAGTGAAATAAAGGTAAACAATCTTGCATGTGTCTTTTATCATTTTTTATATTAAAACCTCAGTTTAAAAATAAAATGCAACTAAAAACCAATGTAAATACAACAACAATGATTACTAAATCAATTGAATCATTAGTTTAAGCAGCATTCAGTAGTTTATTTGGTTATTATGTGTTTGTGTAAAAAGTCAGATCAAGATTGTTTACCTTTATTTCACTACCTAAACCTTTCTGGTATACTTACCTTTAAATTTTTTTTATCACTCTAATATATTTTGCAGATATACTATGGAGCAACAATTCGTTGAACTCACACAAGAACCATCTGGGGAGTTCGAAAATTTCCAACGAATGTCATTGGAAGATTTTAACCTATTACTTTCCAAAATCGAACCCATAATCTCGAAACAAGATACTCATTTAAGAGAAGCTATACCTGCCAAGATTCGTTTAGCAATCACCTTGAGGTTTTTAGCAATCACCTTGAGGTTTTTAGCAACTGGTGATAGTTATAGAAGTCTGCACTTTTTATTTAAAATTTCAAGCCAGTTAATTTCAAAAATTGTAGTCGATGTTTGCAAAGCCCTTAACGAGGTTCTTAAGGATGAAATTAAGGTAACAATTTTAATTTTTAGAACACAAGTATTTATTCAAAATTAACAATATAATTAGTTCTTATCATTATAATTATTATCAGTGAGGATGAAAATAATGATCACAAAAAATAATAAAATAATATACAACATTAGTTTTTGTTTATATTAAATCTCTTAAGGGGACATTGTACTCATCAATATGAACAACTTTTAGGGACCAAACCTCAAATCGCGAAAAAAACAGCAGTACATTTAACTACATCAAACTCGGCAAAATGTACTGAACAACTGATTTTATTTTCGCGATTTCAAGGATGGTCCCATATAAAAAAAAATTCAAAATGATGAGCACAATGACCCCTTAAGAGGTTTAGTATAAACAAAAACTAATGTTGTATGTGAGTGTAATAAAAAATAATGTGTTGAATTTTTTATGTATGTACATATTATGTGTGCGCGTGTGTGTCAGTGTGTACAATAGGGTGTGTGTGTGTGTCATAATAATGTGACTTGTGTATTATGAATTTACGACTTATAGTATGCCTGACGTATTAAATCACTAATATTATCTGTGTTGTGGTCTGGGACTGATTGAGTTGGGATAATTACTGTAGACATGTTTTCGGCTGGTCTAACAACTTCATCGCTTACAATGTGCACCATTGAAGAGTTTTGAGTAGCGTTTTCCTTTGGTTCTGGGATATGTAAAATGTATTGACTGTCATTAGATTGTGCTGAAAATGGTGTAAATGTGTAAGGTGGCTCTGATAATGATGAGTGTGGTCTGGGCGATGCCATTGTAGCATTAGGATAATTTGCCGATTTCGGCCGCTTTAATTTATAAGATGTTGATTGATGAACGAATGGATCGTATTGTTCTGAATAATATGTTGGAAGTTGAGGGTTGAGGGGGGTTGCTGTAGAGGAATGAAATGATTCAAGAGATTCTGATGAATATCTGTCAGCACGACGACGTGGTCTTCGAAATAAGGCATGGATTTCAAACATTATATCTTCTCTTTCATGCTCAAGCATCTTCTTTAGTTTTTTGGCTATTAGTTTGCCAAATACATCGTACTCATCTTCAACATCGTTTGATGATTTTTGATTAATAACTTTGTTCAAATTGTTGAATGCCTCGGACATTTGCTTGCTGGCAATTTGTAACTCGGGTGGGTTGAGACGACGCCGGGTAGTTTTATCTTGTGATGTCGTTGAATTGGATGTCTCCATTGAATTTTGAGTATCCGCTGAAGCTGGAGAACTTATTGGTTCGGCAGACCATGAAGCATCTCTTTCCTCCTCAGGTTCAATCGGAACATTATTTCGATCCTGAAACAAAAAACACAGAATATTTATATTTTGTTTTCAGATGGTCAATGAGCAGCAGTGGTTAGAAGTTGAAAAAGGATTTAAGAATAATTTTCCGCATGCTGTTGGTGCAATGGATGGAAAGCATATTGTTATACAATGTCCAGATAACTCTGGTTCTGAGTACTTCAATTATAAGAAGACATTCAGTGTAGTACTAATGGCTTTAGTCGACAGTAAATATAATTTTATATATGCCGACATTTGGCAGTCAAGGGAGGATCAGTGATAGAGGTGTATTTAAAAATTCTTCGTTATGGCAAAAAATTGCATCTAATACGCTTAATCTTCCTAAGTCACGCTCATTATCCAGTGCTGATAATGTCGACATTCCCTACGTTTTTTTGGCTGACGGAGCATTTGCTTTACATAATAATATAATGAAACCTTATCCTGGTACTCATAATATCGGTTCACCGAAACGAATTTTCAATACGCGCTTGTCGAGGTCTCGAGTAGTAGTTGAGAACGTTTTTGGTGTTTTAGCATCCAGGTTTAGAATATTCAAAAAGCCAATCGATCTAAATATCGATAACATTCCTGTTATTACAATGACATGTCTCCTATTGCATAATTTTCTCAGAAAAATTAATAATTCATCTCATATATACATGCCTACAGGTATTGTAGACACATATGACGACAACGGAGTTTTACTTCAACCGGGAACTTGGCGGCAAAACATTAATAATAACTGTGCTCTGAGAAATATTACACAAGTACCACGCAGGTCCACATTATCTGCCGTTCAGATAAGAAATCATTTTACAGAATATTTTTCTAATAGTAATTATTGTATGGTATGCAATGTACTAGCGACAAAACGGACGCCTGTACACCTTCACGTTGCTTTTTGTGTACCTACCTACTGATTAATTAAAGAAACTTTGTTCTCTTCCAATAATAGAAAGTCGGAATGGCTTAAAACATTTGCAAGCAAAATTGTATTAAAATTGGAAAGACCTGGCATTTGTCGATGGTACCCATAGACTACTATTATTGATGGTACCTACTTATTTATGATTATGTACAGAGGCCAGCACATCAAGCTACCCTAATCTGTCAAATTTTCTCAATTAAATATGAACCATTCCTTTGTAGTAAAGTTGAAAAACGATCAAAGAAATTTGACAGATTGGGGTAGATTGATGTGCTGGCCTCTGTACGCACGGCTACAGATCAAGCTATACATTTCCAATAAAAGATGATCTCGCATTGTATAGGATTTCTTTACAATGAGAGCTCAGTGTAAACTGGAAATACGTGATTTGTAGCCGTGTGTACAACACAATAGAGCTATATTATAGGTAGTTTGATCAAAAATGTATTTTAGGCGTAGGTATTCATACATGGTACAAAAACTGTATTCAGATTATTAAAAGTGGCTCATTTTAAGTTTCAAATATAAGCCTGTGTTTTATTTTACATGATGACTTTAATAACACACATATATGTTCACATAGATAGGTATTAAATAATTAATAAAAAACTTACCGTATTTGATGTTTGTTTACATTTGTATACTGATCCCAAAAAACTCCATAGATTCATAAGCAAACCAAACTGGACGATAAACATCGTCCACGCCGGCACCAGATTTTATAGAAGCTTCTTTTTTCCTGTAGTAGCCCCTGTATGTAGCAAAAAGCGTATCCTTCTTTTTCTTCAAATCTTCTATGGGTATTTTGAGGATTTCCTGGATACGCAACCAAGCATCATGGACTTTCTTTCTATCCTTATGATTTTTCTCAGTTGGATCCCAAATAACTGGCTCTGATTGCAGTATTTCGAGGAACAAAAGTATTACATCCTGTGACCACTGTGTACCACTCATCGTAGTGAACGACGGATAGACGCACGCACATGCGCTGATGACGACGTCTCAACGCGATTTGAAGTGAGTCGAGTAGTGTAGACAGACGCTTCGTCGGGGCACTTCGGGCCCTTTGACTCGGGCGCAAAAACCGACAACGATCGGAAGTCGCGCGAGGCGAGGCGAAGTTGCACGAAGCGAAGCGAAGTGGCCGTCCACACTATCGTATTCGCCTAACTTCGACCAACTTCGCGAGTAGTGTAGAGGAGGCTATAAAGTGAACAGCTGATTTCAAGCGTCGATCGTTTTAGAGTATTTCAACATCCATTGCTGTTTTTTTTTAATTCAGCTGTTTTATTTACATAAATGGAGTGTTGCATACAGAGAATGTAATTTTACATTGAAATAAAGGAATATTAGCAGAAAAAACGGCATAATTTTTTTTTCCTGAGAAAATTTCCAGTGGGATATGATTCAGAATAAGGAGCTGAATCAATCCTGTGTTTTTGTGGAGGGCTGTTAATTCCACCCTGTATATAAAATGTGACGACTATATGACCCGCCTTTTAAGTATTGTCGGATATCATTTGGCGGTTTTAGAAAAAACTCAGACACTATAGCCTCATGCCTATTTTCGAGTATGACCAGCGCAAGCGGTTCGCGCGACTACTATGCGTATTATCACCGCCCACACTTGCCCGGCTATGGGCAATGCAAACCGTCCGTCTCTATCGGGGTTAGACCAAGACAGTCACTAAATTGATATACCTACACGATAAAAGATCAGATGAGGCAATTTATTATTACATGGAGTCTAACTTAAATGTAAGGAACGCACGGCAGTTTACAGTTTAGTTAAATACCTATTACGTCAGCGTTAGACCACTTTAGGTATTGGTTTGTTTCCATACCAACAAGACCAGCTTTTATAAAAATAGTGTCTTCATCTTTCTTTTCCTATACTTATGTCCATGTAAGGTTTTTATTGTTATCAGTACTGCAAATAAAACTAAATTATTTAATCACGAAAGACATAGTAAACGATTGTAGTTTACGGTCGGATGGCATGACATAATTATTCCGACAGTTTAATTCACTTTCTATCAAATTAAAATGTCTTATATTACTATAATCAATGAAATAAATACCTTACTTACCTATTTAAAACAACGTTACCGTACTGTCACACCAATATTCACTCGTATGTTAATTTCCGATCAAATTGTTCGCAGCAGCGAAACAAATATACGTCCTTTCGCTATAGCTCTGTCGTGCCGACTGACTTAACCGCCTGCGCAGGCGCGTTCACGTACAATTTTGGACTAACAAGTTGATACTTATTCAACAATAATAACGATTTATAACGACTAGTAATTTTACTTAAGTGATGTAGTTTACACGTGGACGGAAAGGGTAATATACTTTTGTGACTTTTGCCGAAATTTAACTGCAAAGCAACTTCGCTGATAACTCGCAAACTGCTCAATAACAGTCAGGCTAAATTATTTAAACGCAATTCACTGGATGAAAATAATAAGGCATTTTTCCGTAAACGCCATTTCTCATTCCAATTTACGTAAATCAAAATTACTTAACCCAAGTTATTCTTAGATTCCAAGAAGAGCATAACTACTAATACAACATTATTTTCAAGACAGCAGAAAGTTAGATTTACTTTAATTGAAATTTGTATATTTATGTAGTAAGTAAACATGACTTATGCGACCTTCGTATAAAAAAGACCGAAAAGTGTGTCGCTTCAGTAATCGAAAAAAAAAAACCGCCTTTTTACGGGTTACTGAAGCGCCACAAAAGTGATTCGATTGCAATGCTACGTAAACAGATCGATGCAAAAAAAATCGCTGATTCCGAATATGTATGTAACTCAATATGCCTAATTTGGCGGTTAAGTAATTTTGCCTTTCCAGTGACGATATATATTTTCAAACACCTTTCTAATGGTACCAATTTCAATTTGCTACATGGGTGGGTACGTTCGTTTTGTTCCATGTTCTTTGGTTCTTGATTAGAAAAAGTGTCATTACTTTTTTTTTGTGGCTAGTTTTCCTAAAGTATTATACCATTTTAAAATCTAGGTTAGTTGCGCAAATTTTTAAAAAAAACTTGCCATAGTAGTGTCCATATTTTTTTTTTACACTACGATGAGTTAAAGTGTACTGAACGTAAAAATCTTATTTATTTATTTAACCATTTATGTACACACTTATATAAACAGACAAGAAGAAAAAAACAGAAAAATAGGTACAAAGGTGATGCTTATTTCTAATGAAATCTCTTCCAGCATACCTGCGATAGGATAGAAAATCTTTCAAAATTTTAGGGAAATAATTTTTTTTGGTTGTTTTTTTGTATAAAACTACGAAAATTCTGTAATTTTCAAAGATTATGGTGAATAGTAGTACTACTTAGGTTGCCGATACAAACAAAAAAACTGAAATATTTGAAAAATTGTGGTCATGGTAGTTAAAAGTGTCATAAGGGGTATACATTTTCGAAGAATTTCCTTTTTTTTAAGTAATTTAAAAAAAAGTAGAGGTATTTTTTTTTTCTTTTTTTTTCTCGAGTAGTCATTAGTAGGTCCATCCTCTGGTGCCGGCTTATCGTTGAATTTTGGGACATGTTGTATATCCGGAACAATTTTGTCGGTCATGTAAGTGCGACCAGGTACTTTATAATGGGGCAAAGCGTTTGCCATAAGTCTCTGAAATCCAACTCGTTCCACAAGTGACAATGGTTCGTTGTCCAAAGCAATCATTTCGCCAATCAAGTAATGATATTTTATTGATTTTGGATCATTAATATCCCAGAGCAATTTCCGTTCTGATGTTTCCTTCAGGGTGAGCTGCCGTTCTTTTGATCTGGACGTTCCAGGTTCTGCTGGCATCTTGGCATCGGCAGAAGTAGAAGTACCGCCCATGTTGCTGCCACTTGTCGATGGAACATTAATTAAAGCAGCGTATTGGTCAGCATGTTTGGTTTTAAGATGGTTTTTTAAAGAGGTTGTAGCTGTAAATAAAAAAAACTGAAATTAATTATAATTAAATAAATAGTTTTATTTTGTTTCCCTTATCTATCTTATAGAAAATCAAATAAATATAGATATATGAATAATTTCTTATAAAACTTTATTCCGAAACAACCAGGGCAAATCGATCTCCTTTCTTTTGTATGTAGGTATCTACAAATAGGTACAGTACAACAGCGAGGTAAGTAGGTACGTAGTTTTAGACATAACCGGTTAACAAACAACCACCTACCTAAGTAAACGTATTAAGTGAATAAAACTATTTCGAAACTATTAAATTAACCTAACGTTTTACTTACATGCTTTCTTTCCTTCTCCGCCTCTTGAGATCTTGATGCTACATAACAAACACTGGGCCAGTTTATTATTTTCACTACAAATCTCATAATATTCCCATATGGGCGATTTTTTATTAACCGGTGTCATTTTATAAGCCTTTTGACGAAAAAACAATTGAAAATGAACCAAGGAACAAACTTCTTAGCAAAATAGTAATTAAGTTTCACTTTACGTATTATTTATATACTGACAGAGCGCTCCGTGACGCGATTTACTCGCAATTGAAACAAATACAAACAATGTTTGCTTGCACCCCGCCCCGCGCGCGCGCCGTCGTCGCCTGCCGCGCGAACGCAACGAGAAAAACTGGTTGTGACTTGTCTTAAGCCGGCTTTTGACTGCGGGATGTAATATATATTACATCCTGGAATATATATTTCATCCCGCAGTTGCTGTTCACACTGAAAGATATATATATTGGAACAGTTCAGTTTCGATCACCACTGTGTCATCACGTTCTTTATCAAAACGGTTGAATTATAAAATGGATAATATGGAGATTGTTTTGCTTGATTCCTTCTATAGTTCATCAGACGACGACGATGTTGTATTCGATTTACATTTATCATTGTTAACGAGAAAAAAATATAATAAACGTCGATTCTGGATATCGAATCATATTAGACTAAGAGAAGATTATGGCGAATTTCGGCTTTTTAATGAACTCGATGAAGAAAAGTTTTTTAATTACTACAGGATGAATAAAACAAAATTTTTCGAACTTCATGCTATGATTGAAAATGACATTATGAAGCAAGAGACGCATTTACGCAAAAGTATTTCTTCTCTGGAGAGACTTGAAATAACTTTAAGGTAAGTGTCAAATTAAAATAAGACTCACATAAATTCGGTTCATCATTTATTAGAAACCAATATATTGTTTCATACATTTATATTTGGTCATCCGTACAAACCTAAAAACTTTCATAAGTAGCGTCATCAGTTAAATAAGATCTGATATCGCGACCATCGCTGCTAGTGGTATTTTCGTAAGGTGTAGACTGACATGGGGGCGAAAGAATATCTGACTCAGCTACTGAATGTAATGGTTGAGAGCTATGTGTCGAATACGATGTTCCAGGACGAGGGGCAGGAGGAGGTAGTGTGAAGGATTCTGCCCCAGAAATATTATAAACTACTCTCGCTTTTGAATTTTCCTCTCTAGCACGCATAACACTTTTAAAAACTTCATTCTGTATCTTCATCTGAAAATTTTCGGACAAATTCTTACTCATTTCGTACATAGTGTCAAAAAAAGACTTCATTACATCTTTCGGCGGTTCTTGTCTTGACAATACTTGTCTTCGTAATTGATCTCTTTCGGCGGCCCTTTTATCTCTTGCCTTTTTTTCCTCATCTAAATACTTTATCAAGCTATCATTTGATTGTCTTTTTCGTGAAATACTTGCAGTTTCTTCTTAATTTCTTTCGGCGTTTTCAATCTCTTGAGTTTGTAAAGAGTCTGATTGTTCTAATAAAGGTTCTGATAAAGGTTCAGCATTTGTGGTCCTCGGTCTGTTTGCCATATACGGTATTAAAAATTCCATTAATTTATCATATTTCCAACCTTTGTCGTTATCAGCAGCTTGTCCAGTAGTCGTTTTTCGTCTATTAAGTGACTGTCTATGACCATCGCGTAGTTTTTTCCATAAGTTTTTAGCTTCTTTTACTGTAACAAATACACAATTGTTACAATACATATTAAAAATGTTAACATTTCTAACATTTCTCTGTTACAGATACTTGGCTACAGGAGATTCGTTCACATCAATGGCATATAGCTATAGAATGGGCTTGTGTACAGTTTCAGGCATTGTTGAAAGTGTTTGTGATGCAATATGGAACCATCTTCAACCTTTAGTATTAAAAGAACCAACTGAAAATGAATGGAAGGAAATAGCTGAAGATTTTAAAAATATCTGGCATTTTGATCACTGCGTCGGTGTTATTGATGGCAAACACGTCGTAATAAAAGCTCCACCACACTCAGGCAGCAATTTTTTTAACTATAAAAAAACATTTTCGATTGTTTTGTTGGCCGTTGTTGACGCAAAAAAAAAGATTCATTTACATTGATGTTGGTCTATGGGACGTTACAGTGATGGTGGAATTTTAAACGACAGTGTATTTGGTCATAAATTAAAAACAAATAATTTGAATTTGCCGCCGGATGAGCCACTGTGTCCAGGAGGACAGGAACTACCCTACGTATTCATAGGGGATGAGGCCTTTCCCCTTCTGATAAATCTAATGCGCGCCTATCAGAAATCAAAATTAACAGACAGTCGAAGAATATTTAACTACCGGTTATCAAGAGCACGCCAGGTAGTTGAAAATGCTTTCGGCATATTAACAGTAAGATGGAGGGTATATAGAAAACCATTTGAGTGTCGTGTCGAGCTTGTCGATAAAATTGTGAATGCTACATGTGTCCTTCATAACTACCTAATTAATGATAACTCCAATATATTCAATGAAAGGGAGATAATTATTATCTACTGAAAATCAGCTGACGCCATTATCCCACTCGGGTTTCAGATATTCAAATGAAAGTTTCTTTATACGGGAAGAATTTTGTCGATTTTTTAACACATCTGGCACTGTACCATGGCAAATTACAAGAATACAAAAGAGATTGTTAAGAATGTAATAACAATAAATACTTACTATCCGGTAAATCACGTTCTTTTATTACGTTTCTCCAAGCAGCATCTTTAATTTCATTTATTTTATACTCTTCACTGTTAGTCGCCCATAAGCAAGGATATTTCCTAACGCTTTCTATAAAATGTTCCATAATATGCGTAGGTAAGGATTGCGTACTATAAACAAACAAAAACGAAAATTCAAAACACGAGGTCTACAGTCTGCGCCGTTCCGTTCAAAGTGAGGGCGAGGCAGGGGGAGGTGCGGTGTCCGGGGACGTGAGGTAAAATACACAGCTCCTCTTTATCGCCCAGTCGGTCGAAAAAATATTTATAGTTTGGGATATAATATACACACATCAAAAGTGTCTAGGGATCAACATATATTTTTGCAATAACTTTTCTCCTGATTGATATTAATTAAAATTTTCTTTAAGGATTCATAAAATAAAGTGTTTTCGTTTGTCACAGTAACGATAAACCAAGTCACCTTTGCATTAATAAAGAAATTTGCCATTTTCCTAATAAAGGGATTTTTGACATTTGAACCACTAACACAAAAGTTCGAAAAAAAGACTGAAATAACAGTTTTCTTTAAAATTTTATTGGGTAACTTAAACAATTAATAATCCGTGTTTCTACCGCGAACACTAACAACACAAGAACATCGGTTTGGCATACTCAAAATGAGTTCATCCAAATCACGCTGTGGAATGGCCGCCCATGTTCGTTGCAACAACAAAAAAAGGTCTTCTTGCGACTGGATACCCTCCATATTCGGCAGAGCTCTTCTCTGTAGCATATCCCATGCATGCTCAATCGGGTTCAAGTCTGGCGACTGAGCAGGCCAGGGCAGGACATTGATGTTAGCTGCGGCGAGAGTCTGTCTTACAACTCTTGCGGTGTGCGGTCGTGCATTATCATGCATTAACTGAAATAAGGGACCGTTTTGCACTTGTAGAGGAACGATGACGTCTGATACAATCGTCTCAGCATAAATTTGAGCGTTGAGGTTGCCTCTGATCCAAATCAACTCAGTTCTTCCGCCGATCCAAATACCCGCCCATACCATGATGGTTCCACCACTATAAGGATGGACTTCCTGGCAGGATTTTAATCGCTGTTGGCGTCCAGGGGTTCTCCAGTGTCGTATACGTCTTGTATCCGGTCTCATACCAAAACGAGACTCATCAGAAAAGCACACGAAACGCCATTGTTCTTCTGCCCAATTTCTGTGTTCAAGAGCCCATTGAAATCGAATCCTACGATTGTGCATTGCTATAGGTGGTACCCGTAGCGGTCTTCGGGAATGAAGGTTCACTTCATGCAAGCGGTTTCTGACTGTTTGGTCGCTAATTAAGTTCCCTGAAGAGTGATGAAGCCTCACGGCTAACATCATGGCGGTTATTGTTGGAGCTCTTCGAGTTAAGATTTGAATGTATCGGTCTTGTCTCCGTGTGGTGCAGCGATACCGTCCTCCATGGCGCTCAGCCACGGTACCAGTGCTTCGGTAACGTGTCCAAAGTCGACTGATAACACTCTGACTTGTATTCAGAGCTAAAGCCACAGTACGTTGCCGGGAACCAGCTTCTATCATTCCCACGGCTCTGAGCATTTCTTCCCTGCTTAAATGACGTCGCCGCTCCATAATAACGTTGGTTTTAATCAGTAGTAGGGAAACAGTAGCACTAATAATGTCTTCAATGCGTTGTATGTTTTTATAGGGAAAATATTAACAGCTGATTTTCATCTTTTACTCGAATTTGATTCACAGTTCCTGATTCAAATTATGAAATGCACCAAAAAGGATCCATATAAATTTATAAAATCATAAATTTATTACAAAGCCACATCTTAATCTCAAGAAATCCGCATAAAAATGCTTGATCCCTAGACACTTTTGATGTGTGTATATTACAGCTTAGTGTAAAGAGGTTGCTTAAATAGCATGGTGAGCGATATTGAATTATATCTCGTGATGTATATTACATTACATCCCGTAGTCAAAAGCCGGCTTTATTCCAGTTAACGCGCCCCCACCAAGCATGTACTTCGCGCCGAATATTTGGCGCTTCGGCCGACAGCGTTGCCGAATATTTGGTATTCGGCCAATTCACTATTCGTGGCATCTTTAATTCATATACGTCTGGCACTCTTTGTGCAGTGCATTTTTTAGAGGCCCGAACACAGTAAGATCTAGTGGCTGTGTTCGATGGGACGTATGTGGCGGCAAAGTCACCATATGGATGCCATTCTCACGACAGTAGTTGTAGATACTGAGTGAAATATGACTGCTATGATTGCCGAGAATCAATAAGACAGGATTCTCATGGTTTGCTCCTACATGTTCTTTAAAATGAACCACCCAATCCTGAAACAGTTCCTCATTCATCCACCCACTCTTTGCGCATCTGTAAATGCATCCAGGTGGACCTCCTCTTTCTAGATGGGCTTGCATACGCTGACGTGGGTATTTGAGGGCCATTGGAGGGACGTACTGGCCCGTAGCGCTGACACAACAACATATTGTGATATTTTTCCCTCGTTCCCAGCTCGTTGCTGCTCCTACTTGTTTAAGTCCCTTTTGAGCAAGAATTTTTCCAGGTCGATGTACGCTGTTTATCCCGGTTTCGTCCACATTAAATATTCGATGAGGTGGAAACTTGTGCTTCATCATGGACGAGCTCAAGTTGTCAAAATATAATTTGACTTCCTCAGAATTGAAAGCAAGGATCCTGTTGATGCTTGTTGCTTCTGGGCGTCTTATCGAGACTTCGGGATTTCTTTTAAGAAAACCATACAGCCAGTCCTTTCCAGCTTCTTTCGAATTTTTGTTAAAAGGATTTCTTATTCTGTTTTGTTCTGCATATTTATACACAGAAGTCTTTAATGAGTGTGGTATCAATCCATAAAATTGCTTAGAGAGAGACTTAGGCTGGGTTGCACCATCTTACTTTAACAATAGCAAACATCGAAACTTCAGTTAAAGTATCGGTTAGGCCAAAACTGAGTTGCACCATTTGACAAATAGTTAAATGACGTCATAACTTTAACCGTAACTGTAACCGCTCACTTTCCGCTGGTTAGTGCTATTGTTTGTGTTAAATTATCCGTCAACTGTCAAACGCGTTGATTATAACCTCTAAACATCATGTCGCTGCTCCAAGAAATACTCGCGGAAAGCAGTTCTGAAGACGAAAGCGATGATCTTGTCAGTGTAAATAGAAAAAGAAAAGTTTACTTACCGAGAGCCGATCGTTTTTCCATATGGAACGACGAATGTTTCTTGGCAAGATTTCGAGTCTCTAAAAACGTAGCTTGGTGGCTGACTTTACGATTGCATCGCTGGTTAGAGCATCCTACGATGAAGTAAGTTTCCTTATGTCTAGCATAGTATTTACTTTTTACTTACATAATTAGTGACTGCCGTGAGAGAGGTTATTACGGTAAATATCTATTTTAGTTCCTCTAAGTACTACCTACCCATGGGCGTTAATTGCCATATTTTTTAAATGCTCTCAATTATGTTTAAATATTATATGGTATCTATAATTTTCAGAAATAAAGCAGTAACTCCAGTGCAGCAAGTACTCATCGCATTAGAATACTATGCCTGTGGTTCATTCCAAAGATGCGTTGGCGATACAGCTGGCGTTCATAAGTCTACAGTATCACGCATAATATACAAGGTGCAGTTTTGAATCTGCAAAACATTTCAGGAGGTTGTTATGAGACTCGTAAATAATCATATAACAATACGATACCAAGTCAATAATCAATAATACTTTTTCTTTTCGATTTTTCAAGTTTATTGTTTTTCAGAATAACTCTCTTAATAACCCTCTTCAAAATAACAGAATCACCCATTGCGATGTATCGCGCGTCATGTCACTGTGTGCGTGAATGCGATGACCAGTGACGTCAGCCTGTACGAGTCTCCGCCCACATTTCTGTTAACTCTATACTCTTACCGAAAGTCTAGCCATACTTTAAATATGATAATTAACTGTTATTCAGGTTCATAGCTTTCAAAAATGAGGTTTTTAGAAATAATAGACACTTTTCATGTAGGTACTTACTTATTGTATTTTTCCAACACACGAAACCAATTATACTTTAATCAATGCTAGTTATCCTTTTTAACACAACTTGAGCTTAATCCTCGTATCACGACCTTTAGGCACGATCGAGCTCGTAGCGCTCGCGACAATCTTCAAAAGTCACAATTTCCCGCCATCCACCGGCGGTCCGCTGTCATTTCTCCGTCGTGTCATCCACGAGTTCGATCGGTACTCAAATAGTCAAAACAATACTTATAGTATTAAAACAGATTTAGTTTAACATGGCTAATTTAATAAAATGCGATATAATATAATATTGTTAACAGTCGGCCATCCAATGTACATACATTATACGTCCTCGTGTAAAGAGAGCAGAAACAAAATACCTTAATATACCTAGCCTACATGTTGTCAACGACAATAATTATTGAACAAAATTACAATAATAATTATGGTCTAACAGCAGTACATCATTTTGGTGTACTTACTGTACCTATTTTATTTAGTGTAAAGAAAACAAATTTATAGATTTATTAAACAATTCACAAATCATCATTTTGGGCATTATCTCATGGCCCAGTGATAATTAATAACGAGCGTTTTTTAATGGCTCGATGTACATAAATGCGGGCATTATTTCATGGCCCATTTTGATGGCATTATTTCATGGCCAGAGTTGACCTCATTAGACATTATTTCATGGTCTAAGGGTCTGAAAGCATTGTGTACAGTAACGGGCATTATTTCATGGCCCAGATACTGAAACGGTAAACCTGTAGGTAAAAATGACATAAGTAAGGTTTTTTTAAAATCAAGAATTGAAAAATAATATTGACATTTGATGCAAGCATACATATTTAGGTCATTCGGTGTCATTGCCAGACGATTCGTCATGAGGTCTATTAAAGTTCAACCAGGCTTTAATTTTATCACTTGCCACAACTGTCGAATAAGACCGGTTAGATTTGCGTGTGAGGGGAGTATCCTCAATTTGATACCGATCGAAATCATAAATTTTAGTTATTCTATAGGGTCCCTGAAACTTCGGAACAAGTTTTTTACTATTGCCTGTAGCTGGGATTTGACGTTCGACCCTCACAAGATCACCTACTTTATATTTTGGAACTGGGCAGTGCTTTGCATCATAAGCCTTCTTTTGCGACTCTTGATAGGAACTAACATGAGAGTTGATTTCTTGTCTTATTTGTGACAGGTCTTGGCCGTTAGAAGAACCAGATAAGTCGTCTGACAGTTCGGATACGATTCTACAGTCAGTTGGACCCGATGGTCTAATGCCGAACAGTGCCTCTGACGGTGTTCGATTTATGCCCTTGTTGAACGTATTGTTCATGCCCCACTGAACATCAGGTAGATGCTCATCCCATTTATTATCAGGAGAACCAACACACTTTGTAGTCAAAGCATCAACAAGTGTCCTGTTATAGCGTTCTACCTGACCATTGGCCCTTGGGGTAGAAACAGCATTCAACACATGTTTAATGTTCTTTTCGATCATAAACCTTTTAAAGTTTTCGCTTGTAAACGAGGTTCCACGATCCGATATGACCCTTTTTGGAACACCAAACAAACCAAAATACTCCCGGAGAACTTTTATAGAGGTAGAAGTTTTTGTGTTCCTTACGGGTTTTAAAAAAATATATCGAGTAAATGCATCAATCAGAGCTAAAATGTACATGTTTCCTCTCGCACTGCGTATAAAGGGGCCAACATGATCTGCGTGGACAGTGTCAAAGGGAACATCAACCTTTGGTATAGGATGTAAAGTACCAGGCTTCTTGCCTCCAGCGGCTTTTGAATAAGCGCATTCTAGACAAGAACCGACATATTTCTTTACAAAGTTACGCATTTTTGCAAACCAATATGTCGCTTTGATACGTTCCAGAGTTTTATCAAGTGCAAAGTGGCCTATATCGTCGTGATTTTGTTTAACAATCTGCCATCTTACCCCTTTCGGCACGACCCACCTATCACCGTCACTAGTTACCCTAAAGAGCCTATCATTCTTCAACTTAAAATTTGATTTAATGTCAACTACGTCATTAAACTGAGGATCTTTTAGAATTCCAACGATCCTTTGAATTTCACTATCTGCGCCTTGGACTGTAGCTAGCCAATCGCAATCAGTAACGACCATAACATTATGAGCCTGCTGCATAGGGTTTCGGCTGAGAGCATCGACATGAGCCATTCGATGACCAGCCCTATACTCAATGCAAAAATTATATTCCTGCATCTGTTCCCACCACCTAGCGACTCGTGGAATCATATCTCTCTTTTGAAAGGTCGCACGGAGCGAGTTGCAGTCGGTTAAAATTTTAAAAGGGATACCAACTAAGTAAACGCGGAACTTCTGTAAGGAAGAAACTACGGCTAGCGTCTCCAAGTCGTATGATGAGTAGTTTTGTTCCTCGGGCGTTGTCTGCCTACTAAAGTAAGCGACTGCCCTAAGCACATCGTTCTTATCTTTTTGTAACAAGATACCTGCCACTCCAATCTTACAAGCGTCCGTGTGAAGCTGGGTATCTGCCTTCGGATTGTATAGGGCTAGAGTGGGACGTTGTACGAGCTCTTTTTGTAAACAACGGAATGCAGTTTCCTGCTCCGTACCCCATGACCATTTGGAGTCTTTCTTCAATAGTTGTGTAAGAGGTTTTGCAATAACCGAAAAGTTTTTGACAAATCTGCGGAAGAAACTAGACAGCCCAAGAAACTGGCGAACATTATGTTGACTCTGAGGAGTTGGGAAGAGTTTCACAGCCTCTACTTTCCTCTCACCAGGACGAATGCCACTAGCCGAAATTTCAAAGCCCAAATATTCGACCGAGCTACAGAAAAAGAAGCACTTGGGGAGCTTTAATGTAAGGCCAGCATTGGCAAACAGACGCAGCACTGACTCTAATCTCGACATTCCTTCATTGATATCCTTTGAAGGAATAATCACGTCATCCAAATATGCCAGGGCTTCCTTGTGTCGCAATGACCCAAGGACTTGGTTCATAACACGTTGGAAGGTAGCAGGGGCATTTGCGAGGCCGAATGGCATACGATTGAATTCATAATGACCATCCGGCGTTACGAACGCAGTTTTATGTTTGTCTGCTTCCCGGATTGGTATCTGGTAATACCCTGATGCAAGGTCCAAAGTCGTGTAGTATTTATTACCAGAAAGGACATCCAGCTGATCGTCAATGAGCGGCATGGGATAGTTTTCGCGGACAGTCTTTTTATTAAGGGCACGATAATCTATGCATAAACGAAGTTCACCAGACTTCTTCCTAACCACTACAATAGGACTCGCGTAACATGAAGTTGATGGTGTTACAATGTCATTCTCCAATAATTCGGAAACAATTTCCCTAACCTTCTCCTTTTCGCTGATCGACAAACGATAGGGTCTATAGACGACGGGTTGGTTATCTTGGAGGTCTATTGTCATATGACCAGCCGTGGTGTTCCCTAACTCTGATAAATTGAAAGCAAAACAGGATCGGTACTTATTCAGTAGATTGAGTAGTTGGATCTTATGCTCGCGAGTAAGTCCGTCGTCCAGATTTAAATCAGCTTCAGTAATAGACTTAAAGCCATTACTGACAGTTGAGGAAATGTTCAAAACTTGCATACTGGACTCTTCCTGAGCCACACGACCACGAGCAATCAGAGAATGTTTTGAAAACATCAATGGTTTTGACGAAGAATTGCTGACAACGATCTGTCCTGTTCCACATTCTCTCATCTGGAACAATCCAGCAGCTACTTCATAGCGAACACCCATTTGAAATCGCAAACTTCCATCGATAAATATGTCGCCCTGATGTGGTGGATCTGTATACACATCCACAACCGCATGACCCAAAACTTCGACGGAATCTTTACAGAGTAAATTTATTTTGCTATTAGGTACTACATATTGGTGCTCGAGTTCAGAGATCTTCAAGGAGTCACTAGTTTTACGAATGACTACGTGTGGCTGCTCCGTAAATGTTTGACCTACTAAAAGGGGCACATGCATTGCATCATCTGCGACTATCAACAATTCGATATCAGCTTCCACCTGATCAATAATTATCTGAACTCGTTGTTTACCTACGCAAGGGACAACCGAATTGCCGAATCCTCTCAGCACTGGAAGATTAGTGACACAATAACTCGAACCTATGTTTCGAAATTCTGACAACCTAATCATTGAGCATTCACTCCCAAAATCTATGAACGCAGTTATGGCAAAACCGTTAACAGTAGCAGATTTGAAATACTTCTTGTTCGATTCCGACACCGGAGTGGTTATTTTAGAAGAGTCAATCGCACCTACATCGCCCGTATCCTCTACTCGCATAACCGCTCGGTCGCAGAGCGCGGGAAAAATAATCGAGCCAGATGAATGCCAGATGCGTCACCGGCGCGCGCGGCGCGGCGGGGCGCCGCTCGGCCGCCCGATAATGTAAATAAAGCATTTTTACGACTTGGGTTTGTTTGAATGGTGCTAACACTTGTGTTTTTTGTTATGGTAAGGAACGGGGCTTTAAGATAGCGGAGTTTCGTTTGAAATAGGATAGTATTTACGTAAACACTACGTACGATACGTACGTACGATAGTATTTACGTAACTTTGTTTTCAAATAAATGGTTATAGTTCGAAAAAACGAGCGTTGACCTATATTGTTTAAGGTTTTAAATACATTATGTGTATATACTTAACGCAAAACACTAATAAAACCACATAGCATTAGTACAATATGTACTATTTACGAGCGTGCAAAGTTGAAAAAATTTGCCGACGGCAAAAAAATAACAATGGCCGCCAAGACAATGGAAACAAAATGTTGTTTTATAAATATAAATCTGATACGTAGAATAAAAATATTGGTACCTGTGGAAAGCTTATTTAATGCTTCAACTTTGTTATAAAAGTAGTGGTATTAGAATAACACACTGTACTAAAATAAGGATCTGAAAACACATACACGTAATAACAATAAACATGAATCGGTCAGCGCCGGTTGTGGAATAAAACCGAAATTACGTAATATTTTTTCACTCACCGACCTTGAAATCCTGCAGTAATTCACTTCACTATAATGTTTATCACAGACTTAACAGGCCATAGCACTTCAAACACTTGAAAACCCACTTAAAACACAAATTATTTATCATGTAAACAAAACACGCGCGAGTCCGTACGTCACTGACAAGACGCCATATTTTTTTAATTATTTGATTTTTTTGGTTGAACGCTTGTAGTGTTGTCAGACATCTGAATACGCGGCTTTTAAGCACGAAATCGACTAAGCAATCGGATACAGTGTGCCACAGATCTTTTAAAAATGAAAAATTGAATAAAGTTTATCGGATTTCGATTAATTAAAAGGTTACGCGAGTGGACGCTAGCGTGCGGCGCCACTTTCTATGCGGCGACTTTGGTCACCTCATCCACTCCAGCGGATATCCTTTTTCTCTTCAACCGTCGGCAGTTTGGCATAACACTGTTCCACCTCATGACCTATTCTATTGCATCGACTACACTTCTTTACGGGTTGAGTGCATTGAGATGTAACATGACCATCCTTCTTGCAATTAGAACAACGTGTAGGCCTAGGGTTAAAGCTATTTTGGTGTTTTAGAGGTTGACCTCTAGTTAATTTACGCTCGTTGTTAAATTTTATATTTCGAGCATTACGTAAATAAGAAAGGAGTTTGTTAGGTTCATTAAACTGAGCTGCCTCAGCACCTAATCTAACCGACCTGTCGTCGATGCCATGCAAAATGCATTCGACTGCCCTTTTTCCGCTTATACCACATCTATTGATTAGTGACAGTTTCTCATAATAATACTCTTCTAAGGAGTCTGTGAACCTAGCCCGTTTGGTCAACATATCGGTTAACATTTGGCCATAATTTTCTTCCGATGGGAAAACAGCTAAAAGTTTCTCCTGCCATTCAGCCCAAGTAAACAGGACCGATGGAAGGCCCTCGTACCATCTTTGGGCTATACCCTTTAGTTTTGGTAATGCAAAATGAATTACTTGCTTCTCCGACCATGCATAAATGATTGCGCACTCATTGACTTTATGAAGCCACATAGTCATTGTCTGGTCCCGTTTACTTGGGTCAAACTCGGGAATCGTATTGTTAAGGGAACCTAACTTATCAGAACTATTATTAGACATAGATTTTAAAACATTGACAAGATCCGAAAGAGTAGATAAGCCCAATAGAGAAGTTGACTCACCAGTGGTTTTATCTCGAATTGCGGCTTGCACGTCTCTCACTGCGCTAGCTCGCGGCTCTCTCACTGGGCTACGCGAACGGCACCTCCCACGGCTTGGTGAGTGGCAGCTTGCTCGGCCAGGTGAGAGACGCTCCGATGCTCGGGAGTCCCTACGGCTAGATGCTAGGCGGTCGGAGCGGCTAGATGGCCGGCGGTCCGCGCGGCTCGTTGCTCGGCGGTCCGTGCGGCTCGATGCTGGGCGGTCCGCGCGGCTTGATGCTCGGCGGTCTGCGCGGCTTGACGCTCGGCGGCCCTCGCGGCTCGATGCTCGGCGGTCTGCGCAGCTCGATGCTCGGCAGTCCGTGCGGCTCGATGCTCGGCGATCCGCGCGGCTTGATGCTCGGCGGTCCGCGCGGCTCGATGCTCGGCGGTCTGCGCGGCTCGACGCTCGGCGGTCCATGCGGCTCGATGCTCGGCAGTCTGCGCGGGTCGTTGCTCGGCGGTCCGGGCTGCGGCTCCTCTGCGCACTTCGCTGTCGGGCCTCCGGGTTGCGACGTCGTTGACTCAACTGGTTGCGAGAGCGGGGACTATCCCGCCTTCGAGGCTGCACTGGTTGATCTGGTGAGCAGCGACTCAGGCGCCCTTTTGTCCGATGACTCAGCCGGCTGCGTGACCGACTTAAGTCCCGGCTGTAGGCTTGACACCTTACAGGACTGCGTGACCGTCGGTTTGCAGTGGGTGACCCCGTCGGATCTGTCGGAGTGTAGACAACACGTTCTCGTTTGTCCCCCTCCATGGGATAACCCTGGAATGTTAATTATATTTCGAAGAATTAGTTCTTAAACAGATTCTAAAATAAAGAGAATTAGCACAACATTAAACATGATATAAGCACATTATGTATGTAAGATTCACTAAAATTTTCATTGGATTTCATACAGCTACAAAGTATGGATAATTATGTATATATGGTAAGTAGTATGTATGGTTACGCCACCTGTCAATCTTTAGGTAGCCAACATGTTCACGATTAAAGCGTGAGTAACATTATGATCGTAATGAGTAGGTAAGTATTTTTTTTTTTTTTGTAGTAAGTTGTAACTACAAGGTACAAAATACCGCCAATACTAAAACATCCACCTATTAGTAAAACTCGTAGTTAGAATAATATAAACCATTTCATATTAAAAGAAATCGAATTTGTATAGGTTTGTTTGCGTAACAATAAGTTGAAGGACACTAAGCGAGACAATATACTTACTTACATATTGTTATCATCACGTCTGGGTCGATTATTGTCCCCGCAAAGTGTTAAGCAAACTATCATCATAGCTAGGCAGCGTTACATAACAACGAAATTTAAACTTCAATTACTTTTAATAGCCAAGAACCAAAACAAAATTTAAGAGAATAAAAACATATCACAATGACTAAGAGGTAAATAATTCAGGGTAGAAAAAAAATATTTTACTGGCCAAAACGGGAATCTTGATCCCACTTCTGAAATGTTAACTCTATACTCTTACCGAAAGTCTAGCCATACTTTAAATATGATAATTAACTGTTATTCAGGTTCATAGCTTTCAAAAATGAGGTTTTTAGAAATAATAGACACTTTTCATGTAGGTACTTACTTATTGTATTTTTCCAACACACGAAACCAATTATACTTTAATCAATGCTAGTTATCCTTTTTAACACAACTTGAGCTTAATCCTCGTATCACGACCTTTAGGCACGATCGAGCTCGTAGCGCTCGCGACAATCTTCAAAAGTCACAATTTCCCGCCATCCACCGGCGGTCCGCTGTCATTTCTCCGTCGTGTCATCCACGAGTTCGATCGATCGGTACTCAAATAGTCAAAACAATACTTATAGTATTAAAACAGATTTAGTTTAACATGGCTAATTTAATAAAATGCGATATAATATAATATTGTTAACATTTCTAAGAAACGAACGCGGCACGTACGTTAAACTAAAATGAAGGTCGTTGCTATGGTTACGGGGAGCCCCCGCGATGCTCGTCATACCGCATTTCGATTAAGACTCGAAAATCTGTTACTGCGCATCGAAGGTTCAACCAACGTGCCGCGATCTGTACAAGTTGTTGTAGCTACAGCAACTTATAGCAAATAATTTTACCTTAGATGTAGTTCGAATTTGAAAATCACAATGTACCTACATTATTGTTTTAAATTTCGCTAAATAATAACTCATTTTTAAGCATTATTACAATGCCGTGGCCAATCTGCCGAGCCTGTTCCCAACTATGTTAGGGTCGGCTTTCAGTTTAACTGTATGCAGCTCACTACATGGAGTGCCAGTAAATCACGTAGGGCGACTGCGTATCAGACCTCAACAAACCAGTTACTTGATAACACGATACCCATTTGTTAGACTAATTGTCTGACTTTCTGGCTTTTGACTACCCGTACCAACGACCATAATGCAGGGCTGTAAGGTCGTTGACCCGTACCGACCCGTGTGGTACCTAACGACCGTCCGAGAGCTACAAATCAATTCGAACCAAAGGCTTTAATTAAGTGCTTACCGAAACACGGGATTTCAATGATGTCCTAGATAAATTTAAAAAGTACTTACATCATTATGAATTAAAAAAATAACACAATGGTACTTGCTCAGTTGCGAACCCGCAACTTCATGCATGAGAGGAGAAAGCTTTAACCACTGGGCTATTACGATAAATAATAATAGTAGGAAGTAGATACAACTGCGCCAAAAAAAGGTCACGTTGGCGTCGTTAGTTACCTATCTGCTGATGAATAAAATGATAGGCGGAGATAAATAAACCTTACAAAGCACGTAAGCAGTTCCTGTTGCACAATTGTGAAACTACGATCGCGAGCGCGTGCGCGGGATTTAGGTAGGCACCTAATAATAATAATAAGGCATGTAGGTACTCGGCGCAGTCGGCGCGCTCTGTAGGTAAATTCATGGAATGCACGAGGAATGCATGCACGTCCTCTTGTATGCGTTTACTCGCTTGCATAGCTAGAACAAGCGACATAGAAATACGTTTAGTTAACAATAGAGGGAGGAGATGTCCCACCGTAGTAGAAAGGTTAGCATTGCACAACAGTATGTGCTTCAAGTCTACCGCAAAGACACGTGTAAGGTCGTCCGCGTGCGCTGCAAGATCTATCCTACGTTCGTGAATCCATGAATCGTAGATATCGGATTCTGCTTTCCAGGCATACCCTTTGAGTACTCTAGCGTGCAATTCTAATACACTCAAAAGACTATGAGCTTGACGCTCAGTCATCTTGTAAGATATGAAGTTCGCGTTTTCGCTAACGCGAACTTCAACACAAATCATTTTTCCCGCCGATGGCGACGTGAGGAAAGAGTGCTTCCCTATCGTTCGCAGGGCGTCAGGTTGTAGGTATCTGGAAGCACCAGAGATGCTACTATTGTCGTTACATGATCCAAAGTGTAATCGGACAAGGCCACAATCGAAGCGAAGATACTCGCTGAAGCTATCACCGCGATAGAAACGATACTCAAATAGCGTATCATTAGAAGTATTCATCAAAGTTTTAATCATGCAGTCATCACAAGTTGACGCTGTGATCCACGTAAAGATGGCTACGCCGCTGGAGTGTACACATAGGGGATTGTTATCTGCCATAGCCTTTGTAAGCCAAGCGATCGCAAACAAGAGTGTCTTCAATGAGAGTCCACGAACTTCACGGGCTCTAATGCGCAGAGTGATGGCCCCTAAGAACCATTGTCCCAAGGAGTGAGGAGCGAGTTGGCTCCCTCGCAGTATGGGTAGAGATGCAAAGTGAGCAGCGAACAGAGGTCTAGAGTTGATCAATTCTTCAAGGCGGACGAGCGACGGTGAGAAACGTGGTAACCATCTCTCACGAACTGGGGTTCTGGTTGCCATTTTTCGTACTAGCTGTCCCACGAGCAGGCTCTCATTAAAATAGCGATCGACTTCCTCACTTGTGAGGCATTGTAGGATCCCAGCAAAGATGCTGGGATGCTCAAAACGGCGATTCAAATTCAGGTTAAAGCCTTCAAAACCATCCACAGGCGCAACTGATATTGTTCGTTCTCTGGTTGTGCTGTGGAATTTCCCGGTAAAATTGATGTTCTCGAATTCACCGTGAATCTCGAACAACACATGTCCGATGAGAGCTTCATCTGTAATCTCATGAAATCCATTCCATGGTGATGAGCGAAGGGGGCGTAGATGAGCACGAGCTTTCACGATTCTACGTTCAGTTAGTCCTTCGCTGGTGGAATAAGTCGTGGGCATAACGTTGGATAGTGATCTCCGGGACGCCAGAGCACGTGCTTTCAAGGAAGTCATCGTATCAGATATCGCCTCTGACTGGCGAGAAAATGGTGGTCGAACTAGCGCCGCTCTCACACCGCAAAGTCGTGCAAAAAAAATTTTACCTGTAGGTAAATTCAGCCCCAAGGACGGTTTTTATGGTCACGTCGGCCCCGCTCCAACAATTCAGTAAAACGAACGAGTGACCGCGAGTTCCCTTTAAATTTAATTTAATTTTATTTTATTTCAACCTATAATGCTTTACTATAAGGTCGGACACACACATTCCGTGTATTTAGTTGATTTCTTGACTCTGTGCCGCGTACTAGGATGTATGACAACACTACAAGCGTTCAACCAAAAAAATCAAATAATTAAAAAAATATGGCGTCTTGTCAGTGGCGTACGTTCTCGCGCGTGTGTTGTTTACGTGATAAATAATTTGTGTTTTAAGTGGGTTTTCAAGTGTTTTAAGTGCTATGGCCTGTTTAAGTATGTGATAAATATTATAGTGAAGTGAATTACTGCAGGATTTCAAGATCGGTGAGTGAAAAAATATTACGTAATTTCGGTTTTATTCCACAACCGGCGCTGACCGATTCATGTTTATTGTTATTACGTGTATGTGTTTTCAGATCCTTATTTTAGTACAGTGTGTTATTCTAATACCACTACTTTTATAAAAAAGTTGAAGCATTAAATAAGCTTTCCACAGGTACCAATATTTTTATTCTACGTATCAGATTTATATTTATAAAACAACATTTTGTTTCCATTGTCTTGGCGGCCATTGTTATTTTTTTGCCGTCGGCAAATTTTTTCAACTTTGCACGCTCGTAAATAGTACATATTGTACTAATGCTATGTGGTTTTATTAGTGTTTTGCGTTAAGTATATACACATAATGTATTTAAAACCTTAAACAATATAGGTCAACGCTCGTTTTTTCGAACTATAACCATTTATTTGAAAACAAAGTTACGTAAATACTATCGTACGTACGTATCGTACGTAGTGTTAACTTAAATACTATCCTATTTCAAACGAAACTCCGCTATATTAAAGCCCCGTTCCTTACCATAACAAAAAACACAAGTGTTAGCACCATTCAAACAAACCCAAGTCGTAAAAATGCTTTGTTTACATTATCGGGCGGCCGAGCGGCGCCCCGCCGCGCCGCGCGCGCCGGTGACGCATCTGGCATTCAGCCCAGTCTTTTTTTTTTCGCGCGCATTTCCGACGACCGGTTAAATTGGTTGATTTAAGATTTTCCTTCCTACTTTTTAACGGGCTGAGGACCGACAGAAATACATCAAGATAATTATTTGTGCTAGTTAAGTAGGTAGGTACCCATGTGTTAGGGATTTTAGGTGATTCATTTTGTCTGATAGGTATTTTTTAAAAATTTTAAATCAACTTATTTACACTAATCAAGTTGATTTAGCTAACATCGTATTTACAAATTATTGTCTATGTACAAATAAATAAATAAATTACCTACTTATGTTACCTGGAGATATTGTTCAAAGTTTCCACCGTCACACTCCAGGCACAGTCTAGCACGACGTTGCTGATTTTCCTTCAGCTTACGTAACACAAACACATTCGTTTTTATTGTGTCGAAAGCACTGATCACTTTTGCACGTAGTTGGGTAACACTGGTGATTTCGTCTGTGTACACCAATCTTTTAACGTCTCCCCACAGATAAAAGTCCAGGGGCGTGAGGTCCGGAGAACGCGGAGGCCAAGCCACTGGACCACCGCGACCAATCCAGTGGGTGCCAAACCTGTCACTCAAGTACTCACGTACTTGCCTACCGTAGTGAGGAGGTGCACCGTCCTGCTGGTAGTACATGTTGCGTTCCACTCCTAGGGGAACTTCTTCCAACATTTCCTCGACGACGTATTGCAACATCTCCAGATATGTGGCACTAGTGAGGTGACCATCGATAAAATGGGGTCCAAGCAATTGGTCTCCTATTATGCCAGCCCACACATTTAAACTGAACCTCACTTGAAAAGAATGCCTTTTAGTCACGTGCGGGTTGTGTTCGCGGCGAGCCCACCAGTGTTCGTTATGAACATTGTAGACGCCAACTCGAGTAAATAAACACTCGTCCGTCCACAGGATGTTGGCGTCTTGGTGTTCCAGCAACCAGCGACAAAATGTAACTCGCGCGGCGTTATCACTTTGGTGGAGATCCTGGACCTTGCGGTAATGAAAAGGATGCTGCATTTCTTTGTGCAGTAGCCGCCACACTGTGGAGTGGTGCACTCCAAACCGTCGACCAGCCTCCCGCGTGCTTGCACGTGGCTCTCGCCGGAAGAATTCCAGGATATCTTCCTGCAAGGCGACAGGCAGGCCTTCGTTGCCGCGACCTTCAGCATGCTGGGGAACGTCGAACTGCCGATGATCGCGCAGTTTCTGCGTAGCAGCCAGCATTACCCTGTGTGAGGGACGTTGCCGATTGGGGAATAACTCCGCGAACATTTCGATGGCTCGAGATACATTGTCTCCACTGATGGCATACAAGCGGACCATCTCCACCAACTCTACATTGGAGTATTGGTCCGTCATCTTTACAACTAGGTAGTAGGTACCTATCCCGACCGTTAATCGAAGGCGCACTTGATGGGCGGAATTTGCAAGCGTATGCACATACCGGCGTCATCAAATACACTAATAAATTGACCCGATTTATGCGTTTGCGGTGGGCGTGGCGGGGGAGAGGGAGCGGGCGGTGGTTGGTGCTTTGGATTTATGAAAGAAATGTCGGTTGCGTTTGTTTGTGTGTATGAAAGCGCAGTTTAAGGACATGTACAGATTGGTCGCGTTTTAAAAAGGGGAGTTCACACTTACCGATTTCCGTAAATAAGAATAAAATGAAAAAAAAATACCTGCCCATTTTATTGTTGATTCGGGTCGAGAATCACTAACCTCCTAAAATGTTTTGCAGATCCAAAACTGCACCTTGTATAGAGTGAGCCGGGCAATTGCAAGCATGCGTGCCGAGTGGATATCCATGCCACAGACCGTTGAGGAGATGGAGAGGACAGCAACAGAATTTTATGATTTAAGTGCTTTTCCAAAAGTAATCGGAGCAATTGATTGCACTCATATACCGATAAAGTCTCCAGGTGGCCCAGATGCAGAAAATTATAGAAATAGAAAATTGACTTTTTCTATGAATGTACAAGTTATCTGCGATGCAAAAATGTACATAACCAATATTGTTGCACGTTGGCCTGGCAGCAGCCATGACAGCCATATATTCAACTCCAGTGTCATCAAGGGCAGACTGGAAGATGGCGAATTTAATGGATACTGGTTGGTTGGCGACAAAGGATATGCAGTAAAGCCATATTTGCTAACACCTCTGCGTAATCCTGTTACTGACGGAGAGAAGCTTTACAATGAGAGACAAATTCGTACGAGAAATGTAGTAGGAAGGGTGTTTGGATGTTGGAAAAGAAGATTTCCTGCCCTGTCCATGAAAATAAGAACTCACCTAGAGAGAGTCCAGCCCATCATAGTAGCTACTGCTGTACTGCACAACACATGCAAAAAATATCGGGATCCTATGCCACCGTTATTGGTGTCAAATGTGAATCAAGACAGTTATGAATCAACTAATGAAGAAGAGAATATAGTCTATGCAGTGGCAAGGAATGATGATCTTAACAGATCGCAATTAATTAACAGTTATTTCAATAGGCTATGACAATAAAAAATTAGAATATAAAGCAATTATTTTATTTAATTTTAAAAATCATATTCCATCTGACTTTTTTAATATTCTTATTTCTAACTCGAGTTTTTCAATTTCTAATTTGTGCCGCTCCTCATTGTGGCGCAGCTTTTGCTCATGGAGCTCCTGGGCGTGCCTGATAGAATCTTTAATTCTTTGCAGCTCTGGCTCCTGCAGGTTATCCATTACAGATAACTTTTTTTCCCGCAGCAATGGCCGGGCGACGTTAGTATTTAGATGTGCAGTTTTTCGGTTTTTAGCTCGACCTGTCAAAAAGAAGAGCACTTTATTTATAAATACATTTCTCTACATATAAAGGGTGTCCCAAGAAGAACGCAATTTTTAAATTTAAAATAAAACACAGATATGTAAAAAAAAAACATGAAACTTTATTATATCGTAAAGTAGACAGAATGAGGTTATGTATGGAACAATATATCGTGCAGATGGCCGCCGCGGCTTTGCTGGCATGCACGCGATCTTTTAATGAAATTTTCAATGACCGTTTTGCATGAATGCTGCGGTATTTCATTAATGCAGCGTCCAATTTCCTCTTTTAAGGCTTGAGTCGTCGTCGGCTTATTCGCGTAAACCATCGACTTCAAAAAACCCCAAAGAAAAAAATCTAATGGTGTTAAATCGCACGATCTAGGCGGCCAATTCTGATCTCCAAAACGCGAAATAACACGACCGGGAAATGACTGATGCAGCAATTGAATTGTTTCTCTGGCTGTATGACATGTGGCGCCGTCTTGTTGGAACCACATGCCCTCCACATTCATTTCTTCAATTCTAGGCAAGAAAAAACTGGTTATCATTTCACGATACCGAACACCATTGACTGTTTGCGCTTGACCTGCCTCATTTTCATAAAAAAAAGGTCCAATGATTCCTCCAGCCCAAAAACCACACCACACAGTGACACGTTGAGGATGCATTCGCTTCTCGTGAATCACTCGAGGATTTTCCTCACCCCAAATGCGACAATTCTGCCTATTGACGAAGCCATCAAGATGAAAATGGGCCTCGTCACTGAAGGTGATTTTATCGGCAAAATCAGCATTTTCATGTTGTCTCTCCAATACCCAATTAACGAACTCCCTTCGCTGTCCATGGTCAGCTGGCTTCAGTTCCTGAGTCAATTGAACTTTGTATGCATGAAGATGCAAATCTTTCGTCAAAATTCGCTGCAAAGTGGATTTGGAGACACCAATTTGCTGAGCTCGATGTCGAGTTGAGGTGGATGGAGTTTGAGCGACATCATCACGTACAGCTGCGACATTTTCGGTCGAACGACCTGGTCGATGGCGCGTTGTTGTCTTTACATCACTAACAGACCCAGTTTCGGCAAATTTATCCATTAATCTCTTTACAGTTGACTCTTTTGGAGCATTATTGTGACCCCAAATTGATCGCAATTTGCGAACTGTAGCCGCAAAAGTTTCACCATTTTGGTAAAACAATTTCACAATGAGAATGCGTTGTTCATTCGTGTAGCGCTCCATTTTTACTAACCTCGTACCTTCTACTAGCAAACAATAACAATTGTTCAAATGTCAAACAATGACACTTCGAATGTTGCCAGATTTAAAAATTGCGTTCTTCTTGGGACACCCGTTATTAGCCTATTTGTGATTATGATACATTACTTTTTAGCGGTGTTGACATTGGTCTCTTGAGAGAACTGTAGGGTGTGCATGGATCAAAGTCCCACTTCTCATTACTCACAGTAGCTTCATTGGTTTTTTTTTCATTATCAGGAATCTGTAAAATAAGTAACAATATTGATTACCGGCTTCCAAACAACAACATGCCCTGCCCTATATGGTGATATGTTGATTGTTATGTAAGTTAGGTGTTTTTATTTTATTATGTATAAAATACCTTGTTTTGAAGATGAGCCTCCTCAGTCATGTAGTCCTCGACAACTTCAATAACAATATTCTCCGGATGAGGCTGTAAATAGAATATTGAAAAGATTCTTATTATTTTTGCAAGAACTACATACATACATGACACGCCTGTATTCCCTGGTGGGGAGAGAGAGGAGGCAGAGCGTTAACGGAGTATTAACAACTCATAACAAAATAATAATGAATAATACCTTCTTTGGTAGATGAGACACCTGTCATATTAACCTCAACCACTTCTATCATTTTCTCCGGCTTTTTTGCAGGCTGTTAATAGAATATAAATAATATTATTTACTTTTTTTTTTTTTTTTAACTACACGAAAGTAAATAGGTAATGTGTAATATAATAGCACTCACAAAGACAGTAGGCTTTTGAGTTATGACATCATCATCATAAATGGCATGATTTCCTTCAATTGATGATCGTAAAATTGCCCTCAGCCAGTCTGTAGCATCACTGCAATCAGATGATGGTGTAGGTGGTGGCCCGCCTCCAGTGCGACGCATTTCTTGGCGCTCTTTGCTAGCTCCCTGTAAACATAAAAAATTAAATTGGGTTGTGTCTAATTAAGAAATACGAAAACCTATAAATAAAATATTAATTACCTTCTTTGCTGTTCTCTTCAAATTTTCAAATTTATATCTCAATTGTTTTACTGTACGTGGAGTGTCTGCAAGAGCGTTGAACACGCATTCGATTTTACTCCACGCACTTTCCTTTTGCTTCGAACTAACGCCGTCCGTCTTTTTGCAAAATAAAATATTTTTATATTTAGTCAACAGTGTTTGAAGCCTGTCCAATTCTATTTTACTAAAGTTTACACTTCTTTCCCTGAAACAATAAAATACACTCGAGAGCAATGAATCCGGGTCACTTAAAGAATGTTAAAAATCTCGGAAACTAAAAATGATAGGTTAATGCAATAAATTGTATTTAATAGACAATGTAATACTCCTTAAATGAAAGTAAAAAAAATACATTTTATTAACACAAAATTACATAAAGAAAAAAACTGCTGATCTCTCCTTAAAACAAAAATAGGAAACATGAAATTTTTGAACTTTATTACGATTTTCTTGAATTTTAATACTTCGTATTGCCTCCTCGTGCTTCCATTACTGCGTTTACGCGATTTGGCATGCTGTACACCAAGTTCCTTATACGATTTTGGGGAATATTCTCCCATTCCTCTGTGAGAGCAATTTTGAGCTCACGAAGCGTGATTGGGGGAGGGTTTCGTTGTTTTACGCATCTGCCTAGCTCGTCCCAAGCATGCTCGATCGGGTTGATATCCGGGCTGCGCGCTGGCCACTCCATACGAGTAATGTTCATCTCTTGAAGGTAGTCATTCACAATCCTACCTGTATGAGGTCGGGCATTGTCATGCATAAATATAGCATCCTCACCTAAATTGACCATAAATGGACCAACGTGATCATTGAGGATTTCTTCCACATATCTTACGCTAGTTAAAGAGCCGTTTTCTATGATCACCAGCTCTGTGCGACTTTCAGAAGAAATTCCGGCCCACACAAGTACAGACCCACCACCGTAGGCTACTTTTTCTTCGATGGATGCTTGCTTGAATCTTTCCCCTGGTCTTCGATACACTCTGTGTCTTCCATCGTGCTTGTAGAGCATAAAGGACCATGCCTATCTGTGCCCCAGAAATGCCCAGACAAAGTAAATTACAAGATTGTACTAATAAATGATAACTAAAATTAAGTCGTTAATTTTGAAACCTAACAAGCACTGGATAAAAAAAACGAAAAAAAAGACTTGTAATTGCTGTACGTATGATAAAATAATGTTTCATTCATTCATTCATGCTCTGCAGTTTATTACGGTCTGGAATCACGTCCTTTGGCCGATTTATTCATTCGTTGAGATGATAACGAATACCTACTATTATAGTGTTGTGGTTTTATTTGCGTATTATTGATACGATCGGCTAGATAAAACTTCACAAAAAGTAGCCGCATGTAGATTATAGTAGGTATTCATATTGTGTGCCTTCTATAGTGCTTTGAATATAGATTACGTTTTTATTTGAGACTGTCCTATTGAATATTTTTATATATGTTTTGAAAAGTTCAGAAGACTCCAAATCAACCTTTTTAGCCGTGTCGAGAGTGAATAACTCGAGGCGGAGTAAATTGACTTGATACACAGATATAGATAGACCTAGATAACGCAAGTATCACGATCTGTATGGAAACCAAACGTGCCATTTTTTGACTACCCTGCTGTGACGTCACAAGCACTATTTAGTGCTTTAGGGAAAATCAAATCGATTCAAAGACGTCGTTACATGCGGCACCCGATTCGCGTCCCCCCGTCCGCCCCTCAGCGCCAGCGCGCCAGCGCACACGGTCACCCAGCCAAGCTAGCTGAGCGCGAAAGTGGCAGCTTACGATTTTTAATCATAATCTGGGCACGAAAAATGGCACGCGAAGTAGTTACTCTTGCGTTATCTAGGTCTATCTATATCTGTGACTTGATATTTTTCATTTATTCGAATCCGATGTCCATGTCACACGTGTAAAAAGGGAACAAGAATCGAGATTGACGTGCGTGAGGGACATAACATGGTCTCTCAACATGATTGATATTAGTCTTATAAGTGATTACTAAATAATCGAATATACTGTAAAAACATGGCACAGTTAACCATTTTTGTTATCTAAAGCCAGAGACAGACTAGTTTTTTACCAACGGCATCTATGGGACTATGTTTTTATTTTTTGTTTACTTTGGGGCTAAATAATTGGCATGTTATATACAATCTTCGAAAAAGGAATCGATTTTTGTTGATCAATTGATTCAACTAATCGATTCCAGTATCCATTATTATTTCTCATTCGAATGTCTTCAGACACTCAAAAGTAAAAGATAAAACTACTTTGTGGTAAATGTGGTAATGCATAAATATATCAACGCTTCAAATAAACAAATATAATTCAAGCAAAAATCTAATAAAGTAATGGCTCAAAAGACTTAGTTCCAAGTCAAAAACATTCCAAAAAACTATCGGGTGAGTGGTGACTCCAGAGACTCTGTCAATCATTCACTCACTCTGCGTCTGCGGCTGTTTTTGTGTGTTCTCCGATTTTGCTCTTCCGTTCGATAAAAAATCTACCTCGGCTTCGTTTTAAGGATATTGATAGTGTCGTTTTATTTCGTGACTTCGGCTTTTTTCTAACAAGGACTTGACTGTGTTTTGTGATTTGGACTTTTCGTTCGTGATACAAAATGTTGCGTTGCCTGAACTGCGGGATACGCGTTCAACGAATACAGAGGCATGTTGTTACAGCTCTGCCTCAAGAGTTGCTAATAATCTTATCTATTTGGCTGAGAATTGAACATGTAAGTATCTTATCTGCAGGGCAGTTTAGTAGAGTATGCGTGCACGATAACTTGAAATGTGAGTGCGAGACCTCACTGTATAAAAAAATAAAATATTATTCAATACAATCGAACTTCAGGTCTTAACTTATCGTGGACGCGTGAGATTACATATCAGTCTGTCTACTTACCACCTAACTTATGGTATGTGACAACTACTTAACAACCATTGTTTTGTTTTCAGCTTCCCATGGAAGATGTATTATGTCATACTTGTTATGTATTGTTACAAAATGCTGATGTAAACACACCTAGAATATTAGGTCATACTAATATCTGTGCTGGCTGTGGCTGTTCCTTGAATGAAGCTAGACTTCACTCTCTCGAAGTAAATGGACCATTTTATGAATATTTTCCATGGATTACATCAATACAGGTATTTATCTGAATCCTTATACACCTATTACTACTTATATTGAATATGGTTACTGGTAATAACATATAAAACATATTAGAAAATAATCCTTATAACTATAATTCGAGGGTATAGTGCTCAAACCCAATAAGTACGAAATTGCCACTTTCAAGATATTCATTATTTAAGTTTTAAGGACAAAAATACCTATGTTATTCAAATAATATTGTTATAATGACTATTTGTGGTAAAAGTGTGTACATTGATTTAATGTAAAACAGTATTTTTAAGTTTCTGAGGTGGTCCATTTCATCTTAAAAAATATATAATTTACAAAGGGCACCAACTTATTGGGTTTTAGGTCTAGAGACATTAAACATTAATGTACTTTAATACATGGTTTATTTGAAGAATCACAAAAAAAAAAACAAGATAAATCATTCTTCGTCACTTTCGAAGGCTTTTGGTTTGGGGTACATCTTCATATCACCTATCCCTGCATGGAGTTCTTCTGGTATGATAAGTTTTTCGCACATACCCTCGTTATATTTTCTTATGATAAAATGAACCACCTCAGAAACTTAAAAATACTGTTTTACACTAATTCAATGAACACACTTTTACCACAAATACTCATTTTAATGATATTATTTGAATAATATAAGTATTTTTGTCCATAAAACTTAAATATTGACAATCTCGAAAGTGACAATTTCGTTCTTATTGGGTTTGAACACTATACCCTCGATATTATTTATCAAGATAACACACTTTAGAGGGTTCCAGTTTTTAAGTTTTGATTAAATGCGGTCACGTTATTACCTCAACTAATTTTCTTTATACTGCAAATTCCGCTTATTGGATTAGACCACTGGAAAGAGCGTCAAAAATGCATGAAGAAATACTAATAAAATGATTTTTGATTTTTCGACACTTATTGGGTTTTAACACTATAGTGGAAGTAGTTTTTAAAATGACAAACATTTGATGCATTTTTTAATCATACCTTAGATAAATGTCAGAGCTCTCTTGGTTGGTATTTTTTTTATTCAACTTAGTTATTTAAGAGATTGTGCGTTTTATAATTTTTTTTTATATTGCTTTATTTAACAATGGTAATTATTTTCAGAATGGAAGAGATAGCTATGCTGTTTGTCATAATTGTTGGCGGCGAGCTAGCCGACAAGCTGCCCAAGATTCTCAACGAGAAATGGCTACACCACAGTTACCACCTGCCACTACCCCTGCACCTGCACCTGGCCCTGGCCCTGCACCTGCACCTGCCCCTGGCCCTGCACCTGCGCCTGGCCCTGCCCCTCTACTGGCCCGTCCTCAACCGGCCCCTGTCTTTTTACCTCATTACAAGAGAGCTGCTAGTACATCACGACACTGCATTTATTCCGACTGTGGTAATGCATCCATGCATTTAATACCACAGTTTATTAAAAAAATGTTAATTACAGAACATAACTTTTATGTGCCCCGGTTTGCACGTGTTTGTCAACATCATCTGTTTTCAAATACTTGGCAAGAATTACCAGAACAATCATCTACAATATCAAGTTTTACTATTAATCAAATAGAAGATTTAATTGATATTGCAAAACAAAAAACTGTCACATTTGATTTTGAATGTGTAGGAGAAATGCCCAACCACATATGTCATTATTGGACTGGTCTCGAAGTGTCCGAATTTGTTAATTTATTTAATGAGTTACCTTTAGCTAATGTGGTACCATCACCAAAAACTGCTTTAGCTATTTTTTTAATTAAAATGCGGACAGGGGACAGTAACAAGAGGTTGTCTTCTTTATTTAATATACCTCGATCAACTATGGAGAGGCACATGAACAAAGTACGCTCATGTTTTATGGAACATTTTGTACCATTACATATTGGGTTGCAACATCTTACTAGACAAGATGTCATAAGAAGAAACCTCAGTATTCCAAATGCTTTTTTTGGCAATCCAAATGACTCTGATGAAACAAGACCTGCAATCACAATATGTGATGGTACTTACATATATACCTATTGAAAAGAGTTCCAATTACTTTTACCAAAAGGAAACTTATAGTTTACATAAGTATTTGAACCTGGTCAAACCATTTCTTTGTGTGTGTACTGATGGACATATTATTGATGTGATAGGTCCTTATGCTGCCACTCAGACTGATGCCGAAATCATGAAAGATTTATTTAGTGATGAAACAGGGCCCATGCGAACCTTTTACAGAGAGGGAGATGTATTTATACTTGACCGAGGGTTTAGAGATGCAATTCCACTGTTGGAGGCCTGCAATTACAATGTGCAGAAGCCTGAGTCGTTAAATGAGGGAGAACACCAGTTAACAACCATTCAGGCGAATAAAAGTCGATTAGTGACATTATGTCGATGGGTAGTCGAAGTAGTTAACGGACGGTTTAAAAGAGACTATAAATTATTTCGCCAGGAGTTTTTTAATAGAGCTCATGCGCATTTAATAAATGATTTTAAAATTGCAGGTGCATTAATTAATAGATTCCATCCCACAATCCAAGATCGGCCAGATTCTGCTCTTATAATAGAAAGGGCCATGAGGTATCTACATACCCCAAATTATTTGGCAGAATTTGTCAGAACTTATAATTTAAATAGGCGATCAGTCATGTTTAGACGCATCGATGGGAGGTTTCCTCAGTTAAATATGTTTCCCGTATTTAGTTACTCTGAATTAATTATTTTCGCTTTGGGCCCATATCAGGTCAAACAAGCACGGTCATATTATGGCGAACATGTTCGGCAAAATGGGTTATACGAAATAGAAATATGTCCCGAGCTGGAACACTCAGATGAAATGGTTGCGGCCGTTGGAGGAAATAGACCTTATTTAATGAGGGGTCGAATACAATCGCGCCATGTTGGTCGGCGTAAATATTTCACTTATATTTTATTCGATGCACAACCATCTAGTAATAATTGTTTAGATACCATTTTAGGATACTGTTGTAACTGTCTCGTAGGTAACAGAACAGTAGGATGCTGTTGCCACGTCATGGCCATAATATGGTATTTGGGATGGGCTAGATATGAAACCAATTTAACAGCACCAGCATCATATTTAGATAACATATTACTTGTTATTGAAGAATAAATCAATAAACACTTATACTTCTTTTTATTTTTTTCGAAACCTGTACCATTTCACCACAAACCTTTAATACAGTGACAAACCGGTATTTTGTCAGTCCTAAAACATTATTTTACCCCATTTAATTGAATTGAAACAATAGAAAAGGTAAACAACCTACTAATAGTTGTAAATACTTAACAGACAGTACTTAATACAATTATATTAAGTATTTGAGTCAAGCAGTTAATTGATGTCAATTATATATAAAAACATATGAAAAAGTAGTACAACATACAACCTGTTCGATTTTATTGCAATATGCTTTTATAATCTCATCAGAAATACCGGTTTGTTATGAGGTACTGGTCTCTTTCCATATTATTATTTACTCGAGTACCTACTTAAGTTTTGCATCTAACCAAATTGTTTTCACATTTATATTAATGGAGATACTATGGAGACAGACTAGATAATTCCAAATAACTGAAATGTTTACAGACGTTTAAGTCTAGCCTAGCCTAAGTGATGATTATGAAGTTCCTAGTGGAAAACTAATAGCAATGCTGTCTGTAAACGATAAAATGTATAAACAATACCAGTAGGCAGTTATCATGTTTAACGTCCAATAACTTTTCAATCAGTGCTTTATATGACATTAAATCTAGATATCATAACAATACTGTTAATAAGCTATCGTATGACATAGAGCTGCAATTTGGGCATTGCATGGCATTGCTGACTTTCACCTCCATACTAATATGGGCATGGTCCTTTTGATTCGTCGGAGAACATAACTTTTGACCAATCTTCAATACTCCAATTTACGTGGCTCTGGGCATATCTTAGTCTTGAAATACGATGCCCACGCTCCAGTTTAGGGCCGTTTGCAGGTCTAAGGGGTTTTAAGTTAGATTCAGCAAGCCGACGTCTTACTGTCCATGCACTTGGGTTACTTCCTCCGAGGCGTCGAAACTGATTGGTGAGTTCAGTTCCTGTGAGAAAGCGATTTCGAAGCATGGTGTTCACCAAGTATCTGTCTTCTCGTGCTGTGGTACACCTGGTTCTGCCCGTTCCTGGTCTGCGTAGGTTAGAACCAGTTTCTTCGTAACGTCGGAGAACTCTTTGTACTGTTGACAGCGACACACCGACAGTCCTGGCTGTATCGCGCTGACTCCGGCCGGTTTCCAGCATTGTAAGTATTCTGGTGCATTCTTCAGGCGTAAGCGACATAATTTCAGCTTGAATAATGAATATAGAGCACTATCAACATGGTTTATGTACCCACATAAATGACAGATTACAAACAAAAGCAAAACCAAATGCTGTAATTTCGTAGTTCCATCTTCGAAAGTGGCCCTTTTTCAAATTTGATTTTTTTATGATATAACTTTACAATAACTAAGAAGTTTTAATACCTTCATTTAAGGAGTATTACATTGTCTATTAAATACAATTTATTGCATTAACCTAGCATTTTCAGTTTCCGAGATTTTTAGGATTCTTTAAGTGACTCGGATTCATTGCTCTCGAGTGTATAAACTAAGCAATGGCGTAACAAGGATATTCATCGAAGGTAATTGTTCAACCAAAAAATAACACGCGATAAAGACAAAGCAATAAATAGGTACTTACTTTGTTTGAATGTTTGCAAGAAAATTGTCGTCCATGTTTTTATTTTCTCACAAATAGCTCACCAGAATCCGAAAAAGTATATTAAAAATTAAAAAAAGCTGTCTTGAAAAATTTCGTTGTTTACAACAGACATAAATGAAATGAAGTGACACTGATGACAGCACTAGACAAACGAGTTTTTACGATTATGTTTAGTGTTGCCATATTTAAAAATGTTACCCGCATCGAATTTGGGGTAAATCACGCCTCATTTGACTTGCAACCCCATTAACTTTAACAAAGCTGATGAATTCGCTGTGGCAACTCATTTTGCTAAACCCGTTAAAGTCAGCGTTACTGTTAGTGTTAAATTTGACACAAACCTTAACTTTGACTTCTTCTATGGCGCAACTCAGCCTTAGAATATGCTCTTTTATAGCAGTTTCTTGTTGTTCTGTAAAAACCGGTTTTCTTCCCATTCTGGTAAATTTTATTGACCGACTGTTACTGGATCGCTTCACATAATCAGATAGGGTCATGACAGGAATGCCGTACAAAGCAGCTGTTGGTCTTAATTTAGATCCACTTTGTACGGCTTTTACTGCAGTTTTCATTTTTCTGGGCGACCAGAGACATTTCTGTTTTGGATTCATCTGAAACAAGTAAATTTTAATAAGTTAATATTTAAAAAAAACATTTTTAAAACAAGCTTTTATATGGGACGATAATATTAGGATAAGAGGAATTAGTTCTAATTCAGTTTGCAAGCAAATATTTATTTTTATTTTTTTATTCATCAATAGGCACGCGTTTGACCACCATCTCACCTGTTACAAGCATAAATACCTACATACATACAGTGCAAGTTTAATAAAAGCTTGTAAAAACAAACGAACACCATATTCTTGTCTTGTTATGTTATGGCGGGTAATATCGTACAGTGTACGAAATTATCCGAAACCAAATGTTGAACTTCAACGATCTTTATTTACGCAATAAAGTGATCAACCAGCCATAATGGACACCCTAATATACCTACAAATGAACTACAACACCGTCACTAAGTTATTTCATAAAAAATATGCACTTACCGCTTATTTTGTGACAGGCAAAATCTGTAAATCCGAACGCGAAAACACTTTCCAACTAATCTCGTCGGCGACGCAGCCCGGACTGACGCAGTGAGTTGTGGAGGGACAAAACTTCATTCAACGAATACGTTTGACAGTGACAAACGCATTTATCTTACTAACTTCACTCTAAATTACGACGTACGAAATTACACTCTGTACGGTACTACCCTCCGCTCCCCTATGTATGCATTACCCGCTGTACTTTTTTTGGCGGCGGTTCATTAATATTACCATAATTAGTATTAGTAGCAATCCTGCTGTGTCTCCCTGTCTCGCCACCACTAATACTCAAATACTCAAACTTTATTTGCATTCCACAATGTGTACTTAGGTGGTAAATTAAAAATGAGATCATTATGGACCCTGTCGGGCACAGCAAAAGACAAAGATATAGTAGGAGAAAGGAAGCTTTAAAAATAGAAAAAAAAATGAAAAATAATAATATATCTAAAATAAATCCAATAATACCATAATAAGAATTCTTTATAAATACACATAGAAATTTTATACATTATTAAATTATATTTTATCGTTTAAATATTCATGAATGTTATAATAGCATTTTTCTGTTAAAAAATGTTTTAAGTAGTTTTTTTATAAACATGTTTAATTTTTCTTCTTTTTTTATTATTTCAGGTAGTTTATTATATATTTTTATAGACATTACGTAGGGGCTTGTTGAGTGTATTTTTAGTCGAGATTGCGGAATGTTTAATCTTGATTTGTGTCGGAGTGTGAAACGTGATTGTATATCTTCGCGCTTTGTGTAAAACTCTTGATATTTATGAACAAATTTGCAGGTTTCTAATATGTTTACAACGTGTAACAGAATAAACGCAATTTCTGAAAGTAGTTTGTTCAGAATCGGCTTCTGAATCGATTTCCGTCATCAAAAATAGGTGTTAAATTTTGACGGAAAAATCTTTTAAATGACTTAATTTAGAAACACAGTATCATGACAAATTAATACAATCCTTAATTCAAGGAAATTGAACCTTAACTCAGAGCAATATGGGCTACTTAAACGCACGACATTATTTGTATTTCGCTCACAGGTCGTAATACACACACGTAAATAATATCAATGCATTTTACAATAAAAGTAGTGTGCGTCAAATTAAATAGGTAATTTTGTTGGAATTTAAGTAAAACAGTTAAGTTTTAGAATATAATAGCTTTATTTGATTAAGCTCACAACGGTAATATGTTTTCCCTCCACCATAGATTCAGTACAGACTAATTATAATAAGTATCGGCGCGCCAGTGCTGCCACCATAAAAACTAGATTACATTGCGTTCTACCAACACCCCCCCTCAATGTAATCCCTACATCACCTTAACTAAAATAAAAGGCAAGAAATTTAAACATTATTTCCTTTTTGTTTTACTGACCATACAAGCCGCAGTTATATATGAACTTTGTTAACAAATTTTTATTTAAAGCCTTAGTAAACATATCGGCAGTCTGATCCTCTGTTTTAATATATTTTAACAACAGTTTACCATCTTTTATTAACTCCTTTATACAACGTGGCGCTACAATGGTGACTTTAATTTAATACACGGGTAGGGCTAGTGCCCATTAACCATATAAATATTGATAGGTTAAAATAATACGTAAACTGAAAAAAAAAATTTTTCAAACAAACTAAATAATAAAAAAGTCATTAAAATTGGGATCACCCTTGCAAAAATTCATTCATGAAATTACTTACCTAGCTCGCTTACGTTAACTCGGAGCGGCAATGTGTCGGTTCGCGGGCTGGCAACCGCGCATCGCGTCTTGTACCTACTCGTGATCGGTCCGATTCTTTGACGGCATATTATCAAAGAAACCGAGCGGCGCAAGTGGTACAAACACTTATCACATCACCCTCTCTTGTTACTATTAGTAATAACTGTCATCACTAATCACTGCCATCACGATCATAAGTTTACACAAGCACTAATAGCACAAATAAATGCGTCCGTATCGCAAGAGGTGTAAACGTACCTACTAGATAAGAAAACGAAAACCAATCAAAGTGTCTTTATCGCAGTACCATGATCTAATTACTATCCTAATTACACAAAAAGAAATAAATAAAACAATAGCTAAGAGTCTTTTTCGCGACGTAATTATGCGCACTAGTGTAAATAAGTGCGTCAAGGACACGGGTTCGACTAGCACTAGAAAAGCAAAAAAAGAATTCGTGTTCGGTGCGGCGGGTGGGTGGAAGGGAGAGCGCGCGTCGCCTGCGCTGCTCGCCAACAAAGGAAATTTCCTTAAATTCGCCTACTCTATGCATTTGTTTCATCCTAATAGTATTGCTTATTCGTTTTAATTTCATTGATGCGAAGTTATGATCCGTGACCGAGGGAAATGACCGCTGCGCGACAGTTCTTTAAGTACAGGTTGCTCTAAGATGCTATTTCCTAAATTCTTTAATAAATCTGTAAATAATAACGTTTAATGGAAATAAAAAATTGTCATGAAACGAAAATGTGAAAACGTATATGTGTGTTAAATTAAGGTCACCATTGCAGCGCCACGCTGTATAATGGAATCTTATGTCTATGTGTTTTAATCGCTTAACACTGTCAGTACTAGCTGACATTATGGCACTTTGACTGTCGCTATACATCACAATAGGACACACTTGATCAATATTAAAGTCTTTTAATAGATTCATGAGCCAGCAGGCTTCACTTGCAGCAATGCTTATCGCTACATATCCAGACTGTGTAGATGACAAGCTGACACTGGCTTGTTTTTTAGAACACCAATTTATTAAACAATTTGCATAAAAGAGACAGTAGCCAGTAGTTGACTTCCTATCTTTTAAATTCCCACCCCAGTCAGCATCACAATATCCCACCAATGTGTCATTATTACACTTATACACTAGAGAGTAATTAATTGTATGTTTTATGTACCTAAGTACTCTTTTTAAGGCCATTAACAAAGTTGTGTTTGCATTATTTTGATAGCGGCTTAAAATTGACACAGCAACACAAATATCTGGCCTTGTTCCTAATGCTGCATAAGACAAGCTGCCTATAATTCTTCTACATTTCTTTTCAATGTTCTTATCAGCTACAGAATTATTTTGTTCTAAAATTTTAGCATTAAAATTTAGATCCATAGGGGTAGACATTTCTTTGCAATTTTGCATTTCAAATCTTTGTAACACATTTTCAAGATATTCCTTTTGACTTAATTTGGTAATCCCATTATTGAGATCCTGCGTTACATGTATGCCTAGGAAATTTGACACTGAACCTAGGTCTTTCATTTTAAATTCTCTGTTTAACATTGACTTAAGGTCACATATATCAGAATTATTATTTCCAAAAATTAATAAGTCATCAACATACAGCAAAACATAATATATGTTTTTGAGTTACCATTACCCTTTGTATAGAAACAAGAGTCACTTTGGGATCTTAAGAAACCTTGTTGTATTATTACAGAATTAAACTTGTCATTCCAATATTTTGGTGATTTTTTTTAAACCATATAAAGACTTCTTCAATTTAACTACATTTTTATCACCACTATAAGCCCCTTCGGGTAACTCTAAATACACATTTTCATCTATGTTTCCATATAGAAAAGCTCCGGTGACATCCATTTGATATATAGGTAAGCATAGTTTTGTAGCAATGGAAACAAACAACCTGAAGGTTGACAAGTTAGCTACCGGTGCATAAATTTCACACAAGTTAAGTACATCAGTTTGTTCAAAACCCCTAGCTACCAACCTAGCTTTATATTGGTCACCGCCACTTGAATTTTTAATTTTAAACACCCACTTACTACTTACAGTCTTTTCACCAACAGGCTTCTCACTAAACTCCCAAGTATTGTTTTCTTTCAGGGTCTCCAGTTCTCTCTCTATAGCCTTTTGCCATTTGCTGGCGTCCTTCCCACGCATAGCTTCTTGATATGTTTTTGGTTCATTTCTTGTGGTAAAGACATGATGACACTTATAGAATGATGTCTGCTTCCTCACACGGGTACTTTTCTGACGTGGTGGTATGTTGTCATCGCCTTCATCACTGGAACCCTCTTCACTGGTGCATGGTACGTATGTACTTTCATCACTCTCTAAGGTATCTATAGATTCATTTGGACTAACTAGAATTTGTCTAGGTAGTTGTTCACTTTCACTGGATACCACTTTCTCTACACTGTCACTAGACGGTCGCTCTCCTTCCATAGGCTTCTCTGCCTCATCCTCTTTAGTCTTATCTGATGTGTCCGTGTCATAATCTAACAGGGTTACCTGTTCCTTTCCTTCTTGATGCTGCTCTAGGAAAACAACATCCCTCTTTATTTGAACACTGTTGTTCTTTGGGACATACACTCTGTAGCCCTTCACCTCTTCTCCATAGCCAACCATCATTCCTTTATCTCCTTTTGAGTCCCACTTTTTCCTCTTTTCTTTTGGGATATGGACATAAACAGGAGTTCCAAAGATTTTTAATCTATTTAAATCATATTGTTTGTTGGTCCATGTCTCATATGGGGTTTTTCCAATCTCATTGCTGTTACTGGTTCTGTTCAAAACATAGGCTGCAGTTTTTACTGCTTCTGCCCATAGCTTCTTTGGTAAAGCTTCCGCACACAACATAGTTCTTGCTGCTTCTGTCAGGGTCCTTATTTCCCTTTCACTTTTTCCGTTCTGTTCGGCCGTATATGGTACTGTAGTTTGATGTATTATGCCACGCTTTGAAAACAAATCTTGAACTTCTTTATTCACAAATTCTAATCCATTATCTGATCGGAAATACAACACTTTATTGTTTGTTGTATTCTCAGCTTTATTTATGAAATTCTCAATGCATTTCTTCACTTCGTCTTTCCCTTTAACACAGTAAACAGATCTGAAGTTTGAGTAGTCATCTTTCAGGATTACGAAATATCTGGATCCTCCCACAGACGGCACCTCCATCGGCCCGCATGTGTCTGCATGTATCAATTCACAGGTCCTAGTTGTCTTTGTTTCACTTGCACTGAAAGGCAAACGGTGTATTTTGCCCTCCAAACAGCCTTCACACTTTATATCCGCATCGTCCTTCACTACAATATTATTATTTGTAAGCACCTTCTTAACTTGTTGCAAGTTTTGGTGAGCCATTTTCTTGTGCCAATCTTTTAGACTCGATTGCACTTGAGCCACATTTGCTTTTCCATGCTTGTAACGCACGTCCATCCAATAATTTTCGGAATCGCCGTTAGCAACCGCGCACACTTTATTGTCTTTATAGAACTTGCATACTTTATCGTCCGCGACCATAACATAACCTCTTCTTGTAATGCGCTTGACAGATAGCAAGTTTGTTTTTAATTCCGGAACAAACAAAACGTCATCTATGGTCGTGTCTATCCAAGTGTTGCCGTCATAGACTTGCACCGCCATCTGTCCGCAACCATGCACAACGCATGTAGTACCGTTACCTACAGTAACAGATTTAATCGGCGAAGATGTCGTAAATGTCGTAAATAAAACACGATTACGGCACATATGTTCACTTGCACCCGTGTCCACTAGCCACTGTGCATGTTGAAAATGTCCACTTGAACTCACGGTTACGAACGCGTTACTTTCTTTGTCCTTATTTTTCCTAAACCAGCACTCACTTTTTAAATGTCCCAACTTCTTGCAGTAAAAACACTTTTTAACCGATTATTTAGTCTCACTGTCCGAAACATAGTTTCGTTTATTATGGCACTCACTTTGAAAATGCCCCTTGTTATTGCACTTATAACACTTAATGTCTTTCTTCGCAACGTAAGCCGTTGACTGCGAAGGCACATCGCTTTTATCTTTTAACCGCTCCTCTTCTATTAACAATCTAGCGACGAGATTATCATAGGTTTGTTTATCATCTGGCGCTGATTCCCACGCGGATACAAAATGCTTGTAGTATTCTGGAAGTGACATCAATACTTTTGTTATGACGAACTTTTCGGAAATATCTTCTCCCATTTGCTTCAGCTGATTTTTCAATTCTTCAATTTTGGATAAAAACGTAGACATCTCGGTTCCTTCTCCGTACTTATATTGAAAAAATCGCTGTTGCACGATATGGATGCTTGTATCCGATTTTTGTTCGTAAACACTAGCCAGTTTCTTCCACATTTCCGCGGACGTAGTACACGTAATGATGTGCATCATAGCATTTTCTGACATTCTTGTTACAAGCCATGTTTGTGCTTTTGCGTCCTGCTGTTCCCATTTCGGTATTTCAGTCGCGACTTCCGGCTTGACCTTTGTCCCCTGCACCACTTCTAGAAGGTCATGACTCCGTAGCAAAATCATAGATTGGAATTTCCACACATTCCAATTTGATGCTCCCTCCAACTTGATGTGGTTCCCGGGCTGTTTATTTTCTTCCATGGTGTGTTTTTCTCAACTCCCTGCTCGTCCCGTCCTTGCCTCGCAAGTAATTTCCTTCCCGCCGACTTAACCTCAAAACTGCGCGCAACGTGCTGCGCTAGTGCCGACAGTATTTTTCTTCGACGAAAGTGTCCGACCTCAAATGTTTTACTTTATTCTATAGGATTATGTGCCTGGGCCCATAACCTGTTGGAAATTAAGTAAAACAGTTAAGTTTTAGAATATAATAGCTTTATTTGATTAAGCTCACAACGGTAATATGTTTTCCCTCCACCATAGATTCAGTACAGACTAATTATAATAAGTATCGGCGCGACAGTGCTGCCACCATAAAAACTATATTACATTGCGTTCTACCAACAAATTTAAAGGAATTTCAACTTTATCTCCAATGTGTAAGGCTTGTTTGAATGCACGACCAAACTTAGTGCGGTCATCAGAGTAGCCGCCCTACACACACACAAACAGATTTTAGGCATTATTACAAAATAAAATTATTGAATTTGAAGAAATTTGAAACTTATTGCAAAGAAATAAAGCAATTGTCGGCAACCTCTTTGACATTTCTGCGAAATGCCGACATACGCGCCGCCGCTACCGCCGAATAACATGAGTACCTAACATTAAAAGCTAGTCATCCGCCGGTAGCGACCTAGTGTAGTTGTTCTTCAGTTTACTTCCGTGACATTTTTGATTCCGTGCGCGATGACTTTCCGGTACACCAACATACAATACACGGAGATGGTGAGAACCCTGGCTCGCTGTCTTGATAATGTCGCGTTAGCTTGTCGGGAGTTCAATGACCGTTTTGGCTGCAGTGTGAGCGCCAGGACGATGCTGGCTGCAACTCAGCGACTGAGGGACTCTGGGACGTTCCTTCCTAATACGGCTTTGGACAGAGGGACGAATGTGCGGACTACTCGTCTGCAAGAGCGTATTCTCGACCATTTCGATGAACATCCAGAGGACAGCTCGAGAGAAACAGCACCCCAGTTCGACTGCAGCCACATGTACGTGTGGCGAACGTTGCGTGCTGATGGTGAACACCCATATCATCTTCGACGGTGTCAAGACCTAACGCCGGCCGACAACTTGCCACGACTAGAATTCAGTAGGTGGTTGTTGGAGAACTGGCAACAGAACATTCTTTGGACGGACGAGAGTACCTTCACGCGTGTTGGCATTTACAACCAGCACAACCAGCATTTGTGGCGGCATGAGAATCCACATGCTTGCCGTGTGGATTCGTTCCAGCATAGGTTCTCCGTCAACGTGTGGGCTGGTATACTCGGAACATTCATACTCGGCCCCATTTTCCTTCCACGGTTGACCGGAGATACCTACCTGCGGTTCTTGCAGGAGACATTGCCGGACTTACTGGATGGCGTCCCTGTCGGTCTTTCACGTGACATGTATTACCAGCAAGAGGGTGCTCCCGCGCATTTCACGTGGACCGTTCGACGGCATCTGGATGCGGAGTATGGCAGTCGCTGGATAGGTCGCGGAGGACCTGTGCCGTGGCCTCCCAGATCGCCAGACTTAACACCGCTAGACTTTTTTTTGTGGGGTCGTATAAAATCGCTCGTGTACGTCAGTCAATCTACAAGTGTCGAGGAGCTAAAAACAAAAATTCAACAAGCATTTGTGACGGTGAAAAGTGATACTGAAGTGCTTACAAAATTGAAATACAATTTAAGAAAGCGTGCTAATAAGTGCATAGATCAAGGCGGCGGTCATTTTGAAACTTTAATGAAAGTGGATCGCAGAAATAGTGCAAATTAATAACCTAAGTGTTAAGTGTAAATAGTCCAGTTCTGTAAGTACCTACTTCTTCCTATCAATACGATTGTATTCTAATCACTGTAAACATTGTTATTATAATCTTTTAAACACGCCGTCTTTGCATATGTTTGTGGTACAAACAATAAATTGGACCTACCTAAACAAACGTACGGGATCGCGGGATTCGCGGGGGTGCAATCTCGAAAGATAGGTAGGTAGATAAAAACGGCAAGCAGCGGCGCGCGGCGCGGTGCGTAGAGACTAAATTCAAAGCCTGTGAAAGTTTGATAGAAAAAAAAAATTTTACGCGGTGATATCGCGTATCAATATCACATCTAGCTAATGTTCGGTAATTTAATTATCGTTCATACGGCCATAGGTAGTTATCTAATGCCTACATTAGAACTAGGCACTCAGCGTAGGCGCGCGCGCCGCTACAATTGAACAAACATACCTAATTTTTAGGTCCATGATACACACGTGCACATGAATAATATCAAAGCTATTTACATTTGGATTCGAGCGCGTTTAATAAAACAGTTGATGTAAGAGAATTTAATCCTTCCGTCCAAATAATAAGGCTTATTGAAATGCAAGACCGATTTGTATTCCGCATGTCTCAGTAATCGATTTGTTGAAAAATGTCGAAATAGGTAGTAGACAATTTTCTGGTTCCTACGAGCTACGTCCTTTGCAAATGACCCTTTGAAATCGCGCGCGCGCGCGCGCTACCTCCGGGCTGCCGGCCGGCCATCTTCAAAGTAAGTAGGTATTTTTTCATGCGCAGCAAAGTTTGCTGTTTGTGATTAAAATCTTGTAAGCACTGATTTTTGTTTCACGTAATTAGCAGTAAACACGCTTATCAGAGGTAGCTAATAATATCGCGAAAGTTACGCATCTGAGATAAATATTTTTTACCCGCGTATGCCGCACGGAGTCCGGGCGCTTCGCCCTTCGTTAGTTTCGAAGTTCGGGTAAAATGTCGCTGTTTTAAATGCATCCCCCGTTACTAAGCGTAGTCTTAGATTCATGTTGATAATTTCACTTGCTAGAAAATTATCAATCATTACACTGTAAACTCAATTAAGTATCAAAATTTATTCATTCATAATATCAGTCTGTGACATTTTAGGTACTTTTTTTTTTTTACTATCGATAGGCGCGCGTTTGACCACAATCTCACCTGATGTAAGTAAAATTCGTTAATTGAACTAACTCACATCTAATGCCTACAGCTATGGTCAGCTGGCGGGCGCTCGAATGTGCGTGTCGCGTCGGCTGCTAACATTGCATTAGTGTGTGTGTAGGCATATTGCTGCACATACGTTTTGCGTTTAGTAAGGATAACTATTTTATAAAAAACGACCAGGTTTGGTTTAAATTTATTTAATTACGGGTGTTGTTTTAGACTTATAATTTTATATTCTAATTGGGGTGTCTGAGGTATTGCGCTTTATCCGTTACACGTTGTATACTGGGGAGTGTTAAGATATTATAATTTTGGAAGTCAGGTTTGCAGCTGTCGGTTTGATTAATATTTGCCAGAATTCTAACTAATTTTTTTTGAAGGATAAATAGTGAGGGTGCATCTGTGCTATTTCCCCAAAGGGTAACACCATAGCTTAGCCATGCATACGCATATGCATAGTAGGTTGTGAGCGCTGTTTGAAGATTGGTGGTTTTCTTTATTTCATTTCAGAAATTTTTGATCTAAGTTTTTGTATGTGGGATTTCCAATTTATATGAGTATCCAAATTGAGACCAAGTAGCGTAAATTCTTTAACAGTTTCTATTTTTTGGTTATTAAAAGTAAAATCAGTATTTAATGGTGTTTTCTGATGGGGATGAAAGGTTATAAGTTTAGTTTTGGAATAATTTATTTCGAGGTTGTGTGCGTTCATCCAAGTGATGGTTTTAGTGAGGATTGAATTTAGTTCTTCGTTTAGATTTAAATTGTTTTTACATGAGACTAATAGAGAAATGTCATCCGCAAATAAAACACATGGCCCTTCTATGATTTTGGGTAAGTCGTTGATATAGATTAGAAACAAGAGACATCCTATTACGCTTCCTTGGGGTATTGAAGCACTAATTGATTTGCTGATAGATCGAACTTTTTCTATTTCTTTTGACGTGTGATTAAAATATTCAATTTCTACTGTTTGCTCTCTGTTTTTCAAGTAAGATACAAGCCAATCATGGGCTTTTCCACGGATGCCTATTCCGTATAGCTTGTTAAGCAATATATTAAATTGGACTTTGTCGTAGGCTTTGGTCATATCTAGTAATAAACCGACGGCATATTTATTTTTATTAATTATATTAAGTGCTTCTTGAATAAATTTGTAAACTGCCAAAGTTGTTGAGCGGTTTTTGCGAAAACCGTTTTGGCATTCGTCAAATATTTTATATTTCTCGCAATATTTGTATATTCGGTCACAAATGGCTTTTTCAAAGATCTTTGAGGCTGCAGCTAGGAGAGCTAATGCATGCCGTTGCTGATTCAGAATTTCCACCTCCACCGCCAGAATTCTCCTCATGCAAACCTTCGTTTTCACAGGGAACGTTACTCACTACAGATTCAGGCACTGACACAAGGGTTTAGGCATAATTTAAAAAAATATTGTATGCCGAAATGTGTTTTTGTTTTAAGTGAGCTTTTAAATTTGTTATCGTCGATTTAAATGACAACTCGACGACAATAATTGCACACAGCTGTTTTATTGCCTTCACTGGACTTCTCGAAAAAGTTCCAAATTGGTAAATCACTACCGCGAGGCATTTTACTATCTAATTCTTTGTTAGTTAGGCAATTCAAAAGTCCTTATTACTTAACTACCTAACTAATTGTCTAAAACTTATTTACAAATCACAGCCGATGGGGATTCGGGCCCCACTTCCGGCGGCTGGCGCCCAAGCTGATGGGTGCAGCGGGCGCGCTTTCAACGTTGCTTCCTAGCTTGCGGGGCCCGAGCGCCGCCTGTAGGCGGTTGTACGTGGGAATCGTGCGGTCCATGGCCCTGTATGGGGCCCCTGTGTGGGCGATGGACATGACGGCCGGCACTCTCGCCATTCTGCGTAAACCGCAGAGGGCGATGGCCGTCAGAGTCGTCCGCGGGTACCGCACGATTTCCTACGAGGCGGCTTGCGTCCTGGCCGGATCCCCGCCCTGGGACCTAGAGGCGAAAGTACTCGCGTCATTATATCGATGGCGCGAGGAAGAGCGGGCACGGGGCTCGAGGCCGGTGCAGCGGCAGATCGCGCTGCGCCGAGAGGAGCTCCATCAGGTCTTTGTGGCGGAATGGCGGCTAAGGCTTCTGCGCCCTACCGCCGGCCTCGCTACCGTCGAGGCGATCCGGCCAGTACCGGGTAGTAGTCGTTTAGGGTGACGCAGGTGCTGTCGGGGCACGGCTGCTTCGGCAAGTACCTGTGTCGCATAGGCAGGGAGCCGGACGCTCGGTGCCACCATTGCGTCCATTGCGGGGAGGACACGGCGCAACACACGCTCGCCGAGTGTGTAGCTTGGGAGGAGCAGCGCTGTGTCCTCACAAATGAAGTAGGAGGCGATCTGTCGCTGCCGGCCGTAGTGCGGAGGATGGTCGGTAGCGCAGAGTCGTGGGACGCGGTGGTGTCCTTCTGCGAGGACGTGATGTCGCAGAAGGAAACTGCGGAACGGGAGAGGGAGACCTCGACTCCCTTCCCCGGCCGCAGAAGGCGCACCGGGCGCAGGAGAAGGGCGGACAACGCCCTTTTCCGGCCCCCATGAATGGGTCCTGGGGCGTGGGACTTGGGGAAGTCCTCGCCCCCTATTTGATGGACCCGAGGCGAAGGCGCGCGCGGGTGTCGGCGTGCGCCTCTGAGGCGATGCACGGGGTAGTTAAACACCTCACTACCCCGTGCAGGAGACGAGGCCCGGACAGACCGGGCCAGCACTAGTGTGGGGCTGCGGAAGAATTTAGATTCCCGCGGCCCCGCGCGCACGTGCGAGGAGATACCGGGTGGTTTTAGCCGGTAAGAGTCCGGCACGCCCCTCCGCCTTTTCCCCAGGCGGAGGTAGTCCATGAGGATTTCCCTCCGTAAAAAAAAAAAAGGGGTACAAACCTCCCGCTGGCCAACAAATGTGTTGTGGTCACTGCTCCAGTTGAAAGAGAGGTGATCGTCCGATGCCATTTGGCGCAACAAAATGTCTGCCTCGGTATCTTCTTGCGCCAACCACTCCACAGCCTTGGGGTTAAGGTCGTCCGGTATGTGGGCAGACTCCAAATCAGTGAACTCCATTTCACTTAATGCTATATCATTTGCCTCGGTGCGTGTCGTCGTCGTCCTCGTCCTGTAGCCATTGGGCCAAAATGGCATCCGATCGATTTGTACACAGATCTAGAAAAAAGAAAGAAGTTATTTTTGCTGAAGAAACAATAATAACGGTGCAATTGTTTGATGCTGATAATGATTACTTACCAGATACTGCTTTTCGCCTTGGTATTTCGGCGGTAGTGCTGGTGCACGAGGCATTTTTGCTCAAAGTGGAGCCTAGAATAAATATTTAGTTAAAATGTGTTGTAAATTTAAGTCCAAAAAAAGTGATTTCGATTGTTGGATATACATACCCAGTCCAGAAAGGATATTCTTGTTTTGAGGCGCTTTTTTTGAAGCAACCATTTTGACATCGGTTTCTATGAAAATGAGTACAATATTATTTATAGTTTCAAATTTACAAAATCATAGGTAATTTACTCTATAGAAAAACAAAATTATTCTTACTTAGATTGCCAGAAGTCCAGTCCACGTGTAGCGGAGAAAATCCGGGAGCTTCTAAAATACTTTCAAAACTGATAGTGCTGGAAAACAACAAATTATTTTGTTTAATTGCTACAATTATGTGATGAAATATATTTTTTTTATAAAAATGTCTTGTTACCTTGTTGGAGTTAAAAAATCTGGCTTAGATGATGTTGGGACTGGAGATATTGGGATTGGAGATGTTGGAACTGGAGATGGAGGGACTGGAGATATCGGGACTAGATATATCGGGACTGGAGACGTGGGGACTGGAGATGCTGAAAGCAGCCTTTCTTCAATTTTTCTTTGTCTTTCTTAAATTTTTCTTTGTCTTTCTTAAATTTTTCTTTGTCTTTCTTCAATTTTTCTTTGTCTTTCTTCAATTATTCCGTGGACGACATTATAATGATCAAAAGAAGCCACGTAAAGGACCATGCGTCATTTTGGGCCCACTTTTCAACCTTGTCCAACAGTGATGAATTATATGTCATACGAAAGCTCTTGAAGTGTACTTTATTTCATTTTATGGCAGCTAAGTCGAAATCGGGCGCAAAAATAGTTTTTTTTTGCGTTTTTTGATATTTGTTTTGTTTTTATTTTATATTATGATTAGCTGTTTGTCAGTAGCTAGGATTATAAATAACTCTTATTTGACTAAAAATACACTAAAATAGATCAACACATAGGCCGTGTATTGCCCTGGAACATGTTATTTTGGTTTTGAATGATTAGTTAGTTTTGTTTGTACGATCATAATAGCCAACTAACTATGCTACTTAGCGGACGGGGTTTTTTACCTGCTGTAAAAAAACCTGTCTCCAAACTCCGTCACGGAAAAGGGACAACGCTATGAGTCGTGTATAACTCCGTCTCTCTCTTGCACCGGAGCCTGACACGTCATGGTATGGCTCCTGTTTTGTACCTGCGTGCACGCAGGACACAACCCTCCCTTCCCCCGCATTCTTACACCCTTACACAAACGGGGGATGATCATGTCTGTTCAGTCGTTGCTCGTACGTTATTTACGCTCGGTGTAAGTGCTTATTTGTGTTAATCTCGGCTTGTATTACGACTTACTGATCCCGGCTTGTTAATGGACTCTGATATCACTTTGTGTAAAGGATATTGTTGTTTAGTTTTATCTATCATTACCCTGGCTAGCATATGGACATTGATTTAATTGGTTTGTGACTGTTTGCAATGGCAGAAAATTGCTGTGTTATGTGTTTGCGTTCACGTGTTTTGCGGACAAGACGCCATGTTTTAAGAGATGATCTACCTGCGATTCGTCCACAGTTTGCTGAATATGTTCAGCAGAATGCTTTGATCCAGGTATGTACCTACCTATTACTGTATCATATTTTAACATTTCAATATCTCCGACCCAATATCGACTTAATTATGTTACTAAATAAAAAGTTTTTGTATTTATAATCGTTTAATGTTCAAACCTATAACCTACTTTGGATTATTGGTTTGTAAAAGAAGAATAATACAAGAATTTTATTATCAATAGACATAGTAATAATAACCGTCCTGGTGGACGTTCTGCTACACATTTTCTACCTTGACAATTCAAGTGCCTGTAAACGGTTCAATTGAAACAAACGTTTTGAGTTTGAGCTTTAAGTACATCATAACCTATCAGATTTGAACCATCGTCTAAACAAAATAATATTTTGTGAATATGATATCAATCGTCCAAGTTAGAAGTGCACCGATTATATACATATAACACTATCAAAATATCTGTGCACCTTGCTGGAATGCAATGCCTCTCGCAAATTCCCTTTAGCCACACCGCGCTCGCCATGTCGTCACACATACTGTATTAGAGTGCTAATATGACGTCATCGATGCCAGGTGCACAGATATTTTGACCGGGTTGTAAAGATAACAATATATAGAAAAAATAATAGCTAACTTAAAAAAAATCTTTTTGACAAGAGTTCTGCAAGACAGTAATCTAAAGAATAATTAGGAATATCTTTAACGATTTATGTGTTCATAAAATATAATCTTTGCAGGTAGTATTTAATAATACACAACAAGTTTGTCACCGTTGCTGGCAAAGAACCAATGCTGTTGTTATACAACGACCTACAGAGAACACCGATAATGATGGCATTAATGAACAAGGACCTGCGGAAAACGTCCAAGATGATGCCATTAATGAAGAAGGACCTGCGGAAAACGTCCAAGATGATGCCATTAATGAACAAGGACCTGCGGAAAACATCGAAGTTGTTGCTATTAATGAACAAGGACCTGCAGAAAACATCCCAGATGATGCAGTTCGTGTACAAGATCCCGCGGTGCAGAACTTTCAACAATTTTTTTATGCTCCCGAACATGTTAGAGCACCGAACTCTACCAGGCGTTGTATATTTAATTATTGTCACAATATTGAACGTCATAGAATTCTTAACACGATTATTGTAAACGTACTTTGTTCACAACGTTTGTACATCCCTGAAAATGCTAGAGTATGTACCGATCACCTGGAAAGTAACGAATGGCATTTATTACATGAGAATTGTAATGTTTCAAATGAGTTCAATGTTGCACATTTCACAGACATGTCTAATATACTAATATCTGCTGTTAACCGAAGATCGAGATTTGATTTCGAGTTTTTGGAATCAATAAATGACAACGATGTTTTTTTTTGGACTGGACTCACCATCGGCCAATTCAATACAGTATTGGAAGAAACTCCTTCGCTGACACAAACGGTTAATCGTTCGCGCACCGTGATCGGGGTTTACTTAGCTAAACTTAGAACCGGAGAGTCTAACGAAAGATTAGCTACTCTGTTTAATATGTCACGCAGGTCTTTGGAAAGAAAATTAACATTAGCTAGACAACATTTAGTGAGCGATTTTGTAAACATTCATTTAGGTATGGATAATATTTCCAGGCAAAACATGCTTCAAAGGAACTTGTTTTTACCAAAAATGATATATGGTAATGAAGAAAATACAAAAGCTATAATAATATGTGATGGAACATATGTTTATATAGAGAAAAGTAGTAACTTTCTCTTTCAGCGTTTGACCTATAGCCATCATAAGTTTCAAAATCTATTGAAACCTTTTTTAATGGTATGCAGTGACGGTTATATAATAGACGTTCTTGGTCCATACGCTGCAACAACAAGTGATGCGTCGATTATGACTAGCTTATGTGCTAATGAAGATAATACTTTTCATTGGATGTTTCATCAAAACGATGTATTCATTTTAGATAGGGGTTTCAGAGATAGTGTAGTAGATCTTCAGTCATTAGGATATGAACCACATATTCCTCCAACAAAGGATAGAAATGAAAGTCAATTGACGACCGAACAAGCTAATAAAGCAAGATTAGTAACAATATGTCGTTGGGTGGTGGAAGCGGTGAACGGCAAGTTTAAAAATAGGTTTAAATTATTACGCCAAGATTATTTTAATAGAGCATTGCCACATATGTTCATTGATTTTAAAATTGCGGCTTCTCTTATAAATGCTTTTTATAAAGTAGCCATAGACCACCGGCTTAGTCATAACATTTGGAATATTATAAATGAGAAAATCAACTCTCCGAATCTTTTATTTAATTATGTTACACTGAAAAACCTAAACAGGCAAAGGGTAGCATTCATAAGAATGGAAGCTAATCTGCCTCATTTAGAAGATTTTCCCCAGCTAACTGAAGATGATATATTAATGATTTCCTTGGGCTCTTACCAAATTAAACTTGCCAGGTCATACGTTAGTGAAAACTTACGGGATGGTGGTGTATACACAATAGAAATATATCGTGAAAACAATTTAAATGACTTAGAGCAATGCAATATTCAGCAAAATAATGTATGGTTGCTTAGGGGACGTGTACAGTCACGACACGTTAGATCGAGGATGTATTATACCTACGTCTTAATTGACCGTGACCAAGTAGGCAAGGACGCCATTATACAATACTACTGTACATGTCTCACGGGCAGACGCACTATCGGAAGTTGTGCCCATGTCATATCCATAATATGGTACTTGGGACTAGGTAGACATGGGGATGGTTTCCATCGACCAGCAATACATTTAGATGAAATTATTATAGATGCCTTTTAAAAACTGCCTTTTATGGCTGTTATGTGTTTGCGCACACACTTGTGCACTTTAATATGTCCCGCGCAGATGGCTTGTCTCCGCTGAGACTGGCCGCCGTGGTCGAAATTCGGCCAGAAGGACTATTATTTATTATAATTATTATAACTAATACGTTCTAAGACGCGCCGAGAGGCATCACATAGTAGCTGTTAATGTTGAAATAGTCCGCCTCTGTACACTTGTGTGTATAAAACATTTAATAAATAAATAAACTCGTACAAAATAAGTCGTTTTTTATTTGTAAAGAACACTCACATCACAATCACACCTAAAAAATATTGTACAAGACCAAGTCGATATTTATCATTCTTTAATTTTAACCGCCTCTGTGGTCTAGTGAGACCACTTAACTTCAGACCCAGAGGTCCCTGGTTCGATTTCCAGTTTTTTAGGTTTAGTTGGTGGTAGGGCTTGTTCTAAGACCGCCTGGCTAGCTAACGCCATCTTATCTAAGTCTGTCGCCATAGTAACAATGTTAAGCATTGTTGTGTTTCGGCAGTAAGAGGTAAGATAGCCAGTTCCTCTGTGTTTGAAAAGTGGGCCCAGTGTTCATACAAAAGTGCCCATGGTCCTTTTCCAAAATATTGGTACTATAAAATATAGGGTACTATATTTTACCGGATTTCCCAATCCTGCAATTTAGGAGCTGGCGGCGTGGTTGGCGTGCCTGCGATCAACCGACAGGTTTCTCGCTTCGGTGATTGCTTTCTGTAACAATAACCAATGTCAAACCATACAAATAAGACCAAATATGAGTAGTTCCTGCGATATCGTTATAACAGATTTTGACTTTCTTACCGTGACCGCTTACGAGGAGGCGCATCAGGCAGGAGTGAGCGCTCCACTTCTTTTTGGCGTTTTCGCGCCACTAACTCTTGCTTGACCGATGGTGACATTTTGGCCAGTATTTTTTTTGTTTTTGCCATCGCTTGCTTCACCAGCGCGTGCTCTTCTTCGTAGGATCTACAAATAACAGACCTTCGTGTAAAATATAACAAATAAATTGGAAGTGTTATTAATTATGCTATTATTCAATAGAGAATAAAATAATAATAATCACCGAGAAGAAGGTCCTGGTATAGCCAAATCCACCTGAGGTGCATTTTGTGGTGGGGTATCAGTAAACAATTTTCTCGGGGAACAATTACCCCGCCTCCCTGCCCGCCCCCTAGACTGGCCTCTACCTCGCTTGTTTTGTCTATTACTGAAAATATGAAATATTTGCATTTATAATATAATGCTGAAGTGTGTAACACTGAATGACAGGCACACAGGTGATTTGGTGGCTCAAAACCTGGACGATTTACGGGAGGAGTGAGAGATTCCCCGGCTAAAGTTACATGTAATGGTAAGAGATGGTGGATCAAACATGAAGAGAGCTGCCCGTGTGTTACAAGTCAATGATGTTGATTGTACTGTACATCAGTTACAACTGTGTATACGATCGGCTTTGGGAAGTAATGAGTATGTCAAATCGCTGCTGGCCAAATGCAAGCAAATTGCAACACATTTCAATCACTATAACTGCCCAAAATTAACTAAGCGACCTCCAAGAACGTCTAGGCCTATCCAAGCTCGCTGTGGTCCAAGAATGCCCCACGCGATGGAACAATATGTTTCATATGGTTGAACGACTAATTGAAATCAAAGATGCAATAATTCTTTATACCTCTCAGCACCCTAACTTGCCACAACTTGCTCCCAATGACTGGGTACAACTTGAGAGTTGTTCGAAAATTCTAAAACCATTTGACTAAGTGACGAAATCTTTGAGCAGTGCTGAGGCATGCATATCTTCTGTGATCCCGCTAATACACGTCTTAACTTGTACCATGCAGACGTTTTTAAGAGAAACTAATGGAGATTGCCAAATAGTCATCCAAAAAATTACCGAAGAAATTAACACCCGTTTTGGAGAACTACCCAATAAAAACCTTTATGCAATAGCAACTTACCTGGACCCGAAATATAAAACAATTTTTTTTAATGAAATCACCAAGGAACGTATAGAGTCTGAACTGCTCACCTACTTACAAGATCAACAACCAATAAATATCACAGAAGATGAAATGAATATTGAACGTCAACCATCCACGGCGTGACGATTTTTGTTGTTGTTGCATCATCCAGAAGGAAAAAAGGATAAACATTTCGTGAATGTTCGTTTCATACCAATCTCGGGCGAACGCAGCGGACGAATTTGCGATCGTCAATGCATGGCGGTTCGTCTCAGTGACGATGCGCGCCATTACGGAGTCGTCCCAGTACTGCCGGAACGCCTCATACGCATTTTCAGAAGCGACGATCGCCCCAGTTTGTTCCTGAAGAAATTGCTCCCTCGCACCTTGATAATCACCCATGGGTGACCAATCAAAGTGGTTGGAAGTCCCTTCCGGAGCAAAAAAGGACACGACCTCGTCGTCATCCGCATCAACAAACTCTTCTTCATTTTCTACTCTTGTTCTCCTTTCTCTATCTATCTGACGCTCTCTCGCTGCCGCTCTCGCATTCACAATGCTCATAATCTCTACTCTCAACCTCTCAGGCACATCATCATCATTCACATTGACTTCCACCAATCGTTCTCCTCTTACCCACTGGGGGCCAGCACCAGAAGGGTGCTCACGAACCCCCCACGACCCCTACCTCGGCCACCACGTCGCGATGCCCCGCCGCGCCGCGCTGCCCCGCCGCGCCGAGGGCGACTTTGCTGCTGCTGCTCCTCTGCCGCCACGTCTTCTACCACATCTTCCACCTGCTGGAACAGCCCATGTTCATCAGCAAGGTGGAAGACGTGGTCCTCGTCCATATCATCATCGCAGGCGGCAGTGATGATGATATCGGACCTATGATAAAAATAATAAATATTATAACGTGTAATTCACGAAGATAAGGTCTATCATAATTCAAGTTATAACACTTACGATTCAAAAACGGGCGGCGAGCTTGAGCCGACAGCAGCGGAAGTCGATGGCCGTGGCGATGACGATCTTGTCCTATCAAATAAAAGGTTTTCATTTATTATTATTTATTATACAGGAAACCATTTATAATAACAACTATTTATTTTATTACTCACGTCATGGACAGCGGGTTGAAATGGTCGTCGAACATCGACGTAATGGCTCCCAATGGGGGGGCCGTCGATGCCGACGACTCGTCGTTCTGAAAAATAAGAACTTGGATAAAATAACACAATTGAAAGATTCTTGGCCACCATGCTTGTGGCTAACTATACTGAGACAGGCATGACAATTATGTTACAGAGAGGCGGCCTGTGTCACAACAGTTAAAACGTTATAGGATGAATCAATGATTATGCGCTGCATAAAGTTTGCTGAAAGAAAAATTGGTGATTATTAGATTATTACTGACATAGTAGTAATTTCAATATTACCATAATAAACGGCTCGGCCTCGAGATCCACCTCGGCCTCGGGAGCCATCTCGGAATCGGAAGCCTGAGCTTCCTCCTCCTCGACAGCAACCTCGGCTTCGGCAGACCTCTCGGCCTCCGCCAAAAATTCCTCATCGAGGAAGTCGACGTCGTCCTCGTCGTCGTCGGACTCGACGAATTCGAGGATGTCTATTTCCCCGTCTCCATCCTCGTCCTCCTCGTCGTGGAGAATGTCAGCGTACCTCTCTGGAGATACGCCACCTCCGCCGACATTCCAAGAGGCCATCTAGCAATAAAAAATATGGAGTAATATACAAACATGTACCAAATAATTTCTTCAATTTACGTTAGTACTACGCGAACAAACAAACATACAAACATACAGGTCGAAATACATGTCGGTAAAATTTTCCAAAAATAAAAATATTTACGATAAAATTCACTAACACATCAATTTTATCGAAACAGGTCGAAATACATTCGAACGAATGGAGTACTTTCTTTTTTTTTTGAAGTCGGTAAAATTTTCTAAAAAACGAAAAATATTTACGATAAAATTCACGAACTCATCGATTTTATCGACAACATTCGATACGACTGGACAGTACTTGTGCCGCCAATTCAAATGTCAACTGTCAACGGTCAACGAACTTTTTGGCACTCATCATGTAAATGATTGATTTTTTTTAAATATAACATGAGATACACCTCCAATTACCAAGATATATACAGGGTGTCCAGCGGCAGATTTCAAAGTTTGAAAAATTGTAAAAAAAAAAACTACACCTCTAATAAAAAGTATGTTTATTGTAATTTAAAAATAACAAATGCGGATTTCATTTTTTGAAAATCACGTTCTCCAAATGGCGGCCATCGAGCCTGACACACTCTTCGAGTCTAGCACGCATGTTTTCAAAAACGCGTTTACAGAGCGACTGGGGAATCCTGCTGATTTCGGCTCGAATATTTTCTTTAAGCTGTGTCACAGTACACGGATTTGTTTTGTAAACAACGGATTTTAAGTATCCCCATAAGAAAAAGTCACACGGGCTTAAATCTGGTGACCTGGGTGGCCACGGTATGGTGCCGTTTCGGGATATGTTTTTTTCTGGAAATAACTGCCGCACTGCATTCATGGACACATTAGCAGTATGAGCTGTGGCCCCGTCCTGCTGGAACCACGTGTTTCGGTTGAAGTATGGACTATTCTGTAGTTCTAGTCCAAAAAAGTCATTTATCATCTCGGTATATCTCTCCGAATTCACAGTTACAGTTTGACCACTTTGGTTTTCAAAGAAATAAGGCCCTATGATGGCAGATGCAGACATTGCACACCAGACTGTAACTTTAGGTTTATGTAAAGGCTCTTGATGCATTTGTCTTGGGTTGCAGATATCCCAGTAGCGGACATTTTGCTTATTAACATATCCTCCGATGTGAAAGCGGGCTTCGTCACTAAAGAATATGTTACCCATCCGAGTAGCAGTACGAAATCTCAACAACATCACCTCCGCGTAAGTTTTTCTTAATTCAAAGTCAGAATCGTGCAAATCTTGAACGATTTGAATTTTATACGGATGGAGCTTGAGTTTTTTTCGCATTATAATCTGTAAAGTTGATTTCGTAATTCCCAATATCGATGAACGTGCACGAAGTGATAAACGGGGATTTTCAGTGACAGAAACCATAACACGTTCAACATTTTCGTCTGTGGCTACCGTTGGTATAGGTCCTGGTCTGGGTCTATTTAATGTTGATCCTGTAGCTCTGAACTTTGCTACCCATGACTGAATGAGGTTGATCGATGGTCCATCACGTAATCGACGAATACCGTAACGATTATTAAATCGACGGCGTGCTTCAGACAGCGAAAACCCACTCGAAATATACGCCTCGACGGCAAAAGCGCGGTGCTCTCCGCTCCGCTGTTCCATGGCTACTAAAAAATCCGCACCGCTTGCGCTTTGAACGACGCCCCCCGCGCCCCTCTCACGTATTGCGTTCAGAAACTATGTTTGTTCAAACTTTGAAATCTGCCACTGGACACCCTGTATTTATTATTAGTTTGAGATTTTTACAAACCCTACAGATACACTCAATTCATTGTAAAACAGTCAAAATTCGTCAATGATGACGACGTTTGACGACCAGTTTTTTTCGACACATTTCTTATGTATTTATGAGAATAATTAGTGCAAATATTATCTACGACGATGTAATAACTACTTATAAATGAATATTCATACACTCATAGAAGATTACATGCGAAAAAATAACATTTTCAAAAATTTTACGACCTTGATCACGTGTTTTCTCGGAACAATTTCATTGTTCAAAAATGAGATTTTTTGATGGTATTTCGCGATAATATTCTCCATAACGATGTATTATGTACTTCTAAATGAATATTTATCTATTTACTGTCGATTACATACAAAAAACAGTCGTAATTCATCCGAGTCATGACGCTTCCAAACAGATTTGTACACGTAACATTCCTTTGTTCAAAAATATGATTTTACGATGTTATTTCATGAAAAAATTATCTACAACGGTATAATAACTCCTTATAAATGATAATTTAACAACTTACCTTCGAATCTTGCACAAAAACAATAAAAACTGAATTTTTTCTTACGAGTCACTCGCGCACTCCGTTCTGTTTCAAACGTCAGTTTTAACTTTTTTTTTAAATTTTGCATAGAATATATTTTTGCTTTTAGTCGATTTATTTGACAAGAATATTTATCAGACCATAGATTGAAAATGCCACAGAGGAAATTAGACTTTAATTAAGAGAGCAAATAGAGATGGAAGCCGCATAAAGTGACTGTCCAACATGTTGGACAGCCGGGCTTGACGGCCTGGGCGAAGTGACGTGCTTGAACGTCACCACGGGCCAGAGAGGGTAATACTGACGTCCCCTTAAATTGTATTTTGACTGTGCTGCATGCATCAGTCTTCTAAATGCAATTCCTTCAACAAAATTGAAAGGCAAATCTTGAATGGCAATCATTTCACAAATAAGGTCATCTAGCTCTTTACTTTTTTCGTGAGATGTATCCCAGCAGAGGCTTTTCTGCAGTGCTTCCTGTAATGATAATTGTTTTTTAGCTGCTTGGAGAGGAGTAACTTCTGTGTGTTTACGTTTTTTTTCTACTTCAGCTTTTAAGTTTGCGTCAGATTTTTCATATTCTTCGTATTCACTTTTATGGCGGGACTGGAGGTGGCTCCTAAGTCCAAAAGTTCCGCGTCCTTTTCGTGAGTAGGTGTTGTGACAAATTTTGCAGCGTACTTTTTCTTCATCCACTTCATCAAAATAAGTCCATATGGCACTTGCTTTAGGCCTCATTGTGTTATGTTTACTTGCAAACAATAATCTTTAACTAACAAAACAATCACATAAATGTCACCGCTGCGAAAACCATGCGCTCATAGAGTACACTATAAAAACAAACAGACGTGCGCTCGCGAACTGAATACGAACGAAATAAACGGTCGGTCGGCAACAAGGGCGCGGGCGGGTGGCGGGCGGCAGGATACCGCTTGTCGGCTGCGATCGGTAGGTAGAGGTGAGGTACCTTCGAGCAACGCGGCGCCCGGTGCGCCGCCGCCGCCCCGAGTACTGGCTGTCAAGCTTGTTTAAACGTGATTAAATTCCTCTAAAATTCCTCATAATTTATGAGGAAGAGGAAGCGGAAGAGGAATTTTTCATTTTCGGTTTTTAGGAAGCGGTAGCGGAAGAGGAAGTGCAAAAATTGCGGAACTTCCTCATTATGAGGAAGCGGAAGAGGAACCCTCATCAACTCTAGTAAACACGCAATGGAAACCGTCCAAAACGTGAGGTCACTGACACGCAACGCAACATCGCGCCACCGTGCGTCCGCGTGTTTCGGGAGCCGAGCGCTCCGTACGGCCGAGTCACGGGATTAATACGGAATTTACAAACATCACTTTCAAAATGCCTACCTTTACAACACTTCACAAAATTATGAATTTTAATCGCATTCGTAGCCCACTGTTAAACATTAAAGCTGACAGAGGCATTTTACGTACCTGTCTTAATCCTTTGCGACCTTATGAGGTTTGGCTCGAACTGCGCTCCATCCCTTTCAATACAAAGCCGGGCCCGTCGCTGTGTCGACCCGTGAACACGAGGCAATAGTGTAGGATCCTCGACACATTCTGCACGTAGTCTATCGAAAACACTCACTATTCTGCCCCGCATTTCATCAGCACTGTCACATTCCCGATCAAAAACTCTTTCTTTCACATAACCCCATAAAAAGAAGTCTAAAGGTGTTAAGTCAGGTGAACGAGCCAGCCAGGCGTGCGGCCCCATTCTTCCGATCCAGCGGTCATTAAATAGCTCAGTGAGACGCTCGCGGACAGGGTGCGTAACATGCGGTGGACCGCCATCGTGCTGGAACCATGCTCGACGAAATTCAGCCAACGATACATTATCTAGCATATCATCTAAATGTTCGTTTAAAAAAATGAGATATTCTGATCCATTGAGGCGCTGCGGTATAAAACACTGGTCCTAGAGTTCGTCCATTAAAAACACCAGCCCATACTTTGACGGACCATCGGATCTGAAGTCCGGTTTCTTGAGTGGCGGACGGGTACATACACGTCTGACCATACATGAGCATTCCTTCTGTTCCACATCCCGTTCCTCGTGAAAGTGGACTCGTCCGTCCAGATTATAGATGCTGGCGGTAAATTCCGAATCATTCCCGTTGAATACTTCGGAAGTATTCGGAAATATTCCGAAGCTTTGGGAATATTTCAACTGTCAAAAAAAAACCAGGAAAATCGACCTTACTACCTATTTCGCGCTTGGAAGTTGTAAAATAGATTATTTTAGTTATGTTGTGAGCGGTAGGTATATTAAGTTTATGGTTGTGAGTGCACGTCGCATCAATTCAAGCACACACAACGTCGCGTCATAGGCAGCGCGAGCGCGACTGGGAGCGGGGCGCGGGGGGCCGGGCGCCGTGCCGTTTGCGCATGCGTGTCCCTGCCGCCCGCGAAACTTGCGTTGCGTGCGAGCCGAGCGAGTGACCACTGGCAGTCATTGGGCAGGCAGGGCATTGGAAAGTTGAACGTGTGCGCAATTCGTCGTATTCCCTTAAAAATGGATAAAAGTAAGTACTTACCTACGTATTTATTTGTATTGGTGTAGGTAGGTATGTTTATATTGCTAATGTAGTGTAGATGAAGATAATCCTACTGATTTAGTAATGTAATATTTACCTACATGTATTGGGCTGATGAAATAACAATTAAGTAGGTAATTATTTCTGCAAAATTCAAAATTCTTAGCTAAGTATGTGTAAAATTTCAAGTCTAGGTCCAGCAATTTAGGCTGAGCGTTAATAATATATCACCCAGTCATTCAATTTACCTATATTAAAAAAAAAATACTAGGAAACTCAATCCGAGTTTGTTGAGGAAACTAGACTGAAATTCGTACGCTAAGGATACAATTTCATAATTTTGAGATTAGAAAGTTTTATGTAGGTATGTTTTGTGAACTTTACTTACCGCATAAATAAGCTACTCATAATCGACTGATTCCAGTATGTATGTGTGTTTGTATGTGCCCAGTTTAGTATGATATAGTCCAGTCAATGAAGAAGCGAAGTTGGTTAATAGGTACTCAATAAATTTCTTAGCTAATTCCCGCCATCAGATCGTCGAAAATAAAATCAAAACTCGAGACGGTGTTTCGTTCTACCACAGAGCATCGGTGTTTGGTCGCCGCGCGGTCAACATTCTCTGAGGATACTCTGTGGAAGAGCGAAACACATCTCGAGTTTTGTTTGACTTGTTTTCTACGATCTATTGGCGGTAATTAGCTAAGAAATTATATGATAAAATTATAATTGCTGTAAATAATTGTATTACAATTGTATTAAGTTAAAATTAAAAATGGTTTATTCCCGTTGTCCCCGTATGCCATATCCCCGTCACGGGGACAGCGGGACGTGATTAAATTTACTTCCCGTTGTCCCCATAGTGTGTATTCTGCTAACGGGGACAACGGGAAGTAAACTTTTCACGTGTCGTTGTCCTCTTAAATTTGCATTCTGTTGTAAGCTTAGTTTTTACCATGGGGAAAAGAAAAGGGAAATAAAACAAAATTTATTTATATGTATTCGAATTATAATTTAAGGTAAAAAAACAAATAATAATTAAATTTGCACAAATAACACAACTTGAGAATTATAAATATAGTAGTAGAAGTATAAAATCAACAAAAATATCACAATCACTTGCTTAAAAATAATAATCATAGTACACACATAATACTCATCACATAATAATCATAGTACACACGTAATACTTCTACTACTATATTTATAATTCTCAAGTTGTGTTATTTGTGCAAATTTAATTATTATTTGTTTTTATTTTACTTCAAATTATAATTCGAATACATATAAAAAAATTTTGTTTTATTTCCCTTTTCTTTTCCCCATGGTAAAAACTAAGCTTACAACAGAATGCAGATTTAAGAGGACAACGACACGTGAAAAGTTTACTTCCCGTTGTCCCCGTTAGCAGAATACACACTATGGGGACAACGGGAAGTAAATTTAATCACGTCCCGCTGTCCCCGTGACGGGGATATGGCATACGGGGACAACGGGAATAAACCATCGATAGAATGATGCCAAAATCGCTTAACAACGAACATCATTTTATTTATGTAATGCTGTATAAAAATACTTTTTTAATAAGTATCTAAGTAGTTAGATAAAATTAACTACTTAGATACTTATACTTATTAGAAAATTGATTTGTATAGAGCGTTAAATAAATTTACTTTATCTCCCATACTTTTATTTGCAGAGAAAAGAGAACTATCACCCGTCGTTTTTGACTCAGAAGACATTGAAATGTCTCAGAGTATTTTGCCGTCAAAGATAATAAGGACGAATAGAGCCCCTTCTCCTGTATACGATCCAGAAGACACACCGTCATCGCAAGACATAAAGGAGGCCTCAATAAAGGGATCTAGGTCTTCTGCACCTCCGAGTCCTACGGCGACGCATAATTCTGAAGACTCAGTAACTGGTTCACCTACGAAACAGGACAGTGAAAATAATTTGTCAACAACCCAGCTGAAGGAACAGGTTCCAGAGTCTGCTTGCCAAGACTGTGTGCAATGTGGAATAATTGACAATCGAAATTATCATTTTTGTAAATTACTAAATACAGAATTGCAATTTTTACATCCTTGCATGAGAACAGTTGCTTATCGTCATATTTTAAAAATTGTAGATGGACTAAAGGGTAGTCACAGTAAAGAAGATATACAGGTGGTCCACGTTAAACCTATAAAAAAGTGATTGCAATTTTGAATAATTTTGTTGATTTTGAGAGCTATTTTCTTGTTACGTTTTGAAATATATAATTTTTTTTTTTTAAGATTTAGTTGTAAGATTCTGCCTTAAATTGAACTGATTAATGAAAACAAATTAATGATTGTACTTAACTTTAATAACGAAACTAAAAGTGATGACAAAATTATTTGTTTTTACGAATAAACACTGATCTGCTATAAACAGAGTTCGTTTTATTAAACAACAGATAAAAATAGATAACAATGGATCGTTTTAGTAATTTATATTTTTTTTAAACAATACCTTCCATTATGTCTACACACTCATAATTTCCTAATGGATCATAGAGTTCCTCATTTTGTACGGAGTCATCATCACTATCAGTTGCCGGTTCAATAATATCAAAGACTGTGTCTACATATTGCAAATTAGCACTTATAGTTATGAGTTTATTGATGCGATCATCAGTTAATCGGTTTCGCGATTTTGTGTGTGTTCGAGCAAAAAGTGACCAATTGCGCTCTGCCGATGCAGATGAAGGTGGTACGCTTAATATCTTTATAGCAATAGATGCAATTGGTTGGTTGTCACACAATCCTTGCCACCACAACCTGGGTTCTAAATTTTGGACCGGTAACCAAATTTGACGTTTATTCCAAAAACCAGATTTAGTTCGGAACTCAGCAAGATTAGTCATAACTTGAATTAAATCTTGGTTTAAGAATGAAGCAAATTTTGTAAGGTAGTCTGTTGCAGTTCCGAATTCTGTGGTCTGGAGATTCATTCCAATATACCGGGGGTCTAACAAGTTCGCAGCTAAATGAATAGGTCGCAGAATAAATTCCCGCCTTTTATTAATATCATTTACGATACCTATTTCTTCTTCATAAGTTACTAAACTTCTGGTTGTATCGGACCGTAACTGAGTTTCGATTGTTTGTTTGATTCCATCGAAAAGGTGAGGTACATCTGATAGTAAAGCATGATTAGACTCTGCAACTGAGATAGCTTTCTCAATCGGTGACAGTATGTCTAGACAACAATCGACTTTTGTCCAGGTTGCAGCTGAAAGAATTATGTTTTTTAAGTTTCTTTCAATTGGTACATCTTCTGAAATAGCTAAAAGTTCAAGAGCTTGTCGATTTTCTTTAAAGCTTTTCAAGCAATAGACAGCTCCAGCCCACCTCGTTTTAGAATAAAGTTTCAATGATGTTACATTGTTGTCGTATAACATTTTTTGCTTCTCTGTGAAGAAAGCTAAGACGCGGCTCCTTTTCTTTATGTATTTAATCACCTTTTTACAATCTCTTATTATTCTTATGCATGAATCCTTTTTGGCGATGTCTTGAAAAAGGAGATTGAATGTATGGGCAGCGCATCCAACGCAAGATATATTATCAAATGTTTCCTCTATTATCCGCCAGGCAGCTCGCATGTTGGAAGCATTATCGGTAATAACACACATAAAGCGCCTGCTCCCAAATTCCTCAATAACCGATTTGATTTCTTCAGCTAAGAATTGTGCCGTTTCCATTCGAGTAGGTGGACATCTTGTTCACTGTGTACCTACCTACATCAAAACAATCTTTTTTGACCGTGGGAGGACAAGGAGGTAGTCAGGATTGGGAGCGCCTTAAAGGACTTTTTAAAAATAAAAATAATTGATTTATCAATATAAATCTATATTGAGAGACGTGCTACAGATTTTGATGTTAGACACGGACTGCCCTAGCTAACCCAAACTTAGACTAAACAAACATAATCTTTTCATAATGCAAGCTCAGCGACCACACAGATCGTGCTGGGCAAAAGTGCTTACACCCGCAGAATCTGTAAGGGCTGTGGTTCCATAACTCCTCCCTCACCAAGTGCGAAATTATCGGTAATATTTGGATTCCGATGATTCCGCATACAAGACAATTTTCTCCAAAGTACTATACTAAGACATACTATAGCTAAGATTACATAGAGTAACACAGTTGCTAGGCTAACACTATTAGTTTTCACTGCACTATCACTTTTCACTATTTCACTTTTTAATGTGTAAGATAGATGTTTTAAATCGTCAAAGTTCAAGTTGTTTAAATTTGCTGTTTTGTTCCAATCAATAGATGTTTCCTTTAACTTGGGTAGAACTGCGACTGGGGTCGCCCGATATTGTATTTTTCCTGAATACTGTTGCCTTTTGTGTAATTTAATGCCTTTCAGAAAGACACTGTTACAGGGTAAATTAGTCTTTCCGTTTCAGAAATATTGCTTAACAGTGCTAAGAGTTCAGATGGTTCAAAAATGGTTTGATGTACAACAGACACTTTTGTAAATGATAAAGCAGTTTCGATCTCATTTAAAACAGTATAAATTGACTTAAAATTACTTATAAACATATCAAACATACTTAAAACATAAATAGAGTACACATGGTTAGTTTCTTTGGTACCTATATTTTTTACTATTATTACTATGCGTTTCATGCGTTCATCCAAGATATGAAAATTTCCTTGTATAGATGCAGATTTATTGGTAATAGAGTCAAGCATTTTTGAAATTATGGTTATTTTCTTATCTACGTGTGTTTGACCAGTTTTTAGCTGTGCTATTTGATCATCGTACATAATCGCGTCCTCATGGGCTAAGTTACCGGTAAGTATTTTAATCATTGAGCCAAGAGGATCAATGAGGCCGCGTTTGAAACGTTTTGATGGGATGAGCTGTCTGAATTTTCTGATTGTCGAATTGCGTAAGTATTCTACCTGTAATTTCATATTTTGGGACTCATTTTCGTAGGTCTTATGAATTTCAATTATATTACAAAATTCTTTATATCTATTAATATTTAACGTTAAATCATAATCTATTGCCTTAAAATCTAATACCTTAACTACTGTCCACTTATCTTTCTCTATTACCGCCTGTCCTTGTTTAACAGGTAATATACCTGGGTTATTTTTAATCTCTTGAAGTCGAAGGCCTTGGATCTGGCTCGTCAGTTTCAAGATCACGACGATCAGCCACAACCTGTGAAGGACGTTTAACGTTCTTTAAAGGCACTTTAGTTCTTCTATTACCTATTTGTACTGGTACTATGTTCCTATTGGTTTTTCCTGTTACTTTTGCTCTATGATATCTAGGTTTATCTTTACTTTTTCTTATGTTAATGTCCTTTACAAATACACACATCAAAAGTGTCTAGGGATCAACATATATTTTTGCAATAACTTTTCTCCTGATTGATATTAATTAAAATTTTCTTTAAGGATTCATAAAATAAAGTGTTTTCGTTTGTCACAGTAACGATAAACCAAGTCACCTTTGCATTAATAAAGAAATTTGCCATTTTCCTAATAAAGGGATTTTTGACATTTGAACCACTAACACAAAAGTTCGAAAAAAAGACTGAAATAACAGTTTTCTTTAAAATTTTATTGGGTAACTTAAACAATTAATAATCCGTGTTTCTACCGCGAACACTAACAACACAAGAACATCGGTTTGGCATACTCAAAATGAGTTCATCCAAATCACGCTGTGGAATGGCCGCCCATGTTCGTTGCAACAACAAAAAAAGGTCTTCTTGCGACTGGATACCCTCCATATTCGGCAGAGCTCTTCTCTGTAGCATATCCCATGCATGCTCAATCGGGTTCAAGTCTGGCGACTGAGCAGGCCAGGGCAGGACATTGATGTTAGCTGCGGCGAGAGTCTGTCTTACAACTCTTGCGGTGTGCGGTCGTGCATTATCATGCATTAACTGAAATAAGGGACCGATTTGCACTTGTAGAGGAACGATGACGTCTGATACAATCGTCTCAGCATAAATTTGAGCGTTGAGGTTGCCTCTGATCCAAATCAACTCAGTTCTTCCGCCGATCCAAATACCCGCCCATACCATGATGGTTCCACCACTATAAGGATGGACTTCCTGGCAGGATTTTAATCGCTGTTGGCGTCCAGGGGTTCTCCAGTGTCGTATACGTCTTGTATCCGGTCTCATACCAAAACGAGACTCATCAGAAAAGCACACGAAACGCCATTGTTCTTCTGCCCAATTTCTGTGTTCAAGAGCCCATTGATATCGAATCCTACGATTGTGCATTGCTATAGGTGGTATCCGTAGCGGTCTTCGGGAATGAAGGTTCACTTCATGCAAGCGGTTTCTGACTGTTTGGTCGCTAATTAAGTTCCCTGAAGAGTGATGAAGCCTCACGGCTAACATCATGGCGGTTATTGTTGGATGTCCTGCCCTGGCCTGCTCAGTCGCCAGACTTGAACCCGATTGAGCATGCATGGGATATGCTACAGAGAAGAGCTCTGCCGAATATGGAGGGTATCCAGTCGCAAGAAGACCTTTTTTTGTTGTTGCAACGAACATGGGCGGCCATTCCACAGCGTGATTTGGATGAACTCATTTTGAGTATGCCAAACCGATGTTCTTGTGTTGTTAGTGTTCGCGGTAGAAACACGGATTATTAATTGTTTAAGTTACCCAATAAAATTTTAAAGAAAATTGTTATTTCAGTCTTTTTTTCGAACTTTTGTGTTAGTGGTTCAAATGTCAAAAATCCCTTTATTAGGAAAATGGCAAATTTCTTTATTAATGCAAAGGTGACTTGGTTTATCGTTACTGTGACAAACGAAAACACTTTATTTTATGAATCCTTAAAGAAAATTTTAATTAATATCAATCAGGAGAAAAGTTATTGCAAAAATATATGTTGATCCCTAGACACTTTTGATGTGTGTATGTCATCTTCCTCTTGTAAGCTTAACTCCATTTCACCACCTTTCGTTTCTCTAACTTTTTGTTTAGTGTTAATAATCTTTTCGGCTATGTATCTATACAGATATTTTGTTCGTTTTGCATGATCTTTGACTAACTGTTGTGTATACGCCTTTTCTTTTCTAAGTCTTCATCGAATATTTTATTAGAGTCAGTGTGTCCAAATGTTACTTCAAAAGGTGTTAATCCAGTAGTGGAGTGTATTGTATGATTGTTTGCCATTATGGAATAGGTCATGACAGAAGCGGCGTCCGTACATTTACGTTCATATTTTGCAAGCCTATACACAGAACATATATACCCTGACGGGAAGAATGTTCACTTCATAGAAAGAAAATGAAACGGAATTCGACTCTACCGCCCTCTCTGATCTGCCCCAGTGCAACAATTACTGGCGGAAAATTTGAACCTTAGCATGTTATAAAATATTTATTTAGAGACTAGAAACAATTCTGGCACTTCCAATTTACTTCGGAAAGGCCACAGAGTACTTTTAAAATATAAAGGCCCTCCCAAAGTAAACTGGAAATGACAGAATTGTTTCTAGTCCTCATTTCTTCAAGATCTGAGCAGGGTTAAAATAAACTAAAGGTATTTTTTTATACTTTTATTATATTAGCAAATAGTTACAAATCCATTTTACAACTTAGAAAAAATCGCATATCAACATAGAATACTTGTAATTCTTCAAAATGTTTGTTAAAATATGTTATGTTTTGCTTGAAATTACAAAATGAATGCACAGAAAACGACTGTTTTGTTATTGTAACTTATTTTTGACAGCAAAAACATCTGAAGTTTCATACATTTGAATAACAGGATTGACGATTAATAAACCATCTTTCAGAACAAGCCATTTTAGATATTTATTTATTTTAGTACATGGAGGACTTACAGCTAATAAAAACACAAAAAAAGGGGCACCATAGTCACCAGCAAGCCAATTACAAATCCTCACGTATAGAACAATAACAACAACAACAAACAACAAATACAACAACACAACAACAACACTTCGAACAACACACACACACTTGTATTGAACAATACTTCGAAACCAATCATTTACTTTTACCAACTGCACTTTAAGCATATTATTATGCATGTTGGTTTTACAATAAATTGAACTCTTTTTATATACGTTAGTTTTATTGTTACTATGGCAGCAAGCTTGAAATCGAATCGTGTGTTGTAGGGTTCAGAATAAGTGTGTTTTAGTGGGTAGATAAAAATCCTGTATTTTGTAATGGTTTAGTCACATCTTTAAAAAAACCTTTCAAGAAAAGTAGCTACGTCTTCTTTTTATCTACCCCATAGTTAAATCAATGAACACATTATTCTTAACTCTATACATGTTTCACAAGATTTGAGACTTGCTGCCTTAAGAGGGCTATCACACTTTTTCTTGTATTTGAGTGTTTGAAGTCTCACACTCAAATACAAGAAAAATTGTAATAGCCCTCTTAAGAGTAGCAATGAATGTACTTAGCCTAGTATGTAATACCCTCCCTGTCACACGCACAGTGAATACGAATCTAAAGACACCTCGTATTTATGTTTAAATCCATCATGCCGTTTAGGCAACAGAGCATGCCAAAGAAATACATACAGTCAAAAAACATTACCCTCCTTCTGGGTCAGTCGGGTATAATGAACTTTCCGATGATATACAACTTGTTGCTATTTGTGAATCTTTCCTATGGTAGCCATACACGTTACGATTTACTTGCGCAAATATGCAAGACGCGCCGGTATATACCAAATTTGCAACACACGTAACGATAAACTTGCGCAAGCCTAAATTTGCGCAAGTAAATCGTAACGGCTACCATAACATTTTATTTAAATAAAAAGTTGCCAATCTTCCAAACACACACAAACCAAGAAAATGTATATATTACATACATAATGTAATAATTACATTATTTATGTTGTAATATATCAATTTTCCTTTTTAGTGCTTTGTTTGTGTGTGTTTCTGAAAATTGGCGATTTTTAAGCACACAAAATCGTTTAACAGTGATATAAAATACACTATTCATAATAAAATCAATATTAATTTTATAATGTTCTTCACACTTCATTAGAAATCTAAAATTGGCTTCTTCTGATAGTTTATTAATCGTATTTTGTTTAGTTTATTAATCGTGTTTTGTTTTCAATCTCTTTTTTATGTCATCATATTCTTTGAATGCTACGAATGTGTACAACATCTCGCCAGCATCCTTTGCTTTCAAAATTGAGTCACAGTTTTTACATTTATTTTTAAGACTTTTCAATAAAAAGCCACAAACATACGCACAAGCCTGTAATTCTTCAGAATCAGACACACTTTCTTCAAAAGAATTCTCAATCAAAGAAAGCATGTCTGAAACAATTGGACATTCCGTGTCACTTTCTGTGCTTATGTTTGTGGCAGTGGTTTTGGTCAAAAATTGTTTGAAATTTGACATTGTTCTAGAGTCGTCTTCTTTGCAATTGCCTGAACCCAAGTGAGCAAGGTTGGACAGGATAGCCGTCTTCAATCCAGCGATAAATTGTCCAGTGGTTGGATTATAATTGGCACCACAGTTTCCTCTTATGGTGCCAAACAAATTTTCGAGAGGGTCCTGCTGAAGACGGCGAGTTGAGAGGGCTTAAATATCGTGTTTTTTTTTTTTAAATTAATAAATAGCTTTCTGATTCCGTTTAGTGTCCATATCCAACCTTGCTTTGATGGCGGTGTGCTTAGACACCCCACAAATTCGGAAGTTTCAAAAAACTTTTTCATTTTTTCAAAATGTTTTAAATGCGGGGATACATCCGTTAAATTTGTGGAATGTGGTTTTCCTTTTTTTAAATCTGCCGAGTCACTGTTCACGCAGTCGAACAATTTGTCCATATTGGATAAAAGTTCTGCAGTTACTGTTGCTTCTGTAGGTAGCAGCCCTGGAAATCAACAGAATGTAATATTAAAGTAATATATTTATTTGTAGTACAATGATTTTGATAATTGAGACAACATACACACAAGGTCTTCAGGTCCCGAACTAGGCTGAGCCTGTACTACGGTAACCTGATGACTGTTAAACATACTTAAATACATATACACACCCAAACACAGGTCAAACAGCTGTTATAAAGCTGTTATAAATAAATAATAAATAAATAAAACTAAATAATGTTAAAATTATGATTAATGTTAATACCTTGGGATATTCTGGCAAACATTCCTGCAGCCACCGAGTGACTCAGAACTTGAGCAGCAAGATTCACTCGCATTTTTTGCTTACTATTAGGATTCAAATGGTCCTTTCTTAACTTTGGAGCAAACACAAAATTCCCATCACTGTTGTCCACTTCGTCAAAATCTTCTACATATTTCCATTTGGCAATGCTATAAAATAATGAGAAATGTATTAAAAAGGGTTAGTTATGACTACTACAGCTTAATTACCACATGCTTTCATGTTAACTAAAAATTCACTTGAACGGCACGGCAGGCGGGCGCATTGGTTAAGCGATTGACTGCTGCGCTGCGTGTCACGGGTTCGATTCCCGCACGGAACAAATATTTGTATGACCTGCAGATAGTACCGGGTCTGGCTGTTGGTGTATGTGAGTTTAAATGTTTGTAAACGCACCCACGATACAGGAGAATTGTATTATGTGGGGCAACATTTAAAAAAAAAGAAACGTTTATTACTAAACATAGTATTGGCTATACATACTATACATATTATACATGAAGATATAAGTAGGTACTCTGTACCAGATGCAACATGGAGCAATTACAGATAAAAATGACTAAACATACCACCTTTGGTGTTTCTTCAAAAGCATTATGAGAATTTGACTTTTAGTGACCTCAATTTACTCTCCAGATAAAAAAAAACAACCTTTATGTTAAAATGAAATCACAAAAATATTTTTAATGCATAAGTACTTATCGCTTTTATTCTTATATCAGTGAACGCCTACTTCAGAATAAAAACAATAATAAAATAAAAGTATGTAAACAGCAAGACCACACCCTAGACTTAAAAATGAAAATGTATTTAAATTAATTACCTTGTCCTTCGCAATTATTTGATGTTACATTTGAATCGCATTTCAAATTATATTTTAAGAACATGATTCTGAAACACTTCAGTAGATGTGGTGGATCAAACAATGTGACCACTTCATTGTTTTCAAAATTAAAATATGGAGTTTCTGCAGAAGCCCCCATAATGGTCAATGCTCGCCTGTTGACACCACCCATGTCACATACTGTTGCCGATATATTTAAATTAATTTGAAAACATTTACGTAAAACCTAAAACGAAAAAAAATATTAAATACTTTGTGATTGATTAAAAATTAAAGTATAAATCTTCAACATCCAATCAACTTACATTTTTATAAGTACAGCTAATCTATCTGCAGTCACATAAGAGCTGGAAAGATAGAATGCAACTGGTTGTTTCACTCTTTTTCGTATTCCCGAGACCATAAACACAAGGGCATGAGTAGCCTCTTGTGGGGACCTTCCATGTTCGCCATGGTCTTGGTATCCATCCACTCTGTCTTCTTTATTATTGAACCAGAGATGTTTTTTGATGGCCATTTCATCAAACATTAGTATATATTCATTACTTGATGGCTCTTGACTATCAACATAGTTTTTCAAACTTTTAAAAACCTTTTCGTTTAGACCAACATCTAATTGAAATTGCCCTAATAATTTTTTTAAAGTGCTTGGAGCTGGGAGACACCATAGTCTTCTTAGCAGACGATAGCATGCTGCAGACCTTTTGTACATTCTCAATGCTATGATTTTTTGTTCAGTAGTCCACCTTCTACCTTTATATTTTGTTTTGGTATTTTTTAACTCTCCTTGCAGAATGAGAGCAAATGAAGGTGTTAAGCGTGCACTCAACTTCTGGACTACTTCATTGTCACAAAGGATATTTAATTTGTTCTTGGTTTTTAACTTTTTAATTTTAGTTGGCAGATTTTCTTTAAATAATTGGTGCAATTCTTGTATACAGGGTCATTAATAACAGGAATTGACTGTAAAAAAAATACAAAATTAAACTCAATCTTCTAACTCTAATTTACTAAAACAATGAATGGTACAGGGGCCGTACTATGACGTGTTAATTCCATCATTGTTCCAGCGTGAAAGAGAGACAGAGCTATACATGACCGATAGCACTATTTCTTTTTCGCAAGGGATCATGATGGTGTTAACACGTCATAGTACGGCCCCAGGACTTATATTTACCTTTTCATTGTATTTTTATGTGCTCTTAATCGGTACCTCTGATGGGCCAGGCTGAGATACTGCTGCATAGTCTTTGGAGGTGTCTAAAGGAATGTTATGCACAAGTTCTTTAGGAACAGAGACAACTTTGTCCTAAAACAAAAACAAACAAAATATTGAAATGTACATAGTAGTTGCAACAAGTATTTTGGTACCCTAGAATCACTACATACAGGAATAAAAAGAACTCCTTCATTGTCTTTAAACCTGGCTATGTGGCAGTAAAGAGACAGTTCAGACAGAGTTCTTTACTAAAGACAAGCAACAAAATAAATCAGTCTTCATGTCACTGTTTTTTACCCTTCACCGCCAGTAACAACTAAGAGTAATACACAGATAGACTAGATTAGCAAATCCAAATCCATCAAAATTGGATGGACTGTGGGCGTAATTTTTTTTTGTGTGTTTATGGCCATCAAAGTTTAGGTTAATAAGAACAATAAAGTACCTGCTGAATATTTGTGATATCCATTAATTTTCGCGTTGGCCCAGGAATGGGATGGTGTGGTGGTCCAGGTTGTGCATACAAATGATCAAATACCGGAGTTGATTGTTTCTGAAAAAATATTAGTATAAGTATGTTAAATAAAATGTATTGATGATGATGATTTATACCATAATTATTCAGTAAGTATAAACTGCAGCAGAGCCTAACATTGTCGTCGCGTATCACATTTTGATCAACATACAACCTAATATAGAGCAACAATTTTATTTACAAATCTACTAATGAATGTAAGATGTACTAGGTACTAAAAATAGAAAAACGTTAAAGTACATTAATAAGTAGTACCTTTAGAAATACTACCTAAACCGACAGAGTACACAGAAGATAAACTATTGAAATTACCTCCACCTGTTCAGCGTCAGGAACGGCACATTTGTTCAGCTTCTTCCCAGCGAAATCGGTAAATGCTTTTCTTTCAAAATGTAAGTTACACAACATTCTGTGTTCAGCATACAACTGCAGATGAAAGTCTTTAGAAGACCATGCTCCATCAGGGAAACTGAATTTAGCCCACAATTCACAACTGAAAATAAATGAAAACTAGTTACAGCAATCAGTCCCCTATCCAAACAGATTGTTAGGTTATGTCACAGAGTACTTTATATTAAGAGGTATGTTAGTGCTCTTACCGCTGTACATTTGTTAGCCCAGGTTTAGGGAATCGGTACAATTTGATGTGAGGGTCTGCACGAGGTGAGCTCCCACATTTGAGACATTTACGTCTCAGGTTATCTCCCATGATTGGAAATTCAACCATCCACAAAAAGTGACAAAAACAAAGTGTCTCTATCACAAATGAAATAACCACGCCAACAACACTTTTAATTAAACACAGTTACGGAGGAGAACGTGCTCAACTCGACGTAAACGCGAAAAAAGAAAAAGTTTTGTTTAAAACTACAAATAGTCGAACGTCGGTCATAAACAACAAACGGCGGCCATTTGTAAGTGTAACGGGCCAGTGTTGCCATACAATTGTAAAGTATGATGAAAGACCTAAATTAATAGGTCTGTCATCATACTTTACAATTACTGGCAACACCTCAGTATCCCCAATAGGTATTGTTCTGTGCCCCATACAAAGTCGACCGGGCCTGAGCCTATATATCTCTATTATGGTGGAGTGAAATCGCTCTACGATGCCAGTAGAGTTAGGATTGTTTGGCGTTGTTATGTGAATTTCTATTTTGTACATAGACAAAAGTTCGCGCATAAGTTCATTGTTAAATTCAGTGCCAGGGTCACAGGATATTTTCCTGGGTACACCGTATATTGAAAAATACTTTAATAGAGCTCGCGCTACTTCTGTCGTTTGTCTACTTGAAATTTCAATAGCCTGTCCTAATTTGCTGAATGCATCCACTAGCGTTAGGTAATATTTACTTTCTATATTAAATAAGTCAATGAATATTTCTTGAAAAGGGGCATCCTGTGTTTGTGTCAATTGTAACATTGGTTTTATGGGCTTTATATCATATTTCATTCGTTTGCAGGGCTCACATATATTTATAACTGCTGCTACTGTATCTTGCATGTTTTCCCAATAATAGTTTCTGCGAATTCTAACCATAGTTTCTTTAATTCCCCTATGGCATGTTTTTCCTTCGTGATGCTTTAATATAACAGACTTTTGTTCTTTTTCGTCTTCTATATATATTACTCTATCTGTACACTCAAAGAACTCTACTGAATCTTTCTTAAAAATTTCTATAATAATTTTAGTAAATAGCCGTCTATGTATTTCGTTCTCAAAGTGAATAAAATATTTACGCTTGGGTATAACATACTCTTTTAAAAATTGTTTAATTAGTTCTTCATTATCTAATGGAAGAAACACTTCTAAAACTTTTTGATTCTTTCTTGATAAATTTTGAACTTGTATTTTACTTTGAAACCAGGTAAACACTAATATTTGGTTTGGTTTGGTGTCGATGGCCTCTCTTAAGATTGGAATCCCTAACGAGTCTGGTTCTATGTTGGAAGCTATTGTATCTGTTCTACTGCTACTAGTTGCTGAACGAATAGGGAAGTTGTTTTGAAACAAGTCCGCAGGTGTAGTCACGTCAGAGTCAGAATCTGAAATGGTTACTATTTCTGATTTATCTTCATTTTCAGCTTGGATTGTAAATTTTTCAAGTTCTTTTAATTGTTTTATTACTTTTTGTATTTCAGACTCATCTACGTTAACATTCATTGATGTGTCATCCTCGGAATCTATAGCGTTAAGTTTTATACGTGACAATGCATCTGCATTACTATTTTGTTTGCCATTTTTATAAATAATTGTGAAGTCATATTCTTGAAGGCGGAGGCGCCAACGAGTCAATTTACTATTTTGTTCTTTTAGGGAATACAGCCAAGCAAGAGGTCTGTGATCTGTAAAGATTTGGAATTTTTGTCCATACAAATAGGGTCTAAAATGTTTTACGGCCCAAATGATAGCTAAGAGCCCTCTTTCAATTGTACTGTAACGTGTTTCAGTGTCGCTAAGGGTCCGATTAGCATATGCTACTGGTTTGTCTGCTCCGATAGGTCCTTGAGATAGGAAGGCACCGAGCGCCACATTAGAAGCGTCAGTTGTTAAAATATAGGGTTTAGTTGAGTCAGGGTATTGTAATAACGGGGCATTAGTCAGCACTTCTTTGCATTTTTCGAATGCGTCTATGTAGTTTTGGTCTATGATAATTTTATTTCGTTTCTTTAGACAAGACGTTAAAGGCTGGGTGATTTTAGCAAAATCTTTTATAAATTTTCTATAGTATCCGACTAGCCCAAGAAATCTTTTTATTTCCGTGGTTGTTCTAGGGAGAGGATAGTTTAAAACAGCTTCAATTTTGTGGTTGTTTGGTTTTAGTCCGTCTTTTGTTATCGTATGGCCTAGGAATAATACTTCTTTTCGAAAAAAATCAGATTTGTCTAAGTCTGTCGTAGTCTGTCAAAGATGGCTTTAAGTTTCTGTAGGTGGCCCTGAAGGTTTGAAGAATAGATAATGACGTCATCTAAGTAAACAAGGCAATGTATTCCTTGGAGACCTCTCATGATGTTGTCCATGGCTCGTTGAAAGGTAGCTGGAGCTGTTTTAAGTCCGAACGGCATCCTCAAGAACTCGTAATGTCCGTTTTGGGTGCTAAATGCAGTTTTTGGTATATCGTCGTTATTTACTTCAATTTGGTGATAACCACTAGCTAAATCAAGTGTTGTAAAATAGACGCTTTTACCCAATTTGTCGAAAAGGTCAGTAATGTTGGGAAGGGGGTACTTATCGTCAACTGTAATGTCATTAAGTTTTCTATAGTCGATAACCATTCTGTATTTGACTTCTCCAGAGGCATCTGGCTTTTTGGGAACGAGATGGACTGGTGAGCTCCAAGGAGAAAAGGATTCTTGGATCACATTATCCTTTAAAAGTTTTTCAACTTGTTTATTAATTTCTGCTGCTTGAGTAGGGGCTTGTCTATATGGTTTAGTATAAATCGGGTCTTCATTTCTTGTCCTAATGCAGTGTTTTACCTGATTAGTGAAGCTTAAAGGTATTTGTTCACAATAAAATATATCCTTATATTCTTCACATAATTGTCGTATAGATGCTTGTTCTTCATCATTCATATGGTCTAGTCGTAGTTTAGTTAGATTATCACGTAATAATTGGTCAGTCTCTATATTTTGGTCATCTATGGAATTTACATGGCATTCATGGGCTAAGGGATCGTCATGGTAAGCACTGAGAACATTTTGCCACTCATGACAAGGTACTACGAGGTGTGCATCATCTACTTCCGTGTCAGGATGTAACCGGTATAGCATACCATTATTCATTAGGTAACCTTTGTTACTCCAATAGACGGCTTCCTCGTTGCCGTTTGATTCTTCTAACGCGTCTATTATTTTCTTGATTTTGTTATCCTTTATTTGTTCTTCTCGAATTTCTTTGCTACTTCTTGTAGGCATATCTATTTCTACTGCACATAAGGCACAAGCGGAAGAATACTCACAACATGATGGTCGAGATAACGCGTCAGCCACAGTATTCAATTTACCCGGCTGATAGTTGATATCAAGATTGAAGGTTTGAAGTTGTAGTGCCCATCGGGCTAGACGGCCTGTAGGAGATTTCAAATTCATCAACCACTTCAGGGCTTGATGGTCAGTTATTAGAGTCACGGGTGAACCATCGATGTAAGCTCGAAATTTGTTCAACGCCCACACGACGGCTAAAGCTTCGCGCTCAGTTGTAGAGTAGTTTCTTTCTGCTGATGTGAGCAACCTGCTCGCATATTCTACTGGATGTTCCTCGTCCTTCTCCCCCTGGACGAGAACAGCTCCGAGTGCGTAACTGCTGGCATCAGTTTTTATAATATACGGTTTTGTTTCATCTGCCTGTCGCAATACAGGGGCTGTAGACAAACAAGTTTTCAGTGTAGAATAGGCATCTTCTTGTTCCTTTTCCCATATCCAAGTAGCCTTTTTCTTCGTTAATTTGGTGAGCGGCTGAGCTATGGCAGAGAAATTTGGTATAAATCGACGATACCATGAACACATTTGGAGAAACGAGATGAGTTGCTGAAGATTCTTAGGAGTCGGTCTCGCCAGAATTGCTTCGGTTTTACTTGGGTCGGTTTTCAGCCCGTCAGGTGTGATGATGTGTCCCAAGTATTTGATCGATGAACAGAAGAATTTACACTTGTCTTTGTTCACAGTAATGTTGTATTCTCTCATTCGTTGTAATACATCTTTTAGATCGGAGAGATGGCTTTCAAACGTAGTGGAAAACAGAAGCAGATCGTCCAAATAAGCCAACATATTCACGTGTTCTAACGTAACACGCATTCTGTCAACTAATCTCTGAAATGTAGCCGGCGCGTTGCGTAGTCCAAACGGCATCCTTTTGAATTTATACAGCCCAAAAGGTGTTATGAACGCAGTTTTCTCTTCATCTTCTTTCCTTATTTTAATTTGCCAATATCCTGCCTTGAGGTCTAATGACGTCATAATTATAAATAAATTCGAGGAATAGGGTAAGTATCGGGTACTGTTATAGAATTTAGGCGTCGATAGTCGACGCATACCCGAATATCTCCATTCGGCTTCGGTACCATTACAACTGGTGATGCCCAAGGGGAAGAGCAAGGTTCAATTATTTCTTTCTTGAGCATATCTCCTAGTTCGTTTTTTAGAATTTCTTTCTTACTCGGTGATAATCGATAAGGAGGCACCGCTATGGGAACGTCGCTCTTGGTAACAATACAGTGTTCCCCAAGCAAGGATGGTGTTCCCCAAGCAAGGATGGTTGGTTATTATCAGTGAAAACATCTTGATACTCTACTAATAATTTATTTATTTCAACATCCAAACAACCTATTTCAATATCATGAGTAAACAGCTGCTCAGAGTGGGGAGAAAGTTTAATGTTTGCTTTTGTGATGTTTTCCTCAGCATCCTTCATCATATATTCTGCGAAAGCAGGTATGTATCCGTCGAATATCTCTCGCCTTCGCTTTATGGGTGAAAGCTCCAGCGGTATCAACTTAAAGCCGGTGCCTTTAGGTAAACCAACCTCTTGTAAAGCCGTCCCAGCTGTATCGGCGGTTTTCGGCAAACTTATCAAAGGAGATTGGGCAGATTTGCCCAAGTATTGTAGCACTTTGAGTAATATATCATTACAAAGATATAACTTAGACAAACAATTTGTTGTATGACAGCGATGCTGAAATCTACATCAGTAAAAAGTTACAGGAGCTTAAAGTTCCTTTACATCACATTAAATTGTTTACATCTGTTTAACGTATTTGTCAGCAATTCTACAAGAAGTTGACATATCATACCGAGATACGTAAGGGTGTTACTACACCAATCGATCGATCGTCGATTGACGGCATCGATCGATGGTAACATCGATTAGTCGACGTCCATCGATAGTTTCTTCCAGACCGATCGATCAATGGTAGAATGAATTAGTCGACGTCGATCGATGGTAGAACAGATTAGTCGATGTCGAGCGATCTGCAAGAGCCGCGCCGCGCGCCGTCCGCTCCCCGTTATCACCCGCCTGCAGCCCACGCGCTGAAGGGCCGGCCACACTGCCAGCTAGCGAGCGAGCGAGCAAGCTGGCGGGCGAAGTGAGGCGAGGGAAACTATATAAACTAAGCGAAGCTTTGTTTGTTGATGTGGGTTCACGTCAAAAACTACGGATGGACGGCGAGCGGGCGGTCGGAAGAGCGAGGGGAGCTAGGGGTGGGGGAGCGACGGGGTGGGAGAGCGAGGGGGAGGGTGGAGGAGTGCAGGGGAGGGTTAGCGAGCGGGCGGGAGAGCGAGGGGAGGGAGGGGAGCGGGGAGAGGAGCCGATGAGAGTATTGTCAAAACGAAAACGGGCGAGCCGAGCGAGCATCATTTCACCTCTTTTTCATACTTTGGTTCACACCGCGAACTACAGAGCTAAGCTACGCTAACGAGGTGAACGAATAGCAACTGATGGATTATAGCCGGGGTTAATCGATCAACGTCGACCGATGCCATCGACCGGCAATCGATCTAGGTTATTCTAACGGTATCCATCGATCAGACAAAGCCACACCAATCGATCAATGTCGAATCGATCGATGTCCGATTTGTGTAGTAACACCCTTAAACTACCACGTGTAATAATACAAATCAAAATGGCGTCACTACAAGCGCTCTCACCAAGTGCGCGTGAGTGAGTCACACAACGAGTGAGGGAGCGAGAAAGGTAGCTACTGTTGTTAAGGCTTGCTTTCGCTCTCGCTAATACTAAGTGCGAGTGAGCGAGATAGTATGCAAACCTAAAACAAAAGGAACAACAAACAGACAAACTATTCATCCCCATGTCGCCATTCATTCGTGAATACTGTTCTGGTGCTAACGTGCGTTCAGAGTGATTTGATTCCTGTACTTACTAACGACTCGGCTGTGTTTGGACATTTTTATGGTTTGATTTCTTTACTGACGACTCGGCTGTGTTTGGACATTGTTTCTGTTATTACCTACGATTCGGTTATTCTAAACGGACTTTGATTACTCCAAGTTACCGGATTTTGGTGAAAATGGAACCACATAGAGAACAATGTGTGACTTGTGGTCGGAGTGTGCGACTAGACAGGTCGCGACATATTTTAACTCGAGGCGAGCTTGAAGAAAGACCTGGATTTGCTGAATATGTTCTACAAAATAATATCAACATACATCAGGTAATTCACTTCACAGGTGCAATGTTGATATAATGCAAACAAACAATACAAACTAACTAAAGATTAAGACTATTATCATTGGAAATAAAGAAACAATATTTTTGTCCGTATTTTTACACAAGAAGCAAGTACTTACCGGTATTCCACGACCTTAGTATCCCGACAACTATCGCAGTATATTTGTATGGGGTTTCGTACACAAGCACACGTCGCCGACGCATAACAAAATGGCGGCAACGCGTCCCTGTGTACGAGGCCCCATACGAAAACGAATGTAATATGTACAGTAATATTCGCTAATATACTGATGTCTCGGAGTATTGGACTACCTAGTATCCGTTATATTTACTTATATGTATATTATTATATTATTAATATTCCACGAAAGTGGCGGATACGACTAATAACAATATAAAAGTTGAGTTTTTTCGTTGTTGTAGGCGATTGCAAATGACCGAATGATGATATGCTATCGCTGTTTGGTGGCTGCAAGGCGTCATGAAGACCGAATGAATCGGCAGAGTGAGCAGGCTGTAGCAGATCAACCAGATGACCAAGCAAATGCTATAAATGTGAACGTACAAGATCAGTCCGTGGTTTTATCCGGCTATAAAAGATTGTCGAATACGTCAAATCGCTGTATGTTTAGGAATTGTTTTGAGGTAGAACGAATGACGATTCCTAAGAACATAATTATATATTTATTAATGCATTTAAAAATATACACTCCAGGCAGTGCACGCGTATGTCAACGTCATTTGCGATCCAATTTATGGGCCGATTTAGACAATGATGACTTATTAAGAACTGTTGAGTCTTTTTCTGTGAGCCAATTAACAGATGTGCTGGAAACTCAACGCAAAGCATATTTGGAAAAAAAAATATTCGATTTTGACACTGTTGAAAATATAGACGCAGATGAATTATATTTTTGCACTGGCTTAACGCTTGTGCAGTTCAACAATTTACTGTTGGAAATACCTTCTTTGACAGACTGTTGTAATCGTCCAAAAACCGCACTGGGCATTTATTTGATGAAGCTTCGCACGGGAGAATCTAACGAAAGACTCGCGAGTCGCTTGTCAATGAGCAGACGAGCACTTGAGCGATACATGAATGTTGCCCGCGACTGCCTTTCATCTCAGTTTGTACCGCGACACCTTGGCTTAGATCATATGACCCGAGATGAAATCATATCACACAGCCTGCAAATCCCAAATGCCATATACGGAAGTAGTGAAAATAATCCGCCAAAGGCAATATTAATCTTGGATGGCACTTATATATATATTCAGAAGAGTAGTAACTTTTTATTTCAAAAGGTTTCATATAGCTTGCACAAGTTCCGAAATCTATTAAAGCCATTTGTTGTAGTTTGTCCAGACGGCTATATTTTAGAAGTGTTTGGCCCATACTCAGCCAGGACTTCTGATGCAACTATAATGTCCCGTATTTGCAATGAGGAAGATGCACCTTTACATTACCTTCTTCATGAAGGAGATACGTTCGTGCTTGACCGTGGATTTAGGGATGCAATACCTGTTCTTGAAAGCTTCGGCTATGAATGGCATATGCCACCGTCAAAAGACCGTAACGCTACGCAACTTACCACTCACCAAGGAAATGAATCCCGGCTTGTAACAATAGTCCGTTGGGTAGTAGAAGTTATTAATGGGCGCATCAAACGAGACTTTAAGTTATTCCGTCAGGACTATTTTAATAGAGCCATGACCCATATGTTTACCTACATACGAATAGCCGCTGCTCTTTTTAACGCATTTAGAGCGCCTTTAGAAAATAATGCCCACGCTAGCGAGATTATTAATATTATTAATGAGAGAATAGATGTACCAAATCGTCTTGGTAATTTCGTAACAGAAAATAATATAAACAGGCGAAGGGCGCAATTTATCCAAATAAATAGTGACACACTGAATATTCCTTTTCCTATTTTAAGCGAAGAAGATTTGATATTGATTGCTCTTGGAACTTATCAAATAAAACTGGCCAAATCGTATGTCGGTGAACATTTAAGGGGTGGTATATATACTATAGAAGTGTGCCACGAAATAAGTCCAAACCTAACGGATTATGAAATAGATGCAAGTAACTGTGCGTTATTACGAGGACAGATTCATTCACGACATACGTTGAGAAAAACCTATTACTCGTATATTTTAGTTAAGACCAATATGACAGGTAGAGAGGCTTTACCACACCTTTATTGTTCGTGCTTAACCGGAAGTCGTACTATCGGAACTTGTGCCCACATTATGAGTATAGTTTGGTACTTGGGATTTGCAAGACATCAAAATGATTTTCAAATCCCGGCAAGTTTTCTAGATCATATTATTTTAAATGATGAGAATGATTATTAATAACGGAAAATATAAATATATATATTTTATATATATATTATATATATATATATATAATATATTTCTATTGTACATGATAAAAGTGTAAGTCTTAATCTTATACTTAGTTGTTTTTTTCTGATATATTGTTGTTTCAAATAAAAATAGCGATCAATGCACTTTTATTTTTATTTTTTATCCCCTTTTGAACTTCACTCGCCACTTTCAAATAAAATAGCATGCAGCAGTAGGCTACATACATACACCATACATATATATAATATTATGATAGTGAATATAAAATATCCGTAAAAATTAAAATATCAGACAATAACACACTAAACAAACAAGTAGGTTATTTGCTAAGGATGCAATTTTTTAAATATTCAAAAAAAATACTTTGACGTCGCTGAAAGTAAAAAAAAATACATTTATGTGATGAGGGCAAGTAGTACAAGATATAACCATATAGCCTTTATTGCTACAATGGTTGGGCAAACCGTCATACAAATATGCCCAATCTCCTTTACGGCACTACTTTCAAAGTGCACGAAATCTTCTTCGTACATTTCAAATGTTATATGGTCATTGTCCAGATATTTCCACGTAAATTGTCCCAGGTCCAAGACCATTTTTGCTTGCTGTAGGAAGGCGACCCCCAGCAGGGTACGGTTGTCTCTCGCCTCGGGAAGCACAATGAAGCGAGTAGGAAATGTACGGCCTTCCAGCATTACAGCGATTGTGGTTGATAAGACGCGTTGTCTTTTCCCGACCCCGTCGGCCAAGGTGACACGAACCATTTCCTCTTCAAACTTGTTGCCTTTCCTTACCAGTTCTTTATACAGTTGGTAAGATGCGACACTAGCTTTCGCACATGTATCTATACAACATGTAACGTAATTAACGCACACCCTCAAACACCCCAATTAGAATATTATGTTATGATCATAATATATACACTTAATTTTTAATTTAAGTTATGTATGTATGTATGTATTTATTTATATTTTTTTTAAATGCAAGTCAAAGTTACGCTCTAAGTATTTTTTTACATCTTTTTGTACCTTTAAAGACTCATAACTTTTTTTCCTACTAACATTTTTACCAAACAATAATTTTATGAGAGTCTGCTACTATTAAACATTAATACAAAACAACATCCTGCCAATTTTACCGATCGCAAAAAAAGATATTCGAATTTAAAGTTAAAAATCTGGTTATTTTCTGTAAAATAAAGAAAAATTAAAAAAAAAACGGTTGGGCCAAGGTCAAATAATTTGGGCCAAGTGGGTAGCAGATGACCCCAACTAACCACCATTTTCGTATGTTCAACGTTCTACCAAACACCCTGTATATCTAAAATCCCAGAACCTGAAGATTTTGAGTCCGCGATTTTCTTCTTTTCTCTTCGGTATTGAGCCAAAATAATCTTCCATTTTCTCATTACCTCAGTCGAGTCACAATTGAAACTTTGCGCCAACTCTTGAGTGGCGTCGTGTTTTTTGTTTTTATTTTTATAATCACTGTGACTAGAATCCCATAATACAGGATAAGTTTCAATAGCTTGAATAAAATTAATAATTTTATCATTCGTCCAATCCATATTTAGCTTGGTTAATTAACAATGTACGCGCACAAATCAATGTTTTCACTCCGGTAGCGGAAGCAAGACTGAGTTCGCACACAACAGGTTTGTACACGTCGACGCGAGTCCACTGCCTGCATGTGTGTGCGCACAAAAGTATACAGATGTGCGCGAACATTTCTAGAATGTTCGCGCACAATTTGTCATTGTTTGCTTTAGTGAGTCGACCAGAATAAACATTTGTGTCGCACAATGTGCATTGCAGTGCCGCACAGTTCTGCACACTGGTGGAATCGCATCTTAACAACCACAGAGTAATACAAATATTATTCGTTCACCATGTTATCATTCTATTGCAACGTTCCGTATGCTCAGAAATGAAAACTTTTTGTTAATACGCTAATGATTATTATGATGTTTAGGGGTGTTAAAAATATTGAGAGTGTTAATTTGCATGGAATATTAGTTATTTCGTCGATTGCAGTTTTGTTTAGGTTTAAGCACATGACTTAATGTCGTATTAAGTACTAATAATACATCTAGGTACGTGTAACGAAACGTAAAAAGTTATCGAAGTTTCTAATAGAACAATTGCCTCTTTGTATATAGTATTACCTTCTATAGTAGGTAATTTTAATATCATATTGTGATGGACCAACAAAAGAAAAAACGATCTGAGAATTGGAGTACCGAGGAAAAAGTAAATAAACATAAATTACTTCGATTAACTTGAAATCAGTGTTTAATTGATTCAAATTTAATTTTAATTTATTTGATTGATTCGAACACGATTAATGTTGTGTCGGCGGCGTGGCGTTCCCAACAACTCAGCGGCTTCAATATCCTCAATATCAATTAAATCGACCATGTTAAGATCCATTTTCGGGTAAGAACAACACAACACAATGAAAAGGATGCTATAAAATACAAGAGAAACTTTGACTGATACGATTTAGACCATAGTTTGATCGTTTAAACTATGGGCCGCCGAGGTTTAGCGACCATGATATGGTCCACGGTTTTTCGAAAAACCACGTTTTGTAATATCATTTTGGTTTAAACCGTAGTTTATAGAGCTTTAAACCGGGGTTTTCAGTTAAACCGCTTTTTGTAATAACACTGACTGAGTCAGCAGTACCTACTTATAAATTTCTGTCATTCCATTTATCAACTATTGTCCTCCCACTATCCTTTACGTACTGGTACATATTTTGTATCTGCTCCGGACTGTTACCCTCTAGTTCAATTTGAACACTTTCGTATCTAAACTCATTGTTTATATTGTAGCTACGATATAATTTCAAATTTTGCTGGTCTTCACAGAGTGCCTTACACAGACCACCTTGATATGTTGCAATTATAAATGCAAAATCTTCTAAAATATTGGTGAACTGATTAACGTTCACATTATATCTATTGGTGTCTATTACTAAGATCTATTATCTTATAATATATTATAATATAATATACTATCTATTAATTTTTCTTTTCACACAGACCGGATCGTATACGCTTGGAGTTGGTCGGAGCGGAGCCGCCAACTATTTCACATAGACCGGCTGGAAGCGATCTGAAAGCGGATGCGCTCGGAGCCGGGTGGATACACTACAAAGGCAGTACCAGATTCAACGCAGTCCAAGTTTTGTTTTCGTTGTTAACGTGTGCTTTTCGGAACATGGATTTAGATAGCTCTGATGAAGAAACTCTTCCTTCGTGTTAACTCTAAGGAAAATGAATAAGGGTGGAACGAAGACCCCCGACGAGCTCATACACGTGACTAGAGTTATGAGAGCTCCCCGCTCCGCCGACGGATTTCCGCCAACCTGTTTCTGTCCTTTCAGGCATAAGACCTTTTCCATTTTATGTTGAACTACAGTCACGCCAGTCTCATCAACGTTGTAGATTTTTGTTGTATCGAAATTAATTTTTGGCAACTCTTTCTCCAAAATATCATTAAATTCGTCCACCTTCTCTTTTGAAAACCCCTTGGCTCTATTAGCAGATGTAGCTTGAGGTGTCCTAAAAGACAATCGAGGATTTTTTTTTGAAAGTTTCTCATCCACTTTCGGCCTGCAGTATTCTTGCTTCTATTAAATTCGTGTGGCAGTCCATTCTTTATCGCCAGTTGGAACGCCAAAGAGCGGATGTCAGAGGCTCTCAGTCTATAGAACCTTGACACCATTGTAATGCAGTACTCTGCAAGCTCACGTTCCATTTCTTCTGAAAAAGTTGGCTTTCGGCCCATTTTCAGAGAGGTTAGCTCTGTTACAGGATTGACACTTTTACAATAACGCTCCAAAGTTGACTTTGGGACGTTAAAAAATTAAGAGGCCTTAAGTAGCCCATTTCTTTATTTTTTACTGCATTGTACGCCTTCAGCATCTTATCAGAATCCCATTTCTTTCGCTTTTTTCTCTCATTGGTACTCACCTAAAATATTTTTTTTAATATTCGTATATTTGAATCTTAATTTATTTTGGGTAGAACTGGATTAGGGTGGATTGATCTTGAGGAAAATAGTGGATTTTCTTCAAAAAAAAAGGTTGCTTTTTTCATTGATTTTAGGTTCTACTAATGAAACCAAACCACTCGTTTCAAGGATAACGGTGTTCACACTAACACCCTGTATAATCCATGATATTTTATTAAATATATGTACAGTCAACAGCAAAAGTAGATGATCGAAATCAGAAATTCAATACTAATGAACGGAGTTCGCGTCAGAACTTTTACGTACCTGTCTAAATCCTTTGCGACCTTATGAGGTTTGGCCCGAGCGGCGCTCCATACATTTCAATACAAAGCCGGGCCCGTCACTGTCGACCCGTGAACACGAGGCATTAGTGTAGGATCCTCAACAGTTCAACACATTCTGCACGTAGTCAATCAAGAACAATCACTATTCTGCCACGCATTTCATCAGCACTGTCACATTCCCGATCAAACACTCCCAACACCACAACTCCCGTTTCTCAATAAAGTTATCATACGAGAATCAGCCGGACTTTCGGAAATCTGTCTCGGTAAATTCTCAACGCAACAGAAGCATTGCCACGAGCTTCTCCTAAACACATCAACATGTTTCCGTATTCACGAGCACTGTACACGTGTACACTCATGCATCGGACATTGTTTAACACAACAAAAACAAAAAACAACATTTAAAACGTAACAATAATAACTAAACACAAAGGAGAATGGGCAAAAACATATGAACTTTGGTCTACCTACTCAACACTAACGCCGTCTATGCTAATGAAAAGATTATATCTAATTAAACTAATAACCAATAGTGTGAAAATACTAAGGGCTGGCAGAATTTAGAAAAAAAGAAAACAAAAGAAGAACAAAAAAATCTTGTGATTTATTACATAATATTATAATTGCGGTATTACATGATGCTAGTATCTATAATAACATTATTCAGGTGGGCTGCTGGCGGTATGAAACGTTCCTGATGGCGAGCCCAGCATAAGTACCATAAGATTGATATGACATGTGCACACGTCCCAATTGTGCGACGTCCAGTCAAACACGTGCAGTAATAGTGCCTAAAAGCATCTCTTCCTTCAATCCCTCTGTTTATTAGCACGTATGTGTAGTACTGCTTGGCTCTTGTATGACGTGATTGTATTCGTCCCCTCAGTAAGAAACTTCCTTGTTCCACTTCAATGTTGTATTCATTGATATCATCCAGTTCATTATCTCTGTATAATTCTATAATATACATTCCATCACTTAAATGTTCAGCACAGTAAGATCTGGCTATCTTAATGTGGTAAGTTCCCAGAGTGGGGACAGCGAGCAGGTATATGGGCTGCGCTTGCGTCGCAACTTAATCCCACCATCGGTCCCCCGCAAAACCGTGTCGAACTGTAGTACAGTAGATGTAAAATCTGTTTTGAGTAAAAGGTAGTGGAAAACCCTATTTTGACATTTTCCCGAAGAACCCCATGAGTTACACATTTGCGGTCATACAAAGAAATAAAGTATAAAAAATGCCCTTTTCATTGATATATAGCTTGTTGGTGTTGAGTAGGTAGACCAACTTGCCCATTCTCCTTTAAAACGAACAAAACAGTATTAAATACGTTTCAATACCTATCGACCAATTAAACGTAACCCACGTTCGCTCACGAACTGAGTTTGAAAGGAACTAACTAGTGGCTAACTAGTGGGCTGAAACGGGCCGGTAAAGGACTTTTTTAAATATTGTGTTGGATTTATCTATCGATTATAATAGTTAGGGAGGCGAGGTAGCTAAATGGCGTAATTCAACGGCGCCGTCGAGACCTATCAAAATCGAAAGATAAAATAATTTCGAAAAGAAAAGCTCGTATGGTAAAAACCATTTTAGCGGTGGGTTTGGCGTGTACGGTTTTTCAAAAATGTAAAAAAAAACAGTTACTTGGGCATTCTCGAGCGCGTCAGATATTCATACTACGTATGCCCCAAGTGCCTCTGATAACAACGGTATACTAATCTGCCGGTTTGCGTGGTGGGGGTAGGCATATAAAGTAGTCAAAAATGCAAAAAAAAAATTTACTCAAGCGCGTCAGATTTTCGGAAGGGGTGTTAAGTAGGCCCCAAGGAAGCTCCCTTTAAAAAAAGTGACGTTTTCGGCGTGACGATAAGTTACGATGAATTTTTGAAAATGCAAAAAAAAAGTTTTTTTGAAATACTCGAGCGCGTCAGATTTTCATAGGGGAGGTTTATCTCGGTATCCTGAAAGCATATTTTCTTAATCTGACAAAAATGTTGGTGGGTTCTCTTAATCTGACCGAAAAAGGTTTTTTGGTTTCTTTTTTTTCCTTTCTTTCTCCTTGATAAAACGGGGAATTTAAGAATGACAATAAAGCGATAGATACAACCAACGTAAATGTAGATTCAATGTAGTACGAATTGTATTATTTATTGTATAAAAAAATGAAATGATATAAAAATTGTATTATAATTGTATGTTTGATTTACATTTGCCTTTACATTTTTTGCCTTTTGTTTGCCTTGTTTGCATTTGTTTGCCTTTACATTTTTGCTCAATCATCTTCTTCTTCTTCTTCTTCTTCACTAGAACTTTCAAATTGTGGCTCCTCATCCACAATTGTTTCCTGCTGAGTGCCTGCAACATCCGTAACAATTATTTCTATTCAGTAATTTTGTTGAGAGAATATTATAGAAGTACAAAAAATTACCTGAATCAAGCGTCTCGTCATTGCTGTCCTCAGCGTCATTCTCGTTGCCCAGAATATCCGGCGATACAACGACATTTTCATACGCATCGGGCAATTGATTCCCGATAAACCACGTGAACTCCAATTTGTTGTTATTTTCATTCCACCCATGATCGGTTGGTGCAAGGTCAGTGATGTCGGGTTTGTGAGCATTCCTCCACAAATTGGCGATGTACCGAGTTCTGAGGCAATGTTGGTACAGCTCTGACTGGCATGGGGGTAAATTGCACGCGTCGTAGTTGCGTACGTCCAACGAGAACGGCTTGGATGTGTCGTGCACCTTATATGTTTTATTGAAAATGTCGAATCGAACTTCGTTGACATCAGCGAGTTTCTTCAGTCCGTACATGTGGCATATGAAAGATTGAAGCGTGGGGAAAATTGTTTCGATATCGCAACGATCGGACCCTACATCAGCGAGCGCTTTTTGAAAGATCTCAGATTTTCTCAAGATATCAAAAGGTCTCTTTTTGCCTCGTTTATACAATGCTGGATTAAAATCGCATCCTGTTAAAGCGTGGAAAGCAGGCAGTGCGCGTGAAAGCATTGAGCCTAACTGAACTGACAGTGCCGAAACATCTATATAGCGACGTGCATTACCGAGATCCATCCACACTCTAACCGATTCGTTCAAATGCTCCACATTGGCCAACATAATGACCAGAATATCTGTGTCTGATATTCGAATGATTGTTGTAGAACCTTGTGGCAATTGACAGGCAAGGAAAACTGTCTTCGTGTCGGCTTCTTCGTGACTTGAGCATGAGAGCTTATCATCGGTTGTTCTCTGCACTATTCCATCGACGACTTTGAAGACGTAGCACTAGTCGTGGTTCAAATAGATTGTTTTGTTGCGAATAATAACGGCCATCTCTTGACTATTCCAATGATCAATGAAAAACTTGACTAGAGCTTTTTTGAACTTGATATTTTTCAAGTCCTTCGCAAAGTCTACTAATCGGATTTGCTGAGGACCGCTGATGTGGTAGTCCTTATCGCCATTCACACTGTTGCGGAGAGTATGCTCATATTGCTCACACTTTCACCAGCACCGATTTAACAGTTTTGTTTATAGAACCATCTATGTGACACAAAGACAGTGGAATTGACGTTATTGGAAAACGGAGCATCTTTTCAAGATCAATTTGCGCGTCCAAAGATAAAGACAACAATCGGCCAAATAAGTCACGCTGGAGACGAACTTCAAGTACTTTTCGGCCGATCTGAATTTTTTTCTTCTTCTTCATGCTCGCGAAAGTCAGTACTGCATTTTTTGGTATTCTTGCGTGAAATCTCTCAGAGTTGTCATTGCATTCAGCAATAAATTTGTCTCGTAACTCCGTTCCCTTTGATACTGCATTCAACAAGCAATTCGCTACTTCAGGAGTTGCAGCTTGTCCACTCGAGATGTTAAACAATTTGTCAGCATCGATTGAAAAATAAAATGGATTTATTGTCTGACGAATACCTTCCACAAAATCTTGAAGTTGCTTCTTATCTTTCTCCATACGCTGTGGATTTTGCTCAGCGGAGATATCTTGGTTCTTGTTCAGTCCTGCTTGAGTTAGTACGTGCGATATTATTCGCGTTCGACCTCCGTGAGTTTTCGCCCAGCGCTGTCTAGCACCGATTGAATTTGTCAGATTTGTTATTCCGGTAAGTCGGCGTGCTGCGTTCTCCATTGGTTTGTTCCAGCGTTAGGTCAACCGGAATTCGAGAGAAAGCTTTCGGAGTCCTTCGAATCCCAAAAGATCCCCGAGCCAATTCAGATCGGAGGCCTGGATGTGTTTGATCGACGTGCAGCAGTTGATTTATGTAGTATGTCAGCCATCGACTATAGTTTTGTTGATTATAATGAAAGAATAAAATTACGATTCTTCCAAGAGCGTAAATGAACAAATTCAAATCTCCTGTTCTATCACTGCGAACGAAGTGATAGAGATTGACAAAATCGCTGTACATCGCGTAAAATTTGCACGTTTTTCCGTGTTTACCTTGAAGAGATTCTGCTGTATATTCTCCGTACCATTGGATCAACTGCTGAGTTTCGGCGTGGTCGAGTTGCGGAGGAGAGACACCTTTGTGTTGCATGAACTCGGCGAGATAATCTATCACCGATTTTGAAATCGTCGAATGTTTGCGATCAAGGAATGACTCGAAATGCAATTGCTCCAACGCCAAAGCCATAATTGGATGTAATCGTTTACACCTATTGTAATTTTTCCCGGAAATGAACCCACCGACAGATCCACTCGCAATCAGATTAGTCTCAACCATTATATTAGTCAATCCACTCTCTTCAATGAAGGTCCCAAGCGCTTTGAAGAAAGCCATCTCAATATGGAAAGCCCCCAAATGAATAAAAATGTTGTCGAATTGGGGGGATTCTTGAGCTTGGATACAATAACTCGTTCGAGCGATGGCCAAATCATATGTGATTTGAATGTAGGAGGCTTCGCATTCAGCTGCAATTTCTTGACTGATTTCCAGAGTTTTCAATACTGTCGAATGATTGGTTGGAGATGAATTGATCGGTGTGAGATACGAGACTTTCTGGACTGGTGAAATGTCAATCGTAATCATGCTTTGATAGCCGACCCACATGGGAACATCGTCAACGTTGAGCTTGTGTAAGAGCATCCACGCAGTATCCAGTTGGATAGATTTCGTCAAATTATCAGGTGGGTAATTAAGTTGTGAAACATCAAGCTCATTCCATCCTGAAATCTTCATTTTTTTTGTAAATGGTCCTAACTCAAATGTGACCTCTTCGAACGTCCTGCGTCTTTTCCTCCTGCGTACAGAACTCAGCGATGTTTCTGCAGTACTTGCGTGAGCAGATTCATTGGTGGTGGAATTGTCTTCACGGAAAACAGCTGGTGATATGATTGCCTCTTCATTAGGAATGATATCTTGAAAAATGATCCCCACCGTGTCGTGCAGTGTGTCTTTACCATAGAGTGTGTCAACAAAGCGATCAAAATTATCAAACGCGACTCCAGTATTCAAATCAGGGCGGCGTGCAATATCCTCCGGACATGCGTATGTCGAATTTATCGTTGAATATGTCAATTCAGTCTCCAGTTCTTCGAGTGTCGTATAAGAGCAGCAATGCCCAAACTTGGATAGTAACTCGACAATTTTTTTGCTGTTGCACATGCTCTTCACTGCCAACCCCAAAGAAACGTGTTTCGATGTTAAAACTCTGCGACTGTACGTAGCGTACATCAGATCTTGTCCGAGAGAAAAAATCGTGAGTTCGTTGCGACTTTTTTGAGTTTCACGCTTTTTCTTCGATATACGTGACGCATCGCCTAAAATTAATGCCTCCAGGAAGCAAGTCAAAAGCTCTGGTACGGAATTGCATTCTCCTTTCAGTAAATCTTCGGCAGAAAGGTCATGGGGTAATTTTGTCGTGGTGTAGTTCACAATTTCCTCTCTTATGTCTTTTGCAATGGACCGAATATTTTCTTTCATCGACATACTTTTGAATAAATCCTGGTAGGTTACAATGTCGACGTCAAACGGAGCAAGAATTTTTTTCTTTTCGGCATAAATAATCTTCATCCTGCGATGGAAAGTTTCCATCAGTTTCTTTTCCAAGTGACGATCGGAGAGTGCTGTGGTCTTGATAGAATCCGATAGTGATTTCGTTTCTTCTTTTAGTAACTTGTCATACTCTCTCTTCACAGTGTTAAAAAACAAACATTATTTTTCTTTTATTATGCGTTGCTCCAACGTTTGGCACAAAATCGTGTAGGCAGTGTTTGATGCTTTCCTTTTAATGAAAAATGGTCGGTCCTCGTTCCTTGAAATGTCGCTTGATTACAACAAAAAAAGGCTAATTAAGTAGTATTTTTTTTTGTATGATTTTGCTAGTTAAGAACCCTGCGAAGTTTTTAAACCTAACTTGAAGCTATGAAAACTCATTTTTGTATTTTTAAATTGAAGTTGAATGTTTGGGTAAATCCTACTGAAAACTAAAGTTCTAACTTTCAAGCCTTTTTTGGGTAACTTTAAGTAATTTCAGGAAGCTGAGTTATTTTTTTTAATTAAAACAACATTCAAGACAATTATGGCACAAAAAAAATAACTGCAAAATACCTACTACATAAAAAGATATGAATTTTTGCAACCTCGCTGGCAGAATAAATTAAAAAAACACAAAAAAAACTAATAATTCGAAAACTACAAAAAATCGCGGAACATACATGGGGTATTTTTGGATACCCCCAGGTGTGAGGAATCTAAAAAAAATTTGTTGACGTCACTATTTGGACCACCCTGTATAGCTAACGTTCCCAAGTTGCGCGGCCGTGAGAATTACGAGGATTGGAAGGCATGGCGTCGGCCATTGAAGAAAAGTTACCGACAACGGCAAGTGCTGCAGAGAAAGCAGAAGACGCCAAAGCGAAGGCAAAGCTCGTATTGACAATCGACCCATCGCTATATGCTCACATAAAGCAAGCGGCGACAACTTATGATTTATGGGGAAAATTGAAATCCATGTTTGATGATTCTGGATACACGAGGAAAATAAGTTTGCTCAGAAATCTCATCAATATTCGTCTTGAAAACTGCGATTCCATGACGCAGTATGTGACCCAGATAATTGACACAGGGCAGCGACTTCAAGGAACAGGTTTCAAGTTAACAGACGAATGGATTGGTGCATTAATGTTAGCAGGATTGCCCGAAAGGTATGCGCCTATGATAATGGCCATAGAGCACTCGGGAATCGAGATAAGTGCCGACGTCATTAAAACTAAGTTGATGGACATGTGTGCTGAGGTTAGTTCAGTTTCCGGTTCGGAAAGTGCATTTGTAGCAAAAGGAAAGCAGCGTGTGAAAAATGGCAACCCTAAGAGCGACCATAGACAATCGCACGAAAAAGAAACATCAAAATCTGTCAAAGTCATAAAATGTTACAAATGTAAGCAAACTGAGCATTATAAAAATCAGTGTCCCAACTCAGAATCAAGCAAAAAGAAACAAACAAATGCGTTCAGTGCTATTTTTCTGAGTGGTAAATTCAGTCACAATAACTGGTATATTGACAGTGGGGCTAGTAAACACATGACGGCGAGAGAAGAAAATATCGTCAATCCGTCCTATCAACATGTTACGAAGGAGATTATTATTGCAAACCAGACAAGTGTTCCAGTTCTGTGTTCTGGTGATGTCAACATCATCACAGTTGTGAACGGTGTGGAGTATGATGTCACAGTTTCGGACGTATTATGCATACCGAACTTAACAACAAACTTGCTTTCGGTGAGTCAGTTGATAGAGAATGCCAACAGTGTAATTTTCAAGGAAAATGCTTGCCACATCTATAATCAACAGAAAAAACTCGTTGGTGAGGCAGAATTAGTTGAAGGTGTGTACAGATTATACACGAAAACAGAACAGTTATTAGCAGCAACTGCAATAGCATCGAGTGAGATTTGGCATCGACGCTTGGGGCACATTAACAGTACAAGTTTAACCAAAATGAGAAATGGAGCTGTAGAAGGAATTTCATACCCAGAAGTGGCAAACATAGATAAGTCAACGTGTGCTACATGCTGTGAAGGCAAGCAAGCTAGACTGCCGTTTCAGCAGAGTTTGTCTAAAACGGAGAATGTTTTAGAGCTGATTCATGCAGATGTATGCGGTCCAATGGAATCTCGATCAATTGGAGGATCTAGATACTATGTTTTGTTTGTGGATGATTACAGCAAGATGGCGTTTGTTTATTTTATGAAGACAAAGAATGAAGTATTTACCAATTTGAAAGATTTTAAGTCCATGGCAGAAAAACAGAAAGGCAGACAGATCAAAATTCTAAGGACAGATAACGGAGGCGAGTTCTGTAGTCGAGAATTTGATAAGTATCTGAAGGAGCAAGGGATAGTTCATCAAAGGACTAATGCTTATACGCCGCAACAGAATGGTTTGTGTGAGCGAATGAACAAGTCAGTGGTTGAAAAGGCCAGATGTTTGATCTTTGATGCTAGTTTAGACAAGAAATCCTGGGCAGAGGCGGTTCATACTTCAGTTTACTTGCGAAATAGGTCTGTTGTGACAGGACTGAATAACAAGACTCCATATGAAATCTGGACAGGGTCGAAGCCAAATTTAAGCCATTTGCGTATATTTGGAAGTGCGGTCATGGTGCATGTCCCAAAGGAGAAGCGTTTGAAGTGGGACAAAAAGGCCAATAAGCTTATTTTTGTTGGCTATTCTGACCATGTGAAGGGCTATAGGGTGTATGACCCAGAAACTAACACTGTTAGTACAAGTAGAGACATAGTTGTCATGGAAAAGTCAGCTGAGAGTACAGTGAACATACCGTTGGAATGCAAGTCTTCAGCGGAGGAAGGAAGCCGTAAAGATTCTCGCAGTACTGATATGGAAATTTCATGCTCAGAAAGTGAACATTCGGTAGAAGAGAATGTGGACAGTACATATATCATAGATCAGGAAACTTCTTCAGTAAATAGCTCAGAAGATAGTTTTTTTAATGCTACTTCAGACTCGGAAGTTACACTAGTGGAGCTCAGTACACCAGAAACTCCACCAAATAGAGTGAGAAAGAAGCCTGATCGGTTTGGTTATAATAATTTATATATCACAGAGTATGATGAAAATGACAAAGAGATCACTCTCGAAGAGGCCTTACATGGACCAGAGAGCAAGTTCTGGCGAGCAAGCATGAAGGAGGAGTTGGACTCGTTTGATGAGAATGATGCGTGGGAGCTAGTTGATCATCCTCAAGATTGTTCAGTGGTGCAGTGCAAGTGGGTTTTTAAAAAAAAAATTGACAGTTCTAATAATGTGCGTTACCGGGCAAGATTAGTAGCAAAGGGCTTAAGTCAGAAAGCTGGTGTAGATTATGATGAAACTTTTTCACCTGTTGTCAGATATTCTACATTGAGATTGCTATTTGCTCTGGCAGCCAAGTTGAATTTAGATATAAGTCATCTAGATGTTACCACTGCCTTTTTTAATGGTTTTTTAAAAGAAATTGTGTATATGCAGAAACCTGTAACTTATGAATCTAGTGTGGATGATAACAAAGTGTTAAAATTAAAGCGCGCTATATACGGTCTTAAACAGTCTTCCAGGGCATGGTATCAAAGAATTAATGATTACTTGATAAATTTAGGTTATAAAAAGTCAAAGTATGAACCATGTTTGTTTACAAAATTTGAAGGTAAAGTTAAAATTATTATAGCACTTTTTGTTGACGATTTTTTTGTATTTTCTAACTGTGTGACAGCAACTGATCAATTAGTAAATGAACTGAGCTGTAAATTCAAGATAAAAAACTTAGGTCAGTTAAAACAATGTTTAGGCTTAAGAGTCAATATTAAGGAAAATGAAATAACTATTGATCAAGAGCATTATGTAGACAATTTACTAAAAAAGTTTAATATGATACATTGTAAAACTGCAGAAACTCCTATGGAGATGAATTTAAAATTAGAAAGGTCTCAGAATGGTTGTAATGATTATCCTTATAGACAACTAATAGGAAGTTTAATGTACTTAGCAGTTTTAACCAGGCCTGATATTGCTTACTGTATAAGTTTTCTTAGTCAGTTTAATAACTCTTATGATGAGGTTCACTGGAAGCATGCAAAAAGGGTGTTAAGGTATTAAAAAAAAACCAAAAACTATGGTCTTGTCTTTAAAAAAGATAATTCTTGTATTGAAGGTTTTGTAGATGCAGACTGGGGTTCAGATCTCAATGATAGAAAATCATTTTCGGGATTTTGTTTTAAATTGTCAAATACAGTAATTTCGTTTGAATGTAGAAAGCAGAGACATGTAGCTTTATCCTCAACGGAAGCAGAATACATTTCTATGTCAGAAGCATGTAAAGAGGCAATATATTTAAAAAATTTACTATGTGAGATTGTAGGTAATTTAGAACCAATTGTCTTATTCAATGATAGCCAGAGTGCGCAGAAATTAGTTTCAAACCCCATTTTTCATCGCAGATCTAAACATATAGATATTAGATACCATTTTGTTAGAGAAGCAGTAACTAATAATTTTGTAAAAATTACTTATTTAGAAACAGCTGAAATGCCAGCAGACATATTGACTAAAAGTTTAGGGTCTGTGAAACATTATTATTTCATGAAAAAACTTGGTATTTCACCTGTTACATAGGTAGTTATTTCCTGTATTGTATTTGTTAAGCGGAGGTGTTATTGTGTAACAAAAACATATGAATGTACCTGCTAGCGCCACCTATGCATCTATGCATAAGACTAATTTGACATTAAACGTGAGTCTGTGGTAAAACTCAAAAACGTGTTTTATTAATAGAAAATACATGAGCGCAGCCGTCAGGCGATCACATTGGCGAATACCAAAAAAGTCAATCTCAATTCAAAAACCTACGACAGTAGCATAGAATAGAGAATTAAGAGTCAAACAGTGACTGCACAAAGAAGGTCAACATTCAACACTTCCCCTCAATCGCTGTTTGAACTCAGACATCACCGCTGGCTCAACTGGCCTAAAAACCTAAGCCCAAGTTCACAACACAGAACTTATGTTTAGGAGCACACAAAGACATCAGCCAACATTTCCTGAGTAGACAAATAATTCAACTTAATCACATCATTATTCACAGCCTCCCTAACATAGTGGTACCTGATGTCTATGTGCTTCGTCCTCCTATGAAACACTGGATTGACACCAAGTTTCTGAGCAGACTGATTGTCATTGAACAAATCTATTATCAACCCAGAACTACCAGTCAATTCAGTCACCAACTCCCTAAGACAACTTGCCTCCTTAGCAGCCTCGCTAAGAGCAATGTACTCAGCCTCAGTACTTGATAAACTAACACATGTTTGTTTTCTACATTCCCAGGAGATGGTGCTACCCCCATACTTGAAAACAAACCCCGAAAATGATTTTCGGTCACGTACGTCACCGCCCCAGTCTGCATCTACAAACCCCTCTACCTTAACATGACCCGACCTGCTAAACACAAGGCTAACGTTTTGAGTCCCTTTAAGATACCTCAATACACGTTTCGCAGCCCTCCAGTGTTCTATAGTATGACACGTATTAAACTGGCTTAAGTACGAAACTGCATACGTAATGTCCGGCCGTGTAAATACACTCAGATACATAAGAGAACCTATCAATTCTCTATACAGAACAGTACCCTCGCCTAACACACTCGTATCAGTAAACTTAACATTTGGGTCCAAAAGAGTCTGGACTGGTTTGCATTCCGACATACCGAAACTGTCGAGCAAGCGCTCAACATACCGCGCCTGACAAAGCTTAAGAGTTTTGTTCATCCTGTCACGCACTACCGCGACCCCGAGAACATGCCGCACCGCACCCAAGTCTGTAATCTTAAACGGCTTACGTAAACTCTCTTTCAGCTCTTCAGCCATGCGTGTATCATTGTAACAGACAACGAAATCGTCCACATACAAAGCAATGTAAACAACCGACTTACCATTTCGTTTGTAAAAAATACATTGTTCAAGTTGGCATTGAACAAAACCTGTCGACAGAAGCACGTCCTTCACCCTCTGATACCAAGCTCGCGAAGCTTGTTTTAGTCCGTAGACTGCCTTCTTCAATCTGTAGACTTTATTTTCTCCACCAGGTGAAATGAATCCCTCCGGTTGAAACATAAATCTCCTCATTTAAATTACCGTTGAGGAACGCCGTCTGTACGTCCAGATGGTCTATATCCAGATCCATCTCTACAGCAATCGCCAACAACAGTCGCATAGAACTGTACCGTACTACCGGTGAAAACGTTTCAAAATAATCTTCACCATACTTTTGGGTGAACCCCTTGGCTACTAACCTAGCTTTATACCGGGCTATCTTCCCATTGGCATCACACTTAATTTTGAAGATCCATTTATTCCGAACCACATTTTTGCCCATAGGCCGATCCACCAACTCCCAAGCCTCATGTTGATTGAAGGAGTCAATCTCTTCCTGCATAGCTTGCCGCCACAAGTCGCTCTGCCCAGAAACCAGAGCTTCCTTAACAGTGTGCGGTTCAGCTGGGATCGTATCATGTACGTACAAACCCTTAGATTGTCTTGATCTAAAATTGTACCTCGGTTCCGGAGGTTCCACCACCTCCTCAACGCTATCTTCAAAAACCAAAGTGTCGTCGCCGCCATCATCACCGCTCGCTGACACAATCGGCTCAACATTCACCATTACCAACTCTTCAGTGACAGGCTCCTGAGCTGCATCACCAGCCACCTCACTCTCAGGCACGCTTGACTTCCCCTCTCCAGTGGAATCGTCAACTTCTTCCCCTGAAAGAAAGATTTCTATAGTGGCTGATCCGTGTCCAGTTCCTAGCACTTTGGCTGGGAACACACTCTCATTAAATAAGACATCACGGCTTCTCTTTATAGCATGTGTCTCAGAGTCATACAACCTGTAAGATCTGCCATTGTCTTCATAACCGACAAAAATATACCTCTTACTCTTAGGTTGTAACTTATTCCGCTTAACGTCATCAATATGTACAGTCGCCAGCACATCAAGCTACCCCACATTGACCTTGAACGCGTTATGAGCAGAAACAGCGAGAATCGTGCGAAAGAGATAAATATCTTTTTGTCTGTTTTTGCTTGTAATGTTTCGTGCTGCAGTGCGTGCGTGAGGGTGTGTGCGTATGCGCGTCGTGGTGTAGAATAACTGTTCTATTCAAAAAAACTAGTTTAGCAGGTTGAATACCTACTTGAATAGAACCGAAAGAATGGCATGGTAATAAAAATAAGTTGGCCGTCACGGGACGCCCGGAAAATTTGAAACATCTATGTAATAGTAGAAAAGGGATGATTCCTGAGTAAAAAAAATATGGTTCAGTTAGATTATTATCGAAAAATATTGGACACGTATTTTTATTTTATCAAACCATTAAAAATATACGAAGTTATAAAACGTATTAAAGATCATGAGTGGGGGTTTTGACGTCACTTTCCCGTAAAAAGTGTACCGAAATGTGACGTCACACGAGTTTTCGACGCGCTGTATCGTCTTAATTTTTTGTTTACCTACGTGAAAAAAGATAAAATACGTGTCCAATGTTTTGCACTTTCATGTGTATTCAGTAAAAAGCTGTATTTTGAAATTAAAAACAAACACTCAATTTTATTTATTTGAAGGTAAATAGAATATAAAATATGTTAGTATTTTTAATAGAGACTGTTTTTACAGTGGAGCTACGGGATATTATTTGACGTATCTTCTGTTTTCTGTAATAGTGGTTGTGGTGTTAGTAAGTAGCAAGGTCTATTGGACTGTATTAAAGATTGACCAATGATAACTGAACTAGGATGTAAAATTGTAATCACCTTAACATTGTATCAACTGCAGCAGGAACGTTGATTATTTGTCCATCTAATTATATTCCAAATTGCGTATGAGCATGCCTCGGATCTACTTATTTGCTTGAAAGGAATACGATCAAAATGCACTTCAAATAAAAAAATCGTTTAATTGGTCGTTTTAATTTTAGTCACAACTAGCATAAGTCACAGATTCTACATTTTATTTTGCTAAAGGACAGAAAAAAATACGAAGTTTTGTAATCTGAAATCAAAAATCAAACTAATACCGATTGACGAGTAAATTCCGCTACTTACACACGAAATGACTTGCTAGCCAATGCAACCTCTCAAACACTATTAAAATTATAAGAATTATGTAAAAAATTATTCCATTTTGGCTACAGGCAACTCTTAAAATAAATTTAGTGTATGAATGTTACGATCTTTGTATTGTAATGTTAAAAATTAAATGTATTCTTTTATCGATATCTATCGATCAAATCTGCATCCGACTTAACTAGTTGAGTGGGGTCGTGGCGTGGTATTTTTCAAAAATGAAATACCTAGATCAACAATCGGTCCAAAACAAACTTCATTTTAATGGTAAAAGGTTGATTTGACTTAGCATAGAGGGGGCATCACGCCATGACAGCGTCATGCCATTTCCCGTCGGTTTTACTGCCTAGGCGCGCATGTAGATGTTTCACATCAAAAACAGGCAGCCCGCGTAATGGCTAACCTATAAAAACTTACAATCGATTTAATATATCAGAAAAGGACATAGGATAGGTTCCTACGAGAACACGTGTGAAATCGCGGGAAAAATCTATACCATTATTATAAAGCTGAAGAAATTGTTTGGTTGAACGCGCTAATGCCAGGAACTGCTGGTTCGAATTGAATAATTATTTTAGTGTTGGATAGCCCATTTATCGAGGAAGGCTATAGGCTATAATATAACATCACGCTACGACCAGAAGGAGCGGAGCATCAATGACAAATGTTCTAAAAACGGGGAAAATTTATTCCTTTTGAGAGCTTTCTTTGCGTAAACGGTTCAAGTTAAGCAACAATCATTTTGACGGATTTGTTTCTTTCATTAAGTTTAAAAAAAAACTCCGCGATGGCATGTCTATCTTTTAAGGTGGACTCACTACGTATAACCTTTTCTATGGTAATCTAATTTCTTCTAAAATAATGCATTTTAAACAACAAGCGCGTGTCCTTTACGCCAAACGACACAAATATGTGACAAAATGGAAGGTGAAATTGTGGCATGCCGTGGAGGGCACGCGTGTGCGTTTATACTTTGGCAGCCAAAAGGTAAAACAATGGTATTAATCCTTATACAAATAAATACGTTTTTCATCACAAGTACTTAATTTTGAACAAAATCTCACTTATATCATTTGATTTTAATGATTATCTTAAGAGATGTCACAGAAGCGGTTCGTGGATAAAACAAAGAAAGTTCAGTTACCTTTAGAATTGTATTAAGTGCCTAAGAGCCTCTGTCTCTTATGTAAGTGACGCAACGAAGTTGCGCGGGTCAGCTAGTATCAAAATAAAATGCGGAACCACAATCTTTATTTTTTTATTTTTTAACATTAAAATTATTATAATAAGAAACTTAAAACAAATACAATACTCTAAATTAAAATATACTTATATAAAACTAAACTACACAAACAATAGAAAATAAATGAAACTTAACTATACCATACATTAAAAACAACAAGATTATATTAATTTTTACAAACTTTTTTTTTTTATTTGTAATAGTTACAGTTAAATGGGCGCCAAGCAGAGTTAAATGCTGCCGCCAAGCAAAAGTAAGCTTTTACCTAGATTAGTATAACTTGACTGGGCCGTCTACGGCCGCGCGCCCACTGGAGGCACGGCACGACAAGACATTTTTATAATACTTACAGATGATTTCGAATCTTATCTAACACTGTTAGACATTCACATTTCATTATACAGCACAGCCTGCTGTGTGTGAAATGTGACCGCTAAGCATGATAAAATAAGATTTCAAATCATTAAAATTTGCGTTTACTAAAATAACTTGTCGGCCATTATGTAGGATATGGAGGAAGCCAGTTTATTATGACACAACATCAACAAACAACATGTCTGGCGTCTCCCAAATCGAGCAATGGAAGAATTTATAAGCGTTTGAGAAACAGTGGTTGGAAATACCGAAATATCTTTATTTTGATAAATAAAATAATAACAATTTTAGATGAATTGAATTGTAAAACTGTGCTACTATTTAATGTGAAGGTTTGTGAAAATGGATGGATAAACACAAAGGATAGGTTTCTACGGAAACCCGGGCGAATGAAGTGCATTATTTACTATTGCCATCGGAGTTCGTCATCTGAAGTTAAATTCAGGCTACGACACTATACGCCGTGCAGTGTGTCCGACACCGAGTGTCTTTGTGAGTGAATGAATACACGTTGTCAGACATTGACTGTACGGCCTATAGTATTGTAGACTAAACTTAGACTAAGTTCACTCGGGTGTTATTAGCGATAAAGAATATGCCATGACCTAAAAGAGCCCTAACTTGACCTCAGAAATACCCAACAAGATCGGCCTTTTAGTTGGTAATAAATGTAAACTACAAAGGAGCGTAAAGCGTTGCCAAGACAATATATTATTAAATGACAAATAAAATGTCACTTACATAAATAAAACTCTAATAGCTATAGATACTGTAAAATTTTAATAACAGACAAATAGAAGCCAATTTATGTATTTTTTTTTAAATATTATAAAAAGATTGTTTGATATTAATTTGAAATAAAAAAGTATATTCTAAACAATATAATTATTTGTTACAGATTGTCCGACAATGGACTTGCCCGAATATTTAATATTTGGTCGGACCACCTTGCGCATCTAGAACAGCGTCCAGCCTGTCTTTCATGCCGGCCACCATGTTCCAGCAGGTGTCCGTGCCTCGGAAATGCTCCCATGTAGTATGGGCTTCTTGCCGCAAGTTTTCGTTGTTGCGGATTTCTGAGGCATCCTAATCGAGAACCATGAGACCCCATAGATTCTCGATTGGATTTAGGTCAGGGCTCTTTGCAGGCCATGGCAGGCAGTTGACGTCATCCTGTGCCGCGAACCACTCCTGCACCACTCTGCAGGTGTGCACGCGGCAGTTATCTTGGCACAAGTAATGCCCTCTGGATAGTGCAGGCGCACGGTGGGGATCATCACGTCACGTAAAATTTCGACGTACTGATCCCCAGTCATGCGCCCGCTAACCTCCACCAGTTCACCCGGTCCCATTGAGCTCATCCACCCCCAAAAATTGAGAGATATTCTTCCACTTGCTCGATTTGGTAAAGTATTCACCTCCACATAGCGCTCATTGCTGTTGCGCCATAATATTTTTCTTCCGTCCGTATCCGACCGGAAGCTTTTCTCGTCCACAAAAATGACGATATTGTTTGCCCAGTCAAAATTATAATATTCCAGGCAAAAACTTACTCTTGCCTCCTTATGCGCCTGGTTCATTAGAATCTTCTTAGCAGGGCGGCAGCATTTCTTTCCGGCGTCCCTTAGGCGCCTTTTAACCCTATACTTGGCAGGGAATTTTACCTTCAAAAAATTAAACTTTTACTACTTCCCTACGTTAATTGGATTATAAGGATATCGGGAAAAATGAAATAAAAAATCTCTGAATTTCAGTTTTCAGGATATATTATGTGTCTTCCAGTGCACACTGCCAAGCTCACAAGAAAAAAATTACAAACAAAAATGTGTCTTTACATGCACACTGCCATGTAACCACTAAACTAAAAAAGAAACAAAAACATAAAAAATAACATAAATATTGAAAATATCAACAACTTTTGAGATCTGCTAGGAATTAGGTCAATGAGTATAGTATGTTACGATATATGACATATAGTTAAACATTTTTTTTATACCAAAGTTAAACTTTCTATTATTATTTATCACAATATTCAGTCCTAACGTTCTGAGATCAAAGTTTACTTAAATATTATCTATTTACTATGTAACAATATAAAAAAATACACTACTTGGTATGAAAATCTGTAAAGCAATTTCGCCCTTCAACTATACATAGTCGTGCATTACACTTTGGACAAAAATATTTGGTTTGATGTTTGGTACAGTGTCTACACCTGCCTTTTGTCGTAAAAGCAGGAAGATGTCCCATCAGATCGTAACGAGTAGCATCATCAGGCCTCTCTGCAACTGGTTTTTTTACTTTTCTCACAGATTTGGGAAGAGCATCAGGTTGTAGATTAGTACTCCTCTCAAAAAAACGCAGTTGCCTAAATAAAGCGACACGAAACCTTTTGAGTGGCAACAGTTTTTGTTTACCATTGTTCTCGTGACGATACAGCAACCAAGCATTATTCACGCATATGTCCAAAATCTGTGAAAATAATACTAAATACCAACGATGGCCTTTCAAATCAGTACGGTATAAAGCAACTAACATGTCAGCTAGATCAACTCCACCCATATTTCCGTTATAGTGCTTTATTAAATTTGGGCATGTGACTAGACCTTTCTTCTTTTCTTCTTTCTTGTATCGCATTATATTCTGCACAGGGTGGGCGTCCACATAAGTACTTGCTGCCACAACAAATTTGTTGTCGAACCACTTCACAACAGCGATATTGTAGTCGTTAGACACGACCTGTGCAAAAGCTCCCCTGCCCTTTTTCTTCAACTCCTTATCAGTTGGTAATTTTTTCTCTGCCCCACGAAGTCGATTTGCCCTGACTGTCCCTAGGGAGAATATACCATACTCGTTCCTTAGATGGTGCATCAATTCAATTGACGTAAAAAAGTTGTCAAAATATAGTACGGAGCATGGTTTTTGCTTGATAGATTTGGCCAAAGCTATTACAACTTTGGCTCCAAGACCCATACTTTTTTCTGTTTCAGTAAAAGTATGTAGTCTGAAAGTATCTTCTCCTCCATAAATAATAAAATCATGTACGAGGCCAGTTGGAGACGCACGAACGAAAAACTTAAAACCCCATTTTTTGGGTTTATTCCGTACATATTGTTTACGGCTTCCGGCTCTAGTACCCTTGTAAGGTACCATCATCTCGTCGATGCTGAAGCGTTTTCCTTCAGGAATATTCGAGGCACAGTTATGACGAACTTTTTCTACTAGTGGCCTTATTTTATAGTACCTGTCACCGTCATCTTTTAAGTTATCATTAAAATGAATGTAACGTCGAATAGATTGAAATTTCTTTAGTGTCATGACGTCAGCAATTTTACTGTATTTAAATTCATTTGACCAGTAATCGGTGTATGCTGGCATATCTACAACACCCATTAGAATATTTATAGCTATAAAATCTTTTATATCGTCTTTGGTTATATTAATTGAAGTGCCCTTTTTCTGCACAGAGTACAAATTAGAATGATATACTATTAGTTCTTGTATATCGTCAGTAAAAAATAGTTTAAAGTAATCAAGCGGCGATTTTTCAATATCAGTAGAATCAAAAAACATATTATCTTCTATATCTGCTGATCCTTGAAATTTCATTCTTGTCCATTTAGGAGATATTTTGGTAGGTTTCAATACGGTTTTTTTTACGATTACCGGAGTTTTCTTATAACGCCGAAGACGCACAGTAGCTGCGGTAGGTGCGGCAGACACTGAAGATGCGGCAGGTGCTGAAGATGCGGGACTGCAGATTGATTCTATAGACGGTGACGGTGGAATATAAACTGATGGTGAAGGCGGTATAATGTCAGGATCATGTTGCAGAATAGAAGGTGAGTATGGAGTAGAATCGGTAGTGTTGTGTCTGAATCTCGGCTCTTGATGGACTGAAGCAACGGCGTATATTTCTCGATACTCACAGTCATCACTATCGGAGATGTTCACATTTTCGACAGAAGACGCTATTGATCGGACAGGGGAACTGTCTTCGGAGTCATCTTGATGAGGCCTACACATCTGGATTTCATCTTCCGAAGATTCGCTAGAATCTTCATCAGACTTAGCTCCGCATTTAGGCACCAAAGCTAGAATTTTTCGACTTCTAGTCATCTGAAATAAAAGTATTGCAAGCTAAGGAATAGGAATTTGGTGGAAAGTGTAATACGAGTTGCTGTCATGCATTATGAAAAAAACTCTGTGTGAACAAAGGCTCGAGTATATAGTAGCACAGTAGGCAATGTGCATTTATAGACACAAAATTCATAAATAGTATTAGTCTATGACGTTGGCAGTGTGTATTTACATGCACACAACAAATAGGGTGTTATTCACAGCGAAGCAGGCAGTGTGCATTTAAATATACACAACAAATATTAAGTTATTCACCCTGCACCAGGCAGTGTGTATTTTAATGCACACCTAAAGAAAATCGTGAATTACTGTATATTCAAAACATATATCACAAAAATAATATTACCAAACAATTGCATAAAGCTTGCAGAAAGTAAAATCATAAAAATTTCATACATATAACTTAATTTAGTTGAGATTAATTAGGATACTTACAGAGCGTTGCGCAGGCACTGACCGACGGCTCGCCATTTTGTTCACCACTGACAATGTGTGAGCGAGACAGATATAGATTTCTTTTTCTTACGTAAAGAGACGTTTACGAAGTCACTTAGAGTTATTTTTATAACGATACGATGTAATATTTTTTAGAAAAAAATTACTGAATTTAATGTGCATGTAAGTGCACAATGTCAAGTATAGGGTTAACGGTGTCCATTGAAATCTAAAACAAACAAAAAAATACTTACATAAGATTCTTAATTATGACAAAATAATGGTACGGGCCAACTTAACTATATGAGTATGGGTCAGTTCAAAATTATTCCGCAAAATATAAACATATAAATAATCCGCCGAATTGAAAATTCCACCTTTGTTAAGATAGGTGCTAAAGAACTAAATATTTATCTATTATCTAGTAATACTAACAATAATAACATTCACTGAGTCCAATACGGACGTATTGCTGCTATAGCTGGAGGAATTATTAGGTATCGCTAGAACGTCCTAGCTAGGCCGCGCGATGCGCTTGACGCGACTATGACTAAGTATAAAAATTTATGAATAAGATAAGAGTGATATGTGTGATAACAAGGTATACATGGACTCACACTGTATGAAGTTGAGGTCACTCTTGTGCTCAAAAACGGGTCGGCAGAGTGTGCAGCGACCATAGCCGCATCGTCTGCCGCCGTCGTCGTGGCTCTCGCGTAGAGTTGGCGGTGGTGCGCTTCGAGAGTTCCGCTTTCATGCCACCGCCGAAGCCAGAAGTAAACTGTTTTTTTCTGGAACGAAACAAATAGCTATAGTTTATTTGCACATGATTACTCAATAGGCTACTTATATGATTCCTTACAATAATTGCTAGCTTATTAATTTTAATTTACTTATTATTTACACACAAACATCACTAAAAAGGCCTTATCTCTACATTGTTTCAACAGACAAAAATAACTGCACAGTTGCGTATTTACTTTAAAATCCAACAAGCAGTACCGACTTTAAAAAAATAACAATGACGCTTGGAATAGCGCGCAGCGTTAAAAACTTACAATACCGGGAACTCATTGGGAAAGAACCAAAGAACACATGAAAAAAACCTACCGATAGGTTGTTATGGCGAGACAGACATTTATGGGTGTTTCTCGTATTTCGTGCATATTCCATGATATTTTTAAGTTTGAAATTGATTGCCGAATAACGTTGTTTTTTTCTAATATCTATACTTCTATACTAATATTATAAAGAGGTAGGTAAAGTTTGTGAGGTTGTAGGGGGTAATCTCTTGAGCTACTGAACGGATTTTGAAAATTATTTTACCAATAGAAAGCCACGTTATTTGTGAATGTCATAGGCTATATATTAACCCGAATAATGAAAAGATTTTTTGTGGTAGTCGGATTTGCAAAGTAAGTCTGAGAAAAAACGGTCGAATTTTTTTACCGCCCAACGAAGTGGGCACGGGTCAGCTAGTCATTAATATAATTATAGATAATCTTACAACATTTTGTCAATTTTACCTTCCTTCTCCAAATAACAAAGAAATTATTATCATATAAAAATCGGAATACGACGGTAATGAGAACGGTAGGGAGTTAGCAATCAAGAGGAATAAAACAATCTAAAAATACACTCGCAAGCTTGTTTTAATAAAAAAAAAAGGATTTCACGGGCCGACCTACGTGGGCAGTATGGAGTGTGGATTTATATACACTTATCTTCCTCTTGAATTACTCTATCTATTGCTGAAAACTGCATTAAAATCCATTGCGAAGTTTAAAAGATCTTAGCGTACAGACAGCGGGAGCGACTTTGTTTTTTTTTCATAAAAAGGTTTTTGATCTGGACGTGTAATATGCACGAAAATTGAGAAACACCCTTATTCGTTGGATACGGTAGGCACAAAGTTAATAAAATATTATGGTTCAGACCATACCCGCCGCTAGAAGCAGCATATGAATATTCAATAAAATTGGTTACAGTTTTATCACCAAAAACGGTAACACTTTAATTTAATATCACTCAAATAACATAAATCATTTACTTATTTAGAAAGTTCTCTAGAAAAACATCAATGACACATTTTTTCAGGATTAGCTATTGTTTATTTAAATTTATAATTATAAAAAAAAAATACTCACCGTTATGCCCGTCTGCCGACAAATATCGATTATCCGGCATCCACTCAATCGGAGAGCTATGATGCGCTCCCTTTCTATTTGCGTCAATTGAGGCGCCATAATAAAGTTAATAAAATATGTCACACGTCACTCTTGGACTAACTACCGGCCGAACCACGAATTTTGTAACACGGGCGTAATGGAGCATGAATAAGCAAACACTGACGTTCGGGGTAGTTGACTAGTTGCGCAGGGGCATGGGGGTGTGGCCTATTCCTAGTAAGGCATGAATTATTGGCTGGTAATTGTTAGTATGCGCAACCATTGGTCAATTTTGGAAACGTTGAAAATTCCACCAATCATGCCAAGGATACTTTCTTTCTAACATGCCATGCCGCGTCGTAGCTATACTTATGTTGAGGGTGTATCTTGACGTGCTGGCGACTGTACATAGGCCTCGCAACCGAAAACCCGTAAGTGGTCATACTTTACCCTGTTATCCGACCAAACCTCTTCGGGCGTCTTATCGCCTAATCTATTAGACGGAGACCGATTAATAAGGTACCCGGCAGTGTTAGCCGCCTCAGCCCACAGCTTGTGATCCAAACCCGCATGATACAACATACAACGTACCCGTTTTGCCTTGTTTAGTAGTTTTGATTTTGGATTGCCTTGTTTGCTTAATTTATCTTTTTTTTTCTTCTCCAAATCTTCATTTCGTTTTCTTTTCTTTTCTTCTTTTTCCAATTTTTCTGCTTCAATATTTTTTTGATAAGCCGTAAATTCGTCAGATATTGCAACAACCGGGGTAACTCTTTTACATACTCTCTTTGTCGTCGTGGCCTTATTCTCGGGAAAATATAATGCGTTCTTAAAAGGTGTTGAAATGTTTAGTTCTTTTGGAATATTTTTACTGATTGATGTCGTAGTAGATTTAAGTGGAGTTTTACAATATTCTGATCTATTAATTATAGTACTATCGAGAGATTCAGAGCTCAAATTCACGCAAGTACTTTGGATTGGTGATGTTGATGGATTCAGAGTTGATGTTGATGGTTTCGGAGTTGATGTTGATGGTTTCGGAGTTGACGTTGATGGTGTCGGAGTTGATGTTGCTAGTGCCGGAGTTGGTGTTGATGGTTTCGGAGTTGATAGTTTCAGAAGTGGTGTTGATGGTTTCGGAGATGATGTTCTTAGATCTTGATCTGCAGAACCTGTAATATGACTAGTTACTGGGCCTTGAGTGTTTTCAGGTAAAACATGATCTACTGGAAAAGTCAATGTACCGTCTACAGTCAAATAAGATATTTCTTGGAAGACATTTTGTTCTGATGGTAAAATTAATGCTGGTGTTACTTCAAATGTTAATGTATCCAAATCTGTTTCATCGGCAAAATTGTTCACTAACGTCGTATCGCCAATTTCCAAATTACTATAGTCTTCATTGATTTTAATATTCTTCCAATATTCAAACAGCTTCTTGTAGCTGATGTCGCCTATCCATACATTTCCCGAACTTTGAAATTCTTGAAGGACAGTAGGTGACAAACGGTCTTCAAAAAGTTGCTTGAAGGTTTTCATTTGATTAGTACGTTGGCATTGACAGTGAATATAGCTGGCTGTAGTACTGTCACTACCCTCTGCAGTATCGCTATTAGTGTCGTTGGTTGCGTTCCGAATTTCAGGTAGAAGTTTACTGTAATTAACATTATTTGGCTCGAAAGGATATATTCCACATTTCCGACAGCCGTTTACAATAGTTTGCTCTGTTAAACAAGAATCGAGGCAGATTTTGACTTGTGGTGCAAAATCTGTTCGCTTTAACTTTGCAAAGTTATTTTTTATTCGGAAATCGCTTACGACTGTCTTCCAAGTACCTTTTACAGGTCGAAATACTGCAACATCGAAAGGCTGGAGTACGTGAGTAGAATTAGGTAATAGAGCTACAAGTATTATACCATTTTCTTTACAAAATGAAGATAAAGGTAGAGATATATGTGATGTGTGCCCATCTAGAAATAACACAACTGGAAGTGGTATTGCATTGATTTTTTTTTTTTTATGGCATCTCGCAGTTGGCCTTGAGAGGCCGTGACTGCTTAACCGGTCAATCCTGTGGTGCCTTCGAGCTAACTCAAAGCCTCCAGCCAGGGGAGGAAATGTTTTTTTTTTTTTTTTTGTGTATGGCATCTCGCAGTTGGCCTTGAGAGGCCGTGACTGCTTAACCGGTCAATCCTGTGGTGCCTTCGAGCTAACTCAAAGCCTCCAGCCAGGGGCATAATATTAATTATAAACTAAGCGACCATCACCTAAGGGCACCCCCTGTGGGGTACGGACCTCGGCTTAGGGCGTCGCTGGGGAAGGACAGCAAGTTGGGGACAGGCTGGATCAAAGTGGGTTCATTATTATTAAGGGGTAAAACTACTGGCTCAGCTACGCCACCAGCTGGCTCTGTGGATCCGATCAAGGGAGGGGAAGAGGAATCTATCGGGGAGGAACGCGGACGCGGACGCGGATGCGAAGCACCTCGGCGGCGAGGTCGGAACTTCGTTTTGTGTCTGTGTTTGTATACTGTACTGGTGGCCCTACTGCTTTCCTGGAGGAGGGTGGTGGGGTCGTCGGGGTCGGTCAGTGCGTGCCTTGGACGGCGGATTCTACTGATTCTAGAGGGGACATAACTGGCGGCCTTCGCAACGAGATGGTTGCGATGGCTGCCAGCGGTATCGAAGAAACGCTTGCAAGCGCGTTTCATGAATTGTTGAATGGTGGGGATTTTCAAATCTAAATGTAAGTTTATGTTACGAACGAACCAGGGGGAACCCGTGATTTTACGTAGAAAACGGTTCTGTAGGGTCTGCATCCTGTGGATGTGCCGGGGGTGGGCCTGTGCGAAAACAGCACAGGCGTATGTCATAATAGGTCGGATGCATGCCGTATAAATGCGCAGTTTGCACCTGAGTGACAATTTACTGCTTGCATTTAGGACGGAATGTAGTCTACTCAGAGCAAAGGCGGCTCGCGAACGAACCACCTTTATGTGCTCTGCGAAGGAGAGACGTCTGTCCAAAGTCACACCCAGATATTTGGCATGCTTCTCCCAAGGGATCGGCTTGCCAAACATCTTGATCGGGCGGGCGTCGTCATGTCTGCGTTTGACACGCGGTTTCAAGAAGAGAACCGCTTGACTCTTGTCGGGGTTAACTTCGATTCTCCACTTTCTGAACCATTCGCCAAGCTTGTTGACTGCGGTTTGGAGAGTGCGAGATATCGAGTCGGGGACGAGCCCAGTGTAATAAATGGCCGTATCGTCTGCGAACAGAGCCAACTGCGCATTTTTACATTTCGGGATGTCACTGGTGAATAGGGTGAACATGAGGGGAGCTAGCACAGAGCCCTGAGGGACTCCTGCGCGGATAGGGTGGGGGGAGGAAAGCGCCCCTTCGATACGATAGCGAAAGGTTCGGTTAGCCAAAAAGTCTCGCAGGATGAGTACGAGACGGTCTGGCACACCGAGTTGGTAAAGCTTATATAATAAGCCATTGTGCCAGACTTTGTCGAACGCTTTCGCTATGTCGAAGAACACAGCACCCGTCATGAACCCACGCTGGAAACCAGCGCTTACGTGTTCGATGATGCGGTGTACCTGTTGGACGCTCGAGTGTTGGGATCTAAATCCGAACTGTTCGTCGGGGATGAGGCCCTTGGTCTCGGCAAAATCTCTGAGTCGCTTGTATATAAGCCTCTCATAGATTTTGCCCAGTATATTGAGCAGACTGATGGGGCGGTAACTAGAGGGGTCGGTTTTGGGCTTGCCCGGCTTTGGAATACCGATGACAGTGGCCCTTTTCCAAGCTTGGGGAAAGATGTTGTTGCTCAGAGCACCATTGAAGATGATGGTCATGAGCATTATGAGGTTTGCGGGGAACAATTGGATCACCCTATTCGTGATTCCGTCTGGGCCGGGGGCTTTACGGCGTTTCAGACCCTTGATGATATCGTGCACCTCGTCTGGGGTGATGGGGTGCAGAGGATTATCTGGGTCTTCGACGGGGGGAAGGGAGGCTCTACGTTCGACTTCCGCGTCAACCTCAGAGAGGTGAGCTTGGTCTACTGGTTGAGAGCTGGGTGTGCATTGGGCCTCAAGACTGTCGGCAAGGCACTCGGCCTTGTCGATGTCATCGAACGCGATGGTCTTGTCGGGACGCACCAGTGGGGGCATGGAGGCTACATTTTGAGACTGGAGTTTCCTCTGTAGTTCCCAAAAGGCCAGGTGGGTGGGCTCTAACTCGCTCAGCATCTTGTTCCAGCCAGCGTCACGCAGCTCCGTTATGCGTTTCTTTACAGATCTCTGTAAATAGCGCATATGGGCCTTGTTAGCTTGGCAAGGAAAGTTGCTGTAGTCACGTACAGCCGCGTTCTTCTCAGTCAGCAGTTCACGCACATCGTCCGGCAACTTCCAGCGATGGTCGTCCATCGCTGGAACTTCCCTAGAACTTTCGTTCAGGACGGATTGTACGTGATCCGTGCGTCGTTGTGAGTGAGTCGATCGCGGCTGTCGTGTCATTGATCGAGTCGAACTGATCGGGAATGGAGTCTAGTCGGGGGCAGGAGGTAGTTTCACCTTATATTATGAGGTCTCCGTATTGTCGATTCCAGGAGAGGCACCTCGCGAGATTCGTCTCGCCGCCAGGATCTAGAGGAGTGTCAGGAGCCTGGACGCGAGACCCATTCCTCGAGTCGGCCAGAAGCCTCGAGCGGAAGCGACTGTGCGGCTGGCAGAGTCCGTCTAGCGATAGCGCAGGCGGGACGGTTTTTTTTTATATATATAATTTTAATTTATCCAAACGGTTCCGGTCAGAACCGGTTTATTATCAGACAGGTTTCCCTAGTGGGAAGCCAGTGTTCAACACCTAATAAAAGACCCCGGGTTCGACACCTGCCTACCGGCTTATCTGGAAGTGAATTCAACATCTTCGTCGGCTCCGGGATCCGGGACTTATAGTCCCTGGCGCCCATTCATTTACTAATTTAACTACACATCATAACTGGAAGAATCTAGTTTAAGTTTTTAATTTAAAAAATAGGAACATTACTGGGTTTATCTCCAACCCCCCACGACCATAGTTCTATTACCGAACCTTAAGCTGGCTGGCATATTGGGTGACATTTATCGTCACCCACCTAATGTATTTAGGGTTTTATTTTATTTTTATAAATATATGTTGTTACCAACAGTTTGTAGTTTTCTTACCTTCTAATACCTAACCACCTTGCATCTGGGCTTGGGTTCCATTACCTCTAGAGGGATAAAAGCTCAAATGTAACATTATACATGACAAATGTTTTATTACTATGTAAACAAAATTTTAAATAAAAAATAATCATTTATCAATTTTTTTTTATTTTGTACTATAATTATTGATATAAAAGTCCATCAATTACAAAGTACTAAACTAAACTTAAACTAATTACTTATACTTATATTTAGGGTTGTAACAGGTTTGAACAAACAAACACTATTATTTCAACTAACGTAGTCGTTTATTATTGTGAACAAATATACAATAGAACTACTTATAGTCTAGTACAGTACAGGGAGCGAGACCCCGTGCGTGCGCTAGTGTAGTAAGTACTGGTTCTCAGAGCAGTCCAACCAGGAAGGTTGAAGCAGACCGAGAGCGCAGCGAATACTCAATGTGAGCGCGGCGCACGTAGGTCCTTTTCGATAATCTACGCGTGCAAAAATACAAATGTGAAAAAAATCTTTTTTAACCTGCTTTTTCTACAGAAATTTGTGTGTTTGATTAAGTGTATGTAAATTATGTTTGAAATAGTTAATAAAAGAAACAAAGACAGTTTAAATAGGTGATTTATAAAAAATAATACAAATAGATGGAAAATTAACAAATACGTACGTTCTAAGTTTAAAATTATTTAGGTTTATCTAATAATAATAACACAGATTGTGGTAGGCTGCCACTAAATTTTGGCTTTACTCTCCGCAGGGATGATATGAGAGGGTCTGAAGATACCAGCAATAGATGGAACATGTCCTCAACATTTTCTTTTCTTGAAAATTTGCGAGAATGAAACTCTGTAATTTCTTATATCTTTATTCCGATGCTCTTGCGCTTCTTCCGACATTTCGCCAATCAGTATGATTGATTCTTTTATGATTAGGCTTCCATGTATCAGAATTTTATGGACACTTTGGGGCATATAATAACAAACATACTCCTGGACATACAAATCAGCTGTTTCAGCAGCAAACTGTTCAAATGCTGATATGTTGATGGCAAATCCGGAACAAATGGTACGCAGAATTGTAGCAAGTCTTTCAATCAGATCTTTGTTTATTCCGGTAGCTTCCGAAGCTAGCTCAGGATTATGAAAAAAGGTTCTAGCTACATTTCCTGTATTACTGCTACCGTATCCTTGTTTAGGCAAATCAACTAGAATGTTCAGCTTCCTTCGCAAGTTTTCTTGAACTTCTTTTTTTCTTGAATCGGTTATTGCCTTTTTCTCTTTACTGATTCTCCAACACTTTACATCAAGCCGGTATGAAATATTTAAAATACACTCCATACATTTAATCCACGCATGTAGGCTTGATAACCCAAGTTGGAGCGCATTTTCATTTATAGGCCTGGCTCGTACTGCTTGTAGATCATTCATCATTTTAGGTGATGCACCGCAAATATGGCAGTTTTGAGCAGCTGTACCAGAAAGGGTACTGCAGGTTTTCCCATCAATCATAGTTAAGGAAAAAACCGTGTGAAAGTTGTGCTTTATTCCTGCTATTTCAATTTCAATGGGGACTAGACCTTGTATTTGTTCTTGAACATCATTAACTTGCTGCTTTATGAAGTCTGCCGTCTCTTTGTGAAATATTATTTTTATAGGACGGCAATATTTCGTTGACGATGGTACAGGATTGTTCCACAAGATCATGTCTCGATTGTCGATTTTTGATACAGCTGTCATTCTAAGAGGAACCATAGATATCAGATATATACTAGCATCATTGTTATCACTGTTTTCGAACGCTTGCATGTATCGACTGTGACCAGATGCACCGTCACACCCCCACTTGAAAACAATTTTTATTTTAGTGGGGTCATACTCTTCAAGGCGGTCTTTCAGAACTTCTTCTTGTGCGGCGATCAGTCTCTGAGTCGTATGCTTTACTAGCGACTGCAATGTTACCTCTCCAGATACCTCTGATATTGTAATATTCTCAGGGTAGCACATTTTCTTAGCATCAAGCAGATTATTGTATGTCGGATAAATGTTTGCATTGTGCGCTTTTGTAGTCTGCTGAATGTCAATGTACTGTTCTTTAGTGAATTTATTGTCTACAAAAAGAGATAATGCTCTATTAGGTGTTATTTTTATTGGAGCTTTGATGGGTGTGATAATTCCTTTTTTTACCTTGTTTGCCCTTTTCGGAGAAACAGTTGGAGATGACACCATCTTAATAACTTTAGCAGCATCCCTATTACCTTCTCTTGTTAGCTTTAACTGAGTGGCCAAAGAGAGTTCTTCAGAGGTACTCTCTTGGACGAGCCTTTGTACCTTTCTTTTTTTTGCTGAACGACTACAATCGTCAAAGTCTTTGTTTGGACGACCCCTTTTTAAATTAACTTCTTTTGATTGACTCGGCATATGTTTTGTTACATTTGAGCTTTTATCCCTCTAGAGGTAATGGAACCCAAGCCCAAATGCAAGGTGGTTAGGTATTAGAAGGTAAGGAAACTACAAACTGTTGGTAACAACGTATATTTATAAAAAAATAAAATAAACCCCTAAATACATTAGGTGGGTGACGATAAATGTCACCCAATATGCCAGCCAGCTTAAGGTTCGGTAATAGAACTATGGTCGTGGGGGGTTGGAGATAAACCCAGTACTGTTCCTATGTTTTTTAAAATTAAAAACTTAAACTAGAATCTTCCAGTTATGATGTGTAGTTAAATTAGTAAATGAATGGGCGCCAGGGACTATAAGTCCCGGATCCCGGAGCCGACGAAGATGTTGCATTCACTTCCAGATAAGCCGGTAGGCAGGTGTCGAACCCGGGGTCTTATATTAGATATTGAACACTGGCTTCCTACTAGGGAAACCTGTCTGGTAATAAACCGGTTCTGACCGGAACCGTTTATAAATTAAAATGATATATATAAAAAAAACCGTCCCGCCTGCGCTATCGCTAGACGGACTCTGCCAGCCGCACAGTCGCTTCCGCTCGAGGCTTCTGGCCGACTCGAGGAATGGGTCTCGCGTCCAGGCTCCAGACACTCCTCTAGATCTTGGCGGCGAGACGAATCTCGCGAGGTGCCTCTCCTGGAATCGACAATACGGAGACCTCATAATATAAGGTGAAACTACATTACTTTACTTGACGTTTAAGAGAGGTGACCGAGCTTGGAAATCTAGGAGGCTAAAACCTTAGCCGGTTATCATGGCGTGGTGGAAAAATAAGAATGAGGATTACCCACGTGGCGTCTACCAACTCCGTAACAAGGGCTCATTGTGTTCCCTTGAACTATAATTTAATACCGAGGTCAACACTGAGGAATTTTCCATGGCCTATCTATGGTAAATAGTCAGCGGTTCCAATACTCACGGTTGATGAAGGAGGTAATCACTTGACTGCAAGACTCTCGACTGGCTAGATATCAATGCGGCTCTGCGCAATTTGGAATCCTGTAATAAATATCCATAGATCACGTCAGTATTGTTTTAACAACAAGGGAAGACCACTCACAGACTCTAATAGACCAAAATCCTCACCTTTTAAAACATGGAATAAGGTTTGTATTAACCTCAAGCGTGTTCACATCACGGGCAATTAGACGCCATCTCCCATCAATCATTCAGTCATAGATCACAACCGATATTGGACGGAACATTCATAAAATCTCCCTTGACTCGGGTAAAATTCATCTAAGATCACGGACGTTAAATATTGAACTTAAGACACAAACTTCTTGAAAATCACCGACAACTGTCCAGTCCAACCTCACGTTTAAACGCTGAAACAATCCGAACTTCCAAGACCCAGACCAATTAACAAATTATTAACGTAATTTCTAATACTAAAAATTATCCTGTTGGCTAATTTTCCCAGGTTTGCTAATTATCTCAGCAAAATAAAAAAACACAGCTTACCACACTGGATCCCAGTCAATCCACAGATTAATTATGGATTTTGGGACAGAACTTTCTAGAGAAAAGTCTATATTGAAAAAATTATTTAATTTCCGTTATCCGGTTAATTAGTTTATTATGAACTTTTACCAAAAGCTGAAAATTATTAAGGATTGGACTTTACAATATTATTTCGATGGTTACCAATCAAATGTTAAAATTAACTCATATCGATTAAAACTACAACTGTGAATCGGCGACCACTAGGTGTCGCCTCTAACTGTCAAAACTGACGTTCAACCGAATGACATTTGGAATGTAAACATTCCGAACGCTATTACTATTTTTGATCTAATTTAATAAGTAAACCTATTTAATAAGGTTTTGAAAAGTGTTTTATCGTGAAAGTGTTACTAATATCAATTGCAAGTCAAAGACAGTTGCACAAATTACAATGAAATATTTTACTAGGAAACAACACAATTTACTACGTATGTTTACAGGCAATTGCTTTTTTATTTATTAGGTAAGTAGCTGTGTAATACCAACCAGTGGTAGCTACAAAAAATACAACGTAACAGTACCTCCCCAACCACCAGAGATTTGACCCACTAGGGCAAATCTCGACGCTGGCCCTCCAGCGTCAAAGCAGACTCTAAAGGACGCTAACAAAAATCTACAATTTTCACGCCAGAAAACAGGAACTGAGAAAGAAAAGAAAAAATAATGTAGAAGCCGGTGTACGATTTCTATACAATATGTAACAAAAACCCTGTTGTTCCTTTTAGGGACGTATACATTTACCTACAAGAACAACATTGATGAAATTATAATTTTAAAAAAATGAGCATTGGCCAGTCGAGAGGTCAATACCAAATAACTATTAAAATCGGCACATTCAAAAAAATGTTTAGAGTATCTGATTTTACAAGTACATCTTTGTTTCGCTAAATAGCCTACGAGTTCGGCGACTTTCTTTGAACCGATAGAAGATGCCGCCAAAAGCTACCGCGGCGCACGTGCGTGCCTACCTACCCCGCGACCCCGCCACCCGCCGGCGCCGCCCGGCGAATCACTTCATTTATCCTTTAGTCTCCCGCGCAACCTAGTTTTGAACGGATGTTATTGTTGACCTACGTAGTGAGTGACTTGTGATTTGTTTACGTTTACCATGTCCTATTCTAACGTAGAATATTTGAATATGTGATGAGCACGCAGACTCTACCAAGAACGTTTAGCGAGTCTACCATTACCATCGGTGATTGCATTCTAACGTTTGCACGTACGTACAATACCGGAAGTGTGCCCGGACGAGAGCAACATCGAGCTGACGCAGGAAGAGGCAGACCGAGGACTGGAGACATTGACACCGAGGAGCAAATGTTGGACTTGCAAGATCACTGATCTGACGCCTTTAGATTCTTTCCTCTGGGGCAGTGTAAAGCAACAGCTGTTCAAAAACACGTGCGATACGGAGTTCGAAATGCGTTCACAGATAGTAGCAGCATTTGACCACATCAAGTCCGATACCTCCGTTCTGCGGAGCGTACGTAGGCGTTGCAACAAAGGTGGTCATATCGAAGAGCATCTCCGAGTCGTCAAATAGACATCATAATAAATTAATGCATTCAAATAAACATAAGGTTTTATGTGACAGACGCGGCGACTTTGTTTTTTTTTAATGTAGTGAAGTGTTAAATGTAGTTTTAACAATTATCAATTGTGCAAAATACCGTGTAAACCAACATTTTCAAACATTCATTCGTTAAAGTGAAAAACAACAGCTGACAAGGTCACGAACTTTTGTAGCAAAATATGTAGGTAAGTGGCGCCGGTGTACCGGCCGGCGGCACAGATCAAAGAGTGGGCGGGTACGTTCTATTTTTTTCTGGTTCGCGTCATCGCTTCATGCAGAATTGCAGAGGTAAGAAATCAGTTAAACATTACAAATATTAATTATTAAATATTTATTTTAATAATTTTTTTGAACAGTTTTTTATAAATGATTTGCTTTATTACGTATTTAGACCGATTCTTAAAACGTAGGTAAAAGGAACAACAGGGTTTTTGTTACATATTGTATATATAATTATATACAACAGCAATACTATATTAATGTTACACTTCAAGTATAGAGTAACAGACCGCTCTATTAGGCGACATTGTAGTAGGCTTCGGTTGTCGGGTCTACAATTACGCCCGTGTTTTTTGGCTTATTTTTTATTATCCATGTAACATGTGAAATATTATATTATATATGTTACTTCTTGAGCGAGTCTAATCCATTTACAAACATGAAAAGACAAGCTTCAAAGAGAGTAGAAATGTGTGAAATATTATTATATATGTAACTTCTTGAGCGAGTCTAATCCATTTACAAACATGAAAAAGACAAGCTTCAAAGAGAGTAGAAATGTGTGAAATATATTATATATGTTACTTCTTGAGCGAGTCTAATCCATTTACAAACATGAAAAAGACAAGCTTCAAAGAGAGTAGAAATGTGTAAAATATATTATATATGTTACTTCTTGAGCGAGTCTAATCCATTTACAAACATGAAAAAGACAAGCTTCAAAGAGAGTAGAAATGTGTGAAATATATTATATATGTAACTTCTTGAGCGAGTCTAATCCATTTACAAACATGAAAAAGACAAGCTTCAAAGAGAGTAGAAATGTGTGAAATATATTATATATGTAACTTCTTGAGCGAGTCTAATCCATTTACAAACATGAAAAAGACAAGCTTCAAAGAGAGTAGAAATGTGTGAAATATATTATATATGTTACTTCTTGAGCGAGTTTAATCCATTTACAAACATGAAAAAGACAAGCTTCAAAGAGAGTAGAAATGTGTAAAATATATTATATATGTTACTTCTTGAGCGAGTCTAATCCATTTACAAACATGAAAAAGACAAGCTTCAAAGAGAGTAGAAATTGCTGGAGTAGTAACATCCTAGTCTGACCTACTATAATTATATAGGAGAGACCATTTCACTTAATCGTACACCACCCTTTACATCCCATACCTGAAGGTGCTGACCGCCGAGAATAATGCTGAGCTGGTACACAAATAATACATCAAAAGAAATTAAATTAAATGCTACCTACTAACTAATGAAAATTGGCTATCCGACTTCCCTTAATGGAAAATGACGGTTATTCGCCCCGTACATTAAAAATACCATTTATAAACGTTTTCCATCAATGCAGCCTACACGCCCGCCATTATGGCCTCCAATCTCAGGACTATCTTAATGCTGCCTTACCAGCTGTCCGGAGGTTTATACACTCTTCAAGGGTGTCAATCCTGTAACAACAACAGACCAACAACAATTTTTTAACCATCAGCTTAACCAATGACTAAAAATATAGTTCACCAACGTGTACACCGTTAGAACCTGTATAACACTACGAAAAACACCAATTTGAGTGCGGTTAGGCACCATAGCCACCGACTAACAAGAATGAATTATAACTGTGAGACACAGTTTAAAATCTCAACATCGCTAAAGATGCAAGAATAAAAAGAAGAATGCCGTGATCGGCATAACTCTACCAATCTTCCGAGCACAAACACCTTCGAAAATAAATGCATATTGTGATCGGCTCAACACTACCAACTTCCCGAGCACAATAGCAGAACAAAAAAAAAATGCATCCTGTGATCGGCACAACACTACTGACCTTCCGAGCACAGAAGCAAAAACTACGAACCACAAAAACAGTGTAAAATATATTTAATAGATATGGTTCTAGCACCGTCGCATATACAGCCACTAATGCTAAAAGAAAACCAGCAACCCTAAGGCATATACAGCCCTCTAAGGTCACTGCGACCAACTACTACAACTATCTAAGTACTAATTTAAATTTAAAGTCTAATAAACTAAGTATAAGGAAAAGTTATTCCTCGCTACATGGTGATTTAAAATCCTTGATATGCCCTGTGCCAAGGTTTTTACCGGAACTACAGCCTTCCAATTCATAAACTAAGGGTGAAAGTTTTTTCCTAATTATACATTTCTCATATTTTGGAGCCAATTTGGCCATAAAGAATTTTGAGGCGTCACTTTGAGGATATGTCTTCTTCCACACAGTGTCGCCTACCTCAAACTCCGCGTGCCTCCTACTACTGTTATAATATCGAGCACTACGTTTATGTGACTTTATGAGCGCGTCCTTTACTTTATTGAAGATATCATCCAAACCCCCTAACTGATTGGCATATGAACTGCGGGAAGCGCAAGCTAGAGTGGGCTGTGCAACGGTATCATTGCCGAAGACATCTCCACTACTAACTGCCTCTCTGCCATGTACTAGGAAATACGGGGTAAAACGAGTAACTTCATTTGTGGAGGTGTTCATAGCGAACTGGATCTTTGAGATGTTAACATCCCAGGATCTATGATCATCCTCCACGAGAATTGATACCGCGGTCATAATGGTACGGTTATAGCGTTCCACGGTGTTCACGCTTGGGCAGTAACGAGGTGTGAAGTGAACTTGAGGTATTTTGTACCTCTCCAATAGTGAACGTAACTCATTGCCCGTGAATTGCGTCCCGTTGTCTGCTATCACCGTACGGGGTATACCGTGTACCAAGAAAACGCCGTCTTCTAGTTTCTGCGCTATAGCCTTACCAACAGCTCTACGTAAAGGAAACAGTAAACAGTACTTCGTAAAACAGCACACGACAACTAGGAGATATGTGAATCCCGCTCTGGACCGGGGCAACGGACCTACCAAGTCAATGCTTATGGTTTCAAACGGCTTGGAACACTCTTTCGCATCCCCCAAGAGACCAGGAGGAGGTAATTGTGAGTGTTTATAGGCGGCGCACTTGTCACATTTACCAACGTAGCTAATCACATCTTTATACATGTTAGGCCAGTAGTATCGGAGTGCAAGTCTTTTGTAGGTTTTAAATACTCCGAAATGTGGAGATAATTCGCCACTATGGTGGCTCTTTAATAATTCTAGTCGATTGCCCTCCGGTACTACCTGCTTCCAATCATAATCACTAGCCACCCCGAATTTATTTTTAGAATAACGGTAAAGTTTATCGTCCTTAATAATAAAGTTAGGGCACGATCTGGGAGTACTGACACATTTATCCCACAACCCTTTAAACCAGGTGTCAGAGACGGGCACTTTAATTTCCAGCACCGGAACGCCACGAGATAGGGCATCTGGAACCACATTGTCCCTACCTTTGCGGTGCTCAATGGTGAAGTTGTAAGGCGACAACCGACGACCCCAACGGGCTAATCGACCAGAGGGATTGGTTAAATTAAAGAACCATTTTAAGCTAGAGTGGTCGGTTATCACTTTAAACGCAGGACCGCCTTCCACGTAGGGACGAAAGTGTTCAATGGCGAAGACCACAGCGAGGGCTTCACGCTCCGTTGCTGAATAGTTGCGTTCCGCCGGATTAAGCGAACGACTGCTATAGGCTATCGGGTGCTCCTCCCCATTTATAACCTGAGTCAGAGTGCCCGCAATCCCAAAACTGGATGCGTCACAATGTATCTCAAAAGGTTGAGAGAAGTCTGGACAAGCCAATACCGGAGCAGATACCAATGCCTCTTTCAAGGTTGAGAACGCGGTTTCTGTCTCAGCCGTCCACTGAAAAGGTGGCGCTTTTTTGCTCGTACTTGTTAGTGCGTTTAAGGGGGCCGCTATCGTACTGAAATTTTTAATAAAACGTCTATAGTAGGAGGCCGTTCCAAGAAACATTTTCACTTCCTTACGGGTTGTGGGAGTTGGAAAGTCAACAATCGACTGAACTTTCGACGGGTCAGTGTGCAAACCATGCTCGTCCACTATGTAACCCAGATATTTTAATTCTCGTCGAAAGAAACAGGACTTAGGTAAATTAATTGTCAAATTAGCCTGCCTTAATTTATCGAAAACCCGTTTAAGTAGCGAAATGTGCTCCTCGAAGGTTGATGAGCAAATAATGATGTCATCTAAGTATACGAACACCTTATTACCAAACTCTGGGCCGAAAAGCCTGTCCATTAATCGCTGTTGGGTGGCTGGGGCTCCCGTCAACCCAAAGCACATTACTTTAAAATGGAACAAACCTCGACCTGGAACAGTGAATGCTGTTTTTTCTTTGGATGAATCGGAGTCCAACTCGATTTGCCAAAATGCAGATTTCAAATCAATCGATGATAGGTATCGCGCGTCCCGCAATTGGTCTAAGATGTGAGAGACGTAGGGTAGTGGATACGCATCTTGCTTGCTGACCGCGTTCAGCTTTCGGCTGTCCAGGCAAAATCGCCATTCCCCATTCGGTTTTGGAGCTAGTAGAACCGGGTTATTCCACGCGCTATTGCTAGGTTTCACCACTCCCATCTCCAACATCTCATCCAGCTGACGGTTAAGTTCCTTGAGGCGTTCAGGTGATAAAGGGTAAATAACGCTGTTTAATAGGACGAACATCCCCTGTGTCTATTTTATGACGCAACAGATGGGTACGACCTAATCCTTTTGCCTCAAAGGAAACGTTTTCGAAATCTTTAATTAATGACTCCGCTTCATGCTTTTGAATTGGTGTTAATTCGTCAAAAGGCTGTAGGTGCCTAACCTCCGAGACGCATGTATGGCCTCTATTGTTTGTTAAATATTGTAAAGGCAGTTTATTAAAAATGTTTGGTGCCAAATTAAAGGTCTTCCAGAAATCAACGCCAAAAATCAACGGTGTGGTGATGTCTGGAATAACATAGAATTTAATAACCTTAGTCACTCCCATGAGAGTCACTGGTAAAAATAAATAACCCTTCACGGATGCCCGCGAATCATTGGCAGTTACGATGCTGCCCAACTGCGTATCGGCGTGCAGAGTCGCACCAGCCCTTATGAATTGCTGGGCAACATCGGAACCCAACACCGAAATGCAGGAACCCGAGTCGAGTAAACCGTAATAATACTCATCGTATATGGAAACAGTTAAATGTGGACGACTATCGTCCGTAGTTTTATATCGGACTGTATCAACCCTTAGTGATTTAAAAAATAATTTTAGATATTTTAAATAATCGTCCCAATCGGACTTATCAAAATTTTGGCTGTAGTTCCGTAAATTTAGTTTTTTGAATTGCAGGTTGAACAGGACTTAGCATCCTTCTGCTTGTTATTGCATGTAGGGCACGATGGTGCACGTACGCCTTTCTTGCCGCAACGGTAACACACAATTGCTGTGGATTTGCATTGTAATAACGAATGCCCTTGAACCCTACAACGAACACAGAACAACGAACTCGATTCAGCTTGCACGGCTTCAATTCTTTGTAAAGCTTTCGGGGCTCTGTATGCCAAGTCTGCTGCAACAAAAGAAGACGTTGGTTTGGGCGGTTCATGGAACTGAGCCCTGCTATGGAAACCTAGCTCCAGTTGTCTACACTTTTCCTTCAAGTCGTCCAGCGTGTTGACAGTCATTATTGACAACCCCGACGTGTATTCCGGTCTCATGTTGAACTTGATCCGTGCCAAGCGATCGTGTTCTGGAACCTTAAAAGACAGCCTATTGTACAAATTTTCCATTACTGCTATATATATACAGGACAGCTCAGTTGACCCCTGCGTTCTGTTAGTTATTTCTGAAATGAGACGCATATCGTAATCAGGTGGAGCGAAAGCTGAGAGCAACTGCTTCTTCAGTTCCGCCCAATCAGTAACCGACGCCTTAATTCCACGGTACCACAATAAGGCTCCGTCCGAGAAAAGATCTATAGCCGAACTATGTAAGGAGGCTTCGCTAATATCTCTGGCCTCGCAAAGCTCCTCAAGGCGCTCAATAAACACTTTTACGCAACCTGTACCATCAAATTTAACACCTAGGGCCTTAACTGTTTCTTTCCTGCAGGAAATGATGACGTCCCTTGGCTCCGAATCTGACTTAACCTTCGGTGTCTCCTCGGCGGATGTAAAGGACTGATGAAAGCTCGCGTTGACCTTATTAATTCTACACAAATAACCGCTAAGCTGCTTGTCAATGGCTGCATAATCGGTGCTGAGATCAGTTGGGGGAGTAATCCTACTCAAGCGATGATACAGGTGGAAACCTAAAGCCCTAGCGCGGTTTAATTTTTTAAAACTGGAAGGGTACCTATCCAGTACATCACCGATTTCGGGCAGTTTGGCCTTGATTGCCTGTAACTCGGTTTTCGGATCTAAATTTGTCTCCACTATATCGTCGGTACATACCAATTTACTGAGATCCCTAATTTGAACACGTAGTTCCTCCACAGTTAAAGCAGGTTTTGCGTCTCGGACCAGTACTTCATATATGAGCTCATCCTTGCGTAATAGATTGAAAGTAATGGGTCGTTCCATTGTGTAAATTTTAAATTATTTAAAGTAAACTGAACTGAAAACAGGCTGTCACAATTTACAATCTCATACAATGTGTGAATAATATTATGTATAGTAAACGCAGTTACTATATTAGCAGTATCGTAGTTTGAATTATAATATAGGCTTTATTTTCTAAGGACAAAAATCCTTCCATTAAACGACACAGGTTAAAAAAATAGTAAAATGTATTGCGGCAAGAAATGTAAAAATTATGTAAAAGTAAATAAAAGTGTATAAAACAGTACAAACACATAAACATGAACACATTAATAAAGGATTCCCGCGCGACGGTTTTTTCTTAATAAATAGATTACTTAGAAGGTTCTAGAAACAGTACTCTGGCTTATAAGGTACAGCAATAGACGTAACCTCTATCTCCAACCAATACACACGTTGGTCGCCACTGTTACATTTGAGCTTTTATCCCTCTAGAGGTAATGGAACCCAAGCCCAAATGCAAGGTGGTTAGGTATTAGAAGGTAAGGAAACTACAAACTGTTGGTAACAACGTATATTTATAAAAAAATAAAATAAACCCCTAAATACATTAGGTGGGTGACGATAAATGTCACCCAATATGCCAGCCAGCTTAAGGTTCGGTAATAGAACTATGGTCGTGGGGGGTTGGAGATAAACCCAGTACTGTTCCTATGTTTTTTAAAATTAAAAACTTAAACTAGAATCTTCCAGTTATGATGTGTAGTTAAATTAGTAAATGAATGGGCGCCAGGGACTATAAGTCCCGGATCCCGGAGCCGACGAAGACGTTGCATTCACTTCCAGATAAGCCGGTAGGCAGGTGTCGAACCCGGGGTCTTATATTAGATATTGAACACTGGCTTCCTACTAGGGAAACCTGTCTGGTAATAAACCGGTTCTGACCGGAACCGTTTATAAATTAAAATGATATATATAAAAAAAAAAACGTCCCGCCTGCGCTATCGCTAGACGGACTCTGCCAGCCGCACAGTCGCTTCCGCTCGAGGCTTCTGGCCGACTCGAGGAATGGGTCTCGCGTCCAGGCTCCAGACACTCCTCTAGATCCTGGCGGCGAGACGAATCTCGCGAGGTGCCTCTCCTGGAATCGACAATACGGAGACCTCATAATATAAGGTGAAACTACATTACTTTACTTGACGTTTAAGAGAGGTGACCGAGCTTGGAAATCTAGGAGGCTAAAACATTAGCCGGTTATCATGGCGTGGTGGAAAAATAAGAATGAGGATTACCCACGTGGCGTCTACCAACTCCGTAACAAGGGCTCATTGTGTTCCCTTGAACTATAATTTAATACCGAGGTCAACACTGAGGAATTTTCCATGGCCTATCTATGGTAAATAGTCAGCGGTTCCAATACTCACGGTTGATGAAGGAGGGAATCACTTGACTGCAAGACTCTCGACTGGCTAGATATCAATGCGGCTCTGCGCAATTTGGAATCCTGTAATAAATATCCATAGATCACGTCAGTATTGTTTTAACAACAAGGGAAGACCACTCACAGACTCTAATAGACCAAAATCCTCACCTTTTAAAACATGGAATAAGGTTTGTATTAACCTCAAGCGTGTTCACATCACGGGCAATTAGACGCCATCTCCCATCAATCATTCAGTCATAGATCACAACCGATATTGGACGGAACACTCATAAAATCTCCCTTGACTCGGGTAAAATTCATCTAAGATCACGGACGTTAAATATTGAACTTAAGACACAAACTTCTTGAAAATCACCGACAACTGTCCAACCTCACGTTTAAACGCTGAAACAATCCGAACTTCCAAGACCCAGACCAATTAACAAATTATTAACGTAATTTCTAATACTAAAAATTATCCTGTTGGCTAAGGAGAAAGAGCAAAATGGTCTATGAGCGGCCAACAACGAAATAGGTATTAAATGAAAGTACTATTACTAAGGACTAACTTTTACTATGAACGTAACATTGCAGCTCATTTAGAAAAAAAAATACATATAGGTAAAATACTTAGATAATAAGTGCAAGAAAATGTGCAAACCCATTTTATAAAATACTTATTAACATTAGTTTATGTCTTCAAAAGTATTTCAAAACGTTGTCAGCATACCGTTTACAAGACTCAGCTCAACAATGGGTTTACTACATGGACTACCTGAGTTCGAACGGCCCAATCAGCTTCGAGTGCAAACAAAAGAGCCGAGGTGTGGGGTGCGTGTGCGTCACTCGGCGCAGTCCTTCGCTTACCCTTGTGACGTTGTGTACTGTGCGCTCATCTACGGATTCTTTTTCAAACGTTTTGACCCTGGCTACCCTCTGGACTGTGTTTCTTCCTAACCTGATAACCTGGCTATTAACTCTGAACTTCTGTACGTTTGTGCTTGTGTACTTGGACTCTGGACTTGTGTACGCCAACGGAACATTATTGAAAAATGGCAGAAAATCGACCTATATGTGTTTTGTGCAATCGATCAGTGGTTAATAGAAGAAGGTTAGAAATAACCCATGCTCTTTTTGAGGAAAATGCTGCCAATGCTCAATATATTATTGAAGCTATAGCTCCACAGCAAGTAAGTATTTTTAGACTATTTTTTGGTTGTTTTTACCCGTATGTACGCACCCTATAGCGGTGATGGCCTCATAATATTGTGTCACGATGTGCATATGCGACACATCGTTGGGTGAAGTGTGGGCTCTTTATTGAAAGTCCACGTTACAGTTTTGATTGTATTTTTATGTACGTCCTTTTAGTGAATTATGTTATTTCCTTAAGCGTATGGTTCTTTTCTAACAATACTTAAGTTATAGTCAAAACAGATCTTCTCTCTCTTTTACACACATGGTGCATATGGAAACAGAGCCAACGTTATCTAGCTTCGAAATATAATAGAGGCCAACCACTCATTAACAATGCGTATGAGCATGACTCATTCGTCACGTTGAAAAAGAGCTCGGCATGTTCTACTATACAACACATGATTTAACTGAAACTGCTGTGAGTTTTAAATACTATGTTATAAACTATTTTCCTTTTCAGGTTGAATACAACGGCCGAGAATACGTTTGTCGACCCTGTTGGCAACGAGCTCAACGGGCTGTGCAGCCAAACAATAACCCTGCCCCGCACGAATGTGTTCTTCAAGTGGAAGAATATTCACGAGTGCCTAGCACCTCGGCAAACTGTATGTTTGACAGATGCCGTAGTGTTTCACGTCGTCGAATGCCTGAGAATGTAAGGATTACTCTTATGTTACATTCTAACTTATTCATACCAGACAGTGCCAGAATATGTGATGCACATTTAACATCAAATGATTGGGAAGAGCTCATTGATAGTCCAAATCTCAGACATGATTTTAACAGCTCTCATTTTGTGCAAATACTAGAGCTTTTTAAAAAAGCTGTTTTAAATAAAAATATTCTGGACTTTGAAGATATTGCAAATATGGATCCTAATGAGATTCATATTCGATTGGGCGTTAGCAGAGATCAATTCAATACAATCTTGGAACAAACGCCTTCTTTGTCTGAGTCAAACGCCAAAACAAAACTAGCCATTTATTTAATGAAGTTGCGAACTGGTGATAGCAACGAGAGATTAGCCACGCTCTTTAACATAAGTAGAAGGACTCTAGAAAGGCATTTAAAAACCGCGCGTGATGCTATATCTCTGGATTTTAAGCCACGACACCTGGGACTCGACCATTTAAATAGAAGAATGGTCGCTGACCGTAATCTTATTGTACCAAACGCGTTATTTGGAAATCCCGAGTCTTCTCCAGAAGAAAGGAAGGCAGTAACAATCATGGATGGAACATATATTTATATACAGAAGAGCTCCAACTTTTCGTTCCAGCGACAGACCTACAGTCTACACAAATACGAAAATCTATTAAAACCGTTCTTAATGGTGTGTTCCGATGGGCATATAATTGATGTTTGCGGGCCCTATGCTGCTACCGACTCAGATGCCAGTATTTTGGAAAGAATTATAAATGACGAAGAAGGCACATTTCACTGGTTTTACCGGGCTGGCGACATATTCATTTTAGATCGTGGGTTTAGAGACGTCTGTGGCGATTTGGAGCGATGCAACTACAGTGCCTATATGCCAGAAACCAAAGACCGCGGTGCAGACCAGCTTACTACTGAACAGGCCAATAGAACTAGGCTGGTAACTCTATGCCGCTGGGTAGTGGAAGTTATAAATGGCAGGTTCAAGCGAGATTTCAAATTGTTTAGGCAAGAATATTTTAATCGCGCCTTAAGTCACATGTTTGAGGACTTTCAAAACGCAGCGGCACTCATCAATGCGTTCCAAACACCAATACAAGATAGTATTCATGCATCATCGTTCGTAAATATAATTAATGAACGTTTTGAAATACCGAACCTCTTAGCGGACTATGTTATCCGTCATAACATAAATAGACAGAGGGCATCATTTGAAAGACTCAGCAGCGACCAACCTATTTTTGAAGACTTTCCGGTTTTTTCTGAAGAAGACCTAATTCTGTTTGCACTTGGCACATACCAAATCAAGTTGGCTCGCAGCTACTACGCTGAACACTTAATTGAAGGCTTATACAATATCGAAGTATACCGGGAGCGACAAATAAGTCAGCTCAGAGATTTTATTGAAGAAGAAGATATTTGGTTATTACGTGTGCGAATACAATCTAGACATGTAAGGTCCAGAATATATTATTCTTATATTGTAATTAACCGACAAAGACAAAATAGAGAAGCAATTGCTCATTATTATTGCAGTTGTTTGAGTGGAAGGCGCACAATCGGTTGTTGCGCACACGTTATGTGTGTAGTGTGGTATCTGGCATGGGCTAGACATCAAGACGAGGATATTTTATTACCGGCATCAGAACTCAGTGCTATTATTGTACATTAAATGTATGAATGTGGACGAGGCAAAAGGAGTATGTAAGGATCGTAGCAAGTGGCGTTCTGTGGTTTCTGCCTACCCCCATGGGAAAAGGGCGTGAGTTTATGTATGTAAAATAAATGTATTGAAGTAAACAAGTCATTTTATTTTATTTCCTTATTTTTAAGACTAAATCTTAGTAATTAATACGCTAAATCACAGGCTTACATATCTAAAATAAAAATGTATTTAGTTCCATTAATAATGACACTACAGATATAAAACTTCTTGAACCCGTTATTGTAGGGTGATATTAAACCAAAAAAAAATAAAATGTTCCTGGCCGCTGATAGACCAAGTGCCGTACGATTTTGCCCATTCTCCTTTTCCCAGGTTTGCTAATTATCTCAGCAAAATAAAAAAACACAGCTTACCACACTGGATCCCAGTCAATCCACAGATTAATTATGGATTTTGGGACAGAACTTTCTAGAGAAAAGTCTATATTGAAAAAATTATTTAATTTCCGTTATCCGGTTAATTAGTTTATTATGAACTTTTACCAAAAGCTGAAAATTATTAAGGATTGGACTTAACAATATTATTTCGATGGTTACCAATCAAATGTTAAAATTAACTCATATCGATTAAAACTACATCTGTGAATCGGCGACCACTAGGTGTCGCCTCTAAATGTCAAAACTGACGTTCAACCGAATGACATTTGGAATGTAAACATTCCGAACGCTATTACTATTTTTGATCTAATTTAATAAGTAAACCTATTTAATAAGGTTTTGAAAAGTGTTTTATCGTGAAAGTGTTACTAAAGAGTTCTGTGACGAAATACAGTTGAAGGAATGAATCCTTCTATCAATTGCAAGTCAAAGACAGTTGCACAAATTACAATGAAATATTTTACTAGGAAACAACACAATTTACTACGTATGTTTACAGGCAATTGCTTTTTTATTTATTAGGTAAGTAGCTGTGTAATACCAACCAGTGGTAGCTACAAAAAATACAACGTAACAGTTTCAAAATTAAATCACCATCCAACCACTCTTTGTTGTGCAATAAAAAAGTATTCAGTGAACGGTTACTTTTTTTCCATTTCAAAACGAACTGTCCACATAAGTTTTCTATAATTTTGCAAAATTCACCTCCGGATACCGCGTCAAAGTCTGTATAATTCATCTTGTCCTTAACATGTTTCATTACTGTTTCAACTTTTCGGCTTGCGATTTTTTCATTACGCCAAACGTTAAAAATCTCCGTACGTTTTACACCGACCGCCATATCTAAAAAATAAAAATTTATACTTACGGCGGATTACGGCACATAAGAATGGCAGTCTTTTATAGCTACTAAAGTACACTTACCGTAAAAAAATATTTCAACACCAATTCACTCCAATCACATTAGTTCTACTCAGATGTATTCGGATGAAATGCTTTATTTTAACACTAATTTGTTATTATTTTAATTATTATATTACATTAAATATATACAAATCATATCGAACTAATTTATACAAAATTATAAAGTCTTGACTATCAGCTCAAGTTCCAAATTTAAATTGGAAATAATTTCTCACAAACAAACCTACGCGATCGAAACTTCTGCACTGACTGACATAACACACAACGCGTGCGCTGCGCTGGGTATGTCAACAAGTTGTAACTTGTACGCTCATTTGTTCGTCCCAACTCGTGCGATACGTTTAGATACTGAGTGTTTTGTTTTGCCTGGCTAGTTTAGCACTTATTAAAATAAATCATAATCCATTTGCATTACCTAAATTTTGAACATTTTGCACGCGTAGATTATCGAAAAGGACCTACGTTGGGAAGTCGCTGCGTCCCCGTAAGAGGGCGCGGCTAGCGGTTCCGGGGCTTCGCCCCCCGGCCGCGGATGCAGTACGGCGGCCCGTAAATACGGGCCTCTCATTAGGTCCGCTACAATATGGCTTGTTAGCCGCGGTCGGGCGCGTGTTTGTTACACGCGCCCGTGTGAGTGGTTGCTATGTGTTTTTCTGTAGGCGCGCCACGGCGCTGTTTCACAGCGCCGCTATCTTCACGACACCTCGGCGGTCTGTCCCCGCCAGGTGAGACCCCCAGTTACCTGGGGGAGGCCCGGCGGGGGACGACCAGCGACGAAGGTGCCGACTCGACGCTCCTACAGAATAGGGTGTGTGGCTCCCGCCCGTCCCGCTTCCAGAGCTAGCCGGTCACGGTCCGGGCTAAGAAGCCGTCGTGTGCGTGTGAGCGGTATTGTACTGTGTAACACCGCTCAGTGTCTACTTGAATCGCCTCCCGCGCCGCGCATTCACGTGTGTGTTTAGGCGCCTGTATAGAGGTGGGTGTCTGTATTTCGTTTACGTAACGTGCCTATATTAACCTAGCACACGCTACGCAACGGATGTATGTGGTGTTGTGGAGTTCAGTTGTTTCGAGTAAGCCGCGTGTAACCTGGATGCGGCTTACTTGGGAGTCAGTCCGGTGGGATGGGGTCGTCGTCCGCTACCAGGTCGCGGGGTAGGGGTCTCGCGTCAGGGGGGCGCGCATGCCAGGGCGCTATCTGCTTGACATGGGGCCAAGCAGATGCGTCGGCACGCGCGAACATTCCTTTCGCGAGGCGCCGCACAAACTCATCCAGGCCCTCAATCCCGAGGTCCCGCTGGATCACGTCGTTCCTCACGAAGCGAGGGGCGTCCACTATTGTCCGCAACGCTTTATTGTGTTGCGTGCGGAGCAGCTTTAGGTTCGACTCGCTCGTGAGGGCGAACCAAGCGGGGGCGGCGTACGTCAAGATTGGGCGCACGTACTGTTTGTACACGCACAACTTGACGCGCGCCGGGAGGCGGGACGAGAGCACTGGTTTAAGGAGGTTGCGGGCGACCCTACCCTGTGCGGCGACCTTGCGGACGTGCAGCCCCATCGTGAGCCGACGGTCGATGGTGACACCCAGGTACTTGACCCGGGGCGACCACTCGATGTCGGCTCCTTGAAGTTTCAAGGGTGGTGGGAGGCGCGCGAAGCCGGTGACCATCGCCTGCGTCTTACCCACGTTTACCGACAGCCGCCACTTCGACAGCCACTCGGGAAGCAGATTTAATGCGCGCTGCATCTTGACCGCCGCGTACTTCGCGTTGAGCGAGGTAGTAATGTACGCGGCGTCATCTGCGTACAGCGCGAGCATCGCGTCCGAGGTAGTGGGGATATCGTCGGTGTAACGTGAGTAACACGCCGGCGACACGCAGCTGCCCTGCGGCACACCCGCTAGCACCGGGCGGGCGCTTGATAGCGCGCCGTCGACCACCACCCTGAAAGTCCTGTGGTAGAGAAAGTCAGAGACCACTTTTACAACGCGACGGGGCGCGTCGGACGTGGCCATCTTATAGATGAGGCCCTCGTGCCACACACGGTCGAAGGCCTTCTCCATGTCGAGGAATACTGCCACCGAGTATTCCTTCTTGTTGGCTGCGGCTGCGAGGTGGTGCAGTACCCTCGACAGCTGGAGCGTCGTGCTATGCTCCGCCCGGAACCCGAATTGCTCCGGCCGTGGCACGATGTGTTTCTGTAGATGTCGCAGCAGGAGTGCTTCGAACACCTTGGAGACTGTCGGCAGCAGCGTGATTGGCCGATAGCTCTCCGGCTTCAGCGTATTTTTCCCCGCCTTGGGCAGCATAATGACGCGCCCTTTCTTCCACGCGGCGGGAAAGGTCCCCGTGCGCAGTATCCCCGTAAACAGGCGCGCCAGCGCCGCCACCATACGGTACGGCAGGCGGCGCAGCACTGTGTTGGTGATACCGTCCGCACCGGGGGCCTTCCTAGGCTTCGTGTTTAGAATGGCGCGTCTAACTGCGCCAGGCGAGAAAAAGATGGCCTCTTCATCGGGAGCTATCGGTGATGCGAAGTAGTCTCCCAGGTGTTTCTCGACTGCTGCGACATGGTCGGTGTCGCTGGTCGGGTTCGGGCGGAACTGACGCTCCAGGTGCTCGGCGAAGACCTCCGCCCGGTCCTCCGCTACATACTTGAGCGCCCCGTCGCTGTTAAGCAGCGGACGCACCGGGGCTGGGGTGTTCGTCAGCTGGCGGCACAGTCTATGTACAGACGGCCAGCTGTCCGCTGCGGCGTCTATGCGTTCCTCCCAGCCCGCGGCGGTGTGAGCCTGAAGCTCGGCCTTTACCTTTTCCGCGAGACGGTTGAGTTGCGTCTTTATGGTGGGGCATCTTAACTGCTGCCACTGCTTGCGAAGGCGCCCCTTGTCGGCGATCATTGCATTGATGCGTGCCGGCAGGGGCGGCAATAGCACTCTCCCCTGCGGCTGCGTGCTAGTCGCCGCTTGTAAGGCGCTTTGTATGCAAGCAGTGACGTCATCCGCCGTTTGTTCCACGTCCGCGGAGGTGGTAAGCACAGGTTGGTGGTCGGACTGTAACTCGTCGTCAATCACTTGTTGCGTGATCTGGCAGTGTAGCCCTCGGTGGACTACGATGTCCAGCACGTCTGGCACGTACCTCGCGGTGTCGGGGTAGTGGGTCGGCGTCTCCGGGCCGGACACCGTATAGCCGAAGGCTTCCGCGTCCGCGAAGAGTCGTCTCCCCTCGGTATTCGTTTGTAACGAATTCCACGCCGGGTGTTTACTATTAAAGTCGCCGGCGAGAATGGTGGCGCGCGTCGTACCGTCTACAAGCGCCCGCAGCTCGGCCATGTCTAGTTGGGCCGCGGGCGGCTTGTAGCACGCATAAATGTTGATGTCCTCGCCGGCTACATGTAGCTGCACACCCAGCGCGTAAAACGTCCGGAGTGACGGCAAGGGGAGCTCTTGATGGACGACTCTCCGCCTCACAAGTACCACCAGACCACGATACTGCTGCGAGTGAGCCGACCTTTCATCTTTCCTGTAAGCGAGGTATCCCGGGAACCTAATCCTGTCTCCAGGTCCCAGGAGCGTCTCGCTTATGAGCGCCACGTCGATATTTTGTTCCCGAAGGAGATGGCGGAGGGGGGCGACCTTGTCCCGTAGGCCGCGGGCGTTCCAATGTATCACCCTTAATGGCCTAGCCATGGTAAAGGGTTAAAAGGGTGGCCAGGCCATCAAGGATGACCGTCTCCACATCCTGGCCCTGCCTGATGGCCTTGATCAGGTCCATCAACAGTTTTATGGCGCAGGTTGTAAACTCCTGTTTCTGGTTCGTAGCGGCTGTTTTAGCGCCGGTGGCGCCGCCGCTCGGGCATCTCTTGTCCTTTTCGGGTACCACATTTTGCCGCGGCGCTATGCCGGCGCTAGCTGTAGTATGCATACTTTGTTGCGTCTGATCTTTAACAACCTGCGCCCTGTTTATGGCAGGGTCGGCCTTTGGGATCTCTTCCTGGGTCGCCGGGGGTTCGGGCATCCTTCTCTTGCCCTGACCCCCGCGTCCTTTCTTCCTCCGCCCAGAGGAGGCGGCTTGGTTCCGCTGTGTGGGCCCATTGGCCGCCGCCATCAGCGTCGCACTCTGTGCCTCTTCCGGCACCACTTGTGGCCTCTCGGTGGCCACTTGGGGCCGGCGCGAAGCGACTGTGATGGCGGCAGTCCCCGCCCGCTTGTTCCGGGTTTCTGCCTGGAACACGGGGCACTTGATGTTGCACGCGGGGTGCGGGCCACCGCAATTGGCGCAGGTGGCCGGCTCCTCCCGCGGGCGTGGGCAGTCTCGTGCCGCGTGCTCGCCCCCGCATCGCACACAAGCGAGCGGGCGGTGACACTGGTGCGAGCTGTGTCTGAACCGCTGGCACCGGTGGCACTGGGCGGGCCCACGTTTTCCTCGCCAAGCCTCTATCTTGACACCACGCATGTACATAAACACGGTGGTGTCATAGATGGCCCGGACGTCTGGGGTCTTCTTCAAGATGGCGTGGAACACGCAGCCGGGTCTTCCTTGTGCGCCCTTAATGTGGCGCACGTACTCCGGCTGGTACCCCAACGCCCGGAGTTCCTCCTCGATCTCCTTGGGGTCCGTGTCTGCTGGCAGCCCCCTGATGGCGATCTTGAGGCTCTTATCCGCCGGCAGCGAATAGGCGAACCATGAGACGCCGCTTTCCTTCTCCAGGCCGGTCAGGTATCGCTGGACCAGCCGGTATTCCTCCTCGCTGTCTGGGGTGAAGCGAACTCCACCCCCGTATGGACGAGCGTTGGGAGGCCGGCCCAGCTTGGCGCTGATGGCCCGGAAGTGAGCGGCCCAGTTAGGCAGCTTCTCCACCACCAGCGGCGGGTACCGGAGCCTGCGTTCTGTCTTCTTCTTCCCCGGCTGTTGCTTCGCCGACGTCGCGGCGCCGGGGGGGGCATCAGGGGTTGCGGTAGAGGGGGCAAGGGGTAAGGAGACACAACTTACCCCTGCGGTTGGTGTCGGCGATGATGGTGCCGATGCTGGAGGCGAGCGGCGTGCCGCGTCGGCGAAGGTGGCCGACGCCGGCGAGTCCCGACTCCGCGGCGCGCTTTCGCGCTGTGGCCGCGGCGGGTCGGGGCGGGGCCGCTTCGGCTCCATTATGGCCTCGCCGGAGCTCCTCCTACGGCGCTGGGGTCTGGGGTCGAGTTGGAACTCGAAATCAAACCCCAGCGACGGGGTCGGTGACACCGGTGACGCCACAGTGTCCATGGCGACGGCTCCTCCCACGATGGACCGTCGTTCGGATCGCGGGGTCGTGTCCCTAGACACATCTCCGCGACCGGACGCGGCCGAGCCCGCGGACGCCAGCGACATACTCGACCCTACACGGGAAGAGCATGCCGACAGCATCGCGGGCGAGTCGCAGGCCGAGGCTCGGGGGGGCGCCGGTGAGTCAGGCGCCGTGGGCATCGCCCTTGACGGCCGTCTATACGACCCGGCACTTGCTGGCCGCTCCCGCTCAGCCACCGCCGGCCCCGCCAGCGAGAAGCGGGGGCTGGGTGTGGCTGTGAGCGAAGCTGGCACAGCTGGGTCGCGTGTCACTCGGGCCGCAGGCCCGGTGGGCGCGGGCGGCGACGCGAACCGCGGCGGCGCGGCGGTGCGCGCGGGGGGTGCGCGGGGTCGCGCGGATGGTGCAGGGGTGTGCGCCGGGGGCGCGGGGCGGGCGAGCGGCACGGCAGCGCGCGCGGCGGTCCCAGTGGCGCGCACCGGCGCGGGAGTGCGCGCAGGTGGCGCCACGGCGCGCACCGGCGGCGCGCGGCCCGCGCTCGCCGCAGGCCCCGTCGCCTGTATCGGCACCGGGCGGAAAGCTGCGGGGCGGACGGGTACCGCGTGCTGTCGGCTCGTCGACGGCGTCGGCGCAACGCGCGCAGGCGCCGGTGACGTCGGTGGGCCGGCAGCAACAGCGGCGCCCGATCCCCCCCCTCCTCTTCCTTCTTCTGGGTTCGTCCCTCCTCTTCGGGACGTTCCAGCCTGTCCGGCTGGCGGCGCACCGGACGACGCATCGCCGATATTCGGCATAGACGTCGTCCGGTCCAACGCCGGACGGACCTCCTTGGCCCCGGCATCGCGGCCAAGCGAGCCGCGCGTGCCGGGCTTCGGCATCCCGGGGGCGTGGAGTGCCGCGACCGCTACGGTGATTGCTCACCGAGCAGCACGGGGGGGCTCCCCCTGTGTTTGCACCAGTGTCCGCTTGGCCGCTCGTGCAAACACAAAGAGAAACAGTTTTTAAAATTAAAATAAAAGTAAAAACTCACGCGGTCCGCGCAGCGATATGATACACAGGTGAGCAGACCACCTGTGCGTTCCACGAGCCGATAAAAACTCAGGACCTACGTGCGGCGGTGGTCGAGTTTTATAGCGGCCGGTGTGTGGCGGGGCGCGTCGTGGGGAGTAGGCCCCGCCTCCTCGGTGACGTCTAACATCGTGGAACGGGAGCCGCGTGCGCCGCATGATGACTATGCTTTGTTCTGATGATCTATGATCTGAAGTCGTCCCGACGATGATCCAGGATTAGAGGAGGAAGTCTTGGGTCTGCCACGTTTCTTTGCTTGTCCTTCGTTATCTACAAGCTCAGGTTGCTGTTTCCGTGGCCGCCCTCTCTTTCTTATGGGCTGTACAGGAGCTGGTAATGTGGGTGGTTTCGTGACGTAGGGCACCAAAGCCGAGGAGTGATACACCCCAACCACAACTTCTGGCTTGTGTGGGACAGCAATTTCGTAAGATGATGGACCATGCCGCTTCTTAATCATGTAAGGTCCATCACGTCGTGGTGCAAATTTGATGCTCACACCTCGAGTGGCATTGCTCAATGAGTGGGTTGTAGCAAGTACCAATTCACCAGGTTTGTAACCAGGATCCTCTCGCCGCTGTTGATCTACGTACTTCTTACGCCGTTCTTCGCTATGTTCCTGTACTTCTCGAGCTCTCTGCAGGGTCGTGGCTAATTGCATTAACTTTGGGGTGATCTCTGGGATGAAATTCTCAGATTGCAAAATCTTCCTGAAGTCATGGGAAGTGTCATCTGGTGTTCTCAGTTCTCTTCCGAAGGTTAAGAATGCCGGCGTGAAGCCAGTTGATAGGCAGTTCGCGGTATTCATCGCAAACCTTATACTCGGGAGGTGCTCCGGCCATTCTCTGTGCTTGTCCTTGATCAGGATAGCTAACTGGGGTTTCAAATCCCTGTTCTTCCTCTCTACTGGATTCGTCTCTGGGTGGTACACAGGGGTGAAGGCATGCTTGATGTTCAGTGTAAACGCAACTTGTTGCATGACGGCACTGACGAATTGAGGCCCATTGTCACTCGTCATACGGCGAGGTAGGCCGAAGCGAAGGAACACTTCGTTAATCAGTGTCATGGCACAATTTTCTGCGGTAGCCTGATGTAGGGCGAAGAGTTCCACCCAACGTGTTGCCACATCTTCCACGATGATAATCCAATTTTTCCCGTCTGGGGAGGTTGGTAGTGGGCCAAACAAATCAAAGGATATGGCCTCAAATCTTTGATTCATTATAGTCGTTTGGAGCAACCCTGCAGGTTTCCGATTGGATGATTTGTAGCGCTGGCACTCCAGGCAATTCTTTGTGTAACTTTCAATATACTTCCTCATGCCAGTCCAATAATACCTGTCTGAGATCCGGCGGTACGTTTTCTCTGAACCGTAATGTCCGGCTAAGGGATCGTCATGGTAAGTAGACAATATATTGGCCCATTCGTGTTCGGGTACTGCTAATTGTGCCTCCTCGGAGTCGGAATGAGGACTGTGTCGGTAGAGTAGCCCATTATTCAGCAAATAACCTTTGTTGCTCCAATATACCGCTTTCTCGTCGTTATCCAAACTTTCTAGGTCCTTAACAATCTGTTGTAGCCTCCCATCTTTTAACTGCTCAGCTCTTATTTCAGCTGGACTCCGTAGGGGCATATCAATGGTAACTGTACAAATGCCACAGGTTTGTACTGTCTCATCATTACACGGTGGTCTGGAGAGGAAATCAGCCACAACGTTCGTTTTACCAGGAGCATATTTGATGGTAATGTCGAATGCCTGTAGCTGTAGGGCCCATCTCGCCAGCCTTCCAGTAGGCGTTTTCAATGACATGAGCCACTTCAAGGCTTGATGGTCCGTGATTACGGTGACAGGAAGGCCTTCGATATATCCACGTAACTTTGCTACCGCCCCAACCACAGCAAGCGCCTCTCTTTCAGTGGTGGTGTAGTTCCGTTCAGCTGATGTCAGAAGACGACTAGCGAACTCAACAGGACGTTCGTCTTCGCTCTCCCCCTGGACCAAAACTGCTCCTATAGCGTAAGAGCTTGCGTCGCTTTTTATGACATAGGGTTTGGATTCATCAGCTTGTCTCAAGATTGGGGCGGAGGATAGGTGATACTTCAACTCATTGTAGGCGTCTTGTTGTTCCTTCTTCCACTCCCAAGTAACATTCTTCTTTGTTAAGCGAGTCAGGGGTTCTGCAATCGTCGCAAAGTCTTTTATAAATCTCCTATACCACGAGCACGTTTGCAGGAAACTTACTAAATGTTTCTGGTTGGCGGGTGTGGGAAGCTTTGCGATAGCAGCAGTCTTTTCTGCGTCCACTTGCAGACCTTTCGGCGTGATATAGTGACCCAAGTATTTGATGGTAGGACAGCAAAAATGGCACTTCGCTCGATTCACGGTAAGTCCAAATTCTTTAAGATTATGGAATACCTTCTGCAAGTCTTCCAAATGATGTTCAAATGTTTGCGAAAATACGGCCAGGTCATCTAGGTATGCTAACATCTTCACGTCAGGCATACCAACTCTCAGGCGGTCAATGAGTCGCTGAAATGTAGCTGGAGCGTTCCTTAAACCAAATGGCATTCGGGTAAATTTGAATATACCAAAAGGGGTGATGAACGCCGTTTTGTCTTGGTCTTCTTTACGTACGCCAATCTGCCAATAACCAGCTTTCAAGTCAAGCAGAGACATGAAAGGCGTGGGCTTCGCTTCATGGAGGAGATCATCAATCCTTGGCACAGGATAGGGGTCGGGTACCGTTATTGCATTGAGTCGTCGGTAATCTATACAGACTCGTGTGCTCCCGTTGGCCTTCGGTACTAGCACAACAGGCGCCGCCCATGGTGACGCAGATGGTTGGATGATGCCATCCGCTAACATGGCCTTGATCTCCTGGTGCAGAGCTTCCTTTCTGGGTGGTGATAATCGGTACGGCGGGACCGAGATTGGTTTGTCATCTACCGTCTTGATTGGATGCTCAATCAGCTTCGTTGGTTCTCGCTTCATATTAAAGACATCGTTGTTTTTCTCCAGCAGCTCATCGACTAGCTTTCTCTGGTCCGTTGTGATATGTGCCACCACATCGATCGAGTCTATACGAACGTCCCAGTTATTTGCGTCAAAGAGGCTGGCACTCTGTGGAGATAGCTCGACGTCTTCTCTGCGGACATTGATTTGAGCGTCTCGTAACATGAAATCCATGAAGTTTGGGGAGTACCCATCGAATAGCCGGGACCTCTTCTTGCTTGGAGGTGTGGTAGTAAGGTCTATCGGGGCCAGTTTATAGTCTGTTGGAGTTGCTGCACCACCTATGGGCATCACCATCATCGGAGGAGGGGTCGGTGGAGGCGTAGGTATGGACGAGATCATGCTAGTCGCGTCCTCACTGTCTGTCACGGTCATCGTGCTGACTGGGCTTGGTAACTCAGTTATTTCCTTGACGGAAGTAGAATTGAAAATTGTGAACTCTTCCGAGTAAAGTTCGTACTGCAACTCGGGTTCATCGATGAAGTTCCACGTATACTGAGGCATGTTGATCACCACACCCGCATCTTGCAGGTAATCGACACCTAGTAGTGTACGGTTATCCCTTGCTTCTTTCAGTACGATGAATTCTGTAGGTACTTTCCGACCGTTCAAGTCCACCACAGCCTTGCACACTAGCACCGCCTGCGTTTTCTTTATGCCATCGGCCAATGTCAGGTCCACCACTTGCTCTTTGAATTGAGATCCACACTTCAGCAGAGATTGGTAAAGGGTGTACGACGCGACACTCCTTTTTGCGCATGTGTCCATATACGCCGTACCCATGATCCCTTCGATTTCTAGGAACACGACAGGCCGTGAGCGTGTAAGTTCAAGAACGTCAAGTGCGCAGAAACTAATGTCTTCTTTTTTACCCAGTGCCGAGTTATGTCTGCACGTAACACAGTTGCTTCGGTAAACTCCGGGTGTTCCGCATCCATAGCAGGAGAACTTCGGCTGAGAGGGAGATGGTGCCTGCGTCTGAGTCTCTGTGACATCTTTCACTGTAGTAGGGAGAGTGCCTTCAGCCCGCTTCTTTTTCCGACACACATCTGCTGTATGCCCCGGGTTTTTGCAGAACGTGCACCTTAGCTTTCCCTTTTTCCCCTGAGCCCTGCATTCGTTGGGTTCGCCGGTCTGTGAACTAGCTGCGTACTCCTGCAAAGTCTCTTCGATTCCTCGTGCCGTCTCCAGAAGCTTCTCAAAAGTAGGCACTGTATCTCGCGGCATACGGTTTCTGATTTCCAAGCGGATTAGCGCGAAGATCAGGTCAATCTGCTGGGCTTCTGTGTGTGCTGGAGGAGGAACCAATGAAAATAATGACCTTTTCCTGGCAATAAATGCCTCCGTCGTGATGTTCGCCTCCTGAACTTCATGGGTAATTTGGTGGTACACCATAAATGCTGGTTTCTTCGGAGCAAACGTATGGCGTAGATTACTACAAAATTTTTCCCACCGTGTTACACCAGTTTTTACCCCCTGCCACCACACTGCTGCTTCGTCTCGAAGTAATAGTGGGAGACCCTGCAGTGCGTCTGAGTCACTTATCTTCTCCGTTGACTTATAAACGGTAGCTGCGGCTAAGAAGGCTTCCACTGCATCCGTGTTCGTTTTCCCGTTGAATTTCTTTTTGGTGGCGTTCCTCATTGTGTTTTATAACGTGTTCATGCAGTTCTTGTGACTGTCTTAATTTTTCTCGGTGCTCGACTTCTGCATGTCTATTCGATTCTTCAACGACTCTTTCCTTTTCTTTTGTGCAGTGAAATTTCTCTTCACTCAGCATCTTTATAGATCTCCTTACTGACACAGGAGTAGCTCCGAAATTTCTTTTCCGACCTAAAAAAAAAACACTTATATTCATCATCCCACCACAACTGACACTTGTCAAGTGTGGCTATTATGTCTACTTACATTTTAAGGGTGATGGATGACACTGGCTGTCTTAATAAACACCCAGGTGCACCAGTATCTTTTATTAAGGATTTCTGAAACAGAATAAATTTGTGAAATAATATAAAATGCAGAGATATTCCATTAAGCACGCAAGAAATTAATCACCTTGATACTCACAACATTCTTCAATTCACCAGATGGGATTAATGTTACCACATCAGTATTAGGAATTTTTAATTGGATTGATGGGCTTGGTGTACGTGATGGTTGTGTGACAATCATATCATGAGGCAGTAGCAGCACATCCTAAAACAAATAAATAAAAACTTAAATATCCCTTTATTACACAAAAAAGGAAAGCACATATTTGAATAATAAATAAATGTTCTATTTTTTGTACATTATTTTATCTTCATTAACAAAAAGTGGATTGTCATACAAACAAATATTATTTTGTGTAATAGGTACTTCTACATTGCATACACAAATAAATTGTTTTGTGAATGTGTGAAACTTGAATAATTATAGGGATTACCTGAGAGTTTTTTATGCACTCCAATTTCTTTTTTGCTGGCGGTGTCATCACACATGATTCTATTATTTCATCAACATTCTACAAAATAAAACAAAACGTACATTGCATAATTCACAAAGATTTGAGCAAAGGTTTTTATACCAGCAAAGGTACAGAATACAAATAAAAAGTCAACTTTACCACATGAGCTAGGGGTGCCAGGTTTCCTTCACCACCAGTAGGTTCAACATTCTAATAAAAAGTAAAACATAATATGTTAATTGATTATAGTTATGATGAGAGTTTCCAAAGTCTACATCTGTCCAACATACATAGGAAAATAATTGTAATTTTGTTGCTTTCTTTTGATATTAATACAGATTGATAAACTAAAAATATTCACACATTTAGTACAGATAGAGGTGCATACCACAGGTAGGGCGTCATCATCATATGTTGATTCCAGACCTTCTGCAGATAAAACCATAGATCTCATCCAGTCTTTGTCCGGGTGGTCACTGTTTGATGTACCTGGTATTTGACCTCCTCCAGTCCTTCGTCTTTCTTGACGTTCCTTACTTGCTTCCTACAAATAATACAATGGGTATATTTAATGCTTTGGCATTCGACCTGCTTAGAGGAAGGTTACTGGTAAAACTCGTGAATCAACTAGGCATGTAGAACTGGTAATTTTAACAACACCACAACATAAAAAATCTTTTACTTACTTTCCGTGCACACTTTTTCATATTATCAAATTTATATTTTAATTGTTTTAGTGTTCTGTGTCTCGAGCTACTTGCGTTAAATTCCAGGTGAAGGTTAACCCATGTTTTTTATTTCTGTGCTTGAGAAACGGCATCTGTTTTCTTACACAGTAATTTATGTTTGTTTTCATCAATTAAACGTTTAAACAGTTCAAGTTCATTACTTGAAAAGTTAGATCCTCTTTCCCTGGAACAAAACATGTGTTATAACAAATATTTAGGACACCAAAAGCCATGTTATAAAAACACCACGGTTGCTGAAAAATAATATTCACTTACTTTGATTTAACGTCCATTCTGGCGAATACACTTGTAGTTAGTAGGTGTAAAATGGTATTTTGCTTCCGTATTAACAAAAATCTATGTCGATTAATAAGAAACCGCAAGAGAATTAAAAAAATACTGAAACTTAAATCACCAACAAAATAATATTTATTTCCAAACAACAATGACAACTTGACAGGTAACACAATGTTGGCAGTCGAAAAAATATTACCCATCAAAAAATAAGGGAAGGTACACGAAATTGTACTAACAACACTTTTAACCCTCGTCAAATATAACCGCCGCGTAAAATATTTCTGGGCAACTAAATGCAAAGATTACCGACGTTATTTTTCTAACCGTGGTCAAAATTGACAACAGTTAAATTTTAACTTTTACTTTACTGTAATGTACGAACAACCGGACCTTTTTTTTTTTTTTTTTTTGTTTCCGGGGTGGAAAATCCTCATGGATGTCCGCCGCCCTGGGGCGGGCGACGGGGTCTGTCAGACTCTTACTGACTAAAAACCACCCCGGTGTTCCATCTCACACCTACCGCGCCATTTTGAACTTTCAATATTTTTATTCTTTTAAATGTTTGTACATCGAAGAGGTTAAGAACAATGCGTTTTTTATTCTCAAAATTTAGTAAAATTACTTGTTTTTCACAAGCATTACAATAAACGTGGCCATTTTGTAATTAACACAATGCAGGTTGCATAAAAAATGACGTCATCTATTGTTGACTACGTGGTGTTTAACGCGTAAACACCTTTCAACTACCCGACTTCGAGTGCTATTACGACACGTCATATACCACGGGCCAATCCGAATACAACAGAAGGCAGCTTTAACCAATCACAGCACTCTCACTCGCACCGATCAATCAGTAATCCATCAGTCTTGTTCTTGTCTTTGCAATTAACGGACGTCCTTACTACCATACTTCTGCCATGGAAGGTTTAGTTACTAATCTCGACGTATTTGTGAAATTAAAAGAAAGTGGAAGTGTTAAAGACAGCAACTTTATGTATAACTTTATGGAGTTAAGTTTAAAGAAAGAACTGAGTGACGAGCAGAAGAAAGTCCTTAAATCGTTTTGTAGCACAGACTGTTATAATCTTAACATAAGGTGGATAAAATCGGGTTCCAAAGGCGCTGATTTTTTAAAAAACAACAGTGATTGGCTTGGATCAGATGTAATTTGGCCTGACTTTAAAGTGTCTGCTAGCGAACCCATAGCTGGATCATCTCAAGAAGGTATTTTAGCTTCTAGAAATGTTGGAACTTCGACTCAAATTAGTCCCAGAAAATAAATTTCTGATTCAGGACCTAAACAGAAAAAGAGAAGAGTTGATGATTTGGCATCTACTCTTTCTTATGAAGAACAAACGTTAATTTATATGTCTTCATTGAAGGCTCGTGGGTACAATGATGTCGCCGATATATTAGACTACCTCTTAAAGTATCCTGTGAAGGTTAATCAAGTCAAAGATTTTATTTTTTCTGAGAAACAAAACATGATGTCTTCTGAAAAGGCTTTAGGTACCATGCTGTCCTTAAAACTGACGAAGTGGCAATATAATACTATGAGAAAATCGGTTCAGGAAGAAGGATTTGATATATTTCCGTCTTATTACTCTATTCAAAAAGCAAAATCCGAATGTTACCCGCCAAAAGAGGATATTGAAATAACAGATATGTCTGCACAGATAATAATGCAGTCTCTTTTAGATAAAACTGTTGAAAGACTTATGAAAATTGTCGAAATTGGAGACGATAAAAACAAATTAGAGTTAATTTGTAAATATGGTTTCGATGGTGCATCAAGTCAGTCTAACTATAAACAAAAAAGCGAGACCAATGAGGATGATTCTAGTGTATTTATGAGGAGTTTGGCTCCTATAAAACTGATGTGTGGTGAAGAAGTTGTATGGGAAAATGAAACTCCCAATTCAACTTACCTTTGTCGTCCAATATTTTTCAAATTTGTTAAAGAGACGCGAGAAACCATCACCAATGAGATGAACAGGTTAGAATCGGAAGTCAAAAATTTAAGTAATACTATTGTTAAAGGAAAATCCATATCTCACAAATTGTTTTTCACAATGATTGATGGAAAAATAACATCAGTACTGAGCGAGACTTCGACATAGAGTTGTGATATATGTAAAGCCACTCCCAAAGAAATGAACGAAATAAATTTGATATCACAAAAAGTACCTAACACTGACATTTATAAATATGGAATTTCGTCACTCCATGCTTGGATCAGATTTATGGAGTGTATTTTACATATTTCTTACAGACTTGAGTTTAAGTCTTGGACAGCCAAAGGCGAAAATAGAGTTAAATTGGAAAATAGGAAAAGGGGAATCCAAGAAGCCTTTAAAAATAGATGCGGGTTGCTTATTGATATTGTAAAACAGGGACATGGTACCACTAATGACGGTAACACAGCTCGGAGATATTTCGCGGACGTGACCACTACTGCTTCTATTACTGGAGTAGACGAAACTCTAATAAGAAAGTTTTCAATCATATTAGAAACAATCTCATCCGGCCTTCCCATAAATACAGACAAATCCAAGGAATTTGCAGATGAGACTTTTGCATTATACATTCAACTGTATAAATGGTATTACATGCCTGCGAGCGTGCACAAAATTCTAGTGCATGGTGCAGACATCATTAAAAAGCTCGGCCTTATTCCAGTGGGAAAGTTGTCTGAGGAAGCAGCCGAATCCAGGAATAAGGATTTCAGAAAGTACCGAGAACACCATTCTAGGAAATTTTGTAGAAGAGCGACCAATGAGGATGTTTTTCACAATTTACTAGTTACATCTGATCCATTCATTTCTACCAAGAGGCCGAAGTTGAGTAGAAAACACAAATCGTTGTCTAAAGAAGCACAAAGTTTGGTGCTCAACCATGATACCGAAGAAGCAGATAAAGAAAATGTTGCTTTTGTTGACGTTGATACTGCATTGAGCGATAGAGAAAGTGACAACGACAGCGATTTAAATACTTTAAACTAAACCGAAATTTATCGTTCACATTTCACTTACTTTGAATATCAATGTTAGTAGCTTTGTTGTGGATTAGGCCTCCTGGGGACACCACTTTAAAAGAAAACGCATCTGGTTCTTAACCTCTCGGGTGATGTGGAATAAGGAACAAATGAATATTAGGGATAAACGCAAAATAACAAGTCCGAGAACACTTGGGAACATTAACCAAGACTCACATTTCATATAACCATTTGCCTGAACTGTGTACGAAACACAAAAAACATGGCGGCTTGGTGGTCATAAACGTCAAATGTCCTGTCTGCTAAAAAATCTCCTGGAGATTCGATTTTCGATTACGTTTTTAAATTTCAATATTTACACATTTTTTTTACGAATTTCACCAATAAAATGTCTAATACATACGTAGTAACGTATCTAAATCATGTTTCTAACAACATTTTGTCGTCTCTAGTGTATTTTCTACTCGCAACAAGTAGAAATGTACCGGCATGGCGCGCGAATTTCGATACAATGTTTGGTGAAATAACAAATTCTGTCCAAAATCTTTAACAAATACACGATGCAGCAATTAAAAACTGTTTAGTACTTACTTGTTCACGGTTAATCTCACCACACCACACTATAATCTGAAAATAACACTTTTACTATACTCTAAACTTAACCGCCGCGTCCGTTGACATAAACGAAATGAAGTCGTTACAACAGACAAACATCCGTTTGCAAATGTTGTTGAATGTTTAGCATGTGATGTTTTATGCCTTTCTTATTCTTTCACCTACAGTCTGTGTAAGTTAGAGTAGAAAAGGTATACTCTAGACAGGCAATGTTTGGCATTTAATCCGACCCGACCCACGAAATCTCCAGGAGATTCCCACCAGACGCGCGTTTTTTGACAGAAATCTCCTGGAGATATATTAGCGGACGAGAGGATTGAATTTTGTAAACTTCTTTGTTCTGCAACTCACAAGATATTAAGTTTTCGAACAAGTTCACCTAACATAAAAGGTGTAAAAAAAAGCGTACAACACGAATATGTGTTTCATATTTGCTAAGCCCAAAAAATTAAATTCCAGCCCACTGTACGGCGCCAGCCTCCTCTCGGAGTTGGAGCTAGGCCGCGCGCGCCGCCATGCCCTTGTACAACGTTTGTGGGCAGATAGACATATATAGCTTTACATTTGAAATAGTATTTCTATAAAGGTCATTCATTTAGAATTTTTTGTACTGTTTTATAAAAAGCAAATTAATGTTCTAGACAAATAAGATTTATTGAAATTATAAAATTGATTTATGATGATGGAAATGGATGCAAATTCTGGTCCCACCTTCCAATAGCTATGTGTGTTACATCGTTGGATAGGTATTTTTGAGCTGAATAAAAGTTACTATGGCGCCAAGTTCCAAATCTTAGTCCGTTCAGAGTTATTCTTTAACAAACACGGTAGTTTTATCAGTAGCCAAGTAATGCTATTTTTACGTAATAATCTTCCTGTTTCAACGACAGTCTTATAGCTTACACAAGTATCAAAATCTTTTAAAGCCGACGGAACGGAACGGAACGCATGGCTATATAATTGACGTCACAGGGCTCCATGCTGCTACAAAAACAGACGCAAACATAATGAGCGATATTATGAATAATGGTGAACATCCAATTCACTGTCTCCTTGAAACTAATGACGTATTTATTTTGGATCGCGGATTTAGGGACAGCTTGGATGATGTAGAAGCCTTTGGTTATGAATACCATGTCCCGCCTTCAAAGGACAGACACGGATCCCAAATTACTACTGACCAAGCCAACGAATCTCGATTGGTCACTATTTGTCGCTGGGTAGTGGAAGTGGTTAACGGCAGGTTCAAACGGGATTTTAAACTGTTTCGCCAAAAATATTTCAACAATGCGTTGCTACATATGTTTACTGAGTTTAGGATATCTACCACTTTCATATACCCATCGAAGATAGTCAATATGCACAAGCTATCGTCACCGAAATAAGGCTGAAGTTACATACCCCTAATATTTTATATGAATATGTGGAACGGAAACGTTTAAACAGCAGAAGAGCTGATTTTACAAGAATAGAAGCAAGTGATATTGATTTTCCGAGATTCAGTGAAGAACAAATCATTTTGTTAGGTTTGGGAACCTACCAACTGAAGTTAGCGAAATCTTACTGCAGCGAACATCTACAAAATGGAATGTATACAATAGAAATATACCGAGAAGCTGCACTGGAGGATTTACGTGATTTTGGCATTGATGAGGATGCTTGGCTCTTACGTGGTCGTATACAGTCGCGACACGTGAGGGCTAGAAAGTACTACTGTTACTTATTGGTTCGCAATAATGATATTATACAAAGATATTATTGTACCTGCATGACGGGACGACGTACTGTACAACGACGAAGTCTGTGTGACGATATGCGCACAGGTGGGCGCATATCGTTTCAATCGTTTGGTACCTAGGGCACGCCAGGCATGAGGGATTTGTAGGCCCAGCCTTATTTTTAAATAACGTCATTGTAAATGTATAGGTTTAAAAATACGCTATCGTGTATTATTTGTAAAAAAAAGCATTTTGTCAATGTTGACATCTGTTTAACTTTTTGTCATAAGGTTTGCGACTCATTGACGCAATTGATAACCGTAGGCTAGTATCTACACTACGTGTATATAGCACAAATGTAATTATTACGTAAAAATAGCATTACTTGGCTACTGATAAAACTACCATGTTTAATAAAGAATAACTCTGTATGTATAAATTAATGATAATCAAGTGCACCCAATTAAAATTAAAAATAAGAGTAACAAAGTAGTGTTTTTCCATTATATGTATATTTATCTTGTTTGTTTGCTAATCAAGTATCCCAATCAAGATGCCCAATGTTTTATACTGTGGAAAATATAGAAATTATTTAATTGATGATTTTTCTTCCTTTATTTGGTAATGATGAATAGTTACAAATAAAACATCAACAATTAAAATGATTTATTTATTGGTATAACAAACCATTAAGATTATACTAAACTTACACCTAAACAAATAAAGTATGTGCTTAAACAAAAAAATATTAAAGCTACTGTGTGTATAATAACAATTAGAAATAAGAAACAAAAGAACATAAGTACAATTAAAATGATTTATTTAATGGTATAGCAAACCATTAACAAATCACACTAAACTTGCACCTACACAAAGAAAGTACATACCCAAAAAAAAAATGAAAGTAACTTTAAGTTTATTAAGAATTTGAAATAAAAAAAGAACGTAAGTAATTAAATTTAATCCTATTCTGGCTGCTGCTGAATTTGTTGTGAAGCACAGTACTGAAAAAAAAAGATGTTGTAATTATTACTTACTTCAAGGGACAACAGCTTTAAGTTAAAAGGGTAGAGTACTGCTTAATCCCCCAAAATAGATAAACTATAATTACCTGTCGTCTCGTTCTGTCTATACTCTCTGCAATTAATTTGAAACTTTGTGACAGAGTATTGATTGCCACTGCAGTTCCATGTGCAGCTTGAGCATTTTTGTTGGCAGCCTGTGCATTTTCTAAAGCAGTTTGCGCTTTTAATTCCTCTACCTTCATTACCATCTTCCTAGATTCATCTAGAGCACTTCTGGCAGCTAAAATTAAAACATGGTTCAATAATCTTCAAATAATAATAATATTCTTATCCTTAGATCTTATTAGATGGGTATTTGCCTGGGTGTTAAGTGAATATTTAGATTTAATTTTAGTATTTTGATTACTGAAGTAAACAATATGAAAGTCCTTGTACTCATATTTTTTACGGTAATAAAATTAAAGATTTAGCTTACATTGTACTTGAGGTGTTGGTGGGGTCTGATGCGAGATCGACGGCTGTGCTGTAGGAGCCCGAGAAGCACGCACAGATCGTCTATGCTCCCTTGCTCTTCTGGCTCTGTCTGTGAAAACATCAACAACAATAAAAACAATTAATTAACTAACCTACATTCTTAACTAATTATCTGGTAGATAAGGTAGTTTTTTTTACATACATAATATTTGCACGCCATAGTATGTGGCAAACATGTCTGAACCGTTTCTTTGATTTTATGTCATCCTGCATGCAAGTTTTATTTTTATTCTTGTATGTGTACCTACACATGTTTGGGCAAATAAATGATCTTATCTTATCTTATATAATTATTTTGTACCTGCTGTGGGAGAGGGCGCCACGGTGCTTGCTGTTTACATCGTCTCCGTAATATTTTCTAATTTTAATAAGTACAAGTGCATATAATCTACTAAAAAGAAGAAAAGTTATAAATAAACATAAGACTTTCAACATACATTGAAGGCAGTGTTTAAAAACGAGTGCGAAATTAATAACCAGTGAAATCAACTCCAAGCTAAATAAACTGTTGTTGTGCTGATATTAAGTGTATTTCTCGAAACAAAAGCCAATATTGAGTGATCAGACTTGTGTACGCTGCGTGAAGTGTTGTTTAAACAAATAGTGAAGACTTTATAAGAAAATAATAAATATCATAACATTCATCACATGAATCAGCAAATTTTAAAACCCAGATACGCAAACAACGCCATCTTTTGCAATCCAGGAGTACTAATACGACAAGAAAGAAATAGGTTAATCACTAATCGATTCGCAAATTGAGCCGAGGCTGTAATTTGTTAAGTTAATAGTACGGAAGTGTAGCACGAGAGTACGCTACTAGTAACAAAACAAAACATTATTTTAAGATGGAAGAAGTTCTAAAAGCACTCCAAAAAATCCAGAAAGAACTAGATGAACAAAAAATAACTATCCAGAAAAGCGGAGAAAATGTAACAGAACAAGTAACGCAAAATATAAATAATATATTAGACGAGAAATTCAAGACCTTGGATGAAAAGTATGAAAACCTCAAGGATAAATTGGATAATCAAGAAAAAAGATTATATTTCCTTGAAAAACAGGCGAGACAAAGAAATATAGTCCTATTCGGTCTAAAGGAAACTGAATCATCATACTCCAACTTAGAAAATATTATTATAAACTTCATAAATGAACACTTCACTATAAACATAGACCACAGAGACATACAGGAGGCTAAACGAATTGGAAAAAAAGGAGAAAGGCCAAGACCAATAATTATCACTATTTCAACACTTGGTATAAAAATTGCCATATTTAAACAGAAGAAAGTACTTGAGGATACCCCCTATTACATAAAAGAAGACTATCCGGAGTATGTCCTAAATAAAAGGAAGGAGCTACAAGAGCAAGTTCGAATTGAAAAAGAGAAGGGAAACTCAGTTAGAATTAAATATGATAAAATAGTAATTATGAATAAAAACTCAAAGACATCAAGTCAAAATAAAAGAATGCTTTCAAACTCCCCTGAAAATAATACCACATGCAAAACCCCTAGCGATGAACACAAAGCGCAGGCCAATAAGAAGAATAAAACAGAGACTTCCATACAAAGATCATCCAGTCTATCAGAGGGGCCAATAAAACCGGGCATAATGAACTTCTTCCATACAAAACACCCAACTAACACGTCGAGAAATCAGGAAAACAAAACGAATAACATATAACAATTAAAGACCCCCTCTCACACGCAAAACTATACTGAAAATACGCCAAAAACGAAACATCTTCCAAGCCGGCTGGTCACCGTGGAAGAATATGACCACAACCCTCCAAAGATATCACAAAAAAATCACGAAGAAATGTCGAAAAGAAAACATAAAGAACTCTACATATTAACCTACAATGTTAGAACACTGCTATCACACGAACGAATAATAGAACTGGAAAAAGCAATAATACATGTAAAATACGACATAATAGGTATATCAGAAGTTCGGCGCCTCGGAAATAACATAGAAGAATACAAAGAATTTATTCTCTGCAGTACAGGACAAACACAGGGCAAATACGGAGTCGGTTTCATAATACAAAAATATCTGAAACAATATGTGGAAAGCTACTTCGGTATTTCTGAACGCGTAGCTCTGCTAAATCTGAAAATACCAGGAAAGAAATTCTCCATCATACAAGTATACGCCCCAACAGAAGCAGCAGACGAAGAAGAAGTAAATAATTTCTATGACACCGTCTATAAGGCAATGGATAAAGCATACGAAGATTTTATTTTGATGGGTGATTTTAATGCCAAAATTGGTAAACCACAAAGAGATGAATACTTAGTAATGAAACAGTATGGATATGGAATAAGAAATGCACGAGGTCAAAGACTTATTGACTTTGCGATGGAAAACAAGCTAGCTATCATCAACACCTTTTACAAGAAAAAAGAGAAAAGAAAATGGACATGGCAGTCTCCGAATGGTCAACATAAAAACGAAATAGATTTCATACTGTCTAATCATCCTCATTCATTTCAAGACATTGAGACACTAAGTATAAACTTTAGATCAGACCACAGACCACTCAGAGCCAAGATATCACTTACCAAACCAGTGAAAACACGAACCAGGTTTGTAAATAAACAAAACAGTATACTCAAAACCGAAGAAGAAATACAAATATATAAGGAAAACTTGAAAACTCAAATATCTCTACTCTACACCGAGCCTAACGTGATAGTACAGGACTACTACGATAAAATTATAAATTCTATTACAGACAGTTTACAAGTCGCACGAACTTTACATTCAACAAAAGTGCGCAGTGCACTCACGGAAAATACAGAAAGACTTTTAAAACGAAGACAAGAGTTACAAAGGACTAAAAATAAAACGCGAACAATGAAAAATGAGCTCAAAGCACTATACAAGTTGATAAGCAAATATATAAAAAAAGATTATAAAAATCATAGAAGTAATATCCTTCAAAAACATTTACAACAAAGCGGAAGTTTAAAAAAGGGATATAAAGAATTACGGACAAATAAAAGATGGATTGAAGGTTTGAAAGAGTCGGGAGATACTGCTTATAACCGAATGGACATAATAAATATTGCTACAAATTTTTATACAAAACTATATAGTACATCAGACCTAGCCAGAGACACAAACCACATTGAAAAATTTGAAAATGGTTACATCGATATCGAAACGCCACAATCCCACATAGAACCGATAGATTGTACAGAAATTATTGAAACAGTAAAAAGACTGAAACCAGACAAGAGCCCAGGATCAGATAACATCACTAACGACGCCATAATAACCGCCTGCTTCATACTAGCTGCTCCACTAACAAAATTATTTAATCTTATACTTGAAACTGGTGTCACACCTTCCCAGTGGTCGGAATCTAATATTATCTTGCTATACAAGAAAGGAGACCCAAGAGACATCAGCAATTACCGGCCGATAAGCCTTTTACCAAGTATGTATAAACTTTTCTCTACAATAATCAATCAAAGAATTAGTATAACACTAGAGAAAAATCAACCTATTGAACAAGCAGGATTTAGAAAGAATTTTTCTACTATAGACCACATCCACATATTAGAACTAATAATAGAAAAATATCAAGAACAGCAGAGACCGCTGTATATCGTATTTATTGATTACCAAAAAGCTTTTGACACAATCTCACACCAAAGTATATGGAACACTCTAAAAGCCCAAAATGTAGAGCAAAAATACATAACAATACTCAAACACCTATACAGTATTAGCTCAAGTAGAGTCAAACTGGAAACCATTGGCCCAAACTTTCCAGTCAGGAGAGGAGTCAGACAAGGAGACCCCCTATCCCCAAAAATTTTTATTGCTGTATTAGAATCTGTCATAAACAAATTAGACTGGAACAATTGTGGCTTAAATATCCAGGGTAAATACCTAAACCACTTACAATTTGCGGACGACTTGGTTTTACTATCAGAATCGAGCCTACAACTACAATACATGTTAGACACTCTACATAAAGCCAGCAGACAAGTGGGATTAGAAATGAATATCACAAAGACCAAACTCATGACCAACTTCAAAAAATCTAACGTTATAATCGAAAGTGACCCAATAGATTATGTGGATCAATATGTATATTTAGGAAAACAAATTGGATTCAACAGAGATAGCAATGAACTAGAAGTAGAGAGAAGAGGCAAACATACTTGGAATAAGTATTGGAGTTACAAGGAGATATTTAAAAGTGAAATGACTATCAAGTTAAAGAAAAGAGTCATGGACTCTTGTCTCATTCCTTGTCTGACGTATGCATGTCAAACATGGAAGTTTACAAACAAAATAAAGAACAAAATAAACACATGCCAGCGAGGAATGGAACGCAGTATGTTAAATATCAAGAAAATACAGAAAATAAAACACACTAAAATAAGATCTAAAACAAAAGCGATAGATGCTCTCAGCTATAGTCAAAAGTTAAAGTGGAAATGGGCCGGTCATGTAGCACGTCTTAAAGATCATAGATGGACAAAAACAGTTACGTTATGGAAAGGCCCATCGGGTAAACGTTATAGAGGAAGACCGTTCACTAGATGGGAGGACGAAATTAAAAAAATTGCTGGTCCACAATGGCAGCAAATAGCCCAAGACCGAGATAAATGGAAAGCTTTGGAGGAGGCCTTTACCTGAGGGGGGTTCCAGTGAAAAATATACCAGTGCCTACCTAGATATTTAAAATGTGTGTTTTTTTATATTAATAATAATTAGGTAAATAGTAAGATAATTTAGGTTACATAGATATTAATTTTCCTAATACTTTTGTTAACAAAGGTAGACACGTCATTCTTTAAGTTAATGTGTAAAAACTGGAAATAAAAGGCTTTTTATTTTATTTTATTTTATTATTGATTGCCACTGCAGTTCCATGTGCAGCTTGAGCATTTTTGTTGGCAGCCTGTGCATTTTCTAAAGCAGTTTGCGCTTTTAATTCCTCTACCTTCATTACCATCTTCCTAGATTCATCTAAAGCACTTCTGGCAGCTAAAATTAAAACATGGTTCAATAATCTTCAAATAATAATAATATTCTTATCCTTAGATCTTATTAGATGGGTATTTGCCTGGGTGTTAAGTGAATATTTAGATTTAATTTTAGTATTTTGATTACTGAAGTAAACAATATGAAAGTCCTTGTACTCATATTTTTTACGGTAATAAAATTAAAGATTTAGCTTACATTGTACTTGAGGTGTTGGTGGGGTCTGATGCGAGATCGACGGCTGTGCTGTAGGAGCCCGAGAAGCACGCACAGATCGTCTATGCTCCCTTGCTCTTCTGGCTCTGTCTGTGAAAACATCAACAACAATAAAAACAATTAATTAACTAACCTACATTCTTAACTAATTATCTGGTAGATAAGGTAGTTTTTTTTACATACATAATATTTGCACGCCATAGTATGTGGCAAACATGTCTGAACCGTTTCTTTGATTTTATGTCATCCTGCATGCAAGTTTTATTTTTATTCTTGTATGTGTACCTACACATGTTTGGGCAAATAAATGATCTTATCTTATCTTATATAATTATTTTGTACCTGCTGTGGGAGAGGGCGCCACGGTGCTTGCTGTTTACATCGTCTCCGTAATATTTTCTAATTTTAATAAGTACAAGTGCATATAATCTACTAAAAAGAAGAAAAGTTATAAATAAACATAAGACTTTCAACATACATTGAAGGCAGTGTTTAAAAACGAGTGCGAAATTAATAACCAGTGAAATCAACTCCAAGCTAAATAAACTGTTGTTGTGCTGATATTAAGTGTATTTCTCGAAACAAAAGCCAATATTGAGTGATCAGACTTGTGTACGCTGCGTGAAGTGTTGTTTAAACAAATAGTGAAGACTTTATAAGAAAATAATAAATATCATAACATTCATCACATGAATCAGCAAATTTTAAAACCCAGATACGCAAACAACGCCATCTTTTGCAATCCAGGAGTACTAATACGACAAGAAAGAAATAGGTTAATCACTAATCGATTCGCAAATTGAGCCGAGGCTGTAATTTGTTAAGTTAATAGTACGGAAGTGTAGCACGAGAGTACGCTACTAGTAACAAAACAAAACATTATTTTAAGATGGAAGAAGTTCTAAAAGCACTCCAAAAAATCCAGAAAGAACTAGATGAACAAAAAATAACTATCCAGAAAAGCGGAGAAAATGTAACAGAACAAGTAACGCAAAATATAAATAATATATTAGACGAGAAATTCAAGACCTTGGATGAAAAGTATGAAAACCTCAAGGATAAATTGGATAATCAAGAAAAAAGATTATATTTCCTTGAAAAACAGGCGAGACAAAGAAATATAGTCCTATTCGGTCTAAAGGAAACTGAATCATCATACTCCAACTTAGAAAATATTATTATAAACTTCATAAATGAACACTTCACTATAAACATAGACCACAGAGACATACAGGAGGCTAAACGAATTGGAAAAAAAGGAGAAAGGCCAAGACCAATAATTATCACTATTTCAACACTTGGTATAAAAATTGCCATATTTAAACAGAAGAAAGTACTTGAGGATACCCCCTATTACATAAAAGAAGACTATCCGGAGTATGTCCTAAATAAAAGGAAGGAGCTACAAGAGCAAGTTCGAATTGAAAAAGAGAAGGGAAACTCAGTTAGAATTAAATATGATAAAATAGTAATTATGAATAAAAACTCAAAGACATCAAGTCAAAATAAAAGAATGCTTTCAAACTCCCCTGAAAATAATACCACATGCAAAACCCCTAGCGATGAACACAAAGCGCAGGCCAATAAGAAGAATAAAACAGAGACTTCCATACAAAGATCATCCAGTCTATCAGAGGGGCCAATAAAACCGGGCATAATGAACTTCTTCCATACAAAACACCCAACTAACACGTCGAGAAATCAGGAAAACAAAACGAATAACATATAACAATTAAAGACCCCCTCTCACACGCAAAACTATACTGAAAATACGCCAAAAACGAAACATCTTCCAAGCCGGCTGGTCACCGTGGAAGAATATGACCACAACCCTCCAAAGATATCACAAAAAAATCACGAAGAAATGTCGAAAAGAAAACATAAAGAACTCTACATATTAACCTACAATGTTAGAACACTGCTATCACACGAACGAATAATAGAACTGGAAAAAGCAATAATACATGTAAAATACGACATAATAGGTATATCAGAAGTTCGGCGCCTCGGAAATAACATAGAAGAATACAAAGAATTTATTCTCTGCAGTACAGGACAAACACAGGGCAAATACGGAGTCGGTTTCATAATACAAAAATATCTGAAACAATATGTGGAAAGCTACTTCGGTATTTCTGAACGCGTAGCTCTGCTAAATCTGAAAATACCAGGAAAGAAATTCTCCATCATACAAGTATACGCCCCAACAGAAGCAGCAGACGAAGAAGAAGTAAATAATTTCTATGACACCGTCTATAAGGCAATGGATAAAGCATACGAAGATTTTATTTTGATGGGTGATTTTAATGCCAAAATTGGTAAACCACAAAGAGATGAATACTTAGTAATGAAACAGTATGGATATGGAATAAGAAATGCACGAGGTCAAAGACTTATTGACTTTGCGATGGAAAACAAGCTAGCTATCATCAACACCTTTTACAAGAAAAAAGAGAAAAGAAAATGGACATGGCAGTCTCCGAATGGTCAACATAAAAACGAAATAGATTTCATACTGTCTAATCATCCTCATTCATTTCAAGACATTGAGACACTAAGTATAAACTTTAGATCAGACCACAGACCACTCAGAGCCAAGATATCACTTACCAAACCAGTGAAAACACGAACCAGGTTTGTAAATAAACAAAACAGTATACTCAAAACCGAAGAAGAAATACAAATATATAAGGAAAACTTGAAAACTCAAATATCTCTACTCTACACCGAGCCTAACGTGATAGTACAGGACTACTACGATAAAATTATAAATTCTATTACAGACAGTTTACAAGTCGCACGAACTTTACATTCAACAAAAGTGCGCAGTGCACTCACGGAAAATACAGAAAGACTTTTAAAACGAAGACAAGAGTTACAAAGGACTAAAAATAAAACGCGAACAATGAAAAATGAGCTCAAAGCACTATACAAGTTGATAAGCAAATATATAAAAAAAGATTATAAAAATCATAGAAGTAATATCCTTCAAAAACATTTACAACAAAGCGGAAGTTTAAAAAAGGGATATAAAGAATTACGGACAAATAAAAGATGGATTGAAGGTTTGAAAGAGTCGGGAGATACTGCTTATAACCGAATGGACATAATAAATATTGCTACAAATTTTTATACAAAACTATATAGTACATCAGACCTAGCCAGAGACACAAACCACATTGAAAAATTTGAAAATGGTTACATCGATATCGAAACGCCACAATCCCACATAGAACCGATAGATTGTACAGAAATTATTGAAACAGTAAAAAGACTGAAACCAGACAAGAGCCCAGGATCAGATAACATCACTAACGACGCCATAATAACCGCCTGCTTCATACTAGCTGCTCCACTAACAAAATTATTTAATCTTATACTTGAAACTGGTGTCACACCTTCCCAGTGGTCGGAATCTAATATTATCTTGCTATACAAGAAAGGAGACCCAAGAGACATCAGCAATTACCGGCCGATAAGCCTTTTACCAAGTATGTATAAACTTTTCTCTACAATAATCAATCAAAGAATTAGTATAACACTAGAGAAAAATCAACCTATTGAACAAGCAGGATTTAGAAAGAATTTTTCTACTATAGACCACATCCACATATTAGAACTAATAATAGAAAAATATCAAGAACAGCAGAGACCGCTGTATATCGTATTTATTGATTACCAAAAAGCTTTTGACACAATCTCACACCAAAGTATATGGAACACTCTAAAAGCCCAAAATGTAGAGCAAAAATACATAACAATACTCAAACACCTATACAGTATTAGCTCAAGTAGAGTCAAACTGGAAACCATTGGCCCAAACTTTCCAGTCAGGAGAGGAGTCAGACAAGGAGACCCCCTATCCCCAAAAATTTTTATTGCTGTATTAGAATCTGTCATAAACAAATTAGACTGGAACAATTGTGGCTTAAATATCCAGGGTAAATACCTAAACCACTTACGATTTGCGGACGACTTGGTTTTACTATCAGAATCGAGCCTACAACTACAATACATGTTAGACACTCTACATAAAGCCAGCAGACAAGTGGGATTAGAAATGAATATCACAAAGACCAAACTCATGACCAACTTCAAAAAATCTAACGTTATAATCGAAAGTGACCCAATAGATTATGTGGATCAATATGTATATTTAGGAAAACAAATTGGATTCAACAGAGATAGCAATGAACTAGAAGTAGAGAGAAGAGGCAAACATACTTGGAATAAGTATTGGAGTTACAAGGAGATATTTAAAAGTGAAATGACTATCAAGTTAAAGAAAAGAGTCATGGACTCTTGTCTCATTCCTTGTCTGACGTATGCATGTCAAACATGGAAGTTTACAAACAAAATAAAGAACAAAATAAACACATGCCAGCGAGGAATGGAACGCAGTATGTTAAATATCAAGAAAATACAGAAAATAAAACACACTAAAATAAGATCTAAAACAAAAGCGATAGATGCTCTCAGCTATAGTCAAAAGTTAAAGTGGAAATGGGCCGGTCATGTAGCACGTCTTAAAGATCATAGATGGACAAAAACAGTTACGTTATGGAAAGGCCCATCGGGTAAACGTTATAGAGGAAGACCGTTCACTAGATGGGAGGACGAAATTAAAAAAATTGCTGGTCCACAATGGCAGCAAATAGCCCAAGACCGAGATAAATGGAAAGCTTTGGAGGAGGCCTTTACCTGAGGGGGGTTCCAGTGAAAAATATACCAGTGCCTACCTAGATATTTAAAATGTGTGTTTTTTTATATTAATAATAATTAGGTAAATAGTAAGATAATTTAGGTTACATAGATATTAATTTTCCTAATACTTTTGTTAACAAAGGTAGACACGTCATTCTTTAAGTTAATGTGTAAAAACTGGAAATAAAAGGCTTTTTATTTTATTTTATTTTATTATTGATTGCCACTGCAGTTCCATGTGCAGCTTGAGCATTTTTGTTGGCAGCCTGTGCATTTTCTAAAGCAGTTTGCGCTTTTAATTCCTCTACCTTCATTACCATCTTCCTAGATTCATCTAAAGCACTTCTGGCAGCTAAAATTAAAACATGGTTCAATAATCTTCAAATAATAATAATATTCTTATCCTTAGATCTTATTAGATGGGTATTTGCCTGGGTGTTAAGTGAATATTTAGATTTATTTTGATTACTGAAGTAAACAATATGAAAGTCCTTGTACTCATATTTTTTACGGTAATAAAATTAAAGATTTAGCTTACATTGTACTTGAGGTGTTGGTGGGGTCTGATGCGAGATCGACGGCTGTGCTGTAGGAGCCCGAGAAGCACGCACAGATCGTCTATGCTCCCTTGCTCTTCTGGCTCTGTCTGTGAAAACATCAACAACAATAAAAACAATCAATTAACTAACCTACATTCTTAACTAATTATCTGGTAGATAAAGTAGTTTTTTTTACATACATAATATTTGCACGCCATAGTATGTGGCAAACATGTCTGAACCGTTTCTTTGATTTTATGTCATCCTGCATGCAAGTTTTATTTTTATTCTTGTATGTGTACCTACACATGTTTGGGCAAATAAATGATCTTATCTTATCTTATATAATTATTTTGTACCTGCTGTTGGTGTGGCCAAGGGTTCCAATTGAGATTGGGGGGCTCTATTTCCTCTAGAAGCACAGGCTGACGAAAAGGCACTTCTACTTCATCCTCATGCTCTGTAGCTTCCATATTCAGTCTGTAACAATAAAAATAAATATAATAAGTATAATAACATTTATAAATTGGTAAATATTCAAAACCAAAATAACTGTCTTTTTAAGAAATTGAGAAAAATCACTTACACTAATGGTGAAATATTTCCACCTTCTAACAGCATTTCCTCAATATTTTCACTGTCTACAGTGATTTGTTGTACAACAACATCCTCTGATTCATTCAGAGTATCACCCTGGAGTAGAAAGAAAAAATATTAAAACACAAATGGTGAAAACCTGATCATATTACAAAATATAGGTTTACTAACTTCATTCACAGCAAAATGCTCCTGCGCTACATTCGGTAGGGGACCAACATCTCTGCCTATAATATTGGCCACTTTGTCCTCCAGCAGGGTCAGTGTGGGAGCATTGCTGGGTCCACCTCCTGTAGCACGTTGGCTGGCATTCATTTTTAACACGTTGAACGCCAATTGAAACAACTAGTATTTCCATTCAGGCCACAGGGCTCACCGGTGAGCCTTATCTTACTGAACCATTCGAGCCATGGAGGTCACCCGTGAGCCGCGTGAGAGGTCCAACATAAACGCTTCCTACGAGCCACAGATTGCAGCTATCAAACAAAACGCGTATGGAACTGAGCCGCGTGGCCCTGTATCCGAACCGGACGGCGTGGTTTTCAAATCCAACAAAAACTTGTAGTTTTTATCAAGGTTATTGCAATGATGCTAGGGATATTCCTAAAGATACGGTAGAAAATATTATTTCGATTTAATAGCTGTAATAAAATTATAAAATACTTATAAAATATTTATTAAAAATACAAAACAACATAACATTTTCTACATTACCAAGTAAAGATCGGTGACATTATTTATTCAATACTTGACAAACTTCTATAATATAAACAAAATAATTTATGAATTTGAATAATCACAACTATGGTACTTCTTTTTAATATCACATTATTAAATAATCAGTCCTCTTATGAAACATAAAAAAAATAATGAAAATTATTGGTGAATCTTGTTAAAACAAGGTAAACAAAGGAATGGTTTAGTTGGACAGCTTTGGCAATAAGTGGATACTTTTTTCGACTTGGTTTTAGCCTGTTTGCTACCCGTGATTGGTACGTTATCTGCATAACATTGGCGACATGTTCTTCTGACTTTTCTAGCCAAACCCTCTTTTCTTTCCAAGGAGTGTTTCATTCTCTTCGGTCTCTGTACAGGCACATCATTTTGTTGGACTTCGCAAAGATTCATCATTAGAAACATTCGGAAATCTACCTTTTGTATGATTTTTTTAGTCACTGACTTACACAGAGTTAAAGCATTTACCATCGCAGTATTTAGTAATAAATCAACAGCCAGCTTCTTGTACCACTTTACAGATTTTCGCAACGGGGAGGAGTATGCTGCCATCTGATCTGATAAGTCGACTGCTCCTTTGGCTTTGTTGTAGTCAATTATGATCTGCGGTTTCATGACCACATTGCCCTGACGCTTTTTTATCTTTCCAAATCGTTCTGAGTGTTTGGTTGACAAAACCAACACGTCTCGTTTGTCCTTCCATTTCATGGCAGTAATACCATCTCGACTTTCTCTGGCAATAAATTCTCCCTTCTTCAGTTTAGTACTTACGACTTTCTTCGGCAGGTGCCTCCTATTCTTTCGGATTGTCCCCACCAAATGGGTTTCGTTATCTAGCAAAGCCCTTGCTAATTCAATGCTTGTATACCAGTTATCGGTATAAAGAGTGTGGCCTTTATTTAAAAGGCCGCTTAGCAAATCCATGACAACATTAAATGGAGTGGTATTTGTGGTTTCATTGTTTTTTCCTGCGTAAATACTTAATTTATAAGTATATCCAGGCACACAGCACAACTTAAATTCTTTAATTCCATATTTGTGGCGTTTTTGTTTGTTGTACTGTCGAAATACAATCCTGCCACGAAACGGGACAACACTTTCGTCTATACATAGGTCTTCGCCGGGTGTATAATGCATCTGGAATTGTTCATTCAATACTTGCAAAAGGTAACGAATACGATGAAGGCGGTCTTCTTTGTTTGTCTCATCGTTTTGTGAAAAATGAAGCATTCGCAATATCAGCTCGAACCGATTCCGTGGCATTATTGTGCGTGGAAACGGATGACCTACGATATCATTCGTTGACCAATATTCCGCCAACCTAGGAAGCTTTGTGATGCCCATAAATAGGATTAAGCCAAAAAACTTTTTTATTTCTCCAAGATCTGTTGGAACCAAATGGGTTCCAACAGATCTTGGAGGAATAAAAAAGTTTTTTGGCGTAGCCTTGCAAAGCTTGAATTTTCTTCTGAACTAGCAATTTTGTTAATTGCAAATTGGTTTGATCAGCAACAACTTGAAAAAGACTATCAGGAACCATTAGTTGGAAGAAATCAGTTGGCGATTTGCTGCGCATGCTTGAGCATAGGTTAGTGGGAAGGCCAGGATGTTCAGTAAAAGGTATTACTTTACGTTGGTTACCTCTAAGCTTTGACCAGGTGCCCGACGGCGATGTATTACCTGAACAAATAAAAATACAACTAACTTATACTCCTATCAATCATATAAACCAATCATTAAATAATCGGTCAAGTGTGAGTTGGATACACTTAAACAGACCGACGACCTTCAGACTTACCCCTTCCTAATAAAACTAGTGATTAACGCGCATTTGACTTTTTATTACTAGGGGGGTTGGGCAGTTTCCCAGTTTCCAATCTGTAACCTGTGTGGCATCTATGAACTATTAAAATAATTCAGGACTAAATTCCCATGAGAGCAGAAGAAACGCGATTGTACATGTCAAACGAATATAAACTAAAGCAAATCCGTGAGCAAAAGCTGGTTTAAACTAAAAGATTACTTACCAATAGTATCGGCAATAACCCTTGAGATTTCACTGTCGCTATCTTCACTCTCTGAAAATACAATTCGGCGGCATCTTCTTTTCGTTGGTTGAACTACGTCTTCATCAGAATCTATTTGGAAACTATGGTTCAGAAGATTTATCTCGATGTTATCTAACTGGTTTAACACCTCTAGCGTTAACTCAAAATCTTCAAAATCATTCATTTTTGGCAGAAAAAGCGTAACAGATCCTCACTTGTCCACGCAGCGCGCGATATTGATCGGCCGGAGTAAATCACTACGCCCCCGCCCCGCGCTCGCGCGACGTGAGCCGTATCGTGACCCCGCGGCCCCCGCCAACGGAAAAAAACATAATCCTTTTTACAAGGCCACGGGACCCACCCGTGAGCCTTTTACAATATCTTAAAAACTAGACGGTAAAAGTCGCTGATTTTTATTGTCTGTACAAATTATCGCATATTTTATAAACTGGAATGAAAATCTCAAGTTGATGAAAATTACCGATTTCCTGATTTTGACTTGGCCCGAATGGTATACTACGCTAGGCCCACCGGTGGGTCGTAAAGCATACAACGTGTTAATAATTTCGCCGTAACTTTAGTTTTTTGGTCATTCCACACCTGAAAGATTAGAAAATTAGACTATATAATAACATAACTCATTTGTTTAGATTAGGGATCTATTTCCCACCACATCATGAATACTGAATGATCAAAATTATACACACTTTTGATTAATTATGAAAGAGCGAGGTTCAAGCATTATAATCCAATTAAATTCTAATTGGACCTAAAAAAAGTACACACCTTTGACCATTCTTTTGCTGTCCTTGCAGGCCCTTAGCCATTAAGCAATTCAGCGCACTCTTGCCAGAGCCGCTGGGCCACTGCTCTTGCCTCCTTGGATCTCACCCGACCGAGGGCGAGGTCTCGATGTCCTTCCAAGAACTCGAGCATTACCTCTAGCTGCCGGACTGTTGTGCACCTGCGTCGCTCTTCCATTTTCTAAAGAAAAATCATAGTTACATGATCTAACTTATAAACGTTACCGTTTCTTTTTAACAAAGAATTCGGGTTAAAGATTGAACATACATTCACTTACCAAAGCTGTTGAAATCCAATATACAACTGGCACAAAATTCTTTCACTAGATTCCTCATCGTTAAAACCACTTGAATCACTTCCACTTGAAATCACTTTAAGTAGGTTATAAATTAAAGTTATAAATGTCTTCGAAACACTCGCATACTTTTGAGTTGCTTAGAAAAAACAAAAACAAACAAAAAAATAACACCTGAAGCATCTGTCAAAACTCAAACTGTCAAAACGCAGTAGAGCTAACCCATAAAACTTCAAATCGACTACACTTAAAAAGCACAGTATTCATCCATACTAAAGTGACATCTTTAAAAAATTATATTTTGCTTACAGCCCAATTGCGTTCCAGCTTTGTTTCATCTTTGATAGCACGTGAACTTTACCGCGATACCAAACTCCGCACCGACTGGACTGCTATTGGAACTCAAGCAGTGATGAAACGCGCACGTATTAAACATATTTTAAATTACCGCAATCGGGACCGAATACCCTAGAGTTATGGTATATCAAAAGAAACACCTTGTATATAAATCAATAAATAATAATATTTTAAGCTTAATATTACATGTTACCTCTCCTTGAATCATTTTGATTTAAGTCAATGTTACATGCATTCTCCATTTCAGCAGATGAGCAAAAAGTAAATTCTATATTAGTAGGCATAGTGAAGCTCATATCAGAAGGTAGGGTTAAATTCATATCAGGAGGTGAATTACATTCCATAATAGCTAAAAACAAACAAAAGGCCAAGTTAATTATTTGAAAAAGAAGTGTATAATATTAGCTAAAAACGAAAAAGTAACAAATAAGTTAGTCAATACCTCAAAAGTTAATATAACCTCAAAAATTTACCATCGTCATCTTCACAGTTGTTATTAGCTGGTACGCCTAAAGCGTTAAATATTCGGTCTATTCTCTTCATATTTTATACACTATAATAACAAGACTCACAGTAACAGTGCACTTAACAAGAGAAGTTCAATCAATCCTGCTCAAACGCATGTAATTGTATTGTAGCAAAATATGCAGTGTTGCCAACCGGTATCAAAAGGATGATGACCAAATTTGTATGAGACCCCCCCCCCCCCCCCCTCCAACAGATCTTTTGTATGTGTTAGTAAGTTCATAAGGACCTACAAAAAGACTAACGACCAGTTTTCATTTTAAAATCCATGGGGTTTAGAAATAAAATAAAATAAAAAAATCGTTGTTTATTGTTTCTCATTCATCATAAACATGTTATAAAAAATTAAAATAATAACATTACAGGCTATTATGAAGCGTATATAGGTACATACACTGAACGCCGTGCGGCGCCCGACATTATAAAACCAATTATTGTGTGGCTTTGGTTGTCCATATATTTAAAAAAATACTTAAAATAGCCCTATTAATTATATAATATTAATTATCATCAATTATTATACTATTGAGCAATTCTGCCGGTGGATTAAAATCAATGTGACGCCCTAGCCCCATGTACCACACAATTGAAATTATATGTGCGCAGCTTCCTACAGTTCGATTCCCTGTAAGGCACGTGCAATACCAGTGAGCAATAGTATTTCTATTAGTGGAATCGCGATCTATTAAAATATATGAATAATAAACGCGTGACCTCACATGTCGCGATTGTACGCGAACTCGGACCAACCACACATTTCTTTGTAGTATATTACATAGATGTAAATCACTCAGCTCAGTTTGTCGGTATAATTCAATGTGGTAAAGTCCATTGCGTAAGTGCTCTGCACAATATGATTTCGCAAGTTTGATAGGATAGCTTCCTAAAGCAAAAAGGAAAACATCGTTTTCGGATAAGCGAGGAAATTCTTCAAAATGAGGAATATTTGCTTCCATTGGTACAAAATCCACTCTTTGTCTATTTAAGTTTCTCATATGTACATAATCATTCAATAGATTAGGCGTGTTGATTTGAGAGTGGATTATGTTGAGAATCTCAGGAGCGTGCACATTATCTATAGCGACACTATAAAATGCATTTATTATGGCCGCACCAATTTTAAAATCGGTGAACATGTTAGGTAACGTTTTATTAAAATATTTTTGTCTTAACAACTTAAATCTGTTTTTGAATTTGCCATTCTCCGCTTCCACTACCCATTGGCAAATTGTGACTAAGCGCGACTTATTTGCCTGTTCAGTAGTTAATTGCGTTGCGTTTCGATCCTTTGAGGGAGGCATATGCGCTTCATATTGGTATGACTCTATGTCATCAATGCTGTCCCGAAATCCCCGATCCAGAATGAAGATGTCACCTGCGTTTAAAAACCAATGCAGTGCATGTTCTTCATTGTTCATTATTAATTGCATTATTGACGCATCAGAAGTAGTTGCGGGGTATGGGCCCATTACATCTATGATGTATCCATCACTGCACACTATCAAAAATGGTTTTAATAGGTTCCTAAATTTATGATGGCTATAACTTGCACGTTGGAAGAAAAAGTTCGCACTTTTTTCGAAGTATATATACGTTCCATCACAAATCAAAATGGCCTTTGTATGCTCGTCATTTCCGAAAATCTGTTTTGGAATTAATAGGTTTCTCTCGAGAACGCTGGCTCTACTCATGTGATCTAATCCAAGATGTCTGGAAACAAAATCCTGTGACAAACATTCTCTCGCTATTTTGATTTTTCTTTCAAGTTGACTACGTGACATTTTAAATAATGTTGACAGCCTTTCGTTACTTTCACCAGTCCTTAGTTTTGTCAGATAGATTCCAAGAACAGCTCGCGGATGACGATCTCTCTCTGTTAGAGATGGTGTTTCTTCCAGTATGATATTAAATTGATCATGGGTTAAACCAGTCCAAAAATGTAGCTCATTTTCATCGAATCTTGTAGGGGATTCAAAATCGAACCTTGGGCTATTATTGACTGCTTGTACGTATCAACATATTTGTCATGTCTGTAAGCAACGGTGAGTTGAAATAATGGGTCACGTTGACAGAATCAAGCAACTCCTCCCATTCCAAATGCATCAAATGATCTTCGCACAGCCGGGCACTCGGTGGCATGTATAAGCGATAGTTACATACGGCGTACAATTTTATAGAAGCTGAGATTTGTCTCAGATTTTCATTTCCGGATTGCCTATAAATGCAGCGCCGAGGTGAATTTGGAGTTCTTACATGATCAGGCATGAAAATCTGAGCTCCTTGTTGATCTTGACTTGTTGACGGGATACTTCTTATGATCAAAGACTCACTCATTTTAAAATGTGTTCACTTGAACAGCGAAGAGACGTGACGGACCAAATCCTTCTCTATAAAATCTTAAACGGTTTACTAAATGTTCCCGATCTTTTGGCTGAATTAAGTATAGCTGTACCGCGACAGAATACCATTAGATCTAGTCGCGAAACCATTACCTTTGCCATAACTGCAAGTCGTACTAACCTTGGTAGCACCGCACCCATGAACCGTCTAATGGGAAAGTACAATAAAATCGCTACACGAACCAATAGCATCGACATCTACTCTAACCCTTTGCGACAATTCCGATCGAAATATCTAACCAGCTCTGAGTCTCGAGTCGTCTCTGCGACACGTGCCACCCTTTAGTAATTAATAATAATAATATTTTATTCACAAAAAAAGAGTAATAGGTTACAGAAAAATAGTTTGGCAGAATTAATTTCTAATTACATGGATGTAGATGTAGCCACTGCAACCGAACTAGGCAATGCCTGTATTTCGGTTTTCAGCGCCTTTTTCCCTCGATATTTTTACAATAAAATGCCAACAAAAGATATGGTTGGTTGTACTAATAATTACGAGTAAATTTTGAATGACTTAAAACTAACTTAACTGTTACATTGTATAAAATTTAAAATATCCATAATATGATAAACAAATGGTCTATATGTGAGTGAGAAGTGTTTGTGAGTGTGTGTGAACTAGTATGTGATATGTGGAGTATGACTGGTGTGGGTGTGTGTGTTGGTGTATGTGGGTATGGGTGGGTGAATGCGTGTAGGTGTGAGTGATTGAAGTACTGAATGATCATGATCATTATCTAAAATTATTTTAACATTATAATTACCGTTCAACGCTTAGCAATAACTCCGTTTCTTCATAATTTAGCTGTTGCAAATATTCACTTACTTTTTGTTTACATTTAGATTTCGTAAGCGGGTAAATATTTAATACTTTATTGATTTTACTATAAAGGAACGGACCAATAAATTCAATAAATCTTTCACTAAATTTGGTTTTACAAGTGATCCGTTCCATAGATACTTTTTTATTTCTTCTATTTTGCACGAGTGGGTCATAAGGTAGTTTTGTATGTTGTTTAAGGATAATGTTTAGGATGAAAAGTTGTCTTACGGTCAGAACCCCACAAATCTGATATAGAGAGACAGTGGGAAAAAGGATAGGTTTAAAAATACACACCTGCGATTTCAATGGACCTCATAGTGGTTTTAAAAGTACCCCCCCAGGATGAGATGCAATAATTTAGTAAAGACTGACCTAGGGCATAATAAATTTGTTTTAGGAGATGAGGCTCAGCAGCGTGGCGCAAATTTTTAAAAACATATATGAGTTTGCGTACTCGTGCACCAAGTAGCTTGATATGTTCTTTGAAGTTTAGATTTCTATCTATAGTAACACCTAAGTAATTGATGGTGTGAACACGCTCCAGTGAAGAACACGCGCAGTTGACTTTCAGGTTACACTCGTGAGAAATAATTTTGTGGTTGCTACTGAGACTTGAATAATTTTTGATGCTGAACGAAATATATTTGGTTTTTTCTACATTTAAAGTTAGAATGTTCGCCTGAAGCCAGCTTCTAGCGATATTATAGCCCTGCTGGGCAGCATCAAATACCTCATCCCAAGTATTGGCGGCAAAAACTAAAGCAGTGTCGTCTGCGAAGGAGATGATTTCGCCTTGGGTGAGTTTAAGACTCGTGAGTTCGTTAATATACACAAGAAATAAGGAGGGTCCTAAGATGCTGCCCTGAGGTACGCCATGTGTAACTGGAAGGAAGGTACTTTTGTATTCACCCACACGGACACACTGATTTCGCCCAGACAAGTAGCTTTTAAAGAGTTCTAGCTGGGTACCTCTGATTCCTATCTTCTCAAGCTTAGCCAATAAGAGGGAAACAGAAATCGTATCGAATGCCTTGGCGAGATCGAGAAATATTGAAATACATTTTTTTCCTTTGTCCAAATTTGTGCTAATAAACCCAGTGAGTTTGTTCACTGCTTGCTCTGTGGACTTACCCTGCCGAAATCCATACTGATTTTCAGACAGTATATTATTTTTTTCCAGATATTTTACCAAGCGAGTGTTCATGATTTTTTCCAATATTTTCGATATCGCCGGTAGTATGGATATTGGCCTATAATTATTGATTTGGTTTCTGCCTCCGCTCTTATAGATTGGGCACACTTCCGACCTTTTAAGAGAATCAGGGAATAAGCCCGACTGTAAGCTATCATTGATAATTTTTGTAATAGGTGGTACAAGAATATTCTTATGCAATTTTAGAAATTTACCACTAATCTTATCGCAACCCGATGCACTATCCGTTTTTAGACCATTTATAATTTGGTCAACTTCTAGTTCATCAGTGTCCATCAAAACAAATGAATTATTCCGCTGGTTACACTCGTCTGTAAGATATTGAGAATGTGCATCTGGTGTGTTTGTATTTTGATAAATTTTATCAGCCAGTGAGGCTCCGACATTAATGAAATAATTGTTTATTTTATTCAAAGATTGCTCTGGAGAAGTAGAGAATGTTAGGAGTTCTTTTGTGCGTTGCATTGGTTTTGTTGTGTTAGCGATGTTTCAAATAGCTTTCCATAATTTTTTACTGTCTTTTTGTGCACTTTGTATTAGGTTTTTTTCGTATGCTCTCTTTATTTTACGTAACAGCGCGTTACAAAAATTCCTGTAACGTCTGTAGGTTATTTGAAAAATTTCATTTGTCGGTGATAGCTTAGCTTTTCTATGTAACTTGTCCCTGTTTCGCATGCACCTGAGTAAACCCAGAGTTATCCAAGGCTTTATGATTTTCGACCGTCTTGGTAAGGTTTTCGTTTGTGTGTTTTTTTCGATAATAATTTGAAGGGACTGTGTCAAATAATTTAATGTAAGGTTAGGATCTGTCGACTGATAGATTGGATCAAGATCAAGTTGTAATAGGTCTTGTACGATTCCCTCATTGTTAACTTTAGTTGAAGTTGTAGTTGTATAATGCCATGTTTTTTTTAGCTGTAGGCATAGTAAAACCGGATAATGGTCTGTTAACGTTGAAAGTGGAACTATAGTAGTGGCAGTACTTAAAGTTTTTATTAAGGCGTGATCCAAGCAAGTTTCACTGTCACTACGAGTTACTAGGCTATGTGCTGGAAGTAAGCCGTATGTAGCTAATAAAGTTAAGTACCGTTCCCCGTGTAGGTCTATTTTGTTTGGATTTATTGGTATATTTATGTCTCCCATTAATACATTGTGTTTATAGATCGATACTAGTTGAAGTATTTTGTCTAAAGAAGAGAGGAATGGATCTATGTTGGTATATGATGGCGATCTGTATAAACCCATAATCGCAACTTGCTCTTCTACAATAGCCACCAGACAATTACAGTCCTGAACGTCGGGCTCCTCTATGCGGACACTAAGATTATCTTTATAATAAATAACTATACCATCATTTTGTTTGTTGGTGTTTTTAGTTGCTACATAACAATATCCGTCTAGTTTTTAAGAACTTCCTTTCCCTCCTTTACCAGCCTTCTTTTTGTTGTTTCTTGTTATTATTATTGTATTTTCGATCGTATTTGTGAGCATTGCTCATTTGAATTCTAATTTTACCTTAGTTTATAACTTTTAAGTAATTTAACTAGCGATGTCTTGTATGTACTATTAATTTCTGTGCTAGTGCTGTGCACTTCTGTAAGTGACGAATTCACAATTCCTAAAACTGTATGTGTTTTTAGTTTATGTATGTCCTAGTGAGTAAGTCGTTGAAGTGCCATATAAATAAATAAATAAATAAATCTGCATCTGGAATATCCACAGGTTCTGGCGGAGGTATCGGGTCGGGTTCCGGCGCTGGTTCTGGATTAGGTTCAGGCACAGGTCCTGGAACGGGTTCTGCCACAGGTTCTGTTATAAATTCTGGATCATTCAAAACCCTGCCCTGATCGCGGCCTCTCCGTTCAACGGAATTGGTGCCTCTTTGCCAGCATCTGTGGCATACAGCCATAATGATACGAAACGAAAGAAAACGTATTACACACTGAATGAGCACATTTTTCCCCCTATGTGCAATGTATACATGATGATGACATCATTATGTAATACGGCGAATATATACAATGTGTGTTAAACCCGAAAAAATAATAGGAAAAGGAGAGATTGTGTATGGATAATATCTTATCCATACTGAATATCTCTTTTTCCTTTTCTTTTGCGCAAAAAAAACTTAAATAAAAAAAATGTTATTTGTTTTTTTTAATATTCATTAATCATTTTTTTACTATCCTCTTCTTTTTTTAACACGTACAGTAGTTAAAATGAATTTGATCAGTAGGTGTAAAATATATACGGTCTTTTGATTGGATTCAATTAATTAAACACAAGAAAAAACAAAACAAAAAAAATATTTTTGGTGTTATTTTAGACACCGAATCTCACTTTCGTGAGTGTTCTTGTTCAATGTCTATGAGGTTGATTTGTTTTATTTATATTCAAGACATGGCAATCTTTAACACTTAAATGAAAATATGTACATTTAATGCCAATATTACCTTTGGCATTTATTTAAAATAATTAATTGGTAGGTATACTTTTAGACTTCGATATAAAAAATGGCAAACAACCTAGACAGCATATTTTGTTTTAAGAATAATTGACACACTACATACACACAACTATATGAATCCTCGTCCACGGGGTACGACGATAAAGGGGACCGAGAGGGTGCAGGCGGCGCGCGCGCATAGCGTGATACTCAAGAAGCGGACACACGCCGCCGCCCGCACCTCCAAAACGGTCGGTATATAGATGTGTATATATACTACAATAATAACTGAAAAAAGGGTACATACCTGTATAAGTTCATTTTGAATAATATATTCAGCTAAATCAGGTCTACTTTGGGGCAAAGTATCCTGCAGGATATGTCGCCTTTGCCGTAATATAGATCGCGGACACAAAATACATCGGGCGTCCGGTTTCCATGGATCCCTTTCGTTGTATTCATCAATACTTACAGAAACACAAATGTGTTTACCGAAAAATATCCAAGCGTACTGAATCGTTTTTGTGATTTAACCACTGCATTTTTTAAGTAAAAATTTCGTTTAACAAAAAAGATCCAAATGTTCTGAATCGTTTTTGTGATTTAACCAGTGCACCAGTTTTTTAAGTAAAAAATTTGTTTAACAAAAAAGATTCATGCTTTCTGAATATTTTTTGTGATTTATCTTTTTCATAAATTTGAAGTAAATATTATAATCTAAAAATATCCACATGCTTTGGATTTTTTTTAACATTTGTTACGTTGTATTTTTTGTAGCTACCACTGGTCGGTATTACACAGCTACTTACCTAATAAATAAAAAAGCAATTGCCTGTAAACATACGTAGTAAATTGTGTTGTTTCCAAGTAAAATATTTCATTGTAATTTGTGCAACTGTCTTTGACTTGCAATTGACTTGCACTTGATAGAAGGATTCATTCCTTCAACTGTATTTCGTCACAGAACTCTTTGGTACTTAACACTTTCACGATAAAACACTTTTCAAAACTTTATTAAATAGGTTTACTTATTAAATTAGGTCAAAAATGGTAATAGCGTTCTGATTGTTTACATTCCAAATGTCATTCGGTTGAACGTCAGTTTTTGACAGTTAGAGGCGACACCTAGTGGTTGCCGATTCACAGTTGTACTTTTAATCGATATGAGTTAATTTTAACATTTGATTGGTAACCATCGAAATAATATTGTAAAGTTCAATCCTTAATAATTTTCAGCTTTTGGTAAAAGTTCATAATAAACTAATTAACCGGATAACGGAAATTAAATAATTTTTTCAATATAGACTTTTCTCTAGAAAGTTCTTTGTCTCAAAATCCATATTGTCTTTGTCCCAGTGTTGTAAGCTGTGTTTTTTTTATTTTGCCGAGAAGATTAGCAAACCTGGGAAAATTAGCTAACAGGATAATTTTTAGTATTAGAAATTACGTTAATAATTTTGTTAATTAGTCTGGGTCTTGGAAGTTCGGATTGTTTCAGCATTTAAACGTCATGTTGGACAGTTGTCGGTGATTTTCAAGAAGTTTGTGTCATAAGTTCAATATTTAACTTCCGTGATCTTAGAAGAATTTTACCCGAGTCAAGGGAGATTTTATGAATGTTCCATACCATATCGGTTGTGATCTATGACAGGATGATTGATGGGAGATGGCGTCTGATAGCCCGTGATGTGAACACGCTTGAGGTTAATACAAACCTTATTCCATGTTTTAAAAGGTGAGGATTTTGGTCTATTAGTGTCTGTGAGTGGTCTTCCCTTGTTGTTAAAAGGATACTGACGTGATCTATGGATATTTATTACAGGATTCCAAATTGCGCAAAGCCGCATTGATATCTAGCCAGTCGAGAGTCTAGCAGTCAAGTGATTCCCTCCTTCATCAACCGTGAGTATTGGACCCGCTGACTATTTACCATAGATAGGCCATGGAAAATTCCTCAGTGTTGACCTCGGTGTTAAATTATAGTTCAAGGGAACCCAATGAGCCCTTGTTACGGAGTTGGTAGACGCCACGTGGGTAATCCTCATTCTTATTTTTCCACCACGCCATGATAACCGGCTAATGTTTTTGCCTCCTAGATTTCCAAGCTCGGTCACCTCTCTTAAACGTCAAGGAAAGTAATTTAGTTTCCCCTTATATTTTGAGGTCTCCGTATTGTCTCTCGCGAGATTCGTCTCGCCGCCAGGATATAGAGGAGTGTCTGGAGCCTGGACGCGAGACCTATTCCTCGAGTCGACCAGAAGCCTCGAGCGGAAGCGACTGTGCGGCTGGCAGAGTTCGTCTAGCGATAGCGCAGGCGGGACGGTTTATTTTTTATATATCATTTTAATAATTCCAAACGGTTCCGGTCAGAACCGGTTTATTACCAGACAGGTTTCCCTAGTTGGAAGCCGGTGTTCAATATCTAATAAAAGACCCCGGGTTCGACACCTGCCTACCGGCTTATCTGGAAGTAAATTCAGCATCTTCGTCGGCTCCGGGATCCGGGACTTATAGTCCCTGGCGCCCATTCATTTACTTATTAACAACACGTCATAACTGGAAGATTCCAATTTAAGTGTGTAATTTAAATAGGAACAGTACTGGGTTTATCTCCAACCCCCCACGACCATAGTTCTATTACCGAACCTTAAGCTGGCTGGCATATTGTGTGACATTTATCGTCACCCACCTAATGTATTTAGGGTTTTTTTTTATATTTGTATAAATATATGTTGTTTCCAACAGTTTGTAGTTTCCTTACCTTCTAATACCTAACCACCTTGCATCTGGGCTTGGGTTCCTTTACCTCTAGCGGGATAAAAGCTCAAATGTAACAATTTTAGTTTTGTGTCAGTTTCTTAGACTGACCGTTTTACAATATGATCCAAGGAGAATGGATCGTTTTTACGAAACTAAAATAGGTGTTCGCCATACATGTGGCTTGGTAACCAGTGTCATTTTAATGTCAAAATATTCGTATTTTACTTGGTTTGTTTTTGCTAATCGAAAATATAGACCTGGACGAGCAGTTTGGTATACTTAACTCATTTTCGCTCATGTTGTGGGTTGGATCCTTTTTGCTTATCTACGTCCAATTATAATCCTAAAAACTAAAGCTTTATTTACTTCATAATAATAGTATTGTTTATTCAATCGTAAATTGTAAATAATACATCTGTTTTCTACTATCTAATCACTGTCAATATCATGATTTTCACTCTCTGAATCATTGTCATCCAAATTTAAGGCAGCCACGTGTACCCAGGGCTGCATACGGTCGGCAGCGACGTTCTGTTACGGTTTCCCAATTTTAAGGAATACCCTTAATAATCAACAATAATCGATTACTTAGATTTCCTGTAAATTGCCTTGTCATCACTTTAGAGCAGTCATCCTCCCACTTCCCGCGACGCGCCAGTCTCGTTCCGACCTCTGAACCTCTACCATCTCCGTTTATAGTTGTGTCTGCCAGTTCTGACTTAGTGTTAACCCAAATTGTAACAAGGTCAAATCCCAAATTAAATTACTTCTTTCGTGTAAAACAAAGTGTTTTTTTTAAAACAAGATTTACGTGGTCCCGTATAACATTGGTGGCAGCGGTGGGATTTTAAAAATCCTCGGAACGCCTCAATTCAGTGAAAACTAAATTAAACAAAACTATACTTACTCGTGATACTGAAAAGTGCTAAAATCAGACTTTACCTCCGTGTCCTGTCGCTGTATCCTGTCGCTGTGTCTTTCCGCTCAACACACAGCGGTCCTGCTGGTCTTATCAGGCCCTCACGTGCCGTGTTGAAGTAACGGGGTGTGCCCCGAATATCTATCACTCACCTTGGGTGATCTCTCCTAGCTACGAAATGATTCGTGGTATCGTCGCAGTCGCAGTGTTCCTGTAAGTACATCCATTCTACATCGAAAATATCCGTGTTGTGAAAATAGTGCCAGTGATTTAAAAACTACAAAGTTTAATCGCATAGTTCCAATATAATCCGGAATTCAAAGTGTAGACTTAGTAAGATTCAATGAATCAATTGTTCCTGTATGTTATTTTATCATTCAGTTCCGAGAATAGTGCAACATTCCTTTCTTATCGCAACTCCAGACCTCACACTTTATCTTTGTTTTGACTAACTTGTCATGCCTAAAGACGAACCCAGTACCATGTCTAAAGAAACAAAAGAAATCGACATGAACTTTATAAGCAAATTTATTAACAAATTCGACGGAAACCGTGAAAAACTTAATGCATTTTTAAATAATTGCAGAAATGCAATAAGTCTTGCGTCATCATCCCAACAAGACACAATATTAAAATATATTTTAAGCCAGCTTGAAGGCCGTGCCGAAATTGCGTGCTCTATTAAAGAATTTGAAAACTGGCAACAGCTAGAAGAATTTCTCAAAAACCAATTTGGTGAGAGAAAACATTACGCTGCACTACTCTCAGAACTCCAAGATTGCTGTCAAACTAATAGCGAAACAGTCAACCAGTTCGCACTACGCGTAGAGACATGCCTAGCCAAACTATTAACCGAAATCAATATTTCAATACCCACGAAAAAGAAGGGTGAACTGACTGGCCGTGTCGCTGCAATGCAAGACTTAGCATTGCATACATTTATCAGTGGCTTAAATCCTCGATTATCAACTGTAGTCAGATGCCGTGACCCTGAAACTTTAAATGAAGCCATCGGCTTCGCCGTGTCCGAAGAAAAAATATTACAAACCACCTCTAAGCGAAATCCATCAGCAATCAATACCAATTCATCTAATCAAGGACGTTGGTCTCAGCGTCGATTCCAACAGAACCGAAACCCTACACAGCAAGGTGTTTCAAACGAGCCCAATAGCCAAAGACCATCTACTTCAGGCCTTCCAGTGTGTCGTTATTGTAAAAACGTGGGCCATACTATTGAGGAATGTAGGAAACGTGAATTCAATAATAATCGCTTCAGAGATCAAAATAATCAAAGACTATTACCAAGGCGTTACCAAAATAATCAAGCTCAAATTCACGCGGTAAATAGCAACGTGGATAACGACTACATAGAAAATACTCAAGGTGAACCAAATAATTATTTAAACGAATAAAGGGCTCACGGTGGTGTCTCGTGAGACCCAAACCTCAAATACCAAAACATTTCTATATCAAGGACACTAATGCTATATCCTCTGTATCCTCTGCATCCGCTGTATCCCCTAACGATAGCGACTCGCGAATAAAACGCAACACTGTATCCTCTGCATCCTCTGCAACCGCTGTATCCTCTGTATCCCCTAACGATAGGGACTCGCGAATAAAACGCAACACTGTATCCTCTGCAACCGCTGTATCCTCTGTATCCCCTAACGATAGGGATTTGCGAATAAAACGCAACGCTGTATCCTCTGTATCCTCTGCAACCGCTGTATCCTCTGCAACCGCTGTATCCTCTGTATCCACTGCCCCCGCAGAACGTAAAATAAATCATCCTGTATATGACGAATCCACTTTAGACTCAATCACTCCTCGTTCAATTCCTGAAACAAAAATTTATGAAATTAATATTAGCCCATTTAAGAGACGCTTACCTCACATCCTTGTCCACACACCTGTGTCAAACACTACCTTATCTCTCCTGGTAGACTCCGGCGCAACTGTAAGCCTTCTGAAAAACTCTTCCATACAAATACCAGTTGATATCACAACGGAAATAATTCTTTTGAAAGGTATTGACCCCATTGATCAACCTTCACCAACAATAGGCCATTTTCCGCTTAAAATAGAAATAGATGATAAAAATAGTATCACGCATAAATTCCATATAATACCCCGAATACACTTACCTTATGATGGTGTAATCGGCACTGATATGCTAATTGATTTTGGCTGCACTATTGACTACACCCGTGAAACCTTGAAAATTGGTAAAAACGAAATAAAACTACACTTCAATGCGCCTACCTATGTGATTCCTCCTAGGACTGAAACTGTCATAGAATGCTCCGTCTCCAACCCTGAGGTAAAAGAAGGACTCGTACTAGACCAATGTTGTCACGAAGATTTACTGATCGCCAATTGCTTAGTCGTAGTTAAAGAAAACAAAAGAATTAATTTATCAGTAATCAATACTTCTGAAGCTCCTATAACCCTAAAGTCAAATTTGGATATCACACTCACTCCCCTGAGTTCTTTAATCAAACCTTTTGATCCAGTAAACGCTCATACAGTTTGTCATTTCAAACACACCGACTCTTACCTCCGAACACAAGAAGTATTAAACCTTCTTAGAATCTCCCACCTCAATCCTGAAGAGGCAAATGCTCTTCACGATGTTTGCTCTGAATACTCAGATATATTCTATATTCCTGGTGACAAACTTTCCCATACAAATGCACTTAAACATAACATAACGACGAGCGTTCAAAACCCAATAAATGTAAAATCCTACCGGTTCCCAGAAGTACACAAACAAGAAGTCAAAAAACAAATCGACCAAATGCTAGACCAAGGAATCATAAAACCTTCGGAGTCCCCATGGTCTTCACCAATATGGATTGTCCCAAAAAAAATCGATGCATCCGGACAACAAAAATGGCGTATAGTTATCGATTACCGAAAATTAAATGACATCACTATTGGAGATAGCTACCCTATACCGCAGATATCCGAAATTTTAGATCAGTTGGGTCAGAGTAAATATTTCTCAACCCTCGACCTTGCATCAGGATTCCATCAAAGGAGAATGCCCAAAAATGTATGCGGCGTGGTCCAAATTTCCACCACCAACTAGACCTATGTAGCTAAATAGTCTACTAAATAGTAAGCATTTTCCACCAGGGGCCATTAAAAAATATTATGTGAGTAAAATTATAGGAGTAAAAATATTATTATTATGGGAGTAAAAGATATTATGGGGTTGTGTAGTATATCTTTATTAGTTTTTTTTTACTATTAGTATATTTTACTTTTATATTATATATACTTGCGTGCAAAAAAATCGGCCCACTCTGTGCTCTCTATTGGAGAGATGATATCTCAAAAATGTTAATGAATATTTTAATTATTTTATATTGTGTGAAGGTAGGTAAGGTAAGGTTTATTTACGCATAACCTATACTTTGATTAAAGCAATTCTATTGAAAAACTCGACTCGATTCTGCAGATGTCCTCATCACTCACTTTAGCTCGGAAAAACTGCGTGACTTTCTTTTGTCAGTGAAGTTGTCAATAGCTTCATTTTGTTTATTTCTATTCGTTTATTGATAATTTAACGTACATTTTTAACCGACTTGAAAAAAAAGAAGGTTCTTTATTCGATCCTTATGTTTTTAAGTTCGCGATTTTCTCGAAAGAGAATGAACCGATTTTGATAATTCTTTCACTAACGTAATCTACACACTTTTAGGTAAGTTTTAGTATATAATATATTAGGTTATTGCTAATTAAACTTGTTATCTTGTTTCAAATGTAAGAGCACGGGGTGGGTCGGTTTTTCTGCACGCAAGTGTATTATCATTAGTTTGCCGTTTTTGTACACTTTTATTGAACCCTGTTGTATTTATGTGGTTAAGTCAACTAACCTTAAGAGCGCAGCCCTATCCAGAGGTACAAACTACAAGTTAATAGTTATTTTTATAGCCCAAGAAGAGATATGCATTTTCCTATTCTGAGGTTAAACAAAAAGTAACAATGTACTATTAGATAGTCCATAGCTTGTAGTTTATACCTCTAGATGGGACTGCACACAACTTCACCTTTTGAAAGAAAATCGAAAATCTTTACAAGTGATTTATTCAAATGAACATACAAAAAATGTCTTATGCATAATCATCAACAATAATAGTATCAAGATCAGCTGCTGGTAGACTGATTGTGGGTTGATGTCTCGCCCATCCAAAATACCACACAATAACCATGACGTGTGCACAGCAGCCTAATGTTCGCATACCAGAAAGACAAGAACAATAGTAATTGTTAATTGCTTCTCGACCATTTAAGTTGCTGTGCACAAGTACATACGTGTAGTACACTCTCGCACGCGCATGTCTGGACTGTATCCTTACGCGTAGCAACATAGCATTGTTGCCTTCAATTCCAAAGTCGGTGATGTCATTTAATGCACCATGTCTTGCGATTTCAATGCGATATACACCATCACGTACGTGTTCGCTGTAATAGCTTCGCGCAATTTTTGTTTGATACGTTCCAAGTGCGAACAATGTCAAATCTTCCTCGGTGAGTATTGGGAACTCGTCAGATCCGATTACGTCGGCTTCGATACTATGGAAGCTAACCCGCTGTCTGTTTAGGTTCTTTTCTATAATATATGCGCCCAAAAGATTTGGTTCGTGCATTCTTTCCCCAATTATACGCAAAAATTCTGGTGCGTGAGTGTTGTCGTGAATTGGGATATGAAACGCATTTATAAGTGCAGCAGCAACTCTAAAGTCGTCGATCCTGTGTTGCATAGCGCGATTAAAAAAATCTTGGCGCAGCAATTTAAAATCACGTTTAAACCGTCCATTGACAACCTCGATGACCCAACGGTTAATCGTAACAAGTCGATTCTTGTTTGCCTCTAACGTTGTTAATTGCGGTTCGCCTCGTCGTTTGCTTATAGGCATAGGAGCCTCATACCCGCACGATTTCATTTCTTCTATCACATCTCTGAAGCCGCGGTCGCAGATGAAAACATCGCCGGATTCGAAAAAATAATGAAATGGATTTTCTTCGTTTTCATTTATTAAGTCTCGCATAATGTCGGCATCACTTTTTGTAGCTGCGTAAGGTCCTGTCACATCTATGATGTAACCATCGGTACAGACAATGAGGAATGGTTTTAACAAGTTATCATATTTGTGTAGGCTGTATGTTTGTCGCTGAAATTGGAAGTTGCTGGACTTTTGTATAAAGATGTATGTTCCATCAATGATCATAATTGCCTTTCTTTCTTGAGCGGGTGCGTCTGGGTTTCCATAAATTCCACTTGGCACAGTCAGATTTCTTGCCAAAACATCATTCGAGAAATGTGATCCAAACCGAGGTGTAGTGGTACGAATTCTCTTGTTAAACAGGTTCTTGCAGTCTTCATTTTTCTTTCTAGAGTACTGCGAGGCATGTTAAAAAAAACGCTCAGCCTATCATCACTGTCACCCGTCCGAAGCTTCATTAAATAAATGCCTAGAGCTGTATTAGGCTTCCTTAGTTCTATTGCTAAGCAAGGTGTTTCTCTTAATATCTGTTCGATTTCACTGTGTGTAAAGCCTACACGGAAATGTAAAATTCTTGGATCTATGGAACGTAGGTTTTCAAAATCCACTGTATTTGGATTGTTTCTCACGGCGGTTTGGAGAGTTTGAATCATTTGTACAAACATTTCGCCTGTGAATTCATGTGATGCATTTGGAGCGTCAATTAATTGAATCCACTGATTTTCCTCCAGGTGTTCTCGGCACACCCTTGCACATGGAGGGATATAGAAATTCGAATGTACAGTCAGCACCAAAAGTCGATGAACAGAATCAACATAACAAAACACCTGTTCACAATAAAATGCCATAAGTTATAGTCGCAACTAGGAAACAAAATAGCCTGTACACCAGAAATTTACAAAAGTCGTTAAACACGACTATTTCAAAAGTATCTGTGCACTAGTATTCCTAAAGTCGCTGTACACCATCAATCCAAATGTCGCTGAACATCATTGTATCAAAAGTCACCAAACAGCAGTAAAGACAAAATTAGGTTAACAAAGTATATTTTTAATGTTGCCGTATGTTAATATACTTTTGACGCTTATGTTGTTCAGCTACTTTTGGGACAGTGCTTGCTTGCAATGTATGTTAACACGTTAGTATATATTTCAATACTTATTTACAAAGCAATTATATTTTATTGTCAGTAACCACACTAATCTATAATATGAAATAACATAAACATAACTCTAATGATCTACGAAGCGATTATTGTGACGGTACTTGTAATTTACTTTGCGCGAATCTTACAAAACCTACCTTCCTTTAATTTTTAATTTATTATTTCTATTCACATGACTTGTGATAATTTTAGTCTAGCGTATGATTGTCGACTGTCGTAGTCTGAAGTAATTGAAACGTTGTGTAAGTGCATAATTGTTTATTTATATTATTGAGATACATCAATCGATAAATATCACAATAATGCCGTATAATGTGCATATTACGGAGCATGAACGTCACAGAATTGTTTTCTTGAAAGAACAAGGATACAATGTATCAGAAATTGCTGCAGAATTAGGAGTTTCGGTAAGTAATAAAACGTATAATATTATATCATATTTGCATTCATGTTTAACAATAATTGTAAGTAGGTATTAAGATTGCTGTAATTAATAAAAACAAATAAAGTGTGCATTATTTCTAAAACATTTTAACAATTAAACAGTTTTGATTTTAAATCAATAATAAATAACATTTATTTATTTGATATTTTTACCTAAAATCGAAATATATGTTTATGTCTAATCATAGCTAAACATTGTTTCAGCGCACCACCGTATATCTTTGGCTTAGGCGTTGGGATGACGATGGTCACATAAGGGAGTTGAAAAAAACAGGAAGACCTAGAAAAACATCTCGCCAACACGACCAAACAATTATTAACGCTTTTAGAAATAACGGTTTCACTCGTACTGATGAAATAGCCATCAATAATAACTTGTCCCTTAATACAGTAAGGCGCCGACTGCACGAAGCAGGTATTCATCACCGAGTACCAGCCAAAAAACTCATGTTAACAGCAAGACATAAATTGCAAAGACTCGAATTTGCGCAAAGATTTTTGAATTATGATTTTACAAATGTCATATTTTCGGATGAAAAAACATTTCATTCTACCGAAAATGGTCGTATGTCGCTCTGGCGCATAAATAATACTCGATATGCAGAACGTAATATAATCGATAACCGTGCAAGTGGCAGAATATCTGTTGGGTTTTGGGGTTGGATGTGCTCTGGTGGCCCTGGAGAACTAATCGAGATAGGAGGTCGATTAAATAGCGCGGGCTATATAGATATATTGAACGATGTTTTGTTGCCGACGACACAAGTCATGTTGCCAGAAGAGAGGCCAATAAACTTCGTTCACGATAACTGTCCAATTCATAAAGCACGTGTATGCCGAGTATGGTTTAATGAAAACACTGAGCAAATTTTGGAGATTCCATTCCCGCCGAAGAGCCCGGACCTCAACCCCATAGAAAATTTGTGGGGTCTTATGGTGCAAGCATGGGATCCCGATACACTCCGCACCCGACAAAATATAATAGCTCATGCAACAGAAACTTGGGAGAGATTTAGGGGCCAAAATATTTGTCAAAATATGGTAGGTAGTATGCGCGAACGTCTCCAGGCAGTAATAGACGCGAATGGAGGCCATACCCGCTATTAATTATTATTTTTAAATTAAATTTTTGATTTTGCGTTAAGATTTAAATTAAAATATCTAAAATATTTGTTTTTTTTATTATAATTTATAAATATCATTAGAATTTTTGATTGTGCTATTAATAAATAAATGATTACGTTTTTAATTATACTTTTATTCAGTACTAAACACTTTGTTCTATAATAACAATATCAGCAGTGTCTATATTTAGTAGTAGTTAGTTTAGTCAGGTGAAACTAGCTGTTTAGTGACTTTGATACAATGATGTTCAGCGACATTTGGATTGATGGTGTACGGCGACTTTAGGAATACTAGTGCACAGATATTTTTGAAATAGTCGTGTTTAACGACTTTTGTAAATCTCTGGTGTACAGGCTATTTTGTTTCCTAGTTGCGACTATAACTTATGGCATTTTATTGTGAACAGGTGTTTTGTTATGTTGATTCTGTTCAGCGACATTTGGATTGATGGTGTACGGCGACTTTAGGAATACTAGTGCACAGATACTTTTGAAATAGTCGTGTTTAACGACTTTTGTAAATTTCTGGTGTACAGGCTATTTTGTTTCCTAGTTGCGACTATAACTTATGGCATTTTATTGTGAACAGGTGTTTTGTTATGTTGATTCTGTTCATCGACTTTTGGTGCTGACTGTACTAAAAGTTCAAGTCTGATTGTTTCCGGTACACGACATCTACTATCACTGCCACATTGAAAAAAGATGCACGTATTGGCTGTATTCGGTGCCCTCGTATATTCCGGAGTTTCAAAGAAGCCTTCACTTGGTCTTCCAACTCGAGGAACTACAGCGTTTTCGCCACCATGGCGTTGATTTCTGTTAACCCCATACTGCACCCTCAACCAACAATTGCGGCAAATGTATTGTTGGCCATTCAGGATTAACTGTAACAAATTAAAAAAGCCGAGATTAGTTCAAAATCGCGCTATATAAGTGATATTTGAATAGCTATGAATCTGATTAATTTTTAAAATGTCGGAATAATTATTGCGAAAGGTGCGGCCACACCAACGAGAAACGCCGTTGATTATCGCGATGATGGATGTAGGCCGTAGGTGTAGCCATAACAATTTGACAACGGCATTCACATTCACATTCGCGATTAACGAGTCGGGTGGCGGCGTTCAGGTGTGGCCACTCAATTCATCGCGATAATTATCGGAATAATTACAGCGTTCTTTATGGCGATGAATTGACGTTGACAGTTTGTGTGGCCCCGGCGGAAGAGCGATAACGTTTAGGTATTAGCTTCAGTCTCAATCTACCGAAGTGTCACCGATGGACTAGCGCGCACTGGATCAAAATTCACTCACAGTGCTATACTCAGTCCGACCCAACTACGCGCAGGTAGCCAGGTAGCAAGTTCTATGAGTCATTCCTAGGGGTATAACACGAGTAGCGAACATAGTGCGTGTGTGAAAGACGCTCTCTGTATGTACATAATATGTGCGAGACAATGTACATAGTATGTATAAGTATACATAGTGTTTCGTAAAGACAACTATTGTTTCAACAGTTTAAAGGCTCCCCCACACCGGTGCGTTATTATCGGTCGATAATACCGCATGCGTTATTGCGATAATGCGTCCCGATTCCTTGCACACAACCGCGTTTGCGTTATTATCGCAGCAGTGTGTAACTACATGACCGTCCTAATACAAACTGAAAACAGATATCGCAGTAACGCATGCGATATTATCGACCGATAATAACTCACCGGTGTGGGGGAGCCTTTAAGTGTTCAGCCAGCATGTGGGACAGTCAAGAGCAACTATCCTGCACCTTCTTTAATAGGTGCAACACCTAGTATTTCAAAACTGGACGTCCCACGGCGGGAGTAATGTGCGGCTGGACACCGAACCCTAGCATGGTAATAGTTTTTAGGCATGTGGTATTTTCTTACCGCTGGGCGTTCTAATAAAACAATTAATTTTATTACGACGCTCGCCGATAAGCAAACACAATCAGCCAACATTCCGAGCGCCGTGCGAATCTCTAACATCTGCTGGACTTAAAGTTGTTAGTTGTTTTTTTCCAAACTGAAAATACCACATGCCTAAAAACTACACACATCAAAAGTGTCTAGGGATCAACATATATTTTTGCAATAACTTTTCTCCTGATTGATATTAATTAAAATTTTCTTTAAGGATTCATAAAATAAAGTGTTTTCGTTTGTCACAGTAACGATAAACCAAGTCACCTTTGCATTAATAAAGAAATTTGCCATTTTCCTAATAAAGGGATTTTTGACATTTGAACCACTAACACAAAAGTTCGAAAAAAAGACTGAAATAACAGTTTTCTTTAAAATTTTATTGGGTAACTTAAACAATTAATAATCCGTGTTTCTACCGCGAACACTAACAACACAAGAACATCGGTTTGGCATACTCAAAATGAGTTCATCCAAATCACGCTGTGGAATGGCCGTCCATGTTCGTTGCAACAACAAAAAAAGGTCTTCTTGCGACTGGATACCCTCCATATTCGGCAGAGCTCTTCTCTGTAGCATATCCCATGCATGCTCAATCGGGTTCAAGTCTGGCGACTGAGCAGGCCAGGGCAGGACATTGATGTTAGCTGCGGCGAGAGTCTGTCTTACAACTCTTGCGGTGTGCGGTCGTGCATTATCATGCATTAACTGAAATAAGGGACCGATTTGCACTTGTAGAGGAACGATGACGTCTGATACAATCGTCTCAGCATAAATTTGAGCGTTGAGGTTGCCTCTGATCCAAATCAACTCAGTTCTTCCGCCGATCCAAATACCCGCCCATACCATGATGGTTCCACCACTATAAGGATGGACTTCCTGGCAGGATTTTAATCGCTGTTGGCGTCCAGGGGTTCTCCAGTGTCGTATACGTCTTGTATCCGGTCTCATACCAAAACGAGACTCATCAGAAAAGCACACGAAACGCCATTGTTCTTCTGCCCAATTTCTGTGTTCAAGAGCCCATTGATATCGAATCCTACGATTGTGCATTGCTATAGGTGGTACCCGTAGCGGTCTTCGGGAATGAAGGTTCACTTCATGCAAGCGGTTTCTGACTGTTTGGTCGCTAATTAAGTTCCCTGAAGAGTGATGAAGCCTCACGGCTAACATCATGGCGGTTATTGTTGGAGCTCTTCGAGTTAAGATTTGAATGTATCGGTCTTGTCTCCGTGTGGTGCAGCGATACCGTCCTCCATGGCGCTCAGCCACGGTACCAGTGCTTCGGTAACGTGTCCAAAGTCGACTGATAACACTCTGACTTGTATTCAGAGCTAAAGCCACAGTACGTTGCCGGGAACCAGCTTCTATCATTCCCACGGCTCTGAGCATTTCTTCCCTGCTTAAATGACGTCGCCGCTCCATAATAACGTTGGTTTTAATCAGTAGTAGGGAAACAGTAGCACTAATAATGTCTTCAATGCGTTGTATGTTTTTATAGGGAAAATATTGACAGCTGATTTTCATCTTTTACTCGAATTTGATTCACAGTTCCTGATTCAAATTATGAAATGCACCAAAAAGGATCCATATAAATTTATAAAATCATAAATTTATTACAAAGCCACATCTTAATCTCAAGAAATCCGCATAAAAATGCTTGATCCCTAGACACTTTTGATGTGTGTATTACCATGATAACTAAAACTGTTCGGCGTCCTGCATAATTACAATTAATGAGAATTCACGTTGTGTGAGACACATTTACAAGTTATTTAAATAGGGAACAACTTCATTAACTCAAAAGATGTCTGCGTGAACAAAATGAACATTGAACTTTATTTCTAAATCACTAAAAAAAATATTTATAATAACTTGGTATAATGCTAACCTGTTGAGGTGCCAAAAGTCCTTGAATATGCTCTGCTGTACCAGGGTGGTTATCCAGAAACTCTTGAACTAATTGGTAATTTCTTCTTCGTAGTAATGAAGAATTACAACAGACACAGTGTCTTCTTTCCCCTTCCATAATCGCAATAATCCATACACGTAGCAAACACAGAAAGTCCGAAATAATATTGCCAAGGTCATAAATAAAGAGTCGATATCAATGTCCAGTATGAAATAGCCAATAGTCGTGAGTAAATAAAGATTCAGAAACACAATGCGCAACGAAAGAAAGCAAATAAACGACTGCGCGTAACTAGCGTCTCTGGACCAAGTAGAAACCGTTTGCGCTTCGTTCTTTCTTAGGTGCGAAAGAGACAAAATCGTGTTTTTACCTACCTACAGTAATAACCCATGTCGTGTGGTGCTAGCGGTGATGACAATCTATCAGTCACTACATTAAATAGAGCTACTTTATTACTAAAAAAGCATGACAAAGTAATCAAGTGGAAAAAGAAATATATTAAGATAGTACTATTATTTACAAGGTCATAACTCCTTACCCCCATAGTATATTTAATTCCTGTCTTAATAAAAGTTATTGTATATTTCATGAACTATTTGACAACATAGGTCTCATTAATGGTGGAAATTTGGACCGCAAATGGGCATTGTCCTTTTGATTAATGAGGACGACACTCCTAAAACGGCGTTTAGTGTACCTCAAGGGCATTACCAATTTACAAGAATGCCGTTTGGCTTAAAGAACGCACCCGCTACTTTCCAACGGTTAATGAATACCGCCCTCACAGGTCTTCAAGGCATACGGTGTTTTGTTTATCTCGATGATATAGTCATATATTCTCACGATTTGAACTCTCACATTGATAATCTCTCGTCAGTATTCCAAAGGCTTCGAGATTATAATCTGAAACTCCAACCTGATAAGTGCGAGTTTCTCCGACGTGAAGTCGCATATCTTGGCCATCATATAACTAAAGATGGTGTAAAACCTAACCCTGAAAAGATAAAAGCAGTAACCCGATTTCCTACTCCCAAATCCCCAAAGGACATTAAGTCCTTCCTCGGACTTGTATCCTACTATCGCCGTTTCATCTCTAACTTCTCGAAAATTGCAAAACCTCTAACTCAACTTTTAAAAAAGGATGTCCCCTTCCTATGGGAAAACCAACAACAGGTTGCCTTTGACGAGCTCAAGCACAAACTTACCTCTGCTCCTGTTCTCATTTATCCAGATTTCTCTGCCCCTTTCATCTTAACGTGTGATGCCTCTAATTATGCCATTGGTGCCGTACTCAGTCAAGGTCCAATTGGTAAAGATAAACCAATAGCCTATGCCTCTCGCACCCTCAATAAGAGCGAATCCAACTACAATACCACTGAAAAAGAACTGCTTGCTATTTTGTACGGTTGCAAAACCTTTCGCCCATATCTCTATGGACGAAAATTCCTGATCATTACTGATCATAGGCCATTAAAGTGGTTGTTTAATCATAAAGACCCCAGTAGCAAATTACAAAGATGGCGCCTGAAGCTGATGGAATACGAGTACGAAATCGGTTATCAAAAGGGAAAACTTAATGCCGCTGCTGATGCCTTATCCCGATATCCTGTAAATCCAATTCAACCATCAGACTGTGATCCAATTCCATCTACTTCTAACCAAAATACAGATGATTCCACACCTCAATTTAGCCCTCTAACTCTCGAGGATCTTGATATCCAACTACCTCCTGGTTCCCTAGAACTTGACTATGAATTACCGTCTGTAGACCTCTTAGAAAACGATGACCTACCACCAGGTATCGATGATCCTATTACACCTACCACATCTAGCAAATCTCCGAATCTCACAACAAATCCTTCTCGCGATGATAACTATAGCAAATTCCTGAAAACAATGAGTAACAAAGACTTTAATAGCAACGCTAAAATCACAGAACACAACGAAAGCGTCCTGAAATCTAACTGCAAAATCATTGTTATACCTACTTCCATCGATCTCGATGACTCCAACCCACACGTAGAAGAAATCCTGAGCAACCTCGAAAACTCTAAAGAACTCCTAGATAGGGAAAGAACTCTCTACTCCTTTATCTCATTCAATCACAAAGGTAAGACAATATATTTCCTATTCACCAAAGTATATCACTTTCACGACAGTCCTTACGAAGACATTTATAAAAGTATACAAAATCTTCAATCCGATATACTACGTAATTCTACTGATTCCAATGTAAACATAGCCATTACTGATTTCCAAAATCCTTTTGACAAGCATATCTGGACGAAAATATACAACATGTTCTGCTATATCTTTAACGATACCCCAGTATCAGTTCACATCTATCACAATATCATAATTTTCCCGACACCCTCGGAGATATCTAGAATACTCCGCGAAAACCATGACATTCCTATTGCCGGACATTTAGGATCCACGCGAATGTTTAATCGAATAAAAGAAAGGTATTTCTGGAAAAATATGCGGACAGATATCGAAACATACGTAAGAAACTGCTCCCAGTGCCAATGTAACAAAGCATTCAGACAGATCAATAAATCACCAATGCAAATAACTACCACCTCCACTAAACCATTTGAACGACTCAGCCTCGACCTTGTGGGTCCACTTCCAGAAGCTGGCCTTACTAAGCTAAAATTTATTGTTACACTTCAAGACGACCTCACCAAATATTCTCTCGCTTACCCTACTGCTAATGCCACTGCAGAAGAAACATGTGAGTGTTTAGTGCACTTTATTTCTGTTTTCGGTATCCCGAAGTCCATCTTAACCGATCAAGGCACAAACTTCACCGCAGATTTATTTAAAAGAACCTGCGATTTTCTGAAAATCAAACAAATTTGGTCTTCCCCATACCATCCTCAAACTCAAGGTGCACTTGAACGCAGTCACTCTACACTTAAAGAATATCTTAAATCTTATGTCAATGAAAACCACTCTGATTGGCATAAATATGTCTATACTGCTATGTTGGCGTATTACACCTCTACTCATTCCACTACGAACTTCACACCATACGAGCTCCTCTTCGGCCAGAAGCCTTTTATTCCGGACTCCGTCTACGAATTACAATCAAACCTTACGTATCCAGAATATCTCAAATCCCTGCATCATCGTCTAAAACTTTCACGAGAAAAAGCCATCGAAAACATACAAAGATGTAAGGAAAGATCTAAACAGTATTATGACACACGCTCGCGTTCTATTCAATATAAAGTAGGAGATTACGTATATCTCAAAAATCATGTGCGTTTGCGCAAAGCCTTTTCGCCAATTTGGAAAGGACCGTATAAGGTTGTAAAAATCAATGGCAGAAACACCCTCACCTTACTGATAAATAGACGTCATGTGACACATCACTATGACGAAATCAAACTAGCTCCTAGATCTGAAACATAGCTTTAGTTATATACTTAATACTAATTTTAATTTTATTTTATTACAGTAGTTCTACGCTGGGTCAGGAGTTCATTACGCCCTTGACGAACAGTCCTGGCATCTACTTCGACCCTTTAGGTTCTTTAAGTTTAATCGATAGTCACCTTAATATAGTTATCCCTTATGATGTATCCTTTATTAACCCACATATTCTAAACCTCCGTCTTATCCTCGATAAATCTAATCAAATATGTGACAATGGTAAAGTCTTTGATTATTTCGAATGTAGTAATCTCTTTAAACCATTGAATACCCGTTATAATGATATAGCCCATAGCAACGAGGCCATTTTTCACCTTACATCTCGCCAGTCAAGGAGATCTGCACTTCTAGGATTCGTAGGCACTATATCCAAAAAAATATTTGGCACAATGGATGAAGACGATGCCATCCGATACGACAATGCCATTAAAGAAGTAGAAACAGACCAAAAGAAACTAGCCCTTCTGATGAAGGAAAATATATTAGTCACTACCTCTTCGCTTAGATCTTTCAATGAAACTCTGTGTACAATAAAACTAAATGAAAATCATCTGAAAAATGCAATGGATGAATTGTCTCAAGATATTCTAAATCTGACTTACGTTTCACAAGAATTAGGTATTAGGTCTCGCATGCTGGAATTAACTTCCATGATAGAAAATAGTCTCCTAGCCTTGTCCTTCAAAGTTGAAGATATAATTAACTCTATTATGTTTAGCAAATCTAATGTCCTGTACCCTACTATCCTAACACCTAAAGAACTTTACACAGAATTGGTCGATAATTATAGATTCTTACCAGAATCTAAACAACTTCCAGTTCCTTTAAGCCTCGATAACATGTATACAATTTTAAATATATCAGAAATATCTAGTTACTTCAATAAAGAAAAAGTTGTGTTTACAGTAAAAATCCCTCTCATTAACCCTATACACTTAAGTGTATATCATAACTTACCTTCGCCGGTTCCTCATGATAAGAATAATCCAAATTCATACTCGACCATTATTCCATCCTCCAAATATATTGGTATCAGCAGAGATAGGTCAATGTACTGTAAGTTAGATAATCTGGATTATTGCAAGACAATTAATAATGATCATTACCTTTGTGAAACATCAATATTATATTCCTCTTCCGCGACACCATCCTGTGAAACGGAAATTATTACAAAAGTACTTACCTCAATCCCTTCGATTTGTGAAACCAAATTTATTCAAGGTCACGTTAGCATCTGGCAACCACTACGCTGTAGTAGATGGTTATATGTAATGTCAGAAAGAACTAAAATAAGTATTGAATGTAATAACTCTCAATCTACTGAAATAGAATTTAGTGGAAATGGTGTATTATACTTACCTTCTAAATGTATTGCCTACTGCAAAGACACCCGTTTCACCTCGCATGAAAATCATAAGATTCAGCTGAAAACTATTGTTTCTAATTTTAATATTTTAAATGATTCGTGTTGTAATATTATAGCATACAATAATATTGTATCGAACTTACCTGTAGTTAATCTTAAGAATGTTAACTTAGATTCTTTAGCTTATGATAACCCTGAAATCTTGAAAGGCCTTAACAATATAATTGAAAAGCCACATATTGTTTTGTATCAAAAATACTATTCGGGTGTTACAATTGTAATTATAATTTCTATTTTGTGCTTTATTATCTTTAAGGTGTATAAAACTGGCATACACAAGAAAATAATGAAAGGAGAATGGGCAAAAACATATGAACTTTGGTCTACCTACTCAACACTAACGCCGTCTATGCTAATGAAAATATTATATCTAATTAAACTAATAACCAATAGTGTGAAAATACTAAGGGCTGGCAGAATTTAGAAAAAAAGAAAACAAAAGAAGAACAAAAAAATCTTGTGATTTATTACATAATATTATAATTGCGGTATTACATGATGCTAGTATCTACAGGGTGTTTGGTAGGGAGCTGTACATACGCCTAGGGTAGAAACTAGGGATAGTCTGCTACCTACCCCCGCCCATTATATTGACCTTGGCCTCAAGGTTTTTTTTACCTTACTACCTTACCTTAAAATTATTTCTTTACCTTACTACGGTACTTCAGGCCCCATAACTTTTCTTCTCCACAATTTTCTGGTGTAAAATAATTTTTTGCAGGACCCTAAGACTCTAACGATTAAAACAAGACCATTAGCCGACCGGTCCCATGGATAGATTTTGAGCTACAGGTAGTTTTAGTCAAAAAATCACAAAAAAGTCAAATAAAAAATAAAAATAAATTAAAAAAAAACCTTGAGGCCAAGGTCAATATAATGGGCGGGGGTAGGTAGCAGACTATCCCTAGTTTCTACCCTAGGCGTATGTACAGCTCCCTACCAAACACCCTGTATAATAACATTATTCAGGTGGGCTGCTGGCGGTATGAAACGTTCCTGATGGCGAGCCCAGCATAAGTACCATAAGATTGATATGACATGTGCACACGTCCCAATTGTGCGACGTCCAGTCAAACACGTGCAGTAATAGTGCCTAAAAGCATCTCTTCCTTCAATCCCTCTGTTTATTAGCACGTATGTGTAGTACTGCTTGGCTCTTGTATGACGTGATTGTATTCGTCCCCTCAGTAAGAAACTTCCTTGTTCCACTTCAATGTTGTATTCATTGATATCATCCAGTTCATTATCTCTGTATAATTCTATAATATACATTCCATCACTTAAATGTTCAGCACAGTAAGATCTGGCTATCTTAATGTGGTAAGTTCCCAGAGCGATAAGAATAAGATGTTCTTCTTCTAATTGAGGAATATCTTCAAAATCAGAAAGATTTGCTGCCATGCGCCTAAATACGACTCGTTGCCTGTTCAAGTTTTTTTGTATGACATATTGAGCCAAATGATTTTCGGAATGTATTCTTTCATTGATAATTGTAAGTATCGCGTCAGCATAGGCATTGTCCCTGATCGGCACGTGATAAGCATTGATCAGTGCTGCAGCAATCCGGAAATGTTCAAACATGTGTGGAACGGACCTGTTACAGTTATTAACCCGTAGAAACTTGAAGTCACGCTTGAACCTTCCGTTTACTATTTCTACTACCCATCTTACTATTGTAATCAAACGCGACTTATTCGCTTGTTCTGTTGATAGCTGCAAACTGTTTCTGTCTTTGCTAGGTGGCATATGTGCTTCGTAACCGCATGCTTCAAAATCAGGTAGAGCGTCTCTGAAGCCGCGATCCAAAATAAACACATCATTCGTTGAATAAAACCAAGGAAATGCACTGTCATGATCATTAAGAATATTTTTCATAATCGTGGCGTCTGATGTAGTCGCTGCATAAGGGCCTGTTACGTCGATAATATATCCATTGCTACAAACAATTAAAAATGGCTTCAACAGGTTCCTGTACTTATGGAGACTGTAACTACGTCTTTGAAAGAGGAAATTGCTGCTCTTCTGTATGTAAATGTACGTCCCGTCACAAATCGATATTAGTTTCGTGTTGTTCTGGTCTCCAAAAAGCGCTTTTGGTATCAACAAATTCTTGGTTAGCGCTTCATTTCTACTTATATGATCGACCCCCAAGTGCGATGGCACGAACTCTGCTAATAAACATTCTCTCGCTATCACAAATTGTCGTTCGAAGGTTCGACGAGATACTTTTAGAAGTGCTGCTAGGCGTTCGTTGGGTTCGCCTGTTCGGAGTTTCATGAGATATCCACCCAGAACCACGTTCGGTACATTCGATCGCTGTCGCAGTGATGGGGTTTGTTCGAGTAACGAATTGAATTCAGCGATCGTGAGTCCAGTCCAGTGTCGCAACTCATTTTCATCTACTGTATTTAAATCGAAATCAAACATAGTCGATGGATTCTGTAGTGCACTTCTGTAAATTGAAATTATATCCAATATATGGTCTTGGTTAAAATCGTGAGAAACATTGCCGCTTAGTAACTGGTCCCAATCGTGAGCCATTATGTGTTCATTACAAACACGAGCACTTGGAGGGATGTAGAAATTGTAATAAGATAACATGTGAACTTTTATGCTATTGGGTATTCGAAGTCGTGACTCGTTTAAACAATCCCTAAATATGCAATGACTCGCCGTATTAGATGCTCTAGCGAGATTTCGTTGATCTGGTATAGCATGTGGAACTGCTATATTATCATCTTCGTTGACAGCATTGTCTATTATTTCAACAGATCCAATAGCCGGCTGTGCTCTTTCGGCAGTGTTAATTCTTTGCCAACATCGGTGGCACGTGAATACAATTTCATCGAAGGATACCTGAAAGAAGGAAATAATGTTTATTATTATTACTTTACGTACATCTTTGGCCCGCTTCACATTAGGTCCAACCGTCAGCTTTACCGGAACGATAAAAGTATCAGATGCATATTGCCATAAGTAATTAAATAGCGCTGCCGAGCTGAGTAATGCCGAATAAATAATAATCACACGTGGTTGCGATGACGTTGCTTACGTACGGTACTGAGAGGATGACTCAGCGGGGCGGTTGGACGGCGGTTGGCGAAGGGATGCTCATTCCACGAACCGGCAAACTTACCGCGAACAGGTTGTAAATAGTTTAAGGGCTGTTTCACATCAATGCGACCCGATAAAACTGTCAGTGACGTCACGTTTACGGGACGTTCAGCCACGATTTCGGTCGAGTCGAATATTATATTGGCATACTGCTTTGTATTGCGCCGTTCACACACCTGTCACCTGTCGGCTCGCAGTGGCGAAACCACCCGCCCACATCCCATCCACCCGCGCATTCCCTGCTCTCGTCACCAGTTTATGCACATTACTTCGGTGGTGTGTACGCAAAGAAGACTCGTTTAAACATTGAGTGAAACCAGAACAGACGACGTTCTATATATTATATTCGATCCGACCGAAATCAGGCCTGAACATCCGGTAAATGTGTCGTCGTCGACAGTTTAATCGAGACGACCTAATGTGAACCAGCCCTTAAACTATTTACAACCTGTTCGCGCTAAGTTTGCCGGCTCGTGGAATGAACATCCCCTCCCCAGCCACCGCCAACTGCCCCGCTGAGTCACCCTCTCAGTACCGTACGTAAGCAACGTCATCGCAAGCACGTGTTATTATTGTTTATTCGGCACCTTAATATTCTTCAGTTTCCCGATATTTGTTAGTTTTTTTTTAACTCTACCCCTTGAGTGATGTGACATCGTCAGCGGAAAACTTAGCGCGGACGGGTTGTAAATACATAAAACCACAACCGTACCCCTAAAAAGTCAGTCTAGGATAGAACTACTTAATGTTTATTATTAAAAGAGCGTAAAAGGGTAAAAGCTATTTAATCAGAAGGATATAACATATTGCATTAACGACCAGAACTTACCTCGTGTGAAGAATGTCTCCGTATATATTCTTCTACAAAAGGTCTGGATTGAATTAGATTATGCGTTATTAAATGACGTCGCTGCTGTCTTAAAACAGAGTGGTCACAAACAACACACAACTCACGTCTATTTCCTTCCATTATAAAAAAAGATGATCGGAGTCCAAGAAACACGCACAGGTCAAAACAATGGCAATATTCAACAGTCCGGTAAACAAGCAAAGGTAAGAAATAATAACGATCCACAATAACATATACGAGTACACAACGACAAGCTAAGACAAACTGCGAAATGCGAGTGATTGCGAAGGTGAAGCGGAGCGGGTGGGGACAGCGAGCAGGTATATGGGCTGCGCTTGCGTCGCAACTTAATCCCACCATCGGTCCCCCGCAAAACCGTGTCGAACTGTAGTACAGTAGATGTAAAATCTGTTTTGAGTAAAAGGTAGTGGAAAACCCTATTTTGACATTTTCCCGAAGAACCCCATGAGTTACACATTTGCGGTCATACAAAGAAATAAAGTATAAAAAATGCCCTTTTCATTGATATATAGCTTGTTGGTGTTGAGTAGGTAGACCAACTTGCCCATTCTCCTTTAAGGAAAATAAAACTCCTGAAAATAATGACCCTGAGTTAGATGACATTGAACTCTCAAACGTCAACACAGGTCCCACTCTTCGAATCGGCTGACTTGCATTTCATTAATTTAGACATAAACTTCACTTTAAAGGGTGTAGTTTACTCCAAATCGGGGGGCTGTTACGGTTTCCCAATGTTAAGGAATACCCTTAATAATCAACAATAATCGATTACTTAGATTTCCTGTAAATTGCCTTGTCATCACTTTAGAGCAGTCATCCTCCCACTTCCCGCGACGCGCCAGTCTCGTTCCGACCTCTGAACCTCTACCATCTCCGTTTATAGTTGTGTCTGCCAGTTCTGACTTAGTGTTAACCCAAATTGTAACAAGGTCAAATCCCAAATTAAATTACTTCTTTCGTGTAAAACAAAGTGTTTTTTTTAAAACAAGATTTACGTGGTCCCGTATAACAGTTCGTTTTACGTTTATGTCTAATACTACTCAATCCTGGTATTGCTACAATTCTGTATCTATCATTTCCTAGTACCGATATTTATTTATTTATTTTATTAGGTCTACCAACAATTGTTTACACTAATTTACAAACAAAGATAAAACATGCGTTTAAACTCTACACAGTGCAACAATTACTTAAAGGTAAACACCACATGGACAAAAAAGAAAACAATAAAAAGTAATTTCGTAAGCTACATATTGCACAAGTAAACTAAGTAAGATATATATCTATGTATAAATAACATAACTAAATGCAAAATATTAAAAGCAACATTTCTTTAAAAAAAAAAATAACGTACAGTCACGAGCACCAACATGCCAACACTTGGCAATCTTCAACTGCGATTCCCTCATGAAATAACGAATGCAACGTTGAAATACGACACTTTACATAAACCTATGGATTCGAAAATACTATAACATACAATTTCATTCAAAAATAAAGGAGAAAATTACTTTTTTAACAAATCTGATAAGCAGTTCAGAAATTTAGATTTTTGTTTATTGATAGAATCAAAGTGAAAGTCAACCATATCACTACAACCATTCAGAAGCCTACAGAACCTAGCACATGGGGAGTTAGATCCTAACACCGTTCTTCTCATTGGAGGACAGAGGGGAGTAATAGGTTTGCGCGGAATCCTCGACGGAGCACGAAAGTTAACGAGTGCGAGCAGCGGCGGCGAGTCGATATTTCCCTTCAGGTAATTTTAACCAGTTCCCCTTTAGAATAGATACGGGCAGGACGCCTGCTTTTATCATACCGTTCCTTTTGTTTTTCTTTCTCTTCGTCTATTTTATCTATTTAACTTCCTCTCTAATTGTTATTATGTTATAATTTTCTCGCGTTTTTTGCCTAACCACGTTTAATCTCGGGTCTAACTCGCTGCTCATACAATTACCAAACATTACTTCAGCAGCCATCCTTCCCGTTGTCTTATTAACTGTGTAATTCAATTCCCACTGAATTTTACCGACTTTATTGTCCCAATCTTTTTCATTATCGTTAAGGTTTATAGCGGTCAAAGAAGAAAGGATTGTGCGGTTGTATCGCTCAACTTGTCCGTTCGAGCGTGGTATAGCAACCGCATTCAATACATGCTTCGTCCCTCTATCCAAACAAAATCTCCTAAACGCATGGGAAGTAAAACAAGAGCCACGATCACTAATTATTCTATCGGGTACTCTAAAGGTACAGAAAATCTCATCTAGAACTCTTATTGCAACTAGAGACTTTGTATTCCTTACGGGCGTTAGGAAGACGAATTTGGTAAACGCTTCTAACATCACTAAAATATACAAATTTCCTCTTTTTTAAGCACAAAGGGCCCAAGATGGCCAATGTGTACGGTGTGAAAAGGTATCTCGACCTTAGGAATTGGATGCAAGTGACCCTCATTACATGAAGTCTTTTTCGAGTAGGCGCATTCAATACATGCTTCAACATATTTTTTTTTTAAATTTTGACATTTTAGGAAACCAGTATGCATTCTTTATTCGTTCGAGAGTCTTGTCCACACCGAAATGGCCAATGTCGTCGTGATTCATACGACACAATTGCCATCTTGCGCCCTTTGGCACAACCCAACGTAAGTTTGTTTTATCGCCATCAATGCATCTATAAAGCTTGTTGTCCTTTATAATGTAATTATCCCTAATTTGCTTAAGTCCTGCTACATCTAAATCTGAAGTTAAAATATCTCTGATACGACCTAGTTCGCTATCACCTAACTGTAACGTATGGAGCCAATCATCACCAGCGATAACCATTACTCTTGGATATTGGTCAGTAACATCTAATATTGTTTCCAAATTGTTTCCGTCACTTATGATGGGGTTACGTGACAAAGCACCTACGTGAGCCATTCTATTCCCTGCAGGGCTAACATGCGCAAGTCGACAACATTTTGTCGACGCATTATCTCGTGCTGAGACGACTTATGTCTGTTTGTCGATGGGAGTTAACATGGCGACACTTTTATCTCGTGTCGTTCTGTTAATGAACTCATGTCGTTCTGTCAAACCTGTTTTTGTCGTCAGGCTCTAACATGCGCGCTATAATTAGTTGAATTTTGACATTTTCCTATGACAAGTTTCTCGTTGATGGTTTTCGTAGACGAGAAACCGCGACAAACTGAGAAAAAACTGAAAGAAGGGGGTAACAGTGTTCTGTGAAATTAAACAATATAGGTATAATGGCAGTGCCGTACTATAATTATCTATTAACTGTGTATGAGGAAAGGGAAGCAAGAAAAATACAGAGGAAGGTGATTCGCGACGTCTGCAACCCATTCGACTTAAGGGATAACGAGTTCCAGTCTCTCTGGCGAATTACAAAGCCTATGGCTATTTATATTATAGATAAGCTCCAAGAAGATTTGGAGCCTCGAAACGGCTGTGGTTTACCTGCCTTCTTAAAAGTAAGTATCTACCTACCTATTTACCACATAGACTTATCGTCGCTTATATAACAACACCGCGCAAGTAAATTTTGTCGACTTTTCAGGAGAGACAAAAAAAGTATTTATTAATTGTTTTGACAACTAAATAAGTAATTAATGGTTTTAAATAGTTTTAGTATAGTTAAGATATAATTTTAAAATATAATGGAGCAAGTTCTATTGATAGGATCTTTTTAAATTGATTTAGGCGGTGTTTTGCTATAAATTCTAGGACTTAAGCGGTGTTTCTTGTAATAAGAAAAGGCAATCAGTTAATCAGACTTTTATTGAGATCACAAATCAGTACAATAAAAATGAAATAGAAACCTTATAATCAAAAATTCTAAAAAAAGTATTTATCGGGGCTTTTTTGTAAGTAGTTACAGCATTATAGACACTGGTGGCGAAAAGGTCTCGCTCTTTCAAAAATAAAAAGGTGAAGATTATAAAGTTATAGTAGCAAAAATTATGTTGATATTACTTAACTTAAATAGTAACTTATTCTAGTAGATAGGCTTGGGTTATATTAAGTAGGACCACCCTGTCTGCCCTTCGGCTCTGTGTGAAACCTTGCGATCGGTAAACAGAGACCACAGACAGGGAAGTCATAGAGTAGTTTATATATTTAGATGACCAGGATCAACATCCTATAAATAACCCCTTCCGATATGCAAACAATAAGGAACAAATTATAGACTAAATATTATTAAATACTACTTAATAATATTTTTACAAATGTGGCAAATCATCGTAGAATTTATGGCAAGCTGCAGGTATAACTCTTTTTAAATCCTGTAGATCCATAAATTTACGAGCAGAAATCGGCAATCTACCCGAGTAGAGTTTGGGCAGAGAGCTGATTGGTTTAATTCGATGAAGAGGAGTAGGTCGTTGGGGCAACGGCTTTATCTCGTCTTTAAAATTAAGTTTATACCATATTGTACCATCTGGCCTGTACTCCAACATTCGTATATCAGTGACTACAGGGTCACCTGTCTTCTTGCCAGGGCGAATGGTTTTGTACACCAAATCTTTGGAAAAATCTATGAAAAAAGTATACTCTAACATCTTTGCATCATAAGGGAAAGGATCTTCCCTTGCTTTTTTTGTATAGTTAACATATTGTTCCGGTAAGTAAATTTCTTTTTTTTTTACCTTACATTCGATTGCGCTGTGTACAGAATCGCATTGCATCTGGGTGTGCCCTTTTTCCAAATACTTTTGAACAATTACCACTTGCTTTTCAATAGCTAAACGTATAAGTGCATTACTCAATGTGGAATTGCGATTCTGTGCACAGCACCCATCTGAATATAATATTACAGGCAATAGCTCTCTGTCCAAAGCTTTTTGTAAATAGTCCACCAAACATGTAGCAAAAACTGATGCCTCAAGAGTGCAGTTGGATTCATCGAACCAATAACACATTACATCTTTGGTACTCACATTGTACAAAGTAAAATTGTGTACGCACAATTTAGTTTTGTAATAAATAGCACTGGCTTGGAGGAATGGAGCTAGTTTAACCGATTCAACATCTTGGGTAAAGACATGAAATTTTCCAGCATCTGCTTGAGATTTGTCTGTTTTCATCTCCGTTCTAGCTTCATTCTTCTTTTGCACATGCTGCGTGTACACTTCATCAGTGATATTTCCTATTTTGTGGCCTACGCAAAGATCGCATTGGTCTTTTTTAGGGTGAAAAAGACTAAGGTTGAGTTTTAAAAATGTGTCATCAAATAATTTTCGGCAAACGGGTGTGTTCGAATCGATTTCACATGATTCTTTATATTTTTTATAAAGGTCAGTCATATTTTCGAACACCGGTTCTAAGTAAGCTCTGGACGTACTAGCACGACAATAATGAGATGGCATAGTTGGTAGGCCAGTCAGATAATTTCTTAAATAATTGACGTCCTCAGTCTTTTCAGGCCCTTTGCGTCCTTTTTGAGATGTTGTTGCATCAGGGGGCATAGAAGAGTCAGTTTTTGTCAGCCAGTATCTAACGAACCATTCCTTCACCCCAAGTGTAGCCAGAAACATTTTTTTGCAGACTTGCAATCTTTTACTTTTGTACATAAGAAATACATTGATGGTTAGAGCCAAAATTGTGAACGCTTACCTACTCTGGTCTTCCTAATGTTTTCCTTGCCTGTCTTTTTACTAGAAAATTTTCTTTTACATGAAACACTAAGGCCAGCTTTTCGCAATTCTGCAGCTATTTCTTCGTCGGAGCTGTGATCACTCATAGCATCCCAATTAATTTCTTGCATGGTGTATCACTGTAAACATAATTATTGACAAAATTACAACACCGCCCAAGTACTAAAAATGTTTACAATAAACACCGCTCAAGTAGGCAACTGCATAAAAAAGTAAATACAGTAAGTTTGTGGATATTTTACGGCATATTATAATAAAAAATCAAAAGCTTACCTGTTTTTTATTCAAATAAAACAATTTTCACTTAGTTTCGCCAAAAAAATACACTGAAATCATTAAATATTCACGGAGCAACAATTAGTCACCACAAACAATATGGCGGAATGAAGACTTGCGCGGTGTTCTGGGACTGACGGACTTGCGCGGTGTCAGAATTGTTTGAATAGCGTGCTCTTATTGGTGGAAAAGTAAAGTCTATTATTGGTCGATCAAACCGCGCGAAAACGCTCTATCCAATGACATCAAAACATAATAACCGCCAAAAATCGACTTGCGCGGTGTTGTTATATAAGTGACGTTATGTTACTATGTGAAATTCCCAAAATATTTATTTAAATTCTTATATGTTTTAACCAAAAGTAAACTGCAAAATTGCACTAATATCAGTCCATTAAAGGTACTGCTAAAGGTGTGATTGTTCATGTTTAATTCCAGATTCTGTGTTGCATTCAATTTTTAGCAAATGGAGGTTACCAAAGGCAGGTTGGGCAGGACCATACATTATGCCAAGCACAAACTACAGTCAGCAAGTATCTTGACCAGTTTCTGCAATCAATTTATAGGAGGTTGGTATATCACACACATTTTGTACTATTAAGTAAGTATTGTGGTCCCATAATGTTATGGTACCAACATTGTTCACTTACTGGGTATTATTTGCAGACTCTTGGCTAAATGGGTCCACTTTCCTGCCTCACAACCTGCCCGAAGCAGTGTAGCCTTAGGTTTTGAGGAAAAATTTAACATGCCAGATATATTAGGGCTAATAGATTGCACCCATGTTAAAATTTTTCCTCCTTCTGGGCCACAAGGATCCCAGTACAAAAATAGAAGAAAGGATGCTCATACGCTGAATGTCCAACTGGTAATTAAGCATCAATCAACCTATTCATTTTACTTACATTTATATTATTAATAATCATAATAAATTTATTGGTCAGACCCAAACTGCATATTTTGTACCTACTTATTACACGAATTGAAGCAGCTAACAAATTATTTCATAGATAATAACTAATCTTACAAAATTACTTACCAAGCTTTAAGTTAGGCAAGAGGTTTCAAACCCTTACATGAGGTGTAATTATGTGGTACAGTCAAGAATGTAACTCTGTGGCTCCGTTTATAATAAGGAACAGACGTCTGCTTACTGCGAAAACATGATAAATGCACTTTTTTTATGAAATTGAGTTAAAAATGTAGTTATGTGTAATTTTTTACGCGCTATTTATTTATTTATTTATTTAACACTTTAAGCACACAAATGTACAGAGGCGGACTTAATGCCATAGGCATTTTCTACCAGTCAACCTTTGGGTGATGCAGAGACAAACAGTGGTAGGTGCAATTTATAATGATAATTTAGGATTAAATAATTTTAAATAATATATATACCTAATTATATATAAATATAAGCACAAATAAATGTACATAAATACACGAGTATGTTAAAAACAAATAGGACACACAATGAGAAAACATTACCGCTGTGATGATACTGCCAGCTTCTTACGAATGTGCTCGCGAACTTTAGTTTTAAAGGATAATCGGTTGGTTGCCATCCTGATTTCCTGGGGGAGTGCATTCCACAGAGAGATAGATTGAACAAAGAAGGAAGAGTGAATGAAGTCTGTGCGGTGAGTGGGACATTGAAGAAGACGATTGTGTGAAGAACGTAGATTTCTATTGTGGTTGGCGCAAATGTACTGAAAGTGGGGGGCTAGATAACCAGGGGAAGAGGGAGAATCAAGAAATGAAAACAAGGTAGTCAGCGCCCTTTGCTCTCTGCGCTGACGTATGGGCAACCACTTTCTACTGCTAAAACCGAATAAATGCTAGGTCCAATGGCTGCCGGGTTATTGAGTTTGTAAAAGTGATATATGCGCACATTTCGAAAAAAATATACCAGTATAACATAATAAATAATCTTATGGCTTAAATCCGTTTCGGTTTATACAGGTAAAAAATAATAAATACGGTTAAGCTTTTTACATTTTATCGTAATGGTAAGAATTATTCTGAGAAAATGTCATAAACGCATTTATTATTATGAACCTTATACTTTCAACACCTTAACTATATTAAAGCTATTTATTCCATTTTACCAGTAAGATACTTCTACTTGGTTTGCAAATTTCCCTACAGCAAAAACAAAATAAATGTCATTTATGCTTTTTTACCAGTAAGAACGAGAGCGATCGATCGCAGTTGTCACATTGCGTGCGCGCGTGCTCGACGTGCTCCGCGTAGAAATACTTAGTTTTAATAGTACAATAGTTTAGTAACAAGTTGTGTTTTGTGATAACTATGGAATCCAGAGGAAAAAGATTAGTGTCCATGATAAATAATCCTAAAATACTTGAAGGTGAGTGATGTTAACTCCATTATTTGTAAATTTTAAGGTTACGTTGGTAGCTTTTGTTTTGTTTAACGATTTACTTATGGAATATTTGCTTGTATTGTGATTTTAGCATGTACATAGCTTTTTTACAATGTATGTAGGTACGCACAGATATTCTATGATACTTAACTCCATTTTTAAGGTGTACGACGTTACTAGGTAACGTTTTGGTTTATTTTAAAAATGTCCTTAAGGAATTATTGTTTTATAATTGTTTAATAATTACTTGGGTGTGTTTATATTACTCTGTGCACTTATGTCGGTTCCTACGTACAAAGTTTCTATGATATTCACTTTCTGTCTTCTGTTAACACTGAATGATGAGTTATTGTCAAGCTCAAGCAAGCGATTCTTTGCTTTTTTACATTGTAATTATCTACTAACTGTTGTTTGTCTTTTTAATTTTTTACAGATGATTTGGATGATGAGCCTGGTCCTTCGCATCAAGGGTTTTGGAGCCCGGCTTCGAACTGCACTTCGGCTTTAAGCGAGTCTAGGGAGAAAATAGTGTCGGAAATGGCGCACATGTTTGACAGCGATGACTCTGATAAAGATCCCACTTACAACCTGGATCCAGGCTCATTAATACAACCAGCGGATTTATTTGGAGAACAATGGGCGAATAACACGGATGAGAACTTAGAAAATGTTGTGCGATCCTATGAAGACGACCATTATATTGACGAAGCAGTTCAACCTAACGACGGCGACGTTATGATCGAACAGGTGTTGCCTACAACTGATGCACATCAAGTCGTAAGATCTCTTTGGGGGCTCATATTGCAAGGTGTATACGATGATACTCGGAAAAGAAAACGTTGGATGAAACCAGAACATGCAAATTGGAAAGTAAATATCGCGAAGAAAAGACGATCTGAGGGTTTACCTTATTCTACGAAACAAAAAGAAAGGAGTGCTAAAATACCAAAAGAGATTGACTGTGAGAAATGTTTCTATAAATGTAGTGTTATCTCTCCTGAGGAAAGAAATTATTTATGTCGTCACTACTGGAGTTTGAAGTATACCGAGCAAAAGAATTTCATTCTAGGTAATGTGGAAGTAGATACTCCGAAGAGAGTTCTTGCTATTCGTGGACCAAAGAAACAGCGTCAATTCTCAAAACGATGTTTCTTTTTCCACAATGGAGAGAAGAAGCAGATATGTCAGAAGTTTTTTTGTTCCACGCTAGCGATTTCTCCGGCTGTTGTGAATGATGCTATTCGTAAACGGAATGATACGAGGCTGTACAAGGATAATGACCAGAGAGGTAAACATCAACCCCCAAATAAGACTAATGAAGTTGATATGAACTTTGTGAAAAAACACATAAGAGTCCTTCCCTGTCATGGAACCACACTACATAAGGAAAACTTCGAAGCGTCTATATCTTGATGCTTCGTTATCCATCACGAAAATGCATCAACTTTATAAAGAAAAGTGCACTGAAAATAATATGATTCCGGTATCTGAAATAACCTACAGGAGAATATTTTGTAACCATTACAATTTTAGTTTTTTTGTTCTAAAAAAGGATCAATGTTTAACATGCTCTAATTTCAACAAAGCTAGTAATGACGAAAAAGAAGTGTTGAAAGGGGAATACGAGGATCATTTAGCAAGAAAAGAGTCCTGTAGCTCGGAAAAAGCGAAAGACAAAGAAAAAGCAGAGAAAGATAAAGAGTTTTGCTGTGTAACATTCGACTTACAAGCTGTGTTACAGATACCTTCTGGACTGGTGGGACAGCTTTATTATTGTCGAAAACTATGTGTTTACAATCTCTGTATTTACGAAGCAGCGCTGCCAAACGACGCATATTGCTTTGCTTGGTCCGAAATTAATGGCAAAAGAGGCAGTTCCGAAATAGGAAGTATCCTGCATCACTACCTTTCCACGTGCGTTCCTTCTCATGTAACCGAAGTTTGCCTGTATTCTGATACGTGCGGAGGACAAAACCGCAACCAATTTGTTGCTGCATTACTTTTATTTGCTGTCCAAAACATTTCCCACTTACGAAAAATTGAACACAAGTTTCTTGAATCAGGCCACAGCTACATGGAGGTGGACAGTATGCACAGCAGTATTGAGTCAGCAAAGAAAAATTCAGAGGTTTACTGCATGCCTGATTATGTAACAATTTTTAAACGAGCAAGATCGAAAAGAACAATAACTGTTGGAGGTAATTCTTACATGAAAACGCCCTACAAAACTAAAGAATTAAAATTCAATGAATTTTATGATTTAAAAAAACTGGCCGATGAAACAGTTTTCAATCGCTCAAAAGATAATGATGGAAATCAAGTGAAGTGGCTGAAAATAAAGAGAATGCGATATCTCAAGGAAGAAAGTTCAAAAATTTATTTCAATTATGACATGTCTGAAACGTTCTTGTACATCGATGTCTCAAAAAAATCGGAACCTTCTCAACGTCTCGGTACAAGAGCTAAAAACGCATAGATAACGCTACGCCTCAGACTAATTCTATGGTCTTAAAACACCTTTACCTGAAAACCCTTTGCCAATAAGTGTAGCTAAAAAGAGAGATCTTCTCGGCTTATGTACAAAAAAAAAAAACCTGAGGAATACCATGGTTGGTACTCTTCTTTACCAACTGTAACCAATCAAGTAGATCGTTTACCTGAACCTTCGGTTGACGAAGAGTCATCGGAAGATTAAGAATTAAAAGCCGTTTACTCAATAGGATACGTCTTAAATAGACTTCGATTGTCCTTTATTACTGATCGATGTTTGATTGTCATAATTATGTGGTTTGAAATAAAGTTCATTGATTATTAATAAATCTTTTCATTTATTATCGTTTCATAGATTACCTATTTAAAAAAAAATCGGTAATTAATCATCAAAAGTACCTTCCTTTCTTCATACAAAAGTACCTATTAAGTGACATACTTACACTAAAACTTTACAGGTAAAACAGGTTAAATCTATCAAAATCATCATTATTTTAAAGAATTTTGTCACAAACAATCTTACCAATCAAGTAATTGGTTTAAAATACAATAAGCCACTATACAAAACTGAAATGACCTTTTAAAATCATTTAATTCAGAAGATATATCACTTTTGTGTAGTACAGGTAAAACATGATAAATGCTGTCCCCTTTCGATCCAAATTTAAATTTATACAGTTTTTACTATTGCCAAATAATAAATAAGAGTAAATCTTAAAAGAAGGGTAGTTAGTGCAACATTTTGCTTTAACAGTTTTTTACTTAATGAGTTTGAAATAGATCAAATTAAAACTTAAACTTTCAAAAGGCATTTACTCGAAATGACAAAAACTGCATTTATCATGTTTTCGCAGTAAGCAGACGAGATAGGCAACTTAGTTCAGTATAGGTCAGCTCCTTGTCTACATTATGTATAAATGAACCTCTATCACTACTTTGATACTGATGTTTATAATGCAGATTGCAGATTCAGAATGCAGGATACTTAGTGTGAATGCCAGGTATCCTGGCAGGGTTCACGATGCATTTATCTGGAGCCATTGTGCTGTGAAACAGGAGATGAAGAGGCTGTATAATACCGGGATTAGAAACTATTATCTCTTGGGTAAGTAAGAAGCTAAGGAGTAGCTGGTAAGCTAGGTACAACTAAATAATTTATCATACTAAATGAGACAATGCATTTTTATTTAGTATTTAATTATATTTGGTTACTTATTTGACTCTGATTAAAGCTTCTTTTAAATCAACACTTACAGATAAATAACAAAATTGTTCATTGCGGACCACTATAAACATTAAAAAATCAACATAACAATAATAATTGGTAATATTATAAAATCAATCTTCTTCCCAGCATCTTTCTATTTTAGCGTCTGCAGCTGCGCTTTCTGCAAAAACAAGAAAAACTGTTTTACTGAGTTCTAAATAATTCCTTTGTTGATGCAGGAGACTCAGGATACCCATTGGAACCATGGCTCATGACCCCCGTGTTAAATGCTGAGCCAAACTCACCAGAACAGCGCTACACAGACTGGCACTGCAAAGTTCGCAATGCAATAGAGCGAACAAATGGGTACTTAAAAGGAAGTCTGAGGTGCTTGGGGATAGATCGGGTACTGCACTATTCACCGGAGAACTCTTCACAAATCATATATGCCAGCTGCATCATTTATAATTTGATGAAGCATTTTGGGTAAAAAAAAAAATTGTATACAAATTGTACCCCTTCTTTAATATTACAGTACTGTGAGTGAGATTGTATTTTAAAATTTGCAGGTTTTGCAGGGGGGGAGTTTTGGGGGTTTGGGGGGTTTAAGAGCAAGAGGAAGATAACCGCGACAATGGAGATATCAATGAATTTAACGAAACACCTGTACGTCTGCTAAGACTGTCCCAAGCCAGACGAGCTGAATTAATTAATCGCTTTATTTAATAATTACTTTTATGTATATCAATTGTAAATAAATGTTAAAGATTTGTATTATGTTGAAATTTTTAATGTAACAGCAGATTTTTGGAGATGGTCCCATAGTAAAAGTTGTATGTATCAATGGGTACTTTCACCCCCTTTCAGCTTGAAGTTACATAAGAGTTTCTTACATTAACTGCAGGTTCCGTTTTTTTAAAACTTTGATCTGCTCCTTCAATTTATTAATCTGCTCTTGCAAGGTGTTATTACGCTCTCTTAATATGTTGCTGTGGCGTGCCTCCTTCACTAACTCCTGAAATTTATACTATCAATATTGTTACATCAGTACAGACAACACTGGATTAGCTACTTTTAATTCCGACAGGACAGGGATACCACATGAGTGAAGTCGCGGGCGGTTGCTAGTTATAAATAATTAATGTAACAATCTAAACTTACTTACCTTCATTAATGTATTTAGCTCTAACTGAGCGTCAATGAACCTGTCTGGAGGGTGAGTTCTGCGTACGCGTCGTGGTGGTGGTCTGAATGGCTGTGCCGATGTGGATGGTTGTGCTGATGTGGATGGTGGTGATGGTGGGGATGGTAGTGCTGATGTGGATGGTTGTGTTGTTGTGGATGTTGGTGCTGGTCTGCACGGTCGTGGTAGCAATGACTCTCGATTTTCATAGAACTAAAATGAAAGAAAATTAATAATGAAATGACATTTATAATTTTTTTTAAATTATTATTTGAAAGCAAGAACTCTGCAAACTGACTGTGACTAATTTAACAGCTGTCATTCAAAATGTGGGTCTTGTCAAGAGTTTCCATTTTAGCAATAGTAATAGCAGCCACAATTTGACGTAATACGCCACTCAGACCAGCTTCATGCTGCTTTTCCTCCATTCAGTTCCTCAGTTGTATTCAGTAACTTTAAATATAACTTACTAACTATTAACACGTCAAAAACATCATTTATAATTTTCTCCGCCAAAAATAAACCTTTACCGGACTTTTCACCTCTTACGATTAACGGAGAAATAGTCAAACGGTCTAATCAAGAAAAATACCTCGGTCTGTGGGTAGATGATGAACTTTCTTGGAAACTACATCGATCACGTCAAAATAAAATTAATATCACTATTAGGAGCGTTACGAAAAGTTACAAAATGTATTCCGAAAAAAGTTCGTCTAATTATATATAACTCATTAGTAAAATCAAACCTTGAATACCTAATCGAAGTGTGGGGGTCAGCCGCAAAATCGAATCTAAACTCACTACAACGAATACAAAACAAAATTATCAAAGTATTATTTCACTATCACTATCTATATCCAACAAAAAAATTATACCACAAAACTAAACTACTAAATCTCGCACAACTTTACAAATATTACACCTGCATCCTCATAAAAAAAATCACCACGAATTCCGTACAATCAAACATACAACTACATAAAAAAGTAATAACATGCAACACAAGAAGCAAAAACAAATTTCAACTAATGACTGCACGAGCACGGACTAATTACGGGAAAAAAACAATATTGGTTGAGGGGACGCAACTGTTTAATGATTTACCGGAGGATTTAAAGAGATGTGATAGTATAAATATATTTAAGGCTAAACTTAAGAAGCATATATGTACCCTGTAACGTCACCAACGCCCCAGAGGCAAATACGATATTATAATTTATCATTAGATATAAGTACTTTGTATCTCATTTTAAGTGAACTATGTAAAGTTCTTATGAGAAATAAATGTCTTTAAACCTAAACCTAAACCTAACTTTAAGTAAAAACTTAACTTCCGAGAAAAACAAACCACTGCGGCTGGACAAAATAAAAAATTACCCCTATTGGAGATTCCTCAGGCCCACACCCCACTGCCATTTCATAGCCAATTGTATCCAAGATAATCTCAGAGGTCTGGGATAATTCTGGGACCACTACGTGGTTCCCCGTTGTGTTTCTTGCTTTATTTACAGCGCCACCCTCCTTCCTCGCCTTCCTTTTTTGATCCCTCCAGCACTGAAAATATATATATATATCATATATTAGGTGGTTACATGTTTAATTGCCGTTTATATATGAAGATTAAAAAAGAAAACAAAACTATGTAGATTATTTCTGGTAGATGCCAAATCCAAATTGGGTTCATTTTTTGACTAAACTTACCACCTTCCACTGTTCAATAGACTTACGCGGCCCAAGCTCATCGAGGGCCGCTTTTACTCGTTCCCACTGCCGCTCATATTCAGCGGCACTCTGCGGAGTTTTGTAATCTCCTGCCGCAAAGTTAGCATGCTCATGCATATATTCGCATAAATATTTAATTTGGCCTTTTGTACTGCGTATTCTGAAACATTACAGTTCAATTTGTAACTATCAATCTCTCTTTCAAATTATTAAGGGCACTATTATTGTACAGTACACACATGACAAGTAAACTTTCGTTCGTATTACGAATAATGTTTCACAGCAATGGCAGAACGTTGGTAGGTACTTGCTGAATAGTGAACATTCAATATGTATTGATTTGCGTATGGCATAGTGTGTTGTATTTTGTACATTACAGTTAGTACATTTCATCGAGATAAATAATTTAACATAATATTATGATTACTTATCTTCTATCTCGTAGAAAAATGCATTCTTCACACGGTTTATTTTGGAAGTCACTAAAGAACATTGATTATAGAGTTGCTAATAAACTAATATGCATCTCCACCATCTGTGACGGGATTTTGATCTAATACTTACAATCTCTTTGATGCCAAAGCCATCTTCTTTCTAACAAACCAACAGTTTTTAGCGTGAACCATAACTATCACAACAAATTTTTGAATTGACAAAATAAAATGTCAGAGACAATTTTAAGGTCGCGTTCGACGCGTTCACGCAATTCCCACCAATATTGACCGAATGAAACCGGCGCACAGTGTGGTATTATGACAATCTAGCTGGACAAAATTATTTTGTCCCATATTTACGTGTTATTAGGTGGTAAAATATAAATGAAAAAAAAAAAAAAAAGATTGGTAGTTTTAGACGTATAATTTAACAACAGAACATTGTTTCCACAACAAGGTATACATCAAAATGAATACTTATAACAGTAAATACAATAAAAAAGTTATACAAAGTTTATTACACTTAATTCTTAATTAAGAAGCTTCGTCAGATTCTTCAAACCTTTCATCAGAGTCTTCAGATTCTGATTCAGATTCATGAGAATCACTATCTGTTTCGTCTTCTGTCATCCCAAGTTCAATACTTGGAATCCTTATTTCTAATAGGGCATTTACCTCGGGTTTAATATTACCACGTTTTGTTTTTGGAGTCGCACGCAAACTAGCGATATACGGATCCGATGAAATTAACAATCTATTTAATAAATCACGATTTGTGTTAATTCTCGAAGATTTTCTTGTAAAAAGTTCCCTGAATTTCCTATTGTGCTTATTTCGAGCCTCTTGAGCTTCTTCAGACATTTGACCTATTGGTAAAATGCATGCAGAAATTATATCTTTTCCGTGAAATAAAATTTTATGTACGCTTACTGGCATTGGGTACCACGAATACTCCTTAAAATATAATTATCTTGTGGCCTTGGCGAAGTCATGGAATTTGTCAATATTTATGTGATACCCGCTATTTATGGTCTCTAATATGACATGGAAGCGTTTGATAAGCTCAACATTTACACCAGTTATTTCTGCTGACTTTTCAGCATTTCGGAAAAACTTACGAGCTGTATTACCATCATTCGTGTTTCCGGTTTGTTGTTTTGGCATATCTACTAAAAGACCCAATTCGCTTCTAAACTTTTCTTGTAAGAACTTCTTTTTTTCAGCCACTTTGGTTTTATTTTCGGTTCCCCTAGCCTGCCATGTTTTTATTTCCAGACGGTAAGATATGTGCAAGATGCATTCAAATAACCTAATCCAAGAATGCAGAGGTGATATACCCAGAGACAGAAATTCAGTTCTTACCGTCTTTTCTAAAATGTGTTCTTCATTATTCATTTCACTGGGTTTGGCACCACATATGTAGCATGTTTGTGTGGATGTACATGAAGATACTGCATTACAAATTTTTCCGTCTATCATACAGAATATCAGTGTTGGCTTTACTAACACTTCCATGTCATTTACAATAATTTTAGTAGGTATCAGTGATCTAGCTTGTTCTTTGATTTTGTCAACTTCGCTCACAATAATAGTTGGAGTTTCTTTGGCAAATACAAACTTTATGGGTCGACAATATCTAGTTGATGATGTCGAAAGGTTTTGCCAAACAATTTGTTTACCACTTTGGCCATTCATTGCATAGATTTGTATTGGCACCATTGAAATGCTGAACAAACTTTCATCACTAGAGTGTGATTCGGAAAATTTTTGTTTGTAGCGATTTTGTTCTGCTCCATCACAACCCCATTTAACAACAATATCTAAATTTCTTAACTCTTTTATCGCTTTCAGGACCTCTTCTTGCACTTTGCATAATCGTAATATTGTGTGATCCATTAAAGATTGAAGTTTAACTTCGGCATGTGTTTCTGAAACATCAATTTCACTTGGATAACACAATTGTTTTGCCGTTTTCACTCTGTAGTATGGTGGATACAGATTTCTGTTAATCACTTTTGATTGCTCTCGTATGATACCATATTGGTGTGTCGACAGATTTGCATCAACGATTAATGCCAAAGCTTGGTCATTCGAAAGCCCACTTCGCTTTGGGTTTATTAAACACCTCCGTGCTTTTTTTATTTCCGTTCCTCTTCGGGGTGAAAACAGGGAAAGCTCCTTAACAATAGCTGCTGAGTCCCTTTTTCCTGATTGGCGAAGCTGTATTTCGTTTGCCATCGATATCTCTTCTGGACACGTAGTTTCAAGAAGATGACGAATTCGCCGTTTCTTTGTTTTTTCACTGGAAGTCTTTCGGTGGTCTTCCGGCACGTTTACTTGTTCCAGGTAGTGAAACATCAACGTTAGTTTCACTGACAATACCCGTAAATGATATGGTCGCTTCCAACCATGAAGAATTCGTTTTCAGAAAGCGTTCTCGATGTCTTCCTGATTTCGACCATCTCTCGTCAATCTTTTGACTAACTCTACTAATTGTTGCTTTTAAACTCTTCAAAATATCATCCGTAACGGACTGGACACTAAGTTCTTGTAAAATATAATGCAACAAAGCATCTTGTCTTGATTCTTTGGCGTTAGCAAACCAAACATCAAAAAACGAACGACGAGAAATATGCGAAGTCATACTGAAAATAAGAAAATGTTGTATGAGTGTCGCAAACTTTCGCAAGCAAATGAACATTTTTCTTGTAGTATATGAATATACCTTTCAGAAAAATATACCCAATGCACAGGGAAATGCAGGGAAACAAACTAAAACCCTCGATAAAACTCAAAAAGTTCTGTTTGTGATTAAATAAAAACCTTACTCTGTTAATTTAATATTTATGATTAAACTAATATATATACTAACAAAATAATATATCAAAATTTACCTTGAAAGTCCCACAAAAACGATAACAACACAAAATCACCACTAGCACACAGAAACACAGCGTATTCATCGAGCGAACTCAGACGAATGAAACGGTTGCAGCGAGCGGTCGGTCGGCGTGGCTCAGGTAGCCGGCCGTCCCGACCTTTTTTTACCTGCTATTGTTTCGCGTGAATTCCTAGAAAATGTACTAAATTATAGTATAACTTGTTAGCTTTGAATTTACTCCATTAAAAGGATCATTTAAGACATGATCTAAATTGACTTTTGTCCTTCTAGATTCTCAAAATATCATACTGTGCGGCGTTACTAAACTAGACTATGGTATGTTTTCATGAAATGGCAACATCAGTTATCTCGCGTCGAGAAGGAGAAGTCACGACGCGATATCTTCTCGAGCGTGGTGCGCATGTTAGGAAAAGTGACAAACGAATCGAGAACGACAAAATTTGTCATCTCGTTTATGAGATATGTCGACTTGCGCATGTTAGCCCTGCTGGCCTGTATTCTATTGTGCAGTGAAATTCTTGTATTAAGATATACCAACGCGCTATACGCGGTATTATATCGCGTTTAATGAATGTGGACCGTAAAGCACTGCAATTAGTGACAATTTTAAAGTTTTGGCCCAATAAACAGACTCTAAACTTTCGTAAAGAACATACTACGGCCAACGTCTCCAATTCATATGCATGGAAGTTTTTTTCCTCTGGAGAAGTTTGTCGGCTGTAGAATGCCACGGGCCTTAAACTATCAGTACTACCTCTTAAACGTTGAAGTAGAATTCCACCGACACCATGTTTAGTGGCGTCCGTGTGCAATTCTGTTTCCCTACTTGGGTCATAAATTGGCAAAACTGGACGGTGGACTAACTTTTCCTTGAGAATTTTGAATGCGTTTTCTTGATCATCTGTACTATCGGCCTGCTCACCTTAAAGGCGATAATCGCATAGCACGACTCACGACTCGATCGCACAATGCACGAGTTTTGACCAATAGGATGCACAGAGCGTATTTTAGTGGTGTTCGTATTAGTATAATCATGTATAGAATGTGTGACACTCACACTAGGAGCGTACTATGCTCACTTGTTTCTGATAAGAGACGAGTTTTTAATGGGCACGGCCAGCGCGGCGTGAGCTCTTTGTTATTGAATTGAATTGTTATTTTATTATTGACAAGAATTAATTTTAGTACTCATATTGTGATAAATGTAGGTACGGCGGAACTACGGAATGAAACACGGGCACTTAGTTAGCTCGTATATTGCGGACTGCCGGCTGCGGCCGGCGCCTGACCTACCTACCTTACATATATATTAATTGATCTGCCTACATTACATCCCTCCACCACTAATTAACAAGAAAGCCCACTAAATTATAACAACTTACTGTAATACTTAATGATGATAACATAACACTGCACAACTTAATTTCTTCCATATATCTATGCTAACAACTGATCAGTGTTAAACCAGGGGCCTGTTTCACAAAGTCCGATTAAGTTAAAATTACTATACTTCACGAGACTTCTATATAAATTCTGTTCCATCTAAATTAAAGCAGAAGTTAGTGACTAATCATTGATTGTGAAACAGGCACCAAGTCTCATAATATAACCAACGTTTATTAATCTACTAATAACTAAATCTTATAATTAACATCTTTATTAAACCTACATTTCCTAATGGGGCGAAACTGGGGCGGTACAGGCATGGACGGCGGTGTCGAGAACTCTTCTGCCACTTCATCTCGGTCGGTCTGTTCGTTTTTCTGAGGCGGCGACGACGCAGGCTCCCGCGCTGGCGACGACGACGACATCGAGGCCCCCAGCCGCTCCGACCGGCCTTCGAGTTGCGACGTAGGAGCTGAAGTTTCCGGCGAACGTGACAACTCTGTGGGGACTACCAGAGAACTCCTCGTCCTACGCCTAAGCTGATCGATGTGTCTATGTACCTGTTTACCGTTACTGTCTAGTACCTTATAGTTGCTTGGCCCTGACGAGTTTACTATAGTACCGGGCAGCCATTTCTCCCCCTTTAGATATTGTCGATACCAAATGTCGTCTCCTACTTTCACCCTCCTTTCCGTCCCTCCCGCACTTTTAACCTGGCCTTGCTGCGCTTTTTGTACTCTAACTTCTATATCGGGTTTTAGTACGTCTAACTTGGTTCGCAACCGTCTCCCTATAAGTGCGACTGATGGGCTTATTCCAGTAGTGCAGTGTTCCGTATTCCTATATAAACAAAAATGTGGTTAAAGCCTGTTCTACAGTTTTATTATCTAAATATGCTTTTTAAAGTTTTAACAGCATTTTCCGCGGCTCCGTTGGACGATGGATGATAGGGAGCTGTGAATATATGCTGGCTACCATCATTTTGCGTGAATTTTGCAAATTCACTACTAGTGAACGGCGGTCCATTATCAGAGACTATCTGCCTAGGGACTCCCCACCTACTCCACAGCTCGCGCAACCTGCCCATCGTATGACTCGCTGCAGTACTGGGAACTTGAAATACCTCCAACCACTTGGATGTTGCGTCTACTACTACTAAATAAGTGTTCCCGACTATAGGCCCCATAATGTCCAGATGCAGCCGGGACCACGGCCTGACGGGCCACGGCCAAGGCCGGGGAGCAGCGTGCGGGGGGTCGTCCGCGTACGCGGCGCACACGTTGCACGCGCGGCACTCGCGCTCCATCGCCTCGTCGATGCCCGCCCACCATACGTAGCTGCGTGCCAACGCTTTTGACTTCACGATGCCCATGTGCGGCTCATGAATGATTTTTAAAACCTTATCCTGGCATTTTTCCGGTATCACCAAACGGTGACCCCACATAACACAGCCTAACTCCTCGTACAGTTCCGTCTTCCAATTAAAATACGGTTGTAAGTTCACAATATCACACCTATCCGGCCAACCGTCTCGTAGGTAGTTTAAAATTCTACTTAATAACGGATCCCTCCCCGTTTGTTTTTTAATTTCTGTTTAATCTAGCAACAACCCATCTTGTGCGTAGTGCAGGCATGTTTGCTCAGGAATAGATTCCTCCTTCACATTTTTAACACTATTATTTCCGTGTAGACGTGACAAGCCGTCAGCGCAATTTTCATTGGTGCGAATATATTCTATGTCGTAATTGTATGCCGATAATATCACTGCCCATCGTTGCATCCTACTAGCCGTCATTGTTGGTATCTCCGTTTGCGGGCCTAACATTGATACTAAGGGTTTGTGATCAGTGCGTAAAATAAACTTTCTTCCGTAAATGTATTGATGAAATTTCCGTATGCTGAATATAATTGCAAGTGCTTCGCGATGTATCTGCGAATAGTTTTTCTCCGCGATGGTGAGAGGAAAATTTAAAACACATTGGGTTTTTTTGTCACCTGGCCTAACAACTAAAGCACTAATGTCATAACCTAAGTAATCAATTTTATCTTTCAAAAATTCGCACTTGGATAGATTCAGAGTTAGATTTGCCTGTTTTAGTAGTTTCAAGACGTGCTCCAGCCTTCTCTACACACTGTTCTACGCTTTTCCCATATATCAATACGTCATCTATATAAGCTGTGGCTTGACTATACCTAGCTGACCCCAAGACGCTATTCATCATACGTTGAAACACCGCCGGCGCATTTGCCAATCCAAACGGCATTCGATTAAACTCAAATGGTCCATCTGGAGTGACAAAAGACGTCAGCGGCCTCGACTGCTCTTATATCGGCACCTGTAGTACCCAGAAAATAAGTCTAACGTGATGAAAAACACCTGACCGGAGGGCCTAGCAATCTCGTCTTCTATCATCGGCATTGGATAATGTTCCTTAATGGTCACGGAGTTTAAATCCTATAGTCTATGCACATTCTCATTCGCCCATCTTTCTTACGCACGAGAATCACGGAACTAGCATACTCGGAGGTGGATTCTCTTACAATCCCAGCTTCTAACATCTCGCCTACCATTTCACGCACTTGATCGCGTTCTTTATGTGATAACCGGTAAGGCCTATAAACACTTGGACGTTTGCTGTTTATTTCAATGTTCATTTCGGTCACGTTACTACTTCCTAGTTCTTTTAAATTCGATGCAAAACAATCCTTAAATTCATGAGTAATTCTAACAACTTAGATCTATGTTTATCGCTAATATGATCGCCAATATGAACTTTACTAATATCAATGCGATCAGTCATCCGTTTATCATCCACATTAAAAATGCTATTAACTGCCTGGACACTACTAGCACGACTTATGGTAGAGCCCTTGTACAAATGACAATATTTTGATGTAGGCATAACAAATACGTAATACGAAACCATCCTTAACACGTTCTCTGTCGCGTAGGTCATCGGTGACCTCACCTGAACTAGATCGAGACGCCTAGTAGGGCAAAAAGTACCTCAAGGTAGACCTAAGTTTGAAACTGATTTGTAAGCCGTAGGCCATTATTACCAAATATTTCTCTATAGCAGGTGACCGGAATGGCGCTGTAGACCAATTCTTCAGTATGGTTTCTGAGTAATCGTAAATTTGTTGAAAATGTGGGTGAAACTGCAAAGCAAATAAGAAAAAACAAAGGCATCCATTATGAATCGTGTTTATTTGTAATAATTATTGAACAGTTAGCTACTATATTATTAAAAAAAACCTTTACAAATAACGGTGAGATTTATTAAAGCATTGTAGCCAATAATATTGTTACGAGCTGGGGTTCGGGATAAATAAATTTATACCAATTTACACGAAAAACACAATATAATTAAAAATCACAAATACAGTAATCAGAACTTTAAACACAATCACTTGTAGTTCACTATTAGTCCGCTTTTACTGTTGTTAGCTGTTCTTCACTGTTTCGCATTCTAAGCTGAACTGTCCTACAACGCTGTCAACCCTTTATTTATATGACGAGTGTAAGTTACTAGAATGTTCTAACATAATTCGAGAACATTCTAGTACTTACGGGAATGGTCCAGTGTAGTTCGGCTATTCGATAACAGATGGCGTTAGCGTCTAACGTGTAGTTCTTCTATTCGATAACAGGTGGCGTTAGGATCTACATGACAATATATTGTACCAGGACAGTTCTTACAATATGTAACTACTTTTTTAGTTTTATTCCGAGCGACTTTTGACCCATCTGTTTTAACATTTTCTTTGTAGCAACCGACGCAGAAACGTCTCAATTTAGCAACAGGTCCCTCTCTTTTCAGCAATTCGTGTTTCATTCTTTTAGGTCTCTCCTGCTGCTGTTCACAATTTTCTTTATCGAATCCACAAGATACTCGACTAACTGACGCCTGAATTGCACTTTATCCTGATTAGTGTTTTTGTTCTCTTTATACATAATCCAAGCATTCACCAGCGCTGTGTTTAAAATAAGCTCAATGGCCAGCTTTTTGTACCACTTCACAGTTTTTCTGAGTGGTGATGAATATGAAGTCATTTGATCACTCATATCGACTGAACTTTTTGCTTCATTGTAGGCAAGTATGATTTTACACAAATTACAATTACATATTATATATGTTTACAACTTAGAATAATGATATTATGTTGGTACTTATCTACAAACATGTTAGTGTCAAATATTTGGCAATAATTTAGCTAGCATGCAAATGTCTTCTGGGTACCGCCCAATGTCCATGCCGAAAGCAGTGCTTTTCTACAATGATAGAAAGAAGGGCATAGATCTATCGGACCAGCTTTCAAGCTATTACGACCCTAAAAGAAAATCTCTAGCGTGGTATAAGAAGATTGCTCTGGATGTTTTGATTTGTGCGTCGATAGCAATGCCACGCTATTGTATCAAAAACTACACCCAACTGCAAACAGAAAATCTCGCAAAACGATATTACAGGCGCAGCAAGACATTATCAGGGTGTTCTTGCTGTTGGACAATTCATCAGATACGAATGCCAATACACTGAGCAGTCCAAGACGGTCTACTAGTACGATCACAACTCAACATTTTCTGTCAAAAATTCAGCGAAAAGAGGACAATAAAATTATCCGAAAACGTTGCAATGGATGCTACGAAGACTTGCGAAAAGATGGTACAAGCTGGGAATTTGCTGCTAAACAAGTCAAACGCGTAGACACCCGAGTGTTTGCAATGCAAAACAACCTTTTGTTTCCCATGTTTCAAAAACAAACATAATTAGAAACAGTGTAATTTCATAAAAAAATAAAGATATTTTTCCGTACGTCTTGGCGTTTTTCTTTACTATACGATCGTCTTAGCACGTCCCAAGCATATTTAGTACAGTACAAGCGCGTCCCGTAGAAATAATCGCTATAGAAGTTGTATGTGTGCCCTGACACACATATGGCTCCGGAACGTACAATGTGTTTACCAAGCGCAAGTTTCCTGAGCCATATGTGGTTCAGGGGACAGTGAACGTGTATGTCATCACAGACAGACATTACAACATTTGTAGGTGTTGTGTTAACCATTTCATCATTTTTACCAGCATATAGTTGTAACTTACAGGTTTATCCCGGGAGGGTACAAAACTTAAACATTTTCATGCCATATTTGTGTCGTTTACTTTTATTATACTGGCGGAAAATTATGCGCCCTCTAAATGCTACTTGGCTTAAATTGCCATTGGCTTTAATTGGCTTGGCTGCTTGGCTTGGCTTTTTATTTTCAATACGTTACAATAAAAAAATCACGAAAAATCTAATTTATTGTGTTTTTTGTGATTTTTTTATTGTAACGTATTGAAAATAATAGTCCCAATCGTTTCGAGTTCGATGATCGAGTATATGGCTTTCGGTTCCAGAACGACCTAAAATTGACCGTGTATAAATGAATCCCGACTGATTCAGTTTATTATTTTTAAAATAAATAGATAAGTAGTTACTTGAATAATATGTCTGTGATTTGATATAAACAAAGACTTAGAAATGATTACAATATATAGATATTAAGACTTTTCTGAAACGATTTTGTGATTGTTAATTGATTAAGATTGTTGATTATCCTGTGCTCGAGCTCGACTGAGTTAACTTTAAATTTAAATAGCTTTAAAGATTATAAGATTAAAAAACTATGCTACATACATAGGTATCTAAATAAAATAAAAACAGATTTCATAAGATTTAATCCGTTTTTTTTTTTAAATTAGTTATGTATGTAGCATAGTTTTTTAATCTTATTATTTTGTTATTGTTGTCTAAAATATATAATTAAAGAATCCCGACTGATTCAGTTGCTCTAATATACTCGTAACAAGTTTATTTTTAAGATAAAGATAACTTTATTTTGCAAATATGGGTAACCTCAAACGATGACAAAAAACATATAAAAGTACAGCCATATTTTACCATGTAGGCATGCAAAAGATTTAAAAAATAACAACTTAAAACTAAATACAATTATAAAATTATTACACATTAAATTCAATTTTAAAATACTGAATTATTAATTATACAGAATTATGCACTAGCTTAAAAAAATCTTTTCAATTAGGAACTCCTTAATATTATAATAAGCTTTCGCCGCTAAAAAGCTTCGGAGTCTCTTTTTAAATAATGAAAGCGGAAGCTCTTTCCATGTCTTCGGCAATTTGTTAAAAATGACTGGTGCCATGCAATAGACACTTTTGCGCATAAGTGCAGTCTTGGCTCTCTCCAGACATAGCACACTATTATCGCGTCTATTGCGGGGTGCTACATCTGATAGTCGTCTAAATCGACTCGGATTTGTCTTTACAAACACAGCGACTTCAAATAAGTACAGACATGGCAATGTTAATATTTTATAGTTTCTAAAGTATGGTACACAACTGTCAGTGTGTTTAAGTTTAAACATCGCTCTAACACATCCTTTTTTGTGACTTGAAAGCGGTCTCTCTTTCAGTGGAATTTCCCCAAAATATGATCCCATACCGTAAACGTGATTCTGCTATCCCATAATAGGCAGTCAGAAGAGCATCCGTGTTCAATATAGGGGATAGTGAGAGTAGAGCGAATGCAGCCTTACTCATTTTCTTGCATAAAATATCAACGTGTGATTTCCAATTTAGTTTTTTATCTATTTCGAGACCCAGGAATTTTGTATTTTCAACTTCTTCTATGGTATCATTATTATAGTGTATATTTAAGTTAATACTTGAGGTCTGCTGTCTAAAATGGATAACTTTGGTTTTACACAAATTTATTTTTAAATTGTTTGCGTCTAGCCAGTTTACCATCTGTTTTAAACTATTATTTATTTCATTCTCATAGGTTTCTATATTTTTACAAGCTATTGTGGTCGTGCTATCGTCTGCAAATAGTGTTATAGGTCGTTCAATATATTTTGGTAGGTCATTTATGTATAAAATAAATGCAAAGGGACCTACAACACTCCCTTGCGGTACCCCAAATAATACTTTACGCTCCGAAGACCGGAATATCTCTTCACATTCACTTACCATGTTAATTTTATTGACTTCAGTTATTTGTTTTCTATTTTGTAGGTACGAATTAAATAAATTAAGGACATTGCCCCTTATCCCGTAGGCTTCGATTATTTCGGCTTTTCTTAAAATAAACCGTATAGATAATTAGTTACATAAATAATATGTCTGTGATTTGATATTAACAAAGGCAAGAACTTTTTACATTACCTATAGAGATTAAGACGTTTCTGAAACGTTTTAGTGATTGTTATTTGATTATGATTGTTGAATATCGTGCTCGACTGATTTACCTATAAATTTAAATAGTTATTTAGATTATAAGATTAAAAACCATGCTACATACATATCTAATTAATAAAAAAACTGACTCAATATGCACCCTAGATATTATTATGTTTTATTTATTTTCACGATTCCTTCTATCTAAGTATTCGTACGTAAGTTAACTACTTTACATTTCCCGTCGCGGTATTGACTATTTTCGATTGCTCTTGTTAGGTTATTTTATCTGTACTTTTAAATCGACTAAATTCACATAACGATTATTCAAATAACAATTTATGTGGCAACATCAAGTTTTGACATTTGGTTATGGAGGGGCGATCCGGCAATCGATTCGTTCACTTGGATTTCGGCACGAGCAACGGTTGGGACCAATTAAAGTAGCTGTGTCGAGAATCATATCAGTAGGTAAGAATTGGGGTTTCCAGATCAGATAAGATCTGGAAACCCGCAATTCTCACTCATTCATTCAGATCCTAAAACTCACAGTTTTCACTATTCAATATAAAGTGAAAATTTATTAAAACGCAAATAAGTATTTCGGGTATTATCCATCATCCAATTCATCAACGATCCTGCATCCGATTTTTATGAGCAGTCTGCATGTCGATAACTCGAAGAAACATACAAGCATCTTCATCATGGTTCTGAATCTGAATCATACAAATCTATTCAAATAGTAAAGAAGATCTGTAAACGTGTCCGCCAGCTCTGTATCTATTTTTACCTCAGTTAGCACTTTTCATCTGATTGGAATTGAAATTTCTTTACAACTGATTTAAATAAAAGGAATTTCATCTTCCGGTAGAATCTGGTAGCATATAATGTCTTCTGAATCAGGTATCACTAAATCATGCATTATATTCCTTAATGATGATGTGCTGGTGTTCCGACACTTTGCTGAACCCGCTATCAATTTCTCAGGACCAATCTGCATATCGTTAACTCGGGAGAATGTTAGCTCTCTATTACCACTTTTAAAGACAAGTTCTTGCATGTTTCCGACCTGAGGCTTTGATGAATCAGCGCTCGATTTTTTATGAGCAGACTTCATATCATGGACAAATAATAACCTCACCATTAGCGTTCTGAATAATAATTTTACAAATGCCTTCAGAAATATATTTCGCTGAATCTTGCATTGTAACTAATATAATTTATTTTTAAATTATTTAATTCAGTTTATGATTCAACCTTTTAACTTTTATTGTAGGAATGGAATGTCTCATAAAATTACTGTAAGTAATTTGTATTTACTTAGGCTCCATTGCTAATAGCATTTAGTAGCTTATTCAGCAAACAAACAATCAATCTATCCTCCTCTACTTTAGAATAATTTTATATTTCTGTTTCTTTTAAAAATCGACGTTTTGATTTGTCTACATAATTCGTTCCTTTCACAGCGTTCAAATAACAACATTGAGGAAATTGTATAGTATGTTGCATCCAAGGATCATCGTAAATCTCCCAATCTTGTATAATACCTCCACATGAGAAACAAGCTGCTTTATCGTTTACACCATTTCCACAATAAAAAAAACCAGCATCAGCCATTTCCATTACCAATCTCCTCCTTGAATCAACCGTTGCCCAATAGTAACTAAATGAAAATTCACGCATTTTATATGTATTATACATGTCATATCGAGGATTGTATTTATTTTGAGACATGTTCTGTTTACTTAATTCCTAGTCTTGATACAGACAATTGTAAATGTATAATGACATCGCACAGCTGATACCAGCAACTTATAATGAATGATTAACATTGGAAAGGATTGGTAGGGATAGGAAACTATATTACCTATTACCCAATTGTGAAAAATAACAAGAAAAAATTTATTTCAAAAATTTATTATCTATACACCATTTATTTAAACAGATTACATTTTTTAAAGCAGATATGGTATCGTGATAAACACAACTATACACATCATGAGAATTTTCATATTTATTGTACAAGCTTAATAAATTAGGACAACCTTCATCTTCTAAATTATTTATATTATTATTATTTGAAATATTTTTTAACCACAACACTTTTTCTAAACCTTTAGTGTAAATACTTTTATCTCTTAAAATATCTACAATCAAATTACGATGATTTGAGTAAGGCACAAATCCGTCTCTCCAGTATATCTTTCTGTTACGTTCAATCCAACTGACTTGCCGTTTTTCTGGTTTTGTCAAATTGTAAAATGGAAATGGTGGCTTAATTAAAAACACCTGAATGTTTTTATTCCTTAATACAGCAATTTCTTTAATGATAAATTCATTTGTTTCCGTTTTAAAACCTTGAACATCTACAATGGCAGTCATGATAACCTGCGCACTATGTTACTCAAAGGTTTATATTCTACAAGTCGATCATTAATAATTAAACAATATCCAGTTGTGTTATCTGGTATTGGCGCTGAACATTCAATCTCCAGCCGCAAATCTACGGGGCCTGTTTTCAAACTATCGTTTTGTCTTGAACAGTCTATGATAAAGAGAGGAGCCTTCTCCTTGAAATCGACCAAATCAAGCAAGGGGTCTGCAGGGCAGTTGTAATATGACTGACGAAATTTCACATACATTTCATATAATATATTGTATTTGTTCTCGGGAAAATTTAAGCTTAGAGGCTCGTAAGGATAATACTGTGAATTCAAAAATAATGTTACGTTGGTAACCCCACAGTGATCAAACAGAGCACTGTCTTTGGTTTTATTATTTTTTCTGTTGGTTTGCAAGCAAAAAATTACATATCGAGGTTTCTCTAATTGCGATGCAGTCTTAACTGACCAAGAATGTTTTGTAGTTTTAGGGAGCAAAGGATACTCATATAAATCCCAATTTCGAAACGCTATCTGAATAGGTTTATCTCTTTCCAAGTGTTTTAGTAGTGTCAGTCGTTCGCGGTCTGATACTTTTATATGTGGTACACGCCATTGCAATCTTTGTATGTCTATTTGAAAATGCGCAATATCATCAGTCGCTATGATACTGTTTAAGTTAGAGTTACTTCTATTCAGAATAAGTTCATGTTTACAATTTATCACAATTTTATTGTAATCCTCCGCAAATCCTAAAATCTTATTAAGAGGTACAATAGCACTAAAATGACCATCATTTCTGAATCCATCTATGTTCCAACCCCACAAGGCAGCAACTTTATTTTCTCCATCATTCATTGAAACGTATGACTTTATTGTCGACGTTATTCCAGAATTTTTAATGCGATCTATTTCAATACCATTTATTTCGTATCTGATATCTTGAAACAAAAACATAACAGGGTTGTTACTGAACGTAATATTTTTCTTAATCGGTTTTCCATCTTTGTCGAAGAACTTTGCTTGGCCCTCGACGTAAATTGAACTGGCTGACGGTAATACGTATATGTCTTGTTGGTGTATGGGAATTCTGATTTCATCGTTTTCTCTAAAGCTGTTAGTGTAGGGATTGTATGAATGGACTTCATAGCTCTCAATAGAACTATCGAAGTGGGGTAATTCTGTAATTTGTAGTATATTCATACTTTAAAACCTAGAGCTCTAAGAAAATCTTTATTTGCTTCACTCAATTTCTTCACTTTTGTCTTACGTCTATGCGCCTTAATGGTCGTAGATGGAATAAGACGTTTGATTTTCACTGGAGTGTTTTTATAATATACTATCATTTTGTTTTTCTTAAATGAAGGCGTAATTGAACATGTTCTTCACCAAAGTTAATACAGTTACCAAGTTGATCAACAACCTTAACAGATATAGATGAAATTAGATTTTTGTTCACCGGAAAGTAAATAACGTTTTGCGGTATTTCTATGTACCGGTGACCTGGTGCAGTATCAGATACAAATTCGTGAATAAAATGAGTTGGTAATCCGTTGCAGTATGAACCGTGAACAAGATCACATTCGATTCTGATTACAGACAGATTGCTATTATTTGTGGTCACATTTGATCTGGAATTTAATACTGAAAAGTATAGCAAACCGCACTCGTATTGATCAGATAAATGTAGAGGTGGTTGAAAATACGCAACCAATTCAGATTTATTTCCGGAGATGGTAACCGTAGTAGGCATGCTTTTATACTGAAGTCTTAAAGAAGATCCTGTTCATTTTATTCCTTGACTACACCAAAAACTCTTTAAGAAATCCAAACATAAATGTCCACAATTAAAGGGGTGACCATGTTGTATATTTTCATAATTATATCGGACTTTAGGCCCTACGTATTTTATAAATTCTTTGGGAGGTTTAAGATTTCCGTAACTGTCGAAATACTCAATATAATCATTATATTTTGCATAGGCTACCCAATGAGAACCAGGGTTTTTAGAACTATCTAAATTAATAACTCCGCATTCTTTTGTAAAAGGGCATTTAGGGAGCTCATCTCTCATAAAGACACCTCTAAAATAAGGAATACTATTCCCATATTTCAAAATGACAAAGTTAGTTAAAGCTCGTTTGGGTAGCCGATATTTTAGTTTTTTTCTTTCGATACAAAAATTCCAAGCCCATTTTTATGCGATTTAAGGTGTAATCCTTTCCCAATGCAAAGCGCTTCCATTTTTTCATTATGTCTCTTCGATTCATCCAACAATTTTTTAGCCATCTTGAATTCGTTAATGGTTTTAGCAATACCAGCTGCACCACCTGCTAAAGCCCCTGCCGCTGATAACCCCGCAAAAATAGGAATCAACGGCAATACTCCACCAGTTTTTGGTATAGGAATAACACGAGGAAGTTTAATAGATGAATCATCAGCTAATTCTCTGGCAGCGGCGATAGCCAATTCTATAGCCATTTTTTTACTTTTTGGTTTTAATTTTTTCATGTGTCTCTTGGTTTTAGAAATTACATTTTTTAGTAAAGTAAGTAAGTAAGTAAATCATTTATTTGCGTAAAACATGGTATACATTGATGTTAATATTAATACAGTAGCTCAACATGTTTCGCTAAGATATAACATAGCATGCAAAAATTTATATTTCGACAAAATTTAATTACTTAATAATTTAATTTAATTTAATTTAATTTACTTTTTAACCCTTTTCCAGATGTAACTTTTCGACAGCACTTTGTACTACTACTTTTCAGACCAGAACCAGTTTTAATTTTTGTCGACATAGCCCGGCTTACTAAGCGTGCTGCAATTTTTTCACCTACACTCGCATCCGAAGCAATTGCTCGTTCTTTAGCCATATTTAACAAAACTAAATCAGCTTCGTGTCGATCCTTTAAGTTTGATGATTTATGATAGGCAATGTCGTGATCTTTGCAGTACTCGTCTAATTTATTAATTCCGTTATCTCCTTGTGTAAGCCTTTTAATTAATTTTGTACCAGGACCACAATAATTGTATCCTGGTAAGTGTAATTCAAAAGGTAAGTGATTTATAATCCAATTGAGAAGACTACTCTCTCCAATACACATTATAAGACTGATGAATCTGGATTGAACACTTTACTAAATACTTATAATTTGAATTGTCGTTAGTTAATGTTTTAATATTTATTATAATATATTTGATTTATCAATCCAACTATTTTCAGCTGAAGACAAACCTAACCATTTTACTAAAACCCTATTACCTTTTATTCTAAGAACTTTCTCCACTAGATACAAATTGGGATGTTTTGTTTTTTGAAGCTCTTCTGCATAAAATGCACCTAAAATAGGCTGACCTCTGATATCTGATATTTCGAGAATGTGTCAATAATAGCAAGAATAAATCTGTAATTTTTATTTTGCTTTGAAATTGATTGCATATCGATTAAGTCTGCTTGCCACAGGTCATCTATATCTTTCATAATAACACATCTTCGTGGAAAGTTCACCCTCGCATTTTTATGAATTTCGTTTACCACGTCGGTTTTGCTCATATTCACAATTCTGTACATTTGTTTTGAATCCGTCTATAATACTGAGTGTAAATTTTATTATATTGAGTATTTATTCTTTAATTATGCCAGCTTCTTTCAATTCTTCAACTATCGATAAAATTTCATTATCATGGTTTGTGTTGCCAGCATCTCTGGAAGCAACTAATAGTTTCAATCTCTCAACCAGTTCGTTAGGGTCATCCCAATATACCCAGTCAGTGTTATTTTTGTATTTCTTTAGGGTTGGTAAGCTTCCTCCAGTGTGAAAATTTTCATTTAACGATTCGGAAAATAATGGTTTGATTACTTCACGATATTTTATTCCCTTATCGCCTCTTATTTGCCCATCAGGATTAAAATTTCTCTTATGAGCATTTGCATATCCTTATAGACAAGTCTATCTTTGCTCGATATTAATTTTAAATCAGGTTTTTTTCGAAATAAAAGTTCTTTCAAGCCAGGGGTTAAATTATAGGATTCATCACCGACTTTAATTAAAATGATACTTTTGTCATTCAATCTATCGATTTTAGAAAATGAGACTACTGAATTACCCATAAGCAATGTTTTGTTTACACTTCTTATTCCAAACGGTATATTTAGGCCATCATAAATATCATGGATATCACGGCCCTCTAGCGAAATTTGTAAATCATCTGATATTTCTTTTGTAGGAGATTTTTGTGCAGAATTTGGTTTTGGATCGTCGCAGTCTTCAAAGTTTGTAGATGAACTAGTATTAATGTCATCCAATTCAATGTCTTCAGAATTTGGAGGTGTTGTATTTTGTAAATGCTTTATTTTTTCCAATGATATATTCGAATCGACTAGTGCTTTAAGGGGATCTGTGACGGTTTTTAGCATTTTATCAAGTGACAAGTTCATAGAGTGTTCCTGGTTCTTCATTTGTTTAATTTTATTCTTTATAGAGTCTACAGACTTCATTAATTCTATTTTAATATTCTTATCCATGTTGTTTTATAACAAGTGTACTCAGCCAAAGAAGATATAATACTAAGTTAGATTTATATGTTATTTATTTATATAATTACACATTTTCGCTCAAAATTTAAAAAAGCTGTCTAAATTTTGTCTATACCTTCCATTGTTTAATGAGGAGTCTTTGCAAATACTAACAAAGATATATGGCTCTCTCCAAACTGTATTACAAATATTCTTGAATTGATTCCAGGACATATCTGAACTAACATGCTCTTCATAAATATGTTTCAAGTTTACATCGTCTTGTTTAAATATTATAAGAAAGTTTGCATTATCACGCAGCAACTGTTTCGGAATTTTAGAGTATGTTTTACATAAATAAAAGCAATCGATTTGTTTATGTCTACCCATAGAGAAGTAATTACGAATGTTTATTTGATTTTCAGATGCCACATCATCGAAAATAAATACAGAATTGGTTAGTGCTTCATCCGGGGCTATGACTTCTTTGTTATCATTAAATTCATAAAACTTAACCTGATGCACTCTCTTTATAACTTCTCGTAAGAACCTGTATTTTGGTTGAAAGTTAGTTTTCGAGTACAGGTAAAGATTTTTAAATTTTAAACCATTCTCATGTAACAATAAACTAAGCACTACGTTTGTTTTTCCACAATTCGAGGGACCGCATATAATACAACGAATCGTATTTGGTAACAGAATGCTATGCCTAATGTGGTTATCAGAGTCACCAAGATTTATATGATTGACATTAAGTGATGTGTGTTGTTTGATCAACTTCATTTTGACTATTATTTCAATTTTACTCATACATAGATATATAAAGCCTAAGTATAATAAAAATAAATGATTGAGATTGGTTTAAAGTTGTCATGCCAAATGTAAAGCGAACGTATTATTCGGTATCATTATACTTATCCATTTCAAGTTTATAACTGCTGTAAATAATATCTTAGTATGGTATTTATATTCGTGATTAGTGATCTTATAGATTAATAAAATGAAGAATACCGTAAAACCAAAACAAAAATAAAAAATCATGCATCAGGTATAAATGTTTTATTCAGATTACATATTTAAATACAAAAAAATCAACACTACCACTCACATAATTAATAATGTATGATAGACTTATACTAATTATAAACAATGATTATAATAACATTACAATTTATTTATATAAACATATTTATATTCAGAAATTCGTTCTCAAAATAAAGTTTCACAGTGCCCCCAAGGTAAAGTTTCAATTAGGTTCGTGAGTATATGTCTCTTATCATCAGTTCTATTTAATACTACTTTATGAATTTCTTGAGAGTATAGTACATGCTTGAGTGATTTAATTATATTCATTTTACATTTGAAATTGGCATTGGTTGTTAAAGCTTTACTGTAGTGAGATAATTTTAATCGATTAGTAACAGCTTTAGATATTCCTTTTGCTTTTGTGATGCGAGTTTTTGAAGTGTTTATACAATATAGTTTAGCTCTCAGTCCTACAAATTCGCTTATGATGTCACCCCCAAGTTCATCTTTAAATAGTCCTGGAACTTTAGTATTTACTCTTGGCATGCTGTAACAATTATCAGTCTGGAAATTACTTGTATCAAATTTTGCGACATCATTTTTTATGTCTTCATATATATTCTCTGTATTTATAAAATAAAGTAGGCTGTCTGTGTCTGTATAAAACAGTTTTGCACGAGTTTTATATTTATTTTTAATAAAGTTGTAGTGAAATTTATACAAATGTTCCTTTGCGAATTCTAGAACTGTAAACCCAGTGTAGGATGGGGCGATCTAAAATAATTTTTTCAGGAGTTAATTGAATAGCAACAAAATTTTCAGAAAATATCGCTACACTTTTCAGATTTGGTTTTGCAATTAATTTTTCTGCACCGTGGTGCTTGTTAGTTTTATTATTGTAATCATCCCACATGGTAACTAATTTGATATTAACCTGTTTGCGTCTATTTTCAATCGTTTTCCCAAATATAGCATTATTAAGGAGTTTGAAAAAATCTTTCTCAAATACGGTTGTTGAAGCTTGACGCAATGTAGTATTCAAGTCAATGTATTTTTGTAAATAATTTTCTTGTCTAAAAGTTAAAATACGGTGATTTTTTTTCAAAATTAGTCCATTCATTAAACATGCCTTTAAATGAACGTAATGTATTACATAGTTGAATTTGTCGTATAAATTTGCAATTAATTTAGGTGTTTTGCCTCCAGGAGGTATGAACCTCTCGGGCGCAAAAGGTAAATCACTGTGTGTATTATGTAAACTCTCAGGATATATTAAATCAACTTCTAAAATATATCCATATTCAGAATCATCTGATATTGATAACACATTTATTGTTTTAATCTCATCTGTTGTCAAAAAACGGAAATCTGAAATAGGCATTTTCTTTGTCATTGCGTAACCATATAAATTGTTACAGTCAAGATAAACCAAATAAGTTGTTTTTTGAGAAGCATCATAATTTGATAAATATTTATTATTAGCTTGAGCATGGCGAAGAGAACATTGTGCCAAGCCTCCACGTATTCCCTTTTCCAAAAATTCATACATTTCTAAACTATGAATTAATTCTAATTTAACGCCTGTGTACAGTAGCATCGCATCCCAGCTTAAACTAGGTGCAGTAATGTAATACGTTGGATCAAGTTGATAATGATCCAGACAAGTCTGTCTAAATTTTTCAAATACGTCAGAAAGAAGTAATACGTCGGTCTTTAAATATAAATCTGTATAGTCTCCAAGTGATTTAATATTAAATGACTGCCAAATAGATTGTGCATGTACGTATTCATCATCGCTAATATGTTGACAATTCAAACTGTTATAGAAGCAAACTTTCGATGGAAGTTGAGTCTCGTTATATTTTGAGTACGCATTCACATAATCATAGGGATAAATTCCTTTTTGTCGTAACAACTTTAACTGATTATAACTAATATCTGGAAATTCTTTTGTTAAATTAACAAAGTCGGTTTCATTCAAATTATTTACTAATGTGCTTAAACTTGAATTAAGAAATTGATAAGAATCTATGAACTTAACTTGAATTGGCCTTGATTTTAATGCATTCTTAGTATGGAGTACTTTTGTGAATGACATATACCTTTCTTTGGTTTTTGGTATAATTTTAAAAGCACCTTCATACTTTGATAATTCTTTTATAAATAGGTGAGAGTCATAGCCGGATAGGTTATGAAAAATAACAGGCACGAAAGGGCAAACTCTTAACATTAAATTACAATGAGAGTGTGCTGCGCCACGGTATTGTGATGTAATGTGATCATGATCCATTACTTTATCGTCTAAAAGCAAATAATTACAGATATGACATGTAGTGGCATTTTTGTAATCGTTTTCTTGGTCCTTAGTTAAAGGTGTCATAGGTATTTTATTTAATAAGATAGTGTGAATATACTCCAAATCTCTTATTAAATATTTTATAAACACTTCTACACAATCAGCTCCTCTATAAGTAACATACTTATTCAGATCCGTATTGTGTGAACAACAAATATAGTAACCAAAACATGAAGGTTCGTGAACCTTATAGGTACGAGTATTTTCAGTTACATTTATGTCGCAGTTTAGTAAAAGACTTTCAAAATCGGCGTATATAACAAAATTAATTTTTTGTTTTCTTTCGAAGTTCTTAAATTGAAGAATACTGTTTTTTTCAGGTAAAATTGTCATAATCTTTGGACACTTATTATGAGCACTATATTTCGTTTCACTCGTGAAAACTTGTAAGCATGTCTCACATAGGTACATTTTACCTTTATGTTTGCTTATTTGACGTTTGATCAATCTCAACAGATTTTTTACTAAGCAATAATGCCCGTTACCTTTCTGTTCAAAGTACAATAAATTGACATGCTGGTTTTTTCTTGAACTTGTCACATATAAAGGACCAGTAACCATGTTTTTATTATCCAATCCATATACATTAATACTTATGTGGGGATTTAAATTTTCAAATATTTTAATATCTTTACATGATGGGGGAAATCATAGACCATCTATATTTAAAACTTTTGAAAAATGTGGATATGAACTTATTCTGCAAACATTAATTTCGGTGGGATATAATGCTGCGACAATACTCCATAAAAAGCAGTTGTTATCGCTGTTTTTAATATTTAAACAACTTCTAGTTTTTTTTATTACTTGCGGCAAATCTATATAGGTTTTCGCCTTTCATAGGACAGTATTTGTTCATGTTAATTTCTAGATGACTTATACAGAAACAAGACCAACCAGAGTCACGATGTTGAAACTCTGAGAGCTTTCTGTCAAATGTATTTATTGTTTTCAAATACAATTCATTTATATCTGTATTATTATTATAAACAATTTCATATTTTGTGTTAAACGATTTAAGCTGTTGCTCATCAGATTTTGGAAGAATGAAATAAGCAAAAAGCTCAAAGTTTAATTTAACACAATTATGTTTTATCAAACAATCGCTAATTAGTCTTAAGACCTTATGCCGATTATCCATTAGGAATTCCTCAGGTGTTAGGTATTCCATTGATGGATTCAGTTTGTAACTTATTATTCTCTTTTTAAAAGCCGTGGCTATTATATCGATATTTTCAATTTCAGTTTTTATTATGCAATTAGATTTATGAAAATTCGTTTTCAAATGATACTGATATTCAATTTCAGGTATTTCAATGTGACATTTTTGACATATTATTCATTTGTCGTTGTTATTTGTTCTGATTCCGGATCTAGGTGTAACTGTAAGAAAGAAAGAAAAAAAAACAATAAAAATTAAATCAAATTTGGTGTATTAAGAATTATTACTAATACTTAAGTTCTATAATAACCGATAACATGATTTATTTATATGTATAAGTAAGTACCGCCTAGGGTTGCTTTTGCAATACTTATAATAGATTTACATCTTAGATCTATTTATTTATAGAGTACAAAAAAAATAAAAAATTGATTTATAAACATCTAAGCATTGCAATAGTGTCTATCTATAATAATGTAATCGTGATCTGCCAATTATTTATTACATAATTTTACTTTTAACCGATTTGATAACACTTGAATTATAAATATAATAATAATTATCTAATTATTAGAAGAGAGTAATACAAAAAAGTGTATATGTGAATAGGCATGTGTTATATAATGGGTTAAGTACCTACTTTTTTAATTAAGTACTATATCAATAATAGTTACTCACAAATGTTGGTGGGCACTTAACATACTCTTTTCGTGTGGCTATAATAAAATTAGACAAATGTTGCCAAGCATCTGTATTGTCAAAGGTTTGATTTTTAAGCGTGACAATTGCTTGGCGCCACCTATTAATTGGGGGGACTTTCTCTATTTCATCGCACCGGTATATTTTCAAATCAATATAGTGCGTTCCCGGCTTGTTTTCGTGGGTTTGGCGCGAATGGCCGTTTGCAAGGCGTCGTGTTATATATGAAGGTAACGGTGTTTTACCAGTAACTGCAGGGACCTCTTTCTCGTCGTCCTCGCTATCGGTTCCAAACAGATCGTACACCGTGCACTTCCTCGATGGCTTCTTTGAACCTGATGGACGGGGTGACGGTACGGCAGGCGTCGCGGAAGTGGACGGCCCTGGCATCGGACTTGCTCTCGATGGTGACGACCACGACCCTCGTGCCGGCTTCGTCGTGCGAGTTGATGCGTGCTTCCTTTTTCGCCCGTCGTGCTTCTTTTTTGGAACCTGAGGTTCCTCGTCGACGTCGGAGGGAAAAAGGGTCTCGGCGTTTTCGTGCGACCTGAAATGGAGTGAAACAAATAATTAAATAAATATGAATACTATCAAATAATTATTCAAGCGCACATCCCACTTTGATATGTCAGGTAGGTAAGTACACTATTAGGTACAATTAATTATTATTTTATTGTTATTGTCTATCTATCTATCTACACTTATTATTTAAATACATCTTTTTAGAATACTGAAACATAGCCATCGCAGCAATAATACCCTATTAAACCACAATACTATATCGCGCTAGATTAACTGAACAATATAAATAGAAGAGCAGATTGATTGCTATTACGAATATTAATAGCTCATTGCTCTATTCGGGGGATCGAACCCCTTGGCTCTTAGCTGTTGCTGCTACTAGTTACAATACATTTTGCTACGACTGCGTTAATAAAAGTAAGTTAATGTATATTTTATTAAAGAACTACTTACATTTTTCCTTATTGCAGGTTGATTCTTGGTAAGTACTTGATGTTAATCTGGAGCTCCTGGTAGCTGAAGTGATGTCCCTAATTCACTCTCCAATATTTATATAGCCGGGATCTAGTGAGGTTTTTCCATATATGTAATGCACGCGAGACCCTAAAATCCTGACTCAGGAATTCTTCACGGAACAAATGCTTTGCAATCATAACCAAATCTACAAATCTCAACCTTAAATCATTATATCTAAAGTGTACATTAATATTTGACTAGGTATAGTAACTACAGTCCAAGTCTTACATACTAGTTAAATACCGCGACTAGTGATAGTGATATAATAATATTAATTTAATTACAACATTATTTTTAATTTATTCTATACTAATTTGACGCAGTAAGAGAATTACCCGACTATGTCAAGCAAAAGACGGTGACATTACTGTTGAACATTACCTTTCTTTTGGTGAGTTTAAAATTATAAGTTGGAAAATAAGATAATAATAGCAGGCAGAACCAGGCGTAACAATAGTATGTCAATATTGCCATTTTGTTTTGATCCATCTCCTTGTATGAAATTAGAACTTACATTGCAAATTAGACATACTACTTACATGCGATGGTTTTGCTTGCTGAATCTTCTCAATAAAATGTATGAAAAAATTACAGTGAACAAACGTACAGTAGTCTTTATTTTATCAATATATATTTATAGTAAACAATAAAATGTTTGGCGCCGTGATGTCTGGAGGTTTCAATTTCATCATACCATTTTTGTCCTGGATATCAACATCTAACACAAATGTACGACTTTGAACTCTATTGATTAAAATTAAATTATTATATAAATGGTAAAAAATATATTAAAATCGTTCATTTCAATTTTTGCTCCTGCTGAGTTCTGAGTCCTGACTGGCTAAAACGGTAGCATTGCGTAATGTCGGTAAGTGTTTTTTATCTAACAATTAAAAATATTACATTATTTTTATGTACTTAAAACACCCGAATTGAGAACCTCCTCCTTTTTTAGAAGTCGGTTAAAAAACATATTAATTGATTGAATATTGTAGCAGCTCAAACATAAAATTAGATCCTTGACATCTGAGTTTTCAAATCAAACGTATGTTTGCAGGTTTAACTAATACAACACGACTCTAATTGCATTTTGTATTTTTATTTTAAGGACTCCGAAAACGACCTCTTCAACTTTGTTCCTATGAATATGGTGGCGGGACAGAAAAACGAAAAACAACTGAATCTGGAGGGGCCCAGCAGCAAACAGCTCAAGAGATGCTCAACAGCTGCATTCACCTGTGTAAAAAAACTTACGCGTGGTGCTAAAGTGATCAGGATCGAAGTTTATGATGTGGAAAATTTTCCTGATACCATAAGTTCGCTATGTAATTGTAATGCCGAATTGTGCGTGCAGCATGTAGTTAAAAACATATTCATGGACGATATTTATAAATCGGTTAAAGAAATTGCTGTAAAAGTATCAGATAACATGCTGTAAATAAATCATAATCCTTATTAAATGATAAAGTATTTTTATTTTACCTTTCACATAAGCACCCACGTTCTTTTACGTCACTAAGCAACGTCATGTAACTTTTAAGGCTATGAGTGTAAGGTTGATAGTTGAATAATACACGTCGCTTCGTGATTTATAAGAACTATACCTACATTATAAAACACATATAAAAATAGTTGATGTAGATATAGGTATGCACTCTCTAGTACAAATATCAATACTTCATCTACGTAACCCAGATCAACATTATCTTCACGCCTGTTATTTCTAGTAGGTAGGATCCAGTAACTTAGACTTTTCATGCGTAAATTGGGCATCATTTTAGGAGGTAGGTACTCGGCCTATACCTGTTTTTTTTTTCGTAACAGAAAATCATCAATCAGATTTGTATATGTGTAGGTTCTTTTGAGGATGAAATAAATAAGTAGGTAATACCTACATACCTTAGTAAGTATAATCAATTGATAGACAGTGACATAGTGACGTATATCAGAAATCTGATATAAGACGACATCGGAGAATGTTTGAGCGCATTCAACTATCAGAATTCTAATGTGCTGCATACCTAGGTGGTAGTGTGATGTGAACTATCAAATAGCTTGCATGGAGATAAGGATAAGCCACCGGTACGCTCTACTGATTATTTTATATTAATTACGAGAAAACACTCATTATCTTATATTCAAGTGTCTTATACTCATGATGAAGATGCTTGTATGTTAGTTCGACTTATCGACATACAGACTGTTCATAAAAAATCGGATGTAAGATCATGATGAATTGGTTGATGGATTGATGCCCGAAATACTTATTTGCGTTTTAATAAATTTTCACTTTATATTGAATAGTGAAAACTGTGAGTTTTAGGATCTGATTGAATGAGTGAGAATTGCGGGTTTCCAAATCTTATCTGATCTGGAAACCCCAATTCTTACCTACTCATATCAATAATTATGGTAGCTGGATAATTGGTGCTAATGATTGTAGTGAATAGCGAGCACACAAAAGACAATGTGCATATCTTTAGCTAATCCTAATTCGAAATTTTGTAAGGATGTCTTAATAAATGGAGTTTCTATTAGGGCCTTTATAGATTTTGGAAGTGAGAATTGCCTTTTTAGCTAAATCGGAGTCAGTAAAGAATAATGGGCAAAACGTCCCTAACCTTGTAGCACTCCCATCTACACACATCAAAAGTGTCTAAGGATCAAGCATTTTTATGCGGATTTCTTGAGATTAAGATGTGGCTTTGTAATAAATTTATGATTTTATAAATTTATATGGATCGTTTTTGGTGCATTTCATAATTTGAATCAGGAACTGTGAATCAAATTCGAGTAAAAGATGAAAATCAGCTGTCAATATTTTCCCTATAAAAACATACAACGCATTGAAGACATTATTAGTGCTACTGTTTCCCTACTACTGATTAAAACCAACGTTATTATGGAGCGGCGACGTCATTTAAGCAGGGAAGAAATGCTCAGAGCCGTGGGAATGATAGAAGCTGGTTCCCGGCAACGTACTGTGGCTTTAGCTCTGAATACAAGTCAGAGTGTTATCAGTCGACTTTGGACACGTTACCGAAGCACTGGTACCGTGGCTGAGCGCCATGGAGGACGGTATCGCTGCACCACACGGAGACAAGACCGATACATTCAAATCTTAACTCGAAGAGCTCCAACAATAACCGCCATGATGTTAGCCGTGAGGCTTCATCACTCTTCAGGGAACTTAATTAGCGACCAAACAGTCAGAAACCGCTTGCATGAAGTGAACCTTCATTCCCGAAGACCGCTACGGGTACCACCTATAGCAATGCACAATCGTAGGATTCGATATCAATGGGCTCTTGAACACAGAAATTGGGCAGAAGAACAATGGCGTTTCGTGTGCTTTTCTGATGAGTCTCGTTTTGGTATGAGACCGGATACAAGACGTATACGACACTGGAGAACCCCTGGACGCCAACAGCGATTAAAATCCTGCCAGGAAGTCCATCCTTATAGTGGTGGAACCATCATGGTATGGGCGGGTATTTGGATCGGCGGAAGAACTGAGTTGATTTGGATCAGAGGCAACCTCAACGCTCAAATTTATGCTGAGACGATTGTATCAGACGTCATCGTTCCTCTACAAGTGCAAATCGGTCCCTTATTTCAGTTAATGCATGATAATGCACGACCGCACACCGCAAGAGTTGTAAGACAGACTCTCGCCGCAGCTGACATCAATGTCCTGCCCTGGCCTGCTCAGTCGCCAGACTTGAACCCGATTGAGCATGCATGGGATATGCTACAGAGAAGAGCTCTGCCGAATATGGAGGGTATCCAGTCGCAAGAAGACCTTTTTTTGTTGTTGCAACGAACATGGGCGGCCATTCCACAGCGTGATTTGGATGAACTCATTTTGAGTATGCCAAACCGATGTTCTTGTGTTGTTAGTGTTCGCGGTAGAAACACGGATTATTAATTGTTTAAGTTACCCAATAAAATTTTAAAGAAAACTGTTATTTCAGTCTTTTTTTCGAACTTTTGTGTTAGTGGTTCAAATGTCAAAAATCCCTTTATTAGGAAAATGGCAAATTTCTTTATTAATGCAAAGGTGACTTGGTTTATCGTTACTGTGACAAACGAAAACACTTTATTTTATGAATCCTTAAAGAAAATTTTAATTAATATCAATCAGGAGAAAAGTTATTGCAAAAATATATGTTGATCCCTAGACACTTTTGATGTGTGTATATATCAAATGAAAGTACTTGAAAAGTGTAATATTTCATTGTATGACAGCAAACCTGTAAAATATGGTGGAAAAATGTTATTGAGACTTAGAAATCAAAATACAAACGCTACATAATTTTAGATAGAATTCATGTATTTTCAATTTAATTTAATTATTTACATTTATTTAATTTTAATTATGTACTACTGCGTCGATGTTTAATATTTTACAATAAACAGCACGCGGCGAGACGTACCGGTAAAACGGGGCTATTTGGGTTTTAAGGGGCTATTTGAGACGACCCAGAATTTCGAACAAAAATATCGATAACTGTCGGTTGGTGTATGGTAAAATTTATTTTACAAACTCTAGCAACATTTTGATCATTTAAGTCAAATTGTCACCTGTCAGTGTCAGTCTTTTTCACAGTTTAGTTCCAAATTTTATTGAAAGAGTCAGAGACCGTTTTTTCTTCAAAAATTTAAGTGTCAAAACTTCTTCCGCAGTGCAAAATTCTAGCAGGTAAGAGTGTGGATGTTTTAAAATTACGATTATATAAAGTATTACGATGTTTCTTTGCTAAATAATAATTTAGTTATGCTTATAGTTTTTGATTTATTATTGAAAATGTGTCTGGGGCTTTTCGGGACACCGATGCGGGGCTTTTTGAGACAGTGTCCTAAATAGCCCCCTCACTTTCGTGCATTTGTAAATAACCTATTTTAAATTATTATTTTAATTATCATTATATATTTGTAAGGTTTATTGTGGGTTTCAGGTAAAACACATTCGTATAATGGTTCGAAAATATACAAGAACATTTAGAAACTTGAGAAATGGTAAACGTTTCATGCCGTACATCTCCTATACTCATGATGATTTGAACAAGGCATTATCAGACGTCAAATCTAAAAAACTGTCTACCAGAGAAGCGGAACACAAATATGGCGTCCCCAAAAGTACAATTAACCGTCATTTAAAAGATAAAAACTTACTTTATTCAAGACCAGGGCACCCTACATTATTTTCAGAGGTGGAAGAAAAAACATTCGTCGATTATGTTAAGCATATGGGAGAATGGGGATTCCCCTTAGATCTAATGGATTTGAGAGTCTTCGCCCAAAAATTTATTACATACACGGATTACATATCCGTTTTCCATTGCTGTCCATATTAGCCCCAATTATGCGATATTTGGGACCGACACATCTTTATTTCTTTTTTCAGTTCCTTTTGTAAGTAGTTATTTCAATCGTTTTTATGCATAAGTAAGGGGTTTTCCAAGACCCATATAAATTATTTACCATAGCATTTTATGCAATATGAACAGGATACTTGCTAAAGTATGTCAAAATGTGTCCCAAGTAGCCCCGTTTTACGGTATTAGTAAGCGAGACAGACAGAATCAGTCAAACAAAAGCGCGCGCGCAGTAACAAAGGCATTTTATTGCCTTGCGGTTCAACCGATTTCCTAGTACTCACGCACGGCGCCAGGCACATTATCGTTAGCCGACAAGGATGCACCTATATAAAAAAACGAGACAGGTTGAGATGCCGACGTTATCCATGTTATAAACACACTCAGTGCAGGTCTTGTGCTTATGCGTCGTACACGTTTCTGTATTTTTACTATTTTGACATCGATTCCCTCACTAACTTCAGCAAGTCAATCGATTTTTGTGTGCCTTGGCGATTGGATTTGTCGACTATGGAAGTGGAAGAAAGACGTGAACTATGTGTTACGTGTTCGCGATCTGTCCTTCGAGTCAGTACTCGTCATGTGTTATTACGAGAATACATAGAAGATCGGCCCGGATTTACAGAGTTTATAATGGAACACATTAATTTAGAACAGGTCAGTTGTAATATCATTCTATTCTAATACACTTTATGAATTTCTGAAAAACGATTAAGGGAGTTAGATATAAATTATTTCTTGTGGTATGGTTAAAATGTGTTTAACGAGTATTTAAAATACGGCTAAGTTAGGTATACAAGCACTTCGCTAGAACGCTATGGGACGCGATCATGATGTCATTTTACAATTGCGTTTAAATAGATGTCGATATACAGGCTGGCCCAAAAGTCGTGGATCAAACGCAACTGGGGTTAGGTGGGGTCATCAGCTGCAAAAAGTTGTTCTACGGGAGGTCCTTAAGGTCAACCCCTGCAGAGTATAATTTATTTTGAGTTTTTATGAGAAAATTTACTTTTTTTAACTAATTCTTATTGAAATTCGAAAAAATCTACATCCTGTATCTTTTTTATAATTTTCACTAGATTGGTACTGATGAGTACTTGCCTTAGACATGCTATTTATGGTTGTTTATTGGGTGTGTTGAAGATAATATTAAGTTTTACGAATTTTTTTTTCTCAAATCATAACTTTTCATTTACTTTGGACCCCACTGTGAAAAAAAAATACTCTACCGAAAAATGACCCTGTGTTACAAGTTTTGGCGCATTTAATAGGGATTCTGAAAAGGTATTACACATGGCCATGAGTGGCTCTAATATCTTTCTAGGACGAAAAAACAAGACAACGATTGTGAAATAATTGTTTTATTAAGCAAAACATTTTACAATAAATGCTCAAAATTCCTGCCTCTGACCATAATACATAATCTGCACCGTCTAATAAAATTCCTCCGTAACTTACGGAATGCACCTCTGTTGTTAGTAACTTGTAACCTAGTTCCAGAAGAAAGAATAGCAGAAATGTGACTGCAACATGATGGCGTCCCGCCTCACTACGCTCGAGCAGTTAGAGATCATTTGAACGAGCGCTTCCCCAACCGGTGGATTGGTCGAGGCGGAGATATTGCGTGGCCACCCCGGTCGCCCGATTTAAATCCATTAGATTTTTTTTCTTTGGGGCTATTTTAAAGAAATAGTTTACCAAGGAGAGAACAATAGCCAACAAGAACTACGTAAAACTTAATATTATCTTCAACACACCCAATAAACAACCATAAATAGCATGTCTAAGGCAAGTACTCATCAGTACCAATCTAGTGAAAATTATAAAAAAGATACAGGATGTAGATTTTTTCGAATTTCAATAAGAATTAGTTAAAAAAAGTCAATTTTCTCATAAAAACTCAAAATAAATTATACTCTGCAGGGGTTGACCTTAAGGACCTCCCGTAGAACAACTTTTTGCAGCTGATGACCCCACCTAACCCCTAGTTGCGTTTGATCCACGACTTTTGGGCCACCCTGTATATGAATAAATAATATTATTTATAATGTCTTGTGTGCATCAAATGAATGAATGAGTTTGTGAGGTCAGTTATTGAACTTACAACCCACTTATTAAAAAGAAGAAGAATGAATGAAATGTAAAGTCAGTGGATTAAAATATGAAAATATTTTTGTCTAAGACTATGTTGCTGTTTTTTAGGCTGTCCTCAACGAAGTACAGTATATGTGCCACCGCTGCTGGGTTGCAGCAAATCGCCAAGAGGAACATTTACAGCATGTACAACAACAAGATAATCAAGTAGGTGGAGAAAACTCGCAGGAGAGAGTAATTCCAACTTATAAAAGACTAGCAAATACCTCAACTCACTGTGCTTTCATGGCTGCGGAAATGAAGATCTGCATAGAGTGCCCTTGTTTTTAAAAATATACTCATTAGTAGAACACAAGTTGTACGTTCCTCTAAGTGCCAGACTTTATCCCCTCCGCTGACTTGGTAGTGAACGGTCGTGTTTTAGTGAGCTCCGCAAAAATAATAAAAAAAAAGTGTTTATAGCAATCTTGCCTTCTAATAATTTGCTTTAACTTGAAGTATACCGAAATTCTGAGTTTCATACGTAAAATCTCATGTGTAAAATCAGTTCAAGTGAACAATAAATGCTAAACAAAGTATAAAAAGTGGCTATCTTTACTGGTGAATCTGTGCGTACCCACAAATACTTAACTAATTACTTACCAAACCTCTGTTAAAAATCGCCGAACAACTCTTCACAGAACTATAATTTTGCGTCGTTATTTCAAACACAGATAGCGTGTTACGAATTGTCTCGCCTGCCATGTGAAGGGGCTCAAGTTCGAGACCAGCCAACTGACCTACTCTTTTTGTGTTTTTGGATTTTGCTCTATTTGCACGTGAAGGGGCTCAAGTTCGAGACTAAACTAACATTCTCTTTTTGTATTTTTGGATTATACTGAATATGGCTGTACAGCGGTCGCCAACGAGTTCATTACCTGAAAAATCCCCTGCCTTATTGCATTACGGATCAGATTCAGCGATAAATAAAACACCAATTAAAGATACTGATGACAGTGACTTTTCGAACATTACACAACGCGGTAAGCGAAAATGTATGAAATCAGAAATTGACCAGGACCAACTGTCAAATGAATCTATAGAGGAAATAAAGTCGCAGAATTCAAAGATTCAGGACTCGGTCACATCTTTATCTGAACACTATGATAAATTGAAATCCCATATCGACCAGCTAGAGGCCCAACTTGATATAGAACGGAAAAGCAATTCGCAGTATCTTACAACATTGGAGGACCAACTCGAACGATTGGAACGCAGTGCGAGATCATCTTGCGTGGAAATCCGAAATATACCAGTGACAAAGCCTGAGACCAAAGAATGCTTATTAGATACCGTTAAGAAGGTCGGTTCTGTCCTTAATGCTCCAATACATGCTCACGAAGTGAAAGACTTATATCGCATAGGACCAAATGACTCAAACACCAGAACCATTATCGTGGACTTTGCTTCCAACCTTCGTAAGGAAAATTTTATTCGTATGTTTAAGGATTATAATAAAAAACATAGTAAACTTTCCACTGAACATCTTAATATAAGTGGACCGGCAAAACCCATATTCGTTTCAGAAAATCTTACACCGAAAATGAAACGACTCCTGTTCTTGGATAAAGACTTTGCCAGCAGCAATGAATCGATCGATTCTGCTGGGTAACCAACGGAAAAATATTCCTTCGCAAAAAAGAGGGGGCTTCACATATTTTGATCAAAAATGAATTGGATCTACCAAAATCTGCCGACCCAAAATGACTAGTCGGTTATGATATCCCTATCATCCACATCTCTCATGTTCTTGCAGTCATTAGTTTGGTCTGTGAGAACGATTGTTACAGGCTGCGTTTTTTTGTACTTTTCGTTTATGTTATTTAATGTACTTTTTTCATTTATGTTATTTCTCGTTTTTTCATTTAAATTATGTCTCGTGTTATTTTTATATAAGATATTTCTTGTACTTTTTCCAGTTCTCATTGCACAAATACTAAATGGTCATACTAAACATACACATGAATACACAATACACACATGCATACTCATATACACACACAAAACTTACTGCGAGGGGAACGTGATGGCCGAGCCCTGTGTTACACTCTCTCTTTATAGTAATAATCTAGTAATCATTAAAAAAATTTTTGTTTTTTACCAGACCAATCTGGCTTCTCCATGTAATAATATTATGGTGTAACGATAATTCAGTTATTAATGATGATATTGAACATGTCTCGGTCTCAAATTCATTCATGTGTGCCCCGGAGCAATGTGTAACATACCTAAATAATACCGCTTGTGGTTTAAAATTTTTCCACTTAAATATAAGAAGTTTAGGCAATACCGCTAACTTCGATAACCTCCTTATTCTATTAGATAGAATTAAAGTACAATTTGACGTCATTGTACTCACGGAGTGCTGGCTAAGCAAATGCCCCTTTCTTCCTGGGATTTCTGGCTTTGAATCTTTTAAGTCTGAATATGCTAACCAAAATGAAGGTGTTGTCGTTTATACAAGGCGGACAATGGGTTTCACAGTAGAGACACCGGTCTTTCGTGGCGCTAATTGTTTGATTCTCAGATTTGGTTCTGATGTAGCGTTAGTATCAATATATCGATCTCCTTCACACAGAAATATCCAAAACTTTATTGATAGTTTAGACCTTACTCTAAACTCGCTTAAAACTTTCAAGACTATTATTATTTTAGGAGATATTAACATAAATATATCACCCGATAATGCTGACGCAAATTCTGATACTTGCCTGAACTTAGTTGCATCGCATGGAATGCTGCCCGGTCATCCCTTCGCCACGCGTAAAAATAGTTGCTTAGATCACGCGATTATTAAAACCAACAAGCCTACTATTGCTTTGGTTGTGGACTCTTTCATTACAGACCATGCTCCAGTAATAGTTGTCTGCAACCATAAAATTAATTTCCCAAAATCAGTTATAACATCGCGTCGGGTTGATGTAGGTGCTTGCGTGGTCGAACTTGAAAGAACCGACTTTTCAAGTGTTCTTGACAGCAATGATGCAAACAATGCTGCTACCCAATTAGTGTCCATAATCTCCACGGTGGTTAATAATAATACTTGCTCTGCTGTAATCTCTAGTAAAAACGGAATTATTAAACCCTGGATTACGCCCGGGCTTTTGAGGTGTATTCGTAACCGTGACAAAATGTATCGAAAATGTAAAAGAGATCCCGACAACTATATTCTTAAAGTGACTTATACGCGCTATAAAAAAATCTGTAACAACCTACTAAAAAGATTAAAACGCCAATACGAATACGCAGAATTTCAGAGGCACCGTAAGAACCCAAAGGCTACCTGGAAACTTATTAAATCTATTTCTAACCTTAAAAATAACAAATCATCAGCTAGTGAACTTTTATCCTTGAGGGCTGACCCCTCCCAGTCTCTTGATGCAGTGAACCATTTCTTCGCAAATGTAGGGAAAACTTTGGCATCTAAAATTACGCCTGGGTTAGGTAACACTCAAGCTGCTTCTGAACCTTATGCGAGTGCCAATCCTGGCTCAATGGCCATCTTCAGTACGGACGTTGATGAGTTAGAGCGAATCGTTTTGGGTCTTAAGCAAGATAGCGCTGTGGGTTGGGATGGCATATCTGCTGTTCTAATTAGGGCTGCTAGGCACATCCTTGTCCCAATTGTGTGCCATGTTTTTAACCTCGCTCTCTTGTCGGGGGTCTTCCCCACTGTTTTCAAAAAGGCTGTGGTACACCCTATACACAAGAGCGGAGACAGAGGCAGTGTCAACAATTATAGACCTATATCCGTTTTGACTACCCTTTCAAAGATCCTTGAAAAAGTCCTTAACAATAGACTCTTAAACTATCTTAATTCCCAAAATATTCTCGCCGCGAATCAATATGGTTTTAGATCAGGAAAAAATACAGATACCGCTGTTTTGGAACTAACTGGTACTATTGCTAAAAAACTAAAAGAAGGACTAAAAACGATTGCAATCTTTCTTGTTCTTTCTAAGGCTTTTGACACTGTCTCTGTCCCCCTCTTGCTCACTAAGCTTCAACAAATTGGCATTAGAGGCTTGTCTCTTGATATTTTCAAGAGTTACTTGAGTGACCGTTCTCAGGCTGTTAAGATAGGTAACTTTACCAGTAATGAAGAGGTCCTCAGTTACGGAGTCCCTCAGGGTAGTGTCCTTGGACCTACCCTTTTTTTAATTTATATAAATGACCTCTGTAAAATGTGTTTAATAAATTCTCAAATGATAATGTACGCAGATGACACTGTAATACTTGTTCATGGCAATGATTGGCTTGAAACTCGTTCCTACGCAGAATCTGCCTTGCAGATGGTTATGAAATGGTTAACTAGCAATCTCCTTACCTTGAACCTGGACAAAACTAAATTTATCACGTTAGCACCAAGAATAGCGTCCCAACCGGCTTCACCCTACAGCCTAACTGCACACAATTGCTGTTTGATAACTAACACTTCCTGTAGCTGTAAATGTGATTATGCGAACTAACAATATAAAATATCTTGGTGTTATTATCGATAGTACTATGTCGTGGAACGAACAGATTGGGTCACTGGTGACACGGGTCAGGAAATTAATATTTGTGTTCAAAAATTTGAGATCTTCTGCAGACTTTCGTACTCTGAAAATAGTTTACTCTGCCTTGGCGCACTCTATCATAACCCCACCACTCACACTCTATCTCTATTGTATAGCGGTTTGGGGTGGCTCTGGTAAGTGTTTAATGCTTAGACTGAAACGGGCACAGAGGGCAGTTCTTAAGGTTATGGCTCACAAACCTATTCGTTTTCCTACCATCGAACTCTATGCTCTCTGTAAAGTGCCTACAGTGAGGCACGCATTTTTCCTAAGCACTATACTACGCAAGCACTCGGAACTTACCTTTGACCCTAATCACAGTTCAAAAAAACGAAGGGCAGACATAGTGTGCCAGACTGTGCCGGCCAATATTGTGTTGGTGAAACGTCAGTATCACTACGCGAGGTATCGGGTATCTACCCGATACCTCGCGTACAAGACTTTACTTATTATTAAACAGGAAAAACAGTATTCTCGAAAATTGATATAAAAAAGGCCTATTACAACGTATTGATAAACCCCGATGATATCTGTAAAACTGCAATTACTACACCATTTGGGTTATATGAATTTGAACGTTTAACTTTTGGGTTAAGAAATGCCGCGCAGACATTTCAACGCTTTATGACAAATACAGTTTTAGTAGGCTTAGATTTCCTATATTGTTACGCGGATGATATTTTAATCAGTTCAGTAGACACTAAAGTACATGCCAATCACCTAGAACAAGTATTTCAACGGTTAAATGAGTACGGAATTACAATTAACTTAGAAAAATGTAAATTCAATGCTGCTAGTGTAGAATTTCTAGGATATCAAGTATCTACAGCAGGAATCAAACCATTGGAATCTAAAGTACAAGCAATTGTTGACTATCCTAAACCGCAAAATGTCAGCCAATTTTCTGAATATTCATGAAAAAATGTCGACAATGAACTTCAAAAGGGGGGTCTATCTATAACATTTTTCATGTTATTCAATTTTTAATGTTTTAAGTAGAGTTTGTAGATTTGCTTTCTATTTTTTGACACATCTCCGAAGTTTATGGGTCGATTTGGATTCTGTTTATTATTTCCAAAAGCTTGTGAGTTATTTTAACAGGTTAATTAACATTTTTACTAAAAATTATCGACTACGAAAAAAAAGACGGAATCGAAGTTTTTTTTTCGGTAAAAAATTGTGTATTTATTTTAAAAAAACTAGTGTAAGTAAAAACAAACAAGCAATAGCCAGATTTTTACTTAAAAAAATAAAAAATACAAGAATTTTAATTAATTAGATTTTAGAAATGGCCCCCACCCTCCTGTAAACAAACTAAAGCCCTCATGGCAACACTTTTTATTGTACGACGTAATTCTTCACGGTTTCCTTTCATTTCCGCAGCAGCAGCAAAAATCCTAGCCGTTAATTGCTCGCGGCTTTCAATGGGCACGGCATACATTTTTTGTTTCATGTAGCCCCAAAGATAAAAATCTAAGGGTGTAAGGTCGGGAGATCGCGGCGGCCAAGCAATGGGACCTCCTCTGCCAATCCATCGCGGATAATGTTGATTTAAATAATCACGATCTAGTCGTGCGAAGTGTGCTGGAGCTCCATCTAATTGCAGATACATCCGCCTTCTTGTTTCCAGCGGTAATTCCTCCAAAAGCAACGGCAACGTATTGACTATAAAATCTAAAAATGCGTGTTGATCTAGTCTGTTTGGTAACACGAAAGGGCCAATAAGTTCATCGTCAATCATTCCAGCCCATACATTTATGGAAAATTGAGTCTGGAAAGTTGTTTCTCTAATGACGTGTGGATTTTCAGTGGCCCACACATGAAGATTGCGATGATTTGTTATACCCGCCCTTGTAAACGTGGCTTCATCTGTCCACAAAATCTTCCTCATAAAATGGAGATTAGCTCTTTGCTGTGCAATTATCCAATTACAAAAAACAGATCTCGCACCGTAATCGACATTTCCCAAATGTTGTGCACGTCGGAAATGATAAGGATGCAGGCCTTCTTTTTTGAGAATTCTCCAAACTATTATTCTTGGTATACCTACTCTTATCGATAGGAGACGAATACTTAGCATAGGGTTAGCGCGCACTAATCGTAACACATCCTCTTCCACGTCTACATCAACAATCACGCCGGGCTCATTTCGTTGCGGAAATAATCCTCTTTCGCAAAAATTACGATGTACGGCAATGAAGGATCGGTACCCAAGTACTGGTCTACTTGGATATCGACGTCTGTACTCTTCGACAGCAGCGCGTGCATTTCCATTACAAACACCGTAAATGAAATGCATGTCAGCCACATGAGACGGCGGTAGATCACGCAATCGTACCATTGCAATGATACGAGTAGTTCAGTTTGCTTAAACAAACTTTCCTCACAAGATTAAGTAGTGCACAAATCACAAAACACGTAGCGTCACGGGGTCAGTAATCAAGCGACTGAATGAAGTAACGCTAGCCGACAAGGGTGTGCACGTGGTAGGGACGCAATTGTTAAAAAGCTGTTTCTAGGAACCGGTTTCTACCTGAGCGACCCTTTTTATTTGAATAGTTGCAAATGTTCAACAAGTTGTTTGCTAGTTTTTTTTTAGAGATAGGTATTAGTAATATTCTGTGAATTTTTAGCTGTTAAGTAGTAGATTACAAATAATGATTAAAAAAGTCGTCCTATCGGGATAATTTATGGACTTACACTAGTTTTTTTTAAATAAATACACAATTTTTTACCGAAAAAATTACTTCGATTCCGTCTTTTTTTTCGTAGTCGATAATTTTTAGTAAAAATGTTAATTAACCTGTTAAAATAACTCACAAGCTTTTGGAAATAATAAACAGAATCCAAATCGACCCATAAACTTCGGAGATGTGTCAAAAAATAGAAAGCAAATCTACAAACTCTACTTAAAACATTAAAAATTGAATAACATGAAAAATGTTATAGATAGACCCCCCCTTTTGAAGTTCATTGTCGACATTTTTTCATGAATATTCAGAAAATTACGGGCGGTCACATGCGCATGGGCGACATTGTATTTATGTAAACTGTATGTATTCTTCTGAAAAGCGAAATTCATACTTTTCTGGATATACATATATGTAGGTTCCGTCAACAAGTACAATAGCTTTTGGTTAGGTTTTAGGTTTAAAGAATTTATTCTCATAAGAACAATATATAGGTTCACTTACAATGAGATACAAAGTAATTGCTTAAATCTAAGTGAAATACATTTTGCCTCAGGTGCGTGTTGGTGAAGTTATACAAATAAATATTAGGTAGGTAAGAAGTTGCTAACATTAATTGATAGGTTGCGGTATGACTACATTTTATGAATGTGATTTTTTAGTTTCCTTTTGAATGAGTTAATGTTGTTACAGTCTTTTACGTCATTTGGCAGGTCATTATACAGCTGTGCTCCTTCGAACAATATGGTTTTTTTACCATAGTTAGTACGAGCTTGTCTTCGTTGTAATTTATTTTTATTTCTTAGGTTGTGTGATATTGTTTTTTTGTGTAATTGTAAATTGGATTGTATGCTGTTTGTGGTGATTTTTTTTATTAGAATGCAGGTGCCGTATGTGTATAGTTGTGCGAGATTTAATAATTTAGTTTTTTCAAATAGTATTTTGGTTGGAGTAAGATAGTGATAATGGTGTAGGGTTTTAATAATTTTATTTTGGGTTCTTTGCAAAGGCATCAGGATAGTTTTTGCGGCAGATCCCCATAATTCGATAAGATACTCGAGATGTGATTTTACTAATGAGTTGTATACTGCCGTGATAATAAAGAAGGCCTTAACTACGTCAACGTTGATTCCGAGATAATTGAAGTTTTATCTAAAATTAAGGCCCGCGATTTACTGAATGGTTTTAGTTAGTGATTCTGGTTTTGTAATTCGTCAAAAAATATAGGCTGTATTTTGAACCATAAGTTATTTAAATTATTATTACGCGTAATTATTTTATTTTAATTTTTCCCTTTTGTTTTAGCAAAAAAATTATAATAAATTGTGTCATACTTATCTGAAAGGGCGTAATTGCGTAAAATGTAATTATGGCTTTTCATAGAAGAAAATCGATCTTCCTAAAGCCGACATCCTTGCATGTAAAGCCTTAAATGTGCAGTTGCGACTTTTTTTTATAGTAAACTAAGTTACAAATCGTTTTTAAAGCAGGCATGTCAGCATACCTATGCTGACATGCCTGCTTTAAAAACGCAGCTGCAGAATGGTAGAAGACATTGGTCTAAACAACGTTTGTTCTAGCAAAACTGTGATTCAAATGTCACCGTGTATAGTTATAGGAACTTCAAATAGAAGTGAGCCTAATAAGGCACTGAGAATCACTTAGCTTAATAAACAAACGTAAACAAAAACATTTCTAACATATTTTTTTTTCTCTTTAACGCTAGTAACAATTAAGTTTTGTACCTAGTCAGTCTTCCCGGTCTACCATAAGGTCTACAGCAGCGTTGTTCGTATATAAACTTTGCCAGAACAACATTCTATTGGCTGGCATTAATGGTCCTAATCTTTGTATTATATAATTTTTGCGTTCACTCGTTATTCCTCTGGGTTCTGTTTTTTGCACATGCGCTGTAAATCCTTTTTTGGTGACAGTTTTTTTTCAAATATTCTAATTGAATGTAATCGTTAGTGCTGAAATCAGTTTTGTAAAACAAACACAAGGTTCCTTTTTGAAATTGTATCTCGCTCATATCACGCAAATATGCTCGTGGGTTAGATTGTTGAATTCTGGCAGTAAATGTATCGTCGGCTATTTTGAAAAAGTCTGTTACAGCCAACTTCTTCACAACAGTTTTCCTATTATTTGTTGTTGCAACAGCGTCCGCAAAATCGTCAAAGTCATACACCTTTTTCTTTTTCTTCAAGGCATGTTCTACTTGGTGAAATTCATCAGCGGACATAAAAGTATGGCCTCTTTCAAAATACTTCAAAAGTGCTGATAGACGTCTAGTGAGAATTTATAAATTTGGTCATGAATGAAAACAATGTCCAATTTTTGTTTTGCGCAGCGCAATTATCGAGCCATAAAGTTATCTTATTTACGTCTCTAAAGTGCATCAAAAACGCTCTGAATGCACATCTGATATCGTCGTTCTTCCTGCCCGAAATGCCTTCATGCCATATAGCAGCAAAAGAGATAATGTCTGATGTCTTATGCCCTAACGGCACAAAACTTTCATTGAATACCACCAGGCGAGGGCAAAATAATACCAACTTAAACATATCAATTTTAGGTAACATTATTACCTTTTGCAGGTCCACGGAGAAATAACCTTCACTTGCTGCACCAGATTTTGCATTTTTGCGATCAACGTCATAAGCTTGCCTTGCTAAGATATAACGTTCGTGATGCTTGTCATAGGTTTTACAAGTGTCACAGTTTCTGTGACGCAATTCTTTTGGGTTTGGGTTGTGAATCTCAAACTGCTCACAAATTTCACATCCGTCATGGCCAAGCTTCGCAAAAGAAGTGTTCATTTGTTTTACGGTTTTTCTGTACATATCATATGAAATAGATTCCTCGGCATGATTTTGAATGTAGTCATTGTACATGAATGTATTGATATTTCAGAAGAGAGGTACCATTTATTTGGCGCATGCTCTCTTCTGTAGTGAGAAATAGTTGGTTTAAAAGACTTAATATGAGCTTTGATGAGATCATGATTTTATCGAAGTTTTTTTTTGTTATGACCTCGTCCGTCACTTATAGGTACTTCGTCTTGTTTGTTCACAACATTTCTTACAGCCTTATCGTTGGTCTTGCAGTAGCCAAGAGTTGTCAAGAAAAATACTTTGAGCAACGCGGATTCAAAATACCCACTCCCGCACGTGTGTCCCTTCAAAATACTTATATGAAAAGCCCTTATTGCGAAGTTAGGGCATATTATTGTAATACATTTAAAGGTTTTGCTTAGTTAAAAAGCCCTAATTTGTAAATCGATTGTTTTTTTTGTGTTTCGAATTTTTCACATAAATGAGGTTATGTGAAAAAAGTGTCGATACAAAAGTTGTAGATCTTTTTATTACCCACAACTTTGCCATTTAACTTTTTTTCATAAGACTTGCAGTTTTACCAGAAATCGAGATTAACCGTTTTTTACCCTTAAAAACTCACCCCCTCCCCCTTCCCGACCTCAGATCGCCCGTAATTAATTTTTCCTTTTGTTTTTGTTATATTCTCTACCTTTTCCATTGGGTATCATCCTACTATAATTTTTTTTGGTCTCAAAAATTATTGACCCTGGTCTATTAATGCCATCCATGCCTACGGAATAGAAGTCAAAATCGGTGGAACGGACTGTAATAAAACGGTTCGTTTCAATGTCTCATCTTATTGTGAATGGAATATGGTGCGGTCGCTGCGGCCATGCGGCATCACATAGGATATGGTGAAAATTGGAGAGGCAGTGAAAGTGTTCATAAATAACCTATATCTATAGACCCGATAGAGAAAGGAAAATATTAAAGTGGATTAATACATATAAATTGTAGTTTGACATATTTGTTATTAGTTATTACAAATTATTTTTGTAAATACTGCAATACCAATAATACATTTTCTAAACCAAACAAACAGAAGATATGAGTACTAAAATTAATTCTTGTCAATAATAAAATAACAATTCAATTCAATAACAAAGAGCTCACGCCGCGCTGGCCGTGCCCATTAAAAACTCGTCTCTTATCAGAAACAAGTGAGCATAGTACGCTCCTAGTGTGAGTGTCACACATTCTATACATGATTATACTAATACGAACACCACTAAAATACGCTTTGTGCATCCTATTGGTCAAAACTTGTGCATTGTGCGATCGAGTCGTGAGTCGTGCTATGCGATTATCGCCTTTCAGGTGAGCATGCGGAAGTTTGGCCGATAGTACATACTAAGAGTACTAAGATTATATAAAAACGATACGTAGAATTTATTTCATACCTAGGTAATTGAAATATCCAGACATTCCACCTAAATTAGTTTTACATTCTCGCTCAAAAATAGAAGTTGGTCAATTTTTTTTGGAGCCTATCTATTTCGTCTATCATTATAGTTATCATGCCAGCTTTACTAAACATTCTTTCAGATGGTACTGAAGTTGCGGGCATGTTAAGGTACTTACAGGCTAGTTTATATAGGTGTGGAAAAGTATTAGAGTGCATTTTCCAAAATTCGAAGGGATTCTTTTTACGATCGAAATATGGCATTTCAAGGTACTGTTTTATATTGCATATGGCATTGGTACTAGGAGTGATAGTTGAACGAATTGCGGAAACTTTTTGGTCAAAATCACTCCACAGTTCGTCATCATCTTTTTCTTGGGTAGAAAGGGTTCTTCTTGATGTGGCAGTTGTTGGTGTAAGGCATTGGCGCAGATATATTTTCAGAACTACTAAATTATAAATGATTTTATTTCTGTAAGTAGGTTTGTACGAACACTTTTACACGTCAATCATATTTTAAAAACTAGATGAGGTCGGCGTTTCCTATCTGACTACTCTGAGAAGAAAGGCCGAAACAAACTCAGAGGTCACAGTCTCTTTTAAAGTCCAGACATAATCTTGGTCAGATCATGTGAAGACCATGTAGATTGGTGTCTGAAACGGTCTTTTGAGGAAAAACCATACAGATTAAGCGGACCTGTCCAGTCAGTGCCCGCATTTGTCAGTAATCTTGCCGCTCAACTCAGAACTTAAGGAGCACAACGATTCGACGAACAATACCAAAGAAAGGACATTTGGGTAGGCCGCATATATTACTTAAGCTGCCAGATCGTGAAACTAACTAAGAAATAAAAAAAAAGTAATAACCCACATAATCTTCACATTCACAATAATTAAAATAAAACAGGGTGTAAAAAGACACATCACAAAGCCGTCAACTACGCATACTGTACACCTAACTAAGTAGCTTTGCACCAAAATTATTGCTGGGAACCGACTTTTATTTTTAGGTTTAAAAAAATAGGATTTTTTTATTGCGCGGAATGTAACGCGAACCGAAGCAAATGGCCTCAGTACTGTTGTGTGAGTTAAGCCCCGCCCAGTCGCTCTACGCGGTACGCGTAGTTACTTGTCGTCTATCGTTGATAAATATACAACTAAATACCTACGATTTTCTTCAATTAAAACTCGTAAAAACACTAGTTTTTAGATAGCCTGTGAAGGTACGTGGGTACTTACCTACTGTCCATCGTTGTCATCATCAAACATCGTTGGCCTGGCCTCTCGACACTCACGAGCTGCGGTTCAAACTCCCAAGCGGAGACAGACACGCGCCCTAGTCAGCGTATTTTGATGAACCCGCTCCAGGATTCCTTCTCGCTCTGACCGCTGCTTGAGTTGTTCAAAAACAACAACAGTGGCATGCCATCCAGCGTGTCGGTCAGGTAACCATTAATGAGGTCGAGGTAGGCAGGTCCGTTCATTCTGGGTGGCAAGAAAATGGGGCCCAGGATCTGGTCTCTCACAATGCCTGCCAGCACATTATGTTTCCACCGTGTCTGGAAGCCTGTTTTCTGGGTTTCATTTGGGTTCACGGAGCACCAATAGTGTGCATTTCGGCGGTTCCGCATGCCATTTGAGCAGTTTTGCCAGTTGAGCTGCACGGTTACTGACAAATGTGTGCACTAACTGGACAGGTCCACTCAATCTGTGTGGTTCTTTCCTCAAAAGACCATTTCAGACACTAATCTACATGGTCCTCAAAGATTATTATAATATTATTCTAATTATTGTGAATGTGAGAACTATGTCGGTCATTGATTTATTTATATTTATTTTTGTATTTTTCTCAACGTAATCATGATCTGGCAGTTTGAGTAATTTATGCGGCCTACTCAAATGTCCTTTCTTTGGTATTGTTCGTCGAATCGTTGAGCTCCTTGAGTCTAAGTTGAGCTGCACGATTACTGACAATTGCGTGCACTGACTGGACAGGTCCACTCAATCTGTGTGGTTCTTTCCTCAAAAGACCATTGCAGACACCGATCTACATAGCTTTCACATGACCTGACCAAGATTTTGTCTGGACTTTAAAAGAGACTGTGACTTCTGAGTTTGTTTCGGCCTTTCTTCTCAGAGTAGTCAGATAGGAAACGCCGACCCCATCTAGTTTAAAAAAAAATATGATTGACGTGTAAAAGTGTTTGTTCAAACCTACTTACAGAAATAAAATCATTTATCATTTATCAATATTTGTGAAGTTACTTTCGTCCGTGAAAATAATCTTGTTCACAAATCCTCGGTCCTGCCTTAGCAGCCACCTGCAGTACTCTATACGGCGTGTTGTGTTGCCCGGCACGAGCGCTTGCTTGAACGCGGTGAATGTATTTTTGTACAGCCGTTGCCTATCCCTTCTCAGTACTTTGTGCACAGTGGAATGAGACAGGGACAACACGTAGGTACCTAGCACGATGGGCACGCGCCGTCTCCGCAATATTTTTTCCGCTGTACGCACATCCAACGGTGGGTTTTCCCGCACCACGGATAGGATCGCCATTTCTGCCGCCGGTATCATTTGCCTGCCACCTCCCTGAGGAGCCGGCACGATCGGCCGGTTGTCTAACAACTGTTACAATGCATAAATGTACAAACAACCCTTCTACGTAAAAGTATTTATCGAATGGCTCCAGTTATTTTCAATAAAATTCCACGACAGATAAAAAATCTTAATAATAATATGTTTAAAAAGAAACTGAAACAATTTTTAATTCATAAATGTTATTACTGAGCTGAGTTTATGGAGATTAATACAATATCACACTTAATTTAACGATTTTATTCTCCTCATTGGTTTGGATGTTTTTGAAATGGCTGTTTCTTTTGTTTTCAATCTAGATTTAAGTATAAAGTATTCGCATTTTCTTGTTCATATACAATATGTAACAAAAACCCTGTTGTTCCTTTTAGGGACGTATACATTTACCTACAAGAACGACATTGATGAAATTATAATAAAAAAAAAAATAGTATTGGCCAGTCGAGAGGTCAATAACAAATAACTATTAAAATCGGCACATTCAAAAAAATGTTTAGAGTATCTGATTTTACAAGTAAGTACATCTTTGTTTCGCTAAATAGCCTACGAGTTCGGCGACTTTCTTTGAAGCGATAGAAGATGCCGCCTAAGCTACCGCGGCACACGGGCCCCGTGTCGGTACCACGTGCCTACCTACCTACCCCCCCCCTATCCCGCCACCCGCCGCCACTTCCTGCACTTCCTTTAGTCTCCCGCGCAGCTCAGTTTTGAACGGATGTTATTGTTGACCTACGTAGTGAGTGATTTGTGATTTGTTTACGTACTTTATTAACCATGTCCTATGTCCAGGCCAGGGACTCGAGACATTGACACCGAGGAGCAAGTGTTGGACTTGCAAGATCACCTGATCGGACGCCTTTAGATCTTTCCTCTGGGGCAGTGTAAAGCAACAGCTGTTCAAAAAAACGTGCGATACGGAGTTCGAAATGCGTTCACAGATAGTAGCAGCATTTGACCACATCAAGTCCGATACCTCCGATCTGCGGAGCGTACGTAGGCGTCAAAGACATCATAATAAATTAATGCATTCAAATAAACATAAGGTTTTAAGTGACAGACGCGGCGGCTTTGTTTTTTTTTTAATGTAGTGAAGTGTTAAATGTAGTTTTAACACTCTCACCGCCATGTGGTCTGCTGGCCGCCCACATAAATGTCAGTGCAGCAAGCCACCATAGATTTGTACATCTTTACCAGCAGGAAATGTGGTCCGCGGTGATCCCACAAATTCATTTATTTCTATAGAGCTTGGCTTGCTAGATAATAACTTAACGACGTATCTTGCCGGCCGTCCACATGGCGTGCTGCAATAGTAACACAAAACCTAGCGTGGCGTGGTGTAAAAGACATTGCATGGCCTGCGCGCCGCCCACATGGCCTGCAGTTCTAGAAAAACCTTAAATGTGTATGGCGGTGAGAGTGCAATTATCAATTGTGCAAAATACCGTGTAAACCAACATTTTCAAACATTCATTCGTTAAAGTGAAAAACAACAGCTGACAAGGTCACGAACTTTTGTAGCAAAATAATTATGTAGGTAAGTGGCGCCGCGGTGTACCGGCCGGCACCTATCAAAGAGAGTGGGCGGGAACATTCTATTTTTTTCTGGTTTCGCGTCATCGCTTCATGCAGAATTGCAGAGGTAAGAAATCAGTTATACATTACAAATATTAATAATTAAATATTTATTTTAATTATTATTTTGAACAGTTTTTTATAAATGACTTGCTTTATTACGTATGTATACCGATTCTTAAAACGTAGGTAAAAGGAACAACAGGGTTTTTGTTACATATTGTATTTAGATTATTATTTTGTTGACATTAAGTAATTATTTTATTTTAAATGTGTGTCTGTGGTTTCGACACCACTATCGTTATTATTATTTGTATACTCTCGGGTAAAATGTAGGGAACTGACCATCTTATTATAACATCCTATTGTAATGAAACCTACATTTACGAATAAATTTGATTTGATTTGATTTGAATGCCGGAGTGAAAATACGAGAATCTGCGGGCTGAAACGCGGTAGGATGTTCAATAACGTGAAGTCGTAGGGCTTCGGCAGAATATCCATGAGTCATACCGTAGCAGTACACCATGTTAACATACTCGTGCGCAGAATAATCACGAAACGGTATCTTCGCAACTAAAACACAAGTAACACAGAGGCAACAAAAAACTAGTAAGCAGTCACAGTATCTACACTAAATAAACACGTACAGTGTTATTACAAAAAGCGGTTTAACTGAAAACCGCGGTTTAAAGCTCTATAAACTACGGTTTAAACCAAAATGATATTACAAAACGTGGTTTTTCGAAAAACCGTGGACCATATCATGGTCTAACGCTAAACCTCGGCGGCCCCTAGTTTAAACGATCAAACTATGGTCTAAATCGTATCAGTCAAAGTTTCTCTTGTATTTTATAGCATCTTTTTCATTGTGTTGTGTTGTTTTTACCCGAAAATGGATCTTAACATGGTCGATTTAATTGATATTGAGGATATTGAAGCCGCTGAGTTGTTGGGAACGCCACCCCGACACAACATAAATCGTGTTCGAATCAATCAAATAAATTAAAATTAAATTTGAATCAATTATACACTGATTTCAAGTTAATCGAAGTAATTTATGTTTATTTACTTTTTCCTCGGTACTCCAATTCTCAGATCGTTTTTTCTTTTGTTGGTCCATCACAATATGATATTAAAATTACCTAATAGAGAAGGTAATACTATACAAAGACGCAATTGTTCTATTAGAAACTTCGATAACTTTAAAATTCCAAAGCTAAATGAACTTTGTTCAACTTGCGACGGTTTTGTTTAATGTTATGGTTTCATATAATGCGCGAAAATTTTACGTTTCGTTACACGTACCTAGATGTATTATTAGTACTTAATACGACATTAAGTCATGTGGTTAAACCTAAACAAAACTGCAATCGACGAAATAACTAATATTCCATGCAAATTAACACTCTCAATATTTTTAACACTCCTAAACATCATAATAATCATTAGCGTATTAACAAAAAGTTTTCATTTCTGAGCATACGGAACGTTGCAATAGAATGATAACATGGTGAACGAATAATATTTGTATTACTCTGTGGTTGTTACAAAGACAATGGTTCAAATGACGGCACTAAGAAGACCACGGTTTTTTGAAGTTTTGTAATACGGACAAATTTAGACCATGGTTCTGCAGATAAGCCTGGACTTCGTAGCACAGGTTTAAATCAAGGTTTATTTAGTTTTTTGTCATAAGACTGGTAATGTTTTTCGGAAAATAAAACACAAGCACATTCGATAACGTAAGAAACCGAACTAATAAACTAAAAATACTCAAAACTTATAAACTTTCCGTTTTGTTGGGCTAGGAGCGGCGGCTTTCTTTGATCTATGCGAAGTGCGCGCAATCGGAGAATTAGGTATTTTAAGTCGACGTTTTACGTAAGTAAAATTAAATAAAAAAGTAACATAAAGGCAGTATGGCTTCGTGTGAATAAAGTGGTATAAATTTAAACATGGTAGGTATCTTTTGAGAAGTGGTGACCCAGTGGTAACGACCGCGACTTACGAGTTGTTAGTCGTAGGTTCGAAACCTGACAGGCGCTTTATTTTGTGTAAATTATTTCTTTTCATTATTTGCGAGTATCTTGAATGTAGAACCTAACTAGATTACTTTTATTGTAAAAATATCACTGCCGCGCTAATTAGAAGTGCAGTGAGGAGATTATACGAAAAACCTCATTACTGCACTTCTAATTAGCGCGGCAGATCACGAATGAGGACAAACTTCGTCAACGTTTTTAATTGAATCTGCAAGAAGTTTAGAGATCAGATTTGTATTTTTACAAGGACGTGCTCTTCGACATCACATTACATAGGGTATCATTTAAGCTATTACCAATTTAATTAGTTTTGTGTTTCTTAAATAATAGGGTTTGTCCTCCAAATAGTAGATCTGTCACCAAAATGTAGTCACCAAACAATGCAAAATCAGTTCCACAATAAATCACCTAAAATCCTGAGATATAAGGTCTAGTACCAAATAAATGTTTTTGTATGTATTATAATAGGTGTGTCCTAATAAGTATTTAAGCAAACTAATTTAAAGAGATCACCAATAGTAGTAGTTTTCTTATTCACCACGGATCGATTGATATACATAATATGTCGACGGTAGGGCTTGGTCGACGGAGCCCCGCTTCGCGGGGCTCCTACTTCTGGGTGGTTTATAAAAAAATAACCACGAAGGGGATGGCGGGGTCTCTCGACCCCGCCATCCCCTTCTAACCTAACCTGTCCGAGTCGGGGTGCCCTAAAGTCCAGATTGCATCCAGTTTCTCCTGGTAATTTGTCTCGGGTATCATTTAAGCTATTACCAATTTAATTAGTTTTGTGTTTCTTAAATAATAGGGTTTGTCCTCCAAATAGTAGATCTGTCACCAAAATGTAGTCACCAAACAATGCAAAATCAGTTCCACAATAAATCACCTAAAATCCTGAGATATCAACCTGGGAACAATTTTTGTTTATCTGAGAACGAAAATATTTCGTGGCGATAGATCTATTTATTAGGTGATACAACTTGATGACAAATATAAATTTTGGTGATAGAAAATATAGTTCCCCATTACATACAACGGACTTGCCTACAACTCATAATAAATCAACGTATTTGAAATCTGCAACAATGTAGCGCCAAGAAACGATCAGCTGTTACAAACACGGGTCGTCGTAACATTCAAGGCTGCCGGACTAGCTTGTACCGTGTGACACTGTATCGTGCGCTTGTTGTTGTGTACACGCAATCGTGATGTAGTAGTGTGCGTTTGATATTCATTGCGTTTTTGTAACTTCAAATGCGTAATTTGTTAAGAAAAACCGAAAATTCAGGTAATGTTTGTATGGAAAAAAGTTTAGTAATATCACTAGGAATCTGTTTTTGCAAAAAAGTATAAAAATAAAATGCGACTTCAACCTTCAATATCTCCAGAACCAGCGGACTCCCAGGTATGGTCTAGTGGAAAAAAATATCTAAATAATGGGTAGAATATGTGGCTTTCGGCTTCGGAAAGGGTCTTTTTACAGGCGATATAATACTTTCCAAAGTAAATACTCATGTCATTGTATGTATAAAATTCATCAATGTCAATGTGTATATAAAAGTTCTGACATAATCTATAAGGACCATGTATATTGGTGTCTGAAATGTTCTAGCAGCTCCACTAGCAGTTCCAATTAATGCGCTCAACTCTTCAATTACCCATTGTTGAGCATTGTCTGCGTTTTCTGAAGTACCAAAAGCGGCTTTTTGAACCTAGGGTCCAAAAAAGTAGCCTTCGCAACGGCTTTAGTGGTTTCCAAAAATCCAAGACGCCTGGATATAGTTTCTAAAATCTTTCATTTAAGTTGTTTTCCAATATCTATAGTGCAATTTTTGTTTTTATTTGGATTAGAAGTCCTCGAATAAGTGGTGTTATTCTTGACATTGTTGGGTACATTTCGCCTGACAAATCTTTTTTCATAAATAAGATTAATTTAAAAATTTGAACACAGTCATCAATTGCTTCCCAATCTGACCTGTCTAGATTTCTCGGAGCATTTGGCAGTGATGAAAGGGCTGCTGACAGTGGCAGTTTCATTTGTGATAACCTTTCCATCATAATCATTGCAGAGTTCCATCTGGTGGCTACATCTTGCTTGAGCTTTAATTCCTGAAGTCCCATCTGATGCTGTATTTCCCTCAATTTATATGCTGCCAAATTACTCTGTTTGAAGTACGTGACTAGCGATCGGCACTTTGAAAGCAAAGTTTCTAGAGGTGGATTTTATTTGATGCTATCTTGAACCGACAAATTGAGCGTGTGAGCGACACATGGATGATGATATTTATGAAGAGGTTCGGTCATAGCTTTTTTCATATTTGCAGCGTTATCAGTCACCACTGTAACTAACTTGTTGGTAATATTCCATTTTCCTAAAATATTTAAAATAGCTAGTGCGCTATTAACAGAAGAATGATCAGTTTGCACTTCTTCGGTAGATAAAACTGCAAAACGAATTTGAAATTCGTATACATAATGTGCTGTTGCGGCGACCGGGGTATGTCCAGTACCTTACGGTCGTCCTGGGACAGTCTCCCACGTTTTTGACGTATGTTTTCCCTATTACTCCGCTGGCGACACACGTCATCACGCACCCTTGAATGCGTAGGTAGGTAGGGGTACACCCACTAGGAGGACCTCGGAGAGACCGGCAGCGAAGAGGCGGTGAAATAATACTGCAGAATTTCTTCTTAATTTTACTGGCAGATTTCGGCTTCTAGGGAGGGAGTTGTTGCCTCTTAGACGGCTGAGCTGCGACTGACTTTTGCCGTTCTTTTATTTTATGGCATCTCGCAGTTGGCCTTGAGAGGCCGTGACTGCTTAACCGGTCAATCCTGTGGTGCCTTCGAGCTAACTCAAAGCCTCCAGCCAGGGGCATAATATTAATTATAAACTAAGCGACCATCACCTAAGGGCACCCCCTGTGGGGTACGGACCTCGGCTTAGGGCGTCGCTGGGGAAGGACAGCAAGTTGGGGACAGGCTGGATCAAAGTGGGTTCATTATTATTAAGGGGTAAAACTACTGGCTCAGCTACGCCACCAGCTGGCTCTGTGGATCCGATCAAGGGAGGGGAAGAGGAATCTATCGGGGAGGAACGCGGACGCGGACGCGGATGCGAAGCACCTCGGCGGCGAGGTCGGAACTTCGTTTTGTGTCTGTGTTTGTATACTGTACTGGTGGCCCTACTGCTTTCCTGGAGGAGGGTGGTGGGGTCGTCGGGGTCGGTCAGTGCGTGCCTTGGACGGCGGATTCTACTGATTCTAGAGGGGACATAACTGGCGGCCTTCGCAACCAGAGGGTTGCGATGGCTGCCAGCGGTATCGAAGAAACGCTTGCAAGCGCGTTTCATGAATTGTTGAATGGTGGGGATTTTCAAATCTAAATGTAAGTTTATGTTACGAACGAACCAGGGGGAACCCGTGATTTTACGTAGAAAACGGTTCTGTAGGGTCTGCATCCTGTGGATGTGCCGGGGGTGGGCCTGTGCGAAAACAGCACAGGCGTATGTCATAATAGGTCGGATGCATGCCGTATAAATGCGCAGTTTGCACCTGAGTGACAATTTACTGCTTGCATTTAGGACGGAATGTAGTCTACTCAGAGCAAAGGCGGCTCGCGAACGAACCACCTTTATGTGCTCTGCGAAGGAGAGACGTCTGTCCAAAGTCACACCCAGATATTTGGCATGCTTCTCCCAAGGGATCGGCTTGCCAAACATCTTGATCGGGCGGGTGACTTTTGCCGGCAAATGGCACTGAATTTATACCCGGCGTGGCCGGCCTACGTTACCTTAACGAGAACCGCGATTTTTGAGACCCTTTTGCTTGCAATTTTCCCTTTAGCCGAAATCTGTCAAGCTGTTTTTTTATTATATATTATCAATATAATTATCCTTACAATTTTTATGTATTACCTTATAAAGTCCTTAATCTAATTAAATATTAATTTGAGTCGTAACTATTAACAAAAAAAAGTTTCTAGAACAAGAACTATTAAAAAACATAGGTTTTATCAAATTGGTTTTTGAACTGGTGCTTATAAATTCATATTCTTCGGATAACACGTTCTCCGATAGCACTTTTCGGGATGGTAACTTGTGTCGAAGAATATATATTTTTTTACAAAAAAATTAATCCACGGTTTTCAACTATTGACAATGGTTGACAGTCCACTGCAATCATACGTATTAAATCTTTGTCAAATTCGTGACGTTCATCGTCCTTTACCTCAGTCTGCGCTAAGCCGTATAATCTCATCTGCTTAATTCTTTTTGGAGGGGGTGCACTCTGGTTTGTTACTTGCGTACTACTAATCGAGCCGACAGTGGTCGTTGTTATTTCGGTGTTATTAGCTATAATAACCAGCAATTGATGTTGAAGCCACGGGCATTGCAGTGTCAGCTGACGATATGGTTGTAGGTAATGCGGGATTCATAGGATTATTTTCCGTTGCAGTTGGAGTTTTTTCTTCTAATGTTTGCGTTAATTGAATGGGATGTTTCCTTTTTAGGTGATCATTGAGGTTAGTGGTATTGCCGAAGTACTTGTAAACAGTTTTACACATTTTGCATTCCACTGATGTCACTTTACTGTTTAACAATTGTTTATTGAAAAACTCCCACACTATTGATCTTTTTAAAATTCGGGGCATTTTGACGAATTTATGAAAAGGTAAACGTTCACAAAGGTTTGCTCGACTCGAGTCTGGCACGCTCTAGCCTCTAACTAAACTAACATAACATGCACCTCAGCTTGATGCATGCAATCGACTGACCCCGGTGACGTGCGAGCGAGACTCGGTGAGTGAGAGTGACTGATTCGAACAATTGAAAACTAGCGGTTATTCCGTTGACTCGAAACAATCGAAAAATATCTCGATTGTTTTGTAGAACGGTGAGTCGGTGGTTGACTCGATGGTTTATTTTAACGACTCCGATTCTTTCGATTGTTAAAACATCTCGGAATCGCCCATCGCTGAAATCGGCAAAGATTACGCGACAAACGCTACCCCTCCCGCGCCTCTAGCCCCGCTAATAAATGAATAAATTCCCGCTGGGCACCCTTTAGTATGTGTTCTGGGGCCTTACTCTTCAAACTAATTTCAATTCCAATCTAAAGCCAATACGATTCCAATGTTAATTTTGCAGTCACGTGATTCGGTACTCTTGAATACAATATTGTCAACATTGGATTGAAATTGGGATTGCCCCGCGATTGTTTTGTTACACGTGAAGTTAGCTACGTTACGAGCCGCAATAGTGTTGTTCAATTCATTACGATAAACCAGTAATAGGGCTTTAAAATGCTATAATAATAATAATAATTTCCGTTGCCTAACTGGAAATCTCCAGGGCCGGATGGACTGCACAACTTTTGGATAAAATGGTTCCAAAGGTCGCACGCCTGCTTGGCATCCCAGTTCCAATCAGCCTTAGAATCAGGATCACTGCCCCAGTTCCTAACGACAGGAATAACAGTAGTATATTATTGGGCATTCTACCCCACCTTCCGTTCCATCGGCTCACTCCGTTCGCCTCGTCACTCTCGGTGGAGTAGAATGCCCAATAATATAAATGAAAAACATTGGTTCGGCGCCTATTCCACCCGATGGAACGGAAGGTGGAGTATGAATTCCTACACAGTGCAGTAAAATACTGGTTCGGCTTCTACTCCACATCGGCGCCTATTCCACCGGTACATCTGAGTAAAATACTGGTTCGGCGGCAACTCCACATCGCACCTATTCCACCGGATGGAACGGAAATGTGATCAACGACCGCAGATTCTCGGATTGAGCACTAAAACATTACTTTAGTTGAATAGTTTTACAACAAGTTTCACACACTGTCAATGTAATACATTAATTGAGTCATTATTATTAGCAGGGAAGGTGAATAACTTATAAATAATTGATCGCAGTAAGGTTGTTCGTACTTTTGTTCGAGTTAGCGACAATGTGTTTTAAATGCCAACGTAATACAATTATTAACTCATTATTAATATAACCGTTCAAGCAGTCGTCATGAAATTTGTAAAACAACCACAATCGTTACACGTAAATAAACTTTGTGTTCATTCTCAGGAGACTGGGTTTCGCCATGGAGAATTATTACCTAAATCGGTACGATGCATCATTTGTGGACCGTCCAATTGTGGAAAAACTAATTTATTAATTGGTCTTCTTATACACGAGAATGGTTTAAGATTTCAAAATGTTTATGTTTATTCGAAAACCTTGCAACAACCCACAGTACGTTTTTTTAGAAAAAGTCTTGCACCGAGTACCAGGCATTTCATTTCAGAAATATCATGCAAATGAGCAAGTACTGAGTGTTCGGGCCGCAAAACCGAATTCTGTAATTGTATTTGATGATGTTGCTTGTGAAAATCAAAGTAGTATGCGTGATTATTTTGCTATGGGGAGACACAGGTTCATCGATTGTTTTTATCTAAATCAGACGTATAGTAAAATTCCTAAGCAGTTAGTAAGAGACAACGCAAACCTAATCGTACTTTTTAAACAAGATGAAAGAAATATGAGACATGTTTATGAAGAACACGTCAACACTGACATGACGTGGATTGAATTTCGTGAAATGTGTTCAAAAATATGGAGTAAACCTTTCAGTTATGTTGTAATTAATAAAGATTGTTCCAAAAACAAAGGATGTTATAGAAGTAAATTTGACACGTTCATAGTCTTTGAGTAAGAACACGAAACCATATAAAAAGCCATTACCTGCCTGACATTATTATTCACCTTACGACGCTAAACCAATTACAACCTATTTTATCCATATGGAAAAAACATTGAAACGACAAATTGTTGATGCGGCAGAAGCTGTAAAGTTAAAAGTACGAAAAATGAGAGATGCTGAGATTAACAATAAACAAGCACTGGAATCTGTTTTCAAACCTGTAACAGAACCTCTCAACCTAATTGCTAATGCTAGGAAGCAAACTCCTCTCCTGCGTGCTAGTGATGATTTTGCTGATGTTCCGCTTAATAACGAAACTTTTCAGAAAGAAGAAACTAGTACCGCAGGAAGTAATGATATAAATGACGATGAAGACAAATATGAATCCGATAGCAACAGTGACTCTTCTTATGAATCAGTAGTTGAAAGGAATCAAGATTGTGATACGTCATCCTGGTCAGTATCTTCTGAAGCGTTGGTAGACATTCCATTTGGGGTTAGAGCAGACCGCGGAAAACTGATGTTAGGTTCTGCTCGCATAACGATCAACGATCAATACATCACTGTGGCTGGACATAAATACCGAAATACACCTGGTTTAAAATAATTGTTGCTTAGGAAAGACGTAGACTTAAGCTTGGTTACAGATAGTGATATACAAAATTATAAGTCGATGCTACTTGATACAAATGCACATCGTCGAGACTATGAGCCAAGTAAGCCAATAAAAAGTAATAAAGGGCAAAAATATTTGCAAGTTATTAAACCTCTTTTTAAACTGAAGAATGCAGTTCAGGGAAAGGGTCTACCATTAATGAAAAAGTGGAGAAAAAACGTAGATTTAGTGTACTGGAATAATCCTAATGAATTAGTGGAAAGATTAAATAATAATAAATAAATAAATAAATTGTTTATTGGGTCTCAAACAGTTACATTTGCAGATGTGATTGAGACAGCCCCAGTAAGTAATTAATAATACTTGTGTTGGGGTTATCTCGCTCTTTCCCTTAACTGATAGCTTATACACTATTGAGGCTCTGTAACAATTAAAATTAAACTAAACTAATAAAACTAATTCAACTAATTTAGAAACAAATAGAAAAAAAGAATGACAAAAAGTAAATTAGCAGCTCTGTGTATTGTGCAATTGTGAGTATGTGTTAGTGTGAACTGTAGTAGTGTGTGATCGTGGGTTTGTCTGTGTGTGTGTGTTTTGTGTGTGTGTGTGTTTTGTGTGTGTGTGTTTTATGTTTGTGTGTTTTATGTATGAGTTTACGTGTTAGCTGATAGTGCCATTATAGATCGAAGATAAAGATACAATTAGGTGATCACAGTGGATAACATTATGATAAAGAAGAGAAGGGTTTATGTTAGTCTGACTAGAATATGCTCTGTTTCTTCATAATTTAGAGTTTTTAACCACTCTGTTATAACTTTTTTGCATTGATGCGAGACCTCATGGTGGAACTTAAGTTTAGCGTTAATTTTGTTGTATATGTAGGCTGATTGGCATACATACTGACGCCTTGCAAAAACCGTACGTACCGGCGTAGAGGAAGCCACAGTATCTTTCCTCCTCCTAGCTTGGCTTTCTGAGTTAACTGGAAGGTATTTATGTAAATATAGAATTATGTTTAAAAGGTATAGTTTCCTGACTGATAGTAGACCACCAATTTTATATAGATCGAGTGTGGGATATCTATATGGCTTAAAATAGATCACTTTTAAAAGTGACCTTTGGGCTCTTTCTAACTCTAGAAACTTAGTTTTGGTGGCCCCTCCCCAGACAGGTAAGCAGTATGTAATTACTGACTGCGCGAGTGCTATATAAACGTTGTTGAGTATCTTTTGAGGCATCACATGTCGTAGATTTTTAAAAATCCAAATAAATTTTCGAACACGCGACATAATAACCTCTACATGCGAGTGCCACGTCAGACACTCGTCGACTATAACTCCCAAATATCTTGCAGACGGTAATTGTTTGATGGGTTTGCAGTCACAGCTCTGCCCTATGCTGTTTGCACACATATGTATACGAATATAGAAGTTAGTAGATGGTTTAGACCTTGCACTTGGAGAGAAACAAATGTAATTTGTTTTAGCAATATTAAGAGTTAGCAAGTTAGCTTTGAGCCATCTATCTATGACCACTAACCCTTGTTCGGCCTTACTACGTACCATTTCCCAAGTGTCACCAAAGTAGACAATAGCCGTATCGTCCGCATATGAGATGATTTTCCCACCACTGTTTCGTAGGTTACAGAGATCATTAATATACACTAGAAACAGTGGCGGGCCGAGCACGGAGCCCTGCGGAACACCAAAAACAACATTTTCCTCACTACTGCACGAGTTACCCAGCTTAACCTGTTGTTTCCTACCCCGAAGATTGAAATTATTAATTGCGTCTAGAGATACTGGCAACACGGGACTAGATAATGAAATTATATCTATCATTGAAGAATTGCGTGAAAGTAAAGTTAAAAATAAACAAATATTTAAAAATGTGTTTATTTTACTATCAGCCTCTCGATACAATACACCTTAAATATGAACGTAGACAAATTTGGACACTACATTCACAAAAGAATGCGTTTATCAGAGTTATTTGAGTTGAATGAGAATGCATTGTTAAAATCAGAAAACGGAGATTTTGATTTAAAAACATCAAGACTGCGAGGAATAAGATCTCCAGTAGAAGCAGATGATGCTGTGAACAAGGATTATGTAGATCGATTGAATGCTAACACGTTAAACGAATTAAATAATCGGGCTGTGAGCAAGGATTATGTAGATCAATTGAATGCTAATATGTCTAAAGAATTTAATAATCTGATTGGTACATTGCGTTCTCAAATCATAAAAGATGCAAAGGGTACAGTTCAAGCTACTTTAAAAGCAAGGATACCTGAGGTTTCATCTCATTTGCAAGATAAGTTTTATACTAAAGCAGAGGTAGATAAATTACTTCAAAAAACTCCGTAATGGTAAAACAGCAAATTGTAAATGAAATACACAAAGCGGCACGAAGAAATTTCCTTCGACGTTCTGTTGTTCTAAAAGGAATCCATGACTTATGGCAAGCTGACTTGATGGACATGCAAAACCTGAAAAAGTATAACAAAGGTTATAATTTCATCTTAGTGGTAATTGACTGCTCTCTAAGTATGCCTGGGCTGAACCGTTAAAATCGAAAAGCAAATTCGATGTTACTCGTGCATTCGAGCATATACTGCTAAGTAGTCGCAATAGTCCAGTTAACTTGCAAACTGATGTGGGAACAGAATTTTATAACATCACTTTTCAAGAGCTTATGAAAAAGCACAACATTAACCATTATTCATCGTTTTCTACTAAAAAAGCATCAATTGTAGAAAGATTGATTAGAACCGTAAAAAATAAATTATATAAATATTTTAGTCTCAACGGAAACTATAAGTGGTTAGGTCTGCCATTGGAAGATACTTTGAAGAAATACAACAACACAAAACATCGTACAATTCAATTTAAACCGGTTGATGTGAATAAACGTAATGAACATGTAATCAAAGAAAATATAAAAAAAAATAAAGAAACAGAAATAAATAATAAAAACAAAAACGCAAACAGAACTTAATACATAATAAAAAGCCTCCTGGCATAAAGGGCGTGCCCGCTTACATATGCAATGCTGCATTATGTTTATATGTATATAGCTGTAACTAGTAGCCACAAATGATAAACTAGGACCTTCGAAGTAAAATAAAGAAACATTAATTTCTAATAACAATAACAAAACCATAGTCAGCAAGCTGACCTGTCACCACAAGCAGCACCCGTTCACGAGCATAACGCAAAGATCAGCCATTACCCCCCTCGCCATATTTGAGGGAAGGAGGCAACCCGACCCCCGACGCTACCGCAAGCATTGACATCTAAGGGAGCATGACGAACTTGCTGCCGGTTGCTCAAAAGAATAATATGATGAACTGTCGAGGTCGCTAGCTAACCATATATTGCAATACAACTCATTAAAAAACATTGAAATGAGTAAATTATGTCAATAAATAAAAATTAAATTAAACTAAGGTGACTAATATAGTCAAATAAAATAAACAATTATATGAACTCGTATAACTTGTCAGTAGGTAAGCTAATTTTGGAGAAAGAACATAAACATTGTCTTGAGTTAATCACAGCGACCTACTATTTTTATCGTTTAAGTAATCGTTGATTGAATAGTATGCCTTTGAACAAAGGTTGGATTTTAGTTTAGCTTTAAACGCATTAAAAGGCAATTCTAACAAAGAAGAGGGAAGCTTGTTATAAAAGTTTATACCAAGCCCAACAAATGAGTTATGGACCTTATGAAGCCGGTGAAAGGGAGCACGTAGTTTCTCCTTGTTTCTAGTGTTAATATTATGAATATCACTGTTTTTTGTGTATAAGTGTATATTTTGCCTAATATATAAGATGTTGGCGAAGATGAATTGTGAGGCCACCGTGAGAATACCAATCTCTTTAAAAAAATCTCTCAGAGTAACTCTAGCACCTAGCTGGTAAATTGCTCGTACAGCTCGTTTTTGAAGAACAAATATATTTTGAATATCAGCGGCTTTGCCCCACAGCAGAATGCCGTAGGACATGACGCTATGAAAATAACTGAAATAGACTAGCCGAGCTGTATCAACGTCAGTGTATTGTCTTACTTTCCTGACGGCATAGGCGGCCGAACTGAGCCTTCCCGCTAGGCATGATATATGTGATCCCCACTGAAGCTTGGCATCAACTGTTATGCCCAGAAATACTGCCGAGTCTACAGTTTCAAGTACCTCTTTATCTAAGACGATGTTGGGTCCTAGATTTCTAACATTCGGTAAGGCGAACTTTACACATTTCGTTTTCTTGGCATTGAGAACTAGGTTATTTGTGGTAAACCAATCTGTAACCATTGATAGTGCACTGTTTACGTCGTCAAAATTTTGTCTATTCCTGTCTACTTAGATAAGAGAGGTATCATCAGCAAATAGTACAACGTCACAGATGCCCTTTAAATAGAATGGCAAGTCATTTATATACACCAAGAATAAAAATGGGCCCAGTATAGAGCCTTGAGGTACACCTAACTGAACTGGTAGCCCGGAAGATTTCACACCATTAACATCTACACATTGGTGCCTATTATGTAAATATGAATCGAATACGTTAAGAGCTTCGTTTTGAATACCGTAATGAATTAGTTTACGCAAAAGCGTGTCATGGTGCACGCAATCAAAGGCTTTGGATAGATCACAGAAAACTCCAATAGCATTTTGCGAGCTCTCCCATGCGCTAAATATGTGTTTCAGCAGAGCAACACCCGCATCTGTAGTCGAACGACCTTTTGTAAAGCCATATTGTTCATCATGAAGGAGGCTATTTAAATTAAAATGTCTTAGCAACTGCTTGAGTATTAATTTTTCAAATATTTTACTAAATGCAGGTAAGATAGAAATAGGCCTAAAATTGCCAACGTTATTTTTATTACCCGATTTAAATAATGGTATGACTTTACTACTCTTCATGAGGTCAGGAAAAGTTCCTAAATCAACACATTTATTAAAAGTAACAGCTAGATAGGGGGCTACGATGTCGATTATATTACTTACAAGTTTAATTGAGATGCCCCAGTAATCACCAGTGTTTTTTGACTTGAGTGTGTTAAAAACCCTAATTACATCACGAGGTGTCACATGTTCGAAGCTAAATAAGCGACTACATTTAGGCACACTATTATGCAAAAGGTTTTCAGCTTCAGATGGGGACGAATTTAAGGAGCGAGTCGTAGTTATATGTATGTTGGCAAAAAACTCATTAAATGCTTCAGCTACGTCAGCTGCTGTATTAACTAATTTGTTGTCGACCATAATCTCTAATTGTTTTTCTTGTTTAACCGACTTACCCGTTTCATTGTTAATAATTTTCCAGGTGGTATTTTCTTTGTTATTCGAATTTTTAATTGTATCGCTTAAAAATTTAGATTTAGCAAAAACACAAATCTTTTTAAAGAATTTTGAATAATTTTGGACATACTCTAGGAAAGGAGTATCAAACCTGTAATCTTTCAAACCATATAACTCGTATAGTCTCGCTCTACTTTTATAAATACCTGGAGTAGCCCATTGGTTGAAGCCAGCGGAGGTGCCATTAATATTAATAGCTTTGGCCTTGAAAGTAGATTGGTATTATTTTTGCACAACATCAAAAAGGGCTCCATAGATTATATTAGGATTATCATGTTCTACAATCGACGGTTTAATTCTAAGGGCTATATTATTTTTAAACTTGTTGCAACGACTAGCTGTGTAAGGCCTGCATTCTATTTTATGTGGCTTTTTATGTATTGGCATAGGGAAGCTAGCTAATAATCCACAGTGGTCAGACGGTAAGTCACTTAACACTAATTTATTTGTGGCATCGCAATCACTAAAAATATTATCAATACAAGTCGATGAAGATGCTGTTATCCTAGTAGGTTCAAAATACAAGTTAATTAAATTAAAGGACCTAAACAGATTAAGAAGTCTAATACTTAGTGGAGTAACCTCTAAAATATTAATATTAAAATCACCACATAAAATTATACTTTTATTACTTGATTTTAATTTATTCAGTGAATCCTCCATTACCGATTCGAAACGAATAAAATCCCCAGAGGGGGGTCGATAAACGCAAATTATAACGTATCGCTCGAGTTCAACACAAGACAACTCAATAGTGCGCTCGATGGAAAGATTAACTAAATCAGAACGTTGTTTACATTTCAACTTGTTTGAAACAAGAACTAAAGATCCACCGCGAATAGCACTTTTCCTTACAAATGGACTTTGAATGGTAAAATGATCATCATCGATAAACACTACTTCATGTTCTTTCAACCAATGTTCAGTCAAACATAGCACCTGAACATCATAGTTCTCCATAAATAAACTTAACTATAACTCTTTGCCGGACAGACCCTGCATATTTTGATGTACAACATTCAACATATGCAGCTGACCCGTTGTCGCACCTAATAGTTTAAACTACAAGGCGTATCAATAGTAGTGTTAGTACCACTACTAACAGTAATCGACGGTAACCTACAGGTACCGGTGTCACTGTGTATATTGTATGCTAATAGGTTAGCAATGTGTCTCCTACAACTAGGTGGCAAATACATTGTATTATTTGTCAGTTTGTAATCAATAATAAATTGATTACAATCAAAATATAAAATAGTGTCACTGTGTCGACAAGTCCTATTATAAATGAACATATTTAAATTATAAATGTGCCTATTTTGCTCATCAGACAAATATCTAGAATAAGGCAGAGCACATACAATAAATTTACAGTTATTGGTCTCATTGAGATATAACATTTAATGGACACATTCAATTATGTCCTTTTTCCTTACAGTTAAACTATCCCCATACAATAAAATAACAGTTGAACTGGGGTTTATTTTTGTCAATCTAATATTATTAACTAATTGGCTAATACTGGCACCAGGTAAACAATTATTAATTACATATTGATTCGAACACTGATTAAATATACTACCAAAACCTTGACCAAATTTGTCAGAAAATACATAAGTAGTGTTAATCAAATTATTCATACTATTACTACCAACATTATTACAGCTACCTACTGGCTGAGCCACTGAGGGTGTGGGTGTAATAATTTGAGGCTGGGGTGCCAGGGAGCATGCACAGCTAAAAGACATGTTATTTGTCAGAGACTCATACCTCTCTGCATTGTGCTTGACCAGGTCTGCTAACTCATTAGCCTCCTGCATGCGCTTACTCAGGTTTTTTGAGTAGCCTCATATTTGCTAAAGAAATTTTTTAGAGCATATTCCCTAACAAACAATTCATCCTGAAGGCGCTGAGTGTCAGTGTCATACATAGTAGTACATAATTCTAGTTCACTATTACACTTCTCTAATTCTTGTATTAAATTGAGATATTTATGCCTAAGTATTGTGTTTAATTTGTTAACTTTATGGCATTTTAAAGATTTCTGATATCTTCTAATTAATCTATTAATTTTAATATATTTTTTTAACTTATTGTGACTAGCAAACAATTTGCTTTTTATGACAGTATCATCAGTTAAGTCTATGGTTATTGGCTCAACACACATGGGACCGGTCCCGTTACCAACCAACTCATCATAAAGACTGCAGGTGATCGCAGACTCTTCACTGGCTTTGAGAGATTCCAAACGGGTTATTGTGCTGTGGGCCCTGCTCAATTCCAATTCTAGTTCTGATATGCGTCCTAAAGCCAGTTCGTGGGTGTCACTACATTCCTGGAAATTTGACACAAGTTGACGGAGGTGTTGATGCTGGTCAAGTATGTCCATATGCTGTATATGCAGTTCAGCCAACTGGTTCTTAAGTTCAGCGTTCTTATTATTAATTATCTGTATTTCCACCTCACTGTCATCTTTTTCCTGTAGCAGCTGATTGCACTGGTTTTTACTGGATTCCAATTCATTCAACGTAGCCCTCAGTTTTTCCTCCAAGGATGCAGCTCTACGGGTCAACATATTGACAGACCAACACTAGAGGCACCCTGGAATGAGAGAGGAGAAAGCTAAGTGTTTGAAAGGAATACGAGAGAGGGATGATATGTGGATAGAAAGTACTAGGTTGAAGGGCCTATGAAGTTAAAATTAGAAGTGAACAAAACAAAGGAATAAAAGTTATGAAGAGTGTGTAATCTCAATTATGGGATAAAATTTGTATTGTTTGTAGATATGTCTTAATTGAGATAATAATATTCAACAATTAAAAGGAAAAAACAACAAAATTAAGTTTATAAAATTTTGAGGGTAGGTACTATTGTCAACTTATTGTAAATCCAGTTTTTTACATTAATTTCATAGAGAGGTTCTTTGGTGATTAAACGTAACAGAGGTATCTCTAGTGAAAAGTACAGTGATTTCTATGGGGTCTCTAATGTATTTTATGTGATTTTATCATACTAATGTATGAACATAATGTCAAGCACAATAAAGAGAATCATAGGGTAGTTTACGACGTGGCTCACTGGGACGAACAGTATAAACGTTAAGGGGGAAAGGTGCAATAGGAATTAATAAGATTCTTTATAAATAGGCTTAAGTTAAAAGAAATACTCCCCGGGTTAGGTGCTCATTTCAAATCCGTCCGTTGGATGACAGCTGATACCAGACAATTGATTTTTCATTGATTTTTCAGCGAAATAACTCACAAACACAAATACTTATTACGTTTGTGTAAATCTATCGAAATAAAGCACGTTTATATAAATACGCGAAAAACATTAATTTTACATTTTAATTCTAACACGAAAATTATTGACGGCCGGCTGCCAGTATTGCCAGCAAAAAAAAAAAAAAAAAACTACCATGTAAACTTAAATTACTAAATGGCAGACTGTTTAAAGTTCACTTGTTTAAATGGTTAAATGTAAATAATTTTTATAGCAATAAGGAATACTTTGAACATAAGTTGTGTTAACCAATTTGCATGCTTTAGTCTTAAGCAAAACATGTATGATCTTATCCTTAACTCATGTAACACCTTTGTATACCATGTTTTACGCAAATAAATAAATATGAATATGAATATGAAAGCCGTCTGACAAAAGGTGTTTACAAGGCAGACGTGAGTGGAAACGTCGGAAGGGGACGCCCTAGAAGGACATGCACGGGTCTTCAGAAAGGTCAGGTGTAGTACTCACAACCGGCGTGCATGTATGACCAAATATATGAACGTAAACGAAGCATAAGGAGTATGTAAGGATTGTAGCAGGTGGCGTTCTATAGTTTCTGCCTACCCCCATGGGAAAAAGGTATGAGTTTATGTATGTATGTAATAGCATTACTGATTATACAAATATATATCAGTATAGAAACAAAATATTATTCAAATGTAGCCATTGACTTCCCCATATAGCAGTTGCGAGTAAGAATGCTGAGCATGGGGCCCTACTTCGATTCTGAGGTTGGGCAAGTGTTATTGGGTGTGTAGCATAACGACCATAAGCTTGTGCCCTTTGGTGGCTTTAACATGAAATTTAAGTCATAACATCACATCTGTGTTTCTCAAAAACTTGGCAGAGGTATTTAGTAAAGGCACACTTACCAGCTATGTTTAATGCCGGCCATACACAATCCAGTTTACCGGTTAGAGAAAGAAAAAGAGCATACCCAGGTTAAAGAAACTAACCATTTGTATAATGAGTTAATAAATAGTAAATGTAACCCTCATTCCATAACAACTATTGACCTAACTGAAGATTCCTTGCTGAAACAGAATTATAATAACAAAGTTAGTCATAACAAAATAAAAAAATATGCAAAACTAAATAGAATAATTAAAAAATGTAACCAAGTTAGGAAACAACACAAATACTTTTTCAAAAATATTCCACTGAGAAAAGAACGTGTTGAGCTAATCAATAAATTAAACAAATATCAAATCAAATTAGAGGACAGCAAAAAAATCTATGAAATTGATACACAGCGCTTACAGACTGACATACAGGTACTTGAAGGTAGACTCAGTTCCCTTTACATTAAATATGTGGGTTCTCAGAACCAAATTAAAGAACATATTCTTGCTGCTAATGAGTTAGTTATGTGTCAGTGCACTTGTCAGAAGGTTTCAAAACCTGATGCTGTCCAGCCTGAGGTAACGGAGGACCCGTCCCAGACTGAGAGTTGGTCTCAAGACTGTACTCTCAACCAAGATAAACCAGATATAGTACAACATCTATCCCAAGTGCCTGAGATTGGTACTTGTCCAGCTTTCAGTAATCATGATTGTTACAATTCAGTTATGTTCTCAGATAGTATAGGAAGAGGTTTAGGTAAATTAATTAGTAACAAGCAGAGTTATTCTACCCACAATTATTGTATGCCAGGGTCAACCTACAAACGAATAATGGCATCAGTAACAGGAAAGGTATTTAATCCTAGAACCACTATTACTGTATTTGTAGGTAATAGTGCTAAGGTCAAAAAGGAAGAAATCACTGAATGTGTAACTGAGTTGTTAAAGTTAAATTGTAGTAAAATAATATTGTGTGCTTTCCCATATTTTGAAACTTTGACGAAAAGACAAAACAATTATATTCATATGCTTAATAACCATATGCACTTTTTAGTTACTCATTACAGTGACAAGCTTGTGTATTTTGACACCAATAGTTTTGTGGAAACTTTAAAATCGACTAGAGATACTGTGTATCTGCCTGTTAGTTTTAGACACATAATAGCAAGGCTATTAGCTTTTTATATAAACTCAGACATAAGTAGTATGTCGAAGTCTTGTGTTATTAACACCACAATGGTTAGTAATAGTACTAATAATAAGGTGGTGAGCTTGAATAAAGGTAGCTCAAATGCTATAAGTATTTTTACAAATTGTACGAAGGAGGTTCCATGCCCCTCACTCACTAGAAGCTCATTGCCTGGTGATGACATTGAAGTATTGGGGATAACTCCGGATAATCATTTAAACTAGTTTGTAAGACAACAGAAGGTACCAGTAAGAATATTCCTATACGTAACAACTACAAGGTATCTTCTTGCTTTAAATTAATTAATTATCAAAAACATCAGCAAAATGTCTTGAAATTATTTCATCAAAATATTCAAGGTATTTCTTCCAAATTATTAGAAATTGAAATGTTTTTAGAAAAAACAAAGTTTGACATTGTTTGTTTTACTGAACATTGGTTAAAGGATTATCAAATGCTAATTAATTATGAGAACTACAGTGTAGGCAGTTGTTTTAACCGTAAATCTATGCTGCGTGGAGGTTCTCTAATCTTAATTAAAAATTGTTTAAAATCTAAGCAACGGAATGACATAGTTGGTTTATCAGTTGAACATTGCATCGAAATGTCCTGTGTTGAGCTAGATAAGCATGTTGTAGTGTGCGTTTACAGACCCCCTAATTATCAGAACTTTTCTTTATTTGAGTCAATAATGGAAGATGTCCTAGCGAAACTTGCATCCAGTAATAAAGCTGCAATTATTTGTGGTGATTTTAATATTAACATTTTGGAAATTAATTCAAATAGCAGTAGATTATTAAGCCTTTTTAAATCGTTCAATTTATCGAATGTTTTTACTGAACCAACTAGAGTAACTCCAAGTTCTGCTACTTGTATTGATAATGTCTTCTGCGATTGTGATTATTTAGTGAAAGCCATCGTAAATTATTTGCCATCTGATCATAGTGGACAAACGGTAACTTTTAAGTTTAAAACACCTTTGCAAAAAGTGCAAATACAATTTAGACCAATAACGACTGGCAAATTAAGTAGATTCAATAGTACCCTAAACAATAAGTTAAATGTTCTGAGTCATATTATGGACGATGCAAATAAATTGTATGAGAATTTCTTTTCAGTAGTGCACAATGAATTTAATAAAACTTTTGAAAAGAAAACAAAAAATATTTGTCCTAATTTTATTTTTAGTGACTGGGCAACTAGAGGTATTAGGATAAGTAGGGAAAGACTGTTCGATCTGTACGGCCTTAAGCCCTACATTAACACTGAAACTTTCAACAAGTATGTTGCTACATATTCAAAAATTTTTAGGAATACTTGCAAGATAGCTAAAGCCCAGTACATTAGCAACAAGATTAAATCAGCAGAAAATAAAATAAAAACGGTTTGGAAAGTTATAAATAACGAAACTAGTAGGAAAAAAATACGTAGCACAGATTATACATTGGAGACTTCACGTGGTGCCATAAGCTCTAACTTACACTTACGAGACACACTCTCAGAGAGAAATTTAAGGAGATTAATGTAATGACTGTGCCTTCACAGTATATTTTTGAAAATCTTTTATATGCCCATAAAAATATAAACTTGTTTAAAAAATACAGTGATATCCATAATATAAATACTAGGAACAAACACAGCTTCGTTGTACCTACCACAAGGCTCAAGAAAATAGGTGGCTCGTTCAGATGTCAATGTATACGCTTTTATAATAAACTTCCAAGCCACGTTCAAGATCTAAGCCTTAATAAATTCAAATCATTCATTAAACGTAAGTTGTGCCAGAAAGGCTTTTATACCGTTAAGGATTATATTGAGGACAAAAAGGCTTGGGATTGAGTTGTTCCAATTTTCTGCATACTGAATGTTTTCTTTTATTTCTGTTACATACACTGATAAATTGATAATTATTATAACAGAACGACTTGAATACTTACCTTGAGAAGTACAATTTATTGTTTTAATAATATTGTGAATTTGAGGACTATGTGGGTCATTGTTTCAGTTTTAATCATGATCTGGCAGTTTAAGTAGTTCATGCGGCCTACCCAAATGTCCTTTCTTTGGTATTGTTCGTCGAATCGTTGAGCTCCTAAAGTTCTGAGTTGAGCTGCACGGTTACTGACAAATGCGTGCACTGACTGGACAGGTCCTCTTAATCTGCGTGGTTCTTTCCTCAGAAGTCCATTTCAGATACTAATCTACATGGTCCTCAAAGATTATGTTCGAATATTTATATACACATTGACATTGATGAATTTTATACATACAATGACATGAGTAATTACTTTGTAAAGTATTATATTATTTAAATTATTGTGAATGTGAAGATTATGTGGATTATTACTTTTTTATTTTATTTCTTAGTTAGTTTCACGATCTGGCAGCTTGAGTAATTTATGCGGCCTACCCAAATGTCCTTTCTTTGGTATTGTTCGTCGAATCGTTGTGCTCCTTAAGTTCTCAGTTGAGCGGCAAGATTACTGACAAATGCGTGCACTGACTGGACAGGTCCGCTCAATCTGTATGGTTTTTCCTCAAAAGACCATTTCAGACACCAATCTACATGGTCTTCACATGATCTGACCAAGATTATGTCTGGACTTTAAAAGAGACTGTGACCTCTGAGTTTGTTTCGGCCTTTCTTCTCAGAGTAGTCAGTTATGAAACGCCGACCTCATCTAGTTTTAAAAATATGATTGACATGTAAAAGTGTTTGTAACAAACCTACTTACAGAAATAAAATCATTTATCATTTAGAAGTCGCTCAAGAATTTGTAAATTTCTTTACTAATATACCAGTTAAAACGACGGAAGCTTTAAATTCCTCACCTGATGTCTCGATTGATTTATTAAGAGCGAACGTTTTAGGCTGCCCGGTTGAATTTCAATTTAAACATATAAACCCTATGATAGTTATAAAAGCTTTTCGGCAAATAAAAATCAAATTGACCGAAGATCTATGGGGAATGTCTATCAAAGTTTGTACAGCAATAATCGAGACTATAGCACCATACTTAGCTTTAATATTTAATTTGTGTGTAGATCAAGGAGTCTTCCCGGATTTAATGAAATACAGTAAGGTTATACCACTTTTTAAATCTGGGGACAGCAAAGACACCAACAATTATAGACCAGTATCTGTGTTGCCAGTATTCAGCAAGGTGTTCGAAAAGGTAATGCTCAATCAAATGCTTAATCATTTTAACACCAACAAAATCTTACACGATCAGCAATATGGTTTCACCAAAGGACGTTGTACGACTGACGCCGGTGTCACTTTATTAAAACATATATTTACAGCGTGGGAGGAGGCCCAAGATGCCATAGGGATCTTTTGTGACCTCTCCAAGGCATTTGACTGCGTTGATCACGAAACCTTGCTCTTAAAACTTGAGCATTACGGACTAGGTAAACTCGCGCTTAGTTTAGTACATTCTTATTTAAATGATAGACAACAAAAAGTGCAAATAAATGGTATCAATTCACTTCATTTAAAAGTACAAATGGGTGTTCCACAAGGATCGATATTAGGTCCCTTCCTCTTTTTAGTATATACTAATGATCTACCCCATTTATTTAAAAACCAACCACAAATGGTATTATTTGCTGACGATACTTCTTTAATCTTTAAGATAAATAGACGTGCATCAAATCTTGACGACGTAAATAATGCCCTACTGCAGGTACATAATTGGTTCACTGCTAATAATTTAGTATTAAATGGGAAAAAAACTAAATGCATAAGATTTGCTTTACCGAATGTTAAAAGTAGTGATTGTGACATAGTATTGAATAACGAGAAACTAGAATTTGTCGATGAAACTGTTTTCCTGGGAATAACGCTAGACTCAAGGCTGCAATGGGGTCCTCATTTAACATCTCTTGCAGGACGGCTAAGTTCAGCAGCATATGCTGTAAGAAAAATCCGTCAATTTACTAATGTAGATACCGCGAGGCTAGTCTATTTCAGCTATTTTCATAGTATCATGTCTTACGGTATTTTATTATGGGGACGGGCTGCCGATATTGAGTCTATTTTTATTCTGCAGAAAAGAGCTATCAGAGCAATATACAGCCTCCGCAGGCGCGATTCTCTAAGGGAACTGTTTAAAGACATTAACATCATGACGGTACCTTGTCAATAAATTTATGAAAACATCATGTACGTAAGGAAAAATCTAAATCTTTTCAGTAAAAGAGGTGAAAGACACAATTATAGGACTAGAAATAGGGACCAATTAGTTCAACCAGGTTTCAGACTGGCTAAAGTAGACTCATCCTTCATGGGGTACTGTTTAAAATGTTACAATAAAATACCTCCCCACATACTCCAACTGAATGAAACGAAATTTAAATCCTGTATAAAACGCACACTATACAGCCAAGCATATTATAAGTTGGGGGATTATATCGCTGACAAAAATGCTTGGCTCAGGGCTGGTCCTGCTCCACAAGGGCGCGTAAAATAATTAATTAGCATTCGAAAATAGTGTTGGAGCTGATGAAGATTGTACAACCTATCTTTGCATTGTATAAATTCAATCTCATAGTATTGTATAATTGCATAGCACATGTGTGAGCACTATGTACCCACTATAAAGCTTACTGGGTTCGTCTTTCATTGACTTGAATGTGCCCTGGCGGCTGAGAGTATGTCATGCTCACTCAAATGTGTCGCTGGTGGTGGCGTGTGTATTGGATCATTGAGTTCCCTACAAAATGGTTGAGCTGAATGGTGCTGATCCATACGTCATGTTCGTGAACGGGCGCCGTCAGTAGGCACTGGTCATTTCTTAGCTGCCACGGCTTATTTTAATTCCATAATTGTTTTTATCTTTTTATTACGGACGCTTTTAACGTGCACGTCTTTCTACATCGTTCTCACATGTATAATTACAACATGAATGATGTAACCACTCTATTGTAACAATATTTTGATTTAAAAGAGTGTCCATGGAGTTTCTTGCCCGTTCTTCTCCATAGGTACCTACTACGCTTTGGAATGGGCAACTAGCTTCATCTTTCTGACTGACCGACCCCTTGACAATTCAAAAGTGCCTGTAATTGGTTTATTTGAAATAAATGCTTTGAGTTTGAGTTTTGAGTTTGAGTTTGAGCCATTACTTGGTATTTATCGGTGTCGCTAATGGTATCTTGCTTTCCAGTAAGAATTTTGTTAATTGTCTTCCAATAATTAAATACAAAAAATCTTATAGACAAATTTGTCATGTACTCTTGCAATTTTGTTTTATGTTTATCACATTTTAAACAGGTAAAATCTATTGAAATATATAGTAAAGTTTTATATATTCTCCAATATTCTTTACTTCTAAATTTTCTTTTAACTCATCTTTAATGATGTCCTGGAAAGCAGAAACAAGAGCAATCACAGACTTAGTAGGACTACAAAGCCAACGTTTCTTTGAGTATTATCTATACCGTATGTATTCTAACTCGTTTTTAGCTATTAGATCTTCATTGCATTTGGAGCAATTTTTATATATTATTTTTGATTTTTTTACGACATATCCACTCACATACTGTAATGGAGCCATAATTTTAGGATCGGCTTTTTCCTCCAATGGCAGCACGTGTGTATTTCATATTTTATTTAAATCAATATTGTGTGTAATGTTGTTGGCTTCGCCATCCTTATTGATATTAAGATTATTGTGAGGCCTTAGTTACTCTGGTTGCAAACCAGAGTAACTAAGGCCTCACAATAATCTTTTTGACAATTAGTACCCGGAGCATGAACGCTGGAGAGGTTATTAACTAACAACGCCGCATAGGCAGATTGAAAAGAAAGAAAAAAGAAAGAAAGAAAAATAGATGTATTTGTCACAGAAACACGTGCATACAAAAAGATAATTAGCTCTAATAATTAAGAAAAAAGTAAAAATAACAAAGAGATCTCTAATCACGAGCACAAAATAGAAATCGTCGACAGCTGCACGTCATGACTGTGACAAGAAGGCTTCCACTCAGCATGATGCTGTGCTATGGGGGACCCACAGCACAGCGCTGATTTTCAGTGGTTACCCGAAAAGGACGGACTGTGTGACGGATCACCAGGCTCTCACCCCGAACTAACCTAAATAACATTAACATTACAACGGTAAATTTTTAACTAGACATTTTATGAAGGGAAAAAAAACATACATTTATAAATTTAATGAGTTAACCAAAAAAAAAAAACAAGAGTAGAATAATAGAAAATTTGTTATAGTGTGTAAGTGTAGTGTGGTGTAGTGTGTGTAGTGTGCATGTGTAGTGTGATGTGTGCGGAGATGTAGACTAATGCTGTGAGTGTAGATGTGTAGGGTGATTGTTACAGTCAAGTACCCGAAATTATTAAATATTATGAAGGAACTATGAGTAGCTGCTCAGTGTCATCATAGTCCAATTTTTGCAACCAGGCTGAGAGTGTTTTCTTGCAACGCTGTTTGGGGAGGGCATAAATTGATAAAATTCCGTTAATTTTATTATACAAATAATTTCCAAGAAAACTGAAATGTCGACGGGAAAAAGCAGTATGGAACCGAGTAGTGGGACAAACTGCGTGTTTACGTCGCTTACCTTCAAAAAGAGTAGGATTATAGGTAAGAAGAGAATGTTTGCGCAAGATAGTATTTAAAATGAAAAGTTGACGTACAGTTAACAGTCCGGTTCGCTCATAAAGTCCTCTGGTGGGAAATAAGAAAGGCAGGAAATTGGTGACCTTTAGAACGGCCCTTTGTGCACGTTCGATCCGGAGCATTGATGTTTTTGTCGCACCACCCCATACAGTTATGCAGTACGAGAGTAACGATTGGCATAACGCAAGATAGACTGATCGCAATAAGTCAGTGTCTGCAACATGACGAAGATTTTTAAACACAAATATTAGTTTACGGATTCTAGTGGAAAGAGCATCTATGTGCGGGTGAAAACTTAGAGTGCTATCTAGCATGACGCCCAGATACTTTATTGAATCGGTTTTATGAAGGTCGGGACATAAGCAGTGAGTACTATGAGACAAAATGCACGCGGATGAATGAGCTGTAATTTTGAAATTATCTAGTGAATAAGTGGGTTTTTTTATGTAGAAAGAAATAAACTTTGTTTTGTCTACATTGAGAGCGAGTCTATTATCAGCTAGCCAGGACAACACCAAATTCAACCCCATCTGTGCACAACTGTAAATTTCGGGCCAGGTGTTGGCGTCAAACAAAAGCGCTGTGTCATCAGCGAAAGTTATGATCCTTCCGCTGGGCATCTTGAGCTCACAGAGGTCGTTGATAAAAGTCAGAAATAAAGAGGGACCGAGGATACTGCCCTGTGGGACGCCGTGCACGACAGGAAGATCACTACTGGTCCACTCGTCTACTTTAACTCTCTGGTATCGGTTGGTGAGGTAGTCGGAAAAAAGCTTCAGTTGTGCATCCCTCACTCCAATGCTCTCCAGCTTCCTTATCAACAGTGGGATGGAGACTGTGTCGAAAGCCTTGGCAAGGTCCATAAAGATTACAATAACCTTTTTGTTTTCGTCAAGTTTTTCAGTAACAAACTTAGTTAAGCCGTGAATGGCGTCGCTGGTCGATAAGCCAGATCGGAAACCGAACTGAGAAGGTGATAGCAGTGAGTTGTCTTCCAGGTAGTCAACCAAGCGCTTCTTCATGATCCTCTCCAACACCTTAGATAAAGCAGGCAGGATGGAAATTGGCCTATAGTTATTGACACAGGCTCCATCGCCACCTTTGAAGATGGGACGAATCTCTGCTATTTTCCAGGCATTTGGGAATTTGCCGGTGTCAATGGCAAGGTTGCAAATAAAAACGATTGGAGACACGAGAATTTGTCTATACCTCTTCATAATGCCGGTAGAAATGTTGTCATAGCCAACAGCGCAATCAGACTTCAGACTATGAATGATATTTTCAACCTCTTCCAGTTCCGTGGGGAAAAAGACCATTGAGTGGGGATGAAGGTTGACCGGTGGGGAAAATGGTGGAATGGTTGCGCATACTAACAATTACCAGCCAATAATTCATGCCTTACTAGGAATAGGCCACACCCCCATGCCCCTGCGCAACTAGTCAACTACCCCGAACGTCAGTGTTTGCTTATTCATGCTCCATTACGCCCGTGTTACAAAATTCGTGGTTCGGCCGGTAGTTAGTCCAAGTGTGACGTGTGACATATTTTATTAACTTTATTATGGCGCCTCAATTGACGCAAATAGAAAGGGAGCGCATCATAGCTCTCCGATTGAGTGGATGCCGGATAATCGATATTTGTCGGCAGACGGGCATAACGGTGAGTAAATTTTTTTTATAATTATAATTTATAAATTTAAATAAACGATAGCTAATCCTGAAAAAATGTGTCATTGATGTTTTTCTAGAGAACTTTCTAAATAAGTAAACGATTTATGTTATTAGAGTGATATTAAATTAAAGTGTTACCGTTTTTGGTGATAAAACTGTAACCAATTTTATTGAATATTCATATGCTGCTTTTAGCGGCGGGTATGGTCTGAACCATAATATTTTATTAACTTTGTGCCTACCGTATCCTACGAATAAGGGTGTTTCTCAATTTTCGTGCATATTACACGTCCAGATCAAAAACCTTTAAAAAAAAAAAAAACAAAGTCGCTCCCGCTGTCTGTACGCTAAGATCTTTAAAACTTCGCAACGGATTTTAATGGAGTTTTCAGCAATAGATAGAGCGATTCAAGAGGAAGGTTTATATGTATATAAATTACTCCACCACATAACTATCTACATAGCACACGTGCGAAGCCGAGGAAAGTCGCTAGTTATCTTTTTCTTTACATAGCTGCATAGTAAAAAACAAGCCACTCCCGCTGTCTATACGCTTAGATCTTTTAAACTTCGCAACGGATTTTAATGCAGTTTTCAGCAATAGATAGAGTAATTCAAGAGGAAGTTATGTGTATATAAATCCACACTCCATACTGCCCACGTAGGTCGGCCCGTGAAATCCTTTTTTTTTTTATTAAAACAAGCTTGTGAGTGTATTTTTAGATTGATTTTTTATTTATTTTTTATTCCTCTTGATTGCTAAATCCCTACCGTTCTCATTACCGTCGTATTCCGATTTTTGTATGATAATAATTTCTTTGTTATTTGGAGAAGGAAGGTGTTGAAGATTCTTGATGTCTGAGGGTTCTTAATTGAAAAACTAATATGCACCAACACGAACTGTTTATTGTTAAACATATATAAGCACTGCACAACCGTATTTACTTAGTAAATCCACAGCTTTTGAATTATAATATACAGAGCGCGTGTGACACGAATGACAGTCACCGAGAGAGCGAGAGTGAGAGTGAGAAAGGAACAGATTGATGTGTAGATATAGATATATAAATTAGTATGATAATACTAAACATTCTCACGCCTTCTTTTAACAAAGCTGCACTACTTGATAGGATGACAATGCTGGCAATGCAAGTTAATTTAGAGAACAGGTAAATAATTTCACAATTTAAGGTAAGTTATTAATTAATTATGTTAAGCTAAGTTATCCATTAAGTTACAGGTTCCATTTCACTATACTTAAAATATAAGTACAAACAAATCTTATACTGTAAAAATTCTTAAACTAGTTACTGTTGTTACACTGTTGTAACAAAATCAACTTATGTATGGGCCTAGTATAATCACCCTTAGATGTATGAATGGTTACAGATCTTATCAATTTGTCATTTTTATTTACATTAGTTGATATAACTTTGCCTAAAGGCCACAAGGCAGGAGGTGTACATTCATCTTTAATTATTACAATGTCTCCTATTCTTAAGTTTTTCTTAATGTCTAACCACTTATTTCTATTTTGTAACTCAGAAATATATGTAAAATAAAATTGTTTCCAAAATCTTTGTTTTATTAACATAATTTTTTGGAATATACTTAATCTAGATTCATTTAAATCTAACACACTAGGCTCTGGGATGTCTGTTATAGAAGCTCCTATAATAAAATGGGCTGGAGTTAAACAGATAACATCATCTGGAACATCAGCAATTGTACATAACGGTCTTGAGTTTAATATGCCCTCTATTTGGACTAAAGTAGTATATAATAATTCGTAAGTTAATTTAGTAGAAACTAAATGTCTTTTAAGTAAAGACTTTACTGACTTTATTCCAGCTTCATAAATACCACCCATATGACTGGCAAGAGGTATTGTAAATTTATAGTCAATAGAATTACAAGTGCAAAAATCAATTATTTGGCTGTATGACTTATCTGACTTAAACATTTTATAAAGCTCATGTAGTTCAGTTTTAGAACCTCTAAAATTAGTAGCATTATCAGTATACAAACATGTTGGAGTACCTCTTCGAGATACAAACCTTTTCAAAGCACAAATAAATGCCTGGGAACTCAAATCAGTAACAAGCTCTAAGTGTATAGCTCGAGTCGCCATACATACAAATAGACATATGTATCCCTTTGTGTATTTACAGTTTCGAGTCATTGAACTCCGGATAGCCATTGCACCACTGAAATCAATGCCTACATGAAGGAACGCTCTTGTTAGGGTTACTCGGGGAGAAGGGAGACTAGCCATTTGCTGGCCACAGGTTTGTGCTCTAAATCTGATGCACTTAACACAAGAATGAATAATCTTTTTGACTTCATTCCTACCATGCATAATCCAGTATTTTAATCTAATATTATATAAAGTGTTTTGTATTCCAGAGTGTAGCAATTTTTGGTGATAATGTTGAACAATTAATGATGTTATGTAATCTTTAGCGGGTAGTATAATGGGGTGAGCTTGACTATAGGATATGTCTGAATGCTGGATACGACCTCCAACTCTGATGAGCTGGTCTTGATCTAGGAAGGGATTTAGTTTCCTTATAGGACTGGATTGAAATGTATATAGTTTTCGTTTAGGCAAGTCTGCATTATTTGATTGACTGAGTGATGATAATTCTAAATATTCTCTTGAAAATGATTTAAGTTGTGTTATTTGAACAATGAAATTCGTAGCTCTGTTGAGTTCTTCTACTGTTAAATAAGGGGAATAGTTTTGACCCTTGTTTTTTAGTTTATTTAAGAATCTAAACATGAATGCAATAATTCTTGTTAACTTTGTGAAGTTAGAAACTTTAAGAAACAAGTCATAAAAATATTCATAATTTATAGAAATTTTATAAAATGTATCTGTGGATGTATGGTATAGTTGTGTACATGTGTTGTGGACAGGAGTTATTACTTGAGAAGTAACTACTTGGGGCACTGAAATAGGCCATGTAGATTTATCCTGTTTAATCCAGGTAGGGCCTTGCCACCATAACTCACAAGTGGACAATTGTTTGGGCATAACCCCTCTAGTTATTAAATCTGCTGGATTTTGTTTGGTATTTATATAATACCAATCATCCGTGGCAGTTAAATCGATAACCTGCATTATACGATGAGAGACATAAGTGTCATGTTTATGTTTGTAAGGGGATTTAATCCAGCTTAGAACAATGGATGAGTCTGTAAATAGAAATTTATGATCAATTTTTATATTATTTTTTGTAGTGTTAATAAACCTATCATATATTTGTGATAACAATAATGTCCCACATAGCTCAAGTCTTGGAATTGACTGTTGTCTTTTAATAGGAGCTACTCTAGACTTGGCCATGATCAAGACGCAAGTAGATTCTTTATTAGGATAATTTGCTTTCAAATATAAGCAAGCACCATAGGCTTTCTTAGCTGCATCACAAAACCCAATTAGGATTATATCAATAGGTATATCAGTAAAATACCATCTTGGAATCCTAATTGACTTTAAGTAATTTAATTGATCAATAAACTGTTGCCAATGATCTTGTAAATGGTTAGGTATGGGACTATCCCAGTCAATCTTTTCTTTCCAGATGTCTTGCATTAAAACTTTGGGAATAATTACTGTAGGCGCTAAGATACCTATTGGATCAAACATCTGTGCTATCTGTGATAATATAGATCTTTTAGTTTTACAAATGCTTGTGATTTCAGGTATGTGAGTATGGAGTATGTCATGTGTAGGCTGCCACATCAAACCCAACGTCTTAACGGAGTCTGGCTTGTTAAAATCATAGGAATTGTTTTGAAAACTAAAATTATTTTGTGAATTATGTTCACTATATGTGTCCATAGTTGGACTTGCAATTTGTGCTAAAATATGAGTATTGTTTGAAGTCCATTTGTGCAACTTGAACCCGGCTTTATTAAGCAGATCTTTTAATTGTAAACAGAGTTCAGTACACTGTTCAATGGTCTGTTGACCAGATAGATAGTCGTCCATATAACTGCAAGTTTCTATGCATTCTGCAGCTAGACCATGAGTTTCTTTATTTTTGTAAGCTAAATCTAACATAGTGCGGCATGCAAGATAAGGTGCACACTTAGTGCCGTATGTAACTGTTGCTAATTCTATGCATTTGAGTGGATCAGATTTAGATTCTCTCCATAAAATCCTTTGATATGATCTTTGCTCTGGATTCACAAATATACCTCTGAACATTTTAACTATATCACAAGAAATGGCATATTTGTATAATCTGAATTTCAAAATTATGTTAAGTAAGTCATTGTAAATGTTTGGACCTTCATGTAGAATATCATTCAAGGATGTGCCTGTTGATGTTTTGGAACTAGCATTAAAAACAACTCTCAACTTAGTTGACCTACTTTCAGATTTTATGACAGGTAAGTGAGGTAAGTAATATGTATTGTTTTGTGTAGGTGAGAATTCCTTTACATAATATGCATGACCCAATGCAATATACTCATTGATAAATTCTTTATATTGAGTGAATAATGCAGGATCTCTTTGAAATCTAGACTCTAATTGTAATAAGCATCGGTAAGCAGTATTAAATGAGTTACCTAAATCTAGTAGCTTGTCTGTGTGTAGGGGTAGATTAACTGTGTATTTACCCTGGTGATCTTGTATTGTTGTAGATTCATATAATGTTTCACAATATTTATCTTGAGGAGATATTAATTTTTGAGGTGTGATTTCCTCTTGTTCCCAGAAGCGTTGTAGAAGCTGATCTGTTGACAATAAAGATACATACATGCTAATGTGAGGGTCAGGACTGCTTGTCTGTAAAGAGGTGTCACTTGTGAGTGCGCCTGATACAATCCAACCAAATACTGTATCAATCATGACCGGTAGGTTGTGACCTAACTTTATGCGGTCTGTTAGCAAGAGTGAATAGAAAAGCTCTGCCCCTATGAGTATGTCTATAGTGCTAGGTATAAAGAATGTGGGGTCAGCTAGTTTGCATGTAAGCTTGGGAGGTATGTTCCAGTTGTGTGTAGGTATGTAAGTATGCGGTAGTGGCACTGTAATGTTGTTCATTACTACAAATGTTAGATTAGAGTTATAATCATTGTATCGAGAAGATATATTAGCATTTATGCTTAATTGTGCAAGGCTGTCTTTGTTTCCTACTCCTTTAATTGTGCATGCATGGTAGCTGTATGGAAGCTTTAAAACGCCTGCAAGCCTGTGTGTAATAACACTAACTTCACTGCCCGAGTCTAATAGTGCTCGTGCGTTTACCCAGTTTCCCATAGCATCCCGTATTTTTATGATAGCTGTTGATAGCAAGGTAACATGATGTTGAGTGTTTGAGACAAGAACCGCTGATGGGTTAGTTTGAGAGTTTGTTTCGCATTGGACATTTGGATTTGTAGTATTGTGCTGTTGCACGCAAGAGTTCAGTGAGGCAATAGTATCAGGTAGCTTGACATCTGCTGTGGCGGGACTTACTTGGCTAGAACGATCCATATGTATACTTGTATGATGTTTGCGATGGCAGGACAAACACTTCAGTTTTGAACACTTATGTTTTGCATGGTAAGGCTGTAAACAGTTAAAACACAAAGTTTTAGACTTAATTAAGTTAATACGCTCAGGTACACTCAGTTCTATATAATTAGGACACTTGTGCAAGTCATGTTTTTGTTGACATAGTAAACAATTTATTTGAGATCTCGAGGTTGACGACACATGTGTAGTTTTAACAGTATTCCTATCCGAAGGCCTGTCATTGAGTAATTCAAATGCTGATCGCCTTAAGTTTAAGAAATCTAGTAACTCAGATAATGTAGCGAGAGTACTTTCTTTTCTGTTTAGTTCCCATGCTGCTCTCAGCGAGTTGTCCAGTTTATGTGATATTAGGAATACTAATAGGTCATCCCAACTGTCTACAGGCAGCTTAATAGCCTTAAGGGAATCTAGACTTTGCTGTAAAGTTACTAGAAACTCTTTTAAGTTATGTTTATTAACAACATTGTAATTAGTAATAGCCTTTAAATGAAAATTAACAATCATAGTTTGGTTCTCATACCTTTTAGCTAGTATATTTAATGCCTTACTGTAGTTTTCCTCAGTTATGAGAAGTGAGGTAATAAGCCCAGCCGCTTCTCCTGATAGGGCTGACTTCAGATATTGAAGCTTGTTCACTGTCGGAAGGTCCACACTGTCAACAGAGGCGTAGAATATATTCTTGAATGCAGGCCACTCGCGGATATCACCGTCGAACTTTGGAAGTTCCAATAATGGCAGCTTGACACGTGGCTTCCTTGTCGTGCAATCATGTAATGTCGTAGAATTTAAATGGGATTGCTCCATAGTTTGTTGCGAGCCTCCAGTAAATGACGCAATTTGTGCTTTAGTAGCATAATATTTCGCTTCGGTTGTCTCCCGATCCTGTTCGTTGACTTGTTGCCGGTCGGGCAAGTCCAACCTCTCAATATTGATTTGGATTTCGTCGTATCGATCCATTAGTTTATTTAATTCCTCTGATCTGACCTGTAGGTCGCGTTTAGTAGATCTTGCAGGATCGTAGTTCTGCACGTAGTTGGTAATTCTTGTAATTTTACCTTTTATGGCGGCACGGGTCGTGCGCAAGTTTTCTATTTCTTCCATCTTGTGTTGTATGGAACCACGAGATTATAAAATATATGTACAATTTATTGTAACTTTGTAAGATGCTTGTGAGCTGTAATGCTGAAAAGATGTTTCTTGTAAATACTGTTGTAATTGTTACTCGATTCACGTTTCACGTTTTACGACGTAGGCGTCGGTCGAACTTTTTTTCCGGAAAAAGTAGCAAAACACTCGGAAACACTCCACAGATTAGTTATAGCAGCGGGATTGGTTGAATCCATGTATGTATGTCTGTTTTATCGACAACTTAAAAATGTCGATTGCCTATTGGCTGCTTCTCTCCGGCCCTGTCGGTAAAACAGTACTTAAATCTTCGTAAGTGGCGCTGGCGATGTATGCCGAAGAGGCACGAGGTGGCACGATGGGACCCGAAGCTAGGCGACTTTCGTCGATCTTGTCGATGACTTCCTGCCGGTTTGGCGCAAGCCACGTGATCACGTCCGCGAACCACGCAAAAAATGGCGAACGAAGGACCAATTTTATGTTGAAGATTCTTGATGTCTGAGGGTTCTTAATTGAAAAACTAATATGCACCAACACGAACTGTTTATTGTTAAACATATATAAGCACTGCACAACCGTATTTACTTAGTAAATCCACAGCTTTTGAATTATAATATACAGAGCGCGTGTGACACGAATGACAGTCACCGAGAGAGCGAGAGTGAGAGTGAGAAAGGAACAGATTGATGTGTAGATATAGATATATAAATTAGTATGATAATACTAAACAGAAGGTAAAATTGACAAAATGTTGTAAGATTATCTATATATTAATGACTAGCTGACCCGTGCCCACTTCGTTGGGCGGTAAAAAAATTCGACCGTTTTTTCTCAGACTTACTTTGCAAATCCGACTACCACAAAAAATCTTTTCATTATTCGGGTTAATATATAGCCTATGACATTCACAAATAACGTGGCTTTCTATTGGTAAAATAGTTTTCAAAATCCGTTCAGTAGCTCAAGAGATTACCCCCTACAACCTCACAACCTCACAAACTTTACCTCTTTATAATATTAGTATAGAAGTATAGATAATAGAAAAAAACAACGTTATTCGGCAATCAATTTCAAACTTAAAAATATCATGGAATATGCACGAAATAAGAGAAACACCCATAAATGTCTGTCTCGCCATAATAACCTATCGGTAGGTTTCTTTCATGTGTTCTTTGGTTCTTTCCTAATGAGTTCCCGGTATTGTAAGTTTTTAACGCTGCGCGCTATTCCAAGCGCCATTGTTATTTTTTTTAAGTCGGTACTGCTTGTTGGATTTTAAAGTAAATACGCAACAGCGCAGTTCTTTTTGTCTGTTGAAACAATGTAGAGATAAGGCCTTTTTAGTGATGTTTGTGTGTAAATAATAAGTAATTTAAAATTAATAAGCTAGCAATTATTATAAGGAATCATATAAGTAGCTTATTGAGTAATCATGTGCAAATAAACTATAGCTATTTGTTTCGTTCCAGAAAAAACAGTTTACTTCTGGCTTCGGCGGTGGCATGAAAGCGGAACTCTCGAAGCGCACCACCGCCAACTCTACGCGAGAGCCACGACGGCGGCAGACGATGCGGCTATGGTCGCTGCACACTCTGCCGACCCGTTTTTGAGCACAAGAGTGACCTCAACTTCATACAGTGTGAGTCCATGTATACCTTGTTATCACACATATCACTCTATCCATTTCATCAATTTTTATACTTAGTCATAGTCGCGTCAAGCGCACCGCGCGGCCTAGCTAAGACGTTCTAGCGATACCTAATAATTCCTCCAGCTATAGCAGCAATACGTCCGTATTGGACTCAGTGAATGTTATTATTGTTAGAATTACTAGATAATAGATAAATATTTAGTTCTTTAGCACCTATACTTAACAAAGGTGGAATTTTCAATTCGGCGGATTATTTATATGTTTATATTTTGAGGAATAATTTTTAACTGACCCATACTCATATAGTTAAGTTGGCCCGTACCATTATTTTGTCATAATTAAGAATCTTATGTAAGTATTTTTTTGTTTGTTTTAGATTTCAATGGACACCGTTAGAAGGCGCCTAAGGGACGCCGGAAAGAAATGCTGCCGCCCTGCCAAGAAGATTCTAATGAACCAGGCGCATAAGGAGGCAAGAGTATGTTTTTGCCTGGAATATTATAATTTTGACTGGGCAAACAATATCATCATTTTTGTGGACGAGAAAAGCTTCCGGTCGGATACGGACGGAAGAAAAATATTATGGCGCAACAGCAATGAGCGCTATGTGGAGGTGAATACTTTACCAAATCGAGCAAGTGGAAGAATATCTCTCAATTTTTGGGGGTGGATGAGCTCAATGGGACCGGGTGAACTGGTGGAGGTTAGCGGGCGCATGACTGGGGATCAGTACGTCGAAATTTTACGTGACGTGATGATCCCCACCGTGCGCCTGCACTATCCAGAGGGCATTATTTACTTGTGCCAAGATAACTGCCGCGTGCACACCTGCAGAGTGGTGCAGGAGTGGTTCGCGGCACAGGATGACGTCATCTGCCTGCCATGGCCTGCAAAGAGCCCTGACCTAAATCCAATCGAGAATCTATGGGGTCTCATGGTTCTCGATTAGGATGCCTCAGAAATCCGCAACAACGAAAACTTGCGGCAAGAAGCCCATACTACATGGGAGCATTTCCGAGACACGGACACCTGCTGGAACATGGTGGCCGGCATGAAAGACAGGCTGGACGCTGTTCTAGATGCGCAAGGTGGTCCGACCAAATATTAAATATTCGGGCAAGTCCATTGTCGGACAATCTGTAACACATAATTATATTGATTAGAATATAATTTTTTATTTCAAATTAATATCAAACAATCTTTTTATAATAATATTTAAAATAAAATACCTAAATTGGCTTCTATTTGTCTGTTATTAAAATTTTACAGTATCTATAGCTATTAGAGTTTTATTTATGTAAGTGTGTTAAATACCGGATGGTATTTGGAGAAAGTTGACCTGATGTTACACTAGCAATAGTTATAAATAAAACCACTGTGTACTGATCTGATATGATAGCTGCTTTATTAAAAAAAAACTGTTACTTACATACTATTCGCGGTAACGACACCATAGCGACTTCTAATTTGACGCCAACGCCATCTATCGAGCACGCAAGAAGGTTTACAAATAATCAGGTCGTAAACATACCGCCCACCAAGGACGTTACTGACGGAATGTCCTTCTAAACTGAACGAAAGTGGCACGTCGCAAAGGCTAGTTGAACTAAATATTTGTATGTACAACATGAGAAAATAATTTGAACTAAAATCGCTATGGTTCATATATATAACTACAACACTCAATTCGTTATGGCTAACAAGAATGTTACAATAACATAGAGCTAAACATGACTCATTCTAGGTTGTAAAAATGTACTTTAAACAAATTTATATAAAAATTGTAAACAGGGTAAAATAAAATAAAAACTTAAAATATGTGTATTATTTGATTTTCAGTTGATCTAAAGTTTACAGGCGTAAAAATGGTTGTATAAATTGATTCTAACAAGACAAAAGTGTAAATTAGTTGTAAAAATTATGGTCAAATAAAGTGTGTAAACAATAAATACAATACAACTTTCTTATTCGACTACGGGTAAAATACATATTTTGGATGTTGGCCTTTTGATTGTTGAGGATTTGGTGCGTAACGTGACGACACGGGTGATGTTATCATCCCCAGGATGTTTTTGTACAATCCTACCCATCAACCAACGACTTGGCGGCAAGTCGTCTTCTTTGACTAGCACAATGTCTCCAATGTTTGGCTCAGCAACTTGGGAAGACCATTTGTAACGATTCATCAAAGTAACGAGATATTCGTGAGACCAACGTCTCCAAAACGACTGAAGCATTCGTTGAATGAATTGCCAGCGTGATAAATAATTAATATTTGAGTCTTCGTACTTGTTGTCTGGTACATTCACTAAAGGCTCTCCGATTAGAAAATGTCCAGGTGTTAACGGTAACGGTTCACCAGGGTCATCAACCTTAATTGTGCTCATAGGTCGCGAGTTCAAGCACGCTTCTACCTGACTGAGGAGTGTAGTCAGTTCTTCAAAGGTGAGAGTCGCTTCACCGATCACTCGTTTCAAATGGAACTTTGTGGACTTCACTCCTGCCTCCCAAAGTCCGCCAAAGTTAGGACTGTGAGGAGGAATGAAGTGCCATTCCGTACCATTTGCTTCGAGGTGTTCGGCTAAGGACGATTGGATAGCTGCCAACTGCTGCAACTCCCTGGAGGCACCAACAAACGTGGTGCCATTGTCACTCCACAGTTTGGCACAATGACCTCGTCTCGAGACAAAACGTCTAAACGCCGCCAAAAAGGCTTTAGTGCTCATGTCACTCACTGCTTCTAAATGCAGTGCACGAGTAGCCATGCATACAAACAGGCATATATAGCCTTTGTATGATCGGTGGCCACGACCTTTCGTTGTCCTCACATTAATTGGACCAGCATAATCAACCCCGCTATGCAAAAATGGCCGAGCTGGGGTGCACCGAACAGCTGGCAGTGAACCCATAAATGGAGTTTTAGTACTGGCTCTTTGCCTGGCACATGTCACACACTTGATGACATGGTGTTTGACCACATTTCTGACCCCTATAATCCAGTAGGCTGTCCTCAAATAATTTATCATGAGCTGAGGACCCCCGTGAAGGGTTTTATGGTGTGCGTCAGCTATGATTAGCCGAGTTAGATGACCGGAGTGAGGCAGGACTATCGGATGTTTCATTTGTTCGCTTAGCTCTGATTTCTCCAGCCTACCTCTAACTCTCATTATGTCCTTATCATCGAGGTAGGGGCAGAGTGACCTTAAAGGACTTGTTTTTGATTGTATATAGCCTTTGTCCTTTAATTCCTTATATTCTGTTGTAAATAGTTCTTCCTGTGTTTTCCTAATACAACATTCGAGTGCAGCGTCTAATTCAGATTTTTGTAAATACTGATTTCTGTATGGTTTGTTCGCCTTTAAAAATCTTCGACAGTATGCAACAATCCTAACCAATCTTCGTAACATAGAAAATTTATCGAAGAAGGAACAGTTTGGAATGATCGCTACATATGCCTTTGGTGACTCTTCTAAATCTGTACTGCAATAATTAATTGGCCTATTGTAAATTACGTTTTGTAATTTAAGAAACGATGGTCCAGAAAACCATAAATCGTTTTGTAGCAGGGAACTGGGAAGTATCCCTCTAGAGGCGCAGTCTGCTGGATTCTCTTTAGTTGGGACGTGAAACCATTGCGACGCTTTCATCGAGGTCAATATTTCAGACGTCCTATTGGCCACAAACGTCTTCCATTTACTTGGGTGGCTGTTTATCCAGGCCAACACCACAGTGGAATCCGTCCACGCCTTGACCTTGTCTTGGGATATACTCAAGACTTCAGATGTTTGAGACAGTATCTGTGACAGCAAGACTGCTCCGCAGAGCTCTAACCGCGGAATACTTATCTGTTTTACTGGCGCAACCCTGGTCTTAGCAACCAGCAACGACACTTGTACATTGCCATCAGCGTCTGCAATCCGCAAGTAAATCGCAGCTGAGTACGCTGTTTTGGAGGCGTCACTAAAACCATGAAGTTCCAGATAATCGTTCGACTTGGTGCCAAGCCAACGTGGAATCCGAATCTTGGTGAGTAATATTAATTCCTCGCGATATGATCTCCATTCATTTACTAAGTCGTTGGTTAGCTCCTCATCCCAACCCACACCTGCAAGCCACAATTTCTGGATAAATACTTTCGCTAAAACCACACTAGGGGCTAACCAGCCTAATGGATCAAAAAGTCGTGCTATCACAGAAATAATGGATCGTTTAGTCACAGGTGCGGTAGTCGGCGACGGGAGATTCACCGTGTACTGGAAGGTGTCTGCGGTGCGGTTCCAGGTAAGTCCTAGAATTTTGATGGTACTATCTAATTTTATTTCTACTTCCTTTTCTTTGTGTTCTGGTTTCTTTGCTTGTTTTATTTCATGTGTGATTTTTTGCTTATTTGTGTTGTCCTTATTCATGTTGTCCTTTGTCCTAATTTGATCTATTTGTCCTTTCAATGTATTACTTTCTATTTCCTGTATTGTGTCTAATATTTCTTGGTTGTTACTGTTCCATTTTTGGAGCGTGAATCCACCCTTTCCTAATAACGCTGTCATTTGCCTGTAGATTTCCAGGCCTGCTTCTACGTTATTACAACCGGTCATCAAGTCATCCATGTAGAAGCACTTCAGAACCATCTCGGCCAGATTATAATTTTTACCTTCATCGTAGGCAACTTGATGTAGAGTTCTAACTGCTTGGTATGGTGCTGATGCCGTACCAAAGGTAACCGTCACCAGCTCGTAGTCCTTGATTTCGGTTTCACGACTGTCTCGCCATAATATGCGCTGAAACATTGCGTCTTCTTCCAAAATCCTGACCTGGCGGTACATTTTGACGATGTCCGCTACCAGTGCTATTGGATGAAGTCTCCATCTTAACACTGTGTGTCTTAAATCAGACTGCAATGTTGGTCCCACCATCAACGTGTCATTGAGTGAGACTCCATTAATATTCTTCTCGGACGCGTTGAACACAACACGTACCTTCGAGGTAGTTTTGTCTTCCCGGATTACAGCATGGTGAGGTAAGTATACCGCCATTTCCTTATTCTTATCATTCTTGTCTATCTGCCTCATGTGTCCTAGTTGTAAATATTCTTCTATTACCTGCTTGTACTTTTCCTTTAGATCTGTATTTCCTTCTAGCCTTTTTTCTAACGACTTAAATCTTTTTTCAGCAATAGCACGAGAGCTTCCACCTTTACAAGACGGATTTTCATCGCGGAAAGGTAGTCTCACTATGTACCTTCCACTGGTATCCCTTACTGTAGTTTTAGTATAAAACTCTTCACATTTGATTTCTTCAGGTGTTAGCATTTTCTTTGAACTATTTTGCTCTTCAATTTCCCAAAATTTTCTTAATATTTCGTCTTCATTAACTTTTGCATGCAACGCATTAATTTTAGGTGAACTTTTAGATGTGTGCCTACTAACTGCACCGGAGAGGACCCACCCTAAGGTAGTGCTCTGAGCAACCAGAGTGCCTGACGGACTCTTTACCATGCCTGCCTTAATAATGCCACTGTAAGCATCAGCACCCAGTAAAATATCTATTTTATTGGGAGTGTTGAACTCTGGATCTGCAAGCAGCAGCGTGTTAACGTTTAACCAATCTAAGGTAGTGTCGACTCTGCATTCAGGTAAGTAAGATGTAATTTTACTTAGTACGTAAGCATTAACTTTAAGATTAAAATTTGAATCTATCCGAGATTGGATATTCAAATGTACCATGTACGTTGCCATGGTTGAACTATTACCACCAAGGCCTGAAATAGTTCCTTGAATAGGGATTTTTTTCAGGTTGAGTAGCTGAACTACGGCTTCTGTTACAAAACATGCCTGCGAACCCTGATCGAGCAAGGCTCGAACAGCCTGAAATTCACCAGAGCGTGACTCGGCTTTTATTAGCGCTGTGGCTAATAAAACCTGTCTGGGCTTGGGAATATTACCTGTCGACAGGCATGAAACAATCGGACTAGTATTAGGTGAACTAACACTGTCGATAGCCAATGAGGTCGCAGGTTGGTCCCTTTTGTCCGACTCCTGACCTAAATGTAACAGCGAATGATGGCGCCTTTTACAAACCTTACATGTGGTTGGTTTTCTACATTCAGAAACAATGTGATTGCCGCCTAAACAGTTGAAGCAAATTTTATTTTTTGCTACAAAATCACGTCTGACTTCAACTGTCTGCTTTGAGAATTTCTTGCAGAAACAAAGTTTGTGTCCTTCTGAGCAGAATTCACATTGTATTGATGAACTCGTAGCCAACATTGCCTTTGGAGTATGAGCAAATGAACCTTTATTATTGTTGTTGCCCTGATGAACTGGTGCCCTTTTAGGCTCTAGACACTCTAACGCACGAAACCGATTTTCAATAAAAGTTTTAAATTGCTTGAACGTTGGCAAGTCATTGTTGGAGTCATTGTTGCAAATACTAAGCTCCCATTGTTTACGCGTTTCGTGGTCTAATTTAAAGGTAACAATGTGTATGATAATGACATCCCATGTACTCACGTTTATCGCTAAATTACTCAACGCATTAAGACAATCGCACGTGGTATCAAGCAACTCCTTCAAAGCTGTAGCTGATTCCACCTGCATACGTTTTTGACCGAACAACCTCCTAAGAATACAATTTGTTAGGTATTTTTTATTGTTATATCGATTCTGTAGCTGCGTCCAGCACTGAATATAATTCGCATCAGTTATAGGAGTATGACGTATTAATTGTTCTGCTTCACCAGAAAGGTGACCTTTTAAATAATGGAGCCTTTGCACATTATCTAAAGTATCATTTTTGTGTACTAATGATGTAAAAAGATCATGGAATGTTGTCCATTCATCATATTTTCCTGAGAATGTTGGAATGGATATTTTGGGCAACTTAACAAAGGAATTATTTGATTTATTTATATTAGTTGAAGCATTATCGATTTGATGTACAGAATCCTTATCTAACCGAATTTTATTAAGTGCTGTTTTCATCAAACTTTTATAAATAACATAAGTGTCCTCTGTGGCGTCATATATATCAACCACTTTCTTTACTATATCTTCAGCTTTATAACGTTCATATAATTTAGTGTTATTTTCTTTAAACAATGCCCAATCCCCTTCCAAAAGTTCTTGCCTTGTTTCTATGTATTCTGGCGTTAATCTATCCTTACTACATTTTTTAAAATTTGTCAATCCCTTTGTGATAACATTCTGTTGATCTCTTAAAACGTTAATTAATCCTTCCATTTTTATGGTTGATTTATGTACTTGAATAAAAAAATAAAAACACAACAAATGTATAAGTTGATAAAATCAATATAAATATACAAATGAACAACAACTTTCTCAAAAGAGATAAATTATGCAAAATTTGTCAGTGTTGCAAACTTAAGCAGTAAACTTAGTTCATAAAAACCGACTAAAATTTTCTAAGTTGTACAATTTTATCAACCAAAATAATACAAGTGCCAACTCACTACTTAAAATTTTACAAGTGTTTTGGAAACACACAAATCTGGTAGAAATCGGGTATAGATTCCCCGTTCCCCCGTTTTCTATAAAATATTCTAAGTCCTAATTATTCTAACATGCACACAAATTAGTAATAAAATAACGAAGATTTTCTAAGTCTAAAAATGTTGTTATAATTTTACAAGTCCAAGATTAAGAAATAATTTTCTAAGTCGAACTTCTTCTAAAAATGTTGTTATAATTTTACAAGTCCAAGATTAAGAAATAATTTTCTAAGTCGAACTTCTTCACTATTTCCTCAAGTTTAACTTCTCGTTGGAATAGAGTTCAAAATCGTTTGACTGGACCTGTTTGCCCAATGAAAAGATAAATGTATAAAATGTACTCACAAAACTGCACTTTACACAAACACCGTTTTCAACCTGCAAGTGGCGCCCTCTGTGGTCGCTATTTGAAGTGCGCGTGACGTCAGCTGTGACGTCGCGTTAATGCTGCGCCTGCGTCACCTCGCCGTCATCCAGTGAAGTGTTGATCTGAGAGTGGCGCCCTCTGTGGCCACTCCTTGAACTAGTCCGCCAATGCTGACTGCTCACCGCCAATGCGGGATGAAGCTGTCGCCGCTAGTGCGGAGAACCGTGTACCTTGCTGCAGCGACCCACTGCAAGTATACGGGACGGAGAAGCGGGCCAACGGTGGCTCCACTTTTTATCAAAAAAACTGTCCAAATGACCCGGCTCGATTGGACCAATGTTAAATACCGGATGGTATTTGGAGAAAGTTGACCTGATGTTACACTAGCAATAGTTATAAATAAAACCACTGTGTACTGATCTGATATGATAGCTGCTTTATTAAAAAAAAACTGTTACTTACATACTATTCGCGGTAACGAAACCATAGCGACTTCTAATTTGACGCCAACGCCATCTATCGAGCACGCAAGAAGGTTTACAAATAATCAGGTCGTAAACAAAGTGACATTTTATTTATCATTTAATAATATATTGTCTTGGCAACGCTTTACGCTCCTTTGTAGTTTACATTTATTACCAACTAAAAGGCCGATCTTGTTGCGTATTTCTGAGGTCAAGCTAGGGCTCTTTTAGGTCATGGCATATTCTTTATCGCTAATAACACTCGAGTGAACTTAGTCTTAAGTTTAGTCTACAATACTATAGGCCGTACAGTCAATGTCTGACAACGTGTATTCATTCACACACAAAGACACTCGGTGTCGGACACTGACTGCACGGCGGCATATAGTGTCGTAGCCTGAATTTAACTTCAGATGACGAACTCCGATGGCAATAGTAAATAATGCACTTCACTCGCCCGGGTTTCCGTAGAAACCTATCCTTTGTGTTTATCCATCCATTTTCACAAACCTTCACATTAAATAGTAGCACAGTTTTACAATTCAATTCATCTAAAATTGTTATTATTTTATTTACCAAAATAAAGGTATTTCGGTATTTCCAACCACTGTTTCTCAAACGCTTATAAATTCTTCCATTGCTCGATTTGGGAAAGACGCCAGACATGTCGTTTGTTGATGTTGTGTCATAATAAACTGGCTTCCTCCATATCCTACATATGGCCGACAAGTTATTTTAGTAAACGCAAATTTTAATGATTTGAAATCTTATTTTATCATGCTTAGCGGTCACATTTCACACACAGCAGGCTGTGCTGTACAATGAAATGTGAATGTCTAACAGTTAGATAAGATTCGAAATCATCTGTAAGTATTATAAAAATGCCTTGTCGTGCCGTGCCTCTCGTGGGCGCGCGGCCGTAGACGGCCCAGTCAAGTTATACTAATCTAGGTAAAAGCTTACTTTTGCTTGGCGGCAGCATTTAACTCTGCTTGGCGCCCATTTAACTGTATCTATTACAAATATAAATAAACAAAAGTTTGTAAAAATTAATATAATCTTGTTGTTTTTAATGTATGGTATAGTTAAGTTTCATATTTTCTATTGTTTGTGTAGTTTAGTTTTATATACATTTTAATTTAGAGTATTGTATTTGTTTTAAGTTTCTTATTATAATAATTTTAATGTTAAAAAATAAAAAGATAAAGATTGTTGTTCCGCATTTAATTTTGATACTAGCTGACCCGCGCAACTTCGTTGCGTCACTTACATAAGAGACAGAGGCTCTTAGGCACTTACTTATAATACAATTCTAAAGGTAACTGAACTTTCTTTGTTTTATCCACGAACCGCTTCTGTGACATCTCTTAAGATAATCATTAAAATTAAATGATATAGGTAAACGAGATTTTGTTCAAAATTAAGTAGTTGTGATGAAAAACGTATTTAGTTGTATAAGGATTAATACCATTTTTTTACCTTTTGGCTGCCAGAGTATAAACGCACACGCGTGCCCTCCACGGCAAGCCACATGTTCACCTTCCATTTTGTCACATATTTGTGTCGTTTGGCGTAAAGGACACGCGCTTGTTGTTTAAAATGCATTATTTTAGAAGAATTTAGATTACCATAGAAAAGGTTATAGTGAGTCCACCTTAAAAGATAGACATGCTATCGCGGAGTTTTTTTTAAACTTAATGAAGGAAACAAATCTGCCAAAATGATTGTTGCTTAACTTTAACCGTTTACGCAAAGAAAGCTCTCAAAAGGAATAAATTTTCCTCGTTTTTAGAACATTTGTCATTGATGCTCCGCTCCTTCTGGTCGTAGCGTGATGTTATATTATAGCCTATAGCCTTCCTCGATAAATGGGCTATCCCAACACTAAAATAATTATTCAATTCGAACCAGCAGTTTCTGGCATTAGCGCATTCAACCAAGCAATTTCTTCAGCTTTATAATAATGGTATAGATTTTTCCCGCGATTTCACACGTGTTCTCGTAGGAACCTATCCTATGTCCTTTTCTGATATATTAAATCGATGGTAAGTTTTTATAGGTTAGCCATTACGCGGGCTGCCTGTTTTTGATGTGAAACATCTACATGCGCGCCTAGGCAGTAAAACCGACGGGAAATGGCATGACGCTGTCATGGCGTGATGCCCCCTCTATGCTAAGTCAAATCAACCTTTTACCATTAAAACGAAGTTTGTTTTGGACCGATTGTTGATCTAAGTATTTCATTTTTGAAAAATACCACGCCACGACCCCACTCAACTAGTTAGATCGGATGCAAATTTGATCGATAGGTATCGATAAAAGAATACATTTAATTTTTAACATTACAATACAAAGATCGTAACATTCATACACTAAATTTATTTTAAGAGTTGCCTGTAGCCAATATGGAATATTTTTTTTACATAATTCTTATAATTTTAATAATGTTTGAGAGGTTGCATTGGCTAGCAAGTCATTTCGTGTGTAAGTAGCGGAATTTACTCGTCAATCGGTTTTAGTTTGATTTTTGATTTCAGATTACAAAACTTCGTATTTTTTTCTGTCCTTTAGCAAAATAAAATGTAGAATCTGTGACTTATGCTAGTTGTGACTAAAATTAAAACGACCAATTAAACGGTTTTTTTTTATTTGAAGTGCGTTTTGATCGTATTCCTTTCAAGCAAATAAGTAGATTGAGGCATGTTCATACGCAATTTGGAATATAATTAGATGGACAAATAATCAACGTTCCTGCTGCAGTTGATACAATGTTAAGGTGATTACAATTTTACATCCTAGTTCAGTTATCATTGGTCAATCTTTAATACAGTCCAATACACCTTGCTACTTACTAACCATAGACTAATATATATAAACTGAGATAGACTGGCAACTGTCAGTTTGATCATTTCTTAGCGTTGAGCGACATCTGTACGCCACACAGAGAACTAAACGAAATATTTCAATAGCTACGTACAGGTTCATAGACAGTTCACAAAATACCAAATGTAATGAATCGACCAATTTGCAATAAAAAATTAAATACTTTATCACAGAAAATAAAGCAGATAATTCCTCATACAAATCAGTCAAATCAGTACATTTAATATTTCGAGAACTGTTCATCAAAATAATATTTAGTTAGGAATAGGTTGAGATGAACAGTCAGGAAATAATACAAAATTATGATATAAATGTATTTATTTTCCTAAACATTTAGAACTACTCCAGTTTGCCTTTCTCGTTTCCTTCCCTTTCTTTTATTAAAATGCTCTCGAGCCTGTAGAATAATGTAGTCCATCTTATTACTGTTACGTATCTATCGGACTTTATGTTATCTGTGTGTTTTCCGGTTCCTGCATTCCTTGTCTTGAGTCCATTGCAAACCGTCCGTCATGGCTGAATATACTATATCTAAAAATAGTCTGGTCGTCTTATTTAAATATCAACCTGGCCACCCACCATAACATGGTGTCAGAAGTTAAAAGAAGTGAAAAGAAGCTACCGTAGTTAAAAGAAGTCACAGAAGCCTCAAAAATAAGCGCTGCAAACAGCTAAAATTTTCGTGTAAAACAAAGCCGCGTGGTCCAGTCCTAAAATGCCGGATGAAAAGACGAGTACAAGTTGTCCCCTGCCGCCGAGTAATTTCAGTCTTGATATCAACACCTCAAACATGCCATTGGCTTGGAGAAACTTCAACACTAGTCTTGGTATTTACATGATTGCCAACAATTTGGAGAATGAATCGGACAAAAGAAAGGTTGCCATTTTGTTACAAACTATTGGCCAAGACGCTCTTCAGATATTTTACTCGTTCAACACTGAAATACACAAGATTACCTACAAGGATCTACTCGCCAAATTTGAAGACTATTTTACGCCGCGTGTGAATATCTCCGTCGAAAGGCATAAGCTGTTCAACAGAAAACAAGGTCCAGATGAAGAAATTGAGTCATATGCCACTGATCTTAAGAACCTAAGTATCCAATGCAATTTCGAAGGTCTTGCCGATGATATAGTAAAGGACATATTCTCATGGAACCTAAATTCATCTTGCTCGTACATCAGAGAACGTATCCTGATCGAGAAACCATCATCATTTGATGCCGCCGTCAGTCTCGCTAAAACACTAAGAAACACTAGGTTAGAGGCTAAAGCTTTATCAAGCCAGGAAGTAAGTGTCATCGCCAGTCGTCAATCGCATCACAGTCGCCATACAAAACGTCAAGAGAGTCACAGTCAAAAAAGTCACAGTCATCAAAGAAGTCACAGTCGTCAAAGAAGTCATAACCGTCAAGAAAGTCATCAGTCTCAAGGAAGTCAAAGTCGTCAATCAAGTAAAGCATCGTCCAGTCAAGAACCTCAATCTAAACAGTCTTCCAAGATCTGCTCCAGATGTGGTCAAGTTCACCGAACAAAATGTCCAGCCATAGGAGTCATCTGTAACAACTGCCACAAGCCAAACCACTTTGCCAAGTGTTGCCGCAGCAGACATGTGAGAATTATAGAAGAAGAAGAAAGTACGGGTAATTCCACTGATACTTATTTTCTAAATAGTCTTTTCACTAATGAGATTTCTGTCAGCAAAAAAAACCCATATCATACAACTTTGTCCATACATAGTACAAATGTAGACTTTTTACTTGATACAGGTGCTGACACTAACATTTTATCATTCAACTCTTATAAAAAACTTAATTTGCCATTAAGTAGTATAAAGAAAAGTAGTCACAAACTCTCAACCTTTAGTGGTGAAGTCTTACCCACTGTAGGTCAATGTATTCTGTCTGTCACACATAACAACAAACTATACAATGTCAATTTTCACATTATAGATATACCTTGTAGAAATATTATTGGTCGCAACAGTTGTGAGATTTTAAAGTTAGTTAAAAGAGTTCATAATGTCCAATTTCATGAGTCAGACAAAGAATCACAGCTTGATGAATATAAAGATCTCTTCTCAGGAATAGGTTGTCTTAAAGATTACGAATGTCATTTGTCAATGAAGCCTGATGCTGTACCATCTATAGATGCCTGCCGTAGAATTCCATTCAGTCTCTTAGAACAATTAAAAGAAGAACTAGCCATGTTAGAAAAAGATCAAATTATAGTCAGAGTCGAAGAACCAACTGAATGGGTGAGCTCAATTGTAATAGCATCAAAGAAAAATGGTAAACTACGCCTGTGCATTGATCCAAGAAAACTTAATAATGCCATTATGCGTCCTCATTATCAATTTCCAACCATTGATGAAATTAAATCCAGCCTCTCTGGTTCACAATATTTCACAACCCTAGATGCAAACAAAGGTTTTTATATGCTCAAATTAGATGAAGCTTCTTCAAAGCTATGTACATTCATCACACCACAAGGTAGATATAGATTCCTAAGACTTCCCTTTGGGATAAATGCAGCCCCAGAACTGTTTCATTCCATCATGACAAATAGATTCAGTGACAATCCAGGAGTCAAAATCATGATGGATGATTTCCTAATTTATGGTCAAACAAAAGAAGAACATGATTTTAGGTTAAAACAAGTCTTAGATAGAGCTAGGGAATTGGGAATAAAATTTAATATAGAAAAGTCTAATATATGTAAAAGTGAAGTCAAGTACCTAGGACACATCTTTTCTAAAGATGGTGTGAGAGTTGATGAAAACAAAGTCAAAGCCATTTGCAGTATGCCACCTCCTACGAAAGTCACAGAATTACAACGATTTTTAGGTATGGTCACATACTTAGGCGCATACATAGAGAATTTGTCGGAAAAAACTTCTAATTTAAGAACACTTCTGTCCAAAGATAATGAATGGTCTTGGCAAGATAGACATAATGTAGAATTTAATATATTAAAAGAATGTATAACTAAAGCCCCTGTCTTGACATATTATGATCAAAATAAACCTATTACACTGTCAGTCGATTCATCTAAAGATGCCATGGGTGCAGTGATTTGCCATGATAAACATCCCATTGCATATGCTTCAGCTTCATTAAGCTCATGTCAACAGACATACTCTCAGATTGAGAAAGAGCTGTTAGCAATCCTATTTGGTTGCACAAAGTTTCACCAATATGTATATGGTCGCCACACCTTAGTTGAAACAGATCACAAACCAATAGTATCACTCTATAAAAAACCAATTTATAACATTCCACCCCGTCTTCAAAGAATAATGCTAAGATTACAACCATATGACCTGAACGTAACTTACAAACCAGGTAAATATCTTTATGTAGCTGATACTCTGTCTAGAGCAGCTTTATCAGAACAGTCATTACATGATCTTGATTCTGACCTAGATTTACATGTCAATTTAGTCATTAGATCACTGTCGGTTAGTCCAAATAAACTTAAATCTATTCAAGAACAAACTTCCCAAGACAAGGAATTGTCACTCTTAAGTAAATATTGCATATCAGGTTGGCCTGAACATAAAAAACTAGTTCCAGACATCCTTAGGCCTTATTTTCCTTTAAAAACCGATATACACATTATTAATGGCATTGTCTTCAAAAACAACAGTGTCATTATACCAGTAGCCATGAGGAATGACATATTGAAACAGATACATGAAGGTCACACCAGGGTATTCATAGTTGCCAAAGATTGGCAAGAAATCTAGTATACTGGCCCAATATGTACTCTGATATAGAAAAATATGTTAATAATTGTCATAACTGTCTCACTAACAGACGCAGCAATTCCAAAGAGCCACTACAGCCTCATGAAGTAAAACCAATCCCTTGGAATAAAGTCGGTGTAGATCTATTTGATCTCAATTCAAACAAGTATGTCATAGTCGTTGATTATTTTTCCAAATATGTTGAGCTTGTTAAGCTAGTAGGTGGTTCCACTAGTAAAATCGTCATCAGTCACTTAAAGTCTATTTTTTCCAGGCATGGTATACCTAATATTCTAATTTCAGACAATGGTCCTCCATTTAACTCAAAAGAGTTCAATAATTTTGCTTTAGATTGGCAAATACAACATAGTACATCAAGTCCCTATCTTCCACGGTCTAATGGTCTTGAAGAATATATTAAAGAAATGTCTTACTGATAATACAGACCCCCATTTAGCATTATTACAGTATAGGAATACACCAAAAGAAAGCATGTATTCACCTGCCCAATTACTAATGTCCAGGTCACTCAGAACTAAACTTCCAGTCTTAGAACAGACTCTGAAACCAAAAATACCTAACTACAGGTCACTAAGAAATAAAACTCAAATAAAAGAGAACAAATCACAGATTTATTTTAATAAACATACTAAGCCGTTGTCTTCCCTAAACATTGGTGATAAAGTTTACTTCAAGAAACAGCCAGACAGTATTTGGACGCCTGGTACTGTTTCAGACATAGGTCCACAGCCTAGATCGTACACTGTTGTCTCCCCGGAAGGTAATTTTCGTCGTAATCGCCAACACATCCTTCAACCAAAACTTTCACCCACTGTTTCTGATCCTAATAGTAGTTCACTTCCATCCCCATCAGTTCCACTAAATACTGATCCTCCGTCGCCTTCTAAATTACTGCCGTCGACACCTCCATCGAATTATCAATCCCCTTGTACAAGTAATCCAGTCCAAGAATCTGAAACAAAAACAAACACATCACATACACCAAATACACATACTCACCACACAACTTATTCTACATTCGGTAGAGCAATCAAAAAGCCCCGAAGATTTTGGTAATTTTAAGTCTAGATTAAGTTCTTAATTTGTACTTAGTCTTAATTTAAATAACTACTTTTAAGTATTGTTTTACAAGCAATGTCTAACCTAATTTTTTTTGTTAGTAGTTGTCAAAAATCAGTTGTCAATTTGGCAGATGTCACTGTCAGAACTGTCAAAATTTAAATGTCAGTCAAATCAACTTGTCAGTTAGAGATGTTCTGTTACATTTAGTTAATTAGTATGCAAGAATTTTGTTAATGTAAAAAAAAAAAAAAAAAAAAAGTATACTTACGTACGTACCATGTTCCACTTCGTATAATGTTTTTCTTAATAAGGGAGATGTTACGTATCTATCGGACTTTATGTTATCTGTGTGTTTCTTCAGCTTTATAATAATGGTATAGATTTTTCCCGCGATTTCACACGTGTTCTCGTAGGAACCTATCCTATGTCCTTTTCTGATATATTAAATCGATGGTAAGTTTTTATAGGTTAGCCATTACGCGGGCTGCCTGTTTTTGATGTGAAACATCTACATGCGCGCCTAGGCAGTAAAACCGACGGGAAATGGCATGACGCTGTCATGGCGTGATGCCCCCTCTATGCTAAGTCAAATCAACCTTTTACCATTAAAACGAAGTTTGTTTTGGACCGATTGTTGATCTAAGTATTTCATTTTTGAAAAATACCACGCCACGACCCCACTCAACTAGTTAGATCGGATGCAAATTTGATCGATAGGTATCGATAAAAGAATACATTTAATTTTTAACATTACAATACAAAGATCGTAACATTCATACACTAAATTTATTTTAAGAGTTGCCTGTAGCCAATATGGAATATTTTTTTTACATAATTCTTATAATTTTAATAATGTTTGAGAGGTTGCATTGGCTAGCAAGTCATTTCGTGTGTAAGATGCTTAGAATATACTCGTAGTTGCCTTGTTGCATGTCAATCAATAATATCTTGATATATTATTATAATAATGTGTACGTAGTAGACCAACCTTGGCTGCCACACCCAGTCCATTTTTTCGACGCTTAAATCCTGTTGGATATGCGGCTTCAGTTCGTAAGATTTGATGAGTCTGTAACTTTTTCCAAACGCACGGTAGCTTATGGAACATGCGTCTTATATGAGCCACCGCGGCAGGCGATGCTAAGAACACTTGCTGCTGTGTTCTCTACGTTATTTTGCCGTCGATTCGTCGTCTGCGCGTTGTGCGAGGAATGAAAAATACTCCTACAGGCCGAACCCACTCGTTTTGCATTATTTCACCACACAAACACAAAATGATTGATAACAGTGTTACTGGTTAAGTTTTTACTTCATGAATCTTGGATTTCAAGAAGATTTCAAGGATAAAATCGAAATATGAAACTGCAGAAGCTAAAATTTTTAGTTACAGTTCAGTCTACAAATAATGTCATGCTGATGTCAGTTTTGACGTTTTTATAAGTACTGGAATTCACATTTTATTTTCGGTGTCAAGTCGAAACTTTAGCAGAATACAGTTTTAGTACATTTCTTATTTTCGATCTAGTCGCAATCTCATTGCAGTAAACGTCACGTTTGACTTAGTTTTTTGGTTTAGCAGAATACCTTTTGTGACATTTTGGAACTTTTGCGGCACTGCGACTTGAATTTGAACGTTTTTTAAGTACGAGAATTGGCCTTCTGGTTTCAGTAGTTGTTTCGCCAACGCTTAGTGTCAACGCTTCCAATTCTTGATGAAGTATCTTTGCGGCGCCGATGAAGTTTGTGCCACAGTCAGAGTACATGTGCTTGGGAGTTCCGCGCCTCGAGCACAGTCTTTAGAAAGCCGCAATAAACGTTTCTGTGCTGAGGTCTGACACGAGTTCAATATGAACGGCTTTCGTTACTATACATATAAATATGGCTATGTATCCCTTTGAAGTTTTCACGCCTCTGCCCTTGTTGTGTTTGACGTCGACGTGGCCTGTAAAGTCAACTCCTGTGTGTGTGAAAGGTCGGCATGGAGTGATCCTTTGTTGTGGTAGGTCACCCATCAGTTGGTGGCTATCTGTTTTGTTGAAGCGATGACAGCGTACGCATCTTCGAAGTTGCATTTTGACGGTTTGGTTACCGCCAACGACCCAGTAACGCTGTCTGATGTAAGTTATCGTCAGCCGAGCCCCTCCATGTAGCGTGTTTGAATGGGCTTGTTCTATTAGCAGTTGTGTGAATCGTCCCTTATGTGGTATGATGATTGGATTCTTCATCTCTCCGGGTAAGCTTGAGTGCTTAAGACGACCTCCGACACAGATGATTCCTGTTTTGTTCATATAGGGATTCAGCTTGTAAATTGCGCTCTTCGTTGGTACTGTTTGATTATGAACAAGTTGTTTGTATTCAGAATTGAACTGCAATCGCTGTACTTCAATTATGAAACTTCTACGCGCTGCACTTAGTTCGCTTGTTGTTAGGTAAGTAGTTACCGATTTCGTCTTGTTGCGCGTATTTGTTATGAAGCGTTGTATCCATGCGATGACCCTGTTTACTTGTGTCATTGAACTGCATTGGTTTAATAGTTTTGTTATTATATTGTGGTCGATATTTTCTTGTGAAGTTTTTTCGACTTGAATATGATTAATGCAGCCAAAATTTGTTTGGAAAGCGCAAGGAATGCCTTCTGATGGATCTTGTTTTGTCAAAAATGCGGGGCCTTGCCACCATAGATTGAAGTTCTTCAATTTGTTTGGCAAAAGCCCCCTTGATGCGCAGTCTGCCGGATTCTGCTCTGATTTGACATAACGCCACTGAGCTGCAGGGATGACACCTTTGATCTTTGCAACTCTGTTGGCTACGTACGTTTCCCATCTTGATGTTTCTCCCTGGATCCACGCGAGGATAACTTGAGAATCCAACCAAGCCCGTATAGATACGTTATATCCACAGAAAATTTGCTTGGTTTTCTCCATCAAGTCAGCAAGTAGTTGCGCGCCACATAGTTCCAGTCTAGGTAATGTGGTTTTCTGTGTCAGTGGAGCCACTTTAGTTCGAGCACCTAGTAGAGTTACGATGGGTTGGTCATGTTCGTTGAAGACTCTGCTATAAACGACACAAGCGTACGCCTTTTCAGTTGCGTCACAGAAGCCTAATAGCTCGACACATTTTTGTGTATCGCCAATCCATCTGTTTATTGTTATTTCCTTAACCGACGGCAGTTCTGTTTGTAGGTTCAGCCACTCCGATTCGATGTTGCTGGGCACTACGTCATCCCAGCTCAGTTTACTCATCCAGAGTTTCTGGAATATTAGTTTGGCCTTGACCGTCACCGGGGAGAGCCAACCCAGTGGGTCGCAGAATTTTGATATAGCTGAGAGTAGAGATCTCTTTGTTAGCTGTGTTGTGTTTTCTACAGGTCAGTTGAAGTGGAAAGTGTCGCTGTTTGGATTCCAACGAAGTCCCAATGTTTTAGTTGATTCTTCACCTTTAAAATCAAATATGTTTTGAGTTGAAATCTGATCTTCATGTAAACCTTCCAATATAACTCGGTGATTGCCTGTCCACTTTCGTAAGTTCATGCCCCCTCCTTTTTAAAGTTGTATCAAGGATTGTTGGAGATTTTTCGCTTCTGTGAGATTGTTATGACCGCTAATGACGTCATCTACGTAGCATTCTTCTACAAGTATCTAGCAGCCTTCAGATGTTTGGTGCCATCGTCAATGGCTAGTTGCTTCAAAGTTCGCATGGCTAGCCATGGTGCGCATTTGGTACCGTAGGTTACGGTGCAAAGCTGGTAATCGCGCAAGCGGTGATCTCGTGAGTCCCACCAGACAATTCTTTGTAATGTTGTTGCTCTTCTGAAATCCAAATGCAGCGGTACATCTTTTCAATGTCGGCCGTGAATGCGTATCTGTAGCTTCGCCATTTAATATATTTTTGCAAGTTTGCGCCTTTTTCCATGACATTATTCAGACTGTAGCCACTCGTTGTTTGTTGCGAGGCGTTAAATACAACTCTCAGCTTTGTTGTTGTCGAGTTTTCCCTCAGGACACCGTGATGTGGTAAAAAGTAGATGTTAGTTGATATCGGTGACGCAGGTTTCATGTGACCTAGTTCAGCATATTCTTCCATAAATTGTTTGTACATTAATGACATTTTTCCATTTTTTTCCAGCCGTTTTTCCAGCTGTAGAAACTGTGAAACCGCAATTGTTCTAGATTTGCCCAGGTTCTCTGCGTAGTCGGGAAGTAGAGGCATTTTGACGATATACATTCCGTCAGGTGATCTTCTCACAGTTTCTTTATAATATTGTTCACACTGGTCGTCCTTGGGGAAATCTTTAGTGGTTTGGATATCTTCATTCTCCCAAAATTTTGTGAGATCTTCTAAGTATAACGTTATGGTTTGTTTGTCCGAATTGTGCAATAATGTGTGGTGTTTCAAGTTGCATTCTTTGCAAGTTTTCGTTGATTTGCAATCGTTGTCTCCGTGGATGAACAAACAATTTTTGCAGACCTGCAATTTCGAAACTGTGTCATTTCGGTTGCCGAAGTCCATTTGAAGGAATTTGTCTCATTGACGCAATACGTGTCTTCCGTTGCAGAATGGGCATTTTCCATGTAAAGCGTGATAGTTGCTTTTTTTGTTATAGTTGTATTTCTTCATTTGGTTTTGCTTGTTGAATGGTTTCCAGTTGGATGATTTCTCTGAAGTTGTAGTATTCGCCTTTTTTGCCGACTTCATTGTTTCATATGCCATGAACTGTGTTTCGAGGAAATACAGGAAGTCGTTCAGCTTTTGTAGTTCTCGGTGATCATGGAGTTCCTTTATGTAGTCACCCAAAGTGTTGGAGTCTAGTTTTTGTGACATGATATGCACAATGATCGGATCCCAGGTTGATGTATCGATTCCGATGTTAGAGATGCCGTTTAAGCATTCGGATGCATGTTGTATGATCGACAGGCTTAGCATGTTGTTCATATATAAAGTGAACTGCAGGCGACGATTATCGTAGCGCTAATTGTCAGCTGCTGCACTAAGCGTTCGGCTTCTCCTCGCAACTTGGTCTTTAGGTGTTGCATTTTCTGCGCATTGTTGATCATTGGATTTTGGTGTATTGCTTCCAGGAACAGGTCCTTGAATGAAATCCACTGACTGTAGTTTCCTGAAAACTCTGGGATCTCGATCTTAGGTGTAGATTTCTGATAGTGGACGGTGGACCAGATCTTGGCATTGATTTTCTGCTTCAGCTCATCGTATTTCTTTTCGATGTCCGTGAACTTCTGGCAGTAGTGCTCGTTAGATCCTTTCAGTTGGAAATCTATTTCCCAGTGAAGTTTATCGATGGGTTCCCATTTCGATTTCAGTGTCGTTAAGTGATCTTCCAGTTCCCATCTTTCCGAGATGGCGACTATGTCAATTTTGGACATGACATACATATTTATACATGACAGGACATATTGCGTTAAAGTTGCATTCTTTCTTGCTAAGCAAGAATTGTATGTTGTTGCTGTCGTCATCTTGTGAAGTCTCACCTAGGTCGAACTTCACATGTTTTTTTTTTTTTTCCTCTATTTGTTTTGGGGTTTTTATCTAAACAGATATGTCAACCCCATCGTGCCTTGTTCACACGTGTGTGTGTGTATGTCTTCACATGTTGTTTTTCCGACGTCACCAATTTGTTAGTAATGTCTGCTTTGGTTGAAGCGAACATTTCTTTAGTTTTTCTATAGACGTCATCCTTGAAATATGCTATATTCTTGTCTTCTAGTTCCAGCAGCAGTTGTTGATGTCTGGTTTCGAAATCTTGCCACTGGTTTTCAAGTGAAGACAAGCGTTTGTTTAGGTAGTTCACAGTTTTTCGTGCTGAGGAGTCCTTGCGATAGTTCACGCACAATGTTTTGATATTCTCGAAGCATGTTGACGGCAGTTCTAGTTTGTCCATGTTGATGCTTCTTGTTGTTATCGTTGTAAGATGGCTCAATAGATCTAGCACGTCGTTGACGGTGACAGCAGAGCGATGCGATGTGTTACGAAGCCTACTGCGTAGCTTGTAGTCTTCTCCGTTTCAAGTCTTGGAATCGTTATCTCCCTTGATTTGAAATGGTCAGTGGAATTCAGCACCCTTGCGCCTCGTGTACGGTATTATGCGACTTCTCAATCTAACTGGGGCGACCCGCTTCTGGGAGACAAGCTAAACCGATCCGCTACCGTGAAGAGACACAAAAGCACCAGAATCCGGCTCGAAGGACCATAAAATGTACGGTGCGTACACTAATTGCTGAGTGGTTGTTGAGATGAAGTGCGTAGAGAAAAGATCACTTGGTTCACACTAGATTTATTACGTATAAAATACAAGTCGAACTGTTGACGATTCCTTTCTCTAATGTTAGTCACCGCGTTGCAGTAATTGCACTCACTCATTAAATATAATGAGCGTGGTTTTATAATAGCCGAAATGACGCATGTTTGGTGCGGGGCACCGCGTCAGCAAAACGTGTACAGTGTAAGACTGTACAAGTTAATATTATTATGGGCATATAAAAGATTCTCAAAAATATACTGTGAAGGCACAGTCATTACATTAATCTTCTTAAATTTCTCTCTGAGAGTGTGTCTCGGGCTTAATTTATACATTGATCGAACAGCTCTTTTCTGCAGAACATCATCAAGTCTGAATGTCGGCGGCATTTCCCCACAACAGAATACCATACGACATTACACTATGAAAATAGCTAAAATACACTAAACGGGCTGTCTCTATGTCAATTAAATTACGAATTTATCTAACAGCGTATGCTGCTGAGCTAAGCTTTTTTGATAATTTATCTTTGTGTGGGCCCCACTGAAGCTTAGCATCCAAAGTTAAGCCCAAGAATACTGTGCTATCTTCAGGATTCAATTCTCTGCCCTTTATCAATACATTAGTTAACACCTGTCTAACGTGAGGTAGCGTAAACTTAATGCATTTGGTTTTTTGTTTTCATTGAGTAGTCAATTATTAACATTGAACCAGTGAACTACTTTTGAGATCGCGCTATTTACATCGTCAGTATCCAGCTGCTGACGTTTAAGTTTAAACAAAAGTGAAGTATCGTCCGCAAACAACACTATATCATGATTATCCTTTATGAGGTAAGGCAAGTCATTAATATAAATAAGAAACAAGAAAGGACCAAGAATTGAGCCCTGTGGGACTCAGATTGTTACTATAGATCCGGGAGATCTTTTACCATTAACGTCAACGCTCTGAACCCTATTATTCAAGTATGAAGTAAGAAGATCCAGAGCGGTGTTCCGGATCCTGTAGTGGTGGAGAGTTTCCTGATTAGCGTTTCATGAAGAACGCAATCGAACGCCATGGACAAATCACAAAAAATGCCCAAGGCATCGCATTTATCTTCCCATGCATTATAGATATGTCCTAAAACTTCAGTATTTGGAATCAGTAGTTGGAACGACCCCTTGTAAAACCGAACTGTTTACTATTTAATAATTTATGTTTATTAAAAAATCTTTGCAATTAGGCTAAAATTTACTAAAGGTAGGTAGTACTCAAATAGGTCTATAATTTGTGGGGTCTGTAGTACTACCTGATTTAATCAAAGGTATTATTTTACTATTTTTCATGAGGTCAGGAAACTCTCCACAGTCGAAACAATTATTAAAAATAAGAGCTAAAGTATGTGCTACAATGTCAATAATAGACTTAAATTGTTTACAGTATATATAAAAAAAATCATCATATAGATGATTAGGATCAGAATTAATATTTATTAATGAGTTTAACTTTAAAAGCCTCCAAGCGACTTGCAGTTTTGGGGTTGACAGCGATATCCTTTTTAGCCACTTTGTTGATTTGGTTTTGGATAGTAATCCTTTGCCCGCAATGATCAGAATCTAGTAAATTTATTATTTCTTTGTGGCTTGGTTATAACATCTGTATAAATATTATCTAGGCATGTTGCACTAGTAGGGGTTATTCTAGTGGCCTCCAAAAATAGGTTTACAAGATTTAGGACTGAAACAGACTTAATATTTTACTACAAGAACCTGAGTTTTCTAATAAATTAACATTAAAATCACCGCAAGTGATAATGGACTTGTTAGAGTTACAAATCTTGTTTAACACTTCATCCATTACCTTTTCAAAGCAGTCATACAATCCTGAAGGGGGTCTGTACACACTTAATACAATAAACTGCTCCAATTCTATACAGGCTATTTCTATTGTCCGCTCAACAGATAGGCTCACAATATCCTTACGTTCTTTAAATTTAAGCTGGTTGCTTACTAAAATTAAGGAGCCACCATGTAAAGCATGTTTTACTCTGCTGAACGAACTACCAACCTGGTGATTATTAAAATTGAACAAGAACTGGTGGATTTTAAGCCAATGTTCTGTTATACAAAGAATATCTATACGGTTAAAGTTCATAAATAATTCTACTTCTAAGTCTTTGTTCATACATCCTTGAATGTTTTGATGCACCAGGTTGATACTATTTACTGATTTTAAGCTTTTACTTGAATTATTCTTACAATTCTGTACATTATTGCTAGATGTTGCCTCTATTGTCTTATTATTTAATTTAAATGCTTATCAATGTCAATGTGTGATACCAAATTATTGGCTGAATTATTTGATATGTCATAGCTTTGCTCAATAGAAGCAATTTGTTTAGCCAAATTCTTGGCTGTAATACAAAAGTAATATGATAGCGACACAGTTATCTGTCTTTTACAATATTTTGACAAAAAGTACCTATCCACAAAATGGGAACGAGTGGGATGGAATTCCCCAAGACACCGTCAAAAAATTGATCAGGTCGATGAATAATCGACTGCAAGAAGCAAGGGGCAATACGAAATACAGATATAATAAATTATTTTATGTTTTTTTTTACAATTTTTGTTTTATTTTTAAACTAACTAACCGCCACTCATTTTTCTAAGTTCCCATTTTTCCTCTACTTTCACCCAGATAGCATTAATTTTTAAAGTCCTGAATAAATGTTATGAAAAGTGGTACCATATTAAAGCTAAGGCCTCAAGCTTTCGAACGCTATAATATTTTTTTGGGTACGTATTTGAATATCGAAGATTAAAATACCTACTGTTAAAATATCGATGTTCATAACATCGAAAATGGAAAAATCGAACGACCATAAAACCGAAAATTAAAATAACGAAAGTTTATAGTATCGAATGGTTAAATATCCTACGTCCAATATAATATCTAAAATCTAAATATCTACAAAAGTTACATCGAAAGATCCAAATATCGAAATACAGATTATCGAATGTCCTAAATATCGAAGTACAAACTATCGAACGTCCTAAATATCGATGGGTACATAGAACATCGAAAATGAATATACCTACGTGTAAAAATGGGTTAATTTTCAACATTTAATACATTCATTAATTCACCCTAAAAATACGTACCTACAAAATATCGAAAAAAATTTGATGTAAGTAGTATGAGTGGAAAAAGGTGGCTTCTGCAACGTCTCCGGCGCTACGGGAAGTGCAACCCCTTCGCCCTTGCGTAACAAAGAATAGGCACCCATGTTCACCTCCGCAGCTTCGGCTTGCTGGTCGCCTCCGGCGACCAGCCTCAGCCGCTACGGCTCCCACGGGTGCCTATGCTTTGTTACAGCGGGCGGGGGTTGTCCTCCCTTCGCGCCTCCGGATTTTTATATACACTCTAGGGGTAACAGCCAAAAGACTACGTAAATTCGGGGTGCCCCAATTCGGTTTTGGAACAATTTTGACCTATTTTATCCATGAAAATCAGTGTCTAGTGTACAAGCATAGGTCAATCGTGAAGGTATTATTTAGGTCTTTAAATTAAAATATTTTCTTGAAAGTCAATATGTTGTGCTACTAAAGTTAGTGACAGAAACGTATCGCTGCAAAACCGACTCCACGTAGTCTTGTCTGCCCTACCCCTAGAGTGTAATTTAGACGCGTAGGCGCGGAGGGGCGAGGCAGCCCGCGAGCTGAGGAGCAGGTGGTTTTAACACCCGCCGCCGCAGCTGAGGTTGGCCGGCGAAGCCGGCCAACAAGCCGAAGCTGCGGTGGTGAGCGTTTAGACCATCTGCGACGTTAAGCTCGCGTGGGACTGCCGGAGCCCTGCAGCGCCGGAGCCGTGACAGAAACCATGCTTGCTTGCATGTTGCATGATTGCTGCATGCTTGTTTGCTGCTAGATGGTAATCAGTTACTAGGTGGGTTAGTTATAATTTTTTTTCGGTATTTCAACTAGTAGGTATTTTTAACGTAGATATTATGAATTTAGATGTATGAAATGTTGATATTTTGAACTTAGGCATAATGTCATTCGATATTTTGAATCATTCGAAATTTTAATCACTCGGCATTTCAATCTTCGACGTTTTAAGCTTAGGTATAACAATTTTCGACATTTTGATATAATCGATATTTAAATTTTCGATGTTTTGAAAATTGGTATTTTAAGCGTAGGTATTTTAATCTTCGATATTCAAATACGTACCCATTTTTTTAAATAAGTAATATATTTTTCGAAAAATACATATATGTATGCGCGCGCACGTGTGGGTTGAGTCGATTTAGTTGCTCGCGAGTGTAGATGGCGACAAGGTCTTAACTAATATTGCGATAAGCCCAAACAAAAACGGACGAGGATTTGCCCAGTAGCAACCTAGTTGCCCGTAATAACCTGGATTTAAAAACGGTTAACGACGATAAAACAGTAGATGATTAGCAAACGACACAACTCATCGCCATCGCTGTGTATCGACGAGTTCATGTTCTTCAAGTAACTCGTGTAGCAGCTCTTCAAGTTCTTCATCTTTCTCAGAGGACAGCATGACTCCGTAAAAGAACCCGACTATAGAGATTTAAAAAAAACGCCGATCCGTATTTTCACTCAATGATGTGACTGATAATGTTCCGACAGCTGCGACTAGTCAGCAAACGACAAACCAAGGAGGAAGGTCAGGAATAGACTCAGTAATTTTTACTTCTAATGCAAATCTGAAGACCTTGTGTGGATGTTGTCTCATATTATTATTATTATTAAATTCAATCGATGCACCTGATACTATGAGTACCGAAAATCAATCACCTCTAATTGAAACTTGCGTCGTCGCAGCCTCAACAGAATCTGAAAATCCTCCTACTAGTGTTGAAACTCTCATTAAACAAAAATAGACAAAAGGTCAAGACAAGAAAAAAAAATGGAAGAAGAATATTGCAAAGAAATTGAGAAATAGTGGGAAACCTTACAAATCAGCAAAAACTCAAAAGGATATTCCAGAAAGAAGACTTAAGCCCCTCTGTAAAGAAACCTGTAAATTTAATTGCCACGCAAATATAACGGAAATTCCACGACAACAACTTTTCAAAGAGTACTGAGATTTGGGTGAAATTGAAAGACAGTGGTCATTTATAATTCAGTCCTTAGAAGAGGTGAAACCAGCCAAGCGATATGTCGGAATTGATTCTGACGGAACAATAGCACCAAAGCGAGAAAACAACAATGCTTACTTTTTTACAGTGTCTCGGGTTAAGATCAGAGTTTGTAAAACCTTTTTTTAAAACACTTGACATCAAAAATAGACCTATAGAAACCGCACAAAAAAAAATACAAACATTTCTTTGATCAAAGACAATCGTGGATGTCACAAAAATCATGCCCAGGTTGACGAAACCATAAAAACTGGAGTTAAAGCTTTTATTGAAGCCATATCAAGAATAGAGTCGCATTACATCCAAGCCAATTCCAAGAGGAATTACATTGATGGGAGTAAAACTGTGTTTCAGTGCCCGAAATGTGACACTTCAGTCTTCTATTATAAATCAAAACTAAACGTATTGAACCTGACAATTTATGATCTCAAAACAAGTTACGTGTGGGATGAAGCACAGGTTCATAGGGGTATGAATGAGATTGCCAACCTGCGTTTTCCAATACTTAAAGAAGATTTCTGAAGGGCAAAGTTCAATGGACGTTGTTTTTTACTCCGACAACTGTGCTGGCCAGCAGAAAATAAAATGTTGGCTATGTATCTCTATGCTACGCAGAACATTCCAAACATAAACTCCATTACACACAAATTTCTCATTAAGGGGCACACACAGAATGAGGGAGACTCGGCCCACTCCCAAAAAAAAACGCCAGGTAAAAAGGTAGTTGAGAAGTGGACCTATTTTTACCCCTGAAGAATTTATTGGGGCGATGAAGGCTACAAGAAATAAGTCAGAGCCAATACATGTTAATGAATTATGTTACACTGACATTTTTGATTGGAAGGCTGTTCTCAATCAAATGAATTTTGCAATTCACAAGTATTAAGATCAAAACGTCATTAAAACTTCTGAAATAAAAGGGATTCGAGTGCTCAAAGGTGATCCCCATGCGATCTACTATCCTACGTCTTACGCGGATGAAATGAAGAGAGCTGTGGTAATAAAAAAGAAGGCTGTTAATGAATTCCAACTAAAGAACGCTTTCAATAGATAACAGGGGTTGGCCGAAAAGAAAAAAGCGGATCTTCTTTTACTACTAAATGGTAACCACATTCCTGGCTATTACAGGACATTTTTCGAAAGTAGAGGACTTAAAAATATGAATATTTTTGACTGCTAAAAAGTTCACAGTTGTATTTTTTAATTACTGATATTTCCAAGCATGCAGCACAAAAACATTAGAGTGTACATAAGAAAAGATGACTTTATCCAAAATCTATTCGTGCAAAGTCCAAGTAAGTGAATGAGACAGCAAATTATTACCTGGCCATATGACGTAATTCCGGCAAAAATGCGGCTACGATACTCAAACTCAAACCATTTATTTCAATTAAACCATTTACAGGCACTTTTGAATTGTCAAGTGGTCGGTCAGTCAGAAATATGAAGCTAGTTGCCCATTCCAAAGCGTAGTAGGTACCTATGGAGAAGAACGGGCAAGAAACTCCATGGACACTCTTTTAAATTATATTGTTACATAAATATTAGTTACATCATTAATCTTGTATATAGGTATAATTATATGTGAGAACGATGTAAATAAGACGTACACATTGAGTGTCCAGTGTACAGCAAATATAAATTCAAACAAAACAATCCATAATAAAATAATTAAAAATAAGCCGTGGTGGCTAAGAGATGACCAGTCCCAACTGACAGCGCCCGTTCACGAACATGACGCATGAATCAGCACCATTCAGCTCAACCATTTTGAAGGGAGCTAAATGATCCAACACACGCGCCACCGTCAGCGAGACATTTGAGTGAGCATGACATCTATCAGCCGCCAGGACACATTCAAGTGAATGAAAGACATTACCCGGTAAATGGTAGCTCGATAGTACATAGTACTCACACTTGTCATATGCAATTATACAGGGTGTTTGGTAGAACGTTGAACATACGAAAATGGTGGTTAGTTGGGGTCATCTGCTACCCACTTGGCCCAAATTATTTGACCTTGGCCCCACCGATTTTTTTTAAAAAAAATTTTCTTTATTTTACAGAAAATAACCAGATTTTTAACTTTAAATTTGAATATCTTTTTTTGCGATCGGTAAAATTGGCAGGATGTTGTTTTGTATTCATGTTTAATAGTAGCAGACTCTCATTAAATTACTTTTTGGTACAGATGTTAATAGGAAAAAAAGTTATGAGTCTTTAAAGGTACAAAAAGATGTAAAAAAATGCTTAGAGCATAACTTTGACTTGCATTAAAAAAAAAACTAAAAGTGATCGAGAACTTAGGATTACATCAAAACATCTCTGCTGTATGAGCTTTCTAACGGTATGTAATTTACATTTACTAAATTAAAAAGTCAGGACTTATTTGACAATTTTATCAAGTAGGAGGTTTTTGACGAAACATAAAATTAAAATGTTTTGCGAAATTTGAAACTGTCAAGTTGTCAAAAATGTAGCAATCAATTTAAATGAGAGGAGTACTTAAAGTACCCATTCAAAGGGCCTTTTTCTGTTACCAGTCACTGCACAGACTCCTTTGTTGCGAAATTTCTAGGAAAACTAAACCACTTACATTTTTTTACCTGGGGTCTGGAGCACTAAGCAGGTAAACATTTTGTCTCACTCGTGCGCAGTCATAAGGCATGTTTTTTTCTCCTTCGCTCCCGGCGGGGCCCGCTGAAGAGGCCAAAACGATGATTTTGAATAATTTGAATCAGTCGAGACTTAACTGCCTCTGCGATTGTTTGTGCCCGTCACTTCTGTTTTCGTTCCGAGTCGTTTTGTTAATTACTTGTTGTGTTATGTCTGTTAAGTTTTATGTTACGTTACTGTACCTACTGTTAAGTTTCTTGTTACTGTGCGCTATTACGTTTTTCTTGGTGAAAAATGGCTACCTTTACCAGTGAAGAATACGCTGACATGTTGTTAGCGTATGGACGCGCCAACACTAATTCGCGTGATGCGCGAAGGATTTACCAGGAAACTTATCCTAACCGGCGAGTACCAAGTCATCAAACTTTTGCCAGCACTTACCGACGTTTACGAACTACCGGTAATCTAAATTTTCAAGAGCCAAGAGTGAACCGGGGAATTCACGATGTCGCCGTTGACGAGCAAATTCTAGCTGAGTTTGAGGCAGACCCTAACACTAGCATAAGGGTGATAGCTAGACGACTTGGCTTGTCCATTTGGAAAGTGTGGTCTGTTCTCCGGGCAGATGGGAGGCATGCTTTTCACCACACTCCAGTGCAAGGTAAGATTTTTACACATTGAAGCATTTGTTTTGATCCGAAACAAAATTGTGGCATGAGTAAGTTTCTAGAATTAAATAAAAAAGAAAATTTTAAATTAGTTTGACCTTGACTTCGCCAGTTTTTTATTTGTGTCTTATGCTATGTATCAATCAGGCATCTTTGCACTGCACTGCATTGCATTCCCTTTTGTGAATGTAGTTTTAGATCTTTAAGAATTAACCCATTAGGTAAATTTTTTTATTGTTCTAAGACTTGTTTGGGGTATTACAGATCTTGAAGATAATGACTTTGGGAGGCGAATGCAGTTCTGTCGCCATTTGCTGCATACTGATGTAGAAGATGTCAACTTTTTGCGGAGCATACTGTGGACGGACGAATCTAAGTTCGATAAAGAAGGGATTACCAACTTGCATAATTTGCATCATTGGGCCCCTAAAGGTCAAAACCCACATACGAAGAGACGAAAGGGGTTCCAAAGAAGATTTTCAGTCAATGTCTGGGCCGGAGTGATTGGAAACAGGCTTATAGGGCCCCATTTTATGCCGGAACATCTTAATGGGAGCAATTATTTCGAGTTTTTGATCAACGATCTACCACCATTGCTACAAGAAGCATTTGATGAAGACAGGCCTATCGTGTTCCAGCATGATGGCTGCCCAGCTCACTGGAGTCTGAGCGTACGCGAGCTACTAAACAATTGTTTCCCCAATTCATGGATTGGCAGAGGGGGACCAATCCCATGGCCTCCGCGATCACCCGACCTCACTCCGCTCGACTTTTACGTGTGGGGAAGAGCCAAAGAACTTGTCTACTTCACGGTAGTAGAAACGCGTGAAGAATTAATCAACAGAATTAATGCTGCATTCGAAGTGATGAGGGGAGAGATGCTGTTGCGGACGACAACCGTTGAAATAAGACGCAGATGTCGCGCGTGCATTCAAAATGGAGGGCGTCAATTTGAGCAATTACTTAATTGAATAAATTCATATAAATGTAATTTAATTGTTTTATTACCCACTGACATTTAGGTAACAGAAAAAGGCCCTTTGAATGGGTATTTAAGTATTTCTCTCATTTAAATTGATTGCTACATTTTTTGACAACTTTACAGTTTTAAATTTCGCAAAACATTTTAATTTTCTGTTTCGTCTAAAACCTTCTAACTTGATAAAATTGTCAAATAAGTCCTGACTTTTTGATTTAGTAAATGTAAATTACATACCGTTAGAAAGCTCACACAGCAGAGATGTTTTGATGTAATCCTAAGTTCTCGATCACTTTTAGTTTTTTTTTTAATGCAAGTCAAAGTTATGCTCTAAGCATTTTTTTACATCTTTTTGTACCTTTAAAGACTCATAACTTTTTTTCCTATTAACATCTGTACCAAAAAGTAATTTTATGAGAGTCTGCTACTATTAAACATTAATACAAAACAACATCCTGCCAATTTTACCGATCGCAAAAAAAGATATTCGAATTTAAAGTTAAAAATCTGGTTATTTTCTGTAAAATAAAGAAAATTTTTTTTTTTTTAAATCGGTGGGGCCAAGGTCAAATAATTTGGGCCAAGTGGGTAGCAGATGACCCCAACTAACCACCATTTTCGTATGTTCAACGTTCTACCAAACACCCTGTATAATACAAAGGAGATTGAGTTTATACAAAGCAAAGATAGTCTTACAATCTTCAGCAGCTCCAACAGTATTTTCAAATGTTAATCAATTAGTTGTGGTTGTGGAGCAGGACCAGCATTGAGCCAGGCATTTTTATCAGCGATATAATCCCCCAACTTATAATATGCCTGGCTGCATAGTGTGCGTTTTATACAAACTTTGAATTTCGTCTCATTCAGTTGAAGTATGCGGGGAGGTATTTTATTGTAACATTTTAAACAGTAACGCTATGAAGGGATGAGCGGGGGCTGAAGTAGGGAGGAGGTGGGAGTTCGATCCCACGCCCGCGCATATTTAGGTTCATTCGTCGCTTGTCTGTCTATTCATGCGTTCGGGTGTTGTGTTGTGTTTTGCTCCTTTTTTTAACGACTTGGCTTTCCAACGGTTTTTGATTTGCATAGTGATCTGGATATCTTTTTTGCTACGAATCACGGACTCCGTCACTCTCTGCGACCTGGCTTGATATCCTTCCGATCAAATGACATCGAAATATTCAAACAGATGATTTTTATTTTGATTTGATAGATTTTCTGACAATCTGCAACATACTCGTACCTTGGTTACAGGTAGAAAATCCACATTTTGAAACTTTTTTCAAAAATACATTTTTAACTGTAAACAAAATCGTACCATTCCATTCCAAGTGAATTTTTATTGAGAAAAACATTTTTAAACCATGTTTTCCAGGCTTTAAAGAAAAGTATCCTTGACGATGTGAATAATTGTAAATTATGGATTTCATTAGATGAAACTACAGATTTTCAGGGTCGATATGTGGTGCATTTTTTAGTAAAACCATTAATTGAGGATGAACCTAAGCAGACTTATATGTTGGCCTGTGAGACTCTAGATGCTGTGAATGGAAAATCAATATCTCAATTTGTTATTAAATGCTTGAAGATTTTGTAAGGAGACTTATTTGAATATAAAGTTCAAAACTTGCTTATGGTGTGCACCAATAGATTAGCGTACATGATTCTTGCTGGCAAAATATTGAAGAAAACTTTCCCTAACATGAAGCATTTTACTTGTTTAGCTCACGCATTGCATAGGTTAACAGAAAAAATACGTTTAGATTACGAGGACGTCGATACGCTTATATCAAATGTAAAAAAAGTTTTTCTGAAATCTCCCAATAGAGTAAAAAATTTAAGGGATAAATGATAAATGATAAATGATTTTATTTCTGTAAGTAGGTTTGAACAAACACTTTTACACGCCAATCATATTTTTTTTTAAACTAGATGGGGTCGGCGTTTCCTATCTGACTACTCTGAGAAGAAAGGCCGAAACAAACTCAGAGGTCACAGTCTCTTTTAAAGTCCAGACAAAATCTTGGTCAGGTCATGTGAAAGCTATGTAGATCGGTGTCTGCAATGGTCTTTTGAGGAAAGAACCACACAGATTGAGTGGACCTGTCCAGTCAGTGCACGCAATTGTCAGTAATCGTGCAGCTCAACTTAGACTCAAGGAGCTCAACGATTCGACGAACAATACCAAAGAAAGGACATTTGAGTAGGCCGCATAAATTACTCAAACTGCCAGATCATGATTACGTTGAGAAAAATACAAAAATAAATATAAATAAATCAATGACCGACATAGTTCTCACATTCACAATAATTAGAATAATATTATAATAATCTTTGAGGACCATGTAGATTTGTGTCTGAAATGGTCTTTTGAGGAAAGAACCACACAGATTGAGTGGACCTGTCCAGTCAGTGCACGCATTTGTCAGTACCCGTGTAGCTCAACTCAGAACTTAAGGAGCTCAACGATTCGACGAACAATACCAAAGAAAGGATATTTGGGTAGGCCGCATCAGCTACTCAAACTGCCAGAACATGATTAAAACTGCAACAAAAACACACATAGTCCTGACATTCACAATAATTTAAAATAATATAATACTTTATATAGTAAATATTAGTGTCATTATGTATATGTAAATAAGTATAGATACTTATAGCAAAGATGAAAAGTAAAAATAGTTAGCGAAATAAAATAAATTAACATTGCCTGTGCTTTATTGGAGCAACTCAATCCCAAGCCTTTTTGTCCTCAATATAGTCTTTGACAGTATAATAGGCATTCTGGCATAGTTTCCTTTTTATAAAAGATTTGAATTTATTAAGGCTTAGTGCTTGAATGTGGCTAGGAAGTTTATTATAAAAACGTATACATTGGCATCTAAACGAGCCACCTATTTTCTTGAGCCTGGTAGTAGGAACAACAAATTTGTGCTTGTTCCTAGTATTTAAATTATGGATATCACTGTACTTTTTAAACAGATTAATATTTTTATGTGCATACAAAAGATTTTCATAAATATACTGAGAAGGCACAGTCATTATATTAATCCCTTTAAATTTGTCTCTGAGGGAGTGTCTGGGACTTAATTTATAAATTGAACGAATTGCCCTTTTTTGTAAAACAAAAATCGTCTGAATATCGGCGGCATTTCCCCACAACAGAATACCGTACGACATTACACTATGAAAATAACTCAAGTATACTAAACGGGCTGTCTCAAAATCAGTTAAACCACGAATTTTCCTAACGGCGTATGCTGCAGAGCTAAGCTTCTTTGACAATTTATCTATATGGGGGCCCCATTGAAGCTTGGCATCCAAAGTTATGCCTAAGAATACTGTGGTATTTTCGGGTTTCAACTCTTCACCCTTTATGAGAATACTTGTTTCTACTTGTCTAACATGAGGTATCGTAAACTTAATACATTTCGTTTTTTTCTCGTTAAGAAGAAGGTTATTACCATTAAACCAGTTAACTACTTTCGCGAGGGCACTATTTACATTGTCAGTAACCAGCTGCTGATGTTTGAGTTTAAATAAAAGTGAAGTGTCGTCTGCAAACAGCACTATATCATGTTCATCCTTTATGAGGTAAGGCAAGTCATTTATATAAATAAGAAATAAAAATGGACCTAGAATTGAGCCTTGAGGGACCCCCATTCTTACTACCGATCCGGGAGATCTTTTCCCGTTAACATCAACTCTCTGAATCCTATCACTTAAATAAGAAGTAAGAAGATCCAGAGAGGCGTTCCGGATTCCGTAGTGGTGCAGTTTCCTGATTAATGTTGCATGAAGAACACAATCGAATGCCTTGGACAAATCGCAAAAGATGCCCAACGCATCGCATTTGTCCTCCCATGCATTATATACATGCCCTAGAAGTTCAACTCCGGCATCAGTAGTTGAACGACCCCTTGTAAAACCGAACTGTTTGTTATGCAGTAATTTATGTACAGTCGCCAGCACATCAAGCTACCCCACATTGACCTTGAACGCGTTATGAGCAGAAACAGCGAGAATCGTGCGAAAGAGATAAATACTTTTTGTCTGTTTTTGCTTGTAATGTTTCGTGCTGCAGTGCGTGCGTGAGGGTGTGTGCGTATGCGCGTCGTGGTGTAAAATAACTGTTCTATGCAAAAAAACTAGTTTAGCAGGTTGAATACCTACTTGAATCGAACCGAAAGAATGGCATGGTAATAAAAATAAGTTGGCCGTCACGGGACGCCCGGCAAATTTTAAACATCTATGTAATAGTAGAAAAGGGATGATTCCTGAGTAAAAAAAATATGGTTCAGTTAGATTATTATCGAAAAATATTGGACACGTATTTTTATTTTATCAAATCAATAAAAAATATACGAAGATATAAAACGTATTAAAGATCATGAGTGGGGGTTTTTGACGTCACTTTCCCGTAAAAAATGTACTGAAATGTGCCGTCACACGAGTTTTCGACGCGCTGTATCGTCTTCATTTTTTGTTTACCTACGTGAAAAAAGAAAAAATACGTGTCCAATATTTTGCACTTTCATGTGTATTCAGTAAAAAGCTGTATTTTGAAATTAAAAACAAACACTCAATTTTATTTATTTGAAGGTAAATAGAATATAAAATATGTTAGTATTTTTAATAGAGACTGTTTTTACGGTGGAGCTACGGGATATTATTTGACGTATCTTCTGGTTTCTGTAATAGTGGCTGTGGTGTTAGTAAGTAGCACGGTGTATTGGACTGTATTAAAGATTGACCAATGATAACTGAACTAGGATGTAAAATTGTAATCACCTTAATATTGTATCAACTGCAGCAGGAACGTTGATTATTTGTCCATCTAATTATATTCCAAATTGCGTATGAACATGCCTCAATCTACTTATTTGCTTGAAAGGAATACGATCAAAATGCACTTCAAATAAAAAAAATCGTTTAATTGGTCGTTTTAATTTTAGTCACAACTAGCATAAGTCACAGATTCTACATTTTATTTTGCTAAAGGCCAGAAAAAAATACGAAGTTTTGTAATCTGAAATTAAAAATCAAACTAAAACCGATTGACGAGTAAATTCCGCTACTTACACACGAAATGACTTGCTAGCCAATGCAACCTCTCAAACATTATTAAAATTATAAGAATTATGTAAAAAAAATATTCCATATTGGCTACAGGCAACTCTTAAAATAAATTTAGTGTATGAATGTTACGATCAATGTTAAAAATTAAATGTATTCTTTTATCGATATCTATCGATCAAATCTGCATCCGACCTAACTAGTTGAGTGGGGTCGTGGCGTGGATTTTTCAAAAATGAAATACTTAGATCAACAATCGGTTCAAAACAAACTTCATTTTAATGGTAAAAGGTTGATTTGACTTAGCATAGAGGGGGCATCACGCCATGACAGTGTCATGCCATTTCCCGTCGGTTTTACTGCCTAGGCGCGCATGTAGATATTTCACATCAAAAACAGGCAGCCCGCGTAATGGCTAACCTATAAAAACTTACAATCGATTTAATATATCAGAAAAGGACATAGGATAGGTTCCTACGAGAACACGTGTGAAATCGCGGGAAAAATCTATACCATTATTATAAAGCTGAAGAAATTGTTTGGTTGAACGCGCTAATGCCAGGAACTGCTGGTTCGAATTGAATAATTATTTTAGTGTTGGATAGCCCATTTATCGAGGAAGGCTATAGGCTATAATATAACATCACGCTACGACCAGAAGAAGCGGAGCATCAATGGCAAATGTTCTAAAAACGGGGAAAATTTATTCCTTTTGAGAGCTTTCTTTACGTAAACGGTTAAGCAACAATCATTTTGACGGATTTGTTTCTTTCATTAAGTTTAAAAAAAAACTCCGCGATAGCACGGGACTCACTATAACCTTTTCTATGGTAATCTAATTTCTTCTAAAATAATGCATTTTAAACAACAAGCGCGTGTCCTTTACGCCAAACGACACAAATATGTGACAAAATGGAAGGTGAAATAAAATTGTGGCTTGCCGTGGAGGGCACGCGTGTGTGTTTATACTCTGGCAGCCAAAAGGTAAAAAAATGGTATTAATCCTTATACAAATAAATACGTTTTTCATCACAAGTACTTAATTTTGAACAAAATCTCGCTTATATCATTTGATTTTAATGATTATCTTAAGAGATGTCACAGAAGCGGTTCGTGGATAAAACAAAGAAAGTTCAGTTACCTACCTTTAGAATTGTATTATAAGTAAGTGCCTAAGAGCCTCTGTCTCTTATGTAAGTGACGCAACGAAGTTGCGCGGGTCAGCTAGTATCAAAATAAAATGCGGAACAACAATCTTTATCTTTTTATTTTTTAACATTAAAATTATTATAATAAGAAACTTAAAACAAATACAATACTCTAAATTAAAATATATATAAAACTAAACTACACAAACAATAGAAAATATGAAACTTAACTATACCATACATTAAAAACAACAAGATTATATTAATTTTTACAAACTTTTTATTATTTATATTTGTAATAGATAGGTACAGTTAAATGGGCGCCAAGCAGAGTTAAATACTGCCGCCAAGCAAAAGTAAGCTTTTACCTAGATTAGTATAACTTGACTGGGCCGTCTACGGCCGCGCGCCCACTGGAGGCACGGCACGACAAGGCATTTTTATAATACTTACAGATGATTTCGAATCTTATCTAACACTGTTAGACATTCACATTTCATTATACAGCACAGCCTGCTGTGTGTGAAATGTGACCGCTAAGCATGATAAAATAAGATTTCAAATCATTAAAATTTGCGTTTACTAAAATAACTTGTCGGCCATATGTAGGATATGTAGGAAGCCAGTTTATTATGACACAACATCAACAAACGACATGTCTGGCGTCTTTACCAAATCGAGCAATGGAAGAATTTATAAGCGTTTGAGAAACAGTGGTTGGAAATACCGAAATACCTTTATTTTGATAAATAAAATAATAACAATTTTAGATGAATTGAATTGTAAAACTGTGCTACTATTTAATGTGAAGGTTTGTGAAAATGGATGGATAAACACAAAGGATAGGTTTCTACGGAAACCCGGGCGAATGAAGTGCATTATTTACTATTGTCATCGGAGTTCGTCATCTGAAGTTAAATTCAGGCTACGACACTATACGCCGTGCAGTCAGTGTCCGACACCGAGTGTCTTTGTGTGTGAATGAATACACGTTGTCAGACATTGACTGTACGGCCTATAGTATTGTAGACTAAACTTAAGACTAAGTTCACTCGGGTGTTATTAGCGATAAAGAATATGCCATGACCTAAAAGAGCCCTAACTTGACCTCAGAAATACGCAACAAGATCGGCCTTTTAGTTGGTAATAAATGTAAACTACAAAGGAGCGTAAAGCGTTGCCAAGACAATATATTATTAAATGATAAATAAAATGTCACTTACATAAATAAAACTCTAATAGCTATAGATACTGTAAAATTTTAATAACAGACAAATAGAAGCAAATTTAGGTATTTTTTTAAAATATTATTATAAAAAGATTGTTTGATATTAATTTGAAATAAAAAAGTATATTCTAAACAATATAATTATGTGTTACAGATTGTCCGACAATGGACTTGCCCGAATATTTAATATTTGGTCGGACCACCTTGCGCATCTAGAACAGCGTCCAGCCTGTCTTTCATGCCGGCCACCATGTTCCAGCAGGTGTCCGTGCCTCGGAAATGCTCCCATGTAGTATGGGCTTCTTGCCGCAAGTTTTCGTTGTTGCGGATTTCTGAGGCATCCTAATCGAGAACCATGAGACCCCATAGATTCTCGATTGGATTTAGGTCAGGGCTCTTTGCAGGCCATGGCAGGCAGATGACGTCATCCTGTGCCGCGAACCACTCCTGCACCACTCTGCAGGTGTGCACGCGGCAGTTATCTTGGCACAAGTAAATAATGCCCTCTGGATAGTGCAGGCGCACGGTGGGGATCATCACGTCACGTAAAATTTCGACGTACTGATCCCCAGTCATGCGCCCGCTAACCTCCACCAGTTCACCCGGTCCCATTGAGCTCATCCACCCCCAAAAATTGAGAGATATTCTTCCACCTGCTCGATTTGGTAAAGTATTCACCTCCACATAGCGCTCATTGCTGTTGCGCCATAATATTTTTCTTGCGTCCGTATCCGACCGGAAGCTTTTCTCGTCCACAAAAATGACGATATTGTTTGCCCAGTCAAAATTATAATATTCCAGGCAAAAACTTACTCTTGCCTCCTTATGCGACTGGTTCATTTGAATCTTCTTAGCAGGGCGGCAGCATTTCTTTCCGGCGTCCCTTAGGCGCCTTCTAACGGTGTCCATTGAAATCTAAAACAAACAAAAAAATACTTACATAAGATTCTTAATTATGACAAAATAATGGTACGGGCCAACTTAACTATATGAGTATGGGTCAGTTAAAAATTATTCCTCAAAATATAAACATATAAATAATCCGCCGAATTGAAAATTCCACCTTTGTTAAGATAGGTGCTAAAGAACTAAATATTTATCTATTATCTAGTAATACTAACAATAATAACATTCACTGAGTCCAATACGGACGTATTGCTGCTATAGCTGGAGGAATTATTAGGTATCGCTAGAACGTCCTAGCTAGGCCGCGCGGTGCGCTTGACGCGACTATGACGAAGTATAAAAATTTATGAATAAGATAGAGTGATATGTGTGATAACAAGGTATACATGGACTCACACTGTATGAAGTTGAGGTCACTCTTGTGCTCAAAAACGGGTCGGCAGTGTGCAGCGACCATAGCCGCATCGTCTGCCGCCGTCGCGCGTCGTGGCTCTCGCGTAGAGTTGGCGGTGGTGCGCTTCGAGAGTTCCGCTTTCATGCCACCGCCGAAGCCAGAAGTAAACTGTTTTTTTCTGGAACGAATCAAATAGCTATAGTTTATTTGCACATGATTACTCAATAGGCTACTTATATGATTCCTTACAATAATTGCTAGCTTATTAATTTTAAATTACTTATTATTTACACACAAACATCACTAAAAAGGCCTTATCTCTACATTGTTTCAACAGACAAAAAGAACTGCGCAGTTGCGTATTTACTTTAAAATCAAACAAGCGGTACCAAATTTAAAAAAATAACAATGGCGCTTGGAATAGCGCGCAGCGTTAAAAACTTACAATACCGGGAACTCATTAGGAAAGAACCAAAGAACACATGAAAGAAACCTACCGATAGGTTGTTATGGCGAGACAGACATTTATGGGTGTTTCTCGTATTTCGTGCAAATTCCATGAAATTTTTAAGTTTTAAATTCATTGCCGAATAACGTTGTTTTTTTCTAATATCTATACTTCTATACTACTCGTAATATTATAAAGAGGTAAAGTTTGTGAGGTTGTGAGGTTGTAGGGGGTAATCTCTTGAGCTACTGAACGGATTTTGAAAATTATTTTACCAATAGAAAGCCACGTTATTTGTGAATGTCATAGGCTATATTATGTTAACCCGAATAATGAAAAGATTTTTTGTGGTAGTCGGATTTGCAAAGTAAGTCTGAGAAAAAACGGTCGAATTTTTTTACCGCCCAACGAAGTGGGCACGGGTCAGCTAGTCATTAATATATACTTAGATAATCTTACAATATTTTGTCAATTTTACCTTCCTTCTCCAAATAACAAAGAAATTATTATCATATAAAAATCGGAATACGACGGTAATGAGAACGGTAGGGATTTAGCAATCAAGAGGAATAAAACAATCTAAAAATACACTCACAAGCTTGTTTTAATAAAAAAAAAGGATTTCACGGGCCGACCTACGTGGGCAGTATGGAGTGTGGATTTATATACACATAACTTCCTCTTGAATTACTCTGTCTATTGCTGAAAACTGCATTAAAATCCGTTGCGAAGTTTAAAAGATCTAAGCGTATAGACAGCGGGAGTGGCTTGTTTTATACTATGCAGCTATGTAAAGAAAAAGATAACTAGCGACTTTCCTCGGCTTCGCACGTGTGCTATGTAGATAGTTATGTGGGGCATTGTGGAGTAATTTATATACATATAAACCTTCCTCTTGAATCGCTCTATCTATTGCTGAAAACTCCATTAAAATCCGTTGCGAAGTTTTAAAGATCTTAGCGTACAGACAGCGGGAGCGACTTTGTTTGTTTTTTTATAAAAAGGTTTTTGATCTGGACGTGTAATATGCACGAAAATTGAGAAACACCCTTATTCGTAGGATACGGTAGGCACAAAGTTAATAAAATATTATGGTTCAGACCATACCCGCCGCTAGAAGCAGCATATGAATATTCAATAAAATTGATTACAGTTTTATCACCAAAAACGGTAACACTTTAATTTAATATCACTCAAATAACATAAATCGTTTACTTATTTAGAAAGTTCTCTACTTAGATTTTTCTAGAAAAATTGTGTAAATTGTGTAAAAATAAGTAAATTATTTGAGTGACACATTTTTTCATCAATGACACATTTTTTCAGGATTAGCTATTATTTATTTAAATTTATAAATTATACTTAATTATAAAAAAAATTACTCACCGTTATGCCCGTCTGCCGACAAATATCGATTATCCGGCATCCACTCAATCGGAGAGCTATGATGCGCTCCCTTTCTATTTGCGTCAATTGAGGCGCCATAATAAAGTTAATAAAATATGTCACACGTCACACTTGGACTAACTACCGGCCGAACCACGAATTTTGTAACACGGGCGTAATGGAGCATGAATAAGCAAACACCGTCAGTGTTTGTTCGGGGACTTCGGGGTAGTTGACTAGTTGCGCAGGGGCATGGGGGTGTGGCCTATTCCTAGTAAGGCATGAATTATTGGCTGGTAATTGTTAGTATGCGCAACCATTGGTTAATATTGGAAACGTTGAAAATTCCACCAATCATGCCAAGGATACTTTCTTTCTAACATGCCATGCCGCGTCGTAGCTATACTTATGTTGAGGGTGTATCTTGACGTGCTGGCGTCTGTACATTAAAAAATCTTTGCATTTGATTTAAAATAAGTTTTTCAAAAATTTTACTAAATGTAGGTAGCACTGAAATAGGTCTATAATTAGTAGGGTCTGATGTACTACCCGATTTAAACAACGGTATTATTTTACTGTTCTTCATAAGATCAGGAAACTCACCACGGTCAATACAATTAATAAAAATAACAGCTAAAGTAGGTGCTACAATATTTATAATTGACTTAGCAACGTCCACAGAATTACCCCATAAATCTGCAGTCTTTTTGACATTTAACGTGTGAAAGGTTTTAATTATATCTTTAAAAGTGACATATTCGAAATGAAATTCAGAATCACAAACTGGAATGTTTTCTTTAAGTAAAGACTCTGCAGCAGCTGCAGCTGCAGCTCTGGACATGGGTTCGCGGGAAAGCAAAACAAAAGCAACAAAATCAACTTGGAAAATAATGAAACGGGACGTTGTAAGACCGCGTGGAGACACAGGGTGAAATCGGTCTTTCTTAAGGGTTACAGGGGTGCACGGTACCTTGATTTCCTCGTCGGCAGCTCCTCAGCAAGATTCACAGCGGTTTTCACGCACAAAACACCAAGTTTCACCAGTTTTCTAGTTTTTCTTAGGAACGCAATGTCTCGACACACAGGTTCATAGCCAGCAAACAAAAAGTCTTATGAATGTCTAATGACGGATCACTTCCGCCGTATGTTTGCCATCTCGCTTCCACGAGTACGATAGGTTCCGTGCAAGGAAGGGATGGAAGATAGGGATATAGGTATTACCAACCAATTCGTAATGTTGCCAAATAATTTAATTTAATCTGTGATTTAGAATTGGCGCAACCGGGATGGTTGCGCCAATTCTAAATCGGGCTTGAAGCGATGCCTTCAAGAATTGAAGCTAATTTACGAAACTAAACGATAAACGAAGCAATAAACTAGTAAGTAGGTACCTAATTACTAACGTTAGCCTAACCTAAATGACGAAATTGCCCAATCTATTGGTTAGGTAACCGACAAAGACGAACGACGGGGCGCAAGTAAGAGCCAGTCGCCTCTTAACCCGAACGACGCGAGTGACTCCTGTGGAGTCCGGGAAAACTCCCTCCACGACACCCAACGGCCAGTGTAGTGGAGGCGAATTATCAGTTATAAGAATCACGACCGTGCCGACAGTTACCGGATCTACCGGCGTGTTCCATTTGCGACGCGATTGTAAGGTGTGGAGGTAACCGCTCCTCCAGCGCTTCCAAAACGACTGTACCAGTCTATCTAACAATTCATGTCTAGCGACAGTACTCGTAGTTCTCTCGTCTATTTCCTCGGCAGGCAAATATCTTAAAGGCGTGAGATTCAAAAAATGCGCTGGAGTCAAAGCTAGCGGTTCACAAGGATCACTAGAGAGTGTCCTGCAAAGAGGCCTAGTGTTCATTAGCGATTCGACTTGGGTAAGAATGGTCCTTTTATTTTTTTTTTCTTAAAAATTAATAAAGGGTTTTTATCCACATGGATTCGCCAACCCTATTGTACCTTATCACTACTCTTACACCACTAAAATTAACATATAATAACAATATTCTTTTTTTTTTATTCTTAATTTTTATTAGAGGGTTTTATCCACAGTGGCATGTCAGCCTCATCATAACTTAAACTATTCTAAACTACCTCTAAAAATGAAGGCTGCGCTAAAACTTTGACGTAAGGACCAATGTCATATTTGTTAACGTTTATTCTACCTAACAGTGTCTTTCTTTCCTTCTTTGTCTTAGAACACTCCATAAGTAGATGGTAAACATCTTCAACTGTCCCGCATGTTTCACAATTGGGTGAACTCACTTTGTTCATCAAATGACCAAACTTGCGGGATGGGTAGTGACCAGAGCGTAATCTGTGAAGCAGAACAATATGATACCTACTCATTTCCTTGATAGCAAACCACGGTATTCGAGGAGGCTGATATTGTATAGTTTTATACCAGATGCCCTTTTCCCTACTTCGTTCATCAAAGTACTCCTTAAACCTATCATAACAAATTGTTTTGCAATAACATAATTGTTCTAAATAATTAGGTACTATACAAAACCCTTGACCTTGCATGACCGCTAATTTTGTTAGTGTATCAGCCTCTTCGTTACCTCGCAAACCTACATGAGATGGAACCCATTGCAATCTTAGCACTATACCATTGTTTGTAAGATCTATAACCTTACTTAATATGGAGTAAGCTATCGAAATACCTCTGAAACCAGAGGCACATCGAGCTAAATGCTGCAGACCACTCTTACTTTCCGTGAAAATCACAAAATACCGATCTCCTTAGTTATAAGCAGATTTAATGGCTTCGTAGATTGCAATGAGTTCCATCGTCATAATAGAAACATTAGTGTTTACTTTATACATAGCTTTTATATTTCTATCAACGTCGTAAAACGCTGCTCCCAAACCATCCTTACACTTAGAACCATCAGTGAAATATTTATTATAATCTAAGTATTTATCGTGAATTTCTTTGACAATTTCAAATTTAAGAGAAGCAAAACTTAAAGATTTTTTAGGACCTGTTACACTTTCTAAATTACATACAATAATTTCATCTATTTTAATACTGGTTACCCACACATCTAATGAAAACATCTCCAAGGGATCAGAGGAATGTATACGAAAAGATTTACATTCATTGAATACCGATACAAGTAAAGGTTTCTTTTTTTTTGCCAAAATCTCATTTGTATAAGATCATTTCGTTCTGCAAGAAGTCTCATAATTATACTGTTTGACCAGGACATACTTTTCAGGCAGTATTTATATGAAAGAAATAATCTTCTATTATGCAAAGGAGGTAAGCACAGTTCCGCTTTCCATTACATGAATGGGACTGCTTTTGATAAATCCTCCGATTATTCTCGCGGCCTGATTCTGTATTTTATCTAATTTATATAAATGAACATTGGCACTATTCCCGAATAAAAAACAGCCATAATCCAATCTACTTCTGATCACCGAAATGTATAACGTACGTAAATACTTTGGATGCATTCCCCATTTAGAACCCGCTAAGACTTTTAAAAGTTTCAGAAATTTCAAGATCTTCTCAGCTACTTCATTAATATGTTTACCCCACAATAAGGATCGATCAAGCCACATACCTAAATATTTAAAATTTTCAACTGTACTAATTATATGGCGATTGATTTTAATCTCTATTTTGTTCCTTTTTCGACCCCTGGTAAAAATACATATTTTGGATTTATTATGGGAAAGTTCTAAACCTACTTCATCAAGCTTAGCTATCATGTCATTAAGTGCTGATTGTAAAATGATTTCACAAAAATGTATGTCTCTGTGCTTCAAATAAAATACAAAATCATCGGCATGTTGTAATATAGAAACGTCTTCAATCTCACGACAAATTTTATACGTCGTTAAATTAAAAAGTATCGGGGAAAGTGGACCCCCCTGAGCCAAACCCCTATTTGTCCATCTACTTATTACTGTCTCCCCAGAATAAATTTTCATTATTAAACATCTTGCATTTAAAAACTCCCAAATATATTAACAAATATTGGAACCAACATTCAATTCATCTAACGTAGTCACAACCTTCTCAACTAAAACATTGTTGTATGCATTATCTATGTCCAAGAAGCAAGCTACAGTAGGTATGTTATTCGAAAGTCCTATTTGAACTTCAGTGACAAGTCTCGCAAGACAATCCATGCATGATTGTCCCCTCCTAAAACCAGACGTACCTGCAGATAAAACCTTATTTTTTTCTATAAACCATTCCAATCTTTTAACTAACATTGTGTGAAATATTTTACAAACGCATGAGATGAGAGATCGGTCTAAGCTTTGGTTCTACGTCAGCACTGCTGGCAGTTTTTGGAATGGGCACAATGCTTATTTCCCTCCATTGACGTGGAATATGACCAGATGTAAAAATCCTATTATACAGGTTTAATAAATATACTTTGCCTACAGAAGGTAGGTTGTAAATCATGGAGTAAGTTATCCCATCCTTTCCCGGAGCAGTATCTTTTTTCTTAAAACAATGTTTCATTTCTTGTGTACTAAATGGTGATTCCAATAAACTATTACGAGATGTGAAACAAGGTTGTTTGTTTATTACTGAGTCTGGCGCCAAAGAACATAACAAATCCTTTTGTTTCCTTTCTGAAGGAAACGATTTTGACTGTTTATAGCCTTTGAACCAACGCATCTTCCGCCACATTTCAGACACAGACGTAGTCTCATTAATACTGCTACAAAATGATTTCCAATTATTTGATCTAGCTTTACTTACCAAAGTGTGCGCTTCTACGGTTCTATCCTCTAAAGTATTGAGATTATCAGGCGTAGGGTTACGTCTAAATGCACTCAAAGCTAGTCTTCGTTTAGCAACGGCTCTGGACAATGATGGGTGCCAATATTCCTTAAACGCCTTTGAACCAACGCATCTTCCGCCACATTTCAGACACAGACGTAGTCTCATTAATACTGCTACAAAATGATTTCCAATTATTTGATCTAGCTTTACTTACCAAAGTGTGCGCTTCTACGGTTCTATCCTCTAAAGTATTGAGATTATCAGGCGTAGGGTTACGTCTAAATGCACTCAAAGCTAGTCTTCGTTTAGCAACGGCTCTGGACAATGATGGGTGCCAATATTCCTTAGGTTTAAAATTAGTTGTCAGATTAGTACAAATCTTTGTCTCAGGTATATTATTACTGGCTGATCGATTAAGGTGATCCTCAAAATAGTCATATAAGACTTGAATATCTTCAAAATGATTAATTTCGGAAAATGGTTGTTCAAGATCCTCTCTATAAGCTTTCCAGTCCGCTTTTTTATAATTGCGTTTCTTTAAATACTCTCTCGGTTCTGAATAGTTAAGTGTTATTTTGATAATAAGGTGGTCACTTCCCAAGTTTTCATTGAATACTTTCCAATCGCAATTTATCGATATATCTGATGATGCGAACGTAATATCAGGTGAAGTCCTCCTAACCAATCCGTTTACTAATTTTACCCTAGTAGCATCGCCATAATTAAGAGAAATCCAGCCTTTTTCAAGTGAAGATTCTAGCAGTTGAGTTCCTCTTTGATTTATTTTGTATGACCAATTTGTATGGTGTCCATTAAAATCCCCTGCAATCAAAGTATTGCCGAGCTCTAAATTAAACAGACCATCCCAGTCGGCAGAACGCGTGACTACAGAAGAAGGACAGTAAATTGATATTATATTTTTTAGACTTTTACAATTTAGAATTTTGACGTGAATAATTTCTATACCTGGATTTGATAGACGAATAGGACTTATTTGCGAATGCAATGATTTATGAATTATAATAGCAACTCCTCCGTAGAAATCCGGCCTATCCTGTCTAAATATATTATACCCACTCAAATTAACGTTAACATTTGGCTCAAGCCATGTTTCACTCAAAATAGCAATATGATTTTTTTCCTGATTTAAAAAAACTTCAAAACTACCTAATTTGGGCCTTAAACTTTGTGAATTCCACTGACATATATTTAACGAGATCTCTTTTTGTGTACTATCCATCAGATAAAAATTCCTTTATAACATCTCTGTTCATAAAACTACTAAGTAAAAATAATTTAATTTCCTCACATATAACTTTCAACATTGATACCAGTTTTTCCACTAGATTCTGCTCTTCAGAAAACACAATTTCCATAATACTTCGCCAAATTCTCTTCCATTCAAATTTTCTCTCTTTCGTACTACTTTTTTCTTCTTCTTGATTTTGTATAACTTCTAGACTTTCTGTAGATACCGTCATATTATTCTCATGCTTTTTGTTATAATTCTTTTTTGAGTTGTTTGATCCTTGTTTTTGCTTTTTTTTCGCTTTTATTACTTGCTCCTACTACACGCTCCTCTTGTTTTTCTTCTAAAATAACCGGTTCGTTATCCATAACCTGTTCCATGTCATTTTCTGCTTGATCACCAATCAACTTTTCGTTGAAATTATTATTTGTGGGACTACCCACATCCGTATTTATAACTGTATATTCTTTTTTAGAGGACTCATTCTCGAATTCAAGCGATACTTGCTTGGTATTTTCCTTTTTTTTTTCTTGAATATACATTTCCAACGCGTTTTTGTAAGTAGTATTTTCCAAACTCATTAGAACACGTATCCTCTTCTCTTTTATAAAAAATGGACATTGTAGCGCGCACCGTTTCGGAACGTACCCATTTTGACCGCTAAGTTGGCAGTACGGTGAGTGCGCCGCAAAATAATACCAACCGAAAGGCGCGTCCTGCCGCCCGCGCCTCATATCCCCTCTGGCTCTCCCAAGAAAAACACGACGCAAAAGACGCTCGCACCCCGGGCGCGAATATAAGTTAATTAGTACCTATTGATTGTATTGATGTATCTCCCTGTGTTTTATTGACATTATACTGTTTCAAATAAGTGTGCGGACATTTTTACTCCACGAACCCCTACAAGTGGCTGCCCAACGTGCCGCGAGTGGTAATAGTGCTCGTTCGAACTTAATAATTTTCGTTACTCGCGTGTGTTCGCCATTACCATGCCTCGGAAGAAGATCGTGGATCAGGCGGCAGCGCTCTCAGGCGATGAGGCCGAGATCGACGGCGACAATGAAAACGTTGCAAGTTTTTCATCAGGACAAGTGGCCGCCATGATGGCCGCCATGCAGCAATCCCAAACGGAAGCGTTCGAGCGCCTGTTGGAGAAAGTTGTTAGTCGCCAACCGCCATCCCCAGTTCCAAACTCTGCGTCTGCATCACCGGCCGTCGGCAGCGGCACCTTCACGCACTGCACCGCCCGCTTTGGCGGTGACGCCGACGAGTCCGTGGACGCCTTCATAGACGCCATCCAGAGCTACAAGGACTGCGCTAACGTTTCTGAGGAAAATGCCCTCAGGGGCCTCTCTATGGTGCTCACGAATAACGCCGCAATTTGGTACCAGGGAGTGAAGAAGGAGATCGATACATGGGGGGATTTCATCGAATTATTAATAAACACCTACGGTGATAAAAGACCGCCACACCGCATTTATATTGAATTGTTCGATCAAAGACAAGGTGATCAAGATACGGACGTGTTCGTCGCTAAATGCCGTGCATTGCTGTCAAAAATTCCCGCCAACGAAATATCCGATAAAGCGCAAGTCGATATGGTGTATGGCCTACTTGACGCACGGATACGAAAACACCTGAGGAGGGAGGACTTTACGAACTTCTCCGGTATGCTTCGCCTCGCCCGTTCCATCGATATTGAAGTTTCTGAAACGCGTACTCAGACGCACCCGCAGCCCGGCCCGCCATCCAGCGGCCGCTCCACAAAGTCGACGAGCGCCGGCGCCGGCCCCGCCAACCGCAACGGCAGCACGGCGCGGGCGACCGCGCCGCAGCCGCGCCGCTCCACAGCGCCAGCGACGCCGAGCGCGGGCAGCGCAGCACCAGCAGCGTCGTCGAATACGGTTGATAACGCGTCGAATCAACATGCGAAACCTAGATGTGTTTATTGTAAACAATACGGACACGTGCGTGACGAGTGTACTAAATTAATTAATAAGAGCCGTGGTAATGATAAGTCTCTAAATTGTTATGGTTGCGGAGCGAAAGGAGTAATGAGGTCGCAATGTGCTAAATGTAACAATAACTTGTCCTTTTCATCTGTTACAATCGAAACTTATCCGTCAGAGTTGGTAAGTGAACACAAACCTATTAATCCTCCTACATTCTCAAATAACACTCCAAGTCATAATATTGCCCGTAGTCGTAGTAATAGTGTTTATCTAAATAAACAAAAACGCGATGCTTATACAAATAGTTATCGTAGATCGCCGTGTTTACAATCGCAACCATGCGAACGCATTAATAATAATAATTTCTGTTGCGATTGTCGAACTCGTATTAATTCATGTAAGTCAGATGAATGTTATTCGCGTTGTTGTGACTGTAATAAAGTAAATCTAGTACGTTCGAAGTTCCCGGTAATTGAACCGATCTCAGGTACTCTTGTAGACTCGCCTGATAGGGTAGATGTGCCTATTATCGATAATTATGATAGTGACTCACCTGTTAGGGTAAATGTACCAGTTATCACAGGCAGTCATAGTCACTCATGTGTTAGGGTAAACTCACCTGTTACCGTTAATTATGATAGGGACTCGCCTGATAGGGTAGATGTACCTATTATCGATAATTATGATAGTGACTCACCTGTTAGGGTAAATGTACCAGTTATCACAGGCAGTCATAGTCACTCATGTGTTAGGGTAAACTCACCTGTTACCGTTAATTATGATAGGGACTCGCCTGATAGGGTAGATGTACCTATTATCGATAATTATGATAGTGACTCACATGATAGGGTGAATGTACCAGTTAACACAGGCAGTCATAGTCACTCATCTGTTAGGCTAAACTCACCTGTTATCGTCTCAGCTCGTGGATTGTGCTGCTCAAACATTGACCAGTTTGACACGACTTCAGTAGTTCCTACATTTTGCGCCGACACTACGGCGACTACTACTTGGGGTTGTGTTACTTCTACGGTCCCTCTCTCTGCGTCACATGTTCTACCAAAGACGACCGCACTTTCAAAGCAGCAGAGGCCAGTGCTCAGTATCCAGGTTCTGGGTTTACGGGGTATGGCCCTTATTGATACGGCTGCTAGGTGCTCCATAGCGGGACATACACTATTTACAATATTTAAGGAAAAGGGACTTACCTTTGGATCCCAACAGGTTTTCGTGAAGCTGGCTGACGGTGTCGTCCGTTCACGCGAAGTCCTGGTGGCAACTGTTGACGTCAGCATCTCTGTGGGAAAAATTGTTCGAGTGGACTTCGTCATTTTTCTCGATGCTGACAGCAATGATACTCTTCTTGGTATCGACTTCCTCAACTCTTCAGGTATGGTTATTGATTTTTCTGCTTCTTCCTGGCACTTCTCTGGGTGCACGCAGACTTACCCGCTCGAGTATGAGGGTGAACCAACGTCACAGCCCAACCCAATCTCCTCCGTCTCTTCTATGTCGTTAAGGGCTGACGAAGGTTTGTTGCTTACCTGTGATCAACGCCAGCAGCTCACCGATTTACTTCAGCACCATGAAGATGCCTTCCGTCTAGGAGGAGAGGCTACTAGCTTCGCCGAGCATCATATTGATACGGAAGGTCATGCTCCTATAGCGGTGCCTCCTTACCGCCTCACGCCCGCGAAGAGGGCTGCAATGGAGGCGGAGATCAACAAGATGTTGAAGGATGGTGTTATTGAGGAGTGTGAGTCAGCATGGGCTGCACCCGCTCTCCTCGTCCCTAAGAAGGATGGCTCGACTAGGTTCTGCGTCGACTATCGTCGACTCAATGCAGTTACGAAAAGCGATACTTACCCTCTGCCGGTCATCGAGGACCTTCTTCACGCTACCAAGAGGGAAGGGTACATGAGTAGCATAGATCTCCGGTCAGGCTACTGGCAGGTGATTGTATCACCTGCAGACAGGGACAAGACAGCCTTCGTGTCGCCTTTTGGTACGTACCGTTTCATTCGTATGCCATTCGGTCTCAAGAACGCTCCCGCCACTTTCCAGAGGTTAATGGACCGATTTCGATCTGGAAGTGCCTTGAAGGACGTTACGTTATTGGTTTATTTAGATGATCTGCTGGTTCTGTCAGATGGGCCGTTCCAGAAACACCTGGAAGACCTGGACGCTGTGTTCAACCGCCTACGTGTTTTTGGGTTGCGTGCTAACAGGGACAAGTGCAACTTTGCCTGTAATCAAGTTAAGTACTTAGGCCATCTTATTACTCCTAACGGTATAATGCCCGATGAGTCCAAGGTGCATGCTATTCAGCAGATGAATGAGCCAACCAACCTCAAACACCTGAAATCCTTCCTACAAACCTGTTCGTGGTTTAGGAAGTTTGTGCCAGGGTTTTCCGAAATAGCTCAACCGCTCACCAAGCTCACTAAGAAAAATGAGCCATGGACTTGGACCGAAGACCAGCGGCGAGCCTTCAATGAGCTGAAGAAGAGGCTCATCACAGCACCAGTCCTCGTACAGGCAGACCACAGTAAACCTTTCATTATACATACAGATGCCAGTAATTATGCACTAGGTGCCGTTCTCCTGCAAGGTGAAGGTAACGACGCGCACCCCATCGAGTACTCTAGTCGTTTGCTGACTTCTGCTGAACGTAAGTACTCAACTACGGAGCGAGAAGCCCTCGCCGTAGTCTGGGCCGTAGAAAAGTATCGCCCATACATTGAGGGTCACCCAGTAGTTCTACGTAGTGACCATCAACCACTGAGGTGGTTATTGACCTTAAAGTCTCCCAGTGGCAGGTTGATGCGCTGGGCCCTTAAATTACAAGCTTTTGACATAAAGTACGAGTACACTCCTGGTAAGGTAAATGTCATTGCCGATGCACTTAGCCGACCTAACTGCAATGAGTCTTCACAAGAAAACTGTGGGGTCTGTTCAGTGATCATAGATGTACCACGCAAGAGTCCAGCTGATCTGCGATCTGCTCAGCTAGATGATCCTGAGGTGAGTAAGATCATCAATGATATAGAAAACACCACTGACCTTCTGTCTTCTACTCGTTGGTTAGAGCGCGGTTACCTTATGGACCAGGGTGTCCTCTATCGTCTCGCTCCAGACTCGGAATCCGAGGAGCCGCAGTTGGTAATTCCCGTATCCATGCTTAATGATGTTATGGATGAGTTCCATAACGCTCCTACCGCTGGTCACCAAGGTGTGGATCGTACAATTGATCGTATCAGACAGCGGTACTACTTCACAGGTATGCGTAAATACGTTATGGACTATTTAAAGAATTGTGTCGACTGTCAAAGATATAAGTTCTCCAATCAAAAGCCCGCCGGTCTTTTGCAGACACCTATTCTACATCAAAGGGGTGAAGTACTGGCTGTCGATCTGTTCGGCCCTCTACCAGAGGCTGAAACAGGAGAAAAGTGGGTATTTCTTGTCGAGGATACTGCCACTCGATGGGTGGAGTTATACGCCCTCAAGGAGGCTACAGCTGAGGTATGTGCCAAAATAATGATTGAAGAGTATTTCCTTCGATACGGGTTTCCCAGGCGTGTCATTTCTGACAATGGAGTGCAGTTCATATCAGCAGTGATGCAACAATGCATGTTTCTTTTCGATGTCAAGCAGAACCTGATACCACTCTATCATCCTGAGGCCAACCCGGCAGAAAGAAAGAACCGAGACCTGAAGATCCAACTGGCAATGCTGGTCAAGAATGAGCATCGCATTTGGCCCCAATTCTTATCACAGGTACGGTTCGCCCTCAACTCTGCTACTTGTTCGACCACAGGACTAACACCCGCATACATGACGTACGGCCGCGAAATGCGGACACCATTCGATGCACAGCACGATATGCGCGCAATCCTGGATAAGGAAACGTATGTACCTCAGGTTACGCCATACTTGTCAAAATTTATCGACTCTTTGAAGGAGATACGAGATCGGGTTGAAAGACGCCAAGACCTTCGAAAGGAGTATGCTGACGCTTCCCGACGCCAATCTCCAGTTTTCCAGGTTGGTGACCAAGTATTGCTAACCACTCATTCTCTAAGTAATGCCTCAAAAGGTTTAACTCGAAAGTTTATGCCTCAGAGAGATGGACCGTACACCGTCAGTAAGGCTATTAGCCCCACGACCTACGAGTTGGTCGAAAACATGGAAACGACCTAACAACTGACCCTGACTATCAGGGTCAGTTGTTAGGTCGTTTCCATGTTTCGGACCTTATGTCCCTAATTAGTAACCAGACTGACACTATAGAGCCGGTCCAGCCTCGCCGTCTACGAGGTCGGCCGCCTAAAGCCAAGAGGAAGGTGCGCTCTTAGTTTTATGCCAAATCACTCTCGGGCCGATGTCGTGACTTGGAGGAGGAGAATGTAGCGCGCACCGTTTCGGAACGTACCCATTTTGACCGCTAAGTTGGCAGTACGGTGAGTGCGCCGCAAAATAATACCAACCGAAAGGCGCGTCCTGCCGCCCGCGCCTCATATCCCCTCTGGCTCTCCCAAGAAAAACACGACGCAAAAGACGCTCGCACCCCGGGCGCGAATATAAGTTAATTAGTACCTATTGATTGTATTGATGTATCTCCCTGTGTTTTATTGACATTATACTGTTTCAAATAAGTGTGCGGACATTTTTACTCCACGAACCCCTACAACATGTTTTATTGATAGCCATATGAAGGCCTTTGCAATGTAAGCATCTAAATGTTTGTCTCACAATTGGCGTGTTCTTTTCCGCATTTTGGACAAAGATTCTTATTAATTGGACAAAACTTTTTATGATGTCCAAACTTCCAACATCCTGAGCCTGGGTTACAGGAAAAACATATTTCTCAACCTTGAATCTACACCCATAAGCATATACATACTCTGGCACGATCCGGCTTTTGAATCCTAACCTAACGGTATCACTATCAATCCATTTACCTTCTTCATTCATCCGTTTTAGTCTTCTGATAGACACAATTTCAACTGAGGTATTGAATGAGTCTAACATTTCCTCATCTGTCATTTCTAATTCAACCCCTTTGATTAATCCGTAGGATAGATCAACCTCATCAGTAAATTGAGCTCTAATGTCTAGTTCCTTGTTTTTAGAGAAATTTAATAATTTATCAGCTTGTTTTTTATCATCAAACTGCACGAATACCTTATATGGACTCTTATATTTAATTCTAATTATATTTTGTATATACCCTCTTCTTAACCACTTAGCCAAGGCCATCTGTTTCGGTAAAACTTGTATTGACGTCAAACATATTTCATACGTATTATTTGTTAAGTCATCATTTTCTTCAGTCGCATCATTGCGTTTATTTAATTCGAATCTGTGTGTACTCAAGTTTCCATTTGATTTACTTCGAATGAGTTTCTTTGGTCTTCTCCTGTTAACTGTTGTAAAACCTTCTTCGCTACTATCTTCACTCTTTTCCCTGGATCTCTTCTCCGCTAGTCTAACATCAGTTTGTTGGTCCACATCCACCGTACCCGGCATTGTCATCATCTCACACTCATTTATAAACTCAGTGTCGCTTTTATCGGTCAACGCTGCGTCATCCGTACTACCTCCCTCCATTCTCACTATTAGCGAGTTCGCCCGCACCGAACGTGATTAATACACAAGTCGGAATGTTTTGCGATAAACACGTGCGTACAAAACACCGCCTCACGCGCAACTGAACAATATTCTTATAATCCTTATTATTTAACAAATTAAGCTATTTATTGATCAAGCTAGCTACTAGACCACACAATTTTTTTGCAACATTTGATTTAGGTTTCGCTAAAATAGTGAAAATAAGCCCAAGATCTAAAATATTTAAACCAAACTCCCTAATCAATGAATCTCTTTCATTTTTGTTCTTATGGCATTCCATCAGCAAATGTTGCACGTCTTCTATTTTGTTGCATACTTCGCAGTTTGGAGATGCTGTCTTACGCATTAGGAAAGCAAATTTTGCTGATGGAAAGTGCCCTGAACGCAGTCTTAAAGCTACTTTGACGTAACTCCTACTTAAATTAGTGTCATCAAACCAGGGCACGCGAGAAGGTTCACTCTGAATTACTTTGTACCATATACCTTTTGTTTTCGAAATCTCGTTGAATTGATCATTCCATTTATCATAACAAGACTCATTGATTTTTGAGACATATTCCCAGTGATCAGGTATGTAAGAAACTTCATTCCCTGCGTTAATTGCCAATTTTGCCAACCGGTCAGCCTCCTCGTTGCCGCGTAATCTTATGTGGGCTGGAACCCATTGCAATATAATTCTAATTTCGTCTTTATTAATAATGTTTATCATTTTAAGAATGTCGTAAGCTATCGATGCACCTCTGCAACCAGAGGCGCATCGAGCTACATTCTGTAAAGCGCTTTTACTGTCGGTAAAAATAGCTGCTTTGTGTAAATTTTGACTGAGAACATAAGCTACTGCTTCGTATATTGCAATGAGTTCCAGTGACATTATACAAGTATTTGCATCAATTTTAAAGCTAGCTTTGAAGTCTAATTTTTTATGAAAGAAAGCTGCCCCACCACCACTAACATTTTTTGAACCGTCCGTGAAGATTTTATCCCATTCGTTATACTTATTATTTAATTCTGCTACCACTTCATTTACCAATAAATTAGTCATAATATTTTTTTGATTGTTTGACATATTCTAGATCACATTTCATAACTCCTTTAGTTTGTATGGCGGACACCCACACATCGAGAGTAAACATTTTCAGAACATTTGAGGAGACAATATGCAGCTGGCTTAATTCGTTAAGCGTAGAAGCTAGCAACGGTTTCTTTTTATTTACCCAATAACTATTATTTATAAGTGAACTTAATTCCGAAATTACATTAATATTTAAATTATCTGTCCATGATCGAGATTTCAGAATGTGCTTATAGGAGAGATATTGCCGCCTCAAAAACAGTGGTGGTATGTGTAATTCGCTTTCCATCACATGAATTGGTGAGCTTTTAATGAAGCCCCCTACAACTCTTAGGGCTTGGTTCTGTACTTTATCCAATTTAGAAACATGTGTCTTTGCAGCAGAATCATACAAATAACAGCCTTAGTCAATCCGACTTCTTATGACGGAGATATATAATCTTCGCATGTGTTTGGTATGAATTCCCCATGAACTACCCGCTAATACTTTTAATACATACATACAAGCAGAGATGTACGGCAATTTAGATAATATAGGATCGTTTGATAAAAGCAGGTTAGTGACATTTATTAAAACTACTTTAAATTATGTCAAAATGGAATGGTGGAATGTATATTCTTAAACTACATTTCAATATTGCTTACAGCTTACCGCTCTTGGGAAATAGCACGCTTGAACAGATCTTGGCTGATGATGACGAGCAACACAGTGCGTTATTATCTATTACGACCTCTGCTGAAATACATTATAATCCAGATGCTAATCCAGCTAAATTAACTGATTGCCCTCGATCGCGCTCTATTACACCCATACCTCCTGAGTTTATTTCGTTTGAAACAGAGTCGCAGTTACCGGAACCTATTTCTGAAGCTGATGTTATACGTTCATTCAGTCCACAAATCACATCACCATCCATTTTAGTCACTGATACTAGTGCAACATCATCAGCAAGTGGCGCTTCCAGTGAATGCTCTTCACCTTCGTCAACAGTTATGTCTGGGAGAAAACGACGTAAATTTACAATTGACGTTACAAAGAGAAGGAGGAAGTGCAGAAAAGAGAATTGGATTGATACAAGAAGAAAATTGTTGCTAAATCTTGGTAAAACACACTTATCACGGAATGGTAAAGAACAAAAACAAAAGGATATGCGGCTCACATGCGAAAACTGCAAATTTAAGTGTCGCACAAAAATAAGTGAAGAAACAAGACGAAAAGTATTTGATTTATTTTGGGGTCTGGGTAATCATGTTAAACAATGGGAATTCATTGGTAAATATACAAAACGTTACACAAAAAGAAGAATCACGACTGGTAGCGAATCGAAACGTAATATGAGCGTTCATTATTTCCTACCCATCATACTACCATTAAATGAGAATTGCAGTGAGGTAAAAGTTTGCAAAGTTATGTTTAAAAATACTCTGTGTATTAGCAACCAGTTCATTCAAAGCGCCATGGATAAGTATGATAAAACAACAGGTTTTTGTAAAGAGGATCGACGAGGTGTTCATGGCAATAAAATAAAATTGCTCACTGAAACAGTTATCCAAAGCGTATGTGATCATGTTAAAAGTTATCAACCGGTAGAATCTCATTACACCCGCAAAGATACTAATAAACTGTATTTAGACAACTCATTAAACTTCAGTATCATGTTCAAAATGTACAAAACATGGGCTCAAGAAAACAACCTCACAGAAGTTGTTAATACATTGAGACAGTACAGGGATGTTGTTAATTCCCACATGAATGTAGACTTCTTTGTACCGAAAAAGGATCAGTGTGATCAGTGCACTGCTAATAAAAATAATCCACCAAATGAAACTCAAGATCAAATAACGTACGACAAACACATTCAAAACAAAAATGTGGCCAGATCGTTAAAAACTGAAGATAAGCAACAATCTCAGAACAGTCCCTCAAATATCGCAGCTGCAACATTTGATTTTCAAAAAAATTTAAACTCTCCTCATGGTGAAGTTAATTCGTTTTATTATAAAAGAAAATTATCTGTTTATAACTTTACCGTCTTTGATATGGGTCTAAAAAAAGCCATTTGCTACATGTGGGATGAGACAACAGCTAGAAGGGGGTCAAATGAAGTATCCAGTTGTCTTTACAACTACATAAAGAGAAAAAGCCAAGAGGGAGTAAAGGATATACGCTTATGGTCGGATAATTGCGGAGGCCAAAACCGTAACCGTATCGTTTTTGCTATGTATTTACATGTCGCCAAAAATTTTGGTGTTCGCATTTGTCATAGATTTTTAGAAAAGGGTCATACGCAGCAAGAGGGTGATAGCGTACATGCATTAATCGAACGATCCTCCAAAAATAAAATGATTTTCTCACCGCAAGAGTGGTATACCTGTGTACGCTGGAGTAAAACAAACGATCAACCATATGAAGTTGTGGAGATAAATCAAAATGATATCTTGAATTTTAAGTCTACTCTTAGTCATCACAAATGGGTAAAAAATGAAGATGGGGAAAAAGTAAAATGGAATCAAGTGCGCGAAATAGTGGTGGAATACAGACAACCCGATAAAATATTTTATAAATACGATTTGAATGAGACATCAGCCATGTGTATTGACAGTTCCAAGAGGACAAGCAGACGAGTTTTGCAAGTCAATAATAATATACAAGAACTTGGAAACGTTTATGGTGAAACTTTACCCATTACTACAGCTAAATACAAGGACTTAATGTCTTTGTGTCAACAAAATTTAATCCCACCAAGATACCATGATTTTTACAAAAATATTAAGCATAGCAGCGCCATGGAAGACTCAGAAGCTGCTGATGGCGCTGAATTCGAAGAATAACTTCGTTTTTCGTACCTAATCGTTAACGTTTTGATCTCTTTTTTCCTACTAGAAGTAGTAAGAATAATAATAATTAAGTTTAAAATATTTTTTTGTTCTGTGTTTTATTTTAATTTTATGTCAGTCTTATTTTAATTTTATATCAGTCTGTTATTTACCTATTTGGCAATGGTGCTTTTGATAATAATAAAACATAATAATAAATAGCATTTTTATTTTAAAATATATATTTTACGTGGTTTGGCAACTAAATAAATGAATTTAACTGATAGATACCGATGGAGCTTAGTGGTAGATAACTCATTTATTGATAATAATAAAATGTTAAATGCAAAGTAAATAAAGATATCTACAAAATTTGTTCAAAAAAAGAGGAATACTGTTTCCATGTTGCTTAGATTTTCTTTAAATATCCTTAAAAGTATTACTGGGGATTATTATCTTAGTTTATTCGATATTTTAAATGAAATGGGCGCTTTTTTATCACAACGTATAAACGGATAACAGGCAGATGTCTTCTTCTACGTTCAAGTTTTTTCAGAGTAAAAAAAGACATCTACATTATTTCAGAAAAACAACGATATAGCGATAAAACATGTTACACAATTCGTAAAGAAGGTTATTTTAATGCACCATAGAAAATTTCATGATAATCGGTCAATAACTCTCAAAATGGCCACTATTTTTTACTAAATCAGCTATCCTGTAAAATTGTGATTTTGTACATGTCCGTTTCTACTTTGCTGCCATCGATATAATCAGTACAGAGGGCATTAAACCGAATCCCGATAAAATTTCGGCTATCCGAAAATTCCCACTTCCCAAAACAGCCACGGAAATCAAAAGATTTTTAGGGTTACTAGGATACTACAGGAAGTTCATTCCCGATTTCGCCAAAATCACGAAACCAATGACCCAATGTCTAAAGAAAGGCTCAAAAATAACCTGCAATGATACCAACTATTTAAATTGCTTTGAAAAATGTAAAACACTACTTACTAACGATCCGATCTTACAATATCCCGATTTTAATAAAGATTTTCTGCTCACGACAGACGCATCAAACTTAGCCATAGGAGCCATACTTTCACAGGGACCTATAGGCTCAGATAAACCAATAGCCTATGCTTCGCGTACACTAAACACAAGTGAGATCAATTATAGCACGATAGAGAAGGAGCTTTTAGCTATTGTTTGGGCGACTAAGTATTTTCGGCCATATCTATTCGGACGTAAATTTAAAATTATAACAGATCATAAGCCGCTTCAATGGATCATGAACCTAAAAGAACCTAGCTCGAGACTAACTCGCTGGAAACTCAAGCTCAGTGAATATAACTATTCAGTAGTTTATAAGCAGGGCAAAAGTAACACAAATGCCGATGCTTTGTCGCGAATCGAAATTAATAACGAAGAAACGAGCTCCGTCATAGTTAACGTATCCGAATGGCCACCTTCCGTAGTGGGCTCTTCCACTCTCACAGCTCACACTAGTGCCGAAAATCCAATATTAGAAATACCAATTTCAGATGACCCCTTAAATAAATTCAATAGACAAATATGTTTTACAGTAGTAGGTGATATAAAAAAACGCCCAGCAGTTTCTAAGCCATTTGAGACTCATACCCGCACCTCCATCCAACTCTCCGAATCAAATTTAGAAGAGGATGTAATAAACGCAATTAAAAAATTCGCAAACCCGAAAGTTAAGACTGGCATTATAATACATCCCGGATTAGCTATGTATAAAATAGTTCCAATAATCCAAGAAAAGTTCAAGAGCTCCGCTATGAATCTAGTTTTAACCAAAACCGAAGTAGAAAACGTAAAAGAATATCTCAGACAGCAGGAGATCATTCAGAAATACCACGAAGGCAAAACTAATAAATATATATATATATAAATATATATATATATATATATATATATATATATATATATATATATATATATATATATATATATGCGGTATAAATGAGTGTTACCTAGCCTTATCCCATAAGTACTATTGGCCAAAAATGAAAGACCATTTATCTCAAAGTATATAAATGAATGCAATATATGCGGGCAAGCCAAATATGATCGAAATCCTATAAAACAAAGATTCTGCATAGTACCACCACCGGCAAAACCATTTGATGTAGTTCACCTAGATTTGTTTACGGCCCACAACGAGAAATACTTGACCATTATTGATGCTTTCTCTAAATATGCTCAGGCATACCATCTTAGAGATGGCACGGCAGTTAGCGTAGTACAAGCCTTGTGAATAGTCTAAATAAGACATTACAAGTTGATGAAGACAATGAACTATACTAGAATAGATCGCTCTTTGAATATTGAAAATTAAATGATAATGTACAGAACTTATTAATATTTTTATTAATAATTTAAAAAACTTTTTGATATAAATTATCTACTTACCGACATCGTAGAGCAGAGAAAACCACTTGAATGATTTTTCATTGGTATCTTGCCTGGTTTATATAGATAATAATCGATATTTTTTTTTGTCATTAAAGTTCAATTTAATTTCGTTTTATGTATGTAATGTAATTCAAAACTTAAGGCTCTCCATATGGCAAGCAGTATGTGACACGTGCACAAAGCTGCACTGCAATCTATAGACGAGCGTTATAACCGCAGCGTTTGTCTCTCTAACACATTTAATATTAAAATAGCACTTTATATCAATTACTTATGTATGTATTCATTTTATCTAAACCAAATGGTCCTGGGTTCGAATCCCGGTAGGGGCAAATGTTTGTATGATGAATATGGACATTTCGGCTGCCCAAATTCAAAACCTAGTAACAGGTGAGTTGAAAAAAAAAACGGCTTTTGGTGTTTTTCGACTTACTAGGCAGTATCAAAATGATGTGGACCTTAAAACACCCAGTTTCATACGTAATTTAAAAAAAATTATTTAGCAAGTCTAAGCAATTTGGCATGATTACGAAAATTTCCTTGAAGTACAAATTTTAAACTTAGTATGTCAAAATACAAATATAAAACCCTAGCAGCTCAAGCGACTTACTAAGTTATGAATTTGAAATACCAACTTGCTATGTTTTGAATTTGGCGCCGATTGTAAAATAGATGACATTTCGTTTAGTAAGTCCAGTGTCACCGGCGCACCACCGCGAAGAAAGGCAACGATACTATGGAACACTATTTTTCTATGGATCTTCAGAAAGTGACATTATTGCCAGATATGCCAAAAATAAAGGATTAATTTTTTTTGAGCCGTCTAGTGGCTTTCAATTTAACATTTGCACCACTATGTAAAGATGCAAAGATAAACAGCAAGTGTGTTGTGTGGCATGAAGCAATGATGGGTCGAGATGCTAATAATATAATAGATGCATTGATGGCTTTTCTTATTTCGGAAAGAGATGTGAAAAAATTAACACTGTGGTGTGACAATTGCACTGGACAAAATAAAAATTGGTTTTTATTTACAGCGCTGGTAATGATTGTTAATTCTGAGTGCATTAATATTGATACTATCACTCTGAGATTTCTCACTAAAGGCCATACCCATATGTCTGCCGACGGCGTACACGGAAATATAGAAAAAGAGATGAGGCGTCGAGATGGAGTTTACGATTACGAGGACTACAAGTCTATTATAGCCAACTGTAGAAAGAACATTGACGTTATCGAAGTGCAAAAATCATACCAATGGGTGAAAAAGAAACGAGTTCCACGGCGTAACACAAATGACGATACAGCTCTCAGCTCTCACATTCTTGCTAAACCCAGTGGTTGAAGCTAAGTTCCTCAAAGGATCACGAAATCTGTTCTATAAAACAGATTTTGATGAGTCTTACCAAGAACTGAACTTCTTCATGCAGAAATTTAATGTCAACACTATTCCCCCACTTTCAAATACTATCCCCCGAGGGGTGAAATCATCGAAGAAAGATGGTATTGTTTCAAAATTGGTCCCCCTAATGCCATTGAACAGAAGGGAGTTTTGGCTGAATCTACCCACGAGTGATAACTCCATTGATTTGCAAACTGATGGTCAAATCGTTACCAATAACAACGAGTAGTTCAATATCAATAAGAATGATTTTATCTTAAGTTTATTTTTTTTTTAGTTTTGGTTGACTGTTGAGAGTGTGAGTCATGTTTTAATTTAAGAGTTCTTTAAAGTACGTTAATAAATATCTTTTTATAAGTCAACAGGATTTTTATTCAAAATCTGCATTCATAGGTACTTTGGGATAATTTTTTTAATCTTATAAACACTATAATGTATAATGAATTTGTTTAGTCTTCACGTTTACCATAGAAAATCAAATTGATAACCTAGTAAGCAGACTTACTAAGTTTTGATATTGTTTTTACATTCATATTTGGGTAAATTCACAAATAAAAATAAAGTATGAGCGATTCAACTGTAACTATACTCTAAAAATATTACGAGTATAACAAACTAAAATGTCAACAATATAGCACAACTTTTCGCCAAACATCCAAATCGCTATCTCTTCTGGTTTCTTCGGGCGAACGAATCAAAGTAGCCGACCAGTTTTTTGGCTCTCCTGAACATTTTTGTTGGAACGAGTTACTATGTTTTGATTTTAAGCAGCCGATTTGTACCCGAGTCATGGATGTTTATTTATAATATGTATGTATTTACAAAAAAAAAAATGTATTTAAGTAGTGTATCAACCATCTGGTATCCATAACACAAGTCTTAATTAAGTGCTTAACTTGGAACTAGATGGTGCTGTGTGCAATGTCAGACGATATTTATTTATTATTATTTATTTATTTATCTCTAATGATTTGCTTGAGTCACAATTGATATTCTAAGTATTTTAGCGGCACCTGTGATGACTAATAAATTATTAAGCGTTTAAAACTCTGCGGTTAAATCGCTCGTCTACAGAGTTTTTATCGAACTATAATGCTGTGCTTGCAATCTTTGTGATTAACTTATTTTTGCAATTATGCATTTTTACAAATTTGGTTATGCGTGACGCGTTTTTACCACTATATAACGGGTTGTGGGCTACACTTCGTTACCAAAACATCAGTGAAAGGACTCTGTGCTCCTGAATTCCTGCATCAAAAACAGAACATCAGTACACCAAGCAACACTCAGCGGACTTAGAAAATAATTGTGTACAATATGTATACAAAAATACAGTGTAGGCAGTTGTTTTAACCGTAAATCTATGCTGCGTGGAGGTTCTCTAATCTTAATTAAAAATTGTTTAAAATCTAAGCAACGGAATGACATAGTTGGTTTATCAGTTGAACATTGCATCGAAATGTCCTGTGTTGAGCTAGATAAGCATGTTGTAGTGTGCGTTTACAGACCCCTAATTATCAGAACTTTTCTTTATTTGAGTCAATAATGGAAGATGTCCTAGCGAAACTTGTATCCAGTAATAAAGCTGCAATTATTTGTGGTGGTTTTAATATTAACATTTTGGAAATTATTTCGAATAGCAGTAGATTATTAAGCCTTTTTAAATCGTTCAATTTATCGAATGTTTTTACTGAACCAACTAGAGTAACTCCAAGTTCTGCTACTTGTATTGATAATGTCTTCTGCGATTGTGATTATTTAGTGAAAGCCATCGTAAATTATTTGCCATCTGATCATAGTGGACAAACGGTAACTTTTAAGTTTAAAACACCTTTGCAAAAAGTGCAAATACAATTTAGACCAATAACGACTGGCAAATTAAGTAGATTCAATAGTACCCTAAACAATAAGTTAAATGTTCTGAGTTATGGACGATGCAAATAAATTGTATGAGAATTTCTTTTCAGTAGTGCACAATGAATTCAATAAAACTTTTGAAAAGAAAACAAAAAATACACTCGAGAGCAATGAATCCGGGTCACTTAAAGAATCCTAAAAATCTCGGAAACTGAAAATGCTAGGTTAATGCAATAAATTGTATTTAATAGACAATGTAATACTCCTTAAATGAAGGTATTAAAACTTCTTAGTTATTGTAAAGTTATATCATAAAAAAATCAAATTTGAAAAAGGGCCACTTTCGAAGATGGAACTACGAAATTACAGCATTTGGTTTTGCTTTTGTTTGTAATCTGTCATTTATGTGGGTACATAAACCATGTTGATAGTGCTCTATATTCATTATTCAAGCTGAAATTATGTCGCTTACGCCTGAAGAATGCACCAGAATACTTACAATGCTGGAAACCGGCCGGAGTCAGCGCGATACAGCCAGGACTGTCGGTGTGTCGCTGTCAACAGTACAAAGAGTTCTCCGACGTTACGAAGAAACTGGTTCTAACCTACGCAGACCAGGAACGGGCAGAACCAGGTGTACCACAGCACGAGAAGACCGATACTTGGTGAACACCATGATTCGAAATCGCTTTCTCACAGGAACTGAACTCACCAATCAGTTTCGACGCCTCGGAGGAAGTAACCCAAGTGCATGTACAGTAAGACGTCGGCTTGCTGAATCTAACTTAAAACCCCTTAGACCTGCAAACGGCCCTAAACTGGAGCGTGGGCATCGTATTTCAATACTAAGATATGCCCAGAGCCACGTAAATTGGAGTATTGAAGATTGGTCAAAAGTTATGTTCTCCGACGAATCAAAATTTATGCTCTACAAGCACGATGGAAGACACAGAGTGTATCGAAGACCAGGGGAAAGATTCAAGCAAGCATGCATCGAAGAAAAAGTAGCCTACGGTGGTGGGTCTGTACTTGTGTGGGCCGGAATTTCTTCTGAAAGTCGCACAGAGCTGGTGATCATAGAAAACGGCTCTTTAACTAGCGTAAGATATGTGGAAGAAATCCTCAATGATCACGTTGGTCCATTTATGGTCAATTTAGGTGAGGATGCTATATTTATGCATGACAATGCCCGACCTCATACAGGTAGGATTGTGAATGACTACCTTCAAGAGATGAACATTACTCGTATGGAGTGGCCAGCGCGCAGCCCGGATATCAACCCGATCGAGCATGCTTGGGACGAGCTAGGCAGATGCGTAAAACAACGAAACCCTCCCCCAATCACGCTTCGTGAGCTCAAAATTGCTCTCACAGAGGAATGGGAGAATATTCCCCAAAATCGTATAAGGAACTTGGTGTACAGCATGCCAAACCGCGTAAACGCAGTAATGGAAGCACGAGGAGGCAATACGAAGTATTAAAATTCAAGAAAATCGTAATAAAGTTCAAAAATTTCATGTTTCCTATTTTTGTTTTAAGGAGAGATCAGCAGTTTTTTTCTTTATGTAATTTTGTGTTAATAAAATGTATTTTTTTTTTACTTTCATTTAAGGAGTATTACATTGTCTATTAAATACAATTTATTGCATTAACCTATCATTTTTAGTTTCCGAGATTTTTAACATTCTTTAAGTGACCCGGATTCATTGCTCTCGAGTGTATTTGTCATAATTTTATTTTTAGTGACTGGGCAACTAGAGGTATTAGGATAAGTAGGGAAAGACTGTTCGATCTGTACGGCCTTAAGCCCTACATTAACACTGAAACTTTCAACAAGTATGTTGCTACATATTCAAAAATTTTTAGGAATACCTGCAAGATAGCTAAAGCCCAGTACATTAGCAACAAGATTAAATCAGCAGAAAATAAAATAAAAACAGTTTGGAAAGTTATAAATAACGAAACTAGTAGGAAAAAAATACGTAGCACAGATTATACATTGGAGACTTCACGTGGTGCCATAAGCTCTAACTTAGAAGTCGCTCAAGAATTTGTAAATTTCTTTACTAATATACCAGTTAAAACGACGGAAGCTTTAAATTCCTCACCTGATGTCTCGATTGATTTATTAAGAGCGAACGTTTTAGGCTGCCCGGTTGAATTTCAATTTAAACATATAAACCCTATGATAGTTATAAAAGCTTTTCGGCAAATAAAAATCAAATTGAGCGAAGATCTATGGGGAATGTATATCAAATTTTGTACAGCAATAATTGAGACTATAGCACCATACTTAGCTTTAATATTTAATTTGTGTGTAGATCAAGGAGTCATCCCGGATTTAATGAAATACAGTAAGGTTATACCACTTTTTAAATCTGGGGACAGCAAAGACACCAACAATTATAGACCAGTATCTGTGCTGCCAGTATTCAGCAAGGTGTTCGAAAAGGTAATGCTCAATCAAATGCTTAATCATTTTAACACCAACAAAATCTTACACGATCAGCAATATGGTTTCACCAAAGGACGTTGTACGACTGACGCCGGTGTCACTTTATTAAAACACATATTTACAGCGTGGGAGGAGGCCCAAGATGCCATAGGGATCTTTTGTGACCTCTCCAAGGCATTTGACTGCGTTGATCACGAAACCTTGCTCTTAAAACTTGAGCATTACGGACTAGGTAAACTCGCGCTTAGTTTAGTACATTCTTATTTAAATGATAGACAACAAAAAGTGCAAATAAATGGTATCAATTCACTTCATTTAAAAGTACAAATGGGTGTTCCACAAGGATCGATATTAGGTCCCTTCCTCTTTTTAGTATATATTAATGATCTACCCCATTTATTTAAAAACCAACCACAAATGGTATTATTTGCTGACGATACTTCTTTAATCTTTAAGATAAATAGACGTGCATCAAATCTTTACGACGTAAATAACGCCCTACTGCAGGTACATAATTGGTTCACTGCTAATAATTTAGTATTAAATGGAAAAAAAACGAAATGCATAAGATTTGCTTTACCGAATGTTAAAAGTAGTGATTGTGACATAGTATTGAATAACGAGAAACTAGAATTTGTCGATGAAACTGTTTTCCTGGGAATAACGCTAGACTCAAGGCTGCAATGGGGTCCTCATTTAACATCTCTTGCAGGACGGCTAAGTTTAGCAACATATGCTGTAAGAAAAATCCGTCAATTTACTAATGTAGATACCGCGAGGCTAGTCTATTTCAGCTATTTTCATAGTATCATGTCTTACGGTATTTTATTATGGGGACGGGCTGCCGATATTGAGTCTATTTTTATTCTGCAGAAAAGAGCTATCAGAGCAATATACAGCCTCCGCAGGCGCGATTCTTTAAGGGAACTGTTTAAAGACATTAACATCATGACGGTACCTTGTCAATATATTTATGAAAACATCATGTACGTAAGGAAAAATTTAAATCTTTTCAATAAAAGAGGTGAAAGACACAATTATAGGACTAGAAATAGGGACCAATTAGTTCAACCAGGTTTCAGACTGGCTAAAGTAGACTCATCCTTCATGGGGTACTGTTTAAAATGTTACAATAAAATACCTCCCCACATACTCCAACTGAATGAAACGAAATTTAAATCTTGTATAAAACGCACACTATACAGCCAAGCATATTATAAGTTGGGGGATTATATCGCTGACAAAAATTCTTGGCTCAGGGCTGGTCCTGCTCCACAAGGGCGCGTAAACTAATTAATTAGCATTCGAAAATAGTGTTGGAGCTGATGAAGATTGTACAACCTATCTTTGCATTGTATAAATTCAATCTCTTAGTATTGTATAATTGCATAGCACATATGTGAGCACTAAGCACTATGTACCCACTATAAAGCTTACTGGGTTCGTCTTTCATTGACTTGAATGTGCCCTGGCGGCTGAGAGTATGTCATGCTCACTCAAATGTGTCGCTGGTGGTGGCGTGTGTATTGGATCATTGAGTTCCCAAAATGGTTGAGCTGAATGGTGCTGATCCATACGTCATGTTCGTGAACGGGCGCCGTTAGTAGGCACTGGTCATTTCTTAGCTGCCACGGTTTATTTTATTGGATCATTGAGTTCCCTTCAAAATGGTTGAGCTGAATGGTGCTGATCCATACGTCATGTTCGTGAACGGGCGCCGTCAGTAGGCACTGGTCATTTCTTATCTGCCACGGCTTATTTTAATTCCATAATTGTTTTTATCTTTTTATTACGGACGCTTTTAACGTGCACGTCTTTCTACATCGTTCTCACATGTATAATTACAACATGAATGATGTAACCACTCTATTGTAACAATATTTTGATTTAAAAGAGTGTCCATGGAGTTTCTTGCCCGTTCTTCTCCATAGGTACCTACTACGCTTTGGAATGGGCAACTAGCTTCATCTTTCTGACTGACCGACCCCTTGACAATTCAAAAGTGCCTGTAATTGGTTTATTTGAAATAAATACTTTGAGTTTGAGTTTGAGTTTAATGTAAGTAATTTATTATCATTTCAATCTGTTCACTGGTGAATAATGTCATCTATTGACTCTTTTAATCTATTTAACCGTTTCATTTATTCCTCGATTCAATCAATGTCATCTATTCATTCATTTTATCTATTCAACCGTTTAATTTTTTCCTCGATTCAACCAATTTTATCTATTTACATTTTATTTATTCATTATTTCTCAAATTGTTTACTAATCGATTAATCTGTCTTGGTTAAATAATGAATCTACCTTTTCTTATGTATTTAATCTATTATTTCAATTAAAGCAATGTAATTCAATCATGTACTGAACTATGTCTTGCGCAATGTTTTTATTTGTTGTCTCATACTTTACATAAATATAATTGTATTGTTGCAGGTCGAAACAAACAGCTACCCATCTTTTCTCTTCCGACGATGAGGCCGAGCATCAGCAACAGCAGCAATCGAAAAAACCGAAGGACTCCAGAGCTTCATCTTCGTCACTGGCTGGCAAGAGGTTGGCGGACGAAGAATTATCGAACGCCGAGGTTAAGAAGAGGAAGAAGCATAGTAAGACCACCATCAAGCCCATCAGCGCCAGCATGAGAGCCACATCGCACGATCTGTTCGGGACCGACAGCGACGATGAGCAGGAAGAGGAGGCCGTTGCAAATACCTCGGGTAACAAAATAGCACCATTGCATTCGTATTATACCCGTAGAGTAGCCAAGGGTATAAGTAAGCAGACCTTTGAAAACAAAAAGGGTAATTTTTTTATAGAAGTAAAGATATACGATCACGATGAGGTAGAGCGTATATCGCTTATAAATCGATGGAGGCATGCAATCATTAGTGTTAAAAATCGAACTAATGATGATACGCCAGCATGGAAGTACTTAAAAGATTTTTTAAAAGAAACCCATAAAGAGTTCAAGCACTGTCCTATAGACTATGTCAGCAGTTATTTTTAGTAGATATTATATACATATAATTATATAGTTATAATATAATATTTTCTTAATTATGTTAAATTTACTTACTCACTTGCTTGTTTTTTAAAAATTTAGTATAGTAGTTAATATTGGTATGTTATTAATCATAATACAAATGTAATGAAAGTATTGTTTGCGCTTTGTATTGCGCTTTTGTCCCTCTAGAGGTAATGGAACCCAAGCCCAGATGCAAGGTGGTGAGGTATTAGAAGGTAAGGAAACTACAAACTGTTGGAAACAAAGTATATTTATAAGAATAAAATAAAACCCTAATTACATTAGGTGGGTGACGATAAATGTCACCCAATATGCCAGCCAGCTTAAGGTTCGGTAATAGAACTATGGTCGTGGGGGGTTGGAGATAAACCCAGTACTGTTCCTATTTTTTTTTAATTAAAAACTTATACTAGAATCTTCCAGTTATGATGTGTAGTTGAATTAGTAAATGAATGGGCGCCAGGGACTATAAGTCCCAGATCCCGGAGCCGACGAAGATGTTGAATTGACTTCCAGATAAGCCGGTAGGCAGGTGTCGAACCCGGGGTCTTATATTAGATATTGAACACTGGCTTCCTACTAGGGAAACCTGTCTGGTAATAAACCGGTTCTGACCGGAACCGTTTATAAATTAAAATGATATATATCAAAAAAAAAACCGTCCCGCCTGCGCTATCGCTAGACGGACTCTGCCAGCCGCACAGTCGCTTCCGCTCGAGGCTTCTGGCCGACTCGAGGAATGGGTCTCGCGTCCAGGCTCCAGACACTCCTCTAGATCCTGGCGGCGAGACGAATCTCGCGAGGTGCCTCTCCTGGAATCGACAATACGGAGACCTCATAATACAAGGGGAAACTAAATTACTTTTCTTGACGTTTTAGAGAAGGGACCGAGCTTGGAAATCTAGGAGGCTAAAACATTAGCCGGTTATCATGGCGTGGTGGAAAAATAAGAATGAGGATAACCCACGTGGCGTCTACCAACTCCGAAACAAAGGCTCATTGGGTTCCCTTGAACTATACTTTAATACCGAGGTCAACACTGAGGAATTTTCCATGGCCTATCTATGGTAAATAGTCAGCGGTTCCAATACTCACGGTTGATGAAGGAGGGAATCACTTGACTGCAAGACTCTCGACTGGCTAGATATCAATGCGGCTCTGCGCAATTTGGAATCCTGTAATAAATATCCATAGATCACGTCAGTATTGTTTTAACAACAAGGGAAGACCACTCACAGACTCTAATAGACCAAACTCCTCACCTTTTAAAACATGGAATAAGGTTTGTATTAACCTCAAGCGTGTTCACATCACCGGCAATTAGACGCCATCTCCCATCAATCATTCAGTCATAGATCACAACCGATATTGGACGGAACATTCATAAAATCTCCCTTGACTCGGGTAAAATTCATCTAAGATCACGGACGTTAAATATTGAACTTAAGACACAAACTTCTTGAAAATCACCGACAACTGTCCAACATGACGTTTAAACGCTGAAACAATCCGAACTTCCAAGACTCAGACCAAATAACAAATTATTAACGTAATTTCTAATACTAAAAATTATCCTGTTGGCTAATTTTCCCAGGTTTGCTAATTATCTCAGCAAAATAAAAAAACACAGCTTACAACACTGGGACAAAGACAATATGGATTTTGAGACAGAACTTTCTAGAGAAAAGTGTACTTATATTGAAAAAATTATTTAATTTCCGTTATCCGGTTAATTAGTTTATTATGAACTTTTACCAAAAGAAAAGCTGAAAATTATTAAGGATTGGACTTTACAATATTATTTCGATGGTTACCAATCAAATGTTAAAATTAACTCATATCGATTAAAACTACAACTGTGAATCGGCGACCACTAGGTGTCGCCTCTAACTGTCAAAACTGACGTTCAACCGAATGACATTTGGAAGGTAAACATTCAAAACGCTATTACTATTTTTGATCTAATTTAAGAAGTAAACCTATTTAATAAGGTTTTGAAAAGTGTTTTATCGTGAAAGTGTTACCAAAGAGTTCTGTGACGAAATACAGTTGAAGGAATGAATCCTTCTATCAATTGCAAGTCAAAGACAGTTGCACAAATTACAATGAAATATGTTACTTGGAAACAACACAATTTACTACGTATGTTTACAGGCAATTGCTCTTTTATTTATTAGGTAAGTAGCTGTGTAATACCAACCAGTGGTAGCTACAAAAAATACAACGTAACAGTACCTCCCCAACCACCAGAGATTTGACCGACTAGGGCAAATCTCGACGCTGGCCCTCCAGCGTCAAAGCAGACTCTAAAGGACGCTAACAAAAATCTACAATGTTCACGCCAGAAATCTGGAACTGAGAAAGAAAAGAAAAAATAATGTAGAAGCCGGTGTACGATTTCTATATATATATATACAACAGCATTACCATATTCATGTTACACTTCAAGTATAGAGTAACAGACCGCTCTATTAGGCGACATTGTAGTAGGCTTTGGTTGTCGGGTCTACAATTCCGCCCGTGTTTTTGGCTTATTTTTCATTATCCATGTAACATGTGAAATATATTATATATGTTACTTCTTGAGCGAGTCTAATCCATTTACAAACATGAAAAAGACAAGCTTCAACGAGAGTAGAAATGTGTGAAATATATTATATATGTTACTTCTTGAGCGAGTCTAATCCATTTACAAACATGAAAAAGACCAGCTTCAACGAGAGTAGAAATGTGTGAAATATATTATATATGTTACTTCTTGAGCGAGTCTAATCCATTTACAAACATGAAAAAGACCAGCTTCAACGAGAGTAGAAATGTGTGAAATATATTATATATGTTACTTCTTGAGCGAGTCTAATCCATTTACAAACATGAAAAAGACAAGCGTCTAAGAGAGTAGAAATTGGTAAATATCTGCTGAAGTAGTAACATCCTGGTCTGACCTACTATAATTATATAGGAGAGACCATTTCACTTAATCGTACACCACCCTTTATATCCCATTCCTGACGGTGCTGACCGCCGAGAATAATGCTGAGCTGGTACAAAAATAATACATCAAAAGAAATTAAATTAAATGCTACCTACAAACTAATGAAAATTGGCTAACCGACTTCCCTTAATGGAAAGTGACGGTTATTCGCCCCGTACATTAAAAATACCATTTATAAACGTTTTCCATCAATGCAGCCTACACGCCCGCCATTATGGCCTCCAATCTCAGGACTATCTTAATGCTGCCTTACCAGCTGTCCGGAGGTTTTTACACTCTTCAAGGGTGTCAATCCTGTAACAACAACAGACCAAGAACAATTTTTTTTAACCATCGGCTTAACCAATGACTAAAAATATATGTCACCAACTAACACGTACGAATTATAACTGTGAGACACAGTGTAAAATCTCAACATCGCTAAAGATGCAAGAATAAAAAGAAGAATGCTGTGATCGGCACCACTCCACCAATCTTCCGAGCACAAACACCTTCGAAAACAAATGCATATTGTGATCGGCTCAACACTACCAACTTCCCGAGCACAATAGCAGAAGAATAAAATGCATCCTGTGATCGGCACAACACCACTGACCTTCCGAGCACAGAAGCAAAAACTACGAAATCCGGGAATAAATGTTCCGAGATCCGTAATAAATATAAAGAAGAATGTTGTGATCGGCACAACTCCACCAATCTTCCGAGCACAAACACCTTCGAAAATAAATGCATATTACTGTTACGTTGTATTTTTTGTAGCTACCACTGGTTGGTATTACACAGCTACTTACCTAATAAATAAAAGAGCAATTGCCTGTAAACATACGTAGTAAATTGTGTTGTTTCCAAGTAACATATTTCATTGTAATTTGTGCAACTGTCTTTGACTTGCAATTGATAGAAGGATTCATTCCTTCAACTGTATTTCGTCACAGAACTCTTTGGTAACACTTTCACGATAAAACACTTTTCAAAACCTTATTAAATAGGTTTACTTCTTAAATTAGATCAAAAATAGTAATAGCGTTTTGAATGTTTACCTTCCAAATGTCATTCGGTTGAACGTCAGTTTTGACAGTTAGAGGCGACACCTAGTGGTCGCCGATTCACAGTTGTAGTTTTAATCGATATGAGTTAATTTTAACATTTGATTGGTAACCATCGAAATAATATTGTAAAGTCCAATCCTTAATAATTTTCAGCTTTTCTTTTGGTAAAAGTTCATAATAAACTAATTAACCGGATAACGGAAATTAAATAATTTTTTCAATATAAGTACACTTTTCTCTAGAAAGTTCTGTCTCAAAATCCATATTGTCTTTGTCCCAGTGTTGTAAGCTGTGTTTTTTTATTTTGCTGAGATAATTAGCAAACCTGGGAAAATTAGCCAACAGGATAATTTTTAGTATTAGAAATTACGTTAATAATTTGTTATTTGGTCTGAGTCTTGGAAGTTCGGATTGTTTCAGCGTTTAAACGTCATGTTGGACAGTTGTCGGTGATTTTCAAGAAGTTTGTGTCTTAAGTTCAATATTTAACGTCCGTGATCTTAGATGAATTTTACCCGAGTCAAGGGAGATTTTATGAATGTTCCGTCCAATATCGGTTGTGATCTATGACTGAATGATTGATGGGAGATGGCGTCTAATTGCCGGTGATGTGAACACGCTTGAGGTTAATACAAACCTTATTCCATGTTTTAAAAGGTGAGGAGTTTGGTCTATTAGAGTCTGTGAGTGGTCTTCCCTTGTTGTTAAAACAATACTGACGTGATCTATGGATATTTATTACAGGATTCCAAATTGCGCAGAGCCGCATTGATATCTAGCCAGTCGAGAGTCTTGCAGTCAAGTGATTCCCTCCTTCATCAACCGTGAGTATTGGAACCGCTGACTATTTACCATAGATAGGCCATGGAAAATTCCTCAGTGTTGACCTCGGTATTAAAGTATAGTTCAAGGGAACCCAATGAGCCTTTGTTTCGGAGTTGGTAGACGCCACGTGGGTTATCCTCATTCTTATTTTTCCACCACGCCATGATAACCGGCTAATGTTTTAGCCTCCTAGATTTCCAAGCTCGGTCCCTTCTCTAAAACGTCAAGAAAAGTAATTTAGTTTCCCCTTGTATTATGAGGTCTCCGTATTGTCGATTCCAGGAGAGGCACCTCGCGAGATTCGTCTCGCCGCCAGGATCTAGAGGAGTGTCTGGAGCCTGGACGCGAGACCCATTCCTCGAGTCGGCCAGAAGCCTCGAGCGGAAGCGACTGTGCGGCTGGCAGAGTCCGTCTAGCGATAGCGCAGGCGGGACGGTTTTTTTTTTGATATATATCATTTTAATTTATAAACGGTTCCGGTCAGAACCGGTTTATTACCAGACAGGTTTCCCTAGTAGGAAGCCAGTGTTCAATATCTAATATAAGACCCCGGGTTCGACACCTGCCTACCGGCTTATCTGGAAGTCAATTCAACATCTTCGTCGGCTCCGGGATCTGGGACTTATAGTCCCTGGCGCCCATTCATTTACTAATTCAACTACACATCATAACTGGAAGATTCTAGTATAAGTTTTTAATTAAAAAAAAATAGGAACAGTACTGGGTTTATCTCCAACCCCCCACGACCATAGTTCTATTACCGAACCTTAAGCTGGCTGGCATATTGGGTGACATTTATCGTCACCCACCTAATGTAATTAGGGTTTTATTTTATTCTTATAAATATACTATGTTTCCAACAGTTTGTAGTTTCCTTACCTTCTAATACCTCACCACCTTGCATCTGGGCTTGGGTTCCATTACCTCTAGAGGGACAAAAGCGCAAATGTAACAGTATATAACCATAATATAATGTGTTTTGTTTTATTTACAGTTCAAACCCCGTCTACTCACCGAATGCAATGTACAAATAATACAGACTATAGAGAATGCAAAACTTGTTTCATGAAATTACCGATGAATGAAATGAAATATCATTTGAGAACCAATATTCACAAGTCTAATAGTTTATTGCAAAGCGAATTTGAAAATATTCATATTATTGCAAGTGCTTTCAAAAATAGAATCATAACATATCGTTTAAATCCAGCACAAGATGCTGAATACCTCACACCGGAGGCGTTCTTGTGTCAGAATAAACATGATATCCTTAAACTTATTCATGTTTAATGAAAAATACTTGTCTCAAGATTAATTTCGAATTGTTTGCCCACTTTGTCTTACCAAAAACGAGTGAGCAGCAACTTAAGTCATTCAATACTAAATATAAAATTATTTGTAATAACACGGATATTCATGAGTTGTATTCGAAAGTAACCGAACTTTTAAAATGTAAAATGTCAGAATTTGAGCACAAAGATTCTGGATGGTCTTTTCAGTCTGTAAGTCATCTAGAAATCAATATGAATAAATATTGTCCAATGAGAGTTGGTACATATTTAGATTTGCCATCAAAAATTAAGAATTCTAAAAGTTGTATTAATATACAAAATAATGATAATCATTGCTTTTTATGGAGTGTGGTAGCTGGTTTGTTTCCTGCCAAGATGAACGTAAGCAGGACTCATTCGTACCCTCACTACAGTTCTGTATTAAATATTGATGGAATGTCTTTTCCCGTCTCATATCATGACATAAAACTATTTGAAATAAACAACAACATAAGTATCAATATTTATGGAGTAGATAATAAAAGCGAAATTGTGACTGGTCCTCTGTATTTAACAAATAACAGAAGATCTGTACACGTAAATTTGTTATATTTAGAAAGAAAAGGATTAAGTCACTACTGTCTTATTAAAAATCTGGCACGATTAGTAAGACGACAAGTGACATGTCATAAAGGTATTTTTTTGTTGTGTGAATCATGTTTGCAATTTTATAGCAGTGAAAATAAATATAGATCTCATGTCTGTTCAAAAGTTTTAACAATTTTGCCCGAAAAGAATAGTAAACTCAGTTTCAAGAATTTTGAAAGAAAACAAAAAATTAATTATGTCATTTATGCAGACTTTGAAAGCCTATTGCACAGTTGTTTCGAAACAAAATCTGAAAAAACACGTAATTTCAAAAAACATCAGCCTTCATGTTTTGGATACTATATACAGGGTGGTAGGGAAACGCTTCCGAAAACGAAGACAGGTGATAGGGCTAGTGATTCTCGATACGATACCATAAAAAAAACAGTTTTTTTTTTTACAATTTTACTAATTTTTTTTAGCTTTTTCGTACACTATGCGGTGAGAACAGTTAAATGAAACCATTATTTGCCATTAAACAATTTTTTTTTCTTTACAACTCTATCAAGCAATGTATTCGTAAATAAATATCAGCTGACAATCGCGCATAGCCCCGAGTTCAAAGTGCGCGAGCGCTTGCCGACAGCAGCGCGGCCAACGACCCCTTTGTTCACGCGATTGATGTGCGTCAAAGTTGAAGCAAATATCTTTTCAGTTCACTATTACCTTCTGGGATATCTACTTTCGGATTCCATTCATGCAAGGTTCGTAATGATTTTCCCCTTGAACCGGGTTACAATTTTGATCCGAATGTTCGCAAATTATGTTCACAAATCAGAAAAATCCAGATGTTTATGCTTAACCTTGAGATCCATGTCGAATAGAGATAATAAGATACCTACTGTGATTGGGAAAGAGCACTTTCGTTAATTCGTTCAATAAAATTTTGCACAGTAAGAAAATTGAAATGTTTACCTACCTACATCATGGTCAGATTATCTCTAGATCTGGGGTCGACGACTTCATATCGGCAAACTTAACAATAACTATCTAAAATCAAAACAATAATAATACAAAAATTAGCAAAATAACGAGACGCGTATAAGTAACGAAGAGGCTCACCGTACTGAGGCGACGGCCGACGAGTCACGCGACGAGGCTAACACGGGGAGGTGAAGGGGGAAGCGAGATGGACCATTCCAGCGAGGTACAGAGATAATTGTGACATTCGGTCGAATTCTGATAATCAAGGTAAATGATTACAAAAGTCATTGGTATTTGGCCGAGATTTGAACCCGGGTCACTTCACTTGATAGAGAGAAGCTTCGACGACTATTGCGCGGCGTGGGCGGCGACCTAGACATCCTTTGTAAAGCGCCGCCAAAATAATGAAAAATAAACATTACAGAGGCTCCAAATGTTTTAAATTAATGTACCGTGTCGTGCATTTAATAACAGTTTTGTATGTAAGTCGTTAATCGATAGTGAATGAAATAAAGTAAAAAATCGCCGACTTTACCTGTGAATGACTAAAAAAATTTCATCACGTGCACCGTTTCAAGCAAATAGCGCGCGTGAATCAATTAACAACAACAACAAGTACAACAAGTAGTTGTTCCGGGTCTGGCTGTTTGTGTATGTGACTTTAAATGTTTGTAAACGCACCCACGATACAGGAGAAATTCCTAGTGTGGGGCAACGTTTTTTTTTTTTAAAAAAAAAAAAGAAAGAAAAGAAAGAAAGAAATTTGAACTTTATGTCAATGTAATTACGGGTCACACGACGCGCACTCGTTTATTGCTATAACTGTATCCTTCATTAAGTAGGTATGTAATACCAATCAATTGAAAGTGGATAATTTAATTAATTTAATCTAAAAAACTCGTTAAAACTAATTTAAAAGTTAGAAAATGAAAACAGCTTGTAATTATAAAGCATTTAAAGTACAATTTCATATCAATTAAAATTAATTGGTTTCTGGTTATCATTATTCTTCTAACATTTTCTGTAATTTGTTGATCTTTGCACATGAAAAGACACCGCTACCTATGTGATTCCCCGTCCACGCACACACGCGTGGCGCGCGGCGGTACGTTTGTCGGCCGGCGCCGCCGCACGTGGCCAGGCGGCATGTTTGATGTTCTTAGTACTTCTTAGTAATCTAGTTAGTTCCTTTCAGACTCAGTTCGTGAGCGAACGCGCGTTACGTTTAATCGGTCGATAGGTATTGAACCGTATTTAATACTGTTTTGTTAGTTTTAAATTTGTATTTAGTTATTATTGTTACGTTTTTAGTGTTGTTTTATTGTTTTTTAGTTATAGTACAGTTTTGTTGTGTTTAACAATGCCTGATGCATACGTGTACAGTGCTCGTGAATACGGCAACATGTTAATGTGTTTAGGAGAAGCCCGTGGCAATGCTTCTCTTGCGTTGATAATTTACCGAGACAGATTTCCGAACGTCCGGCATCCGTCTGATTCTCGCATGATAACGGCAGCTTTTCAGCGAGTTTTAGAAAATCGACCGATTGCTCCGATAGCCGCAGGTGGTGGACAACAAGTGAATGTTCAGACAGAGGAGCGTATTTTAAATTTGATTCGCCAAAATCCTCGCCTGGGCACACGAAGTGCAGCGAAATTATTGCGGCGCCGGGGCGAACCGACAGTCTCTCACTGGACAGTTCACAAAGTCTTGCGCCGGAACAGAATGCGGCCCTACAAAATACACAAAGTACAAGCTTTGCTACCTAACGATCACGTTCGTCGTCGTGCGTATTGTCGTTGGCTGCTAGATCAACAACAACGTGCGCCTGGCTTTATTGAGCACATTATCTGGACGGACGAGTCCACTTTCACGAGGAACGGGATGTGGAACAGGAGGAATGCTCATGTATGGTCAGACGTGAACCCGTCCGCCACTCAAGAAACCGGCCATCAGACCCGATGGTCCGTCAACGTATGGGCTGGTGTTTTTAATGGACGAATTCTAGGACCAGTGTTTCTACCGCAGCGCCTCAATGGATCAGAATATCTTATTTTTTTAAACGAACATTTAGATGATATGCTAGATGATGTATCGTTGGCTGAATTTCGTCGAGCATGGTTCCAGCACGATGGTGCTCCACCGCATGTTACGCGCCCTGTCCGCGAGCGTCTCACTGAGCTATTTGATGACCGCTGGATCGGAAGAATGGGGCCGCACGCCTGGCCGGCTCGTTCACCTGACCTAACACCTTTGGACTTCTTTTTGTGGGGTTATGTGAAAGAAAGAGTTTTTAATCGGGAATGTGACAGTGCTGATGAAATGCGGGGCAGAATAGTGAGTGTTTTCGATAGACTTCGTGCAGAATGTGTTGAGGATCCTACACTATTGCCTCGTGTTCACGGGTCGACACAACGACGGGCCCGAATTTGTATTGAAAGGGATGGAGCGCAGTTCGAGCCAAACCTCATAAGGTCGCAAAGGATTTAGACAGGTACGTAAAATGCCTCTGTCAGCTTTAATGTTTAACAGTGGGCTACGAATAATGCGATTAAAATTCATAATTTTTGTGAAGTGTTGTAAAGGTAGGCATTTTGAAAGTGATGTTTGTAAATTCCGTATAAATCCCGTGACTCGGCCGTACGGAGCGCTCGGCGCCCGAAACACGCGGACGCAAGGTGGCGCGTATGTTGCGTTGCGTGTCAGTGACCTCACGTTTTGGACGGTTTCCATTGCGTGTTTACGAAATATGAAGTCTTGAAAATAACCAATTTAAAGTGAAAGGTTATTGGTATCCGTTTGCATTTAGGTAGTATATAATCTACGTTCTGGCTTCGGAAGCGTTCCCCTTACACCCTGTATGTTGTTCACACGATCCAAGCCAAAACAAATATGTTACATATAGAGGTCCTGACTGTGCTGAAGTATTTGTTACTAGATTAATAGAAGATGTGAAGAAAATAAATAAAATATTAACGATACCAAAACCTATGATACCTTTAACAAAAGAAGAGCAAATCAGTTATAACAATGCAAGTGTTTGTCATATTTGTGATCAGTTACTATTTCATGATAAGGTGTGTGACCACGATCATGTGACAGGAAAGTATAGAGGACCTGCACATGTTCAATGTAACTTTATGTTTAGAGTATGTCCATTCATACCAGTATTTTTTCATAATTTATCGAATTATGACTCCCATCTCTTTATACAAGAATTAATGAGACATGAAGGAGATATAAAAATTATACCGAAGACTAAGGAAAAGTATTTAACTATTACCAAATACATATATAACGAGAATGGAGGCCGTTCTTTTCAAATAAAATTCATAGATTCGTTTCAATTTTTAAGCTCTAGTTTAAATGCACTAAGTAAAAGTTTATCAGATCACGACTTTATTCATTTATCAGCAGAATTCAATAATGAAAACTTAAACTTATTAAAAACGAAAGGTATTTATCCTTATGATTATATTAACAGATGGGACAAGTACGAAGAAACAAGACTCCCTCGTAAAAAATACTTTTATAACACTTTAAAAATGGAACACATTAGCGATAAAGAATATGAACACGCGAAAACTGTGTGGAATGCATTCAATATCAATACTATTGGCGAATATACTGATTTATATTTAAAATGTGATGTTTTATTACTATGTGATATATTTGAAAATTTTCGCAAAATAAGCTTAAAATATTATAAGTTAGACCCTGCGTAAGTCATAACGGCACCAAGTTTAAGCTGGGATGCTATGTTACTGTATACGCGTGTTGAGCTACACTTGATTGATGACTTAGAAATATTTCAAATGCTGGAAAAGGGCATACGTGGTGGTCTCGCCCAATGCTCACTACGTCATGCAAAAGCAAATAATCCTTATCTATCAGAATACAATGATCAAGAACCCACTAGCTATTTGATTTATCTCGATTGTAATAATTTGTACGGATATGCAATGACAAAAAAAATCCCGATTTCAGAGTTCAGACTTTTAAATCAGAAAGAAATTTGCTGTTTCGATATAATGAGTATACCTAATAATAACGAATATGGCTTAATTTTAGAGGTAGATCTCGAATATCCTGAATCAGTACATGATTTTCATAGTGATTTGCCTTTTGCGCCAGAGAAATTCATACCCCCTGGAGGAAAGACAGCTAAACTCATAGCTAATTTATATGATAAATTTAACTATGTAATTCATTGTATTCATTTGAAGCAATGTTTTTTAATCTGGGCTAGTTCTAAGAAAAATTCACCGAATTCATACTTTCCGACAAGAAGAATATTTAAAGAAATATATTGATTTAAATACTACCCTGCGTCAAGCATCAGCAACTGTATTTGAGAAAGACTTTTTCAAGCTTTTAAATAATTCAATTTTCGGTAAAACGATAGAAAACAAACGTAAACAGGTAGATATTAAACTAGCTACAAAATGGAACGACGAAGAAAACGTAACAAATAAACAACTCTGTGCTGAAAAACTAATTTGCAAACCGAATTTAAAATGTGTATCGATATTTTCGGAAAACTTTGTAGCTGTGCAACTAAAACCCGAGAGAATTGTTTTAGACAGACCGATTTATATAGGGGTTTTACTGTTTTAGAATATGCTAAGTTACACCTTTATCATTATCATTACAATATTAAAAAAATATATATGAATAATGTCAGGCTATGTTACACAGACACCGACAGTCGTCTTTATTTATTTTACACGGAAGATATTTACAATTATATAAAAAATAATTTAAAAAAATTTGATACAAGTAATTTTGAATTAAATAACCCCTATTTAATACCTAGGGTAAATGCTAAAGTACCTGGTCTATTTAAAGATGAACTAGGTGGAGACGTGATCAACGAATTTACTGGTTTAAGAGCAAAAGTTTACTGTTTATCGGCTTCTAAAACTGAATTAAAAAAAGCAAAAGGTATTTCAAACTGTGTTACTAATAGACTAGAGATGATGCATTATAATAAATCATTATTTGATGATGAAAGTAGATCATGTAAGATGAATATGATTAAGTCAATCAAACATGTTTTGTATTCCCAACAAGTAAATAAATTGGTGATGAATAGAAATGACGATAAAAGATATATACTTCCAAATCATATCGAAACATTACCTTGGGGTCACTATAACGTTGTATTATAGTTTATATCTTATATTTACCTTAACTATTGTTGCGGCGGCTAAAGCCTTGGGGTGAGAATCGAAATTCTCGTTAGTGGACTGTATAAGGTGCGGTTCTATGATGCAAGTAGGTGTTAGTGATGTGGGAATATGGTGATGGTACCTGCCTGGTGAGCTATGGCGGCGACCCGTGGAGGAGGTTCCTTGGCCGCGTGGCGAACGACGGCACTTCCAGAAGTCACGTACGCTCGCAGATCTGCACTTTCCACAACACAAAGACACGCACTTGCACAGTTTAATGACAATCTTCGTTCTTCGCGGTAAATTATGAGTTCTCTTCGACTTAGGGATTAGTTTAATCCACCAGCGCCGTTAGCGGTTGAGACACTTGCGAGAAAACTAATGGTTTCTTCATGGCGGCTGCGGTCGCGCATAGCGAATCTTTCTTCTCGCTCTCGCTCAGGCATTATAAGGGATGCGGAAGGGAGAAGGAAAGCGGGAGGAATATTATATCGCACATCTGTGCGATACCACCTTATTATTAGTACCTATCTAGGTACTAATAATTATTTTGAGTTGCCAGTAATTAGGCATGAAATATAAACTAAATAAATTATGGCGTTAACAATCCTCGCGGCCTTAAAGGGTCACCTTTAAAGAGTATAATACAATAATATATACAGTGAAATAACACTAAAATATAACTAAAGAGGGAATGGACTAAATAGGATATTATTGAGTAGGAATAGGGCATAAGCGGACCACAGGTCGCACCAGAATCCCATGAGAAGTGCGTACAGAAACGACTCGCGTACTACCGTCTTTAGACGTATGCAATTTATCAATAACACCTAGAGGCCAGGATAAAGGAGGTGCATTATCATTAACAATCACTACTACAGTGCCTTCCTTAATCATGTCTCCATCAGGTTTATTCCATTTTAAGCGCGATTGTAAACTATGAAGATACTCGCTTCGCCATCTTTTCCAGTACGACTGGACTAATTTATCCATAAGAGATTGTCTTTGAAGCAGGTTATCAGACAATGAACCTACATCCGCGGCAGGCAATGAGTTAAGCGGGACAGTATGTAAAAAATGCGAAGGGGTAAGAGCTTTAGGCTCTACCGGATCAGCGCTAAGAACAGTAAGAGGTCTGGAGTTCAACAGGCACTCTATTTGAGAAAGTATTGTAACTAATTCTTCATAAGAGAGGAGTTGTTGACCTATTGTCTTGAAAAGGTGAGTATTTACGGCCTTCACCATGGACTCCCAACATCCACCAAAGTGCGGTGACGCTGGCGGGATAAATTGCCAATCAATGCGATGCTCAGCGAGCTCCTCTTCAAAGCGCGGGCGGTATTCTTTATTTATGAAAGTATACAAGTCGCGTAAAAACGAATTAGCTCCTCGAAAATTGGTCGCGTTATCCGAATACAAACATTGTACGGGTCCGCGGCGGGATAGAAACCGTTTCAACGCGGCTATGAACGAAACAGTTGTAAGATCTGTAGCTAATTCGATGTGAATAGCGCGAGTGGTCATGCAGGTGAAAATACACAAGTAACTCTTGCGACTCTTCGCACCTCGAGCGCGTACGGGCACGTACTGTATAGGGCCAGCGTAATCACACCCTGTATGAGAAAAAGCTTTGGTAGCAACATTTTACTCTAGATTTAGGGAGATCGCCCATCACCGGCGGACCATGAGGTCGCGGTCTCCACCTGTGGCATGCGTTGCACTTGTGAATTCTATGACGAATAATTCGTCTAGCGGACAAGATCCAATACCTATGGCGCAATAACGACATAGTGAGTTCTGGACCTGCATGTAGATATTTTTTATGATAATAGTCTACGAGAACTTCCACTATGCGATCACGTCGGGGCAACACTACAGGGTGTTTAGCACTATATGCCTCAGCCGAATGAGTTAATCGACCCCCAACGCGGATTAAATCATCACCATCTACAAAAGGCTTGAGTTTAATAAGAGCGGGTGAACAAATTTTATTATTTTTTAAGTCGGAATAATCCTTTATGAGGTGTTTTCTTTGAACATGACGCAACAAAATGGTTTCAGCGAACTCGAGGTCGCTAGCGGTAACGGCATCAGTTCGACGCGGGAGCTTTTTCATGAAGCGGTATATGAAAACAATAATACGTCGCAACTTGGTCCAAGACGACGTATGTTCTGCGAGTATGAGTAGAAGCGAATTGTCTGAACTTGAGTCCGCGACTATGGGGTGCGCGTGGACCTTTTCTTCTGGAATGGGTTCCGAATCCATGTCATTAACCTTATGTATGGGCCATTCGGAAGGGTCAAGCTTAGCCCAAGCGAGTCCGTGCAACCATAATGGGTGCTCAATGAATTTGTCCGGTGTTAAACCCCGTGACAAACAGTCCGCCGGGTTTTCCGTACCAGCCACGTAATAGAAATGCTCCGCGGGGACGTTGTCTACGATGCGAACGACACGATTGGCCACAAACGTATGCCAACGATGCGATTTATCCAGCAAAGAGTCACCTTTGAATCGGTGAATGCGTAAATAGCGGTAACATTATAACGCGGATTATAAGTGTCGTGAACACGATGAAGAAGCTTAGCAAGGAGCTCGGCACCGCAGAGCTCCAGTCGAGCGATAGTCAGTGGTTTAACCGGCGATACCTTCGACTTGGCACAAACCAGCTGAACGACCACGTCATCGTTGCGAGTAATATGCGCATAGATGACAGCGCCGTAGGCGCTTTCGCTGGCGTCGGAAAATCCAATTAGGCGAAGAATACAGTTTTCAACAATACCTAAATGGCGCGGAATTTTAAATTATTGCTATAAATTATTATTATTATTATTATTTTAAATTATTTTTAATTATTGCTATTCTCTCTCTCGGGGGCAAGGGGTGCCCCTCTCGCCACCGAGAGTGAGAGAGATAGCAGAGATAGTAAGGCGCGCAACCGAAGCCAACACAAAACAAGTACCTCAGTCGTGCTCACATTGTGTTTACTGCTATACGCGTGTCGCCATTTTGTCTTTACCACACTCGCTTTTCCCACGGACCCCGATGCCTACTTGTAGTGAAGCTTGACAAAGTAGTCACTTTGCTCGTTTATTTGACTGTGTTTTGCATTCTGATTTAAACTTTGTTTACTTGGAAGTGTAAAATATGAGTTACACGTTAAGTGAATTTGCAGAAATGCATAATTTTTAAGGAGTTGCACGAGGAAACGGCCATGAAGCAGCGCGACTGTATCGCGAACAACTTCAACGTCATGGTGGGGCGCACGGAATAGAAAAAACAGTGGAAGTGCCACGCAGCTATCGCGCGTGTGTCACAATTAAGGCGCGGGCCCACCGCGGCGCATGCTGTGCACGGGCACGCGGCGCATTTTAGCCGCGTGTATTAATTTGTTTGACAACGTGGGTCTACGTTTCCACTGGAGTACACGAAAATGACCCACGACTATGTATAGCGTGGGACGGCGCACGGAGAGGCTACGCACGTGCCACTGCAATCCACGGACACGGGCTTCACTGCGGGAGGTGTGGGGAGGTGGGACGGGCGGGAATATAGTTGCAAAACTTCTGAAAAATTCTGAATAATTCCGGAATACTTCTGGGAAAGTTTCTTTAAATCAGAATTATTCAAAATGAATATAATTAAGTTTTTTTTTTGCTGAAAAATCGTATTTTGCATCGATCGTCGTTCGTCGCCGCCGCTGCCCCTCTATGCGCCGGCGCCAGCCGCTGCGCTCCTCGAGTCGTGTGTGCAGGCAATGGCGGTGCGGGGTGCGGTAAGACGGGAGATGCTCCCCGGAGAAGTTTTCCCTCGCCCCGCGAGAAAGATTCGTACCCCGCAATCGAATGTTTCCGCGGAATATTTCGCCTGAATAATTAAATGGGAATAAACGTGTTTGTTTGTGGTGTGGTGGGTGAGTTAATTATTGTTCAGTGGCACATACGTAAGTAAAATATAAATGTTTATTTTATTATAAATGGAATTGATTAAGTATATGTTGATATTTTTATAGGTAGATAATTATGTTAGCCTGCGATTAACAGGATTTTAATTCATTTGTTTTTAGGTCGGTACCTACTTATTTCGAAATCGAATGCTATTTTGGAACGAAGTTCCTTATCGCGCGTTGTGAAAGGGGGCTAGACGGAAACAATTCTTACGAAAAGTTGTCACGACACTTTTTACCCGACACTTTTTGCGCGACGCAAAGGAGGGTAATGTGTTTATTACCATGGAATGGAATGGAATGGAATGGACGACTGGACTGGAATGGAATGGAATGGAGTGGTGTGGAGTGGAGTGGAGTGGAGTGGAGTGAGGTGGAGTGGGGTGGAGGGTCGAAAATCGCTTGAACCTTTTTTTTAACCTGCTTTTTTTTAACCCGCATGCCATATCCCCGTCACGGGGACAGCGGGACGTGATTAAATTTACTTCCCATTGTCCCCATAGTGTATATTCTTTGTCCTCTTAAATCTGCATTCTGTTGTAAGCTTAGTTTTTACCATGGGAAAAAGAAAAGGGAAATAAAACAAAATTTATTTATATGTATTCGAATTATAATTTGAGGTAAAAAAAACAAATAATAATTAAATTTGCACAAATAACACAACTTGACAATTATAAATATAGTAGTAGAAGTATTACGTGTGTACTATGATTATTATTTTTAAGCAAGTGATTGTGATATTTTTGTTGATTTTATACTTCTACTACTATATTTATAATTCTCAAGTTGTGTTATTTGTGCAAATTTAATTATTATTTGTTTTTTTTTACCTCAAATTATAATTCGAATACATATAAATAAATTTTGTTTTATTTCCCTTTTCTTTTTCCCATGGTAAAAACTAAGCTTACAACAGAATGCAGATTTAAGAGGACAACGACACGTGAAAAGTTTACTTCCCGTTGTCCCCGTTAGCAGAATATACACTATGGGGACAACGGGAAGTAAATTTAATCACGTCCCGCTGTCCCCGTGACGGGGATATGGCATACGGGGACAACGGGAATAAATATTTTCAAGTACCATTTGACAATTAGAGGTCATTGACGTGCACATTCTTAGTTGCTACGCATTATACCTACTTAACGCGTATAATAGCCTAGTCAATAAAAACAAATAAAGGCAAACCTCACCCTCTCAGCACCTCTTCAATAAGGTCTTAAAACATACAACCGACTTCATTCAGTAAAGTCGGAACTTTATTGAAGTCGATTCAATTTTTTATTACTGTTAAGTAAATCTGTATTTTAAAATCTATTAAAATTTTAACTTTTCTTTAATTTCATTTTTTCAGATATAATTTGATGTGAAGGTAGATAACAAAGAAAAATGCCTCGACAAAAATCGAATGTATGGGAATATTTCGAAAGGAGCGGTAAGGTCGAAGGAACACAAAATGTCTTGTGCAATTATTGCCGCCACAAATTTAAAAGACCAAACGCTACCAAAATGAAAGAGCACTTGCTGAAATGCACTAGGGTACCATCAGATATCAGAACTTTATTTTCTACCAGTGGCAGTACTCATTCCTCATTGAATGCACGATCTGTCGCAACTCCTTCAACACAAATATCTAGTATAACTCCGGTAGAATTACACACTACAAACTCAAGCGCGGCAATATCATCACTTGACACCTTATCCTCTTCTTATGCTAATCCTTCCAATTCAAACCCTACATCATCCGAGATACGTGCGCTCTCTCAGAGATCTGATGGAAACTTAGATGCTGTTTTTGCACGTGCGATTTATGCATCCGGAATGCCTTTGTCCATATTTGAGTCAAAGTATTGGCAGGAGGCTTTTAGGATTGCTTGCCCAGATTACAGATTGCCTTCCCGAGCTTCTACAGGGTGGCCGGAACATTGACGTCCAAAAATAAAATTTCGGTCCCTCGTATCGTGGGGTATTCGAATCACCCCCATGTATGTTCCGCGACTTTTCATAGTTTTCGAGTTATGAATTTTTTTCTGAATGTTTGAAAATTTTCGACCTGACCAACCTAAAAAAATTCTAAAAAAAAAAGTAGAGGGTTTTATCGAGTTTCTTTTTTTGCAACTGAATTTTCATAAGTAGTACTTTTATGCATAAAATAATCAGCTTCGTAACTGTGATGAAAGTTATGAAAATGTTGATCTAAAGTGAAAAATTTACGTTCGGTAAATTATGACTCAAATTTTCAACTTTAAATTAAAAATCTTAACAGGTGACTTCATAATTCCTAAGTAGGCTTCAAGAATGCGCCAGACTCTCAGTTTTCATAATCATAAAAAAAATGAAGTACTTAATAGGGCTACTTTGTTTAAAATCGGCCTTCAAAGACAGCGAGGTGGAAAAATTCTTAAAATTACCCATCTGAGTAATTATTTTTTTTTGGCTATTTTCTCGTTCCTAAGGTTAATTAATGATAAGAATACTGAAAACTAACCAACAAATAGTTTCAGAGTTGGGTAAGAAAAGTTTTACGTAAAAAGTGGTTTTGAATAAAACACAGATGATAATGTGAAAAAAGTACTTAATTTATTTTTAACATTTAGAAAAGGTTTTCAAAGTGGCCACCACCAGCAGCAATACACATTCTACACCTACGTAAGAAATTGTCTGGCAATCGTCTAAAAGCGTCTCTGTTCTCTCTCACAACACGTTCAGCTTCTGCAATCAACTGCCTCAGCTCTTGTTCACTTGAACAGTCTCGGGCGTATGCTATTTCCTTGTAATAGCCCCAAATAAAGAAATCGATGGGGTTGAGATCAGGTGAGCGTGGAGGCCACCTAATTGGTCCGCTGCGTCCGATCCATCTGTTGGGGTATGTTTCATCTAAGTAATTTCGGACCTGGGTTGCATAGTGACACGGGGCGCCGTCATTTTGCAACACCATGGTTCGTCTGAGTTCGAGATTCACATCTGCCAGCAACAATGGAAGTTCATTTTCCAAAAAGTTTTTGTATGTTTCTCCATCAAGTCTGGACGGCAGTTCAAACGGACCAATTAGTTCGCCATTGAGAATACCAGACCACAAGTTAACGCTGAAGCGATGTTGAAATGTCGAAGCTCTCACTTCGAGTGGATTTTCATTCGCCCACGTGTGGTAATTATGAATATTGAATATTCCGGATCGCTCAAATCGTGACTCATCTGACCATAAAACTTTATTGAAAAATCCAGGATCCTCTTGCTCTTTTCGTAACATGGTTTGGCAAAAATCAACGCGCAATTGGTGATCTGTAGGCAGTAAAGCTTGGACTCGTCGGATGTGGAACGCGTGGTATTCTTCATCGTGAAGAATGTCTTGGATAGAAGTCCTTGGGATGTTCAGAGCACGAGCCATACTTCTCGTACTCGTAGACGGATTTCGCTGAACTTCTTCCAGCACCATTTCTCTGCGATCCGGGTTAGCTCTAGGGATTCCTTCATGACTGCCGCGTCGACCAGGAATGCGGCCTGCCATCAAAGTGTTGTGCGTGTTAATAAAAACACGATGGTCGGGATATCGCTCAGGTTGCGGCCCACCACGACGTTGAAGTTGTTCGCGATACAGTCGCGCTGCTTCATGGCCGTTTCCTTGTGCAACTCCATAAAAATAATGCATTTCTGCATATTCACTTAACGTGTACCTAATTTTTTACACTTCCACGTAAAAAAAGTCCAAATCAGAATGCAAAACACAGTCCAATAAACGAGCAAAGTAGTCAAACAAGTAGGCAGCGGAGTCCGTGGGCAAAGCGAGTGTGGTAAAGACAAAATGGCGACACGCGTATAGCAGTAAACACAATGTGAGTACGACTGAGGTACTTGTTTTGCGTTGGCTTCGGTTGCGCGCCTTGCGTGAGAGAGATAGCAATAATTCGGTCTCTTTTCCTCTCGGTCCATTGTTATTGCAGGTAAAAGAGTTGCACCCTCGTTTACAACCCATAGTCCACGAGAACGGATCGCGCAAAATTCATTAAACTAACATTTAAAAAAATCTCCGTGTTTAAATCTTAGCTTTCCTGCAGTCATTTTTGGTTAGCAAACTAAATAACCTTAGGAGCGAGAAAATGGAAAAAAAAAATTTATTAATCAGATAGCTAATTTTAAGAATTTTCCACTTCGCAGTCTTTGAAGGCCGATTAAGGCCAAAGTTAGCCCCATTAAGTCCTACGTTTTTTAATGATTATGAAAGCTGAGAGTCTGGCGCATTCTTGAAGCCTACTTGAGAACCATGAAGTCACCTGTTTAGATTTTTAATTTGAAGTTGAAAATTTAAGTCATAATTTACCGAACGTAAATTTTTCACTTTAGATCAACATTTTCATAACTTTCACCACAGTTACGATGCTGATTATTTTATGCATAAAAGTACTACTTATGAAAATTCAGTTGCAAAAAAAGAAACTCGATAAAACCCTCTACTTTTTTTTTTGAATTTTTTTAGGTTGGTCAGGTCGAAAATTTTCAAACATTCAGAAAAAAATTCATAACTCGAAAACTATGAAAAGTCGCGGAACATACATGGGGGTGATTCGAATACCCCACGATACGAGGGACCGAAATTTTATTTTTGGACGTCAATGTTCCGGCCACCCTGTATATCAGGAAACTTACTTGAAGCTGAGTATATCCGGGTTAAAGAGACTATGAGCAAAAAAGTTGCCGGTGCGAAAGCCTTGGGCTTAGTACTTGATGGCTGGACCAATATCAAAGGTAAGTCTGTTGTGAACTTCTTACTGACTACACCAGATCCAGTTTTTATTAAAAGTATAACCCCTGGGACTCGGAATGGAAACGGCACAATTCTTAGCTGAAGAAATCAAATCGGTTATTGAGGAATTTGGGAGCAGGCGCTTTATGTGTGTTATTACCGATAATGCTTCCAACATGCGAGCTGCCTGGCGGATAATAGAGGAAACATTTGATAATATATCTTGCGTTGGATGCGCTGCCCATACATTCAATCTCCTTTTTCAAGACATCGCCAAAAAGGATTCATGCATAAGAATAATAAGAGATTGTAAAAAGGTGATTAAATACATAAAGAAAAGGAGCCGCGTCTTAGCTTTCTTCACAGAGAAGCAAAAAATGTTATACGACAACAATGTAACATCATTGAAACTTTATTCTAAAACGAGGTGGGCTGGAGCTGTCAATTGCTTGAAAAGCTTTAAAGAAAATCGACAAGCTCTTGAACTTTTAGCTATTTCAGAAGATGTACCAATTGAAAGAAACTTAAAAAACATAATTCTTTCAGCTGCAACCTGGACAAAAGTCGATTGTTAAATGATAAATGATTTTATTTCTGTAAGTAGGTTTGAACAAACACTTTTACACGCCAATCATATTTTTTTTAAACTAGATGGGGTCGGCGTTTCCTATCTGACTACTCTGAGAAGAAAGGCCGAAACAAACTCAGAGGTCACAGTCTCTTTTAAAGTCCAGACAAAATCTTGGTCAGGTCATGTGAAAGCTATGTAGATCGGTGTCTGCAATGGTCTTTTGAGGAAAGAACCACACAGATTGAGTGGACCTGTCCAGTCAGTGCACGCAATTGTCAGTAATCGTGCAGCACAACTTAGACTCAAGGAGCTCAACGATTCGACGAACAATACCAAAGAAAGGACATTTGAGTAGGCCGCATAAATTACTCAAACTGCCAGATCATGATTACGTTGAGAAAAATACAAAAATAAATATAAATAAATCAATGACCGACATAGTTCTCACATTCACAATAATTAGAATAATATTATAATAATCTTTGAGGACCATGTAGATTTGTGTCTGAAATGGTCTTTTGAGGTCTAGACATACTGTCACCGATTGAGAAAGCTATCTCAGTTGCAGAGTCTAATCATGCTTTACTATCAGATGTACCTCACCTTTTCGATGGAATCAAACAAACAATCGAAACTCAGTTACGGTCCGATACAACCAGAAGTTTAGTAACTTATGAAGAAGAAATAGATATCGTAAATGATATTAATAAAAGGCGGGAATTTATTCTGCGACCTATTCATTTAGCTGCGAACTTGTTAGACCCCCGGTATATTGGAATGAATCTCCAGACCACAGAATTCGGAACTGCAACAGACTACCTTACAAAATTTGCTTCATTCTTAAACCAAGATTTAATTCAAGTTATGACTAATCTTGCTGAGTTCCGAACTAAATCTGTTTTTTGGAATAAACGTCAAATTTGGTTACCGGTCCAAAATTTAGAACCCAGGTTGTGGTGGCAAGGATTGTGTGACAACCAACCAATTGCATCTATTGCTATAAAGATATTAAGCGTACCACCTTCATCTGCATCGGCAGAGCGCAATTGGTCACTTTTTGCTCGAACACACACAAAATCGCGAAACCGATTAACTGATGATCGCATCAATAAACTCATAACTATAAGTGCTAATTTGCAATATGTAGACACAGTCTTTGATATTATTGAACCGGCAACTGATAGTGATGATGACTCCGTACAAAATGAGGAACTCTATGATCCATTAGGAAATTATGAGTGTGTAGACATAATGGAAGGTATTGTTTAAAATAAATATAAATTACTAAAACGATCTATTGTTATCTATTTTTATCTGTTGTTTAATAAAACGAACTCTGTTTATAGCAGATCAGTGTTTATTCGTAAAAACAAATAATTTTGTAATCACTTTTAGTTTCGTTATTAAAGTTAAGTACAATCATTAATTTGTTTTCATTAATCAGTTCAATTTAAGGCAGAATCTTACAACTAATACGTAAAAAAAAAAATTATATATTTCAAAACGTAACAAGAAAATAGCTCTCAAAATCAACAAAATTATTCAAAATTGCAATCACTTTTTTATAGGTTTAACGTGGACCACCTGTATATCTTCTTTACTGTGACTACCCTTTAGTCCATCTACAATTTTTAAAATATGACGATAAGCAACTGTTCTCATGCAAGGATGTAAAAATTGCAACTCTGTATTTAGTAATTTACAAAAATGATAATTTCGATTGTCAATTATTCCACATTGCACACAGTCTTGGCAAGCAGACTCTGGAACCTGTTCCTTCAGCTGGGTTGTTGACAAATTATTTTCACTGTCCTGTTTCGTAGGTGAACCAGTTACTGGGTCTTCAGAATTATGCGTCGCCGTAGGACTCGGAGGTGCAGAAGACCTAGATCCCTTTATTGAGGCCTCCTTTATGTCTTGCGATGACGGTGTGTCTTCTGGATCGTATACAGGAGAAGGGGCTCTATTCGTCCTTATTATCTTTGACGGCAAAATACTCTGAGACATTTCAATGTCTTCTGAGTCAAAAACGACGGGTGATAGTTCTCTTTTCTCTGCAAATAAAAGTATGGGAGATAAAGTAAATTTATTTAACGCTCTATACAAATCAATTTTCTAATAAGTATAAGTATCTAAGTAGTTAATTTTATCTAACTACTTAGATACTTATTAAAAAATTATTTTTATACAGCATTACATAAATAAAATGATGTTCGTTGTTAAGCGATTTTGGCATCATTCTATCGATGGTTTATTCCCGTTGTCCCCGTATGCCATATCCCCGTCACGGGGACAGCGGGACGTGATTAAATTTACTTCCCGTTGTCCCCATAGTGTGTATTCTGCTAACGGGGACAACGGGAAGTAAACTTTTCACGTGTCGTTGTCCTCTTAAATCTGCATTCTGTTGTAAGCTTAGTTTTTACCATGGGAAAAAGAAAAGGGAAATAAAACAAAATTTATTTATATGTATTCGAATTATAATTTGAAGTAAAATAAAAACAAATAATAATTAAATTTGCACAAATAACACAACTTGAGAATTATAAATATAGTAGTAGAAGTATTACGTGTGTACTATGATTATTATGTGATGAGTATTATGTGTGTACTATGATTATTATTTTTAAGCAAGTGATTGTGTTATTTTTGTTGATTTTATACTTCTACTACTATATTTATAATTCTCAAGTTGTGTTATTTGTGCAAATTTAATTATTATTTGTTTTTTTACCTTAAATTATAATTCGAATACATATAAATTTTTGTTTTATTTCCCTTTTCTTTTCCCCATGGTAAAAACTAAGCTTACAACAGAATGCAGATTTAAGAGGACAACGACACGTGAAAAGTTTACTTCCCGTTGTCCCCGTTAGCAGAATACACACTATGGGGACAACGGGAAGTAAATTTAATCACGTCCCGCTGTCCCCGTGACGGGGATATGGCATACGGGGACAACGGGAATAAACCATTTTTAATTTTAACTTAATACAATTGTAATACAATTATTTACAGCAATTATAATTTTATCATATAATTTCTTAGCTAATTACCGCCAATAGATCGTAGAAAACAAGTCAAACAAAACTCGAGATGTGTTTCGCTCTTCCACAGAGTATCCTCAGAGAATGTTGACCGCGCGGCGACCAAACACCGATGCTCTGTGGTAGAACGAAACACCGTCTCGAGTTTTGATTTGTTTTCGACGATCTGATGGCGGGAATTAGCTAAGAAATTTATTGAGTACCTATTAACCAACTTCGCTTCTTCATTGACTGGACTATATCATACTTAACTGGGCACATACAAACACACATACATACTGGAATCAGTCGATTATGAGTAGCTTATTTATGCGGTAAGTAAAGTTCACAAAACATACCTACATAAAACTTTCTAATCTCAAAATTATGAAATTGTATCCTTAGCGTACGAATTTCAGTCTAGTTTCCTCAACAAACTCGGATTGAGTTTCCTAGTATTTTTTTTTTTAATATAGGTAAATTGAATGACTGGGTGATATATTATTAACGCTCAGCCTAAATTGCTGGACCTAGACTTGAAATTTTACACATACTTAGCTAAGAATTTTGAATTTTGCAGAAATAATTACCTACTCAATTGTTATTTCATCAGCCCAATACATGTAGGTAAATATTACATTACTAAATCAGTAGGATTATCTTCATCTACACTACATTAGCAATATAAACATACCTACCTACACCAATACAAATAAATACGTAGGTAAGTACTTACTTTTATCCATTTTTAAGGGAATACGACGAATTGCGCACACGTTCAACTTTCCAATGCCCTGCCTGCCCAATGACTGCCAGTGGTCACTCGCTCGGCTCGCACGCAACGCAAGTTTCGCGGGCGGCAGGGACACGCATGCGCAAACGGCACGGCGCCCGGCCCCCCGCGCCCCGCTCCCAGTCGCGCTCGCGCTGCCCATGACGCGACGTTGTGTGTGCTTGAATTGATGCGACGTGCACTCACAACCATAAACTTAATATACCTACCGCTCACAACATAACTAAAATAATCTATTTTACAACTTCCAAGCGCGAAATAGGTAGTAAGGTCGATTTTCCTGGTTTTTTTTTTTGACAGTTGAAATATTCCCAAAGCTTCGGAATATTTCCGAATACTTCCGAAGTATTCAACGGGAATGATTCGGAATTTTTCCCGCCAGCATCTATAGGCGGGAAAGCGAGGGACGCCCGCGCCATTTTGTCAATTGCTAGGTTTCGTGGCGCACGCATGCATTTGATGACCACGACAAGCGGCTTTATTTTTAATTAGTCAATAATATTTGGTTTAATTATGAAGTTGTTTATTGAAAAAGTCAAGCTACACCCCTGTTTATGGAAAATGAGCGATATATCGTACAAAGATATCGGTAAAAAGGATTTGGCTTGGGACAAGATTGCGAAGGAATGTGAAATGGCGAACGGTGAGTAAATACTTGTTATTTTTTTGTTGCTAATTTAATGAAAAATATTATTTTTAAATCTACAAACTTAATATTTATTTATTACACACTTACTGGTAGGTACTGTTTAAATTGTGACACGGGCATTTTGCCAGCTCAAAACATGTGTATGATTAAAATAATTGCAAAATTCTTCCCTGATAAAGAAACTGTCATTAAAACTTCTAAATCCCGAATGTGTTAAGTCAAAAAGTTGGTTCTCAACTGGAGTTGCTGCTATATCTTCATTTTTTGTCACAGAATTGTAGGTGAGACTATGTTCCATTAAATAATTATGTAGCACACAAGTTGCCTTCACTATTTTTATGGCTGTATCTACTTTGCACTCAAAAGGTCGTTTGTAAACTCTCCAACGGACACTCAGAATTCCAAACGCGTTTTCGACCACTCGTCTTGCTCGACAAAGACGATAATTATAAATTCTTTTATTTTGTGTAATGTTGTTTTCTCTGGGAAATGGTCTCATCAAATTACATAATAAAGGGAATGCTTCATCCCCGATAAAGACATATGGAACCTCAATGCCACCTTCTACAAGTGCTTCATCAGGCGGAAGATTTAGATTACCAGCAAATAACTTCTGACCAAAGTTGCTTTCTCGTAATATTCCCCTATCACTAAATTTGCCTTTTGATCCAATATCTATCATTATAGTTTTTTTTTTACTATCAGTAACCGCTAAAAGCACTATTGAGTGATCTTTAAGATAGTTGAAATAATCTGATCCACAGTTTTGGAGGTACTTTTATTGTGACATGCTTGCCGTCAATAGCTCCAACGCAATGAGGGAAGTCACATGAAGTTTTAATTTTTTCAGCAATATTTCTCCACTTATGTTCATCTTTAATTTCTTCTAAATATAAAGGCGCTAAGCAATCCCATATAGCATCGGCAACTTCCTTGATTATCCTTGCTACAGAGGTTTTTCCTACTCTATAACTGTAAGCTATGGTGTGGTATGAATCTCCTGTTGCCATATATCTGTAACATACAATTATTATGTTTTTTTTTTGTTCTAGGTAATGAAGCGAAATCTCATTGGAAGAAATTAAGAGATAGTCATAGAGAAGCTCTTCGAAGACGTAAGACTACTACAGGACAGGCAGCAAAAAATATGAAACCGTGGAAATATGAGAATTTAATGGAACTTTTACTGCCACACAGAGAAAATAACGAGACTTTTTAAATTTTTTCGAATCCTACACAAGGACACGACACTGAAAACACTTCTGATACAATAATTACGGATATTGATATTGTTGAATCACCTCCCCCACCGGCTGAATGTTCACTCACAACAACATCTACAATTCAATCTGGGAAGAAGAACAGCAAGCAACTGGAAATTACTGAGATTATTCAGCGCCGAGAGAAAAATCGAGAGCAAAGACGAGCTGAAAGAGATGAAATAAGAAAGCATATTATTGATGCTAATCGACCACAAGATGCATTATCTCATTTATTTGAAAGTCTCTGTCAAAAGACACGTGATCTACCAAAGTATTTACAACTACGAGTCCAAAGAGATTTTTTTGAAATAATTACTCGTGTTGAAGAAGAAGCATTGTCCTATGACTCAATGAATACTTACTACTCCTCCTCGCCTTCCAATTCGTCTTCTTATGGCTTGTGGCGGCTTAGGAATCGCGATTTGCTGAGTTGCATTCTTGACGAAATACGAGAGAGCGGGCGATAGCGGCTATAGAAGTGCCACAAATTATCAAACGAGCCCTTTGCTTGACGCCAGCCCCTTGCCTGATTGCAACCCCCTGCCTGATGTGAGACCCGTGCCTCAACCTCAAGATACTTTTCCAGCTGTTTGAATCTCGAACCATTCAAAAATAATTAATTAAAAAAAACATACCTAATGGCGATGGCGAGTTTTCAGCAGAACTTATAGATTCCCGATAATTAGTATTCCTTTTTTCTATTTTACTTTTAATCATTTCATGAATAATCTGGAAGTTTTGTCGTGATAGTCGATAGTAATTTTCAAACTTTTCATCACTTAATGTCATAAATAATGTTTTGTATTCTCCATGTTTATTTCTGAATTTAATATGATTTTCAATCCAGAACCGGTGTTTTCTTTTCTTTTGCAATTCACCCAAGATTAGATCATCAATCTCACTTTCGGATTCATCGTCAGAAGAACTGTCTAGCAAAGTTAGTGCCAATGCCATTCTATCAGTACCTCGATACGATATATACGAGAAACATGAAATGCGTCCGTTCCACAAGGTGTATGACTGAAAACTGCGCTGCGATAAGTCAGCTGTACATAGTCGTGGGTCATATTCGTGTACTCTAGTGGAAACGTAGACTCACGTCGACAGCGTTGAGCTATGTAAACGCCTATTCGAGCAAGCCACGCATGTATCAATGACGTCAATTCATGCGTAGCCTCTCGGTGGGTTGCAGTGGACACAACCACATACATTTTCTTCCAAAGCGCAGGTGAGCGCAGGTGGTCGCGTCGCCAGTACGCTTTCATTTCCCCCGCGGAGTGCATGTACTTCCTTGCGAAACAAATTAGTTTACAAACGACGTGTGTCGTTCGAGACCAATATTTAGGTCGCTCATTAGTAGTTTAAAGTATTTATCTACTTAAATTTTAGTGTCTAAGTGAAATTAGTACTGTGGATTGCTATCGTTAAAGGTACGTCTTTGTATTTTCATTATATGTACATACTTACTTACCCATGCTCCTTCCGCAACTAACAGATAATGGTGCCGATTCCCTTGCCGATTCACAAACTAAACTAAATTTAAGTTGAGTGCATCTTTTTCTTTCTATTTCATTATGAAAAGGACAGAAGATAAATATTAGTTTAGTCCTGTCAAATTAGTCAGCACCTGACGTAATTTGATGTAATTTTAGTAGTCAACTTTTTAATCACGTCTTAACTTGTATGGAGTAGTGTCAGGCGCTGATTAATTTGACAGGACTAAACTAAAAGTTATCTTCTGTCCTTTTCTTAATCAAATAGAAAGAAAAAGATGCACTGAACTTAAATTTGGTTTAGTTTGTAAACAAGGGAATCGGCACCAATACCTACTTATTTTAATAGATTCTTAGTTTGATAGACCGAGCTGTGAAACGAACATAATACCTACTTAGGTATTTTACTACCGATAAGTACCGATAAGTAGATATTTTGTTGCGGAGGGAGGGGGTATGTAATTGTGACATAGGTAATTAAGATATCTGAGCTGATGACTCGGAACCAATTCCAGTCATTTTGTTAGTGCCCGTAAATTCACCCAGCGGCACTTAGCTTCGAATTATTTTATTTTGCCACACGATTTGTTCTATACAATTGTGTAGTGGTTTATGAGACACTGTGCTGCGCGCTACGGCCCACACTGTTCAATCTGGGAAGCCAGACGGCCCGATTTGACGAGCCACACGGCCCGACTCGAGGAGCCGCACGGCTCGATTCGTGGAGCCGCATAGTAAAATTTTTGGAGCGGCTCGATTCTTTTCTATGGGGCTCAACTCTAATTTTTGTCAATCTTTTGTCGCAGATGGCGGTGCCGAAAGAGCCGTCGCACAGAGGTATATGGCCCTAAAAGTCGAACAAAAATATTTTTTGCGTTTTATAGTATTATTAAAGTATTTCGTTCTATTTTGAGGCATAATAGAGTAAAAAAAAGGCATACACTATTTTTAACAAATTTTATTTCTAATTTTCATCATCTTCGGAGTCATTTTCAATACTAATATTGCAAATATCATTTTCCTCCAAAAGATTCATGGCATCCGCTGATAGAGGACTCTTTCTTTTATGTTTAGCGTTCCTCATTCCCGTCAACAAGGGGTCTGATGTCAAGAGCAACCTATTTAAAACGTCTGTGTTGCAGGCTACTCTCGAAAATTTTCGGGCATAGTTTAGCCGAAACGCTCGGATGTGCTTATTGCGGGCTTCTGCAGCTTCTTCAGACAGTTGCCCGATTGGCAGAATCGCCTCCTTTATCACGGCTGCCCCATGACTCAACACCTTATGTAATGTCGGCGACATTGGATGAAACTTGTACAAAGAAACGTACAATTCAGCAGTTTCTTTGCAGTAAATTTCGAATTTTTGGATGTTCATTTTTATCCCGCAGCACATGGTGTCTAGGATGACTTTTAATCGGTAGATTAAATTCTAGTCAATCCCAGTTATTTCTGCAGCTTTCTCGTATTCATCGAAAAATCGCCTGCTGGTATTCCCATCATTCGTGTTTCCAAAGTTAGCCTTTGGAATATCTACTAATAATCCTAGTTGTTCACGAAACTTGGTTTGGATTTCTTTTTTTCGTGTCTCCACTAGTTTCTTCTCTTCGGCAGTCAAGCGAGCCCTCCACTTCATGACTGGTAATTTATAAGCTACATGCAGTATGCTCTCCAAAAATCTTATTCGAGCGTGCAGCAAAGATAGACCAAATCGCATATTTTCTGTATTGCAGGGCCTTTCTTTTGTAAGGCCGTTAAAATCGGAGGATGTGGCGCCACATATGTAACATCTCATGGTTGACTTGGTATGGGTTGATGCGTTACATACCTTGCCGTCCACCATGGTAAAAACTATTTTATGTTGACGGATATGTCGTCGATCTTGGTCTTGTTCAGTTCTTTTATTTGATTTTCTACGTACTCGATTTCCTCATTAGTCACGTCAGTGTTTTCTTTCACAAATCGTATGCGTATTGGTCTGCAATATCGTGGTGATGACGGAGTTGGGTTTTGCCATATAATTTTTCTTTCCGTTCCATAGACTAGTTGGAGCGGAACGATAGAACTTTGAAAAATGTTGGCGTCGGAATCAGTCTCATTTGCAAATTTCATTTTATATTGAATCTGCTGAGATCCGTCACAGCCCCATTTGCTGATGAGCAGAAAGGACTGCTTTTCAGATTCAGTCATTTGCTCCAAGACCTCCTCACCAAGATGCAATAATAATCGCTTGATGGTGTGATCCATTAAGCTTTGTACCCTTACTTCGGCACAGGTCTCAGTTATGCTGTGGATTTCGGGGTAACATTCTTTCTTCAACTTCTTTAGAATCGAATAGCATAGGTAAAAGCCTGGATTCGTGTCTCGAACCACTTCGTATTGGGCCTGGGTAAGCCCAGCTTCAACAAACATAAACAGGGAACGAAGGTGTGCCAATTTCGTTGAAACTTCTTTTTCTTGTTCAGCTGCTTGTTCTTTTATCGCTGCTGCTGCATATTTTTTTGCTCTCCGGGGGCTTCTGGTATGGACCTTTACGATTTTTGATGCTTCGACTTCGCCAGTTTCTCGCAATTTCATTTGTGTTGCGTATGCCAGCACATCTAAGTCAGATGTTCGAAGATTTTCAGTTTTTCGCCTTTTATTCCTTTCACATAAGTCTGAAAACGACTTTTGAGGTCTACCTGGACTTAATCCTATAACAAAAGATAAACCTTTGGTCACTGATAAAATTCCATGAAATATAATAATGTTCGAAACAAAAGAATTGTTAACGTAAATAGGTACCTGCTTTTGGTAGTGATATGGTGCCCTTGAGCCATTCTTTGTTCGCTTCTAGGAATCTGGCTTTGGTATTGCGGGCAGCTGACCATTTCTGCTTGAATTGGTGACGTATAATTGACAACTTGTGCTTTGCATCGGCAATGTTTGGGTCATCTTCAGAGTATTGACGGAGAAGTTCCAACTCCATAAATTCCAACTTTTCATTGAAAGTTGAAGCATTGGAGCGTTCCATAATAGTTAGTAAATCGTTTCTAGTTAATACCCGCATCCCAGAAAAAAAAATTGCCAAAAATGGAGGGGTGCGTTAGGGTGGCTGTTTTATGTATTTCAGAGTCTATTCTAAAACAAACCATATAAATGTTTACTTAGAAATGCTCAGAAATACTTTAAAACCCTTAAAAATTTTTTGAAATGCGTATTTAATAGGACTTTTTAAGAATTAGTTACTAATGGAGCTAAAGGTACGAAAACTACCTATTTTCATAACAAAACGAAATAAAATAATAAGTACATACCTGGTTGTGTAAGATCCATAGTAGAAATTCAAAAGAAATTGACTTTTTCACCATAAATTGGACTGCGTTATGTAATAACGAATTAAGCGACGAAATCGAAAAAAAAGAGTTATGAATGCAGATCGACTATGGGTATGATAAACTATGTATTCAGCTATTTTTGTGTTCAAAAATCACTCTTACGGCCTTATAATAAGGGGTTGAATCAAGCGACATTTCGAACTTTGCTAGAATTTGTGCACACATTCGTTTTGTATTAAAGAATTATGCGTCAAAGTTACCGTTACAAACAGTTTTCAAATTGCATAAACGAATTAAACACGTCCACGGTGAAGATAATTCAGTTTTGCCTTTTGATTTAACCGTTTTTAAACCGCAGCATCGAATTAACCACCTAAAATCAATGATATATAAACTATAGATACGTTGCCCGCGCTCTGTAGTGGCAACATGAATGCAAGGCAATTGCCGTACTTCCATTTAGTCGCGTACCAACCAGTGCCGCGGCAGTACGTGCCATTAAAATAACTTTTGTGTATATCTTCATCAAACACACAAGATGGCGACTTAGACTCAGCGAGTATGACTTTTCCGTAATTTACAAGAAGGGGAAAACGAACTCTAATGCCGACGCCCTCTCCCGCATAGAAATAAATACTAAGGAAGCTATGTCTCTAATAGAAGAAATTGACGAACTCAATTCCCTAATGGGCAACCCATCTGAAACAATACTCGCCCAAGCAGACTCTTCCACTGAAACAGCTCACACAAGTAATGAAAATCCAATTCTTGAAATTCCTATAACAGATAAACCTCTTAATACATTCAATCGACAGATACATCTTATCCTTGTTAGCGACGTAAAGAAACGACCTTCAGTGACAAAACCTTTTGACACACACACGCGTATCAGCATCGAGCTATCGCAATCCAACTTAGAGGAGGATGTCATAAGCGCTATAAAGGAGTACGCTAACCCCAAGGTTAAAACAGGTATTTTAATAGATCCTCCATTAGCCATGTATTCTATCATTCCGATCCTTCAAAACAAGTTTAAAAGTTCATCATTAAACCTCGTTCTCGCTAAATCCGAGCTGGAAAACGTCAAGGAATATCTGCGTCAGCAGGAGATAATCCGTCACTACCATGATGGCAAAACTAACCATCGCGGAATCACCGAGTGTCATTTAGCCTTGTCTCGCAAATATTATTGGCCAAAAATGAAGGACCATATCACCAAATTTATAAGTGAATGTACCTACCATCTGCGGACAAGCCAAATACGATAGAAACCCAGTCAGACCTCAATTTAACGTTGTGCCCCCAGCCACCAAGCCATTTGAATATGGATTTATTTACTGTACAAAGTGAGAAGTACGTCACTTTCATCGACGTCTTTACGAAATACGGTCAAGCTTACCATCTGCGCGATGGAACAGCTGTTAGCATATTACAAGCCCTCTTGCAATACTGTACTCACCATGGCGTCCCCATGACTATTGTCACAGACAATGGAACTGAGTTCACCAACCAACTTTTCATGGAATTTACACGGCTTCACAAGATTAACCATCACAGAATATTAGCTTACTCACCAAATGACAATGGAAATATTGAACGATTTCATTTAACACTATTAGAACACCTCAGACTCCTCAAATTACAGTACAAAGACGAACGCACGGTAAACCTTATACCTTATGCTATCATAGCCTACAACAGTTCCATACACAGTTTCACAAGATGCAGACCTTTTGACTTACTTACGGGACACTTTGACCCCAGAGACTGCAAGGACATTGACATAACACAACAGCTGTTACAACAGTATGTTCTAGTTCATGGTTTATGACATTATCAACGCCTCATCGCTCGCAAACCGAACAGCATTAATCGAGAGTAGAAATTAAACCCGCGAACCCGAGAAGGAATACGCACCCCAACAGCAAATATTTGTAACAAACCCTCTCGCTAATCGTCAAAAGACCGCGCCACGGTATACACAAGATATAGTTCTAGCTGACCTGCCGATTCACATTTATACTTCGAAGAAACGTGGCCCCATAGCAAAGTCAAGACTAAAGCGTGTTCCTAAATCAGTAAATTTGTTACAGGATTCTGTTAATAACAATTCTCCCAATGATGCGACTTCAGGAGATAAAACTCGAGAGCCTCGATGAGGGACCAGGACTGCTACCCTACAAACTTGGGCCTATGAGACTCACGACTCACCACCATACATTCCTACAATACGTACGTCTGAATGATATCGAAAACAACGTCCACTCACTACAGACTCAACTACTAAGCTATCAAAGTCGAATGACACCTACTTACTATATGATATCCAAATAAACCATCTTACTGACAGCTTGGCAATGTTCTAAGAGAATTACAATCTCTGGAGCCCAATAGAGTTAAAAGAGGTCTTGTAGATGGGCTAGGTTCCACCATAAAAAGCCTTACCGGAAACCTAGACCACGATGATGCGCTAAACTATAACATGGCCATTAAAACATTAGAGACAAATCAGAATAGAATAGCAACTGAATTCAATAACCACATTAGCATAAGTAAAGAGTGGATGTCTAAACACACTGACGTACTAGCACAGATAGTTGATAATCAGAATAGAATTAACAATACATTAGAATCAATATTAAAGAGCGATGCACTAAGAGAAAACAGCTTAATAAAATACGCAAAGTTTGCCCAACTTCTGGAAGTAATGAGTGAGAACGTAGAGGATTTAACTCAGGAATTACTTAGGATAGAAAATTGTTTAGCTTTTATTCATGCATCCACCATGCATAATTCTATGGTAGACATAGAGATACTAGCATCAATGGTCAGGAAACTGAAAATTATATACTCTGAAGAACAGATTTTAGATTTAGAACTTAGGGAATAATATTATAAAACCAGGATCGTACTTCGTTGATAAACAGATAGTTTTCGTTTTTAAATTTCCAATCTTTTCTAAGAATTACCTATATCGACCTTTATAGGTTGTCTGCAGTACCTAACAAACACGCACAGGCTCTTATCCCAACCTTCCCATTCCTAGCAACCAACGAGTTGACATTCATGTACATGGAGGCTGAGTGCCCGAAGTCAAAGGGCTGGTACCTCTGCGAGAAAGAAATCACCCACCAGATCCGAACCAAATCTGACTGCATCCAGGAATTGATCACCAATCAAGTTCTGCTAGACTCCTGCCAGTTCACTACAGTTACCCTGATGAGAGAGGCTATGGAGAAACTCGATGACCAACACTATGTCCTGTCATTCCCTCAACAAACAAAAGTACAACTCATCTGCCACCAGAAGGACTACACATCGCTCCAAGGAAGTTATCTTGCTACAATTCCCGTTGGATGTCGACTGAAATCTGAAGAGTTTACCATAGCAAATGTCTATGATGAAATCAAAGGTCAACCACTAAAACTGATGAAAAAATCCTACGATTCCGGGAAACAAGTTACCACAGCTACTCATATTAATTTAAACTCCGTGAATCTTCAAGGACTACGCGGCATCCAGGACAAAATTATGATCCAGATCCCCGTTCATTTGGACAACGTGCAAACAGACACCTTCTATCACACCACAATCCCGTTCTACGGTGTGCTGTTAAGTGCAGCCATACTTATCAGCATCTTAATGGCCAGGCGCTACATATGCAAATGTAGTAATACTACGAAAATTAATGAAAATAACCAGCAGCCTCCGACCGTAATTCTGGAAAGGAATGCAGATCCCGACAACATTCCGGCAACATTTTCACTCAACGTGCTAAAATAGTCGCCGTTCTAAGGGTGGAGGAATTACGTAGCTCTACTAAAGGAAGATCGCCGACGTTGCAGTTACGCCAATACTGGTTGACAACAACTAGTCGCCGATGCAGCATTGACGTCAGTCAACGGTGCAATCTAATTTTAATGACTAATTTTGTAAGAATACGCATTCCATATTCCTACTTCGACGTGGAATGAATATTCGTAGGTTAATTAATAGTAATTAATTTTTTAATAATTAAAAGCTATAAAAATCATTTCGGTTTTTTTCGATCCTTCAGCTGTCGTAAACGTAATTAGCGTCAAAATCATTAGTTTTTTGTCAGCAACTGTTTGCGCTATAACGTTAACTTCTTGCTGACGTACTTACTTATTATCATGGAAGGATTTTATACAAATTTGGACATATTCATATTTGTGATAACAAAAATTTGCTTTTCGCTGCCCAGTATTTTGTTAGAAGCACTTCTAACTAAAGCGACAAATTTGTCTGAAGAACAAAAAAAATTAAAACAGTTTTGTCAAGTGTATATGTGTGTTTTGCATAGAAATTGGAAATCGTGTAATCTAACGATGCATAAATTCGTCAAGAAGTATGAGACTTGGCTAGAAAAGGAGATCAAATGGCCCAACTTCATTAAAGTCAGATTTGTACAAAGTGAAGAAATTGGATTGGTATCAATCGACTCTCGTTACTGATACTGTTGAACCTTCAACCTCAAGTGCTAGTGGTATAAATGAAGGTGCATCCACGTCCAAAGTAACTACATGTACTGTTAGCACTACAACACTAAAAAGGAGCCCAAGAAAAGCTTTCTCAGAGTTATGCCAAAAACAGAAGAAGAGAAGAATATAAGAACTTTTAACGCACGACTCTTAGGAACTTGCATATGCTGCTGCAGTGAGATGTGGTGAGTAGAATAAGAACGTGAAAGATTTAATAAAATATATTACCGAGCATCCTGAAAAAGCAGCAATCAAGAATTTTTTGAAAGGCAAGACAACTACTAACAAGTATTCAGCAGAGAAAGCGTTGGGTATATTGATTTCTTTGAAATTGTCGAAGTGGCAGTATATAACTTTAAGGGAAACTGCGAAAGAAAGTGGAGTAGATTTGTACCCAACATATTATTCTGTTTTAAATGCCAAGAAGGCATGCTATCATCCTGAGAGCGATATTGAAGTGACCGAACGAGGAGTTAAAGTAAAACTTCAAGCTATTTTGGACATCACTGTCACTCACTGTCAATGGGGCTTCGATGGTGCGTCAAATCAAAGCAACTACAAGCAGTGCATGAATGCAGATTAAGACGACTCATAGTGTTTTCATGTGCTCTTTTCTGCCCTTGCAATTGATGTGTGGTGACGATTTGGTCAAGGAAAACTCAAAACCTTCTTCTAAAATGCTTTGCAGACCTATTTATTTCAAGTTTGTCAGCGAAAATAAGTTGGACATGAAGGAGGAAATGGGTTTGATCGATGCTGAAATTAAAGCATTGAAGCCATTCTACCATTGAAAATAATATACAAGTTAAACATTCACAGCCTCACAAATAAACGTGGTATGAAAGTTATACTCGAGAATTAACTAAGAATAAGCAAAATGTCTACAAATAAACAAAGAATAGCTTATACCAAATATAGCGTTGACATTTCTATTCGTACAACTGTTATTCCGAAGTTATTTCCGCCTTCACCCTTGTATAAAACTAGTATAACCATAAAAATACCACGGTTTGTGTTTGTTTTTACGCTCATTTTGATTACAATGGAATTAGAACAAGTAAATAACATGATAACTCTAATGCAGGCTCAAATAAAAGGTAAAGTATAAAAAAAAAGGTAAAATCCTTTTGATTTATATAGCGATGAGCAGTTCCGGTTAAAATATCGATTTTCTAAAAGTGGTATAAAATTTTTAGACCAACTATTTGGTAGATCTCTCAATATGGACACGCGCGGAGGTGGATTATCTTCTGCTCTGCAAATACTGACTGCTTTGAGGTACTGGGGACGTAATCAGGTAAGATCTTTCAAGTACTTATACAAGTAATTTTCTATCTGTTGTATCAGTCCTGCTGTGTTATCGTTTCTTATTCATCCCTTCCAGATGCAAGATGATGCTGCGGACATTCAATTATATTTCTTTATCAACAAAAATACATTGACTCAGTACGCAACGAATCGAACGAAACGGTCGAGTACTTGAGAAACGTCGAGTTAACTCAAGTTGACAAATGGATGGATACAGTTGTTATAGACGGAATTCTTTTTTTTTTGAAGTTTCTCTTTGGTTGCGCTGTTGCCAAATGGTGCATCTTGACATAACGGAAGAATTGTTATACCCGAGATATACCTGGTTTATTTGTAAAAAATATTCTCGACATATTCTTAATTTATTACTGGTATAACTATACTTGATATAAGAATTGAATAGATGCGGTTTAACACATTTTTATTTGTAAGGCTGTCAATGTTAATGACCATGATATATGGCAAAATAACGTCTCACTTGTCACAAACCTCTATGCAAACATGTGACATCTGTAAAGCTGTACCAAGTATAATGAATGATTTAGAGACGATTCACATGTAGGTAAGTTGAATATCGGAAATCTATGTTAAAATATTTTTAATTTTTATTTAATGAAAAAACAGTTTTAACCCTCTTATTCATATTTTAGGAAATCTGTATCATCTGATATTTACAAGTACGGTTTGTCGACTTTGCATGCATGGATCAGATCCATGGAATGCCTGCTGCATATCGCTTACCGATTAGATTTAAAAAAATGGCAAGCCAGAGATGAAGCTTTACTAGCTTCATCTCTGACTTGCTTTACTAGCAGCTTTGAAAAGTCGCAAACAGACGATACCGCGAAAATTTCGAAAGGAAATGGGACTCCTAGTGAATATCGTAAAACAAGGTTAGTTGATTTATTTATTTTGTATGATATCAAAGGGTTTTTTAGTTAGTGTAATTTTATTAAACTTATTCTCATAACAATTTTTATTTATTTAGTTCCATTAAACAATGTCAACAAATTGTAAATAATGATTTTGTATTATTTTGTGATGAAATTGGAAAGGACTTAGGCCACTTGTTGACAGATGAATATCCAGGACACTCAATAATAAATTACTGGTTGTTCTTTAATTGATATTATGAATTAAATTATTAGATATATTTTTAAGCAGGACACAACATTGTTGATTTTTATGGGAAATAGGGGAAATGTGAACAAAGGAGAATTGCTCCAATATCATAGAACACTGTGCAACCTTAGTTTAATAAGGAAAATTGTGTTGTTTACATTCCCCTATAGTAACAGTTTGCCACAGGAAGAAAATAATTTAAGATTTGACATTAACATGACATTGCACAATTTGACATACAATGATTAATCTATTCCATTTAGTTGATACTAACAATTATGTTAGTAGTAATTTGTATTTGACAAAAGATAGATACAATATTGTTATGTACTATCTTTCTAACTATCACAAAAGACAGATACGAGGGCTGCACTAAAAGTATCGGGAATGGAATATTTCCACTGTTCCTGTCATATTAAAATCTTTTTAATTGAAAACTCCTTGGTTTTAAAAATCGAATACCATTTATTTATTAAAAAAAAAATTCTCGGTCTTGTCACAAGGTTTTGTCAAACTTGTTTAGTCGTTGAGAAAATGGAATTGACTCGAGAAAATTCAAGAGCGATGATTTATTATGATTTTCGAAGTGGTTTAACACAAAAACAGTGTGTTGACCGGACGATTTCTGCATTTGGTGATGAAGCCCCATCCAAAACCACAATTTATCGCTGGTTTGCTGAATTTCAATGTGGACGTGTCAAGCTCAGTGATGATCCCCGTCAAGGTCGTCCAAAAACTGCAATCACCCAAGAAAACGTTGATACTGTGCGTAAGCTGATTGAGGAAGATCGACATGTGACATAACGCGAAATTCAGGCAACTTTAGACATTGGCATGAGTCAAATACAAAATATAATCTTGCATGAACAATTAGGTGTAAAAAAGTTGTTTTCCCGATGGATACCGCATTCGCTCTGTTAAGAGCAAAAAGCGGCTCGCGTTACTTGGTGCGTCAGAACTTTCGAAAGATTCCACGCAGGATCCTCAAATGCTGTACACAACATCGTATCAGGTGACGAATCCTGGATATATGACGTACGAACCCGAAACAAAAAACCAGTCACGAGTTTGGGTGTTCGAAAAGCCAACAAAAATTGTTCGTTCACGGAGTGTTGCAAAAAAAATGGTGGCCACGTTTGTCTCCAAAACCGGCCATGTTACGACTATTCCTCTTGAGGGACAAAGAACGGTTAATGCAGAATGGTATGCTAGCATTTGTTTGCCACAGGTCGTTTCTGAACTCCGTAAAGAGAACTGCAACCGCCGCATCATCCTCCATCACGACAATGCGAGTTCTCACACCGCGCACAGAACAAAAGAGTTTTTAGAGCAAGAAAACATAGAATTATTAGACCATCCGCCGTACAGCCCCAACCTAAGCCCTAATGATTTCTATACTTTCCCTAAAATAAAGAATAAATTGCGTGGACAGAGATTTTCATCACCTGAAGAAGCTGTGGACGCCTACAAAACGGCCATTTTGGAGACCCCAACTTCCGAATGGAATGGTTGCTTCAATGATTGGTTCCATCGTATGGAAAAATGTGTCAATTTCGCGGAGAATACTTCGAAAAGCAATAAATACATTTTTAAATAGTAATGTTGTGTTACTTCCTTGATTCCCGAAATTTTCAGTGCCGCCCTCGTAGCTGTGTCGCTATCATATTATTTTTCTATTTCAGCCAAAAATTTGGCTAAACAACTTGCTTTTTTTGAGCAATGCAATGACTTTTTTAATTATTCTGCCAATTTTTTGGTCAAAAATAATGACAATGGTCATCATTTAAATTAGAAATTAGGACAAAGGAGTTAGTAGGAGTGGGCGATACAAATCGTATATAGATACAATATCTATGGCGTGCACTGACTGGACAGGTCCACTCAATCTGTGTGGTTCTTTCCTCAAAAGACCATTGCAGACACCGATCTACATAGCTTTCACAGGATCTGACCAAGATTTTGTCTGGACTTTAAAAGAGACTGTGACCTCTGAGTTTGTTTCGGCCTTTCATCTCAGAGTAGTCAGATAGGAAACGCCGACCTCATCTAGTTTAAAAAAAATATATGATTGACGTGTAAAAGTGTTTGTTCAAACCTACTTACAGAAATAAAATCATTTATCATATGTATCGGCACAATATATTTATACAATATATAAGTTGGTGTTAACGGAAAAAGATCACCCGGATCGGTAGTAAGAATGGGGGTACCTCAAGACTCAAACCTTGGTCCATTTTTATTTCTTATTTATATAAATGACTTGCCTTACCTCATAAAGGATAAACATGATAATAATATAGTGTTGTTGGCGGACGACACTTCACTTTTATTTAAACTCAAACGTCAGCAGCTGGTTACTGACAATGTAAATAGCGCCCTAGCAAAAGTAGTTAACTGGTTTAACGTTAATAACCTTCTTCTTAACGAGAAAAAAACTAAATGTATTAAGTTTACGTAACCACATGTTAGACAGGTAGAAACAAGACGTGTTCTCATAAAGGGGGAAGAGTTGAAACCCGAAAATACCACAGTATTCTTCGGCATAACTTTAGACGCCAAGCTGCAATGGGGCCCCCATATAGATAAAATGTCAAAAAAGCTTAGCTCTGCAGCTTACGCTGTTAGAAAAATTCGTGGTTTAACTGATTTAGAGACAGCCCGTTTAGTATACTTTAGTTATTTTCATAGTGTAATGTCGTACGGTATTCTGCTGTGGGGAAATGCCGCCGATATTCAGACGATTTTTGTTTCACAAGGGCAATTCGTTCAATTTATAAATTAAGTCCCAGACACTCCCTCAGAGAAAAATTAAAAGAGATTAATATAATGACTGTGCCTTCTCAGTATATTTATGAGAATCTTTTGTATGCACATAAAAATATTAATCTGTTTAAAAAATACAGTGATATCCATAGTATAAATACTAGGAACAAACACAGATTTGTTGTTCCTACAACCAGGCTCAAGAAAATAGGTGGCTCGTTTAGATGTCAATGTATACATTTTTATAATAAACTTCCTAGCCACATTCAAGAACTAAGCCTTAATAAATTCAAATCTTTTATAAAAAGGAAACTATGCCAGAAAGCCTATTATACTGTCAAATACTTTATTGAGGACAAAAAGGCTTGGGAGTGAGCTGTTCCAATAAATTTACACAGGGAATGTTGATTTATTTTATTGTTTTTTGCTAACTATTGTACTTTTAATCTTTGCTATAAGTATCTATAACTTTTTACATATACAATGACATGAGTATTTACTGTATAAAGTATTATATTATTTTAATTGTTGTGAATGGGAGGACTACGTGGGTCATTGTTCCAGTTTTAATCATGTTCTGGCAGTTTGAGTAGTTTATGTGGCCTACCCAAATGTCCTCTCTTTGGTATTGTTCGTCGAATCGTTGAGCTCCTTAAGTTCTGAGTCGAGCTGCACGGTTACTGACAAATGCGTGCACTGTCTGGACAGGTCCACTCAATCTGTGTGGTTCTTTTCTCAAAAGTCCATTTCAGACACCAATCTGCATGGTCCTCAATGATTTTGTCCGGATTTTTATATACACATTGACATTAATTAATTTTATATACATATACTATGACAAGATTATTTACTTTGTAAAGTTTATGCTATTATTTTTAACTATTGTGAATGTGAGAACTATGTTGGTCATTGCTTTTTTTCTTTGTATTTTTACCCTTAGTGTAATCATGATCTGGCAGTTTGAGTAACTTGTGCGGCCTACTCAAATGTCCTTTCTTTGGTATTGTTCGTCGAATCGTTGAGCTCCTTAAGTTCTGAGTTGAGCTGCACGGTTGCTGACAATTGCGTGCACTGACTGGACAGGTCCACTCAATCTGTGTGGTTCTTTCCTCAAAAGACCATTTCAGACGATTTACATAGCCTTCACATGATCTGACCAAGATTCTGTCTGGACTTTAAAAGAGACTGTGACCTCTGAGTTTGTTTCGGCCTTTCTTCTCAGAGTAGTCAGATAGGAAACGCCGACCTCAACTAGTTTAAAAAAAAAAATATGATTGACGTGTAAAAGTGTTTGTAAAAACCTACTTACAGAAATAAAATCATTTATCATTTATCCAATACCTATATATCGGACGGCACTGAATCTATATATCAGGTATCCGCGTACCTGTAGCGAATATAGCGCGATGAGGCACAGAACAACACACTATACCGAATAATACCGATATCGTATTGCATCATCTATGATGCATGTTTTTTTCGGGGGTAGGTGTAGAAAAGTTAATACACAACTTCATAAATCTTTTTTAATTTAAATTATTTATTAAGTATTTTATTTGTTTTTGAGAACGATATTTGTTGCATAAACCGCTAAATAAGCAGCACTTACATTGGTGAAACATTCCATGTAACACAAGCACATACACTGCACCACCTGCCAGTTTCTCACTAGTACTTCATAGCCACTGTGAGTTACACGTTACATAATGTCATCTCAACTGGATGATATCCAATCGGCCCAGAAGAACCTCGAGGAGTGCTTCCTTAAGAAGATGGGTGAGCTTGAGGCACAGATCCAATGTGCAGGACCCGCAAAAGACACCGTCGCAAAAATTGCTGAAGAGTTCCGGTCCTTTCGAGAGCTAATGTTTGGCGTGCTGGGACTTCTCAGGAAGCAGATTTTGGAGTGCTCTAGAGTGGTAGATGCACTGGAGACAAGATCTCGTCGGAAAGCTCTCAATTTCACTGGGTTTACCGAAGCGGAGAGAAAGGATTGCAAGACTCTTGTGTTGGACGTTCTGAAGAACAAACTTGCACTGCCTGACATCACTGCATCCTCCATTAAAGTTTGTCACAGACTTGGAACAACCAGCAAAGGTCCTACCACTAGCAGACCTATATTGGTAAGGTTCTCCAATGTTGACCTGAAGTCCAGTGTTTGGAAGGCAAAGTCTGCATTGAAGGGCTCTACGGTCACAGTCAAGGAGTTCTTAACCCGGTCTAGGCAAACTGTATTCAGCAGAGCGCGCCTGCACTTCGGGATGCCGGCATGCTGGACTCAGGACGGGATTATTATCATCAGATCCCCCGATGGAACACGGCATAAGATTTGTTCTTTAGAGGAACTCAATCCATTGTTGGCTAAGTACCCTAAGAAGCCCGGGGAATGATCTGGAACTGGAGGCAAGTCTGACAGTGGAGTACGTAAAGTGTAGTGTTGTGGTTCTCCAACATATCAGTTATTGTGCTTGGGACGTCAATTCACGTAATATTTGTATTTATCGTACGTATCTACCTGTTTACTATTTCTTTTATTTCAATCGTTAAAACTACTCAAATCACAATATGTTGGTAATTTGCCAAAATAATTTAATAGAAACAATTTGTCATTGTTTGTCATGTCACTGTCACCTGTCAATATTGAATTTGCATAAAGTTTGACGTCCCATTTTCCTAGCTACACGTTTTGTTGTGCTTCGTTAATTGCGTTTCGTTTCTGCTCGTGTAACTTTGTCATGTTTCGTTTTGTTGTTTGCTTGTTCATAATTTTTTGTTTTTTCTTGGTTTTACTGTTTGTCAAGCTGTTTCCTCTTCTCATTATGATGTTTATTATTGTTTTTTTTTTAATATTATCAATACTACTGTACAGTACTACAGGGATCTTTTGGAGTTTGAATAACTGACGATTTTGATGAAAAAGTCACATTAGTTATGATTTTGGCCACGCTCCAAGATATCCATGTACAACTATACTGGTGCTGCTGGTGGGTGGTGCATAGATAGATAGTGGTTTTGCAATTAAAGCAAAAGCAATCGTAGCTATAGTTAATTTGCATATTTATTGGTTATATTTTATATTTATATTATTTTTATTTTATGTTATCTGATGATGATTCTTTTTACTCTGCCATTGATTCCTCTAGCTCATCCGCTAATGCATGTTTCAGCTCTGTGACTGACACACTTGGTGACTTTGTGCGCCGAAGCTTCAGCCAACAGAAAGGTCATTTGTTAAATGTTTGTCATATAAACGCGCAAAGTGTTCCAAGTCACTACAGTGATTTGTTGGACACCTTCACTGACACCAATGTCCATGCCGTTCTGGTTTCTGAGAGTTGGCTCAAACCTCATCTTCTCTCCACCACCTACTCTCTCCCAGGTTTCACTCTCGTCCGCAATGGTAGAATTGGAAAGGGAGGGGGAGGTATGGCTATCTACCTTCGTAGCGATTTTCCTTTTAAAATCATTGCCTCATCTCCCTCACAATACCATGCTTCCGCTGAGTATCTCTTTTTGGAGGTCTACGTCAGGGGCGTCAAGACCCTTCTTGGTGCTGTCTATTGTCCACCCGCCGTTGACTATTTTACCAACCCCGAATTGGCACTTGAATCCGTAGGTTCAGAGTATGCACATTGCGTCATCATGGGTGATTTCAACACTGACCTTGCCCATCATACTCCCCGATCCCGTAAACTCCTTCACATCATTGAATCCGCGTCTTCATGTACTTTCACTGCAACCTACCCATTTTAACATCTCAGGCGATGACACTTGGCTCGACTTAATCCTCACAGCCGCACCCTCCCTTGTTCCCTCTCATGGTCAGTGTCCCGCGCCTGGATTTTCTCATCATGACCTAATTTTCCTCTCATATGTCCTAAAACCACCTAAACCTATCCCAAAAGTTCTGCACATGCGGTGTTTTGCGCGCATGGACGTTGAGAAGCTTCGTCAGGATGCGTCAGACCTCAGTTGGGAAAACTTGGCAACGGCGACAGCTGTAGATGAAAAACTGCGTATTTTCAATCAGACGGTCCTTGCTCTCTATGACAAACACGCTCCTGTTAAGCAGATTAAGCTTCGGCGTCCTCCTGCTCCTTGGATGACGACAGGTGTTCGTATGGCGATGAGGAGCAGGGATCGGGCCTTTCGTAAATTTAAAAGGGATCGCAGTGAAGAAAATCGGAACTTTTTCAAAGCTGCTAGAAATCGGTGTAATCAGATGATACGCAACGCTAAACGCCGCCATATTCTCGAGAATATATCTTTTTCTTCACCTGCTGATATCTGGAAATTCCTTGGTACTCTTGGTATCGGCAGACCACGGCATGTGGATTTTCCTAATACAATAGGCCTTGATGATATCAACCGTCACTTCACAACCACTTGTCATTTGGATTCCCAAATATTGTCCCAGACGGTTGATTTCATTAATGGCCTAGCGAGTCCCATCATAGAACCATTTCACTTCTTTCCGGTGACCTTGGACGAAATTAAAAAGATCATCCTGTCTATAAAATCCAAGGCTGTGGGTTACGACGGCATCAGTCGTACTATGGTCGTTTGGATCCTCGATAGCCTTCTCCCTCCAATTACCCACATCATTAACTTTTCCCTTGATTCCGGACAATTCCCATCCCTGTGGCGTATGGCCTATGTCCGCCCACTCCCTAAAACTTCAAATCCCTCCCTTCCCAGTCATTTTCGACCCATTTCCATTCTCCCATTCCTGTCTAAAGTGCTTGAGGCCTGCGTACACAAGCAGTTTGCGGGGTTTGTTCATCGGAACAACCTCGTTAGCTCTTTTCAGTCTGGGTTCAGGCCTGGGCATAGTACAGCCTCCGCTCTCCTTAAAGTGACTGGTGACATTAGAAAAGCCATGGAGGATACCAAAGTTACCGTTTTGGTATTAATTGATTTCTCCATACGTCACTGCGCCTGCCAAATTCCATATGTGCATTTTTTAATTTTTAGTTTTTTGCACTAAACAAAATTTCCGTTTCATTCTCTATGTGTTGATAAAATCCTTTTTGTGATATTCGAACTAGAAACAAGCTTAACAAATTCCATATGTATTTTGACCGTTACGAAAAAATACGTATGTGCAGAAATGCACTTAAAGGATTTGTGTTCAATCTTCAGTCGCCCGCCGACTGTTAGAGATGTGAGCGTTGTGGTGTAAACTTTATAAATAAGTTTATAGGAGTCAAAACATAGTAAAATTGGTAAGTTCATATTTAATTTACTTCGTAGTTGTTGTTTGTCATATAATCTCCTCAAGTTTTAGTTAAATAATTATTCATAACTTGTAATTTTATAAATAATGTTCAAACCTAAAGGAGAACGGGCATTTTGGTACTCGCTCCAATAGCAATCATTGTGGTGTCATTGGATAGGTCTTTTAATCAGGAAAAATATTTACTATGGCGACTTGTCCCAAATCCTTGTCCGAAAACCACGGGAAGCCCCCAGAGTTTAGTTGATATCATAATTACAAATTCGAAAAATAGCAATGTAAAAATACATTATTTAAAACGAGAAATGTATAGTGTTACTATTCATGCATAATTATATCGTGATATGATATGATAATGGTGATGACTTTTGAAGACTTTTGAAATTATGTTTTTTTACTTATAATAAGTAGTATTACTTTTAAGATTTCTGTTTTTTGTTACTATGGTGACTATAGACCTCGGGGATAGGGAACCAGCCGCGGGGTGGGGCGGGCGGTGCGCAGTGTCAGTTGACAGCCTTTTGTGCCGCGTCAACGTCATTCAACATCGATTATATAATCGATGTTTTGGGACCATACGCTGCCACTAAGACCGATGCGAACATCATGAGCGACATAATGAATGATGGAGAAAACCCATTACATTGCTTTCTTCAACCGAACGATGTCTTCATATTAGATCGCGGCTTCCGGGACAGCTTAGATGCTATCGAAGCATGTGGATATTGTTACATTTAAGCTTTTATCCCTCTAGAGGTAATGGAACTCAAGCCCAGATGCAAGGTGGTTAGGTATTAGAAGGTAAGGAAACTACAAACTGTTGGTAACAACATATATTTATTAAAATAAAATAAAACCCTAATTACATTAGGTGGGTGACGATAAATGTCACCCAATATGCCAGCCAGCTTAAGGTTCGGTAATAGAACTATGGTCGTGGGGGGTTGGAGATAAACCCAGTACTGTTCCTATTTTTTTTTTAATTAAAAACTTATACTAGAATCTTCCAGTTATGATGTGTAGTTGAATTAGTAAATGAATGGGCGCCAGGGACTATAAGTCCCAGATCCCGGAGCCGACGAAGATGTTGAATTGACTTCCAGATAAGCCGGTAGGCAGGTGTCGAACCCGGGGTCTTATATTAGATATTGAACACTGGCTTCCTACTAGGGAAACCTGTCTGGTAATAAACCGGTTCTGACCGGAACCGTTTATAAATTAAAATGATATATATCAAAAAAAAAAAAACCGTCCCGCCTGCGCTATCGCTAGACGGACTCTGCCAGCCGCACAGTCGCTTCCGCTCGAGGCTTCTGGCCGACTCGAGGAATGGGTCTCGCGTCCAGGCTCCAGACACTCCTCTAGATCCTGGCGGCGAGACGAATCTCGCGAGGTGCCTCTCCTGGAATCGACAATACGGAGACCTCATAATACAAGGGGAAACTAAATTACTTTTCTTGACGTTTTAGAGAAGGGACCGAGCTTGGAAATCTAGGAGGCTAAAACATTAGCCGGTTATCATGGCGTGGTGGAAAAATAAGAATGAGGATAACCCACGTGGCGTCTACCAACTCCGTAACAAAGGCTCATTGGGTTCCCTTGAACTATACTTTAATACCGAGGTCAACACTGAGGAATTTTCCATGGCCTATCTATGGTAAATAGTCAGCGGTTCCAATACTCACGGTTGATGAAGGAGGGAATCACTTGACTGCAAGACTCTCGACTGGCTAGATATCAATGCGGCTCTGCGCAATTTGGAATCCTGTAATAAATATCCATAGATCACGTCAGTATTGTTTTAACAACAAGGGAAGACCACTCACAGACTCTAATAGACCAAACTCCTCACCTTTTAAAACATGGAATAAGGTTTGTATTAACCTCAAGCGTGTTCACATCACCGGCAATTAGACGCCATCTCCCATCAATCATTCAGTCATAGATCACAACCGATATTGGACGGAACATTCATAAAATCTCCCTTGACTCGGGTAAAATTCATCTAAGATCACGGACGTTAAATATTGAACTTAAGACACAAACTTCTTGAAAATCACCGACAACTGTCCAACATGACGTTTAAACGCTGAAACAATCCGAACTTCCAAGACTCAGACCAAATAACAAATGATTAACGTAATTTCTAATACTAAAAATTATCCTGTTGGCTAATTTTCCCAGGTTTGCTAATTATCTCAGCAAAATAAAAAAACACAGCTTACCACACTGGATCCCAGTCAATCCACAGATTAATTATGGATTTTGGGACAGAACTTTCTAGAGAAAAGTCTATATTGAAAAAATTATTTAATTTCCGTTATCCGGTTAATAAGTTTATTATGAACTTTTACCAAAAGCTGAAAATTATTAAGGATTGGACTTTACAATATTATTTCGATGGTTACCAATCAAATGTTATAATTAACTCGTATCGATTAAAACTACAACTGTGAATCGGCGACCACTAGGTGTCGCCTCTAACTGTCAAAACTGACATTCAACCGAATGACAATTGGAATGTAAACATTCAGAACGCTATTACTATTTTTGATCTAATTTAATAAGTAAACCTATTTAATAAGGTTTTGAAAAGTGTTTTATCGTGAAAGTGTTACCAAAGAGTTCTGTGACGAAATACAGTTGAAGGAATGAATCCTTCTATCAATTGCAAGTCAAAGACAGTTGCACAAATTACAATGAAATATTTTACTAGGAAACAACACAATTTACTACGTATGTTTACAGGCAATTGCTTTTTTATTTATTAGGTAAGTAGCTGTGTAATACCAACCAGTGGTAGCTACAAAAAATACAACGTAACAGTACCTCCCCAACCACCAGAGATTTGACCGACTAGGGCAAATCTCGACGCTGGCCCTCCAGCGTCAAAGCAGACTCTAAAGGACGCGAACAAAAATCTACAATGTTCACGCCAGAAAACAGGAACTGAAAAAGAAAAGAAAAAATAATGTAGAAGCCGGTGTACGATTTCTATATATATATATACAACAGCAATACTATATTCATGTTACACTTCAAGTTTAGAGTAACAGACCGCTCTATTAGGCGACATTGTAGTAGGCTTTGGTTGTCGGGTCTACAATTCCGCCCGTGTTTTTTGGCTTATTTTTTATTATCCATGTAACATGTGAAATATATTATATATGTTACTTCTTGAGCGAGTCTAATCCATTTACAAACATGAAAAAGACAAGCTTCAAAGAGAGTAGAAATGTGTGAAATATATTATATATGTTACTTCTTGAGCGAGTCTAATCCATTTACAAACATGAAAAAGACAAGCTTCAAAGAGAGTAGAAATGTGTGAAATATATTATATATGTTACTTCTTGAGCGAGTCTAATCCATTTACAAACATGAAAAAGACAAGCTTCAAAGATAGTAGAAATGTGTGAAATATATTACCTATATATGTTACTACTTGAGCGAGTCTAATCCATTTACAAACATGAAAAAGACAAGCTTCAAAGAGAGTACAAATTGGTAAATATCTGCTGAAGTAGTAACATCCTAGTCTGACCTACTATAATTATATAGGAGAGACCAATTCACTAAATCGTACACCACCCTTTATATCCCATTCCTGACGGTGCTGACCGCCGAGAATAATGCTGAGCTGGTACAAAAATAATACATCAAAAGAAATTAAATTAAATGCTACCTACAAACTAATGAAAATTGGCTAACCGACTTCCCTTAATGGAAAGTGACGGTTATTCGCCCCGTACATTAAAAATACCATTTATAAACGTTTTCCATCAATGCAGCCTACACGCCCGCCATTATGGCCTCCAATCTCAGGACTATCTTAATGCTGCCTTACCAGCTGTCCGGAGGTTTTTACACTCTTCAAGGGTGTCAATCCTGTAACAACAACAGACCAAGAACAATTTTTTTTAACCATCGGCTTAACCAATGACTAAAAATATAGTTCACCAACGTGTACACCGTTAGAACCTGTATAACACTACGAAAAAATAGCAATTTGAGTGCGGTTAGGCACCATAGCCACCGACCAACAATAACGAATTATAACTGTGAGACACAGTTTAAAATCTCAACATCGCTAAAGATGCAAGAATAAAAAGAAGAATGCTGTGATCGGCACAACTCCACCAATCTTCCGAGCACAAACACCTTCGAAAATAAATGCATATTGTGATCGGCTCAACATCACCAACTTCCCGAGCACAATAGCAGAACAAGAAAATGCATCCTGTGATCGGCACAACACTACTAACCTTCCGAGCACAGAAGCATAAACTACGAAATCCGGTTAAAAATGTACCGAGATCCGTAATAAATATAAAGAAGAATGTCGTGATCGGCACAACTCCACCAATCTTCCGAGCACAAACACCTTCGAAAATAAATGCATATTGTGATCGGCTCAACACCACCAACTTCCCGAGCACAATAGCAGAACAAGAAAATGCATCCTGTGATCGGCACAACACTACTAACCTTCCGAGCACAGAAGCATAAACTACGAAATCCGGTTAAAAATGTACCGAGATCCGTAATAAATATAAAGAAGTTTTATACAATAATGCATACATAAAAATCGTATGCACGCCTGTACAAAAATATATATACCTGGTGTCGTTTCATTGTGTAAATTTTAAATTATGTAAAGTAAACTGAACTGAAAACTGGCTGTCACAATTAACAATCTCATACAATGTGTAAATAATATTATGTATAGTAAACGCAGTTACTATATTTGCAGTAGCGTAGTTTGAATTATAATACAGGCTTTATTTTCTAAGGACAATAATCCTTCCATTAAACAACACAGGTTAAAAAAAATTGTAAAATGTAAAGCAGTAATATTGTAAAAATTATGTAAAAGTAAATAAAAGTGTATAAAACAGTACAAACATATAAACATGAACACGTTAACAAAGGATTCCCGCGCGACGGTTTTTTTTTCTTAATAATTAGATGACTTAGAAGGTTTTAGAAACAGTACTCTGGCTTTTAAGGTACAGCAATAGACGTAACCTCTATCTCCAACCAATACACACGTTGGTCGCCACTGTTACATTTAAGCTTTTATCCCTCTAGAGGTAATGGAACTCAAGCCCAGATGCAAGGTGGTTAGGTATTAGAAGGTAAGGAAACTACAAACTGTTGGTAACAACATATATTTATTAAAATAAAATAAAACCCTAATTACATTAGGTGGGTGACGATAAATGTCACCCAATATGCCAGCCAGCTTAAGGTTCGGTAATAGAACTATGGTCGTGGGGGGTTGGAGATAAACCCAGTACTGTTCCTATTTTTTTTTTAATTAAAAACTTATACTAGAATCTTCCAGTTATGATGTGTAGTTGAATTAGTAAATGAATGGGCGCCAGGGACTATAAGTCCCAGATCCCGGAGCCGACGAAGATGTTGAATTGACTTCCAGATAAGCCGGTAGGCAGGTGTCGAACCCGGGGTCTTATATTAGATATTGAACACTGGCTTCCTACTAGGGAAACCTGTCTGGTAATATACCGGTTCTGACCGGAACCGTTTATAAATTAAAATGATATATATCAAAAAAAAAAAACCGTCCCGCCTGCGCTATCGCTAGACGGACTCTGCCAGCCGCACAGTCGCTTCCGCTCGAGGCTTCTGGCCGACTCGAGGAATGGGTCTCGCGTCCAGGCTCCAGACACTCCTCTAGATCCTGGCGGCGAGACGAATCTCGCGAGGTGCCTCTCCTGGAATCGACAATACGGAGACCTCATAATACAAGGGGAAACTAAATTACTTTTCTTGACGTTTTAGAGAAGGGACCGAGCTTGGAAATCTAGGAGGCTAAAACATTAGCCGGTTATCATGGCGTGGTGGAAAAATAAGAATGAGGATAACCCACGTGGCGTCTACCAACTCCGTAACAAAGGCTCATTGGGTTCCCTTGAACTATACTTTAATACCGAGGTCAACACTGAGGAATTTTCCATGGCCTATCTATGGTAAATAGTCAGCGGTTCCAATACTCACGGTTGATGAAGGAGGGAATCACTTGACTGCAAGACTCTCGACTGGCTAGATATCAATGCGGCTCTGCGCAATTTGGAATCCTGTAATAAATATCCATAGATCACGTCAGTATTGTTTTAACAACAAGGGAAGACCACTCACAGACTCTAATAGACCAAACTCCTCACCTTTTAAAACATGGAATAAGGTTTGTATTAACCTCAAGCGTGTTCACATCACCGGCAATTAGACGCCATCTCCCATCAATCATTCAGTCATAGATCACAACCGATATTGGACGGAACATTCATAAAATCTCCCTTGACTCGGGTAAAATTCATCTAAGATCACGGACGTTAAATATTGAACTTAAGACACAAACTTCTTGAAAATCACCGACAACTGTCCAACATGACGTTTAAACGCTGAAACAATCCGAACTTCCAAGACTCAGACCAAATAACAAATGATTAACGTAATTTCTAATACTAAAAATTATCCTGTTGGCTAATTTTCCCAGGTTTGCTAATTATCTCAGCAAAATAAAAAAACACAGCTTACCACACTGGATCCCAGTCAATCCACAGATTAATTATGGATTTTGGGACAGAACTTTCTAGAGAAAAGTCTATATTGAAAAAATTATTTAATTTCCGTTATCCGGTTAATTAGTTTATTATGAACTTTTACCAAAAGCTGAAAATTATTAAGGATTGGACTTTACAATATTATTTCGATGGTTACCAATCAAATGTTATAATTAACTCGTATCGATTAAAACTACAACTGTGAATCGGCGACCACTAGGTGTCGCCTCTAACTGTCAAAACTGACATTCAACCGAATGACAATTGGAATGTAAACATTCAGAACGCTATTACTATTTTTGATCTAATTTAATAAGTAAACCTATTTAATAAGGTTTTGAAAAGTGTTTTATCGTGAAAGTGTTACCAAAGAGTTCTGTGACGAAATACAGTTGAAGGAATGAATCCTTCTATCAATTGCAAGTCAAAGACAGTTGCACAAATTACAATGAAATATTTTACTAGGAAACAACACAATTTACTACGTATGTTTACAGGCAATTGCTTTTTTATTTATTAGGTAAGTAGCTGTGTAATACCAACCAGTGGTAGCTACAAAAAATACAACGTAACAGTACCTCCCCAACCACCAGAGATTTGACCGACTAGGGCAAATCTCGACGCTGGCCCTCCAGCGTCAAAGCAGACTCTAAAGGACGCGAACAAAAATCTACAATGTTCACGCCAGAAAACAGGAACTGAAAAAGAAAAGAAAAAATAATGTAGAAGCCGGTGTACGATTTCTATATATATATATACAACAGCAATACTATATTCATGTTACACTTCAAGTTTAGAGTAACAGACCGCTCTATTAGGCGACATTGTAGTAGGCTTTGGTTGTCGGGTCTACAATTCCGCCCGTGTTTTTTGGCTTATTTTTTATTATCCATGTAACATGTGAAATATATTATATATGTTACTTCTTGAGCGAGTCTAATCCATTTACAAACATGAAAAAGACAAGCTTCAAAGAGAGTAGAAATGTGTGAAATATATTATATATGTTACTTCTTGAGCGAGTCTAATCCATTTACAAACATGAAAAAGACAAGCTTCAAAGAGAGTAGAAATGTGTGAAATATATTATATATGTTACTTCTTGAGCGAGTCTAATCCATTTACAAACATGAAAAAGACAAGCTTCAAAGATAGTAGAAATGTGTGAAATATATTACCTATATATGTTACTACTTGAGCGAGTCTAATCCATTTACAAACATGAAAAAGACAAGCTTCAAAGAGAGTACAAATTGGTAAATATCTGCTGAAGTAGTAACATCCTAGTCTGACCTACTATAATTATATAGGAGAGACCAATTCACTAAATCGTACACCACCCTTTATATCCCATTCCTGACGGTGCTGACCGCCGAGAATAATGCTGAGCTGGTACAAAAATAATACATCAAAAGAAATTAAATTAAATGCTACCTACAAACTAATGAAAATTGGCTAACCGACTTCCCTTAATGGAAAGTGACGGTTATTCGCCCCGTACATTAAAAATACCATTTATAAACGTTTTCCATCAATGCAGCCTACACGCCCGCCATTATGGCCTCCAATCTCAGGACTATCTTAATGCTGCCTTACCAGCTGTCCGGAGGTTTTTACACTCTTCAAGGGTGTCAATCCTGTAACAACAACAGACCAAGAACAATTTTTTTTAACCATCGGCTTAACCAATGACTAAAAATATAGTTCACCAACGTGTACACCGTTAGAACCTGTATAACACTACGAAAAAATAGCAATTTGAGTGCGGTTAGGCACCATAGCCACCGACCAACAATAACGAATTATAACTGTGAGACACAGTTTAAAATCTCAACATCGCTAAAGATGCAAGAATAAAAAGAAGAATGCTGTGATCGGCACAACTCCACCAATCTTCCGAGCACAAACACCTTCGAAAATAAATGCATATTGTGATCGGCTCAACATCACCAACTTCCCGAGCACAATAGCAGAACAAGAAAATGCATCCTGTGATCGGCACAACACTACTAACCTTCCGAGCACAGAAGCATAAACTACGAAATCCGGTTAAAAATGTACCGAGATCCGTAATAAATATAAAGAAGAATGTCGTGATCGGCACAACTCCACCAATCTTCCGAGCACAAACACCTTCGAAAATAAATGCATATTGTGATCGGCTCAACACCACCAACTTCCCGAGCACAATAGCAGAACAAGAAAATGCATCCTGTGATCGGCACAACACTACTAACCTTCCGAGCACAGAAGCATAAACTACGAAATCCGGTTAAAAATGTACCGAGATCCGTAATAAATATAAAGAAGTTTTATACAATAATGCATACATAAAAATCGTATGCACGCCTGTACAAAAATATATATACCTGGTGTCGTTTCATTGTGTAAATTTTAAATTATGTAAAGTAAACTGAACTGAAAACTGGCTGTCACAATTAACAATCTCATACAATGTGTAAATAATATTATGTATAGTAAACGCAGTTACTATATTTGCAGTAGCGTAGTTTGAATTATAATACAGGCTTTATTTTCTAAGGACAATAATCCTTCCATTAAACAACACAGGTTAAAAAAAATTGTAAAATGTATAGCAGTAATATTGTAAAAATTATGTAAAAGTAAATAAAAGTGTATAAAACAGTACAAACATATAAACATGAACACGTTAACAAAGGATTCCCGCGCGACGGTTTTTTTTTCTTAATAATTAGATGACTTAGAAGGTTTTAGAAACAGTACTCTGGCTTTTAAGGTACAGCAATAGACGTAACCTCTATCTCCAACCAATACACACGTTGGTCGCCACTGTTACATTTAAGCTTTTATCCCTCTAGAGGTAATGGAACTCAAGCCCAGATGCAAGGTGGTTAGGTATTAGAAGGTAAGGAAACTACAAACTGTTGGTAACAACATATATTTATTAAAATAAAATAAAACCCTAATTACATTAGGTGGGTGACGATAAATGTCACCCAATATGCCAGCCAGCTTAAGGTTCGGTAATAGAACTATGGTCGTGGGGGGTTGGAGATAAACCCAGTACTGTTCCTATTTTTTTTTTAATTAAAAACTTATACTAGAATCTTCCAGTTATGATGTGTAGTTGAATTAGTAAATGAATGGGCGCCAGGGACTATAAGTCCCAGATCCCGGAGCCGACGAAGATGTTGAATTGACTTCCAGATAAGCCGGTAGGCAGGTGTCGAACCCGGGGTCTTATATTAGATATTGAACACTGGCTTCCTACTAGGGAAACCTGTCTGGTAATAAACCGGTTCTGACCGGAACCGTTTATAAATTAAAATGATATATATCAAAAAAAAAAAAACCGTCCCGCCTGCGCTATCGCTAGACGGACTCTGCCAGCCGCACAGTCGCTTCCGCTCGAGGCTTCTGGCCGACTCGAGGAATGGGTCTCGCGTCCAGGCTCCAGACACTCCTCTAGATCCTGGCGGCGAGACGAATCTCGCGAGGTGCCTCTCCTGGAATCGACAATACGGAGACCTCATAATACAAGGGGAAACTAAATTACTTTTCTTGACGTTTTAGAGAAGGGACCGAGCTTGGAAATCTAGGAGGCTAAAACATTAGCCGGTTATCATGGCGTGGTGGAAAAATAAGAATGAGGATAACCCACGTGGCGTCTACCAACTCCGTAACAAAGGCTCATTGGGTTCCCTTGAACTATACTTTAATACCGAGGTCAACACTGAGGAATTTTCCATGGCCTATCTATGGTAAATAGTCAGCGGTTCCAATACTCACGGTTGATGAAGGAGGGAATCACTTGACTGCAAGACTCTCGACTGGCTAGATATCAATGCGGCTCTGCGCAATTTGGAATCCTGTAATAAATATCCATAGATCACGTCAGTATTGTTTTAACAACAAGGGAAGACCACTCACAGACTCTAATAGACCAAACTCCTCACCTTTTAAAACATGGAATAAGGTTTGTATTAACCTCAAGCGTGTTCACATCATGCCCTGGTAACTTAGAACATTTTTTTTTTATTGTGAAAAGTGCCATCTATCTGCTACACTTAGAACTTTTTATTACAGTGTTACCACTTTTTTTTGCTTGAAATATTTGGTACTTTACAGTAATTGTTGATTTTGCTATTTTTCTTTAATTAGTCTAGTTGCACCTAATATATGATTTAGCAACCTAGTGGAATTTATTCATAAAATAAATAACTATAATTTTGTATTTTATATGATATTTTTACGATGATAGAATCATAAGAGTAGTTTTCTGATCCTAAACGTTAGCAACACTAAGTATTTACGTCACAAGAATTTTCTCACTGGTGTGTTTACATGCCCGTGCGCATTTTTCTTGTAATTTTTGGTGTTTTTGTGCTATAACGTTGAGTTGTAGACTAATATATATTTGAGTTGAGCTTTAGTTCCTCCATATATTCCAGAAATACCGAAATTTCAGCATAAACTGTACTTTGTGAAAGTGTTTGTGATCTATAGTAGATAGGCCCTCCTTATGGACCATATATTATCTCAGTATAGTGTTATTTTACATTTTTCACAATGCCTCAAAACGTCTGCTGTGTTCCTGGGTGCCCAGTCGTAGCAAAAGATGGTAAGCGAAACTACATATAATTATGTTATAATAATTTCAACCTCAATCATGTCTCTCACTATAACATTGAATCGATTTGGATGGAGTTTTATCCATCATCATAAAATTTGGCAAGAAGTAGGAACTAACAGTACAAATTACGGAAAAAGTCCGAAAATTGGTAATCTATAGTTATATCACAGAATAAACCGATACATGCTTATATTTGTAGTTAATTTCATACAAAGTAAGTGCTTAAGCACGCAAATTTAAGTTTTCCAACTTTTATAAGTTGTTATGCTCGAGTTGCACTTGACCGGTTCATTTTACCATGACATGCTTTTTTCATGTAGTTCATACCAGCACCATACCAGAAAAAAGTAGCAGACTATAAATCACATATCAGTCAGTCCAAGTAAAGTCATTTTACTTTATTTTCAGGCATACCTCTACATTACTTTCCAAATCCTGAGAACGAGGCAGTAAAGTTTCAGAATTGGATCAAGAGTATTGGAGGTAGTATTGCGAGTCTGGATAGCAACCTTGTCTACAGAACTCAAAGAATCTGTGGTCGACACTTTCAAGATGTGTTTCTGTACCCAAAAAACAGACTTTGTAAATTGGCCGTTCCATCTCTTCATTTGAAATGGTTGTGCTATCCTTCTCGATCATTGTTTGACTACTTTGCCCAAGTGAAACACATCACTTTAGAGGTGTTAAAAACTGATGCACATTTAAAGCAAATTGTACAATATGTAAATTTAATAGTAACTCTACATATTGACTTTAATTTTCTTACATGGAAAGAACATAAAAATACATTAAATAAGTATTTATTGAATAAAAGTGTAGCATTCTTCATTATGAATTGGTGCAGTGAAGTCCGCAATGTTCTCACTGGCAAGAGCTTTTATAATTTTACTGAAGCGGATTGTAATGAGATGGACTGCATTATTCTACAGGCTCGAGAGCATTTTAATAAAAGAAAGGGAAGGAAACGAGAAAGGCAAACTGGAGTAGTACTAAATGTTTAGGAAAATAAATACATTTTTAACATAATTTTGTATTATTTCCTGACTGTTCATCTCAACCTATTCCTAACTAAATATTATTTTGATGAACAGTTCTAGAGATATTATATGTACTGATTTGACTGATTTGTATGAGGAATTATCTGCTTTATTTTCTGTGATAAAGTATTTAATTTCTTATTGCAAATTGGTCGATTCGTTACATTTGATATTTTGTGAACTATCTATGAACCTATCTATACGTACCTAGCTATTGATATATTTCGTTTAGTTCTCTGTGTAGCGTACAGATGTCGCTCAACGCTAAGAAATGATCAAACTGACAGTTGCCAGTCTATCTCAGTTTATATATATTAGTCTATGGTTCACATCACCGGCAATTAGACGCCATCTCCCATCAATCATTCAGTCATAGATCACAACCGATATTGGACGGAACATTCATAAAATCTCCCTTGACTCGGGTAAAATTCATCTAAGATCACGGACGTTAAATATTGAACTTAAGACACAAACTTCTTGAAAATCACCGACAACTGTCCAACATGACGTTTAAACGCTGAAACAATCCGAACTTCCAAGACTCAGACCAAATAACAAATGATTAACGTAATTTCTAATACTAAAAATTATCCTGTTGGCTAATTTTCCCAGGTTTGCTAATTATCTCAGCAAAATAAAAAAACACAGCTTACCACACTGGATCCCAGTCAATCCACAGATTAATTATGGATTTTGGGACAGAACTTTCTAGAGAAAAGTCTATATTGAAAAAATTATTTAATTTCCGTTATCCGGTTAATTAGTTTATTATGAACTTTTACCAAAAGCTGAAAATTATTAAGGATTGGACTTTACAATATTATTTCGATGGTTACCAATCAAATGTTAAAATTAACTCGTATCGATTAAAACTACAACTGTGAATCGGCGACCACTAGGTGTCGCCTCTAACTGTCAAAACTGACATTCAACCGAATGACAATTGGAATGTAAACATTCAGAACGCTATTACTATTTTTGATCTAATTTAATAAGTAAACCTATTTAATAAGGTTTTGAAAAGTGTTTTATCGTGAAAGTGTTACCAAAGAGTTCTGTGACGAAATACAGTTGAAGGAATGAATCCTTCTATCAATTGCAAGTCAAAGACAGTTGCACAAATTACAATGAAATATTTTACTAGGAAACAACACAATTTACTACGTATGTTTACAGGCAATTGCTTTTTTATTTATTAGGTAAGTAGCTGTGTAATACCAACCAGTGGTAGCTACAAAAAATACAACGTAACAGTACCTCCCCAACCACCAGAGATTTGACCGACTAGGGCAAATCTCGACGCTGGCCCTCCAGCGTCAAAGCAGACTCTAAAGGACGCGAACAAAAATCTACAATGTTCACGCCAGAAAACAGGAACTGAAAAAGAAAAGAAAAAATAATGTAGAAGCCGGTGTACGATTTCTATATATATATATACAACAGCAATACTATATTCATGTTACACTTCAAGTTTAGAGTAACAGACCGCTCTATTAGGCGACATTGTAGTAGGCTTTGGTTGTCGGGTCTACAATTCCGCCCGTGTTTTTTGGCTTATTTTTTATTATCCATGTAACATGTGAAATATATTATATATGTTACTTCTTGAGCGAGTCTAATCCATTTACAAACATGAAAAAGACAAGCTTCAAAGAGAGTAGAAATGTGTGAAATATATTATATATGTTACTTCTTGAGCGAGTCTAATCCATTTACAAACATGAAAAAGACAAGCTTCAAAGAGAGTAGAAATGTGTGAAATATATTATATATGTTACTTCTTGAGCGAGTCTAATCCATTTACAAACATGAAAAAGACAAGCTTCAAAGATAGTAGAAATGTGTGAAATATATTACCTATATATGTTACTACTTGAGCGAGTCTAATCCATTTACAAACATGAAAAAGACAAGCTTCAAAGAGAGTACAAATTGGTAAATATCTGCTGAAGTAGTAACGTCCTAGTCTGACCTACTATAATTATATAGGAGAGACCAATTCACTAAATCGTACACCACCCTTTATATCCCATTCCTGACGGTGCTGACCGCCGAGAATAATGCTGAGCTGGTACAAAAATAATACATCAAAAGAAATTAAATTAAATGCTACCTACAAACTAATGAAAATTGGCTAACCGACTTCCCTTAATGGAAAGTGACGGTTATTCGCCCCGTACATTAAAAATACCATTTATAAACGTTTTCCATCAATGCAGCCTACACGCCCGCCATTATGGCCTCCAATCTCAGGACTATCTTAATGCTGCCTTACCAGCTGTCCGGAGGTTTTTACACTCTTCAAGGGTGTCAATCCTGTAACAACAACAGACCAAGAACAATTTTTTTTAACCATCGGCTTAACCAATGACTAAAAATATAGTTCACCAACGTGTACACCGTTAGAACCTGTATAACACTACGAAAAAATAGCAATTTGAGTGCGGTTAGGCACCATAGCCACCGACCAACAATAACGAATTATAACTGTGAGACACAGTTTAAAATCTCAACATCGCTAAAGATGCAAGAATAAAAAGAAGAATGCTGTGATCGGCACAACTCCACCAATCTTCCGAGCACAAACACCTTCGAAAATAAATGCATATTGTGATCGGCTCAACATCACCAACTTCCCGAGCACAATAGCAGAACAAGAAAATGCATCCTGTGATCGGCACAACACTACTAACCTTCCGAGCACAGAAGCATAAACTACGAAATCCGGTTAAAAATGTACCGAGATCCGTAATAAATATAAAGAAGAATGTCGTGATCGGCACAACTCCACCAATCTTCCGAGCACAAACACCTTCGAAAATAAATGCATATTGTGATCGGCTCAACACCACCAACTTCCCGAGCACAATAGCAGAACAAGAAAATGCATCCTGTGATCGGCACAACACTACTAACCTTCCGAGCACAGAAGCATAAACTACGAAATCCGGTTAAAAATGTACCGAGATCCGTAATAAATATAAAGAAGTTTTATACAATAATGCATACATAAAAATCGTATGCACGCCTGTACAAAAATATATATACCTGGTGTCGTTTCATTGTGTAAATTTTAAATTATGTAAAGTAAACTGAACTGAAAACTGGCTGTCACAATTAACAATCTCATACAATGTGTAAATAATATTATGTATAGTAAACGCAGTTACTATATTTGCAGTAGCGTAGTTTGAATTATAATACAGGCTTTATTTTCTAAGGACAATAATCCTTCCATTAAACAACACAGGTTAAAAAAAATTGTAAAATGTATAGCAGTAATATTGTAAAAATTATGTAAAAGTAAATAAAAGTGTATAAAACAGTACAAACATATAAACATGAACACGTTAACAAAGGATTCCCGCGCGACGGTTTTTTTTTCTTAATAATTAGATGACTTAGAAGGTTTTAGAAACAGTACTCTGGCTTTTAAGGTACAGCAATAGACGTAACCTCTATCTCCAACCAATACACACGTTGGTCGCCACTGTTACATTTAAGCTTTTATCCCTCTAGAGGTAATGGAACTCAAGCCCAGATGCAAGGTGGTTAGGTATTAGAAGGTAAGGAAACTACAAACTGTTGGTAACAACATATATTTATTAAAATAAAATAAAACCCTAATTACATTAGGTGGGTGACGATAAATGTCACCCAATATGCCAGCCAGCTTAAGGTTCGGTAATAGAACTATGGTCGTGGGGGGTTGGAGATAAACCCAGTACTGTTCCTATTTTTTTTTTAATTAAAAACTTATACTAGAATCTTCCAGTTATGATGTGTAGTTGAATTAGTAAATGAATGGGCGCCAGGGACTATAAGTCCCAGATCCCGGAGCCGACGAAGATGTTGAATTGACTTCCAGATAAGCCGGTAGGCAGGTGTCGAACCCGGGGTCTTATATTAGATATTGAACACTGGCTTCCTACTAGGGAAACCTGTCTGGTAATAAAACGGTTCTGACCGGAACCGTTTATAAATTAAAATGATATATATCAAAAAAAAAAAACCGTCCCGCCTGCGCTATCGCTAGACGGACTCTGCCAGCCGCACAGTCGCTTCCGCTCGAGGCTTCTGGCCGACTCGAGGAATGGGTCTCGCGTCCAGGCTCCAGACACTCCTCTAGATCCTGGCGGCGAGACGAATCTCGCGAGGTGCCTCTCCTGGAATCGACAATACGGAGACCTCATAATACAAGGGGAAACTAAATTACTTTTCTTGACGTTTTAGAGAAGGGACCGAGCTTGGAAATCTAGGAGGCTAAAACATTAGCCGGTTATCATGGCGTGGTGGAAAAATAAGAATGAGGATAACCCACGTGGCGTCTACCAACTCCGTAACAAAGGCTCATTGGGTTCCCTTGAACTATACTTTAATACCGAGGTCAACACTGAGGAATTTTCCATGGCCTATCTATGGTAAATAGTCAGCGGTTCCAATACTCACGGTTGATGAAGGAGGGAATCACTTGACTGCAAGACTCTCGACTGGCTAGATATCAATGCGGCTCTGCGCAATTTGGAATCCTGTAATAAATATCCATAGATCACGTCAGTATTGTTTTAACAACAAGGGAAGACCACTCACAGACTCTAATAGACCAAACTCCTCACCTTTTAAAACATGGAATAAGGTTTGTATTAACCTCAAGCGTGTTCACATCACCGGCAATTAGACGCCATCTCCCATCAATCATTCAGTCATAGATCACAACCGATATTGGACGGAACATTCATAAAATCTCCCTTGACTCGGGTAAAATTCATCTAAGATCACGGACGTTAAATATTGAACTTAAGACACAAACTTCTTGAAAATCACCGACAACTGTCCAACATGACGTTTAAACGCTGAAACAATCCGAACTTCCAAGACTCAGACCAAATAACAAATGATTAACGTAATTTCTAATACTAAAAATTATCCTGTTGGCTAATTTTCCCAGGTTTGCTAATTATCTCAGCAAAATAAAAAAACACAGCTTACCACACTGGATCCCAGTCAATCCACAGATTAATTATGGATTTTGGGACAGAACTTTCTAGAGAAAAGTCTATATTGAAAAAATTATTTAATTTCCGTTATCCGGTTAATTAGTTTATTATGAACTTTTACCAAAAGCTGAAAATTATTAAGGATTGGACTTTACAATATTATTTCGATGGTTACCAATCAAATGTTAAAATTAACTCGTATCGATTAAAACTACAACTGTGAATCGGCGACCACTAGGTGTCGCCTCTAACTGTCAAAACTGACATTCAACCGAATGACAATTGGAATGTAAACATTCAGAACGCTATTACTATTTTTGATCTAATTTAATAAGTAAACCTATTTAATAAGGTTTTGAAAAGTGTTTTATCGTGAAAGTGTTACCAAAGAGTTCTGTGACGAAATACAGTTGAAGGAATGAATCCTTCTATCAATTGCAAGTCAAAGACAGTTGCACAAATTACAATGAAATATTTTACTAGGAAACAACACAATTTACTACGTATGTTTACAGGCTTTTTTATTTATTAGGTAAGTAGCTGTGTAAAACCAACCAGTGGTAGCTACAAAAAATACAACGTAACAATATGAATCTTACGTTCCACCATCTAAAGACATATGGGAGACACAGCTAACTACTGAGCAAGGTAATGAAGCTCGATCAGTTACATTATGCCGGTGGGTAGTGGAAGTGGTGAACGGGAGGTTCAAACGAGATTTCAAGCTTTTGCGGCAAAAATATTTTAATAAAACACTACCAAAAATGTTCATTGATTTTAAGATCGCCGCAGCTATGTTAAATAACTTCCACATACCCATCGATAATAACCACGGAATACTGTTTTTTCTATTCCGTGATAATAACATTCACGCAGAGGCCTTCCTGAACATTATAAGGGAGAAAATATATTCACCGAATCTACTTTATGGTTATGTAGAAAGAAAACGTTTGAATAGCCGAAGAGCGAATTTTCAAAGAATAGAAAGTCACGAAATACAGAATTTCCCACTACTGACGAAAGAACAGATTATTTTACTTTCTTTGGGCACTTATCAACTGAAGCTAGCCCGATCCTACTGCACGGAGCATTTATCAAATGGACTATACATTTTAGAAATATATAGAGAAAGCGCACTCCAAGATTTAAATGAATATGGCATAAACGAAGATGCTTGGCTTTTACGCGGACGCATACAGTCGCGTCACGTACGGTCAAGAACTTATTATTGTTATGTATTGGTAAAAAACAATGTTAATGAAAACGAAACCAATATCCATAACATTTTATCCAATTATTACTGCACGTGTTTGACCGGGCGACGAACAGTCGGCACTTGTGCTCATATAATTTCAATCGTGTGGTATCTAGGATATGCCAGACATGAAGGTTTCACTGCTCCTGCAGCGTTCCTCAACGATGTCATTATTGATAATAATGTTTAAAAAAATAAATAACGTTTCTTACTTTTTCTATTTGTTTTTTCTTTTTTTACCTGGGTGTTTATTCATTTTAGTACCTATTAATCAACACACATGATTCTGAACAAGACAACGATATAATATCACCTTTACCTTAACAAAAACAAAAAAAAATATTAAATTCTTAACACAAAATAACTCCGTTCCGACAGCAAATGGAGACAAGCGACTCAGTTAACATTAATCCTTGTAAAAATACCTTTCCAATGATATATATATTATGGCTATTGGGCCGAGTACCAGGCTTCATATATTTTTGCCCATGACCCTTTGTGTATCGCATCTTTATGACAATGTTAAATACAAATTACTATAGTAAATTATCTGTTGATTAGTAAGTATTTGAATATTGTCATAATAATCACACTACAATTAATAGTGTGTGATAAATGCAAAAACTTCTGAGTAGGTACGTGAGTGTAGTGAGTGACTGTGTAGGAATATTAATTATTGTGAATTATTCACGTTACTTTTTCAAGTTACTAGTACAAAGCCAGAAAATTCAAAACTATTATTATCTAAGTACCTTAAAGTGAGGAATATGTAGTTAATGTGTGTGTTTATGTTTGTTTGTATGATACCTACCTATATCTATATGTCTGAGAGGCACCGTCAAATTTACCTACACTCTTTGCCTACCTCTTTGTTTTTTGTTTCTTTAGGCGATATGGCGTTCAACCCCCATCCACGCAAACCATCGTCACGAGCGCAGATACTAGTAAATTTGGCTAAAGGAATCGGAAATGAAAATCAAAATGAAGATTTAAATACTTCCGATATGTTTATGTCCAATACTTACGATCCAACACAATGTTTGCGAACTTCAGACTTGAATCAAAATATCTCCAACACAGTAACAAATATGTACAACTTATCGTCTGAAAATATAGACATTCCTCTGTTTGAAGAATTAAAGGATGTTACGTATGAAAAACATCTGTACACATTCTTGTATTTCTAAATCTGACAGAAGCTATTTATGCGGTCTGATTTCTGAACAGAAACGGAAAGCCGTATTTGATTATTTTTGGAGCTTATCTACCTGGGATGCGAAAAAAGCTTATTTAAAAAATCTTGTTCGGCTGCATCTGATATTGAGAAGGCGTAAAACTAACTCGGAAGATAATATTATATTGTCTCAAAGACAATTGGCCTATGACTATTATTTATCAAATGATCAGAATGTTACTACAAAGGTGTGCAAAAGCTATTTTGTCAACACTTTTAATATAAATAGCGATACACTGTCAGAATGGATTAAAAAGTTGCAGGATAATACAGAGGAAGGACAGGACTTAAGATCTAAACATGAAAAACGAGCCTCGAAAATTATAAGAAACCCTGTTTCGAAAGTTATTAGATCAACTACTGTCAAAGAATGGTTGAACTTACTGAATAAAGTACCGAGTCACTATTGTCGCTCTAGCAGTAACAGAGTTTACATTGAAGATACTTTTGAATCAAAGTCTCACATATTTCGAGTTTATACAGAGTGGTGCAAGGATAACCAAAAACCAAATATTGGACGCAAACTGTTTAGTGGTACATTGGAAGAGGAAAAGATTTCTATTTTTAAGCCAAGGAAAGACCAGTGCGATGTATGCACAGCTAAAAAAGAAGGCAACATCTCAGAAGAACTGTACAACCTACACATTGAAAAAAAAAATGAAGCCTACAACGCTCATATTGATGCTCGCTCTATGAGCTCATCCGAGGTGCTCGTCCTGACTGTTGATGTCCAATCTGTTCTCCTTTGTCCAAAGATTTTGGTATCAGTTCAGTATTATAAACAAAAACTGCAGGTTCATAATCAGTCCATTTACATTAATAATAACAAAGATGTACACCTGTATGTTTGGCACGAGGGAGATGGAGGTGTTACGGCTAATGAATTTACAAGCTGCTTAATACATTTCATTAAGTCGCAATTAAACTATAAAAAAATTATAATTATCTCAGATGGGTGTTCTTATCAGAATAGAAATAAAATTCTGTCATCAGCTTTACTAAAGTTAACAAAGGAGACTGGTTTGGAGATCGAACAGATAATTTTAGAAAAAGGACATACAATGATGCAAGTGGACAGTGTCCACTCAACGTTGGAGAAAAAGTTTCGACCTCCAATCTACACACCGAGTGATTATATCAGTCGCATGAGGGAAGCAAGACCTAAGCAACCCTATCATGTTCATCATGTTGATTATACTTTCTTTATGAATTATGAGGATGATGTTTGCCTTGATTCCATTCGTCCAGGTAAAAGAGCAGGAGATCCGACTGTAAATGACATACGAGCTCTTCTGTATAAAAATGGTAGTATCTTTTACAAGTTACGCCATCCCGACGAATGGAAAATTGTACCTCAGCGACTTCGTGCCCACAACCCAACACTTGTTGTTACCCAACTGTACAACGAACCCCGAAAGATTGGTAAAACTAAATACGATAGTCTCCAGTCGTTGAAACCTTTTATGCATCGCGACTATCATGGTTTTTATGATAACCTTCATTACAAGGAGTAACTTTGAAAGTCACTTAAGTTTGATTAATTTAGAATTATAAGCGTTAATAACTTGTTTGTTTTGTAATACATTTTTATTTGTCAGTTCTTACAGAAGTTTTTGATTTATTTTATTTTATAGATTTTTTTTATTTGTTGTGTGATAAAGCACTGATGTTGCAATGGCATTATCATTTTTGTGATGTTAAAATTATAACTAAGAATTAAGTGGCCATAATAAGATCTCATTATATTTGATAATTTTTAAGGACGACTGATTATAGTTCTAGTAATTGCTTTTATTTTATTTTGTAATCTAAGAAAACACCACAAATTAATATGGCTAAGTAAAGGTTGTCTTTTTACAAATAAATATTTTGGCTTTGATTTTTCTTTGGCATCTCACAAGATAGAGCGAAGTCCTGTATCAAAACCCCCTTTTTATACAAGTTTTACTTCAAACAAAAGTTCCTTAATGATCAGGATCACTTAATGATAAACTTTAAAATAACAGAAAGTGTCACATTGCCAAATCCTTCATGTGCAATAATGCACACACATGATTTTTTTAGACGGTACTAAACCAGATAAGTGCACTCTTTGACAAAATCTAGCTCCAAAAATAAGTAATATTTGTGGCAAATTTTATATTCCTAGTATGTCTCAAATAAATGTTTTTAATATTGCATTAATAATTTTGCAGTGTTTTCGTATGTTTATTCAATAACACGTTTTTAGTTGTTTCCCAAAACCTTACAAAAATCACTTATGGAACTTGTCAGGCGCAGCGACGCAATGCCTTTAACGCCGTCAGCCATGATATTCTCCTTTCTATCCTCTCACACCTTATGGTTTCGTCCGAGGCGCTGGAATGGTTCTCTTCTTATCTTCGGGGACGTCAGCAGTCGGTTCGCGTTGATGAGAGTTCATCGAGTTGGCGTGATCTGGATGCTGGTGTTCCACAAGGCGGTATTCTTTCCCCATTGTTATTCTCCATCTTCATTAATTTCATAACTCACTGTCTTCGATGTTCGTATCATCTATATGCCGATGATCTTCAATTGTATACAGCTGAGCGGGTTGAAGATTTGTCAGACGCTATAGCAGATGTAAGTCGAGACTTAGATGCTATCAAAGAGTGGTCTGATAGTTTCGGGGTGTCTGTAAACCCCTCGAAGTGTCAGACCATTGTAATTGGAAGCTCACGCATGATGGGTAGGGTGACGCTTAGCTCTCTTCCTCCTCTTATTTTCAACGGTACCTTCATACCCATTACCCCTACTGTGAAAGATCTCGGTTTGCATCTTTACTCTACACTCAGCTGGCAACGCCAGAGGGGCAATTCCCGTATTTTTAAGACCGTTCGCATTCTAATCTCAGTCTCAATCTGTCAAAATTACAATCAATTTACATACATTTTTGACAGGTTTTTGACATTGATTGTCGCTGAGATGAGATTGCGACTTGAATTTGAACGTTTTTTAAGTACGGGAATTGGCCTGCTGGTCTCTAGTGCTGGTCAAAGGGTCAACGGTACTCTGCGATCCCTGTATCGTCTGAGGAATTTGTTGCCCGCTAAGACGAAAACCATGCTTGTGCAGACTTTGATTTTCCCTGTGATCGACTATGGTGACGTGTGTTACTTTGACTTGAATGCGGTTTTGCTGGATAAGCTCGACAGATTGCTTAACTATGGTATCCGGTTCATATTCAACCTCCGAAAATATGACCATGTGTCGAGCTATAGGTCTGAGCTCAAATGGATGTCCATTCGCCAAAGAAGAAGTTTGCGTGCTTTGACCACGCTTTTCTCCCTTCTCAACTCTCCCACTCCTCCTTCTTATCTCGTGTCTCACTTCCAATACCTATGTTCTTCTCACGCTAAGAATCTGCGTTCTTCTAACAATCTTCTTCTACTCTGTCCTTCTCATACTTCTGACTTTGTTCATTCTTCCTTTCATATTCAGTCCATTCTTCTTTGGAATGCGCTTCCTCTTGATATCAGGACGGCTACCAGTCGGTATGCATTTAAGCGGAAATTGCAGAGTTATTTTCGTAACAAATAGAGTAGAGTCATCATAACATCTCTCTTCCTTGAATTTGTATATATATATATTTATGTCAGTATATAGTATAGTAAATAGTATGTATGTTTATAGGACTTATTTGTGTATTTGTGTACGTTGTTTTGATAGTTTATTTTTTTATCATTGTTAAACATCGCTCAAAATCAATCCTTTCCTTTTCTTTCAATTAAAGCACCTGCCATCTAATCTCTTCACCACCCTTGGTTGACTGGTAGAGAATGCCTAAGGCATTAAGTCCGCCTTTGTACCTTTTGTGCGAAAAGTAATAAATAAATAAATATTCGGTTCAAACTGATTCGGGTATTTCGTTGGGGTAGAGTGGTACGGTGGTCCATGGTATCGAGTATTCCTTGCCTTGCGATGCGCGCGGGCGGGAGTGATGTAGCTGTAGATGAACGAGTGAGAGAGTGCGATACGCTAATGTCTAATACTAATTTTAAACATTATTTACAGGAGCGTAGAGTTTAATACCGCATACCTTTATTTTCTAAACACTTCCAAAACACTTGTAATTGTAAACAGGAAACCATCACGTCAAGGATTTTAAATCATAATAAATATGGCACTCTTAACAAAAATAGTTTGGAATTAATTTTACGTGACCCTTGACCTTGCCCATGATTGCACTTTGCTGTTTTAGTAGTTTTCGTGTTCTATTTTTACTTTTTAGTTACGCGTCGCGATATCTGCAGGTGACCGAATTTCTCTGCTTGCTTTCTTTACTTTCTAAAGTTAAAGTGCGTAATTGTTGTGTTTTGTGTACATAATAGGGATAATTTTCATGTTGTGTATTATTAGTGTAAATAAAATATAAATAATATTTTAAATAGTAATTAATAGGTATATTTCTAGTTATTTAAATAAAACTCTTGTCAGTGAGTAGTGACTAAGTTAGTGTTTAAAAAAATAGGTAAGAAATATGTCTCGTCCAAGTACGAGCATATTATGGGACTATTTCGACGAAAACTAATATTGTCGACAAAAAAGCAAAATGTCGTATTTGTTGCTAAATGTACAGCTACAAGGGCTCTACAGGAAATCTTAAGGCTCATTTGAAAAAAAAGCACTTAGATGCGTTTACGACAGTGACCAGGGCACAGCATGAATCTAGGCCGATTCATCAAACCAAACTCAATCTTTGGTGCAGACAGCAGAGACCGATTCTTCTGCCGGTACGTCATCATCAGCTGTTGTGAGTGCTTCTCCCGGTACGTCAACATCCGCATCCGCTGCTAGTCTTTCCATAATGCCTACACTTAGGCAACAGACAATAAGAAGTTATGGTGCTAACAGACGAATTTCGAACAAAATGAAAAAAAAAATTGATCGAGATTTAATGGTTCTATTTATAGATAGTTACCAACCGTTCTCTTTGGTTGAAGAAAGAGCTTTTAGAAAGTTTACTCGTTGGATTCCTGGCTACCAACTGCCAAGTAGGAAAACAATTTCCACTATCATGTTGCCAGCTTTGTACGACCAAACCAAAGCAGAATTAAAAATAAAATTAGGCCCGGAATGCAATAATTCCGTATGTATCACTACGGATTTATGGACTTCGAGATCCAACGAGTCGTACATAGCCGTTACTGGTCACTATATGACAGACGATTTAGAGCTAAAATGTATATTATTAGATTTTTGTAATTTTCAAGACTCCCATACCAGTGAAAATATACAAGAAATGCTCCTTAATATTGTGGCCGAATGGGGACTAACCAATAAAATAAATTTCGCGGTGTCAGATGACGCAGCTAACATCCAAAAGGCCATCAATAATATTGGATGGAAACATTATGGCTGTTTCGGCCACTCCCTGAATTTAATAGTGCAAGCTGCTCTCAGTACCATTCAGCCTCTACTGGAAAAAGTAAAAAAAGTAGTTAGGCATTATAAAACAAGTAGCACGGCGTTGGAGAAACTACTGAAGGCCCGACACGAAAAAAAGAAAAGAAAAGCCCGGCACGGCCCGAAACGGACGACAAGGCGGACTGTATCCGAAAACGTCTGATACAGGAAGTACCCCCACGCGATGGAACTCAAGTTTCCATATGGTTAGGCGCTTCGTAGAACTGGAAAAGTATTTGAGGGCCACAATGGCGGTTTAAAAAAAAGATTTACCTATTATCACAAACGAGGAATGGTTGTTGCTATCCGAGTTGATAAAAAATTTACAGCCGTTTGATCATGCCACTGAAACAATCAGTGGTGCAAAATACATGACTTGGAGCTTAGTCATTGTAATGACACGCTGCCTTTTAACAGCCTGTGATAAATTTATAATAGAGCCATTTTATGAAGTGGCAAAAGATGTCATATATCGCCTGAGAACAGGACTGGTGACAAGATTCGGCCTTATTGAAAGAAGCCGAACATTTTCTACGTGCACGTTCCTAGATCCCCGATACAAATTATCTGTATTTAGCGATCAGAATGAAGCCAGAAATACCAAGAGTCGCGTGCAGGAAATATTAGTTGCGATGATCGCTGAAGAAAGTGCATAACAGCCGTCGTCTCTGCCGCGCCGTCAGCATCGGCTGCTGGTAGCAGCAACACTGTTGATGGATTTCGGGCTATACTGGATGAAATTATAGACCAAAAGCAACATCCCGTTGGGACACCTTTGTCGAAGGCTATTAAAGAGATCGACACATATATTAATGACGATCCGCTGCCAACCTTCCACGGAAACAAATGGAGCTGCCCTCTCGAGTGGTGGCGTGTCCACAAATTCACATACCCGCATCTCGCCAAACTTGTCCAAAAATATGGAAATATAATGGCCTCATCTGTTCCCTGTGAACGAATATTTAGTAAAACGGGCCTCATCATCAGCGACCGTCGGACGCGACTATAGTATAGTTAAAATCTCGTTGCAGACTTGGTCATAAATCATAATCGGAGTAGGGATGTGCGCTAGTTGCGCGCGCTCAAGGCCATTATCGATAATTGAATCATTAAGGTTACATGGAACATGCAGAATTGCTGCAAGATGAAGACTTAAGAAAAGCACATTTATGCGAAGAGTTCATCATTCATGTGGATGATGATGACGATGACTCAGACGAAGAATTTTAATTTTCTATTTTTAGTTTTATATATACGTTCTTTTGTTTATATATTTAATATGCTTTGTAGTAAATTTGGTAATAAAATAAAATAAAAATGTGTATTTATTTCTATCACCCATTTATAAATATATAAAACTATCGAAATCACTCATCGACTGCAGTAATACACCGGTCTACGTGTGGGCGTGGCCTGCCCATAAGGCCCGTGAGTGGGAAAGAGAGCGAAACACTCGAATGATTTATGACCGAGTCTGCAGCGAGATTTTAACTATACTTTATAACCTTCAGATGCGCCTTGCAGGTCGCATCTTAGAAACCTCCATAAGTCCCCTCCCCACTCCACCGACTTTTACTCCTACTCCTTCACTGTGCACGCGGTGCGGTTGTGGAATTCACTTCCGCCTGACATTAGGGACTGCCAAACTGTTGCAGTTTTTAAAAGAAGAGTGAAAGAACACTATCTTTCCACTTCGTCATAGTTGCGTATATATTAATATTCTAGTGTTATTTATTTTAGAAGTATGTATGTATGTTTGTATGTATGTATATTCTCGTATTATTTGTTTTATTTTATTAAGTGAATTGTTTTTATGTATTTTATTTTCTCTTTTACTCTTACACACGCTGTCTACATCTCTAAATCTACTATACTATCGCAGGTATGCTGGAAGAGATTTCATTAGAAATAAGCATCACCTTTGTACCTATTTTTCTGTTATTTTCTTCTTGTCTGTTTACATAAATGGGTAAATTAATAAATAAAAATAAAACACTTTTTGAGTACCATCTCTGTCAGCGATCTGTTACGAATCAAGAAAATAGTATAGTAAACAATAATATTGGGACGCATCCTTAACTAATACACTGATAAGAGCTGTCAACTGTCCATGTCATACTTGTCATATAATTGAAGTTGACAGCCCGCTTTCTTTTTCTTCTCTACCCCTCTCTTGTAACCACGCTCTGCTTATGGTGTTCTTGTATTCGTATTGTATTTAATTACATTATGAAGTGATTTACTTTGGAATCCGTTTTTCCTTTAATATGACATAACCCACAATAGGTTATGGGCCCAGTCATGGAAACCACACAGAAGTAAGACACCAACAGACGACAGAAGCAAGCTCGCGTAGACCGCGTACCTACTAGGATTACCGGCATCGAGCAAATACTCCAGAACAGACTACAGAAGAAGTCGACCGCTTCCGGGTCATTACAGACGGGAATAACACAGAAGAAATCTACAGAAGATATATATAAAAATAAAAGTAAAACTATATAAGATGGAAAGAAAAGATGGCGCGTTAGTTCTAAACGACAACAATTGGGCACTATGGAGGTTCCAAATCATGATTGTACTAAGGTCCAAGGGGTGGTACGACGCGTTACTTAAAGAGCCGTCGTCCACTGAAGACAAAGAAGTAGACAGAAAAGCGCAAGAAATAATAGTTACAAGAATAGAAGAGAAGATACTTTCATATTTATTGGCATGCACATCTGCTTGTCAAATGTGGGAGAAATTGAACACAATTTATGAAGCAAAATCCAAGGTCGGAGTACACCTTATTCAACAGAAGTTTTACAGCATGGAGTTCGAGGAACCAATGGCAGCATTCATATCCAAAGTTGAGGAACTTGTTAATCAGTTAAGAAATAATGGAGAGGATCTTTCTGAGAAGATGGTAGTCAAAAAGATTGTCATGAGCCTAACCGATAAATACCGACACTTCATCTCAGCATGGGAATCAGTACCTGAAAGTGAACAGAATATGAAGAATTTGACATCAAGATTACTTGTGGAAGAGGAGCGTATAGGAAAGGAAACTCCGCCATCATCAGCCTTTATGACAAAAAGAAACAACAACAGAAAATTACAAGTCAATAAAACTGAACTAAAGTGCTATATCTGTGGTAAAGCTGGACACTATAAGAAAGACTGCAAAGCGCGTATGTGTAACTTTTGTGGAAAATTAGGTCATGTATACAAGGACTGCAGAAGCAGGCCAGGACAAAATAAAGGTAACCACAATGCTCTTATCCTGAATAATTACAATTTAATTCAAAATGAAGATTGGGTTTTGGATACAGGGGCGACTGAACATAATATGTTCAGTCGCCCCTGTATCCAAAACCCAATCTGAGCGAACGTGTTTTCATTAATCTGTTCCATAAGGAATACAGCAACATAACTATTCACGTTCCGAAGAAGGATAAGTGCAACATTTGTGCTAAACACGAAAACAATCCAAAGGAGGCAGAAAAGGGCAAGGAAAAGATTAAAGATCACATGGAAGAAAAATATGCTACTTATGAAAGATTTACTAGTCATCAAAACTATTCGGATTGTTCTCAAAAAAGTGGCCCTGTAACCTGTCAGGCAGTTTTTAGTGGAAATATGTGATTTATAAAATTAAAAATATTTTATTCTACACAATATTGTACTTAAAGAGACTTTTCACACAGAGGCTGAGTAATATTAAGAAAACCGAAGTGATATTCTAACAACAAAATAAAATTGTAACATCTGTTTCTCACTAACCTGCCATGTCCAAACTCAAAGAGTCTCACTTTGAATAATTATATAAAAATAAATATTTAAAATATGGGTTCAAAATTATTAAAATACTAGTCTGTATATTAATAAATTTAACTTTTTTTACACGGTACTTTAATAATGAACATAATTTGCGAGTTATTCATGTTCCAATCGTGTCCGGAGTGATTTTCTCCATAACCTGTGCTTGCACACTAACGCGCAGCACACAAACACAATTACTTACTCGACATCCCACCCCCCGCGCAAAATGACCAAGCAGTATCGGACTAACCGCTGCCAAGGAAAGGAGTGTAGTTTTTTTTTTAATAACGTTGAATCGCTTCAACCGGAGTTTGTAACAGGTATGTTATCTATGTTCTGACTTTAATATTTTTATTTGCGGTTTAAATACTTTGCGGGTATAAACGTTAGATTATGGTATTTACTGCCTATTTATTACTTTATAAGTCTAGACTCCAAAAACGTCACCGGGTTGTTGTTATCACATCAAAAGCATATTTTTTTCATTAACCTGTGTCTCTTTAACCTGCTTGGAGAGCACAGGTTATTGATACTATTACCAGGTTAAAGAGACTTTGCCTGTTATTGTTTAATAAAACTGTCGTTCTAGAAAAATCAAGTTACTATTTGGTGTGAATACTAATCATATTTACCTAATATTAATACGAAGATAAAAAAAGTTATGTTAAGTTTTGATAAAGTTTTAAATTAAGGCATTTTTATTGTTTTGTCACTAAATGCTTATTCTTCGTGCATTAACGCTTTTATTTTAACCTATTTGTATGTTTTTCAAAGGTAAAATGCCAAAAACTACGAAAAAAGAAGACATCTTAGCTAGGAAAAGAGAACTTGAAAAAAAAAGATATGAAAAAATCAAAAATAATCCAGAGCTTTATGCAAAATACAAAGAAAAAAATAAGGCAAAGTACGAAAAACTAAAAAAGGAGGGAAAAGTGGTGTCTATAAATAGTTTGACACCAAGAGATCAGAAAATGCTCAGAAGGAAGTGGAGAGAAGATGCAAAAAAATCCTATCAACGCAAAAAGGAACAAAAAGCAAAAATACAACGCTTTATTGAATGCAACAGTCCACCTTCCAGCGATATAGAAAATATCAATATAGTTAATATTGATAACATGACTGGTTGTCATAGAGAAGAACCAGTACGTGAGGCACAGGGTAATTCTGATAGAATTACTAGGTCAAGAGAAGTTAGTCCTGCAATTTCACAAGGCTCTTCAGTAAGTTCTGGGATAGTATCACCAAATGCCCAACGCTTAGTGAGAAAGTTGCGCTATAAAAAGACAAGGAAATAGCGTCCTTACGAATTAAATTACAATCAGTTATTAAACTAAACGATGCCTATCGAAAAAAGATTTCAAGATTACAACCACTTCAAGAAAAACGAAATTCATCAACTCATTCATTCGAGAACGCTAGGCTTGGAGACAATATTCAGTTGGAAAACTCAACCGTCCAACTTCCTAGAGAGCCTCTCCTCTTTCGACCTAGTACTAGTGGTGATAATTCATTTACTGAAGGTGTATTACGTTCTTACAAGAGTATCAAATCGTACAAGATCAAACAAATTATTTCAAATAGTCTCAAGCCTCATATCGAGACGTCTCTTCACGCCACAAAATTAAAGGGAAGGTTCAAGAGTGTATTTAGAAGACGAAATGGACTGTTTAAAAACGCGCCAGCTTTGCAGAAGAAGAACGACGTGACGACCTTTCTTTAAGATGATGAAAATAGTAGCTGCGCAGCTGGAAAAAAGGAATACGTAAAGAAGGAAGGTGTAAAGGTACAGAAACGCTATCTAAATGATTCTGTTGATAATCTTCATAAAAAATTTAACTCGTCTCATACATACACTAAGTTTTGCTACATTTTGTGGATATAGACCGTTCTGGATTTTTTCAGCTTCTAAAAAACTACGAGAGACTTGTCTCTGTGTCATTCACGAAAATTTTCGACTTTTAGTATGTGCACTTCACAAATATAAAATAATTGAGCCCAAAGACCCAACAAATCTTCTTAAAAGTATTTGCTGCAATGTTTATAATGCCGAATGCCTATTCCGTGATTGTGTAAGCTGTAAAAACAAAACTATTCAATATTTGATATTTGACAATGCTATTGATTTCTGCTATTGGACGTGGAACTCTAAGACTGAATGTATTATACAAAATGGGTGTGAAAAAACTATAAGGTTGGTTAAAAAAGAGAAAGTAATAACGAAACCAAAAGAAGCCATCAGGCACTACGAAAAAATAATAGACAAGTATATGAAGCACTGTGGGAACATGGTTAGTCAACAAGGGGCGATAAAAAATATAAAAGACCAATTGAAACACGACGAAGCTGTAATTCATGTCGATTATTCGGAAAATTATAAGTTCGCGTACTCGAAAGAAATTCAATCTGCGCATTTTGGTGCCAGTAAGCCTCAAATAACAATCCATACTAGCGTGCTTTATTTTTTTGATGTTAATGGGCGGAAAAAGTCACAATGTTTCGCTACTCTCAGTCCAAATCTGAGACATGACACAGCAGCTGTATGGGCTCATTTGGAACCAATTATAGATTACTTAAAAATTCATGCTCCACAAGCAAAAACTTTCCACGTTATTTCCGATTCTGCAAGCAGTCAATATCGAAACTACAAAATATATTTTACTATAACAGCTCTCAGATGGAGTAATCCTCAGCTTAAATGTGTCACTTGGAATTACTCTGAATCAGGCCATGGTAAGGGAGCTCCAGATGGAGTTGGAGCTGTTCTAAAGCGTACTGCTGATGCGTGTGTGAATCGTGGCGCTGATATACCGGACTTCGAAAGTTTTTCACGATTATTAAAACAAAACGTGAAAAACATCGTAATAGATACTATCTCCGAATATAAGATCTTTGAAAAAGACTTGCTATTGCCCAATACATTACTGCCATTTAAAGGAACGCAGCAAGTTCATCAAATTGTATGGTGTCATACAAAAAGTGCATCTATCGTTTTAAGACGCCTTAGCTGTACCAAAGAGACTTGTTTAACTAAAGCTGAATATTGTAAGCACGGTAAACACCTTGGCATCCATGACGTTATAAGACAACAAGTCGGCACACCAAAGCCCAAACGCAAAAAAGCAATGAGAGATTCTGCTGTGGCTACTGCTCGAGTTTTAAGTATGGAGCTCAGTGATTTGGATGGTGACAGCCTTATTATACCTAGCACGAGTGTTGCTGAAGAATCCGTAACTGTTATTCATAGATCTACACCATTTTCAGCACTGTCTGAAATGGAATTGCCTCCGGAACTTCAAAGGAGTACTCTAGATAGGATCTTAAATGAAGGGCCTGCCAATGTAAAAGGGTCTTCTTTGAACACTTTTAAGCATGTTATTGATAATGATAGTGATTCCGATTACGACATATTTTAACAGAAATGGTCTGATTTAATGTGATTGTTTCCAGAACCAAAAAGTAAATGATCCAAAGATTAATTATTTTTAAGAAGTTTCTTTATGTTTATTAGATATAGGTACGTTATTTTTAATGGAATTTGAGATTGATTAGATTTTAATGTAAAAGTATTACTGTTTGTAGTTAATAATAATAATAAAAGGTGATTTTGCATGGTTAAATTGTTTTTAATGGTTAAATATTTTTTTAATGATTATAATGATTAAACATTGATCTCATGTTGAAGGCTGATTAAGCGGTAAAGCGGTAGTAAGTAAAATTGATTATTTTAATTTGATAAACAATGCCTTAGAGGCTCTATTAGGATTATTTGCAGCTACTTTTTTATTTGAATAAAAATTCAAAGTAATTATAGGTAAAATTGTTACCATTTCTTTTAATAATTTGATTACAATAAACATATTAAATGAAATATAAATTGTTTTTATTAAATCTATACAAATTAGCTATTACAATGTACAAACATTTCATTTCATTGTACTATGTAAGCAACACACAAAAAACAGACACACGGTTCTAATACATTTTCATGTCTCTTAAATGATTTCTTGTAACAATAATAACGATTTCCAAATTTATGATATCCGTACGTCAAAAGTGTGTACTTCATTTTATGTCAAAAATCTCTTTACACTGTATTTTTTCCATAATTTTTTTCAACAAGTGCTTTACACTATTTGTTCATTAATACATTGAATCCAACGCAGAGGTCAATTTAATGTAAGGGACGAGACTACAAGATACTTGGTCAGTAAGGGACATTACTAACAAAATAAATAAATAAATAAATATCGTCTGACATTGCACACAGCACCATCTAGTTCCAAGTTAAGCACTTAACACTTAAGGCTTGTGTTATGGATACCAGATAAGGGACATCTATTTTCTTAAATAGGTAATTTATTTAAATAAATGTTACACGTGTAGATAGAGCACTAAAATACAAGATTATGTGTGAAATCAGACCCGAAAAAGGTTAATAAGAAAAAAAGTTATAGGCGATTTAGTCCAAAAAAACCTTGTCGGCCTCTCCTGAAAAATCGTATTTTGTCCCTTACCTCAATTGAACCTACGGTCGACGATATGTGTTTCAAAAGGGTGTTATTTACAGACTATACAGATATATTAGAGAATAGATTTGTAATATTAAGAGACAGTAATAAACTTAAAGTACAGGGTGTAGGAAAAATTGATTTTCATGGATATAACGGCAAAGAGTATTCACCTTATGTGATGTTAGATGTTTTATTTGTACCAGATTTAACAGTAAAGAACAATGGGCGTCCTGGCCCATTAGCGGCCATTAATAAAACTAGTGTCATTTGAAAGGTGAATGCTTGTAGAACAAATATTGTTCAAGCAGTATGATTAAATATCATTTGAGCAAAAAGATATGGGTTAAATACTATTTTAATGAAATGTCATATTTTTATCATCCAGCATTTTTTGTTTTACATCACAAAACATACGAAAAACCTTTGCGTTTTGCTTATTTTACAAACGTATGCATTAATAAATAAAGTAATGAAACTATTGGGCTTCCATGTAAATGTAAAATATTTGTCACAATATTCAATACCTTTGTTATCATGCCTTTTATCCGCTAATATGCACTGGGCCGATCGTAAACCATACCAGGATTGCACCGCTTTCAAAGAAAAATGGCGGCAATAATGTGCGGGGCGACCCGACCACTCAACAGCTGCTTTTGTTAACGTATTCGTTGAATGAGCCACTTCAAGTTGGTTTTTGTTTTCAATTCTAGGAACCATTGTTAAAATCAGACCAACCAATTCTACCTGCTTCGTGTGACCAATCAGCGACGAGTGCGGCTCCCACACAACACCCGAGGATTTACGTCAGGTCCGCGAGCACAGTGCAGTCCATCGTTGACATTTGTTTCGTTGAGTACTGGGCGATTATTTTTGTTTGACCATCTCTTTCGACTCTGGCTCTATCTCGGACTTGTTGATATCTAACTTGGTGAGTTGTGCTTGTTTTACTGGACTTCGGCCAAGAGTATATTTGTCGACCATGCTGGCAACGGGCAGAAAGAGCTGCGCAACCTAAGGAAATTACGCAACCACATGAATGTGCATTACAAATCGAAGAATATTCAAGACTCCCTAATACAGCGACGCGTTGTATGTTTGAAAACTGCAGACGAACGTTACTCCGAAGAATTCCGGATAATCTGAAAGTAACATTTTTAATTCATTTTAACTTTTATATTCCCAATAGCGCAAGAGTTTGCGTTCAACATTTGGAATCCAACAATTGGGATCAAATAATTGACAGCCCTAACTTGCTCCACGATTTCAATGCCACACATTTTTTACATATCATGAGCCTCATGAAAATAGCAGTGCTTCGAGGATCTATATTGGATTTTGATCATATAGATGACATGGACATAAATGAAATAAACATTCGATTGGGTGTCAGTCGACAACAATTTATGAATATTTTGGAACAAACCCCGTCATTGTCGAACGTATCAACTCGGCCGAACACAACATTAGCCTGTTACCTAATGAAGCTGCGAAGTGGTGAAGCAAACGAAAGGCTGGCATCACTTTTCAACATGAGCCGGCAAACCCTTGAAAGACATCTTAAGTTAGCCAGGGATTCCCTTTTTTTGGACTTCGTTCCTCGACTTCTGGGTTACGACCATATTGACAGAAGGGGCATAGCTAATCGAAATCTTCAAGTGCCAAATGCTGTTTTTGGAAATCCAAATGCAGAACCCTCAGATAGAAAGGCAATTGTGATAGCAGACGCCACTTATATCTACATTCAAAAGTCCACAAACCATTTATTCCAAAGGCGATCATACAGGGTGTAAGGGGAACGCTTCCGAAGCCAGAACGTAGATTATATACTACCTAAATGCAAACGGATACCAATAACCTTTCACTTTAAATTGGTTATTTTCAAGACTTCATATTTCGTAAACACGCAATGGAAACCGTCCAAAACGTGAGGTCACTGACACGCAACGCAACATACGCGCCACCTTGCGTCGTTGTTTCGGGCGCCGAGCGCTCCGTACGGCCGAGTCACGGGATTTATACGGAATTTACAAACATCACTTTCAAAATGCCTACCTTTACAACACTTCACAAAAATTATGAATTTTAATCGCATTATTCGTAGCCCACTGTTAAACATTAAAGCTAACAGAGGCATTTTACGTACCTGACTAAATCTTTTGCGACCTTATGAGGTTTGGCTCGAACTGCGTTCCATCCCTTACAATACAAAGTCGGGCCCGTCGTTGTGTCGACCCGTGAACACGAGGCAATAGTGTAGGACCCTCAACACATTCTGCACGAAGTCTATCGAAAACACTCACTATTCTGCCCCGCATTTCATCAGCACTGTCCCATTCCCGATTAAAAACTCTTTCTTTCACATAACCCCACAAAAAGAAGTCCAAAGGTGTTAGGTCAGGTGAACGAGCCGGCCAGGCGTGCGGCCCCATTCTTCCGATCCAGCGGTCATTAACTAGCTCAGTGAGACGCTCGCGGACAGGGCGCGTAACATGCGGTGGAGCACCATCGTGCTGGAACCATGCTCGACGAAATTCAGCCAACGATACATTATCTAGCATATCATCTAAAAGTTCGTTTAAAAAAATAAGATATTCTGATCCATTGAGGCGCTGCGGTAGAAACCCTGGTCCTAGAATTCGTCCATTTAAAACACCATCCCATACGTTGACGGACTATCGGGTCTGATGGCCGGTTTCTTGAGTGGCGGACGGGTTCACGTCTGACCATACATGAGCATTCCTCCTGTTCCACATCCCGTTCCTCGTGAAAGTGGACTCGTCCGTCCAGATAATGTGCTCAATAAAGCCAGGCGCACGTTGTTGTTGATCTAGCAGCCAACGACAATACGCACGACGACGAACGTGATCGTTAGGTAGTAAAGCTTGTACTTTGTGTATTTTGTAGGGCCGCATTCTGTTCCGGCGCAAGACTTTGTGAACTGTCCAGTGAGAGACTGTCGGTTCGCCCCGGCGCCACAATAATTTCGCTGCACTTCGTGTGCCCAGGCGAGGATTTTGGCGAATCACATTTAAAATACGCTCCTCTGTCTGAACATTCACTTGTTGTCCACCACCTGCCGCTATCGGAGCAATCGGTCGATTTTCTAAAACTCGCTGAAAAGCTGCCGTTATCATGCGAGAATCGGACGGATGCCGGACGTTCGGAAATCTGTCTCGGTAAATTCTCAACGCAAGAGAAGCATTGCCACGGGCTTCTCCTAAACACATCATCATGTTGCCGTATTCACGAGCACTGTACACGTATGCATCAGGCATTGTTAAACACAACAAAACTGTACTATAACTAAAAAACAATAAAACAACACTAAAAACGTAACAATAATAACTAAATGCAAATTTAAAACTAACAAAACAGTATTAAATACGGTTCAATACCTATCGACCGATTAAACGTAACGCGCGTTCGCTCACGAACTGAGTCTGAAAGGAACTAACTAGATTACTAAGAAGTACTAAGAACATCAAACATGCCGCCTGGCCTACGTGCGGCGGCGCCGGCCGACAAACGTACCGCCGCGCGCCATCGCGCGTGTGCGTGGACGGGGAATCACATAGCGGTGTCTTTTCATGTGCAAAGATCAAGAAATTACAGAAAATGTTAGAAGAATAATGATAACCAGAAACCAATTAATTTTAATTGATATCGTCGGCCCTTTACCTATCTCTTATGATTACAGGTATTGTCTCACTGTCATCGACAGATTCACCAGATGGCCTGAGGCGTGCCCCATCAAGGACATCACGGCTGAGACCTGCGCAACAGCGCTGGTGTCCGGCTGGGTCGCCAGATTCGGTTGCCCGCTCAAAATAACAACTGATCGCGGCACACAGTTCAAGTCACACCTCTTCCGAGCTGTCGCTGCCATGGTTGGCGCACGCCACTACAGCACAACCGCCTATCACCCAGCTGCGAACGGTATGGTCGAACGTTTGCACCGACTCATGAAAGCAGCCATCATGTGTCACTCTACTCCGCATTGGACCGATGTTCTTCCACTAGTACTTCTGGAGATACGAAGTGCATGGAAACCGGACATCGAAGCATCACCAGCAGAGCTGGTCTATGGCGAACAACTGCGGCTACCAGGGCAATTCATCGCACCAACTAATGACTACAGGTCATCTGACGTCACTGACCTTGCAACGCGCTTACGAAGTCGCATGGCCAACCTCACACCGAGGCCTGCATCCTGTCACAGAAAAGGTCCATTTTACATACCACATAGTCTCAGCGAATCATCTCATGTGTTCTTGCGGCAGGATTTCGTTCGAAGACCGCTAGAACCACAAAGTCATACAGCGCCAACCCAAATATTACAGGCTAGACGTACGTGGTAAAGAAGTTACCGTCAGCGTTGATCGGCTGAAGCCGGCCTATGTCATTCAGGAAGCAGACGATCAGCCATCATCAGCTCCTGAGCCACCAGCTCTACATCCCGTTACAGCAAAGGAAGAAGAGAGGAGGACGAGATCCGGGCGTCGGGTGCACTTCCCAGATTATTACCGCCCGCAGTAGCGGTCTAAGCGGGGGAATACTGTGGCGCCAGCCGTGATCAGAGGACGCACCTGTTTGGAGCGCCCGTGGCTCGCACCTTCGTCGACCGCGCGATGTGTGGACCACGCCGCCTGCGCCCGCGCGCCGGCTGCGCCCGCGCGCCGGCTTCGCCCGCTCGCCGCACGCTAGCGCGGGGGTTCTTTAAACCGCGATCGCTCGGTCATCCGCGCCAGTCGTTAGCCTACTCCGACGGCGAATGCACGCGCTAATCGTACTAAATCCGCAATTACGTTTCCATAATCTAGTGTATCTAAGTTTCAGTGTTCTATCTAATTCTCGATCCTATAACTTCCTTGTGCTTGTTTCTTCTTATACTTCAAACTGTAAACTATCTATCCTATTAAAACTTCTATCTTCAACTTGGAAAACGCCTGTCATTTCTCCGCACACCCTCCAAGTAACCACAATGTTAATATTTTTATTGCTTCAGGTAGAGATGAACTCAAAGCAGGATTTAGGAAAAGGTGTTGTTGCTACACCTCAGCGTGAGGAGTATGTCAGCAGTACCCCAAATCGTTTTGTACTGAAAAAAAAGCAGTCCAATCCTCTGTTACGTCGCAATCCAGAGGCCTTTGTCAACACTATGGGCAGTTATAGTGACTTGTCTAAAAAGAAGCAAGATTTGGTCAATGCACAGTTAAGAAATATTGAGGAAAAAACAACAAGAAAAAATAGAGCATGAACTGAGATGTGCTCATTTGCAAGAAAAATTAAAACAAGAAACAAAAGAACATCAATTAAGATGTGAATTAATAATGTTGGAAATTGCGTTAAAAAAAAAACTAAAACAAAATGAATAAACAGAATAACTTTTAAAACTGGTTTTACACACATCAAAAGTGTCTAGGGATCAAGCATTTTTATGCGGATTTCTTGAGATTAAGATGTGGCTTTGTAATAAATTTATGATTTTATAAATTTATATGGATCCTTTTTGGTGCATTTCATAATTTGAATCAGGAACTGTGAATCAAATTCGAGTAAAAGATGAAAATCAGCTGTCAATATTTTCCCTATAAAAACATACAACGCATTGAAGACATTATTAGTGCTACTGTTTCCCTACTACTGATTAAAACCAACGTTATTATGGAGCGGCGACGTCATTTAAGCAGGGAAGAAATGCTCAGAGCCGTGGGAATGATAGAAGCTGGTTCCCGGCAACGTACTGTGGCTTTAGCTCTGAATACAAGTCAGAGTGTTATCAGTCGACTTTGGACACGTTACCGAAGCACTGGTACCGTGGCTGAGCGCCATGGAGGACGGTATCGCTGCACCACACGGAGACAAGACCGATACATTCAAATCTTAACTCGAAGAGCTCCAACAATAACCGCCATGATGTTAGCCGTGAGGCTTCATCACTCTTCAGGGAACTTAATTAGCGACCAAACAGTCAGAAACCGCTTGCATGAAGTGAACCTTCATTCCCGAAGACCGCTACGGGTACCACCTATAGCAATGCACAATCGTAGGATTCGATATCAATGGGCTCTTGAACACAGAAATTGGGCAGAAGAACAATGGCGTTTCGTGTGCTTTTCTGATGAGTCTCGTTTTGGTATGAGACCGGATACAAGACGTATACGACACTGGAGAACCCCTGGACGCCAACAGCGATTAAAATCCTGCCAGGAAGTCCATCCTTATAGTGGTGGAACCATCATGGTATGGGCGGGTATTTGGATCGGCGGAAGAACTGAGTTGATTTGGATCAGAGGCAACCTCAACGCTCAAATTTATGCTGAGACGATTGTATCAGACGTCATCGTTCCTCTACAAGTGCAAATCGGTCCCTTATTTCAGTTAATGCATGATAATGCACGACCGCACACCGCAAGAGTTGTAAGACAGACTCTCGCCGCAGCTAACATCAATGTCCTGCCCTGGCCTGCTCAGTCGCCAGACTTGAACCCGATTGAGCATGCATGGGATATGCTACAGAGAAGAGCTCTGCCGAATATGGAGGGTATCCAGTCGCAAGAAGACCTTTTTTTGTTGTTGCAACGAACATGGGCGGCCATTCCACAGCGTGATTTGGATGAACTCATTTTGAGTATGCCAAACCGATGTTCTTGTGTTGTTAGTGTTCGCGGTAGAAACACGGATTATTAATTGTTTAAGTTACCCAATAAAATTTTAAAGAAAACTGTTATTTCAGTCTTTTTTTCGAACTTTTGTGTTAGTGGTTCAAATGTCAAAAATCCCTTTATTAGGAAAATGGCAAATTTCTTTATTAATGCAAAGGTGACTTGGTTTATCGTTACTGTGACAAACGAAAACACTTTATTTTATGAATCCTTAAAGAAAATTTTAATTAATATCAATCAGGAGAAAAGTTATTGCAAAAATATATGTTGATCCCTAGACACTTTTGATGTGTGTATTTATAAAAAAATTACATGAACCTATAAGCAGATTAATAGGTATTGAAAGCAATAGGTATGTATTCTTTAACTGAATGTATTAAAGTAACTGTTTATTAACATTTGCCTTCTTAAATGGTTATTATAAGTATTTACAACACTTTCGTTATTAGTAGTTATGGTTGACAGATCTATCAATACTTCAATATGGGCTTCTAAATTTGGAATTTGATCTCCATTGTTTATGCATATATTATGTAAAATTGCACAAGCAACAATAATATCTTGGACCAGCTCTACATTTACTTTCATGCCTAAAGATAGCACAGGAAAGCGTCTTTTCCATATTCCGAAGCACCTTTCAATACAATTTCTTGTACGAATATGAGACTCGTTATAGAGTCTTTCTGCTGTAGTCACAGGGTTCTGTAGTGGCGTTAATAAATAGTTATTGAGAGCATATCCCGCATCACCTAGAATCACATTTTGCCCCATCTGTCCTGACTCAAAAACAGCACACAAACGACTGTTCCTAAATATTGTACTGTCATGACTGGCGCCAGGCCATCTAGCCACAACATCCAAAAACTTCAAGATGGCCCCACACATTGCTTGGACATTTAATGAAAAATAGCACTTTCTATTTCTAAAATGTTCTGCATTATTCCCACCTGGAGACTGTATGCGGACATGAGTACAGTCAAGTGTACCATATACACGAGGAAATCTTGCAATGGTGTAGAAGCCAGTTTGGTTAGATTGTTGTTCTTCAAGTGAAAGACGAAGCTTTACGTAGTTATTTCTTTTGGCTGCAATCGCTTGCGTTACTCGCTTTATGGTTTTGCCTGCCGTAGTTTGATGCACTCCGCTAAAGTCGCCTACAGTCATCCAGTCGCATAGAATCGCAAGGTAAGCAAGAGTTGGTCCATTGCAGACAGTGCTTTGTTTCTGAAATTAGTAAGCACTTAGTTATAAATATTTATGGAAATCTAGGTTTCATTTACTGTCATTTGTGATAGTTATTATAATTACCTTTCAGTAGGATGACATATTTCACTTTCGATTTCGTTTAAAATAGCTCTTGCTGAAGCTTTGGACACACGAAAACGACGTATGAATTCTAAATCATCCCATTGATTCCAATGATTGCATCTTGATCTAACGACATACGGTCTACTATAATAACAATTTAAATCGTTCAACTCGTGTATTATTTCGATATCTGAATCCGAATCACTGTTAAAATGTTCCATTATATTAACCACAAAACAAAACTTCAATGAACAGTTAAGTAAAAATGTTTGAAATGTTCGTAGTTTTTTTTAAACATCGTCACGACAAACTATGCCATCTGGTCTGTTCATGGTCAGTTTAATCTATACAAAAGAGTTTAACCGACCCCTTGGGCTAGTTTAAACTAATCGATGGTTTAAACTGCCAATAGTCGATCAACTACCATTGATCTTATGAAATAATCGATGCCCAGAGATTAAACTCTCTTCCGTGGTTTAAACTACGATTGATCTTACGGCCCTAAATAGAACAGGTAAATCACCAGTTCAAGGCAAGACACCGTTTAAATTATTGTATAAAAGAAGTTTTAATATAGAAGAGTTGAAAATATTTGGAACAGAAGTTTATATTCACATACCAAAGGAAAGAAGACTCAAGTGGGATGCAAAGAGCAAGAAAGGAATATTTGTTGGATATGGGATAAATAGCAATGGTTACAGAGTATGTTTTCAAAACAAAGAAGTCATCACATATAGAGATGTGGTATTTATCCAAGAAAAGACAGAAGACAAATGTAACAGCAGAATAATTCACATTGATTGTGAAGATGACACAAATAGCAATCGCAGAAAACACAGACAGCAGGAAGAAGACAGAAGACAAGAAGAGAAAATAGAAACTTGGAATGATACAACAACAGAAGATAGAAGGAGAGAGAGAGTAATATACAGAAGACAGAAGAACAGAAGGAGACCTGCAGAAGAAAGATGGAAAAGAAGAAATCAACAGAAGAGAGGCTAATATACAGCAAGAGAGTAATATACTGGAAGAAGAAGAAAGAAGTGGACACATAAGAGGAGAGTACTATGAGTCATGTGAAGAAACAGAAGATGAAAGTTCTTTTAGAGAATTACCAGTGGAGAAACCACAGAAGACTAGGACAAGGGAGATCAAGAAGCCACAGAAGTATGGAGATTATTATACAGAATTTAAGGCATACACAGAAGCACAACTAACTTATGACCAAGAAATAAGAGGAAAAGACTCACATAAGTGGAAAGAAGCTATAGAAAGAGAACTGACAACATTAGAGAAAAACAATACATGGATAATAGAAGAACCACTGAAAGGAAAGAAAATAATAGATACAAAATGGGTTCTTAAAAAGAAAGGAGAGAAGAATAAGGATATCTATAAAGCAAGACTAGTAGCAGGGGGTTTTCAACAGGAAGATGATTTTGACCACTCAGAGATACACCACACCACACCAGTGGCAAAATTGCCAACTTTGAGAATCCTTTTATCCATAGCCTGTAAGTACGAGGGCTGCACTAAAAGTATCGGGAATGGAATATTTCCACTGTTCCTGTCATATTAAAATCTTTTTAATTGAAAACTCCTTGGTTTTAAAAATCGAATACCATTTATTTATTTAAAAAAAAATTCTCGGTCTTGTCACAAGGTTTTGTCAAACTTGTTTAGTCGTTGAGAAAATGGAATTGACTCGAGAAAATTCAAGAGCGATGATTTATTATGACTTTCGAAGTGGTTTAACACAAAAACAGTGTGTTGACCGGACGATTTCTGCATTTGGTGATGAAGCCCCATCCAAAACCACAATTTATCGCTGGTTTGCTGAATTTCAATGTGGACGTGTCAAGCTCAGTGATGATCCCCGTCAAGGTCGTCCAAAAACTGCAATCACCCAAGAAAACGTTGATACTGTGCGTAAGCTGATTGAGGAAGATCGACATGTGACATAACGCGAAATTCAGGCAACTTTAGACATTGGCATGAGTCAAATACAAAATATAATCTTGCATGAACAATTAGGTGTAAAAAAGTTGTTTTCCCGATGGATACCGCATTCGCTCTGTTAAGAGCAAAAAGCGGCTCGCGTTACTTGGTGCGTCAGAACTTTCGAAAGATTCCACGCAGGATCCTCAAATGCTGTACACAACATCGTATCAGGTGACGAATCCTTGATATATGACGTACGAACCCGAAACAAAAAACCAGTCACGAGTTTGGGTGTTCGAAAAGCCAACAAAAATTGTTCGTTCACGGAGTGTTGCAAAAAAAATGGTGGCCACGTTTGTCTCCAAAACCGGCCATGTTACGACTATTCCTCTTGAGGGACAAAGAACGGTTAATGCAGAATGGTATGCTAGCATTTGTTTGCCACAGGTCGTTTCTGAACTCCGTAAAGAGAACTGCAACCGCCGCATCATCCTCCATCACGACAATGCGAGTTCTCACACCGCGCACAGAACAAAAGAGTTTTTAGAGCAAGAAAACATAGAATTATTAGACCATCCGCCGTACAGCCCCAACCTAAGCCCTAATGATTTCTATACTTTCCCTAAAATAAAGAATAAATTGCGTGGACAGAGATTTTCATCACCTGAAGAAGCTGTGGACGCCTACAAAACGGCCATTTTGGAGACCCCAACTTCCGAATGGAATGGTTGCTTCAATGATTGGTTCCATCGTATGGAAAAATGTGTCAAATTTCGCGGAGAATACTTCGAAAAGCAATAAATACATTTTTAAATAGTAATGTTGTGTCACTTCCTTGATTCCCGAAATTTTCAGTGCCGCCCTCGTACAACTTCCTCGTACAACAGAGAGGGCGCTGCTGTGCGCAAGTAAACATTAGCTGCGTATCTTTAATTCTCTAAAAATAGAAAAAGTGAACAATCAGTGATGAAAACTAAATATAACTATAGTGTGTGTAGACAATTAGTGATTTAAGATATAGTGCATAATTTCCCATCTAGATTCCGTAAGGAAAACAATAACAGTGAATTGTAACGAACAAAAATTTGAATTTGAGCAAATCAAAAAAAAAAAAAAGAAACTGGGCCAACCACAGTAAACGGACTTCCAATGCTCAGGACAACCATAAGATGCTGTAAGCGATAAGAGGTAGGAGAACACCATTTACCATTAAGTGATTTGTACATTCCAATGAAATTAATAGCCCATTCAGAAAGTGCATTGTCATTTGGTATAAACTTAACTCAACGCCATCTGTGTTCGATACACCCAAATATTCACAAAATCCATAAACTGAATTGGTAACCGAACAAGTCAAGGCAGTTAGTCCCGAGTTAATTACGACGAATGCCAATAGAGGGCGCTTTCAACAAAAATTACATCAAAAGCTAACAGATGGAGTCACTGTGCGCAGGATGTCTTCAAGAACTGCCTAATAAAGAAAAGCTCACTTGTAAACTATGTAAAAAAACATACGACTTACAATGTGCAAATATTACAGACACACATTTCAATAAAATGACACTTATGCAAAAGAAGTTATGGAATTGTCAAGCATGCCATTGTAAAGTCCCAAAAACTGGGAATACAAATACCCCTGTACGTGTGCCATTCGAATCACAACCTACGAAGGCATCCTCTGAAGATAATAATGTCACTCTTAGAAAAAGGGCAAATAACACCAACCTCGAAATATCTGATACACAAGACATGAGCCTAATAGGAGATACACAATACTCAGAAAATAAAGAAACACCTTTGAGCACGATTACCCAAGGAGAACTAACATTACAGACTCTAAGCGAAACAATTATTCTTCGTTTACGTGAAAATAATCAGTCTCTAATAGCGGAGCTACAGAATACAATTCAAATAGAAATTACCAAAGCGATTACTAAATTGAGAGAAGATATTGAAAGAAAAACAGACTCACTTTTTAAGGAAAACGAGCAAAGGCAAGAAGAAATAGAAATAATAAACAAGAAAATTGAAAAACTAACCATAGAGAATGAGGAATTGAAAAATGAGATAAAAGGCTTAATAAAACTAAAACCGGCCAAACACTTGACATGTACTGAAAACAACAACAAGAAAATAGTACTCTACGGCTTCCCTGAGTATTATAAAGAGCCAGATTATGACCAACATTGTAGAATAATAGATCTTTGCTACGGAAAATTAAATATAGACCTTACAGGCTATATAGAAGAAACTTACAGGATAGGCAGAAACTATAACCAAAACCGACCCCTAGTAATTGAGCTCATTAGTAAAAGAATGGCTAAATACATTGTAGACAATAAACACTGCCTTCAAGGAACAAGATTATTCTTATCTGAATTTTTAGACGAAAATGCAAGATTGGAGCGAAGGGAAATGCGTGAAGAAATGCTGAAAGCAAGGAAAAAAGGATTATATGCAATAATAAGAGACAATCAGTTGTTTATAGAAGGTAAAAGAACAGAAATACAAAAGAAGCAATCCGACATATACGCTACTAATCAACAAGTAAATAATGAACAGAACCAAACTCAACATAATATAAATGATGATAGCGATGACCGCAACTTTCGTACTTTTCGAAACCCCAGCGTCCCCAGACCAACAATTTAAAATTTTGTTTCAGAATATCCAAAGCATTTATAACAAGCAACACCTTCTAGAGGCTTTCATCAACGATCAACCCACTTATAAAGCAATATGCATGTGTGAGACTTGGCTCACCAAAGATAAACTAGAAACTGTGCAATTTAGTGGATATAAAACTGCAGCTTCGTATTGTCGCTGCTCTCGAAGTGGTGGCGGAGTCTGTATTATTTTAGAGGATAGTGTAGAAAGTATAGAATGTTGTGATATTAGAGATAAGACAATTGAATATTGTATAGAGGTATGTGCATGTAAGCTTCCAAAGCAAAACTTGTTAATAGTTACTATGTACTGGAATAGGAGAGAGGAAGTAATTTTTATTAATCAACTTAGAAGAATAATGCAATATATAAACAATAAATACCAAAAATTTGACATCATAATGGGAGGAGATCTTAACATAAATATCTTAGAAAATAGCATAAAAACCAACCAATTGATCGATCTCATGCTGGAGTTTAAATTTGTACAACATATACGGGAACCCACGCGTATCACACAAACCACGTCTACATGCTTGGATTTGATATTTACAAATTTTCATGATAATAAAATGTACACGACCGTTGAAGAATTAGGATTCTCAGATCACTGCGGAACAATAATACATATGATATTGGAACAACAAAGTAAACAATCCATTTGGTCTGCCAATAAAAGAATATTTAAGAAAAATAACATACTAAAATTCAAAGCTAAGCTAAAGACGTTGAACTGGAACGATATTATACAGCCGAATAAAAATGTCGATGAGAACTATCAGTTATTCCATAAAACTCTGTTAGATATCTTAAATGCATGTATCCCTAAGCGTAAACTCAAACTAAAACCAAAACGTAATAATTTCTGGCTAACCGTGGGTATTAAAAAATCTTGTATAAATAAAAGACTATTAAAAATTCTTACGTCAAAATTAAAAAATGCAATATTTACCAACTACTATAAAAAATATGAGAAAATCCTAAAAAGATCTGTAACAGCGGCAAAAAAATTACATTACATAAATAAAATGAAAAAATCATCAAATAAAGTTAAAACCATGTGGAATATCGTAAAGGAACGCACAAATAAAGAAACTAAAAAAGAAAACCAAAATATAACATTACATACAACAAACCTAATAAGTGAACCTAAAGAAGTAGCTAACGTTTTCAATAACTTTTTCGCATCCATTGGAGAAAATACCACCCATACATCCGTCAGTGCTCAGAGAGAAACATCAGTGATTAACCCCACTGCAAACACAATGTTTCTTACCCCAGTCGACGGATACGAAGTAAACCAGATACTAAAGAACCTTAAAAATAAAAATAGTCATGGCATAGACGAACTCCCACCGACTCTGTTCAGGCAGTGCGCAGACGAACTTACCTTACCGTTCTATAAATTAATAAACCAATCCTTCGAAGAGGGCACTTTTCCTAATCACCTAAAAAAAGCTTTAATTAAACCTATACATAAAAAGAACGCCAAAACAGACCCAAGCAATTATAGACCGGTTTCCCTTCTTCCTACAGCATCAAAAGTCTTCGAAAGAGCAATGTGTGATCGTGTATATTCCTTTTGTGAAAAGTACAAAATTTTCGATGACTGCCAAAATGGATTTCGCAAAAACAGATCCACAACGCTAGCCGTTTATAAATACATCCAAGAAGCATTAAATATTATAAATAATAAACGATACGCAATAGGGATATTACTTGATATGACTAAGGCCTACGACAAAGTGCAATTTAAAATACTACTACATAAATTAAATGGAATAGGAATACTTGGGGAAGCCCATGTCTGGTTCGCTTCATTTCTAAAAGATCGAGAGCAATTGGTTGAGATTGAATATTATAATGAAAAAACAAAGGAAGTACAACTCATAAGATCTGGAGTTAAATCAATACATGCATCAATTCCCCAGGGAAGTGTTATTGGCTGCCTCCTCTTCCTCATATACATAAATGACCTCCCCAAAACCATAGACGGGCCATGTGTACTTTTTGCGGATGATATCTCGATCTTAACCTCATGCCAAATAATTGAGAATCTAAATGAACAACTTACAAATATTCTAGGGAAAGTCATAAAATGAATGAGCGACCATAACCTCGAAATAAACTTTACAAAAACCAAATTAATAGCGTTTCACCCTTGGCAGGAAAAACAAATAAATATAGACTTTACATTTAATCAGCAAAAAATAGAAACAGTTAATAATTTCACTCTCCTAGGCCTAACAATAGACACACATATAAACTGGAAAACACATATACAGACAGTAAAATCTAAAATTTCAAAGTTTTCATACGCTCTCCGCGAAATTAAAAAGACCACAAATCTACAAACCGCACTAGCCACATACTATGCTTATGCCCACGCTTGGTTCAGCTACGGCGTCATCTTATGGGGAAATAGCACAGACGCTCCGTACTTATTTACCCTCCAGAAAAAGCTAATACGAATTATTACAAACATAGAACCAACAGATAGTTGCAAGCCTTACTTCCAGAAACACAAGATTCTCACATTAGTTAGTATATACATTTTGGAACTGTGTAAACTAGTCCGCAAATACCCAGATGCTTACAATACACGGGGTGATATACAAACAAACTATTCTTTGCGCCATAAAAATAGATTAAATTTGCCCCCTTCCCGCCTTAAATCACACTCATCCAGCCCATATTCCATGTCAATAAAAATATACAACAAATTGCCAGAAGATTTAAGAAACCAAAATAAAACCAGCATATTCTTAAATAAATTAAAGCAATACTTAATTAATAAAAGCTATTACACAGTCCATGAATATCTAGCGGATAAATCCAATAATACGATGATAATATGAATAATTTAATTTAATTAGCAAAATGTCAAATATAATTTATACTAGAACATACATATACACACAATACAATCTGAATTATAATGTTGCAGACTTTAATTTTGAAAGAAGACGTGTATGAGTACGATTTAATAGAATGACATTTGAATATTTATTCTTGACATGTAAGTAAGTTGACATGGAATAGTTTTGCTGTACTAATATATTAACTTTTTATTTTTTATTGTGATCTCACTTCTGGATTTGATGTTAGATAATAAGCAATTTTAAATACAATTAACTGAAAATAATACCTATATTAATAACTATTGATAGATTAAGAAAACAAATGGAAATATAAAATACCTACTTATTATGATATGAAACATCTCGAACTGAAAAATTATAAAGCGCTCTTCCTCTCTACATATTTATGAAATTTGCTGTGCCCGACAGGGTCCATAATTGTTTCTATTTTTTATTTACCACCTATAAATGTACATTATGGATTTAGCAATAAACGATTTGACTTTGACTTTGAACTTGAAAATGACACAGATGGATGTGAAGAGTGCATTCCTTTATGGGATTATAGAAGAACAAGTATATATAAAGATACCAAATGGCATTGAGAAATATGATGGAAAAGTACTAAAATTACAGAAGTCACTTTATGGCTTAAAGAAGTCACCAAGGAACTGGAATGACAGATTCAATAATTATATGAAAGAGGAAGGGTTTATTCGAAGCAAGTCGGACTACTGCATGTACTACAAAGCGAATAAAAGATTCTTCATACTCCTATATGTCGACGATTTAATAATTATAGCAAAGAAACAGGAAGAAGTTGAGAAACTGAAACAATCATTAAGAAGAAACTTTGAAATGACTGACATGGGTAATAAGAACATGAAATACTTAGGAATCAATATAACAGAAAAAGAAGACAGGGTTTAACTAGATCAGAGACAGTATCTAGAAGACATACTTAAAAGGTATAGAATGGAAGAATGTAACCCGGCAATGACACCTGACAGGCTTGATACTATCAACAGAACCAGCCAAAGACAACGATATGGTTAAAAGATGCAGACAGATAGTCGGAAGCCTTATGTATGCTATGTTGGGCACAAGGCCAGACATCTGTTTTGCTGTTAGTTATCTGAGTAGATATCAAGTTTATGCAGATGAAAACCTATGGAAGGCGTTAAAAGGAATAATGAGATACATCAAACGAACATTAGACTACAAATTCATTTATAGAAGAAATTCTAAGGATGTACTAGTAGGATATACAGATGCAGATTGGGCTGGAGATAAGCTGGATAGAAAGTCTACTCCAGGGTACATCATGAAGCTTTTTGGTTGCACAGTATCTTGGTGCAGCTCAAAGCAACAATGTACTGCTCTATCATCCACAGAGTCAGAATATGTGGCATTAGCAAAAGGGGTAGCTGAAGGTTGTTGGATTTACAATTTAGTAAAAAAAATTGGTGTAGGTTGTAATCATTGTATTATTTATATTGATAATCAGTCAGCTATTCATGTTGCCAAAAACCCTGAAAAACATCAAAGATTAAAACATATTGATTTGAAATATCATTTTGTTAGAGATAAGGTAGAAAATAATATTGTAGAGTTGAGATATGTAGCAACAGGGAAACAAATAGCGGATATGTTTACTAAAGGTTTAAATAAAGAAGTATTTAACAAGTTGTGTAGTATGTTAAATAAATAAATTCGTGGATAGATACATAAGTAGTATTAGTTAATATGTGTATCTCATTTCCTAAGATAGCTACAATAGAAGATATAAGTATTGTAAAGAATGCATACCAATTTTATTGAGGAAGGGTGTTACGAATCAAGAAAATAGTATAGTGTAGTATGTAAGCTATATACAAGCATATAAACGCATGTTTAATCAATAAAAGACCAGTTGTTATTCAGCAGTCAGAGCGTTTCATTGCATCTCCAATCCCAACCTTACATGGCGACCCTGCCATGTTTAGTGATGGGGCGTCGGCGGCGGCGTCGGGTAGCGTAGTAGTATCGCCCACAAGTTACGGACTTTGATCAAACTAGTGCGTTATTGAAGAGTGGTTTTCGGACGTTTATCGTATTTTTTTTTTAAACAATGTGTAACTCTAATACTCCAAAAAGGGAAGACGTGATAATAAACCAAAATGGTATCGGCACTGCGAATTCGGCCAGTACTGAGCAAATCCAATTTCATTTATCTGCGATCAGTATAGTAATGATGACAATACAGGAATTGTTGCTGCTACGAGGGGGCGTTTTTAAGTTCGCGGAATGGAGGGTGAGAAGTGAAAATAAAAATACTAAATTATTTTTCTCTTTCAATATATTCACCTGCTACCCTTATACATTTTTCAGATCTTTCAATTAGCTTATGTATACCTTCATAAAAAAAGAAAATGAAAAATAAGCTGAAACCGCGTCCTTCACTTCTTCGTCAGTTGAAAATTTCTTCCCACGAAGTTCTTTTTTCAGTTTTGGGGAGAGGTAATAATCACTGGGAGCCAGGTCTGGGCTGTAGGGTGGATGGTCTAAAATATCAAAGCCCACCTTATGCAGGGCAGCCAACGCAACACGGCTCTTGTGAACAGGCGCGTTGTCGTGAAGAAGAAGGACACCTTTAGTCAATTTACCCCTCCTTTTTTCTTTAATGCTTTCTTTCAACCTCTCGAGGATAGGCGCATAGTATTCTCTGGTTATAGAAACGCCTTTATCTTTATAATCGGTCAACAGGATACCTTCTGAATCCCAAAACACTGTTGCCATGATTTTTCCAGCCGATTGTGACACTTTAAACTTCTTGGGTGGTGGTGTGACTTTTTTGTGCCACTGCATAGTCTTGTTTCGACTCAGGTTCATAATGATGAACCCAAGTTTCATCTCCAGTAACAATTCGACTTAATAGTCCATCCTTATCTTCGTTACAGAGGTCCAAAAACGTGCGAGAACACTCCACGCGGTGTTGTTTTTGAAGCGGCGTGAGCATTCTTGGCACCCATCTTGCACTGACCTTTGTCATGCTAAGATGATCATGTAGATTTTTGAAAATTGTCGTATCCGATACTCCAACCATTTCTGCAAGCTGTTTCTTCTTTAGTCTGGCATCTTCCAATATTATTTTTTCGACTTTTTTAACGATTTCCGGAGTAGTCACCTCGATCGACCGTCCGGGCCGTGGGTCGTCTTCAAGTGAGGTCCTGCCTTGTTTAAAGAGACTGTGCCACTTGTATACCATGGTTATACCCGGGCAAGAGTCCCCGTAAACGGATTCCATCTCTTCCAGTATATTTTGAACGACTTTCCTTGCTTGGTAAGGAACTTTATTACGGCACGGTACTCGATTTTTTCCATAATTCACACTTTCTTCCCAATTGAGTTGTTTGCTTGACGATAGTTCAAAGACTAATGATCCAATTAAGATAAAACCTGGTATTTATACTAATATTGAGTGGCTGAAGTGGTGGCCATCCCGATAATGACCTATTGTTATCCCCCTCCCCCCCATTCCGCGAACTTAAAAACGCCCCCTCGTAGTGGGAATGTATTTAATCTACAAGTGCTACAGAAAATGTCACCATAACTGGATCAACGACCAAATTGTTCGCCAAACATTGCGAAGGTCATTTGCTTGGCGAGGAGGACGTAGAGAACAGGAGACGGACGGTGCTAGATGTTCAACGTGCGGTACGCGGTGTCCTTCCTGTGGCATCGGGTGTTCAACGTGTAGGCCTGTACTGCCTGCAAACGACTACGCTTCGAAACAAAGTGCGTCATAAACTATTACGGTAACGGCAAAAGCGTGCATTAAAAGTCCTGTAGTGTAAACGGGAAGTGTTTAAAAGTTGTGTTGTGCGCGTGTGTCGAAGTGTGCGTAAACATAAACCTGATGAAGATAAGCGTTGGACAATGGTAACCGATTATATACCCAATCTTTTTATTATTACTTAATTTGTAAGAATGTCAAGAAAAAATATCTATGTAAAAATGACAAATTATGGCTCACGAGCTCAATGACATATACGAAAAATTTAAATTAATTAAAGAAAACTTAATTAAATTAAGTTATGATAAAAGAACGCCAGATCGTTTAAGTAGTAAGTTAAAAGAGGCAACTACAGTGTATGATAGTTATTCTGCATTAATTCCAAGTATTCGAAAACAAATAGATGAGAAAGTTTACAGTGGAGAAAGTTTGTCAATAATTAAATCATATAGTGATAAGATTAAGGAATTATATTCCCAGATAAAAGAGTTTTGTCAAAAGTTACACGTGCGTGTAACTCATAGCAGTAATTGTGAAGTATTTGGCACGACATCAAGTAACCAAATGGAGTCCAAAACGGTATTTGATTTAAAAACTGCCTTGAGTTTGTTACCACTCATGAATAAGGAGGAAGAATCAATACGACTACTAATTGACGGCATTGATTACTATAGGTCTACGTTAAAAAATGAATCATGTAAATTAGACTTGATAAACTTTGTCTTGAAAAATCGTCTTTCGTATACGGCGAAATTAAAACTTAAATCTAGTTACGAAACCGTAGATGCATTACTAGATGATATGCGTACTATTCTTTTACCAAAAAAAAGTTATGTCGCTTTACAAAATAAACTTCGCACTTTGCGACAAGACCAAAAGTCAATCGATGATTACGGTAGAGAAATAACTGAGATATTTATGGACTTGTCCATCGCGCAAGCCGGCGGCAAAGCGGAAAATTTAAAGATTTTGCAACCGTTAAACGAAAAAGAAGCTATTAAACGTTTTGCCGACGGACTACGCAATAGACGCGTCAGTACTATAATAGCTGCTCAGAAATTTGACAGCTTAACAGATGCGGTACAGGCAGCAATAGATGAGGAGACAATTGCAATGCCATCTACGTCAGGTGATATTTTAAGTTATAATAAAAAACGTAACACTCATTTTCAAGGTTCAAATAGACGAGGTACTCCGAATTCAGGGTACACACGCCCGTTCCGAGGTGCTTTTTGGGATAGCAGACCCGCAACCCATCGTGGTACTTCTTTCCACCGTGGGCGAGGACGAGGTTTTCAACATTATGGTCGAGGTCAACCAGTCAGAGGTACGTACTCGACTCGTACTTTTAATAATAGGTACCATCGAGGTCAGCAAGGATCACGACGAAGGGCAACTGTGCAAGTGCTAAACGATGAGCCTGCCAAAACTAATACACCTGAGGAGCAAAGTAAGTTTTTTCGTGAATAACAGTTTTCTATGTGCAAGTAATAGTACTTGTTGTATAAATTTCTATGTAGACAAATATCATTATTCATTTTTAATCGACACAGGAGCTTCTATTTGTGCTATAAAATATAAACATGTAATTGAGCTAAACATTCCGATCCATAAAGAGAACATTAAGATAAACGGAGTCGGAGGTACAATAGAAGCAATCGGATATGTTTATTTAACGCTTAGCAACTGTTATGATTTGTCGGGAGCTTTGTTTACACATAACTTCTATGTTTTTAATTCCTTACCTTGTAAGGCACATGCTATTTTAGGACAAGATTTTCTTACGAAATACAATGCTGTATTGGATCTTAATTGTTTGACCTTAACTCTAAATAATAACTTAAAGGAAAATATTATAATGCCTTTAAAAAATAATTCTCATGGCTTTACTTTACCACCAAGGACCGAAACACTACATTATATTTCAACTAATATTAGAGAGGAATGTGTTGTTTGTTCTTCCGAAGTGCGGGAAGGAATATTCATTGCTAGCGTATTAGTTAAGCCTTTACACGGCATGATACCTATTTTAATCTTAAATACGAGCGAAAACGAAGCCCATCTTGATAATATCCAACCGATCATACATAATATTAATGACTATAATGTATGTAATTTCGAGAAATGTCAAAACTTGGATGTAGTACGTGTAAAAAAATTATTTAGCTTACTAAACTTAACACATTTAAATGATGAAGAAAAAGTAGCAATCGAAAATATTTGTGCGAAATTTTCGGACATATTTTTATTACCAGGCGACAAGTTGACTACAACAAATGTATTTAAACATCATATTAGTTTGAAACCCAATGTCCAACCGGTATTTAGTAAACCATACAGAATTCCATACTCGCAAAAACGCGAAGTAAATGAGCAAATTAGTAAGATGTTACGAGACGGTATAATAGAACCATGTCAGTCGGAATGGTCAAGTCCTTTGTATTGGTTCCAAAAAAACTCTAGTTTTTTTACACAGGAAATAAAAATTGGCGATTGGTAACTGATTACAGAAAATTAAACAACTGCATACAAGATGATAAATTTCCACTTCCAAATATTACAGAAATATTGGATTCTCTTTCGGGTTCCATATACTTTTCTACTCTTGACCTTTCTAACGGATATTATCAGTGCGAGCTTGACCTTGAAAGCCGGAAATATACTGCATTTTGTTCTGGCCAATATAAAGTTTCGGAAAATAGCGAAACAGGTAATAAGTGTACTGCGTCCATGTCAGGACAGTATCAAATGACAAGAATGCCCATGGGGTTAAAAACAAGCCTTAATGCTTTTTCAAAATTGAGTCATCTACACACATCAAAAGTGTCTAGGGATCAAGCATTTTTATGCGGATTTCTTGAGATTAAGATGTGGCTTTGTAATAAATTTATGATTTTATAAATTTATATGGATCCTTTTTGGTGCATTTCATAATTTGAATCAGGAACTGTGAATCAAATTCGAGTAAAAGATGAAAATCAGCTGTCAATATTTTCCCTATAAAAACATACAACGCATTGAAGACATTATTAGTGCTACTGTTTCCCTACTACTGATTAAAACCGACGTTATTATGGAGCGGCGACGTCATTTAAGCAGGGAAGAAATGCTCAGAGCCGTGGGAATGATAGAAGCTGGTTCCCGGCAACGTACTGTGGCTTTAGCTCTGAATACAAGTCAGAGTGTTATCAGTCGACTTTGGACACGTTACCGAAGCACTGGTACCGTGGCTGAGCGCCATGGAGGACGGTATCGCTGCACCACACGGAGACAAGACCGATACATTCAAATCTTAACTCGAAGAGCTCCAACAATAACCGCCATGATGTTAGCCGTGAGGCTTCATCACTCTTCAGGGAACTTAATTAGCGACCAAACAGTCAGAAACCGCTTGCATGAAGTGAACCTTCATTCCCGAAGACCGCTACGGGTACCACCTATAGCAATGCACAATCGTAGGATTCGATATCAATGGGCTCTTGAACACAGAAATTGGGCAGAAGAACAATGGCGTTTCGTGTGCTTTTCTGATGAGTCTCGTTTTGGTATGAGACCGGATACAAGACGTATACGACACTGGAGAACCCCTGGACGCCAACAGCGATTAAAATCCTGCCAGGAAGTCCATCCTTATAGTGGTGGAACCATCATGGTATGGGCGGGTATTTGGATCGGCGGAAGAACTGAGTTGATTTGGATCAGAGGCAACCTCAACGCTCAAATTTATGCTGAGACGATTGTATCAGACGTCATCGTTCCTCTACAAGTGCAAATCGGTCCCTTATTTCAGTTAATGCATGATAATGCACGACCGCACACCGCAAGAGTTGTAAGACAGACTCTCGCCGCAGCTAACATCAATGTCCTGCCCTGGCCTGCTCAGTCGCCAGACTTGAACCCGATTGAGCATGCATGGGATATGCTACAGAGAAGAGCTCTGCCGAATATGGAGGGTATCCAGTCGCAAGAAGACCTTTTTTTGTTGTTGCAACGAACATGGGCGGCCATTCCACAGCGTGATTTGGATGAACTCATTTTGAGTATGCCAAACCGATGTTCTTGTGTTGTTAGTGTTCGCGGTAGAAACACGGATTATTAATTGTTTAAGTTACCTAATAAAATTTTAAAGAAAACTGTTATTTCAGTCTTTTTTTCGAACTTTTGTGTTAGTGGTTCAAATGTCAAAAATCCCTTTATTAGGAAAATGGCAAATTTCTTTATTAATGCAAAGGTGACTTGGTTTATCGTTACTGTGACAAACGAAAACACTTTATTTTATGAATCCTTAAAGAAAATTTTAATTAATATCAATCAGGAGAAAAGTTATTGCAAAAATATATGTTGATCCCTAGACACTTTTGATGTGTGTAGTTTCAAAACCCCCTAAAACGATTTTATCCTAAAATCAACCTTATATTATTATAAAACAGCATTTTATTAGTACTTCAAGTTTGGTCATTCAGTTAGTGTTAAATTCCTCTAAAACGCCAACAAAAACAGTTATAAAGTCAACGATTGGGATCAAAAGCCACTTAAACATTGCGTGTGGCTTTCAAAAGCCCCTATAAACTGACTGACCAATGGTAGCGCGTCATTTTTGACACGTGACTTAACTTTAACTATGCAAATAAGATGGCGATTTCTGTTGTGTGGTGTAGATCTGTGTTTGTTAATTTAATGATTTTATGCCTAAAAAATGGAGGAATTAATGAAATTTGTGAGAAAATGCGATCCAAAAGAGACAAGGAAACGATCTGTGAATAAAGCAACCTGGAAACGTGAGATTCTACGCGAAAAACGGTACGTGATTCATCCTTTAAAATCAGCATCAACATTAGCAAGAATGGTATTATGCAGTAGGTACCTATGGAATATAAAACTGCAGCAGATCTATTTTAATATTTTTTTATTATTCTTGTAAATATGAAAGTTTACTTTCATAATATCTTTTGTAAGTATGTTTAATTGTTATGCATCATTTGAAGTGTAGTAATTTTATTTATTTTTGATAAATTTAAAAAAAGCCAAAAGCCATAACCATAAACTTTTTTAATGTTGATTATTTTTAATATTCAAAATCGTAATTTTTTAGCATGAAATTGTCTGAAAGAAATAGCTCATAGTATTAATTTATTTGAATCTGTATCTTACTATCATATTTTATTAAAAATGTGCATTACGGAACTTTTAATTTCAAAATATTATTTCGGTTTTAGCCGCTGGAGTGGATGAGGTGACCAAAGTCGCCGCATAGAAAGTGGCGCCGCACGCTAGCGTCCACTCGCGTAACCTTTTAATTAATCGAAATCCGATAAACTTTATTCAATTTTTCATTTTTAAAAGATCTGTGGCACACTGTATCCGATTGCTTAGTCGATTTCGTGCTTAAAAGCCGCGTATTCAGATGTATGACAACACTACAAGCGTTCAACCAAAAAAATCAAATAATTAAAAAAATATGGCGTCTTGTCAGTGACGTACGGACTCGCGCGTGTTTTGTTTACATGATAAATAATTTGTGTTTTAAGTGGGTTTTCAAGTGTTTGAAGTGCTATGGCCTGTTAAGTGTGTGATAAATATTATAGTGAAGTGAATTACTGCAGGATTTCAAGGTCGGTGAGTGAAAAAATATTACGTAATTTCGGTTTTATTCCACAACCGGCGCTGACCGATTCATGTTTATTGTTATTACGTGTATGTGTTTTCAGATCCTTATTTTAGTACAGTGTGTTATTCTAATACCACTACTTTTATAACAAAGTTGAAGCATTAAATAAGCTTTCCACAGGTACCAATATTTTTATTCTACGTATCAGATTTATATTTATAAAACAACATTTTGTTTCCATTGTCTTGGCGGCCATTATTATTTTTTTGCCGTCGGCAAATTTTTTCAACTTTGCACGCTCGTAAATAGTACATATTGTACTAATGCTATGTGGTTTTATTAGTGTTTTGCGTTAAGTATATACACATAATGTATTTAAAACCTTAAACAATATAGGTCAACGCTCGTTTTTTCGAACTATAACCATTTATTTGAAAACAAAGTTACGTAAATACTATCGTACGTACGTATCGTACGTAGTGTTTACGTAAATACTATCCTATTTCAAACGAAACTCCGCTATCTTAAAGCCCCGTTCCTTACCATAACAAAAAACACAAGTGTTAGCACCATTCAAACAAACCCAAGTCGTAAAAATGCTTTATTTACATTATCGGGCGGCCGAGCGGCGCCCCGCCGCGCCGCGCGCGCCGGTGACGCATCTGGCATTCATCTGGCTCGATTATTTTTCCCGCGCTCTGCGACCGAGCGGTTAGGTACAAACCCTCAAGCTTGCCGCAGTTTCCGCAGTGTGGACACAATCAAAAGGCGTTTCGATGTAGTGAATTATCATGTCAAGATATAAGAAAATTTCACAAGAATTTCTATACGTGTGATACGAAAGTGAAGCAAGACTGTTTTATACTGAATTATTGTAATATATCAGAAAACAAAACATTAAAACCCAACAGTAAAAGAAAAGTTGCTATTAAGTATTCTATACTTAGTAAAAGTGGGACCAAAATACCGGTATGTCAAAAAACTTTCATGAGAGCACTAATAATAAAAAAAGATCGAATACAGGGAGTTATGAACAGATTTTTAAGTAGCGGAGGTCAAATGCCAGAAGAGAAGCGTGGAGGTGACAGGAAGAGAGAAAAATATGAAGCAAAAAGATTATCCGTCGAATGGTTCATCGAATCCTTTCAGGGACAAGAGAGTCACTATTGTCGTTCGAAAAGTGCCAATAGAATATATCTTGATTCAGGCTTGACAATACGTAAAATGTGGCGTATGTATAACGCTGCCCGTGACGAGGATTTGAAAGTTAAACAAAGTTTTTTCAGGCATGTTATTAATACTAAGTATAATATAGGCTTTGGGAATCCTAGGACAGACGTGTGCTCAACGTGCATTGAACTGTCAGAACGCATAAAAACAGAGAAGGACGCTTCAAAGAAAAACGTACTTATGGTCGAAAAAAGAATTCATCGCCTCAAATACAAAGCTTTCTATGCAATATTGCAAGAAGAAAACGATAATCTTCAAACCATATCCTTCGATTGCCAGAAAAACCAGGCGATGCCCAAAGTACCGGATCAATCTGCCTACTACAGTAGACAAATCAACTTTTACCACTTCGCCATTGTTGTGGGAAATTCAAAAGCTAAACTGAATAATAATAACATTCATTCCTACTACTGGGATGAAACTTCACACTGCAAAGGTAGTAATGAGACAATTAGCGCAGTTTACGATTTCCTGAAAAACTTTGAATTTGGAGATACAATAAAAATTCTACGAATAGTGTCTGACGGTTGCGCCGGACAAAATAAAAATACAGGTATGATAGCGATGCTCGGTAAATGGTTGTACACAGAAGCCCCAACAAATATCAAGAAAATAGAGCTGATCTTCCCTGTTGTAGGTCACTCCTTTATACCTCCAGACAGGCTGTTTGCCAGAATTGAGAAAACACTGAAAACAAAGGAAGTGATAATCTCTCCATCCGAATATGCAGCTGTTTTAATAGAAAATGGTATGTGCAAAGATCTAGCATCAATTCCTGTATTTGATTGGAAAAAAAGTTACGAGTCCATCATTAAACCTACCACGTCTTGGCATTTTCAGTTTATGAAAACAAAAAGATTTTTTATTACAAGAACGAAAACAGAAAACATTTTAGTACAAGGTGAAGAGACGTATAGAAACGAAATACGGCAAAAAAAGACAATCACAAAAAACAATAAAAAAATCACCATGATATCTCCTCAAATAATCCAGCCAAATCGTGTTTACATAAAACAAGCAAAAATTCAAGACGTCGACAGACTTCTTAAAAAACACTATGGAAATGATTGGAGAAACTTGGAAGAATTGATTTTTTTTAAATCTATAATCGAGAGAATGAGTACCGCTGAAACGAGAGATTTTATGAGATTGTCGGAAGAGACTGATTTGTGTGAAGCAGGATTTACGGATAATATTTGTCATGTTTAAATTTTTTATCTCTCTCTCTCTTTCATTTTTATTATATTTTTAATAAATACGTAAATTAAATTATAAAAACACAATAAAACCTTTTATTTCATGCCTATAACAGATTTATCGCATTTTTTTAATATTATCAATCAAAAGAATTACTTGATTCTGGATTTTTAAGAGATTTTAATGAAAGCGACATTTACCTACTACCTATCGTGCTGGTTGTTGATAATATGTTGTATAACACCATCCTTTACTAAGATTTTGTCAGTTGCAAAACCCACTAAAATGTTACATGTTACTATCAAATTCCTCTTAATTCAGGGGTGAGTTTCATAAGCCGCTAAAATAAAAGAAAAAACCTCAATATTTTTGTTTATTAAACTGATTCATTGCTGAAAAGGGATTTTAAAGTGTTGCCATGGTCTGTGGGTTCATATTGTACAAAAATGATTATTGTCTATAACATTTATCGACGACGAGAAGTTTTTACTAGTTGGTGAAAAATAAACAAAACTTATTTTAGTGGCTTTTGAAACTAGACGACTCAATTAATGACTGTTGCTATGTCAGGTTTGACATACGAGAAGTGTCTCGTATATTTAGATGACCTTGTTGTTTTCGGGAAAAATTTAGAAAATGCTACTAAAAACCTTATAGATGTTTTTACTAGGTTGCGTCAGGTAAATCTAAAGTTAAATCCTCATAAATGTAACTTTCTAAAAAAGGATATATTATACTTAGGACACGTCATATCGGGGGAAGGTGTACTCCCAGATCCTGAAAAAATTCAGGCATTAAGTAATTGGTCAGTTCCGAAAAATATAGAAGAGGTAATCAGATTTGTAGCGTTCGCCAACTATTATCGGAAATTCATTAAAAATTTTGCAAAAATATCTAATCCCTTGACCCAGTTGACAAAGAAAAATACACCATTTATATGGGATCATAAATGTCAAACTGCATTTTCTACATTAAAAAGTGTAATTTCATCCCCACCTATACTTGAGTATCCAAATTTTTCAATAGACCATAAATTTATACTACAAACAGACGCCTCACAGTATTCTTTGGGCGCTGTTTTATGTAATTCCAATAGAAAGCCGATAGCGTTTGCAAGCAGAAATTTAAATAAAGCAGAACGCAACTATCCCACAGTGGAAAAAGAGTTGTTGGCAATAGTATGGGGCGTTAAACATTTTCGTCCATATTTATATGGCCGAACTTTTATAATTGAAACCGATCATAAGCCTCTTATATATTTATTCGGAATGCGAGATCCATCGAGTCGTCTTATGAAATTTAGACTTTTACTCGAGGAATACGATTTTATTGTGGAATATATAAAAGGAGCTACAAATATTCCAGCTGACACAATGTCACGATTACCTATTACATCTACTGATTTAAAATCAATGCATGAAAGCATTATCAATGTGATGACGCGTTCGCGGTACAAAAAAGTACTTGAGACACAAAGTTCTCCGAGTGCTATGTCTTCTACTGACGATTGGCCTGCGCAACCAAGAGTTGTAGAAATTCATAGTAAACCGAAGATGTCTGTGGAACTAAAATTTATTGACTATAAAAAACTAAACAGCCTACGTAGGTCCAAAGAAATAGAATTAGAAAATAAAATATTTTGTTATTCGTCATCAACAATGACATTGTTTATAAATCCAGTATCTCAATCACAGCTGACGCCAAGCGCTTTTGTGAGGGAACTGAGAATTTTCTGTGAGGAAATAAATGTACACGAATTAATTTTTATAAGAAATAAGTATTATGATGATTTTATAAAAACACTGTTAACAGAAATAAAGTCGTATACACATTGGACCGGTCCACGTTTATGTATCTTAAACGATATAAAAATAATCCATGATAAAGACGACCGAAAGATAATATTGAATGATTTTCATCTCTTACCAACAAGTGGCCACGCTGGTATTAGAAGAATGTATAATAACATCAAGAAATATTACTTTTGGCCAGGTCTTGAACGAGATGTAAAAGAATTTATTAAGAAATGTAATAAATGTCAAAAACAAAAACATAGTTCTCATTATGTACAGGAGCCATTAGTCGTTACAACCACTGCCAATTCAGCAATGGAAAAGATTTTCTTAGACGTAGTAGGCCCATTGGATAGAGATGACAACAATTACTCATATATTTTAACTATTCAATGTGAGTTAAGTAAATACGTAGAAGCTTATCCTATGAAATCAAAAATTTCAGAAGAGATAGCTAAAAATTTTGTCAATAATTTTATATTAAGATTTGGCATTCCAAATCGAGTTGCAACCGATAGAGGTACCGAATTTTTGTCATCCGTTTTCCAGGATACATGTAAATTACTGAATATAACTACTTTAAACTGTACTGCTTACCACCATGAGACAATAGGTTCTTTAGAAAATACCCACAAACACTTAGGTAATTATTTGAGAATTCAAACAAATAACCACGCGGGTTCATGGAGTACATGGTTACCCTTTTGGTGTTTCTCTTACAACACGTCAGTTCATACAGCTACAAAAGGAGAATGCTCAAAAAAAACCCAGCTCCGGGGTAAAAGAGATGTATCTCAAATTATCAATAATAATAAGTAATAAAATAATAGCCGGTTATGATCGTGATACTTACTGGCAAACATATAAAAATTGCCCGTTTTATTATTCAAGTGGTGTCGATTTAAAAAACTAGTTTAATTAATTATTCAGAAACATTATGTTAAAATGCTTGGTGAAAATATAAGCAGCCCCAGAAATCACTGCCTCCTTAAAACATAAAATAATACAATATGGCCCTCCCTCCTAACTACATAACTTTAAACCCGTAACTAAAGGGTTATTATTGGCAGGATAGATATAACTCGTGCGAATTAACATGACACCTGGCTCGGAACTCAAAACTCCCCCGCTACCCGCGCGACGCCTCGCGGTTGCCCTCACATGGCGACAGCGGGGCGCCGCGCTGGTAGCGGGGGTTCCTAGCCGGCTTTGGCTAAAGGTTGCGTGCAGGTAAGCCACGGAGTTCTAATAATCTATAGTAAACGAGCGAGTGAAACAGCAAATTGGACTCTGCAGTTAGAGAGAGACAAAAAGAGTCGCCGTTATACCGAACCACCGAAGATCATAAATTCCTAACACGTCGCAGACCTGCGCTAGCATTTGTTACGTTGTGTTCTGTGCGTTTTATGTTTGTGTTTTGGACTGTTTTTCGCGACTTGGCTTGTTTTTACCGGACTTCTATGATATTTATTTGTATTTGGACGTTGCCTTGATATGGCGGATAATAATTGTGTCTTGTGTCATCATTCACTTCGAGGACGTCGCAGACATGTTCTTAACGAACGTTTACTGCAGTCTAGACGAGACTTCGTTGAACATATTCTGACGAGCATAGAACCACCCCGTGAGGTATGTATCTAAAGAATACTTTGAATATTAGGACTTGTTTTACATTCTATTTCATGTGACTAGTACCTATTAGGCTACGTTTGCGGAGACTCGGAGCGTGCGGCGTGGCGTCTCGCGTCTCTCTCGCTCTCATACAACACCATATTATGTGAGCGCGGACCGCGCCGCCGCGCCGCACGCTCCGCGCAAAGCTCCGCGGCACCGTAAACGTGGCCATATACTGTATTTATTTTTTTACGCTCTCGATTAATATTAGTGGCTCGCTACTAGAGCGTGCGCCATCCTTTCGTTCCTAGTATGTACCAAGGAGGCGATATAAGTTGTGTTTACTTATCCTGTTCTACAATAAATATAATATACGTGAAAATACTGTATAAAGGTATAGTCTAGATTTATCAATAGCACGTCTATATAAAATAAGTATTACATGGACGTACCTTCATGTTACGTTTGATATTACCTTTTGTTATAATACATAATACGATCAATAGAGCCGTATATATATCGAGACGAGACGATGACATAGTGCATTTGGTACCCACCATAAGGGCCTGCAAGTGCAAGTAGTGCAACATAGCCCACTGTATGCAGCGTTCTGCTACCATTTTTTATAACGTCGCGGGCACTGGGTAGGGACTCGGGGAGCGTGGTATTTTTATGTCCAATAGGCTACTGGTATCAAGTATTCCATACGCCTGCCATACGTGTGGCTGTTTTTCGAACAGGGTTTGTAGAATCATTTCTGTGAAAATATAACATGTAAAACTATAGATAAGATCATTAATGTTTCAGATTCAATTTAATGGCACGAGATGTATATGTCATTCGTGTTGGCATACCGTCAATGCCCGCCTGAACCAACCTCAGCCAGCTGCTGTTGCAGCGAATAACAATTGTGTTTTTTGTGGACACTGGCTTCGGCACCATCGGACACACGTACTTAATGAAAGTTTAGTACACTCAAGACGAGACATTGTTGAAGTTATTCTTAATACCGTCGAACCACCACACGAGGTAGGTAAAACAAATACTTTAATAGTATAAACTGTAGATGTGTACGGAAAGCTAACGATACCCTACTATTGAATTCTAAACATCTGCCTGGTCACAATTGATCAGCTCAAGATCCGTGACGTAGCTAATTGTTTCAAGGCTGCAAACAGAACGACAGGAGGCGGCAGAGGCGGTAGGTCCGCAGCGGTGGCGAACGCAGCATTTGAGACAAACGTATGTTTTGTATGTTTCGTCTCACCACACCGCTCTCGCCACCGCTGTCGCGCCGCAGCCCTCTGTCATCCAGTTTGCAGCCTCATAATTCTAAGTTTATTTTAAAAATAAATAGTTTTTTTTTATTATTTCACAGATTCGGTTCGATGGCTCCAGATCTATATGTCATGCATGTTGGTATAGAATAGATGCCAATATAAACCAAACCCGAGCTTCTGTACATGCTGCCGGAGTTCCATCTCCTCCTGGCATAACTCGAGTAGCCAACACGTCCCGAAGGTGTATGTTCGACGGCTGCAATAGATTGCAACTGCGCTGTGTCAGCAATGTCATCAAGATTCAGCTTCTCAGCTATTACAGTGTATATATACCAAATCTAGCCCGCATTTGTGAACATCATTTAAGGACAACATCTTTGGAAGATTTTGCTCAACATATAACACGCCGGCAAACTGACATTGACTCAGAAGGCTTACACGATATAGTGAGACTGTATACGGAAGCTTTGGAAAACAAGTGTATTCTGAACTTTGAAAATATGACTGATATAGCGGAAGAAGATCTCCGATTTTGGACAGGATTAAACCATACACAATTTAACCATCTTATTCTCCAAATACCAAGCCTTCAACAGCAGTCCAGCACACCTCAGCTTGACTTGGGAGTTTATTTAAGTAAACTACGAACCGGTGAACCAAGTTTACGATTGGGAACCGCCTTTAATATATCTAGGCAAAGTGTCGATCGAAAAGTTCATCTAGTAAGAAATTGTCTGCTGAATGATTTTGTTCCGTTGCATATAGGACTTGGCCATATCACCCGCACAGAAGCGATCAATCGAAACAGACTATTACCTCAACATATATTTGGAAACACAGACGCTCCCAAGGTAATAGCAATACTTGATGGAACTTACATTTTTGTAGAGAAAAGCGCAAACTTTCCATTTCAGCGGCGTAGTTACAGTGTACATAAATATAAAAACCTAATTAAACCGTTCATGATTGTTTGTGCTGATGGTCACATTTTAGACATCACTGGACCGTACGATGCAAAAACCACAGATGCAGAAATAATGCAGCAAATATTACATAATCACGGCGAACCAATAGAAGACAATGCATTCCACTATTTTTTTGAACAAGGTGACACTTTTATTCTGGACAGAGGCTTCCGGGATGCGATTCCTGAAATAGAATCGCACGGATATAATGCATATATGCCTCCCTCTAAACGACGAAATGAAACGCAGCTCTCAACAGAAGATGCCAACAAGTCAAGACTTGTAACGATGTGTAGATGGGTTGTAGAAGCCATCAATGGCCGTGTTAAGCGGGATTTTAAAAAGTTTCGCCATAGAACCTTTAATCGCGCCATGCCACACGTATTCGAAGATTATAAAATTGCAGGTGCTTTGATTAACTGCTATCAAGAGCCTTACGAGGACAGCCCGTATACAAATGATTTTATACAAACTATAAATCAAAATATTCACAAACCAAATCTATTGGCAGATTACGTTCTCCAGCACAACATTAACAGACAAAGAGTATCATTTGAACCACTGGACGCTGAAAATCCACAACTGTCAGATTTTCCTCAATTATCACTTGACGATTTGATACGTTTTTCAGTTGGAACATATCATGTGAAAATAGCTCGTTCGTACTGCAGCGAGCATTTACGGGGGACAAACGTGTACGAGATAGAACGTTACCGACACTCTCAAGAAGTATTTGGGGATCCTAATGATGTGTTATTACGGTGCCTGATCAATTCACGTCACAGAGGAAGAACAACATACTACACGTATGTGTTGTATAACACCACGCTGCAGGGTAGGAATTCCATTAAAGAACATTATTGTTCATGTTTGCACGGCCGGAGAACTTTGGGAAGCTGTACCCATATTGTCAGTATTTTATATTTCTTAGGTTGGGCCCGACACGAAGAGGTTTTTAGCCATCCTGCTGCTTTCTTAGATAGCGTTCTGATTGATCGTCATTAACTGCTTGCGTGCCAAGTGCGCGCAATAAATCATAGTGAATTAAAAAAATGTTATAAATACACTGGTTTGATTTCACCTCTACGGCCAAAACTTCAAAATTGGTGCCCATGAATTATTAATAATCATGCGTTATGGTGTTTGCGTATCGATATTTCGCAACCCCCACCGAACAATATGGTAATGTGTACTACGCGTAGTACACATTACCATATTATTCGGTGGGGGTGCGATTTCACTATCAATAGTTAGCGCAAAACGAATAATGTAGAAAGTGTCAACACGTGATTATATTATTGATAGTATAGATGGCGCTGATGGTGATACTATAGTATCCCCATCAGCGCCATCCAACTCCAAACTATCAAATCAATATCATAGTATTTCTGTTAACAATAGTATTTTCACGTGACGATGATTTTAAATGCTGACTATTTATGAGGTTAAACTCTCGAAGTTTCTGTACATAGTATTGTCAACGTATTTAGGCATTGCCTAAAATATAAAATGAGCCAAGCTAGCATTTTAACATCATGTTTTTGAATAAAGTAATTAAAAATAATTAATTACTTTTTTCGATGGACGCTGGAATAATAAAACTGGCAATTTTTATATGTTTGCCAGTAAGGATCACGATCATAACCGGTTATTATTTTATTACTTATTATTATTGATGATTTGAGATACAACTGTTTTCCCCCGGAGTTGGGTTTTTTTTCTGTGGAGCCTGAGCATTCTCCTTTACTCCGTTCGAACTAGTATTTGGCAAAAGATGCAATATACCAACCAATTTGATTCAAAATATAGTAGATCCTCTCTATAACTATGACAATTACCCTTTAGAGTTAAAATTTAGGCTACAAACATCGCATAAGGAAGCCCATCAAAATTTATTACAAAGCAAATTACTTAGGAAACAAAAGCATGACTTAAGTTGTCATCCCATTACTTATAAGGCAAACGACTTGGTACTAGTGAAAAATGAAACTGGAAACAAACTCCAAGGAATTTATAACGGACCATACTTAGTAATCAAAGATGTTACGCCAAATGTTGAAATACTAAAAGATAATGGTAAAATTGATTTAGTTCATAAGAATAGAACTAAGCCATATTATTCATAGTTATATAAAAATTTACTTAACATGCATTATACAATGACTATTTTATACATATTACCTTTTGTAATACACCAAAATATACCTATTTTTATACATTTCGTATATTGTTTACTGTACTATTTCACACATGTTTTGTAATAATTTGTTGTTAGCGTAATTAATTAAAAACCTACATATTGGGTACCTAAAAACATGTTTAATTAAATGCATTATATCGCATTATATTATTATAATCAATATACTCAAATTGTACTTAATAAAATAATGATGACCAATTATTTTATTTCTTCCTTTCGGGGAAGGTGTAGTATGTAAGCTATATACAAGCATATAAACGCATGTTTAATCAATAAAAGACCAGTTGTTATTCAGCAGTCAGAGCGTTTCATTGCATCTCCAATCCCAACCTTACAATAGTAAACAATAATATTGGGACGCATCCTTAACTAATAAACTGATAAGAGCTGTCAACTGTCCATGTCATACTTGTCTACCTATCTTTTTCTTCTCTACCCCTCTCGTGCAACCACGCTCTGCTTATGGTGTTCTTGTATTCGTATTGTATTTAATTACATTATAAAGTGATTTACTTTGGAATCCGTTTTTCCTTTAATATGACATAACCCACAATACGATCAAGTTATCAATATGGCCCTAGATAAATTAGATACGACAACGGCAACACTAATCCCCGATCAAAGAGGCAAACATTCAAAACAACCTCGATAAATGACTGAATGTGTTAAAACCAGTGTTTGTGACCACATCAATAACTTGCAACCAGTAGAGTTCACAAAAGCTGTATTTGGATGGAGATTTGAATATTCGGCGATTATTTGAATTGTACAATGAATGTCTAATACGTACGAACAGAAAGCTGAGACTGAAATACAGTATCGCGATATTGTGAACCAAAAATTTAAATGAAAGCTTATACCAAAAAAAGATCAATGCGACCAATGTCATATTCATAAAAATATAGAATTAAATTGATAGACAAGACTCAAAGTAAATCTTCGCAGGGAAAAATCGTCACAGCAACTTTTGACTTCCAGAAGGTTTTAAATGCACCTCATGGTCAACTAAGTGTGCTGTATTATAAACGCAAGTTGTCAGTTTCCAATTTTACCTTGTTCGATTTAGCTAGTAAAGAGGCTTTTTGTTACATGTGGCACGAGGGAGAGGCTAAACGTGGTGCCAATGAGGTCTCAAGTTGTCTGTATAATTTTATTTTAAAAATGCTTGATAACGGAGCACAAGAATTTCGATTCTGGTCTGATAACTGTGCAGGTCAGAATCGCAATCGAATTGTATTTGCATTTTATGTGTATATGTAAAATCTGAATTTGTCATACCCATGGGTGTTCGAAAATACCCCATGTATGTTATGCTAAAAATAACTTGAAAACTACAAAAAATTGCGGAACATACATGGCGTATTTTCAATACCCGTGGGTATGAGAAATTCAGACTTTTCTTTTGGATTATTTGGACCAGCTTGTATGTTTCAATAATTAATATTAAAATCAATTTGACGACACGGTTGGCGCAGTGGCTGAGCGATCCACTGCTGCGCTGCGTGTCGTGGGTTCGATTCCCGCACGGAATTGTATTGCCTACAGGTAGTTGTTCTAGGTCTGGCTGTTTGTGTATGTGAGTTTAAATGTTTGTAAACGCACCCACGATACAGGAGTACTTCCTCGTGTGGGGCAACGTTTAAAAAAAAACAAATTGTATGCTGGCTGCACCCCATGACTAATTAATTATGTCATTTCTGTCAAATATTAGGTGTATTAAAAATTTTTTTTTACAGGATTTACTCTCAGAAGACCACCTCTCATGGATGTAACAAACCAAGGAACCAGCAGCACTCCTGCTGAAATTCTTCTATCTCAAGAAATACCACCTGAACAATCTGCTGCTAGTAGCAAAAGAAGTAAGCATTTAACATTCTATTTGAGTAGTTTTTTTTTTTTTTGCCAATTGAGCTGATGTCGACTATTCTGCCAGTGTCGCGTTTAGACGGCAGCACAGCGGCAGGCCGTCGACTTTGCACTTTGTGGTAGATCTACAGGTTCTGTTAGTCGCTGTAAAAACGAATTTATATAAATTTCAAGAAATAGTTATCAAAATATAATATGCTTTGTTATTACATCCTAACTAATATTATAAAATGTGAAAGTGAGTTTGTTTGTTACTCTTACACGCTAAAACGGCTGAACGGATTTGAATGAAGTTGGGCACATGGGTAAACCATGACCTGGAACAGGACTTAAGATACTTTTTATCCCGGTAGTATGTCCCCGTGGTTTAATTTCCGACCTCTACACGGGCGAAGCCGCGGGCAAAAGCTAGGTAAAATAGGCTTGATTACCATTCTGACAGTTTAATACTTTCAATTTGATAAAAGATTTATTTTAATGGCATTTTTACTGAGAAACAAATTGCCTAGAATACAGAATCTTGGTGGAAATCAAGAATGACTATTCTTACTCTGAAGGCATAAGCAATAATATTTTTTTTAAATTGAATTTGTTTTCAGGTACAACCAAGAAAGTGGTCAGCAATGAACAACACTTGGCAAAACAAATAAAAAAATTGAAATCTAAAAATAATTCTTACCAGATGAGATTGAAGAAAGCTCTAAAACTTCCCACAAATACTGCCCTTCAAACGGCGTTAAAGAAATTTAAAACATTGGCTGCAATTTCTACAGTTATGCAGTTTCGGGAAATAACAAAACCTAAAATGGCCCAACGATTTGAGAAAGAGGAGAAAATTATGGCCCTTAGTATGTACAAAATGGGACCAAAAGCTTACAGGCGGTTAAGCAAAATATTTGTATTGCCATCTCCTGTCACACTAAGCAGAATGATTTCAAGAGCTTCTCTGAAACCAGGGATAAATTAAAATATTTTGGAACAATTAAAAGAAAAGTTGAAAAAATGAAATACGATGATAGGTTGTGTACCTTAATGTTCGATGAGATGGCTATCACTCCACATTTTGACTACAATCAAAAGAAAGATAGAGCATCAGGTTTTGTAAACCACACTGGTGAATCTGTGAGAAAAATAGCAGATTATGTGCTGGTTTTTATGATTAGGGGTGTAACAAAAAATTACAAACAGCCCGTCTATTACTCATTTTGCTCAGGGAGTACACCAACACACACTTTGGCAGTACAGGTTAAAGAAGTGGTAAAGAAGCTCCACTCCATTGGCTTTATTGTTTTGACCACAGTGTGCGATCAAGGCACATCAAATACAAGTGCTATAAATTACCTGATTCAGGAAACAAGAAGAAATTATGCACGAAGAAATATTGAATATTACAATTCGGTATTTGAAATTGAAGGAAAGCAAATTATTCCTCTGTACGATGTCCCTCATCTTCTGAAAGGGATGAGAAACAATTTGTTAATAAAAAATCTTCAATTTACGATAGATGGTGAAGTAAAAGTGGCAAAATGGGAGCATATTACGCAATTGTATGAAAATAACCCAACATACAAAGGATTCAGAATAGTAAAAAACCTTACAGATAATCACTGTAACAAAGATAAAATTCCGAAAGTGAAGGTTAAATATGCTTCACAGCTGTTTAGCCAAACTGTTGGGAAAACCATGGGATATTTAGCTGGTAAGTCAATAATATAATTTCATAATTATTTGCCTTATTATTACAAACATCACCTAAAAATTGTATTAGTTAAATGATGATGTATCAGTAGTGTATAATCACTAGGACCAAATAAATCCCATAATGCATTTAATTTTTATTTGTGTTTTAAAACTGTGATAAAATAAAGTTTGGGTTTTTCATCTTTTTTTCCGTACAAAGTAATGATAATTAATTTTTGTTTTCACTTTTCAGAGCATGGCATTCTACCAGACGAAACAAAGGATACTGCTGATTTTATTATCTTCATTGATAATTTATTTGACTCCCTAAATGGAAGTATGAAAAACTCGGGTGTCCGGTCAGGGAAAGATTTATTAAGAAATGTAACACCTAGTTCAAAACATAAAGATATTTGGGTGCAAGCTAAAGTTATTTTAAAGTCGATGAAATTTATGACGTCAAAAGGGAGTGCTGGTACTGTACCATCAATAACTAATTGGATAAAAACCGTTGAAAACATGGGCTTATTAAGAGACAAACTATTTAATGAGTATAAAATTAAATCATTTTGGTGCAGACATTTTAACCAAGATCCTCTTGAAAACTTTTTAGGGAGCATACGTAGTCATGGGGTGAGAAATAACTCGCCTACCTGTGCTGGGTTTGAAGCTGCATTTGCTTCTTTGCTTGTTAATAATATGAGCAGCAATTATTCTCCAGGGTCCAATTGTGAAGAAGATTTCTGTTTAATATTTGAATCTTTTGATGATTTATTTTTTTCACAAACTAAGAAAAAAGAAGAGCAATCCTGCGAAGTTGATTTTACTGATTTAAATGAAGATATTATTATTAATTTTGAAACAAAAAAAAAGGATCCCAGAATAATTGGTCAGCTCGAATATGTTACAGGTTACATATTGCGTAAAGCAAAAAAAAATACAAAAATTGCAAAGACTGCAAAGTATCTTTGTATACACATGACCCAGCTAAAAACAGGTACCTGCAACACAGAGAATATAAAAAAGGTAAAAAATACCTATGCTACCCAAGCGAAAATTTAACAAAAAGTTTTTCTGAGATCCAGGATATTCTGCACCATATACTAAGAAATAAAAGTCATATTGAAAATTTAAAAAAACTATATGAAAACCCTATTGTACATAAATGTAAATACACAATTTATTCAGTGCAGTGGCCACCGAAATGACTTGATAGAATTCATATTTGATTTCTCAAGTAGGTTCTTTGCCCACAATTGGTGTAAGTGGACCAATAAGTTATTGAATGGTACCAGCACAACGAAAGATGTTGACCCGACTGATGAAATTCAGAATCAGGCTTTAATCTATTATAGTAAAAGACGAAAAAATAAGCAGAAAAAAATAGATATAAATAAATAATATTGTTTCTTTCTTTTTAGTAAAATGATTGTATAATACTCAAATATGTTATAAGTTCTCATATCCACATTTTTTTGGAAGAAATTCTTGCCTTTGCTGCACTAATTTCCTCAAAACAAATTGTATAAATAATAGTTTTCTTTTTTAATTATACTGTTATAAGGTACTCAAAATAAGACTAATATTTTGAACAATATACAACTTGTTCAAAATATTAGTCCTATTGTGAGTTGCATTGAGATTTTTCATTGGTTAGTTTCTGTAATTATCCACAGTTTTGAGTAATTTAAAGTAACTATGTTAAGAATTGTTTCAATAACTTAAATAAAAGCTTTGTAATATTCGATTTTGTGTTTCATTTTAACGAAATAAACAATAAAAAGTGAAGAAACAAAAAGGGCTATATTTGAATACAGCTATAGCAAACTATGTATGCATAGCTAGATGCGTATGAACTGCAAGTTGTTTTGTCGTTAGCCACCAGATGGCGCATGACGTAGAGGTCAGCTGAATACTCTATACCCTATTTATAATGTACTCTGTGGCGGCAGTCGCCGTCCGAGCAACACGTGTTCTTATCGCTTTTTCTTACGGGTACAGTCGTTAACAAAAATGTCTAGTTCTTCACGGAGAAAATGTTTAAGGAGTCAAGTACGTAAATATTTGTTAATTTAAATATAGATATAATTAATATTTATTATGATTCTATATACGAAAAAATATAAGTACCACGTGGTCGCTCGTAGACCGGGTTATGTACCACGTGTAATCGTGTGAATATATCCTTGTTGACGTTTACGTATTATTGTTTTAGACTCGAGAAACCATTGCTAAGGTATACGAATTTCTTGAAATCATCATCATTTCAGCCGAAAGACGTCCACTGCTGGACATAGGCCTCCCCCAAGCACCTCCACTTCGACCGCTTTTGTGCTTCCCGCATCCAACGGGTTCCTGCGGCCTTGACAAGATCGTCTGTCCACCTTGTGGGAGGCCTTCCAACGCTACGTCTTCCGGTACGCGGTCGCCACTCTAGAACTTTCCGGCCCCATCGGCCATCTGTTCTGCGAGCAATGTGCCCTGCCCACTGCCACTTAAGTTTGGCAATTCTTCGCGCTATGTCGGTTACCTTGGTTCTCCTGCGGATCTCTTCATTTTTGATTCGATCACGCAGGGAAACTCCAAGCATAGCCCTCTCCATTGCCCTTTGGGTGACTTTTAGCCTTCTAATAAGGCCCGTTGTGAGCGACCACGTTTCAGTACCATATGTCATCACTGGCAACACGCACTGGTCAAAGACTTTCGTCTTGAGGCACTGCGGTATGTGGGACGAGAAGATATTGCGTAGCTTCCTGAACGCTGCCCAGCTGAGTCGGATTCGACGATTGACCTCTTTCTCGAAGTTGGACCTACCTAACTGGACAACTGGTCCTAAGTACACATACTCGTCCACGGCTTCGAGTGTAGCGTCTCCGATCTTCATGAGAGTGGGTGTTACATGGGCATTTAACATGACCTTCGTTTTTTCCATGTTCATTTTAAGACCCACTCTTTCGGAGGCTCTACTGAGGTCATCGAGCATTGTACTGAGGTCCTCCATAGTCTCACCCATGAATACGATATCGTCGGCAAACCGACGGCAAACTGAAAAAAGATGCGAGAGATATATTGGAACTAGTAAGTGATCCAGTTAAAGATAAAGATAAAGATTCATTTATTTGCAAAAACATGTGTAGATAATATACATGGAATGATGTTTATTATAGGTGTTACAGGATATTCTTTGGCACAACATGTTTGACCATGGCTGGTGTACAAATTAGGTCGGATGACCATAAGATTAAAAAATAAAATAATCCAAAAAAATTAAATAACAATTAACATTAATATTAAATTTAAAAAAAAATATATATAAAATACAATTGCTAAATATTCATGCGATTCAAAACAACAAAGATACAATAGATTCAGTCAGTATATCAGTATGTCAGTCAGAGCGATTTGTCATTTAAAAATTCATTGACATTATAGTAGGCTTTTCCTGTCAGTATTTTTTTTTATGTTTTCTTAAACTGGTCTGTATTTAGTTTTTTTACACTGATAGGGATATTGTTATAAATTATCGGTGCTCATCAGTTTGCAGTGCAAGTCCAATTTTAATATCGAAATTAAGTGAACAGTTAAATAGCGTACGAAAAAGAACAGCAATGGCAGTGGGGGTATCAGAGAGAACAATAACTAATATATTGGCTGAAGAAAAAGAATCTGACTCTTAAATTTAAATCTCCGGATAAAGACCATAAAAAACGTTTAAAGACGTTAGAATTAGACAACTTTAACGTTGATGTTATACGTTCCACTATTCAAAATTACCATCTAGAACATCACGAATTACCTACCTTGTTAAAGTTGAAAATAATATTTCAAGAAAAACTTAATTATGATGGAAGTATTTCGACTCTGCGTACAGTTTTGAAAAAGTTGGGATACAAATGGCGAAAAACTGTGGATAACAGACGTGTTATTATAGAGCGGCATGACATCCAAAAACTACGATTTTCTTACCTGAAAAATTACTCAGATACCGTCAAGAAAAACGGTGTATCGTATATACAGATGAGAGTTATATCTTAACTAATCATGTGTAAAACAAAGGATGGGGTAATAAAGATGGACCACCTTTAAAGAGAAACGTGTCGAAAGGACAAAGAATTATAATTGTGCATGCTGGTTCAGAACAAGGTTTCGTACCTAACGCACTATTGACATACAAAGCAAATAGTGTTTCTGGTGATTACCACTCAAACATGAACGCAGAAAACTATGAAAAGTGGCTAAAAGAACGTCTAGTACCGAATCTTCCACCTAACTCTGTGGTTGTGCTTGATAATGCCTCATACCATAATGTTCAAAATTACAGAGCTCCAAATTCTAATAAAAAAAAATAGAAATGCAGAGATGGCTGACAGAAAAAAATATAGCTTTTAATCAAGATATGAAAAAAATTTAACGGTATGATTTGATTAAAAAAATTAAAGAAAACAAGATTACAAGATTGGCGACATATTTCAGCCATATGGCATAAAAGTTCTTCGACTGCCAACGAAAACTTGTTTTTTTTTTAGAATTTATATAAAAAAATGCAAGATTTTCATTAAGTATGTTTGATACTATAGTTTTAGTTTAGAAGTTTGTTTTTACAATCGCGGGTGGCGTACCGTTCTGAGCGCACGCTTTCTACAATTACGTTCCAATGTTAAGAGTCGTTTTTTACAGTTACCCTCCGTAATTTTAATAAATTATTATCATGAGTAAAAGTGACGAAGAAGTTTGTTTGAGTGTAAATAGTGATGAAGATGTTGAGGAAAAGGATCAGCAGACTAGTGATAAACGTTCATCTAGTCCGATATTATTACGTACTGGACCCGAGAAGCGATTAAGACCAGATAGTGAGGAAAATGGAGGTGAAGAGGACGAATTTATAACTGTTAGAAGAAATGCAAAACGATTAAATAGAAGTGTATCTAAAAATAAAGAGAGTGAAAATAGATTACAAAAGGAGATATTTTTTTTAGGGCATCAAAAGAAGTTTTGCCAAAACAAATGGGACTTGCAAAGTTATTAAGAAAAGAAAATATTGGAGGTATTATCGCAAATATAAAAATCCCTATAGACTGATTTTACAATTTAATAATGAACTAGAAGCTAAGAAATTGTGTATGAGAATGAATGAGCTAGGTAATAGATGCCAGTCAACACAACAAATCGACATGTCTCATGGTGTTGTCAAAAATATTGATTTGGATGTAGAAGAAGAAGAATTGGTGAAAGAATATGGTAGTGACTATGAAATAATATCGGTAAAAAGAATGAAACGATACACAGAAGAAAAATGGATAAACAGCGAAATTGTCCGTGTGTGTTTCAAAGGCCCAACTTTACCCCCGTACGTTTACAGTTACGGATGTAGGTTTAAGGTGGAGCCCTACGTATTTCCGGTATCGCAATGCTCGGGCTGCTGGAAGTATGGTCATCTTATCAGACAGTGTCCTAAGAAGAAAATTATTTGTCCGAAATGTGGAGGTCAGCACACCAACTGCGAAACAACTGAATATTATTGCATCAATTGCAAAGGAGAACATATGGCACTCAGCAAGAATTGCCCTTTATTCCTTAAAGAAAAACAAATTCGTTTACTCATGTCCCAAAAAAAACTGTACATATAAACAAGCATTAAATATATACTTACAAAAACGCGATAACAACGACAGGTCAGTAGAAATAAATTCCAATTCAATTGGTAACACACAAAATTCTACTGTTGAGACAATAATTAACGAGCAATTAAACAATGAGCCAGCAAGTAATAAGCCAACATATAAGGAAGCATTAACAAATAGTAAAGAACAAGAAGACTGTTTAAATAGAAAGAAACATGAGATAATAAACTCATCGCCTAGGAACACATCACATCTCAGTTCGGAAGTAATAAGAAGAATCAATAACAAAAGAAATATTGAAAAGCCTACTGAAACAAAGATGCAAGTTGATGGAGAATCTAACAGAGTCGCGGAAGAAAATCAAACAATAATAGTGGAAAACGAGGAAGAAGCAGAAAATAGAGAAATATTTAGAAACAAAAGTTTAATTGGAAAAATAAAAGATATTTTGTTGTCGAGGACCAATAGGAAAGAAAAAATTGTTGTAACTTTAGGAAGTATAGTAGAAGAGTTTAAAAAGTATTTCATGCAGATGTTTAAAGAATTAGAGTGGGGGGGGGGGCTCCTGCCGGAGGCTTTACGCGGGGGTCGTGCGGTCCATGGCCCTTTACGGGGCACCGGTGTGGGCGCGTTCCTTGAGGCGGCGGTCAACCCGCTGGTTGAACGCGCCCCAAAGGGTCATGGCCATCCGGCTGGTCCGGGGATACCGTACGGTCTCCGGTGAGGCGGCGAGCCTCCTTGCCGGATTACCGCCATGGGATCTGGAGGCAAAAGTCCTCGCGCACGTTTGGGAGTGGCGCGAGGAGGCGAAACGCCGGGACGTAGCTCCGCTGCCGCGAGAAATCACGGTACAGCGGACAGAGCTCCGGCGGGATCTCAGGGCGGCATGGAGAGTGCGATTGTCGCAACCCAGCGCTGGGCACGCCACAATTGCGGCGATAAGTCCCCTCTTTGAGGAGTGGCTAGAGAGGCGCCACGGCGTCCTCACCTTCCGCCTGACGCAGGTCCTAACCGGACACGGCTGTTTCGGGAGCTTCCTGTTCCGGATAAGGCGGGAGGAAACGCCCGGGTGTCACCATTGTGTGGATCGCCCGGAGGACACGGTGGAGCATACGGTGGAGGTCTGCCCGGCTTGGGCGGAGCACCGCCGTGTCCTCGTGGAGGCGATTGGCGGTGGCGATCTCTCGCGTCCGGCCTTGGTCCAGGCCATGGTACGGAGCGAGAGGGCTTGGGAAGCCGTCACCTCCTTCTGCGAAGCAGTAATGTTCGCGAAGGAGGAGGCGGAACGCGTGAGGGAGAGGCAAAGTTTGCGCCCTCACGCCCCTAGCCGCCGCAGGAGACGCCCTGGGCGTCGGGAATCGCAGGCCGATTCCCGGCCACCGTAGGCGCGGGCTTGCGAACGGCGAGCAATGGGCAGCTCGCCGTTCGATAAGGACCAGGCTCGGGTCGACGGCGCGTTGTGTTCCACGCGCGCCTCAAAGAGATGTCAGCACCAATGACGGGGTTTGCTAGGACCAATGCCTGCTAGGGTTGCGGAAAAGTCCAAGAGGGTTACCGTGGCCCCTGGCACAGGCAACTGAAGGAACACGGGTGGGTTTTAGTCAGTAAGAGTCTGACACGCCCTCCTGCTCTGCCCAGAGCGGGAGAAGTTATTTGATGATTTCCCACCCACAAAAAAAAAAAAAGGCCATTTAGGGGGCGTAATTATAAGTCAGCCAATTGGAAGCTGTATAAGGAGTGTCTTACCGTAGCTTTTAGGTCCATAGTGGTAACAAATAATATTCAAGAAAGATATGATTTTAAAATTGATCAAATTAATACCGCTGCTAATAAGAGTATTCCGCTAATTAAAATATGTACCGACCCTACTAGCTTTAGACCAAAACCATATTGGAATCCTAACCGGTCTAAGTCTGTTGCTCAGAGAAGATTAATGCTCAAACAATTTAGACGCAATCCTACCCCTTTAAATCACTCAATATTTGAAAAATGTATTGCTGATTCAAAAAAAGCCTTACAGCAGGCTAGGCAAAAGAGTTGGAATGGTTATTGCAATAGTATTGACGAGACAACTAGAGTTACAGAGATGTGGAATCGAATGCGATGGATTAAGGGCTATAAAAAGGAACCATTTCAACCTACAGATCAACAAAAAGAGGAACTATTGTGCAACTTGGCACCTGACTCTGTACTTCCCCCGATGCCTAACATCAATTCAATGAATCCATCTCTAGAAGCTGATTTCAGTTATGAAGAAATGCAGAAATGTTTAAAGAAAAAAGACACTGCCCCTGGACCAGACCTTATAACTTACTCAATGTTGTAAAACTTACCGAAAATTGTTAAGCTTTACTTATTGGATACTTATAACTTGATTTTTTCATATGGTTGCATCCCCTTACAATGGAGACAGATTAAAATTATCCCTATTCCTAAGATCAGTAATGAAAATGCTGCGACTAAGATAAGACCAATTGCTCTCATGTCCTGTGTTTGCAAAATTCTCCACACAATGATTAATAAGCGTTTAGAGTGGTACGTTGAGAAAGAGAAAATTTTATCCTCCGAAACTACTGATTTTAGACGGGCTCACTCAAGTTTAGATGCGTTGGTAAGATTAGTTTGTCATATACAAATAAGTTTCTCTAAAAACATATCGACTTTAGCATGTTTCCTGGACTTAGGGCGCTTTCAATTTAGACGATTGGTGCCGGACTGCTGCAGTCCGGGTATCGTACTGCGCACGGGCGGTTATGATTTTTCATACAAAATGTCTCGACGCAAAGTCGTGCGACAGCAGTGCGGCGCACGTCCGTTGGCGGAACGGCAACAACCTGTCTCAGTCGTTGTTCGCTAGTGCTGTGAACGCATCGTGTTTCTTAGACGTTTTCGTGCATACCTACCTAATTATGGATGATTTAAATACAGAAGATTTTATAAATGAAATAGAGTTGCAGCCCGCCGTTTGGGATTCTAAATGTGACAAGTATTCAAATCGCTTGGAGAAAAAAAAGGCTTGGGATGTTTTATATGAAAAATTTATTACCGATTTTAAAACTAAAAAAGCAGCTGAAAAGAATACTGCAGGTAAAACAGTTTATTATATTATAATGTAATCAATTAGTATTATTTATATTTTACTGTTTTGCCACGATACTTGTCCTCTTGGGCTAACAAAATAGTCCGTAAATATATCGCGGACTGTTGTGGCTGACAAATTCTGATAACTTTGTGGCTGAACTGGCCTAACTCGAATTGGTTGACCATGCATAGTGGTATTTTCGCGTTGAACAAAGTTATGTAAAACACAAATAGCCTTAACAATATCTGTTGCAAACGATATTTCCACATTTAATGGCCGATGTAATATTCGCCATTTATTTGTCATAATACCAAATGTACACTCAATGTACCGGCGTGCACGTGACAGGCGGTAGTTAAAATTTTTTTTTTCCCCTCCAAAAAGTTTCCACTAAATGGCCGTTGAATGAAATTGCTGACGGCAAATGCTTCGTCGCCAACAAAAATAAAAGGTAGTGGTGGCCCATTGTCTTGTATTGGTGCAGGACTTGGTATATCTAAATTATTGTTTTGAAGCTTGTTAAAAAAACTACTGCTCCGAAATATTTGTGAATCTGAAGCCTTCCCATAGGAACCGACATCAATATAAATAAAGAACAATGGCGAAATCTTAGCTGAATTTAATTTGAGCGTCTAAAAGTGACTTATATACGAAAGAAGTTCCATTATTTTTCTACGTTTTTTCAAAGTATCACATTAACTACTTAAGGCCGGAATAAAAAATATATTTTAAATGAAAAGTTATTTGATTTTTTCATTTACATTAGTGTAGCCCTTTTTTATATATATTCTGCCAAGTGTACAGCAATAATGTATTGTTTTCAGTTTTAGTTTGTTATTGTAATTAAACGGAGTAAATAATGAACAATACTATTTATTTCAAAGTGAAAGTATTCTTTGCAAGGAGGTAAAAATATTGTAGTGTAACAATAAATTAATTACTTTCAATGAATGACTGGCAAAAAGGCTATTATCCCAAATCTAAAAAATATAACTTGGTTTGACTTGACAATTACTGTTGATAGGTTGTACTTAGTGATACTCATGTCATATCACATGACGTTTGCGCTTTGTGCTTTGTGTTGCTCTCGATTGTTTTCCGTTTTCTGTAATTTTAACTTGACCTGGACTGCTTATGGACTGTGATATTCCCCTGTGTGACATTGTGCTTTTTCTTTACTGGACACCGATTTTGCCTCATTGTTTGGATTAGCTATTAGTGAACTAGTGGTTTGCTAAGTAACGCTAAGATGGAAGGTCGTCGTGGCAGACCGACACGAATTCTGTGTATCAACTGTAATATATGCGTCAATACACTGCGCCGATATTATGCCTTGGAGCTTGATACTAGAGTGACTACATTACTGTGTAGCTGGGTACATCCCCGAATCGTAAGTAGCTATTCTTATTATGGCCTATGTGGATGTATGGTATTATATTGAGGGGGCCTATGTCCAGCAGTGGACGTCTTTCGGCTGAAATGATGATTCTTGATTATGTCCCTTAACACTAAGAACTGGCCATTTTTATGAATACAAGACAGATACAATAATATAGGTTCCATATTATTTTACATTTGACATTTGGCTCTGATAGGGAACAATTGCAGATAAAAATATTTTCAATTCGTTTCAGATTACTGAAGATGACTATGTTTGCGAAGCATGTAGAGATCTTGCGATGTTTAGTGTCAATCATGAGTTGCAAGAAGAAGTTTCAAGCAATGATAACCAACAAGCTGGATCAAGTCAGCTAGGCCACACTAATGTGTGTCTTTTATGTGGCTCTTCTATTCTACGTAGACAAAGTGACAGAATACTGAGAGATAACCCTTCTGAACTACAGCAGTCTATGATAAATATTCTAGAGAGCAGATTAGCACCACGACAGGTATACTACTAAATTACATTCTCCACAACCTGTTTAAAAGTTATGTGTAATAATAAAATATGTGAAATTAGAAACACAAAAGAATTAATAGAGTTACCGTCTTTGGTCTCATATTATTTCATCGGGGAATTCCAAGTAAAAGTTCCAAGTTAAAATGACTGGCCTATCCATTTATTTGCAGATTACAGTATCTGACCGTGTGTGCCATCCTTGTTGGTTACGCACTCAAAGAGAAGCACGGCGTGCTAACGTTATTGATGACACAAGATCCCCAACTAGTAGTTCCCACCCAGCTCAAGAGGAATCTCAAGAAGATGATCCGCCTTCTGGATCTAATCCATCGGACCCAAGTCCTAATCGTCAAGCGGATGTGCAGAGCATAGTTTTACCAGAGTACAGACGAGCAGCTAATGCTAACCATCATTGCGTATATCCAAATTGTACCAGTACCACACTGCATGGTATATCGGATAATTTACGTGCAACTGTCTTACGTAATCATAAATATTACTTGCCAAGCCTAGCTCGAATTTGCTCAGAACATTTAATGAGTAATTCATGGGACACACTATTCCATTCTGAAAACAGCATGGATACATTCACTGCTCAGCAGGTACAGCATGTATTTTCTTTTGTGAATGCATTCCATCCAACGCTTGACTTTGAGAATGTGCAAGAAATGGATGATAGGATTTTCGAATAATGGATAGGCCTATCAAAAGAGAAGTTCAATACTTTATTTCAAGAGGTATCCCGCCTTAGTGAAATAAAAAGAGGAAGTTTAGGCTTAGCAGCATTATTATTAAAAATGAGAACTGGTGATTCAGATGAGAGAATTGCCACGTTAGTTAAAGTTCCACGGCGAACCTTGGAGTCGTTGATGGACAAAGTTAGAGAGGTCCTCCTTCAGGATTTTGTACCAGTGTATCTGGGTATAAATCGGTTAAGGCGGGAACAGTTATTGCAACATAATTTGTTAATGCCGAATGGACTCTACGGAAATGGTAACAATTCCATTGTAATATGTGATGGCACATACATATATACCTATACATAAAAGTTCGAACTATATGTTCCAAAAACAAAGTTATTCCCTACATAAATACAGGAACTTGCTAAAACCTTTTATGATTGTAGCATGTGATGGATATACAACGTGGCGCTACAACGGTGACTTTAATTTAACACACATGCGTTTTCACATTTTCGTTTCATGAAGAAATTATATTTCCATTAAATGTTATTATTTACGGACTTATTTAAAATTTTAGAAAATAGCATTTTAGAGCAACCTGTACATAAAGAACTGTCGCGCAGCGGTCATTTGCCGGGGTCACGGATCATAACATCGCATCAATGAAATTAAAACGAATAAGCAATACTATTAGTATGAAACAAATGCAAAGAATAGGCGAATTCAAGGAAAGAGACATCCCTTTGTCGGCGAGCGGCGCAAGCGACGGTCGCCGACAAAGGGATGGACCCTCCCTTCCACCCGCCGCCCGCGCCGCCGCCCGCACCGGGGTCGAATTCTTTTTTGTTTCTAGTGTTAGCCGAACCCGTGTCCTTGACACACTTTTGCAAACTAGTGCACATAATTACGTAATTTTAATATTTCTGTGAATGTTTCCGCGAAAAAGACGCTTACCTATTGTTTTATTTGTTTATTTTTGTGTAATTAGGATAGTAATTAGATTATTGTACTGCGATAAAGACGCTTTGCTTTGTTTTGTAATCTAGTAGGTACGTTTACGTTTCTTGCGATACGGACGCTTTTATTTGTGGTATTAGTGCTTGTGTAAACTTGTGATCGTGATGGCGAATACACATCCAAACTACACGGCAGCTGAATATGCGGACATGATCCTAATTTACGGAGAATGTCATCAAAATGCCGCTCTTGCGATACGGACATATCGCGAGAGATATGGCGATTCAAGACAATGCCCTACTCATCCTCGCACTATTGTAGGAGCTCTTCAACGCATCCGCGAAAACCGGCCTGTGGATCCTTGGTCTCAAGGCCCAGATCGACCGCCTACACGACAAAACCCAATCCAGTTAACTGAAAATGTGCTACAATATTTCGAAGATCAACCCAAAACTAGCCTCCGCCAGAGCGCTAGGCATTTTCAAGTCCATCACAGAACCGTCCATAGGATAATAAAGCGCGAAAAGTGGCACCCATTCAAATTTAGAAAAGTACATACTCTGTTAGAGCGAGATAAATTAATAAGAGTGAATTATTGTCAGTGGTTACTGAGTAAAATTGAAGAGGACAGTGACTTTCTTTCCCAAATTTGTTGGACTGACGAAAGCACGTTCACCAGAAACGGCATGTGGAACCAGCACAACCTGCACCATTGGGCACCCAAAAACCAAAATCCGCGGGTTTGGCGTGAGTCAGCCCATCAGTACAGATTTTCGGTAAATGTTTGGGCAGCTATTCACGGTGACAACATCATCGGACCCGTATTCATTGATGGGGCTTTGACCGGAGAAAGGTTTGTTAACCTACTAAATGATACGGTGTCAGAATACACGGATAACTTAAACGCCCATCGATACCAACGAATGTGGTACCAATTAGATGGCGCGCCAGCACACTCTGTAACAACAGCTAGGCAGTGGCTAAATGACACGTTTGGTGCACAATGGATTGGCAGATTTGGACCTCGTAGGTGGCCAGCAAGATCGCCAGATCTCACGCCACTCGATTTTTTTTTCTGGGGGTGCATCAAAGACGATGTGTACGCGGAGAACGTGGATTCGGTGGAACAATTTCGCCATAGAATAATAAATGCGTTTGAGAAATTGAGGGAAATGGCTTTAGGTGATAATTTATTTTCAAATGTGCGCGAAAACATGAAACGCCGTTTAGCACTTTGTATCCGCCAAAACGGTGGTCTCATTGAAAATAAAAAAAATTAAAATTACCAAAAAAACAAATAAAAGCAGTGATCAGTGATGTGATGACAGTTATAACTAATAGAATGCCGTCAAAGAATCGGACCGATCACGAGTAGGTACAAGACGCGTTGCGCGGTTGCCAGCGCGCGAAGCGACGCGTTGCCGCTCGTCAACGTAAGCAAGCTATGTAAGTAATTTCATGAATGAATTTTTGCAAGGGTGATCCCAATTTTAATGACTTTTTTATTATTTAGTTTGTTTGAAAAATTTTTTTTTTCAGTTTACGTATTATTTTAACCTATCAATATTTATATGGTTAATGGGCACTAGCCCTACCCGTGTATTAAATTAAAGTCACCATTGTAGCGCCACGTTGTATTGTTGATTGTTATGGCCCATATAAAGCAACTACATCTGATGCTGAAATTATGTCCGGTCTATTTTCCTATGGCAGTTCTTTAAGATCATATTTCAGAGAAGATGATGTGTTCATTTTGGACAGGGGTTTTAGGGACTGTATCAGTCTTATTACAAAAAACTAAATAAACCTTGATTTAAACCTGTGCTACGAAGTCCAGGCTTATCTGCAGAACCATGGTCTAAATTTGTCCGTATTACAAAACTTCAAAAAAACCGTGGTCTTCTTAGTGCCGTCATTTGAACCATTGTCTTTGTAACAACCACAGAGTAATACAAATATTATTCGTTCACCATGTTATCATTTTATTCCAACGTTCCGTATGCTCAGAAATGAAAACTTTTTGTTAATACGCTAATGATTATTATGATGTTTAGGAGTGTTCAAAATATTGAGAGTGTTAATTTGCATGGAATATTAGTTATTTCGTCGATTGCAGTTTTGTTTAGGTTTAAGCACATGACTTAATATCGTATTAAGTACTAATAATACATCTAGGTACGTGTAACGAAACGTAAAATTTTCGCGCATTATATGAAACCATAACATTAAACAAAACCATCGCAAGTTGAACAAAGTTCATTTAGCTTTGGAATTTTTAAGTTATCGAAGTTTCTAATAGAACAATTGCCTTTTTGTATAGTATTACCTTCTATAGTAGGTAATTTTAATACCATATTGTGATGGACCAACAAAAGAAAAAACGATCTGAGAATTGGAGTACCGAGGAAAAAAGTAAATAAACATAAATTACTTCGATTAACTTGAAATCAGTGTTTAATTGATTCAAAGGAGACTGAGCAAAAGTGGTCCGTGAACCAATACACATACCGTTGATGTATCGTTGTAGGAATACCTCAACTACATCCTTGTGCAAAGGGGCATCAAAATCTAACCCGGCAGTTTTGAGAAAAAAAATACTTTAGATTACTATTATTTTGCTACTTTTTGTTTGAAAAACGTTTTAGTTGAGTATTTTTCACTGTATTATATGTCTTATTATTTTCCCTGCAAGTCACTTGCCATCTCAAATGTCTATAATTATACAGATTTTTAGGTTCTTAGTACTAATGTAGGAACAAAAAATATTTTTTTCAAAATACAAAATGTTTTTGCAATTGTTTGTTCAGTAACATACATGCTATCTGCAAAAAAATTCATTTGCCACCTGAATAGTTTTTTTTTGTTCTCACTTTAGGTACACCTGGTTTCATTTTTTTGAGGCTTTTTTTTTCAATTATAGCCTTCATAAATAAATACATACAATACAACTTAAAACCAAAACACGAACAAAAACAATAAAGAACTATTTTTCATGCACTAGAACACAAATGTCTACTAATTGGAGTCGAGAACATAACTTAAAAATAATACAAACCAGACTAATAGAGAACTCTATTTTGCTAGCAGAACACAAGAAAAAAATGTCTACTACACCAAAATATATTTTTATTTCCTAATTAATCTATCTTAGAATCTAAAATACAACAATTTAAAAAATACAAACGAATAATACGAATAGAGAACTCTATTTTTCTAGCAGTAGAACACAAGAAAGAAATGTCTACTGTTAGACATTAATTCTGTTCAGTAAAACAATCTAAATAACATTTTATTTTACAATTCATCTATGTTGGAATCTATAACATAACGAGACAAAAATAAAACTTAAACAATAATGCATAAATGTCGGCTGAATTACTTTTATTTAGATTTTTGGTATTTGCAGTTACCAAGTTAAAAAGTAACTACAAAAATAATAATAAAAATACTTTCACTACTACTTACTAAGAAGTGAATAGGGTTTTTTACCTGACACTAACAATTAAAAATTAAACAATAGCAAGCTTGCAGAGTCGATGACAAATAAAAATATGAAAGCTACAGGCAATGTTTTTGTCTCTGTCACACTTACATGGCCGGCCGTCCATAGGTCGGCACTTGTTTAGCAGGTATCGGATTTTTAATGCGCACGGGCGGCGCCGGCGCAGTCTTTCGTCGTTTCTCGTTAGTACTGTGCGCTTTCGGGTGTTTTTTTCTCTACGGTCGACTTGTATATTATTTAATGGACTACCGATTTTTGCCTTATGATATCAATAGTGCTCTGTATTCTGGACATCTGATTTTTGCTTTGTGATTTGGACAATTGTTGTGTTGGAATCATGTTTCAACCCAGAGCTAATGTCGTTTGTTTAATCTGCGACAGCTCTGTTCTAAGAGTTCGCCAAAGAAGACTAATAACACGTCATTTGTTTGAAGAAAACGTGGCATTGGCTAACCGCATACGAATAAGTGTCGCTCCATATGAGGTTTGTATTTTTTTATAATTTATTTATTTTGTGTTAGTAAGTTTCTATGTGTCAGATTTGCTAGACAAAGAGGGCTTATCCAAAAATATCTGCGATACTAGCGCTACTTCGTATTTTTTGGTAATATTTTTTTATGGAAACATGTTTCCATATTTTGGCTCTATTTATATTTCTTGTTGTTTTTAATGTGGAGACACGGGCTAGTTACATTTTTTTATAATGATGTTTATTGTTACTTACGTGTTTTAGAGACACGGGCTAGTTTTTTTTTATAATGATGATTATTATTACGTGCGTAAAATAGTCTAGTGCGTACCTAGTTATGTAGAGATCCTCGGGTAGGCATTTTTATTTTGTAGTTGTATAATATTACAATTTTTTTTCAGATTACCTTCAATGGTAACGAGTTCCTGTGTCATCGATGCTGGCAAAGTCAACTAATTGCTCCAGTTGCACCTCAAGATGAACCTCCCGCACTAGCGGATGCGGCGGTTCCTATACCTGCTGTACCTCCTGCGCCTTTGCCACCTCCAGTACCCGAAGCTCAAGAACAGCTTGGAGTAGTGACTCTAGAATACACCCGTTCTCCAAATACATCAACTTCATGTGTGTTTTTTGGATGCAATCGTCTCACTCGCAGGCGTATACCCATCACTTTGAAGCGGCGTCTATTGTTTGAGTTGAAACATTATATACCCCCAGCTGCAAGAGTATGTAACATACATTTGGAGTCAGATGATTGGGGTGATTTAATCACGGCACCAAATACTACTCGCAGTTTTAATGCCGACCTAGTGATGGATTTGATAACAATGTATGAAAATGCTCTTCGAAATACTTCCCGTTTAAACTTCGAAAATATTGAGCTGGTAGATTCTGATGAATTACTTTATTTAACTGGCCGGACACCTGAAGAATTCTTAAGAATTATACAGGAAACACCATCATTACAAAATTGTAAAACGCCTAATACGGCTTTGGCCATTTTGTTGACAAAATTAAGAACCGGAGATTCTAACGAGAGGCTGAGTCTGATGTTTCACATGAGCCGTCGCAAGTTGGAGCGTCTCATGAAAGATGCTAGGAATGCTCTTACACAAGATTTTGTTCCCATCCACTTAGGATGGGACCATATAAGCAGAGAAGATATTGTGCGGAGAAATCTCTCTGTGCCTGAATATTTATTTGGAAACGCGGACGCTGAACCTCAAGTTAGAAAAGCCATTGTAATCTGTGATGGCACCTACGTCTACATCCAGAAGAGTTCGAATTTTTTATTTCAAAGAGACAGTTACAGTTTACACAAGTACACTAACTTATTGAAACCATTCCTTTTTGTGTGCAGTGACGGATATATTGTGGAAGTCACCGGGCCACACGCAGCGACTACTTCAGATGCAACAATAATACAAAACATTTTAAATGAAGACGTACATCCTTTTCACATTTTATTTAACCACGGAGATGTATTCGTGCTGGATAGAGGATTTAGAGATGTTATTCATGAACTCGAGTCTTATGGTTTTGAGCCACATATGCCGGAAAGCCTCAATAGAGGCCAAACACAATATACGACTACTCAGGCCAATAAAACGCGTAAAATCACAATGTGTCGATGGGTCGTGGAAGTCGTCAATGGACGTTTTAAGCGTGACTATAAGTTATTTCGTCAAGAATATTTTAACTGCGCGATGACACACATGTTTGAAGATTTTAGAATAGCAGCAGCTATAATGAACGCTTTCCACGAACCCATCAGTGACAGTTTCTATATGCCTTTTTTTATTGATAGAATAAATGAGAGGATGAATGTAGAGAATTTACTAGGGAGCTTTGTGAATTCAAACAATTTAAATAGACAACGTGTAGCATTCCAGAGTATGTCAGGAGACTTGCCAGCACTTGAAAACTTCCCGCGCTTTTCTGAAAGTGAATTGATCATATTTGCTTTAGGAACATATCAATTAAAACTAGCTCGAAGTTATTATAGCGAGCACGTGAGAAACGGGATTTATAATATTGAATTATACAGAGACCAGGAGCAACTGATCACTGCCCTTGGAGATCACGGTATTCAAGGTTCGTGGCTACTAAGAGGCAGGATTCAATCGAGGCATGCACGCGCGCGAATTTATAATTGTTACATTTTAATAAACGAAAGCGAGCGTGGGTTAGATTGCATCAAGCATTATTATTGTACATGTAAATCTGGTATGCGTACTCTGGGATGCTGCGGGCATATCATGACAATAGTATGGTTTTTATCTTTAGCTAGGTATGAAGAAGTTATATTACGTCCAGCTGAATTCTTAGATTCCATTATAATAGACGAATAAAATACAAGTGTAAAAAAAGTTATTTCATTTTCTTTGTGCGCCACTTCTAGAACAAGTTTAGTACGCTCTAATTATGTATCGTAATAAGTGACTTTGTTGTATTCAGACAAGCACATGTAACAAGTTCCTTTACAACCCAATACAAATACACTTTTTTACAAAAATACACGTGTTTTGGTTTTAAGTTGTATTGTGTTTATTTATTTATGAAGGCTTTAATTGAAAAAAAAAGCCTAAAAAAAAATGAAGTCAGGTGTACCTAAAGTGAGAACAAAAAAACTATTCAGGTGGCAAATGATTTTTTTGCAGATAGCATGTATGTTACTGAACAAACAATTGCAAAAACATTTTGTATTTTGAAAAAAATATTTTTTGTTCCTACATTAGTACTAAGAACCTAAAAATCTGTATAATTATAGACATTTGAGATGGCAAGTGACGTGCAGGGAAAATAATAAGACATATAATACAGTGAAAAATACTCCACTAAAACGTTTTTCAAACAAAAAGTAGCACAATAATAGTAATCTATTTTTTTTCTCAAAACTGCCGGGTTAGATTTTGATGCCCCTTTGCACAAGGATGTAGTTGAGGTATTCCTACAACGATACATCAACGGTATGTGTATTGGTTCACGGACCACTTCCCATACAAATGTGCCCAGTCTCCTTTCAACATAATCATATTTCTATTTTTAAAAACAGGAGAATACACAGCTATAATCTGACACTTTATTTAAGTAGATACATTTATAACTGAATAATATATTTTAAGAAATTGTATCGCCACTTCCCATACAAATGTGCCCAGTCTCCTTTAATTTTAATTTATTTGATTGATTCGAACACGATTTATGTTGTGTCGGCGCGGCGCGGCGTGGCGTTCCCAACAACTCAGCGGCTTCAATATCCTCAATATCAATTAAATCGACCATGTTAAGATCCATTTTCGGGTAAAAGTACGATTTAGACCATAGTTTGATCGTTTAAACTAGGGGCCGCCGAGGTTTAGCGTTAGACCATGATATGGTCCACGGTTTTTCGAAAAACCACGTTTTGTAATATCATTTTGGTTTAAACCGTAGTTTATAGAGCTTTAAACCGGGGTTTTCAGTTAAACCGCTTTTTGTAATAACACTGTATAAGTTTACTAGAGGGATGTGGCTTTCGAACATGTATGCCAGAATCACTTTTAGAAGGCGAACACCAATTAACTACAGCTCAAGCAAATAGAAGTCGCTGTGTCACTATCTGCCGATGGGTGGTAGAGGCTGTGAATGGCCACTTTAAACGAGATTTTAAACTTTTTAGGCAAGAATACTTTCATCGGTCTCTACCACACATGATGCAAATCTTTCAAATAGCGGCAGCTCTTTTGAACAAGTTTGGTGTTCGCTTTCCAAATAATGAATATGCAAATGAAATACTTGAAATAATTAGAGAAAGGATGAACTTACCAAACAATCTGGCAAATATGGTTGACGCCATAAATATGAATAGACGGACCTCACAATTTCATAGTATCACTGCTGATCGCAATAATGTATTATACTTCCCAACCCTTGAATATAGAGATTTAATTCTTTTCGCCCTGGGAACATACCAAATAAGACAAGCTCGCTCGTATTATGGCGAGCATGTACGTTTCCACGGTGGGTACAGAATTGAAGTTTCGAGGGAACACATTGATCCCACTGAATATAATCTTACAGGCACTGGCGTGACAACACTAATAAGAGGCAAAATTAAGTCACGACACGTAACCAGGAAGCAATATTATGTGTATATATTAATAGAAAATGATATTCCTGGCCGGACAGGAATCAGTGAGAACTGCTGTAATTGCTTAGTTGGTCGGCGCACAGTAGGATGTTGCGCTCATGTAATGACACTAGTCTGGTTCTTAGGATGGGCCAGACATCAGCAAAATATTACAGCACCTGCAGAATTTCTGGATGAAATCATTGTAAGAGAGGATGATGAAGAATAAATTAATGTAAAAAAAAACTTGTTTTATTGATTCTTATCAACTTACTCAACATATCCCACACACATTCTAGGATTTTATAAATACTTACTTATCTATCTGAGTGTTAGCAAGTATTTATACAACGTGGCGCTACAACGGTGACTTTAATTTAACACACATATGCGTTTTCACATTTTCGTTTCATGAAGAAATTATATTTCCATTAAATGTTATTATTTACGGACTTATTTAAAATTTTAGAAAATAGCATTTTAGAGCAACCTGTACATAAATAACTGTCGCGCAGCGGTCATTTGCCGGGGTCACGGATCATAACATCGCATCAATGAAATTAAAACGAATAAGCAATACTATTAGGATGAAACAAATGCATAGAGTAGGCGAATTTAAGGAAATTTCCTTTGTTGGCGAGCAGCGCAGGCGACGCGCGCTCTCCCTTCCACCCACCCGCCGCACCGAACACGAATTCTTTTTTTGCTTTTCTAGTGCTAGTCGAACCCGTGTCCTTGACGCACTTATTTACTCTAGTGCGCATAATTACGTCGCGAAAAAGACTCTTAGCTATTGTTTTATTTATTTCTTTTTGTGTAATTAGGATAGTAATTAGATCATGGTACTGCGATAAAGACACTTTGATTGGTTTTCGTTTTCTTATCTAGTAGGTACGTTTACACCTCTTGCGATACGGACGCATTTATTTGTGCTATTAGTGCTTGTGTAAACTTATGATCGTGATGGCAGTGATTAGTGATGACAGTTATTACTAATAGTAACAAGAGAGGGTGATGTGATAAGTGTTTGTACCACTTGCGCCGCTCGGTTTCTTTGATAATATGCCGTCAAAGAATCGGACCGATCACGAGTAGGTACAAGACGCGACGCGCGGTTGCCAGCCCGCGAACCGACACATTGCCGCTCCGAGTTAACGTAAGCGAGCTAGGTAAGTAATTTCATGAATGAATTTTTGCAAGGGTGATCCCAATTTTAATGACTTTTTTATTATTTAGTTTGTTTGAAAAATTTTTTTTTTCAGTTTACGTATTATTTTAACCTATCAATATTTATATGGTTAATGGGCACTAGCCCTACCCGTGTATTAAATTAAAGTCACCGTTGTAGCGCCACGTTGTATAATCCTATTGCTTCAATAACTAAAACAATGCTGACGGTGACTGGCAGCCTCAGACCTGTTGTACATAACTACCAATTGTGTACCTAAGTAAGGTAAGGCCTACGGGCATGCGGACGGAGAGTAATGGGTAGCCCACCGTCCGATCAGGACCAGGCCCGTGCCAGACGTCGAGTCCGTGTTCCACGCGTGCCTAAAAGAGATGTCAGCATCAGTTGAAGGGGTCCGTTAGGGCCGAAGCCTGCCGGATTGTCCGAAAGGGTTACCGCTGGCCCGGAACGTAAAGGGCTAAGGCAGGAACACGGGTGGGTTTTAGTCCGTAAGAGTCTGACACTTCCTTCCGCTCCACCTAGAGCGGGATCTTTTGATGATTTCCCATCCTGAAAAAAAAAGGCCTACCAAAGAGTATTTATAACCACAGGGATTACCTATCTTTTACAAGGCCTTGCATTCTGTTATAAATGGGTAAGGAAAATACTAATGCAATATTGCCCTTTTACTTCCTCGAATTGGAATTACCATAGACATAACCTACAAAAGTTCATGACTGAATTTCTATTATTCTCTGCCTTCTCGAAGAAAAATTCTTGCACAAACTAATTCAGAATTTGACTCCGAGTTAAACAAGATATTTTTCATATAAAGACGCTAGAATTTAATATCAGCTAAATTAATGTATGGGTGGCTGCCATTGTTCTTTATAATTAGAATCGCAAATAGCCAACAACACAATAGAAAAGAAATGCTTATAGTTGTAATACAAAGATCCACTTCTTGTCGGTTTTATTATTCTCACATGTTTGCCGTCTATAGCTCCCAAGCAATTAGGAAAATTTGCTTTTGTTTCAAACCCTTGAGCTATTTGTAACCAATCCTCCTTTTTAAGATCAGGTATACAGATATCTTTCAAAACTTTGTATATCTCTTGACATGTATCTTTAATAATTCCACTAATTGTTGAGACGCCATGTTGGTAAGAGTGATGCAGATCAGTCATAGTACAGCCAGTTGATAAATATCTGAAAATAATAACAGAATATTTTATTTCAGCCTTGTTACTCCAAAAAAAATGGAGAAATATTAGGGATTCCTATTCACGAGAGTTGAATAAGCAACGACAATTAAAAAGTGGATCTGTTGGAAAAAATCATCGGAAGTACGTATATTTTGATCGACTTCAGTTTCTGTCTAATCTTTATGAATCAAAACCTTCCAACTCTGGTACCAACGAGCAATCTGATTCTCCTGAAACCGATTCTTCTGTAATAGCATCGTCATCAAAAATTAAAAAAGCATCTTCGAGCAACGATGAGACTAATAAGATTTTAAAACTTCTTGCTGAAAGAATGCAAAACCAAAACAATGCAAATGCAGACAATTTTGAAGACGGCGATAGATATTTCTTGTTGTCATTATTAAATGATTTAAAAAAAAATCCGGAACATCGCAAAATGGATGCTAAATACGAGATAATTGGAATCATAAGAAAATACGTCGGGTCAAGTTCATAATGCCGCTGATTATTATGAACAACAGGGTTACTACACAGGTCAATCTTCCGAATATCGTAGTCAGGCTCATGCTTCGTCTACTGAGTTACAACAACAATCACCTATGTCTAATACATCAACGAATTCTGATTTTACATTATATGAAGATCTTTTTAGCGATGGTGACACAGTATAAATGCGTGCGTATCAACAAAAAAGAAAACATTAATCATCAAAATCTCTATCGGATCTGTTTAAGAGTAGCAATAAATACTTATTAAAATACTAAATGTGTTTATATTACTTACCTTATCGCAAGTCTCTCTTCGGCGGATATAGTATTTTTGAATTTAGTTTCTTGACGTTGTATTCCATTTTTAACAAAGTGATATAATTCATAGAAACATTCTCTAGACATTCTAAAATAGTTCAAAAAATCAGCTGAGCTTTCTTTTAATCTAGGGTAAAGTGTATAAAAATCACCAGTTTTATATTTTAAAGAAAACATTGGCGACGCCCTAGTACGGCGTCGTTTATGTTTCTGCCGAAGCAAGAGAACTAACAATAACACTTCCTCGTCAGAGTCCATGGCACCGACTAAAGTTGGGTTTCGATGGAAATCACTAAAATTCGATCGGACTGCAGCCGCGTATCTCTTCAAATAAGACGATTTACGTCGTACTGCTGTCGTCCGGCAGCAGTACGGCTCATGGTCGTAACAACCGTGCGGCAGCAGTCCGGCACCAACCGTCTAAATTGAAAGCGCCCTTAGATAATGCTTATAATAATGTCATAGTTAGTCAAATTATTAAGACTTTGGAAGATATAAACGCGGGCTCTAAAATATCTAAATATGTATGGATGTTTCTTAGTGATAGGCGTCTTGTAATAAAAGCGGACAGTACCCACGACACTGACTGTGTATGTCGATGGACGCATAGAGGTTTAGCTCAAGGGGACCCATTGTCCCCTCTATTGTTTAATATTGTTACCTCTAAGATTACCGACAACATAAATACCGTATTAATATCTCAGTATGCAGATGATTTTGTTTTTTTTTTACTAGTCAATCTCAAGTAAACGATAGCATTATCAACATGCAAAGGGCGCTAAACACTATGGTAGGGTTGTTACAAGAAATTGGCCTACAGTTATCTACTTCTAAGTCGAAGTACTGTTTATTTAGCAGGGGATTTAGAACACAACCAATTAATTTATTTATTAATAATCTACCTCTAATTTTTACTGAAAACATAAAATATTTAGGCATGTGGCTTGATAGGCAATTACGATGGGGAAGACATATAAATGAAACTTGTCAATAAACACAAAAATATCTAAATTTATTAAAGGTATTGTCTGGACCTTCATGGGGAGTTCACCCCAAACATATTAGACGATTGTATATTGCGTTAATTAGGAGCAGGATGGATTACGGTAGTTATTTATATGACAATGGTGCTAATCCGCACACATACAGGTTAGATAAAGTCCAGAATCAGAGTTTAAGAATTGTTGGTGGGTTTATTAGAAGTACACCCATTCACACAATGGAGTGTGAGTTATGTATCCCTCCTCTATTTATTAGACGTCATTTTTTAGCTATAAAGTACACCTTAAAAATACACTCGTGGTCTAATAATACTACTATTAGTCTATTAAAAGACCTAAGCGCTCTTTGTACCAAAAGGTATTGGCAAAAAAAGAAAATTCCTCTATTAGTTTCAACATATGAAAAAACTCAAGAAGAAGCTATATCATCCAGTTATCCACTAGAAATGTTTACATTGATTACTTGGGTTACTAACATTCAAATAAATAATATTATCAAGTATGATCTAGATTCGATTAAAGGTAGTAAACACAATTACAATTTTAATATTCTTAAAAATGAAATCTTATATGAATTACGTAACAAATATGATAATTGGCATAGAATATATACTGACGGTTCAAAGAGCGCTTGTAGACTAGGGGCTGCCTTCTATCACCCCGAAGATAAAATTAGAGGTTGTTTTAAGGTTAATAATAGTAATATATCTATAATGACAGTGGAACTTACTGCAATTTCAGAAGCTCTAATGTACGCTAAGACCAAAGGTTTAGATAAAGTAGTAATACTCACAGACAGCAAGAGTGCCTTGCAGCATATTGCTCGATGCGCCTCTGGTGGCAGAGGTGTTTCGAAAGCTTATGCCATTCTCAGTCTAATTCGTGAGTTCAATTGCAGCAATAGAGATCTGAGATTGCAGTGGGTTTCATCTCATGTTGGCTTACCGGGAAACGAGGAGGTTGATTTACTTGCGAAAAAGTCAGCTTTAGAAGGAATACTTATTGATGTTAAATGTCACTACTCTGAATTATTAAGTAAATATAAAATAAATTGTTACAACATGTGGAAAGAATACTTTGATAAAAAATCTCTCGAAAAAGGTGTTTGGTATAAAACGGTGCAATGTGAACCTCCGCGTATTCCCTGGTTTGCCGATATGAGAATTTGTCGAAAATATGTTGTGATAGCACATAGGCTAATAGTGGTGGGTCGTTGTCGAATTTTTCGCGGACGAAACGCAACCGTTTTCGAGACGACGAAAACGGTTGCAAGAAACGGTCGTCGTTGCAACTGGTTTGAAGACGAAGAATAATTGCGTTGCCGTCTTTTCGACCTTCTCGTCGTTGTCGTCCTTTGCCGACGTTCTCGTCGAGTGAAATAGTTGCAGTTTCTTAGTTTCAACTTCAACTATCAACGATTTAAAATGTGTGAATGGTTTACTAAACAGTAAAAACTGCGCATGGCGTTATTGAGAATTCTCGTTATATGGAGAGAAGAAAAATCAATATTATTTTAATATGTGTGTATTTACGAATAAAGTAAGCAACTAAGAATATGATAACGTATAGACAATGCCAACCTAGCGACAGTCTCGCAGCTGCTAGCTGAGGTAAACACGTGCAAGTTAATCACAACAAACAAAAGAACGAATTTCTTCGAATCTTTGGCATGTATGATGCCGACACTCGAAGTATATACGTGCTAGACAATAAAGCAACAAGATAACAAACAAAATGAAGTACACAGCTGCTGCTAAGTACTGTTTATTGCATAATAATGACGTATTGTTGTCGTTATGTTTTTGTCGAGTGAACAACAATTAAATGTTTGAAATGGTTAACTAAATATACATAATTCGTTTTATCAATCGACTTAATTTTAGTACTTTACCATGAAATGAACTTCCCTTCATACTTTTCCAGGCTTAGGACTGGCTGGAACAGACTTTTATCTTTTTACCAGGCGTATTTAAAAGATCATCTATATACATAATTTGAGATTAATTTTTTCTTATACTTTTTCTTTTTTTTTTCTATTTTTTTTTTTTTATTGATTTACATTTTTTACATGTACCCGGTGAACCGTTCCTCGGGCATATTTACGTTTAAAAACATAATTTTCTCAACCTTACTGGTGGTCAGCCGAGTCCTCCGTTGACTAATTATTAACCCAGATTTAGAAAACATCCGTTCGCAGGGAACGGATGTTGCCACAATGTTGCAGTGGCGGACAAATAGTTTGGCCATATGTGGGTAGACTGCGCTGTGGTTCCTCCACCACTCTAATGGACAATTCCAGTCCCCAACCGAGTTCTTCCGAGGTAATCTTTCATCGGACAAGTACATGTCGACCTCCTTGATAGCTCGGGATAGCGGCGTGCCTTGCCCAGTAGGTTGCCCAAGCAATTTATCAAAAATTGCCCAAGGGCTTATGTCGTCATGGGGCTGCGGTTCATGGTTCCTTTCGGGTATTCCTTCGTTTGCTTGTTCTTTGCCAATAATCTCAGCCACGAGCGTCCTCACACGCTCTTTCGTTTTTAGTGCCTCGTTCTGATCTGCAAATGCTTGCATTTTGAACCTCGGGTCCATGAATGTGCATAGTGAAAATGTACCACTTTGTTCTATACCCTTTAGCCGTTCAGTTAAACCGGATTTTAATAAAACAACAACATCTTTGACGGTTTCTTGATCTGTCTTTTCTAATGTGACATTTAATGCCTCTTTAAGACATCTTGTCATAACGATGACCGAACTTGCGGTCAAATATTTTTCGCCACTCATTGCTTTGGTCAGTTCTTCAAAAGGTCGTAAGACTGTAATTAATTGAGACAATATGCTCCAATCTTCAACACTTATTTGCGGCAAGTCTCGATCCACCAGGGCCATTGTAGAACGGACTGCTTCTTTCAGTTCCAAAAATCTGCTCAACATATAAAAAGTGGAATTCCACCTAGTTTCCACGTCTTGAATTAGGCGTTTGGGTTGCGTGTGTTGTTGCAACTGGTACTTGGCCAAGCGCTCTGCCGATACGGTGCTTTTTTTATAATATCCCACTACTCTTTTCACTTTGTCTATTTGCTCTTTGCAAGGTCTTATTGCACCTTCCACGATCAAGTTTAGAGTGTGGGCAAAACATCCGAAATGCTTAAACCCTAGGTACTCTTTTACGCCCTTCACAACATTAGCTGCATTGTCGCTAACAACAAAGTTAACTTTACCCATAAGTCCCCACTGATCCACAAGAGCACTCAATTCAGATGCTATATTAGCTGCTGTGTGATTGCCAGAGAAATTGCAACATCCCAATAAAACAGTTTTAAATTGTATATTATTAGTAAGGTAATGTCCCGTAACGGCGATGTAGCTCTCTGTTACTCGAGAAGTCCACAGGTCTGTTGTTAAACAGATAGATTCAGCTTCATTAGCTACTTCAGCCTTTATCTGTTGTTGAACTCTATTGTAAGTTTCGTCTAGTAAAGAATTGGACAACGTTTTTCTTGTTGGCAATTTGTAGCCGGGTATCCAACGGCTATATTTTTTAAACCCTCGTTCTTCCACTATGGAAAATGGGTGAAAACCATCCACGCACAAATCCAGTAAATCCTTGTCTATTTGCTTTTTTTGCTCTACACTAATCTTTTTGTGAATGTAACCATCTATAACTTTTTGATTAACAGTACGCTTTGGTGGTAGAACAGGAGTTTCAATTTCAATAGCTCTTGAAGTAGAAGGTAAACTTACCGAACTTTCTGTAGTTAAAGCAGGCTCCTGAATCCTGGGAATTTGCTGGTTTTCTTCCTCCATTAGCGAAGTATAAGTTCCAACATGTTTTCTTTTTAAGTGGTTCCTCAAATTTGCTGTTGTAGATTTAAAGCTTAATTTTTCGCGGCATAAATGGCATTCAGCTTTTTTATTCTCATTGTCTTTTTCGAAATGCGACCATAAAACACTAGCGTTTTTTCGCGCCGCCGACATTACGATCGGGTTTTATTAGCGTTAATTAAAATTATTTTATATCCTACTAATTAAACAACAACTAACACGATATGTACACTTCACTTATATATTTCCAGAAATAACACCTATTTGCAAACAAACTAACAACAACAAAAAAATTAAAAAACAAATACATAAAGCTCTCTTTGCGCGTGCTCAATAACAAATTAACAACTTATTAGCAAGTTAGCAACTGACTGACTGGCCCAAAAAAATGTAAACAAACAAATAGGTAACGTCCACGCGACGAGACGTTCATATCGGCTCGAATTCCAAGAAATAGCATTATCGACTGTATGTAAAAAGTGAACTTTATATCAGTGATATAAAGTTCACTTTTTATTGTAAGGACTGTTTTGCAAACAAACGGAACGAGACGCATTGACAACTGGTAATATATTATCGACTCTATATCATTGGAATAAAGTTCACTTTTTATTGCAAGGACTGTTTTGTAAACGACGACGACGAACGACGAGTGACTCGTCGTCCGTCCGTCTACTACTTGTCGCGTTCCGTTCGGTCGTTCGAAGACGACGACTCGTCTACTCGTGTTGTTCCATTCGTTGAATCATTTATCATTGCGTTCTCGACTGTATTTTCAAAGACGTAAAATAAAGAATCGCACTGAATAATTCGAAGACTGGTTTGTGCAACGAAGACTGTTTGAACCCAGGACGTAAAACGGTTCCATCGTCGCAGAACATAAAACGGTCTTTGGAAACGGTTCGTCGTCGCAACGCCCACTCCTATAGGCTAAGGACCGGACACATGCCACTCAACAAGTTTGGCTTCCTAATGAAAAAAGTGAGTAGTCCAAATTGTCAATACTGCGAGTCTGTGGAGGATGTTCACCACTTGTTGGTGGAATGTGTCCGTAATCGCAAAGAAAGAGATGCCTTTGTACCAGCTAACCTGCAAGCAAGCATCAACGACCTCGCGCGTAGAGCGCGCGGCAAACACTGAGGCGCGCCAGCGCCGGTCGCGCGTTATATTTACGTGTGGCCAACTCACGACGGAGCGAGTGACGTAGCCAGCAGCGACACCTTAGTTAGGACAGGGGACCTGCGCACCAGCTCTCTCGTGATTGGTCCATTTATATTTTACATAGTTAGTAACTGAACTAACTAAACATTTAAATTCTGTATATAGGTTAAGCCATGTAACACAATAATATATTATTTTCTATTCTAAAATCCTACTTGCCTTTTACTTACCAAAACCTCGGTAAAGTGGTGACCCCGACGAACGTTCTTGTGCACATAATTATACCAGCAAACATGGCATCAGAAGACATCGAGACGATCTCCGTCAAGGCCCGAATTCCTACGTTCTGGCGTGACAAACCGACGTTATGGTTTGGGCAATTTGAAACCGTTGTCAACACACAGAAGCCCAACGAAGAAGCCAAATTCAGTCTGATGGTGGCGCACCTGGAAAAAATGGATGTCGAGCAGATCAGTGACATCGTTATGTCCAAAACCCGCACTGGAAGATACGAGGAGGCGAAGAAGAGGCTACTATCCGTGTATGAAGAATCGGAAACCAAACAGCTGCATAAGCTCCTAAACGAGATGGAACTCGGCGATCAAAAGCCTTCACAACTGCTCAGGCGCATGAGAGAACCTGCTCGCGAGAAGATATCTGACTCAACTCTTCAGATGTTGTGGATGCAACGCTTACCGAGTTCAACACGAGCAGTGCTGGCAGTTAGTGAACAATCATCACTCGACGTACTCTCTGCGATGGCAGACAAAATGCACGACCAAGCCACGGAAGTACAATCCGTTTGTTCCTGCACCTGTCAAGATCATTCCAAACCATCATCATTGACATCGCGTGTACAAGAACGGCAAACGCACGGAGAACAGGATTTACAGAACGCAATAATGCAATTGACGAAAGAAATCGCCGAGCTAAAAGTACAGCGGCCATACACAGCGACGCACGCATCTCGCCGTTTCACTCGCTCGCGATCCCAGTCTCGTTCGCGGTCCGGCGGCGGCCGACATTATAAATATGAGCGCAAGACAAACGACGCTTGTTATTTCCACAAGCGCTTCGGCGAGAACGCACGTAATTGTAGATCTCCATGCAATTTCAGCGAGCGCAAGGGAAACTAACCGAGATCTTGGCTACGACGGGACCCGAGATCAACAACATTTCTGCATACCGTCTTTACGTCTACGACACTGCCAACAAACTTCGTTTTCTAATCGACACTGGAGCGAACGTGTCTGTGGTACCTCCTTGCAAGAAAGGAATAACTACATCGAATGTACTGTTATACGCAGCTAACGGTACACCGATACGAACTTATGGCGAACGTGACTTTGACCTTAACCTTGGTCTGCGTCGTGCATTCAAATGGAGATTCACCGTCGCTGACGTGAAGAGACCAATTATCGGTGCTGACTTCCTGCAATTCCACAACCTTTTAGTTGACCTACGAGCTCAGAAACTTATTGACAAGAGGACAGGCTTATCAATTAACGGTTGTTTGTCAAGTAGTACATCGACGCCGACGGTGCTGACAGTCAACGTAAACGACCCATACTGCGACCTGCTGAAGAAATTCAGCGACATCACTTCCACCCACTTCAGTGACGCAACCAACACAGACGTGGAACACCACATAGTTACGCATGGACCACCCGTATACTGCAGAGCACGCCCGTTGCCACCGCACAAATACCAGGCTGCCAGAGACACCTTCCAGCTTATGCTTGAGCAAGGCATATGCCAACCCAGTAAATCGCCGTGGGCTAGTCCTCTCCACCTAGTCCAGAAGAAGAATGGTGAACTCAGACCCTGCGGCGACTACAGAAAGTTGAACGCTGTGACGAAACCCGATCGGTACCCGATTCCCCGTCTACGTGACTTCACATACAGACTGCAAGGGATGAAGATATTCACAAAAATTGACCTTCGCAAAGCATATAATCAACTTAGAGTTCGACAAGAAGATATAGAGAAGACTGCGGTGATAACACCATTCGGATTGTACGAATTTCCAAGAATGTGCTTTGGTTTGCGCAACGCGGGGCAAACTTTTCAACGGCACATGAATAATATACTGGGTGACTTGGACTTCGTATTCCCATTTGTCGACGATCTTCTTCTGGCGTCCCCTGATCCGAATCATCATCGACAACATCTAGAAGAAGTTTTCAAGAGGTTGCAAGAACATGGACTGCGAATAAATGTGTCCAAGTGCATTTTCGGAAAGGAAAAACTTGAGTTCCTGGGCTACGATGTATCGGCAGACGGCATACAGCCTATTGAAGAGCGCGTAAAAAGCATCCAAACATACCCTGAGCCAAAAACAGTACAAGAACTACGACGTTTCCTTGGCATTATAAATTTCTACAAAGAAAGCATTCCACACGCAGCTCATACCCAAGAAAAATTATTCAAGTACCTTCGCACCTCAAAAAAGAACGACAAGACACGAATACAGCTGACGACCGCTGAAAAACAAACGTTCAAGTCCTGCAGAGATAGCATAACAAAAGCCGTTATGTTATCACACCCGTCTACACATGCATCAATCTCACTCATGTGTGACGCATCCAATACGTGTGTCGGCGCAACCCTACAACAGTACACAAACGGGAGATGGCAACCGCTTGGATTCTTCTCTAAAAAGCTGACCGACGCCCAAAGTAAATACAGCACGTTTGATCGCGAATTGCTAGCCATCTACCTAGCTATTCGTCATTTCCGAAGGATGTTCGAAGGAAAAGAAATCATCATATATACCGACCATAAACCCCTCACGTTTGCACTCACGAGAGACAACAGCAAGACGGAAACACCGATGCGGACAAGATACCTTCATTATATCAGCCAGTTCACGTCAACAATTCATTACATCGATGGTAAACAAAATGTGGTGGCCGATGCCCTATCAAGACTAGAAACAATTACGGCACCATCACCAATAGACTACGACGAGTTGGCACGACAACAACAAGATGACAGCGAAATTACAACGTCATGCGTAACAACAAATTACGATTTGAACACATGAAGTCAAACAACTCAAGTCACAAGATATTATGCGAGATGTCAACAAACAGCGCCCGGCCGTACATACCGTCTCAGCTTCGACGTACAGTGTTTACTACAATCCACGAGATGAGTCATCCCGGCATTCGCGCCACAAGACATCTGATAACGAAGCGATTTTTTTGGCCAAGCATGAACGTTGACATAAACAACTGGACACGAAGCTGCATCGCATGTCAACAAACAAAGACTCAACGACACACAGTATGACCACTTGAAGTTTTTCCGCCTGCTGATCGTCTGTCTCATATCCACATCGACATCGTTGGACCACTGCCCCTATCAGATGGAAAACGATACTGTGTGACAATCATCGACCGGACGACAAGATGGCCCGAGGCTTACCCAGTGGCTGACATAACGGCCGAAACAGTCGCCCGTGCTGTGTACGAAGGTTGGATTGTTCGTTTCGGATGTCCAGAACGATTGACCAGCGACCAAGGACGTCAATTTGAATCCGAGTTATTCAAAAGTCTAATGAAAAGATTAGGCATCGAGCGACACACGATCGACTGCTTACCATCCTCAAGCAAACGGTATGATAGAACGGTGGCATCGTTCACTAAAAATCGCACTAACAGCCCGTCTACAAAATTCAAGCTGGACGTACGAGCTACCGACAGTCATGTTGGGTCTACGTGCAACATTAAAAAACGACACGGACGTCTCTGCAGCAGAAGCACTGTATGGCCAGTCACTCAGACTACCCGGTGAAATGTTAGGCGTGAAGATAACAAACCAAACACAATCACATTACGAAGACGTGATAACAAGCGCTATGAAAAAACACATAAACACCGACCGCCGAACAACGTACATTCCTCGTCAACTTGGAGCTTGTACGCATGTGTTTGTGCGTAATGATGCAGTCCGTAAGCCGCTCACACCTATTTACAACGGCCCACACCAAGTACTACAACGCAATGACAAAACGTACGCTATTCAAATTAATGGAAAATCAAAAAATATTTCCGTGGACCGGTTGAAACCTGCATTCCTACTGGACACCGAGCATGACGCCGAGGTCATCCGCAACGCTGCCTACACCACGAGGTCTGGAAGAAGTTCAAAACCACCAGTACGCTTTGCTGGGGGGGAGCACTGTACCATGCCCTGGTAACTTAGAACATTTTTTTTTTATTGTGAAAAGTGCCATCTATCTGCTACACTTAGAACTTTTTATTACAGTGTTACCACTTTTTTTTGCTTGAAATATTTGGTACTTTACAGTAATTGTTGATTTTGCTATTTTTCTTTAATTAGTCTAGTTGCACCTAATATACGATTTAGCAACCTAGTTGAATTTATTCATAAAATAAATAACTATAATTTTGTATTTTATATGATATTTTTACGATGATAGAATCATAAGAGTAGTTTTCTGATCCTAAACGTTAGCAACACTAAGTATTTACGTCACAAGAATTTTCTCACTGGTGTGTTTACATGCCCGTGCGCATTTTTCTTGTAGTTTTTGGTGTTTTTGTGCTATAACGTTGAGTTGTAGACTAATATATATTTGAGTTGAGCTTTAGTTCCTCCATATATTCCAGAAATACCGAAATTTCAGCATAAACTGTACTTTGTGAAAGTGTTTGTGATCTATAGTAGATAGGCCCTCCTTACGGACCATATATCTCAGTATAGTGTTATTTTACATTTTTCACAATGCCTCAAAACGTCTGCTGTGTTCCTGGGTGCCCAGTCGTAGCAAAAGATGGTAAGCGAAACTACATATAATTATGTTATAATAATTTCAACCTCAATCATGTCTCTCACTATAACATTGAATCGATTTGGATGGAATTTTATCCATCATCATAAAAGGAGATTGGGCATATTTGTATGACGGTTTGCCCAACCATTGTAGCAATAAAGGCTATATGGTTATATCTTGTACTACTTGCCCTCATCACATAAATGTATTTTTTTTTACTTTCAGCGACGTCAAAGTATTTTTTTTGAATATTTAAAAAATTGCATCCTTAGCAAATAACCTACTTGTTTGTTTAGTGTGTTATTGTCTGATATTTTAATTTTTACGGATATTTTATATTCACTATCATAATATTATATATATGTATGGTGTATGTATGTAGCCTACTGCTGCATGCTATTTTATTTGAAAGTGGCGAGTGAAGTTCAAAAGGGGATAAAAAATAAAAATAAAAGTGCATTGATAGCTATTTTTATTTGAAACAACAATATATCAGAAAAAAACAACTAAGTATAAGATTAAGACTTACACTTTTATCATGTACAATAGAAATATATTATATATATATATATAATATATATATAAAATATATATATTTATATTTTCCGTTATTATTAATCATTCTCATCATTTAAAATAATATGATCTAGAAAACTTGCCGGGATTTGAAAATCATTTTGATGTCTTGCAAATCCCAAGTACCAAACTATACTCATAATGTGGGCACAAGTTCCGATAGTACGACTTCCGGTTAAGCACGAACAATAAAGGTGTGGTAAAGCCTCTCTACCTGTCATATTGGTCTTAACTAAAATATACGAGTAATAGGTTTTTCTCAACGTATGTCGTGAATGAATCTGTCCTCGTAATAACGCACAGTTACTTGCATCTATTTCATAATCCGTTAGGTTTGGACTTATTTCGTGGCACACTTCTATAGTATATATACCACCCCTTAAATGTTCACCGACATACGATTTGGCCAGTTTTATTTGATAAGTTCCAAGAGCAATCAATATCAAATCTTCTTCGCTTAAAATAGGAAAAGGAATATTCAGTGTGTCACTATTTATTTGGATAAATTGCGCCCTTCGCCTGTTTATATTATTTTCTGTTACGAAATTACCAAGACGATTTGGTACATCTATTCTCTCATTAATAATATTAATAATCTCGCTAGCGTGGGCATTATTTTCTAAAGGCGCTCTAAATGCGTTAAGAAGAGCAGCGGCTATTCGTATGTCAGTAAACATATGGGTCATGGCTCTATTAAAATAGTCCTGACGGAATAACTTAAAGTCTCGTTTGATGCGCCCATTAATAACTTCTACTACCCAACGGACTATTGTTACAAGCCGGGATTCATTTGCTTGGTGAGTGGTAAGTTGCGTAGCGTTACGGTCTTTTGACGGTGGCATATGCCATTCATAGCCGAAGCTTTCAAGAACAGGTATTGCATCCCTAAATCCACGGTCAAGCACGAACGTATCTCCTTCATGAAGAAGGTAATGTAAAGGTGCATCTTCCTCATTGCAAATACGGGACATTATAGTTGCATCAGAAGTCCTGGCTGAGTATGGGCCAAACACTTCTAAAATATAGCCGTCTGGACAAACTACAACAAATGGCTTTAATAGATTTCGGAACTTGTGCAAGCTATATGAAACCTTTTGAAATAAAAAGTTACTACTCTTCTGAATATATATATAAGTGCCATCCAAGATTAATATTGCCTTTGGCGGATTATTTTCACTACTTCCGTATATGGCATTTGGGATTTGCAGGCTGTGTGATATGATTTCATCTCGGGTCATATGATCTAAGCCAAGGTGTCGCGGTACAAACTGAGATGAAAGGCAGTCGCGGGCAACATTCATGTATCGCTCAAGTGCTCGTCTGCTCATTGACAAGCGACTCGCGAGTCTTTCGTTAGATTCTCCCGTGCGAAGCTTCATCAAATAAATGCCCAGTGCGGTTTTTGGACGATTACAACAGTCTGTCAAAGAAGGTATTTCCAACAGTAAATTGTTGAACTGCACAAGCGTTAAGCCAGTGCAAAAATATAATTCATCTGCGTCTATATTTTCAACAGTGTCAAAATCGAATATTTTTTTTTCCAAATATGCTTTGCGTTGAGTTTCCAGCACATCTGTTAATTGGCTCACAGAAAAAGACTCAACAGTTCTTAATAAGTCATCATTGTCTAAATCGGCCCATATATTGGATCGCAAATGACGTTGACATACGCGTGCACTGCCTGGAGTGTATATTTTTAAATGCATTAATAAATATATAATTATGTTCTTAGGAATCGTCATTCGTTCTACCTCAAAACAATTCCTAAACATACAGCGATTTGACGTATTCGACAATCTTTTATAGCCGGATAAAACCACGGACTGATCTTGTACGTTCACATTTATAGCATTTGCTTGGTCATCTGGTTGATCTGCTACAGCCTGCTCACTCTGCCGATTCATTCGGTCTTCATGACGCCTTGCAGCCACCAAACAGCGATAGCATATCATCATTCGGTCATTTGCAATCGCCTACAACAACGAAAAAACTCAACTTTTATATTGTTATTAGTCGTATCCGCCACTTTCGTGGAATATTAATAATATAATAATATACATATAAGTAAATATAACGGATACTAGGTAGTCCAATACTCCGAGACATCAGTATATTAGCGAATATTACTGTACATATTACATTCGTTTTCGTATGGGGCCTCGTACACAGGGACGCGTTGCCGCCATTTTGTTATGCGTCGGCGACGTGTGCTTGTGTACGAAACCCCATACAAATATACTGCGATAGTCGTCGGGATACTAAGGTCGTGGAATACCGGTAAGTACTTGCTTCTTGTGTAAAAATACGGACAAAAATATTGTTTCTTTATTTCCAATGATAATAGTCTTAATCTTTAGTTAGTTTGTATTGTTTGTTTGCATTATATCAACATTGCACCTGTGAAGTGAATTACCTGATGTATGTTGATATTATTTTGTAGAACATATTCAGCAAATCCAGGTCTTTCTTCAAGCTCGCCTCGAGTTAAAATAGGTCGCGACCTGTCTAGTCGCACACTCCGACCACAAGTCACACATTGTTCTCTATGTGGTTCCATTTTCACCAAAATCCGGTAACTTGGAGTAATCAAAGTCCGTTTAGAATAACCGAATCGTAGGTAATAACAGAAACAATGTCCAAACACAGCCGAGTCGTCAGTAAAGAAATCAAACCATAAAAATGTCCAAACACAGCCGAGTCGTCAGTAAGTACAGGAATCAAATCACTCTGAACGCACGTTAGCACCAGAACAGTATTCACGAATGAATGGCGACATGGGGATGAATAGTTTGTCTGTTTGTTGTTCCTTTTGTTTTAGGTTTGCATACTATCTCGCTCACTCGCACTTAGTATTAGCGAGAGCGAAAGCAAGCCTTAACAACAGTAGCTACCTTTCTCGCTCCCTCACTCGTTGTGTGACTCACTCACGCGCACTTGGTGAGAGCGCTTGTAGTGACGCCATTTTGATTTGTATTATTACACGTGGTAGTTTAAGGGTGTTACTACACAAATCGGACATCGATCGATTCGACATTGATCGATTGGTGTGGCTTTGTCTGATCGATGGATACCGTTAGAATAACCTAGATCGATTGCCGGTCGATGGCATCGGTCGACGTTGATCGATTAACCCCGGCTATAATCCATCAGTTGCTATTCGTTCACCTCGTTAGCGTAGCTTAGCTCTGTAGTTCGCGGTGTGAACCAAAGTATGAAAAAGAGGTGAAATGATGCTCGCTCGGCTCGCCCGTTTTCGTTTTGACAATACTCTCATCGGCTCCTCTCCCCGCTCCCCTCCCTCCCCTCGCTCTCCCGCCCGCTCGCTAACCCTCCCCTGCACTCCTCCACCCTCCCCCTCGCTCTCCCACCCCGTCGCTCCCCCACCCCTAGCTCCCCTCGCTCTTCCGACCGCCCGCTCGCCGTCCATCCGTAGTTTTTGACGTGAACCCACATCAACAAACAAAGCTTCGCTTAGTTTATATAGTTTCCCTCGCCTCACTTCGCCCGCCAGCTTGCTCGCTCGCTCGCTAGCTGGCAGTGTGGCCGGCCCTTCAGCGCGTGGGCTGCAGGCGGGTGATAACGGGGAGCGGACGGCGCGCGGCGCGGCTCTTGCAGATCGTTCGACATCGACTAATCTGTTCTACCATCGATCGACGTCGACTAATTCATTCTACCATTGATCGATCGGTCTGGAAGAAACTATCGATGGACGTCGACTAATCGATGTTACCATCGATCGATGCCGTCAATCGACGATCGATCGATTGGTGTAGTAACACCCTTACGTATCTCGGTATGATATGTCAACTTCTTGTAGAATTGCTGACAAATACGTTAAACAGATGTAAACAATTTAATGTGATGTAAAGGAACTTTAAGCTCCTGTAACTTTTTACTGATGTAGATTTCAGCATCGCTGTCATACAACAAATTGTTTGTCTAAGTTATATCTTTGTAATGATATATTACTCAAAGTGCTACAATACTTGGGCAAATCTGCCCAATCTCCTTTGGCAAGAAGTAGGAACTAACAGTACAAATTACGGAAAAAGTCCGAAAATTGGTAATCTATAGTTATATCACAGAATAAACCGATACATGCTTATATTTGTAGTTAATTTCATACAAAGTAAGTGCTTAAGCACGCAAATTTAAGTTTTCCAACTTTTATAAGTTGTTTTGCTCGAGTTGCACTTGACCGGTTCCTTTTACCACGACATGCTTTTTTCATGTAGTTCATACCAGCACCATACCAGAAAATAGTAGCAGACTATAAATCACATATCAGTCAGTCCAAGTAAAGTCATTTTACTTTATTTTCAGGCATACCTCTACATTACTTTCCAAATCCTGAGAACGAGGCAGTAAAGTTTCAGAATTGGATCAAGAGTATTGGAGGTAGTATTGCGAGTCTGGATAGCAACCTTGTCTACAGAACTCAAAGAATCTGTGGTCGACACTTTCAAGATGTGTTTCTGTACCCAAAAAACAGACTTTGTAAATTGGCCGTTCCATCTCTTCATTTGAAATGGTTGTGCTATCCTTCTCGATCATTGTTTGACTACTTTGCCCAAGTGAAACACATCACTTTAGAGGTGTTAAAAACTGATGCACATTTAAAGCAAATTGTACAATATGTAAATTTAATAGTAACTCTACATATTGACTTTATTTTTCTTACATGGAAAGAACATAAAAATACATTAAATAAGTATTTATTGAATAAAAGTGTCGCATTCTTCATTATGAATTGGTGCAGTGAAGTCAGCAATGTTCTCACTGGCAAGAGCTTTTATAATTTTACTGAAGCGGATTGTAATGAGATGGACTGCATTATTCTACAGGCTCGAGAGCATTTTAATAAAAGAAAGGGAAGGAAACGAGAAAGGCAAACTGGAGTAGTACTAAATGTTTAGGAAAATAAATACATTTTTAACATAATTTTGTATTATTTCCTGACTGTTCATCTCAACCTATTCCTAACTAAATATTATTTTGATGAACAGTTCTAGAGATATTAAATGTACTGATTTGACTGATTTGTATGAGGAATTATCTGCATAATTTTCTGTGATAAAGTATTTAATTTTTTATTGCAAATTGGTCGATTCATTACATTTGATATTTTGTGAACTATCTATGAACCTATCTATACGTAGCTATTGATATATTTCGTTTAGTTCTCTGTGTAGCGTACAGATGTCGCTCAACGCTAAGAAATGATCAAACTGACAGTTGCCAGTCTATCTCAGTTTATATATATTAGTCTATGCACTGTACCAGCTAACCTGCAAGCAAGCATCAACGACCTCGCGCGTAGAGCGCGCGGCAAACACTGAGGCGCGCCAGCGCCGGTCGCGCGTTATATTTACGTGTGGCCAACTCACGACGGAGCGAGTGACGTAGCCAGCAGCGACACCTTAGTTAGGACAGGGGACCTGCGCACCAGCTCTCTCGTGATTGGTCCATTTATATTTTACATAGTTAGTAACTGAACTAACTAAACATTCAAATTCTGTATATAGGTTAAGCCATGTAACACAATAATATATTATTTTCTATTCTAAAATCCTACTTGCCTTTTACTTACCAAAACCTCGGTAAACCTTATTGGCAGAGTTAAAAATTAGTAAGTTAGATTTAGGTGCTGTTCAATGTTTTTTGTCTAAACCCTGTAGTGAGGAGGGTAAGAAAATTTATATTTTTGTATGCAGCTATTTAGCTAGTAGAGCGTCTCTTATCTCTTAGTTCGTAAAAATATACTTTTGTTATGAATTATGATGGGGCTGACATGGTTATGTGTGATACTGATAACCAAAAGCCTCTAAATAAATAAAGATTAAAAAAAAAAAAGTTTGTTTTTATTATATAAAGGATTTTATTTCTTCTAAAGCTTAATTTTGACAAAAAGGTGTTAGTTATTGTAACGATTTTTTTTTTTTGATTTAGTAACGTATGCACAAAACAGTATTGTAGGTAGGTACAACAAGTTGATTTATGGACAATAAACTAAATTTCGCTGAAAAAAAGGTTAATTTACTTTATAATATCTAATAATGCTAAACATACCAGACCCTTCTTTTTCTTTTCATTTGGCGTATATACGACAACGACAACGAGTTTGTTGTAACTAGCATATACGACTTAATGCTACTCTTGTGTTCCAGTGTACGTTCATGTAAGTGACAAATACAACAATTCATAAAGGTCATATGCCGCGGTAAAGTGTTGTAACAGCAAAATTTCTGAAACTTTTGGTTTTTTTAAATGATGTCTTGCAGTAAACGCTAAAGTATAACTAATTGTATCAACATACTGAATTGTATAAAGATTAATTCAAAAATGCAGTTTTTATTACTAATAGCATCTTTGAAACGCTCTACTGTAAAATTGCAATTTATTGGTTACAACAACTTACGTGGGAGGCATCGATTTGACGTTTGACTGGGTACAAGACCACAGCACTTTCCGAGGAAAGCGAGAAAGTTTTACGGGAATTTCGGGACCGACCTTCCCAGTGACTGACTGACGACACAACCCCATTAGACATATTTTTGAAATTTTTTGACGACGAGATCTTTAACTTGGTCATAAAACAGACCAAAAAATATGCGACCCAACAGATTGACCAACATTTGACGCCTCATTCAAGACTCAACTTTTTACAAATGTTGACCGAGGTGAGATGGCCAGGTTCCTCTCAATTCTAATCCTGCAGGGCTTGTTACCAAGTCCAGTTGAGAAAAGTTATTGGGTGGAAAATGGCCTTCTAACTCTCAAATAAAAACGACTACTACATTTTAGCGACTCGACCGACTCTCAGACTTTGCCGACAGACCAAAGAAAATTGCGGAAGATAAAGCCTGTGCTGGATCTATTGTATAATAAACTAGCTGACCCCGCGAACTTCGTACCGCCTAACATTTTTTTTTAAATTTTTCTCTCCGTATGAACCATCCTCGTACTTCAAGGAATATTCTAAAAAAAGAATTATCAAAATCGGTCCATCCGTTCTTGAGTTATAAAATTACAACGAAAACTGGCATTGATTTTTATAGATATAGATCCAGCTCGCTGTATCTTCCGCGACAGGAAATAGCCATTGACGAATCTCTCCTCAAATGGCAAGGGCGTTTGTCATTCGCACAGAAAATCGCCACGAAGGCTGCCAAAGTTGGCATAAAGTCCTACGAGCTGTGCGAATCAGACACTGGCTATTTGTGGAGATTTTTCGCCTACACTGGCAAGACGGACGAACAGACAGACAAAACAGACGGATTAATAGACGGACTGACAGTAGACCTGACTTATGGACGAACAGACGGGCCCCGCCACTCCTCAATAAAGCAACGTCAAAAATTGTCCATGATCTAGTGAAGCTATTCTACAATCGAGGGCACACTTTGGTCATGAACAATTTTTATAACTCGCCCGCTATTTAAAATCGCAGGGGACTGATTGCTTCGGAACTCTCCGGGTGAACCGACAGTTTGTGCCCGAAGCCATCAAGACGGTTCAAAAGCACGAGCTGAGGGAGGGCGAGCTCGTTCAAAGCTATACTGAGGACTTAAGTGTGGTCATGTGGCGTGATTCAAACGTGGTATCACTTTTGTCTACCTACCGCGATGGTGTCGTTAGCGGAGCAGAAAAATACGGCCGGTTTAGGTAGGTTATAAGCCACAGGTTATACTGGACTACAACCGTGGGATGGGAGGCGTCGATAGGAAGGATCAACTACTATCAGCGTTTCCCATCGAGCGAGTCCGAAATATTGTGTGGTATAAGAAGGTGTTCCGCCGTCTACTTAACATCACACTAGTGAATGCCCACATAATTTTTCAGACTCGCCACAAGCAGTGCACTCCACGAGAGTTTAGGAGACAGGTTGCAGAAGGTCTACTAAAAATTTCTTAACCACCCGCAATTGAACGGCCCGTCACAGTCGAGACCGTGAAACTGGCACTGTCCCGTAAGCCTATTGCCTAACAAATTACGGCACATTTTAAAGGGCGATCATTCTATTTGCTCGGGTCCCTGTAAGTTGGCACGGTGTGGGTGGTGCAAGAAAAGCTGCTCAAATTATATTTGTAAGCAGCGCGGTGTGTCGTTCTGCTTAGAAATTAGCTTCGAAGCATACCACACTGTGCCTTAATAAGTCCCACAGCAATTTTTTAACCTTTTTATACTTTTTTTGCTTTTAACTTTTTTTTTTACTTTTAACTCGGCGAATTTTGTACCGCCTAGCGCCTCAGAATATAATCTTCATATTTCTTTTTTTTTCGTGATAGTGTCCTGTTTTTATAATTTTTCGTTAGTATGTAGTTAAAGAGAGCCATTGTCTAGTTTCTTCTGTTATTTATTATATTATTTTTTTCTTGTACATATTATTATTTTAAGACAGTTAGCTTCTATTGTATGTATCTAATGGCAGCGCTCAGTGGCGTGCACTCCATACATGCAAATAAGCTCTGCGTAACCTGTATTCCGATACATACGAGGGGGCGTTTATAAGTTCGCGGAATGGAGGGTGAGAAGTGAAAATAAAAATACTAAATTATTTTTCTTTTTCAATATATTCACCTGCTACCCTTATAATTTTTTCAGATCTTTCAATTAGCTTATGTATACCTTCATAAAAAAATGACTTTGAAAAATAAGCTGAAACCGCGTCCTTCACTTCTTCATCAGTTGAAAATTTCTTCCCACGAAGTACTTTTTTTCAGTATTGGGAAGAGTTAATAATCACTGAGAGCCAGGTCTGGGCTGTAGGGTGGATGGTCTAAAATATCGAAGCCCACCTTATGCAGGGCAGCCAACGCAACACGGCTCTTGCGAACAGGCGCGTTGTCATGAAGAAGAAGGACACCTTTGGTCAATTTACCACTCCATTTTTCTTTAATACTTTCTTTCAACCTCTCGAGGATAGAAGCACAGAATTCTCCGGTTATAGAAACGCCTTTATCTATATAATCGGTCAACAGGATCCCTTCTGAATCACAAAATACTGTTGCCATGATTTTTCCAGCCGATTGTGACACTTTAAACATCTTGGGTGGAGGTGTGCCTTTTTTGTGCCACTGCATAGTCTTGTTTCGACTCAGGTTCATAATGATGAACCCAAGTTTCATCTTCGTTCCTAGATTATAAGGTATAAGTCCTGCATTGTAGTATAGTAACAGGTACTATTATAAATAATTAATTGTTACCAAATAAGACTCGATTTAATACAATATTTACTAACAGCATGCCTGATTGAAACATATAATAATTCTTAATAATTTCTTTTATTTCTTAATTAATATAATAATATATAATGCTTTTATATTAAATAATTATGTAAAATTTGCACGCCGACATTAATGGCAAAATAAGAGATTCATATACCTTATCTTTAAGATCTCTCTGTAACTACCTTATTTAAGCAAATAAATGATTTTGATTTTTGATCTCCAGTAACAATTCGACTTAATAGTCCATCCTCATCTTCGTTACAGAGGTCCAAAAACGTGCGAGAACACTCCACGCGGTGTTGTTTTTGAGGCGGCGTGAGCATTCTTGGCACTCATCTTGCACTGACCTTTGTCATGCCAAGATGATCGTGTAGAATTTTGAAAATTGTCGTATCCGATACTGCAACCATTTCTGCAAGCTGTTTCTTCTTTAGTCTGGCATCTTCCAATATTATTTTTTCGACTTTTATAATGATTTCCGGAGTAGTCGCCTCGATCGACCGTCCGGGCCGTGGGTCGTCTTCAAGTGAGGTCCTGCCTTGTTTAAAGAGACTGTGCCACTTGTAAACCATGGTTTTACCCGGGCAAGAGTCCCCGTAAACGGATTCCACCTCTTCCAGTATATTTTGAACTGACTTTCCTTGCTTAGTAAGGAACTTGATTACGGCACGGTACTCGATTTTTTCCATAACTCACACTTTCTTCCCAATTGAGTTGTTTGCTTGACGATAGTTGCGAAGTCGCTGTGTCCCCGTATGAGGGCGCGGCGAGCGGTACCGGGGCATCGCCCTGGGTCCGCTACAGTGGCTTGTTGGCCGCGGTCGGGCGCGTGTTTGTTACACGCGCCCGTGTGAGTGGTTGCTATGTGTTTTTCTGTAGGCGCCACGGCGCTGTTTCACAGCGCCGCTATCTTCACGACACCTCGGCGGTCTGTCCCCGCCAGGTGAGACCCCCAGTTACCTGGGGGAGGCCCGGCGGGGGACGACCAGCGACGAAGGTGCCGAATCGACGCTCCTACAGAATAGGGTGTGTGGCTCCCGCCCGTCCCGCTTCCAGAGCTAGCCGGTCACGGTCCGGGCTAAGAAGCCGTCGTGTGCGTGTGAGCGGTATTGTACTGTGTAACACCGCTCAGTGTCTACGTGAATCGCCGCCCGCGCCGCGCATTCACGTGTGTGTTTAGGCGCCTGTATAGAGGTGGGTGTCTGTATTTCGTTTACGTAACGTGTCTATATTAACCTAGCACACGCTACGCAACGGATGTATGTAGTGTTGTAGAGTTCAGTTGTTTCGGTAAGCCGCGTGTAACCTGGATGCGGCTTACTCGGAAGTCAGTACGGTGCGATGGGGTCATCGTTCGCTACCAGGTTGCGGGGTAGGGGTCTCGCATCAAGGGGGCGCGCATGCCAGGGCGCTATCTGCTTGACATGGGGCCAAGCAGATGCGTCGGCACGCGCGAACATTCCTTTCGCGAGGCGCCGCACAAACTCATCCAGGCTCTCAATCCCGAGGTCCCGCTGGATGACATCGTTCCTCACGAAGCGAGGGGCGTCCACTATTGGCCGCAACGCTTGATTTTGTTGCGTGCGGAGTAGCTTTATGTTCGACTCGCTCGTGAGGGCGAACCAAGCGGGGGCGCCGTTCGTCAAGATTGGGCGCACGTACTGTTTGTACACGCCCAACTTGGCGCGCGCCGGGAGGCGGGACGAGAGCACTGGTTTAAGGAGGTTGCGGGCGACCCTACCCTGTGCGGCGACCTTGCGGACGTGCAGACCCATCGTGAGCCGACGGTCGATGGTGACACCCAGGTACTTGACCCGGGGCGACCACTCGATGTCGGCTCCTTGAAGTTTCAAGGGTGGTGGGAGGCGCGCGAAGCCGGTGACCATCGCCTGCGTCTTACCCACGTTCACCGACAGCCGCCACTTCGACAGCCACTCGGGAAGCAGATTCAGGGCGCGCTGCATCTTGACCGCCGCGTACTTCGCGTTGAGCGAGGTGTTATGTACGCGGCGTCATCTGCATACAGCGCGAGCATCGCATCCGAGGTAGTGGGGATGTTGTCGGTGTAACGTGAGTAACACGCCGGCGACACGCAGCTGCCCTGCGGCACACCCGCAAGCACCGGGCGGGCGCTTGATAGCGCGCCGTCGACCACCACCCTGAAAGTCCTATGGTAGAGAAAATCAGAGACCACCTTTACAACGCGACGGGGCGCGTCGGGACGTGGCCATCTTGTAAATGAGGCCCTCGTGCCACACACGGTCGAAGGCCTTCTCCATGTCGAGGATTACTGTAAGCATGTAGGAGGCAAGTAGTTAATGCAAATTCAGTATTTTAAGGTTCAGTATAAACAAAACTGGTCAAGGGGTTGCAAGGTCACAGTTGAGGATGAACTAGTTGTAAATAGGTACAGGTACTTACATTTTTATTTGACTACTTCTTGAAATTCACTGTTTATCAAGTCTGAAGGCAGTTTTCAGTGTCAATGCAAATGACTTTGGCCGGTAAATCTGAATATACTGTGACTTCATCATTTAAATTTGGTGAAAATCATTTAAATTTGGTACTGCCGATAATGTTAAATTCATTGAAATTTATAGAAATTACGAGTGTTTGTGGAATACGGAGAATGTGCATTATAAAAATCGTGATGCAAGAAATGCAGCTCTTGATGCATTTGCAAGAGAATTGGGAGTTGAGGAATTTGGCCCAAAGGAAATAACAGTAAAAATTAAAAATATGAGAAGTCAGTATTTGCAAGAACGAAAAAAAGTAAAATCATCTTTGGGAACTGGAGCTGGGACTGAAAATGTTTACGTTCCTAAATTGCCTTGGTACAATTGTTTGGACGCATTTTTGAGAAAATCTTCAGAATTTCGTACAACAATCTCTAATTTTGAATATTTATTAAACACTTTTTTATACCTACTTAAACTGTAAGAAAAAGCCAAGTTTAATTTATTGAAAATTGTTTATTATAAAAATATCGCATTGTCCTGCCACGGTACTGCTCCGCGATTATTAAAATAATCACAATACTGTTCACGGATTGAAGTTGCTTCTCTGGTGAAACTTCCGTAATTTTGCGAAACTAGATCCTCAAAGGCTCCACTTCTATAGTGTTCTCTCCACGTACCTGGTCGTATGCCAGATCCTGTATCCTCATCTAAAAACCCTGGAGGAGTGTATGTGTTCGGCGATGTTTTTCTTAACCTGTTATGTAAAACACACGTCGTTTTCACAATGCCATCTATTTTTTCGGGTGCTAATCCTATTGGCCTTTCAAAAATCCTAAATCGTGAAACTAAAATACCAAAAGCGTTTTCGACAATTCTCCTGCATCTGCATAGTCTATAATTATAATTTTTTTGTTCTTTTAATAAATTATTTCGTCGAGGGTATGGTTTCATTAGGTAGGGCTTTAGAGGAAAAGCTTCATCTCCGACAAAAACAGCATCGTTAGGCAAGTCCAGTGTATTTTCTTCGATAGCTTTTTTTAATGTACTTTCATTGAATATACCACCATCGGAGTTTCTTCCCTTTGCTCCGATATCTACATATATAAAGCAGTATTCATAATCAATGCATCCTAAAAGAACAATACTGAATGTGTTTTTATAATTGAAAAATTCTGATCCTGTTCCTGGAGGACACTTAATCAGTATATGTTTGCCGTCCAAAGCTCCGGTACACGTAGGAAATTGCCATCTTGATGCAAATCCTGTTTGTATATTGATCCATTCTTCTTTAGTCCTTGATACCTAAAAAACAAATAACTTTTATTTATTTATTTTTTTAATTTCAGATTGATGAGTCTACCCCAAATACATCTCACAGTCAAGTTAATGACTCGGTGTTTAATATTGACGAAACAAGTAATATTGACGAAACAGTCCAAATTGTAAACTCCGCTATCGATATAATTGATTTGACACCAAAGCCACCCGAAACTAAAAAGACCCAAAAGAAAACTAAAACCAAAAATTTGGACATCGATTCAGCCATCGATAGATTAGATGCTATTGATAAACGATGTAGGCAATCTGAGGACGATTTGGATATGTTTGGGAAGTATGCTGCATCCAGCTTGCGCAAGCTTAGTGAAAAAAATACGATATTCGCTCAAGATGAAATCCAGGCAACACTTTCAAAGTTTAAATTGAGAAATTTGCAAGAGACAACTCCAATGCCTGATTCCCCATTTTCTAGAAGTGATGGCGACGTACAGTGGTGGAATCCTAGCATGCAACATGACATTGCAAACGATTTTGACGACACGTTTGGTGTAGTGGCTACAGTGGCTAAGTGTAGTCAGCGAAACCAAATGGTCCTGGGTTCGAATCCCGGTAGGGGCAGATGTTTGTATGATGAATATGGACATTTGTACCCGAGTCATGGATGTATATTTATAATATGTATGTATTTACGAAAAAAAAAAATGTATTTAAGTAGTGTATCAACCATCTGGTATCCATAACACAAGCCTTAAGTGTTAAGTGCTTAACTTGGAACTAGATGGTGCTGTGTGCAATGTCAGACGATATTTATTTATTTATTTTATTCCATGGATGCAGAATAATCACATTTATTTTTTTGTGACGTTGATTTTTAACTATAAGTGAATTATCCTATTATCTTTTTTTTGTAATAGCTCTACCTCATAAAAGCAAGACTGATGTTGATTAAATAGATACTCGTAGATATTATATAGATTTTTGAAGTGAAATAGTTTTTTATTGATACATACCTTAATAAAATCTTCCAAGGTTGTGTAAATAGCTTGCAAAACTTCAACCAAAAAGTAGCTCATGGTACACCTAGGTACTCTAAATATTTCTGATAATGTTTGAAAGGAATCTCCTGTAGCCAGAAATTTTAAAGCTATTTCCAATTTTGTACGAGCAGCTATAGCTTGACGCATATTTGTATCTTCATTTTGTATAGACGGTCCAATTTCTTGAAGTAAATATGAAAATTGGGCTTTTGTAACTCGAAAAATATTTTTGAATGTCTCTTCATCTTCCAATTGTAATTCAAGACACAAAGTATTAGATGCTCCAAAAGTGTTTCTTCTCGCTATCCATTTTTTCACCCAACATCTTTTTTTCCGTTTTCGTTTCATTAATTCTTGTCTATAAAGAGCAGATATAATTAAAACACCCTCGCGCACTGCACTCATAGTAGCGACTGGCACAAAAACTCGAAATACAATTCTCGCTTTGTAGTTCTGTTTACACGGAGACAGATAAATTCTATTGCGAGGTAATTGTCGCCCAAGGGGCAAGGCGCCAATCGTGAATGTTTACACGAAGAGACTTTTTTAATGTTCTTTCGATAATCGTGTCTTCGAGTCGAGAAACTCTCTCCATCTAAATGGGCCTTTAGGTAAGTGACTGTTACGTAGGTATCCCATGATCTGGTGAATACAAACTCAGGTAAGGGGCTGATTTAAGGAGACCCTTAGTAAGGAAGTGTTTGAGGGAACGATGGTGAAAACGGGCACTTGGCTTACACAGTTCCCGCAATAAATGTGTAAACATACCCTTCTTTTTTGTCTGGCATCCGGGTCGGCTACCTTTTTTTTTTTTTTTGTTGTTTCCGGGGTGGAAAATCCTCATGGATGTCCTCCGCCCTGGGGCGGGCGGCGGGTCTGTCAGACTCTTACTGCCTAAAAACCACCCTGGTGTTCCATCTCACACCTACGCCGGGGGTCGCGGGAACGTACGATCCTTCCGCTACCCCCGACTGGTGCCGGCCCGCCGCTGCGGGCCTCTTCGGGTCTGGGGGGGGGGAGGTGTTTGACTCCCCCCGTGACGTCTAAGAGGGGCGCGCGTGGAACACTACGTGCCGCCACCTCGGGTCCTGGTGTGTGGGTAGCGACGGACGTCACCGAGTCCGTCGCCCCTGGACCCATTTAGGGGGGCTGGAAGAGGGCGTTGTCCGCCCTCTGCCGACGCCCGGTGCGCCTTCTGCGGGCCGGGTGAGTGGACGAGATCTCCCTCTCCCTTTCCTCTCTACTGCTACCTCCTGTCGGCTACCTCAGGCATGTTATTATAAAGCTTGTCTTTTGAAAAAAAATTATGTAGATGTCTGTTATTTTTATTGATTATTGTGAAATAATGTATTCATATGTAAATTAAACAATAACTTTCGGATAAAATGCGTTAATTTTATAAATATGTCGACTTTTGTTCGAAAAAGTGGGAAAAAGTCGCTCACCCTTTCCACTTCTAATTAACAATATATTACAAGGTAAAACTGTACTAAACAGATAGCGTTTTTAATAACAATTTCAATAATTGTTTTGCCCGGCCCCTGTTTTGCTTGTTAATAACAAATTCCCAAAACCCTACGACGCTTTGGTTGGGCATGATAGCGTAGCTTCTGATTCTGCTTCATCGACTTTCTTTGATAATGGCTACATTGATTATATTGAAAACGAACATGCTGGCGTGGAGTACACATATAACCCTGAATCGTTTAACGATAATATTTTCGATAACCAAAAATGTTCTAATACGCAGACATATTAAAAAGTTGAGAACGTTGTTATTGAAGATTTCCGCTCGAAACAACAACTCAGCCCAAGCTTGCTATCTTCTAGCCGTACACCATCACTTAACTACAATCCTGTGAAAGCCTCTAATAATTTTGAACCAACTCATGCGGACCCCTCTACAAGTAATGATAAATCGGATGAAGTAATGACGATTTGGTCGTTTCTTTGACACAGGAAGAACTAACATCTCAAACTATACCTCAAATCCCCACTGCCTGTCCTAAATTGACGAATAAATTAGTTGATTACTGATTCTGAACCGGATGAACCGGTTATAAAAAGAAAAAAAAGGTGTCAAGTAAAGAAGGGAGAATAGTCTAGTGAAATGAATCTAAATAATAGAGAAAAGGGTAAAGAATATTGCGGTAAGAAAAAAGTTGATGGAGAGTGGAAAAAAATATATAAAAATAACAAAAAAGGTGTTGAAGCCCCGTTGTAGTTGCAAGGAAAAGAGAAATAGTGTTATTCAGTACCCTAGTATTTCGGAAGTAGTAGTAGTACATTCCGAATAAAAGTGCCAAATATGGAATAAAGTTATTCAAATTGTGTACTGAGTAGGGGTATACATGGAACCTGATTGTGTATTGTGGTAAATCGAAGGACCCTGACACAGAAGTCTCAGAAAAGGTGGTTTTATCTTTGGCAGATGGTCTTTTCAACGAGGGCAGGACCATGTACACAGACAACTACTACACAAGTGTTCCACTTGCATTGCGAATGCGTAAAAGAAAGATGCATTTAGTAGGCTCCTACACACAGTGCCGGCGGCAGGGCCGCCGGGTAAGCCGCCGTGCACCCGGCGGCATACAAAGCCGCCGGCTTTGCCGCACAAAGGAGCCGCCGGCATGGCCGCCGGGGTGTGCCGGCGGGTTACGCGGCTTGTCGGCGTCCTGGCATTCGAGCGGTAGTGGTGTGCGGTTTGTGTGTATTCAACAAATTAAAATGTCGTTTCATTGGGACGACGAAACTGTGTTGCTGTTAATTGAAAAAATTCATGAAAATTATATATTATGGAATCCCAGAAATGCAGACTATAAGAATAGGAACAAACGAATGGACGCCTTGAATATAATTGCAAGTGTATTTGACATTGATAAAGGCGAAGTAGAGAGAAAGTTAAAAAATGTAACCTCTCATTATTTTCGGGAAAAAAAGAAGGTTGAACAGTTGTACAAATCTGGTTCAAGCACAGACGATGTACAGGAACCAAAGTGGTTTGCTTACAAGGCATTGAACTTTTTGCGAGACAAAAATAAACCACTACCCACAGTAAATAGTGAGAATGATGTAAGTATTCATGTTTCCTATTTTTCTTTATTTTATCACAGACTAACTACTCGCGGTCACAGAACATAATTATACTAAAGTGAAGACGCGACACTTGCATGTGTACACAAAAAGTGAGTCGCGGACTCATGGCTATGTGTGCGTGCCCGGACGAGCGCGGGGGCTGTGCGACGCGACTAAAGCGTGGTATTTATTAATTTAAACAATCATACCCAGCGTATATTGTTGTAAATATGGCTGTAGGGACAATCGAACCGAATAAAAATAGCTACAATACCTAGATCCACAATAAATAAGTAATAATGTTGTATAAAGTCTTATCTCATATAAAGGTTAAATACAATTAAATTATACTTGTTAAATGTGTTGCATAAAATATAAAGAATGTAAAACGTAAATAATGTATGAACAAAATAATGATATTATATTAGATAAGGTAATGTTGTATATTTGTTTATACATTTTCATTTCGATATTTAAGACCCTTAAATATACAAGAATGCAATAAAGATTAAAAATTGAATTGAATTTTAAAAATACTAGTGTGTCAACCATGGTTGGCAAAGAGCATGCTCTTTCGTGCGGCGACTCAAGGTCCCCGGGCCGCGCTTCAACTCTCATACACGGAGTGTCACGGGTGTGCCGCGGTTTCGCCCGCGTGTACTAAGATGTGTTAGCTACGCTGGCCCACAATGGAATTTGAGATTTTTAATTATGCCAGGATTAATTCGATAATTAGTCGCAAAGAAAAAAGTCTCGCTTTTAAAAGTTATTAGGGATTCCTCATGAGCCAGCTGTGCTAACGTTAGAAATCGATTAAAATTTCATAATTCATCGGTGCTACATTCCCGAGATAAAAGCTTTTTTTTTTGTTGTACCTGCAATGTTGTACGTTTGTTATAATTTTGTATTAAGACGGCAAACCAGGATCTCAAGAAGAGGTGATCAGTTCTTAATCAATATAAATTGGTTCAGTAGTTCCGAAGATTACCCCCTACAATTTATTTATTTATAATATTAGTATAAATATTAAATACCTCCCATGATAAAAAAATCATATTATATCCTTCTATTTACAGACGCATTCGCAGTACAGTCATCAAGATAATGCAACAGCGACTAGTTTCCGGAAAAGGAGATGCGGTACTGATGTAGACAGTGATATTGCCGAAGCTCTACAAGTTTTAAAAAATATGTCAGCTTCGTCATCTGCTCGCGACGATGCCTCGGTATTCGGAGAACACATAGCAAATAAAATACGAAAAATGGATCCCATAACAATATCTACAGTACAACATCATATTAATAATATAATTTATCAGGCTGAAATGGGCGTTTACTCAAGACCTTCCACGGTGGCGGCAGCTCAAGGATATTTTACCACTTCGACACCTGAAAGTGTACGTCCTTCCACTAGCCATTCTAATTATACCGACAATTCTGATACTCAGGACAGCCTTTTTTCATATTTGGAAAATAATTAAAACTCTTTTAGATTTATGATGCTACATTAAGAATTTACTAATTAAAACTATGATTGTACTGGTACATTGTGATTGATAGTGAGATTAATGAGGCAAACACAGATTAACAAAATGTTACCTAGTTAAAATTTTACTTAAAATATCAATATATAGATACTTATATGCTAAATAAACGTTGTTCCCAATAAAAATATGTTTGATTTATGAAATGTAATTTTGCCATGGAAGTTGTCCTTGCTCTGAAAGAAAATAGTTCATCAACTCATTTCTGACCATTGAAGGTTCCAAATTTCGATTTATTTCAATATTTGGTGCCGGTATCGTTATCATATTATCCTCAACATCAACGTCATTTCTTCGGATAAAATTGTGCAGGCATACACAAGCCATTACTATAATTTTCATTTTCTCTGGCTGTAAATTAGCTATTGAATGAAATATTCTGAATTTTTCCGATAATATGCCAAAAGCATTTTCCACGACTCTCCTTCCCCTACAAAATCTGTAATTGCATATTCTTTTCGGGGATCCTCGCTCATGTTGTCCAGGAAATGGTTTCATTAAGTTAGGAGAAATCGGAAAAACATCATCACCAAGGAAATAAAATGGTACATTCATAGTCCGTCCAGGTAAAGGTCTTGGTGTCGGTAGATTTATAGATTCATTTCGTAATGCTTCGTAAAGCGAGCTGTTTCTAAAAACACCCCCATCCGAAACTCTTCCTTGACAACCAATATCGACGTATAAAAAATTATAATTAGCATCGACTAATGCCAACAACACAATACTGAAATACGATTTATAATTGAAAAATTCTGAGCCACTATTATTGGGGCATTGTATACGTATGTGTTTCCCATCAATGGATCCACAACAATTGGGAACATTCCATTTCTTGAAAAACAAACGTGACACCGAAAGCCATTCTTCTTCTGTGGTTGGCATCTAGAAGAGAAAAAGGAAATAAAAATTAATTTAAAATAAACATTCAAAAATAAATATTTAACGTTTAAATATTAAACGTTTAGCATATGTGCTTGTAAGCCTAAATGTAATGCTATACTCAAATATTATCCAATTCCAGCAATATCACATATATTCAGGCCATATCGTAAATAAAAATAAAATAAAAAAATATTTATTTGGTCAATAGAGTACAAATATATATTAGGTTATGGTGTTCTCTAGCTTCCCCTCTAGGATTCCCTGTGAGTGAGCTTCCCTGTGAATATCAAGAGTGAGTCATAAAAAAATTATTACGTACCTTAATTTGAAGTTTTGATATTATTGCTTGACAGACTTCGGGAATCAGTGAGGAAAGAAGTTGTGGTGAAATTTTAAACAGTTCTCCAAGGCTGAAATAACTTTCTCCTGTAGCTAAAAACCGCAACGTTACTGCCAACCTCTCTTTAGCGGGTATAGCCTTTCTCCAGCCAGTATTTTTTTTGCTAATGTACACTTCAGTAGTCTCTAGCAAAAATTCAAAATCTTCATATGTCATTCTCAGAAACCCAAAGAACATACTATTGCGCAAACGTTGACATCCCACATCATCTTTTTTATACTCTTCTATCATTACAGTACCGTTCTGCCATTTTCTATTTTGTAAACTTGGGCGCACCCAAAACCTTCTCGTCCTTTTGTATTTTTTTCTTATTAAAATAAAAATTACAACTGCGGCGGCAGTGCTGATGATTTTCGTATTCATTGTAAACAACCAACCAAAAAAAAATTTCACTTCACTAGCGTTCTATGTGACTGTCACAACCGGAATGATGCTTGGCGGCTTTGTGCGGCTTGTGCCGGCGGCTTGTATTGCCGGCGGAATAGCCGCTCGGCATGAACCCGGCGGCATCGCCGCCGGCATGTGTGTAGTAGTCTGTAGGGACACTGCGAAGTAACAGGAAATACTTACCTAAGCAAGTTACCAGTACTAAATTGAAAAAAGGCGAAATAGCAGGTGACGGTATCGTAGTCTTGAGATGGCGTGACAGGCGAGATGTTCTCATGCTTTCCACAAAGCAATCCGGTCAAAAAACAGTCACCAAAAGAAACAGAAGAAGTGAAAGCATAAGAAAACCGACATGTATTGAAGATTATAACCATGGAAAATCCTCAATCGATATCAATGACCAGATGGCGACTTATGGATCAGCTTTGCGTAGATGTACCAAATGGTATCGGAAACTGATGATTGAAATTATACGGTGCACAAGCTTGGTGAACGCCCATTTCTTATAAAACCAATATAGCCATAAAAAGAAACTAACAATAACAGAGTTTCGTGAGCAGGTTATCATAGGTATGCTTGAAAAAGCCAACGCATCAGTGACTGCTACATCTGCTTTAGTTAGTGCCGAACACTACCTGGTAACTAATATGAAAGACGGAGTGAAAAAGAAAGGTCGTTGCTCTGAATGCTATAAAAAATACGGAAGGAAAGGGAAAACCGTCGACGGAAAACTACGAACAGCTTCCCAAGTGTTCTGTTTGTGAAGTTGCCTTTTGTAAAAGTTGTTTCAATGATCGTCACAAATTTTTTAGTGTTTTCTATTTTCAAGTTCAATTATAATTATTCTTTATTATTTTGTCATTTCTATTGCCATATATCAAGAGAGATATAATAAAAATACTAAAATGTATAAATGGTTTTATTGATTACTTGCTTATGTATCCAAGAAATATTACCCTAAAATTCAAAATCTGTAACATTTTTGAAAAATAACCAATTCCCAGGCCATTTATACCAAAAAAATGCGACAGGCCAGAGCTTTCATTTTTGCATAATACATGTATGAAAAACGTGTGCCTAAAATATACACAGCGCTTTTACCAAATAGAATGATGTGTATACTTTTGGATACACAATGTTCCAGACACTGTGTGACAAAAAGATACACATGGCGCTTAATGTGTTAATGTTCCAGTCGAGTACATTACTATTTGCAAGAATGCAAAAATTCAAAACAGTATACAGTTGAATATCTAAAGTATTCTTACTTCAAGAATTTTAAAAACGAAAATTTTTACAACTCCATAAGACCAGGAAAAATTAAGGGAGACCCTAAGGTACATAAATTACTTAAAGGGGAATGCCAAGGATTCCTACAAGACTCGGCCAGAACCGACAAAGATGAACTATATCATAAAAAAGGAAAATAATTACAGAATTTGATAGTACTCGTATAATTAGTTTTCTATTAGAAGTACACCAAAAGTTGACCACCTTAATACTTTTCATTTTAAGGATAACATGACATAAACTATTAAATAATGAATTAAATTAATGACTTTTGGCACATTATCCTCACGTATAGATACGTTTTTATAGTAAAAATATAATTTCATTAATTTGACAGACAACAAAAGGATCACATTGACAAAAACAAAAAATACATAAAAGATGTTAGTAACAATATATTCTATGTTAGTACTTATACAATATGTCCGGGTTCGGACTGTACAAACTTTAAGGCGTGATAGTTTGCTCTATTTTAACACTAAAATTATTCTAGATGTCGGGTCTAAACCCAAACCCCTCTGAATGGCAGCCTTTTTTGTATTTTGGTTGACTTTTTCGTAGCGTCCATACTAAAAGCTATGTAACTTTGGAATTTAATGCACGATTATCGTAAAAAATAAACTTTATGTAACGGAAAAGTATTAACAATCAGATAAATAACTTAAATAATTTTAATAAATGCTGTAACATATTGAAATTAATGCTAAAAGATGAACTTTACGACAAAATTAACATAAGTATTTTTTTAATTTTTCAAGGTTATTACAATAAACACCCCGAGAACTACCTCTTTTTATGTACGTGTCTCACAGATGGTAAGTTTACCTAAATATTGATACCAAAAACTCGATTCTATGACAATTAATAAATAATACGAGGCATGCCTTTTAAGTTCTGTCGTTTCCATATTTCCCGGCAATTTTGAATTTGGAACTGTTCTATATTCGAATGTGTTTAAATTTTGAGTCTCAAAACAGTTGAAAGTATTAGTTACGTACGAAAATGAATCTCTCTAAGGAAAATGTTCGTGCAATAATTTTCTACAACTTTAGAAGAGGCCTGACACGACTTCAGTGTTTTGAAGAGCTAACATCTGTATTCAGTGATGAAGCCCCATGTCTGCGGACTGTCGAACGCTGGTATTTAGAATTCCAGCGTGGACATACTAGTGTTAGTGACAAATCTCGCGAAGGACGCCCAAAATCCGCCTTCACTGAAGATAACATCATTGCTGTGCGAATTCTCGAAGATCGTCATGTGACGTATCGAGAGATAGAGGCTATAGAGGCTTTATTAGGCATCTCAGGGACAACCATTCAGAAGATCTTGCATGAAGCGCTTGGTGTAAGTAAGCTAGTTTGCCGTTGGATACCGCATCTACTTTCCAACGATCACAAGGCGGCCCGCGTCGGATGGTGTAAGAAAACTCTGCAAAGGTTCAACCGAGGAGAGTCAAATCACGTCTACGACATCATCAGTGGTGACAAATCTTGGATCTATGCCTACGATCCTGATTCCAAACAACAAACTACAATCTGGGTCTTTCAAGACGAGCCGAAGCCGACTAAAGTTGTTCGTTCTCGAAGCAGTTCAAAGAAGATGGTGGCCACGTTCGTTGGAAAAACCGGCCATGTTGCGATTATTGCACTTGAAGATCGTAGAACGGTTAACGCAGAGTGGTATACCACAGTTTGTTTGCCACAAGTCATCGCCGATCTTCGAAAATCTAACTCAAAGCGACGCATCATCCTGCACCACGACAACGCAAGCTCACACAGCGCTCGTCAAACGATTGAGTATTAGAAGCAGGAAAAAGTAGAAATTCTTGACCATCCTCCATACAGTCCTGACCTAAGCCCTAACGATTTCTTTACATTTCCTAAAATTAAGAAAAGTTTTCGTGGTCAATGGTTCCAGTCTGGTGAAGAAGCAGTCGACGCTTTCAAGTCAGCCATTTTGAACACCCCCACTTTAGAGTGGAATAAAGTTTATAATAACTGGTTTGAGCGAATGGAAAAGTGTATTAAGGTACGTGGTGAATACTTTGAAAAACAATAAAAAATACTATAAGGTTCTAGTTGTTTTTTTCTTCAAACGACAAAACTTAAAAGGCATGCCTCGTAATAAATAATAAATTGTTTATTAACCAGCGCAAGTTCTTACATTTAATTATAACTAAAGTACAAATTAACTACTCCTAAAATTAATGTTATAAGGGAAACTTAATTTTAATATTTTGACTAGTGGACTCCACACTAGGTCGAGCCTGTCTCGTGGAGTTCTTGAGAGATTGGAACAATTTGAAAATTCTGGGTCGACACTGTATTGTTAATGTATTTAAGTATTACATATTCTTCTTAAAAATTTTACGTAAAACAAAGTCAAAAATAAGTACTTAAAAATAAAAACTTTGAAATACGGTGCTGTGTTGTAAATGTAGGTATTTACACAGAGCATGTAACCATGGTATCATCATTAATTGAGCTTTAGCAAGTATGTGACCAAGAGAATGATAAGTGATATGATTGAGGAAGTGAGTGAGATAAAGTGTTTGTTATAAATGTGATTATGACATTACTCTAACGAAGGCTTCGGTTTCCGAGTAGGACAGATCTAACAGCCACTGTTTAATTTTTTTTTTGCTTGGTTGCTTCTACAATTTTTGATGTCACAGATTTTAACAATTTTATTATAAATGAAACTGAGCATAAATTCTTGCATATGTTGTGCAAAGGCGGTTTTTACTATAGTAAGTGGGCATTTGAAGATTCGTAGTTTAAGTAGTTCTTGATATTCTGTGGATTGGATTGTTATTTTGTGTTGTTTTAGTACTAATTTAAGGATGTATTACTGTCGGACATTAAGTACTGATGCTTGTTTATACAGGTGATCTGTGGGATAACGAAAGTGTTTTCTATAAATAACCTTTAGCACTGATCTTTGGGCTCTTTCCAATTATATCATTGAGGTTATGCCGACTCCGCCCCATACTGGTATGCAGTAGCAGAGAACTGACTCACATAATGCCACATAAACTAGGTATAACATCTCTTTGTTGGCCGAGTTATGTAACATTTTAATTACGTGAATCAGCTTTCTAATTCGCTTAGCTACTAAGTCAATATAGGGTCTGAATAAAAGACGTTGATCTAACAGAACCCCTAAGTATTTTAGAGATTCGACCTTTTTAATTTTCTCACAGGTGCAGGGGGTTGTGCTGCAAGTTGAAGGGTGGATTTGAAGCTGTAAAGGAAGTTTTGGTGCTGATGAGAGGGTTTTATGGAAACAGATGTACACACATCAAAAGTGTCTAGGGATCAAGCATTTTTATGCGGATTTCTTGAGATTAAGATGTGGCTTTGTAATAAATTTATGATTTTATAAATTTATATGGATCCTTTTTGGTGCATTTCATAATTTGAATCAGGAACTGTGAATCAAATTCGAGTAAAAGATGAAAATCAGCTGTCAATATTTTCCCTATAAAAACATACAACGCATTGAAGACATTATTAGTGCTACTGTTTCCCTACTACTGATTAAAACCAACGTTATTATGGAGCGGCGACGTCATTTAAGCAGGGAAGAAATGCTCAGAGCCGTGGGAATGATAGAAGCTGGTTCCCGGCAACGTACTGTGGCTTTAGCTCTGAATACAAGTCAGAGTGTTATCAGTCGACTTTGGACACGTTACCGAAGCACTGGTACCGTGGCTGAGCGCCATGGAGGACGGTATCGCTGCACCACACGGAGACAAGACCGATACATTCAAATCTTAACTCGAAGAGCTCCAACAATAACCGCCATGATGTTAGCCGTGAGGCTTCATCACTCTTCAGGGAACTTAATTAGCGACCAAACAGTCAGAAACCGCTTGCATGAAGTGAACCTTCATTCCCGAAGACCGCTACGGGTACCACCTATAGCAATGCACAATCGTAGGATTCGATATCAATGGGCTCTTGAACACAGAAATTGGGCAGAAGAACAATGGCGTTTCGTGTGCTTTTCTGATGAGTCTCGTTTTGGTATGAGACCGGATACAAGACGTATACGACACTGGAGAACCCCTGGACGCCAACAGCGATTAAAATCCTGCCAGGAAGTCCATCCTTATAGTGGTGGAACCATCATGGTATGGGCGGGTATTTGGATCGGCGGAAGAACTGAGTTGATTTGGATCAGAGGCAACCTCAACGCTCAAATTTATGCTGAGACGATTGTATCAGACGTCATCGTTCCTCTACAAGTGCAAATCGGTCCCTTATTTCAGTTAATGCATGATAATGCACGACCGCACACCGCAAGAGTTGTAAGACAGACTCTCGCCGCAGCTAACATCAATGTCCTGCCCTGGCCTGCTCAGTCGCCAGACTTGAACCCGATTGAGCATGCATGGGATATGCTACAATAAATTACAATTAATTTAAATGATTACTAAAAAAAAAAAAAAAAATATTAGCACAGATATTTGCCCAATCTGAAGATAAGCGCTAGAAATACAAAATTCTTCACTTGAAGGTTCCATTTTGATGGACCTCTTTTAATTGTAAAGAACATTCACTTACCTGGCATATACAGAACTGGAGTTGCTAAACTGCAGAGCTTATTTTTCGGATACTTATGAACATCTTGAAAGTGTTTATGACAAACACGCCTGTTGTCATAGATAGTCATATGGTCCAATGTAGCTAATTCATCACCACAATTTAATATCCAGGTTTTGAATTTGTCTGCAGTTTTTTCCGGATGCGGAAAACGATGTAGAGGAACACCTAAAAGTAAAATTCTAAGTTTCTATAATTATTCAGTTGGAAAAGTAATCATTTAAAATGTTAAGTATGTAATACTGTTTTTATGTATAATAAAAATAAACTAATAGCATTACTAAAGTATTACATTGAAAAGAGTATGCTTAGATGGTGTGGTCATGTTGAGAGGATGAATGAAAGCGGTAAGAAAGAAAGACTAAGAAAGGTAGATGTGAGTGGAAACGATGGAAGGGACGCCCTAGAAGGACAACACAGACCTTATTGGTGAAGTTCTTCAGAAAGGTCACGGGCGTAGTACTCACAACGTAAACAAAGCAAACGGAGTATGTAAGGATTGTATAGTTGCTGCCTACCCCCATTGGAAAAAGGCGTGAGTGTATGTTTGTATGTAATAGCATTACTGGTTATACAAATATATATCAGGATATAAACAAAATATTATTCAAATGTAGCCATTGACAATGCTGAGCATGGGGCCTTTCTTCAATTCGGTCAAGTGTTATTGGGTGTGTAGCATAATGACAATAAGCTTGTGCCGCATACATAATGGCTATAATATGAAGTTTAAGTCAGCCATACACAATCCAGTTAACCGGTTATGTTTGCAGCGCGCTTGAAGCGGCACGGTTTATGGCTATCAGTTTGCATGAATGACACTGAGACTTGACCGGCAAACTGGATTGTGTATGGCCGGCATTAAACATAACTGGTAAATGTGCCTATACTAAATAGCTCTGCCAAGTTTTTGAGAAACTCAGTTAATGTAATAAAATGTTGTCGATAACATTTAGGGTAAAAGCAACAGAATAAAGCAGAAAATTATGACCACATGGGTCTCACTGGTTCCATTTATTCTTTAAAATAGGACATTGGAGTTTCAAGTAAGAAGCACAGGAAATAAGCATAGAAAAACGTGAAAGTTTACATACCATCTTTCCTAGTCGATCGACATCCAGGTACGCAACAAGAATTTTGTGACATGATTGAAGCTCACTGTTCACTATTTGCAATTATGGGTCCAAGCTCTACAGAGAGAGTGCCTATGCAAATGGTTCACAGTAACTTCACAAAGTTCTTGATGAAGAAGTTTACGAGACGCCGACACGGAGGAGCAAGCTCGACTCGGCGCGATCGTACGTAACAAAGATGATTATAAAGCGGCACAGGGACACGGAGGACGTAAGTTCACTCGACGTGGGTACCAGATGCACATGCGAAATAACCAGAACTTTAAAATTGCAAAAATGCGTGTGAGCAAGTACACAACCAGCTAACCGACATATTTTGCACTTAAAGTGTTGCTATAATGCAAATAGAATACGCATGATTTGCCTTATAAAATTAATTTAATAATATTTTTCTACGCTGCGGTTTCATAATTATCTCAAAATGCTTGAAAACATACATTATACTTATTTTGTAATATTTATTAGAATATCAACCATTTATAATTTAATAATCACACTTTGTGGGGACTCTTTTCCAGCATTATGTTTTATTTATTAAATGTAGCAACATCGATCTTTATTTTATCCTAACTATGAACTAGATGGCGCTGTTTTGAAGAAAAAAACACACTATTTCTATAGTTCGCAGTTGCCATAGCATGGAGTACATAGACCAAAGAGTCTGTATGTACATATTTTAATGCCGTGTCCGTTTCCCGCCCGATGCAATTTGTGTGTTGAATTTTGTGCCTGAGTATCCAGACGTTTTGAGAATCTGACTTTTTGCTAAACAGACGTTCTGCTATACAGACCATCTGCTAGTTGGACCTTTTGCTACATGGACATTTTGCTAATTAGACTTACTGCTCATTAGACGTTTCGCGCTGTTGGACATTTTGCTACTTAGACCTTCTGATCAGGAGGGATTGCAAAGAAGACGACTTTAGAGCAATGTTAAATTTCAAACAGTTTTGACCAAAACCACTGTCATAAACATATGCACAGAAAGTGACACGCAATGTCCAATTGTTTCAGACATGCTTTTTTTGATTGAGAATTCTTTTGAAGCAAGTGTGTCTGATTCTGAAGAATTACAGGCTTGTGCGTATGTTTGTGGCTTTTTATTGAAGTCTTAAAAATAAATGTAAAAACTGTGACTCAATTTTGAAAGCATAGGATACTGGCGAGTTGTTGTACACTTTCGTAGCGTTCAAAGAATATGATTACATTAAAAAGAGATTGAACTATGCATCTCAAGAATTTGTTAGATGTGTTGAAAATTGCGCCACTGTCTGCAACAGTTTATTTTTAACATTATCATATTCTTTGAATTTAAAACAAAATACGATTAATAAACTATCAGAAGAAGCCAATTTTAGATTTCTAATGAAGTGTGAAGAACATTATAAAATGAATATTGATTTTACTATGAATTGTGTATTTTATATCACTGTTAAACGATTTTGTGTGCTTAAAAAAATATTTATTTATTGGTCTACCAACGATTGTTTACACCAGTTATGGGCATAAAAAACAAGCAAAAACAGATAAACAATAGTGTACAATCACTTATAGGTAAACTCAGCATGCAAAAACAAAGTTGTACGTACGATAGAGAAAAAAAATTAAAATCAATCAATCAATCAAATATTTATTTGCTAGAATATGGTACATAAGGTGTTACAGTAAGTTTGTTTCAGCATATCCTGCCATAACATGACGTGCAAATGTCAAACAATCAGCGATTTTAATTATTAATCTAACTTACAAATCACACTCTATTAACTTGTCTTCTAAATAGTCCTTAACGGTATAATATCTTTTAAATAATAATAGTTTGAAAAGTGTTTTTTTAAACATTGTCAGCGGTAGGTCTTGAAGAATATTTGGTAAATGATTGAAAATAATAATAGACATGCAGTATACATTTTTCTTAAATAATTTTAGTTTTATTGGTGGCAGCCGAAGCCTGTCTTTATGGCGTGTTCGGCTATTTAGCCTGTCAGTGTTAGTATCAAAAACATTATAATTTCTCTTAACAAAAATACATATTTCAAAAATATATAAACATGGCAAAGGTAGAATATTAAGTTTTTGAAATAGTGGCTTACAGCTGTCTAAAAAGTGAGCTCCACAAATTGCTCGGATAATTTTTTTTTGAGCTTTGAAAACCCTGTCAAAATCTACTGAGTTACCCCATATTACAATGCCGTATCTAAGTACGGATGCTACATAACCATGGTAAGCCAGCATTGCCGTATCACAGTTTACTGTTTGTCTAATTAATATCAAAAGAAAACTACCCTAATTTATATCAACCACTAGTATCTAAATTGTTACATGTAATTTAGATCCTGAAACAGAGAACAAGAAGAGAAAAAACAAAAAGGTAAATTAATCCTTATCTAGGTTTTTCAAAGTCTTCGCTTTTAAACCGTACAGTGAGTCAAAGTGCAAGTCGATTAGATCGCTACATTCATTAATTATCTTGCTTAACCTCGCGACAGGGGAATTAGCGCCCAAGACTGTTCGTCGGAGCGGTGGACAGAGTGGCGTAATTGGCTTACGAGGAATCCTTGAAGGCACACGAAATTTGCACACAAACATTACGTCAATAAGGCGACGGCGCTTTTCCAGTGAAATCATTTGAAAGTATTTCAATCGCTTGGTATATGAACGCATTTTTTTTGCTATTCCGCTGGTAAACGCCAGGTGCCACAGAAAGCGTTTTTGGATTCTCTCCAGACGCAACGAGTGTGTAGCATAGTGCGGTCGCCAGATCACACAACAATATTCCAACAGGCCTCGAATCAGACTATTGTAAAGCATAATTTTAGTTTTAGGACACCTAAACTGTTTGCAATGTCTTAAAACGAAACCAAGCATTCTAGAAGACTTTTTTATTAAACAATCTACATGCGGAATAAAAGTTAATTTAGTATCAAAAGTAACACCGAGGTCTTTTGTTGTGTTTAATTCTGCTATTTTGGTTTCATTTATGTGATAATCTTGTCTTACTAAATTATGCTTTCGTGTAAATTTGACATGATAGCATTTACTGGGATTTAACAGCATTGAATTGCGTTCGCACCACTTAACAAGCCTATTGAGATCACTCTGCAAAAGGATGACATCATGTTGGGACTTGATAATTTTAACAAATTTCAAGTCGTCCGCATACATAAAAACCTTAGAATGTAATAAACACCTTGTAATATCATCTATAAAGAAGTTAAACAAAACTGGGCCCAAATGAGAACCTTGTGGAACTCCGGAAGAGATATATCGGTTGTCAGACCGAAATCCGTTTATCACTACATAAAATACTCTGTCAAGAAGATATGAGCTTAACCAAGAAAGCAATGATCCAGTTATACCATATGCTTGCAGCTTATGAATCAGTATTTTATGTGAGACTTTGTCGAAAGCCTTACTAAAATCCGTATATATGGGACCTGATAAATAACTTAGGATTAAATAAAGTTAAAGACAGTGCTGCACCTCCGAAGCTTATGTCAAACGGTACATTTTTAACAGAAGGAAACTCGGTATGTGACTTGTTTAATTCTTTTTTCTCATCAATAGGGGCTGACTTAGCAAAAAAAATACCCGACACATACCACACAAATACGGGAAACATACTAATGTATGATCATAACTATTCACATGACATAACGCTAAACGAACTAACCCCGTGCACCACAAACGAAATAATTAAAATCATTGATGACCTTGATAGTAACACTAGCACTGGTCTAGATGGTATTAGCACTAAGGCAATAAAATGTTTGAGAAATATAATCGTTGAGCAGCTGACTAACTGTATAAACGCCTGTTTGGTACATGGCACTTTTCCTGATGCCCTCAAAGTGGCTAGGGTCAGTCCTATTTTCAAATCTGGAAATAGAACAGACCCAAGCAACTACAGACCGGTGTCAGTGTTACCTGTAATGTCCAAAATTTTCGAACGTGTATTATACAGTCGCCTAAACAACTATTTGACACAAAAAAAAATTCTAATAGACCAACAATATGGCTTTCGCCCAAAATCAAGTACTCTCTCGGCGGCAACGGATCTTATCACCAAAATTAAAACCTATATAGATCAAGGGAACTATGCCTTAGGTATATTCATCGACCTAAAAAAAGCATTTGATACCGTGAGTCATCAAAAATTGCTGCAGAAGCTAGATAACATAGGTGTTACAGGTACAGCACACAAAATGTTCAAATCGTATTTAGAAAACAGGCGTCAGGTTGTTAAATTAGGAAATGTTCACACTAGCTCGGTCCAAACTATCTCATACGGCTGCCCTCAAGGTTCGATTATCAGTCCGTTACTTTTCCTAATTTACATTAACAATATTAATAAAATAGGACTAACAGGAAACTTAACATTATATGCAGACGACACCTGTCTCTTTTACTTTGGCAAATCATTTCATAACATTGTAAAGGACGCTCAAATCGACCTTGACCTAGTAAACGAGTGGCTAAAATATAACCTTCTCACAATTAATACGGCGAAAACCTCATTCAGATTTTTACCACTAAAAATAAACAAATACCTGTCTTCGCACCTCTTAAAATAGATAACGTAATAATAAAACGGTCAAACAGTGAAAAATATCTTGGATTGAGGGTAGACGAGAAACTAACTTGGAAATCACATATTGACCATCTACGAAATAAATTGACATCGCTACTAGGTGCATTACGAAAAGTAGCCAACTGTATTCCAAACAAGGTTCGTACTTTAATTTATAACTCCTTAGTGAAATCACATTTAGAATATTTAATTGAGATATGGGGATCGGCGGCAGTAACTAATTTAAAACCACTTCAAAGAGTGCAAAATAAAATAATTAAAACCCTATTCCATTATCACTATCGCACTCCAACAAAGACCGTATATGAAAAAAGTAAATTATTAAATATTAGACAGCTATACATTTACTACACTTGCCTTCTTATTAAAAACATAACCACTAACTCAATACAAACTAATATACAACTAAAGAAAAAAACAATGCCATACAATCTGAGAAATAGATATAAAAACAAACTCGAAGTTATCAGCACACGCACTAATTACGGTAAAAAGACCATATTGTACGAAGGAGTGCAGCTTTTTAATGATTTACCGGACGATATAAAGGAATGCAATAACATGAATATATTTAAAAATAAACTTAAGAAACATGTATGTGAGTTATAACTACTGATAATCTGGAGGATACCGAATTGTAATGTACTATATCATTATGTTATTTTACTTTGTATCTCATTATAAGTGAACTGTAAGTTTTTATGAGAAATAAATTCTTTAAACCGATATACAGGGTGTAAGGGGAACGCTTCCGAAGCCAGAACGTAGATTATATACTACCTAAATGCAAACGGATACCAATAACCTTTCACTTTAAATTGGTTATTTTCAAGACTTCATATTTCGTAAACACGCAATGGAAACCGTCCAAAACGTGAGGTCACTGACACGCAACGCAACATACGCGCCACCTTGCGTCCGCGTGTTTCGGGCGCCGAGCGCTCCGTACGGCCGAGTCACGGGATTTATACGGAATTTACAAACATCACTTTCAAAATGCCTACCTTTACAACACTTCACAAAAATTATGAATTTTAATCGCATTATTCGTAGCCCACTGTTAAACATTAAAGCTGACAGAGGCATTTTACGTACCTGTCTAAATCCTTTGCGACCTTATGAGGTTTGGCTCGAACTGCGCTCCATCCCTTTCAATACAAAGTCGGGCCCGTCGTTGTGTCGACCCGTGAACACGAGGCAATAGTGTAGGATCCTCAACACATTCTGCACGAAGTCTATCGAAAACACTCACTATTCTGCCCCGCATTTCATCAGCACTGTCACATTCCCGATTAAAAACTCTTTCTTTCACATAACCCCACAAAAAGAAGTCCAAAGGTGTTAGGTCAGGTGAACGAGCCGGCCAGGCGTGCGGCCCCATTCTTCCGATCCAGCGGTCATCAAATAGCTCAGTGAGACGCTCGCGGACAGGGCGCGTAACATGCGGTGGAGCACCATCGTGCTGGAACCATGCTCGACGAAATTCAGCCAACGATACATCATCTAGCATATCATCTAAATGTTCGTTTAAAAAAATAAGATATTCTGATCCATTGAGGCGCTGCGGTAGAAACACTGGTCCTAGAATTCGTCCATTAAAAACACCAGCCCATACGTTGACGGACCATCGGGTCTGATGGCCGGTTTCTTGAGTGGCGGACGGGTTCACGTCTGACCATACATGAGCATTCCTCCTGTTCCACATCCCGTTCCTCGTGAAAGTGGACTCGTCCGTCCAGATAATGTGCTCAATAAAGCCAGGCGCACGTTGTTGTTGATCTAGCAGCCAACGACAATACGCACGACGACGAACGTGATCGTTAGGTAGCAAAGCTTGTACTTTGTGTATTTTGTAGGGCCGCATTCTGTTCCGGCGCAAGACTTTGTGAACTGTCCAGTGAGAGACTGTCGGTTCGCCCCGGCGCCGCAATAATTTCGCTGCACTTCGTGTGCCCAGGCGAGGATTTTGGCGAATCAAATTTAAAATACGCTCCTCTGTCTGAACATTCACTTGTTGTCCACCACCTGCGGCTATCGGAGCAATCGGTCGATTTTCTAAAACTCGCTGAAAAGCTGCCGTTATCATGCGAGAATCAGACGGATGCCGGACGTTCGGAAATCTGTCTCGCTAAATTCTCAACGCAAGAGAAGCATTGCCACGGGCTTCTCCTAAACACATTAACATGTTGCCGTATTCACGAGCACTGTACACGTATGCATCAGGCATTGTTAAACACAACAAAACTGTACTATAACTAAAAAACAATAAAACAACACTAAAAACGTAACAATAATAACTAAATACAAATTTAAAACTAACAAAACAGTATTAAATACGGTTCAATACCTATCGACCGACTAAACGTAACGCGCGTTCGCTCACGAACTGAGTCTGAAAGGAACTAACTAGATTACTAAGAAGTACTAAGAACATCAAACATGCCGCCTGGCCACGTGCGGCGGCGCCGGCCGACAAACGTACCGCCGCGCGCCACGCGTGTGTGCGTGGACGGGGAATCACATAGGTAACGGTGTCTTTTCATGTGCAAAGATCAACAAATTACAGAAAATGTTAGAAGAATAATGATAACCAGAAACCAATTAATTTTAATTGATATGAAATTGTACTTTAAATGCTTTATAATTACAAGCTGTTTTCATTTTCTAACTTTTAAATTAGTTTTAACGAGTTTTTTAGATTAAATTAATTAAATTATCCACTTTCAATTGATTGGTATTACATACCTACTTAATGAAGGATACAGTTATAGCAATAAACGAGTGCGCGTCGTGTGACCCGTAATTACATTGACATAAAGTTCAAATTTAATTGATTCACGCGCGCTATTTGCTTGAAACGGTGCACGTGATGAAATTTTTTTTGTCATTCACAGGTAAAGTCGGCGATTTTTTACTTTATTTCATTCACTATCGATTAACGACTTACATACAAAACTGTTATTAAATGCACGACACGGCCCATTAATTTAAAACATTTGGAGCCTCTGTAATGTTTATTTTTCTTTATTTTGGCGGCGCTTTACAAAGGATGTCTAGGTCGCCGCCCACGCCGCGCAATAGTCGTCGAAGCTTCTCTCTATCAAGTGAAGTGACCCGGGTTCAAATCTCGGCCAAATACCAATGACTTTTGTAATCATTTACCTTGATTATCAGAATTCGACCGAATGTCACAATTATCTCTGTACCTCGCTGGAATGGTCCATCTCGCTTCCCCCTTCACCTCCCCGTGTTAGCCTCGTCGCGTGACTCGTCGGCCGTCGCCTCAGTACGGTGAGCCTCTTCGTTACTTATACGCGTCTCGTTATTTTGCTAATTTTTGTATTATTATTGTTTTGATTTTGGATAGTTATTGTTAAGTTTGCCGATATGAAGTCGTCGACCCCAGATCTAGAGATAATCTGACCATGATGTAGGTAGGTAAACATTTCAATTTTCTTACTGTGCAAAATTTTATTGAACGAATTAACGAAAGTGCTCTTTCCCAATCACAGTAGGTATCTTATTATCTCTATTCGACATGGATCTCAAGGTTAAGCATAAACATCTGGATTTTTCTGATTTGTGAACATAATTTGCGAACATTCGGATCAAAATTGTAACCCGGTTCAAGGGGAAAATCATTACGAACCTTGCATAAATGGAATCCGAAAGTAGATATCCCAGAAGGTAATAGTGAACTGAAAAGATATTTGCTTCAACTTTGACGCACATCAATCGCGTGAACAAAGGGGTCGTTGGCCGCGCTGCTGTCGGCAAGCGCTCGCGCACTTTGAACTCGGGGCTATGCGCGATTGTCAGCTGATATTTATTTACGAATACATTGCTTGATAGAGTTGTAAAGAAAAAAAAATTGTTTAATGGCAAATAATGGTTTCATTTAACTGTTGTCACCGCATAGTGTACGAAAAAGCTAAAAAAAATTAGTAAAATTGTAAAAAAAAAAAAACTGTTTTTTTTATGGTATCGTATCGAGAATCACTAGCCCTATCACCTGTCTTCGTTTTCGGAAGCGTTTCCCTACCACCCTGTATGACGTCGGCTTGGTGACCTGAATCAATTGCCTCTGATAATAGCTCGGTAAACAGAAAAATATTTGTGTTTGTTGATCTAGCTTCCACAAAGCCATGCTGCTCGTCGCTTAGGTACAGCCTTAAGTGCTTTTGAATAAATGGACAGATCAGAGACTCAAAAATTTTAGCAAAACACGGCAAAATTGATATCGGTCTGTAGTTAGAGACTAAATCGTCCTTGTCAGACTTGTGTATAGGTACAACCTGTGCCACCTTCCATTTTGATGGAAAGACCCCGGAGGTTAAGAATTTATTGTAAATAAGTGACAATGGGGTGACCAACTCAGCTACGCACTCGTAGACAAAGATTGGTGGTATCCCATCCGGCCCAGCCCCCTTGTTGCAATCCAGACTTTTTAGCTTTTTGTATAGACTTTCACTGCTAACAATAATGTTTGATAAACATAAGCTATGAATTTTAATGTTATTTAAACATTCAGTGTTGTTACCGTTGCAATCGTCTTGAATAGCGCTATAGACAGAAGAAAAGTAAAATGCGAAAAATTCACATATTGTCGTCAGATGATGCACTAGTACCATTTGTCATTGCAATGGGATAGGAACTTGACCCACCTCTTTTAGCTTTAACGTAACTCCAGAAAAACTTCGGATTACTTTTGAGTTCGTCTTCCAATCGCTTCATATAATTATTGTAACAAAGTTTTGCTAGGTCATTACAGCGCTTAGTTATAATCTGCAGTTCAATTTTGTCTAAAGGGTTTCTGTAAGCATTGTGGCGATTTCTGATCTTATTTTTGCAATTAAGTAATTTGATTAGATCCCGATTGAACCATGGTGGAAATTTACTTTTTTTTGGCACTCGTTTCGTTATAAATTTTTCTATACCTTTATGAATAACGTCATAAAATACCTCCACCATCTCATTAACTCCCTGCTGTGCTTCAAATAACTCATCCCAGTCAATTTCGCTCAAATATTTCCGAATTGGTATGTAACTCGTTTTTCGGAAATTAGGTCTACCGCAGGCAGTGTTATATGGGAGTTTAGATTCCTTATTCAGAGCAATCACAATATCGAGAGGTGGATGATGCTGGTCAATATTAGCAATCGGATCCTCACTTTGACTCACTCTACACAATGAATGGTTACACAGTATAAGATCCAAAATGCGGTTTGAAGCATTACATACATTGTTAAATTGATTAAGCCTATTAACATACGTGAAATCTATCAAAGTTTGACTTAAATTGGACAACTTAAGGCACTTATCAGAATTATTGACTATTCTCCAATCGATATCGCCAATTTTCAAATCGCCAATTTTCAGAAGCACACACAAACAAAGCATTAAAAAGGAAAATTGATAAATGATAAATGATTTTATTTCTGTAAGTAGGTTTGAACAAACACTTTTACACGTCAATCATATATTTTTTTTAAACTAGATGAGGTCGGCGTTTCCTATCTGACTACTTTGAGAAGAAAGGCTAAAACAAACTCAGAGGTCACAGTCTCTTTTAAGGTCCAGACAGAATCTTGGTCAGATCATGTGAAGGCTATGTAGATCGGTGTCTGAAATGGTCTTTTGAAGAAAGAACCACACAGATTGAGTGGACCTGTCCAGTCAGTACACGCAATTGTCAGCAGTCGTGCAGCTCAACTCAGAACTTAAGGAGCTCAACGATTCGACGAACAATACCAAAGAAAGGACATTTGAGTAGGCCGCACAAGTTACTCAAACTGCCAGATCATGAATACACTAAGAGTAAAAATACAAAAAAAAAGCAACGACCAACATAGTTCTCACATTCACAATAGTTAAAATAGCATAATGCTTTACAAAGTAAATACTCTTGACATAGTATGTGTATATAAAATTCATTAATGTCAATGTGTATATAAAAATCCGGACATAATCATTGAGGACCATGCAGATTGGTGTCTGAAATGGACTTTTGAGAAAAGAACCACACAGATTGAGTGGACCTGTCCAGACAGTGCACGCATTTGTCAGTAACCGTGCAGCTCGACTCAGAACTTAAGGAGCTCAACGATTCGACCAACAATACCAAAGAAAGGACATTTGGGTAGGCCACATAAACTACTCAAACTGCCAGAACATGATTAAAACTGGAACAATGACCCACGTAGTCCTCCCATTCACAACAATTAAAATAATATAATACTTTATACAGTAAATAATCATGTCATTGTATATGTAAAAAGTTATAGATACTTATAGCAAAGATTAAAAGTAATTAAAAGCAAAAAACAAAAAAATAAATCAACATTCCCCGTGTAAATTCATTGGAACAGCTCACTCCCAAGCCTTTTTATCCTCAATAAAGTATTTGACAGTATAATAGGCTTTCTGGCATAGTTTCCTTTTTATAAAAGATTTGAATTTATTAAGGCTTAGTTCTTGAATGTGGCTAGGAAGTTTATTATAAAAATGTATACATTGACATATACAGGGTGTCTGGTGGCAGATTTATGTTTTTAAATACGATTATTTCAAAAAGTAATAAACGGTGCGGGGGGGGAGTGGTGTCATTGGAATCAGTGATCGTGCGGATTTCTCAGTCACGATGTCGCACTGGTCGAGTGAGCATCGCGCGTTCGCCATCGAGGCATTTTTCAAAAGTAACGATTCGTACGTAACTGCGCGTCGACAGTTTTGTTCACACTTCGGTATACGACGAATAAGAGATGGGCCGAGTGTGAATTTAATTCGTTCCTGGGTGCAGAGGTTCCGCGCAACTGCTTCGGCTATGAATACTCCACGGCCAGGGCCCAGTCGATCTTCAAGGACTCCCGAAAACATTGAAGTGGTTGAAGAGAGTTTACGTGAAAATCCACAACTTTCGATACGGAAAAGGGCAGCCTCACTGGGACTTCCAAGAGCGATTATTCATGAAATTTTAAAAAAGGATTTAAAGGTCCATCCATTCAAAATTCAAATCATTCAAGAACTCAAAGAAAGTGATTTTGTTTCACGCAAAAAAATTTGTGAGACGATGTTGGAGCGTTTTCGTACTGTGAATCCCATTTTTTGGAGTGACGGGGCTCATTTTCATTTAAACGGGCACGTTAATAAACAAAACTGCCGTTACTGGGCTCCAAGAACTCATAACCCTCGACTGAAACACCAAAAGCCATTGCATTGCCCCAGGGTAACTGTTTGGTGCGCCTTATCCATGCATGGGATAATTGGACCATTTTTTTTCGAAAATGCTCGGGGCCAGGCGACAAATGTCAATAGTGACAATTACCGACGCATGATAACGGACTTCTTTTTGCCAAACCTGCGAGCTCATCCATCGTTTTCATCGCACACGTGGTTCCAACAGGATGGTGCGACCGCACACACGGCTAGAGATTCGATGAATTTGCTTCGGGAAGCTTTCCCTCAAAAACTTATCAGTCGCTTTGGGGACATCCCGTGGCCACCCAGGTCTCCCGACTTAACCCCAATGGATTTTTTTTTATGGGGCTACTTCAAAGAGAGAGTTTACAGCAACAATCCCCGAACTCTAGTGAACTTAAAAGAAAACATTCGTCGAGAAATCAGCGCAATTGAATCAAGTTTACTGCAGCGTGTGGCGCGTAACACGAGGCTCCGTTTTGAACAATGCGTGCAACTTGACGGAAGACATTTGGATGACATAGTGTTCAAAAAATAAAATCCGCATTATTAGTCTGTCGTTTAATATTTCAAATAAAACAATATATCAAATAGATTTTTTTAAATTTAGTTTTGAAAATATAAATCTGCCGCCAGAGACCCTGTATATACACCCTGAAATTTAATTGGTTGTTTTCCCGCGGCAGAACGACTTGCCTTAAGACGTACTTTCGAAGTAAAGAGTTAAAGTAAATAAATAACGATGTTTCTGTTTTAAAATAATTAAAAAAATATTCATCAACTCGAAAAAGTGAGTAACAATAGTAACTCTAGATGTAACTTGTAGGTACTAGGTACTACTCGTGTCACCACCTACAAAGAAAACCGATGCACAAAATAATGTCAAACCAAAATAAACTCTCGCACGTTGTGATAAGGCATAAAATGTTTGCACGGAACAATACAAAAAATCACCGCGATACCGACAAAGAAAAGACCGATTTAGAAATGTTCAAAGTAAAATTAGCTCTCGCGTGTAGTGATACGGCATAAACTAGCCTGCGCGCAACAATTTCAAAAGAAGCCGCCGTCGCCTATTTTACCCGTGCGGCACGCGCGGCTGTGACCCTGACCTACTTAGTTTTCCCGCGAATGTCGTACGCGCAGCACGCGCCATCACTGTAAACTGCAATGGATCGACATTACAATTACAGCAATGTGGAGTACGTCGCTATGGTGCAGCTGTATGCTAGGGCTGATTATGACTACCATGCTGCCCGGCGACTTTACGCAGAGCGGCAACACTTGGGGTCGCTCCGTCTTCGCGGGGTTCTGAACCCCCAAGTTCCATCTCCACGGACGATCGTAGCGGCGACACAGCGGCTACTAGATCATGGACAGTTCCATGCAGCGGCACATGCACAGGGCAGAGGTCGACCAGCCGTTATTTTGCCAGCGCTCGACGAGGAAATCATCGAGTACTTCGAACGGGATCCGCGTCGAAGTACGCGCCAGGCCGAGGCTAGGTTTGGCGTAAGCCAGTACCACGTCTGGAAACTACTCAACTCTGAAGGACAGCATCCTTATCATTTTCGCGGTGTTCACGCTCTCCACGAAAATTACCCCCAGAACAGAATTGCGTTTTGTCAGTGGTTGATCACCAACCAAGATAAGAACATTTTGTGGACGGATGAATCAACTTTTACGCGAGTTGGTATTTTCAACCAGCGTAACGAACATTTTTGGGCAATAAATAACCCACACGTTATTCGCGAGTGTGCGCATCAAGTGCGTTTTAGTGTCAATGTGTGGGCCGGCATAATGAATGGCCACCTCATAGGGCCGCATTTCGTGGCAGGACACTTAGCAGGTGGAACCTACCTGGAAATGCTACGAAATGTTATCCCGGACCTATTAGACGACCTTCCGCTAGCGGTGCCCGTGGACAACCTTTATTTTCAGCAAGACGGGTGCCCGGCTCATTATCACCGCGCCGTGCGAGAGCACTTGAACTCGGTGTTTCCCCAGCGCTGGATCGGACGCGGCGGACCAGTGCCTTGGCCACCAAGAAGCCCGGACTTAACTCCGTTAGACTTTTACTTGTGGTCTGAGCTCAAACGCCTAGTGTATCGTGAGGAACACGAAAGTCGCGAAGCGTTAGTAGCTGCGATAGTGGACGCTTTTGATATCGTACGTCGTGACAGAGACACCTTGTTTAAATTAAAAGAGAACCAATTAAAACGTGCGCGATTGTGTGTACAACGGAATGGCTTACACTTCGAACAATTACTTCGTTACCGGGAAGTGTAACCAACTCGTACTTTTGTAAATAGTAGTAGTTTAGCTGATTAAAATTATTGTAAATAAGTTGATTCAAATTTTGTAAATACGCCTCAAATACTTTTTTAAGTATCTAATTCAGAAAATTCGTTTTTTTGGTTAATTTTTCTTAGTTTTCTTTTTTAATTTAATTTTGTGTTCAATAAATTGCAGATAAAAAAGTATTTATGACGGTCCTAAGCCCGTAAAAGTATGAAGGGAAAATTTGAATAACATGTTGGATAACAGCTGATTGAAAAGCACGTGGGTCAATGGCCTCGCGGCCTTTAATAGTAACACTAGACGTAACATGTATTGTAGGTAATACTGGCGTCGCACGCGCCGCAGCCCTCAAAGGAAAGCGATGCATAAATGGTCAAACCAAAATAAGCTCTCGCACGTGGTGATACGGCATAAAAATTGAACGCAAAACAAACGAGCGAGCCACAAGCCGACAAAGCAAAGATCGATTTATTAAATGTTTAAAGTAAAATAAGCTCTCGCGTGTAATTATACGGCATAATCTAGCCCGCGAGTAACATGATCAAACGGAGCCGCCTTCGAACCTAATCCTTTCGACGGTGACCTAGCACCCGGGTCAACGGCCTGCTGTCGTTCTGCCGTAGATATCTATTGGTTCGTGATCGCTTTCGAGTTTAGTTTTTCACAATGTTAAATATGCCAGTTTTTGTTTCTAATATTTTATATAACTATGAAACGATTGTATTACATAGACAAAACAAAACAAAACCATTTCGCTGCGGGAAAACAACCATTTAAATTTCACGGTGTATATATATATGTATTACAACATAAACACGTTGCGGGACGCACTGCTTTAGCAGTAAAGGACATCATTCATTTTGGACCAAAAACTGAAAGTGCCGACCAGGATAAAAATGTGTAATATTCCGACAGAACACACAATTCCTATATTTTTTTACTACGACACCAAATCTCTGCGCCTTTTGGTTACGGTGTTAAATACTTTTAAAATACAATAAAAGTGTTATTATGATGTTGTTATTTTCATACATTTGATCATTTATATTTAATTATTCATACTGTGTAGGTATATCCTTTTGATGTGCAATAAAGTGAATTCTATTATCTATTAAGAAAGTATTTTCATCATTGATACTACGCGTCGCAGAGACAGAGCGTCACAATTCACAACAAGTCCAAACCTGTTTTAAGCAGGTACCTGGAAAATCACCGGTTTGTCCCTTCCCGCCGCAACTACTGTATCCCGCGTCACCCGCTCTTTTGATTTGTTCAGTTATCCATGCGACTCTCGTTACATCGGATGGCTAAATCGCGACTTGCACTCCTCAGTTAATATTGTTATTTTTGTTTGTTGTTATTTGTTTGTAGTTACTTTTTGTTATTGTTTTAACTGGCGCGTGGCGTTATGAGTGCATAATTCGTATTCGTAAGTCGTACGCCTGTCGGTGATCGTCGAAGTTATACTTGGACTTCCCGAGAATCACAGCATACGGATGTTGCACAGTTTGTTATTGAAGATCTATTAGTTCGACAGGTATGAATAATTATTATTTTATTTCATTCTTTATACAGACCTTTACCTACCTAGAGTTTTATATGATTTTCACTAAGTGTTTATTTCATCATTTACGTGCCTGTAATACCAGTTTATCTGAAGTCGGCGCAGTATGTTTTCTTTTTCCAAATAATTCGGTCACTTGCCATCAACTCATTCATTTTGACTATTTATTTATTAGCATTATTTATTTCACGCGTTTTTGTTTCTATTTATAAGTACACCTTTGTACTTAATTAATCATTGTGTCAACTTGTATGTATATACCGTGAAATCGAACCCTTCAAACGATTAGAATATCATGGCTCATGTACATGTGCAACGAATAATACCTACATGTTTCTTGTTTTACAGGAAGAACCTACAGAGGTTATTTGTCGACCCTGTTGGCAACGGGCTGAGCGTCGGTATCTCCGACACCAACGTGAAGTGGATCAAGGCGTTGCAGACGAAGAAGTCAACGCTGAACCTCATGCTTCACCAACCGTTTTACCCGGGTTCAGCCGTACCGGTAATTCGGCGAATACGTGTGTATTTCAACTGCCTCTATAATTTCTTTGAATCAAACAACATTTCTACACCTAATCAGTATGGTTTTCGGAAAAACAAATCCATAAATTTGGCAGTATATAACTTTTTACATAAAGTACTGACCAACTTGGATAAAGGGCTGCCAGCTCTCGCGCTGTACATGGACATGTCGAAAGCTTTCGACCGTGTCGACCACAAATTCCTCTTGAGAAAGTTGTATGCATACGGTGTGAGAGGAAATGTGTACAAACTTATAGACTCATACCTTAGCAACAGGCAACAGTTTACAGAAGTAAGGACGTTCAATCCAAGTAATAAAACAGAAGAAATATATGTTTCTGAATCTAGAACTGCAAAATTTGGCGTTCCTCAGGGGAGTATTATGGGCCCTCTGCTCTTCCTTGTGTATATAAATGACATGCCTTCGGTAACCAATCATGATATCACACTATTTGCTGATGATAGCACTGTTTTATTCGTTAATGATAATCTAATCGACTTAGAATCTGACATCACTCACAATAAAACAATATTACTTATTATTGAATGGCTTAAAATAAATAATTTAATGATTAATATTGACAAAACAAAAATAATTAATTTTAAAATACGAACTAGACGTACGGATGACTTAAAAATACACTATCTAGATAGGGACATTGACGAAACTGAATTAACAAAATTTCTAGGATTACATATCGACAACAGACTAAATTGGAAATTTCATATTGATCATGTATGCAAAAAGCTGGGACAATTTTCATATGCACTACACAGATTAAGCAAAATAGCAAAGCAGTCTACTTTACTAACAGCTTACCACGGCTACGTTAGCTCCACACTCAGATACGGTGTAATATTCTGGGGCAGCAGTACAGACAAGGAGCGCGCCTTTGTTGCTCAAAAACGGTGTATTAGAGCTATATTTAAATTATGTCAAACTGACTCCTGCATGCCATTTTTTTAAAAGATGAAGGTTTTAACTTTGCCATGTGTCTATATATTTGAGGTCGCAGTGTTTGTCAAAAATAATATTTACATGTACAACTATTACACCCGTGAACGATGCAAGGACAAATTACGCACAGTAGCTAGCAAGACTCATATAATGCATGAGAGCATCTTTTGTGCAGCTTCTCGTATTTTTAATAATATTCCAGGGCCCATTCGAATGATTGCAAAAATGGAAAAATTTAAAAAGACACTCCATGATCTGCTAGTAAACAAGTGCTATTATTCTATAAAAGACTTCTTATCAGACAAATCTCTGCACCAATATACGAGCAATCCCACTCAGTCGTGATGCGTTCAGTGACCTATTGACATTGTACTCTATTAATAAATTGACTATTGTATAATTCCAATTGTATTGTGTATGTAACATTATTATGTATTTACTTACATACTATTGTATGCCCTACGGGCGGGACATAGCTGTTTACAATTTATTATATTTCTGCCACCTGTATTATGTACCTACCTATGATCCACAATAAAGATTGATTTGATTTGATTTGATTTCAACACTGTCAAAATGCAACGAGGCACAGAATACCCGAAGATATCATACTACGAATGTTATGCCGCTACAGCCTATTTATAACCGAAAATAGCCGTGTACGCAGTGAACTTTTTTTTTCCTGTGGCAACACTACAGCTAACAGCTGATTTGAATTTGTTCATGTAATTTTAATCTTAAATATTTAATTTGTATGTTTTTATAGCCTATTTCCAATTACTCATCAAGTAAATAGGATAATAATCTGTTTTTTGTATTAGATTCACATACCAAGTGCAAAATAAGTGTTTATATATCAATGTGATACGGTGACAGTTGCCGGTTCAAGCGATTTTTGCATTGTCATCTTGTTAGCAGGTACAATACTTAATATTTTACTTGTTTTTAGTGTGTTTGCGTACTATAGTTACACCAGCAATTACACTATTAATTTTTAATACGGCTACTTGTTGATGCCAATGACCTTTGAACGTAAACATAACCTTAGTTTGGTTTGGTGACAGAACTTCTTATTTTTCATCTAAATTTCATTTCACTTTTAGACTAATCATCTTTTAAACTACTACCACAACTACCTACTATCTCTTAACTTGTTTTCTCTTCCTTATAAAAGTTATAATCATGATTATGACTCGCAGCGCCCGTGCTCGTCTAGAAGAGTCCAAACTCAATCAGGCTTTGAGCGAATTAAAGGCGTCAAAGGAGTACTGTGATCAACTAAATAAGGAAATAGATGACAATGAAAAGGTGCTATTTGATGACCATGAAATGAATAGGAAGTTGGAAAAATGAAATGGCTCAGATATATATTCAATACACTGACGCCATGGAAGCCCGGGATAGGCTCCAAGTTGTTGTGGATGGGTTCAGCCAGTGTAGCATAGAGTATGAACAAGCTCTTAGTCACAAACATTTACTTCAACAGCAGCTACACGAGGCTCAAAGTCAGATTACACAACTTGAGACCACCAATCTTAACATCACCGCCTCGCTGAATCAAAGTCTGTTCAATGAATTGGTGCCTATTGCCCCGTCAATGGTTTCTGCCATAAACCCCCCATACACTATTGATTTGACAGGTGATGATGAATCAAGAAAATGTAACTCAGTAAGAGTAGTCACCAGTAAAAACAAACTGAAAAAATACATTAAAATTAATAAATACATAGTTAAAACACAAAAAATGGTTAGAGGACAAAGGTTCTTTATCAAAAATGTTAAACTTAATCGAGAAAGGTTAAATTTGCTTAAACAATTAGATATGTATTCTTTTAATTTGGATCAAAGTACTAGGAAGTACAACATTGACACACAGGCCCTGCAATCACAACTTGACCATCTGCAAGAGAAACTAAGTTCAATGACTAACAAATATAATACCTCTGAAGATCTAATGAGGGAATATGTATTGGCAATGAATGAGCTGGTAAACTCACAAACGAACAGCTGTGAGCTTTGTCAAACACCATCCAATGTACCTACCATTTGCCTGCCTGCCCATTCATTGTCAACATGCAATACCACCTTACCGCATCCTTGTGTTGATTTGACAATTCCTTCTGTAAATAGGTCCATTAAACAATGTCAACAAATTGTAAATAATGATATTGTATTATTTTGCGATGAAATTGGAAAGGACTTAGGCCACTTGTTGACAGATGAATATCCGGGACACTCAATAATAAATTACTGTATGCCTGGTTGTTCATTAATTGATATTATGAACCAAATTGTTAGATATAACTTTCAGCAGGACACAACATTGTTGATTTTTATGGGAAATAGGGGAAATGTGAACAAAGGAGAATTGCTCCAATATCATAGAACATTGTGCAACCTTAGTTTAAGGAAAATTGTGTTGTTTACATTCCCTTATAGTAACAGTTTGCCACAGGAAGAAAATAATTTAAGATTTGACATTAACATGACATTGCACAATTTGACATATAATGATAATTTATTCCATTTAGTTGACACTAACAATTATGTTAGTAATAATTTGTATTTGACAAAAGATAGATACAATATTGTTATGTACTATCTTTCTAACTATCACAAAAGACAGATAGCTGTGTCGCTATCATATTATTTTTCTATTTCAGCCAAAAATTTGGCTAAAAGTCATTGCATTGCTCAAAAGAAGCAAGTTGTTCTTTTGAGCAATGCAATGACTTTTTAAATTATTCTGCCAATAATTTGGTCAAAATTAATGACAATGGTCATCATTTAAATTAGAAATCAGGACAAAGGAGTTAGCCTCTTGCAAAAATGTAACTAAGGCAAAGAATAAAGCATATGAAAGTGTAAAAAAAATAAATAGTATTGTCACGTAGATCCTAACGCCATCTGTTGGCGAGTGGAGGAGCTGCACGTTGGACGCTGGCGCCATCTGTTATCGAATAGCCGAACTACACTGGACCGTTCCCGTAAGTACTAGAATGTTCTGGTATTATGCTAGAACATTCTAGTAACTTACACTCGTCATATAAATAAGGGGTTGACAGCGTTGTAGGACAGTTCAGCTTAGAATGCGAAACAGTGAAGAACAGCTAACAACAGTAAAAGCGGACTAATAGTGAACTAAAAGTGATTGTGTTTAAAGTTTCTGATTACTGTATTTGTGATTTTTAATTATAGTGTGTTTTTCGTGTAAATTGGTATAAATTTATTTATCCCGAACCCCAGCTCGTAACATTTGGTGTCAGAAGTGGGATAAATTATGCCAGTTTTTCCGAAGGACGACACGGAGGGTATCCGTACCCGGAGTCAGCGCCAGCAGGAGGTGGACCAGAGGCGGTTTGAAGGTTCTCCGATACAGACACCTGGTGGTAATCAGCCGACGACGGAGCCAATCTCCGAAGTACCATCTGGAGTTCCTACAGCATCACCAGCAATGGATCTTTCCGCTCTGATGGTGATGCTGCAGGAACAGGCCCGCCGACAGGAGGAACAGGCACGCCGACAGGAGGAACAGGCACGCCGACAGGAGGAACAGGCCCGCCGGCTGGAGGAACAGCTTCAGCGTGACAAGGAGGAACAGGCCCGCCGACAAGAAGAACAGGCCCGCCGGCTGGAGGAACAGCTTCAGCGTGACAAAGAGGAACAGGCCCGCCGACAAGAGGAACAGGCCCGCCGACAAGAGGAACAGGCCCGCCGACAAGAAGAGCAGATCCTCCTCATTAAAGATTTACGCGCGACGTTTGGCAAGGACATCACAGCCGTGAAGGAGAAGGTTCAGCTGCACGAAAATCGTATCTCCGAGGCCGAAATCCAGATCGCTGACATGAGAAAAGCGTTGGGGAACCTGAAAGCTGGAGACGGGACTGCGACTTCTGTAGTTGCTGCACCTTCGGTGCGCGGGTTTAAAGTGCCACCCTTCGATGGAACATCTTCGTGGTCGGCATACAAAATCCAGTTTGAAGCTGTCAAGGAAGCAAATGGGTGGACAAAAGGGCAGGCCATGACCGCACTTACTTTGGGCCTTCGCGACCAGGCCTTAACCATATTGGAAGCTCTCGGTAAGAATGTGACTTACGAGCAGCTGCTTGAGGCGTTAGAAGCCAGATACGGTGACGCACACTTGGAACACGTATTTCGAGCCCAGTTAAAAGATCGTGTGCAACGCAGTGGTGAAAACCTGCAGCAGTGGGCCCTGGAAATTGAAAAGCTGGTTCGAAAGGCGTACCAGTCTGCGCCTGCACCCATCGAAGGGATTCTGGTTCAAGCATTCATCGATGGTATACGGGACCTGGAAGTTAGAGCTGCTGTTAGACTTGGGCACCATGAGACGCTGAAGGACGCCTTGGCCCATGCAATGGAGGTGGAGGCAGTAAGGCACGATCATCGAGCCCACCGCATCAGGGAGGTTGCGGAGTTACCAGGACGTGACCGCACTAGGTACAGCCCTAGATGCTACACTTGTGGAGAAAAGGGCCACCTCAAGTAGAGTTGCCCGAAGCGAAGCACTGTCCGCGAAGATCACACCCAGGAAAGAAGGGCGGCTGATGTCACCGCCCAGCAGCAGGGAAACGAGTAAACGCCAGGACTGCGGGGCGGGTGCTGGCTGGTGTTAAAAGAGCCCCAAGGATTTCGATCTCACAAGCCCATGATGGGAACAGCCTTATCGTCAAAGGTGAAGTGAATGGAAGACCATGTAAGCTGACATTGGATACTGGAGCTTCTCGCACGGTTGTCAGTTCCCAACTAGCGAATCATTTTCTTGGGGACTTCTTCGGTAAGCATGACCGCGTAAATTTAGTAACAGCTACCGGTCAGCACATACATACATACATACATACATACATACATACATACATACATAGAGGAGAGAAAGAGGTGGGGTTAAAACTGGGTAACACAATTTACCGGCATAAGGTCATCATGGCTGACATAGTAGATGACTGCATCCTAGGTTTGGACTTCATGCGACAGCACTGTTGTGAGATCGACGTGAATCAAGGAGTCTTGAAATGTGGTTCAGAAGAAGTGTTCGTGGAAGGTGCACCATCGGGCGAAGTGTACTGTTTAAAGAGGATTGTTCTTCCTCCCCGGTCGGAAACAATAGTTCCAGTTATTCTTCCACATAATTCTGGACAGAAAAATCGATGTATTCTCATTGAAAGATTGGACGAAAACCTTCCATGGAAGATGGCGCGGACCTTGGTTAGGGCAATCAACGTTGCAGCCGTACGAATACTGAACCCAAGTGAAAGGGAACAAGTAATCAAGAAGGGTACGTTGATGGGTACCTGTGAAGAAGTGGCTTGGTTGCGTAAATGCCAACATCAGCCGTCTCGGAATAATGTCCAAAGTGCAAGATTTGACATGTCAAATCTTTTGGAAGACTGTCGCAAAGATTTATCAATTCGAAACGAAACGAGTTACCAATTCGTCAGCGACCAAGAAGAATACCAGTGGCAAGAGAAAAGGAAATGGATAAGATGATTGAAGACATGGTAAAGGATGGAGTTATAGAGCCTTCATCTAGTCCATGGTGTTCTCCTGTGGTCCTGGTGAAAAAGAAGGATGGCAGCATGCGGTTTTGTGTGGACTATCGTCGACTGAATGACGTTACAAAGAAAGACAGCTATCCACTACCCAGGATCGACGACACATTGGACACGCTGTCAGGAATGAAGTGGTTTACCACGTTAGACCTAAAAAGTGGCTATTGGCAAGTGGAGATAGATCCTAAGGACAAGGAAAAAACCGCATTCTCTACGGGAAAGGGACTATGGCAATTTAACGTCATGCCATTTGGATTGTGCAATGCTCCTGCAACTTTCGAAAGGCTTATGGAGCTAGTACTCACCGGATTAATTGGAGACGCCTGCCTTGTCTATTTAGCCGCTAGGGCGCAGAGCGCAGCAGAGCGCGGGAAAAATAATCGAGTGGGGTGAATGCCAGATGCGTCACCGGCGTGCCGGCGCCGCTCGGCCGCCCGATAATGTAAACAAAGCATTTTTACGACTTGGGTTTCATTGAATGGTGCTAACACTTGTGTTTTTTGTTATGGTAAGGAACGGGGCTTTAAGATAGCGGAGTTTCGTTTGAAATAGGATAGTATTCATGTAATCAAATCGTTCGTTAGTATGACGCAACCATAAATCATAACTTTGTTTTCAAATAAATGGTTATAGTTCGAAAAAACGAGCGATGACCTATATTGTTTAAGGTTTTAAATACATTATGTGTATATACTTAACGCAAAACTAATAAAACCACATAGCATTAGTACAATATGCACTATTTACGAGCGCCCAAAGTTGAAAAAATTTGCCGACGGCAAAAAAATAACAATGGCCGCCAAGACAATGGAAACAAAATGTTGTTTTATAAATATAAATCTGATACGTAGAATAAAAATATTGGTACCTGTGGAAAGCTTATTTAATGCTTCAACTTTGTTATAAAAGTAGTCGTATTAGATTAACACACTGTACTTAAATAAGGATCTGAAAACACATACACGTAATAACAATAAACATGAATCGGTCAGCGCCGGTTGTGGAATAAAACCGAAATTACGTAATATTTTTTCACTCACCGACCTTGAAATCCTGCAGTAATTCACTTCACTATAATATTTATCACATACTTAAACAGGCCATAGCACTTCAAACACTTGAAAACCCACTTAAAACACAAATTATTTATCATGTAAACAAAACACGCGCGAGTCCGTACGTCACTGACAAGACGCCATATTTTTTTAATTATTTGATTTTTTTGGTTGATCGCTTGTAGTGTTGTCATACATCTGAGTAAGCGGCCTTTAAGCACAAAATCGACTAAGCAATCGGATACAGTGTGCCACAGATCTTTTAAAAATGAAAAATTGAATAAAGTTTATCGGATTTCGATTAATTAAAGGGTTACTTAGGTGAGAGCATGCATTCCGCATTACTTTTTATGCGGCGACTTTGGTCACCTCATCCACTCCAGCGGTTATCGTCATCGTAGGCCGCACATTCGAAGACCACCTCCGAAACTTGGAACGTGTACTGTCAAAAATCCTAGGAGCCAATCTTAAGTTAAGTCCGAAAAAATGCTCATTCTTCAAGAAGCAAGTAAGCTTTTTGGGACACGTGGTCTCGGAAGAGGGAGTACAAACTGATCCAGAGAAAATCGTCGCCGTCAAGGATTGGCCAGTTCCGAAAGACAAGACGCAAGTCAGAACATTTCTGGGTTTGTGCTCGTACTATCGACGGTTTGTCAAGAATTTTGCTGATATTGCCAAACCTCTACACAAGCTTACTGAAGAGAAGAGACAGTTCTGTTGGGATGAGAGCTGTGACATGGCTTTCCAGGATTTAAAGAAACGTTTGTGCAATACCCCAATTTTGGGCTACCCTGACTCAGAAAATGAATTCATAGTTGACACGGACGCTAGTAATACTGGAATTGGCGGTGTGTTATCCCAACGGAAAGGAGATCATGAAGTTGTGATAGCTTATTTCAGCAAATCTTTATCAAAACCAGAGATAAATTATTGCGTCACGAGGCGCGAGCTACTTGCTGTAGTGAAGACATTACAGCATTTCAGCAAGTACTTGTTGGGACGTAAATTCCACCTGCGAACTGACCATGCTGCATTGAAGTGGTTGTTGCAGTTTAAGAATCCAGAAGGACAAGTAGCGAGATGGATTGAATTGCTACAAGAATTCGACTTCGCAATTGAACATCGCAGTGGGAAATCCCACGGTAACGCGGACGCTTTATCAAGAAGGCCTTGTCCTGAAGACTGCAAGCATTGTATCAGACAAGAAGCTAAGGAAGCGGTACCTGTCAGGATGTTAAGAACGGACCTTAGCAACGAATGGAAGAAAACTCTACAGCATGCTCAGCGAAGCGATACAGATATCAAGCCAATTCTCGAGTGGATTGCAGCTAATGCTCCTAAACCGAAATGGTGTGATGTTGCAACGATGAGTACAACCACAAAGAGTTATTGGGCACAGTGGGAGAGCTTGGTAATCCAGGACGGTGTCTTGTGCCGCAAATGGGAAAATGCTCGAGGGGACAGCTGCCACCTGCAAATGATCGTACCTAAAGCAAAGGTACCAGAGGTTCTACAGCTCTACCACAATGGATGTTCAGGAGGTCATATGGGAGTAAAAAGGACTCTATTGAAGATCAGAGACCGGTTCTACTGGATCCATTGTCGAGAGGATGTTTATTTATTTATTTATTTAATTAAGGTTCACCAACAGTTGTTACAGACATTACACAGATACATACGAACATACAAGTAATTGTGTCTTAAAACTAACTGCACAACCAATTACAGGCAAACACCACATGCAAAAGATGATGATTGGTGTCGCAAATGCACTAGTTGTGCTGCGGTAAAAGGACCTCACACACGCAGCAGGGGTGCATTGAAAGTGTACAACGTAGGAGCCCCCTGGGAACGGATAGCACTAGACGTCGCTGGCCCTTTCCCTGAAAGTGAAAGTGGAAACAAATATTTCATGGTTGTCATGGATTACTTCACTAAGTGGCCGGAAGTCTTCGCCATTCCTAATCAAGAAGCTACGACAGTTGCTGATAAATTAGTCCACGAAGTCTTCTGTCGGTTTGGGGTACCTTTAGAAATCCACAGCGATCAAGGACGAAATTTCGAGTCTCAAGTGTTTCAGGAAACGTGTCGGGTGATGGGTACTCACAAAACCAGAACTACTTCATACCACCCACAATCTGATGGAATGGTGGAAAGATTTAATCAGACGTTGGAAAGATATCTGGCAAAAGTTGTAGCAAGCAGACAAAAGGATTGGGACAAGCACATACAACCGTTTCTCCTGTCATACCGAAGTGCAGTTCACGAGAGTACGACTGTGACACCAGCCTTCGCGAACTTCGGAAGGGAGTTAAGGCTACCAGCAGATTTAATTACCGGCATCCCCCCTGATACTCCACGCAGTTTAACAGATTATGCGAATGACCTGCGCAACAAGATGAATGACGTATACGAGCATGTCAGACAATCAGGCCAACAGATGTCCGAGAAAATGAAAACTCGTTATGACCGGAAGATGAACAATAGTGGTTTCGACGAAGGTTCGCTAGTATGGTTGCATAACCCAGCCCGCAGCAAAGGGAAGTCCCCTAAGCTACAGGCAAAATGGGACGGACCGTACAGAATCGTGACCAAGATCAACGATGTCACCTACCGAATTCAAAGGAATACGCGAACTACTCCTAAAATTGTTCATGTCGATCGATTGGCACGATATTACGGGAATAATGATGCTCGGGACGAGCATGTCTTAGGAGGGGGCAGTGTCACGTAGATCCTAACGCCATCTGTTAGCGAATAGAAGAACTACACGTTAGACGCTAACGCCATCTGTTATCGAATAGCCGAACTACACTGGACCGTTCCCGTAAGTACTAGAATGTTCTGGTATTATGCTAGAACATTCTGGTAACTTACACTCGTCATATAAATAAGGGGTTGACAGCGTTGTAGGACAGTTCAGCTTAGAATGCGAAACAGTGAAGAACAGCTAATAACAGTAGAAGTGGACTAATAGTGAACTACAAGTGATTGTGTTTAAAGTTTCTGATTACTGTATTTGTGATTTTTAATTATAGTGTGTTTTTCGTGTAAATTGGTATAAATTTATTTATCCCGAACCCCAGCTCGTAACAGTATCAACCTGGTGCATCAAAACGTTGAAGGGTTTTTGAACAAAGATTTAGAAGTAGAGTTATTCCTGAATTGTAGCAATAAAGATATTCTTTGTATAACAGAACATTGGCTTAAAAGCCATCAGTTCATGTTCAATTTTAGTCATCACCAGGTTGGTAGTTCATTCAACAGAGTACATGCTGTACATGGTGGCTCATTAATTCTGGTAAATAACCAGCTTAAATTTAAAGACCGCAAGGATATTGTGAGCCTCTCTGTTGAGCGGACAATTGAAATAGCCTGTGTAGAATTGGAGCAGCTCATTATATTAAGTGTGTACAGACCTCCTTCAGGATTGTATGATTGTTTTGAAAAGGTTATGGATGAAGTGTTGCACAAAATCTGTAATTCAAATAAATCACTTGTGGTGATTTTAATGTTAATTTGTTAGAAAATTCTGGTTTAAGTATTAAAATTATAAGTCTGTTTCAGTCATACAATCTTGCTAACCAATTTCTGGAGCCAACTAGAATAACTCCCACTAGTGCCACATGCCTAGATAACATTTATACAGATGTTATACCAACTCACAAAGAAATTATTAATTTAATAGACTCAGATCATTGCGGACAATTAATAACTATTTCAAATATAAACAAAAAAGTTACTAAAAAAGATATCACTGTTAACCCGAAAACGACTAATCGCTTGGATACATTTAAATCTAAACTTTTAAGTAAATTACCATTTTTGGTGACTAATGATGACCCTAATCAACATTATAATGATTTTTTTAATATGTATTGCACAGTATTCAATAACACGTTCATTCCAAAGACGTTCTCGGTTAATAGTAACGCTTCCTTCAGTGACTGGGCCACCATTGGTATACATACAAGTAGAAAACGACTTTATGAATTGTATGATGAACGAACTTGTAAAAACACTGCTGAATTTAATTTATATGTTAAGAATTATTCTAAATTATTTAAAAAAGTTTGTAGTATGGCCAAATCACGTTATCTGAGTTCAAAAATTAAAAATAGTAGTAATGTAATAAAAATGACATGGAGTATCATTAATAGCGAAACGGGAAGGTCATGCAACCGATGTAGTGACTACAGCCTTGCTATTGATGACAATATAATTAAATCTGATTCTCAAGTCGCCGCGGCCTTTGAAAATTTCTTTGCAGAGATTCCCGTATCGACTACTAAATCTCTAAACTCTTCACCCACTGCTGCAGAGTCTTTACTTAAAGAAAACATTCCAGTTTGTGATTCTGAATTTCATTTCGAATATGTCACTTTTAAAGATATAATTAAAACCTTTCACACGTTAAATGTCAAAAAGACTGCAGATTTATGGGGTAATTCTGTGGACGTTGCTAAGTCAATTATAAATATTGTAGCACCTACTTTAGCTGTTATTTTTAATAATTGTATTGACCGTGGTGAGTTTCCTGATCTTATGAAAAACAGTAAAATAATACCGTTGTTTAAATCGGGTAGTACATCAGACCCTACTAATTATAGACCTATTTCAGTGCTACCTACATTTAGTAAAATTTTTGAAAAACTTATTTTAAATCAAATGCAAAGATTTTTTAATGTACATAAATTACTGCATAACAAACAGTTCGGTTTTACAAGGGGTCGTTCAACTACTGAAGTTGAACTTCTAGGGCATGTATATTATGCATGGGAGGACAAATGCGATGCGTTGGGCATCTTTTGCGATTTGTCCAAGGCATTCGATTGTGTTCTTCATGAAACATTAATCAGGAAACTGCACCACTACGGAATCCGGAACGCCTCTCTGGATCTTCTTACTTCTTATTTAAGTGATAGGATTCAGAGAGTTGATGTTAACGGGAAAAGATCTCCCGGATCGGTAGTAAGAATGGGGGTCCCTCAAGGCTCAATTCTAGGTCCATTTTTATTTCTTATTTATATAAATGACTTGCCTTACCTCATAAAGGATGAACATGATATAGTGCTGTTTGCAGACGACACTTCACTTTTATTTAAACTCAAACGTCAGCAGCTGGTTACTGAAAATGTAAATAGTGCCCTCGAAAAAGTAGTTAACTGGTTTAATGTTAATAACCTTCTTCTTAACGAGAAAAAAACGAAATGTATTAAGTTTACGATACCTCATGTTAGACAAGCAGAAACAAGTATTCTCATAAAGGGTGAAGAGTTGAAACCCGAAAATACCACAGTATTCTTAGGCATAACTTTGGATGCCAAGCTTCAATGGGGCCCCCATATAGATAAATTGTCAAAGAAGCTTAGCTCTGCAGCATACGCCGTTAGGAAAATTCGTGGTTTAACTGATTTAGAGACAGCCCGTTTAGTATACTTTAGTTATTTTCATAGTGTAATGTCGTACGGTATTCTGTTGTGGGGAAATGCCGCCGATATTCAGACGATTTTTGTTTTACAAAAAAGGGCAATTCGTTCAATTTATAAATTAAGTCCCAGACACTCCCTCAGAGAAAAATTTAAAGAGATTAATATAATGACTGTGCCTTCTCAGTATATTTATGAAAATCTTTTGTATGCACATAAAAATATTAATCTGTTTAAAAAGTACAGTGATATCCATAATTTAAATACTAGGAACAAGCACAAATTTGTTGTTCCTACTACCAGGCTCAAGAAAATAGGTGGCTCGTTTAGATGCCAATGTATACGTTTTTATAATAAACTTCCTAGCCACATTCATGCACTAAGCCTTAATAAATTCAAATCTTATATAAAAAGGAAACTATGCCAGAATGCCTATTATACTGTCAAAGACTATATTGAGGACAAAAAGGCTTGGGATTAAGTTGCTCCAATAAAGCACAGGCAATGTTAGTTTATTTTATTTCGCTAACTATTTTTACTTTTAATCTTTGCTATAAGTATCTATACTTATTTACATATACTGTTACATTTGAGCTTTTGTCCCTCTAGAGGTAATGGAACCCAAGCCCAGATGCAAGGTGGTGAGGTATTAGAAGGTAAGGGTACTACAAACTGTTGGAAACAACATATATTTATAAAAATATAAAATTAAAACCCTAAATACATTAGGTGGGTGACGATAAATGTCACCCAATATGCCAGCCAGCTTAAGGTTCGGTAATAGAACTAGGGTCGTGGGGGGTTGGAGATAAACCCAGTACTGTTCCTATTTTTTTTTAATTAAAAACTTATACTAGAATCTTCCAGTTATGATGTGTAGTTGAATTAGTAAATGAATGGGCGCCAGGGACTATAAGTCCCAGATCCCGGAGCCGACGAAGATGTTGAATTGACTTCCAGATAAGCCGGTAGGCAGGTGTCGAACCCGGGGTCTTATATTAGATATTGTACACTGGCTTCCTACTAGGGAAACCTGTCTGGTAATAAACCGGTTCTGACCGGAACCGTTTATAAATTAAAATGATATATATCAAAAAAAAAAACCGTCCCGCCTGCGCTATCGCTAGACGGACTCTGCCAGCCGCACAGTCGCTTCCGCTCGAGGCTTCTGGTCCACTCGAGGAATGGGTCTCGCGTCCAGGCTCCAGACACTCCTCTAGATCCTGGCGGCGAGACGAATCTCGCGAGGTGCCTCTCCTGGAATCGACAATACGGAGACCTCATAATACAAGGGGAAACTAAATTACTTTTCTTGACGTTTTAGAGAAGGGACCGAGCTTGGAAATCTAGGAGGCTAAAACATTAGCCGGTTATCATGGCGTGGTGGAAAAATAAGAATGAGGATTACCCACGTGGCGTCTACCAACTCCGTAACAAAGGCTCATTGGGTTCCCTTGAACTATACTTTAATACCGAGGTCAACACTGAGGAATTTTCCATGGCCTATCTATGGTAAATAGTCAGCGGTTCCAATACTCACGGTTGATGAAGGAGGGAATCACTTGACTGCAAGACTCTCGACTGGCTAGATATCAATGCGGCTCTGCGCAATTTGGAATCCTGTAATAAATATCCATAGATCACGTCAGTATTGTTTTAACAACAAGGGAAGACCACTCACAGACTCTAATAGACCAAACTCCTCACCTTTTAAAACATGGAATAAGGTTTGTATTAACCTCAAGCGTGTTCACATCACCGGCAATTAGACGCCATCTCCCATCAATCATTCAGTCATAGATCACAACCGATATTGGACGGAACATTCATAAAATCTCCCTTGACTCGGGTAAAATTCATCTAAGATCACGGACGTTAAATATTGAACTTAAGACACAAACTTCTTGAAAATCACCGACAACTGTTCAACATGACGTTTAAACGCTGAAACAATCCGAACTTCCAAGACTCAGACCAAATAACAAATGATTAACGTAATTTCTAATACTAAAAATTATCCTGTTGGCTAATTTTCCCAGGTTTGCTAATTATCTCAGCAAAATAAAAAAACACAGCTTACCACACTGGATCCCAGTCAATCCACAGATTAATTATGGATTTTGGGACCGAACTTTCTAGAGAAAAGTCTATATTGAAAAAATTATTTAATTTCCGTTATCCGGTTAATTAGTTTATTATGAACTTTTACCAAAAGCTGAAAATTATTAAGGATTGGACTTTACAATATTATTTCGATGGTTACCAATCAAATGTTAAAATTAACTCGTATCGATTAAAACTAAAACTGTGAATCGGCGACCACTAGGTGTCACCTCTAACTGTCAAAACTGACATTCAACCGAATGACAATTGGAATGTAAACATTCAGAACGCTATTACTATTTTTGATCTAATTTAATAAGTAAACCTATTTAATAAGGTTTTGAAAAGTGTTTTATCGTGAAAGTGTTACCAAAGAGTTCTGTGACGAAATACAGTTGAAGGAATGAATCCTTCTATCAATTGCAAGTCAAAGACAGTTGCACAAATTACAATGAAATATTATACTTGGAAACAACACAATTTACTACGTATGTTTACAGGCAATTGCTCTTTTATTTATTAGGTAAGTAGCTGTGTAATACCAACCAGTGGTAGCTACAAAAAATACAACGTAACAATACAATGACACTAATATTTACTGTATAAAGTATTATATTATTTTAAATTATTGTGAATGTGAGGACTATGTGTGTTTTTGTTGCAGTTTTAATCGTGTTCTGGCAGTTTGAGTAGCTGATGCGGCCTACCCAAATGTCCTTTCTTTGGTATTGTTCGTCGAATCGTTGAGCTCCTTAAGTTCTGAGTTAAGCTACACGGGTACTGACAAATGCGTGCACTGACTGGACAGGTCCACTCAATCTGTGTGGTTCTTTCCTCAAAAGACCATTTCAGACACAAATCTACATGGTCCTCAAAGATTATTATAATATTATTGTGAATGTGAGAACTATGTCGGTCATTGATTTATTTATATTTATTTTTGTATTTTTCTCAACGTAATCATGATCTGGCAGTTTGAGTAATTTATGCGGCCTACTCAAATGTCCTTTCTTTGGTATTGTTCGTCGAATCGTTGAGCTCCTTGAGTCTAAGTTGAGCTGCACGATTACTGACAATTGCGTGCACTGACTGGACAGGTCCACTCAATCTGTGTGGTTCTTTCCTCAAAAGACCATTGTAGACACCGATCTACATAGCTTTCACATGACCTGACCAAGATTTTGTCTGGACTTTAAAAGAGACTGTGACCTCTGAGTTTGTTTCGGCCTTTCTTCTCAGAGTAGTCAGATAGGAAACGCCGACCCCATCTAGTTTAAAAAAAAATATGATTGACGTGTAAAAGTGTTTGTTCAAACCTACTTACAGAAATAAAATCATTTATCATTTAACACCTTGAGCACGGTGAATGGCATTTACTTGCTTTGCAAGACAATTTAATCGAAGGATTCAGTGCAACTCAAATTGTTTGTGCTCTAAGTTTATTAATGAACCATATCAGCACAGAAGTTTTAGATTTTGAACATTCGGTTTAAAGACATTTATTTCTCAAAGAACAAATTACAGTTCACTTAGAGAGAAACTTAACTAAATTAACAATAAGTATTTTAAATTACGACGTTCAAGCCATCCAAGAAACTTAACACCATAGTTCCATTTATAAAATATAGCAAGTACTATGTTCCTAAGTACATACAAAACAGTTCAAGCCTAACTTATGTATCTAATAGAAAAAAAAAGCTAAACTTATTTATCTAGTATATAATTCCTTAGGCCTTTTTTAAATGTTGGTATGCTTGTACTCTCTGACTTTTTAGGTATTTTATTGTGGGTGTGTAACGATTGACATAATAACAAAATATTTAACGTTCATTTGACATAATTTCAGTTAACATAACTTTGTTTAACATAACGATCAGTTGACATAATGAATTGTTGATATAATTTCATTTTACCTAATTTCATATGACATAATGAACATTTCCTATAATGCACATTTCACATAATATTCATTTAGCATATTATTCATTTACCATAATATTCATAATCTTTAAGTAACTTTTAATATGTTTTTAGAAAATCTGATACGATTTTAAACGCCTGCTAGTATGGTGCTAGCAAAAATGCATCGCATTAACATTAATTGCTACAAAAGTTTGCTTTTATGCGTGAGGTGGGTAGACTGTATAAATATTATTTTTCTTACTGTCATACAGTTACAGCAAAATTATTCGTTGTGTGGCTATTGCAATCTCGATATTTGTTTTAGTTATTAAAATGACTACTATAAATTGCAGTACATTCAAAAGTTCTAAAGGTGGACTAAAACTTTCTGTAAATGGATACATTTATAACAAAAACAGGGAAGTGAAGAATAAAGTTTATTGGATTTGTGAACGACGTGGAGAAAAATGTATGTGTCGTGCCATAACAACAATAAACATGGAGATGCAGTTACATACAGTGATTAAATGTGATGAGAACAACAACCATGACCCGGAACCAGCACGGTTAGCGGTGGCATCTATAATTGATAAAATCAAATCAGATTCCTGTCAGAATACCGGTAAGAAGACGTGTCAGATTTTACAAACCGCAAAATCTAGTAGTGATGAATTGATTTTGAGCGAGTTACCTTCCACGTCTGCGTTAAGACCGGTAGTTTATCGTGAAAAGAAAAAAGGAAAACCTAATGTTATAGAACCAACGGATATTTACTTCCAAATTCATCATGATGAACTGAAAATCCAAAATAACAATTTTGTAATATGTGATGAGATATTTGATGATAACAAAAGGATAATCATTTTTTCTTGTCCAAAAATGATAGATTTTTTTGGAAGATCAAAACTGTTATAATGGATGGGACATTTTACATTGCAGCCATGAATTTTTTACAACTTTATGTTATACACGGAAATATTTTTGAGGAAAATACACACACATATCCTCTTCTGTTTGCTCTTTGTACACATAAAGATAAAAAAAACATATAATAAGTTATTCGAGTTAATTATTACTTACTGTAATGAACATGAGATCACAATTACGGTGACTAATGTAATAATGAACTTTGAGCGTATTGCAATGAAATGTGTTAAACAAAATTTTGATAACGTTACTGTTAATGGATGTTTTTTTCACCTTGCACAATCTTTGTATAGAAGAATACAAAGAGCTGGTAAAGCGGTAATCTATGGAACAAATAATAATTTGGCAATTGAAATGAAATGTTTGCTAGCATTGGCGTTTTTAGATGAAAAGGAAATGCCCCACTATTTTATGAAGTTACAAGAATCCGTTTCTTCAGAAAGCATTGACCTTGTACAAATGTTTGGAAAAGATTACGTTTTAGGAAACGGCAAAAATGACCCTTGTTTTTCTTCAAAATTATGGAGTATTGCAAGTTTACAAGACAAAGGGCTACCGAGAACCCAAAATTCAGCGGAATCCTGGCATCATAGAATCAATACAATTGTAAATCATAAAAACCCTGGGTTTTATTGCCTAGCCCATGAGTTGCTTCTAGAATCTAAAGTAATATTGGGCGAAGTAGAATGTCTTTTTAATGGGCAGTCACCACCAAAAAAGACGAAGAAATGTTTAAAGAAAAAGGAGCGAATCGATAATATTTAAAAAAAAAAAAGGAATACACTGAAATTGAATTCCTTCGGGCTTTGGCCTCTAATTTAAAACTGAAATAAGATGTAATATTTTTGTTATGAATTATGATTAAATAAATATTGTATAATTGACGACACGTGTAATTATGTTGACGACACGTTTGGTGTAGTGGCTACAGTGGCTAAGCGTAGTCAGGGAAACCAAATGGTCCTGGGTTCGAATCCCGGTAGGGGCAAATGTTTGTATGATGAATATGGACATTTGTACCTGAGTCATGGATGTATATTTATAATATGTATGTATTTACGAAAAAAAAAATGTATTTAAGTAGTGTATCAACTATCTGGTATCCATAACACAAGCCTTAATTAAGTGCTTAACTTGGAACTAGATGGTGCTGTGTGCAATGTCAGACGATATTTATTTATTTATAATTTTTTTTTTTCAGCGCTTTATACCCTATACACCTGCCACCCTCAACTATTGTTACCAGGAGAAACTGGATGCAATCTGGTCTTTAGGGCACCCCGACTCGGGGTCGTGTGAGCGAGCGAAGCGAGCGAATAGACCCCGCCATCCCCTTCGTGGTTATTTTTTTATAAACCACCCAGAAGTAGGAGCCCCGCGAAGCGGGGCTCCGTCGACCAAGCCCACCCTCGACCATGCATAGAATATTTTAAGGTTTGGTTAAGTGCCATTTGAGTTAGGCTAGAACTGTGCCCATTAAACATGAATTTTAGGTCAAATGAACGTTATATTAAAAGAATATTATACATATTGAAAATTATATAAAATGAACGTTATACTAAATGTTATTATGTTAAATGAATATTATATAATATGAAACATTGTGTCATTTGATATTATGTCATATGAAAATTATGTCATATGAACGTTAGTTCAAGTGAAATTAGAGCATTTGTTATTATGCCAAACATTACACACCCATTTATTGTATAGTCGAACCCCCTCATACTGTATAGTTTTCCTGCCGTACAGGGTTCTCACTCTTGGTACTTCTAGGTCGTCTTGATTACGGGTATTATATCTATGAGTCTTTTGTATAAATGAAATATTTGTGTGTATGTTGGTCTTAAGGACCTTTCGGATAGTCATGGATGTATGGTATGTATATGTCGTAGGATAATTTGATACTTCGAATTTTCGCGAAAATCCTAGGGGTTTTGCGAAAACGCGGATAATTAGAATTTAGGTTAGGTTATGTTAGAACAGTGACCATTAGCGCGCGAAGGCGAGCGAGCGAAGCGAGCGTGCCGCGGCAGCGGCCGCCAAGCGCCAGATACCCTTCTATTGTTGTTGTATCATTTAGGTTAGGTTATGTTAGATCCTGACTTTGTCCAGTAAGATTTGATAATTTTTCGCCTATGTCTAATTATCCGCGTTTTCGCAAAACCCCTAGGATTTTCGCGAAGATTCGAAGTATCAAATTATCCTACGACATATACAATTGTTGTAGGATAAATAATTTTGTTTTTTTTTGTAGAGTGATTCTGTGGGAGTATAGTAGTTGTAATTGAAAAGGACTTTGATGATTTTATTTTGTGTTCGTTGTGTTGTTGATTGGTTTTTGCAGCTTGTCCCCATACTTGGATCAGATATTCTAGATGCGACTTGACTAGCCTGTTGTAGATAGTATGTTTTATCTTGTAGGGTACGCATTTTGCAATGTTTCGTATGGCTCCGGTTAGTGGGAGTATTCGAGATCTTATGTAGTCAATATGCGCTCTGAATGTTAACTTACTGTCCACAATTAGGACTAAATACTTTTCTTGCGTTGATTTTCGTAACGGTTGGTTATTTATTGTGAGATTTGGGAATGATGGTATTTTTTTATTCTTTGCCGCGAAAATTATGTAAGCAGTTTTACTAACATTCATAGTCAAAAGGTTTTGACTAAGCCATACATTCAAAACATTAAGGTCTGTTTGTGCTTCTGAGATAATATCAGCGATGGAATCACCAAAATAAAAAAGACATGTGTCGTCTACAGTGATATGTGTCCAGTCAGTCCAGCGGTACTAATGTACCCCGGTCACCAGGGAGTGTGGAACCGGCAAGAGATGTCGTGCGGTGTCCCACAGGGATCGGTCCTAGGGCCGCATCTGTGGGATATCGGCTACGACTGGGTGCTGCGCGCCGACCTCCCCAGCGGCGTCAGCGTGGTTTGTTACGCTGACGACACGCTGGTCCTGGCGCAGGGGAGGTCGCACCAGGCGGCGGCCGAACTAGCGACACGCGGGGTTGCGACAATCGTCGAGAGGATCCGGCAATTGGGACTCGAGGTGGCTCTGCACAAGTCCGAGGCTATGTGTTTTCATGGTCCTCGGAACGCGCCACCGTCGGGTTCCCAAATAACGGTAGGAGGGGTTCACATCGGCGTCGAGTCGACGATGAAGTACCTGGGACTCGTCCTCGACAGCCGGTGGAACTTCGTGGAGCATTTCCGACGTTTGGCTCCCAGACTGGAAAGGGCCGGGGCTGCCTTGAAGCGGCTCCTGCCCAATCTAGGGGGGCCAAACGCCTCCTGCCGGAGGCTCTACGCGGGGGTCGTGCGGTCCATGGCCCTTTACGGGGCACCGGTGTGGGCGCGTTCCTTGAGGCGGCGGCCAGCCCGCTGGTTGAACGCGCCCCAAAGGGTCATGGCCATCCGGCTGGTCCGGGGATACCGTACGGTCTCCGGTGAGGCGGCGAGCCTCCTTGCCGGATTACCGCCATGGGATCTGGAGGCAAAAGTCCTCTCGCACGTTTGGGAGTGGCGCGAGGAGGCGAAACGCCGGGGCGTAGCTCCGCTGCCGCGAGAAATCACGGTACAGCGGACAGAGCTCCGGCGGGATCTCAGGGCGGCATGGAGAGTGCGATTGTCGCAACCCAGCGCTGGGCACGCCACAATTGCGGCGATAAGTCCCCTCTTTGAGGAGTGGCTTGAGAGGCGCCACGGCGTCCTCACCTTCCGCCTGACGCAGGTCCTCACCGGACACGGTTGTTTCGGGAGGTTCCTGTTCCGGATAAGGCGGGAGGAAACGCCCGGGTGTCACCATTGTGTGGATCGCCCGGAGGACACGGTGGAGCATACGGTGGAGGTCTGCCCGGCTTGGGCTGAGCACCGCCGTGTCCTCGTGGAGGCGATTGGCGGCGGCGATCTCTCGCGTCCGGCCTTGGTCCAGGCCATGGTACGGAGCGAAAGGGCTTGGGAAGCCGTCACCTCCTTCTGCGAAGCAGTAATGTTCGCAAAGGAGGAGGCGGAACGCGTGAGGGAGATGCAAAATTTGCGCCCTCACGCCCCTAGCCGCCGCAGGAGACGCCCTGGGCGTCGGGAATCGCAGGCCGATTCCCGGCCACCGTAGGCGCGGGCTTGCGAACGGCGAGCAATGGGCAGCTCGCCGTTCGGTAAGGACCAGGCCCGGGTCGACGGCGCGTTGTGTTCCACGCGCGCCTCAAAGAGATGTCAGCACCAATGACGGGGTTTGCTAGGACCGATGCCTGCTAGGGTTGCGGAAAAGTCCAAGAGGGTTACCGTGGCCCCTGGCACAGGCAACTGAAGGAACACGGGTGGGTTTTAGTCAGTAAGAGTCTGACACGCCCTCCTGCTCTGCCCAGAGCGGGAGAAGTTATTTGATGATTTCCCACCCACAAAAAAAAAAAAAAAACAAAAAAAAAAAAAAAAAAAAGCGGTACTAATGTCATTGATATATATGAGGAATAGCAATGGACCCAGGACCGAACCCTGAGGTACTCCGCACTGTATACTGGCCGGGGCACTTGCAAATTTATCAAGTTTGACGATCTGTCGCCGATTATTAGTAAGATAAGACTCAAACATTTTGTAGGCTGTAGAAGTAATTCCTATGATTTTTAGCTTTTTTAGAAGGATGTCATGGCTAACAGTATCGAATGCTTTTTTTAAGTCGATAAAAACACCTAGAATTAATTGTTTTTGTCTATATTATCTTTTATTTTAGTAATAAAGTCAATAGTAGCCGAAAGTGTATTCGAATGTGGACGAAAGCCATATTGATGCGAGTAAAGAAAGTTGGTATTGATTAAATGTTTAAATAAGCGCGTATGTAAAACTTTTTCAAATATTTTGGAAACAACAGGCAACACTGAAATTGGTCGGTAGTTTCCGGGGTCACTCCTAGTTCCAGACTTGTATATAGGGGTTACTTTAGCAATTTTAAGACTGTCCGGAAACACGCCACTGTCAAAGCAACTGTTTATGCAGTTAGTTAGGTTAGTTAAAATTAGGTTCTTAATGCACTTTATAGATTTTGTTGTTATTCCATCAATTCCACAGCTGGTATCATTATCCAAATTATCTATTATTTTGGATATCTCATCCTCAGTGCAATGTTCTAAAGTGGTAAGTTGAAGGTCTATATCTGGCGTATTTAATGTAATTTGTGGGTTAGGATTAGTTTGTATTATATTCTGGGCCAACAGGGAACCAATAGTCACAAAATAGTTATTAAATGAGTTACAGATTTCCGTGCCGTTTGTTATTTCTTTGCCATCAAGCATGAGTTTAGGAAGAGCACAAACATCGTGTCTTATTTTTGGCTAGGGTGTTTATCAATTTCCACATTTTTTTGGGGTTCTTATTACATTTTGAAAATGCATCATAATAGTAATTCTTTTTATCTTCTTTTATTTTACATTCTACTCTTTTTCTAGCAGCTTTATATTTAGATTTTATATAATATAAATTCCAGTTGTACATTTTCTGGGTTTGTCAAATAACCATGCCATAATTGATTTCGTTCATTAATATAGTTAATTACTGTTTTATTGATCCAGTCGTTTTGTGGTAGGTTTAGTATTTTGTATTTTATTATTTTCGAGTCATTTATGTGTTTTATTATGTATTGTTCAAGAATGGCATAGTGGTTTCCTACTTCTGTCGAGTCGTATTTTAGAATGTTCTCATACAGAGCTTTGTAATCAATCGCATCATATTGAACTTTTTGTTTCTAACAAATTAAATTTGATTGTGGTCCGATAGTGTTGATTCAATTATTGCCATGTGTACCTTAGCGTTCCATATATTAGTACATGCATGGTCAATTATGCTTTTTGTGTGCTTGGTTTGTCGAGTACAGTAATTTTCGTGTATATTGTTTAGTATATAGTATCCTGATTCTTGTATAGTATCTGTGTAGTCAGTTATTTTGTGCCCACTACTTAGTAAGTCGATATTAAAGTCCCCAAATATAATTGTCTTGCGTTTGCTCTTTTCCAAACTTTGTGTGTAAATGTTAAGAAAGTCGCTCAGGTTCGTATTTGGGGGCTTATAAATTAAACCAATGGTCAGGGTGTTTCAATAAATTTATCCATAAAAAATTATTACCACATTCATATTGCTCCTGCTTTATATCAAATTTCTAACTTTTGTGTATGTACATTGAGATACCCCCGCCTATACCATCTTTCCTAAGTTAAATATGTGTGTGTAGTTGGGTATATCCAGTATATCGGCATCAATTTTAGATTTGATCCATGTTTCCGTTAGCAGCACAATGTGTATGGTATGATTAAAATCTCGTAGGATACATTTTAACTCATCAAGCTTACCTGGTTTTACCAAACTACGCACATTAGCATAAAACATTCTTAACGAGGCTATAGATGTACATATATTCTGGTAGGTATCTACATATTGATAGGTTACGTTATCTAATTCTGAAGTGTCGTAGTTGCTTTGTCGAGGGATTTCTGTTGCGGGTAGTTTTTTGCTGCATTTTTAATTATCTTCGGTATACCGTTTATGTACCTTATCGTGAGATCTGACTCACCACTTTCCGTTCGTCGTATCAATTCCGCACGTTGATCCTTCATGTATTTTATTTGCATTGGTGTTTGATCCGGTAATATGCGAACGTTATCATTTTTAAGATTCGATTTGTTACGGAGAATATGTATAACTGTTTCTTGTTGTTGGAAGGTAACCTTAAGGTATCTAGTTTTTTCTGAGTTATACTTGCCAAGACGCATTCATCGTATAGGGGAGGGACATTCCTTGTAAATTGTTTGAATTATGTTAAGCGCTTGATTTGTGTCATATTCACGCCTTGTTGTTGAGTTTTTGTCACATAATTCACTTATACCTCCAATTATTACATTATACTGTCGCTTTGCGCGGTCTAGGACTTCTAAGGCCATGTACTCACAATCGAACTGTGGCTGATTTTTGTTTACGTCGCACGATGTTTTAATATCGGTAGATAATTCGGTTTTGAGAAGGGTTATCTCTTCTTGGAAAGTACGGTTTTGGTGTTTCAGCTTTTCCAGTTCGTCCTTAATGCTAATCTGCTCAGATGTAAGAATATCGGTTGCACTTTTTATGTTTTTTATTTAATTTTTTACCTCAACCATTCCTTGACAGAGATTGCTTGAAATTTCAGTTAGTTTTTCGCTGAAGGCTTGGAAATAGTTCTTCATTTCAGTTCGCAAGTCGGACATTTCTTGCATAACTTCGGCTTCAAAATTCTGCTTTCTTTTTCGTTGTGTAACGTTGCCATCTTCTTTTACCAACGTACGTAGGTCAGTAAGTGATCCACTTCCTTTGTTGAATATGTTCGTATTTATTTCGGGTGACGATTGTTGTGCACTCATCTTTACAATAAAGCAGTGACGTAGCACGCACACACAGGGGAAATGGTACGAGAGCGAACGAGTTGAAAAATCAGTGCGTTATGGTCCCGTCTCCTTTACTCGAGGTGGTGAAGAGCGGTCGCGGCAACTGTCGCTCACGGCGGGTTGTAAGATCAAGAGAATTAGCACGTAACACTGTCACTTTAGTTCACGCTATTTTGCTCGAAAGAGTTATTGTTCTTAGTATCACTTTTGCTTGTACTTTAGAAGTATAAATCAGTAGTCAGTTAAAATACGGTGTACACGTCTGTTCTCTCCGATAGTCGAACGACGAAAAAAACATTATGAACTAATAAATGATAAAGAATTTCATGACTGGACTGGCCTGACTATTGAACAGTTTACTGATTTATTAAAACTCCGAACCGGCGAATCAAATGCACGGCTAGCATCGATTTTTAAAACCAGTGAAATCACTTACTCGCGAATGCTCCATACTGGCAGAGAAGCCCTACTGCAGGACTTCGTTTCTATTCACTTAGGCTTTAACCATATGACCCGGGAAGATGTAGCACGGAGACTTATGATTCCTGAAAGAATTTTTGGAAACCCGGAGAGTCCTACCGACGAAAGAAAAGCCATAACAATTGTAGATGGCACTTACATATACAAGGTGTTGTTTTGCATCCTCGTCAAATTCGAGGAGGTAACTATGCTAATGATTCTCGACACGAATCAATAATAAAATAAGTAGGTATTTATTTTAATTTTTTGTATTTTTCGGAAATCGGCATGTGTAGGGTCCGTGTGATACCGCCCTGTAACTGCGCTGTAACTGTAACGCATGCACACAGCGACATAGTCGTACGACACTGCCTACCGCATACGCAACGGGGCGATTTTGTTCTTTGAAAGTGGAGTATTCTGAAATACTGTCAAACTTAAATATCTAAAAAAACAAGTATGTATTAATTATTGAGCAGGATCGTAATTTTATTTGATTATTTATGTCTTTCATAACAGCCTCCTGAAATTTGACGAGGATGCAAAACTACACGTTGTATATTCAAAAGAGTTCAAACTACTTTTTTCAAAGGAAATCCTATAGCAGCCACAAGTTCAGAACCTTATTAAAGCCGTTTCTGTTTGTTTGTTGTGACGGGCACATCATAGAAGTTTCTGGTCCACACGCTGCTACTTCTTCAGATGCGCAAATAATGCTTAATATTGTACAAAATAAAAATGATCATGGCGACGGATTATTTCAATGGTTTTACCGAAATGGGGACGTATTTATTTTGGACCGTGGCTTCAGAGATGCAATTTCCACCCTTGAAGGACATGGATACACCGCTAACATGCCCGAGACGAAGCTCCCTGGGGAAACGCAACTTACGACCGAACAAGCTAATAAGTCGACTTGTTACTATTTGTCGATGGGTCGTGGAAGTCATAAATGGCCGATTTAAAAGAGATTTCCGGCTACTGAGACACGTCAACAGTAATATAACACTGCACAATATGATGGATTATTTTAGAATTGCTGCCGCATTAATAAATGCCTATCACGTTTTGATAGTGGATAGCGTTCATGCTACTGATATCCTTCAAATAATAGGTGAAAGAATAAACATCCCCAATACACTGGGAGATCTTGTGAATAGACACAATTTAAACCGAAGGCGAGCACAGTTCCAACCCATGGCAGCGGATATGGCAGATTTTAATGATTTTCCAACATTAACAGAAGAAGATTTAATATTATTCTGCCTTGGTGTATACCAGCTCAAACAAGTATGTATAACAACATAACCATAGGGCGCACAGGTTTGGTGTCATAGTAAAATATAATAGGAATTATGTGATCTATCCGAATATTACGCTTTTTTTTCTGGCCGGCACTTTCAGATTTGGCCCAAAAATGTATGGAACGTGAATGATGTCCTTTTTCGGTGTTGAAAATGACAGTACGGGCACCGCCGTAAAATTTTAACCTCATCTGAACTGAGGTACAGGCATTACAGCGAAATTTTGTATAGAGGAATAAGGAAAACCGTTTTTACTGTCATACCACATCAATCTCTCGTAAATATAGAAGCATTAGAATACACAAAGACGCACATTTGTGTGGGTGCGTTTTCTAGGGAGTCCTCGCACGCACACTACGGTAATGCCCGTGATCGGTCTATGAAGATTCTATGCGCCGGCTCGAGTAGTGTCAAGCCACGCGCGGTTGACGAAAGTTGTATTCGTCGATTTTCGCGCCATTTTTTGTGCACCATATTTATGGACTAACGTAAGTATTTTGACTGATATTTGTATTTACAATAGTTTATTATTCTTCATGCCCTTCTTTACCTTTCAAAAGTCAGTACAAGATGAATGCCGCGAATGCTCACTTACCTTGGCAATCAAGGTTATGTAGACTAAGAAATCTATTTGAAAGGCGCTTATTCGGATGTGTAAGTGAATGATCATTTGTTTTGTTTTAGATGGATTCAAATCGCATCAGTCGTCTTCTGGAAGAGGTTTCAACGCCGGAAACCAGCGATAATAACGAAGACCCGTACCACGACGACGGAGGAGAGTATGGATCTGACGACGATTATCGTCCATCTGCTGAATCAGATTCTTCCGACGATGAAATCGCCTTCAGTGGAATCTCAGCGCGCCACCGCCACCGTTATTATTCGTCGTCTAGTAGCGATAATAATGCACCGGTAAGTCCATTTCTGCAGTATCCGGCCCTTCAGTCAGAACATCCCGTTGCCCAAGGAGCCAGTGATTTATTGCAGCCTACCGACATGGACCTCTCCTTTCAGTCTCCGGAGATGGAACAGGCTGGTGCACAAGCTGCCAGTGATAATTTTCACGACTTGGATATTTTCGTTCCGTCTCCAGAGGCTACCGATTCAGAGCAGCTCCAAAACAATGAAGAGTGGTCACGAACGACTATACCAATTGCTGATTTCCACTTTGACGAGTCCTCAATGGGACCAAGATACTAGATATGTTCAAATTGGTTTTTCCGGAAAGCCTAATCGATTACATAGTTGAAAGCACTAATAAATATGGTGAAAAACTAACTAGTCAAGGTGGGCCACGCACTAGGAACAGTCGTCATTATAAATTCCGACTTGTGGATAGGCAGGAAATAATATCTGTTTTCGGCATTATGCCTTCTACAAGGGCAATTGAAATTCCCAGTTAGACGATTTTTTTTTCCAAATAATCGCTTGTCTACCATCCGTTTTTTCAACATGTAACATCTGGTAGGAGGTTTGAACAAATCGTAAGATGTCTCAGCAAAGGGGGAACACAAAGTTCTTGATTTTATAAAAGCTCTGAATAATAACTTCCAGCTTATCTACAGTCATTCGAAAGAATTATCTATAGATGAATCCCTTATCCTATTTCGGGGTAGAATATTCATTCGCCAATACATAAAGTCTAAAAAAGCGAGGTATGGTATCAAATTCTACGTCCTCACAACTGCGAACGGTTATGTCCTTGATATGATTATGTACCGTGGTAAAGATGAATCTGCAGAGACAGGAAAGAAAACTCAAAATATCGTGTTGAAATTATTAGAACCATATGTGCTCAAAGGTCATCATGTTTTTATGGATAATTTTTATAATTCAGTAGAGTTGTCGCAAAAGTTACTTGGCTTGCGGACACACTCTTGTGGGACACTGAGACAAAAACCGTAAAGGCAACCCATGGGTACTAACAAGTCTAAAACTAAAAAAGGGAGATCATTACTGGTATCGCAAAGGCCAAATTTATGTTTCGATGTGGAGAGATAAAATACCGGTTTATACAATTTCTTCTTGGGATCACCCAAGGCTAGAACAAGTGCTAAATCGACATGGCAAATTAGCAACTAAACCCGCCGAAGTAGCTGCTTACAACTCTTTTATGGGGGGAGTAGATAGGGTCGATCAGATGACTTCATATTACTCACCCCCCCGTGAAAGCATACGATGGTATAAGAGGGTTACCTTTCATTGCCTCGATGTAGTTGTCTGGAACGCATTTTATCTGTATAAGACTTATGTGAAAAAGAATCGAAAATACAAGTCTATTGAGTTCAGAGACCAATTGATAAAAGAAATGTGTCAAGTTTCTGATGATATAAAGGGTCCCGATGTGGTAAGAAAAGATAGTGTGTACAGCAGCCGAAGATTTAGGCAAAATTTTGTGGAAGAGTGTAGCGTCGCTGTAATGAAAGGTCACTGGCCAGTTGTGATGCCACTTCCAACCTCAGATGGCATCAAAAGAAAATTCAAATACTTAAATTGCAAATTGTGCACTAAGGTAAACAAGCGAAAGGAAACTAAATATATCTGCAAGGGATGTGTGAAAAGAACACCTTTGTGTCCTGAGTGTTTCGAAGATTGGCACATTTTGCATGGATATATTCAGGACGATGCAAATAATCAGGAAGACTAGATTTAAGGTAAATTTATTTGTTCTGATTACATGACACTGATTAGAATTTTCTTTAGTTACTGTTTTCGAGTATTAGATAGATACTAGATTATGTGATTCAATAAAATGCTAAGTATATTTTGGTTTTATTTTGAAAACTACTTAAATACCTATAATACTGCAATAGCCGTAGCATCATATTTTGAGTCCGTAAAATATTTATAAAATACGGTACGGCTGTAGCCGATTACGTGAATAACCGTAGTGTAATTTTAACATGCCATTCATGCATAATAATATGACACTACGGCTCTAACCGTCGGTCGTACGGCTATGAAAGTACTGTCATTATATTACATTTGTCGTATATTATTCTTTAGTACCTACTGCTCTAGGGCGGTACGGATAAAGCAGTGGTCGGAACTTGTATGGACAATTTTACTGTCATATCGCATAATTTGAAAAAGTCAGTAACGTCCCGCAACGTGTAAATAATGTAATTATTACATTATGTATGTAATATACAGGATTACTGGTAATTCGACGTATATCCGGCAGGGGCTGATAAGGGGGCCAAAATGCAACAAATTGAAACCCCATATGTATGGCCGAAATTCAATAGTTTTCGAGATATTAAAATTTTAAGGGTTTTTCGATATTTACCCAAAATGCCAATGCCCGGAATGGTCGCTTTTTGCAAAATCACTGCGCACGTACAAAACTTGTATAGCCTGATAGAGGGTCTTAACACAAACAATAGTTATTATGAAAACTTTGCTCCAAAACGTAACCATTCGGAGAAATAAGCAATAACATTTTGTGATTTTTTACTATTTTATTGACTATGTTAGGACTTTTTTAGTAAAATCATTTTAATTTTTGTTATCAAAGCATTAGTCTCACACGGAAGAGAACACTAAAATTAAAGTTTTAATCATTCTCATCAGTGTGCGTGCCCCATTTTCAGGTAAACCCTTCTTTTGTGATGACTCACACACAGCGTTCTGTTTCTACCTGAATTGTGAACAATGGGACCAACTGGGTTCTTTTTGAACAGCTACTGTTAGCTACTAATACTAATCACTCATCGTTCTGCTTTTGTGTGGTTCGCATGCGTACTCTCAGTCTCGGATTCACTTTGAAAAAAAAAACGACCTTGGCTTTCGTATTTTGGACTTTTGTGAAGTGACTTACTAGTTGACCTGTGCTGTGATATTTGGACTTGCATCTTGACTCATCGTTTTAAAGATGGAAACTTTTAGACCGTGCATCTCTTGTAAGAGAAGTTTGAATCGAGTGGGTGGCCGTCATCTTCTTCGATCGATGCCTCTAACACAGGATTATATCGAAAATAATCCTTTCGTTTTGGATTATTTAGTTGAAGTCTGCAGCATTCGACAGGTAAGATATGTTATTTTAAATGGTAAATAAAGTATAAAGAGACATTAAAAAAATTAAGTTAAGTATTATCAATGATTAACTTTTATGGAATTATATGGAACTGGATCGAGTCACATTACTATTGGGATTTATTTACAGTAGAGGCGGGACATTTCTAATAAAGGTGATCGATTTCTAATTAAATGCGTTTGAGATGAAATGACTTTTATTTTATTATTATTTTTATTCAGTACGGATTGGCACAGTCATGCCAAATAATACTAAACCATTTTTCAAAATAATGAAGCTATGTAACAATTAATGCTAAAGTTAAAAAAAAAATACTACAGTATGTTAATTAACGAAGGGCGTTCCCGTTAACCCGCAATAGTATAGCGTCCATACATGCTAAAAAATATTAACATTAAAAAATTCGCGAAAAATAAATCAGCTGTTCCCTACATTTTGACGAGTTATGCGAACATAAATAGTAGGGAACAAGGGAACAGATGTTTTTTTTTGCGAATTTCTCAATGTTAATATTTTTTTTAGCATGTATGTAGGTATGCTATACTATTGCGGGTTAACGGGAACGCCCTTCGGTAATTAACATACTGTATAATGCGCCGTTTCTTCACTATTAAAGATTTCTTTATGAGGCAGTTTTTTTTTATTATTATTGGTTTTTATTTTTACAGATTGCTGATGGGGATCGCTTTTGTCGAAATTGTTTTCGACGTGCTCAGCGCTATTTCAATGAAAGAATTAGACAACAGAATCAAGAAGCTGTTGAAGAGCCAGCCGTGGAGCCTCCTCCAGGAGCAGCCGCGGATACTCCCCCCCAATTACCAGCCGTGGAGACTCACCAATTACCAGCCGCGGAGCCTTCCCAAGCACCACCCGCGGAGCCTCCCCAAGAACCAGTCGTAGAGCCTCCTCAAGGACCAACCGTAACCGAGAGGCCTCAACAATATCCTCTGACAGGATATTCTCGGGCACCCTTCAATACAAGGCTATGCATATTCGCAACATGTATGAATGGTAATCTACTACCAGTAAAAAAACATTTGAGAGCGGCCATTTTGAGAGAAAAGGGATTTTATATACCCAGGCGGACGCGAGTATGTCACGAGCATCGCCATCACGACGCCTGGCTCAATGTAGAGATGAACACTCGTCACGTGTATAATACATTTACGCTACGACAAGTAACAGAAATGTTGAATTTATTGAGAATGCCAACCAAGACTTTGAACTTCGAACAATTATCAGGTATAGATGATAATATGTTCCATTATTATATAGGGTTTTCAAAAGCGAAATTCCAAGAGGTTCTAATAACGACGCCTTCTCTATCACGACTGAGACAACCTGCCACTATTTTGGCGTGTTTTCTGGTTAAACTTCGCACAGGGGAACCAAACAAACGACTGGCGAAACTGTTCCGTATATCACGGCAACGGTATGAAGCAAAAATGGATCAAGCACGAGAATGCTTTGAGAGAGTTTGTACCGAGGCATTTGGGGTATAATCACATCAGCAGGGAAGAAATGATTCACCGTTGTCTTGCCATTCCCAACGCTTTATTTGGAAATAGTAATGACGCACCCGAAGAAAGAATTGTCATAGTTATTTTCGATGGTACTTACATATATCTACAGAAAAGTAGTAATTACTATTTCCAAAGAAAGTCTTACAGCATGCACAAGTGGCGAAACCTCTATAAACCTTTTTTAATGGTGTGCCCTGATGGTCACATAATAGACATTTATGGGCCATATGAAGCAACTACATCTGATTCCGTTATATTAAATAAAATGTTACAAAGTCGCACTGATCCATTCCATTGGGTGTACAAAGAGCATGATGTATTTATTCTAGACCGAGGATTCAGAGACTCTGTAATGCCACTCCAAACATTTGGGTACGTTCCTAAGTTGCCTGCGACAAAATCTAATAGGCGACGTCCTCAACTTAGTACCGAAGAAGCTAACAATTCGAGGAAAGTCACAATGTGTCGATGGGTAGTCGAAACTATAAATGGTCGGCTTAAAAATCAATTTAAGCTTTTGCGACACGTTGCAAATAACAGGGCTCTTACACACCTGTTTGAAGAAATTAAAATCGCCGGCGCGCTACTAAATGCCTTTGGACGGCCATTAACTGACCATAGACTTGTGGCAGACATTCTAGCAGCTGTAGCAGAGCGATCTCAAATAAATGAAAACTTTTTAGGAAACTATGTGTTAGCAAATAATATGAACAGTCGCCGAGCAGCATTCTCATCAATAACTGCAGACAACCCAACTCTGGATAACTTCCCGATACTAAATGAAGATGATCTAATTATATTATCACTCGGAACTTATCAACTGAAGCAAGCCCGCAGCTACTACGGCGAGCACATCAGAGCCAATGGTTCATATAATATTGAAGTTTACAGAGAGGTAGATATCGGTAATCTTAACCAATGTGGGATAATTGCTATAAATCCGTGGTTGCTAAGAGGACGTTTACAATCACGTCATAGACAAGCCAAACAATACTATGTATATATTTTACTTAACGAAAATGTTCGTGAAAGGGACGGAATTATTGGCTACTATTGTAGTTGTGTCATTGGAACTCGGACATTAGGAAGTTGTGCCCACGTTATGTCGATCATTTGGTACCTTGGATGGGGAAGGCATCAAGAAAACCTATGTCCGCCAGCTCCATTCTTAGATACCATTATTCGACATGATGTAGAAAATGAAGTTTACGATGAGACAAGTGACGATGAAACAAATATAATATAGTATTATGATATCATGACCTTTGTAATCTTATTTTTCTGATCTTCATTCTTGATGAATCATTGTGTTAAAACAAATAAATGATACAGAATAATGATTGTGATTTTAATATCCGACAATCCCTATAGGTACAGTTAAAAATCTGAAATAAATTAAATAACAAGCTGAAATCAATTAAGTACTTTTTAAAATAGGCTTTAATAGTGCTTTTATTTAATATATAAAAAATATTAGAATAAAATAGAATTGAAAGTTCCTTGATATCTGAACAGTTACGGTTTGGAGCTTATCTGCGATGGTATCTTGTATGTATATTATTAAGTAGCGACTAGCTAGGTTTGTAGTCAAAAGAACCCAGTTTGTCGCATTGTTTATGCTGTGAGTAATTAGGTCATCACAAAAGAAGCGTTTATCTGAAAATGGGGCATGTATGTACACTGATGAGAATGATTAAAACTTTATTTTTAGTGTTCTCTTCCGTGTAAGACTAATACTTTGATAACAAAAAAAAAGTGATTTTACTAAAAAAAGTCCTCATATAGTCAATAAAATAGTAAAAAATCACAAAATATTATTGCTTATATCTCCGATCGGTTACGTTTTGGAACAAGGTTTTCATAATAACTTTTGTTCGTGTTAGGACCCTCTATCAGGCTATACAAGTTTTGTACGTGCGCAGTGATTTTGAAAGAAGCGATTACCTCCATACTATTTCGGGCATTGCCCTTTGACATTTAATTCCAAATAAAATAAAAACTACATATTTGAATGGGTACCATTAAAAATGATGTTATAGCTGGCACTTCAATTAAGCTATGGACATAATTAAAACTACTTAATTTAACAAAATAATGAAAATAATGAGCGATATAAGAATAATATCTTACCAATATTTTCATTTTACGCTTCAAAAATGTTGTCTCGTCACAAAAATTTCTATGACATTAATCGTACAAATAACTAAAACAACTTGCTTATCCTGTAAGCTCTCCAGAAAGGTATAAAAGTCAATTTTAAAATACATAATTCGTGGCATGGCATGTGTTTGAACCGGCGCGGGGAGAGAAATTATCTGTGTTTTTAGTTTCTGATCCTCGCTAAAACAACCGATTTTCATGGCGAAATTCTTCGCGATGGGGCGGGGTGTGAGGGCGGGGTGTGCGGGCGGGGGAGTACACGGCGTCTGCTGCGCTCGCGTCGCCTTCCTTAGTAAGTTTTGACTCTCCGCCGCGCAAGCACGTGTGTTGTTATCTTGCTACCAATCTCTCATCCCGTTAATTTGTTATCGATCATTATTGTTAATTCTTGTTTCTCTTGTTATTCTTTTTGTTATCATTGTTATTTCGGATAACATGGCTTCGTATCCTAATAACGAATACGCAGACATAATGTTTTGTTATGGTTTTGCCGATGGAAACGCGGCTGCGGCTCGGCGAGAATACCAACGCCGCTTTCCCGATCGTCGGCTTCCCCACGTTACTGTTTTCGGGAGCACCTATCGACGATTGTCTGAAACTGGCAGTGTTCAACGAGCACAATTCAACGCTGGTAGACCTCGACGGTACACGGCTGACGAAGAGGACACCATTCTTCACCATCGCCGCCCGCGCCGCGCATTCACGTGTGTGTTTAGGCGCCTGTATAGAGGTGGGTGTCTGTATTTCGTTTACGTAACGTGCCTATATTAACCTAGCACACGCTACGCAACGGATGTATGTGGTGTTGTGGAGTTCAGTTGTTTCGAGTAAGCCGCGTGTAACCTGGATGCGGCTTACTCGGGAGTCAGTCCGGTGGGATGGGGTCGTCGTCCGCCACCAGGTCGCGGGGTAGGGGTCTCGCACCAGGGGGGCGCGCATGCCAGGGCGCTATCTGCTTGACATGGGGCCAAGCAGATGCGTCGGCACGCGCGAACATTCCTTTCGCGAGGCGCCGCACAAACTCATCCAGGCCCTCAATCCCGAGGTCCCGCTGGATCACGTCGTTCCTCACGAAGCGAGGGGCGTCCACTATTGTCCGCAACGCTTTATTGTGTTGCGTGCGGAGCAGCTTTAGGTTCGACTCGCTCGTGAGGGCGAACCAAGCGGGGGCGGCGTACGTCAAGATTGGGCGTACGTACTGTTTGTACACGCCCAACTTGACGCGCGCCGGGAGGCGGGACGAGAGCACTGGTTTGAGGAGGTTGCGGGCGACCCTACCCTGTGCGGCGACCTTGCGGACGTGCAGCCCCATCGTGAGCCGACGGTCGATGGTGACACCCAGGTACTTGACCCGGGGCGACCACTCGATGTCGGCTCCTTGAAGTTTCAAGGGTGGTGGGAGGCGCGCGAAGCCGGTGACCATCGCCTGCGTCTTACCCACGTTCACCGACAGCCGCCACTTCGACAGCCACTCGGGGAGCAGATTTAGGGGGCGCTGCATCTTGACCGCCGCGTACTTCGCGTTGAGCGAGGTAGTAATGTACGCGGCGTCATCTGCGTACAGCGCGAGCATCGCGTCCGAGGTAGTGGGGATGTCGTCGGTGTAACGTGAGTAACACGCCGGCGACACGCAGCTGCCCTGCGGCACACCCGCTAGCACCGGGCGGGCGCTTGATAGCGCGCCGTCGACCACCACCCTGAAATTCCTATTGTAGAGAAAATCAGAGACCACCTTTACAACGCGACGGGGCGCGTCGGACGTGGCCATCTTGTATATAAGGCCCTCGTGCCACACACGGTCGAAGGCCTTCTCCATGTCGAGGAATACTGCCACCGAGTACTCCTTCTTATTTGCTGCGGCTGCGAGGTGGTGCAGTACCCTCGACAGCTGGAGCGTCGTGCTGTGCTCCGCCCGGAACCCGAATTGCTCCGGCCGTGGCACAATGTATTTATGTAGATGTCGCAGCAGGAGTGCTTCGAACACCTTGGAGACTGTCGGCAGCAGCGTGATTGGCCTAATGATCCAATTAAGATAAAACCTGGTATTTATACTAATATTGAGTGGCTGAAGTTGTGGTCATCCCGATAATTATCTATTGTTATCCCCTCCCCCCCATTCCGCGAACTTAAAAACGCCCCCTCGTATCTGAAACAAAAACAATTATTTTAATAATTTTATTATGAGATAGATATTTTTTTATTGTTCATAAGAACTAATTAATACTAAAAGGCGACCTTATCGCTTGAAGTGATCTCTTCCAGGCGACTCTTGATGAAGGAAATTAAAAATTAATTAGGTATTGTGTGTCATAAGCAGAGGTCGGAATTTGTCGGTCATTCCAGGTCCGCATTCAAGTGAATACCTATGCCCTGTTTGTCAGTGAATGACCTGCAGATTCCGATCTCTGGGTTACAAGTCGGTTTTTTTTTATCAGGCACTCTTTTTAAGTATACCCCGTGAATTTTTGATTACCCGAGAAAATTTACTGACATATTCAGACATCGATAACATCGCTACGGAAGGGGCCTGCCGGACGGCTGTTAGCAGCCCAGAGAGGCATGGCCATCCGTATCATACGCGGATACCGCACGATCTCTTGCGAGGCGGCGAGCCTTCTTGCCGGAACTCCACCATGGGATTTGGAGGCAACAGTCCTTGCACACGCGTACAACTGGCGCGTGGACGTGCAACGCCGAGGCGAAACCCCGGTGCCGCGACAAATCGCGGCACGGCAACAAGAGCTTCGGCGGGATCTCATGGTGGAATGGAGACAGCGACTGTCGCAACCCAGTGCTGGGCACGCCACTATAGCGGCGGTAAGTCCCCTCCTTGAGGAGTGGTCAGAGAGGCGCCACGGCGTCCTCACTTTCCGTCTGACGCAGGTGCTCACCGGACATGGGTGTTTCGGGAGGTGGCACTTTTGTATGTAACAGCTGTTATTTTTTTCGCCATTCCATGGTCACATAGTGAAAGTTGTTTGTTATCGATGTCTGAATATGTCAGTAAATTTTCTCGGGTAATCAAAAATTCACGATGTATAACTTATTAGATCTTGTTTACTATTGGTTTTGCAGGTAATGATTTAGTGAAGAAGTGGAGAAGTATCAAAGATAATTTCTTCAGATACTTAAAAAAAATAAAAGAAGCATCAAAATCGGGTTCGGGCGCTACGAATCTGAAAAAGTATCATTTATATAACCAACTTCTTTTTTTGAGAAGAGTGGAACAAAATGCCACCGAATCCAGCTTAGACTCGCCTAGTGATATCAACACTGAATCTATGTCTACAAATGATGAAATTACTATAGATGAGTCTCCGCGCTATGTTCCAGTCGCGCGCAAAAGGGCAATGCAAATACATGAATTTGAAAGAGAAGCACTAAAAGTTCTCAAGGAGCCGGAAAATCGGCATATGTCCTTTTTCAAAGGTATATTGCCATCAATACAAGATTTTTCCGACCGAGAAACTCTCAGTTTCCAAAGTAAAGTAATACAAATTATAAACGATATGCGGTATGGACAAACATCATCATATGTGTGTGGCCCATCAACATCTCAACAACCATTATCATATGGATATCAAACAACAAATTTTCAAAGTACATACAATTCTGATTATAATAATTCAATTACATCTCCAGATCAAGTATCTCAAGCAAGTGAAGAAACCGAATACGATTTTTCGAATATGTAATTACTGGTTAAAGTCTCTCTAAACTTAAACTTATGACAATTGCTGATTATTTGTTAGTTGATTACTGATATTGATTAGTTGATTATATAATAAACAGACCAAAAAAACTGTTATCTTTTCATTACTTATAAATTCTTACCTTAAAGTAATTCCCAGCATTTCTATTGGTTCCACTGGATTCCTCATATTAGTATAGTTTTTTCGTATGTGTGGTTCTAAGGACTTTAATAAACATTCGAAGCTGGATACACTCTTTCTAAAAAAATTAAAAAACTTCTTTTCGTCTAATAGCAACTCCCGATATTCTAACAAAAAAAAACTGTCCATCACTATTTCTTAATGAAATGAAGGGACAGATCCAATACCGTCTTGTGATTTTGCGTCGATTTCGGCGGTGACGTAGTAATAGGAGCAATGCTAGACGTTTTTTCCGATCCATGCTTTCCTATAGACTGACTGCGATGTTTTTACAAAAATGCTTGCCGCAACTGTGCGTCACCGCTGCGTCGACCGAACGTTAAGACTGCGTCGTAGTAACGCTGGCACGACGCAGCGCCTGTGTGGCCGGCTATGCGTCAAAATATTTGCGTTGCGACGACGCAACGCGCCGTGTGGACTGGCTCTTACCCACACAGAAAAACATGCAAACCCAGGATTTCGCTAAGACTGAATGAAATTCAAAATTTAATTTAGAGTTGTCAAGAGTAAATGATAGTTTACGTGTAGTCTCAAAATGTCCTTGGTAGCAAAATGTCCTTTTTTTTAACAATATCCTTCCTCAAAATGTACCTTGTCTCGTTGTGAGTGACATAAACATTAAAACTGACAGTGACATTGACATTAACATTGAAATTGCCAGTGCGTCTTTGAAAAAAGGACGTTTTGAAAAAAGACAAGTATCAATATTTTGAATATTAGGTTGGGGAAAAAGTCTTTTCGCATTATAGTATGTATAAACTTGTAATAAAATCTCTTTGGCTATACTATTTGTATCTGGCTGGTTTTGGTATCATTGAAAGTTTAAATTTTCAAGAACATAATTCAAATTAGGAAAATGTGTGATTTTCATTTGTTTTTCGTACCGTCAAGATGAGTGAATCTAATGAAGAAATTCGATACATTTTAAAATTTTACTACAAAAAAGGTAAAAATAAACGCAAGCCGCGAAAAAAAATTGCGATGTTTATGGACCTAGTGCAGTGTCTGGTGAGAGTAGCACAAAGGAGAATGGGCAGTTCTGGGCCGTCGGCGGCCATCAAATAATTTAGTGTCAAATGAAGGTACTGTTATTTAGGAATATCTTTTACTATGGGCGTTACACTGTATTCCATTCAGGAAAAAAATATTTGAAAGTCAATATAAAATGTTAATATAATTGGATAGAGCAATATCGCATAATAATTATGTTATTATTACATGTAATGTTTTATACCCTAACTTCTACAGTACGCGCGTTATCATCTGAGTCTTAGGGCCATAAATCATTTCTCTATATCTATCTCGCTTGCACTTATGGGTCTTATGGAGCCGTCTAGTAAAGGGCGTAACAATAAAAGACATATTATCGATAAGTAACGTACGTGAGTTTAAATGTTTGTAAATGCACCCACAATACAGAAGAAATCCCTAGTGTGGGGCAACGGTTTTTTAAAAAAAAAAAACTTGTACAGATCATTAGTGACTCATCGTTAGCACGTGCGCAGGTAGCCGTTTATCGATAACTAGGGTCCGGTGAGATGCGCATTCGTATCTCTTTTGACTTTTATGACCTGACGACTCAGACGATAACGCGCGTACTATAAACGTTTTGAGACACTGTAACAATGTAGATAATAAAAACGGTTCGACTCGACTACCTGCTCACGCAGACCAGCTTCGACTAAACCATGCCCTGGTAACTTAGAACATTTTTTTTTTATTGTGAAAAGTGCCATCTATCTGCTACACTTAGAACTTTTTATTACAGTGTTACCACTTTTTTTTGCTTGAAATATTTGGTACTTTACAGTAATTGTTGATTTTGCTATTTTTCTTTAATTAGTCTAGTTGCACCTAATATATGATTTAGCAACCTAGTGGAATTTATTCATAAAATAAATAACTATAATTTTGTATTTTATATGATATTTTTACGATGATAGAATCATAAGAGTAGTTTTCTGATCCTAAACGTTAGCAACACTAAGTATTTACGTCACAAGAATTTTCTCACTGGTGTGTTTACATGCCCGTGCGCATTTTTCTTGTAATTTTTGGTGTTTTTGTGCTATAACGTTGAGTTGTAGACTAATATATATTTGAGTTGAGCTTTAGTTCCTCCATATATTCCAGAAATACCGAAATTTCAGCATAAACTGTACTTTGTGAAAGTGTTTGTGATCTATAGTAGATAGGCCCTCCTTATGGACCATATATTATCTCAGTATAGTGTTATTTTACATTTTTCACAATGCCTCAAAACGTCTGCTGTGTTCCTGGGTGCCCAGTCGTAGCAAAAGATGGTAAGCGAAACTACATATAATTATGTTATAATAATTTCAACCTCAATCATGTCTCTCACTATAACATTGAATCGATTTGGATGGAGTTTTATCCATCATCATAAAATTTGGCAAGAAGTAGGAACTAACAGTACAAATTACGGAAAAAGTCCGAAAATTGGTAATCTATAGTTATATCACAGAATAAACCGATACATGCTTATATTTGTAGTTAATTTCATACAAAGTAAGTGCTTAAGCACGCAAATTTAAGTTTTCCAACTTTTATAAGTTGTTATGCTCGAGTTGCACTTGACCGGTTCATTTTACCATGACATGCTTTTTTCATGTAGTTCATACCAGCACCATACCAGAAAAAAGTAGCAGACTATAAATCACATATCAGTCAGTCCAAGTAAAGTCATTTTACTTTATTTTCAGGCATACCTCTACATTACTTTCCAAATCCTGAGAACGAGGCAGTAAAGTTTCAGAATTGGATCAAGAGTATTGGAGGTAGTATTGCGAGTCTGGATAGCAACCTTGTCTACAGAACTCAAAGAATCTGTGGTCGACACTTTCAAGATGTGTTTCTGTACCCAAAAAACAGACTTTGTAAATTGGCCGTTCCATCTCTTCATTTGAAATGGTTGTGCTATCCTTCTCGATCATTGTTTGACTACTTTGCCCAAGTGAAACACATCACTTTAGAGGTGTTAAAAACTGATGCACATTTAAAGCAAATTGTACAATATGTAAATTTAATAGTAACTCTACATATTGACTTTAATTTTCTTACATGGAAAGAACATAAAAATACATTAAATAAGTATTTATTGAATAAAAGTGTAGCATTCTTCATTATGAATTGGTGCAGTGAAGTCCGCAATGTTCTCACTGGCAAGAGCTTTTATAATTTTACTGAAGCGGATTGTAATGAGATGGACTGCATTATTCTACAGGCTCGAGAGCATTTTAATAAAAGAAAGGGAAGGAAACGAGAAAGGCAAACTGGAGTAGTACTAAATGTTTAGGAAAATAAATACATTTTTAACATAATTTTGTATTATTTCCTGACTGTTCATCTCAACCTATTCCTAACTAAATACACTCGAGAGCAATGAATCCGGGTCACTTAAAGAATGTTAAAAATCTCGGAAACTAAAAATGATAGGTTAATGCAATAAATTGTATTTAATAGACAATGTAATACTCCTTAAATGAAAGTAAAAAAAAATACATTTTATTAACACAAAATTACATAAAGAAAAAAACTGCTGATCTCTCCTTAAAACAAAAATAGGAAACATGAAATTTTTGAACTTTATTACGATTTTCTTGAATTTTAATACTTCGTATTGCCTCCTCGTGCTTCCATTACTGCGTTTACGCGGTTTGGCATGCTGTACACCAAGTTCCTTATACGATTTTGGGGAATATTCTCCCATTCCTCTGTGAGAGCAATTTTGAGCTCACGAAGCGTGATTGGGGGAGGGTTTCGTTGTTTTACGCATCTGCCTAGCTCGTCCCAAGCATGCTCGATCGGGTTGATATCCGGGCTGCGCGCTGGCCACTCCATACGAGTAATGTTCATCTCTTGAAGGTAGTCATTCACAATCCTACCTGTATGAGGTCGGGCATTGTCATGCATAAATATAGCATCCTCACCTAAATTGACCATAAATGGACCAACGTGATCATTGAGGATTTCTTCCACATATCTTACGCTAGTTAAAGAGCCGTTTTCTATGATCACCAGCTCTGTGCGACTTTCAGAAGAAATTCCGGCCCACACAAGTACAGACCCACCACCGTAGGCTACTTTTTCTTCGATGCATGCTTGCTTGAATCTTTCCCCTGGTCTTCGATACACTCTGTGTCTTCCATCGTGCTTGTAGAGCATAAATTTTGATTCGTCGGAGAACATAACTTTTGACCAATCTTCAATACTCCAATTTACGTGGCTCTGGGCATATCTTAGTCTTGAAATACGATGCCCACGCTCCAGTTTAGGGCCGTTTGCAGGTCTAAGGGGTTTTAAGTTAGATTCAGCAAGCCGACGTCTTACTGTCCATGCACTTGGGTTACTTCCTCCGAGGCGTCGAAACTGATTGGTGAGTTCAGTTCCTGTGAGAAAGCGATTTCGAAGCATGGTGTTCACCAAGTATCGGTCTTCTCGTGCTGTGGTACACCTGGTTCTGCCCGTTCCTGGTCTGCGTAGGTTAGAACCAGTTTCTTCGTAACGTCGGAGAACTCTTTGTACTGTTGACAGCGACACACCGACAGTCCTGGCTGTATCGCGCTGACTCCGGCCGGTTTCCAGCATTGTAAGTATTCTGGTGCATTCTTCAGGCGTAAGCGACATAATTTCAGCTTGAATAATGAATATAGAGCACTATCAACATGGTTTATGTACCCACATAAATGACAGATTACAAACAAAAGCAAAACCAAATGCTGTAATTTCGTAGTTCCATCTTCGAAAGTGGCCCTTTTTCAAATTTGATTTTTTTGTGATATAACTTTACAATAACTAAGAAGTTTTAATACCTTCATTTAAGGAGTATTACATTGTCTATTAAATACAATTTATTGCATTAACCTAGCATTTTCAGTTTCCGAGATTTTTAGGATTCTTTAAGTGACCCGGATTCATTGCTCTCGAGTGTATTATTTTGATGAACAGTTCTAGAGATATTATATGTACTGATTTGACTGATTTGTATGAGGAATTATCTGCTTTATTTTCTGTGATAAAGTATTTAATTTCTTATTGCAAATTGGTCGATTCGTTACATTTGATATTTTGTGAACTATCTATGAACCTATCTATACGTACCTAGCTATTGATATATTTCGTTTAGTTCTCTGTGTAGCGTACAGATGTCGCTCAACGCTAAGAAATGATCAAACTGACAGTTGCCAGTCTATCTCAGTTTATATATATTAGTCTATGGACTAAACAAAGCAAGCAAGCGGCGCGGTGGGGCGACGGGTGGCGCGCGCGCTTCCTCCGTGCATTCCTTCGATTACGCTTGTATCGTTGTGTACTGTCCGATTCTTCATCGATTTATCCTTCGCGTCTATAAACCATTTGGACCCCGCGTTGCATACTGGACTTTGTTTACTCCTAACCTGATCACTTGGATTTCGTTTTTGGACTTTGATTATATTTTTGTGAAGTGGATTTTGTTGATTATGGCAGAATATCGACCAGTCTGTGTTTTGTGCAATCGGTCAGTAGTTAACAGAAGAAGATTCGAGATAACTACTGCATTTTTTGAGCAAAATGACGCAAATGCTCAATATATTATTGAAGCTATTGCCCCACAGCAAGTAAGTTTTTAATATTGTATCTTTATTAATAAAAATAGAAAATTTTGCATTGTGTTTTTATTTTTAACTATAGGGGGCACTTTTATTTTTAATTATACTATATACATGAAGTCTCGTCTCTGTCCTATGAGGTAGGTAGAGACAACGGAGTACCAATTGCTACGATCCTAACTTACTTCTTTTGCTTCTTCCACGTTCATGCATCTCGTCATACATGCTCGCTGCTTAATAGTACTACGCAATTCGACTTCCGAAACGTTGTTAGACCTTTTCGGAAGAGATTACTGATAAGATCCGTGTATGTCCGTCTAGGGCGTCCCCTCCTGGCATTCTCATATACATCCGCGTTATATACCTTTTTAGTCAATCTTCTGTAATGTTTTTGTGACAAAAACATCTTCTATTACCTAATTTGACGGCACGGTTGGCGCAGTGGTTGAGCGATTGACTGCTGCGTTACGTGTCGCGGGTTCGATCCCCGCAAGGAACTTTAGTGGGTTGGTTCGTGGTGTAGACTCAATAAAAGACTGGTAGCAATTAACTGATGTATTGTTTCTTCATAACTGACAAACACACAGAGCTCTGTAGACACACTGCACAATGCTTATATATCACATACGTAATACAAACTTAGCTTACGCTACAACATGACACATCTTTAGTATACGCTATGCCGTTACACTACTCCCCCCCTTTTTAAAAGAAACACTTTTTGACAAAACAACCCGGGAAAGAAAAAAAAAATGTTTGTAACCATCACTTAACACACATTACAGCTGAACTTGATTCAATACATTTATTATTAAGTACACTTTCATTTTACAGTGGTTGGAAATTGGATAGGTTTTACACAAATGCACTCACATTATGTGAGTGCATTTGTGTAAAACCTATCCAATTTCACATGAATCTTCATCATGAATTGAGTCACATAAATCACTGTTAAACCTTGACTTTAAACATCTTCATTTTGGGAAGCTTCAGCCGTTTGCTTTCGTCTGAAACTTTTACGAGCCGCTTCGTAAGCGGTCGACTGCAGAGATTGCATCTGCTCGGTCAACCAACTTTTCCATGTTCCGATACACCGACGAAAAAATAGACATAAACATCCTATGCCTATGAGTGTCAAAATCGAAACCCAACCAATGAAGGTTATTAAATTTGTGTCGTAGCCTTCGGGCGCCTGGGGGGCGATAACGGCTGCGGATTTGACCTCGTCCTTCGCTACGTAATTTCCCATGATTAGGTATGATACGTTATATCAGACAGGAATCAGAAATAATATTAACTTATTACGATATACATGCGTATACATTGAAACGTACGGGTCTTTTGCTGACTCGGCCGCTGCGCGTTGTATGTAAAGGTGCGGTTTCATTAGCGGGCGCGGGGCGATCCTCGCTAATTGCTGTTGTTGGACCTGGACTTATGTCTATTTCCCTATTATCTAACTTATTGCTATTACTTACGATATTGCTCGAAATCGATTCTTTACACAAATATGCGGGTTTAAGTCGATCAATCGATATGTATGCCGTCCGGCCCAAGAAATCTATCAAATACGTCTTATCCTTTCTGTCTAGGACTCTAAAGGGACCATCGTAGGGAGGTTCCAAAGGTCTCCTAACCCTATCAGTCCGTACAAATACGTGTGTGCACTTATCTAAATCCGCGTATACGAATAATGTGCGAGCGTCCTTATGTCGCATCGGCTTCGGTTTCAGGTTCATAATAATGTTTTGTAATTTTTCTACGTATTGACAATGATCTAAAATTTTGGAGTTCGCGTCGCTACAAAAATCACCAGGTAACCGTAATGCTGTAGCGAAAGTTAATACTGCAGCACTAACACCAGTATCATCTCGAATGGCGGCACGTAAGCCTAGCAAAACTATTGGTAGCTCGTCTACCCAAGTAGTTGAGTCTAGCCTTGCCATTAGAGCTGCTTTTAAAGAACGGTGCCAACGCTCGATCATCCCGTTCGACTGAGGATGATACGGTGTGGTTCTCTTCTTATCAATGCCTAAATATCGCATAAGTTCTTTAAAAATACTACTCTCGAATTGTCTACCCTGGTCGCTTGTCAGCTTAACAGGGCATCCAAAACGTGCAATCCACCCCTCTAATATCACTTTAGCCACAGTCTCAGCTGTGATATCCTTTGTAGGATACGCTTCGGGCCAACCCGTTTGGCGATCTATTATCGTAACTAAATATCTATAATCATGTATAGAAGTGGGCAAAGGGCCGACGATATCGACATGAATATGAGAAAATCGCTCCGCTAGTGGAAAAAGTCCTAGTTCAGTTTTTACATGCCTGGATACTTTTGCACGCTGGCATTTAACGCAATTTTTTGTCCATTTGCCTATGTCGCTATTCATCCCGTACCAGAAAAATCTTTCCTTGACTAGTTTTCGCGAAGTACGGATTCCTGGGTGACTTAAGTTATGTACTGATTCGAACGCTTGTCTCCTAAAGTTTAGTGGTATATACGGGCCACTGCAGACCCACCGTACCCCTGGTGGTACGGTGGGTTTTTTAAAGTTAAACGATACCACCAGGTAATAGTGTTGTAACACTAGTTAAAACCACTTCTGACAGCAACAATTTTATTTAATCATTTCATTCATAATTTATTACAAAACAAATCTTAAAAACAATATGCCTTTAATCTAAATACTTAAAATTAACTCTATAAACTTAAAACATGAAATCTAAAACACAACATAATAACGCATTACACACATTCGTAACTTTAAACAGCAAACTAACACATTTAACGCAAGACTACGAGACAAAATTGAATTAAGAAAACCTAGAATTAAGAGCGTTTATACCTTATGAGTAGCAACGTCGCAATTTAGTGTCATATTTCGTGGTTTTCAATTTTTATCATTTAATCGGAGCTATATTTTAAAAATCTGTTTAATTAACTTTTTCAAACTCAAACTCAAAAAAATGTATTAAGTATGTTTAACTAAAGAGTTACAATTGCGCAGTACTTACTTAACATGCATTATTGCCGCATCAATTTATGTACCTACCTAACTAATGAATAAGTCATTAATATGCGAGATAACTGTTTATCATTTTCTGTCTGTCTATTATCTTCATCAGCACAGCACTATGTTCACTTCATACAGTGGTATCGTTTAACTTTAAAAAACCCACCGTACCACCAGGGGTACGGCCAGGGGTACGGTGGGTCTGCAGTGTATACGGGCGAACCTTATCTGTCGACGTTTCACACGTTACCGGTAGGTCGCTTCCAGGTATCGCTATGTCTTTGAATATCAAATTACATTTGTTATTGTTACATCGATTGCGCATAAAGCCCAGGTTCACATCGTTAGCTTGAGCTAGGGCGATCGCGGCGTAATCTAATACTGTACCACATGTTATTGTGTCTACCCGCGATAAAGCATCTGCTACAACGTTCTTGTCACCATCTATATGCCTTATGTCAGTAGAGTATTCGCTTATATAGAGAATTTGCCTAACGCGACGCGGTAATTCATTATCAGAATTGGATTTTTTGAACATGAATGTTAATGGTTTATGATCCGTATAAATAATCAAATGTCGTCCTTCTACCATGTTTTGAAAATATTTAATGGCTAAATAAATTGCTAGCAGTTCTCTATCGAAAGTACTGTATTTAGTTTGCGGACTTGACATTTTCTTTGAAAAGTAGCCTAGAGGTATCCATTTATTGTTTACGAATTGTTGGAGAACGGCTCCCACGCAGGTGTTCGATGCATCGGTCATGAGCGCAAAAGGAGTATCGGGTTGCGGAAACGATAACGTCACTGCGCTTTGTAGCGCTGCCTTACATCGTGAGAATGCCTCGTTTGCACTTTCTGTCCATTCTATTTTTGATCTATCTTTTTTCTTTGATTTTATTAAGTATTGATTTAAATGACCTTGATATTCTACTGCATGAGGGAAATGTAAACGGTAGAAATTAACCATCCCCAAAAATCGTCTGAGCTGTTCGATAGTTATTGGTTTAGGAAAATTATTTATAGCATCCATTTTCTCCTGTAGAGGTCGAATGCCTTGCGTGGAAACCTCGTAACCTAAAAAATCTATCTTTGTTTTTACCAAATTCACATTTTTCTAAATTAATAGTTAAGCCAAATTTACTTAAACGACTAAAAACTTCTCGTAAATGCTGCTCATGTTGAATTCCACTTTTGCTAAATATTGCGACGTCATTGATATAGCAGTAAACGTAATCTAAACCAGATAGGACTGTGTGGTTCATAAACCGCTGAAAAGTTTGCGCAGCGTTCCTTAGCCCGAACGTCATTCGGGGAAATTCGAATAGGCCGAAAGACGTGATAATGGCCGTCTTCTCCACATCCGCAGGATTTACTGAGATAAAATTATATGCACGACAAATTTAATATCAATACGTGAAAATATTTTCGCGTTAGCTAGCGAGTACGTAAAGTCATGTAATCGCGGGATGGGATAACGATCGGCCTTGGTTATTGCGTTAAGCGCTCTATAGTCACCACAAGGACGTAACTGGCCATTTTTCTTTATGACGATGTGTAAAGGACTTGCCCACTCACTTTTCGACGGTCTACAAATCCCCAACTCCTGCATTACTCTAAATTCTTCCCTTACCTTAGCATAGCGATGAGGCGGCAACGGTCTGCATCGACTGTGTACCGGCGGGCCGCTGGTTTCTATGAAATGCAATACCGAATGCTTCGGTGGCTCCTTAAAAGAAACAGGTTTGGTAATATCCGGGAATTCAGCGAGCAGATCATGATAAGGGTGACTTACATCGACGGTTTTGATTGACGACTCGTTACTACTTACAACGGAAGCTAAAACTTTCAATTTTGTGACTTCGTCGATTATTATTATTAATCTACGTGCACTTATATCCACTAAAAGCTTATAGTTTGCTAAAAAATCGGCACGTAAAATGGGCTGATGCACGTCGGCTATCACAAATGTCCACCGTAATGCGCGACGTAAACCCAGATCTAACACTAAACTTTTGACACCATAAGTCTTTATTTTAGTCCCGTTGGCGGCGAAAAGGCAATAGTCTTGACACTCACTATTTTGATTGTTTTTTAACACTAACTTATCGGGAAGCACTGAAATATTAGCACCGGTGTCCACTAAAAAACGTAAGCCGCTGTTGCGATCCGTGACTCGGAGGCGGTGACAAGGGGCGATGGTACAAACCTCCGCCGCAGTTGGTACCTGGACTAGTTTTCCGGGGACGATTTCCAGGAGCAGGGCTCATTACATTTCCTTGCCTTTGCTCTGAACCGATGATGATAGAAACACTACTAATCAGGGCTTTCAGGAGTTCTACGCGGCGCAGATCGTGCTCGGCTACCGGTTCTGGATGCTGGTCTCGAACGGCTCCAATTCCGTTGCTGCGGCCTGGATCTAGAGTTCGACCTTTCCAATTGCTCGACCTTCAGGGTAAGTTTCGCTATTTCGGCCATGATGAGGTCTGTTTCCTTGGAAGTGCTTGGCTGCTGCTGGCTTACTTCGCTCACATGGGCTGCTCGCGTGGTCTCAAACACGTTATCTGCTACGACGGCCAAGCTATCGAGATCTTTCGTATCCGTGACCGCCAAAACTGCTCGTAACGGAGAAGGTAGATGACCTTGCCACATCATTCTTAAGGTGTCGTCGGGAATTGTCTCTTTCGCTAATTCTCGCATGCGACGCAAAAGCTGCGAAGGTTTTTGGTCTCCCAAGTCCATTTCGCTTATCAACTTTTGTAGTTGTCGGTTTTTCGATTCTTCATAAATAGCGAGAAGTCGTGTCTTCAGTGTTTCGATTTTTTTTCCTTCTGGTGGATTCATTAGAAGGTCTGTGACCTGCTGGATGGCCTCCTTAGACAGTTTCGACACGACAATGTCGAAACGCGAGTCGTCCGATAATTTTTGCGGCGCCAGCATGGCCTCTATTCGGTAGAACTACACGCGGGGCGAGTCGACCCAAAATTCGGGGATCTTCGATGTAAGTGTAATTGCTGCTAGATCCGCTGATGGTTCTGATGTAGCTTTAGCCATTTTTGTACTCTGTCTACACTATCGAACTGCCGAAAATGATCACGTCGGGGTCACCAATTTAGTGGGTTGGTTCGTGGTGTAGACTCAATAAAAGACTGGTAGCAATTAACTGATGTATTGTTTCTTCATAACTGACAAACACACAGAGCTCTGTAGACATACTGCACAATGCTTATATATCACATACGTAATACAAACTTAGCTTACGCTACAACATGACACATCTTTAGTATACGCTATGTCGTTACAGAACAAATATTTGTATGACCTGCAAGTAGTTGTTCCGGGTCTGGCTGTTTGTGTATGTGAATTTAAATGTTTGTAAACGCACCCACGATACAGGAGAAATTCCTAGTGTGGGGCAACGTTTAAAAAAAAAAATATTCATATATTATTATTAGGTATATTAATAAAGAGGTAATTTTTTTTCAGATTGAATATAACGGCCTGGAATACGTTTGTCGACCATGCTGGCAGCGAGCTCAACGTGCTGTACAGCCTAATCCAAACCCTTCTCCGCACGAATGTGTACTGCAGATTGAAGAGTATTCTCGAGTGCCTATTAATGCAGCAACCTGTATGTTTGAGAGATGCAGAAGTATTACACGTCATCGGATTCCAGAAAATATACGGGTATCACTTTTATTGGATTCCAAATTATATACAATGTGGATCTGGAATTACGACATTAAATTAAAACGAGCACAGTACTAGTCCATCGAAACAGTTTAAAACACGAAGATTAGTAATTAATGGAAAATTTAAAAATTGCAATTTTCAAACAAAATAAATAGCAGGATCAACTGCATAAAAAGTAAACACGCTTTATCTACGAAAAGTCACTGACCTATTGCGCGGCGTGGTGCGGGGTGCAGCGGGCGGCGGAGGTGCTGGGCGTAGGTACTTTAGACGGAGAACAACAAATCAGCGGCATAAACTCACTAAGTTGCGAGTTGTTAATTAATAAAAGATCACTGATTGAATAATTAGTCACATAATATCACATTACAATCAGAATATAAATCATCAATAGTATTTTTTTTTTTATTTTCGAAGTGTTCCCTGTTGTTCATTATGCACAAGCGACATCGTCTTATTAAATTTTCACGGACTCGTCTTAACAAGTCCCCATCTGCCATTCTTTTAAGTTTGTCGAAGGCATTCATTATTTTAATTTTTAAATCGTCCACAGTGTTCACTTCTCGCGCATACACCTCGTTTTTTACGGCTCCCCACAAAAAGAAATCCAGTGGTGTCAGGTCCGGTGACCGTGCTGGCCATCGACTAGGTCCAAAACAGCCAATCCACTGACTTTCAAACATATCCGCTAGTCGCTGTCTAACAGGCACTACGGAATGGGCGGGTGCACCGTCTAATTGATACCATAGTCGTCCATACACGTCCAAAGGTAAATCGTCCGTAGTGTCTGACACTGGGCCACTAAGAAGTTCTAAGAATTTCTCTGCATTTAACATCCCATCAATAAACACTAGACCTATTATTTTGTTCCTATGAATTTCAACCCAGACATTTAGTGAAAACCGGTACTGGAATGAAGACTTTCGACTCAGGCGCGGGTTTTCGTTACTCCAATATCTTAGGTTTTGTCTATCCCAAACTCCATTTCTTGTAAAAGTGCTCTCATCTGTCCACATAATATTAGATATAAAGTCAGGGTCGTCTGATATTTTGTCAATAAGTCACACTAACCTATGCACTAATCCAACTATCATAAATCGTCTTTAATCACAATAACAACTTAAACTTTTCATAAAATCACGACAATGCGCGCGCGGCTCGTTTTGTGATAAAAAAGTAGTCGTGTGCTCTCCTCAAAGGGCGCCGCTATGCACTGACTGGCATAGTTACCGAGTCAAGGACTTTTTGCCGAAAATATTCCGCTCACACACACACTCGCAATTTTCTATGCACCACTAATGCATTATTTGCGTAAATAATATTTCTTTTTCTTTCTAATTGTAGTATTTTGTGGGAGTGGGCGGGGTGCGTCAGAGTAGGGTCGTATGACACCTTTCTCTGTCTTTCAAGCATATTGAGACGTAGACAATAGAATCGTACTTTTTTGTACAGGTTCCTGACCTTACAATGTTTACCTATTATTACGGACTCAGATCTACATCATGTTGAAAAATAAGAAAATAAAAAATAAATTCCTGTGCCTAAAGTATTCATTGGATTTGATTGATTTTTTGTATACGGGTAAAGAGCATGCCACTCTTTACGTGGTTTAAAGGAATGTCAATCGTCCTGCTCCACTTTGTATACCAGAAGAAGCCAGAGTATGTGAAACACATTTAAGATCCAATGACTGGGATGAGATTATAGATAGTCCGAATCTAAGACATGATTTTAAAAGTACTCATTTTATGCACATGATGGGTCTTATGAAAGCAGCTGTGTCAAGAAGATCTATTTTAGATTTTGAAAATATTGAAAATATGGACACCAATGAAATATATATTCGATTGGGTACTAGCCGAGAACATTTCAACGATATCTTGGAACAGACGCCTTCCTTGGCCAGTTCCCATTCCAAAACCGCTCTAGCAATATATTTAACGAAGTTGCGGAGCGGTGAATGCAACGAGAGACTAGCCACGCTCTTTCAAATGAGTAGAAGAACGCTGGAACGACATTTAAAAAAAGCAAGAGATTGTTTATATGCTGAGTTCGTGCCTAGGCACCTAGGTTTCGATCACGTCGACAGAAGAACTCTTATTGAACGCAACCTTTATGTACCGAATGCTTTATTTGGAAATCCAAATTCAACATTAGACGATAGAAAAGCAATTGTAATAATGGACGGCACATACGTCTATATACAGAAGAGTTCGAATTATTCATTTCAGAGGAACACGTATAGTTTACACAAATACTCAAACCTTGTTAAACCATTTATTATTGTAAGCTGCGATGGTTATATTTTAGATGTTTGTGGACCATATGCGGCTACTGACTCAGATGCAGCTATTTTACAAAGAATGATATACATATAATCCCGAAGGTACATTTCATTGGTTTTTTCGTCATGGCGATGTTTTTATACTAGATCGTGGGTTTAGAGACGCCCTTCCCGATTTGTCTCAATTTAATGACTCTGCTTACATGCCTGAAAATAAAGGACGCGGTGTAGATCAACTAACAACTGAACCAGCGAATAGGTCTAGATTGGTCTACATATGCCGCTGGGTGGTAGAAGTAATAAATGGTCGATTCAAGCGTGACTTTAAGTTGTTCCGCCAGGATTATTTTAATTGGGCTTTAAACCACATGTGGGAAGACTTTAAAATAGCAGCTGCATTAATTAACGCTTTCCGCGAGCCGATACATGATAGAGTACATGCAGCTACATTTGTAGACATTATAAATGACCGCTTGAATCAACCCAATTACCTGGCGGACTACGTTGTTCGTAACAATATCAATAGACAAAGAGCAACATTTCAAAGCATCACTGGTGACCACCTTATTTTTGACGATTTTCCAAATCTTTCAGAGGATGATCTTATATTGTTTGCTCTCGGTACGTATCAAATCAAGGTAGCCCGCAGTTATTATGCTGAGCACCTAGTACAGGGCTTATATAATATTGAAGTGTACCGAGAGCAACAAATAAGGGGTCTTAGTGAGTATATAGAAGAGCAAGACGTTTGGTTGTTATGTGTTCGAATACAGTCAAGGCACGTAAGATCTAGGACTTATTATTCATACATTATTATTGACCGACAAAGGAACGGAAGAGAAGCTATCGCCCATTATTATTGATCATGTCTGAGTGGTAGGCGCACTGTCGGATGCTGCGCACATATTATGTGTGTATTATGGTATATAGGCTGGGCAAGAAATCAACCCGAAACGATTCGATTACCAGCAGCAGAATTAAGTGTGATTTTAGAGCATGAGTAGGAGGAACTAGACTACAAATGCTCTAAAATCACACTTAGTTCCTTTTTAAATCCATTATGTCCCATACCATACCTGTACCTACTAATACAATAAGTATGTAATAAATATTTAGGTATAATAATAGTTTATTATAACAAAATAAAGGTTTCATGTAGATTATAACACATAGTATGGTAATTGTGCTAACTAATAATACAATATGTGATTTATTATATAATAAATATCTTTGAGTCTATCTAGATTTGTTGTTTTAATTTCCTTTTGTATTTTTGCATTGGATATAAGCTAGAATAGTAAGTAAAACGATATAAAGGGTCCTAAACAAAAATGTTTTTTATCCGTTTTAGAAGTACACCACAGTGATAAAACTTGTCCACATTAATTGTAGGACTAAAGCACAACCAATAAATAACAAAATCATTCCTGGCCGCGGACCGCTCACGCTCCATACTAAATTGCCCATTGTCCTTTGGTTTAAGCATTTTCAATCCGGAAATTTTGATGCCAAAGATGCACGTCGCTCTGGTCGCCCTTTTACAGATAAAATGGATGCCATTTTTGAAAAAGTGAAGCAAGATCGGCATATCAGTAGTTACGACGTAGCTGAAGAACTGGGAATTGACCACAAAACAGTTTTGGCGCATTTGAAAAAAACTGGGTACACAAAAAAGCTCGATATTTGGGTACCTCACGAGCTCACTGAAAGAAACCTAATGAACCGTGTACTCATTTGTGATTCTTTATTACGAGGGCGGCACTGAACATTTCGGGAATCAAGGAAGTGACACAACATTACTATTTAAAAATTTATTTATTGCTTTTCGAAATATTCTCCGCGAAATTTGACACATTTTTCCATACGATGGAACCAATCAATGAAGCAACCATTCCATTCGGAAGTTGGGGTCTCCAAAATGGCCGTTTTGTAGGCGTCCACAGCTTCTTCAGGTGATGAAAATCTCTGTCCACGCAATTTATTCTTTATTTTAGGGAAAGTATAGAAATCATTAGAGCTTAGGTCGGGGCTGTACGGCGGATGGTCTAATAATTCTATGTTTTCTTGCTCTAAAAACTCTTTTGTTCTGTGCGCGGTGTGAGAACTCGCATTGTCGTGATGGAGGATGATGCGGCGGTTGCAGTTCTCTTTACGGAGTTCAGAAACGACCTGTGGCAAACAAATGCTAGCATACCATTCTGCATTAACCGTTCTTTGTTCCTCAAGAGGAATAGTCGTAACATGGCCGGTTTTGGAGACAAACGTGGCCACCATTTTTTTTGCAACACTCCGTGAACGAACAATTTTTGTTGGCTTTAACTCATTTTCGAACACCCAAACTCGTGACTGGTTTTTTGTTTCGGGTTCGTACTGTTACATCCCCAGAATGCACCCATTATTGCCTAATAAGCGCCACGTCATCATCCTGGTCGAGACCTAATACATTAGTCAGATAATAGAGTTAGTTCGGGTTGAGACTCCTACCGGATAGGTCGCATGTCAAAGTATTGACCAAGTTTCCCTTTCTTTTGTGATTTTTAATCAATATAATCATTTAGCTCACATAATCGTTTTTTTTTTTAAAGGGATTATTAAATCGTGTCCTAACATTGGTGGCAGCGGTAAAGGGATTGTATCCCGTGGAACGCCCCGTGAAGTGTTATCCAGTGAAAGTGTCTCTGTGCCATGTGTATCTTGTGTGCTCCAAATCCTACGACTCGAACTCACCACGACCTACCTGCGGCCTAAGAGAGGCCAACCTTGGCTGAAATAGGCCATCTCTAGTAGCCTTCGAGAGGTTAACTCCAGCTCGAGGGGCCAAATCCAGGGCCCTTTCGAGGTTCATCCGAGTCGTCACCTGTCTACTGTGCAGTGCGCTGCAGGCGCATTCTACGGACCTACTCGTATCCAGCACCGACCAGGATCAGAAGTCCTCCGTGTCTCCGCAAAATGAAGTGTTTCTGTGTTCTGTGAGTTAGTTCAGTGATCTTAATTTTAATCCTATTTATAGATTTGCCAAATTTACAAATCGTAAGTTACTTTGTAATCCTGTTACTTTGTATCTTGTTACATTTGTGCTTTTATCCCTCTTGAGGTAAAGGAACCCAGGCCCAGATGCAAGGTGGTTAGGTATTAAAAGGTAAGGAAACTACAAACTGTTGGAAACAACATATATTTATAAAAATAATAAAACCCTAAATACATTAGGTGGGTGACGATAAATGTCACCCAAAGTGCCAGCCAGCTTAATGTTCGGTATTAGAACTATGGTCGTGGGGGGTTGGAGATAAACCCAGTACTGTTCCTTTTTAAATTATTTACTTAAACTGGAATCTTCCAGTTGTGATGAAGTGAACACACTCTTAATACCAGAAACACCAACCTGTGAAACCGATATACTAACAAAAATTGTTACGGAAATACCTAAATACTGTCAAAGTAAATTAATGTATGGTCAGATAGATATTTGGCAAGAATTGCAAGGTAACAGATGGATATTTGTCCAATCTGAACCGACTAAACTTTCTATCCAGTGTATATCTGATTTAATAGAGTGGAAAATATTAGGTACTGGTATACTTAATGTTCCACCTAATTGTACTGCTTATTGTAGAAACAAACAACTGTTTGGTAGAAACAACATTGACATAAATGTTAAAAATATAGTTTCCGATTTTAATCTAATTAATGAAGCCTGTTGTAATCTAGAAAAGTTTAATAAATCAAAACAAAATTTGTTATTTTCTAAATTGTCGAATATAGACTTAGACAAACAACCTAAGATTATTAATAATCAAATATTGTCAGATGTTGATAAAATTATAAATAATCCTAGCCCTAACCTAATTGAATATAGTTCTCACTATCCACTTTTAACTTACTTTGTAATCATTTTAATTTTAATCTTAACTAGTTATTAACTTTGTAAGAAGTTTGGGAAATATTTTGACTGCAAAAGAAAGCCCGACTCACAGAACAATAACAACTTAAGATGCGATTCCACCAGTGTGCAGAACTGTGCGGCACTGCAATGCACATTGTGCGACACAAATGTTTATTCTGGTCGACTCACTAAAGCAAACAATGACAAATCTGTATACTTTTGTGCGCGCACATATGCAGGCAGTGGACTCGCGTCGACGTGTACAAACCTGTTGTGCGCGAACTCAGTCTTGCTTCCGCTACCGGAGTGAAAACATTGATTTGTGCGCGTACATTGTTAATTAACCAAGCTAAATATGGATTGGACGAATGATAAAATTATTAATTTTATTCAAGCTATTGAAACTTATCCTGTATTATGGGATTCTAGTCACAGTGATTATAAAAATAAAAACAAAAAACACGACGCCACTCAAGAGTTGGCGCAAAGTTTCAATTGTGACTCGACTGAGGTAATGAGAAAATGGAAGATTATTTTGGCTCAATACCGAAGAGAAAAGAAGAAAATCGCGGACTCAAAATCTTCAGGTTCTGGGATTTTAGATATACAGGGTGGCCGGAACATTGACGTCCAAAAATAAAATTTCGGTCCCTCGTATCGTGGGGTATTCGAATCACCCCCATGTATGTTCCGCGACTTTTCATAGTTTTCGAGTTATGAATTTTTTTCTGAATGTTTGAAAATTTTCGACCTGACCAACCTAAAAAAATTCTAAAAAAAAAAGTAGAGGGTTTTATCGAGTTTCTTTTTTTGCAACTGAATTTTCATAAGTAGTACTTTTATGCATAAAATAATCAGCTTCGTAACTGTGATGAAAGTTATGAAAATGTTGATCTAAAGTGAAAAATTTACGTTCGGTAAATTATGACTCAAATTTTCAACTTTAAATTAAAAATCTTAACAGGTGACTTCATAATTCCTAAGTAGGCTTCAAGAATGCGCCAGACTCTCAGTTTTCATAATCATAAAAAAAATGAAGTACTTAATAGGGCTACTTTGTTTAAAATCGGCCTTCAAAGACAGCGAGGTGGAAAAATTCTTAAAATTACCCATCTGAGTAATTCTTTTTTTTTTGGCTAATTTCTCGTTCCTAAGGTTAATTAATGATAAGAATACTGAAAACTAACCAACAAATAGTTTCAGAGTTGGGTAAGAAAAGTTTTACGTAAAAAGTGGTTTTGAATAAAACACAGATGATAATGTGAAAAAAGTACTTAATTTATTTTTAACATTTAGAAAAGGTTTTCAAAGTGGCCACCACCAGCAGCAATACACATTCTACACCTACGTAAGAAATTGTCTGGCAATCGTCTAAAAGCGTCTCTGTTCTCTCTCACAACACGTTCAGCTTCTGCAATCAACTGCCTCAGCTCTTGTTCACTTGAACAGTCTCGGGCGTATGCTATTTCCTTGTAATAGCCCCAAATAAAGAAATCGATGGGGTTGAGATCAGGTGAGCGTGGAGGCCACCTAATTGGTCCGCTGCGTCCGATCCATCTGTTGGGGTATGTTTCATCTAAGTAATTTCGGACCTGGGTTGCATAGTGACACGGGGCGCCGTCATTTTGCAACACCATGGTTCGTCTGAGTTCGAGATTCACATCTGCCAGCAACAATGGAAGTTCATTTTCCAAAAAGTTTTTGTATGTTTCTCCATCAAGTCTGGACGGCAGTTCAAACGGACCAATTAGTTCGCCATTGAGAATACCAGACCACAAGTTAACGCTGAAGCGATGTTGAAATGTCGAAGCTCTCACTTCGAGTGGATTTTCATTCGCCCACGTGTGGTAATTATGAATATTGAATATTCCGGATCGCTCAAATCGTGACTCATCTGACCATAAAACTTTATTGAAAAATCCAGGATCCTCTTGCTCTTTTCGTAACATGGTTTGGCAAAAATCAACGCGCAATTGGTGATCTGTAGGCAGTAAAGCTTGGACTCGTCGGATGTGGAACGCGTGGTATTCTTCATCGTGAAGAATGTCTTGGATAGAAGTCCTTGGGATGTTCAGAGCACGAGCCATACTTCTCGTACTCGTAGACGGATTTCGCTGAACTTCTTCCAGCACCATTTCTCTGCGATCCGGGTTAGCTCTAGGGATTCCTTCATGACTGCCGCGTCGACCAGGAATGCGGCCTGCCATCAAAGTGTTGTGCGTGTTAATAAAAACACGATGGTCGGGATATCGCTCAGGTTGCGGCCCACCACGACGTTGAAGTTGTTCGCGATACAGTCGCGCTGCTTCATGGCCGTTTCCTTGTGCAACTCCATAAAAATAATGCATTTCTGCATATTCACTTAACGTGTAACTCATTTTTTACACTTCCACGTAAAAAAAGTCCAAATCAGAATGCAAAACACAGTCCAATAAACGAGCAAAGTAGTCAAACAAGTAGGCAGCGGAGTCCGTGGGCAAAGCGAGTGTGGTAAAGACAAAATGGCGACACGCGTATAGCAGTAAACACAATGTGAGTACGACTGAGGTACTTGTTTTGCGTTGGCTTCGGTTGCGCGCCTTGCGTGAGAGAGATAGCAATAATTCGGTCTCTTTTCCTCTCGGTCCATTGTTATTGCAGGTAAAAGAGTTGCACCCTCGTTTACAACCCATAGTCCACGAGAACGGATCGCGCAAAATTCATTAAACTAACATTTAAAAAAATCTCCGTGTTTAAATCTTAGCTTTCCTGCAGTCATTTTTGGTTAGCAAACTAAATAACCTTAGGAGCGAGAAAATGGAAAAAAAAAATTTATTAATCAGATAGCTAATTTTAAGAATTTTCCACTTCGCAGTCTTTGAAGGCCGATTAAGGCCAAAGTTAGCCCCATTAAGTCCTACGTTTTTTAATGATTATGAAAGCTGAGAGTCTGGCGCATTCTTGAAGCCTACTTGAGAACCATGAAGTCACCTGTTTAGATTTTTAATTTGAAGTTGAAAATTTAAGTCATAATTTACCGAACGTAAATTTTTCACTTTAGATCAACATTTTCATAACTTTCACCACAGTTACGAAGCTGATTATTTTATGCATAAAAGTACTACTTATGAAAATTCAGTTGCAAAAAAAGAAACTCGATAAAACCCTCTACTTTTTTTTTGAATTTTTTTAGGTTGGTCAGGTCGAAAATTTTCAAACATTCAGAAAAAAATTCATAACTCGAAAACTATGAAAAGTCGCGGAACATACATGGGGGTGATTCGAATACCCCACGATACGAGGGACCGAAATTTTATTTTTGGACGTCAATGTTCCGGCCACCCTGTATATAAGCCGAAATGGTTTGCTTATGCATATTTGAATTTCTTTCATGGAAGGGATGAGCCGAACGTCAGCTTGAACTCACAAGACGAAATAAATGAACAGGTAGGTACGTCTTAAATGTTTATTTTCTTACCTCTAATATTATTACTTAGATACCTATACTATTTACGCCAGTGTTTCTTGCCATGGCACCATTCCGATGTCAGTTTGGAAATAATGTGCAAATTCTTGTCTTATGTTTTTCGCATCGCCAGGGGGTCTTCTTCCAACATGTCTTAAAGGCAGTAAGTTTGCCATGCCTGCATCACGCCGCCAACTTCCATCGATAGTGCAATGAGTAATTTGGTTCTCAGTATCAAAACAGCCAGCAGAAGTATAAAGTTGTGAAGACGATTTTTGTGTTATCAAAAAATTATGCAAGTAACAACATGTCAATGTTATCAATTGTGTCTTTTCTGGAGCTAACAGAATAGGTTTCCTGAGTACGCGAAATACACCGGACATAATGCCGAATACGTTTTCCACAATACGTCTCGCTCTGCTCAACCGATAATTAAATATTCTCTCTTTTGATCTTTTGTCATGTTGACCGGGATATGGTTTCATTAAATTTATATCTAACGCAAAAGCATCATCTGCCACAATGACATGTGGAATTGGTTTGTTCCTTCCGGGTAACGGGTAAGGTTCAGGCAAATTTAATTTTCCTTGCTGAAGATTAGCATAGAAACCAGTATTTTTGAAAACACCACCATCCGATATTCTTCCTTTACAACCGACATCTACGTACGTAAACTTATAATTTGCATCAACCAGTGCTAAAAGCACAATGCTGAAATCACCTTTGTAATTGAAAAAGTCGCTTCCAGTATTACTTGGAGCTTGAATAACAACGTGTTTGCCATCCATAGCCCCAATGCAATGAGGGAAATTCCAAAGATGGTCAAATTGGCGCTCTAAGATCATCCATTCTTCTAAGGCCTCCGCCTCGAATCTCGCGGGCAGCGGGGCGGCGGCGGCGGCGGCGCGGGAGCGGCAGGATCTTACGCGTATAATCAAATGGACCGGCCCTCGAATACAGCGGTGCAGGAGCGGCGCGGGGGCGGGCAACGAGCGGTGCACTCCAGTCAAGCGGTGACCGCCCGCGTTGCGCGTCTGCATTGTAGGTATAGTGTTGTACATTATTTTTGTGACGTATCAAAATGTCTTCGGACGTGCAAGAGCTAATTATTTCGGCAATCTTTGAGAGGACACCCATATGGAACAGCAAAGATGTGAACCATAAAAATAGAAGAATAATTAACCAATTATGGGAAGAAATAAAAAACGAACTGAATATTGAAGGTAAATATAAAAATGATTTATTATGTCAAATACAATATTTATTATGTTTTACAAATTATTAGTAACTAATGCGATTATTTACAAAATATTCTTTGAATTTTTCACGTATATATTGTGCTTGATAAGACGTCCGGGCGTTTGTTTGTAATCGTGTTTGTATTCTTTGTTGTTTCGTATTGACAGTAATATAGGCAATATCATTATTACCGTCCTTATCTCGGATAATGTTATGCAACAAACAGCAAGTTTTGATGAGTAATCTTGCGTGACATCTGTTTGTCTCTATGGGTGATCTGAAAATATGCCACTTGGATCTTAAAATTCCGAAAGCACACTCAATAGTCTTTTGAGCCCGCGATAATCGCTTATTAAATAACTCATTTTGTGCATTAAGTACGCTTTGAGGATAAGGTCGCATCAAATAGGTTTTGAGTGGATATCCTTCATCTCCAATAAAAACCATTGGTAGAATGATATCTGATCTGGGTAGATATTGTGGACGGGGTATATTGAAGTTATTACTTTGAAGTAAATGGTTCAAATTAGAGTAATGGAATGTCCCTGCATCGCTTTGTTTTCCTCTTCCTCCAACTTCTATACAAATGAATCTTTTGTCAGCATCCGCGACCGCTTGCAAGTGCATCGAAAAGAAATGTTTATAATTATAATGCGATGATCCAGCAAACTTAGGATTTTTTAATCGACAATGTTTGCCATCTATAGCTCCGATGCAATTAGGAAATTGCCATTTTTCATAGTATTTTTCCGTTATTTTTTTGCAATAATTCTTCTGTCGGTTTTGGCATATGTAAATGTACCAAATTTTTCCATATAGCTCTACAAGTGCTATAAACTATGTTGGCCACCGTTGTTTTTCCCATTCTGAATGACAACGACAGTCTTTTGAAAGGCTGCCCACTCGCCAAAAACCTGAAAATTAAAGCATAGGTATGATAAAGTTATGTATGTAATAAATAGTCTGTTCATTCTTTTGTTTCAGTGACCAATTTAAAGAAAAAATGGAACAATATAAAATATCACTATAGAAAGGAAAAAAAAAATATCCTACTCCTAGATCAGGAGATGCCGGAAATGTTAATCAACCCTCGAATTGGCAATATTTTTCTCAATTGAGGTTTTTGCGTGATGAAGTTGTACCAAATGTTACTGAGGGTAATTTAAGCAGTACTGAAGTAAGTAATCAGATAAGTAATGATTCTTTTGAGATAGAAGACATCTCTGAAGAAATCTCTCAAGAAAATACAACCGGTCATGATGAAGAACCTTCTATTTATCCACAACAAACTTCTACATCCTCACAAGAGGCTCCTGTTTCTTCTTTAGAAGCTTCTACATCATCGCAAGAAACTTCTACGCCTTCAAGAGAAGCGTCTACTTCACAACGATCAAGAAAAAAGAAAACAGCAAATGACATAAGAACTGAATTTTTAGAATTGGAAAGGAAAAGGATAAGACTGCTGGAAAATGATTTATCAAATCAAAGTAGAAACGAGGCTTCTAGACATGAGAATAAGTCAGAAGACTACTACTTTTTTATGAGTTTGCTTCCACAAATGGAAAAATTCACACCAGTACAAAAGTTTAGAGTAAGACAAAAAATTAATCAAGCTCTTCTAGATGAGTTAACCCTTAATTCGAATTTGTCCGAGCCACCGGACAAGTACTATAAAAAAATCTACCTCCCTGTCTGTATCTATTTTTACAATAAAAAAACTATTAAACTATTGGGAGATTAGTTAAGTTTTAGTGGAAAAATAAAGTTTGCGTGTGACAACCCCAAATTTGACAGTTCGCGAAAAAATGTCGGCGAAACCGCGCACTAAGAAAGCATTCCAGGTAATTTACTTTAAAAAATATATTTTTGCTTATGTTGCGTAGTTTTTCTGTCTGTGTTTTTTGAATTTGTTCTAGTCACGTTCAAGTAATACGATTCCATAACTTTTGCTTATGTCAATCACAATAAATAACGAGTTTTTTACTTGTCCGGCACACCGGACCTCGTCGATACATCTGTGTTTCATGTGTTGTATACCTTGTCCGTCACAGCGGGCTCTGTCGAAATATGGACGAAAGTTGAAAGATTTATCTGCCCTGTCAAAACCTTACATTTATTTTGAGTACCTACCTACCAACTTCTTGTATACAACTTTTATACCTAACCTTTACGTAAACCTAACATACTAAAAGCTAAGTACTTGCTATAACTATCTCCAGATACCTACTTCCCAATGTAAGTACTGGATAATCACTGTGCAACGGCTGTCAAAATTACAACATTGACTCTGTAATGTTGCACCGTGTGTGCGCTGTGACTTACCCCATAACTTTTTTGGATTTAAGTACTATTTTGACCTTACTATTTTTTTTTATGGTGGTGGTGTTTTGCTTAGTTTTGCTTTTCTTTTGCTTCAGTCTTGTCTGCATGAACGCACGAAAAAGATATTGGCACTTATTCCCAAAGAACGCGCACCATCTGAAACAGGCGATAGCTCCGGCGCCGAAAATGATCCTCATCCATTCTCTAATCCGCCTTCTGCCGCCAGTTCACCTGCACCATCAATTGCATCTTCGCTAGAGCGCTTGAATATCGTAGATAGCTCTGATGAGAATCCTGAAAGAAGTTTTGAAGTCGACAACGACTTCCCGACACCTTTGACTCCAATTTTGCAACAAGTTTTCCCGAACCAGTCGCAGGAACCCGATTTTGCGAACTTACCTTCCATATCGTCTTTACCCTCGTTGCCAACACCTGTAAATAGAAAAAGAAGACTCAGGGGACCATCAGTTGTGACAAAAAAGAGACCAAAGAAACACCAAAAGTTTTCCCTCTCGTACAAATGGACACACCGTACCTTTTTATATAGAGCCCAAATAGAAGATACTCCAGCAGATGAAGATCCTCCCGTAGTTCGTTCACCTTTAGATTACTTTTTGAAATTTTTCTCCGCAGACGTGATTGCTAATGTTGTGCAAGAAACGAATGCATATTCTGTGCATAAAACTGGTCGCTCTATAAATTTGACAGGAGACGAGCTTCGCGACTTTATTGCTATCCTAATTTTAATGGGCATTGTGTGCCTACCATCGTATTTAGATTACTGGAGCAAAAAATACCGGTACGATAAAATTGCCAATGTTATGCCGCTCAAGAGGTACGAAGCCATCCGCCAAAATTTACATTTTGCGGACAATAACTTTGAAAGCTCTGACCGGTATTATAAAGTTCGCCCTTTGCTTGAGGGAATACGACAAAATTGTCTGGCTCAGGAGAGTGTAACAGGTGAACGTACCTTCAGTATCGATGAAATGATGGTGCTGTACAAAGGACGTAAAGCAGGCAAAAGACGACAGTACATGAAAGACAAGCCGATCAAATGGGGCTTCAAGATTTACGTTCGGGCTGGAACTTCAGGTATGATATACGATTTTCTACCATACGGGGGTGATGATACATTTAGGTATCACAAATTCGCCGATGAAGAGCAAACGTTAGGATTTGGCAGCCACGTTGTGCTTGGACTCTGCCAGACCATCAAAAAGAAACCAGCAACGGTTTGTTTCGATAATTTCTTTACATCGCCTGAACTTGTCTACCTGTTACGTGAAAATTATGGTATTTTTTCTGTAGGTACCATTAGAAGCAATCGTCTTAGAGGAGCCGAAGACAAATTGATTAGCGAAAAGGCACTGAAAAAGAAACAAAGGGGATCTTTCAGTCAAACCGTCTGCCACAAAAACAAGTTGTCGGTTGTGAGATGGCATGACAACAAAGCTGCAACTTTAATCAGTTCTTATACTGACGCTGAACCAGTTCATAGGATCAAGAGATACTGTAAGAACGCCAAGAGGAAAGTCGATGTTGATTATCCCAATATAGTGACGGAGTATAACAAGAATATGGGCGGTGTAGATTTAGCTGACATGTAAATCGCCTTGTACAGAACTCCGTTCAGGAGCAAGCGCTGGTATATGACAATATTTGCACAAATTATTGATATTTGCGTCAACAATGCGTGGATCCTGTATCGAAAACATGCAAACCCTGCCACTAAATGCATGCGGCTGAAAGATTTCCGTTACGAAGTGTACCTAAGTTTGATCAGCACTAACAAAATTGTTACCTATCAGAAAACAGATGAATGCACGATTAGGCACATGTGTAAACCGAGACCGGTAGACAGTTCACGCTACGATGGAGTTTCACACTTTCCGTCAGTGAAGGAAGAAGGTCGTTGTATGTACTGCAATAAGAAAACTACGGTTTACTGTCTAAAATGTGATACACGACTTTGTTTTGTGACGGGCAAAAGTCCTCGTAACTGTTTTTTGAGTTTCCATACAAAATAATGCAGTCACTTATAGTTTCTTTGTACTTTTATAAAAATAAAGATCTTTTTCGTATTAAAATTCTTTAATTTATACTGTGAAATTTCTTTCACAAATTCGGCAAAGTCCGCTAGGACGGACAAGTCATTTTAACACTTTTTTTTACTTATGTTCGACAATGTCCGGTGTGGCGGACATCGAATTTATCCGCAAGGGTGGGGGGTAGATTTTTTTTAATGATTTTTGGATGTTCAGAAAGACCAAGGAAACAAAGTTATTTAATAAAATTTTAATTATTTTACTATCACCTTCTCCGTCGAAATAAGGGTTAAGTGTAAATGAAAGCATGTACCCTTCTAATGAATCATATATGTATGGGTATAGTACTCAACACTAGGTATATCAATCTTATAATGAAAATACTGTCAATAAATAACAAAACTGTGATTCAAATAACTAATCATCGTACAAATGAGAACTGTGATTTTAGAGATAAATGACTGTAGGTAACTGTGATTTTTTTTAGTTATAAGATTAGATGCGTGGAATAATACTGAACACTAGGTATGTCAACCTTATAATAAAAATACTGTCAATGAGTAAGAAAACTGTGATTGTAGAAATAATTAATCATCGTACAAATGAAAACTGTGATTTTAAAAATAAATGACAAACTGTTATGTTACTTATTTCATACGAAACGTTTTTATATAATAAATGTTTTCGTCAAAGATAAATAATTAAGGCTGATTAGTGTGTAGTAGGTATTTAATTAAAATGATTGTATCTGGGAACTTAAGACCGATGCCAAACTATTTACTAAATTAGTGCAACACAATTTCCTTTTTGAAACTATCAATAAATACAATTACAAATTACAATTTCGTTGTTTTACTTACCCAAGCGTCAAGTATAATTTTTCTGCTGGAGATATACCTCTAAATCGTTTTGGATTAATTCCAGACTCTAAATCACTCTTGACAGTTTCAAGAATATAGTCAAAAGTTTCTACACTCATTCTGGTGTAGTCGTAGAATTTGTCGGGATTTTGTCTCTGTTCTTCATAATTTCGATAAAACTCGCCATTTATTTTCCTTGCCCTATAGTAGGGATCCACTTCTTCTTTTGCCCACAATAAATCGAGCGTTAGGAATAAATTTGAATCAAAAAGATGTCGCCGTTTTACAGACATTTCGTTCGCGAATAAAAACAAATATCTCGACAACACAACCACGAACACAACACTACACCGCTATAGTGCCGCGCGATCTGCCCGCTAGTTTGGAGAACAGGTATGCGTTGCCCGCCCCGCTGCCGCGCCGCCGCCGCCGCCGCCCCGCTGCCCGCAAAATTCGAGGCAGAGGACTAAAGTGTTAGGCATCTGAAAAAGGAAATTTTATTACTATTTCAGGTATCACAAGATATTATTATCCAGAATGACACAGTAAATGAAGATCAAGAGTCTCTTCATGAAAGGGCAGTCGAAAAGTTTAAGGCTCCGAAGAACTCGCTTAAACGCCGTATTGCCGATGAAGACCCGAGAATCGCCCAAGCTTTGTCCATTATGAATAACGTAAACAAGCAGATGGAAGCAAAAAAACCTGATGACGAAGACATTTTTGCTGCAGCCGTCGCAACGAAATTAAGGAAAATTAGAGATGAGCGAACCAAGATTTTAGTACAAAGGGATATAGATAATTTATTGTATGACGCTATTATTGGTACTGGAAAATATGTTACAACTCCAATGCCTTCACCGTATTCAGATTCGTCAAATTGTCAGAGTCAAGGACCGGCTTCAAGTTTTCAGGTCCGCGATAATGATTATTCAGATCTTTTACGTCAGAATGATGGCGAAACAATATCTTGGCATGAAATGTAATGCAATAAAAGTGACTAAAATAAAATGGTATATTATTTTTATTTTCTTACCTTAATATTTTCTTTCAACACGCTTATCAACGCCTTACAAGTCTTAGGTACAATCCGAGCAATAAGCTCTTTTGAAACTTTAAATAAGAACATTAAACTTGCAAAAGAATCTCCAGTAGCAAGATATCTTAAGGTGATTGCAAGCCTTATTGAAACAGGGACACATTTTCTGTAGTTGGTATCTTGCTTAGCAATAAAAGGACTAGTTACATTAACCAGCAACTCAAAATCTTCGCAAGATATACGTGTGAAGTTTTTAAATCCACTCAATGGATCTACTTTTATTTCTTCTAGAAATTTATTCGTTTCTTCATTCCGTCGCTGTAGTAACGGCCTCACCCAACATCGCGGTTTCTTCCTTCGTTTCTTTTTAAGGAGACTACATAGTAAAACACATGCTGCAGCACAAAGCACTACGTTTTCCTGCCCGTTCATATTAACTACTGAACTGTCTCGGCAGAAACTCTGCTCAGTGAACATGTTCGCGCACAAGTGTGCTGAACTGTCCGCTTACAAAAGTTACGCACAGCCTTACCAGTGGAGACGGAAGCCAAATGCGACACCAGCTTAGTACGAGTACCTGCACTGTTGGAGTTTTGCACAAAATGTTTGCAAGCAAATGTGCTGCACACTATTTTGGTGGAATCGCACCATTAGATAACGATCCGGAACCTGAAACAATTCCTCTTCCAAGGTTAAGAATAAATTCGTAACTTTCCATGAAAACCGTAAAGTTCCTCTTAAAGGGGGGGTTGTTACATCCCCAGAATGCACCCATTAGCGCCTAATAAGCGCCAAGTCATCATCCTGGTCGAGACCTAATACATTAGTCAGATAATAGAGTTACGAGTAGTTCGGGTTGAGACTCCTACCGGATAGGTCGCATGTCAAAGTATTGACCAAGTTTCCCTTTCTTTTGTGTTTTTTAATCAATATTGTACGAGCCCGAATATCAGGAGGTACATTTGTGCGCTAGTTTGAGTGTGAAATGAGACACGACTGTTTGTTAATAATTTTAGTCTATTTAATAAAGGAAATTATCAAGTACGATCACAGTAGGCAAATACTAGAACTTTAGTTTAACTATTACAATCTGTATTACACATTTACACTAGGTGCATTATACTTTTATTACGACAGACAAACGTTATTTTAATTATTATAAATGATAACGGAAACAGGAACCAACTCGTCGCTCCCTTGCACTGCAGAAGTATATATACTTAAGGGACGTGTGAGGCGAGGGAGCGGTGGTCAAAAATATTAGCCAATGAGGGCGGGTGTCGCCTGCGCATTACCTTATATGGTAGCGTTTTTGGATTTCGCATCAAGATCTGACGACCAATCATGAATTACCTTGCGCGGACATGACACACCCCCAATGCTTTCATAGAAATTCTTATTATCTAATAATGTTTTTGTTATGACATCCTGATAATTCGTTCTGTTCTGAACAAATATAATCATTTAGCTCACATAATCGTTTTTTTTTAAAGGGATTATTAAATCGTGTCCTAACAGTACGCATATATCCAGGATTCGTCACCTTCGCGCACGTTTGGGAGTGGCGCGAGGAGGCGAAACGCCGGGGCGTAGCTCCGCTGCCGCGAGAAATCACGGTACAGCGGACAGAGCTCCGGCGGGATCTCAGGGCCTGCAGTCTCGACTTGACGCAAACCGCTTATCAATCGTTTTCGGTTGCTAAGTCCTAACAATCCAGATGTAACGATATTTGGTAGTCTCGACACTCAAATTTATCGGTTGTTACCGGTATTTTATCAATCTTGGTCGAAGAAGTGACGATATCTTTAGTGTTTACGATTATAGTTTGCAACCATTTTTGACAGCCCGCTAAGTGATTCGTTGTCAATTTGTCATCGTAAACTATAATATTTTGGTGTTTGCAAGTAGTTTCAAACAACAATTATGCGGAATTATGTGTCGCGATGGTGTGTCTGTGTGTCTGTACCAATGAGGCTTTTAAGTCCACCTATTTATAGGTTCAGGACATACTACTTACGTGCGAACGAACGTCGCCGACAATCACCGCATTAGAAGGAGCCAAAGACATTTTAAATCTTTCTGAAGGGAGCGAATTGTCCGATCTTAGTAGGTATATAAATAAAGAACACAACCGCAAATCATTCAACTATATTAAATCTCCATTAAGTATGACTATCCTTTCCTAAGTTCACACATTATAATTCTAGACACTCTGTTTACAATGTTTACAATGTTAATTATACATCTCTGTTTGTCATGTCATGTCATGTCTATGTTGCACACCTATCCGCATGACATTACCAATAAACTCAGCAGTTTAATAAAGTGACAATAATTAAATTTAATTAAAATCTCCAAAAAACCTAAATCATACACTTTTACCCATGGTTAACCGTATAAACTTTAGAAAAAGAGTATAACCATCACAACATTTTTAGGGATTTTAATTGACAGCCAGTTGACGAGGAAGGCACAGGCAGAGGAAATTTGTACAAGAGTAAGCTGCATAACTTATCAAAAAGAAGTTAGTCTGCCGAAAATATTGGTTGCTTACCATGGTTTGGTACCTACTTTCTGTTTTAAGGTTTGGTGTCTCATAAATTGTTAACCTTCCCATGCCTATAAATCATTGAAGTAGCCAAATTTGTAAAAACTAATAAACATCTACCTACTTTCTACCTCTAATGAAACTATAAAACATGCTACAGATATGAGATCTCAATACATAGATAGATATGATACTGTTTAATATGTACACCATCAAAATTAAAGACATATATGTAGAAATTTTACATAGGGTGGCACAATGTCCAAGGACTCATGCACGGGACTCATAACTTCTTTACTCAAGAAAAAAATAATATCTGTATGGCACCTCACCTATAACTTATAATAAAATAAGTACCTAGCAATATTAAAGATCTACCATTTCAATAATGTAGAAAACAGCTAACAACATCATTATGTAGTAGATTTATTTATTAATCTGTACAAGATTTCTTAGCCGGTAACCGGTAAGTTAACTGTATTGAAATTTAGTTTTTGTAATTTATTTACTAAATTAGCCTGCTATATTAGGTAGAATGTACATGGATTCCTCACAACTGTAACAACTGATTTTAGTATGTGTATTCTTTGTAAATAAATATTCTATTGAAAAATAAATAACGCACAACCACAAATCATGTTTTCAACTTTATTAAATTTCCATTACCACAATCATATCCTAAGTTCATGTATGCTAATAATCTAGACACTGTTTACATGGGGCATGTTGCATACCTATCGAAAAATATTTATTGACTGAAAATGTAAACTTTCACTATTCACTTAGTTCAAATTGTTTTCTTCTTCTTCTACATCGTGCTCTCACTACAGGAGATAGCCACCACAAATGATGCATCTCCAAGCTATGTGGCCTTCTGAAGTGTGGACCGCTTGCTTCATGCTGCCTCAGAGACCCTCCAACAGCCTTGATATGGTTATGAGACTGCAAATCGCACGAAAGTGAAAATCCGTTGAAATCTTTCATTTCCGTATCTTTACAGAATTTCAGGAGACGTGTTTATCGAGCTCCTAGGTAAACATTAGCCATTTCTTCAAATGCTACAGCATTACAGAGTTGCTGTAGTCCAGTGTCATATTACGCAACTCTATTACTTTAATGAGAAACTCTGAGCAGTGGGGTCGCCGCTTGAGCCAAATTGGGTTAGCCGAGTAATAATATGCTGTAACATTGTCACATCAATGAACAATTTATAAGTAAATACCATTGAATTGAAAATACATTGTTTGCTTGCAATGACAACAAATAAACTATTTACAATTCCATAATGACTTGACATTGACACTTGACAAGTTTGGCATTAGGTTAATAATGTTGCAAGGACGCAGATTTTAATGTCCTTAGATATTTAACAACTTATTTTAATTCTTTAAAATGGTCATCGCTACTTAATAGTTTTCATGAAAAATAGTGTTTCCAAGATATGATTTACATAGCCACTATAAAATATTCCAGAAAAATAATTATTTTTATGAAATCATGTTCACTAATTTTGCCTGTATTCAAGGTGAATTTGTTACGGACATTAATTGTCTTCGAAAAAACTGAACTATGAATACGCTTTTCGCTGGCGTACCGACACCGTTTTGTCAAAGTTATGTACGATCTTGCGCGTTATCTCGGGTGTAGAGACTTCCATTTGTCGTAAGCATCGTTACGGCAAACAATTATTTTTGCTATTATTTATCGCTCGGTAGTTTGCGACAGCCGTTTGCGTCATGTCGAGACTGCAGGCCCAGGGCGGCATGGAGAGTGCGATTGTCGCAACCCAGCGCTGGGCACGCCACAATTGCGGCGATAAGTCCCCTCTTTGAGGAGTGGCTAGAGAGGCGCCACGGCGTCCTCACCTTCCGCCTGACGCAGGTCCTAACCGGACACGGTTGTTTCGGGAGGTTCCTGTTCCGGATAAGGCGGGAGGAAACGCCCGGGTGTCACCATTGTGTGGATCGCCCGGAGGACACGGTGGAGCATACGGTGGAGGTCTGCCCGGCTTGGGCGGAGCACCGCCGTGTCCTCGTGGAGGCGATTGGCGGTGGCGATCTCTCGCGTCCGGCCTTGGTCCAGGCCATGGTACGGAGCGAGAGGGCTTGGGAAGCCGTCACCTCCTTCTGCGAAGCAGTAATGTTCGCGAAGGAGGAGGCGGAACGCGTGAGGGAGAGGCAAAGTTTGCGCCCTCACGCCCCTAGCCGCCGCAGGAGACGCCCTGGGCGTCGGGAATCGCAGGCCGATTCCCGGCCACCGTAGGCGCGGGCTTGCGAACGGCGAGCAATGGGCAGCTCGCCGTTCGATAAGGACCAGGGCCTGCAGTCTCGACATGACGCAAACGGCTGTCGCAAACTACCGAGCGATAAATAATAGCAAAAATAATTGTTTGCCGTAACGATGCTTACGACAAATGGAAGTCTCTACACCCGAGATAACGCGCAAGATCGTACATAACTTTGACAAAACGGTGTCGGTACGCCAGCGAAAAGCGTATTCATAGTTCAGTTTTTTCGAAGACAATTAATGTCCGTAACAAATTCACCTTGAATACAGGCAAAATTAGTGAACATGATTTCATAAAAATAATTATTTTTCTGGAATATTTTATAGTGGCTATGTAAATCATATCTTGGAAACACTATTTTTCATGAAAACTATTAAGTAGCGATGACCATTTTAAAGAATTAAAATAAGTTGTTAAATATCTAAGGACATTAAAATCTGCGTCCTTGCAACATTATTAACCTAATGCCAAACTTGTCAAGTGTCAATGTCAAGTCATTATGGATATGGAATTGTAAATAGTTTATTTGTTGTCATTGCAAGCAAACAATGTATTTTCAATTCAATGGTATTTACTTATAATTGTTCATTGATGTGACAATGTTACAGCATATTATTACTCGGCTAACCCAATTTGGCTCAAGCGGCGACCCCACTGCTCAGAGTTTCTCATTAAAGTAATAGAGTTGCGTAATATGACACTGGACTACAGCAACTCTGTAATGCTGTAGCATTTGAAGAAATGGCTAATGTTTACCTAGGAGCTCGATAAACACGTCTCCTGAAATTCTGTAAAGATACGGAAATGAAAGATTTCAACGGATTTTCACTTTCGTGCGATTTGCAGTCTCATAACCATATCAAGGCTGTTGGAGGGTCTCTGAGGCAGCATGAAGCAAGCGGTCCACACTTCAGAAGGCCACATAGCTTGGAGATGCATCATTTGTGGTGGCTATCTCCTGTAGTGAGAGCACGATGTAGAAGAAGAAGAAAACAATTTGAACTAAGTGAATAGTGAAAGTTTACATTTTCAGTCAATAAATATTTTTCGATAGGTATGCAACATGCCCCATGTAAACAGTGTCTAGATTATTAGCATACATGAACTTAGGATATGATTGTGGTAATGGAAATTTAATAAAGTTGAAAACATGATTTGTGGTTATGCGTTATTTATTTTTCAATAGAATATTTATTTACAAAGAATACACATACTAAAATCAGTTGTTACAGTTGTGAGGAATCCATGTACATTCTACCTAATATAGCAGGCTAATTTAGTAAATAAATTACAAAAACTAAATTTCAATACAGTTAACTTACCGGTTACCGGCTAAGAAATCTTGTACAGATTAATAAATAAATCTACTAATGATGTTGTTAGCTGTTTTCTACATTATTGAAATGGTAGATCTTTAATATTGCTAGGTACTTATTTTATTATAAGTTATAGGTGAGGTGCCATACAGATATTATTTTTTTCTTGAGTAAAGAAGTTATGAGTCCCGTGCATGAGTCCTTGGACATTGTGCCACCCTATGTAAAATTTCTACATATATGTCTTTAATTTTGATGGTGTACATATTAAACAGTATCATATCTATCTATGTATTGAGATCTCATATCTGTAGCATGTTTTATAGTTTCATTAGAGGTAGAAAGTAGGTAGATGTTTATTAGTTTTTACAAATTTGGCTACTTCAATGATTTATAGGCATGGGAAGGTTAACAATTTATGAGACACCAAACCTTAAAACAGAAAGTAGGTACCAAACCATGGTAAGCAACCAATATTTTCGGCAGACTAACTTCTTTTTGATAAGTTATGCAGCTTACTCTTGTACAAATTTCCTCTGCCTGTGCCTTCCTCGTCAACTGGCGGTCAATTAAAATCCCTAAAAATGTTGTGATGGTTATACTCTTTTTCTAAAGTTTATACGGTTAACCATGGGTAAAAGTGTATGATTTAGGTTTTTTGGAGATTTTAATTAAATTTAATTATTGTCACTTTATTAAACTGCTGAGTTTATTGGTAATGTCATGCGGATAGGTGTGCAACATAGACATGACATGACATGACAAACAGAGATGTATAATTAACATTGTAAACAGTGTCTAGAATTATAATGTGTGAACTTAGGAAAGGATAGTCATACTTAATGGAGATTTAATATAGTTGAATGATTTGCGGTTGTGTTCTTTATTTATATACCTACTAAGATCGGACAATTCGCTCCCTTCAGAAAGATTTAAAATGTCTTTGGCTCCTTCTAATGCGGTGATTGTCGGCGACGTTCGTTCGCACGTAAGTAGTATGTCCTGAACCTATAAATAGGTGGACTTAAAAGCCTCATTGGTACAGACACACAGACACACCATCGCGACACATAATTCCGCATAATTTTTGTTTGAAACTACTTGGCACTTGCAAACACCAAAATATTATAGTTTACGATGACAAGTTGACAACGAATCACTTAGCGGGCTGTCAAAAATGGTTGCAAACTATAATCGTAAACACTAAGGATATCGTCACTTCTTCGACCAAGATTGATAAAATACCGGTAACAACCGATAAATTTGAGTGTCGAGACTACCAAATATCGTTACATCTGAATTGTTAGGACTTATCAACCGAAAACGATTGCTAAGCAGTTTGCGTCATGTCGAGACTGCAGGCCCAGGCCCGGGTCGACGGCGCGTTGTGTTCCACGCGCGCCTCAAAGAGATGTCAGCACCAATGACGGGGTTTGCTAGGACCGATGCCTGCTAGGGTTGCGGAAAAGTCCAAGAGGGTTACCGTGGCCCCTGGCACAGGCAACTGAAGGAACACGGGTGGGTTTTAGTCAGTAAGAGTCTGACACGCCCTCCTGCTCTGCCCAGAGCGGGAGAAGTTATTTGATGATTTCCCACCCACAAAAAAAAAAAAAAAAAAAAGGATTCGTCACTTGATACGATGTTGTATACAGCATTTGAGGATCCTGCGTGGAATCTTTCGAGAGTTCTGACGCACCAAGTAACGCGAGCCGCTTTTTGCTCTTCACAGAGCGAATGCGGTATCCATCGGGAAAACAACTTTTTTACACAATTGTTTATGCAAGATTATTTGTATTTGACTCATGCCAATGTCTTAAGTTGCCTGAATTTCGCGGTATGTCACATGTCGATCTTCCTGAATCAGCTTACGCACAGCATCAACGTTTTCTTGAGTGACTGCAGTTTTTGGACGACCTTGACGGGGATCATCGCTGAGCTTGACACGTTTAAATTCAGCAAACCAGCGATAAATTGTGGTTTTGGATGGGGCTTCATCACCAAATGTAGAAATCATCCGGTCAATCGGCTGTTTTTGTGTTAAATCACTTCGAAAGTCATAATAAATCATCGCTCTTGAATTTTCTCGAGTCAATTCCATTTTCTCAACGACTAAACAAGTTTGACAAAACCTTGTGACAAGACCGAGAATCTTTTTTTAAATAAATGAATGGTATTCGATTTTTAAAACCAAGGAGTTTTCAATTAAAAAGATTTTAATATGACAGTAACAGTGGAAATAAAATATTCCATTCCCGATACTTTTAGTGCAGCCCTCGTACGACGTAATGAAACCGAACCATTTTTGAAGAAGCTGATAACTGGTGATGAAAAGTGGATCACGTACGGCAAGAACGTGCGAAAAAAGTCGTGGTCAAAAGCCGGTCAGGCTTCACAGACTGTGGCGAAACCCGGGTTAACTCGCAACAAGGTGATGCTGTGTGGTGGGATTGGAAGGGCATTATTCATTATGAGCTGTTACCACCAGGCAGGACCATCGATTCTGAACTTTACTGCGAATAACTGATGAGAGATTAAAGCAAGAAGTTGAGAGAAAAAGGCCGGAATTAATCAACAGAAGGGGTGTGGTTTTTCATCATGATAACGCTAGACCTCACACATCTTTAGCCACTCAGCAAAAATTAAGAGAGTTTGGCTGGGAGGTGTTAATGCATCCGCCGTATAGTCCTGACCTTGCACCTTCAGATTTCCATCTGTTTCGGTCTCTTCAGAATTCTTTAGGCAGTGTCAGGTTAACATCACGAGAGGACTGCCAAAACCACTTGTCGCGGTATTTTGATCAGAAGTCCCAAAATTTCTATAGCAATGGGATCATGTCCCTACCTACAAGATTACAAAAAGTTATCGAACAAAATGGTACCTACATACTTTAGTTAAATGTAAATAAACTATATTAAAAAATGTTTTAAATTTTCTTAAAAAATGCGAAGATACTTTTTCCCCAACCTATTAAATAGGTAAGTAAACTAAATTTTGAAATTTGAAATTCATTCACTCTTGGCGAAGTCCTGGGTAAATGTCTGGGGTAACTCCACTATGTAGTAAGTCAGGTTATTTTACGAATAAAAGTTATTATCATTCAGTATTATTTTTATTTCATTTCTAGGTGCAGACAATGTTTATCAATCTACCTGGTTTGCATTTGCACATTAGGAATTCCTTCTTGACAGAAATAAACCTAGAGCTGGAAGACAAAATACCGTAAGTACAATAATCTTTAAAGGTACACACATGTTTAAAACACAGAAGTATTTACAGAGCTTTCTATGGTAATGTTGTCACAGCGTAATCTATTGCTAACAGTACATAATACTTATTCCTTACAGAAAAAATGCAATTAACTCTAAAGGGTTTTCCAATAAGAGGTGTTATTTTGAATAGCCCGCTATTTCGGTAGGTGTCACTTTTGAAGCTGTAATTTTTTGACATTTGACAAGTAGAAACTACGCGATTAATAAAAATGGAACGATACACGCTTCAACAACGCATTGAAATTATAAAAATTCACTATAAAAATGATGAAAATTTGGCAGAGACGGTTCGTAAAACTCGAACATTTTTGGGTCGTCGTGAAGCACCTTGTCGGACCGCAATACAGAAATTGGTGGAAAAATTCGAACTGTTGGGACAACTTAGTGATGTAAAGAATAAAACCCGTGCACGGCGCTCAAGAACAGCCGATAATATTGCTGCTGTAGCCGAAAGTGTTGAAGAAAACCAAGGTTTGTCCATTCCTCGTCGTTCTTTGGATGCATTCCACAAACGTCATTACACCGTATTTTGCATAAAGATTTGGGTCTTAAGGCTTATAAAGTTCAGTTAACATAAGAACTCAAGCCGGCCGATCATCAACAACGCCGTGTCTTTGCTGATTGGGTCGTTGAAATGCATGAAAATGATCCGGAATTCCATCGAAAAATCATCTTGAGTGAAGAGGCCCATTTCCACCTCGGTGGCTTCGTCAACAAGCAAAACCTCGGCTCTCGGGCTCGGAAAACCCAAGAGTAATTGTTGAAAAGCCTCTCTATCCTCAACGTGTGACTGTTTGGTGCGGTTTATGGTCCGGCGGAGTCTTTGGACCTTACTTTTTCAAAAATTAGGCTGAAGTAACAATTACGGTGAATTAATTGTGCTATCGAGAGATGATTAATGATTTTTTATGGCCGGAATTGGATGGTATTGATCTGGAAAACGTTTACTTTCAACAAGACGGCGTTACGTGCCACACAAGCAACGACACCATTGATCTTTTACGGGAAAAGTTTCCGGACCGTGTTATCTCTCGAAGAGGTGATCACAATTGGCCACCGAGATCTTGTAATTTAACACCTTGCGATTTCTTCCTTTGGGGCCACGTGAAAGAGAAGGTCTACGCCAACCGCCCAGCGTCGATTCAAGACCTCAAAGATGAAATTTGTGAGGCTATCGAGGACATAGGGAAGCCACTTTGCGATTTGGATAGGGAAAATTTCATGAAAAGGATATGGTCCTGTAAGCGTGGTCATGGTGGTCATTTGCCTAATGTTATTTTCCACTATTAACGGCATACCTTCCTCTTTATAATGAAACAAACATCCGATCTTTTATATTAAAAAATTGCATTTTTCTTTGAATATCAAAATAACACCTCTTATTGGAAAACCCTGTTCTACATCCCATTTTGCCACGGTAACGATGCCACATTAACAGAATAGTCAGCAATTTGATCTCTCATAGTATGCGCTGTTAATTGTGATCTTCGAGCAACGACTGCTAATGGCAATAAGGAATTCATTTCGCTATTATCCCGCCTCCATCTTCCAGTTGTTATTATCCCATCCACCTCAGTATCAAATGTACCGGCTGGGGTATATAAATTCATAGAATTTGGGCTTTTGCGTAAAAAATTATGAAGAAGGCACACAGTCATCACTACCAATTGTGCCTTTTCCGGTTGAAGCAGCATTGGTTTTCTCAGAACTCGAAATATACTGGCCAGAATACCGAAAACGTTTTCTACAATACGTCGAGCCCTCGATAATCTGTAGTTAAATACACGTTTTCTTGATCCTTTGGGATGTGGGCCTGGATAAGGCTTCATGATTTGGTTGCTTAGAGGACATGCAGTATCTGCTACAAAGTGATATGGAATAACATAATTGGTCCCGTCCAGTTGTTTTGGAGGTGAAAGATTCAATTATTCGTTGTCAATTTTTTCCTTCAGTAATGAATCATTAAAAACACCACCATCGGAAATTCTGCCTTGAGTCCCAACGTCGACAAACAGAAAATTGTAGGAGGCATCTACTAGGGCCAACATAAAAATACTGAAAAACTCTTTGTAGTTAAAAAAATCCGATCCTGTATTAAATGGAGCCTGCAGTATGATATGTTTACCGTCCAATGCACCAATGACGTTGGGAAGGTTCCACATGTTCATAAACTCAGCGCTGACTTCTTTCCATTTCTCCGGTGTATTCGGTAACTGCAAGAAAAACAAAAACAAAAAGTATGATAAAACTAATATTAAAAACAAGTGTGAAATCGAAAACATGTGACAATCTTATAGGGGTGAATGCACACACGTATACGAACAACCTTTTCTATGGGGCCAAAATAAATGAAAACATCTGCTGTTGCATAGAAAACTCATTGACCTTGAGGCCAAACGCATCTCTGACTTTTGACGGGGGTCGAGGGTCTTGGCTTAACCGCCCGGACCGCGAGGAAGATCAACCTCTTTAAGAAAAATCGCCAAACCTCTAAGCGGCGGCGCACCGTGAGGGAGGTTGTAAGCTTGGCTGATGGGTAGCTTGATTCAGTCGCTAATGCGAACCACGTTAATTTTGAGTAAATATATAAAGTTCTTACTCCTGGGATCAAATATGGAAAAAGTTTAAAACAAAAACCAAACCGAGGAGGGGAGGAGTGGTGCGGGGTCGGAGTCCGACACCGCGCCAAGTGGCGCGAGAACGGGAGGCTCATTGAGCAACCCTACGCGGAGGAGTTGGCCGCTGAAACGAAGAAGAAGAAGAATATCAGGTTCTTCAGTAAGCGGCCAAGATCAGTGGACGGCCAGGGGTCGTCCTCTGACGGCGAGAGAGCCTCGGCTCGAAAAATCCCCACCGGTAGGCGGGGAGGGGGGGTCCAAGAGCGAGGCAGGGGTAGGGGGCTCAAAGCCCGGGAGGCAGCGGAGGAGCCCGCAAAGGAGGGGGTGACTGGTCGTGCAGTCGCTTCGGGGCCCTCAAGCGACGAGGCGAGCCTGTCAAGTGGCCCCGACAACAACGAGGCCTGTACAACCAGCCTCAAGGAGGTAGTGGAGGCTGAGGTTCGGAAGGTGACCCTGAAGAAGATCAAGTCGTCCAAAAGCAGGGCCGTGGTCGCGGCAACGGCCTCCATCATGGCGGCGGCGGTGGAGGCGGCCAAAATCGACGGGCCTTCGGGCGGCGAAGTGGCCGAACTGCGGGCGGAGGTCGCTCGCCTGACGGCCGGGAGGACCTGGTTGGCCTGAAGGCCACCGGCAGCGGGCAGGTGCAGGCGGAACAGGAGCCAAGCCAGCCCGTTCGGCCAAGCCAGCCCATTCCGGAGGAGAACCAGGTCATCAATCTGGTTCGGCAGGAGCTGGCGCCCTTCCAGGCGCGGTTCTCCGTCCTGAAGGGCATAGTCCTGCGCCCACCACTAGCGGGCAGGACGGCACCGGGGCCGAGGGTGGCTTCGTATGCGGCTGCTGCGGGAGCCGCCGCCCCTAAGCCCGGGCCGTTTGGCCGGGCCCAGCCGCCGGCCAAACCGGCGTCGGCCGGTGGAGCCCCGGCGCCGGCAACGCAGACGCGCCGGCCAGCAAAACACCAGCTGGGGCTCGGAATAGGAAGGGCAGGACGGCACGGGAGGCGCAAGCCCCAGAGCCTACTTCCCGGCCACAGGAATCTCCCACGACTGACGCCGGGTGGCAGGTGGTCGGGGAGAAAATGAAGGCGGCCAAGGCGGCCAGAAAAAAGGCGCAAAGGCGGCGCCGCAAGGACCGAGCCGTCGCGGCAAGGCTCCGCGCCCCAAAGACCGCGGCTGTAGTGATCACGCTACAGCCGGACGCGGTTAAGAGGGGCGTGACGTACCGTGACGTGCTCACCAAGGCGAGGGAGACGGTGGACCTCCAGGAGCTGGGGATCACCGAGGGCCTCCGGCACAGGGTGACCGCAACTGGCGCCCGCATGCTGGAGATCCCCGGTGTGACGAGTAGCCCCACCGCTGAGAAGCTAAGGGCGTCCGTCAATGCGGACGAGGCTCGAGTCTCCAGGCCCGTCAAGTGCGCAGACATGCGAGTCTTGGGCCTGGATGACTCCGTAACGGAGGGAGAGGTGGTGGCCGCCGTCGTCAGGACGGGCGGGTGTCTGGCCGACCAGGTGAAGGCGGGCACCATACGTCCGGACCCCGCGGGATGCGAACCGTAACGGTAAGCTGCCCCGTGACGGCGGCCAAAAAGATTGTGGAGGGCCGAAGGCTTCTGGTAGGCTAGGTTTCGGCGCAGGTTAAACTCCTGGAACCCAGACCTCTGAGGTGCTTCCGATGCCATGTGGGGCACCACGTTGGCGTCCAGTGCACCTCGGAGGTGGACCGCAGTACTCTGTGCTTCCGCTGCGGTCAGCCCGGACATAAGGCCGGCTCGTGCGAAGCCGCGCCGCACTGCGCAGCATGTGCGGGTGCTGGCAAGCCGGCCGATCACCGGGCGGGCAGTAAGTCCTGCGCTCTACCCGCCGGAACCAGGAGGAGAGGCAGGCCTTCCGCCGCCGTTGCCACAACCACCGTCACCGCGGCCAGTGCCACTGCCACCGTTGCCGCCGCCGCCACTGCCGCCACCCGGGAGGAGACTGAAATGGAGGAGTAACGGCTCCATTGAGACTCCTCCAGGCGAACATCAACCACTGCGCCTGCGCTCAGGACCTGTTGCTCCAGAGCATGGCGCAGTGTTCGATTATCATTGCCGTGGTCGCTGAGCCGTATTTTGTCCTGCCCAGGGATGACTGGGTTGAGGACCTGAGCGGCTCAGTGACCATAATTTCGTCGGCCGCCGCCGGCACCCCATCCCTCGAAGGTACCACGAAAGGACAGGGGTGCGTAGCAGCACGGTTCGGGGATATAGTAGTAGTGGGTGTGTACTTCTCTCCGAGCCGAACCTTCGCCGAGTTCCAGAACTCTTTAACAGAGTTAGGTGTCGTCGTCGCCGGGTACCATCGCTTCCCCGTGCTATTTCTCGGGGACTTCAACGCCAAAAATCCGGCTTGGGGTTCCCGTTACACTGATGTGCGGGGCAGGATGGTGGAGGACTGGGCTCTGGAGACAGGCCTGGTCGTCCTAAACCGGGGTTCTGTCCCCACGTGTGTGCGGATGCGGGGTGAGTCTGTGGTGGACATCTCGTTTGCCAGCCCCGCTCTGTCACAGCGTGTCATTGACTGGCGCGTCATGGAGGAGGTGGAGACCTACTCCGACCACCGGTATATCCGGTTCGACGTGTCCGCCCAGACCTCTAGCGCGCCGGTCCAACTGGCCCCGAGTGATCCGATGGACCGGGAGCTCCTCCTGGAAGCCTCGATCGTGCAGGCCTGGGTGTCATCACCGGACAGGCCTGCCGATATTGACGATGAGGCGGAGTGGTTCCGGAAGGCCATGTCCGAGATTTGCGACGTGGCAATGCCCCGAGTTTGTCCAGGAAGCGCCCGACGTCAGGTGTACTGGTGGTCGCAGGAGCTGGAGACGCTACGCAAGGCGTGCGTCGAAGTGCGACACTTGTACTCCAGGCACCGTTGGCTCCGCATCCGCCCTCCGGATGCGGAAGCGACGGAGGCGGAGCTGTACGAGGGATACAAAGCGGCGAAGACCGCCCTCCAAGAGGCTGTCCAGAGGCTGTCCAGCGTGCGAAATATACGGCCCGCGAGGAGTTGGTGGAGACTCTGAACGGAGATCCATGCCATGGGGGCGCCCTTACAAAATGGTGCAGAATAAACTCCGCACCTGGCCCCCCCCCGCTGACGCAGAGTCTCTGCCCCCAGCTGGTGGAGATGGTGAGCGCTCTGTTCCCTTCACGGGGGGAGCATACTCCCCCGCCCATGGCTCCGCCACTCACTACGGGGGACGCGGTGTCTCGGGGCGGAGTTGTCGTGGCGGTGTCACTCGAGATCGCCAACGCATTTAACACCCTGCCCTGGAGTTGCATTGGGGAGGCACTCCGGTATCACCGGGTGCCAACCTACCTCCGTCGAATAGTCGAGGCATATTTGACGAACAGAGCCGTCATCTACCCCGGTCACGACGGGGAGTGGAACCAGCGAGAGATGTCGTGCGGTGTCCCACATGGTGTGCTACGCTGACGACACGCTGGTCCTGGCGCAGGGGAGGTCGCATCAGGCGGCAGCCGACGCGATGACACGCGGGGTTGCGATAGTCGTGGAGAGGATCCGGCAGTTGGGTCTCGAGGTGGCTTTGCACAAGTCCGAGGCCATGTCTTTCCATGGGCCCCGGAACAGGCCACCACCGGGATCCCAACTAACGGTAGGAGGGGTTCACATCGGCGTCGAGTCCACGATGAAGTACTTCGGACTCGTGCTCGATAACCGATGGAACTTCGTGAAGCACTTCCGACGTTTGGCCCCCAAACTGGAACGGACTGGGGCTGCCCTCAAGCGGCTCCTGCCCAACCTGAGGGGTCCAATCACCTCATGCCGGAGGCTTTACGCGGGGGTCGTGCGGTCCATGGCTACATATGGGGCCCCGGTGTGGGCGCGTTCACTGCGGCGTAGAGCCGCCCATTATCTGAACGCGCCCCAAAAGGTGGTAGCCGTAAGGCTGATCCGGGGCTACCGCACGATCTCGGGCGAGGCGGCAAGCCTCCTTGCCGGACTGCCGCCGTGGGATCTGGAGGCGATAGTCCTCCCGCGCCTGTATGATTGGCGCGCGGAGGCACAACGGGGAAACCCCACTTCCGCGGCGAATCGCGGCGGAGCGGAAGGACCTCCAGCGCGATCTCATGGCGGCATGGAAAGAGCGACGGTCTCAACCCAGCGCAGGGCACGCCACGATAGCGGCGGTAAGACCCCTCTTTGAGGAGTGGCTAGAGAGGCGTCACGGCGTCCTCACCTACCGCCTGACGCAGGTCCTCACCGGACACGGATGTTTCAGGAGGTTCCTGCACATCATCAGGCGGGAGGAAACGCCCGGGTGTTATCACTGCGATGATCGCCCCGAGGACACGGTGGAGCATACGGTGGGGGCCTGCCCTGCATGGGCGGAGCACCGCCGTGCTTAATAGCTTAAAGTTAAAAATCACGCCTTCTGCAGTTACAATGAAAGGTTTTGGTGGTGCATACTCAAATTCTTTGGGAACAACTCATGTTGATGTTAAAATAGATAATATCGTGTTAAGTGGTTTTGTTGAACTAACTAGTAATAATCTAGCTGATATAGACTAATAATAATCGGCCAATCAATGATAAATCAGAGAAACATAAGCTTAGTTACTTCAGAGAACTATGTTAAGTTTGTGTGTAGTTTTGATTTAAATAATGAACTATGTCATATGCAGTTGAATGAAACAGATTTCATGTCAAAATTCCCTGTCTATTTAAAAAGCTATAGTGTAATACCACAACGAAGTTCCACTTTTGTACAAGTTTATGTCGATGTTAATCCTAACCATACTCTTCTTATGCGTTCTGTTTATTTTGAGCTAGGAAGTATGTCTTATGTTATTATAGGAGGACTTATAAGGTCGAGGGATTGTTTTTTAAAAGTAGTTAACATTGGCGATGTCATTATAGAGTGGCAACCAAATAGACTCGTACCGCACGCGGAATTAGTTGGTGTTATAAATAGTAGTACGCGTACGAATATAATGACAATTAATCAATCTACTGTTAGAGAATTACAATTATCTGATTTAGATGTAGGCGACTTAGAAGCCAATGATAGCATTCGATTGCATTCAGACACTTGTTTGCGGAAAATACCAAAGATTTAGGATGTTCCGATGTGCTGGAGATGCATATCCAGACAACAACCGTGTACGGAACCGCACATTACTTTTCATACTCACGCGCCGTGCATTCTGTGCACTCAGCATTTTGTACCTATTACTTAGCTAATTTGTGTAAGTACATTAAATCAATAAATCAGTGTTCAACGGACATTCGCTGTGGTCGGTTTTATTTCATCATCCCTATAGAATCGCCCCGGTATCATCACTAAGTGCAGGGATCCCCTACATTTACTTTGGTCCTTCGAGATTAGCATCAGGACCTCATCGCGGCACTTTGAGCTATCGCGCGCACAGCTCGGTGGCAATCTCACGCGAACGTCGTTCTGAGATCAAACCAGTGAGACACTCTTTTCACGCAATCATCCTAGACTTGAGTCACGTTTGGCTTAAGCATAGGTCAACAGCACAGTCGTGGTAAGCAAATCACGACGTGATATCATCATCATCAGGCTCCGTGGAGCTCATCATCAGGCGGCGCGAGGGTTCAGCGTCCGCAATCAGCATCGTCAGCACGTGGATCATCAGATTTACAAGTAAGACTGTTCCTTTTACCTACCAACATCATGGAAGATATTATTGCCCGTCAATCTGAAATCATCGCCAATTTCACTACCATCAAGGTTAACTTCAGCAAGGACTCGGATTCTCGTAAAACATCCGAGTACCTTAAGAAACGTTTAGACGCGATAGACAACCTCTGGGGAGAGTTCGAACAAAATCATAGGAAAATATCGGAGCATAAAGATGCGGCGGTCGACTATTTTCTTGACAACACGTATCAAAACGGCAAAGATCATTATCAAACTTTACGGAATCTCTTTTCGTCTTATGGTAAATCAAACAAATCAACTCAACCTGATGGCAAATTAGACGAACTAATATCACTGCAACGCACAAACTTTAGGGCATTTACTCGTCTGGTCAAAGGTATCAAGATTGATCAGATATCGGACAAATGGGAACTTGAGGATGAGCTCAGAAACATCCAAGCAAAGTGGGCAATGATCGATACGCAACATTTGCAAATCGATCATATCTTAGTAGGAGGTGACATATCATACGTCGAGGAGTTCAACAGTCATGAATTGGCCTACAAAAACATCAAAAGAGAGCTTCATAAGAAAATCTCATCAACATCTCATTTGGAAAGATCAACCCCGCACATTGACATACCGTCATTTAGCGGAAACTACACTCAATGGCCAACATTTTATGACTTGTTCACTGAGACAATTCATAACAACAACTCAATCACGAAAGCTCAGAAGATGCAGCACCTTAAGGGAAAACTAAAGGGTGAGGCAGAGCGTCTCATTCATCATCTCCACATATCATCGGATAACTACGACACAGCGTGGGATATCTTAATACATCGGTACAATAACACTCAACTTCTTTTCACCAATCACATCGAAATCTTCCTAAACCAACCAAACATCCAAAAGCAAACATCATCAGACATCAAAAGTTTATATGATACCTCAACCGAATGTATTCACGCGATACACAATCTTGGTGTTGATACGAATACATGGGACCCGTTGGTGGTTCACCTGCTCTGCAAAAAACTGGACCCAGAAACATATGCTGGGTACAAAGAAGCACGCAAGAATCCTCGTGACCTACCAAAGTTGGAGGAGTTAATGTCATATCTTGAGAGTAAATTTACTGCTCTTGAGCCCATTAAAACCAACAAGGAATCCTCAGCATCAAGCAAACGGAACCCTAATCAATCGCATAATAAGCAAAACTATATTAAAGGTTTCGCAAATAAAAATTATCAGGCCATCATTACGCAAACTTCGAAATGCACCGTATGCAATTCAAATCATGCTCGCAATTTGCTGTCGTGCCAAAAATTTATGAAAATGTCATCGGAAGCACAATTGAAAACATTGTCGAAATCAAATATATGTCGAAATTGTTTATTTAGTCACGATGGCAATAAATGCACATCTACGAAACGTTGCAAAACCTGCCAAGGTGATCATCATACGGTACTCCATGAAGCGTGTGTTTCATCATCAAAATCAACTTCTCAAGCAACTTCATCATCGTCGTCGTCAATGACCGCTTCGTCATCAAAATCATCAAACGGCCACCCTAACGTTAATCATGTCGCAGGGGATGACGAAGAGTTATTGTTAACCACGCTGTCAATCTGTGTCAGGTGTACTGACGGCAGCTACGTGACCCTTAGAGCACTTCTAGACCAGGGCTCACAAATATCATTAATATCGGAAAACGCTGTTCAGCGACTAGGGTTGCAGCGTCAACGTTACAACGCATCAGTATCAGGGATAGGTGCCGGTACTAAGCAAAGCAAAGGACGGGTATCAATCGACTGTCAATCAATCTATGGTGACTATCATTTTACTACAGAAGCACTAGTTCTGTCTAAAGTCGCTAACTGCTTGCCAGGTGCACCATTCAAAAAACAAACATGGCCTCATATTCAGCATCTTCAATTGGCAGATCCGGAATACAACGTGTCCAAACCAATAGATATTCTCTTAGATGTCAGTATCTATTCTCAAATCATCATGGAAGGTCTCATCAAAGGACCAGCGCAGGCTCCGATTGCACAACAGACCGCACTCGGATGGATCCTGTCTGGCAATGTTCGCACATTTAACTGTCATATCGCAACAAATGATATCTCAGATTTTTCAAAATATTGGGAGATAGAGGACGTTGAAACATCATCATCATCAACCCTAACCAGTGAGGAGCAGTACTGTGAAGAGTTTTATCAGCAGGCTACTCGTCGTTTGGCTTCTGGTAGATACGAGGTTGGCATACCTATGAAACCCGAATATGAAAATCAGCTGGGGACATCTAAATCAAAGGCTATTGCACAATTCAAACAGTTAGAAAGCAAAATGTGTAATAACGAATCATTTGCAGAAAATTATAAAACATTTATGTGTGAATATCAACAACTAGGTCACATGTGTACAGCAAATAATGTCGACGAATCAAACCGTGCCTTCTTTTTACCACATCATGGCGTAATGAAATTAGACTCGACAACAACAAAACTTAGAGTCGTTTTCAATGCGTCGGCGAAATCATCATCAGGAAAAAGCCTAAATGACCTCATGTGCTGCGGACCAAATCTTCAAAAAGACCTCATGACACTCATTTTATCCTGGAGAACATATACATACGTTATCACGGCAGACATAGAGAAAATGTTTCGCCAAATATTTATCAGGCAATCGGACCGCCATCTTCAATCAATCATTTGGCGGCAATCATCTCAAGAAGTACTCAACGAATATCATCTTACAACAATAACGTACGGTACTAAGGCCGCTCCTTACTTAGCGATGCGAACGCTAATACAGTTGGCAATAGACGATGCCAACAAGTATCCTTTAGCAGCGTCAGCCTTAAGTCAATCATTTTATATGGATGATCTGTTTAGTGGAGCAAATACCATTCATCAAGCGAAAGAGCTTCAGCATCAACTCATTGAGATGCTGAAGGGAGCTGGTATGAACCTAAGGAAATGGTCTAGTAACGTACCTGACCTACTGGTAGATTTATCACCAGATCAACTCAACAACCCCTTAGACTTCAAGTGCTCGGAAACAAGAAAAACACTTGGGACTAAGATGGACCTCATCAACAGATAGCTTTAGCTTTCAAAATCAATTACATTCTCACGACAAACGCGTCACAAAGAGATAGTTACTTTCGGAAATCTCGAAGATATTCGACCCCTTAGGCTGGCTGTCACCATTATCAATCAGAGCAAAACTGCTTTTTCAAAATGCATGGTCATTACATTTATCATGGGACGAAGAAGTTCCACAACCGATTCAAGATGACTGGGCTCAAATCAAGAATGATTTCAATATCATAGATCAATTTATTATACCACGCTATCTCGGCAACACAAACCAAACATATCAACTTCATGGATTTTGTGACGCATCCGACAAAGCATACGCATGTGTTGTGTATGTAGTAGCAAACGACAATAAGGGCGAGCGCAAATCAACGCTCGCTGTAGCAAAAACAAAGTTGGCACCTCTGGCAAAAAAGGTATCATTACCACGACTAGAGCTATGCGGTGCGCTACTACTATCTGAACTTATCAAGAAAGTCAGGGAATCATTATCAAATCAAGACGTGGAGATTTACGCCTGGACAGACTCGATGATAGTTTTAGGGTGGATTCAAGGCGACGTGAAAAGGTGGAAACCATTTGTGGCAAACAGAATCAACAAAATCACTAATATCATTCCATCATCAAGTTGGCATCATGTGAGATCCGAAGAGAATGCAGCTGATTGCGCTACTCGGGGTCTGACTTCACGGAAGTTATCAAGCCATCCGTTGTGGTGGCAGGGTCCGAAATGGATAACCAATTTCGAACAAAGCACCCTTCCTATCACCTCATATCAATCACCAGATTTGGAGACCAAGAAACCTTGTGTAAACACAGTTATACATCAAAATCATATTTCACTAATTGACGAGTTATTACAGAACTACAGCCCCTTAACTCGCATTGTAAGAATCGTCGCTTGGATATCACGTTTCATTACGCAATCACGAGGTAAACACACGTCCAAATCATATGTTTTAACGTCATCAGAAATGGACAATGCATTGAATAATATTATAAAAGATGACCAATTAAAACAATTTCATGAAGATATTTTGTTTATCAATCAAAAGGGACAGGTGCATCCTAGAAGCAAAATATCATGTCTTAACCCGTTCATAGATGAGCACGGTATCCTTAGAGTGGGTGGACGACTGAAAAACGCACGCATCAACGACTCATCAAAGCATCCTATCATATTATCAAGCCATAGTCGTCTCACAGATTTAATCATTGATCAAGCTCATATTACCACGTTACATGGAGGCCCGCGACTGACACTTTCATACATCAGAGACAAGTATTGGATCGTCAGTGGAATCCGTACCGTCAAAAGGAAGCTGAGATCATGCGTTAAGTGTCAGCGTTTTACTCAAACACAGTATCAACAAATCATGGCTGATCTTCCACAACCACGAGTCTCCCCATCACGACCCTTCTCTCACACGGGTGTCGATTTCACCGGACACGTCGAGTTGAAGGCTAATAAGGGACGTGGAATCAAAACTGTTAAGGGCTATATTGCTGTGTTTGTTTGTTTATCTACCAAGGCTGTTCATCTAGAGCTAGTGTCTGATCTCAGTACGCCAGCATTTCTAGCAGCCTTTCGTAGGTTCTCGGCCCGACGTGGAACACCAAGTCACGTTTACAGTGACAATGGCACGAATTTCGTAGGTGCCAACCGTATCATAAAGAAGGAGTATCAGGATATAATAGCCACAATCAACACCGATTTCTTCAATAACATCAATGAGATGAACATAAAGTGGCACTTCAACGCTCCTGCATGGCCAAGTGCAGGTGGTCTTTGGGAGGCTGCGGTGAAAAGCCTCAAGTATCATCTGAAGCGCATCATCGGAGATCAGAAACTCACTTATGAGGAGTTTACTACCCTCCTATATCAAATCGAGGCATGTCTGAACTCAAGACCTCTCTGTCAGTTGACGGAGAGCCCTGAAGACGACGTTCTTACGCCAGGTCACTTCTTGATTGGCGGCCCGCTTCTATCTAGACCACAGACTGATCCAGATCACATAAGCCACACAACACGGTGGCAACTCATTCAATCAATGAACAAACAACTTTGGAAAAGGTGGTCAAGCGAGTATCTACAGCAACTGCAGGCCAGATCAAAATGGCGTAAGCCAAGTAGGAATTTCGAAGTCGATGATGTCGTTCTTATCAAGGAAGAAAACTTGCCACCCGGCAAGTGGGCGCTAGGACGTATTCAAGCAGTTCATCCTGGAAGGGATGGCTATGTAAGGGTAGTCAGCTTAAAAACCAAGAATCACATCATTCAACGTCCTGTCACCAGACTTGTGTTGTTACCAGTAAACGAGGATACAACACAATATCAAAATGTTTATCATCAAAACAAATCTGACGAGCAAAGCAAGAGAAAGAGACTTCCTCGCAACAACGTTTCATTGAAGAATCTATTCACCAGCTTCCTATTACTATTTTTCATGTTACTATCATCTACTTCAGCGGAAAATATACCCAATCCAGAATCATATAATCTGACATCATTAGATCAGAATCAAGCCATTTACTTCGACAGAATATCCAATCTTCAGTACATCCAGGACGAATGGCGTCTAGTTGTCTACTACAATATGACGACCTACTGGAAAGGCTTAGCTGACATCAAGAGTTACGTCAATCATATCAAGTCATTGTGCATAACACAGTCAAGTAAACAATATCAGAGCATCATTCATCAATTAGAGCACGAAATAAGCGACATTGAACATTATGATATGTTACTTAAATATCAAAGCCCGAAGAGGCTGAAAAGAGGCCTAGTAAATGGTGTGGGTTATATTGCCAGCTCGTTATTCGGTGTACTAGACGAAAGGTTCGCAGAGCAATATAAGGGTGACATCGAAAAAATCAGTCATAATGAAGCACATTTACAAACACTTATAAAAAATCAAACAAGCATCTTAGAATCAGAGTTTAACATCGTACGCCGTAACGAGGATATCAAGAATAAACAATTTTCATTTATCAAACAACATCTACAAAATATAACATCTGAGGTGAACAAGGTACGTTTCGCAAATGAAGATGGCCTTTACATCACCTCATCATCACTAGCAGCATCAATCATTCTTTCAAATATTCGTTGGATTCAGCAAACGCTGATCGGTACTGTAACAGATATCTCACACGGACGCATTGACAGCCATTTGCTGTCACCGGAGCAACTATCGTATCAGCTGAGCACTATCTCCAGTCGACTGAATGGTAAACTTACGATACCTGTGGACTTGAGGAATGTCAAGGATTTGTACCGTTTGCTAAAGGTGTCGGCTAGAGTCTTCTCTAATTACTTAATCATTGAGATCAAGGTTCCACTCCTAAGCAACGAATTATTTGAGTTGAATAAAATCATATCTATTTCGCAAAAGAGAGGAGCACAATATTATCAACTCATTCCATCAGTACCGCTCATAGCCTACAATTTGCGCAAGGATACAGCATTTCTACTATCAGAAGAAGACCTACAAACATGTACCCACGTCCCCAACGATATCTTGTTATGCACACTAAACTTGCCCATCTACAATCTAAACATGCAGCAATCAATCTGCGAGATGAAAATATTAAATAAAAAACAATTATGCCACTCCGTAAAATCGTCATGTAACGAGCAATGGATCAAATTGCACAGGCCGAACAGCTGGTTGTATACATGTTGTTCGGAATGCCAAACTCGCATTATTTGCGCCAACGGAATCACAATGGTGAACCTTGTCGGCAACGGGATTATTACCCTAGGTCAAGGTTGCACATTGAAAGGAGAGACCTTTAGTATTTATGCTCATAACAATTTCATCAATCATGTAAATATTCATCATCACATCGAAGTCCCAGAGGTGTCCGTACTAAACAAAATCATGAAAACGTCTGCGCCAGAGAACTTCAGTGAGGCTGAAGATCATCATCTCATTTGGAATAAATTAAGGGCTCAGATTGACGAGGTAAAGGAACAGTCAACTACAGATCTGAGTATTCACGATATTCATCACTACACTGTGTCGTACATCAGTGTAGCATCGGTAATCATCTTGTTTGGCGTCGTCGTGTACCTCATCAGAAGACAACGCAGTACGGGCAGGGCGCCACCGTCGCCGGCCCCCCAGGGCCAGGAGGCTCTCGGGGCGGGGCCGGCGACGGTCACACCGGCGTCGAGTGCAGCGGCGTCAGTGCAAAAGTGTAGTGAAGTGTTCACGATCAGTGGTGTAGACAGGGCTACCTCGCCCATGTGTATCGTAGAATAGTCGTGTTAGTTAGTTTAAACACATTTGTATCATTAGCAATTTATATAACTTATCAGTTTACTATTCTATATCATTGTAAACTTTAGCTTGTTTCTTACCTTAATTATCTGTTAATCTATCATGTCAGTTGTCTCATTTGGGCGGGCAGGATGTACGGAACCGCACATTACTTTTCATACTCACGCGCCGTGCATTCTGTGCACTCAGCATTTTGTACCTATTACTTAGCTAATTTGTGTAAGTACATTAAATCAATAAATCAGTGTTCAACGGACATTCGCTGTGGTCGGTTTTATTTCATCATCCCTATAGAATCGCCCCGGTATCATCACTAAGTGCAGGGATCCCCTACAAACCGAGCAACCTGTTTACTGCAAACCTTATCGACTTTCTTATAAGGAAAATGAGATTGTTAAAGAAAAAGTTCAGGATCTTATTGATGCAGGTGTTGTAAGGGAATCTATGTATGACTATGCAAGTCCAGTAGTTCTTGTAAAGAAAAAAGGTGGTGATTATAGATTATGCATAGATTACAGAGCACTCAATGCGCGCACTATCAAAGACCGTTATCCGTTGCCTCATATACAACGTGTTGTTTTGCATCCTCGTCAAATTTCAGGAGGCTGTTATGAAAGACATAAATAATCAAATAAAATTACGATCCTGCTCAATAATTAATACCACCTCGAATTTGACGAGGATGCAAAACAACACCTTGTAGATGACCAGGTAACTCGTTTGTCTGGAAAATCTTTATTCACTACTTTAGACCTTGCACAAGGCTATTACCAAGTTAGAATAGCTGAAGACTCCGTTCACAAAACTGCGTTTATAACTCCTTCAGGCCATTATGAGTTTTTGAAAATGCCGTTTGGTCTAGCCAATGCACCGGCGGTGTTCTCACGTCCCATCAAAGTAGTTTTGAGTAGACTGGGCAATGACGTAGCTTCATATTTAGATGACGTGATGATACCGATAATCTCGGTCGATGACGGACTCAGATTATTGGGCGATGCCCTGCAATTTTTGTCAGCAGCCAATTTAAACGTCAATTTAAGTAAATGTTCGTTTTAAAAAAAAAGCGTAAATTATTTGGGATATGAGATTACCGCAGGTACAATACAACCAGGACAAGCTAAAATTTGCTGCGTAGCTGAATACAAAAATAGATAGCTAGACCCCTCACACATTTAACAAAAAAAGATGTAGAATGGACTTGGGGTTCCACTCAGGAAACTGCTTTTCAGACTTTAAAAGAACGTCTCATTGAAAGACCGGTTTTAGGCATTTACGACAGAAATGCACGTACTGAGCTCCATACCGACACCAGTAAGCTAGGACTAGGCGGTATACTCTTGCAAAACCAAACGGATGGTGTTCTGAAACCGATTGCGTATTTTAGTAGGGTCACAAGTAAGGAAGAACAATTTTATCATAGCTATGAGTTGGAGACATTAGCAGTCGTAGAATCTCTCAAACGATTTCGAATTTATCTCGTAGTTTCCTGTGACAGTAGTGACAGATTGTGCCGCGTTGCGAACTACCTTAGTTAAAAAAGACCTGATTCCTCGCATAGCCCGCTGGTGGCTTTCAATCCAAGACTACGATCTGCAAATCGAGTATCGATCTGGTGAACGTATGAGACACGTCGATGCTTTGAGTAGGAATCCAGTTCAGAAACAAGTTTTATTAATTGCCGATTCCGACTGGCTGGTTACGTTACAGTTACAGGACGAAAACATTCAGTCGATCCTGACCCAGTTGCATAATGGCACAAACAATAATGACATAATCAGTAATTATGTAGTAAAAGACGACCTTCTCATTAGACAAACGATCAACGGACATCGTTTTGTTATACCAAAATTAGCCAAATGGGGCTTACTACAAAAATTCTATGATCAAATAGGACATGTTGGCTTTGATAAGTGTGAAAAGACCATTAAAGCACAATTTTGGTTTGAGGGCATGACTAGGTTTATTCGTAAATATATCAAATGTTGTCTCCGATGTGCTTACGGAAAAGGGGATCATGGTAAATTGCAAGGAGAGCTACATCCAATTCAAAAGGCGGCTGTTCCCATGCACACATTACATGTTGACCATTTAGGTCCGTTCGTTAAGACTCGTAAAGGAAACTCTTATGTACTCGTTGTCATAGACTCGTTTACAAAATTTGTATTTTCTAAACCTTGTAAAAGCTCGAGCTAAGCTAGTGTTGTTATTGGTTATTTTCACACACATCGCTACGCATCCTCGCTCATTTCTTGTGGAAACGCAGCCTAACGGGTCCAATCCAATCTAGTCTGTATCTGAACTGTCTGGTTAACTGGCCTGCGTTGGAGGAGAGGCCGAACCGATTCATGGCCAATGACGCCCCAGGCGCGTCATGAGCAAATATCACGGGAGGCCATTGACGCACCTGGCGCGTCAAATCGAACTGACATAGATACAGATTTTAAAAATTGAGATAAAGAGAACTACCACTTTTTATCCTAAATTAAACATTGAAGTTGACAATACCCTTGGCCATTAATTTAGAATACATATTTTATAAGTCAGGGATAGCAAACCTTTGTTAACAGTTTGCAAACTTAAACGGGGTGGAAGGGACACGGAAAATTTGAATTTCGCGGTCTACCCTGGCGGCTCCACCTTAAAATATACCTTTATTTCTTCATTTTGCGTCTACAAAATACACAATTTTTTATTTTTTTATTTCTAGAATAGTTTTGATTAAAAAAAAATATCCAAGATAAAAACGACGGTCCCTACGTATAATCAACTAAGTGGTGTAGATACGTGATTTGTGTTTTTTTGTTCCGTGACATTCAGACAAACATACACTATCGTCCAGTTCAATAAAAAAATCAAAAAGTTGGCAAATTGACCTTTAAATACACACACGACATTTCCCATAACTACGAAATTGACTAAAACTTCCGACGTAGAACAACAATACTGGTAATCCAGTCGATTTACGTGGGACAATACAATGTAACCCCGCGCGCCTCCCCCGCAACTGCCACTTGCGAGACAAGCGTTCGCGCCGGCCTTGGAGACGGTTACGTTAATGTTCTGCTGCGTGAATGTAAATTATTTTAAGTTAAAAGTATGCCTCGAAAGGAAAGTGTCACCAAAAACAGAAAGAAACCAGTGACGTGTGTAAAAAATAAAAATGTTTCCAACTAAACTCCAACAGGTAAGCGAATTTTGATATTATTTTTAATCATATGTATTTTTATTTAAGTTTATACTTAATATTAAGCTTTTACAAATCGATAATTACTTACATGTTCCATTTTTGCATTGATCAAACCAATTTTGCATAATTCCAACGTACTAGTCTGTATTTGGTAGTTAGGTTATTTTAAGTCGGAGCATTTAAAAGTATAGTGTAGTGAGTGGTAGATAAGAGATTCTACGCCGGAAAATAAAACCAGATTTTATACATAACTACTACTTACAACATTTTACGTCGGAAATGTTATTCCAATGATAATTTGAAAAATAAGGACATGGCTCGTAGTCTCAAAAATGAGGATAAACTTTCTGCTATCAACTCACCTAGTACAACCATAACTGCAGCGTTTGACTTTCAAAAGGTACACTCTTCTCCTCATGCAGAAACAAGCATATTATACTATAAAAGAAAATTAAATATTTTTAATTATACTATTTTCGAGATGGGTCAGAAAGTTGGAACATGTTAAATGTGGCATGAGGGCACTGCCAAACGAGGCGCGAATGAGGTGGCTAGTTGTGTCTACGATTTTAAACTACTCAAAACAAAATAGGGCCCACCTCGAATCAGTCACTATTTTGGTCAAAATAAAGTTATCTAAGTAGTTGTTGACAAAGTTATGCATTGAACCGTCAAGCTGACATGTTTAGGAACCCTTATCAATGTTTATTTCGACAACATTCATATTGGTTTCAAGAGGGTAGCTAAAAAAGTGAAGTACTCGAAAAAATCGTCGAATGCACAAATTCTCAGTCACTTAAGTTTTCAGTCTACACTAAACAGTGTTGTGGAATACTCACGTTTTTAACAATTTTGTTTGGTTTCTGTGTTAGTTGTGATCACTATGCCTGGTCCTCGCTGTCATATGGACATGGAAACCGCTGCAAGAGCAGTATCCTTGCTTCAAGAGGGACAGTCTCAGAGGTCTGTGGCTTTCCACCTCGGTGTTTCGCGACGAGCAATCCGAAATGATTGGGAACGGTATCAGGAGACCGGAAGTGTAGCTAGGAGACCTGGCACAGGAAGAGTTAGGGCTACGACTACCCAGGAAGACCGATATCTAAGGTTAACCGCACGACGGGAGCGTACTGTTACCGCTCGGACCTTACAAACTCGACTACGGCAATCCACAGGGACGAGAGTCAGCGACCAAACCATTCGGAATCGGCTTCACGAAGATGGACAACGCTCTAGAGTACGCGCTATTCGACTGAAACTAACGAGGGCTCATCGTGCAGCAAGATTAAGGTACGCCCGGGAACATTTGGAATGGACCATGGATAACTGGAGGAATGTGCTTTTTACGGACGAGTCTAAAGTGAAGTTTTACAGTGATGACAGACGGATACGCGTGTGGAGAAGAGAAGGGGAACGTTTTTCTGAACCATGCGTCCATGGAACAGACCGATGGAGGGGTCCCAGTGTTATGGTATGGGGTGGAATTAGCTTACACGGCAAAACAGAGCTGGTAATTCTCAATGAAGGTACCGTAACCGCTGCCAGTTACATCGAGCGAGTAATCCGGCCACATGTCATCCCGTTTTCACAAAGAGTGGGCAATAATTTTGTCTTTATGCATGACAACGCTCGCGCACACACAGCCCGCACCACACAAAGAGCCCTTTCTGAAGCCAATATCACCGTTTTGCCATGGCCAGCCATGAGTCCCGACCTCAACCCAATAGAGCATTTATGGGATCAACTCAAAAGAAGCCTGAAAGAAAACTACAGTGATGTTAACAGCCAGCAGGAGCTCATTAACGCCCTGAAAGTCTGTTGGGAACAAATACCGCATACAAACGTGACTCACTTGATTGAAAGTGTACCAGATAGGCTCAGAGAGTGCATACGGAGCAGAGGAGGACCCACTCGTTATTAAAAAATAACAAGCACCATAATTTTTTTCAGAAGACGTGTGCTTTACAAGATCATGTTGATCCTTTATTTTGTGTAATTTTTCCTAAAAACTGTTATTTGTGTTTTTATTAAAGGAAATAAACAAATGATTCCATTGTTTATTTTTACACTATTCCTGAATGCCCACTTGACACTTGTACATTCATAAAAACTGAACAATTACGTTCAATTTTAAGTTAAGGCAAAAAAACATGGTGGGCCCTATTTAGTTTTGAGTAGTTTATTAAGAATCAATCCTTAAAAGGCATACAAACCATAAACTTATACTCAGATAATTGCGGAGGGCAAAATAGAAACAGAATTGTTTTTATGATGTATCTAATTGCTGCCAAAGAATTTAAGGTAAATATCACACATAGATTTTTAGAAAAAGGCCACACTCAAAACGAAAATGACAACATCCATGCTCTAATAGAGTGATGTGATGAATAAGGAAATATATATAGACCAGGGTCGATAATTTTTGAGACCAAAAAAAATTATAGTAGGATGAAACCCATTGGAAGAGGTAGAGAATATAACAAACACGGAAGGAAAAATAAATTACGGGCGATCTGAGCTCGGGAAGGGGGAGGGGGTAAGTCTTTAAGGGTAAAAAACGGTTAATCTCGATTACCGGTGAAACTGCAAGTCTTATGATAAAAAGTTAAATGGCAAAGTTGTAGGTAATAAAAAGATCTACAACTTTTGTATCGACACTTTTTTCACATAACCTCAAAATTTATGTGAAAAATTCGAATAACCGAGTTTTTGGTTTTTTATTTTTATCTTTTGCAAAAAAAAATCTTTTTTCACGAAATTTAGTGAAAACTTACCTTTGGTGTCCCACACATACAGTAATTTTTTTGATTTATAATATTAATTTTTTCACCTTATTTTGACTTAATATCGAAAAAGCACCCTAATTTTCAATCGAAAATTCTCACGTCAAAATATCTGCTTTTTAAAAAAAGTTGGTGTTTTTTTTCGTTGAAATCTCTACTTTCTGATGGTATAAAAAAAATATACATTACTATGGTAAATGTTCTCAGAAAATGCAAATAATGAAAAAAACTCGAATCCGAAAATCTTTTTTTTCAAGTTCGATGAATAAAAGCTGACGTCAAAGTCTCAAATTTTTTGTATTATTATCGATTCTTTTCTTGCTAGACCCCACTAAACGATTCAAAGCTGATTTTTTTTATTTCATAGACTTACTTATCATCTGCCTTATTGCAGATTATACAAACAGATTCATCCATACTGATAATCTGAAAAGACAAAATTAAATTAATAAAGCCTTTACAGTTTTATCATGAGTATAACTAAATTTGTTTGTGCAAAATAAACGAAATTATTATTAAACGAAATTTTCTACTAAAACATCATTCGATTTGAATTTTTTAGGTTATGCTAGGTTAAACATACTATTTATGAAAGAAAATATTACTATTTTTATATTAGAGCTGATTGGTACAGATTAAAATATAGGTAGTATTTACCTTGCTATGAAGATTCCTCAAGTTTATTTTAAAGTTAATTTGTCACGATTCTCTTCAAGTACTTTAGCCAGCACGTGTTTTTTTTTACGAACGATGTTATTCACTGCTCTGTATCTCGAATACTGGCTAACAGTTTTTACAGCTGCTACGAAATAAAAGGTAGTAAGCCACATACTATGGAGACTGTACACTGTATGTAGTATGTGTATAATCTCTATACCCCATACCTTCCTAGCCCCTTCCCCTCTTCTCTATGAAATAACTTTTGACGGGCTAACATTTTCCGAAGGTCACTCAGGTATATAACTAATCTTAAAATATAAATAAATAGGTCTCTACGCATATAATTTAAAGAAGATTCGAAAACATTCTCAAAATATTGTAGATGTCTTATTAAATATTAACTTTATTAACTTATTTGGTTGTTCATTATAGTAGTATATTTCGATTGGAATTTTTTTGTATATCAATATAACATGAAATCTTACGTTTTTCTAGTAATTAAAGTGTAAATTTTAATAAATAGCTCAAAATTATACATAATAATTCAAAAAAAAAAATTCGGATTCGAGTTTTTTTCATTTTCTGAGAACATTTACCATAGTAATGTATATTTTTTTTATACCATCAGAAACTAGAGATTTCAACGAAAAAAAACACCAACTTTTTTAAAAAAGCAGATATTTTGACGTGAGAATTTTCGATTGAAAATTTGGGTGCTTTTTCGATATTAAGTCAAAATAAGGTGAAAAAATGAATATTATAAATCAAAAAAATTACTGTATGTTTGGGACATACAAAAGGTAAGTTTTCACCAAATTTCGTGAAAAAATATTTTTTTTTGCAAAAGATGAAAATAAAAAACCAAAAACTCGGTTATTCGAATTTTTCACATAAATTTTGAGGTTATGTGAAAAAAGTGTCGATACAAAAGTTGTAGATCTTTTTATTACCTACAACTTTGCCATTTAACTTTTTTTCATAAGACTTGCAGTTTTACCGGAAATCGAGATTAGCCGTTTTTTACCCTTAAAAACTCACCCCCTCCCCCTTCCCGACCTCAGATCACCCGTAATTTATTTTTCCTTTCGTTTTTGTTATATTCTCTACCTCTTCCAATGGGTTTCATCCTACTATAATATTTTTTGGTCTCAAAAATTATCAACCCTGGTCTATACATCGAAGGAATATTTTTTTTAGATTTTTATGGGATTATAAAAAATAACAGTAGAATAATTTTCCTGACGTCACATCGGGCCACATACCACACAGCGATCGCAGGCATCCCCTCTGCCTCGAACACTCGTTCACCGACACCTTGAGCGTGCACACACAATCGGTCGTCTCCATTATATGTAATCAGAATCCAAAAATACAGTACTTGTTATAATATGGTAGTCGTTTTATTACCAAGTCAAGACCACCAGCAGCACATCTGGAGCTCGACACTCAACAATAATTTTAATATCATTTAATAAAAAAAAAACAATACTAATCAAATGGTAGAAAAAAAGATGAATAAAAAAAAAGTAAATCGATATGTATATGAGTTAAGCTGAGCAGAAAAAAAAATTCGGCTATGTCCTTCATAGAAATGACCCCGTCCCGGACGGCGTCAGCCATTGCGCGGTTGCCTTCCCCCAAACACCTAATAGCGGCCGCCATGTCTTTTTGCGCCTGAGCAGCGATGACGTTTACCTGCGCTTGCTTTTCTTCTAGCGCCAACCGCCTCTCCTCGATCCTCAAAAAACTCTCAGAGGGATGTAAATTGAGACCTCCTTTGAGATGGTGGCTGACGACTAGGTTCTCGTACTATATCTAAAAGAAGTAAAAGTAGGTATATCCAAATACACTCACCTCTGTCACCTCTATTAAAATTATCATTGTAAGAACGTGAATAAATAAAGAGGAAATAATATAGGTACTTACTGGTAGTGACATGGGAACTAGATTGCCGTGTGGGAGAAGGAGCCAATTCCGGTCCGGATTGGTGGGGCGACTGTGAGTTCTATAGAACAAAAACGCTATAAGTAGGTATTTATGAACATAAACTGTATTAAGTGTGGTGTGGTGTTTACCGCAAATAAGCGTATTTTATTTATATTTTCTTTGTGTTGTTATAATACATACAACATTTCACTGTATATATGGGCCATAGATTGTTATTTTAATACGGAACATACTCGTGTTGTTGGATTCCTTGTATTTTCTCCTTCGTCACTGAACACGGGGCGTGGCGAAAGGGGACTAACAGGTTCCTAAAAATTAAATAATTAAATTGAGTTCTCTCAAAACCATTTTGAAAAGATTTATACATCGACAAGAGTTCATTTAATTGTCTACAATCTGGGTTCCATAATTTTGTATCAAAGTATTAGACACATAACATATTACATAAATTGGTTACTTAAATTGTAGCTAGATACACATTGATTCAGTATTAGGTAGGGAACAAATTGAAGACAATCGAATGAATTCTTGACGATTGTGGCTGACTGTATCTACTTACAATAAGTTAAAAAAATAGATGAAGCTAGCTACCTAAAACTATTATTATCTTTAAAATATTAGAATAGCGACTTTGATTAATAATAAGTGTACATATAAAACCGTAATAGGCGGACGTGCATGGCATGTTGGCATCTTGTGCCGGGGTATCATGACTACGCTGCAATTAAATTATTATAACATTTTAATAATGATTTCTGTGAAGTAAAAGCAACAGGACATACTGAAAAAATAAAAACCGAACCTACATTGACAATATGTGTTAGGATCGAAGGACTGGTGGGCGACACAATCGTGGCTGATGTGCGTTCAGAAGACTGCTGTAAATATAAAAGCATCTTCCAAATATCTTTTACTTAAAAATGTTAAGACAACGAGTGTACGACTAAATTATTTCTGTGAGCAACTTTGAAGTAGCACTCGCTCGGGTCGGTCACAGTTCTAACCTATTTCGCATAAACGATTTCCAAAGTAAGTATCTCATTATGTATGTATGTATATTATATTATGCCCTGTCGGCGAAGTGTCCTTTCGGCGAAGAGTCCCGTCGAAGTAAAGTCTTGTCGGTGTTCAGTCTGTCGGCGTAGTGTCTGTCGGCGTTTAGTCGTACACTTAAGACAACGAAGGTATGGGATTTCTATAGAAGCTACCTACTTATCACTACAAAAACTGATTTACAAAACATACTTGAATTATTTTAAGTCCCAAGTAGCGGTCACCAACAGCATAGCCTTCGCCGCCTAGAAGCTGGAGGACGCGCTCTTCGGTTTCCGTCAGTCCACGAATGTTTTCAACGCCCTCACCTGTCCTTCGCCGGGCAGCGGCACGTTCCGCCGCTTTTTTTTTTATTGACAATTTCTTATCGGTCCAATACTATTATGCATTACAAAGTAGGAATAGTCAGTGTTTGCCGTGATATTGAGCATTTTGTGAATGAGAAATAACATGACCATACATCATTGCAGCATCTACTTTCTTAATACAAATCACTACCTATGGCCTCTGTTGACGGTATCCAACGTCAAGCTCAAGCGGCTCAGCGTAGCTGATAACCCGTCAACAGAGTCCTATTGTTTTCTAGGCATGTAGGTAACCAGCAAAGCACTAAGCTTTATAACTTACTTTCATCCACTGTTTATTCGTTTTGGTGGCCCCCTCTAATCTATTAAGTCTGGGAGACACCCTCTCCCAGTATAGGGCAATTTTTTTTTTGCTCCCGCCGCTTTTAGGTGCCCACGTGCTACTTCGGGGCCTTGTTCTAGAAAATCCACCAACGCCCCTAGTTGACTCTCGGAGCCTTGAAGCGCGCGGGATGAGCTATAAACAACAAATTTTAGGTTTACGCCACTGCAATTACTTCTAGAAGAATTTATGTACGTCTTAGTACTTCAGCCTAAATCAGCCTATAATGTTCCCACTGCTGGGACACAGGCCTCATCTCAGTGAGAGGGAGTAGGCCGTAATCGACCACGTGGGCCCAATGCGGGTTGGTAGATGTCACATCCCAACCAGCAAAGTAGTCCTGGAATGCGATTTTATAATGCTATGTGGACTTATATAGCTCCGATGATGGTTTTGGTATATGCTACTGCGCTTTTAACAGCATTAATGAATGCCGTTTTTACTTCAGTACGATTAATCCTATAATTTGAACTTATATCGGTATATAGGATCGTATTTCGTGGCTCCTACTGGATTAAGAGTCCTATAAAAGCTAGGAACAAAACTAATTGCACTCAGGAGTAATTAATCCGGTAACTCAGACTTATATTATATACTAAAAACTCTCTGTCAAATAAATGATCAATCAGGTAGTATGCATTCGAAGTGCCCTTTCCAGATCCTCTGTTACATAACCCACGCATTTATTTTCGATATTCCTCTTTTAATATTGCATCGAAAGGTTTTTTTCAAAAGTATCGAAATCTTTTAAACTTTTTATTATTTTTATTGCGTCGTCATCCTGTCTTTGAATCGGCGATTTTGAAGACAGTCTTATGAACTCTTCAAATTGCGTCTGAAACTCAGAATGTTTTAATATTAATTTGTTTTGAAGTTCAAACAGAGCACTTTGATTATTAAGAATTGTTTTAACATCCTGTTTAATAGTCTGCACATCCGCTTGTATTTGCTGTATTTGTATATCTTGATTCAAGATCAAAATGCTTTGATTATCTATGTTTTCAGTGCCTAGGTTGATTTCTTCTGGGAAAGAGTTTGGTTCCTGATTTTGAACTATATTTAGGGCTGCAACATAACTGTCGTCTAGGGTTACGGTTTCTTGTTGAGGCATAGTAGCAGCACTGGCTTCTTCGTCATTATTCTGAAAAATAATTATGTAAATTCTGCATTAACGACAAAGGTGCAATAACTCAAATTCAACGGAGGTCATCGAGGTTTAGTGCCGGCAAAGCCGCGGGGCGGAAAGCTAGTACTTTCCTGAATAAACTGTAAATAAAGTACTACTGTAAAACTTACCTTTACCGACTCCTGCGCCATCTGATTAAAAGACTCGATAGTTGGAGATAGCTGTTTTGTTCGAAAACGCTCATTATCCGTCTCGGTGTCGGACCTATCACACATGGCGTCTATTTCAGATTCTGCGTCTTTAAAAGTTCTTAAATTTCTCCGTTTTACTATACAATTGATAGCTGTCCAAGTTGGGTCTGGATTACAGTTTTCTTGCCTTCTCAGTTTTTCTTGTTTATTTTTGGGCCAGAACAAATTACCATTCTTTTCCCATTGATCGGGTACAGACGTCAATCTCAGTCTACCTCTTTCCATTGTCTGCACTACTTTAAACGGCATTTTGATCGTAAAAATCTGAAAGTGAACATGGTATTAGATTAACGCGCTTGCATTTGACACCCCACACTATGATCTAAAAATAGTATATTATGCAATAAGTGAATGAAGGACGGATTTAAAGCGAGGGCCATTGATGAATCACGAGCAAGTGAAGGATTCTAACGAATGAATCACGACCGGCGAGTGATTCAAGTGTTAGAATCCTGAGCGACGCGAGTGATTCATGGCCCTCGATATAAATCCGTTTTATTCAAGAATTGCATACTATACTTTATACCATGACCACGAGAATAAGAAAGATTTAATCGAAAATAGACATTTAATGAAGAAAAAAGGAGGGTAAATACGTTCAGTTCCGGGAGCCCTCCTGGAGGTTTCACCTAGCGGAAGCCCTCGCGGAGGGCTCATTTTAAATGTAGATTTTTCTTAGCAAATACAGATTATAAACCGTGAAATAAAATCTGATGTATATTTTAACAACATTTATTAGTGTATGCGTTGGTTTTAGTTGGATTCAAAAAAAAAAAATCGGATTCGAGTTTTTTTCATTATTTGCATTTTCTGAGAACATTTACCATAGTAATGTATATTTTTTTTATACCATCAGAAACTAGAGATTTCAACGAAAAAAAAACACAACAACTTTTTTAAAAAAGCAGATATTTTGACGTGAGAATTTTCGATTGAAAATTAGGGTGCTTTTTCGATATTAAGTCAAAATAAGGTGAAAAAATGAATACTATAAATCAAAAAAATTACTGTATGTTTGGGACATACAAAGGTAAGTTTTCACCAAATTTCGTGAAAAAATATTTTTTTTTGCAAAAGATAAAAATAAAAAACCAAAAACTCGGTTATTCGAATTTTTCACATAAATTTCGAGGTTATGTGAAAAAAGTGTTGATACAAAAGTTGTAGATCTTTTTATTACCTACTACTTTGCCATTTAACTTTTTTTCATAAGACTTGCAGTTTTACCGGAAATCGAGATTAGCTGTTTTTTACTTTAAAAACTCACCCCCTCCCCCTTCCCGACCTAAGATCACCCGTAATTTATGTTTCCTTTCGTTTTTGTTATATTCTCTACCTCTTCCAATGGGTTTCATCCTACTATAATTCTTTTTCACTTTTTACCATTTTAAAAATTATCGACCCTGGTCTAATACGCCTGATCAATGGTTCGCATTGGTCAGGTGGGCCAAAGAGACTGGAAGTCCGTATATTGTCAAGGAAGTTGCAAGAGATGACATTTTAGATTTTAAAAAGTTACTAACAGGAAAAAATTGGTCAAAAAATTACAGAAACGTCAAAATAATGTGGTCCAAAATCAGAGAAGTTCATGTATCCTCTTCAGAGCCTAACGTTCTTAAATACAAAAATATATTTAATTAAACATACCATCGCTTATTTGTCAGAAGAAGTCAAAACAGGAGGCGTCAAAATCAAACTGATGACGTGTTGAGCCAGGCTTATACTGGACCTTTACCAATCCAAAATGCAAAATTGATGGATCTTAGGTATCTTTGTGAACATAACGTAATTCCTAGACAGTACCATGGATTTTATAATTCTCTTGTCTCTTGTGATGTTGTTCCTGATTCAAGTTCCGATACAGAACAGTAGTATTTCTCAGTTAGTTATGCAGTTTAGTACTTACCTAAACAATTTTTTTGTGTGATAAAGATAGGAAATAGATTTTGCAATTATTCAATTGACCTAAAAATGGTTTTGTTCCTTACTTTTGCTGATTTTTTACTCCAAAATAATGCTTTTGGTTTTAATGTTTTTTTAGAAGAGTTTTCATTTTGTTAAAGTTTTATTAATCACCCACAATTACGTAAGAAAATGTGATTTTGTTACTTGGTTATTGTTTTTTTTTTAAATATATTTTAATTGTGTAAGAACAGAAGTTAGAAGTTTCTTTAAAAAGTTATTTGTTACCTATATTATGATTGTATCCATACTGTTTTTGATTATGTGTTAATGTAACAATACTTCTTTGAAAAAGATTAGATTTTTTTTAAAAAAGATTGTTATTATCACCTAGTAATAAGTAATAAATGTAATATTGTTATTAGGTACTAAAAACTTAACTGGACATTAGGCACTGAAAACAAGACTGATTAAATTAGATATAAATACTGAAGTTGCATCGTATTGTCGATTAATAAATACTTAAGTATATAAAAAATAAAACAACGTTTTAATTTACATTTAGCCTCCTTCGAAATAAAACGTAATGCAAATAATTTGTATTTCTTGTGATGAACTGTTGTTTTGAGTGAGACAAACACTTATCCACTTTTTATAACAGTTTTTGTACCATGATCCCCACCATAAATCTTCCTAAATGGCAATTGCGACTTTGGTTAATTAAAAACCTCCGGCGTAAAACTCAATAAGTACCACTTACATTATTTACCACAGGGATGATTCCGCTGTATAAGTAAGTAAGTGACAAATAATACACTCAAAAGGCCTTTTAAAAGTTGTACTTATTTTTTTTATAAAATAGATCAAATATGAAACCTGTATTCCAAATTTCATAACTTTCTGTTAAGTAGAACATGAACTACATCTGTTTGAAACTTTAAAGTGCTCTCCTGCAAAGTTTGTCATTTGTAGTTAGGGGATTGTACGTAGGGACCGTCGATTTGGTCATGTTAAGTTAAGTTAAGTTTTTAGTACCTAATAACAATATTACATTTATTACTTATTACTAGATGATAATAATAATCTTTTATAAAAAAAATCTAATCTTTTTCAAAGAAGTATTGTTACATTAACACATAATCAAAAACAGTATGGATACAATCATAATATAGGTAACAAATAACTTTTTAAAGAAACTTCTAACTTCTGTTCTTACACAATTAAAATATATTGTCACGTAGATCCTAACGCCATCTGTTGGCGAGTGGAGGAGCTGCACGTTGGACGCTGGCGCCATCTGTTATCGAATAGCCGAACTACACTGGACCGTTCCCGTAAGTACTAGAATGTTCTGGTATTATGCTAGAACATTCTAGTAACTTACACTCGTCATATAAATAAGGGGTTGACAGCGTTGTAGGACAGTTCAGCTTAGAATGCGAAACAGTGAAGAACAGCTAACAACAGTAAAAGCGGACTAATAGTGAACTAAAAGTGATTGTGTTTAAAGTTTCTGATTACTGTATTTGTGATTTTTAATTATAGTGTGTTTTTCGTGTAAATTGGTATAAATTTATTTATCCCGAACCCCAGCTCGTAACATTTGGTGTCAGAAGTGGGATAAATTATGCCAGTTTTTCCGAAGGACGACACGGAGGGTATCCGTACCCGGAGTCAGCGCCAGCAGGAGGTGGACCAGAGGCGGTTTGAAGGTTCTCCGATACAGACACCTGGTGGTAATCAGCCGACGACGGAGCCAATCTCCGAAGTACCATCTGGAGTTCCTACAGCATCACCAGCCATGGATCTTTCCGATAAATCTTTGCGACAGTCTTCCAAAAGATTTGACATGTCAAATCTTGCACTTTGGACATTATTCCGAGAAGTCTGATGTTGGCATTTACGCATCCAAGCCACTTCTTCACAGGTACCCATCAACGTACCCTTCTTGATTACTTGTTCCCTTTCACTTGGGTTCGGTATGCGTACGGCTGCAACTTTGATTGCCCTAACCAAGGTCCGCGCCATCTTCCATGGAAGGTTTTCGTCCAATCTTTCAATGAGAATACATCGATTTTTCTGTCCAGAATTATGTGGAAGACTAACTGGAACTATTGTTTCCGACCGGGGAGGAAGAACAATCCTCTTTAAACAGTACACTTCGCCCGATGGTGCACCTTCCATGAACACTTCTTCTGAACCACATTTCAAGACTCCTTGATTCACGTCGATCTCACAACAGTGCTGTCGCATGAAGTCCAAACCTAGGATGCAGTCATCTACTATGTCAGCCATGATGACCTTATGCCGGTAAATTGTGTTACCCAGTTTTAAGTCCACCTCTTTCTCTCCTCGGACGGGTATGTACTGACCGGTAGCTGTTACTAAATTTACGCGGTCATGCTTACCGAAGAAGTCCCCAAGAAAATGATTCGCTAGTTGGGAACTGACAACCGTGCGAGAAGCTCCAGTATCCAATGTCAGCTTACATGGTCTTCCATTCACTTCACCTTTGATGATAAGGCTGTTCCCATCATGGGCTTGTGAGACCGAAATCCTTGGGGCTCTTTTAACACCAGCCAGCACCCGCCCCGCAGTCCTGGAGTTTACTCGTTTCCCCTCTGATAACGCTAGAGATAATATAGATTTAGTGGTAACACATGCAAAATATTACAATGAAAATTTGATTTTAAATAATAATAATAATAATATTAATGATTTCCCATTCTCAAAAAAAATAATGTTGTGTACTCGTAGATACTACCTATATACACATAGCGACTGACAGCGACGTCTCGAGGCAAAGAACGACACTATACGCTACGTCATCCTAATTTTCTCGATCGTGATTGGTTTCTAAGTGAAATATTGTTCCTTCACCCCTCTCCTTGAGTATTGTAAAAAATATGGCGAATACAGAATTTGCTCGTTAAACCTAACACATCGTTTTTATTACAAATAATCCTCAACACAATCAAATATTACACCTGAGTTTTCACAAACCTCACCGCTGCTGCTACATTTTGGACCTTCGAACCGAACATTGGGATATTGATACCTCCAAGATCGCCGAACGACCTTTGGATGACCCCTTGCACGTGGCGGATTGAGAAGAAAACGCAAAAGGTTTCATCGGATATCATACGCAATCGGTGGGGCCAATCCTTACTCTTTTCCATCTCTTCCTGAGTTCTATTTGGTGCTATATAGTGTGTCTGTGCTCTTATTTCAGTGAAATTGCCGCATTGTATTCTCGGAATATTAAACTTCCAGTCAATTACCAACCTGGTGACGTTGCTAGCATCAGTGCCGTGTGTGATTGATCTGACGATTATAAACCGTGAGTACTCCTCTTTTCACTGACCACCAAAATGTCTATTGACTCTGTTAAATCCCGTGACAAATCTCCTAATTTGCTAAGTGTACAAAGTAGTGAGTTAGTTCGCGATATAGTTAGGAAGCGAGGTATTATTAAGGGCAGGCTTACCAAATTTAACACTTATTTAGAGTCTTTAAAAGATTGTGATCATGACTTTCCTATTCAAAAACGCATTGATTTAAAGTTGAGGATTCAAGGATGTACTACTTTATTTTCTGAATTTAACGACATTCAAACTAAAATAGAAGAAAAAGTGTCTGATAGTGAATTATGCGAACAATTAAATCAAAGAGAACAATTTGAAGATAGTTACTACAGTTTAATATCACTAGCTGAATTTATGATGAACACTGATGAGGTTGCTGACTGCTCCAAGTCATATCATAGTCATAATAACAACCAAGTACATTCTGTTAAGTTACCCACTATCTCCATGCCTACATTTGACGGTTCCTATGACCACTGGCTGGAATTCAGAGACACATTTACCTCACTAGTTCATAATTCTAAAGATATTTCCAATATACAAAAGTTTCACTATCTCAAATCGTCCCTAAAAGACAGCGCAGAACTAGTTATACATTCCATAGAATTTTCTTCTGATAATTATCAGGTTGCATGGGACTTGTTGCTCAACCGATATAATAATTGCGGACTTTTAGTTGATCACCATATTAAATCACTATTAAATATAACTGCAATAACTAAAGAGTCGCCTTCTTCGATTAGAAAGTTATCAGACACTATTTTGAAAAATTTACGCGCCCTTAAGATCCTAGGTGAGCCTACAGACTACTGGGATAGCTTGATTATTAATATCATGGTGTCGAAGTTAGATAAAATCACTGAAAGAGAATGGGGGTCTCATAAGTGCACATTGTTTCCGAATCCAAATGAGGATAATTCTAAGCGTTTATCGGTGGATGTCTTAATTAACTTTTTGCGCAATAAAGCAGACATGCTGGAGGCATTGCCGCGTTCACATAGCAATGAAGCTCAAAGCACTGACAACAAAAAACAACACTCAAAATGTCATAGTACGTCACACTGCAATGTTTCTAGCGGGCCGAGTAAATCAAATAAACAACGCGGTAAGTTAACATGCGCAAAATGCAACGCGAATCATCCACTGTATACGTGTAAAGAGTTTATCGAATGCGACTTAGACACAAAGCTTAAACTTGTACGCGAGCACAACTTATGTGAGAACTGTTTACATTCGAAACACTCAATAAATAATTGTAAGTTTGGGCCTTGTCGACACTGCAATCAAAAACATAACTCATTATTGCACAATTCTAACGCTAATAGTTCGGTTACTATGCATACTACAACGAACACTGAGGCGTCGCGTGCTAATGTGAGGGAAGCGCCTGCGCACCTCCCCGCGGCCGCACCAGCCGCCTCGGACTCCGCGGTCCCCATTCAAGTAAACAAGGCACACATGCAAACGCAATCGGTTAAATCTATAGGTGTGCAGTCCGTGTTATTGTCAACAGCTATCGTTGAAGTAGCAGATGTACACGGTAGATATCATAAAGCGCGTGCACTCCTTGATAATGGAAGCCAGCGCTGTTTCATTTCTAAATCATTATGTCAACTCTTAAACGCATCATTAATACAGTCCACAAACGAAGTTCGAGGCGTAGGTGATTCGGTAGTACATTGTTCGCAAGCTTGTAATATCGTTATCAAATCCTGCGTCGATAATTCATTTACTACGCGCATTAATTGTTATGTGCTGTCTAGAATTACGGCTTCGATACCTGCCGTGTGTAAATTAAGCGTGCAAGTCTGTATTCCAGACAACATACGGTTAGCTGATCCGGAGTTTCTAGACAATAAAAATATTGACATTTTAATTGGCGCAGATATGTTTTGGGATCTGTTAGAAGACGGTAAGATTCGTTTGTCTAGTGGTCCGTTTCTACAGAATACCAAACTAGGCTGGATTATTTCCGGACCTATAGTTAATTATACGCGCAAAAATGCGCCAATTCATTGCAATATTATTAATTCTTTAGATACGCAACTCCGATTGTTCTGGGAGATTGAAGAACTGTCTAAGGTCAGAGACGCACAGACTGAGGAAGAACGTGCATGCGAAGATCACTTTGTTCGCACTACTACTCGCAATAGCGAGGGGAGATTCTGCGTGCACATTCCACTCCGTCAGTCACCTGATACCTTGGGGGATTCTTACACACAAGCAGAACGTCGATTCTTTGCCCTAGAAAAACGTCTGCAGCGTTCGCCTGAATATAAAAGTCTTTATTGCAACTTTTTAAAGGAGTATCTTAGTTTAGGCCATATGACACAGGTAGATTCCTATGAATCCCCGTGTTATTTCATGCCGCATCATGGCGTGTTCCGCGAGCTTAGCACCACCACCAAGTTGCGCGTGGTGTTTGACGCAAGCGCACCATCGAGCTCAGGTAAGTCACTGAATGATTTGCAACTAGTTGGGCCTCCTATACAGGGTGATCTCATTGCAATTCTTCTCCGCTTTCGGCAGCATAAGTACGTCGCGTGCGCCGACGTGGAGAAGATGTACCGGCAATGTCTAGTAGATGAGGGTCAGCGCAGCTTGCAAATGATTCTGTGGCGTGACCATCCCTCAAAACCGTTAGGTATATTTAAATTAAACACCGTGACGTATGGAACCGCCTCCGCGCCTTTTCTAAGTGTTAGGTGCCTGAAACAATTAGCATCTGAATCTCCTGATCCTGATGTGGCGCGAGCTATAAAAGAGGATTTTTATGTCGACGACTACATTACGGGCTTAGATGATAAAATTAAATTATTAGATTTATGTGATAAAACTCAGAAGACGCTGCAGTCGGGCTGCTTTCCACTTAGGAAGTGGATATTTAATTTTAAACACGATGATGACCGTCAGTCGTCTAGTCAGTTTAAACCTTTAAGTTTAGACGAAAATGTTAGTTCTAAAACCTTAGGAATAGGCTGGCATAACGCAAGCGACAACTTTTATTTTAATTCTCAAGTTATAGTTGAAAATAACAAAGTTATTACAAAGAGGTCTATTTTATCAAATGTTTCGCAAATATTTGACCCTCTCGGCTTGTTAAGTCCTGTCATAATTGTTGTCAAAGTTCTTTTACAACAATTATGGCTATTAAAAATAGGGTGGGATGATAACGTTCCTGGTGACACGGCGCGCGTGTGGAATCGGTTTGTTATTTCATTGCAAGCGCTAAACACTGTTCGTATACCTCGCCACGCTATAGGTACACAGCCTATGTATATTGAGTTACACGTTTTTAGCGACGCGTCTCAGACGGCGTACGGCGCGTGTTTGTATGTTCGCACAGTTAACATCGATTTAACAGTATCAGTTAGATTATTGTTTTCAAAAACAAAGGTCGCGCCTTTAACCCTTTAACCGCGCGTGTCGCATATATGCGACAAATATTTCCGTGTCCCTACCGCGCGTGTCGTATTTCTGCGACAGAGAACATGCATGATTTTTTCGTTCTATTTTCGTCCTATTAATTGCGTGGTACAACTAAAACTATTATTAAATAGAGCTATTATTTACAACAATTACTTAAAATTATGTGTCATAACTCTAAGCATTCAAAAAACTTAAACAAAAATAAGTAATTGGCAGCTTGAAATTTTCTTCGGCGTCTATCGCGCGCGTCGCATAAATATGACCATAGGGATGGGATACAATGCAATGCGCATTTTAAAAACGAAATAACAAACAGTTAAATAATCAGGTATAATGCATCATTCAGCATAAAATAAACGGTGTCATACCAAATAAAGTTAAATTTAACATATTGCCTTGTGTTATTAATTCTTTTCCTTATTATTCATAAGAAAAATATCCCTCACGATCTTTGTATAATGCCAACATTTGACGTTAGTTCCCATCCCTTGACTCCTATGCTTGCAACATATTTCTCTAGTTAGTCTAGCGCGGCTGTCACATTAATACGACCACTGCCTACGTCACAAGCGGATCAAACGAATGGAAAGTTCCATTAATGTTGTTCGTTGGTATTTGTGCATTGTCGATAAAATAGTCACATTTCAATTTTCAATAATGACGACTACTGAGGAATTATTAAGAATATTAGAAGGTGACGACGACGAGTGTGACGACGAATTGGAATTATCCGATTCGATAGAATTTAGAAGTGATGGAGAGGTAAGTACCTATTTCAATTTCTTCTTAGGTTATTTGCACATTATTCAGTAGGTATAGGTATAAATAAGACTTTCGTTGGGTTTAGGTAACTCCTTGATGAATCGAAATAGTATTTTAAATATTGTGATGTAATTCTGTTATTACCTATATTACCTACTTAACTACCTACATATCCTATTGATTGTTCAAATTTGGAACCGTGTTGTATGTTGTCCTTACCATTATTAAGGTACTGTGACAGTACCTACCAAGCCGGACAGGCACTCGCACTCGCGTTTGTCTCTTTTTCTCTCTCTCTCTCTCTCTTTCATAAATCATTATTCGAGTTTGGGTGTAGCTGTTTTGTGTCCGTGACTTGTGTGTTTGTGAAGTCCCAAGCTACACAGGAATTATTCCTAGTGCATGAGTTATCTTTAAAAAAAAGATAACTTTAATAAGCGTTCTGCACACGATGCCGTCACCGCGCCGTCGCCGCGCCGACGCCCGCCGCACAGTTAGCGCTCCTGCACACGATGCCGCCACCGCGCCGTCGCCGCGCCGACGCCGCACAACTACACTGTACATACGAGTCGCGCGAAGACCGCCACCGCGCCGCCGCCGCGCCGCCACCGCGCGCGGTCCTCGTCTCGCCACCGCGCATCTATTTGATTCATTCCATTACCGGCCGCTGTTCATACGCGGCCGGCAATGGAATGAATCAGGATAATGAAATAACTGGGAACGCGCGCGGTGGCGGCGCGGCGGCGGCGCGGTGGCGGTCTTCGCGCGACTCGTATGTACAGTGTAGTTGTGCGGCGTCGGCGCGGCGACGGCGCGGTGGCGGCATCGTGTGCAGGAGCGCTTACACTGTAGAATACGAGTCGCGCGAAGCCCGCCACCGCGCCGCCACCGCGCGCGTTCCCGTCCCTGTCTGTTTGATTCATTCCATTAGGTACCGGCTGCGTGCGATCTCGCGGCGTGCACGTTCGTACGCGGTCGGTAATGGAATCAATGGAATGAATCAAACGAGACAGGGACGGGAACGCGCGCGGTGGCGGCGCGGTGGCGGGCTTCGCGCGACTCGTATTCTACAGTGTAACTGTGCGGCGGGCGTCGGCGCGGCGACGGCGCGGTGACGGCATCGTGTGCAGGAACGCTAACTAGGTTCCTTTTTGTTAAAGTTATATACCTACCTAATGAATATAAAAAATAATATACTTACGTAATAAATTTTAATTTGTCATTTCAGGATCATGACGACAATGAAGGCATTAATTGGACGTTAGACATAACTGTACCTGATAAAGAAAACTTTGACGAATTTATTTCGGGGGTATCACCTTCAGTACCTTTGAGCAGCGACTCCTCGGAACTGGATATTTTTGAACATTTTTGTGGCAATGATTTAGTAGAAAAAATATGTTATTTTACTAACAAATATCACCAATTCTATGTCAGGCATACGGATCTAAGGGTGTACGCTCGTTTAAAAAGGTGGCAAGATGTGACTGTTCATGACATTTATATCTTTTTAGCCCTTACGATGCTCTTTACAAGGAATAAAAGGCTCACTATTGAAGAACATTGGTCTGTAGACCCCCTTTTAAATAGTCCCATATTTCATAGTATTATGTGTAGAGATAGATATTGCGCAATACTGGCAATGCTTTCATTTTCTGAAGTACACGATGTAAGTAATTTATCAAGATTATATAAAAGTGAAATGATGATTGACCACGCACGACAAAAATTTCGACACACATTGGTCCCCGGAGGCAAACTATGCATTGATGAAAGCACTGTGCCTTTCAAAGGTCGTCTGATAATCAAACAATATTTGCCAAAAAAGCGAAACAGATTTGGAATAAAACTTTTTGTTTTGTGTGATGTCGAATCAGGGTTTATAATTGATTTCATTGTTTACTGTGGTTCACAAACACAAATAGAGCATGTACCAAATTTAGGTATTACAGGATCAGTAGTCACTGAACTGGTACAAGGTTATTATCATAGTAATCGAGAGCTATATGTCGACAATTGGTATTCTAGTCCGCGACTTTTTCTTTATTTAAAACAAAGAGGCATTTATGCATGCGGTACGGTCAAAAGTAATAGGAAACATATGCCAAAATTCAAAAAACTTAAGCGTGGAGAAATAGAAGCATTTTCATCTCCTCCTCTTTTAGCGTTAAAATGGCAAGACAAAAAAGCTGTTACCATGCTGTCTACCATACATGATGACAAAATTGTTCCGTCAGACAATTTGGATCATTTTTCTGGTCTGCCTAAATTAAAGCCGCAATGTGTAATAGATTACAATAAAAATATGGGTTCGGTGGACATCACCGACATGATGATGAGTAGCATAGGTTGTATAAGGAAAACTAGGAAGTGGTATAAAAAATTAGGCTTCCACATCATCGATTTGTTTATGCTTAATGCTTTTTATTTGTTCAGAGTCTTAAAAAATAACAAAAAACATAGTTTTGCAGATTTTCAATTAAATGTGATACGGCAACTTTTAGAAAAAAATAAAAGATTAATTGCAAATACTAGCCCAGCGTTCACTTCTGGTACTCAGTCCAATCCTCCTCGCAGTCTACATATCGATGCTTTGGCACATTTTCCTGTACGAATTCCCAGTGGCAAAAGTCAGCGTTGTAAAGTATGCGCGACTAAGAATAAAAGATCACACAAACGGTATATGTATGTGTAAAACGTGTAATGTTTATCTTTGCGTTGACACATGTGCTGCGGAATACCATAGATAGAAGCTATCGACTAAATATCGATAGTTTAAGTAAGTAGGTAGATCATCCTGTCACTAATTTCTTTTCTTGCGTTGCTCTATTTAGTCTGTGTTCAACTTCACTTTGTCCATGTCAAACACACCGAGCCCACGTCTTTTTTTACGGTTCAGTGCAAGTGTTATGCGAATTGAACCCTAGTTATATTATACACCTTGAACGTCACAGTTTTGTTGAGCATTAAATTTAAATTTGATAGAAAACGAAATGACATCGAAAAGTAAGTAAATTGTGCCAAATTGATACTTGTAGCCTTTGATTATACACATCCTGTAGCCATTTTTATAGGTACTTATTTATATTTAATTGCTTTTAAGGAAAATATGACGAGTCTCAGGAATGTAGTCAATCAATTTTGGATCCAACTAGCGATAGTCAAGACGAAATGAATCTTGAAGATGTAGAAGATGTATGTTTGCCTTCGTCGGTAGCACAATCCCAGTTATGTTACTATGTACCACATGACGGTGACTTACGAAGTACAGATAGTACGCCTGATTTATTTGTATCAAGAGGAACACAAACTCTAACAAAAATATCAAGTGTAGGCACACAATACGAAGCGATCAGCACTGACCTAATTTAAAAAACGGCAAAAATATTAGCCGAAAAACATTTCGGTACTAATGTGACTCGCACGAATAAATTTATAGAAACGTACACACATTTTGTGACATCTATAATACGTCTGATAAAAACAGACAACGAATAATTTTATGAATCATGTACCTACTACTTGTTACCTACTGTTTGACTGATTAATTGTCCTTTTTTTTGTTTTTAGCTTATGACTGCGTAATTCTAATTATAGTTGTTGCAATTCACGAGCGCACTCAAGCCTTTGCGTGTAGGTTTCGTGTACGTACACGTCACGTAGGTACACATTGCACTTGTGTGTGTGCCCGACGAAGCGAACAGTTGCGCGCGGACGTCATTCATAGGTAGTTACAAATAGGTAACAGTTCAACACACATCTAAATGAAAAGTGCGCTCGTGAATTGTAACAACTATAACCTACTTATTATAAATGCGTAAATCATTGCATTTGATCTAATAGGTAATCAAAACTTATTAGGTATTTTATAGTATACTGAGGAATATGTGTAAATGAATGTGATGTAAAGTATTATACTCCATTTGTTTAGGTAATTAAATAAAGGTAAACAAAAAAACCACGTGCCGTGGTTATCCAACTAAACGTAATACCAGTCTATTCAGTTGTCATGCTACGTCACAGTTGTACTCTTCAATTTAGCAACGTTATAATTCGTTAATAATGTTGCTAAATTGAAGAGTACAACTGTGACATAGCATGACAAGTGAAGTGAGTGATATTACGTTTAGTCGGCTAACTAAGTCACGTGGTTTTTTTGTTTACCTTTATTTAATTACCTAAACAAATGGAGTATAGTAACTGGTAAGCAAAAACAAAAAAAAACAATTGTGATTCAAAGATTTATTATACTTAGTTTGATTTGAAAAGGAAAAAGTCGAATAATAAGAGATTATTTTGATGTAAGTAATTAAAATTTAGATAGTAAGATTAAACAATTGTGATACAAAGATTTAGCCATTGCTGTTGTAGGTAGATTTATAAGAAAAGAAAAAAAGTACCTAGTCGATTAATAAGAGATTATTGTGATGTAAACAATTCGAATTTAGTAAGGTTAAACAATTAGTAACTGTTAAAAACATTTACTTATTAGCTTAAAGATGAACGATTGTGATACGAAGAAAGTGATTAGGGTGGTTAATTTAAAGGTCCTACAAACAGGCGCGACACGCGACACAAAAACATGAGCGGTTTCTTTGTGTCGCGCCTGTTTGTAGAAGCCATAAGGCTGATTTAAAATAAAAACATAAAAAATTCTTTGACTTTTTTTTATCGATACAACGATTGCCCCTCCTTATTTATTGTAGGTATTATTTTGTCGATTTGTAGCCTCGCGCTAGGGGCACGACAATTGATATTTAGCCAAGCGGTTAAAGGGTTAAAACCTATTAGTATACCACGTCTCGAACTTTGTGGGGCCTTATTAGGTGCTCGTCTGTATGACAAGGTACGCAACTCATTACGTTCTAAGTTCAATAGCATAATATTTTGGACTGATTCCACGATTGTCAAAGGCTGGCTACACATGAAGCCTAACCAACTGAAGACATTCGTTCAAAATAGGATCGCGGAAATTCATGACTTTACACTAGACGTCCCGTGGCGTCACGTACGCAGTGGAGATAACCCCGCCGATCTAGCATCACGTGGTGCTCGATTGGAAGAACTTTCTGCGTCTACTTTATGGTGGGAAGGTCCTGAATTTCTTCGTGACCCTAGTTTTTCAATAGACGATCACAAAAGTTCTGACTCGTTCAAACATCGCGAGTTGCCTGAAGTCAAGTCATGCGTCACTGCTGTTGTAGCTCAGGATTGTTGTGAATCATCTTTGTTTCCCTTTCATCGGTTCTCTCAATTTAAACGTATGAGTCGTGCGGCTGCCTTTATGTTACGTTTTATTAACAACAGTCGTTGTAAAAATAATAAGCGTACGGGCGGCCTTAGTGTTGACGAGTTAGACAATGCGGATAAAACATTAGCTCGATATTGTCAAATGGAATCTTAACCAGTTGAATACAAGGCATTATGTAATAATGAGACTATTATAAGTAAAAGTCGTTTGTCTAAATTGAATTTGTTTTTGGATGATCACAAATTAATGCGCGTAGGTGGCCGTTTAGTTAATTCTGATGAATTTATTTACGGTAAAAAGCATCCAATTGTAGTTAGTAGTAAACATCATTTTACCACTTTATTATTTCGTCATGAGCACATTCAGCTTCTCCACGCTGCCCCGCAGGCATTACTTTTTCATTTACGCGAATTATGGTGGCCTGTCGGAGGTAGGAACTTAGCTCGCCAGGTAGTGCATAGTTGTGTTACCTGTACTCGCATTAGAGGCAAGACGCTTAGCCCTCTGATGGGTAACTTACCTAGGGAGCGAGTTACACCTAGTCTTCCATTCGTTCGGTGTGGAGTGGATTACGCTGGGCCAGTGCTCATTCTTAACCGCAAAGGTAGGGGTGCTAGGCTTATCAAAGGGTACATTTGTCTTTTTATTTGTTTCGTGACACGTGCTATTCACCTGGAGTTAGTCAGTGACCTCTCTAGTGAAGCGTATTTATGTACTTTAAAAAGATTAATTTCACGCCGTGGTAGGCCTGCAGATATATACTCTGACAATGGTCGTAATTTCGTAGGTGTGATGAATGATTTTTCAAAATTTTTAAGTAATTGTAGTAGTGATATTTTTGAATTCGCATCTAGTCAAAATATTAACTTTCATTTTATTCCCCCTTATTCTCCGCATTTTGGTGGTCTGTGGGAGGCAGGAGTCAAGTCGAGCAAATACCATCTTCGTCGGGTGATAGGTAACGCGCACCTTACGTTCGAAGAGTACAGCACAGTATTGGCTCAAATAGAAGCCGTACTAAATTCCCGACCTCTGTCTCCTCTTTCTCCCGATCCTCATGATTTCTCCCCGCTCACTCCCGGTCACTTCCTTATTGGCCGACTACTAACTGCGCCAGTCGGCGATGACCTGCGTGATGTTCCAGCTAGTCGTCTCCAGCGATACCAGAGGGTAGAACAACTTCGCCAGCACTTCTGGAACCGGTGGGCGAAAGAATACATCTCCGAGCTGCAGGTGCGAACAAAATGGACGGCAAACAAGGACGAACTTAAACCAAACTCCTTAGTGGTTATTAAGGACAATAACCTCCCACCTTTGAAGTGGCATTTGGGACGTGTCATTTGCACTATCCCAGGAAAGGATGGTATATCCCGGGTGGCTGATATACAGACGTCATCGGGCGTGGTGAGACGCGCATACACCAAGATTTGTCCTCTAATACAGGACGTGATCGACACTGATGCAGTGACTGAAGACCATTGAAAGCCACTGCTTCCAAGGCCGGGGGCATGTTGTGTACTCGTAGATACTACCTATATACACATAGCGACTGACAGCGACGTCTCGAGGCAAAGAACGACACTATACGCTACGTCATCCTAATTTTCTCGATCGTGATTGGTTTCTAAGTGAAATATTGTTCCCTCACCCCTCTCCTTGAGTATTGTAAAAAATATGGCGAATACAGAATTTGCTCGTTAAACCTAACACATCGTTTTTATTAAAAATAATCCTCAACACAACCAAATATTACACCTGAGTTTTCACAAACCTCACCGCTGCTGCTACAAAAAATAATAATAATAATTTAAATAAAAATTGTGAATGTTATATTGTGTTTGATAAAAGTACTGTAATAGAGACTATTAATATTTGTAATAACCTACCGCCTGACGCAGGTCCTCACCGGACACGGAAGCTTCGGGAGGTTCCTGCACATCATCAGGCGGGAGGAAACGCCCGGGTATCACCACTGCGATGATCGCCCCGAGGACACGGTCGAGCATACGGTGGGGGCCTGCCCTGCATGGGCGGAGCACCGCCGTGTCCTCGTAGAGGCGATCGGCAGCGGCGGCGACCTCTCACGCCCGGCCTTGGTTCAAGCCATGGTCTGGGGCGAGGGGGAGTGGGAGGCAGTCGCCTCCTTCTGCGAAGCAGTCATGCTAGCGAAGGAGGTGGCGGGACGGGAGAGGGAGAGAGTCTCCCGTCCAAGCCGCCGCGGTGGACGCTCCGGGCGTCGGGAGCCGCGTGACGACTCCCGGCCACCGTAGGCGCGGGCCTGCGGGCGGTGAGTAATGGGTAGCTCACCGTCCGATCAGGATCAGGCCCGTGCCGGACGGCGCGTACGTGTTCCACGCGCGCCTCAAAGAGATGTCAGCATCGAAGAGGGGGCCCACTAGGGCCCAAGCCTGCCGGGAAAGCGGGATCATCCATAAGGGGTACCGCTGACCCGGAACATAAAGGGCCAAGGAAGGAACACGGGTGGGTTTTAGTCAGTAAGAGTCTGACACTTCCTTCCGCTCCACCCAGAGCGGGAGGGGTCATTTGATGATTTCCCATTCTCAAAAAAAAAAAAAAGGGGGTGTTACTTGTTTGATTGCCTGGGGCGGCAGTATGTTTATGGCAACACCAAATGATTTAATTTTTAGTCTGTGCTATCGATATAGTCTGACTCTGTGATCCGTCCATTGTACTGTGTGAGCATTAAAAGTGTACAAAAAGCAAGTCGTTTCAATTCATTGGAATCAAACCTACATAAAACTACAGTCCACAAGATAAAACGAAGTTAACACATGACACTTTCAAAATTCAAGGTTTCATAGACTTATAAAAAAAGATGGACTCCGCGCCAGGCATATCGAAAGTGAATGTTTCGAAGTGTTTCGTAGTATAAATAATTACAAATAATATAAAACATAATCAAAATGATCACATTTCTAACAATCTAACAATCTCAAACATTATTTGACGCCTCTTAATCCATAGTACATTCGAAAGTTCTCGGGCAACAAACATACCAAAGTATTCGTTGGCAACTCTTAAATTTTCAGGGTCTTCTGTAAGTAATGTTTGAGTGCAGGCATCGTTAGATGATAAATTTGGACTTATTATGTTACTATTGCCAGAATCTGTTTGAACACTTATATCTTTGGCTGTGGTCGGGTTTGGGATGGTGTGGTTATCTGGTAAATCATTTGTAGATAAATCTAACATCATAGTTTCTTGACTGTCTTGTATTGTTGTATTTTGTTGCTGTGATTCTAATTGTGTTGAAACATCCCATCGTTGACTGTATTCGCTATCCTCGATTTGGCTTTCTAAAATAAAAATAAACAAGATTAAAATGTGTTTCGTTTAAACAAGTACGTATTTATTGCCCATATAACGTAAATACCATAAATAGTAACTATTAACGAGCGATTTAACAATGATGTTATAATAATGTAGATATACAGCGTGCGAATCGTGAAGATCGAAAACGTTCAACTAAAACAATTACAGCATGTTTCATTTTTGTTATTAGAAGTGTAGGTATCTACTTTGTATCCGGCTTTCAATAACATCTGAATTTGTTTTACTTTTGTAATTGTTTTATTGAGAGGCTTTACTATGAGTATTTCTATTCTATTGTATTCTTTATGATTATAATTATGATATACTAGGGCCGGCCGGGCTTGATCTAAAATGTATGAACGGCACGCCACTGGATTACCTTCATTATTATAAACCCATGTTCGTACGGATGCCAAAAACTTGCGACGTAATTTTAGCGTGCACTGGATTTATAACTTTCGGTTTGAGCCTAGCGTTATAAATCCAACAACGTCTTTACGACGCGCTGGGCTGGACTCTGTCGGATTCTCAACGCTCGGGTCAAGAACGAGATTTGCCGCGCAGCAACCAACTATTAACCACTCGGAAAAAAAGATGATCATAAAATCTGATGCACAACTAAATTAGGTACTTACCATCATGATGACAATCTTTAGGAACAGGTAATGCCAAATGGGTTCCAATACCTGGTCTTCGCTTAGCTAAAATAAAAGCAAAAGGAAATTTAGTTAATTGAATGCCATGTCCAGTAGTTCAGTAGGTCGACCTGGCCCAGCAGGATCGAGATCGACACAGTTATCAATCCCAAAAATTCACCTTGTGTATTCGTAAGTCATATTTTAATAAGGACTTCCGAGTTTTTGGGATTGCTAACTGTGTCGAGACTGCTGACAATTATTGTAACACGTCTTTAGATACACGTGCACTACTGAAAACCGCAAAAAATACAGTTTGACCTTGACCCGAAATAAGAACTACGGTTCAAGGTCAAATTGTATCCAGAGACGGTTGGTCGACTGTACCTACACGTTTACTGGCCAGTGTTTTAATCAGATATATTAAATAACATACAGGAACTATGTACTTACACGTCATCCTGTACCCCTAGCACGAATATTTGTAGGTTTCGTATCGCAAACGTATCGAGTTGTCGATACGATAACGTAATACAACGTAATACAACGACGGACACTCGAAGCTCATTCAAGGCCAACTTTGTTTTGAAGCGAGTAAAGTATTTTAGAGGGAATTTTGATTTGAACTTGTGTTGTATTGTGATTTAATTTGTGAAAAGTTTGGAACTATTTTATTGTTCTACAATGAGAACCAGCCACCTGCAGCACACCATTATGATAGAATTTATGGAAAAGTAAGTGTATTACATTTAAGATTTTATTGTCTTATGCATACCTTTATTAAAGTTGATTTTAATAGTGTTTCCATGGGATATTTGGAATATATTTTTGTGAGTTTAATGGCTCGAGCAGACCGGATGCGTATGCGTAGACGTAAGCGTAGACGCGTACGTACCACTGAATTGTAATGTATGGATTTGTATGAGACAGGACACACCGCTTGTGTAACGTAGACGTGCACGTCGACGTAATGCGTAGCCCTACGCAATGCAGCTCCCAAGACACAAACAGGCTGCGTGACTTACGCCGTACCTTACGCAGAGCAGAACGGCAACGTCGCGTTGATGACGTCGCATTCAATGGCGCGCCATTTTGAACGTCACACCGAGCAAGTTTGAACACGCACGTACCTTTGCTGTGCGTTGCCCTACGCATGTAACTGCAGTCAGTTGTATTTTATTACAAAATTGTGTTTTGTTTAATAATGAATAACGATAATAAAGAAAAACAAATTGAAATTGTGCGTAAATATGATTGTATTTACAATCCAAAAAGTAAAGACTACAAAAATTTATCCTATAAAAGTTTATTATGGGAGAAAATTGGAGCTACACTGGAAATACAAGGTATGTACTTATTTAGCTATTAAAATATGTAACAAACTTTTCTCTTATAGTAATTGCATCATTAGGTGACCTTGTGTTAGTGCGTCTTAGAGGTATTAATGCACTTTCTTCTAAGTTTGCTTGACTTGTTTCAGTTTGAATCTCGTGCATCATAATATCACCGTGTTTTATTCTTACATAATTATGTAAACAATATGCTGCCTTCGTAACGGGAATATTCTTTTCGACATGGCATTCAATAGGTCTATGAAAAATCCTCCATTTTTCCGCTAAAATACCAAAAGTACACACATCAAAAGTGTCTAGGGATCAAGCATTTTTATGCGGATTTCTTGAGATTAAGATGTGGCTTTGTAATAAAGGAGAATGGGCAGATTTGCCCAAGTATTGTAGCACTTTGAGTAATATATCATTAGAAAGATATAATTTAGACAAACAATTTGTTGTATGACAGCGATGCTGAAATCTACATCAGTAAAAAGTTACAGGAGCTTAAAGTTCCTTTACATCACATTAAAGTGTTTAGGTCTATTTAACGTATTTGTCAGCAATTCTAAAAGAACTTGACATAATATCATACCGAGATACCAACGTAAAACTACCACGTGTAATAATAATACAAATCAAAATGGCGTCACTATAATGCGCTCGCACCAAGTGCACGAGAGTAAGTCACACAGCGTGTGAGGGAGCGAGAAAGGCTACTGTTAATACGGCTTGCTTTCTCTCTCGCTTATACTAAGTGGGAGTGAGCGAGATAGTATGCAAACCTAAAACAAAAGCGATGACAAACAGACAAACTATTCATGCCCATGTCGCCATTCATTCGTGAATACTGTTCTGGTGCTAACGTGCGTTCAGAGTGATTTTATTCCTATACTTACTAACGACTCGGCTGTGTTTGGACATTTTTATGGTTTGATTTCTTTACTGACGACTCGGCTGTGTTTGAACATTGTTTCTGTTATTACCTACGATTCGGTTATCCTAAATGGACTTTGATTACTGCAAGTGAACGGATTTTGGTGAAAATGGAAACACATAGAGAACAATTTGTGACTTGTGGCCGGAGTGTCCGACAAGGCAGGTCGCGGCACATTTTAACTCGAGGCGACCTTGAAGAAATCGCTCGATTCGATTTGCTGAATATGTTCTACAACATAATATCAACATACATCAGGTAATTCACTTCACAGGTACACACGGCGACGCGTCCCTGCGTACGAAATCCCATACAAAAACAAAAATATGTACTGTAATATTCGCCAATATACTAATGTCTTGGAGTATTAGACTACCTAGTATCGGTTATATTTACTTATATGTATATTTAGTATTATTACTTTCTTGTGTAATATGCGACGAAAGTGGCGGATACGACTAATAACAATATAAAAGTTGAGTTTTTTCGTTGTTGTAGGCGGTTGCGAATGACCAAATGATGATGTGTTATCGCTGCTTGGTGGCTGCAAGGCGTCATGAAGACCAAATGAATTGGCAGAGTCAGCAGGCTGTAGCAGATCAAACAGAGGACCAAGCAAATGCTATAAATGTGGACGTACAAGATCAGTCCGTGGTTTTATCCGGCTATAAAAGATTGTCGAATTCGTCGAACCGCTGTATGTTTAGGGATTGTTTTGAAATAGAACGAATGACGATTCCTAAGAACATAATTATATATTTATTAATGCATTTAAAAATATACACTCCGGGCAGTGCACGCGTATTTCAACGTCATTTGCGATCCAATATATGGGCCGATTTAGACAATGATGACTTATTAAGAACTGTTGAGTCTTTTTCTGTGAGCCAATTAACAGATTTGCTGGAAACTCAACGCAAAGCATATTTGGAAAAAAAAAAGATTCGATTTTGACACTTCTGAAAATATAGACGCAGATGAGTTATATTTTTGCACTGGCTTAACGCTTGTGCAGTTCAACAATTTACTATTAGAAATACCTTCATTGATAGACTGTTTTAATCGTCAAAAAACCGCACTGGGAATTTATTTGATGAAGCTTCGCCAGGAGAAACCAACGAAAGACTCGCAAGTCGCTTATCAATGAGCAGACGAGCACTTGAGCGTTATATGAATGTTGCCCGCGAGTGCCTTTCATCCCAGTTTGTACCGCGACACCTTGGCTTATATCATATGACCCGGGATGAAATCATATCACACAGCCTGCAAATCCCAAATGCCATATACGGAAGTAGTGAAAATAATCAGCCAAAGGCAATATTAATCTTGGATGGCACTTATATATATATTCAGAAGAGTAGTAACTTTTTATTTATAGCTTGCACAAGTTCCGAAACCTATTAAAGCCATTTGTTGTAGTTTGTCCAGACGGTTATATTTTAGAAGTGCTTGGCCGAGACATTATTGTTGCATCAGAAGTCCTGGCTGAGGACTTCTGATGCAACAATAATGTCTCGTATTTGCAATGAGGAAGATGCCCCATTATATTATCTTCTCCATGAAGGAGATACGTTTATGCTTGACCGTGGATTTAGGCATGCAATACATGTACTTGAAAACTTCGGCTATGAATCGCACATTCCACCGTCAAAAGACCGTAACGCTACGCAACTTACCACTCAACAAGCAAATTAATCCCGGCTTGTAACAATAGTACGTTGGGTAGTAGAAGTTATTAATGGCCGCATTACTTATACCGTTACATACACGTATACAAGTTATACCGTCAGGACTATTTTAATAGAGCCATGACCCATATGTTTACTGACATACGAATTGCCGCTGCTCTTCTTAACGTATTTAGAGCGCCTTTAGAAAATAATGCCCACGCTAGCCAGATTATTAATATTATTAATGACAGAATAGATATACCAAATCGTCTTGGTAATTTCGTAACAGAAAATGATATAAACAGGCGAAGGGAACAATTTATCCAAATGAATAGTGACACATTAAATATTCCTTTTCCTATTTTAAGCGAAGAAGATTTGATATTGATTGCTCTTGGAACATACCAAATGAAACTGGCCAAATCGTATGTCGGTGAACATTTAAGGGGTGGTATATATACTATAGAAGTGTGCCACGAAATAAGTCCAAACCTAACGGATTATGAAATAGACGCAAGTAACTGTGTGTTATTACGAGACCAGATTCATTCACGACATACGTCGAGAAACACATATTACTCGTACATTTTAGTTACGACTAATATGACAGGTAGAGAGGCTTTACCGCACCTTTACTGTTCGTAAGTCGTACTATCGGATCTTGTGCTCACATTATGAGTATAGTTTGGTTCTTGAGATTTGCAAGACATCAGAATGATTTTCAAAGCCAAGTTTTCTAGATCATATAATTGTAAATGATGAGAATGTTTCATATATTTCTATTGTATATGATAAAAGTAAGTCTTAATCTTATACTTAGTTACTTTTGGCTAATATATTGACGATCAGTGCACATGTTTTTTATCCCCCCTTGAACTTCACTCACGTTACCACTTTCAAATAAAATAGCATGCAGCAGTAGGCTACATACATACTCCATAGTACATATAATATTATGATAATGAATATAAAATGTCCTTAAAATTAAAATATTAAAACAATAACCCACTAAACAAGTAGGTTATTTTGCTGAAGACGCAATTTTTTAAATAAATAAAAAAATATTTTTTTATTACTTTGACGTCGCTGAGAGTAAAAAAAAATACATTTATGTGATGAGGGCAACTAGTACAACATATAACCATATAGCCTATATTGCTACAATGGTTGGGCAAACGTTCATACAATAATGCCCATTCTCCTTTATGATTTTATAAATTTATATGGATCCTTTTTGGTGCATTTCATAATTTGAATCAGGAACTGTGAATCAAATTCGAGTAAAAGATGAAAATCAGCTGTCAATATTTTCCCTATAAAAACATACAACGCATTGAAGACATTATTAGTGCTACTGTTTCCCTACTACTGATTAAAACCAACGTTATTATGGAGCGGCGACGTCATTTAAGCAGGGAAGAAATGCTCAGAGCCGTGGGAATGATAGAAGCTGGTTCCCGGCAACGTACTGTGGCTTTAGCTCTGAATACAAGTCAGAGTGTTATCAGTCGACTTTGGACACGTTACCGAAGCACTGGTACCGTGGCTGAGCGCCATGGAGGACGGTATCGCTGCACCACACGGAGACAAGACCGATACATTCAAATCTTAACTCGAAGAGCTCCAACAATAACCGCCATGATGTTAGCCGTGAGGCTTCATCACTCTTCAGGGAACTTAATTAGCGACCAAACAGTCAGAAACCGCTTGCATGAAGTGAACCTTCATTCCCGAAGACCGCTACGGGTACCACCTATAGCAATGCACAATCGTAGGATTCGATATCAATGGGCTCTTGAACACAGAAATTGGGCAGAAGAACAATGGCGTTTCGTGTGCTTTTCTGATGAGTCTCGTTTTGGTATGAGACCGGATACAAGACGTATACGACACTGGAGAACCCCTGGACGCCAACAGCGATTAAAATCCTGCCAGGAAGTCCATCCTTATAGTGGTGGAACCATCATGGTATGGGCGGGTATTTGGATCGGCGGAAGAACTGAGTTGATTTGGATCAGAGGCAACCTCAACGCTCAAATTTATGCTGAGACGATTGTATCAGACGTCATCGTTCCTCTACAAGTGCAAATCGGTCCCTTATTTCAGTTAATGCATGATAATGCACGACCGCACACCGCAAGAGTTGTAAGACAGACTCTCGCCGCAGCTAACATCAATGTCCTGCCCTGGCCTGCTCAGTCGCCAGACTTGAACCCGATTGAGCATGCATGGGATATGCTACAGAGAAGAGCTCTGCCGAATATGGAGGGTATCCAGTCGCAAGAAGACCTTTTTTTGTTGTTGCAACGAACATGGGCGGCCATTCCACAGCGTGATTTGGATGAACTCATTTTGAGTATGCCAAACCGATGTTCTTGTGTTGTTAGTGTTCGCGGTAGAAACACGGATTATTAATTGTTTAAGTTACCCAATAAAATTTAAAAAAAAACTGTTATTTCAGTCTTTTTTTCGAACTTTTGTGTTAGTGGTTCAAATGTCAAAAATCCCTTTATTAGGAAAATGGCAAATTTCTTTATTAATGCAAAGGTGACTTGGTTTATCGTTACTGTGACAAACGAAAACACTTTATTTTATGAATCCTTAAAGAAAATTTTAATTAATATCAATCAGGAGAAAAGTTATTGCAAAAATATATGTTGATCCCTAGACACTTTTGATGTGTGTATTTTCAATGATACGACGGGCACAGCACCACCTGTAGTTATAATTTCGTTTTCTCGTATCATGTAAAGTTGTGGCTCTAGGAAATGGTCGCATTAAGAAGGTTTGTAATGCGAAACCTTCATCGCCGATAAGCACGTGTGGTACAGGTTCGTTAGTACCGGGCAAAGGTTTCGATGTTAATATTGTTTTTCCCAGTAAATAGTGTCGATAAAAGTCAGAATTTTCAAAGATGTTGCTGTCAGTGTCGACCGTAGCTCCCAACGTCGATCATAGTAAATTTATAAAACGGGTCGGCAATAGCAAGTAAAACAATTGAGAAATGATTTTTATAACAATAATAGTTCGATCCACTACTGGGTGGGCATTTTATATTAACGTGTTTCCCATCGATGCTGCCGACACAGTTTGGAAAATTCCAAGTTTCTCTGTAACCCAATTCCGACTGTTTCCATATGTTATCGTCAGGGTTAGGCACATGCCAGATTACAACCTATATACATATATAGGTTGTAATCTTTCCCAAATGGCTTTTGCTACCTCTTCAATGATTTGAGATACCGTGCTTCGTCCAATGCGAAACGAAAACGAGATGGTAAGAAAGGAGTCGCCGGTTCTGATGTATCTGAAAAATAAATAATAATAAAAATATTAGTATATTTTGTATTTATTAAAATCTTTTATTTTTATTTTAGGTTCCAAAGCAAAGGATGCGTGGAGATCATTGAGAGACGGATATATTCGACATAAAAAAAACAATCAGAGGGCAAACTGGTTCAAGCAGGAAATATTCAAATTTCACATGGAGTTCCCAGATGTCATGTTTGGACAGCACGCTCGAGTTAAGACCTACAAGCACTAACATAAAACCATCGCAACCTGGTGTCGATGCGCCACTGTCACCATCATCCTTACCAAGACAGTCATCGCCTACAGGACTAATGCCCTCACCGCCTTCCCCGCAACCTGGACCATCGAGGCTGTATCCTGAACCTGATGTTGATGACTCTTCACAATCACTATTAGAAACACTTGATTTACCTTCTTCAACACAATTGCAGCATCCGCCAACAACTAGTTTACAGCCATCACCGTCGCCAGCGTCACGTACAACGAAAAAAGACTGAAAGCCGTAACTTGGTTGACAACGCCGATAGAGTCCTTGATTATCTTAAAAATAAAAAGAAAAGAGAATGGGATGACGCTGACCACTTGTTCATGAGCTATGCTAAATCTTTTAAAAATTATCAGTGCGGAATCAAGGTAAAATAAAAGTAGCATTAGCAAAATTGTTTGCTGATGCTGAATTGGACGAATTTGAAAATAATTCAACAAATGAAGGACGAAACCAAACGACCAGCCAACAACCATCGTCGCAAATGTATCTATCACCTGCTTATTCTGTAATGTCTGATGGATCTACTGAAACCATTTTCATAACAGAAGAACAACAACCTTTGCAACCTGTGTTGATAGCGGAAGGAACTTCTCATGAACCACCTCAACACGACGCCTTTCTAGCCATAGATGTAACGAATCACAATTCGAATGAGTCGCAATAGTTTTGACGATTCCAACAATCATATTAAGTGTCATGATTCAGAATAGGAAGCATATTTCATTTAAACATTAGATATTATTTTCATTAGGTAGTTTCATTTCTTAATGAAGAAGTAAATTATTATCATTCCATTGAAAAACAATGCATCTTAGATACCTATTTGTTTAATTCCATTGAAAAACCAGACAATTAAGATACCTATTTGTTTAAGGGTGGTGCAAATTATCATATTTTTTGTTTCTTATTTGGTTTTATCTGTTAATTTGTTATTTGATTTTAAAATGAAAAAGTAAAAGTTACCTTAAAAAAATTGCAAGTCTTTCTTTTGTTGAAACCGCCTTCCTGTAGTTGGTGTCCAGTTTAAATATATGTGGTTTCACTAAATCATGCAATTCATCAAAAGAACTTCTTGACATGTGGAAATACAAGTAAAAGCGATCCTCATACGATTCGAGTTATTAAATACCTAAAAACCATACTTGTTCATTATTCCGGTGTAAGTCTTGGATATACCTATTGGCTTGACTATTTTCCCAAATAAAAGCGTCATGTGTGGCACCTCCATACTTGACATTAACATTTAAAATTCTGCATTCACTGTCACATATCTACAATTTAAAATCGTAGAAAATGTTTATCTGTATAACATAATAATTAATTGTTATCTTATGTAATTGTAAGGTTATAAGTAGGTATAAATTAGTAGATTAATGTCTCACTATTTGCACATTCAGTGAGTAGAAATGCTTTATGCAGTAAAATAAGTGTTCTATGTCTCTTTTTGGAGTGAATATATGAAAATGAGATTCATCAATGCATCCTATTACTCCAGGGAAGCCAAATTTTGTATAAAATCTGTAAATAAAGTATTGTACGTAAAATTTTCTAGTATTAGGTAGCTATCATATTTTTGGTTATTCAGTTGATCCTCCTTTCGCTGTTTAACATTCTGCACTAAATTAGTTTTATTGGCCTACATAGTTATTATAATTACCTATTAAGCCGGGTATTCATTAGGCAACATTTGTTTATAAACACTGTTTATAAACAGTTTATAAACAGTGTTTCACAATGTTTCATCATCTCTGTAAACAGTTTATATACAAAGGTGATGCAACATTGTTTATTAAACATGTTGCCATGCTCCCCACTTCGAGTGGAGAGCAAGACGAAACGTCTAGTTTATAAGCAAAAGTCAATAGGTGTGGACGTGTGTTGCGCGAGTTTATAAACATGGAAGTAGTGTGGTCCAACAACCAGGTTTCGATGCTCATAGAGCTTTACCAACAGCGTAATATACTTTGGGATGCTTCAAATAAAGATTATAAAGATAAATTAAAAAAAAATGATGCTTGGGCCGACATTGCTGCAGAATTGAATATGTCGCAAAAGGAAGTGGAAACAAAGATGCATATTCTACGCTCACAATTTTCTCGTGAAAAGAAAAAACTTAAGTCATCAAAAAGAACTGGAAGCGGTGCCGAGGAAGTGATTAAAAGCAGATGGCAGTGGTATGATCCGCTACAATTTTTATTACGTGGTGCAACGACATCTGGAACATCGGATACAATGGGAATGGTGAGTACCTACATTTTTATATTATTTGCTAAGTTGATAATATTAATGTAATTTTTTCATCTTTTCAAGGTAACGGGTTAGTAAATTTTAAATCAAACACAAAACTATAAATTATAATCAGAACTTTATTTGGAAAAAAACAGGTAGGTACATAGGTACCTACTATTTTAAGTATTATGCATGAGAATTTTGCCACGGCACACTACCTTCTGGACTAATTAAATATTCAGCAAATTGATCTCTTACAACCGTAGCAGCTAGTGGGGGATGTCTTGCAATAGGTTGTAAATCCAACATGCTGTTGTGAGGGCCGATTTCTCTTCGCCAAAAACCTTCTATAATGTTATATTCTGAGTCTTCATAATCGAATGTTCCTGGTGGAGTATATATAGCCCGAGACTGTTTATTGCGCCTCAAAAAGTTATGCAAATATACACATGTCATTGTTACAATTTCACAAGTAGCAGGCTTAAGAGGTATGGCTTTTCTGAAAACGCGAAAGACAGCACATAATATGCCAAACACATTTTCTACTATCCTTCTTGATCTGGAAAGACGGTAGTTGTAAATGCGCTTTATAGTTCCACGATTGTGAATACCAGGATAAGGCTTCATAATATTTTCGGATAAGGCAAATGCGCTGTCCCCTACTATTACATAAGGTAGATTCGGACCATTTGGTAAAATTGGTTGTGGCTGTGGAATATTCAAATTGTTTTGAGTAATTGCATCGTAAAATGGAGTTTCTTGAAATACTCCACTGTCGGAAGATCTGCCTTTAGCACCACAATTCGCATATATAAAGTTGTAATCTGCATCAACTATTGCCAGTAGTACAATGCTGAATTGTTCTTTATAGTTGAAAAAATCACTGCCAGAGTTAAATGGTGATTCAATAACAATATGTTTTCCATCAATGGAGCCGATACAATGAGGGAAATTCCATAATAATTCGAACTGGCGAGCCTTGTTTTTCCATTCTTGTTCAGTACTTGGAACCTGTAACCAATTTAAAACAATGATTTACAGGATGGCAGTGCCTCAACGCAGCCGTCAAATACACCGCCAACTGTGCCGCCGCCACCGCCAACATCACAACTGCCACTGCCACCGCCGCCACCGCCACCGCCACTTCCACAGTCAAACAACTCCAAAAAGAGGAAGTGTGACGAGAATCTCAATGAAATGTATGAAATTATGAAAAGTGCCAAAAAGAAGATGGAGGAACCTAAAGACGAATTTGAAATTTATGGCCAGTATGTGGCATCTGAATTGAAAAATGTGAAAAACCAAAGAGCACTGTTACAGGCCAAGTATTACATAAATAATATATTGCTAAAAGCGAGAATGGGCAATTTCGATAGTAATTATTTTGGTGGATATCAAGGCTATGGAGATGGATGGCTCGGCTATGGCGACGGATACCGCACCACATCATCAACGTCGACATATGCTGATGCATCTACACCAACGCAGACACCAGAACCCCAAGTCCATACTGCTACTGGTGACGATTTGCGCTTTAGTAATCTTGACGAAATAGTTTCCCAGTTGGAAGATGACACACAATAAATAAATTGATGTGATTTGATTTAAATATTTGATAAATACCTACTTGAGTGATTTGAATTTATTTTATTTTACTCACCTTTACATAGTCCTTTAAAACTTTTGTCAATTCCTGACAAACTTCTCGTATAATCTTGCTGATTAATTGTTTTGATACTTTAAAAGTATATGACAGTGAGCCATATGAGTCACCTGTTGCAAGAAACCTTAAAGTTATAGCTAGTCTTCTCTGGGGCTCAATAGGATGCCGAAATTTCGTTTCCTGTTTTGTTATGGCTGGTCCAATCAATCTCAGTAAAATTTCAAAATCTGATGTTGACATTCTCGTGAAATTTTGAAAAGACCCATCAAATCCACGAAGGTCATGAAATACATAACTTCTATTTAAAAGATAATTTCGAATCCACCACCTTTTCTTCTTTTTTTTTCTAGTAGCACTCTTATGTAATATTATATAAGCAGCACAGAGCATCACTACCTCCTCGGGCGACATCCTGGCAACAACTGAGAAGTGTGGACTGCCAAGTTTCAGAAACAGTGTTTACGGTAAACTTGTTAATAAACCCGTCATAAACAGTTTATTAACAAATGTTGCCTAATGAATACCCGGCATTATGCCGGGTATAACTAACTTATATATACTTTTGGTATAACTTACTTGTTTTTGACAATATTTCGTTGCTCTCGTGTTGTGGGAAATTTCAAAAAATGATTTAATATTATAGGGTTAACAAGAGCATCAGTAACCTGCCTCACATATTTGCTCACTGTAGTTTGCCCTAAATATTTAGCCATTCCTACTATTCTTTGGTAGGAGCCTGTAGCATAAAATGACAAAGCACACAGCACCTAGAAATAAAAATATTAAATAGTTAATAGTGTAGCTGTATATTATACTCACATAGTATGTAAGTTAATGTACACATTATAGGTATCACACTATCACATTAATCACACTAATATTATAAAGGCGAAAGTTTGTGAGTGTGTGTGGGTGTGTGTGTTTATAATTATGTTTGTTACTTCTTCACTCTCAAACGGCTGGACCAATTTTGATAAAATTTGGTATGTACGTAGCTGACACCCTGGATTAACATAAGTCTACCCTTTTTAGCCCAATATTCCTACGGGATCGAAAAAAAGATAGGAAAATATAAAAATATTTTAGTTAGAAAGGGACTTTGTAGCTTATAAATTAAACTTACTTTGTGTTCCAGACTGATCCTTTTACTTGATTTTAGACTGGATTTATCTTTTAATTCGCGACACAAGAACAAAAATGCTTCCTTAGACGAAATCTATTTTTAAATTCTGTGTCGCTAAGGTTTTCAAGGTTAATATTTGCCAAATTATTTCTGAGTAGAGCTCTCCTTGAGATTTCTCTGTAAATGTAATAGTAAAGGAGAATGGGCAAAATGGTACCCAGCTGGTACCCGGCTCCAATAGATATGATTGTAGTGTCGTTTAAAAGGTCTTAGCAAGAGGAACAATATTTACTATGGCCGCCAGCCTCAAATCTGATTGCGTTTGGAGATAAACGACAGTCTTACTAACTAATAAAAACCCTGTTCCTTCGGTTGCCCTTTGCGTTCCAGGGCCACAGTAACCTGTTTAGACAGTCCCGTGGCTCTTGCGATAAACATACATATACGAGTATATTAGGTACCACTTATCTATGTAAGAAAATGAGTACCAAGGTAATATTTTCTGCATTTCCGTTCATGTTTTCTATTAATAACGCTTTTACGTAAGACTTTGCCATGCACCCCTCCTTTTAACTCGAGCCCCGCTGCTCCCGAGCGCGGGGTGTGCGCAGGAGCAGTGGGAGAGGCGTCGGTGTCCCGTGTCCGCGTCAGTCCACAGAGCGTCAGTCGCTCGTTCGTTTTGCGCTAGTGACGACGACGTTTAGCTGCTGTTTGAGTTTCTTTTGTGCTTTCCTATCTTGGTTTTATTAACTACTGACCCCTGCGCTCCTACTGGACTTGTTACCCGCTATTAACGTTGACCTGTGCTAGTGTTGTGGACTATACTGATTTGCTTTTCGAACTGGAATATCGCAATGGAACGTCTCAACTGTGTAATGTGTCGGCGAGCTTTATATACCAGAAGATACCAACAACGTGTTTTGACAGCTAATCTGTCAAGAACGCGCCCTGAGTTCGCTGCGTTTATTCATGAACATGCCGTTCTGGAGGTAAGCACTACCATTATTATAATCTAAGTGTAGTTTTATTTCACCATCCCTTCGTCCGTGCCGTTTATTCTCTTATTCTAAGTATATTATGTTCTTCATTTTAAATAAGCACACTTAAGACGGTCATTACCAATAACAATAGATAAAGGTTAGCAGTACAAACAAAAGGGCCTATCCTTTCTAACTCGATATTAGCTACCTGGACACTGTACGCACGTGTGGAGTCATCGTACCTTCGAAAGTCACTTCTATTATTCTAATGCGCTTTTATTTTGTATTAGCGTTCCATAAGCTCTGGAAGTGCAAGCGAGAAGGACATAGAGAAATGATTTATGGCCCGACGACTTTGTTGAATCTGCGCTTACTATAACAAAAATGTTGTTAGGTTACGATCGACACTTTAATATTTTGTATTTACGTGATATTGTTTTCTCAGTTTTTTTAGCTTAGTTCCAAAAAAATAAAGTACTTAAACAAAAAAAAAACATTAAATCATATTTTTACTACTTACAGGTGGTATTCGATGGCACACGACGTGTGTGTCACCGATGTTGGCAGTCCGCTGATAATGCAGTGAGAAGACTTGCGAACCCTGCCGTGCCCGGAGCAATGCCTGAAGCAGTGTCTGAAGCAATGCCAGATGCAGTGCCGGAAGCAATGCCGGAAGCAATGCCGGAAGCAGTGCCGGAAGCAGTGCCGCAAGTAGTGCAAAATGTTCAGGAGTTTCAAGTTTCGGAGTATACACGTGCTCCAAACACACCACGGCATTGTATATTTAACGACTGTCCAAACGCAACTCGCCATCGAATCCCAATAACAATAAAAACTCACATCTTTTGTGAATATAAGCTTTATATTCCAAATGGTGCAAGAGTGTGTACACAGCACTTAGAGAACAATGTTTGGGATGAGCTACCTCAAACATGTAATGTCACTCATGATTTTAATACAGACCAGTTTACTGACATTTGTGACATGTTAAGAATGGCCTTACAACGTGGACCTCGGCTAGACTTCAACACGAGAGGCGCTTTAACCAACGGGGAGATGCACTTTTGGACAGGACGCAAGTGCGAAGAGTTTGATGCTATGTTGGTACAAACACCTACACTAAATGAAAGATGTAGAGAGCCGAGAACTGCATTAGGTATTTATCTTACAAAACTGCGTACCGGGGAGCCAGATGAAAGACTTGCGACATTATTTAACATGTCACGACAAAAGCTTGAACGTTTGTTGGTTATTGTAAGGGAGTGTCTCAATAACAATTACGTTGGGCTGCATTTGGGAGTGGATCACATTGGCAGACCACAATTATTGGAAAAAAATCTCACTATACCAAAAGCATTATTTGGAAATGAAAATAATGATAAGTTATTATTGATTGGCGATGGTACTTACATTTACATAAATAAAAGCTCGAACTTCTTATTCCAAAGATTGTCCTACAGTTTACATAAGTTTCAGAATCTACTGAAACCTTTCCTACTTGTATGTACTGATGGATACATATTAGATGTAATGGGTCCATACGCTGCAACAAAAACAGATGCACAAATAATGGGCGACATTATGAATGATGGACAACATCCACTACATTGCTTACTCCGAACAAACGATGCTTTTATATTAGATCGAGGTTTTAGGGACAGCTTGGACCTCATTGATGAATGTGGGTATGAATCCTATGTCCCACCAACAAAGAACCGCCAAGAGACACAGCTGACCACTGAACAATCCAACGAAGCGTGTAACGTTACATTTTCCCGGGAGGGGGAAAATGTAAGGTCAAGGAGGGAAACTAACACCAGAACTGGAGGAGTCCCGGCTTAAAAGAAAAAGTAAAAGAAGAAATGGTAAAATAATATAATTGAGGTAGAATAAAAAGTCAGGGCAACCGGGTATAAGTTGAAGGTCCAAGCGTTTCTTCTAGAGAGGCTCGCAGGTTGTAAAAGGAGGGTCCTTGAGTCAGACCACGTCACCGACCTCGGAGGGGCAGGCCGTGGTAGAGGAGGCAGGCAGAGGGCTGAGATCTACCAGCCGTCGGCGTCACTAGTTTATTGTAGACCACAACGTAATCTTCTTGCGTCAGTATCTAGAACTGACGCCAAGGGTAGCCATCGCCGGTGTAGCGATTTTTCAACATAGTCCGGTGTAGAAGGACGCGTAGATTTGTTTGTTCAAGCACAGCCGACACTATCATAGGACACAGCCCTCCCACCGAGCGCTATATAACTTCAGGACCTCCTGCCAAGGCGAGCACCAAGAGTAATCTGGTCTGACGGTCCCGGCTCCCTTCCTTTTCGGATCGGTTGACATAAAATTTTTAACAATGATTCTAGAACATAAAAGAAGAATAATAGTTTATAATAAGGTCTAATACCTATACAACCTTACCTACTGGCAGCTCTAGCAATACATTAAAAATAAAACCTAGGCTTGTCATTATCTGACATTACAAAAGGTAAATAAACATTGGGAGAGCATGAGAAAATCTAAATAACTTAAAATATAGAGGCCTAGGAATGGTTAAACTACAGACAATGGCCATGCAGATAATTGGAGAGAACGTATAATATAAGATCTAATAGCCAAAACGTAAGTAAAAAATACAAACATTACAAGCTCGATCGGTAACGCTATGCCGGTGGGTTGTGGTAGTGGTAAACGGCCGGTTTAAACGTGATTTTAAGCTCTTGCGGCAAAAATATTTTAATAAGTCACTGCCCAATATGTTCACTGATTTTAAGATTGTCGCAGCTATCACGAATCACTTCCACCAACCCATCGTGGATAGCGTACACGCAGACGAATTCGTCAATATCATAAGGCAGAAAATAGATACCCCGAATCTTCTGCATATGTATGTAGAGAGAAAACGGCTTAATCACAGAAGAGTAGATTTTCAGAGGATGGAAGCGAGCCAGATCGAAAACTTCCCTTCAATGACGGAGGAGGATATAATATAAGATCAAACGAACTTCTTGAAGTGAAGTTCGATCATTATTATATGAGTGGCTTCATTCGAAGATACAAATAACCATGTAGTGCCTTTATTCTACAAGGCTCTATTCGCACGTTTAAAGAATCGACTTTTAGTCGATTGTCATTTTTTTTTTGTCATCTAGCGTGGCGTGATGTTCGCGCTGTGAACTTCATTCTTGTTTAGAGATCAGTTTTCTACGTTGGGTTTGGGTGGGTGAGGACTTTGAATCTTGGAATGAAGCGACCCATATAATAATGATCGAACTTCACTTCAAGAAGTTCGTTTGATCTTATATTATATTTCGTCGCTTCATTCTTCAGATACAAATAACCATGTAGATGTTTAGAGATAGATTCTCAGATAAGTAAATAAAACTTTACTTTACTATCAGTAGAAAACTTTAATTTTAATAACAAAAAACAGAAATTGGTTCTTAAATATAAATTAAGTAGGTAATCATTATTCGAACAACAGAAAAAACAGTGAATACCTAAATGTATTTTGATTCGATTAGTTTTAAACTAATATAATAATATAGTAATTTATTACTCTAAATCTAAATTACTGATGGCGCAGACAGATCGAGCAAAAATTCCATCATCAACTAATGGTCGGTTATAGAACCGAGCAAACGTCTGAGACGAGCTAGCCCAGCCAGCCGTCTTCCTGATGGTGTCAACACAGACTCCAGCGGAGGCCGCCGCCGAGGTGGAGGCGTGGCGCGTGCTGTGCGCACTGAATACTGTGATGTCGACGCCGCCCTCCGCTAGGGCTGCTTGATCCACCTACTGATAGTTTGTGACGATGCTTTCTTATATGGTCTTTTAACGGTTAGTAAAAGACTATCAGTTCCTTCGGGTCGTGAAGCAGATGTTACCTCGAGGTAATCATCGAGAGTCTTTGCAGGGCATATTCTCGGGTTTTCTACGAAATATGGTAAATATAAAACAGGTTGTTCTCGATTTGCTGCGGAAGTCTTTATCATGTCAGTTATGGTTATCTTTACACTAGTGGGGGATCTGTTGATATTTTGCACTCTAATAAGGGAGAAGGTTTGTACTCGGTGGGAAGTACATAACGCTAATAAAATAGACAATTTATTTGTTAGTTTAGTAAGGTCAAGATTGGTATTGGGGTACCATTGGGAAACGTAGTCCAGTATTACTTTTGGGTCCCAAGTAGTATTATATTTGGAACGAGATGGCTTTTGCCTGTAAATACCTTTGAGTAGACGTTTTATTCTCTCGTCTGCTCCAATGTTATTCCCGAAGAGTAATGAAAGGGCAGATCCATGGCTATTGATAGCACCGTATGATGCTCCCTTATGAAAGAGATCCACCAGAAAGGCTATGACTGATGATACCGAAGCTTCAAAGGTATTAAGGTTATTTTCGAGACAAAATTTCCACCAATATTTGTAAGTGACGGAATATTGTTTCATAGTATTATCCGAGATGGAGCCTAGCATTAAGTCTAGCGCTACGTCCGGGGTATTCAGTCTCGTAAATGCTGCCCTGAGAGCGTCGCGGCCCCCAGTGTAAGGCTGCTGTGAAGCGGGTGACGAGATCTGTAATTTAAATGCAAAAGGTCCTCATTAGGATCCAAGAAAACAATATCTGACATGAGCATTCTTTTCAGCAATGGAAACCAAGGTTGGCCAGGCCAATAAGGAAATACTAGGATACCGGTGGCTGAGTCGTCAATGATTTTTCTCAAACATTTTAGGATTATAGCAAACGGTGGAAAAGCGTAGAAAAAAGTTGATTGCCAACTAACTGTAAAAGCGTCAACTGTTATAGAATCAGGGTCCGGTCTCCATGAAATGTACCGGCTACATTTGGCATTGGTGCGGGAAGCGAATAGATCGATTTTTGGTTCACCTAACTTCTGAACTATCGTTTGGAAGGCCCAATCCGATAGTTCCCATTCTGTATCTACATTAGTTCTCCGAGATTCTTCATCGGCTTCTATATTGTCATGTGTATGAATGTACGACGCAAATAGAAATATATTTCGCTTCTCACACCATTGCCAAATTGTTTTGGTCAGATCATTTATATGTGGGAACCGAACTCCTCCCATACGGTTAATATAGCTGATAGCAGTTGTATTATCCACGCGAAGCAATATGGAACAGTTAGAATGCAAGCTTGCAAAGCACTTCAAACCTAGAAAAATCGCTAGCAGTTCGAGGTAATTGATGTGGAAAGATAATTCCTGGTTTTTCCAACCACCGTTTGCTCGATTACCGTTACAGACTGCACCCCAACCGGTCCTAGAAGCGTCCGTGTAGATTTCTAAATTGAACTGTTCATCTCTTCTCAACGCGTTGTATGTTAAGTTAATGTTTCGTCTCCACCATTCTAGGTCAGGTAAGATGACTTCCGACAGTCTTATTTTAGCTTCAAAGTCGCCATACTTTTGAAGCGCTAAATATTTCTGACGTTCAAGAATTTGGTGTATAGCCAACCATATCTAACTGCAGGGCAGGCTGCAGTAAGTACTCCAATCAATTGTGATAGTTCCCTAATGGAACATTTAAGAAGAGAAGAGAACTTAATGACCAATTGCATAATCCCTGTTCGTTTGTCATCTGGCAAGCCTAGTGACATATCGACGCTATTAAATATAAAACCTAAAAACTTACAAATTTGTCGAGGTTCAAGACTACTTTTTTCGTAATTAATGACCAAAACCTAAGCATTTGAGCAATGTTAGTGTTTCATTAACGTTGTCACGACATTCATCGAAAGTATCACCGATGCAAAAAATGTCATCGAGAAATATCACTGACCTATAACCCCTGTGTCTTAGATGGTTGATAACCTCCTTCATTAACTTTGTGAAAACCCTAGGCGCAACAGATAAACCATAGGGCATTGCATTGAACTCGTATGTTTGTTCAAAATGAAAACGTAAGTATTTACGATGTTCTTTGCAAATAGAGACTAAAAGGTATGCCTCCTTTAAGTCAATACTTGCCATGAAACCATCTTTAGGTACGAGTCTAGCTGCAGTCCTATGGTCCTCCATTTTAAAGTGAGCAGTGGAAACAAACTTATTTAAAGCTTTTAAATTTAAAATAAACCTTTTGCCTCCATTAGGTTTAGGAATTAAAAATATTTTGGAATCAAAATCATTTTCGGATCTATGACATGGGGTAATAGCTCCTAACTCTAATATTTTTTGATAGCTTCTAACATATGTGGTTGGTCGCTCGAGGATACAGAATTACGTATAGCTGATTCTTGTTTCACTTTTTTTAGAAATGGAATTGAATATCCTTCAGTACCCCTAGCACGAATATTTGTAGGTTTCGTATCGCAAACGTATCGAGTTGTCGATACGATAACGTAATACAACGAAAGTCGGAAGCAAGAAGCACTTTCGAAATAGTATCGAGAGCTCGATACGATAACGTTGGTGACGTCATTCTAACGTAAGTAAGGATGGTAAAAATAGAACGAATGATCTTACAATTGATTGAATGTTTCGTTCAGAAACTATATATGTATTTAGTTAATTATAAATTTAGTGATTTCAGGGCATTTAAAACTTTAATACTGTTCAATTTATAACGCAATACGAAGAAACTGCAGAAAAAGTTAATATTCTGTTAGAAAAATGGCATAATAATTTAACTGATTACTAAAACGTTGTGTTTGGTTTGACTGTATTCCTAAACGAACGACGGACGCTCGAAGCTCATTCAAGGCCAACTTTGTTTTGAAGCGAGTAAAGTATTTTAGAGGGAATTTTGATTTAAACTTGTGTTGTATTGTGATTTAATTTGTGAAAAGTTTGGAACTATTTTATTGTTCTACTATGAGAACCAGCCACCTGCAGTACACCATTATGATAGAATTCATGGAAAAGTAAGTGTATTACATTTAAGATTTTATCGTCCTATGCATACCTTTATTAGAGTAGATTTTAATAGTGTTTCAATGGGATATTTGGAATATATTTTTGTGAGTTTAAAAGAGCTAAAGTTTCTTTGTATACTCAAGTCAAATTAAGTATTACGCTAGTCATGTGAAATTTGTAAAAACAAAGTTTAATAAAAACTAAAATTGAGGTACTTATGTGCTTAATTTTTGTCAATTATGGCCGTATAAAATAGAAATGTAACATACAGGGTGGCCGGAACATTGACGTCCAAAAATAAAATTTCGGTCCCTCGTATCGTGGGGTATTCGAATCACCCCCATGTATGTTCCGCGACTTTTCATAGTTTTCGAGTTATGAATTTTTTTCTGAATGTTTGAAAATTTTCGACCTGACCAACCTAAAAAAATTCTAAAAAAAAAAGTAGAGGGTTTTATCGAGTTTCTTTTTTTGCAACTGAATTTTCATAAGTAGTACTTTTATGCATAAAATAATCAGCTTCGTAACTGTGATGAAAGTTATGAAAATGTTGATCTAAAGTGAAAAATTTACGTTCGGTAAATTATGACTCAAATTTTCAACTTTAAATTAAAAATCTTAACAGGTGACTTCATAATTCCTAAGTAGGCTTCAAGAATGCGCCAGACTCTCAGTTTTCATAATCATAAAAAAAATGAAGTACTTAATAGGGCTACTTTGTTTAAAATCGGCCTTCAAAGACAGCGAGGTGGAAAAATTCTTAAAATTACCCATCTGAGTAATTATTTTTTTTTGGCTATTTTCTCGTTCCTAAGGTTAATTAATGATAAGAATACTGAAAACTAACCAACAAATAGTTTCAGAGTTGGGTAAGAAAAGTTTTACGTAAAAAGTGGCCACCACCAGCAGCAAATTGCTGCTGGTGGTGGCCACTTTGAAAACCTTTTCTAAATGTTAAAAATAAATTAAGTACTTTTTTCACATTATCATCTGTGTTTTATTCAAAACCACAGATGATAATGTGATAATGTGATGATGATAATGTGATGATTACGTAAGAAATTGTCTGGCAATCGTCTAAAAGCGTCTCTGTTCTCTCTCACAACACGTTCAGCTTCTGCAATCAACTGCCTCAGCTCTTGTTCACTTGAACAGTCTCGGGCGTATGCTATTTCCTTGTAATAGCCCCAAATAAAGAAATCGATGGGGTTGAGATCAGGTGAGCGTGGAGGCCACCTAATTGGTCCGCTGCGTCCGATCCATCTGTTGGGGTATGTTTCATCTAAGTAATTTCGGACCTGGGTTGCATAGTGACACGGGGCGCCGTCATTTTGCAACACCATGGTTCGTCTGAGTTCGAGATTCACATCTGCCAGCAACAATGGAAGTTCATTTTCCAAAAAGTTTTTGTATGTTTCTCCATCAAGTCTGGACGGCAGTTCAAACGGACCAATTAGTTCGCCATTGAGAATACCAGACCACAAGTTAACGCTGAAGCGATGTTGAAATGTCGAAGCTCTCACTTCGAGTGGATTTTCATTCGCCCACGTGTGGTAATTATGAATATTGAATATTCCGGATCGCTCAAATCGTGACTCATCTGACCATAAAACTTTATTGAAAAATCCAGGATCCTCTTGCTCTTTTCGTAACATGGTTTGGCAAAAATCAACGCGCAATTGGTGATCTGTAGGCAGTAAAGCTTGGACTCGTCGGATGTGGAACGCGTGGTATTCTTCATCGTGAAGAATGTCTTGGATAGAAGTCCTTGGGATGTTCAGAGCACGAGCCATACTTCTCGTACTCGTAGACGGATTTCGCTGAACTTCTTCCAGCACCATTTCTCTGCGATCCGGGTTAGCTCTAGGGATTCCTTCATGACTGCCGCGTCGACCAGGAATGCGGCCTGCCATCAAAGTGTTGTGCGTGTTAATAAAAACACGATGGTCGGGATATCGCTCAGGTTGCGGCCCACCACGACGTTGAAGTTGTTCGCGATACAGTCGCGCTGCTTCATGGCCGTTTCCTTGTGCAACTCCATAAAAATAATGCATTTCTGCATATTCACTTAACGTGTAACTCATTTTTTACACTTCCACGTAAAAAAAGTCCAAATCAGAATGCAAAACACAGTCCAATAAACGAGCAAAGTAGTCAAACAAGTAGGCAGCGGAGTCCGTGGGCAAAGCGAGTGTGGTAAAGACAAAATGGCGACACGCGTATAGCAGTAAACACAATGTGAGTACGACTGAGGTACTTGTTTTGCGTTGGCTTCGGTTGCGCGCCTTGCGTGAGAGAGATAGCAATAATTCGGTCTCTTTTCCTCTCGGTCCATTGTTATTGCAGGTAAAAGAGTTGCACCCTCGTTTACAACCCATAGTCCACGAGAACGGATCGCGCAAAATTCATTAAACTAACATTTAAAAAAATCTCCGTGTTTAAATCTTAGCTTTCCTGCAGTAATTTTTGGTTAGCAAACTAAATAACCTTAGGAGCGAGAAAATGGAAAAAAAAAATTTATTAATCAGATAGCTAATTTTAAGAATTTTCCACTTCGCAGTCTTTGAAGGCCGATTAAGGCCAAAGTTAGCCCCATTAAGTCCTACGTTTTTTAATGATTATGAAAGCTGAGAGTCTGGCGCATTCTTGAAGCCTACTTGAGAACCATGAAGTCACCTGTTTAGATTTTTAATTTGAAGTTGAAAATTTAAGTCATAATTTACCGAACGTAAATTTTTCACTTTAGATCAACATTTTCATAACTTTCATCACAGTTACGAAGCTGATTATTTTATGCATAAAAGTACTACTTATGAAAATTCAGTTGCAAAAAAAGAAACTCGATAAAACCCTCTACTTTTTTTTTTAGAATTTTTTTAGGTTGGTCAGGTCGAAAATTTTCAAACATTCAGAAAAAAATTCATAACTCGAAAACTATGAAAAGTCGCGGAACATACATGGGGGTGATTCGAATACCCCACGATACGAGGGACCGAAATTTTATTTTTGGACGTCAATGTTCCGGCCACCCTGTATATTATTAAAATAAATATTGGAGCACACAGTCCTATATCTCACGTTATCTTTATTTTAGGCATGGAGACTTATCCAAACCCAGCGGGGGTCCTCGTGGTAGACATTATATTCAGCAAAAATGGAAGGAGTTAATAGTTATGCTCAATAGTGATGGCACTGGGGATTCTCGAACAGAGGAAAAGTGGCGGAAGGTAAGCCTTTTAAATCCTAATTACGCACATTTAAGGAAATAAACTTACTTCACACAATTAGAAATACATGCATTCATTTGTTCATGTTTGTTAAGGTTTGGAGTGACTTCAAAAATAATGTGAAGAAAAAGTGGTCAAAAATAAATAGGTCTGCTCAGGGTACAGGCGGTGGGCCAGCGATTCAGATGACCTTAACAGACCTTGAAAACAGGGTTTTAAATTTAATTGGAGTGCAGGCTGCTACTGGGATGCCTATACAAGAAGCTGGATTTGTACAGGTGTGATATTTTTTGCTTGGTAATATAATATAGGTATCTCTATTTTTTTTATTTTCATAGCAATCAATGTAATCTCATTTAATTCCGTATTGGGACAGAATTATGGTCAAAAGTTTAACTTGTCTGCAACTCACCTACCTAATACTGTAAGTAATAAAAAGGGTCACCACTTGAGTTTTTTTGTTAGCATTGTGACACTTAAAATTCTTGTGTGGCTGACTGGCTCGGGTTTGAGTGCCACATAATGCGTTTCAATTATGATTTTTGTTAATATACAATGTCTAAATTTGATGTTTCTATGAGCATTCATGATTTCTGTAGGTATACTTACTCTAGAGTAGTATTTTGTTTAATAAAAAAAAATTGTAGGTAAATTAAACAGTAAAGTTGGCCTTTACTCACAAATTATAAGTAAGCACTAATACTCAATTATTGTTTTTATTAAAATAGGTTTTTGGTGGGAAGGAAGATATCTTGCCAGGTCAGGTACTACCTGCTACAGAAAATGTAGACAAATTGACTGTGGATGATGTTCCTTATGAATATACACCAATTCCTGAAGGTTGGCATATTTTAAATTTATCTATCACTAACTTGGTAACTAACTCATAACTCTTTTGTTTGATATACTAGTAATAACAAAATATTTAAAAATAAGATCTTAACACAAACTAGTCAAGAAGCTATCCAGAAAATCACATACTTAAAGTAAAAAAAAAAGAACCTGATAACTAAAGCTAGCAGAATAGTATTTACGTTGATTGTTGAAACACAATTTTTCCAGATGAATGGAATACTCCAGGAACAAGTAGTCAACACACAGTCGCTCCACCTCTTCCTCCTCCTACTCCGCAGCCACCAGCACTTACACCACCACCAGCTCCAGTGCAAACCCAGTGGCAACCGCCGAAAAAAAAGAAGACGGATGACTCCGTTTTAAAAATATTTAAGGAGTGTGAGGGGAATGCTAGGGAGTATGAAAAGGAGCGTGACCGAATTGCGATACAATTAGAACGAGAGAGGATTCGTCAGCGTGATGTAGAGCTTCAGTTGCAAGCTCAGTGGTTAGATTTTATGAAAGAGGCGTTAGGGTTATTAAAATCATATTTAGAGAAAAGAAGTGAATAGTGTCTGATTTTTTATTTTATTTATACACTGGTGGACAATAAAATTAGGCCACCTACCAAACCGGTTGTCATGACTGTGTTTCAAAATAAAAACTTTTTAAATATTTTTTTTATTGATTGTTTGTTAATTCTTAAATGAAAAAATGCATATTTGAATTACACAACTTTATTTTTTTAGCAATACACAAGAAAAACCAAAAATGAAGGAAAATTTACAAAGACTTCACACTGATAAAAAAAAAATTAAATGGTTTTACTGATGTCAATCTTTCTTTAGTAAGAGGTGTTGCCTCCTCTGGCTTTGATAACACATACCATCCTTTTGTTCATGGATTTTATCAAATTTTTTATGGTAAATTGGGGTATGTTTTCCCATTCCTCCAATAAAGCCAGTTTCAGCTGTTGCATGTTCTCCGGAGCTGGTTCTCGCTGTCTTACTCGCCGTTTTAGCTCGTCCCATAGATGTTCTATTGGATTAAGGTCTGGACTTCGTGCTGGCCAGTCCAGAACCTGTATCCCCACTTCTCGCAAGTAATCTCTTACGCATACCGCAGTGTGGGGGCGCGCATTATCGTGCATTAATTTAAATTCTTGACCGATAAATCCTGAGTATGGCACTACATGGTCTTCAAGAATGTCAGTGATGTATGATTCAGCAGTCACAGTTCCTCTATCTACGATAACCAGCTCTGTACGGGCTTCTAAGCTTATACCTCCCCAGAACAAAACTGAACCACCTCCAAAGCTCACCCTTTCAGATATGTTACATTGTGCATATCGTTCTCCCGGTCTTCGATATACTCTTTTGCGACCATCAGCACCATAAAGACACATACGGGACTCATCAGAAAAGAGTACTTGCCCCCATTGTGCCAAAGTCCAGTCACGGTGTTCACGAGCAAAATTTAACCTTGCTGCCTTATGAGCTGTGGTAAGTTTAGGACCTGTTGCGGGTCTGTATGGTTTTAAACCACGTTCTTTAAGGCGTCTTCTTATTGTCCTATCACTTACAGCAACACCTCGGACATCTCTGAGCAGGTGCTGCAATTCTACTCCAGAACGATGACGATTTCTGAGGCTTGCTGACACTACAAATCGATCATCCCGTTCAGATGTCTTTCTTCTTCGACCTGAGCCAGGTCTTCTGATGTAGCCACCGGTCTCCAGATACCTTTTGTAGACATATTGAACCGTTGATCGACTAACTTCACATTGTCGAGCGACATTTCGCTGGCTCATTCCAGTTTGTAACAACGTTACGATTCGAACAACTTCTGCTTCACGTAGATCCATATTTATCAGTGAAAAGGAAGTGGGAGGCACAGAACTTAAATCAGTAATACGAATTTAACGATAATTTTAAATAGCGTCCTAGTGACATGACATTAAACATAAAAGAATAAAAGTGTGGGTAAATAAGAAAACTGATTAAATGACATTTGACACATTTACACTTGATAATTTTATCAATATACCCTCTAGTAAGATTGAAAATTAACGTTCAAAAACGTATTATTTATTTTAATTTTTAAACAGACCGTAATTAATAAATAAATCATGAAAATAGGAGTGGTCTAATTTTTTTGTCCACCAGTGTATTATGGTTTGGTAAAAGACTTCACATACACTATTCACTTCTATTTCTTAAAAAGAAAACATTTTGTTTATGTTAGAATTTAATTTATTTGGCTTAATATATAATCATACTTGGGGAAGGCCTATGTCCAGCAGTGGGCGTCGTACGGCTGAGATGGTGAAACAATATTCATGAAAGTAATATCTTAAAGGTACTTAATTCTGTTTTGTAAAGAATTAACACCATATTTGTTTCAAACATAATATAGTATATTTTTTATTCTCTAATGCTACCTTTATTATAGAGTTCAACATGCTTACACAAAAACCGAAATTAATTATTTACATTATGAAGCCGATTTATATTATTAATCCTATCTACTAACATGTTTCGGCTCTACCGCGAATCAATTCATCACTAGAACCACTTTCGCGAAGAACTTCTTTTGAAAATGTTGAAACACCTAATTCTGAAGAATATATTATATCATCTTCAGGATCAGGCATCATAAAATCTAATGCTAGGTTGTGTAGAACGCTACATGCCATTATGATAGAAGCACACCTCTCAGGCGTGTAGTGTAATGTGCGGTCCTTACAAAGGCATCTCCACCTATTTTTAAGTCTTCCAAAAGTATTTTCGATCACAACTCTGGCCTTCCCGTGGATGGTAGTATATTTTGCCTCTGGAGTGCCTTTAGCAGCATCTGTGATTGGTGTCATCAACCAAGGCCTCTGTGGATATCCAGAATCCCCTGAAAATGTATTTTGATTGTATATTAAATTAAATTATCTTACAACAGACAGTCACATTAATTAGACAGTAAGTAATCTTAAAATAGTGAACTTTATCACTTTATTTTAAAATTAGTACAAACTACATGTAAAAAAAAAATACCTAAAAACCATACTTGTTCATTATTCCGGTGTAAGTCTTGGATATACCTATTGGCTTGACTATTTTCCCAAATAAAAGCGTCATGTGTGGCACCTCCATACTTGACATTAACATTTAAAATTCTGCATTCACTGTCACATATCTACAATTTAAAATCGTAGAAAATGTTTATCTGTATAACATAATAATTAATTGTTATCTTATGTAATTGTAAGGTTAGAAGTAGGTATAAATTAGTAGATTAATGTCTCACTATTTGCACATTCAGTGAGTAGAAATGCTTTATGCAGTAAAATAAGTGTTCTATGTCTCTTTTTGGAGTGAATATATGAAAATGAGATCCATCAATGCTCCTATTACTCCAGGGAAGCCAAATTTTGTATAAAATCTGTAAGTAAAGTATTGTACGTAAAATTTTCTAGTATTAGGTAGCTATCATATTTGTGGTTATTCAGTTGATCCTCCTTTCGCTGTTTAACATTCTGCACTAAATTAGTTTTATTGGCCTACATAGTTATTATAATTACCTATTACTTACTTGTTTTTGACAATATTTCGTTGCTCTCGTGTTGTGGGAAATTTCAAAAAATTATTTAATATTATAGGGTTAACAAGAGCATCAGTATCCTGCCTCACATATTTGCTCACTGTAGTTTGCCCTAAATATTTAGCCATTCCTACTATTCTTTGGTAGGAGCCTGTAGCATAAAATGACAAAGCACACAGCACCTAGAAATAAAAATATTAAACAGTTAATAGTGTAGCTGTATATTATACTCACATAGTATGTAAGTTAATGTACACATTATAGGTATCACACTATCACATTAATCACACTAATATTATAAAGGCGAAAGTTTGTGAGTGTGTGTGTTTATATGTTTGTTACTTCTACACTCTCAAACGGCTGGACCAATTTTGATAAAATTTGGTATGTACGTAGCTGACACCCTGGATTAACATAAGGCTACCCTTTTTAGCCCAATATTCCTACGGGATCGAAAAAAGATAGGAAAATATAAAAATATTTTAGTTAGAAAGGGACTTTGTAGCTTATAAATTACACTTACTTTGTGTTCCAGGCTGATCCTTTTACTTGATTTTAGACTGGATTTATCTTTTAATTCGCGACACAAGAACAAAAATGCTTCCTTACTTAGACGAAATCTATTTTTAAATTCTGTGTCGCTAAGGTTTTCAAGGTTAATATTTGCCAAATTATTTCTGAGTAGAGCTCTCCTTGAGATTTCTCTGTAAATGTAATAGTAAAGGAGAATGGGCAAAATGGTACCCAGCTGGTACCCGGCTCCAATAGATATGATTGTAGTGTCGTTTAAAAGGTCTTAGCAAGAGGAACAATATTTACTATGGCCGCCAGCCTCAAATCTGATTGCGTTTGGAGATAAACGACAGTCTTACTAACTAATAAAAACCCTGTTCCTTCGGTTGCCCTTTGCGTTCCAGGGCCACAGTAACCTGTTTAGACAGTCCCGTGGCTCTTGCGATAAACATACATATACGAGTATATTAGGTACCAGTTATCTATGTAAGAAAATGAGTAAGTAAGAGAATGATGATAAGTTACCTTCGTGATGACACACGGTCAACCTCCAGGCATTTTAATCGAGATATTATTTCTCTATATTTTCACCAACGCACTAAACACTTAATAGATAACTATTTACTAACCTGAATCTTCATCGGAGTCTTCCGATGACGAATAAATAATTCTTTTATATTTACTTTGTTGATTTTCCAGTTTTTGAATTTTACGTAGATAATGTTCAATTTTATCCTGATTTCTTCTTTTCGGCATTATAGTGGCGATTGTAAAGCACGAAATATTCACTAGTAAGGCACGTGCGAACGATGCCTCGCAAGAAAAAGGAATGAAGTTCACAGCGCGAACATCACGCCACGCTAGTTGACAAAAAAAAAACGTGCGAATAGAGCCTTGTAGAATAAAGGCACTACATGGTTATTTGTATCTGAAGAATGAAGCGACGAAATATAATTCTATTAGCGCTAGGTACCTACCAACTCAAGCTGGCAAGATCTTACTGTGCCGAGCATTTATCAAATGGTCTGTATATAATTGAAACGTACAGAGAGGGAGCACTTGAAGATCTGCCAGACTATGGCATACACGAAGATGCCTGGCTTTTGCGTGGACGAATCCAGTCGCGACATGTCTGTATAAAAACATATTGTTATTACATATTGATCAACAGTACAAATAATATTGTCCAACAGTATTGCACATGTTTAACCGGGCGACGTACGATGGGCACTTGTGCACATATAGTGTCCATCGTGTGGTACCTAGGCTATGCGAGGCATACGGGATTTACTGCTCCGGCATCTTTCCTCAATGCTGTTATAGTTGATACCAATATGTAATGTTTTAAATCTACTCACTTATTGCTAAAATATATGATTTTTATTTGAAGAACGCTAGTTTTCTTACTTTAAAAAAAAATAGAATCCTCAGTGTGTTATATCATCGTCTAAGTCTATCTTATTCCAGCTTTATTTTACTAATATAAGTAGTTAGTAGTAAATTCTCATTTTTATAACTTGGAGTGAGATTACTGCTTTCCAAACGTGAATAGGGACAGGCGCCATGGTAGACGTTTTTCTGCATCAACATGTCTATTCAATGATATATTAATGATGACTATTGGAGCGGGTGCCACCAATTGGTGTTTGTTCTTTAATGCAGTTTTTGCCATGGCTTCGAGACAAGTGCTGTCTGATGAGCGTATAACGCGTTTAATATTGGAAGAGGAATGTGTCAGTTCATCGGAGGCATTATCCGATAGCGAAACAGAAGACAATGTGGAGTTTGACAACGTAGAAAGCGATACTCACCCTTGCGAAGGGTCTTCACCCTTCCAATCGTGAAGATAGTCCCGTGACGCTCAAGAGCGCTCTTCACCTGCTCTGCTGGATAATGTGCTGGAGCTACAAACACCTCCTATTCCTTTGCAAGAGACCTCAGGTAGTAATCCATCTATCTTGACCTTCTCACGAAGCAATATCCGCAGCCGCTCCCGTCATGTTTGGGCTACCAGTAAAGGTCGTAGTTCAAATAGAACAGCTGCAATAAATATTGTACGTGTTGCCACCTATTCGTGCCGTAAGGGATATAGTGATTCCACTTTTATTATTTGAACAATTCATGACTGATCTGAGGGGCAATTCCCGTATTTTTAAGACCGTTCGCATTCTAATCTCAGTCTCAATCTGTCAAAATTACAATCAATTTACATACATTTTTGACAGGTTTTTGACATTGATTGTCGCTGAGATGAGATTGCGACTTGAATTTGAACGTTTTTTAAGTACGAGAATTGGCCTACAGATATTTGAAGAGATTTTGAAGTGGACAAACTCGGAAATTGCGATAAGGAGGGAAAACTACGACCAAAGTACATCTACGCAGAATGACACAAGCAAAGAAGAGATCAGAGCTCTCATTGGTATTCTGGTGTTAACTGCAGCTCTGAAAGATAATCATCTGAACCTCGACGAATTGTTCAACACAGAGTATTCGGGTACCAGATATGTGTCATGTATGAGCAAAGAAAGATACGACTTCCTTCTACGATGTCTGCGTTTTGATGATAAAACATTCCGCTTACAACGACAAAAAGACGATCCTTTTACACCTATAAGAAATATATGGGAATTACTTATAGCTCAGTGCCGCCAAAACTATGTGCCTGGAACTAATGTGACAATTGATGAGCAGTTATTGGCATTCCGAGGGAGGTGTAAATTTCGCATGTATATTCCAAATAAACCAGCAAAATATGGCGTCAAGTTGGAAATGGTGTGCGATAGTGGCACAAGATATATGGTCGACTGTACGCCATATCTCGGAAAAGGTACCAATACAGGAGGTCTGCCTTTGGGAGAGTACTTTGTAAAGGAACTTACTCGCAGTATACACGGCACGAACAGAAACGTTACGATGGATAACTGGTTCACATCAGTACCTCTTGCGAAACAGTTACTTCAGCAGCCTTATAAATTGACGATTGTAGGGACATTGCGTGCTAATAAAAGGGAAATCCCAGAAGAAGTGAAGAACAATCGAGCCAGAAATATCAATACATCGATGTTCTGTTACGACGATCCCCTTACGCTTCTTTCGTACAAACCTAAACCATCAAAAATGGTTTACCTACTATCCTCTTGTGATGAGGAGGGCACAATCAACCCCGAAACAAAGAAGCCACAGATGATCGAATTCTATAACAGTACAAAAGGTGGTGTAGACACGTTTGACCAGATGTGCTCAGTAATGTCATGCAGCAGAAAAACTAATCGATGGCCAATGTGTCTTTTCTACGGCATGGTAAATATATCATGTATCAACAGCTACATAATTTACTGTCACAATGCTTCTATTCTGGGACATAAAGTAATGATTCGGCGTGATTTTATGAAGAAGCTACATTCGCAACTTGTAGAACCCTGGCTCAAAATCCGACTGGAAATTCGTACAATGCCGACGCACATAAAAGACAAAATCATGTCATACTAGTTGCAAAGAACGATGAAGGTCAAGGTCAAGGTCAAAGTCAGTCATCATCTAGCAATGACCTTCCACTAGTAGAGGCACCAAAAATGAGAAAAAGGAAAGTTTGTGGTCTCTGCTCTTATAAAAAAGGCGCATGACAAAGTCCTTATGCTCAAAATGCAACACTGCAATTTGTGGTGAACATAAAGTTGATTTCTGCGTACAATGTGCTTCAAAAAAGTAGTTTTGTTTTTATTTCCTAAATAATAAAGAGTGTTATAGTTAAGTTTTGTCAAAGAGAAAAAGGCTATTTTTGTTGGTTTTTTTAATATAATTTTTTATAACTATGTGGTCTCGCTATGATCTCAAAAAAGTAGTTCTCTAAAAAAATAGCTTATAAGAAATATATTTGTAATAACAAAATAGAAAATAATTGTTTTATTTACTAAAATAATAGTTGTTTAACGTATGTATTAAACGTGACGAAATCATATTTTAATAGATGACATTATGCAGACCAAAAAGTGCTCGTCGAAACGACGTATGGTTTAAAGGGGTACGTCCGAACGTTAGGTGTCTAGGGTTAACGATGGAAACCGCATTTTACGGTTTTGTTCAAAAGAAGCCAGACGAATAATACCAAATATTAAACTAATACTACTTGATGGCACTTTCGAAGTTTGTCCTGCACCATTTATAGAACTTTACACCATGCATGGGGATTTCGGTTGTTCTGATGAGTTTTTACTAATATAATTCCACTAGTATATGTGCTGATTACCAAACAAACAAAAGAAATGTATGTGCGTATGCTAGAATTGATAAAATCTACTAACCCGAAATTTTCACCGACAGATATTATAACCCATTTTGAGAGGGCTGCAATCGCTGCTGTTCGAGAAGTTTTCCCAAATGCGAATTACCATGGCTGTTACTTTCATTTTACGCGAGCTTTACGACGAAAGGCAAAAAAGCTAGCTCAACACAGGCACCACAGGCACCGGGTCCTTTTTTTTTTTTTACGGGGGGAAATCCTCATGGACTACCTCCGCCTGGGGAAAAGGCGGAGGGGCGTGCCGGACTCTTACCGGCTAAAACCACCCCGGTGTCTCCTCGCACGTGCGCGCGGGGCCGCGGGAATCGAAATTCTTCCGCAGCCCCACACTAGTGCTGGCCCGGTCTGGCCGGGCCTCGTCTCCTGCACGGGGTAGTGAGGTGTTTAACTACCCCGTGTATCGCCTCAGAGGCGCGCGCCGACACCCGCGCGCGCCTTCGCCTCGGGTCCATCAAATAGGGGGCGAGGACTTCCCCAAGTCCCACGCCCCTGGACCCATTCATGGGGGCCGGAAAAGGGCGTTGTCCGCCCTTCTCCTGCGCCCGGTGCGCCTTCTCCGGCCGGGGAAGGGAGTCGAGATCTCCCTCTCCCGTTCCGCAGTTTCCTTCTGCGACATCACGTCCTCGCAGAAGGACACCACCGCGTCCCACGACTCTGCGCTACCGACCATCCTCCGCACTACGGCCGGCAGCGACAGATCGCCTCCTACTTCATTTGTGAGGACACGGCGCTGCTCCTCCCAAGCTACACACTCGGCGATCGTGTGTTGCGCCGTGTCCTCCCCGCAATGGACGCAATGGTGGCACCAAGCGTCCGGCTCCCTGCCTATGCGGCACAGGTACTTGCCGAAGCAGCCGTGCCCCGACAGCACCTGCGTCACCCTAAACGACAGGGAGCCGTGCCTTCTCCCGAGCCAGTCGTCGAGTACTGGCCGGATCGCCTCGACGGTAGCGAGGCCGGCGGTAGGGCCAGGCCACAACAGTGCGTTGCGGCGTCGCATCGCAAAAATCAACGACGCCGCACAACGCATCGTGGAAATTTCCGATGCGCTGCCGCAACGTACAAATCTGCGATGCGACAACGCTTTGCCGTTTAGTCGGTGTCCATACTTTGAACGACCTGCACGTGTTTTTTAAGCGATATGGCGCAGTACGATGTCGACCACCTGATATCTTTAATTTACGAACGTCCCGTCCTTTGGGACAAAACTATATCACAATTCAAAGACAATTTTTTAAAAACAGATGCATGGAGGGAAGTGTGTACAAGTTTATATTCAAATTTTGAGGAGTTAAATAGTGTTGAAAAAACAAAACTCGGTACGTACTTATAAACATTTATATTTTTGTTAACTGCCAACTAAGACCTCCAATGTTACTATTAAAATAATTACAAAATTCGTTTCTGATTATGTTAGCTCCTGTTCTACTTTCATGTGTTGTTTCGTGTAAAATTTGCAAAGAATCGTCAATAATCATTTCTTCAAACGTTTGTGCGCCATCTCGATTCAATACAAAGTTGTGTAATACACAGCATGCTTTTATAATGTCTATTGTGAAATCGTAAGAAACATTAATGGGTCGATGAAATATGCGCCATTTATTTGCGAGTATGCCAAAAGCGCTCTCAACATATCGTCTGGCTCGGCTCAAACGATAATTAAAAACTCGTTTTTCTATCGATAAAAACTTCCCAGAATATGGGCGCATTATATTATTTGTCAGTGGTAATCCTTCATCCGCCACGAAGACAAAAGGAATTTCTTTTTGAAAGCCAGGTAACGGTTTTGGCGGAGGTATAGATAATTGACCTTTTTTTAATAAGTCGTATAGATTTGAGTTCTGAAAAACAGTGGAGTCACATTCCTTACCATATGCACCTATATCGACATATATAAATTTGTAATTCGTATCAACAAGTGCTAATAGAACAATGGAATTATAATTTTTATAATTGAAAAATAGGGATCCACTGTGATCCGGGCTCAATATACGAATGTGTTTTCCATCTAGCGCTCCTATACAATTAGGAAAGTTGGTCTTTTTTTCATACTCTTGAGCAATTTGTTCCATCAGCTCTGTTGTAATTTTTGGTAATTCCAACCTTTTAAGAATGTTCCATACAATACGACAAACAAATTTTATTATTCCTGTTATTGTAGATTTTCCACGATAATATGTGAAATGCATATCTTTAAAAGTATTTCCCGTCGCCAGGTACCTGAAAGAAAACAAAATAAATCATTATTCGTCATATTTTTTTAGGTAACGATGTCATAAAGAAATGGAGAGGAATCAAGGATAATTTTACAAAATACGAAAAAAAATTAAACGAGCAATGTAAATCCGGAGCTGGGGCCAAAAAAATTAAACAATATCATCTATACGACCAGCTCCTATTTCTGAAAAAGAATTCTCAAAATAAAACAACATCAAGTCTTGACGATGAAGAAATAAGACCAAGCACCTCAACCCAACAAAGCCAGCAACCTGTCATGCCACGTTACCAGCCTGCATCGCGTAAAAGAAAAATTGACGAAGACGAATTTGAGAAGAATATTATAGCTGCTTTAAAAACACCTGAAAGTAGACATTTATCTTTTTTTAAAGGAATTTTGCCATCATTGGAAAAATTGAATGATAATCAAACAATAATTTTCCAAAGTCGTGTCCTACAGATATTAAGTGATTTACACCAACCATCATACTATCCCAGCCACTATCAAACTTCACAAACAACTGTTCAGACTGGCTATCAAACAGCTCAAATGTCTATGCAGAGTGGCTACCAATCAGCTCAAATGCCTATGCAGAGTGGCTACCAATCAGCTCAAATGCCTATGCAGAGTGGCTATCAAACATCCATTCAACGCAGTGCCTTCCAAAGCGGATGCGAAACATCACCGGCACCTATGCAATCGTCTCCACAAACGCCAAGGAATGATGATGTAAATGAGCCAGAACAAATTCATTTCGATGAGGAACTAACAAATTTGACGAATGACACACAATCGGAATACGAGTTTTGAATAACACTAAATTATGAAAATGATTAAACAGTATGATTATAGTAAAAATAGTTTATTTTTTTCTTACCTTACAGTTAATCCCAGCATCTCCAGAGGTTCGATGGGTTTTCTAAATATGTATTTCTTTTGTAAATGAGGCTTTATCAAACTAAGAAGTTCTTCAAAACTTACTACACTCATCCTAAAGTAATCGAAAAATTTAACCTCGTCCACTTTTAGCGCCTCATATTTCCTTTTGAAGTGGTTTCCATCTTTATTCATAATTGTCAGTAATGGGTGCACCCAGTACTTTCTTTTCTGTTTCTTTTTCTTAATACGCCTTAACGCTAGCAGAAGTAGAACACGCGCAGTGCGGTCCATGTCTCACTAGAAACTGAACTGACGGTTAGCGTCTTGTCGTACGATGTCGTATCCGATGAAATTTTTGCGTTGCGACATCGCATCGCATAGCTGTGCAATGTTGTTTTTGCGATGCGACGCCGCAACGCACTGTTGTGGCCTGGCCCGTAGGGCGCAGAAGCCTTAGCCGCCATTCCGCCACCAAGACCTGATGGAGCTCCTCTCGGCGCAGCGCGATCTGCCGCTGCACCGGCCTCGAACCCCGTGCCCGCTCTTCCTCGCGCCATCGATATAATGACGCGAGTACTTTCGCCTCAAGGACAGGCACCGGGTCCTAGCTCAACACAGACACCGGGTCCAAGTTCGACACAGGCACTTGGTCCAAGCTTGGAACATACGCACATGGCCGATGAACAGATAGAAGAAGCATTCAGAAACGAAGAAGACACATATGATAATTTGTAATTATATGGAAAACAAAACAATATGTCTCATGTGATTTACCGTTATAATTTTTTTGTACGTTATGTTTCTAAACCTTACGTTTTTTTTTCTACTCCCAGAACGGCATTCGATTTTTTGTTTTCTTTATGAATAAATAAGATAATATAAAAATATACTTGGTTTTTACATAATATGCATCACTCCAGTCTCCCGGAGGGGTAGAAAGAGACAACGGATCTCGATTTCTCGTAATCCTTACATACCTCAGTTCACATAATATTTTTCATGTATTCTCATACTTCTCGATTCTCGTTTCGAGTACTTCTCACTTAGCCCTTTTACACAAAAAAAAAACAAAAACTCAAAAAAGACTGATCACATTCGAACACAGATAAAACACATAAACACAAATATACATTAACAAAAAAATAATTATCACATTCAAACATTTGATAACACACATAAACTCAAACATACATAAACTCACCCTGAAACAAACACAAACACACATTATCAAAAAAATAATTAGGTAGGTACTTACTTCTAACATACTGCTAGCCGCTCTTGGGTACAGATAGATCTCCTGTAGTAAGTATCTTGCTTAAACATATGCGGGTTTAATTAAATTATGTAGTTCGTAGAATATATTCCTTGGTAGTCTGTAGGACTTGGTAAAACTTTCATCATCATACTCATTAAACAGAGTAAAAAATTATCCATAACTGGTATGGTAATTCAAGTGACTTCTTCTCCAAAACCGATGTTTTATTTTGGTTAGGTAGTATAAAGCTATCAATTCTGCTTTTTCAGACTGTAGTTCTTCTTCTTCAAGTAAAAGAATATACGTGATTAGTATTTACTTTGGCAAAGACAATTAAATTAAAACAATATAATGTAATAAATCAATATAACTACACTTTTAAATGAGTATGATTTCAAACTTAATTACTGCCAATACACAATAATGAAAATAAAACTATCACAATGCAAATGGTAGGGTAATTAACGAAACAACTAATTAGGTACGCAAAATACAATTGGTAATTAATAAAACGGGTTGTTGTACATTCGTCACAAAGTTAATTCGTCACATTTTGTAATCTCCATACATTGAAAGTATATTCGTCACATGCATAAAAAAATATGAGTAAATTCGTCACAAGCTTGCATAGGTACATATTTTTTGCATAAAGTACTGGTAGAAAACAAAGTTATTGATTTTTAGCGCTCGAAATGAAAATGATTTCTAAATTTTTGTTTTCTCCTGCGCTCCTGCACATGCTTTTACGCGCTCGCTCGCTCGCTTTATCTATCTCTTTCTAGCCGTACTGGTCAATGCATCAGCCCAGTCATCCAGTGGCTCACTTGACCTTGGCGATGCGCGTGTGGTATTCTGTGTAATAATATTATAGTTTTCTTTGGGTGTTTTTTTGCAAATGTGATTTTCTTAATATTATAGTTACCATAGAGTTATAGCACATAATATATTAGACCGACGGTAGTTAGTTAGATTGGTGCATCTCTGAAAAAATGGATAATAATCAGCCGGGCACAAGCTCGGGTGGACATGGTGTAAGTATATTATTATTGATTGCAGTATTGTTTTTAAAAAGAGTATATATTATTATGGCTAAAATTTCCATTATTAGTCGTTGCTTTGGAACTCATAAATAGAAAAACTTTAAAAAAAAAATTAAGTTACGTAGATTCCTGGTTTACGAGATATAATATTATAAAGTTTCCATACAAATGGGAGACTAGCACGCCATTTGCAAATTTTAGGTTAGATAAATTGTCATGGTAGACGTCAAAGTTGACATTTCACGTTCCGTTGACGGTAGATGTGTATTTATTCAATTTTATGTCATATTTTTTACTTAAATATAATTTTATTTTCATACTTCTTCAATAATAACATTCCTCGTGTTCTATTCTCACGATAAAAATAAACGAAAAATACCCAAAACTACGATAGTGAGCGTGCTAATGAGAAGATAGATTACAGTTAACTCAGATTTGACAGATGATCATATTTCCAAGGATGATGTTGCCATATTTTGAAATATAATCGATTATTTGCATCGATTTTCGGTCTATATCAATTTAATTTTTATTTAAGTTATTTATTTCGCACTTAAATTAAAACATGAATATAATAATTATGATCTTTTCAGATCACATTTACGAAATCTAAAAGAGGACGGCGAATGCTTGTGAGACATGGTTACATGTACAATTTGCACCGGGAAAATAAATCTGGAAGTGTATGGAGATGTTCTAATCGTTCGTGCAGCGCAACTATCAAAATTTCGGAGAATATTGACATCAGAATTTTGCATGAAGCGGCCCACAAGTGTCAACCAAATATAGAAAAAACTGAAGTTATAAAGATAGTAAATCTTTGTAAGGAAGTAGCAGCGAACACAAGTACACCTATGCCTCAAGTGTATGAAGAAGCTTTTCAAGCAACCAAGGATGCGGGTTATGATATATTAAATGCTATACCGAAATTTTCGAACATTTCGCGAACACTATACAATGTGAGGAATCGTGAACTAAACGTACCCAAAACACATTTTTCAAGATGCGAAGATGTTATTATTCCACAAAAATATAAACATTCTTTTTTATTATTCGATGATGACAGTGAGCCTGAAAATAGAATAATAGCTTTCTGCACTGAGACAGCTCGTGAAACCATAACAAATGTACAAACATTCTTTTTGGATGGCACATTTTCAAGCTGCTGTAAACCATTTTATCAGCTGTATTGTATACATGGAGACGTGAATAGCGATGATAATAATTCGAACATAGTCCCACTAATCTACGTTCTTATGTCTAATAAACAGGAACGGTCTTATGAACGACTTTTTACATCACTGATGCAAAATTTACCTACTTGGACACCGCTTACAATAATTGTTGACTTTGAAATTGCTGTGATAAATGTCATAAAAAAAATATTTCCTGATGTTAAACTACTTGGATGTAATTTCCACTTCAAACAAGCACTGGCCAAAAAAGCTCATGCCTTACAATTGAATGACATTGAAGAGAAGAGACACTTAGCCATGTGTGCTGCATTGGCCCATATAAAGAAACAGGACATTGAAGATGCTTGGTTGCACATCATGGAAAATGCTCCACAGAACGATGCAGTCACAAAATTCAACGACTATTTTGTAGCCCAGTGGTTAGAAAACAATAGTATAGAGTTTATTTGGAATGTACATGGGGCTCGCCATAGGACAATAAATCTAGCAGAGGCATGGCATAAACGTTTGAACAATAAAATGGGTAAAAGGAAACCTAAAATGCTTAAGTTTCTTGATACTCTTAAAAATGAGGCTGATCATATAAATTGGAAATTGAAGCATTTTAAATTTAATATACCACTAAAGTTGAGAACACGTCGATCTATTGCATATGACAAAGAATTGAAAACTATTTTGGACAATTACGATAACATATCCCTGGCTGAAGTTCTGGAAAAACTTTCTTTTATGCAGCATTTTAAAGAATTGTAACATACGTAAATTACCAAAAACCCGTATATTGTGATTTAATTATATTTCTATTATTTTAGTTATAATCATAACGTTGCAGGCAAATCAGCCACTTGAAATAAATAAATATATATAGTTGTAAGTAAAACTGTGATTTTTTATGTAGATGCAAATTACCAAAAAATAATGTGATCATTACTGTGATTTAAATATTTTATCTTTCTATTGTTTTTGTTATAAGTGTAATGTTGCAGGCAAGTCAGCCACTTGCAATAGATAAATATATATAGTTGTAATTAAAAGTGCGATTTTTTATGTAGATGCAAATTAGCAAAAAAATGCGATTATTACTGTGATTTAATTTTCTTTTTATTATTTTACATATAATTGTAATGTTGTAAACAAATCAGCCACTTGCAATACATGTTTATTTAGGATTAGGCGTGTCACGTAAGTCACGCTGTCCTCGTGACAATGCGGGCTTAAACACGCACAAAACCAGACAATACTACCGTATATTTTAGCCGTAAGTGAGAAATGTGATTTTTATGTGAATTTATGTGATTATGAAAAATAAAGAAATAACATTTAATTCTTTATTGTTTGATTTTTCTGCTGTCTGTACGGAAATAAACAATATGGCGGATTTTCTTTCATAAAAATAGAGTTGTGACGAGTTTACACATACTTTTTATCGTGGCGAATTTACTTTGTGACGAATGTACAACAACCCAATAAAACTAACCTTATAAATCCTTAATTGGCGTTATATACTTACTACCTGATTGAGTGTTGGGTGGTGATATTTGACTTGCAAATTGCAACAAACGTAAGAAAATTTGAATTTCGCGGGCTACATCGGAGGTTCCACCTTAACCACTTACATGGCTTGTAAACAAAAAAAAAAACTATGTACCGATAGTAAACTAATTACTGTTTCCTCTTAACGACAGACCATACAACATTACACAGCTTGTTTTGTAGCTCTATATGACTTTGTTTTTTTTTTCAATAACTATTTTTTATTTGTTTGTTTACATTAAGTCAGTAAAAAAAATAAAAAAAATTTCAAAATCTAAAGCGATAACACTATTTTTTTTTTACCTAAAAAATATACCCATTCGTATTGCATCATTAATATGATGCAATACAGGAAAAGTTTTTATCCACTGCGCAAATTTTGACAAATTATACTTAAACGAGTTTTATTAAAAATATATTTTTTATTTGAATACGTCTTAGTACAAAAAAAAAATATCGTTAACGAAAGATGTTTACTTTAAAAGTGGTTGTATGGCTACCCAGCGCGCGGCGCGCGGCGAAGCGGAACGCGCGAAAGTACCTACCTATCAGCTGTGCGCTCGCTCAATTCGCCGGCGTAGGTATTTACGTGGGTTACAATGTACTGGGGCCCTATTATGAACTCTTATTTCCCAGACAGTTTACGGCGTAAACAGAACTGCCTTTCAATTTCGTATTATGAACTCTCCAAACAAGCCAATCAGCGGTCACGTGACACCCTGGCCGACTTCTGCCCGAATATTGCCTGGCAATACCGTATTACGAACGTTCGTTTGACATTTCTTGTCATAATAAAACTGTCAAAAAGTAACCTCACAATCCATTCAGTTTACGCTGCTTCAGACGAACTTTTATTGAATTGTTTAGGGTTTATTTGGCGAAATTGTTTGAGTGTCATCTAGATAACAAAATAAAATATCATGTGTGACGAATATGAATTGTTCGAGTTCCTGGAAAGTAACTTTTCTCATCAAAATAGTGAGTCAAGGAACAAAAGAAGACGACTTCGCGATGATTTTAACGCGTTCGACATGGATGATGTGCAATTTATTCAACGATATCGACTTAGACGCCTCTCTAGCCACTCCTCAAAGAGGGGTCTTACCGCCGCTATCGTGGCGTGCCCTGCGCTGGGTTGCGACAGTCGCTCTTTCCATGCCGCCATGAGATCGCGCCGGAGGTCCGTCCGCTCCGCCGCGATTTGCCGCGGAAGCGGGGTTTCCCCCCGGCGTAGTGCCTCCGCGCGCCACTCATACAGGCGCGCGAGGACTATCGCCTCCAGATGCCACGGCGGCAGTCCGGCAAGGAGGCTTGCCGCCTCGCCCGAGATCGTGCGGTAGCCCCGGATCAGCCTTACGGCTACCACCTTTTGGGGCGCGTTCAGATAGTGGGCGGCTCTCCGCCGCAGTGAACGCGCCAACACCGGGGCCCCATATGTAGCCATGGACCGCACGACCCCCGCGTTAAGCCTCCGGCAGGAGGCGTTTGGACCCCTCAGGTTGGGCAGAAGCCGCTTGAGGGCGGCCCCAGTCCGTTCCAGTTTGGGGGCCAAACGTCGGAAGTGCTCCACGAAGTTCCACCGGCTATCGAGCACGAGTCCTAAGTACTTCATCGTGGACTCGACGCCGATGTGAACCCCTCCTACCGTTTGTTGGGATCCCGATGGTGGCCTGTTCCGGGCCCCATGGAAAGACATGGCCTCGGACTTGTGCAAAGCCACCTCGAGACCCAACTGCTGGATCCTCTCCACGACTATCGCAACCCCGCGTTTCATCGCGTCAGCCGCCGCCTGATGCGACCTCCCCTGCGCCAGGACCAGCGTGTCGTCAGCATAGCACACCACGCTGACGCCATCAGGGAGGTCAGCCCGCAGCACCCAGTCGTAACCGATGTCCCACAGGAGCGGCCCTAGAACCGATCCCTGTGGGACACCGCACGACATCTCGCGCCGGTTCCACTCCCCGTCGCGACCGGGGTAGATGACGGCTCTGTCCGTCAGATATGCCTCGACTATTCGACGGAGGTAGGTTGGCACCCGGTGATACCGGAGTGCCTCCCCAATGCAACTCCAGGGCAGGGTGTTAAATGCGTTGGCGATGTCGAGTGACACCGCCACGACAACCCCGCCCCGAGACACCGCGTCCCCCGTCGTGAGGGCTCTAACGCGCATGATGGCGTCCACCGTCGAGCGCCCCTTGCGGAAGCCGAACTGACTATCCGCAAGATCCGGCCCCGTCCTCAACAGGTGCCCGACGAGGCGGCCTGCAATTACTCTCTCAAAGAGCTTGCCGACCTCGTCGAGCAGCACAATGGGCCGGTATGCGGACGGAGAATCCGCAGGGCGCCCTGGCTTCCGAATGAGGACCAGCTTCCCCGTCTTCCAACGGAGTGGGAACTGGCCTCTCTCCATACATGCGCTTAAGAGCGCCTCCAGTCGAGGCCCAAGAGCCGTCGAGGCCAGGACCCAGGCTTTCCCTGGCAGGCCGTCGGGTCCTGGTTATAAGTAACCTTGACATATCATAATAATTATGAACTTTACTTCAAGTTTTAACTAAACTTTATTCTCATTTTAGGTTTTAATAGCATTATCATTTTATGCTACTGGCTCCTACTAACGCCCCACTGGTGATATAGGCTCTCATTCAATATCCCAGCCAACAGTTTCAACAGTAATTAAAAGCAAATCACTGGGTTATTGAATTTGCCGCAAATGCAGGCGAAATATATTACGTTTCCAAGCACATCTCAAGAACGCAGAGCTAATGTTGTAAGGTAAGAATATTTTAACGTTTTATTCTCAGAATTACTTGTCTTATATGTTTTGTCAATGCCTTTGCCTAAATGCATAACTTTCTTTTTAGGTTTTTTAATAAGTTTGGTATGCCGGGAGTGTTGGGCTGTATTGATGGCAGTCATATTGCCATCATACGCCCAACTGAATATGAAGAGAGATTTTATTGTAGAAAACAATATCACTCATTAAATGTACAATTAGTAAGTGTTACACATAATGACAAATATAAAAACTTTAATATATATTTAATCAACAAAACAGTAATTATATTCATAAGATCAATTATTTGAAAGTGTTCATCTATCTGCTAACTTCTTTTAATTATGTGAGAATAACCTGAAACAAATATTTTAGATTAGTAATGCAGACTATGAAATAATCAGCGTGGATGCTAGCTATGGAGGGGCTACACATGATTCATTTATTTGGGGAAACCATCCACTGAAGCATCACTTGGAGGAGCTTAGTCAAAATGAGTCCATATAGTTACTTGGTATGTAAAAAGTTCTGTTTATACATCTCAATAATTTATGGCTGTTAGTTAATAATTAAAAGCCCAAGTCTAAAAGTCCATTGTTTAAAATACAAAAATAACAATAGAAAACTAGCCAAATTTTATATTTTTACACAACTTTGTCATTAATATTCCAACACAATTGTAAATGCTATTTTGATTTCAGGTGATTCTGGTTATCCTTTGAGGAAACGCATGATGACTCCAATAACTAACACTGCTCCGGGTACACAGGAAGCATACTATACTGGAGTCCATGTTAGGACTCGAAATGTCATAGAGAGAACCATTGGTCTCCTTAAAGCTCGTTTCCGATGTTTACTGGTGCACCGAGTTCTCCATTATACACCACAAGTGGCAGCAAAAATTGTAAATGCATGTGTGGTGCTACACAATATGAGAGTCCGGTCAAATCTACCAGTACCGGAGCTCACTGAAGAAGAGGCTGCGCAAGAAGCGACAATGCAGCAAATGGATGGTACTCACCATGCCAATCAACAATCATCTAGCAGCAACAGGGAGCTGGATGAAGGGTTAGCTGTCCGGCGCGCCCTCGTCTCTCGCCTCTGGACCTCCCACAGCCCTTCAAATTAAAATACACTTCTGGACACATCTATTGGCCCACCTTAGAGTTTAGGTTTCGATGGCCCCTACCAAAATATGATTGCTAGATTGAACAAAAACTGTTGATGCAGTTTTAAACCTGATACATTTTACCATCTTTTTCGATCGTATTGTTTTAAATTTGAATTCAGAATACCATATGACATGGAGCTACGCCTAACAAGTCGGATATGCGCCTTGTTAAAGGCAATTGATTTTTGAATAAAAAACATGTTTTATCAAATAAAGGTTTAATTTAATAATGCGTGTTGCCTCCATGGGCATCTACCACAGCTCTCATACGATTAGGCATAGAGTTTATCAACCGCTCTATGAAATTTTGAGGGATCATCTCCCATTCCTCTTCTATGGCAGTTTTCAACTCCTGCATCGTCTGGGCAACTGGCTGACGAGCCCTAACACGTCTTTTTAGCTCGTCCCACATGTGCTCAATGGGGTTCATGTCTGGGCTTCTGGCTGGCCAGTCCATAACTGTGATGTTCACATCCCGAAGATATTCCCTGACGATGCCGGCCGCATGGGCTCTTGCATTATCATGCATAAAAAGGAAATTTGGGCCCACATAGTCCGCGTATGGTATCACGTGAGGTTCTAAGCACTCACGAATGTACCTTTCAGCATTTAATGTTGGCAGCCGTGGTCCTGTAACAACCTCAAGTTGAGTTTTGCCGCTCGCGGATATACCGCCCCAGACAGTCCATGAGCCACCGCCATAAGCAACCCTCTCTTCAAAGCAGCATTGTGCGAAACGCTCTCCCTTACGTCGGTAGACCTTCTTCCTTCCATCATTGCCATGTAACACAATGTTAGACTCATCAGAAAAGAGTACACGGCTCCAATCTTGCTGTGTCCAATTTAAATGACTGCGTGCGAAATGAAGGCGCGCTGTTCGGTGGGCTCGCGTTAGTTTGGGCCCATTAGCTGGCTTGTGTGGTACCATATCGCGTTCTTTTAACCTTCTCCGAACAGTTCGAGCGCTCACAGATACTCCGTGGAAGTCGCGAAGTTGGTTTTGTATCTCAATGGAGGTAAGGTGACGATTTTTCAAGCTGGTCGTCACGATGAATCGATCCTGCTTTCAGTTGTGACCCGAGATCGTGGCCTTCCTTGGCGACGAACAAAGCCGCCAGTCTCTAGGTACCTCCGATAAACATTTCGGACCGCAGATCGACTTAAATTAAGTTGAGCACTCACGTTTCTTTGGCTGTGTCCGGCCTGAATAAGTGCCACAGCTTGGGCGGCGACTTCAGGTGAAGTATCCATAGATTATTGATAGAACCTCACCTTAATGTTAAGAATAAGTAATGTTTGTTGCAAAACCAAAGATATCAATCACTTTTTCAAGAATTAAATCCAAGTAAACCAATAAAACCAAGTTTTCTTAGTATTCGATTGTTTGATATCAACAAACAGGCTCCAAATTGTCTTTTGTTTCTTTAAATTCTGTGTTCGAAATTCAAAAAAAGACTATTGAATGAAATTGTGAATGTGCCAGGTTCAAAACTGCATAAAAACTTTTTGCTCGACCTAATATAAAATTTTAGCTAGGACCAAACGAAACTGAAAATACAAGGTGGGCCAATAGATGTGTCCAGAAGTGTATTATGTATAAGTTTATTCTATGTTTAGTTTGGAGTTAATTTGTTTTACCATTTCTAAGATCTGTTTTTAATTTGTTGCAGCTTTATATCATGTTATGTGTAATTTAAATGTAGATATGCATTTAAGTCTACTGTATTATTCGGTATATTTCACATGTAAATCTACATTGTTTATCGTAACTTTCTCGACATTGTAATAACGCCAGATTGTACTTTACATTATTAGTTTCTTGCCAGCTTTCTCCATAGGACCAACTATTTGTAAAAACTTTAAATATTGAAAAATATCTAATTAATAAACTTTTGTGTACATACTAACCTATCAATTTTTTCTGCAATTTTATTTAATGTATCTAGTGTTTTATCGAAAGTCTGGCTGTTCTTAGTTTCTAAATCCAATCTGGACCTGCTGATTTGAATAAGGGTACGCCGGGCCGCCACTTGACTGATATGATCTTCTCTGCGGCGTCGCTGACGTACGGGACGTGAAGTAGAAACTTCATGTATGTTACTGGATGTAAGTTGGGGCTGTGATGTGTCTGCCCATGGTGCTTGTGACTGTGGATGCTCATCCACAACTGGTGGATACTCTGGTAAAACAGGGTCTATTGGCTCAGCCTCTAATGTGACTATTTCACTAACGCTTGAGATCTGTGACAATTGAGATAATTTAATACATTACTAATAAAATAATAATATACTTGTATTTATCTGCAAGTTTATTAAATTTATACTAAAAAAATACTCACAGCTAGGAATGGTATAGGAACTTGAGTATTAGGCATTCCAGTCCCATATCCACTTCCGAGGAGAGTTCAAAACTTTTTTTCTATGTCGTTAAGGGGGGGAACATCCGAAGGTCCTCCCCCAGTACGATTTAGGGATGCTCGTACTGCTGCCGCTCTTTTCTTTAGTTTGGCTTTGTAATCGATCCAATACTGCAACAGCATTATGTTTTAGATATTAATAAATAATTCAATAACTAATTGTTTAATCAAAAAATACTTACGTTCGACCACCCTTTGCAATCGTTTATAGCACCTTCTCCTTGGGAATTGAGGGCCTCAGTGACAGATTCCCACATCCGCTTTGAGTACTCTCGTACTTGGGCAGATTTATTGTACCCAATGGCCACTTCTTTGTGGGAACATAAAACTCCCACAATATTTCCAGCTGAACATAAGTTACGCGCCGACGAGTGCGAGAACTCTCATCCACTGAACTATAATAATTACAATTGTATTAATAATAAATTGTGTTAAAAACTGAATAATAACTAAAAGCACTCAATAACACTTACGCCATATTTAAATAAACAATACGATAGTGTTCTTATTAGTTTGTAAAACAATACTTCCATTGAAGTGGTCAAATTCCCCGCTGAACTTCAAGTGGAGTACGTTCGGAAACTTAATCTCGCGTTACAATTTACAAACAGAAAATTATAATAATATGAGTTTAAATAGCACAATATACATTCCGTTCATATTTGCACCTACTTTTATACTAGAGTAACTAGATTAATATATATTTATCATAAAATACGTGATATAATAAAACCGTAACTTACCGATAAATATTTAAATCTGTTTCTGAACGTTACGGCTGAGAATTATAAACCAGCCATAAACAAACTACCCAGCGTGAAGTCGGTCAGAATTAGGAACGTCATAATACGAAATTTAACCAGCCAGTGAAATGAATTGCCTGGAACTTGCCTGGTTTTTTAAAAGTTCGTAATAGGCACCCTGATCGCTAATTTTATCAGGTTCGAACTAGACTTTTTTATGTTTAGGCCGTGACCTGAAGTTATTTGAAGAGTAATTCCAATTTTTCCTTCATACTTTAATGGGCTTTACACCGGCCGGCCGGCCGTTAGTAGTAGAAGTATAAAATCAACAAAAATATCACAATCACTTGCTTAAAAATAATAATCATAGTACACACATAATACTCATCACATAATAATCATAGTACACACGTAATACTTCTACTACTATATTTATAATTCTCAAGTTGTGTTATTTGTGCAAATTTAATTATTATTTGTTTTTTTACCTTAAATTATAATTCGAATACATATAAATAAATTTTGTTTTATTTCCCTTTTCTTTTCCCCATGGTAAAAACTAAGTTTACAACAGAATGCAGATTTAAGAGGACAACGACACGTGAAAAGTTTACTTCCCGTTGTCCCCGTTAGCAGAATACACACTATGGGGACAACGGGAAGTAAATTTAATCACGTCCCGCTGTCCCCGTGACGGGGATATGGCATACGGGGACAACGGGAATAAACCATCGATAGAATGATGCCAAAATCGCTTAACAACGAACATCATTTTATTTATGTAATGCTGTATAAAAATAATTTTTTAATAAGTATCTAAGTAGTTAGATAAAATTAACTACTTAGATACTTATACTTATTAGAAAATTGATTTGTATAGAGCGTTAAATAAATTTACTTTATCTCCCATACTTTTATTTGCAGAGAAAAGAGAACTATCACCCGTCGTTTTTGACTCAGAAGACATTGAAATGTCTCAGAGTATTTTGCCGTCAAAGATAATAAGGACGAATAGAGCCCCTTCTCCTGTATACGATCCAGAAGACACACCGTCATCGCAAGACATAAAGGAGGCCTCAATAAAGGGATCTAGGTCTTCTGCACCTCCGAGTCCTACGGCGACGCATAATTCTGAAGACTCAGTAACTGGTTCACCTACGAAACAGGACAGTGAAAATACACACATCAAAAGTGTCTAGGAATCAACATATATTTTTGCAATAACTTTTCTCCTGATTGATATTAATTAAAATTTTCTTTAAGGATTCATAAAATAAAGTGTTTTCGTTTGTCACAGTAACGATAAACCAAGTCACCTTTGCATTAATAAAGAAATTTGCCATTTTCCTAATAAAGGGATTTTTGACATTTGAACCACTAACACAAAAGTTCGAAAAAAAGACTGAAATAACAGTTTTCTTTAAAATTTTATTGGGTAACTTAAACAATTAATAATCCGTGTTTCTACCGCGAACACTAACAACACAAGAACATCGGTTTGGCATACTCAAAATGAGTTCATCCAAATCACGCTGTGGAATGGCCGCCCATGTTCGTTGCAACAACAAAAAAAGGTCTTCTTGCGACTGGATACCCTCCATATTCGGCAGAGCTCTTCTCTGTAGCATATCCCATGCATGCTCAATCGGGTTCAAGTCTGGCGACTGAGCAGGCCAGGGCAGGACATTGATGTTAGCTGCGGCGAGAGTCTGTCATACAACTCTTGCGGTGTGCGGTCGTGCATTATCATGCATTAACTGAAATAAGGGACCGATTTGCACTTGTAGAGGAACGATGACGTCTGATACAATCGTCTCAGCATAAATTTGAGCGTTGAGGTTGCCTCTGATCCAAATCAACTCAGTTCTTCCGCCGATCCAAATACCCGCCCATACCATGATGGTTCCACCACTATAATGATGGACTTCCTGGCAGGATTTTAATCGCTGTTGGCGTCCAGGGGTTCTCCAGTGTCGTATACGTCTTGTATCCGGTCTCATACCAAAACGAGACTCATCAGAAAAGCACACGAAACGCCATTGTTCTTCTGCCCAATTTCTGTGTTCAAGAGCCCATTGATATCGAATCCTACGATTGTGCATTGCTATAGGTGGTACCCGTAGCGGTCTTCGGGAATGAAGGTTCACTTCATGCAAGCGGTTTCTGACTGTTTGGTCGCTAATTAAGTTCCCTGAAGAGTGATGAAGCCTCACGGCTAACATCATGGCGGTTATTGTTGGAGCTCTCCGAGTTAAGATTTGAATGTATCGGTCTTGTCTCCGTGTGGTGCAGCGATACCGTCCTCCATGGCGCTCAGCCACGGTACCAGTGCTTCGGTAACGTGTCCAAAGTCGACTGATAACACTCTGACTTGTATTCAGAGCTAAAGCCACAGTACGTTGCCGGGAACCAGCTTCTGTCATTCCCACGGCTCTGAGCATTTCTTCCCTGCTTAAATGACGTCGCCGCTCCATAATAACGTTGGTTTTAATCAGTAGTAGGGAAACAGTAGCACTAATAATGTCTTCAATGCGTTGTATGTTTTTATAGGGAAAATATTGACAGCTGATTTTCATCTTTTACTCGAATTTGATTCACAGTTCCTGATTCAAATTATGAAATGCACCAAAAAGGATCCATATAAATTTATAAAATCATAAATTTATTACAAAGCCACATCTTAATCTCAAGAAATCCGCATAAAAATGCTTGATCCCTAGACACTTTTGATGTGTGTAATTTGTCAACAACCCAGCTGAAGGAACAGGTTCCAGAGTCTGCTTGCCAAGACTGTGTGCAATGTGGAATAATGGACAATCGAAATTATCATTTTTGTAAATTACTAAATACAGAGTTGCAATTTTTACATCCTTGCATGAGAACAGTTGCTTATCGTCATATTTTAAAAATTGTAGATGGACTAAAGGGTAGTCACAGTAAAGAAGATATACAGGTGGTCCACGTTAAACCTATAAAAAAGTGATTGCAATTTTGAATAATTTTGTTGATTTTGAGAGCTATTTTCTTGTTACGTTTTGAAATATATAATTTTTTTTTTTTAAGATTTAGTTGTAAGATTCTGCCTTAAATTGAACTGATTAATGAAAACAAATTAATGATTGTACTTAACTTTAATAACGAAACTAAAAGTGATTACAAAATTATTTGTTTTTACGAATAAACACTGATCTGCTATAAACAGAGTTCGTTTTATTAAACAACAGATAAAAATAGATAACAATAGATCGTTTTAGTAATTTATATTTTTTTTAAACAATACCTTCCATTATGTCTACACACTCATAATTTCCTAATGGATCATAGAGTTCCTCATTTTGTACGGAGTCATCATCACTATCAGTTGCCGGTTCAATAATATCAAAGACTGTGTCTACATATTGCAAATTAGCACTTATAGTTATGAGTTTATTGATGCGATCATCAGTTAATCGGTTTCGCGATTTTGTGTGTTCGAGCAAAAAGTGACCAATTGCGCTCTGCCGATGCAGATGAAGGTGGTACGCTTAATATCTTTATAGCAATAGATGCAATTGGTTGGTTGTCACACAATCCTTGCCACCACAACCTGGGTTCTAAATTTTGGACCGGTAACCAAATTTGACGTTTATTCCAAAAACCAGATTTAGTTCGGAACTCAGCAAGATTAGTCATAACTTGAATTAAATCTTGGTTTAAGAATGAAGCAAATTTTGTAAGGTAGTCTGTTGCAGTTCCGAATTCTGTGGTCTGGAGATTCATTCCAATATACCGGGGGTCTAACAAGTTCGCAGCTAAATGAATAGGTCGCAGAATAAATTCCCGCCTTTTATTAATATCATTTACGATATCTATTTCTTCTTCATAAGTTACTAAACTTCTGGTTGTATCGGACCGTAACTGAGTTTCGATTGTTTGTTTGATTCCATCGAAAAGGTGAGGTACATCTGATAGTAAAGCATGATTAGACTCTGCAACTGAGATAGCTTTCTCAATCGGTGACAGTGGTGCCGATTCTCTTGTCACAAAATTCTCTAAACTAGACTAAAAATCACCAAAATTTAGTTTATTCCTGTCAAACGACGATTTCCCATTCTGAAATTGACTAAATTGACACAACTTAACTATATTTTAGTTTGACAGCACTAAGATGGCACTGAGATTATAATTTAGTGAAAATGGCAATTTTGCTATTCTGAATTTTACGTTTTTCACCTAAAATTTTGATTGTCTTAAGTAAATCTGACTATTTTTAATCGCGATTAAAAAGGTGTGGAATAAAATTAGTTGTCATGAACTAAAATTCACACCAACACCTCGACTTCAGATGCAAAAACAGTACTGTATCTTTTATTCTTTTCTTTTGCTTATATCTCGAAAACGGTGTGTCGTATCGCAAAAATAATGAAAATTTCGACCCCCTTGGTAAAGCCTTAAACCTATAAATCTCAACGTGATGGTAATATTTTTTTATATTTTCCATACAAAAAGTAAAAAATTCCATACAAAACAAGTCGAGGCCGCACATAATGCGCGCCTACGGTTCTAAAAAAAGATCACGTGGTACGGCAAACAAGTACCACGTGGAGTCGCAATAATTGTCAAATTTGATTTTAGATGTCAAAATTATTTTTAAATTTAGAGATTTTATTTTGCAGAATAGCGTTAAGATTCTCATAGCCAAAAGTAAGGAATTTTAGTGATAGTTTAGTTAGTTTAGTTCGGTGTACAACAGAATCGGCACCAATATGTCTAGACAACAATCGACTTTTGTCCAGGTTGCAGCTGAAAGAATTATGTTTTTTAAGTTTCGTTCAATTGGTACATCTTCTGAAATAGCTAAAAGTTCAAGAGCTTGTCGATTTTCTTTAAAGCTTTTCAAGCAATAGACAGCTCCAGCCCACCTCGTTTTAGAATAAAGTTTCAATGATGTTACATTGTTGTCGTATAATATTTTTTGCTTCTCTGTGAAGAAAGCTAAGACGCGGCTCCTTTTCTTTATGTATTCACCTTTTTACAATCTCTTATTATTCTTATGCATGAATCCTTTTTGGCGATGTCTTGAAAAAGGAGATTGAATGTATGGGCAGCGCATCCAACGCAAGATATATTATCAAATGTTTCCTCTATTATCCGCCAGGCAGCTCGCATGTTGGAAGCATTATCGGTAATAACACACATAAAGCGCCTGCTCTCAAATTCCTCAATAACCGATTTGATTTCTTCAGCTAAGAATTGTGCCGTTTCCATTCGAGTCCCAGGGGTTATACTTTTAATAAAAACTGGATCTGGTGTAGTCAGTAAGAAGTTCACAACAGACTTACCTTTGATATTGGTCCAGCCATCAAGTACTAAGCCCAAGGCTTTCGCACCGGCAACTTTTTTGCTCATAGTCTCTTTAACCCGGATATACTCAGCTTCAAGTAAGTTTCCTGATATAGAAGCTCGGGAAGGCAATCTGTAATCTGGGCAAGCAATCCTAAAAGCCTCCTGCCAATACTTTGACTCAAATATGGACAAAGGCATTCCGGATGCATAAATCGCACGTGCAAAAACAGCATCTAAGTTTCCATCAGATCTCTGAGAGAGCGCACGTATCTCGGATGATGTAGGGTTTGAATTGGAAGGATTAGCATAAGAAGAGGATAAGGTGTCAAGTGATGATATTGCCGCGCTTGAGTTTGTAGTGTCTAATTCTACCGGAGTTATACTAGATATTTGTGTTGAAGGAGTTGCGACAGATCGTGCATTCAATGAGGAATGAGTACTGCCACTGGTAGAAAATAAAGTTCTGATATCTGATGGTACCCTAGTGCATTTCAGCAAGTGCTCTTTCATTTTGGTAGCGTTTGGTCTTTTAAATTTGTGGCGGCAATAATTGCACAAGACATTTTGTGTTCCTTCGACCTCACCGCTCCTTTCGAAATATTCCCATACATTCGATTTTTGTCGAGGCATTTTTCTTTGTTATCTACCTTCACATCAAATTATATCTGAAAAAATGAAATTAAAGAAAAGTTAAAATTTTAATAGATTTTAAAATACAGATTTATTTAACAGTAATAAAAAATTGAATCGACTTCAATAAAGTTCCGACTTTACTGAATGAAGTCGGTTGTATGTTTTAAGACCTTATTGAAGAGGTGCTGAGAGGGTGAGGTTTGCCTTTATTTGTTTTTATTGACTAGGCTATTATACGCGTTAAGTAGGTATAATGCGTTGCAACTAAGAATGTGCACGTCAATGACCTCTAATTGTCAAATGGTACTTGAAAATATTTATTCCCGTTGTCCCCGTATGCCATATCCCCGTCACGGGGACAGCGGGACGTGATTAAATTTACTTCCCGTTGTCCCCATAGTGTATATTCTGCTAACGGGGACAACGGGAAGTAAACTTTTCACGTGTCGTTGTCCTCTTAAATCTGCATTCTGTTGTAAGCTTAGTTTTTACCATGGGAAAAAGAAAAGGGAAATAAAACAAAATTTATTTATATGTATTCGAATTATAATTTGAGGTAAAAAAAAACAAATAATAATTAAATTTGCACAAATAACACAACTTGAGAATTATAAATATAGTAGTAGAAGTACGAATCTTTCTCGCGGGGCGAGGGAAAACTTCTCCGGGGAGCATCTCCCGTCTTACCGCACCCCGCACCGCCATTGCCTGCACGCACGACTCGAGGAGCGCAGCGGCTGGCGCCGGCGCATAGAGGGGCAGCGGCGGCGACGAACGACGATCGATGCAAAATACGATTTTTCAGCAAAAAAAAAAACTTAATTATATTCATTTTGAATAATTCTGATTTAAAGAAACTTTCCCAGAAGTATTCCGGAATTATTCAGAATTTTTCAGAAGTTTTGCAACTATACTTAGGACCATCAAAATACAGAAAATAAAGCATTATTATCAATTAAATTTACATTACATAATACATTGTGCATAGGTAACTACTTCTGCATTAAGGCGTATTTAAAAAATTGGAATCAACTAAGTATTTACAATAATGTTCAATCAAAAATAACCTATTCGCTAAAATTGTTAATGTCAAAAAATTGCTTACCCCTAAATGTCTCTGATCACTGTATTTTAATAATTGTTCAAAATGAAGTCCTCCTCTTTCTAGGCATAAACGTGCACGTTTGATTAAATTGCCATTGAGTTTGTTGAGAACATTAATGTCACTTTTCACTTCATCAAAAGCGTTAATTATTTTGAACTTTAAGTCATCTAGGTTTTGGGCCTCCTCTACATGAACTGGGCGTTTGACTTCTCCCCAAAGAAAAAAATCGCAGGGAGTAAGATCCGGGGACCTCGCCGGCCACGGTACGGGGCCACCACGACCGATCCAATTTTCCCCATATTTTTCATTAAGGTAGTCCTGTACATGTATGGCGTAATGAGGTGGAGCGCCATCGTGCTGATAGTAAAAGTTATTAAAGTAGGACACTGGAACTTCTTCAATTAAATTTTCGATGGCCGTTTGCAGCATTTCTAAATACCTTGGACCGGTCAATGTGCCGTCAATAAAAACGGGCCCGTCATGCTCATCCGTCCACAAGATGTTGACTTCGCGGTGATTTAGAAGCCACTCGCACAAGGCTCGACGTGGTATTGGGTCTGGGTCATGGAGCTGCTGTACGGGCTGAAAGTGGTATGGATGGAGTCCGGCTGTATTTAGCAACTTCCATATCGCGCGCTGGCTCACACCGAAACGACGTGACGCATCGTAGGTTCTCGTCGTCGGCTCTTGGATCTCGCTCAAAGAAATCAAAAATGCTTTCTTCGATTTCGATCGCCAGTCGGGGTCTGCCAGACCCTCGTGCATGATTCGGGGTTGTGAACTGTCCGTGATCAAGCAGCCTTTGAGTGGCCGCTAGATTGGTCCTTTCATTAGGGACCGCGGGGTGAAGGATTCCATGGGCTCTCATTCGAGGTATGCTCAAACTTTCACCACTCAGTACATACACTCGCACCATCTCGTAAAACTCGCGGTTACTGAAGTCCGACATCGTGACCGGTAGGTACAAGCACGGCACACGTGCGGCGCGGCGCTTGCGCGGTAAAGCGATTAGACGCGACGTCACAAGACAGCGCGTGCGATGAGCGAACTGTCGGCCACAGCGCCCGGGCGCCGGGTTGGGGGTTTTACCCCCGTGCAAGACCGCCGCGCGCGCCCATTGATATTATTACAAATAGTGATATTATTACAAATAGATTGTGTCCATATTTTGCTGATTTAAAGCAGGATAAAAAAATTTAAAAAAGTATTGAATAAATAATGGAAATGTGTTCTATTACTGATATTGAACCACCAAAAAAAATTTGCGCACTGGTTAAAAACTTTTCCTGTATATACATATAATAAAAAAAAACATTAAAAATGCTGAAACCGTGATAAAAGTGTGTTAAAAGTTCTAAATACAATTTAAATTGTTTATAGAGTATTATAGTACAATTTTTTTAAAAAGCGTTACTTTTTTCTGAAAACGTAGTTTTCGAACAGTCTTGTGTAACTTTTGACGACAGGGCACTGGCAACACTGGTTTCACGATCTGGCAGCTTGAGTAATTTATGCGGCCTACCCAAATGTCCGTTTTTTTGGTATTGTTCGTCAAAGCGTTGTGCTCCTGAAGTTCTCAGTTGAGCGGCGAGATTACTGACAAATGCGTGCACTGACTGGACAGGTCCGCTCAATCTGTATGGTTTTTCCTCAAAAGACCGTTTCAGACACCATTCTACATGGTCTTCAAATGATCTGACCAAGATTATGTCTGGACTTTAAAAGAGACAGTGACCTCTGAGTTTGTTTCGGCCTTTCTTCTCAGAGTAGTCAGATAGGAAACGCCGACCTCGTCAAGTTTTTAAAATATGATTGACGTGTAAAAGTGTTTGTACAAACCTACTTACAGAAATAAAATCATTTATCATTTTGATATTTTTGTTGGAAGGACACTTATGATAGTGTGATGTATGATGGGATGGATGATAGGTTATCAGTGTTTTGAATGAGAGAGTATGCTAAGTAACTTCTTATAAACTTATTGAATTTGATTTCTTAACGTTCTAAAATATAACTTAGGACCTTTTAATAACTTTTTCTGCCCACACGAATACGTCTGTCATATCGAAGGATCTTATTTTTCTTATTACTACTATCTTTTTATATGTATGTATTATTTTTGATATGTAATTTTTTTTTTGTACAGTCGTATATACGATTTTTATGTATACATTATTGTATAAAATTTATTTAATGGTACCTACTACTTTTGAACGCATTGTTTTCACTTGAAGAGGTTTACCTATATTTTTTACGGATCTCGGTACTTTTCCCGGATTTCGTTGTTTTTTTGCTTCTGTGCTCGGAAGGTTGGTAGTGTTGTGCCGATCACAGGATGCATTTTTTGTTCTGCTATTGTGCTCGGGAAGTTGGTAGTGCTGAGCATGCATGCATTTATTTTCGAAGGTGTTTGTGCTCGGAAGATTGGTGGAGTTGTGCCGATCACAAAATCCTTCTTTATATTCTTGCATCTTTAGCGATGTGGAGATTTTAAACTGTGTCTCGCATTTATAATTCGTTCTCGTTAGTCAGTGGTGATGGTGCCTAACTGTACTCATATAGACATTTTTTGGATTATTCTTTTCAGACAGCGGCAATTGCGCCTAACTGTATTAAAATTAATATTTTTTCCTCTTATACACGGTAAATTTTAGGTCGTTCTGGAACCGAAAGCCATATACTCGAACATCGAACTCAAAACGATTGGGACTATTATTTTCAATAAGTTACAATAAAACAGTTCATTGGTTACACATTGTCGGGTTTACATATTTATACTTGATAATACTAGTTCTTTTTAATAGGAATTTGAGGGAGATTGTGATACACTAGGCGAACATTATATTATGATTTCCTTATTGCATATATTGACACTTTGGCTGATGATGCCAACAATACATACTGAAGATTTAGCACTAGAAGAACATCTCAATACCACATGGTATGAAATGCCTCCACTCGGATTATACAACGTGTAACGGAAAGGGTATTACTATCCTTAACCTCTAAAGATAGCAGCTGGTATAGAATCACTATACAAAGTTTCAGCTCAAAATAAAATACTCAAAAAATTGATACCAAATTTTCGGTTTCATAGGTTTCTTAAATTCAAATCATAACAAACGTGTCAACAAAGTTTCAGCTCAAAATAAAATACTCAAAAAATTATGTACATCAGGCTGTTCGGCCAGTTGACGTAGAGAGCTGGCTGCTACTCCAGTTTTTTGTGACGATTTGGTGACTCATAAATATGCCAGCCAAATAATTTGTGACTCAATGGTTCGAAAGTTAGAAGCATTTCGTTATGGCCGAACAGCCTGATCTCAGGCTGTTCGGCCAACCTGAATCTCCATAACTGAGGACTTTAGAGAAAATGTGACTGAATGAAGACTTAGTACTGATTTAGTGACTAACAACCACTGCTGTACTTTTACTCGTAATGATACAGGTTAAAAGGAAAATGAATTTTAGTTCCCGAAATATCAGGCTGTTCGGCCAACGTGATCTCCATAACTGAGGACTTTAGAGAAAATGTGAGTGAATAAAGATATAGTTACGGTACTGAAACGCATTTTTACTGCTTTAGTTTTTTTTGTGACTGCCCCCCTTCATGGTAAATTGGAAATTAAATATTTCTAACCTCAAAATATTGAAATTTCGATTCCTCCACAACGAAGAAGCCTGGAGAAAGTGTTGATGAATAAAGAGCTAGTAACGATTTGGTGACAAATAACCACTGATTTACTTTTGCTCATAATGCCACCGGTTTAGAATAAAATGAATTTTAGTTCCCCAAATATCAGGCTGTTCGGCCAACGTGATCTCCATAACTGCGTACTTTAGAAAGAATGTGACTGAATAAAGGTTTAGTGACGACACTGAAACTAATTTCTAGTGTTTCAGTTTTTTTTGTGACGGCCCCCCTGGATGGTAAATTGAAAATTAAACATTGTTAACCTCAAAACATTGAGATGTCGATTCCTCCACAACGAAGAAGCCTAGAGAAACAATGAATGTATAAAGAGTTAGTAACGAGGTTGTGACAAATAACCAGTGATTTACTTTTACTCGTAATGCTCGTAAGGTTTAGATTAAAATGGATTTTAGTTCCCAGAATCGGCCAATGTAATTTCTGGATAACAGATGATCTGAGAGATACTCTAACTGCATAAAGAGTTAGTTAAGACACTGAAACGAACTTTTACTGCTTTAGTTTTTTTTGTGACTGCCCCCTTGATCATAAATTGAAAATTAAACATTTATAACCTCAAAACATTGCGATTATCGGTTTGTTAGACAAGGTGACCATAATTTCAACGAAACAATATTATTTCTCGAGAAAGTATCTAGGTACTGAAAGCAACAAATCTCGCCGGAATTGTTGAACTAAGGTGAACATGTAGGTATTCCAACGAAATGAGTAAGTATAATATAACGAGCAGATCTCAATGAAACTAAGCACATCATGTTTATTAATATTATTAGGTATTATGCAAAAGCAACGTTGAGTTCAGATGCCTGCTTATCAGTGGTGGGGTTCAGTAGCTACCAAGACATGAAAAACAGCCAATAAAATATTTTTTCTTACCATGGCATACGGTCTATGTCTAGAGCTGATTGAGTAGAGAACGAATAGGTATGTAATAATTATTTCATATATTCAAACATTTTTGACCATATTTGTTGTAAACTGTCAAAAAGACTACTAGGTAAAAAAGTTTGGTCGAATTAAACCTAAGGTAAGTATAAGTAATATTCATTTTCAAGTTTAGTGTAAGGTAGGTACCTAAAAATTAGTTCCTACTACTGATAATATGATTGTAGTGTGTAATAAAGAAACTTATTTTTTTGCGTATTAGACATCGCAACACTACGCACAGTCCAGTTTACTTATTTCAGTAAATCAGCGGTTACGACACAGATGGCGTGCAATTGAAGGAAGGCGCTTACTGTAGATGTACAAGGACGTTACCACAATATAAATATGGACAGTAAGGAAACTACGTATAAACGGTCAAAGCGACACTCACACAGACGCCAGTCAGTACCCAGATTGTGAGTCTTCGTTCTTGCAATAACACGAAATACGCGACCATAAAGTTAAACGAGCAAACTAAAGACCGATGGCATTTAAAACCGGTGCGAGTGTGAGTCGAAGTATGTCAAACTAACGACAGCACGTATCCTCATTCCTCACATGTCCGATAGTAAGCCGAACGTTTTGTTATTTTTTTAATGTTGCCTAAACAGAAACTTAGAATGGTTTCTTCGAGATAATACGACTATAATACAAATCTTATTGCAACCGTGCTAACAAGCGATAAGCGTGCCTTACAGAATTCAGACGAGTAATATTTGTTATGAATGAGATATTCCTATTTCGTTTTGTGATGCAGTGAGTAAGGGAGATGTGAAATAAGTTCAAGTTGTGTATGGCGTCAGCAGATGTACTTAGAATTCCTTATGCCTTGTTTGCTTCAAAGGTTTTCGCGCTTTTGTGTTACATTAGTTACCTACCTACTTACTCTATTTAAAAATGAAAAACCGGCCAAGTGCGTGTCGGACTACGCACAATGAAGGGTTCCGTAGTAGGGATGCATTTCTCCTAAGAACAAACTTACATTTGCAGTTGAAAAACATGTTCTCCCATACAGAATGTATGGGAGAACAACTGCAAATGTAAGTTTGTACATACAATATTGAGAGATTTGCTATGTTATTCTAAGACCACTGGCTTCTTATTAATTTTTCTGTTATCTATAGATACAGAGCTATTTTCTGTATTTTTTTTTTCCAAATTTTTGGCACCGTAGTTTCGGAGAAGGGGGGATGGTCAATTTTGGTCTAATTTCTTTAATAACTTTTTTTTAAATTTTCTTATTCTGCTCCCTTTAAGTGGTGTAATGTAATGAATGAATTTTGAATAGCGGGGCCTGTTCAAAATTCATTAATTTCATTACATGACCGTGTTTGGGTCACAGAAATACATATGTGTACCAACCAAAGTTCAACTTATTCGGTCCAGTAGATTCGGAGCAAATTGGGTATCACTTAGGTATTTTATTATTGCGTAGGTACAATGCCTAGGTTTGAAATGTAACTCGTTGAGTCGACCAGTCATTCTAATTCTTCACAAATAAATAAAAAAAAGGCTGCCTTTGACAAACGGTATCTATTCCTAAATTCAGTATCGCTGAGATCGTCCACTGGATTAAAACTGGCACGAAAATTGGTTCTTTGTTTTTGAAGATTATTCCGTTCACCTTGACAATGTGCAGTCATCATCATTTTCCATGCGAAAAAATTACGTGCAGTCATTATTAAACACAATTTATCACAAATTACGCGCAAATATTGATACAAATAACACAAAGTCACGAACGTAACTAATAAAAACTACAACTCACCAGTCGCACACCGAGTGAGCGACTTTACTACAAAGTTTACGTTTACAAGCGCAACGATTCCGTTTCCACAGGTCAAAGTGTGACTTAAACTCGCAATAACCCGCAAAAGTGTCTACGAAACGCAACTAAGAACGTCACATTTAAAATACTGAAATCTTCTAGTCCTGTTAAAAATCTTACACTCACTGTTTTGGTTTACAATACTTTCCGTTAGGGACGCTTTTTACGTTTTCATACATTTAATACTCGAAACACAAACGCGGTAGTTATGTTTTCTATAGGAAAAAACTCACACTAAGCACACAGGTACAGGTCACGTAGTAGCCTCTTGGCGATATCGCAGTGCTGTCCACTGGGAATATCGCCGATAGGCCTAATCGATGCGCGCGTCTGCGTGATTGTGCCGTTCCGACCGTTTGTTCGTAGTTTTCTTACTGTCCATATTTATATTGTGACGTTACCATAGACATAGAGTATAGTAATAGATTGAACGTAACAAGGTCTATTTTTCTGTGGAATGTCATTTTGGGAGTTTAAGTTTTTGAACACAAAGCTGAGACTGATTTATGTTTGTTTGAAAGTGCGAGTGCATAAATTAAATAATATAAAGTAGGTACCTACACGTGCAGTATTAATATCTAGAGTGGTAAGTAATTTAACTAGATATTTGTGAAACTTACATTTACGTAAGCAAAAAATTTTTTGTTTTGTTAGTAGGTATGTGTCGTGGCTCACATCATAGAATCGTCAAAATTTGATGATTAATCCATCCCCGTTTGGCCATATCATTAATATAGGTGTCCAAAAATATGTTATGTAGGTACTTATTTATTTATTGTTTCCTTAGGTACCGGCAAACTCTAATTTCAGAGTTGTTACGAGCTGCTTTTTGGAATAAGATTAGTCATGGTGGATAGTACAAACAAAGCACTGTAAGTACCTGGGGCGGATAATATTTTAATACTCTTCTACTATATGATTAGGTAGGTACAGACGCCAGCAGGTCAAGCTATCTCAAACTGTCAAAATTTTACAATTGAACATGAACCTTAATCTTTTGGTATAAAGTTGAAATCTATCAAAGAAATCTGACAGATTGTGATAGCTTGATGTGCTGGCCTCTGTACATAAGTTAGGACATTACCATGAAGTAGCTGCATATTTTGCTATTTGTACTTATAAGTGTTGATTGGACCAAGGCACAGATTATCATGATGTTGATATTTTATTGCGTAGTATTTTATGAAATGTCTACATTTCATGATATGGCCGAATCAAGTTTTGAATATAGGTATACAGACGTACTTACAGAAGAATTATATTATAATTCTTCTATACGGGTGTATGTCACTGAACTCCTCCTAAAAAAAGAAAACATTCGATTAAACTTGTTGTGTGGATCCCTGCCCCCTAATTACGTAACACACCAACAGTAGGAATCGGTTACATTTTGACAGTTCAATAACATTCATTGCGTTATTTACGTTGTTGAGCAGACCACCATTTTTCGAACTTATAAAGCAATGGATTTGCAATTTGCTTCAAAACGTTACAAATTTCGATCGATTGTGTGTTACGTAATTAGGGTGCTGGATGGTTTAGATTCACAATTGGACCAGCACCCTAATTACGTAACACACAATCGATCGTAATTTGTAACGTTTTGAAGAAAATCGCTAATCCATTGCTTTATACCACCATTTGTCGAACTTATGAAGTAATGGATTAGCAATTTGCTTCAAAACGTTACAAATTCCGATCGATTGTGTGTTACATAATTAAGGTGCCGGTAGGTGTTTGAACAGCGTCCAGGCATCGTCTGCAAGGTCCACTGGTGTTATGTAAATATTGAAGCTAAATGTGTTATTTCAGGATTGCGGATTGCACAAAATCTTAATGCAGAGTTCAAAAGCAAAAGAGCAAGACCCGCAATGTAAAATTTGCTTTATGATTAAAGTAACTAGGTACTTATTTAAAAATAAAATTACTATAAGAGGTATATTCTATTAATGGAAAATTTGTAAGTACTACATATGTACCTATTTGTATTTATTTGTTTAAAATACCGACTACATTATTAAACCAACATTGAACGATGGCAAGAGGTCGAAAACTTAAAGTCGAATTGAGTAACCAGAAAAAAATATTTACTAAGTTTAAACAAGACATACTGCATTCAAATTTGAAATTTGACAGTAAAATATACCAAAACATTTCCCGAGAATTGGCATACGTGATATCCCCGCGGGCAGCCCATTTGTCTATGAAACGAAACTATAAGTTATTTTTTGATATCGAACCCGAAAGTGACGTGGAAACTATTTGTTCGTCTGAAAAAGTTGAACTGAAATTGACGTCAGACAGTTCTCCAACAAAATCTCCAACATCAGAAAAAGAATCTGACAACGAACCTTCAGAATGTGTTAAAAAAGAAATAGATTTTTCATTTGATGTAGATCTCTATGACAAAAAGAAAATAGAACCATTTTACACGACATGTAGAGATAAAGGTTCATTTAGAAGAAGATTACTTTTGCCAAAATTTAAGTGGTCTGATCTCTTGCGAAAAAAGTTCTGGCTTTGTACAAAACTTTTATGTACTCTCATATTTACCTATAGATTTAGAATATCAGAAAATTATGTTATTTTTAGTGGTAAATGTAATCAATGCAAAGCAGAAGTGACCATGAAAAGTTCTGATCTCTCAAACAAAATTATATCTTTTAAATGTAAAATTATGAATTTTGACACTGATTTTAAACATAGTCCAAATAAAAAAGTAAGGATGACCCCACACACTAGAAGGAAAATTGCAAAATCTTTAATTAATGTATCTGTAACAGAAACGCGTAATAAAATGGCAGAAACGCTATTTAAAGATGGAGATGTTTATCCACCTATTTTACCAACATCTGCAGCCTTAACTCAAATTAAATATGAACATCAGACGTCTACATATTTCGACAAAGACCCATTAATTTCACTTTTGAAAATGTGCAAGTCATTTGAGTACCGAAATGTTATAAGATATTTACTACTACATCCCTATTTTTGTTTGCATTATTGGACCCAACAGCAAGTTGAGTACTTTAGACTATGCTCAGAAAATTTGAAAAAATTAAAATCACTTTAGATGCAACGGGTTCCATTTTTAAAAAACTGTCATTTCATAAGCCCTACGAAATGAAGAGGTTATTTTTATATGTATGCTTAATTACTGATACTACTGGATTTAAATCTGTACCGATATTTCAGATGATTACCGAATCTCATACAAATGATACTATTTTAAAATGGATACAAAATTGGACATCCTTGCGTCTTGTTAAACCGTCTGAAGTGATAGTTGATGACTCATCAGCATTAATATCCGCTATAATAGCAGCATTTACCAAATTTAATAGTACAAAAGAATACCTACAAATAAGTTATGCTATATTACAAGGACTTGCGGCGATCGATGATTTACCAGGAACTTATGTAAGACTAGATACAAGCCATTTCATAAAGACATTACATCACTTAATGTGTTTTAAAAATGTTCAAGACAAGTTAAAATACTTCTACATTCGATGTATTTGTTTTATTAAGTCAAGTGATAATTTTGAAATCATAAAAAAATGTATAAGAGGTGTTGTAAAACTGGCCCTCAATAAACAAATTGACTATCTTAAAACAAAGCAAGATATAAATTATTTAATAAAAGAAGTAATACGTCCTGATAACCCTCCAAATGAAGAATGCCTGGCAAATGACGTAACCGATGATGATTTCGATAACTTAGAAACCAAATATTTTAAATGGTTTGACGAAATAGTAGATAGTGAGAAAAATTATGATGCTACAATCGCCTCCTCTAATGAAAACATATACTTTTTGCCAACTTTTGTAACCACATTGAGACGACTTTTATTGAAATTACCTTTGTGGTCAAATGTAATGATTAAATTTTACCAGGCTCAGAGTCTTTCTCCATCATCTAGCGGGGCGGAGAGTTATTTTAAAACTTTAAAAAAAATTATTTTTAAGACGAAAGTTGAAAAACATAGAATTGATGGTTTTTTACAAAGACACACTAATTATTTGCATGGTGAACTAAAACTTGCAAAATCAGATTTACTTTCTAATGTTAAGAACAAAAAAAAGAAAATCAAACGTAAGCAAAGACAAGCCAAGGTAAATTCAATAGTACCAAAACGCCAAAAAACGTATAGACAGTTTTATGAAGATTCGATATTTTCTGACAATCCAACGTTCATAGAAAATTGGCAAGGGCAAGCAAGAACACAAAGGAAACACAGTTTAAAATCTAAAATACTTTTAATGCAGAATGGCTTTGTAGATAATTTTTCAAAAATAAATTTAATTAACACTTGTGCTTTCGATTCTGCTATGTTCTTACTTGCCTATGGTTGTAGTACATATCCTTATTTACTTAAAGTAATAGGCGAGAAACATTTAGTTGCAAAATATGTTCAACTGTTAATACTTCACCATAAAAAGGAGGCAGAACAACTTAGAGTTGAAATGTGTAAAATGTATTTTTCATCTGACAAGACCTTGAAGAAAGAAGTGTTTGACTGCCAATGTAACGTGAGCTATATATTTGAAAGGATATTTTTAAACGTTTTCACTAGTGGCCGCTTTATAAAATCATGTTCACAAAATTGCTCAAACAATATTACAAGATGTATTCCTTTGTTACCTTGTAATGTCGACATAATTTCTATGTTTGGTATTAGTGGTCTAGAGGACGCCATAGACATTAATGACAATACCTCAAACTGCCTTGTCGAATTTTGTCATGGAATAGTAACCTGTACATACGCAATAGACTCTATAGTAACGTTTGGCTTAGATTGCAACAATGTGCACAGTTTATCGGAAACGCCTCTTACGATTTTAGTTAAGAACAAAGTTTTTCATATACTTGGTGTAATTGAATACATTTCGTCTGTGTTAGACAAACTCGGCCACTACAAATGTCATGTTTACGACAACAATAAATGGGTTTGTTATGATGATTTGTCATGTAAATTACTACATGAAAGCTCTGTTGACATAAAAATTACAATGCATAGTCTATCTTATGTAACATTAGAAAATGACAGCAATTACTAAAATTATTTAGTTACAGCCAGTTGCACTTAGGTACCTAAGTCCGTTAAAATTAATTCCATAATAAAAGTCCTGCAGTTACTTTCTGATAGGTTCCGTCAGAAAGTGACAGCATAACTTTTAATCAGGAATTAATTTAATGGACTTATTGTACGCACAAGTGGCTATCTAGTAACTGCTGTTATTTTCTAATGTGACATTTAAGTAACTTTTTAACATTTGAGTTTTAGTTAGTATTTGAACATGTATTGTAATTTTACTTGACTTCATATTATTATTACTAAAATTATTTACTTAATCTAGTAGAAACTCAACAAGACTGATTTGAATTTAATGATTTAAAAAAAAGAATAAGCACTACTATTGTGTAAAAAAAATATTCTCTGCCTGATTTTTTTACTTTAAGGTAAGGCAAAATGTGATATTATGTACAGACGCCAGCAGGTCAAGCTATCCCAAACTGTCAGATATTCCCATTTGAACATGAACCTTATCCTTTTGTAATAAAGTTGAAAATCTATCAAAGAAATCTGACAGATTGTAGTAGGTTGATGTGCTGGCCTCTGTACGTTTATTTTTATTTATAAAGAAAGCTGTAATTTTGTCAACTACTATTTTTAAATAGGTCAGTGTAGTTATTGTACAGTCGACAGCACATCAGGTTATACGAAACTGTCAAATTTCTCCAAATGATTCTAAATTTTAAAATACTGAAAGGTAAGTTCAAAATCGAATGAGAAAATTTGACAGTTTGTTCTGGTGATTTCTCTTTGGAACTGTTATATCATTATAAAATGTGGACTTAATCTAGTTTATCAAACTAATAATAATATTTCCGGGCCACCAAAAGTTTCAAGTCAATCTCTACTATCAGTAGAAACAAGAAGCAGCCAACAACATTTATCTTCTCTCGTGGTGACCCTATGTAACTGTGATTCTAAAAAGTACAAATTATTATCTATCTAACTACCGCTTTTTGTGTATGAGAAATAAAGATTTTTCTATGTGTTGTGTCCGTTTATTTACTTGTAGTCAAATTTCCTAAATAAACTCGTCCAATGTAACAAAAGTAGCATTTCAGTGTACACTTGTCTACAAACAGACACCGATATAATTATGCAGGCATCTGCTCAATTGGTGCTTGTGCATAATATAATAATGTTAAGAAACATTCCACAATGTGATCTATTTTATTGAGACCTACTATATAATAGTTACTTATTTCGTAGAATAGCCACCTTATTTCAACGTGTTTATTTATGCACTCGCACTTTCCTTTACGCTCGGCCACGCCTATTTTATAATAGTGCTCAAACATTCGACTTATTCCACAACTTATACCTACTCGTAAACTGACAACACTGATCTATGACTAACAATCCATACAAAAATGAACCTTGTTACGTCCTAGCGTCATATTAGTATACATCTACAGTAAGCGCGTTTCTTTCATTGCACGCCATCTATGTCGTAACCGCTGATTTACTGAAATAGGTCAAATGGACTGTGCGTAGTGTTGCGATGTCTAATAAGCAAAAAATTCATATTAACAGTAGGTAGGAACTAAGAACTCATTTTAGGTACCTACCTAACACAAAACTTGAAAATGACTATTACTTATACTTACTCCTACCTTAGGTTTAATTCGACCAAACTTTTTTACCTAGTAGTCTTTTTGACAGTTTACAACAAATATGGTCAAAAATGTTTGAATATATGAAATAATTATTACATACCTATTCGTTCTCTACTCAATCAGCTCTAGACATAGACCGTATGCCATGGTAAGAAAAAATATTTTATTGGCTGTTTTTCATGTCTTGGTAGCTACTGAACCCCACCACTGATAAGCAGGCATCTGAACTCAACGTTGCTTTTGCATAATACCTAATAATATTAATAAACATGATGTGCTTATTTTCATTGAGATCTGCTCGTTATATTATACTTACTTATTTCGTTGGAATACCTACATGTTCACCTTAGTTCAACAATTCCGGCGAGATTTGTTGCTTTCAGTACCTAGATACTTTCTCGAGAAATAATATTGTTTCGTTGAAATTATGGTCACCTTGTCTAACAAACCGATAATCGCAATGTTTTGAGGTTATAAATGTTTAATTTTCAATTTATGATCAAGGGGGCAGTCACAAAAAAAACTAAAGCAGTAAAAGTTCGTTTCAGTGTCGTAACTAACTCTTTATGCAGTTAGAGTATCTCTCAGATCATCTGTTATCCAGAAATTACATTGGCCGATTCTGGGAACTAAAATCCATTTTAATCTAAACCTTACGAGCATTACGAGTAAAAGTAAATCACTGGTTATTTGTCACAACCTCGTTACTAACTCTTTATACATTCATTGTTTCTCTAGGCTTCTTCGTTGTGGAGGAATCGACATCTCAATGTTTTGAGGTTAACAATGTTTAATTTTCAATTTACCATCCAGGGGGGCCGTCACAAAAAAAACTGAAACACTAGAAATTAGTTTCAGTGTCGTCACTAAACCTTTATTCAGTCACATTCTTTCTAAAGTACGCAGTTATGGAGATCACGTTGGCCGAACAGCCTGATATTTGGGGAACTAAAATTCATTTTATTCTAAACCGGTGGCATTATGAGCAAAAGTAAATCAGTGGTTATTTGTCACCAAATCGTTACTAGCTCTTTATTCATCAACACTTTCTCCAGGCTTCTTCGTTGTGGAGGAATCGAAATTTCAATATTTTGAGGTTAGAAATATTTAATTTCCAATTTACCATGAAGGGGGGCAGTCACAAAAAAAACTAAAGCAGTAAAAATGCGTTTCAGTACCGTAACTATATCTTTATTCACTCACATTTTCTCTAAAGTCCTCAGTTATGGAGATCACGTTGGCCGAACAGCCTGATATTTCGGGAACTAAAATTCATTTTCCTTTTAACCTGTATCATTACGAGTAAAAGTACAGCAGTGGTTGTTAGTCACTAAATCAGTACTAAGTCTTCATTCAGTCACATTTTCTCTAAAGTCCTCAGTTATGGAGATTCAGGTTGGCCGAACAGCCTGAGATCAGGCTGTTCGGCCATAACGAAATGCTTCTAACTTTCGAACCATTGAGTCACAAATTATTTGGCTGGCATATTTATGAGTCACCAAATCGTCACAAAAAACTGGAGTAGCAGCCAGCTCTCTACGTCAACTGGCCGAACAGCCTGATGTACATAAAAAATTGATACCAAATTTTCGGTTTCATAGGTTTCTTAAATTCAAATCATAACAAACGTGTCACCGCACTACGTGGGTCAATGACTTTCCACGTTACTTGCCAATATCACTCTCTCTCACTCTAATAAAGAAATGGATAAAATCTCTTCCGTAATTCTGCGCGCCTGGTACCGTCTAGGTAGTCTAGCTGGCGGTGTTCTTTGTCGGCGCGAACTGACGAAATCAAACAATCCGCCGCGCGCGGCGCCGCTAAAGCGTATGCGCGGGCTACCTACTTTACCGTGATGTAATAAAATTAAAAATGCGTAATTATTGATTTACTTATTTACAGTTTACTCGTTAATATCAAGGCAGAAATTTCACGTAAAAATTGACAAGTCAATCTATTTATTTAAAACATAAAAGATTTTTAATTTTGATATGGTCACTACTTTAAGACGTTTTTAGGTTAGCTAATTATGTTATATTTTAAGACAGAAGGAGTAAGGACTAAATAAATTAACCGACTTGGTATTTCATGGATCTCTCAACTTTTTACGGTAGAAGACCTAAGTGGCGAGACTTGGGTTTTTTACAGGTTATGTTTTTGATGGCATACATATTTTTATGATTTCATGATATGAGTTTAAGTGTAAAACTTTTTATTTATTGTCTCAAGAGACGGCGGACTTAATAATCGACCAACCCTTTAAAATAAAACCCCTATATTTTATCCTGGGAAAGGTAAATTTTTTAAAATTAATGAAAAAGTACCTAGGTATTCAGATTTTAGTTTTTTTTTTTCAGGCTAGCAACAAATATCAATTAGGTAAACAGGTGGATGTAGTCGAGGTAAAATTATTGGGTGATGTACAAAGGAACGAAGTTCTCTCAAAGCCCGATGCATGTTTAGATGTCAGTGGATTATCATCATTTTTAAATATATCTGGGCTAACAGAAAATATACCTATAAGTATTTCAGATGTTTCTGGTATATTACGAGACATTGAATCTCAAGATCGTAACCAGGTAAATTTTTAACCACTTTATTTTGCAGCGTTATACGCACCTATTGTTTTAGCTTTATTGATTACCTATTGATTTACTTATTATTTTTTATTGTTCATTTGTTCGTTTCAGATTACCCAAACGGAAACAAACTCTGAAGAAAAAGACTTTTCACCGAGTGATGAATCCGATTTTGATCCCAACTCTGCTTACATGAGTGATGATGATATTGTAAGAATATCACTTTTACTTACATACTTAAAATTATAAATTCATAAAATTCAGTCGGTATTTGTCTACAGCTTTCCACAATGCATTTACTTTGTTGGGCTAGAACCTATCTTATATAATAACGGTACATTCAAGGATTTTTCTAAACACCTACTGTAGAACGTCTTAAATATTTTGAAATATTTTAACTAATTCCTTTATCCATCTCTTTTAACACATAGAAATTAAATAATATATTTTTTTTACAACCATTTCAGAGCACAGAAGATGAATTCTATGATGACCAGATAGTTAAAAAACAATTGCGTCGTAATAAACGGAAATGTGAAAACATTCAGAAAGACAAGAGCAGAAATACGGTAAGTAATCGAAAAAAAACTCTCTTACAAGATACAATGTAATGAAGATGAAGTAGTGGCACCGGAATTGCAGAGAGAAAGTCTTGAAGTTATGTCAGCGGAAATACAGATAGAAAGTGTAGAAGGAGTGTCACCGGAAATACAAAAAGACAGTTGTGAACAAAGACATGATTACAAGAAAATTGGTAAGCGTAGATGGGATAGAAGAAATGCTTGTTTTTACTGTCAAGAACTTGTAACTAACTATTCAAGACATCTTTTAAGAAAACATCCTAACGAAATAGAAGTAATTAAATACAAATATATTAACGACGTAGATCTAAAAGTAAGAAAGCAAAAGAGGCAAGAAATAACGGACAAATTAAGAAACAAGGGAAACTTTTTGCACAATTCAAAAGTTTGTTTTGATAGAGACGGAGAGAAAACTATATTACCAGCTAAAAGAAACACCCAAGAATCAAGTCCATCGACTTTTGCGACATGCAAAGCGTGTTTAGGCACATTCAAAAGGTCAACCTTTTTCAGACAAACTCAAACTCAAACTCAAAGCATTTATTTCAATTAAACCATTTACAGGCACTTTTGAATTGTCAAGTGGTCGGTCAGTCAGAAATATGAAGCTAGTTGCCCATTCCAAAGCGTAGTAGGTACCTATGGAGAAGAACGGGCAAGAAACTCCATGGACACTCTTTTAAATTATATTGTTACATAAATATTAGTTACATCATTAATCTTGTATATAGGTATAATTATATGTGAGAACGATGTAAATAAGACGTACACATTGAGTGTCCAGTGTACAGCAAATATAAATTCAAACAAAACAATCCATAATAAAATAATTAAAAATAAGCCGTGGTGGCTAAGAGATGACCAGTCCCAACTGACAGCGCCCGTTCACGAACATGACGCATGGATCAGCACCATTCAGCTCAACCATTTTGAAGGGAGCTAAATGATCCAACACACGCGCCACCGTCAGCGAGACATTTGAGTGAGCATGACATCTATCAGCCGCCAGGACACATTCAAGTCAATGAAAGACATTACCCGGTAAATGGTAGCTCGATAGTACATAGTACTCACACTTGTCCTATGCAATTATATAATACAAAGGAGATTGAGTTTATACAAAGCAAAGGTAGTCTTACAATCTTCAGCAGCTCCAACAGTATTTTCAAATGTTAATCAATTAGTTGTGGTTGTGGAGCAGGACCAGCATTGAGCCAGGCATTTTTATCAGCGATATAATCCCCCAACTTATAATATGCCTGGCTGCATAGTGTGCGTTTTATACAAACTTTGAATTTCGTCTCATTCAGTTGAAGTATGTGGGGAGGTATTTTATTGTAACATTTTAAACAGTACCCCATGAAAGATGAGTCCACTTTAGCCAGTCTGAAACCTGGTTGAACTAATAGGTCCCTATTTCTGGTACTATAATTATGTCTATCACCTCTTTTAGTAAAAAGATGTACATTTTTTCTTACGTACATGATGTTTTCATAGATATATTGACAAGGTACCGTCAAGATCTTAATAACCTTAAACAGTTCCCTTAGAGAATCGCGCCTGCGGAGATTATATATGGCTCTGATGGCTCTTTTCTGCAGAATAAAAATAGAATCGACGTCTGCAGCCCGTCCCCAAAGTAAAATACCGTAAGACATGATACTATGAAAGTAACTAAAATAGACTAACCTCGCGGTATCTACATCGGTAAATTGACGGATTTTTCTGACAGCATATGCTGCTGAACTTAGCCGTCCCGCCAGAGATGTTAAATGAGAACCCCATTGAAGCCTCGAGTCGAGCGTGATCCCCAGGAAAACAGTTTTATCGACGAATTCTAGTTTCTCTTGATTCAATACTATCTCACAATCAGTACTTTTGACATTAGGTAAAGAAAATCGTATACACTTAGTTTTTTTCCCATTTAATACTAAATTATTAGCAGTGAACCAATTATGGACCTGCATTAGGGCGTTATTAACGTCGTCAAAATTTGTAGCACTTCTTTCTACCTTAAAAATTAAAGAAGTATCGTCAGCAAATAACACCATTTGTGGTTGATTTTTTAATAAATGGAGTAGATCATTAATATACACCAAAAAGAGGAAAGGACCCAATATCGAGCCTTGTGGAACTCCCATTTCTACTTTTAAACTAAGTGAATTGACACCATTTATTTGAACTTGCTGCTGCCTATCCTTTAAATAAGATTTTACTAGACTGAGCGCAAGTATTCCAAGTCCATAATGCTCAAGTTTCAAGAGCAAGGTTTCGTGATCGACGCAATCAAATGCCTTGGAGAGGTCACAAAAGATTCCTATGGCGTCTTGGGCCTCTTCCCACGCCGTAAATATGTGTTTTAATAAGGTGACCCCAGCGTCAGTCGTACAACGTCCCTTGGTGAAACCATACTGTTGATTGTGTAAGATTTTATTTGTGTTAAAATGAATGAGCATTTGATTAAGCATTACCTTTTCAAATACCTTGCTGAAAACTGGCAACACGGATTTATAATTATTGGTGTCTTTGCTGTCCCCGGATTTGAAAAGTGGTATTACCTTACTGTATTTCATTAAATCCGGGAAGACTCCTTGATCCACACACAAATTAAATATGAAGGCTAAGTAAGGCGCTATAGTGTCAATTATGGATGTACAGACTTTAATGGACATGCCCCAAAGATCTTCAGTCAATTTGATCTTGATTTGCTTAAAAGCTTTTATTACTGTTTATGGGGTTAATATGCTTAAAGTTAAATTCAATCGGGCAGACCGAAACGTTCGCCCTTACTAAATCAAAAGCGAGCGTGGGCGAGGAATTTAAAGTGTCAGTAGTTTTAATTGGGATACTGGTAAAGAAATTTACAAATTCTTGAGCAACTTCTTTGCTATCGCAAATGAGACCACGTGTCGTCTCCAGTGTATAATAAGAATTATGCTTTTTGTTCCTGTTCGTTTCATTATTGATAATTTTCCATTTCAAGAAGACATTTCAAGAAGTGCGGTGCCAGTGCTAATGATTGTCAAACTCCGCGTTGCAAAAAAAGAGTTTTGTAAAATAACAGTATCACTATTATACCGAATACTGAGTCGGCGAGTGTTGAACTCAAAGAAAAAATTGTCTCATCTTCGTTTAGATGATATTTCTCTCGTTGTGAAAAATGATCCATTGATTCTTGCATACGGCTCAAGACTTCTTAAAAAGAAAAAAGAAAGGCGAAGCCGAAAAGCTATATGTTCTAAAATGAGAGACTTGGCTACTTTATTAATTGTACTCCGTAAAAAAGACCACAGTATTGAAACACTAACAGATGTTATAGACCCTGAAAAATATGACATATTTATCGATGGCATCAAAACCATGTGTGGGTTTGATGAAGAAACTGGCTTCGTCAAAGTTACAAGTATTCCAGCTCGAATGCGGCCAGCTATTTTGGGATGTATTGATATACTTTATACGCAGTCTATTATGTCATCTGAATCAACAGCTTACAAAGATGCGTATAAAATAAGTTGGATGACTTTAAGCGTCTTGTAGTAATTAACTGGGAGTGGGAAATTTCGTCAAATACAGAGAAAACTAGAAAGCGGAAAAATATGACCAAAGAAAATATAATTCCATTAGAAGAAGATATTGCAACAGTCATGGAAAAAATACACAAATTAGAGGCTAAATATGCGCGAAAATTGAAGAGAAATAGTGTAAAATTTTTTACGTACAGTATAGTGTGGATTGAATTCATTGAATCTCTCTATTACAGACTTAGACATGGCTGCTCAGACAGACGCTAAAAAAAGTATGGGTCGCCTTTGGGTGACGCGTTCACTATATGCTCACGAGAGTGTGATACGTGACTTCGAAAAGTGTAACACCGAATAACACGTCCCCGTAAGTTTACGCATACGAAACACTTAACAAGGAATGCACGCTACCTCGAAAAACTTAACGCCGTAGCCATGCGATCTCGAATAATTGAATCTCTAATTCACCTATACGAAACACTTAACAAAGAATGCACGCTACCACTAAAAACTGAACACCGTAGCCATGCGATCTCGAATAACTAAACCTCTAAAAGTCATCGTAAACAGTCTTTATTCATAGAACAATCAACTACATAGAGAAAAAAAATTATGTGTCATAATTATGTGTTCATCAACTATATAATTATATATATATTTTTCCTTCGAGGGTACATTGGAAAAAATATTAACTGTATTACCCGTTCTTACAATACTTGTTACGGGAATTTGTGGTCAGTGATGATGACGCACTTACAATTTCTGTTATCTAAAAAGAATAAAAGACTATTGCTACACGAAGGATATTTGTATACTTTAGACAGACGTTTAAATACAAAATGTTATTGGCAGTGTGTAAAAAAGTGGGCATACTGTTGTGGATCGCGAATAATAACTCAGGTAAGAAGTATTTATTAAGTATTGTACATACAAGTTCCATAATTTTATTTTACATAACCTTTACAATTAAAATCTTAACTAATATTATAAATGAGAAACAAAATATGGTAGGTATCTTTCATCCCAAAAACAAGTACTGTTGCCGAAGAAAACAGCAATAACGTTCTTATGATAATAGATGGCGCCACGTGTCTTTCGAATCAAGATTGAATTTTATTATTATAGGTAGTGTAAATATTAATTTAACAGTCAAATTCTAAATTAACACGAGCGAAGCTGCGGGCAAAAGCTAGTGATAAGAATATTAAGTGTTTTGTAAAGGTAGTCCGGTTTGTAATTTTATATTGTAATTGTATTAATATCAGTAATTAATTGCAGGAAAACAACAGCGGGGTTGAGGAAATAATAAAATATAATAATGAGCATTGTCACAGTCCTGAACCAGAAGTAATAGATGACATAAAATTGAGAGCTAGATTGAAAAGACGAGCGAAGCATAGTATGGATGGACCGGCACAGGTAATACAGGCGGCGATTCAAGATATTCCTAGTGGAAGTGCCCCCTACTTACCCAGTATAAATGCGATGAGAATGGTGGTAAATAGAGCAAGGATGAATGATGTTCCTACATCTCCAAAAAAGCTCCATAATCTAGTCATTCCAGATAAATACAGTAATTTTCTGCTGGCTCACTACAGTACTGAAGAAGATTGTATTTTATTGTTTGGTACGTCAGAAAATATAAGACTTCTCCAGCTGTCACCATTTTGGATCCTAGATGGTACATTTCGTACCTGTCCAACAGTTTTTTATCAAATTTATACGGTGCACGGATTAATTGGAGTGCACGATACCGTGCAAAAGGTGGTACCATTGGTGTTTGGGCTCCTGTCCAACAAAAATGAGAGAATTTGTTGTTTATTTTTTGAGCTTCTCAAGTCGCGAGCATCTCAATTTGGAACCAATTTGCAACCTGATGTAGTAATTACTGACTTCGAGAAGGCGTCAATAAATGCGGTGAAACAAGTGTTTCCTGAAACTAAACACAAGTGTTGTTACTTCCATCTAGCTCAAAATATTTGGAAGCATATCCAGTCTACTGGTCTCTCCAAACAATACTCAGAATCGACATCTTTTGCTCACAAAATGCGTCATTTGGCCGCGTTAGCCTTTTTAAAGCCAGATGAGATACCTGAGGCTTTTGAAATACTAAAAGAAAAAGTATTACCCAAGGATGCAGTGAAAGTCACTGATTGGTTTTCCAAATACTACGTCAATGGTACTTATAAGAAAAGGACTACTCAAAACCTCGAAACATTAAAGGCAAACTTGCAAAAAGTGCCTCCTTTGTTTCCGCCTAACATCTGGTCGGTAAATAGCTCGATAGGGACCACTGTTCCAATCACACAAAATGAGGTGGAATCATGGCACCACCGCTGGAACACCCTATTGGGCAGAAAGAAATGGAATTTATATAAGACCATTGAAGAATTAAAGAAGGAACAAAAACATACAGAATTAATAGTTGAAAAATTAAATTCACAGTCTCAAGAAACCAAAAGAGCAAAGAAAAAAGAAAATAGGGAAGAAAAAATTAAAAAACATTTGGAAAAAAAGGAAACAATGGACTTAACCACATTTTTAGATGGTCTTGCATACTTGTGCTACTTTAAACGTTAATTGATTTTTTTTAAGTTTTTTTTTAATGTTCGATTGTCATGGAATAACGATTGATTTGGTTATTTTACATAATTATGACTTTTTTTTTCTCTATGTAGTTGATTGTTCTATGAATAAAGACTGTTTACGATCACTTTTAGAGGTTTAGTTATTCGAGATCGCATGGCTACGGTGTTCAGTTTTTAGTGGTAGCGTGCATTCTTTGTTAAGTGTTTCGAAAAGGTGAATTAGAGATTCAGTTATTCGAGATCGCATGGCTACGGCGTTAAGTTTTTCGAGGTAGCGTGCATTCCTTGTTAAGTGTTTCGTATGCGTAAACTTACGGGGACGTGTTATTCGGTGTTACACTTTTCGAAGTCACGTATCACACTCATGCTCACGATTCCAAAAACACGTATTATAACGTTATTACATATCGGCACGAAGGTTCCTTTGAGGATTCAGTGGGACAGGTCGACAGGCTCTCCGAAAAGCCTGATAAGGCGCATGGGAATTTCTTTGTATGCATTGGAGATCGTGAAGTCTTCCCCATTGAGAAAACTCGGTGCGGATTTAACACGACAACCCAGTCTCTCGTGTACCTTGGTGACGTTACAAGAGTGACTGTGATTCCCAAACTTGGGTAAGTTATGCACAATTTTGTATAAAGATTCCTAATGGCCGTTACCTACCTATTTTTTATTATATTATCTTGTGTTAATTTTAAGGTACGAGTCCGTCTAAATTTCGTAACTTATTCCTATCCTGTGTGTAATGCTTTGCCTTTCTTTCACTATGTTCTTCTTAGTATAATGTCTGTAACCGCCTCTGCTAGCGAACATGTATTTACATTATACACTCGAGAGCAATGAATCCGGGTCACTTAAAGAATGTTAAAAATCTCGGAAACTAAAAATGATAGGTTAATGCAATAAATTGTATTTAATAGACAATGTAATACTCCTTAAATGAAAGTAAAAAAAAATACATTTTATTAACACAAAATTACATAAAGAAAAAAACTGCTGATCTCTCCTTAAAACAAAAATAGGAAACATGAAATTTTTGAACTTTATTACGATTTTCTTGAATTTTAATACTTCGTATTGCCTCCTCGTGCTTCCATTACTGCGTTTACGCGGTTTGGCATGCTGTACACCAAGTTCCTTATACGATTTTGGGGAATATTCTCCCATTCCTCTGTGAGAGCAATTTTGAGCTCACGAAGCGTGATTGGGGGAGGGTTTCGTTGTTTTACGCATCTGCCTAGCTCGTCCCAAGCATGCTCGATCGGGTTGATATCCGGGCTGCGCGCTGGCCACTCCATACGAGTAATGTTCATCTCTTGAAGGTAGTCATTCACAATCCTACCTGTATGAGGTCGGGCATTGTCATGCATAAATATAGCATCCTCACCTAAATTGACCATAAATGGACCAACGTGATCATTGAGGATTTCTTCCACATATCTTACGCTAGTTAAAGAGCCGTTTTCTATGATCACCAGCTCTGTGCGACTTTCAGAAGAAATTCCGGCCCACACAAGTACAGACCCACCACCGTAGGCTACTTTTTCTTCGATGCATGCTTGCTTGAATCTTTCCCCTGGTCTTCGATACACTCTGTGTCTTCCATCGTGCTTGTAGAGCATAAATTTTGATTCGTCGGAGAACATAACTTTTGACCAATCTTCAATACTCCAATTTACGTGGCTCTGGGCATATCTTAGTCTTGAAATACGATGCCCACGCTCCAGTTTAGGGCCGTTTGCAGGTCTAAGGGGTTTTAAGTTAGATTCAGCAAGCCGACGTCTTACTGTCCATGCACTTGGGTTACTTCCTCCGAGGCGTCGAAACTGATTGGTGAGTTCAGTTCCTGTGAGAAAGCGATTTCGAAGCATGGTGTTCACCAAGTATCGGTCTTCTCGTGCTGTGGTACACCTGGTTCTGCCCGTTCCTGGTCTGCGTAGGTTAGAACCAGTTTCTTCGTAACGTCGGAGAACTCTTTGTACTGTTGACAGCGACACACCGACAGTCCTGGCTGTATCGCGCTGACTCCGGCCGGTTTCCAGCATTGTAAGTATTCTGGTGCATTCTTCAGGCGTAAGCGACATAATTTCAGCTTGAATAATGAATATAGAGCACTATCAACATGGTTTATGTACCCACATAAATGACAGATTACAAACAAAAGGAAAACCAAATGCTGTAATTTCGTAGTTCCATCTTCGAAAGTGGCCCTTTTTCAAATTTGATTTTTTTATGATATAACTTTACAATAACTAAGAAGTTTTAATACCTTCATTTAAGGAGTATTACATTGTCTATTAAATACAATTTATTGCATTAACCTAGCATTTTCAGTTTCCGAGATTTTTAGGATTCTTTAAGTGACCCGGATTCATTGCTCTCGAGTGTAGATTTAGATTCACGCTTAGAATTCTTCCCGCCTTACAAGCCGTAATTTGCCAATCTAGTTCTTGCCATGCATACCTAGCGTTTCCCGTGCACCCCTTATACCGGCAGCTTACTGATGTGGCCTTTGTCCCTAGGAATTACGTCACGGTTTTACTGACCGAAACCGTACACTGGGTCTGTCGCCTACATCACCTGAGTGGGACATCGCCGAGCTGACGGGAACTCTGCCTGAAGGACGGGAGCTCGCCAGGGAAGTGTGGTAGGCTAGACAAATGCGCAAGACCTAGGCAGAACCAGGCCTCCGTCACTCCATGTACTTGCGCGCTATAATTACCTACCGCTCGAGCGAGCGCTCTCGGATCGTTTGCGGTCCAAATTCAGTGCGGTTTTCACAAGCGAAGCGCACGCACGTTGCTCAATTTTATAATCGTTCCGTTCGTTCGTACGCGTAGGTACCTACGATGCTTTGTGATACACATGTAACTTTTAAAGTTTTTTGTTTTACCTACACAGTGACCTATATAATTATCTTTTATCTAGACGTATTGCACAGTCAGCACTCAGCACCAATTTATAAAAAAAAAATTTTATGAACGATACAATCTTAAACTATGTACCACCTATAGTCAGACAGAAGTAGTCAGATCAGAACATATTCACAGTTCTCAATAACAGACACTAAAAGCTATATTAATTTAATTTTATCGAAGAGGCAGCCCTGCGATTGCTGTAGGCTCGCGCGGTGCGAAGCAATCACAACTGTACGCTTGAGCATTTAGGCACATTTTAGCATGCAGTGGTTGCTGAGGCGACGGAGTAGGCTATTATCTCAATAGGTATTGGAAATTTTCTACTGAGTGAAGTATCTGTTACGTAGTAACTATTTAGTAATCTGTGGCAGAACCTTATTTTTTTTTTTATATACCTACATATTTGTTAATTCTAACCCTAGTTTTATTTCTCTCTTGTACACGTCCTATATACGTGACAATGGCGCCCAAAAACGTGGTTTAAGGTCTTTCGTACTTGCTTTGGTCATTTTAGTGGTTCTGTGCGGTGGTGGTTTTCCTAGTAGTGTTTGTCTGTTTCTCTTATTATTTTTTGAAAACCTTAAGTAATTATGGTATTTAAATGTAATTGCATTTACTTTGTAGTTTAATTACCTTTACTTCTATTATCTTTTATGAAAATTATAAAATTTTAAAGTTGTTTGAATCAAGTAACTTAGTGTGTTTCACCTGACTTCACCTGTTTATTATTTTTTGTTTTGCTTTTTGTGTTTGTGTTCTTTAAATAAATTGTAACAGAGCGGATTTCGCTTGGCTTATGTGTATAGATAATTGTGTATAGCCCGCCCATTTTTTTTTTTTTTTTTTTTAATTTTTCAATATGGCAATTCCAATTAAGTATCTGCTGCTCCAAAAGTCTGAGCTGATGTATGAGGTGGCTATCCGGGGAGAACTTCCTTCTGACAGCGTTGCTGGATTAAGACGTCAAGTCACTAAATTAACACAATTATATTCGTCCGATGACATAGTCGATTCGGTTTATCAGTTTTTAGAGGATAGCAAAGGCTCTCAAGAGACGCTAGAGAAAGTCAAGACTAATCTTGATGCCTTAAAGCTTAATTTTGATGAACCTCTTTTCAACAGGACTAAAGCTACGTTACACCATTTATACTATAGGCTTCAACGAATTGAAACACCGCAGGCGGCAGATGATTCAGCCAAATTAAGTAAATTAAGGAAAAGTTACGAAGGGTATTATGAAATACTTTTGAGCCTTGATAAGTCAAAGGTCAAGGACCAGAAACAGGTTGCGTCTTCAGTTACTTCTGAGGAGGAATTGCCTGTTAATTCTAATATAGCCGGGATGAATATCGCCGTTTCATGTGATCGCGGGCTAATAGGAGATCTGAATAAATTAAAATATGACGGCAAATCTTGTGTCAGATCGTTTATACAAAGGATTGAAGAATTCCGTATGTCTAAAAATATAACCGAAACTAAAATACTAAGTTCTGCTACCGATATTTTCACTGGTGACGCACTTCACTGGTACCGCAACATCAGGGGCAGTGTCGGTAGTTGGAACGAGGTACTGACTGCGTTGAAAGATGATTTTGATGTTCCCGACTACGACTATCGCATGGCCTCAGAAATACGTCAGCGCGCACAGGGCGAGGAAGAGAACATTACGATTTATTTATCTATAATGCAGGGCATGTTCTCTAGGCTAAGTAAAGCTGAGGCCAAACCTGCGCGACCAAAGCGACTGCGAAGCGGGAGCGTCTACCGCGCGACGGACGCTACCCATAACATCTAATGGCGCTTTGCATACCTACGCGACCGCATCGCGGGACGGCCGCGTCGGCAGAGCGGGACGCACGCGTCCAGTGGTCAGACGTGTGTTGTGAGCGAGTTTGTTTGTTATTTAATTCCACAATGACTACAACAGGAGATACTACAGAGTTGTTTATAGAAAAAGTAAGAGAATATCCTATTTTATATGATTTGAAAAATCCACACTATAAGAATTTACGAAAAAAGGATAAAATATGGGATTTGATCGGTCCGGTGTTTAAAATGGATGGTAAGTAAATAAAACACATTTCATTACTAATTTTATAGTATATTCTCTATAATATGTATATAATATCCGATTATAATTATATGAGGACGGGGGAGGTTGAAACAAGGAAGCACAATTCTTTCTAAATTCATTGATAAACAACCAACCAAAGTCTCTGCGCGTAGGTACGCTGCACGAAATGGCAACGTCGCTCACGTTCGCAAGTACTTGAACTGGGTATACATGTCGCAGAGGCATATTGTAGGTATAAATAGCCCGTTTGCAAACGGCTACGAAAATGTTTAGGAAATCGCAATAATCCACGTCTTATATTTTTTTTACACAGCATTATTATTCATATTATTATTATTAAAGTAGTTTACAAAACGGTCACGTATTTGGAAAGGAACGTTAGCTGCTCTTCTTACATCGACATCAAAGTTCACAAAGACCGTAGTCGTAGGAGATGGTAATAAATGCAAAAAAGTATCTGCCTTTTTACAAATCAAGTAGTTATGTAAAATGCAAGTTGTTTTTACAACAAGTTTAGAAGTTTCAACATCTATTTCTAAGGGTCTATCATATATCCTCCATTTTTTTGCTAGAATACCAAAAGCGTTTTCTACGACACGTCTTGCTCTGCAAAGTCGATAATTGTAATTGTCTTTACTATTGTCCTCCCTTGCTGACCGCCTTGGAAAAGGTCTCATCAAATATGTTTTCAAGGCAAATGCTTCATCTCCAATTAAAACATGAGGCGTAGGTATATTTTGCTCGAGAAGAGGTTTAGGTGGCGGAATATTTAGCGAATTGTTTGACAACTTTTGTCCCATTGATGATTCTTCAAGTATTCCTCCATCACTATTTTTTCCATATCCTCCAATGTCCACACCAATGAACTTATAGTCTGGTCCAACTATTGCCAGAAGTACTATGGAAAACTTCTTCAAATAACAGAAATAGTTAGATCCACTGTTTGGAGGACTTTTAATGGTAACATGCTTGCCGTCAATACTACCCACGCAATTTGGGAACTGCCACCGTTCGTGGAACATGTTAGCCGATGCTTCCCAAATTTGTCGTGTAGGCACGGGCATGTAAGTGGATTGTAGTCTCGAGCAAATATAGTAACATACTTGTTTTACTATGTGTGCTACTGTAGAAAATCCAACCCTGTAGCTGTGAGAAATGGTTTTGTAGCTATCGCCGGTTGCAAGAAATCTGAAAAATAAAACAAATTATTATAATAGACACTCACATCAACACCTCCTCCACACATCCCATACGCGTGCACACACACACACACACACACACACACACACACACAAACACACACCACACACACACACACACACACACACATATATACACCAAGAGAGAAATACCATAAAATAATTAAATATAAATATATTATATTAAAATTCCAGGTGATGCTGCGAAAAAAAAGTGGAAAAATCTCCGTGATACATTCGCAAAATATCTTAAAAGTACGAAAACCACTACAGGACAAGCAGCAAAGAAAAACTACGGCCAGTGGCAGTGGGCCGAACAAATGAAATTTCTAAAACCACATTTAACTTTTGCTAAAACAATAGATAATATTAATGATCCCTCTGAAAACGAAAGCATTGATCAAACCGACGATGCCCAAAATATTGCAGTTGAGAATAATGAATCACAACCGGTAACACAAACTTCTGCATCACAGGCTGAGATCATTGCTGCACGAAATGCACCTATTTCAAATACTCCGCCTGGATCTAACACTCTTACGCAAAAAAATAACAATAAAGTCACGCCAGTCAACCAAGTGCTAGAATATTTTGAAAGGAAATCACAAAAGAGATCACAATCACAAATGGACGATTTGGAACATATATTTATTGGATATGCAAAGAGTGTTAAGAGATTGTCGCTCCGTAGACAGACTATTATAAAAATGAAACTAGCTCAAATCATAGCAGAACAAGAATTAGCAGAGATCGATGAAAGCACACGTGTCTCGCACACTTACACTAATTCATCGACTCCTTCAATCTTTTCCGATGATGGCAATTATTCTAATACTTACAATACAAGTGCACCAAATATTTTGGACTTAATTAATAACAGTAACACAGAAATGACATCATCTGCGGCTACGGCAACTTTAAACTTTTCTAATTACGCCGATTATTCCAACACTCCTAATACAAGTTCAACAGTTAATTTACAACCGATTATTCATAATAATAATTCAGACGAGACAACAGCCGAGGCTGTGGTTACAACTCGTGAACATGAACTGCACGGTTTGAATGAAGAGGCAGTAAATGCTGATGGTGATTCTACTGCAGCGAAATATTTGAAAACATTCTCGGCTTAAATCTGATTTTCATATTATATTGACTTCATAATTTTAAATGATTAAACCTCTGAATGATTAAATCTTAGTCTTTTTTCTTTATAAGGCATTCTTTTCACATTTTTTTCACATTATAAGGCACAGTCAGCGGCTCACTATGAGCCGTCATTAAGCGCGCCATGCTCTTTTTTGAATAGAGCTTTCACATCAAGCGTAACTGCCAATTATGCGCTAGGTGTGAAAGGTCTAATCAAAATAGTATTGTGCGCTTACTGATGGCACATAGTAAGCCGCTGTCTGCGCCTTATATGTGAAAGTGCCCTAAGTTATTTGTGCAAACGCCCCTAGGGCTCGTTTATGCACACGTGGGGCGTTGCGCGTCGCGTGTGGCTTAAACGGTCGCATACAACACCATACGTTTAACGAGTAGTAGTAGTAGTAACGTAGACGATCCTGGCCTTCGCCACACATTAATTTGTGGCTTAGGGCTCTTACAGACGAGCGACAGTTTGTCAGCAACAGTTCGCGACACTGGTCGGCGACGGTCAGCGACAGTTGGCGACCGTCGCCGACAAGTGTCGCGAACTGTCGCCGACACACTGTCGCTCGTCTGTGAGCTCTTACTCAATCACTAAATACAATACTTACCGTGTTGTTTGTTCCGCAAGAGCAAGCAATAAAAGGTCTTCCTCATCAGAGTCAGACTCTGATGTTAAGTACCAGGATGTCATCACCACAACAATTTAGTAGTTACACCAGATAAAGTCGCGCGTCTTCAGTGATTGTTCATCAATTAATGAAGTTGGCGATTCGCGCCGCAGCAGTCGCGCAGGTATGCACGTCAGTTTCGCTTTGCAGACGCTCCCGCATCGCGTCCCGCGTCCCGCTTTACTGACGCGCAGGTTTGGCCGAGGCTTTAACCCTTAAAGGAAGACGAAAAACTTGAAATTATATTACATAATATTCGTCCTTCCTACTCTAATATTATAGCTGCTAGCCCTAATATTAAATCACTCGGAAGATTTAAAATTAATTTGTAGGAATTATGAACGTATTAGGGATCGTTCAGAATTTTTCAAGGAACCACCTTCAGTTTCAATTAATACTTTAGCTCCAGAATTTGGCTACCAGTCTTCAAAGCGTAAGTCGACGACTAATAGCCAAGGTAATTTTTACGCTCGTAAGTATGAGTTAGCGTCAGAATGGCTGGTTGTCTATGGCAATCAGCTCTGAAAGTATATTCAAGAATTGCTACACAATTGCTTATATTTGCTATATGTGTTCGATAATTGCTACATATGATACATTCAGAGAAATACGAATTTTTTTTTGACCAGCCGTTCTGACGTCAGGATGGATGGTCGCCTCCGTGATCAGCATGAAAAACGCAGAATTTCTAAAAGTATGTAGTATCAATAATTGCTTACTAATTGCTACTTTCACGAATTTAAGTTTGAGCTTCGTACATACATTAGGTAAAAAAATATAGCTTGTATTAAAATTTGTACGAAAAAGCGCCTATTAATTTAGAAAGGCAACAAATTCTTTTTACCAGAGGTGTCTTGTTCAAATCTTGCAGGCGTTCACTTCGACTTTAATGAAGTTTGGTGAGTATTTAATAAACGTAGGTACCTACCCTCCATAACATAATATTTACTAGTATCAGTTAAACGTTGAAACTGTTTTGACTTTTTTGATAAGTACATCAAAAGAAAAATGTAACAATAGTGAAACTTAGTGCTTACGTCTGTGTTTTGTGATTTACGTTTGGTGACAATGAAAAGAGGAAGAAAGTTTACTGTGCCACTAAATGATCAAAAAAATGCGTTCCTGAAATACAAAAAGTATTTTTCCAATAAATCCCATTTACCATCATCTACCGATCCATTATTCAGTGAAATAAGTGCCTTTTTATCAAATAAAATTACGAAGCAAGCACTGTTCCTTTCTGTAAAGAAAAATTTTGACTATTTCTTTGGTGACTCTGATGATCTTGAGGTTTGTGATAACCAAGAACCAAAACCAATTCTTTCGAATAGTGATGAATTAAAAAAAAAATACAAAGGTAAAAAAACAGTATGTTACGATTTTATGATTGACACGTATCAATGGGAACGAATGCAACCAATAAGTAAACGCATTAAATTAAATAAGGGTGCAGAAACTGTATTTAGAATGAAAAATCTTTTGCCTAAGCATCAGTGGGCGCATCTAATGCGTGAAAAAATTTGGGAGGTTCATCCCATTGCACACAATTGGATATTTAAACAGTATTCTATTAATAAGAATAATAACATAACGTGCGTTGGATTTTGTAAACAATGTGAGGCTAAAGTGAAGGTTATAATTAGCTGGCCTTCTAATAAAATTGCTCAATGCAAATGCATTATAGCAAATTACGATGAAAATTTTGTTCATACTTTTGCTAGAAAAACAAAACTATCGCCTACGAAGCGAACAGAAATATCTGATGATCTCAAACATGTTGCTGCTATAACATACCGTAACACAATGGCTAATAAAATTATGGATTCCGATGATCCTGAGCCTGCTCATCTGCCGACAGTTGGTTGCCTACGTCAAATAAAACACGAAGTAAACAAGAGTTCATATTTAGATAAAAATCAAATTCTTTCATTATGGTTAATGACACTAATATCGCCTTATAAAGAAGCCATTAAGCATATTTCAGTTTATCCTTTTTATGTGTATTATTGGGATCCTTGCCAAGATAATTATTATAAACTGTTTAAGAAAACTGGCAAGTTAATCCTTAGTCTGGATGCCACCGGTAGTATTTTTAAACCATTTGGTCCAACACATAAAGTCGTAATAACTAAACACATTTTCATTTATGTATGTGTCATGAAGACAATCGGAAATGAAAGTAGCGTCCCGCTTACACAGATGTTGTCGGAAAGTCAATCTTTGGAGACAATATATAAATGGTTAGAAGCTTGGCAAGAATGCAATCCAAAACCAGATGAGGTCAATGTCGACGATTCATCGGCACTAATTGGCGCTTGCGTGAAAGCATTTACGAAACATAACTCGACAAAAGATTATGTCGAAGAATCGTACAGAAAACTGGAACAAGAGAAAAGTAGTGATGATTGTTACATAAGAATAGACACCAGTCATTTTGTAAAAATATTATTTAATCTGTCATGTTTTAAACATGTCGACAGCAGAGTAAAGTTTTTTTATATTAAATGTTTATTAGAGTTAAAAAAATGCGAATCTTATGAAAAAGCTAAAGATATTTTGGCAGATATAATTACAGTTTGCTTAAATGAATATGATGGATTAGACAAAAATAACACTCGTTCTAGATGTGCTACAGCTAAAAATCGATTAAAGTCACTGGATCAATTTCAGACTTCGGACAATGAAATAGAAATTGTGGATAATGATAAATTACTTGATACGCCTAAAGTTGACCTAAAGTCGGTTTTTGGAGATGTATCGGAACATCCCATCAAATTAGAAAAACAAAATACAGAAAGTAATTTCTATAAATGGTTTAGAAACAAAATTGATACAGAAAAATTATTGGTGACACTGGATACTGAGAGTTTTGGCGACCATGAGAACCTTTACTATTTTCCCGCTATTATTGGAACTTTATCGCGTTTACTGACACAGTTTCCGTTATGGTCTAACATAATGAAAAATATTTATGATTCCAACATCACCACACCATCTTCCTCAAATGTAGAGGCCTATTTTAAAAACATTAAAAGGCTTTTATTACAAATGAGCACAAAATCTCATAGACTGCGGACAGGCGAATTCATATCCAAACATTTAGAATTCCTAAAAGGAGAAATAAAAGTGGCTGCTAATAAATTAGCTCACCAAAGAAAGGTCGAGGTCAATAATTCAAAAAACACGCTGAAAAAGGTCTCAAAAACTTTTGTTCAGAAAAGAAAGCTACAAACAAACGAAGAGTTTACAGATGATTCGATTTTTGCTGAGAATCCGACCTTCATTGAAAACTGGAGAGGAAAAGGAAAAGACGTTAAAAAAAGAAAAAGAAAGTTAAAATCTATTGTACTTTTGTCTAACGGAAGCAGATTACAGATTGGTGATAAAAAATATATTTTGAGGAACACATGCGCTATGGATTCTATATGTCAAGCTTTGGCTATAGCATACGTCGACGATTACCGTATAAGTAGAACAATACAGGACAGCAAACATTTGTTTTGTAAACTTATTAGGCTAATGACAGAGAAAAATACAGAAGAATTGTACAAAGTTAGATCAGAAATGGCTCAAGTATATTTTAACAAAGTTGAACAGGCTAATACTGTGGAGATTAGTTGCGAGTGTAATGTCAATAATGTGTTTGAACGCATATTAATTGATTGCATATATAGTGCGGACGAAAGAGAACATTGCACAGAATTAGAATGCCCGATCAATAATGTTCAGCGGAAAATACCTGTTCTACATATAGACGTTAATAAAACTGTTAAGGAGTTACAAGAAGCCGCAAATACACTTATTAATTGTGAAGAAATTACACAATGCCGTCGACATAACTGTCATGGTATTAAATCGTTTACTTCGCCTACTTCGCCTTCGTTTATTCGCCTTACGAGACCTAATTGCATTTGAATTTAATTCAAATGATTTTATTTCAGTAGATGATCCACCGATCCACCTGTTATTGCACAACACTGAATTTCGTTTATTGTCAATAATAGAATTTATTCCTCCGTCACCTGGAATACAAATTGGTCACTATAAAGCTCACTGCAGGCGAAATTTACAGTGGAATTGTTACGATGATCAATCTACAAAGATAACAAAAAGTCCAAAGAAGATGATCCCTCATTGTATTTTATATGTTAAAAAATAGTAATTTGTTGGTTTTGTGTACACATAGAAATAATATTATATAAAGATTTAACGAAGTATTACGATTGTTTTCTTTCATACATTTCCCGTGCAACGTCGAATTAAATAAATAAAAGTGCTAATTAAGATATGACAATAAAAAAAAAAGTTATGTCAATTTTTCTACAATTTCAAACTTTTAACTGCTCTCCTGAACAATTCGGTTTTTGTTGCTTATCCTCTATTACCTTTTAACCGTCGATATATTATTTACAAAAGTTTTGGTTCAATCATGCATTTTTTAAATTTTGTACATGTTCTGACGAAAATGCCCAATTACTCATTTAGTATTTTTTCAGTGATTTATACTCTAGTAGTTTTGAATCTCTCGTTCATAATGAAAATCAAGAATAAATTTATTATACTGTCAAATCTCTTGCATAATATTTTGGCTTTCATTGTACCCAACAAAATGGACACTAAACTAGCTGCAAGCTCAGAGGTCTTGAAGATACTTTTCAACGCTTTGCAACGCTAGCACTATTAGCTAGAACGGTTTTTTGTATGTTATTTGGTGCCATTCAAGTAAGCAGTCCCGTCTGATGGTAAGCGGTGACAATGACATAAAGACATCTGCAATAACGGAGGCATTGCAGGTTGATGCCATCCCAGAGACAAAGATGAACACAAGGACTACAGGGAGGAATTACAGAGACCACAAAACTGTATTAGTATGCAATGCCATGAGTTATGTTCTGAACAGACTAGTAAGTTAGGTGTATTGCGTTTTATCAAATATATTAGCCCAATATACATTTAATTCAAAGAAGTCAAATGATTTCTCTTGAAGACCTAATCAAATTTCGTTTGAACCCAGCAGTCTGCATGTAGGGTACCAAATCAATAAAGGAATGGGGCGAGGTACACCACTGTTGCTACCCTTGTGCAATGTCAACATAGTTTTAGGAAACAAACAACACAAGGCTAATTCACAACACAACACATAGCATAACATAACATGTAGCTTTTAAGATGACCACTAAAGCCGCTGTAAATACCTAGTCAACATGTGCCAAGCAAAACCTCAATATCATTACCAGATTGGTACACTACAGTCAACATCAATCTAAACTTCAAATACTTTTCAGAGTAACAGCACATTTCTAACTGACAGAACAGATTTATTTTGCAACAAGATACCTACATACTTACCTTTGACTATGTTCCGCAACATGTAAGTATACAATTTACAAGCACTATTTTGGTAACCATCGGTCTTTGTCATCAATAGTGTACAGGATAAACTCTTCTTAAAAAAGACGGATCGGCATAGAACCAATGGTATATCGAAACAACGACTCAACTGATTTCAGACAAAAGACAACATTTTTTGTATCAATAAATTTTGCTTTACTACTTTTCACTGGTTTAACTACGAAAGTAAGGAAGTCTCGCCACCAAAGAAATATCAACGAAGTATCAACAAGAAGTTTTTCAACACTATAGACCGGAATGAAGAATTTCAGAATATAACAAAGAGAAACTAACAACAGTTTTATCAAATAAACGCCAATTAATAATTAACGTGTCCACATAACCAAATTCACATATTTTTAATATGTATATTGTTTTACGTACAAAAAGATACTTTTGCAAAACCAACGCTTTGGATTACAATAAAAAAATCAATGCACACATTGCAAACACGCACAGACTATAATAAAGTTACCTAACCTACATGCTCTGTGACTATAACGACATGGCCATGCACACAGAACATAATATGTTATGATAATATACTCTAGAGAGGCCATGCACATAGTGATATGAAAAGCTAATTGGTCTGTGGATATCACAGACCAAATAGCCTTGTGGATATGAATCAATGACTAAACCACAGATAAGTATACTAGGTATATAATATCACAGAGCAACATGGAACGCCAGTGGCCCGTGCTGCTCTATGTATAATATAGTACACACGGCTACACATCAAGCTATACATTTCCAGTATAAGCTGATCTCACATTGTATAGGATTTCCGTACGATGCGAGACCAGCGTAAACTGGTTTTGTATAGCTTGATCTGTAGCCGTGTGTACGAGTAAGAGTTACTATGAATATACTGTCATACTATATAATAACTATAATATTATAAGTCGCAGATATGGAGGGTAGAGACAAGGGGAACTATCTCATATGGGGAGAAAGTTTTTTTTTTTTTTTATGGCATCTCGCAGTTGAGTTGGCCTTGAGATTCCGTGACTGCTTAACCGGACAATCCTGTGGTGCCTTCGAGCTAACCCAAAGCCTCCAGTGAAAAAGTGTCCAACTTATACAGTAAATAATAGTTCAAAAACCCTCCAAAATGGCGCTAGTGTAGGTAAATTGTGTGGTATGATGTATGAATGTAGCAGTTGCTATCGGACTGAAGTATGCCGAGTTAGAAAATTAACGGATTGAAGTATGCAGTCAGAAAATTTTATATTTTTAGTGGCTAGACTAGTTAGTGTTATTCCAATATACTATACCCTAACGTAGTCCAACATTATTTTGTAAAAATAACCTAAAATGATTGCTTTTAAAATACAAGATTACGATTACAAAATACAAGAAACTCATTCTTACAAGATTTTTCTTTGTGGTAACTCAGACCAGATCCTTCTCGATCCTTTACTTCCGTATGCATGGACATAAGTTATACAACTTACGCATTCGATGAATGGATCTAATGAAAATGCGCTGCCTATCCAGAAATTACAAGAGAAGTTTCCAAAATGTAACACAGCCTGATGCACATATGCCTAAGTAAACAATTTTACTGTATTGGCAATTTTTTAAGTGGAATTATGTAAGCTGTGCTGTGTAAGTGGATTTTTGGGCTTCACTATTTCTATTTCTGTGCAATTAATTATATATAAGTGTATAAATAGGTTATATATGTATAAGTAATTATGGTGTTATAAAAATGTAGCATAATTACTGTTTTATTAATATTTAATCAAAAGGCGAGTTCTGTAAACATTATGATTTGACGTAATTTGATCAATACTAAAAGGAATTGATAAGATGGGCTTTAAAATAGGTTCCTTCAACATTATCATTTCAGGTTAGTATTTTGAATAATTTAAAAAATTAATTACAATTTATCCATCATAGTCCGAATTGTTTTTATTTCCACATTTATTATTAGGACATTCCTTGAATGTTTCAAGAACATTAAATTCTAATAAATCACACTGAATGCCGACGCCTTCTGTTTATTCTCACACATTTCAGCACAGTCCATGAGAAAGGTAGATACATTCTTCGTCAATGTTTTGTTTGGTAGAACACTATTTGTTCTTTCACTTCGTACACCGTCTTTGATAACGCTCGACGCTCTTTGCTTCTTCTTTGTGGCAAATCGGAATTAGTTTCATGCCATGGTTTACTTAGCACTGTATTTTTTCAAAACATGTCTGCTTAAAATATAAAAGTACTCTGTGCTTGAAATAATAAATAAACGGTGATAGGTTTATTAGGTAAGTAGTAGTAAAAGTAATTTATGATGTTGCAAGTACTAAAAATGGTTTGCACTTGATTGAAGGTTAGTCGAGTACTGAAACAATCGTTGCGATGTAAGTCTGAACTTTATCATGATATATATAAAAAAAACAAATATTCTTACGTTTTTTTTAATAGTGAATCCTTAGGTAACTCATAATGACTATTTTTTTTTTTGTTTTGTTGTGAATGTATTATTTTAAAGCTAGTATGAAGTTAAGTGGCTGAACATGACTTTAAAATAAAATAACAAAACAGAAATTCAGTTAGAAACTCAATTTTTTTTTAGACACTTAAAATAAATAATTAAAATAATATAAAATTATGAATAGAATTCGCATAAAACATATTATTAATATCTCCATTATGATTGTAAATGTAATGCTTGGTCAATCCCTAGCATCAGTGGGACGACACTGACAGTTCATTCCAGGCTCACGCTAAGAATCGCATTGCTGTTCTGTAAAAATCTCACCGTGAAACTTAGGCGGAGTCAGCTTGAAGTACGCCGAAATTCCACCTGCTGCTAGGGATTTTTACTATTCGCAGCATGAAACAAGAAAGAAATCATTTTTGTATCCACATCTCAAGATATTACCTCTATGAGATCGAAAATTTTTATATTTTCATTAATCGAGGAAAAAAGGGAACAGGTTCTCAAGTCGACTATTTAGTACATACTAATTCCAGGTGCATATATTTGTTTCTCTTTATAAATGGTTGACCACGCTTATATTTTGATGTGAAACATCTATAGCCGCACGTAAAACCGATTGCTGGCGTGGCGACGCATGCCGTGGCGACGCGTCGCCACGCTATATGATAGTATATAAATAAAAAACAATTTATTTCTTAAAAACAACTTATTATAAACCATTATTTTATACATATTTACTATACAAAATATTTTCGATTTTTCACATCTGCCAGGCGTCCCGCGACGGCTCAATTTGTTTACCGATTAATTCGATTGTGACGATTCTATTATAATTGCATAGGAAAGTTTGTCCCATCTAAAATAAAAATTGAGGGTTGATTGTTTTTTCACATTCTGAATTTTCACTTGTGAACCTATTCTGTTGAAACTTGGTACGCACGTTTAGTTCTGATGATGGATATGGAAGACGGTCGAGAGAGATCCTCAACAGTTTACAGGTGCTCAAATCTCATCAAGATAAATGAAATAAGCCCAAACAGGCTGTCTCTTTGGACTTATCTTGATGAGATCTTTAGACCTAGCTGGGGAATGTCGAGGAATGTACTTATTTGAAAAAGAAACTGTAAAGCGAAAATAAAAATTTTTTTATAAAAATAAATCTCAGCCGGGCCTTCATTGTGAAGGATGAAGGGATGTTGGGATGAATTTATCCCAAGAACAATCTTAACATTGTTGTGGCAAAACATGTTCTCCCATAAATCGATATAATATACAACGTGTCCCAGAAATCAACGTCAAGCCAAAAACGGGCAATAGGCCAAGTCGTGACAGTTATTAGAAAAACATAAAAAAAACTTGGTCATGTACTTTTCAAATTTTATGGATTCAAAAATAAATCTCAAAAAGTGACACCCTGTGATGATCTTTCAAGTCCTGTGACTACAAATATTAACTTTTCGTTAGTTTTTTTTCTGTGCCGTAACCATGAATAACCCTTCTGTAAATTACAGTTAAAAATCAGTTTCAAATAAAATGTTAGATTTTTGCCCAACATTGAATTCAAAATTATTACATCACCCAAAATGAACCGCGTGTAGTGTAAAAAAAATGTACTATACTATTTTGGCAAGTAACTTTAAAAGATGGCGCGTTTAGTCTGGATCTCAAAATGGTATGCCACTTACTAATTGCTACTTATGAATTAAGGAAAACATTTTTTTGATAATGAAGCCGCATTTCATACAAGTTCGATTGAGACGAAGAGTGACGTTATTTGACTGTTGCGAGCGAGACAGATGGTGACACTACTTTGTTAAGTGTGAGCTAGATAGGTACTGACTTTTATCTAAGAGCGAGACGGATTGACGCATCGTTTCGTCTGTGTGAGTGAAACAGATATAGACGCCACTCTGGCGAAACAAGGATGCGTTAGGTAAATTGTGCAATACTGCAGTACGTTACGCTCTTTCGTTTACTACGCATTATTCTGTATTCGTATTGACTTCGTACTTACAACTGTGGCTTTGTTTATTGGACTTGATTTGGATTGTGATATGGATTTATCTGCACTGTTTCTGACGACCCCGGACTTGTTTTAATCGTAATCCCGTGTTTTGTGTAGTGTGTTATCATGCCACCTATCGAGTTGGCATGATAACACGTGCATGTGCACATGCACATGCATCTCATTTATGGAGAATGCTTATGCAACACAAATGCTGCAGCAAGATGGTATCGTGAGAGATACCCAAATGCTGAGCGTTATCCCGATCATCGAGTATTTATTAATGTGCATCGGTAATTATCAGAGGGTCCATTCCCTAGTCAAATGGTTAGCGAGGGAAGACCCGTAATGCCCTACGAGGCCGAAGTCCTGCAAGCAGTTGAAGAAGACCCAAGTATCTCAGTACGTGGAATTCAACAGAGCATAGGAGTCCCCAAAAGTACTGCATAGCGTATTTAAAAAAAAACGAGTTTCATCCATACCATGTACGACGAGAACAAAGTCTGCTACCCCGAGACTACCCAGAGAGAGTGCGATTTTGTTAAACGATGTTGCAGAAGCAACGAGAGGATCCGCGATTCTTTGAAAAAATTCTATGGTCAGATGAATCAACATTTAAAAAGAACCGTTACCTGAACCTCCACAATTTGCACGAATGGCATGTGGAAAATCCAAAGGGGAATGCCAAAGTTTCCAACAAGACTCGGCCAGAACCGACAAAGATGAACTATATATCATAAAAAAGGAAAATAATTACAGAATTTGATAGTATAATTAGTTTTATAATAGAAGTACTTACACCAAAAAAAGTTATAGTTCTTTAAAGTTGACCACTTAATACTTCTCATTTTAACGATAACATGACATAAACTATTAAATAATTATTTAAATTAATGACTTTTGGCACATTACCCTCACATAAAGATACGTTTTTATTGTAAAAATATAACAAACCTACATTATTTTCGAATGTATGAAAAAACCACAGTACCTATACATTTTAACAATTTAGTAGGCAGTTTCAGATTCTGATGGTCGGTTGGGCGAGCTGGGTCAGCAAGTAATACAGGTTCAGTACGTCAGCGTCGTAAGTGGTAGAAAAATTGGAGTCCTGAACACAGCAATAAACAACACAAAACTCAAAAAATAACACGGGATCACTTATTCGCATGTGATGATAACACGCGGGAGAAGTAAAATAAAACTTTTTAACAATAACAAATGCAATTACATACACAGCAAGTCGAAATCAAAATCAGTCCTAGATGATTTAGATACACTGTCATCTTTAATGTAACGCCATCTGTGACATACTTTAAGTAACTCGTAAAAAGTTAATTTGTTAAATGCATCTAACATTTTGTAACATTTATGTCCAAATAAACAGCCGAAGTCCTAATTGCAAAACGTTTTTTGCGATTTGCCAAAAAAACTAGTTTTTTTAATTCGGTCACTTTAATACCATTTTTTTATATGTCTTATTCATGACCATAGATACGAGTCTTTCAGTCGGAAACATAGATTGGTTTTAACTTATAGTATTACAATCATTGAGCTAGGAAAAACATGGAGGCGCCGCGTTATATTTGACATACACTTTGCATACAAATATGAGTGAAATACGATACAGACTGTGAAATATCGTTTTGTCTCATTCTTTCTAATGAAATAATCATATGTGTTAAAAGAGACAACAATATTTAAGTTGTTGCTCATTATGGTAACATTTTGTCGTGACGTAGGGACAGTTGTAGGTAAGTGCCCTATCCGCCATCTTATGCGACATTCTATTTAGTCTGTGGAGACGAGTTTCGTGGTAGTTGTGCTGTCAAATGGTTGTTTATTTTTTGTGTTATTGAGATTTGCGAGAATATTACGAGGAGTTTACCTTTAAAAATGAATGGAAATGTTGGAAAACAGCAAACCAACATGCCTGTGTGTTGTATTGTGAAGTGTGGTGCAAGAAAGAATGGAAATCAACCTCAATTGTCTTTGCATAGGTTAGTAGCCGGTTTTCATACAATATTACATACATTCATACACGTTCGATGAACAAATTGTTACTCAATCGTGATTTTAAGGCTAAAGTATATTTGGTAAGGTATATTTGGAGTCATTTTCGTATAACAGACCTATTTATTATTTCATTCGTTTGTTTACAATAATATGTCATAGTGGAATAGTGTTGTACCGTTGCTGTGATAGTTTCCGAAACTAGTTCCTCCGCTGAAACGATATCGGTACAATCAGCGATGTTAACATAAATCGTTCTGCGTGTCCTAATCGGTCCGAGCGACTTTGCTTGGTCACAGCACCGGGAGACCGTTCCACAGAGTTTTATATGATGATAAAATAAATAAAATAAGACATAGACATTTTGTTATTTATTTTAGTTAGATATTAACAGCAGCTCTAGCCAAAATGATTTATTGATCAAAATACTTACCTTTTTTATAGGTTTTCTAAAAATGAAGGATTAAAGAAAAAGTGGTTAGAGGCTATTGGTGAAGCAAATATTATATCCGCGACATAAAGTATGGTACCTCTGTTCACTTCACTTTGAAGAAAGCTGATACAAGCTGATAGAACACTTGATGTAATGAGATTACATGATAACTATGTTCCCACAGTATTTTCGGTAAGTGTAAATAATAATTAATTAATAATAGCCCGGCCCTTTGGCCTAAAATAAATAAATACTTAGATGTATTAATTACACAAATAAATCATATTGTAAATTGCTTATTGCTTATTAGTATCTATTTTTTTCAGGCACCTGGCAAAAACAACGTCACGAGTCATCTGTATTATGTGAAACGAGAAACATTCAAAATACGGACGTTTCTCCACGTATCATCACATCTACTGTAATGCCTCCCTTACAGTTCCCCACCGAATTGTGGAAACAGACGAAACAGTGCACAAAGTGGTATGTATCTACTAAAACGTTTTTGATGCTAGAAAATTACAGGAGGTTCTTACGAAAATTAAAATTTTATAACATTACGAAAATAATGCTAAGTTAAGTCTCCAGAAAACATTGAAATCCAAATGAGACATTTTTACAAAGTAGAAAAATAAAGTATTTTTGGAACAAAATCTACCCACATGGGATAAATTATCAAAAATGAAATGTGGGGATGAAATGAGCTGAGTTCTCTCTTATTTAAGATGTAGTTACGGTACCAATGACGTATCCTCTCTGTTCCGTAGCTGTACTACAGGTCCACCTGTCAGTGATTTCTCAGCACGTTTTCTGATCTTCGTGCTAAAGTATAAATATACAATTGGATTTTTTAGGATCTATAGACTTAGCATGAAACAAATATTACAAAGCAGCATTTTCGACGCAAGTTGATGATTGAAGTCATTTTAATTTATTTTTTCAGGTTGTACAAATTGAAAAAATTTAGGCTTAAAAGAAAAATGTGCCAATCAACAACAAAAAGTTAAGTACGCCTTATCGAAATGATACGAAAGAAAAACAAAAAAAAAATGCGAATTTGAAAGATATTATAGAAGACCTTCGAAGAAAAAATTGTATCAACATGGAACAGACTGTTGTAAAAGAAGAATTGGCGGGACCAATAAACTTCTTAAAAAGACAAATTAATAAGTCCAAAGGTTTACCCGCACCAAAAAAATACTCTGAAGAAACTGACTGGACAGGTCCACACAATTTGTGTGGTTCTTTCCTCAAAAGACCATTTCAGACAGTGATCTATATAGCCTTCACGTTATCTGACCAAGATTTTGTCTGGACTTTAAAAGAGACTGTGACCACGGAGTTTGTTTCGGCCTTTCTTCTCAGAGTAGTCAGATAGGAAGCGCTGACCTAATTTAGTTTTTAAAATACGATCGACGTGTAAAAGTGTTTGTACAAACCTACTTACAGAAATAAAATCATAATTATTATCACACCAATAAACATATTGTAAAAAAAAATATATATTTTTATTTTTACTCCACAACTCACTCTTTAATAAATAGTTAGGTATGTTACACAGACAGGTTGTATACAAAAGTTTTTAATTCTGTACAGAAAAAAACACTTGATTTGAGTTTTATTCTCAGATAACAGACGGTAAGTAAACTACTCATCTTTTTCTGTTACAACATTTATTTTAAGTAAGTTATAATTATGAACCAAACGTGATATCAAGTAAGACTCGTATCGATACTCGTTATAGTAACACCAATATTCCTTGATTGCCACAACCCTAGCAATGGCAGCCATTTTATGAGACATTATGAGTTGTAGGTAGGCACCTTTTTTTTGTTGATATTTCCAGTCCATACTATTATAAGTCAATGATTACAATAGATATTTATGGATAATGCAATCCAAAAAACTACTACAACAACAATACAATACTTTATGGAAAAGGCTGGAACGCGATGTGAACCCTATAAGTCGTGCCCGTGTTTATCTCTCCAAAATAAAATATTTTCCGTGGTCAAGAAGACTTCTTATACGCAAAGTGTAAGCCTGGTTTAGTGCATTACGCCATTTTATTAATAAACGACCTTCCACGAAGTGCTAATCAATCAGTTAAAAGCAATAATAAAATCCGACAAAAGTGCCGTATCATAGTGCCAAATCCGCGAGTGCACGGAATTCTCAGCGTTGGTGCGAATTGCCTTAGGGCGAAAGTCCTGCGCGCGCGCATCTTTGCCCGCGCCTTTGCTGTCAGTTATGCCAACCTTCTGACGACGAATTTGGCGTCAGCGTTCCAGCGACGTACTCGGTGCGAGTAGTCAGCTTTACGAATCCATGCGACAAGTGGCGCCACCCCAACAAATCAACATATTATTGTTGTTGGACAGCATAAGCACAGTGAAGGTGTTTATGCGAAAACAAGGACAACTCAACTCAACTCAACTCAAAGCATTTATTTCAAATAAACCAATTACAGGCACTTTTGAATTGTCAAGGGGTCGGTCAGTCAGAAAGATGAAGCTAGTTGCCCATTCCAAAGCGTAGTAGGTACCTATGGAGAAGAACGGGCAAGAAACTCCATGGACACTCTTTTAAATCAAAATATTGTTACAATAGAGTGGTTACATCATTCATGTTGTAATTATACATGTGAGAACGATGTAGAAAGACGTGCACGTTAAAAGCGTCTGTAATAAAAAGATAAAAACAATTATGGAATTAAAATAAGCCGTGGCAGCTAAGAAATGACCAGTGCCTACTGACGGCGCCCGTTCACGAACATGACGTATGGATCAGCACCATTCAGCTCAACCATTTTGAAGGGAACTCAATGATCCAATACACACGCCACCACCAGCGACACATTTGAGTGAGCATGACATACTCTCAGCCGCCAGGGCACATGCAAGTCAATGAAAGACGAACCCAGTAAGCTTTATAGTGGGTAAATAGTGCTCACACATGTGCTATGCAATTATACAATACTATGAGATTGAATTTATACAATGCAAAGATAGGTTGTACAATCTTCATCAGCTCCAACACTATTTTCGAATGCTAATTAATTAGTTTACGCGCCCTTGTGGAGCAGGACCAGCCCTGAGCCAAGCATTTTTGTCAGCGATATAATCCCCCAACTTATAATATGCTTGGCTGTATAGTGTGCGTTTTATACAGGATTTTGACAATCAAGCGGAGGTCTGCGGGACCGGGTACGCTTCGGCTGTACATTGAAGAGTAACGGAGCCGACCAATAGTGCCCGGATCGCCACCCTGCCAATTTTATCACTTTTATTTATGCAACACTCTGCTATTATTAGTAATGGGAAAGTTATTAATTTTTATTGACATATTGGACTATTATATTTGTTTTTGTTAATCGTAATTTTCTCTATTTTGTATCTTTAATATGTAGTTTTAATTATTGCAGCGTTTATTAACGTTTTTTTTTTTTGTTTTTAAATCTATTTTTATTTAAAAGAGAAAAACGTAAATATTTTAAATGGCATTTTTAATGTCAACATTTTGCTATTATTAGTCCATAGCAAACTTAATTATTTGTTTTTATTTTCTTGACATATTGAAGTATATTATTGTTTCTGTATTTAATTTGTAGTTGTATCTGAGATTAATGATTTATTATTACTGTTGAAATTTATTCAGAATTGATTATTGTTGCTGGTTTTACCTGAGATTAATGATTTAATATTGTTGAGATTTACTCGTATTGAGATTCGATTATTGTTGCGATTTTATTTTGATATATTTTATCGCGATTTTAATCAATGGTCTGTATTAATTGTATTTTCCAATTCCCGAGCATTATTATTATTTTTGTCCGATATGAGTTTACCTTCATTATCAACTTGCCCTCACTGCCCTGGGTCTTCCCGCGTTTTCTCTGCGCACGGTTTGAAGGTGCACATTGGGCGCATGCACAAACATGCAGTGCGTTCAGGTGCTGTTTCGCAGGCCTTGCCGGTCGATGCAGTTAACACCTCGACGTCTGGACAGGTGCCGCCAGCGCATACGCCTGCCCAGGGTTCCTTGGACAGGCTAGCCGGTCTCAAGGCGGGTGTCTCCGTTCTCCGGCATATACCTAAGGGTGCCAGAAATCAGGCGGCAGGGAGGCTTTGCGACATTATTGATTCTTGTATTGCTAGTAATGGGGTAGACGAATGGAGCGCCCATCTTTCGTTTGGGTACACAGCTTTAAGAGTCCCAGCAAAAGAGCTGCCTGGTAACGTGACATCTAAAGTTAAAGCCAACATAATGTCATCTGTTCAGTGTCATGATAGCGTATTGGATGGGGGTCGGAGGTCCGGGTCCCGGTCTATTAAAAACACCATTGAAGCAAAGGTATTTGAAGGCGATTTAAGAGGGGCGGTTCGACTTTTGATGTCCGATGACACGTTTGCTCTGGGGGATGCCGACACATTGGCTTCATTAAAACTCAAGCATCCCGAACCTTCGCGTCCTCTCAGCTTTCCGCCAGACCCCGACCCTTCACTTACCGCATTGTCAGTCACCGTGGAGGACGTGATATCGGCGCTTGGTTCTTTTTATGCAGGATCAGCAGCGGGTTTGGACGGGATCCGGCCGGGACACCTCAAAGAGCTGACGTCTATGTCGGCAGGGGAGAATGGGAGGCGCCTGGTGGGGTGTTTAACTGGGCTGGCAAATTTCCTGCTATGTGGTCGGTTGGACCCTCGTATTTGTCCGTATCTGTACGGGGCATCACTCTTTGCACTGGCAAAAAAAGATGGTGGAGTAAGACCAATTGCAGTCGGTAGCGTCTTCCGCCGCCTTACTGCCAAATTGGCTTGTCGTGCAGTCAAGGAGGATATGGCCAAATACTTGCAGCCACATCAGGTGGGTTTTGGCACACGCCTTGGATGCGAGGCTGCCATCCACGCCACGCGAACATTTGTGATGAACCCGGAGAACGAAGACTCAATTTTGCTGAAGCTCGATATTCGCAACGCGTTCAATACTTTGGAAAGAGACGTTCTGTTGAGCGAAGTTAAGGAACAAATCCCTACTTTATACCCCTTCCTCCACCAGGTTTATAAGTCGCCTTCTAATCTTTTCTTCGACAACAGTCTTATTCTTTCTAAAGTGGGGGCCCAGCAGGGGGACCCGCTCGGGCCACTCGTTTTCAGTTTGGCTATTCATAAAGCGATTGTCGAGCTGAATTCCGGCCTAAACGTGTGGTACCTTGACGATGGCACTATCGGGGGCAGACCGGAAGACGTTTTTCAGGACTTGGAATCTCTGGTCCCTCGCCTCAGAGACCTGGGTCTGGAGGTGAACCCCTCGAAGTGCGAATTCTTCCCCTGTAGCACTGAGGCTCGTACACACTTTTCTCGTTTTGAATCTTTTTTTCCTGGCCTCAGAGAAATTTCATGCTCCGATTTTATCTGCTAGGATCTCCTATTTTTCTTAGTGCAGTTCCTGAGGCCATTATTTCTCGAAAGCAGCTCCTCCTTTCTGCTCACGAGCGTCTTAAAGATCTTTCCGCGCACGTTGCGATTATCCTGCTGCGCATGTGCTACGCTCTTCCGAAGATCACATATCTGTTGCGGACCACCCCTACTTGGCTCTGTCCAGAGGAAGTCTCCTCGTTTGACAACGCCTTGAAATCGGTGGTGGAGTCGATTCTCAATGTCTCCCTAGATGGGCCTCATTGGACACAGGCGGCTCTGCCTATCCGATGTGGTGGTCTCGGGGTGCGTTGCGCACGGGATGTGGGTTTGCCGGCTTTCTTGGCGTCTGCGCATGGGGTTGCCAACCTTGTCACTGTATTACTCAATATTAATGGCGACGGGGGAAGCATGCCCTTTGTGTCGGATGCTGTGTCAGCTTGGTCTACCCTCAACACGGATGCACCAATCCCCGAAGCAACACATGTTCAGCGGACGTGGGATGACATAGGGGTAGGGCTGCTCCAGGAGCAGCTGTTAGCGGGTGCGTCAGGAGTCGATAGGGCTAGACTACGAGCAGTTTCGCAACCTGAGTCCGGGGCGTGGTTACAGGCGATTCCTTCACCTCACCTGGGCACTTTACTAGACGATGACTCTTTGCGGGTGGCGGTGGCTCTCCGCCTGGGCTGTAAGGTGTGCGAACCCCACATATGCACCTGCGGTTCCATGGTGGAGGCCGATGGACATCACGCACTGAGTTGTCGGCGTTGTACAGGGAGGTTCCCGCGTCACCATGCCCTGAATGACTTAGTCCGTAGAGCCCTTATATCGGCAAACATCCCCTGCGTGCTGGAGCCTGCAGGTCTTAGCAGGTGTGATGGTAAGAGGCCGGATGGGCTGACTCTAGTGCCGTGGAAAAACGGGAAGTGCCTGATCTGGGACGCAACTTGCGTCAGCACTGTCGCCGCCAGTCACCTGGGTCGCACCATGCACACTGCCTCTGCCGCTGCTGAAGACGCCTGCACTGTTAAAAGGCTCAAGTACGCTTCCTTGGAGCAGCCTTACTATTTTGTGCCGGTAGCTGTGGAGACCCTGGGCAGTTGGAGTAGGGCAGCGAAGGGTTTTGTGGCGGAATTGGGCCGTAAGCTCGGGGAGGCAACTGGTGACCCCCGCTCTAGGTCATTCTTGGTGCAAAGGTTGGCCATCGCTATTCAGCGAGGCAATGCGGCCAGTGTTATGGGCACCTTTGCTCCGGGGACGATCAGGGGTGGATTATTTTGTGACCATTGATGGCGTATTTATTTAATTTATACCACCGTTTTATGTTTGTTTTTAGGATACAATAGTTAATTAAGTTACTAAGACACATTTTCCTCATGTAAATAATAATATTTTAACAATCTGTCCAGGAAAATCTCTGTCCATTCCAAGGTTGCCTGGAAGAGATCGCAGAAAGCGATAAAGCCGCCCATTGTATATTAAGTAGTGTTCAGTTTAATTTTTGTTGTTATGTTTTTTGTGGTGTACAATAAAGATTATATAAATATAAATAAATAAATCTGTTCTTTTATCCACTTGCCTCCCTTTCGGATTGGGTGAATACATCTCAGTGATATTATCGTTTTCATACTAATTAAAATAATTACAACTAATTAACTTATATACATAGATTACAAAATGAATTAGATTTTTTCTACTGTATTAGAAATATACTTAAACAACACACTAAAATATTTTTTATTTCTCTGTCTACGTCCTGAACGCTGCGGGGAACACTTTGACGTTCACTTTCACTGTCATTATCATTTATTTCCATAGATATAGAATTCCGTAGATTGGGCATGAGAGTGAATGAGAGCTCCCGCTCTTAACGGGACTATGCTGTGTTAGAAAGAGAAAGAAAGTGACGCTGTCAACAGGGCCAAACACGTATTTGCTACCGGCACATAGCGGCCCCGGTAATTGTTTACATGAGCGTTTCGGCAATTATTTAAGTGAACTAGAGTGATAACCTGTGATTAAATAACCATAATACGATGGTTTCTTGTGCAGTACCAGGATGTGAATCTTCCAAAAAGAAAAATCCCCAGGATTACTCGTTTCACCAGTAAGTTTACAAATTGTTTACATTGTTATTTCTGCATTAACAATGCACTAATAAGCCGGTTTTAAGCAAAATATGATGAGAACATTATTTTACTTACGATTTAGATGAATTAGCATGCCTGAAACCACCGTATTTAAGAAATAACAAATAGAGAAATACGAAGGAGTTATAACCTCACTTTTTAGTGATGCGATAGCCTAATTTTTGACTTGTTGATATCGACATCTAAGATAAAGGTAGCTTCATACAAATGCATATTCTTAGAAAATTAGATTATATGTCGGTAATTGTTGTAACAAACAAAATAAAATATAGATATATTACAATCTTATATAAACTAATAACTAATACATATTATAAAGCTGATGAGTTTGTTTGACTTTTAATACGCTAAACTCTGGAACTAGCAACCTACCTGATGGTTCGAATTGAAAAATTACTTTAGTGTTGGATAGACCATTTATTGAGTAAGATACCGGCCTGGCTGTATAATATCGCGCTTCGACCCACGGGAGTGGAGCAGTAACCAAAAAAGATATGGGTGAAACCGTGGGGACAGCTAGTTAAATAATATTGATAGACTTGATAACAGATTTGAAAGATTATAAAATATTTTTCCATTGAGTTCACTTAACAAGACACATAATGTTTGCAGATTTCCTACAAATCTGGTGATAAGAGAAAAGTGGTTAAGAATGCTACATAGACCAAATTGGACTCCATGCAAATATTCAACAATATGCAGCAAACATTTTGATGCACACTGCTGTTCAGTCACTTTGGGTCAAAAAAGGAGAAAGTTGCGAAGTGGTTCTGTTCCAACTATTTGTATGCCGGTAAGAAAAAACAATGTCACAATTTATTTAGATACCACTCAGATTATCCGTTAAATTTGGTATGCCGATATTTGGTGTTTGGTATGTCGCATGCCGATAGTATTTATTGCGTTAGACCCATAAGACATTTAACAGAATGACTCATTACGTCGCATAAATTATCGATAAAGACCAACAAAGGAATAGACAAGTCATAACACTGTCTATGCACACACTTACATTTTACGCATACTTAGATCAATGGTTTTTGGTCTTGTTTGATTGTTGACATTACCGATCTACGGAATTCTACATCTATGTTTATTTCTCTCAATTCAGGCAGCGTTCCGAGTTGGGCTGTCATGGATTTGAGCGCGCTAACACCCGTACCGAATTAGCGTGAGCGCGATAACGATGTCCCGTGAATCGTCATAGAAGACGTCATGACACGCGCAATCTTGCGATAACGCCGACCATGCCCTAAATTTAATATCACCGTGAGCGCTGTCAAAAATTATGGTAAACTAAAGCGGCATTTTCGAAATTATGCTGTAAAATCCAAGACGTAAAAGAATACCAGAAATGAGTTATAAACTCATGCGCATTATGTTTAATTATTGTTGCATCTATGTTATTTGTAATTCTTGGTAACAAATAAGAATGTAATTGTAGTTTTATTAATTCTTTTTAACATAGCCAATAATATGGACGAATTGTCGTTCTCAAACTCAAAATCTCAGTTATCCGAGTCGATAGAGTAATCCAACAAAATAGAAGTGCCAATGTGTTAAACTTTCATTTGCAGAAGAATAATCGGTCTTTTTTGTGCAAGGTTTGAGGTTGACGTTGAGCGACCACTGTGAGCGCGTTCACGAGCGTTCCGAATTGATGACAGTTCTAAACTGTCTTAATCATGTTATGTAATACGGAACGCAAAATATCGATGTGATCGCTATGAGCGCTCACGTTCTAATTCGGAATGCAGCCTCACTGACCAAAATCAAACGTTGAATGTTAAAACTTGAACCCTGTAAAATAATATGATCCAAATCAGCATCCTCTGCTCCACAATGTTGACATCGGCTATTGTTAATTATGCGGAACCTATTCAGGTGAGCTGGTGTTAAACAATGTCCCAATCTCATGCGTGTTATAATAGTTATAAATCTTCTTGTGATGTATTTGAAGTTATGATAATTAATCGGTAGTATGAAATTTAATCGGTAATTCATTTTGTATTCCAGCATACCATCTGCGTTTCGTTTCCAGTGTTACGGGTCCCAATACTGTTTCCATAACTGTCTATTAAGTTCTTTAAAAAGACTGTAGTAATCAGTGAATGGAACCTTGAGCAGTACGAATGGATCCTCGTCATGGTCTGAACGGGCCGCAGTGTCAGCTACTTCATTTCCACGAATGCCACTGTGTGAAGGTACCCAAACTAATTCTACTTTAATACACTTGAAGACATGAGTCGATGAAGGTGATATGTCACTGGTTCATAATTTATCAGGAACTTGTTGCAAAGTTGTCATTATTATTTTGTGGATATTTGTTTATATGAGTAACTTTTAGTTAGTAATACTGGACTATACACTAAATAATGTTGTGTATTTTTATGTAGTCGGTAAAAAATAATACAAAGTTAGAAATAACAAGATTTATTTAAAAAAATAGGAACTTAACACCTTTTTCCACAGGTAAGTTTACGAAAAAAATAACAAATAGAAAATGAATGAGCGTATTAAGTAACACAAAATCCTTCAAAGTGGCTGTTTATTGGTATGAAATAGGTTTAATCGCATTGCGCAAGTATTGTTTCACAATAATAGCGGTATTCAGGCTTAATAAATGGAAGTTGATCCTTTATATTAGCTTTTTTTTTCGGACGAAACCGTCCCATATTTTCTTCCGATGCGTTCAATGTCAAAATTCTCACCAGCAACGTTTTTTTTCAATATGTCGACGTTTTTGAAAGGAGTATATTCGTCATAGCTCTCTTTGAATAGATAAAACCCATATTCCTCTACACGTATCCATCGTATCCCACCTCTAAAAGAAACCTTCTCTTTATTAACATCCTTTTTTCGATTTATTAGATGAAGCTTATTCCCTGTATTGATCAGATCTGATAAACAGCTTCGTGTTTTCTTAAAACTTTCTCAATTCTCCCAAAATCTCTATCTGAATCCAGATACGAATGGCTTACCTCAGGAAACTTGTGATCTATTACTTTAAAATAGTGTTTTCTTATTAAATACTGATACAAAGCAATCATGTTAAAATTTTTGTTCTGGCCAGTGCATGAATCCGACCATATTAGTAAATGATCTTTATTTTGACATGCATTATCAACCTCTATAAATCTTAATAAGGAACTAGATACCTCACAACTCCCACGGTCAGCTACATCCTCTGTCTAAGTGTAGCAAAATGCCTTCTCTTTAATCCCATCAACAACATGGATTCCTAAGGTTGTAATGTTTGTATTTTTTTACTTACGTTTTGGCTATTTTAATTAGATCTTATATTATACATTCTCTCCAGTTATCTGCATGGCCATTGTCTGTAGTTTAAGCATTCCTAGGCCTCTATATTTCAAGCTATTTAGATTTTCTAGTGCTCTCCCTATGTTTGTTTACCTTTTGTAATGTCAGATAATGACAAGCCTAGGTTTTATTTTTAATTTATTGCTAGAGCTGCCAGTAGGTTAGGTTGTATAGGTATTAGACCTTGTTATAAACTATTGTTCTTCTTTTATGTTCTAGAATCACTTTGTTAAAAATTTTAAATGTCAACCGATCTGAAAAGGAAGGGAGCCGGGGCCGTCAGACCAGATTACTCTTGGTGCTCGCCTTGGCAGGAGGTCCTGAAATTATATAGCGCTCGGTGGGAGGGCTGTGTCCTCTGATAGTGTGGGCTGTGCCTGAAAACAAAAAATTCTACGCGTCCTACACCGGACATCGAAAGTCGCTAGACCGGCGATGGCTACCCTTGGCGTCAGTTCTGGATACTGACGCAAGAAGATCATAACTTTACGCAATAGGTATGTGAGGATAATGTAGTGGTCTGCAATAAACTAGTGACGCCGACGGCTGGTAGATCTCAGCCCTCTGCCTGCCTTCTCTACCACGGCCTGCCCCTCCGAGGTCGGTGACGTGGTCTGACTCAAGGACCCTCCTTTACAACCTGCGAGCCTCTTTAGAAGAAACGCTTGGACCTTCTATTTTACCCCGGTTTCCCTGGCCTAAATTCTACATCAATTAAGTTATTTTACCATTTCTTCTTTTACTTTTTCTTTTAAGCCAGGACTCCTCCAGTTCTGGTGATAGTTTCCTCCTTGACGTTACATTTTCCCCCTCCCGGGAAAATGTAACGTTACAAGTTATAGAACCAAAGGACAATGGGCAAAGTTCTATGGAGCCTGTCCCATCGGCGCACGGTGGGCTGAAAATCGGCTTTCATAGACTTAGGAATTTCTATCTGCAAGTGTCGGATTGTTTGCCTTAGCCTAGCTTAAATAAAACTAAAGGTTTGTTAAATACGTTGATTTATTAAAATAAAAACATGCCAGATTACAATAATACAATATTACTTAATAACTACAATATTACTAAATAACTACAATATTACTTAATAACTACAATAATTATTAGAATATAATCGTCATCAACAATTATTCATTTCTACTACAACTCTATTCTGCTAACAAAATCGAACATGAGCGTAACACGAGCGTGACGTTAGACGTTACTCACATTCTACTATTATTTTGACACTAGTTAGAATCGAATCAAAACTGAACTTCGGCGGTTTATCTGTCAAGATTCGCGGTTGAACATAAGTTGGTGAAGTGCAACTTTAGCCGCATCGATCTAGGATTGCTTTCATTTTCTTCCCTACAAATATGATGTTTTATATGGATTTCGTTGAACTTGGCCATGAAGTTGACATTGGAAGGGTAAGAGGAAGAAATTTATCGTCAAGAATATGCAATAATGCTTTTGACCTGACGCATCGTCAGTTCGTTAAGACGTACCGACTCTCCAAAGACCTCGTAAAAGCTTTGATTGAGGAGATCAGGCCTCACATGCCCGTCAATCTTCGTTCTGACGGTATTGATACGGAAACAAAGGTAAGTACCTAGGTACATAGTTACTATCGTTTTATTATGCGCCAATACTACCTACATATGTGATAAAGTATTCACTATTAACTCTATTCTCGTTTTAGGTCTTGGTTGCACTGGCTTTTTATGCAACTGGTTCGTACCAAACACTGGTAGGCCAGTCGCAATGTCATGCCGTGTCACAGCCCTCAGTTTCTCGAGCAATAAAACAAGTGACAGAGGTAAGTACCTCTGTCACTTGTCTTATTAAGTAATAAGCCACATATTTTTAAGAAATATGTCAAATTTCCAAGCTCCAGGGAAGATCGTGATGAAATCAAAAGGGGGTAAGTATTGCAATGTTTCCATTTATATTTCTATGCAGACCTAGATTTAGATTCTAATTTATATAAATAATGTGTTATATTTTCCAGATTCTATAGAAAATTTGGCATCTCTGGAGTTCTGGGGTGCATTGATGGCACACATGTTGCTTTAGTTCCCCCAACAATTCATGAAGAGCGGTACTTTAACCGTAAGGGATATCATTCCTTGAATTCTTTAATTGTGAGTTGTTTCTTCTTTATAACCGTTATAGAGATAGCCTAGCTGTTTGAACTAGTTTATTATTAATATTTAAACTCGTTTCAGATTTGTGACTCAGATGCCCGAATATTGTGTGTTGATCCGAGTAACCCTGGATCAACACATGATAGTGCTGCATGGAGTAATAATCCTCTGAAGTCAATCCTAGATGAAATGATTAGCACTACTGGTGAAGATTTTTATTTATTAGGTAATTATTTCACTGCTCTTAACTAAATAATATCTCTACCTATAAATGGGGGTTAAAACACTATCTTATTTATATCTAGGATTATACATCTATGAGTATAACGACAAGGTAATGTAGGACATATGAATAATTATTGTTAGCTTCTGTATATTGCTTAAAATATTATGATAGTGTAATAGTCCGTGAGGAATAAAAAAAATGCTTCTAAAAGTAACCTTTTTTTCTCAGGAGATTCGGGATTTCCTTTAAGACGGGCTATGATGACTCCTATTCTTAATGCTGCTCCAAACACTCCTGAGGCTTACTACACTGAGAAGCATATGAGCGCTATAAAAAAATGAAAAAAAAAAATTAAAAATTAAAAATTTTAGAAATGTTGTAGAATGGTGTATTGGAATTTTAAAAGCAAGATTTAGGTATGCATTTTATTGTTTCTCTAGATTTGATTATGAGATTATTGCAATAATTACAATTGTAACATTCATGTATTTTAGTTAACACATCTGTACTTTCTATTCGCAGGTGCTTATTAGTAGACAGAAAGCTGCACTATAAGCCAGAAATTGCAGCTATGATAAGAAATGCTTGTTGTGTACTGCACAACATCTCGCTACAGTTCACACTGGACCTGGACAGTGAGGACCTAGAAGTCATAGAACAGGAGCGTGGGGAAAGAGATGATGCAGCCAGATTAATTTTTGATAATCAAGGGTCACGGCGGCGAACAAATTACCTTTTAGGGCTCCCGCACACGGGCCACGGGCCACAACCACAAAACGCCGCCACTGGCATATTTCCTGTAATTTTCATACATTTTATATGGACTCGCCGCACACGGTTGGCGCCGGTGGCGGCCACACGCTACAAATCGTCGCAGCTTGCTTCTTGTGGCCCGCACCGGCCACTAAACGCCGACACAAAAATCCGCCACACGCCATTCGCGAAATTCCGCGCCCCTCTCTCTCTTACCTCAGTAAACCTGTTAGAGCCGACGGTAACGCACGCACGTAGTCTGTGGTTCATATAGGTAGATAAATATGGATATAGAAATATTTATATCAGAGATACAATCCCGTCCTGCGATTTGGGATTCAAAAAGTGATAGTTATAGTAATAGAGGAGAAAAAGTGAAGGCCTGGGAAGAAATTTGCGAATTGTTTGTAGGAAATTTTTCGAATAAAACTGCCAAAGAAAAGAACATTGAAGGTAAGTTTAATAAAATAATATAAAACCATATATTTATATTCTATTTTCTTGCCACGGTATTGCTCCTTCATTCATAAAATAATCTTTTAACGCTTAGAGCATAACGTATCTCTTGCAGTAGACGCTCGTGTTACTGGCCAGCCTGTATTTTGTATATTTTCGAGTCCCACTATTTTCAAAGTGTCACGAAAATTGAAACCATCCCTTTTGCGAATAAAGTTGTGCAAAATGCAACAAGCTTTCACAATGTCTTCTGAGAAATGAACAGAAGTGTTTAATGGGCGATGTAATATTCTCCATTTGTTTGCTAGTACGCCGAAGGTACACTCAATGCAACGTCTGGCACGGCTTAACCTATAATTGAAAACTTTTTTGTCTAAGTCCAAATATTTTCCAGCATAATGGCCTCTATGCAAATAATATTCTCAGCAAATAACTACGGTTTCGTCTTCTACGACGACGTCTTTTTATTAAAAGTAGCGCAATTAAACCTTCGTCCGAGTCCATTATGATACTGCATTGCATGCCTGGGTTAAAAAAAGTAGCAACCACCGACCGCAAGTGTCGACCATCGGCCACAAGTGGCTGTCGCGCGCTTCAGCTACTTTTGTGGCAGTTTCTTGCCTCTTGTGGCGGCGTTTGTGGCTGTCGCGTGTGGCCCGTGTGCGGCAACACTTAGAGCAAGGGCGTAATTACCAAGCAGCTTTGGTGCAACGCTTGTGGACTTCAAGGCAATAAATACATTGAACTATTGTATAATTTGTAATTAATTTACCTTTATTTAAATTTTGTAAATGTGTGTAGGTACTACTAAGGTCTGGTTCTTGGAAATTCACATCCCCACCTCACTAATACACATCTTTTATGGGGTACTGTGTTAAATGTTACAATAAAATAACTTGTCATATATTGCATTTAATTAAAGAAAATTTTAAACTCATATAAAAAGGTCACTTTGTAAACAAGATAAGAATGCTTGGAAACATGCTGGTCCAGCTCCATAGGACAATCTAGGATCTAGATAAAATCATACACTTGTTGCTACTTTAATTATATAGTTTATTATTTTTATGACATTGATTTACATTCTGTGATTACTTTACCTCACACCCTGACATATTACTTGTTTAAATAATTTGGAAAATCGTATACTTTTACAATGTTTGTAAATATGTGAGCACCATGTATCTATCACATAATTAACTTATTTGTCATTGCTACATTTTTTTTTGTTTTTACCCTTTGTGATAGGGTCATTTTGTTATAGGTGCTTAGGTCTTCACATATAATTATATAATATATATAATAATATAATAATAAAAATATTTTATTGACGTAAAAATACAGGTATTACATACTCTTTTGAAGCCCTGGCTCCTGAGCTAGGTAGAGACCTGTGTTACAGGAGCCAGTGTCTTCTTTTTATTAATTAATAATGTATACAAAACATTGTAACACATTTTAAAAGAGTAACGGTGGAGTTTCTTGCCCATTCTTCTCCATACGAAACAACCTTTTGGAAGGGGCGACTATAATCAATTATATTTTAATGTAAATGTTGACATTCAAAAGTGCTTTGTGCCTATTTGAAATAAATGCTTTGACTTTTACTTCGTCATTATTATTTCAGTCACTCATTATCACACAATTATGGTTCTTGTCCAGTGGGCGACAGGTCAACAATCAGTCATTAGTCTGAAACAAACAGAATATTTCCATTATTATAAAATCTTAAGCAAAGACATGGGAGTCACAGTCTTTATACAATAAAAACGGAACCTGACATATTGTCCTGAATTATGAAATTATTTACAATAATAATAAATACATAGGTACCTACTATAGAATAATATTCGTACCCAGTTGATGGCAATAGGCTCGCCCTCTATTACACGGGACTTAGGTAATAGGTAATACGGGCTGGTGTCCGCAACTCCACGTCAATGCGCGTATTTTGCGTACGGGTACACGGGACTTAAACATAACTAGTGAAATGTGGGTCGTGTACTATAGTACCTCTGCCTAACCCTTCGGTGAATACAGGCGTGATGTTATGTATTGTATAGAATAATAAATACATAATGTATATCCTCTAAAACTGGTGATACCACCAATCAATTACTCCATAGTCAAAAAAAATATAGCTTTAAAACACTTACTCTATGTGAACTTGATACATAGGTATGCAGACTTTCTGCCATGCTGGTCATAGCATTAGAGATGCTGGTCATAGCATTGGACATATTTAATGCTGTAGTAGCCACAATTTGCTCCGTTCGCGTACGCATCTCTTCAATGCGGGCTATGGTTGCCCTTGCTTCATCAAGAGCTGCCGTATTACCTGTAATAAGTCATTAGTTATAGTTACAACAAAAAAATTGGGTTAAGAATTAGTTCCGACTGCCAGATGCCACTTACTCTGATGTACAAACCGAGGGCGACGCCCCGCACGTGGGCGTGTTGGTCTTGGTTGGGGGCATCTAGGTCTGCCTGAAAATTTAAACAATGATTAGGAACCAATTTTTATGATTGAATGTTTTAAAAGTACATGATAATGAGTCTTGTCGGAAAAAATCTCGCTGTTTCGTTTTAAAATGCGTGCAGTGTGAGAGTGTTGCACGCCTAAGTACCTATCCAAAGTTGGTCATTAGTGAGCCAAGGGATGTCAAGTGCATTCCACTTGACATCCCTTGGCCGCTTTTTGTGATATTTATTGAGGTTTGGAATTTGCTGTGTAGTGTGAAGTGGATCTGTGAGTATTTGAACAAATTTGACTTTTAAAAAGCATCCAACTCAAACTTGTTCATGATACTGCTCTTTATTTATTCATGTTTTAAAATAATGATCTTATAATAGAAAATCAGTTGGATAAAGTTAATAAATAATGTGAACCTGTTTGTGGTACTGTAGTGCCTTGATGATCTGGCAGGTTACTTTCTTCCACATGTGCACTGTCTCTCTGCTCAGATTCCAGAGTAATTGTTCGGCTGTGGTCTTGTGTGGCTGGTGACCTATTTCCAGGTGCACCAGTACTTTCTTGCATAACAGAGAAATCTCTGAAAGAAAGAATGAAAAAATTATTAAAAATGGCTAATAAAATACCTACCAAGTAGTGTAGAATTGGGGTTCCTGGATCAAGGAGAATCCAGGAACCCCAATTCCACACATGAAATGTACATGACTATCAATCAGTTGGCTCTATTCGTAAACTTATGATTTGTTATTTTTTTTTTAATGAATTGGTCTTTTAATCAGTCTCTTGCCTGATGGGCTGTTGTATATTATTATGCTATCTGTGCGTTATAATTTGACTTGTATGATGTAGGGTTTTAGCCAATTAATTCGTGGCTGGGTTGGTTAGATGGCGCTACTTCGATTGATTACCACTCAATCTTCTGACATTCTAGACAGATCCAGAAACTACTAATTACATTCATCATTCATTACTTCTAAACACTTGGATAATACACACATCAAAAGTGTCTAGGGATCAAGCATTTTTATGCGGATTTCTTGAGATTAAGATGTGGCTTTGTAATAAATTTATGATTTTATAAATTTATATGGATCCTTTTTGGTGCATTTCATAATTTGAATCAGGAACTGTGAATCAAATTCGAGTAAAAGATGAAAATCAGCTGTCAATATTTTCCCTATAAAAACATACAACGCATTGAAGACATTATTAGTGCTACTGTTTCCCTACTACTGATTAAAACCAACGTTATTATGGAGCGGCGACGTCATTTAAGCAGGGAAGAAATGCTCAGAGCCGTGGGAATGATAGAAGCTGGTTCCCGGCAACGTACTGTGGCTTTAGCTCTGAATACAAGTCAGAGTGTTATCAGTCGACTTTGGACACGTTACCGAAGCACTGGTACCGTGGCTGAGCGCCATGGAGGACGGTATCGCTGCACCACACGGAGACAAGACCGATACATTCAAATCTTAACTCGAAGAGCTCCAACAATAACCGCCATGATGTTAGCCGTGAGGCTTCATCACTCTTCAGGGAACTTAATTAGCGACCAAACAGTCAGAAACCGCTTGCATGAAGTGAACCTTCATTCCCGAAGACCGCTACGGGTACCACCTATAGCAATGCACAATCGTAGGATTCGATATCAATGGGCTCTTGAACACAGAAATTGGGCAGAAGAACAATGGCGTTTCGTGTGCTTTTCTGATGAGTCTCGTTTTGGTATGAGACCGGATACAAGACGTATACGACACTGGAGAACCCCTGGACGCCAACAGCGATTAAAATCCTGCCAGGAAGTCCATCCTTATAGTGGTGGAACCATCATGGTATGGGCGGGTATTTGGATCGGCGGAAGAACTGAGTTGATTTGGATCAGAGGCAACCTCAACGCTCAAATTTATGCTGAGACGATTGTATCAGACGTCATCGTTCCTCTACAAGTGCAAATCGGTCCCTTATTTCAGTTAATGCATGATAATGCACGACCGCACACCGCAAGAGTTGTAAGACAGACTCTCGCCGCAGCTAACATCAATGTCCTGCCCTGGCCTGCTCAGTCGCCAGACTTGAACCCGATTGAGCATGCATGGGATATGCTACAGAGAAGAGCTCTGCCGAATATGGAGGGTATCCAGTCGCAAGAAGACCTTTTTTTGTTGTTGCAACGAACATGGGCGGCCATTCCACAGCGTGATTTGGATGAACTCATTTTGAGTATGCCAAACCGATGTTCTTGTGTTGTTAGTGTTCGCGGTAGAAACACGGATTATTAATTGTTTAAGTTACCCAATAAAATTTTAAAGAAAACTGTTATTTCAGTCTTTTTTTCGAACTTTTGTGTTAGTGGTTCAAATGTCAAAAATCCCTTTATTAGGAAAATGGCAAATTTCTTTATTAATGCAAAGGTGACTTGGTTTATCGTTACTGTGACAAACGAAAACACTTTATTTTATGAATCCTTAAAGAAAATTTTAATTAATATCAATCAGGAGAAAAGTTATTGCAAAAATATATGTTGATCCCTAGACACTTTTGATGTGTGTAATTAGACTGGTTTGATCCCAAGAACAACTGTGTTTCAAATCATTTAAAAACTGGTACAAATTCTGACCTGATCCAATCTGTTATCTGAGTGTGTATTCATAATTCTAGCCTGATCTGATCTGTTATCTATATCTGGGTGTTCATTTTTAAATTTGGGATAATATGCTGACCTGATCTTATCTGTTTCTTGAGCTTAGTATTTAGTAGGTGTTTAATGAAATACGTTTGGTCTTATTATTGCATTATCTTTATTTAAATTAAAAGTAGCGAGAAAAATAATCACGAAATCCAGACACTCGAACAAATATCAACTCTTATTCGTATGGGGATCGAATCCACGACACTTGATTTAGATGGTTAGAAGAATTAGAGATCGTACTCAATTGTGACCATGCACTTTGTTTACATAATGAGACGTGTATTGTATGACATCAATCATTCGATGCGCTTCCATATATGGTTTTCATTGCAACATGAAATATTTATCACTAACACAATTATTTACGATGTTTTGCCACTTATTTATATATTCCATCCCTTTCACAGCGTTCAAATAAAAACACTGTGGAAAATTTGTAGCATGCTGCATCCAAGGATCATCGTAAATTTCCCAATCTTCTATAACACCTCCACATGAAAAACATGCAGCTTTATCATATGGATTATTTCCGTAATAAAAGAATCCCGCATCAGCCATTTCCATCACTAATCTTTTCTGTGAATTATTCGTCCCCCAGTAATACTTAAAGGAAAATTCACGTATTTTGTATGTATTATACATATCATATCGAGGTTTATATTCAGTTAGACACATTTTTTATTTTATTTACTAGTCTTGACGCTAATAAATATAAACCTACAATGAAATTGCTTTAACGATGCAATCAATTTATAAACGAGATCGAACAGGATTAGGAGAGATAGTAAACATATTATTAAAAAAATGAAACAAGTTTATTTTTTTATTTCGTTAAAATTTTATTATCATGGCACCATTTATTTAAACACAATACATTTTTTAAGGCACATACGGAATTATGATAAATACAATTATACAAATCTTCAGAATGTTTATATTGATCATATAAATGTAATAAACTAGAACAACCTTTATCTTCTAAATTAAATATATTACTATTACTATTTTCTAAAATATGCTTTAACCATAAAACTTTTTCTAAACCTTTAACGTAAACACATTTATCTCTTAATATATCGGAAACCAAAGTCTGGTAATTGGGATAAGGTACAAATCCTTCACTCCAGTATATCTTTTTGTTGCGTTGAATCCAAAGAACTGCCTTCTTTTCGGATTCCGTTAAATTTTTAAATGGAAATGGTGGCTTAACTAAAAACATTTGTAGTTTTTTGTTACATAATATAGCGATTTCTTTTAATATAAATTCATTTGCTTCAGTTTTGAATCCTTGAATATCAACAACAGCAATCATGATAACCTGCGCACAATGTTGCTAAGAGGTTTGTATTCCACAAGTCGATCGTTTATAATCAAACAATACGCAGTTGTCTTATCTGGTATTGGTGCGGAACATTCAACTTCTAACCGTACGTCCACAGGACCGGTTTTTAAACTATCGTTTTGTCTTGAGCAATCTAAGATGAAAAGGGGGGCCTTTTCTTTAAAATCTGTTAGATCTAGCAACGGGTCTACAGGACTGTTGTAATACGACTGACGAAATTTCACATACATTTCATATAATATACTGTACTTATTCTCAGAAAACTTTAAACTCAAAGGTTCGTAGGGATAATATTGCGAATTCAAAAAGAGCGTTACGTTGGTCACTTCACAGTGATCGAATAGTGAACTGTCTTTAGTCCTATTATTTCTCCTATTAGTTTGCAAGCAAAAAATAACATATCTAGGCTTTTCCAATTGTGAAGCTGTTTTAACTGACCAAGAATGCTTTGTAGTTTTAGGGAGCAAAGGATACTCATATAAATCCCAATTTCTAAAAGCCATCTGAATAGGTTTATCTCTTTCTAAATGTTTTAAAAGTGTTAATCGTTCTCGATCTGACACTTTTATATGTGGCACCCTCCATTGCACTCTTTGTATATCTATTTGAAAATTAACAACTTCATCAGTAAGAATAACACTATTTAAGTTAGAGTTACTTCTACTCAAAATGAGTTCATGTTTACAATTTATCACAATTTTGTTGTAATCTTCTGCAAACCCTAAAACCTTATTCAATGGTATCACAGCACTAAAATGTCCATCACTTTGGAATCCCGTTAAGTTCCAACCCCATAAGGCCGCAACTTTATTTTCTGCTCCATTTAATGAAATGTATGATTTTATTGTTGACGTAATTCCCGAATTTTTAATACGGTCTATTTCGATACCATTCATTTCGTATCTGATGTCTTGAAACAAAGACATAACAGGGTTATTAGTAAACGTAACAGTTTTCTTGATCGGGTTCCCATCTTTACCCAAGAGTTTTGCTTGACCTTCGACGTAAATTGAACTGGCTGATGGTAACACGTATATGTCTTGCTGATGTATGGGGATTCTGATTTCATCATTTTCTCTAAAGCTGTTATTGTAGGGATTGTATGAATGGATTTCATAACTTTCAATCGAACTGTCGAAATGCGGTAATTCAGTAATCTGTAGCATATTCATACTTTAAACCCTTTAAGAAAAACCCTTTAAAGCTTTAAGAAAGTCTTTATTTGCTTTAGTCAATTTCTTAATTTTTTTATTACGTCTGTGCACCTTAGCGGTCACAGAAGAAATAAACCGATTAATTTTTACTGGACCGTTTTTATAATATACTATCATTTTGTTTTTCTTAAGTGCAGACGTAACTGAATATATTCTTCTTCGAAGTTAATACAGTGACCAAATTGATCAACAATCTTAACAGATATGGATGAAATAATATTTTTGTTCACTGGAAAGTAAATAACGTTTTGTGGAATCTCTATATAACCACAACTTAGAGCAGTATCTGATACAAATTCATGAATAAAATGTGTTGGTAATCCGTTGCAGTATGAACCGTACACAAGATCACATTCGATTTTGATCACAGACAGATTGCTAGTTTTAATTGCGATATCTGGTCTTGAATTAAATACTGAAAAGTATAGTAAACCGCACTCATATTGATCAGATAAATGAAGTGGTGGTTGAAAGTATGAAACTAATTCAGATTTATTTCCAGAGATGGTAACCGTAGTAGACATGCTTATATACTGGACTGTTATGAAAGATTCCATTTATTTTATGGCTTTTGTTGACCAAAAATTGTTTAAGAAGTTTAAACAAAGATGTCCACAATTAAAGGGATGCTCACGTTGTATATTTTCATAATTGTAGTTTACTTTAGAACCCACATATTTTATGAATTCCTTTGGCGGTTTAAGATTTCCGTAACTATCAAAATACTCAACATAATCGTCGTATTTTGCGTAGGCTACCCAGTGAGAACCAGAGTTTTTAGAACTATCTAAGTTAATAACCCCACATTCTTTTTTGAAGGGGTATTTAGGGAGCTCATCTCTCATAAAGACACCTCTAAAATATGGGATAGTATTCCCATACTTTAAAATGTCCAAGTTAGTTAAAGCTCTATTGGGTAGCCGATATCTTAGTTTTTTTCTTTTGATATGAATATTCCAAGTCCATCTTTATGTGGCTTAAGGTGTAGCCCTTTTCCTATGCAAAGAGCTTCCATTTTTTCATGTCTCTTTGACTCGGCTAACAGTTTTTTAGCCACCTTGAATTCATTTATGGTTTTAGCAATGCCAGCTGCACCACCCGCTAGAGCTCCAGCGGCAGATAATCCCGCAAAAATAGGGATTAAAGGTAACACTCCACCAGTTCGCGGTATAGGAATGACTCGTGGAAGTTTAATGGATGAATTATCGGCTAATTCTCTGGCGGCAGCCATAGCTAATTCTATTGCTACTTTTTTGCATTTTGGTTTTAATTTTTTCATTTGTTTTTTCGTTTTGGTAATGACACTCTTAAATTTATTTTTTAATCCTTTTCCAGGTGTAACTTTTTGAGAACACTTGTTGCTACGTTTTTTTAAACCAGAACCAGTTTTAATTTTCATTGACATAGTGTTGTGTACTAAACGTGCTGCGAGTTTTTCACCTGGACTTGCATCCGAGGCCACTGCTCGTTCTTTCGCCATATTTAACAAAATTAAATCTGCCTTGTGGCGATCCTCTAAGTTTGATGACTTGTTATAAGCAATGTCGTGCTCCTTGCAATATTCGTCTAATTTATTAATACCTTTGTCTCCACGTCTAAGCCTTTTAATTAAGTTTGTGCCAGGCCCACAATAATTGTAGCCAGGTAAGTGTAACTCAATCGGTAAATTATTTATTACCCAATTGAGAAGACTGCTCTCTCCAATACACATCATGAGACTAATAAGTTATAGATTGAACACTTAATAAATAGTATTGTAAAATTAATGAATGAATTCGTTATAATTTATTCGACTTTTCAATCCAGCTATTCTCAGAAGAAGGCAAACCTAACCATTTCACTAAAACTTTATTTCCTTTACTTCTTAGAATTTTTTCTACTAGATATACATTGGAATGTTTCGTTTTTTGAAGCTCTTGTGCATAAAATGCACCTAAAATGGGGCGACCTCTGATTGTATCTTCAATTAAATACGTAACAGGAGTTGTATTTTGTATTTTTTTGATTTTAAATATTTCTGTTGACCAGTTGGGTGTATATCCCTTCTCAAAAGTTCCCTTATATTTACTAATACGCACATAGTCGTCTACTTTAAACTTACTTTTTGTATTTACGTTTTTTACCAAACTTATATATCTTTCCAGTATACGTTTTTTATTTTTACTATCTACATTTGCGGGAATTTCATCAATTGTTCGATGATGAGTGTGATTATATTTATAAACAACATTATCAAGAGTGTTATCTATCCATTTATAGTTTCCTTTTAAACTAAATTCTTTATACAGTTTGGATTTTAATGTTCGAATAAATCTCTCAACTATTGATGCTTTTTTTGTTGAAAATGTTGAATAATGATTAATGTGATAAGATTTCATAAGTGCTTTAAATGTATTATTATAAAACTCAGTCCCATTATCAGTTTGCAGATTTTTAGGCACACGTCCTTTGTTTAATAACGTCTTGAAAGTATTACTAACAACATCTTTGGTCTTACATTTCAAAGGAAAGGCCCATGCATATTTCGAAAATGTATCAATAACGGCGAGAATAAATCTATTTTTTTTATTTTCCTTAGAAATTGATTGCATATCTATCAAATCCGCTTGCCATAGATCATCTATATCTTTCATGATAACGTGTCTTCGTGAAAAGTTCACTCTTGCATTTTTATGAATTTCGTTGACTACGTCGGCTTTACTCATGTTTCTTTTTTGCTCAGTTTTATTATGTCTCTTAACAAGTTTTATGCGATACTAAATAAAAGGCACATTATTCTTACTATTTATTCTTGAATAATGTCAGCTTCTTTTAATTCTTCAATTATTGAAAAAATTTCATTATCATGGTTTGTGTTGCCAGCATCTCTTGATGCAACTAATAATTGCAATCTCTCAACCAGTTCGTTTGGGTCATCCCAATAAACTAAGTCAGTGTTATTTTTGTATGTCTTGAGCTTTGGCAAGTTCCCTCCAAGTTTAGGGAGGGTTTTATCATTTGATATTTCGGAAAGCAGTGGTTTGATGATTGCACAGTATTTCGTTCCTTTATCGCCTCTTATCTGACCATTAGGATTAAAATCTCTTTTATGCACATTTGTAAAATGTAACATATCCTTATAGACAAGTTTATCTCTGTCAGATATTAAGTTTAGATCAGGTTTTCTTCGAAGTAAAAGTTCTTTTAGACCAGGGGTTAAATTATAGGCTCTGTCCCCGATTTTAACCATAATTACACTATCGTTATTTAAGTTTTCTATTTTAGAAAAGGATACTTCTGAATTGCCCATCAATAATTTTTTGTTTTCGCTTCTTATCCCGAAAGGTATATTTACGCCATCATAAATATCATGGATATCATACCCTTCTAATGAAATTTCTAGGTCATCTGGTGCCCCCATTTTTAGTGACTTTTCAACTAATTGTTCAGAATCTTGTTTAGGATCGTAACAGTCTTCAAACTTCGGAAATGAGCTAGTATTATTGTCATCAGATATAATTCTGTCATTATTACTGAAAGTTGTATTTTCCGCATTCCTATTTTTTACTATAGATATATTCGAATCAACTAGGGTTTTAAGAGGATCTGCAATAGGTTTCAGCATTTTATCGAGTGACAAATTCATGGCGTATTCCTGGGTCTTCATTTGTTTTATTTTATTCTTTATGGAGTCTACTGACTTCATTAACTCTTTTTTAATTTTTTTTTCCATCTTACGTTAAACGACTGCATTCACTCAAATAAGAAGTAATACTAGTTATCATTTATATGGTATTCATAATTATATATTATATTAGTTTGCACCACCAACTTCCTTCAAATTTCAAAATATATCAAAATTCTTTCTGTACCTTCCATGAATATTCTTTGTTAACGAGTTCGAAACTGTAAGGATTACTCCAAAAACGTTTGTTGACCATATTTTTTCTACATGCACTTCACATGTAATTCTGAAGATATCATGTACATGACAGACAAAGATAAATTTATTTATTACTCGAAGTTAATGAAATTATCAAATGATTTTCTATATCTGCCATGTTTCAAGTCACAGTCTTTATTGATAGTCAAAAAATCGTATGGACTCAGCCATACTTTTGAACAGAGATTTTTGAATTTAGACCATTCCATATCTGAACTGACATGTTCATCATAAATATGTTTTAAGTTTATATATTATCATCTTGTTTGAAGATAATCAGGAAGTTAACATTGTCGCGTAACAACTGCTTTGGTACTTTAGAATAAGTCTGAGATAAGTAAAAACAATCTATTGCTCTGTGTCTTCCCATCGTAAAATAATTACGTATGTTAATTTGTTTTTCACCAACCACATCATCAAATATTATTATAGAATTAGGTAATGCATCATTAGGATGAATCACATCTTCATCGAATTTAAAAGTAAATAGTTTCACACTTGGAACTCTATCCAGAATTTGTTTGAGAAAGCGATATTTTGGTTGTGAGCTTGTTTTAGAATACAAATATACGTTTTGAAATTTCAACCCATTTTCGTGAATTAACAAGCTTAACATAACGTTAGTTTTTCCACAATTCGAAGGACCACATATTATACTGCGGATATTATTCGGAAGAAGTACGCTATGTTTCAGGTGCAGCGAATTCTCCCTCACATCAATATTTTTTACTGCTAAGGATACCGGGTGTTTAACCCACTTCATTTTTGTATCTGACATAAATAATATTTGCTCTGGTATTTATATACTTACAAGAGATCAGATTATTCTTTTTCTTTCATTAAGCTTAGACTTTATTTCATATAAGAATAAAATCAACTGATGGAAAATATTAGCTAGTCAATCAAGATAGTATCGAAATTGACCACCCACGATGCGCCGAACGTACTTAACGTTACTCGAGGAGGCTATTTTCATGCATCGCATATACATTATAAAAATCGCTAAATATGTCATACATTTCAAATTCTTAGTAGGTAATTTAATAAAACACATAGCATTATAATTCATATCATAATAATTTATTTCCTTATAATATATTTTATTACATATCCAAAATAATTAATTTTTATTATTAAAATTATGAAAGTCATTAGTGTATAACATTAGTTAGCATATATGATTACAATGACCCCAAGGTACAGTGTCAATTTGATTTCTTAAAATTTGCCTTTTATCGTCTATTCTGTTCAAGACTACTTTATTTACTACTTCTGAGAATAGCACATGTTTCATCGATCTGATCAAATTAATCTTACGCTTTAAAGTCAAATTCTTAAATAAAACGTGCTTATAGTTACGTGATTTTAAACTCCTGGTTATAGGTTTTGATACACCTTTAGCTTTATTAATTTGCATTTTTAGTGATTTTATGCAGTACAGTTTCGCTCTTAAGCCTATAAATTCAATAATTGGGTCACCTCCTAATTCATCCTTAAATAAACCAGGTATTTTTTCATTGACCTTTGGAATACAGTAATTATTGTTAGATTCAAAATTACTTGTGTCAAATTCTGTTAAATTCTCACGTATATCTCTATATATGTCGTTAGTATTAATTAAATACAACAAACTGTCTGTATCGGTGTAACACAATTTAGCTTTATCGCCATATTTATTCTTAATAAAATTATAATGAAAATTGTACAAATGTTGTTTAGAGTATTCTAATACCGTAAATCCAACATATATTGGTCTATCTAATACAAGTTTTTCTGGGCTGAGTTGTATAGCTAAAAAGTTTTCATTAAATACAGAAACACTTTTTAAATTAGGTTTAGCGATTAATTTCTCAGCACCTATTATTTTGTTCGTTTTGTTCGAATGATCACTCCATTTACTTATTAATTTAACCTCGACATGCTTTCGTTTATTTTCTATCGTTTTTCCAAAAATTGAATTATTAAACAGCTTAAAAAAATCTCTTTCAAATGAAGTTAAAGCTGCTTGCCGTAGTCTAGTATTCAATTCAATATATTTTTTTAAAAAACTTTCTTGTCTAAAACAAAGGACTCTATGAATTTTTTTCAAAACCAAGCCATTTTTGAGACATTCTTTTAAATGAACATAATGAATAATGTAATTATATTTATCGTACAAATTTGCTATTAATTTTTGCGTTTTCCCTCCAATAGGTGTGAATTTCTCTGGAGCAAAAGGCAAGTCACTATGTAAATTATGTAAATGATCTGGATACGTTATATCTACTTCTAAAATGTAACCGAACTCTGAATTATCAGGAATATTAAGCACATTAAAATATTTCATATCATTATCGGTCATGAACTTAAATTCTGAAACTGGTAATTTTTTCGTCATAGCATATCCATAAAGATTGTTACAGTCTAAGTAAATTAAATATGTTGATGGCTTTGAATTATCGAAATGAGGTAAATAAACATTATTAGCTTTGGCATATCGGTGAGAACATTGAGCTAACCCTCCTCGTATTCCTTTTTCCAACATTTCATAAATTTCTAAGTCATGAATCATTTCTAACTGAACACCTGTGTAAAGGAGCATAGCGTCCCAACTCAATCCAGGTGAACTTACATAATATGCGGGATCAAGTTTATAATGCTGCAGACAAATGTTTCTGAAATTTTCAAATATATCACATAATAATAGTACATCACACTTTAAATACAAGTCAGTATATTCACCAAGAGAAGTGATATTAAAAGAATTCCACACAATTTGAGCATGTTTATATTCATCATCAGTAATGTGTTTCATTTGTAAAGTGTTATAAAATTTATCCTTATCAGGGAGTTGTGTTTCATTGTATTTATCCCACGCACAAATATATTCATATGGGTAAATACCTTTCCTTCGCATTAAATTAAATTGATTTCTGTCCGGAAAATGTGTGAATAAATGAATAAAATCATTCTCTGTTAAACTTTTACTCAGGTTATCAAGACTTGAACTAAGAAATTTAAACGAGTCTATAAATTTAATTTGTACTGGTTTGCATCCTTTACCGGTATTTATAATTTTGGTTATGGTTAAATATTTTTCTTTAGTTTCTGCTATAATTCTTATCTCGCCTTCATATTTCGATAATTCAGTTATAAATATATGAGAATCGTAACCAACTAAATTGTGAAATATAACGGGTATAAAGGGACAAACTCTATAGTTTAAATTGCACTGCGAGTGTGCCGCACCTCTGTACTCGGATGTTATATGATCATGATCACACACTTTATCATCAAATAACAAATCATTACAAATATGACATGTAGTTGCATTATTATAATTATCAATCTGATCTCTTGTCATTGATCTCATAGGTTTCTGTGTTAATAAAATTTTATGAATTAATTTCACTTCTTCAATCAATCTCTTAATAAATATTTCCACACAGTCAGATCCTCTATATGATACAAATTTATTTAAGCTGCTATCATGAGAACAACACACATAAAATGCAAAACAGGACGGTTGATGTAGTTTATTCTTTATTGTATTTTTATCATTCTGTTCCATTTTACAGTTCAATAATATGCTTTCAAAGTCAGCGTATATTACAAAATTAATTTTTTGCTTTCGCTCATAATTTTTGAATTTTAATGTACTGTTTGTATCGGGAAGTACGGTTAAAATTTTAGAGCAATTATGAGAATTATACTTTATTTCAGAAGTAAAAAATTGTAAACATGTCTCACATAAATACATTCGTCCCTTATGGCATGTAACTTGTCGTCGTACTAAACGTAAAAGATTTTTTATCAAACAGTAATGACCTTTATTATGTTTTTCAAAGTACAGTAAATTGATATGTTTATCTTTCCTGCAATTTGTCACATAAATAGGGCCAGTTATAGTGCAATGTTTATCTAATCCATAAATATTAATACTCAAGTCACAATTATTTTTTTCAAACAATTTTATGTCTTTATGTGATGGTGGAAATGAAATTCCTTGTATATTCAGTATTGTACTAAAATGTGGATAGGAATTGACCCTGCAAACATTATTTTTAGCTGGATATAATGCTGCAACAATGCTCCACAAAAAACAGTATTCATCATTATTATGTATATTCAAACAGCTCTTTGTATGTTTAATAACTTCTGGTAGCTCTAAATAAGTACCACCCCGCATAGGGCAATACTTATTTATGTTTATTTCTAAATGATTTATAGAAACAAATGACCATCCAGATTGAGAATGTTCAAATTCGGTAAATTTTCTTTTAAATGTTTCTATCACATTCAAATATATCTCATCAAAATCAGTATTATTGTATATAATTTCATATTTAGTATTAAATGACTTAAGCTGTTGCTCACCTATCGTAGGCAGTAAAAAGTAAGCAAACAGCTCAAAATTAACTTTAATACAGGTATGTCTCATTAATAACATTTGAATTATATTAAAAATATCTTTTCGCTTTTCATCTAAGAACGCCTCTGGTGTGAGGTACTCATTTTCTATAGATGGATTTAAGCGATAAGTCAGAATCCTGTTTTTAAATGCAGTAGCTATAATATCAACATTTTCAAAATTTGACTTTATTAAACAATTCGATTTATGGATATTCGTTCTCTTATGGTATCTGTATTTATGTTCAGGGATCTCAATTTTACATTGCTCGCAATATCTCTTTAATAAACAATTAGTCTCATTAATATTCATTTCATATTCATGTTCTGGGATCTTAGCATCGTATAAATCATTATTATTATAAGTATCTGAACTTGCTGGTGTCGCATTACTGGTTTGTGTAACTGGAAACAAAATAAATATAACACATTTTTATCGTACTAAATACTTTAATTAAGAGATTAAGTGCTGGGTTACAAAAACATAAAAACTAATTAGTCCTATAAGATATTGTAATATTTAGGAGTACCTATGGAGTACCATTACGATTATTATAAAATAACTGATTACAATAATATAGCATACCAATAATTGAGTATAATAGATAGGTACTTAATTATTGGTATGAATTTATAAACGTGGGGGTACAGCGCTTGAACTCCTGCCTAGTACTTTTAATGTATTCATTTAAGTGCCGCCAGGATTCCGAATCTTCATCAGTTTTATTCTTAATTGTGATTACTGAGTGACGCCATCTATTCACTGGTTGAATCCGCTCTATTTCATCACACTTATAAACTTTAAGTTCTATGTAGAACGCACCTTTCTTATTCTCGTCTATTTGACGGGAAAAACCATTGGCCAGTCTCCTTGTGATGTAGGAGTAAATCGGAGGCTTCCTCTCTACCGAGGGTACTTCTACCGCGTCGTCGTCGTCGCTGTCACTCCCAAACAGCTCGCGAGCCGTAGACTTGGTGACAGGAGGGATGGGACGAATAACTGGCTTGCTTTTCTTACTGGTAGACGGCTGGGCGCTGCACGCTGGCGTCGACTTACGTTTCTTATTTTCCTTAGGTTTGGCCTTCATCTGCACCTCGTCCGACGATTCGTCCTCCGATGGGAAAATATGGTCAGCAGTGTGTTTGGACCTAGAAAATAAAAAATAACAAATATTAGTTAGCATTCACATAAATTATGAATTGAGTGATTGAAGAAATGAATGAAAGTAACTTTAATGATTTAATAATAAGACAATGAAACATGAGGAACATGAATATTGAGTCAGTCAGTATCTATGTACAATCGATAAATTGGAATCATGATCCACGATAAGCTTATTTTCCTACAGTCATCCAAATACACTTAGGCCGACAATCGCGTAAGCATGTAATAAAAACGTTACACATCTAGTCTTATTATTTTGACAGCTTCAAACGATTTGTCCTCGAAATGGGTCATGATTCAAATTTGTCGATTGTACCTACATGAATGGCCAGAATACAAAATAAAACAAATCAACAGTGTTTGGACCTATTACATAAAAATATTGGATAACATTTACATAAATTATGAATGGAGTGATGGAAGAAATGAATGAATGAAAGTTGCTTGAATGATTGAATACTAAGAAATTAAACACTGAATAGCGTATAGCAGGTGATACTTACATTTTAGAAGATTGACGAATTTTAGGTAGGTAGGTACTTCCGTATTTGGATGTGACCGCTTCTAGCTGAAGAATTGTTGTGATCCCAGTCCCTGCAGATGATCTCTTAAATAGCACTAAATCCACGCCTTGGTATACCAAATAAGGAATAGGAGCACGGGTTGCTAAAATGCTTTGTCAGATCTACCACCCAAATACGAAATTGTTTACGTTGCAGAAAAATAACTTGGCAACATACCGAGATCATGCAATATCGACTTTATCTACTTCATCTAAGATATAATATAATAAAATTTAATAACACTGAAATATAGATATCAATATGATTAATTCATAATACATACTTATTACACCTGGGATTGTCTACTCCTTTACGATGGTAACAAATCTGTCACCATGTACCTCATGAAACTCGAAAGAATGCTATTTTTTTTTTATTAGAGAATACATATATTTACTATTGAATACACGGGTGAAGTGGCGGTGTCGAGCTAGTTTTTTTAATATGGATGAACAAACTGACACAAAAACTGATTTCGATGTATATATTTAATTGCAATCCGAAGCGGTGTAGCGCCGTGTTGTCTAGAGTGTAGAATTACATTTACACGTTTTGAAGTACTGATAATTTCGATGCAAATTTGAACTTTATGTCCCTTTAAAATGCATTTTTTAAAATTCTATATAAAGGATATAATCATGCGAAAAAATATAAAGAAATTAGTTTAATTCCATCAGCGAGGGCAAAAAGACGATATTCTAATATGTCGGTGAGTAATTTTTTTAAAATAAGTATACATATTTTTTTTTTTATGAATGTAATAACTTAAGTGCTTAGTAATTGATTGAATGCAACCTAATAATTATATTGTTACATGTTTATATTCAATAATTACACGCTTCTAATAACTATCATTTGAATTTATAAATGATGTGTACCTCCTATAATATTATAAGTGACAAAATTAATATTGATTGTGTTATTATTATTTTAAGGACTATGAAAACGACCTCTTCAACTTCATTCCCATGAACAGGGTAGTGGAACAAAACAACGATAAACAATTGAACTTAGAAGGCCCTAGCAGCAAGCAACTCAAGAAATCTCCAACGGCTGCATTTACCTCTGTAAAAAAACTTACACGAGGTGCTAAAATTATAAGGATCGAGATTTATGATACTGAAAATTTCCCTGATCATTTAAGTTCACTATGTAATTGTGATGCCGAGTTATGTGTGCAGCATGTGGTTAAAAACGTTTTTTTGGACGATATTTATAAATCTGTTAAAGAAATTGCTTCAAAAGTGTCAGATATTATGTCATAAATAAAGTTCAAATTATTACTGAAAACTTTTGTAGATTGGTATCTATAGATTTAATAAAATACTTACCGTTCAAAGATAATAAATAAGTTGTCAAGCAACTAGGTATGTAATATAATTAAATTGATTTTGTTCAAAATAAAAGAATACATCCCAAAAAAAAGTTCATTTTATTTCTACTATGAATCCCTATTTTTAATATAAAGTACTTAATAGAACAGTTTAGCGTGAATAGCCACTGTGCTATATAAGGCAGTGGCGGCAACATGAGCGCATTCCATATTCAATGCTCTGCCGCGCTGTGTCGTATAGAGTAGGCACTGCGTATATATGCACACTTGAATAGTGGAGTGATCACTACTGAGCATGAGGTCTTGAGTTCGATCCTATTTTCCATTTGTACCTATCTAATTTTTAGTAATAGGGCTGACCCTATTAAATGAGACTTAAACATAACTGAGGCGAAACGTAGTCCACACTATTATTTTTGAATGTAAACCTTTTGACCGCCAGAGCACAAACGCATGAACTTGCCCTCAACGCCAGGCCACAAATTCACCGCAAATACCTACGAAAAAAATAGGGATTCCAAAACTTCATCGATAATCAATTTTATTTTCATTTTCGTCTTTAATTTCGAAATATAATGTCCTTATAACATTGAAATTTAATTCAACATTACATTTCTTCCTATTAAAGTAATAGTTATACACTATTTACAGACTTGTATAATACCGTAATAACAGATATGAGACTACAATATATTTAAATATAATAACTGTAGGTACAACACTATTCTTGATCTGCTGTCTTCATATTGTGACCATGGCGTGGACGGCCCGCCATTTTAATAACTACTTCGCTTCCGAAATAAGGATGTGGCAACGTAATATCTCGTTTATCGATGTTCTAGTACAATATTATTTTATAATAAATGAAACACGTTTTTTAAATCAGATTTATAATTCCGAATGTAACAGGTACTTAAAAATATATGATTGAAATAGGTTAAGAAGGTAAATAAAAACTATGAAAAAATAGAAAATTTTAATAAAATGTTATACAGTTGTTTTAATATGTCTTCTGGTGACGAGAGCAGACCTTCATCACCAAGTTTATTACAAAATATACACCGTGCCAAGAGAATTAAGTTCTCAGTTGAACCTGTGAAAGTGACCTGTGTGTGTGAAGGAGTGAAAACAGAAATGATATCAAAGCAAACACAGGTAACGACTGAGGATATTGCAACCTCAAATATGTACCAGCGCAGTATATGGGACAAAGACGAATTAAAATGTGAAGTTTCACATTTACCTAATGTGGGTTTCGAAGAAGAGCCAAAGGACCCACGCAATAAGGCATTCGCAAGATTGGTCGCACATGAATTAGATAGTGTACCAGCGGAGAAGCGTTCGGTAACTTACACCAATATAATTAATATTATACGTAAAGTACGACACCAAAAAGACTTAGATGACATTAGTTTACCGAGCTACCAGGACTCCGATTAAGAAATAATAAATGATTGAAAAGGTTATAAGTTTGATTATTGTCTAATTAATAAATATCCCAAAATAAATCATAAAATCTGTAAATTCGTTCATTTATTTATTTCAAATACTTTTCAGACGTGGCTTAATTCTTTCTTAACCCTGTGCTCTACATAAATTATATCTTAAAAACATTTTCGGAGGGATCATATAGCTTGACGAACACTATAGGAACTATATACCGAATTACCGAAACAAAACTGAAAAGTCGAGTTCTCTGCACACATATATACATAATAATTAATTGAAATAATAGTATACATATATTAGAAACCTATGAGTGCAGGCTTAGGTATAAGGCGCCATTAATATTTCATAAATATATGTAATATTTAAACATATTATATCGCTTAAACATATACACAAGTAAAAATATCAAAATCATTCTTGATTTTTACTTATTTATGTTAGCGATCAATAGGTTAAATAATACAACAAGCATTTAGTAGGTAACTGTATGCTGATTCATATCTTAATTAAATCGTATGTAAACAAACAACGATCGATATATCAACTTAAAAACTCTGTATAACGGCTGTATCTATTTTTTTACAACAATAATATTCTCAAAAGTAACTTATTTCTGTAAAAAATATGTTTCTTTCGGTCTACAAACACCAATACCAGGCCACACTTACAGATTTCATCGTGATTTTTAATAAGATTAATATTTGCTCAAAATTTTTAAAATAAAAGCAGATAAAAATAACTTACCTCTAAATCAAATTCGTCCAAAGATTCTGTTTCCGAAAATTCTTCGTCATCTGAGACTCCTTCTAATATGCGAAGAAGTTCTTCCGTAGTCATTAAATTCCCACTCATTATAATAGTCACTTAATATAAATCTTGAACTCGATATCACAAGTAAATTAATCATAAATATTATTCATTCACTTCACTAATTTCTGGTCGCCGCGCTTGTGACGTCACGATATTGTCGTCTAGTCGTGACCATGGCGTACAGGGTACTGATAATTCGGGTTGCGTTAGGGATGCGCTTGAGTTGGGATTAGTGAATATCGAAATTCGACCCAACCAAATTTTATTTTTGACTATGTAGCTTATTGAATGATTTTTAAGACTGGTTTTATAAAATTAATGCTGCTTTATCCTAGTACCAAATTATACCTAAAATAATATATTCCAGAGGAAAGTTTCGAATCGATCTTTGATTTGAAATAATGATATTAACCAACATGCGCTACATCACTAGCGGTCACGCAGTTATGACTCTGGCGTGTGAGGACATTCTTTTTTCAGAGTTTATTTCTTTCTTTTTAACGTAAAATTTCTCAATATTTATAATGCAATTTAATTAGTTTTATGGAAATAAATAAATTTTGGACCTTCTATTTTACAGGTATATAAATAAATAGGCATTAAAGTAATGTTTAAATAGTTTATTTCGTGTTTTAATGTACCGCTGTTTTTGTCACATATTTGTGTCGTTGGCGCTCAGGGACAGTTTTCGCTTGTCACGTATTTGTGACCCTGGCGCTCAAAACGTTATGATTGTTGAAATTGGGTGATTCTGGATCTCATCTGATACAGATTCCCCAAAGTATCAATTTATTGATTGATTGATAACCCATTTTCAATTGTAGAATTGCGGGTTCCTGGATTCTCCTTGATCCAGGAACCCCAATTCTACACTACTCTACCACTACCACTATACATAAAAAGGTTAAGTGCCCTATTACTTACAAAATGGGTGAGTTAGCTGCTGGCAGTTCCACATCCTGTTCCACTTCCATCTCTTCTAATGCCGAAGATTCCACATACTTTATGTATAATGAAAACATGTTTAAGACACACATATAATTTTTGGTATAGGGAAGTACCGTCAAACGGGGTGAATAGGCATGCAGGGGTGAATAGAAACGAAACTTTAAAGGGGATTTTAACCTTGAAATAATTTAGTTTGACCACAACAAGAGCACTTAATCGTTAATTATATTACAATAAACACATTAAGAGTCCTTTTTGGCAATAAACTATATTATTTCAAGGTTAAAATCCCTTCTAAAGTTTCGTTTCTATTCACCCCTGCATGCCTATTCACCCCGTTTGACTGTACAGTGTAAACTCATTGTAAGGAAACTCAGGGGACCAAGCATTTTTTTTGTTAAGTATAGAGTTTTCGATATGTGGAGTGAAGAAAGAGAAAGGACCAAATACTTATCACAATGCTTTTAAGTATTTGTTTCAATATGTTAGTAAATTATTCTAAATAAAATAATATATCAAAAGATGTTATAACAAGTTTACAAACGACTTTACACTGTTTAATTATTTCATGATTGATAAATATATAATCACCTCAATTTCAATCTCTGGATCTTGACGGACTCCAGTAAGTGGGCCAACATCCCTCCCTATAAGGGCAGCAACCCTTTCCTCTAGAGGGCTTAACTGTGGTGCCCTGCAAGGCCCACCCCCAGTACCCCTATGGCCTCTGTTTATTTCGGCTAGCTTGGCCCATACCCTACATTTATAATCGTTCCAAGCCTAAAATGGATAGAAAATTATTGTTATTATTGACATATTGATATTTTTAAAGAATAGCTAATATAGACTTAAAAACTTACCTTCGACCAATCTTTAGGTGTCCTAGCTACGCCTTCCGAATTTAAAATGTCCGCACATTGTACCCACAGACGTGTTGCAAGGGCTCGTCCTTCTTTGGACCGCAATTGTCCTACGGCAAAGTTTGTATGGGCCTCCATAAATGTAATGAGGTGGTCCAGTTGCCGAACTGACGTAGATTTTCGTCTGGGATCTTCCATGAGGCCTGAAATTACGTACGTATTAACACACCAACACTTGCAGGGAGACAAAATTTTTCACCAGACTACCAGTAAACGAAATGCACCAATCTACACCATGCAACAAGTGGTCACTTAACTTAACCATTTTTTTGCTGTAGCTAATAAATCAAGAGCGACGTAGGTAAATATTTACATGAACCTTTTGTCGCATGTACCTACCAAATAACAATAATAACGGTTTATGGTGCGATATTTGATTTGATGAATAAATAATCAGTAATATTTTAAAACGAATACTCACAGTAAATCAACAATTTTATTGAACTCACACCCATTAGATAAAAGTTTTTGCTTTCGGCTGTTTATTTACATTAACTTAGTGTTTGAAATTTTGACATGACCTAAACGTTTCGTTTCATGTCTTCGGCCAGCTAGGGACGTAAAACGAAATGTTCTTCTAAATTTATTATTTAAAAATGTGGAAATATTGTATGTCTAACAATAAAATATGTAAGACAAATATATATCTATGGTCTAGATATCTTTTTTGTATTAGAAAACACTTTTAGTGCTACTTATTGGTATTTAGTAACATTTTTAGGTTCCACTTTTTTTTCTGTGGTATTATTACGACATACTATTCGGCAGGTTGGTAACACAGGGTACCCGCTCTAACGTTCCCGTTACGATTCAGTTGCGATTCGGTTTAAGTTTAGTTTCCAGAAATAGTAGAATGACTTTATAGGTAACTATCGAACGGCGATGGAAATCGAACTGTTGTTGAAACACAATTGAACGTGTAACATTCCAAATTAGTGGAATCGGCCCCCTGTAATACTATCAAAGCTAGCCCGTCGACGATTTAAGTTGTTGCCTAAGACATACTCTGCTAGGTGATTTGGTTGGTTCAATCGTTGGTTTATTATTGTTATAAATGTTTCTGCGTGTGCACTATCACGTAATGGTTCTCTGCATGCGTTCAATAACGCAGCGGCTATTTTAAAATCCTTCATCATATGGGACAAGGCACGATAAAAAAAATCTTGCCGAAATAACTTGAAGTCGCGTTAAAACCAACCATTTATAACTTCGATAACCCAGCGGCATATGGTAACCGACCTAGACTATAAGCTTGCTCTGTCGTTAATTGATCTTCGTTGCATCCATCTCATAATCCTATTGCCAAACTGGTGGTTTTCTCTGTCTCTTTTCATTACTTGAAGTAGTCGCTTCAATTTCATTATCCATATACATTTCTTGCCTGTCTTCATTGTCTGACTCTGTAGTTGCATCAACAAATATATCATTAACATCTAGTTCTTTGTCTGGATCATTAATTTCATGTCCATTCGAGTCTTCATTTTCTTCTTCTGGAAAAAGTACAACTTCTATTTCATTTTTATCAACTACATCTCGTTTTTTATCTTGTTTTGTCTCATTTTCGTAGAACATTTTATCCAGAACTTTGACATCTCTACTTATCATCACCTTGTCTGATTTCGGATTAAATATGCGGTACGCTTTGTGATTTTCCGAATACCCTATAAATATACCAGCAGTCGATCTAGCTTCAAATTTTCCGTTTCGTTTTCCCTTTTTCAGAACGAACGCCTTAGTTCCGAAAATGTGGAAATGCCTCACAGATGGAACTCTATTCACCCATTTTTCAAACGGAGTCGCATTATTGATACTGCTGCAAGGACTACGGTTTGCCAAGTAGTTAGCAGTATTAACGGCTTCGGCCCAAAATACTTCATTCATATTAGCGTCAATTAACATGCATCTAACTTTATCAAGTAATGTTCTATTTTTTCTCTCTGCCAACCCATTTTGTTCTGGAGTATATGGTGCAGATAGTCTTCTTTTGATGCCATTGTCTTTTAGGTATTTGTCGAATTCATGATTTATGTATTCCGTCCCGTTGTCACTTTGTAAACAAACTATCTTTTGTTTGGTATACCTTTCTGCCTCATTTTTAAATTCTTTAAATTTTGGTAAGGCTTCATTCTTACTTTTCATTGTGTATACTCTTGTATATCTTGAATAATCATCAGTAAATGTGATGAAATATTTGGAACCCGCTTTCGATACTTGTTTCATGGGACCACATACATCTGTATGCACAATTTGTAATGTTTCATTTGTTCTTTCTTCATTTTTGGGTGCATTAAATGGTAATTTTGTTGCTTTTCCTTTGGCACACACTTCACAGTCTTTAACTGTGTCGTTTTTATTGAATTCCAATCCTTCCATATTCCTTTTATCTAGAGCTATTCGCATTTGCCCCTCATTGAGATGAGCTAGTTATCTATGCCATTGCTGCATTTTATTTGCTTCGCAGAATCTCGCTTTTTCTTGTAAGTTTTCTGTAACATAATATAAGCCGTCTTCATTTCTTTCTGCTCTTAACAGTATTTGACCATTATACTTCACAGTTGCGTTTTTCTGTTTAAATAAAACTGTTGCACCTTTTCTGTAATTTTTCCTACTGGCATTAGGTTTGTAGTTAGTGATGGTACATATAAAGCTTCGGTCAGTTGCAGATCAGGTCTTTCCTTGATGTTAAGTTTTACTGAACCACGGCCTTCAATTTGTGCTGTACAGTTCTCTGATGCTAATTTTAAGGATTTTCTCTCATCCTTATCGAGATTTTGGAATCTTTCTAATTCATATGTCATATGTGACGTGCAACCACTGTCAAGACACCACTTGTTTAGTTTTTCTTTCCTATCATTTGTATTTAGACATGTTTCTTCAGAACAACATAAATTTGAAATGTTTTTATTGCATCTTTTTGGTGCTGACTGTAGTACTTTTGACCAGCATTCATTGGCTTTATGTCCTTTCTTTTTGCATTTATAACATTCAACAATATTTGTGTTTCTTCTGCGCTGTCTACTATATAGCGCTTCTTGTTCACAATTTTGTTCACTTGTACTACCCATATTCTTTCTTGCTTTAGCTTCTTCCATAATTTTTATCTTTAAGTTTTCAGGATTTGGTAGATCATCTCTGGATTCAATAGCGATTCGAAAATTTTCAAAGGATTGAGACAAACTATAGAGCATCATAATGCTAAGTAGATCTTTATTAATTTATATATCCATATCTACTAGCTTATCGACTATGTCCATAAACTTGTTCAAGTGGTCCACTATATTATCGTATCCTTTCATTTTTCTTAAGATTAATTCCTTCAAAAGACTTGCCTTTCGTGCAGGACCCTTGCTGCAGTAAATACCCTCAAGAGTGTCCCAGACATCTTTGCTAGTTTGACAGTTCTTCACTTGTTTTAGTTCGCTCGGTGAGATGATCAAAAATAATTCTGCTATTGCCAAGACATCTTTTTCTAAATGTTTATTTAGTTCGTCACCATTCGGCTATAAGTAATTTTGATATACTTTGTAAAAATTTTATGTTGATAAAAATGGCAACTATACTAAAGACTTGTTTTTCGATCATTCACAAGCCTAGAAAATGTTTGGCTTTACCTAAAAGGAATATGTTAGCACATAATATTAATCATATTATTAACAAAAAAATTATGGATCGTTATTTAAGACTTCCTTTGCCTTGTAATAAAATATTAGCTACATACGTGTGGATTGACGGTTCCGGCATTAATTTGAGATGCAAAGATCGTGTCCTGGACTGTGTTCCATACAGCCCAGACGCTGCACCAGGGTGGTCTTTTGATGGCAGTTCCACGGGACATGTTATGGATAATATAGTGTCTTATTATATAGGAAGGAGGAACAAACCCTTTTATTTAAATAATTTTAGCATTAATAGCAAGAACACATTTTTATTTCCTTTGACACCTTTTAGATTGACAACATAGAAGTAGTTGAAGTAACAATTCTTTTTAATAAATCATAGACACTTAACAATGGTTCCTAGAATTGAAAACAAAAACCAACTTGAAGTGGCTCATTCAACGAATACGTTAACAAAAGCAGCTGTTGAGTGGTCGGGTCGCCCCGCACATTATTGCCGCCATTTTTCTTTGAAAGCGGTGCAATCCTGGTATGGTTTACGATCGGCCCAGTGCATATTAGCGGATAAAAGGCATGATAACAAAGGTATTGAATATTGTGACAAATATTTAACATTTACATGGAAGCCCATAGTTTAATTACTTTATTTATTAATGCATACGTTTGTAAAATAAGCAAAACGCAAAGGTTTTTCGTATGTTTTGTGATGAAGAACAAAAAATGCTGGATGATAAAAATATGACAATTCATTAAAATAGTATTTAATCCATATCTTTTTTCTCAAATGATATTTAATCATACTGTTTGAACAATATTTGTTCTTCAAGCATTCACCTTTCAAATGACACTAGTTTTATTAATGGCCGCTAATGGGCCAGGACGCCCATTGTTCTTTGTCTTAGGTAAAACGCTTTACTAGTAGGTATCTTTGGTAGAGGCATTGTCTGTTGCAAATCTACGGTTATATAAAGTGAATTATGGTTTTCAGCAGGTCGTTTTCTGTCAGGAATCATTGCTTCAACAGCGGCATGGTAATTTGATAGGTGCTCATCAGTTGAGCCCCCAGCATCACATGTAGAACATGTATCGCTTCTGGGGTAGCCAAATGACAAATTGAATTCCGTCACAAATATTTTATTATATGTAGCTCTTTTTATTTTAAAACGCGGAGGCAACTGCTCTTCTTGACACTTCTCTAAGTAAAGACAGTGCATTTTAGTTACATTTAATAGTGGTGACAAGTATAGTTTGTGCATATTTTTGTTACGCGAATAGTGGGATTGGTCGGCCGGAAAGCTTGGAATACGTTGCTTAATTTTCTCTTTCACGTCATCACCTAGCTTGTGAGGTATGTTACTGTGATGGCCTCGGCGATCTGGAGGTGGAGCTGCAACGCCTGTTTTAATTCGGTCTTTTATGATATCAATCTTTTTCCTCCCAATAGCATATATTATATGTATTTATAGACTAAATAAGTTTATACGTGTCTTTATATTTAAAATTATTTAATCCTAAATTATCATTACAAATTGCACTTACCACTGTTTGTCTCTGCATCAATCAAAGGTTGACGGGTAAAAAATGCCTATGGCATTAAGTCCGCCTCTGTACATTTTCGTGCTTAAAGTGTTAAATAAATAAATACAACCCATACAAACCCAACTTGCAAACTTCAGTGCCTGACGCCTTTATTTGTGATACAATATTTATACGTTGCCGATTTATGTTTTAGAGCATTCTTACGTGGTCTTGCTACTTGCTGGCTTACTATGCTGCTAAAAAGCGGAGCATTTTTACTATTAGTATCAAGAGAGTAAAAATCTTTGAGAATCGCCTCTCTTTCTTCAATGCTAAATTTGTTAGAGCAAGCTAGCCTGCATTTCTCATGACATAAAACTCCTTCTTTCACAACCTTTTTTGGCACCAAACTGTTTTTGTAAGACCTATATTCTAGTCCTCTTTCTCACGCTATTGCTGCCGCTTTTGTCTTCCAAGTTTCACATTTTCTTTGACATGTTATCCTTCGGCGGAAACACTTTACGTTTGAATTGTGTTACTCTCGTACTGGGTAGCCTTTAGATTTTTTCTTTCGTTTTCAATTTTGGCCAACTGTTCTTGCACTAAAACCTTGGACTCTTTTGCAAACATGAATTGTATTGGACGGCAATACAATGCCGAGCACGGTTTTGGATTATCCCAAATTACTTCGTTTCCAGATTGAATTTTTAGTGGAACCAATGTTGTCATAAAAATTGCTTCATCATCGCCGCTTTCCTCCCCTTCAAATTTTTGTTTATAGGTGCTTTGGCTTGAAGCACCATCGAATCCCCACTTGGATATAAGTGTCATTTTGCTTTTTATATCTTGCAATAGGCTTTTTATAATTCTGGCAGCAGTAATATCTAAAAGTGCTTGAAGAGAAACTTTGGCCATTACGTCTGTTACCGTTATTGCATCTTTTGGAGGGTAACAATCCAACTTAGCTTGTTGGATTTTGTAATATGAAGAATACAAATCTGTGATACCTTCACGAAGAGTAGATTCTCTTAAAGTCATGTACTGCCAGTTGCCACTTAGATAATTTAAGTGATAATGATAAGCCTAGTGCTTTTGCATGGGTGAAAGTATTTTTTTTCGTTTGTTTCACCCGTTGAATAATATTTTCAGCCTCTTTTGGGTTCTTAAAAAGCAGAAGGTCAATTTATTCTACTAATTAACAAGCAAAGTGAAAAACATGACATCGGAATGCGATGACATTGTGAACAGACCAAAAAATTGTATTCTGCTCATGTTAAAATTCGGTCTGTTCACGATATTGTCGCAATATCATCGCAGTCTAGTCTCATGGCAGTCAACTTTGTTCTCGTTTACGAAAAATAACATATTTTCGTGTTGGTTCAATGTATGCAGACGATAATGTGATACTTAAATTTTTTGCAACATTATTTTATGATTTTTTTAATGTATTAATTAAATTGCTTGGTTTAGTAAACACTCATAGTATTTTCATTTCCCGTTTGTTATTTTAAATCTTTGAGAACACAAAATCATTAAAATAAATAATCGGTTATAAAGCTAACTTGGAACGTAATAGTAATCGCGACGCGCATGCGCGATGCGTATTGTGGCAGACGTAGACAGTGTCTAAGGTGGCAGATGATAGAATAGATGTCAAGAGACGTCATTAGATTGAATGTCAAACTATAGGTAACTTTATATCATTTTTATTTATTATTATTATTTATTTATTTATTAAAACTTTATGCACAAGTAACAACTGTACAAAGGCGGACTTAATGCCTTGGGCATTTTCTACCAGTCTACCTTAGGGTGATGCAGAGACAATACGTAGTAGGTGCAAAAATAACTTAGAAAATATTTATAACTAAAAAAATAATAATAAGAATAAATACATATATACATACATACAACAAAAAAATAAACTAAAAACATTATGAGAGTTAACAAGAAAACCAACAACAACTTAATTCAGAGACGAATCTGCCAACTTCTTGCGTATGTGTTCTCGAACTTTCACTTTAAATGTGAACTGATTGGTTACCGTCCTGATATTCTGAGGGAGCGCATTCCAAAGGAAAACCGCCTGGACAAAGAAAGAAGACTTTATAAAACCAGAGCGATGAGAAGGACAACGAAGAAGACGATTATTTTCAGACCGAAGATTCTTGCTATGTGCAGAGCATAAATATTGACAGAGAGAGGTCAGATAAGAAGGAGAAGTGGGTTTGTGAAGGATAGCAAACAGGGTTGTCAAAGCCCTCAACGCTCTGCGCTGCCGGATGGGTAACCACTTTAAAAGCGATCGATGTGCGGATACATGATCGTACTTGCGGAGATTGAAAACGAATCGAATGCAGCTATTAAGAAGTCGGTCAAGTTTATTGAGGAGATCTGCATTCAGGTCATAGTAGCACATATCACCATAGTCAATTATGGGGAAGATTAGGGACTGTACAAGCATTGCCTTAATGTGTGATGGGAGAATATTTTTTAAGCGATAGAGCGACCGCAACGTTCCAGTGACCTTCTTGCTCACAATCGCGACCTGCTTACGCCAGTCGAGGCAAGTGTCAACATGCAAACCCAGATCCTTGACGTCAGAGCTAAACGGAATCACAGTGCCATCAAAAGTAACAGGTGGCACCGTTAAACCATGCAGCCTCCTCAAGCTATAGGGGCTCCCCACAATGATAGCCTGACACTTGCTTGGGTTAACCGCCACCCCAAAACGATCAGCGCGCTTACTCTTGATTTCAATTCCGATCTATCGACATTGGAATTTTGACGTTTCGTACTCTTGAGTTCGACGCTAGCGCCATATTGGTTTTAAATTGCGTGTCCATTTTGGGGAACTAAGTGGAATTGGGATCGGGTTGGGCGTACCTTAAAAGCTACTCTTGAGTTTATTTTGACAGCTGTGTATTGCGCGAATATTGCGTTGAGATTGTGATTTTTCCAATAACAAAAGTGTAACTTTTTAGAAGTTGTTTTGTGTTTTAAGCCGGGTTATAAGTGGTTTTCAGTAACTATTAAGTGATATATTGTGAAATATGGCACGATTAGCAGTAATATACAGTGTTTTACGTAATACCCATAAAAAACATTTGAAACAAAGACGAGATGAGCGTCGGATGATGCGTTATACGGACAAAGCGTTTTCTATGAATGAAGACGAATTTAAAGCAAACTATAGAGTGAGCAAGGATTTGTTTGAGGAATTGTATGAAAACATTAAGCCCTTTATGCCAACTCCTAAGAGAAGAAGTGAACAACCCGTTTACTAGGCGTCACAACAAACTTTCACTGATAGACACTTCTGCAGCACTCTTTACTTTAGCAGGGGTGAAGATAATGATATTGAAACAATATAAATACTTTCAACCGTGTATTGAGACTATTTTCGCTTGACAATAATTCTGACCTAGGTAAATCCACTGCGGATCTTAACATCGAGATTCAGAAACGTGACGTAACGGCACAACGCCATCTATCGGCACAAAAGTAAACAATTTTCTCAAACATTCCGCCCACCAAGGGCAAATTAACAAATTTGGCCTTCCATTACATTTTCCCGTTTAAATTCCGCCCACCATGAAACTCTAGTTACTGCTATGAAGTTAAATCCTTAAAATTAGTCACATTAAATCTTATAATTCTAAATAAACGCATCTGTTTGTCTCTAAGGGGACATTACAGGTAAGATGCAAATCTTTGAAATAGACCTTTTTATTATACCATTTTTTGTACGTATAGATACAACTCTAGTGATGTCATCGCTGCCTGGGTGTTTAGCAACCACACGACCAAGCAGCCATCGACAAGGCGGCAAGTCATCCTCTTTAACTAAAACTAACATACCGACCGATGGTTCTGGAGTTTGTTTACTCCACTTATAGCGATTTAGGAACATTACTAAATATTCCTGCGACCATCGTCGCCAAAACTGTTGCGCCATCCGTTGGGTCAGTTGCCACCGGCGAAGACTACTCAAAGTGCTAGATTCGAAGTTATACTCCGGCACTGCCACTAATGGCTCACCCACCAGAAAATGACTTGGCGTCAATGCGTCTAAGCCATCCGGATCCCCATCCATCCTCGACAGTGGTCGCGAGTTCAGGCAAGCCTCAATTTGTGTCAGAACTGTTGATAACTCCTCGTACGTAAGGGTTGAATCTCCAACTACTCGCCGAAGGTGGAATTTTATCGATTTGATTCCGGCTTCCCAAAGACCACCAAAGTTAGGCGAGTATGGAGGGATAAAATGCCACTTCGTTCCCTTAGACGCTAAACAGTCAGCGATTTCCTTTGTTAGACTAGCTTGCTCTGCCGAGAATAACTGCTTTAACTCCCTTGATGCTCCTACGAAGTTAGTGCCATTGTCTGACCAAATATCCGAACAATAGCCTCTGCGAGAGACAAATCTCCTGAATGCTGCTAAAAATCCTTGAGCAGTCATGTCACTTACAGCCTCGATGTGGACGGCTTTCGTGGCCATACAGACAAACAAACAAATGTAGCCCTTGTAAGCATGATGACCCCGACCTTTGGAAGTCCTTATATTTATAGGACCAGCATAATCAATCCCAGTACATTTAAAGGGTCTTGTAGGCGTTACCCTCGCAGCCGGTAATTGCCCCATTAACTGGTTTGATGTCGTTGCCGAATGTCTAGCACATTTAACGCACTTACGAACGTGTGATTTGACCAGTTCCTTGGCCCCCAAAATCCAGTATTTAGTCCTCAAATACGCTAACATGAGTTGAGGCCCCCCGTGCAAGGTGTTGTCATGAGCGTCTGCCACGATTAAATTGGTTAAGTTTGACTTCTTTGGTAACAACATTGGGTGTTTCTTATCTTCACTTAGTTCCGACTTCTGTAACCTACCTCCTACTCGTAATATTTTGTTTCTGTCTATGAATGGGTTTAACGATTTTAAAGGTCCTTTTAACGTAACTGAATAACCATCCTTTGAGATATTTTCTATTTCTTCTCCAAAACCTTCTGCTTGACACTGTTGGATACAAACACGTAACGCTTCCGCTAATTCTTGCGCTGACAACCCTGTTTTTTCACCTTGATCCTTCTTTCGTTTTATCCACATACGTCTGCAGTACGCTACCACTCTTATTAATTTCGTTAAGTTTGAAAACCGATCAAATAAGTTTATTTCTGTGCCCGAGAAGTGCACCCTTTTTATAGCTTCTAAGTCTGTATCTATGTCTTTAGGTTTGTTATAATCTATATTTTCTGAATATAAAAAGGTAGGACCATTAAACCATGTCGTTTGTTTCCTGAGATCAGACGGGTTGAGTCCTCTTGACGCAGAATCAGCCGGATTTACGCCAGACCGCACATGAGACCACTGCTGTGCGTCTAAGGTGGTTAAAATCTCAGATACCCTATTTGCCACAAATGTTTGCCACCGATTTGGGTGACTATTAAGCCAGGCAAGCACGACGGTGGAGTCACACCAGGCATGAATGTTCTCCTTCGGAATACTCATGGTGTGAGCTACCTCAACCAATAACCTACTCAGAAGAACTGCTCCACAGAGCTCCAAACGTGGAATCGATATTTGCTTTATTGGTGCTACTTTTGTTTTTGATGTTACCAAGTTTACAGACACGTGGCCCTGATCGTCGATGGACCGAAGATAAATCACGGCTGCATAAGCCATTTTGGATGCGTCGCTAAATCCATGTAATTCAACGAGTGTGTTATTACGTTTTGTATTGATCCAGCGAGGTATTTGCAACTCCGACAACTGGCACAGTTCATCACGGTAAGTAATCCACTCATTTAATATTGTTTCGGGAACTTCATCATCCCAGCCTATACCTGATAACCACAGCTTTTGTATGATTATTTTTGCAACTATAACACTTGGAGAAACCCATCCAAGTGGATCAAATAAACGTGATATGTCCGATATAATAATTCTTTTTGTTACAGGCTTCTTCGTCGGTAAGAGTGTCACTGTGTAGCGGAACGCATCTCCTGTTCGATCCCAGGTAAGTCCCAATAATTTCATAACTTCATCTATTTTAATTTTCCTTCCTTCTTCTGTAGTATTTGTATCTTTAGTTTTCAAACTTTTCAACAGCTCCTCACTATTGCTTGACCACTTTTGCAACGAAAACCCTCCTTTTTCTACTAAGTGATTCATTTCAGAATACAGTTTGACTCCTTCCTCAACGCTTTCAACGCCCGTAAGCAGATCATCCATGTAAAAGTCTTCTTTAACCTTTACAGCAGCTGTAGGGTATTTCTCCTTCTCGTCTATGGCTACCTGTTGAAGCACCTTAACAGCAAGATATGGGGCACATGCTGTACCAAAAGTAACCCGCAATAAACGATATTCTTGAGTTTGATTATCTGCAGTTCCTTTCCACAGAATTCTCTGAAAGTCCACGTCGTGTTCATCAACCTTGATTTGACGGTACATTTTTACTATGTCCGCAGATAAACATATTGGATATGTTCTCCATTTCATTAAAATATGTCTTAGCGTTGGCTGTAAAGTAGGGCCTATCATCAACAGATCATTTAGTGAAACGCCGTCTTCACCTTTACAGGAAGCGTCGAATACTATTCTCACTTTTGTGGTGTCCTTATCCTCCCGAACAACCGCAAAATGAGGTAGGTAAATTCCTTTACGGTTATTTATTTCTTTTTCAGGTATTATCTCCATATGACCCAGCAGTAAGTATTCTTCCAATACCTCTTGATAATTCGTTTCCATGTTTGTATTTTTACTTAACTTTGTGACTAATGAAGACAATCTTTTTTCAGCTATCCTTTTAGAGTTTTTTACTATAGGTGTTGCATCTTGGCTTTTAAATGGCAACCGTACTATATAGCGCCCGTCACTGTCTCTTCGCGTTGTTGTAGCGAAGAAACGTTCGCACTGTTTTTCTTCCTCGGATAATATGGTGGGACTGTTCATCATATTGTCCTCTAGTTCCCAGAAGCGTTTCATGAGGTCTGTTTCCTCCACATGCGAATGCATAACTAAAACATTATCATGTGGTTGGTGTGATTTTTCCACCACACCCGATAAAACCCAACCCAATGAAGTCGCTTGCGCCACGAGATTACCCTGAGGTCCCTTCTTAACTCCTTCCTGGATAATTTGCCCATAAATTTCTGCCCCCAGCAACATGTCAATTTTGTTTGGTGTGTGATAATGCGGATCCGCTAACGGGAAATCACAAACCCACCCCACAGGTACAAGTTGCTTGCCAGGCAGAAAAGTGGTTATGCTCTTTAGTATGTATGCGGCAACCTTAAGCTGAACGTTGGGGTTGTGTATGGACTTCAGAGTAACTTCCACCATAAATTTTGATATAATTTTATTGTTACCTTCCAATCCCGAAATTTGTCCCCTTATTGGCGTCCTTTTCAGCCCTAAATACTGTGCCGTGGCCTCGGTTACAAATGAGGCTTGGGACCCTTGATCTAGCAACGCCCTTATTGTGTGATAACTACCGTTGTTGGCTGTGGCGTTAACTAGAACCGTGGCCAACAAAACTTGGTTTGTCCTATGTAATTGGTTAGCCGAGAAGAACGTGGCCACTGTGTCCGAATTAGAAGATCCGGATGATTTAGCACTTTGCGCCGCGTCTCTCTCATTCTCGTTTTAGATACATTACTATTTTTATGATCGGAACTGTCATCGGTATGAACTGGACCCGCGGCATGAAGCAAAGAATGATGTTTGCGTTTGCAAACACGACATACATTTGAACTCAGACACTGCTTAGCCGAGTGGTTGTTCCCTAAACAGTTAAAACATAAACTGTTTTGTCTGATGAACTCCCGTTTGGTATTTACATCCATTTTTATAAAACTCTTACAATTTATAATTTTATGGTTTTCCTTACAGCATTTACATTCTAATACAGAATCAGTCGCCGCGTGGAAGGCTTTTGGCGTCTCTGTGTTTTTTCCTCTACCCGCATTAGAGCCAGCGGTCAAGAATTCAAAAGCGCGATATCGGCTGGTCAAGAAACTTTTAAATTGCTCAAAGGTTGGAATCTCATTGCTGCACGATTTTTCACTAGTGACGTTTAATTCCCACTGTTTTCGGGATTCTGGATCCAACTTCAAAGAGATTATATGTACAACGATGAGGTCCCAATTACCGACATCGATACCAAGATTAGCTAGAGCATTTAAACAATCGGAAGTGGTATCAATTAATTCTTTTAGACTAACAGCTGATTCGTTATTCATATTCTTCTGACTAAGTAACCTTTTTAGTATATAATGTGACAAGTATCTCTTATTATTGTATCGCTCGTTAAGTTGTTCCCAGCACCGTTCATAATTGGACTCTGATATAGGAATGTGTCTAAGTAGTTGTTCCGCTTCCCCAGATAAATACCCTTTTAAATATTGCATCCGCTGTACGTTATCTATAGACTTATTATGGTGAATGAGCGATACGAACAAATCTCGAAAGGTTACCCACTCAGTGTATTTCCCGGAAAATGTTGGAATAACAATTTTTGGTAATTTAACTTGACACTGTTTTACATTGCTCTGTAAATGTTTAGGATATTCTGTTTGGCTTTCCTCTTTTACTTCAAATGACTCTAAAATAGTCTCTAACTCAGTTTTATATTGAATGTAAATTTCTTCAGTCTGATCATAACTATCTTGTTTAACATAGATACATGCTTTTAATTCCTGAGGATCATATGCTTCGTATAATTGACTATGACCCTCTGTTAATTGTTGCCACAATTTATCTAAGTTTTCCAATCTTACTTTAACATATGGACGTGTTATTCGATCTTTAGGAGATTTCTTAAAGTTACTATAAGCTTTGATTATTCTTGAACAATTGTCTTCTAATTTATTACTTAACGAGTCCATAATTATATTTTAATTAAAGCCAGGGGTAATATAAATATAACCGCACACAAGTTGAAACGAGAAAATTATAACTAAAATAAGACTAACACAGAATTATCAAATTTGAGACCAACAATTTAAGTTTAAAATTGCAAGTCTTTAAAACATACAATTTTTGACAAATTTGGGCATAGATTCGACGTCTAAAACAATTTTTCTTAAAATTAAACTATGTCTAAAACACTGCAAAATACTCTAAGTTAAAGTTTATATTCCGTTCTAAGTTCTGATCTTCAAAGCAATAAGGTTCAAATTATAGTTAATTTCCACTGTTAAACTTCCAAATATGTCGTTCACAAATTGCACCAAGTTATTATTGAAAGGTCACTCACGGTTTTATCTTCGTTTGATACCACCTGATGAGTCGTTCACTGATTCCTTGGTAGATTGACGTTGCGTGATTGCGTCACGCTCGTCCCACTCCTCCTCCAGGTAACGGAGGTCGCCCTGCTGCCGATTCCTGACGATGCAGATGTCGTTCACCCGGCACCGTCTGCAGTAGCTCGCTTCTCGCGCTGCTGCTGCTGCTGCTGCTGCTGCTGCTCCCAGAGTTGCTGCTGATTGTCACCGCCGCACTGATGCTGATGCCACTAGCACCTCACTGATGCTATGAGCTTGGTCAGTTATCGCAAGCGATCCACTTGCCTGGCCAAGGTTGATACCCAAAAACACACGGCTCCGTCTCGAAGGACCATATGAACAACCCGTTTACTAGGCGTCACAACAAACTTTCACTGATAGACACTTCTGCAGCACTCTTTACTTTAGCAGGGGTGAAGATAATGATATTGAAACAATATAAATACTTTCAACCGTGTATTGAGACTATTTTCGCTTGACAATAATTCTGACCTAGGTAAATCCACTGCGGATCTTAACATCGAGATTCAGAAACGTGACGTAACGGCACAACGCCATCTATCGGCACAAAAGTAAACAATTTTCTCAAACAAGAAGTGATATATCACCAAAATATAAGGTACCTATGTTGTCTTTAATAAATGACTGTTAACAATGATACTATGACTTGTTTCGAAGATCAATAGTTTAATACTTGTATAATTCTTGCAGGTTTTAGTGGCATTGTCCTTTTATGCTACCGGGAGTTACCAAAAACTAGTTGGAGGCACCTATGGGACCCTAATGTCGCAGCAATCTGTTTCTCGTACTATTAGAGATGTAACGGCAGCTCTTAACCATCCAATAGTACTAAGTAAATGGATTAAGTTTCCTCAAACTCGTCAAGAAAGAGATGCTTTAAAAAGGAGGTACCTAATGCTAATGACAAATACCTAATAATTTGTATGAAATTATTTAAGTTATCTAAAATGGCTTGTTTTTATAGTGCTTATAGTAACCATATCCTATGCCTTTTGTTACAGGTTTTTTGAAAAATTCCACATACCATCTGTTATAGGATGTATTGATGGCACTCATGTAGCCATAATTAGACCTATAGAAAATGAAGAGAGATTTTTTAATCGCAAACATTTCCATTCAAGAAATGTCCTAATTGTAAGTCAATACTTTTGAATAATATTTAATTGTAATTCACTTCATAACAAATTAGTTAAATTGTCCTTGTTTTATATATTTTCAGATAAGTGATGCAGATTTAAGAATTCTGTCAGTAGATGCTTCATTTGGAGGAGCATCACATGATAGTTTTGTCTGGAATCAGCATCCTGTGAAACAACATTTAATAGATTTGAACCATAATGGTGAAAATGTGTTTTTGCTAGGCAAGTAAATGATGTAAATAAGTAGTCAGCAGAAACTTGTGTTTTTTGATTGTGCATATATTTTAATTAGTTTTACTTTTCAGGTGATTCTGGATATGCTCAGAGGGAGTATATGATGACACCTATAGTAGATGCTCCTGAAGGCTCCCCAGAACAATATTATACCAAGTTGCACTGCTCTGCACGAAATACAGTGGAACGTACCATTGGTGTACTTAAAAACAGATGGCGGTGCTTACTCAGGCATAGGGTGCTACATTATCATCCTGATGTGGCAGCTAAAATAATTAATGCATGTTGTGTCTTACACAACATGTGTATCCATAGAGTAGGTGTTGATCTTGTGGAGAATACAGCAGAGTATGGATATGATTATCCAGCTGTCACTTCTCAAGAATCAACTAGCAGCACAGCTGCTGAACTAAGACGAGGCATCGAAAAGCGAAATGTTTTAGTTCAGCAGTTGTGGGCGAGTAGAAGGTAGATAAAAAGGTTTGGTAAGTTTTAGATAGGATTTTTTTAAATTTAAATTTTGTTATTCATTGAAACATCTTACTTTTTATTTGATAATATATTTCATGCTATTTTTGTGACATTGTATTTCTACAGTATGTTTAAAAATTATTTAATGACTAAATGTTATATTGCTTCCTAAGTGTAATAGGAAACGATATAAAATTAGGGTTTAAAGACCCCTACTTCCTACCTACACATTTCTTGATAACTTGAGAACAGAATAAATTTTTTTTTTACTTGAATTGTAATTTTATTTACATAAAAAACTATAACAAAATTAACAATAAAAATTAAATAGAAAAATATTTAGAAGCGCAACGCTTAATCAATATCCGAAAACCTTAGCAATAAATAAAGGTTTGACATTATTGGCTAATGCATTTTGATGAATAAATATTATGCAGCTAAAAAATGGCAAATTTGTCAAGGATTTGGCATTTTTGCAGCTACATCCAAAATTGCATTAGCAATAGACGTCAAAGCACTTGCGATATTGCCAATGTGTTCGGACAATTGAGCAAATGCTTGCGCTGTAATTAATTCCGCTTCAACCCGCCGCGCTTCGATACTCGCGAACTGTTCCATATTTGCATCCAACGGCCTCTGTATCAAAGAGCGGCGCCGGCGGGGCCGTGGTGGTATGGTAACCTGAAGAGGCGTGGGAGACGTAGGTACTGAAATATAATAATGTAAAATCAGCATTTGACCGAACAAATTTCAAACTTCTGAGTTGTTACAAAAAGCAAGTCAATAAAAAATAATACTGAAGTTTTTTCTTGCTATAGCCGCAACTGTGATTAGTACCAAAACACTTCAAGTGTTACACACTTATGTTGGGTTGTGTGACATATTTAGGTAGGTACTCAAAATGTTTAAACATTCCTAAACAAATTCGAATAAAGACTTACTTGTGGATGATGCTGGTATTGCGTCATTGAGTGACGTGCCAGGAATAGGGGATATTTGATTGGTATGCAAAGAATGCATTTCTGTGTCTTCTTGCACTGGTATAATGCATGAATCCCCTATCACAACTGGTGATTCGGTAGGTCTAGTCTAAAACAATGAAATGATTATTATTACTTATTAAATAAATAAAATATTTTGTGTAAAATAAATATTGTAGGTATGATAAAATTGTAAACATTAAAATATATTACTGATTGAGGAAATGGATTGACTGTCCATCTTGAGTCTCCAGTCGCAAACTCTTGTCCACCCAGCACCGCCACCAATCTATTATCTAAGGCAGACAATGCTGGCAAGTTGTCTGCTGTCCCACCACCAGTGCGCCTCATTGAAGCTGAGAGTTGTGCGCAGTGCTTTTTTATAGTACATTTCTTCTCAGCCCAATACTAAAAATATGCATTAATTTGAATGAAATTGCTCTTTAAAATGATTCTTAATACCTACTTCATTATTTTGAATCTTACCTTAGCCCAGCCTTGACCATTTTTATATGCTCCTCCGAGGGAATTTAAAGTTGTTGACAAATTTGCCCATTTCCTCTTTGTTTCAAATTTGCCTTGAGTGGTCCGAAGCAAACCTTTAGCTATGCCCGGGTTTTGCTCCAAAAATTCCACCAAACCTTCTAATTGGGCATAGCTAGGACGAGACATTGTAACTGAAATTGGAAAACTTTTATTATATACTACATAATATAATTAAGCATATAAATAAATAGACCAAGAAAATAACTGCACTGACAAAACAAAAAGATTTCACTAATAAAGAGAAAAATAAAGTAAAACATTAGTGTACATATAGTTAGTATGATTGTATATTTACTTACCACTTGTATAAAACTTTATTATTAGTTATGTAACTTAACGGATAATAATTATTTCTTACTATTATGGAACCAAACGCGAACAATATCTTTAAGTAATGTTCGAAACAAACTTGCATTTCGATTTCACTTCTAAAACCACTTGACTTTATTTTTGAAATTGGAGAACTTGTACGCCGTCTTCTGTGTTGAGTAGTGTAGGCAACGATCCTACCGCATGAAGCCAAAGTCATGGTCAACTTTATGATTTAAATCAATTTCGTACGCCCAAATGCGTTTAATACGTTACAATTATTCAATTAAACAACTATTTATATCATATTTATTTTTTAGCCTTGTTTTAAAGAGGATAAAGCATTTTAAAGCCGTCTTACTGGTTTATCGTAATGAGTTGAACAACACTATTGCGGCTCGTAACGTAGCTAACTTCACGTGTAACAAAACAATCGCGGGACAATCCCAATTTCAATCCAATGTTGACAATATTGTATTCAAGAGTACCGAATCACGTGACTGCAAAATTAACATTGGAATCGTATTGGCTTTAGATTGGAATTGAAATTAGTTTGAAGAGTAAGGCCCCAGACCAGTTTTTGACAACACGTAAATCCCGATTTAGATCCTCGACCGCACGGGTTAAGCTGTCAACACCTGCCTGACAGTAAAGCTGTAAGTCATCAGCGTAGAGATGATACGCACACTGAAGCAGGGAAGTTATGAGATCTATAAAGATAGAGAACAGAAGTGGAGATAAAATGCCGCCTTGTGGGACGCCAGTTTCCAGATCGCACCAGCTGGAGTTAGAGTCACCAGCAAGAACTGATTGCTGACGCCCCTGAAGATAGGAAGAAAACCATTCCAAACACTCGGGAGAGACCATGCGATAGGAGAGGATGGATAAAAGGACTTCATGACTGACGGTATTAAAAGCATTTGAAAAATCGATCAACACTAGAACCGTAACTTTAGTGTCTTCCATTCCTCGCCTTATATCGTCAGTCACTTTGAGGAGAGCAGAAACGGTACTGTGCCCGGGTCTGAACCCAGATTGGAGCGGACTGATGAGAGAGTTTTTGTGAATGAAGTTGGAGAATTGTTTATGTACACAGGCCTCAAGTACTTTGGACAAAAAGGGAAGGATGGAAATTGGACGAAAGTGACTAAGAAGAGTGGGATTAGGGATTTTTGGTAGTGGTCGAACATGGGCTTTCCGCCACAGGGAAGGGAAAACACCGGAGAAAAGGGAGAAGTTAACTATATGGGAAATTGCAGGAAGGAGCTGATCAACCACTGTCACGATCATGTGTCGACTGATGTTATCACAACCAACGGCTTTGGATTTGATGGATAGGATAATCTTTTTGATCTCTCCCGGGTCGACTGGGCTGAAAGTGAAGGGGGTAATATTGGGTCGCGTCAGACCAGCAAGGTAGTCAAGAGTTTGACATTTGGTTGGATTATCAAGGGTGGGAATAGTAGAGAAATGACGATTTAGATCGTCCAAACCAAATGTGCTAGGAAGGTCTGAATGTCGCGACTTGCCGATACCTAGAGTTCCAAGGAATTTCCAGATATCAGCAGGAGAAGAAGAAGTGATGTTACTAAGAATGTGGCGGCGTTTAGCGTTGCGTATCATCTGATTACAACGATTGCGAGCAGTTTTGAAGAGGCTCCAATTATCATCTGACCGATCCTTTTTAAACTTCCGAAACGCGCGGTCCCTTCGCCGCATCGCCATCCGAACTCCCACATTCATCCATGGCGCAGGTGGCCGCTTTAGCTTGACTCTCCTGATAGGAGCGTGGGTGTCGTACAGCTTAACTATAATATTGTTGAAACACGCTACTTTATCGTCAACTGTAGCGGCTTCCTCCATGTCTGTCCAGTCAACAATAGAAGCATCTTGAGTAAGCTTTTCACAATTCATCCTCGCAAAGGCACGCCTGTACTGGAATGTAGGTTTGGGTTTAGAGGCTTTAAGGACATAAGACAGGAAAATAAGGTCGTGATGGGAAAAACCAGGAGCGTCAAGTTGACCATGTGAGGAGACTAGGGTAGGATTTGAGGTGAGGATCAAGTCGAGCCAAGTATCATCACCGGCAGCGTTATGATGAGTTGGTTGGAGAGGCAACAGATGCAGACTAGCTGACTCGACCAGGTGTAGAAGTTTACGGGATCGATGGGAGTTGTGGGCAAGGAGATTGGTGTTGAAATCCCCCATGACTATGTGATGTGCATACTCCGAACCTAAAGATTCTAAGACCGATTCGAATTCGGTGAAGTAATCAAGTGAGGGGGGACAATACACAACGCCAAGAACGGTTTTAGCTCCTTTGACACAGACCTCAAGAAAAAGAAACTCAGCCGAAGCATTACAGGAAGAAGTAAAAAGAACTTTAAAAGGAAGATCAGCACGGAGATATATAGCTACACCACCCCCTCTCCTACCTACTCGGTCATTCCGCAACAGAACGAACCCTGGGAGAGAGTAGGAGGTGGATAAAAGTTCAGGTTTTAGCCAAGTTTCAGAAATCAGGACGGCATGGACGTTGTTGTTCGTGAAAGTTTCACACAACTCATTGTAGTGGCTTGGAATGCTTTGAGCATTTATATGACAGACGTTGAACAGCCGGCCAAGATTTTGGCTGAAACCTAGACGTAAAAGTTCACCAAGGGTTTCTGTAACAGAACAAAAGCTATCATCACCAGAAGAGGCAGTAGATTCATTGGCAGAGAAAAAAGATTCGTTATCAGATGTTGTCATGGACACACATATATATAAATATATACAATAAAAACAGATATAAATACAAAAAAAATATTCTAATAAACTAAAAAGAGACCTACACGAAATACTGGTAGGACGTTTGCATCTCTGCACCACCCGCCAGCTAACATCATCATTAAAGACAGTGAATAGGTACAATAAGAAATAAAATCAAGAAACGTTACAAAGTAGTAGTGACACACACGCAAAACGCAAATTTTTATCATTCCGAACGCACCCTTCAAGCCTTCAAGACATTACATTTTCCTTGAACGTATCCAAACCTTCATTGGGATCTGTGAATTTGATTGACATGATGTTGTTGACATTGACATTACTTGTCACTTGACAAGTTGACATTACAAAACAAAAAAAATTGCAAAGGTGAATCAAAAAACAAAAAGTGAACAAATATAAATCCGGTTGAGGGTAAATTACGCTGAAGTATGCGTTACTTGACTTATTGTATAATTATTTACAACTGAGAGATTTGCGAGGAGGAATAGAACAGAAACAACTACTTTACTAATATGCAAATGAGACAAAATTAAACCGGGCTAAGGTTATCAATAGCAAAAATGGAAGATAGCAAACTTTAAGGTAAGGAAATCTTAATTAGATAATGGGTATCTAATGCGTAAAAATTATGCTGTATAAACATCGAGGACTGATACTAACTCGTCTTGTTTTTCAGGCTATCTCCAGACGTTTGAACCCGGGGATACTTCACCAGCAGCGGACTCAGTTCTTCAAAAGTTGTCACCTTATGTTTGCTTCCATCGGGGGCTTTAACAACGATGACACCGTCCTGTGTCCAACACGACCGCATAGTGAAGTGAAGCCGTGCCTTCCCAAAGATGGATTGTCGGGTCTTAGTCAAAAACTCCTTGACAGAGATGGATGACCCCTTCAGTCCTGTCTTCGCTCTCCAGACCGCAGACCTGTCGTCATAGCTCGAGAACTTGACTAGGATGGGCCTATGGTGATCCTTTTTGGCTAGGCCAAGTCTGTGGCAGACCTTTATGGAGGATGCAGTGATAGTATTCAGAGACAGCTTTTTACTTATCACCTCCAGAATCACTGAGCTGCTGACTTCCCCTTCAACCTCAGCTATGCCCTGGAAAATGAGTGCCTTCCGCCGGTGCCTGGTCTCCAACCCGTCGACCTGTCTAGCACACTCGCTGATCTGTCTTCTAAGCAGACTCAGCATGTTGAAGATCAGCTCCCTAAAGGTGCGAAACTCCTCGGCTACCCTCGCCACGGTGTCCTTGGCAGGTCCTGCACACTGTATCTGCGCTTCCAACTCGCTCATCTTCCGGTTAAAGCTATCTTCCAGGGTCTTCTGTGCAGATATTATCTCGTCAAATTGCGACATTCTAGCAGAAATTGTCCACTTGTGTTCAGTGAAGTGAAAATAGTGAAGTGATGAGCTGGCAGGTGGTGTAAAATTATTGCTTGAGTCACATAAAAGTGCTGCAAACGTGAGTACCCGTAGTGTATAGCTGCACATTAGCGGAAATTTCATCCATAAACAAGCTATATTACAGTCAAAGGCTCTTATGTAGCTGTATAATCGGATAAGACGATTCTTGAGACTGTATTAGGGGTGATTTCTACGCTGTTAAACAGCACAGCTGACTAATAGCTGTATAATGGAGAAAAAAACAACAAAATGCATTTTAGTAAAATTTGAAAGAACTATTGTTCAGCCTTTGGCTACGTATAATGCTACTAGCTGGTTAAGAAGACCAAAGCTTGTAAACGGGTGCTTAACGCGATTAAGTCACACTCCTTCTAAGCTGTGAGCTGTATTAAAGAATAAAATTTTGCCATTGGCTTTTTTATGGTGTACACTAATTCTATTATAATGCCACTTCAATGAGCTTAACAGTAGCCGGCTAAAAGCATTTAATAACTGCAGGAGCTGTAAATTAGTGTAGCCTTACTTCACTTTAATTCCAAACGCTTTTAGTATAAATATTAGCTATTGTATAGCCTCTAGAACTATTGAAGAGTAAACATAGGTTAGTAGTGCTAATAAAATAACGTCAATTTTGTCATAACCTCGCAATACGACTTAATTATCGTACGAGAATAAAATAATATTCAAAATGAATGCGATCAAACCGTGGAAAAAAAGGAAAAGAACTGGTGCAGTTAAAAATAAACTTTCAAAGGAGTATAATAAGCAAAGGAGCAAGGATAATGAAATTCTCCCTCAATTATCTAGCTGCGGTCAAGTGCCGGTGTCGGTTAAAAATGAGGGTTCCGTACACTTAGATTTTGATACCGATCATAGTTCCGTACAATTCATGGATTCAGTCAGTGACCTTTCTAAAGAAATTATTGAAAGCAGCAATAGTGAATGTTTTGAATCAAACCAGACCTATGAAGATGAGGGAGAAAATATTTACATGAAAAACATTCTATTTAAAGAAAATATAAAAGAATGGGCAATAAAGAGAAATATTGCTCAAGATGCACTGAAGGAATTAGTAACAATTGTGAATACTAGATTTCCAGATACTTTACCAAAAGATCCGAGAACGATTCTACATACAGCTAGAAAAATTACTATAAAATTAATCGAATCTGGTGGTGAATACTGGCACAATGGACTAATCAATCCGCTAACTATAGTTTTGAACAACTGGCTAGACGTTTTAGAAAATATTAATAGCGTTAGTTTGAACATAAACATTGATGGCTTACCTATATATAAAAGTTCGAAATATGAGTTTTGGCCGATTTTATGTAACGTTTTTGAAATACCTAGTGCCCAACCATTTATCATTGGTGTTTATTATGGTGTCGGAAAACCAAAGAATCTTGATATTTATCTAGATGATTTTGTAGTAGAAATGAAACAGTTAATGAATGATGGAATCCTTCTATCAACCAGCAAGATTATAACAGTCAAGATTAGATGTTTTATCTGCGATTCACCCGCAAGGGCTTTTATAAAAGGTATGTACGATTTCATGCCCCCAGCACCACGTCTTTATAAATTTTAATACCTATTGTTTGGCCGTTAAAAAACAATAAAGTCGTGTCAGTGGCGCTAAAAAGTTTTTCTAATTTTATGTTTTCACACTTTTCAGTGGTCTGCAATTTTAATGGCAAACATGGATGCTTAAAATGCGTTACTGAGGGAGAGTACTCGCATAAATCTCACACTGTAGTATTTCCGAGACTGAAATGCTCTGAAAGGACAGATGATGGATTTCGCAGGAAGCTGTATGGACAGCATCACAAATCCGATTCACCTTTGCTACAGCTTCCAATAGATATGGTGAATGATATTCCAGTGGCCGATTCCTTACACCTAATAGATTTAGGTGTCATGAAGAGATTACTAATAGGATGGAGGGATGGCAAATTTGGCAAATATGTAACAAAATGGTCTGCTAAAGACATAGATATTGTCAACACTTTCTTAGGAAATTGTAAATTACCTTTAGAGATACACAGATGTGTGAGGGATTTAGGATGTCTTGCACACTGGAAAGCGTCGGAATACAGGTCTTTTTTCTTTTATTTGAGCCTTATAGTTCTTCCAGACGTATTAGCACCAAATGCTTTTTTGCACTTTTTATTTTTATATTGTGCCATCACAATTTGTTCAATTGAAAAATATAAACACTTGTTGCCGTTGTCAAAAGAGCTGCTTCTATACTTTGTAGAGCATTATAAGGACTTCTATGGTTCCGATTACGTGACCAGCAATGTACATAATCTGCTACATGTCACAAGTGAGGTTCAAAGACTTGGACCACTTTCAACATTCAATGCCTATCCTTTTGAAAATAAATTACATTTAATTAAAAGGATGTTGCGAACTGGTAACAAACCACTCTCGCAAGTAGCAAAAAGACTCAGTGAATGTTTAGTCTCTAACCACAAAGACTTAAAAAAAAAGTGAGGTGCCATTCATTACTAAGAATAATAACAATGTCACCAAAATACATTTTCAAGATTTTATACTTTCAGCAAAATGCAAAGATAAATATTTTATGACAAATTACCATGAAATAATTGAAGTACATTCAATCGATAAAGAAAAAATTTATGGCTACAAAATAATCGACTTCACAAAAGTTTTTGAGTACCCTGTGATGTCATCAATTTTTGATATATATAAAGCTAAACTACCCAGCGCAGACCGTATTAGAACAACAATATCCCCACGACATGTGAAATTCAAATATGTATGTATTAAGCAGAAAAAAGAGTTATATTTCATACCACTTTTACATACACTTTAAATAATAAATATTATACTGGTAAGAGATTTTATATTAATACTGCTGCGTAAGGAATAGTCAATGAAAATAAAAGTAATTACATACATTTACTGCGTTTTATTTTATTTATCACAGACTCCAGATTTGGCTTTGATAATTCTTTAAGCTAAACCAGCATCACTCCAGCACTGGTATAAATAACCAACTAATCTTAAATTTGTATGTAAATTAAACACAAATCACATTCATGAGATAATTCAAGTCAAGAGTAATTATAAGCACTAAAAATAACAGCAACTTATCTGCATAAACATTTCTGAGCAAATCAGTCACGAGATAACGTTATTATAGTAAAAATAACAGTCACTAACCAACTAAAAAATAAACATATCTGAGTAAAATCAGTCACGAGGTAACGTTATTATAGTAAAAATAACAGTCACTAAACAACTAAAAAATTTAACAATTCTGAGCAAAATCAGTCACAAGATAACGTTATTATAGTTAAAATAACAGTCACTAACCAACTAAAAAATAAACAAATCTGAGTAAAATCAGTCACGAGATAACGTTATTATAGTAAAACTAACAGTCACCAACCAACTAAAAAATTAAACAATTCTGAGCAAAATCAGTCACGCGATAACGTTATTATACTAAAACTAACAAGAAAAACGAAAAACAATATTCAACAAAGTGATTCCTCTTCCTTAAAATGTTCTATTTCTTGATTATTTTTATTGTCTTTTTCAAAAGATGTACTTGGCATTAAATAAATTTCGTCACCAATTTCATTTTCAGTTTCCGTTACGTTACTGGTTTTTGCCTCGTTTTCAGTTATTACTACCGTTGTATTTTTTTGTCGTTTTTTATTTTTTATCGAGTCTTCACGATTGCGTTTAGTGGACGCTCTTAAGTTTTTTATTTCTAATCTCTTGTTAGAATTTTTTAAGACGGTCTTGAAAAAATTTTCATTTTGATCATTTGTGTAGCTGGAATCCCAATTTCTAATCAAACAAAAGAAGAAATTCAGGATGTTTTTATATCCTTTAAATGCTATTTTCACCGCTTGGCCTTTACTGCCACCTGACCACGAACATTGGCAAAGAAATTCTCTAGCAAAAATGATGTCCAGCATTTTATAGGCGCAATTGATACCGCTGCCTTCCGATTTGCTACACAAAAGTGAGTACTGTAGATGCAGCTTTTGCTTTTGAGTTTTATCAAATAAGGTATTTTCTAATTTATTTAATTCTTCGGCATTTGATACAGGCTTTATCATAAAAGCTTCTAGTTCAATAGAGCTTGCTTCACCAAGTTTAACTGTTGGCAAATTTTGATTGCTTAGTCTTGTAAAACTGTCATCTATAAGAATCTTCATCTTCTTCCACACGTTCCTGCTGCTGAAGTGTCTAAAAGTAAAGGCATCAAATTAGGTAAAGTGATATAAATTAATGAGAGAAAGTACAGGTTTCGTCGCATCCCATCGCCTGCCTGTGGTATTACTTCGTTTTTGCTCAGATTTCTTTCTAACTTTTTTCTGATTGCTCGACTCCTAAGAGTTGTAGCGTGATATTACATAGCCTATAACCTTCCTCAAGAATTGGGCTATCCAATGCAAAAATATTTTTTCATATCCGACGGTAAGTTCCTCCTACATACAAACTTACAAACAAACAAAAAAACAAATTGTACATATTTATAATATTGGTATAGATCGTAAAGAAGTATAGATAAAATCATACTTACTAGACTAGCTGCCATAGCGTTGTAGTTAATGATATTGTCTAATTTATTTATTTCTCCATCATCCGGGTAATCTGACGTATCACTATGGTTCAACATGACACTCAATTCTTTTTCTGCATTGTTATACGTTGCAATGGATGACCGTTTCACTACGCATTGCATTTTTGTCCAATCTGTATGAGGCTTGGAATATTCCATTTTATTCAATTTCGAACTGAAATTTTTAATAGGCCATCTCAACCATCCATCTTTTTCCCACTCACTTGGTATGATCGATAATTTTTCTTTCCCTCTTTCTATTGTCTTTACTATTTTAAACGGCATTTCTATTTTCTGAAAACAATAATAATTATTAGCAATAACATTAGCATCTTTACGACACAAGTAAAAGATCAACAATACGCGGATTTAGTATTTGTGCCATTACGTAAAACACTCTTTAGTATTAAAATATTCACACCTAATACAGGTACTATCACAAAAATATGAACACTATTATTAATTGATAACTAATTTATTCACTTCGTCGCAGAAGTCGTACGCGCTTGTGAGATCGATCACGCTACGAACATCAGCTGTCAGATGATAATGACATTGACGTATGGTAACGTTCCATTTTTAACAATATTTTATCAAACGTAAATAATTATTTTATGAATAGATAAAGATTTGTTCATTATTGTATTATGATGTTATTATTATGTTAGAAGTTGTTTGGTGATGGAAGATGTATGACATCTCTGATTAGCCTAAAATGGCAGAATGGGCGGCAATGCCAGAAATGGTTTTCTATCAAGATTAGAGATCCCTAAGACGCTGTTGTATACTCTCACTTTACTCTATTAACCAGTCGTTAGAATAACTGAAAACCACACGTACAGTTTTCAGCTGACTAATAGACTTAATTATCGCCATTGAACAGAAAAGAGAGGGTCAACGGAATTTAGTTAGAATTATTGCTGGATAACAAATTAAATGTTAACAAGCCGATTACAATAAAAAAGCCATTGATATCTGTAAACTTTTCATGATATTTGAGAGCTATTAAAATAAAAACACATTATGTCATTGTTACAAATAGATATTAATGCTCATTAAATGGAAAAATGAGAATAAAAGTCCATGAATTATTCTTACACCGTATTTACTTTGTGTAATTTTTTAGTAAAACTATATTATTTCGATGGCGCGTGTAATATTTGATAATATTACCTGTATATATTAACAGTAAAGTGGCACCCGCAGTACAATTTACCAATTGACATACAAAACAAACGTGAAAATTACTTACCTTAAATTAGAAATTATTATTTGTTCACAGAAATTGTAGATGACGCCTTGACGCACTTGCGCACAAACATATAGCTTAGTTTTTTGTTGCAATTTCTTTGTAGAGAAACAATAGCCGTTACTATAAGCTATAAACCATCTTTCGGCTGTCTAAGAGAATTAAAGGAGCTGGATAGTGGCTTTATGACAGCTGTCTAAACCATTGTACAGCCCATGTTCAGCTCTTACAATGCTCTGGACAGCTGTTAACAAGCTACTATAATGCTCAGGGCTGGTTAATTTGGGGCCAATTTTAGAATTATAAGAGCTGTGTAGCCGGATATACAGCCCTTGTACAGAAAGCATAATAGCTGCGAGTTTTCAAAAATTCTGTTGTCCAGTTACTATACAGCTTGTGTGCTGCTTGGGAGGCTATACACTGATAATATGTAGAAAACTAGTGAGAATACTGTAGATTACTATTTTAAATATAAAATTAACACCAGAATTACGTCTGTCTTCTTTTACACCTACCCGCATTATCGATATAGGGCTGAAATTACTGTAATCATTTATTGCACTATCACAGGAAGAAAAACATTTTCTCGAATAGGTACCTATGGTGCTACCACAGTAACCACTTTAAAAAAAACGGTGCCTATCTTTATTATCCATGAGGGATATCATCGTATTTTGGAACAGAACCCAAGCATAGCAGCCAGGCTATATACCTACCTACTGTGGTGGTCGTTGTAGTGCGTTGAGTGAAGAGTTGCAGGGGAGATCATACAGAAAAGTGCCGCTATGATGTAAAACTTCCGTAACGCACCTACTACACCCATAATATTCTCTGAGGATGCTGCAGAGCTCCAAGTAGTGTTGGCCGAGCATCACGAAGTAAGTAAAAAGACTGGCATAGAAATGAACCTCTCAAAAACAAAAATAATGGCGAAATAACTAAAAATACCTATAGGTATCACTCAACAACTCTCCGGTGGGTTACGCAGACGATTATATTTACCTGGGAAAACTTGTACCTATCGTTTAGCAAGAATAACAACATTGAAGAAATAGACAGGCGAATCGCGACAACGTGCATAGAAATATTGGTGATAGGTATAAAGAAATCATTAAGTCAAGCATCCACATCTAATGGAATAGTAAAATTATGAATTCCTGTCTACTACTCTGCCTCACGTACGGCTACCAAACATGGATTTCTGACTCTGTACCCATGAGAAAACTGACCTTTCTCTAGTCAGCTAGAAAGAAGTAGTAGGCTTAAAATAAGACTATTAGACAAAATTAAACATTCTGCTACAAGAAAAAAGACTGGTAATCGACGATGTCTCCTTCGCTCAAAGCCTAAAGTGGAAATGGGCCGGACGTTTTTTTTTTTTTTTTTTTTCCTGATACCCTGACGATAGGTGGAATTAGCAGTCACAGCTTGGAGAGGGCCTATCGGTAACAGGCGCAGAGGCAGACCAAAGTCACGATGGAAAGACGGGATGAAGCAGTCGCCGGCAAAAACTGGACTTTTATCGCATCACGTAGAGACGAATGGAAGGCTTTGGAGGAGGCCCATGCAAAATAATTAGATTTTGAACTTTTAAATTTCTTATTTACCTACTTTAAATAATTTTTTTTACGTAATTTTGAAACTATTTAAGTAGTGATTAGAATAATAATATGAATTTTAATGGCTGTATTCGAGATGTATTTATTTACTACTTAGCTAAATTGAATTTTATTCAAACGTCGACAGTAACTTTAATATTTAAGTACCTACTGCTTAGGAATGTACAAAATAAATAAAAGCATATTTTTCATTGGCCTTTTTATTTCTTTACTATGAACTCTTGCTCGTTCTCGCAAAGCAAAACGACCGGTCTGTTCCGTACTAGCTGGGTCCGGACCGATAAATCGATGGCCTCTGCAGCGTGCTTACTCTTGCAAGTTGGGATGCCAAAACACCTTTCTTGTATGGGGAGTTTTATTATTTGTTGTTATAGCGGCCATAGTAGTAGGTACCTACACACTCGGTGAAAATTTCAAGCGTCTAGGTACCTATTACGATTCAAAAGATACAGGCCCTGTGACTAATGGACGGACAGACGGACCCTAAAAACCATATAGTTATATTTTTATAAGTAGAAAAGTCATGCAAGGGAGGCGTCGAACCGCCAGGCTGTGTGTTTCATTGCCTAGAGACTAAAATAACCATTCTCTTCCCATGTCATAATTGACTGTTTAGCTTGATAATAGTAATGATTTTCATTTCAGAGTTTAAATCCGTAACTAATTTGCAATTTCGTCTCGTATTATTACAATCCTGCAGTAAACTATCAAAGACCAGGAAGAAAATTCAATACTACTCTTCCCCCCACAGTACCTAAATAGCGCGATAATATTATTGAGTATAAACTCAGCAGTGGGTGGAACAAGACTGCCAGTAATAATGATGATGGTTTAACCTACACATAATGACCCGACCTTCAAAGAATATTTTGGCGTAATTCGTACCTACGTACCTACCAAGCTTTTGAATAAATTCTTCTTAATAGATAATTTTTTCAGAAGCTTGGGCATGCATACAGATAAATTACCAAATGGGCACAAATACTAAAACCAATCCATATTATCGGCATCAGAATCATTCCCACACTTCGTAGCACATACTATTTCAAAAATATTGAACGCACAGTTTTGACTTCTCTGCAATTTTATTATATGTTGTAATGTTTGTATTTTTTACTTACGTTTTGGCTATTAGATCTTATATTATACGTTCTCTCCAATTATCTGCAGGGCCATTGTCTGTAGTTTAACCATTCCTAGACCTCTATATTTTAAGTTATTTAGATTTTCTCATGCTCTCCCATCGAGATATAAGTACTAACGTACTAGAGAAGACACCGTAAATTCCTACTTTGTCCCGTTCAACTGCGGCGATCGCGCCGCACCTCACTCAGTCGCTCTCTAGATCTTTCGCGCCTAGTACTTCCGACAATAATAAATTAATTCCTAAAAAAAATCGACGAAAAATGCCTTGGTGTGTGTTGAGATATTGTACTAATAATTCAAGGAACACGGCAAAGTGCAAAGGAATTACTTTTCATCGGTAAGTAAACCAATTTCCTTGTTTTACAAATTAAATAATTACCACGCGCCATATTGTATTGTTTGTCATAGAATAATCAAACAGAGTGCAATGTAGGTAGATTAGACTGACATTACGGTGAAAATATCGTATGTCGTGTTTTTAATGTTGATATTAATATTTAGTTTTTTTAAACTATCGCACTTTAAACAGATAATTATTAGTCTTAACGGGACTTAGCACGAACCTTTCATTTATATATTTTTTTTCTAGTCTTGCGCAAACACAGTGGATGTAACTACATCGAAACGTCAGCAGATATAAATAAGTAAATGAAAGGTTCGTGCTAAGTCCTGTTAAAACGAATATATATATATTTAGGTAGAAAAAGATTTAATAAATTTTCCTATAGTATATATCATAATTAACCAGACATTTTTTACATTAATGTTAAATTAGTTTTGGATGTAATTAATTATTTTAAATTCTTATCCAGATTTCCACGTCCAAGTCATAAAAATAGAGAAAAATGGATCCGATTTGTTCAAAACAATCGCTGTGAAGAGACCTGGCTACCATCCGATCATAGTTACTTATGTTCGTTGCATTTTCGTGAGGATGATAAGTATGTTACGAAAGGGGGAAGGCATTTTCTAAAGAAGTCTGCTGTGCCCTATGATGATGTGAGTATCAATATAATTTTAAATATTTGATGCTCCGTTTGTATTAATTCCGAGTATGGTGACAACATTTCATTTAGCCGCCACTAACATTGTGTTGTTTGTTTTAGCAAGACACTTTGTGTCATGGAGCCATTGAGCCAATTTCAGAACCTGTCAGTGAGTCCGAATCGGTTTTTGATACCCCAAGAAAAATCATCCTGAGACGTCAAATTCGGACCTTGACGTCGGCTAAAAAAAAATTATCAGAGAAATTTAAGAAAGTTCAACGCCATAATAGAAATCTTAAGAAAAAATGTGAGTCATTGAAGCATCTTGTAAAATTATTAAAAACAAAATTTCCACTCGGTGAGGTAGCTGAGAATAATTTACTGGCAAAGGCAGAATTACTCGAAATCTATAAAAGAATGTCAAAGTGTAAAAAGAATACTAAAATCTCTTTAAAATATCCTCCATTATTACGTAAATTTGCATTAACCCTCCATTACTACTCGCCAGCTGCATACAAATTTGTGAGAGATATGTACGGCAATCTTCTACCACACACAAGAACTATCTGTCGCTGGTATGGAACAATTAATGCTGAGCCAGGATTTACAAATGAATCGTTTGAAGCTCTAAAAAAGAAAAGTACTTTAAGTCAGCAACCTCTTATATGCAATCTAGTATTCGACGAGATGGCTATTAGACGCCAAAAGCTTTTTCACAATCAACAGAAGCTTGGTGCTGTGAATTTTGGTGCTGGTCCTCAAGAAGGTGATGGAGATGATCATGTTGCGTCACAGGCGTTAGTATTTATGTTGGTGTCAGTGACTGAAAATTGGAAACTTCCTATAGGCTATTTTTTAATATCAGGTATAACTGCAGAAACAAAAGCTAATTTAATCACTACATGCTTGCATAAATGTCATGACGCCGGAGTTACAGTCGTAAGCAAGACATTTGATGGATGCCCTGCAAATTTGTCAGCTGCAGAAATTTTAGGGTGTAAACTGACGAACCCAAATGATTTGGTGACCCATTTTCCACATCCATCTACACAGGAGAAAGTGTGTATATTTCTTGATCCATGTCACGTCATCAAACTTATAAGAAACTCATTTGAGAAAAAAAGATTATTATTTGACCAAGATTGTAAGAAAATAAAGTGGCAGCTATTGATTAATCTAAATAAACTGCAAATGAAAGATGGTCTTAGGTTTGCCAACAAACTTACACCACGGCATGTGTACTTCCGTAACCAAATTATGAAGGTCCGTCTTGCTACTCAACTCTTAAGTAAGAGTGTAGCCAAGGCATTGCAGCTATGTGACGAGGATTTGAAGTATACACAATTCGCGGACTCGTCGGCTACAATACAATTTTTGGAAACGTTTAATGATTTTTTTGACACAATGAATTCAAGAAAGTGTTATTTTTATGGGTTCAAGCGACCAATTGACGCCATAAATAAGTCAGAAGTACTGAATTTTTTGTCAAAAGTAAAAAGATACATATTAAATTTAGAATTTCATATAAAATGCAGAAGAGTCGTAAAAAGAAAAGATTTAGATCCACGTATTACTTTGTCGATTTCAAAAAAGAAAATTGTTGAATCGGCTAATAAAACAGGATTTATAGGAGCTTTGATTTGTATAGAATCTCTAAAAACTTTATATCAACATGCAGTAGAAGAAAAAAAATATATGACATATATTTCTACATACCGTCTAAGTCAAGATCATCTAGAGCTTTTCTTTGGGGTCATAAGAAAGCACGGCGGGTACAATAATAACCCCAACGTCTTACAATTTCGAGCTGCCTACAAAAAAACCCTGAACCATTTGGAACTTCGTTCATCATTCACGGGTAATTGTATACCTTTAGATAATATAAACATTCTATGTAATTCTTCAACAAATGTTATTAATAGTACGACGCCCTTAAACAGACACGACGATGAGGAATACGAAATATTGTCAGCAACTAGATGTTTAGAATCTGATATAGAAGCTGAACACAACTGTTATATTTTTCCGATACTCTCAGTTCCCAACAAATACCATTTGGTTCTCAATTGATAGTCGGTTACATATCTGGCTACATTGCTCGAAATCTCACAAAATCATTAAAATGTGAAGAATGCGTGGACGCATTAACAACAGCAGAAAGGCTGCCACACCATAAACTTATAACTATTAAAGACATGGGCGGATTGTTATATTCTTCAGAAGACGTATACAAAATATGTGTGATCACGGAAACTATCATACGAAAACTTATAAACCAAAGTGGTGGAATTAGCCTCTCCACGAAATACTATTACAGTTACATTACTGTAAATACTTTGGAGCATTTTATTCACACGGAGGTATTTACATCTTTGGTTCAGCATTCATTTTGCCAACCAAGTACACTGAATCATAGAATTCATTTGATTCGGGCGATTATTAATAAATATACTACTATTCGTTTAAAACATGAAGCAAAAACAGATCAAAGCGTTGATTATTCCACAAAAAGGCAAAAGATGACTAAACTCATATTATTTAAGGGTAACTAAATAAAATATATCAAGAAAAAAAATTGTCTATTATTTATGAAATAAACCCTGTAGGCAAAATACCTACGTTGTCCATTCTGTAGTACTCCTGTCATAGTCTATAGGGAAGACATGTTGTTGCACTTTGTCGAAGAAAACGCGTAAGTGCCGTGATTTACATGGCGCTTAAGACCTTTTTGCCGAGAATAAATACACTTCCGCAGCAAATCTAGCGCTGTGGTAAATTAGTTACGGTTTAGACGAATTGTTATTATTTTAGCGCTGCAGCGAACTAAATATTCAAATTACGAAGAATAGGACAATTCAGTTATTTGACGTAGCTTCTCTAGTACGTTAGTACTTATATCTCGATGTGCTCTCCCAATGTTTATTTACCTTTTGTAATGTCAGATAATGACAAGCCTAGGTTTTATATTTAATGTATTGCTAGAGCTGCCAGTAGGTTAGGTTGTATAGGTATTAGACCTTATTATAAACTATTATTCTTCTTTTATGTTCTAGAATCATTGTTAAAAATTTTATATGTCAACCGATCCGAAAAGGAAGGGAGCCGGGACCGTCAGACCAGATTACTCTTGGTGCTCGCCTTGGCAGGAGGTCCTGAAGTTATATAGCGCTCGGTGGGAGGGCTGTGTCCTCTGATAGTGTGGGCTGTGCTTGAACAAACAAATCTACGCGTCCTTCTACACCGGACTATGTTGTAAGTCGCTAGACCGGCGATGGCTACCCTTGGCGTCAGTGCTGGATACTGACGCAAGAAGATTACGTCGTGGTCTACAACAAACTAGTGACGCCGACGGCTGGTAGATCTCAGCCCTCTGCCTGCCTCCTCTACCACGGCCTGCCCCTCCGAGGTCGGTGACGTGGTCTGACTCAAGGACCCTCCTTTTACAACCTGCGAGCCTCTCTAGAAGAAACGCTTGGACCTTCAACTTATACCCGGTTTCCCTGACCTTCTATTCTACATCAATTATAATATTATTTTACCATTTTTACTTTTACTTTTACTTTTTCTTTTAAGCCGGGACTCCTCCAGTTCTGGTGATAGTTTCCTCCTTGACGTCACATTTCCCCCCTTCCGGGAAAATGTAACGTTACAATGTATAGAATATACGCACATTTATAAAAATCCATATGTGATACAGGTCTCCGTTGTCTAGTCTCAAGTGTGGATTTTATTAAATGTGTGTCCTAAATAATTATATGGGTTTGTGTAGTAAGTTTGGAGCTGTGACCACCTCACACTCCTCACCTCACTTCACCTCACGAGCATAGTGAGTGAGCAACCATCATATCTAATAAACACACTAAAATGCACGCAAGCGTGCCGTGAAAGTTGCAGGCGAAGTGCTAACCGACTATAAAATCTGCCCTATAGAAGTGGAGTCATCATCATAATTTCAGCTGAAAGACGTCCACTGTTGAACTTAGGCCTCCTTCAAGCGTCGCCACATTGACAGGTTCTATACTTCTATGTGCCTGCAGAAAAATGAAGTCACTACTAAAGTGAAACGTAACAACGTAAACGTAAAACTTATCTCTTTATTAATAATTTGTTATCCTAAAATACAACCTCTTAATAAATAAGTGTTTGTAATAATATTACCTAAGTAAATATAACTTTATCTGAATGTAATAATAGTATTTTAAGAAATAGCTACCTACTTACCTATAATAGAATTATTTATATTATTGTTATTAACTTTGTAAGCAAATATAATCATTTAGTTTTCCTGTATACTTTTATTGCAAATTTTAGCTTTCTATGATTTAGTTTTTTTTTTAACTTTAAGTAATACTTAGATAAAGGTCTACAACAGCTTTTTGTTAAAATCTTGTTTTTTACCTTGTGGAATGCATATAAATGAATATAAATAGGTATGCATATGAAACCCTATTTTAATTAAATAGCCAACTAATCATTAATACAAACATATAAAATATTATTTGTTTGTTTAATGCACAATGTACACAACCATAGTTACATGCTATGCTTAAATATAGTGATTACATGACCCTGTTAGGGCGCTGCAAGATAACTTAAAACTAACAATATTGCAGTGAGTTTAACTAATAACAAGTAGATTAGGAACTTTCATAATTAAAAATATTATATTAATTAAACTTATTTAGATCTCTATACATAAAAAAGATTATAATTGTATTATAATTAACACACAGTTAGATATTTGAACTCTATTTTAACATTTTATCTTCCATAAATTCTTGGATACTATAGTAACATTTTTCTAAGAGCAATGCCTTTAACCTAGCTTTAAATACACATAGTGTTCTCATGGACCATATTATATTTTCGGGTAGGTAAAATGAAAATTTTTAAAAAAATAATCTTTTTTACGAATTGTGGAAGCGTCAGTTCCTTACGCTCAAATTGTTTCAACAGTTTTTTGTATTTAATGTCAAAGTCCATATATTTCTTCTGTCTGTTTTTTGTTTCTGTAAATAAATTATCAGTTATTTTTCTGTTCCAATATTTACTTTCTTTTCGCAATTTATCTATGAATATACAATGTATAAACTCGGCTTTTTTGGTATGCGGCCTGCATTTATACGCCGATGCCACCCTTCTAACGCGTTAGTTGTGCGGTGTCGTTGGTAGGCGCAACTTAGTAAGGATGGTGGCATTTTTGGGTACCATTGGTTTTCGTAATAACGTCTAAAATTCATCATGTATTGAGTATCTGGAGCTATACTTAAAATGTACCCCCAAGCTGCAGGGATTTGTTCAGCCGGTACCAGTGCTATTATTGCAGCCATTCTTGCAATATTTCGCCCTTCCCGTGAACGCAGTAATCCTTTTTTCTCTGCGTGTTTCCATATTGCTGCGTTGTAATGTCTATAACATCCTGTTATTTTTGCTTCAGGAAATACTGATTTCACAGCGTTTATTTGCGCCATTTCATAATCGCTCTTAAATGTTTTAATAATTATACCCAATTTTTCTTTTAATATGTTATATAGCCGCGTATATGTCTCTTGGGATTTATTGGGTAACAATGTATAAATTACTGGGATTATATTTGTACACTTTTTTGTAGATCCAATGTCCAAATGTAAGACATAAAACTGATAAAAAGGTGGCGGAGCTGACATAAACGTGCCATCTGCAAAATAGGATCCGGGTTTCTTCACAATTTTCTTTCCCAAACGTGTTGCAAATACCAAAATTTTTTCACTTTGTCCATCTTCACAAATAAGGAAATTTTTACCTAAAACTTCTGGTACAATTGCAGTTTCGGTACAGGTATGTTTTAGTCGATCAACGTTCAAATAAGACTTTCTTGCCCTATATAACGTGTCTTTAATTGATTTAAACGTAGGAATTCGATAGTGTTCACTATTAGGTATTTTGTTACGAATTTTTTTATCATTTTCTTCGTAAATTTGCTGAATGGGGCGAAAATCTTTGCAAACAATATGTTTTAATAATGTTATGTGTTCTTTAAGTATATTTTTAAATTCCATTGACTCACATGTATGCACTGATTTCAGTTTAATGATATTTTTTCCTGTTTTGTCTAATCTTAGTGACGCATTACAGTCTCGCCTATTTATGCACCGCCAGAAAGTACTTCCACTTTTATTTGTTTTGCTCTTATGATATCTGTACTCACAATGTATAAGTGTTCTATGTCCTTTTTGATTACGAATGTATTCGATTTCTTGATCCATATTAAAACTCAAATTCACTACTGTTTTTCAATAAAAAGTAACAGACAAAACACAGCTCGGCAATAATGAATGACACATACATTTATAAGTTTTTTTCGAACTACCCTCACAAATTATTATAAATGTTGCCATCACTGAACTTTAAATTGTACCAAAATATTATTTTTAACTGTATCAAAAAAATTTTTTTTTATTTGGAATACATTCTTAAGTATAATAATGTGTACGTAGTAGACCAACCTTGGCTGCCACACCCAGTCCATTTTTTCGACGCTTAAATCCTGTTGGATATGCGGCTTCAGTTCGTAAGATTTGATGAGTCTGTAACTTTTTCCAAACGCACGATAGCTTATGGAACATGCGTCTTATATGAGCCACCGCGGCTGGCGATGCTAAGAACACTTGCTGCTGTGTTCTCTACGTTATTTTGCCGTCGATTCGTCGTCTGCGCGTTGTGCGAGGAATGAAAAATACTCCTACAGGCCGAACCCACTCGTTTTGCATTATTTCACCACACAAACACAAAATGATTGATAACAGTGTTACTGGTTAAGTTTTTACTTCATGAATCTTGGATTTCAAGAAGATTTCAAGGATAAAATCGAAATAAAACGAGAAATATGAAACTGCAGAAGCTAAAATTTTTAGTTACAGTTCAGTCTACAAATAATGTCATGCTTATGTCAGTTTTGACGTTTTTATAAGTACTGGAATCATTGACTTATAGAAAAGGCGGGAAACTGTAAAAGTGTAAAGGCGCTCTTTCTCAAACAACATTTCAAAAAAAAACATTTATTGTATTATTAACATTTTTCTTTGTAAATATTCATATTAAATAGATAGTTGATAGTGTACATAATGCATTAGCACCCCGAAATGGGGAAAAAAAGGCGGAGGAAGGACGAAATGTCCTATCCTGACTCGCAACAGCAGCAGTCCCTTGAGTCTTCGGATTCTGATTCAGCGGAGTCTGAACTGACAGTAGTAAGCTCCAAACACAATGACAAGGACGCAAAGGATAAGTACGCCATTTAAAAGGTAAAAGGTTACACACGTAAATATCCCGAGGAAACGAAACAAACGGACCTCATAGTATTTTTAACTCGTGTCGAAGACAATGTGTCATTTAGCGATAGGGATCGTATGGCCCTATCGAAAGGTTTACGGGAGCATGGCGTTTCAGGCGTCAAGCATCTACGTACCATTAATAAGTACAAAGTCGGCATAACATTTGACCTTCCAAACAATGCAAATATGTTTTTACAGAACAACAAGTTGCTAGATCAGTTGTCTCTTAAGGCAACTATACCGGCTGGAGATACTGAAGTAACGGGAGTCCTTACTTCGGTTCCCGTAGAAATGTCCAATAAGCAAATTGTTTCATTGATTAGTAGTTCAAAAAATTTAATTCAAGTAAGGCGCTTCATGCGCAGGGTCAGAAGTGACGCTGGCGTAGCTTTCGTTCCTACACAGGCTGTTGCGGTAACCTTCGCCTCCACTATTCTTCCTCAATACATTTATTTGGACTCATGGCGTCACGAAGTGAGTAAATACATACCACCAGTAAAACAATGCCTTAAGTGTCTGCGGTATGGACATATTGCTAAGTTCTGTCGCAATATTGAAGTATGTTCAATTTGTACATTAAATCATAACTTTAAGAATTGTCAGGTTGACCCAAAGGATGCTAAATGCGCAAACTGCAAAGGTAACCACGTAGCTATCTCCTCATCTTGCCCAATAAAAAAACAAAAAGTGGAAGAAAATAAAATTAAGTCACGAAGCGCCACATACTCTGATCTTTTCGACGTTAATGCATTCCCAGCCCTAACTGCTCGGGCGCCCCTACAAATTGGTGCGTGAGAAGCTCCGCCCATGGGCTCCCCCGCTGACGCAGAGTCTCCGGCCCCAGCTCGTGGAGGACGTGGTGAGCACTCTGTTCCCTTCTAGAGGGGAACATATCTCTCCGCCCATGGCTCCGCCTACTGCGGTGCTGAATGCGGACCACACCGCCGACGACGACGACGATGCTCCGGAAGTGACCGAGGCAGAGCTGCGAGTGGCGGTACGTAGGCTGAGTGCCAAAAATACCGCCCCAGGACCCGACGGCTTACCTGGGAAAGCCTGGGTCCTGGCCTCGGAGGCTCTCGGGCCTCGACTAAGGGGGCTCCTAAGCGCATGCATGGAGAGGGGCCAGTTCCCACTTCGTTGGAAGACGGGGAAACTGGTCCTCATCAAGAAGCCGGGGCGCCCAGCGGACTCTCCGTCCGCTTACCGGCCCATCGTGCTAAAGTCACCTGCGCCCTGATTGGTCAAGGGGCGGGGCATTAATACGAACTGAAGGGGTCTGATTAGTCAGGCACTACAAAATTCACCTATAAAAAGGGTGCATTTTCCGTGGTCAGACACTCCAAATCCAGCAGTACTACGAAGAACAAGAAAAATAAATACGAAGAAAGAAATAGTAAAAAGTGTTTTATTATCAAGAGCATGCAAGAAAACCAGGGCGTCCATTCCCGCAAAATCAGTCCGTTCCAGTCCATCAGTATACAGTCTCAGCCCCAGTAAAAACTTCCTCGCCGCCCGCTTTTAACCCCCGACAAAAACTTCGTGTTAATAAACCAGCTACTGAGCGGTCCCGAACAATCTAAATGTCAATCAGTCCAAGTCCAAAGTTGTTATGTTTGGTAAACAGCGTCATAATATTCCCAATGTGCAATATAATAATTGTGCATTACCCATCTCACTTGAGGTTAAATTTCTGGGGGTTCTTTTTTCATACAATTTAACCTGGAATAATTACACAAAACATATAATTAGTAAAGTAAATAAAGCTTATAATGTACTGAAATCTCTGTCTGGCTCATATTGGGGTGCAGATCCAAAAATTTGGTTACTATTGTACAAATCATTAGTTCGTAGTCATTTTGAATATGGTTTCTATTGCTTCGCTGCAGATGTTAAAATTGTAAATAGTTTAGATGTTCTTCAAAATAAATGTCTGCGTGTAATAACTGGGGCATTCAGAAGTACTCCAATAAATGCAATGCAGATTGATTGCAATGTTCCACCATTAAGCATTCGATTTAATTACCTAAAAGAATGATTTATACTGAAACTTTATAGTATATCTAGAAACAGTCTTCTGGTCAATTTGTTACATTCAGTAACTCCTTCAGTCTCTAAAGCAATTTTTATGTTACAAGGTCTTCAAAGTTTCGTAAATTTTATTCAAAATTTAAATATTTATCAATCCAAACATATTTTGCCTTGCTATGAAGGAACTTTTACTGGTAAATTTCCAGCTATTAATATAATTTTAAAGAAAAGAAGGGACTTGTCCACTAAAGAGAAAGTAAATGCAATGTTATTAGAGTGTGGTCAGATCATAAATTTGTTTATACAGATGGTTCCAAGAACGATAGGGCTGTGTCTTTTGCCATATATGAGCCCTTTTCAAACATAGGCATTGGTCGAAAGATTGACAAAAATTCAAGTATTTTTACAGCTGAAGCTGTCGCTATTTTGAGTGCTTTGAAACATATTAAAAATTATAATTCAGGACATAATAAATGGGTTGTGGTAAGTGATAGCATGAGTGTTCTGGAAAACTTGGCAAACAACAAATTGAATGCTAACACAAATTATATAATTTATTTAATAAAACAGTTATGGGTGGAATTATATCAATCAAATATTGTAGTTTGTTTTGTGTGGGTGCCTTCACACATTGGTGTTGTAGGGAATGAAAAGGCAGACTATTTGGCCAAAAAAATTGTCGATTTAGAAGAATTAATTCCCAATTCTGACCCTGATATGGATGTTTCCATACCACCTACAGATGCAGTTAGTCTTCTAAGACAGCGCATGTGTCAAGAGTGGGGAAGACATTCAAACCAGTGCACTCAGGTTAAAAGTAAAGGTACTTGGTTTGCTACCTTAGATGTTCAAATAAACTCCATACCTTGGTTCTGCAAGAATAACAAATTCATAAATAGAAAATTTTATTCAATCATCAGTCGTATGCGTTTTGGTCATTGTCGTTTAAATTATCATCTTCATCGCTGTTGACGACGGTGTCACGGTCCGCCCGTCTTCTTAAACATAGAAATAATTTAAGTACCTAGCCATGTATACTTACCTTGAAAGTATGTTTATGATTACATTTGTATTTTATTATTTTTAATTAAATCGAAGGCCAACAAGAACGGACTGCACACGGGCGCTCTCATTGGTTGATGCGCGACGACCTCACCCCGCCTACCGCAGCGGCCGCCATTACGATAGATCAAAGGATCAGTGCCAAACGACCTAGGGTTCAACCCGCGCGTGATTAACGCGCGCCCGCGCATTCCGTTCTAGTGGTCTATTTGTACAAACGAGTTTTGTTTCCCTTATAATCTCACCACCGACCACCACCTATCAGCTACAAAATTGGTCCATCGACCCGGATTGTGTACATATCGGTAGTGAGAAGCAAAACCTGTGTAGCAGGGATGTCGTTGTTCCGAACGCCGCGTGTGGTGAAAACACGTGCACAAATGAAAAAGGAGCAACTGATTAACGAAGAAGGAAAACAACTTGAAGTCAAATCAGATCTGCTGCATAGCAGTACGGATGCAGTGAAAGAAGTCCGGATAGTGCATTCAGATATCATTGTACGCCCACGTGCTAACTCGAGCTTGAAGCGACAAGATGGCAGCCAGTGCAAAAATTCTCGCAACTCACGCGCGTCGTCGTCAGCAATACGGCGGCAGCAACTAGAATACGAAGCCGCTCAAGTCAAAGCCAAAGTCGAAATGGAATTGGTCGACAAGAAATTGGCCATGGACTTAGCCAAGTTGGAATCAAAATCGCTCTGCTCCAATCAATCTTCACCAGCTTCCTACAAAAGCAAAGTGGAGATGTGGCTGGAAAAGTCTGTTGCTGAACCCGGCATGTCGCACGATCGCAACAAAGTGACTGTCGAGGGCGGTGAGTGCCACCGCAACATTGACGGCGACGAGATAGCTATGCCACCTACTACCACGACAAGTACTCATCGCGCCATCGAGGAGCTGACCAACGCGATCAAGAAAGCAATCGACTCGTCTAATTCTAACACGGGCAATAAGGTGCTGTTGTCTAGGCTAGCCACCTCGAAGGATCTGCCTTTGTACTTTGGAGATCCGCTGGAATGGATACAATTTCGGGAAGCGTTTTATGAATCGTCACGGGTATGTCTGTACAGTGATACTGAAAATGTGTGGCGTCTAAGGAAGTGTTTGCGCGGCGACGCAAAAGATGCAGCCGCTGCATTGCTGATGGGAGCGAGCTCGCCCCACGATATCATAGAAACACTCGAGCTGAGGTTCGGCAGACCAGAAAACGTCATGCGGCAAGTTATATCACAACTGAAAAAGTTATCACCACTACCACACTCATACCACGCCGAAATTGTAAAATTCGCCATAAAAATAAAAAATTACGTCACCGCCGTAATTACATTGAAACAAACAGATTACTTGAAAAGTCCAGAGTTGTTAACAATCGTCGTATCCAAATTGCCTACAGGACTCGTTAACAAATGGGTAGAATACCTACACGAAAACCGAGTACACACTGAAACGCCTAAAAACTAAATTGGAACTACTGTCCAAATTCCTATATGAGGAAGCGCAAAAGGTTGCAGAGTCGGGAGTTAGCCACATACAATACCAAAATGAATTTAACAATAATAAACAACACCAGAAAAGGCATAACGATCGTCATTCCATGCTAACATCTATTAAAGTTAGTGAACCCGACACTGCCGGCAAGTGCAAGTTTTGCAGAAGGAACAAGCATGCGTTGCAAGACTGTAGTCAATTCAAACGAGCCATGAGAAAGGATAGATGGCGATTTGTTCGAGCAAACAAGTTATGCTTCAAATGTCTATGTGCCCGGCACCCGGATAAGAACGAGTGTACTGCGGAAAACTGCAACTTCGAGGCCTGTGGTGGGGCTCATCACCAGATGCTGCACTGGACGAAGCCAGAAGTGGCGCGTCGTGAAACTTCCGCGCCACCCAACGATACCGCGACGCCCGACTCCACTAGCGCCGCCGCTAGTGAGCTCGTCTCACACGCCAGCACCCGCGCCGCGCAGTGTCACGAAGTGTCAGTGATAAAACCAAAGATAAATGTAGTACTTAAAATAGTGCCGGTCACTATCCATGGACCCAGGTCAAGTGTGGCCACGCATGCGCTTCTTGACGACGGCGCAACAGAGACTCTCATCGCGGCCGACCTTGCCGATAAGGTCGGGCTGCACGGGGAAAAGGTCACAATGCGTGCTTCAGGTGCATGGGACTCAGAGTTATTGTGCGAGACTGAGATAATTAAATGTAAAATAAGTAACAGTGATGGTAACAAATTCGACTTGCGTGCTCGTAAACTCAAAGAACTTAATTTACCCTTACAGTTATTCACCTCTAATGTAAACTATTGTGAAATGATTTCCAGTAATAATAACCCCTTAATATGTGACAGCAATGTTAAACCTAAAATGTTAATTGGTCAGGACAATTATGATTTAATTGCACCTATTTTATGTAAAAGGTATAAGCCGGGCGGACCATACATCACGCAAACTTTATTAGGATGGTGTGTGCACGGAGCTTGGCAAGCTGATTTTACTGGTAAGCGCGCCGAGCACGTCAACAACATCGGCAGCATTGGCGGCGCCGGCGGCAAGCCAGCCACAGCGCACGGAGCGGCGACATCGTGCACACTCAGTCACCCAGGTAAGCCGGCCGCGCACGCGCTCCGCGACTCGTCCCCGAGGAACGGCAGCGCGGGCGCGATCGGAACTTCTTATTTTGATTTTATTACATGTGTGGGTAAACCGTTGTGTCAGTCAGCTGTCGTTAAAGATACCTTCGAAAGTAGTGCAGACATTGATTTAAACCAATTAAACGATTTAATTCGCCGTTCATTTTCACTCGATTCGATTGGTATCAGTAGCAAACCACGTCAAAATATTGAAGAATTACGAGCCGTAAATATCCTTAACGAGTCAGCTGAGTTAGTTGACGGTCAATGGTCGGTGAAGCTTCCTTGGAAGCACGATACATTTGTTATGCCGGACGCCTATCCCGTAGCATTAAAAAGATTACACTCTGTAGAAAGAAAAATGTCTTCCAATCCAGAATATGAAATTAGATACCGCGAACGTATTGAACATTTACTTAAAAATAATTACGCACGAAAACTGACTGAGGCAGAGTGCGGGTTCGATTCCGAGTCGGACCACGTTTGGTATTTACCGCATTTTGGTGTGGACAACCCAAACAAAAAAAAAGTTGCGATTGGTTTTTGATGTCGCCGCCAAAAGTGACAATATGTCACTTAATGACTTTTTACTCCAAGGACCTGACTTATTACAATCTTTATATGGTATAATGTTTAGGTTTAGAGAGAACCCTATAGGAATAATAGGAGACATAAAAGATATGTTTTTACGTATTAAAATACATAAGAACGATCAAAATGCATTTCGGTTTTTGTGGAAAGAGAATGGCAGCGTAAATAAGTATGTAATGACGTCACTTATTTTCGGAGCGAATTGTTCCCCGTTTGTTGCCCAATTTATTAATCAAAATAAAAATGCTTCTCGATTTAGTCAACAGATGCCAGACGCTGTGAAAGCTATAACAATCAACCAGTACATGGATGATTATATTGATAGCTTTTCTGATGAGGAAGTGGCTAGGAAAATAATAAAAGAAAGGAGATTGGGCATATTTGTATGACGGTTTGCCCAACCATTGTAGCAATAAAGGCTATATGGTTATATCTTGTACTACTTGCCCTCATCACATAAATGTATTTTTTTTTACTTTCAGCGACGTCAAAGTATTTTTTTTGAATATTTAAAAAATTGCATCCTTAGCAAATAACCTACTTGTTTGTTTAGTGTGTTATTGTCTGATATTTTAATTTTTACGGATATTTTATATTCACTATCATAATATTATATATATGTATGGTGTATGTATGTAGCCTACTGCTGCATGCTATTTTATTTGAAAGTGGCGAGTGAAGTTCAAAAGGGGATAAAAAATAAAAATAAAAGTGCATTGATCGCTATTTTTATTTGAAACAACAATATATCAGAAAAAAACAACTAAGTATAAGATTAAGACTTACACTTTTATCATGTACAATAGAAATATACAGGGTGTAAGGGGAACGCTTCCGAAGCCAGAACGTAGATTATATACTACCTAAATGCAAACGGATACCAATAACCTTTCACTTTAAATTGGTTATTTTCAAGACTTCATATTTCGTAAACACGCAATGGAAACCGTCCAAAACGTGAGGTCACTGACACGCAACGCAACATACGCGCCACCTTGCGTCCGCGTGTTTCGGGCGCCGAGCGCTCCGTACGGCCGAGTCACGGGATTTATACGGAATTTACAAACATCACTTTCAAAATGCCTACCTTTACAACACTTCACAAAAATTATGAATTTTAATCGCATTATTCGTAGCCCACTGTTAAACATTAAAGCTGACAGAGGCATTTTACGTACCTGTCTAAATCCTTTGCGACCTTATGAGGTTTGGCTCGAACTGCGCTCCATCCCTTTCAATACAAAGTCGGGCCCGTCGTTGTGTCGACCCGTGAACACGAGGCAATAGTGTAGGATCCTCAACACATTCTGCACGAAGTCTATCGAAAACACTCACTATTCTGCCCCGCATTTCATCAGCACTGTCACATTCCCGATTAAAAACTCTTTCTTTCACATAACCCCACAAAAAGAAGTCCAAAGGTGTTAGGTCAGGTGAACGAGCCGGCCAGGCGTGCGGCCCCATTCTTCCGATCCAGCGGTCATCAAATAGCTCAGTGAGACGCTCGCGGACAGGGCGCGTAACATGCGGTGGAGCACCATCGTGCTGGAACCATGCTCGACGAAATTCAGCCAACGATACATCATCTAGCATATCATCTAAATGTTCGTTTAAAAAAATAAGATATTCTGATCCATTGAGGCGCTGCGGTAGAAACACTGGTCCTAGAATTCGTCCATTAAAAACACCAGCCCATACGTTGACGGACCATCGGGTCTGATGGCCGGTTTCTTGAGTGGCGGACGGGTTCACGTCTGACCATACATGAGCATTCCTCCTGTTCCACATCCCGTTCCTCGTGAAAGTGGACTCGTCCGTCCAGATAATGTGCTCAATAAAGCCAGGCGCACGTTGTTGTTGATCTAGCAGCCAACGACAATACGCACGACGACGAACGTGATCGTTAGGTAGCAAAGCTTGTACTTTGTGTATTTTGTAGGGCCGCATTCTGTTCCGGCGCAAGACTTTGTGAACTGTCCAGTGAGAGACTGTCGGTTCGCCCCGGCGCCGCAATAATTTCGCTGCACTTCGTGTGCCCAGGCGAGGATTTTGGCGAATCAAATTTAAAATACGCTCCTCTGTCTGAACATTCACTTGTTGTCCACCACCTGCGGCTATCGGAGCAATCGGTCGATTTTCTAAAACTCGCTGAAAAGCTGCCGTTATCATGCGAGAATCAGACGGATGCCGGACGTTCTGAAATCTGTCTCGGTAAATTCTCAACGCAAGAGAAGCATTGCCACGGGCTTCTCCTAAACACATTAACATGTTGCCGTATTCACGAGCACTGTACACGTATGCATCAGGCATTGTTAAACACAACAAAACTGTACTATAACTAAAAAACAATAAAACAACACTAAAAACGTAACAATAATAACTAAATACAAATTTAAAACTAACAAAACAGTATTAAATACGGTTCAATACCTATCGACCGATTAAACGTAACGCGCGTTCGCTCACGAACTGAGTCTGAAAGGAACTAACTAGATTACTAAGAAGTACTAAGAACATCAAACATGCCGCCTGGCCACGTGCGGCGGCGCCGGCCGACAAACGTACCGCCGCGCGCCACGCGTGTGTGCGTGGACGGGGAATCACATAGGTAGCGGTGTCTTTTCATGTGCAAAGATCAACAAATTACAGAAAATGTTAGAAGAATAATGATAACCAGAAACCAATTAATTTTAATTGATAAGAAATTGTACTTTAAATGCTTTATAATTACAAGCTGTTTTCATTTTCTAACTTTTAAATTAGTTTTAACGAGTTTTTTAGATTAAATTAATTAAATTATCCACTTTCAATTGATTGGTATTACATACCTACTTAATGAAGGATACAGTTATAGCAATAAACGAGTGCGCGTCGTGTGACCCGTAATTACATTGGCATAAAGTTCAAATTTAATTGATTCACGCGCGCTATTTGCTTGAAACGGTGCACGTGATGAAATTTTTTTAGTCATTCACAGGTAAAGTCGGCGATTTTTTACTTTATTTCATTCACTATCGATTAACGACTTACATACAAAACTGTTATTAAATGCACGACACGGCCCATTAATTTAAAACATTTGGAGCCTCTGTAATGTTTATTTTTCTTTATTTTGGCGGCGCTTTACAAAGGATGTCTAGGTCGCCGCCCACGCCGCGCAATAGTCGTCGAAGCTTCTCTCTATCAAGTGAAGTGACCCGGGTTCAAATCTCGGCCAAATACCAATGACTTTTGTAATCATTTACCTTGATTATCAGAATTCGACCGAATGTCACAATTATCTCTGTACCTCGCTGGAATGGTCCATCTCGCTTCCCCCTTCACCTCCCCGTGTTAGCCTCGTCGCGTGACTCGTCGGCCGTCGCCTCAGTACGGTGAGCCTCTTCGTTACTTATACGCGTCTCGTTATTTTGCTAATTTTTGTATTATTATTGTTTTGATTTTGGATAGTTATTGTTAAGTTTGCCGATATGAAGTCGTCGACCCCAGATCTAGAGATAATCTGACCATGATGTAGGTAGGTAAACATTTCAATTTTCTTACTGTGCAAAATTTTATTGAACGAATTAACGAAAGTGCTCTTTCCCAATCACAGTAGGTATCTTATTATCTCTATTCGACATGGATCTCAAGGTTAAGCATAAACATCTGGATTTTTCTGATTTGTGAACATAATTTGCGAACATTCGGATCAAAATTGTAACCCGGTTCAAGGGGAAAATCATTACGAACCTTGCATGAATGGAATCCGAAAGTAGATATCCCAGAAGGTAATAGTGAACTGAAAAGATATTTGCTTCAACTTTGACGCACATCAATCGCGTGAACAAAGGGGTCGTTGGCCGCGCTGCTGTCGGCAAGCGCTCGCGCACTTTGAACTCGGGGCTATGCGCGATTGTCAGCTGATATTTATTTACGAATACATTGCTTGATAGAGTTGTAAAGAAAAAAAAATCGTTTAATGGCAAATAATGGTTTCATTTAACTGTTCTCACCGCATAGTGTACGAAAAAGCTAAAAAAAATTAGTAAAATTGTAAAAAAAAAAAACTGTTTTTTTTTATGGTATCGTATCGAGAATCACTAGCCCTATCACCTGTCTTCGTTTTCGGAAGCGTTTCCCTACCACCCTGTATTATATATACAGGGTGGCCGGAACATTGACGTCCAAAAATAAAATTTCGGTCCCTCGTATCGTGGGGTATTCGAATCACCCCCATGTATGTTCCGCGACTTTTCATAGTTTTCGAGTTATGAATTTTTTTCTGAATGTTTGAAAATTTTCGACCTGTCCAACCTAAAAAAATTCAAAAAAAAAAGTAGAGGGTTTTATCGAGTTTCTTTTTTTGCAACTGAATTTTCATAAGTAGTACTTTTATGCATAAAATAATCAGCTTCGTAACTGTGGTGAAAGTTATGAAAATGTTGATCTAAAGTGAAAAATTTACGTTCGGTAAATTATGACTTAAATTTTCAACTTCAAATTAAAAATCTAAACAGGTGACTTCATGGTTCTCAAGTAGGCTTCAAGAATGCGCCAGACTCTCAGCTTTCATAATCATTAAAAAACGTAGGACTTAATGGGGCTAACTTTGGCCTTAATCGGCCTTCAAAGACTGCGAAGTGGAAAATTCTTAAAATTAGCCATCTGATTAATAAATTTTTTTTTTCCATTTTCTCGCTCCTAAGGTTATTTAGTTTGCTAACCAAAAATTACTGCAGGAAAGCTAAGATTTAAACACGGAGATTTTTTTAAATGTTTAATGAATTTTGCGCGATCCGTTCTCGTGGACTATGGGTTGTAAACGAGGGTGCAACTCTTTTACCTGCAATAACAATGGACCGAGAGGAAAAGAGACCGAATTATTGCTATCTCTCTCACGCAAGGCGCGCAACCGAAGCCAACGCAAAACAAGTACCTCAGTCGTACTCACATTGTGTTTACTGCTATACGCGTGTCGCCATTTTGTCTTTACCACACTCGCTTTGCCCACGGACTCCGCTGCCTACTTGTTTGACTACTTTGCTCGTTTATTGGACTGTGTTTTGCATTCTGATTTGGACTTTTTTTACGTGGAAGTGTAAAAAATGAGTTACACGTTAAGTGAATATGCAGAAATGCATTATTTTTATGGAGTTGCACAAGGAAACGGCCATGAAGCAGCGCGACTGTATCGCGAACAACTTCAACGTCGTGGTGGGCCGCAACCTGAGCGATATCCCGACCATCGTGTTTTTATTAACACGCACAACACTTTGATGGCAGGCCGCATTCCTGGTCGACGCGGCAGTCATGAAGGAATCCCTAGAGCTAACCCGGATCGCAGAGAAATGGTGCTGGAAGAAGTTCAGCGAAATCCGTCTACGAGTACGAGAAGTATGGCTCGTGCTCTGAACATCCCAAGGACTTCTATCCAAGACATTCTTCACGATGAAGAATACCACGCGTTCCACATCCGACGAGTCCAAGCTTTACTGCCTACAGATCACCAATTGCGCGTTGATTTTTGCCAAACCATGTTACGAAAAGAGCAAGAGGATCCTGGATTTTTCAATAAAGTTTTATGGTCAGATGAGTCACGATTTGAGCGATCCGGAATATTCAATATTCATAATTACCACACGTGGGCGAATGAAAATCCACTCGAAGTGAGAGCTTCGACATTTCAACATCGCTTCAGCGTTAACTTGTGGTCTGGTATTCTCAATGGCGAACTAATTGGTCCGTTTGAACTGCCGTCCAGACTTGATGGAGAAACATACAAAAACTTTTTGGAAAATGAACTTCCATTGTTGCTGGCAGATGTGAATCTCGAACTCAGACGAACCATGGTGTTGCAAAATGACGGCGCCCCGTGTCACTATGCAACCCAGGTCCGAAATTACTTAGATGAAACATACCCCAACAGATGGATCGGACGCAGCGGACCAATTAGGTGGCCTCCACGCTCACCTGATCTCAACCCCATCGATTTCTTTATTTGGGGCTATTACAAGGAAATAGCATACGCCCGAGACTGTTCAAGTGAACAAGAGCTGAGGCAGTTGATTGCAGAAGCTGAACGTGTTGTGAGAGAGAACAGAGACGCTTTTAGACGATTGCCAGACAATTTCTTACGTAGGTGTAGAATGTGTATTGCTGCTGGTGGTGGCCACTTTGAAAACCTTTTCTAAATGTTAAAAATAAATTAAGTACTTTTTTCACATTATCATCTGTGTTTTATTCAAAACCACTTTTTACGTAAAACTTTTCTTACCCAACTCTGAAACTATTTGTTGGTTAGTTTTCAGTATTCTTATCATCAATTAACCTTAGGAACGAGAAAATAGCCAAAAAAAAAATAATTACTCAGATGGGTAATTTTAAGAATTTTTCCACCTCGCTGTCTTTGAAGGCCGATTTTAAACAAAGTAGCCCTATTAAGTACTTTTTTTTTTATGATTATGAAAACTGAGAGTCTGGCGCATTCTTGAAGCCTACTTAGGAATTATGAAGTCACCTGTTAAGATTTTTAATTTAAAGTTGAAAATTTGAGTCATAATTTACCGAACGTAAATTTTTCACTTTAGATCAACATTTTCATAACTTTCATCACAGTTACGAACCTGATTATTTTATGCATAAAAGTACTACTTATGAAAATTCAGTTGCAAAAAAAGAAACTCGATAAAACCCTCTACTTTTTTTTTTAGAATTTTTTTAGGTTGGTCAGGTCGAAAATTTTCAAACATTCAGAAAAAAATTCATAACTCGAAAACTATGAAAAGTCGCGGAACATACATGGGGGTGATTCGAATACCCCACGATACGAGGGACCGAAATTTTATTTTTGGACGTCAATGTTCCGGCCACCCTGTAGAAAACTGGTTCTTGAAGTGGTTTCATTATGTTGGAATAGTTGTGACTTTGCTTGTATTGGGATTTTTCTTATACTGTTGCCGATCATGTATACATGATTGCTTTATATGTTGTTGTTTCCGGAATCCTGTTACCAAGCCCTCAACATCTCCCATTGCCTGCTATAACAAGGAGTCAAACTCCGTTTTATTCAAGGGGGCGAAGAAAGGCCCATCAAGAACTGACTTCAAGTTCTAACATAAGGGGAAATAACAATTAACGTATGATGAATTGCTTTATAAAATATAATGTGATAGACCACAGGCTTTGTACTTTAAATTAAATATAGGTGACATTTTAGATTAAAAATTTATAAGAACATACACTCTTAACAATTAATTAATCAATTAGATCTTTAATTAAGCTTATAAAGAAGTTTGCGGTGAAAATATAGACGATGAAGAAGACGAAGATGATGAAGATAAAGAAAATGAAGACGAAGAAGTTGAAAATGAAGAGTTTGAATGTGAATAATTGTTAATGCCCACTTAATTGTAATCAAAAATATTGTTTTTTATTAAATTCATATACAAAAACGCATCAGATATTTTTGTCCGGTTTTATTAGCCAAATCTCCTATGAGCGACGGTGCGTGCATCCTTCAAAGCATCCATAATTCATCCGCCGAAACAAGCTTATAGGAAAAACATTCTGTGATCTCTGGTTTCTTTATTTTCTAGAACAGTCAAGGCTCATGTTTTTGTGTACGTTAAAGTGTTGAAATACTTTAACGTGATCCTTTACTATACTAGATCTAAAAGAATCCAGAGATCACAGTATTTGTTGGATTTCGTATTCGTTCATGATTTTCATTGTAGGGTAGAAGTAAAAATGACTTGCAAAATGCGTCGCTCTATCCTATCGTGTCCCATCCTTTTCCCACATGCACACCTGGACTATCGCTGTCCTTGTCACCGTCGACGGTGACTGTGTGAAGACTCTCGACCACTTGAACGAGAGTAGCGTTACTAAGAACATGCTCCCTTATTAATTTATTAATAACTTACGGTTGCGAATTGCCGCGAGTGTATTTACGAACTATTGTCTAAGACACTACGAAAAGTGCGTGTTTATGTGGTGAAAGGCGTCTGTGCGCCTCCCTCGTGCGCTGCCCCTGAATTCACCAAGGACTCGAACCCTCTGCCGACCGACGCGGAGGATATATATTGAAGACGGCGAATCTACAGGTCAGTGGTGCTGCATGTTTCCTGCCAAATTCCTTTGTCCAATTCACAAGTTCGTCGTCCTTATTCGTGTCGCATTTGCAAGGTCAGACCTACCTACGTACCTTTTCAACCCCCGCAATAATACAGTCCACATTCAATCAAACCAGCTCCCTGCGTCTGGGATAAACGCAAACAATTTATATTTCCGCCCAAGTATTTGGTGTAAGGCGCCACCATTATTTTTGGTCACTTCGAGCCGCATTCTAAATTCAAACCGCATGGTCAGTTATAACTAAACGTTCACTGTACTACGTAATTAAATAGATTGTCGTTTATTCTTTGTATTTTTCCGCACCGACAACTATTTCCTTTTATTTCCGCACCCGCATTGCATAGTACAACACAACGTAAAAGTTATTTCTTTCCAAATTCATTCCATTTTTGTAGTCCGCCATTTTATATCGTTTCCTTTAAGATCGTGTTTTAGATAACTTGTTCGTAATTGTTCGGTAAACTTCGGCTCGCTTCGTTAGCGCTCCTTCGCATACCTTTTGATATTTTTCACTCACCCGCAATAATTTTATTTTCGCTACTAAAATTAATCGTATTTACGATAACAACCGCTTATAATTACTTTGTTTAAATATTCGTGTTACGTACTTATCGCCGCTATACTATTTACAGCTATTCACAATGGTTAAGTCTAAGAGGAAGAGTAGTGATGTGGACCTGTTCTTCGACACTACGAGTACTAATAGGAACCAGTTGTCATTATACGTAGTCAAACGTGATGTTATTTACAAACGTGTAGAAAATATTTTCGACCTTGCACACAAAACAAATAATGATCGACAATATTTTAAGTCGTTTTGTTCTAGTGCTTCAAATATTGATACATTGCGTAATGATTATCAACAAGTTTTAGATTCCTATAATATATTAAATTTACAGTTGAACCCCGATTCCGAGGTCGAGTATGATTCCTGGTTATCGTTTGAAGAAATGTTTTGTTTTATAAAACAGGTTTTACTCAATAACAAAACCGAGTGTCCTGAACCTGAACCTCAACCTTCATTAATAAAATCTAATTCTCGCCTTCCACCCATTGATTTGATGTCATTTGACGGTAACGTCAAGAAATGGCCATTGTTTTATCAACAATTTAAAAGCATGGTACACGATAACGCATCGCTCACTAATTGTGAAAAAGTATTTTACTTAGTAGGTAAATTAACTGGGCAGGCGTCGTGCGTTTGCGCAGGGTTGGCTCCAACCGTAGTAAATTATAATATTATTATTTGGGAGGCACTCGTGCAAAAGTATGACGATCTTCGCTCACTCGCATCCGCTTATTTAAACCAATTGTTACAGTTTAAACCGCTCTCCATGGCTAGTTCTGATGGGCTAGATTCATTTATAAATAATTTTGATTCATCTGTAGCAGCGCTTAAACAATTAAAGCTTAATGATTTAACCGAATTTATTTTCTTGCATTTGGCTCTGCAAAAGTTAGACGCAGGCACAATTAAATTATTTGAAATTACCTATCGTAAAGATAAAATACCTTCTTACCACAATTTAATTGAATTCATAAAGGAACAAAGTAAAGTTTTGTCTCGTTCTACGATCCTTAGTAAATCGATAGATAATAATCATTCCCAGTCTAAACAGCAGCGTCAAACTAAGCACATCCCTAAACCGTCCAAGTCTTTTGTGAATACAGACATAGGGTGTGGTCCAAGTGTAAGCGATAAATGCGCTTTATGCAATGATAAACAACATGAACATTTATATTCTTGTTCATCGTTTATTAAATTAACCCCGCGAGAAAGATATAATTTTATAAAACTTAATAATTTCTGTAACAATTGTTTAAGTATAAAACACAAGACTTTTTCTTGTACTTCAAAATATACTTGTTCTCATTGTTCAAAGCGACACCACACTTTATTACATTTCAATCCAACTCAAAATGATAAAACAAATTGTAACGTTGGCTCCGTGGTGTCCAACACCGCTAATTCTATTCCCGCTACCGCTAATGACGCGCCGCGCCCTACCCCGGCCAGCAGTCATGCAGAGTCCGCTATGACTCATTCGCACGCCGCTTCTAATGACCCTACAACTATAGTAAATAATGCATCGGTCTGTACAGTTTCGTACGATCGAGCAGCACGTTATCAAACGACAACGTTGTTAGGGACCGCAAAAGTAAAGTTTGTTGATTCTTCAAACCGCACTCACCTTTTGAGATGTCTAGTGGATCCTGGCTCTCAAGGTGATTATATTTCCGCATCTTGTTGTAAGCGACTATCGCTTCCTATTTATACTCAAACCCGCTATTCGGAAGTTCAAGGAATTGGAGGAGCTTCACAAAAAATTCTCGGTGTTACTTCAGTTAAATTCACGTCTCGCTTTGATAGTAGGTGCGAATATTCTATAAGGCCGATGGTAGTAGGACAGATTACGTCACAGTTGCCGGACACCTGTGTTGACACCGCGTCTATTGAACTTATTCGTAACTTACCGCTCGCTGATGACGAGTTTTCGCAACCGGGAACTATAGATATACTTTTAGGTGTTAAACTTTATTGTGAAATTTTACTTTCTGGTCAAATTAAAAGCTCACATGATGGTATGCCCTCTGCCCTTGAAACGACTTTAGGTTACCTTTAGGTTTTTTTTGGGCACGCCACAATTGCGGCGATAAGTCCCCTCATTGAGGAGTGGCTAGAGAGGCGCCACGGCGTCCTCACCTTCCGCCTGACGCAGGTCCTCACCGGACACGGTTGTTTCGGGAGGTTCCTGTTCCGGATAAGGCGGGAGGAAACGCCCGGGTGTCACCATTGTGTGGATCGCCCGGAGGACACGGTGGAGCATACGGTGGAGGTCTGCCCGGCTTGGGCGGAGCAACGCCGTGTCCTCGTGGAGGCGATTGGCGGTGGCGATCTCTCGCGTCCGGCCTTGGTCCAGGCCATGGTACGGAGCGAGAGGGCTTGGGAAGCCGTCACCTCCTTCTGCGAAGCAGTAATGTTCGCGAAGGAGGAGGCGGAACGCGTGAGGGAGAGGCAAAGTTTGCGCCCTCACGCCCCTAGCCGCCGCAGGAGACGCCCTGGGCGTCGGGAATCGCAGGCCGATTCCCGGCCACCGTAGGCGCGGGCCTGCGAGCGGCGAGCAATGGGCAGCTCGCCGTTCGATAAGGACCAGGCCCGGGTCGACGGCGCGTTGTGTTCCACGCGCGCCTCAAAGAGATGTCAGCACCAATGACGGGGTTTGCTAGGACCGATGCCTGCTAGGGTTGCGGAAAAGTCCAAGAGGGTTACCGTGGCCCCTGGCACAGGCAACTGAAGGAACACGGGTGGGTTTTAGTCAGTAAGAGTCTGACACGCCCTCCTGCTCTGCCCAGAGCGGGAGAAGTTATTTGATGATTTCCCACCCACAAAAAAAAAAAAAAAAAAAAAAAGGTTACCTAATTTTAGGTGACGCTCCTATTATTTCTCCGCAACCCGCCACCCGCACATTGTGTGCTTTTACTTCTGACTCGCTACACCAGATTGTCGAAAGATTTTGGGCAGTCGAGGAATTACCTTCGCAGTCATTTTTAAGTCCTGACGATCAGCAGTGTGAAAATATTTATACTTCAACCACTGTTCGTAACTCCGACGGCAGTTATTCAGTTGACCTTCCTTTTAAAGAAGACCCAAATAATCTAGGCAATTCTTATACTACGGCTAAAAAACGCTTTCTACTTTTAGAAAAGAAATTTTGTAAGGATCCAAGTTTAAAATTAAAATATGACGATGTTATTCGTGATTACCTAAATAAAGGTATACTGTCCCGCACCGCACCTGAGGCATTAGCCGCTCCAGGCTTTTATCTACCGCACCATGCTGTAGTTCGCAACGACAAGGCGACAACCAAGGTTCGTCCTGTGCTAGATGGCAGCGCCAAGACCGATACAGGCTTATCACTAAATGATGTCCTATATACGGGTTGCAATCTACAGGCTGATATATTTCATATACTTTTGAATGTTCGTGTTCATTACATTGCCTTTTGTGCAGATGTGAAACAAATGTATTTATGCATTTATACGAATGCTCCGCACCGCAAATATCAACGAATCTTATATAGATTTTCAGAAACCGACCCGCTCGAGGTTTTTGAGTTTACTCGAGTCACATTTGGGCTTCGGTCTTCACCATTTTTGGCGCTCCGCACGCTACGTCAACTCGCTAGCGATGAACGGTATAACTGGCCAACTGCGGCAGCCGTATTAGAGAGGGACATTTATATGGATGACGTAGCTTCATCTACTTCTTCTCTCGAGGAAGCAGTCAAGACAGCTACCGATCTGATCCAGATCTTCAAAACTGGCGGGTTTGATTTAGTTAAATGGACTTCCAACTCGCTGGAATTGCTCGAACATATTCCCGAGTCGCACCGTCAATCTGAATGCATTTCCTTCGACGATGGAAATATATTTAAGATATTAGGTTTGCGTTGGTTACCCGCACAGGATACCTTTATTTTCGAAATATCAAGTCCCCCACCTGTTTGTACTAAACGCGCCATTTTATCCGCTACCGCTCGGTTGTACGACGTCTTAGGACTCGTCGGCCCTATAATTCTTTTCGCTAAATTAATCATTAAAGAACTCTGGCTTTTAAATCTCGATTGGGACGATATACCCCCTCTCGCATTGTTAAAATATGGCAACAATACTTATTAGAATTACCGCACATATCTAATTTATCATTTCCACGCCATCTAGGTATAGAAACCGGTTCTATGGTTTCCTTAGTCGCATTTTCAGATGCGAGCGAATCCGCATACGGCTGTGTGATTTATTTGCACGTCGTAAATGGCGATCAATCGCCTATTATTTCACTCGTGTGCTCCAAATCGCGTGTTGCATCCGCTAAACCTAAAATCACTCTCGCGCGCTTGGAATTAAACGGAATACTTTTAATGTCGCGACTTCTTAAAACCGTTTATGACACTTTATCTAAACGACATAAAATCGAAAATATTTATGCTTTCTCGGACTCTGAAGTAGCACTCTGTTGGTCTGTTGCTTCGCCACACAGATTCAACACTTATATTGCCAACCGCATTTCTCAAATTCAGGAAAATATTTCACCTGAAAACTTTTATCATATCGCTGGCTTACATAACCCCGCAGACTGTGTATCTCGTGGGCTTACGCCTTCGCAGCTCATTCAACATGAGCTATGGTTTAAGGGTCCATCGTGGCTTTCCTTGCCTAGACAAGACTGGGCTATACAGCGATTTTTACCCAACCGGCTTTCATTACTGGAAGAAAAAACCGTTTCGCACGTGACTAAAGTCACAGATAATGATAACCCACTTTTAAAATTAGCTTCAGAATGTTCTACTTGGGAAAAGCTGCTGGAAGGTACTGTGTTTTCGCTTCGTTTTATAAAAAAAATGCCGCAAAACGATACAATCACCGCTGAAGATTTAAATACAGCTGAATTGGAAATAATTCGCGCGATCCAGTCTAAATACTTTTCCGACGACATTAAGAATATTTCTAAAGGTCAACCGTGTTCGGCCAAGTTACGGAAATTGTTTCCATTTTTATGTAACGGACTTATACGTGTCGGAGGTCGTTTATCGAATTCGACACTAGACTATTCTTCCAAACATCCGATTTTACTTCCCGGGAAAGGACATATTGTCAAATTACTAATTGAATTTTATCACCGCGACAATTGTCACGCCGGGCCACAGTTATTAATTTCGATATTAAGATCCAAATATTGGATTATTTCCGCTAGGCGTGTGGTTCGACAATACATACACAAATGCAATGATTGTTTTCGAGTTAATCCTAAGCCTACGTTTCCGCCTATGGCCGATTTGCCTAAATGTAGATTAGAGCAATGCAAAGCGTTCTTACATACGGGCGTCGATTACGCAGGGCCGCTTTATATTACTCCTTACCGCAAACGGGGCGTACGAAATGTAAAAGCTTATATTTGTATTTTTATTTGTCTCGTAACAAAAGCGGTGCATATCGAATTGGTATCTAACTTAACTTCTGCTTCGTTTATCGACGCATTTAAACGATTCATTTTACGAAGAGGTCCTTGTAATTTCTTATATAGCGATAACGGGACTAATTTTGTCGCTTCTAAAAAATATTTTAATGAGCTTCATGAGTTTTTACAAACCGCTGATTACTATCAAAGTTTTAGTCATGAACTCGCGAAGAACCGTATCACGTGGCGAATGAACCCTCCTACAGCAAGTCACTTCGGAGGGATATGGGAAGCGAACGTTAAGAGCACCAAGTCGCTTTTATTTCGTACAATCGGCAATCAAGTTCTCACCTTTGAGGAGATGTCGACCATTCTTATTCAAATTGAGGCAGTGCTAAATAGCCGTCCTCTTTATGTTTTGAGCTCTGACCCATCAGAGCCATTAGCACTTACTCCCGCGCATTTTCTATCTACTTCCCCGCTAGAATGTTTACCCGCAGCCGACTTATCCGAAGAACGAACAGATCTGTTGTCTCGTTTCTCCTTAATGGATTCGATAGTTCAATCATATTGGAAACGATTTAAGTCGGAATATTTACATAATTTGCAACAACGCGAGAAATGGAATACTCCGTGTAACCCGATCACGGTCGGTATCGTAGTGTTGTTAAATGTAGATAACGCTCCACCCTTACAGTGGCCATTAGGAATTGTTACCAATGTATACCCTGGTAAGGATGGTGTTGTTCGCGTAGCGGAAGTAAAAACTAAGACCGGTACTTATAAACGACCAGTAGTGCGGTTATGCCCGCTTCCGACTCAATAGTCAATATATTTATATACAACGTGGCGCTACAACGGTGACTTTAATTTAACACACATTATGCGTTTTCACATTTTCGTTTCATGAAGAAATTATATTTCCATTAAATGTTATTATTTACGGACTTATTTAAAATTTTAGAAAATAGCATTTTAGAGCAACCTGTACATAAAGAACTGTCGCGCAGCGGTCATTTGCCGGGGTCACGGATCATAACATCGCATCAATGAAATTAAAACGAATAAGCAATACTATTAGTATGAAACAAATGCAAAGAATAGGCGAATTCAAGGAAAGAGACATCCCTTTGTCGGCGAGCGGCGCAAGCGACGGTCGCCGACAAAGGGATGGACCCTCCCTTCCACCCGCCGCCCGCGCCGCCGCCCGCACCGGAGTCGAATTCTTTTTTGTTTCTAGTGTTAGCCGAACCCGTGTCCTTGACACACTTTTGCAAACTAGTGCACATAATTACGTAATTTTAATATTTCTGTGAATGTTTCCGCGAAAAAGACGCTTACCTATTGTTTTATTTGTTTATTTTTGTGTAATTAGGATAGTAATTAGATTATTGTACTGCGATAAAGACGCTTTGCTTTGTTTTGTAATCTAGTAGGTACGTTTACGTCTCTTGCGATACGGACGCTTTTATTTGTGGTATTAGTGCTTGTGTAAACTTGTGATCGTGATGGCGAATACACATCCAAACTACACGGCAGCTGAATATGCGGACATGATCCTAATTTACGGAGAATGTCATCAAAATGCCGCTCTTGCGATACGGACATATCGCGAGAGATATGGCGATTCAAGACAATGCCCTACTCATCCTCGCACTATTGTAGGAGCTCTTCAACGCATCCGCGAAAACCGGCCTGTGGATCCTAGGTCTCAAGGCCCAGATCGACCGCCTACACGACAAAACCCAATCCAGTTAACTGAAAATGTGCTACAATATTTCGAAGATCAACCCAAAACTAGCCTCCGCCAGAGCGCTAGGCATTTTCAAGTCCATCACAGAACCGTCCATAGGATAATAAAGCGCGAAAAGTGGCACCCATACAAATTTAGAAAAGTACATACTCTGTTAGAGCGAGATAAATTAATAAGAGTGAATTATTGTCAGTGGTTACTGAGTAAAATTGAAGAGGACAGTGACTTTCTTTCCCAAATTTGTTGGACTGACGAAAGCACGTTCACCAGAAACGGCATGTGGAACCAGCACAACCTGCACCATTGGGCACCCAAAAACCAAAATCCGCGGGTTTGGCGTGAGTCAGCCCATCAGTACAGATTTTCGGTAAATGTTTGGGCAGCTATTCACGGTGACAACATCATCGGACCCGTATTCATTGATGGGGCTTTGACCGGAGAAAGGTTTGTTAACCTACTAAATGATACGGTGTCAGAATACACGGATAACTTAAACGCCCATCGATACCAACGAATGTGGTACCAATTAGATGGCGCGCCAGCACACTCTGTAACAACAGCTAGGCAGTGGCTAAATGACACGTTTGGTGCACAATGGATTGGCAGATTTGGACCTCGTAGGTGGCCAGCAAGATCGCCAGATCTCACGCCACTCGATTTTTTTTTCTGGGGGTGCATCAAAGACGATGTGTACGCGGAGAACGTGGATTCGGTGGAACAATTACGCCATAGAATAATAAATGCGTTTGAGAAATTGAGGGAAATGGCTTTAGGTGATAATTTATTTTCAAATGTGCGCGAAAACATGAAACGCCGTTTAGCACTTTGTATCCGCCAAAACGGTGGTCTCATTGAAAATAAAAAAAATTAAAATTACCAAAAAAACAAATAAAAGCAGTGATCAGTGATGTGATGACAGTTATAACCACAGAACAGATAAAACAGGTTAGAAAGGAAATAGTTCCTGATTTGTATTAGAACGCGTGTCGCCGCTTGCGTCCCACTCCTTAACTCCACTACAAGCAAGAGACCAATACGTACGCGTATTACACACACAAATAAACCACACGCACTTAGATAGTGAGTTTGCTATTGGTTGTCACACTAATACAAACACTGCGTTTGACGTACACTCACTCACTCGCAAAAGGTAATTTATTTCTCACGCATGTTACGGCGACCAAAAGGTCGATTACTTATATCGATAAAATTACTGTAATTTATAAGTTAGCAATTTTTCTCTATATTTCCGGGAAGGGGGGGACAATTAGTGTGGACTTCCTAAATACATATAAATAATTCAAACTCAAAGCATTTATTTCAAATAAACCAACTACAGGCATTTTTGAATTGTCAAGGGTTCGGTCAGTCAGAAAGATGAAGCTAGTTGCCCATTCCAAAGCGTAGTAGGTACCTATGGAGAAGAACGGGCAAGAAACTTCATGGACACTCTTTTAAATCGAAATATTGTTACAAAAAAGTGGTTACATCATTCATGTTGAAATAATACATGTGAGAACGATGTAGAAAGACGTGCACGTTAAAAGTGTCCGTAATAAAAAGTTAAAAACCATTCAGCAATTCAAATAAGCCGTGGCAGCTAAGAAATTACCTGTGCCACATTCAAGTCAATGAAAGACGAACCCAGTAAGTTTTATATTAGGTACATAGTGCTCACACGTGCTATGCAATTATACAATACTAAGAGATTGAATTTATACAATGCAAAGATAGATTGTAAACCTTCATCAGCTCACAATATTTTCGAATGCTAATCGATTCGTTTAGGCGCTCTTGTAGAGCAGGACCAGCGCTGAGCCAAGCATTTTTGTCAGCGATATAATCCCCCAACTTATAATATGCTTGGCTGTATAGTGTGCGTTTTAGACAAGATTTAAATTTCGTTTCATTCAGTTGGAATATGTGGGGAGGTATTTTATTGTAACATTTTAAACAGTACCCCATGAAGGAAAGCCATTAGCCAGCATTAGCCAGTCTGAAACCTGGTTGAACTGATTGGTCCCTATTTCTAGTCCTTTAATTGTGTCTTTCACCTCTTTTACTGAAGATTTAAATTTTTCCTTAATACTGTCAAATTAAGGGGGAACATCTAACATAGCCGCGAAATTCAAATTTTCTTTAGTTTTTTGCTAATTTCAGCTCTGTTTTATGTCAGCATAATTATATATATATATATATATATATAAAGTATAACGCAAGGAGATATATCTATGTACATATATACACAGTATACATATAGCTCATGGGAAGCGTGCGGTGACAATGACGCGAGTTTCACGCTTTTTGTTCACCCAAAAAGTACACATATATACATAGTATACATATAGCTCATGGAAAGCGTTCGGTGACGATGACGCGAGTTCCATGATTTTGTTCACCAAAAAAAGTGCTCAACGCGCCTAAAGAAGTTTTCACTTAAAAAATACTAGAATATTTTAAAATTGAACAATAATTTAAACTCAATTTAAATGCTGATTTTATTATTGTCCCTGAAATAATACGAATTTATTAAGTAACATGCGCTTTGCTATCTTTTAAATTCGATTTTTTCAAAATAAAGTGCAATCTTAAATTAATATATTTTCCAATAATAGCCTTAGTTAGGTCTGTAACATGGTTTGCAGTAGGATATAATCCAACCTGATGATTACTAATGTTGCTAAATAATTCAGTTCCGACGAAGCTGCGCAAAATCTTTGCTGTCAACATATGTTTGTTAATATTCCGGAGATTGAAAACCTACTCAGAAACTAAATTAAAAACGCACTATAAACAATAATTGGTGATAGTAGACAAAGTTATTTTAATTATAATATTACTGATAATAATCAGCTGTATCAAACACACATACTTAATATCGACCTTATTTACAACTTGGTACAACACTATCGATAAGCATGGATTTCGCCAAATTTCAGGTTTGGCTAGGCGTACGCGACGTTCGATGTAAACGCAATACATTGCGCGATCACTGATCTAGTACAAGATGCTACCCATGCGTTGCAAGCAATGTATAATTTTGCAACTACTGTTGCGATTGTATCGTTTTTATCTACAAACTACATAATACTATAGTAATAATTACAAATATCACTTGTATTTTAAGGTTTTTGGACTTACCGGCGAAAAGAAATCCCTTCCCGGGCTACACTACACACCTGTCTTCTTTTCCGACACGTTATAATAGCGCAAGACGGCATAATTCTTTGTTTTTCACGGAGCGTCGTACGTTGTCACAATATGAGCGCGACTGTTAGCCCGTGAAACAAATTTCGGTTGACTTTTGAGCGTTTGCTCATAAGTGCGGCGTGCCTGCCCCGCCCACAAGGCCCTTCTAACCTCTTTTATCTGTTCTGTGGTTATAACTAATAGAATGCCGTCAAAGAATCGGACCGATCACGAGTAGGTACAAGACGCGTTGCGCGGTTGCCAGCGCGCGAAGCGACGCGTTGCCGCTCGTCAACGTAAGCAAGCTATGTAAGTAATTTCATGAATGAATTTTTGCAAGGGTGATCCCAATTTTAATGACTTTTTTATTATTTAGTTTGTTTGAAAAATTTTTTTTTTCAGTTTACGTATTATTTTAACCTATCAATATTTATATGGTTAATGGGCACTAGCCCTACCCGTGTATTAAATTAAAGTCACCATTGTAGCGCCACGTTGTATACATATTTTCGCTAATAAGTATTAATTAGCTTACGTTAGCTAAGTTTAGTTTAGAAATTTCATTATATTTATCCGCTCTAGTTACTAAATACCCGTAACTTGAAGTTGCTGATTAAAGCAATTTTCTTGATTTTCTAACCTTTTTTGAAGGGTTTCTTCAAGGCTGGGAGGATGTTGGATTTCGTATTCGTTCATGATTTTCATTGTAGGGTAGAAGTAAAAATGACTTGCAAAATGCGTCGCTCTATCCTATCGTGTCCCATCCTTTTCCCACATGCACACCTGGACTATCGCTGTCCTTGTCACCGTCGACGGTGACTGTGTGAAGACTCTCGACCACTTGAACGAGAGTAGCGTTACTAAGAACATGCTCCCTTATTAATTTATTAATAACTTACGGTTGCGAATTGCCGCGAGTGTATTTACGAACTATTGTCTAAGACACTACGAAAAGTGCGTGTTTATGTGGTGAAAGGCGTCTGTGCGCCTCCCTCGTGCGCTGCCCCTGAATTCACCAAGGACTCGAACCCTCTGCCGACCGACGCGGAGGATATATATTGAAGACGGCGAATCTACAGGTCAGTGGTGCTGCATGTTTCCTGCCAAATTCCTTTGTCCAATTCACAAGTTCGTCGTCCTTATTCGTGTCGCATTTGCAAGGTCAGACCTACCTACGTACCTTTTCAACCCCCGCAATAATACAGTCCACATTCAATCAAACCAGCTCCCTGCGTCTGGGATAAACGCAAATAATTTATATTTCCGCCCAAGTATTTGGTGTAAGGCGCCACCAGTATTTTTCCCACTAGCTTGTTTCGACGGATAGACTCTGTAGTCTCTGTAGTCTGTAGCACGTAACGTACACGGAAACAGAAAGCCTGTGCTTTATATGTTTGTGGGTACGTTACGAAAATTAAGTACCTTTTGTTTTTCATCGGGTTCCATGTAGATGTAGTTTTTCTACAAACGTTAAGTTTCTACACATATTTTATTTTTATTTCAGGTAACAATGTCTCGAAGAGATTTAATTTTAGCCTTGGCGTTGCCTAAACAAAACCAAGTGACAATATCTTCTCCACCAGAGACTGCACACAAAGCTATTCCACTAGAGACTGCACACAAACCTTTTCCACTAGAGACTGCACACAAACCTTCTTCACCAGAGACTACAAACATGCCTTTTTTGCCAGACCTTACATTATTCAGTGAACCTGAGACGCAATCACCACCATTCCATAATTCCCGTGGTGGTTCTCTAGTTTGTTATGAAACTATGCCATCAGATGATGAAGAAAATAATGAGTCTGCTGATGTTGATATATATGAAGATTCTGATGACAGCGCTAGAGACCAAAATTACGAACCACCAACAGTTTCACAATTATCCCATAAAGAAACTGCTCCAAGGTCTGTCGTAGTGTTAGCTGAAGTTCATGAAATACCTGTTGGTTTATCTCAAAGAAGCCATAATGATTTGCCTGGAATTCATAATACAGTGTTTCCAGAACCACCTAGTGATAGAGGTGGTGGCCGCCGTCGTTAGGACTGGAGGGTGCTCTGCCGAGCAGGTGATGACAGGCACCATCGGTCCTGACTTCAAGGGGATGCGAGCCGTTACGGTGAGCTGCCCCGTGTCGGCGGCCAAAAAAATAGCCGAGGGCCGTAGGCTACTGGTGGGCTGGGTTTCCGCGCAGGTGAAACTGCTGGAACCCAGACCTCTGAGGTGCTTCCGCTGCCAGGTGGGCAACCACGTGGGAGCTAAATGCACCTCGGAGGTGGACCGCAGCCACCACTGCTTCCGCTGTGGTCAGCCCGGTCACAAGGCCGGGTCTTGTAATGCCGCGCCGCACTGCACCGTATGTGCGACAGCTGGCAAGCCGGCCGATCACCGGATGGGGAGCAAGGCCTGCGCTCCACCCGCCAGAGCCAGGGGCAGGGGCAAGCCCTCCGCCACCGCCGTCACTGCCGCAGCCGCCGCCACTGCCAATGCCGCTGCCGCCTCGACCGTCGTCGTCGCCGCCGTCACCACTGCGGCGGGGCCCTCACAGAGGGCTCGGGAGGAGGCTGACATGGAGTGCCAATAATGGCCCCATTACGCCTCCTCCAGGCGAACATCAACCACTGCGCCTCTGCTCAGGATCTGTTGCTCCAGAGCATGGCGCAGTGGTCGATTAACATCGCCGTGGTCGCTGAGCCGTACTTTGTCCCGCCCAGGGATGACTGGGTGGAGGACCTGAGCGGCTCAGTGACCCTAATTTCGTCGGCCGCCGCCGGTACTCCGTCCCTCGAGGCAGTCACGAGGGAACGGGGTTGCGTGGCAGCACGGTTCGGGGAGATTGTAGTGGTGGGGGTATACTTCTCCCCGAACCGAACTCTTGCCGAGTTCCACAACTCCCTTGCGGAGTTGAAAGTCGTCGTCGTCGGGTTCCGTTCCCTCCCCGTGCTCGTCCTCGGGGATTTCAATGCCAAGAATGTGGCTTGGGGTTCCCGGTATACGGACACACGGGGCAGGATGGTGGAGGACTGGGCTCTGGAGACAGGCCTGGTCGTCCTAAATCGGGGTTCTGTCCCCACGTGTGTGCGGATGCGGGGTGAATCGGTGGTGGACATCTCGTTCGCCAGCCCCGCTCTGTCACCGCGTGTCCTTGACTGGCGCGTCATAGACGGGGTGGAGACCTATTCCGACCACCGGTACATCCGGTTTGACGTCTCCGCCCAGACCTCGAGCGCGCTGGTCCGACAGGCCCCGAGTGGTCCGCGGTGGGCGCTGAAGCAGCTGGACCGGGAGCTCCTCCTGGAAGTCATCACCGGACAGGCCTGCTGACATCAACGTCGAGGCGGAGTGGTTCCGGGAGGCCATGTCCGAAATATGTGACGTGGCAATGCCCCGGGCCCAGCCCGGACGCGCTCTGCGCCAGGTGTGTTGGTGGTCGCCAGAGTTGACGACTTTACGCAGTGCGTGCGTCGCTGCGCGACGCCGGTACACCAGGCACCGCAGGCTCCGTATTCGCCCTCCGGATACGGAAGCCATTCAGGCGGAGCTGTACGAGGGGTACAGAGAGGCGAAGACCGCCCTCCAAGCGGAGATCCTGCGGGCCAAGGGACTGGCCCGCGAGGAGTCGCTGGAGACTCTGAACAGAGACCCGTGGGGACGCCCCTACAAATTGGTGCGTGAGAAGCTCCGCCCATGGGCTCCCCCGCTGACGCAGAGTCTCCGGCCCCAGCTCGTGGAGGACGTGGTGAGCACTCTGTTCCCTTCTAGAGGGGACCATATCTCCCCGCCCATGGCTCCGCCTACTGCGGTGCTGAATGCGGACCACACCGCCGACGACGACGACGATGCTCCGGAGGTGACCGAGGTAGAGCTGCGAGTGGCGGTACGTAGGCTGAGTGCTAAAAATACCGCCCCAGGACCCGACGGCTTACCTGGGAAAGCCTGGGTCCTGGCCTCGGAGGCTCTCGGGCCTCGACTAAGGGGGCTCCTAAGCGCATGCATGGAGAGGGGCCAGTTCCCACTTCGTTGGAAGACGGGGAAACTGGTCCTCATCAAGAAGCCGGGGCGCCCAGCGGACTCTCCGTCCGCTTACCGGCCCATCGTGCTGCTCGACGAGGTGGGCAAGCTCTTTGAGAGAGTCATTGCAGACCGCCTCGTCGGGCGGCTGGTGCGGGTGGGGCCGGATTTGGCGGAGAGCCAGTTTGGCTTCCGCAGGGGGCGCTCTACGGTGGACGCCATCATGCGCGTGCGAGCCCTCACGACGGGGGATGCTGTGGCCCGGGGTGGGGTCGTCTTGGCGGTGTCTCTAGACATCGCCAATGCCTTCAATACCCTGCCCTGGAGTTGCATCAGGGAGGCACTCCGGTATCACCGGATGCCGACCTACCTCTGTCGTGTGGTCGAGGCCTATTTGACGGACAGGGCCGTCATCTACCCCGGTCATCAGGGAGTATGGAACCGGCAAGAGATGTCGTGCGGTGTCCCACAGGGATCGGTCCTGGGGCCGCATCTGTGGGATATCGGCTACGACTGGGTGCTGCGCGCCGACCTCCCCAGCGGCGTCAGCGTGGTTTGTTACGCTGACGACACGCTAGTCCTGGCGCAGGGGAGGTCGCACCAGGCGGCGGCCGAACTAGCGACACGCGGGGTTGCGACAATCGTCGAGAGGATCCGGCAATTGGGACTCGAGGTGGCCCTGCACAAGTCCGAGGCCATGTGTTTTCATGGTCCTCGGAACACGCCACCGTCGGGTTCCCAAATAACGGTAGGAGGGGTTCACATCGGCGTCGAGTCGACGATGAAGTACCTGGGACTCGTCCTCGACAGCCGGTGGAACTTCGTGGAGCATTTCCGACGTTTGGCTCCCAGACTGGAAAGGGCCGGGGCTGCCTTAAAGCGGCTCCTGCCCAATCTAGGGGGGCCAAACGCCTCCTGCCGGAGGCTCTACGCGGGGGTCGTGCGGTCCATGGCCCTTTACGGGGCACCGGTGTGGGCGCGTTCCTTGAGGCGGCGGCCAGCCCGCTGGTTGAACGCGCCCCAAAGGGTCATGGCCATCCGGCTGGTCCGGGGATACCGTACGGTCTCCGGTGAGGCGGCGAGCCTCCTTGCCGGATTACCGCCATGGGATCTGGAGGTAAAAGCCCTCGCGCACGTTTGGGAGTGGCGCGAGGAGACGAAACGCCGGGGCGTAGCTCCGCTGCCGCGAGAAATCACGGTGCAGCGGACAGAGCTCCGGCGGGATCTCAGGGCGGCATGGAGAGTGCGATTGTCGCAACCCAGCGCTGGGCACGCCACAATTGCGGCGATAAGTCCCCTCTTTGAGGAGTGGCTAGAGAGGCGCCACGGCGTCCTCACCTTCCGCCTGACGCAGGTCCTCACCGGACACGGTTGTTTCGGGAGGTTCCTGTTCCGGATAAGGCGGGAGGAAACGCCCGGGTGTCACCATTGTGTGGATCGCCCGGAGGACACGGTGGAGCATACGGTGGAGGTCTGCCCGGCTTGGGCGGAGCACCGCCGTGTCCTCGTGGAGGCGATTGGCGGTGGCGATCTCTCGCGTCCGGCCTTGGTCCAGGCCATGGTACGGAGCGAGAGGGCTTGGGAAGCCGTCACCTCCTTTTGCGAAGCAGTAATGTTCGCGAAGGAGGAGGCGGAACGCGTGAGGGAGAGGCAAAGTTTGCGCCCTCACGCCCCTAGCCGCCGCAGGAGACGCCCTGGGCGTCGGGAATCGCAGGCCGATTCCCGGCCACCGTAGGCGCGGGCTTGCGAACGGCGAGCAATGGGCAGCTCGCCGTTCGATAAGGACCAGGCCCGAGTCGACGGCGCGTTGTGTTCCACGCGCGCCTCAAAGAGATGTCAGCACCAATGACGGGGTTTGCTAGGACCGATGCCTGCTAGGGTTGCGGAAAAGCCCAAGAGGGTTACCGTGGCCCTGGCACAGGCAACTGAAGGAACACGGGTGGGTTTTAGTCAGTAAGAGTCTGACACGCCCTCCTGCTCTGCCCAGAGCGGGAGAAGTTATTTGATGATTTCCCACCCACAAAAAAAAAAAAAAAAAAAAAAGAACCACCTAGTGATGACATTGAAGTAGTTGAAGAACAAGTTGAGGATGTACGGGAAAGTAATTCTAATACTGATGCATTGCCTGAAACGGAAGAAAACTACACTAAATCGGGTTCTCTTCGAAAGAGGCAGAAATTCAATACGCCATTACAGCGAGTGCAAGAGAAAAAACAGAGAGATAACGAAAAATTTAAGCCTAAAGAACCATGTACAGAAAAATGCCGTAAAAAGTACACTACCAAGATTTCTCAGGAAGAAAGGAAAAATATACATGATCGCTTTGTTAATTTGAATTGGGAGTCAAGAGGTTTATTTATAAAAGGATAAGTAGAACTGGTAAACGTGAAAACAAGGACTGTAAAAGAAGATTCATCACCAAAGAGGAATATTTCTTATAAATACAAGTTCTTTGTCAACAACGAAAAAATCGAAGTTTGCAAAACATAATTTTTAACAACACTTGGTATCACCCACATAATAATACACACCTGCATAAAGTACTCGAAAAACCAGTCGATGAACAGATGGACAAGAGAGGAAGCTATGAGCGTAAAGACGTTATTGACAAAGATGTCATTATAGCACACATCAAAAGTTACAATCCTGTCGTCTCACATTATCGACGTGAACATGCTCCTCTTAAATTATACTTGCCGAGTGATATTACGATAACTTTAATGCATCAGAATTTTACTGAGAGCCATCCTAGTATACAAATTTCATTTGAGACCTACCGCAGGGTATTGAAAGAACTGAACATATCGTTTGCTCGTTTGGGAAATGAAGAGTGTGAGAAATGTGCTCTCTTTAAATCTCACGAAGACAGCAATGAGTGCAGCAAAGATCCATCGTCGTGCGAAAAGTGCCTTCTCTACCATAAGCACAATTTTAAGTATACTACATCTAGAGAAGCCTACAAAGCCGATGTAATGCAGCATGCCACATGCCTAGATAACATTTATACAGATGTTATACCAACTCACAAAGAAATTATTAATTTAATAGACTCAGATCATCAGATACATTTAAATCTAAACTTTTAAGTAAATTACCATTTTTGGTGACTAATGATGACCCTAATCAACATTATAATGATTTTTTTAATATGTATTGCACACTATGCAATACCACGTTCATTCCAAAGACGTTCTCGGTTAATAGTAACGCTTCCTTTAGTGACTGGGCCACCATTGGTATACATACAAGTAGAAAACGACTTTATGAATTGTATGATGAACGAACTTGTAAAAACACTGCTGAATTTAATTTATATGTTAAGAATTATTCAAAATCATTTAAAAAAGTTTGTAGTGTGGCCAAATCACGTTATTTGAGTTCAAAAATTAAAAATAGTAGTAATGTAATAAAAATGACATGGAGTATCATTAATAGCGAAACGGGAAGGTCATGCAACCGATGTAGTGACTACAGCCTTGCTATTGATGACAATATAATTAAATCTGATTCTCAAGTCGCCGCGGCCTTTGAAAATTTCTTTGCAGAGATTCCCGTATCGACTACTAAATCTCTAAACTCTTCACCCACTGCTGCAGAGTCTTTACTTAAAGAAAACATTCCAGTTTGTGATTCTGAATTTCATTTCGAATATGTCACTTTTAAAGATATAATTAAAACCTTTCACACGTTCAATGTCAAAAAGACTGCAGATTTATGGGGTAATTCTGTGGACGTTGCTAAGTCAATTATAAATATTGTAGCACCTACTTTAGCTGTTATTTTTAATAATTGTATTGACCGTGGTGAGTTTCCTGATCTTATGAAAAACAGTAAAATAATACCGTTGTTTAAATCGGGTAGTACATCAGACCCTACTAATTATAGACCTATTTCAGTGCTACCTACATTTAGTAAAATTTTTGAAAAACTTATTTTAAATCAAATGCAAAGATTTTTTAATGTACATAAATTACTGCATAATAAACAGTTCGGTTTTACAAGGGGTCGTTCAACTGCTGATGCCGGAGTTGAACTTCTAGGGCATGTATATGTCGTAGGATAATTTGATACTTCGAATCTTCGCGGAAATCCTAGGGGTTTTGCGAAAACGCGGATAATTAGAAATTAGGTTAGGTTATGTTAGAACAGTGACCATTAGCGCGCGAAGGCGAGCGAGCGAAGCGAGCGTGCCGCGGCAGCGGCCGCCAAGCGCCAGATACCCTTCTATTGTTGTTGTATCATTTAGGTTAGGTTATGTTAGATCCTGACTTTGTCCAGTAAGATTTGATAATTTTTCGCCTATGTCTAATTATCCGCGTTTTCGCAAAACCCCTAGGATTTTCGCGAAGATTCGAAGTATCAAATTATCCTACGACATATATAATGCATGGGAGGACAAATGCGATGCGTTGGGCATCTTTTGCGATTTGTCCAAGGCATTCGATTGTGTTCTTCATGAATGTGCGTCAGGATTGCTCCGCCAAGTTATCAAATCAGAAAATGGTTTCAGCCAAAAATTTGTCGATATTTGTCAAAATCGAAAGAAACAAACCCCGTATTTGTCAAAGCAGAAATAAAGAAGTTATAAGCGTTTTAAGCTGGCCGCGCAATCCTGACGTCAAGGACTGCGCGGCCACGGAGATCTCAGCAACTACTTGGGATAGAGAAATAATTCCTTTTGTCAACTCAAGTCTGTATTTGTCAAGATTTGTCGAAAAATGAATCAAAGCTCTATATCAATATTATAATTAAATATTCGCCTTGAAAGTCATGGCCGCGCAGTCCTTGATTTGCTATTTTGTTTTTAGTATTTTTTTTATTAAAATTGAAGACTTCATATAGTATAGGAGTTAAAAGGAGAAAGGTCTTAATTTGTCGAAACTGACAAAAGCTTTAAAATACGACTAAAGTGTAATTAAACAGACGAAATCAATTTAAAACACAAAACTCGTGGCCGCGCAGTCCTGACGTTACTTTAAACCATGATATCTCAATAACTATAGTAGCTAGGATTTTGCTGTAGACGTCCATATAATCCTCATATTAACCCCATTAAAATGACATATCCTTTTACCCTCAACACTGTTTGGGACGCGAGTAATCTCAAGAATTATGTTACCCCATACAATGTTCTAGTAGAGTGACCATAATTTCGATTTGTTTTTAATCTTTGTCAAACTGGCTATGACAGCACAGTTCAAGGGCATTCTGTTCTGCGCGCTTACTCTTGATTTCAATTCCGATCGATCGACATTGGAATTTTGACGTTTCGTACTCTTGAGTTCGACGCTAGCGCCATATTGGTTTTAAATTGCGTGTCCGTTTTGGGGAACTAAGTGGAATTGGGATCGGGTTGTGCGTATCTTAAAAGCTACTCTTGAGTTTATTTTGACAGCTGTGTATTGCGCCAATATTGCGTTGAGATTGTGATTTTTCCAATAACAAAAGTGTAACTTTTTAGAAGTTGTTTTGCGTTTTAAGCCGGGTTATAAGTGGTTTTCAGTAACTATTAAGTGTATAATATGACACGATTAGCAGTAATATACAGTGTTTTACGTAATACCCATAAAAAACAGTTGAAACAAAGACGAGATGAGCGTCGGATGATGCGGTATACGGACAAAGCGTTTTCTATGAATGAATACGAATTTAAAGCAAACTATAGAGTGAGCAAGGATTTGTTTGAGGAAATGTATGAAAACATTAAGCCCTTTATGCCAACTCCTAAGAGAAGAAGTGATATATCACCAAAATATAAGGTACCTATGCTGTCTTTAATAAATGACTGTTATCAATGATATTATGACTTGTTTGGAAGATCAATAGTTTAATACTTGTATAATTCTTGCAGGTTTTAGTGGCATTATCCTTTTATGCTACTGGGAGTTACCAAAAACTAACTACAAACAAACCTAAACCTAAATGTTATATTGCTTCCTAAGTGTAATAGGAAACAATATAAAATTAGGGTTTAAAGACCCCTACTTACTACACATTTCTTGATAACTTGAGAACAGAATAAATATTTTTTTTTTACTTAAATGTTATTTTATTTACATAGGAAACTATAACAAAACTAACAATAAAAATTAAATAGAAAAATATTTAGAAGCGCAACACTTAATCAATATCCGAAAACATTAGCAATAAATAAAGGTTTGACATTAATGGGTAATGCATTTTGATTAATAAATATTAATAAGCAAAAAAATGGCAAATTTGTCAAGGATTTGGCATTTTTGCAGCTACATCCAAAATTGCATTAGCAATAGACGTCAAAGCACTTGCGATATTGCTAATGTGTTAGGACAATTGAGCAAATGCTTGCGCTGTAGTTAATTCCGCTTCAACCCGCCGCGCTTCGATACTCGCGAACTGTTCCATATTTGCATCCAACGGCCTCGGCATAAAAGAGCGGCGCCGGCGGGGTCGTGGTGGTATGGTAACCTGAAGAGGCGTGGGAGACGCAGGTACTGAAATATAATAAAGTAAAATCAGCATTTGACCAAACAAATTTCAAACTTCTGAGTTGTTACAAAAAGCAAGTCAATAAAAAATAATACTGAAGTTTTTTCTTGCTATAGCCGGAACTGTGATTAGTACCAAAACACTTCAAGTGTTACACACTTATGTTGGGTTGTGTGACATATTTAGGTAGGTACTCAAAATGTTTAAACATTCCTAAACAAATTCGAATAAAGACTTACTTGTGGATCATGCTGGTATTGCGTCATTGTGTGACGTACCAGGAATAGGGGATATTTGATTGTTATGCAAAAAATGCATTTCTGTGTCTTCTTGCACTGGTATAATGCATGAATCCTCTATCACAACTGGTGATTCGGTAGATCTAGTCTAAAACAATGAAATTATTATTATTACTTATTAGATAAATACAATATTTTGTGTAAAATAAATATCGTAGGTATGATAAAATTGTAAACATTAAAATATATTACTGATTGAGGAAATGGAGTGACTGTCCATCTTGAATCTCCAGTCGTAAACTCTTGTCCACCCAGCACCGCCACCAATCTATTATCTAAGGCAGATTATGCTGGCAAGTTGTCTGCTGTTCCACCACCAGTGCGCCTCATTGAAACTGAGAGTTGTGCGCAGTGCTTCTGCTTCTTCTCAGCCCAATACTAAAAATATGCATTAATTTTAATGAAATTGCTCTATAAAAGGATTCTTAATACCTACTTCATTATTTTGTATCTTACCTTAGCCCAGCCTTGACCATTTTTATATGCTCCTCCGAGGGAATTTAAAGTTGTTGACAAATTTGCCCGTTTTCTCTTTGTTTCAAATTTGCCTTGAGTGGTCCGAAGCAAACCTTTAGCTATGCCTGGGTTTTGCTCCAAAAATTCCACCAAACCTTCAATTGGGCATAACTAGGACGATACATTGTAACTGAAATTGGAAAACTTTTATTATATATATAACATAATATAATTATTAATTAAGCATATAAAACATAGACCAAGAAAATAACTGCATTGACAAAACAAAAAGATTTCACTAACAAAAAGAAAAAAAAGTAAAACATTAGTGTACTTATAGTTAGTATGATCGTATATTTACTTACCACTTGTATAAAACTTTAATATTAGTTATGTAACTTAACGGATAATAATTATTTCTTACTAATAAGGAACCAAACGCGAACAATATTTTTAGTTAATGTTCGAAACAAACTTGCATTTCGATTTCACTTCTAAAACCACTTGACTTTATTTTTGAAATTGGAGAACTTGTACGCCGTCTTCTGTGTTGAGTAGTGTAGGCAACGATCCTACCGCATGAAGCCAAAGTCATGGTCAACTTTATGATTTAAATCAATTTCGTGCGCCCAAATGCATTTAATACGTTACAATTATTGAATTAAACAACTATTTATATCATATTTATTTTTTAGTCTTGTTATATAGAGGATAAAGCATTTTAAAGCCGTATTACTGGTTTATCGTAATGAGTTGAACAACACTATTGCGGCTCGTAACGTAGCTAACTTCACGTGTAACAAAACAATCGCGGGGCAATCCCAATTTCAATCCAATGTTGACAATATTGTATTCAAGAGTACCGAATCACGTAACTGCAAAATTAACATTGGAATCGTATTGGCTTTAGATTGGAATTGAAATTAGTTTGAAGAGTAAGGCCCCTGTTAGTCAAAAACTTAAATAAAATACTAAATAAGACGAAATAAAAAACTTGTTTAATATTTGAATATTTTTATTCATTGCACAAATATAAAGATTTCAAAAATCAACAAAATCATTATTCTTCAACTTTAAATGTTTTTCATCGGCTCTTACACCTCTACTAAAACATAAGTTAAAAAATGGATATATACAGAATCGTTTGTACTCTCTTCTAATTTACTCTTGTTATCGTCGTAACAAAGCATTCCGCTATTTCTTATAATATGACACTTATAATGCCCTATTGTTCCAAGTATTGGAGGAACATATTCTACGGCACCTAATAATTTATAAATGTTTTGTTTAATTATTATACTTTTAGGTACCTCATGTAAAAACACCATTTGCGTGCCATTTAAATCGAATGTAACAATTTTTGACAAGGTATAATGAAATAGAACTACTTCATTGCATTTTCTGCATTGCTTGTTTTCCCAATCATGAATAATAATAGAATCTTCCAAGTTACTGATGGTGAAAATATTAATTATATCTAAATTTAACGGTATAAACACATGTTTTCTTCTTGATGGGGTAGAATTTATGCATGCACTATTTGAACAGTTACTTACAGAAGAAGCACTAAAAATAATATCATTTAAGACGTGCTCATAAATAAATGCAGCGTTACATTCACAATCATAATGATTGTTTTTGAAATGTATCGAAGCAATTCTTATTCTTAATTTGTTTGCTTCTTCACTGTTATTATCAGAGTTACAGAGGATTTGTAAAAACGCTGTTATATCCCTATTTCTGCAATTATTGTCAAATAAATCGCGTATGCATGAATACTCTTTAAATCCGTGGGCCAATAAAAAAAATACGGAATCAAATGCACAAGTGTTTGTTAATTTAATATTTTTTTCAGATATATCTTGTACAGTAAAATTACTATTTTTTAAAAACATTATATTTACAGGTTTATTTGCAGAATCATGTTTAGGAACACCTTCGCCTCTCCAGTTTTCAACATACGTAGGAATTACTGAGAATACCGAATCATTTAAAAACGTTTTGGTTACACTAGGTTTTTCTTTTTTGCAGCATTTGTTTTCTAATGGTAACATTTTTCGCTTCCTAGTCTTACCTCGTTTTCTTTTAATGTTTTTCTCCTTTTTGTCTACAATGTCGGCGAAATTATTTAAACAATTTAAAGCAATTTTTATTTCACCTAATAAATAATCATAATGCATATTTAAATATTCATCAATGTTATATTTCTTCGACCTTGTTGTGAATAACAAATTTTTCATAGTTTTAAAATAGCTCTCTATAGCTGAAGATGTTGGTACTTTGTTTTGTGATTTATATAATGGGCACATAATATTACTCCAGAGGGGTAACTTTAGGAGTAACCGTTTGAGCGTTGTTATTAAATGAGGCATGTAGAAAGAGTTTTGTGATTCTGACGAACTTTTTGTTTTATCTAGGCTTTTTTCCCTCTCAACAATTTCATCAAACCATGAGAGCAAACCGTCATCATCGTCGAGGATTATGTTTTCGTGAATATTTTCCTTCTCATCGGTGTCTTCATTAGGTTCCGTATATGTAGTATTACCTAAGGTGCAACTTATTTTCTGAATATAAGTAGGGTAATATTGGGCATTCTATGCCACTGTCGGCAAGTAGCTCGGCTAGTGCGCCTCGCTACACGACAGTGGCATAGTATGCCCAATATTAAACAATCGACTCGACTGTAGGTTAAATTACTGTACTCACCTAGAGATCTTGCGAATTATACCACTGTCCTCCAGTAGCTCGACGAGTTCGCCTTCGCTACGGACAGTGGCATAGAATGCCCAATAGTGAACGAACGACTTGACTCTCTAGGGTATTATTGTACTCGACCAATGATCATGCGAGTTCGCTAACGCTCTGAAGGTACATTTCCAGTATAAGCTGATCTCACATTGTATAGGATTTCCGTACGATGCGAGACCAGCGTAAACTGGTTTTGTATAGCTTGATGTGTAGCCGTGTGTACAAAATGCTCAATAATGAACAATCGACTCGATCAATGACCAGTAACGCGATCAGTAAAGAGGTTACGGTAAATTTATAAATGTTAGCGTACTATATACATTCACTCATTCAATCGGGTCATTACCGACAGTAATCATGAAATTTGTAAAACAACCGCAATCGCTGCATGTTAATACAGTCTGCGACGATTTGTGTAAGACTAGTTTTCGTCATGGGGAATTATTACCTGACTCAGTACGATGTATCATTTGCGGTCCGTCCAATTGTGGAAAAACCAATTTATTGATTGGTCTTCTTATACACGAAAATGGATTAAGATTTGAAAATGTTTATGTTTATTCAAAAACTCTGCAACAACCCAAGTACATCTTTTTAGAAAGAGTTTTGCAACTGGTGCCTGGTATTTCCCTCCAGAAATTTCATGGAAATGAGGAAGTACTAAGCGTTCAGGACGCAAAACCCAACTCCGTGATTGTTTTTGATGATGTTGCTTGTGAAAATCAATGTAACATGCGTGATTATTTTGCAATGGGAAGACACAAATGCATTGATTGTTTTTATCTAAACCAAACATATAGTAAAATCCCTAAGCAGTTAGTAAGAGACAATGCGAACTTAATCATACTCTTTAAACAAGATGAAATTAATTTACGACATATTTATGAAGAACATGTCAACACTGATATGACATGGGTTGAATTTCGTGAAATGTGTTCGAAAATATGGAGTGAACCTTTCAATTATGTAGTAATTAATAAGGATTGCTCCAAAAATAAAGGATGTTACAGAAATAAATTTGATACTTTTGTTGTCTTTGATTAAACACTACTGATATTTAAGACCGTTACCCTCGCGATATTATTATTCTTCAAACAACGCTTAATCAATCACCAACTGTTTATTTTTTACTATGGAAAAATCACTGAAAAGACAAATAGTTGATGCTGCAGAAGCTGTTAAGAAGAAAGTGCGAAAGATGAGAGATGTTGAGATTAACAATCAACAAGTACTGGAATCAGTTTTCAAGCCCGTAACAGAACCACTCAACCTAATTGCTAATGTCAGTAAGCAGACTTCTCTACTGCGTAATACAGAAGACGAAGAAACTGAAGTTCCGCTTATCGATAAAACTTTGCAAAAAGATGTTCCTACTAGTAAAGAAAGCAATGTTATCAACGACAATGCAGACGAATATGAATCTGATATCGAAAGTAACTCTTCATATAAATCATTAGATGAAAAAAACCAAGGTTGTGATATGTCATCCTGGTCAGTATCCTCAGAAGCACTGACAGATATTCCGTTCGGTGTCAGAGTAGAGGGCGGGAAATTGATGTTAGGATCTGCTCGTATAACGATCAGCGATGAGTATGTCATCGTGGCTGGACGCAAATACCGAAATACCCCTGGTTTAAAACAGTTGCTGCTGAAAAAGAACGTAGATTTAAGCTTGGTTACAGAGAGTGATATGAAACATTATAAGTCGATGCTACTTGATACAAACGCACATCGACGAGACTATGAGCCTGGTAAACCAATAAAAAGTAATAAAGGACAAAAATATTTACAAATTATTAAACCTCTATTCAAACTACAAAGTACAATTCAGGAATATCAATCGAAGGGAAAAGGACTACCGTTAACAAAAATGTGGAAGAAAAACGTAGATTTTGTATATTGGGACGATCCAAATGAACTGGTGGATAGGTTAAAATTATTAATTGCATCTCGAGATGCTGGTAACACCGGATTAGATAGTGAAATAATATCTATCATTGAAGAATTGCATGAAAGTAAAGTTATAAATAAATAAATATTTTAAAATGTGTTTATTTTACTATCAGCCTCCCGATACAATACACCTTAAACATGAACGTAGACAAATTTGGACACTACATTCACAAAAGAATGCGTTTATCAGAGTTATTTGAGTTTAATGAGAATGCATTGTTAAAATCAGAAAACGGAGATTTTGATTTAAAAACATCAAGACTGAGAGGAATTAGATCTCCAGTAGAAGCAGACGATGCTGTGAACAAAGATTATGTAGATCGATTGAATGCTAATATGTTAAAAGAAGTTAATAATATGATTGGTTCATTGCGTTCTCAAATCATAAAAGACGCAAAGGCTACAGTTCAGGCTGCTTTAAAAGCAAAGATACCTAAGGATTCAACTCATTTGCAAGATAAGTTTTATCCGCTGGAGTGGATGAGGTGACCAAAGTCGCCGCATAGAAAGTGGCGCCACACGTTAGCGTCCACTCGCGTAACCTTTTAATTAATCGAAATCCGATAAACTTTATTCAATTTTTCATTTTTAAAAGATCTGTGGCACACTGTATCCGATTGCTTAGTCGATTTCGTGCTTAAAAGCCGCGTATTCAGATGTATGACAGCACTACAAGCGTTCAACCAAAAAAATCAAATAATTAAAAAAATATGGCGTCTTGTCAGTGACGTACGGACTCGCGCGTGTTTTGTTTACATGATAAATAATTTGTGTTTTAAGTGGGTTTTCAAGTGTTTGAAGTGCTATGGCCTGTTAAGTGTGTGATAAATATTATAGTGAAGTGAATTACTGCAGGATTTCAAGGTCGGTGAGTGAAAAAATATTACGTAATTTCGGTTTTATTCCACAACCGGCGCTGACCGATTCATGTTTATTGTTATTACGTGTATGTGTTTTCAGATCCTTATTTTAGTACAGTGTGTTATTCTAATACGACTACTTTTATAACAAAGTTGAAGCATTAAATAAGCTTTCCACAGGTACCAATATTTTTATTCTACGTATCAGATTTATATTTATAAAACAACATTTTGTTTCCATTGTCTTGGCGGCCATTGTTATTTTTTTGCCGTCGGCAAATATTTTCAACTTTGCACGCTCGTAAATAGTACATATTGTACTAATGCTATGTGGTTTTATTAGTGTTTTGCGTTAAGTATATACACATAATGTATTTAAAACCTTAAACAATATAGGTCAACGCTCGTTTTTTCGAACTATAACCATTTATTTGAAAACAAAGTTACGTAAATACTATCGTACGTACGTATCGTACGTAGTGTTTGCGTAAATACTATCCTATTTTAAACGAAACTCCGCTATCTTAAAGCCCCGTTCCTTACCATAACAAAAAACACAAGTGTTAGCACCATTCAAACAAACCCAAGTCGTAAAAATGCTTTATTTACATTATCGGGCGGCCGAGCGGCGCCCCGCCGCGCCGCGCGCGCCGGTGACGCATCTGGCATTCATCTGGCTCGATTATTTTTCCCGCGCTCTGCGACCGAGCGGTTATACTAAAGCAGAGGTAGATAATAAATTACTTCACAAAACTCCGTAATGGCAAAACAGCAAATTGTTAACGAAATACACAAAGCAGCAAGAAAAAATTTCCTTAGACGTCCGGTCATTCTGAAGGGGGTCGATGACTTGTGGCAAGCTGATCTGATGGACATGCAAAACCTGAGAAAATATAATAAGGGTCACAATTACATTTTAGTGGTAATTGACTGCTTCTCAAAGTATGCTTGGACAGAGCCGTTAAAATCAAAAAATAAACTTGATGTTACTAATGCATTTAAAAGAATACTGATTGTCAGCAATCGCAAACCTGTAAATTTACAAACTGATATGGGAACAGAATTTTATAACAACTCATTTCAAACGCTTATGAAGACGTACAATATCAACCATTACTCATCGTTTTCTACCAAAAAAGCTTCAATCGTAGAGCGACTGATTAAAACTCTTAAAAATAAATTATATAAATATTTTAGTCTGAATGGAAACTATAAGTGGTTAGGTATACCGTTAGAAGTTACGTTGAAGATTTATAATAACACAAAACATCGTACTATTAAATTTAAACCAATCGAAGTAAATAAATCTAGTGAGTCAGTTATAAAAGAAAATATTAAAAAAGCCTTAAATCATGTAACTGTTCGTAGAAAACCTAAGTTCAAAGTAGGTGACTTTGTTCGTATTAGTAAATACAAACATAATTTTGAGAAAGGTTATACACCTAATTGGTCAACTGAAATATTTAATATAAAAAAGATAAATCATACCATACCAGTAACATATCACATAGAAGATCAGCGAAAGCAAGCCATAATGGGAACCTTTTACGAGCAAGAACTTCAAAAATCTTACTATCCTGGTATTTATTTGATAGAAAGGGTTTTAAAAAGAAAAGGAACAAAAATGTTTGTAAAATGGTTGGGTCTAAACAACGAAGAAAACAGTTGGATCGATAAAACTGCAATAGTGGGTTAAAATAATTATATAACAATTACTTCTGCATTCTTTCTTTCATTACATTTTGGACAATGCAAGGAGGTGAACTTGTTAATACGTTAATTAATAATCTACCGTTCGAACTTCATTTACCAGGTTACAATTATTGCGGTCCGGGAACAAAACTCCAGAAACGTTTACTACGAGGTGACCGAGGTGTTAATAAGCTAGACGAAGCTTGTATGCATCACGACATTGCATATGCAAACCATACAGACTTACCCAATCGTCACAAAGCTGATTTACAACTACTAAATATGGCTAAACAAAGACTTAAATCGAACGATGCTGGGAAAGGTGAAAAACTTAGTTCATGGTTAGTGAGCAAAGTTATGAAAGCCAAACTGAAATCTGGTTCCGGCGTTAAAACTTTTAAACATTTTGTGTCAAAAATAAAAGCAACAATAAAGAAACTGAAGCCAAAGGACGGTAAAACTTTAATTAACGCTGCTTACTCAGCAGCAAAAAAAATATTTCCAAGTATTCAGAAAATTCGAGTACCGCGAGTGATACCCTTACCAAAGACTGGAGGTATTCTACCTTTAATTCCTATTTTTGCGGGCTTATCAGCTTTAGGAACTTTAGCTGGTGGTGCGGCTGGTATTGCAAAAACTGTAAATGATTACAAAGCAGGTCAGCAAAATTTGCGAGAAACACAACGACATAATAAGGCTATGGAGTCTTTAAAGTTAGGCCAGGGATTATACATTAAGTCACATAAAAATGGTAAAGGTTTATTCGTAAAATCTTCAAAAAACTGAAAAATAAGCTACCTAATCGTCCTCTAACTAATGTAGACATCCAAAGGCATGCACGCGACATCCCTCACTTTCGTGGCGTTTACATGAAGGATCAGTTACCAAGGAAGTCAAAACGGATTGAATGTGCTATCGTTAACTTGGACGATTATAAGAACGAAGGAACGCATTGGGTAGCTTATGTAAAAGTATGCAATTATTGTGAATATTTTGATAGCTTTGGAGATTTGAAACCTCCAATAGAATTAATGCGCTATTTCAAGAATTGTAATGTTTTTTATAATTATACAAGATATCAGAAATTCAACACAGAAAATTGTGGACACTTATGTTTAGAATATCTGCGGGCTTTTTGGAATAAAAACGTATAAACTTTATGCTTTTCTTTTATTTGAATCATTTGCAAGATGTCACTCACACTATCGATAACTGGAAACTCGTCAACTTTATCTACTTACTATCCTAATACATTGCAACTATATGGACAATATGAGTGTGCGTTATTGCATTTCTCAACATTTAATTCTATTCCAAACATTGACAAAACGAATAATAAGTTCTATTATGGTTTCAACGATGTTATTGAAATACCAGATGGTACCTATGAATTGCAAGATATTAATGATTATTTAAAATCTGAAATGAAAGATGCAACAATCAAACTACAGTGCAATAACAATACTTTAAAAACTACTGTATATTGTACAAAAGACATAAATTTTAATAAAGAAGACACTTTCAGGAACTTGTTAGGGTTTAATAAACAAATCTTGAAAGCAAATAAATGGCATGTGTCACAGGTTCCAGTCAACATTTTACCTACAACAGTGATCAGGATCGAATGTGATATTGTAAGTGGCTCGTACACAAACGGAGAACCGAGTCACATTATCCATGAATTTGCACTCAACGTACCACCCGGATATAGGATTATAGAAATCCCGAAAAACGCAATATACTTTCCAATCAACCAAAACAACATTAGTTGTATACATATCAGACTGTTAGATATAAATAACCGCTTAATAAATTTGCGCGGTGAAGAAGTGCAGCTGTATTTGCATCTGAGAAGAAAAAATGATTGACTACAATAAATACGTGCATCAACAAATCAAAAATATCAGTTCCACTCAAGCTTCCAGCCAAATAAGAGCTCGCCCTAAGAAGAAAATAAAATTAACTAAAGACAACAAGACATTCCTCAAAGCGATCGGTTTGCTAAAATGAATATCTTAGACGTTTTATCCGCTCCATCTTACGACAATACTGTTGAAGGAATCGAATTTCATTCTTACAAGCCCTACGTAACGAGTTTTAATAGAAACGATGAAATCCGCATACCTATTAACCAACAGGACTTGTATATACTTCCATCAGCTAGTACCCTGTATTTGGAAGGAACTGTTATCGTTAGCAAAAAGGATATGAAAGAGAAAGCCACTAGTGTTCATTTTACTAATAATGCTCTACTCTACTTGTTCCAAGATATAAGATACGAGTTGAATGGAGTGGAAATTGATAGAATTAAAAATGCCGGCATAACTAGCACCATGAAATCGTTAATATCAATGAATGAAAGTGAATCAAAGATATCCAATGCATGGGGCTGGAATATCGATGGTATAAAAAATATTAATGGGGGTAGTTTTTCCGCTTCTATACCCCTCTGTAACATCATGGGTTTCGCGGAAGATTTCAAGAAAGTTGTGATAAATAGTAGGCACGAACTGATATTGCTACGAAGTAACACTAACCTGAATGCTGTCAAACTTAACACCGGTGAAATTGTAGACGACGTTCAGATAAATAAAATCATCTGGCGTGTACCGCATGTTAAAGTGTCCGACAAAGAGAAAATAAGTTTGCTGAAACTGTTAGAAAAAGATCGACCACTTCAGATGATATTCAGAAATTGGGATCTGTATGAATATCCAGCTTTACCTAAAACTACAAAACATACCTGGTCTATCAAAACTTCCTCACAAATAGAGAAACCAAGATACATAATTATGGGCCTGCAAACAAATAGAAAAAACAAATCAAGTTCTGACATGTCCCAGTTCGATCACTGCCATGTTCGTGATGTAAGAGTATACCTAAATTCAACTTACTTCCCGTATGAAAACCTAAATATAAGTTTCGCGAACAATAGAATCGCTTTATTATACGAGCAATACATCAGATTTCAACAGTCTTATTACGGACGTCGCCCGGAGCCCTTATTAAGTGAGAAACAATTTAAGGATTTGGCGCCGCTATTTGTCATTGATTGCTCTAGACAAGCTGATAATGTAAAGGCAGGTCCTGTTGTGGACGTAAGAGTGGAAATTGAGAGTGATTCGGACATACCGGATCAAACTTCTGCATACTGTCTTATATTGAACGACTGTATAATTGAGTATAAGCCGCTGAGTAATACTGTGAGAAAAATATCATGAATCCTAATACTATCATATTAGATGTTCAAGGGTTTAAAGACCTGTGCAATAATTTTATAATAAAAGAATTAGCTTTTGCTGGTCGTGATTATACGCAAACATTTTTAATAAAACCACCATACTTGTTTAAATACTTAACAAGTGATGAAAAGAGACAGGTTAAATGGTTGGAAAGAAATAGAGGTATTTATTGGAATGAGGGATATATTGACTATAGAGAATTTCAACGAATAATCGTTCCATATCTAGAAAATAAGGAAATAATTGTAAAAGGTTTGGAGAAGGTGAAGTGGATAAAGGATCTTTGTGTGAATTGTAAAGTATCAGACCTTGATGAAGAACAATGTCCTAATTTCTCTGCTTTGCATAAAAAGTACTGTGAAGGAAAATCTAATTTTAATTGTAATAAACATCTAAAGCATTGTGCGCTTAAAAATGTGCTTTGTTTAAGGAAGTATTTAGAATGGGCATAAAATGTATACTTACCTACTTTGGTTATTCGGTTTATAGGTTTTTAAATAAAAATCTCTCATAATGTAAATATGATTTTATTTTGTTATATACCCCCACACTTCTCCAAATAACACAATTACGCATACACAATGAACATACATATTATTACACAATTACAATTACAACATAAATACGAAATTAAATTAAAACATCTTAATAAAGAAAAAAAATATAAACTAAGTACACTATATCTCCCCAACTAGTTACACAAACGGTTATTAAAAATCAGTATCTATTAATGATTTTGATATTTTCTTAACTAAAGACTCAGTTTCGTCCATGACACTGTCGATAGCATCTTTCACAATATATTGAGCATTTATAATAACGTTCTCACTGTCACTATCACTGTCTATGGTTTGAGGATTGTTATTACAGAGATCTACGACTGAAATTTTTATTAATTTAATACCTCGTCGCTGTAGTCGACTCATAACGAAGGATTTGGTTGGTTTTTGCTTCTTAGACTTTTCCCTGCATCGTTGTTTTGATTTTTTTTCTTTCGTGGCTTGTTTGCTGTGTTCGGGTTCGCTACGAAGCATCTCAGAGAATCCCTCGTAAGGGTCCTGAGCATACTGGCTGAACATAGTCTCGGATTCAGAAATCTGGAACAAAATATAGACACAATATAAAACACTAACCAGTTAGTATAGCGCTCGAAAGCGCTTCCATTCATTCATTCCAAGAGTTTCCATCGAGGAATTTTTCAAAGACAGCCTGGAGTCTGGATTTGGTTCAGATTCGTGACAATAGGCCCTAAAGAAATATAACTAGCACTATTACACCTCTACCAAACGTAATGTTATGTTTATGATTATTAAGAATGCTGGGAACACAATCTTTAGTTACGAAACAATATAAAAAAATAAAAACGAGTTAAAAATATTTCACTTACCGACATGATTACGATGCACTCTAAAATAGTAGGTACTAGTACTTCAGGCGAGTAATATTTCGTTAATGAGCAAACAATTAATTATTTATACTGTTACGAGTACGTCATTAAAGAATTTAGAACGCGATAACCATAAAAATGTTAACTAAGCATTTGTGTCTCCAAGCCGAGGGTATTGAACTGTCGGGTGTTGTGTTCTGACGAACAGCGTTATGATCGTATTACTTACTTGAACGTTAACTCTTTGAAAATCAACCTTAGTGTAATGCGTACATATTGCAATTTACGTTGTTGACAGTAATATAGGTGCATGATGAAACTTGAGCCTCGGTTTGATTTCATTTTATTTAACCGACTTTAAAAAGGAGGATTCCTTAAAATAAATACCTCGTAAATTAAACAAGTGAGTTGTAATCATTTAAATTTTATTTATGTTTTTACAAAACAGTAAAATTATTAAAACTAAACCTGAATTATATTTATCATACATTAATTAGTTAAAAGACTATTTTCTAAAACTAGGGTAAGGTTATTACATAATTATACAAGTAAATGTGATTAATTATAAAAAAAAATTATATAAAACTATAATATTTATTATGAAACATTCTGAGTCTAAAAAACCACATCTTCATTCTTTAAAATCGAAGAGTGACCCCATGCTCGCGTTGATATTCGATCTACAGATATCGATCGTTTGTCGTCATTGCTAGATAAGACAATTTTGTTGACGCTCCGAGTAAATATTTCATGCTTTATTGATTTAAACATAACATTTTTTCTACGCATAACTCCACCATTAAATAAAATATTTTGATAATCTGTTATGTTCAAGTCCCTGACTACGCACGATTTTACTCCCTTTGCTTTTTTAATGATTTTATTGGGAGTTTTTATAGAGTAAAGTTTTGATCTCAAACCAACAAAATCAGATATATATTTTCCCTCCATTTCATCTTTGAACAGACCTGGTACTTTTTTGTTCAGTAATGGTATCTTAAAATTATTTTCAACGTCATAGTTACTCGTGTCAAAATATTGCAAAAAATTATACTTCAAGTCATGATAAAAATCATTAGTGAATATTTTATAGACAAATGAATCGGTATCTGTATAACACAACTGCACTCGGTCTTTATAAAAAGGCTTTACAATATTATAATGAAAATCATACATATGTGACTTAGAAAGTTCTAATACAGTGAATCCAATATAAATAGGTTTATCTAAAATAATTTGATCGGGTTTCATTTGTATTGCAACTAAATTTTCAGATAGAATAGAAGCACTATGGAAATAGGGGTTGGCTACAAGTCTCTCGGCAGATATTAATTTCTTGGTTCGATTAGATTGGTCGTACCATTGATTGACTAAATGAACGGTTACACGATTTTCAGTATTTTCTAAAGTCTTGCCAAAAACACTGTTATTCAACAACTTAAAAAAGTCTTGTTCGAAGGAACTTTCTGCTTTTTGTCTTAATTGAGTGTTTAATTCTATGTACTGTTTCAAATATGGACTCTGTCTGAAAGTAATAGCTCTGTGAACTTTACGTAATATTAAACCGTGTTCTAAACACTTTTTTAAATGAACGTAATGTATGACATATTTGTACTTATTATACAAATTTGCAATTAATTTCTTTGTTTTACCTCCCGGGGGTACACATTTCTCAGGACAAAATGGTAAGTCATTATGATGAGTGTGTAAATGATCAGGATACAAAAGATCAACTTCTAATATGAAGCCCCATTCAGCGTTATCCTCAACATTTTCAACACGAAAATTAGTTAATTCATTTTCACTGAGAAATCTAAAACTAGAATACGGTAAATACTGACACATGCTAAAGCCATAGAGATTATTACAATCTAGATATACTATAAAACACGGAGGCTGTGATGCATTATATTCTGGCATGTATTTATGATTCGCTTTTGCATACCGATGGGAACACATGCACAAACCCCCTCTTATACCGCTTTGAATCATTCTGACGATAGCCAAGTCCGACACGAGTTCTAATTGAACACCTGTTTTTAGCAACATTGCATCGAAAGATAAACTAGGTGCAGTTATGTAAAACGCCGGATCGAGTTTGTAATATTGTTTACAGGTTTTTCGAAAATTTTGAAATATGTCTGTCAACAAAAGCACATCTGTTTTTAAGTATAGATCCGTATACTCGCCTAGGTCATTAATATTGAATTCAGACCAAACAGTCTGAGCGTGATTATAATCTTCATCGCTAATATCTTCGTTGGTCAAGGAATTATGAAAACAATACTTAGATGGTAATGATTTTTGTTCGTAACATTTCCAATCGGTCATATAATCATACGGATATATACCTTTACGAGTCAGCAAATTAAATTGTCTCTCATTAGAAAAGTGAGATCGAAGATTAACAAAATTTTCTAATTGCAATGTTTTAGCAAGTTTGTCTAAACTTGTTCCTAAAAAGTTGAAAGAATCTAAAAACCTTATTTGTATATACTCGTTATCAGCAGTAGGAATATACTTTGTAAATGCTGTATATTTTTCCTTGTTCTTGGGTATTATTTTTATTTGTCCTGGAATTTCGCCTAACTTTTTTATAAATAAATGACAATCGTAGCCAGATAAGTTATGAAAAAATATTGGAACGAATTTCGGTACTTTATGTTGCAGATTACAGTGTCGATGAGCTGCGCCTCGGTATCGACCTGTAATATGACAGTGATCTCTTACTCTATCGGTCAAAAGTAAATTTTCACAAATGTAGCACTTAACAGAGCGTTTAAAATCGAGAGCATCTTCCTCTGTGAATATCATAGGCTCGGTTTTGGACAGAATTCTATGTATTTCTTTAACATCTTCAGTCAGAAAATGTACAAATTTTGAAACACAATCTTTTCCGCGATAACTTCTATATCCGTCAACCCTATCATTAAATGATGATACTACATTATAGGCGAACGCGGACGGCACGTGGCGTTGTGAGTATGACGTGTTGGCGGTATTGAAATCATCGCCGGAAATCGGATCGAGTAATGTTTCGAAATCAGCATAAATGACGAAAGGAATGTTTTGTTTCCTTTCGTAATTTTTAAATTTTAAAAATGATCCCTGTTCTGGTAAAACGGTGACAATTCCCCCACACAGGTGTGATTCAATTTGGCTGTGCGTTGGAAAAAACAATAAGCATGTTTCACAGAAGTATAGTTTACCATGATGTTTGGTCATCTGATTTCTGACTAGACGAGGCAAATCTTTGATAAGACAGTAATGAGAATTAGTGTTATTTTCTAAAAGCAACAGATGGATACTCTTAGATTTATTATTCGTTGATGTATACAAAGGTCCAATGATTGTCTTATCATTTTTTAAACCATACACGAATATATTCAGAAAGGGATTATTTTTCTCAAAGACAGCTATGTCCGAAAATGTGATTGGAAATGTCAAATCATCAATATTCAAAACATCCTGGAAGTAAGGATAAGACGAAACTCTGTCGGGATGTCGGGTTGCAGGGTACAAGGCCGCTACAACACACCATAAAAAGCAATACTCATCTTTGTTTCGAATGTTTAAACAAGCTCTTTTATTTTTTATACATTTAGGCAAAGTTATAAAATTTGATCCGCCGAGAGGTTGATATTTATTAATATTTATTTCTAAATGAGAATTGCACAAAAATGTCCAACCACTATCTCTCTCCTGAAACTCTTCAATTTTGTTTAACAGTAAATCAACTGTTAATTTGTAAGTTAAATCAAAATCGTAATTAAAATTAATGATAATGTTTTTCGTAGCGAATGATTTCAGTTCCTGTTGATCATTTTTAAACATAAGAAAAAAAGAAAAAAGTTCAAAGTTAATTTTAACAGCAGTATGTTTTTGTAGTGATCGATCTATTAGATTTTTAACTTGTTCACTTATATTATGGAGGAACACCTCAGGGATTTTTTTTATTTGTTCGCTAGTTGCAATGATCTTGTAACTTACGATTCGAGCTTTAAACGAAGAATTAATCATTACAACGTTATCATAAATAGGGGACGCGCTTTTGTTTTTATGAACATTGCTACGTAAATGACCCGTCCATCGTCGATTATCTACAAATACTTTGCAAACCGAACAGTGGGGCATTATTTTACTAATTGAAATTAATTATCACCCAATATAGACGCTAAACTCGAAATGAAACGATCTTACCCTCGTATATCGACTAATACACACATAGGCAGAACACTGACGGAATGTTAGAGTTATCGAATTGTTGAATCTGGACTAAGTCTGCATACGTCTTCTAGTTTGATGATTACTTATTCCCTAAATCTGATTAGGTGTCAATGTATTTCTGAAAAAAGAAAGATCGGTTAGTACTTACCTATTTTCAGTGAAAATCAACATTTCAAACGAAAATAAGAAACATATTCAATAATTACCTGCTTGCAAATTAGGTACTTAATGTTGTACACAAATGTTCCAATTTTATGTAGTCCAAATGTATATTGTTGAATCTGGACCGGGTCTGCATACGTCTTCTAGTTTGATGATTACTTATTCCCTAAATCTGATTAGGTTTCAATGTATTTCTGAAAAAAAGAAAGATCGGTTAGTACTTACCTATTTTTAGTGAAAATCAACATTTCAAACGAAAATATGAAACATATTCAATAATTACCTGCTTGCAAATTAGGTACTTAATGTTGTACATAAATGTTCCAATTTTATGTAGTCCAAATGTATATTGTTGAATCTGGACCAGGTCTGCATACGTCTTCTAGTTTGATGATTACTTATTCCTTAAATCTGATTAGGTTTCAATGTATTTCTGAAAAAAAGAAAGATCGGTTAGTACTTACCTATTTTTAGTGAAAATCAACATTTCAAACGAAAATATGAAACATATTCAATAATTACCTGCTTGCAAATTAGATACTTAATGTTGTACATAAATGTTCCAATTTTATGTAGTCCAAATGTATGTCAGATCGACATTCACTGTCAATCCATATAATTATTTTTTAAATGATTATAGGATTTACACTCCGAGCGTCGTGGCTTTGAGATAATGTCAAATTAATTTTTAGTTTTTGACTTTTAAACGTTAGGTACTAACTAACGGAGTATTCGTTATTGACTACCTAGTCATACGACCAATTTCCGATAAATCAATAAAATATTTGATTGAAATAATTGTTATTGCGTAAAACATTACACGTGTAACCTTATTTCTTTTTTTCTCGTCAGCTAATTCACAACAGTAAGTTTTTTTAGTCAAGGTTGTCACACATATTAAGGTATGGATAAGTATCAGAAACTAGGTACACTATCACTAAATAAATAAAATGTAGTCTAAAGGTTTCTAACCTTATGAAGAGAATTTAAAATTAAGTTCATTTAAAATTTGTTACTGTTACAAGTGAACTTATTTCCTGTAGGTACCTACTTCACTCGAGCGTAAAAGTATCACAAGTAAAACTAGGATGTATCACATGATAAATACCAATCTTATGATTTTCTCTAGATTGTCAAATAATTAAATTACGTGCAAGAATATTCCCTCCAAAACATTAACCAGTAGATAAGTTATCTACTGGTTAACGTTTTGCCAACCCTGAGTCGTTTCGCTGTGTCGTCATTCGATGCTACCTGAAACATCCTTAGTCTACACTTTTTGAACAAGTATAATGCGTCTAAGAAAAAAAGTTGTTTTACACAACATTATATGAACGGTTGCAGTAATTTTTAATATAGTGAATTCTCTTTCGTTTTCTGATTTATAAGCTACATGTTTTCGAAGTACTCGGTACAAACTAACCGAAGTCTACAAGTGTGGAAGTAATCTTCAAGAAGTGCTCTGCGATCCTGCTGCATTATCCTGTCAATATCAGTGTTGATTGCTAACCGCTGCCTGCTGCCGTCAGTCACTACGCCAGCTTTCATCAGCCTGCCATATCGATTGGACATAATTGGAAAATGTAAGTATAAAACATTCCACTAGGTTCATAGTTCAGAGATCTGACCGATGTACTTATTGTAATAATTATGTTTGACTAATTTTGTTGTATCTTTATTTCAGGTCTGAGTCTGAGTGCGAGTACTTTCAACAAGAAGTTCCGATCATCGATCAGAAAACGAAACGCAGCCGCAAACCGTCTGCGGACAACAATAGGAAACGCAAGTCGCACCCACCATCAACGAATTTAATTCGTACGAGGTAAAAAAAACTATTCAATAATTAAGTTCACCACACCAGTTAAAAATAATCAGTTATTCGTTTATTGTTACAAGTCTGCTTACTATGAGGTATCACTTTATAAGTGTCTGGATATCTATTTATTCGTACGTCTCTCATACTCTGCAGGTACCTATTTTGACTGAGTGTGTATTTTTTCCTGTGTGTATCTAAATTGTATGTATCCTGTAAGTGCATGATGAACTAATAGAAGCTTTTTGTTGTTTCAGTACAAAAACCGATAATGATGTATTCGCTATCAGTAAGAAATACGGGTCTGACACCGTGCTCAAAGACGATTCATCGAGTACATGTCTAACATCATTCTTCGTTAACCGAGTCGCCAACGGCTGCGAACGGCGAGCAGCGAGCATCAACGGAGAGTACTACATCGACTGCAAGGTGTACAAGGCTGACGACGCGCGCCGCACCGACTCCCTAGAGCTGTGGAAGAAGGCGCTTGTGCGACTCAAGTTCCAGACCGACGCGAATTCGCCTCAGTGGCGAAAACTACAAGAGTTCGTGCAATCGGTAGATACGTTATTTCCAGAAAAACCAATGTTTTACGAAAAATAAACCTACCTAATATGTACCTACTTACATTGTTTTTTTTTTGCAAATCCACTTCAAAGCAGTGAGTTAACAAGTCGTTTCTAATATTGAACCGCAGGTCAAAACACCAAGTCGTTTCGTCCCACGAAGCGCATTACAAAAACAACAAGTCGTTTCGTCCCACGAAACGCATTACAAAAACAACAAATCGTTTCCACCGTTGAAGCGTTAAAATCATCAAGTCGTTTCTAACCACGAAACGCATGTCAAAATGACTAAGTGAAATCTTTATCATTGATCGTGTCAATAGTTGTCACCACTGTCCAAAGCGAATCAAACTCGCCTAGCTACTGGCAGCCAGTCGTATAACTTGCATGATCTTTGTACAAGTACAGTAATACCAGTCGTATACTATGCCACTGTCGTGTAGCGAGGCGCACTAGCCGAGCTACTTGCCGACAGTGGCATAGAATGCCCATACCGTCATCCGCAGCGAGGCGAACTCGCCCTGCTATTGGCGGCCAGTGGTATAATGCGCAAGATCTCTAGGTGAGTACAGTAATTTAACCTACAGTCGAGTCGATTGTTCAATATTGGGCATACTATGCCACTGTCGTGTAGCGAGGCGCACTAGCCGAGCTACTTGCCGACAGTCTACAGTCGAGTCGATTGTTCAATATTGGGCATACTATGCCACTGTCGTGTAGCGAGGCGCACTAGCCGAGCTACTTGCCGACAGTGGCATAGAATGCCCAATATTACCCTACTAATATAAACAGAAACAGGGTTTTCTGGGTTATCGTATTCGGTTAGACATAGTCTTACAACATCAGTAATGAGAGTTTTAATTTGCTGAAACGATTCACATTCTTTCATATACAAAATGCAACGAACGTATAACATTTTAACATTTATATCCCTATTTTCAAAGCAACGTAAATTATAAATTGTTTTGATAAAATGACTTGTATCTAGCCTAATAAATACTTCAGGTAATGCATAATTGCGGCCACTTAAGACTAAAACAGATCGTTTGACATAATCTTTTATACTGCTAAACGTAGTAAATGCTGAAACATTAGCTGCAATTAATGCTGATGAGTCATCGGTAATAATTTCATGTGGCGGGCTCCTTACTTGAATTAACCATTTTTTTAACCACGCTGCAATTGAATCTTTATTGTGAGAATCGGTAACCATTTGAAAAATTGGAGTAGATTTAATTGAATCCGAAGCAATCATGCCAATATATACAAATAGTCGTTTTGTTAGTGTAGTTCCATCGGGAAGCTTTATAGCCTGAAAAAAAGATCCAGTTGCATCTACAGTAATGGTCACTTTAGAAAAACTATTACAATAGTTAGTATAGTACTCTATTTGCTGATCAGCCCAATAATATAAATGAAAACACGGTATCAATGTCACTTCACGGATAAAGTTCTGTACCTCTTGAGTCATCATGAGTATACTTAAAATTGGGTGAGCATGAAGTCTCTTGCTTTGTCGTTTCTCATACTTGATCTGGCGGAGAGCTGCTAAACTTGGCAGCACTGGTGGGCAAACTTGATTTGGGTCTTTAATTAATTTGGCCGCAAGTTCTTTTTGTACGACTACGGCAGGCTTATACTGTAGAATTTTTGCTAATTTACCTCTTTTGTATGGAGTTAATTTTGATTTTTTTTTAGGATTGTGTGGTACATTCTCTTCCTTACAAGTAAGTATATCGCATGTAAATCTTACAGTTTTTTCAGAAATTGCTTCGGTTTTTATTATTGTTTCTCTTTGACATTGTGAGCACTTTCCAAATAACGAAATGTTATTTTCACCGTCAACTTTCTTATTTTTAAAGTTCCAAGTACATGGTAGCTTAGATAACTCCCAGAGCTTTTCTCTCAAAAAAGTCGCCCACTTAAACTTTGGCAGACTCCTGTATTTTTGGTGTGTCGATGAGGTCCTTATATCTCTTCTAGCATAATGTACCATCACGGGTTGAATTTTTTTCCATTCATGCTCGTCCATTGTAAAACTAAATGTTTTCACCTTGTCTTGATATGTCAGCGATAATGAAGCCACACTATGACGCGACGGTGAAGAAGATGAACTACTCTGAACTCGGGGTGAATAAAGGTTATCATCTTCATCATTTTGAAAATACTCGTCGTAGTGCCTTTTCAATGCTTTGTAGATTGCATAAGGAGCTATCGTATTATCTAACTCATTAGATATTGTTTTAAATACTGGATCATTATATTTAATACTGCGATTTCTGCATACATCTCCGTACTTAAGAAATATTTTTTTTAATTTTTCACTATTGACTTTTCCTTTGCGACCCGCTTTTATCTGAAAATTAAATTAAAAAGTATATTTTTAAATATCTATTTATTTATAACTGCTTTTTAATAATTTGAGATTACCAGGAGTTAAAAGTTGCGTCTGGTTTAGGCAAAACCTTAAACGCTCTATTTAGTTTTTAAATAGAGAGCCTGGGAAAGGTTTACCTTACCCAGGCTTTATTTATTATTATTAATTATATAAAACACAATAAATTCCATCCTTGTTCATTAAGGCCTAATTTGTTAGGACTTTATTCCGATCTACTTTTTAACTAGGTACCTATGTAAAAGTACTGACTACAGCAAAACTGGTAAAAGTTTTAACATGGTATGGTGGTAGATAACACAAAATAAATATCGTTAACAAATTTAATTCAAAAATAAATAACTCACCATATTGATTAATATCACGTAATTATTTATATCACGTTTAAATATACACTAAGTCTCTCACTGAATACACACTTATGTCCTTTTTATCGGAATATCACTGTCGGATCCACAACGTACAGCAGTAACAGTCCGTTGAGATATAATACTGGTATCGTGACGATTCGACGCGAGCGCGGTGGTCCGCTGACCAGCAGTTGTGCGAATGAAAAGCAATATTAGAAAGAGAGCGCAATAGGCAAACTCGCGTCGATGCTCCTGTAGTGCGGCCGAAGAGACCAACTTAGAATAATGTTAAAATAGTAATTTTACTGATTTATCTGTAAAAAATATTAAATTTACTCGTGCATTTGATTCAGTGTTTTTTTTTACTGACCCTGGGAATAAAGAGTATTTATGTATACTCAATTTATTTGACAATAATCACAGAAATAACGATATAACAGCGTTATATTAACAGTGAAGAATCAAACAGATTAAGAATAAGAATTGCTTCGATATATTTTAAAATATATCATTATAATTGTGAATGTAACGCTGCATTTATATATATATAGAATTTGTCTTTATTCGAGTATCCATGACTCATCTGTTAGTATAACTTACGACTATGTTAGTAAACACTGATAAACAAATAACACAACAAATAATGGTGGATCACTGCTGCGACAACCCATGAGTAATTGCACAACAGCGACCCACATAAACACAGTCCAGACGACTGGCAATCATTCTTAAGATACTGTTGGTACTGCTCCACACCCTGCGCACCAGGGAAGCGCACTTTTTACGCATTGTTGCATAAAAACAATCCACATGCGCATCCGCAAACATCCCCGACGCACTACAGAAGCGGGGCAGCCCCACCAGCATCCTAAACGCGTTATTATACAGAACGCGGAGAGCACTGTACGATTTTCGCGCACATCTAGCCCACAGGCTGCACGTGTATAATGAAGTACAGTACGCTCGAAAGAGCGTAACTTTGACTGGAAGTGAACATCGTGCAAACCTGCGAGCCAACATGTTCGCTCTAACCGACACTGCCCTCCGCTCTCGCTCAATGTCATCATCGTCCTTAAAGCCAGGGGTCAATATATGACCAAGGTATTTGAACTTCTGTACTCTTTGCAAAGGTGTGCCGTACAGAAGTACAGGAGGCACTCTGTCAGGGCTTTTACCCCCAGCCTCAAAGACCATGACCACAGACTTCGTACAATTATACTCCAATCCATGTACTTTGGCGAACGCCTCACACTGGGCAACCAATTTTCTTAAGCCACAGACTGACGCACTCAGCAGTACCATGTCGTCAGCATAACTGATATTATTGACACAGATACCGTCCACGTAGCATCCCACCCTGGTACTGCTGAGCTCGGCAATAAGTCCGTTCACATAAAGGTTGAAAAGCATTGGTGAGCTCAACCCCCCCTGTCTCACCCCACACTCCAACCCGTACGGACGAGAAAACGCCCCAGCCCATCGCACAGTGTTGATCTGGTTTCCATACCAAAACTTTAAAATATTGACAAGTTCTATTGGCAAATTAGCCCGCTCCAATTTATTCCATAACACATCATAGGAAACCAAATCAAAAGCCTTAGATAGGTCCAGGAAGCAGGCGTAAATCGGCGTCTCGCGCTTCGCGTAGTATGTGACAGCATGCTTAAGACACAAAACTGCACTCTCAGTTGATAACCCCGCTCTGAAACCGAACTGGTTATCATGCAAAGTTATACTTTTATTTAATTGCTTATTAAGCATGCTGTCAAAAACCTTCGATATCACAGTAGCTAGTGAAATGGGCCTATAGTTACTACTGTCGGCGAGGTCACCAGTTTTGTTTTTAGCTATTGGCACTACCACTGTTCGCATCATCTCGCCAGGCAGGTAACTATGGCTCATGCAGAAGCTATACAGCATAGCTAGTACCCTAGCCAAGTGAGGGCCAGCATATCGGAGGTGCTCGATGCTGAGCCCGTCATGGCCCGGAGACTTACCTCTTGACATAGATCTAATGGTATCAGTGATCTCCTGAGATTTAAATTTAACCCCTAATTCCATACCGGGCGCAACATCGGGCACCGACCGTGAGGGTCCTAAAGGCGACTTTACAAGGAACGCCTCTTTAAAAAGATTGGCAATGTCTTCCGGTTCAGTCATGCCACCGACGCTCACAGGGATTCCCGGTTTAGTTTTTAACTTATTTGTGTGCTTCCAGAAACTACGAAAATCGTTTTTAGCGTGGTGTGAGGCTAGAATATCCATTTTAACTTGGTCTTCATGGTCTTGGCACCACTTTAACTTTGACTTGAAAACTTTTCTAGCCTCATACATTTCGTTATAAAGTAACCCAGCGGTAGGCTTACCATACCACGCCCACAACAAATATTTCTGCCTAGCCTCTCTGTGAGCACCGGCAACATGTTTGTTCCAGCCTACTATTACCCGTTTCGAGCGCCCATTGCCGCTTCCTCGACCCACCATGGCCGCATCACTAATGGCGTGTACGACGTCGGCATACAGCTTTTCAATAACAGATCGATGACTAAGATCGTTACACATACTATCACAGCATTTACCAAGTTCGTGTGGGAAGTCAATTAGTCTTAATCTTTCATGACATTTACGCTGATAGGCTTGAATCTGATTTTGACTTCTCTCCCCCCACACTACCTTGTTTACACATATAACATTGGCACATATCTTTGGCAGTATCACATTCAAATCACATTCAACAACTAGTGGCAAGTGGTCAGACCAAAATATATCATAAACTACATATACATTCCTGACGGAGGCCACAGCCGCCTCAGTCACTACACAGTGATCGAGCCACCTCCTAGACCCATGGGCATCACTCAGGAAAGTATATGTGTTCGAACTTAAACCTAACATTTTTGTATCAATACATGTCCATCTTTGCTCACTACAATAGCCGGAAAGTTCGTCATAAAATTGCTCAGTCGGATGCGCATTAAAATCTCCTAACATGTAAACAAAGTCTATATTACAGTTGTCAATAATGGCACTCACCGAGCTTAGAATGTCCGTAAAATCCGTTAAATTCGACACAGTATCCGTGGGCATGTAAACACTAAACACTAAAAAGGATTTATCATTTGTAACCACTTTCACCGCACAAATACGTGGATTACCGCACTGAACCACAACCACATCACGAAAAAGACGATTTCTCCACAGAAGAGCGACGCCACCGTACGGCCTGCCGCAAAGCATGCCCGCTGACGTATCTACTGCTGATACTCCAGTACTGCTAAACTCATCACTTATTGTGTCAAGAAACGAGACTTCATCAGGCAGTAACCACGTTTCCTGTAGCGCAATCACATCCGATTGTTTACAAAGTTCACGAATACTTTGAACGGAGCGCTTGACATTTTTGCAATTAAATGTTGTAAACTTGCAAACACTATTGTTACTCAACATTATCATTTAATTTTGTGCCGCAATCCTTTCTGTTGGCTGTATCGCTTACTCGTTTCGGCCTATAGTTTACAAAGCGTCTAAATATTATTCCCTGTGGCCACAACTTATCATCCAAATATAATTGTAGCTTACTCTGGGAAACAAAGAACTTGAACGCATTGTGTTCACATTGCCGCTTAATATTAATCCTTTCTAGGTTCACTTTTTCCCCTGTTTTCTTTTCAATATAACAGGTAATATGCGATTCCGATGCGTCCCTATGCACATTTGTGATGAACATGGGTATTTTCTTATCAGCTGATCTGAATTTCTCCTCTGTTTCGACAATACTACTACCGGTGCTTCCTTTAAGTCTTTCTTTATATTTTTGTTTCTTGTATTGCACTACTGTATTCTTGAGCACGTCTTAAATGATATTTTTTTTTAGTGCTTCTACTGTAAGTAATTGTTAAAATAGTGTATATCTATTTATAACGTTATTTTAGATATAATTAACATTTCCACGAGCAGTAACTTGCAAGATTCTATTAATATAATTCTGTACATTTTGTTTATAATGTATAAGAATATCTAAATATTAAAAAAGTTTTTTATCAGTTAACAATAGAAACCAGAACAGAAATGCGCTTAGACTGTATTGTCTTGAACTTATGGTCTTGAAATTATGGTCACTCTACTAGAACATTGTATGGGGTAACATAATTCTTGAGATTACTCGCGTCCCAAACAGTGTTGAGGGTAAAAGGATATGTCATTTTAATGGGGTTAATATAAGGATTATATGGACGTCTACAGCAAAATCCTAGCTACTATAGTTATTGAGATATCATGGTTTAAAGTAACGTCAGGACTGCGCGGCCACGAGTTTTGTGTTTTAAATTGATTTCGTCTGTTTAATTACACTTTAGTCGTATTTTAAAGCTTTTGTCAGTTTCGACAAATTAAGACCTTTCTCCTTTTAACTCCTATACTATATGAAGTCTTCAATTTTAATAAAAAAAATACTAAAAACAAAATAGCAAATCAAGGACTGCGCGGCCATGACTTTCAAGGCGAATATTTAATTATAATATTGATATAGAGCTTTGATTCATTTTTCGACAAATCTTGACAAATACAGACTTGAGTTGACAAAAGGAATTATTTCTCTATCCCAAGTAGTTGCTGAGATCTCCGTGGCCGCGCAGTCCTTGACGTCAGGATTGCGCGGCCAACTTAAAACGCTTATAACTTCTTTATTTCTGCTTTGACAAATACGGGGTTTGTTTCTTTCGATTTTGACAAATATCGACAAATTTTTGGCTGAAACCATTTTCTGATTTGATAACTTGGCGGAGCAATCCTGACGCACATCTTCATGAAACATTAATCAGGAAACTGCACCACTACGGAATCCGGAATGCCTCTCTGGATCTTCTTACTTCTTATTTAAGTGATAGGATTCAGAGAGTGGACGTTAACGGGAAAAGATCTCCCGGATCGGTAGTAAGAATGGGGGTCCCTCAAGGCTCAATTCTAGGTCCATTTTTATTTCTTATTTATATAAATGACTTCATTCGTGCGCGAGACGTTGGGCCGTGCGTACGCGTTTTGTGCCTTTCGTATCGAGTGACATCTTTTTACGAATACCCACCTTACATAGTTTGTTAAAATGGACGAGGATTTAAGTGGTGAAGATTTAAGTGATTCAGAGATTTTACAGAAATGTGAACAGCAATTAAATGATATGGGAAATACGGAAGAGGTAAATCGGGAGATTGGAAAGAGGATAAAAGAAGGTGAAATAAGAATAGCAGAGAAAAGAAAAGAACGAGAAGACGACCAAAGTGATGATGATGGTTTCATTACTGTCACCCGAAGAAAACCCAAACGTTTAATAAGAAGTGATTCAGTGGACGTAAATAATCACAAAGAAAAAGATAAGGAAGGTACTAGTACATCTTTAACAATACCGATTCATGAAGTATGTGTTACCTCAGTGGAGAATTTGCCTAAACCAATAGCCATGGCCAAATTATTACGGTCGGAAAACATTAAGGATATTCTTAGGATAAAATATAAAAGTGCATACAAAGTTCTCATTCAATTCCAAAGAAAAGACGATGCTATAAAATTGATCGATTGTAAACGTTTCAAGGACATGGGTTTGCGATGTCAATTAGTGCAAGAAATGTCAACATCGTATGGAATAGTGAAAGGCATTGACCTTGAGTTGAGTGAAGAAGAACTCATTAATATTTTTGAAGCGAATGTCGAATTGTTAACCGTAAAAAGATTAAAACGTTTGCAGTCGGAAGGAAAATGGATCGATTGTGAATCAGTAAGAGTGAGCTTTAAAGGTAATGTGCTACCACAATATATTTATGCCTATGAATGCCGGTTTAAAGTTGAACCGTACGTGTTTCCAGTGACGCAGTGTTCGGGTTGTTGGCAATTTGGTCATATAATTAAATATTGCCCTACTAAAAAGGTTTTGTGCCCGAAATGCGGAGAAAATCACGACAACTGCGACATGAAAGATTTGAAATGTTTAAACTGTAAGGGAAATCACTTTGTTCTGGATAAAACTTGCCCCGTTTTCCTAAAAGAAAAAACAATTCGGATTATCATGAGCGAAAAACAAGTCACATACCGAGGAGCCCTACAAATTTTTATGGAGGAGAAGGTAGATTTAAGCACAGACGTTATTGCACAGCGAGTTGATAACAATCAACCTACGACCACAATCAACTACGGTAAAGAAACTTATAGAGAGGTATTGACCAGAGCTGAAGTGCATCAACAACCGATGTCGGATATGGAAGAGGATGAAGAAGAAGAGGAAGAAGAAAACCATGGAAATGTGGGTACAAAAAAAAAACGTACTAAACATCAAAAACAAAAGACAAAAAAGGAAATAAAACAAAAGGGTCAAAAGAAAAGTGTTTTTTCAGAGGAGCAGAAAACGAACGAAGGTAGAGGTAGGGCACAGAAAGAAAAGGATGGATCTAAACAAAGTGCGCAGTTGTTAAGTAATTTTGAATGGACGAAGATATGGATACAAATAAAAGGTATATATAAGTCTGAACTTAAATTAGAAGAAAAAATACTTTCTACGTTAAAAATAATTTGGGAGGAGATTAAGAAATTTCTGGTTAATATTATATTTGGAGAAAATATCCTGGGATATTTAACTTGCCTCAGTAATGGATAGTACACAAGAAGTAATAAAGGTAAACTTATTCCAGTGGAATTCACAGAGTCTGCGTCCTAAATTGGTATCTTTTTCGAATTTGCTAATACAAGAAAATATACATATTGCAATAATTAGCGAAACGTGGTTAGATGGTGAGGTTAACGTAAATATTAGTGGATATAATATATATAGGAATGATAGATACGATTGTTATGGCGGTGTTGCTATCTTAGTGCACAAGTCAGTTCAGTCTCATCCAGTTCCATTTAGTAGTAATAATGTGGGTATTGAATTAATGTGTGTTAAATTATTAAATTGCAAAGACTTAAAATATATTATATCACTCTACTGCCCTTCGTCTGTTCAAACTCAGCCTTCGGATTGGAATGATATTTTTGGTCACTTTTCTAGTAAAACTTTAATAGCTGGGGACTTCAACGGTCATCACACTAATTGGTCGGTTAAATCGGACGTGAGAGGTACTCAAATTATGGATTCATCGTTGGAGAATGACTTTATATCGCTTAACAACGGCATGGCAACTCGAGTTAAGTTAGTAAATGGTAATTTGCAACAAACATCCCCGGATATATCGTTTGTTTCCTCTGATGTTGCAATAAAATTTTATTGGCAGGTGTTCAATGAAAATCTGGGCAGTGATCACTTGATTATTAAAATGACAGCTAACTTATCTTGTAATGTATATATTGTTAAAAAACGTAATTTTAAAAATGCGAAATGGTGTGAATATCGTCAAACGATTTCTGAAAATATTAAAATGTTTAACGAAGGATCTTTTAATGGTGACGTGCAACAAATGTATGACTCGTTTATAGACTATGTTGAAAATGCGGCTAGTAAACATATACCCTATTATAAATTCAGTTTAAAGCCAAACGAGAAATTTAAACAAAGAAATTACTGGTCCCCTAAATTGTCTGAAATAGTTGCACAGCGAAGGTTGGCCTTGTCAAATTTCCGTAAAAATCCCACCCCTGATAATTTAAGTAGACTGGAGTCCAAGACCATAGAATCTCAAACATTGATTAGGAAGGCTAGGGACCATGGTTGGCAAACTTTTTGTGACTCTATAGATGAAGCTACGTCGACACAGGAAATGTGGCGCCGTATGAAGTGGATGAAAGGTTTCAAACAACAAAAATGGTGCCCTCCCATTGAAAAACAAGTTGATCTTCTGCGTTCTCTGACTCCGGACTATGTTCCTAATGTGATTCCAAGCTTTAAGTCTCGAAATGAAATTTTAGAATCCGAATTTACACGTCAAGAACTTGAAAATTGTCTTAAGGGAAAGGATTCGGCCCCGGGGCAGGATGCTTTATCTTATTCAATGTTATATAATCTACCGGACTCAGGAAAGGTTCTTCTACTGAAGATATACAATTATATATTTAAATTCGGTATTGTCCCCCACCAATGGCGAAATATTCAAATTATTCCCATACCCAAAACTGCAAACAATGTTAATGGTGGGATTAAATTAAGGCCTATTTCGCTGATTTCGTGTGTGTGTAAAATCTTTCATCTTATGATTTATAAGCGGTTAGAATGGTTTGCAGAGAAAAGCAAACTCCTGTCTCCATACACAGTAGGATTTCGAAAGGCACAATCATGTTTGGATGCATTATCCCGTTTAGTGTCTTACATTCAAATTGGATTTACGAAAACTATCTCAACAGTTGCATGTTTTTTGGACATTGAAAATGCGTATAACAATGTGTCAATTGATTCTGTTACAAAAGTATTAGACGAAATTCAGGTTGGGTCTCGAGTTTGTATTTATCTTTGGTCGTTTTTGAACGAGAGGCAATTAGGAATTGGATCATTTGGTGGTGAAGTTTTTGAAACAAGACGGACTAACAGAGGCTTGGCACAAGGTGACCCGTTGTCACCTTTATTATTCAATTTAGTCACACATCAAATCTGTTGTCAAGTAAAAACCGTTATGGTATCGCAGTACGCAGATGATTTTGTTATATATTTTAGTGACAAGCAATTAAACATATGTGAGCGATATTTACAGGATGCCTTAAACTGTATAATCACATTGCTGGGTGAGATTGGACTGACTTTATCTCCAACCAAATCTAATTGTTGTATATTTAGCAGGGGCCGAAGGCGAATATTGCCTTCATTAAAAGTGTATGGCCAGCCGTTAACAATGGTGGAATGTGTTAAGTATTTAGGAGTTTGGTTGGATAGAAGTTTACTCTGGCGGAAACACATCAATGAAATTGTTAGTAAATGTGGAAAATACCTTAATATATTAAAAGTACTGGCAGGCTCTTCTTGGGGGGTACATACTAAACATATACGTAGAATATATATATCACTAGTAAGAAGTCGACTTGACTATGCCTGTTACTTGTATGATTCTAGTGCAAAAACACATACAAGCAAACTAGATAAATTACAAAACCAAGCCCTTAGAATAGTAGGAGGTTTTATAAAAAGCTCACCTATCCATGTGATGGAGAGTGAACTGCACATACCACCATTATTTTTAAGGAGAAAGTATCTCGCATACAAGATAATTCTAAAATCATTATCATGGTCTAATAATATAACTATAAACACAATCTCAGAATTAGACTCTCTAACTAATACTAGCTATTGGGCAAATAAAAGAAAACCCCTACTGGCTTCTTCCTTTAAAGAATTAAGACAACTGCAAATGAATACCTCTGATAGTCTTAAAATGTTCTCTTTAGACATTTGGGTATCAGCTTTACAAATTAAAGATTTTATCAAAAGTGATTTAGAATATGTACGGTACCCAAAAAAATTTTATAATCAAAATGCTTTGGTACACGAAGTAGTATCTGAATTAGTTTCCAAATATGGTGATTGGCATAAAATCTTCACAGATGGATCAAAAAGTAAAGATGGGTGTGGAGCTGCTTTTTTCCATCAAAGTACAGGTTATAAGGCTATGTATAAAATTAATGAAAATATATGTATAATGTCTCTGGAACTCGTTGCAATATATCAAGCAGTGTCATATTCACTTAGTCAAAATCTAATTAAAGTAGTTATATTGACAGATAGCAAGAGCGCTTTACAACATGTGGCTCGATGCGCCTCTGGTTGCAGAGGTGCATCGATAGCCTATGAGATTATTAAACTAATTCGTTGCTACAACAAAGATGACATTCGTATTATCTTGCAATGGGTTCCAGCGCACATAGGGTTACGGGGCAACGAGGAGGCTGACGGGTTGTCGAAACTGGCTGTGGAGACGGGCAATATTACCTCGTATATATCCGATTACTGGGAATATTTCTCCAGGTTTAAGAATCTGTGTTTCGACAAATGGAAAGAATATTTCAATGAAGTATCCAAAGAAAAAGGCATTTGGTATAAAGTCATTCAAAGCGAGCCTCCTCGTGAGCCCTGGTTTGATGATAAATGTTTAACTAGGAGTTATATTAAGTTAGCGATAAGGCTTCGTTCTGGCCACTTTCCATCAGCAAAGTTTGCTTTCCTAATGCGAAAGGCTGCTTCGCCTAATTGTGACACTTGTAATAAAATTGAAGATGTGCAACATTTGCTGATGGAATGTGATAAGAACAAAGATAAAAGGGAATCTTTGGCTAGGGAGTTCAAGCTAAATATGTGGGATGTTGGACTTATCCAAAACATTTTGTCCTACCCTAAATCTGAAAGGACTAAACGCATAATTTGTGGTTTAGTGCAGAGGTCTGGGCAATGACCCTCTTTTCTAAATGGAAAGGAGGGTCATTCCCCGGACTTCTGCATTATAAATATTTTTATTTATAGTGCGGAGGTCTGGGCAGTGGCCCTCTTTTCTATTTTCATAGTATTTAGGTATAGTAGTGTAGTAATATAGTATAATTATAGTTGCATAGTTTTGTGTAAATCAGTAAAAGGTACAATGGGGTTGACGTATCCGTGTGGATAAAAACCCCTTATAAATAAAGAATTAAAAAAAAAAAAAATTAATAAATGACTTGCCTTACCTCATAAAGGATGAACATGATATAGTGCTGTTTGCAGACGACACTTCACTTTTATTTAAACTCAAACGTCAGCAGCTGGTTACTGACAATGTAAATAGTGCCCTCGCAAAAGTAGTTAACTGGTTTAATGTTAATAACCTTCTTCTTAACGAGAAAAAAACGAAATGTATTAAGTTTACGATACCTCATGTTAGACAAGTAGAAACAAGTATTCTCATAAAGGGTGAAGAGTTGAAACCCGAAAATACCACAGTATTCTTAGGCATAACTTTGGATGCCAAGCTTCAATGGGGCCCCCATATAGATAAATTGTCAAAGAAGCTTAGCTCTGCAGCATACGCCGTTAGGAAAATTCGTGGTTTAACTGATTTAGAGACAGCCCGTTTAGTATACTTTAGTTATTTTCATAGTGTAATGTCGTACGGTATTCTGTTGTGGGGAAATGCCGCCGATATTCAGACGATTTTTGTTTTACAAAAAAGGGCAATACACATTCCTAACACACACATACGGGTACATACACATTCCTAAGTGACGCTCACGGTACATGCAGCTGGCTAGATCATTGTATAGTTACGCAATCGGCTAAACGTTCTGTCACTAATGTTTACGTAAATTATGATACGCTGTGGTCTGATCATTTTCCCCTAATCGTAGAATGTGACCTTGACTTACTTACACCTAAATTATTAAATAAAATGTCATTGGCCGATAACACTGTATCGTGGGGCATAAGAAATACAGAACAGATCGCGAAATATACCACAGAGTGTCATAAACGGTTAAGGTTGGTTAACTTCCCAACGGAGTTTATAAATTGTGCTGATTTGTACTGTAATGATCCCGATCACCATCGTATTCTTGATGGGATGTACTCTGACATTGTGTCCGCCCTTCGTGCTGCGTCCTTGGTAGGTCGAGAGGGACCTATGAGGAATAAGAGTGGGCCACGCATAGTGGGTTGGAATAAACACGTCAGCGGGGCTCACCGGAAGGCTAGAACGAAGTTTATGGAGTGGGTATCGTGCGGTAAGCCCAAAGCTGGCCTTATGTATGATGAAATGTGTGCCAGCAGAAGGGTTTTTAAATCTCATTTAAAATGGTGCCAAGATCATCAAACCCAGATTAAAATGGACAGTCTTGCGGAAAAGCACGCCAAAGGTGATTTTCGAGGCTTTTGGAAAAACACCAACAAAGTTAACGTCAAGCCTGGGCTTCCGGTGAGCGTCGATGGGGTGAGTGATTGTAAAGGCATTGCTGAAATCTTTAGGAATCAATTTACTGTACATTCACCGCTGGGTCCGGCGTATGAGGTTTTCAATGGTAAGTTACCTGAGGGGAGAGTAGGGGTGAGCTTTAGTGCCAAGGATGTGGCCAAAACTATTAAGAGTATGACAAGAGGCAAAAGTCCAGGTCACGATTCCCTATCCATTGAACACCTGGTTCACGCTGGCTCACATATAAACAGAGTTTTAGCAATGTTCTACTCGCTGTGCGTGAGCCATTCTTATCTTCCGGCGGATCTCATGAAAACTGTGGTTGTGCCTATAGTTAAAGATAAAACTGGTGACTTAGCTGATAAAAGCAACTATAGGCCCATTTCTCTAGCTACAGTTACGGCGAAGGTGTTTGACGGTATGCTTAATACACAGTTAAGTAAATATATATCTCTGCACGATAATCAGTTTGGGTTCAGACCCCGATTGTCAACGGAAAGTGCCATACTGTGTCTTAAGCATACTGTCAAATACTACATTGACCGTAAAACCCCGGTATACGCGTGTTTTCTCGACTTATCCAGGGCATTTGATTTGGTGGCGTATGATCTCTTGTGGAAGAAACTTGAGAGTATAAACCTACCACCAGAACTTGTTACTATGATTAAGTATTGGTATACGCACCAAGTTAATAGCGTCAGATGGTCGGGGGCAGTGTCGGAGCCTTATCGGTTAGAGTGCGGTGTAAGGCAGGGTGGACTGACCTCACCCTCGCTATTCAACCTTTACATGGATGCGCTGATCGTCGCGCTGAGCAGTCAGCATGTCGGCTGTCATGTTGATGACGTGTGTATCAACAATTTGAGCTATGCAGACGATATGGTGCTGCTGAGCGCGTCGATTTGTGGCCTAAGGAGGTTGATAGCGATATGTGAGGATTTCGCGGTTAAACATGGACTTGTTTATAATATTAAGAAAAGTCAATACATGGTCTTTGAGGCTGGTGGTGCTATATGTCCAGATTTTGTACCACCTATACGTCTAAACGGTGTAGCCTTAGACAGGGTTAATCAGTTTAAATACCTAGGGCATATAGTCGCAGCTGACCTCAGGGATCTTGCTGACTTGGAACGGGAGCGGAGGGCGTTATGCATAAGAGCTAATATGCTGGCCCGCAGGTTCGCGCGTTGCTCGGATGGAGTTAAAATAACTCTTTTCCGAGCATATTGCACGTCCATGTACACCTGCAGCCTGTGGGCCAATTACACGCAGAAAAGCTACAACACCCTCCGTGTTCAGTTTAATAACGCATTCAGAGCGGTTTTGGGTTTGCCTCGCTACTGCAGCGCTTCCGGTATGTTCGCATGGGCGCGCACGGACTGTTTCCATGCGACCATGCGGAAGCGCTGCGCGTCGCTTGTGCGCAGAGTGCGGGCCAGCCCCAATGCCGTTCTGAGTATGATAGCAAGTAGGTGGGACTGTCCTTATTTGCGACACTGCTGTGACAGACAAGTTACATACAGTGTCGCCAGTAAGAGACTGCTATAGTGGACATGTATTTTTTTTTGTAATTGTATTTTTTTTTTTGTAATTTGTAATTGATTTTATTTTTATTTTTATTTATTTTTTACAATTATGGGTTATTATTACCTGAAATAAATGGATTTTTATTTTTATTTTTTTTTATTTATTGCAGACCGCCTCGTCGGGCGGCTGGTGCTGGTGGGGCCGGATTTGGCGGAGAGCCAGTTTGGCTTCCGCAGGGGGCGCTCTACGGTGGACGCCATCATGCGCGTGCGGGCCCTCACGACGGGGGATGCTGTGGCCCGGGGTGGGGTCGTCTTGGCGGTGTCTTTAGACATCGCCAATGCCTTCAATACCCTGCACAAGTCCGAGGCCATGTGTTTTCATGGTCCTCGGAACACGCCACCGTCGGGTTCCCAAATAACGGTAGGAGGGGTTCACATCGGCGTCGAGTCGACGATTAAGTACCTGGGACTCGTCCTCGACAGCCGGTGGAACTTCGTGGAGCATTTCCGACGTTTGGCTCCCAGACTGGAAAGAGCCGGGGCTGCCTTAAAGCGGCTCCTGCCCAATCTAGGGGGGCCAAACGCCTCCTGCCGGAGGCTCTACGCGGGGGTCGTACGGTCCATGGCCCTTTACGGGGCACCGGTGTGGGCGCGTTCCTTGAGGCGGCGGCCAGCCCGCTGGTTGAACGCGCCCCAAAGGGTCATGGCCACCCGGCTGGTCCGGGGATACCGTACGGTCTCCGGTGAGGCGGCGAGCCTCCTTGCCGGATTACCGCCCTGGGATCTGGAGGCAAAAGTCCTCGCGCACGTTTGGGAGTGGCGCGTGGAGGCGAAACGCCAGGGCGTAGCTCCGCTGCCGCGAGAAATCACGGTACAGCGGACAGAGCTCCGGCGGGATCTTAGGGCGGCATGGAGAGTGCGATTGTCGCAACCCAGCGCTGGGCACGCCACAATTGCGGCGATAAGTCCCCTCTTTGAGGAGTGGCTAGAGAGGCGCCACGGCGTCCTCACCTTCCGCCTGACGCAGGTCCTCACCGGACACGATTGTTTCGGGAGGTTCCTGTTCCGGATAAGGCGGGAGGAAACGCCCGGGTGTCACCATTGTGTGGATCGCCCGGAGGACACGGTGGAGCATACGGTGGAGGTCTGCCCGGCTTGGGCGGAGCACCGCCGTGTCCTCGTGTAGGCGATTGGCGGTGGCCATCTCTCGCGTCCGGCCTTGGTCCAAGCCATGGTACGGAGCGAGAGCGCTTGGGAAGCCGTCACCTCCTTCTGCGAAGCAGTAATGTTCGCGAAGGAGGAGGCGGAACGCGTGAGGGAGAGGCAAAATTTGCGCCCTCACGCCCCTAGCCGCCGCAGGAGACGCCCTGGGCGTCGGGAATCGCAGGCCGATTCCCGGCCACCGTAGGCGCGGGCTTGCGAACGGCGAGCAATGGGCAGCTCGCCGTTCGATAAGGACCAGGCCCGGGTCGACGGCGCGTTGTGTTCCACGCGCGCCTCAAAGAGATGTCAGCACCAATGACGGGGTTTGCTAGGACCGATGCCTGCTAGGGTTGCGGAAAAGTCCAAGAGGGTTACCGTGGCCCCTGGCACAGGCAACTGAAGGAACACGGGTGGGTTTTAGTCAGTAAGAGTCTGACACGCCCTCCTGCTCTGCCCAGAGCGGGAGAAGTTATTTGATGATTTCCCACCCACAAAAAAAAAAAGGTGGAAATGTCATTAAAGAAAAAAAACAAAGTCTACGATTTCGATGACTTTGTTTCGATTCGATTTCGATGATTTTGATGCCGTCCAGAAGGCAAATTCAAAAAAAAACACAGTGCACGTTATGTCGGTGTCTGATTTTTTCATGTTTGAAGACTCTTCATCACAGCATAAAATCAGAAATATCGAACCAAGGGTTTATATGAGAGACATAATGTCTGTGAAAGCCGAAAAAGGGAATTACACCATTCAATTCAGAGAAAATCAGGAGTCAGAGTGGAAGGAGCTAGATTTTCTTCAAGTAAAAGTAAAAAAAATCAAAGTCTTTCCAAACGCCGTTTCGAAGAATGCTCCTAGAGGGATAACCAAAGAACGAAAAGAGGAGATACTTGCTAAGTTAGTCCCTCTGATGCCTGAACACCGGAGGAATTTTTAGAGAACACTGCCAGAATCTACAAAAGCCCAATCCAATTTAGGTACGGAGAATTAAAACTAATAGGAAATAAGATTAATATTGATCTCTTTTTACCAATGCTTTTATAGTTAAGTCATAGTAGTTGGGTTCGGAGAATAGGTAAGTAACTTTTATAATTGTTATAACCGACCCGGTACATACTTCACCCGACCAGTACATACCTCTTATAAAAAATGCAAAAAAATCGAAACCTCCATTGATGGTGCATGAACTGGATTACGAATCATTTTATGATTATAAAACTTTACAAGAAGAATGGGGGTATAATTTTACAACGAATAGCGATGAACAGAATGTCAACTGGAAAGACATAAAAATTTTAAAAATTAGCAAACAAAACGCTTCCGCATTTTTCTATAAAACGTCTTATTAGCAAGTAAACTACCAGGAAGTTGATGTTAGAAAAAAAATAAAGCACTAGGTAACAGAAATATCACTACAGCGAGCCTATTCCACGAAACAGGAGATGATTGCGAACAAAAAAAAAATATTTAAAAGAGCTTATCGTAAAAGGTCTGATCCCTTCTTTTTATGCCGGATTTTATATTACGATATTTTAAGTTTATAATTATTTTGATTAAGTTTGATCTAGACATGTGTAAGTAATGCGAGTGATGCATCACGCGTAATATCACCCGAGCGCGTACTGTAACATCACACATTACTCGACTAAAATAAGCATCACACCATTACACTAAACATCACGCGCGCGGTAGCAGCGCAGTAGCTCGCGACATGACTCGCAGACTCGCTCGCTCGAACCGAGCCCTCCCGAACGCATCGCATCGGCAATGTTCGGTTTATATCGGAAGTCCGGAGCTAGGCGCGTGCGATTTCGTCCGGTCAGGTGACTTAGTATGTTATTTAGAACTCTATTGTTATTAGTAAAGGGTTTACATTTCCTTGACACCACCACTCGTAGTTCGGTCGTAGGTAAATACTCAACTGTCCTTTTATTTCGAATTGCAATGTAAATATTGCGATATTTTTTTAGTTTGTTTGCTAACGCGGTCAAGTACGCGTCTTTATTGGATTATTTATAAATATCTTATGTTCTAAGTGTGATAGTGATATTGGCTGCGTTTAATAAACAATTTTTCAACATTAGGATTGGACTGTGAAAATTCTGTGCTAAACTGTAAATAAAGACATTTGATTGTGAATGTGCTGAACACTAAATGTGATTAATTTAACTGTAAATAAGTAGACATTAGATGTGAAAATTCTGAACACTAAATAAATGTGCTAAACTGTAAATAAAAACAATAAGTACCTACCTATGCCTAAATTATAAGTTCTTATACAATGTGAATAATTATCTAATTAGGAACATTTTAGCTTGTAGCTTAGCTTTTCGTTATAATAGTTACCCATTATGGCGAGTAAGAGAAAATATAGCCCTCTCTGGAATCACTTCGATGAAGTTGAACCCAGCAAAAAGGCGAAATGCGGCTATTGTTCCCGCATATTGTCAGTTTCGTCCAGCTCGATAGGAAGTTTAAGCCGGCATATGAAAGCCGTTCACCCCACGATCCAAATAAACAGCAGCAGACAAACGGCAACGGTTGCAACTAGAGCCCGTGTTTCGGACAGCGATATGGACCCTGTTCAGGTACCTTCATGCAGTACACAAGCTGATACAGCTACTACAGCTAGTACTGAATTATTGGTTAGGCAGAGGCAGGAGACAGGTCAACAGGTACCTACAATGGCAGATTATGTCCAAACAAAAAAATGTCTGCCTAGAATCCGCATTCAGCAGCTTGACGAGCAATTAGTTCGGATGATAGCAAAAGGCTACCACGCCCTTCGCATGGTGGACGAAGTTGAGTTTAGGAAGTTTGTCGAAATGCTAAATCCCGGATATACTTTACCAACTCGGAAGACTCTGTCACAAAGCATTCTTCCAAAAGTATACAATAAAGTACTGGAAAAAGTTAAAGAACAGATAAAAAAAGCTGCAGCTATATGTATTACCACGGACGCCTGGACATCGTCTGTGCAAGATGGGTACATAGCTATCACTGCGCATTTTATTGATATTGAATCACACAAATTATGTACAGTAATGATTGGGTGCGTGGAGTTCAACGAGAGACATACGAGCATAAATTTAAAAAACTTCTTAGAATCAAAATTTTTAGAGTGGAACATAAATCAGTATGTTAATGTGATCGTCAGCGATAATGCTGCAAACATTTTAAGTGCTGTACGATTAGGCGGCTGGCGCTCTTTGTCTTGTTACGCACACACCATCAACTTAGTCGTGTAGTCAAGTATGGACGCTATATCTGACATAAAGCGCAGGGTTAAAGACATCATCGAATATTTTCACCGCAGCGCTCCTGCAAAAAAAAATTCGCCGAGATTCAAGAGCAAATGCATATTGCGCCGTTGAAATTGAAACAAGACGTGGTTACTCGTTGGAATTCCACTTACGACTCGCTGCAAAGGTTACTAAAGGTAAAAGAAGCCCTTATCGCTACCCTCGCGATAATGCGCCCAGATATAAGTTTATCACATGAAGACTGGCAGACGATTGAGAAGGCGACAGAATTATTAAAACCTTTTAACGAGATTACACTTGAGATCAGTGGTGAAATGTATGTTTCCGCCTCAAAATATATTGTTTTTTGCAAAATAATTAACCGGGCTTTAAATAAATACGTGCCCGAGAACAATCAAAAAATTCAGCAGTTGCATAATTCTCTTAAAGTTCAGATGCAACAAAGATTTGGAGAAATAGAAAACCATACACTTCTTTGCGAGGCCACCATACTAGATCCTCGTTTTAAGAAAAGCGGATTTAATAACCCCCGCAATTTCGAAAGAGCTGCTTCAGATATGAAATTAAGGATTGGCTCAGATCGAACCCAGTTTCCGCAGGAATCAGCTGTAGAAGTATCGGTTCGTCCTCAGCCGAAAACTGGGTCCATATGGGATGATTTTGATGAAGAGATTTCAGCTCTTGTTCCTCCAAACCCTACTGCAGCCGGTATTGTGGAATTCGATAAATATATCGAGGAACCACTTATTAAAAGAAATGAAAATCCACTGTTGTGGTGGAAAGATCGGAAGGGCGTGTATCCGCGACTATATAAGTATATGCTGAAACGCCTCAACATTACAGCCACTTCAGTACCGTGCGAGCGTGTCTTCTCGAAAGCTGGCTTAATTTTAAATGAGAGACGGACACGACTCAAAACAAAAAAACTTTCAGAATTAATATTTATTAGCTGTAATTAAATATTTTACAGATTTAAGTGTGTACAATAATAAAAATTGTGTCATATAAAAATAAAGAACAAAAAAAAATAGAAAAAAAAACAAATGAAAAAATAGAAAATGTACCAAAAATGTATATACATAAAAAATGAGCAAAAACTTGTATTTAAAAAACATGCAATCATTGTACATAAAGTTGATTTTTAAATACGCCAATATTCATGGGTCCTTCCTTGACTCCTTTCATTACACTTTCATAGATACTTTTAATCCTACGCCTTTATGAATATTGCCAGTCCTAAGCCTGGAAACCCGTTACTTGTTGATTTAGGGTATAAGTATAAAGGAAAATCAACTTTGTTTAATTTGTATTGTAAATTTAATTATTTAAATCATAGTGAGTAAATCACACTATTGCTCATTTCATTTCTTTCATGTAATTGTGAATCATCCTATTGACACGCGGACAACATCGTATCGCTCGCTGCTATGTTACTATTTCAATAACAAATGTCTTATTACAGTAGAAAATTGCATTACATTAGAACGCGCGATGGTGTGCTATCGCATGGCGCTACATCATAACATCACGCGTGATATTTGAAGTAATGGTGTAATGTAATATTACTCGGCACGAAATGTAATGACATATCACATCACTTCGTGGTGCACTGTTTTGCGCATGTCTAGTTTGATCTCATTTTTTGTTGATTTTTTGTGATAATAAAACCAAAAGAATAAGTTAAGTCTGATTACTAGAATACACTTTTATTCGTTTTTAATTTTTATAGAAGAACATTTTCATATAGAGTTTTGTTTGGTTTTGACCACGGAGCAAATACAAAGAGGAGACGGCCTAAGCAACTGTGCACTGTGATTCTCAACTAGGTCCTGACGTCATCATGTAGGCGTGGCCTTAGTCAGTGTATTGTTGGCGTTCGTCCTGTGCACAGCTCTGTAAACGTTCCGTTTTTACAGCATATTTGCGCTACAAGAAAAAAATAATGAAGTGTTGTGTTTTATCTTGTAAAAACTACACGGATAGACGTTCTGATGCTATGGATGGCATCACATTTCATTTGTAGGTAATTTTATGCGTAATTTATTAAAATAGTTCTAGAAAAATCTCTTAGCGATAGCGTTTCCAAATATAATTCTACCCGACACTAGATGGCTATACTCGGTGTCATGGGAACTATAAATATTTAGGTACGTAAAGTTTAGTACTAACATATTTTAATAATCATATGTACTGAAAGGACAATGCGACAAATTGGGCCTAATGACCAATACACATGAGATATTATTTTTGTGATAGGTCATAACACACAACTAACGAGAAAAAAAATTTAAAAAAAAATGTACCGGGTTCTTGTACAGCCACGTCGAAGTTTTATTTAATTATGTCAAATATTTTTCAATTATTAAATGTTTTTCAATAGGAGTGAAAGAATATTACTTTAAAATATTACTAAAGTCACTAATTCTAACCACATGGAGCCACATGGAATTATAATAACACAATATACCAGAGGGGCAATTCCCGTATTTTTAAGACCGTTCGCATTCTAATCTCAGTCTCAATATGTCAAAATTACAATCAATTTACATACATTTTTGACAGGTTTTTGACATTGATTGTCGCTGAGATGAGATTGCGACTTGAATTTGAACGTTTTTAAGTACGAGAATTGGCCTACTGTTACAAAAATAATAATAAGTGTATTTCGACTATTAGAGGGCGTAATTAAAGTTCTATGTACCTATGCGAGAGTGAATTGCAGACCGTTGCTTATTATATTGGCATTGTGTGCGATTAGTCTTCAAGCAAGATAACACGCGAATGCTAACGGGGCGCGTGAAAGAGAGAGAAACATGTTGACCTTGGACAAGCGCCCGCGCATAGCAGGTAAGTAAATCGTTTCATTCGACTGTTTTATGCAGTGATCAGTCGGTATTCTCCGCTTCTGACTGTGCAGTGCTCCTGTTATTCTTACTTTTAACGTATTTCTATTACGACGACCCTGCTTGTTTTTGGACTCTGGTGATATTCTTACATGAACTGACTTTGGCTACCTTTACGGACTTGAATTCTGTTCTTAAAAATGCAGGAAGAACGATTGTGTGTTCTGTGTCCACGTTCTGTTCATAGACGTAGACAAAATCATATTTTGCAAGCAAGCTTGTTACATACGCATCCTGCGCATGTTTCCTATATACAGGAAAACGCTATAAGACAGGTGAGTTTTATACCGTTTATTATTATTAATATCAGTTATTTAAATAATGTTTATCTAACGCATGTAAGTATATTTAATACATGTAAAGCGCAGGCTAGGTATACATAAAGTGCGATCCATATGAAATCTACAAGGTGTTACAAAAAACATAATTATATGTTACACAACCCGTGTTGCCGATTATGGTGATGTGTGGTGCCAGTTTCGAATAGTACCACGATCTCTAATCCCTCTCTATTAACTTCTCTATGAACCGTATGTTCTTCGGTGGGAACTCGTATAGGCTGCTTGCTTAGAATACCTTCTTAATCCTTTCGAAAGTGTATAACAGGTAATCTAAGTTGTGAATTACTTTATTTGCAGGTATCATTCAACAGCACACAATCTGTCTGTCATCGTTGTTGGCAAAGAGTCGACCACAATGTTTTAAATCCAGTAGAACATGAACCAGAAGTTCCACCTCCAGTACCAGTTCCAATACCAGTTCCACCTCTGCAAAATGAAGTACAGGGTTCCAATGATGGCGAACTTTATGTGCCTTCATATAAAAGAGCACCAAACACATCAAGCCACTGCATATTTGGCGCTTGTGGTAACGATAACCGCCGGCGTATACCGAAAACCATCAAACTATATATGATGACTACACATCAGATATATATTCCTCAACATGCACGAGTATGCAGGGAACATTTAGAAAGTAATATGTGGGATGAATTAGAGAACCACTGCACAATTTCTCATTACTTTACAGCAGAACATTTCACAGACGTATGTAACATCTTCACTGAAGGAATCATTAGTAACAAGCAGTATGATTTCGAAACTATGGTCGGTCTCAATGACGACAGTCTTCATTTTTGGGTTGGACTCAATGGAAGTGAGTTTCGCTCCATAATATTGCAAACACCATCGCTACGTGCATACAGCAATAATAGAACCATACTCGGTCTTTACCTCGCTAAGCTACGGACTGGTGAGAGCAATGAAAGGCTTGCGAACCTATTTAAAATGTCTCGACGAACATTAGAGAGGAAGCTGGCGATTGCAAGGCAATGTTTGATTGATGAATATGTTCCTCAGCATTTAGGTATTGACCACATAACTAGAGAAGATGCACTACAAAGAAATCTGGCAATACCTAAATATCTCTTCGGAAATCATGAAAACACGAAGTTGATTGTGATTTGCGATGGAACATACATTCAGTCAAAAAAGTATCGGGAATGGATGATTTGTTTATGGTTCCAAATTCAAATTTTTGTTTTTTTGTAGTTGTTAGATTGGCACAACTGTTTTCCATTTTGGCGCGGAGTTTGAGTTGTATCTGTTATTTATATTAAATACAGTGCTGGTTTTAGTAATATCATATATAGTGTGTATTGCGAATTTCATAATGGACAAAAATATCGAACAAAGAGTTTGTCTTAAATTTTGCATCGCCAATGGAATTTCGTGTTCGGAGTCACTGAAAATGTTACAGAAGGCTTACGGTGAATCGACTTTATCAAAAACTCGTGCTTATGAGTGGTTCAAAGCGTTCAAAAGCGGTCGAGATGTGATGGAAGATTTGCCTCGCTCTGGTAGGCCGTCAACGTCTGCAACTGAAGTTAACATCGCAAAAGTGAAGGAAATAGTGACTGAAAATCCCCATTCAACTCTGAGAGAGATAGCCGCCGAACTTTCTGTATCTCACGAGTCGAACCGTACCATTTTAACTAATCATTTGGGTATGAAACATGTTGCTCCACGGCTAGTCCCAAAAGATCTGAATTTTCTCCAAAAACTCAATCGCATGAAAGTCGCTGAGGACATGCTAGAACGAGTCAGTTCGGACCCAACATTCTGACGACACGTTTGGTGTAGTGGCTACAGTGGCTAAGTGTAGTCAGCGAAACCAAATGGTCCTGGGTTCGAATCCCGGTAGGGGCAAATGTTTGTATGATGAATATGGACATTTGTACCCGAGTCATGGATGTATATTTATAATATGTATGTATTTACGAAAAAAAAATGTATTTAAGTAGTGTATCAACCATCTGGTATCCATAACACAAGCCTCAAGTGTTAAGTGCTTAACTTGGAACTAGATGGTGCTGTGTGCAATGTCAGACGATATTTATTTATTTATTTAACATTCATGAAACGCATTGTTACTGGTGACGAGACGTGGGTTTACGAGTTTGACATGCAAACTAGTCAACAAGCTTCGGAGTGGCGCCTTCCAACTGAACCGAAACCGAAAAAACCACGCCAAAGTCGATCAAAAGTCAAAGTCATGTTGACTGTTTTCTTTGACTATCGCGGTGTTGTGCACTCTGAATTCTTACCGGAAGGTCTAACGGTAAATAAAGAATATTATTTGAGCGTTATGCGGCGTTTAAGAGAGCAAATTCGACGAAAAAGGCCAGATTTGTGGAAAGAAAATTCTTGGATTTTGCACCACGACAATGCGCCTTCGCACAAGGCTATCATTGTGAACGAATTTTTAACCAAACACTCAACAAATACCATCCAGCAACCACCATATATATTCACCAGATATGGTTCCTGCTGACTTTTTTCTTTTTCCTAAACTCAAATTACCACTTCGTGGCACCCGTTTTCAATCGATAGAAGACATAAAGGAGAATTCGCGGCGAGAACTGAACTCAATTCCGGAAGCAGCGTTTAAAAAATGTTTTGATGAATGGATTATTCGTTGGCGCAAGTGTATCGTTTCTAAAGGAGCATACTTTGAAGGTGATAAAATAAATTTGGATGAATAACAGACATTTTGTGTATTATTGATCTTTTCCCGGTACTTTCTTGACAGAGTAGTATGTACCTACATGAGGAGATAGCTCGGAAAATAACAATACTAGAAATTGAAGAAGAAATAAAATGAAAACAATCTAGCTTGATTGACATTGACACTGACAGTAAGTAAAATGGCATAGATAAAGAATCTGGATTTGACAAAAATAAAATGAAAATAAAATAAAATGACTAAGTTTAAAATGGATTGACTACAAAAGACTTAATAAATAAAATAAATAATACAATGATTTTAAAAACGAATGACGTTATCTTCGCAAAACTTACCACGCAAGAAATTCTGTACGGAAGACGAGGCGGTATGGTCAAAAGACTATAGCCTGCCCTTTTGGGCGAATGAAAAAAAAAATAAAAAATCATTGACTTATAATGACTGGAATGCACATTTTATTTTCGGTGTCAAGTCGAAACTTTAGCAGAATACAGTTTTAGTACATTTCTTATTTTCGATCTAGTCGCAATCTCATTGCAGTAAACGTCACGTTTGACTTAGTTTTTTGGTTTAGCAGAATACCTTTTGTGACATTTTGGAACTTTTGCGGCACTGCGACTTGAATTTGAACGTTTTTTAAGTACGAGAATTGGCCTTCTGGTCTATTGCTGTTGCCAAATTATCGTTGCCTTCTTGTTTCAATTTAGCTATTGTAGCGTAAGCTATCTCAGTACTTTCTCGGTCTTTATACTCGAAATCATCAACTCTTCGTTTCTTCTGTTTCACTCCAAGATTTGTGAATGGTTTGCGTGGACTTGCAGCTGCTTTAGTCGATGTTCCGACTGACGAACTTGTAGAGGGAGCACAAAAATCATCGGTTTCATTTGTTACTGGACGTTCAGTAAATGATTCCTGTGGTCGTATATTTTCAAGTACACACGTTGGCCACTCAATTTTCTGTTCCAACCAATCCATGTAATGTTTTCGGAAAGTATCTGTGTTACATTTTGCTATTTTCCATCTTTTTAACACAGACTGACTGAATCTTCGACAAAATTCATGAAGAATGTCATGATCTTCTTCTGACAAACTGAGACCCAACTGTGATTGAACAGCTCCGAACAGTCTTAAGTAATTTCCAAGCTTACCAGACTCTTTAAGAATCACAAATAGGTCCAAGTTAGTTTTTAAAACTGATTTGTCTATTTTCACAGCTATCACAGGCACAATGTTTCACAGAAAGTACACACATCAAAAGTGTCTAGGGATCAACATATATTTTTGCAATAACTTTTCTCCTGATTGATATTAATTAAAATTTTCTTTAAGGATTCATAAAATAAAGTGTTTTCGTTTGTCACAGTAACGATAAACCAAGTCACCTTTGCATTAATAAAGAAATTTGCCATTTTCCTAATAAAGGGATTTTTGACATTTGAACCACTAACACAAAAGTTCGAAAAAAAGACTGAAATAACAGTTTTCTTTAAAATTTTATTGGGTAACTTAAACAATTAATAATCCGTGTTTCTACCGCGAACACTAACAACACAAAAACATCGGTTTGGCATACTCAAAATGAGTTCATCCAAATCACGCTGTGGAATGGCCGCCCATGTTCGTTGCAACAACAAAAAAAGGTCTTCTTGCGACTGGATACCCTCCATATTCGGCAGAGCTCTTCTCTGTAGCATATCCCATGCATGCTCAATCGGGTTCAAGTCTGGCGACTGAGCAGGCCAGGGCAGGACATTGATGTTAGCTGCGGCGAGAGTCTGTCTTACAACTCTTGCGGTGTGCGGTCGTGCATTATCATGCATTAACTGAAATAAGGGACCGATTTGCACTTGTAGAGGAACGATGACGTCTGATACAATCGTCTCAGCATAAATTTGAGCATTGAGGTTGCCTCTGATCCAAATCAACTCAGTTCTTCCGCCGATCCAAATACCCGCCCATACCATGATGGTTCCACCACTATAAGGATGGACTTCCTGGCAGGATTTTAATCGCTGTTGGCGTCCAGGGGTTCTCCAGTGTCGTATACGTCTTGTATCCGGTCTCATACCAAAACGAGACTCATCAGAAAAGCACACGAAACGCCATTGTTCTTCTGCCCAATTTCTGTGTTCAAGAGCCCATTGATATCGAATCCTACGATTGTGCATTGCTATAGGTGGTACCCGTAGCGGTCTTCGGGAATGAAGGTTCACTTCATGCAAGCGGTTTCTGACTGTTTGGTCGCTAATTAAGTTCCCTGAAGAGTGATGAAGCCTCACGGCTAACATCATGGCGGTTATTGTTGGAGCTCTTCGAGTTAAGATTTGAATGTATCGGTCTTGTCTCCGTGTGGTGCAGCGATACCGTCCTCCATGGCGCTCAGCCACGGTACCAGTGCTTCGGTAACGTGTCCAAAGTCGACTGATAACACTCTGACTTGTATTCAGAGCTAAAGCCACAGTACGTTGCCGGGAACCAGCTTCTATCATTCCCACGGCTCTGAGCATTTCTTCCCTGCTTAAATGACGTCGCCGCTCCATAATAACGTTGGTTTTAATCAGTAGTAGGGAAACAGTAGCACTAATAATGTCTTCAATGCGTTGTATGTTTTTATAGGGAAAATATTGACAGCTGATTTTCATCTTTTACTCGAATTTGATTCACAGTTCCTGATTCAAATTATGAAATGCACCAAAAAGGATCCATATAAAGAACAATGGGCAACTTTATATGGACCGTGGGCCCAGTGTTGTAGCACTTTTTTACCTACCTTAAAATACAGATCCGAGTAATCTCAACATTTTACTATAAAGCAGCACAGCTCTAATGCATTAAAAAAACAAGTTACAGCTGTTCTAAATAATCAATAATTTCCGTTACGAATGCTAATAGTTTGGCTTAATGATGCGCATACAAAATTGTGTCTACATGTTGCCAGTTGGAATGCATTATTCTCTTTTATATGACACCTTGAACAATTCAGTTTAAGAATAAGTAGTGTAAAAATATTCTTTATTTCGGTATTGGGATAGGACTATAATTGAAAAATACTTTTGATTATGAAAATGAAACATCTTTATTCACTAAAATATAACATATTCATGCATAATCAGCCGATTAGTATCCCACTACTGGGTACCGTCGAAACTCAGAACGACAAGGATAAGGCGTTAGTTCTTACTAAACTGTAAAGAATTGTCCTAATGAGTGTTGTTGCTCTCAATAATAATCTCGTCCCAGGCACTTGCGGGGCCAACAAAGTTTTCTAAATGCCTTCCAATACCGAAGTACCATATAATACTGACGACATGGGCGCATGCTCCAACAGTCCTCATTCCTGTTAAGCATGAACAATAATATGCGTGGATAGCATTAATGTCCTGAACATTGGAGTTCATCAATATATAAGTATAATATGTCGTATTTGACCTGTGTCGTGATAAAATACGACCTCTCATTAGCGTGCAGGTGTCCGTTGCTAATCCATATTCGGTCATCCTTGGACTTGGAGTTACACACACCTGAATATTGTAAACGCCACCTCGCAAGTGTTCGCCGACGTAAGAACGTGCCAGACTTAAATGGTATGTTCCTAGACTGAATAAAATAATGTCTTCATCTGTGAGTATTGGGAACGGCACATTTATTGACTCATCCGTCAATGTCACAAACGACGCTCGCTGCCGGTTTACGTTATGCTCAACTATATAGTTGCCCAACTTGACGCGCGCCGGGAGGCGGGACGAGAGCACTGGTTTAAGGAGGTTGCGGGCGACCCTACCCTGTGCGGCGACCTTGCGGACGTGCAGCCCCATCGTGAGCCGACGGTCGATGGTGACACCTAGGTACTTGACCCGGGGCGACCACTCGATGTCGGCTCCTTGAGGTTTCAAGGGTGGTGGGAGGCGCGCGAAGCCGGTGACCATCGCCTGCGTCTTACCCACGTTCACCGACAGCCGCCACTTCGACAGCCACTCGGGGAGCAGATTTAGGGCACGCTGCATCTTGACCGCCGCGTACTTCGCGTTGAGCGAGGTAGTAATGTACGCGGCGTCATCTGCGTACAGCGTGAGTAACACGCCGGCGACACGCAGCTGCCCTGCGGCACACCAGCAAGCACCGGGCGGGCGCTTGATAGCGCGCCGTCGACCACCACCCTGAAAGTCCTATGGTAGAGAAAATCAGAGACCACCTTTACAACGCGACGGGTCGCGTCGAACGTGGCCATCTTGTATATGAGGCCCTCGTGCCACACACGGTCGAAGGCCTTCTCCATGTCGAGGAATACTGCCACCGAGTACTCCTTCTTGTTGGCTGCGGCTGCGAGGTGGTGCAGTACCCTCGACAGCTGGAGCGTCGTGCTGTGCTCCGCCCGGAACCCGAATTGCTCCGGCCGTGGCACGATGTGTTTCTGTAGATGTCGCAGCAGGAGTGCTTCGAACACCTTGGAGACTGTCGGCAGCAGCGTGATTGGCCGATAGCTCTCCGGCTTCTGTGTATTTTTCCCCGCCTTGGGCAGCATAATGACGCGCCCTTCCTTCCACGCGGCGGGAAAGGTCCCCGTGCGCAGTATACCCGTAAACAGGCGCGCCAGCGCCGCCACCATACGGTACGGCAGGCGGCGCAGCACTGTGTTGGTGATACCGTCCGCACCGGGGGCCTTCCTAGGCTTTGTGTTTAGAATGGCGCGTCTAACTGCGCCAGGCGAGAAAAAGATAGCGTCTTCATCGGGAGCTATCGGCGATGCGAAGTAGTCTCCGAGGTGTTTCTCGACTGCTGCGATATGGTCGGTGTCGCTGGTCGGGTTCGGGCGAAACTGACGCTCCAGGTGCTCGACGAAGACCTCCACCCGGTCCTCCGCTACATACTTGAGCGCCCCGTCGCTGTTGAGCAGCGGACGCACCGGGGCTGGGGTGTTCGTCAGCTGGCGGCACAGTCTATGCACAGACGGCCAGCTGTCCGCTGCGGCGTCTATGCGTTCCTCCTAGCCCGCGGCGGTGTGAGCCTGAAGCTCGGCCTTTACCTTTTCCGCGAGACGGTTGAGATGCGTCTTGATAACTAAAGTAAATATTGAGCGCTCTCTGTATTTATACTAACCTAATATTACCCTGTACTTATGAGCACTAATTAGTAGAATAAATGAAACAATTAAAGAACATTGCAGCACGTAAGCCGTGATGAACAATAAGTATGTATATGCAGCTGTGTTCAAAGTTATTGCATAATAAAACCGCCACAAAGTTAAGAGCGTTTACGCTTAGCGCGGATCGTCAAGTTTAGGTAATTCTTTGCAAATTTCACTCTCACAGACGCGTGCGCAACTGTGTGCGTACAGTTGGCGCGTTCGGTCTGTTTATAGTCAGACGTACTCACTTTGATCCGTTCGCTTTAGAGCAATAATTGTTTTAGCATTTAATTTTAATTTAAATCCAACTTCAATTTATTGTCATACTTATGATTTATAATAAATCTGAAATCCTCTACACACAAAATTAAGTTATTTAGGAGAAAAAATAATATTAATAATTTATATTACTCAAGTGTTGGTAACTAGTTTCAGTTGGTTGTAAATAGCTTTATAAATTTTTATGCACTAGATGAGTAGGTCGGAAATTAAATAAAGGTTTATCATGTTATGTTTAGTGAAAGATAAATCATTTAAAATAAAAAAAAAACTGTATACATTATAAAATAGTTTCCCTCAACGGTATTGATCGGCTTTTTCTGGGATCAATTATTTCGGGAAGAACGCACACATAATAAAATTTTGTCAAACGAGGAATCATTTTTTCTTTCCAAAATTGTTCGTCTTTATAAACTTTAATTGGAAATTCAGGACCAGTGTACACCGCAAACAGACACACATTTTTATTTGCAATATTTAGTTGACCCTGAACTTGGTAATACCAGTCATGGTTAACGTTGATAATGACGTTATCACCATCAAATAGAAAACAATTTTTTTTGACGGATTGCTGCATCAGGGTCAATTCCGCGTATAGAAATGGGACATTTTATTTCTATAATTCCTTCTTCATAAAGTCCGTCGGGCGAAGCACCTAAAAACAATTGGTCTCATCGATAAAAAGACCACATTTCTGGATAGTTATGTCCTCTTGAATGGCGAGTTGCTCAATAGGTAAGGTACTGAATTCGAATTCGAATCTGAATCGAATTTCGAAGCAGTTAAAATACATCTTCTCAGCTCGAGCCACAAGGCACTCTCAGCCTGAAGAATTGTATCTCTTTCAATGTCATGCAGTTTTAAAGCCTGTTTTTTTTAATTTTCTAGGAATGGTACCTGTGCCTGTTTGAAATCGTCTGGGTTCATATCAGGCTTTTGACAAGCAATTCCATAATCGACTTTATTTACGGGCCCTGCGCTAAAGTTGATTTTTGGCGAGGTGTTTTGCGTTTCCGATTTTGATTGATTGAAAAACGCTTTTGCTCTAAACGTTTCAGGGATTGACCTGGACTTTTCTGGTAGGCAGATTTATACAGGGTAGTTTGAGGTTTACCGGTGTTAAAACTAACCACTGCGGCATGACAAAGGATGGAGTAAGAATCTTTTAGGGAAAAATTAATGCGTTTTCCACCTACAGTCTTTGCTACTGTAGCCACCGCCGCTCACAGCACATTACCACGTTTTGACGCCCCGTCAAAGAAACATGGAAGCAAGCCGCCCTGACAAGGACGAACGTTTTGACAACCCTGAATAAAGAAATAGTGTCGGGAGTTTCGAGGCCACTCTTCCATCTTCATGCACGTGTCTTCATCTTCAGTCTTCAACTCTATTCACACGACGTCTTCGCTCGACGGTGGCCAGCCCGACACTAGCGCGCGCGCGGGAACGTCACCTATATTTATCCATTCGTTAAGTCGCAAGGCACGCGACTCGGCGCTCGCACAGCCGCGCCCTCTGCGGAGTTACTACGTCAACAGTGCTGTGACGTGATTGGTTGAAATGCTCTTTATGTAATTGGTTTTTTTATTTAGCAAAATGTGATATTTTTTAATGTACAGTTTCTTATTGGTTAGTGTGATTTAGCCGAGTTATTTAGAATTATATAAAAGACGCACCTTTTTGTAAATAAATTACATATTCAAAATCTACATTCATCGAGAGATTACCTTCAACCTTCTGATACCTAAGAAGCATCCCAAAACTACTATACTATTGAACTGCTCTGTACGGTTTGTGGTAAAGTCATGGAGCAGACTTCGAGAGTGATAAGCCAGCTGAGAGATATTTCGTTGCAGTTTTAACATCAAAGTTTTTGCTTGGAGTATTTGGTTTGTTTCTTGTTTTCTCTCTTCGGTGCAGTAATACAAGTCACACTCACTATGATCTCCAAAGATGTGTTTGGCGCTGTACAGAATGTCTCTCTGTATTTTTATAATTCTTTCTGATTCGGTTAAAGTTTGTGTTTGCCAATGCCGTACTGAAGATTCTTCACAATTTACTTTTTCGGCCCATCACCTAAAACATAAAAGGAATAATAGACCACACACACCTAGTTGTCACTACACTATTATGTTTATACTTTGAATTACAAAATAAATATGAAAAAAAAAAAACTTACGGATCAAAACGTGTCAGGCGTAGTTTTACCGCCGGCAACTACGTATCTGTATCAATGTCGATCGATGGCAGCGTGAGCGACATAGGTCCTACCTCGGAGAGCGCCACAGCGCGACTGGCCGACACAGTTCGGCAGTGGTCTCGAACGTCATAGAGCAAGATCGGTAGAGTTGCCAGCTAAAATCGGTATATTTGTACCCAAAATCGGTATTTGACAAAAAACAAACAGTATTCAATCAAATTCGTTTATTTATTGAAAACCACTTGAAAACAAAAACTTACAGACTAATTTATATACAATCACTTACAGACTAATTTATATAATCATTTTTTATACCAATATTCTTTGGCCATAGCCGCGGTCATCTTCGAGTTGATTTCAAAGTCATAACAGTTAGCTGTATTAAAGAGTCGTTTTGCGTGTAATAGACCAGTGATTGATTCAGTAGACAGCCTATTTCGCTGTTTTGTTTTCAAAAGATTAATATGTGAAAATATGCGTTCAACGTTAGCGGATGAATGGGGAAGTGATAAAATATTAAAGATGAAATTAGATAACAAAGGAAACATTTGAGTTTCATCGCCACGCTTTAGTAAACTTACTTCATCCCAAAATAGTTCTACATCATCAGGAAGTGTTTTGATTTGTTCACAATTTCTTAAAATGCGCCACTCTGTATCAATTTCCTGGAAATCATTGCTCTGAACAATATTGGGAAAAAGCCTACTCATAGGAACTATCGAAGAGGTATTGCCAATTTTAACATTTTTTGGGTCAATTATGTCTAAACCCTTTATTGGATTATTTTTCAATGAAAACCGCGTGGTTATTTGCTTACAAGCTTCGATATAAAAATCTAGGCATCTGCATTTAAACAAATTTACTTGATCTGCGTTTAGATTTTCTGAACTACTTAGTAGTGTATTAGACGCAGCAGCACCATAGTATACGGCGTCAATATCCATAAAATTTCTAGGATTTTTAAAATCAACATTTTCGATTGGTGTGCTAGTTAAATATTCTCTTTTTAAAAAACAATCAAATATAGTTTTTAATGTTCCAGTTATTTTTTCATATAAAGTATGAATTTTCGGGTGTTCTGCTTGCATTTCTTTATTTAAATCGGTAAATAATGGTAATACAAAATCTAAAAATTCCAAAAATAATACCGTAGTGGGATCTTGGAGCTTTTGTAATATATGTTCTGCAGCTAAAAGATGATCATTATTAGAGATTTGGTCTATAAAAAATAGTTTTAGAGCAGAGAGTTGTTCCAATATTCTCTTCACTGCTGCATGTACTGATAGATAACCAGCGTGTTTGAGGGGTGAAGTATTCTATGTACTTTTAAGTCGCAAAACATTTGAAAGTTTTTAAACTCTGCTACTCTTTTTGGACTAGAAGAAAAGTAGTTGTAAATGTCCCTTACTAGATCCTCTATAAAGCGTGGCAATTTGGTACAAGCATATGACGCGCAAAGATGAAACGAATGGCAGGTGCATTTAAGTATAAAAATGTTGGGAATTTCATTTTGCAGCAATGTTACAACAGAATTATTACGTCCCATCATTACGTTTGCCCCATCAGATGCAAACCCTATTAGATTATTTTGATATGGAATATCATTGCTGCTAAAAAAGTTTACTATGTGTTCAAATAAGGTTGCTGCATTAGCTTCTTCTAATGGAATAAGAGCTAAAAAACAATCTTTAATACGATTCATTTTCGCATATCTCACGACTAAGCACAAGTGTTTGGTTGTACTAAGATCAGTGGACTCGTCAATAATAAGCGAAAACTTAGTTTGCCGCAGATCTTCACATAAATTATCGAAACTTTCTTTACCTATAATATGATCAATTATGTCGTGAGTTTTCGTCGAAGAACATTTGATTTCTTTGCCAATTTTTGAATCAGGACAAACGGCTTGCATCAGCTTCGGTAGGTGCTCCATAATAGTGAATGGTAGATTGTGTTCAGCAACAAACGAGGCTAATCTTATTTCACCTGAAATTAAAATTTAGAATTAAAAATTATGTAGGTATATCTAGTAGCGATTAGGGTCTAATTATATCCACTGCTTCTATTTATCGATAACTAGAAAACAAAATAATATAACAATCTAAATAGTACCTAACAAATAATTGAAAAGAAATTACCTTGCTTAACCAGTGTATCAGTTTTTTGAGTTTTGGTCACAGTAAATGATGATATCTTCGGTTGAGATTTTATATTCTTTGATGATACTGAGTGTGTTTGTGAAGAACTATGTTTCTTTAAAGCGTCTTTTCCTGATGTGATGTTGATATCTTTATCACAACTCTTACAATAGGCATTGCTTTCGCCTTTACGACTATCTTGCAGCCAGCCTGGAAATTCTTTTTCCCATTCTTTTCTATAATATTGTAGATATTTTTTTCTTCTTACACTCGCACTTGTGCTTGGCTCCTCGTCAGACGACATTTTAACTGAATGGTCTTCTCACGCACTCTTTAGGATAAGTACCTACTCTACTATCTCTTCAAAGTTAAGAAAATTAATGAAAAAAATAAAACCGAATTCCTGGTTACAGGTAAATTCCCTAGCGGGAAGCCCCTTATAACATCGAGTTGTAAGACAACAAGTTGTAGGAACAAGGGTATTCCCCAAAATATATGGAACATTCTGCACTCCCGTCCGTAACATTAAATTAAACATAAATGAAAAGGGTTGCCAACTGAAAAGTGTAAAATCGGTGGAGAAATCGGGAGAATTTCCATGTATATCCAGAAATCGTAGAAAATTCGTTATATTTCGGTATTTCGGTAGCACAGAGCCCATATCGGTAGAAATACCGATAAATCGGTAGGTTCGAGAACACTGCAGTTCGGCGCTGCATAATTTATTAGTAACTTTGAATTTTTATATTGTCGATAAAACAACTTTATGTAAGTTTTTTTTTTACTGATTTTTGTTTGCCTGAACTCCACTTACAAACAGTGTATTTTTTAAAAGTTATTTCAGCCTTAATATTAAATAAAAATGATGTTTTATTTTGTCAAATTTAGGTTGAGAAAATATTTTTTTTTAGGTACTTAATGAATTAAAATTACTTTTTTATTTTATACAATAACAATAACGGTATCTTTCCTTTTCCCACGTATTTTTTCCAGGCTTCTACGACTCATTGTTGATTCATAATTTCATTCCGAAATTCAGTCTTCCCGTATAATCTCAGAAATATGAGTTCAAAATAAGCTTTCATTTTGATATTTAATCATGTTTTTCAATTTTTATTCTATACAAATACAATATGAAGATATGCTTAATGCGGTACACAAATTAGTTTTTAATAATTTCGTGCCAATTTGTAGTAATTTAACTTAAAAAAACCCCGAGTTTATGTACATTGACATTTTTTAACGATAACACTCTTAATATGATTAACAGGAACCAAAGTCAAAGCATTTATTTCAAATAGGCACATAAAAGGCACTTTTGAACGTCAACATTTACATTTAAATAGAATTGACTCTAGTAGCCCCTTCCAAAAGGTAGTTTCGTATGGAGAAGAATGGGCAAGAAACTCCATCATTTCTCTTTTAAAATGTGTTACAATACTTTGTATACATTAATTATATAATTATATGTGAAGAAAGATGCACCTATAATAAAAATTACCCTACCAAAATAGGTAAAAAGAATTTAATAAACACACAAATTTAAAAAATACACATATTTACAAACATTGTAGAAGTATACGATTTCCCAAATTATGTAACCAATTAATATGTCAGTGTGTGAGTTAAAGTAGTCACAGAATGTAAACCAATGTCATAAAAATAACAAACCATACAATTAAAGTAGCAACAAGTTTTAATTTTGTCAAGACCCTAGATTGTCCTGTGGAGCTGGACCAGCATGTTTCCAAGCATTCTTATCTTGGATATAATCCTCTAATTTGTAATATGCTTGTTTACACAGTGAACTTTTTATATGAGTTTTAAATTTTCTTTCATTTAATTGCAATATATTACAAGGTATTTTGTTGTAGCATTTAACACAGTACCCCATAAAAGATGTTTACCGAGAAATAAATTCACGTCATATAGGTTACAATTATTCGTTTGGTACCTACTTATTTGTTAGTTTTGTTATAAGGTTATCTGTTCACTAGATTACTTGATAATATGTATGACTAAAAACAGGCGCTTCTTGCCAACAAACTATTTAGTTTGGCGAGTAAATTGTTATTTAACAAAATATGTATAATCGTGAACATAAAATAAAAAAATAAAAAAAAATAAAAATGTATGTACTTTAGCTAATCTGAAAAATGGTTGATCAATTTTATCTTTATTTCTTGTATTAAAATTATGTCTATCACTTATTTTATTAAAAAGATGTAGATTTTTTCTTACGTACATAATATTTTCATAGATGAATTGGCAAGGTACCGTCATAATATTAATCCTTTTAAATAGTTCCCTGAGAGATTCGCGTTGACGTAGATTATAAATGGCTCTGACAGCTCCTGGCAACCTATTAATAAGTACGTTTAAAATACTAAATAAATTAGCAACAAATGATAAACCAATTAAGGACAAAATCTGTCGAGCTCGATTAATCACCTGTCATTAGTAAGGGATTAAATATGAATTCCATTATAAAATGGCGGATTAGCAGGAAAACTGTCATTAAGGAGGCAGTAACACGCTTTAGACAATAGGCCGATTGTCAAATACAGGTCAATGTACAACATACCGTAAATTCTCGGAATAAGATCAAATAATAATAAAAAATACGTTTAATTTTTTTTCACCTAAAGTCCATTGAGTGCGAGGGGCGTGCTATATGTCAAAAAATAGTAAAAAATAAGGACCAAAATCATGCCAGAGGATATAATGGGCACTCTCACGAGTCTCGATAAAAATGGATTTGTATTCGTCCATACATTTTTATAAAAAAAAAATATTTTCGCGTCGGAATCACCTGACGTGCAAAAATATGATACTATTGGGGCTTCCTTAACTGGTCTGCATTGGTTTCCAGCAAAAAAACGACAAAAAAAATTGTAAGTGGTCTATGTCTATGAAACTTGATTTTCGTCCCACTGTGTGCCGTCGCGCTTCATACGCGACGCGAAACAAGAGAGTATAAATGGCGGTGCAATCCAATCTGAGCTCAGTATAGAGGTGGTGTTGTAAAACCTACTTGTTATGATATTTTTTTAATAGGTTTTAAATGTCTTTTCTAATGTCAAAAAAAAGGATATGTGTTCTAAGTTTGAATAGCAACCATCGTACGTTTACAAGTTTTTCATTTCGCTATTTCCACTAATTTATTTAGAAACGTGATTCTGCAGACCACAATAATTATCGTTCTCACGTTATCAGCACGAAGGTGCTCTGTATTTTATCTACGATCGAATTTAAAAGGAGATTGGTGGTGAAATTCTACAAACATGTCGTCTGCAGTTTCTGGTATGTCACTAAATGGTATTCCGATACTTTGTAATAGAGAAGGATACACTGTGTGGAAATTTAAAATGCGTATGTTGTTAATCCATGAAGGATTGTGGGAAACCGTAAGCGGAGTAGTTGTCGAAGGGAATAAGACGCCCGACGATGTACGGAAGGATAAAAAGGCTCTTTCTAAAATATGCCTTACTGTGGCTGGCGCTGCTATTTCGATCGTTCGACCAGCTAATACCGCAAAAGAAGCGTGGGATGCTCTTACGAAATCCTACGAGAATCGAAGTTTGGATCGTAAACTGACGTTGGAACGTAAGTTGTACAGGTACTCCTTATCTGACTTTTCTGATTTAGAAGCTTACTTAACGGCAATAACTACAACAGCACTAGACCTGGCCGATATTGGCAAAACCATAGAAGATAGTTCTTTAGCAGCTATCATATTGGGAGGTCTAACATCTCGCTACGAGCCCATGATAATGGCGCTTGAGAATGGGAGCGTTGAAGTCACAACAGATTTGGTGAGGACTAAGTTATTGAGCGAAATGACGAAGGAGACTAAACATGATGTGGCTGCGTTGCATACTAACAAGAAGGTTCTTTGCTTTCGATGTAAGAAGCCAGGGCACAAAAGTCCTAATTGTCCTCTCAAAAGGAAGGACAAAAAGGCAAAGGCGAGTTGCTCTACAGAAAGTTGTTCTGAAGACAAGGGACTGACTGCTTCTAGTTCAGGGATTATAATAAAAATAAAATAATAAAATCATTTATTTCAGGTAGGTTACACCCATTGCCATACACAATAAAACAACAAGAAAGAAGATGTCATGGAACTTGCTTTATCTGCACCAACTGTTCAGATGTCTGAGAAGTGGATTATCGACTCTGGTGCGTCTACTCACATGACTCCACATGCTGAATGGTTTAATAGGTACCGACCCTGTGATGGGAAGATAACTATAGCAAATGGCAAAAGTTTGCCGGCTGTGGGTTTAGGAGATGTTGCTATTGACACAAAAAACGATTTCAAGAAGATTTGTAATGTTGTACATGTTCCTGGCTTAGATTGTAATTTACTATCAGTCAAAAAGGCAGTAGAGAAAGGATTATCTATTGTTTTTGATAAAAAAGGCTGTAATTTCTATAATTCTAATGACGTTTCTTTTAAAAATGATCCTGTTTTACATGATTCTATTTGTGGTGGATTGTACACTTTAAATTGTACAGTTAAACCGCAAGGTGTTTCAGCTTATAATGTTCACACTAATTTGTCCCAGTTTCAGCTTTGGCATAAGCGTCTAGGACATCTCTGCCGTATTGGTATGGATCTACTCAAAAAAGCTCTAGCTGTTGGTGTGGAGTATACTGAGGTTGACAAAGAACCATGCGTACCTTGTGTAGAGGGTAAGCAGGCCCGGAAGCCTTTCAAAGGGATAAAGTATAAGAAGGCTTCGTCACCATTAGAATTGGTCCATACGGACGTTTGTGGTCCCCTGACCACTGAATCTTTTAAAGGTAATAAATATTTTATTATTTTTGTAGATGATTATACACGTTTTATATCCCTTTATTGTATGTCATCTAAGACAGAAGTTCAGAAGTATTTTTGTGCTTTCCAAGCACTTGTTGACAGACAGACTGGCACTAAGATTCGAACCCTTCGGTCAGACAATGGTACTGAGTATGTCAACAAGGAGCTGACAGACTATATGCGGGCTCAAGGCATTCGACATGAAACGTCTGTACCTGTACAGCCCTCAACAAAATGGGGTAAGTGAACGTTGCAATCGTAGTATTGTGGAGAAGGCCCGTTCCTTGCTGGCACAGAGCTCTTTGTCGAAAGTTTTTTGGCAAGACGCTGTTGAGACTAGTGTTCATCTAAAGAATAGGTCACCTCATCGTGCACTTGATGGTAAGACGCCATATGAAATGTGGTGTGGTAGTAAACCCGACCTGTCTCATCTAAGGGTGTTTGGTTGCCGAGCTTTAGTTCACGTGCCTTCATGCCAGAGAACTAAGCTTGACATGAAAACTTCTTAACATATCTTCGTTGGATATTCAGATCATCGAAGCAATTATTATTTCCGTAGCGCCGAAAACCCTCGGAGGTTGATTAAGTCACGGGATATTACGTTTTTTGAAAATAATTTTTCAGGATTGAAGGATAAGTCTGTTCAGCCTGAAGTTGTTGTGAGCCCTAATATCATTAATCTTTTTTCACGTACTTCTTCAGATAGCAGATGAGATAGATTTCTATCTCATCTGCTTCTACTTCTTCACCTACTTCAGAAGGTGTGGACATGGAGGTAGAACAAGTTGACGATTTTGTGGACGCGACTGATGAAGCTGGTGGGGTTGGCGACACGGAGTCTCTACATTCGGATGAACGACGTGATCTGTCCCTAGTTCCTTCAGATGAACTTAACGATGTATGTCCTGAGAGAAGGTATCCTGAAAGAGTACGTAAACCTCCAGATTATTATTCGTACGGCACTCACGGCGTTGATTGGTTGTATGATGATCCGAAAAGTTATCGTGAAGCTATTAATAGCGATGATAAAGATAACTGGATCTCAGCAATGAAGGATGAGTACAACGCCTTATTGAATAAACAGACTTGGACATTAGTGGATAAACCAATTAAAAAGGTTATTCCATGTAAATGGGTGTATCAAGATAAAGAGGGACGCGAACGGTTCAATAGTCAAGTATAAGGCGCGACTAGTTGCGAAAGGTTTTAGTCAAGTTTGGGGGACTGACTATAACAAGACTTTTGCTCCAGTCGTTCGAAATTCATCTCTGCGTACCCTTATAGCGTTGGCGGCAGAAATGGATTTAAAGATCCAACACATGGATGTTGATACCGCATTCCTCAATGGAGACTTAGAGGAGCAGGTGTACATGCAACAACCTGAGGGATTTGCTGAGCGCGGGGCAGAAGGTAAAGTCTGTTTGCTCAGAAAATCCATTTATGTAGCCTTATCGTCTACAGAAGCTGAGTATATGTCCTTGACCAGTGCTGCAAAGGAGGCTATTTTCCTCAGACGGTTAGTGTGTGACATTACTGGTTTTGCTGATAGGGTGTTGCTATACAACGATAGCCAAAGTGCACAGAAACTTGTGCTAAATCCAATCCACCACAATAGAACCAAACACATTGATACGAGATATCATGTTATTCGTGAAAGGGTTACTGAGGGTCTTATAGATATAAAGTTTATACCTTTGATTCTTTACATGTCTAGATAGTGTTGCGCTGCAAGCGCAACAAAAACAACAGGCCAGATTTGCAGCGCTTGTGTTCGTGTTACGCACACAAGTAAGCGTAGCTTTACAAGCGCGTGGCTGCGCGCGCATCACTTGGGAGCGCACTGAGTGATACCAGCCCTTGATAATTTCCCATAAAAGGTGGGAAAAAATATTATGTATTTATTTTTTATCTATAAGTAATTTGTTTTAAATTTATTAAATTATGATTATTTCACATATTACGAGTTTGTACATGAATTATTAGGTAAAATATATTTAAATGAAACAGATATTGCTAATAAAGGTTATTTATTCTTAAAATTCTAGATCCGAATTATTTAAAAACATTATTATTTTTATGGTGGTCAAAATATTATCTTTACCTTAGAAAGGGTTAACAAATATAAAATTTGTTATTATGCTATATACAGCAGGCAGCATACAGCAGATAGGAGTCTTAGTGACCTTCTCTTTGGATTTGTTTTTTAAACAGTTTTCGTTTAGATGTTACATCCCGGTTGACATTTTCCAATTTAGTCTTATAGTAATATCTTAAATCCAAATATTTTTCGACAACCAGTCTTATTAAATTAACTTGATGCAGAAGACCGCAGACATGATCAGTTTTCACTTCAAAATAATTTGTACCTCCAACAAATTGTTTCATTACAGTTGAAACTATTTTTGCGTAATTAATGGGCGTCATTATGAAATCTTGTTTAATAAACTGCCTTATAACATTTTCAGCGGTCTTACATACAGAATATACATCATGAGAGGCGTAAATAAGTCCACCTTCATTTCGCATATTAACCAATTTATGGTATTGCAACGGCTCATTTGATATCAGACTTTCAATGCAAGCGACACATTTTACCTTTTTACGTAAACATCTAACAACAAAACCTACTATGTATCCAACAATTTGCTGTGTGTATTCAGATAATTGCGAATTATCTAATAGCCGAATTTTACTGTCTTGGTTTTCATCAAACATTTTGGCGATATTTTCAGTTTCATCCTCGTCGTCGTCGTCATCTTTCCTCAAAGATGGAACTGTCGCATTGATGCGTTTAAGGGATGACGAACACATTAGAATACTTATGTTACTGACGAAGCTGATTTAAGTTCCATATGGCAAAGTAATTTCTTGTAAATGCCTTTTAACTGGCGAGCATTCGGGTTATCATTATAGCCCCCATGCATCCGTATCGCACCAAAAAATAATTCTATGTGATCTTGGCAGATGCGATACGTGCTTAAATATTTCATTCTTTTCGATTCTATCAAAGAATCATATAAAAATTTCAAGCTATTTATGCATATCAGAACGCCAAGAAATCCAGTAAATGATTGCGAATTTAGAACTGGTACATAGCCTTTCAATACCAGTTTCTTTGATGTTTCATGTTCCTTATACGTACTTTTTCTGGATTCTTTTAGGCTTAGATTCAAAATGAAATCTTGCGCCTCTTCTAACATTGCAAACACTACATTTTTAATGCCGGGAAATAATGGATGCTTGTAACCGTGTGCCTGTAAGTTCCTAGAATTGAATGTATCAAAAATATTATTCATAATCATTATAAATTTTTCTGTTGCTTCGCTTTCTAAAAAGTCGGGCAACTTTAGCTCTTGTCTACAAAATTCAATTGCTACAGAAACACTTCTGCTAAGAAGCTGGGTTGCTAACTTAATGTTCATTATAGAGTTTCTGAACTGAGTATGTTTTTTTGTAAGGCGGTTAGCAAGATGCAAACCAGTTTCTTCTTGTAATTCGGCCAACTTTTTTACATATACAAATTTAATTTCATCATCTTTATATAGAAACACTTCCTTTGCCTCAAAATGATTTCTTATTAATTTTAACATATGGCAGAAGTCTAAGAATACTGCCACCTCATAATCGGCACAATGGTGTTTGAATGTTGTCTTCTTCCCTACTACTAGTCCTATTTGTTTTGAACGTTACCTAATTGCCCTTTGATACGATAAGTCCGACTTCTCAAACTATTGGTAACCCCGCTTGTTGGTTCCGACTTCCGATCCGCTATCGTACAAATGGCGTGTAAGTACGTTAGTCCCTTTACATACAACAAACAAGCGCTTTTTGAGTAGGTACGATAGTTTGAAGTACGTCTACACGTCAGTTAATCAGTATTCGCGTAAGACGAAAAGAAGAACGTTTTTTAGTTATTGTTTAATTAATGTTACAATGTTTAAGTACCGATTAAACAAATTACCCTGGTTTCCCTAATAATAGCTCGAAGGACCAAAATGTACGCACCGGGACTCACAGCTTATTACGGCCGTTCTCCAAATGCGTACAGTATGGCTACGTCTAAATCAATTGAGCCTGGTACCTATGCGATACCCAAGACCCTACCGACTATGAACCTAGCCCTATAATTATTCCTCAGCACCCTAGTCACCCTAACGCCCTAACCTAACATACAAACCTCACCAAACGTATGTCACGTTGATTACGAATGGTTTTACACGTGCGGGAAGTCTGTTACAAGGAGACCTACGGTAACAGACGGAAGTTGGGTAGGAATAGGGGTTTGTGTACGTCGTGCAATGTACACAGGAACTGGTTTTCTCACTGCCGATCCCACAGACTCATAGGATCGATGATGGCGAAGGGTGTCTTGGCCACAGTGAGAGGAGTAACGGTTGATGAATCAAAGTCGACTCCAGCTTGATGACTAATTTATTATAATAGTTAACCTTATTATATACTACATTTGTGATCAATACACAATGATAGGTATTTACATGTGTGTTGTGTGTGTATTGAGCGAAGATCTCACTAGGTCACTTCTTGGCGCTGACGGTGCGCCGGTGTTGCCGGCGCGTGGACCGAATCTATGTCGATCTCAATGCTGACGCTGTGATGTTGAGCTAGTGCCTGTTCACGGTTGAACAATAACCTCATCTAACCCAAATGATTCACCAACAATAATATAGAGAGAATCTGGCGCTTGGCGGCCGCTACCGCGGCACGCTCGCTTCGCTCGCTCGCCTTCGCGCGCTAATGGTCACTGTTCTAACCTAACCTTTTTTTTTTTTTTTTTTCTCGCTGAGAAATGCTTTATGCATCCCCGCTCGTGGGGGACGAAACGGGGTATGTGGGACTCCTGTCGAAATCCGCACTCGACAGTATACCCACTAAAACTCAGCGGTGTTCCCACAACGCCGTGATGGGAGGGCTATGGGAAATCGGCTCAGCCTCTACTTCCACAACCCTCCCGGCGCATGCCCGCCTAGTTGGCGGGCCCCGCATGCCCCCCATTTAACTGGGGGGCTACGGGAATGGCCGGGAACACCCGGCCACTCCCGTCCGACACTGGTGGAGGCCCGTGCAATACAGGCAAAGGGCGCCCCCGCACCCACCGCCTGCTGGCCTCCACCCGGGAGGAGCCGGAGGTGACTACCAGACCGGCGTCTTCCTCGACCCCTCCCCTCTCCAGAGCGGCGCCGCGCGAGAGAATCGTCCCCCCGCGCGCGCGCCACTGCCTCCCTCCGGGACACGACCGCCTATTCCGCAGCGGCGGCCGTGCCCAGTCTACGCCCACTCACCTCCCTCTGTAAGCAGAGGAGGAGTGGGCGTATCTGCCCTCTGTAGCCCGGTTCCCTTCACCGACCATCAAGCATGATCGGTGATTGGAACCGTGACCTTTCCCCCCTTGTTGAAGATTAGCCGCCAGCCCCAATTGTCCCCCAAAACCGCACTGGGAGATATTGGAGCCGACGTTGCCCAGGGTGCGCCACGAGGAGGCTCTTCAACATGCACCCCGTTCTAACCTTTTTTTTTTTTTTTTCTTTTCGGGGGGAAATCCTCATGGACTACCTCCGCCTGGGGAAAAGGCGGAGGGGCGTGCTGGACTCTTACCGGCTAAAACCACCCCGGTGTCTCCTCGCACGTGCGCGCGGGGCCGCGGGAATCGAAATTCTTCCGCAGCCCCACACTAGTGCTGGCCCGGTCTGTCCGGGCCTCGTCTCCTGCACGGGATAGTGAGGTGTTTAACTACCCCGTGCATCGCCTCAGAGGCGCGCGCCGACACCCGCGCGCGCCTTCGCCTCGGGTCCATCAAATAGGGGGCGAGGACTTCCCCAAGTCCTACGCCCCTGGACCCATTCATGGGGGCCGGAAAAGGGCGTTGTCCGCCCTTCTCCTGCGCCCGGTGCGCCTTCTGCGGCCGGGGAAAGGAGTCGAGATCTCCCTCTCCCGTTCCGCAGTTTCCTTCTGCGACATCACGTCCTCGCAGAAGGACACCACCGCGTCCCACGACTCTGCGCTACCGACCATCCTCCGCACTACGGCCGGCAGCGACAGATCGCCTCCTACTTCATTTGTGAGGACACGGTGCTGCTCCTCCCAAGCTACACACTCGGCGAGCGTGTGTTGCGCCGTGTCCTCCCCGCAATGGACGCAATGGTGGCACCGAGCGTCCGGCTCCCTGCCTATGCAGCACAGGTACTTGCCGAAGCAGCCGTGCCCCGACAGCACCTGCATCACCCTAAACGACAGGGAGCCGTGCCTTCTCCCGAGCCAGTCGTCGAGTACTGGCCGGATCGCCTCGACGGTAGCGAGGCCGGCGGTAGGGCGCAGAAGCCTTAGCCGCCATTCCGCCACCAAGACCTGATGGAGCTCCTCTCGGCGCAGCGCGATCTGCCGCTGCACCGGCCTCGAGCCCCGTGCCCGCTCTTCCTCGCGCCCCCAAAACCGCACTGGGAGAAATTGGAGCCGACGTTGCCCAGGGTGCGCCACGAGGAGGCTCTTCAACATGCACCCCGTTCTAACCTAACTTTTTTTTTTTTTTTAGTTTCCGGGGTCGAAAATCCTCATGGATGTCGGCCGCCCTGGGGCGGACGGCGGGGTCTGTCAGACTCTTACTGACTAAAAACCACCCCGGTGTTCCATCTCACACCTTCGCCGGGGGTCGCGGGAACGTACGATCCTTCCGCAACTCCCGACTGGTGCCGGCCCGCCACTGCGGGCCACTCCGGGTCTGGGGGGGAGTGAGGTGTTTGACTCCCCCCGCGACGTCTAAGAGGGGCGCGCGTGGAACACTACGCGCCGCCACCTCGGGTCCTGGTGTGTGGGGGGCGACAGACGTCCCCGAGTCCGTCGCCCCTGGACCCATTTAGGGGGGCTGGAAGAGGGCGTTGTCCGCCCTCCGCCGACGCCCGGTGCGCCTTCTGCGGGCCGGGTGAGTGGACGAGATCTCCCTCTCCCTTTCCGCAGCCTCCTTCTGCGAGACGACTGTCTCACAGAAGGAAACCACCGCGTCCCAGGACTCGTCGCTGCCGACCATCGACTCGACTACGGCCGGCAGCGACAAGTCACTGCCTACTTCTGAAATGAGGGCACGGCGCGGCTCCTCCCAAGCGGCACACTCTGCCAGCGTATGTTCTAACCTAACCTTTTTTTTTTTTTTTTTTTTTTTTGTCGCTGAGAAATGCTTTATGCATCCCCGCTCGTGGGGGACGAGACGGGGTATGTGGGACTCCTGTCGAAAACCGCACTCGACAGTATACCCACTAAAACTCAGCGGTGTTCCCACAACGCCGTGATGGGAGGGCTATGGGAAATCGGCTCAGCCTCTACTTCCACAGCCCTCCCGGCGCATGCCCGCCAAATTGGCGGGCCCCGCATGCCCCCCATTTAACTAGGGGGCTACGGGAATGGCCGGGAACACCCGGCCACTCCCGTCCGACACTGGTGGAGGCCCGTGCAATACAGGCAAAGGGCGCCCCCGCACCCTCCGCCTGCTGGCCTCCACCCGGGAGGAGCCGGAGGTGACTACCAGACCGGCGTCTTCCTCGACCCCTCCCCTCTCCGGAGCGGCGCCGCGCGAGAGAATCATCCCGCGCGCGCGCGCCGCTGCCTCCCTCCGGGACACGACCGCCTGTTCCGCATCGGCGGCCCTGCCCAGTCTACGCCCACTCACCTCCCTCTGTAAGCAGAGGAGGAGTGGACGTATCTGCCCTCTGTAGCCCGGTTCCCTTCACCGACCATCAAGCATGATCGGCGATTGGAACCGCGACCTTTCCCCGCTTGTTGAAGATTAGCCGCCAGCCCCAATTGTCCCCCAAAACCGCACTGGGAGAAATTGGAGCCGACGTTGCCCAGGGTGCGCCACGAGGAGGCTCTTCAACATGCACCCCTGTTCTAACCTAACCTAACCTAACCACCCACATGATTCACCAACCTTATAGGGGATTTGTTAGATGAGGAGAATAAGAAAACATATTAACGTTACTAAGAAATATAGCGATGAGGGGGTTTGGCGATCCACGCCGCAATGTACAGCGATTTGAAGTGGGGGCAATAAGGTCCCAGTCGCCACCCGGTGGCAACTGGGATTTTTTTCTCCCAATTGCCACCTGGTGGCAATCCATGTGGGGGCGACTGGGACTATACCCAAATGGCCGGTCGCGCCCCTCTGATTCCCAACGAGCGTCAGGTACACTCCCGCGCTTGTGTTGCAAACTTTCACGAAAAAAGAATATGATTTATTAATTTAGTTGTTGAATGAAAAACTTTGATTGCTAATTTTGAGGCTGGAATTTGATTTTGTTAGCAGACAGATGTTGAATCTCTAAAATATATAAAGTAGCTCACTTACAACATTAGTCGCTGAGTTATCAAATCAGAAGTAAATATATTTATCGGTAGCTCGGAGTCATATTAATTTACGCTCGTAAATTGACGCTGGTTTTTTGATATTCTGTTGGAATAGTAAAGATGATGAATTAATATAATTGAAGCTGTTCTATTAACTCGTCGCCTACATATAAAAAAAGACGCTAGGTTGCAGGTGCTAAATAAAACTTTTGTTGCCGCACATATAATTTCCCATTTTCTATTTGTTTATTTTTCGTCGGTTTACGTTTGGTATTTCTGTTTAGTCTGGTAGTAATGTTTTATTATTTTCTATTGTGTTTAGCATTACTACTTTATCTTTTTATTTCCATTAAGGGCGGATGTTGTAAAACCTACTTGTTATGATATTTTTTAAATAGGTTTTAAATGTCTTTTCTGATGTCAAAAAAAAGGATATGTGTTCTAAGTTTGAATAGCAACCATCGTACGTTTACAAGTTTTTCATTTCGCTATTTCCACTAATTTATTTAGAAACGTGATTCTGCAGACCACAATAATTACAACAGGTGGGCAAAGTGTATCATTTTTGCGATTGGATCATTTGCATCTGGATCACTGAAATGATCCGATTCACAGATATGTCTCATTTGGCTCATTTGGATCATCGGCTCAAAAGATATAAATTACATAATGTTGGGTTGGGTATACATTACGTTGCGTCGCGGCCGTTTACTACTGAGTCAGAGAAGGTGTTATGTGGCAACAATGCTGAAAGTTTTATGTGTACTCATTTATTGTATTATGTTAGATTTAAATAAAATAATCGATCTTCCTTCATACTTTATCCAGGCTTAGGACTGGCGGCTAATCCTTAATTTATGGCGAAGTATACTACGCAAACAAATCATAAACTAAATTATGTTTTCGTAAATTGACAAAATCAACGTAAAAAAGTCTGTAGTAAAACGATAACTAGTTAGTGCAAACATTATATGCAAAAAACGACCGTATAGTATTTGATACGTAAGCGCCTTAGTGGTAATTTTTACGTGCATGGATTACGACAACGAATAAACGAAAATATGTGATTGTATGAGTGATTCACATCTCATTTGGTATCTCTTTCTGAATTGTATAGATTGTCAAAAAACTCAGTGTGTCTGTCTCCCTCTCTTGCTCGCTCACTGCTCAGTCGCCTCGCGAGCGACGCGTCGCGCAGAATGAGCCAGAGCAAAGTAATGTTTCAGATCCAAATGATGCGTTTGAAACGTTGTTACTGAACCAATCTTTTGTATCACTTCAATGATCCGCATCAGTGAGTCGGTTCCGTAAAGAGTTACACACGCCTAGCTCAGTAGTAGACGATCTTCGTCAGAGGACGAAGGCAGGTCTGTACGTGTTTGCCGAGCGTGGGGTCTTAGGTTCGATTTCCCGGTCGGTCGACATAACCCAGCATAACCTATATTTTTTTTTAACGTTTCCCCACTAGGAATTTATCCTGTATCGTGGGTGCGTTTACAAACATTTAAACTCACATACACAAACAGCCAGACCCGGAACAACTACTTGCAGGTCATACAAATATTTGTTCCGTGCGTGTGGGAATATTTTTATTCCAAAGTATTAAAAAAAAAAACAAGCAAATTAGTAATTCATTGCAATACGACTCTTATTTCATTTTTAAGGTATAAAGTAGGATGTCTGATGAAATTAACTTAACACCAACGAACCAACCATTCGAAGCTAAAAAAGTCCTTGCAAATAATTATCAATCATTTAATTTGGATTCGGCCTCGAGCGTCATTAGCAAGTGGACGTGTGTCGGTTGTCCTAGTGACTTCTTGTAAATTCTGTGATTGGTGCATCTTGTGATATTTAAATTCCTTGTCACTCTTTCGGCACCTAAACCTGTCGTTTACGCCCACTGGGCGTTACTAGAGAGAGATACTGGTATTTCTGGCACTAACTATTTAAGTCGTGTTTTTAAAAACTACTGCAATTGGCTGGGTTTGAACCCGCGTCGTGTGGAGCGATAGTGAAGAGCTACCGAGCGCCGGACCTCCGCGCCACGGCGCAAGTAGCAGCGAATATTGAATCTGCGGGCCGCTACGAGCGGCTGACGTCATCGGTGTGCCACTGAGTTGCTACGTGCTACGCGCTACGAACCAGTAAGCTACGAACATTATATCGACTACGAACACGGGCTACGAAACGCGTTTATCATGTCAGGTGTTCAACGTACTCCGCCAAAGTCTCAGCGCGTCAATCTGAGTGAAACACAATCAGAACCGGATATTACCTCGGCAGTTAGTGAAAATGTCACCAGCAGGAATAAACGCCCAAGACCCGAAAATTCACCACCGAGTGGGGATGGTGTTTACCAACAAATACAACAAGACACTAGTCTCTCTATGAAGCTGGAAGAACAAACCTCCTTAATGACAAAATTAGCGGCAGATATACGCGAGATTAAATCACAAAACATTAAGATACAGGAGTCGAATGCCGAAATCTGTAAGACAAATGCAGAGATTGAGCGATCTATGTCCTTTATGAATAAAAATTTCGAAGAATTAAGAAAAGAAGTTGAGGAACTTAAAAAGGAAAGACAGGAGCAGCGTCGCTACATAGAAACCTTAGAAAAAAAGATTGTCGATCTCCAATTCAAATCACGTTCAGCTGGTATGGAAATCCGTAACATTCCATTGACAGATAGCGAGAATACAAGTGGCCTTATTCAAACCGTGTGCAGCATCGGTAAGCTGGTTGGAGCTCCAATCACTGAACCTGAATTAAGAGATATATACCGCCTACCTGGAAAATCCTCCTCGGCTACCACTACACGCCCAATTATAGCGGAATTTACGACAGTGCAAACCAAGCAGAAGTTAATATCTGCTGTCCGGGCTTACAATAAAAACAAAGAAACTAAAGATAATAAATTGAACACTGAACAAATTGGCATTCCCGGCAAACGGCAACCAGTCTATGTCGCTGAACAATTACCAGCCAGCTCCAAAAAGCTGTTCTACATGGCACGGGAATTCGCCAAGAACAATCAGTATACTTTTTGCTGGATTAACAACGGGAACATTTTCCTCCGTAAAGAAGTCGGTGACAAACAGCTACTAATCAATTCGGAAAAAAGTCTCCAGGATCTTGGTATGAAGATTATATGACTGCCTCTGTTATTTATGCTCACATCTCTTGCTTATATCTTAATGTTAATTACACTCTTCCTTCAATACTTAGTACTAGACTTAACACACATTTTATTACTATACGAGTACATACCCGTACGTACACATAACAGAAAAAATATTCTTAGTTACAACTTTATTACAATATCGATAATAAACATACTGATCAAAACATACACACTCACATATACATACACACCAAAAAATATAAGAGTAACTTCAACAGGGAGAGATGTTATCTTTAATCTGGATACAATACTATTCATCTTCTTTATGCCCTTATCTAGTTATCATTTAAACTACAAATGGATACTATAATAAATATTAATGACGATTTGGACCTTTTTAGGCTAGATAACTCCTTTTCTTGTCTTCCACAAGACTGTACAAATTATATTAACGTTTCCGAGAGTAATATTAAATTATTGCACATAAATATACGCAGTGTAAAGAAAAATTTTGATAACCTACAAGCATTGATCTGTTCCACTAAAGTTAGCTTTGACATTATTGTGTTAACTGAGTGCTGGCTGAGCAAAATAAATTCCCCACCGATACTTCATGGTTTCCTGTCACACTCAACTAAGCTTACATCAAATCAAAATGAAGGTGTAATAATTTACACTAAAATGGGATTAAATGCCACCGTTTGGGAACCAGCCATAGTAAACGCTAACTCTCTTGTATGTCAACTAGACTCTAAGTTTACTTTAGTAGCTGTGTACCGCTCGCCGTCTTATAACAGCAAAGACCAAATAGAACATTTCCTGTCTAGCTTAAATAATGTCTTGGGTGAACTTTCTCCTTTTCCAAATATCGCACTTATCGGTGATTTAAATATCGACATAAAACCGGGTAATAAGAGCCCCCATAGTTTTGAATATCTGATCCAGAATGCTTCCCATGGTCTACTTCCTACCCACCTAATACCCACAAGACTAGAAAACTGTCTTGATCATATTTTATTAAAGTCTAAATTACCCTCCACCACATTAATTATTGAATCGTACATTACGGACCATAAACCAATTATACTTACGTTAACGAACGCGAACCCAATTCGAAAGCAAAAATACACTATCTCCCGTACTAATCTAGATGCCATTAAATCTGAACTAGAAAACTCAAACTTTTCTGAGATCTATAAAATTAATGATACAAATGAAGCCTTGAATAAGTTTGTATCAATAGTAACTACCGTAATAAGTAAACACACCACCAAGATTACAATTCCTAAGAAACATAGAACTATAAAACCCTGGATTACACCAGGCTTGTTAAAATGTATTAAAAATAGGGATAGGCTGCATATGAAATCAAATAAATCACCAAATAACTTAATTTTAAAACTAACATATACCCGCTATAGAAACTTCTGTAATCATTTACTCCGGAAACTTAAAATAGCCTTTGAAAAAAGTGAACTTGAAAAATCAAAAAATAATCCCAAAGCTCTTTGGAAAACCATACAAGACATCACTAATACAAGTAAAGTACGAACCAGTCCCGTTGAACTGTTAAAACTAGGCGATAATCCTCACTCTTCTGTGAACCAAGTATGTTCCTTCTTTAGTAATATTGGTAAAAGTTTGGCGGCAGATATATTAAAATCTCACGATCTTACTAATACTCCCTCTGGCAGTAATCGATCCAAAACGTTCGAATTTTCATCTCCAGCCAGCTCCCTCGTCTTACTAGACACTTATGAAGGTGAAGTAGAAACAATCATCCTACAACTACGTAATGATTGTGCTGTAGGTTGGGATGGAATATCATCTACCTTGCTGAAAATTTGTCGTCACATACTAGTGCCACCTATCACTTACATCTGCAATCTATGCTTACAATCAGGAACATTTCCTGACGGACTCAAAAAAGCTATAGTCCATCCAATATATAAGAGCGGGAACAGAACCTGTGTCAACAATTACAGACCAATCTCCATCCTGCCTTCACTTTCAAAAATTATTGAAAAAATCCTTAACAGACAGCTTAGGGGTTTTTTACATAAACATAGCATTATTGCCGATAACCAGTATGCCTTCAAGCCTGGGGTTTCGACGGAAGATGCTGTACTGGATCTCACACAATTCGTAGCAAGAAAACTTGATCAGGCGGCTAAGTGTTTGGGTATATTTCTGGATCTGTCGAAAGCTTTTGACACAGTTTCTGTTTCCAAACTTATTTCTAAATTGGAGCGTCTGGGTATACGTGGCATATCACTTGACATTTTCAAAGATTATCTCAAGAATCGATCTCAGCAAGTTAAAATAGATGCTTATCTCAGTGATGAGGAAATCGTGACATACGGTGTGCCCCAGGGAAGCATATTGGGCCCCACATTGTTCCAAATTTATGTCAATGACCTTTGCAGGATGATGCTTCCAAACTGCAAGATCTACGCATACGCTGACGATACTGCGATTATCATCTATGGTTCTACTTGGGAAGAGGTTAAAACTAAGGCAGAAATAGCACTAAATAGTATTATGAACTGGTTCCACCAAAATCTACTTACATTAAATTTGGATAAATCTTGCTACATACCTTTCGCAATCCGACAAAACACCAAGCCAACGGATAGCTTTGTTGTAACTGCTCACTCTTGCCTGAACTCGTCAACACCGTGTTCATGTCCGACACTAGCTAGAAGTGACTGTGTAAAGTATCTAGGTCTGCAAATAGATGACGGCCTACGGTGGGACAAGCAGCTAGAAATTATAACCAGCAGGACAATGCGTCTTATATATGTTTTTAAATCCCTTAGAGAATCGGCTGACATAGACACATTAAAAATGGTTTATTTTGCACTGTGTCAGTCGATTATCGGATATTGCATTACTGCATGGGGTGGTGCTATTAAAACAAATTTCCTGAGGGCAGAGCGAGCTCAAAGAGCCGTACTTAAAGTCATGACTAAGAAACCGTACTTATATCCAACCAAACTACTTTATGATGAATGTAAGGTATTAACAGTTAGACAGCTGTTCATCTTGCAATCTGTCCTCAGAACTCATAGAGGCATGCCCAGATCCAATCCAAAAAAACGCACAAATGTCCCATCAGGTGTAACACATAAAACAAAATTTTCCACACGCCAATATTACGTCATAGGTACTTATATATATAAGAAACTACACAAAATACTAAACATACTTGATTTAAACAGACACACGCTAAAACAAAAAATCACTAAATGGTTATTACAACAGGACTACCTCACAACGGAAAATCTTCTAGTCTACATCTCTTAAAAACACAATCACAAATCTACGCCCATATACACACACATGCACGCACAGATACATACATGCACACGCACTCACACCTACACGTACATACACCAACTCTCACTCACATACACAAAACACTAACTAAGTAACCTACCCATACTTATTTCATAGAATAACTTTAGCATAAGTATGTAACATCGACACTTTCACTTGTTGCAGAATGTAAATTATTTACTGTACCCTTATGGCAGAACCCTATCTCTTAAGATACAGGCTAGACCTAGTTTAAGGGATAGAGCTATATAATTGTGCTTATGTAGTGACAAATGTTAAACGCATAATCGACAATGTTTAAAGTGCAATGTGTTTCTTCTTTTATGAAATAAATATTTTTATTATTATTATTTCCTTTATTCAATTTTTCTACATATTCATCATATTTTTAAATATTGGAATAAAAAAAATTATAAAAACATTTAAAAATATAAAAAATAGTATCCCATTGGTATCGGGAACAGGGTCCAAGCTACCAGTGGTCAGGGCTCCTGAGAGAGGAACCTCCTCACGATACGCGCCGTGTCTAGAAGAACCGCTTTCTGGATCAAGCCCTTGATCCAGCCATCTAACGAGAGCCTCCTAAGGTGTTTATCGAGGCTCTTGGCTATTATGCCGTTGGCCGTCACGACTATCGGCACAATGATTGCTGTATCCACATCCCACATGTCGACAACCTCGTGAGCCAGGTCAAGATACTTAATCTGCTTATCTTTTTCAGCTTTCACGAGGTTCTCGTCATGCGGGATCGTTATATCAACAATCATTGTGCGACGCTTTAATCGATCTATCACCACTATGTCTGGTTTATTGGCCAGAATAGTCCTGTCAGTGATGATAGATCGATCCCAATACAACGTGATATGGCCATTTTCGAGAACTGGGTCGGGCACATATCTATAGTACGGTACTTCCGATTCCACAAGACTGTATTTCAGAGCAAGTTGCTGGTGGATAATCCTGGCTACAAGGTTGTGCCTATGCAAGTAGTCTCCGTTAGCCAGACGAGAACAGCCAGAAATAATGTGACGGATTGATTCCCCCGGTCGGTGGCATGCCCGACAGATGTCAACCGTACCGTCCTTCACAATATATTTCCGGTAGTTATTCGTCATCATAACTTCGTCCATTATCGCAAAGACAAAACCTTCGGTTTCTCCAAAGAGATCACCGAATCGCAACCAGGATACGGACGCTAAGAAGTCTACATCAGGCCCATGTAGGGCCCGGTAAAAGCGTCCGTGAAGCTCTTTGCTCTGCCATACCTCCTTGCGGTCATTAGTATCTAATACTTTAGGTTTGCGCCAGTTCTCGTTAGCTAAGGAGAGCGGGGTGAAGCCCTTGTCCACTAAGACCACATCTCGGCGCATCCCCACGTCGGCTTCTAGGAAGTATTCCCTGAGACTGCATACCTCACAGTTGTGCAGGGTCTTAGCATTTAAGAAGCCTCGACCTCCGCACTTCCGCGGGATATACAGTCTCATCACCGATGATCGTGGGTGATGCATCCGATTAGCGGTCAGCAGTGTGCGTACCTTCCTATCTAGGGCGTCAAGTTCCGTCTGAGTCCATTTGAGTATGCCGAAAGAGTACATCAAAACCGGCATGACCCAACCGTTGAAGGCACGCACTTTGTTTCCTATTGTTTGTTTGTTTATTATTATTATTATTAATTTATACCTTATTGCAATGGTATAAGAGTTACATTGCAATAACTTAGTAATAGTTTTGGCGGAGCGTGGCGCGGTCAAAGGAGTAGGTACCTTTTTGCAGCTCCTGCGCAGGCCGCCGCGCCGCACATGCCACGTGCTGCCATGGGTACTATTTTATTCGCGGAATTTGACTCAAAACTACTATTTGTATTTTTTATCATGATATAATGTGAGGTCAGCTTAGACTGGCATGATAATTTATTGATTCGCAAAACCATTTAGAAATGTTAAAATAACACGTAAGTAAACGGCCCAGTAACCGTGAAGTTCTGAACTTTACTGAGTTTGCTGGTCTGCTATGCTAAAACTAGTAGATTTACAAAAAAAAAATTTACATGAATAGATAGATAATTTAATCTAGTTTTAGTGTGATACTGGTGCCGATTCTCTTGTCACAAAATTCTCTAAACTAGACTAAAAATCACCAAAATTTAGTTTATTCCTGTCAAACGACGATTTCCCATTCTCAAATTGACTAAAGTGACACAACTTAACTAAATTTTAGTTTGACAGCACTAAGATGGCACTGAGATTATAATTTAGTGAAAATGGCAATTTTGCTATTCTGAATTTTACGTTTTTCACCAAAAATTTTGATTGTCTTAACTAAATCTGACTATTTATAATCGCGATTAAAAAGGTGTGGAATAAAATTAGTTGTCATGAACTAAAATTCACACCAACACCTCGACTTCAGATGCAAAAACAGTACTGTATCTTTTTTTCTTTTCTTTTGCTTATATCTCGAAAACGGTGTGTCCTATCGCAAAAATAATGAAAATTTCGACCCCCTTTGCAACCCGTAAACCTATAAAACTCAACGTGTTGGTAATATTTTTTTATATTTTCCATACAAAAAGTAAAAAATTCCATACAAAACAAGTCGAGGCCGCACATAATGCGCGCCTACGGCTCTAAAAAAAGATCACGTGGTACGGCAAACAAGTACCACGTGGAGTCGCAATAATTGTCAAATTTGATTTTAGATGTGTCAAAATTATTTTTAAATTTAGAGATTTTATTTTGCAGAATAGCGTTAAGATTCTCATAGCCAAAAGTAAGGAATTTTAGTGATAGTTTAGTTAGTTTAGTTCGGTGTACAACAGAATCGGCACCATTCTCTTTTTAAATTAGTATAAATGTTCATTAACAATAATACAAAAAAAATAATAAAGGGCCAAGTTTACCAGTACCCGGTAGATTTGTACTAGTAAACGTTAAATTGTCCCCGAATCCGGTAATTTTCACCGCGAATTTGAACTCTGTTGCTGTACGTTAAAGTTCACAGAAATACTAAATTTGTATGTCTGTCAAATAAATAAAAAAGGGCTTATCCAAAGAAAAGACATATAAGTTATGATTTTTTTTTAATGTATTTTATAAAAATTATAGATAATAGATAACATCAGATAATTGTTTAAACTTAAACTTTTTAAACCGATTATAATAAGTAAGTAGTAAGTATCATAATGAATCACTTCTTTTTTAAAGTACTCTTTGAAATTATTTGAAGAACATTTTAGTTTCACCTTTAAGTATCCGCTCGAGTGATTTTAAGAAGATATTTGCCATGTCACGATGACTGTCCAGATCCAAGATCAGAAAACCAGCCCTATCCAACTGCTCAGAGGAGTGAGACAGGGGGATGTGATATCCCCGAAACTATTTACCAATGCGTTGGAGGACGCTTTTGAGACGCTGGACTGGACTGGGTATCAACTATCAACGTGAACGGCGAGTACATCTCACACGTTTGCTTTGCCGATGACATCGTCATGATGGCAAATTACCTGGAACAGTTAGACCAGATGCTGCACAGCCTGAATGGAGCCTCCCGGCGGGTTGGCCTCGGCATGAATTTGGACAAGACGAAAGTTATGTGCAATTCCCACTTCTTGCCGACTCCAATACACATCGAAGGGTCACTTCTCGAAGTTGTGAAGGAGTATGTCTACCTAGGGCAAGTCAGCTAGGTAGCCACAACTTTGAGAAAGAAGCGGACAGAAGGATCTGATTGGGTTGGGCAGCGATTGGGAAACTTTGTCAAGTCTTCTCGTCGCCAATCCCGCAATGTAATGTATGTCCAGCAGTGGACTGCGACAGTCGTGTTGATTTGCCATGTACACTCATAAAATGACTCTCCTGCCATCCAACCTTTTGGCGTAAATCCTAATCCCCAGTTCTTCGGTGCAGTTTTTAAAAATTTGTGTGGTATTGATTGCAGCTTGAACAACACCATCGGAGGTGCCAATTTACCTGCTGCGTTTGCCGTAGCCAAGGCGGTCACGAACTCTTTTTCACCGCTATGAATAACGTTGTAATCGTTTTTTGCGCCTCGTTTTGTCAGAACTCTGTTATCAGAAGGTGATAAAAAGAAAGCACTTTCATCTCAACTAAAAATCCTACGTGGATCTCTAGTTGCTTCTTCGAGATATGTCATTGTAAAATAATCTTCCACTTCTTTAAACCATGCTCTTAAATGGGTTTCTTTGATTAAAGCACGGGTTTGTGTCAAATTTTGGGCCACTCGTTGACCTACTTCAGGGTGTTGCTTGAAAGATTCAAACCAGTGACGACCTGGTCTGTCATTTTTAAATGGGTTATCTCGCTTCATTTTTTTTTCCAGTAAACTCACGCTATCCAATAACTGCGCCTTAGTTACGGGAAACCCACTACCTGCTATAAAAATAATCCAGTTTCTTAAATGTTCTTCTTCTTTTTTCGTCAAAACTGTAGCCGGTCCCTTGGAGCATTCGACAGAATAGCGGCCGCGTATTTTGTCATTCAACGTCGACCGCGAACTGCCTGGCAGCAGCTGTAATTGATGCCCCTTTTTTGACTACCTCCATGGCCTTTAATATGGCCAGCCTATCCGTCATGGCTAGCTGAAAAAAAAAATATAACAAGCAACACACAAAATAACAGAGCAGTAACGCGAGATGTGCAAACATTGGGAAATCGTACAGAAAAACGAAAAAAGCAATCAAAGCCACGTGGTTACAATACAAACAAGGAACATAGTACCTACATTATATTAAGTCAAAGGAAAATGAGACTTATTTCAAAGCAATAAGTATATAATAACGGGTTTCGGTGCAACGTGTATTACCGGGTTGATCGTGTACCAATATCCGGTAAAAAAAGTAAAATTTTAACGGGTCAACGGTCAAGTAGGGGTTTGTGACTACCAGTAGATGTGACATCCAAAAATATTTACTTTCTAATTAGATTCACCTCAATTTATAGTTTATATCGCTAAATAATACACTCAAATATTTTAGAAAATTAACACTCTTACCTTAACGTTGTCCGTCGCAGTGTGGCTAGCTGATCAATGCGACGTGGTGGTTTGGTAGTTCACTGACAGAACTTTGAACTTTCCTAAAATTATCCTTGTGCAAACTTTTCGATCGCACAGTTTTGACGCCATAAAGCTTTTTGGTCAATGTTGCCATTAAAATTGTACAGCATCTTAGTGGTGGCAAATTAAATATGGGTAAGTTGTGTCACTTTAGTCAATTTCAGAATGGGAGATCGTCGTTTGACAGGAATAAACAAAATTTTGGTGATTTTTAGTCTAGTTTAGGGAATTTTGTAACAAAAGAATCGGCACCATTATGTAAGACATTAGAATTTTTTATTATTGCGTAATGTAAAAGCGCTTGGGCTTCGCTAGCAGTCGAGTGCGTGATTCAGTTCGAGTTCAACGACTGAATGCGAGCGGCTGTTTTACATTAGAACTCTCACAGGACCTCACGCGCAGTTGCTTTGCGTTCAGTAGACCAATGAGTCAGTCTGTGAATAGTGTTAGTTTACTATATGTATAATTAGATCACTCATTTATTAGACTAAGTGATCACATAAAAAAAACATCACGCCTGTAATCCTCAGAGGGTTAGTACGAAATTTCACCAGTTATGCTTAAACATACGCACGCCCAGAACAACACTGCACTAAGTCTAAATAGCTCATTTTTCAGAATTGACGAAAAACCGTTATCTCATATTATTTCACAGTTATTGCGAATGTCTTGCACATTACAGGTGAAGAATCCAATGCGTTTCAGCATTATATAGTTCAGCTGATTCAAAACGCATTAATAAAGCAAAATAATGCATTTTTTTACTTAATTCACTGTTGCGGAATGACTGAACGAAAAAAAAAAACATATTTCGAGTTACATGCTTTTTACTGATTAATTCTGAAATAATGCACTCTTATTCTACAGTTTTTTTACTGAGATTCAATATACAATAACGTCCCATTTATTTTGTTTTTAGGAATAGACCTATTAAAAGCAAAATAAAAGACAATTTTTCTAAAATAAGTAGGTACTTATATTTAAAACATAAACTAGTACTCGTTTTGTACTCGTTGTGCTAATATTATAACGTAAATCACAAAAAACAAAAAACAGTCTTCAAAAATTTTCTTTTAACAAAAAAATAATATAAAATGGCAAAGTTGGATGGATACAAAACAATCATAACACAAAAACACTAATTAAAAGTTATAAACAAAACAGTAAGTAATTAAAATACGTAATCATTTTAAACTTCAACCAACAAGTAATTATTTTTGAAAGTACGACTATGTAGTCTTACCTACAATCATTCATGGCATATCACTAAAACTAAAACAAAACGAAAATTATAATTTAGACGTCAATTACCAACCACTAAACTACTTAATCCAAGCGGAGTTAGCCACTTTCAACTTACAATTATAGCTGCGATATTAATTCTTATTAAAAACTCTAAAAACAAGACATCTGGCCTTATAAAGTTGTATAAAAAGTTGGTAACAAAGAAACATTAAGCACTGTTTAGTACCATACAACTATCTTAACTCAAAGTATTATCTTGGAATCTTAAGGGTATCCCTACTTACTATAACCAGTCTTTAAGAATAACAAGTCTTATATAAATCACCAATGTATTACAATAATTATCACAGGTTTACTTGTACCTTAATATTCACTATCTTCAATTAAAAAATAAATACTATAGAAACGGGGAAAAACTTTTTTTTATAACTAATAACATAGGAACTCAACGTTTCATTTTTCAGTATTGTGCTACTATTCTAAATTTAATGCAGTCTTATAATAGGAATTAACATAATTAGCAGGAATTATATTTTTTTCGATTAATTCCATAATATCTCTTTTTTTGTTTTCAGCCAGAGGTTGTTTTTCTGTATATGCTTTAACTAACAGCGGAGAAAAGCCTTGATCTCTGTAGCGCCTTGAACGATTTCGAACACAGACTTTCTTAAAATCAGTGTCTTCGAAGGACGTTTTATAAAAGAAAGTCATGGGATGTTGTTTTTCAACGCGTAGTTGCTTAATGTCGTGCCATTTAAGTTGATTATTGTCCTCATTTATATTGAAATTGTTGCCCCAAGCTTCCTGGAGGATTTTTATTTCATAAAAATCGTCGTATGTAAGCTCCCTTAAAAGATATGGGTTTCCTGTTTTTTTGGCAGTACGAATTAACGTAGCATATTGCTGTGGGCAATAAATAGGGCCAGATTTTAAGTGTCTTTTTATTTGTTTTTCGATTACACTGTGAACGTTGTCCCCTTCATTTTGTGAATGTCCGCGGATCAAAAATTTATGTGTTATAGAATTAACTCTCAGATTATTAACTGCATAAGCATAGACGGATAATAAGTATTTATTTTTTTGTTGCCCACAGCAATTATCACTATAAAATATCATATCCACGTCAGTATCAGGAACGCTCTTTTCAAGTACCATTTCAATGTATTTAAGGACACAACTTCCTATCTCAACTGCACGACGTTTAGCTTCGGTTTCGTCCCAGAAAAAACACGCAACATCCTTTGCGTTTAAGTCACTTACAGTGAAGTTAAAGCAATTGATTTATAAAAAAAAAGAGAAACTTGACCTTTGGGAACCTGCATGACTGCCTGCAGGTCGTATACTGCTACGACGACATCTTTCCTGTTTTTGTCAGCCTCTTTTTCAAATCTGGACAATTCTTTTTCTTTGAGGTGGTTATTATACTCTTCACAGAGTTTGGCCTTGCCCTCATCATCGGCATTTTTATAACGTTCACACAGGTCGCATTGGTCTTTCTTAGGAATATAAAAAGAAATATTGAACTCCTCATTGAATATCCTACTGAAAGTTGAAGCTGAAGCTGGAGTTAAATTATTTTGCTCTCGGAGGGTTTTGTAATCTCTATACAAGTCTGCCAAACATTTATCACTTGCGATATATTCTCTTTTAGTTTGAGCTCTTAAATAATGAGACTCTATTCTAGGAATAGAATTTATGAAATCAGTCACACTATCTTTTATTTCAGAGTCTATTTTGCGGTGATTACCATGCTTCCCGCGTTCATCAGATTGAATAAAACCACCATCAGTTTTTTTTGAAAGAGCCGTCTTAATATATCTATCACAAATGCTCAGCGTAGCCTTAAAAAACTCTTTACATACCCTAATCCTGTTGTTATTTTTTACAAAATAGTAAGCCGAATTCAAAGCCCTCAATTTTTGAGAAGTGATGTACCTATATTTCGGTTTGATTTCTTGTGTATGCCTTACTATGTATTCTCTTTGCCTCTCCAAATCGCCCAGCTGCCAAAACTGATTGAAAATGTCTTGTCTTACCATTTCATCTATTTTAGTTTTACAATTCAACCTGCATTTGTCGCCACAAGGTGGACGGATTTGACGCCCAGCGATCAGTTTTGTCGGATTTGATAAAGAAACATACTCTTTTCCTGTATTCCGCAATGTTCTAGCAATCTTAGACTTCCAGCCAGCAGGGTTTCGTTTTCTCTTTTTACTTAACTTAGGCTCGCTCACTGATGGAGCAGAGTCAATGGCAGATGAAGTTGAGGGTGCGTTTGTCGGAGTAGAATTAGAATCCTCATGAGTACTCGCTGTAGGAAGACGCGGTCTACTAGATTCATCATCAGATGAACTACTTGAGCTACTGGAGCTTGACGATGATGAGCTGGAGTCTGACGAGGAGCTCGAGGAGGAAGAAGAAGATAATCTTCTAGGGATTACAAGAGGCCGAGATATTTCTATAACAGGCAAAATAAAAGTAGGATCCGTATCCGAATCATCTATAAAATCTTCTTCATCGCTATGATCAGATAAAACAGGAACGGGTACCTCCCTATCTGATGCTTCATCGGCTGATGCTGGCATCGCTGTTGTCTCATCGGTTGATGCTGCCATCGCTGACGTCTCATCGGTTGATGCTGCAATGCTTGTATTTTCAACATCCTTTTCCACGCTGCTTTGTTGGACAGAAGGTCTGGTTTCTTCTGTGGTTGCTTCCATTGCCTTTTTGAGTAACAGGAGCCCACGACCTCTCATCATCTGCCAAATAACAATTAAAAATTTAATTAATTCTACAATAGTGCATTATCTCAAAAAAAAGTATTAATCTTCTTGTATATAAAGAAAAATATCTATTTTAAATATATTTCTTTTAATTTATAACGTAAGTAACAATTATAAGTATAAAACAATATTTATTATATTTTTATAAGAAAGTTAGGGCATAATTTATATCTACCATCAATAGTGCATCATTTAACTGATTTTTAGCTTTTACGAACAATACTGAACCATTTTGATATAATACAAAAAATCTAACATACCTTCGTCAACAACAGAGTACTATTTTGAAATAGTAACAAACACGTAGTACAAATACAGTCACCAACACTGAATTAAAACGAAATAATTCGGCTTATTTTGTATGCTTCATTCAACAACACTGCATTAATACAAAATAATTCACTGTTTCGTAAAGGATCTGCGTGCTGTTACCTGAGGCGGACAAGTTGCAACTAGAAATAGTTTTGTGTTCGCGGTATGACTCTGGCAGCGCGTCGTCACCAATAGAGAGTTAGCGCGCCATCTATTGGACATTTTTGTAAATATAAATACGCCTGTCTTCGTGGTATGCGCGGCAAATTTTTGGCTATTCAAATATGTATAAAAGTCAATTTTGAGATTTTTCGACATAATACAGTGTTGTTCTGGGTGTGCGAATATTGAGCATAATTTATTAGAGAAGAATGCACGTAGATACTTACGGACTGAGTTTAATAAGTAATTTAAAAGTAAGTACTAACCTAGGCTAGTTTCAATGTTCTACGTATTCGTGTTGTTTCCTTAACTGTACGAGTGTGTAAATTAATATGATTTCCAAATGATAATTAAGGTACCAACCTACTCAAAAAGCCCATAAAAAGTGTTGTAACCGAAAGTACCTACACATTACATGTAGAAATAAAAGTTATTTTCCCGAAGCAAGGTGGGACAGGCTGGGTCTGATTTTTATTATTATTAAGTTTGATGAGGTCGGCATTTCCTAATTGATTACTCTGAGAAGAAACGCCGAAATAAACTCAGAGGTCACAGTCGGGGGTTTATATTTACGGGCTCAGCTACGGCGCGGGCTGGCGCTTCGTCGGGCAAGGGTCGGGGGGGAGTGAGCTCAGCTTGGATTGCACCGCCATTTATACTCTCTTGTTTCGCGTCGCGTAGCAAGCGCGACGGCGCACAGTGGGCTGAAAATCGGCTTTCATAGACTTAGGGATTTCTATCTGCAAGTGCCGGATTTTTTGCCGGATATTGCTTCGATTAGTTGTTACTATATTCAAAAATGACACCCGAGTTAATTCTGGACAAAAACGAAGGAATTATAATTCTTTTACGAAAAATTTGTATGAAGCTAGTATGAAAAAGTTAATTATCTCGCAAACAGCAAGGAAAACCGTAATATCCTTACAGGTGGGTTCAGTACTAATTATTTATGATTTTTGGACATTATGTCATATAACGGTTATCACTGCTATTTTTTTATTTAAATCGTCAAAATATTTTTACTTATTTTTACATATGAAACGGTTCCTTTTAGTGACTAAATTAAGAACATTGTTAATTATGAAGAATTTTATTGACCCAAATATTAAGACTATACCGGAAGATTTTTTAGTCACCGTCCAAATTTTGATATATTAATCTTTGGCGAAAATCATTGAATATTTGTTTTTTCTTTTAGTATCACTCAATACAAAAATATTAAGATATCACATCACAAAGCTATCTATAAAAAGTTTATGTTTCTGGACACTGCCGCGCCGTGCGTACGAGCTAGTTGAAGTTACGTGGGCCGGTCCGCCCCGCGCGCCGCCGCAATTCACTGATAAGATAACACAATAATAAACAAAGTTGCAAATTTTCCCTTCATACTTTCACGTCAATAAGCAAAAGGTTTGTGCTATGTTCACTATGATTAGAATGTAATCCATTAATCAATTACAAATAAAGTAAAAATAAATTAGTTAAATAAGAACTAAACCTTATTACAACCGTGCCAAAACATTTTGCTATTAGGCGTATTTAAAAAAATTGAATCAACGTACAAATAAATAATAATTTAATCAAAATCATCTTAGAACAATCACATTAACAGTACTTTAATAAATGTTCAAAATGCATACCGTTTCTCTCTAAACAGAGTCTTGCACGTTTTTGCACATTACTTTTAATTTTGTTGAGCACTACAGTGTCACTTTACAAATCAAATTCAAAAGGTTTCGAAATGACCACCAATGTTCATTATGCTGATTATACAGCCCACTCGAGTAAACAAGGCCTCGTTAGTCCACAAAATGTTAGCATCGGGGTGTATGATCAGCCACTCGCAGAAGGCTCGACGAGGAACGGCGCGCGGCGTCTGCGTCGTTCAAGGCCTGTGCCTTTTGAAAATAGCAGTATGGAGAAGTTTCCACACGGCATATTGGCTTACGCCGAAGCGCCGCGCTGCATCTCGCGTACTCGATCTAGGGCTCCGTTCAAAGAAATCGAAGATATCTCCTTCGATCTCTACTGCGAGTCTCGGCCTGCCACGTCCTTGAGCGTGTGTAGGAGCTATAAATTGGCCATGGTCTAATAGCCTCTGACACCGTTCAAGCTTTCTCCACTAAGTATGTAAGATCGCACCATTTCGTAACACTCGCGGTAGGAATACATTGTAAACAAAGTCATGATAGCGCGGGGCGCCGCCGCCGCGCCAGCGCGCGGCGGGATGCGCGGGAACACGGAAGTAAGCGCTTGCGTCGCGGAAGGGTGCGCGGGGCCGACTAACGGACTAACGATAGATGTTCCGCGCAGGTGTAGCGGAGCGGGGGTAAGCGGGGTGCGCGCTGCCGTTTTCATTGAATGTTTGCGCGGCAAGTGTAGTATTATTAACGTTTAACTTGTGACCACGCAGAGCGGATAAATCTTTCGAGAAAATTATTTAATATGAAAATTTTACGTATCGATTTTTTTTTCAAAAATGGAGTTAGTGAATGATACCTAATGCCTAGAAAAAATTTGGACGGTGACTAAAAAATCTTCCTGTATAAAACAAGAACAATATTTAAAAAAATAGAAAAAATTAAATCGAATATTAAACATTTTCCTTATCACTGTCGTTGTCGGACTCCAATTCTGAGTCAGAATCCAGATTGGATATATCTAAAAACTCGAACTCACTTTCTTGAAACTGAATTAAGTTGAGAGTTCCAGCAAAAAAGCTCTGCTTTCTTTTCGCATCTAACTTAGGCCTTTGTGCACTTAGGAAAGGATCCGAAGAAACAATAAGCATATTTAAGATCTAGAATCTTGCCTACTTCTTTTCCGCGAATGATGTACCCGGAACCTCCTAAAATCTTTGTTTCGAGACTCTGAGGCTTCTTCCGAGAGAGTCCCAATCGGCACAATATCATTTTTCCTACGATTATGTCAGCCCCGTGTATTAATAATTTTTAAAGTTAACTACCCTCATTAGAGTTTTAAAAGATGTGCTAATGAAAATTTATAATCGTCCAAAACATTTCTTAGAACTCTTAGCACAACTAATCAACAAATTAGCTTACTTATCACAAATCATCAACAATCATTTAATCACCTATTCAGACTTATTAGAAGACTAAACAATTTGTTATTTGGTATTTTGGATGTATGTAAAGTTTTAAAACTCATTTTGTATTGATAAATATCTAATTCGAACATAGTTGTCTAAGTGTGGATGTACTATAAAACATCTGACTACTCCTTCGGGAATATAGGGGTGATGCTATTAACGTGTTACGTGTTGTTAAAAGTCTGTGTTCCTCAACCTAAAAATCAAAAGGAACAGTTTCATGTGTAAAAATAAATAAAAATACTTTGACGATTTTTAAAAAAAAAATTGCAGCGATAACCGTTATATGACATATGTATGTCAAAAAATCATAAATAATTAGTACTATAACCACCTGTAAGGATATTACGGTTTTCCTTGCTGTTTGCGAGATAATTAACTTTTTCATACTAGCTTCATACAAATTTTTCGTAAAAAAATTATAATTCCTTAGTTTTTGTGCAGAATTACCTCGGGTGTCATTTTTGAATATAGTAACAACTAATAGAAGCGATATCCGGCAAAAAATCAGGCACTTGCAGATTGAATTCCCTAAGTCTATGAAAGCTGATTTTCAGCCCACCGTGCGGCGTCGCGGCGCGACGGCTCGTTGCGCCAGTGTGAACGGTGTTACGACGCGATAATATCGCAGAATCGCTACGCGACACGTCGCGCGACAAGTCGCGCCGGTGAACGAGCCTTTTTAGTGTTCTGTGGTACACGTGCATCGAGGCGTCATGGAGCAATCTGCACATAATTCGTTGAAATTGTCTGGAGGAGACAACTGGGCGGTTTGGAGATTCCAGATGGAAGTTATATTTCGGGGCCGAGGCTTGTTTCAAATAGTTTGCGGCCAAAAGGAAAAACCATCGGCGGAGAAACCAAGTGAGGAAAAAACATGGCTGGAGAGCGACGCAAAAGCTCAGAAATTAATAGTGACGCGAATGGATTCAGGACCGCTCACACATTTACTATCATCCACTTCATCTGCCGGTATGTGGACCAAACTGAAGTCGGTGTACGAAAGGGAATCTGCTGTCAGCATACACCTACTGCAGCAGAAGTTCTTTTCTTTGGAATTTGGCCATGATTCTGTGACTACAGTGATGTCAAGATTGGAGGAAATCAACAACAAATTGAAACAAGCAGGTGAGCCGCTTTCTGAGAAAATGATTGTAACAAAAGTGCTGATGTCGTTGCCGGAGAGGTTCAAGCACTTCCGCTCAGCCTGGGAGTCCGCCCCTATTGAGAAGCAGACATTGATTGAGTTGATTTTGAGATTGCTCATCGAAGAAGAGAGAACTGACCAGTCCACTCAACTACAGGAGACAGCTTTGGCTAGTGTAAGCAAACAGGGCAAAAGATTGCAAGGAGAAAAAGAGAAAGGAGACAAGAGGTTGCAATTATTGCAAAAAGAGGGGTCACTTAAGAGCAGATTGCAGATCTTTAAAGGACAAGGAAAAGAAGAAGGTTCCAGCTCTAGAGGAGAATGCTTTCATGTGCAGGAGTAGTTTGTGTCAAGATGTTGGCATAGGAAACTGGTACATGGACACGGGTGCCAGTGAGCACATGTGTTGCAGTAAGGAGTTATTCAGCAAGCTAAACCACCGGAGAGGCTCGATAAAGGTTGCTGTGGGAGACGGCAAGCTTCTGGATGTTGTTGGGCGTGGTAGTGTGGAACTGTTCGCATGGAACGGGTTAAAGTTTATGTGCCAGAGTTGAAATTCAATCTTTTTCGGCGGGAACTGTTTTGGATAAAGGTTTTCATTTAATTTCTGATAAGAATTATTGTAAGTTTGTAAACAAGTAAAGGTTATGTATGTGCATTGTCAAAACGAGTAAACAAAATGTATCATATGCTGTTTTCGTGTACTGGAACACAATCTGAAATGTCTATGGTCACTTGTAAGTGATGAAAATAAAATGCAATCTATGGCAAAATTTTTAGTATCGGAACGCGATAGTGACATTGACATTTGTGATGGTAATTCTCTTTGTAGTTGTGTGTTGTAGTTGATGTCCCCCGCCCAATTAATATTCCTTTCCTATTATCTTTAGCCCATACCCCTGCAGTTAAAATCCTTTATAAATTCATTAGCATTAATAAAAACCAGTTATAGTTGATATTTCTATTTATTTATTATATACCTACTCAATGTTTTAACATTTATTTTGTGACGTCTTACATGTATTATTAACCGAAAATGTTTTGTCCTTTTTTAGTATGGGGATCCATGGATGCCAACGCTACAAACACTGATCAATAGTTGTGTAACAGTTTACGATCATTACTTTCTCATACATACCTTGACATTGGCAAAATCATCGAACGTTACCGATGGAGCCAGAACCATAAAAATAGAATAGAATAGTAGTTATAAACATGTAAAACTGTTTGAGAGTTTTGGTGTTATGACAAACTTTGACCTAGTAAATCTATCAAAAAGGGTTGAGTCCTTAACTATCCGGCATCGTAGGTTATGTCATCAGGATATTGCGTATGTTAGGGAGTATTTGAAGCGTAATTGTGTTGAATTCGTGGATGACTATGTTGCCTGTGAGGAGTGCTTGGCGGGCAAGCAGCATCGACTGCCCTTCCCTTCTAGATTGTCGAGAGCAAATAAGCCCCTTGAACTTGTTTATGCAGATGTATGCGGGCCTATGGAGACACCGTCGCTCGGGGGAGCGAGGTATTTTTTGCTTCTGAAGGACGACCATTCGGGTTTTCGCAAGGTGTTTTTTATGCAACATAAAAATGAGGTTAAAGGCTTAATTAAGAATTTCATAGTGAAATCTGAAAGAGAAATTGGTGTAAGGATGAAGATCCTAAGGAGCCACAATGGACTAGAGTTTATGAATGCCGAATTACGTACATTTTTGAGTAAGAATGGGATAACCCACCAGAGAAGCACTGTGTATACACCTCAGCTCTTCCATTCTGGAAGAGCTGAGAGAGAAATGCGTACCTTAGTAGAAGCTGCTCGATCCATGATCACAGGTATGTCTAAAGTTTTCTGGGCAGAGGCCATAAACACAGCTGCTTACGTACTTAATCGAACCGGTCCGCGTATTGCCATTGTGTATATCAGTACAGACACCCATAGTCTGTACTAGATCACTTTGTGCTCTTAAAAATAACAAATACTCTAAAGCAAACTACGTATAACTACAGACCAGTCTGTATAAGTATACAGTTTGCTTGCATATTTTTAAAGCAAACTACGTATGACTACAGACCTGTCTGTATAAGTATACGGTTTGTTCGCATATGTCTAAAGCAAAATGTGACCGTGTTATTGTTTGTATTGTAGGGTATGTGGGGTCATAAGACTTTAATTATATGTTGCAGTGTACTACGTAACAATATTGAACATAACTATGTTGTACGTGTTTATATTCTCTGAGGGAATCTTCGTGCGACCCCCTCCATAGAAAAGGATACAACATTTTTCTTCTTCTAAAGATTTTCCGATCTCTATGCTATTTAAGTACGAGTATGTTTATCGACATAATTAAAAACTAGGTTTAAACGTTTTATTCTCTATATAAAACGTATAAGCCTAGGTATTTATTATGAAAATAACATTCTTAAATATAATGGAAATGGGAAAATATTTAGAAGTAGAAAAACGTTTCCTTCTTTTTTATCGAGGGCTCCGCAAAATAATTCCCACGTAATGACTGATGAAAAAAAAAATGCAGTAGGGAGCTATGTAAATAAAACAATATTTAAAAAATATTAAAGTATTTATTTTTGAAAGGATAAATCAACATTATTAACTATTTAAAACGAAACCTTATTTAATGTTTTTTTGCATTTGGCTGATTTTTATTAATATTTTCAGAGAGATTATGTTGTTTTTTCTTTCTCACATCTCTTCCACTTTGTATGCGCCCTTTTCCTTTAGAGATCCCTCTGTCCTTTCTCCTCGAAACAGATGTTGGTTGGAGACGCCTATTTTCCTAGATCTACACATCTTTATTCTCTGAATGGCAAAATTTTTGGCTTGGTCTACGGTTTCTATGGTACATAAAACTTTATTCAATTTTTTAATTATCATTAAATTATTAGTTGATGTGTCGGTTTGTAATATTTCAGACAAGCGGTTGAATTGTAATTTCATAACATCTATTTCTTTTTTCATATTTTCTTCATTTTGATGCGCACTCGGTATAATTACTGTTTCCGACGAAACAAGTGGCAAGGGTTGTGTGGATGGGCCAGTAACAGACTCTTCAAATGAATTTTCAGTGCTCTTTAGATTGACGCTGGAATAGAAGTCTCCGGAAATATTGTTGCCTAATGCTAATTCAGCAAATCTTTTTCTATCCTGCGATGTTATGCGGGGGGATGTTTTGATAAGAATGTTAAAATTCTTTTCTATATAACATAGATGTTTACAATATTTTCCACTCGTACCTTGAGGGCAATCACAACACGCAATATCTACAAACACTGTATAAAAAATCAGTGGGTCACTTTCTGATTGAATTTTGTACTCGTTTTCATTAATTTGATAGTATTCATTCAACCCTTCCGTTTTTTTAAGATATTTCATGTAAATAATGTTTTTGTCGCGTCTGGAGTGGGCGAAGTCTAAAAGACGAAGTTTATGGTAGTTCTCAAAATTTTCCGTAATGAACTTTACAAGCGCACAACTATTAAACACTTTAGATCTTTGTAACACTATATCTTTATATATGCGGATAGAGGATTCAACATAATTATTTGTATTGTTACCTCGAGTCATCAAATCTGATCTGTAACAGAGACACCATTCTGCTCGTCTTTCCCATAAATTGGTCATATAATTTTTCAGCATAGCATTATCTTTAACATCTTTAATCAAATCAGAAAAAAATGCGGTCGCCGTTTCTTCACTTTCAGCATAGAGGACGTTTTGAAATGATTTCATTACAACTTTTCTGAAGTCCTTTTCTACTTTATGATCAGAAAGCCAAAGCCATCGCCAAACTGCTTGACAAACATGAAAGTGACACAGTAATAAAGTAGCTCGGGGGAAAACGCATTTCAAAGCATTACGCTCTGCGTCGGCATCATCAGTCATTATTACTACGGGCTGAAATTTTTTTGTTGTATCATTTTCCAGAGCTTCCTTGGCTGCCATAAAAGCAAGAGTGTAATTGGCTTCGGTATCAGCAGTATGTAACACACAAGCTATCGGTACAGCGCCAATTTTCAAAGATGCAAAAATGAACGTCACTCTTGTGGATGTTTGGTCACAAGAACCACTAGAATCAATGTAGACCATTTCATCTGCATATTCATTTAAAAATAATCTTTTCATAATTGGAGTTATTATAGCAATTATCATAGGGTTTTGTTTTATAATCAAGTAAACTCCTTTTTCAGAAAAAATATTCTGTCGCTCTTTTAAAACTGTTACAACGTCGCGATCCGAACGTCCTCCTAGATTAATTTTACGCCATTTATCGTATAAATGCCTGATTTGACGATAAGTTGGATTTTTTTGAGCATTCGCTAGCACTTGATCGTCTGCAGAATCTAAAATGTTTATTTCATGATATTGTTGTGCTATGGTCGGTGTCATACCTTGTTCAAAGTACATTTCGAACTGTTTCTGCACATCTGGATCACATCGTAAAAACTTATAAGCGGATGCAACATGTATTCTATGCGAATGGTTAAAATTTATCTCGATAATGACGTTCATTCCATCTTTTAAAAGTACGTCGTTTTTTATTGTATTTCTATTAATTTTTTTATACTTAATATTTATTGTGGCACTGCATTGAAAGTTCCTGTTTCTTTTTTCATGTTTCTTATTGAATGACGAGTGCTGGCATCCATACTGCTTACGAAATTCTAGTCTCTGAACAGCAGGGCTTCGCTTTACAATCCAGTTGGTGTTAGTAAACTCGGAAAACTTTTGAATAAACCGTTTACACTGGTCACGCGGCGAATCATTTTCTAACGCTGGTAATTTACATTGGATATTGGCACTAAATGTCTCACTATTCACAAAACTGCATTTTAAGATTGTGAATTCGACACACTGTTTTGCTAAAAACGTTTTTAACTTGTATTCATGCATATTATAAACAGAAAGTCTTTATTTCAAACAAAAACAACAAACACTTTGTTTTAATTTGATCGACACGTGCGAACTCGTTTTATTAGGTCAAGGACACTGCCATAATGCGAAGAAAGCAAAGAATGTAAAGGATGTACCTATCTATCTTTGGTGCGAAAGAGACAGAATGTGTTTGCTCTGCACTCGCATGTAGTTTGCTCACACTGAAGCATGCCATTGTACATACTACGGCAGCCAAATTGTCTGTACTCGTATGTGTTTTGCTCTCACGAATTAGAGCAAAGTGTATTTTATTTCAGTCTGTCTCTGTACTGATATGCAGTATGCTCTCTAGCTACAAGAGCATATTGCGTGCGATTACAGAGCAACCCCTGTCTGTGCTAGTATACATTATGGCAATACGCAACCGGTCCAAGTCCTGTGAGAGGTAAAACTCCTTTTGAAGCCTTTTATAGAAAAGATTCACCTTTGTTAGATTTAAAAGTGTTTGGGACTCGTGTATCTGTCCTTGTACCTAAAGAGAAGAGGTTGAAACTAGATCCTAAGAATAAGATGGGTATCTTCGTAGGTTATGATGTTGATGTCAAAGGGTACAGAATATTCATATAATCCTCGAGGAAAATTGAGGTACATCGAGATGTTGTCTTCTTACCGCAAGGAGTGCCTGAAAAGGAAAGAGGTGATGTTCCTAGTAAAGAAGATAGCATATTATGCTGTGATGAGAAAAGTACAGACAGGATTCCAGCATTAGAGGGAAGTGGACAGCGAGAAGAAGCAAGAATTGAGATTGTTGAGGGAAATTATAGTTCATCCGGAGAAGACAGAGATATTGGTGAAGACCAATAAATTGAAGAAAACAGAGAGACTGTTGAAGACCAAGCGATTAGCCCTGAAGAGGATGATTTTGAGGATGCAGATGATGCATTGGAGAATGCGACCAATGAAGAAGAGTTGCCACATAGTTTGAGATCCAGAAGGCGTTGCCATCAACCAAAATATTTAGAGGACTATGAGTTAGGATGGTTGACGACAGGGGTTGATGATGACCCTAGTACCTACGCTGAAGCAATGTCTAGTGTTGATGTTGAGCATTGGAAGGACGCCATAGAAAAAGAGATGCAAGCTTTGGAAGAGAATAACACCTGGGGTCTTGTGGACAAACCATACGATTGTAGATTGATAGATACAAAGTGGGTATTTAGACGGAAAAGAGATGAAAAAGGTAGAGTGATGTCTTTCAAAGCACGACTCGTAGCAAAGGGGTTTCAGCAAAAAACCTATTCTGAGATATTATAGCCCGGTGTGGCTAGGCTGACCTCATTGCGTGTTTTCCTGGCTTTTTGTAACAACATTAATATTCCTATACATCAACTTGATGTTTGCAGTGCTTTTCTGTATGGAGATATAGTGGGTGACTGTTATATTTAATTGCCTATTGGTTACAGTGATTGTGAGAATGGGAAAGTTTGTAAACTTAATAAATCATTGTATGGTCTGAAGGATTCACCCAAAAATTGGAATGTTAAGTTTCACAATGTTATTACTGGTTTAGGATTTGTAAGAAGTAATTTTGAGTATTGTTTATATAAAAAGATAGAAAATAACTGTAAAACATACTTACTTCTGTACATTGACGATTTGTTATTAGCTTCTACTTGTGAGGGTGAAATAAACAAGCTAAACCTTTTATTGAGTAAGAGTTTTAAAACGAAGAACTTAGGACTGGTTAGAAACTATTTGAGAATGAATATTGTGCAAAATTTAAAGAGATTTTGGCATGTTTGAATGTAATTCTGTTTCTACTCCCATGGAGGAAAATTTTGACCACAGTGTTCTGAAGAGAGATAAATCTGAAAATGATGTTATTGAGAATAGATGTAGGAGATTGATAGGATCTTTAATGTATGCTAAGTTATATTCGAGACCAGATATTTGTGTAGCATTAAATCCGTGGCTGGCGTGAATATGATGACATGTCTATAATGGCAATTTGTCAGGACGGCCATTTTAAAGGTTTGACCTCTTCTGGTAAATCAGTAAATTAGTTTGTTAAAATAATTTAGTACACTCCAATAAATATCTGGCGATATTTTTATGATTAAAAATTACGTTAGATACTAAGTCCTGGTAACACTGATCTTTCTGCTGTCACCATCATTTCTGTATCCTAAAAGTGTAAAGTCCATTTCACGAAAGAAGTCCCGCAGACGCAGCGCTGTTTTCGCGCGACATAATGTTGCCACGGTTAAATATGGGGAAATCAGGGGAAATAATGTATAGTTCATTTACTTTCATTTTATTAACTAGGTACCTACTCGAATAGTTAGATAAGAAAAAAAATGTTTTTAATAGAATGTATTTTTAATATAATAGGTACCATTTGATGTCCATACTGCTAAGGTCAGATTAGTGAAAAATAAATCTTCCTGTAATTTCTAAAATATAAAATGGAGATGTTCGACCAACTTTAAATTAGAAAAATAAAATAACATTTAAAACTTTTATTCAAATTTTTATTGAATAATTATGATCGGTCATACTATGATCACTGTCAGAAGAGTGAATAGAAACAGAATCAGATTCTGTTTCACTATCACTAGCCGTGGATATAATAAATCGATCCATTGCTTCATCCATACGACCAGCATTTTTTTAATATTCTTCCTCCAAATGCTGTACATGTTTACATTGAACTGCCCAATCTTCCGCTGTAACAGTCTCAAAAGCCTCTTCTGTTAGGCGTACAATTTCTTTTGGATCTTGGCCCACGTTTTTATCCGCTACCCGTCTCTTTACAAGGCTCCACATTTTTTCGATCGGATTGAGATCGCAGTGGTAAGGCGGCAATCTTAGCCATTCATGATTGTGAGATTTTAATAATGCCTCCACGGCATATGTAGGTGGACCTTTGTTTTGTTTAATTAATTCAAATAATACAGCTTTTGTCCAAGTATCTTCAAAATATACTCCCTTTTCTCGCAGCCATTCCTGCATGTCACGTTTAATACTTGACATTGTAGGTGCTTTATCTATTTGAGTGCAGTGATACGGAGCGTTGTCCATTACCACAAGTGACCTTTCAGGTAGGTTAGGAATGACTTTTTCACTCATCAATTTCAAAAAATTTGTTCGAGTTCATGTCATCGTGGTAATCTGAGGATTTGGATTGCGATTTGAACATTAACAATGCACCATTAACAAAACCATTTTCAGTTCCCGCATGAGCAATTGTCCAACGACTCTCTGATGACTCTGACACGAACATCCCAGGCTCCTCCTCACTTTGCCAGCAACTTTTGGCATGATAAGTGTTGTGTATATAGGTCTCGTCTAAATATACTACAGGTTTTTTCTCCACATTGCGATTTCTTCGGATTCTCTCCAAATATCTTGAACGCCATGCAGTAATATCATAACGTTCCATTAGTAATTTACGTTTCGATTGGCATCGCTTATACTTGAAACCGATGCTATGCAATATACGGTGCAATGTTGTGATGCTTCCTTGATAATTTATGTCTTCTCTCAAAGCTGCACGTAATTTAATCAATGTAGGTAATTCCTTCTTCACAACATAAAAACTATGAATTTTTTGCGCACAAATCAAATCCATCCAAGTCGAACTTTTTAGGATGCCGGCGACTCTTCCCGGGGGTGACGATAACTTTAGAAGTACTCGCCGCTGTTGCGCCTTCTTTTGTAACTCTCGTTACAGTTTTCTCTGAACACCTGCCATAAAATGAACAATAAAAAAAAAAAATTAAAATTCAAACAAAGATTATTTTCGTATTTAATTACATTATTGTTGAATATAACTTTACAAATTTTTGTTGTGTTGTGTTAATTCCTTTTCAAATTTTCCTTAATAAAAATCGTGCATTAAAAAAACAAAAAACTTAAATTCCAATCTGTAAATCAATCGGGAAAAAATCTGTATATGGCAGCCCCAAAATTTACCTGTCATGGCGGCGACTCTTTTGCGAACATTGCTTATTGGTATTAAAACACAGCGATTCTTGAGTTCCGCTTCACAGAACTCCTTCACCTTTAATATTATTTCTCGACCTGCAGTTTTTACAACTTTTGGCATCGTAAATAAACCTTATAACGCACTAATCCAATAATAAACTCACAAAATATCTACCACAACAAACGCACCTTGATAACATCGACAAACGACAACATGGCTGATCTCCCCATCTGTCAAATTTAGTTCCACAATTGTCCGCGGGACTTCTTTCGTGAAATGGACTTTATCTCCTGGTCAGGTAATCTTCAAGTAAAATATGCTAACCTTATGTGCGTATGTCCACCGCCGCCGTCACCGGGCCGTCGCCGAGAACGAGATTATTTCGGGCCGAGTTTAATATGACGTGACGGCGATCGTTTGTCCACCGCGACCGATGGTTTACGGCCGAAATTAATAACCAATCTAATCCAATATCTCTAGATTTAAGATTGAAAATTCAATCCAGATTTGTAGTAAAGTGTAGCTAAAAACGATCCACGGATTGCAATAGCAATCTTTTCAACCAATCGATCTTTGAGAGGACGGATCATAGACTACAGATTGCCCTCTGTTCGAAAATGACAGTTTGAGTGTGTCAATAACCTATCCGTTGAATTTGACGTCTGTTTTGATCGGTGTAAACAATCCAAATCTTAATCTTAGAATTTCGTAGGATATCAGATTAACTTCACAGATTTTATTTGAAAAATGGCACTGTCGATATTCTCCATTGATAGTGACAGTGATATGGAAGTTCTGGCTCAATTACCGGATTGGAATAGTACTGATAGTGACGCTGGTGAAGAAATAAGACGTCAACGCGCTTCTTCGCGGAGAGTTAAAAGGGTGAACTACATGCAAAGTCTGAATGATGCGGAGTTTACCTTTAGGTTTAGGCTGTCAAAATCAGCAGTAAATTTACTGTTGACTGAAATTATGCCTCTCGACCGTGTAACTTCATCAAAGTAAGTTGCAAATAGTACTTTAGAAAAACAGCTAGGTAAGTACGTCTACCTACCTAACAAAGAACTTTGTTTTTAAAGTATGTATAATTTTTTTTTTTGAAATCATGGAGTGCCACCGCTTCATCAACTAAAAACATGCTTTTAAAAAAAATCAAGTTTCTTTGGCGGCGGCGACTTTTCGCTTTCGGTTGTTTGACAACAAAAAATACCACGCCACAGATAATAAAACGCATCCTAGCTTTAGCCGTTTCGTGACATTCCTTTTTAACCAACACGTTTTGAATTTTATCACGTCTTTTTCGTATTAATAGAATTATTACGTCTTCGGTAAATAATGTATTAAAAGTCCTTAAAACAAAATTGTAAAGCCTATTTATGCTTAGTTTTTTGATTGTTACAAAAAAAAACGAACCATGTCTATTTTTATACATTTTGCTTACACCGGAATGACGAAGAGGAAAAGGATTTCAAAATATCTGCGGATTGAGCGACCGCAGGATCGTCTTTTTTCGTTATTGGGACGCGGTTTGGAGATCGATCCATAGATTGGTATATATCGACGATCGAATTATATCTTGGATCATGGATTCAATATTAATTTCGGCCATTAGTTTGTTCCAAGTGTCATGCGTGGTAGTCGCGTTTTCGAAGAAATAAAGTGATGGCTAGTTTAAACCGGCGACAACTTCTTCTCCTGCTTTTGTACACACGGCTACACATCAAGCTATACAAAACCAGTTTACGCTGGTCTCGCATCGTACGGAAATCCTATACAATGTGAGATCAGCTTATACTGGAAATTTATAGCTTGATGTGTAGCCGTGTGTACCTTCGAAGGCGCAGGCGATGCAAAGAATTTTGGGTTCATCCGTTAATACGTGAACGATACATCACAGGGGCGTTTTATGTACACCACGCCAAGTTGCGGCAGCATGACGAGAAGTTTTTTAACTACTATAGGATGTCCACGACTACGTTCGAATATATCCTATATCATATTAAGGATAGCATCACACTCCAAAACACGAACTACAGGACATGCATACCACCAACTGAAATGTTAGCTGTAACGTTGAGGTACGTAGTAAAATACTACTCCATCACCGCAACTAGAAGACGCATGTTAGTGTAGGGAAGGTCTGTACAGTTGGTAATGTCAGTCTGCGTCACTAACTCAACATGCGTCTTCTACTTGCGGCGATGTGTAGGAAGTAATACTTTTTGTATTTTAATATATTTATTTGAATAATAGTATTAATGACAGGTAGTCGACTTATAATTATGATAGTATGAATAACAGGGTCCAATTTTATAAAGCTACAAGTTACAATTCTACAGGTAAAGTGACATTAATGACGCAGTCTCGACCAATCACGAATGCGGATTCCGTCAATGTTGCCAGTAATTTACCTGTAGCCTGTAACTTGTAGTTTTATAAAATAGGGCCCAGGTAGTTAGATTAAACTTACACACCTACATTTTAGAAAAATCTTGAGAAAATAATTCTCCAATAGATTGTATTTGTTGCTGAGGTGTGAACTGCTGGGTTTCATGCTGGGGTGAAATCAGTTGGTTTCCTTGCTGAGGTGTGAACTGCTGGGTTTCATGCTGGGGTGAAATCAGTTGGTTTCCTTGCTGAGGTGTGAACTGCTGGGTTTCATGCTGGGGTGAAATCAGTTGGTTTCCTTGCTGACGTGTGAACTGCTGGGTTTCATGCTGGGGTGAAATCAGTTGGATCCCTTGCTGGGGTGTGAACTGCTGGGGTGAAATCAGTTGGTTTCCTTGCTGGGGTGCATACTGCTGGGTTTCATGCTGGGGTGAAATCAGTTGGTGGAAGTTACCATGATCGCTAGGTGTAGCGGTGCTCGACCACGACAAACGCCTGCGGTTTTTAAATCTGCGAAGCAATTGCATAACTTCGATTCTAAAGTCAAACCTATCATCGTCGTTCAATTCTTTGACGGATGGCAGGAGAGATATCATAAATGCACGGTCATCGTCAATTAATTCAGATTCCGATTCCGCGGGATTTGCCTGTATAGCTTTTAATATTTCTGCATCGACCGCATTTAGCCTTTTCGTTTCCCTTCGAATCGTGGTAGATGTGGATGTGGATGGGGAAGGTATTGATTGGTCGAGGTGACTATGTGATGTTTGTTGGCTTTCGGGACGCCTTTCAGAATCATGTTGAGTTGGTATGCTTGAATCAGTTTCGTCGGGTGTTACAGTCTTGAGTAGAAATTGTAGGTTATCACTGTAAATGTACTTTTTTTTTGCGGCTTGTCCTGACTTAGTCTTAAGGGACTTTATAAATGTGTCTCGAATGTTACTCCAGTTGTTCATGACAGCACTTGCTGAAACAATAAAATTTAACAATAAACTTTTATTACAGATACCTCGCAAGTGGAAATACCTTCACCGATATGTCATATACCTTCCAACTGGGTATCAAGACTATAAGCAGAATAGTGACACAAGTATGTCACCAAATATGGACTATTTTAAGTGGTGAACACTTGGCTGCGCCTACTACTGAGCGATGGTTATTAATAGCGGAAGGATTCAAACGAAGAGCTAATTTCACAAACTGCATCGGTTGTGTCGATGGAAAACACATACGGATTGTAAAATTTCCGAAATCTGGCACTATGAACTTTAATTATAAGGGATATTTCTCAATTGTACTTCTGGCAGTAGTTGATTCAGATTACAGATTCATATATGTTGATATCGGTTCATACGGTAAAGACTGCGACTCCAATTTTTCAACGTACAAACTTCTATCAACTACTCACTGAAGGCAGGTTGAGTATACCTCCACCTGTTCCACTGCACTCATCTCAAAATAACAGAATGCCACATGTTATACTAGGCGATGAAGCTTTCCAGCTCACTGAACATTTATTACGTCCTTTTGGCGGTAACCATTTAGATGTGAAAAAACGTATTTATAACTATAGACATTGTCGTGCACGAAGATACGTTGAATGTGCTTTTGGCATTATGGCCAATAAATGGCGAATATTTCATCGCCCTCTAAATGTAAACAAAAAACTTAGCAAAACAATAGTTAAGGCATGCGTCGTTTTGCATAATATTGTACGTGAAAAAGATGGCTACAGAGGTGAGGATATGTTCATGTCTATTATGCACGATGGGCTGACTGATGTACCAAGGGTAGGAAGTGTACCGCATGGTGGGCGTACCGCTAATGACATACATAAGCCTAAGGCTCCTTACCTTGGCAGATGAATAAAATCTAAACTTGTAATTACTTAATTAAAAACATAAATAATAAACTATCGTGTACTTACTAATTTCGTCTTTGTTTTTCTGGTCCATATCCTCAAAGTTCGGCTCTAAAAAGGCACAAACATCGCGCCATGCATTTCTACGCAAAATTTTATCTTTGGACACTTCCTTAGTTTTATCCCAGAAACATTCTTTACTTTCTATAACTTCTATTAATGAAACAATGATATGTTCTATGTTATGGGTTTGGTTTCCGCACTTAGTCCTTCAGTGGACCGTTGTGCGTGAGCCATGTCGGCCGTCGGTGGTTATTCCAACCAGCCCACCTCCCTCCAGAAGCTGATTAGGTCTCCTGGTCTATTAAGAACATCTGTGTAAGATCTGGGTGTCCCGAGGGTTTTTGACCTAATTTGGGCGACGCCTGTGCACTCGAAGAGCACATGCGCGACAGTTTCGTCAGCCTCCATGCAAGCCCTGCATAGAGGACTGTCCGTTATGCCTATTGTGTGAAAGTGTTTGTTTAGCGAGCAGTGTCCCGTGATGGTCCCCGTCACCAGGCGCATTCCCTTCCTGTCCAGGCGTAGCAACCGCCTGGTTAGCTTGCCGTCTAGTGATGGCATGGCTTCCTTGGATTGCCTGCAGCCCGGTGACGACGCCCACCAGCTCTCTGCTTGTGTGTGGGTGTACTCCTGTAGCCACCTGCGTAGTTGGTTGAAGGGGATGGGCACGATAGGTTCCGGTCCACAGACCGACGTGCTGGATGCCCTCCTGGCCAGCTCATCGGCTGCGTCGTTACCTAGCGATCCACTGTGTCCTTTTATCCATTGTAGCGTCACTGTATTGCGGTTTGATACGGTTACCCGTTCAAGCGCATTGTGACATTCTAGTATTAGATTCGAAGTAATGCATTTTTTCCCTAGGGATTGGAGGACTGAGGCGCTGTCAGAGAGTATGCGGATTCGGGTGTCCGCAACTCTTCTGGCTGCTATGGCATAAGCCGCCTGTATTATGCCCACACACTCTGCCTGATAGACCGTGTTGAGCATTCCCAGGGGTCTGGATATGTTTATGTTGAGGTCGTGTGAGAACACTCCGACTCCAGTTCCGCAGTCGGTTTTTGATCCATCGGTGTAAATTCTCAGTTCCTTTAGGCCTGAATGGTAGTACTGCTCCTCTTCAAGCACTATGCTGTAGTGCTTTTGAAAGCAGTATTGTTTCAGGGCCTTGTCGCAGGGTGATGCCATCATCGGCTGACGCCTGATCGCCTCTTCCCTTAAACGTTTGTGCTTGACCCTGGAGTCGTTGCTCAGGGTTCCTGCTATATGTAGCCTAAAGGTAGCCAGGGTCGCCTCCTCCCTCACAGTGAGGTGTAGGGGCGGTAGCCCAAGCATAGCCTGTAGGGCAGCGGTGGGGGCAGTTCTCATGCAGCTGGTGATCGCCGCACACGCGAGCCGCTGCAGCTTTTCGAGGTCTCTTTGGGCTGTGCTCAGTTCGGTTCTGGGCCACCAGACTACTGAGCCATATGTAATGATTGGTCGGATGACTGTGGTGTATAGCCAGTGGTAACCCGTGGGCTAATCCCCCAATTCTTGCCAAGCAATCGCTTGCACTGCCACAAGGATATACTGGCCTTCGTCACCACGAAGGCCAGTGTAGTTGGTGTGTTTTGCCCAATTCAGCTGTTTATCCAAAAAGATGCCCAGGTATTTGGTTTCAGTTGATAGGCTTAGGGTGGTACCAAAAAAACGTGGTAGTTGTAGTGTCGTTAATTTCCTCTTTTTTTGTGAAGAGAATCAACTCGGTTTTTGTGGGGTTCACTGAGAGTTGGTGTTTGCCGCACCAATTGTCCACTATCTTCAGGGCCTGGCGCATTAGATTGCACAAGGTGTTTTCATGGGCGCCATTTATTATTATGGTTAGGTCGTCGGCGTAGCCTACGGTGAAGTAACCTTTGTCGTTGAGTTCTTTTATTAAGTTGTCTACGACTAGGTTCCATATTAGCGGTGATAGGACGCCCCCTAGCGGGCAGCCCTTCGCTACAATGGCCCGTGTGGTGTCATTTACGGTTACTTGTACGGCTCTCTGTCTGAGCATATTAGTGATCCAGCCACTCAAGGACGGGTCTATATTGTGCCTGTCCAGGGCCGTGCTGATGCTTTTGAAAGTGGTTTTGTCAAAGGCGCCTTCGATGTCAATGAAGGCGGCCAGTGCTGAGCATTTGTAGTCCACCGCGCATTCAATTTTGGATACCACACTGTGCAGCGCGGATTCCGTTGATTTGCCTGTGGAGTACGCATGTTGTTGTTTGTGGAGTGGTCTTGCCCGAAGAGGTCCGTCTCGGATATGCCGATCGCAGAGTCTCTCTAGGGTCTTTAGTAGAAAGGATGTAAGGCTTATGGGTCTGTACGCCTTGGGTTGTGTGTAGTCAGCTTTGCCAGGTTTAGGTATAAAGATGACTTTCACTTCGCGCCAGGCTAGGGGTATATATCTGAGTGCTATGGATGCCCGATAGATAGCCGTCAGGCATAGTGTAATATAGTCAACCCCCCATTGCAGCAGGGCCGGGAAAATGCCATCAAGACCTGCGGACTTGTATGGTTGGAAGGTGTTGATAGCCCACTTTATGCGGTCTTCTGTTACTAGACTGTGGGCTCTGGACCAGTCGCGTTCCGTTGGGATCCAGTCTGGCTCAGCTTCCCAGGTCCTGTCGTCTAAGAGTTTACAGTCTGGGAAGTGGGTCTCAAGAAGGACCTTGCTGGTTTCCTGGTCCGTCAGTGTGTACGAGTTGTCGGGTCTTTTCAGCGCGCCGAGGGTTCGATCCTGGTCAGTTGCCAGTATCTTCCTTACTCTTGCGGCTTCATTGTTGTTTTCGATGGATTCACAGAACTTTCGCCAAGCTGTTCTCCTGGCGGTTCTGATTTGCTTTTTGTAAGTGTATTGGGTCTCTTTGTATAGCTCCTAATCTTCCGGTAGTCTGGTGTTCTTAGCTCTGTTAAATTGCTTTCTTAGTGTATTCCTGAGTTTACCTAGTTCGGCGTTCCACCAGGGACATCTCTCACAGTTAGTTCGAGGCGCCCTTAGCTTGCAGCATGCATGGTATGCCTGAGTTAGGTATTCTGTTAGCTTTGTTACAGTGTATTCTAGTTGTGTGGTGTCTTTTATGGTTGTCTGTGATAGGTGCCTGGTTAGTAAGGCTGCCAGGAGGCGCTTGTACCCGGGTACATCGGTGTGCCGCGGGTTTCGTCTCGGCATAGGTTTTTTAGTGTTGTAGTTATTGTTAAGCTACCACTTACAGGAAGAGCGAGACAGCTCCGACACAAGTACTTCTGTAACTTACTGGAGCTGCCTCAATTTATGTCTGACACAATGTTTACGATGAAATAAATATTTTTGTATTTTTTTTTTTTTTAGTGTGAAACGGATCCTTCTGTGGTCTGAGCAAGAAGGTTCTCCCGATACGTGCCAGTTTGTGATAAGGTTGGTCGCGTTTTCTGTAGCAAGAGTTAAATCTATGATAGTTTGTCCTCGGGCTGTGACCCAAGTGGGTTCAGAGCCTCGGTTAATAATGTTAAGGTTAGTAGAGAATAAATAAGTGGATAATACCTCTCCTCTGGAGTTTGATGCATCGCTACCCCAGAGCGGGTGATGGGCGTTCGAGTCGGTGCAGATAATCAGGTCTAGTTTGGTGTGCTCACAGTGCTGTACCAGGTCGGCCATTTCTTTCGGCGGGCAGTCTGTGTCCTCGCCCGGCATGTATACCGAGGCCAGTACAACATCTGGAAGATCATCTACGGTCTGGAGTCTGACAGCTGTCAGATTACAATGATATATTATGATAATTGATGACAGACTAAATAATAACTGAGCTCGTGTACGGTGCGACGGCGGCGGCAGTGTGTGGACAAGTTCATACGTGTTTTGTATTGCCGGCACATCGGCCCGTCAAAATCTCGGGCCACGTTCTACCGGTCACGCCGATCTACTCGCAATTTCGGCGGCCGGGATGACGGCGCTCGGGTGACGGATGTGCGGTGGACACGCGGCTTAAGTAAATGTATGTACCGCTACTTCGGCGCCGTCATCTCGTTCTCGGTGACGTGACGGTGACGGCGGCGGTGGACAAACAGCCTTAGTCTATGGTACACATATCTCATTTGACAGTTTGCTCCCCTCCGGGCCCCTCCCGTCTTCCGTTCCGTACTTCGTTTGTTGGTCAATGGTCAGTCAAAACTTTTTTGAAGTTTATTACAGATGTATATATAGTTCTTATACTCTTTGTATTACAGTATAGTAGTCTTTGTATTACAGTTTCAATGTTGATCGAGTTCAGTTCTGCGTTGATTTATTTCCGTAACTTACTCTGAAGTTGTAATATTATCGTGCAACATGTTAAACAAATGCTGTGTTGTGACCTGTGCTAGTAGACGAAAGGACGTCAGTTTTCATTATGTTTCCAAAAAGTGAGATAGGACTCAAAAAATGGTTACAGTGCATTAACTGTGAAAGACTGCGAAGCTTGAGCTTCCAAAAACTTCGCAAACAGTTTGTGTGTCGAAATCATTTCGAGAAGAGGTTTCTTTCAACAACGCGAGATAGAGTTGGTCTTTGCCACGATGCCTATCCAAAGTTGTTTACTGTTCGCGAGATATCCAGTGGTATTCCTCAAAGCGATGCTTTAATACCCGACAACTCTGGTACGTACATATATTTTCATTTACATATACTTTCATTTTATATTTAATTTATGATCTGCACATGATTAACTCTTTGCCACTACATCCAAACTTATACAGTTTATGCATGTAGACATTTCATTCTCAACAAGAAGCATGCCCTTAGTTGCAGTTATATTTAATGATTTTAAGTATTTAAATATTGTTATTACGTATATAGGCATTCCCTGTCACGGAAAGTATTAAGGGAGGTTGCATTACCTACAGTGATGTATTCCAAGTAGATTTACTTACCGCCTTAAACTTTTAATAAATTGCCTAAAAAAAGACCCTTGCTATGGGTAGATAGATATTACAAGTTTGTTTCCACTGGCTGGAGAGGAGCGGCGCGGCAAAAGAATGTCAGGTCAGTGAAATATTTAGGAGATTTAGCTTCACAGTATGAGTTTTTTATGTATTTGGTGCTAACTATTGTAATTTTAATTAGTACCTATTTATTTATTTATTTGTATTTATTAATATTAGTAATTAATAAATATAATGATAAATGAAATGTTTTTCAGAGAGTAAAAACTGATCCTGGCTATTTAAAAAAAACAAGACATGTGGATCACACCTACTGTAAACTAGAAGCTTTGGAGAAACACTCAAAAACTGACAACATTGTTGGTAATGGTAAGTTTCCATTCAATTCTAATATTATGATAATGTTAAATTTTTTTTTGATAGTTTAAGGCTCCGTGCACGTAAAAAACACTGTCAATTTTTTTCTTTTGTCAATTTCTTGTCTAATTTTGAGAAAGATAGTAATAACTGAAACATTATATCTGTGTGACTACAAAAATACAGTTTTCGTGGCGCTAAACCATTTGGGGCAGTCACAGCACCTGTTAATAGTTTCATCACTTTTGCGCTCTCGAAAATATAGTTTATTTTACCTTTAATATACTAAGTATATCAAAGGTAAAATAAACTATATAATAAATCACTAAGAATTTTAACAAGAATAGATTGAAATTAAAATTTCTCTATAACTTAAATAAATAGATACCTATTCTTTGCAATTTTTTTGCGAAAATCAAACAAAATCAATAGATTAGATGAATTTATTTTATAAACATTCTACGAAAACAAACAAAATCAATCACCTCTTCCATCTCTTGACCATGACAATAATAATTCTCAATTTCTCCCTGGGGTAAATTATTGTCCCTTTCTAATAATTTTTTTAAAAAGATTAAGTCATCTATATTTTTCCATTCGTCACCGTAGTGTTTTTTTAAAAGATTTTAGACATCAGTCAATTTTGCCTGGGCTACAGAAACTCCACAAGGCAAACGTTCTGGCTGTAATTGCGTTATTCTTTTACCACGGACTAAAATAGTTTTAGATATTCCAGTGTCACTATTGTATGAGATTTCTCCTCTCACCAACATATTTGTGGACGTCCTCGACCGTTTTATTATGATTCTCTTCACTGTACTGATTTTGAAATGCAGTTTATCTGGTTTTTTTAGAACATTTTCTGTAGCAGTGCGCCAATCAAAGACGGGAACTTCAGTGCCCAGTGGCGTATTGTCTCATGTTCAGAAATGAGATCTATATACTCTTGAGGGTTTATTATATTTTCACGAGCACGGCATTTTTTTTCGATGTAGGCAAAAACCCGATCTGGAGGCATAAATGAATGACCAGTTACTGGGTATATGAGCTCTACTCGTTTGATATGTCCGGGAGCTGTACTGAACCACTTCATTAACATACCAACCATCATTCTGTTTTATTTTGGCCCGCGCAGCCGTCAGCCATAAGCCGAACGGTTTTAATGCCATTCAGATCCAGTAAACATAACGCATGGTGCAAAGCACTACATATCTCATTAGATGACTTTGCTGCAACATCTTCCGTCCACAAATATGCAAAAACATTTTCTTTATTTAAAGAAAATGTTCGTCCGTGTCCGTCCGTCGAGTCCGTGATGAGCCCTCAACTACAGTAAAGTTGAAAAGGTAGATTTGTCGGGAATAATATGTCGCCTGGTCAGGAATTTTAGGCATGGGTAGATTTTTCTGGCAATCGAATGAAAGGGTTAGAAGTCCTTCTTTTTCCTCCTTTAAATAATTGAAAAAAGCTTTTGCCCGCAGCTTATGTATTCGTTTTTGAACCGTGAACTCTTGTTTTTTACCATAATTTTTTTCTATTTTAATGTTTTCTGATAGTAGTAGACAAGTAGAACAAACATCTTGCCGAACAGCACCGAAACCAATGTTAAAAGAAGTGTTAAACACTTTTCTAAAATAAGACACCGTTACCGAATATCCCGGCAAGGATTGGTCATTATACATTACGTGCATTCTTTTAATAGACAAATCGGGAGCCAAATATACACGGTGACGGTCTTTTCCACGACAGTAATGCGTTTCTAAAGGTGTAAAAGACTGCATAAATTTTTCAACTGCTTCTTTTCGTGATGCGAATGTGAATGTTTTTCTATCACCTCCTCGTAATTCTTTTGCCATTCCACCTGAGCGCATATGTCTTTTAAGTACTCCCTGTACTCGTCCTTTCTTTAGTTTCAATATGCCCAGAAAAGATTTGAAACAAACTGGTACCAACGTATTTTTCGGATGCTTGCGTACAAAATATCTTGTTGAAAATTCTTTGGTATTGCGTGTTCCTTTTGTAGGTCTCTTTCTTTTAATTTTAGTACTTATGCAATATTTCAAAATGAAGTTATCTTGATGTATATTTGACGGGTTTTCATAAAATAATTTATGAAACCAAAACATATCTCCTGGTCCTGATGTTAAAGAACTGCATTTGTATGTTTTAGAATTTTGGTGACAGTTCCGTTTTGTTGGTAAGGAGGTAGTTGAATATCTGTAAATATAAAAAAAAAACATACCTAGTCAGCTACTAACAAAATCGACATAATATTGTAGGTACTTGTAGAAAAAAATATAATTTTGTTCTAATAAATAACCGAACCTAGTTTAAAAAAAAGAAGTCAAAGGGTTTTATAATATTCAAATTTTTTGTTCGACTTGGCGGGGGCACTGCGATGCCCTCAGTACCGTGTATGTTGTATTGTACAGGGAACTTAATGTAGGTATGTGTAAAGTTTCATAAGAATCGGTTAAGTAAAAGAAGGTGAAAAAGCATTCACAAGATTGGAAGCAAAAATAAATTAACGGGATCAAACTAAATATTAAAAACACTCCTTTTGACGCAGTCCCGTAAAAACCAAATGAAGTACCTATTTAATTTTGCAACAATTCACTCAGCTTCGGACATTCTATTGGAAGTCACAACCCTATTGGTTTTAGAATTCAAACAGGTAGTTACTGGTAGGCATGTGATGTTTACTTACAGTTTCTGCTTCTCCTTGCAACGTTTCGTTAAATTTGGATTTCGTAATCGCTTTCTGGCTTTGTCTGGCATAACTATTTGTATGCCACTCATTATTTCACGTATTATTTATCAATTAAAATCAATAATAACTGAAGAGCTGCAGTGTATAGTCTCGTTTTTTTATTGACATTGACCGCCATGATGGACGCGTCATGCCCTGTGATTGACTGTCGCAGATATTACCACTTTTGATTTATACCTAATGCTGGATATTACCGACTTTGAAATACTGTTGAATTTAAAACCTGTTTTTCTATAGGAAATTCATGGATATATCTAAATTTGAATTTGACAAGCTATTCCACTTGTCATCAGCTATCGACAGAATATGAAAAAATACTTTTTGACCAAAGTGGATTTTACTACTTTTGATATTTACCGACACACTTAATGAAAATAGTGTATTATCATAAAATGAAATTTTAATTTAATTTTATGATAGATGAAGATGAATGTGTGATTTTTTTTCTTGTTAAGGTTTGTTCAATAGTAGGAAAAGTTGTTTCGAAAAATTGGTTTTTTCAACATTATATTTCTGCTATATTTTGTATTGAAGTTGAAAAAAGTGGTCCAGCCACGTGCAAGTAGACCATATAATGATGTTGATGATATTCTTGAATGTTCAAAATCAAATGTAGTTTGTAGTAAAAAATTATCAAACGTTAGTCACGCATCGTTTTTTGGAAAACTTGTTGCCAATATTAGTGATTTTCCATGAATACTTAACTTATTTGATAAATCCCTTTCAACCACATGCAAAACAAAAAACTCAACTTTTCGAATCACAAATAATTTTGTATAAATAGTTTCAACAATAGTTACAAATAATGCACAATATTGATCAAAATCAGTTGATTTCGTGCACGGCGCCTTAATTGTTTTTGACTAAAGTTTTTCGTATGGTTAATTAGTATGAATTAATATGAGTTTGAATTTACATTTCAGAAATGGAAGTGGATGTACTTTCTACATTACAGCCTTTGCCTTCTACATCTGGATGTGGACATGAAGTCATTAAGGAACCAATAGCAGGCAAGAAATACAAATTGTTTAAATATTAGTTAAGGGAAGTTATGGGAAATTAGTTATGGAAAGAAGAGGAGCTTGTGGTTAAGGAGGAGCTCGTAAGTAATAACAGCCGCACGGGTCAATCCATCAGGTTTAGCTGCTCTTGCTGGGGTTGTTCCGTGGATGGGTGACCATCTTTACATACTGAGACTCCTCCATGCCTCGGAAAGCATGTTAAGCCATTGGTCCCGGCTGTCATTTCTGGATCTTTGACAGTTGTTACGGGTCGTCAAAAGCCCGAAAGTAAAACAACCAGTTCTACCAAGGGGTATGGTATTACCCAGTCACTGGTTGGTGGAGATCAGATAGGCAGTCGCTCCATGTAAAATACTGATATTCAGCTGCATCCGGTTAGACTGGAAGCTAACCCCAATTCAGTTGGGAAAAGGCTAGGCAGATTGAATAGTTATGGGAAGTAAGTACCCATTCATAACTAGATTTGCTACAACTGACAATAATTTATATTCTATCAGTTAAATTATTAAAAAAAATCAGCAAGCTACAAATATATATTTGGTTGTTTGTAAATACAATAATAATAGTGTACGAGCACTTGATTGCTAATACATGTGATAAGTTGAGATGGAAGAAAACCATTCTTGCTGACTTCTTGATAAAATATTTATTGATTGTACGTGTTTACAATAAGACGGTCGAAAGTGTACTTAACAATATTAGTAAGAATGTCGATTTACATTGAGTAAAAATGCTTATTCTAGCGTGTTAAATAAATGTGCGATGTAATCGTACATATTCCCGGACGAGATAGGAAGGATGAAGAGCATCTAGATTTACAAAAATATCTTAATGTTTAAAACATGATAAGGTAAAGCTATGAATTCTGTAAACTTAATTAAGGGGAAGTTCCTATATGGGCGCGAGGGTTGCGAGGAACATGGACGCGCACGCAGTTGAGGTGTCCACTTGTTTCACTTGTATTGCTGTTGCGTCGCGGCACAGCAGGCCCTGTTCTTGATTCCTCAGCAACGGACGGTGGTGGCGACGATGGAACTCGCCATCGACATCGCGTACGGCGAGCTATAATAATGATTACAGCGATACCCAATATTCCAACTAGAGTGTAGGTCACAGCGTAGTGATGAATATCATGATAAGATAGATCATTAGGTAACATCACATCTGCCGCTTTCATAGACTGTATCCTTTTGTCTACTTCGCTGATTTCTTGTTCTAAATCTTGAGTTTTGTTGTCCAAAACTAGTTTAGGTATGCTGATGTTGATGACGTGGTTGATAGGGGAAATCACTGGTGCATAAATATCTGCGTTCGTCCTTAATTCACTTATGTGAGGGTTGTGTGAATACAGGGTAAAGTTGTTTGTTTTGACGATGCATCCATGGCCTATATTGAATAGTCCGGCTTGTGCCAGCTGATGTGCGGTTATTTGATCGCCGCATATTGTTCGAACGTGACACTTATCACAGCAAAAGTAAAAATATCTATTCAATGTGTATCTTTCTTGCAATTTATCTTTACAGAAGCTTGATGTTGTTTTGCATTCAGAGTTTTCTGTTTCACAGAAATTCTTGTCTCCTTTAATTTGATATATGGGTCGTAAGATGTGGCAGTAATAAACTCCCGAAACAGTTAGACATGATCTCAAGTCTTCTTCAGACATGTTAATATAGGTATCTTTCTTCATGTTGACAGATATGAACTCAGATACTGAGTTTATGCTGATCATGTCACTTTGGCCCATTGTCTTGGGGATCGGAATTATCTTGAGGATTTCGTATGAATCTCGACTGATGAGAGGTAGTTTGATCTCAAAGATGATTATGTCTTCCAGAAGTCTTATTTTTATTTCCAGTAGATCATATATCTTCCGAAGATCAGAGTGTATATTGTCAATTGGCAGGGAGACGTCCTTGGGTAGCCTGCTAGAAATCGTGCTTAACTCGTTCATGAGTTGTTCGGGTGTAATCAAGTGTAAGTTGAAACGACCATTGTATACATCACTAACGGTGTCTAATAACGTATTCTGAATGCTCTTTATATTATACATCATATTACTTGCTATTATAGCTCCCATGTTGAAGTCATTAATGACGCTGTTAGTTTCAATGTTGTTTTTCAATTGGTCCACTGCTGCGTGTAACTTATTCATGTGACGGTTTATCATTTTAAGTTGCTGGTTCATATCATGCTCTGTGCGCTTAAGGAGGTTGTTTTCAGCTTCCATGAGTGAAGTCTGATTTTTCCAGAGAGATACTATATGCTTCTCGTTCTCTCGAATGAGAGAAATGTCCTTGCGATATTTTTCAGCGAAACTTTCGTCGAGCACTCCGAATAGGCTATTAGCGATATATCCCACGCCATTGATAAGGCCTCGGCGCTGACGCAGTGTCCCGGGTCGCGTGCCGGAATGCTGACGTTGCAACACTTGGTTGTAGTGCTCGAGTTCTGAGAAAGTATGACGTAGCTGCTGTATGATTACGTCACAGTGAACTTGATCTTGTATGATGTCACATGTTTGTTTGAGCGATTGGATGTATTCATTGAACCTTGCAGTTGATTGCCAGTACGTATCCATGCTGTAGTAAACCACAATATTCCAATCGTCTCTGATAATCATCATGTCAGATACTTTGTCAAAATACAAGCTTTGACTTGTTTGAAATGGGGTTATCTTCATGTTACATTCTGCACTTGTAATGAATGTGAAAAATAACATCAGAGCAGTGACCATGTTTGTCAAGTTGAACTTGCTTTTCGTTGACCTCCTTGTTGAGGATGCTTTGGCTTGCTGGTGTTCCACGTCTTGGTTCTTGTTTCGTGCTGTGTCGCACTGTGAAGCAACTTCTTTATGTTCTAAAAGTATGGATACTTTTATGACGGGACGTTTAATAACGCCGCTTTTCGTTTTTAAGGTCACGACACGCACGTGGCCGTCCTTGCCTGGATGTAGTTCTACGACTCTTCCCATCGCCCACTTGCCTGGTGGGAGGTTGTCGTCGTGGATGAGAACTATATCGTCCAACTTGATGTTGGATTGAGGTTGCCTCCACTTGCTTCTTGCAGTTAATTAGGCAAGATACTCGTACTCTGTGCGCCATCTTTTCCACAGATCTTGTAGTATTTTCTGTGTTAACTGCCAGCGTGTTCGCAGATCTCTTTCGGTTTCAACTAACGTTAACGTAGGTCCGCCAGTTATAAAATGAGAAGGTGTCAAGAAATCTATGTCTTCAGGATCTTCTGAGATTGCACACAGTGGCCTTGAGTTAAGGCAGGCCTCAATTTGTGTTAGAAGGGTGGTGAACTCTTCATAAGTCAATTTTTGTTCACCTATAACTTTCTTGAGGTGCTGCTTGAAACTCTTCACTGCAGCTTCCCATAGGCCTCCTGCTGATGGCCATGAAGGGGCGTTAAAATGCCATGTTATCTCCATATCCGTTATCTCAGCCATTAGCTTATCATCAATAATTCTCTGCAGTTCTTCATATTCGTTTTGTAGAACCTTGCTGGCTCCTACGAAGTTGCGACCGTTGTCACTATACAAGTGACAAGGTGTGCCTCTTCTAGCTGCCATCCTACGTAAGGCAGCGATAAATGATGACGTTGTGAGATCAGAGACTAGTTCCAAATGCACGGCCTTCTTCACCATGCAAACAAATACTGACACATATCCTTTGGTGGTCTTGACACCACGGCCCTTGTTGGTTTTGATATAGACATGACCAGTAAAATCAACGCCGGTGTGCATAAAGGGTCGAGGTGGATTTATTCTTGCTGCAGGCAGGTCTCCCATCAGGGGTTGTAGTTTTGTAGGATTTTGTTTTCTACAGGTAATACATTGACGTATTTGTTTTTTCGTTGCATTATTTCCCCCGATTATCCAATATTTTTGCCGGATGCATGCTAATGTAACTCGAGCTCCGCCGTGAAATGTGAGTTTATGTGCGTGTTCTATTATTAGTTCCGTCAGACGATGTTGATGAGGTAAAATAATAGGATGTTTGAGTTCAGGATTGATCGCAGCATTGTGCAGCCTCCCACCCACACGTAGTATTCCCTCTTCATCTAGGAACGGAATCAAATTCATTATCTTGCTTGTCGTTGACACCTTGTTATTTTTTTTCAGGTCATGTATTTCTTGCTGGAACTCTACACACTGAACTTCTTTGATTATTACGACCTTGGCCTTGCGTAGCTCCGCTAAGGTAATGTAGGGTTTTGCTGCGTTTTCTGGTTTTCTGATTACCAAGCGCCGTAAACGTGCTAGTACGCGCAGAACTATTGTAAATGAGGTCAGTCTGCTAAGAAGCTTTTTGATAAAGCTGTTTACTTGTGGCGTCTCTTGTGTCACAATATGTACTTGCTTAAGGGATTCTTCATCAGTGGAATAAGTTTGGCGACTTGCTTGGACGCTCGGCGTATAGTGGGGCAGCCAGGTGGGTCCATTCCACCACAGATTGTCTTCCTTTAGTTTCTGACTTGTTAGTCCCCTGCTTGCGCAATCTGCAGGATTCTCCGCGGATTTCACATATCGCCAACATTGAGATGGCATCTCCTTAGTTATTTGTCGCACCCTGTTGGCAACAAACACTTTCCAGCGATTGGGATCGCCTTGTATCCATCCCAGAACCGCCATAGAATCGGTCCACCCGTAAACTTTGATGTCATGACCGATCAAACTTGCCGTCACTTTGACCATTAGTTTAGATAGCAGATGAGCTCCACTTAATTCCAATTTGGGCAATGATATATTCTTGTTGTATGGCACCAATCTAGATTTCGCAACCATTAAAGTTATTTTTGTTTGACCTAGATTTGTAATTTTGCAATATACGACACATGCATACGCCTTCTGCGATGCGTCGCAAAATCCGTGTAACTCGATATTGTTTCCGGCCGACTCCGTACCTATCCATCGAGGTATTTGACATCGATTTATGTTTCCTATGTCTTGTTTAATTTTTGTCCATTCTTGGTTAATTTGTTCTGGAATCTTGTCATCCCAATTCAAGTTCTTATCTTTCCAGATGTCTTGAAACAGTACTTTCATCTTGGTAGAAACTGGAGTGAGCCAACCGAGGGGGTCAAAGAGTTTGGATATCTCAGACAGTAACTTCCGCTTCGTGAGTTGCTTAGCGCTAGTGGTTTCAATCCTGGATTGAAATGTGAAAATGTCTTGTTGAGGATTCCAGTGAAGGCCTAATGTTTTTGTCGATTCAGCTTGTTTGAAGTCGTAGCGGTCCTGGTCGCAGCCCTTGCTGGTGCTATCTTGCAATTCTTGATAATTTGACCTCCACTTTCGTAAATTGAAACCACCTGTCTTGAGGATTGCCATCAAATCTTGCTGTAATTTTTTTGCTGATGCTACAGAGTCTGAACCGTGTAACAAATCATCCATGTAAAAACATTCTTCGACGACTTGAGCTGCATATGGGTAGTTTGATCTCTCGTCATCCGCTAATTGCCTTAGAGTCATCATTGCCAAGAATGGAGCGGCCTTGGTGCCATACGTGACCGTAGTAAGTAGATACTCTTGTACGCGTTGATCAGAAGAATCTCGCCAAACGATTTTTTGGAGGTTTTGGTCGTCTTCATGTGCCCAAATTTGACGAAACATTTTTTCAATGTCTGCGATAAAAGCTATGCGATGTTGTCTCCACTTCAGTATAAGCGTCATAAGATCCTTTTGAAGATTGGGTCCCGTACGCATACAATCATTTAAACTAGTCCCAGTAGAGGTTTTTGATGACGCATTGAATACTACACGGAGTGACGTAGTTGTTGACTCGCTACGTAGTACGCAGTGATGCGGTAGAAAATACTCTGGTTTCTTGTTACCGTGCGCCGGTTTCATGTGACCGAGAGATAAATATTCATTAATAAATGTTTTGTATTGTTTTGAAATACATTGGTTTTTTGCGAGCTTTCGTTCTATCTGATACAGCTGAGCGACTGCCTTATGTTTAGATTCCCCAATATCCTTGTTGAAAGTTGACTTTAGTGGCAGTCTTACTTGATAACTTCCGTCTTCCAACCTTGTCGTGGTCGACTTGTAAAATTGAATGCATTCATCTTCTTCATATGATAATTGATCATCTTCAGGTATATCTTCTATCTCCCAAAATTGTTGAATGTCTTGTATGTTATTCAGGACTAGGTTGCATTGAAGACTTTGGACCCCGCCGAACAAAATCCACCCAATGCGTGTTTGCTGCGCAATAAAGCTACCTGCATCTTCTCGGTGAATCTTGTTCATGATGATCTTAGCATATATATCCGCACCCAATATATGTCAACTGGGTTGCTGATGTAGAACTGAGGGTCGGCTAAGTCAATTTCTTCTAAAAATACCCATGATGGTTTAGAAAATGTTGAATTCGGCAGGTTTCTTGTTATGTGGTTCATTATAAGAACATTAGTGCTGAACTTGTAGTTGTCGTCCAATGATGTACAGTTGATACTCAACATTCCTTTGCATGTCTTGTTATTTATACCAACGCCAGTAATAACTCCCTTGCAGTTCTGTCGTGGCAACCTTAGCACTTGCGCTGCGTTTTCGGTGATCAAGGAAACTTGGGATCCTTGGTCAATGAGGGCTCGCATCGTTCTTTTTATTCCATCAGCTCCTGTCACCTTGATAATTGCAGTTGCTAAAAGAACTGTCGAAGCAAGTTTTTGTTGGGCAACATGAGCTCCGTGACTTGATTCTTGTTCAGGGGGCACGGGGCCGGAAACGTTCGATGACGTCGTGTTTTCATTTGCATAGGCATCATGTAACACCGTATTATGTTGTCCGTTGCATTTCCGGCAACGTTTGCTTGATGTGCATTTTTTTCGTTGTGATTGTACAGGCAATTTGTACAAAAATTGAGTCGACTTATTGTTTTTCTCTTTACGGCTGGTGCCATTTCTTTAAATTGATTACAATAATATATGCCATGATGATCCTTGCAGATTGGGCAGGAGATGGATGAGGTCTTCCTTGACGTAGCCTTGTTGCTGACGTAGTATTGTTTTCCCTGATTTGATCTAGAGTTCCCTGAACTTGAAGGAGGACTTGTATATTTTTGTATCGCGTCTTGTTTACGACGTGCTAACTCCATGGTAGTGAACTTGTTCTCCAGAAATTCTAAAAATTCTTTCAGGGATGGCAGTTCTCTTGGCTGTTTGAGTGAAGTGAAATATTCGTTGAGCGTTTCGGAATCCATTTTTTGAGTGAGCAGGTGTACTACTATTGGATCCCAGGTGTCAATGTTGACGCCTAAATTCTTGATACCATTAAGGCACTCGGTTGTTACGTCATGAATCCGTTTGATGTGATTCGATGTCGCTTGTTGCGTAACTGGGATATTCATCAAGGTGTTAATATGAGTAGTAAAAATAAGTTTCTTGTTGTTATAACGGTGGTTTAATATATCCCAGCTAGTGATGTTATTGTCCGCGCTGATCGGAAGATGTTGTATTAGGCGTTCTGGTTCGCCTTTAATCTTGCTCTTTAGGAATTGCATTTTCTGTGCCGCAGATAAATATGGGTTACCGTGTATTGCTTCCGTGAACAGGTCTTTGAATGATACCCAATTCTGGTAATTTCCGTTGAACATAGGAATATCCAGTTGCGGCGTAGACTTTTCTCGATGGGATGCAGAGAATAATCTACGATTTATTTCTTTCTTGATATTAAAGTACATCTGCTCATGGTGCGTGTATGAAGTTTCGTAATTTTCGTCTACCTCATCAAATTCGCTGTCTATTTTCCAGTGGAGACCATCAACCGCATTCCAACGGGTTTCTAGAGTTTTCCATATATCTTCAAACTCCCATTTTTCTTCTATGGTTGACAGATCTATGTTAGTCACGAAACGAGAAAAGGCTTTGAAGTTGCTAACCTGTTTACGCAACTGTTCATCTAATTTGCTATCAGTTCCCCGAGTAGTATACTCCAGAGCTGGCTTTGGACTCACCGGAGTAGTTCTGCCTTCTGCGGTCGAGGCACCTGGCTGCTGACGGCCGAACAGGGTTGGCTTGATCAGACCTGCTCTCTGAATCGAATCTCTAACTTCTATGTAGAACGCCTTAGTTTCTTCATAGTGGTTTCCGATAAAATATTCTTGGGTTTTATCTTCGTACATGCACAATTTCTCATGATTTCTCTGAAACTCGTTCCAATAGCTGTTCAGAGTCTCAGTTCTCTTCTTGATATAATCCGAAGTTTTGCGAGCTTGACCATCTTTCTTGAAATTTGACCAAAGTTGTCGCATGCCATTAATGGCAACTTGCTGCTTGTTAAATAGTTCTTCCATCTTGATACTTGTAAAATAGGAAATTCAAATAAATCGGTTGATTTTCCCTGCTGATTGTGAAGTACTTTCGCCGTCAACTTTCTTGAAACTTGCTGAAGATCGATCTGTTTTGGGTTGCTATATAGCTTTTTCTTGATGTGTTTGTCTTGTCTTGTATGAAGCCTTGATGCTAAAATGCTTACTTGATGTTTGCCTTGATGCTGTTGTTGATCTTGGACTGCTAGCCCACTGTCACTTGGTCTGTGTAAGTGCTCTGATATTCTTCCGTGCGACCTTATGCGCCTTCTCAATCCAACTGGGGCGACCCGCTTGTGGGAGACCAGCTGAACCGATTCGCTACCGTACGAGAGAACACAAATCACCAACACATAGGCTCGAAGGACCAAAATGTACGAGCACTTGATTGCTAATACATGTGATAAGTTGAGATGGAAGAAAACTATTCTTGCTGACTTCTTGATAAAATATTTATTGATTGTACGTGTTTACAATAGGACGGTCGAAAGTGTACTTAACAATATTAGTAAGAATGTCGATTTACATTGAGTAAAAATGCTTATTCTAGCGTGTTAAATAAATGTGCGATGTAATCGTACAAATAGTATGGAGGGCTGCATCAATTGGGTACCCCAGTTGTATTAAAATTAACTTTGAAGGGGGGTACTCACATCGTGACGCTGACTGTACCTGTAGTAAATTACCTAAATGGACAGATTATTTAGGGGAAACCATTTGATATGGTAATCAATTAAATTATTTATTTTTCAGAAGCTGTGCATTGTACTCCAGCTACAAACGCCGTATCATACATACGAAAAGTAAGCTGTCGCCGCACTGTTCTAGGCTTTACAAGGAATATTCTAAGTTAAGAAGGCAGCTTAATTTCAACATACGAGCCAAAAAGGCGTTGAAATTTTCAAAAGAAAAATCTTTTGAAAAGCTCAATTCAAAATCTAAATTAAATATAGAATCGGGAATCAATCCTCAAATATTTGAAGCTGTGAAAAAAGAGGTAAATATGTATTCTTTTCAAAATTAAAATAACTTGCCTTCATTCAAAATGTTTTATTTTATAATTTTGTTGGCAAAAATAATAATAATACATAATAATAATTTATATTTTTTAATGAATTAATGTAAATAATGTTTTGATAATTTATCAAAACATTATTTAGGTCAGGCTTTCAGGTCAACACTTGGGCGGAAAAAAAAATATTGCTCCATACTTTATGATGAAGTGGCTTTAGAAGCCGCCTTGTCTTATGACAAACATAAAGACATTATTAATGGTTTTGTGGAATTGAATAAAAAAACCAATGATTTTGCTGACCATGCCCTTGTGTTTATGTTACGGGGAGTGGTTCACAAGTGGCAGCAACCTCTGGCCTTTTATTTTTGTAAAGGAGCAACTTCTGGGCTGGAATTAAGACAAATTCTAAAGGACATGGTTACTGCTGTTGGAAACAGGACTGAAACCGTTGGCCTTGGTGTGTGACCAAGGTACAGCTATGCATTTCGCGCTGCCCTCAAGAATCTCCAAGAAGACACAAGGAGACTGCAAATAATTGCCGGTGAAAATATTGGTGAGTACCTAGGTCTTGTCCTCATTATGGACATCCTTATTTGACAGGCTCCACTCCGCAAATGTGTTGATGTTTATTGTAACAATATAATTTTAATTTTTCAGATGATGTTATTATAATTAACGGACAGAAGCTCAGTGTAATTCATGATCCACCACACCTCATTAAAGGGTTAAGAACCCATTTTATTACCAAAAATATATCCATTAATGGAGAAATATCGAAATGGAATGATATAGTGGATGTATACAAAACCGACTGCAATCATGCACAGTCGCGACTCCTCCATAAGTTGACTGACGAACACGTAATTCCAGAGAAAATTAAAAAAAATGAAGGTGGTTTAATTCAATCACTTTTGTTATATTATGTTATTCTAATCCTTTTTTTTTTTTTTTGAGGATGGGAAATCATCAAATGACTCTTCCCGCTCTGGGTGGAGCGGAAGGGAGTGTCAGACTCTTACTGACTAAAACCCACCCGTGTTCCTTCCTTGGCCCTTTATGTTCCGGGTCAGCGGTACCCCTTTCGGATGATCCCGCTTTCCCGGCAGGCTTGGGCCCTAGTGGGCCCCCTCTTCGATGCTGACATCTCTTTGAGGCGCGCGTGGAACACGTACGCGCCGTCCAGCACAGGCCTGGTCCTGATCGGACGGTGAGCTACCCATTACTCACCGCCCGCAGGCCCGCGCCTACGGTGGCCGGGAGTCGTCACGCGGCTCCCGACGCCCGGAGCGTCCACCGCGGCGGCTTGGACGGGAGACTCTCTCCCTCTCCCGTCCCGCCACCTCCTTCGCTAGCATGACTGTGTAGGAATCAGTCGAGTTGACCGATTCTACTCGAATCGGGAATCGAACCCGGTATCTAATTTATATTAGATAAGAGTGAAGCGTAGCAGTAGGATGAGATAATAAAAGAGTATAGACGAGAGAAGAAATGAAGGATATTATTTACGATTACTAAATTATATTATTTGAATTAAATTACATACAAAGCAAAGCGAATCGATATAAGCAAACAATAAAGCGCGGCGCGAGCCAATGAGTATGGTAGCGGGTCGAGAGTAGACTGCTGCTCGTAGCTCGGCAGGCGCGCAGGTAGCTTCGTGTGCACGCTGTCCGGCCGTAGCCCAAGGACATCGTCGCCTCGGTTGGTACAAATATCACGCGCTCGGTGTGTGCGTGCGGCGCGTGTAAGTGAGCGGTCATTGAACCAACGACGAACAAAGGATCACCTGATTTTAGGAACTGGCGCAATTTCATAAGCGGAAGCGGGTTTCTTGAAATTGTAAGGTGGTGGTCTGAGTGACAATTGTTTCCGCCACATATTCCCTCGGGCCAGACCGTAACTACGGTCGATAGAAATCGGGAAATCTGACCCGCCGCCCGCTTCGCGTCCGCTTCTCAGCGCCGCCGCCGGTTGTAGGTGATGCTGTGGTATTTGAGGCCATCGGGTTTTCAGCAGGAACCGGGGTTTCCTCTTGCGTCATGTAGGCGGGTTTGAGCCTATCCACCGAGATTTTGCTGGTCTTCCCATTCACCTCAATTACAAAGTATTTTGAGTGTCTTTGTATGACTTTGTAGGGCCCAGCGTAAGGCGGTTCCAGTGATCTTCTAACATGATCTCGGCGGACGAATACATGTGTGGAAGAGTGTAGGTCTCGGGGAATGTAGAAGGGTGAAGTGGTGCTGGTGTGCCAAGAAGTTGGTTTCGGAGCTAGTTTGGCCATGTGGACTCGTAGACCCGCAGCGTACTCGGTGACATCGGTTGTGGTGAAGTCATCTTTAGGAGACAGGAACTGGGCGGGCAGGTGTAGTGCTTTACCATAGACCAGCTCTGCAGGCGTGGCTTGGACATCTTCCTTCCAAGCATTACGCATGCCGAGAAGTACCAGTGGCAGGGCTTCTGTCCACTGTGAGGTTGTGTGGCACATGATGGCAGCCTTCAGCTGCCGATGTAGGCGTTCTACGATGCCGTTCGCTGCTGGGTGATAGGCGGTGGTGCGGTAGTGTTGTGCACCCACCATGGTAGTGAGAGCCTTGAAGAGATGACTCTCGAACTGGCGACCACGGTCTGTGGTCACCCGTGCGGGACACCCGAACCTGGCTATCCAGCCAGACACCAGGGCAGCTGCGCAGGTCTCCGCCGTGATGTCTTTCATGGGGTACGCCTCAGGCCATCGCGTAAATCGGTCAATGACTGTGAGGCGGTATCTGTAATCAGATGAAGGTGGTAAGGGCCCTACTATGTCGAGGTGAATGTGGGAAAATCGGGAAGAAGGAGTGAGGTAGGTGGAAAGTGGAGCTTTAGTGTGACGTGCAGTTTTGCACGTCTGGCATTGTAGGCATTGCCTAGCCCACTCTCTACAATCTTTGCGGATCCCTGGCCAAACAAAGTGTTGCGTCACCAGTCGCACTGTAGCTGCTTTCCCTGGATGATGTAGGCTGTGCAGCGAGTCGAATGCCTCTCTTCGCAAGGTAGGCGTTATGTAGGGGCGAGGTGTCGCCGTGGAGGTGTCGCAATAGACTGGTAAGTCGTTACTGTAAGTAGATGCTACCTTTTGAAGTTTCAACGTGGAGCCATGATGAAGTAGGGCTTGCAGTTCTGGATCTGTTTCCTGAAGTCTTGCAAGTTCCTCAATGTTGACAGCTGCTGATATCTCCTCCACGCGCGACAATGCATCGGCGACAACGTTCTCACTGCCCGGTAAATACCTCAGATCTGTAGTAAATTGTCCGATGTAGTTCAGGTACCTAAACTGCCTGGGTGAGCAACTATCCCTATTCATCCTGAAGGCAAAGGATGGGGCTTATGGTCCGTGAATATTGCGAAGGTTCTTGCCTCGACCATGTGCCGGAAGTACTTGATCGCCTCATAAATTGCAAGTAACTCACGGTCGTATGGGCTGTACTTCTTTTGGGCCCCACTTAGCTTGTGCGAATAGAAGGCTAGTGGTTGCCAGCTGCCCCCCTTCTGCTGCTAAAGGACGGCGCCGATAGCAGTATCAGAGGCATCTGTCACGATGGCTAACTCTGCAGATACATCTGGGTGAGCCAGGAGAGTTGCTTTGGACAGCGAGGATTTGCAGTCTTCAAAAGCCTTCAGCAATTCTGGAGTCATCTGTACTGGATGCGAACCTTTTACCTTGGGGCCTGCCAAGACAGCGTTTAACGGTGCCTGAAGTTTTGCTGCAGTCGAGACGAATCGGCGATAGAAATTGATCATGCCGAGGAATCGACGCAACTCCTTGACAGTCTTGGGAACCGGGTACTCCTGTATGGCCTGGACCTTGGACTGAATCGGTCTCGTCCCTTCCGCTGACACGTGGTATCCCAGAAATGAAACTTTGTCTGTCCGATGTTGCACTTAGCTGTGTTGACCACGATGCCATACTGCTTCAGACGTTCAAACAATTGACGTAGATGGGCTTCGTGTTCTTCTGGAGACGCTGAGAAGACTAATATATCGTCTACGTACCCATAGCAGAAATCAAGCCCAAGCAGGACTTCGTCGATAAACCTTTGAAAGGTTTGCGCTGCGTTCCTCAAACCAAACGTCATAAAAGGAAACTCGTAAAGACCAAAAGGTGTAGTAATCGCCGTCTTTGGAATGTCCTCTGGATTTACTGCTATTTGATTGTGGTTGTGGAATTCTAGGTGTAGTGGTAATAGCAGTGCGGGTGGTCAGGAGGTGGTTGCTGTGGTCTACTTCTAGAGCGATCATACCTTCGGGAATGATTGTGGAACCTCGAGCGTGAGCGGTCTCTCCCTCTGTCGTTCATGCGGGAAGTGAGTGCGGCTACCTGCTTCGTCAGCTCGCTTACTTGCTTTGCCAAGTCCGAAGAAGTGGTGTCGGTGGCAGCAGAGGTGCTGGCAACTTGCGGTGTCATCGGGGCTATCTCGAACACCTTGTCTACAATGTCAGCTAATTTCTCGACCTGTAAATCAGCTATCTGTGAGGCAATGACAGTCTGTATATTCGGTGGCAACCTGTTCGTCCAAATACTTTTGACAAACTCTGTAGCGCCCGTTGGACCAGCCAGGTTCTGAAGGTGCCGCAGGAAATGAGACGGCTTACGATCCCCTAACTCTTCGTGGCAGAGCAGTTGCTTAATGCGCTTCTCCTGAGATGCTGATAATCGCTTTATGAGCTCAGTTTTTAAAATTTCGAATTTATGGTTCTCTGGCGGGTTGGTGATAATGTCCTTGACTTGCAAGGCGTACTTGGCTTCTAGCTGCGAGGACACGTAATAGAATTTCGTGTTATCGCTCGTAATCCTGGACATAATAAATTGGCCCTCTAGCTGCGCAAACCATAAAGCCGGTTCTTCTGGACAGAATGGGGGACAACGTAATGGCATTCCAACCTTCGATACCTCTCCAGAGACCACGGCGGCGTCCTTGCAATTAGCAAAGGCGTCCTCTTCTGCCATTGTAAAAAAAAACTTAATAAAAATCGCTCACCGCTTATGACTGAGACCACACCTCAACAGCTGTTACGTCATCCACGGACACAAACACGACAAATGGTTTCCAGGCTTCGTTCCTCTTGTTCCACCGCTGTTCTGAACTGCTTGGAGTCTTGGAGTCTTCGGTCTTGAGGCGCGATCACGTCGGGGTCACCAATGTAGGAATCAGTCGAGTTGACCGATTCTACTCGAATCGGGAATCGAACCCGGTATCTAATTTATGAGTGAATTTCAACAGGTCCTATAAAATCTTCATTTCCGTGTTTTTTTTTCCTCTTAAGTTTAAAAAAAAAAAACGCTTTTATTAAAGTTTTTGATACTGTATACAATGTCGCCCATGCGCATGTGACCGCCCGTAATATTCTGAATATTCATGAAAAAATGTTGAAAATAAACTTCAAAAGGGGGGGTCTATCTATAACATTTTTCATGTTATTCAATTTTTATTTTTTTAAGTAGAGTTTGTAGATTTGCTTTCTATTTTTTGACACATCTCCGAAGTTTATGGGTCGATTTGGATTCTGTTTATTATTTCCAAAAGCTTATGAGTTATTTTAACAGGTGAATTAACATTTTTACTAAAAATTATCGACTACGAAAAAAAAGACGGAATCGAAGTCATTTTTTCGGTAAAAAATTATGTATTTAAAAAAAAAAACTTTTGTAAGTTCATAAATTATCCCCATAGGACGACTTTTTTAATCATTATTTGTAATCTACTACATAACAGCTAAAAATTCACACATCATTATTAAACCAAACTGTAACTAAATCCAAAGTAAAACTCTAAGAGTCAAATTTAGGAAAAGAAAATGTGAAAGTCAATTAAATGTCCCCGCTCTTAGCAGTGAGTACTAAAAGGTTAAACTAATAAGGAGGATGATAATGGAAATAAAAACAAACAAGCAATAGCCAGATTTTTACTTAAAAAAAAATTAAAAATGCAAGAATTTTAATTAATTCGATTTTCGAAATGGCCCCCACCCTCCTGTAAACAAACTAAAGCCCTCATGGCAACACTTTTTATTGTACGACGTAATTCTTCACGGTTTTCTTTCATTTCCGCAGCATCAGCAAAAATCCTAGCCGTTAATTGCTCGCGCCTTTCAATGGGCACGGCATACACTTTTTGTTTCATGTAGCCCCAAAGATAAAAATCTAAGGGTGTAAGGTCGGGAGATCGCGGCGGCCAAGCAATGGGACCTCCTCTGCCAATCCATCGCTGATAATTTTGATTTAAATAATCACGAACTAGTCGTGCGAAGTGTGCTGGAGCTCCATCTAATTGCAGATACATCCGCCTTCTTGTTTCCAGCGGTACTTCCTCGTACCATTGCAATGATACGAGTAGTTAAGTTTGCTTAAACAAACTTTCCACATAAGATTAAGTAGTGCACAAATCACAAAACACGTAGCGTCACGGGGTCAGTAATCAAGCGACTGAATGAAGTAACGCTTGTCGGCTAGCGTTACTAACGCTAGCCGACAAGGGTGTGCACGTGGTACGGACGCAATTGTTAAAAAACCGTTTCTAGGAACCGGTTTCTACCTGAGCGACCCTTTTTATTTGAATAGTTGCAAATGTTCAACAAGTTGTTTGCTGGTTTTTTTTTTAGAGATAGGTACCTTAAGTAATGTTCTGTGAATTTTTAGCTGTTATGTAGTAGATTACAAATAATGATTAAAAAAGTCGTCCTATGGGGATAATTTATGGACTTACACTAGTTTTTTTTTTTTAAATACACAATTTTTTACCGAAAAAATGACTTTTATTCCGTCTTTTTTTTCGTAGTCGATAATTTTTTGTAAACATGTTAAATAACCCGTTAAAATAACTCATAAGCTTTTGGAAATAATAAACAGAATCCAAATCGACCCATAAACTTCGGAGATGTGTCAAAAAATAGAAAGCAAATCTACAAACTCTACTTAAAAATTAAAAATTGAATAACATGAAAAATGTAATAGATAGACCCCCCCTTTTGAAGTTTATTTTCGACATTTTTTCATGAATATTCAGAATATTACGGGCGGTCACATGCACATGGGCGACATTGTATATTCTTGCTTAATGTCTAGCAGATAACTTAAAAAACTAACGACATATCAGGATTCAAAATTTTAGTGCCACGGCGATGAAACATGCGTGCACGGCAATGAAACAAGCGTCCACGGCAATGAAAGAACTGTGCCATGGCAATGAAAGAATCAATCCACAGAAATGAAAAATATTTTATTTAATGAGATAGATAGAATAAAAATGACTGTTTATAAGAGGTCTTGATTCCAACACTTGTATAGGAGTAAAATTTGGGTAAGGAGATATTACAAAAAAAGAATGAGAGTACAATAAGTAAACAAAGACTGTTGAATTACACTCGCATCACTTCTTAGAGACTTTAATACTACAGTCTTTCTTTTCTTATACATACTCCCATTCTTCCTTTTGTAATATCTATCCAAATCTTACTCCCATACACAATCTGTCTGGATTTGCCTTTCCCTCTCGGAGACAGGCATGATCAGATATATTTCTGCACTTGACAAAACAAACAAAATAGTTAGCTTCTTCAGTAAACGTATATTGTGACCTGTAGCAAGTAAGATGCATTTTCAAAATAACAAGTACTAAAAACACAATCATCTAAATCATCTAGATACTCTTAAAACCTTTCAGGTATAATCGTATCTCTTATTAACCTAAGAACACAATGTGAGTATATGGCACTAGGAAATCCAGCCTTTCAAGTTTAACTTACAGCTAACTTACACTAATCTTTATACATATTAAGTAAATCACATTTAGGAACTTTTTTGGCAGTCTTAATTATTTATTATGAAATTACAAAATTATTTTTAATCAAGGAGGTACTTAAAAATTTAAATTTGATTATCATCAGTATCAATATCAATTAGGGTAAAGAAAATAGTTTTTTTTCTAGGTTTATTAGTTGAATATAGACAAACTATCATCTGAATCACTACTTAAGTCTATATCTGTTTTTTTTGATGTTTTTGTATGGTTTTCCTCAAAAGTACCAGATTTTTCCAACTCTTTTAAAACTTCAGAGTCAACATTACATAAGTATGAGCACGATGGTACACTTGTAGCACCACTACAGTTTAAGTTTTTAAAATCATAAGTTTCTAAAATTATACTATCAAACTGAGGTACAGCTGCTGGCTGGATAGTTTTTGGTGTAGAAGTTGAGGGTTTAGGAGCCAATGCAAGTTTATCAGTTAATTTGACTGGACGCATTTTACGGATAGAAGTTTTAGGTGTAGTTTTAGTGCAGTTTGATGAGTATTCAAGAGGAGTTGATATCTGGGGTTTAGTTGAAAAGTCATAAAATCCTAAGTGATTACCATGAGGGCAATCTTTGACATTGTTAAGACATTCAATATTTGTGCAAGATAAACAACGCAATGCTAAACGGTTGCCTGATTCTGCAGTCCACACAACTTGGTGGACTTTTAAAGTACCTGGGAAAGGTTTCAAATTGTCAGGTAGTAACCAGTCCTTTTCAGTGATCTGATAATCTTCCACGAGTTCTATTTTTACGCCCTTGACAGAGGACTTCAAAGCATTCACAAATGCATCAAGATCAGAAATGTCACTCTGTAATGCAACGTATTGGTCAGCAGTTCTCTTTAAAAGTCCACCAACGCCATCTGGAGCACCTTTGCCGTGACCACATTCGCAATAATTCCAAACTACTTTGTTAATTGAGGAAATGTAGATCGAAAGTCGAGACATTATATAAAATATTTTTTTGTTACGATATTGTCCAGAAGGAGAATCAGAAACTATGTAAATATTTTGAACCAAAGGTACTGTTTTTTTCTATTTCAGTCAAAATTGGAATCAGATGTGCCCACACTGCAGCACCATCGTGTCGTAAAGATGTACTTATAGTACAAAAACATTGGGTTTTTGTCGTGTGACCTTCAATATTAAAATAAAGAACTGCAGTGTGTAGAGTAAACTGCTTTCTACTACCACCAAAGTGTACCGACTGAATTTCAGAATTATATTTAGCACTGTAATTTTCGCTAAAATCCATATGTATAAGACAGTCATTCTCGGCCAAATTTTGCTTAATTTCTTTAATTGCATCGGTCTGATTACGAATATTGGCACAATGATTAAGGAATGGCTGAAGATTAGTTTCAAATTTTTTTATAAGTATCAACGGTTCTACGTGGTGTCGTACTTTTTCAACGATGATGGCAGTTTTCTCAATTCCATTTTTTGTGTAAGAGTTTTTCTGTTTTTCCCAGGCCCAATATAAAACTCTTTCCGAGTTATCAATTTCTTGGTATATTAGATGTCTGTTTTTACAGGTAGTACACTTTCTTTGTAGACATTCCAAGTTATAAATGTCGCAACTATATTTTTGGCTGCCAATATCTTTGACAAGGTTTTCTCTGAAATGTGGTGCTAGAACCTGGTTGATAATCTGAGTGCACTTCGTCCTATGATTTTTTATGTCAGCACATTTTGAATCTGCGAACACATCTTTGCACAATTCTGACAGATGGTCTATTTGAGAAATTGCACTGTGTTCCGTTATATATAAGGCAAGCTTACCCTCGGCTTTTTGGGTACACTTGTTCACTTTAGGAGCTGGAGTAAAACATATTTGCTGATTTTTTGATATCGCTTCACATTTTTGTTTGTGTTTTTTTGTATCGGCGTGTTTCTTTAAATCATTTAATTTTGCGAATATTTCACTGTGACAAAACGAGCAAAAGGCTTTAGTGGGATCAGTCATAACAGGTTTTATCCACATTTTAAACTCGTCTTGTTGTTCCCATTCTGGTCTATACCTTTGAGCATAAGACTTCTTTTTTAAAGGAACTTCCATTTCCACAATTATTAGATTTTGTTAAAAATTACGACTATATGGAACAAAGACACTATTCACACCTTGACAAAACAGGTTTGTTCTGCGAAAACGTAACATAGAAACTGGTTATTCCGTCCTTTCTCTGAACGGCGGTGATGAATGAATGAAATGAAAAAGAAAGAAACAGTGTTAATTTTCTTTATAATTTTGAGATCAACGTGAATGGTTTGACAAAAATTAAATACAAGAAAACATAATGAACGCCTAAGTAATGCTGATAGTAATAATAATTAAACATTCTGTAACAAACACACAGCGCCATCTATTATTACTTATCCAAAGTACTATGATGAGCGGATCAATAACATAGAAGACAGCAAGTCTTATAGACAAGTGACGCCATCTACAATCTTCGTGTGTAACAATCTGAACCAACGCAACTCCAGGAGTTATCTGCACTACATCGACAGAGGACTACACGACGATGTTATACACACATGCAAACCGAACCGCTTTATAAGCAGAGCTGTCTTCGAACAAATTGTCATTCACTAGCTAGAGGTTCTGAGCGCGGCAGCCCCGCAGCCAGCTCTGATCCTAAGTAAGCCTAGTTCCTGCTTCGATAGCCTAGCAGTCTTCAGGAACTAGACAGCTAGGGGAGGTCTGATTGGAGATAGTCACGCAGTCCCTTTCATCCCTCCACTTAGGGTTGCCACCTGATATATTATAAATATTGTAACTATTGTAAAATTATCATAAGCAAGTTGCCAATAAAATATCAACAAGTCAATGGGGCTTTAATTTCACTAACAGAAACCCTACATTGGCGCCCAACGAAATAATCTACGGATACCCACATAACTGGACGACCAACCCTACATTGGCGCCCAACGAAATAATCTACGGATACCCACATAACTGGACGACCAACCCTACATTGGCGCCCAACGAAATAATCTACGGATACCCACATAACTGGACGACCAACCCTACATTGACGCCCAACGAAATAATCTACGGATACCCACATAACTGGACGACCAACCCTACATTGGCGCCCAACGAAATAATCTACGGATACCCACATAATTGGACGGCCAACCCTACATTGGCGTTCAACAAATAATCTACGGATACCCTTCATTAGCCGCATATTTTGCTCGGCCTACCTGCAAAATAACCAAATGCGTATCATTTAAAAATGGCAATCACAATGACACAAGAGCAGTTCACTGAACTGGTGAATACAATAACAACAACTCGAAGCACCATGTCGGGAAAAAACTTTGCTAATTGTACCAGAAGATATGAAGGTGAAAGAGATTTTAATAAGGTCGAAGAGTTTATAAACAGCATCACAGTGTACAAAAAAAAGTGGAACACATCTCTGACGAAGATGCATTAGAAGGTTTGCCGTTATTGTTAGGCGGCATGGCAGCAACATGGTGGCATGGCGTGAAAGCTGACGTTAAGAAGTGGAACAACGCGTTGGATGCAATACGTTCAGCGTTTGCCGCAAAGAAGCAGGCTCATGACATTTATTTAGAATTGTTCGGCAAGAAACAGACTAATGAATCAATAGATGAGTTTGTTTGTAACAAACGTGCGCTACTATCGCAATTACCGCCGAAACGCAACCGAGAGGAGGAACACTTAGACTTTGTTTACGCACTGCTGAAAATAAATATCAAAAAAGCAATCGCCAGAAGCGAGTTAAAATCATTTGCAGACTTGCTGGAGAAAGTACGACATCTAGAAAATATCGAGAGGGAATCACAGGCAAACACTTCCACGTCTACAGAACAAGTTGAAAAAAAAATATTAAAACGCTGCGCATTCTGTGCGAGGAAAGGCCACACGACTGAAGACTGTCGGAAGCGCTTAGCAGAGGCCAAAAAGCAACCTGCAGCAGCAACCACAGACAAGGAACCTCAAAAGGTATCTTGTTATGGGTGTGGTGAACCACGAGTCTTCAGAAGCAGCTGCAAGAAGTGCCAAAATAAAGAAACCCCACCAAAACCAGTAGCTTTCTATACAGTAGACACAACAGAAATAAAACAGGACCATGTAAAAATTCCTACTATTGAGGTCACCTGGGAAAATCAGCAAGGATATGCCTACATCGACACTGCTGCAAGAACAAGTGTGGCAAGTATACAGTTGTACAAATTACTCATTAGAAAAGGTGCCACATTCAATGAGAAAACAGCGGACACTAAACTAGCCGATGGAACTGTGAAAACCCGGAGACTACTCACTACAAGCATAGATATCACTGTTGGTAAACGTTCCCTACCAATAACGTTCACAGTGATACCCGACGCCACTGATAACCACACACTGCTTGGCATAGACTTCTTGGAAGCAGCGGGAATAGTGCTGGACTTGGCACAACGAGTTTGGTACTTCGCAGATAAACCTCGGGACCCACACGCTTTTCTACAATTGAAGAATGAAAAAATTCCTTTAAAGGCAGCTGAATGCTTGACATTTAACTCAGGTCAGTCATCACCAGAATCTCTATCAAGCTTTATGCAGTGGGCCAGAGAACTACAAATGATATCCCCACTACCAGAATCACCACAAGCGTTGATCAACAATGGAGATAGTCCACCGCCAACAAAAATTACAAAATGGTCACTTCAAAAGCTGGACACACCGCGACGTCCTGTCCGCCCTCGTGAACCAGCTGATGAGGCATCTCAAAAAGATCCCCGTATTGATTATGTTACAATAAATCAAATGTCATTCTATTCCTTTGATATTTTTTTACACTCAGGTGAAGGGAAAATATTATCAGAAGTTGAAAGGTCACACTTCAACCAATTGCTAACTACCTATAGCGATGTATTTGATAAAAACACAAAACCAACACCATATATCTTGCATAGAATAGACACAGGTAATCACCTACCCATAGCTCAAAAGCCATACCGATTATCGCCACACAGACAACAACAACTGAGACAAAAACTAGATGAAATGCTAAGCAATGATATAATAGAGGAATGCGATTCACCCTGGGCAGCTCCTGTTATCATGGTCCCTAAAGGTACAGACGATATTAGTTTGTATCGACTATCGGCGACTCAACGAAATAACAAAACCAGATAGATATCCATTACCAAGGATTGACGATCTACTACATCAAGCTAAAGCAATGCCATACATGTTTACCATTGATCTTCAATCAGGCTATTGGCAAATATTGGTACATCCCGAAGACCAAGACAAAACTAGCTTTGTCTCATTGTTTGGAACGTTCCGTTTTAAACGCATGCCGTTTGGGTTACGGAACGCGCCCGCCACGTTCCAGAGATTAATAGATAAATTCATTCAAAGTTTGGGAACGAAAACAAAGTGGGTGTTGTCATATTTAGACGATTTAATCGTAAGATCGGTCACTTTGACACAACACATTGATGATTTGAAGGAAATATTTGAAAAACTCAGAGAGTTTAACCTAAAAGCTAACAGGAAGAAGTGTAAATTCATTTGTTCAGAGATAAAGTATTTGGGACATCTAATAGTTCCAGAAGGAATCAAAACAGACCCGGAAAAGATTTCGGCTATATCAAACTTATCAAAACCAAGAAATATAAAACAATTGATAACATTTCTACAAACTGCTTCGTGGTACCGAAGATTTATAAACAACTTTGCAGACATAGCCCGACCGCTAACAAACTTAACTAAAAAGAAAACAAGTTGGCAGTGGAGTAATGAACAACAAGAAGCATTCGAAAAACTTAAATTGCGTTAACTACAACCCCAGTACTTAAACAAGCTGAATGTGATACTCGATTTACAATCAAAACCGATGCAAGTCAATATGCAATTGGAGCGGCTTTAGTACAGGGGGAGGGCGAAAACGAACACCCAGTTGAATATGCAAGCAGACTTCTTACACCAGCAGAATGCAATTATACTGTAACTGAAAAAGAAGCCTTGGCAATTGTTTGGGCTGTCTCAAGATTTCGAGGTTACATTGAAGGGACACAAATCATTACAATCACTGACCACCAACCACTAAAATGGTTAATGCATCTGAAAACACCAACAGGGCGCCTGGCCCGTTGGGCACTGCAACTACAGCCCTATAACTTCAACATACAATATACTCCAGGGCGTACTAATGTAGTAGCAGATACTTTGTCAAGACCACCATGCACACATGACAATGAAGCATGTAATTTATGCTATGTAGAAATTGAATTACCAAAATTCAATGAAAAGCAGATACGTGAAGAACAACTAAAAGATGATGAGCTCAAGATAATAATAAATGAACTTGAAGAGGAAAATCAAACAGAAAATTATAAAGAATGGTCTAAAAAAGGTTACATACTTCATCAAAATGTTTTATATCGGTTTACACCAGAACAAGAAGACGATAATACAAAATTATTAATACCTATACAAGAAAGACCTAATATATTGAAAGCATATCATGATGATCCTACAGCTGGTCATTTAGGAGTAGAGCGTACAGTTCAACGTATCACTGATAAATTTCACTGGAGAGGATTAAGAAAGGATGTAATTAAGTATGTAAAGACTTGTGTAGAATGTCAGAAATATAAACCATCAAATAAAAAACCAGCAGGTTTATATCAGTCAACGGCAAATAATCACAGGTTCGAAGTTCTATCAATTGATCTGTTTGGTCCCTTACCAAAAGCAACTACTGGAGAAAAATGGATCTTTATTGTTGAAGACACAGCTTCTCGATGGGTTGAACTTTTTGCTATAACAGAAGCAACGGCAGAAACCTGTGCACTCACTCTTCTACATGAAATATTTCTGCGTTATGGTCTACCAAGGAAAATTATAAGTGATAATGGAGTACAATTTATATCAGCAATAATGCAAAAACTAACTTATTGTTTAGAAATACAACACATTCTCACTCCTGTATATCATCTAGAACCTAATATTGTGGAAAGGAAAAATAGAGACATGAAAACTCAAATTGCAATTATGGTAAAGAATCAACACCAGAAATGGCCAAATACACTGCCTGCAATCAGATTTGCAATGAACTCAGCTGTATGTCAAACAACAGGATATTCACCGTCCTACTTAACTTTTGGACGTGAATTAAGAACTCCCTATGATCTTACACATGACTTCAGCACAGTTTTAACAAAATAAAAACTTATATCACAAATTACACCAACTTTGAAGCAGTTAGCTGAAGATTTATTAATTGCAAAGGAAAACATAGAAACAATGCAACACAATAATAGGCAACGTGCAAATCAAGGAAGAAGACCAGATCCATGCTATAAAATAGGAGATTTAGTATTGGTTGAGACACATCCAATTAGTAATAGTGAAAAACAGTTCACAGCAAAATTTGCTCCACGCAGAGATGGACCATAATGTAGTAATAAAGAAACATGGAGCATCAACATATGAGGTAGCAAACCCAAAGTTACCAGAACAATCTATGGGAAAATATCATACTTCAGCAATATGTAAATTTGAACAAAGAGATGAGAAAGTACCCAAACCTTTAAATCCCATAAGAAAAAGAGGGAGACCAAGGAAGATGGATACTGATCCTGGTACTCTGTCGGGACGACTATAGAGTACCAGAGGGGGAGAATGTAACAAACACACAGCGCCATCTATTATTACTTATCCAAAGTACTATGATGAGCGGATCAATAACATAGAAGACAGCAAGTCTTACAGACAAGTGACGCCATCTACAATCTTCGTGTGTAACAATCTGAACCAACGCAACTCCAGGAGTTATCTGCACTACATCGACAGAGGACTACACGACGATGTTATACACACATGCAAACCGAACCGCTTTATAAGCAGAGCTGTCTTCGAACAAATTATCATCCTCCCCGATAGATTCCTCTTCCCCTCCCTTGATCGGATCCACAGAGCCAGCTGGTGGCGTAGCTGAGCCAGTAGTTTTACCCCTTAATAATAATGAACCCATTTTGATCCAGCCTGTCCCCAACTTGCTGTCCTTCCCCAGCGACGCCCTAAGCCGAGGTCCGTACCCCACAGGGGGTACCCTTAGGTGATGGTCGCTTAGTTTATAATTAATATTATGCCCCTGGCTGGAGGCTTTGAGTTAGCTCGAAGGCACCACAGGATTGACCGGTTAAGCAGTCACGGCCTCTCAAGGCCAACTGCGAGATGCCATACACAAAAAAAAAAAAACAAATTGTCATTCACTACTAGCTAGAGGTTCTGAGCGCGGCAGCCACGCAGCCAGTTCTGATCCTAAGTAAGCCTAGTTCCTGCTTCGATAGCCTAGCAGTCTTCAGGAACTAGACAGCTAGGGGAGGTCTGATTGGAGATAGTCACGCAGTCCCTTTCATCCCTCCACTTAGGGTTGCCACCTGATATATTATAAATATTGTAACTATTGTAAAATTATCATAAGCAAGTTGCCAATAAAATATCAACAAGTCAATGGGGCTTTAATTTCACTAACAACAACCCTACAATTCTTATTTAATTATTATTATCTCGTGAGATTAACATAAAAAAAAAAAAAAAAAAAAAAAAAAAAAATTATTTTACAATTAAAGTTATAGTTATATTCATTGAACAACCATTGTACATTTTGTGCCTCCCAAGCCTCTCTCTAATAGTCATAGTTTAAGAAATTTGTAATATACCTAATTAAGAATAATAGTAAAACATTATTTCACTAATCATTGTTTTCATTTATTTAGGATCACCATCACTAATGAGGAGTAAAAAAATTAACAACTAAGTAATATAAAACTAAGCGAAACGCACTGTATAACAGTTTAGATGTTTATTAAAAACGTTTTTTGCAATTTGCAGGCCAGTGCTAGGTTGTATGTTGATGAAAATTTGATTCGCGGCTGTAAGACGTATGTAGTTACAGAATATTAATGATCAAAAATCAAAATCATCAATACAACCCTCCAAGTTCAACTGTCAAGAATAACTTTTTCATGAAATACTTGACAGTTACATGAACATGGAGGGTTGTATTGATGATTTTGATCATTATATGCATGGCATTATATGCATCTATAATGCATGGGAAGATAAATGCGATGCCTTGGGCATTTTTTGTGATTTGTCCAAGGCGTTCGAGTGCGTTCTTCATGAAACGCTAATCAGGAAACTCCGCCACTACGGAATCCGGAACACCGCTCTGGATCTTCTTACTTCATACTTGAATAATAGGGTTCAGAGCGTTGACGTTAATGGTAAAAGATCTCCCGGATCTATAGTAACAATGGGAGTCCCACAGGGCTCAATTCTTGGTCCTTTTTTGTTTCTTATCTATATTAATGACTTGCCTTACCTCATAAAGGATAATCATGATATAGTGTTGTTTGCGGACGATACTTCACTTTTGTTTAAACTTAAACGTCAGCAGCTGGTTACTGACGATGTAAATAGCGCGATCTCAAAAGTAGTTCACTGGTTCAATGTTAATAATTTACTACTTAATGAAAAAAAAAACCAAATGCATTAAGTCTGAAATGTCTCTACTTAGCGATGTAAAGGAAATCTATGATTGCAGTGATTTACCTGCCTACATTAGTAAGCTACCAAAAAACACGAATAATGTTAATGTAGTGCATGTTAATATACGATCTTTGATAAAAAATCACGCTAATCTTATAAATTGTTTAATCTCTGTAAAATCACGAATAGATGTTGTAGTCCTCACGGAGGTGGGAATTTCGGAACAAATTGTACCTATGTATCAATTGGATGGATATACACTGTACAGTATCCTACGTAAGAGTAGGAAAGGTGGTGGTATTATTATCTATGTAAATAATAAGCATAAATTTCAACCGAAAAATATACAAACGAGACATTGTGAATGTATACTAGGTAGATTAACAACGCAGCAAAATAATAATATCTATATCTGTGCAGTGTATAGACCACCTAAAGAAAGCAAACATTTGTTTATTAATGAATTGTCCAGTTTGATTAATGTTGACTATGTAAAAACAAGTGATCTTATTCTATTAGGAGATATGAATTTAGACCTTAAAACTACCAATAATGTAAACAGTTATTATTTGAGTAAACTAGCTGAGTGCGGGCTTGAATGTGCGATCTCAGACTTCACGCGAGTTGAAACCAAAGGTCACATAGTCACCAAAACATGCATAGATCACATTTTCGTGCGATCGCGCCTTCATGACCTATATTCGGCCGCTCTGGGGACTGTCTTAGCGGACCATCGTATGACAATTACCACGCTTGCATCCATGCCTAAATTAAGAGAACCGAAGTTCATTGAGTCGATTGATAATAATAAATTAAAAACACTCTTAGCTAGCACCGAATGGGAAAAAATAGATGAATTAGATAGCGCACACGATATATATATAATTACATTAAAGATAATTTTGTAAAGTGCTACAATGAATGCAAATATGTTAAAAAGATTAATAACTCTAGCAAAAGAAATTGTGAAAAATGGATTAACAATAAAATAAAAACAAGTTGTGCCAATAAAGACAAACTGTATATCAAATGGAAAAACGATCCTAACAATAAAACTCTTAAGTTAGAATATAATATAACTAGAAATAAAGTAAACAAAATTATAATAAACACGAGAAATAATTATTTCAGAAAAGAAATAGCAGAGAACAAAAATAATCCCAAAAAATTGTGGGAAATATTAAATAAACTTACGGGAAAAATAGTCAAGTCAGTAGATGAGGTAATAACGAGCGCTTTCTTAAATAATTCAAATAATGAAATGATTATCGCTAATGACTTCGCAATGGAATTTGAGACGAGTGTGTCTAATATTGTGCCCGGGTGTGACACACCCTTGCTGGATGAATCTGAATACATGAGATCACAAGATAAATCTATTTTATACAAAAAAGCTACACCTAATAAAATTATTAAAATCATAAACAAATTAAACACTAAAAAATCTGCTGGATTTGACACTATAAGAGTGATAGACATTAAAATGATAGGGAATAAAATTGTGAATGCAATAGTGAAACTAATAAATGCGAGTATTCATCAAGGTAATTATCCGTCTGATTTAAAAACCGGTATAGTTAGACCTATTCATAAAAAAGGAAAATTCAATGACTTAGCGAATTACAGACCTATAACAATTTTACCAGTAATTAATAAAATAATTGAAAAATATATCTGTGACCAAATACACTCGTTTTATCGGAACAATGACATCATTTCCAAAGCTCAATATGGCTTCCAAAGTAAAAAATCCACAGCTCAGTTACTATCCAATTTTACCGATGAAGTTAACTACCACCTAGGCGAGAAGAAGCATGTGGTGCTATTGTTTATTGACTTCAGCAAGGCGTTTGACACACTCGGCCACAATATGCTTTTAAAAACTCTAGAAAATTCCGGCATAAGTGGAAAACTACTAGAATGGTGCGCAGAATATCTTCGTAGTCGAAGTTATCATGTCAAAGTCGGCCAGAGCCTAAGCAGATCTGTCTACGTTACACGAGGCACAGCCCAAGGGTCAGTAACGGGTCCACTCCATTATCTGGCCTACGTAAATGATTTAGAAAATGTTATAAAACACTGTTCCCTCTACCAATATGCTGATGACACTTGTATACTCTCTGCTAACAAGGATCTTAATCTGGCTGTGGAATGTTTGCAAGCAGATTTTACTTGTATGACCAAGTGGGCCCATGATATGGGACTTGTTATGAATCCGCATAAAACAAAATTAATACATGTACATTCAAGCCACATAAACACCTCTCATTCCTTTCAAATCATAGCTCACACCCACGATTGTCTGCATAAAAATGTAACAGATTGCCAATGTTCGCCTATAGAACAAGTTCCATATCATACCTACTTGGGACTTATAATTGATAATCGCTTCAACTGGAGTTATCAGGTGGAATCTGTATGCGGTAAGTTACGTGGAATACTCACTAAATTTTCCATTATAAAGAGGAACATACCTTACAATACCCTACTACAAATGTACAAAGCTCTTGCTGAGTCTATAATCTCCTATGGACTCACCAGCTATGGACGCACTTTTAAAACATACCTCGATAAGATTCATAATCTGCAAACGCGTCTGCTGAAACTGGTAGTACCAAAGTATGTAAGAAATAAATACCGCGACAATTATACAGGTCTATTTAAACATTGCAAAGTATTACCAGTTCTAGCTCGCGCGGAGTACCTGTTCCTCATAGAACATTTTGATAACACTGAGATCCAGATTCCAGTGACATATGATGTGAATACCCGTCAGTCAAAATTAAAATCACTTAAAGTGCCACGTAAAAATAATTTCTATGGTAGGCGCACTGCATCTTTTACAATACCCGTCTTACTAAACCAAATACCTAAAGAAATTCGCGACTCAATGAACAGTAAAACGGTTAAGCATAAGCTCAAAGAATATTACACCTCGATTTTACCTTAACTCCGTAATGTAAATCAGTAGCGCGTTGAGTAATTCCAGATCATGGCATGCTAAGACAGACCCCAGAGGTCTAATAGTGTGCCTTTTATATCTATAAGTATAAATGTGTTTTTAAGTAAATAAAAAAAAAAAAAAAAAAAAAGTATACGCTGCCTCACGTTAGACAGGTGTTAACTAATGTATTGATAAAGGGCAGAGAATTGAATCCTGAAGATAGCACAGTATTCTTGGGCTTAACTTTGGATGCTAAGCTTCAGTGGGGCCCACACATAGATAAAGTATTAAAAAAGCTTAGCTCCGCAGCATACGCTGTTAGAAAAATTCGTAATTTAACTGACATAGAGACAGCCCGTCTAGTGTACTTTAGCTATTTTCATAGTGTAATGTCGTATGGTATTCTGTTGTGGGGAAATGCCGCCGACATTCAGACTATCTTTGTTTTGCAGAAAAGAGCTGTTCGATCAATTTATAAATTAAGCCCGAGACACACTCTCAGAGAGAAATTTAAGTTGATTAATGTAATGACTGTGCCTTCACAGTATATTTTTGAAAATCTTTTATATGCCCATAAAAATATAAACTTGTTTAAAAAATACAGTGATATCCATAATATAAATACTAGGAACAAACACAACTTCGTTGTACCTACAACAAGGCTCAAGAAAATAGGTGGCTCGTTCAGATGTCAATGTATACGCTTTTATAATAAACTTCCAAGCCACGTTCAAGATCTAAGCCTTAATAAATTCAAATCATTCATTAAACGTAAGTTGTGCCAGAAAGGCTTTTATACCGTTAAGGATTATATTGAGGACAAAAAGGCTTGGGATTGAGTTGTTCCAATTTTCTGCATACTGAATGTTTTTTTTATTTCTGTTACATACACTGATAAATTGATAATTATTATAACAGAACGACTTGAATACTTACCTTGAGAAGTACAATTTATTATTTTAATTATTATGAATGTGAGGACTATGTGGGTCATTGTTTCAGTTTTAATCATGATCTGGCAGTTTAAGTAGTGCATGCGGCCTACCCAAATGTCCTTTCTTTGGTATTGTTCGTCGAATCGTTGAGCTCCTAAAGTTCTGAGTTGAGCTGCACGGTTACTGACAAATGCGTGCACTGACTGGACAGGTCCTCTTAATCTGCGTGGTTCTTTCCTCAGAAGACCATTTCAGATACTAATCTACATGGTCCTCAAAGATTATGTTCGAACATTTATACACATTGACATTGATGAATTTTATACATAGATTTAAATTATTGTGAATGTGAAGATTATGTGGATTATTACTTTTTTTATTTTATTTCTTAGTTAGTTTCACGATCTGGCAGCTTGAGTAATATATGCGGCCTACCCAAATGTCCTTTCTTTGGTATTGTTCGTCGAATCGTTGTGCTCCTTAAGTTCTCAGTTGAGCGGCAAGATTACTGACAAATGCGTGCACTGACTGGACAGGTCCGCCCAATCTGTATGGTTTTTCCTCAAAAGACCGTTTCAGACACCAATCTACATGGTCTTCACATGATCTGACCAAGATTATGTCTGAACTTTAAAAGAGACTGTGACCTCTGAGTTTGTTTCGGCCTTTCTTCTCAGAGTAGTCAGATAGGAAACGCCGACCTCATCTAGTTTTTAAAATATGATTGACGTGTAAAAGTGTTTGTAACAAACCTACTTACAGAAATAAAATCATTTATCATTTATTGTAATTCTGTAACTACATACGTCTTACAACCGCGAATCAAAGGAGATGTTCCATAAATGTATGGAGCCTGGGCCAGCACTATGTACACTATATGTAAATATCGCTATGTATTACAGTTACCGTTTTTTATTGTTAATTTTCTTTAATTTCACTTCGTTTCAAAGTATACTCAAATTATTACATTATTATAACACAACATAAAATTAAACATGGTGGATCAGATTAGCAGCATGCGAAAAATGTCATTTTGACAATGACATTTGATTGATGTGTATTAGCTGCCATAAAACAAAACAATACGAATTTCGCAAATCTTGGGTTGGGTTTCGGTTTCGATAAAATAAGACTACAGGGTATTCTACTCGACTACGGCAGCACAATATTTTCTATCACCTATTCGAGAAGTTAGAGATTGGTTATATCGGTGTCAAGAGGAGCAAGAAACGTAACGAAGGCTTGAACGTTTTGTTTATTAACAGTCCTACTGCTTAATTCTGTAGTGCCTATCAATATACCCTGGTCCCTGGACTTCGATAATTAATAGGAGAGGAGTGAGCTGTGCTTTAAACTGTCAAACGTCATGTCAAACCAACTGTCATGGCTGCCCTAAAATTTAGGTTATCTTATTAAAAAACTTGTTAAATTATCATTTTCGAACCACTGTACCCTACTTCAAATATTTTTTTTTTGTATTTTTATGAAATTCCCCTATTTTTTTCCTATTTATCTATGTAGTGTACATAGTGGTGGCCCAAAATCAAACATCTCCTTTTCATCAACATACAACCTAGCACTGACCTGCAAATTGCAAAAACATAAGAATATTTGAATTTCGCGTGCTACCCTGGAGCATCCACCTTAATGATAAAGGCTCTTAAATAATGAACATCATCGTCATGGAAAGACTGCGGTATAATCAGTGATACAATAAGTGGTTCAAATTGGTGGGTATACAGACAACCAAATTCAAGTACCTAAGTATTTCTGAACAACTCATGAAAGGTAAAGTAGTTATTATTTCTTATAACTAAAATATTTTCAACGGTGGTATCATTAAGATTATATCGCAGTCTTTCCATGACGAATCTTAATGATGAAAATAATCTTTCCACGCTATCTTGTGTAGCAGGAACTGCTAGAGCTACTTTAGATAAAGCATATAATTTAGGACGGGTTAATTTTTGGCCTTCCCAATATTCCAGAATATTTATTGAAGATGGAATACGAGGTTCCATAATAAACTCTCGTAAAATACTTTCAATATCTCCATTTTCATTCTGTTGAAACAGTCTTTGTTTAACAATACCAGTATTTGTCAACATAGCTTCAAACTCATCACATTCTTTCTCCACCTCCTGATCCTCTTGTATTTGACTTGTAGATGCATTTCTATTGGTCTCATCGATTTCACTTACACATACGCTTTCTATGTGTTTCCACAAATCCTTTAGCTGCGTCGATTTCGGCCGAAGAAAGCACGACATTTACACGCCCATCCAAATACATAGCCATAAGAAATGATTTTTCATTTAATAAACTTTGTTGCCTTTCTTTCATGGTAATTGATAAATGGGTAGCCAAAGGTGTTAGAATTTTTTCGATTTCTAGAGTACATTTCATCCATACGCAATAAAAATCTGTGAATGTAAGTTGTTCTTGCTGTAAGCGCTTGACGAGGATTCGAGCTGGGAACAAAGACTTGACAATATCTTGAATTGATTCCCAAGTTACTTCACTTAAGTATAGAATGTTGTTAGGATCAGTAGAACAACAATATTTTAAATTAAGAGGGGATTCCAGCATATCAATGGTTGAGTGCCAACGGGTGCTGCAGTCTAACACCCGTATTTATAAAGAAGTAATTACTTGTTGCTAAGTAATTTCTTGATTAAGTAATTACTTAGGGTTAGAATTCTTAATTCCAAATTCTCATTCTATAGTTGAGTAACACCCGTTACTTACTTGAGCAATTGCCCAAGTAACACTCGAAGTTTGGTGGTTGTTTCTGTGTGGCAACACTTCGTGACTGCGTTTAGTTTCGTGAAAAGGCAAACGTAAGGTCTAGATAACTTTTAAAATCCTGCAATAATATAATTGATATTACTTTATTTTAGATTTATAATAGTAACAGCGTCATATACAGTAGTTTAAATAGTAAAAAGTACATTATTTTCATTTAATTTTGTCGGTACAAAAAAAAGAATGCTTGGAGAAACAAAACGTTTGATATGTTAGAACCCTACTAAATTTAAATGTTTACCCTTAACACATGGATTTTAAGCCGACACATGATTTTTTTACTTAGAAAGATTATACATTCATTTCTGTCAATTGTCAAACCCGAAGGTACCGTAAACTAATTCTGAAATCGAATCAAAACAGTTTTGTCGGCGAGTTGAGTTTTTATTTGAATCTCTTTATTTAAATCAAGTAAATAATTTATAAGGGTCATAATCAAAATCGAAGTTTGGTTATTGGTGAAAATAAAAGTCGTCAGATTGCGTGCAAAATCAACATTTAATTGCAAAATATTCAAAATAATATAATCACATGTCTGAAAAAGATCGACTTTAATTACTTTTGTAAATATTGCCACTATTTACTTTTTATAGGCCACAGAAAATATCAAGCTGACCACAGAAATGATTGAAAAGAACTTTTAAAACAATAGTGTAGGTATTAAAGAAAAACAAATAACTTGTAATGATTAAATGTCTCCGGCGTAATCAAATAACCAATTTTTTCTTTAAATCAAATCACAGTAAACTCAAATAAAAAAATAATTGTGAGATTCCACAGGAAATTATTAATTGTCCACAGAAGATACCAAAATAATCAAACATACTTCTTTAATTGACACAACTATTAAAAAATTTCTTCATCAGTATCACTATCCTTAAAAAAATTACTGATCATTCTCTTGGTTCTATGAAGTGGTACAACAAAATCATCAGAATCGTCTGAATAAACATCTTCTATGTGAATTCTCTTTCTTGATACTGTAGAACGTATTTCTATTGAGCCTTCAGATGTGGGAGAATCGCTTAAATTGGTATTGGTAGTAAAGGCATTCGAAGTTCCTATTCTAGATAAAGGTCTAGGGCTTAAAGTAATTGGGATTGATGCACTATGTGGCGAACTGGGTTCTTTTGATGGTGAATGTAACAAATCAGTCTCAATTTGAATTTGTCCAATCTCATAGTGGCTGCATTTGGTATGAGCTGCACAGATTATACAACTTAACCGTCTTGCATGCAGTATATTTGGTTGCTTTTTGGACCAGCAAATTTGGTGAACTTTAAGTGTACCTTTAAAAGGGCGTATGATATTTGATGTTGTAATTTCTTCGATTTCTGCCACATGAGAATCATCTATGCCAATCACTTCAATACCTTTACATTTACTTTTCACGCAAGTTAACAATGAATTAAAATCTGAAATATCTGACCCAGTTGCAACTGACCGGTCACATGTACGTTTAATACAACCTCCCACACCATCGGGAGCTCCTTTACCATGGCCTGCTTCACTGTAATGCCATGTTATAGTTTCAACATTTAAAACTTTGCCAATATAATTAACAATCAAATGAAACATAGTTTTGTTTCTGTATTGCGTAGTGGGTCCGTCGCTTAGTATGTGAAAATCTGTTAAATTTGGCGACAAATCTTTGATTTTTTCTAGAATGGGTTTCAAATGAACACAGATAAGTGTGGGATCATGTCTTAAGTTTTCTGATATTGTACACATTGAGATTGGCTTTACTAAATTGTTTGGCGGTTCAGAATCAGTATAATAGTATACGGAAGTGTGCAAGCTTATCTGCGGTTTTGAACCGCCAAAGTGAGCAGATTGGATTTCAGCAGAATACTTACACATATAGTTTTCAGAGAAATCAATGTGTAAAAGACCCTCAGAGGGTGTTAAATTTTGTTTAATAAAACGAATCGTCTTTGATTGATATGTTGGCACAATGCTGCATAAAAATAGGAATATTAGTAAACAGAAGATTTACCAATACCTGATTTTTTGTATTTATTATTTCTTTGACAGTCTTTTTGCAAGTTTTTTCATGCCCCTTAACAACGATAGTGACAGTTTTTGTGACCCATCTACTATAGGAGATCGAGTCATTCTTATTGAAATTATCTAACTGGATAGTTTTGTTATAACAAATTGGACATTTTCTTTCTAAACAGTTGACACTGAGGACATTATCGCAGCATAAACTTTTAGCAACTTCAATAGCAGTATTTTGAGTAATGATTTTTGAATTTCGTAACGCACGGACAATCAAATCATTGTTAGTGTGAACTGAACACAGACAAGTATCTCTTGATGATACTTTTGGAAAGATAATCCAAAAAGGACGATATCGTCTAAATGTTTGGTAAGACAATTTAAGTCCTGTTTTTCCCATAAAAATGTTGTGTAAATTAAACAAGGTGTCATTAAGGAGACGTATTTGCATTTTTTTCTTATTGCGAGTGATAGTCTCTTTTTTGCCCGCTGTAAGCCTACTATACTCATCTTCTTGTAAAAAATCACGAATTTTAATTGTAATAACTAATTTCTTTGATTGATTGCTACGCGTAACCATATTATTTTTATTTTGGCTATTTTTGTTAGCCCTTATTAGGCGCATTTTGTATTTGTTTAGCTTAGACTCTAGAATGGTTAACCTTTGCTTAAGGTAAAGATTTTCAGATTTTAATTTACGCTTATTGCGAGCAATCACTGCTCTGCCTGATGCAATTCTTGAATGGGTTGAAACAGAGGAAGTCGGTGTGCAAGTATTTGATAATTGTTCTTGCTGCTTTTTATCCTCACGACGTTTTCTTGCTTTATCTCGCCACATCTTTCTTATTTGGCGCTGTTGACGTGGTGTATATTGTTCAATCGTTTTCACTAATCCTTGCTCCTTCTTTTTATGATACCTGTCTCGATCTTTTCTCCTTCTTTCTTCAATAGCTGCGTCATCTAATCTCGCCCGAGCACGACGCATACTTTGTTTTTTTTGTTCTCGGCGTCTTCTCTTTTTTTCTTCCTCTGTCATTTTTTTCCTTGGAGGCATGGTTGCTAAAACAAAATAAGCTACATGCAATTTCTGCGATTAAAATAAAACAAATACACTTGTGTGTACCCATACAAACAAACAAAATACACACAAAACAATAATAGTAAAATCTAGCTTTTTTATTTCATAAGCGCATTAAGCCAATAATATATAATTTAAAAAAAAGCCAAAACGTGAGTAAATTGAGCAATGGTTATTATATAAAAAAATATTAAAAAAAGAGCATAAACACAATAGCATAACTTCTGAGAAATACTATCGCTATCACTATTATTAATATTATCTATTCTGTTGACAGTCGTCCCTTCGGTGGACACAGAAACACAGAAAAGATTTCCACAGAAAGGACTAACTTGTACAAAATTGAATAAAACGTCGCAAACTTATAGGTTAGAAAAGCAACAATGAAAAATTCGTAAAGATGTTCATTTAACTCAATAAAGCAGAGTTTTTCGTATTCATTTAGTACACACTTACCGAAATATTTTATATCAAGGAAAGACACACGATCTTTGACGAAAAACTTGGATATCACAAATTTTAAATTCGTTAAAGCGCACTGTACCATCACATCATCTCAGCAGATTGACAACTGACAACTACATAAGAGTTGCCAGCGTCAAAATAAAAATATCGATTTGTAACTTGTGTAATCGATTCTTGACTGCGGTTATCTTGGGTCCACAGAATGGATACGGATTCTGTAACGAGTTGTTTAATCTGTTTTTACTAAAAAACAAGTGGTAATATTTTTCGAAATTGCAAAAATATGTAAGTTCTGTTACGTTGTATTTTTTGTAGCTACCACTGGTTGGTATTACACAGCTACTTACCTAATAAATAAAAGAGCAATTGCCTGTAAACATACGTAGTAAATTGTGTTGTTTCCAAGTAACATATTTCATTGTAATTTGTGCAACTGTCTTTGACTTGCAATTGATAGAAGGATTCATTCCTTCAACTGTATTTCGTCACAGAACTCTTTAGTAACACTTTCACGATAAAACACTTTTCAAAACCTTATTAAATAGGTTTACTTATTAAATTAGATCAAAAATAGTAATAGCGTTCTGAATGTTTACATTCCAAATGTCATTCGGTTGAACGTCAGTTTTGACAGTTAGAGGCGACACCTAGTGGTCGCCGATTCACAGTTGTAGTTTTAATCGATATGAGTAACATTTGATTGGTAACCATCGAAATAATATTGTAAAGTCCAATCCTTAATAATTTTCAGCTTTTGGTAAAAGTTCATAATAAACTAATTAACCGGATAACGGAAATTAAATAATTTTTTCAATATAGACTTTTCTCTAGAAAGTTCTGTCCCAAAATCCATAATTAATCTGTGGATTGACTGGGATCCAGTGTGGTAAGCTGTGTTTTTTATTTTGCTGAGATAATTAGCAATCCTGGGAAAATTAGCCAACAGGATAATTTTTAGTATTAGAAATTACGTTAATAATTTGTTATTTGGTCTGAGTCTTGGAAGTTCGGATTGTTTCAGCGTTTAAACGTCATGTTGGACAGTTGTCGGTGATTTTCAAGAAGTTTGTGTCTTAAGTTCAATATTTAACGTCCGTGATCTTAGATGAATTTTACCCGAGTCAAGGGAGATTTTATGAATGTTCCGTCCAATATCGGTTGTGATCTATGACTGAATGATTGATGGGAGATGGCGTCTAATTGCCGGTGATGTGAACACGCTTGAGGTTAATACAAACCTTATTCCATGTTTTAAAAGGTGAGGAGTTTGGTCTATTAGAGTCTGTGAGTGGTCTTCCCTTGTTGTTAAAACAATACTGACGTGATCTATGGATATTTATTACAGGATTCCAAATTGCGCAGAGCCGCATTGATATCTAGCCAGTCGAGAGTCTTGCAGTCAAGTGATTCCCTCCTTCATCAACCGTGAGTATTGGAACCGCTGACTATTTACCATAGATAGGCCATGGAAAATTCCTCAGTGTTGACCTCGGTATTAAAGTATAGTTCAAGGGAACCCAATGAGCCTTTGTTACGGAGTTGGTAGACGCCACGTGGGTTATCCTCATTCTTATTTTTCCACCACGCCATGATAACCGGCTAATGTTTTAGCCTCCTAGATTTCCAAGCTCGGTCCCTTCTCTAAAACGTCAAGAAAAGTAATTTAGTTTCCCCTTGTATTATGAGGTCTCCGTATTGTCGATTCCAGGAGAGGCACCTCGCGAGATTCGTCTCGCCGCCAGGATCTAGAGGAGTGTCTGGAGCCTGGACGCGAGACCCATTCCTCGAGTCGACCAGAAGCCTCGAGCGGAAGCGACTGTGCGGCTGGCAGAGTCCGTCTAGCGATAGCGCAGGCGGGACGGTTTTTTTTTTGATATATATCATTTTAATTTATAAACGGTTCCGGTCAGAACCGGTTTATTACCAGACAGGTTTCCCTAGTAGGAAGCCAGTGTTCAATATCTAATATAAGACCCCGGGTTCGACACCTGCCTACCGGCTTATCTGGAAGTCAATTCAACATCTTCGTCGGCTCCGGGATCTGGGACTTATAGTCCCTGGCGCCCATTCATTTACTAATTCAACTACACATCATAACTGGAAGATTCTAGTATAAGTTTTTAATTAAAACAAAAATAGGAACAGTACTGGGTTTATCTCCAACCCCCCACGACCATAGTTCTATTACCGAACCTTAAGCTGGCTGGCATATTGGGTGACATTTATTGTCACCCACCTAATGTAATTAGGGTTTTATTTTATTTTTATAAATATACTTTGTTTCCAACAGTTTGTAGTTTCCTTACCTTCTAATACCTCACCACCTTGCATCTGGGCTTGGGTTCCATTACCTCTAGAGGGACAAAAGCGCAAATGTAACAGTTCAAAACATTAGTGATTGATTATTAACAGTCTGACAATGATAAAAGTAAACATTTATTTTTGACACGCATGCAAAGTTACGAACTCCCATTAGTAACAGGTCCACTGAAGGGGACTTTCACCTACTATAGGCTTAAAAAAACGACATTTAAAAATAAAATGAATAATCTACATCACGCACATGTTACTTTAGAATGAAAATCTTGTCTATGATCCGATTAATTATTTATTATGTCTCATTAACATGAAAAAAATAAGTGATAACACTTTTTCCGCCGTATTTGATTATGACCCATAAATATGACTGAAGTGGACAGGAAAAAACCGTTCTCGAGTTTGGAAAAAGATTTATTTTTAAATATCATACAAAAATATGATACTATCCTAACCTGCAAACAAACAAACGCTACGAGTGCTCTAAAAAAGAAGCAGTCATGGGATAAAATAGCAGCGGAATTTTATGAATCCTCTATTGTTACTGAAAAGGTAAATATAATGTGTTTTGTATACTTTTATTATTTATAGATATGTAGTTTCACTTGTGTGCCATGGTCTTTTCCTGTGTCGTTTTAGTACTATGCAGTTATTTATTTAATATCCATACGTTTCATTGTTTCAGGCATCTACGAAACAATTAATTAAGCTATGGTATAACATGAAGGCAAAAGCAAGGGAATCTAAAACAATAGAAAATATTCGCCACTTAACAGGAGGTGGGCCATCTGTTATGGATATGGATTCTATCGATACCAAAGTCATGGATATAGATAAAAATATCCTTACTAACATTGCTGTGGATATTGATAGTGATATTGATGGTAAGAGATTATCCATTATAAATAACTAGCTGTGCCCAGCATGTATAACAATGCCTTTTTATTATTAGTCAGAAAACTTTGCAGGCGTGCCCAAAGTTTTGTTTTCAATTGGTTTCTATGTCCTTCAGCATAAATAACTGCAAACTAATGCCTAGTAATAGTATGTATGTGTGGGTATGTTTTTTATTCCTTCAAATTCAAACAGCTGAATAGACTTCGATGAAATTTGGTACCAGGATAGGTAATAACCTGGATTAACATGTAGGTTACTTTGGATCCCGGAAAAGTGCAGTATAGCACAAGCGAAAGCTAGTAGTAGTACATGTATTTATCATTATATTTTGTGTGATTTTTTCTGTTTTTCAGGGAGCATAGTCATATTAGGCGATAATAATAATGAAGCTTGGGGTAAAATACCAGAAGCAACAATGCAAGTTACTCAAGAAGAAAAGGTAATTGACTTCAAAACTCCTATCAAAAGGAGTTACGAAAATTTGAGAACTAATAAAATAGATATTATTAAGTGTAAAATATTAGAAGAAGAATTAGAATTAAAAAAAACAATGCACAAGGAAGATCTCAAGATTAAAATTTTAGAGAGAGAACACAAAGAAAATTTGTTTAAAATTGAATTGCAAATAAAACTGAAAGAATTAGAAAAGTATGAGAAAGAATAAATGTTATGTTCATTGGTTTTTTTCTGTGTAAATAAATAAAATATAATGTAAGTGAAAATATTGGTTTTATTTTATAATTAATTTAAAACATGTAATAGCGTGAAATAATATTTGCTCGAAGTACCAATCCATCACTGGTACCTGTTGTGCTTGTCGTTGCTGTGTTAGAAGGCTGAGCATTATCGTCCATGGTGGCATCGACTTCAAAAATGTCATTTACTTCTATTGCAATGTTGTGAAGCACTGCACAAGCCATTATGATATTAGCTGTTGTCGAAAGTTTGGTTGCTAAACCAATTTGTAAGCATGGAAACCGTCTTTTCCATACTCCAAATAAACGTTCCACTGAATTTCTTGATTTTATTTGCTCCTTATTATATCTCTCATCTTGTGGAGTTCTGGGATTTGAAACTGGAGTCAATAAATATCTGAAATAAAGAATGCTTTATTGTTAACAAATTAGCTATATTGAAGTGAGGTATTTATGATGCTTTTAAGACCACGTGGCACATATTATCGATTTATTATATTATTATTTACCTAGTGCAAGGATATCCTCCATCTCCAAGTAACACCCCATCAATTTCATTATTTAATAACCTTATATTTAGTCGTGAGTTTCTAAAGATTCGGCTATCATGTGTACTGCCAGCCCAACGTACAACTATATCATATATCATCAAATTTGGGCCACCAACTACTTGCACATTCAATGAAAAATAACCTTTTCTATTCCGGTACTGCTCTGTATGAAGAATACCTCTAGGCTTGGTGATTTTATTGTGGGTGCAATCGATTGCCCCTACAATATTTTTCAGTCCAGGTGCTCTGCCAATGCAACCAAGCTTTTCGAAACCGTCCTTTGTATTTCTCAAATTTGTAGGAAACTTAATAAAATCTGGCATTAGCAATGCCAATGCTCGACTAACTCTCTTCACTATATTACACACCGTCGATTGAGAAATATGCATGATATCTCCACATACAATCTGAAAGCTTCCAGTGGCGTAAAAACGTAAAGCAGTAAGCAACTGACACAGTGGAGTTATAGGAAGCCCTCTTTGTGTCTCTGATTGTAAAGAGTCTGTAATTCTCGGTAAAATCACATGTATCACAATACTTTTGGAGAAACGAAATCTCTGTTTAAAACAATCTTCCGAATAGTCATGAAATGGATCCACATCACGAAAGTAAACTTTGGGATTTCTAGGTTCAGCAACTTCTAACTCCTCTATTAAATTATCATCTATATTGTCGACAACAGCAAAAACCGCTTCGATGCTATCCAAAGTTTCCATTTTGTATCCAAAATAACGACAAAGTATTGCTTAAGTAAAGGAAATGGTGACTATTACTTGGCTGAGAATTCTAACTTTTGACAGTTCTAACTTCGATCAATTACTTAACTATAGAATACAAATCGTTACTTAAGTAATTACTTTTACTCAAGTACTTACTTTTACTTGTTTATAAATACGGGTGTAAAACAGGTTTTCTTTTCTGTGCCGAACGAAGAATGTTAAGGAATGTTGGAGTTCTCATAGTTCGAACAATTACACGTGCATTTCTGATAATACATAAAGAGTTACTTACATTATTTAAAGCATCATTGATAGCTAATTGTAAGGTGTGAGCGGCGCATCTAACAGGTAATACTGTGTATGGTAGACCCTCTTCGGTAGTTATAGATGAAATTGGTGGAGTCAAATCTGTCCAAGCGACATCATCATCAGTATCAGTTTCATCTTGTTCTGACAAAGTTTCTTCTCTTGGTTGTAATAAATCATCGTTTATAAGCTTTATTAATTTTATCATGTTCGATCCATTGTCAGTTGTGATACTATACACTTGTTTTGTTTCAATATAGTATTTGCGAAGCACCCATAACAGTTTTTCTTTAAAAAATTCAGCGGTGCTGCGAGTGTGCATTTCTACAACTCCTAGGTTTCTAATAATAATTTTGGCTTGTCTAACATATTTTATATTGATTCCAAAAAAGGACCTGTCAAGACGTATCGCATAATCTACTTTCACAGAAAGTAGTTGATTTCTTTTCTTTCTTTCTTGACGTATAGAAGAACGAATAGCATCGGCTTTATCTTGCACCAATGATTAAATGTTGTGGGAATTATAAGATTGATACTCCCTTGCATTCATAGGAATTAGTTTTATGATGTTACGAAATGCGGTGTCGTCTAATAATTCAAATGGACGACCATGCACTGTCACGAGGTTAAGACACTCTTGCATTGCACACAATTTCGTTGACTTCATACCTACATTTGAGGTTCCTTCATCACAGTTTTCCTTATCTTCAGCATCGTTGGCTAGGTTATTTTATTTCATAACCATATTATATTCTTCAACGTGTTTCAAAGAAAGATGATGGAGCAAATTTGTTCCATGATTACCCTGTAACGAATAAGTTAATTAAGGGTTATGACTTATGATTTTAACAGCTGGCTATGTATGTATGTATGCGCATATGTTGTATATTGTAATGTATAATGTTGTTGTATGTATAAGTGTTGCTCGCTAGAGTTTGTTAAATAACTTAACTAACTACCATACACCAACCGACGGTTATAGATATTTTTGATCGAAATCTGGGTCGTCATAAATAGCCCCCAAAACCCAAATAGCCCCGTTTTACAGTAGTTGTATTGTGACACCTCATTTGTCAAAATTGTTCCACAGGTTATAGGCTATATGACGTCACATAAAATCCATCACCAAATTAAAAATTGACTAGTTCGTTGTCGCGAACCGTGTGACCTCCCAGACGGAGAAATAGACAAAATCTGATTTATGTAAAATTGTAAACGTAAAGCCATGCTCGTGATCTCGATAAATGAGAGTAGGTATAATCCAAGCGAAACTCAAGCTACTTAGAGCCTATGCACACCACGTTTATTAAACGCGCCGTTGACACGCATTTGTAGCGATACAGACAAACATTGCAACATTGGATGAAATTTGTACAAAGAAACGTACAATTCAGCAGTTTCTTTGCAGTAAATTTCGAATTGTTGGATGTTAATTTTTATCCCGCAGCACATGGTGTCTAGGATGACTTTTAATCGGTAGATTAAATTCTGGTTAATCCCAGTTATTTCTGCAGCTTTCTCGTATTCATCGAAAAATCGCCTGCTGGTTCCCATCATTCGTGTTTCCAAAGTTAGCCTTTGGAATATCTACTAATAATCCTAGTTGTTCACGAAACTTGGTTTGGCTTTCTTTTTTTCGTGTCTCCACTAGTTTCTTCTCTTCGGCAGTCAGGCGAGCCCTCCACTTCATGACTGGTAATTTATAAGCTACATGCAGTATGCTCTCCAAAAATCTTATTCGAGCGTGCAGCAAAGATAGACCAAATCGCATATTTTCCGTATTGCAGGGCCTTTCTTTTGTAAGGTCGTTGAAATCAGAGGATGTGGCGCCACATATGTAACATCTCATGGTTGACTTGGTATGGGTTGCTGCGTTACATACCTTGCCGTCCACCATGGTAAAAACTATTTTATGTTCGACGGATATGTCGTCGATCTTGGTCTTGCTCAGTTCTTTTTTTTTATTTGATTTTCTACGTACTCGATGTCCTCATTAGTCACGTCAGTGTTTTCTTTCACAAATCGTATGCGTATTGGTCTGCAATATCGTGGTGATGACGGAGTTGCGTTTTAATTATAATTAAGAGTAAGATACGTTAATAATAATAATAATAAATTTATTTCAGACCATAAGTCCATAAACAACACATTACCATTTTATACACAAAACATACATACAACAAACACACATTAAAAAACATACATACACAAAAACAACTTATTTTAAATATTCGAATGACGCACGATGAGTGGTCATCCATTGCCACATCAATGGACTGTCTGTCCTGTCGGCTACTATAGCCACCAAGCTGTTGGAGCTGTCGCGCACTCGCCGCATCAGGGATGCTATCCGTGTCCGCATCAGTGCGTAAAAATCTGGCACGCCATTCTCCGCGAACATCCCCGATGCACTGCAAAAGCGCGGCAGCCCCAACATAACTCTGAAGGCGTTATTATATTGGATTCGCAGAGCATTGTACGAGCTTTTTGTATAGCTGACCCATAGGGCACACGTGTACATAGATTGGCAATACGCTCTAAAGAGTGTAATTTTCACCTCCCTAGTACAACGTGCGAACCTACGAGCCAGCATGTTACATCGAACCGCCAATGCTCTGCGTTCCCTCTCCACGTCCACATCGTCGGACAGACTATCGGTGACCCAATGCCCCAGGTACTTGAACTTCGTGACCCTGGAAAGCTGAGCGCCCCCCAAGGTGACTGGTGGGACAGTATCGTAACATTTGTTACCCGCTTTAAAAGCCAGTAGCTCGCTCTTGGTCGCATTGTACCTGAGGCCGTGAGCCACCACATAGTCCTCACAGATGCGAAGAAGCCTCCTAAGTGCACTGATCGATGGGCTCAGCAATACCATATCATCCGCGTAGCTGATATTATTGACGCAGTGCCCGTCAATGGAGCACCCGATATTGGTATTGCTGAGCTCACAGATCAGCTCGTTTACATAAAGGTTGAATAGCTTGAGTGAGCTGATTCCCCCCTGCCTCACACCGCACTCCAACCCGTATGCATCCGACAGGACACCCGCCCACTTAACATAATTGTATTGGTTTTTATACCAATACTTTAGCATCCCAATGATATCGCTTGGGAGGTTCCTAACATTTGACAGTTTCCTCCATAGGCAGTCATAAGATACGAGGTCGAAGGCCTTGGAGAGGTCCAGAAAACATGCATACACTGGTGTTTTCCTACTTGCATAGTATTGAACAGTCTGTTTGAGGCATAGTATAGCTGTTTCTGTGGATAAACGTGGCTTAAACCCAAACTGGGCGTCGTTGAGTGTTAAGTGCTTATCCAGCTGCTGATCAATGAGACTGTCCAACACCTTTGCAATGATGGTAGCCAGGGATATAGGCCTGTAGTTACTCTTGTCACTCGCATCTCCAGTCTTATTTTTAACAATGGGTACAACAATAGTTTTAAGTAAATCAGCTGGAAGATACGAGTGACTCAGGCACAAGCTAAAAAACATTGCTAGCACTCGTGGTAAGTGCTTACCAGCATATAGTAAATGCTCTATACTTAGGCTGTCATGACCCGGCGACTTCCCTCTCTTTAAGTTGCGTATGACAGTAGCTACCTCCCTGGCCGCAAACCTAATAGGCATGTCTCCGGACCCCCCCACCACCTCCGGCCCGCCAGACGACCTACCTAGGGGAGACCCAACCTTAAAGGCTCTGCTGAATAGGTTGGCGATATCATTGGGGTCACTAAGGCCCTCAACACTCACAGGCAGACCCGACCTGGGATTCAACCTGTTCGTGGCTTTCCAAAAACTACCAAAATTCTTTGCATCATGATGACTTGCAATAATGTTCATTTTTATTTGGTCGTTATTATTTTGACACCATTTTAGTTTACTTTTAAAAACCCTCCTACTTTCCACCACTTTTTCATACAAATCACCATTTTTCGGCCTACCAAACAACGTCCAGGTTTGAAAATCAAGCCGAGCCTGTCCGTGTGCGTCCTTCACATGCTTATTCCAGCCCGTTATGTAACGCTTTTTGCGCTGTATTTCGTTCTTACGGTTACTGGTGATTGCACCTTCACAGAGAATATGCACAATTTCCGCATACATATTATCTAAAATAGTTTCATGTTCCTTAATTCTACATCTACTTTTACTACATTCAGTAAATTCTGAGGGAAAGTCAAAATTTTTCAAGAGATTATTACAATAATTGCTATATTAAATTAAAATTAAATTAAATTCATTTATTTCAGGTCTTTAACCCATATAAAAATTAAAAAAAGAATTTTACATTTGCCATGCTTGCACTCTAAATGTTACATATATTATTACTTATAGATTAATAGACATACAAAATAATTATAAAATTGAAATTGAAATTGAATTTAGAATTTTATGTCAAATACAAAATATTCAAAAATGTCAAAAATAAATAAAGGAATAATCAAAATATCAAAAGAAAATGTCACAAATGTCAAAAATAAAATTGAAAATTAAAATGTCACAATATGTCCAAAGAAACTAATACCTATGTCAAAGATATATATATGTGCAGGCACTGGCATGCAGCTGCAGCCATCTCCGCAAGAAAGGAGAATCCCACCGCTCGGACAACACGCTCAGGATCCCGTTCAAGCCGCCCCTACAGCGACGCAAAAGCGATGCACTCCTTTTCCGGATTATTCCGTAAAAGTCATCGGTAGTAGCATCAGCGAACATCGCTGATGCGCTACAAAACCGGGGCCGCCCCAACAGAATTCTGAACGCGTTGTTGTACTGGACACGAAGCGAGTTGTACGCCCGCTGAGTGAAGTTGGTCCACAGGCTGCACGTGTAAAAAGTCTGGCAGTATGCCTTGAACAAGGTTATCTTTACCTGTGAAGAACAGCGTGCAAACCTGCGAGCCAACATGTTGCACCGTACAGACAACGCCCTTCGCTCCCTCTCGATGTCCGCATTGTCAGACAGATCATCAGAGACCCAGTGACCCAGATACTTGAAACGATCTACTCTATTCAAATGTGACCCGCAGAGAGTGACAGGTGGTCCAGTTAAGTAACTTTTAGTACCAGCTTTGAAGATCATGTATTCACTCTTCTTTGGGTTATATCTGAGCCCATGGGCCTCCGCGTAGGTCTCACAAATATTCAAAAGCCTGCGCATCGCAGATAGAGACGGGCTCAGCAACACCATGTCATCCGCGTAACTTATGTTGTTTATACACACCCCGTCAATGGAACAACCGACCTTAGTGCTGCTGAGCTCCCCGATCAATTGGTTCATATACAGGTTGAAGAGACGCGGGGAGGTTATTCCCCCCTGCCTCACTCCACAGTCCAACCCGTATATGTCCGAATGCGACCCTGCCCATCTGACACTATTTTGCTGGTGACTATACCAATATTCAAATAGTGCTATAATGTCATGTGACAACTTCGTCTCGCATCGCAACTTACGCCATAACTTGTCATAATTTACTGTATCGAATGCTTTTGACAGATCTAAGTAGCAAGCATATACAGGCGTATTCCTGTCTGTGTAGTACTGAACAGTTTGCTTGAGACAGAGGATAGCACTCTCAGTTGAAAGGCCAGGCCTAAAGCCAAATTGGGCGTCGTTCAGAAGTAGGTGCTTTTCCAACTGTTGGTCAAGCAAACTATCCAGTACCTTACTTATGACAGTTGCTAGCGAGATGGGTCTATAATTTGAAATGTCAGAAGAATCACCAGTTTTGTTTTTAACAATAGGAACTACTACGGAGTACATTAAGTCATCAGGCAAGTAGCTGTGACCCACACATAAATTGTAGAACAAAGCGAGAACTCTCGGTAGATGTACACCCGCGTACTTCAGATGCTCGATGCTGAGCCCATCGTGACCCGGAGACTTACCTCTAACCATTCGCTTTATAACAGAGGCCACATCTTTGGCGGTGTATCTAACGGCAACGCCCCCGGGACGATCCACAGCGGCGAGCACCCGCGACGCGGGCCCGAGTGGGGATTCAACCTTAAAGTGGCGCTGAAAGGCACAGGCTATGTCCTGGGGCTCATGCGCACCCCCGACACTCACAGGGCGGCTCGACACAGCATTCATGTTTCTCGTATTTTTCCAGAAATTGCTAAAGTCATTATTAGCATGATGCTCAGCAATAATATTCATTTTGATCTGTAGTTCATTATTTTGGCAATATTTCAATTTAGATTTAAATATTTTCCTGGATTCACACATGTCTCTGTACACAGGTCCAAAACTAGGTTTACCACTGTTTATCCATGTCTGAAAACAAAGTCGCGCCCTCCTGTGAGTATCACTGACAAACTTATTCCAGCCCGGTACATGTCTATGTTTCTTACGTTTTGGTACATGTTTCTTACAGCTGCGCTTAGCGGCTTCAGTCAAAACATTTACAATAGTCTTGTACATTTCATTTATTATTAATTTGTGGGACTCGTTATCACACATTTGATCCGCACAATAAGTAAACTCTGATGGAAAATCTAACTGTTTTAGTTCTGAGTTACAATAATTTAAATACATTTCGATTTGTTCATTGTTTCTAATACCCCAATTAATTTGATTAGGTGTTGACGTAGTTATCTGACTTTTAGGTAAAATTAAATTTAAATTACACTCCACCAGTAAAGGGAAATGATCAGACCAATAGGTATCGTGCAGAATAGACACGTCAACAACCGTACTTCGCGCTGAACCCGTTACCACGCAGTGGTCGAGCCAGCGGCGGCACCCGTGCGCCTCACTAATAAACGTGAACGCGTCGGGAGGTAATATTTCCATGTCCACACACGACCACATTTGTTCGGTACAAAACGTTAATAATTCACAAGAAAACAGCTCACCTGGGTGCGCGTTGAAGTCCCCCAGAATAAATACAGTTTCCACTTCATTACTCTCGATTATGGCATGTAATTCACTCAAACACTCGGTGAATTCGGTCGCACACTTCTACACACAATAACTGATACCGACGGAAAAGCAGACTTTCTCCACAGCAGGGCCACCCCGCCATAAGGTCTCCCTCTAACAATTCCAGCAGACATATCCACAGCTGAATTACCGGTGTATGAAAATGAGTCATCGATTGTTCCCAGGAACGGTATATCGTGCGGAAGCAGCCAGGTCTCTTGAAGCGCAACAATGTCAGCTGATCGACACCAGTTCCTCACACAATCAACAGAGCGAGTGACGCTTTTACAATTGAAGCTTACAAACTTAGATATGTTTTTATTAACATCCATTAGTGGTAGGTTTCTTAGTAGCCAACTCCCGATAGGTACGCTCCGCCGCGTTCCGACTAAAGTCCACATAACGGCGGTATAGTATCCCATTGGGCCAAAAATCATCATTTAAAAACATATCAATTTTATGTTTTGGGACATAAACAATGTATGCATTGTAAACCTTCGCAGTCTTCATATTCATCTTTTCTAAATGGACATCTAAGTTAGTTTTGTTGTTTATATACGCCTTGATGTCACACACAGACGTTTCGGTTAACACGTTGTAGATATAAATCGCAGTTTTAATATCCGCTGCCTTAAAGTTGGTATTTGCGTCCACAATAGCTTTGCCCGTTTTTCCCACAAAACGATTTCTAAATCGCTTCTTTTGAACGAGCTTCCATTCTTCAGTCGGTTCTTGTATTTTTGTTTCTCCACTCTGCAAAACATCATATAACTCAGTCTGCTGCAAGTCTCTGTCACCCCATTTTACTTTGTTACATTGAGGTAGTCCAGGTGCAACTTTTGGCCTTAATAAATTAAGATCACACATTATAATTAGAGGCAGATGGTCCGACCAAGACACGTCGTAGAGCACACTAGCGTCTCTAACAGTGTTCCACGCCGCGTCTGTCACTACGCAGTGGTCTAACCAACTAGTAGAACCATGTGCATCACTTACGTAGGTATACGTGTCCGACTCACCACCGAGCAGGCAAACGTCAGCGCACCGCCACTGTACTTCAGCCGAAAAACTCAATAGTTCTTTGCCGAATAGACTATTCGGTTGAGCATTAAAATCCCCCAGAATATAGACCGCGTCTACGCCACTACTTTCTATCACTGCGTGAATCTCACTTAAACACTCGACAAATTCACCAAGATTATCCATCGACTCTGTCGGCATGTAAACCGAGAACACTAAAAAAGATTTACCGCCTACCGTTATTTTGATAGCCACAAGACGCACACTTTTGCACTGCACGAAAGACACATTTTCATAGGCGCTCTTGCGCCACAGTATAGCAACTCCGCCATAAGGTCGCCCTCGCAGGATGCCCGACGATGTATCTACCGCCGATTTTCCCACGAAGTCGAACTGAGGGTCTATGCTGCTCAGAAAAGGAATGTCGTGAGGCAGCAACCAGGTTTCTTGCAATGCGATTATATCAGATGTTTGACATAATAGTCTGACATAATCTACCGATCTAGTAATAGATTTACAATTAAAACTCACAAATGTACTTGCTTTTGAATTATTATCGTTATTGTCGTAATCCATTGTTGATATTTTTGTGAGATCTTTCGGCTCGTTCTTTAAAGTCTATGTATCTACGAAAAGAAATTCCTTCTGGCCATAAATTGTCATCTAAAAATAAATGCAATTTATGCCTTTGTACAAAAATTTTGTAAGCATCGTAGTTTTTCTGTTTTCTCATATTTATTTTTTCAATTTGCACACTAATTTTTGTTTTTTCCATTATGTACGTATGTATGTCGTTAGCAGACGCATTCTGATCAACGTTATTGATGAACAACGGTATTTTGATGTCAGCTGCTTTGAATTTTGCAATATTATCTATGTTCGCACGACCTTGATTTCCTATAAACCTGTCCCTCAGCCTCTTTTTCTTTTGCGCTAAGATCCACCCTTCATTTCGTTCATCATCTTTCTTTGTTTCTAAATTAGTTATTGTATTTATTGCTTGTGGTGTTGATATTTCTAACCGCGCAGCGGAGGCATAAGAAGTAGGTGTCTCTATCCCTTCCGAAAACTCGCTGCACGCGCCGCTGAGGCCCACCGCGGCCCGCGGTTTACGTTAAGTACCATAAATTGTATGTATGTTAAAATAAATAAACAATATTAATTACTTATGTATTCTAAGTTTTTATTTTTATTAGTGGTTAACTGTGATATTCCCAAAAAGTACTCTCAACGTCTACATTGTGTAAATAATGCTTTATTTCAGGATACTTATCTCGAGGACGGAGTGCAAGTATAATTGACGATTAAACGAACTTACCAAGTGAAGTTCTATCATAATTATACGTAGCACTCCGTCCGAAGAGATAAGTATCAATTCCCACCCAACCCCACAGCAGAGCTGGGCAACCCACAAATATTGGTAATATCAAGTTAATATTATTATACTCATAACTAAATGACAAGCGGAGTTAAGAAGCGCGGGAGCCGGGTGACGTTGACAGTGACAGGAGGATGAATTTGACTTTTTTAAATACTTTCAACCATAGTGCATGAACGGTGGCACCTATGCGGTACTACATTGTGTAAATAATGCTTTATTTCAGGATACTTATCTCTTCGGACGGAGTGCTACGTATAATTATGATAGAACTTCACTTGGTAAGTTCGTTTAATCATCAATTATAATTCTATGTAAAGGATCACTACACATTCGATCGGCACAGTATACCTACTGTGCCGATGTGCTGTGTTACTCACTAGGAAAATCCACGTTCTTAAACTTAGAATGACAACTATCACGATACATACCAATGTGATCCTGGTCACGCTCACCCCACTTTATTTTATTTACGCGAGGCGCTTGAGACATACTAACCTTAGATTTTAAAAGATTGAAATTACATTTCAATAAAATGGGTAAATGATCAGACCAGTAAGTGTCATACAAAACTGAGCTACTTATAACTGAGTAACACGTAGCTTCGGTCACAACACAGTGATCTAACCATCGCTGGCTACCGTGCACATCACTTACAAATGTAAAAGTTTCTATAGGTAGCAATTGCATATCAATACCAATAATATATCAATATCATGGTCGGCACAAAAACTTAATAGTTCTGATGAAAATAACTCACCAGAGTGAGCGTTAAAATCACCTAGCAGGTACACTGCTTCCACATTTTGACTTTCAATTATAGCGTTAATCTCACCTAAACACTCTGTGAACTCAATTAAATTGTCCCTTGAATCGGTAGGCATATGCACAGAAAATATTATTGCGAAACAGTTATTCTATAACTCAATTTTTATCGCGGTCAACCGCACACTGTCACACTTCATAACGGTAACCACTGGGAACAATGACTTTTTCCACAACAGGGCAACGCCACCATACGGTCTGTCTCGAAGTATACCCGCAGAGGTGTCGACTGCTGAGGTACCCTTGCATCCAAAGCCGTCGTCAATACTGCTTAGGTACGTAAGATCATGTGGCAGCAGCCACGTCTCCTGGAGTGCTACGAGTATGATGTCCGCTGTACCACAAAGTCTTCTCACACAGTGTACAGATCTCACAACATTTTTACAGTTGAAACTAACTAAGACTGATCTGACACAGATCACACACAGATCTGACACAGACAGTTTTTGGTCTCCTGTTGATTTTAGTCTTACAATGCCTTCCTTCAAAACAATGAAAAATGTTCCAAATAATAGTATTAAGGATAAGAAGACTAGAGGTTCATTTTTAGATTAATCTGATTCTAATGAATCTGTTTTTTAAATATTGATTTTTTTATTCTGTTTTTTATATTGTTTTTTGACTGCTTGTTGTTTTTAAATTGAAAATTACTATAAAACAAGACTGATTCAAATGTATGACATACTAGTCTGTATAATTATGATGATTCTCTATAGAGTATAAGTACTCAGTGATATTAATAAAAGCAAATGTTAAAAGAGCTGTGAGTAGCTTTAAGCTAGATGTATCCTTATTATCCAAGAAGATTTAGAATATTATTCTTTTAAGTTCCATCCTACTTACCTTTTTAATAAATATCGTTTCAACAAACTAAAAAACTTACCAATTAAGACAAATGTTTGTTTGATTTAGTTCGTTTTTACCTGATTTTCATTGAAAGTGTATAATTTTTAAAAATTATAGCAATGATAAAGTGTATTTTTTACTATTGGTTATGGTTATGAGGGACATTGTTAATTCTATTGCTTTAATTATAATTATATGTGTACAAGTTTTTTTTTCTTTTTTTTTTTTGCGTAGTAAATACTTTAATCGGAGCATAGTTGTTACAGTTTATGTATACTAAATATCAAATAACAGAAACTAAACTTATGTATTACTTACCTTAATCTAAGAAACCGCTACCAGTTGGCAACGTACCCAAAATGCTGGCAGCATTGCCACGCTGGATGGCAATGCTTAATCTTTGTGCAAAATACAGGCCAGCATTTTGGTCACGTGTAGCTTCGATCAGGCGTGCCGAAAGATCTTTGAAAATTTTATGTGCTCCCGGTCCCCACGGACCCAGCGTCTCAACCCCAAATGGCTCAAATATGTATCCACTATCAAGGGAACTATATTTGTGCCTTTTGAGGTTCTCCGCTGATTCGGCCGCCGCACCAGTCCTATTTTGTGTTCCAGGAAGATGTGACGGCGCAAGAGTGTCCACACAAGAAGCGTCCCACACTAAAGGCCGCCCCATCTTCCACGGAATAAGGGTCATTCCGTCAGGTCTTTTACCATCGTCACGCGAGAGACCACGTGGTTCTAAAATAGCCACATAGTTCGCGGTGGTAAAAGCCCGACGGATGATATCATTAAGGCTAGCGTGGCGGGGAATTCGTCCAGCACTGCTTGTACAAGACAAGCCGTGGTGACCGAGGCGGTCGACAGCAGTGCCACACTGGCAGCGGTGAGGAGCGCAACACGAAGCGCCCAAGCGAAGAGATGCTGCGAGACGGAAGGCCGACGTGTCCATTAAGGTGCCGGTATTCGGTGACGGGAGAGCCTGGAGCCACAAACCCGATTCCCATTGGGCAACGGCTAAGAGGCGGGCACGATCTGCGGAGTTCAAGCACGTGTATAGGAGTTGCTTCCGTACTTGTTCGCAGAGCGGCCCGTCCCACAGCCTCTGTGATGTAAGCGTTTTTGGGAACTCGGTGTTTGGGCAGGCTAACAACCAAGCATTCCTGGCCTCGTTAAAATAGGTTATTTCAAAACTGTCCAAAGATGCCGCAAGAACTTTTTTAGATAAATTTTGAGTGCTGTGTATGGAGGACAGGAATGCAGGGAGAGCTACACCGGAAATGGAACGGACGCCTAGACCCCCCAATCTCACAGGGAGTGAAGCCTGTAACCACGCCCGTTCTTCGAAATTTATATTCAAAATAGTTGCCAAAGTAGTTTTTATGATGTTGTCTAAGTTTTGAACAATCTCTATGTGCTTCCAAAGTTGACAACAACGAATGATATATGTAAATTTTGGAACAAAAAGACAAAACCGAACTATAGTAAAAGCCATGTGAGTATTAATTTTAAATAAACGGTCCGAGTATTGCAAAAAATTTTGAATTTTTTCTTCAAAAAAGAGGGGGAAAGATTCATCAAGAATAGGAGAGCCCAGTAAACGAAGGGAACACTTATTAATGACTTTGATGTTAGGGGCCAAATTGTTAAAATTTTTAATAATCAAATCTTTTGCGGTATATGTGTCTGAAACGTATAGTTCACACTTGGAAAAATTTAGATCGAGGCCGATGGAATGAAACTCGTCTATCAAATTACGAAGATCATCATATACGGTATTAGCATCGCCACCCAAAGTCCCGTCATCCAAATACCAAACGTTAAGCTTGGACTGCAGACGTTGGATGATGGGATGGATGGCGAGACTAAATATTGCTGGGCCGAGAGGATCGCCTTGTTGACAACCAACCGCTGATAGAATTTCGTTGCCGTGATAGGTTAATTTTGTGGGAGAACCATAACATTGCCAAAGAAAACTGTATAACTTTGGAATTTTGTCCTTAACTTGTGTCAGAAGGACTCCTCTATCTACAGAATTAAATGCGTTCTTAACATCCACCTTCAGCAGCACATCTCCACAATTTTGATTCAGAAATGTCCTCACGGAATGGACGGCTGCTTCGCAGCCACCTCGGGAGCCAAAACCTAGCTGCACTGGCTGAAAAATTGAAGCCAACGTGAAGGCCGCGTTTTTGCAGCAAGTTTTAGCTGCAAGACGGCGGTACGTGGTCCCAACAGCTATAGGCCTGATGCCGCCGTCCTTCTTTTTCAAAGCACAAAGGTTTGCACCGTAAAGAATCTCTACGATGTCGCCGTTGACTCGTCCTGACAGCATTACATTAATTAGAGCCGTTAGGTCTCTCAGCAGAGTCTCACCGGTATCGCCAGTGCCGCCGCACAAAAGGTCTTTAAGGTGTTGCGGGGTAAGAGCGTCTAAACCTCCTGCGGAGCCGCTCTGGAAAGACGCGACGGCTGCTGATACCTCCTGGGCGGTCACTTCAACGGCGGCATCATTAGCCTCTTCCGGTGCTTCCGGAAGGTGAAGATCTTCTGCCGGAGGTGGATGTTTATCCTTCAATATTGAAAGAGTTTCTGGCGTGGCCGGTGCTAGTGTGTCACTAGAAAAAAGTATTCTGGCAGCGCCTTTTATATCGCCGTCACCAAGTTTGCTTTCTACAAGTCTGTAGGTAGCAGACTCGGAGAACGGTCTTAAAGTAAATTTAGGATTTTGATTTGTGAACGAGATATTGTCTAAAAGTGAAAATGTTTCCTCCAGTACACCGTACTTCACACAGTTTTCTTTAACTCTAACTGTTAAAGATTTTTTATTTTTTGGGTCGCTTGTGACATGAAGTACAGCATACGGGAAGAACAACAAATGCTCCCAGGTACGTTTCGAGTTATGCAATAATACAGCTTTTATAGCGTGTGAAAGTGCAGTAGCGACAGAGATGCGGGCGCCTCGGGGAATTCGTTTTAAAACGGGTAAAGAAATTTTGCAATGAGACAAAGTCTTCCAAAACGTTATACCAGGAAACGTATGGCAACTATTAGTAACTTGATTTGAATTTGGAGTTTGGTTTGAAGTCGAAAGTGGGATATTATTACTCTTATGGCATTTACCTTGGTGAATTTTCAAACCTTTCTGTCCCTTGAAAAAACGTACTTGAGAGCATTCATGGCACTGTACCTGATTTTCCAGTGATATACCATGGGAATTCTCAACTTCATTCGCTTGAGCGCACTGAGGCATCTCCAAAGGAAACACAAGACTTAAAAATACCTTAAATACAACTGCAAAACTAATAAAAATTAAGATAATTAAGTATAAAACCATAAATTAAACATTTAGAAATGTCAAAAATGTCAGTCATAGTTTCACTCGTCTTCATTGGAGGAACACTTTTACGCCGGCGCACCGCGACTCGGTGCCATTGTAAGACACTCAGTATTGGACGAAATCAAAGCAACAGTAATCTAACGTCCAATAAAACGTGTTGGTAGAAATGACTTTTCTGGTTTCGATGGAAACCGAGTCTGCTGTCAAAATTGCCTTTAAAACTTTATAAAACAGCTGATTTTGTAGGTATTGAGCTCAAATTTCGCCGCTCACATCACACAAACATCACTAGGGTAGGAGCCGCGCCAATACAATCGTCAGCACTACTTAATATTGGCTGTTTTTATTATGATGTTGATAAATGGTTAGTGATTATGCACTTCCACTTTTTTGTCTTGTTCTCCTTATTACTGCAGTTTAAGGCTTGGGTAACACTGTCAGTGTTAGCACAACTTATTCCGAGTGTATTTGTGTACTTTTTTGTAACTTGGACCGGAAAAATATATAATTAATTAATTAAATTACACAGGGCGATGATTGACGCGTATGGCATCTGACGTATCTTTTTCTCTGGTTTTCTCCACTATACCCCACACGGAGGTCAGTGCCGTAGTAATTTCTCCCCTGATCTTGTGTTCCTGTAGGTTCGCTTCTGTCAGGGAATCCTCTAATTGGTTAATTATAAACTAGGGTAGGAGCCGCGCCAATACAATCGTCAGCACTACTTAATATTGGCTGTTTTTATTATGATGTTGATAAATGGTTAGTGATTATGCACTTCCACTTTTTTGTCTTGTTCTCCTTATTACTGCAGTTTAAGGCTTGGGTAACACTGTCAGTGTTAGCACAACTTATTCCGAGTGTATTTGTGTACTTTTTTGTAACTTGGACCGGAAAAATATATAATTAATTAATTAAATTACACAGGGCGATGATTGACGCGTATGGCATCTGACGTATCTTTTTCTCTGGTTTTCTCCACTATACCCCACACGGAGGTCAGTGCCGTAGTAATTTCTCCCCTGATCTTGTGTTCCTGTAGGTTCGCTTCTGTCAGGGAATCCTCTAATTGGTTAATTATTGCTTTTATCCTCAATCTGGCCATGGCTGCTTCCTTTTCTTTTCCCCGGAATAGCACTTGCAAAAGTCTTAATCCCTTCAACGTTAATGTTATCAACACAACAGTGTATAAGTTATTAATGTGTGTTACCATTTCATTATATTATATTTTACATAGACTTGATGATATTTTCTAATTACCGTAGCATAAAATATTAAAATTTTCTAATTACCATACTCATAAAATTTTTAAGTCTCATTAACTAGAAAACCACCATTAATTGTTACATGCCTCATTAATTATTGAATTCGTTTCTTTGATTTGTTTCTTATATATTTTAATGTGTTTAAGTCAAATCAGTGAAAAATAAAAAAAGGTTACGGTAATTAGGCAAAGAAAGCCGAATTGGAGAATGACAAAGTCTTCCAAAACGTTATACCAGGAAACGTATGGCAACTATTAGTAACTTGATTTGAATTTGGAGTTTGGTTTGAAGTCGAAAGTGGGATATTATTACTCTTATGGCATTTACCTTGGTGAATTTTCAAACCTTTCTGTCCCTTGAAAAAACGTACTTGAGAGCATTCATGGCACTGTACCTGATTTTCCAGTGATATACCATGGGAATTCTCAACTTCATTCGCTTGAGCGCACTGAGGCATCTCCAAAGGAAACACAAGACTTAAAAATACCTTAAATACAACTGCAAAACTAATAAAAATTAAGATAATTAAGTATAAAACCATAAATTAAACATTTAGAAATGTCAAAAATGTCAGTCATAGTTTCACTCGTCTTCATTGGAGGAACACTTTTACGCCGGCGCACCGCGACTCGGTGCCATTGTAAGACACTCAGTATTGGACGAAATCAAAGCAACAGTAATCTAACGTCCAATAAAACGTGTTGGTAGAAATGACTTTTCTGGTTTCGATGGAAACCGAGTCTGCTGTCAAAATTGCCTTTAAAACTTTATAAAACAGCTGATTTTGTAGGTATTGAGCTCAAATTTCGCCGCTCACATCACACAAACATCACTAGGGTAGGAGCCGCGCCAATACAATCGTCAGCACTACTTAATATTGGCTGTTTTTATTATGATGTTGATAAATGGTTAGTGATTATGCACTTCCACTTTTTTGTCTTGTTCTCCTTATTACTGCAGTTTAAGGCTTGGGTAACACTGTCAGTGTTAGCACAACTTATTCCGAGTGTATTTGTGTACTTTTTTGTAACTTGGACCGGAAAAATATATAATTAATTAATTAAATTACACAGGGCGATGATTGACGCGTATGGCATCTGACGTATCTTTTTCTCTGGTTTTCTCCACTATACCCCACACGGAGGTCAGTGCCGTAGTAATTTCTCCCCTGATCTTGTGTTCCTGTAGGTTCGCTTCTGTCAGGGAATCCTCTAATTGGTTAATTATAGGGTAGGAGCCGCGCCAATACAATCGTCAGCACTACTTAATATTGGCTGTTTTTATTATGATGTTGATAAATGGTTAGTGATTATGCACTTCCACTTTTTTGTCTTGTTCTCCTTATTACTGCAGTTTAAGGCTTGGGTAACACTGTCAGTGTTAGCACAACTTATTCCGAGTGTATTTGTGTACTTTTTTGTAACTTGGACCGGAAAAATATATAATTAATTAATTAAATTACACAGGGCGATGATTGACGCGTATGGCATCTGACGTATCTTTTTCTCTGGTTTTCTCCACTATACCCCACACGGAGGTCAGTGCCGTAGTAATTTCTCCCCTGATCTTGTGTTCCTGTAGGTTCGCTTCTGTCAGGGAATCCTCTAATTGGTTAATTATTGCTTTTATCCTCAATCTGGCCATGGCTGCTTCCTTTTCTTTTCCCCGGAATAGCACTTGCAAAAGTCTTAATCCCTTCAACGTTAATGTTATCAACACAACAGTGTATAAGTTATTAATGTGTGTTACCATTTCATTATATTATATTTTACATAGACTTGATGATATTTTCTAATTACCGTAGCATAAAATATTAAAATTTTCTAATTACCATACTCATAAAATTTTTAAGTCTCATTAACTAGAAAACCACCATTAATTGTTACATGCCTCATTAATTATTGAATTCGTTTCTTTGATTTGTTTCTTATATATTTTAATGTGTTTAAGTCAAATCAGTGAAAAATAAAAAAAGGTTACGGTAATTAGGCAAAGAAAGCCGAATTGGAGAATGACAAAGTCTTCCAAAACGTTATACCAGGAAACGTATGGCAACTATTAGTAACTTGATTTGAATTTGGAGTTTGGTTTGAAGTCGAAAGTGGGATATTATTACTCTTATGGCATTTACCTTGGTGAATTTTCAAACCTTTCTGTCCCTTGAAAAAACGTACTTGAGAGCATTCATGGCACTGTACCTGATTTTCCAGTGATATACCATGGGAATTCTCAACTTCATTCGCTTGAGCGCACTGAGGCATCTCCAAAGGAAACACAAGACTTAAAAATACCTTAAATACAACTGCAAAACTAATAAAAATTAAGATAATTAAGTATAAAACCATAAATTAAACATTTAGAAATGTCAAAAATGTCAGTCATAGTTTCACTCGTCTTCATTGGAGGAACACTTTTACGCCGGCGCACCGCGACTCGGTGCCATTGTAAGACACTCAGTATTGGACGAAATCAAAGCAACAGTAATCTAACGTCCAATAAAACGTGTTGGTAGAAATGACTTTTCTGGTTTCGATGGAAACCGAGTCTGCTGTCAAAATTGCCTTTAAAACTTTATAAAACAGCTGATTTTGTAGGTATTGAGCTCAAATTTCGCCGCTCACATCACACAAACATCACTAGGGTAGGAGCCGCGCCAATACAATCGTCAGCACTACTTAATATTGGCTGTTTTTATTATGATGTTGATAAATGGTTAGTGATTATGCACTTCCACTTTTTTGTCTTGTTCTCCTTATTACTGCAGTTTAAGGCTTGGGTAACACTGTCAGTGTTAGCACAACTTATTCCGAGTGTATTTGTGTACTTTTTTGTAACTTGGACCGGAAAAATATATAATTAATTAATTAAATTACACAGGGCGATGATTGACGCGTATGGCATCTGACGTATCTTTTTCTCTGGTTTTCTCCACTATACCCCACACGGAGGTCAGTGCCGTAGTAATTTCTCCCCTGATCTTGTGTTCCTGTAGGTTCGCTTCTGTCAGGGAATCCTCTAATTGGTTAATTATAATAGGGTAGGAGCCGCGCCAATACAATCGTCAGCACTACTTAATATTGGCTGTTTTTATTATGATGTTGATAAATGGTTAGTGATTATGCACTTCCACTTTTTTGTCTTGTTCTCCTTATTACTGCAGTTTAAGGCTTGGGTAACACTGTCAGTGTTAGCACAACTTATTCCGAGTGTATTTGTGTACTTTTTTGTAACTTGGACCGGAAAAATATATAATTAATTAATTAAATTACACAGGGCGATGATTGACGCGTATGGCATCTGACGTATCTTTTTCTCTGGTTTTCTCCACTATACCCCACACGGAGGTCAGTGCCGTAGTAATTTCTCCCCTGATCTTGTGTTCCTGTAGGTTCGCTTCTGTCAGGGAATCCTCTAATTGGTTAATTATTGCTTTTATCCTCAATCTGGCCATGGCTGCTTCCTTTTCTTTTCCCCGGAATAGCACTTGCAAAAGTCTTAATCCCTTCAACGTTAATGTTATCAACACAACAGTGTATAAGTTATTAATGTGTGTTACCATTTCATTATATTATATTTTACATAGACTTGATGATATTTTCTAATTACCGTAGCATAAAATATTAAAATTTTCTAATTACCATACTCATAAAATTTTTAAGTCTCATTAACTAGAAAACCACCATTAATTGTTACATGCCTCATTAATTATTGAATTCGTTTCTTTGATTTGTTTCTTATATATTTTAATGTGTTTAAGTCAAATCAGTGAAAAATAAAAAAAGGTTACGGTAATTAGGCAAAGAAAGCCGAATTGGAGAATGACAAAGTCTTCCAAAACGTTATACCAGGAAACGTATGGCAACTATTAGTAACTTGATTTGAATTTGGAGTTTGGTTTGAAGTCGAAAGTGGGATATTATTACTCTTATGGCATTTACCTTGGTGAATTTTCAAACCTTTCTGTCCCTTGAAAAAACGTACTTGAGAGCATTCATGGCACTGTACCTGATTTTCCAGTGATATACCATGGGAATTCTCAACTTCATTCGCTTGAGCGCACTGAGGCATCTCCAAAGGAAACACAAGACTTAAAAATACCTTAAATACAACTGCAAAACTAATAAAAATTAAGATAATTAAGTATAAAACCATAAATTAAACATTTAGAAATGTCAAAAATGTCAGTCATAGTTTCACTCGTCTTCATTGGAGGAACACTTTTACGCCGGCGCACCGCGACTCGGTGCCATTGTAAGACACTCAGTATTGGACGAAATCAAAGCAACAGTAATCTAACGTCCAATAAAACGTGTTGGTAGAAATGACTTTTCTGGTTTCGATGGAAACCGAGTCTGCTGTCAAAATTGCCTTTAAAACTTTATAAAACAGCTGATTTTGTAGGTATTGAGCTCAAATTTCGCCGCTCACATCACACAAACATCACTAGGGTAGGAGCCGCGCCAATACAATCGTCAGCACTACTTAATATTGGCTGTTTTTATTATGATGTTGATAAATGGTTAGTGATTATGCACTTCCACTTTTTTGTCTTGTTCTCCTTATTACTGCAGTTTAAGGCTTGGGTAACACTGTCAGTGTTAGCACAACTTATTCCGAGTGTATTTGTGTACTTTTTTGTAACTTGGACCGGAAAAATATATAATTAATTAATTAAATTACACAGGGCGATGATTGACGCGTATGGCATCTGACGTATCTTTTTCTCTGGTTTTCTCCACTATACCCCACACGGAGGTCAGTGCCGTAGTAATTTCTCCCCTGATCTTGTGTTCCTGTAGGTTCGCTTCTGTCAGGGAATCCTCTAATTGGTTAATTATAATAGGGTAGGAGCCGCGCCAATACAATCGTCAGCACTACTTAATATTGGCTGTTTTTATTATGATGTTGATAAATGGTTAGTGATTATGCACTTCCACTTTTTTGTCTTGTTCTCCTTATTACTGCAGTTTAAGGCTTGGGTAACACTGTCAGTGTTAGCACAACTTATTCCGAGTGTATTTGTGTACTTTTTTGTAACTTGGACCGGAAAAATATATAATTAATTAATTAAATTACACAGGGCGATGATTGACGCGTATGGCATCTGACGTATCTTTTTCTCTGGTTTTCTCCACTATACCCCACACGGAGGTCAGTGCCGTAGTAATTTCTCCCCTGATCTTGTGTTCCTGTAGGTTCGCTTCTGTCAGGGAATCCTCTAATTGGTTAATTATTGCTTTTATCCTCAATCTGGCCATGGCTGCTTCCTTTTCTTTTCCCCGGAATAGCACTTGCAAAAGTCTTAATCCCTTCAACGTTAATGTTATCAACACAACAGTGTATAAGTTATTAATGTGTGTTACCATTTCATTATATTATATTTTACATAGACTTGATGATATTTTCTAATTACCGTAGCATAAAATATTAAAATTTTCTAATTACCATACTCATAAAATTTTTAAGTCTCATTAACTAGAAAACCACCATTAATTGTTACATGCCTCATTAATTATTGAATTCGTTTCTTTGATTTGTTTCTTATATATTTTAATGTGTTTAAGTCAAATCAGTGAAAAATAAAAAAAGGTTACGGTAATTAGGCAAAGAAAGCCGAATTGGAGAATGACAAAGTCTTCCAAAACGTTATACCAGGAAACGTATGGCAACTATTAGTAACTTGATTTGAATTTGGAGTTTGGTTTGAAGTCGAAAGTGGGATATTATTACTCTTATGGCATTTACCTTGGTGAATTTTCAAACCTTTCTGTCCCTTGAAAAAACGTACTTGAGAGCATTCATGGCACTGTACCTGATTTTCCAGTGATATACCATGGGAATTCTCAACTTCATTCGCTTGAGCGCACTGAGGCATCTCCAAAGGAAACACAAGACTTAAAAATACCTTAAATACAACTGCAAAACTAATAAAAATTAAGATAATTAAGTATAAAACCATAAATTAAACATTTAGAAATGTCAAAAATGTCAGTCATAGTTTCACTCGTCTTCATTGGAGGAACACTTTTACGCCGGCGCACCGCGACTCGGTGCCATTGTAAGACACTCAGTATTGGACGAAATCAAAGCAACAGTAATCTAACGTCCAATAAAACGTGTTGGTAGAAATGACTTTTCTGGTTTCGATGGAAACCGAGTCTGCTGTCAAAATTGCCTTTAAAACTTTATAAAACAGCTGATTTTGTAGGTATTGAGCTCAAATTTCGCCGCTCACATCACACAAACATCACTAGGGTAGGAGCCGCGCCAATACAATCGTCAGCACTACTTAATATTGGCTGTTTTTATTATGATGTTGATAAATGGTTAGTGATTATGCACTTCCACTTTTTTGTCTTGTTCTCCTTATTACTGCAGTTTAAGGCTTGGGTAACACTGTCAGTGTTAGCACAACTTATTCCGAGTGTATTTGTGTACTTTTTTGTAACTTGGACCGGAAAAATATATAATTAATTAATTAAATTACACAGGGCGATGATTGACGCGTATGGCATCTGACGTATCTTTTTCTCTGGTTTTCTCCACTATACCCCACACGGAGGTCAGTGCCGTAGTAATTTCTCCCCTGATCTTGTGTTCCTGTAGGTTCGCTTCTGTCAGGGAATCCTCTAATTGGTTAATTATAGGGTAGGAGCCGCGCCAATACAATCGTCAGCACTACTTAATATTGGCTGTTTTTATTATGATGTTGATAAATGGTTAGTGATTATGCACTTCCACTTTTTTGTCTTGTTCTCCTTATTACTGCAGTTTAAGGCTTGGGTAACACTGTCAGTGTTAGCACAACTTATTCCGAGTGTATTTGTGTACTTTTTTGTAACTTGGACCGGAAAAATATATAATTAATTAATTAAATTACACAGGGCGATGATTGACGCGTATGGCATCTGACGTATCTTTTTCTCTGGTTTTCTCCACTATACCCCACACGGAGGTCAGTGCCGTAGTAATTTCTCCCCTGATCTTGTGTTCCTGTAGGTTCGCTTCTGTCAGGGAATCCTCTAATTGGTTAATTATTGCTTTTATCCTCAATCTGGCCATGGCTGCTTCCTTTTCTTTTCCCCGGAATAGCACTTGCAAAAGTCTTAATCCCTTCAACGTTAATGTTATCAACACAACAGTGTATAAGTTATTAATGTGTGTTACCATTTCATTATATTATATTTTACATAGACTTGATGATATTTTCTAATTACCGTAGCATAAAATATTAAAATTTTCTAATTACCATACTCATAAAATTTTTAAGTCTCATTAACTAGAAAACCACCATTAATTGTTACATGCCTCATTAATTATTGAATTCGTTTCTTTGATTTGTTTCTTATATATTTTAATGTGTTTAAGTCAAATCAGTGAAAAATAAAAAAAGGTTACGGTAATTAGGCAAAGAAAGCCGAATTGGAGAATGACAAAGTCTTCCAAAACGTTATACCAGGAAACGTATGGCAACTATTAGTAACTTGATTTGAATTTGGAGTTTGGTTTGAAGTCGAAAGTGGGATATTATTACTCTTATGGCATTTACCTTGGTGAATTTTCAAACCTTTCTGTCCCTTGAAAAAACGTACTTGAGAGCATTCATGGCACTGTACCTGATTTTCCAGTGATATACCATGGGAATTCTCAACTTCATTCGCTTGAGCGCACTGAGGCATCTCCAAAGGAAACACAAGACTTAAAAATACCTTAAATACAACTGCAAAACTAATAAAAATTAAGATAATTAAGTATAAAACCATAAATTAAACATTTAGAAATGTCAAAAATGTCAGTCATAGTTTCACTCGTCTTCATTGGAGGAACACTTTTACGCCGGCGCACCGCGACTCGGTGCCATTGTAAGACACTCAGTATTGGACGAAATCAAAGCAACAGTAATCTAACGTCCAATAAAACGTGTTGGTAGAAATGACTTTTCTGGTTTCGATGGAAACCGAGTCTGCTGTCAAAATTGCCTTTAAAACTTTATAAAACAGCTGATTTTGTAGGTATTGAGCTCAAATTTCGCCGCTCACATCACACAAACATCACTAGGGTAGGAGCCGCGCCAATACAATCGTCAGCACTACTTAATATTGGCTGTTTTTATTATGATGTTGATAAATGGTTAGTGATTATGCACTTCCACTTTTTTGTCTTGTTCTCCTTATTACTGCAGTTTAAGGCTTGGGTAACACTGTCAGTGTTAGCACAACTTATTCCGAGTGTATTTGTGTACTTTTTTGTAACTTGGACCGGAAAAATATATAATTAATTAATTAAATTACACAGGGCGATGATTGACGCGTATGGCATCTGACGTATCTTTTTCTCTGGTTTTCTCCACTATACCCCACACGGAGGTCAGTGCCGTAGTAATTTCTCCCCTGATCTTGTGTTCCTGTAGGTTCGCTTCTGTCAGGGAATCCTCTAATTGGTTAATTATTGCTTTTATCCTCAATCTGGCCATGGCTGCTTCCTTTTCTTTTCCCCGGAATAGCACTTGCAAAAGTCTTAATCCCTTCAACGTTAATGTTATCAACACAACAGTGTATAAGTTATTAATGTGTGTTACCATTTCATTATATTATATTTTACATAGACTTGATGATATTTTCTAATTACCGTAGCATAAAATATTAAAATTTTCTAATTACCATACTCATAAAATTTTTAAGTCTCATTAACTAGAAAACCACCATTAATTGTTACATGCCTCATTAATTATTGAATTCGTTTCTTTGATTTGTTTCTTATATATTTTAATGTGTTTAAGTCAAATCAGTGAAAAATAAAAAAAGGTTACGGTAATTAGGCAAAGAAAGCCGAATTGGAGAATGACAAAGTCTTCCAAAACGTTATACCAGGAAACGTATGGCAACTATTAGTAACTTGATTTGAATTTGGAGTTTGGTTTGAAGTCGAAAGTGGGATATTATTACTCTTATGGCATTTACCTTGGTGAATTTTCAAACCTTTCTGTCCCTTGAAAAAACGTACTTGAGAGCATTCATGGCACTGTACCTGATTTTCCAGTGATATACCATGGGAATTCTCAACTTCATTCGCTTGAGCGCACTGAGGCATCTCCAAAGGAAACACAAGACTTAAAAATACCTTAAATACAACTGCAAAACTAATAAAAATTAAGATAATTAAGTATAAAACCATAAATTAAACATTTAGAAATGTCAAAAATGTCAGTCATAGTTTCACTCGTCTTCATTGGAGGAACACTTTTACGCCGGCGCACCGCGACTCGGTGCCATTGTAAGACACTCAGTATTGGACGAAATCAAAGCAACAGTAATCTAACGTCCAATAAAACGTGTTGGTAGAAATGACTTTTCTGGTTTCGATGGAAACCGAGTCTGCTGTCAAAATTGCCTTTAAAACTTTATAAAACAGCTGATTTTGTAGGTATTGAGCTCAAATTTCGCCGCTCACATCACACAAACATCACTAGGGTAGGAGCCGCGCCAATACAATCGTCAGCACTACTTAATATTGGCTGTTTTTATTATGATGTTGATAAATGGTTAGTGATTATGCACTTCCACTTTTTTGTCTTGTTCTCCTTATTACTGCAGTTTAAGGCTTGGGTAACACTGTCAGTGTTAGCACAACTTATTCCGAGTGTATTTGTGTACTTTTTTGTAACTTGGACCGGAAAAATATATAATTAATTAATTAAATTACACAGGGCGATGATTGACGCGTATGGCATCTGACGTATCTTTTTCTCTGGTTTTCTCCACTATACCCCACACGGAGGTCAGTGCCGTAGTAATTTCTCCCCTGATCTTGTGTTCCTGTAGGTTCGCTTCTGTCAGGGAATCCTCTAATTGGTTAATTATTGCTTTTATCCTCAATCTGGCCATGGCTGCTTCCTTTTCTTTTCCCCGGAATAGCACTTGCAAAAGTCTTAATCCCTTCAACGTTAATGTTATCAACACAACAGTGTATAAGTTATTAATGTGTGTTACCATTTCATTATATTATATTTTACATAGACTTGATGATATTTTCTAATTACCGTAGCATAAAATATTAAAATTTTCTAATTACCATACTCATAAAATTTTTAAGTCTCATTAACTAGAAAACCACCATTAATTGTTACATGCCTCATTAATTATTGAATTCGTTTCTTTGATTTGTTTCTTATATATTTTAATGTGTTTAAGTCAAATCAGTGAAAAATAAAAAAAGGTTACGGTAATTAGGCAAAGAAAGCCGAATTGGAGAATGACAAAGTCTTCCAAAACGTTATACCAGGAAACGTATGGCAACTATTAGTAACTTGATTTGAATTTGGAGTTTGGTTTGAAGTCGAAAGTGGGATATTATTACTCTTATGGCATTTACCTTGGTGAATTTTCAAACCTTTCTGTCCCTTGAAAAAACGTACTTGAGAGCATTCATGGCACTGTACCTGATTTTCCAGTGATATACCATGGGAATTCTCAACTTCATTCGCTTGAGCGCACTGAGGCATCTCCAAAGGAAACACAAGACTTAAAAATACCTTAAATACAACTGCAAAACTAATAAAAATTAAGATAATTAAGTATAAAACCATAAATTAAACATTTAGAAATGTCAAAAATGTCAGTCATAGTTTCACTCGTCTTCATTGGAGGAACACTTTTACGCCGGCGCACCGCGACTCGGTGCCATTGTAAGACACTCAGTATTGGACGAAATCAAAGCAACAGTAATCTAACGTCCAATAAAACGTGTTGGTAGAAATGACTTTTCTGGTTTCGATGGAAACCGAGTCTGCTGTCAAAATTGCCTTTAAAACTTTATAAAACAGCTGATTTTGTAGGTATTGAGCTCAAATTTCGCCGCTCACATCACACAAACATCACTAGGGTAGGAGCCGCGCCAATACAATCGTCAGCACTACTTAATATTGGCTGTTTTTATTATGATGTTGATAAATGGTTAGTGATTATGCACTTCCACTTTTTTGTCTTGTTCTCCTTATTACTGCAGTTTAAGGCTTGGGTAACACTGTCAGTGTTAGCACAACTTATTCCGAGTGTATTTGTGTACTTTTTTGTAACTTGGACCGGAAAAATATATAATTAATTAATTAAATTACACAGGGCGATGATTGACGCGTATGGCATCTGACGTATCTTTTTCTCTGGTTTTCTCCACTATACCCCACACGGAGGTCAGTGCCGTAGTAATTTCTCCCCTGATCTTGTGTTCCTGTAGGTTCGCTTCTGTCAGGGAATCCTCTAATTGGTTAATTATAATAGGGTAGGAGCCGCGCCAATACAATCGTCAGCACTACTTAATATTGGCTGTTTTTATTATGATGTTGATAAATGGTTAGTGATTATGCACTTCCACTTTTTTGTCTTGTTCTCCTTATTACTGCAGTTTAAGGCTTGGGTAACACTGTCAGTGTTAGCACAACTTATTCCGAGTGTATTTGTGTACTTTTTTGTAACTTGGACCGGAAAAATATATAATTAATTAATTAAATTACACAGGGCGATGATTGACGCGTATGGCATCTGACGTATCTTTTTCTCTGGTTTTCTCCACTATACCCCACACGGAGGTCAGTGCCGTAGTAATTTCTCCCCTGATCTTGTGTTCCTGTAGGTTCGCTTCTGTCAGGGAATCCTCTAATTGGTTAATTATTGCTTTTATCCTCAATCTGGCCATGGCTGCTTCCTTTTCTTTTCCCCGGAATAGCACTTGCAAAAGTCTTAATCCCTTCAACGTTAATGTTATCAACACAACAGTGTATAAGTTATTAATGTGTGTTACCATTTCATTATATTATATTTTACATAGACTTGATGATATTTTCTAATTACCGTAGCATAAAATATTAAAATTTTCTAATTACCATACTCATAAAATTTTTAAGTCTCATTAACTAGAAAACCACCATTAATTGTTACATGCCTCATTAATTATTGAATTCGTTTCTTTGATTTGTTTCTTATATATTTTAATGTGTTTAAGTCAAATCAGTGAAAAATAAAAAAAGGTTACGGTAATTAGGCAAAGAAAGCCGAATTGGAGAATGACAAAGTCTTCCAAAACGTTATACCAGGAAACGTATGGCAACTATTAGTAACTTGATTTGAATTTGGAGTTTGGTTTGAAGTCGAAAGTGGGATATTATTACTCTTATGGCATTTACCTTGGTGAATTTTCAAACCTTTCTGTCCCTTGAAAAAACGTACTTGAGAGCATTCATGGCACTGTACCTGATTTTCCAGTGATATACCATGGGAATTCTCAACTTCATTCGCTTGAGCGCACTGAGGCATCTCCAAAGGAAACACAAGACTTAAAAATACCTTAAATACAACTGCAAAACTAATAAAAATTAAGATAATTAAGTATAAAACCATAAATTAAACATTTAGAAATGTCAAAAATGTCAGTCATAGTTTCACTCGTCTTCATTGGAGGAACACTTTTACGCCGGCGCACCGCGACTCGGTGCCATTGTAAGACACTCAGTATTGGACGAAATCAAAGCAACAGTAATCTAACGTCCAATAAAACGTGTTGGTAGAAATGACTTTTCTGGTTTCGATGGAAACCGAGTCTGCTGTCAAAATTGCCTTTAAAACTTTATAAAACAGCTGATTTTGTAGGTATTGAGCTCAAATTTCGCCGCTCACATCACACAAACATCACTAGGGTAGGAGCCGCGCCAATACAATCGTCAGCACTACTTAATATTGGCTGTTTTTATTATGATGTTGATAAATGGTTAGTGATTATGCACTTCCACTTTTTTGTCTTGTTCTCCTTATTACTGCAGTTTAAGGCTTGGGTAACACTGTCAGTGTTAGCACAACTTATTCCGAGTGTATTTGTGTACTTTTTTGTAACTTGGACCGGAAAAATATATAATTAATTAATTAAATTACACAGGGCGATGATTGACGCGTATGGCATCTGACGTATCTTTTTCTCTGGTTTTCTCCACTATACCCCACACGGAGGTCAGTGCCGTAGTAATTTCTCCCCTGATCTTGTGTTCCTGTAGGTTCGCTTCTGTCAGGGAATCCTCTAATTGGTTAATTATAAACTAGGGTAGGAGCCGCGCCAATACAATCGTCAGCACTACTTAATATTGGCTGTTTTTATTATGATGTTGATAAATGGTTAGTGATTATGCACTTCCACTTTTTTGTCTTGTTCTCCTTATTACTGCAGTTTAAGGCTTGGGTAACACTGTCAGTGTTAGCACAACTTATTCCGAGTGTATTTGTGTACTTTTTTGTAACTTGGACCGGAAAAATATATAATTAATTAATTAAATTACACAGGGCGATGATTGACGCGTATGGCATCTGACGTATCTTTTTCTCTGGTTTTCTCCACTATACCCCACACGGAGGTCAGTGCCGTAGTAATTTCTCCCCTGATCTTGTGTTCCTGTAGGTTCGCTTCTGTCAGGGAATCCTCTAATTGGTTAATTATTGCTTTTATCCTCAATCTGGCCATGGCTGCTTCCTTTTCTTTTCCCCGGAATAGCACTTGCAAAAGTCTTAATCCCTTCAACGTTAATGTTATCAACACAACAGTGTATAAGTTATTAATGTGTGTTACCATTTCATTATATTATATTTTACATAGACTTGATGATATTTTCTAATTACCGTAGCATAAAATATTAAAATTTTCTAATTACCATACTCATAAAATTTTTAAGTCTCATTAACTAGAAAACCACCATTAATTGTTACATGCCTCATTAATTATTGAATTCGTTTCTTTGATTTGTTTCTTATATATTTTAATGTGTTTAAGTCAAATCAGTGAAAAATAAAAAAAGGTTACGGTAATTAGGCAAAGAAAGCCGAATTGGAGAATGACAAAGTCTTCCAAAACGTTATACCAGGAAACGTATGGCAACTATTAGTAACTTGATTTGAATTTGGAGTTTGGTTTGAAGTCGAAAGTGGGATATTATTACTCTTATGGCATTTACCTTGGTGAATTTTCAAACCTTTCTGTCCCTTGAAAAAACGTACTTGAGAGCATTCATGGCACTGTACCTGATTTTCCAGTGATATACCATGGGAATTCTCAACTTCATTCGCTTGAGCGCACTGAGGCATCTCCAAAGGAAACACAAGACTTAAAAATACCTTAAATACAACTGCAAAACTAATAAAAATTAAGATAATTAAGTATAAAACCATAAATTAAACATTTAGAAATGTCAAAAATGTCAGTCATAGTTTCACTCGTCTTCATTGGAGGAACACTTTTACGCCGGCGCACCGCGACTCGGTGCCATTGTAAGACACTCAGTATTGGACGAAATCAAAGCAACAGTAATCTAACGTCCAATAAAACGTGTTGGTAGAAATGACTTTTCTGGTTTCGATGGAAACCGAGTCTGCTGTCAAAATTGCCTTTAAAACTTTATAAAACAGCTGATTTTGTAGGTATTGAGCTCAAATTTCGCCGCTCACATCACACAAACATCACTAGGGTAGGAGCCGCGCCAATACAATCGTCAGCACTACTTAATATTGGCTGTTTTTATTATGATGTTGATAAATGGTTAGTGATTATGCACTTCCACTTTTTTGTCTTGTTCTCCTTATTACTGCAGTTTAAGGCTTGGGTAACACTGTCAGTGTTAGCACAACTTATTCCGAGTGTATTTGTGTACTTTTTTGTAACTTGGACCGGAAAAATATATAATTAATTAATTAAATTACACAGGGCGATGATTGACGCGTATGGCATCTGACGTATCTTTTTCTCTGGTTTTCTCCACTATACCCCACACGGAGGTCAGTGCCGTAGTAATTTCTCCCCTGATCTTGTGTTCCTGTAGGTTCGCTTCTGTCAGGGAATCCTCTAATTGGTTAATTATAAACTAGGGTAGGAGCCGCGCCAATACAATCGTCAGCACTACTTAATATTGGCTGTTTTTATTATGATGTTGATAAATGGTTAGTGATTATGCACTTCCACTTTTTTGTCTTGTTCTCCTTATTACTGCAGTTTAAGGCTTGGGTAACACTGTCAGTGTTAGCACAACTTATTCCGAGTGTATTTGTGTACTTTTTTGTAACTTGGACCGGAAAAATATATAATTAATTAATTAAATTACACAGGGCGATGATTGACGCGTATGGCATCTGACGTATCTTTTTCTCTGGTTTTCTCCACTATACCCCACACGGAGGTCAGTGCCGTAGTAATTTCTCCCCTGATCTTGTGTTCCTGTAGGTTCGCTTCTGTCAGGGAATCCTCTAATTGGTTAATTATTGCTTTTATCCTCAATCTGGCCATGGCTGCTTCCTTTTCTTTTCCCCGGAATAGCACTTGCAAAAGTCTTAATCCCTTCAACGTTAATGTTATCAACACAACAGTGTATAAGTTATTAATGTGTGTTACCATTTCATTATATTATATTTTACATAGACTTGATGATATTTTCTAATTACCGTAGCATAAAATATTAAAATTTTCTAATTACCATACTCATAAAATTTTTAAGTCTCATTAACTAGAAAACCACCATTAATTGTTACATGCCTCATTAATTATTGAATTCGTTTCTTTGATTTGTTTCTTATATATTTTAATGTGTTTAAGTCAAATCAGTGAAAAATAAAAAAAGGTTACGGTAATTAGGCAAAGAAAGCCGAATTGGAGAATGACAAAGTCTTCCAAAACGTTATACCAGGAAACGTATGGCAACTATTAGTAACTTGATTTGAATTTGGAGTTTGGTTTGAAGTCGAAAGTGGGATATTATTACTCTTATGGCATTTACCTTGGTGAATTTTCAAACCTTTCTGTCCCTTGAAAAAACGTACTTGAGAGCATTCATGGCACTGTACCTGATTTTCCAGTGATATACCATGGGAATTCTCAACTTCATTCGCTTGAGCGCACTGAGGCATCTCCAAAGGAAACACAAGACTTAAAAATACCTTAAATACAACTGCAAAACTAATAAAAATTAAGATAATTAAGTATAAAACCATAAATTAAACATTTAGAAATGTCAAAAATGTCAGTCATAGTTTCACTCGTCTTCATTGGAGGAACACTTTTACGCCGGCGCACCGCGACTCGGTGCCATTGTAAGACACTCAGTATTGGACGAAATCAAAGCAACAGTAATCTAACGTCCAATAAAACGTGTTGGTAGAAATGACTTTTCTGGTTTCGATGGAAACCGAGTCTGCTGTCAAAATTGCCTTTAAAACTTTATAAAACAGCTGATTTTGTAGGTATTGAGCTCAAATTTCGCCGCTCACATCACACAAACATCACTAGGGTAGGAGCCGCGCCAATACAATCGTCAGCACTACTTAATATTGGCTGTTTTTATTATGATGTTGATAAATGGTTAGTGATTATGCACTTCCACTTTTTTGTCTTGTTCTCCTTATTACTGCAGTTTAAGGCTTGGGTAACACTGTCAGTGTTAGCACAACTTATTCCGAGTGTATTTGTGTACTTTTTTGTAACTTGGACCGGAAAAATATATAATTAATTAATTAAATTACACAGGGCGATGATTGACGCGTATGGCATCTGACGTATCTTTTTCTCTGGTTTTCTCCACTATACCCCACACGGAGGTCAGTGCCGTAGTAATTTCTCCCCTGATCTTGTGTTCCTGTAGGTTCGCTTCTGTCAGGGAATCCTCTAATTGGTTAATTATAAACTAGGGTAGGAGCCGCGCCAATACAATCGTCAGCACTACTTAATATTGGCTGTTTTTATTATGATGTTGATAAATGGTTAGTGATTATGCACTTCCACTTTTTTGTCTTGTTCTCCTTATTACTGCAGTTTAAGGCTTGGGTAACACTGTCAGTGTTAGCACAACTTATTCCGAGTGTATTTGTGTACTTTTTTGTAACTTGGACCGGAAAAATATATAATTAATTAATTAAATTACACAGGGCGATGATTGACGCGTATGGCATCTGACGTATCTTTTTCTCTGGTTTTCTCCACTATACCCCACACGGAGGTCAGTGCCGTAGTAATTTCTCCCCTGATCTTGTGTTCCTGTAGGTTCGCTTCTGTCAGGGAATCCTCTAATTGGTTAATTATTGCTTTTATCCTCAATCTGGCCATGGCTGCTTCCTTTTCTTTTCCCCGGAATAGCACTTGCAAAAGTCTTAATCCCTTCAACGTTAATGTTATCAACACAACAGTGTATAAGTTATTAATGTGTGTTACCATTTCATTATATTATATTTTACATAGACTTGATGATATTTTCTAATTACCGTAGCATAAAATATTAAAATTTTCTAATTACCATACTCATAAAATTTTTAAGTCTCATTAACTAGAAAACCACCATTAATTGTTACATGCCTCATTAATTATTGAATTCGTTTCTTTGATTTGTTTCTTATATATTTTAATGTGTTTAAGTCAAATCAGTGAAAAATAAAAAAAGGTTACGGTAATTAGGCAAAGAAAGCCGAATTGGAGAATGACAAAGTCTTCCAAAACGTTATACCAGGAAACGTATGGCAACTATTAGTAACTTGATTTGAATTTGGAGTTTGGTTTGAAGTCGAAAGTGGGATATTATTACTCTTATGGCATTTACCTTGGTGAATTTTCAAACCTTTCTGTCCCTTGAAAAAACGTACTTGAGAGCATTCATGGCACTGTACCTGATTTTCCAGTGATATACCATGGGAATTCTCAACTTCATTCGCTTGAGCGCACTGAGGCATCTCCAAAGGAAACACAAGACTTAAAAATACCTTAAATACAACTGCAAAACTAATAAAAATTAAGATAATTAAGTATAAAACCATAAATTAAACATTTAGAAATGTCAAAAATGTCAGTCATAGTTTCACTCGTCTTCATTGGAGGAACACTTTTACGCCGGCGCACCGCGACTCGGTGCCATTGTAAGACACTCAGTATTGGACGAAATCAAAGCAACAGTAATCTAACGTCCAATAAAACGTGTTGGTAGAAATGACTTTTCTGGTTTCGATGGAAACCGAGTCTGCTGTCAAAATTGCCTTTAAAACTTTATAAAACAGCTGATTTTGTAGGTATTGAGCTCAAATTTCGCCGCTCACATCACACAAACATCACTAGGGTAGGAGCCGCGCCAATACAATCGTCAGCACTACTTAATATTGGCTGTTTTTATTATGATGTTGATAAATGGTTAGTGATTATGCACTTCCACTTTTTTGTCTTGTTCTCCTTATTACTGCAGTTTAAGGCTTGGGTAACACTGTCAGTGTTAGCACAACTTATTCCGAGTGTATTTGTGTACTTTTTTGTAACTTGGACCGGAAAAATATATAATTAATTAATTAAATTACACAGGGCGATGATTGACGCGTATGGCATCTGACGTATCTTTTTCTCTGGTTTTCTCCACTATACCCCACACGGAGGTCAGTGCCGTAGTAATTTCTCCCCTGATCTTGTGTTCCTGTAGGTTCGCTTCTGTCAGGGAATCCTCTAATTGGTTAATTATAGGGTAGGAGCCGCGCCAATACAATCGTCAGCACTACTTAATATTGGCTGTTTTTATTATGATGTTGATAAATGGTTAGTGATTATGCACTTCCACTTTTTTGTCTTGTTCTCCTTATTACTGCAGTTTAAGGCTTGGGTAACACTGTCAGTGTTAGCACAACTTATTCCGAGTGTATTTGTGTACTTTTTTGTAACTTGGACCGGAAAAATATATAATTAATTAATTAAATTACACAGGGCGATGATTGACGCGTATGGCATCTGACGTATCTTTTTCTCTGGTTTTCTCCACTATACCCCACACGGAGGTCAGTGCCGTAGTAATTTCTCCCCTGATCTTGTGTTCCTGTAGGTTCGCTTCTGTCAGGGAATCCTCTAATTGGTTAATTATTGCTTTTATCCTCAATCTGGCCATGGCTGCTTCCTTTTCTTTTCCCCGGAATAGCACTTGCAAAAGTCTTAATCCCTTCAACGTTAATGTTATCAACACAACAGTGTATAAGTTATTAATGTGTGTTACCATTTCATTATATTATATTTTACATAGACTTGATGATATTTTCTAATTACCGTAGCATAAAATATTAAAATTTTCTAATTACCATACTCATAAAATTTTTAAGTCTCATTAACTAGAAAACCACCATTAATTGTTACATGCCTCATTAATTATTGAATTCGTTTCTTTGATTTGTTTCTTATATATTTTAATGTGTTTAAGTCAAATCAGTGAAAAATAAAAAAAGGTTACGGTAATTAGGCAAAGAAAGCCGAATTGGAGAATGACAAAGTCTTCCAAAACGTTATACCAGGAAACGTATGGCAACTATTAGTAACTTGATTTGAATTTGGAGTTTGGTTTGAAGTCGAAAGTGGGATATTATTACTCTTATGGCATTTACCTTGGTGAATTTTCAAACCTTTCTGTCCCTTGAAAAAACGTACTTGAGAGCATTCATGGCACTGTACCTGATTTTCCAGTGATATACCATGGGAATTCTCAACTTCATTCGCTTGAGCGCACTGAGGCATCTCCAAAGGAAACACAAGACTTAAAAATACCTTAAATACAACTGCAAAACTAATAAAAATTAAGATAATTAAGTATAAAACCATAAATTAAACATTTAGAAATGTCAAAAATGTCAGTCATAGTTTCACTCGTCTTCATTGGAGGAACACTTTTACGCCGGCGCACCGCGACTCGGTGCCATTGTAAGACACTCAGTATTGGACGAAATCAAAGCAACAGTAATCTAACGTCCAATAAAACGTGTTGGTAGAAATGACTTTTCTGGTTTCGATGGAAACCGAGTCTGCTGTCAAAATTGCCTTTAAAACTTTATAAAACAGCTGATTTTGTAGGTATTGAGCTCAAATTTCGCCGCTCACATCACACAAACATCACTAGGGTAGGAGCCGCGCCAATACAATCGTCAGCACTACTTAATATTGGCTGTTTTTATTATGATGTTGATAAATGGTTAGTGATTATGCACTTCCACTTTTTTGTCTTGTTCTCCTTATTACTGCAGTTTAAGGCTTGGGTAACACTGTCAGTGTTAGCACAACTTATTCCGAGTGTATTTGTGTACTTTTTTGTAACTTGGACCGGAAAAATATATAATTAATTAATTAAATTACACAGGGCGATGATTGACGCGTATGGCATCTGACGTATCTTTTTCTCTGGTTTTCTCCACTATACCCCACACGGAGGTCAGTGCCGTAGTAATTTCTCCCCTGATCTTGTGTTCCTGTAGGTTCGCTTCTGTCAGGGAATCCTCTAATTGGTTAATTATAATAGGGTAGGAGCCGCGCCAATACAATCGTCAGCACTACTTAATATTGGCTGTTTTTATTATGATGTTGATAAATGGTTAGTGATTATGCACTTCCACTTTTTTGTCTTGTTCTCCTTATTACTGCAGTTTAAGGCTTGGGTAACACTGTCAGTGTTAGCACAACTTATTCCGAGTGTATTTGTGTACTTTTTTGTAACTTGGACCGGAAAAATATATAATTAATTAATTAAATTACACAGGGCGATGATTGACGCGTATGGCATCTGACGTATCTTTTTCTCTGGTTTTCTCCACTATACCCCACACGGAGGTCAGTGCCGTAGTAATTTCTCCCCTGATCTTGTGTTCCTGTAGGTTCGCTTCTGTCAGGGAATCCTCTAATTGGTTAATTATTGCTTTTATCCTCAATCTGGCCATGGCTGCTTCCTTTTCTTTTCCCCGGAATAGCACTTGCAAAAGTCTTAATCCCTTCAACGTTAATGTTATCAACACAACAGTGTATAAGTTATTAATGTGTGTTACCATTTCATTATATTATATTTTACATAGACTTGATGATATTTTCTAATTACCGTAGCATAAAATATTAAAATTTTCTAATTACCATACTCATAAAATTTTTAAGTCTCATTAACTAGAAAACCACCATTAATTGTTACATGCCTCATTAATTATTGAATTCGTTTCTTTGATTTGTTTCTTATATATTTTAATGTGTTTAAGTCAAATCAGTGAAAAATAAAAAAAGGTTACGGTAATTAGGCAAAGAAAGCCGAATTGGAGAATGACAAAGTCTTCCAAAACGTTATACCAGGAAACGTATGGCAACTATTAGTAACTTGATTTGAATTTGGAGTTTGGTTTGAAGTCGAAAGTGGGATATTATTACTCTTATGGCATTTACCTTGGTGAATTTTCAAACCTTTCTGTCCCTTGAAAAAACGTACTTGAGAGCATTCATGGCACTGTACCTGATTTTCCAGTGATATACCATGGGAATTCTCAACTTCATTCGCTTGAGCGCACTGAGGCATCTCCAAAGGAAACACAAGACTTAAAAATACCTTAAATACAACTGCAAAACTAATAAAAATTAAGATAATTAAGTATAAAACCATAAATTAAACATTTAGAAATGTCAAAAATGTCAGTCATAGTTTCACTCGTCTTCATTGGAGGAACACTTTTACGCCGGCGCACCGCGACTCGGTGCCATTGTAAGACACTCAGTATTGGACGAAATCAAAGCAACAGTAATCTAACGTCCAATAAAACGTGTTGGTAGAAATGACTTTTCTGGTTTCGATGGAAACCGAGTCTGCTGTCAAAATTGCCTTTAAAACTTTATAAAACAGCTGATTTTGTAGGTATTGAGCTCAAATTTCGCCGCTCACATCACACAAACATCACTAGGGTAGGAGCCGCGCCAATACAATCGTCAGCACTACTTAATATTGGCTGTTTTTATTATGATGTTGATAAATGGTTAGTGATTATGCACTTCCACTTTTTTGTCTTGTTCTCCTTATTACTGCAGTTTAAGGCTTGGGTAACACTGTCAGTGTTAGCACAACTTATTCCGAGTGTATTTGTGTACTTTTTTGTAACTTGGACCGGAAAAATATATAATTAATTAATTAAATTACACAGGGCGATGATTGACGCGTATGGCATCTGACGTATCTTTTTCTCTGGTTTTCTCCACTATACCCCACACGGAGGTCAGTGCCGTAGTAATTTCTCCCCTGATCTTGTGTTCCTGTAGGTTCGCTTCTGTCAGGGAATCCTCTAATTGGTTAATTATAGGGTAGGAGCCGCGCCAATACAATCGTCAGCACTACTTAATATTGGCTGTTTTTATTATGATGTTGATAAATGGTTAGTGATTATGCACTTCCACTTTTTTGTCTTGTTCTCCTTATTACTGCAGTTTAAGGCTTGGGTAACACTGTCAGTGTTAGCACAACTTATTCCGAGTGTATTTGTGTACTTTTTTGTAACTTGGACCGGAAAAATATATAATTAATTAATTAAATTACACAGGGCGATGATTGACGCGTATGGCATCTGACGTATCTTTTTCTCTGGTTTTCTCCACTATACCCCACACGGAGGTCAGTGCCGTAGTAATTTCTCCCCTGATCTTGTGTTCCTGTAGGTTCGCTTCTGTCAGGGAATCCTCTAATTGGTTAATTATTGCTTTTATCCTCAATCTGGCCATGGCTGCTTCCTTTTCTTTTCCCCGGAATAGCACTTGCAAAAGTCTTAATCCCTTCAACGTTAATGTTATCAACACAACAGTGTATAAGTTATTAATGTGTGTTACCATTTCATTATATTATATTTTACATAGACTTGATGATATTTTCTAATTACCGTAGCATAAAATATTAAAATTTTCTAATTACCATACTCATAAAATTTTTAAGTCTCATTAACTAGAAAACCACCATTAATTGTTACATGCCTCATTAATTATTGAATTCGTTTCTTTGATTTGTTTCTTATATATTTTAATGTGTTTAAGTCAAATCAGTGAAAAATAAAAAAAGGTTACGGTAATTAGGCAAAGAAAGCCGAATTGGAGAATGACAAAGTCTTCCAAAACGTTATACCAGGAAACGTATGGCAACTATTAGTAACTTGATTTGAATTTGGAGTTTGGTTTGAAGTCGAAAGTGGGATATTATTACTCTTATGGCATTTACCTTGGTGAATTTTCAAACCTTTCTGTCCCTTGAAAAAACGTACTTGAGAGCATTCATGGCACTGTACCTGATTTTCCAGTGATATACCATGGGAATTCTCAACTTCATTCGCTTGAGCGCACTGAGGCATCTCCAAAGGAAACACAAGACTTAAAAATACCTTAAATACAACTGCAAAACTAATAAAAATTAAGATAATTAAGTATAAAACCATAAATTAAACATTTAGAAATGTCAAAAATGTCAGTCATAGTTTCACTCGTCTTCATTGGAGGAACACTTTTACGCCGGCGCACCGCGACTCGGTGCCATTGTAAGACACTCAGTATTGGACGAAATCAAAGCAACAGTAATCTAACCGCTCGGGCGCAGAGCGCGGGAAAAATAATCGAGCCAGATGAATGCCAGATGCGTCACCGGCGCGCGCGGCGCGGCGGGGCGCCGCTCGGCCGCCCGATAATGTAAATAAAGCATTTTTACGACTTGGGTTTGTTTGAATGGTGCTAACACTTGTGTTTTTTGTTATGGTAAGGAACGGGGCTTTAAGATAGCGGAGTTTCGTTTGAAATAGGATAGTATTTACGCAAACACTACGTACGATACGTACGTACGATAGTATTTACGTAACTTTGTTTTCAAATAAATGGTTATAGTTCGAAAAAACGAGCGTTGACCTATATTGTTTAAGGTTTTAAATACATTATGTGTATATACTTAACGCAAAACACTAATAAAACCACATAGCATTAGTACAATATGTACTATTTACGAGCGTGCAAAGTTGAAAATATTTGCCGACGGCAAAAAAATAACAATGGCCGCCAAGACAATGGAAACAAAATGTTGTTTTATAAATATAAATCTGATACGTAGAATAAAAATATTGGTACCTGTGGAAAGCTTATTTAATGCTTCAACTTTGTTATAAAAGTAGTGGTATTAGAATAACACACTGTACTAAAATAAGGATCTGAAAACACATACACGTAATAACAATAAACATGAATCGGTCAGCGCCGGTTGTGGAATAAAACCGAAATTACGTAATATTTTTTCACTCACCGACCTTGAAATCCTGCAGTAATTCACTTCACTATAATATTTATCACACACTTAACAGGCCATAGCACTTCAAACACTTGAAAACCCACTTAAAACACAAATTATTTATCATGTAAACAAAACACGCGCGAGTCCGTACGTCACTGACAAGACGCCATATTTTTTTAATTATTTGATTTTTTTGGTTGAACGCTTGTAGTGTTATCATACATCTGAATACGCGGCTTTTAAGCACGAAATCGACTAAGCAATCGGATACAGTGTGCCACAGATCTTTTAAAAATGAAAAATTGAATAAAGTTTATCGGATTTCGATTAATTAAAAGGTTACGCGAGTGGACGCTAACGTGTGGCGCCACTTTCTATGCGGCGACTTTGGTCACCTCATCCACTCCAGCGGCTAACGTCCAATAAAACGTGTTGGTAGAAATGACTTTTCTGGTTTCGATGGAAACCGAGTCTGCTGTCAAAATTGCCTTTAAAACTTTATAAAACAGCTGATTTTGTAGGTATTGAGCTCAAATTTCGCCGCTCACATCACACAAACATCACTAGGGTAGGAGCCGCGCCAATACAATCGTCAGCACTACTTAATATTGGCTGTTTTTATTATGATGTTGATAAATGGTTAGTGATTATGCACTTCCACTTTTTTGTCTTGTTCTCCTTATTACTGCAGTTTAAGGCTTGGGTAACACTGTCAGTGTTAGCACAACTTATTCCGAGTGTATTTGTGTACTTTTTTGTAACTTGGACCGGAAAAATATATAATTAATTAATTAAATTACACAGGGCGATGATTGACGCGTATGGCATCTGACGTATCTTTTTCTCTGGTTTTCTCCACTATACCCCACACGGAGGTCAGTGCCGTAGTAATTTCTCCCCTGATCTTGTGTTCCTGTAGGTTCGCTTCTGTCAGGGAATCCTCTAATTGGTTAATTATAGGGTAGGAGCCGCGCCAATACAATCGTCAGCACTACTTAATATTGGCTGTTTTTATTATGATGTTGATAAATGGTTAGTGATTATGCACTTCCACTTTTTTGTCTTGTTCTCCTTATTACTGCAGTTTAAGGCTTGGGTAACACTGTCAGTGTTAGCACAACTTATTCCGAGTGTATTTGTGTACTTTTTTGTAACTTGGACCGGAAAAATATATAATTAATTAATTAAATTACACAGGGCGATGATTGACGCGTATGGCATCTGACGTATCTTTTTCTCTGGTTTTCTCCACTATACCCCACACGGAGGTCAGTGCCGTAGTAATTTCTCCCCTGATCTTGTGTTCCTGTAGGTTCGCTTCTGTCAGGGAATCCTCTAATTGGTTAATTATTGCTTTTATCCTCAATCTGGCCATGGCTGCTTCCTTTTCTTTTCCCCGGAATAGCACTTGCAAAAGTCTTAATCCCTTCAACGTTAATGTTATCAACACAACAGTGTATAAGTTATTAATGTGTGTTACCATTTCATTATATTATATTTTACATAGACTTGATGATATTTTCTAATTACCGTAGCATAAAATATTAAAATTTTCTAATTACCATACTCATAAAATTTTTAAGTCTCATTAACTAGAAAACCACCATTAATTGTTACATGCCTCATTAATTATTGAATTCGTTTCTTTGATTTGTTTCTTATATATTTTAATGTGTTTAAGTCAAATCAGTGAAAAATAAAAAAAGGTTACGGTAATTAGGCAAAGAAAGCCGAATTGGAGAATGACAAAGTCTTCCAAAACGTTATACCAGGAAACGTATGGCAACTATTAGTAACTTGATTTGAATTTGGAGTTTGGTTTGAAGTCGAAAGTGGGATATTATTACTCTTATGGCATTTACCTTGGTGAATTTTCAAACCTTTCTGTCCCTTGAAAAAACGTACTTGAGAGCATTCATGGCACTGTACCTGATTTTCCAGTGATATACCATGGGAATTCTCAACTTCATTCGCTTGAGCGCACTGAGGCATCTCCAAAGGAAACACAAGACTTAAAAATACCTTAAATACAACTGCAAAACTAATAAAAATTAAGATAATTAAGTATAAAACCATAAATTAAACATTTAGAAATGTCAAAAATGTCAGTCATAGTTTCACTCGTCTTCATTGGAGGAACACTTTTACGCCGGCGCACCGCGACTCGGTGCCATTGTAAGACACTCAGTATTGGACGAAATCAAAGCAACAGTAATCTAACGTCCAATAAAACGTGTTGGTAGAAATGACTTTTCTGGTTTCGATGGAAACCGAGTCTGCTGTCAAAATTGCCTTTAAAACTTTATAAAACAGCTGATTTTGTAGGTATTGAGCTCAAATTTCGCCGCTCACATCACACAAACATCACTAGGGTAGGAGCCGCGCCAATACAATCGTCAGCACTACTTAATATTGGCTGTTTTTATTATGATGTTGATAAATGGTTAGTGATTATGCACTTCCACTTTTTTGTCTTGTTCTCCTTATTACTGCAGTTTAAGGCTTGGGTAACACTGTCAGTGTTAGCACAACTTATTCCGAGTGTATTTGTGTACTTTTTTGTAACTTGGACCGGAAAAATATATAATTAATTAATTAAATTACACAGGGCGATGATTGACGCGTATGGCATCTGACGTATCTTTTTCTCTGGTTTTCTCCACTATACCCCACACGGAGGTCAGTGCCGTAGTAATTTCTCCCCTGATCTTGTGTTCCTGTAGGTTCGCTTCTGTCAGGGAATCCTCTAATTGGTTAATTATAATAGGGTAGGAGCCGCGCCAATACAATCGTCAGCACTACTTAATATTGGCTGTTTTTATTATGATGTTGATAAATGGTTAGTGATTATGCACTTCCACTTTTTTGTCTTGTTCTCCTTATTACTGCAGTTTAAGGCTTGGGTAACACTGTCAGTGTTAGCACAACTTATTCCGAGTGTATTTGTGTACTTTTTTGTAACTTGGACCGGAAAAATATATAATTAATTAATTAAATTACACAGGGCGATGATTGACGCGTATGGCATCTGACGTATCTTTTTCTCTGGTTTTCTCCACTATACCCCACACGGAGGTCAGTGCCGTAGTAATTTCTCCCCTGATCTTGTGTTCCTGTAGGTTCGCTTCTGTCAGGGAATCCTCTAATTGGTTAATTATTGCTTTTATCCTCAATCTGGCCATGGCTGCTTCCTTTTCTTTTCCCCGGAATAGCACTTGCAAAAGTCTTAATCCCTTCAACGTTAATGTTATCAACACAACAGTGTATAAGTTATTAATGTGTGTTACCATTTCATTATATTATATTTTACATAGACTTGATGATATTTTCTAATTACCGTAGCATAAAATATTAAAATTTTCTAATTACCATACTCATAAAATTTTTAAGTCTCATTAACTAGAAAACCACCATTAATTGTTACATGCCTCATTAATTATTGAATTCGTTTCTTTGATTTGTTTCTTATATATTTTAATGTGTTTAAGTCAAATCAGTGAAAAATAAAAAAAGGTTACGGTAATTAGGCAAAGAAAGCCGAATTGGAGAATGACAAAGTCTTCCAAAACGTTATACCAGGAAACGTATGGCAACTATTAGTAACTTGATTTGAATTTGGAGTTTGGTTTGAAGTCGAAAGTGGGATATTATTACTCTTATGGCATTTACCTTGGTGAATTTTCAAACCTTTCTGTCCCTTGAAAAAACGTACTTGAGAGCATTCATGGCACTGTACCTGATTTTCCAGTGATATACCATGGGAATTCTCAACTTCATTCGCTTGAGCGCACTGAGGCATCTCCAAAGGAAACACAAGACTTAAAAATACCTTAAATACAACTGCAAAACTAATAAAAATTAAGATAATTAAGTATAAAACCATAAATTAAACATTTAGAAATGTCAAAAATGTCAGTCATAGTTTCACTCGTCTTCATTGGAGGAACACTTTTACGCCGGCGCACCGCGACTCGGTGCCATTGTAAGACACTCAGTATTGGACGAAATCAAAGCAACAGTAATCTAACGTCCAATAAAACGTGTTGGTAGAAATGACTTTTCTGGTTTCGATGGAAACCGAGTCTGCTGTCAAAATTGCCTTTAAAACTTTATAAAACAGCTGATTTTGTAGGTATTGAGCTCAAATTTCGCCGCTCACATCACACAAACATCACTAGGGTAGGAGCCGCGCCAATACAATCGTCAGCACTACTTAATATTGGCTGTTTTTATTATGATGTTGATAAATGGTTAGTGATTATGCACTTCCACTTTTTTGTCTTGTTCTCCTTATTACTGCAGTTTAAGGCTTGGGTAACACTGTCAGTGTTAGCACAACTTATTCCGAGTGTATTTGTGTACTTTTTTGTAACTTGGACCGGAAAAATATATAATTAATTAATTAAATTACACAGGGCGATGATTGACGCGTATGGCATCTGACGTATCTTTTTCTCTGGTTTTCTCCACTATACCCCACACGGAGGTCAGTGCCGTAGTAATTTCTCCCCTGATCTTGTGTTCCTGTAGGTTCGCTTCTGTCAGGGAATCCTCTAATTGGTTAATTATAGGGTAGGAGCCGCGCCAATACAATCGTCAGCACTACTTAATATTGGCTGTTTTTATTATGATGTTGATAAATGGTTAGTGATTATGCACTTCCACTTTTTTGTCTTGTTCTCCTTATTACTGCAGTTTAAGGCTTGGGTAACACTGTCAGTGTTAGCACAACTTATTCCGAGTGTATTTGTGTACTTTTTTGTAACTTGGACCGGAAAAATATATAATTAATTAATTAAATTACACAGGGCGATGATTGACGCGTATGGCATCTGACGTATCTTTTTCTCTGGTTTTCTCCACTATACCCCACACGGAGGTCAGTGCCGTAGTAATTTCTCCCCTGATCTTGTGTTCCTGTAGGTTCGCTTCTGTCAGGGAATCCTCTAATTGGTTAATTATTGCTTTTATCCTCAATCTGGCCATGGCTGCTTCCTTTTCTTTTCCCCGGAATAGCACTTGCAAAAGTCTTAATCCCTTCAACGTTAATGTTATCAACACAACAGTGTATAAGTTATTAATGTGTGTTACCATTTCATTATATTATATTTTACATAGACTTGATGATATTTTCTAATTACCGTAGCATAAAATATTAAAATTTTCTAATTACCATACTCATAAAATTTTTAAGTCTCATTAACTAGAAAACCACCATTAATTGTTACATGCCTCATTAATTATTGAATTCGTTTCTTTGATTTGTTTCTTATATATTTTAATGTGTTTAAGTCAAATCAGTGAAAAATAAAAAAAGGTTACGGTAATTAGGCAAAGAAAGCCGAATTGGAGAATGACAAAGTCTTCCAAAACGTTATACCAGGAAACGTATGGCAACTATTAGTAACTTGATTTGAATTTGGAGTTTGGTTTGAAGTCGAAAGTGGGATATTATTACTCTTATGGCATTTACCTTGGTGAATTTTCAAACCTTTCTGTCCCTTGAAAAAACGTACTTGAGAGCATTCATGGCACTGTACCTGATTTTCCAGTGATATACCATGGGAATTCTCAACTTCATTCGCTTGAGCGCACTGAGGCATCTCCAAAGGAAACACAAGACTTAAAAATACCTTAAATACAACTGCAAAACTAATAAAAATTAAGATAATTAAGTATAAAACCATAAATTAAACATTTAGAAATGTCAAAAATGTCAGTCATAGTTTCACTCGTCTTCATTGGAGGAACACTTTTACGCCGGCGCACCGCGACTCGGTGCCATTGTAAGACACTCAGTATTGGACGAAATCAAAGCAACAGTAATCTAACGTCCAATAAAACGTGTTGGTAGAAATGACTTTTCTGGTTTCGATGGAAACCGAGTCTGCTGTCAAAATTGCCTTTAAAACTTTATAAAACAGCTGATTTTGTAGGTATTGAGCTCAAATTTCGCCGCTCACATCACACAAACATCACTAGGGTAGGAGCCGCGCCAATACAATCGTCAGCACTACTTAATATTGGCTGTTTTTATTATGATGTTGATAAATGGTTAGTGATTATGCACTTCCACTTTTTTGTCTTGTTCTCCTTATTACTGCAGTTTAAGGCTTGGGTAACACTGTCAGTGTTAGCACAACTTATTCCGAGTGTATTTGTGTACTTTTTTGTAACTTGGACCGGAAAAATATATAATTAATTAATTAAATTACACAGGGCGATGATTGACGCGTATGGCATCTGACGTATCTTTTTCTCTGGTTTTCTCCACTATACCCCACACGGAGGTCAGTGCCGTAGTAATTTCTCCCCTGATCTTGTGTTCCTGTAGGTTCGCTTCTGTCAGGGAATCCTCTAATTGGTTAATTATTGCTTTTATCCTCAATCTGGCCATGGCTGCTTCCTTTTCTTTTCCCCGGAATAGCACTTGCAAAAGTCTTAATCCCTTCAACGTTAATGTTATCAACACAACAGTGTATAAGTTATTAATGTGTGTTACCATTTCATTATATTATATTTTACATAGACTTGATGATATTTTCTAATTACCGTAGCATAAAATATTAAAATTTTCTAATTACCATACTCATAAAATTTTTAAGTCTCATTAACTAGAAAACCACCATTAATTGTTACATGCCTCATTAATTATTGAATTCGTTTCTTTGATTTGTTTCTTATATATTTTAATGTGTTTAAGTCAAATCAGTGAAAAATAAAAAAAGGTTACGGTAATTAGGCAAAGAAAGCCGAATTGGAGAATGACCGGAATAAAAAAAAATCAAATTTTGTTGTATTTTATTAGTGAATTACCGTTTAAGTCACATTTTGTCATTCGCGGTGTTCCATTGCAACTTTTTTTTCATATTCGCGGTGTTTACAGGTTCAACTACTGACAAAACATGAACAGTGCATTCCACGCATCGTCAGATAGTGAGGATGATACAGAAATGGAGAAGCTGTGTAAATTAGCAAATATTAAACCATAGTAACCATAAACTACTTTAAACATGGTATCTTCTGCATAGCAGTACACAGGCTGAAAACACTACCAGACAACTTTTAACACAGCAGCCAGGAAATAGCATGCAAGTTGGTTACGAATGATGATTATAGTGACGTTATCAATATGGAAAATATCGATATGATAGGTGATTTTAGTGTGGTTGAGCCTACAAAGGAAAACGGAATTGTTTCGGACGGGCAGAATAACATCGTTCTTTTAGAAGAGCCAACCCCTAGTGCCAGCAAACCAAAACGAACGCCTAAGATAATCATACTACAAGACATCTTACTACCACCTGAAAAAATATTTTACGACGAACCACAAAGTCACCGGAAGAGACAAAATAAAGTTAATAAAAATTCAAAGAAGTGGCAAAAGGAATTAAATAAGAAATTGAGAGAAGAAGGAAAGTCGTATTTAGGCTACCGGCGTGATAGGAAAGTGGACCAGTACAATCCTAATTTCAAGGTTTTACATGACACTTTCAAACCAGCTAAAGATATGGGTCCTCGCTGCGAATCCACTGTTTGCCAAAAATCTAAGTTCCGTGGATGTCATGACATTACGGAGCCAAAGCGGCGGAGTAATTTTGATGGTTTCTGGAAAACAATAAGCTGGGAACAGAAACGACAATTTGTATGTTCAACTGTTACTTTAGCGCCATGTAAAATAAAGGTAACAAAGAATGAAACCTCTAGAAAAAGTGAGACCAAGTCCTACTACTTATCTGTGTCCAGGAATTCAAATGTTACGAGAGTGCAAGTTTGTCGAGGGATGTTTCTTCACACCTTGGGATTGTCGTAGTGGTTCCTTGGGTACTGGCTCGATAAAACTAGGGGATCAAACGGCATAGCGCCTAAATCAGAAACGTCACTACAAAGACGAAAATCTCCAAAAAAGAAATTCAGAAAACAGTCCTAAACCTTGACTGCCTTTTTTAATCAACTGCCAAAGCTGCCATCGCACTATTGCCGACAGACGTCTAGCCGAATTTACCTAGAACCTACCGTAAGAAACATGTCTGAACTTTACGAGGCCTACAAAAATGATTGCCAGGAAAAGGATAAAGAGTTCTTGTGTCGTCGTACTTTTTTTTGACAATGAGTTCCTCAGAAGTAACCTGAGTTTATACATGCCAAAGAAGGACCAGTGCGATTTCTGTTGCTCGTTTAAAGTGGGTAACGTAACAGAATAGGCCTGAAAGGAACACGTTGATCTGAAATACCGCACTAGAGCTGAAAAATCTGCTGACAAAACTTCGGCTATTGAAGGTGTCTGTCATGTTTTGAAACACGATGTTCAGGCTGTGAAAATGGTTCGAAGTCTGCAGGCAAGCGCCTCGTACTTTATGAATAAATTATGTGTCCACAATTTCACCACATATAACTTAGCGAACCATGATGTGAGATGTTATTGGTTTGACGAAAGTAACGGAGGTTTTGAAGCTTCAGTGTTTGCCTCTTGCATTGTGGATACTGTTCGAGTTTTAATCGAACACTCAGCGAAAATGCATAATTGCATCGAACGCAAGTATGCACATTCGCTCGTTCACCAAAATGTGGGCCAGTTCGCGTTCAGATCTCATTAGAGACACCACGTTCTCATAACCATAACCATTACCATTTTACCATATATTTTACCAATAAGTTAGTTATTTAGTTTACCATTTTTTACCATTTCTTGTAAACTCAGTGTTAATACAGTGATTTCCCCTGTAACTCGAGACTTTAACTTCCACCATATAAACCTTATCATATCAACACGAGAAAGGAGTGTTAGGTCACCATAGCGCCGAGCACAGCTTTCTACATGGTCCTTCGAGCATTTAATTACCAGTAATACCAAGAGAAACAGTGCCACGCGAACCGGAAGATCGCTGCAATTTGCAGAACCTTTGATTGCAGAGAAGGTCGGTTGGAGCATATAAGGTCAGATCAAACCATTTATTTATACTAACCATTACCAAATATTTTCAAATCAACTTCCATTATGGATTCAGATTCTCTGTTCATCAACCAAACGGAGCTCTATAAAATCCTGAATAAGTTTTTAATCAACATAAAGAAGGATGGATCCGAGAGGAAGACCATCAATAATTACAAGCGCAAGGTTAATATGTTGGAAGCATACTGGCACGATTACCAAGAAAACCATAAGAAAATGTGTCAGTTTGCGAATTTTGACCACATTTACTTCAAAAAGGGTTGTTTCGATACAGTCCAGGAATTATATTTGAAAATAAAGGAGATTATTGATCAAACCCTGGGGCAGTTAGGCACAACGCAGCTGCCGGAAGAAAGCCCCCGTAGAACAAAAGCGGAAGAGGTACAACCATTACCAGGTTTCAGGGCAAGGCAACAGCTAAGCACTGACCATCTACGGTCGGCGGATGAGGCGGCGCAGCCACAACCAGGTATGTCGTCTCACTATGAGGATAAAGGGTTTAGTAAGCTGAACGGGTTGACAAGGAAGCAGAGCATCAATTTCAAAGCGTTCATGAGAACCGCGAGTCATATCCAAGTGGATAAGTTCGAGAATCAATGGCAATTCGAGAACGCTCTAAAATCACTGGACAGCCGATGGGGGGAGATCGACAAACTTCATTGGGAAATTGAAGGTGAGGATGGAGGTGACGATATTACGTACCAAATGGAATTCTGCAAGCACGAGGAACAGTACAGTGAGTTGACAAACGACATCAACAAAAAGATGTGGGCAGTGAAGCACCGTGAGAAGTCAGCTCCTAAGATGGACATCCCCGTGTTCAATGGAACTTACAACCAGTGGGTTCCGTTCAAAGACTTGTTTAGCGAAGCGATCGATAAAAACCCGTCGATGTCTAATGCGCAAAAAATGCAGTTTCTGAAGAGTAAGGTGAATGGAGAAGCAGAGCGTCTGATTCACCATTTACAGATTAGCTCTGACAATTATCAGGCATGTTGGGAGATTTTAAACCACAGGTATGGGAACAAGAAATTGATTTTCACGTCCCATATTAACATTTTGCTTGGACTTCCCAACATACAACAGCAATCACTGGCCACTATCAAGAAGCTGCATGACGTAACCAAGGAGACGGTACACGCTATTCAGAATCTGGGAGTGGATATATCAACTTGGGATCCACTTTTAGTACACCTATTAACGCAAAAACTGGATAACGAGACCTTCGCAGAATACATAGAATCGGTCGAATCGGAAAAATCCTAGAGAGCTACCCGATCTGCAGGAGTTCCTGGAGTTCTTGGAGACGAAATTTACAGCACTTGAAGCGTCTCGTCGCAAGCAAGAACCAGCCAACCAAAAAACCACGCCACATCAACCATATCAAAATAGCACCTACAACCAAAACCAGAAGAAAAGTTTTCACCGAAATAATCATCAATCAGGCAACAAAGATAGTCAGAAGTCTATGAATGCATTACATGTGTCGCGGTCGATAACCTGTGCATTGTGCAATTCTGAACACGGATTGTGGCGTTGCCCTAATTTTTTGCAAATGACGCACGAGCAAAAAGTAAATAAAATTGAGCAATTAAATTACTGCCAAAACTGTCTATGCAGTCAAAACAATAAACCGTGTCAATCGAACAAACGATGTCGGAAATGCTTAGCTACACATAACACTTTGCTTCATGAAGCATTGGCAAAACAAAGTCCAACTGCGTCAGCAGAAGAAAGTACCAGTAGTGTTGCAACCAAAAAGAGCACATCTAGGTCATCTCACGTGTCTTGGGATGACATGTCTGAAATACTATTAGCCACCGCTATCATAAAAGTACAGGGAGCTGATGGAACTCAACATAAAATGAGAGCTTTAGTTGACCAGGGTTCTCAACTGTCGTTAATCAACGAAAAAGCAGCCCAGATCTTGGGATTAAAGAGGGCTCATTTCAAAGGTCATATTTTCGGTGTCGGTGAAAAAGAAAACAATGCGAAGGGAATGGTACAGGTAACACTCCAGTCTGTAAATAGTGAATTTATTTGTGTCACGAACGTTATTGTTATGAATAATTTGATCAAGCGACTGCCAAACAACACGTTTACCAAACCAACAACGTGGAACCATATCCAAGGGATACAATTGGCCGATCCGGAGTTTAACATAAGCAGACCCGTTGACATGCTTCTAGGTGCAGATGTTTATAGCAAAATAATGTTAGGAGGAATCTTGAGAGGAGACCAGGACCATCAACCAATCGCTCAACAGACGCAACTAGGATGGCTACTTTGTGGATCCATGAAACCACACTACCAATGCAACGTAGTTCTCAACAACACAGAAGACCTACTGAAATATTGGGAGAACGAAGACATAAACCAGAAAATAGAGATGTCCAACGATGACCATGAGTGTTTACAGTATTTTATTCAAACCACCAAGCGGCTAGAGGACGGAAGGTACGAAGTCCGACTACCACTTAAGCCTGAACACAAAGATAAGTTGGGTGCAACCAAACCACAAGCATTAGCTCAGTTTAGAAATTTGGAGAAAAAATTTGAGAGGAATAGCGAATTGAAAACAGATTACAAAAAATTCATGAACGAATATTTTGTATTACACCACATGATACCATGCAACATTAAACAGGCGCCCGAATGCTACTTACCACACCATCCAGTCATCCGGGCTGAATCTACTACTACTAAACTGAGAGTAGTTTTTAACGCCTCAGCAAAGTCATCATCAGGGTACAGTCTAAATGACGTCATGTACAGAGGTTCAAATATACAAAAGGATCTTCAAGAGCTTATCCTGAAATGGAGACAATTTGAATTTGTATATACTTCTGACATTGAAAAGATGTACAGAATGATCCGAGTGCACCAAGAAGATCAAGCTTACCAAAAAGTACTATGGCGAGAATCAAATAACCAACCTATACAAGCATTTCAACTCGTCACACTTACGTACGGAACCAAACCAGCAGGATTCTTAGCGATGATGTGCTTGAAAAAATTGGCGTCTGATGAAAGGCAAAAATTTTCCGACGCAGCAAAAGAATTGGAAGATAGCTTCTATATGGATGATTTTTGCGGAGGGCGTCATTCAATTGAAGCAGCAAACAAACTGAAATCGGATCTCATAAAATTATGCCAATTGGGAGGATTTAATCTTAGAAAATGGACCTCGAACAAAACAGAGCTATTAACTGATTTAGAGAAAGAGCAATGTGACCAATCAACATACGAGTTTAAGCAAAATGATTCTACTAAAACATTGGGTCTCTGTTGGACCCCACAGAAAGATAATTTTACCTTCAACTCAAAAATAGAACCCGAATCACCAGCGATTATTACCAAAAGAGCTCTACTTTCGGACATTTCCAAGCTGTTCGATCCTTTGGGGTGGTTAACCCCCCTGAGCACTACCATGAAACGACTGTTTCAAAACGTTTGGCTGTCTAATTTAAAATGGGATGACCGCCTACCAGAAGTAATGAACTCCGAATGGACTAAACTGAAACAAGAATTTACGGACATAAACAGTATGGAAATCAACAGATGGCTAGGAATGGGGGAAAACCAAAAGATAGAATTGTACGGATTCTGCGATGCCTCAAACAAGGCATACGCATGTGTGATCTAATGCAAGGTAGTCAAGAAAAAAGAGACAACCATTACATTAGTTGCGGGGAAGGCCAGGTTGGCACCCATAAACAAAGTCTTATCTATACCGAGACTAGAGTTAATGGGCGCTCATCTCTTAGCTCAGCTAATGCAAAAAGTTCAGGGTTGCTTATCAGATTACCCTACGGATGTCTACTGTTGGACTGATTCAACTGCAGTGCTAGGATGGATACAAGGAGATCCAGCCTGATGGAAACCATTCGTAGCAAATCGGGTAATAACAACCACCAAAATCATACCATCAAAACATTGGCAATATGTGAAGACGACAGATAATCCAGCCGACTGTGCAAGTCGTGGTTTGACTGACAGGCAACTCAAAGACCACAAGTTATGGTGGCAAGGGCCGTCATGGCTGCCATCATACACAAACCAAGAAAACTACCAAACCATTTATGAAACGAATTTAGAAGTAAAGCCGTCGATTTTAAAACAAAGCAATGCGGTAGTCAGTGGACAACCAAGAGAATCGCTGACTACCGGAATTATTAAACATTTGCTAAATAAATATAGCTCCATTACAAAAATAATACGTATTTTTGCGTGGATACTGCGATTACCTACTATGAAGCAACAAGTTCGCCGACCCTACCTCGAATTGCATGAGCTTCGCCGCGCTAAACAGCTGATAATCAAAAACGTACAGCAAGCAGAATTTGCTAACGACCTAGATTCAATAAACAAGCACGGCAGAGTACACTCTAAAAGCAAGATTTTGAGTTTGAATCCAACCATAGATGAACGCGGAATTTTACGTGTGGGTGGGAGATTGAAAAAAAACGCCCACATGAGTCTTGAGATGAAACATCCCATCATATTACCTCACGATCATCTGCTTACTACATTACTCATCGATCAAGCTCATAAATTGACTTTCCATGGTGGAGCGCGTCTAACGTTAGCAAACCTTCGACAACAGTTTTGGATTATCGGCGGATATATGGCAACTAAAAAGTTTATAAGAAAATGTGTCATATGCAGGAAACAGAATTCCGTGCGGCAGTACCAGCTCATGGGTGATTTACCAGAAGCAAGAGTGAATCCAGAACACACGTTTTATCACTGCGGCATAGATTACACAGGTTTCGTAGAGGTCAAAGCTAATAAAGGACGGGGAATCAAAACTACAAAGGGGTACATAGCAGTATTTGTATGTATGGTCACGAAAGCGGTTCACCTAGAACTCGTGTCAGACCTGAGCAGCTCCGCCTTTTTGGCAGCTTTAACCAGAATGGCAGCTAGAAAAGGAGCACCGCGACATATGTACAGTGACAATGGCACTAACTTTGTAGGAGCAAACAGGATGATACAGGAAGAATTTAACCAGCTTCACGATGTATTCAGTGAAAGTTTTATAACCGAGATAACGGAGATGGGTATAGAATGGCACTTTAACGTACCTTGCTGGCCCAATGCCGGAGGTCTATGGGAGCGAGCAGTACGCAGTCTGAAACATCATCTCAAGAGGGTCATCGGTCCACAAAGGCTAACCTTTGAGGAGTACACCACATTGTTAGCTAGACTAGAAGCGTGCCTCAATTCTCGACCTCTTTGCGCGATATCCGAGGATCCGGATGATGTAAACTTCCTTACACCAGCTCATTTCTTATCAGGAAGACCAGGAACAACTATAATAGAAACAGAGCAAGATGCTAGAACCAGATGGCATCTAACCAACAAATTATTCCAAGATCTTTGGAAACGATGGAAGACTGAATACTTGGTACAACTTTCATCTAGAAGTAAATGGATGGAACCACAGAAAAACATTGGAATTGGAGATCTAGTGGTGATCCATGATGAGAACCTACCTCCAGGAAAATGGGCTCATGGACGTGTGATCGATACACATCCAGGAAACGATGGTCTAACCAGAGCGGTTTCACTAAAAACAAAAAATGCAGTCTTGAAACGCCCTATTGTGAAACTCTCATTTTTGCCCGTCAACCAGAATAACACAACAATATCAAATCCAGATATAAAACCAACAACCAAATAAATAGAAAGGAAAAGAGAACCGAGATCGAAAATCGCAACTGTAGCAACTGTTTTATTGAGTTTTCTCATGCTGATTTTTCCATCTTACGGTTTAGACGACGTCAAACCATTTCCAAGCAAACAGACACTTTATTTTGACCCTATCTCAAAAGTTCAATTAATCAGGGATAAATGGACATTAGTCATGTACTACGACATGGGACCCTATTGGACAGGCATAAATACTTATAATAAAATAGCCAATTATCAAGAACAATTGTGCACCACCATTGAAACACAAAGCCATTGTAATACGATCGTGCAGCAAGCCCGGCACGATTACCAAGAACTCGAATACTACAATGAACTTTTGCTAACACAGCATTTTGATGTCCACGCTAGACGGCGACGCGCCACAGGGAAGACGGGTCGGCGCCGCCGACGAGGCCTAATCAACGGTATCGGATCTCTAGCGAATGACTTATTCGGAGTGTTGGACTCACGTTTCGCAGACCAGTATGAAAAGGACATTGAAACCATACAACGCAATGAGAAACACCTTTCTAATTTATGGAAAAACCAAACTTCCATAATTGAAGCAGAGTTCAACCTTATGAAGAGAATGGAGATCACTGTAAACAAACAACATAAGTTAATAAACAGGAAGCTCATGGATTTGCAAGAAAACGCGAGCACTCTCCAACGCGAAATCAAAAATATTTCAAACGTCAATGACTTCACATTGTCAGCGATGTCTGGAAACAGCTTGCTGCAAGGATTAAGACGACTTCAAGACACGTTGCTCGATGCGAACAGACATCTACCACGGTCAAATTAGCATACATTTACTGCCACCAACGCAACTGAAGCGTGAGCTCCAGACCATATATGGCCAGATGCCAAGCGAACTCACACTACCAATCACTAATTTAGATACTGATCTTCAGTATCTTTACAAACTTCTGAAGGTCAAGGCCAGAGCAACGCAAAAATTTGTTACAATTGAAGTTACTTTTCCGCTAGTATCCAGGGAAAGTTTCAAACTATACAAAATAATACCTGTACCGCACCAAACAAACACCATTATGACCACAATAATACCAATCTCCGAATATGTGGCAGTCAACCTAAAGAAAGATTCCTTCTTTAGCATGTCCACACAAGAACTAACGGCATGCCTACACCATGGACCAATTTACATGTGTCAGCTGCTAAAACCAATTAGAGACCTGCAAAATGACGAAAGTTTTTGTGACAAGAACTCGGCAACCAAAAACTGTAACGTAGAAAAAACCAACTGCACCAACGTATGGCATGAATTACATTTGACTTCTCAGCACTTTTACTTTTGTTGTGACACCTACACAATAAAAATAATATGCGGCGATCGTGTAACAGTTCGTCAGCTGAGCCAAGCCGGGGTCATTGGCATAGGTCAAGAGTGCGTCATCAAAGGAAAGGACTTCTCATTATACTCAATACGTCATCAGAACAACCAAATGAACATTTCACCAACCATTTACATGCCAGAATCACTTGATTAACATAAAAATCCCTGACGAAAGAAATACTGATGACGGAAACCTAACCATTTCTATGACCAGTCTGGGGGAGACGATAGAAAAACTGAAAAAAAGCGATTCGGAAATAGAGTATATATCTAGTAGAGTAGTATAGTAGTAGAGTATATATCTAGAGTATATATCCCCATGATATTCACTAGTACGTAATTTTTTACGTGTTGATGTCCATCGCTCTTTGCGTGACAGTAGTCTGGATGTGGCAGACAGGACGATGTCGCCTGTGCCGGAAGGCTACCGCTGGGCACCGTGGCGAGGGATCCCGCCGGCAGCAGTCCGCAGTGACCCCGCCGCCTCCGAGACCTCGACGCCGAAGCGGGAGCCACTGTCAACAGGAGTTAGCAGCGGCTCCGCTGACACCGAAACCAACCAGACGTCACGAATCATATAGTGAAGTGCTCAGTGCCAGGGATCTAAATAATGAAAGTGAAATCGGTTTTCGTTTACACAATTATGCCAAACGCTGGCCTAGCGCGAACTATACTGCGATTAAACGGGACAAAAATACGGACACAGGCAATCAAAATATTGCTTTTACTGTGGAAGACTCAAAAGTGTAACGTTAAATCGCCGTTAATGTTTTTAATAATTATAATTATTTAAGTAAACAAATATGCTTTCTTGTTTTGCTTAAATTTTACTATGCATTATCAATGTTTTTATATTTACTAGTTCGTTTACCTTTTTCACCAAGTAGTTTAATGTTTTTGTATACACCATCATGTAGTTTTAGCTATCATCCCGCATTTCTTCTCGCTCTCGGGAATATGTTCGAGTTTTAATCGAACACTCAGCGAAAATGCATAATTGCATCGAACGCAAGTATGCACATTCGCTCGTTCACCAAAATGTGGGCCAGTTCGCGTTCAGATCTCATTAGAGTCTCCACGTTCTCATAACCATAACCATTTTACCATATATTTTACCAATAAGTTAGTTATTTAGTTTACCATTTTTTACCATTTCTTGTAAACTCAGTGTTAATACAGTGATTTCCCCTGTAACTCGAGACTTTAACTTCCACCATATAAACCATATCATATCAACACGAGAAAGGAGTGTTAGGTCACCATAGCGCCGAGCACAACTTTCTACAGATACTATCTTACATCTGTTGACTGAGAAGAAACTTCCTGTGATATTGTACTCGGATGGATGCTGCGCTCAAAACAGAAATAGCTACCTCAGCAATGCTTTACTTAGAGTAGCAATAGAACAAAACATAGAGGTCACTCAAAATTTTTTTGTCTAAGGGCACACGCAAATGGAGTGCGACTCAGTTCATAGCTCCATAGAGTCGAAACTTAAGGGTCGAGAAATTTATCTGCCGAGCCAATATTCTGCGCTAACTAAGGGCTATATTTCACCGGGACACAATGGCGGCGCAACCAGTCGCCGCTACCAACAAAATGTATACAGCTCTATAGAGAGTTACTCACCTGGTGTCCGTTTGGTTGCGCAACCAATTTGGCGGCGCGACCAACTCGGACGCGTGCACAAAATGTTCGGACGCGTGCACAAAATGTTACTGGTTGCGCCGCCACGCTGGTCGCGCCTCCACTAATTACTATAGCGATGTATGGTGTCACACTCACTCGGCCGCCAGTCTGGCCGCCAGTGACGCCCCCAGCCCCTGTCAACTTTGTATGGAAGGAACGAAATACCTACAAGGGCAAAACCTCCAACTTGCCAAATAAAATTAAAAAAAGATTTTGTGTGGTAACACATAACTTCCGGCAATATCGTCATTTGACAAATCAAAATGTTGCCATAAAATTATCCTTACTTCCATGTAATAGTTTTTTATCCATACTTCATGAATTAATTTTTATTGGAATTATAATAAAAAAAATATTTGAAAATGATAAACATGAATAAAACCGTCATGTTTTACATTCGATACGATGGGTCCAACAATGAAATGGAATGATATTATTTTTTATAGTAGGATTTTTATTTCAATATATAAAACACCAAGTTGACAATGGCGTCGGCGGCGTCGGAAAAATCTATATAAGTCAAGTCAATGGAAAAATCACATCAAAGAGTCAATGAATCACATTCCCAGAACACTATTAATTACTCCTAGCGGAGTAAAATAGCACATAATACAATATCAATATAGCGTCGGTTGTTTTGTTTGTTGTATCTGTGTTAATTTCGTGGTATTTTTGGATTTGTATCTACATTTGAAGATCTTCACCTTTTTTTTTTTTTTTTTTTTTTTTTGTCGCTGAGAAATGCTTTATGCATCCCCGCTCGTGGGGGACGAGACGGGGTATGTGGGACTCCTGTCGAAAACCGCACTCGACAGTATACCCACTAAAACTCAGCGGTGTTCCCACAACGCCGTGATGGGAGGGCTATGGGAAATTGGCTCAGCCTCTGCTTCCACAGCCCTCCCGGCGCATGCCCGCCTAGTTGGCGGGCCCCGCATGCCCCCCATTTAACTGGGGGGGCTACGGGAATGGCCGGGAACACCCGGCCACTCCCGTCCGACACTGGTGGAGGCCCGTGCAATACAGGCAAAGGGCGCCCCCGCACCCACCGCCTGCTGGCCTCCACCCGGGAGGAGCCGGAGGTGACTACCAGACCGGCGTCTTCCTCGACCCCTCCCCTCTCCGGAGCGGCGCCACGCGAGAGAATCATCCCCCCGCGCGCGCGCCGCTGCGTCCCTCCGGAACATGACCGCCTGTTCCGCATCGGCGGCCCTGCCCAGTCTACGCCCACTCACCTCCCTCTGTAAGCAGAGGAGGAGTGGGCGTACCTGCCCTCAGTAGCCCGGTTCCCTTCACCGACCATCAAGCATGATCGGCGATTGGAACCGTGACCTTTCCCCGCTTGTTGAAGATTAGCCGCCAGCCCCAATTGTCCCCCAAAACCGCACTGGGAGAAATTGGAGCCGACGTTGCCCAGGGTGCGCCACGAGGAGGCTCTTCAACATGCACCCCAGAAGATCTTCACCTGATCTAACCAACATCGAGTCGACCTAATGCTTCTCCGTTCCAGCGAATAATTGTTTTGAATGAGACATTGACAGTGAGAAAGTGACTAAGTATTTTGTGACAATGGAAAACCAAAGGAAAATGTTTTAAGTGCGGCTGCTCTCCTGATAAAGACGGCGTGAAGTTCATCTATGATGAAGTTGTTTCGATGCCCCATACCTACGTATCTCAATTTATGAGAATTTAACCATACGTAACTCAATTTGTGTGTTGATGTCATGTCTGATTGAAAAGTAAATAATTATAACTTAATATATCTTAATATTGTTGTTTTATTTTCTATTTCTTAAAGTACCTCTGGGCACTCTCGCTTGTAAGAAAACTCGAAACGTAGCGTTTCGAGTTTTCTTACAAGCGAGAGTGCCCGACTGCCCAAAAGAAAATAGGACACATGCGTTTTAAATTTCGCGGTGCAAGATAGTTCTTAAGGGCTAAATCTAGATGTCGCCAGCAGCGATTTCCGTTTTATCTTTTTTGTTTGAAGTCGACGTTCTTCTCCGCTAGGAGTAATACGTAGGTCACACTATAAGTTTTGCGTAACTTAAAAAAACCACATGTTATAAACAAAACTTTATGTTTATTGCTATTCAAAATACTCTCCTTTACATTTTAAACATTTTTTCATGCGATCGAACCATTTTTTTAAACAGGAGGACCACACATCTGAAGGCATGTTTTCTACGTGTTGATTGAACGCTATCACTGCCTCTTCGGAGTTGGTAAAAGTGAAACCTCTCATCAAATCTTTGATTTTGGGGAAAATACAGAAATCACAGGGTGCTAGGTCGGGGCTATGCGCAGGATGGGTGACGAGTTGTACTTTTTCGGAAGCTAAAAATGACTTTGTTTTGTTGGCCGTGTGTGAAGAAGAGTTGTCATGATGTAGGAGAACGCGGCTTTTGGGTCGTTTTTCGCGAACTTTTTCTAACACCCTGGGTAAACAAATGGTAGAATACCACTCGGCATTAACACTATTTTGATCATCAAGTGGAATTGTACAGATGGGACCCGTAGCTGAGAAAAAAACGCGATCACTTATTTACCAACGTTTCTCGCCTGCCTTACTTTTGTTGGCCTGCTCTCATTTTCAAACACCCATTCACAAGATTGCTGTTTTTTTTCGGGTTCAAAACAATAAATCCACGTTTCACACATTTTTTCTTTTCTTTTCTTTTTCTTTTTTTCATCTCCTGTGACAATATCATAAACAGCATTAGAATGTCCGTTGTCGTACTTCAGTAGCATCTGTGAGCACCATTCCACGCGAGCCCGTTTCTGCTCCGCTGTCAGTTCATGAGGGATCCAACGACAACAAAGTTTCCGAACTTTTGATTCTTCGTGTAAAATTTTCTGAATTTGGCTCATACCAATCCCCAATAGTCCTCGAATTGTCCCATAGGTAATCCGCGGGTTTTCTTCAATTAGCCGCTTAACAGTAGCCACATTATTTTCGTTGACGGCAGTTGAAGGCCGCCCTTCACGAAATTCGTCATGTAAAGAAACTCGACCTCTCTCAAATTCTGCAAACCATCGCCTCACGGTGCTCAAACAAGGTGCTTCTCTCCCAAAAGCATTTTGAAGACGAGCGGCACAGTCTTGCGGAGAGAGAGAACTTTTAAAATCATAAAAAATCGTCGTTCTAAAATCTTATCGACTTAATTCCATTTTCGTTGCGTACGTAGAACTTTGATGTGTGATAAAAAACAATTGACAAATGATTTCCCGCCAATTGTTTTTTTTATTACAAAGAAGGTTGCAACGTTTAATTTAATAAAAAAATATAACATTCGAAATTCAAATAGTTCCTATTAGCTAGAAGTGCAAAACTTTTAGTGTGCCCCATGTAGTGTTCTGTGGATGCCCCCACCTCATTGCATGCAACACGTGTGCACTGTTATGTTTTGTTGTTTAACTGCTTATTTTAATATTTTAATTGTTTGTTAATTGCATACGATGTATAATTTCGATACAGAAAGGTTTATTATCGAAATTCAAAGTAGACCATCAATTTGGGATAATTCCTCATCTGATTATTCCGATAGAGATTTGAAAAATAAATGTTGGGAGGAAGTTGTAGGTTTGTTTGGAGAACAGGAGCAAACCGTTGAACAAAAAAAGAGCTTAGGTAAGTAAACAACATATATTTTTATTAATGAATTATTATCAATAAATGTTCATGATGATTCTGGTGTAACATGGACAGCCAAAAGCTCGTAGTGAGTGAAATTGTGTATGTATTTATTAATGAATATAATTATACTCATGCTTAGTCCTCGATAATTATCCTGATTTACTATGTAGTTCCACTAATGTCCATCGTGTACACGCGAATATTCAGAGAATAAAATCCTGCAAAAAAAAAAAAACTTTTATGCTGGCAACTATAACCAGCTTATGTCATTCACTATTTTCGCGTCGTGTAGCGAACGTTACTTTAAGAAAAATATTATTTTTTCTTAAAAAGCTTCATGATTTTATACTATAATTAACAATATACAATGCCAGACGACAAATTGTGGAAGAAATTAAAGAAAATTGAAAAGAAACTGCATAAGCGAGCTCGAAGGAGACGTCGGCTACGGTCGTCATCGACGTCCTCTATGGATTCAGTACAGGCCGATCAGGAAAATACATTTAATGTTGTAAATGAGGACGTAAACACAGGTATGTATGATTATGATAACATTAAATAATTCCACAGGATGACGATGATTGATTTGGATTGTAACCAACAGTTTTATTTATCCGCCATGTTGCCGGCGTGGGGTACATTTGTGTTCTTGAAAAATGTGACATGAAGTTCGTGTTACGACAAGACCTCGAGTATTAATCTCGAATCCTCAAGTTGAGGAGAAAAGCACAAAATATAATGCATTTCTAGAAGTTCTAAGATAATGCATGTAATATTGTTTCTCTCGTGAGAAATTATTATTACAAATAGCAGATCTCTATTGTATCGCAAGGCTTAGTTAGTCTAATGATTACTGTGTATCTTGTAGATACTCAAGAATCAAAGGAAGATGGTTCAATGGACTTGGATGATACAGTGCTATCGGCCTTGGGAAATCCATCCAGCTCCGAGAAACCCTATGCTGATGACATCCATCCAGAAATAATAAAGCGTGTGGAAAACATTTTGACAAGCGGATTGGATAAAGACATTTTTTTTTTTTTTTTTTTTTGAGGATGGGAAATCATCAAATGACCCCTCCCGCTCTGGGTGGAGCGGAAGGGAGTGTCAGACTCTTACTGACTAAAACCCACCCGTGTTCCTTCCTTGGCCCTTTATGTTCCGGGTCAGCGGTACCCCTTTTGGATGATCCCGCTTTCCCGGCAGGCTTGGGCCCTAGTGGGCCCCCTCTTCGATGCTGACATCTCTTTGAGGCGCGCGTGGAACACGTACGCGCCTTCCAGCACGGGCCTGGTCCTGATCAGACGGTGAGTTACCCATTACTCACCGCCCGCAGGCCCGCGCCTACGGTGGCCGGGAGTCGTCACGCGGCTCCCGACGCCCGGAGCGTCCACCGCGGCGGCTTGGACGGGAGACTCTCTCCCTCTCCCGTCCCGCCACCTCCTTAGCTAGCATGACTGCTTCGCAGAAGGAGGCGACTGCCTCCCACTCCCCCTCGCCCCGGACCATGGCTTGAACCAGGGCCGGGCGTGAGAGGTCGCCGCCGCTGCCGATCGCCTCTACGAGGACACGGCGGTGCTCCGCCCATGCAGGGCAGGCCCCCATCGTATGCTCCACCGTGTCCTCGGGGCGATCATCGCAGTGGTGACACCCGGGCGTTTCCTCCCGCCTGGATAAAGACATTAGAGAAGAATTATGTAAAAAAAAAAAAAAAAAAAAATATATATCTTATACCTAAGAATTTGCAACTACTGGATGCTCCAAAATTGAACTCGGAATTGGAGGGTCTGCTGAGTGACATCATTAAGGAAAGGGACAAAAGGGTGGAGGACCGTCAACAGCAATTGGGGATTGCATTATCTGCAGTATTATCAGTGGTCAATAGTTTGATAAAAACTAACCAAAACTCTAATATAGAGATTCTCACAGATGTCTCAAGATTGTTAAGTGATTTACACTATAATGATACCTGTACTCGGAGGAAATTGGTTGCAGTTAACCTGGACAAAAACATTGTGAAAACAACAGATGCTACGAAACGGGACAGTTTCCTGTTTGGTGAAAAGTTTAATGAAAATGTCAAGTCTGCAAATGCAATCAAGAAGGCAGCCCCAAGTATACTTAAAAAATCCAATTTCCTACGTAAGACACAACCTAAGCAATCAACATATTACAAAAATAAGGAAAACTTCAATGCCCCCCCGCATTTCAGTCGAACCAAACAGGGGAGGGGGAGCAGGTATCAACAGCGGACGGGGAGACAGCAGCAGCAGAGGACCTCATCAGGCAAGACGTACCGTCACAAACATGTACGTCAAACATAGAGGTAAAGACATTTGCATGCCGCCTTAAGTATTTTCATTCCTGTTGGCAAAAGATCACACAAGATAAAGTTATCTTGTTGTGGCTAGAGGGATATAAAATTCCATTTAAAGAAGTTCCTACACAACACATATCACCAAAAAATTGTACATTTTCAGAGTCTGAAAATATTGTTATAACAAAAGAAATTGATAGGTTGTTGGATTTGGGTGTTATTAATAAATGTGCACCTGTCAGTGGACAGTTTTTATCAAAAATATTTGCAGTACCCAAACAAAATGGAGGTACCAGACTTATATTAAATCTAAAGTGTCTGAATAAGTTTATCCATACAGAACATTTTAAAATGGAAGACATAAGGACTTTATGTAAACTTATTTCTAAAAATGATTACATGTGCACAATTGATTTAAAAGATGCCTATTTTTTAATACCAGTGAACAATTATGACAAAAGATATTTGAGGTTTTATTTTAAAAACAATATTTATGAATTCAATTGTTTGTGCTTTGGGTTGTGTACAGCTCCACTGACTTTTACTAAAGTACTAAAACCAGTAATATCGTATCTACGTAGTGGTGGATTTAAATCTGTGATTTATCTCGATGATATTATTTGTATTGGAGAATCTTATACAGAATGTTTAGAAAATTTTAATAAAACAATCACTCTTTTGGAGTGCCTTGGTTTTTATATAAATAAGGATAAAAGTAATCTCCAACCCAAAAAAGTGGCTGAGTATTTAGGATTTGTAATTAATACAAAGAATATGACCTTGTCTGTGACAGATAAAAAGAGGTGTTCAATAAATTATTACTAAAAAAGTATATAAATATAATTATTGTTCTATAAGAGACTTTGCACAACTCATTGGAACATTAACAGCTTGTTGTCCAGCTGTGAGTTATGGTTTCCTATACACAAAAATTTTGGAGAAACAGAAATGTGCAGAGTTATTTAAGCACAATAATGACTTTGATTCAATTATGAACATAAATAGGGAGTGTAAAAGAGATTTACAGTGGTGGCATAAATGTATAAGAACTGCTGAAAATCCTATAAAAAATTGTCAATTTGAAATTGAAATTTATTCAGATGCATCTCACACTGGTTGGGGCATATTTTGTGATGGTCAGGTAGCAAATGGGTTTTGGACAGAAGAAGACAAGAAAAATCACATAAATTACTTAGAACTTTTAGCAGCTTTTCTTGGTCTACAGTGTTTTGCCAAAGACTTAAATTCATGCCAAATTTTATTACGTATAGACAGCCATTGCGATTGCCATTGCCAGCTACAGCCATTGCGTATATCAATAGAATGGGTGGTATTCAATTTGATAATCTTAATTGCCTGGCTCGGGATATATGGCAGTGGTGTGAAGCCCGAAAAGTTTGCATATTTGCATCTTATGTAAAATCTAAAGATAACATAGAAGCTGATCTCGAGTCTAGAAATAAAAACATAGATTGTGAGTGGGAACTGTCTCCTGCAGCTTTTCAGGACATAGTGAGTTTATTTGGGAATCTTTCCATTGATCTATTTGCTACTAGAGCTAATACTAAGTGTGATAGATATCTGTCCTGGCATAGAGATCCACTTGCAGAAAATATAGATGCATTTACAGTAAATTGGGAAAATTACCCATTATTTTACGCATTTCCACCATTTGCATTAATTTCGAAAACTATTCAGAAAATTAAAGATGATCAAGCTGTGGGCATCTTAGTTTTTCCTATGTGGCCATCACAACCTTGGTATCCATTTATAAATTCCATGGTCATATCAGAAATTAAAGTGTTCAAACCATCAAATCATTTATTGTTGTCACCTTCCAGAATACTGCATCCTCTGCACAGGAACCTTTCCCTGGGGGCCTGCATATTATCAGGGAAGCGTTTAAGAAGCAAATGATACCAGATGACACCATACAAGTCATGATATCTTCCTTATCAGATAACACTATCAAACAGTATTCAGTAGCACTACATAAGTGGTGGATTTTTTGTAATGGTAAAAATTACTATGATTTTTCAATAACTAAAATATTTGAGTTTCTTACACAACAATTCAACAGTGGCAGTTCATATACACTAGTTCAACACTAATAGATCTGCATTGTCATTGATCATAAATTCTGAAGTAGGGACAGATCCTCAAATTAAGAGATTATTTAAAGGTATTTTTAAGTTACGACCAAGCCGCCCTAAATACAATGATACATGGGATCCATCAACAGTACTGAAATTTATAGAAAGATGGTACCCATTACAAGAATTACCACTTGACAAAGTTACCAAAAAGTTGTTTATTCTCTTAGCTCTTACTAGTGCACAAAGAATACAAACCTTATCTGTAACTGAATAACATTCAATTTATTGATTCAGGTCTTACCATAAAAATTACTGATTTGTTAAAAACATCTATGCCAGGAAAACAGCAAATAAGTATCATGTTACCCTATTTTCAAATAAAACCGGAGATTTGTCCAGTGCTTACATTACAATATTATATAAATTATACACACAAATTGAGGAAGCCAGAGTTAGATAATACAGAAAAATTATTGATTAGTTTTAAAAAACCTCATAATTGTGTAAGTAGCCAAACAATTAGTCGTTGGATTAAACAAACAATGATGGACAGTGGCATAGATATCAAGAAATTTACTCCTCACTCAACACGTCATGCATCCACCTCAATGGCGAGTAGAGAAGGTGTGACGGTAGATACTATTTTCAAAACAGCTGGTTGGTCTGTAGGATCAAAAGTCTTTGCAAACCACTATAATAGACCTCTGATTAAAGAAAATGATAAATATCATTTTGCCAAGACTGTTTGTAATATAGAGACTGATGTGATTTAATCATAAATTAATATTAATTAAGCCAAAGGATACTGCATACTTAATTGATAATTAGAAGAGAATTATTAAGTTTATAAAATGTTGAAAACTATTTCTGTTACATTAAAAGGTTGATTTTATGTTATTTGGATGTTTTATTGTTTAACAGTGCTAATCATGTTTGTAATTTCCAACTTCATCTCTCTAAACATCTACATAGTAAATCAGGATAATTATCGAGAACTATGCATGAGTATAATTACTAAATTAAACGAACTTACCTAAGTGAAGTTCTATTGTAATTATACGAAGTGCTTAAACTCAAACTCATTACTCAAAGCATTTATTTCAAATAAACCAATTACAGGCACTTTTGAATTGTCAAGGGGTCGGTCAGTCAGAAAGATGAAGCTATTTGCCCATTCCAAAGCGTAGTAGGTACCTATGGAGAAGAACGGGCAAGAAACTCCATGGACACTCTTATAAATCAAAATATTGTTACAAAAAAGTGGTTACATCATTCATGTTGTAATTATACATGTGAGAACGATGTAGAAACACGTGCACGTTAAAAGCGTCCGTAATAAAAAATTAAAAAGAATTATGGAATTAAAATAAGCCGTGGCAGCTAAGAAATGACCAGTGCCTACTGACGGCGCCCGTTCACGAACATGACGAGTCTTAGTCCTCGATACTATGTTCCCTCCCAAACCCTAAACAAGGCCATAGTTTGTTTTTTGACCCTGGAATTGAAGTCGGAAAATTACTGTCTCTTAATTATAATTCTCTCATTGCAGATTACTCTAAATAGAATGACATAAGCTGGTTATAGTTGCCAGCATAAAAGTTTTTTTTGCAGGATTTTATTCTCTGAATATTCGCGTGTACACGATGGACATTAGTGGAACTACATAGTAAATCAGGATAATTATCGAGGACTAAGCACTTCGTATAATTACAATAGAACTTCACTTAGGTAAGTTCGTTTAATTTAGTAATTATTTTGCCATGGAAGTGGGTTTTCGTTTACAAAATAATGTGTAAAATTATCTCGAGTGGTAGTAGCAGCACGCCCTCCTCTAGTGAAATTTTGCTGTGTTGTAGATTGAAAGCCCGTTATTGTCAGAGTATCATCATATGAATATCCATCTCTAGAACGTACAAAATTGTGTAACACACAACATGTTCTCACAATGGATTTTGCTAATTCTGTGTGGACATTTAACGGTCTGTGGAAAATTCTCCATTTATTTGTTAAGATGCCGCATGTGCACTCGATGTAACGGCGAGCTCTCGATAGTCTGTAGTCAAAAAATTTCTTTTCGGCACTGAGGTTGTTTCCTCCGTATGGACGCATAATATTTGTGCTCAACCCGAATGCTTCATCGCCTATAAATACGTAAGGGAAAAGCGTTGGGTTATTTTCTGAAATTTGTAGGGGCTCTGGAATATCTAAAGTATTACTTATGAGTTTCTTATACAATTCCCTTCAAATTGAGTTCCCTTCAAAATGGTTGAGCTGAATGGTGCTGATCCATACGTCATGTTCGTGAACGGGCGCCGTCAGTAGGCACTGGTCATTTCTTAGCTGCCACGGCTTATTTTAATTCCATAATTGTTTTTATCTTTTTATTACGGACGCTTTTAACGTGCACGTCTTTCTACATCGTTCTCACATGTATAATTACAACATGAATGATGTAACCACTCTATTGTAACAATATTTTGATTTAAAAGAGTGTCCATGGAGTTTCTTGCCCGTTCTTCTCCATAGGTACCTACTACGCTTTGGAATGGGCAACTAGCTTCATCTTTCTGACTGACCGACCCCTTGACAATTCAAAAGTGCCTGTAATTGGTTTATTTGAAATAAATGCTTTGAGTTTGAGTTTGAGTTTGATTCAGTTTCTTGGAAAATTGCTGAATCGCTACTTTTCCCATAGGCACCGACGTCTATATAAATGAGATTATAATTAGCGTCACATGCAGCCATCAACACCAATGAAAAAAAGTGTTTATAGTTATAATACATCGAATTAGAATCAGCAGGTTGAATCAGTCTTATGTGCTTTCCATCGATACTACCGATGCAGTGTGGAAAGTTGGCATGTTTTTCGAAACCATCTGTTATTTTCATCCAGTCATTTGCAGTAGCCGGAAGTGATAAACATGTTTGCAACTTATTCCAAATTGTTAAACTTCAACCCAAGGTCTTCAATAAAACTCACAGATAGCACTATACCACAGTATAATATAGTTTTATCAGAATGCAGAATTTCAACACAAAAAACCAAAAATTCTAAGCTACTTATACTTTAATCGGTAACGAAACCATAGCGAGATCTAACTAGACGCCAACGCCATCTAGTTAGAAAACAGATACTAAATTTGCACAATCTTACTTACTCTAACTAAAAGTGATTAAAATAAATACAATATGGTTTGACATTCCGCCCACCAAGGACATGCTCGAATGAGTTGTCCTTTAAATTAAAGCCGCCCACCATGAGGTCAAGGCTATAAACTAACAAAGAAAAATGAAATGAGATGACAAAAAAACCATATCAATCACTGATTGGCAATACACAGAGTTTACAAATTGGTCTTTTTAATACGGAATCATTGCACTTTATGGTCACCACTCGCGTGAGTCCGTCCGAACCAGGATGTTTCTCTAGAATCCTACCTAGTAACCATTTGCCTGGAGGTAGATTATCCTCTTTTACAAGGACAATGTCGCCAATATTCGGCTCTATTTCTTTTTGCGACCATTTATAATGTTAAAAATTCTCTAGACCATCGTCGCCAGAAATCTTGGGTCATTTTTTGCAAAAGTTGCCATCGCCTCAACGTGCCCACAGAGCTATGCTCGTAATTACGTTCCGGCACAAGAACCAGAGGTTCCCCGATTAAAAAATGACCCGGTGTAAGCGGCAGTGGATCATCAGGGGCTTGGGGAATATATGAAATCGGTCTTGAATTGAGGCAAGCCTCAATTTGCACAAGTAACGTGGCCATTTCCTCGTAGGTAAGAGTGGAATCACCAATGATAAATGATAAATGATAAATGATTTTATTTCTGTAAGTAGGTTTGTTACAAACACTTTTACACGTCAATCATATTTTTAAAACTAGATGAGGTCGGCGTTTCATAACTGACTACTCTGAGAAGAAAGGCCGAAACAAACTCAGAGGTCACAGTCTCTTTTAAAGTCCAGACATAATCTTGGTCAGATCATGTGAAGACCATGTAGATTGGTGTCTGAAACGGTCTTTTGAGGAAAAACCATACAGATTGAGCGGACCTGTCCAGTCAGTGCACGCATTTGTCAGTAATCTTGCCGCTCAACTGAGAACTTAAGGAGCACAACGATTCGACGAACAATACCAAAGAAAGGACATTTGGGTAGGCCGCATAAATTACTCAAGCTGCCAGATCGTGAAACTAACTAAGAAATAAAATAAAAAAAAAGTAATAATCCACATAATCTTCACATTCACAATAATTTAAATAATATAATACTTTACAAAGTAAATACTCATGTCATTGTATGTATAAAATTCATCAATGTCAATGTGTATATAAATATTCGAACATAATCATTGAGGACCATGTAGATTAGTATCTGAAATGGTCTTCTGAGGAAAGAACCACGCAGATTAAGAGGACCTGTCCAGTCAGTGCACGCATTTGTCAGTAACCGTGCAGCTCAACTCAGAACTTTAGGAGCTCAACGATTCGACGAACAATACCAAAGAAAGGACATTTGGGTAGGCCGCATGAACTACTTAAACTGCCAGATCATGATTAAAACTGAAACAATGACCCACATAGTCCTCACATTCACAATAAGTGATCGTTCTGTTATAATAATTATCAATTTATCAGTGTATGTAACAGAAATAAAAGAAAACATTCAGTATGCAGAAAATTGGAACAACTCAATCCCAAGCCTTTTTGTCCTCAATATAATCCTTAACGGTATAAAAGCCTTTCTGGCACAACTTACGTTTAATGAATGATTTGAATTTATTAAGGCTTAGATCTTGAACGTGGCTTGGAAGTTTATTATAAAAGCGTATACATTGACATCTGAACGAGCCACCTATTTTCTTGAGCCTTGTTGTAGGTACAACGAAGCTGTGTTTGTTCCTAGTATTTATATTATGGATATCACTGTATTTTTTAAACAAGTTTATATTTTTATGGGCATATAAAAGATTTTCAAAAATATACTGTGAAGGCACAGTCATTACATTAATCTCCTTAAATTTCTCTCTGAGAGTGTGTCTCGGGCTTAATTTATAAATTGATCGAACAGCTCTTTTCTGCAAAACAAAGATAGTCTGAATGTCGGCGGCATTTCCCCACAACAGAATACCATACGACATTACACTATGAAAATAGCTAAAGTACACTAAACGGGCTGTCTCTATGTCAGTTAAATTACGAATTTTTCTAACAGCGTATGCTGCGGAGCTAAGCTTTTTTGATAATTTATCTATGTGTGGGCCCCACTGAAGCTTAGCATCCAAAGTTAAGCCCAAGAATACTGTGCTATCTTCAGGATTCAATTCTCTGCCCTTTATCAATACATTAGTTAACACCTGTCTAACGTGAGGCAACGTAAACTTAATGCATTTGGTTTTTTTTTCATTAAGTAGTAAATTATTAACATTGAACCAGTGAACTACTTTTGAGATCGCGCTATTTACATCTTCAGTAACCAGCTGCTGACGTTTAAGTTTAAACAAAAGTGAAGTATCGTCCGCAAACAACACTATATCATGATTATCCTTTATGAGGTAAGGCAAGTCATTAATATAAATAAGAAACAAAAAAGGACCAAGAATTGAGCCCTGTGGGACTCCCATTGTTACTATAGATCCGGGAGATCTTTTACCATTAACGTCAACGCTCTGAACCCTATTATTCAAGTATGAAGTAAGAAGATCCAGAGCGGTGTTCCGGATCCCGTAGTGGCGGAGTTTCCTGATTAGCGTTTCATGAAGAACGCAATCGAACGCCTTGGACAAATCACAAAAAATGCCCAAGGCATCGCATTTATCTTCCCATGCATTATAGATATGTCCTAAAAGTTCAACACCGGCATCAGTAGTTGAACGACCCCTTGTAAAACCGAACTGTTTACTATGTAATAATTTATGTTTATTAAAAAATCTTTGCAATTGGGCTAAAATTAATTTCTCAAAAATTTTACTAAAGGTAGGTAGTACTGAAATAGGTCTATAATTTGTGGGGTCTGTAGTACTACCTGATTTAAACAAAGGTATTATTTTACTATTTTTCATGAGGTCAGGAAACTCTCCACAGTCGATACAATTGTTAAAAATAAGAGCTAAAGTAGGTGCTACAATGTCAATAATAGACTTAGCAACTTCTACAGAATTACCCCACAGATCTGCAGTCTTTTTTACGTTTAAAGTGTGAAAGGTTTTAATTATATCTCTACAAGTAATATGTTCAAAATGAAATTCCGAATCGCAAACATTAACATTTTCTTTAAGCAAATACTCAGCAACAGAAGGTGATGAGTTTAGTGATTTAGTAGTTGAAACGGGAATATCTGAAAAGAAATTTTCAAAGGCCGCGGCGACTTGTGAGTCAGATTTTATTATGTTGTCTTTAATGGACAGGCTGTAGTCAGTATTTCGGTTACTAGACCTTCCCGTTTCACTATTAACAATATTCCAAGTCGTTTTAATTACATTACTACTGTTTTTAATCTTCGAACTCAAATAACGGGACTTGGCCATACAACAAACTTTTTTAAATAATTTTGAATAATTTCTAACATATAAATTAAATTCAGCAGTGTTTAAAACGGTCCTTTCATTGTACAGTTCATAAAGCCGTGTTCTACTTTTATGAATACCAATGGTAGCCCAATCACTGAAAGATGCGTTGCTATTAACCGAGATAGTCTTGGGAACAAAGGTGGAATTAAATTGTTTACAGTATATATTAAAAAAATCATCATATAGATGATTAGGATCAAAATTAATAGATAAAACTGGTAATTTATTAATGAGTTTAACTTTAAAAGCTTCCAAGCGACTTGCAGTTTTGGGGTTGACAGTGATATCCTTTTTAGCCACTTTCTTGATTTGGTTTTGGATGGTAATCCTTTGCCCGCAATGATCAGAATCTAGTAAATTTATTATTTCTTTGTGGCTTGGTATAACATCTGTATAAATATTATCTAGGCATGTTGCACTAGTAGGGGTTATTCTAGTGGGCTCCAAAAATAGGTTTACAAGATTGTAGGACTGAAACAGACTTAATATTTTACTACAAGAACCTGAGTTTTCTAATAAATTAACATTAAAATCACCGCAAGTGATAATGGACTTGTTCGAGTTACAAATCTTGTTTAACACTTCATCCATTACCTTTTCAAAGCAGTCATACAATCCTGAAGGGGGTCTGTACACACTTAATACAATAAACTGCTCCAATTCTATACAGGCTATTTCTATTGTCCGCTCAACAGATAGGCTCACAATATCCTTACGTTCTTTAAATTTAAGCTGGTTGCTTACTAAAATTAAGGAGCCACCATGTATAGCATTTACTCTGCTGAACGAACTACCAACCTGGTGATTATTAAAATTGAACAAGAACTGGTGGATTTTAAGCCAATGTTCTGTTATACAAAGAATATCTATACTGTTACAGTTCATAAATAATTCTACTTCTAAATCTTTGTTCATAAATCCTTGAATGTTTTGATGCACCAGGTTGATACTATTTACTGATTTCAAGCTTTTACTTGAATTATTCTTACAATTCTGTACATTATTGCTAGAGGTTGCCTCTATTGTCTTATTTTTTAATTTAAATGATTAGCAATGTCAATGTGTGATACCAAATTATTGGCTGAATTATTTGATATGTTAGTATAGCTTTGCTCAATAGAAGCAATTTGTTTAGCCAAATTCTTGGCTGTAATACAAAAGTAATATGATAGCGACACAGCTATCTGTCTTTTACAATATTTTGACAAATAGTACCTATCCACAAAATATCTATCTTTAGTCAAATATAAATGATTACCAACATAATTGTTAGTGTCAATTAGATGGAATAAATTGTTATTATTTGTCAAATTATGCAATGTCATATTAATTTCATACCTAAACTTGTTTTCTTCCTGTGGCAAACTTTGGTTATATGGGAATGTGAACATAACAATTTTTCTTAACTTCAGGTTGCATAATGAAGTATAATATTGGAGTAATTCTCCTTTGTTCACATTACCTCTATTACCAATAAATATTAATAATGTAGTATCCTGGTTAAAATTGCATTTCATAATTTTATTCATTATGTCCAATAAAGAACAACCAGGCATACAGTGGTTCATAATTGAGTGTCCCGGATATTTATTTGTCAACAAGTGGCCTAAATCCTTCCCAATTTCATCACAAAAAAGTAAAATTTCTTGATTTACACTCTGTTTAGGGAGACAGAATGGCAAACTGGCAGAAGACTGCGGTATGGCGGTATCACATATTGTCAATGAATGTTCCGGTGTGGGTTCAATAGGTGGTGGTTGACAATGATCACATTTATTTGTTTGTGAGCTTACCAGCTCATTCATTGCCAATACATATTCCCTCATTTGGTTTTCAGAGGCTGTATATTTGATGGTCATAGAAGTAAGTTTCTCCTGTAGCTGGTCAAGCTCATACTGCAAGTCTTCTGTGTCAATTTGGTATTTCCTAGTACTCTTTTCTAGGTTAAATGAATACATATCTAATTGTTTCAGTAGATGTAACCTCTCTCTATTTAGTTTTACATTTTTGATGAAGAACTTTTGTTTTTTGACCATTTTCTTAGTTTTAGCTATGTATTTATTAATTTTTATGTATTTTTTAAGTTTATTTTTACTTGTAACTACCCTCACTGATTTACTTAATTTTGAATCATCACCTGTTAAATCTATTGTGTAAGAGGGGTTTATTGCAGAAACCATTGATGGGACAATAGGCACCAATTCATTGAATAGACTTTGATTCAACGAGGCAGTGATGTTTAGATTTGTGGTCTCTAGTTGTTCAATCTGACTTTGAGCCTCATGCAGCTGCTGTTGTAGAAAATATTTGTGGCTAAGAGTTTGTTCATACTCATTGCTACACTGGCTGAACCCGTCCACAACAACTTGGAGCCTGTCCCGGGCTGCTATGGCATCAGTGTGTTGAATATGTAACTGAGCCATTTCTGTTTTCAACTTGCTATTCTTTTCAAGGATACCAAGGAACTCTATTTCATTTTCATCTCTTTCCCTAATCAGTTGGGCACAGTGCTCCTTAGACGCCTTTAATTCGCTCAAAGCCTGCGTGAGTTTGGACTCTTCAAGGCGAGCCCGCGCGCTACGAGTCATAATCATGATTAGGTAAAGAGAAAAAGAAGATATTGGAAAAAAAGACTAGTGGATTGAGTAAGAGATGATTAGTTAAACAGAAAATGAAATTTAGATCGTATAGAAAGAAGTTCTGTCACCAACTAATCAAGGTTATGTTTACGTTTTTAAGGTCATTGGCCTATACTTGTAGCCGTACTAAAAGTGATCTAATTAATTGTAGGCAAAATATTAGAACTTAAACAATCTACTACAAAGTAAAATATATAGTATTGTACCTGCTAAGAGATGAAAATGCAATATTCGCTTGAGCCGGTAACTGTCAACGGATCACAATGAAATTTTTACACATAATTTGCACATAATGCGTAAATTTAACACATAAAACACTTAACTACGCTATAAACTAGTTAATAAATTGGAAATAGGGCTATAATGACGCGCTTCATGTGAAATTTTGTTGACTTGATTCCGGCTTCCCAAAGTCCACCAAAATTTGGGGCATGAGGAGGGATAAAATGCCACTTGACACCTTTACAACTGAGCCAACTCCTAATTTCGTTAGCGATCGCTGACTGTTCAGCAGCGACTAATATCTGCAGTTCCTTAGCTGCGCCTACAAAGTTTTTTCCATTGTCGCTCCAAATGTCACTGCAATGGCCTCTTCTAGCGACAAATCTCTTGTAACCGGCTATAAAACCTTCAGAGGTAAGGTCACTAATGGCCTCAATGTGCACTGCTCGAGTGACCATGCACACAAATAGGCAGATGTACCCCTTGTAAGCCTTATTGCCACGACCTTTAGATACCCTAATATTAATCGGACCGGCAAAATCAACACCTGTATGCAAAAACGGCCTGGCTGGAGACACTCTACAGGTCGGCAGCTGACCCATGAGTTGATTTTTAAACGTTGCTGAATGCCGAACACATACCACACACTTACGTACGTAAGCCTTTACTATATTTTTTGCAGATAGTATCCAATATTGTGTGCGCAAATAGTTCAACATTAATGTTGGGCCTCCGTGAATAGTGGTTTTGTGAGCTTCACTTACGAGCAGAGTAGTGAAGTGATGGCGCTGTGGAATTATAATAGGATGCCTCATGCTTACTGACAGTTGAGACTTTTCAATTCTTCCTCCTACTCTTAAAATTCCTTGCTCATCCAATATAGGACATAAAGGTCGTAATTGGCTCTTCTTACTTACACTTCCTGTCTTCTTAATGTTTTCTATGTCTTCCTTAAATTCTTGTTCTTGGCATTTTTTTATACAGATTTCCAGAGCAGCTTTCAATTCCTCACTTGTCAGGTAAGTTTCTTTATGTTGCTTAAATCTTAAGAATCGTCTACAATATGCAACTACTCTGATCAATTTTTGAGATGATGAATATTTTGTCCACAGCCCATCCTCTACATTTGTTGCCACATGTACTTTAACACCTTTGGATGATCTTTCTTCGAGTTTAGTTGACATCGAGTCTGGTTTGGCGTAGTCAATTGGTTCTTTCTTTAACCACAACGGACCGTGCTTCCACAGAGATGACTGTGAGAGTGCTGAAGGTGTCATACCTCTTGACGCGATATCTGCAGGATTGTGAGTAGATCTCACATGTCCCCATTGGTGATTATCCAAACAACTCAGAATTTCAGACACCCTATTACCAACAAATGTTGTCCAGCGGCTGGGATGACTACTGAGCCAAGCCAGAACAACAGTTGAGTCTGTCCAACAGTGTATACGGTCTTTAGGTATTGCTAGTATCTCAGCTACCTCCACAATCAATTTGGCCAACAGAACAGCACCCATCAATTCGAGACGAGGAATTGACAGTTGCTTTATCGGAGCAACCTTGGTTTTTGCCGATATTAAATTAATTTTAATATTCCCGTCAGCGTCAATTATCCTTAAATACGTAACAGCTGCATACGCTACATTAGACGCGTCACAAAAACCATGTAGTTCTACAACAGCATCGTTTTCTCTGGATTCAACCCATCTTGGTACATGAAACTCAGGTAAATTTAGTAGTTCCTTTTGATATGTTAACCATTCTTTTAATAAGTCTTCGGGTAATCGATTATCCCAATCGATCCCGGCAAGCCATATCTTTTGAATCATTATTTTCGCCGGTATAACACACGGCGCTGCCCACCCTAAGGGGTCGAACAGTCGTGATATATCTGATATTACTTTTCGTTTTGTTACAGATGCAGGTTGCGGAAATATTATTGAATATCTGAAACTGTCAGATTCTCTATCCCATGAAAGTCCTAGTATTTTCACCTCCTCGTTCAATTTTATCTCTACTAATCCTTTTTGATTTGTACCTTCTCCCGATATTTCCTCTGCTAACTCCTTGTTGTTTGTCATCCACTTCTGTAACGGAAACCCACCCTTTTCCAGTAGTTTTTCCATTTCCCTGTGAATCCTTTTTCCATCCTCTACAGTTTGACATCCTGACATATAATCATCTACATAAAATTCGCTTTTTAATGTTTCAGATACCAGCGGAAACTCAGCTCCCTCATCGTGTGCCAGCTGCTGCAACGACTTCACAGCCAGGTAAGGTGCGGATGCAGTGCCAAAGGTAACTCTCAGCAACTCATACTCTTTTATTTCAGACGCAGGTTCACTCCGCCAAAGTAGTCGCTGGAAGTGTGTGTCTTCAGGAGCGACCTTGATTTGCCGATACATTTTAACTATATCTGCACATAATACAATTGGATACGTACGCCATCTCATGATGATGTGACGTAATTCCGGTTGTATGGTAGGACCTACCATCAACATATCATTTAGGGATCCACCATTAGAACCTTTAGAAGAAGCGTCGAACACAACTCTGACCTTAGTAGAGGTCTCATCTTCGCGAACCACTGCGTGGTGAGGCAGATAGACTGCTTCTGACTGCTTAGTATCAGCTTCGCGAGACACCATTTTCATGTGTCCAAGGTCAAGGTATTCTTGAATTACTTCGGTGTATTTTCTTTTGATCTCATGATTTCTCTTGAAACGCTGTTCAAGATGATGAAATCGTTTCAGTGCGATCTCTTTGGTGTGTCCGATTTTACTTCGTGGATCTGATTCGCGGAATGGAAGCTTGACTACATATCGCCCGGTAGCGTCTCGTCGAGTAGTACGAGTGAATAATTCTTCGCACAGCTGTTCTTCTTGGGTAAGTATCTTTTTCTTATTAGTAACATCAGATTCGATCTCCCAAAACTGTTTGAGCATATCATTGTCACTGAGGTGTGAATGCATACTAACTATAACCTTGTGACAATTTGCTGAATTGAGATCGCAATCTGTGGGTGTTAGTCCTGACAAAATCCACCCCAGGGTTGTGTTTTGAGCAATTATGGGCCCTGGAGAGTGTTTGACTAAACCCTCTTTAAGAACTTGGCTGTAAACTTCTGCTCCAAACAAGACGTCGATTTTGTTTGGAGTATGGTACTCTGGATCCGCCAGAGTTATATCTTCTAGTTGAGGCCAAGTTGGTATACATAGTCTAGTTGAAGGAATCAACGTTGTAATTTTACTTAACACATATGCTCGAACTTGAATAATTGCATTTGGATCGTGACGTGAATGAATGGTTACGCAAACCATGAATCTAGAGGCAAAAGCGCCTTCGTCACCTCCTATGCCTGAGACAATACTGTTATTTGGTATTTTCTTCAGTCCGAGCAATTGGACTGCTGACTCGGTTATGAAAGAGGCCTGGGATCCTTGATCCAATAACGCCCTCAGCAATTGTTTACGACCATTCTGAGTCTGTGCTTCGACGAGAGCGGTCGCTAATAAAACTCGATTTGGCACAACCTTTGTAGAAAAGTGTGTTGCTATGGTGGAAGACTCTGATTCTTCTGCCGTACCGGAAGCAGTTTGCAGTGTGGACACTGCTGATTTGACAGCTACTGCCTCTACCGGATGGCTATTGGGTGACGATGATCTTGAAGAAGCCTTGGGGTGTAATAGTGAGTGGTGTCTACGCTTGCAAATGTGACATGATGTTTTAGCGCGACAATACTTAATAGAATGATTCGCGCCTAAACAATTGTAACATAAATTGTGAGTTCGGACAAACTCACTTCGAGTTTGGTAACCTTCTTTACTAAACTGTTTACAATGACTTATATAATGATCTTGTTTACAGAATGGACATATGATTTGTACAGAGTTGTTACTATTTGATTTGACAACGTGAAAAACCTTTGGTTTACTATCTGTGGACTTCTGCTTTGACTTGGATGTGTCTAAGTACTCCAAAGAGCGAAACCTTGACTCTAAAAACGTTTTAAATTCTTCAAAAGTTGGTAATTGTTCATCTGCACTAATTTTCAATTCCCACAACTTTCGCGATTCACTATCTAGCTTAGCGCTTATTATATAGATAACTATAGCGTCCCATGTTTTGACATCAATTCCGAGAGTACTTAAGCCATGCAAACAGTCCACAGTGGTATCCAATAATTCTTTAACTGCAGTTGATGACTCTGTTACATTTGATTGATTTATCAATCGTTTCAACATAGAATTAGACAAATAGCGTTTATTATTATAGCGTTTATTTAACATTTGCCAACATTCCTGATAATTTGCGGCTGTCACAGGGGTGTGACGCAACAATTGTTCTGGTTCACCTGATAAATGACCTTTCAGGTAATGCAGTTTTTGTACATCGTCAATTGAATCATTTTTGTGGATAAGTGATAAAAACAAATCACGGAAAGAAGTCCACTCCGTATACTTGCCAGAGAAAATAGGAATAACAACCTTAGGTAATTTCACATTCGTATACGTATTTGACGATGACTCTTTATTTACACTTGCTTTTGTAGGTGTTAGTTGTTTAATAGACTCTTTCAACTCGGATTTATAAGTTATGTAAATATCCTCAGTATTTTCATATGTCTCTGACGTAAAGTAATTATGTTTCAAGTCTAGTTTTTCTACTATGTTCCTGTGCGTTTTTATGAAATTAGCCCACAGTTGTTCTAATGCTTCCAACCTGGTTTCTAAATAAGACAATGTTATCCGTTCTTTAGGAGATTTTTTATAATTTATTCTACCTTTTTCAATATTTCTCTTGTTATCTAGTTGCAAGTTAATTAATGAATCCATGACTAAAAACGGTTAAATTACATTCACAAAAATATAAACAAGTTGCACAAGAACAGAAATTTTACAAGTATAAAACTGATTAAATTATTCTAAGTCTATGACGAAAACAGAAAATTTTACAAGTGTTTTTATCTTTAAACTTTTTAGAAAATCGGGCATAGGTTCCCCGTCGGTTCACTTTATTCTTAAATAATCTAAGTCTAAACTACATAAATTATTCTAAGTCTTGATTATTACGTTAAATTTAAAGTTCCAAATCTTGATAACTTCACAAATAAAATTGTACTCACGGTTTTATTTTCTAAGTCCACAAACAACCAAAATACAGAAACATCCTCATCTATATTTCTCCAGGTGTTTAGTCCGAGTCGACTCCAACAATCAGACGGTTATCTCAGTGCTCAACGCGTCTCAGAACGAAATAATATTTAGAGATATCGAGGTAACCCTAGAACCTATCTTACAGATAATGGAGCCTAACCAAAATACTATTTCGCTTAACACAACAAATACGGCTACCTCTTATTCCAATTCAACATACCCGTACACCTCCAATCGAGATTCCATGGTTCAAGATGCGATTAGATGCGAACACCTAAATTCAGAAGAAAGGAATCGCTTACTCAACATATGCTCTAAGTTCCAAGACGTGTTTTACTTAGAGGGGGATCAACTTTCACATACTGATACCCTACAACACGAAATCCGCGTTAGTTCCGAAACGCCGATTGCAGTCAAAAGTTATAGGTTTCCTGAATGTCACAAGGAGGAAGTAAACAAACAAATCAAAGATATGCTTGACCAAAAAATTATTCGTCCTTCAATGTCTCCGTGGTCTGCACCAATTTGGGTTGTCCCAAAAAAACAAGACGCCTCCGGTAAGCCTAAATGGCGTATCGTTATCGACTACCGCAAGCTAAACGAGATCACAATTGGTGATGCCTACCCTATTCCAAATATCTCCGACATCCTAGATCAGTTAGGCCATAGCAGTTATTTTACAACGCTGGACCTCGTATCCTCATTCCATCAAGTTAAAGTCAAAGACACAGAAAAAACTGCGTTCAGTGTCCCGTCTGGTCACTACGAATTCACTAGAATGCCTTTCGGACTCCGTAATGCACCGTCCACATTCCAACGTCTCATGAACGTTGTCCTAAACGGCCTTCAAGGTACTCACTGCTTCACTTATATGGACGATATCGTACTATTCGGACATGACCTCGAGTCACATTGCCAAAATTTAGAGTCAGTCTTTACAAAATTACGCGAACATAATTTAAAATTGCAACCCGCCAAGTGCGAATTCCTACGTAGAGAAGTACAGTACTTAGGACACATAATATCCGATAAAGGCGTAAAACCAGACCCCAAAAAGGTAACTTGTGTTAAAAATTTCCCGATTCCCAAATCTCCTCGCGATATTAAATCATTCCTCGGTCTAGTAGGTTATTACCGCCGGTTTATAGAACACTTTTCCCATATCACAAAACCTCTCACAAGTCTACTAAAAAAGAACGTTAATTTCGTATGGTCCCCTGAACAACAAAAATCCTTCGATGAGTTAAAGCATAAAATAACCTCTGCTCCTATTCTTCAGTATCCCGATTTTTCCAAGCCCTTCGTACTTACCACTGATGCTTCTAATTTCGCTGTTTCGGCAATTCTATCTCCAGGAAAAATTGGACAAGATTTACCAGTCGCGTACGCATCCAGAACCCTTAACAAAGCGGAAGGAAATTATTCAACTACCGAAAAAGAATGTCTAGCTATAATTTTCGGTACTAAGGTCTTTAGACCCTATTTATATGGTAACAAGTTCATTGTAGTTACCGACCACAAACCACTACAATGGTTGTTCAACTGCAAAGATCCCAGTTCAAAACTGGTTCGCTGGGGCCTAAAGCTCGAAGAGTTTGATTATGAAATAGTTCACAAAAAAGGTAAGATGAACTGTAACGCTGATTCGCTGTCTCGAAATCCAATCCTTGCCGTCGACTCCGATGCTCCTTCAACCTCTGAAACATATGAAAAATATTTACAAATTAGTCAACAACATGATAACCCCTACGATACCGTAATAGAAGATCACAACGATTCACTACTTAAAACTAAATGCAAAATGATTACTTACCCCTCTGCCATTGACTTAGATGACTCGATCCCTTACTGCTCTGAAATTTTACAAATATCTAAGTTTCATGAAGACTTACCTGACATACGAACTTTAGAACGAGAACTGTATACCTTCCAAAGCACGTCCAACGAAAAACATATATTTACACATTTGTTTCTACGTGTACATCATTATGATGAAATGAGCTATAAAGATATATTTAATATGCTAAGAGATTACCGTGATATGATTACAATGTGGTATTCGGAGGAAAAAGAATTTGCTGTCTCTGATTTTCAAGATCCGTTCACGAAAATATCTTTCACTAAAATATACAATATCATATGTTTTCTATTTCATACAACAGGAGTTAAAGGTCACATCTATCACAACAATATTCTATTTCCTACTCCTGCTGAGATTCCTCGCATATTAAAAGATAATCATGACTCACCGTCAGCGGGACATCCGGGCATTTCTCGTATGTACGATAGGTTAAAAGCTCTATATTGGTGGAAAAACATGCGCCAAGACATAGAAAGCTATGTCATGAGCTGTAAGTCCTGCCAAATAAATAAACCGCTGCGTCAAACCAATCGCGCTCCTATGATAATAACATCTACGGGTACAAAGCCTATGGAAAAAGTATTCTTAGACGTTGTGGGGCCACTACCTGAAACTCACGACTATGGTTACAAGTTTATTCTTACATTGCAAGACGATCTAACCAAGTATTCACAAGCATACGCAATGAAAACGTGTTCAGCTGAGGAAACTGCACAAAAATTCGTGCTTTTTATCTCTCACCTAGGTATCCCTAGAATGATCATTACTGATCAAGGGACCAACTTCACATCAGATGTCCTAAAACAACTAGAGAGATTATTTAGTATCAAACATATTTACGCTTCTCCTTATCATCCTCAAACTTGTGGCGCCCTTGAAAGGAGCCACGCGACACTAAAAGAATACTTACGTTCATATATCGAAGATAACCAACATACCTGGAGCTTATACCTAAAAACTGCTATGATAGCTTATAATACTAATGTGCACTCAACTACGGGTTTCCAACCAATGGAACTACTATTCGGGTTCAAACCTTATATGCCCCAAAGTGCAGACACTTTAGACTTAAGTACCTATACAGATTACATACGTGCTCTAAATCATAGGTTATATTATAGTCGTCAAAAGGCCTTACAAAACATTCAATCTTCAAAAGAAAGGTCCAAGCAACGTTTTGATGCGCATGCCAAACCCGTGACGTATAAAGTAGGTGATATGGTTTATTTACGATGTCACCATAAACAAAATAAGGCAATGTCTCCTATATTGAACGGGCCTTATAGGATCATAAAAATTAACGGTAACCATACAGTTACCCTTTTAATTAACAGAAAACATATTCGTCACCACTACGACGAAATTAAAATCGCAGTAGATGACTAGCCTAATCTTTTCTATTTCAGGGTAATACTTCGGCCGTCTGCGAGCCACAAATTCGTTACATCAATCATAGGTAGTCCGGGCCTATATTTCGACCAGTACCTTGACGTTAAGTTCACTAACGACCACTGGAATGTCGTTACCTACTACGGCTCGTCGGCGGCGTACGGGTCGTTTTATATGGCTTATGTCTATAAGCCATATAAAACCGCACCTAGACCAAGTCGAAGCTCTAATCAAAGAAGTTTCTAATTTCTGTGCCTCTAGCCCTTCTAACAAAATCCAACTAGAATGCACTAATTTACTATCACCGTTGCAAAATCAACATCTTAACAATGTTCGTAAATTCTCGTCAATTTCTTATCTCGTTCAAGATCACAAACCTAACCGTTTTAAACGCGGACTTATCGATGCTGGTGGCTCTCTTAAAATCCATCTTCGGAACCTTAGACTCCGAAGATGCATTGAAGTTCTCAGACGCTATCACGCAAGTACAGTCAGACGAAAAACAACTAGCTCACTTAATGAGAGATAACATTCACGTTATAAAATCTACTATTTCAATAACACAATGTCAAAGGTAAACAAAGCTCAAAGCCAATTAAATAATAATTTGGACACTATTCGAAACGCCTTCATGAAGTTATCTAATACGACCGATAAGCTTGAAATAAAAAACCACCTGATAATGTTACTAAACTCTTTAGAAAGCATTACTATAGCCTTGTCCTTTGACATTGATGACGTCAACAATGCCATTCTATTTAGCAAGCTCAACGTTCTTCATCCAACTGTACTTAGTCCCTATCAACTATTCCAGGAACTTGACCTACATAAAGATAAGCTACCAAAACACTGTCAGCTTCCTACGAGTTTATCTTTAGAAAATATACATACAATTATTGATATATCTGATTTAGTCTGTTATTATCATCTTAACAAGATTATTATTATCACCAAAATTCCGCTCGTCCTTCCACAGACATACAATCTCTATCACACCGTTCCACTTCCAGTCCCTTATGACGTCACTAAACCTGACACTTACATACTCATAGCTCCTGACAAACCTTATGTGGCTATAACAATGGATCACATGTTCTATTCACTATTAGAGTCAGTGGATAAGTGTCAAGTGATACATAACGAGTGTTATGTGTGTTCTCTAGGAAATGTGTACTCTACGATTGCGAATCCAACTTGTGAAACAAAAATCTTAACCGAGGCTATAAGCTCGTTGCCAAATTCTTGTAGCACGAAGCTGCTGCATGGTTCAATCTATGTATTCTATTTAAGTTAAATAATAATAAATGGTTATTTGTACAGTCTGAGCCTGGAAAAGCTCATATTACATGTGAAAACGATCCCAGTAATTATGATGAGATCTTTTTCGGTACAGGCATGTTAGCCTTACCAAAATATTGTGTAGCTTTCTTTAAAACTTTAAAGTTTACGCCTAGTGATTATGTTATGACTAATGTTACTAATCTTATATCTAATTTTAATATTGTCAAAGACGATTGCTGTGACAACCAGAGGTTAAATAAGACAATACTGCATCTTCCTTTCGTCAAATTGTCTAATGTTAATGATTTTAACTCTTTGTTGCAAGCAAGTGTGCATTTAAATGAATTTGAGAAAGAATTAGATAAAATTGAACAGCCATCTCACTTGCAAAGGTATAGTACTCATTACATGTCGTTAACATATGTTGTGTCTATCGTTGTGCTTACCTATTTCTTGTATAAGTCTAGGAAGTTATTATGTACTACTAAACCTCAATTTTGTATTCAAATGTTTAACCAATGTAACACGAAAAAGAAGCAGACAGTTCAGTCTGTTCAGTCAGTAAATAACTGTTTTACCGAATCCTCTGACGAAGATGTCCAAGGATCCTGTAAATCCTTGCCTACTCCTCTAAGGCGTAATGTTATACCTTAGATTTATAATGTGCTAATGTATTCGTTATTATAAGCAAATAATTAAATGTATTGTTTAAATAACTAGATTTATATTCACACTGTTTCTTATACTAATTTCAATTTTTAATCCTATCAATAGTTACACTTACTATTTTATAGATAACTATGTTAATTAAATTTCTAGTTTATGACCAAAGCGAAGTTCAAGATTCATCTTAGATTTCTCATTAGATACTTAAAAATGTAATGATCCATCTTATCGGGGGGGTTGTTATGAATTGTGTGACAGCCCTCAACATATAAAATATAAACGCTGACGCTGCAGGGGCGTCATAATACGTTTCCATGTAATTGTTGTTTTGATGAGTAAAAAGACACCCTTTCGGCAGTCATACTTCGAACTTCGCGGCGGACACATTCCAATTGTAAAGTAATTAATGAATTCCCAATAAACGTTTTATTCTAGCGTTAAAATAGTTTTTTTTTAAAAGTGTCTCTGGACCTGCCCGGTAACAGAGCCCCGCTATGCGGGGCTCCTATTTCTGAGTGGTTTAAAAAAAATAACCACGATGGCTAAAGCGGAAGCTTCGCTGCGCTGCGCTCCCGCCTTTAGCCATCTAACCTAACCCAATGAAGTCGGATTGTGCCAACTCGGAGTAATACATTGCTATTAATTATTACCTAAGAATTATGTTCTCTTCTTATACATTTCCTATAAAATATAATTACGTTGATTGTATTTTCTTTTTCCAAATTTAGATTCATCGATCTTATACTTATTCGTATTTAAGAAATTTTGGAAATTGTTTAAAAATATTTAGACAACTCCGGCAGCCAAAATTACTTTGGGGGGATTAAGACTAACTCCCTTAAGCACCCTACACCACCAATATCCTCAAATTCAGGCGACTCGTTTTAAAATCCAACCCCCCTCATTCATTTCATTCACTCACCCCTCTCATTTACTTTCAAGTTTTTTTTTTTAGTTTTGCTCCTCTGCCATACTTTTGATGATGTTATGTAATGTTATTTATTTTAAATCATGTACCTACTGAAATATTAATTTCATTCAACGAAGACCCTACAGGAGCACACATGATTTCCCAGAAAAATTCAAAAGCGACAGGGAGTTTGTATCTTTTACAAGCAGTAGGTCGCTATCTCATTCGTCTTTTTACCCGATTACGGTTCTACGGCGAAGCCAAAAGAAATGATATTTTTTCGTATTTCATATTGCCGGAGTCACACGTAATCTGTACAATTTAAGCCTTAATTCCATGACTTGGCGATGGCGTGTGACGCCGGCTATACGAAATACGAAAAAAATTACATAGATTTCTTCTATTTAGTTGGCTTTTTTGTCGTTGGCAGTAGTTGAGTTTAGTTTTTTTACTTTCATGTTTTTATTATAATGTAAGGACGGCTCCGTATTTTGTATTGTTTATTATCATCTTATCAGCCCAAAGAAATCCACTACTGGACGTAGGCCGCTCCTGAAGACGCCTGTTATTCGTCCCTCTGCACGATTGGACGCCTACTCCTAATTCTTTCTATTTCCAACATATTAAAACCGCAAACACAGGAAATACTGCAGTACTTGACATTCTCGGAACCTCATTAGCAAATAGGGCTGCCACCATCGACCAAGGCATCATTAGTGAACCACTAACATAAGATCGGATACAAACGGACCGACCAGTCGAAAGCAGAAACTGTATTAATTTGTTTATATGCATTATTTCCATTAATTCCCTTTGTGTTCTCTAGGAAATGTGTACTCTACGATTGCGAATCCAACTTGTGAAACAAAAATCTTAACCGAGGCTATAAGCTCGTTACCAAATTCTTGTAGCACGAAGCTGCTGCATGGTTCAATCGATGTATTCTTTAAGTTAAATAATAATAAATGGTTATTTGTACAGTCTGAGCCTGGAAAAGCTCATATTACATGTGAAAACGATCCCAGTAATTATGATGAGATCTTTTTCGGTACAGGCATGTTAGCCTTACCAAAATATTGTGTAGCTTTCTTTAAAACTTTAAAGTTTACGCCTAGTAATTATGTTATGACTAATGTTACTAATCTTATATCTAATTTTAATATTGTCAAAGACGATTGCTGTGACAACCAGAGGTTAAATAAGACTATACTGCATCTTCCTTTCGTCAAATTGTCTAATGTTAATGATTTTAACTCTTTGTTGCAAGCAAGTGTGCATTTAAATGAATTTGAGAAAGAATTAGATAAAATTGAACAGCCATCTCACTTGCAAAGGTATAGTACTCATTACATGTCGTTAACATATGTTGTGTCTATCGTTGTGCTTACCTATTTCTTGTTTAAGTCTAGGAAGTTATTATGTACTACTAAACCTCAATTTTGTATTCAAGTGTTCAACCAATGTAACACGAAAAAGAAGCAAACAGTTCAGTCTGTTCAGTCAGTAAATAACTGTTTTACCGAATCCTCTGACGAAGATGTCCAAGGATCCTGTAAATCCTTGCCTACTCCTCTAAGGCGTAATGTTATACCTTAGATTTATAATGTGCTAATGTATTCGTTATTATAAGCAAATAATTAAATGTATTGTTTAAATAACTAGATTTATATTCACACTGTTTCCTATACTAATTTCAATTTTTAATCCTATCAATAGTTATCACTTACTATTTTATAGATAACTATGTTAATTAAGTTTCTAGTTTATGACCAAAGCGAAGTTCAAGATTCATCTTAGATTTCAAATTAGATACTTACAAATGTAATGATCGAAATGAAAAAATGTGATGAAATGTGTGATTGAAATGTGATGATGTTGTATCGGGGGGGTTGTTATGAATTGTGTGACAGCCCTCAACATATAAAATATAAACGCTGACGCTGCAGGGGCGTCATAATACGTTTCCATGTAATTGTTGTTTTGATGAGTAAAAAGACACCCTTTCGGTAGTCATACTTCGAACTTCGCGGCGGACACATTCCAATTTTAAAGTAATTAATGAATTCCCAATAAACGTTGTAATCTAGCGTTAAAATAGTTTTTTTTTAAAAAGTGTCTCTGGACCTGCCCGGTAACAGTGCGTAGCAGCACGGTTCGGGGAGATAGTAGTAGTGGGAGTGTACTTCTCTCCGAGCCGAACTCTCGCCGAGTTCCAGAATTCTTTGACAGAGTTAAGTGTCGTCGTCGTCGGGTACCATCGCTTCCCCGTGCTAGTGCTCGGGGACTTCAACGCCAAAAATCCGGCTTGGGGTTCCCGTTTCACTGATGTGCGGGGCAGGATGGTGGAGGACTGGGCTCTGGAAACAGGCGTAGTCGTCCTAAATCGGGGTTCTGTTCCCACGTGTGTGCGGATGCGGGGTGAGTCTGTGGTGGACATCTCGTTTGCCAGCCCCGCTCTGTCACAGCGTGTCATTGACTGGCGCGTCATGGAGGAGCTGGAGACCTACTCCGACCACCGGTATATCCGGTTCGACGTCTCCGCCCATACCTCTAGCGCGCCGATCCAACAGGCCCCGAGTGGTCCGCGGTGGGCGCTGAAGCAGATGGACCGGGAGCTCCTCCTGGAAGCCTCGATCGTGCAGGCCTGGGTGTCATCACCGGACAGGCCTGCCGATATTGACGATGAGGCGGAGTGGTTCCGGGAGGCAATGTCCGAGATTTGCGACGTGGCAATGCCCCGAGTCCGTCCAGGAAGCGCCCGACGCCAGGTGTACTGGTGGTCGCAGGAGCTGGAGACGTTACGCAAGGCGTGCGTCGCAGTGCGACACCGTACTCCAGGCACCGTAGGCTCCGCATCCGCCCTCCGGATGCGGAAGCGACGGAGGCGGAGCTGTACGAGGGATACAGAGCGGCAAAGACCGCCGTCCAAGACGCTGTCCAGCGTGCCAAATGGACGGCTCGCGAGGAGTTGGTGGAGACTCTGAACGGAGGTCCATGGGGGCGCCCTTACAAAATGGTGCGGAATAACCTCCGCACCTGCCCCCCCCCCCCCCCCCCCCGCTGACGCAGAGTCTCCGCCCCCAGCTGGTGGAGGAGGTGGTGAGCGCTCTGTTCCCTTCATGGGGGGAGCATACTCCCCCGCCCATGGCTCCGCCGCTCGCGGTGCCTTAAGCGGACGACGACGACACCCCTGAAGTGACCGGGGTAGATCTGAGAGTGGCGGTAGGTAGGCTGAAGGCTGAAAATACCGCCCCAGGACCCGACGGCCTGCCAGGGAAAGCCTGGGTCCTGGCCTCGACGGCTCTTGGGCCTCGACTGGAGGCGCTCTTAAGCGCATGTATGAAGAGAGGCCAGTTGCCACTCCGTTGGAAGACGGGGAAGCTGGTCTTCATTTGGAAGCCAGGGCGCCCTGCGGACTCTCCGTCCGCATACCGGCCCATTGTGCTGCTCGACGAGGTCGGCAAGCTCTTTGAGAGAGTAATTGCAGGCCGCCTCGTCGGGCACCTGGTGAGGACGGGGCCGGATCTTGCGGAAAGTCAGTTCGGCTTCCGCAAGGGACGCTCGACGGTGGACGCCATCATGCGCGTTAGAGCCCTCACGACGGGGGACGCGGTGTCTCGGGGCGGGGTTGTCGTGGCGGTGTCACTCGACATCGCTAACGCATTTAACACCCTGCCCTGGAGTTGCATTGGGGAGGCATTCCGGTATCACCGGGTGCCAACCTACCTCCGTCGAATAGTCGAGGCATATCTGACGGACAGAGCCGTCATCTACCCCGGTCGCGACGGGGATTGGAACCGGCGAGAGAGGTCGTGCGGTGTCCCACAGGGATCGGTTCTAGGGCCGCTCCTGTGGGACATCGGTTACGACTGGGTGCTGCGGGCTGACCTCCCTGATGGCGTCAGCGTGGTGTGCTACGCTGACGACACGCTGGTCCTGGCGCAGGGGAGCTCGTATCAGGCGGCGGCCGACGCGATGACACGCGGGGTTGCGATAGTCGTGGAGAGGATCCGGCAGTTGGGTCTCGAGGTGGCTTTGCACAAGTCCGAGGCCATGTCTTTCCATGGACCCCGGAACAGGCCACCATCGGGATCCCAACTAACGGTAGGAGGGGTTCACATCGGCATCGAGTCCACGATGATATACTTAGGACTCGTGCTCGATAGCCGGTGGAACTTCGTGGAGCACTTCCGACGTTTGGCCCCCAAACTGGAACGGACTGGGGCCGCCCTCAAGCGGCTCCTGCCCAACCTGAGGGGTCCAAACGCCTCCTGCCGGAGGCTTTACGCGAGGGTCGTGCGGTCCATGGCTACATATGGGGCCCCGGTGTGGGCGCGTTCACTGCGGCGGAGAGCCGCCCACTATCTGAACGCGCCCCAAAAGGTGGTAGCCGTAAGGCTGATCCGGGGCTACCGCACGATCTCGGGCGAGGCGGCAAGTCTCCTTGCCGGACTGCCGCCGTGGGATCTGGAGGCGATAGTCCTCACGCGCCTGGTTGAGTGGCGCGCGGAGGCACTACGCCGGGGGGAAACCCCGCTTCCGCGGCAAATCGCGGCGGAGCGGACGGACCTCCGGCGCGATCTCATGGCGGCATGGAAGGAGCGACTATCGCAACCCAGCGCAGGGCACGCCACGATAGCGGCGGTAAGACCCCTCTTTGAGATTGTACCCACATTCGTATAACCTCACCAGGTGGAGATCATGCAGAGCTATTTCGCAACAGAAAGGGTTACTTTTCTATCAATGTGCAAACAATATGCAATACCAACCTAGAGATCACTGACATAGTGGCCAGGTGGCCAGGTTCATCTCACGATAGCACTATATTCAATAAAGGCTAAATTTGAGTCTGGTCAATATGGAAATGCATTGCTGTTAGTATATGGCGGTTATGCTTCCACGTCATACACAATGACTCCTTTAGAGAATCCGAGGACCCCAGTGGAACAACTCTATAATGAGTCACAATTACGGACACGTAACCCTATTGAAAGGTCCTATGGAGTATGGAAGAGACGTTTTCCTGCATTAGCTTTTGGGCTGCGAACTAAACTTAACAAATCTCTGACTATTATTGTAGCTACTGCAGTGTTGCACAATATGTTGAGGCAGCGAGGAGAAGCTAATCCCCATGATGATCCTGAACTGCAGCTTCCAGCTCCATGGGATGAACTTTTACGCCAAGGTCAGATAGATCAGCAACGACAGCAGTATATCAGGCCCAGCGCAGCACGAGACTCTATTATAAATGATTATTTCCAAAGCTTATTGTAACAAATTTTATACATATTCTTAAGCATTATTTATTTTTTTATTTCGTTTTTACTCTAAAATAAGTAACCTAGTTTTAATATTTTCTTGTTTTGATATCTCCTTTTGTATGTCCATTTGGATCTCAAATAATTGTTTTGTCTCTTCTCTTTCCTTGGCTGCATGCTCCATTTGTATTGTGAGAGCTGTTCCTTTTAATTGGTGTAAGTTTTCCAGAGAGGAACTGGAAAGTTGCGGCCGCCTTTTGAAGTCCATTCCAGTCTTTTTCCTGCATTTACAGGCTTTCTCATTTCCGCTCGATCCAGTTTTAATTGCTTAGAAACAGGTGTTCTAAGAGAATTCGGAGTATAATCACCCCAATCCTGAAACAAAAAACTACATTACTTTCTAGAATTTTTTCATCCATCATAACCAAAACTAAAAACCAGTCTAGTGCAAATGCAAAATTTCACCCAAATCTGTTCAGCAGTTAGAGAATGATTGTGAACAAATATCCAAACATTATTTACAATAATTCACATTTTTATTATTACTAGCTACTGCCTGGAACATTGTCCATGTTGAATTCAGTTATCGCTATTCCCTTTTCATCATACACTCGGCGTCACAAAAATCGCACCTCTTCGAAAATAAGTTTAAAACATGTCCCGCCAGTAACGAATACATTAAACCCAATTAATATTGGTATCAATTGAAAGTATGTTTAACGACCTTTAAATTAACAACAGTTAGAATTCCTAAACACAACAGATCTCAATAGCACGTAACGTTAAAAAAAATGTTGTCAAAAAACGCATTGCAACGGCCACTAATTGCACCTCCCTACAAGGGTATAAAACGGGCGACCCGGGTTAAATGTGGGTGGGTCATTCGCTATTCAACCTTTTAAGTGAACACACGTGAACAGCTACAGCAAGAAAAATACCCCAGAAGATGGATACCACTGCAGATGAAGCCGCTCAAGTCATTGCACTACTGCAATCAGGGATGCGGCAATGTGATGTTGCTCGGCAACTGAACTTGAGTCGTTTTGCCGTTCGACGAGTGTTCCAACGCTTCCAAGAGACTGGTGGCTATATCCGAAGACGTGGATCTGGAAGACAACGGTGCACATCCGAAAGAGACGATCGCTTCATTGTTTCGACGTCTTTACGTAATCGGTTCTACAATGCTGTTGAGCTGCAACAACAACTGCGATCAGCTCGCAGAACTTCTGTAAGCGTCTCCACGATTAGAAGAAGAATGCGGGAGAAGAAAATTGCAGCTCATAGAGCTGCTACAGGGCCAAAATTTACTGCACAGCATAGGAGAGACCGGTTGCAATTTGCCCGTGACCATGTGGATTGGACAATAGACCAATGGAGGGCTGTGCTCTTCTCGGATGAGACGAGGGTGTGTCTTTTCTGCAACGACAGGCATCGAAGAGTGTATAGGAGGCAAGGGGAACGATTCGCACAAGCCTGTATTCAAGAGACAGTGGAATACGGGCGTGGCTCGTGCATGTTCTGGGGCGGCATGTCAATCGACGGTAAAACGAACCTTGTATGCGTTTCTCGGACTGGAAGTGCTCGCGGGCAAGGGTCGCTGACTGCTGCTCGGTACATAACAGAGATCTTAGAGGAGCAGGTTATCCCTTATGCGGGTTTTGTTGGCAGTGGGTTCACGTTAATGCACGATAACGCCCGCTGTCACACCGCTTTAATTGTAAGAGACTACCTGCAAGAAGTTGGAATCCCTGTTATGCGCTGGCCGGCGCGAAGTCCAGACCTGAACCCTATTGAGCACCTTTGGGATGAACTGAAACGGCGAGTACGGGCACGTGATCCTGCCCCTACCACTCTCCAAGACCTCCAAGATGCCGTCGTTGCAGAATGGGACAACATCCCTCAAGAGACTGTTGTCACATTAATTAGGTCCATGAGAGAACGCATGGAAGCAGTCATCAGGGCTAGGGGGGGTAACACTAGGTTTTAAGTTGTTTTTAAGGACTTTGTTGTAATTTTTTGCTGATAAAATAAAATTTAACTTTTTAAATTTTGCATTAGCTTGCTTTTTTTTATTCCCTGGTAAACAAAAAACCAAATCCATTGATTTATTCTGAAATTTAAATAAATTGCCTTTCCAATGATACCTTAAAGTCATATGTCTACCATTGATTAATAGGGTTAAAATGACTTTGAAGGGAATTCTTAAAGAGGTGCGATTTTTGTGACGCCGAGTGTATTTTGTTCTTCATATTTTCCGGGATAAAAAGTATGCTATAGTTTAAGATATGGTCTAGTTGTCTGCCAAATTTCATCTAAATTTATCCAGTCCTGCAAAACCTGTGCCTCATAATCTAACAATTTTAAACTTTACCGTTGTATTATCTGTCTTCATTGTTGCTTTTGTGTCACCATTGTTGGTCATCGTCACTTGGGTCTGAAGATTTGCTGACTTGCTCTCTGAAGTTTGAACCAACACAACAAAAAAGTCATTTTCATTAAAACAAGCATACAAAAAATATTAGGTAGGTAATTTATAGGATATTATTATAGTAATGTGCGGTGTAAGATTTTCATTTTCATAAGCCTTAGGCATCATGTAAATATGCCTAGATAGTATGTAAGCTTTAAAACAGCAAAAATAAATAAATAGATATCATACCCATAAACAATCCTCGATGGCAATAGATCCAGCGGAAGGGGCTGTACATGTCGTGGAAGGTTTATTCTGTACCTCAGGGCCTGGAATTGCATCTATGACTGTAAAAAATACAATTATCAATACCACTCTATGGCTTTTGAATACCACTATTATGTAGGTACCTAGATATAAACTAAAGTGTAACAAACCATTTGCAAACGCTCCCCCTGGCAATGATTCTGTGATATCATGTTCTAGCGAAGTAATATTATCATTATCATATGGATTATGTAAGCCTACAGCACTTGGCGTTATAAGACTTAAATCCTCTCATGTAGTGGGTCTTCAATTTTTGGCCTTGATGGGCCACCACCTGCAAAAAAATAATAATTTTAAGTCTATATAAGTATTAAAAGGCAATGTCCTTACTATAGTTTAATTATAGTATAATTATTGTGTAGTTGTTGAAAATAAAAGAGTAGGTAGTTACCTGTTTGGATTAAATGCATCCTTTTGTAAGATGCTTCTTTTTTGGTAGCTTTTTTCAAGCTTTCCCACTGAGCTTTCAAATTATCGACATTACGATGGCAGAGCATTGTCTGCGAATTATACTTATCGCTAATTATTATCCATTCTGCCAGTTTCTGCTTCATTGTAACTCCATCCGTTCTTTTGTTTTCTATTATTTGAAAATGCTCACTGACAAGATCTACCAACAACGTCTTTTCTGATGCCATCCAATTTGCAGACCGCTTTCTTTTCTCATTAGCCATCGTAATCAATCAAAATTCAGAAGCAAACGAAAACTAACAAATTAAACAGGTTCACACAACACACAACTCGGTACGTACTCGCTATTTTTGAGGTTAACCAAAACGTCAAGCTAACGTATTACCCGAACAAATACAGTAATACGCAGCATTATTTATTTATTTATTTATTTATTTAACACTTTAAGCACACAAATGTACAGAGGCGGACTTAATGCCATAGGCATTTTCTACCAGTCAACCTTTGGGTGATGCAGAGACAAACAGTGGTAGGTGCAATTTATAATGATAATTTAGGATTAAATAATTTTAAATAATATATAGACACGTATAAACTTGTTTAGTCTATAAATACATATAATATATATACCTAATTATATATAAATATAAGCACAAATAAATGTACATAAATACAAGAGTATGTTAAAAACAAATAGGATACACAATGAGAAAACATTACCGCTGTGATGATACTGCCAGCTTCTTACGAATGTGCTCGCGAACTTTAGTTTTAAAGGATAATCGGTTGGTTGCCATCCTGATTTCCTGGGGGAGTGCATTCCACAGAGAGATAGATTGAACAAAGAAGGAAGAGTGAATGAAGTCTGTGCGGTGAGTGGGACATTGAAGAAGACGATTGTGTGAAGAACGTAGATTTCTATTGTGGTTGGCGCAAATGTACTGAAAGTGGGGGGCTAGATAACCAGGGGAAGAGGGAGAGTCAAGAAATGAAAACAAGGTAGTCAGCGCCCTTTGCTCTCTGCGCTGACGTATGGGCAACCACTTTAGAAGCGACCGATGGGCAGAGACGTGATCATATTTACGCAGATTGAAAACGAATCGAATGCAGTTATTCAGAAGACGGTCAAGTTTGTCGAGGAGATCTGCATTCAGGTCATAGTAGCACACATCACCATAATCGATGATAGGGAAGATTAAGGATTGCACAAGCATTGTCTTCGTACTTGATGGTAATAAATTTTTCAGTCTGTACAGAGCCCGCAGCGTGCCGGTAACCTTCTGGCTTACCCTAGCGACTTGAGTACGCCAGTTCAGGGTAGCATTATTGTTCAAGCATGCGACAAACTACCTATCCTCTTGGGTGCTTAATGTTTTCATTCTTTTCATTCGTTCACCATCACAGAGTAACTATGCGAGAGTAAGATATCCATAGATTAGTGTGGTGAAACGAAATTGAAGTTATCCATCGAGTAAATCGTTGGAGTAAAGTTATACTAGGATAGCTACTCTCGTGTAAATTCAACGTTGGTGAAATCGGGTCTTAGAGTAATGAGCGAACATACCCAGGGCTCTTCGCAAGCTGGGCAAGTCTTGAGGTGGAGGTAAGTTTAGAAGAGGTCTAATCTATCATTGTCAGGTTTAATGATATTATTGGCGATTGTATAACCAAGTATGTTGATAGAAGTTTGTTTAAATATGGATTTTGCTTCATTTAGGGTTAGACTGTACTTTTTAGCTGCTGCAAGAAAAGTTTTCAGATTATAGTCGTGATCTTCTGGTGTTTTGCCGCAAATTGTGATATCATCAAGATATGCGAATGTGCCTTTCAATTTTTCCGTTCGAATAAGCCAATCTATAGTTCTCTGGAAGCTGGAAACTCCTTTGGTTACTCCAAAAGGTATACGTCGGAACTGGTATAGGTTTCCAGCTGCTTCAAACGCAGTGTATTGTCTCTCCTCTGGCAAAATAGGGACTTGGTGATAAGCGCTTTTTAAATCTATGGCGCTAAATACAGAATATTTTGCCACTTTTGATATCAGTTCCTCTATTCTGGGAAGTGGATAGGCGTCCAGTTCTGTGAATCGATTTATAGTCCTGGAGTAGTCGATTACAAGGCGTTTCCGGTGATTCGCATTCTTAGTGATCAGTACCTGCGCTCGCCATGGTGACCGGCTCTCTTCAATGACACCTTCTTTTAAGAGATTCCTCACTTCCTCTTCAATAAAACGTCGGTCGTCATCACTGTATCTTCGAGACTTAATAGCAATCGGTTTGCATTCGGGAGATAGGTTGGCGAATAAAGGCACAGCAGGGACAGATGCTTCGGCTACGTTGCACACGACGAGAGGCTCTTTCGGACCACCAAATGCGAATTCTAGTGAGGAATGCTTCTCTAATACGTCGTGTCCTATAATCATATCTGAACATAAATTGTCGATCACAAGCAGTTGAACGTTCTCATAGGTGTGTTTACCCAAGGTAAGTGTCGGCGCATCACATATGCACGTGATTGACCGAGGGGGCGGCGCGGGGCGTCAGGGTACCGAACCCGGTACGCGACGGCCGCTGCGCGCCCTTCACTCCACTCAGCTCACAGACGCGCTCGACCACGGGCATTTCATTGTTTCTTTTCGTTAATATTGTAAATTATGGTATTACACCTATTTTAATACAGTCCACTACTTATTTTATTATAAAGTCCCGATTGAGCCCATTCAGTGGTCCTTCGAGCCGGAAATAATTACTAGTATTGCCGTAATAACGCCGTTAACATCGTCGGTCGTCGTGTTCACCTTTGCGGACTTTGACCGCTCGCGAGCACCACGCGGTACGACCACGAAGAAAAGAACAAAGAAGTCGTTTCCGAGGCAGCCTGCATCGTCATCGTGGGGGCTGATGTCATTCTTTGGGAGTATATTACTGTATTTGAGTGAGTCCGTTCCAATTAGTTATTCTTCCGCTATCTTTTTCTTGCCGAAAATCGTTGTTCATCTTCCTATCTTTCAGTTTTCATATTGTGTGCTTCAATATTAGTGTGTTCATAGAGTTTTCTACAGCATACGCATATTTTGTATCGATAACGCTTGATCATTAGCAAATACACACTTTGTTAACACGTGTTGAGTCATTGACCTTGACACTGATTCTCGATCCCTTTCATTAACGCACAGCTGTTTCGCAGTTTTTTTTATCTATTAAAGTTCATTAGCATCAGTACATCCAGTTGTTATTTAACTTTACAATGGCAGATAATTTTAAAACATTGATAAAGAAACGTAGTTCAATTAAATCGAAGCTTACTATTTACAGCTTTAGAGTTCTGGTATCACCTCAAGAGGATATAAATGAAAGTCTTCTGAGTCGTTAAAGTATACTATAATGTCCATGAATTACACAACCTTTTCAAGTACAAAAAGACAATAATTATTATAACGCGTGTTCCCTAATGCCTCGCTAGCGCACGACTCTCCACCGTCGAGCCGTCGCTTCCATATCTTTTACTGTGTCATCACTTTGGAATTACGTAACGCTCCTACAATATTCCCCCTCTTTAAAAAAAAAAAATATATATTTTTACAAAAATATCTGTAATTACAAAAAATTAAAAATAAAAAAAAAAACAAACAATTTCATAAAAGTCGTAAACTATGGTTACCCTATCATTACTTTATAATTATACAGTATGTCGATAACGTTACACCGATGCACGCTGATACTACTGAATGTGCTGACACTGATTTCCTGTGAGGCATGTGATACAATGTTATTACTTTGTCGACCTACGTAATTCTTTTCTAGATATAGGTTTACATTGTTATGTGGTGAATTATTATCTTTCGTTGTGCCAGTAACGTTTTACATGATAACATCAACTTAATTTATTCTTACTATCTAATTACACATAACTATAACTAATACATTGTTGCAACTGGCGTAGTCTGGGCAGTTGCCTGTTTATCCGCCCCAACGCGACCTTCTTCGAGTTGAGACACGAGATGATCGACAAATCTTCCATGCACGTGTCTGCCACACTTTTTCATACACACATAGAGACATACACTTGCAACTATTGCGATCAGCACAAACACAAGTATACCGTAGGTTTCAATTTTTCTCTCCATTTCCGTTCTAGCAGCGTTGTCCGAACCCGTCTGTGCCACTATAACTTGCGCGTTCTTCGATTGTTCTTTGCCCATGTTTATGAAAATGGCCATTCACTAGTAATCAAGTACTATCTGTGTTACGGAATTGAAAATAAATCTTATTGTAATGTAATCCGTATTAGTCGCACTTATATACTTGTATTTACCCTATCTTGCTGATCGATTATAAATTGAACCGCACAGTAGGCTTAACCACCCGTCCACTACGTGTGGTGCGAGTCACCAGCTTATTGCTATTTTCTGTTACGTAGTTTTGTTGGCCATTAGCCGATTTCGGTATAATATTGTGTCTACTTATGTTACTGTCTTGATTCTCACCATTTACCTTAGCTGATTCTTTTAACATATAGGCGGGCTTTAACCGATCTATTGAGACGCTTAACTCTCTATTACTTAACTGTACTTTAAAAACTTTTGTATTTCTGCTTAATATGCGGTAGGGGCCATCATATGTAGGGGTTAATGGTTTTCTAATTTTATCGTTCCTTATAAATACGTGAGAGCATGTCCCTAAATCCTTATATACAAATAATTTACGTGAATCGCTATCTACTCTTGGCTTGGGCCTCAGGCTATGAACTGTTTCTCGCAATTTTTCTACATATGTATAGTGACTAATATGTTTTATATCTGAGTCATTGTAAAAATCGCCCGGTAAGCGTAACGGCTGACCTAGTACTAACTCTGCGGCGCTAAGGCCGGTTTCACACCTGCCCGCTGCCCTAAGACCGAATAAAACTGTTGGCAGCTCGTCATCCCAAGATGTTCTATCTGTCATTCGACATGTCAAAGCTACCTTTAGCGCGCGATGCCACCTTTCTATCTTTCCATTACCCTGTGGGTGGTACGGTGTGGTTCGTATTCTCTCGACTCCTAACATTTTAAGTAAGTTATTAAACAATTCGCTTTCGAATTGTCTGCCCTGATCACTGGTCAGTCTAGACGGGCATCCGAACCTACAAATCCAGTTCTCGTAAACAGCCTTTGCCACCGTTTCAGCTGTTATGTCTGCAATGGGTATTGCTTCTGGCCAGTTTGTGAACCTATCAATAATAGTTAAACAATATTTGTTACCTCTCTGTGTCGTTTGTAGAGGCCCTACGATGTCCACATGAATGTGTTCAAACCTCTCGCTCGGTGTAAACGCGCCCAAACCTGAAACCACATGTCGATTCACTTTAGTTTTTTGGCACTTTAAACAACTTTTTGCCCACGTTCTAACATCTTTATTCATACCCGGCCAAAAGAATCTAGAAGTTACCATTTTTACTGTTACCCTAGTACCTGGATGGCTTATATTATGTATTGATTCAAATACTGTTTTTCTGAAGCTTTCTGGTACATATGGTCTGATATTGCTTGTTGATGTTTCACAATATATCCTTCTGTTTACGTTAGGTATCTTAACGGGTTTCAACTGTATTCTTGTTGGTTCATTGCGATTTAACAAATCGGTAATATGATTATCCTCATCCTGTTTCGCCGCTAATTCCTCATAATCAATTATGTTTGGACACACTATAGTCTCAACACGTGATAAAGCGTCCGCTACTGCGTTTTCGCTGCCGCTTATGTGTTGAATGTTGTTGGTATATTCACTTATATATATTAACTGTCTTATACGTCTCGATGTTTCTTTTTCTGCGTTTTTTTTTTTTGTTAATGCATGTACCAGAGGTTTATGATCTGTGAATACTGTTAACTCTCGTCCTTCAACAAGATTCTTAAAATGCATAATGGACATATAAATAGCGAGCAATTCTCTGTCGTACGTTGAATATTTCTGTTTTGTTTCAGTTATTTTTTTTGAAAAATATCCTAAAGGTTGCCAAATGCCTTTTATTCTTTGTTGCAAAACGGCACCTATACATGTATCGGATGCATCTGTCATTAATGACAGTGGTACGTCGGTAGCTGGATGCGCGAGTGTTACGGCGCTTTGTAGGCTCTCCTTACACTGCGCGAATGCCCTTTCTGAGTCCTTATCCCACTTTATGACTGACCTGTCCTTTTTCTTCGAATTATGTAAAAACTTATTCAAATGTGAATGATATTCTGCTGCCTTTGGTAGGTGTGCCCTATAAAAATTTACCATCCCTAGAAATCTTCTTAAACTTTCCACAGTTTCCGGTTTAGGATAGTCTGTGATAGCCTTTATTTTGTCAGATAAGGGACTGATACCGTTTTGTGAAACTTTATATCCTAGAAAATCTATTTCTTTTTTGCCGAATTGACATTTACTACTGTTAATAGTGATGCCTATTTTAGCCAAACGCTCGAATATTTGTTTTAAATGTTCCCTATGAATAAGCTCACTTTCTGACGCTATAATGACGTCATCGATGTAGCAAAATAAAGAACTAATTACTTTTTCTTTTTCGTCTGTCACATTTTCTAACCCCTGCAATACGGTATTGTCCATAAACCTTTGGAAAGTCTGAGCGGCGTTTCTTAACCCGAATGTCATGCGCGGGAACTCGAAAAGCCCAAAAGGTGTTATAATGGCAGTTTTTTCTACATCTTCTGGGGCTACTTTAATGAAATGGTACGCTCTGTTAATATCTAACCTGGAGAACACTTCTTTCCCTGACAATGCATACGTGAAATCATGCAACCTCGGCACGGGGTATCTGTCTGGTTTTGTTATTGAATTTAATCGCCTGTAATCGCCACATGGTCGGATTTGTCCGTCCTTTTTCGGAACCACATGCAAAGGGCTCGCCCATTGACTACTCGATGGCTGACATATACCCATTTCCTGCATCACACGAAATTCATCTCTCACCTGTTTATATTTGTCCGGTGGTAGAGGCCTTGCACGTGCGTGGACTGGCGGACCCGTGGTCTCGATGTGATGGTAAACTACATGGTTGGGCGTATCTTTAAACGATACGGGCCTCGTTATCTCTGAAAACTGGCTCAATAAATCACAGTATGGATTATCCGCATTAATAGTCGTGAGGGACGGCTCTCTGTAACTTATGATGGACCCTACTGCGTATAATTGTGTCACTTGATCTATCAACTTCTTGTTGTATAAATCTACAACTAATCTATGCGTTCTCAAAAAATCAGCGCCTATAATTGGCCTACCGACATTACATATTATGAATGGCCACTTATAACTACGTCTTAAACCTAAGTTAAGTTCTAACACTACGATACCGGACGTACTTATTTCCGTTCCATTTGCCGCGAATAATGTATATGGGCATTCACTATAACTCTTACCACAAAATTTGGACGCAGGAACCACTGACACGTTGGCACCAGTGTCTATCAAAAAGTTCACACCGTTTTTACTGTCTGTGACACAAAGGCGATGGTTTTCCTCCAGGCTGGCGCATTCTCCCATCGCACTCGAACGCACCGCATTTAGCTTCCCGTGTTGGAGTTTCCTTTCCAGTTACACGGCTGTTCGCAACTTCTGGCTGCTTCCCGGAAACGGAAATGATACCTGCATAACCAGTCTGCACTCTGCGGTGTGCGCCTCCGACCCCGTGATTCTGAACGAGATCTGCTTACACTTCTGTCCCTGCTCCATGGTCGGTAGCTGCGCCGATTATCCCGTCTTTTTATTTCGTTAACCTCTACCCGTAACGCCTTGAGTTCCGCAGTCATGTCTCGTATTTCGGTCAGTAATTCTGTGTTAACGCCTGTGGCCGACGGCGGTGGGGACATTACCTCTGATATCTCCCCACTGCGCAAGTTATCCATGATTTTATCAGCCATTCCGGCGAGCTCGTCCAACCTGGCTTCGCCATTACAGCTGGCGAGTATAGCCCGCACCCATCCCGGTAACCTTGACATCCATAGATTTTTTAGGGTATCTCCTGCCGTAGCCGTGTTCTTGGCTAGCTCACGCATTTTTGCCAGTAATTGTGATGGCCTCTGTTGTCCTAGGTCCATTTCCTTTACGAGTTTATGGAACTGCGCTTCTGCACTCTCCTGGAAAACTTTTAGTAATCTTTTCTTCAAAATAGTGTATCGCTGTTGCTCTGGCGGATCATCTATCAAATCCGCAACCTGACTTATTTCTTCTTTGCCCAGGTTTGCCAATACTAAGTCGTATTTGACATTCTCACCTTGATGCTGCGGCCCTATTATGGCTTCGAACTGCGCGAACCACATGCGCGGCATATCGGTCCAAAAAGAGGGAATCCTCGCGTTCAAACTGATTCCAGCCATTTCGTGCTTGACCGGCTGCTGCATGGCTGCAGGCACCGGATGTGCGGGGTTCGACATGTCCTGATATATTATGCGTTACGTAATCACAGTCACTTTACACACGCGGTACCGTCCTCGTGAATACCTAAATAAGATGTAACGCGATACGGTTGCAAGGCAAATCACGTCGGGGTCACCAATTTAGAGTTCTGGTATCACCTCAAGAGGATATAAATGAAAGTCTTCTGAGTCGTTAAAGTATACTATAATGTCCATGAATTACACAACCTTTTCAAGTACAAAAAGACAATAATTATTATAACGCGTGTTCCCTAATGCCTCGCTAGCGCACGACTCTCCACCGTCGAGCCGTCGCTTCCATATCTTTTACTGTGTCATCACTTTGGAATTACGTAACGCTCCTACACAGCAACTATTTAAATTTAGTACTAAGTAGTTCCGCAATATCTGAGTTGCAACGGTTAGATTTAGAGGAGCGTTTTCATAAATTTGAAACCTTGCACACCGACTTTGATGCCTTACAGACACAGATCGAAGTGCTTTCCGATGACGACGAGTCTACGTTGGCTGAGCGTGAGGACTTTGACCGCCAGTTCTTCAACCTGGTGGCACTCACGCGCGGCCTGCTCGGTGTCTCGGCCAACGGTGTTGCGTCGGAGGCGGGCTTCAGAGATGCTGACTTAAGTGCACATGTTTCATTAAGGAATTCTTTTGTTCGTTTGCCTAAAATAGATTTGCCTCATTTCGATGGGAACTACCAATGCTGGCTTGAGTTTAGGGACACCTTTGGGTCATTAATTCACGACAATTCTAGCATAAGTGACATTAATAAGTTCCACTACCTGCGAGCTTCACTCCAAGGAAATGCGGCTTTAATTAAAAAAATAAAAATATTAATTTTAAAGCCGATCATTATAATCTTGCATGAGACCTGTTGTGCGAACGTTACAATAACAACCGACTTCTTGTGAAAAATCATTTTCAAGCTTTATTTGATGTCGAACCCATTACAAAAGAGTCAAGTGTTTCCATCAGAAACCTTGTTGATGTGATTAATAAAAATATTAGGGCACTAACTACTTTAAAAAACCCCACTCAGTATTGGGACGATATTATTATTTATTTCATGGCTAAAAAATTAGATTTAATAACAAGTCGTGACTGGGAAGAGCATAGAAACAATACGTTTAAAGATGATCCTACTTTAATACAATTTTGTTCATTTTTAAGCAGGAAAGCGGACTGGTTAGAGTCAGTGGAGTCTAATCATAGTTCTTCTGAAATCAATACTATTGTCGACTTGAATAATAGTCATACAAATGAAACGGATGAAATCCCGGACAAGTCAAACATTTGTGTGCATGAGCATGTCTGTTTGACCTGTGTCTGGGTGTGTATTATGTATTTATGTATGCATATAAGTATGTATATCAGTCATCAGGTTACCGTAGTACAGGCTCTGCCTAGTTCGGGACCTGAAGACCTTGTGTGGATGTTGTCCCATATTATTATTATCATATTATTATTATTAAATAAAACTCATTCTAATAAAAATCAAACAAATAAAAAATTAGACGATAATAATAAAAACAGTAAATGTCCAGTTTGCTCTCAAGCACATACATTGTTTAAATGTGAAATCTTTAGAAAGGTCAATGGGCAAATAGTATGAGAAAAATACCCACGGCGGACAGAAATGAAATTGTGAGGACATATAGATAAATGTCTCTAGATTATCATGGTAAGGGTCGCTTTCTTGTGGGTTGTGGGAATTTAGAAAAAAAAACATTTATCTTATTTCAAATTATTTATTCGGCGCGATCAATGTCTACTGTGATTTCATCTAAAAATGCCGCAGGGGCGTCAATTTGTTGCTGGTGCCTAGCCCAGGATAAAAAATAAACTATACTGGCAATATGCGCGCAGCTCCCGACGGTACGGCGGCCGTGTATACACGAGCAGTAGTAGTCTTCAATACTTTGTCTTCCTTGTCTCGCTGGGTTTATTAATATATAAGTGTAGTATTGTCGCGCTCTGACATGTCGCCACTGAATTCGTCCTCTTATCAATATTTTATTGTTTATTAAGCCTTGGTGCCGATAGAGCTCTATCAAGTAGACACCATTTGGTCTCGTGTGTTCATGGCAGTACGACCTGGCCAGTCTTAAATGATAGCTGCCCAATATAAATAATATCAAGTCTTCATATGTTAATTGTGGAAAATCTCTAAAATCTGGATTGTTTCCATCTAATGGCATGAATGCAACTCGTTGTCTATTTATATTGTTTTCAATTACGTATTGTGCCAGTTCGTTCTCTCTATTCATTCTGTCATTTATAATGTTAATAAACTGCTCGACGTATACACTATCTTCATACGGACGCCTGGTAGCGTTGATAATTGCCACCGTAATTTTGAAGTCCGCCATCATATTTCGCATGGCTACATTGAAATATGTGTGTCGAAATATTTTATAATCTTTTTTGAACCGGCCATTTATGGCCTCGATTACCCATCGACACATTGTTATTAACCGTGTCTTATTGGCATCTGGTGTCGTCAATTGTTCTCCTCTTCCTCTGGAAGGTGGCATTTGTGGTACATAACCACATTCTTCGATTAAAGGAATTGTATCTCGAAATCCACGATCTAATATTAAAATGTCATTAGGTCTTAAAAACCAAGGCCAGGGGGATTCTTGTAACAGATGACGCAGGATTGAGGCATCTGACGTTGTCGCTGGATATGGCCCCACAACGTTTATTATGTAGCCATCGGTGCAAACAACCAGAAAAGGTTTTACCAAGTTTCGGAACTTGTGAAGACTTAGGTTTTTCTTTGAAATAAAAAATTCGCACTTTTTGGACATATAAGTACGTTCCGTCCATCACAAAAATTCCGTTATCGTTTTGGTTACCACCAAAAATATGGCTCGGGATCGATAGGTTTCTGGCTACTGCATCATCTCGAGTTAAATGATCCAAGCCCAAATACCGTGGCATCAAATCTTCAGTTAAGCATTGTCTAGCTATTTGTAACTTTCTTTCAAAAGTTCTTCTAGACATATTGAATTTTGATGCTAAGCGCTCATCTGATTCGCCGGTTCTTATTTTTACCAAATAAACCCCTAAAACGGTGGCAGGATATTCAGATCTGCCCCGAAGAGATGGAGTTTGTTGTAAAATGGTGTTAAATTGAATTTTAGTTAAAGACGTCCAAAAATGCAGCTCGTCATCATCAAATTCTTCAATACTTTCAAAGTTCATTTGGTTTCGACGCTCATATCCCCATTTGTACAGACTTATTAGATCTAGCACGTGTGCACTATTGAAGTTTTCATGTGTTATTATCTGACCATTCGCAAGCATGTCCCAATCATTTGACATTATATGAGGCTGGCAAGCTCGTGCTAGATCGGGTACATATAAATTGTGATTAAGTAATAGATAAAATCTGGCATATAATGGCACACCTCGTGTAACAATGTTCCTGCAGTTTTGAAATATGCAGCGTCGTGCAGTATTCGATGCTCGTAAATATCCAGGAATAGGAAATAAACCTTGACCCTCGACTGCTATTTCTTGATCAACTTGATCATGTGGCTGCCCTTGTGCATGCTGATTGTGCACAGAGCGATCAAATCTTTGCCAGCAAGGATGACATATTGATTTTGTGCCATCAAAAGGAATCTGAAATAAGTTAAAATAGAACAGTTAATGTTTGTCGTCTATGAGACATTGATTTTTCAATATGGCTATCCGCTAACTCACAATAACGATAGATATCTTGATCAATGTTATTTATATTACATGGGCAAGGTTTTCATCTTATTATTTGAATCACATAACAAAGTATAAATATTTACTAAAGCGCACATTGAAACGCAAAAAAATACTTCAATATGTAAGTATAGTTATAGTTTATGGCGTTTGTAGACAAAAGTGGAGGTAGCACTCTGAATACCTAAGTAAAGACGACTGTGGTCGGACACTCGCTTTCGGAATACATAGATAAGATACAGAAAACACAAATGTCACTGTCTCGTTCTTATGTGTGTATTTAGACCACAGTCCTTTTCCCTTACATATTTAGAGTGTTGCCTTCACTTTTATCTAATTATAAGCTTTTTGGGTGTAGGTAGGTACTCAAATATCTTGTCAGTTGAACGAAAGACAAGACAATATTTTGACCGTTTAAATGGTTAATGCAGTCTCACGAGGTTGAATAAAACTGCCTGTTTTTACTTATTTAAGTAAAATACTGCATTTGGCATAAACAAAACTGATAAAACATGTTAATACAAGACTTACCTCGTGTGGTATTATTTCTTGTAACAATAACACTGCGTGATTCCGATATCTTTCTAAAAACAGTTCAGTAAGCATGTGTTTTCTGCGACGTAACACGGATCTGTTACACACTACACAATTATTACGTCTATCCATATCAAAGAAATTCCAAAAAAACAGCAAATAATCTGGTCCAGTAAACGTGCTCAGGTAGTCGATAAAAACAAAAGATAACCGGTAAAAGCACAGATCACAACGAAAGACAATGAAGGACTGCGATGACACGAACGAAACAGTGCGCCAGCGCAACAAGCGAGCCGCGACATAATGTGTGAGAGAGAGAGAGTGGGAGCGAACGTATACCTGTCGATTTGATCACGCAGGACCCACATGCACTCGCCAAAACCCTTAGTAGCTATTTAACAGAACGGCAACTTACATAAATAAAGTATTCGATTTTTTGAATAAATATTATATTTTTGGTTCAAACTTTGTTCTCCCATGGATTTCAAATAAAATAACCATTTATATTTTAAGTGAATTTATACTCTTTCATTTTATACAATTTTCATTAATGTCCGCGACCGGGTCGGATTCCGCCCAATGACCTTTGTCCGTGGAAAATCGCATACAAAAGGCAATTGCATTTAATGTTTGTATAAATTGCTTACGCTTTGGACATAATTAAAAAAAAATTAGATTTTCACATTGCAAATATTGCAAAATAAAGCACAATACGCTTTTGCATTTGGAAAGTAACGAGCCCAAACTTGCTTCCTATCCATTTCTGCCATGCCTTCTGCACTGCCTTCTGCTTTGCCTTCTTCAAATGTTGTGCTTTCAGCCAATTCCATGCAGCTTGCTACTTCTGCGCATGTTTTACTGTCCACAGCTATGGTGAACGTGACTGGCGTGACGGGTAAGAAGTACACTGCGCGCCTACTGCTGGACAACGGCAGTACGACAAACTTTATTACGCAGAGCTTATCAGAGAAGCTGGGTTTGTTACGACGCGGTACGAGCACCAAGGTAACGGGTATTAATAATCACATATCCACCAGTACACAGTCTTGTCACCTCTCAATAGAGTCTTTATGCTGCGCCTTTACTGTAGATATCGAGTGTCACATTTTGCCTGAAATCACAAAGGTTCTACCGTCTTCATTCGTGCATATCAATCACGTCCCTATTCCTTCAGGAATTATACTTGCAGACCCGAACTTTAATGTTCCGTCGGTCGTAGACATCCTGGTAGGGGCTGAAGTTTTCTGGAATGTCTTAGGTACCAAAACGATAGACTTAGGGAAAAACCTACCTAAATTATGCGAATCCAAGTTAGGATGGTTAGTTTCAGGTAGTATTTCGCACCAATCATGTTTTTCCGCTAATCATTTTTGCCATCATTCCAACGTCACTCCTGACCTCACTCAATTTTGGGAGCTTGACAACGTCGCTTCAAAACATTCACTCTCACTTGAGGAGAGAATGTGTGAGCAGTCTTTTGCTCAAACCACCGTTCGTAATAATGGTGGGGGATTTGTCGTCACTATGCCTTTAAAAGGGGATCCTAGTACATTAGGTCATTCTTTTCGGAATGCTAGGAATCGTTTTCTTTCCCTTGAACGGCGATTTAAACGCGATCCATCATTTCATAAAAAATATAATGAGTTCATGAGAGAATATGAGCGCCTAGGTCATATGACGTTAGACTCAGACTGTACTCCATCACCAGAAAACTCCATGAGTACATATTACATTCCGCATCATGGAGTCATTCGCAGTTCTAGCACCACTACACAACTACGCGTAGTATTCGACGCATCAGCTTCTACCAGTTCGGGGGTGTCACTTAACGACATTCAGATGGTCGGTCCCGTAGTTCAAGACGATCTGTTTTCTATTTTAAGACGTTTTCGTCAGCATAAGTACGTGGTCTCAGGTGACGTGGAAAAAATGTACAGGGAATGTTCAAAAAATTATTTTCAGGTTTGAATCTTCAGAACCTCTTAGGACCTACACTTTAAATACGGTTACCTATGGTACCGCTTCTGCACCCTATTTAGCCACTAAGTGTCTAGTAAGTTTGGCTGACAACATTGAGGATAGTCGTGTCCAATGTGCCATACGACGTGACTTCTACGTCGATGACTTTCTTAGTGGAGGGGGTACCATAGCTGAAACTGTTGACATTTCTAAAAAGGTACATTCGGTTCTATCATCTGCAAAATTCAACTTACGTAAATGGCGGTCAAATAATAATCAAATTCTTAAAGAAATTACACATAGTAACGAGTTACATAATACTTTAATTTTTTCTGAGCAAGGTCCAAACTCTTCTCAATCTAAGACTTTAGGTCTTAACTGGGTTTGTGACTCAGATTCACTTACTTACACTATAAATATCACCTCCACTACTAAAGTCACCAATCGTCATGTTCTTTCTGTTATCAGTCAAATCTTTGACACACTAGGCCTCGTAGGCCCGTGCGTCGTCGAAGCGAAGATAATCATGCAGCGTCTATGGCTAGATAAGTATGACTGGGATGACGAAGTATCGCAAGAAGTCAGTCACCTTTGGTCTACATTTGAAGGCACAATTACAGCATTAAACCACTTAAAAATATCGCGTTGGGTTTTGCGTGAAGGCTCTATTAAGCATGAAGTACACGTCTTTACCGATGCGTCTGAGAGGGCGTATGGCGCTTGTGTGTACATTCGGTCTTGCAATGGCAGTGGATCCATAGGCGTACAACTTCTAGTCTCTAGAAATCGTGTAGCGCCCATCAAACCAACGACGATACCGAGGCTTGAACTTTGTGGAGCTTTGTTAGGTGCAAGACTGTGTACTAAGGTTCAGGAATCGCTTACCATGCCCGTTCATAGATGTAGATTCTGGTGCGACTCAACCATAGTCCTGGGTTGGCTCTCTACTCCTTCTAATCAACTTACACCTTTTGTCAGAAACAGAGTCAATGAGATACAGGAAATTACTTGTGGTCATACCTGGAGCTACGTACCGTCGAAGGACAACCCGGCGGATCTTGTTTCCCGTGGTCTCAGGGCCGACGTTATCATAGACACACCTCTGTGGTGGTCTGGACCCTCATTTTTACAGCATAGTGAAAATGAGTGGCCCAGCATGCCAAACAACGGGAAGGATAATCTGCCGGAAGTAGTGACTCATTTCATTGGTAGTGACAATCATTCATTTAGTAATTATTATTCAGACATAACCAATAATTCATCAACAATTCATGATTTACTGGTAAAGAATTCTAGCTTAACAAAAATTAAAAATATATTAACATATGTACAGCGCTTTATTTACAATGTAAAAAATAAAAATAAATTGCGTGGTAATTTTTCTACAACAGAATTAGAAAACTCATTAAATAAAATTATACATTATTCACAGCTAGAAATGTTTCCAGAAGAGTATAATTTGTTAAAGTCTGGACAAAAACTACCACGCAAGAGTGGATTGCTTCCTCTGACACCGTTCATTGACAATCATAACCTCATTCGAGTGGGCGGGAGGCTCGATAACTCCCCCTACGATTTCAGTGTAAAACACCCTATTGTTTTATGCAGTAAGCACATACTTACGAAACTTATATTTCAAATGCAACATTTACAGCTTGTACATGCTGGTCCACAGTTGTTATTGTCACATATACGACAAACTTATTGGCCTCTAGGTGGCAGAAACTTATCTAGATTTGTCGTGAGTAAATGTCTTAAATGTTTCAGACATAAGGCTCAGAACGTACAGCCTATAATGGGTCAACTACCTAACTCTAGAACAAATCTTGAGTTTCCTTTTTTTAATAGTTATGTTGACTATGCTGGGCCAGTATTGGTGGCCAATCGTAAAGGCCGAGGATGCAAACTTACAAAATCCTATATGTGCATCTTTGTTTGCTCGGCAGTGAAAGCCGTACATTTGGAGCTCGTCACCGACCTCACCACTGAGGCCTACATGGCCGCTCTAAATCGTTTCGTGGCGCGTCGTGGCAAGCCTCGAAGCATCACGTCCGATAACGGGACTAACTTTGTAGGCGCATCAAACGAGATGTATAGGTTCTTGCAATCATCAAATGTTGCATCTGAAATGGCGCAGCAAGGTATCGAATTTATTTTCACGCCTGCATACAGCCCTCATTTTAATTCATTGGCTGAAGCTGCTGTAAAATCATGTAAGCATCATTTAAAACGGTTACTGCATCTTACTCATTTCACTTTCGAAGAGATAGCCACCTGTCTCACTCACATAGAGGCGGTTCTTAACTCACGCCCTCTTACTCCTCTTTCTGCAGACCCTAACGATTTTTCGGCACTCACTCCCTACCACTTCCTAATTGGACGGCCATTTTTATCAGTACCACATCCTCAGGTGACTGAAGCCAACATCACGCGGTTGGATCGCTGGAAGAGAATCCAGCACATCAGGCAGCATTTCTGGCGACGGTTCCATAATGAGTACACTTCTCTGCTGCGGGCAAAATCCAAGTGGTTTCATTCCAGAGGTGAAGTGAAGCCGGGGTCCTTAGTCCTGATAAAGGACAAAACAACGCCACCTCTGCTCTGGTCCCTGGGCCGGGTCACGAAGACCTATCCCGGCGTCGACGGGGTCACGAGAGTGGCCGAACTGAAGACGAAGCGGGGCACCATTCGTCGTGCCTTCAACTGCATCTGCCCCCTTTTTTTTTTTTTTTGAGGATGGGAAATCATCAAATGACTTCTCCCGCTCTGGGTGGAGCGGAAGGGAGTGTCAGACTCTTACTGACTAAAACCCACCCGTGTTCCTTCCTTGGCCCTTTATGTTCCGGGTCAGCGGTACCCCTTTTGGATGATCCCGCTTTCCCGGCAGGCTTGGGCCCTAGTGGACCCCCTCTATGATGCTGACATCTCTTTGAGGCGCGCGTGGAACACGTACGCGCCGTCCAGCACGGGCCTGGTCCTGATCGGACGGTGAGCTACCCATTACTCACCGCCCGCAGGCCCGCGCCTACGGTGGCCGGGAGTCGTCACGCGGCTCCCGACGCCCGGAGCGTCCACCGCGGCGGCATGGACGGGAGACTCTCTCCCTCTCCCGTCCCGCCACCTCCTTCGCTAGCATGACTGCTTCGCAGAAGGAGGCGACTGCCTCCCACTCCCCTTCGCCCCGGACCATGGCTTGAACCAAGGCCGGGCGTGAGAGATCGCCGCCGCTGCCGATCGCCTCTACGAGGACACGGCGTTGCTCCGCCCATGCAGGGCAGGCCCCCACCGTATGCATCTGCCCCCTTCCAGTCGAAAATTGAAGACTTCCCTTCAACCCGGGGAATATGTCGGCGCATCACATATGCACGTGATTGACCGAGGGGACGGCGCGGGGCGTCGGGGCACCGAACCCGGTACGCGACGGCCGCTGCGCGCCCTTCACTCCACTCAGCTCACAGACGCGCTCGACCACGGGCATTTCATTGTTTCTTTTCGTTAATATTGTAAATTATGGTATTACACCTATTTTAATACAGTCCACTACTTATTTTATTATAAAGTCCCGATTGAGCCCATTCAGTAAGCGTGAGGCAAGTTTCTCCTTTGACTGATGATGTATGATTAAGAGAGGCCATAGATATTGTCTGCTGGCTTGGTTTTATCTTCAGAGAAACCAGTTTAGAAAATTCGAAATTAATGAAACTTTTAGAACTGCCTGTATCTAATAGTGCTTCAGCTCTAATGCCTTTGATATAGGCAGGGACAATGGCTTTGCGTAAGGACGACGGTGATGCAGCAATGATGCAGGCGGTAACATGCGTTACGCAACGGATGTATGTAGTGCTGTAGGCGCCAAACAAACTCATCCAGGCCCTCAATCCCGAGGTCCCGCTGGATGACATCGTTCCTCACGAAGCGAGGGGCGTCCACTATTGTCCGCAACGCTTGATTATTTTGCGTGCGGAGCAGCTTTATGTTCGACTCGCTCGTGAGGGCGAACCAAGCGCGGGGGCGGCGTTCGTCAAGATTGGGCGCACGTACTGTTTGTACACGCCCAACTTGACGCGCGCCGGGAGGCGGGACGAGAGCACTGGTTTAAGGAGGTTGCGGGCGACCCTACCCTGTGCGGCGACCTTGCGGACGTGCAGCCCCATCGTGAGCCGACGGTCGATGGTGACACCTAGGTACTTGACCCGGGGCGACCACTCGATGTCGGCTCCTTGAGGTTTCAAGGGTGGTGGGAGGCGCGCGAAGCCGGTGACCATCGCCTGCGTCTTACCCACGTTCACCGACAGCCGCCACTTCGACAGCCACTCGGGAAGCAGATTCAGGGCGCCCTGCATCTTGACCGCCGCGTACTTCGCGTTGAGCGAGGTAGTAATGTACGCGGCGTCATCTGCATACAGCGCTAGCATCGCATCCGAGGTAGTGGGGATGTCGTCGGTGTAACGTGAGTAACACGCCGGCGACACGCAGCTGCCCTGCGGCACACCCGCAAGCACCGGGCGCGCGCTTGATAGCGCACCGTAGACCACCACCCTGAAAGTCCTATGGTAGAGAAAATCAGAGACCACCTTTACAACGCGACGGGGCGCGTCGGACGTGGCCATCTTGTAAATGAGGCCCTCGTCCCACTCACGGTCGAAGGCCTTCTCCATGTCGAGGAATACTGCCACCGAGTACTCCTTCTTATTGGCTGCGGCTGCGAGGTGGTGCAGTACCCTCGACAGCTGGAGCGTCGTGCTGTGCTTCGCCCGGAACCCGAATTGCTCCGGCCGTGGCACAATGTGTTTTTGCAGATGTCGCAGCAGGAGTGCTTCGAACACCTTGGAGACTATCGGCAGCAGCGTGATTGGCCGATAGCTCTCCAGTTTCAATGTATTTTTTCCCGCCTTGGGCAGCATGATGACGCGCCCTTCCTTCCACGCCGTGGGAAAGGTCCCCGTGCGCAGTATCCCCGTAAACAGGCGCGCCAGCGCTGCCACCATACGGTACGGCAGGCGGCGCAGCACTGTGTTGTGTAATGTTTGTATTTTTTACTTAGGTTTTGGCTATTAGATCTTATATTATACGTTCCCTCCAATTATCTGCATGGCCATTGTCTGTTGTTTAACCATTCCTAGGCCTCTATATTTTAAGTTATTTAGATTTTCTCATGCTCTCCCAAAGTTTATTTACCTTTTGTAATGTCAGATAATGACAAGCCTAGGTTTTATTTTTAATGTATTGCTAGAGCTGCCAGTAGGTAAGGTTGTATAGGTATTAGACCTTATTATAAGCTATTATTCTTCTTTTATGTTCTAGAATCATTGTTAAAAAATTTATATGTCAACCGATCCGAAAAGGAAGGGAGCCGGGACCGTCAGACGAGATTACTCTTGGTGCTCGCCTTGGCAGGAGGTCCTGAAGTTATATGGCGCTCGGTGGGAGGGCTGTGTCCTCTGATAGTGTGGGCTGTGCTTGAACAAACAAATCTACGCGTCCTTCTACACCGGACTATGTTGGAAAGTCGCTAGACCGGCGATGGCTACCCTTGGCGTCAGTTCTGGATACTGACGCAAGAAGATTACGTCGTGGTCTACAATAAACTAGTGACGCCGACGGCTGGTAGATCTCAGCCCTCTGCCTGCCTCCTCTACCACGGCCTGCCCCTCCGAGGTCGGTGACGTGGTCTGACTCAAGGACCCTCCTTTTACAACCTGCGAGCCTCTCTAGAAGAAACGCTTGGACCTTCAACTTATACCCGGTTTCCCTGACTTTATATTCTACCTCAATTATATCATTTTACAATTTCTTCTTTTACTTTTTCTTTTAAGCCGGGACTCCTCCAGTTCTGGTGACAGTTTCCCTCCATGACCTTACATGTTCCCCCTCCCGGGAAAATGTAACGTTACAATCTGGCGCCCAATTTTTACTAACCCCTCCCTCTTTAAACCTTTTCAGCCCTCTCAAAATTCTAAAACAAACTTGCTCAAGTGATTTTTATTTGGTAAGCTTTTATTTTCATCATCTCATCCACCTCAACCTTTACAACACTTCTTTATACTGAAACAAATATATATATACACACACTCCCACACACTACTTTTACCCACTGGTAATTGTCATCCATTCTTCGCTTGCAAGTGTTCTTAAAACCATCCGTGGTCACTTACAAGTTGGGGTTTGGCTTACTCTACGACGTACTACAGGAGAATATCCTATAGTCGTTAGCACCTAGGTACATTATAACTCTCTACTAATACCTCACTATACTGCATCCTACACACTTGCACACCACTGCGGTTACCCACTGGTAATCGTAACCAGTCTTCGCTAGTGAGTGTTCTTAAAACCATTCGTGGTCACTTACTAGTTGGGGGCTGGTACACTTCACGACGGCTGCAGGACAATATCCTGTGGTTGTTTATACAAAACTTAACATACATCAACACTTTAAACATTACTTCATTTAGTTTGATTTGTCACCACGGCTAGTGCAACCTGTATAAAAATTACTTGAAAATTTACATACCTAGACTAAACTAATATTTTTTTTTAATCTGAAACATGGAGAAACTGTCACCACTTGTTATCATTTTAGAGGATCAGAACGGCTTAAGAGGAAAATGGTACGTTAAAGATTTTATAGTGTAGTTTTCTATCTGCTGTGTTTTTGTATAAAATTGTTTTTTTTTTTCTTAATGTCTTGTAATATTTTATGTCTAAAAGTTTTTTAATCTTTACTTCTCAACAATTTTTTATTGATTTATAGTGCTTATTTTAATTTTTAAACTTGTAACGACTTAACGGTCGTTTTTTCCTTGATGTCTCTAGAAATAATTTTTACCAATTTTTTTTTTAACATTTAACATTAAGTTCATTGTAAATACTTCACAAGTTTTACTTACTACAAAAACTTTTGGCATATTTTTCTCCACCTTTTTTTTTTTTTTTTTTGTAGAGCGGTACACAACTCATTAAATAAGCCATTGTGTCGAGCGGTTGCATAACTCGTAAAATAAAGCCTTAGTGTCGAGCGGTACTTAACTCGTTAAATAAGCCTTAGTGTGTAGATACCTTATCTTTTTTAATACTTGAACTTAGCTACTTGAAAAGGCAATTATGCTTTGAACCTCGACTGCTTTTCTTAAGCTGGAAAGTTTCATTTTTAATACTTGAACTACTTGAAACTTAAAGGTTTTTCTTAAGCAATTATGCTTTCAAACCTTGACTGCTTTTCTTAAGCTGGAAAGCTATGTAAATATTTATTTTAGTTTTAACGGGTTTTTTAAAAGGTGCGGATTACGACACCTAATTAAAATAAATAAGCCTTCGTAACTCTAAAAAAAATATTTTTTCCTTGTGGAGTATGAGTCATAGAATGTGCACCATATCCCCTAAGTATGTTGGTGATGTATGATTGAGGGAGTATGAAATGTGGGTTGATGTAAGGTGTATGAAAGGGCAAGACGCGCTGTATGAGGTGTACCGCGCGTCCAAGGAGACTCTGTGGCTGGCCATCGGCGACTCTAAGTCGCGTGCCAGGGAAGAGCTGCTGGGGTCCCTAGATCGGGATCCGTGGGGGCGCCCCTACCGTTGGGTACGGGGCAAGTTGCGTCCCTGGGCGCCTCCACTGGTGCAAAGCATGCAACCCCAGTTGCTAGAGGCGGTAGTATCGGCCCTCTTCCCTGAGCGAGCGGGACACGTTCCCCCGGCGATGGCTTCGCCCTCAGCCACAGACTCTCCAGAAGAGGAGAGCACCGATGTCCCCGAGGTGACGCAAGCAGAGACGAGAGCGGCCGTGTCGCGACTCCGGGCTAAGAACACGGCGCCTGGACCCGACGGAGTTCCTGGTCGAGCTCTCGTCCTGGCTCTGAAGGAGCTGGAGCCCCAGCTGAGGGGGCTCTTCACGGCATGTCTCGAGCAGGGTCAGTTTCCCAGTGTGTGGAAGGAGGGGAGGCTGGTCCTGCTCAGGAAGGAGGGGCGCCCCGCGGACTCGCCGTCCGCGTATCGGCCCATAGTGCTGCTCGACGAGGCGGGCAAACTTTTTGAGCGCATTATCGCAGATCGCCTCGTCAGCCACTTGTGCAGAGAGAGGCCGAACCTGGACGACAACCAATTCGGTTTTCGTCGGGGGCGCTCCACCATAGACGCCATCATGCGCGTGAGGGCCCTGGCGGAGGAGACGGTGTCCCAGGGTGGGGTGGTGATGGCGGTGTCTTTAGACATCTCCAACGCATTCAACACCCTACCCTGGAGTTGTATTCGGGAGGCTCTGAAATACCATCGCGTGCCTCCCTACCTCCGCCGTACAGTAGGGGCCTATCTGGAGGATAGATGCGTCACCTATCGGGGACGTGACGGTGCCGGTCGGCACCTCATGTCGTGCGGTGTTCCACAGGGATCGGTCTTGGGACCGCTCCTGTGGAACATCGGCTATGACTGGGTGCTGAGAGGCGAGCTCCCGTCGGGCGCCAACTTGACGTGTTATGCGGACGACACGCTTGTCGCTGCCCGGGGGAGCTCGCACAGGGAAGCGACGTTGATAGCCACGGCTGCGGTGTCACAGGTGGTGAACCGCATCCGGCGCCTGGGCCTGGAGGTGGCCCTAAACAAGTCGGAGGCCATGGTGTTTCATGGCCCCCGACGTGCGCCGGCGCCGGGATCACACATCGTGGTCAGCGGGGTCCGGATAGCTGTCTAGTCCACCATGAAGTATCTGGGATTGGTGCTCGACAGCCGATGGGGATTCGGGCCCCACTTCCGGCGGCTGGCGCCCAAGCTGATGGGTGCAGCGGGCGCGCTTTCAACGTTGCTTCCTAACTTGGGGGGCCCGAGCGCCGCCTGTAGGCGGTTGTACGTGGGAATCGTGCGGTCCATGGCCCTGTATGGGGCCCCTGTGTGGGCGATGGACATGACGGCCGGCACTCTCGCCATTCTGCGCAAACCGCAGAGGGCGATGGCCGTCAGAGTCGTCCGCGGGTACCGCACGATTTCCTACGAGGCGGCTTGTGTCCTGGCCGGATCTCCGCCCTGGGACCTTGAGGCGAAAGTACTCGTCATTATATCGATGGCGCGAGGAAGAGCGGGCACGGGGCTCGAGGCCGGTGCAGCGGCAGATCGCGCTGCGCCGAGAGGAGCTCCATCAGGTCTTGGTGGCGGAATGGCGGCTAAGGCTTCTGCGCCCTACCGCCGGCCTCGCTACCGTCGAGGCGATCCGGCCAGTACTCGACGACTGGCTCGGGAGAAGGCACGGCTCCCTGTCGTTTAGGGTGACGCAGGTGCTGTCGGGGCACGGCTGCTTCGGCAAGTACCTGTGCCGCATAGGCAGGGAGCCGGACGCTCGGTGCCACCATTGCGTCCATTGCGGGGAGGACACGGCGCAACACACGCTCGCCGAGTGTGTAGCCTGGGAGGAGCAGCGCCGTGTCCTCACAAATGAAGTAGGAGGCGATCTGTCGCTGCCGGCCGTAGTGCGGAGGATGGTCGGTAGCGCAGAGTCGTGGGACGCGGTGGTGTCCTTCTGCGAGGACGTGATGTCGCAGAAGGAAACTGCGGAACGGGAGAGGGAGATCTCGACTCCCTTCCCCGGCCGCAGAAGGCGCACCGGGCGCAGGAGAAGGGCGGACAACGCCCTTTTCCGGCCCCCATGAATGGGTCCAGGGGCGTGGGACTTGGGGAAGTCCTCGCCCCCTATTTGATGGACCCGAGGCGAAGGCACGCGCGGGGGTCGGCGCGCGCCTCTGAGGCGATGCACGGGGTAGTTAAACACCTCACTACCCCGTGCAGGAGACGAGGCCCGGACAGACCGGGCCAGCACTAGTGTGGGGCTGCGGAAGAATTTCGATTCCCGCGGCCCCACGCGCACGTGCGAGGAGACACCCGGGGTGGTTTTAGCCGGTAAGAGTCCGGCACGCCCCTCCGCCTTTTCCCCAGGCGGAGGTAGTCCATGAGGATTTCCCCCCGAAAAAAAAAAAAAAAAGGTGTATGAAAGGGCAAGGTTTTTTTTACAACATCGAAATTTTCTCAGTTGTTTATTTTCTGGGGTTATCGGGTAATGTAATTTTTTTATCTTTTGTAAAACTTTCTGTACCACTGTAAATAGTCATATAGGTTAATTTTAGCTGGTAAATGCCTTATCTTACTTAACAACAAAATTTTTTCATTGTAATCAAAAATTTTCCGGGGTTGTCGGGGAAATGTAATGTTTGTATTTTTTACTTAGGTTTTGGCTATTAGATCTTATATTATACGTTCCCTCCAATTATCTGCATGGCCATTGTCTGTTGTTTAACCATTCCTAGGCCTCTATATTTTAAGTTATTTAGATTTTCTCATGCTCTCCCAATGTTTATTTACCTTTTGTAATGTCAGATAATGACAAGCCTAGGTTTTATTTTTAATGTATTGCTAGAGCTGCCAGTAGGTAAGGTTGTATAGGTATTAGACCTTATTATAAGCTATTATTCTTCTTTTATGTTCTAGAATCATTGTTAAAAATTTTATATGTCAACCGATCCGAAAAGGAAGGGAGCCGGGACCGTCAGACGAGATTACTCTTGGTGCTCGCCTTGGCAGGAGGTCCTGAAGTTATATGGCGCTCGGTGGGAGGGCTGTGTCCTCTGATAGTGTGGGCTGTGCTTGAACAAACAAATCTACGCGTCCTTCTACACCGGACTATGTTGGAAAGTCGCTAGACCGGCGATGGCTACCCTTGGCGTCAGTTCTGGATACTGACGCAAGAAGATTACGTCGTGGTCTACAATAAACTAGTGACGCCGACGGCTGGTAGATCTCAGCCCTCTGCCTGCCTCCTCTACCACGGCCTGCCCCTCCGAGGTCGGTGACGTGGTCTGACTCAAGGACCCTCCTTTTACAACCTGCGAGCCTCTCTAAAAGAAACGCTTGGACCTTCAACTTATACCCGGTTTCCCTGACTTTATATTCTACCTCAATTATATCATTTTACAATTTCTTCTTTTACTTTTTCTTTTAAGCCGGGACTCCTCCAGTTCTGGTGACAGTTTCCCTCCATGACCTTACATGTTCCCCCTCCCGGGAAAATGTAACGTTACAGTTGGTGATACCGTCCGCACCCGGGGGCCTTCCTAGGCTTCGTGTTTAGAATGGCGCGTCTAACTGCGCCAGGCGAGAAAAAGATAGCATCTTCATCGGGAGCTATCGGCGATGCGAAGTAGTCTCCCAGGTGTTTCTCGACTGCTGCGACATGGTCGGTGTCGCTGGTCGGGTTCGGGCGGAACTGACGCTCCAGGTGCTCGGCGAAGACCTCCGCCCGGTCCTCCGCTACATACTTGAGCGCCCCGTCGCTGTTGAGCAGCGGACGCACCGGGGCTGGGGTGTTCGTCAGCTGGCGGCACAGTCTATGCACAGACGGCCAGCTGTCCGCTGCGGCGTCTATGCGTTCCTCCCAGCCCGCGGCGGTGTGAGCCTGAAGCTCGGCCTTTACCTTTTCCGCGAGACGGTTGAGGTGCGTCTTGATGGTAGGGCATCTTAACTGCTGCCACTGCTTGCGAAGGCGCCTCTTGTCGGCGATCAATGCATTGATGCGTGCCGGCAGCGGCACTCCCCAGCGGCTGCGTGCTAGTCGCCGCTTGTAAGGCGCTTTGTATGCAAGCAGTGACGTCGTCCGCCGTCTGTTCCACGTCCGCGGAGGTGGTAACAGGCCGAGTCGGCGTGGTGGTCTCTATTTTCTCTACGAACTTCGTCCAGTCCGTTGATCGACGTGGCGCTAGTGGCTTCAGTCGGGCCGGCACACCCGAAAGGACGACGAGTACAGGTTGGTGGTCGGACTGTAACTCGTCGTCAATCACTTGTTGCGTGATCTGGCAGTGTAGCCCTCGGTGGACTACGATGTCCAGCACGTCTGGCACGTACCTCGCGGTGTAGGGGTAGTGGGTCGGCGTCTCCGGGCCGGACACCGTATAGCCGAAGGCTTCCGCGTCTGCGAAGAGTCGTCTCCCCTCGGTATTCGTTTGTAACGAATTCCACGCCGGGTGTTTACTGTTAAAGTCGCCGGCGAGAATGGTGGCGCGTGTCGTACCGTCTACAAGCGCCCGCAGCTCGGCCATGTCTAGTTGGGCCGCGGGCGGCTTGTAGCACGCATAGATATTGATATCCTCGCCGGCTACATGGAGCTGCAAACCCAGCGCGTAAAACGCCCGGAGTGACGGCAAGGGGAGCTCTTGATGGACGACTCTCCGCCGCACAAGTACCACCAGACCACGATACTGTAGCGAGTGAGCTACCTTTCATCTTTCCTATAAGCGAGGTATCCCGGGAACCTAATCCTGTCCCCAAGTCCCAGGAGCGTCTCGCTTTTGAGCGCCACGTCGATATTTTGTTCCCAAAGGAGATGGCGGAGAGGGGCGACCTTGTCCCGTAGGCCGCGGGCGTTCCAGTGGATCACCCTTAATGGCCTAGTCATGGTAAAGGGTTAAAAGGGTGGCCAGGCCATCAAGGATGACCGTCTCCACATCCTGGCCCTGCCTGATGGCCTTAATAAGGTCCATCAACAGCTTAATGGCGCAGGTTGTAAACTCCTGTTTGTGTGGCAGAGCGGTTGTTTTAGCGCCGGTAGCGCCGCCATTCGGGCATCTTGTGTCCCTTTCGGATGCTACTTTTTGCCGCGGCGCTATGCCGGCGCTAGCTGTAGCTTGAGCTATTTGCTTCAGATCTGTTACAACCTGCGCCCTGTTTAAGGCAGGGTCGGCCTTTGGAATCTCTTCCTGGGTCGCCGGGGGTTTGGGCATCCTTCCCTTGCCCTGACCTCCGCGTCCTTTCTTCCTCCGCCCTGAGGAGGCGGCTTGGTTCCGCTGCGTGGGCCCATTGGCCGCCGCCATCAGCGTCGCACTCTGTGCCTCTTCCGGCACCACTTGTGGCCTCTCGGTGGCCACTTGGGGCCGGCGTGAAGCAACTGTGATGGCGGCAGTCCCCGCCCGCTTGTTCCGGGTTTCTGCCTGGAACACGGGGCACTTGATGTTGCACGCGGGGTGCGGGCCACCGCAATTGGCGCAGGTGGCCGGCTCGTCCCGCGGACGTGGGCAGTCACGTGCCGCGTGCTCGCCCCCGCATCGCACTCAAGCGAGCGGGCGGTGACACGGGTGCGAGCTGTGTTTGAACCGCTGGCACCGGTGGCACTGGGCGGGCCCACGTTTTCCTCGCCAAGCCTCTATCTGACACCACGCATGTACATGAACACGGTGGTGTCGTAGATGGCCCGGACTTCTGGGGTCTTCTTCAATATGGCATGAAACACGCAGCCGGGTCTTCCTTGTGCGCCCTTAATATGGCGCACGTACTCCGGCTGGTACCCCAACGCCCGGAGTTCCTCCTCGATCTCCTTGGGGTCCGTGTCCGCTGGCAGCCCCCTGATGGCGATCTTGAGGCTCTTATCCGCCGGCAGCGAATAGGCGAACCAGGAAACGCCGCTTTCCTTCTCCTGGCCGGTCAGGTAACGCTGGACCAGCCGGTACTCCTCCTCGCTGTCTGGGGTGAAGCGGCCGGCCCAGCTTGGCGCTGATGGCCCGGAAGTGGGCGGCCTAGTTAGGCAGCTTCTCCACCACCAGCGGCGGGTACCGGAGCTTGCGGTCTTTCTTCTTCCCCGGCTGTTGCTTCGCTTACGTCGTGGCTCCGGGGGGGGCTTCAGGGGTTGCGGTAGAGGGGACAAGGGGTCCGTTCTGGTGCTCGGAGATCTCAACGCCAAGTCATCGGCGTGGGGATCTCCGGTCACTGACCCTCGGGGCGAGGTGCTAGAAGAGTGGGTGGTGACGACTGGTCTGGTCGTCCTGAATCGGGGTTCGGAATACACGTGCGTGCGGCAGCGGGGCGGGTCTATAGTGGACGTCTCGCTCGCTAGCCCCTCTGTCGCCAGCCGAGTCCGCGACTGGCGTGTCGCCGTGGGGGTGGAGACGCTGTCGGACCATCGGTATATCCGGTTCGACGTCTCTGCCCAGACCGCGAGCGGCCGCCATCCAACAACCCCGATTAACGACGGCCCGCGTTGGGCGCTTAAGCGCATTGACAAGGAACTACTCGAGGAAGCTGCCTTAGTCCAGTCCTGGATTTGGGAGTCGACGACGGACGGCCCCGTCGACGTCGAAGCGGTGGCGCTGTGGTTTCGCGGGGCGATGACGCAGATCTGCGACGCGTCCATGCCCCGTGTCCGCCAACAGTCCGCAAGGCGCCAGGTGTACTGGTGGACCGACGAGATCGCGCGGCTGCGCGTTGAGTGCGTTGCGGCTCGCCGCCAGTACACGCGATACCGGAGACGACGTCGATGGGATTCCGTCGAGGAAGACGCGCTGTATGAGGTGTACCGCGCTTCCAAGGAGACTCTGTGGCTGGCCATCGGCGACTCTAAGTCGCGTGCCAGGGAAGAGCTGCTGGGGTCCCTAGATCGGGATCCGTGGGGGCGCCCCTACCGTTGGGTACGGGGCAAGTTGCGTCCCTGGGCGCCTCCACTGGTGCAAAGCATGCAACCCCAGTTGCTAGAGGCGGTAGTATCGGCCCTCTTCCCTGAGCGAGCGGGACACGTTCCCCCGGCGATGGCTTCGCCCTCAGCCACAGACTCTCCAGAAGAGGAGAGCACCGATGTCCCCGAGGTGACGCAAGCAGAGACGAGAGCGGCCGTGTCGCGACTCCGGGCTAAGAACACGGCGCCTGGACCCGACGGAGTTCCTGGTCGAGCTCTCGTCCTGGCTCTGAAGGAGCTGGAGCCCCAGCTGAGGGGGCTCTTCACGGCATGTCTCGAGCAGGGTCAGTTTCCCAGTGTGTGGAAGGAGGGGAGGCTGGTCCTGCTCAGGAAGGAGGGGCGCCCCGCGGACTCGCCGTCCGCGTATCGGCCCATAGTGCTGCTCGACGAGGCGGGCAAACTTTTTGAGCGCATTATCGCAGATCGCCTCGTCAGCCACTTGTGCAGAGAGAGGCCGAACCTGGACGACAACCAATTCGGTTTTCGTCGGGGGCGCTCCACCATAGACGCCATCATGCGCGTGAGGGCCCTGGCGGAGGAGACGGTGTCCCAGGGTGGGGTGGTGATGGCGGTGTCTTTAGACATCTCCAACGCATTCAACACCCTACCCTGGAGTTGTATTCGGGAGGCTCTGAAATACCATCGCGTGCCTCCCTACCTCCGCCGTACAGTAGGGGCCTATCTGGAGGATAGATACGTCACCTAACGGGGACGTGACGGTGCCGGTCGGCACCTCATGTCGTGCGGTGTTCCACAGGGATCGGTCTTGGGACCGCTCCTGTGGAACATCGGCTATGACTGGGTGCTGAGAGGCGAGCTCCCGTCGGGCGCCGACTTGACGTGTTATGCGGACGACACGCTTGTCGCTGCCCGCGGGAGCTCGCACAGGGAAGCGACGTTGATAGCCACGGCTGCGGTGTCACAGGTGGTGAACCGCATCCGGCGCCTGGGCCTGGAGGTGGCCCTAAACAAGTCGGAGGCCATGGTGTTTCATGGCCCCCGACGTGCGCCGGCGCCGGGATCACACATCGTGGTCAGCGGGGTCCGGATAGCTGTCGAGTCCACCATGAAGTATCTGGGATTGGTGCTCGACAGCCGATGGGGATTCGGGCCCCACTTCCGGCGGCTGGCGCCCAAGCTGATGGGTGCAGCGGGCGCGCTTTCAACGTTGCTTCCTAACTTGGGGGGCCCGAGCGCCGCCTGTAGGCGGTTGTACGTGGGAATCGTGCGGTCCATGGCCCTCTATGGGGCCCCTGTGTGGGCGATGGACATGACGGCCGGCACTCTCGCCATTCTGCGCAAACCGCAGAGGGCGATGGCCGTCAGAGTCGTCCGCGGGTACCGCACGATTTCCTACGAGGCGGCTTGTGTCCTGGCCGGATCTCCGCCCTGGGACCTTGAGGCGAAAGTACTCGCGTCATTATATCGATGGCGCGAGGAAGAGCGGGCACGGGGCTCGAGGCCGGTGCAGCGGCAGATCGCGCTGCGCCGAGAGGAGCTCCATCAGGTCTTGGTGGCGGAATGGCGGCTAAGGCTTCTGCGCCCTACCGCCGGCCTCGCTACCGTCGAGGCGATCCGGCCAGTACTCGACGACTGGCTCGGGAGAAGGCTCGGCTCCCTGTCGTTTAGGGTGACGCAGGTGCTGTTGGGGCACGGCTGCTTCGGCAAGTACCTGTGCCGTATAGGCAGGGAGCCGGACGCTCGATGCCACCATTGCGTCCATTGCGGGGAGGACACGGCGCAACACACGCTCGCCGAGTGTGTAGCTTGGGAGGAGCAGCGCCGTGTCCTCACAAATGAAGTAGGAGGCGATCTGTCGCTGCCGGCCGTAGTGCGGAGGATGGTCGGTAGCGCAGAGTCGTGGGACGCGGTGGTGTCCTTCTGCGAGGACGTGATGTCGCAGAAGGAAACTGCGGAACGGGAGAGGGAGTTCTCGACTCCCTTCCCCGGCCGCAGAAGACGCACCGGGCGCAGGAGAAGGGCGGACAACGCCCTTTTCCGGCCCCCATGAATGGGTCCAGGGGCGTGGGACTTGGGGAAGTCCTCGCCCTCTATTTGATGGACCCGAGGCGAAGGCGCGCGCGGGTGTCGGCGCGCGCCTCTGAGGCGATGCACGGGGTAGTTAAACACCTTGTTTGAGTAAAACAAAAGTTTGAACACAATCACAGTTTATTTTATATTTTTTATCGTTTATTACAAGGGAGCAATACGTGCCTCGTTTAATGAAGTTTTAGCAAGGGGCGAGGCAGTGTTGCCAATTTTATAACATAATATTATACAAAATGTTGCCAATGGTAATAATATTAAACTATTTATTTAAATGTTGCAAACATATTCCCGGGGGAATGTACTACTACTTTAGTTACAATTAAGTTATAATAGGTAATTACAGCTAAGTTACATACATTGGATAATTACAGTTAGGTTAGATCAGTTAATTACAATTAGGCAAAATACATATCTTGCTAATCGTCCTTCGGTATGTTCCAGAAGATGTTTTTATTTCAGCGACCCTGGCTTTACGATCAGAACCGTAATATATTTTGACAATTCTGGCCACAGGCCACTGTAAAGGACTAGATCTTTCATCCTTTAAAAGCACTAAACTGCCTTCCTCTATGTTTGGCTGGTTTAGGTGCCACTTGGGTCTGCTGTTCAATTGAGACAAATATTGTTTATGCCATGCATTCCAAAAATGTTGCTGTATTTTAGTGCACCGACGCCAAAAGCGTAGCCTATTTTCCGGAATGTGAGTAATATCTGGCTCAGGAATTGCTGTTATGGGCCTTCCTATTAAAAAGTGACCTGGGGTCAAGAATGTAAGATCAGAAGGATCCCTCGACATTGAAGTTAGCGGTCTGGAATTTAATATTCCTTCTATACCAATTAATATTGTGCTGTACTCCTCATAGGTAAGTATCTGATTTCCTATTATTCTTTTCATGTGAAATTTGGAGCTTTTAACTCCTGCCTCCCAGAGGCCACCGAAGTTCGGCGAGTAACTAGGAATGTACTCGAATTTGATACCTCTTGAATCAGAGAAGTTAATAATGCTTTTGCGATGAGCATCAGAATCATTAAGTTTATATAATTTATTTAAAGCATTTTCTGCGCCTTTAAAAGTTTTTGCATTGTCACAATGGATTGTGTTGGGCAGGCCGCGCCTGGCGATAAACCTTTTTAAGGCTGCTAAAAAACATTTTGTGGTCATGTCAGACACTAGTTCTAAATGAATGCATTTAGTTACAAAACAAACAAATACAGCGACATAAGCTTTGGCAACGACGCTTCTACGAATACTTGATTGCTTAATATTGAAAGGGCCACAGTAGTCAATACCTACGATGCTGAAGGTTTTCGCTTCAGTAACTCGATCTGCAGGTAATGATCCCATTAGTTGAGAAGCCACCTTGGCTATAAAACGGTAACAGGTTACACATTTGTTTATAATATTTTTGACCTCACTGCTACAACCAATGATCCAATATCTTAAGGCTAGGTTTGCCACAGTTAATTTCAATCCTGCATGCATTAAGGCTAGGTGCTCATTTCTTATAATTAAATTAGTGATATGAAATTTTTTAGGTAGTATAATTGGGTGCTTTTGAGAGTATGGAATGGGAGAATTTTGCTATCTACCAGACACTCGTAGGACATTATTACTATCCATAAACGGAGCTAATGATTTTAAATGAGTCTTGATAGACTTGTTTTTATTTATACAATTAATTTCAGTTGCAAAGTACAATTTTTGAATTTGTGAAATTATTTTGTTTTTAGAATTATTTAATTCTGAAGTTGATAAATAACCTTTTAGCTTATTATCTTTGTCTTTACAATTGTGCAAAAATCTCTTTATCCATGCCATCACCCTTACAGTTTTGTTCCAAGAAGAAAACTTTTTAAAAATATCTGGTATGTCAAGGGTTACATTCAAACAAACCTGCTCAGCAGGTTCAATATTTTCAAAGCATAATGCATGATTACAAGTAATAGATGTTTGGGGCGCAAAACTGGGTGCAGCATGATCAGAAGGACCATTCCACCAAAGTTTATTACTGGATAATTCTAAGGGATTACAGCCTCTGGATAAGCAGTCTGCTGGATTGAATGTACCCTCTACATGAGACCAATTACAATCTTTGGTAAGAGAGTTTATATTTTGAACTCTGTTTCTAATGTACACAGGTAAAGTTTTATTTGACTTTAACCAACATAGCACTACTTGTGAATCAGTAAATAAGTATCTAGTATCCACTTTTATTTTAGTATAAATAGAGTTTACCCTATTATATAATTTACTTAAAATTAGAGCTGCATTTAATTCTAATTTCGGTATTGTTAGCTTATCTTTAATAGGAGCAATTCTAGATTTTATTTTATTTATTAGGGAAAACAAACAATTACACATTAAGAAAAACAGAAAGATAGGATACAGAAATGATACAAATGTGAAATCAACCACGTTCTCCACAGATACACAGTGAGACAATTTGGTAAATTTAAAGACTAGCGTTTTAAACAATAAATAAGAGGAAAATTAATATTAAAGTACCAACAAAACAAAGCCCCAAAGATGCCGCATATAAGCGGAACAAAAGTTTCACATTATTTTTTCAATATATTAAGTAACATGAGTTTAAACTTACTACGAGTATGTGGCAAAGCAAACAGATCCAAACTGCAGAAATTCTTATTAAAATTGCTCGTAAGGCGACGAAGAGGTGCACGCAAGCCTGCGTTTGTACGACAGGAAGTAGTGGCGAATACAGGTCGTGAGCGCACCTCGCGTCCCTGGCATGTTCTAGGAACTATATAACACAACTTATTACTCATGTCTAAACAATTTTGCACATAGTAATGTTATTGTAACTTGACCGTTGTGTATTACTTTGATATAGATACAGCATCCATATGCTATATTAGAGGCATCACAATAGCCCATTAACTCTATTCTATGTGCATTGCTTGTTTGTATATTCCTGTTTACCTTTATTGGTGACATATTTACCAATTGTGAATAGAATAATTTCCATTCTTGTAACAATTGTTCAGGTATTGGTTTGTCCCATTTTAAATTTTCTTTCCATAACTTTTGCATGAAATGTTTAGCTCGAACTACTATTGGCCCTGCCAGCCCAAGAGGATCATAGAATGAACCAATAAAGCTTAATATAGAACGTTTGCTCCATGATTCTATATTCTTGTTAGGACAGCCTACAGTGAACCGGTCAGATTTAACATTGTAAGACAAGCCGAGAGCCTTCATTGACAAGTCCTCCTGGCAGAGATTATGGTCATCAAAATGCTGCGTATCAACTGGGATGTCGGCTAGCAGACGCATGTCATTTGCCGCCCATTTGTGCAGTTTCATACTGGCTTTTTGAAGCAAAGAACTAAACTGACTTCTTACCTCTATTGCAGCGTCTACAGACTGCGCACCAAATAATGCGTCATCTACATACATTGATGTTCGAATGACTTCAGCAGCTAGAGGAAATTCCTTTTCAAACCTGTTTGCTAGCTCTTGAAGACATGTTGTTGCTAGGAAACTGGAGCTTTTTAATCCATAAGTAACTGTCTGTAATTCAATAATTATGGTTTTATTTTTGTCATCTTTCCATAAGATGTTTTGTAAATGTTTACAAGATGGATCTATTTGAATAGCTCGGTACATGTGTCTGATGTCTGCTAAAAGAACATAAGCATGTGATCTAAACAAAACTTTTGCCCATTCATAAGCACCTCATTTAAGCTTTTGTGATGAGAAGAAGCTCTGGTGTTACCGTTGAATACTACTCGAACCTTATTAGTTTTTCTGTCATTTCTGATGACTGGCAAATGTTGCATGAAGTACCTATTTTGAATTTGTAAATAATTTACTGGTACTATTTTAGCATGACCTAGATCTATATATTCTTGTAGAAATGCTTTATATTGCTTGTTTAATTGGCTATCTCTACCTAGGCGTTTTTCTGTGCTAATCAGAGTCTTTGCAGCAATGTGGTAGGTATTACCTAAGTTAAGTTGATCAATAGGCATGGTCAATGGTAAGGAAACTGTAAATAAGTTGTTATTTAACTGTACCGATCTTTTGAAATCGGCTTCACAGAGATCTTGCTTTGCTGTAACCTTCATATTTGCTTCAGGAACAATTTCAGTTTCCCAAAACTTTGTTAGGAGGTGATCAACCCTTTCCTCATTACTAGAAACGACAGCATGCATTGTCACTAGGTTACTATTTTTAGAGTAACTTTTTTCTTTAATTTCGCCAGATATAACTGACCCAAACTCTGTGTCTATTAAATAAAGATCACTGTTTTCGAGCTTGATTTTATTAGGTAACATTATTTTGAAAAATACCTCAGCTGACAGCAGGAATGAAATATCAGCCGGAGTTTTAAAATCATTGTCTGCAAGTACTACAGAATCCGGGATTGTGACATTCTGTAAATCAATTTTGTGCTGAGGCAAGTTGGTAGTTATAACATCTACTATGGAACAAGTCACTTTGCAGTCAAAACCGTTTTGAAGTGAAATGAACTTTACATTAGCCGCCTTTGATGTTGTTTTATTTTGTTGGCCTAATGCAGAAATATTTAAGTTATTTGTGAACAGCTTCAAATTTAACGCTTTGGCAAGATCAGCTTTAATAAAAGAAACTTGACTACCACTATCTATTAAACCTCTAGCAATGATTTGTAATTTACCATTTTGGCTGAGAATTTTAGCTTTGATTGTCGGCAGTAGAACTGTACTATCACTGATTTTGCTGTGCAATGATGCTTTTGGTTCACTTGTCTCTACATGCAATAGAGAGTTGTGCTCTTTGCTACTACAGTGAGAACACTTAAAATGAAAATGACACTTTTTAGAATGTGCATTAAAACATATTTGACATAGGTTAGTTTTCTTTATGAACTCAAGCCTCTCCTGTGGAGAGCACGACTCGAAGTTTTTACACTTAAACAACTTATGTTCCTTTGAGTCACAGAATTGGCAAGCCAATGTTATTTTGCTTGCAATATTGGTGACTTTATAATTTTTTGAATTATTAGTGCCCTTACCTTCACTTTGTTGGCTTTCTTCGAAGCTACTAGCTCTTTTCTCCAAAAATAGGAAGAAGTCAGCTATCATTGGTAGCTTAGTATTATCCCTTTCGCTGTGATATGCTCTGCAAGAAAACTTGTCAATCTTTCGCAACAAGATGGTTAAAATTACAATGTCCCAGTGTTCTGTTGGCTGTCCTAACGTTTTGAGAGCTCCTATATGAAGGCGAGCTTGAGCTACTATTTCATGCAAATTGCTCGCAGTACCAGCAACAACATGCTGCAGATCTAATAAGGATTGCACATGATTGGATATTACTAAAAATTTATTGTCATATCGGTCTTTTAATAATTTAAGCGCTTCCTGATAAGAATTGCCTATCAGAGGTAACCCTTGTATCAAGGAGTGTGCTTCACCTTTTGTGTACTTAAGTAAATAAAATAGCTTTTGCACATTGTCTAACTGATTGCTGTTTTCTATGACAGCAGTGAAAAGTTCAATGAACACTTGATATTTGGTTAGGTCCTTTCCGTCGAACACTGGAATTTCGATATCTGGCAGCCTCATCTTGGTACTTCTGGAGGTATCGACACGTTGAGGAGTTTGCTGTTGCAATGTTTTGAGGTTGGTTAGGATTGCTAAACACCTTTCTTCCATGCCGCTTTCTTCTAGCTCCTTTTCGTCTATGGTCTCCTCCAGCATGTACAGCTGCAGCTCTAGATCGGTTGCGGTTTCTAAAGTTTTTTCCACTTGCTGTATCCTTGTTGAGATAGCTAGCGTGTTTCTATCAGTTGTGTATTTTTGTTGTTCGTAAAAGTTTTCAGCTTTCGTGAGTGATCCTTTGCATTGCGCTAGTCTTGCTTTGACTTTTTTCTTTTGATCATCGATGTCGTCTTTCTGTGCGCCACCCATTTTGTTGCGTTCGTAATTGTTTTGTTATGAATCTTTATTGTTGCGAAATGACAGGTGACGTTTGTGATGCGCTGACGTTCCGTCAGAGTATCTCGCCTCTCGCTCACACTCGCGGCGCTCAATGACGCCACACGGAACGAATGAGGACCGTGGTGAATGGTTCTATGTCCGAGCGCCGAAGATTAACGAACAAAACCGAAGAGTTCCGATGGAGTGAATAATACTCTAGATGCCGCCGGCCGGCGTTTTTGAAACTTGCAAACAAAAATGGCTACCGCTTTTCGAAGAATTGCTCACACGATAATTTACGAGATACTATGTTTTAAGAAATTATTTTAGCTGCGGATGCGACGATTGCTATTGCCCGATCACTGAACTATTACTGGTCACAATACTGTAGATTTTTATTAATAGTTTATTGGTTTTGTAGTATGAAGGCTATGAGTTATTTTGCACTTTCACTTTTTACTACATTTACGTTCGACTGAATGTCTATTTTGGTTTCGGCACCATTTTGTTTGAGTAAAACAAAAGTTTGAACACAATCACAGTTTATTTTATATTTTTTATCGTTTATTACAAGGGAGCAATACGTGCCTCGTTTAATGAAGTTTTAGCAAGGGGCGAGGCAGTGTTGCCAATTTTATAACATAATATTATACAAAATGTTGCCAATGGTAATAATATTAAACTATTTATTTAAATGTTGCAAACAACCTCACTACCCCGTGCAGGAGACGAGGCCCGGACAGACCGGGCCAGCACTAGTGTGGGGCTGCGGAAGAATTTCGATTCCCGCGGCCCCGCGCGCACGTGCGAGGAGACACCGGGGTGGTTTTAGCCGGTAAGAGTCCGAAAAAAAAAAAAAAAAAGAGGGGACAAGGGGTAAGGAATCGCGACTTACCCCTGCGGTTGGTGTCGAGGCGAGCGGCGTGGCGCGTCGGCGAAGGTGGCCGACGCCGGCGAGTCCCGACTCCGCGGCGCGCTTTCACGCTGTGGCCGCGGCGGGTCGGGGCGGGGCCGCTTCGGCTCCATTATGGCCTCACCGGAGCTCCTCCTACGGCGCTGGGATCTGGGGTCGAGTTGGAACTCGAAGTCAACCCCAGCGACGGGGTCGGTGACACCGGTGACGCCACAGTGACAGACGACATACTCGACCCTACGCGGGAAGAGCATGCCGACAGCATTGCGGGTGAGTCGCAGGCTGAGGCTCGGGGGGGCGCCGGTGAGTCAGGCGCCGGCACTAGCTGGCCGCTCCCGCTCAGCCACCGTCGGCCCCGCCAGCGAGAAGCGGGGGCTGGGTGTGGCTGTGAGCGAAGCTGGCACAGTTAGGTCGCGTGTCACTCGGGCCGCAGGCCCGGTGGGCGCGGGCGGCGACGCGAACCGCAGTGGCGCGGCGGTGCGCGCGGGTGGGGCGCGGGGTCGCGCGGATGGTGCAGGGGGGTGCGCAAGGGGCGCGGATCGGGCGAGCGGCACGGCAGCGCGCGCGGTGGTCCCAGTGGCGCGCACAGGCGCGGGAGTGCGTGCAGGTGGCGCCACGGCGCGCACCGGCGGCGCGCGGCTCGCGCTCACCGCAGGCCCCGTAGCCTGTATCGGCACCGGGCGGAAAGCTGCGGGGCGGTCGGGTACCGCGTGCTGTCGGCTCGACGACGGCGTTGGCGCAACGCGCGCAGGCGCCGATGACGTCAGTGGGCCGGCAGCAGCAGCGGCGCCCGATCCCCCCCTCCTCTTCCTTCCTGTTCGTTCGTCCCTCTTCGGGACGTTCCGGCCTGTCCAGCTGGCGGCGCACCGGACGACGCATCGCCGATATTCGGCATAGACGTCGTCCGGTCCAACGCCGGGCGGACTTCCTTGGCCCGGCATCGCGGCCAAGAGAGCCGCGTTTGCCGGGCTTCGGCATCCCGGGGGCGTGGAGTGCCGCGACCGCTACGGTGATTGCTCACCGAGCAGCACGGGGGGGTTTCCCATGTGTTTGCACCAGTGCCCACTTGGTCACTCGTGCAAACACAAAGAAAAACAGTTTTAAAATAAGACTGGAGAACTTACGCGGTCCGCGCAGCAATGTTCTACACAGGTGGGCAGGCCACCTATACGTTCCACGAGCCGATCCTCGAGCGAACTGAACGTTCCACATTATGGCACGGCTTATATCCTGTATAGTCGAGTCACGCCGCGCGCGCGCATGCGAACGGTTGGATATTGTGCGTGACGGTGTGGTATTCGGGGAATTTAAAATGTCCTCTGTGGTTAAATGTGCAAATTGCAATGTAGTGATCAACGAAGTTCTGGCCTTCGTCCATAATAAAATATCTGTGATGGACGACGAAAGTATTAGCAGAATCTGTGCGAGCGCTTTCTCTGAAAGTGACATTGTAGCAGCGAAGAAGTTGTTGTTCGAATCCTTGCCAACAACAAAACGCAAGATAACGAGGAGGAAGGCGGGGAAAATGTGCGAGACATAGACGACATAATCTGTCTTATTCGCGACACCGACTCCGAGGATATCCCGGTCTTCGTGGCCCGCGATCTTGAGAAGTTACCCCCGGTTCTGTTCGATCATGTCGATGTGACGAGGCTTTTGAAAGACATTGTAAAGCTATGGCAGGATCTCGACATGATGAAAGAAGACTATGCTACAGTTAAGCAGATGGACCTGTTGAGAAATGAAGTGCAGTATCTTTCATCAGGATGGCGCAATGTAAACACCAAAAGAGGTGCATATGTCGCAAGACTCGCAAGCTATGAGTGCGATAGTGGTCCCATGGGATTGCCGCTGGATTGTAATGAAGGCAGTAGTGAATGTTTTCAACAACACCCTACATTGGAATCTACACTGAAATCCGTTATTAACAATAATCAAATATCGGAGGGTAGTAGTGAAGCTTCGCCGCAAAGTAAGCAATAAGATTCGTCCGACGAACTACGAGAAACGGCTACGATGACGCATATTGCGGGTCAGCTGATCGAGTCGCTCGCGGCTACTCACGCGCAATCCGCGCCCGTTCCACCGCGCCGGTGCACGGCGTAGCCGACGGGGCATCGCCGCCGCCGCCGCCGCCGTCCCCCGCGGTGGCCGGCGGCCGCGGTCCCCAGTCCCCTGCCCCGCTGCCGCTGCTATCTAGTCCGGCCGCCTGTACTGCGCCGCTACTACCACCACTCGACAAAAATATCGGCCCTATCGCACCTAAATCGATGGCGGAGATTGTTCGAGAAGGGAAATGGAAGACGCAGCCCCGGAGTGACCAGTGGGTTCGTGTCCAAAACAGATCACGAAACCGTTTCGTTGGGAAGCGAGGAAAAGCGGAGCCTGAGCCTGGAAGTAATTTTATGGCAGCGGAAACTAAGGTTCCCATGTACATTTATAATGTGGCGAAGGGCGTGTCCGTGTGTGACATCCATAATTACATAATGAAGAAGACTAACATTGATGTTAAAATTGAAAAAATGGACATGAAGTTAGCGAAGGATTACGAATCATACAAAATATTTGTACCTAAACATTCGTTAATAAATTTCCTGAGTGATCACTTTTGGCCAAAGGGGGTAGCTTATCGTCGATTTATAAACACTATCAGACGTGATAAAGGAAATGTCCGTGTGACTAGCGAGAATATTGACAGATCTAAATTATGAATAACATCAACTTGATAAGTTTTAACTGCAAAAACGTGATGAGGTCAGTGGAATGTGTGCGGCAGCTTTGTCGCTCGGCTGATGTTGTGGCGCTGCAGGAGACGTGGCTAATGCCGCACGACCTCGGGTTCCTTTGCACGATAGACGACGACTTCGCCTGCACGGGTACCTCTGCAGTGGATATCGCGTCAGGGGTCTTACGCGGTAGGCCCTACGGCGGAGTTGCCCTACTGTGGAGAAAAGTTGCGTTTACAACGGTTACCATAGTAAAGTGCAATAGTGTGCGTCTCGCCGCGATAAAAATCGAGGTCAGTGATCGTTCCATCTTGATATTTTCTGTGTATATGCCTACCGAATCCAGTGAAAACTTAGTGGAATTTACAGAGTGTCTCAGTGAAATGACAGCCATAATTGACAGTCACAATGTGCAGTCGGTGTTTATGTTAGGGGACTACAATGCGCACCCCGCTGAGTCATTTGCTACCGAACTTTTAACTTTTTGTGCGGAACAGTCGTGGTCCTGTGTAGACCTGGAACTTATGCCGTCGGACAGTCGTACGTTTGTCAGTGATGCGCACGGCTGTCGGCGCTGGCTCGACCACTGTCTTGTGACAAGCGCCCTGCGCGTGCTGCGCGGCCTGTGTGTTATATAATACTTATTGGTCTGATCATTACCCTGTATCTATACGATGTAATTTTAATTTGCTTAAGCCTAAGATTTGTGTACCTACTGTTTGTATAAATAGAATAGTCTGGGGTGAACGTGACCCGACACAGATACCGAAATTTAAAAATGTATGTCACTCTAGACTTCGTGAAATTGATTTTCCTTCAGAATTAAGAGGCTGTTCAGATTATATGTGTTGTAACAAAAGTCATAAAATCCTGTTGGATAACATGTATGACGAGATTATTTGTATACTGTCGGAGGCCGCTTCATGTAGTTATAACGTTACCGAAAAGCGTAGAGGTAAATACGTTACCGGGTGGAATAGGCACGTTCGCGACGCTCATGGGAGGGCTCGGCTATGTTTTCAGGCTTGGTTGTATGGGGGTAAGCCCGGGGCTGGCCGTCTCTTTGATGACATGTGTGAAACAAGGCGCGTTTTTAAATCAAAATTAAAGTGGTGTCAGAACAATCAACAACAAATAAAAATTGATATTATTGCTGAACTTCACTCAAACAAGAAATTCGGTCAGTTCTGGAAAAACACGAATAAAATGAATCATAAGCCGGGCCTCCCCGTCAGCGTGGCGGGAGTGCACGAGCCTAGTGAGATCGCCACTATGTTCTCCCACCATTTCAAGGTTGACTCGCCTCTGGGGCCAACGCGGCAGGGGCCCGATGCTGAGGAAGGTAGTGAGCGTAGTTTTCATTTTACTGCGAAGGAAGTGCGTGCGGTGATCAAGGGTATGGTGAGGGGTAAATCCCCGGGTCACGATAGCCTCAGCATCGAGCACCTACAGCACGCAGGTGTACACCTACCCAGAGTGCTTGCTATGTTTTTTACCCTGTGTTTAGGCCACTCCCATCTGCCCGAAAATCTAATGCGTACTATAGTTGTACCAATCATCAAAAATAAAACTGGTGATACATCGGATGTAAACAACTATAGACCGATCTCACTAGCCACAGTGGTCGCCAAAGTGCTGGACAGTCTGCTTGGTCAGCACCTGGATAAACACGTCTCGCTAAACGACGCGCAATTCGGTTTCAGGCCAGGGCTTTCCACCGAGAGTGCTATCCTGTGCCTCAAGCAGAGTGTACAGTATTACACGAGTAGAAAGACCCCAGTCTATGCATGCTACCTCGATTTATCGAAAGCGTTCGATCTTGTATCGTACGATATTCTATGGGGTAAATTAAGGGATGAAACTAGTCTACCTAGGGAAATTGTGCTATTATTTATGCATTGGTATAACAACCAAAAGAATTTTGTAAGATGGGCAGGCTCTCTTTCGGGGGAGTATGGGCTGGAATGCGGGGTGAGGCAGGGGGGGCTGACCTCCCCCACGCTTTTCGGCCTGTACGCCAACCAGCTGATCGATGAGCTCAGCAGCACCGGCATAGGGTGCCATATAGATGGAGTGTGCGTGAATAACATCAGCTACGCAGACGATATGGTGCTGCTGAGCCCGTCGATTGGTGCCTTACGAAAGCTCTTGAATATTTGAGTCCTACGCGGTGGCTCATGGGCTCAAATACAACGCGAAAAAGAGTGAGATAGTGTTCACTCTAAGTGGTATAACTCTAAACAAAGTCGAGCAATTTAAGTATTTGGGCCACTGGGTCACCGAGGACCTTAAGGACATTGTGTTTATCGAAAGGGAGCGCAGAGCGCTGTCTGTCCGATGCAACATGTTGGCCCGCAGGTTTTCACGGTGCACGGGGACTGTCAAAGTTGCGCTTTTTAAAGCGTACTGTCAGTCCTTTTACACCGGCAGCCTGTGGGTTAACTATACGCAGCGGACATACAGCGATCTGCGCGTTCAATACAATAACGCGTTCCGGGTGCTGATGGGGCTGCCGCGCCATTGCAGCGCCTCCGCGATGTTCGCGGCGGTTGACACAGACGGCTTTGCAGCCATCATGCGCCGCACGCGCGACAGTCCCAACACCATCCTGCGCGCGCTGGTGGACCGGTGGGACTCTCCGATCCTGGCGCGCTGGATACGGCTACACGCAGTCGTTCAGTGATTTGCCGCCAGCATCGGGAAGTCCACCCGGCCCTGCCACTTTATTTTGATTATAATTATTATGCAAAAAATTATTTATTACTAACACTAGTCTGTAAGCTCGCAATTGTACTAACAAATATGGATGTAATCTACGGATGAATCTGAAATAAATGATTTATTATTATTATTATAAAGGGAAATATTCCCGACAGGTTGCAACCTGCTACCGCGCCATCGCATCGGTTTCTTTCCATGGGACGCGCGGAATAGTTGGTCGGGCACGAGCTTGCTCCCCGACAGGTTGCGACCTGATACCGCGCCATCGCGTCGGTTTATTTCCATGTGACGCATGGATGAGTATAATATTAGCGAGTTTGGTATGTCTATAAAAGGAGTTTTGGATTATTACCCGACTGCGCCAGAAGGGTTATGCTTTTACTTGATTGACTATTTGGATGATTATTTATAAATTGGTTTTTATTGAACCAACGTCATATGGGCTTCGTCTACAACTACACGTGCACGGACTAATTACGGCAAGAAAACAATATTGAATGAGGAAGCGCAACTATTCAATAATTTACCGGAGAATTTAAAGAAGTGTGATAGTATAGCATATTTAAAAAAAAACTCATGAAACATGTATATACCCTGTAACGTTACCAACACTCTAGAGGCAAATATTATATATATTATTATCTATTTAGATATAAGCACTCTGTATCTCATTTTAAGTGAACTGTTAATAATTAAGTTCTTATGAGAATGAAATTCTTTAAACCTAAATCGCACTCTGCGGCCCGAACGGGTTACTCTGCCGTGCTGTCTCCGGCGTCAGGTCACTTGCATTCTGAGTGGGAGTGTGAGGGAACTTTTGCGGTGAGTTAGTGATTGAGGCGTGTGTATGAGTGGAAGTATGAGGTAGTGGAGGTCTTTGAGTGTGTTGTGGTGTCAGGATCACGCAGTATGTAGGCAGGTTTTATTCTGTCGATCGATACGGTGACCATCTTACCTTTCACCATTAGCTTGAATGCTTTGTCTCCTCGTTGTATGACCTCATAAGGACCAGTGTAGGCAGGTGTGTTTATGTGGCCAAATCCTTATAAATGAAGGGTGAGCGACGTCCACTATGGCGTGACGCTGGAGTAGGTTGCAAATTATTTGCGATGCTCCGTAGGCGCGCAATGTAACTCAAAGTCAAAGTCAAAGCATTTATTTCAAATAGGCACATAAAAGGCACTTTTGAACGTCAACATTTACATTTAAATAGAATTGATTCTAGTCGCCCCTTCCAAAAGGTAGTTTCGTATGGAGAAGAATGGGCAAGAAACTCCATCGTTACTCTTTTAAAATGTGTTACAATACATTGTATACATTAATTATATAATTATATGTGAAGACGGTGCACCTATAATAAAAATTACCCTACCAAAATAGGTAAAAAGAATTTAATAAACGTAGCAATGATAAATAAGTTAATTAAATGATAGATACATGGTGTTCACATATTTACAAACATTGTAAAAGTATACGATTTCCCAAATTATGTAACCAATTAATATGTCAGTGTGTGAGTTAAAGTAGTCACAGAATGTAAACCAATGTCATAAAAATAACAAACCATACAATTAAAGTAGCAACAAGTTTTAATTTTGTCAAGATCCTAGATTGTCCTGTGGAGCTGGACCAGCATGTTTCCAAGCATTCTTATCTTGGATATAATCCTCTAATTTGTAATATGCTTGTTTACACAGTGAACTTTTTATATGAGTTTTAAACTGGTGACGTCAGGGTCTCCTTGGTCCTCCAGGCTGAGAAGGTCTCCTGGTAAACGTAGTGTTTCACCATACACCAGCTCAGCTGGCGTTGACTTAATGTCCTCTTTGAAGGTACTACGTACACCTAATACTGACTTTGACTGACCGGTTGGTCCAGTTGGTAGCGACCCTGCCTTCTGAGCCACTGGTCCCGGGTTCGATCCCCGGACAAGTCAAACATTTGTGTGCATGAACATGTCTCTTTGACCTGTGTCTGGGTGTGTATATGTATATAAGTATGTGTATCAGTAATCAGGTTACCGTAGTACAGGCTCTGCCTAGTTCGAGACCTGAAGACCTTGTGTGGACGTACGAGCTGTAAGGGTATTGTCTCAGGCCATAGAGTAAAACGATCGATTGCTGTGAGGCAATACCGGTAGCCCTGCGATAGTGGTAGGGGTCCGAATAAGTCAATATGTAGGTGCCGTCGTTCGCGGAAATCGCCGCCGGTCCGAAGCAGAACATCCAAGAACCTCTTCACTCAGTGGTTGTATCATCTGTGAATGATCAGGATACGAGTGAAGAGGTTATTGAGAAGCTCAGGACGGCGGTTGATGCGAGGGCACTAGGGTGGAGCGGCTGCGCAAGGCGAGGGACCAAATAGTGGTGGTCGGGTTTAGAGACCAGGGATGAAATGACGAAGGTGACAGAAAGGATTAGGAAGACGGGCAATCTAGTGGTAGAGGAGGTTAAGAATAAAGCTAAATAAGTTATAAATATACCTAAATATTTTTTTTTCCATGTACCGTCAATGAAAATAAAATCTTATAGAAGTTGCATCAGATCGATTAAAACGATTATAATAATCCCTATAATTTATATTCTACTGTTTCCAAATAATATCTATCCTTGTGACTCAGGAAAAAATATATAAAATTCATAAATTCATTTAATATATTGTATCTTTGTTGTTCCGTTAATAATAAAAAATAGGAATATCAGAATAGCATTAGTTTTTACTCAAAATTAAGCGAGATTTGCCGACTATTTCAGATCTAACCGCGAGTGCGAGAATACAGACCGCGTGGCCGGTTGCGGGGTCAAAGTCCTCCCACTAGCAGCGTTAGCGGCTGAGCGTGCTCGCCCAGCTTCTCTGCTTCTCAGGTGACACCGAAGCGAGGAACGTGAGCCCATTCCATTTATTACTTAGTCAATCTTCTTTTTCTTTATTTGCAATGGCTGAAAATAAGCGTTTTAAAGAACTTTTTACGAAGAGGGCGTCCGCCAAAGGACAAATTACTAAATTTAAAAATTACCTCAATAGTATTTCAAGCGATAGCGATTTAAATGAAATTCAATTGACAGAGTTGAACATAAAGCTTGCTAAGTTTGAAGCCTTTAATGATTGCAATATAATGTTGCAGCTTTTAGTGACATTATTTGCTTGTGTGTTGCCTATACCAATGACCTTTAGCGAGTCAATATGATGGGACTTTAAAGATAACCTTATCTTTAGGGATTCGGTTACAAAAGAAGACTGACTGCCACAGTCTAATAACGCACGAACTTTGACCTTTTGCTGGCCAAATGGATTCACTACCTCGACCATGGCAGTAGATAATAAAAGATAACTTGTGTTTTTATTGCAATAACTAGCTACTATCTCACCTGATTCCTCAACGTGTGCAGTCTGAGTTGTCGACGTTGTTGTCCTACTACTTATCTGTGTCCAGGAATTCAAATGTTACGAGAGTGCAAGTTTGTCGAGGGATGTTTCTTCACACCTTGGGATTGTCGTAGTGGTTCCTTGGGTACTGGCTCGATAAAACTAGGGGATCAAACGGCATAGCGCCTAAATCAGAAACGTCACTACAAAGACGAAAATCTCCAAAAAAGAAATTCAGAAAACAGTCCTAAACCTTGACTGCCTTTTTTAATCAACTGCCAAAGCTGCCATCGCACTATTGCCGACAGACGTCTAGCCGAATTTACCTAGAACCTACCGTAAGAAACATGTCTGAACTTTACGAGGCCTACAAAAATGATTGCCAGGAAAAGGATAAAGAGTTCTTGTGTCGTCGTACTTTTTTTTGACAATGAGTTCCTCAGAAGTAACCTGAGTTTATACATGCCAAAGAAGGACCAGTGCGATTTCTGTTGCTCGTTTAAAGTGGGTAACGTAACAGAATAGGCCTGAAAGGAACACGTTGATCTGAAATACCGCACTAGAGCTGAAAAATCTGCTGACAAAACTTCGGCTATTGAAGGTGTCTGTCATGTTTTGAAACACGATGTTCAGGCTGTGAAAATGGTTCGAAGTCTGCAGGCAAGCGCCTCGTACTTTATGAATAAATTATGTGTCCACAATTTCACCACATATAACTTAGCGAACCATGATGTGAGATGTTATTGGTTTGACGAAAGTAACGGAGGTTTTGAAGCTTCAGTGTTTGCCTCTTGCATTGTGGATACTGTTCGAGTTTTAATCGAACACTCAGCGAAAATGCATAATTGCATCGAACGCAAGTATGCACATTCGCTCGTTCACCAAAATGTGGGCCAGTTCGCGTTCAGATCTCATTAGAGACACCACGTTCTCATAACCATAACCATTACCATTTTACCATATATTTTACCAATAAGTTAGTTATTTAGTTTACCATTTTTTACCATTTCTTGTAAACTCAGTGTTAATACAGTGATTTCCCCTGTAACTCGAGACTTTAACTTCCACCATATAAACCTTATCATATCAACACGAGAAAGGAGTGTTAGGTCACCATAGCGCCGAGCACAGCTTTCTACATGGTCCTTCGAGCATTTAATTACCAGTAATACCAAGAGAAACAGTGCCACGCGAACCGGAAGATCGCTGCAATTTGCAGAACCTTTGATTGCAGAGAAGGTCGGTTGGAGCATATAAGGTCAGATCAAACCATTTATTTATACTAACCATTACCAAATATTTTCAAATCAACTTCCATTATGGATTCAGATTCTCTGTTCATCAACCAAACGGAGCTCTATAAAATCCTGAATAAGTTTTTAATCAACATAAAGAAGGATGGATCCGAGAGGAAGACCATCAATAATTACAAGCGCAAGGTTAATATGTTGGAAGCATACTGGCACGATTACCAAGAAAACCATAAGAAAATGTGTCAGTTTGCGAATTTTGACCACATTTACTTCAAAAAGGGTTGTTTCGATACAGTCCAGGAATTATATTTGAAAATAAAGGAGATTATTGATCAAACCCTGGGGCAGTTAGGCACAACGCAGCTGCCGGAAGAAAGCCCCCGTAGAACAAAAGCGGAAGAGGTACAACCATTACCAGGTTTCAGGGCAAGGCAACAGCTAAGCACTGACCATCTACGGTCGGCGGATGAGGCGGCGCAGCCACAACCAGGTATGTCGTCTCACTATGAGGATAAAGGGTTTAGTAAGCTGAACGGGTTGACAAGGAAGCAGAGCATCAATTTCAAAGCGTTCATGAGAACCGCGAGTCATATCCAAGTGGATAAGTTCGAGAATCAATGGCAATTCGAGAACGCTCTAAAATCACTGGACAGCCGATGGGGGGAGATCGACAAACTTCATTGGGAAATTGAAGGTGAGGATGGAGGTGACGATATTACGTACCAAATGGAATTCTGCAAGCACGAGGAACAGTACAGTGAGTTGACAAACGACATCAACAAAAAGATGTGGGCAGTGAAGCACCGTGAGAAGTCAGCTCCTAAGATGGACATCCCCGTGTTCAATGGAACTTACAACCAGTGGGTTCCGTTCAAAGACTTGTTTAGCGAAGCGATCGATAAAAACCCGTCGATGTCTAATGCGCAAAAAATGCAGTTTCTGAAGAGTAAGGTGAATGGAGAAGCAGAGCGTCTGATTCACCATTTACAGATTAGCTCTGACAATTATCAGGCATGTTGGGAGATTTTAAACCACAGGTATGGGAACAAGAAATTGATTTTCACGTCCCATATTAACATTTTGCTTGGACTTCCCAACATACAACAGCAATCACTGGCCACTATCAAGAAGCTGCATGACGTAACCAAGGAGACGGTACACGCTATTCAGAATCTGGGAGTGGATATATCAACTTGGGATCCACTTTTAGTACACCTATTAACGCAAAAACTGGATAACGAGACCTTCGCAGAATACATAGAATCGGTCGAATCGGAAAAATCCTAGAGAGCTACCCGATCTGCAGGAGTTCCTGGAGTTCTTGGAGACGAAATTTACAGCACTTGAAGCGTCTCGTCGCAAGCAAGAACCAGCCAACCAAAAAACCACGCCACATCAACCATATCAAAATAGCACCTACAACCAAAACCAGAAGAAAAGTTTTCACCGAAATAATCATCAATCAGGCAACAAAGATAGTCAGAAGTCTATGAATGCATTACATGTGTCGCGGTCGATAACCTGTGCATTGTGCAATTCTGAACACGGATTGTGGCGTTGCCCTAATTTTTTGCAAATGACGCACGAGCAAAAAGTAAATAAAATTGAGCAATTAAATTACTGCCAAAACTGTCTATGCAGTCAAAACAATAAACCGTGTCAATCGAACAAACGATGTCGGAAATGCTTAGCTACACATAACACTTTGCTTCATGAAGCATTGGCAAAACAAAGTCCAACTGCGTCAGCAGAAGAAAGTACCAGTAGTGTTGCAACCAAAAAGAGCACATCTAGGTCATCTCACGTGTCTTGGGATGACATGTCTGAAATACTATTAGCCACCGCTATCATAAAAGTACAGGGAGCTGGTGGAACTCAACATAAAATGAGAGCTTTAGTTGACCAGGGTTCTCAACTGTCGTTAATCAACGAAAAAGCAGCCCAGATCTTGGGATTAAAGAGGGCTCATTTCAAAGGTCATATTTTCGGTGTCGGTGAAAAAGAAAACAATGCGAAGGGAATGGTACAGGTAACACTCCAGTCTGTAAATAGTGAATTTATTTGTGTCACGAACGTTATTGTTATGAATAATTTGATCAAGCGACTGCCAAACAACACGTTTACCAAACCAACAACGTGGAACCATATCCAAGGGATACAATTGGCCGATCCGGAGTTTAACATAAGCAGACCCGTTGACATGCTTCTAGGTGCAGATGTTTATAGCAAAATAATGTTAGGAGGAATCTTGAGAGGAGACCAGGACCATCAACCAATCGCTCAACAGACGCAACTAGGATGGCTACTTTGTGGATCCATGAAACCACACTACCAATGCAACGTAGTTCTCAACAACACAGAAGACCTACTGAAATATTGGGAGAACGAAGACATAAACCAGAAAATAGAGATGTCCAACGATGACCATGAGTGTTTACAGTATTTTATTCAAACCACCAAGCGGCTAGAGGACGGAAGGTACGAAGTCCGACTACCACTTAAGCCTGAACACAAAGATAAGTTGGGTGCAACCAAACCACAAGCATTAGCTCAGTTTAGAAATTTGGAGAAAAAATTTGAGAGGAATAGCGAATTGAAAACAGATTACAAAAAATTCATGAACGAATATTTTGTATTACACCACATGATACCATGCAACATTAAACAGGCGCCCGAATGCTACTTACCACACCATCCAGTCATCCGGGCTGAATCTACTACTACTAAACTGAGAGTAGTTTTTAACGCCTCAGCAAAGTCATCATCAGGGTACAGTCTAAATGACGTCATGTACAGAGGTTCAAATATACAAAAGGATCTTCAAGAGCTTATCCTGAAATGGAGACAATTTGAATTTGTATATACTTCTGACATTGAAAAGATGTACAGAATGATCCGAGTGCACCAAGAAGATCAAGCTTACCAAAAAGTACTATGGCGAGAATCAAATAACCAACCTATACAAGCATTTCAACTCGTCACACTTACGTACGGAACCAAACCAGCAGGATTCTTAGCGATGATGTGCTTGAAAAAATTGGCGTCTGATGAAAGGCAAAAATTTTCCGACGCAGCAAAAGAATTGGAAGATAGCTTCTATATGGATGATTTTTGCGGAGGGCGTCATTCAATTGAAGCAGCAAACAAACTGAAATCGGATCTCATAAAATTATGCCAATTGGGAGGATTTAATCTTAGAAAATGGACCTCGAACAAAACAGAGCTATTAACTGATTTAGAGAAAGAGCAATGTGACCAATCAACATACGAGTTTAAGCAAAATGATTCTACTAAAACATTGGGTCTCTGTTGGACCCCACAGAAAGATAATTTTACCTTCAACTCAAAAATAGAACCCGAATCACCAGCGATTATTACCAAAAGAGCTCTACTTTCGGACATTTCCAAGCTGTTCGATCCTTTGGGGTGGTTAACCCCCCTGAGCACTACCATGAAACGACTGTTTCAAAACGTTTGGCTGTCTAATTTAAAATGGGATGACCGCCTACCAGAAGTAATGAACTCCGAATGGACTAAACTGAAACAAGAATTTACGGACATAAACAGTATGGAAATCAACAGATGGCTAGGAATGGGGGAAAACCAAAAGATAGAATTGTACGGATTCTGCGATGCCTCAAACAAGGCATACGCATGTGTGATCTAATGCAAGGTAGTCAAGAAAAAAGAGACAACCATTACATTAGTTGCGGGGAAGGCCAGGTTGGCACCCATAAACAAAGTCTTATCTATACCGAGACTAGAGTTAATGGGCGCTCATCTCTTAGCTCAGCTAATGCAAAAAGTTCAGGGTTGCTTATCAGATTACCCTACGGATGTCTACTGTTGGACTGATTCAACTGCAGTGCTAGGATGGATACAAGGAGATCCAGCCTGATGGAAACCATTCGTAGCAAATCGGGTAATAACAACCACCAAAATCATACCATCAAAACATTGGCAATATGTGAAGACGACAGATAATCCAGCCGACTGTGCAAGTCGTGGTTTGACTGACAGGCAACTCAAAGACCACAAGTTATGGTGGCAAGGGCCGTCATGGCTGCCATCATACACAAACCAAGAAAACTACCAAACCATTTATGAAACGAATTTAGAAGTAAAGCCGTCGATTTTAAAACAAAGCAATGCGGTAGTCAGTGGACAACCAAGAGAATCGCTGACTACCGGAATTATTAAACATTTGCTAAATAAATATAGCTCCATTACAAAAATAATACGTATTTTTGCGTGGATACTGCGATTACCTACTATGAAGCAACAAGTTCGCCGACCCTACCTCGAATTGCATGAGCTTCGCCGCGCTAAACAGCTGATAATCAAAAACGTACAGCAAGCAGAATTTGCTAACGACCTAGATTCAATAAACAAGCACGGCAGAGTACACTCTAAAAGCAAGATTTTGAGTTTGAATCCAACCATAGATGAACGCGGAATTTTACGTGTGGGTGGGAGATTGAAAAAAAACGCCCACATGAGTCTTGAGATGAAACATCCCATCATATTACCTCACGATCATCTGCTTACTACATTACTCATCGATCAAGCTCATAAATTGACTTTCCATGGTGGAGCGCGTCTAACGTTAGCAAACCTTCGACAACAGTTTTGGATTATCGGCGGATATATGGCAACTAAAAAGTTTATAAGAAAATGTGTCATATGCAGGAAACAGAATTCCGTGCGGCAGTACCAGCTCATGGGTGATTTACCAGAAGCAAGAGTGAATCCAGAACACACGTTTTATCACTGCGGCATAGATTACACAGGTTTCGTAGAGGTCAAAGCTAATAAAGGACGGGGAATCAAAACTACAAAGGGGTACATAGCAGTATTTGTATGTATGGTCACGAAAGCGGTTCACCTAGAACTCGTGTCAGACCTGAGCAGCTCCGCCTTTTTGGCAGCTTTAACCAGAATGGCAGCTAGAAAAGGAGCACCGCGACATATGTACAGTGACAATGGCACTAACTTTGTAGGAGCAAACAGGATGATACAGGAAGAATTTAACCAGCTTCACGATGTATTCAGTGAAAGTTTTATAACCGAGATAACGGAGATGGGTATAGAATGGCACTTTAACGTACCTTGCTGGCCCAATGCCGGAGGTCTATGGGAGCGAGCAGTACGCAGTCTGAAACATCATCTCAAGAGGGTCATCGGTCCACAAAGGCTAACCTTTGAGGAGTACACCACATTGTTAGCTAGACTAGAAGCGTGCCTCAATTCTCGACCTCTTTGCGCGATATCCGAGGATCCGGATGATGTAAACTTCCTTACACCAGCTCATTTCTTATCAGGAAGACCAGGAACAACTATAATAGAAACAGAGCAAGATGCTAGAACCAGATGGCATCTAACCAACAAATTATTCCAAGATCTTTGGAAACGATGGAAGACTGAATACTTGGTACAACTTTCATCTAGAAGTAAATGGATGGAACCACAGAAAAACATTGGAATTGGAGATCTAGTGGTGATCCATGATGAGAACCTACCTCCAGGAAAATGGGCTCATGGACGTGTGATCGATACACATCCAGGAAACGATGGTCTAACCAGAGCGGTTTCACTAAAAACAAAAAATGCAGTCTTGAAACGCCCTATTGTGAAACTCTCATTTTTGCCCGTCAACCAGAATAACACAACAATATCAAATCCAGATATAAAACCAACAACCAAATAAATAGAAAGGAAAAGAGAACCGAGATCGAAAATCGCAACTGTAGCAACTGTTTTATTGAGTTTTCTCATGCTGATTTTTCCATCTTACGGTTTAGACGACGTCAAACCATTTCCAAGCAAACAGACACTTTATTTTGACCCTATCTCAAAAGTTCAATTAATCAGGGATAAATGGACATTAGTCATGTACTACGACATGGGACCCTATTGGACAGGCATAAATACTTATAATAAAATAGCCAATTATCAAGAACAATTGTGCACCACCATTGAAACACAAAGCCATTGTAATACGATCGTGCAGCAAGCCCGGCACGATTACCAAGAACTCGAATACTACAATGAACTTTTGCTAACACAGCATTTTGATGTCCACGCTAGACGGCGACGCGCCACAGGGAAGACGGGTCGGCGCCGCCGACGAGGCCTAATCAACGGTATCGGATCTCTAGCGAATGACTTATTCGGAGTGTTGGACTCACGTTTCGCAGACCAGTATGAAAAGGACATTGAAACCATACAACGCAATGAGAAACACCTTTCTAATTTATGGAAAAACCAAACTTCCATAATTGAAGCAGAGTTCAACCTTATGAAGAGAATGGAGATCACTGTAAACAAACAACATAAGTTAATAAACAGGAAGCTCATGGATTTGCAAGAAAACGCGAGCACTCTCCAACGCGAAATCAAAAATATTTCAAACGTCAATGACTTCACATTGTCAGCGATGTCTGGAAACAGCTTGCTGCAAGGATTAAGACGACTTCAAGACACGTTGCTCGATGCGAACAGACATCTACCACGGTCAAATTAGCATACATTTACTGCCACCAACGCAACTGAAGCGTGAGCTCCAGACCATATATGGCCAGATGCCAAGCGAACTCACACTACCAATCACTAATTTAGATACTGATCTTCAGTATCTTTACAAACTTCTGAAGGTCAAGGCCAGAGCAACGCAAAAATTTGTTACAATTGAAGTTACTTTTCCGCTAGTATCCAGGGAAAGTTTCAAACTATACAAAATAATACCTGTACCGCACCAAACAAACACCATTATGACCACAATAATACCAATCTCCGAATATGTGGCAGTCAACCTAAAGAAAGATTCCTTCTTTAGCATGTCCACACAAGAACTAACGGCATGCCTACACCATGGACCAATTTACATGTGTCAGCTGCTAAAACCAATTAGAGACCTGCAAAATGACGAAAGTTTTTGTGACAAGAACTCGGCAACCAAAAACTGTAACGTAGAAAAAACCAACTGCACCAACGTATGGCATGAATTACATTTGACTTCTCAGCACTTTTACTTTTGTTGTGACACCTACACAATAAAAATAATATGCGGCGATCGTGTAACAGTTCGTCAGCTGAGCCAAGCCGGGGTCATTGGCATAGGTCAAGAGTGCGTCATCAAAGGAAAGGACTTCTCATTATACTCAATACGTCATCAGAACAACCAAATGAACATTTCACCAACCATTTACATGCCAGAATCACTTGATTAACATAAAAATCCCTGACGAAAGAAATACTGATGACGGAAACCTAACCATTTCTATGACCAGTCTGGGGGAGACGATAGAAAAACTGAAAAAAAGCGATTCGGAAATAGAGTATATATCTAGTAGAGTAGTATAGTAGTAGAGTATATATCTAGAGTATATATCCCCATGATATTCACTAGTACGTAATTTTTTACGTGTTGATGTCCATCGCTCTTTGCGTGACAGTAGTCTGGATGTGGCAGACAGGACGATGTCGCCTGTGCCGGAAGGCTACCGCTGGGCACCGTGGCGAGGGATCCCGCCGGCAGCAGTCCGCAGTGACCCCGCCGCCTCCGAGACCTCGACGCCGAAGCGGGAGCCACTGTCAACAGGAGTTAGCAGCGGCTCCGCTGACACCGAAACCAACCAGACGTCACGAATCATATAGTGAAGTGCTCAGTGCCAGGGATCTAAATAATGAAAGTGAAATCGGTTTTCGTTTACACAATTATGCCAAACGCTGGCCTAGCGCGAACTATACTGCGATTAAACGGGACAAAAATACGGACACAGGCAATCAAAATATTGCTTTTACTGTGGAAGACTCAAAAGTGTAACGTTAAATCGCCGTTAATGTTTTTAATAATTATAATTATTTAAGTAAACAAATATGCTTTCTTGTTTTGCTTAAATTTTACTATGCATTATCAATGTTTTTATATTTACTAGTTCGTTTACCTTTTTCACCAAGTAGTTTAATGTTTTTGTATACACCATCATGTAGTTTTAGCTATCATCCCGCATTTCTTCTCGCTCTCGGGAATATGTTCGAGTTTTAATCGAACACTCAGCGAAAATGCATAATTGCATCGAACGCAAGTATGCACATTCGCTCGTTCACCAAAATGTGGGCCAGTTCGCGTTCAGATCTCATTAGAGTCTCCACGTTCTCATAACCATAACCATTTTACCATATATTTTACCAATAAGTTAGTTATTTAGTTTACCATTTTTTACCATTTCTTGTAAACTCAGTGTTAATACAGTGATTTCCCCTGTAACTCGAGACTTTAACTTCCACCATATAAACCATATCATATCAACACGAGAAAGGAGTGTTAGGTCACCATAGCGCCGAGCACAACTTTCTACAGATACTATCTTACATCTGTTGACTGAGAAGAAACTTCCTGTGATATTGTACTCGGATGGATGCTGCGCTCAAAACAGAAATAGCTACCTCAGCAATGCTTTACTTAGAGTAGCAATAGAACAAAACATAGAGGTCACTCAAAATTTTTTTGTCTAAGGGCACACGCAAATGGAGTGCGACTCAGTTCATAGCTCCATAGAGTCGAAACTTAAGGGTCGAGAAATTTATCTGCCGAGCCAATATTCTGCGCTAACTAAGGGCTATATTTCACCGGGACACAATGGCGGCGCAACCAGTCGCCGCTACCAACAAAATGTATACAGCTCTATAGAGAGTTACTCACCTGGTGTCCGTTTGGTTGCGCAACCAATTTGGCGGCGCGACCAACTCGGACGCGTGCACAAAATGTTCGGACGCGTGCACAAAATGTTACTGGTTGCGCCGCCACGCTGGTCGCGCCTCCACTAATTACTATAGCGATGTATGGTGTCACACTCACTCGGCCGCCAGTCTGGCCGCCAGTGACGCCCCCAGCCCCTGTCAACTTTGTATGGAAGGAACGAAATACCTACAAGGGCAAAACCTCCAACTTGCCAAATAAAATTAAAAAAAGATTTTGTGTGGTAACACATAACTTCCGGCAATATCGTCATTTGACAAATCAAAATGTTGCCATAAAATTATCCTTACTTCCATGTAATAGTTTTTTATCCATACTTCATGAATTAATTTTTATTGGAATTATAATAAAAAAAATATTTGAAAATGATAAACATGAATAAAACCGTCATGTTTTACATTCGATACGATGGGTCCAACAATGAAATGGAATGATATTATTTTTTATAGTAGGATTTTTATTTCAATATATAAAACACCAAGTTGACAATGGCGTCGGCGGCGTCGGAAAAATATATATAAGTCAAGTCAATGGAAAAATCACATCAAAGAGTCAATGAATCACATTCCCAGAACACTATTAATTACTCCTAGCGGAGTAAAATAGCACATAATACAATATCAATATAGCGTCGGTTGTTTTGTTTGTTGTATCTGTGTTAATTTCGTGGTATTTTTGGATTTGTATCTACATTTGAAGATCTTCACCTTTTTTTTTTTTTTTTTTTTTTTTTTTGTCGCTGAGAAATGCTTTATGCATCCCCGCTCGTGGGGGACGAGACGGGGTATGTGGGACTCCTGTCGAAAACCGCACTCGACAGTATACCCACTAAAACTCAGCGGTGTTCCCACAACGCCGTGATGGGAGGGCTATGGGAAATTGGCTCAGCCTCTGCTTCCACAGCCCTCCCGGCGCATGCCCGCCTAGTTGGCGGGCCCCGCATGCCCCCCATTTAACTGGGGGGGCTACGGGAATGGCCGGGAACACCCGGCCACTCCCGTCCGACACTGGTGGAGGCCCGTGCAATACAGGCAAAGGGCGCCCCCGCACCCACCGCCTGCTGGCCTCCACCCGGGAGGAGCCGGAGGTGACTACCAGACCGGCGTCTTCCTCGACCCCTCCCCTCTCCGGAGCGGCGCCACGCGAGAGAATCATCCCCCCGCGCGCGCGCCGCTGCGTCCCTCCGGAACATGACCGCCTGTTCCGCATCGGCGGCCCTGCCCAGTCTACGCCCACTCACCTCCCTCTGTAAGCAGAGGAGGAGTGGGCGTACCTGCCCTCAGTAGCCCGGTTCCCTTCACCGACCATCAAGCATGATCGGCGATTGGAACCGTGACCTTTCCCCGCTTGTTGAAGATTAGCCGCCAGCCCCAATTGTCCCCCAAAACCGCACTGGGAGAAATTGGAGCCGACGTTGCCCAGGGTGCGCCACGAGGAGGCTCTTCAACATGCACCCCAGAAGATCTTCACCTGATCTAACCAACATCGAGTCGACCTAATGCTTCTCCGTTCCAGCGAATAATTGTTTTGAATGAGACATTGACAGTGAGAAAGTGACTAAGTATTTTGTGACAATGGAAAACCAAAGGAAAATGTTTTAAGTGCGGCTGCTCTCCTGATAAAGACGGCGTGAAGTTCATCTATGATGAAGTTGTTTCGATGCCCCATACCTACGTATCTCAATTTATGAGAATTTAACCATACGTAACTCAATTTGTGTGTTGATGTCATGTCTGATTGAAAAGTAAATAATTATAACTTAATATATCTTAATATTGTTGTTTTATTTTCTATTTCTTAAAGTACCTCTGGGCACTCTCGCTTGTAAGAAAACTCGAAACGTAGCGTTTCGAGTTTTCTTACAAGCGAGAGTGCCCGACTGCCCAAAAGAAAATAGGACACATGCGTTTTAAATTTCGCGGTGCAAGATAGTTCTTAAGGGCTAAATCTAGATGTCGCCAGCAGCGATTTCCGTTTTATCTTTTTTGTTTGAAGTCGACGTTCTTCTCCGCTAGGAGTAATACGTAGGTCACACTATAAGTTTTGCGTAACTTAAAAAAACCACATGTTATAAACAAAACTTTATGTTTATTGCTATTCAAAATACTCTCCTTTACATTTTAAACATTTTTTCATGCGATCGAACCATTTTTTTAAACAGGAGGACCACACATCTGAAGGCATGTTTTCTACGTGTTGATTGAACGCTATCACTGCCTCTTCGGAGTTGGTAAAAGTGAAACCTCTCATCAAATCTTTGATTTTGGGGAAAATACAGAAATCACAGGGTGCTAGGTCGGGGCTATGCGCAGGATGGGTGACGAGTTGTACTTTTTCGGAAGCTAAAAATGACTTTGTTTTGTTGGCCGTGTGTGAAGAAGAGTTGTCATGATGTAGGAGAACGCGGCTTTTGGGTCGTTTTTCGCGAACTTTTTCTAACACCCTGGGTAAACAAATGGTAGAATACCACTCGGCATTAACACTATTTTGATCATCAAGTGGAATTGTACAGATGGGACCCGTAGCTGAGAAAAAAACGCGATCACTTATTTACCAACGTTTCTCGCCTGCCTTACTTTTGTTGGCCTGCTCTCATTTTCAAACACCCATTCACAAGATTGCTGTTTTTTTTCGGGTTCAAAACAATAAATCCACGTTTCACACATTTTTTCTTTTCTTTTCTTTTTCTTTTTTTCATCTCCTGTGACAATATCATAAACAGCATTAGAATGTCCGTTGTCGTACTTCAGTAGCATCTGTGAGCACCATTCCACGCGAGCCCGTTTCTGCTCCGCTGTCAGTTCATGAGGGATCCAACGACAACAAAGTTTCCGAACTTTTGATTCTTCGTGTAAAATTTTCTGAATTTGGCTCATACCAATCCCCAATAGTCCTCGAATTGTCCCATAGGTAATCCGCGGGTTTTCTTCAATTAGCCGCTTAACAGTAGCCACATTATTTTCGTTGACGGCAGTTGAAGGCCGCCCTTCACGAAATTCGTCATGTAAAGAAACTCGACCTCTCTCAAATTCTGCAAACCATCGCCTCACGGTGCTCAAACAAGGTGCTTCTCTCCCAAAAGCATTTTGAAGACGAGCGGCACAGTCTTGCGGAGAGAGAGAACTTTTAAAATCATAAAAAATCGTCGTTCTAAAATCTTATCGACTTAATTCCATTTTCGTTGCGTACGTAGAACTTTGATGTGTGATAAAAAACAATTGACAAATGATTTCCCGCCAATTGTTTTTTTTATTACAAAGAAGGTTGCAACGTTTAATTTAATAAAAAAATATAACATTCGAAATTCAAATAGTTCCTATTAGCTAGAAGTGCAAAACTTTTAGTGTGCCCCATGTAGTGTTCTGTGGATGCCCCCACCTCATTGCATGCAACACGTGTGCACTGTTATGTTTTGTTGTTTAACTGCTTATTTTAATATTTTAATTGTTTGTTAATTGCATACGATGTATAATTTCGATACAGAAAGGTTTATTATCGAAATTCAAAGTAGACCATCAATTTGGGATAATTCCTCATCTGATTATTCCGATAGAGATTTGAAAAATAAATGTTGGGAGGAAGTTGTAGGTTTGTTTGGAGAACAGGAGCAAACCGTTGAACAAAAAAAGAGCTTAGGTAAGTAAACAACATATATTTTTATTAATGAATTATTATCAATAAATGTTCATGATGATTCTGGTGTAACATGGACAGCCAAAAGCTCGTAGTGAGTGAAATTGTGTATGTATTTATTAATGAATATAATTATACTCATGCTTAGTCCTCGATAATTATCCTGATTTACTATGTAGTTCCACTAATGTCCATCGTGTACACGCGAATATTCAGAGAATAAAATCCTGCAAAAAAAAAAAAACTTTTATGCTGGCAACTATAACCAGCTTATGTCATTCACTATTTTCGCGTCGTGTAGCGAACGTTACTTTAAGAAAAATATTATTTTTTCTTAAAAAGCTTCATGATTTTATACTATAATTAACAATATACAATGCCAGACGACAAATTGTGGAAGAAATTAAAGAAAATTGAAAAGAAACTGCATAAGCGAGCTCGAAGGAGACGTCGGCTACGGTCGTCATCGACGTCCTCTATGGATTCAGTACAGGCCGATCAGGAAAATACATTTAATGTTGTAAATGAGGACGTAAACACAGGTATGTATGATTATGATAACATTAAATAATTCCACAGGATGACGATGATTGATTTGGATTGTAACCAACAGTTTTATTTATCCGCCATGTTGCCGGCGTGGGGTACATTTGTGTTCTTGAAAAATGTGACATGAAGTTCGTGTTACGACAAGACCTCGAGTATTAATCTCGAATCCTCAAGTTGAGGAGAAAAGCACAAAATATAATGCATTTCTAGAAGTTCTAAGATAATGCATGTAATATTGTTTCTCTCGTGAGAAATTATTATTACAAATAGCAGATCTCTATTGTATCGCAAGGCTTAGTTAGTCTAATGATTACTGTGTATCTTGTAGATACTCAAGAATCAAAGGAAGATGGTTCAATGGACTTGGATGATACAGTGCTATCGGCCTTGGGAAATCCATCCAGCTCCGAGAAACCCTATGCTGATGACATCCATCCAGAAATAATAAAGCGTGTGGAAAACATTTTGACAAGCGGATTGGATAAAGACATTTTTTTTTTTTTTTTTTTTGAGAATGGGAAATCATCAAATGACCCCTCCCGCTCTGGGTGGAGCGGAAGGGAGTGTCAGACTCTTACTGACTAAAACTCACGAGTGTTCCTTCCTTGGCCCTTTATGTTCCGGGTCAGCGGTACCCCTTTTGGATGATCCCGCTTTCCCGGCAGGCTTGGGCCCTAGTGGGCCCCCTCTTCGATGCTGACATCTCTTTGAGGCGCGCGTGGAACACGTACGCGCCTTCCAGCACGGGCCTGGTCCTGATCAGACGGTGAGTTACCCATTACTCACCGCCCGCAGGCCCGCGCCTACGGTGGCCGGGAGTCGTCACGCGGCTCCCGACGCCCGGAGCGTCCACCGCGGCGGCTTGGACGGGAGACTCTCTCCCTCTCCCGTCCCGCCACCTCCTTAGCTAGCATGACTGCTTCGCAGAAGGAGGCGACTGCCTCCCACTCCCCCTCGCCCCGGACCATGGCTTGAACCAGGGCCGGGCGTGAGAGGTCGCCGCCGCTGCCGATCGCCTCTACGAGGACACGGCGGTGCTCCGCCCATGCAGGGCAGGCCCCCATCGTATGCTCCACCGTGTCCTCGGGGCGATCATCGCAGTGGTGACACCCGGGCGTTTCCTCCCGCCTGGATAAAGACATTAGAGAAGAATTATGTAAAAAAAAAAAAAAAAAAAAATATATATCTTATACCTAAGAATTTGCAACTACTGGATGCTCCAAAATTGAACTCGGAATTGGAGGGTCTGCTGAGTGACATCATTAAGGAAAGGGACAAAAGGGTGGAGGACCGTCAACAGCAATTGGGGATTGCATTATCTGCAGTATTATCAGTGGTCAATAGTTTGATAAAAACTAACCAAAACTCTAATATAGAGATTCTCACAGATGTCTCAAGATTGTTAAGTGATTTACACTATAATGATACCTGTACTCGGAGGAAATTGGTTGCAGTTAACCTGGACAAAAACATTGTGAAAACAACAGATGCTACGAAACGGGACAGTTTCCTGTTTGGTGAAAAGTTTAATGAAAATGTCAAGTCTGCAAATGCAATCAAGAAGGCAGCCCCAAGTATACTTAAAAAATCCAATTTCCTACGTAAGACACAACCTAAGCAATCAACATATTACAAAAATAAGGAAAACTTCAATGCCCCCCCGCATTTCAGTCGAACCAAACAGGGGAGGGGGAGCAGGTATCAACAGCGGACGGGGAGACAGCAGCAGCAGAGGACCTCATCAGGCAAGACGTACCGTCACAAACATGTACGTCAAACATAGAGGTAAAGACATTTGCATGCCGCCTTAAGTATTTTCATTCCTGTTGGCAAAAGATCACACAAGATAAAGTTATCTTGTTGTGGCTAGAGGGATATAAAATTCCATTTAAAGAAGTTCCTACACAACACATATCACCAAAAAATTGTACATTTTCAGAGTCTGAAAATATTGTTATAACAAAAGAAATTGATAGGTTGTTGGATTTGGGTGTTATTAATAAATGTGCACCTGTCAGTGGACAGTTTTTATCAAAAATATTTGCAGTACCCAAACAAAATGGAGGTACCAGACTTATATTAAATCTAAAGTGTCTGAATAAGTTTATCCATACAGAACATTTTAAAATGGAAGACATAAGGACTTTATGTAAACTTATTTCTAAAAATGATTACATGTGCACAATTGATTTAAAAGATGCCTATTTTTTAATACCAGTGAACAATTATGACAAAAGATATTTGAGGTTTTATTTTAAAAACAATATTTATGAATTCAATTGTTTGTGCTTTGGGTTGTGTACAGCTCCACTGACTTTTACTAAAGTACTAAAACCAGTAATATCGTATCTACGTAGTGGTGGATTTAAATCTGTGATTTATCTCGATGATATTATTTGTATTGGAGAATCTTATACAGAATGTTTAGAAAATTTTAATAAAACAATCACTCTTTTGGAGTGCCTTGGTTTTTATATAAATAAGGATAAAAGTAATCTCCAACCCAAAAAAGTGGCTGAGTATTTAGGATTTGTAATTAATACAAAGAATATGACCTTGTCTGTGACAGATAAAAAGAGGTGTTCAATAAATTATTACTAAAAAAGTATATAAATATAATTATTGTTCTATAAGAGACTTTGCACAACTCATTGGAACATTAACAGCTTGTTGTCCAGCTGTGAGTTATGGTTTCCTATACACAAAAATTTTGGAGAAACAGAAATGTGCAGAGTTATTTAAGCACAATAATGACTTTGATTCAATTATGAACATAAATAGGGAGTGTAAAAGAGATTTACAGTGGTGGCATAAATGTATAAGAACTGCTGAAAATCCTATAAAAAATTGTCAATTTGAAATTGAAATTTATTCAGATGCATCTCACACTGGTTGGGGCATATTTTGTGATGGTCAGGTAGCAAATGGGTTTTGGACAGAAGAAGACAAGAAAAATCACATAAATTACTTAGAACTTTTAGCAGCTTTTCTTGGTCTACAGTGTTTTGCCAAAGACTTAAATTCATGCCAAATTTTATTACGTATAGACAGCCATTGCGATTGCCATTGCCAGCTACAGCCATTGCGTATATCAATAGAATGGGTGGTATTCAATTTGATAATCTTAATTGCCTGGCTCGGGATATATGGCAGTGGTGTGAAGCCCGAAAAGTTTGCATATTTGCATCTTATGTAAAATCTAAAGATAACATAGAAGCTGATCTCGAGTCTAGAAATAAAAACATAGATTGTGAGTGGGAACTGTCTCCTGCAGCTTTTCAGGACATAGTGAGTTTATTTGGGAATCTTTCCATTGATCTATTTGCTACTAGAGCTAATACTAAGTGTGATAGATATCTGTCCTGGCATAGAGATCCACTTGCAGAAAATATAGATGCATTTACAGTAAATTGGGAAAATTACCCATTATTTTACGCATTTCCACCATTTGCATTAATTTCGAAAACTATTCAGAAAATTAAAGATGATCAAGCTGTGGGCATCTTAGTTTTTCCTATGTGGCCATCACAACCTTGGTATCCATTTATAAATTCCATGGTCATATCAGAAATTAAAGTGTTCAAACCATCAAATCATTTATTGTTGTCACCTTCCAGAATACTGCATCCTCTGCACAGGAACCTTTCCCTGGGGGCCTGCATATTATCAGGGAAGCGTTTAAGAAGCAAATGATACCAGATGACACCATACAAGTCATGATATCTTCCTTATCAGATAACACTATCAAACAGTATTCAGTAGCACTACATAAGTGGTGGATTTTTTGTAATGGTAAAAATTACTATGATTTTTCAATAACTAAAATATTTGAGTTTCTTACACAACAATTCAACAGTGGCAGTTCATATACTTCACCTAACACTAATAGATCTGCATTGTCATTGATCATAAATTCTGAAGTAGGGACAGATCCTCAAATTAAGAGATTATTTAAAGGTATTTTTAAGTTACGACCAAGCCGCCCTAAATACAATGATACATGGGATCCATCAACAGTACTGAAATTTATAGAAAGATGGTACCCATTACAAGAATTACCACTTGACAAAGTTACCAAAAAGTTGTTTATTCTCTTAGCTCTTACTAGTGCACAAAGAATACAAACCTTATCTGTAATTAAACTGAATAACATTCAATTTATTGATTCAGGTGTTACCATAAAAATTACTGATTTGTTAAAAACATCTATGCCAGGAAAACAGCAAATAAGTATCATGTTACCCTATTTTCAAATAAAACCGGAGATTTGTCCAGTGCTTACATTACAATATTATATAAATTATACACACAAATTGAGGAAGCCAGAGTTAGATAATACAGAAAAATTATTGATTAGTTTTAAAAAACCTCATAATTGTGTAAGTAGCCAAACAATTAGTCGTTGGATTAAACAAACAATGATGGACAGTGGCATAGATATCAAGAAATTTACTCCTCACTCAACACGTCATGCATCCACCTCAATGGCGAGTAGAGAAGGTGTGACGGTAGATACTATTTTCAAAACAGCTGGTTGGTCTGTAGGATCAAAAGTCTTTGCAAACCACTATAATAGACCTCTGATTAAAGAAAATGATAAATATCATTTTGCCAAGACTGTTTGTAATATAGAGACTGATGTGATTTAATCATAAATTAATATTAATTAAGCCAAAGGATACTGCATACTTAATTGATAATTAGAAGAGAATTATTAAGTTTATAAAATGTTGAAAACTATTTCTGTTACATTAAAAGGTTGATTTTATGTTATTTGGATGTTTTATTGTTTAACAGTGCTAATCATGTTTGTAATTTCCAACTTCATCTCTCTAAACATCTACATAGTAAATCAGGATAATTATCGAGAACTATGCATGAGTATAATTACTAAATTAAACGAACTTACCTAAGTGAAGTTCTATTGTAATTATACGAAGTGCTTAAACTCAAACTCATTACTCAAAGCATTTATTTCAAATAAACCAATTACAGGCACTTTTGAATTGTCAAGGGGTCGGTCAGTCAGAAAGATGAAGCTAGTTGCCCATTCCAAAGCGTAGTAGGTACCTATGGAGAAGAACGGGCAAGAAACTCCATGGACACTCTTATAAATCAAAATATTGTTACAAAAAAGTGGTTACATCATTCATGTTGTAATTATACATGTGAGAACGATGTAGAAACACGTGCACGTTAAAAGCGTCCGTAATAAAAAATTAAAAAGAATTATGGAATTAAAATAAGCCGTGGCAGCTAAGAAATGACCAGTGCCTACTGACGGCGCCCGTTCACGAACATGACGAGTCTTAGTCCTCGATACTATGTTCCCTCCCAAACCCTAAACAAGGCCATAGTTTGTTTTTTGACCCTGGAATTGAAGTCGGAAAATTACTGTCTCTTAATTATAATTCTCTCATTGCAGATTACTCTAAATAGAATGACATAAGCTGGTTATAGTTGCCAGCATAAAAGTTTTTTTTGCAGGATTTTATTCTCTGAATATTCGCGTGTACACGATGGACATTAGTGGAACTACATAGTAAATCAGGATAATTATCGAGGACTAAGCACTTCGTATAATTACAATAGAACTTCACTTAGGTAAGTTCGTTTAATTTAGTAATTATTTTGCCATGGAAGTGGGTTACCGTTTACAAAATAATGTGTAAAATTATCTCGAGTGGTAGTAGCAGCACGCCCTCCTCTAGTGAAATTTTGCTGTGTTGTAGATTGAAAGCCCGTTATTGTCAGAGTATCATCATATGAATATCCATCTCTAGAACGTACAAAATTGTGTAACACACAACATGTTCTCACAATGGATTTTGCTAATTCTGTGTGGACATTTAACGGTCTGTGGAAAATTCTCCATTTATTTGTTAAGATGCCGCATGTGCACTCGATGTAACGGCGAGCTCTCGATAGTCTGTAGTCAAAAAATTTCTTTTCGGCACTGAGGTTGTTTCCTCCGTATGGACGCATAATATTTGTGCTCAACCCGAATGCTTCATCGCCTATAAATACGTAAGGGAAAAGCGTTGGGTTATTTTCTGAAATTTGTAGGGGCTCTGGAATATCTAAAGTATTACTTATGAGTTTCTTATACAATTCCCTTCAAATTGAGTTCCCTTCAAAATGGTTGAGCTGAATGGTGCTGATCCATACGTCATGTTCGTGAACGGGCGCCGTCAGTAGGCACTGGTCATTTCTTAGCTGCCACGGCTTATTTTAATTCCATAATTGTTTTTATCTTTTTATTACGGACGCTTTTAACGTGCACGTCTTTCTACATCGTTCTCACATGTATAATTACAACATGAATGATGTAACCACTCTATTGTAACAATATTTTGATTTAAAAGAGTGTCCATGGAGTTTCTTGCCCGTTCTTCTCCATAGGTACCTACTACGCTTTGGAATGGGCAACTAGCTTCATCTTTCTGACTGACCGACCCCTTGACAATTCAAAAGTGCCTGTAATTGGTTTATTTGAAATAAATGCTTTGAGTTTGAGTTTGAGTTTGATTCAGTTTCTTGGAAAATTGCTGAATCGCTACTTTTCCCATAGGCACCGACGTCTATATAAATGAGATTATAATTAGCGTCACATGCAGCCATCAACACCAATGAAAAAAAGTGTTTATAGTTATAATACATCGAATTAGAATCAGCAGGTTGAATCAGTCTTATGTGCTTTCCATCGATACTACCGATGCAGTGTGGAAAGTTGGCATGTTTTTCGAAACCATCTGTTATTTTCATCCAGTCATTTGCAGTAGCCGGAAGTGATAAACATGTTTGCAACTTATTCCAAATTGTTAAACTTCAACCCAAGGTCTTCAATAAAACTCACAGATAGCACTATACCACAGTATAATATAGTTTTATCAGAATGCAGAATTTCAACACAAAAAACCAAAAATTCTAAGCTACTTATACTTTAATCGGTAACGAAACCATAGCGAGATCTAACTAGACGCCAACGCCATCTAGTTAGAAAACAGATACTAAATTTGCACAATCTTACTTACTCTAACTAAAAGTGATTAAAATAAATACAATATGGTTTGACATTCCGCCCACCAAGGACATGCTCGAATGAGTTGTCCTTTAAATTAAAGCCGCCCACCATGAGGTCAAGGCTATAAACTAACAAAGAAAAATGAAATGAGATGACAAAAAAACCATATCAATCACTGATTGGCAATACACAGAGTTTACAAATTGGTCTTTTTAATACGGAATCATTGCACTTTATGGTCACCACTCGCGTGAGTCCGTCCGAACCAGGATGTTTCTCTAGAATCCTACCTAGTAACCATTTGCCTGGAGGTAGATTATCCTCTTTTACAAGGACAATGTCGCCAATATTCGGCTCTATTTCTTTTTGCGACCATTTATAATGTTAAAAATTCTCTAGACCATCGTCGCCAGAAATCTTGGGTCATTTTTTGCAAAAGTTGCCATCGCCTCAACGTGCCCACAGAGCTATGCTCGTAATTACGTTCCGGCACAAGAACCAGAGGTTCCCCGATTAAAAAATGACCCGGTGTAAGCGGCAGTGGATCATCAGGGGCTTGGGGAATATATGAAATCGGTCTTGAATTGAGGCAAGCCTCAATTTGCACAAGTAACGTGGCCATTTCCTCGTAGGTAAGAGTGGAATCACCAATGATAAATGATAAATGATTTTATTTCTGTAAGTAGGTTTGTTACAAACACTTTTACACGTCAATCATATTTTTAAAACTAGATGAGGTCGGCGTTTCATAACTGACTACTCTGAGAAGAAAGGCCGAAACAAACTCAGAGGTCACAGTCTCTTTTAAAGTCCAGACATAATCTTGGTCAGATCATGTGAAGACCATGTAGATTGGTGTCTGAAACGGTCTTTTGAGGAAAAACCATACAGATTGAGCGGACCTGTCCAGTCAGTGCACGCATTTGTCAGTAATCTTGCCGCTCAACTGAGAACTTAAGGAGCACAACGATTCGACGAACAATACCAAAGAAAGGACATTTGGGTAGGCCGCATAAATTACTCAAGCTGCCAGATCGTGAAACTAACTAAGAAATAAAATAAAAAAAAAGTAATAATCCACATAATCTTCACATTCACAATAATTTAAATAATATAATACTTTACAAAGTAAATACTCATGTCATTGTATGTATAAAATTCATCAATGTCAATGTGTATATAAATATTCGAACATAATCATTGAGGACCATGTAGATTAGTATCTGAAATGGTCTTCTGAGGAAAGAACCACGCAGATTAAGAGGACCTGTCCAGTCAGTGCACGCATTTGTCAGTAACCGTGCAGCTCAACTCAGAACTTTAGGAGCTCAACGATTCGACGAACAATACCAAAGAAAGGACATTTGGGTAGGCCGCATGAACTACTTAAACTGCCAGATCATGATTAAAACTGAAACAATGACCCACATAGTCCTCACATTCACAATAAGTGATCGTTCTGTTATAATAATTATCAATTTATCAGTGTATGTAACAGAAATAAAAGAAAACATTCAGTATGCAGAAAATTGGAACAACTCAATCCCAAGCCTTTTTGTCCTCAATATAATCCTTAACGGTATAAAAGCCTTTCTGGCACAACTTACGTTTAATGAATGATTTGAATTTATTAAGGCTTAGATCTTGAACGTGGCTTGGAAGTTTATTATAAAAGCGTATACATTGACATCTGAACGAGCCACCTATTTTCTTGAGCCTTGTTGTAGGTACAACGAAGCTGTGTTTGTTCCTAGTATTTATATTATGGATATCACTGTATTTTTTAAACAAGTTTATATTTTTATGGGCATATAAAAGATTTTCAAAAATATACTGTGAAGGCACAGTCATTACATTAATCTCCTTAAATTTCTCTCTGAGAGTGTGTCTCGGGCTTAATTTATAAATTGATCGAACAGCTCTTTTCTGCAAAACAAAGATAGTCTGAATGTCGGCGGCATTTCCCCACAACAGAATACCATACGACATTACACTATGAAAATAGCTAAAGTACACTAAACGGGCTGTCTCTATGTCAGTTAAATTACGAATTTTTCTAACAGCGTATGCTGCGGAGCTAAGCTTTTTTGATAATTTATCTATGTGTGGGCCCCACTGAAGCTTAGCATCCAAAGTTAAGCCCAAGAATACTGTGCTATCTTCAGGATTCAATTCTCTGCCCTTTATCAATACATTAGTTAACACCTGTCTAACGTGAGGCAACGTAAACTTAATGCATTTGGTTTTTTTTTCATTAAGTAGTAAATTATTAACATTGAACCAGTGAACTACTTTTGAGATCGCGCTATTTACATCTTCAGTAACCAGCTGCTGACGTTTAAGTTTAAACAAAAGTGAAGTATCGTCCGCAAACAACACTATATCATGATTATCCTTTATGAGGTAAGGCAAGTCATTAATATAAATAAGAAACAAAAAAGGACCAAGAATTGAGCCCTGTGGGACTCCCATTGTTACTATAGATCCGGGAGATCTTTTACCATTAACGTCAACGCTCTGAACCCTATTATTCAAGTATGAAGTAAGAAGATCCAGAGCGGTGTTCCGGATCCCGTAGTGGCGGAGTTTCCTGATTAGCGTTTCATGAAGAACGCAATCGAACGCCTTGGACAAATCACAAAAAATGCCCAAGGCATCGCATTTATCTTCCCATGCATTATAGATATGTCCTAAAAGTTCAACACCGGCATCAGTAGTTGAACGACCCCTTGTAAAACCGAACTGTTTACTATGTAATAATTTATGTTTATTAAAAAATCTTTGCAATTGGGCTAAAATTAATTTCTCAAAAATTTTACTAAAGGTAGGTAGTACTGAAATAGGTCTATAATTTGTGGGGTCTGTAGTACTACCTGATTTAAACAAAGGTATTATTTTACTATTTTTCATGAGGTCAGGAAACTCTCCACAGTCGATACAATTGTTAAAAATAAGAGCTAAAGTAGGTGCTACAATGTCAATAATAGACTTAGCAACTTCTACAGAATTACCCCACAGATCTGCAGTCTTTTTTACGTTTAAAGTGTGAAAGGTTTTAATTATATCTCTACAAGTAATATGTTCAAAATGAAATTCCGAATCGCAAACATTAACATTTTCTTTAAGCAAATACTCAGCAACAGAAGGTGATGAGTTTAGTGATTTAGTAGTTGAAACGGGAATATCTGAAAAGAAATTTTCAAAGGCCGCGGCGACTTGTGAGTCAGATTTTATTATGTTGTCTTTAATGGACAGGCTGTAGTCAGTATTTCGGTTACTAGACCTTCCCGTTTCACTATTAACAATATTCCAAGTCGTTTTAATTACATTACTACTGTTTTTAATCTTCGAACTCAAATAACGGGACTTGGCCATACAACAAACTTTTTTAAATAATTTTGAATAATTTCTAACATATAAATTAAATTCAGCAGTGTTTAAAACGGTCCTTTCATTGTACAGTTCATAAAGCCGTGTTCTACTTTTATGAATACCAATGGTAGCCCAATCACTGAAAGATGCGTTGCTATTAACCGAGATAGTCTTGGGAACAAAGGTGGAATTAAATTGTTTACAGTATATATTAAAAAAATCATCATATAGATGATTAGGATCAAAATTAATAGATAAAACTGGTAATTTATTAATGAGTTTAACTTTAAAAGCTTCCAAGCGACTTGCAGTTTTGGGGTTGACAGTGATATCCTTTTTAGCCACTTTCTTGATTTGGTTTTGGATGGTAATCCTTTGCCCGCAATGATCAGAATCTAGTAAATTTATTATTTCTTTGTGGCTTGGTATAACATCTGTATAAATATTATCTAGGCATGTTGCACTAGTAGGGGTTATTCTAGTGGGCTCCAAAAATAGGTTTACAAGATTGTAGGACTGAAACAGACTTAATATTTTACTACAAGAACCTGAGTTTTCTAATAAATTAACATTAAAATCACCGCAAGTGATAATGGACTTGTTCGAGTTACAAATCTTGTTTAACACTTCATCCATTACCTTTTCAAAGCAGTCATACAATCCTGAAGGGGGTCTGTACACACTTAATACAATAAACTGCTCCAATTCTATACAGGCTATTTCTATTGTCCGCTCAACAGATAGGCTCACAATATCCTTACGTTCTTTAAATTTAAGCTGGTTGCTTACTAAAATTAAGGAGCCACCATGTATAGCATTTACTCTGCTGAACGAACTACCAACCTGGTGATTATTAAAATTGAACAAGAACTGGTGGATTTTAAGCCAATGTTCTGTTATACAAAGAATATCTATACTGTTACAGTTCATAAATAATTCTACTTCTAAATCTTTGTTCATAAATCCTTGAATGTTTTGATGCACCAGGTTGATACTATTTACTGATTTCAAGCTTTTACTTGAATTATTCTTACAATTCTGTACATTATTGCTAGAGGTTGCCTCTATTGTCTTATTTTTTAATTTAAATGATTAGCAATGTCAATGTGTGATACCAAATTATTGGCTGAATTATTTGATATGTTAGTATAGCTTTGCTCAATAGAAGCAATTTGTTTAGCCAAATTCTTGGCTGTAATACAAAAGTAATATGATAGCGACACAGCTATCTGTCTTTTACAATATTTTGACAAATAGTACCTATCCACAAAATATCTATCTTTAGTCAAATATAAATGATTACCAACATAATTGTTAGTGTCAATTAGATGGAATAAATTGTTATTATTTGTCAAATTATGCAATGTCATATTAATTTCATACCTAAACTTGTTTTCTTCCTGTGGAAAACTTTGGTTATATGGGAATGTGAACATAACAATTTTTCTTAACTTCAGGTTGCATAATGAAGTATAATATTGGAGTAATTCTCCTTTGTTCACATTACCTCTATTACCAATAAATATTAATAATGTAGTATCCTGGTTAAAATTGCATTTCATAATTTTATTCATTATGTCCAATAAAGAACAACCAGGCATACAGTGGTTCATAATTGAGTGTCCCGGATATTTATTTGTCAACAAGTGGCCTAAATCCTTCCCAATTTCATCACAAAAAAGTAAAATTTCTTGATTTACACTCTGTTTAGGGAGACAGAATGGCAAACTGGCAGAAGACTGCGGTATGGCGGTATCACATATTGTCAATGAATGTTCCGGTGTGGGTTCAATAGGTGGTGGTTGACAATGATCACATTTATTTGTTTGTGAGCTTACCAGCTCATTCATTGCCAATACATATTCCCTCATTTGGTTTTCAGAGGCTGTATACCCAACCAACAATTTTGCCCTATAACAAATCCTTATACCTCAAAAAAGCTGGTTAAGCGATGTATAAAAGTTTTAGCGGTGACCGAAGGTTGTATAATAGCGTTGGATAAAACCGTTTAGCTCTATAAGTTTATACAGCCAAAACGACCTATTATCAAGTGATGTAAAGGCTTGCATCGCCACTTTATATAGCTGTTATAGGCAGATGTTATAGCAACCTCCAATGTGACCAGTATACAACGATAGAACTCTATACCAGTGTTTACTGCCGCCATAATGTGACTGTTTTACGCTATAAAGGTTCTGAATGCGCTTTAATAGGTCTTTCGTTATAGTAGAGATGAAAACTCTACAATAGGGCGATATTGTGATATTGTGGTTTTGTAGAACGCCGTTACAACACATGGCACTATAGTGAGCACAAAAACTCTGCAACAGAGCTATTTCGTGATACAGACGAGTTTCAAATTACCCTTATGTAGCTTAAATTGTCCTTTAAAGGTTTGCTAATGCCCTTTATAGTTCTAGTGTTAAAATTGTCACAAAGACACTTTTTTAGAACAGGATTGTGTTTTCGTTACTGTTATAGTCCTTCTTTTACACCACAGTGTTATAAAAAGAGTTCTTTCTCTTTTAAAACATAAATACGGTATAAGAAGGTACGTTAATTACTTTTAAACGATAATTTAGTTTTGTAAAGGCATTTCTATCACTCTTTTATACTTAATCGCCATTTTTATTTAGCGTAACTAATGAAACACCTTTGTTTTTTATAAATAAATAAAAATGGATTTTGAAGCCTGGAAAAGATTTAAACGCAGTGGGAGTTATAGACGAGAAGTAAAAAGACAATACAAGGATACAGTTTCTTCGTCCAGTATTCAAATCCCTTCTAGTCAAAGCCAAGTTAGAGACCAAGTTGTACAAAGTGGTTCCGTACCAAATACATTTTTTGCTTATGAAGAACTAGAGAAACATTCGAATGTGGACAGTGATTCTAGGAGTGATTCTTCAACAGATGACAAAAATCGGCAACTGCGAGATGGTTTAAAAAATTGGGCCGTTAATTATAATATATCGCATGATGCGATTAAAAGTTTAATTGTTCTAATAAATGATCGAATACCAAATATATTGCCATCAGATCCAAGGACGCTTTTAAACACAGAAAAATCTGTCACTACTCATCCCGTGGGAAATGGACGGTATTGGCATAACGGCTTGACAAAAACTTTGAAGTGCTATCTACAAATTATTGATAGTAGTTTATCTATAATTTCACTCAATATAAATATAGACGGGCTGCCTGCTTTTAAAAGTTCAAAATTACAGTTATGGCCAATTTTGTGCAACGTTCATGAAATACCAAAGCTGCGACCCATTGTAATTGGAATTTATTCAGGCACTGACAAACCATCGGATTTAGATAGTTACCTAAGATTGTTTGTAGATGAAATGAAACAACTACTTGCAAATGGCCTTTCAATAAATAGCAATGAAAAGGAGAAAAAAATATGCATCAAAATACGGGCTTTTATATGCGACTCTCCAGCTCGTGCTATGATCAAAGGTAAGTAAAATTTTATGTTTTCTTGTTTGCAACAAATTACATTTTATTCTATCACATTGATAAAACCTGGATAAGTAATATATTTCAAAATATCAGAATTTACTATCAAAACTGTTCAAAGAATTTTTGTACTTACTTATTTTATAAGTCGATATAACTTGTTGCGTTTTGGTCTGAATTGACGCTATTTATGGCTGAACAGATGCAATAGGTAGAACACTAAACTCGGAAGATAGATAAAATAAGCACCAACATGAAACTGATATTAATTTTGCAGGTGTGTGCAATTACAACGGGAAACATGGCTGTTTAAAATGTACAGTAGAAGGAGAGTACTCGCACGAATCAAATACCGTCGTATTTCCCAGTTTTGATTGTCCGAAAAGGACCAATGAAGATTTTCGCGCGAAGAAATATGGACAACACCATAAAACTGACTCTCCACTTCTAGAACTACCTATAGATATGGTCGACGATTTTGTAGTGGGAGATGCGCTACATTTATTAGATCTGGGAATAATGAAACGTTTTCTTAATGGATGGAGAGACGGTAAATTTAAAAAATATACTAAATGGAGTAGTCAAGATATTACGATGGTCACCATTTTTTTAACAGCTTGTAAAACGCCCAGGGAAATACACCGATCCGTCAGAGGTCTTGACCATTTAAGCTTTTGGAAGGGTTCAGAATATCGCACATTCCTGTATTATCTTAGCTTCATAATCTTGAAACATGTATTACGTTCAGATGCCTATCAACATTTTTTATGTTTTTTTTGCGCTATCACAATTTGTTCAAATAAAAACTATTTTCATTTTCTGGACTTAGCGGATTCATTGTTGAACTGCTTCCTTGAACATTTTAGGGATATATATGGTGAATGTTATATGACCAGCAACGTACACAATCTATCACATATTGTTGAGGAAGTCAAAAAATTTGGAATATTGCAAAGTTTTAGCGCATATCCGTTTGAAAATCAGTTATATTCTCTAAAAAGAATGATAAGACAAGGTAATAAACCCCTGGAGCAAGCAGCTAAACGTATTAGTGAGAAAATAGACTCAGATTTGCAAAGTTTTAAAACAGATGACTTGAAAGGTCCATTCGTAATGTCAAATAAAGATATGAAATTGCAAGTGCTACGTCTACAAGGCTTCATTTTGTGTCCACGCAAAGAAGACAAATGGTTTTTAGAAACAGAAAACCATATTGTAGAAACTGTATCTATAGATAGTGATGATGATGGAATAGTTATATATGGAAACTGTATCGAACCTGTTGGTGATGTATTTGAAACCCCTATTAAATCTTCATATCTGAACATATATAAATGTAAAATTCGAAACATGAACAAAACAAGAAGATTGTACAGAGTTCATGAAATAAAGTGTAAACTTGTATCAATCTCTTATGGTTCAACAATATATTTTGTGCCATTACTACATACTGTATAGTGTAAATTTAGTTATAATTTACTTAATTCAGTGATATGAAACAAAATCCTTGTAAAAGAATCAGTCTATTCTTTATTTCAACAAAGACAAAAGTATTTACTTATTTCTCACTTTTAATTAGTTTCAATCACAGTCAGCGCACATTAAAATCAAATGATACAAATTAGAACGTACCTAGGTACATGTATTAGCTTATCTTAGATCCTATGTTGAAAGACTTGACGCTATTATTGTTTTTTCATTACAATTCAGCATAATGTACTGTTTCTTCTTTTCAATGTAATATTAAAATCAGAAAAAACCCAGAGGTAGCCTCTACTCCCCTTATAAAATCTTAAAAAAATAACAAAATAATAGTTTTGAGTTCACAATTAAGCAGAAACAACAGCATAAGTTATTATATTATAAAGTACCTATCTCAAAAGTCAAAATAACGATATCTTAAGATTACGATTAGTTTTGGTTTCAAGGTTAAGAGCGTTTATACCTTATGAGTGGCAACGTCGCAATTTAGTGTCATATTTCGTGGTTTTAAATTTTTATCATTTAATCGGAGCTATAGTTTAAAAATCTGTTTAATTAACTTTTTAGAATTACGTGAAAGTGTTTAAAAAGTAAGTAACCGTAATGCTTACAGTTATTTTACAATGAAAATAACGCCCTGCAAGTTTCCAATGTATTATTTGCATATAAATAGAACTGTAAACGCAACGATTTCTTACCTTTTACACAGTTTTCACATAATTCTAAAAAGTTAATTAAACAGATTTTTAAAATATAGCTCCGATTAAATGATAAAAATTTAAAACCACGAAATATGATACTAAATTGCGACGTTGCCACTCATAAGGTATAAACGCTCTTAAGCAGGAACAAATGCTTAAATTATAATATTATAAAATATAAAGTATCTCAAAATTCAAAATAATGATATCATAAAATTAAGATTGCTTTTGGTTTCACTGTTAAGCACGAACAATAGCTAACGAGGAGGGGCGTTCAAAGTATTCTCGGTATCGGGGTTTTCCACAAATAATGTGGGAAATTAAACTACGCCATTCGCTAGTGAAATTATTTAAGGCTTTACATGCAAATTTTCAGCTGGGTAAAATCATTTGTCTTCAAGTGGCACTAGGTAGAAGGCGAAAAGAATGACTGTCAAACCTGCTGGATGATGAAAATCATAGTGGCGGCATTCGTTCTTCTTGTCTTCCACTGAGGACCACTCGAATACAAATGATTTTAACCAGCTGAAATGCATATAAAGCCTCAGATAATGTCACTCTAGCGAATGGGTATAATTTATTATCCCGGACTATTTTGTGGAAAACCCCGATACCTAGAATACTTTGAACGCCCCTCGTAAATTATGATATTATACAGTATCTCAAAATAATAAAAAAAAAGGTTTCTTAAAATTACGATTGGATTTGGTTACACTGTTAAGCAGGAACAAAAGTTTAAATTATAATATGATAAACTATCTCAAAAGTCAAAATAACGATAACTTAAAATTACCTACGATTGTTTTTGGTTTCACAGTTATGTTGCAACAAAAACTTAATTATTATGTTATTAAAAATCAGACTCAGTAGGTATTTTAGCAATCATGAACGAAGAAAAATATCCCTAAGCCGCCGTTCCCTGTGACGAGCTAGGTGGATCTATTGTAGGCTTGGTACCTTGTTCTGGTGTTCCTGGTATAGGGTCAGACGGATTCAACACAGGTTGGGTGGGAGCAATACTCTGACTTGAATTTATGCCCTTTCCCTTCCCTTTTACCCTTATTTTGGTAGCTGAGGCTCTCAACATTTTACTTGCATTACGTCTTTCTGAATTTTTCAAAACATTCTTGAAAAACGCCTCACACTCTAATAGCGTGAATGTTTTATCTGAGTGCTGAATAACCTCGAAGAACAAGTTAATAACTCGATGGTATGCTTTGAAACAGTTTTTTTTTGCTTCAGCATTTTTAGAGCCACCTGCCCATGAGCACTCCGTAAGGAATCGCCGAGTAAACATGACATCTACTAGAGCATAGCAATTATTTAAACCTCTACCTTTCCCTGTCCCGCAAACTAGGGAAAGCTTTTCCTTGAAGCTGTAAAGACAATCTTTCTGTTTTAAAGCATCATCTAAATTTTGAAGATCCAAGATGTTATCAATTGGTTTGAATCCTATATTACTGGTTATTTTATCTTGGTGGGTTTTTCTAAGAAATTCATCGATTTTTGTACTAAGTGTGGATAATTTGTTCAAAATATTTTCCTGCAAATTTTCAATTTTTTCGAGACGATCTTCCACAGAGAATTTTGGTTTAGCTTTTTCTAACAAATTAGGATCAGTAATATAATACACAGTTTCTGACGCTGGTTCTTGCTCTACGATATAAGATGTATTCGGCAAGACAACAGTTGGGTTTTCAGCTGGAGTGACTATTAAGTTTATTTGTTCCAATCCTTGTGCAGGTTTTTCTGCTGGAGCTGCGCAAATGACACTTGCTTCTGATGGTTCTTGCTCAAACTGTTCGAAAATATTTGCTAATGCAGAAGTATTTTCTTTTTCCTACAAAATAAACGAATAACATTTAACTAAAATTTTACGCTAATTTATACTGACTGATGCATCATGGTCGTAAGTTGTAAAAGTCAGCCAGCACACGCTCTAACGGCAAACAAAATTGAAATAGAAGTAGTACCTATTTGCCGCTTTAGCGGTTTGATTCTATACCTATGTATATTACAGAAGAATCAATTAGTACCTAATACTAGGTACCAGCGCAGCGCGCACTCTTGAAGAAAACGCCAACACTCTGGTGTGTGAGACTGGTATGGCATAACTTAGAAGCCAGTCTAAATACTGGGACTTACGCTGCTGTTTATTAGGTAGTAAAAGTAAAATCTTACCGCCATACACTGCCGCGCAACGTCATTCATGTCTGTTATATTAATTTCATGACGTTTTCTTGGCAAGCGTTCTTCTTCAGTGTCACTTTCACGTTGCATGCGCACGAGCTCCGTTTGTGCTTCCTCATAAGACAAGTCGGACCTTTTTAATAGACAAGGGGTGCTGATCCAGTCTTCACCAGGTATGGAATTTTCGTTTTTTTGTAATTTCTTGGACCCTTTTCTTGGCCATAGCAATACATTTGCGGTCTCCCAAGTACTTGGCACACATGAAAGGAAGGTTCTTCCCCTTTCTAACGTTTGGACAATCTTGAAAGGCATCTACAAAAAGACATTCAGATATAAAAGGATCATCTTACTTATAAAAACCGGCCAAGTGCGAGTCGGACTCGCAAAGGAAGGGTTCCGTACCATCATTACAAAATTAATTTTCTTTTATTCCGTTCGGAATCCTTATCGCAAGCCCGACTCACACTTGACCGGTTTTTATTGTGGTTTTACTTTGAAAGTTTGCACGTAATAATCACGCTAAGTTTGATTCTTGTATGTCCTACCATTGCTACGTTATAGCAACGACCAATTTATTCGTTAGGTACTACCTATTCATCAATAGATGTCGCCTACTGTAATGGAAATGAAAAATTGATTCATATTTTTTTTTCAAAATATTAAATTTTTATTATTTGTTCTTATAAGGGCAATAGAAATACATACTGTGTGAAAATTTCAACTGTCTACTATTTACGGTTCATGAAATATAGCCAAAAAATCATGTCTCTTGTATGGGGGCCCCTTTATTTTTCAATATTATTTTATTTTTAGTATTTGTTGTTCTAGCGGCAATAGAAATACATATTTTGTGAAAATTTCAACTGTCTAGCTATTACGGTTCATGAGATACAGCCCGGTGACAGACAGACAGACAGACAGATAGACACACAAACTGACAGACAGCGGAGCGATAGTAATAGGGTCCCGTTGGCACCCTTTGGGTACGGAACCCTAAAAACAGCCTGAATGCACTAAAACTAGCATAAAGTGTCTAATTTGTTAAGTAGGTAACATAAATAATAATTAAAGTACCTTTTCACTAAAATTCGAATGAAACCAAGTCTCAATACAGCTTTTATGATATCACTTATTTTGAAATGAGCAGGTCTATCCTGAGCGAGAAACAACGCGAACTGACGTGACGTGTACGGTAGGTATTTCGTGCGAAGGAAGCAAAGGGGAAGCGGCGCGGGGTGCGGGGTGGAGTCACTTGAGTGAGTGAGAGAAATGTGACTGCGGCTAGAATGGGAATTCCCCGAATCAAAATTATAAAATTTGGCTGTTTTCTTTATTTATTTTTTTAGTACCTACCAAAATTTTGCTAATAGCTAGAATAATCACAGTAATAACATTCATCGGAGATGTAGTGGTCATAAACAGACATAATACCGCAGCCCCGACACCAGAAAAATGTGAAGTTTAATAAAGACACCAAATAATTTTTGGATATGGTAAAGTGCCTTGGTAAAGATGAACAGGTATATAAACCACAGTTAATACAGTTTGTAGTTAACAGAAAATGTGTAATATCCCACGGCCATTCCGCTTCTGCAAGTAGCTTGAAATCGTCACGAGTAAGAAATTTATCAATATCTATAATGACAACCATTTTGCTTAGCAATGCACTGAAAAAGAAAAAAAAACACAAAATTGACAAAGTAAGTATCCCAGTAATCTATAACGGAAAATACCTAATGCCTTAAGAAAACTGATCTTATCAAAGGCTTATTTAACAAAGGCTTATTTTTTAAATTGAATAAAAAACATATCGCATTTATGTATGGCACTAGAACAAGCACAAACGGATCCCTAATTTCATGTAATGGTGGCTGTGGTCTATAATGACGAGTGCTGTAGTGGACTTCAAGACGCCAAAAGTATATTTATGACGTTAAATTCGTAATTGTTTTAATTAAATCTCAATAATTCGAAGAGGGCATTAAAATATTCTCGTAATATCACCTATACTTTCTCAGTAAAATAACCTTCCCACACATCATTACACACGTAAGAGTCGAATAATTTAATTACAAAATAAATTCTAACTTACCAGGATATCCTCGTAATCTTCTTTTATTATTTATTTTCTAAAAAACACTCCAGCAGTGTGAACTAACGCGTGAACGAATGAAAAACGAGTGAATGATAAATTAGTGGTGTAGTAATGGAATCATAAACTCTTTTACAGTACAAAAAGGTACTTTAGAAGCGTTGTAGTGGCTTGTATATCACCAAATGGAGATTGCGTTACTGTTACATCAACCGTATAAGCCAAAATTATGATGTTTGATGCCGCTATAGTTCCACTTTAGAGCCGAATGGAGATATAATTGCGCCACTTTCTTTGTAGGTGCACCTTCTTAGGCCCTTTATTTCACCACCCATTGGTTTTAAGGAAACGTTCTATGGTCTTTTATAGAACCACCTTTTGCTGGTTGGGTATTTGATGGTCATAGAAGTAAGTTTCTCCTGTAGCTGGTCAAGCTCATACTGCAAGTCTTCTGTGTCAATTTGGTATTTCCTAGTACTCTTTTCTAGGTTAAATGAATACATATCTAATTGTTTCAGTAGATGTAACCTCTCTCTATTTAGTTTTACATTTTTGATGAAGAACTTTTGTTTTTTGACCATTTTCTTAGTTTTAGCTATGTATTTATTAATTTTTATGTATTTTTTAAGTTTATTTTTACTTGTAACTACCCTCACTGATTTACTTAATTTTGAATCATCACCTGTTAAATCTATTGTGTAAGAGGGGTTTATTGCAGAAACCATTGATGGGACAATAGGCACCAATTCATTGAATAGACTTTGATTCAACGAGGCAGTGATGTTTAGATTTGTGGTCTCTAGTTGTTCAATCTGACTTTGAGCCTCATGCAGCTGCTGTTGTAGAAAATATTTGTGGCTAAGAGTTTGTTCATACTCATTGCTACACTGGCTGAACCCGTCCACAACAACTTGGAGCTTGTCCCGGGCTGCTATGGCATCAGTGTGTTGAATATGTAACTGAGCCATTTCTGTTTTCAACTTGCTATTCTTTTCAAGGATACCAAGGAACTCTATTTCATTTTCATCTCTTTCCCTAATCAGTTGGGCACAGTGCTCCTTAGACGCCTTTAATTCGCTCAAAGCCTGCGTGAGTTTGGACTCTTCAAGGCGAGCCCGCGCGCTACGAGTCATAATCATGATTAGGTAAAGAGAAAAAGAAGATATTGGAAAAAAAGACTAGTGGATTGAGTAAGAGATGATTAGTTAAACAGAAAATGAAATTTAGATCGTATAGAAAGAAGTTCTGTCACCAACTAATCAAGGTTATGTTTACGTTTTTAAGGTCATTGGCCTATACTTGTAGCCGTACTAAAAGTGATCTAATTAATTGTAGGCAAAATATTAGAACTTAAACAATCTACTACAAAGTAAAATATATAGTATTGTACCTGCTAAGAGATGAAAATGCAATATTCGCTTGAGCCGGTAACTGTCAACGGATCACAATGAAATTTTTACACATAATTTGCACATAATGCGTAAATTTAACACATAAAACACTTAACTACGCTATAAACTAGTTAATAAATTGGAAATAGGGCTATAATGACGCGCTTCATGTGAAATTTTGTTGACTTGATTCCGGCTTCCCAAAGTCCACCAAAATTTGGGGCATGAGGAGGGATAAAATGCCACTTGACACCTTTACAACTGAGCCAACTCCTAATTTCGTTAGCGATCGCTGACTGTTCAGCAGCGACTAATATCTGCAGTTCCTTAGCTGCGCCTACAAAGTTTTTTCCATTGTCGCTCCAAATGTCACTGCAATGGCCTCTTCTAGCGACAAATCTCTTGTAACCGGCTATAAAACCTTCAGAGGTAAGGTCACTAATGGCCTCAATGTGCACTGCTCGAGTGACCATGCACACAAATAGGCAGATGTACCCCTTGTAAGCCTTATTGCCACGACCTTTAGATACCCTAATATTAATCGGACCGGCAAAATCAACACCTGTATGCAAAAACGGCCTGGCTGGAGACACTCTACAGGTCGGCAGCTGACCCATGAGTTGATTTTTAAACGTTGCTGAATGCCGAACACATACCACACACTTACGTACGTAAGCCTTTACTATATTTTTTGCAGATAGTATCCAATATTGTGTGCGCAAATAGTTCAACATTAATGTTGAGCCTCCGTGAATAGTGGTTTTGTGAGCTTCACTTACGAGCAGAGTAGTGAAGTGATGGCGCTGTGGAATTATAATAGGATGCCTCATGCTTACTGACAGTTGAGACTTTTCAATTCTTCCTCCTACTCTTAAAATTCCTTGCTCATCCAATATAGGACATAAAGGTCGTAATTGGCTCTTCTTACTTACACTTCCTGTCTTCTTAATGTTTTCTATGTCTTCCTTAAATTCTTGTTCTTGGCATTTTTTTATACAGATTTCCAGAGCAGCTTTCAATTCCTCACTTGTCAGGTAAGTTTCTTTATGTTGCTTAAATCTTAAGAATCGTCTACAATATGCAACTACTCTGATCAATTTTTGAGATGATGAATATTTTGTCCACAGCCCATCCTCTACATTTGTTGCCACATGTACTTTAACACCTTTGGATGATCTTTCTTCGAGTTTAGTTGACATCGAGTCTGGTTTGGCGTAGTCAATTGGTTCTTTCTTTAACCACAACGGACCGTGCTTCCACAGAGATGACTGTGAGAGTGCTGAAGGTGTCATACCTCTTGACGCGATATCTGCAGGATTGTGAGTAGATCTCACATGTCCCCATTGGTGATTATCCAAACAACTCAGAATTTCAGACACCCTATTACCAACAAATGTTGTCCAGCGGCTGGGATGACTACTGAGCCAAGCCAGAACAACAGTTGAGTCTGTCCAACAGTGTATACGGTCTTTAGGTATTGCTAGTATCTCAGCTACCTCCACAATCAATTTGGCCAACAGAACAGCACCCATCAATTCGAGACGAGGAATTGACAGTTGCTTTATCGGAGCAACCTTGGTTTTTGCCGATATTAAATTAATTTTAATATTCCCGTCAGCGTCAATTATCCTTAAATACGTAACAGCTGCATACGCTACATTAGACGCGTCACAAAAACCATGTAGTTCTACAACAGCATCGTTTTCTCTGGATTCAACCCATCTTGGTACATGAAACTCAGGTAAATTTAGTAGTTCCTTTTGATATGTTAACCATTCTTTTAATAAGTCTTCGGGTAATCGATTATCCCAATCGATCCCGGCAAGCCATATCTTTTGAATCATTATTTTCGCCGGTATAACACACGGCGCTGCCCACCCTAAGGGGTCGAACAGTCGTGATATATCTGATATTACTTTTCGTTTTGTTACAGATGCAGGTTGCGGAAATATTATTGAATATCTGAAACTGTCAGATTCTCTATCCCATGAAAGTCCTAGTATTTTCACCTCCTCGTTCAATTTTATCTCTACTAATCCTTTTTGATTTGTACCTTCTCCCGATATTTCCTCTGCTAACTCCTTGTTGTTTGTCATCCACTTCTGTAACGGAAACCCACCCTTTTCCAGTAGTTTTTCCATTTCCCTGTGAATCCTTTTTCCATCCTCTACAGTTTGACATCCTGACATATAATCATCTACATAAAATTCGCTTTTTAATGTTTCAGATACCAGCGGAAACTCAGCTCCCTCATCGTGTGCCAGCTGCTGCAACGACTTCACAGCCAGGTAAGGTGCGGATGCAGTGCCAAAGGTAACTCTCAGCAACTCATACTCTTTTATTTCAGACGCAGGTTCACTCCGCCAAAGTAGTCGCTGGAAGTGTGTGTCTTCAGGAGCGACCTTGATTTGCCGATACATTTTAACTATATCTGCACATAATACAATTGGATACGTACGCCATCTCATGATGATGTGACGTAATTCCGGTTGTATGGTAGGACCTACCATCAACATATCATTTAGGGATCCACCATTAGAACCTTTAGAAGAAGCGTCGAACACAACTCTGACCTTAGTAGAGGTCTCATCTTCGCGAACCACTGCGTGGTGAGGCAGATAGACTGCTTCTGACTGCTTAGTATCAGCTTCGCGAGACACCATTTTCATGTGTCCAAGGTCAAGGTATTCTTGAATTACTTCGGTGTATTTTCTTTTGATCTCATGATTTCTCTTGAAACGCTGTTCAAGATGATGAAATCGTTTCAGTGCGATCTCTTTGGTGTGTCCGATTTTACTTCGTGGATCTGATTCGCGGAATGGAAGCTTGACTACATATCGCCCGGTAGCGTCTCGTCGAGTAGTACGAGTGAATAATTCTTCGCACAGCTGTTCTTCTTGGGTAAGTATCTTTTTCTTATTAGTAACATCAGATTCGATCTCCCAAAACTGTTTGAGCATATCATTGTCACTGAGGTGTGAATGCATACTAACTATAACCTTGTGACAATTTGCTGAATTGAGATCGCAATCTGTGGGTGTTAGTCCTGACAAAATCCACCCCAGGGTTGTGTTTTGAGCAATTATGGGCCCTGGAGAGTGTTTGACTAAACCCTCTTTAAGAACTTGGCTGTAAACTTCTGCTCCAAACAAGACGTCGATTTTGTTTGGAGTATGGTACTCTGGATCCGCCAGAGTTATATCTTCTAGTTGAGGCCAAGTTGGTATACATAGTCTAGTTGAAGGAATCAACGTTGTAATTTTACTTAACACATATGCTCGAACTTGAATAATTGCATTTGGATCGTGACGTGAATGAATGGTTACGCAAACCATGAATCTAGAGGCAAAAGCGCCTTCGTCACCTCCTATGCCTGAGACAATACTGTTATTTGGTATTTTCTTCAGTCCGAGCAATTGGACTGCTGACTCGGTTATGAAAGAGGCCTGGGATCCTTGATCCAATAACGCCCTCAGCAATTGTTTACGACCATTCTGAGTCTGTGCTTCGACGAGAGCGGTCGCTAATAAAACTCGATTTGGCACAACCTTTGTAGAAAAGTGTGTTGCTATGGTGGAAGACTCTGATTCTTCTGCCGTACCGGAAGCAGTTTGCAGTGTGGACACTGCTGATTTGACAGCTACTGCCTCTACCGGATGGCTATTGGGTGACGATGATCTTGAAGAAGCCTTGGGGTGTAATAGTGAGTGGTGTCTACGCTTGCAAATGTGACATGATGTTTTAGCGCGACAATACTTAATAGAATGATTCGCGCCTAAACAATTGTAACATAAATTGTGAGTTCGGACAAACTCACTTCGAGTTTGGTAACCTTCTTTACTAAACTGTTTACAATGACTTATATAATGATCTTGTTTACAGAATGGACATATGATTTGTACAGAGTTGTTACTATTTGATTTGACAACGTGAAAAACCTTTGGTTTACTATCTGTGGACTTCTGCTTTGACTTGGATGTGTCTAAGTACTCCAAAGAGCGAAACCTTGACTCTAAAAACGTTTTAAATTCTTCAAAAGTTGGTAATTGTTCATCTGCACTAATTTTCAATTCCCACAACTTTCGCGATTCACTATCTAGCTTAGCGCTTATTATATAGATAACTATAGCGTCCCATGTTTTGACATCAATTCCGAGAGTACTTAAGCCATGCAAACAGTCCACAGTGGTATCCAATAATTCTTTAACTGCAGTTGATGACTCTGTTACATTTGATTGATTTATCAATCGTTTCAACATAGAATTAGACAAATAGCGTTTATTATTATAGCGTTTATTTAACATTTGCCAACATTCCTGATAATTTGCGGCTGTCACAGGGGTGTGACGCAACAATTGTTCTGGTTCACCTGATAAATGACCTTTCAGGTAATGCAGTTTTTGTACATCGTCAATTGAATCATTTTTGTGGATAAGTGATAAAAACAAATCACGGAAAGAAGTCCACTCCGTATACTTGCCAGAGAAAATAGGAATAACAACCTTAGGTAATTTCACATTCGTATACGTATTTGACGATGACTCTTTATTTACACTTGCTTTTGTAGGTGTTAGTTGTTTAATAGACTCTTTCAACTCGGATTTATAAGTTATGTAAATATCCTCAGTATTTTCATATGTCTCTGACGTAAAGTAATTATGTTTCAAGTCTAGTTTTTCTACTATGTTCCTGTGCGTTTTTATGAAATTAGCCCACAGTTGTTCTAATGCTTCCAACCTGGTTTCTAAATAAGACAATGTTATCCGTTCTTTAGGAGATTTTTTATAATTTATTCTACCTTTTTCAATATTTCTCTTGTTATCTAGTTGCAAGTTAATTAATGAATCCATGACTAAAAACGGTTAAATTACATTCACAAAAATATAAACAAGTTGCACAAGAACAGAAATTTTACAAGTATAAAACTGATTAAATTATTCTAAGTCTATGACGAAAACAGAAAATTTTACAAGTGTTTTTATCTTTAAACTTTTTAGAAAATCGGGCATAGGTTCCCCGTCGGTTCACTTTATTCTTAAATAATCTAAGTCTAAACTACATAAATTATTCTAAGTCTTGATTATTACGTTAAATTTAAAGTTCCAAATCTTGATAACTTCACAAATAAAATTGTACTCACGGTTTTATTTTCTAAGTCCACAAACAACCAAAATACAGAAACATCCTCATCTATATTTCTCCAGGTGTTTAGTCCGAGTCGACTCCAACAATCAGACGGTTATCTCAGTGCTCAACGCGTCTCAGAACGAAATAATATTTAGAGATATCGAGGTAACCCTAGAACCTATCTTACAGATAATGGAGCCTAACCAAAATACTATTTCGCTTAACACAACAAATACGGCTACCTCTTATTCCAATTCAACATACCCGTACACCTCCAATCGAGATTCCATGGTTCAAGATGCGATTAGATGCGAACACCTAAATTCAGAAGAAAGGAATCGCTTACTCAACATATGCTCTAAGTTCCAAGACGTGTTTTACTTAGAGGGGGATCAACTTTCACATACTGATACCCTACAACACGAAATCCGCGTTAGTTCCGAAACGCCGATTGCAGTCAAAAGTTATAGGTTTCCTGAATGTCACAAGGAGGAAGTAAACAAACAAATCAAAGATATGCTTGACCAAAAAATTATTCGTCCTTCAATGTCTCCGTGGTCTGCACCAATTTGGGTTGTCCCAAAAAAACAAGACGCCTCCGGTAAGCCTAAATGGCGTATCGTTATCGACTACCGCAAGCTAAACGAGATCACAATTGGTGATGCCTACCCTATTCCAAATATCTCCGACATCCTAGATCAGTTAGGCCATAGCAGTTATTTTACAACGCTGGACCTCGTATCCTCATTCCATCAAGTTAAAGTCAAAGACACAGAAAAAACTGCGTTCAGTGTCCCGTCTGGTCACTACGAATTCACTAGAATGCCTTTCGGACTCCGTAATGCACCGTCCACATTCCAACGTCTCATGAACGTTGTCCTAAACGGCCTTCAAGGTACTCACTGCTTCACTTATATGGACGATATCGTACTATTCGGACATGACCTCGAGTCACATTGCCAAAATTTAGAGTCAGTCTTTACAAAATTACGCGAACATAATTTAAAATTGCAACCCGCCAAGTGCGAATTCCTACGTAGAGAAGTACAGTACTTAGGACACATAATATCCGATAAAGGCGTAAAACCAGACCCCAAAAAGGTAACTTGTGTTAAAAATTTCCCGATTCCCAAATCTCCTCGCGATATTAAATCATTCCTCGGTCTAGTAGGTTATTACCGCCGGTTTATAGAACACTTTTCCCATATCACAAAACCTCTCACAAGTCTACTAAAAAAGAACGTTAATTTCGTATGGTCCCCTGAACAACAAAAATCCTTCGATGAGTTAAAGCATAAAATAACCTCTGCTCCTATTCTTCAGTATCCCGATTTTTCCAAGCCCTTCGTACTTACCACTGATGCTTCTAATTTCGCTGTTTCGGCAATTCTATCTCCAGGAAAAATTGGACAAGATTTACCAGTCGCGTACGCATCCAGAACCCTTAACAAAGCGGAAGGAAATTATTCAACTACCGAAAAAGAATGTCTAGCTATAATTTTCGGTACTAAGGTCTTTAGACCCTATTTATATGGTAACAAGTTCATTGTAGTTACCGACCACAAACCACTACAATGGTTGTTCAACTGCAAAGATCCCAGTTCAAAACTGGTTCGCTGGGGCCTAAAGCTCGAAGAGTTTGATTATGAAATAGTTCACAAAAAAGGTAAGATGAACTGTAACGCTGATTCGCTGTCTCGAAATCCAATCCTTGCCGTCGACTCCGATGCTCCTTCAACCTCTGAAACATATGAAAAATATTTACAAATTAGTCAACAACATGATAACCCCTACGATACCGTAATAGAAGATCACAACGATTCACTACTTAAAACTAAATGCAAAATGATTACTTACCCCTCTGCCATTGACTTAGATGACTCGATCCCTTACTGCTCTGAAATTTTACAAATATCTAAGTTTCATGAAGACTTACCTGACATACGAACTTTAGAACGAGAACTGTATACCTTCCAAAGCACGTCCAACGAAAAACATATATTTACACATTTGTTTCTACGTGTACATCATTATGATGAAATGAGCTATAAAGATATATTTAATATGCTAAGAGATTACCGTGATATGATTACAATGTGGTATTCGGAGGAAAAAGAATTTGCTGTCTCTGATTTTCAAGATCCGTTCACGAAAATATCTTTCACTAAAATATACAATATCATATGTTTTCTATTTCATACAACAGGAGTTAAAGGTCACATCTATCACAACAATATTCTATTTCCTACTCCTGCTGAGATTCCTCGCATATTAAAAGATAATCATGACTCACCGTCAGCGGGACATCCGGGCATTTCTCGTATGTATGATAGGTTAAAAGCTCTATATTGGTGGAAAAACATGCGCCAAGACATAGAAAGCTATGTCATGAGCTGTAAGTCCTGCCAAATAAATAAACCGCTGCGTCAAACCAATCGCGCTCCTATGATAATAACATCTACGGGTACAAAGCCTATGGAAAAAGTATTCTTAGACGTTGTGGGGCCACTACCTGAAACTCACGACTATGGTTACAAGTTTATTCTTACATTGCACGACGATCTAACCAAGTATTCACAAGCATACGCAATGAAAACGTGTTCAGCTGAGGAAACTGCACAAAAATTCGTGCTTTTTATCTCTCACCTAGGTATCCCTAGAATGATCATTACTGATCAAGGGACCAACTTCACATCAGATGTCCTAAAACAACTAGAGAGATTATTTAGTATCAAACATATTTACGCTTCTCCTTATCATCCTCAAACTTGTGGCGCCCTTGAAAGGAGCCACGCGACACTAAAAGAATACTTACGTTCATATATCGAAGATAACCAACATACCTGGAGCTTATACCTAAAAACTGCTATGATAGCTTATAATACTAATGTGCACTCAACTACGGGTTTCCAACCAATGGAACTACTATTCGGGTTCAAACCTTATATGCCCCAAAGTGCAGACACTTTAGACTTAAGTACCTATACAGATTACATACGTGCTCTAAATCATAGGTTATATTATAGTCGTCAAAAGGCCTTACAAAACATTCAATCTTCAAAAGAAAGGTCCAAGCAACGTTTTGATGCGCATGCCAAACCCGTGACGTATAAAGTAGGTGATATGGTTTATTTACGATGTCACCATAAACAAAATAAGGCAATGTCTCCTATATTGAACGGGCCTTATAGGATCATAAAAATTAACGGTAACCATACAGTTACCCTTTTAATTAACAGAAAACATATTCGTCACCACTACGACGAAATTAAAATCGCAGTAGATGACTAGCCTAATCTTTTCTATTTCAGGGTAATACTTCGGCCGTCTGCGAGCCACAAATTCGTTACATCAATCATAGGTAGTCCGGGCCTATATTTCGACCAGTACCTTGACGTTAAGTTCACTAACGACCACTGGAATGTCGTTACCTACTACGGCTCGTCGGCGGCGTACGGGTCGTTTTATATGGCTTATGTCTATAAGCCATATAAAACCGCACCTAGACCAAGTCGAAGCTCTAATCAAAGAAGTTTCTAATTTCTGTGCCTCTAGCCCTTCTAACAAAATCCAACTAGAATGCACTAATTTACTATCACCGTTGCAAAATCAACATCTTAACAATGTTCGTAAATTCTCGTCAATTTCTTATCTCGTTCAAGATCACAAACCTAACCGTTTTAAACGCGGACTTATCGATGCTGGTGGCTCTCTTAAAATCCATCTTCGGAACCTTAGACTCCGAAGATGCATTGAAGTTCTCAGACGCTATCACGCAAGTACAGTCAGACGAAAAACAACTAGCTCACTTAATGAGAGATAACATTCACGTTATAAAATCTACTATTTCAATAACACAATGTCAAAGGTAAACAAAGCTCAAAGCCAATTAAATAATAATTTGGACACTATTCGAAACGCCTTCATGAAGTTATCTAATACGACCGATAAGCTTGAAATAAAAAACCACCTGATAATGTTACTAAACTCTTTAGAAAGCATTACTATAGCCTTGTCCTTTGACATTGATGACGTCAACAATGCCATTCTATTTAGCAAGCTCAACGTTCTTCATCCAACTGTACTTAGTCCCTATCAACTATTCCAGGAACTTGACCTACATAAAGATAAGCTACCAAAACACTGTCAGCTTCCTACGAGTTTATCTTTAGAAAATATACATACAATTATTGATATATCTGATTTAGTCTGTTATTATCATCTTAACAAGATTATTATTATCACCAAAATTCCGCTCGTCCTTCCACAGACATACAATCTCTATCACACCGTTCCACTTCCAGTCCCTTATGACGTCACTAAACCTGACACTTACATACTCATAGCTCCTGACAAACCTTATGTGGCTATAACAATGGATCACATGTTCTATTCACTATTAGAGTCAGTGGATAAGTGTCAAGTGATACATAACGAGTGTTATGTGTGTTCTCTAGGAAATGTGTACTCTACGATTGCGAATCCAACTTGTGAAACAAAAATCTTAACCGAGGCTATAAGCTCGTTGCCAAATTCTTGTAGCACGAAGCTGCTGCATGGTTCAATCTATGTATTCTATTTAAGTTAAATAATAATAAATGGTTATTTGTACAGTCTGAGCCTGGAAAAGCTCATATTACATGTGAAAACGATCCCAGTAATTATGATGAGATCTTTTTCGGTACAGGCATGTTAGCCTTACCAAAATATTGTGTAGCTTTCTTTAAAACTTTAAAGTTTACGCCTAGTGATTATGTTATGACTAATGTTACTAATCTTATATCTAATTTTAATATTGTCAAAGACGATTGCTGTGACAACCAGAGGTTAAATAAGACAATACTGCATCTTCCTTTCGTCAAATTGTCTAATGTTAATGATTTTAACTCTTTGTTGCAAGCAAGTGTGCATTTAAATGAATTTGAGAAAGAATTAGATAAAATTGAACAGCCATCTCACTTGCAAAGGTATAGTACTCATTACATGTCGTTAACATATGTTGTGTCTATCGTTGTGCTTACCTATTTCTTGTATAAGTCTAGGAAGTTATTATGTACTACTAAACCTCAATTTTGTATTCAAATGTTTAACTAATGTAACACGAAAAAGAAGCAGACAGTTCAGTCTGTTCAGTCAGTAAATAACTGTTTTACCGAATCCTCTGACGAAGATGTCCAAGGATCCTGTAAATCCTTGCCTACTCCTCTAAGGCGTAATGTTATACCTTAGATTTATAATGTGCTAATGTATTCGTTATTATAAGCAAATAATTAAATGTATTGTTTAAATAACTAGATTTATATTCACACTGTTTCTTATACTAATTTCAATTTTTAATCCTATCAATAGTTACACTTACTATTTTATAGATAACTATGTTAATTAAATTTCTAGTTTATGACCAAAGCGAAGTTCAAGATTCATCTTAGATTTCTCATTAGATACTTAAAAATGTAATGATCCATCTTATCGGGGGGGTTGTTATGAATTGTGTGACAGCCCTCAACATATAAAATATAAACGCTGACGCTGCAGGGGCGTCATAATACGTTTCCATGTAATTGTTGTTTTGATGAGTAAAAAGACACCCTTTCGGCAGTCATACTTCGAACTTCGCGGCGGACACATTCCAATTGTAAAGTAATTAATGAATTCCCAATAAACGTTTTATTCTAGCGTTAAAATAGTTTTTTTTTAAAAGTGTCTCTGGACCTGCCCGGTAACAGAGCCCCGCTATGCGGGGCTCCTATTTCTGAGTGGTTTAAAAAAAATAACCACGATGGCTAAAGCGGAAGCTTCGCTGCGCTGCGCTCCCGCCTTTAGCCATCTAACCTAACCCAATGAAGTCGGATTGTGCCAACTCGGAGTAATACATTGCTATTAATTATTACCTAAGAATTATGTTCTCTTCTTATACATTTCCTATAAAATATAATTACGTTGATTGTATTTTCTTTTTCCAAATTTAGATTCATCGATCTTATACTTATTCGTATTTAAGAAATTTTGGAAATTGTTTAAAAATATTTAGACAACTCCGGCAGCCAAAATTACTTTGGGGGGATTAAGACTAACTCCCTTAAGCACCCTACACCACCAATATCCTCAAATTCAGGCGACTCGTTTTAAAATCCAACCCCCCTCATTCATTTCATTCACTCACCCCTCTCATTTACTTTCAAGTTTTTTTTTTTAGTTTTGCTCCTCTGCCATACTTTTGATGATGTTATGTAATGTTATTTATTTTAAATCATGTACCTACTGAAATATTAATTTCATTCAACGAAGACCCTACAGGAGCACACATGATTTCCCAGAAAAATTCAAAAGCGACAGGGAGTTTGTATCTTTTACAAGCAGTAGGTCGCTATCTCATTCGTCTTTTTACCCGATTACGGTTCTACGGCGAAGCCAAAAGAAATGATATTTTTTCGTATTTCATATTGCCGGAGTCACACGTAATCTGTACAATTTAAGCCTTAATTCCATGACTTGGCGATGGCGTGTGACGCCGGCTATACGAAATACGAAAAAAATTACATAGATTTCTTCTATTTAGTTGGCTTTTTTGTCGTTGGCAGTAGTTGAGTTTAGTTTTTTTACTTTCATGTTTTTATTATAATGTAAGGACGGCTCCGTATTTTGTATTGTTTATTATCATCTTATCAGCCCAAAGAAATCCACTACTGGACGTAGGCCGCTCCTGAAGACGCCTGTTATTCGTCCCTCTGCACGATTGGACGCCTACTCCTAATTCTTTCTATTTCCAACATATTAAAACCGCAAACACAGGAAATACTGCAGTACTTGACATTCTCGGAACCTCATTAGCAAATAGGGCTGCCACCATCGACCAAGGCATCATTAGTGAACCACTAACATAAGATCGGATACAAACGGACCGACCAGTCGAAAGCAGAAACTGTATTAATTTGTTTATATGCATTATTTCCATTAATTCCCTTTGTGTTCTCTAGGAAATGTGTACTCTACGATTGCGAATCCAACTTGTGAAACAAAAATCTTAACCGAGGCTATAAGCTCGTTACCAAATTCTTGTAGCACGAAGCTGCTGCATGGTTCAATCGATGTATTCTTTAAGTTAAATAATAATAAATGGTTATTTGTACAGTCTGAGCCTGGAAAAGCTCATATTACATGTGAAAACGATCCCAGTAATTATGATGAGATCTTTTTCGGTACAGGCATGTTAGCCTTACCAAAATATTGTGTAGCTTTCTTTAAAACTTTAAAGTTTACGCCTAGTAATTATGTTATGACTAATGTTACTAATCTTATATCTAATTTTAATATTGTCAAAGACGATTGCTGTGACAACCAGAGGTTAAATAAGACTATACTGCATCTTCCTTTCGTCAAATTGTCTAATGTTAATGATTTTAACTCTTTGTTGCAAGCAAGTGTGCATTTAAATGAATTTGAGAAAGAATTAGATAAAATTGAACAGCCATCTCACTTGCAAAGGTATAGTACTCATTACATGTCGTTAACATATGTTGTGTCTATCGTTGTGCTTACCTATTTCTTGTTTAAGTCTAGGAAGTTATTATGTACTACTAAACCTCAATTTTGTATTCAAGTGTTCAACCAATGTAACACGAAAAAGAAGCAAACAGTTCAGTCTGTTCAGTCAGTAAATAACTGTTTTACCGAATCCTCTGACGAAGATGTCCAAGGATCCTGTAAATCCTTGCCTACTCCTCTAAGGCGTAATGTTATACCTTAGATTTATAATGTGCTAATGTATTCGTTATTATAAGCAAATAATTAAATGTATTGTTTAAATAACTAGATTTATATTCACACTGTTTCCTATACTAATTTCAATTTTTAATCCTATCAATAGTTATCACTTACTATTTTATAGATAACTATGTTAATTAAGTTTCTAGTTTATGACCAAAGCGAAGTTCAAGATTCATCTTAGATTTCAAATTAGATACTTACAAATGTAATGATCGAAATGAAAAAATGTGATGAAATGTGTGATTGAAATGTGATGATGTTGTATCGGGGGGGTTGTTATGAATTGTGTGACAGCCCTCAACATATAAAATATAAACGCTGACGCTGCAGGGGCGTCATAATACGTTTCCATGTAATTGTTGTTTTGATGAGTAAAAAGACACCCTTTCGGTAGTCATACTTCGAACTTCGCGGCGGACACATTCCAATTTTAAAGTAATTAATGAATTCCCAATAAACGTTGTAATCTAGCGTTAAAATAGTTTTTTTAAAAAAGTGTCTCTGGACCTGCCCGGTAACAGTGCGTAGCAGCACGGTTCGGGGAGATAGTAGTAGTGGGAGTGTACTTCTCTCCGAGCCGAACTCTCGCCGAGTTCCAGAATTCTTTGACAGAGTTAAGTGTCGTCGTCGTCGGGTACCATCGCTTCCCCGTGCTAGTGCTCGGGGACTTCAACGCCAAAAATCCGGCTTGGGGTTCCCGTTTCACTGATGTGCGGGGCAGGATGGTGGAGGACTGGGCTCTGGAAACAGGCGTAGTCGTCCTAAATCGGGGTTCTGTTCCCACGTGTGTGCGGATGCGGGGTGAGTCTGTGGTGGACATCTCGTTTGCCAGCCCCGCTCTGTCACAGCGTGTCATTGACTGGCGCGTCATGGAGGAGCTGGAGACCTACTCCGACCACCGGTATATCCGGTTCGACGTCTCCGCCCATACCTCTAGCGCGCCGGTCCAACAGGCCCCGAGTGGTCCGCGGTGGGCGCTGAAGCAGATGGACCGGGAGCTCCTCCTGGAAGCCTCGATCGTGCAGGCCTGGGTGTCATCACCGGACAGGCCTGCCGATATTGACGATGAGGCGGAGTGGTTCCGGGAGGCCATGTCCGAGATTTGCGACGTGGCAATGCCCCGAGTCCGTCCAGGAAGCGCCCGACGCCAGGTGTACTGGTGGTCGCAGGAGCTGGAGACGTTACGCAAGGCGTGCGTCGCAGTGCGACACCGTACTCCAGGCACCGTAGGCTCCGCATCCGCCCTCCGGATGCGGAAGCGACGGAGGCGGAGCTGTACGAGGGATACAGAGCGGCAAAGACCGCCGTCCAAGACGCTGTCCAGCGTGCCAAATGGACGGCTCGCGAGGAGTTGGTGGAGACTCTGAACGGAGGTCCATGGGGGCGCCCTTACAAAATGGTGCGGAATAACCTCCGCACCTGCCCCCCCCCCCCCCCCCCCGCTGACGCAGAGTCTCCGCCCCCAGCTGGTGGAGGAGGTGGTGAGCGCTCTGTTCCCTTCATGGGGGGAGCATACTCCCCCGCCCATGGCTCCGCCGCTCGCGGTGCCTTAAGCGGACGACGACGACACCCCTGAAGTGACCGGGGTAGATCTGAGAGTGGCGGTAGGTAGGCTGAAGGCTGAAAATACCGCCCCAGGACCCGACGGCCTGCCAGGGAAAGCCTGGGTCCTGGCCTCGACGGCTCTTGGGCCTCGACTGGAGGCGCTCTTAAGCGCATGTATGAAGAGAGGCCAGTTGCCACTCCGTTGGAAGACGGGGAAGCTGGTCTTCATTTGGAAGCCAGGGCGCCCTGCGGACTCTCCGTCCGCATACCGGCCCATTGTGCTGCTCGACGAGGTCGGCAAGCTCTTTGAGAGAGTAATTGCAGGCCGCCTCGTCGGGCACCTGGTGAGGACGGGGCCGGATCTTGCGGAAAGTCAGTTCGGCTTCCGCAAGGGACGCTCGACGGTGGACGCCATCATGCGCGTTAGAGCCCTCACGACGGGGGACGCGGTGTCTCGGGGCGGGGTTGTCGTGGCGGTGTCACTCGACATCGCTAACGCATTTAACACCCTGCCCTGGAGTTGCATTGGGGAGGCATTCCGGTATCACCGGGTGCCAACCTACCTCCGTCGAATAGTCGAGGCATATCTGACGGACAGAGCCGTCATCTACCCCGGTCGCGACGGGGATTGGAACCGGCGAGAGAGGTCGTGCGGTGTCCCACAGGGATCGGTTCTAGGGCCGCTCCTGTGGGACATCGGTTACGACTGGGTGCTGCGGGCTGACCTCCCTGATGGCGTCAGCGTGGTGTGCTACGCTGACGACACGCTGGTCCTGGCGCAGGGGAGCTCGTATCAGGCGGCGGCCGACGCGATGACACGCGGGGTTGCGATAGTCGTGGAGAGGATCCGGCAGTTGGGTCTCGAGGTGGCTTTGCACAAGTCCGAGGCCATGTCTTTCCATGGACCCCGGAACAGGCCACCATCGGGATCCCAACTAACGGTAGGAGGGGTTCACATCGGCATCGAGTCCACGATGATATACTTAGGACTCGTGCTCGATAGCCGGTGGAACTTCGTGGAGCACTTCCGACGTTTGGCCCCCAAACTGGAACGGACTGGGGCCGCCCTTAAGCGGCTCCTGCCCAACCTGAGGGGTCCAAACGCCTCCTGCCGGAGGCTTTACGCGAGGGTCGTGCGGTCCATGGCTACATATGGGGCCCCGGTGTGGGCGCGTTCACTGCGGCGGAGAGCCGCCCACTATCTGAACGCGCCCCAAAAGGTGGTAGCCGTAAGGCTGATCCGGGGCTACCGCACGATCTCGGGCGAGGCGGCAAGTCTCCTTGCCGGACTGCCGCCGTGGGATCTGGAGGCGATAGTCCTCACGCGCCTGGTTGAGTGGCGCGCGGAGGCACTACGCCGGGGGGAAACCCCGCTTCCGCGGCAAATCGCGGCGGAGCGGACGGACCTCCGGCGCGATCTCATGGCGGCATGGAAGGAGCGACTATCGCAACCCAGCGCAGGGCACGCCACGATAGCGGCGGTAAGACCCCTCTTTGAGATTGTACCCACATTCGTATAACCTCACCAGGTGGAGATCATGCAGAGCTATTTCGCAACAGAAAGGGTTACTTTTCTATCAATGTGCAAACAATATGCAATACCAACCTAGAGATCACTGACATAGTGGCCAGGTGGCCAGGTTCATCTCACGATAGCACTATATTCAATAAAGGCTAAATTTGAGTCTGGTCAATATGGAAATGCATTGCTGTTAGTATATGGCGGTTATGCTTCCACGTCATACACAATGACTCCTTTAGAGAATCCGAGGACCCCAGTGGAACAACTCTATAATGAGTCACAATTACGGACACGTAACCCTATTGAAAGGTCCTATGGAGTATGGAAGAGACGTTTTCCTGCATTAGCTTTTGGGCTGCGAACTAAACTTAACAAATCTCTGACTATTATTGTAGCTACTGCAGTGTTGCACAATATGTTGAGGCAGCGAGGAGAAGCTAATCCCCATGATGATCCTGAACTGCAGCTTCCAGCTCCATGGGATGAACTTTTACGCCAAGGTCAGATAGATCAGCAACGACAGCAGTATATCAGGCCCAGCGCAGCACGAGACTCTATTATAAATGATTATTTCCAAAGCTTATTGTAACAAATTTTATACATATTCTTAAGCATTATTTATTTTTTTATTTCGTTTTTACTCTAAAATAAGTAACCTAGTTTTAATATTTTCTTGTTTTGATATCTCCTTTTGTATGTCCATTTGGATCTCAAATAATTGTTTTGTCTCTTCTCTTTCCTTGGCTGCATGCTCCATTTGTATTGTGAGAGCTGTTCCTTTTAATTGGTGTAAGTTTTCCAGAGAGGAACTGGAAAGTTGCGGCCGCCTTTTGAAGTCCATTCCAGTCTTTTTCCTGCATTTACAGGCTTTCTCATTTCCGCTCGATCCAGTTTTAATTGCTTAGAAACAGGTGTTCTAAGAGAATTCGGAGTATAATCACCCCAATCCTGAAACAAAAAACTACATTACTTTCTAGAATTTTTTCATCCATCATAACCAAAACTAAAAACCAGTCTAGTGCAAATGCAAAATTTCACCCAAATCTGTTCAGCAGTTAGAGAATGATTGTGAACAAATATCCAAACATTATTTACAATAATTCACATTTTTATTATTACTAGCTACTGCCTGGAACATTGTCCATGTTGAATTCAGTTATCGCTATTCCCTTTTCATCATACACTCGGCGTCACAAAAATCGCACCTCTTCGAAAATAAGTTTAAAACATGTCCCGCCAGTAACGAATACATTAAACCCAATTAATATTGGTATCAATTGAAAGTATGTTTAACGACCTTTAAATTAACAACAGTTAGAATTCCTAAACACAACAGATCTCAATAGCACGTAACGTTAAAAAAAATGTTGTCAAAAAACGCATTGCAACGGCCACTAATTGCACCTCCCTACAAGGGTATAAAACGGGCGACCCGGGTTAAATGTGGGTGGGTCATTCGCTATTCAACCTTTTAAGTGAACACACGTGAACAGCTACAGCAAGAAAAATACCCCAGAAGATGGATACCACTGCAGATGAAGCCGCTCAAGTCATTGCACTACTGCAATCAGGGATGCGGCAATGTGATGTTGCTCGGCAACTGAACTTGAGTCGTTTTGCCGTTCGACGAGTGTTCCAACGCTTCCAAGAGACTGGTGGCTATATCCGAAGACGTGGATCTGGAAGACAACGGTGCACATCCGAAAGAGACGATCGCTTCATTGTTTCGACGTCTTTACGTAATCGGTTCTACAATGCTGTTGAGCTGCAACAACAACTGCGATCAGCTCGCAGAACTTCTGTAAGCGTCTCCACGATTAGAAGAAGAATGCGGGAGAAGAAAATTGCAGCTCATAGAGCTGCTACAGGGCCAAAATTTACTGCACAGCATAGGAGAGACCGGTTGCAATTTGCCCGTGACCATGTGGATTGGACAATAGACCAATGGAGGGCTGTGCTCTTCTCGGATGAGACGAGGGTGTGTCTTTTCTGCAACGACAGGCATCGAAGAGTGTATAGGAGGCAAGGGGAACGATTCGCACAAGCCTGTATTCAAGAGACAGTGGAATACGGGCGTGGCTCGTGCATGTTCTGGGGCGGCATGTCAATCGACGGTAAAACGAACCTTGTATGCGTTTCTCGGACTGGAAGTGCTCGCGGGCAAGGGTCGCTGACTGCTGCTCGGTACATAACAGAGATCTTAGAGGAGCAGGTTATCCCTTATGCGGGTTTTGTTGGCAGTGGGTTCACGTTAATGCACGATAACGCCCGCTGTCACACCGCTTTAATTGTAAGAGACTACCTGCAAGAAGTTGGAATCCCTGTTATGCGCTGGCCGGCGCGAAGTCCAGACCTGAACCCTATTGAGCACCTTTGGGATGAACTGAAACGGCGAGTACGGGCACGTGATCCTGCCCCTACCACTCTCCAAGACCTCCAAGATGCCGTCGTTGCAGAATGGGACAACATCCCTCAAGAGACTGTTGTCACATTAATTAGGTCCATGAGAGAACGCATGGAAGCAGTCATCAGGGCTAGGGGGGGTAACACTAGGTTTTAAGTTGTTTTTAAGGACTTTGTTGTAATTTTTTGCTGATAAAATAAAATTTAACTTTTTAAATTTTGCATTAGCTTGCTTTTTTTTATTCCCTGGTAAACAAAAAACCAAATCCATTGATTTATTCTGAAATTTAAATAAATTGCCTTTCCAATGATACCTTAAAGTCATATGTCTACCATTGATTAATAGGGTTAAAATGACTTTGAAGGGAATTCTTAAAGAGGTGCGATTTTTGTGACGCCGAGTGTATTTTGTTCTTCATATTTTCCGGGATAAAAAGTATGCTATAGTTTAAGATATGGTCTAGTTGTCTGCCAAATTTCATCTAAATTTATCCAGTCCTGCAAAACCTGTGCCTCATAATCTAACAATTTTAAACTTTACCGTTGTATTATCTGTCTTCATTGTTGCTTTTGTGTCACCATTGTTGGTCATCGTCACTTGGGTCTGAAGATTTGCTGACTTGCTCTCTGAAGTTTGAACCAACACAACAAAAAAGTCATTTTCATTAAAACAAGCATACAAAAAATATTAGGTAGGTAATTTATAGGATATTATTATAGTAATGTGCGGTGTAAGATTTTCATTTTCATAAGCCTTAGGCATCATGTAAATATGCCTAGATAGTATGTAAGCTTTAAAACAGCAAAAATAAATAAATAGATATCATACCCATAAACAATCCTCGATGGCAATAGATCCAGCGGAAGGGGCTGTACATGTCGTGGAAGGTTTATTCTGTACCTCAGGGCCTGGAATTGCATCTATGACTGTAAAAAATACAATTATCAATACCACTCTATGGCTTTTGAATACCACTATTATGTAGGTACCTAGATATAAACTAAAGTGTAACAAACCATTTGCAAACGCTCCCCCTGGCAATGATTCTGTGATATCATGTTCTAGCGAAGTAATATTATCATTATCATATGGATTATGTAAGCCTACAGCACTTGGCGTTATAAGACTTAAATCCTCTCATGTAGTGGGTCTTCAATTTTTGGCCTTGATGGGCCACCACCTGCAAAAAAATAATAATTTTAAGTCTATATAAGTATTAAAAGGCAATGTCCTTACTATAGTTTAATTATAGTATAATTATTGTGTAGTTGTTGAAAATAAAAGAGTAGGTAGTTACCTGTTTGGATTAAATGCATCCTTTTGTAAGATGCTTCTTTTTTGGTAGCTTTTTTCAAGCTTTCCCACTGAGCTTTCAAATTATCGACATTACGATGGCAGAGCATTGTCTGCGAATTATACTTATCGCTAATTATTATCCATTCTGCCAGTTTCTGCTTCATTGTAACTCCATCCGTTCTTTTGTTTTCTATTATTTGAAAATGCTCACTGACAAGATCTACCAACAACGTCTTTTCTGATGCCATCCAATTTGCAGACCGCTTTCTTTTCTCATTAGCCATCGTAATCAATCAAAATTCAGAAGCAAACGAAAACTAACAAATTAAACAGGTTCACACAACACACAACTCGGTACGTACTCGCTATTTTTGAGGTTAACCAAAACGTCAAGCTAACGTATTACCCGAACAAATACAGTAATACGCAGCATTATTGTTCAAGCATGCGACAAACTACCTATCCTCTTGGGTGCTTAATGTTTTCATTCTTTTCATTCGTTCACCATCACAGAGTAACTATGCGAGAGTAAGATATCCATAGATTAGTGTGGTGAAACGAAATTGAAGTTATCCATCGAGTAAATCGTTGGAGTAAAGTTATACTAGGATAGCTACTCTCGTGTAAATTCAACGTTGGTGAAATCGGGTCTTAGAGTAATGAGCGAACATACCCAGGGCTCTTCGCAAGCTGGGCAAGTCTTGAGGTGGAGGTAAGTTTAGAAGAGGTCTAATCTATCATTGTCAGGTTTAATGATATTATTGGCGATTGTATAACCAAGTATGTTGATAGAAGTTTGTTTAAATATGGATTTTGCTTCATTTAGGGTTAGACTGTACTTTTTAGCTGCTGCAAGAAAAGTTTTCAGATTATAGTCGTGATCTTCTGGTGTTTTGCCGCAAATTGTGATATCATCAAGATATGCGAATGTGCCTTTCAATTTTTCCGTTCGAATAAGCCAATCTATAGTTCTCTGGAAGCTGGAAACTCCTTTGGTTACTCCAAAAGGTATACGTCGGAACTGGTATAGATTTCCAGCTGCTTCAAACGCAGTGTATTGTCTCTCCTCTGGCAAAATAGGGACTTGGTGATAAGCGCTTTTTAAATCTATGGCGCTAAATACAGAATATTTTGCCACTTTTGATATCAGTTCCTCTATTCTGGGAAGTGGATAGGCGTCCAGTTCTGTGAATCGATTTATAGTCCTGGAGTAGTCGATTACAAGGCGTTTCCGGTGATTCGCATTCTTAGTGATCAGTACCTGCGCTCGCCATGGTGACCGGCTCTCTTCAATGACACCTTCTTTTAAGAGATTCCTCACTTCCTCTTCAATAAAACGTCGGTCGTCATCACTGTATCTTCGAGACTTAATAGCAATCGGTTTGCATTCGGGAGATAGGTTGGCGAATAAAGGCACAGCAGGGACAGATGCTTCGGCTACGTTGCACACGACGAGAGGCTCTTTCGGACCACCAAATGCGAATTCTAGTGAGGAATGCTTCTCTAATACGTCGTGTCCTATAATCATATCTGAACATAAATTGTCGATCACAAGCAGTTGAACGTTCTCATAGGTGTGTTTACCCAAGGTAAGTGTCGGCGCATCACATATGCACGTGATTGACCGAGGGGGCGGCGCGGGGCGTCAGGGTACCGAACCCGGTACGCGACGGCCGCTGCGCGCCCTTCACTCCACTCAGCTCACAGACGCGCTCGACCACGGGCATTTCATTGTTTCTTTTCGTTAATATTGTAAATTATGGTATTACACCTATTTTAATACAGTCCACTACTTATTTTATTATAAAGTCCCGATTGAGCCCATTCAGTGGTCCTTCGAGCCGGAAATAATTACTAGTATTGCCGTAATAACGCCGTTAACATCGTCGGTCGTCGTGTTCACCTTTGCGGACTTTGACCGCTCGCGAGCACCACGCGGTACGACCACGAAGAAAAGAACAAAGAAGTCGTTTCCGAGGCAGCCTGCATCGTCATCGTGGGGGCTGATGTCATTCTTTGGGAGTATATTACTGTATTTGAGTGAGTCCGTTCCAATTAGTTATTCTTCCGCTATCTTTTTCTTGCCGAAAATCGTTGTTCATCTTCCTATCTTTCAGTTTTCATATTGTGTGCTTCAATATTAGTGTGTTCATAGAGTTTTCTACAGCATACGCATATTTTGTATCGATAACGCTTGATCATTAGCAAATACACACTTTGTTAACACGTGTTGAGTCATTGACCTTGACACTGATTCTCGATCCCTTTCATTAACGCACAGCTGTTTCGCAGTTTTTTTTATCTATTAAAGTTCATTAGCATCAGTACATCCAGTTGTTATTTAACTTTACAATGGCAGATAATTTTAAAACATTGATAAAGAAACGTAGTTCAATTAAATCGAAGCTTACTATTTACAGCTTTAGAGTTCTGGTATCACCTCAAGAGGATATAAATGAAAGTCTTCTGAGTCGTTAAAGTATACTATAATGTCCATGAATTACACAACCTTTTCAAGTACAAAAAGACAATAATTATTATAACGCGTGTTCCCTAATGCCTCGCTAGCGCACGACTCTCCACCGTCGAGCCGTCGCTTCCATATCTTTTACTGTGTCATCACTTTGGAATTACGTAACGCTCCTACAATATTCCCCCTCTTTAAAAAAAAAAAAATATATTTTTACAAAAATATCTGTAATTACAAAAAATTAAAAAAAAAAAAAAAAAACAAACAATTTCATAAAAGTCGTAAACTATGGTTACCCTATCATTACTTTATAATTATACAGTATGTCGATAACGTTACACCGATGCACGCTGATACTACTGAATGTGCTGACACTGATTTCCTGTGAGGCATGTGATACAATGTTATTACTTTGTCGACCTACGTAATTCTTTTCTAGATATAGGTTTACATTGTTATGTGGTGAATTATTATCTTTCGTTGTACCAGTAACGTTTTACATGATAACATCAACTTAATTTATTCTTACTATCTAATTACACATAACTATAACTAATACATTGTTGCAACTGGCGTAGTCTGGGCAGTTGCCTGTTTATCCGCCCCAACGCGACCTTCTTCGAGTTGAGACACGAGATGATCGACAAATCTTCCATGCACGTGTCTGCCACACTTTTTCATACACACATAGAGACATACACTTGCAACTATTGCGATCAGCACAAACACAAGTATACCGTAGGTTTCAATTTTTCTCTCCATTTCCGTTCTAGCAGCGTTGTCCGAACCCGTCTGTGCCACTATAACTTGCGCGTTCTTCGATTGTTCTTTGCCCATGTTTATGAAAATGGCCATTCACTAGTAATCAAGTACTATCTGTGTTACGGAATTGAAAATAAATCTTATTGTAATGTAATCCGTATTAGTCGCACTTATATACTTGTATTTACCCTATCTTGCTGATCGATTATAAATTGAACCGCACAGTAGGCTTAACCACCCGTCCACTACGTGTGGTGCGAGTCACCAGCTTATTGCTATTTTCTGTTACGTAGTTTTGTTGGCCATTAGCCGATTTCGGTATAATATTGTGTCTACTTATGTTACTGTCTTGATTCTCACCATTTACCTTAGCTGATTCTTTTAACATATAGGCGGGCTTTAACCGATCTATTGAGACGCTTAACTCTCTATTACTTAACTGTACTTTAAAAACTTTTGTATTTCTGCTTAATATGCGGTAGGGGCCATCATATGTAGGGGTTAATGGTTTTCTAATTTTATCGTTCCTTATAAATACGTGAGAGCATGTCCCTAAATCCTTATATACAAATAATTTACGTGAATCGCTATCTACTCTTGGCTTGGGCCTCAGGCTATGAACTGTTTCTCGCAATTTTTCTACATATGTATAGTGACTAATATGTTTTATATCTGAGTCATTGTAAAAATCGCCCGGTAAGCGTAACGGCTGACCTAGTACTAACTCTGCGGCGCTAAGGCCGGTTTCACACCTGCCCGCTGCCCTAAGACCGAATAAAACTGTTGGCAGCTCGTCATCCCAAGATGTTCTATCTGTCATTCGACATGTCAAAGCTACCTTTAGCGCGCGATGCCACCTTTCTATCTTTCCATTACCCTGTGGGTGGTACGGTGTGGTTCGTATTCTCTCGACTCCTAACATTTTAAGTAAGTTATTAAACAATTCGCTTTCGAATTGTCTGCCCTGATCACTGGTCAGTCTAGACGGGCATCCGAACCTACAAATCCAGTTCTCGTAAACAGCCTTTGCCACCGTTTCAGCTGTTATGTCTGCAATGGGTATTGCTTCTGGCCAGTTTGTGAACCTATCAATAATAGTTAAACAATATTTGTTACCTCTCTGTGTCGTTTGTAGAGGCCCTACGATGTCCACATGAATGTGTTCAAACCTCTCGCTCGGTGTAAACGCGCCCAAACCTGAAACCACATGTCGATTCACTTTAGTTTTTTGGCACTTTAAACAACTTTTTGCCCACGTTCTAACATCTTTATTCATACCCGGCCAAAAGAATCTAGAAGTTACCATTTTTACTGTTACCCTAGTACCTGGATGGCTTATATTATGTATTGATTCAAATACTGTTTTTCTGAAGCTTTCTGGTACATATGGTCTGATATTGCTTGTTGATGTTTCACAATATATCCTTCTGTTTACGTTAGGTATCTTAACGGGTTTCAACTGTATTCTTGTTGGTTCATTGCGATTTAACAAATCGGTAATATGATTATCCTCATCCTGTTTCGCCGCTAATTCCTCATAATCAATTATGTTTGGACACACTATAGTCTCAACACGTGATAAAGCGTCCGCTACTGCGTTTTCGCTGCCGCTTATTTGTTGAATGTTGTTGGTATATTCACTTATATATATTAACTGTCTTATACGTCTCGATGTTTCTTTTTCTGCGTTTTTTTTTTTTGTTAATGCATGTACCAGAGGTTTATGATCTGTGAATACTGTTAACTCTCGTCCTTCAACAAGATTCTTAAAATGCATAATGGACATATAAATAGCGAGCAATTCTCTGTCGTACGTTGAATATTTCTGTTTTGTTTCAGTTATTTTTTTTGAAAAATATCCTAAAGGTTGCCAAATGCCTTTTATTCTTTGTTGCAAAACGGCACCTATACATGTATCGGATGCATCTGTCATTAATGACAGTGGTACGTCGGTAGCTGGATGCGCGAGTGTTACGGCGCTTTGTAGGCTCTCCTTACACTGCGCGAATGCCCTTTCTGAGTCCTTATCCCACTTTATGACTGACCTGTCCTTTTTCTTCGAATTATGTAAAAACTTATTCAAATGTGAATGATATTCTGCTGCCTTTGGTAGGTGTGCCCTATAAAAATTTACCATCCCTAGAAATCTTCTTAAACTTTCCACAGTTTCCGGTTTAGGATAGTCTGTGATAGCCTTTATTTTGTCAGATAAGGGACTGATACCGTTTTGTGAAACTTTATATCCTAGAAAATCTATTTCTTTTTTGCCGAATTGACATTTACTACTGTTAATAGTGATGCCTATTTTAGCCAAACGCTCGAATATTTGTTTTAAATGTTCCCTATGAATAAGCTCACTTTCTGACGCTATAATGACGTCATCGATGTAGCAAAATAAAGAACTAATTACTTTTTCTTTTTCGTCTGTCACATTTTCTAACCCCTGCAATACGGTATTGTCCATAAACCTTTGGAAAGTCTGAGCGGCGTTTCTTAACCCGAATGTCATGCGCGGGAACTCGAAAAGCCCAAAAGGTGTTATAATGGCAGTTTTTTCTACATCTTCTGGGGCTACTTTAATGAAATGGTACGCTCTGTTAATATCTAACCTGGAGAACACTTCTTTCCCTGACAATGCATACGTGAAATCATGCAACCTCGGCACGGGGTATCTGTCTGGTTTTGTTATTGAATTTAATCGCCTGTAATCGCCACATGGTCGGATTTGTCCGTCCTTTTTCGGAACCACATGCAAAGGGCTCGCCCATTGACTACTCGATGGCTGACATATACCCATTTCCTGCATCACACGAAATTCATCTCTCACCTGTTTATATTTGTCCGGTGGTAGAGGCCTTGCACGTGCGTGGACTGGCGGACCCGTGGTCTCGATGTGATGGTAAACTACATGGTTGGGCGTATCTTTAAACGATACGGGCCTCGTTATCTCTGAAAACTGGCTCAATAAATCACAGTATGGATTATCCGCATTAATAGTCGTGAGGGACGGCTCTCTGTAACTTATGATGGACCCTACTGCGTATAATTGTGTCACTTGATCTATCAACTTCTTGTTGTATAAATCTACAACTAATCTATGCGTTCTCAAAAAATCAGCGCCTATAATTGGCCTACCGACATTACATATTATGAATGGCCACTTATAACTACGTCTTAAACCTAAGTTAAGTTCTAACACTACGATACCGGACGTACTTATTTCCGTTCCATTTGCCGCGAATAATGTATATGGGCATTCACTATAACTCTTACCACAAAATTTGGACGCAGGAACCACTGACACGTTGGCACCAGTGTCTATCAAAAAGTTCACACCGTTTTTACTGTCTGTGACACAAAGGCGATGGTTTTCCTCCAGGCTGGCGCATTCTCCCATCGCACTCGAACGCACCGCATTTAGCTTCCCGTGTTGGAGTTTCCTTTCCAGTTACACGGCTGTTCGCAACTTCTGGCTGCTTCCCGGAAACGGAAATGATACCTGCATAACCAGTCTGCACTCTGCGGTGTGCGCCTCCGACCCCGTGATTCTGAACGAGATCTGCTTACACTTCTGTCCCTGCTCCATGGTCGGTAGCTGCGCCGATTATCCCGTCTTTTTATTTCGTTAACCTCTACCCGTAACGCCTTGAGTTCCGCAGTCATGTCTCGTATTTCGGTCAGTAATTCTGTGTTAACGCCTGTGGCCGACGGCGGTGGGGACATTACCTCTGATATCTCCCCACTGCGCAAGTTATCCATGATTTTATCAGCCATTCCGGCGAGCTCGTCCAACCTGGCTTCGCCATTACAGCTGGCGAGTATAGCCCGCACCCATCCCGGTAACCTTGACATCCATAGATTTTTTAGGGTATCTCCTGCCGTAGCCGTGTTCTTGGCTAGCTCACGCATTTTTGCCAGTAATTGTGATGGCCTCTGTTGTCCTAGGTCCATTTCCTTTACGAGTTTATGGAACTGCGCTTCTGCACTCTCCTGGAAAACTTTTAGTAATCTTTTCTTCAAAATAGTGTATCGCTGTTGCTCTGGCGGATCATCTATCAAATCCGCAACCTGACTTATTTCTTCTTTGCCCAGGTTTGCCAATACTAAGTCGTATTTGACATTCTCACCTTGATGCTGCGGCCCTATTATGGCTTCGAACTGCGCGAACCACATGCGCGGCATATCGGTCCAAAAAGAGGGAATCCTCGCGTTCAAACTGATTCCAGCCATTTCGTGCTTGACCGGCTGCTGCATGGCTGCAGGCACCGGATGTGCGGGGTTCGACATGTCCTGATATATTATGCGTTACGTAATCACAGTCACTTTACACACGCGGTACCGTCCTCGTGAATACCTAAATAAGATGTAACGCGATACGGTTGCAAGGCAAATCACGTCGGGGTCACCAATTTAGAGTTCTGGTATCACCTCAAGAGGATATAAATGAAAGTCTTCTGAGTCGTTAAAGTATACTATAATGTCCATGAATTACACAACCTTTTCAAGTACAAAAAGACAATAATTATTATAACGCGTGTTCCCTAATGCCTCGCTAGCGCACGACTCTCCACCGTCGAGCCGTCGCTTCCATATCTTTTACTGTGTCATCACTTTGGAATTACGTAACGCTCCTACACAGCAACTATTTAAATTTAGTACTAAGTAGTTCCGCAATATCTGAGTTGCAACGGTTAGATTTAGAGGAGCGTTTTCATAAATTTGAAACCTTGCACACCGACTTTGATGCCTTACAGACACAGATCGAAGTGCTTTCCGATGACGACGAGTCTACGTTGGCTGAGCGTGAGGACTTTGACCGCCAGTTCTTCAACCTGGTGGCACTCACGCGCGGCCTGCTCGGTGTCTCGGCCAACGGTGTTGCGTCGGAGGCGGGCTTCAGAGATGCTGACTTAAGTGCACATGTTTCATTAAGGAATTCTTTTGTTCGTTTGCCTAAAATAGATTTGCCTCATTTCGATGGGAACTACCAATGCTGGCTTGAGTTTAGGGACACCTTTGGGTCATTAATTCACGACAATTCTAGCATAAGTGACATTAATAAGTTCCACTACCTGCGAGCTTCACTCCAAGGAAATGCGGCTTTAATTAAAAAAATAAAAATATTAATTTTAAAGCCGATCATTATAATCTTGCATGAGACCTGTTGTGCGAACGTTACAATAACAACCGACTTCTTGTGAAAAATCATTTTCAAGCTTTATTTGATGTCGAACCCATTACAAAAGAGTCAAGTGTTTCCATCAGAAACCTTGTTGATGTGATTAATAAAAATATTAGGGCACTAACTACTTTAAAAAACCCCACTCAGTATTGGGACGATATTATTATTTATTTCATGGCTAAAAAATTAGATTTAATAACAAGTCGTGACTGGGAAGAGCATAGAAACAATACGTTTAAAGATGATCCTACTTTAATACAATTTTGTTCATTTTTAAGCAGGAAAGCGGACTGGTTAGAGTCAGTGGAGTCTAATCATAGTTCTTCTGAAATCAATACTATTGTCGACTTGAATAATAGTCATACAAATGAAACGGATGAAATCCCGGACAAGTCAAACATTTGTGTGCATGAGCATGTCTGTTTGACCTGTGTCTGGGTGTGTATTATGTATTTATGTATGCATATAAGTATGTATATCAGTCATCAGGTTACCGTAGTACAGGCTCTGCCTAGTTCGGGACCTGAAGACCTTGTGTGGATGTTGTCCCATATTATTATTATCATATTATTATTATTAAATAAAACTCATTCTAATAAAAATCAAACAAATAAAAAATTAGACGATAATAATAAAAACAGTAAATGTCCAGTTTGCTCTCAAGCACATACATTGTTTAAATGTGAAATCTTTAGAAAGGTCAATGGGCAAATAGTATGAGAAAAATACCCACGGCGGACAGAAATGAAATTGTGAGGACATATAGATAAATGTCTCTAGATTATCATGGTAAGGGTCGCTTTCTTGTGGGTTGTGGGAATTTAGAAAAAAAAACATTTATCTTATTTCAAATTATTTATTCGGCGCGATCAATGTCTACTGTGATTTCATCTAAAAATGCCGCAGGGGCGTCAATTTGTTGCTGGTGCCTAGCCCAGGATAAAAAATAAACTATACTGGCAATATGCGCGCAGCTCCCGACGGTACGGCGGCCGTGTATACACGAGCAGTAGTAGTCTTCAATACTTTGTCTTCCTTGTCTCGCTGGGTTTATTAATATATAAGTGTAGTATTGTCGCGCTCTGACATGTCGCCACTGAATTCGTCCTCTTATCAATATTTTATTGTTTATTAAGCCTTGGTGCCGATAGAGCTCTATCAAGTAGACACCATTTGGTCTCGTGTGTTCATGGCAGTACGACCTGGCCAGTCTTAAATGATAGCTGCCCAATATAAATAATATCAAGTCTTCATATGTTAATTGTGGAAAATCTCTAAAATCTGGATTGTTTCCATCTAATGGCATGAATGCAACTCGTTGTCTATTTATATTGTTTTCAATTACGTATTGTGCCAGTTCGTTCTCTCTATTCATTCTGTCATTTATAATGTTAATAAACTGCTCGACGTATACACTATCTTCATACGGACGCCTGGTAGCGTTGATAATTGCCACCGTAATTTTGAAGTCCGCCATCATATTTCGCATGGCTACATTGAAATATGTGTGTCGAAATATTTTATAATCTTTTTTGAACCGGCCATTTATGGCCTCGATTACCCATCGACACATTGTTATTAACCGTGTCTTATTGGCATCTGGTGTCGTCAATTGTTCTCCTCTTCCTCTGGAAGGTGGCATTTGTGGTACATAACCACATTCTTCGATTAAAGGAATTGTATCTCGAAATCCACGATCTAATATTAAAATGTCATTAGGTCTTAAAAACCAAGGCCAGGGGGATTCTTGTAACAGATGACGCAGGATTGAGGCATCTGACGTTGTCGCTGGATATGGCCCCACAACGTTTATTATGTAGCCATCGGTGCAAACAACCAGAAAAGGTTTTACCAAGTTTCGGAACTTGTGAAGACTTAGGTTTTTCTTTGAAATAAAAAATTCGCACTTTTTGGACATATAAGTACGTTCCGTCCATCACAAAAATTCCGTTATCGTTTTGGTTACCACCAAAAATATGGCTCGGGATCGATAGGTTTCTGGCTACTGCATCATCTCGAGTTAAATGATCCAAGCCCAAATACCGTGGCATCAAATCTTCAGTTAAGCATTGTCTAGCTATTTGTAACTTTCTTTCAAAAGTTCTTCTAGACATATTGAATTTTGATGCTAAGCGCTCATCTGATTCGCCGGTTCTTATTTTTACCAAATAAACCCCTAAAACGGTGGCAGGATATTCAGATCTGCCCCGAAGAGATGGAGTTTGTTGTAAAATGGTGTTAAATTGAATTTTAGTTAAAGACGTCCAAAAATGCAGCTCGTCATCATCAAATTCTTCAATACTTTCAAAGTTCATTTGGTTTCGACGCTCATATCCCCATTTGTACAGACTTATTAGATCTAGCACGTGTGCACTATTGAAGTTTTCATGTGTTATTATCTGACCATTCGCAAGCATGTCCCAATCATTTGACATTATATGAGGCTGGCAAGCTCGTGCTAGATCGGGTACATATAAATTGTGATTATGTAATAGATAAAATCTGGCATATAATGGCACACCTCGTGTAACAATGTTCCTGCAGTTTTGAAATATGCAGCGTCGTGCAGTATTCGATGCTCGTAAATATCCAGGAATAGGAAATAAACCTTGACCCTCGACTGCTATTTCTTGATCAACTTGATCATGTGGCTGCCCTTGTGCATGCTGATTGTGCACAGAGCGATCAAATCTTTGCCAGCAAGGATGACATATTGATTTTGTGCCATCAAAAGGAATCTGAAATAAGTTAAAATAGAACAGTTAATGTTTGTCGTCTATGAGACATTGATTTTTCAATATGGCTATCCGCTAACTCACAATAACGATAGATATCTTGATCAATGTTATTTATATTACATGGGCAAGGTTTTCATCTTATTATTTGAATCACATAACAAAGTATAAATATTTACTAAAGCGCACATTGAAACGCAAAAAAATACTTCAATATGTAAGTATAGTTATAGTTTATGGCGTTTGTAGACAAAAGTGGAGGTAGCACTCTGAATACCTAAGTAAAGACGACTGTGGTCGGACACTCGCTTTCGGAATACATAGATAAGATACAGAAAACACAAATGTCACTGTCTCGTTCTTATGTGTGTATTTAGACCACAGTCCTCTTCCCTTACATATTTAGAGTGTTGCCTTCACTTTTATCTAATTATAAGCTTTTTGGGTGTAGGTAGGTACTCAAATATCTTGTCAGTTGAACGAAAGACAAGACAATATTTTGACCGTTTAAATGGTTAATGCAGTCTCACGAGGTTGAATAAAACTGCCTGTTTTTACTTATTTAAGTAAAATACTGCATTTGGCATAAACAAAACTGATAAAACATGTTAATACAAGACTTACCTCGTGTGGTATTATTTCTTGTAACAATAACACTGCGTGATTCCGATATCTTTCTAAAAACAGTTCAGTAAGCATGTGTTTTCTGCGACGTAACACGGATCTGTTACACACTACACAATTATTACGTCTATCCATATCAAAGAAATTCCAAAAAAACAGCAAATAATCTGGTCCAGTAAACGTGCTCAGGTAGTCGATAAAAACAAAAGATAACCGGTAAAAGCACAGATCACAACGAAAGACAATGAAGGACTGCGATGACACGAACGAAACAGTGCGCCAGCGCAACAAGCGAGCCGCGACATAATGTGTGAGAGAGAGAGAGTGGGAGCGAACGTATACCTGTCGATTTGATCACGCAGGACCCACATGCACTCGCCAAAACCCTTAGTAGCTATTTAACAGAACGGCAACTTACATAAATAAAGTATTCGATTTTTTGAATAAATATTATATTTTTGGTTCAAACTTTGTTCTCCCATGGATTTCAAATAAAATAACCATTTATATTTTAAGTGAATTTATACTCTTTCATTTTATACAATTTTCATTAATGTCCGCGACCGGGTCGGATTCCGCCCAATGACCTTTGTCCGTGGAAAATCGCATACAAAAGGCAATTGCATTTAATGTTTGTATAAATTGCTTACGCTTTGGACATAATTCAAAAAAAATTAGATTTTCACATTGCAAATATTGCAAAATAAAGCACAATACGCTTTTGCATTTGGAAAGTAACGAGCCCAAACTTGCTTCCTATCCATTTCTGCCATGCCTTCTGCACTGCCTTCTGCTTTGCCTTCTTCAAATGTTGTGCTTTCAGCCAATTCCATGCAGCTTGCTACTTCTGCGCATGTTTTACTGTCCACAGCTATGGTGAACGTGACTGGCGTGACGGGTAAGAAGTACACTGCGCGCCTACTGCTGGACAACGGCAGTACGACAAACTTTATTACGCAGAGCTTATCAGAGAAGCTGGGTTTGTTACGACGCGGTACGAGCACCAAGGTAACGGGTATTAATAATCACATATCCACCAGTACACAGTCTTGTCACCTCTCAATAGAGTCTTTATGCTGCGCCTTTACTGTAGATATCGAGTGTCACATTTTGCCTGAAATCACAAAGGTTCTACCGTCTTCATTCGTGCATATCAATCACGTCCCTATTCCTTCAGGAATTATACTTGCAGACCCGAACTTTAATGTTCCGTCGGTCGTAGACATCCTGGTAGGGGCTGAAGTTTTCTGGAATGTCTTAGGTACCAAAACGATAGACTTAGGGAAAAACCTACCTAAATTATGCGAGACCAAGTTAGGATGGTTAGTTTCAGGTAGTATTTCGCACCAATCATGTTTTTCCGCTAATCATTTTTGCCATCATTCCAACGTCACTCCTGACCTCACTCAATTTTGGGAGCTTGACAACGTCGCTTCAAAACATTCACTCTCACTTGAGGAGAGAATGTGTGAGCAGTCTTTTGCTCAAACCACCGTTCGTAATAATGGTGGGGGATTTGTCGTCACTATGCCTTTAAAAGGGGATCCTAGTACATTAGGTCATTCTTTTCGGAATGCTAGGAATCGTTTTCTTTCCCTTGAACGGCGATTTAAACGCGATCCATCATTTCATAAAAAATATAATGAGTTCATGAGAGAATATGAGCGCCTAGGTCATATGACGTTAGACTCAGACTGTACTCCATCACCAGAAAACTCCATGAGTACATATTACATTCCGCATCATGGAGTCATTCGCAGTTCTAGCACCACTACACAACTACGCGTAGTATTCGACGCATCAGCTTCTACCAGTTCGGGGGTGTCACTTAACGACATTCAGATGGTCGGTCCCGTAGTTCAAGACGATCTGTTTTCTATTTTAAGACGTTTTCGTCAGCATAAGTACGTGGTCTCAGGTGACGTGGAAAAAATGTACAGGGAATGTTCAAAAAATTATTTTCAGGTTTGAATCTTCAGAACCTCTTAGGACCTACACTTTAAATACGGTTACCTATGGTACCGCTTCTGCACCCTATTTAGCCACTAAGTGTCTAGTAAGTTTGGCTGACAACATTGAGGATAGTCGTGTCCAATGTGCCATACGACGTGACTTCTACGTCGATGACTTTCTTAGTGGAGGGGGTACCATAGCTGAAACTGTTGACATTTCTAAAAAGGTACATTCGGTTCTATCATCTGCAAAATTCAACTTACGTAAATGGCGGTCAAATAATAATCAAATTCTTAAAGAAATTACACATAGTAACGAGTTACATAATACTTTAATTTTTTCTGAGCAAGGTCCAAACTCTTCTCAATCTAAGACTTTAGGTCTTAACTGGGTTTGTGACTCAGATTCACTTACTTACACTATAAATATCACCTCCACTACTAAAGTCACCAATCGTCATGTTCTTTCTGTTATCAGTCAAATCTTTGACACACTAGGCCTCGTAGGCCCGTGCGTCGTCGAAGCGAAGATAATCATGCAGCGTCTATGGCTAGATAAGTATGACTGGGATGACGAAGTATCGCAAGAAGTCAGTCACCTTTGGTCTACATTTGAAGGCACAATTACAGCATTAAACCACTTAAAAATATCGCGTTGGGTTTTGCGTGAAGGCTCTATTAAGCATGAAGTACACGTCTTTACCGATGCGTCTGAGAGGGCGTATGGCGCTTGTGTGTACATTCGGTCTTGCAATGGCAGTGGATCCATAGGCGTACAACTTCTAGTCTCTAGAAATCGTGTAGCGCCCATCAAACCAACGACGATACCGAGGCTTGAACTTTGTGGAGCTTTGTTAGGTGCAAGACTGTGTACTAAGGTTCAGGAATCGCTTACCATGCCCGTTCATAGATGTAGATTCTGGTGCGACTCAACCATAGTCCTGGGTTGGCTCTCTACTCCTTCTAATCAACTTACACCTTTTGTCAGAAACAGAGTCAATGAGATACAGGAAATTACTTGTGGTCATACCTGGAGCTACGTACCGTCGAAGGACAACCCGGCGGATCTTGTTTCCCGTGGTCTCAGGGCCGACGTTATCATAGACACACCTCTGTGGTGGTCTGGACCCTCATTTTTACAGCATAGTGAAAATGAGTGGCCCAGCATGCCAAACAACGGGAAGGATAATCTGCCGGAAGTAGTGACTCATTTCATTGGTAGTGACAATCATTCATTTAGTAATTATTATTCAGACATAACCAATAATTCATCAACAATTCATGATTTACTGGTAAAGAATTCTAGCTTAACAAAAATTAAAAATATATTAACATATGTACAGCGCTTTATTTACAATGTAAAAAATAAAAATAAATTGCGTGGTAATTTTTCTACAACAGAATTAGAAAACTCATTAAATAAAATTATACATTATTCACAGCTAGAAATGTTTCCAGAAGAGTATAATTTGTTAAAGTCTGGACAAAAACTACCACGCAAGAGTGGATTGCTTCCTCTGACACCGTTCATTGACAATCATAACCTCATTCGAGTGGGCGGGAGGCTCGATAACTCCCCCTACGATTTCAGTGTAAAACACCCTATTGTTTTATGCAGTAAGCACATACTTACGAAACTTATATTTCAAATGCAACATTTACAGCTTGTACATGCTGGTCCACAGTTGTTATTGTCACATATACGACAAACTTATTGGCCTCTAGGTGGCAGAAACTTATCTAGATTTGTCGTGAGTAAATGTCTTAAATGTTTCAGACATAAGGCTCAGAACGTACAGCCTATAATGGGTCAACTACCTAACTCTAGAACAAATCTTGAGTTTCCTTTTTTTAATAGTTATGTTGAGTATGCTGGGCCAGTATTGGTGGCCAATCGTAAAGGCCGAGGATGCAAACTTACAAAATCCTATATGTGCATCTTTGTTTGCTCGGCAGTGAAAGCCGTACATTTGGAGCTCGTCACCGACCTCACCACTGAGGCCTACATGGCCGCTCTAAATCGTTTCGTGGCGCGTCGTGGCAAGCCTCGAAGCATCACGTCCGATAACGGGACTAACTTTGTAGGCGCATCAAACGAGATGTATAGGTTCTTGCAATCATCAAATGTTGCATCTGAAATGGCGCAGCAAGGTATCGAATTTATTTTCACGCCTGCATACAGCCCTCATTTTAATTCATTGGCTGAAGCTGCTGTAAAATCATGTAAGCATCATTTAAAACGGTTACTGCATCTTACTCATTTCACTTTCGAAGAGATAGCCACCTGTCTCACTCACATAGAGGCGGTTCTTAACTCACGCCCTCTTACTCCTCTTTCTGCAGACCCTAACGATTTTTCGGCACTCACTCCCTACCACTTCCTAATTGGACGGCCATTTTTATCAGTACCACATCCTCAGGTGACTGAAGCCAACATCACGCGGTTGGATCGCTGGAAGAGAATCCAGCACATCAGGCAGCATTTCTGGCGACGGTTCCATAATGAGTACACTTCTCTGCTGCGGGCAAAATCCAAGTGGTTTCATTCCAGAGGTGAAGTGAAGCCGGGGTCCTTAGTCCTGATAAAGGACAAAACAACGCCACCTCTGCTCTGGTCCCTGGGCCGGGTCACGAAGACCTATCCCGGCGTCGACGGGGTCACGAGAGTGGCCGAACTGAAGACGAAGCGGGGCACCATTCGTCGTGCCTTCAACTGCATCTGCCCCCTTTTTTTTTTTTTTTGAGGATGGGAAATCATCAAATGACTTCTCCCGCTCTGGGTGGAGCGGAAGGGAGTGTCAGACTCTTACTGACTAAAACCCACCCGTGTTCCTTCCTTGGCCCTTTATGTTCCGGGTCAGCGGTACCCCTTTTGGATGATCCCGCTTTCCCGGCAGGCTTGGGCCCTAGTGGACCCCCTCTATGATGCTGACATCTCTTTGAGGCGCGCGTGGAACACGTACGCGCCGTCCAGCACGGGCCTGGTCCTGATCGGACGGTGAGCTACCCATTACTCACCGCCCGCAGGCCCGCGCCTACGGTGGCCGGGAGTCGTCACGCGGCTCCCGACGCCCGGAGCGTCCACCGCGGCGGCATGGACGGGAGACTCTCTCCCTCTCCCGTCCCGCCACCTCCTTCGCTAGCATGACTGCTTCGCAGAAGGAGGCGACTGCCTCCCACTCCCCTTCGCCCCGGACCATGGCTTGAACCAAGGCCGGGCGTGAGAGATCGCCGCCGCTGCCGATCGCCTCTACGAGGACACGGCGTTGCTCCGCCCATGCAGGGCAGGCCCCCACCGTATGCATCTGCCCCCTTCCAGTCGAAAATTGAAGACTTCCCTTCAACCCGGGGAATATGTCGGCGCATCACATATGCACGTGATTGACCGAGGGGACGGCGCGGGGCGTCGGGGCACCGAACCCGGTACGCGACGGCCGCTGCGCGCCCTTCACTCCACTCAGCTCACAGACGCGCTCGACCACGGGCATTTCATTGTTTCTTTTCGTTAATATTGTAAATTATGGTATTACACCTATTTTAATACAGTCCACTACTTATTTTATTATAAAGTCCCGATTGAGCCCATTCAGTAAGCGTGAGGCAAGTTTCTCCTTTGACTGATGATGTATGATTAAGAGAGGCCATAGATATTGTCTGCTGGCTTGGTTTTATCTTCAGAGAAACCAGTTTAGAAAATTCGAAATTAATGAAACTTTTAGAACTGCCTGTATCTAATAGTGCTTCAGCTCTAATGCCTTTGATATAGGCAGGGACAATGGCTTTGCGTAAGGACGACGGTGATGCAGCAATGATGCAGGCGGTAACATGCGTTACGCAACGGATGTATGTAGTGCTGTAGGCGCCAAACAAACTCATCCAGGCCCTCAATCCCGAGGTCCCGCTGGATGACATCGTTCCTCACGAAGCGAGGGGCGTCCACTATTGTCCGCAACGCTTGATTATTTTGCGTGCGGAGCAGCTTTATGTTCGACTCGCTCGTGAGGGCGAACCAAGCGCGGGGGCGGCGTTCGTCAAGATTGGGCGCACGTACTGTTTGTACACGCCCAACTTGACGCGCGCCGGGAGGCGGGACGAGAGCACTGGTTTAAGGAGGTTGCGGGCGACCCTACCCTGTGCGGCGACCTTGCGGACGTGCAGCCCCATCGTGAGCCGACGGTCGATGGTGACACCTAGGTACTTGACCCGGGGCGACCACTCGATGTCGGCTCCTTGAGGTTTCAAGGGTGGTGGGAGGCGCGCGAAGCCGGTGACCATCGCCTGCGTCTTACCCACGTTCACCGACAGCCGCCACTTCGACAGCCACTCGGGAAGCAGATTCAGGGCGCCCTGCATCTTGACCGCCGCGTACTTCGCGTTGAGCGAGGTAGTAATGTACGCGGCGTCATCTGCATACAGCGCTAGCATCGCATCCGAGGTAGTGGGGATGTCGTCGGTGTAACGTGAGTAACACGCCGGCGACACGCAGCTGCCCTGCGGCACACCCGCAAGCACCGGGCGCGCGCTTGATAGCGCACCGTAGACCACCACCCTGAAAGTCCTATGGTAGAGAAAATCAGAGACCACCTTTACAACGCGACGGGGCGCGTCGGACGTGGCCATCTTGTAAATGAGGCCCTCGTCCCACTCACGGTCGAAGGCCTTCTCCATGTCGAGGAATACTGCCACCGAGTACTCCTTCTTATTGGCTGCGGCTGCGAGGTGGTGCAGTACCCTCGACAGCTGGAGCGTCGTGCTGTGCTTCGCCCGGAACCCGAATTGCTCCGGCCGTGGCACAATGTGTTTTTGCAGATGTCGCAGCAGGAGTGCTTCGAACACCTTGGAGACTATCGGCAGCAGCGTGATTGGCCGATAGCTCTCCAGTTTCAATGTATTTTTTCCCGCCTTGGGCAGCATGATGACGCGCCCTTCCTTCCACGCCGTGGGAAAGGTCCCCGTGCGCAGTATCCCCGTAAACAGGCGCGCCAGCGCTGCCACCATACGGTACGGCAGGCGGCGCAGCACTGTGTTGTGTAATGTTTGTATTTTTTACTTAGGTTTTGGCTATTAGATCTTATATTATACGTTCCCTCCAATTATCTGCATGGCCATTGTCTGTTGTTTAACCATTCCTAGGCCTCTATATTTTAAGTTATTTAGATTTTCTCATGCTCTCCCAAAGTTTATTTACCTTTTGTAATGTCAGATAATGACAAGCCTAGGTTTTATTTTTAATGTATTGCTAGAGCTGCCAGTAGGTAAGGTTGTATAGGTATTAGACCTTATTATAAGCTATTATTCTTCTTTTATGTTCTAGAATCATTGTTAAAAAATTTATATGTCAACCGATCCGAAAAGGAAGGGAGCCGGGACCGTCAGACGAGATTACTCTTGGTGCTCGCCTTGGCAGGAGGTCCTGAAGTTATATGGCGCTCGGTGGGAGGGCTGTGTCCTCTGATAGTGTGGGCTGTGCTTGAACAAACAAATCTACGCGTCCTTCTACACCGGACTATGTTGGAAAGTCGCTAGACCGGCGATGGCTACCCTTGGCGTCAGTTCTGGATACTGACGCAAGAAGATTACGTCGTGGTCTACAATAAACTAGTGACGCCGACGGCTGGTAGATCTCAGCCCTCTGCCTGCCTCCTCTACCACGGCCTGCCCCTCCGAGGTCGGTGACGTGGTCTGACTCAAGGACCCTCCTTTTACAACCTGCGAGCCTCTCTAGAAGAAACGCTTGGACCTTCAACTTATACCCGGTTTCCCTGACTTTATATTCTACCTCAATTATATCATTTTACAATTTCTTCTTTTACTTTTTCTTTTAAGCCGGGACTCCTCCAGTTCTGGTGACAGTTTCCCTCCATGACCTTACATGTTCCCCCTCCCGGGAAAATGTAACGTTACAATCTGGCGCCCAATTTTTACTAACCCCTCCCTCTTTAAACCTTTTCAGCCCTCTCAAAATTCTAAAACAAACTTGCTCAAGTGATTTTTATTTGGTAAGCTTTTATTTTCATCATCTCATCCACCTCAACCTTTACAACACTTCTTTATACTGAAACAAATATATATATACACACACTCCCACACACTACTTTTACCCACTGGTAATTGTCATCCATTCTTCGCTTGCAAGTGTTCTTAAAACCATTCGTGGTCACTTACAAGTTGGGGTTTGGCTTACTCTACGACGTACTACAGGAGAATATCCTATAGTCGTTAGCACCTAGGTACATTATAACTCTCTACTAATACCTCACTATACTGCATCCTACACACTTGCACACCACTGCGGTTACCCACTGGTAATCGTAACCAGTCTTCGCTAGTGAGTGTTCTTAAAACCATTCGTGGTCACTTACTAGTTGGGGGCTGGTACACTTCACGACGGCTGCAGGACAATATCCTGTGGTTGTTTATACAAAACTTAACATACATCAACACTTTAAACATTACTTCATTTAGTTTGATTTGTCACCACGGCTAGTGCAACCTGTATAAAAATTACTTGAAAATTTACATACCTAGACTAAACTAATATTTTTTTTTAATCTGAAACATGGAGAAACTGTCACCACTTGTTATCATTTTAGAGGATCAGAACGGCTTAAGAGGAAAATGGTACGTTAAAGATTTTATAGTGTAGTTTTCTATCTGCTGTGTTTTTGTATAAAATTGTTTTTTTTTTTCTTAATGTCTTGTAATATTTTATGTCTAAAAGTTTTTTAATCTTTACTTCTCAACAATTTTTTATTGATTTATAGTGCTTATTTTAATTTTTAAACTTGTAACGACTTAACGGTCGTTTTTTCCTTGATGTCTCTAGAAATAATTTTTACCAATTTTTTTTTTAACATTTAACATTAAGTTCATTGTAAATACTTCACAAGTTTTACTTACTACAAAAACTTTTGGCATATTTTTCTCCACCTTTTTTTTTTTTTTTTTTGTAGAGCGGTACACAACTCATTAAATAAGCCATTGTGTCGAGCGGTTGCATAACTCGTAAAATAAAGCCTTAGTGTCGAGCGGTACTTAACTCGTTAAATAAGCCTTAGTGTGTAGATACCTTATCTTTTTTAATACTTGAACTTAGCTACTTGAAAAGGCAATTATGCTTTGAACCTCGACTGCTTTTCTTAAGCTGGAAAGTTTCATTTTTAATACTTGAACTACTTGAAACTTAAAGGTTTTTCTTAAGCAATTATGCTTTCAAACCTTGACTGCTTTTCTTAAGCTGGAAAGCTATGTAAATATTTATTTTAGTTTTAACGGGTTTTTTAAAAGGTGCGGATTACGACACCTAATTAAAATAAATAAGCCTTCGTAACTCTAAAAAAAATATTTTTTCCTTGTGGAGTATGAGTCATAGAATGTGCACCATATCCCCTAAGTATGTTGGTGATGTATGATTGAGGGAGTATGAAATGTGGGTTGATGTAAGGTGTATGAAAGGGCAAGACGCGCTGTATGAGGTGTACCGCGCGTCCAAGGAGACTCTGTGGCTGGCCATCGGCGACTCTAAGTCGCGTGCCAGGGAAGAGCTGCTGGGGTCCCTAGATCGGGATCCGTGGGGGCGCCCCTACCGTTGGGTACGGGGCAAGTTGCGTCCCTGGGCGCCTCCACTGGTGCAAAGCATGCAACCCCAGTTGCTAGAGGCGGTAGTATCGGCCCTCTTCCCTGAGCGAGCGGGACACGTTCCCCCGGCGATGGCTTCGCCCTCAGCCACAGACTCTCCAGAAGAGGAGAGCACCGATGTCCCCGAGGTGACGCAAGCAGAGACGAGAGCGGCCGTGTCGCGACTCCGGGCTAAGAACACGGCGCCTGGACCCGACGGAGTTCCTGGTCGAGCTCTCGTCCTGGCTCTGAAGGAGCTGGAGCCCCAGCTGAGGGGGCTCTTCACGGCATGTCTCGAGCAGGGTCAGTTTCCCAGTGTGTGGAAGGAGGGGAGGCTGGTCCTGCTCAGGAAGGAGGGGCGCCCCGCGGACTCGCCGTCCGCGTATCGGCCCATAGTGCTGCTCGACGAGGCGGGCAAACTTTTTGAGCGCATTATCGCAGATCGCCTCGTCAGCCACTTGTGCAGAGAGAGGCCGAACCTGGACGACAACCAATTCGGTTTTCGTCGGGGGCGCTCCACCATAGACGCCATCATGCGCGTGAGGGCCCTGGCGGAGGAGACGGTGTCCCAGGGTGGGGTGGTGATGGCGGTGTCTTTAGACATCTCCAACGCATTCAACACCCTACCCTGGAGTTGTATTCGGGAGGCTCTGAAATACCATCGCGTGCCTCCCTACCTCCGCCGTACAGTAGGGGCCTATCTGGAGGATAGATGCGTCACCTATCGGGGACGTGACGGTGCCGGTCGGCACCTCATGTCGTGCGGTGTTCCACAGGGATCGGTCTTGGGACCGCTCCTGTGGAACATCGGCTATGACTGGGTGCTGAGAGGCGAGCTCCCGTCGGGCGCCAACTTGACGTGTTATGCGGACGACACGCTTGTCGCTGCCCGGGGGAGCTCGCACAGGGAAGCGACGTTGATAGCCACGGCTGCGGTGTCACAGGTGGTGAACCGCATCCGGCGCCTGGGCCTGGAGGTGGCCCTAAACAAGTCGGAGGCCATGGTGTTTCATGGCCCCCGACGTGCGCCGGCGCCGGGATCACACATCGTGGTCAGCGGGGTCCGGATAGCTGTCTAGTCCACCATGAAGTATCTGGGATTGGTGCTCGACAGCCGATGGGGATTCGGGCCCCACTTCCGGCGGCTGGCGCCCAAGCTGATGGGTGCAGCGGGCGCGCTTTCAACGTTGCTTCCTAACTTGGGGGGCCCGAGCGCCGCCTGTAGGCGGTTGTACGTGGGAATCGTGCGGTCCATGGCCCTGTATGGGGCCCCTGTGTGGGCGATGGACATGACGGCCGGCACTCTCGCCATTCTGCGCAAACCGCAGAGGGCGATGGCCGTCAGAGTCGTCCGCGGGTACCGCACGATTTCCTACGAGGCGGCTTGTGTCCTGGCCGGATCTCCGCCCTGGGACCTTGAGGCGAAAGTACTCGTCATTATATCGATGGCGCGAGGAAGAGCGGGCACGGGGCTCGAGGCCGGTGCAGCGGCAGATCGCGCTGCGCCGAGAGGAGCTCCATCAGGTCTTGGTGGCGGAATGGCGGCTAAGGCTTCTGCGCCCTACCGCCGGCCTCGCTACCGTCGAGGCGATCCGGCCAGTACTCGACGACTGGCTCGGGAGAAGGCACGGCTCCCTGTCGTTTAGGGTGACGCAGGTGCTGTCGGGGCACGGCTGCTTCGGCAAGTACCTGTGCCGCATAGGCAGGGAGCCGGACGCTCGGTGCCACCATTGCGTCCATTGCGGGGAGGACACGGCGCAACACACGCTCGCCGAGTGTGTAGCCTGGGAGGAGCAGCGCCGTGTCCTCACAAATGAAGTAGGAGGCGATCTGTCGCTGCCGGCCGTAGTGCGGAGGATGGTCGGTAGCGCAGAGTCGTGGGACGCGGTGGTGTCCTTCTGCGAGGACGTGATGTCGCAGAAGGAAACTGCGGAACGGGAGAGGGAGATCTCGACTCCCTTCCCCGGCCGCAGAAGGCGCACCGGGCGCAGGAGAAGGGCGGACAACGCCCTTTTCCGGCCCCCATGAATGGGTCCAGGGGCGTGGGACTTGGGGAAGTCCTCGCCCCCTATTTGATGGACCCGAGGCGAAGGCACGCGCGGGGGTCGGCGCGCGCCTCTGAGGCGATGCACGGGGTAGTTAAACACCTCACTACCCCGTGCAGGAGACGAGGCCCGGACAGACCGGGCCAGCACTAGTGTGGGGCTGCGGAAGAATTTCGATTCCCGCGGCCCCACGCGCACGTGCGAGGAGACACCCGGGGTGGTTTTAGCCGGTAAGAGTCCGGCACGCCCCTCCGCCTTTTCCCCAGGCGGAGGTAGTCCATGAGGATTTCCCCCCGAAAAAAAAAAAAAAAAAGGTGTATGAAAGGGCAAGGTTTTTTTTACAACATCGAAATTTTCTCAGTTGTTTATTTTCTGGGGTTATCGGGTAATGTAATTTTTTTATCTTTTGTAAAACTTTCTGTACCACTGTAAATAGTCATATAGGTTAATTTTAGCTGGTAAATGCCTTATCTTACTTAACAACAAAATTTTTTCATTGTAATCAAAAATTTTCCGGGGTTGTCGGGGAAATGTAATGTTTGTATTTTTTACTTAGGTTTTGGCTATTAGATCTTATATTATACGTTCCCTCCAATTATCTGCATGGCCATTGTCTGTTGTTTAACCATTCCTAGGCCTCTATATTTTAAGTTATTTAGATTTTCTCATGCTCTCCCAATGTTTATTTACCTTTTGTAATGTCAGATAATGACAAGCCTAGGTTTTATTTTTAATGTATTGCTAGAGCTGCCAGTAGGTAAGGTTGTATAGGTATTAGACCTTATTATAAGCTATTATTCTTCTTTTATGTTCTAGAATCATTGTTAAAAATTTTATATGTCAACCGATCCGAAAAGGAAGGGAGCCGGGACCGTCAGACGAGATTACTCTTGGTGCTCGCCTTGGCAGGAGGTCCTGAAGTTATATGGCGCTCGGTGGGAGGGCTGTGTCCTCTGATAGTGTGGGCTGTGCTTGAACAAACAAATCTACGCGTCCTTCTACACCGGACTATGTTGGAAAGTCGCTAGACCGGCGATGGCTACCCTTGGCGTCAGTTCTGGATACTGACGCAAGAAGATTACGTCGTGGTCTACAATAAACTAGTGACGCCGACGGCTGGTAGATCTCAGCCCTCTGCCTGCCTCCTCTACCACGGCCTGCCCCTCCGAGGTCGGTGACGTGGTCTGACTCAAGGACCCTCCTTTTACAACCTGCGAGCCTCTCTAAAAGAAACGCTTGGACCTTCAACTTATACCCGGTTTCCCTGACTTTATATTCTACCTCAATTATATCATTTTACAATTTCTTCTTTTACTTTTTCTTTTAAGCCGGGACTCCTCCAGTTCTGGTGACAGTTTCCCTCCATGACCTTACATGTTCCCCCTCCCGGGAAAATGTAACGTTACAGTTGGTGATACCGTCCGCACCCGGGGGCCTTCCTAGGCTTCGTGTTTAGAATGGCGCGTCTAACTGCGCCAGGCGAGAAAAAGATAGCATCTTCATCGGGAGCTATCGGCGATGCGAAGTAGTCTCCCAGGTGTTTCTCGACTGCTGCGACATGGTCGGTGTCGCTGGTCGGGTTCGGGCGGAACTGACGCTCCAGGTGCTCGGCGAAGACCTCCGCCCGGTCCTCCGCTACATACTTGAGCGCCCCGTCGCTGTTGAGCAGCGGACGCACCGGGGCTGGGGTGTTCGTCAGCTGGCGGCACAGTCTATGCACAGACGGCCAGCTGTCCGCTGCGGCGTCTATGCGTTCCTCCCAGCCCGCGGCGGTGTGAGCCTGAAGCTCGGCCTTTACCTTTTCCGCGAGACGGTTGAGGTGCGTCTTGATGGTAGGGCATCTTAACTGCTGCCACTGCTTGCGAAGGCGCCTCTTGTCGGCGATCAATGCATTGATGCGTGCCGGCAGCGGCACTCCCCAGCGGCTGCGTGCTAGTCGCCGCTTGTAAGGCGCTTTGTATGCAAGCAGTGACGTCGTCCGCCGTCTGTTCCACGTCCGCGGAGGTGGTAACAGGCCGAGTCGGCGTGGTGGTCTCTATTTTCTCTACGAACTTCGTCCAGTCCGTTGATCGACGTGGCGCTAGTGGCTTCAGTCGGGCCGGCACACCCGAAAGGACGACGAGTACAGGTTGGTGGTCGGACTGTAACTCGTCGTCAATCACTTGTTGCGTGATCTGGCAGTGTAGCCCTCGGTGGACTACGATGTCCAGCACGTCTGGCACGTACCTCGCGGTGTAGGGGTAGTGGGTCGGCGTCTCCAGGCCGGACACCGTATAGCCGAAGGCTTCCGCGTCTGCGAAGAGTCGTCTCCCCTCGGTATTCGTTTGTAACGAATTCCACGCCGGGTGTTTACTGTTAAAGTCGCCGGCGAGAATGGTGGCGCGTGTCGTACCGTCTACAAGCGCCCGCAGCTCGGCCATGTCTAGTTGGGCCGCGGGCGGCTTGTAGCACGCATAGATATTGATATCCTCGCCGGCTACATGGAGCTGCAAACCCAGCGCGTAAAACGCCCGGAGTGACGGCAAGGGGAGCTCTTGATGGACGACTCTCCGCCGCACAAGTACCACCAGACCACGATACTGTAGCGAGTGAGCTACCTTTCATCTTTCCTATAAGCGAGGTATCCCGGGAACCTAATCCTGTCCCCAAGTCCCAGGAGCGTCTCGCTTTTGAGCGCCACGTCGATATTTTGTTCCCAAAGGAGATGGCGGAGAGGGGCGACCTTGTCCCGTAGGCCGCGGGCGTTCCAGTGGATCACCCTTAATGGCCTAGTCATGGTAAAGGGTTAAAAGGGTGGCCAGGCCATCAAGGATGACCGTCTCCACATCCTGGCCCTGCCTGATGGCCTTAATAAGGTCCATCAACAGCTTAATGGCGCAGGTTGTAAACTCCTGTTTGTGTGGCAGAGCGGTTGTTTTAGCGCCGGTAGCGCCGCCATTCGGGCATCTTGTGTCCCTTTCGGATGCTACTTTTTGCCGCGGCGCTATGCCGGCGCTAGCTGTAGCTTGAGCTATTTGCTTCAGATCTGTTACAACCTGCGCCCTGTTTAAGGCAGGGTCGGCCTTTGGAATCTCTTCCTGGGTCGCCGGGGGTTTGGGCATCCTTCCCTTGCCCTGACCTCCGCGTCCTTTCTTCCTCCGCCCTGAGGAGGCGGCTTGGTTCCGCTGCGTGGGCCCATTGGCCGCCGCCATCAGCGTCGCACTCTGTGCCTCTTCCGGCACCACTTGTGGCCTCTCGGTGGCCACTTGGGGCCGGCGTGAAGCAACTGTGATGGCGGCAGTCCCCGCCCGCTTGTTCCGGGTTTCTGCCTGGAACACGGGGCACTTGATGTTGCACGCGGGGTGCGGGCCACCGCAATTGGCGCAGGTGGCCGGCTCGTCCCGCGGACGTGGGCAGTCACGTGCCGCGTGCTCGCCCCCGCATCGCACTCAAGCGAGCGGGCGGTGACACGGGTGCGAGCTGTGTTTGAACCGCTGGCACCGGTGGCACTGGGCGGGCCCACGTTTTCCTCGCCAAGCCTCTATCTGACACCACGCATGTACATGAACACGGTGGTGTCGTAGATGGCCCGGACTTCTGGGGTCTTCTTCAATATAGCATGAAACACGCAGCCGGGTCTTCCTTGTGCGCCCTTAATATGGCGCACGTACTCCGGCTGGTACCCCAACGCCCGGAGTTCCTCCTCGATCTCCTTGGGGTCCGTGTCCGCTGGCAGCCCCCTGATGGCGATCTTGAGGCTCTTATCCGCCGGCAGCGAATAGGCGAACCAGGAAACGCCGCTTTCCTTCTCCTGGCCGGTCAGGTAACGCTGGACCAGCCGGTACTCCTCCTCGCTGTCTGGGGTGAAGCGGCCGGCCCAGCTTGGCGCTGATGGCCCGGAAGTGGGCGGCCTAGTTAGGCAGCTTCTCCACCACCAGCGGCGGGTACCGGAGCTTGCGGTCTTTCTTCTTCCCCGGCTGTTGCTTCGCTTACGTCGTGGCTCCGGGGGGGGCTTCAGGGGTTGCGGTAGAGGGGACAAGGGGTCCGTTCTGGTGCTCGGAGATCTCAACGCCAAGTCATCGGCGTGGGGATCTCCGGTCACTGACCCTCGGGGCGAGGTGCTAGAAGAGTGGGTGGTGACGACTGGTCTGGTCGTCCTGAATCGGGGTTCGGAATACACGTGCGTGCGGCAGCGGGGCGGGTCTATAGTGGACGTCTCGCTCGCTAGCCCCTCTGTCGCCAGCCGAGTCCGCGACTGGCGTGTCGCCGTGGGGGTGGAGACGCTGTCGGACCATCGGTATATCCGGTTCGACGTCTCTGCCCAGACCGCGAGCGGCCGCCATCCAACAACCCCGATTAACGACGGCCCGCGTTGGGCGCTTAAGCGCATTGACAAGGAACTACTCGAGGAAGCTGCCTTAGTCCAGTCCTGGATTTGGGAGTCGACGACGGACGGCCCCGTCGACGTCGAAGCGGTGGCGCTGTGGTTTCGCGGGGCGATGACGCAGATCTGCGACGCGTCCATGCCCCGTGTCCGCCAACAGTCCGCAAGGCGCCAGGTGTACTGGTGGACCGACGAGATCGCGCGGCTGCGCGTTGAGTGCGTTGCGGCTCGCCGCCAGTACACGCGATACCGGAGACGACGTCGATGGGATTCCGTCAAGGAAGACGCGCTGTATGAGGTGTACCGCGCTTCCAAGGAGACTCTGTGGCTGGCCATCGGCGACTCTAAGTCGCGTGCCAGGGAAGAGCTGCTGGGGTCCCTAGATCGGGATCCGTGGGGGCGCCCCTACCGTTGGGTACGGGGCAAGTTGCGTCCCTGGGCGCCTCCACTGGTGCAAAGCATGCAACCCCAGTTGCTAGAGGCGGTAGTATCGGCCCTCTTCCCTGAGCGAGCGGGACACGTTCCCCCGGCGATGGCTTCGCCCTCAGCCACAGACTCTCCAGAAGAGGAGAGCACCGATGTCCCCGAGGTGACGCAAGCAGAGACGAGAGCGGCCGTGTCGCGACTCCGGGCTAAGAACACGGCGCCTGGACCCGACGGAGTTCCTGGTCGAGCTCTCGTCCTGGCTCTGAAGGAGCTGGAGCCCCAGCTGAGGGGGCTCTTCACGGCATGTCTCGAGCAGGGTCAGTTTCCCAGTGTGTGGAAGGAGGGGAGGCTGGTCCTGCTCAGGAAGGAGGGGCGCCCCGCGGACTCGCCGTCCGCGTATCGGCCCATAGTGCTGCTCGACGAGGCGGGCAAACTTTTTGAGCGCATTATCGCAGATCGCCTCGTCAGCCACATGTGCAGGGAGGGGCCGAACCTGGACGACAACCAATTCGGTTTTCGTCGGGGGCGCTCCACCATAGACGCCACCATGCGCGTGAGGGCCCTGGCGGAGGAGACGGTGTCCCAGGGTGGGGTGGTGATGGCGGTGTCTTTAGACATCTCCAACGCATTCAACACCCTACCCTGGAGTTGTATTCGGGAGGCTCTGAAATACCATCGCGTGCCTCCCTACCTCCGCCGTACAGTAGGGGCCTATCTGGAGGATAGATACGTCACCTAACGGGGACGTGACGGTGCCGGTCGGCACCTCATGTCGTGCGGTGTTCCACAGGGATCGGTCTTGGGACCGCTCCTGTGGAACATCGGCTATGACTGGGTGCTGAGAGGCGAGCTCCCGTCGGGCGCCGACTTGACGTGTTATGCGGACGACACGCTTGTCGCTGCCCGCGGGAGCTCGCACAGGGAAGCGACGTTGATAGCCACGGCTGCGGTGTCACAGGTGGTGAACCGCATCCGGCGCCTGGGCCTGGAGGTGGCCCTAAACAAGTCGGAGGCCATGGTGTTTCATGGCCCCCGACGTGCGCCGGCGCCGGGATCACACATCGTGGTCAGCGGGGTCCGGATAGCTGTCGAGTCCACCATGAAGTATCTGGGATTGGTGCTCGACAGCCGATGGGGATTCGGGCCCCACTTCCGGCGGCTGGCGCCCAAGCTGATGGGTGCAGCGGGCGCGCTTTCAACGTTGCTTCCTAACTTGGGGGGCCCGAGCGCCGCCTGTAGGCGGTTGTACGTGGGAATCGTGCGGTCCATGGCCCTCTATGGGGCCCCTGTGTGGGCGATGGACATGACGGCCGGCACTCTCGCCATTCTGCGCAAACCGCAGAGGGCGATGGCCGTCAGAGTCGTCCGCGGGTACCGCACGATTTCCTACGAGGCGGCTTGTGTCCTGGCCGGATCTCCGCCCTGGGACCTTGAGGCGAAAGTACTCGCGTCATTATATCGATGGCGCGAGGAAGAGCGGGCACGGGGCTCGAGGCCGGTGCAGCGGCAGATCGCGCTGCGCCGAGAGGAGCTCCATCAGGTCTTGGTGGCGGAATGGCGGCTAAGGCTTCTGCGCCCTACCGCCGGCCTCGCTACCGTCGAGGCGATCCGGCCAGTACTCGACGACTGGCTCGGGAGAAGGCTCGGCTCCCTGTCGTTTAGGGTGACGCAGGTGCTGTCGGGGCACGGCTGCTTCGGCAAGTACCTGTGCCGTATAGGCAGGGAGCCGGACGCTCGATGCCACCATTGCGTCCATTGCGGGGAGGACACGGCGCAACACACGCTCGCCGAGTGTGTAGCTTGGGAGGAGCAGCGCCGTGTCCTCACAAATGAAGTAGGAGGCGATCTGTCGCTGCCGGCCGTAGTGCGGAGGATGGTCGGTAGCGCAGAGTCGTGGGACGCGGTGGTGTCCTTCTGCGAGGACGTGATGTCGCAGAAGGAAACTGCGGAACGGGAGAGGGAGTTCTCGACTCCCTTCCCCGGCCGCAGAAGACGCACCGGGCGCAGGAGAAGGGCGGACAACGCCCTTTTCCGGCCCCCATGAATGGGTCCAGGGGCGTGGGACTTGGGGAAGTCCTCGCCCTCTATTTGATGGACCCGAGGCGAAGGCGCGCGCGGGTGTCGGCGCGCGCCTCTGAGGCGATGCACGGGGTAGTTAAACACCTTGTTTGAGTAAAACAAAAGTTTGAACACAATCACAGTTTATTTTATATTTTTTATCGTTTATTACAAGGGAGCAATACGTGCCTCGTTTAATGAAGTTTTAGCAAGGGGCGAGGCAGTGTTGCCAATTTTATAACATAATATTATACAAAATGTTGCCAATGGTAATAATATTAAACTATTTATTTAAATGTTGCAAACATATTCCCGGGGGAATGTACTACTACTTTAGTTACAATTAAGTTATAATAGGTAATTACAGCTAAGTTACATACATTGGATAATTACAGTTAGGTTAGATCAGTTAATTACAATTAGGCAAAATACATATCTTGCTAATCGTCCTTCGGTATGTTCCAGAAGATGTTTTTATTTCAGCGACCCTGGCTTTACGATCAGAACCGTAATATATTTTGACAATTCTGGCCACAGGCCACTGTAAAGGACTAGATCTTTCATCCTTTAAAAGCACTAAACTGCCTTCCTCTATGTTTGGCTGGTTTAGGTGCCACTTGGGTCTGCTGTTCAATTGAGACAAATATTGTTTATGCCATGCATTCCAAAAATGTTGCTGTATTTTAGTGCACCGACGCCAAAAGCGTAGCCTATTTTCCGGAATGTGAGTAATATCTGGCTCAGGAATTGCTGTTATGGGCCTTCCTATTAAAAAGTGACCTGGGGTCAAGAATGTAAGATCAGAAGGATCCCTCGACATTGAAGTTAGCGGTCTGGAATTTAATATTCCTTCTATACCAATTAATATTGTGCTGTACTCCTCATAGGTAAGTATCTGATTTCCTATTATTCTTTTCATGTGAAATTTGGAGCTTTTAACTCCTGCCTCCCAGAGGCCACCGAAGTTCGGCGAGTAACTAGGAATGTACTCGAATTTGATACCTCTTGAATCAGAGAAGTTAATAATGCTTTTGCGATGAGCATCAGAATCATTAAGTTTATATAATTTATTTAAAGCATTTTCTGCGCCTTTAAAAGTTTTTGCATTGTCACAATGGATTGTGTTGGGCAGGCCGCGCCTGGCGATAAACCTTTTTAAGGCTGCTAAAAAACATTTTGTGGTCATGTCAGACACTAGTTCTAAATGAATGCATTTAGTTACAAAACAAACAAATACAGCGACATAAGCTTTGGCAACGACGCTTCTACGAATACTTGATTGCTTAATATTGAAAGGGCCACAGTAGTCAATACCTACGATGCTGAAGGTTTTCGCTTCAGTAACTCGATCTGCAGGTAATGATCCCATTAGTTGAGAAGCCACCTTGGCTATAAAACGGTAACAGGTTACACATTTGTTTATAATATTTTTGACCTCACTGCTACAACCAATGATCCAATATCTTAAGGCTAGGTTTGCCACAGTTAATTTCAATCCTGCATGCATTAAGGCTAGGTGCTCATTTCTTATAATTAAATTAGTGATATGAAATTTTTTAGGTAGTATAATTGGGTGCTTTTGAGAGTATGGAATGGGAGAATTTTGCAATCTACCAGACACTCGTAGGACATTATTACTATCCATAAACGGAGCTAGTGATTTTAAATGAGTCTTGATAGACTTGTTTTTATTTATACAATTAATTTCAGTTGCAAAGTACAATTTTTGAATTTGTGAAATTATTTTGTTTTTAGAATTATTTAATTCTGAAGTTGATAAATAACCTTTTAGCTTATTATCTTTGTCTTTACAATTGTGCAAAAATCTCTTTATCCATGCCATCACCCTTACAGTTTTGTTCCAAGAAGAAAACTTTTTAAAAATATCTGGTATGTCAAGGGTTACATTCAAACAAACCTGCTCAGCAGGTTCAATATTTTCAAAGCATAATGCATGATTACAAGTAATAGATGTTTGGGGCGCAAAACTGGGTGCAGCATGATCAGAAGGACCATTCCACCAAAGTTTATTACTGGATAATTCTAAGGGATTACAGCCTCTGGATAAGCAGTCTGCTGGATTGAATGTACCCTCTACATGAGACCAATTACAATCTTTGGTAAGAGAGTTTATATTTTGAACTCTGTTTCTAATGTACACAGGTAAAGTTTTATTTGACTTTAACCAACATAGCACTACTTGTGAATCAGTAAATAAGTATCTAGTATCCACTTTTATTTTAGTATAAATAGAGTTTACCCTATTATATAATTTACTTAAAATTAGAGCTGCATTTAATTCTAATTTCGGTATTGTTAGCTTATCTTTAATAGGAGCAATTCTAGATTTTATTTTATTTATTAGGGAAAACAAACAATTACACATTAAGAAAAACAGAAAGATAGGATACAGAAATGATACAAATGTGAAATCAACCACGTTCTCCACAGATACACAGTGAGACAATTTGGTAAATTTAAAGACTAGCGTTTTAAACAATAAATAAGAGGAAAATTAATATTAAAGTACCAACAAAACAAAGCCCCAAAGATGCCGCATATAAGCGGAACAAAAGTTTCACATTATTTTTTCAATATATTAAGTAACATGAGTTTAAACTTACTACGAGTATGTGGCAAAGCAAACAGATCCAAACTGCAGAAATTCTTATTAAAATTGCTCGTAAGGCGACGAAGAGGTGCACGCAAGCCTGCGTTTGTACGACAGGAAGTAGTGGCGAATACAGGTCGTGAGCGCACCTCGCGTCCCTGGCATGTTCTAGGAACTATATAACACAACTTATTACTCATGTCTAAACAATTTTGCACATAGTAATGTTATTGTAACTTGACCGTTGTGTATTACTTTGATATAGATACAGCATCCATATGCTATATTAGAGGCATCACAATAGCCCATTAACTCTATTCTATGTGCATTGCTTGTTTGTATATTCCTGTTTACCTTTATTGGTGACATATTTACCAATTGTGAATAGAATAATTTCCATTCTTGTAACAATTGTTCAGGTATTGGTTTGTCCCATTTTAAATTTTCTTTCCATAACTTTTGCATGAAATGTTTAGCTCGAACTACTATTGGCCCTGCCAGCCCAAGAGGATCATAGAATGAACCAATAAAGCTTAATATAGAACGTTTGCTCCATGATTCTATATTCTTGTTAGGACAGCCTACAGTGAACCGGTCAGATTTAACATTGTAAGACAAGCCGAGAGCCTTCATTGACAAGTCCTCCTGGCAGAGATTATGGTCATCAAAATGCTGCGTATCAACTGGGATGTCGGCTAGCAGACGCATGTCATTTGCCGCCCATTTGTGCAGTTTCATACTGGCTTTTTGAAGCAAAGAACTAAACTGACTTCTTACCTCTATTGCAGCGTCTACAGACTGCGCACCAAATAATGCGTCATCTACATACATTGATGTTCGAATGACTTCAGCAGCTAGAGGAAATTCCTTTTCAAACCTGTTTGCTAGCTCTTGAAGACATGTTGTTGCTAGGAAACTGGAGCTTTTTAATCCATAAGTAACTGTCTGTAATTCAATAATTATGGTTTTATTTTTGTCATCTTTCCATAAGATGTTTTGTAAATGTTTACAAGATGGATCTATTTGAATAGCTCGGTACATGTGTCTGATGTCTGCTAAAAGAACATAAGCATGTGATCTAAACAAAACTTTTGCCCATTCATAAGCACCTCATTTAAGCTTTTGTGATGAGAAGAAGCTCTGGTGTTACCGTTGAATACTACTCGAACCTTATTAGTTTTTCTGTCATTTCTGATGACTGGCAAATGTTGCATGAAGTACCTATTTTGAATTTGTAAATAATTTACTGGTACTATTTTAGCATGACCTAGATCTATATATTCTTGTAGAAATGCTTTATATTGCTTGTTTAATTGGCTATCTCTACCTAGGCGTTTTTCTGTGCTAATCAGAGTCTTTGCAGCAATGTGGTAGGTATTACCTAAGTTAAGTTGATCAATAGGCATGGTCAATGGTAAGGAAACTGTAAATAAGTTGTTATTTAACTGTACCGATCTTTTGAAATCGGCTTCACAGAGATCTTGCTTTGCTGTAACCTTCATATTTGCTTCAGGAACAATTTCAGTTTCCCAAAACTTTGTTAGGAGGTGATCAACCCTTTCCTCATTACTAGAAACGACAGCATGCATTGTCACTAGGTTACTATTTTTAGAGTAACTTTTTTCTTTAATTTCGCCAGATATAACTGACCCAAACTCTGTGTCTATTAAATAAAGATCACTGTTTTCGAGCTTGATTTTATTAGGTAACATTATTTTGAAAAATACCTCAGCTGACAGCAGGAATGAAATATCAGCCGGAGTTTTAAAATCATTGTCTGCAAGTACTACAGAATCCGGGATTGTGACATTCTGTAAATCAATTTTGTGCTGAGGCAAGTTGGTAGTTATAACATCTACTATGGAACAAGTCACTTTGCAGTCAAAACCGTTTTGAAGTGAAATGAACTTTACATTAGCCGCCTTTGATGTTGTTTTATTTTGTTGGCCTAATGCAGAAATATTTAAGTTATTTGTGAACAGCTTCAAATTTAACGCTTTGGCAAGATCAGCTTTAATAAAAGAAACTTGACTACCACTATCTATTAAACCTCTAGCAATGATTTGTAATTTACCATTTTGGCTGAGAATTTTAGCTTTGATTGTCGGCAGTAGAACTGTACTATCACTGATTTTGCTGTGCAATGATGCTTTTGGTTCACTTGTCTCTACATGCAATAGAGAGTTGTGCTCTTTGCTACTACAGTGAGAACACTTAAAATGAAAATGACACTTTTTAGAATGTGCATTAAAACATATTTGACATAGGTTAGTTTTCTTTATGAACTCAAGCCTCTCCTGTGGAGAGCACGACTCGAAGTTTTTACACTTAAACAACTTATGTTCCTTTGAGTCACAGAATTGGCAAGCCAATGTTATTTTGCTTGCAATATTGGTGACTTTATAATTTTTTGAATTATTAGTGCCCTTACCTTCACTTTGTTGGCTTTCTTCGAAGCTACTAGCTCTTTTCTCCAAAAATAGGAAGAAGTCAGCTATCATTGGTAGCTTAGTATTATCCCTTTCGCTGTGATATGCTCTGCAAGAAAACTTGTCAATCTTTCGCAACAAGATGGTTAAAATTACAATGTCCCAGTGTTCTGTTGGCTGTCCTAACGTTTTGAGAGCTCCTATATGAAGGCGAGCTTGAGCTACTATTTCATGCAAATTGCTCGCAGTACCAGCAACAACATGCTGCAGATCTAATAAGGATTGCACATGATTGGATATTACTAAAAATTTATTGTCATATCGGTCTTTTAATAATTTAAGCGCTTCCTGATAAGAATTGCCTATCAGAGGTAACCCTTGTATCAAGGAGTGTGCTTCACCTTTTGTGTACTTAAGTAAATAAAATAGCTTTTGCACATTGTCTAACTGATTGCTGTTTTCTATGACAGCAGTGAAAAGTTCAATGAACACTTGATATTTGGTTAGGTCCTTTCCGTCGAACACTGGAATTTCGATATCTGGCAGCCTCATCTTGGTACTTCTGGAGGTATCGACACGTTGAGGAGTTTGCTGTTGCAATGTTTTGAGGTTGGTTAGGATTGCTAAACACCTTTCTTCCATGCCGCTTTCTTCTAGCTCCTTTTCGTCTATGGTCTCCTCCAGCATGTACAGCTGCAGCTCTAGATCGGTTGCGGTTTCTAAAGTTTTTTCCACTTGCTGTATCCTTGTTGAGATAGCTAGCGTGTTTCTATCAGTTGTGTATTTTTGTTGTTCGTAAAAGTTTTCAGCTTTCGTGAGTGATCCTTTGCATTGCGCTAGTCTTGCTTTGACTTTTTTCTTTTGATCATCGATGTCGTCTTTCTGTGCGCCACCCATTTTGTTGCGTTCGTAATTGTTTTGTTATGAATCTTTATTGTTGCGAAATGACAGGTGACGTTTGTGATGCGCTGACGTTCCGTCAGAGTATCTCGCCTCTCGCTCACACTCGCGGCGCTCAATGACGCCACACGGAACGAATGAGGACCGTGGTGAATGGTTCTATGTCCGAGCGCCGAAGATTAACGAACAAAACCGAAGAGTTCCGATGGAGTGAATAATACTCTAGATGCCGCCGGCCGGCGTTTTTGAAACTTGCAAACAAAAATGGCTACCGCTTTTCGAAGAATTGCTCACACGATAATTTACGAGATACTATGTTTTAAGAAATTATTTTAGCTGCGGATGCGACGATTGCTATTGCCCGATCACTGAACTATTACTGGTCACAATACTGTAGATTTTTATTAATAGTTTATTGGTTTTGTAGTATGAAGGCTATGAGTTATTTTGCACTTTCACTTTTTACTACATTTACGTTCGACTGAATGTCTATTTTGGTTTCGGCACCATTTTGTTTGAGTAAAACAAAAGTTTGAACACAATCACAGTTTATTTTATATTTTTTATCGTTTATTACAAGGGAGCAATACGTGCCTCGTTTAATGAAGTTTTAGCAAGGGGCGAGGCAGTGTTGCCAATTTTATAACATAATATTATACAAAATGTTGCCAATGGTAATAATATTAAACTATTTATTTAAATGTTGCAAACAACCTCACTACCCCGTGCAGGAGACGAGGCCCGGACAGACCGGGCCAGCACTAGTGTGGGGCTGCGGAAGAATTTCGATTCCCGCGGCCCCGCGCGCACGTGCGAGGAGACACCGGGGTGGTTTTAGCCGGTAAGAGTCCGAAAAAAAAAAAAAAAAAGAGGGGACAAGGGGTAAGGAATCGCGACTTACCCCTGCGGTTGGTGTCGAGGCGAGCGGCGTGGCGCGTCGGCGAAGGTGGCCGACGCCGGCGAGTCCCGACTCCGCGGCGCGCTTTCACGCTGTGGCCGCGGCGGGTCGGGGCGGGGCCGCTTCGGCTCCATTATGGCCTCACCGGAGCTCCTCCTACGGCGCTGGGATCTGGGGTCGAGTTGGAACTCGAAGTCAACCCCAGCGACGGGGTCGGTGACACCGGTGACGCCACAGTGACAGACGACATACTCGACCCTACGCGGGAAGAGCATGCCGACAGCATTGCGGGTGAGTCGCAGGCTGAGGCTCGGGGGGGCGCCGGTGAGTCAGGCGCCGGCACTAGCTGGCCGCTCCCGCTCAGCCACCGTCGGCCCCGCCAGCGAGAAGCGGGGGCTGGGTGTGGCTGTGAGCGAAGCTGGCACAGTTAGGTCGCGTGTCACTCGGGCCGCAGGCCCGGTGGGCGCGGGCGGCGACGCGAACCGCAGTGGCGCGGCGGTGCGCGCGGGTGGGGCGCGGGGTCGCGCGGATGGTGCAGGGGGGTGCGCAAGGGGCGCGGATCGGGCGAGCGGCACGGCAGCGCGCGCGGTGGTCCCAGTGGCGCGCACAGGCGCGGGAGTGCGTGCAGGTGGCGCCACGGCGCGCACCGGCGGCGCGCGGCTCGCGCTCACCGCAGGCCCCGTAGCCTGTATCGGCACCGGGCGGAAAGCTGCGGGGCGGTCGGGTACCGCGTGCTGTCGGCTCGACGACGGCGTTGGCGCAACGCGCGCAGGCGCCGATGACGTCAGTGGGCCGGCAGCAGCAGCGGCGCCCGATCCCCCCCTCCTCTTCCTTCCTGTTCGTTCGTCCCTCTTCGGGACGTTCCGGCCTGTCCAGCTGGCGGCGCACCGGACGACGCATCGCCGATATTCGGCATAGACGTCGTCCGGTCCAACGCCGGGCGGACTTCCTTGGCCCGGCATCGCGGCCAAGAGAGCCGCGTTTGCCGGGCTTCGGCATCCCGGGGGCGTGGAGTGCCGCGACCGCTACGGTGATTGCTCACCGAGCAGCACGGGGGGGTTTCCCATGTGTTTGCACCAGTGCCCACTTGGTCACTCGTGCAAACACAAAGAAAAACAGTTTTAAAATAAGACTGGAGAACTTACGCGGTCCGCGCAGCAATGTTCTACACAGGTGGGCAGGCCACCTATACGTTCCACGAGCCGATCCTCGAGCGAACTGAACGTTCCACATTATGGCACGGCTTATATCCTGTATAGTCGAGTCACGCCGCGCGCGCGCATGCGAACGGTTGGATATTGTGCGTGACGGTGTGGTATTCGGGGAATTTAAAATGTCCTCTGTGGTTAAATGTGCAAATTGCAATGTAGTGATCAACGAAGTTCTGGCCTTCGTCCATAATAAAATATCTGTGATGGACGACGAAAGTATTAGCAGAATCTGTGCGAGCGCTTTCTCTGAAAGTGACATTGTAGCAGCGAAGAAGTTGTTGTTCGAATCCTTGCCAACAACAAAACGCAAGATAACGAGGAGGAAGGCGGGGAAAATGTGCGAGACATAGACGACATAATCTGTCTTATTCGCGACACCGACTCCGAGGATATCCCGGTCTTCGTGGCCCGCGATCTTGAGAAGTTACCCCCGGTTCTGTTCGATCATGTCGATGTGACGAGGCTTTTGAAAGACATTGTAAAGCTATGGCAGGATCTCGACATGATGAAAGAAGACTATGCTACAGTTAAGCAGATGGACCTGTTGAGAAATGAAGTGCAGTATCTTTCATCAGGATGGCGCAATGTAAACACCAAAAGAGGTGCATATGTCGCAAGACTCGCAAGCTATGAGTGCGATAGTGGTCCCATGGGATTGCCGCTGGATTGTAATGAAGGCAGTAGTGAATGTTTTCAACAACACCCTACATTGGAATCTACACTGAAATCCGTTATTAACAATAATCAAATATCGGAGGGTAGTAGTGAAGCTTCGCCGCAAAGTAAGCAATAAGATTCGTCCGACGAACTACGAGAAACGGCTACGATGACGCATATTGCGGGTCAGCTGATCGAGTCGCTCGCGGCTACTCACGCGCAATCCGCGCCCGTTCCACCGCGCCGGTGCACGGCGTAGCCGACGGGGCATCGCCGCCGCCGCCGCCGCCGTCCCCCGCGGTGGCCGGCGGCCGCGGTCCCCAGTCCCCTGCCCCGCTGCCGCTGCTATCTAGTCCGGCCGCCTGTACTGCGCCGCTACTACCACCACTCGACAAAAATATCGGCCCTATCGCACCTAAATCGATGGCGGAGATTGTTCGAGAAGGGAAATGGAAGACGCAGCCCCGGAGTGACCAGTGGGTTCGTGTCCAAAACAGATCACGAAACCGTTTCGTTGGGAAGCGAGGAAAAGCGGAGCCTGAGCCTGGAAGTAATTTTATGGCAGCGGAAACTAAGGTTCCCATGTACATTTATAATGTGGCGAAGGGCGTGTCCGTGTGTGACATCCATAATTACATAATGAAGAAGACTAACATTGATGTTAAAATTGAAAAAATGGACATGAAGTTAGCGAAGGATTACGAATCATACAAAATATTTGTACCTAAACATTCGTTAATAAATTTCCTGAGTGATCACTTTTGGCCAAAGGGGGTAGCTTATCGTCGATTTATAAACACTATCAGACGTGATAAAGGAAATGTCCGTGTGACTAGCGAGAATATTGACAGATCTAAATTATGAATAACATCAACTTGATAAGTTTTAACTGCAAAAACGTGATGAGGTCAGTGGAATGTGTGCGGCAGCTTTGTCGCTCGGCTGATGTTGTGGCGCTGCAGGAGACGTGGCTAATGCCGCACGACCTCGGGTTCCTTTGCACGATAGACGACGACTTCGCCTGCACGGGTACCTCTGCAGTGGATATCGCGTCAGGGGTCTTACGCGGTAGGCCCTACGGCGGAGTTGCCCTACTGTGGAGAAAAGTTGCGTTTACAACGGTTACCATAGTAAAGTGCAATAGTGTGCGTCTCGCCGCGATAAAAATCGAGGTCAGTGATCGTTCCATCTTGATATTTTCTGTGTATATGCCTACCGAATCCAGTGAAAACTTAGTGGAATTTACAGAGTGTCTCAGTGAAATGACAGCCATAATTGACAGTCACAATGTGCAGTCGGTGTTTATGTTAGGGGACTACAATGCGCACCCCGCTGAGTCATTTGCTACCGAACTTTTAACTTTTTGTGCGGAACAGTCGTGGTCCTGTGTAGACCTGGAACTTATGCCGTCGGACAGTCGTACGTTTGTCAGTGATGCGCACGGCTGTCGGCGCTGGCTCGACCACTGTCTTGTGACAAGCGCCCTGCGCGTGCTGCGCGGCCTGTGTGTTATATAATACTTATTGGTCTGATCATTACCCTGTATCTATACGATGTAATTTTAATTTGCTTAAGCCTAAGATTTGTGTACCTACTGTTTGTATAAATAGAATAGTCTGGGGTGAACGTGACCCGACACAGATACCGAAATTTAAAAATGTATGTCACTCTAGACTTCGTGAAATTGATTTTCCTTCAGAATTAAGAGGCTGTTCAGATTATATGTGTTGTAACAAAAGTCATAAAATCCTGTTGGATAACATGTATGACGAGATTATTTGTATACTGTCGGAGGCCGCTTCATGTAGTTATAACGTTACCGAAAAGCGTAGAGGTAAATACGTTACCGGGTGGAATAGGCACGTTCGCGACGCTCATGGGAGGGCTCGGCTATGTTTTCAGGCTTGGTTGTATGGGGGTAAGCCCGGGGCTGGCCGTCTCTTTGATGACATGTGTGAAACAAGGCGCGTTTTTAAATCAAAATTAAAGTGGTGTCAGAACAATCAACAACAAATAAAAATTGATATTATTGCTGAACTTCACTCAAACAAGAAATTCGGTCAGTTCTGGAAAAACACGAATAAAATGAATCATAAGCCGGGCCTCCCCGTCAGCGTGGCGGGAGTGCACGAGCCTAGTGAGATCGCCACTATGTTCTCCCACCATTTCAAGGTTGACTCGCCTCTGGGGCCAACGCGGCAGGGGCCCGATGCTGAGGAAGGTAGTGAGCGTAGTTTTCATTTTACTGCGAAGGAAGTGCGTGCGGTGATCAAGGGTATGGTGAGGGGTAAATCCCCGGGTCACGATAGCCTCAGCATCGAGCACCTACAGCACGCAGGTGTACACCTACCCAGAGTGCTTGCTATGTTTTTTACCCTGTGTTTAGGCCACTCCCATCTGCCCGAAAATCTAATGCGTACTATAGTTGTACCAATCATCAAAAATAAAACTGGTGATACATCGGATGTAAACAACTATAGACCGATCTCACTAGCCACAGTGGTCGCCAAAGTGCTGGACAGTCTGCTTGGTCAGCACCTGGATAAACACGTCTCGCTAAACGACGCGCAATTCGGTTTCAGGCCAGGGCTTTCCACCGAGAGTGCTATCCTGTGCCTCAAGCAGAGTGTACAGTATTACACGAGTAGAAAGACCCCAGTCTATGCATGCTACCTCGATTTATCGAAAGCGTTCGATCTTGTATCGTACGATATTCTATGGGGTAAATTAAGGGATGAAACTAGTCTACCTAGGGAAATTGTGCTATTATTTATGCATTGGTATAACAACCAAAAGAATTTTGTAAGATGGGCAGGCTCTCTTTCGGGGGAGTATGGGCTGGAATGCGGGGTGAGGCAGGGGGGGCTGACCTCCCCCACGCTTTTCGGCCTGTACGCCAACCAGCTGATCGATGAGCTCAGCAGCACCGGCATAGGGTGCCATATAGATGGAGTGTGCGTGAATAACATCAGCTACGCAGACGATATGGTGCTGCTGAGCCCGTCGATTGGTGCCTTACGAAAGCTCTTGAATATTTGAGTCCTACGCGGTGGCTCATGGGCTCAAATACAACGCGAAAAAGAGTGAGATAGTGTTCACTCTAAGTGGTATAACTCTAAACAAAGTCGAGCAATTTAAGTATTTGGGCCACTGGGTCACCGAGGACCTTAAGGACATTGTGTTTATCGAAAGGGAGCGCAGAGCGCTGTCTGTCCGATGCAACATGTTGGCCCGCAGGTTTTCACGGTGCACGGGGACTGTCAAAGTTGCGCTTTTTAAAGCGTACTGTCAGTCCTTTTACACCGGCAGCCTGTGGGTTAACTATACGCAGCGGACATACAGCGATCTGCGCGTTCAATACAATAACGCGTTCCGGGTGCTGATGGGGCTGCCGCGCCATTGCAGCGCCTCCGCGATGTTCGCGGCGGTTGACACAGACGGCTTTGCAGCCATCATGCGCCGCACGCGCGACAGTCCCAACACCATCCTGCGCGCGCTGGTGGACCGGTGGGACTCTCCGATCCTGGCGCGCTGGATACGGCTACACGCAGTCGTTCAGTGATTTGCCGCCAGCATCGGGAAGTCCACCCGGCCCTGCCACTTTATTTTGATTATAATTATTATGCAAAAAATTATTTATTACTAACACTAGTCTGTAAGCTCGCAATTGTACTAACAAATATGGATGTAATCTACGGATGAATCTGAAATAAATGATTTATTATTATTATTATAAAGGGAAATATTCCCGACAGGTTGCAACCTGCTACCGCGCCATCGCATCGGTTTCTTTCCATGGGACGCGCGGAATAGTTGGTCGGGCACGAGCTTGCTCCCCGACAGGTTGCGACCTGATACCGCGCCATCGCGTCGGTTTATTTCCATGTGACGCATGGATGAGTATAATATTAGCGAGTTTGGTATGTCTATAAAAGGAGTTTTGGATTATTACCCGACTGCGCCAGAAGGGTTATGCTTTTACTTGATTGACTATTTGGATGATTATTTATAAATTGGTTTTTATTGAACCAACGTCATATGGGCTTCGTCTACAACTACACGTGCACGGACTAATTACGGCAAGAAAACAATATTGAATGAGGAAGCGCAACTATTCAATAATTTACCGGAGAATTTAAAGAAGTGTGATAGTATAGCATATTTAAAAAAAAACTCATGAAACATGTATATACCCTGTAACGTTACCAACACTCTAGAGGCAAATATTATATATATTATTATCTATTTAGATATAAGCACTCTGTATCTCATTTTAAGTGAACTGTTAATAATTAAGTTCTTATGAGAATGAAATTCTTTAAACCTAAATCGCACTCTGCGGCCCGAACGGGTTACTCTGCCGTGCTGTCTCCGGCGTCAGGTCACTTGCATTCTGAGTGGGAGTGTGAGGGAACTTTTGCGGTGAGTTAGTGATTGAGGCGTGTGTATGAGTGGAAGTATGAGGTAGTGGAGGTCTTTGAGTGTGTTGTGGTGTCAGGATCACGCAGTATGTAGGCAGGTTTTATTCTGTCGATCGATACGGTGACCATCTTACCTTTCACCATTAGCTTGAATGCTTTGTCTCCTCGTTGTATGACCTCATAAGGACCAGTGTAGGCAGGTGTGTTTATGTGGCCAAATCCTTATAAATGAAGGGTGAGCGACGTCCACTATGGCGTGACGCTGGAGTAGGTTGCAAATTATTTGCGATGCTCCGTAGGCGCGCAATGTAACTCAAAGTCAAAGTCAAAGCATTTATTTCAAATAGGCACATAAAAGGCACTTTTGAACGTCAACATTTACATTTAAATAGAATTGATTCTAGTCGCCCCTTCCAAAAGGTAGTTTCGTATGGAGAAGAATGGGCAAGAAACTCCATCGTTACTCTTTTAAAATGTGTTACAATACATTGTATACATTAATTATATAATTATATGTGAAGACGGTGCACCTATAATAAAAATTACCCTACCAAAATAGGTAAAAAGAATTTAATAAACGTAGCAATGATAAATAAGTTAATTAAATGATAGATACATGGTGTTCACATATTTACAAACATTGTAAAAGTATACGATTTCCCAAATTATGTAACCAATTAATATGTCAGTGTGTGAGTTAAAGTAGTCACAGAATGTAAACCAATGTCATAAAAATAACAAACCATACAATTAAAGTAGCAACAAGTTTTAATTTTGTCAAGATCCTAGATTGTCCTGTGGAGCTGGACCAGCATGTTTCCAAGCATTCTTATCTTGGATATAATCCTCTAATTTGTAATATGCTTGTTTACACAGTGAACTTTTTATATGAGTTTTAAACTGGTGACGTCAGGGTCTCCTTGGTCCTCCAGGCTGAGAAGGTCTCCTGGTAAACGTAGTGTTTCACCATACACCAGCTCAGCTGGCGTTGACTTAATGTCCTCTTTGAAGGTACTACGTACACCTAATACTGACTTTGACTGACCGGTTGGTCCAGTTGGTAGCGACCCTGCCTTCTGAGCCACTGGTCCCGGGTTCGATCCCCGGACAAGTCAAACATTTGTGTGCATGAACATGTCTCTTTGACCTGTGTCTGGGTGTGTATATGTATATAAGTATGTGTATCAGTAATCAGGTTACCGTAGTACAGGCTCTGCCTAGTTCGAGACCTGAAGACCTTGTGTGGACGTACGAGCTGTAAGGGTATTGTCTCAGGCCATAGAGTAAAACGATCGATTGCTGTGAGGCAATACCGGTAGCCCTGCGATAGTGGTAGGGGTCCGAATAAGTCAATATGTAGGTGCCGTCGTTCGCGGAAATCGCCGCCGGTCCGAAGCAGAACATCCAAGAACCTCTTCACTCAGTGGTTGTATCATCTGTGAATGATCAGGATACGAGTGAAGAGGTTATTGAGAAGCTCAGGACGGCGGTTGATGCGAGGGCACTAGGGTGGAGCGGCTGCGCAAGGCGAGGGACCAAATAGTGGTGGTCGGGTTTAGAGACCAGGGATGAAATGACGAAGGTGACAGAAAGGATTAGGAAGACGGGCAATCTAGTGGTAGAGGAGGTTAAGAATAAAGCTAAATAAGTTATAAATATACCTAAATATTTTTTTTTCCATGTACCGTCAATGAAAATAAAATCTTATAGAAGTTGCATCAGATCGATTAAAACGATTATAATAATCCCTATAATTTATATTCTACTGTTTCCAAATAATATCTATCCTTGTGACTCAGGAAAAAATATATAAAATTCATAAATTCATTTAATATATTGTATCTTTGTTGTTCCGTTAATAATAAAAAATAGGAATATCAGAATAGCATTAGTTTTTACTCAAAATTAAGCGAGATTTGCCGACTATTTCAGATCTAACCGCGAGTGCGAGAATACAGACCGCGTGGCCGGTTGCGGGGTCAAAGTCCTCCCACTAGCAGCGTTAGCGGCTGAGCGTGCTCGCCCAGCTTCTCTGCTTCTCAGGTGACACCGAAGCGAGGAACGTGAGCCCATTCCATTTATTACTTAGTCAATCTTCTTTTTCTTTATTTGCAATGGCTGAAAATAAGCGTTTTAAAGAACTTTTTACGAAGAGGGCGTCCGCCAAAGGACAAATTACTAAATTTAAAAATTACCTCAATAGTATTTCAAGCGATAGCGATTTAAATGAAATTCAATTGACAGAGTTGAACATAAAGCTTGCTAAGTTTGAAGCCTTTAATGATTGCAATATAATGTTGCAGCTTTTAGTGACATTATTTGCTTGTGTGTTGCCTATACCAATGACCTTTAGCGAGTCAATATGATGGGACTTTAAAGATAACCTTATCTTTAGGGATTCGGTTACAAAAGAAGACTGACTGCCACAGTCTAATAACGCACGAACTTTGACCTTTTGCTGGCCAAATGGATTCACTACCTCGACCATGGCAGTAGATAATAAAAGATAACTTGTGTTTTTATTGCAATAACTAGCTACTATCTCACCTGATTCCTCAACGTGTGCAGTCTGAGTTGTCGACGTTGACGGACGGTGCAACAAGCTATTATGCCTTTCGTTGCATTCAGGCTCTTGGCATGACCTAAAGCGACAGTTATTAACAGCATGACCTTGTCTCAGACAGTTAATGCACAGTTTATACCTTGTCACGTCTGACATTCGCTCATCAATGCCCTTAGCTTTGAAGGCTGGGCAATCGTAGATACGATGGCAACCGTCACAAACAATGCATGTGAAACCCTTTGGTTCCTTATGCTTAACATTACACGGCGTCCTAGAGGCGGCGTAGGCGTCCTAGAGCCCATAATATTATCAACATGATTATTATTTCGGTGTACAGCACACCGAAATAATAATCATGTTGATAATATTATGGGCTCTAGGACGCCTACGTCTCAGCGTTCTACTCCCAACAATAACCAAACACATAAACATAGTCAAAATAAGACGCCAAGTAATACGGTTAAGTCGTTTGCAAGCACTAGTAGTAATGTTAAGCATAAGGAACCAAAGGGTTTCACATGCATTGTTTGTGACGGTTGCCATCGTATCTACGATTGCCCAGCCTTCAAAGCTAAGGGCATTGATGAGCGAATGTCAGACGTGACAAGGTATAAACTGTGCATTAACTGTCTGAGACAAGGTCATGCTGTTAATAACTGTCGCTTTAGGTCATGCCAAGAGCCTGAATGCAACGAAAGGCATAATAGCTTGTTGCACCGTCCGTCAACGTCGACAACTCAGACTGCACACGTTGAGGAATCAGGTGAGATAGTAGCTAGTTATTGCAATAAAAACACAAGTTATCTTTTATTATCTACTGCCATGGTCGAGGTAGTGAATCCATTTGGCCAGCAAAAGGTCAAAGTTCGTGCGTTATTAGACTGTGGCAGTCAGTCTTCTTTTGTAACCGAATCCCTAAAGATAAGGTTATCTTTAAAGTCCCATCATATTGACTCGCTAAAGGTCATTGGTATAGGCAACACACAAGCAAATAATGTCACTAAAAGCTGCAACATTATATTGCAATCATTAAATAATAAATTTAATATAAATTGTTCATGTTTCGTATTAAAGGAACTGACTGGTTGTTTACCGAGAATTCCCGTCGATATTAGTGCCCTAAAATTACCAGAAAATATCCAATTGGCTGATCCTATGTTCAATCAGCCTGCCGACATAGATGTGTTGATAGGTGCCGACATATTTTGGGATATTTTAGGGAACGAACAGATTTCTTTGGGAACCAATAATCCTAAGTTACGAAGTTCGCACTTAGGTTGGATAGTATCCGGTCCCATTAACTCAATAATACCGCATCAAGGCGTACACTGTAACCATAGCGTAGTTTCTAAAAACAACGATGGTAATCAGGTTATTGAAAAAATGCTAGGTAGATTTTGGGAATTAGAAGAAGTACCCAAAAAATCTATTATGAGTGAAAGTGAAATTTATTGTGAAAAACATTTCATCACTCATACCATAAGAACTAAGTCAGGTAGATTTTGCGTAAAGCTACCCCTTAAGGATACAGCTGATTGTTTAGGTGATACCTACAAGTTAGCTAAGCGGCGATTCCTAAACATAGAAAAGAGATTCAAACGTAATAATATGTTAAAAATAGAATATAATAAATTTATTAAGGAATACGCCGACCTAGGTCATTTATCTTTGTTAAATAATGAAATATTAATTCCTAATTATTATTTATGCCATCACGCAGTTTTAAAGCAGGAGAGTGAGTCCACAAAACTTCGTGTGGTGTTTGATGGCTCTGCTCCCTCTTCCTCTGGTTGTTCCCTTAATGATGTATTAATGGTAGGCCCCACAGTACAAGATACTCTTTTTTCCATTTTGTTACGCTCCAGGCAATACAAATACCTGCTTACGGGCGATATAGAAAAATTCTATCGAAATGTGCTCGTACACAAAGATGATAGGCCTTTACAGCTCATTCTGTGGAGAGACGAGGAGGCTAAACCGATTCAGACACTTCAACTTAACACTGTAACTTACGGTACAGCGAGTGCAAGCTACCTTAGCACACGTTGTTTGTGGCAGGTAGGTCAAGAACAGAATGATGAACTAATTCGCACCATCATTCAAAAGGATTTTTATGTCGCCGATTTAATTACTGGATCAAATAATCCACAGCAATTAAAATATATACAAAACGCTTTATCTGAGGCATTAAGATCAGGATGTTTTAATTTAAGAAAATACAAAACAAATCATCCGTCCATATTTGATAATGTTACTACCAATGAACAAGACAAGCTTATTTTTAGTGAATCTTCAAGCACCCTAGGCTTGGGCTGGGCTCCTGCCAGTGATACCTTGAGTTTTCCTATAAAGGGATTTTCCCACGACACCAATCATAATATTATATCTAAGCGATTTATTATGTCAAACGCGTTCAAAATATTTGACCCGTTAGGTATCTTAGGTCCCATTGTAATAAGGCCAAAAATAATGTTACAAAAGCTTTGGCAACTTAAACTTGACTGGGACGAGCCTGTCCCTCAAGACATAAAGGAAGAATGGATCGATTTCTCTGAAAGCATAAAATACTTACACAATCTACGCATACCGATGTTAGTTCTAGGTGAGTCACCAAAGGTCATCGAATTACACTCGTTTAGTGATGCATCAAGTTATGCGTATAGCGCATGTATTTATATGAGAACGATCAGCGCTAACGGTGACGTCACGGTTAGACTATTGTGCGCAAAGTCTAAAGTAGCTCCACTAAAAAGCACTACCATACCACGTTTGGAACTGTGCGCCGCCTTACTCGCATCTCAACTCGTAAAATCAGTGGTAGATTCATTAAGGTACAAGCCAGACAAACTAATACACTGGTGTGATTCAAACGTAGTGTTGTGCTGGATACGTAGTAACGTCAGTAAATTAAAAATATTTGTAGCTAATCGTATCACGGAAATTAAAGAATTAACTTCCTCTTTGGCGTGGCGATATGCACCTACAGATTTAAACCCTGCTGATTTATTATCTAGGGGAGTGCATGCTAAACGACTAACGTCGATATCACTCTGGTGGACAGGGCCTGGTTTTTTAATTTATAACGAAACCGAATGGCCTAAATCCAACCTAAAAGATTTAGAAATATTACCCGAATTAAAGGCGCATCCGATAGTCATAAAGTCACCCATTATCGATTTTGAAAAATATTCATCGTTATCTACGTTAGAACGGTCATTTGCTTACGTTCTTAGATTCATATTTAATTTAAAAAATAAACATAACAAACGAGTTGGAACATTGTCCGCTAATGAGTTGCGTGAGTCATTCCGCTCGCTTTGTGTTATCTCCCAAGGTCAATCCTTTTCTATTGAATACGATCTGTTAGTAACTGGTAAACAATTAAATAAAAATAGCAAGTTATTAGCATTATCGCCTTTCTTAGATGAATACAAGTTAATTCGTGTCGGTGGACGAATCGATGCGTCCAGTTATTCATTCGAAAAGAAACATCCAATATTACTTCATTCAACTCATACTTTAGCAAAACTTAATTTTATTAGACAACATATTAACACCATGCATTAAAAATTGTCCTCAAATGTTATTGGCTACTGTCAGAGAGACGATATGGCCAATTAATGGTAGGATACTAGCGAGGCGCACAGTAAATAACTGCGTACGCTGCAGGCGTTTAAAAGGTACCACTTTACAACCTAAAATGGGTAATTTACCGTCTCAACGAATAACGCCAGACTACCCATTTATATCCGTTGGCCTTGACTTCGCTGGCCCATTTTCCATAGTAAACCGTAAAGGACGCGGCTGTGGCATTGTAAAATGTTACTTATGTCTTTTTGTTTGCCTTCGTTACAAATGCATACACCTTGAAGCAGTCAGTGACCTAACCAAGGATGCATTTATAATGTCATTAAAACGATTTATATCTCGTCGTGGCAAGCCAGCTGAAATATTCAGTGACAATGGTACTAACTTTGTAGCTGCCGCGAAAGAAATAGGCTCATTTATCAAACGGAACCATGAACCTTTGATTGACTTTGCAAGTCAGCAATCTATTAATTTTAAATTCATTCCGGCTTACACTCCTCATTTTGGTGGCATATGGGAAGCCGGGGTTAAGTCGGCAAAACATTTATTACGACGAGTTTTAGGCGAATGTCACTTGACGTTCGAGGAACTTTCCACTTTATTCGCACAGGTGGAAGCGATCCTCAACAGCCGTCCCTTGTGCCCTCTATCATCCAGTCCTAACGACCTCCTTTCCCTCTCCCCAGGACATTTCATCATTGGCCGACCGCTGATCGCTCTGCCAACACCAAACCTGGAAGACGTGAAGGAAGGCCAATTGCGACGCTACGAGCGCCTGGAGAAGCTGAGGCAACATTTCTGGAAAAGGTGGCAGAAGGAATACCTCTCTGAGTTACAACAAAGGACAAAATGGCGGACAAACACGTCAAAGCTGGACGTGGGAGATATGGTGCTCCTAGCTGATGACAATGCGCCCCCTCTCGCTTGGAAACTGGGCCGCGTACTTCGCCTCATACCCGGACCTGACGGGATATCCAGAGTGGCAGACATCCTCACCACCAAGGGCTGCGTGCGACGCGCCTTTGTGCGACTCTGCAAACTTCCCTCAGCTGAAGACTTAGACGGTTGAAAGCTACCTTTCAACGGCCGGGAATATGTTCAGGCGTAAACGCCTGTTCTAAAATAAATAGCAAAAAGTTGTGAAACACTTAATTATTAAAAATTGCATGGGCGTTTCGGCACGTATTAGTAACATTCAATGTCATCGTTCACTTGCCCGACAGCCATTGTACGTGTAACTTCTAATTAGTATATTAATCCTGATTTCGCTAATTTTCGGCGTTTTTTACTTTGATTGGCACCATTGCATCCTCTAAAGTTGTAACAGACGTCCTCTCCTGCCACTCGGATGTAGAGGTCACACAAGCCCTGCAAAGGCAAAACACCCACCTAATCGGGGACATACCTGTAGATGATGCGAGGTTGTTGGTGACGTACCGTCACATGTGCCACATTATCCTGCAGGTGTCCCCGACCGTGTGGCAGAGGTTGACTATAGCGGGTCGCGTACACATTGACCTCCAGAGAGCACGCGTTGAAGACCAAACGTCACTGGTGCAGTGTACCCGATGCTTGGGTTACGGACATGGGAAACGATTCTGCAAAGAGGCAGCCGACCTATGCAGCCACTGCGGCGGCCTGCATCTCAGGGCGGACTGCCCGGACACACGGATTGGCGAAGCAGCGGTGTGCGTCAACTGCACCAGAGCTAAGACGGGCAACCACGAACACAATGCGTTCAGCAACGAATGCCCGGTTTGAAGGAAGTGGGACGCATTGGCCCGAGCCTCAGTAGCATATTGCTAAAGGCGTCCCTGCGACGACCACCGAGTACAAAATGATCCAGGCCAACCTGCAACGGAGCCAGCTAGCAACGAACGAGCTCTTGCTCGAAGCTGACAAGCGCAATGTCGCCGTAGCAATGCTCCAGAAGCCCTACGTGGGCGGAGTGAGAAGGATGAAGAGTTACCGGGGCGTAAGGGTCTTCCAGAGCTCTAAGGGAGGAGAAGGGACTGTAAAGGCGGCAATAGCCGTCTTCGATAAAGATCTGGACATCTTGCAGTACCCACAACTTACCACAAATAACATCGTTGTGGTGGGAATCCGAACCAGAGCCTGGACGATAACGCTGGTATCCTTTTACTTCGACCCGGACAAGCCCATGGAGCCATACCTGGAGCATCTCAAACGCATAGAGCAAGAGTTAGGTTCTAACAGGTTGGTTATAGGAGGAGACGCTAACGCGAAAAGTACTTGGTGGGGTAGCAGCAACGAAGACCTGAGAGGGGAGCAGATGTGTGGAACACTGGGGGAATCGGGACTGCAGATCCTCAACACGGGGGACATCCCGACTTTCGAAACCGTGAGGGGTGGGGTGAGGTACAGCAGCCACGTGGACGTGACGGCCTGTTCGGCGGACATCCTCGCCCTGGTGGACGGCTGGCGGATCGAGGAGGGTCTCACGAGTTCCGACCACAACGGCATTACCTTCAACATTCATTTAATAAGATCCAAAGGCATGGCAATTGAGCGATACACTAGGGTATTCAATACCAGAAAAGCAAACTGGAGGCAGTTTCATAAGAAACTGTCTACTTATGCTAGACAGAAAATTAACCCTAGTGGATTTGTCAAACACACACAATGTAGAACAATTAGAACTAACTATAAACACATTCACACAAGCCATAACAGACACATGTAGAGACACAATACCACATAAACAGAACAAAGAAACACTCACCATGCCGTGGTGGTCCGAGGAACTCGCGGAGATGAAGGGGGGGAAAGGACAGAGAAGGCGTATGGGAGGGAATATATAGGGTAATGGGGAGGATAGCGAAGAGAGAGGAAGATTTGCCGCTGCAGATAGAAGGGCAGATACTGGACGCGAAAGGCTCTGTGAGCCGAGACGTTCTATCCCGAGGACCGAGAGGAAGACGACAACATAGATCATCGACAAACCCGACAACTGGCAGACACGGTAAACGCATAGAGTCATGGTGAACGACATGACCCACCGTTTACCCAAAGCGAGCTTAACACGTCGATGTCGTCGTTTAATCCTAAAAAGACCCCGGGAGCTGACGGCTTCGCGGCTGACATCTGCTCTCAGGCCATAAATTGTGACCCCGAATACTTCCTGGCACTGATGAACAAATGCCTGGCCCACCACCACTTTCCGAAGGCCTGGAAGGAAGCTACAGTGGTTGTGCTCAGAAAGCTGGGCAAAGACTCGTACACCGTATCAAAGTCGTACAGGCCGATTGGGCTTTTGCCTGTCCTAGGGAAAGTGTACGAAAAGATGCTTGTTGCTCGTCTCAAATTCTACTTGCTACCCAGGATTAGTACTCGTCAATACGGCTTTATGCCCCAAAGAAGCACTGAAGATTCCCTCTTCACCCTCGTGCAGCACGCACATCCGTGCAAAGTTGGCACAGAAGAGAATTGTCACGCTTGTGTCACTGGATATCGAGGGATCATTCGACAGTGCGTGATGGCCTGCTTTTAAAGTACGATTGGCTGAAGAAAAGTGCCCTGTAAATCTGAGACGAGTAGTCAGCAGCTACCTCAGTGACAGGATGGTTACCGTGAAGTACGCTGGGAGGAGGTTAAAAGGCAAACCAGCGAAGGATGCGTCCAGGGATCCATAGGGGGGCCCATATTTTGGAATTTGCTGCTGGACCCGCTCCTGAAACAGCTAGAGGGTAGGGGCAACTACTGCCAGGCTTTTGCCGTCAATGTGGTGATGGCGTTTGACGGCGAAACAGCGCAAGAAATCGAAGGACAAGCCAATGCCGCACTCGAACATGTTCGGACGTGGGGTGTCAGAAATCGGCTGAAATCCGCACCGCACAAAACCTGTGCGATGGTACTAACGCGGAAGCTCAAGTATGACACGCCGCGCCTGAGCATGGGGGGGATCGACATTGGAATGTCCGAAGATGTTAAAATATTAGGGCTTATGATATATGCCAAACTCACCTTTAACAAACACATAGCTATCGTCTGTAAGAAGGCGATTGCTAAGTACAAGCAGCTGGCCAGGGAAGCCCGGGTCAGTTGGGGTCTGCACGCGGAGGTGATAAGGGCCACATACACCGCAGCAGTGGAGCCGACTGTTCTGTACGCCGAAAGCGCATGGGCACCAGCTGCCAGCAAGTTGGGGGTCAGGAAGCTGCTCAAAATCGTCCAACGAGGGTTTTCCCAGAAGATGTGCAGAGCCTACCGCACAGTCTCCCTGAACTCAGCACTGGTTCTGACTGGGATACTCCCACTCGACCTCCGTATCCGGGAAGCGGCGGCACTGTACGGTGCCAAGAGAGGGATGCCCCAGCCCGTACTGGGAGACAGGGAGGTTGAGCGGATGGCCCCAGCGATAGAGGCCCTACACCCCGCGGAGCAAGTTAGTCTGGAGTTTGGAAGCCTGGTAGACGAGGAACAATATAGCAACCACAGCAATTTCGAGATGTGCATCTTCACCGACGGCAGCAAGATTGAGGGCAAAGTCGGAGCGGCGTTATCCTTGTGGAATAGCACCACCGAAACGAAGGCCCGCAAGCTCGCCTTGCCGTCCTACTGTACCGTCTATCAGGCTGAACTCCTAGCTCTTCAAAGAGCGGCAAGGGAAGCGCTCAAACGAAGAGAAGACACGTTCGGCATTTTCAGCGACTCCATGGCGGCTCTCCAGTCGGTGGTCAATGCGAGTTCCTCCCATCCCCTGGCAGTGGAAACCAGAGACACCCTTCGCCGCTGTAAGCTCCAGAACAAGAGTGTCACCTTGTAATTTAAATAAACAATATATTGGAGAAGCACCTACGCTACACCACCCCCCTCCAGAGACCGTCCTACAGGCGATAATAGTCCGGAAATCGCACTCTGCGTCAGATAGTCATCGTCACTTGCATTCTGAGTGGGAGTGTGAGTGAAATTTTGTATTTTGTGGTGAGTTAGTGATTGGGGCGTGTGTGTGAGTGGAAGTATGAGGTAGTGGAGGTAGTCTTGAGTGTGTTGTGGTGTCAGGATCACGCAGTATGTAGGCAGGTTTTATTCTGTCGATCAATACGGTGACCATCTTAGTAATTGAGTAATTCGTGAAAATATTGAATAATAGCGATTTTTTCGGTCAAAATAATTCAGAAATGATTTTTTTTTCTCACCAAAACATTATCAAACATATGAAAAAGGTAATGAATTAGTTAGCCAAGGTTATTAGCTACAGTTTGTCGTTTTTTTTTGTTTCTACGACGCATACAACCTTTGATATCACATAAAGTATCAAGCGCGCCGTAGTACATTAAAAAAAATATTAAAATAGCCATCGTTTTTAGGGGGAGGGGGTTCAACCCCCCATATTATTTTTTTTGTCGATAAAATTAGATGTAGTACTGACGGACTGACTGACGTACCTTAACGGGTTAGAAGTCCCACCCCTATCACATTGTATATAAGTCGGGTGACACAGCTTCGGGCACCAAACTCTTCTTCCTAGACGCGGTGGTGGCGTACGACGTGGTGCGCAAGATGGCTCCAACGAGCATAACCACGCAAATCTTGATGGGGCACGGTGGGTTCTGTGCATACCTGAAACGCTTCAAAAGTAAAGAGAATCCATCGTGCGCCTGTGAGCCTGGCATGGAAGACACCGTGCTGCACATATTGCTGGAGTGCCCGATCTCCCCGAAACTGCGTTTTGAGATAGAGCAGAAACTCGCCGTCACATTGGTCGCCCAGAATCTACCAAATCTGATAAAGGGAAAGGAAAGAAAAGTGTTTTTAAAGTATTGTTGCGAAATAGCATCTTTAGTTATAAATGGAAATAAAACAGCATAGGAAATGTATGATACTAAATACATATAATAAGTATATAGTTTAAGTATATTAATAATTAAAATAGATTCAGTATCTTATTAAGTAAAATAGTGGTTGTATGGTTGTATAGTATAGCGCAGAAAGGAGAAATTTGGGGATAGTAGAGGTGTATACTTGTAAGTCTTGTGTAAGTTGTTGTTGGTCATGCCAGAGACACTTGTCTCCGTGTTATTATTCGTGTATGTTATTTTTGTTGTTAAAATGTAGCATGCAAGATTTGTTAAAACTTCGCAGAACCAAGGGCTCTGATAATGTCAGAGGACACATGCAAGGCAGGAGTGGGTTTTAGCCGGTAAGAGTCCGGCACTGCCCAGACTGGCTCACAAGTGAGGTAGTCTGAGCGTCCATGAGGATTTCCCACTCCTGCCCAACAAAACAAAAAAAATATATACAGGGTTACTGGTAATTCGACGTATATCCGTCAGGGGCTGATAAGGGGGCCAAAATGCAACAAATTGAACCCCCCATATGTATGGCCGAAATTCAATAGTTTTCGAGATATTAGAATTTTAAGGGTTTTTCGATATTTACTCAAAATTTGACATTTCATTCCAAATAAAAAAAAAACTACATATTTGAATGAGTACCATTAAAAATGATGTTGTAGCTGGCACTTCAATTAAGCTATGGACATATTTAAAACTACTTAATTTAACAAAATAATGAAAATAATGAGCGATATAAGAATAATATCTTACCAATATTTTCATTTTACGCTTCAAAAATGTTGTCTCGTCACAAAAAATTCTATGACATTAATCGTACAAATAACTAAAACAACTTGCTTATTCTGTAAGCTTTCCAGAAAGCTATAAAAGTCAATTTTAAAATACATAATTCGTGCAAAGGCATGTGTTTGAATCGGCGCGGGGAGAGAAAGGGTCATTTGTATTTGTATGAAATAAAATGCATAAAAAATGTACATCAAATTTTATTACAAATGTTACACATCTTGTTCAAAATGAGCCCTTCGATTACGAATGCAGGTTCGAATTCTCTTCCTAACTTCGGTTTTCGTCACTCTTGATGTGAACGTTGTTCTCATCAACGCGCCGCGCCGCGCGTGCGCCGCGTTTATTATTCGCTGTCGAAGTTCTTCGACTGAATTTATTGGGGTCACATAAACTAATGCCTTCATATGACCCCAAACGTAAAAATCAAGTGGTGTGATATCAGGGCTTCGTGCTGGCCACGGAATTGGCCCTCCCCTCCCAATCCATCGGTTTGGATATCTCTCGTCTAGCCACTGTCGGACAGTAATCCGGTAATGTGCTGGGCAACCATCATGTTGAAACATGAGGTTGTTTCTCAAAAACTCCTCGTAATTTTCGCCGTTCAAATTTTGGGGCAAGAAATGAGGGCCCACCAAATAATTATCAACGACACCCATTCATACGTTCAGGGAAAATCTCATTTGCGACGCAGTTTCTTTTAGTTTTTTTGGATTCCTGCCTGCTTAGGTGCCCAAAAATGTAAGTTATGGTAATTCGTTATTCCATCCCGGTCAAACTTTGACTCGTCAGTCCACAAAATATTTCTTAGGAAATGTTCCTGGTCAGCGTCAGCGTTTAACATAAACCGAGAAAATTCGAGTCGCCTGGCAGGATCTCCCTCGTGCAATGTTTGAACAGGTTGATAATGGTACGGGTGTCTACCTCATAGATGTACTACCGACCACACTTTCCACTGGGACATACCGAGCTGTCTTGCAACAATGTTCGTTGAGATGTTTGGGTCATCAATAAAACACTGAAGAATGGTGTCCTCTTCGTCAGCCGTGTACCGTCGAGGTCTGCCAGCGTTGAATTGTGCTCTTTGAACACTGCCAGTTTCAGACAATCGTCGATAGGTGCTCCCGAAAACAGTAACGTGGGGAAGTCGACGATCGGGAAAGCGGCGTTGCTATTCTTGCCGAGCCGCAGCCGCGTTTCCATCGGCAAAACCATAACAAAACATTATGTCTGCGTATTCGTTATTAGGATACGAAGCCATGTTATCCAAAATAACAATGATAACAAAAAGAATAACAAGAGAAACAAGAATTAACAATAATGATCGATAACAAATTAACGGGATGAGAGATTGGTAGCAAGATAACAACACACGTGCTTGCGCGGCGGAGAGTCAAAACTTACTAAGTAAGGCGACGCGAGCGCAGCAGACGCCGTGTACTCCCCCGCCAGCACATCCCGCCCTCACACACCGCCCCATCGCGAAGAATTTCGCCATGAAAATCGGTTGTTTTAGCGAGGATCATAAACTAAAAACACAGTATTTTAAAATTGACTTTTATAGCTTTCTGTAAAGCTTACAGGATAAGCAAGTTGTTTTAGTTATTTGTACGATTAATGTCATAGAAATTTTTGTGACGAGACAACATTTTTGAAGCGTAAAATGAAAATATTGGTAAGATATTATTCTTATATCGCTCATTATTTTCATTATTTATTTAAATTAAGTAGTTTTAATTATGTCCATAGCTTAATTGAAGTGCCAGCTACAACATCATTTTTAATGGTACCCATTCAAATATGTAGTTTTTATTTTATTTGGAATTAAATGTCAAATTTTGGGTAAATATCGAAAAACCCTTAAAATTCTAATATCTCGAAAACTATTGAATTTCGGCGATACATATGGGGGGTTCAATTTGTTGCATTTTGGCCCCCTTATCAGCCCCTGCCGGATATACGTCGAATTACCAGTAATCCTGTATAGTGCCGAGTTCCCCCCCAGCCCTCGTTGCGGTCGAATCGTTTTTAAAATTACCCCGACGTACTAAAAAATTCAAAAAGGTGGTCAAAAGTGCTCGGATTTTCGAAATTAAAGTGTTGGCGGATTGGGGAATGTGTCCTTCATATCCCCAAGTGAAAATTATAAGCCGGGTTGCAGTGCTGTGCCGTGGAAAAACTGAAAACCCTCATTTTTAAATGTTAAGCCCACACAACTGGGTCATTTGACGCATTTGCGGCGAAACAAGAGCTGCGACCCTATGTTTTTCAGTTGAAAAACATCTCCAATCAACATCACCTTTGCTCCGGACCACTCAGAAAACATATCGCTTCAGGATTTTCAGAGATATAACGGCAGCTGCTGGAAACTTTGCAGTACGCAGGAGGCCTATGGGCGGGAACAAAATTTGCAAGTACAATAATTTTATGTTTTGTACTTTCTGTGTTATAAATGATTGAAAACTGAAACTTTGGACACCTACAACTCCCGAAAAGATCTCGAAATTCCAAATCTTCAACTGCTATCTTTTGCGCGCTCACTAGTAGAAGACATCCTGAAAAAAATCGATTTTTATTTTTAAAGGTTTTATTGTAGTAATTAAAAAACTTAAATTTTTTTAACGTATAAATTTAAATAACAAAAATTCAATATATTTAATTTTCCATATTTGTGTCGCATAGTGGGCCATTGGTTTATAATTAAGACATTTTTTCCAAAAAATTCCGATCAGCGGTTCCAAAGATATTAGTTTTTTAGTTAATTTTTGACATTAAATTGAAATAAATAGGAATAATAAAATTTTAACATTAGAATTGACTTTTATGGGCATTTTCGTCAAAATGCCTACCAACCCACAAATGGGATGTCCCATACATACAAGTTGCAATAAATAACATTTTTTATGACATAGAAGTGTCGAGTAATTATTTGTTGATTCCAAAAGACTAAAGTTTTCTTTTTTTACTTAATTTGTTAAAAGAAATTTAAAACAAAGTAACAAAATTAAATCCAGAAATGAGGCATCTTACGTCTTGCAGTACTGTCCTCTTTTAGATATGACCTATGTTAAACTATTTCTTCGCTATTTGCTTCTTATTACATACTCCACATATTTTAGTTTTTGTTATCTATTTGTAGCTTTCAACCATGTTAAACTCTATAATATTATAAAACAAGTATTTAATAACATTTTAAAGTTTATGTTTAGTATTATCATACTAATTTATATATCTATATCTACACATCAATCTGTTCCTTTCTCACTCTCACTCGCCCTCTCTCGGTGACTGTCATTCGTGTCACACGCGCTCTGTATATTATAATTCAAAAGCTGTGGATTTACTAAGTAAATACGGTTGTGCAGTGCTTATATATGTTTAACAATAAACAGTTCGTGTTGGTGCATATTAGTTTTTCAATTAAGAACCCTCAGACATCAAGAATCTTCAACATAAAATTGGTCCTTCGTTCGCCATTTTTTGCGTGGTTCGCGGACGTGATCACGTGGCTTGCGCCAAACCGGCAGGAAGTCATCGACAAGATCGACGAAAGTCGCCTAGCTTCGGGTCCCATCGTGCCACCTCGTGCCTCTTCGGCATACATCGCCAGCGCCACTTACGAAGATTTAAGTACTGTTTTACCGACAGGGCCGGAGAGAAGCAGCCAATAGGCAATCGACATTTTTAAGTTGTCGATAAAACAGACATACATACATGGATTCAACCAATCCCGCTGCTATAACTAATCTGTGGAGTGTTTCCGAGTGTTTTGCTACTTTTTCCGGAAAAAAAGTTCGACCGACGCCTACGTCGTAAAACGTGAAACGTGAATCGAGTAACAATTACAACAGTATTTACAAGAAACATCTTTTCAGCATTACAGCTCACAAGCATCTTACAAAGTTACAATAAATTGTACATATATTTTATAATCTCGTGGTTCCATACAACACAAGATGGAAGAAATAGAAAACTTGCGCACGACCCGTGCCGCCATAAAAGGTAAAATTACAAGAATTACCAACTACGTGCAGAACTACGATCCTGCAAGATCTACTAAACGCGACCTACAGGTCAGATCAGAGGAATTAAATAAACTAATGGATCGATACGACGAAATCCAAATCAATATTGAGAGGTTGGACTTGCCCGACCGGCAACAAGTCAACGAACAGGATCGGGAGACAACCGAAGCGAAATATTATGCTACTAAAGCACAAATTGCGTCATTTACTGGAGGCTCGCAACAAACTATGGAGCAATCCCATTTAAATTCTACGACATTACATGATTGCACGACAAGGAAGCCACGTGTCAAGCTGCCATTATTGGAACTTCCAAAGTTCGACGGTGATATCCGCGAGTGGCCTGCATTCAAGAATATATTCTACGCCTCTGTTGACAGTGTGGACCTTCCGACAGTGAACAAGCTTCAATATCTGAAGTCAGCCCTATCAGGAGAAGCGGCTGGGCTTATTACCTCACTTCTCATAACTGAGGAAAACTACAGTAAGGCATTAAATATACTAGCTAAAAGGTATGAGAACCAAACTATGATTGTTAATTTTCATTTAAAGGCTATTACTAATTACAATGTTGTTAATAAACATAACTTAAAAGAGTTTCTAGTAACTTTACAGCAAAGTCTAGATTCCCTTAAGGCTATTAAGCTGCCTGTAGACAGTTGGGATGACCTATTAGTATTCCTAATATCACATAAACTGGACAACTCGCTGAGAGCAGCATGGGAACTAAACAGAAAAGAAAGTACTCTCGCTACATTATCTGAGTTACTAGATTTCTTAAACTTAAGGCGATCAGCATTTGAATTACTCAATGACAAGCCTTCGGATAGGAATACTGTTAAAACTACACATGTGTCGTCAACCTCGAGATCTCAAATAAATTGTTTACTATGTCAACAAAAACATGACTTGCACAAGTGTCCTAATTATATAGAACTGAGTGTACCTGAGCGTATTAACTTAATTAAGTCTAAAACTTTGTGTTTTAACTGTTTACAGCCTTACCATGCAAAACATAAGTGTTCAAAACTGAAGTGTTTGTCCTGCCATCGCAAACATCATACAAGTATACATATGGATCGTTCTAGCCAAGTAAGTCCCGCCACAGCAGATGTCAAGCTACCTGATACTATTGCCTCACTGAACTCTTGCGTGCAACAGCACAATACTACAAATCCAAATGTCCAATGCGAAACAAACTCTCAAACTAACCCATCAGCGGTTCTTGTCTCAAACACTCAACATCATGTTACCTTGCTATCAACAGCTATCATAAAAATACGGGATGCTATGGGAAACTGGGTAAACGCACGAGCACTATTAGACTCGGGCAGTGAAGTTAGTGTTATTACACACAGGCTTGCAGGCGTTTTAAAGCTTCCATACAGCTACCATGCATGCACAATTAAAGGAGTAGGAAACAAAGACAGCCTTGCACAATTAAGCATAAATGCTAATATATCTTCTCGATACAATGATTATAACTCTAATCTAACATTTGTAGTAATGAACAACATTACAGTGCCACTACCGCATACTTACATACCTACACACAACTGGAACATACCTCCCAAGCTTACATGCAAACTAGCTGACCCCACATTCTTTATACCTAGCACTATAGACATACTCATAGGGGCAGAGCTTTTCTATTCACTCTTGCTAACAGACCGCATAAAGTTAGGTCACAACCTACCGGTCATGATTGATACAGTATTTGGTTGGATTGTATCAGGCGCACTCACAAGTGACACCTCTTTACAGACAAGCAGTCCTGACCCTCACATTAGCATGTATGTATCTTTATTGTCAACAGATCAGCTTCTACAACGCTTCTGGGAACAAGAGGAAATCACACCTCAAAAATTAATATCTCCTCAAGATAAATATTGTGAAACATTATATGAATCTACAACAATACAAGATCACCAGGGTAAATACACAGTTAATCTACCCCTACACACAGACAAGCTACTAGATTTAGGTAACTCATTTAATACTGCTTACCGATGCTTATTACAATTAGAGTCTAGATTTCAAAGAGATCCTGCATTATTCACTCAATATAAAGAATTTATCAATGAGTATATTGCATTGGGTCATGCATATTATGTAAAGGAATTCTCACCTACACAAAACAATACATATTACTTACCTCACTTACCTGTCATAAAATCTGAAAGTAGGTCAACTAAGTTGAGAGTTGTTTTTAATGCTAGTTCCAAAACATCAACAGGCACATCCTTGAATGATATTCTACATGAAGGTCCAAACATTTACAATGACTTACTTAACATAATTTTGAAATTCAGATTATACAAATATGCCATTTCTTGTGATATAGTTAAAATGTTCAGAGGTATATTTGTGAATCCAGAGCAAAGATCATATCAAAGGATTTTATGGAGAGAATCTAAATCTGATCCACTCAAATGCATAGAATTAGCAACAGTTACATACGGCACTAAGTGTGCACCTTATCTTGCATGCCGCACTATGTTAGATTTAGCTTACAAAAATAAAGAAACTCATGGTCTAGCTGCAGAATGCATAGAAACTTGCAGTTATATGGACGACTATCTATCTGGTCAACAGACCATTGAACAGTGTACTGAACTCTGTTTACAATTAAAAGATCTGCTTAATAAAGCCGGGTTCAAGTTGCACAAATGGACTTCAAACAATACTCATATTTTAGCACAAATTGCAAGTCCAACTATGGACACATATAGTGAACATAATTCACAAAATAATTCTAGTTTTCAAAACAATTCCTATGATTTTAACAAGCCAGACTCCGTTAAGACGTTGGGTTTGATGTGGCAGCCTACACATGACATACTCCATACTCACATACCTGAAATCACAAGCATTTGTAAAACTAAAAGATCTATATTATCACAGATAGCACAGATGTTTGATCCAATAGGTATCTTAGCGCCTACAGTAATTATTCCCAAAGTTTTAATGCAAGACATCTGGAAAGAAAAGATTGACTGGGATAGTCCCATACCTAACCATTTACAAGATCATTGGCAACAGTTTATTGATCAATTAAATTACTTAAAGTCAATTAGGATTCCAAGATGGTATTTTACTGATATACCTATTGATATAATCCTAATTGGGTTTTGTGATGCAGCTAAGAAAGCCTATGGTGCTTGCTTATATTTGAAAGCAAATTATCCTAATAAAGAATCTACTTGCGTCTTGATCATGGCCAAGTCTAGAGTAGCTCCTATTAAAAGACAACAGTCAATTCCAAGACTTGAGCTATGTGGGACATTATTGTTATCACAAATATATGATAGGTTTATTAACACTACAAAAAATAATATAAAAATTGATCATAAATTTCTATTTACAGACTCATCCATTGTTCTAAGCTGGATTAAATCCCCTTACAAACATAAACATGACACTTATGTCTCTCATCGTATAATGCAGGTTATCGATTTAACTGCCACGGATGATTGGTATTATATAAATACCAAACAAAATCCAGCAGATTTAATAACTAGAGGGGTTATGCCCAAACAATTGTCCACTTGTGAGTTATGGTGGCAAGGCCCTACCTGGATTAAACAGGATAAATCTACATGGCCTATTTCAGTGCCCCAAGTAGTTACTTCTCAAGTAATAACTCCTGTCCACAACACATGTACACAACTATACCATACATCCACAGATACATTTTATAAAATTTCTATAAATTATGAATATTTTTATGACTTGTTTCTTAAAGTTTCTAACTTCACAAAGTTAACAAGAATTATTGCATTCATGTTTAGATTCTTAAATAAACTAAAAAACAAGGGTCAAAACTATTCCCCTTATTTAACAGTAGAAGAACTCAACAGAGCTACGAATTTCATTGTTCAAATAACACAACTTAAATCATTTTCAAGAGAATATTTAGAATTATCATCACTCAGTCAATCAAATAATGCAGACTTGCCTAAACGAAAACTATATACATTTCAATCCAGTCCTATAAGGAAACTAAATCCCTTCCTAGATCAAGACCAGCTCATCAGAGTTGGAGGTCGTATCCAGCATTCAGACATATCCTATAGTCAAGCTCACCCCATTATACTACCCGCTAAAGATTACATAACATCATTAATTGTTCAACATTATCACCAAAAATTGCTACACTCTGGAATACAAAACACTTTATATAATATTAGATTAAAATACTGGATTATGCATGGTAGGAATGAAGTCAAAAAGATTATTCATTCTTGTGTTAAGTGCATCAGATTTAGAGCACAAACCTGTGGCCAGCAAATGGCTAGTCTCCCTTCTCCCCGAGTAACCCTAACAAGAGCGTTCCTTCATGTAGGCATTGATTTCAGTGGTGCAATGGCTATCCGGAGTTCAATGACTCGAAACTGTAAATACACAAAGGGATACATATGTCTATTTGTATGTATGGCGACTCGAGCTATACACTTAGAGCTTGTTACTGATTTGAGTTCCCAGGCATTTATTTGTGCTTTGAAAAGGTTTGTATCTCGAAGAGGTACTCCAACATGTTTGTATACTGATAATGCTACTAATTTTAGAGGTTCTAAAACTGAACTACATGAGCTTTATAAAATGTTTAAGTCAGATAAGCCATACAGCCAAATAATTGATTTTTGCACTTGTAATTCTATTGACTATAAATTTACAATACCTCTTGCCAGTCATATGGGTGGTATTTATGAAGCTGGAATAAAGTCAGTAAAGTCTTTACTTAAAAGACATTTAGTTTCTACTAAATTAACTTACGAATTATTATATACTACTTTAGTCCAAATAGAGGGCATATTAAACTCAAGACCGTTATGTACAATTGCTGATGTTCCAGATGATGTTATCTGTTTAACTCCAGCCCATTTTATTATAGGAGCTTCTATAACAGACATCCCAGAGCCTAGTGTGTTAGATTTAAATGAATCTAGATTAAGTATATTCCAAAAAATTATGTTAATAAAACAAAGATTTTGGAAACAATTTTATTTTACATATATTTCTGAGTTACAAAATAGAAATAAGTGGTTAGACATTAAGAAAAACTTAAGAATAGGAGACATTGTAATAATTAAAGATGAATGTACACCTCCTGCCTTGTGGCCTTTAGGCAAAGTTATATCAACTAATGTAAATAAAAATGACAAATTGATAAGATCTGTAACCATTCATACATCTAAGGGTGATTATACTAGGCCCATACATAAGTTGATTTTGTTACAACAGTGTAACAACAGTAACTAGTTTAAGAATTTTTACTGTATAAGATTTGTTTGTACTTATATTTTAAGTATAGTGAAATGGAACCTGTAACTTAATGGATAACTTAGCTTAACATAATTAATTAATAACTTACCTTAAATTGTGAAATTATTTACCTGTTCTCTAAATTAACTTGCATTGCCAGCATTGTCATCCTATCAAGTAGTGCAGCTTTGTTAAAAGAAGGCGTGAGAATGTTTAGTATTATCATACTAATTTATATATCTATATCTACACATCAATCTGTTCCTTTCTCACTCTCACTCGCCCTCTCTCGGTGACTGTCATTCGTGTCACACGCGCTCTGTATATTATAATTCAAAAGCTGTGGATTTACTAAGTAAATACGGTTGTGCAGTGCTTATATATGTTTAACAATAAACAGTTCGTGTTGGTGCATATTAGTTTTTCAATTAAGAACCCTCAGACATCAAGAATCTTCAACAGTTTATATTCTGTCCCCTTGGTATGTGTTAAGTGGACATGTCCTTGCACCGTGACCGTAAATTGAATCCATTTTAGTACTGATTTTTTTCTACCACTCGCCGATTTTTTATTTAAATAGCAACACCAAATCAAATATGTTAACACCAGCAGCCATTTTGAAGTGTCAGTTTTTATAAACATCAGTGAACACTCGAGTTCGACCGGTAACGGACTTTTTTCGGAGTTTTCCCTTCACATTGACCGGTAAGTATTTCACGCTTATAAAATGATTATTATGTAATGTTAGTGTTAAAGCAAAAATAGTTTCGCATGGCAAAATTAATTCTGGTTTTGGGTAAATAAGAACTATTTAGATAACAAACAACATTTTTAGTAAATTGATTAAATAACTGAGAGAAGCTCTGGTACCGTTACGTCCGGACCATTACCAAATGACTGGTAACGTATGAGCCGGACTAAAAAAGTAACGGACAGGACAGGTATGTGTTACACTGAGAGAATCCTTACTACTATGAAACTGTATAATATATTTTTATATTGAGGCTTGTAGGTTATAGAATTTAAAACATGTACATTTCAAAAAAATATTACATCCGTGTCTTCATACTCGTGGACCACAGTGAACTTAAGTATCATTTTAGGTTATGTAGTGGGAAGAATAGAAAGTATCTACTCATATGGCAAAGGATTAATGTTTTAGATATCAGAATGGCACTTACCGCTGCAGAAAAAATGAAACGGTACAGGGAACGTATAAAAAAAGATTCCCAAAAATATGAAGAGTATCGTAAAAAGGATATAGAACGACTTAAACGAAGACGCAAAAAGATTTCAGAATTAGATGATACAGAAAAGAAAAGTCAGAGAGATCAGTGGGTAAAACAGAAACGCAAGCAACGTGCTAAAAAACAAAAAGCTACTGTAGCGGAAGCAAATGCAAAAAAAGATGAAACTAATGAATTACAAAAAAAAGATAATGTCAAGGCAGAAACTTCGAAACTGAAATATTTAAAAAAGAAGTGTACTACACTTAATAATACGCTTAAAATAAAAGAAGAAAGGATAAAAAAACTTCTAACTATATGTGAAAAACTAAAAAAAAGAAATTATCGATTAAAAATAGACGCAGAAAAACAGATACAAAACAAGGAGAAAATAATTGAAAAAATGAAGGCTCGAGAACAAGTTCTAGAAGAAACTATGAAGAAAACTTACAATGCATGTGAAAAACGCTCTCAAAAAATAATACTAAAAAGATTGATTACTAACGCCAAAGTAAAATCGTACGTAGCTAAATTAATAGGCCTAACAGGAAAACTCAAGAAAGCTAAGCCGAAGAAAGTAAGTCTTGTACCTGAAGAATTAGTTAAATTTTACGTTAGGGACGATGTGAGCCGCTGCACGGCTGGAAAAAAAGAATGTCGCACATATAAAAAAGAGAAGCAGCAGATAAGGTATTTATTGGACACGTTACAGAACAGTAGGATATTATTGGGCATTCTACTCCACCTTCCGTTCCTTCGGCTCACTCCGTTCGCCTCCGTCACTCTCGGTGGAGTAGAATGCCCAATAATATAAATGAAATCCACTGGTTCGGCGCCTATTCCACCCGATGGAATGATCATCTCCGTCACTCTCGGTGCAGTAAAATGTCTAATACTGGTTCGGCGCCTATTCCACCCGATGAAACGGAAGGTGGAGTATGAATTCCTACATAGTGCAGTAAAATACTAGTTCGGCGCCTATTCCACTAGGTTGCAACATTTGTTTGAGTTAACGACAATGAGTTATAAATGTCAATATTGATGGTTGACCTCAACTTCATTTAATTATACTCACCAGCTTAAAACAACTGTTCTATAAAACTTACTATACCTTGATTCAAACATATAACATAGGTACTTTCCGTTAACATAATTAGGTCTGTATCTGAACGAACCAGTAACCTAAAATTCAGGACAGATTGTCTCATGTCTCTCCACATACTTAAGAATGGTGCATTGCCGCTTAGGATTACACACATACCCGTTTTCGTGACCAGATTGGCTCGAGGACATCTGAACTTTAGGATACCGCATACATTAAACTAAAATTTAGGACAGATTGTCTCATGTCTCTCCACAAAAGTAAAGTAGCGCACACCTTTAGGCCCACACACATTTTTTCTGTGACCAGATTGGCTCGAGGACATCTAAATTTTAATTTAACACATTACAGACGATACATCCTTTACGTCTCGGATTCATTTAATTATACTCACCATCTTAAAACAACTATAAAACTTACTATACATTGATTTAAACATACAACACACATACTTTCCGTTAACATAATTAGATCTGTATCTGAACGAACCAGTAACCTAAAATTCAGGACAGATTGTCTCATGTCTCTCCACATACTTATTAGGATGGTGCATTGCCGCTTAGGATAACACACATACCCGTTTTCGTGACCAGATTGGCTCGAGGACATCTGAACTTTAGGATACCGCGTACATTAAACTAAAATTTAGGACAGATTGTCTCATGTCTCTCCACAAAAGTAAAGTAGCGCACACCTTTAGGCCCACACACATTTTTTCTGTGACCAGATTGGCTCGAGGACATCTAAATTTTAATTTAACACATTACAGACGATACATCCTTTTACATCAACACGTAACAATCAAGTGGTAAGCGTGGTCACACGGATAGTCGATCCTTGCCTTGCATGCATAAAGCTAAGGTGCAGATACACTTGACAACGACAACCGGATCAGAACCGTATTGCAGATTATTCAATCAAGCGTACAAACTGTGTGTGTGAATCCGCTGCTGTAGACTGTTCCGTTGACGGTAACCGTACCCGGTGGTTGCCACATAGATGTAAATTAGCTTTATGTATATTTTCGAATCAGCAAAGTTCAATGTCAATGCAATGCTCGCTTCCCACGGTCACATCAATTGCATTCCATATTCTAAGTAACATGATCGACTATCATGTTGTAAACACTGAATTCGTCTTTTATAGAACTTCCTAAATATTGTTTTCGTATTTATATTTGAAGTTTGTAATCGCTTCTAATTTATTGTGTTTCATTCTTCTAGGTACTAAGATTATATAATCTTATTTATATGAATATTTATATGATATATTTTTTATCAAGTACAACATGTATTATTGGTTGAACCATTAGCCACTTCGATCGAGTGCGATTTTAACTTAGATAAAAGAGAACCCTGTGCACAACAAGATTATTTGGGAGCATTGTAATAGTACCTATACTAAAGTTAAACTAAAGTTATTATCGATAAATTAGACAACCATAAAACCATAACTCAGACATGTGTGTTCGATTCCCACACGATACAGTTTCTTGGATTCTTTAATTGTGGGTTTAAGTGATTATTTAATAATACGAATTAAAATTTTATTTGTGAGTATTTTTATATGAACTTATTCCACAGTAGTATTTTTATGTGATTATAATATTAGTCCCGAGTTTAACTGCAACTTAACATTAACAACCACATGGATTGGTTTGTGCGTATTACAAAATGGTTTATTATCAAAATAGTTACGATTATTTTCAACTACCTGCTTACTTCTTGAGTCAACTATGCTCACAAAATTTACTTTCAACGACGCGATCTACCTACGAGTTTCACCTCTCGCATAAACGTAATTGTGATGATAAAAATTCTCAACAAACATACATCAATTATTCAATTAATTATACATATTAATTTAGTATTGAGTCATAAAGAATAACAGGGATCGGGTTCACTTTGTCGGCTTTATTTTGCGGTTCTCATGAACAAATTGCAATTTAGCGAAATTGGTATGCGATCAATATGGTTCAATAAGACATAAACGACAATTTTTTTTTATACAACTGTAACACATGTACTTAGAGTTTAAAATTGAAACGATCTATTTTATGCTGAAATTGTATTTTTTGTGAATATAAACGAATTAATTTCAGTCAATAAATTACATTCGCTCCAGAATCTTCAAAGTGACAAGTAGTACTAGCAGTACTTTAAAATCAACTTTAAAACATGTAAGTGAGTACTTCTTAATTTTAAATTTGTAGTCATAATGCACAGCTACGGACCTGGTTTTTGCCTGCCGGCTGTTGTAATTATCATGTTCTATCTATCCATCGTGATTGCTACTCAGCTACGGACCTGGTTTTTGCCTGCCGGCTGTTGTAATTATCATGTTCTATCTATCCATCGTGACTGTTACTTAGCTACGGACCTGGTTTCTGCCTGCCGGCTGATGTAACTGTTCTCATCCTGTCATAAATTGATTATTGTATCTCAAAAAAAGACCTTAAACGGTTATTTGTTTTGTTATATAAAATATTAAGTACTTTTTATCTTGTGTATTAGGTCTGACTCCGACGTTTCCCGTGTGTCCGACTACATAAAGAGCCCGCCGACTGCTACAAAGGTCGTGCCGAGCAAGAGCCAGCCTACGAAAAAAACAACAAAGCGCAAAGCTTCCTCGGTCGTGGAATTAGAATCAAGGTAGTTTATGACTATTTTTATTTTCTAAGTTATTACTTTCACATATTCTAATATAAAGTAGATTTCAATAGAGAACTTTGATTTGCAAAAATAATTTTAAGTACATACTTATTTTTCTCTCAACATAAGTTTGAATCTAGAAAAGTGTTTCTTCTAGATTATTAAAATAAAATTTAATTTGTTTACAGTAACAAGAAACCAGGGAGCACCGATCTTTTCGGTTTGGAAGACTTAGATGGCCTTCCTCCGCAGTCGGAGTTAGGTTCATCCTTGCTGTCCCGCGTCGCCAACGGGAAGGTACGACGGACAGCGGATCTAAGGGGTGCCTTCTTTGTGGAACTGAAGGTGTACCATAAAGAAGACATCATCTCCACTGCTCCTGAGGAGCGTTGGAAGAAGTCCCAAGTTGCATTAAAACTGCAATTGGATAAAGGTAGCTCGCAGTGGAACTCACTACAAAAATTCATGCATAAGGCTCACGAGTTGTTCAATGACTCAGAGCCGGTATATTATAGCGATAAGATACATTTTAAATAAGTTACACTATTAATTTAAAAGGACCATGGGCACTTTTGTATGAACACTGGGCCCACTTTTCAAAGTTGTGCAACAGTGATGAAACCTATGTCATAAGAAAGCTCTTAGTGTGTACTTTATTTCATTCTATGGTAGCTAAGTTCAAATCCAGCGCGAAATTGGCGTTTTAGTGCGTTCAAAAACAATATTGTAAATGAAAAATGCGCATGACCTATTACTTATTGCTCCTTTTTTATTAATTTTTTTTTTATTTATGCATAACGGAAAAGCTCTCGGCCTCCATCTTACCTGGTAGCAAGGGTGATCGGCCGTAGGTGGAAACGAGCTTCACCCGGAATCATCAACCACAGAGGAACTGGCTATCTTACCTCTTACTGCCGAAACACAACAATGCTTAACATTGTTACTATGGCGACAGACTTAGATAAGATGGCGTTAGCTAGCCAGGCGGTCTTAGAACAAGCCCTACCACCAACTAAACCTAAAAAACTGGAAATCGAACCAGGGACCTCTGGGTCTGAAGTTAAGTGGTCTCACTAGACCACAGAGGCGGTTAAAATTAAAGAATGATAAATATCGACTTGGTCTTGTACAATATTTTTTAGGTGTGATTGTGATGTGAGTGTTCTTTACAAATAAAAAACGACTTATTTTGTACGAGTTTATTTATTTATTAAATGTTTTATACACACAAGTGTACAGAGGCGGACTATTTCAACATTAACAGCTACTATGTGATGCCTCTCGGCGCGTCTTAGAACGTATTAGTTATAATAATTATAATAAATAATAGTCCTTCTGGCCGAATTTCGACCACGGCGGCCAGTCTCAGCGGAGACAAGCCATCTGCGCGGGACATATTAAAGTGCACAAGTGTGTGCGCAAACACATAACAGCCATAAAAGGCAGTTTTTAAAAGGCATCTATAATAATTTCATCTAAATGTATTGCTGGTCGATGGAAACCATCCCCATGTCTACCTAGTCCCAAGTACCATATTATGGATATGACATGGGCACAACTTCCGATAGTGCGTCTGCCCGTGAGACATGTACAGTAGTATTGTATAATGGCGTCCATGCCTACTTGGTCACGGTCAATTAAGACGTAGGTATAATACATCCTCGATCTAACGTGTCGTGACTGTACACGTCCCCTAAGCAACCATACATTATTTTGCTGAATATTGCATTGCTCTAAGTCATTTAAATTGTTTTCACGATATATTTCTATTGTGTATACACCACCATCCCGTAAGTTTTCACTAACGTATGACCTGGCAAGTTTAATTTGGTAAGAGCCCAAGGAAATCATTAATATATCATCTTCAGTTAGCTGGGGAAAATCTTCTAAATGAGGCAGATTAGCTTCCATTCTTATGAATGCTACCCTTTGCCTGTTTAGGTTTTTCAGTGTAACATAATTAAATAAAAGATTCGGAGAGTTGATTTTCTCATTTATAATATTCCAAATGTTATGACTAAGCCGGTGGTCTATGGCTACTTTATAAAAAGCATTTATAAGAGAAGCCGCAATTTTAAAATCAATGAACATATGTGGCAATGCTCTATTAAAATAATCTTGGCGTAATAATTTAAACCTATTTTTAAACTTGCCGTTCACCGCTTCCACCACCCAACGACATATTGTTACTAATCTTGCTTTATTAGCTTGTTCGGTCGTCAATTGACTTTCATTTCTATCCTTTGTTGGAGGAATATGTGGTTCATATCCTAATGACTGAAGATCTACTACACTATCTCTGAAACCCCTATCTAAAATGAATACATCGTTTTGATGAAACATCCAATGAAAAGTATTATCTTCATTAGCACATAAGCTAGTCATAATCGACGCATCACTTGTTGTTGCAGCGTATGGACCAAGAACGTCTATTATATAACCGTCACTGCATACCATTAAAAAAGGTTTCAATAGATTTTGAAACTTATGATGGCTATAGGTCAAACGCTGAAAGAGAAAGTTACTACTTTTCTCTATATAAACATATGTTCCATCACATATTATTATAGCTTTTGTATTTTCTTCATTACCATATATCATTTTTGGTAAAAACAAGTTCCTTTGAAGCATGTTTTGCCTGGAAATATTATCCATACCTAAATGAATGTTTACAAAATCGCTCACTAAATGTTGTCTAGCTAATGTTAATTTTCTTTCCAAAGACCTGCGTGACATATTAAACAGAGTAGCTAATCTTTCGTTAGACTCTCCGGTTCTAAGTTTAGCTAAGTAAACCCCGATCACGGTGCGCGAACGATTAACCGTTTGTGTCAGCGAAGGAGTTTCTTCCAATACTGTATTGAATTGGCCGATGGTGAGTCCAGTCCAAAAAAAAACATCGTTGTCATTTATTGATTCCAGATATTAGTATATTAGACATGTCTGTGAAATGTGCAACATTGAACTCATTTGAAACATTACAATTCTCATGTAATAAATGCCATTCGTTACTTTCCAGGTGATCGGTACATACTCTAGCATTTTCAGGGATGTACAAACGTTGTGAACAAAGTACGTTTACAATAATCGTGTTAGGAATTCTATGACGTTCAATATTGTGACAATAATTAAATATACAACGCCTGGTAGAGTTCGGTGCTCTAACATGTTCGGGAGCATAAAAAAATTGTTGAAAGTTCTGCACCGCGGGATCTTGTACACGAACTGCATCATCTGGGATGTTTTCTGCAGGTCCTTGTTCATTAATAGCAACAACTTCGATGTTTTCCGCAGGTCCTTGTTCATTAATGGCATCATCTTGGACGTTTTCCGCAGGTCCTTCTTCATTAATGGCATCATCTTGGACGTTTTCCGCAGGTCCTTGTTCATTAATGCCATCATTATCGGTGTTCTCTGTAGGTCGTTGTATAACAACAGCATTGGTTCTTTGCCAGCAACGGTGACAAACTTGTTGTGTATTATTAAATACTACCTGCAAAGATTATATTTTATGAACACATAAATCGTTAAAGATATTCCTAATTATTCTTTAGATTACTGTCTTGCAGAACTCTTGTCAAAAAGATTTTTTTTAAGTTAGCTATTATTTTTTCTATATATTGTTATCTTTACAACCCGGTCAAAATATCTGTGCACCTGGCATCGATGACGTCATATTAGCACTCTAATACAGTATGTGTGACGACATGGCGAGCGCGGTGTGGCTAAAGGGAATTTGCGAGAGGCATTGCATTCCAGCAAGGTGCACAGATATTTTGATAGTGTTATATGTATATAATCGGTGCACTTCTAACTTGGACGATTGATATCATATTCACAAAATATTATTTTGTTTAGACGATGGTTCAAATCTGATAGGTTATGATGTACTTAAAGCTCAAACTCAAAACGTTTGTTTCAATTGAACCGTTTACAGGCACTTGAATTGTCAAGGTAGAAAATGTGTAGCAGAACGTCCACCAGGACGGTTATTATTACTATGTCTATTGATAATAAAATTCTTGTATTATTCTTCTTTTACAAACCAATAATCCAAAGTAGGTTATAGGTTTGAACATTAAACGATTATAAATACAAAAACTTTTTATTTAGTAACATAATTAAGTCGATATTGGGTCGGAGATATTGAAATGTTAAAATATGATACAGTAATAGGTAGGTACATACCTGGATCAAAGCATTCTGCTGAACATATTCAGCAAACTGTGGACGAATCGCAGGTAGATCATCTCTTAAAACATGGCGTCTTGTCCGCAAAACACGTGAACGCAAACACATAACACAGCAATTTTCTGCCATTGCAAACAGTCACAAACCAATTAAATCAATGTCCATATGCTAGCCAGGGTAATGATAGATAAAACTAAACAACAATATCCTTTACACAAAGTGATATCAGAGTCCATTAACAAGCCGGGATCAGTAAGTCGTAATACAAGCCGAGATTAACACAAATAAGCACTTACACCGAGCGTAAATAACGTACGAGCAACGACTGAACAGACATGATCATCCCCCGTTTGTGTAAGGGTGTAAAAGTGGGCCCAAAATGACGCATGGTCCTTTAAAGGACCATGCGTCATTTTGGGCCCACTTTTCAACCTTGTCCAACAGTGATGAATTATATGTCATACGAAAGCTCTTGAAGTGTACTTTATTTCATTTTATGGCAGCTAAGTCGAAATCGGGCGCAAAAATAGTTTTTTTTTGCGTTTTTTGATATTTGTTTTGTTTTTATTTTATATTATGATTAGCTGTTTGTCAGTAGCTAGGATTATAAATAACTCTTATTTGACTAAAAATACACTAAAATAGATCAACACATAGGCCGTGTATTGCCCTGGAACATGTTATTTTGGTTTTAAATGATTAGTTAGTTTTGTTTGTACGATCATAATAGCCAACTAACTATGCTACTTAGCGGACGGGGTTTTTTACCTGCTGTAAAAAAACCTGTCTCCAAACTCCGTCACGGAAAAGGGACAACGCTATGAGTCGTGTATAACTCCGTCTCTCTCTTGCACCGGAGCCTGACACGTCATGGTATGGCTCCTGTTTTGTACCTGCGTGCACGCAGGACACAACCCTCCCTTCCCCCGCATTCTTACACCCTTACACAAACGGGGGATGATCATGTCTGTTCAGTCGTTGCTCGTACGTTATTTACGCTCGGTGTAAGTGCTTATTTGTGTTAATCTCGGCTTGTATTACGACTTACTGATCCCGGCTTGTTAATGGACTCTGATATCACTTTGTGTAAAGGATATTGTTGTTTAGTTTTATCTATCATTACCCTGGCTAGCATATGGACATTGATTTAATTGGTTTGTGACTGTTTGCAATGGCAGAAAATTGCTGTGTTATGTGTTTGCGTTCACGTGTTTTGCGGACAAGACGCCATGTTTTAAGAGATGATCTACCTGCGATTCGTCCACAGTTTGCTGAATATGTTCAGCAGAATGCTTTGATCCAGGTATGTACCTACCTATTACTGTATCATATTTTAACATTTCAATATCTCCGACCCAATATCGACTTAATTATGTTACTAAATAAAAAGTTTTTGTATTTATAATCGTTTAATGTTCAAACCTATAACCTACTTTGGATTATTGGTTTGTAAAAGAAGAATAATACAAGAATTTTATTATCAATAGACATAGTAATAATAACCGTCCTGGTGGACGTTCTGCTACACATTTTCTACCTTGACAATTCAAGTGCCTGTAAACGGTTCAATTGAAACAAACGTTTTGAGTTTGAGCTTTAAGTACATCATAACCTATCAGATTTGAACCATCGTCTAAACAAAATAATATTTTGTGAATATGATATCAATCGTCCAAGTTAGAAGTGCACCGATTATATACATATAACACTATCAAAATATCTGTGCACCTTGCTGGAATGCAATGCCTCTCGCAAATTCCCTTTAGCCACACCGCGCTCGCCATGTCGTCACACATACTGTATTAGAGTGCTAATATGACGTCATCGATGCCAGGTGCACAGATATTTTGACCGGGTTGTAAAGATAACAATATATAGAAAAAATAATAGCTAACTTAAAAAAAATCTTTTTGACAAGAGTTCTGCAAGACAGTAATCTAAAGAATAATTAGGAATATCTTTAACGATTTATGTGTTCATAAAATATAATCTTTGCAGGTAGTATTTAATAATACACAACAAGTTTGTCACCGTTGCTGGCAAAGAACCAATGCTGTTGTTATACAACGACCTACAGAGAACACCGATAATGATGGCATTAATGAACAAGGACCTGCGGAAAACGTCCAAGATGATGCCATTAATGAAGAAGGACCTGCGGAAAACGTCCAAGATGATGCCATTAATGAACAAGGACCTGCGGAAAACATCGAAGTTGTTGCTATTAATGAACAAGGACCTGCAGAAAACATCCCAGATGATGCAGTTCGTGTACAAGATCCCGCGGTGCAGAACTTTCAACAATTTTTTTATGCTCCCGAACATGTTAGAGCACCGAACTCTACCAGGCGTTGTATATTTAATTATTGTCACAATATTGAACGTCATAGAATTCCTAACACGATTATTGTAAACGTACTTTGTTCACAACGTTTGTACATCCCTGAAAATGCTAGAGTATGTACCGATCACCTGGAAAGTAACGAATGGCATTTATTACATGAGAATTGTAATGTTTCAAATGAGTTCAATGTTGCACATTTCACAGACATGTCTAATATACTAATATCTGGAATCAATAAATGACAACGATGTTTTTTTTTGGACTGGACTCACCATCGGCCAATTCAATACAGTATTGGAAGAAACTCCTTCGCTGACACAAACGGTTAATCGTTCGCGCACCGTGATCGGGGTTTACTTAGCTAAACTTAGAACCGGAGAGTCTAACGAAAGATTAGCTACTCTGTTTAATATGTCACGCAGGTCTTTGGAAAGAAAATTAACATTAGCTAGACAACATTTAGTGAGCGATTTTGTAAACATTCATTTAGGTATGGATAATATTTCCAGGCAAAACATGCTTCAAAGGAACTTGTTTTTACCAAAAATGATATATGGTAATGAAGAAAATACAAAAGCTATAATAATATGTGATGGAACATATGTTTATATAGAGAAAAGTAGTAACTTTCTCTTTCAGCGTTTGACCTATAGCCATCATAAGTTTCAAAATCTATTGAAACCTTTTTTAATGGTATGCAGTGACGGTTATATAATAGACGTTCTTGGTCCATACGCTGCAACAACAAGTGATGCGTCGATTATGACTAGCTTATGTGCTAATGAAGATAATACTTTTCATTGGATGTTTCATCAAAACGATGTATTCATTTTAGATAGGGGTTTCAGAGATAGTGTAGTAGATCTTCAGTCATTAGGATATGAACCACATATTCCTCCAACAAAGGATAGAAATGAAAGTCAATTGACGACCGAACAAGCTAATAAAGCAAGATTAGTAACAATATGTCGTTGGGTGGTGGAAGCGGTGAACGGCAAGTTTAAAAATAGGTTTAAATTATTACGCCAAGATTATTTTAATAGAGCATTGCCACATATGTTCATTGATTTTAAAATTGCGGCTTCTCTTATAAATGCTTTTTATAAAGTAGCCATAGACCACCGGCTTAGTCATAACATTTGGAATATTATAAATGAGAAAATCAACTCTCCGAATCTTTTATTTAATTATGTTACACTGAAAAACCTAAACAGGCAAAGGGTAGCATTCATAAGAATGGAAGCTAATCTGCCTCATTTAGAAGATTTTCCCCAGCTAACTGAAGATGATATATTAATGATTTCCTTGGGCTTGTGGCGTCAATAGCAGACCCACATTAACATAACATTATTGTTCACAGTATGCCTACCTACTAGCCTGCCTACCCTTGTATTTCTTGTTGGCGTGACGGTGTGCGATCGCGGCGCGCCGCGCGAGCGCTGCTTGCCGCGGAAACCGGTTTGGCTACCTCACCCTGGACGCCGCGCACCGCGCCGTCTCCGCAGCCCGCTCAAGACTCAGTCGGCAGCGACCGCCAGACAGTGAGCCAGAAGCCCTCGACGCGAACCCACGTTGCTTTGGCTTTCTACCGCATCTTTCTTATTAGCCCGCGTAATTATCTATTTGCTTGTCGACTCCTAACTCTTTTCTTATTGTATACTCTTTTACTTAAAGTCATCTCGTTTCTTCCTATAACTTCCGCCTATCGCTGTAACGGTATTAATCTTTACCGGAATAAACTTTAGTTTAATCTTTGTCGTGCGTCTCATTTGCACTCGCCTATACGCCTCCAAAAGTGGTGACCCCGATCGTTGGATACAGCGCGAAGATATCGAGACGCGATCGCGTGACGTCAGAGAAGTTTCCGGAACGTTCGCGAGGAATACATTGACGTCGAGCAATTTATTTTTCTGCGAGTCATTGCAGAGATGGCGGACGAAAAGTTTACGGAGGCGTTAGTTGCAGCGTTGGGATCAGCAGAGATCGCTAAGGTTAGAGTACGAGTTCCTCCTTTTTGGCCAGAAAAACCCGCGGTATGGTTTGCGCAAGTTGAAGCCCAGTTTGCTTTGTCGAATATAACTTCCGACGCGACAAAATATTTTACTGTGGTCGGGAATCTAGAACCTTCCATTATGGCTCAACTAGAAGATATTGTGGAAAATCCACCCACAGCTAATAAATACGAGAAGCTTAAAACCGAGCTAATTAAGCGTTTGTCAGTTTCCCAGGAAAAGAAGGTGCGTCAACTCCTTATTCATGAGGAACTCGGAGACCGTAAGCCATCGGCATTTCTTCGCCACCTTCAGAGCCTGGCTGGCCGAGGTATACCGGACGAATTCCTGCGCACCGTCTGGACCAGTCGTCTGCCTACCGGCTTGCAGGCGATTGTGGCGTCCCAAGCTGGTATGACCTTGGAGGCAGTGGCGGAGCTAGCGGACCGGGTGTTGGAGATCGCACCGGTGAACCCGGTGGCCCAGGTCGCGAGTACTTCGTCCTCTGCAGGGAGCATACTTGAGGTAATGCGTACTGAAATAGCCAGTCTCACGCGGAAGCTAGATGAGTTATCCACTACAGTGGATCGGCAATCTCGTACCGGCGGTAGGTCAGATAGGAGTCGTAACCGGCGATTCTCCCGCTCGAGAAGTCGCTCGAGAGGCCGTCCATTCAAAATGGAGGGCAATCGTCGCACGTGTTGGTACCACCATGAATTTGGAGACAAAGCTCATCACTGCATACAACCGTGTGATTATGCTTCGGAAAACGCCAAAGCCAGTCGCTAACGACGGCGAGCGACTGCTACAGTATTTCCAGCCGTTTATTCGTCAGAGATCTTCAATCTAGAAAACCTTTTCTGGTCGATACCGGTTCCGATTTGTGCGTCTACCCTCGCTGTTATCTAAATGAAAAGCGGGTCCGTGTTAATTACGACCTCAGCGCAGCTAATAATTCAGTTATATCCACGTACGGGTATATTAATTTGCAGCTGAATTTAGGATTACGCAGGGAGTTTAGCTGGAAGTTTGTCGTCGCAGACGTGACCAAGCCAATTATTGGGTATGATTTTCTTTCCCACTATAAGCTTTTAGTAGATTGCCATAACAATAGGTTGATTGATGGATTAACTAACCTTTTTGTTAGCGGACATATGGCGAAGATGGAGATTCCCAGTGTCAAGGCAGTAACTGGCACTTCTCGGTACCACGAGTTGTTGCGTGAATTTCCGGCTATCTCACGTCCGTCTGGTGCACCACGGGAGGTACGTCATTCTACCGTACATTTTATTAATACGACGCCCGGACCACCCGTTTTCTGCAGGCCACGCCGTTTAGCACCAGATCGTTTGAAGATAGCGAAGTCAGAGTTCCAAGCAATGGTTAAGGAGGGGACAGCTCGTTGCTCCAGCGGACCTTGGGCGTCTGCACTACACCTAGTGCCCAAGCACGACGACACTTGGAGACCCTGTGGAGATTACCGTGCACTGAATGCAAGGACGGTGCCGGACAGGTACCCGGTACGTCACATCGAAGATTTTTCACAGCATTTACATGGAAGCACTATTTTCTCAGTCGTAGATCTAGTCAAAGCATACCAGCAGATTCCAGTTAATCCAGCAGACATTGAGAAGACAGCCATCACGACACCGTTTGGGTTGTTTGAATTCCCTTATATGTCGTTTGGTTTGAGAAACGCTGCACAAACGTTCCAACGTTTTATGGATGGACTGGTGCGTGATTTTGACTTCTGTTTTCCATACATCGATGACCTCTTAATTGCTTCTAGAAGTACGCAGGAGCATGAAGAACACTTGCGGAAGCTGTTCGCTCGCCTCGAAGAGTATGGAGTGGTCATCAACGTAGCCAAGTGCAATTTTGGACAACCACAGGTGACTTTTCTTGGTTACTCAGTTTCAGCAAAGGGAGTGCGCCCGTTAGAGGAGAAGGTGAAGGCTATTCAGAATTACCCACCGCCCCAGACTATAAAATGCTTAAGAAGATTTTTAGGGATGCTTAATTTTTATAGGCGTTTCTTGAAAAATGCTGCAGAGTTACAAGCACCACTAAACGATTTATTGGCAGGTCCAGGCATGAAAGGATCGAAACCAGTGAAGTGGACATCCCAGTTATTAGAAATTTTTGAGCGTTGTAAGCATAGCCTTTCAAATGCGGCACTGTTGGTTCACCCAGTTACCGATGCGCAGCTGGCACTGGTAGTAGATGCATCTAATGTTTCCCTAGGAGCCGTATTACAGCAGAAAGTGGATAACGTCTGGCAGCCCTTAGCTTTCTACTCGAAGAAGATGAGCCCCACGCAGCAGAAATACAGCGCCTATGATCGCGAACTACTTGCAATATACGAGGCCATCAAACATTTTCGCCACATGGTAGAAGCACGAAATTTCACCGTTTACACCGATCATAAGCCGCTAATAGGTGCATTTAAAAAAAAAGACCAACAAGGTTCGCCAAGACAAATTAATCACCTGTATTTAATTTCACAGTTCACAACTGACATCCAGCACGTCTCTGGGCAGGATAACCAGGTGGCCGATGCATTGTCTCGGATTGAGGCAGTCACTGTGCCAGTGGACTTCACGGAGCTTTCCCTGGCGCAGCGTGAGGATCCAGAGCTACAACAGCTACTGAAGGGTAACCATTCGTTGACACTGGAGTTAGCGCAAGTACCAAATTCAAACGTACATATATATTGTGATACTTCATTGGCTAAACACAGACCTTTCGTGACAACTACCCACAGACGCCGGGTGTTCGAGACGTTGCATAGCCTAAGCCACCCTGGTGCAAAGGCATCCATCAAAATGGTCAGTGAACGTTTTGTTTGGCCTTCCCTTAGGAAAGATGTGCGCGCTTGGGTTAGAGAGTGCATTCCTTGCCAAAGGTCAAAAATAACAAGGCATACCACATCACCTATAGGAAAATTTGACGTACCAGATGTACGTTTCGCAGAGGTTCATATGGACCTAATTGGACCACTACCAGTATCTTCCAATTTTAAATACTGTCTTACTATCATTGACAGGTATACCAGATGGCCAGAGGTGATTCCACTTCCTGACATGACAGCAGAGACTGTGTCGAAGGCATTTGTGTTGGAGTGGATTGCTCGGTATGGTTGCCCAAAGAAGGTAATAACAGACCAAGGTAGACAATTCCAATCACACTTATTCCAAAATTTAGCAAGGACGTACGGGATCAAGTTGGCAAGGACAACAGCATATCATCCAGCCTGCAACGGAATGATTGAGCGTCTACATCGTACGCTCAAATCAGCTTTGATGTCACACGGTACGAAGGATTGGGTTAGTTCTCTTCCCATAGTACTTTTAGGATTACGGACAGCGTGCAAAGAGGATTTGAAATGCTCACCAGCGGAATTGGTGTTTGGAGAGCGGCTACGGGTCCCCGGTGAGTTTTTCACCGCAACTAATAACAAGGTAGATTACCCAGATTTTGTCAGTACTTTACGACAAAGAATGTCCGACCTACGCCCATGTCCAGCATCAAACCATTCACAGAACAAGGTATTTGAGCACAAGGATTTACATACCACTACGCATGTGTTCTTACGCCAAGATCTGCTTCGTGGTTCTCTAGAACCACCATACAGTGGCCCACATAAGGTCGTTACAAGAGGCCCAAAGACATTCGATATTGAGCTAAATAACAAAACCGTCAAGGTAACAATTGACCGTTTAAAACCAGCGTATACATGGCGAGACGATGTTGTAACACATGGCCATGAGACACAAGATGCGCGACCAATGCGTACTACTCGTTCAGGACGCAAAGTGAGGTTCCCTGAACGATATAAATAAGGCGGCCCTTTTATTCGTAAGGGGGTCCTGTGGCGTCAATAGCAGACCCACATTAACATAACATTTACCGGAATAAACTTTAGTTTAATCTTTGTCGTGCGTCTCATTTGCACTCGCCTATACGCCTCCAAAAGTGGTGACCCCGATCGTTGGATACAGCGCGAAGATATCGAGACGCGATCGCGTGACGTCAGAGAAGTTTCCGGAACGTTCGCGAGGAATACATTGACGTCGAGCAATTTATTTTTCTGCGAGTCATTGCAGAGATGGCGGACGAAAAGTTTACGGAGGCGTTAGTTGCAGCGTTGGGATCAGCAGAGATCGCTAAGGTTAGAGTACGAGTTCCTCCTTTTTGGCCAGAAAAACCCGCGGTATGGTTTGCGCAAGTTGAAGCCCAGTTTGCTTTGTCGAATATAACTTCCGACGCGACAAAATATTTTACTGTGGTCGGGAATCTAGAACCTTCCATTATGGCTCAACTAGAAGATATTGTGGAAAATCCACCCACAGCTAATAAATACGAGAAGCTTAAAACCGAGCTAATTAAGCGTTTGTCAGTTTCCCAGGAAAAGAAGGTGCGTCAACTCCTTATTCATGAGGAACTCGGAGACCGTAAGCCATCGGCATTTCTTCGCCACCTTCAGAGCCTGGCTGGCCGAGGTATACCGGACGAATTCCTGCGCACCGTCTGGACCAGTCGTCTGCCTACCGGCTTGCAGGCGATTGTGGCGTCCCAAGCTGGTATGACCTTGGAGGCAGTGGCGGAGCTAGCGGACCGGGTGTTGGAGATCGCACCGGTGAACCCGGTGGCCCAGGTCGCGAGTACTTCGTCCTCTGCAGGGAGCATACTTGAGGTAATGCGTACTGAAATAGCCAGTCTCACGCGGAAGCTAGATGAGTTATCCACTACAGTGGATCGGCAATCTCGTACCGGCGGTAGGTCAGATAGGAGTCGTAACCGGCGATTCTCCCGCTCGAGAAGTCGCTCGAGAGGCCGTCCATTCAAAATGGAGGGCAATCGTCGCACGTGTTGGTACCACCATGAATTTGGAGACAAAGCTCATCACTGCATACAACCGTGTGATTATGCTTCGGAAAACGCCAAAGCCAGTCGCTAACGACGGCGAGCGACTGCTACAGTATTTCCAGCCGTTTATTCGTCAGAGATCTTCAATCTAGAAAACCTTTTCTGGTCGATACCGGTTCCGATTTGTGCGTCTACCCTCGCTGTTATCTAAATGAAAAGCGGGTCCGTGTTAATTACGACCTCAGCGCAGCTAATAATTCAGTTATATCCACGTACGGGTATATTAATTTGCAGCTGAATTTAGGATTACGCAGGGAGTTTAGCTGGAAGTTTGTCGTCGCAGACGTGACCAAGCCAATTATTGGGTATGATTTTCTTTCCCACTATAAGCTTTTAGTAGATTGCCATAACAATAGGTTGATTGATGGATTAACTAACCTTTTTGTTAGCGGACATATGGCGAAGATGGAGATTCCCAGTGTCAAGGCAGTAACTGGCACTTCTCGGTACCACGAGTTGTTGCGTGAATTTCCGGCTATCTCACGTCCGTCTGGTGCACCACGGGAGGTACGTCATTCTACCGTACATTTTATTAATACGACGCCCGGACCACCCGTTTTCTGCAGGCCACGCCGTTTAGCACCAGATCGTTTGAAGATAGCGAAGTCAGAGTTCCAAGCAATGGTTAAGGAGGGGACAGCTCGTTGCTCCAGCGGACCTTGGGCGTCTGCACTACACCTAGTGCCCAAGCACGACGACACTTGGAGACCCTGTGGAGATTACCGTGCACTGAATGCAAGGACGGTGCCGGACAGGTACCCGGTACGTCACATCGAAGATTTTTCACAGCATTTACATGGAAGCACTATTTTCTCAGTCGTAGATCTAGTCAAAGCATACCAGCAGATTCCAGTTAATCCAGCAGACATTGAGAAGACAGCCATCACGACACCGTTTGGGTTGTTTGAATTCCCTTATATGTCGTTTGGTTTGAGAAACGCTGCACAAACGTTCCAACGTTTTATGGATGGACTGGTGCGTGATTTTGACTTCTGTTTTCCATACATCGATGACCTCTTAATTGCTTCTAGAAGTACGCAGGAGCATGAAGAACACTTGCGGAAGCTGTTCGCTCGCCTCGAAGAGTATGGAGTGGTCATCAACGTAGCCAAGTGCAATTTTGGACAACCACAGGTGACTTTTCTTGGTTACTCAGTTTCAGCAAAGGGAGTGCGCCCGTTAGAGGAGAAGGTGAAGGCTATTCAGAATTACCCACCGCCCCAGACTATAAAATGCTTAAGAAGATTTTTAGGGATGCTTAATTTTTATAGGCGTTTCTTGAAAAATGCTGCAGAGTTACAAGCACCACTAAACGATTTATTGGCAGGTCCAGGCATGAAAGGATCGAAACCAGTGAAGTGGACATCCCAGTTATTAGAAATTTTTGAGCGTTGTAAGCATAGCCTTTCAAATGCGGCACTGTTGGTTCACCCAGTTACCGATGCGCAGCTGGCACTGGTAGTAGATGCATCTAATGTTTCCCTAGGAGCCGTATTACAGCAGAAAGTGGATAACGTCTGGCAGCCCTTAGCTTTCTACTCGAAGAAGATGAGCCCCACGCAGCAGAAATACAGCGCCTATGATCGCGAACTACTTGCAATATACGAGGCCATCAAACATTTTCGCCACATGGTAGAAGCACGAAATTTCACCGTTTACACCGATCATAAGCCGCTAATAGGTGCATTTAAAAAAAAAGACCAACAAGGTTCGCCAAGACAAATTAATCACCTGTATTTAATTTCACAGTTCACAACTGACATCCAGCACGTCTCTGGGCAGGATAACCAGGTGGCCGATGCATTGTCTCGGATTGAGGCAGTCACTGTGCCAGTGGACTTCACGGAGCTTTCCCTGGCGCAGCGTGAGGATCCAGAGCTACAACAGCTACTGAAGGGTAACCATTCGTTGACACTGGAGTTAGCGCAAGTACCAAATTCAAACGTACATATATATTGTGATACTTCATTGGCTAAACACAGACCTTTCGTGACAACTACCCACAGACGCCGGGTGTTCGAGACGTTGCATAGCCTAAGCCACCCTGGTGCAAAGGCATCCATCAAAATGGTCAGTGAACGTTTTGTTTGGCCTTCCCTTAGGAAAGATGTGCGCGCTTGGGTTAGAGAGTGCATTCCTTGCCAAAGGTCAAAAATAACAAGGCATACCACATCACCTATAGGAAAATTTGACGTACCAGATGTACGTTTCGCAGAGGTTCATATGGACCTAATTGGACCACTACCAGTATCTTCCAATTTTAAATACTGTCTTACTATCATTGACAGGTATACCAGATGGCCAGAGGTGATTCCACTTCCTGACATGACAGCAGAGACTGTGTCGAAGGCATTTGTGTTGGAGTGGATTGCTCGGTATGGTTAGATAATAGATAATAGATAATACGGGCTGGTGTCCGCAACTCCACGACAATGCGCGTATTTTGCGTACGGGTGGGAAAATCGGTTATTCGATCCACCCCAGCTCCTCGAGAAAGGCCAGCAACGCCTTGGTGTTGCTGACAATCTCACGTAGGGTACCTGGGTTGCCGAAGTACTTTGCCCTGTATGTGGTGACCACCGGGCAGCTTAGAAGCACATGGGCTGCTGTCTCGTCCTCCTCCATGCAGGCCCTGCACAGCGGACTGTCCGTGACTCCTAATACAAAGAGGTGTTTATTAAATGATCCGTGACCAGTTACAGCTGCTGTGACTGTACGCAGCTGTTGCTTGGTTAGTCGGAGAACCTGTTTCGTGAAGCGGCCATCGATTGTGGGGAGTGCTTCCCTAGCCTGCCTGCACTCACGTTGGTCCACCCATAGTTTGTGATGTTGGTCCCTGGTGCGTTTCCTTACCAGAGTGCGTATGAACCCGAAGGGGAGTGGCACGATGGGTTCGGGACCCACTGGTACAGCGTTCGACCCCCTTCTGGCAAGTTCGTCGGCTGCATCGTTGCCTAGCGAGCCGCTGTGTCCTTTGATCCATTGAATGGTTATGTTATTGAGGTTGCCCACCTGGTTTAGGCGCTGGTGGCACTCGTATATTAGCCCAGAATCAACGGTGTGACTGTTCAGCGCTTGCAGAACGGCCATGCTGTCTGAGAGTATGCGGATCGAGTGTTCTTTAACTTCCCTGGCCATGATGGCTGAGGCGGCTAGAGAAATACCCATGCATTCGGCCTGGAACACTGTGTTATGGACCCCCAATGGTGTGGAGATGCGTATATTGAAGTCCTCCGAGAAGATTCCAGCACCTGTGCCACTACCTGTTTTGGATCCATCCGTGAAGATGCGCAGCTCTGCCGGGCGCAAGCCCTCGCATCGGCGATCCTCATGAAGTTGGATTTTGTATTTTTTATCAAATATAAATTGTTTGGGTACCCGGTCATTTATGGCTTTCGTAATGGGGAACTCCTTGCTGAGTCCCTCAAGCAGCGCGGTGTGTGGTAAATCTCTCTTACCCCAGAGATCTAGTGCATTTAGACGAACCGCCGCCATCGTCGCTTCCTGCTGTATGAACAGGTGGAGCGGTGGTAGTCCCAGCATGGCTTCGATAGCTGCAGTCGGAGTGGTCCTCATGCAGCCTGTGGTGGCCATGCAGGCTAGTCTTTGCAGGCGTTGTAGTTTGCTAGTAGCTGTACCCAACTCAGTACGGGGCCACCAGACCACGGCCCCGTAGGTGATCATAGGGCGTATCACTGTGGTGTACAGCCATAGTATAATTTTAGGGGATAGGCCCCACTTCTTACCTATCATTCTCCTGCACTGCCAGAAGGTTATGCAGGCCCTGTTTAGTTTGTTGTCCAAGTGACTACTCCAGTTTAACTTACTGTCCAGAATGACCCCGAGATACTTGACTTCGTTGGTCAACTGCAGTTCTGTATTGAAAAGTTTTGGTAGACGGAACGGGCCTAATGCTCGTTTCTGGGTAAACATAACCAGTTCAGTTTTAGTGGGGTTCACTGATAGGTCGAATTCCCTGCACCATCTCTCTACGATTCGTAGCGCTTGCTGAGTAAGGTTGCAGATCGTACCCGTCACCTTCCCCGATACAAGGATTGCGAGGTCATCTGCATACCCTATTGTGTAGTAACGATTGGCGTTGAGTTTGGTTATGAGATCGTTAATCACCATATTCCACAGAAGAGGGGACAGCACCCCACCCTGGGGGCAGCCTCTGGCTATCATGGCCAGCTGCTGCTCATCCTCAAGGCGAACTACTCGTTTGCTTAGCATGTTAGTAATCCAGTCCGCTAGTACCTGTTCGACGCCATGTCTATAGAGGGCGCCGCTGATGCTGGAGAAGTTTGTTTTGTCGAAGGCACCTTCGATGTCTATGAAAGTGCCCAGGCAGGTGCCTTTCTGATGAATCGCTTCCTCTATCTGGCTGACTACTAGATGAAGGGCAGATTCAGTCGACTTACCCGAGCTGTATGCGTGTTGATTACCGTGTAGCGGTATGGTTTTCAGAGCGCCGTCCCTCAGCTCCCTGTCACACAGCCTTTCCAGAGTCTTTAGTAGAAAGGAGGTGAGGCTTATGGGTCTATGGGATTTGGCGTTTGTGTAGTCTCCCTTACCTGGCTTGGGGATGAATATTACTTTCACTTCCCTCCAACCTTTAGGAACGTATCTAAGGGCCAGGCACGCCCTCATTAGGGGCACCAGTCTTATTGCGACAGCGGTTCCACCCCACTGTAGCAAGGCGGGGAACACTCCGTCAGGACCGGCTGCCTTGAAAGGATGGAAGCTACGGATGGCCCATTGGAGCTTCTCCAACGTGATCACCCTACTTGCATAAAGCCATTCATTTTCTGTTGGTGTTTGTAGTACATCTTGCCAGGCGATTACCTGCGCAAAGGTACAGCCAGGGAAGTGAGTTTCCATAAGGACGCGTCTCGTTTCTTCTGGCGAGGAAGTGAGTGTGTTGTCTGGTTTGCGGAGTGTAACGGGCCCAGGTGTGTACTGCTGTGACAGTACTTTCCTTACCCTGTTAGCCTGCTGACAGGACTCTATGCTACCACAGAATTTGCGCCATCCCGTGGTACTCCTGAACCTGATGCATTTTTTGTAGCTGGATTTGGCTGCGTAATAGTTGTCCCAGTCCTCATCCGCACATGTGTTCATGGCTCTGTTCAGAGCTTTCCTTACCTTACCGCGCTTGCGCTCCAGATCAGCCCCCCACCAGGGTTGCTTGCCCGGAGCGCTACGCGGGGTGGTCTCTGGGCAGGCAGTATGGTAGCTGTCTATTATTGATTTAGTAAGCTGGCTTACATGTACCTCAATCTGTGTCGTATCCGCAAATGTCGTCGGATTGTTTAGTGTCGTAAGCTTGGATACAAGGCTACGTGTATAGTTGGCTCGATCCGTGTTTCGCGGAATGCGCCGTGGTGGTGTTGGTGGAACACAGACCTGGATGTCGAAGCGGATCCACCTGTGATCAGAGCAGGAGGCCTCCTTGGAGACCCGCCACCCAGTGGTAAGTTCCGCCGCGCCCTCCGATACCAGCGTGAGATCTATGATCGTTCGGCTTCTCCTGGTTACGAATGTTGGTTCGGAGCCAGTGTTTAGTAGGGATAGGTTAGTCGAGAATAGGTAGTCAACCAATGCCTTACCCCTCTCGTTTTGCGTGTCCATACCCCACAGCTGGTGGTGAGCGTTGGCGTCGGCCCCGACGACGACCGCAAACCCACCTCTCTCGCAATAGCTCACGAGGCGGGCGAGGTCGTGCGGAGGCGGCGCTTCCGCCTCAGGCATGTAGGCCGAGGCGAAAACGATCACCCTTTCCGGGGCGTCGTCACGCTGTATACGCATACTTGCTGCAGAGACATCTCTGCAACAGAAGTCTGTTAAGATCTGTGTTTTGAGGTTACCTGTGACAAAGATGCACGATCTGGGGTGATCATGATCTGTGGTGACCAGGAGCTTACCGCCAAGATTTGAGAGTCCTTGTATGCGGCCCGCCCTAATCCACGGCTCCTGGATCAGGGCAATGGCCGTGTGCTGAACCTCCAGCCACTTGCGGAGCTGAGCCGTCGCGGTCTGACTGTGGTGGAGGTTAGCCTGGAGGACTTTACAGGTCGACGAAGGGAACGCCATCGTTGGTCGAACCCCCCTCGTCCCCTTCCAGTCTCAGCCCGGCAAACAGGTCGCCCTCGTCGAAACCGTCCCCTCCCCGACCCGAAGCCGGAGACAGGGTAATGTCGTCCAACTCCTCGCCCGATGAAGGGACGGCTCCCACGATGGCGGCATCAAACACGGCCAACTCTGCTGTGGTAGCAGCGGCCGCGGATGCTTCCGGGTTGCATGATGCTGGGGGAGTGGACTCCCCTGCTGGTGTCTGCAGTACAGTTGGCGCGTCGCCAATGGTTTCCGTGGTGGGGTCCCATCCCTGAGGGACGTCGGTGAACCTGCCGTTCCGACCCTGGAACTTCACGTACACCGCCCCTAATCCTATTGAGAGACGGCGTCCGGCCTCCATCAGGGCCGGGATTTGGTCCTCAGGGATACCGACCACCACGAACCACGCAGCGGCCTGCTTGTCGGCATGCAAGAGCACCCACCTCTTGATGTCTACCCAGGGGTTTTGGTAACTGAGAGCACGCCCAATATTGGTCGGCTCACCAAATACCCCTTGCTCGTCTGGGATCACGATCCCACATCGAGCACGTTTCATGATCTCCGCCTGACTCTTGACGACCAACGAGATGCTAGTCGGGAGAGAAAGGTCGGAGACAGTCTTCTTTAGCCATCCTAAGGTGTGGTCGTTTCCGCACCACAGCTTCAGGACACCCCCGGCGAACAGCGGCTTGGCGTTGAAGGTCGGCCCTGGAGTGTCTGGTTTGGGGGAGCAGGCCTCGAGTATGATCTGCTTCTGGATAGCAGCGAGTACCTGGTCCGATACGTCCTTGCTGAGGATCCCCGTGCGGTCGCAGGTGATCGCGACGTCGAGGGTAGCACTTGCAGCTTGGGCGTAGCTTCGTTGATCAACCCTCTTGGATTGATCAAGCCGCGGCCGCTTATGCTCCCCTCGAGGTGACGAGGTCTCGTTGAGAGCTCGCTTGGCCACGGCCTGATCCTTCCAATCGGGTCGCTGTGTGTCATTGCTACCTTTAGCCGGTCTCTCCGGAAAACTGGTTGACGGTCGGCTGGGCGCTGGCCGGCTTGCGCCGGTCTCTGCCTGCGACCGCTTCCCGTCGGAGAAGTTCAGCTGGCCGCTTGCCGGTTTGACCGACCTAGCGGCAGTAGCCTGTTTACGGGAGCCCTTACCTGTCATCCAACGTGATTGGCGGCGCTCCTTCCTCGTCACTCTGTCCTCCTTCTTACCCTGTTCGGATGGAACTGAAGGTTCAGTGCAAGGGCAACGGGCTTGTTGAGTGCGTTTACCCTTGCCCTTGCGTTTCTGCACCTGCCAGGCGCGCGAAAAAGCGTCCTCAGCGCAGCCGGCCGTCTCCGTTTGACCGGTTACGGCCGCCTGTTGGGAGGAGGCTTGAGGAGCCACAGAAGGATGAGGGTGTTTGGCAGGAAGCCCGGTGCTGGTATTACCCAGCGCCGGAGTCTGTGTGGAGAGGGTCAGACCGGCACTGGTATTAGTCGTCGCCGTCTTCGCCTGAGTATTAGAAGGGTCGGTACTGGTCCCAATCAGCGCCGGCGTCCTTTGTTTGTTCCGGGACGTTTTGTTTTTGGTCTTAGCTGTGGTTCTCGCCACAGCCGGACCGGCACCCGCGCTGGTACCCACGGCGTTAACCGCATGGCCACCAGGGGCGAGGGAAGTGCAAGCACCTCCCTTGGGAGTCTCATTGGCTTTCGCCTCCACTCCCAGGTCTGTAGATTTAACTGGCCTTGAATTTTCCATGTTAAATGATTTTTTAAATTCGTCTCTCTGGCTCCCACCCTCCATGGAGCCCGCAACTGGGAACGTCTCACTAATAAGAAGCTCGAACGTTAGGATTACCAGAGAGATATAGGGGCGCAAGGCTGGCTTACAGTGCGACATCGGGTGCTCGATCGGGTTGGCGTAGGGGGTCCAAAAGGCCACCCCCAACGAACTGATCAACCCTCACTTACACCGTCAGCATGACCTTTACCTACCGCTTTGGCCGTCCGAGGACGACCTCAGCGGACCTCACGCACCTCGCCAGTGGCCCTCTGACGGGACACAGTGGCCATTTCCCCACCCTTGGCTAATGGGTAGGGCCACCGTTTCGCTTGAAATCCAGACCAAAGGGGGCGTGTTGCCTTACGGGCACATTACAACCAGAGCCGCTCGGCTCAACCCCCCAGGACTCCTTCATCCCCGCTCACGGCGCTCAACTGCGCAGGTCCTAGCGCAGGTGACTACTTACTCCTACTCGTCATCAGCTTATTTTAGTGATGGACGAGCCCGCACCCACCCAGTCACTGAGGGGTCGCGGTTAGGAGTGGGAATTGGAGAGATGGAGGTGGGAGGAATGAGGATGTGGGTAGGATGAAGGATGGGGAAGGGATGTGTTAAGATAAAAGGCGCCTGGAGGTTTTTGTTACGTCTATTTCTTAAGGAATTAGACCAAGAACGGGGTGGCAACCTCGGGAAGGTGCATCCGCCAGACTTGCCTTGAGGATCATCACGACTGTAGCGCTCTCCCTCAAGACCCCGCCACCCTACCACCTCTGAAGGAAGCGGCAGAGTAGGCCTGCATCTATACTACCAAGCAAAGCAAAGCAAAGCATGTCGTTGCGCAACCGCGAAAGCATACATACAGACCCCCCCCCTCGGTATGGTTGCCCAAAGAAGGTAATAACAGACCAAGGTAGACAATTCCAATCACACTTATTCCAAAATTTAGCAAGGACGTACGGGATCAAGTTGGCAAGGACAACAGCATATCATCCAGCCTGCAACGGAATGATTGAGCGTCTACATCGTACGCTCAAATCAGCTTTGATGTCACACGGTACGAAGGATTGGGTTAGTTCTCTTCCCATAGTACTTTTAGGATTACGGACAGCGTGCAAAGAGGATTTGAAATGCTCACCAGCGGAATTGGTGTTTGGAGAGCGGCTACGGGTCCCCGGTGAGTTTTTCACCGCAACTAATAACAAGGTAGATTACCCAGATTTTGTCAGTACTTTACGACAAAGAATGTCCGACCTACGCCCATGTCCAGCATCAAACCATTCACAGAACAAGGTATTTGAGCACAAGGATTTACATACCACTACGCATGTGTTCTTACGCCAAGATCTGCTTCGTGGTTCTCTAGAACCACCATACAGTGGCCCACATAAGGTCGTTACAAGAGGCCCAAAGACATTCGATATTGAGCTAAATAACAAAACCGTCAAGGTAACAATTGACCGTTTAAAACCAGCGTATACATGGCGAGACGATGTTGTAACACATGGCCATGAGACACAAGATGCGCGACCAATGCGTACTACTCGTTCAGGACGCAAAGTGAGGTTCCCTGAACGATATAAATAAGGCGGCCCTTTTATTCGTAAGGGGGTCCTGTGGCGTCAATAGCAGACCCACATTAACATAACATTATTGTTCACAGTATGCCTACCTACTAGCCTGCCTACCCTTGTATTTCTTGTTGGCGTGACGGTGTGCGATCGCGGCGCGCCGCGCGAGCGCTGCTTGCCGCGGAAACCGGTTTGGCTACCTCACCCTGGACGCCGCGCACCGCGCCGTCTCCGCAGCCCGCTCAAGACTCAGTCGGCAGCGACCGCCAGACAGTGAGCCAGAAGCCCTCGACGCGAACCCACGTTGCTTTGGCTTTCTACCGCATCTTTCTTATTAGCCCGCGTAATTATCTATTTGCTTGTCGACTCCTAACTCTTTTCTTATTGTATACTCTTTTACTTAAAGTCATCTCGTTTCTTCCTATAACTTCCGCCTATCGCTGTAACGGTATTAATCTTTACCGGAATAAACTTTAGTTTAATCTTTGTCGTGCGTCTCATTTGCACTCGCCTATACGCCTCCAAAGGCTCTTACCAAATTAAACTTGCCAGGTCATACGTTAGTGAAAACTTACGGGATGGTGGTGTATACACAATAGAAATATATCGTGAAAACAATTTAAATGACTTAGAGCAATGCAATATTCAGCAAAATAATGTATGGTTGCTTAGGGGACGTGTACAGTCACGACACGTTAGATCGAGGATGTATTATACCTACGTCTTAATTGACCGTGACCAAGTAGGCAAGGACGCCATTATACAATACTACTGTACATGTCTCACGGGCAGACGCACTATCGGAAGTTGTGCCCATGTCATATCCATAATATGGTACTTGGGACTAGGTAGACATGGGGATGGTTTCCATCGACCAGCAATACATTTAGATGAAATTATTATAGATGCCTTTTAAAAACTGCCTTTTATGGCTGTTATGTGTTTGCGCACACACTTGTGCACTTTAATATGTCCCGCGCAGATGGCTTGTCTCCGCTGAGACTGGCCGCCGTGGTCGAAATTCGGCCAGAAGGACTATTATTTATTATAATTATTATAACTAATACGTTCTAAGACGCGCCGAGAGGCATCACATAGTAGCTGTTAATGTTGAAATAGTCCGCCTCTGTACACTTGTGTGTATAAAACATTTAATAAATAAATAAACTCGTACAAAATAAGTCGTTTTTTATTTGTAAAGAACACTCACATCACAATCACACCTAAAAAATATTGTACAAGACCAAGTCGATATTTATCATTCTTTAATTTTAACCGCCTCTGTGGTCTAGTGAGACCACTTAACTTCAGACCCAGAGGTCCCTGGTTCGATTTCCAGTTTTTTAGGTTTAGTTGGTGGTAGGGCTTGTTCTAAGACCGCCTGGCTAGCTAACGCCATCTTATCTAAGTCTGTCGCCATAGTAACAATGTTAAGCATTGTTGTGTTTCGGCAGTAAGAGGTAAGATAGCCAGTTCCTCTGTGGTTGATGATTCCGGGTGAAGCTCGTTTCCACCTACGGCCGATCACCCTTGCTACCAGGTAAGATGGAGGCCGAGAGCTTTTCCGTTATGCATAAATAAAAAAAAAATTAATAAAAAAGGAGCAATAAGTAATAGGTCATGCGCATTTTTCATTTACAATATTGTTTTTGAACGCACTAAAACGCCAATTTCGCGCTGGATTTGAACTTAGCTACCATAGAATGAAATAAAGTACACACTAAGAGCTTTCTTATGACATAGGTTTCATCACTGTTGCACAACTTTGAAAAGTGGGCCCAGTGTTCATACAAAAGTGCCCATGGTCCTTTGGGGCATCCAAAATAAATCTTTATTTTTAAACTTAGCAGGTAATTAATTACGATAGAATGCCTTTCTGCACTGTTTGTAACATATCTGTTGAGCGCAGTCATTGGACAGGTCATCTACGCAGTACCGATCATAAAAATAAAAATATTTCATACGTTTGCGAAGGTGTTGAATTAATTCATTCTGCATTTCTAAATCGTATAGCTTCTTATAGAATTATTGATACTAATGAAAATTATTCTTTAGATTCGTTTTTGAATAACAGTCAAGAAAAAATCAAGACATTAATAAACAAATCTCTTAGGGATCATATCTGTCTAAAAATTAATTTTGAATATTTTGCTTTGTTTTTGGTGGTTAAAAATGATAGTCAGGAGATGAAATCATTTGCTACAAAGAATTATGTAGTACATCAGAATTATGATTATGATTCATTAGCATCTCAGGTTAGAAACACGTTGAAAAAAAAGATAGAAGAATTTCAAGATCGTGACAGTGGGTGGACATTTTTAAACAGTTCGTATTTGGAAGTTAATGTTAACAAATACCAACCTTTGCGCGGCTCAAGCTTTATCGAGTTGCCGACATCTATTAAATCAAAAAAAGCATGTATTAATATTCACAATAAAGATAATTATTGCTTTTTATGGTCAGTTGTTGCTGCTTTATATCCAGCTAAAACTCATCCTGAAAGAGTGTCATCTTACCCTCATTTTCAAAGCGTGTTAAATATAAAAGACATTCAATTTCCATTGAGTTTCTCAGATATTGCTCGATTCGAATTAAATAACCCTGAAATTTGTATATATATATATATGGCTTTAAAAATAATTCCGTGATTGGACCGTTATAAAACGGTCCAATCACGGAATTATCACTTCACTTTATTCATTCATTTACTTTACTTAAAAAAAGATGATTTATCACATTACTGTCTCATTAAGGATTTACCTCGTCTTGTTAAAAATCAAATAACAAGACACCACAATAAATTATACTTTTGTGATGTTTGTTTAATGTTCTTTGATTCATGTGATGATCTGAATTCACACAGTTGTGGAGGAGTTGCTACTGAACTACCTCCAAAGGGTTCTTTCATTCAGTTTGAAAATTATGGTAGAAAGCAATTTGTGCCATTCGTTATATATGCAGATTTTGAAACAATGCTAGAGCGGTACGACTCCTGCGAACCTGACCCAACTCAGGCGAGCACCGTTACGAGACAGCGACATGTGCCCATCGCTTTCGCTTATCATATTACATGCACTCTAGATGAAACCTATAATCGTTACGTTTCGTATCGTGGTTTGGATTGCGTTTTGAAATTTGTGAAGTCTATCTATAAAGACGCTAAAAAGCTTTATAAAATTTTAAATAATACCATTCCCATGATTTACACGAATGAGAATGCTCTCGACTTTGAAAACTCTGATACATGTCATATTTGTGAGAATTTCTTGTTTGGTGATAGGGTTCGCGATCATTGTCATTTGACTGGTAAATATCGTGGCGCAGCTCACAGTTACTGTAACCTACAATATAAAATGCCTAAGTTTCTGCCTGTATTTTTTCATAACTTATCGGGTTATGATTGCCACCTTTTCATAAAAGAATTAGGTAAAGCTCCAGGATCTATTAAAGTCATACCTAAAACAAAAGAAAATTATATTTCTTTCACGAAGTATATTCCGATTTCCGATAATGAAAGCATACAGGTACGATTTGTAGATTCTTTCAAGTTTTTAGGAACAAGCTTAGAAAAGTTGGTTAGTACAATGAAAAAACAAGAATTTAAACAATTAAAATTTTATTTTCCCGAAAAAACACAATTCGATCTACTTACCCGTAAAGGAGTTTATCCGTACGACTATATTATGTCTCAATGGAAACTTTACGAAGATACGTGTTTACCCTCCAAAAAATTTTTTTTTAACTCTTTAACTAATGAGTCAATTACTGATGAAGACTATGAACACGCTCAGTCCGTTTGGTCAGTATTTAATATTCGTAACATGGGTATGTATACAGATTTATACCTTAAAACCGACGTTCTTTTGCTTACAGACGTGTTTGAAAGTTTTAGAAAAACATGTAAACGACATTACAATCTGGATCCCGCGTTCTATCTTACAGCACCAAGTCTATCATTCGATGCAATGCTTTTGAAAACTAGAATTAAATTAGAATTGATAAGTGATGTTCAAATTTATAGGATGATACAAACAGGTATTAGAGGAGGTATTTGTATGTGTTCCAGAAGACATGCCCAAGCCAATCATAAATACTTGGATTCTTACGACCCATCCCTTCCGAATTCATTTATTATTTATTTAGATTGTAACAATTTATATGGCTATAGCATGTGTCAATATTTGCCTCATTCGGATTTTAGATTCATGAGTAGACAGGAAATAGATGATTTGCAATTGAACTTAATAGATATAAGCGATACTGCGGAAAACGGTTATATTCTTGAGGTTGATTTATTATATCCTACAACATTGCACATTGAACATAATGACTTTCCATTTTGCTCAGAAAAATTCATCCCACCCGGTGGTAAGAATAAAAAATTAATACCGAATTTGTATGACAAATACCACTATATTATTCATTACATACATTTAAAAAAATGCTTGCAACACGGATTGGTATTACGAAGGATTCATCGTGCAATTGTTTTCAAGCAAAGCTGTTTTTTAAAACAATATATTGATATTAACACCCAGTTACGTCAAAAAGCAGAGTCAACGTTTGAACAAGATTTTTTCAAATTATTGAACAATAGTATTTTTGGAAAGACTCTGGAAAATAATGAGCATCGAATAGATGTTAAGTTAGCAAACAAGTGGTGTGACTTGAACAATAAAACAAAAAAGACTACTTGTGCTGAGAAATTGATCGGCAGTCCATATTTTCATAGCGCCTCAGTATTTTCTGATGATCTAGTGGCAATCCAAATGAAGCCTTCTCGCGTTATTCTTAATAAACCAATATATATAGGATTTACTGTATTGGAATTATCTAAGAGTCACATGTATGACTTCCATTATTCAATCATAAAGCCTTTTTATGGTAACCGAATTGAATTGTGTTATACTGATACGGATAGTTTGGTTTATGATGTAAATACTGATGACATTTATCAAGATATCAATGAACATTTTCTAAAATATTTTGATACCAGCAACTACGACTTAAACAACGAATTTAACTTACCAATTATTAATAAGAAGGTTCGAGGGTTATTTAAAGATGAAATGGGTGGTAAAATTATCAAAGAATTCGTAGGACTGCGCTCAAAGCTTTATTGTATTAAAACTTTAGACAAAACAATAAAGAAAGCAAAAGGTACAAAAAAATGTGTTACGAAAAATTTAAATATGATAGATTATAAAAACGTTTTGTACAATTGTAATGTCATTCGCAAAAAAAATGTTTTGTTTAAGTCGATAAAACATGAAATATTCACTCAGGATGTAAATAAAGTAGCACTTTCAAGCAATGATGATAAGCGGTTGTTATCGTTTGATAAGGTATCTACTTTAGCTTGGGGCAATGCAACTATATTTAAGTAATGAATTGCTATTATGTTTAATGTAAGTAATTACAGTAGTTACATTTTTTACAATGTATTTAGATAACGTTCAAATGTAATGATAATTACCTAAAGTAAGGTCAAATAATGTGTAATGTAATTGTAAAAATTTAAATTTTCTTGGTGCCTCAAATAGATATTATTATTTTAACTGTTACTTATAGCAAATTATGTATAAACTTTAGAACTTAGTACTTAATTAGTTTTAAGAGCGTTTACGCGACACAGCATTTCGTAAAATTCCTAAAATATAATCTACTAACTTTTTGTGACGTATCCTGCTTAGATGTATCAAGTTTTATTAAATCATATTATTCATTTCCAAAACTTCGGACTTAAGTTTGTATGAAATGCCATGTCGCTATGTGATAAGTTTTCTTATATTGGTAGTAAATAAATAAATAGTATTTAATGGTTATAATTATATCTGTTTTATTTCCATTCCTGGTTGATTACAAAGCACACAGGGCTCCCAGCGTGTCGATACAGGTTCCAACTTGATAAACATATAATGTTCATTTTTGATGACAAAGGACTTGTGCCTCGAAGTTCGCACGCACATTGTAGAATTTGACACCGAACAGGTGCTCGGACATGTTGAAACATGAAATTGATTCACAGCGTATGGCTTTATGGAGTCTAATTACATATTAGCCACGTTCCACAGTAATATTATTGTGTAGAACATCATTCTATCATTACACAGTCGGCCGGAGCGGTCATATCACGTTGAATAAAAACAAAACAAATTGTAAGTATTGCACAAGCTTATACGTATTTATAAAATTATTTCATAAGCTGTTAAACATAATTGTTATCAATAATTATAACTTTGTTTGTTTCAGATCATCAATAATGTGCGATTCTCCTGATTTTATCTTCTCACAATATGGTCAAGGTTGGCCAACTCCAAGTTTAAGCTGGCATGCTCCAGAGCAACAAAGACCTGAACCAACCAACAAAAAGCCTAGAGCAAGACGGGAGGGTTTAAAACGGAAGGCACCTGAACATTCTATAAGTCAATCGTTCGTTATAAACAACGAAAAGAAAAAAGGTTTACGACTGATCCAGATACAAGTATTAGACATCAGTGAGCGACAAGAAGCAAGTGTTGCAAGTTCAAGTGACAATCAGAACGTGGTTTTGTTAAGTGCACAATATGTAGTTAGTGAACCGGTGGACAGTGTTATGGAAGAGGCTCAATCATTGATAAATAAAATTTCAAAGAAACTTGGTAGTGATGATTATTATTAGTAAGTAAGTAATGTATCTACCTAGTTTGTATATTCAGTAGAAATAAATAATTAGTTTAATATTGGTATTATAAATTCATTTGTTAATCTGTTAGTGTAATAAAATGATTCCACATAGATCATCACAATTTGTAAATAAAAAATAAAATATTAAGAAAACTTTAAGCCCTTAGTTAGGTTCTTAGTTAAGGTTTTAGTTAATATGTAAGTTTAATGTATAAATAAATAAAATATCTAAGGTGTAAGTTTTATTGTAATTAGAGAGAATAAGTTAGAAGAAATAAAATAATTTATTTGATAATGTAGTAGTGTATTAAAATTCTCGAAATACATCATAGTTCATAGCAGATAAGTTTCATGTACATACATAAAATATTAAATAACAAGGACAAGTGTATTTAGTTTGTAATTGTAAATAATGTGAAAACTAAATAAATAATATATTTATAATTTAAATTATCTTTTATTGACGTTATAAACATACTCCCACTTTAAATTAGCTCTAAAGAAATGTTCTCATTACAGGTTTTAATTATGTTTTCAATATTTTAAAATTAATAGAATACTTACTCAATTAAATTCATTTTATTAGAGCTAATTTTAAGTTTGTTATGTAGGTTACCCAGATTATATTATTAAATAAAACAACCTTATGTACATAATCATTTTTATTAACTGAACATTACAAAATAATTTAAAATAGATTAAATATAGACATATTATTATCAAGATACCATTTTCTAATACACACCGCATTATTTAATGCACAATTCACTTTATGGTTCACACAATTAAAATCAGTTTTATTCTTACAGAACTTTTTTTTTAATGTCGCAAAATTAGGACACCCTTTCTCACCTATATCAATCACTTCACAGTTTGCACATAACTCTTTAATCCACTTAATCTTTTCCAAACCCTTTGTAATATTTTTTTTATTTTCTAAATACGGTACGATGACATGTTGAAACTCTCTGTAGTCTATAAAGCCCTCACTCCAGAAAATTCCACGATTTCTTTCCAACCACCGCACCTACTTCTTTTCTTCTTGAGTTAAGTAATAAAACGTATGCGGTGGTTTAACCAAGAACGTCTGTGTGTGCTCATTACTTACGATAGCCACTTCTTTGACAATAAAATTATTGTCTAAATATTTAAATCCTTGGAGTTCGACAATGATAATATCCGCGTTCATGATAACTTCTTCACTGTGTTGCTTAATGGTTTGTATTCAACAATGCAATCGTTAAGAATGAGACAGTATGCTGAAGTTTGATCTGGTATTTCTGAATCACTCTCAATTTCTACCCTTACATCCACAACTGGTCCAGTCTTCAGATTATCGGTCTGTCTAGAGCAATCGATAACAAACAACGGTGCTAATTCTTTAAATTGTTTCTCGCTTAATAAAGACTCCGAACAACGGTTGTAATACGACTGCTGAAATCTGATGTATTGCTCGTATAATAAAGCAATTCTGTTATTAGCGAAGTTCACATTGAGGCTTTCATACGGGAAATATGTTGAATTAAGGTACACTCGAACATCACGAACATAGCAGTGATCAAACTGCGACATGTCAGAACTTGCATTATTTTTTCTACTTGTTTGTAGTCCGATTATTACATATCGCGGTTTTTCTATTTGAGATGATGTTTTGATAGACCAGGTGTGCTTTGTAGTTCTAGGTAAAGTGGGATATTCGTATAGATCCCAGTTTCTAAATATCATCTGGAGCGGTCGATCTTTTTCCAACAGTTTTAATAAACTTATTTTTTCTTTGTCCGATACTTTCACATGGGGTACGCGCCATATGATTTTATTGATTTGAATGTCTTCCACTATTTCTCCGGTATTCAATTTTACAGCGTTCAAATTAGTGTTGCTTCGTAACAATATTAGTTCATGTCTACTATTTATTACAACTTTTTTAAAATCTTCTGCGAAACCGATGATATTCCGAAGTGGTATAGACGCAGAAAAACTTCCCCCATTAATATTTTTTATACCTTCGATACTCCAACCCCAAGCTCTAGCTACTTTTGATTCATTCTCATTCATTGATATTAACGATTTCATGGTTGTAGTTATACCAGCATTTTTTATTTTATCAATCTCCACTCCGTTTAGTTCGTACCTAATATCTTGGAACAAGAAGAGTAGTCCATTGTTCGTAAAATTAACACTAGTAGCTTTCTCTTTTAAATCTTTTTTGCTAACGATAACGGTTCCTTCCAAATACAGAGTGCTGGCTGATGGTAATATGTAAAGATCCTGTTGGTTGATAGGTATGCGTATTTCATCGTTCCTGTTGAAACTTGTTACATAAGGTTTGTACGAATGAAATTCGATTCCTTCTATACTGTTGTCGTAAGTCGGAGTGGATAAAACGTCTAAGATATTCATTTTAACAATCCGATCGCTTTGAGAAATATCTTATTGTCTTTAGTTAATTTTATTTTGCTCTTAGAACGACGTCTTATTTGGTAGGTAGCTTGAGTAGAACTGGTATTTTTAATTTGTTGAGGCACATATTTATTGTAGTCAATCATTTTTTCTTCTAAGATGTAAATACAGCTGCACTTCTTCACCACGCAAGTTAATTAACCGATTGTTTATATCTAGTAGTCGGATATGTATGCAGCTTATGTTGTTTTGATTGATTGGAAAATATATTGCGTTCTTCGGGATTTCTATGATTCTGTAACCAGGTGGCACGTTGAGTGCGAATTCGTGAATTATGTGACTTGGTTCACCGTTTATGTAAGAGCCGCTCACAATGTCACATTCGATCCTTACCACAGTCGTCGGTAAAATGTTGACTGGATGCTGTGACACATGCCATTTATTTGCTTTCAAGACCGGCTTATCAAACCCTAACAGTCTACTGAAAGAGTATTCTTTCTTAAAATTAACGTCTTTTGAACAATATATGGCAGTTTTTAAAGTATTGTTATTGCATTGTAATTTAATTGAGGCATCTTTTATTTCGGATTTTAAATAATCATAAATATCTTGCAACTCATAGGTGCCTTCCGGTATTTCAATAACTTCGTTTGAACCATAATAGAACTTGTTATTACTTTTATCAATATTTGGTATAGAATTAAATGTTGAAAAATGCAATAAAGCACACTCATATTCTCCATTTAGTTGCAACGTATTAGGATAGTACGTAGATAAAATTGATGAGTTTCCAGTTATCGACAAAGTGAGTGACATCTTGCAAATGATTGAAATAAAATAAAATCATTTATTTTATACATTTTTATTCCAAAAAGTCCTCAAATATTTTAAACATAAATGACCACAGTTCACAGTGTTAAATTTTTGATATCTTGTGTAGTTATATGAAACTTTACAATTCTTAAAATATCGTAACAGTTCTAATGGAGGTTTTAAATTTCCATAGCTATCAAAATATTCACAATAGTTATATACTTTTACATAAGCTACCCAATGCGTTCCTTCGTTTTTAGAATCGTCTAAGTTAACAATACCACATTCCATACGTTTCGGCTTCCTTGGCAATTGATCTTTCATATATACTCCTCGGAAATATGGGATGTCTCTTGCGTAGTATTGGATGTCTACATTAGTTAGTGCGCGATTTGGTAGCTTCTTGTTCAGTTTTTTGATGATTTTATAAACAATCCTTTACCGTTTTTATAAGGTTTTATGTATAAACCCTTACCCACTGCTAAACCCTCCATGGTTCTATTATGTCGATCCGTCTCTCGCAAGTTTTGATGAGCTGATTTATAATCATTCACCGTTTTTGCAATTCCAGCTGCACCACCAGCTAAAGCTCCTAAAGCTGATAAGCCAGCAAAAATTGGAATTAAAGGTAGAACTCCACCAGTCTTCGGTATGGGGATCACTCTCGGTACTCTGATTTGGTGTAATTTGGGGCATAACTTTTTTGCAGCTAAGTAAGCCAAGTTTATTAAAGACTTACTATCCTTGGGTTTTAGCGTTTTTATTTTAGATTTTATTTTTGATACTAAACTTTTAAATGTTTTGGCACCAGAACCAGATTTCAATTTGGCTTTCATGACTTTGCTTACTAACCATGAGCTTAATTTTTCACCTTTTCCTGCATCTTTTGATTTTAGTCTCTGTTTAGCCATGTTCAAAAGCTGTAAGTCGGCTTTGTGACGATTAGGTAAATCTGTATGATTTTCATATGCTATATCGTGGTGCATACAAGCTTCGTCTAGTTTATTCACACCTCGATCGCCTCGCAACAAACGTTTATGAAGTTTAGTTCCTGGTCCGCAATAATTGTATCCAGGCAAATGAGCTTCGAACGGTAGATTATTAATTATACTGTTAACTAGTCCGCCACCTTGCATTACTTAAATTATAATGATACAAATTTCACAAAGTATTTCTTTTATATCTTAATTTATTAATGCGGATTTATCAATCCAACTGTTTTCATCATTATTGAGACCTAACCATTTAACGAATAGTTTCTTTCCTTTCTTTTTAAGTATTTTTTCTACTAAATAAACACCAGGATAGTTAGATTTTTGAAGTTCTTGCTTGTAAAAAGTTCCTAATATATCTTGCTTTCGTTGATCTTCTATGTGGTATGTTACTGGTATAGTTTTATTAATCTTTTTTATCGTAAAGAGTTCAGTTGACCAATTAGGAGTATAACCTTTCTCGAAATTGTGTTTGTATTTACTGATACGAACACAGTCACCTTTTTTGAACTTAGGCTTCCGCTGGATGGATACATGATTACATATGTTTTTAATATTCTCTTTTACGATGGGTTCATTCGATTTATTAACATCATTCGGTTTAATTTTAATAGTACGATGTTTTGTGTTATTATACGTATTAAATAAATCTTCTAAAGGTGTTCCTAACCACTTATAATTTCCAACGAGACTAAAATATTTGTACAAATTATTTTTAACAGTTTTAATTAGTCGCTCTACAATTGAACCTTTTTTAGTAGAGAAAGATGAGTAATGGTTTATGTTGTACTTCTTCATTAGCGTTTGGAATGTGATGTTATAAAACTCTGTGCCCATATCAGTTTGTAAATTAACAGGATTTTTATTGCTGCTTAGTAGTATTCGTTCAAAAGCTCGAGTTACTTCAGATTTATTTTTAGATTTTAACGGTTCTGCCCAGGCATACTTTGAGAAGCAGTCAATCACCACTAAAATGAAATTGTAACCTTTGTTATACTTTCTTAGGTTTTGCATGTCCATTAGATCTGCTTGCCACAAATCATCGATCCCTTTGAGAATAACAGAACGTCGAAGGAAGTTTCTTCGTGCCGCTTTGTGTATTTCATTTACTATTTGTTGTTTTGCCATTATTGAGATTTTTAAGTAATTTGTCTATATCTGCTTTGGAGTAAAACTTCTCTTCCAAATGAATCAAAACCTCAGGTTCCTTTGCTTTTAAAGTAGTCTGAACAGACTTTTGTGCATCTAATATGATTTGAGCACGCAATGATGCAATCAGCTTATTAAATTGTTTTATCGTATCAGCACACATTCGATCTACATAATCCTTGTTCACAGCATCGTCTGATTCTAATGGAGGTCTAATTCCTCTCAATCTAGAAGACTTTAAATCAAAATCTCCACTTTCTGATTTTAACAACGCGTTATCATTGAAATTAATCAGTTCTGACAAACGCATTCTTTTATGAATAAAATGTCCAAATTTATCTATATTCATGTTTAAGGTGTACTTTATGTAAAGGCTGATGATGAACTAAACAATAGTTAATTTTACACCTATTTATTTATAAGTTTACTTTCACGTAATTCTTCAATAATGGATATTATTTCATTATCTAATCCTGTGTTGCCGGCATCTCGAGATGCTATTAATAACTTTAACCTTTCCACCAATTCATTAGGATCATCCCAATACACAAAATCTACGTTATTTTTCCAGATTTTTGTTAATGTTAGTCCTTTACCTTTCGAAAGATGACCCTGAACCGTACTTTGCAGTTTAAAAAGAGGTTTAATAACTTGTAAATATTTTTGTCCCTTATTACTTTTTATTGGTTTACTTGGGTCATTATCACGACGATGTGCATTTGTATCAAGTAACATTTTCTTATAATATTGCAAGTCATTTTCAGTAACCAAACTTAAATCAATATCTTTCTTAAGCAGTAGTTGTTTTAAACCAGGCGTATGTTTGTATTTATGACCAGCCACGATGATATAACTATCGTCGATTGTTATATGAGCAGAACCTAACATCAATTTTCCGCGTTCTACTCTGACACCAAATGGAATGTCTGTTAACGCTTCTGAAGACACTGACCAGGATGATGTATCACAACCTTCACTTTTTTCAACTGATTTATACGAAGATTCACTGTTGGTGTCAGACTCCTCTACATCACTACCAATTGCGACTTTTTGCAACGTTTCGTCTCTTATCAGATCTTTAGATTCTTCATCTTCATTACTATACAGCAAAGGAGTTTGCATACTGGCTGTAGCAATTTGGTTGAGAGGCTCTGTTACAGGTTTAAAAACTGTTTCCAAGGCTTGCTTACTCTCATTCTCAACATCTCGCATTTTTCGCACCTTCTTCTTTACAGCTGCTGCAGCATCAACAATTTGTCTCTTTAAAGATTTTTCCATAATTGTTAAATGTATTGTAACCGGTTAAGCTCTGTTTGTAGAGTAATGTAAATTCAACGGTGACGTCTTAATATATACTCGTGCTCTTAATCAAAAATTACAAACGTGTCAAATTTATTTCTATAACATCCTTTATTTTTTGCACAATCTTTATTAATTACAACATAACTGAAGGGCTCACTCCATATTTTTGAACACATTTCACGAAATTCAATCCATGTCATGTCAGTGTTGACGTGTTCTTCATAAACATGTCTCATATTTCTTTCATCTTGTTTAAAAAGTATGATTAGGTTTGCGTTGTCTCTTACTAACTGCTTAGGGATTTTACTATACGTCTGATTTAGATAAAAACAATCGATGAACTTGTGTCTCCCCATAGCAAAATAATCACGCATACCGCATTGATTTTCACAAGCAACATCGTCAAATATAATTACAGAATTCGGTTTTGCGGTCTGAACACTCAGTACTTGCTCATTTTCATGATATTTCTGAAATGAAATGCCTGGTACCCGTTGCAAGACTTTTTCTAAAAAAACGTACTTGGGCTGTTGCAAGGTTTTCGAATAAACATAAACATTTTGAAATCTTAAACCATTCTCGTGTATAAGAAGACCGATTAATAAATTAGTTTTTCCACAATTTGACGGTCCGCAAATGATGCATCGTACCGATTTAGGTAATAATTCTCCATGGCGAAAACCAGTCTCCTGAGACTGAATACAAAGTTTGTTTACATGTAACGATTGCGGTTGTTTTACAAAGAGTCACGGTCAAAATGGGCGTAAAACCAACAGCTTTAAAATATATTTTATGTGAAAGCTAATGACCATTACTTAATTTTATACTATGACGGCAATCACCCAAACAACCGGTGAGCAGAGATATTCAGTGATGTTCAAACGTATTTGTTATAGAATCCAAAACAATCGCTAATACAACGGAGATAACACGACACGATGTTGTGCAGAGCTAGGCCAAAGAAACCAATCTATTGGTTGGTAACCTAACGGAATTACTACATTCCATCCCTTTCTAACTTCTCTCTTACTCAGGCGCCGACCAAAAAACAAGCGTGCGGGCAGGCCGGGCAATGCGCGTCAGTCGTCATTCATATTTTGTTATTTGCTCACGTTTTGCTATCTTCGGTTTATTTATACGACTTCTGACCCCTGCCATCGCTTTCTTGACCTGTTATCGCTTTCTGATTGGACTGTTGTTATATAACTGAACTTTTCGCAACTTGTATTCTGCTGTTTTTGTTAAGTGCAATGGAAGAAAGACAATGTGTTATGTGTCGACGCTCTGTTTACCGACAAAGACGTCATGTTTTGCATGAAGATATTCCTCAGCGCGACCCACAAATGGCAGCATATATACGAGAACATGCCGTGATACATGTAAGTATTACACATTACCTATGATATAATCATCATATTTACATACACCTCAATACACAATTCGAACTCTTTACCTACCTGCTACCTGCCCCGATGACGAATCCAGTGCTAAGATGACCCATAAACAAAATATTTACTAATGCCATTCAATTGTATAAAGTTTTAGCAATAAGCAGCATAATTGCGTGTAAAACGTAATGATCTTTAGTTACTTTTGTTCTGTGAAAAGTATTGTTATGGCTCATTCAACAAAATATCGCAAAATACAAAGCAAACGACTAATTATATTTATTATTATAAGTACTATACCGACATTATATCGTTTTATCTCCGTTGCATTTGTGATTTTACCTTGAAGTACCTACATCACGATAATTATTTGTGTTTTTATTTTTCAGGTTGAATTCAATAACGTCTATTCAACGTGTCGTAGATGCTGGCAACGATTAACAAATGATGTTCCAAGAATTGAAGAAGTACATCCCGATGAAGCAGTGCAGCCTAATGCAGCTATACAACCTCAGGAACGAACTTTAGAAGTAGATGATTATATGAGAGCTCCAAACAGAGCAGATCATTGTATTTTTAATAACTGTCATAACGAAACACGGTTACGAATTCCTATGTCTATAAAAATACACATGTTATGTGAACATAATTTGTATATACCTGGAGAAGCTAGAGCGTGTCAACAGCACCTTGAAAGCAATAACTGGAATGATTTAATTAACAACTGTCGCACATATCACGATTTTAATGCTGCTCAGTTTACAGATATTTGTAATATTTTTAAAAACGCTGCTTCGCGTGGAACAAGATTCGATTTTGATTCAATGACTGAATTAGACAACGAAGACTTGTTTTTTTGGGTAGGATTTAATTACGAACAATTTAACATTATTTTAAATCAAACACCCTCACTCGCAAATCAAAGTCGTCCCCGGACAGTACTTGGATTATATTTAACTAAACTTCGCACAGGTGAAAGTAATGAACGATTGGCATCATTGTTTGGTATGTCTCGTCGAACTCTAGAAAGAAAATTGAAAATCGCTAGAGAATGTATAGAGGCAGAATTTACACCTTTACATCTAGGGTTTGACCATATCACAAGGAATAATATCTTAGAGAGGAATTTGTTGATACCAAAACACATATTCGGTAACAGTGAAAACAGCAAAGCAATAATTATTTGCGATGGCACTTATATTTTTATAGAAAAAAGTTCCAATTTTTTGTTTCAACGATTGTCTTATAGCTTGCATAAGTATGAGAATTTACTAAAACCCTTTATGATTGTCAGCACTGATGGCTACATTTTGGATGTCCTAGGTCCGTATGCCGCCACTACATCTGATGCAACAATCATGCAAGACATTATGCATGATGAAAATAGTGCTTGGCATTGGATTTTTCAACAAAACGACGTTATTTTGGTTGATCGAGGTTTTAGGGATAGCTTAGCTAGTATTGAAGAGTGGGGTTATGAGGTACACATACCACCCACAAAAGACAGAAACGAAACCCAACTAACAACGGACCAAGCCAATAAATCGCGAACGATTACCATTAGCCGCTGGGTAGTGGAAGCCATGAATGGCAAAATAAAACAGTGTTTTAAACTGCTGCGACAAACATATATTAATAGAGCTCTTCCCCATATGTTTGTAGATTTCAAAATTGGTGCTAGCCTTTTAAATGCTTTTCACCCAGTTTTTGAAAACCATCGACTAGCTTCGGATATAATAAACATTATTGATGAAAAAATAAACAACCCGAATCGTTTATTCGATTACGTCGAACTTAAAAATCTGAATCGACAACGTCGAGACTTTGTAAGAATGGAAGCAAATCTACCATTCCTAAATGATTTTCCACGTTTAACAGAGGAATGTATAGTGCTTCACGCTTTGGGAACTTATCACATAAAACTAGCAAAATCGTATGTCGCAGAACATTTCCGCGATGGTGTTTATTTAATTGAATTATATAGAGAGGAGTCATTAGATGATTTAAACAGATGTAATATTCTGCAAACTAATGTGTGGTTGCTTCGAATTAAAATACAGTCGCGGCATGTCAGATCGCGCACATATAATACTTACATTTTGATCGATAGAGATCAAATCGGTAGAAATGCAATAGTTGAGCATTACTGTACTTGCTTAACAGGCAGAAGAACAGTAGGAAGTTGTGCCCACATAGTTTCAGTTTTGTGGTTTTTAGGGTTAGGACGGCACGAGCCTTTCATTGCACCCGCAGAACATTTATTAGATGTTATAGTTGATGTTAACCATTGATATTTAAATAAAAGGTATCAATCTCAATCTGCCTAGCCTTTTCCCAACTATGTTGGGGTCGGCTTCCAGTCTAACCGGATACAGCTGAATACCAGTATTTTACATGGAGCGACTGCCTATCTGACCTCCACAACCCAGAAACTGGGTAATACGATACCCCTTGGTAAGACTGATTGTCAGACTTTCGGGCTTCTGGCGACCCGTAACGACTGTCAAAGATCCACGAATGACAGCCGGGACCAACGGCTTAACGTGCTTTCCGAGGCACGGAGGATTCTCGGTATGTAAAGATGGTCACCCATCCACTGACCAACCCCGGCAAGCGCAGCTTAACCTGATGGATCGACCCGTGCGGCTGTTATTACTGTATCAATATATAGTAATTTTTAACAAATATGTGTGTTTTATTTAACCAATCTTTGGAATTTTTTGCAGTGATACCCGGTCGATATTGGGGTTAACAAGTATTTAGGGGGTATTTAGAAGTACAATAAAGTAAATTACAACACATTTTATTTCTGTTGGTTTTACGCCCAGCTCTCATACAAAAATGCCCATGATCCTTTCATGACGACTCCTTGAAATGGTTATATTAATAATGAGTCAATTAATGTATTACATCGACATTTATAACTCATTGTCGCTAACTCAAACAAATGTTTCAACCTAGTGGAATAGGCGCCGAACCAGTATTTTACTGCACTATGTAGGAATTCATACTCCACCTTCCGTTTCATCGGGTGGAATAGGCGCCGAACCAGTATTAGACATTTTACTGCACCGAGAGTGACGGAGATGATCATTCCATCGGGTGGAATAGGCGCCGAACCAGTGGATTTCATTTATATTATTGGGCATTCTACTCCACCGAGAGTGACGGAGGCGAACGGAGTGAGCCGAAGGAACGGAAGGTGGAGTAGAATGCCCAATAATATCCTACTCAGAACCTTTATAAGATGTATAAAAACGAAGGTGGGAAATATAAATTTACCACATTTTATAAGTACAAACCATTTTATGTTTTGACACCACACTTGGGATCCAGGAATACATGCGTATGTATTAAGCATAATAACATTGAATTGAAATTTGCATGTTTAAAACAACATTCTGTACTCATAAATAGCAATATAAAAGAAATACTTGCATTACAAACATGTGACCTGAAATCGTTCGAATGCATGCATGGTAAATGCATGAAATGCAAGAACATTCACAGTATATACGACAAAAATGTGCAATTAAATCAAAACGTCACCTGGTACCAATGGGAGACAATTACCCATAATTACTCAAAAAAAGAAGGATCAGAAACCACAGAAAAGACAACGAAGAAAACGGTAAAAGCAGAGAAAAACGGAACTATTAATCAGTTACTACAAGACTTTGAAAATGGCATTAAACCTTTCAAAAAACATTATTTTAATAACATTCACCAACAAAACCAATATCAATTTAAATATTATTATAAATCATCTAAACGAAAACGAAGCGGTAGTTATATGCGATTTCTCGGAAAATTATGAGACAAAACTAAGCGAAGAAATACAAAGTATGCATTTCGGTGCCTCTAAAAGTCAAATAACTCTACACACTGGAATGGTATATCTTCAAGGGATATCACAATCATTTTGTACTGTATCTCAAAACAACATGCACCAACCGCCAGCTATTTGGGCACATTTACTGCCTGTATTAAAGATGATAAAGGATGATTTTAAAGTAACGACTATACATTTCTATTCTGATGGCCCAACCTCCCAATATCGACAAAAAAATAATTTTTATTTGATCGACCTATTCACTCAAAAGCTGGAACTTGATTATGTGACCTGGTCATTTTTCGAAAGTGGCCATGGCAAAGGAGTTGCTGACGGTATAGGCGGATCGGTGAAAAGAGTTTTAGATCGACAAGTTTGCTTTGGAAAAGATATTAGAGAAGCTTCCGATGCTTACCACATTTTAAAAGCCTGTATGAAAACTGTCAAGATCTGGTTTGTCAAGGACGAAGAAATAAATAACATTGTTTCAATGCTACCAAATAATATCAAGACATTGGTGGGAACATTGCAAATTCATCAGATAATTACAAAGGGAAACGGTATCTTGGCCTACAGGGATATTGGTTGTTTCTGCGGAGAACTCAAAGGTTTATGCAGCTGCTTTGGCTTGAAAACTCACTGTGTCAGATCGAATACCGAAATTAAACCAACGAAACCGCCAACGAAACCCGCAACTTCCAACTTACCTAATGACGAACTACCCACACCGGAATTTACAGCAAGCATCCTGAATTTGGGTATAGAACTTGTCACTCCGGAAATTACACCAGAGAACCTGAATTTGCCTATAGAACTCGTCACCCCGGAAATTACACCAGAGAACCTGAATTTGCCTATAGAACTCGTCACCCCGGAAATTACTTCAGAGAACCTGAATTTGCCTATGGATGTTGATTTAAATTTAATAGATTTTATTTATATTTTACCTGATGCAGAGTCTAATTATCCAGGACCAAGTTGTGTTGAATATAAGATCAAACAGAAAAATATATCGAAAAATACTGTAAATGTTTTGCCAGGTAATAATTGCCCAGGACCAAGTTCTACTAAACGTGATGGATTCAATTGCAAAAAGGGGAATAAATGTGTACCAAAAAAAAGGGAAAAGAGTAATGCAATCGTATCAAAAAAGCATATCGAATTCCCAAATTGCAGTGGTTGCGCTTGCTCAATACTTGGTAAAATGGTAAAATGTATGGCCTGCAAAAAAATATACTGCCATGACTGCGTTGGTGGGCCCATAATTATTGATTATTTGTGTGATAAATGCTTGGGAGACAGCGATGATGGTAATTAATTAGGCTTGCTTTTTATAGTGTTTTGTTTGGAGTAAATTATATGTTTTCATTAATTAAAATATTTTTAACTTTTACAGATTGAATGGACTATTCTTGTTAGTAATCAGTATTCTGTTTTGTCAAGAGTTGATTGCTGTTAGCAGGAAAAATCACAAAAATGGTAATTGTTGTGGATATCGACAAAATGTTAACAAAAGAGGATCTACTGCAGTATTATTACTATGGATTGGAGTGGCCATGGAACGAAACACATTTTATTATTACCGAAAAGTGTCGCAACTGTGATGAAAATGTACAAGGGTGTAGACCATGCCATTTTTACTTACTGGTGTATTTTGTGAATAGTTTAAGCCCAAAGTCGCCCCTAATAGTTTCGGGATTGACAGATATAGCTTTTTCAGTCATTTTGGTTTTGTTGGTTATAGAATAAAACTGTAAATATCTCCGAGGTTATTGGGGGTAGAAGTCCCGGGTTTGCGCAGTGTCCAGCGGGACACATGCGGAAACACATTGATTTTGCTTTCAGGCGTTTTTCAGGCCCGAAAGTTTTCAGCCTCGAAACCCATACCGGTGCGTGGAGAGGGTCGGGCACATTCAAAACCGTAGCTCTCTCCGATGAGCGGTTGCGGAGGTACAGCCATTTAAATTTGGGATTTGACAGCTGGGCGGCCATTTTTAAAAATTTTGACTCGCCGTGGCTCCGGACTCAGTAGTCGTAGAGAGTTGCCGTTTTCATATTGTCGTTTGGGGGGACATACTCTGTCAGGCACGTCAAGTTTCAGGCGTTTAGGAGCTTAAAATTTTCAGGACCCTGAAAACCACCTTGCATGAAGGGGCGGGCCAAGCCAGGCCAGAAGAGTCCAAACTCGGGTGTTCTGCGACTATCTGAAGCGGAGATATTACCTGTCAAACATTGACATTGACAGTTGATCCGCCATCTTTGGAAATTTTCAAACATCCATATCTTCGCAACGGATGGTTGCAGAGTGACGGGATTTTGCTGTGTAAGACAGATGACTGTGTTCTGTCGGGTGGGACACTTTTCAGGCGTTTTTCGGGTGTCAAAACTTTTTGGCCTGAAAACTGTTTCAGTGGATGGGTCTCATCGAGCCGAGTGCGAAAAGCCTCGAAAAGAAATTTTTGGGCCAGCGGAACCGGAGATAACCTACTGTAACCATTTTTCGACCGCCATCTTGGGAGAAAACCAAAACCTGTGAGACGGAATTGCTCCGAGTTTGGGGTCATTCGAGTGGGCTCGAGGAGATCTATCCATTGAAGACAACAAATCCACTCTACATAGAACTGGGAAAAAATTTTTGCTCTACATCAGGTTTTTGACACCTGGAAGCAAACATTTTTCTTGTATGTTCATTGTTCGACAACCGACAGTGGTCGGAAATTAGTTTGTAAGAAGAATTGACAGAGCAAGACTCTATAAAAAAGTTCTCTAGGCATTAGATAGATGACAGACACACTGAATAGATAGAGCGAACTGTTGTTATTAATGTTAGTTATTAGTTCTATTAAGTTATAATAATAATAATAATCGTTTATTAACCAGCTTAAGTTCTTACATTTCCTTATAACTAAAGTACAAATGAACTACTCCTAAAATTAATGTTATAAGAGAAACATAATTTTAATACTTTGACTAGTGGACTCCACACTAGGTCGAGCCTGTCTCGTGGAGTCCTTGAGAGATTGGAACAATTTGAAAATCACTGTATTGTTAATGTATTTAAGTATTACATATTCTTCTTAAAAATTTTACGTAAAACAAAGTCAAAAATAAGTATGTACTTAAAAATAAAAAATAAAAAGTTTGAAATACGGTGCTGTGTTGTAAATGTAGGTATTTACACAGAGCATGTAACCATGGTATCATCATTAATTGAGCTTTAGTAAGTATGTGACCAAGAGAATGATAAAGTAAGAATGTGCATGTATGTGGGGTTAGGGAGGTAGTGTGAGAGTGATATGATTGAAGAAGTGAGTGAGATAAAGTGTTTGTTATAAATGTGATTATGACATTACTCTAACGAAGGCTTCGGTTTCCGAGTAGGACAGATCTAACAGCCACTGTTTAATTTTTTTTTTTGCTTGGTTGCTTCTACAATTTTTGATGTCACAGATTTTAGCAATTTTATTATAAATGAAACTGAGCATAAATTCTTGCATATGTTGTGCAAAGGCGGTTTTTACTACAGTAAGTGGGCATTTGAAGATTCGTAGTTTAAGTAGTTCTTGATATTCTGTGGATTGGATTGTTATTTTGTGTTGTTTTAGTACTAATTTAAGGATGTATAACTGTCGGACATTAAGTACTGATGCTTCTTTATACAGGTGATCTGTGGGATAACGAAAGTGTTTTCTATACATAACCTTTAGCACTGATCTTTGGGCTCTTTCCAATTTTATCATTGAGGTTATGCCGACTCCGCCCCATACTGGTATGCAGTAGCAGAGAACTGACTCACATAATGCCACATAAACTAGGTGTAACATCTCTTTGTTGGCCGAGTTACGTAATAGTTTAATTACGTGAATCAGCTTTCTAATTCGCTTAGCTACTAAGTCAATGTGGGGTCTGAATGAAAGACGTTGATCTAACAGAACCCCTAAGTATTTTAGAGATTCGACCTTTTTAATTTTCTCACAGGTGCAGGGGGTTGTGCTGCAAGTTGAATGGTGGATTTGAAGCTGTAAAGGAAGTTTTGGTGCTGATGAGAGGGTTTTATGGAAACAGATGTAGTTCGTTTTTTTAATATTAAGTGACAGAAGGTTGAGGTCAAGCCATTTTTTAATACTAGTTAGGCCGTTTTGAGCTTCTTCGTGGACTGTTTCCCAAGAATTGTTGTGAAAAATAATAGCCGTGTCATCTGCGTAGCAGATGACTTCTGCATTTTGGGTGATGGCGTGATGAATATCATTAATATAGATGATAAATAGTGTCGGGCCCAGGACGCTACCTTGAGGCACTCCAAATTCTACGCTGCTGTGACAGCTGATGGTATCCCCAATTTTCACACATTGCCTTCTGTTATAAAGGTAGGACTCAAACCATTTAAGTGGCAGTCCTCTTATACCAATCGTCTCGAGCTTTTTTAGTAGTATTGGAATGGCAACGGTGTCGAAAGCTTTTGCAAGGTCTAGGAATATTCCTATGCATTTTTCATGCTCATCTAAATGAGACGTTACAAGATTGGCTAAGAGGCTTACTGCATCTTCTGTAGATTTTCCCTGTCTGAAGCCAAACTGCTTATTGGATAATATATTGTTGGAATCTAGGTATGAGGTAAGTCGTTTATTTACAATTTTTTCGAGAATTTTAGAGAATATTGCTAACAGTGAGATGGGTCTATAATTAGTTGGGTTTTGTTTTGAACCACTCTTATGTACTGGAGTGATCTGTGCCTCTTTCCATTTGTTAGGAAATATGCCTGAGACTAAGCTAAGGTTTACAATATGTGTTAATGGAATTATGATTTCACTTTTTATTTGTTTGATAAGTGTTGGTGTAAAATTATCTGGGCCTGGGGCACTGTCGTTTCGCAGATTTGAGATTATTTTGTCTATCTCAAAAACGTCCGTAGGTTGCATAAAGAGATTTGTGTTTTGAGGCTCTCCTAGCTGAAGTTTATTTATAACAGATTCCTGTGTTTCATTAATGTCTGCGAGAATTTTGTTGGCTAGGTTTTTGCCAACGGAGGAAAAGTAATCATTGCAGTTGTTTATCGAAGTTTGAGCCGAAGATTCACTTTTAAGCAGTTCATTAGGAGTACCCCTGTTGTTGGTCTGTTCACTAATATTTCTAATAGCTTTCCATAGACCTTTAACATTGTTTTTGTTATCTTCTAATTTTTGACTGTCATGTTCGCGTTTAAGCCTATGTACGATATTTGTGAAGAAGTTCCTGTAACGATTGTAAATTAGTTTTTTTGTTTGATCTTCAGGGTGTTTGTTTGAGTCACGATGAAGTTTGTCCCTGTGGTTCATACATCTAATAAGTCCGGGTGTAATCCAGGGTTTTCTGATGTATTTAGAGCGGCTAATTGTCTTTTCAACCGTGTGTTTTTGTACTGCGCTTGTTAGAATGTTGTGGAATTCATTGGTTGCATTGTTTACGTCTAGTTCGGACACCACTCCAGACCAGTCTACATCTTTAAGTTCCTCTACTATTGCAGGGAAATTGATTTTATTTATTTTGCGGTATTGATATTTTGAACCAGTACACGTGACCATGTTGCACCCCATCATTACCATACGGTGATCGGTGATATCAATATCACAAAGTAATCCTATAACAGTCTGATATCTTGATTTAAGGAATATGTGATCTAAGCATGACTTTTGACGAGTTGGTTTCGAAATAACCTGTTTCAGTCCGTGTTCGGACATTAAACATAAATAATCCGACTTCGAGACATCTGTCGACGATAAAAGATTGATATTAATATCTCCGGTCACAATAATTGTTTGATATTTGCTTATTGAGGAAAGTACTTGATCTAGAGAGGAAATAAAGCTGTCCGGCTTGCGTGATGGGGATCGGTAGATGGCAACTAGAGAAATGTTATTAGAGAGTTTTACTAAAAGAGATTCAGCGTCTTCAAGCGGGGGTTCGGAAACTGTCGCGTTCCAGCAGTCCCTAACATACGTTACAACTCCTCCGCTATGGTTAAGGGTATTTACTGTGTAGTATGAGGTGTAACCTTCAATCTGTCCAATTAATGAGCCATCTGATAACCAGCATTCCGTAAGAACAATAACGTCATACATGATATTAAGCCGCATTAACGCAATACAAAAGGTATTGAAGTTACGCTGTATACTGCGAATATTAAAAGTCAAGATTTTTAAGTTATAATTCGCAGTCAATACGTTCTGACAGTTTTCAGCTCTGTCAAATTCCTGACACTCCAAGTCAATACTGTTGTCTAGTTCATCGGATATAAAGTTCGTCATTTTTGAGCAAGAGAAAAAGTTTATTAGAATATCTATAAGTTAAATTAGTGTCAGTAACTTCGTAGGTAGAGTTGAAAATATTTGACAGAATTATAACTTTATTTGTCATGAAGCTATAGTGTATTTTTAGCATCTGTGTATAAGTTTTTGGATCGTTATTGAAATAAGTGATTTTATCGTGTGTAAACAAAATAAAGCAGATTAAGAAAAATAATATTAAATAAATTATATGTTTATAACATGCCATAGTGTTAGAGTTGAGTATGAGGGTGCAGGGATTAGCGATTTCTGAGCTGACTGTGGTTTGTGCATGTAATAAAGTGTTTTCTTCTGTGATCGTTGTGTAGAGAAATATTATGATATTATTCTTGTACATTTTAGTAAGGTTAAACTGATTATACAAAGTTTTCACAATTAAATGAATGTTAAATACTACTAATAAGGAAAGTAATGAATGGAACATTTTGAAATATAGAAATATTATACTAAACCACAAGTGTATCCGTGGTTTGGGAAGGTCCTTTGTTTTCATCCAGGCACACAGAGTCCACGGCTTGGGGGTGACCAACTTTGTCATCCAGGTCAAGTAGGGTCCGAATAGGGATGGATGCCTGTTTTTCTGCTTTCCGCACGTAGATAGTTCCGTTACGTACCCAGCAGAATTGAAATCTGTATAACTGCGCACGTATACGGGCTTCACGAAATAACATTCTGTTGTTTTGTGACAGGCGTTCGTTCATATAAACTCTCGAGGAGGTTCCTTGGATGATGTCGTCAGAGGTGAGGGGTCGTCTCTCTTTAGCAGCTTTTAACATAGCTGATCGTTTAGCTCGGCGAGTGAGGCGCAGTACAATACACCTTGGCTTTCCTACAAGATTAGTGCGTCGTTGGCCTGTACGGTAAACCTCGTCTATGTCATTTTCAGTCAGCTGTACACCGATTTTCTGTGCAGTTACCATTGAGATGTGAACAAGGTTTTCATTGTATTCTTCCGGTATTCCAATAATTTCAAGCTCGGATTTCATATTTTCTTGTTCCGAGATATTTAGTTTATGCTGGAGGTGAGCAATGGAGTCTTTGAGCAAGAGGATTTCATTATCTCGGGCACTAATTTTCCGCTCGAAGTCGTCTAGTTTTTGATGGAGCGCTTCAGAAACGTCAGATAATTTCATCCCAATATCCGTGTTCTGTTGCTTGAGGTCACAAACTTGTTGCCTTAATAGCCGGATTTCGGATAGAAGGAGTGAGGAGTCAGAATCAGTCGTTGACTGTTGTAGCGGCGGTGCTTTAGCCCGGCTGCCGCGAGTCTTTTTCATGTTGTCACTAGCTGTTGTGTGCACGTTATTAAGCTCGTTGTTAACAATACCCACTGTGATGCGTGAGTTATCGCCTTTGGGTTGGGAGCACACGCAGGTTGGGCAGTTCCAGATTTTTTTATACTCAGCCGTATATTTCTCGTAATTCAATACTGATACGTTTAGACAGTCAAGGTCATAATATTTTTTGCATACAGAACACTCCATGTATTTTGATGTTAGAATTTCGTTAGCACAGCCATTGCTACTCTTATTGTATTGTGTATTGCTACAGGGCTACTCCAGGTATTTATAAAAGTAGAGCGAGACTATACGAGTTATATGGTTTGAAAAATTACAGGTTTGATACTCCTTTCCTAGAGTATGTCAAAAATTATTCAAAATTATTTAAAAAGATTTGTGTTTTTGCTAAATCTAAATTTTTAAGCGATACAATTAAAAATTCGAATAACAAAGTAAAAACCACCTGGAAAATTATTAACAATGAGACGGGTAAGTCGGTTAAACAAGAAAAACAATTAGAGATTATGGTCGACAACAAATTAGTTAATACAGCAGCTGACGTAGCTGAAGCATTTAATGAGTTTTTTGCCAACATACCTATAACTACGACTCGCTCCTTAAATTCGTCCCCATCTGAAGCTGAAAACCTTTTGCATAATAGTGTACCTAAATGTAGTCGCTTATTTAGCTTCGAACATGTAACACCTCGTGATGTAATTAGTGTTTTTAACACACTCAAGTCAAAAAACACTGGTGATTACTGGGGCATCTCAATTAAACTTGTAAGTAATATAATCGACATCGTAGCCCCCTATCTAGCTGTTACTTTTAATAAATGTGTTGATTTAGGAACTTTTCCTGACCTCATGAAGAGTAGTAAAGTCATACCATTATTTAAATCGGGTAATAAAAATAACGTTGGCAATTTTAGGCCTATTTCTATCTTACCTGCATTTAGTAAAATATTTGAAAAATTAATACTCAAGCAGTTGCTAAGACATTTTAATTTAAATAGCCTCCTTCATGATGAACAATATGGCTTTACAAAAGGTCGTTCGACTACAGATGCGGGTGTTGCTCTGCTGAAACACGTATTTAGCGCATGGGAGAGCTCGCAAAATGCTATTGGAGTTTTCTGTGATCTCTCCAAAGCCTTTGATTGCGTGCACCATGACACGCTTTTGCGTAAACTAATTCATTACGGTATTCAAAACGAAGCTCTTAACGTATTAGATTCATATTTACATAATAGGCACCAATGTGTAGATGTTAATGGTGTGAAATCTTCCGGGCTACCAGTTCAGTTAGGTGTACCTCAAGGCTCTATACTGGGCCCATTTTTATTCTTGGTGTATATAAATGACTTACCATTCTATTTAAAGGGCATCTGTGACGTTGTACTATTTGCTGATGATACCTCTCTTATCTTTAAAGTAGACAGGAATAGACAAAATTTTGACGACGTAAACAGTGCACTATCAATGGTTACAGATTGGTTTACCACAAATAACCTAGTTCTCAATGCCAAGAAAACGAAATGTGTAAAGTTCGCCTTACCGAATGTTAGAAATCTAGGACCCAACATCGTCTTAGATAAAGAGGTACTTGAAACTGTAGACTCGGCAGTATTTCTGGGCATAACAGTTGATGCCAAGCTTCAGTGGGGATCACATATATCATGCCTAGCGGGAAGGCTCAGTTCGGCCGCCTATGCCGTCAGGAAAGTAAGACAATACACTGACGTTGATACAGCTCGGCTAGTCTATTTCAGTTATTTTCATAGCGTCATGTCCTACGGCATTCTGCTGTGGGGCAAAGCCGCTGATATTCAAAATATATTTGTTCTTCAAAAACGAGCTGTACGAGCAATTTACCAGCTAGGTGCTAGAGTTACTCTGAGAGATTTTTTTAAAGAGATTGGTATTCTCACGGTGGCCTCACAATTCATCTTCGCCAACATCTTATATATTAGGCAAAATATACACTTATACACAAAAAACAGTGATATTCATAATATTAACACTAGAAACAAGGAGAAACTACGTGCTCCCTTTCACCGGCTTCATAAGGTCCATAACTCATTTGTTGGGCTTGGTATAAACTTTTATAACAAGCTTCCCTCTTCTTTGTTAGAATTGCCTTTTAATGCGTTTAAAGCTAAAGTAAAATCCAACCTTTGTTCAAAGGCATACTATACAATCAACGATTACTTAAACGATAAAAATAGTTGGTCGCTGTGATTAACTCAAGACAATGTTTATGTTCTTTCTCCAAAATTAGCTTACCTACTGACAAGTTATACGAGTTCATATAATTGTTTATTTTATTTGACTATATTTATTAGTCACCTTAGTTTAATTTAATTTTTATTTATTATTGACATAATCTACTCATTTCAATGTTTTTTAATGAGTTGTATTGCAATATATGGTTAGCTAGTGACCTCGACAGTTCATCATATTATTCTTTTGAGCAACCGGCAGCAAGTTCGTCATGCTCCCTTAGATGTCAATGCTTGCGGTAGCGTCGGGGGTCGGGTTGCCTCCTTCCCTCAAATATGGCGAGGGGGGTAATGGCTGATCTTTGCGTTATGCTCGTGAACGGGTGCTGCTTGTGGTGACAGGTCAGCTTGCTGACTATGGTTTTGTTATTGTTATTAGAAATTAATGTTTCTTTATTTTACTTCGAAGGTCCTAGTTTGTCATTTGTGGCTACTAGTTACAGCTATATACATATAAACATAATGCAGCATTGCATATGTAAGCGGGCACGCCCTTTATGTCAGGAGGCTTTTTATTATGTATTAAGTTCTGTTTGCGTTTTTGTTTTTATTATTTATTTATGCTTGAGTATAGTTTTAAATATTGGCGTGTGCTAGCTGACATATGGCAAATAATTTTAATATTTTTGTGTTTCGTAATGTTAATTTATTTATTACTATATGTATAGAATCCAGTTCTTCTAACTGAACAGACAGCAGTGCTGCTGGGGAGTTTGTTCCGCCACTTCTTCTTCCCAGCTAAAGCACTAGGAAGTGGTGAAGGGTGGGCGTTTTGGGGGGACTGTCTTATGTGATTTTGACGTTCAAAAAGTGCTGATTCTCAGCCTAATTTGAATAAATGACTTTTGATTTTGATTTTGATTGCACGAATAAGGCATTTTTTTATATTTAACGCGGGATTTGTCGTCTACGTGATGTAAACCAGTTGAGATTCTTTGGTTGGTAACTCGCTGGCGCTAGTGTCGCGCACTGTCGGTCGCCGTCGCGCCTTTAGCGCCAAAAATGTACTCTGTAGTTAGCGCGAAGTACGCGTAGTACACTTGGGGGCGGGGACTAAGCCGCGCGCGCATGCGTAGGGGGAAGGACGCCGTGAGCAAACCGCGAATTAATGTACAGTTATTTTATTGTTTTGAAATGTTTTTGCTTGTATCTCGGTAGCCCGTGGATGACTTCGAAAATAACTTCAACACTGGATAGGGAGTACACTATATTTTAAGCACTGAGAGTTTTATCACTTAATAACAACTTTTAACTAAGTTTTAGAAATAAAATTTGTGGAGTAATTTAAACGTGACCGGTCACTTCCGCAGTAGGTAAGAGAGGTAGAGAGTTATGTTAGAAGTTATTATATTTAAAATAAATTAGACCGTCATCCGGACCGGACAGGACGGAAGACCTGAACGACACCGGATCGAGGTCTGGAACATATTTGGACAGAGCAAGCCTCTAAAAATTATTTCTTTTACTTATTATTAACAGCATCAGCTATGCAGACGACATGGTGCTGCTGGGCCCGACTGCAGGTTCTATTGGAGAGATGTTGAAAGTTTGCGAGGACTACGTGGCTAGACATGGGCTCATGTATAACGTGAAGAAATGTGAGTACATGGTCTTTGGGGTCGCCGGTAGGTGTACAGATTATTCACCTAACTTTACCCTAAATGGCTTGAGCATAAGAAGAGTAAAACAACTCAAATATCTGGGACATATGCTTGCCGACGACCTGAAGGACAATGTGGATATCGAGAGGGAGCGCAGGGCTTTGGCGGTCCGCGGTAATATGTTGGCTCGAAGATTCGCCCGCTGCACGGACCAGGTAAAAATAACGCTTTTCAAAGCGTATTGTCAGGGTCTGTACACGGGTGGTCTGTGGATCAACTACACCAAAAGGTCGCTAGATGTCCTGCGTGTCCAGTACAACAATGTTTTTAGAATGCTCTTGAGACTGCCCCGGTTCTGTAGTGCGTCAGAGATGTTTACGCAGAACCGTACTGACGGCTTCCACGCAATTGTGCGGAAGAAAATAGCGTCGGTGGCAGCTAGAACTCGGGCCAGTGGCAACAGCATTCTGGAAACAGTGTCTGAGAATGTGTTTTCCCCTTTTATGAGGCATTTTGTGGAGAAGATGACCGGTTGAGAAACTGGTTACGTCTTCTTTACAAAGTGACTCAAAACCCTAAAATTGCTATAATAATTTATGTATATACTAACACTAGGTATAAGGTACTTTACTAACACTACGGATCTCTGTTATCTGATTATTTGAAATAAATTAAAAATTAATTAATTATCGACCTGAGTGGAATCAGTCAAATTTGTTTTAATAAATATATTTTTATATATCTGGCTGATCCCCCCCATTACAGGGATTCAGTCAATAATTGATAGTTTCCTCTGACCTTCACAAAAACCACCAACATGTTCCGCACACCGGCCAAGAAGGACGTGAGCTCACCGGGTTCCGGAGGCTCTCTGCGTTTGACGGAGAAGGCTGGACCCTCGCTTCCCAACGTCAGGCGTAGTATCGGGGAATGGGAGGCTGGGAATGCAGAGCTCAAGGCTAAGCCCCCGGCCTCCTCAAAACCTGGTGCAACTCTGCCAGTCGCTCAGAAGGTGCCCGGCTCGCTGGGGGCGCGGCGGGCCTCCGCGGACTCTGCAGGACCCAGTAACAAGCCCGAGCTAAAGTACCCCAACCTGACAGCGGAGGCGAAAGCTTGACTTAATAAAGCCAAACTTCACTTGGGCAACTCTCACAACTTAAAGACCGATATAAAGACGGAGGACGGAGTAGGAAAGACGCGGCTTTACGAAATAGTAAAGGAGTCGGAAAAGTCGGGGCCTCCTGTTACTGCTGCATCCACTCCAACCACCGGCCAGACCAGCCTGCTCTCTCCCAACGAGGCAACCGGTGTAAACAAGGATCTCTTGCAGCAACTCGAGGTAAATAGCACTCTGCTAAGAGAAAATCATAGTAAAATGGAGTTGCTGCATTATGCCTTGGCGACAAGGGACATTGTTGGGGAGAAAACATACGCGTCTGTGGCTGCTGCGCACAGTCAAACCGGGGCTCAGGCCCTGGGGCGAGCAACTTTGCACTCCGTAGTTGTCTCCTCAACAAAAGAAACAGAAACAGGAGAAGAGGTTCTAGAAAGGGTAAGGAAAGCAGTCGACGCAAAGGAGGGTTGGGTACAAGTGGAGAGGGTAAGAAAAGCGAAGGATAGGAAGGTTATAATGGGGTGTCGCTCAAAAGAGGAGAGGAACAAAATTAAGGAAAGACTAGAAGCAGTTGGGCAGGGCCTCGTTGTTTGTTGAAGAAGTGACTAACCGGGACCAGCTTTTGATTCTAAGGGACGTGTCGCTGATTCACAGCGACGACGAAGTTCTAAAGGCTCTAAAGAATCAAAATCGGGAACTCTTTCACGGTCTTGGAGACGAGGACCAAAGGATGGGTATCAAATTCCGAAGGAGGACGCGCAACCCCCATTTGAAGCACATTGTGATTAGTGTGGCCCCATTAATCTGGAGGAGGGCCATCGAAGGAGGAAAACTCAGAATCGACCTCCAGAATGATCAGATCAGACGCCACTGGTGCAGTGTACCCGCTGCTTAGGCTATGGACATAACAAACGGTTTTGCAAGCAGTCAAACAATCTGTGCAGTCACTGTGGAGGCTCGCACTTTAGAGTGGACTGCCCGGACAGGCTGATGGGTGGAGCAGGGGTGTGCGTAAACTGCACCAAGGCAAAAATGGTGAATACTGAGCACAATGCTTTCAGCACTGAATGCCCCGTAAGGAGAAAGTGGGATGCACTCGCTCGAGCCTCAATAGCGTATTGCTAAGGTGGCGCTTGATACCCACCAGTACAAAATGATCCAGGCCAACCTGCAACGAAGTCAGCTGGCGACAAACGAGCTGTTGCTGGAGGCTGACGAGTGCAAACTTGCCGTAGCGCTGCTCCAGGAGCCCTATGTGGGTGGGGTGAGAAGGATGAAGGGCTACCGGGCGTTAGGATCTTCCAGAGCTCTGACGGAGGAGAAGGGACTGTAAAGGCAGCAATAGCTGTCTATGGAGGTGGACCCTAGCAGATTGGTTATCGGAGGAGACGCAAACGCAAAAAGTACATGGTGGGGTAGCGGCAACGAGGACTCCAGAGGGGAGCAGATGTGTGGAGCGCTTGGGGAAATGGGGTTTCAGATCCTCAACACGGGCGACCTCCCAACGTTTGATACTATTAGGGGAGGCATTAGGTACAGCAGCCACGTGGACGTAACGGCTTGTTCGGCGGACATGCTGGACCTGGTGGACGGCTGGCGAGTCGCGGAAGGACTAACGAGTTCCGACCATAACGGCATCTTTTTCGGCATTTGTTTAACTAAGTCGAAAGGAATAAGCATCGAGCGCACCACTAGAATATACAACACCAAGAAGGCCAATTGGAGACAGTTTCGTGACAAATTGTCTCAAATTATGCTGGAAAACAATTTAACAGTTACGGAACTGACAAACATAAACAGCATAGATCAACTAGAACACACAATTAACACATACACACAAGCCGTAACTGAAACATATACACACACTTGACAAACTAAAAAGAAACACTCACCTTGGTCCAAAGAGCTCGCGGAGATGTAGAAGCTGGTCGGCACTAGGAAACGCAGAGTCAGGAACGCAGCGCCGGTCCGGAGAGAGATGGTGGTCAGGCTGTACCTAGAAGAAAAAGAAAAGTATAAGGAGGCTGTTAGGAGAGCGACCAAGGAAAGCTGGACAAGGAGGGCGTCTGGGAAGGGATTTATAGTCATGGGAAGGGTCGCGAAAAGAGAGGAGGATCTGCCGCTGCGGTCGGGAGGTCAGACACTGGACGCGAAGGGGTCTGTGAGGCTGTTGGCCGAGACTTTTTACCCCGAGGACAGTGAGGGGGACGATAACATGGACCATCGCCAAATCCGTCAACTGGCAGAAATGGTAAACGAGTGGAGCCATGATGAACAGATTTACCCAGAGCGAGCTTGATAGGTCCATGGGGTCGTTCAACCCAAAAAAGGTCCCCGGAGCTGACGGCCTCACTGCCGACATCTGCTCGGGCCATTGAATGCGACCCTGAATTCTTCCTGTCACTGTTGAATAATTGCCTGGCGCACTACCACTTCCCGAAGTCCTGGAAGGAAGCAACGGTGGTTGTGCTTAGAAAGCCAGGCAAAGACTCGTACACCGTCCCGAAATCCTACAGGCCGATTGGGCTCTTGCCTGTACTAGGAAAGGTGTTCGAGAAGATGCTGGTTGCTCGTCTCAAGTTTTACCTGCTCCCAAACAAACAAACTAGGGGTCATTAAACAATTAAACGTGGTCCAAAGAGGGTTCGGGCAAAAGCTGTGCAGAGCCTACCGCACGGTCTCCCTTAACTCGGCACTGGTGCTGGCTGGGATACTCCCAATCGATTTGCGCATTCGCGAGGCGGCTGCTCTGTACGAGGCCAAGAGGGGGGTGGCTCAGTCAGTACTAACAGACAGGGACGTTGAGCGGATGGCTCCAGCGTTGGAATTCCCGCACCCCGCGGAGCAGAGCACACTGCAGTTCGGCAGCCTGATAGACGAGGAACAATACCGGAACCACAGCGATTACGCTGTGCGTATTTTCACAGACGGCAGTAAGATTGAGAGCAGGGTCGGTGCGGCGCTATCCTTGTGGAATAGCGCCACTGGATTAAAGGCCCTCAAACTTGCTTTGCCGTCTTACTGCACCGTCTATCAGGCGGAGCTACTGGCCCTACAAAGAGCGGCTGGTAAAGCACTCAAACGAAGAGAAGACACGTTCGGCATTTTCAGCGACTCCATGGCGGCTCTCCAGTCGGGGGTCAATGCGAGTTCCTCCCATCCCCTGGCAGTGGAAACCAGAGACACCCTTCGCCGCTGTAAGCTCCAGAACAAGAGTGTCACCTTGTAATTTAAATAAACCATATATTGGAGAAGCACCTACGCTACACCACCCTCCTCCAGAGACCGTCCTACAGGCGATAATAGTCCGGAAATCGCACTCTGCGTCAGATAGTCATCGTCACTTGCATTCTGAGTGGGAGTATGAGTGACATTTTGTATTTTGTGGTGAGTTAGTGATTGGGGCGTGTGTGTGAGTGGAAGTATGAGGTAGTGGAGGTAGTCTTGAGTGTGTTGTGGTGTCAGGATCACGCAGTATGTAGGCAGGTTTTATTCTGTCGATCAATACGGTGACCATCTTACCTTTCACCATTAGCTTGAATGCTTTGTCTCCTCGTTGTATGACCTCATAAGGACCAGTGTAGGCAGGCTTCAATGGTCCGGCCACAGTGTCATCACGAAGGAAAACGTGTGTTGATGTGGCCAAATCCTTATAAACGAAGGGTGAGCGACGTCCACTATGGCGTGACGCTGGAGTAGGTTGCAAATTATTTGCGAAACTCCGTAGGCGCGCAATGTAACTGGTGACGTCAGGGTCTCCTGGTAAACGTAGTGTTTCACCATACACCAGTTCAGCTGGCGTTGACTTAATGTCCTCTATAAAGGTACTACGTACACCTAATAGAACAAGGGGGAGGGACTCGACCCAGCTGCTATAAGCATGACAGGTTATAGCGGCTTTAAGCTGCCGATGAAACTTCTCCACGAGCCCATTAGAGGCTGGATGATAGGCCGTCGTCCTTTTATGTTGAAAACTAGCTATTTGCGATAAGTGGCAAAACAAGGTTGATTCAAATTGTCCCCCACGGTCTGTAACGACGTTTGTGGGGCAGCCGAAACGGGATATCCACCCGCTAAGGAGGGCTTTCGCTAGTAGGTGCCTGAACCTAGCGCGCGGTAGCTTGTACGTGCCCAATGGTGCTGATACATGTCTATGAACCTTTGCCCGTTGGCATGCCAGGCAAGTACGTGCCATTCCCTACAATCCTTCCTGATACTAGGCCATACATAGCGGTCGGTGATCAGTCGAATACTGGCGTTTGCACCGGGATGGCTGAGAGAGTGAAGGCTCTCAAAAACCTGTCGACGTAACTCCTTCGTCACATATGGTCACAGGTAGTTTAACCTTCTCCAAGTGTAGGGAATTATTGCCATTCAACAGATGTTTCAGTTCAGGGTCGGTGTTTTGAACGGTAGCTAGCTTTTGCAGATCGAGAGGTAAAACGATCTCATCGATACGAGATAAAGTATCAGCTACCACATTATCCTTCCCTGAAATATGTCGAACGTCAGTACAAAACTGTGAAACATAATCTAAGTGGCGAAATTGCCTGGGAGAGCAGTTCTCTTTCCTGGAATGAAACGCGAATGTAAGTGGCTTGTGATCGGTATATTAGGTTGGGGAAAAAGTCTTTTCGCATTATAGTATGTATGAACTTGTAATAAAACGTTTTTGCGTGTACACTGAGTGAATTCACAAGGATAACATTATATGTAATAAGTTTTAGATAATAAGTTTTTAAGTTTGCTTCACTATTGCATTGGGTTATACCTGTAAAATAGCTGTAAGTGAGGATATAAATAAATAAATAAATAATAAAAAAAAATCTCTTTGGCTATACTATTTGTATCTGGCTGGTTTTGGTATCATTGAAAGTTTCAATTTTAAAGAACATAATTCCAAATTCAAATTAGGAAAATGTGTGATTTTCATTTGTTTTTCGTACCGTCAAGATGAGTGAATCTAATGAAGAAATTCGATACATTTTAAAATTTGACTACAAAAAGGTGAAAATGCAACGCAAGCCGCGAAAAAAATTTGCGATGTTTATGGACTTAGTGCAGTGTCTGTGAGAGTAGCACAAATTTGGTTTAAGCGTTTTCAATCCGGAAATTTTGATGTCAAAGATGCACGTCGCTCTGGTCGCCCTATCACTACATAGTATAAAACAAAGTCGCTTGCGCTGTCTGTCCCTATGTATGCTTAAATCTTTAAAACTACGCAACGGATTTTGATGCGGTTTTTTTTAATAGATAGAGTGATTCTTAAGGAAGGTTTATATGTATAATACATGCATAATATAGTAGCAAAACACTGATAAATTTAGAGGTTTCTAATGTGATGTCGTAATTAAGCATATTTTTGCGCATAAATTGCAAACGCTGGCTGAACCCTACGAGATAGACCAAAATAATGTACTACAGTATTGTCCACCTTAAAAAGTTCAACAAAAAAGTCCGCGATGGAATATGTCTATCTCTTAGGGATAACCCACCATAACCATTTTTTATCCTTTACTAAAAAGTGATTATTTACGAAGTGGTTTTAAACAATACAATATTAATCCTTATCCAATTAAGTACCTCTAATAAATTGTACATTTATTATAGGTCAATATGCTTTTTACAGCATGTTATTTAAGTGAATATTTCCGAAGATATTACAAATTTAAAATGCAGGGACGTAGTTGTTGCGGCGCGCGGCGGTACCGACCCCCGGCGGCCGGCCGGGGATCGGGCGGCGCGTGCCTATAAATAGCGCGTCGATGGCCGCGCTTCGGCCTATAGCACTTCATGATTTGCAGCGATCGCACGTCGTATCGTTTTTAGGTTAGATAACCATATTTTTTGTATTTCTTATATAAAAACTTTGATTTGAATTTAGAATTAGGCAGTTAAGTGTTAGGGCAAGCATTTTTAATTATATTAAAAATTGTAGTTAAGTTCATAGAAGAACCGAATAGAATAGGTATCTTTTGTTGTTGATTATCTTTTAATTTTTAATTATTGAAAATTTATAACAAAAAAGTTAATATAACTCACTAACTACACACAACATTTAATAATTCTAAGGCGGTACGAAATTCGCCGGGTCAGCTAGTTACAGATAAAATGGATGCCATTTTTGAAAAAGTGGAGCAAGATCTGCATATCAATAGTTACGACGTAGCTGAAGAACTGGGAATTGACCACAAAACAGTTTTGGCTTGTTTGAAAAAAACTGGGTACACAAAAAAGCTCGATATTTGGGTACCTTACGAGCTCACTGAAAGAAACCTAATGAACCGTGTACTCATTTGTGATTCTTTATTACGACGTAATGAAACCGAACCATTTTTGAAGAAGCTGATAACTGGTGATGAAAAGTGGATCACGTACGACAAGAACGTGTGAAAAAGGTCGTGGTCAAAAGCCGGTCAGGCTTCACAGACTGTGGCGAAACCCGGGTTAACTCGCAACAAGGTCATGCTGTGTGTGTCGTGGGATTGGAAGGGCATTATTCATTATGAGGTGTTACCACCAGGCAGGACCATCGATTCTGAACTTTACTGCGAACAACTGATGAGATTTAAGCAAGAAGTTAAGAGAAAGCGGTCGGAATTAATCAACAGAAGGGGTGTGGTTTTTCATCATGATAACGCTAGACCTCACACATCTTTAGCCACTCAGCAAAAATTAAGAGAGTTTGGCTGGGAGGTGTTAATGCATCCGCCGTATAGTCCTGACCTTGCACCTTCAGATTTCCACCTGTTTCGGCCTCTTCAGAATTCTTTAGGCAGTGTCAGGTTAACATCACGAGAGGACTGCCAAAACCACTGGTCGCGGTATTTTGATCAGAAGTCCCAAAATTTCCATAGCAATGGGATCATGTCCCTACCTACAAGATGGCAAAAAGTTATCGAACAAAATGGTACCTACATACTTACATACTTTAGTTAAATGTAAACAAACTATATTAAAAAATTGAATTTTCTTAAAAAATACGAAGATACTTTTTCCCCAACCTATTATATCACAAAGTCACGTACCTCTATTATATGACGGAAGTGCTTAACCGCCTCATAGATCGCCAAGAGTTCGCGATCATATGGGGAATATTTGGTCTGCGGGGGAGTTAGCTTTCGTGAGAAAAACGCTAAAGGTTGCCACGAATTTTCCTTTAATTGCTGGAGCACGCCACCTATAGCTACGTCCGAAGCGTTTGTAACCAAAGCAAGTTTTGTTTTACAGTTTGGGTGAGCGAGCATGGCAGCTTGAGACAGACCCCGTTTGCACGCCTCAATGGATTCCTGTTCTCGTGACGTGAAATGTACGGGATGGGAACCCTTCACGGAACCTGTAAAAAGAGCGTTCAAAGGTGTTTGGTGTGTAGCAGCGTCGGGAATGAACCTGCGGTAAAAATGAATCATTCCGAGGAACCTGCGCAACTCTCTTACCGTTTTTGGGACGGGGAAATTGTTGATAGCCAGTACTTTGTCTGGCAAGGGCTTGGTGCCATTCACCGAAATGCTGTAACCCAGGAATGTTACCTCCGTAGCTCCAAACATGCACTTTGCTGTATTTATGACCATGCCATACTCCGCCAACCTGGTGAAAACTTGGTGCAAGTGGTCTATGTGGGTTGCCTGGTCTTTCGAGAATACCAAAATGTCATCGACGTAAGGGTAGGCAAAATCTAGGCCACGTAGCATTTCAGCAACGAAATGTTGTAACGTCTGTCCGGCATTACGAAGTCCAAACGTCATGAATGGGAATTCATATAAGCCGAAAGGCATTGTTATGGCGGTCTTCTCGATATCACTGGGATTGACACGAATCTGATTATATGCCTTCACCAGGTCTATTGTCGAGAAGACCTTGCATCCTGCAAGGTTGTAGGAACAGTCCTGGATATGGCGTATGGGTTACCTGTCCGGGACCGTCCTGGCGTTAAGCATCCGGAAATCACCACACGGGCGCCAGCTGTTGTCCCGCTTAAGAGCGAGGTGAAGCGAAGAGGCCCATGGTGATTCTGATGGCCGACACGTACCTATCTGTAACATGGCTTCAAATTCTGCTTTAGCAACCTTTAACCTATCTGGCGCTAACCTGCGTGGTGTGCTAGATACTGGTGGTCCTGGTATAGTTCGTATGTGATGCGATGTTATGTTTAGATGTACGGTGCATACCCGAGGGTCAAGTGATGTCAGGGTACTTTGCTAGTATAGCATGGTACACAGAATCATTTTTGTCACCCAACGTTACCTTCACCGAAGATACATCGTCAGAAAAACTCGCGACCGAAGCCGCGGTGGTGAGCATAGTATTACTATCTATTAAACATTTGTTACGTACATCTACAATTAAATTATAATAAGATAAAAAGTCTACACCTATTATAGCCCTTGTTACGTCTGCTACAATAAATCGCCAAGCGAAGTCGCGGCGCAAGTTTATATTAAGAACTAAATGAGCATAATCATAAGTATTTATTACTGACCCGTTAGCAGCAAACAGTTGGTAGTTCGTTTGGCTTTGTTTACCTTGCGCTAATGTTCGAGGGAAAACACATATATCCTGTATCTATTAAAAACTGCACTTTTGACCGCTGGTCGGTTATAAACAAGCGACCGGGATTTGGGCAGGCGTCGGTCGCCATCACGGACTGCCCTATTCTTTTCCCATAGGCTTATAATCGCACGGTTTTGTACAGCTACTTGCCTTTTCACCGAACTTTGCGTGGTACCAACACAATGGGTATTTCCGGTAGTTTGACGGGTGTTGTAATTTTGTATTTGAAAAAGAAAAGAAAAGATGTGTTTGATCAGGTTTGTTATTTAGAAGTGTCAGGTTACATAAAAATAGAAGAATTTTGAATACATTAAAAAGGACAGTGTTAATATGTATTAATAAAATTACTTCTTTAGTATGTTAATCACTTTTATTTCTAATTCCAAGCTACCGACATTGCTTCAGGATGCAGAGTCAAGAGAAGAGGTTACCACAGACAACTTACATTATTACTTGAACCATAGACTAACTAAGTACTAAATTAATCTATTACATCTCCCTTTTCTTCATCTAAAATTAATAATTTTTTAATAGCCTAATAGTATTTTATTTATTATTGCAGTACAATTCAATTAGTTATTTTATGTATTTAACAAGTTTATTTAATGTAGATTTAACTTTGTTTAACATCTACCTACTAGTGACAATCTTTAACAATGCAATGAAATACATAAAATACTTATGTATTTATTGGACAAATAAACTAAAGACAAATAACTAGGTTTCTTTACATTTCTGCCTGATCTAGTTACATACTTACTAACTGTATTTTCAGAATCAGTTTTACTATTAGATGATATTTCTATAACTTCTGTATCAGTGACGATCTATGTTATCATCATTACAATCAGTATTACTATCATCTATCTCTACTTCCTTATTTATAGTAAATTTGTCAGTATTTTTACTCTCTATTAGATCCCTTCTATTTCTGTCTAACTTTTTACCTTTTTCAGTCAAAACTGTGTAAGAATTTGGACGTTCATTCCTATGTAGGACTTGGGCATATGTTAATGGTCTTTTGCTTGTTTCATCTGATATAAGAACTTTTTGATCTTTATCTAAATGCTTCAACTTTCTTGTGTTTCTTTGATCATAGTATTCCTTTTGTTTCAAGGCATTCTTATACAATTTTGACTGCACCTTACAATTTTCACAGTTTTCATTATCATTGTTGTATATAGTAGGCAACAATCCTTGTATTTTTCGTCCCATTAACAATTCTGAAGGACTCTTATAATTTAATTCTTTAGAAATAGGTGTATTTCTATATTCCAACAATGCTAAATATTTATCTTTTCCTTCATAGTCTGCTTTTTTAAATATATTTGTGACAGTTTGCACAAACCGTTCTGCTAACCCATTAGATAGGTGAAGATATGGACTACTAGTTTTATGAACAAAATTCCATTCTTTGGCAAACTCTTTAAATTTATAGCTAACATAGTTAGTACCATTATCTGTATATAGTATATCTGGTATGCCAAATCTGCAAAATTTAGTTTTTATAATTTTAATTGTGTTTGCCGTTGACAAGTTTGAAAGTTTGATTACCTCAAAATGTTTACTAAAATAGTCTACAATTATAATATTGTTGGTAATCGTTGAGCTCCTTAAGTTCTGAGTCGAGCTGCACGGTTACTGACAAATGCGTGCACTGTCTGGACAGGTCCACTCAATCTGTGTGGTTCTTTTCTCAAAAGTCCATTTCAGACACCAATCTGCATGGTCCTCAATGATTATGTCCGGATTTTATATACACATTGACATTAATGAATTTTATATACATATACTATGACAAGAGTATTTACTTTGTAAAGTATTATGCTATTATTTTAACTATTGTGAATGTGAGAACTATGTTGGTCATTGCTTTTTTTTTTTGTATTTTTACTCTTAGTGTAATCATGATCTGGCAGTTTGAGTAACTTGTGCGGCCTACTCAAATGTCCTTTCTTTGGTATTGTTCGTCGAATCGTTGAGCTCCTTAAGTTCTGAGTTGAGCTGCACGATTGCTGACAATTGCGTGCACTGACTGGACAGGTCCACTCAATCTGTGGGGTTCTTTCCTCAAAAGACCATTTCAGACACCGATCTACATAGCCTTCACATGATCTGACCAAGATTCTGTCTGGACTTTAAAAGAGACTGTGACCTCTGAGTTTGTTTCGGCCTTTCTTCTCAGAGTAGTCAGATAGGAAACGCCGACCTCATCTAGTTTAAAAAAAAAATATGATTGACGTGTAAAAGTGTTTGTAAAAACCTACTTACAGAAATAAAATCATTTATCATTTATCATTTAACGGAAAGCGAGATGACATCATAAAGACGTCAGGCGATCAGCTGTCAACCGATGGGAGGTTATAAAAGGAGGCACGTTGTGTGGCAACGCTCTCTTTTTGCCTGGACTGTGCTCGGAACGGACGTGCTACCTGACCGTTATAGTGTGCTTGTGTTTCTTTTGACATGTTTTATGATTTTGTAACGTGTAATTTAAAAGAATTAAAGATTGTTTATTTTTTTAACTTATTTCCCTTCTGATTCCTAACATCAGAACTGGGATAAACATTCATTCGCCCACAAGTTAAAACTAGTTTTCAGGCTTACAATTTTTATTAAAGCAGGTAGAAGTAGCTATGGATAGATCGAGTCGTTCACGTTCTAAAAATAGTGCCCCGCGTTCTAAACGATCTCGTAGCCACCATAAGCGGAGCAGAAGGTCACGTAGCAAGTCTCGGGATTGCGATCGCCGTTCCAGGCGCGAACGAGATCGTCATGGGAGCCGCCGGAGGACGCGAAGCCCTGCATCACCGCTCCACCAACAATCGCTTGAGACCATTGTCTCGCGGTTAAAAGCCTTAGAAGATCGTTCACGGGTAATAGCTACGCCGGAAACTACAGGTACTGCTACTGATACTTCGACTGCAACTACGGATAAAATAGTGGAAGCAATACAGTCATTAAAGTCAGTAAGCACCCATCATTTTTATGTGTCTAATTTCGACCCAAAAGTGCATGATGTTGATCAGTGGTTTGACGCGGTAGACAGGGCTCAGGTTTTGAATAATTGGTCAGGAAATGAGTGCCTTTCCCGCGTTGGGAACTGTCTGAAGGGAGATTCTAAGACCTGGCTTAGTGAATGGGTTACAAATGACCGTTCATGGTGCAATTTTGAAAAGGATTTTCGATCACTTTGTGTCAAGAAAATTGATGTGGCAGGTATTTTGTATGAAGTAATGAGCTCTGATTCAGACAGTTACCCAACCTACAATGAATATGCACGTAGATGTCTATTACGTTTACGGATTGTAAAAGGCTTATCAGACGAGTTGATAGCGGCGATTGTTATTAGAGGGATAGAATACCCTCAAATTAAAGCAACTGCTACTAATGCAAATCTGACAACCTCGTTAGTTAGGTACTTATCTACCTTCGTAAAGCCCATTTCTAAGCAGAATAGTGACAGTTCGCGTTCGAAAGATAACAAGAGCTCACTTATGAATGACTTCAAGCGCTCATCTCGGGGTCAGGGTCCTAAATGTTTCACTTGTGGTCAGATAGGGCATAAACAAGCGGGTTGTTTTAAAAGGTCGAAATCAAACGATGCGACTGAACTAAATAAATCTGAATCGAATTCTACCTCAAATAAGGCAGTATGTGCATATTGTAAAAAGACGGGTCATGATATTAGTGTTTGTTTTGCTAAGCTGCGTGCAAATAGTAAGCCCAATAAAAGTAATGTAAATTTCTGCTCTGTTCCTATGAAAAATAAGTCCAGTAGTGACATTATAGTTGGAATGGTTCAGGGTATACCTATAGACATTCTGATTGATAGTGGGGCGTTAGTAGTTTCGTTGATTTCGTCATCTGTGGTCAATCGTTTTTCTTGTTCGAGGTGAACCATCGGAAAGGGGAATGGTCTGAACAGTTGTGGAGGTTACAGCTGATACTCAACATGACGAAGCAAAAGACCACCCAGCAGTCCCCGCTGAACCTGCTTGTCGGTGCCGAAGGAGCTACCCCGGTTATTCGCACATTAATCCGAGACGTTGCCATCGAAGCGTCTGGTGAAAACCGTGTGTCGCTACGGGAGATGAGGAGACAAGGAACGGCCGAACGGTTAAGCAAGAATCAAGCTGATCAAGACAGGCGTGTTAACGAACACCGGAAATCTCCACGTACCTACAGCAAAGATGACAGAGTCTTCGTTATCAAGTATTCCCAGTCCACGGGGAAACTTGATCCTGGTATGCGCGGGCCTTACCGCGTAGTTGGAGTCCTAGACCATGGCCGCTATGAGCTGCAGCTTCTGGCTGGTTCCTATGGGAAGACCACATATGCTGCTGCACAGTTCATGGTACCCTGGAGGGGTGAGTGGACTCCTGAGACATGTGCTGTATTTTTTGAAGGCAAGTATTTTCTTGAAGTCTGTGTGATATGCTAACAACGAGCCTATGTCAACAGCCACTGGGTGGTATGCAAACTGAGAGCCTATGCCTACAGTGTTTCTAGAAGTCTGGGCGGTATGCCAACTAGGTGCCTATGCCGACAGCCGCTGTGAGATACGCTAACTAGGTGCCTCTGTCTGCAGTGCGACCAAGTTACTTATTTGGTTTGTTAATCTTAGCTAAGATTTTGATATCTCATGTTATTTTACGAGTAATGCGCATTACCTTTTATGTATTCAAGATGTTTTTGCTTCTACATCTGTTGTCTTTTTATGTAATACGATTGTCTGATTACAGGAGTTAGCGAAGACTCAAGCGTCTTATTAGAAGACACTGCTAAAGATCAGGCGGGATCATCTTCTGGACCTGACGAGGACGTCAGAGCATCAGGAGAGGCCGTGTTGGTAACGGAAAGCGAGATGACATCATAAAGACGTCAGGCGATCAGCTGTCAACCGATGGGAGGTTATAAAAGGAGGCACGTTGTGTGGCAACGCTCTCTTTTTGCCTGGACTGTGCTCGGAACGGACGTGCTACCTGACCGTTATAGTGTGCTTGTGTTTCTTTTGACATGTTTTATGATTTTGTAACGTGTAATTTAAAAGAATTAAAGATTGTTTATTTTTTTAACTTATTTCCCTTCTGATTCCTAACAATATAATATAAGAATCTCCATTACAGACATTACAGACCATGGTTTGTTGGGCATGTCTCTTATTATCATAGGTTCTTTACGGTTGTTCTTTCTAAATCTTTCACATACAGAACATTCTGAAACACTTTTTTCAATTTCATTACTCATTTTAGGCCAGTAAATACATTCCCTTGCTCTTGATTTACACTTTTCTATGCCTAGATGGTTGTAATGTATTCTTTTTAACATGTCACTTCTCTAAACTACTAAACAATTATTTTTTAAAATTAGATTGTCATATACAAATAGCTGTTCTTGAAAATTGAAATATGGTTTTGAGGTTCTGGTATTTTATCTACTCTATTTGGCCAACCATTATTTATATATTCTAGTAGTAATTGTAAATCTTTATCTTTTCTAACTTCTTCTTTAAATAGATTGTATTTATAGTTAGATATGCTTAAGTTAGTTTTCACCATACTAACCTGACACTCATACAAATCTTCAATGACAATATTTTCCTCTGACATATTGTTAACATCTCTAGAGAATGTGTCCGCCAGGAGTAATTCTTTACCTGGCTTATATTTTACAACCAAATCATATATTTGCAATTGCGTTCTCATTCTTTGTAATCTTAATGGTATTTCACACAGGGGTTTATTAAAAATGGACTCTAATGGTCTATGATCTGTTTGCACTTGAACAGTTTTACCATAAATAAATTGGTGGAAACGGGTGCAACCAAAGACTATGGCCAGTAGTTCCTTTTCAATCTGTGCATAGTTTTTTTTAGTATTGGTCATAGCTTTGGAAGCATAAGCAACTGGCAAGTTACTTTGTAACAATACTGCCCCTGATGCATCTTTTGAAGCATCAACAGATACTACACATGTGTTATCTGGGTTGTAAAATTGTAATACTGGCTCAGATGTTAATATGTTCTTGAGTTTGTGCCTACAGCACTTCAGTATTGTATTTGTCGTGATATTAAACAGACGTGCTTTTGATATATACTAGTGTTTCATTACAATACTCAATAATCCATACATGTACTGCTTAGCACGCGCATCGATATAAGCACAGTGGTGACCCCGAACTAGAACACTGACACCTCTTTGTATCGGCACGTGTAACGTGACAAAAGTTAGATGACTTCGGCGCAGCAGTCACCAGCAATTTTAACTGCGGGTGAAGGAGAAGTGGCCGTTATTTCGGTCACGTCAAGGATCCCTGAATTTTAATGTGACCAGCCAAGGTTGTGGTACGTGCAATGTGAAGCCGTCCTCGCGCCGCAGAAGCTCAGTGATGAGGCCAGATACAACTTAGTCGTTACCAAATTGGGAAAAGATATCGTGCAACAAGTCAGTGACATCCTTTTGAAGCCGCCTGAAGTAAAAAAGTATGATACCTTGAAAGAACGTTTATTGAGGATATACGAGGAGTCAGAAATGCGACAGTTTCAAAGGCTGCTTAGCGAGATGGAGTTAAGAGACCAAAAGCCGTCTCAGCTCCTACGCCGAATGCGGGATTTGGCTCGCGATAAAATGCCTGATGAGACACTCAGAATTATGTGGCAAGGCCATCTACCGCCGGCTGTACGCGGCGTGTTAGCAGTCAGTGAGGTAAAAGACTTAGAACATCTGTCGGCTATTGCAGATAAAGTCATGGAGACGACGCAACCCTTACAAGTATCTGAGGTACTGTAGATGTTATAGGTGGCAATCGGTGAAGTGAAACAAAAAGGAAGCTTAGACACTTATATTTTGGAAAAGACACGGATAAAATTACAAACAAGGTAAACAGTACAAGCGCACCCGCTTGCAGTGCTCGCGCGGACTCAACTGCCGGCGTGTTGGGTGGGGGTCCAGCGGTTCATACATCTATACTTAGATTAACTTATATGTTATTAGGTACTACTTACTACGAATCTACAAAATATGAGCGTGTCGCTAACATTCCCCCCCCCAGTGCTGGCTCAGCACTCTTCAATAAGTGAAATACGGGCAATGCGGGCTGCAGGTCGCTTCCAGACGCCAGTCTTAGTCTTCACTTCGACCAGTCTGATTCGTCCATCCTTTCCTGGGCATGTCTTCTGAACCACACCCTTCGGCCAGGTACTACGAGGACTGTTAGGATCAACCACTAACACTACGTCACCTACCTGCAAAGGTTTCACCTCCTCGTTCCATTTTCTTCGAGGCAGTAAGTCAGGGAGAACCTCTTTCACCCATCTACGCCAAAACATATCCGCTAACGCTTGTGACTTTCTCCATTGTTTGCGTAGAAACATGTCGGAATCATCGAAAGTCCCAATGATAGGGGTGTTGGATGAGCTACCTAAAAGAAAATGGTTAGGAGTCAAAGATTCTACGCTTTCAGGGTCCACGGAGACGTGTGTCAATGGACGACTATTTACCATGTTCTCCACTTCCGCCATCAGGGTAAGCAGCACTTCTTCGCGGGGAGCGCGTTCGTTCATTATAACTCGAAGTGATGTTTTAACGCTTCGAATCAGCCTCTCCCAGGCCCCACCCCAGTGAGGACTGGAGGGGGGTATAAAATGCCACTGCATGGCGTTGTTCGCACCGACGGCCTTGAGAGCATCCATATCAAGTTCCTGCTCTGATTGCTTCAGCTCCTTATCGCTTGCTCTTAGGTTGGTGCCATTGTCAGAGTATAGGTGACAGGGCCACCCTCTCCGTGCTGCCATGCGTCGCAGCGCCATAATCAAAGAGTCTGACGTGAGCGACGGAACAAGCTCGATATGAATCGCTCGTATAGTGAGGCATGTGAACAAAACACCATACCTCTTCTGCCTTCCTCTGCCTACAGTCACTTCCATTGGACCAAACAAGTCCAGGCCACAAAATGAAAATGGTTTTTGATGATGTGCTACTCGAGCATGAGGTAAGTCACCCATTCTGGGTACTTGAGGCTTACATTTCCTTATACGACAAAGCATGCAATTCGAAACCACCCTTTTAACTGTTGGCCTTATTTTAATAATGCAATATTTCTGTTTCAGGTTATTGACGACCATTTCCTGGTTCCCGTGTGCTGCCTTAATGTGAAAGTACCGGACAAGAAGACGCGTTATGTAATGTTTTCCATCTAATATAATTGGTCTCTTCATTTCTAGGTCCACGTGTAACGCAGCATCGATGCGGCCACCGAGTCGGAGTAAACCAGTTTCGTCTAGATATGGTGACAAGGTAAGTAACTTACTATCTCGTGATATTTGTTTACCATTTTTGATTGCAGATATTTCGGCGGAGAACGATTCCAGCTGCGCCTTCTTTAGCAACAGGATCTCAGCTCGAGCCATCGCATCGCAGTTAACCTCACCGGTAAGTCCCTTACATCTGTCAATAAATTTCAGAATGACGGCCGTGGCTCGCAGCAAGTGAAGCCAGGAGGAAAACCGCTGCGGTTCAGGAACAGGTAAGTCACATGTAGGCTCATGCATCACAGCTACACTCTCGAAACTCCCTTCGTCTCTGTCGATGTCGGGGTTCACGACGTCAGCAGACCATAAGGACTCCTCTTTGTATAAAAAATCAGGACCTGTGAACCACTCACCGTGAAACATTGTGTTGTTAAATTCATCACGAGTACCAAGATCTGCTACATTTAATTTGGTAGGTACATACTCGTATCTCCATTCGGAAATACGCGTGAGTTCATCAATTTCTCCTAATCTGTTCGCTTCGAACGTTTTATACCTGCGTGTGTTATTTCTAATCCACTGTAAAACGGTGGTGGAGTCACACCAAAAATATCGTCGCTCGGGCGCTAATCTATGTTTCCTTTAGAACGGTATCAGCCAATCGTGCAGCCAACAACGCCGCTTGTAGCTCGGCTCGGGGTACAGTCATAGGTTTAACGGGTACAACACGACATTTACTTGCTATAAATGCAACGTTAACATTCCCATTGACTATCCATCGCCAGTACGCCACACAACACATGGCTTGAACAGATGCGTCGCATAATAAATGCAGCTGTAAGCATGTATAATTACTTGCCGGCGTAGCACACGTAGCCGTTGTCGTAGGCGGTCTACACGTTTCGTAGCAGCTTCTCGTAGCAGATAACTCCAGCGCCGGGGTCGCGGGTGCGGCGGCGGGAGGAGGTGGCCTTATCATCACAGGCTCGACGACCGGTTGTCTTCCCGTCTCGCTCCCACCTTGACTTTGTAACACAATAGTTTTATTATAGCACCTAGGTATACGTATTTGCTTTATATCCTTTAATAACTCGATCCATTTGCACCATTTATTGTAGATACTATCGGGTACTACGTCATCCCAGCCTATGTTTAAGCGCCAAGTATCTTGCAACATAATTTTGCCTTGAATAGTGAATGGTGCTAAGAATCCTAATACATCAAAAATTGACATAACTATTCGCAGCATGATTCTTTTAGTCGGCCTATGCTTATTTAAAATAATATTTTCAGGTATTCGTTTCAGAGACACGTCGAAACCTAACTCATCTTCTGCAGGATACCAGATGAGTCCCAAGGTGCGGTCGCCATGGTACTCCTGTTCGAATTTGAACTTAACGCTAGCGGTACCTAAGGTATCCTTTGGAACACTATCTAAAACAGCAATGCTATTACTTGTCCAGTTACGGATTTCGAAACCACCACTGCTATGAATGTTAGTTATATTTTTAACCATTTCTATCGCCGTCGTGTCATCCGGCAGGCTATCAATATAGTCGTCCATATAGTGCGATTTGTATATCGCATTAACAGCGGCTGGTAATGACGACTCGTAACGACGCGCGTTTACATTTTTAACAAACTGAGCAACAAAAGGAGAACAGTTAGCGCCGAAAATAAGTGACGTCATAATATAAATATCAACTGGCTCGTCAGGGCTGTTCCGCCAAAGGAACCTAAACGCGTGTTGATCTTCAGGGCGAATTTTGACCCTGAGGAACATGTCCTTGATGTCACCAGTTACTGCAATTGAATATTCCCTAAAGCGCAGTAATATACCAAATAGAGATGACAACAAGTCCGGCCCTGTAAGTAAATGATCATTGAGACATTTATCACCAACTGCAGCGGCAGAGTCGAACACTAGCCTAAGTGACTTTTTGTTGGGGTTATCTACCCCGAAGTGGGGTAGATACCACGTCCTGGGTGCCGGCAGTGGCTTTTCCATCTTGTGAGCGTAGTCATTTTGTAATAAATGATTTATACGCTCGCGGTATCTGTCAGCGAAACCATGGTCACGTGCCATCTTCCTTTCTATTCCTTTCAACCTTTTCAGGGCGTTAGGATAGGTGTCGGGCATGGTGCAGGCCTCATCCTTCCAAGGCAAACCTGCACGCCAACGACCGTTGACGAATTCGACAGACTTCTCCAGCTGTGCGACGGCACGAGTATCATTAATATTTTGTCTCGGCTTACCTGACACTCCCAATGCGTCTACAGCAAATGAGCGCCTCACCTCCTCGTGGAGCTCCCGCAGTATGCACTCGTCCCTGTCCCTAGCGGTGGTAGCTGCCGAGCTCAACAGCAGAGTGGCGTGCGCCTCGACGGCGCCGGCGGAGGCGGCCTGCGCGTGCCGAGCGTGCGGCAGTCGCAACATACCGTGCATGCACCAACCTAGGGGAGTCAATGTAGCGGACGGCTCATATAATTTACCTACTATAACTTTAAGAGGTAACAATAAGTGACAGTTATCTTGTCCTATAAGAATCTCAGGTTTTACATCATGTTTACATAACTTATCATTTATTCCAAACAGGTTTTTGTAATTATTACGATCGACAACAGAAAGTTGTTGCAAAGGTAAGTTCAATTTATCTACACACCGAAGTTTTATATTATGCATCTTATTGTCCATACCTGATAATGTAACATTCGCGATGGTTGTTTCACATACTAGTTCATCGTCAGACCAGGCTCCGCGAATATGCATCGTCTCTGAGCGGCCACGAAGCCCCGCGCGCTTCGCTAGCCCCGCACTGACAAGCGAGACGGTCGATCCGTCATCAAGGAGGGCACTTGCACTGAACACACCGTTAGCACTATGTATACGTACAGGTACGACTTTAAGTAACACTTTGTTTTCACTCGCGTTTATATGCGTCACTGTTTGTGTACTATCGGAGGAATTCGGCGACGTCGCCGTCGCCGTCATCGCCGTTTGCACAGGTGTTGACTGCGGCTCCGGAACCTGGCTACTTGCAGCGTCACTTTTCGGCTTGTTTCCGACGTAGTGAAGTAGATTGTGATGCCCCTCGCCACATCCATTTTTATCGCAAGGCGGTGCTGAGCATGTGTCACGTGCGTGGCGCGATAGTAGGCATTTATAACAAATCCCGTTACGTTTTACGAAGTCCCATCTGGTTTTACGTAACGCCTTCTTGAATTGTTTACATTCAGTTAATTTATGTTTTGAGGTACGGCAGAATTTGCAGTTATCTGTATCTTCATCTGTTTGAAATAATATAGTTTGAGATCGATTGCCGGAACTATCTTTGTTTCTATGATTATTGTTTTTATTTTGGTCGGTGCGAGAACTCGTAAAATATATATTTGATGTAACTGACATCTTTACGGCCTCATCGTGCAAAAAATCAGATAAAATGATCATACGGGATTTCTGTCCTTCAGTGATGAGCGGGAAACTATAGTCAGACCATTTAGATAACAGTGTTGTAGGCAGCTTGGATAATATAATTGAAACAATGCTCATACCTTGCAAGTACTCTTCGCGTCCAACTGCTCGCACTGCTTGTATAAGGTTTTGCACTTTCACTGAAAATGGCACGATTTCGTTATGATAGTTATGTGACATGGAGGGCAATTTCTTGATATCCTGCACTATTTTGGATATTATTAGATCAGCATTGCCAAAACGTAACTCCAAAGTTGACATGATTTTGCACGGTGGACTCGCAGAAATAAGTAAGGCTGCGACAGCATCCTTGGCAGCTCCTCGGAGACACTTTCTCAACCTCCACAGGTTTTCTTCTGGAGAAAATTTACAAAGCTCGGTTGACTCTTTATAAGCTTGTTTGAACTGTAGAAATTCCAGTGGGTCTCCCGAAAAGTCTGGAAGATCCTTCGGCGTGCTTAATCGAGTTATAAGGTTGGTATTCGGTGCACTCGTAGAAGCCAGGTCTTTCAAAGCGCCAGCTAGCATCTGAATAGTCGCTTGCATACTGGTGGCCTCCGCCGTTGGTGGCGGAGCGGGTACCGTGTGTGAGTTCGACTCCATCGGCAGATGTGGCACTGAAGGTGGCGGCTTTTGAGGTGACGTAGTTAGCCCTGGTGGTGCTGCTGGTGCCGTAAAGTGGACGGCATTAGCAGGCGCAGCTGGTTCTCTCCCAGGCGGATGCAACTTGCCCGAGGGGTTGCCATGATCGGGGGCCGATTGCATCAATTCGTGGTGACTCCGTTCCAGCCATTGCTCCACGTCGTGAGCGCGTTCTTCGTGTGGACTGTATTTTTCTTCTTCCTGTAGTTCAGCTAAGTCCGCTTCTAGCTGTCTGTCTATGAGCTCCAGCCGTATCTGTGCTTTTTGTTTTGCAGCATCCAAAAGCAACTGCGCCTTTCGAGCTTTTACCGATGATGTGTCGGAATGACCTTTCGACCTTGGCAACGTGTTTTCTGTTTTAACGCTCGGCGATGCAGGTGATTTCAATACCATATTTTTGGCTACTGCACTGGTTGAAGACTGACACCCTTCAGTATCTGTTTCTTGAGCTCCCTTTTGTTGGTCGAAAAGTTTACGTTGTGCGCGCTCGCGTCGCACCGTACTTCGCGTGCCCACCATTTTGCTTTTCACTGGTGGCGTGACAAACATTGATTTTAATTGATCCGGTTCGATTGACCACTTTGTAGATGTTATAGGTGGCAATCGGTGAAGTGAAACAAAAAGGAAGCTTAGACACTTATATTTTGGAAAAGACACGGATAAAATTACAAACAAGGTAAACAGTACAAGCGCACCCGCTTGCAGTGCTCGCGCGGACTCAACTGCCGGCGTGTTGGGTGGGGGTCCAGCGGTTCATACATCTATACTTAGATTAACTTACATATATGTTATTAGGTACTACTTACTACGAATCTACAAAATATGAGCGTGTCGCTAACAGGTACAATCCATACATAACAGTAGTTCCAGCACTGATCAAAGCTTTATTTTGGCAGAGATAGCTAAATTGAGTCTAAAAATAAGAGAGATGGAGCAGGACCGAAATTTCAATCGTTTTCGATCACGATCAAGGTCGGCATCACGAAGTCGTAATATGACTCGGCGCACACCGAATTGCACGGACTGGCTTTGCGTGTATCATTTCAGATATCGTCATAGAGCGAGAAAATGTATAGAGCCGTGCGCCTGGAAAAAGTCGGAGAAACAGGAAAACTAACGGAGGTGTATTCGCAGGCGGGGATATGCACCATCACTGCCATGCATCGCCTATGTATAACGGATAAAAATAGTGGACTTAGATTTTTAGTGGACACTGGCGCAAATGTTTCTGTACTGCCAGCAAATAAAAAGTGGTTACATAGTGATAAGTGCGACGATTATAACTGTACGCTGCGAATGGTACAGAAATTCGGACACATGGAGTTAAAACTTTGAATTTGGACTTTAGACTACGGCGACCTTTTCGGTGGACATTTGTGTTAGCAGAGGTCAAGCAACCTATACTCGGTGCTGATTTCCTGTCACATTATACGTTGTTAGTAGACATAAAAAATAGAAAACTTATTGACTCCGTGACTAGTCTACAGAGTATAGCATCTGTGGTTGTGCAAGACGATCCTTCAATGAGTACAATCGACTACAAAAGTGATTATAGAGATATATTAGCGGAATTTCCTGATATTACAAAGCCGATGAAATTCAAGGACACTCCATGTCATTCTACGGTACACCACATCGAGACTACAGGACCAGCTGTGCACGTGCGTCCACGATAAATACCACAAGGTCAAGGCTGAATTTCAGCAGATGCAAGAGATGGGAATATGCAGGCCCTCCAAAAGCAATTGGGCCAGCCCACTGCACGTTGTGATAAAGAAAAACGGGGAACTCAGACCTTGCGGCGACTACAGGCAACTTAACGCGATTACGAAACCTGACCGTTACCCGATACATCGTATACAGGACTGTACCTATCTATTGTATGTATTGTATTTATCGTGTACTCTTTGAAAAATAACAAAAACTGTAAAAACGATACGCCGAGACGCATTCGTCAGTTAGATTTTATAATGCAGTTTTGTACCGATATAAAACATATAACCGGAGAAGAAAACGTTGTAGCCGATTGTTTATCGCGAATTGAGTCCATAAATATATCATCGCCCATGGATTACGATAAATTGGCTGAGGCACAAAATAACGACATAGAGTTAAAAGGCCTCATGGAATCAAATACATTACAGTTTAAGAAGTTATTCATACCTAATTGCAAGTTACCGATTTATTGCGATATCTCGAGTAACAGAACGCGACCATATTTGCCCAAAGAATTTCGTGTATCGGCATTCAACGCTGTACATGACATCAGCCACCCAGGAACGCGAACTACATGTAGGATGATGCAAGAACGCTATATTTGGAAAGGAATGAATAAAGATGTAACACAGTGGACCAAAGCGTGTACCAACTGTCAAAGGTCCAAGATTCACAGACATACAGTTGCACCTCATGGCAATTTTGCGCACACTGATCGATTTGAACATTTGCAAATAGATGTGGTAGGCCCATTGACGTGGGGTGCATGTTGAAGAGCCTCCTCGTGGCGCACCCTGGGCAACGTCGGCTCCCATTGCCCACCAGGTTTTGGTGGGCCATGGGGGCTGGCGGCTAATCTTTAACAAACGAGGAAAGGTCATGGTTCCAATCACCGATCATGCTTGATGGTCGGTGAAGGGAACCGGGCTACAGAGGGTCAACACGTCCACTCCTCCTCTGCTTTCAGAGGAAGTTGAGTGGGCGTAGACGGAGAAGGGCCGCCGCTGCGGTGCAGGCGCACCAAAGCGGCGCGTGTTTGTTTCTCTCCTTGAGGAGTAGTCCTCGAGGAGTGAACTTTCGGCGGGTTCGCTGAGTCGGGTTGGCCGGACAGCGAACGGAGGCATGTCTAATGCCGCCGCCGGGGGCTTGGCTTAATTGCCTGGCCCAGAGGAAGGCTACCTCTAAGATAAAAAACCACCCAATCCTAAGCTTCCAAGCGCGGTGAGAGGATGAATGGCTGGAGGGAGTCCAGTCGTTAGCGCTTCCCCTGCAGAGCACCTGCCGCACTCTGCAGTATGTAGGCTTACCGGGCATCTAGGCTCTACCCGGTGGACATATTTACCTATATTTACTCGTGGGATTTACTATGGAAAAAAATAAATTAAATAAAAATAAAAAGGACGTAGAGGAGGGGAGTGATACGGGGTCGGAGTCCGACGCCGCATCTGGCGCAAAGGGCTCAAGCCAGAGCTCGGAGCGCGAAGTGGAGGGGGCTGCTGGGAGGAACCGAAAGTTCTTCCTGAAGCGCCCCAAATCGGGGGAGGGCCAGGGGTCGTCCTCCGAAGAGTGGACCTCGGGCCGCAAAAAAATCCACTCCAGCCGGCGGGGTGGGGCCCGGGAAAAAGGTTTGGGCAGAGGGCTCGCCACCCAGGAGGAGGCCAAGAAGTTAAGCCGAGCCAGCCCTGCCGAGCCGGCCCAGCGAGCCGCCATGGAGGAGAACCACCCAGGCGTGACCGGCCGCAGGGCGGCCATGTCAGAGTCCTCAGGTGGTGAGCCGGTCGCCGCTGGCGGCTCCAACTCGGAGCGAGCGGCCAGGTTTGCGGAGGTCGTGGCAGCCGCGATAAAGGATGTGGCCGTGAAGAGGATTAAGTCCTCTAAAGACAAGGCCATATCCGCAGCCACGGCCTCCATTATATCGGCAGCGGAGGCCATTCAACCTGGGCCTCCGTCGGACGTAATGTCCGAAATGCGGGCGGAGGTCGCCCGCTTGACAGCCGCCTTGGAGCTTCTCCGGAAGGAGAATGAGGAGCTCCGAGCAGACCTGGCCGGGCTGCGAGCAGCCGGCCCCAGGGAGGTGCCGCAGAAGGGGGCGCAGCAGCATGGGCAGGGACGGCCCGTGCCTGCGGAAGACCGGGTTCTGACCCTGGTGCGGCAGGAGCTGGCTGCCTTCCAGAGTCGGTTTTCCGCCCTGGAGGCCATTGTCTTGCGCCCCCCACTAGCGGCGAGCCAGCCGGCCGCGGGACGGCAGAAGGCGGTCTCTTTTGCCGCCGTCGCAGCTGGCGTGGCCAAACCTGGCTCATCGGGGCAGAGGAAGGCCCTCTCCGTGCCGAAACCCGCGGGGCCGCCCATGATCAGAGAGGGCGGGGCGGCTACACAGACGGCGAGGGTGCCGGCCCTGGGTGCAGGACGGCCACCCCCACCTCCTATATCTCCTCCGGCTGGCGCCGAATGGCACGTAGCCGGGGAGAAAAGGAAGGCCGGTAAGGTGGCAAGGGCGGCCAAAAGGAAGGAGAGGCGGCAGCGGCAAAAAGCGCGAAGCGTTGCGGCTAGGCTCCGCGCCCCGAAATCCGCAGCTGTAGTGATTACGCTACAGCCGGAAGCGGAAAAGAAGGGCGTGTCCTACCGCGACGTGCTAGCCAAGGTGGGGAAGGCGGTGAGCCTCGAGGAGATCGGCGCCACCGAAGGCATCCGGGTGAGGCTCACGGCGACTGGGGCCCGGATGCTCGAGATCCCCGGTGCGGCCAGCGGCCCGGCCGCTGACGCTCTGGCCGAAAGGCTTAGGGCGTCCTTAAATGCGGACGAGGCCCGAGTGTCCAGGCCCACCAAGTGCGCTGACATGCGCATCCTGGGCCTGGACGACTCGGTGACGGAGGGAGAGGTGGTGGCCGCCGTCGTTAGGACTGGAGGGTGCTCTGCCGAGCAGGTGAGGACAGGCACCATCGGTCCTGACTTCAAGGGGATGCGAGCCGTTACGGTGAGCTGCCCCGTGTCGGCGGCCAAAAAAATAGCCGAGGGCCGTAGGCTACTGGTGGGCTGGGTTTCCGCGCAGGTGAAACTGCTGGAACCCAGACCTCTGAGGTGCTTCCGCTGCCAGGTGGGCAACCACGTGGGAGCTAAATGCACCTCGGAGGTGGACCGCAGCCACCACTGCTTCCGCTGTGGTCAGCCCGGTCACAAGGCCGGGTCTTGTAATGCCGCGCCGCACTGCACCGTATGTGCGGCAGCTGGCAAGCCAGCCGATCACCGGATGGGGAGCAAGGCCTGCGCTCCACCCGCCAGAGCCAGGGGCAGGGGCAAGCCCTCCGCCACCGCCGTCACTGCCGCAGCCGCCGCCACTGCCGTTGCCGCTGCCGCCTCGACCGTCGTCGTCGCCGCCGTCACCACTGCGGCGGGGCCCTCACAGAGGGCTCGGGAGGAGGCTGACATGGAGTGCCAATAACGGCCCCATTACGCCTCCTCCAGGCGAACATCAACCACTGCGCCTCTGCTCAGGATCTGTTGCTCCAGAGCATGGCGCAGTGGTCGATTAACATCGCCGTGGTCGCTGAGCCGTACTTTGTCCCGCCCAGGGATGACTGGGTGGAGGACCTGAGCGGCTCAGTGACCCTAATTTCGTCGGCCGCCGCCGGTACTCCGTCCCTCGAGGCAGTCACGAGGGGACGGGGTTGCGTGGCAGCACGGTTCGGGGAGATTGTAGTGGTAGGGGTATACTTCTCCCCGAACCGAACTCTTGCCGAGTTCCACAACTCCCTTGCGGAGTTAAAAGTCGTCGTCGTCGGGTTCCGTTCCCTCCCCGTGCTCGTCCTCGGGGATTTCAATGCCAAGAATGTGGCTTGGGGTTCCCGGTATACGGACACACGGGGCAGGATGGTGGAGGACTGGGCTCTGGAGACAGGCCTGGTCGTCCTAAATCGGGGTTCTGTCCCCACGTGTGTGCGGATGCGGGGTGAATCGGTGGTGGACATCTCGTTCGCCAGCCCCGCTCTGTCACCGCGTGTCCTTGACTGGCGCGTCATAGAGGGGGTGGAGACCTATTCCGACCACCGGTACATCCGGTTTGACGTCTCCGCCCAGACCTCGAGCGCGCTGGTCCGACAGGCCCCGAGTGGTCCGCGGTGGGCGCTGAAGCAGCTGGACCGGGAGCTCCTCCTGGAAGCCTCGATCGTGCAGGCCTGGGTGTCATCACCGGACAGGCCTGCTGACATCAACGTCGAGGCGGAGTGGTTCCGGGAGGCCATGTCCGAAATATGTGACGTGGCAATGCCCCGGGCCCAGCCCGGACGCGCTCAGCGCCAGGTGTGCTGGTGGTCGCCAGAGTTGACGACTTTACGCAGTGCGTGCGTCGCTGCGCGACGCCGGTACACCAGGCACCGCAGGCTCCGTATTCGCCCTCCGGATACGGAAGCCATTCAGGCGGAGCTGTACGAGGGGTACAGAGCGGCGAAGACCGCCCTCCAAGCGGAGATCCTGCGGGCCAAGGGACTGGCCCGCGAGGAGTCGCTGGAGACTCTGAACAGGGACCCGTGGGGACGCCCCTACAAATTGGTGCGTGAGAGGCTCCGCCCATGGGCTCCCCCGCTGACGCAGAGTCTCCGGCCCCAGCTCGTGGAGGACGTGGTGAGCACTCTGTTCCCTTCTAGAGGGGACCATATCTCCCCGCCCATGGCTCCGCCTACTGCGGTGCTGAATGCGGACCACACCGCCGACGACGACGACGATGCTCCGGAGGTGACCGAGGTAGAGCTGCGAGTGGCGGTACGTAGGCTGAGTGCTAAAAATACCGCCCCAGGACCCGACGGCTTACCTGGGAAAGCCTGGGTCCTGGCCTCGGAGGCTCTCGGGCCTCGACTAAGGGGGCTCCTAAGCGCATGCATGGAGAGGGGCCAGTTCCCACTTCGTTGGAAGACGGGGAAACTGGTCCTCATCAAGAAGCCGGGGCGCCCAGCGGACTCTCCGTCCGCTTACCGGCCCATCGTGCTGCTCGACGAGGTGGGCAAGCTCTTTGAGAGAGTCATTGCAAACCGCCTCGTCGGGCGGCTGGTGCGGGTGGGGCCGGATTTGGCGGAGAGCCAGTTTGGCTTCCGCAGGGGGCGCTCTACGGTGGACGCCATCATGCGCGTGCGGGCCCTCACGACGGGGGATGCTGTGGCCCGGGGTGGGGTCGTCTTGGCGGTGTCTCTAGACATCGCCAATGCCTTCAATACCCTGCCCTGGAGTTGCATCAGGGAGGCACTCCGGTATCACCGGATGCCGACCTACCTCTGTCGTGTGGTCGAGGCCTATTTGACGGACAGGGCCGTCATCTACCCCGGTCACCAGGGAGTGTGGAACCGGCAAGAGATGTCGTGCGGTGTCCCACAGGGATCGGTCCTGGGGCCGCATCTGTGGGATATCGGCTACGACTGGGTGCTGCGCGCCGACCTCCCCAGCGGCGTCAGCGTGGTTTGTTACGCTGACGACACGCTAGTCCTAGCGCAGGGGAGGTCGCACCAGGCGGCGGCCGAACTAGCGACACGCGGGGTTGCGACAATCGTCGAGAGGATCCGGCAATTGGGACTCGAGGTGGCCCTGCACAAGTCCGAGGCCATGTGTTTTCATGGTCCTCGGAACACGCCACCGTCGGGTTCCCAAATAACGGTAGGAGGGGTTCACATCGGCGTCGAGTCGACGATGAAGTACCTGGGACTCGTCCTCGACAGCCGGTGGAACTTCGTGGAGCATTTCCGACGTTTGGCTCCCAGACTGGAAAGGGCCGGGGCTGCCTTAAAGCGGCTCCTGCCCAATCTAGGGGGGCCAAACGCCTCCTGCCGGAGGCTCTACGCGGGGGTCGTGCGGTCCATGGCCCTTTACGGGGCACCGGTGTGGGCGCGTTCCTTGAGGCGGCGGCCAGCCCGCTGGTTGAATGCGCCCCAAAGGGTCATGGCCATCCGGCTGGTCCGGGGATACCGTACGGTCTCCGGTGAGGCGGCGAGCCTCCTTGCCGGATTACCGCCATGGGATCTGGAGGCAAAAGTCCTCGCGCACGTTTGGGAGTGGCGCGAGGAGGCGAAACGCCGGGGCGTAGCTCCGCTGCCGCGAGAAATCACGGTACAGCGGACAGAGCTCCGGCGGGATCTCAGGGCGGCATGGAGAGTGCGATTGTCGCAACCCAGCGCTGGGCACGCCACAATTGCGGCGATAAGTCCCCTCTTTGAGGAGTGGCTAGAGAGGCGCCACGGCGTCCTCACCTTCCGCCTGACGCAGGTCCTCACCGGACACGGTTGTTTCGGGAGGTTCCTGTTCCGGATAAGGCGGGAGGAAACGCCCGGGTGTCACCATTGTGTGGATCGCCCGGAGGACACGGTGGAGCATACGGTGGAGGTCTGCCCGGCTTGGGCGGAGCAACGCCGTGTCCTCGTGGAGGCGATTGGCGGTGGCGATCTCTCGCGTCCGGCCTTGGTCCAGGCCATGGTACGGAGCGAGAGGGCTTGGGAAGCCGTCACCTCCTTCTGCGAAGCAGTAATGTTCGCGAAGGAGGAGGCGGAACGCGTGAGGGAGAGGCAAAGTTTGCGCCCTCACGCCCCTAGCCGCCGCAGGAGACGCCCTGGGCGTCGGGAATCGCAGGCCGATTCCCGGCCACCGTAGGCGCGGGCCTGCGAGCGGCGAGCAATGGGCAGCTCGCCGTTCGATAAGGACCAGGCCCGGGTCGACGGCGCGTTGTGTTCCACGCGCGCCTCAAAGAGATGTCAGCACCAATGACGGGGTTTGCTAGGACCGATGCCTGCTAGGGTTGCGGAAAAGTCCAAGAGGGTTACCGTGGCCCCTGGCACAGGCAACTGAAGGAACACGGGTGGGTTTTAGTCAGTAAGAGTCTGACACGCCCTCCTGCTCTGCCCAGAGCGGGAGAAGTTATTTGATGATTTCCCACCCACAAAAAAAAAAAAAAAAAAAAAAAAAAAAAAAAAAAAAAAAAAGGCCCATTGACGTACAGTAACGGGTATCGGTATATTGTAACGATGGTAGACAGAAACACTGGTTGGCCGGAAGCTTATCCTGTAAAAGATATAACAGCAGAGACGATTGCAGATATCGTTTACACGGGCTGGATTACAAGATTTGGAACTCCCTTGTATTTAACCACTGACCAAGGCTCTAACTTCTTATCAACTTTGTTTACACAATTAGCAAAGAGAATGGGCATTACCAAATTTAGAACCACCGCATACCACCCAAGGTCAAATGGAAAGGTGGCACCGTTCACTCAAGACCGCTCTTATGTGCCGAGGAAACACAGAGCATTGGGTATCGGAATTACCTTCTGTTTTGTTTGGATTACGAGCCAGTATGAGAGACGATACGCAGATAAGTGCAGCAGAAATGGTATTTGGTGAACCAATACGATTACCGGGAGATTTCTTTGAGCCTATACAGCGAGAAACTTCTGATAACAGTACATTTTTACAAGAGTTACGAAAAAAGATAGCGTATTTAGCTGCAGTACCTAAGAAGGAGACACATCAAGGGAAGATATTTGTTCACCCGGATCTTAAAGACTGCACCCATGTATTTGTACGCGTTGACAAGGTAAAAAAAACCCTTAACGCAACCTTACATGGGCCCTTTTAAAGTTATCAGCAAGACGGATAAATATTATAAAATAATACAGCAGGATACGGAGAAAATTATTAATATAGATCGGTTGAAGCCAGCGTTTGCACTTAACAACAGTGTGGAATTCGCGACGACACCAAATATGGCAAGTGCAAGTGTAAACAATGCATCAAGAGTGTCGAGATTCGGACGCACTATCAAACCTGTCGTTCGGTTCGTATTATAAACATCTATTAATTATTGCACTAATAAAAAGAACAAAAAAATGGGTAAGCAGCAAAGTAGGCCCCAGGAGGAACACATTGTGATTGCCCAGAATGGTGCTGGTAATAGCGCCGCTGCGTCTGAAGTTGAACAGCAAATGACATACAGTAGATACGAGTTCTATCTATTGTTCATCATCACCTGCATCTTGGCCGCGATGCTGTACTTGCTGTGGAAGCGTTGTAAGGTCATGTTAGACAAGTTCGTGATCGGATTAGAAATTTAAAGCCAATGGCGGACAATCACCCCAGTTCTAAAATCCTGTTTGTACACCCAGACCTTAAATCTTGTAGTCACGTTTTCTTAAGAAACGGCTTTGTGCGAAAACCTTTGCAACCACCGTACGACGGCCCATATCGTGTCCTCGAAAGGAACTCCAAGGTTTACACCATTCAGAAAAACGAGAAAACAGTCCGTGTGTCGATTGATAGGCTCAAACCAGCTTATTTAATAAATAATAATATACCGGATGCATCAATGACTCATACGTACAATGATATACCTATATATAATAAGCATGTTAAAAATACGCACCTATGTAAAAGTGCTGGCAATGTAATTGACGCAAGTAAGGATGTACCATTACAGTTTTCGAGAAGTGGGCGTTCCATAAAACGGCCCGCACGTTTTTGTTTATAGATTAAGAAAATAATTAGTATTAATGATAACAATATACAATGTGGGGAGGACAATATGATCATAAATGAAACTTCGTATAAGTCATGATATTCCCAACCGTCACACAAAAAATCAAATGAATATATCCAGTAGTTTAGCCACAAGACATTATTTTTCATTTTAAGTATTTTCTACATGCTGTATTGTAAACAGGAGAGCACGCGACAGGTTAACGACACACGTTGCCAGCTCGCTACTTTAAAAACCTACGCCTTTTCTTTCAAATTTATTTTCTCAATGCAAATTATACTTTATGCCCGAGCCATAAGAGCCATAAAGCGTGTCATCACAGCTAGATAAGAAAAAATGCATGCGAAAGTTATTACTTTCCTGTTACGCACTCAAGTCAATCGCAAAATATGTATGTGCGAAAGAGATAGGTAAGTTTGCTTGTTTCTACTTTGCTTACTTGTCGACGTGTCTAGGTTACGCGGTCAGTGTGTCACCGGACCTCCTTCCTGCCAGTGACGCGTTTTGTTTTTCTCTGGAATTTCGGATGCGCCCGCGCCCGTTTGAAGTCGCCGCGCGAGTGTTATCGTATCTTTGTTGTTGTGTTGTGTTGTGCGAAATTTGACGCTTTGTTTTAATAGTGACAGGACACATAAACGTATTATAGGTACTTAGTTAAATAGCTAAGTAAGCTTTGCGAAATTAGACGCTTAATACTTGGTGTTTCAAGGTTTTATTATTAAATAATCATGCCTCGTTACAAGTATACCGCTTCGGAGTACACCGATATGATTTTAATTTATGGGGAGTGTCACGGTAATGCCGCTTTAGCTGTAAGGACATACCGTGAGAGGTATGGGAACACGCGTATGTGTCCGACCCACGGGCGCACTATTGTACAAGCTGTCCAGAGGATACGGGAAAATCAATCCTTGATCCCGCACGTAGATGGTGCTCCTCCACGTGCAAATGAGATTTCAGACGAAAGAGTTATTAATTATTATGATCGCAATCCGACGTCTAGTCTGCGTAATGCAGGTCGACGTTTTCGTGTAAATCACAAAACTATTCAAAAAGTTTTGAAACGTGACAAACGCAGACCTTATAAGTACAAGAAAGTACAAGCATTGTTACCGAGAGATAAGCCAATAAGAGAAACTTTCTGTCGCTGGTTGGAAACCAAACATCTCGAGAGTCCTGACTTCCTGTACAATGTGCTGTGGACTGACGAGAGTACATTCACAAGGAATGGTTTATGGAACCGACAGAACCTTCGGTACTGGAGCCGCGTGAATCCGCATCTAGTACGGGAGTCTTCGCACCAGTACAGATTTGCGGTCAATGTGTGGGCTGGCATACACAGAAATACCATTATTGGTCCGGTATTTATTGATGGCAATTTAAATGCTGTAAAGTTCATTGAACTCCTCGCCGGATCCGTTTCCGAGTACACGGACGAACTTTCGCTGGACGTGTACAGGCAGATGTGGTACCAGTTAGATGGAGCACCAGCTCATTCAGTGGTGTCTGCAAGAGAGCGTTTGACTCAAATGTTCGGACAGCAGTGGATTGGCCGTTTTGGACCAGTGCGGTGGCCAGCGAGGTCACCAGATCTCACGCCCCTGGATTTCTTTCTGTGGGGTCACATAAAGAATGAGGTATACTCAACAGAAGTTACTACCGTTGAGGACTTAAAAAATAGAAAAATAATATCTTTTAATAAATTGAAAGAAATGGCTGCTAATGGTGACCTATTATCAAGAGTGAGAAATAACATTATACGTCGGTGTAGTTTGTGTATTCAAGAACACGGCGGACATATTGAAAATAAAAAAATTTAATGACTGGCGACATAATTATGTGATCGAAAAGTGATTGTGAATAGTAAATTGATTAGTGAATAATTCGCGGGTGAATGATGCCCGACTATTTGGTTAATATTCTGTGATTTGATTTGTGTAATTGAGCATTAATAATAATAAGAATAATGGCGCCAAACATTACGTCGCTGCGTCGCGCGTCGGCCACAGCTTTATTATGAATGAAACCAAGCTGCGTTGCCATTCTTATCGCAGGTCAGTGTACCAATTTTATAAATGGTGTTTTATTTTGTTTGCAGTTTTAAGCTATTTAGTTTGTTAGAAAAAATAGTTTTTTTAATTTCGATGTTCGGATTTATTTGATAGTTTACAAATGTTTCTATAAACCAGTATTGCCAGTGTTTTCATTTAAAGTCATATTGTCATCTCCACATTGTATATTATTCTACCAGTCGTTTATTTTGTTCTGTCGTGTAGTGTAAACTGATCTCAAGATTCAGGTCGTAGGGCTCGACAGAACCAAGTAAAAATAACGAAAGCCGTTCTTTATTAATTAGAACATACTTGAATGTAATTATATATTAGTTTTTTGTGATTTTCAAGAATACAAGTCAATAATGTTACAAAAACAATTAAACAAGATCAACGACCAGCCAATAGTGGTTATTATTATTATTATGTACAACCCTAGTGCTATGACATAAAGTGTCTACGTTAGTTTAAGCATAAAATGCAAAATGTACAAAATACTGTACTTTGCTCAGGAAATGTTTGCGAGAAACGAAAATGTACTTATTGTCACAAATTGTTCATTACTCAAATTTGAATCGTTGCCCAGACTATACAATGGGTAAGGCAGTAAGCAAGGAAGAAGTTGTCATAGTCAACCAAAACGGACAACAAGAGATAATACATACCAAAATGAACCAGTTCAGTGTAATGTTGTTGGTGATTATTAGCATACTAGTCTGTGGAACCGCTTGCGTGGTGGTTCAACGCTGTAACCGCAGGCTAAAGGACTGGCTGAGGAAGCAGGTGACGGTCAACGCGACGCCAGCACCCGCACCGATGACGCTGCAACATGTCATGCCCAGTGTGGTGCTCACACAACCACAACCAGCTACTACTACAGGAAGTTACGCGTGATTACAAAGTGCATTGTAGTATTCGTTACAAGTGGTGTTTGACGCTTCTCGCAAATGTTTCATAAGTTACTAGTTATACCAATTGTAATTACGATTAAAAAAATATTTTTTGAAGGAAGGGGGATGGTTGTAAGGGCACGCTATTTGCATACGATGCATGTTGCATTCGTAGCTGAGCCAGTAGGCTCTGTGCCGCGGTTCTGAACCGTACTGTATCCATTCTGTTGTGACAGTGTTATAATATACAATATTACAGTGAGCCTTCGTTTCATTTATCTCACACAGCAGAGCCTACTCCACATAATTCTAGCCTTGTGGTCGTTTTGGCTAATTAATTATACATATATTTAAAAAAATATAATTCGACTAAACGTAATTTCTCTATTATGGCCTGATTCCACCAACGTAAAAATGCGTTTTGAATCAGAAAACTTAGATGTGTCATATAAACTGAAATTTAACTAAAAGTGTAGTAATTTATTTTAAAGTGAAATAGGATATTACAGTAAACAAAAAAAAATACAAGTTTTGTTGTTTTGAAATGAATTTACTTTATAGCGGTTCGTTTGTGTTTACATAAAAGCTGTTAAATATATATTTTATATATTATGTTTTTTGTTTGTTTTTAGATAAAATTGTAACGCCTCTTCAAGAAGCGAAGAAACAGCTTTCGTTAGAAGAAGTAATACAAAAAGATAAGAAATGGGATGTCAACAATTTAAACTTGAAAAAAATTGATAAGCTAATCGGAGAAATGATTGCGCTTCAAAATTTACCTTTTAATTTTGTGGAAGGACTTGGTTTTCGCAGACTGATACAAGAAATAGCACCGAGATACAATTTTAGAGGGCGCAACTGTTTTACTGAATTTGTGTGCAAGGAGCTGTATGGCGGGCACGCCACAATTGCGGCGATAAGTCCCCTCTTTGAGGAGTGGCTAGAGAGGCGCCACGGCGTCCTCACCTTCCGCCTGACGCAGGTCCTCACCGGACACGGTTGTTTCGGGAGGTTCCTGTTCCGGATAAGGCGGGAGGAAACGCCCGGGTGTCACCATTGTGTGGATCGCCCGGAGGACACGGTGGAGCATACGGTGGAGGTCTGCCCGGCTTGGGCGGAGCAACGCCGTGTCCTCGTGGAGGCGATTGGCGGTGGCGATCTCTCGCGTCCGGCCTTGGTCCAGGCCATGGTACGGAGCGAGAGGGCTTGGGAAGCCGTCACCTCCTTCTGCGAAGCAGTAATGTTCGCGAAGGAGGAGGCGGAACGCGTGAGGGAGAGGCAAAGTTTGCGCCCTCACGCCCCTAGCCGCCGCAGGAGACGCCCTGGGCGTCGGGAATCGCAGGCCGATTCCCGGCCACCGTAGGCGCGGGCCTGCGAGCGGCGAGCAATGGGCAGCTCGCCGTTCGATAAGGACCAGGCCCGGGTCGACGGCGCGTTGTGTTCCACGCGCGCCTCAAAGAGATGTCAGCACCAATGACGGGGTTTGCTAGGACCGATGCCTGCTAGGGTTGCGGAAAAGTCCAAGAGGGTTACCGTGGCCCCTGGCACAGGCAACTGAAGGAACACGGGTGGGTTTTAGTCAGTAAGAGTCTGACACGCCCTCCTGCTCTGCCCAGAGCGGGAGAAGTTATTTGATGATTTCCCACCCACAAAAAAAAAAAAAAAAAAAGGAGCTGTATGGCAAAATTGCTATCAAAGTTAACGAATTGATTAAAAATTTTGATCACATGTCATTTACTTCTGACATTTGGTCAGATCCAAGCTCTAATGCCTCTTTGCTTAGTCTGATTTGTCATGGAATAGCTAGAGATTTTGATCGGTCATCAATTGTTTTGAAATGTGAGACTTGACGACCGCCACACAGGTGACATAATAGCTGAAAAATTTTACACGATGCTTACGGAATGGAATATCTTGCATGATCCGAGACGAAGGCTCTAATATGAAAGCGATGCGATTGGCAAAATTCCAAGATTTGGATTGTGCAGTTCATAAGTTGCAACTTGCTATTCGAAGTTGTTTAAACTCACAAGAAAATATGAAGGGCATCAAACAAAAATGTAAAAAAATATCGACGCATTTTAACCATTCTACTACGAGTATAACCCAAAAACAGCTGCAAAATATCCAGGACAGGCTACCGAAAGAGCGAAGAGAATGAGAATGACAGGTTCCATAGAAACAGATACGAAACGACCAGGGACCTCAGGTACGGGACGTCAGTCCTGTTTAAAAAATGATCTTGCCATGATGCTCGATTCAACAAGTGAAGATGAGAGTCAAGAAACACCAGAAATTGTCAGCCCTGACGCAATTCTCAAGAAGGAGTTAGTTAATTTCCGCAATAAGAAGCGATGAGTGTCCTCATAAATGGTGGAGTGTTAATCATAGCGATTTCAAACTGTTATCTAAAATAGCACGCAAATTCTTATCAGCTCCACCAGCCAGTGTTCCAAGTGAACAGTTATTTAGTAGCGCAGGATTAATATACGAACCCTTGCGAAATAGACTGGAGTCCGAAAAGGCGGCCATTCTCCTTTTCATACATATAATGCTCTAATTTTCAAATTTAATTACTAAAATAATTAGTAATAGTAATTCACTTACTACTTTATTAATAAATAAAGAAAAGATAAATATTACTCTTTTTTACCCAACCCGCACTTAATTTTTTTTACAGATCCGCATCCGCATCCGCGGATGTGAGCCTCTTAAAATCCGCATCCGCGGATGTGAAAAAATCTGCATCCGCAACATCCCTGAGCTGAAGTTTCACAGACGATTGATGTTGCTTTACCATCTGTCATGGTGAGCAATAATGAATGTGAGACTTTTATTTCTCCAATTTCTGTTTCCTTCAATTCATTTATCTTCGTTTGAATTTCGGTTTTCTCTCTTAAAATCGTTGATTTATTCTCTTTTTCAAACTTGAAAAATATTGGACGACACCAATATTCTGAATTTGGTGAGTCGTTTTCCCAGATAATTTGTTCCTCGGAAATAATTTTTATCGGTACTAAACTACCCAAAAAAATACTTGAATCATCTGTGGAAGCACTGTCCTCTTTGTCATCCGTTGTCATTTTTTGCTTGATTCGAGGCACCATCCATTCCCCATTTGCTTATCATTGTCAACTCCTTACAGTCTGTGATATCAATATTGATTGCTTTGAATATCCCTTTGGCGGTTATATCTAATAGAGGCTGCAATTTTATTCTAGCCGTTGTATCTGTTAAGGTGATATCATCCTTTGGCGGGTAGCATTCTTGTTTTACATTTTGCACCTTGTAGTAGGAAGGGAACATGTCGACATTTTTCTCTTTGATACTTTTTCATAAAGTATTGTACTGCCACTTTGTTAATTTAAGGGACAAAACAAGTACGGGGATACCGTACGGTCTCCGGTGAGGCTGCGAGCCTCCTTGCCGGATTACCGCCATGGGATCTGGAGGCAAAAGTCCTCGCGCACATTTGGGAGTGGCGCGAGGAGGCGAAACGCCGGGGCGTAGCTCCGCTGCCGCGAGAAATCACGGTACAGCGGACAGAGCTCCGGCGGGATCTCAGGGCGGCATGGAGAGTGCGATTGTCGCAACCCAGCGCTGGGCACGCCACAATTGCGGCGATAAGTCCCCTCTTTGAGGAGTGGCTAGAGAGGTGCCACGGCGTCCTCACCTTCCGCCTGACGCAGGTCATCACCGGACACGGTTGTTTCGGGAGGTTCCTGTTCCGGATAAGGCGGGAGGAAACGCCCGGGTGTCACCATTGTGTGTATCGCCCGGAGGACACGGTGGAGCATACGGTGGAGGTCTGCCCGGCTTGGGCGGAGCACCGCCGTGTCCTCGTGGAGGCGATTGGCGGTGGCGATCTCTCGCGTCCGGCCTTGGTCCAGGTCATGGTACAGAGCGAGAGGGCTTGGGAAGCCGTCACCTCCTTCTGCGAAGCAGTAATGTTCGCGAAGGAGGAGGCGGAACGCGTGCGGGAGAGGCAAAATTTGCGCCCTCACGCCCCTAGCCGCCGCAGGAGACGCCCTGGGCGTCGGGAATCGCAGGCCGATTCCCGGCCACCGAAGGCGCGGGCTTGCGAACGGCGAGCAATGGGCAGCTCGCCGTTCGATAAGGACCAGGCCCGGGTCGACGGCGCGTTGTGTTCCACGCGCGCCTCAAAGAGATGTCAGCACCAATGACGGGGTTCGCTAGGTCCGATGCCTGCTAGGGTTGCGGAAAAGTCCAAGAGGATTACCGTGGCCCCTGGCACAGGCAACTGAAGGAACACGGGTGGGTTTTAGTCAGTAAGAGTCTGACACGCCCTCCTGCTCTGCCCAGAGCGGGAGAAGTTATTTGATGATTTCCCACCCACAAAAAAAAAAGGGACAAAACAAGTCCCAAAGCTTCATCTGGAGTAAATTTAGGTTTTTAATTTTTACCTAAAAGACTATCTTTGGCTTTTTGCACATTCTGTGGATTATAAAGTAGGTGTTCGAGGATTTCAGCTATTTCTTGATTACCATCCTCTCGTAATTTCATAATATATGCATGAGATATTTCCTCTGTAGTCATAGTTGTATGAATATGTTCTGTACGTCTCTTTTTTTGCGAAGGTCCTAATTCACGAAATGGTTTTCTTGGACTTAAATTCGTTGACGTGGCAGTAGACACTTTTGCTGGAGATTCATTTTCACTTGATGTACTAGGAACAGAGTCTTGGTTTCTTTCAAATGCACTTACAATGAAATCAGGCCAGTTTATTTCCGATGATAACCATTCGCTATTATTGTTGCTAAACAATTCCTCTTTGCTATGAGCATTTTGCCATCTCCTTTGCAGATTATAGCAATATTTTGCACAAAACGCTTTTAGCGCTTTATCGTTTTCATCACTTAACACAGTGGGGACTAATCTAGATTTAATAGCACTATACACGGTGACATTTGAATCAGAGTTTTGCTAGAACAAACGTTGTTTAGACCATGGTATACAACCATTCTATAGCATCCAATAGAAAAAAAAGTCATTGGTTTTCGAAAAAAACACAAAAAAGGCAATGTTAAAATGTCGGGATTATCGTTACGCCCTACAACACAGACACTGCGGTCGCGACGCGCGGCACTCGCGTCTCATTAAGTAGTTGACATGCCATATCGCTACCGCGATGAGTACTTTGATGTTACTGTTGATGTTTCAAACATTTGAGCAACATAAGACTAATTTGAGATCGTATAGATTAGTTTGTTTTAATAACATATATGATGCTGTAGAATGGTAGTAGACCATGGTCTAAACAACGTTTGTTAGTAGAGTAAAATTGGGGCTTCTGCATCACTTGTTCTCGCGCGGGCGCGCTCGAACTGCGTGATACAGAAGCCCCAATTTTCCTATCGGGAGCAATTAATACAATTGCGGTAACTCAGTAATCTGTACCATATTCATACTGGGCTTTAAGAAAATCTTTATTTACTTTAGTTAATTTTATAACTTTTTCAAAGTGTTCAAATAAAAACATCATAACATTGAAGAAATTACAATCATGCAATCCAATCCAATGAATATAATTCGCCAACATTCATATAAACTTAGACGTGTCAAATTAGATAAGCGGTCAGTGGATAACGTGTAATGACATCATCTGCTTGTCGTATCGTTCGACATGTGGAGCGCACTACAACGTTCAATACATATTAACAGCCGCGTAAGTTTATGTCATCGGTGCTTAGATACTGGTACGCTTTATTTAGAAATTTATTTAAATCGATGACAATTCCCCTCAATATTTTTTTTTACCATCATCGTTTGAGAGCAACGGGATTAGTTCAACAATTTACATGCATAATTATGTATTTTATTGTTTGGTCTAGCGATTTTCAATTTTGCAATTGACAGCATGAGGAACCCTATCTAATTCTTTCGGAGCACATATTTAGAAAAAAAATGAGAAAAGAGTATTAAAATCCAGACCGGAACAAATACTTATTTAGTTCCGTGCGGGAATCGAACCCGCGACACTCGGCGCATAAATTTAGTACTTATGAACTCTCGACCTCAGAAGCATCATGTCGGATTTGCAGATACAACCAAAATTACTTTTTAGTATAAGTAACGATATTATGATTTTGTTGCTCTTTCTAACGATCCGACCCTGGTATTTCTATCTCTTATCATTATAAAGATACGCTAATGCATAATGTCGAACTTAAAGACTTTTTCAAATACCTTAGAGCCATAACCTTTTTTATTTACTTGCATCTTTATGCATCAAATTATTAATAGTTTTTTGAGCTGTATCTCAACTTAAGCTATTATGAATTAAAAGTGTTTTGTCTAACATGCTGGTAGCAACAGCAGATACGCATTTATGCCTCTAAAGTTTACAATAAATCATAGTGCGTATCTTCAAATATAGCATTATGCTTAAAAAAATGTTTGTAAACGCTACAAAGGCATAAAGTATTTTCTTCATAAAGGACTTTATTGTTATAATAATAACGTTTTGTGTGTAATATTGTGTACGTTCAAGGAGTTGCAGTCTTATGGCTCCAAAAATTAATACAAAAATGTAATTAATATACTTGGTCGGTACTCAAGATAGTTCGGATAAAGTCGTATTACATCGAGTGGTACGGACCTCACGTGGCTTTTTTTCGAATGGCGTGCGACAGCACTATAGCTTATTATAGTAAGAGTGAGCGAGAGAAACGCGTCGCACGTTCGGCGCCTGTTGTAAACATTATTATTCATTCGGCACGCAGCGCACGGTCGCATGCGTCAGTTAATTACCTGTGTTTTTAGTTAATCCGATTGATTTTATGAAAAACAGTGGTAAATGGATAGTGGGATATTATTATACTGTGTTTGTGTTTGATAAAATATAGCAGTAATGGAGGACAACACCAATAAAGTAAGTATTAGCCTACAATAAATTTTACTATTGCGTCTGTTGGCACTTGCCGTTTAATTTTTGATATGCAATGCAGTGCAACAGAGACACCTAAAATGTGATATTAAACTCTAAACGGGCTAGTTATTAATAAATATTTTGGGACAGAACCTACAGGGTGTAATTGATACCTAATAATTCCAATCTATTTTAACTCCCGACGGAAAGAACCTTGGTTACCCGATTAAAGTTTGAAACCTCTGCTTGTCTGTATAGCTAGGTATGGTCTGTACGTATGGACGTACTTGTCATAGCTTCGAAATGGTTGGAGCGATTTAACACGTGTTTTCCTCTTAATGTGAACGTAAATTTCTTCATAAACGAATGAATTAGTACGCATTACTAACACATCTAGTTTTGAAAGCGCCTTTATGCAGCGGTAACCGCTTACCATCAGATGAGAGCCAGTAGTCTGTTATAAAAAAATACTTTGTCACTTACTCGTATTATTCTTACAGAACATTTTGTCGCTGTACGAAGAATTATTTGAAAGACGACGAAGGCTTGCTAATCTACGCGAAAAAGTTATTCAGCATCGTGAGAAAAAAGGTTTGATGTAAAAAATAATGAACTACCTTATGCAATAGTACCTAGAAACACTGAGAGTTTTTCAAAAGAAGAAAACAGTATTGTCCACGGCTGTAATTTAGATGATGGCGAAGAATTAAATTTTGATTACGGCAGTGATGACAGCGTCAAAGACAAAAATTATGAACCGCATGAAGACTATGACTCCAGCTGTAGTGACATAAGTAATTCTCCTAATTTGAGGGTCATAAAAATTTCCCAAGTGCACGTAAAAAGACGACTATTCTCACCAGAAAAGTGCACTAATGATACTATCAAACAAAAATGCAATATTCCTATGAAAAGACTTAACACATCACCACTGAATAAGAAAACAACTGAAGGTCAAATACTTGCAAAAAACACTCAGACTTCTACCTTAATAACAGTAGAAGATCTTTTGGGACCGCAAAAGTTATATGATTGAAACCATGACATTCAGACAAATTTAGCAGATTTAGACAAGTGCTTTTATTCACCTCTCAAGAAAAAATCGCGTTTAGATGGACCAGTAGTTTATGTTGATGAAATAGGTGAATTAAGTGATGACTCCGATACACAATGCATAGAAGAAACTTTATGTTTGCCTACGAAACCAGACATTTCAAAAGCTGTGGTTTACAATAAAAAAGTAATATCCGATTTGATCAATACGCCAATTTCCTACCCCACGATGCTTGTTGACGTTAATGGAGTTGTGTACTTAAATCATGAACAAGTACCATCAACACAAAAAGTAAAGAAATTAATAAGAAATCCAGCAAAATGGAAACGCAATGTTTCCAAAGCTGCGAGATTGAGCCATATGACTCAACAGTGGCTAGGAAGACCCCTGACGTAGAGAGTCGCATGTTAAAACCTCCATGTTCTTACAAATTCAAATGTTACACGAAGATATCACCTGAAAAAAGACTGCTGATCTTTAACCAGTTTTGGAAAACATGTCTTAGTTGGGATCAGCGTCGACAATTTATTGTTAACAATGTGACAAAAGAAATTAAGCGTGTTATGAGGACAGGTAGGGACATAGAGGTTGATAGGAGAAAGTTCTCTTACACCTATACTCTAACTATAGACTGTTGCAGAGTAAGGGTATGCAAGGTTATGTTCTTGAATACTCTCTCGATCGGAGAAAGATTTGTAAAACTAAGCGTGGAAAAAAACTGGAGGGTGGGCTAACAATTGGAGACCAGAGGGGAAAACATGTCCCAGGAAACAAGTCTCCTGAACCAATGATAAAAAGAATAATGGATCATATCAACTCCTATCCCTGCTATGAGAGCCACTATTCACGCCAAAAAAGTGGGAAAAAATATTTAGGATCGGACTTAAACATTGCTACCATGTACCAACATTACAAAGAACTTATGATACAAGAAGAAACACCTGAAAACCTCATCGCAAAAGAATGGATGTACCGCAATGTTTTTAATACAAAATTTAACCTTAGTTTTAAACTACCATCAGTTGACACATGTGACGATTGTGATGCTTTTGAAAGAAAATTAAAAGACGCTATAGATGAAACAGAAAAAATAGAAATTGAAAAAGAACGAGAAGTTCACCAGACAGCATCTAACGAAAGGTATAATTTAAAAAAAGCTGATAAAGAAGAGGCACAAAATAGTTCTGGAAAGAAAAAAGTTTTAATGTTTGATTTACAGAAATGTTTGGCTACACCAAATTTAACCAATACCAAATCGTTCTATTTACGTAAGCTAACTTAACTATATATGACGCAATGAGTAACGTTGCTACAAATATAATATGGTCTGAGAACGTAGGAGGGAGAGGAGGCAATGAAATAGCCTCCTGTGTCATTCGTTGGGCAGAGGAAAAAAAACAAAAATTTAAACTGTTGAAGAATTGATTATAAATTTAAATACTAGATATATTAGCAATATTTTGTTACGAATTTCAGGTTTAGCACTATACGTATTTTCTGAACGAAAAATAATAATTAATTATTAAAAACTCACTTGCCCGCGGCTTTTCCCGCGTGGATGTTGGAAATTATCCCACGGGAACGCTACCGGGACAAACGTAAGTAGGGTATAATTGGGGGTTCTGCATCACTTGCTCTCGCGTGCGCTCGAGCTGTGCGATGCAGAAGCCCCAATTATACCTATCGTGATCTGCGATATAGTTCATAATACTTCATTTCATTTCATTTTTTCGTATTGTGTGTTTTATTCACAGATCTGCGATATAGTTCATAATACTTCATTTCATTTCATTTTTTCGTATTGTGTGTTTTATTCACAGTGGAGCGCTTGATACAGGATTTTCAATTATTTTTACCGGTCCGAGTGGGTGTCTGATGTAGGTCATCAAGTACATAATATCATATTTTACATCTTTTTTACATTCAGAAGTAAATTTCACTGAATCTTGCACTGTGGCTAATATTAAGCCTTCAGAAGTATATTTAATTGAATCTTGCATTGTAGCTAATATTTCTGGTTCTGGCACTTATTGATATAATCCCTTCCTTTCACAGCGGTCAAATAAAAACAATGAGGAAAGTTTATAGCATGTTGCATCCAAGGATCGTCGTAAATCTCCCATTCTTCAATAACACCTCCACATGAGAAACATACAGTTCTATCATTAATTCCATTACCGCAATAAAATAATCCCGCGTCAGCCATTTCCATCACTAACCTTTTCTGAGAGTCAGTTGTTGCCCAATAATAATTAAATGAATGTAAACGCATTTTTTGCGTATGATACATGTCATAACGAGGATTGTAGTTTTCTTTTAACATTTTCGTCATGCAATAAGTACTTCAAACAAATATTAATAAAAATATAATGAAATCGTATTATGTTGCTAGCATTATATAGACATTCATTAGATGTTCTAGGAGGGGAGGGGGGAGTAAGTATGGTAACTATAGTGACATAATGATTTGAAGCAAAAAAAAAAAAACATTTTATTTAAAACATTTATTCTCATAACACCATTTTTTTAAACACAGAACATTTTTTAAAGCACATACTTTTTCATGATAAATACAATTATACAAATCTTGAGAATATAAATATTGATCATAAAGATTTAACAAACTAGGGCAGCCTTTGTCTTCTAAATTATTTATATTATTATTATTCGAAATATTTTTTAACCACAACACTTTTTCTAAACCTTTGGTGTAAACACTTTTATCTCTTAAAATATCTACAATCAAATTCTGATGATTTGAGTAAGTCACAAATCCTTCACTCCAATATATCTTTCTATTACGCTCAATCCAATTTACTTGCCTCCTTTCTTGTTTTGTCAATTCGTGATATGGAAAAGGTGGTTTAATCAAAAGCACCTGTATTTTATTATCGCACAATATTGCAATTTCTTTCACTATGAATTCATTTGCTTCTGTTTTAAAACCTTGAACATCTACAATGGCATTCATGAAAACCTGCGCACAATGTTACTCAAAGGTTTATATTCCACAAGTCGATCGTTAATAATTAAACAATATCCAGTTGTGTTATCTGGTATTGGTGCTGAACATTCAATCTCCAATCGCACATCTACGGGACCTGTTTTCAAACTATCGTTTTGCCTTGAACAGTCTATGATAAACAGAGGAGCCTTCTCCTTGAAACCGATAAAGTCAAGCAACGGGTCTGCAGGACAGTTGTAATACGACTGACGAAATTTCACATACATTTCATATAATATATTGTATTTGTTCTCGGTAAAATTTAAGCTTAGAGGCTCGTAAGGATAATATTGTGAATTCAAAAACAAAGTTAAGTTAGTAATCGCGCAGTGATCGAACAGAGAACTGTCTTTGATTTTATTATTTTTTCTATTGGTTTGCAAGCAAAAAATGACATAACGAGGTTTCTCTAATTGCGAAGTAGTCTTAACAGACCAACAATGTTTTGTAGTTTTAGGAAGCAAAGGATACTCGTATAAATCCCAATTTCTAAAGGCTATCTGAATAGATTTGTCTCTTTCTAAATGTTTAAGAAGTATCAGTCGTTCGCGATCTGATACTTTTATATGCGGCACCCGCCATTGCACTTTTTGTATATCTATTTGAAAATGTGCAACATCGTCAGTTACTATAAGACTGTTTAAGTTGGAGTTACTTCTATTCAGAATAAGTTCATGTTTACAATTTATCACAATTTTATTGTAATCCTCTGCAAATCCTAAAATCTTATTAAGAGGTACAATAGCACTAAAATTACCATCGCTTTTAAATCCATCTATGTTCCAACCCCACAAGGCAGCAACTTTATTTTCTCCTTCATTCAGTGAAACGTATGACTTTATTGTCGATGTTATTCCAGAATTTTTAATGCGATCTATTTCTATACCATTTATTTCGTATCTGATATCTTGAAACAAAAACATAACAGGGTTGTTACTGAACGTAATAGTTTTCTTAATAGGATTACCATCTTTACCCAAGAACTTAGCTTGTCCTTCGACGTAAATTGAGCTGGCTGACGGTAACACATATATGTCTTGCTGGTGTATGGGAATTCTGATTTCATCGTTTTCTCTAAAGCTGTTGTTGTAGGGATTGTACGAATGGACTTCATAACTTTCAATCGAAGTATCGAAGTGCGGTAATTCAGTAATCTGTAGTATATTCATACTTTAAAACCTAGGGATTTAAGAAAATCTTTATTTGCTTTTGTTAACTTTATAACTTTTTTCTTACGTCTTTGCACCTTAGTGGTTGTACAAGAAATAGGGCGCTTTTTGTTAACTACAGGGTTTTTATAATATAATATCATTTTGTTTTTCTTAAATGTAGGCGTAGTTCAATATTTTTATGTTCTTCTCTAAATTTAATACAGAAACCAAATTGATCAACTATCTTAATAGATATTGATGTAATAGTATTTTTGTTCACTGGAAAGTAAATAACGTTTTGCGGTATTTCTATGATTCGGTGACCTGTAGCAGTATTAGATACAAATTCATGAATAATATGAGTTGGTAGCCCGTTAGAATATGAACCGTGTACAAGATCACATTCGATTCTGATCATAGGAAAAATGTCGTTATTAATACGCGCATTTGGTATTGAATTTAATACTGAAAAGTATAACAAACCACACTCATATTGACCAGATAAATCCAAAGGTGGTTGAAAGAACGTATCCAATTCTGATTTATTTCCAGAGATGGTTACCGCTATAGACATGCTTGCAGACTGAATACATTTAGAAGATCCTGTTATTTTATTCCTTGACTACACCAAAAATTATTTAAAAAATGTAAACATAGGTGTCCGCAATTATAAGGGTGGTCGCGTTGTATATTATCATAATTATAGCGTACTTTAGCACCTAAGTATTTTATAAATTCCTTTGGAGGTTTAAGATTTCCATAACTATCAAAATATTCAATATAATCATTATTTTTAGCATAGGCTACCCAATGAGAACCTGGATTTTTTGAACTATCTAAATTAACCACTCCACACTCTTTTTTAAAAGATTGTTTAGGGAGCTCATCTCTCATAAATACACCTCGAAAATAAGGAATATTATTTCCATACTTCAAAATGTCAAAGTTAGTTAAGGCTCGTTTGGGTAGCCGATATCTTAGTTTTTTTTATTTGATACAAAAATTCCAAGCCCATTTTTATGCGGTTTAAGGTGTAATCCTTTTCCAATGCAAAGAGCTTCCATTTTTTCATTGTGTCTCTTCGATTCAGCCAAGAGCTTTTTAGCTAACTTGAATTCATTTATGGTTTTGGCAATACCAGCTGCACCGCCTGCTAACGCTCCCGCCGCTGATAATCCAGCAAAAATAGGAATCAAAGGTAATACCCCACCAGTTTTTGGTATAGGAATAACCCTAGGAAGTTTAATGGATGAATCATCAGCTAATTCTCTAGCTGCGGCCATAGCTAATTCTATTGCCACTTTTTTGCATTTTGGTTTTAATTTTTTCATATGTCTTTTAGTTTTATTAATAACATTTTTAAATTTATTTTTTAACCCTTTTCCCGATGTAACTTTCCGAGAACACTCTTTGTGGTTTTTTTTTAGGCCAGAGCCGGTTTTAATTTTTGTAGACATTGCCTTGCTTACTAAACGTGCCATGATTTTTTCGCATACACTCGCATCCGAAGCAACTGCTCGCTCTTTTGCCCTTTTTAACAAAATTAAGTCAGCTTTGTGACGATCCTTTAAGTTTGATGATTTGTGATAAGCAATATCGTGTTCTTTGCAATATTCGTCTAATTGATTAATGCCTTTATCTCCATGTGTAAGCCTTTTAATTAATTTTGTACCAGGCCCACAATAATTGTATCCTGGTAAATGTAATTCAAATGGTAAATTGTTTATAAGCCAATTGAGAAGACTACTCTCTCCAATACACATCATAAGACTAATGAATCTGAATCGAGCACTATAATAAATACTTACACGCTTCATCATCGACTTTGTTGTTGAGTTATTTGTTATGTTATTTTTATTTAAATTAATATATTCGATTTATCAATCCAACTGTTTTCAGTAGAAGACAAACCTAACCATTTTACTAAAACCCTGTTTCCTTTTCTTCTCAGAACTTTCTCGACTAGATATACATTATGATGTTTTGTCTTTTGAAGCTCTTGCCCATAAAATGCTCCTAAAATAGGTTGACCTCTGATTGTATCTTCAATTAAGTAGGTGATAGGAGTTGTATTTTGTATTTTTCGAATTTTAAATATTTCCGATGACCAGTTGGGGGTATATCCTTTTTCAAATGTTCCTTTGTACTTACTGATACGCACATAATCACCTACTTTAATTTTGCTTCTTGTACTATCATTTTTTACCAACCTTAAGTATCTTTCTAATATTCGTTTTTTTTTAATGTTATCCACGTTAGCGGGGATTTCATCAATTGTCCGATGGTAAGTGTGATTATATTTATAAATAACGTCATTAAGGGTATTAGCTACCCAATTATAGTTGCCTTTTAAACTAAATCCCTTATAAAGTTTAGATTTCAAAGTTCTGATAAATCGTTCAACTATCGAAGCCTTTTTTGTTGAGAAGGTTGAATAGTGGTTAATTTGATAAGATTTCATAAGCTTTTGGAATTTATTATTATAAAATTCTGCTCCATTATCCGTTTGCAGATTTTTAGGAACACGTCCTATAGCTAGGAAAATTTTGAAACAGTTACATACATCATCTTTGGTTTTACTTTTCAGAGGAAAGGCCCAAGCATATTTTGAAAAAGTATCAATAACAGCAAGAATAAATCGGTAATTTTTATTTTCTTTTGAAATTGATTGCATATCAATTAAATCTGCTTGCCACAGGTCGTCTATATCTTTCATAATAACATGTCTTCGTGGAAAGTTTACTCTTGCATTTTTATGAATTTCGTTTACCACGTCGGCTTTGCTCATGTTCAGAATTCAGTACAACTGTCTTGAATTTATGTATAATACTGAATGCAAAGCATATTATTATGACTATTTATTCTTTAATTATCCCAGCTTCTTTCAGTTCTTCAACTATCGATAAAATTTCATTATCATGGTTTGTGTTGCCAGCATCTCTTGAAGCTACTAATAGTTTCAATCTCTCGACTAATTCGTTAGGATCATCCCAATATACCAAGTCGGTGTTGTTTTTGTATTTTTTTAGCGTTGGTAAGTTTCCTCCAAATTTAGCGTGCGCAAGTTTATCATGGTTTGACGATTCGGAAAATAGGGGTTTGATTATTTTACAATATTTTATGCCTTTGTCACCTCTTATTTGACCTTTAGGATTAAAATCTCTTTTATGGGCATTTGTATAATGTAATATATCCTTATAGACAAGTTTATCTTCGCCCGATATTAACTTTAAATCAGGTTTTCTTCGGAGTAAAAGTTCTTTTAGACCAGCCGTTAAATTGTAAGCCTTGTCGCCGATTTTAATTAAAATGGTACTATCGTTATTCACACTATCAATTTTAGAAAAAGATATTGCTGAGTTACCCATTAATAAAGTTTTATTTTCACTTCTAATTCCAAACGGTATACTAATACCATCATAAATACCAAAGATATCATCACCCTCTAATGACATTTCTAAATTATCTATCGATTCCTTTTTAGCATTTTGTTCGACGAATTGTGTAGAATTAGGTTTTGGATCGTAATAGTCATTGATCTTTGAAGATGAGCTAGTATTATTTTCATGGGACTCCATTCCTTCAGAATTATTCAGAGTTGTATTTTCAATGTTATTATATTTTTCTGCATATCTATTAGAATCAACTAAAGTTTTTAGAGGATCTGTGACAGGTTTTAGTATTTTATCAAGTGACAAGTTCATTGAATGCTCCTGATTTTTCATTTGTTTAATTTTATTCTTTATGGAGTCGACAGACTTCACTAATTCCATTTTAATATTTTTTTTCCATCTTACAATAAATAACAACTGTATTCAGGTAAGAAAGGAATAATACTAACAACATTTATGTATGTAATTCATTTATAAGAATGAGCCTTCATTCAAAGTTTAAAAAAATATCAAAATTCTGTCTGTACCTTCCATTGTTTAATGGTGACTCTTTGTTAATAAGTAGAAAATTATAAGGGTTACTCCAAACAGTTTTACAAATGTCTTTAAACTGATTCCACGGTAGATCAGAATTCACATGTTCATCATAGATATGCTTTAAGTTCACATCATCTTGTTTAAATATTATAAGAAAATTTGCATTATCACGTAGCAACTGTTTCGGAATTTTCGAGTAGGTTTGCGATAAGTAAAAGCAGTCAATTTGCTTATGTCTTCCCATAGAGAAGTAATTACGAATGTTTATTTGCTTTTCACACACAACATCATCAAAAATAAAAACTGAATTCGTTAAAGCTTCATATGGAGCTTCATATCTTTGTCGTCATTGAACTCATTGAACTTTATCTGAGGTACTCTTCTTAATACTTCACTTAAAAAACGATATTTTGGTTGGAAAGTAGTTTTCGAGTAAAGATAAAGATTTTTAAATTTAAGCCCATTTTCATGCAGCAGTAAACTGATCATAGCGTTTGTTTTACCACAGTTTGAGGGTCCACATATTATGCAACGAATTGTATTAGGCAATAAAGCGCTGTGTCTGATCTGACAACTAGAGTCATTAAAATTTATATTTTTCACATTCAGGGATATGGGTTGTTTGATCAACTTCATCTTGCCTACTACTTGCAAAAACCACTATCCTTCTATATATATATATATATATATTTAAATATAAGTATAATGCATATATTGGAACGCAAATATAGTTTCTAAACAACCTGTTGAGACAATCAGCACGTCAGAGCAATTAAACAGTTTATATAATTGTTGCAGCTAGCAAAAGCAGTCACTTACTTATTTCAAGTTGTAATAATATTTTTTTTTATAGTGAAGGTAAGTTTTAGTATTCAATTAACCAAATTAAAAATAATTTCGGTAAGTACTTCTGACTTTATATACAATTTTATTTTTTCAGAATTATGTCTCTTTCGCCATGCTATAGCCCCCACATTTTGAGCAATGATAACGTGATTTCTGAAGAACACGAACAATTCCGATTACGTGAGGTATGTAGTATTTAACTATAAGTAATTGTATGTATTTATAGCTGATTTGATTTTTTCTTTTATTTACTATTTATTTATTTTTACAGGGGGACTCTGCAAATCTCAATGATGGCGATCCGGTAATAAGCCCGTATTTTTTTTGTGAGGTATGTATTATTTTTGTGAAATTAAAAAAAAAATGCTTATGGTTAATCCATTAGGTATAGTTAATTTAATGTAATTCTTTATATTTACAGAAAATGAACAATCCTTATCTTGTGGAAGATAATGGTGATATTGTTAAATCATTATATTTTTCACAAGATATGAATAAATCCAATGCGGTTGAAACTGCGCCTCAGAAACGTGAACCGGAAAAAAATAATAAGAAGGAAAAGAAAAATATGAATATTAAAAAAAGGAAAAAATCTCAGCTTTCTTTAAAAAATATGATACCAAAACCATTTGCTACATCCTCTTCATCTTATGTTATCCGGAATGAACCAGGAAAAGCACATCATGTGATAAATATATCTATTAATGATCTAAGTAGCAACAATCTAATCGGAACGAGTGGCAGTGAAAATGATAGTACTTGTGTTCAGTACCTAGTCAGGGACACTTGTGATTATATTATGGATGAAACTGAATATTTGATTAGTAAAATAGTAAAAAAAATAAGTGTAGCTAATCAATTGTGAATCTTATTTCTAAGACAATGTTCAATTTTATATAATTCTGTGTTCTATTACTTAGTTGAATAAAAATATATTATTACATATCATATCTACTTTTATTTACCTTTCAGTTCATAATAAAGTTAGGATAGGGTAATTTATAATTAAAAACAAACAAACAAAAATTTAACATAGGTATTTATTAGTTGTAAAAATAATCTTTTTTTTGTTACATTAACACAATAGAACATAATTATAAAACTTAATTAAAGTATGGTGCTATAGTGCCCCCATGGTACAGTCTCAAAACTATTTTTTATCAGTTGTCTTTTATCATCATCTCTGTTAAGTATCAGCTTATTTAATTTTTGAGTAAAAATCTGATGATTTTTCGATCGTATAACATACATGTCATCTCTTAGGTTTTCTTTATAATTTAAAGCTCTTTTATATTTTTCAATGTCCAGTTTTTTTGTTATTGGCTTTGTAACTCCTTTTGCTTTTTTAATAGTATTTTTCTCAGAATTTATATAATACAACTTAGCACGTAAACCAACAAATTCTGAAATTACTTCTCCTCCCATTTCATCTTTAAAATAACCTGGTATTTGCCCGTTAGCTTTTGGTATACCATACTTATTATTTTCCCCAAAATTGTTTGTATCAAAATACTTAATATTTTTTTTCATATCAGCGTAAAAATCACCAGTTTTTATATGGTAAAGAAGACTATCGGTATCCGTATAACATAATTTTATATTATCTTTATAAATATTTTTCATAACAGAATAATGAAAATTATATAAATGTGTTTTGGAAATCTCAAGAATAGAAAAACCAATGTAAATGGGACGATCTAAAATAACTTTTGTCTTATTTAACTGAATAGCAACTAGATTTTCCGAGAAAATTGCTAAGTCTTTAAAGTTTGGAGCACTTATATATTTTTCTGCCCCACATAATCTGTTAGTTGTATTTAACGCATCTTTCCATAATTGTACAAGTCGAACATCAACTTGTTTACGTTTGTTTTCAATCGTTTTCCCCAAAAATGGAGTTGTTTTGCTTTTTGAAAAAGTCTCTTTCGAAATCTGATTTAGCCTTTTGTCTTAGATAAGTATTTAAAGAAATATATGGCTCTAAAAAGTTATCTTGATGGAATGATAGTATTCTATGTATTTTAAGTAAAATTAAACCATTTTTCAAACATTCTTGTAAATGCACATAATGGATTACAAAGCGATGTTTGTTATACAGATTTGCTATTAATTTTTTACATTGATTTTGTAAAGGGGAAAACTTTTCAGCTGCAAAAGGTAAGTCTGAATGAGCATTATGAATGTTGGTTGGGTAACATAAGTCTACGTCAAGAATGTACCCTTGATCACTCATTTTACATACATTCTTGATATTGAAATCGATTATTTCATTTTCATTCAGAAATTTAAAATTTCGCATAGGCAGTTTTTGCATCATAGCAAATCCATATAAATTAACACAGTCTAGATAAATTAGATAGGTGCTAGGTTTTTCATTGTTGTAAGTTGATAAATATTTATTATTAGCTTTAGCATATCTCATTGAGCATTGAGCGAGGCCTCCACGAATTCCTTCTTCTAACATTTGATACATGTCCACATCCGAAATTAAATCAAGTTCAACTTTAGTGTATAAAAGCATAGCATCCCAACTTAAGGATGGGGATGAAACATAAAAACATGGATCCAAACTATAATAAACTAAACTCATGTCTCGAAATTTTTCAAAAATGTCACATAGTAAAAGAACGTCACATTTCAAATAAAGATCCGTATACTCTCCCAATTTTTTTATTTTAAATGCGTTCCACACTGTTACAGCATGTTGATAATCATCTGTAGAAATATTTTCTCCGGTAAGTTTGTTAAAAAATTTTGATTGCTCAGGTAGTTGAGTTTCATTATATTTTTCCCATGTATCTATATAGTCATAACAGTATACACCTTTTCTACGAACCAATTTAAAAAATTCCTCATTTGGAAAATACAATCGCATGTTATGAAAATCGTTCGAATGTAAAGTGTTAGCCAATTTATCTAAACTAGTACTCAAAAAATTAAATGAATCTATAAATTTTAACTGTGCTGTATTAGTTTTATCAATCGGTATGAACTTTGTAAACGATATATATTTTTCTTTTGATTTTGGAATCAAATTAATTCTACCAAAAATACCAGATAATTCTTTAATAAATAAATGACAATCGTAACCAGATAAATTATGAAAAATTATTGGTATAACCTGACATTTTTTCAAATTTAAATTACAAGTATTATGGGCAGGACCTCTATATTTACCCGTAAAATGGTCATGGTCTTTAACTATTATATCATTCATAACAAACTCAGTTTTACATATATGACAGGTTGTAGCTTCATTATGGACAGTTAACTCCTCGGGGGTAAGTGGTAACATTGGCTTATCATCTAGTAAAATTTTATAAAGCCTTTTTATATCACTTTTTATTGTTTCAACAAATCTTTGCGCACAATTTGGACCTCTATAACTAACAAAATCATTCAGTTCAGGGTTAGATTTGCAGCAAATGTAATAGGCAAACGAGGATGCTTTATGAGCTTGAACATTTTCAGTAAAAAGAGATTTATTTTTGTCTGAGTATACACAAAGTAAACTTTCAAAATCGCCATATATCACAATAGGTATTTTTTGAGTTCTTTGAAAATTCATAAAATGTAATTTGCTATTTTCTTCAGGTAAAACCGTTTGTTTTTTACCGCACCCGTGATTCATCAGTTTATCTATATGGTTGTAATATAAAAAACATTCATCGCATAAAAATACTTTGGACTTGTGTTTAGTTAATTGACGATGCAGAAGGCGGCTAAAGTCTTTTATTAAACAAAAATGCGCTTTTCCGTTTTTATAAATGTATAATAGGTTAGCATGGATAAGCTTTCGTTTACTTGTCACATATAAAGGACCAGTTACTTGATTATTAGCTTCAAGGCCATAAACATTCACGCTAATAAATTGATTATTTATTTCAAATATTTTAATGTCGTTAAAACTCGGAGGAAATGTTAAATTATTTATATTAAAGAGCGTCGTATAGTGCGGATATGATTTTATACGATTAGGATTCTGTGTAGTCGGATACATATGGGCTGCAATACACCACAAAAAACAGTGATTATCATTGTTATGTATGTTTAAACATGACTTTGTATTTCTTATGACTGCAGGTAATTGTAAGTAAGTTCCAGCTCTTAGAGGATTGTACTTATTTATATTTATTTCCAAATGACTTATAAAATTAATCGTCCAACCTGATTCTGAAAGTTCAAACTCTGAACATTTAGATATTAGTTTTTCAGAACATTTTAAGTAAATATCAGCAATGTCAGTGCTCTGCACTAAAATATTAAATTTTGTGTTAAAAGATTTCATAGATATTTCATTATTTTTGGGCAAAATGTATGAAACAAACAATTCAAAATTTACTTTGATTGCTTTATGTTTTTTAATAGCATTTTCTATGATATCATACACAGTTCTCGTAATTTGCCTTAAAAACGTCTCAGGAGTAATAGTGAAAACAATCGAATTTATTTTATAACTTATAATCCTGTTTTTAAATGCAGAAGCAATGACTTGAACATGGTCAAACTCAGAACTCGCCAAGCGATTTGATTTATGAATATTCGTTCTATTATGCGATGCCAACTTTGAAACATAAATATTACAGTCTTTACAAAAAAACATTTCTAAAATATATTCAATTCAATTTTTAAATAAAAATATTATTTAACAAAACTCTAATTTTTCATTAAACAAATTTATTCTGCTTTAATTTCTCATGTGTAATTTTAATCAGTTTATTATATCATTTGTTATTTATTCAGTTTTCATTTCTCTTGTGTAAAATGCCTGTCGGACAAGACACGTTAATAAGATTAAAACAAAATTATTCTGCTTTAATTTCTCATGTGTAATTTTAATCAATTTATTATCTCATTTGTAATTTATTCAGTTTTCATTTCTCTTGTGTAAAATGCCTGTCGGACAAGACACGTTAATAAGATTAAAACAAAATTATTCTGCTTATTTTCTCATGTGTAATTTTAATCAATTTATTAACTCATTTGTAATTTATTCAGTTTTCATTTCTCTTGTGTAAAATGCCTGTCGGACAAGACACGTTAATAAGATTAAAACTAAATTATTCTGCTTTAATTTCTCATGTGTAATTTTAATCAGTTTATTATCTCATTTCTAATTTATTCAGTTTTCATTTCTCTTGTGTAAAATGCCTGTCGGACAAGACACGTTAATAAGATTAAAACAAAATTATTCTGCTTTAATTTCTCATGTGTAATTTTAATCAGTTTATTATCTCATTTGTAATTTATTCAGTTTTCATTTCTCTTGTGTAAAATGGCTGTAGGACAAGACACATTAATAAGATTAGAAGACTTATATTTTTAAATCAAATGATAAAAAATTATATGAGAGCTGTACCTATGACAAATAACGAATATTAAGAGATAACATATTTGCTAGTTATCTTTTGAATTTATAAAACTAAATGATAACCAACTTATGAAAAAACGTGATTAAATTATACCTAATATTAAAATATAAAAAGTTATATAATTCTGTACGAAAAAAGTTGCAGTCAACACACAATTTATTGCGGATTAGTATACAGTACCGGGCGAATTTCCCTCATTTCATCCCGACCAGCATTGACTAGACCAGTTAATGCAGCCCAAACACCTGTGTTCTGGTCAGTAGCAAGCTTCAAAGTTATGAGTGCTTGTTTCCAGCGCTCGTTGTATTGTAGTCGCTCAACTTCACGAGTGTTGTACACTCGCAATTCGAAGTAGTATTGTCCTGTTTTCACCGGGTCAGACTGGTATGAGTATCCCGAAGCTACGCGCTGAGAGAATGCACTTCTCAGAGTCGCAGCTCGAATTGGCTGTTGCGGTAATTCATCCTGGAATATAATTAAATTACAATGTATCATCTAGTGTGTAATAGCGCATGTCGTGTCTAAGTACCACCCAAGTTCAAGGCTGTGTATGTAGGATGTGTATTCACCACTCTTACATATCAAAGTAAAAATAATTTATTATAAACAAAGACTTTCTGACAATTTCTTATTTAATTGTACTTTTATGGGAGAGGCCTATGTCCAGGACTGTGATAAGCTGAGTTAATTGATAGATTTTTGGAAATTGAAGCTAACCAACTTTAAACTAGGAATAGCAAAAACTTACCTCAGAGTCAGGAAGCACAGCAATTTTCTTTCGTTTGACAGCTGGTGCGGTAGTAGACTTCGCGTCGCTGTCGGAATCTGATTGCTCTGCAAATGGATTTTTCACCGGCAGATCTTTTTTCTTCGGAATTTTTTTAGCCCGCTTCGCCGGTACAGCTTTCTTCTTAGAACCACCGCTGTTACCTGCTGTCGAAGGTTGCTCCAAGTCCTCTTCATGCGACCAAAACGGATTGTTAGCCCTGAAAAATAATTATAATAATATCAATATAATGTCACACTTGTAACTAAAGGATAAAGCACACGTGTACTTAACCCTCGTGATTAAATGATTAGGCATGATTCCAAACTAAAGGCTACTAAAAAAATTCTAACTTCATCTATAACACTAGAAATTGACCCCAGAGCCTCTGTTTGGTGGTTGTAACCACTAATTATAACATAGCACACACCCACACACCCACATTTCGCCTATTGCCATAAACCGGATACAATCCAAACTCCAGGCTGCTACTGGAAATTTCCTAACTAAACCCAATAACTATACGATCTGGAGTTCAAAGCCAGAACCTTACTCTCAGCAACCGAGCTTGCGATCGGTAGACCAATGTGTATGAGTGGCGAGCACTAATAATTAAAAATATAATAAACTGATAACAATGTAAGTAAGTCAAATAATAACAATAATATGCTTGGCTTGCATCAATGCTTTTTATAAAATAAAATAACACACTACTTTTTTTTCAGACTACTTAATATGATGATAAGTTAAGTACTAATAATTAGGCGGTGGAGAATGTAGAACTCAGATGTGAAATTGTAACTTTAAAAAAATTATATATATATATATATTAATAGGTACTTACATACTTTGCTACTGCAGGATTCTAGCACAGAATATCACAATGTAGTTTTTGTCACAATAACGACAAAATGCGAAAGCAATTAACTATGTGCCCAAGTGTAACGTTAAAAGTAATAGCACAGTCGTGGGAGACCTACATTTATATACACCTTTAAAGTTAAGCTGTGTTCATTATGCAAATTCGATGTAAGAAGTTACTGTAAAAAATATATATGATAAATATTGCTCATGCAATTTGGTCCCTATGACAAATGCTCTCAAAGCATACTTTTATTTATACTAATTTCTCTTACTAATCTCATGTATGAACACTCCCGGATGATACATATTAGGAATTATGTTTACTCATCATTTTATCCATAATAGCGCTGCAACAAGCAATTCGAGACGAAAATCGTTAAGGCGCAGATATATGATTTTAGGTACTATTTAACTCTGTTATTACACCTTCAAATAATGCAAGTAAGTTATGCAAAAAATATGTGTTTAAAATAAACATAAATTCTATGTATTTGTGTGTTTTTTAGTATTGTAGTAAATACTTTATGAAATAAATTCCGGAAGTAATGTCTGCCCAAAGGATTAAAAGTGATATTACTTTCAAACTAGTTAAGATATATTCATGATATTTTTTGTATGAACAGACTATTTTATTATCCATAATTTTATCTGCGATTTTTTCAAATATTCATATTTTCGTTACGCATTTATATGGCCAAGGTCACCAGCATTTACCAGGCCCTTAATGGAATGAGGGGCCAACTAACTCCGGTTATCAACAATAAACATTTATTAAACCAGTTCAATGAGACCTCACAAATTTATGGACAACGAACCGACAGCAATAGAGGATTATGAATAAAACCAAATTATTTGTAATACAAACAAACAAGGCATTTTATTAAAGCACTATTAAAACAAATATTAATTATTTTTGCAAAGTTCGCATAATATTACCTATGTATATTTTTAACATTTATAAGAATAATTATAAGTCGTTTGAAACCATTACTTTTAGTATTTTATTATTGAATATTTTGGATTTAGTTATATTTTAATGCAAGAACTTATAATATATTATTAAGCTTATAATATTATTACTTATCTATGTGTAGGTACAGTATAATTATACAGATACAATCTTATGCTACAAACCTATAAAATCAGATAATAACATTTAAAAAAATACTTTTCCATACAATTGTAAAAGTTTATGAAATCATACATATTTTTTTATCTATATGTTTTCGTGAATTTTTCCAATTATATTTTCTAAATCTAAGTAAATATCACTACTTGTCATATTGTCTATTACATATTGCACACATTTATTTGCGTTGCACTCGCAAGGTTTATCAGGGTGATTGTCAGCCTCATAAATTTCAATTTTGATCGTCCTTGACCGCGTAGAAAATGTATTTTGAGCCCTGGTTTTGGTATATGAGTATGCTTGGATCCGCTTGCGCTTTTGCGGGGGTGATGAGATTTCCCCTTTTCTTTTTAAATTGAGCTTAGCTGACTCGCTTGCAATTGGCTCTTTTGGGGGAATTGCAATAAAATTAAAAAGATCTTCAGAGTCCTGAAACAAAAAAAAAACATAAGATAATATTTTACGATAACAGAATGATTATAAATATTTAAAAGAAAAATATACTCACCGACATTTTATTTAGATTTATCTTACAGAAATGCTCTCACGAATTGTTTCAAATTAAATGTATTTTTATATTAATTTCACTCTTATATATGAACTAGCAGCATGTCATTAAAGTTCAATTTTATTCCTTATAGAAACAAGAAAAGCTTGCTATCAAATAAATTCTATGTACTCGGTACATAGAGTTCAAATTGATTTATTGCGGCTTACACGTGGAATCAAATTCCTTCCCATCCCAATTTGGTCAATGGCGCCACACCGTCGCGGATACCTGAGATGAAATTCTAAAAAGGAAGTTGTATGTACTTATGCCATCGCTGTTAATGAAATAAGCTAAATAAAATGTATCCGTATCCAAGGTTGGGATGGTAGGCGGGTCCGCTATCAAGGCTCAGATACCGGTTAAATTTTCAAACCGTTATTATATATGTATCGCATGTTTTTTTTTTTCTAGCCGGTATTTGAAAGAGCATTTACAAAAAGGTTTATTTTGATTAAACGGTTTAGAGCAATAAAAACCGGTTAGTACATCTACGTAGCGCGCCGCTATGCGTGGCATCCTTACAAGTAGTCACAAGTTGCAACGCGTTTACCGACATGCCGCTCGTTGAATAAACCGGTTTATTTAGGTTAATCTAAGGTTCTTAAAACGTTCGCGTTCTTAAGAAAAGTTCGGAGGAAACCCGAAATAAACCGGTATCAACCGGTAATTTTTAAACCGGTTCCGAGTCTTGTCCACTTTATGTGATGTAGCAGCTTGTTACTTCTGCGGTAGTGGACTCATGGACTGGCACTATCAGGATGTGTCATGGTCAGAGCATGTTCACAGCTTTTTTTGTGATTGATTATGATATGCACTTGATGACCTGCACTAGTAGGGTATAATTGGGGGGGCTTCTGCATCGCGCAGATCGAGCGCACGCGAGAGCAAGTGATGCAGAACCCCCAATTATACCCTACTAACGTATTCTATGTCCTAATCCAGGTCGTGGTCTACCCCATGTGCCAAATTTCATCCAAATCCATTCAGCCGTTTTAGCGTTAAAGCGTAACAAACAAACCCACTTTCGCATTATAATATAAGTAACCATTTACAATAAGATTAGACATTTAAACAAACTTGTTTTACAGGATTTTTACTTCTATTCCGTAGGACAAGGGATGGCATTAAAGGCAAAGAAGTGATTATAATATCAACTATTTACTGCAGCTGCCTTTTGTTATGCCGCAATAGACTTCAAAATCGGTTGAACGGACTGTAAAAAGGTTTTTTTTAAATGTCTTAACTTATTGTAAATGGATGATAGGAAGTTATAATTTGTTTTTAAATTGCAATATAAGGAAAAATGCAAACTATGAAATAATAAGATTACTATCACTTTATTTATTTCTATATCTCTCCCTCTATCTGAATACAAAAACATAACTTACTTGCATGTTCAACTCCACTGCTATTTGGGATATATTTAACCCTTGTCTATGCAAAACAATAATTTGATTCCTTTCTTCCTGAATCAGGTTTCGGGTCGTCATGGTTGCACCACGTTAGTCACAGCCCACACACAATACACACACAGTCCAGGATACAAGCTAGGGTCAAGAAGAGGCTTTCGATCACAGTCCGGTATACAAGCAGAGGTCACAGTTAGGCAGGTAATCAGTCCGATAGAAATAAACAGGTCGTAAAATGAAATGGCGATAGGAATTTAAGGGAAGCGTCAACAATTAGCGAGAGCAAATTGGCACTGCCGCGTTTTAGCTAATGTTTGTTATTTTATGTTACTCGCTCATTCAGTAGTCAGTTATGAAACGCCGACCTCATCTAGTTTTTAAAATATGATTGACGTGTAAAAGTGTTTGTAACAAACCTACTTACAGAAATAAAATCATTTATCATTTATCATTACTCACACAAATGCATATTGTCTCTAATTGGGGGAAACTAGGAAGGGGTGTGGTTTGTCATTAGCTGCGCTCTCGCAGGAATATTTTCTTAAGTGAGCATGCTTAACTTTTGCCGATAGTACATATTACCTTATCAAAATTTCGTCTCGAATTGCAGCGACAGAGCGTCGTCGGAATAGTATTGCCTCCAAATTTGGCTAGTAAGACTATGTTTACATTGAAGTGTCTAATTTTACCATACGATAATTAAAACTAAGTCATACACTAGATGGCTATAGAGTCTAATTTAAAATAAATAAATTTCATTGTCCTAGCTTGAAAATTAAAATCAATATAAAAGTAATAATCTGATCGCTGCTTTATAATCTATAAATTCTAGTCGTTAGTCGTAGTTTTTAGTCTATAAATATAGGCGCTTGAGGTGTTACATACCATTTGTCATCCATAGATACTGCGCAGTGTCAGATACCATTGTCATCCATAGATACTGCTCAGGCGCTAAGTATGTATGTAAAAACATTGGGTTCACGCAAAATAATATTTCTGTTTAACTTTACTAACAAATATTTTTTTTCGTTGCAGGTCTTCAATCAATCCATTCGAATCCGATGAAGAGGGGCCTTCTACATCCAAAAATAAGAAAGGCAAGCCCCGTACCCTGAAAAAACAGCCTCAACAAGCTGTGAAAGTGAAGCCGAAAAAAAAGGCGACGTTTTTAGAAAGTGACGCGGAATCGGAGACTGATACAGAGCCACCCACCCGGCATTAAGAAAAAGAAATAAAATGTCTTCCCTGATTCTGAGGTGAGTCGAAATTAAATAATATTTAAGCAATGTTAATTACTATGTTTTTATTGTCTTGCTAGTTCAACGGCATAAGTCTATGCTTATGATATCTAAGTAATAGTAAGGGTTCGGTTGCGATACCGAGCAGTGAGTACAGTGTAATCAGAAAATTCTCGCTAATAACTCGAATCTGGAATTGGTGTATACACTCATCAGATATTAGCAGGCTCGTCTCTTATTGCGATTCGCTGGTCTGTCACACCCTGCCAAAGTCTTTGAGAAATAGGTATGATGCTATGTATTTCTGTACTGTGTATGTAGGTATCTAAATTTCACCTTACATCCTTAGTTCCGACTGTGTGTAATGGTTTCTTACGCTCTCTTAAGTGAGAAGAAACGTAAAGAACAACAAAATAATAATAATAAACAATTCGAACTTTTCACTTTCTAAATTTACTTCAATTATTTCTATCATTTACTGTTGTGTAAATTTTATGATAAATTTTAAAGTTACTCCATAAATCATCCTGATTTATGTAAACTACTTGGCTAACGATAAAGTTAATTCATAATGTGGTGCGTCCTAAAACGATTAAAGTAACTTATAATTTATTTTTACTTATTACAGGATGAAGGGGATGCACCCGTTCGAGCTGCAATTAAAAAAAAAAACTATCACGTCGCGTTGCTTCCGGTAATACTTATCAAAGTGTCCTATCAAGCAAGGCGAGTATTACATCGAAGTACGCGTCTCAAGCTGTCGCGAACTAGATGCGATTACAACCAACAGGTGGCAGCATTCCCTTATTAGTTTAAAAACTGCTGTGGATGTTAAAACACCCACATGGAAAGCAGTTACCCAGCTGGTCTCAGCGGTAAAACAAGATTTTAGCAATATTTCCCCGGTTCTGTACACCTCTAAACATTAATCACTTTTTGTTGTTTTTTATATGTACCTAATATGTGACCACTCTTGTTTGTACTCTCTTTCTATTTTGAATAATATTCATGTTATTTTTGTAATGTTAGAGTAAGTTATAATACTTAGGTCTAATTTAATTTAATGCAACGTTTCTTACAGGATCTGTACTTCAATAAATATCAAGCAATAAACCAAAAATATAGAAAAACTAAAAACAAAACTAATAAATAAAGATATAAAGCAAATTATGAAATAAAAGCATAATAAGTAAATAAAAACTAATATTTTTTTTTTTTTTTTTGCTATAAGTACAAAATAAAAATCTATAAAGCAAAACCAAAATGAAATAATAAAAGTATAAAAATCTAATTAAGCACTTTACGCATTAAACCAATAAATAAAAGCATAAATATCTAATCAAAAAGATAATTAAGTAATAAATCTAACTGAAGATCTAATTTAAATTAAATTACATCTACTATAACGCATAACCGAAAAAAAAATAGAAACCAAAAATATAGAAAAACTTAAAACAAAACTAATAAATAAAGATATAAAGCAAATTACGAAATAAAAGCATAATAAGTAAATAAAAAGTAATAAATATATTTGATATAAGTACAAAATAAAAATCTATAAAGCAAAACCAATGTGAAATAATAAAAGTATAAAAATCTAATTAAGCACTTTACGCATTAAATAAAAGCATAAAAATCTAATCAAAAAGTTATTTAAGTAATAAATCTAACTGAAGATCTAATTTAATTTAAATTACATCTACTGCATAACCGAAAAAATATATATTTCATGCTCAGAATACAACATCAATAAAGCAAACCTGTTAAATAAAACCTTATATACCACCACATATACCTATGTAATATATACAATGTATTGTCAGTCCTGTAATGTGCATGTTAAACATTATTCAAGCCACAAAAGGTCCAACATTCATAAGTCTAATAGCTTGTTGCAAACTAAAATTGATAATGTTCGTATAATTGCATGTGCTTTTAAGAATAAAATTGTCAGTTACAAAATAGATCCTCAAAATAAAATAATTTTACCTGAACTTTTTTTTAACGATATTTTAAACACATGTTACTATCTTATTAAACAGAAGTTAAAAGTACATACTTCATTAAAAGTTAATTTTGAATTGTTTGTTTCATATGTTTTACCCAAAAATAATGACATATCGCTAAAATCTTTTAATACTAAATATGAAATAATTTTACAAAATACTGATTTGACATCCATTTGTAATACATTGACCCAAAAACTTATAAACAAATGTTCAGAGTTTGAACTTTGTATCCGGCTCCGGCTAATCCAAATAGAGTAAAATTATATCCTCATTATTCTAAAGTTCTGAAAACAACTAATATGTCATTTCCTCCGAGTTTTGAGGATATAAAATTATTTGAAGATTTGAATCCTAACGTGAGTGTAAATATTTTTTTCTAGATTTACACATTTTTTTTCTAGATCATCTCTTACTTTGGACATAATTGTATTAAAACATTGCGGGGACATCTTATACACGTCGTAAAAACGATCTGGATAGTGTATTAAATTTTCCATTTGAATGAAAAATCTATGCTCCTGTCCTGCTTGCCACACAGGGTGCACCGCATATCTTCTGATCTTTTGTAAGTTCTCCAAATGCAACAGAGCCTGCAGATTCTCTTCATCTGACGAAGAAGACGTCATGTTGTGATAAAATCAAACACAAATGCCCCAAATGCATCCTCGGTGTCCGCCCGCGCCGCGCCTTTCCGACACCGTTAGCGCGCCTGTTCTGCGCTGTACCGGCGGCGCCGCGCCCGCTCCTCGCCCGCGCTTGGCCCTAGCCCGACGCCTCTTGTATTTGTCCCGCGCCGTACTCAGCGAGTCATGAGCCACAGAGTAATTTCCATTATTTTTGTGGCTAAGGTTTGTTTTGAAACAAATGGTTATTTAGTATAGGTATTTAAGAATTCATTGAATTTTATTTTGTTATTAGATGCCACGTCAGACGAAAATTGCACGGAAAATAGGTAACACTCCGCAAGAAAAAATTAAAGAAGGGATATTATTAATAAGGAATGGCGAATCAATAAGGCAAGCTGCAAAAACTACTAATGTTGCATTTGCTACCCTCAAGAGATATTTTAATAAGACTAAGGATTGTGAATCACTGGAAGGTCTACGGTTGGAAGCTAATTATTCCGTAAACAGAATTTTTACACCGGAACAAGAACAAGTACTAAAAGAGTATTTTACTCATTTCTCTCTTTTGTTTTATGGGTTGACCGCCAAAGAAACCCGGCAGGTAGCATTTCAATGTGCTAAAATTAATAACATAAAAATGCCTGCATCATGGAGAGAAAACGGAATTGCTGGAAAGGACTGGTTACTGTCGTTCAGGCATAGGACATGACGTTAGTCTAAAAAAACCAGAACCGTGCAGTCTTGCTAGAGCTACAGCATTGAATAGATACAATGTAGAACATTTTTTCGACAATTTAGAGAGCCTCATAAAAAGTCATCCTACTAGAACTAGAACTAGAATTTTCAATTTGGACGAGACTTCTACCACCACAGTCCAGAAACCCCAAAAGGTAATAGCACCTAAAGGCAGAAAAACTATTGGGAAAGTAACTAGCGGCGAAAGAGGAACATTGGTAACGACGTGCTGTGTAGTGAGTGCTAGTGGATTTTTTTTACCTCCAGTAATGATCTTCCCTAGAAAAAAATTTAAGGAACATATGATAAAAAAACTGGACTTGGACTGGCGACACCAACCGGTTGGATGAATTCAACAATATTTCCAAGTGTCATAAAACATTTTATAAAGCATACGAATTCATCTAAAGACAATCCAGCTATTTTGATCATGGAGAACCATGAATCACATTTGTGTTTAGAAGCTCTAGACTTGGCAAAAAATGCAGGAGTGCACATTTTAACCCTACACCCCCATACTTCGGCTAAGCTACAGCCTCTTAACGTAGGCGTATACGGACCCTTTAAGACTTATTACAACGCCGTCATTGACTCTTGGATGTTGACAAATCCAGGAAAACCAGTAACCATTTATGACTTAGGCGAAATAATAGGAACAGCATTTCAAAAGGCAATGACACCAAGAAATATAATAAACTCTTTTGCTAAGTGTGGAATTTATCCTTTCGATCGTCACATATTCACCGACGAAGATTTTCTGCATAGTTCCGTAACCCATCGTCCTTATCCGGCAAATCGTGATGAGGATACTTGCAGCCCCATCTCTGTGAATTTACTAGACGAATAGATTAGAATCACCATTAGAAACACACTCGTACCAATTTTTTTTTTTTTGAGGGTTGGAAATCATCAAATAACTTCTCCCGCTCTGGGCAGAGCAGGAGGGCGTGTCAGACTCTTACTGACTAAAACCCACCCGTGTTCCTTCAGTTGCCTGTGCCAGGGGCCACGGTATCCCTCTCGGACTTTCCCGCAACCCTAGCAGGCATCGGCCCTAGCGGACCCCGTCATTGGTGCTGACATCTCTTTGAGGCGCGCGTGGAACACAAAGCGCCGTCGACCCGGGCCTGGTCCTTATCGAACGGTGAGCTGCCCATTGCTCGTCGTTCGCAAGCCCACGCCTAGCCTACGGTGGCCGGGAATCGGCCTGCGATTCCCGACGCCCAGGGCGTCTCCTGCGGCGGAACATACTCGTACCTGGTACCCGATCTAAGTGTGACTACTTTGGTTGAGATACCTGGACAAGCCAATTTACGGGCGTCTGATTCCACAATAGAACAAACAAACCAGACAGTTTCTGAAGCATCTACCTGCAACAACAGCCGGTTTCCGCTGAAAATCAGTTTACATCTGAAGATAATCACTTAAATCTAATAATTACCACAGAAAATACGACTACCTCCTGCTCCATGACACCATCTTCTTCCACTCAATTGGTTTAAAAAGTCCCTTTGTATTCAGACACCCGATAAAAGCTGGACCAAGGCAAACAAACAGAAAACGAAGAAAGCCTGGGCGCAGCCTAATTGCCGCCGACACACCTGAAAAACTTTTACTGGAGCAAGAAAAGATGAACAAAAGAAAGAATGATGCATATAAAAGGAACATTTCTCGAACAATATTAGATAGTGATGATGAAAATGAAAATGAAAAAGTCCAACTTTCAGAGTCTGAAGACGATATTGACTGGCCAGACGAGAATCAAGATGAAGAGGAAGACTTTGTTTTAACCGAAGTAGATCTAACGAAACCTTTACCCCATTCACCAAAAGAAGATTCACCTTCTTATATAAAAGTTCAATTGGCAACAAAAAAACAGAGATCTGTGTATATTGTGAAGGTGTTAGAATGGAATCGTGACATGGAATTCTACATATCATTCTTGAGACGAAAACCGACAAGTTTCACATGCCTAACAAGCCCGATCTCTCCCTTGTTAAAGAGGATGATTTATGGCCGAAATTTATATTGAATCCATGATCCAAGATATAAATCGATGGTCGATATATACCAATCTATGGATCGATCTCCAAAACGCGTCCCAATAACGAAAAAAGACGTTCCTGCGGTCGCTCAATCCGCAGATATTTTGAAATCCTTTCCCTCTTCGTCATTCCGTTGTAAGCAAAATGTATAAAAATAGACATGGTTCGTTTTTTTTTGTAATTAATCAAAAAACTAAGGATAAATAGGCTTTACAATTTTGTTTTAAGGACTTTTAATACATATAATAACGAAGACGTAATAATTCTATTAATACGAAAAAGACGTGATAAAATTCAAAACGTGTTGGTTAAAAAGGAATGTCACGAAACGGCTAAAGCTAGGATGCGTTTTATTATCTGTGGCGTGGTATTTTTTGTTGTCAAATAAGCGAAAGCGAAAAGTCGCCGCCGCCAAAGAAACTTGATTTTTTTAAAAGCATTTTTTTTAGTTGATGAAGCGGAGGCACTCCATGATTTCTAAAAAAAATATTATCCATACATTAAAAACAAAGTTCTTCGGTAGGTAGGTAGTACGTACTTACCTAGTTGTTTTTCTAAAGTACTATTTGCAACTTACCTTGATGAAGTTACACGGACGAGAGGCATAATTTCAGTCAACAGTAAATTTGCTGCTAATTTTGACAGCCTAAACCTAAAGGTTAACTCCGCATCACCCAGACTTTGCATGTAGTTCACCCTTTTAATCTCCGCGAAGAAGCGCGTTGACGTCTTATGTCTTCACCGGCGTCACTATCCGTACTATCCCAATCCGATAATTGAGCCAGAACTTCCATATCACTGTCACTATCACTGGAGAATATCGACAGTGCCATTTTTCAAATAAAATCTGTGATGTTAATCTGATATCCTACGAAATTCTATGATTAAGATTTGGATTGTTTACACCGATTAAAACAGACGTCAAATTCAACGGATAGGTTATTGACACACTCAAACTGTCATTTTCGAACAGAGGGCAATCTGTAGTCTATGATCCGTCCTCTCAAAGATCGATTGGTTGAAAATATTGCTATTGCAATCCGTGTTTACCACTATCACATCTCCTCGTAAACGAGAGAAATTAAGATTGGGCCTAAAGCAAAATCTTCAATCTTTGATTAGATTTTCACAGTAGTAAATCATGCTCAAATTGGAAAAAAAAAATATGTCAGGAAATTTCATTATACAAGGTGATTGGAAGATGGGTGCAAAGCTTTAAGGCGAAGATAGTACAGACAGTTTAGAACAATTTAAGCCATGGTTGTCTTAGACGAAGTCTTACCATTTTTTTTAACCTAATTTTTAAGTTTTTTTTCGAAAATTGCCAAAATTTTAACTAAACTGGTTATTTATAGCTAAATTGAATGATAAATGAATTCATTTTTATTTTATTTAATTAAAGTAATGTGTAAGCAATCTAGCAAAACATGTTTTAGGCCTCTGTGTCGTTAGACATTTTTTTACAGGCATTTAAAGTTCATATAAATTTAAAAAAATCATAAATCATTTTTGAAAACCTTATTTAAAAAAAAACGAAGTGTGCTTTTTTATTTCAAATATTTTTGAAAACATGCGTGATAATCGCTCTTTCCTTTAAGATATCATTTACGAGGATATTGTACAAATTATTGAAATTAGGATCTACAAACCAATTTGAGGGAGAAATTTTAAATTTTAGGCGGAGTAATTAAAACAACATTTGAATCTAAATTATTTATTGTTCATGTTCAAAATGTCTGCCATGATTCCTAATACAAGCACGGCTACGTCTTCTCACTTCTGTTGTTGTTATTTTCAACATCATCTCCAGTTTCATCGTTTCAAACGCTGAATTAATTCTCTCCATCAATTCTTCTCTCGTGTTTATTTCAACATTCGTATACACCAGTTCCTTGGTCCGGCCCCACACGAAAAAGTCCAGCGGAGTCAGATCTAGTGAGCGAGCGGGCCAAGGGATGGGTCCATCTCTGCCGATCCAGCTGTCAAGGAAGCAATTATTTAAGTGTTCCCTTCCATTTAACCTCCAATGCGCTGGACAGCCGTCTTGCTGAAAGACGACTGTTCGGTCTCTTTCGAATATCGGGACACCGGTTTCCTCTATCAGAACTGGTAAATCGAATTGTAGAAAGTGCAAATAATTTTCACCATTTAAATTATCCGGTAAGAAGTGGGGCCCAATCAATGTCCTGCCAATTACTCCAGCCCATACTCAACAATCAATCAAGTTTTCATTTCTCTTGTGTAAAATGCCTGTCGGACAAGACACGTTAATAAGATTAAAACTAAATTATTCTGCTTTAATTTCTCATGTGTAATTTTAATCAGTTTATTATCTCATTTCTAATTTATTCAGTTTTCATTTCTCTTGTGTAAAATGCCTGTCGGACAAGACACGTTAATAAGATTAAAACAAAATTATTCTGCTTTAATTTCTCATGTGTAATTTTAATCAGTTTATTATCTCATTTGTAATTTATTCAGTTTTCATTTCTCTTGTGTAAAATGGCTGTAGGACAAGACACATTAATAAGATTAGAAGACTTATATTTTTAAATCAAATGATAAAAAATTATATGAGAGCTGTACCTATGACAAATAACGAATATTAAGAGATAACATATTTGCTAGTTATCTTTTGAATTTATAAAACTAAATGATAACCAACTTATGAAAAAACGTGATTAAATTATACCTAATATTAAAATATAAAAAGTTATATAATTCTGTACGAAAAAAGTTGCAGTCAACACACAATTTATTGCGGATTAGTATACAGTACCGGGCGAATTTCCCTCATTTCATCCCGACCAGCATTGACTAGACCAGTTAATGCAGCCCAAACACCTGTGTTCTGGTCAGTAGCAAGCTTCAAAGTTATGAGTGCTTGTTTCCAGCGCTCGTTGTATTGTAGTCGCTCAACTTCACGAGTGTTGTACACTCGCAATTCGAAGTAGTATTGTCCTGTTTTCACCGGGTCAGACTGGTATGAGTATCCCGAAGCTACGCGCTGAGAGAATGCACTTCTCAGAGTCGCAGCTCGAATTGGCTGTTGCGGTAATTCATCCTGGAATATAATTAAATTACAATGTATCATCTAGTGTGTAATAGCGCATGTCGAGTCTAAGTACCACCCAAGTTCAAGGCTGTGTATGTAGGATGTGTATTCACCACTCTTACATATCAAAGTAAAAATAATTTATTATAAACAAAGACTTTCTGACAATTTCTTATTTAATTGTACTTTTATGGGAGAGGCCTATGTCCAGGACTGTGATAAGCTGAGTTAATTGATAGATTTTTGGAAATTGAAGCTAACCAACTTTAAACTAGGAATAGCAAAAACTTACCTCAGAGTCAGGAAGCACAGCAATTTTCTTTCGTTTGACAGCTGGTGCGGTAGTAGACTTCGCGTCGCTGTCGGAATCTGATTGCTCTGCAAATGGATTTTTCACCGGCAGATCTTTTTTCTTCGGAATTTTTTTAGCCCGCTTCGCCGGTACAGCTTTCTTCTTAGAACCACCGCTGTTACCTGCTGTCGAAGGTTGCTCCAAGTCCTCTTCATGCGACCAAAACGGATTGTTAGCCCTGAAAAATAATTATAATAATATCAATATAATGTCACACTTGTAACTAAAGGATAAAGCACACGTGTACTTAACCCTCGTGATTAAATGATTAGGCATGATTCCAAACTAAAGGCTACTAAAAAAATTCTAACTTCATCTATAACACTAGAAATTGACCCCAGAGCCTCTGTTTGGTGGTTGTAACCACTAATTATAACATAGCACACACCCACACACCCACATTTCGCCTATTGCCATAAACCGGATACAATCCAAACTCCAGGCTGCTACTGGAAATTTCCTAACTAAACCCAATAACTATACGATCTGGAGTTCAAAGCCAGAACCTTACTCTCAGCAACCGAGCTTGCGATCGGTAGACCAATGTGTATGAGTGGCGAGCACTAATAATTAAAAATATAATAAACTGATAACAATGTAAGTAAGTCAAATAATAACAATAATATGCTTGGCTTGCATCAATGCTTTTTATAAAATAAAATAACACACTACTTTTTTTTCAGACTACTTAATATGATGATAAGTTAAGTACTAATAATTAGGCGGTGGAGAATGTAGAACTCAGATGTGAAATTGTAACTTTAAAAAAATTATATATATATATATATATTAATAGGTACTTACATACTTTGCTACTGCAGGATTCTAGCACAGAATATCACAATGTAGTTTTTGTCACAATAACGACAAAATGCGAAAGCAATTAACTATGTGCTCAAGTGTAACGTTAAAAGTAATAGCACAGTCGTGGGAGACCTACATTTATATACACCTTTAAAGTTAAGCTGTGTTCATTATGCAAATTCGATGTAAGAAGTTACTGTAAAAAATATATATGATAAATATTGCTCATGCAATTTGGTCCCTATGACAAATGCTCTCAAAGCATACTTTTATTTATACTAATTTCTCTTACTAATCTCATGTATGAACACTCCCGGATGATACATATTAGGAATTATGTTTACTCATCATTTTATCCATAATAGCGCTGCAACAAGCAATTCGAGACGAAAATCGTTAAGGCGCAGATATATGATTTTAGGTACTATTTAACTCTGTTATTACACCTTCAAATAATGCAAGTAAGTTATGCAAAAAATATGTGTTTAAAATAAACATAAATTCTATGTATTTGTGTGTTTTTTAGTATTGTAGTAAATACTTTATGAAATAAATTCCGGAAGTAATGTCTGCCCAAAGGATTAAAAGTGATATTACTTTCAAACTAGTTAAGATATATTCATGATATTTTTTGTATGAACAGACTATTTTATTATCCATAATTTTATCTGCGATTTTTTCAAATATTCATATTTTCGTTACGCATTTATATGGCCAAGGTCACCAGCATTTACCAGGCCCTTAATGGAATGAGGGGCCAACTAACTCCGGTTATCAACAATAAACATTTATTAAACCAGTTCAATGAGACCTCACAAATTTATGGACAACGAACCGACAGCAATAGAGGATTATGAATAAAACCAAATTATTTGTAATACAAACAAACAAGGCATTTTATTAAAGCACTATTAAAACAAATATTAATTATTTTTGCAAAGTTCGCATAATATTACCTATGTATATTTTTAACATTTATAAGAATAATTATAAGTCGTTTGAAACCATTACTTTTAGTATTTTATTATTGAATATTTTGGATTTAGTTATATTTTAATGCAAGAACTTATAATATATTATTAAGCTTATAATATTATTACTTATCTATGTGTAGGTACAGTATAATTATACAGATACAATCTTATGCTACAAACCTATAAAATCAGATAATAACATTTAAAAAAATACTTTTCCATACAATTGTAAAAGTTTATGAAATCATACATATTTTTTTATCTATATGTTTTCGTGAATTTTTCCAATTATATTTTCTAAATCTAAGTAAATATCACTACTTGTCATATTGTCTATTACATATTGCACACATTTATTTGCGTTGCACTCGCAAGGTTTATCAGGGTGATTGTCAGCCTCATAAATTTCAATTTTGATCGTCCTTGACCGCGTAGAAAATGTATTTTGAGCCCTCGTTTTGGTATATGAGTATGCTTGGATCCGCTTGCGCTTTTGCGGGGGTGATGAGATTTCCCCTTTTCTTTTTAAATTGAGCTTAGCTGACTCGCTTGCAATTGGCTCTTTTGGGGGAATTGCAATAAAATTAAAAAGATCTTCAGAGTCCTGAAACAAAAAAAAAAATATAAGATAATATTTTACGATAACAGAATGATTATAAATATTTAAAAGAAAAATATACTCACCGACATTTTATTTAGATTTATCTTACAGAAATGCTCTCACGAATTGTTTCAAATTAAATGTATTTTTATATTAATTTCACTCTTATATATGAACTAGCAGCATGTCATTAAAGTTCAATTTTATTCCTTATAGAAACAAGAAAAGCTTGCTATCAAATAAATTCTATGTACTCGGTACATAGAGTTCAAATTGATTTATTGCGGCTTACACGTGGAATCAAATTCCTTCCCATCCCAATTTGGTCAATGGCGCCACACCGTCGCGGATACCTGAGATGAAATTCTAAAAAGGAAGTTGTATGTACTTATGCCATCGCTGTTAATGAAATAAGCTAAATAAAATGTATCCGTATCCAAGGTTGGGGTGGTAGGCGGGTCCGCTATCAAGGCTCAGATACCGGTTAAATTTTCAAACCGTTATTATATATGTATCGCATGTTTTTTTTTTTCTAGCCGGTATTTGAAAGAGCATTTACAAAAAGGTTTATTTTGATTAAACGGTTTAGAGCAATAAAAACCGGTTAGTACATCTACGTAGCGCGCCGCTATGCGTGGCATCCTTACAAGTAGTCACAAGTTGCAACGCGTTTACCGACATGCCGCTCGTTGAATAAACCGGTTTATTTAGGTTAATCTAAGGTTCTTAAAACGTTCGCGTTCTTAAGAAAAGTTCGGAGGAAACCCGAAATAAACCGGTATCAACCGGTAATTTTTAAACCGGTTCCGAGTCTTGTCCACTTTATGTGATGTAGCAGCTTGTTACTTCTGCGGTAGTGGACTCATGGACTGGCACTATCAGGATGTGTCATGGTCAGAGCATGTTCACAGCTTTTTTTGTGATTGATTATGATATGCACTTGATGACCTGCACTAGTAGGGTATAATTGGGGGGGCTTCTGCATCGCGCAGATCGAGCGCACGCGAGAGCAAGTGATGCAGAACCCCCAATTATACCCTACTAACGTATTCTATGTCCTAATCCAGGTCGTGGTCTACCCCATGTGCCAAATTTCATCCAAATCCATTCAGCCGTTTTAGCGTTAAAGCGTAACAAACAAACCCACTTTCGCATTATAATATAAGTAACCATTTACAATAAGATTAGACATTTAAACAAACTTGTTTTACAGGATTTTTACTTCTATTCCGTAGGACAAGGGATGGCATTAAAGGCAAAGAAGTGATTATAATATCAACTATTTACTGCAGCTGCCTTTTGTTATGCCGCAATAGACTTCAAAATCGGTTGAACGGACTGTAAAAAGGTTTTTTTTAAATGTCTTAACTTATTGTAAATGGATGATAGGAAGTTATAATTTGTTTTTAAATTGCAATATAAGGAAAAATGCAAACTATGAAATAATAAGATTACTATCACTTTATTTATTTCTATATCTCTCCCTCTATCTGAATACAAAAACATAACTTACTTGCATGTTCAACTCCACTGCTATTTGGGATATATTTAACCCTTGTCTATGCAAAACAATAATTTGATTCCTTTCTTCCTGAATCAGGTTTCGGGTCGTCATGGTTGCACCACGTTAGTCACAGCCCACACACAATACACACACAGTCCAGGATACAAGCTAGGGTCAAGAAGAGGCTTTCGATCACAGTCCGGTATACAAGCAGAGGTCACAGTTAGGCAGGTAATCAGTCCGATAGAAATAAACAGGTCGTAAAATGAAATGGCGATAGGAATTTAAGGGAAGCGTCAACAATTAGCGAGAGCAAATTGGCACTGCCGCGTTTTAGCTAATGTTTGTTATTTTATGTTACTCGCTCATTCAGTAGTCAGTTATGAAACGCCGACCTCATCTAGTTTTTAAAATATGATTGACGTGTAAAAGTGTTTGTAACAAACCTACTTACAGAAATAAAATCATTTATCATTTATCATTACTCACACAAATGCATATTGTCTCTAATTGGGGGAAACTAGGAAGGGGTGTGGTTTGTCATTAGCTGCGCTCTCGCAGGAATATTTTCTTAAGTGAGCATGCTTAACTTTTGCCGATAGTACATATTACCTTATCAAAATTTCGTCTCGAATTGCAGCGACAGAGCGTCGTCGGAATAGTATTGCCTCCAAATTTGGCTAGTAAGACTATGTTTACATTGAAGTGTCTAATTTTACCATACGATAATTAAAACTAAGTCATACACTAGATGGCTATAGAGTCTAATTTAAAATAAATAAATTTCATTGTCCTAGCTTGAAAATTAAAATCAATATAAAAGTAATAATCTGATCGCTGCTTTATAATCTATAAATTCTAGTCGTTAGTCGTAGTTTTTAGTCTATAAATATAGGCGCTTGAGGTGTTACATACCATTTGTCATCCATAGATACTGCGCAGTGTCAGATACCATTGTCATCCATAGATACTGCTCAGGCGCTAAGTATGTATGTAAAAACATTGGGTTCACGCAAAATAATATTTCTGTTTAACTTTACTAACAAATATTTTTTTTCGTTGCAGGTCTTCAATCAATCCATTCGAATCCGATGAAGAGGGGCCTTCTACATCCAAAAATAAGAAAGGCAAGCCCCGTACCCTGAAAAAACAGCCTCAACAAGCTGTGAAAGTGAAGCCGAAAAAAAAGGCGACGTTTTTAGAAAGTGACGCGGAATCGGAGACTGATACAGAGCCACCCACCCGGCATTAAGAAAAAGAAATAAAATGTCTTCCCTGATTCTGAGGTGAGTCGAAATTAAATAATATTTAAGCAATGTTAATTACTATGTTTTTATTGTCTTGCTAGTTCAACGGCATAAGTCTATGCTTATGATATCTAAGTAATAGTAAGGGTTCGGTTGCGATACCGAGCAGTGAGTACAGTGTAATCAGAAAATTCTCGCTAATAACTCGAATCTGGAATTGGTGTATACACTCATCAGATATTAGCAGGCTCGTCTCTTATTGCGATTCGCTGGTCTGTCACACCCTGCCAAAGTCTTTGAGAAATAGGTATGATGCTATGTATTTCTGTACTGTGTATGTAGGTATCTAAATTTCACCTTACATCCTTAGTTCCGACTGTGTGTAATGGTTTCTTACGCTCTCTTAAGTGAGAAGAAACGTAAAGAACAACAAAATAATAATAATAAACAATTCGAACTTTTCACTTTCTAAATTTACTTCAATTATTTCTATCATTTACTGTTGTGTAAATTTTATGATAAATTTTAAAGTTACTCCATAAATCATCCTGATTTATGTAAACTACTTGGCTAACGATAAAGTTAATTCATAATGTGGTGCGTCCTAAAACGATTAAAGTAACTTATAATTTATTTTTACTTATTACAGGATGAAGGGGATGCACCCGTTCGAGCTGCAATTAAAAAAAAAAACTATCACGTCGCGTTGCTTCCGGTAATACTTATCAAAGTGTCCTATCAAGCAAGGCGAGTATTACATCGAAGTACGCGTCTCAAGCTGTCGCGAACTAGATGCGATTACAACCAACAGGTGGCAGCATTCCCTTATTAGTTTAAAAACTGCTGTGGATGTTAAAACACCCACATGGAAAGCAGTTACCCAGCTGGTCTCAGCGGTAAAACAAGATTTTAGCAATATTTCCCCGGTTCTGTACACCTCTAAACATTAATCACTTTTTGTTGTTTTTTATATGTACCTAATATGTGACCACTCTTGTTTGTACTCTCTTTCTATTTTGAATAATATTCATGTTATTTTTGTAATGTTAGAGTAAGTTATAATACTTAGGTCTAATTTAATTTAATGCAACGTTTCTTACAGGATCTGTACTTCAATAAATATCAAGCAATAAACCAAAAATATAGAAAAACTAAAAACAAAACTAATAAATAAAGATATAAAGCAAATTATGAAATAAAAGCATAATAAGTAAATAAAAACTAATATTTTTTTTTTTTTTTTTGCTATAAGTACAAAATAAAAATCTATAAAGCAAAACCAAAATGAAATAATAAAAGTATAAAAATCTAATTAAGCACTTTACGCATTAAACCAATAAATAAAAGCATAAATATCTAATCAAAAAGATAATTAAGTAATAAATCTAACTGAAGATCTAATTTAATTTAAATTACATCTACTATAACGCATAACCGAAAAAAAAATAGAAACCAAAAATATAGAAAAACTTAAAACAAAACTAATAAATAAAGATATAAAGCAAATTACGAAATAAAAGCATAATAAGTAAATAAAAAGTAATAAATATATTTGATATAAGTACAAAATAAAAATCTATAAAGCAAAACCAATGTGAAATAATAAAAGTATAAAAATCTAATTAAGCACTTTACGCATTAAATAAAAGCATAAAAATCTAATCAAAAAGTTATTTAAGTAATAAATCTAACTGAAGATCTAATTTAATTTAAATTACATCTACTGCCATTGCCATTTTTCAAATAAAATCTGTGATGTTAATCTGATATCCTACGAAATTCTATGATTAAGATTTGGATTGTTTACACCGATTAAAACAGACGTCAAATTCAACGGATAGGTTATTGACACACTCAAACTGTCATTTTCGAACAGAGGGCAATCTGTAGTCTATGATCCGTCCTCTCAAAGATCGATTGGTTGAAAATATTGCTATTGCAATCCGTGTTTACCACTATCACATCTCCTCGTAAACGAGAGAAATTAAGATTGGGCCTAAAGCAAAATCTTCAATCTTTGATTAGATTTTCACAGTAGTAAATCATGCTCAAATTGGAAAAAAAAAATATGTCAGGAAATTTCATTATACAAGGTGATTGGAAGATGGGTGCAAAGCTTTAAGGCGAAGATAGTACAGACAGTTTAGAACAATTTAAGCCATGGTTGTCTTAGACGAAGTCTTACCATTTTTTTTAACCTAATTTTTAAGTTTTTTTTCGAAAATTGCCAAAATTTTAACTAAACTGGTTATTTATAGCTAAATTGAATGATAAATGAATTCATTTTTATTTTATTTAATTAAAGTAATGTGTAAGCAATCTAGCAAAACATGTTTTAGGCCTCTGTGTCGTTAGACATTTTTTTACAGGCATTTAAAGTTCATATAAATTTAAAAAAATCATAAATCATTTTTGAAAACCTTATTTAAAAAAAAACGAAGTGTGCTTTTTTATTTCAAATATTTTTGAAAACATGCGTGATAATCGCTCTTTCCTTTAAGATATCATTTACGAGGATATTTTACAAATTATTGAAATTAGGATCTACAAACCAATTTGAGGGAGAAATTTTAAATTTTAGGCGGAGTAATTAAAACAACATTTGAATCTAAATTATTTATTGTTCATGTTCAAAATGTCTGCCATGATTCCTAATACAAGCACGGCTACGTCTTCTCACTTCTGTTGTTGTTATTTTCAACATCATCTCCAGTTTCATCGTTTCAAACGCTGAATTAATTCTCTCCATCAATTCTTCTCTCGTGTTTATTTCAACATTCGTATACACCAGTTCCTTGGTCCGGCCCCACACGAAAAAGTCCAGCGGAGTCAGATCTAGTGAGCGAGCGGGCCAAGGGATGGGTCCATCTCTGCCGATCCAGCTGTCAAGGAAGCAATTATTTAAGTGTTCCCTTCCATTTAACCTCCAATGCGCTGGACAGCCGTCTTGCTGAAAGACGACTGTTCGGTCTCTTTCGAATATCGGGACACCGGTTTCCTCTATCAGAACTGGTAAATCGAATTGTAGAAAGTGCAAATAATTTTCACCATTTAAATTATCCGGTAAGAAGTGGGGCCCAATCAATGTCCTGCCAATTACTCCAGCCCATACTCAACAATCAATCAATCTGTCAATCAATCAATCTGTCTGTCTGTCAATGGACAGAGAATTTTCCCTGAAACGACACTCTCTTCTTAAAATGTGGATTATTGTCTCTGTCGGCCCATTCATGGAGGTTATGAAAGTTTGTAATGCCCTCCCTAGAAAATTTGCTTTCATCCGTCCACAAGATTGATTTCAGGAACCACGCATCTTCGATGTCTCTGTTGAGGAGGAAACGGCAGAACTGTATTCTTCTTTGGGGATCTTGCTCTTCCAGACCTTGCACACCCCTACCATGGAACGGATATATGTCATTTTGGTGCATTGTATGCCACACCTTCCATTATGAAATGGGTAGATTTTGAGCTACGGCTCTGGTACTGGTAGTAGGATCTGCTTGAAATGCTGCCAAAATGTTTTCTTCGACGTCAGTTTCATGTCTGCCTGGGTTGACTCCAGGTTCCACGCGGTGAAACCCAACTTCGGCAAGTCGACGAAAAGTGTTGTAATGTAGTGTTATCAGGTCGCTAGGTTCGTAGAGTTGAAAAGAAACGTCTGATTGGTTTCATGGTCCGGTTTAATGTGTCTTAAAATAACTTACAATTTAATACAAAACAGTATTGCTAAGGAAGCACTTTAAATAAGGCTGTCTACATACATGCTTAGTATTTGCTTACACACTACATCATCCCCGTTATTTGAAAAAAAAAATGAACATAAGAAACATTTTTTTTTTTTTTTTTTTTTTTCAACTCACTTAAAATTAACTTAACTATGGTTCCGTATACAATTTTGTTCTATTCTTATGAACTATGATATTTTTTCCATTAATATTTATTTTAACATTAGGGTTAAGGTCTTCTATTACAATATATGGGCCGGTGTACAAAGTATCCAATTTATTTCCTATCTCATTTTTCAACAACAGTGCATCACCTGATTTGTATATAATAGGATTTATTGACTTATCATAATTTATTTTTCTACGTTCTTTACTTAAAATTAAATTATTTCTTGCATCTCTTTGTGCTTTTTGTAATCTGTATTTAAATTCCAAAACATAATTTTCAAAGTTATACAGTGGTTCTACAATATTACATAGATTATTAGGCAATCTACACACTTGTCCAAACACCAACTCGTAAGGTGTATATTTAGTCTCTGTATGTACAGTAGTGTTATATGAAAAACACCAATACTGTAACCATGAACTCCAATTTGAGGAATGATTATCTGTTTGGATTCGCAAATAGCTACCTAATACTTTATGTGAATTTTCTAATGACCCGATACTTTGATGGTGGTAAGCAGTCGCAATTGTTTGTTTTATATTTAAAATTTTGCATAATTCTGACATTAATTTAGAAATAAATTCAGTACCTCTATCACTTGCTATTTCATTTGGAATTCCATATCGTAAAATAAAGTTTTCTGCGAATACTTTAGCAACCTCTGTTGTAGTTTTAGTTTTTAAAGGGTATGCTTCAACATATTTGCTGAGCTCGCACTGTAATGTTAGAATGTAACTGTAGCCTAAATCATCTTTATCTAATGGACCTACAATATCTAAGTAAATTTTCTCAAAGGATGAAGATGCTGTAGATGTAATTGTTAATGGTTGCTTATGGATTTTAGTATATTTTTGTTTTTGACACTTGCCGCATTTTTGTACATAGCACCTAACGTCTTTTTCTATTGATGGCCAATAATAATATTTTTTAATTTTACTTATCATTCTCCTAATTCCTACATGACCACTACTAGGTAATAAGTGAAAGTCATTCATTATTACTTTCTTTTCGTCATCATCATTGATTCTTTGGACGTCCTTTACAACACATATTCGAGGTAAATCACTCGATTTATTTTTAGCAATATATTTAGCTATACTTTCGATGAGTTCTCTATTTTTTCGCGTTTTCATAATTATTATTTGTTTTACATTTTTTTCTTTGCAAAATATTGACATCTCTTCCAATAAATCGTCTCGCGAGTTTACTGATAAAGAAGATGAACTTGCAAACAAATTATTTTTACTTTTACAATAAACGAAAGTCCTATTTTTTGAGAAAGATAACGAATCGTTATTATTCAATGATTTAAGTAATCTGCGCAGATTTTTTTCCGGTAAAATAATTAATTCCACATCCATATCACATTTTTTAAGTACTTCAGCGACTTTAGGTTGATCAGACCTGTTGTTGTCATTCGAAGTCTCAGTACTCGTTGTCAAATCAGTTATTTGCTGAGCTTTTCTGAATTGTGCTCTAGTCATTACATTTACCAAATTGTTATTCATTTGTTTCAACTCGTCTGAAGTTAAAATAACTCTAGAAAGCGCATCAGCAACTACATTTTCCTTTCCTCTTACGTATTCTACCTTAAAGTCGTATTCCTCTAGTAATAGGCGAAATTTTGTTAAACGACTAGATGGATTTGACATGTTAAAAAGATAAAGCAAAGGTCTATGGTCGGTTCTAATTACAAATTTCTTTCCATATAGATATGGCCTAAAATACTTTATTGACCAAACTATTGCCAGAAGTTCCTTTTCTATTGTTGCATAATTTAGCTCTGCTTTATTTAAACCTCTACTAGCGTATGCAACAGGTTTTCCGTTAGAATTACTTAACACACTGCCAATAGCAAAACCAGAACTATCTGTTTGTAAAATAAACTCATTTTCTGTTGTAAAATTTGGATAATCTAAGACAGGTGGATTAGAAAGTAACTGTTTAAGAGTTTCAAAGGCATTCTGACATTCTGTTGTCCATTCAAATTGAACCTTCTTTCTACATAACTTGTTTAGTGGTAAAACAATAGCTGCAAAGTTGCGAATAAATTTCCTATAATAATTACTAAATGCAACAAAACGCTTGACGTCATCGGCACATGTCGGTGTCGGATAACTTTCAATTACTCGGATCTTTTCAGGGTCAGGCAAAATACCTGAGGATGATATTACATGCCCTAAGTAAAGAATTTGTCGCTTTAAAAATTCACATTTAGAAGGATTTAACTTTAATTTTACTTTTCGTAATCTTTCAAAAACTGACATGAGATTTTTATTATGTTCTGCTAAATTTCGACCAAAAATCAATCATCCAAATAAATAATACATTTTTCGTAATTCAGACCTGACATTGCAACTGTCATTAATCTACTAAATGCAGATGGGTTAATTTTTAATCCCATAGGTAATCTACACATTTGGAATTGGCCTTTATCAGTAGTGAATGCAGTATACTTCCTAGATTCTTTTGATAAATTACACTTATAATAACTACGACTTAAATCGCAATGGCTGAATTAAAAAGCACCCGATAAAGACTCTAAAATGTCTGTAATATTCGGGAGAGGAAATTTGTCATCCTGTACTCTCTCATTTAATTGTCTGTAGTCTATCACTACTCTCCATTGACGTTTACCGCTTCTATCTAACTTCTTAGGCACTAGCAACAAAGGGCTGGACCACTCACTGCTAGTTTTTTCTATAATACCATCTCGTAACATGTCATCTATCTGCCTATTAAGTTCCTCTTTCTGCGTGAACGGAATTCGGTATTGTTTTCTATACACAGGCGTAGCATTATCTTTCAAATGAATTGATTGCTCATAAACGTTAGTAACACTTAATTTATCACCTGGTAAATGAAATATGTCCGAATATTTGGCACAAATTTGCTCGATAGACAGCTCTTCCTCCTTATTTAAGTATGAACCTAGATTAAGTAACGAAAACAAATTTCGAATTCTCTCTATATTAACATCTGGCCTTTCAAAATTACAAAATTCGTAGTTTTCTAATGTATCAACCTCGATGTCATTCAAACGTAGACTCACTTCCTCGTCTGTGGTATTCAGTAGTCTCACAGGAATCTTTCCATTTTTTGGCCTAGCTACTATACTAGCCAAAAAAATACCTGGAATAATTTCCTTAGGATAAATTACACAATCATAATTAATACGTGTAGGTATATATTTAATAACCTCACATCGCGGTGCGATGGTTAAATTATAGTTATAACAATGTAAAGGTAATGTCACTTTACTGTCTCCCACTTTGAGAGATAAAGTATATGAGTCGTAATCTATAACACCGTAGTATAGTTTAATAAAATCTTGACCCAATATTCCTATTGACTTACATGGTAACTTCCTAAATATGTAAAACTTATGCTTAAAAATTATATTCTTGGATTCTAGAGTCAAGTAAACAAATCCTATAGGTTTTGTACTTCCTCCAATACCATGGATAGTTAAATCGCATTTATGCAACTCTAGTCTAGCTAAATTTAAAATTTCATAATCAATACATGATAAAGAGGCCCCTGTATCTACTAAAAATTCTAGCTGTAACTTATTTAAACTTAAATTTACCCAATTAATGCTATCACAAGCAAAAACTTGATTAGGAACGAAAAAATTGTCCCAAATTCTGATCCGAAGAAAGATCAATACGACTATTTTCCGATGTTGGTAAACCATGTAGTTCATTCGCAATAAAATGATTTAAATTTCTATTATTAGAACGGTTTGCGCAATAGCCGCGATTTCCGCGAACATTCCTGGCACCGTAACTTGACGCTCCACGGCGATGTACATAGGTGCCGCGGCTGTCTCGCCACGTGTTCCTTGGCGCAGCAGAATTTTGATGCGCAACATGTGGTTGCCTACCATTATGGTTACTACCTCGAAAATATCTCGATGTATATCGACTACGAAATCCACGAAATGCAAATTTGTTATTTCGAGTAGGCTGGCGATTATATGACATAACGGCCTGACGGTCCGATGATGAGCTAGTCTCATCTTCGGCTACTCTAATGGCATCCTTTAATGAGGTCAGATTTCGTGCAGAAATAATTGTCCCTATCTTTTGGCTCCTTAAACCTTCGGAAAAACATCTAATAGCGTTCCTTTCATTGAGAGGTCGCAACACTTCGTACGCTTTATCATTTCCATTAGCCTGGGTTATTGTTAAGTCTACAAACAACTTTTCTAACTCCTGGCCAAACTCTGTTACTGACTTTTCACCTTGCCTAGCTTTTTGTAATCTAGACTGTAAAGCAGTATCTGACTTACGGGTAAGTAAATATTTACGCATATCTTCTAATAGCAACTCAACAGAAGTATAAGAAGTAGCTAACCGCATTTTTGCTCCACTTGTTAATCGACTCTTTAAAATAAAATTTATTAAAGTCGCCCTATCACCATCATCAAGCATTGAGTCATACAATTCAATCGCTGACATTAATTCACTGGTCACCTCCTCATCACCAGTCATTTTTGGCAATAGGCTTACAGCTGTCTTTAAATTAAACTTTTCACCTGATACTGACATTGTTGCTGATTTATTTTGACTTTGACCACTACTCGTACTAGATTCTACCTCAAATTTCAAAATTTTATCATAGCATTTGTTTATACATGAACACAGAAATAATAATTCTTTAGACACTTCTTTAGGCAAACTATTTAAAATAACTTTAAACGACACATATAAGTTCTTAGCTTCTAAAATCTTTTTTTCATAATTACTACCTACTCTCCTTGCAGGACCTAACTTAGAAATATAATCCGTACAATGTTTTAATTGCTTATAAATATCTGATAATTCTAATTCTATACTCATAATCCAATAATTAGATATTAGATTCCTCAATTTTACTCTAAAATTACACAAAACAAGTAGGTAAATTCACTCAATAAAACATATTATTTTATTTTATAAAAGATTTTGAGATGCGCGTGGGTATTGATTACAACTTACTTGTTGGTCTCGCTTACGCATTAGTTTCTGGATTCTCGCGCTCTCTGAAATCCCTGCGACGTCGATAGCTGACACGGGACAGGACTCGCTCCAAAGCATCACTCCTCAGCTGCTTCTGCATCCAGTTAGTGTGGCATCGCTTGTACAGGCAGAAGAATCCAATCAATACCGCCAACAGCATACAGGTGCATATTATGGACAGAAGAATGTTGTTCGTCTGAAGGTGTTCCGCCGTCGCTTTTGCGTGGTTGCTTCCAGCTGCAGACTGTGCAATAACCACTTGCTCCTTGCTTTGCGTAGATCCCATAGTCTTTCGAAGTCTTTAATTGCATATATCTCGAAGCTCGGTGCAACGTTCCAAAAATTGAAGATGGTTGAAGGCCGTTGCAGTATAGTAGAGTGGCACGAGGACTGGCAGGATTGCAGTGCGGTAATTACAGTGACATGAGGACTGGCAGAGTTGCAGTACGGTAATTACAGTGGCATGAGGACTGGCAGGATTGCAGTGCGGTAATTACAGTGACATGAGGACTGGCAGGGTCGCCATGTAGTGTTATCAGGTCGCTAGGTTCGTAGAGTTGAAAAGAAACGTCTGATTGGTTTCATGGTCCGGTTTAATGTGTCTTAAAATAACTTACAATTTAATACAAAACAGTATTGCTAAGGAAGCACTTTAAATAAGGCTGTCTACATACATGCTTAGTATTTGCTTACACACTACAGTAAAACACTCGCACATTCGGTACCCTGCGATTCGGAAAGCGTTCTTGATACATCCGTCGCGCCAAGGATCCATTGCCATCTGCTCTGCCATACATAAATACGATATCCGCATATTCCTGATTGGAAAAAGTAGCCATAGCTACTTAACAATTAAGAAAAACGGCGTAGGAGCGCACTAAATGTCAATTCAACACAACTCAAAAATCAACACGTGCAGGAGCTTGCGGGTACGACTGGACACGGTGAAACAAAAATGTTCAAAACTAACGCAAACAACACGAGCAGGAACGCAAAGGGCTACAACTGAACACGGTAAATTGCGAATCAACACGACAACGTCCTCTCACATGGGCAGCTGTAGTTTGACTAATTCAACTAATTGTAATAAGTAAAAGATGTGACCGCTTCAACACAGACTGATTAACCCTAACTAAATAAAAACACGATTTGGTTGCCTTAGTAACTAATACCATTTTGCTGTAAAAACCAACGTATTTATCGCTATTTTCTATTCACTGGGCTTTCTACCTGGAAATGCCGTCGCACCGCGCATTGCTGCCATTGTTTAGATAATCCCTTCAATTAGGTTCTTTCATGTGCCGCACTGCGCGCGGCGGCCATTGTTTAGATAATCCCCTCAATTGGCATGTGCAAAAAATTCTTAAAATTGAAGTAATTATCATTTCGAACACATAAAGTAAGCTTAGCGTAAGTTTTTTAAGCAAATATTTTGTTTTAATTAGTCTGCCTAAAATTTAAAATTTCTCCCTCAAATTGGTTTGTAGATCCTAATTTCAATAATTTGTAAAATATCCTCGTAAATGATACCTCAACGGAAAGAGCGATTATCACGCATGTTTTCAAAAATATCCTCATCAAGCTTAATAATAAGAAAAATCTGATCCAGCCTGTCCCACCTTGCTGTCCCCCCCCCCCAGCGACGCGACGCCCTAAGCCGAGGTTCGTACCCCACAGTGGGTGCCCTTAGGTGATAGTCGCTTAGTATGTAATAATACGCCCCTGGCTGGAGGCTTTGAGTTTCACTTAAGGCAACCACAGGATAGTCCGGTTAAGTAGTAACGACCTCTCTAGGTCTACTACGAGATGCCATAGTTAGGAGAAAAAAAAAAAAAAAAAAAAGCAGCGGCAGTTCGCGTTCGGCACGCCTCGAGTGTACTCTCCGTATCGACCTAGGTCGGTCGTGATTACCTCGCTCCTTGCTGGACTTGAGCTAGCGGTGTTTATTGTATGTTTGGCTGTGTTGGTGACGTTAGCGTACCGCACACCATTCAGACGATATACAACGCGTGTAGGGTTTCCTTATTTATTTCTGTTAGTTAGTTCCTTAGTTATTCTAATTAGATCTCAACCTTGTTAAAACGTAACGTTTCAGTACCATTTGTTGTTGCTTATGTTAGACTTATCTTTGTAATTTTACCACCGTAAGGTTAATAATAGTAGATTATGCACCGAGGGGCTAAAGTTGTGTCTTATGTCACGGGCGTCATATTGAATCTCGAGCGCAATGAAGGATTCGGTATTTAACTCCCGAGCGCAGCGAGGGAGTTAAACTCTTAACTCCCTCGCTGCGCTCGGGAGTTAAATACCGAATCCTTCATTGCGCTCGAGATTCAAGCTAGCCCAAGGCAAAGACACCTTTAGCCCAGAGGAGGATACTCTACTTTTTACACCTACTGTGAGAAAATAATAGCCTTAGTACGAAAAACAAAGTATTTATTAAATAAACAAACGGTAAGAATAACATATTTAGAACTAGTTAGTTATATGCACTTACATATTAATTGAAGTTAATGGTAACATTTGAGACATTAGTCCAGTTTGTGCAAAGATAAAGTTAAGTTTTTATTTGGTACGTTTATAGATGTTGATGTGGAATTTATTTGAGAATAGCTTTCCTCTTTTTGGCACCAAAGGGTGTTTGTTAGTACTATACTGCCAATCTAGCTGAGCATGTGAGATTCCAAATTCAAATCACATTATTGACCAGCGGGTCATAATGAAATCCAGTACAACATTATTGACCGGCTGTGCCCCCGGCCACTAATGACTCACTTTGGGTTAAGGTTGCTTGACATATAATTTGACATTTTCGAGCAGGTGGTGTGAAAATGATTTTGTTACATGTATTGTGAGTTTAGTTATCTCCTCACACATACCCCGCTTACATCTGGCGGCCCAACGTAGAGGCTTTTTCTTTATTTTATGTTAGTAGATAGGTACCCACGTAACGGTTAGGGTTAATTTTGTTTCTTTGTTTTAGTAATACTAGTTTTAACTTGTTACGCATGGTCAACCTTAATAGATCGCTGCATCGGCATACCTGCATATACATTGCACACGGCACCTACGGGCACGAAACGCAAGCTCAGCATAACGTGACCAATTGACGTCAATCGAACCTTTCCATAGAAACATAAAAACGTGGAGCGGCACTTTTGGATCTGACATCGACCAATTGACACTTTAGTATAATTAGTCGTAATTTCAATACCTTGTAGTACAGTAATAAATTAGTTTATTAAAATAAATTTGCATTTTTTTGGATCCTCCGGTTGCACCCATCGTAATTGGCGCAGTCGGTAGGATAGTCCAGTAAATTCAGTGAATCGATCACCGACAACGGGCTATTCGAACCTACGGGTGTGCGGCTACGGAGGAGTATCCGAATATCGATACCACAGAGAGATGCAGATTTGGTAAGTACCTAGATCTACTAGAGTTGCTCGCCTTCCTATATTTTAGTATCCTTTGTGTAATTTCCTTTTTTTTCTGTGTTTCCTTTGTGTTAATTTCCTCAAGTGTTTCTATTAAACTTTCAAAATTTTTCACCCACGTATATCACGGACTCCTAAGTCGAGTATTTCTAATAGGAACTCGCAAATCGATGCGAATAGGAATTTAGATACTATATTAGAAGATAGTGAAAGTGAAAGTGTAGAATCTTACTTAATTATAGAGAATAATTTAACTAACAAAATGAGTACCGATTTGGTAGATCAAGTTTACAAGGCCTTACGCCTCGTTCCCGAATTCGACGGGAACCCGAACGTGCTCACGCGGTTTGTACGTTTATGTGACCAACTTGGCGCGCAATTTGTTAAGGCAGAGCCAGGTTACGAACTAAGTAATTTATCCTTGTTGAACGGCATACTTAATAAAGTTACCGGAAATGCCGCCCGCACAATAAATTCAAACGGCATTCCCGAAACCTGGCAGGGTATTAGAAACGCCCTGATTAATAACTTCTCGGACCAGCGGGACGAGACCGCCTTATACAATGATTTGGCCCTGTTAACGCAAAAGAATTTATCACCACCGGAATTTTACGAAAAGTGCCAAACTTTATTTAGTACAATTATGACGTATGTGACCTTGCATGAGCCCGTATCTACTACCATCGAGGCCAAACGGGCACTATATAAAAAATTAACCCTACAGGCATTCGTTCGTGGCCTAAAAGAACCTTTAGGCTCGCGTATTAGGTGCATGCGACCCGACACCATCGAAAAGGCTCTCGAGTTTGTGCACGAGGAAATTAACACCATGTACTTACAGCAGCGTAATGACCAATTGCCGGAGCGGAGACCTGTGCAGTCTACGTCTTCATTTAATCCCAGTACGTATCAGATTAAGCCATTTAATTTGCATACTCCACAGCCAGTCACTTTTTCAGCGCCGTTTAATCAGCCCGGTCCCTCCAAAAGTTTTTATCAGCCACAACCGCCAAGGCCAATGCAAGCTTGGAGACCCCAAGTGCCTTTCAATCGCGGTCCCACGCGAACCCAACAAATGTTAAGCGCACCCCCGCCTAACCATAGGCCCCAGAGCAACGTGTTCCGATTGCCTCAACAAAGGCCTAGTTACACGCCCATTAATAATGGCCCTAAGCCCATGAGTGGTGTAAGCCACTTTGTTCCTAAACCTATGCCGAGACCTTCGACAGGACATGACTGGACTCAACAAGGAAATCCACCTCCCAGTAACTACTTTAAGACCCGTGAGATGAATGTTAACGAAGTAGACTTTTACGACTATTATGAATACCCCGACTATGCCTATAATGACTATTACGACCAGTTCTACCCTGTACCTTACAATTACGAACCTGTGTATGAGCCACTAGCTCATAGTGATTATGTTCCTGTGCACGTAGAGGAACATCAGAATGTGCCTGAAGGAACATCTGCCCAAGGAACGTCTGCTGAAGGCCAGGATTTTCATACAGCCCCGAAATCAGACAAACCAAAATAGAGATTAACTTACAAACCCAGAGACAACTTCCATTCATTCAGATTGCTAATCCACCCATTAAACTATTAGTAGATACCGGTGCGAACCTATCTTTTATTAGCCCGAACGTTGTAGAAAGATTTTATCATCATATCCAGTGTAATTATGAGCCTTTCGAAGTCACTAACATCCACGCGACAACTCGTAATAATTATTCCATTACTATACCGTGCTTCCCGGAATTTAAAGAAACCTGTGACATTACCCTATACATTTACAAGTTCCACAATTATTTTGACGGCTTAATAGGCTTAGACTTACTAGAAAAGTTAGAGTCTAATATAGATTTAAAGAATAAGGTTCTTGTTACACGTAATTCATCCAATCCCTTGCGAATGTATGATTCACGTAATTGTAATCTTTACGAGGACATAGTATCCGCTAATTCATCCAAATTAGCTAGAGTCCCCATTAATCTTCATGATGGTGACGTAATAATATCAGAGCAGACTATTTCCAATTGCACTATTCGCGACTGTGTTACTTCTGTTAAAAATAACCGTGGCATCATAGAAATAATTAATCCAACTAAACATGATGTAGTTTTCTCAATGGACAGGCCAGTTACCGCGGAACTTTTTAACGAGCAAAGCGCGACTATCTATCAGCCTAGCGATCGCGTATCCGAGGTATTATCAAAACTACGCACTGACCATCTGAATCCTGAAGAACGAGCCAACTTAGAATCTCTTTGTGCACAATATGCTGACGTTTTCTATATCGATGGTGAACCTCTAACTTTCACCAATAAGATAAAGCATAGTATTCATACCACCGACGAATTACCTGTCTATACTAAGACCTATAGATATCCCTTTGTTCACAGACAGGAAGTTCAGGATCAGATTAGCAAAATGTTAGACCAAGGGATAATCCGTCCCTCGCAGTCAGCCTGGAGCTCACCCATCTGGGTAGTTCCAAAAAAATCTGATGCGTCCGGAAAGACTAAATGGCGCATAGTCATTGATTTTCGTAAAGTCAACGAGAAAACCCTCGATGACAAGTACCCAATCCCCAATATTAATGACATCTTAGATAAACTTGGTAACTGTCATTACTTCACAACTCTAGACCTTGCAAGTGGATTTTACCAGGTAGAAATGGACCCAGCCGATATTCACAAAACGGCCTTCAATGTAGAACATGGGCACTTTGAATTTTTACGCATGCCCATGGGTCTCAAAAATTCTCCATCCACGTTTCAACGCGTGATGGATAATGTCCTCAGGGACCTCCAAAATGTCATATGTCTCGTATATCTCGATGACATAGTCGTTTTTAGTGTTTCCTTACAGGAACACATGGTAAATTTAAAAAAGTATTCAAGAGATTAAGGGAATCAAACTTTAAGATCCAGATGGATAAGTCGGAATTTTTAAAGCTTGAAACTTCATACTTAGGTCACGTAATAAGTAAGGACGGTATTAAGCCTAACCCCGATAAGATCATTGCCATCCAGAAATTCCCTATTCCTAAGACAGCTACCGAGATCAAACGCTTTTTAGGCCTGTTAGGATACTATAGGAAATTTATTCCTGACTTTGCGCGCATTACGAAACCCATGACGCAATGTCTCAAGAAAGGTTCTAAGATCACCTTCAATGACCCTAACTACATCGACTGTTTTGAAAAGTGCAAATTACTACTGACTAACGACCCTATACTGCAGTACCCTGACTTTTCTAAGGAATTTGTGCTTACGACTGACGCATCTAACTTTGCCATAGGAGCTGTCCTTTCTCAAGGACCTATAGGACAAGATAAGCCCTTAGCATACGCGTCTAGGACATTAAACTCCAGTGAGATTAACTATAGTGTAATCGAGAAGGAGTTATTAGCCATAGTTTGGGCTACTAAATACTTTCGTCCATACTTGTTTGGGAGAAAGTTTAAGATAGTTACAGACCATAAACCCTTACAATGGGTTATGAGCCTTAAAGAACCAGGCTCCAGACTCACACGTTGGAGACTTAAGTTGAGTGAATACAATTTTACTACAGTATACAAGCAAGGCAAAAAGAACACTAACGCCGACGCATTGTCCCGCATTGAAATCAACAACGAGGACGCTATGTCTATAGCGGTAAATGTATCTGAAAAGCCTCACTCAACAGTAGGTTCTGAAACACTGACAGCCCCTACAAACAACCCTGACATACTCGACAACTCTGACACAGCAACTGTTCACACTAGTAACGAAGCCCCTATTCTAGAAGTGCCAATATCAGACGAACCCTTAAATAAATTCAGTAGACAAATCTGTTTTGTACTTGTAGGCGATATTAAAAAACGACCGACAGTGAGTAAGCCATTTGAAACGCATACCCGAACTACCATTCAACTATCTGAGCCTAACCTGACTAACGACGTTATTAATGCAGTTAAAGAATATGTGAACCCTAAAGTCAAAACCGGTTTAATCATCCATCCTCCTCTTGCCATGTATAAAATAATCCCCATAATTCAAGACAACTTCAAAAGCTCTTCAATGAACATGGTTCTAACTAAAGTTGAATTAGAGAATGTTAAAGACTACTTGCGTCAACAAGACATCATAAAGAAATACCACGAAGGTAAAACAAATCATCGCGGTATCACTGAATGTTACTTAGCCTTATCTTCTAAATTCTACTGGCCTAAGATGAAAGAACACATCTCCAAGTACATAAATGAGTGTACTATCTGTGGTCAGGCTAAATACGACCGTCACCCCATCAAGCAAAGATTTAACATTGTACCACCCCCTAGTAAACCTTTTGAAATTATCCATCTAGATCTGTTCACAGCTCAAACAGAGAAATTCCTTACCATTGTAGACGCTTTCTCTAAGTATGCACAAGCTTATCACCTTAGAGATAGCACCGCTTTAAGTGTAGTACAAGCTCTACTTGTATTTTGCACCCACCATGGGGTCCCATTGACTATTGTCACGGACGGAGGCCCTGAATTCACAAATCAGATTTTCTTAGAATTCAACCGAACTCATAAAATTATTCACCATAAAATATTAGCGCATTCCCCTAACGACAATGGCATAGTAGAAAGGTTCCATTCTACCATTTTAGAACATCTTAGGTTATTGAAATTAGAGAGACGAAATGAACCAGTCGTTAATCTTATGCCTTATGCCATCTTAGCGTACAATAGTTCGATCCATAGCTTCACAAAATGTAGACCCTTGGACTTGATAACCGGACACTTTGACCCTCGAGACCCAATAGATATTGACCTATCTGAACACTTACTGCAACAGTACTCACAAGACCATAGGAAACGAATGAGTCAAGTATACGACCTTATTAACCAGACATCCTTACATGACAGGACACAACTGACTGAAACCCGTAACAGGGACAGAGAACCCGAGAAGGACTATACCCCTGACCAGCAAATCTTTGTACGCAATCCCATGGCGTCTCGACAGAAGTTAGCCCCGCGTTATACGCAAGATACTGTACTCGCAGATCTTCCAATCCACATCTATACGAAGAAGAAACGCGGTCCAGTAGCAAAATCTCGCCTTAAGCGAAGTCCTAAAGATCCCACTTTGTTACAGGATAATACTATGGCTGATGACCCTACATCCGGCCCAAGGACAAGAGATAACAGTTGAATCACTTGACAATGGACCAGGACTACTTCCCTTCAAATTAGGAGCGGCAAAGATCGTTTCCCATTTCCATTATTTCCTAAGTCATATAGATTTAGAGAATATCCATCTTCAAATTGAAGTGGTAAAAACACAGATGGCTGAATTAAGTCCCTTAGTTAACAATAAAACCTTATTCCTATTCGACCCTCATCTGAAACATCTCAATAGTAAAATCAATTTAATTACTAGTAAAATTAGTATGTTTGAATCAACTCGTAGTAAAAGAGGCCTTATCGACGGTTTGAGTTCTGTAATAAAATCGATTTCTGGTAATTTAGACTACACCGATGCACTTAAATACGAAAACGCCATAAACACTTTACGTAATAATGAGCATAAATTAGAATTAGAAATTAATAACCATGTTAGTTTAAATAGTAAATTTATTTCACGTAGCTCTCAAATAATAGATAGTATAATTTCAAATCAAGATAAGATGAGTAAAGCACTAAACTTAATTTTGGAAAGTAACGCTAATAGGGATACAGATTTAATTAAATACGCCCACCTGGCCCAACATCTGTTAATCTTAGGAGATAATGCAGAAGATCTTTATGAAGAATTACGGAGTTTAGAGAACACCCTAACATTTATTCGTGCGTCAAGTACCCCGTACTCTTTATTTAATTTAGATGAAATTAAGTATATGTTAGGTAAATTAAGGATTTTATATGCTAATGACGAAATCCTTGACGTAGAAATTAGGCATTTTTATGAAATAATTAAACTAGGTTACTTCTATTCTAATAAGCAGATAGTAGTAGTTATAAAAGTCCCGATAGTTGTTTCCTCCACATATAATTTGTATAAACTTTCCCTTGTTCCTAACAGAAACCACGAAACTCTTATACCACCCTCACCTTTCGTAGCACTCTCTAGCTCAGACTCTAGGTACATAGAGACAGAATGTCCGAAGGTAAACTCCATATATCTCTGTGAGTCAACAGCCAACCTACAAATCCAGAGCAAACCAGATTGTATCCAGCATCTCATAGTCCATCAAGAACTTCAACCCAGCTGCAAGCTGACACCCGTAGCTCTCACCACCGAAGCCCTGGAAACCCTGGACGACAAGCATTATACCTTAAGTTTTCCTGTACCAACAAAAGTGAAGATGTCTTGCGGTCAAGAACAGTACCGGACCCTACGAGGCAGCTATTTGGCAATCATTCCCCTCAACTGTAACCTGAGAACACCCGCCTTCACTATCTCCAACACTGACGACCACATCAAAGGACATGTCGTGAAGATCATTGAGATGCCCCCATACAACGAGTCGAGGCCTGAAAATTATCCGAAGCTCATCCTAAATTCGCCAAATCTACAAAAACTTCACACGCTTAGCAACGAGATAGCGACGCAACTGCCTGTACATTTAGATGACGTCACCAATCCCGTCATTTACCACACTACTATACCCATGTACCTCGCACTATCCGGTACATGCGCACTCATCGCCACTCTAATCTATCGTCGGCTACGCATAAGAAAAGCATCCAGAGAAATCACAGAAAACTTCAACAGCAACCCTGAAGTCGTCTATGCAATCCCATCACCACGCACTATCAACCCAAGCCAAATAAGGATTGACCCTGGATGTCTACCAGCGACCATCTTGAACAAGTCCATCGATACTCGCTGTTCTACGGGGGGAGGTGTTACGCATGGTCAACCTTAATAGATCGCTGCATCGGCATACCTGCATATACATTGCACACGGCACCTACGGGCACGAAACGCAAGCTCAGCATAACGTGACCAATTGACGTCAATCGAACCTTTCCATAGAAACATAAAAACGTGGAGCGGCACTTTTGGATCTGACATCGACCAATTGACACTTTAGTATAATTAGTCGTAATTTCAATACCTTGTAGTACAGTAATAAATTAGTTTATTAAAATAAATTTGCATTTTTTTGGATCCTCCGGTTGCACCCATCGTAATTAACTATCTACCCTCATTTTTTTATTTATTTTTACTTTTATTTGTTTACTTCGGCATTTTAGCCGCTATTCTTTTGTGTTATTATCTTCACGCTAGGACCCTTTAGGGGTAGGCAGAACTTTACTTAATAGGATAAAATAGTCAACAACATTGAGTTTTATAAAATATTACCTAGGCGTAGTCGTAGGAATTTAGGCAATAATATGTCGAACGTCAGCTTCTCAGACGACCAGTTTCGCGACCTGTTAGGGGTCTTAGCCAGTCGGAATGATCAGGTCCCATAAAAATCTGGTAGCTTTGCGTCATGCACTGCTCGCTTCAACGGATCTCGGAATACGGCAGTGGTTGAGGCATTTCTGTCAACCATCAGCACGTATAAGAAAATAGAGGCAATAAGCAATGATAACGCCATTGAGGGGCTCACATTGCTACTGGTTGACGAGGCATCCATCTGGTGGCTGGGAGTGAAAGACACAATCACGAACTGGCAAGAAGCTGTGTCCCTGATAAGGACAACGTTTGCGCCGAAGAGACCAGCTTATCTGGTATATGATGAAATTGTTTGCAATAAGCAGCAGAGTGTTGTGGGTACGGAATTATTTGTTGCCAAGAAACGAGCCCTTATGGCGGAGTTGCCCAAGCCTTCTCTTACTCCATCGCAAGGCCTGGATCTCTTGTATACTTCCCTATATATAAATATAAGAGAAAGAATACCAAGAGATTCTGTTGCGACCTTTGATGAGTTCTTGTCGAAGGTACGACAAGGTACACAATGAACAGGAGTGTCGCAAGAAAACCAACAAAGTCAATACTCCAACGGTAGACGGTACGGTAGTACCAGCTGCATCCAGACCAACGCCTAGTCACAAAATCACCTGTTACGGTTGCGGTGAGCCCGGGGTAGTCCGGAGCAAATGCCCAAAGTGCAACAGCAACAAAGTTGACGCAGTGAACGTCGGGTTTTGTTCCCTCAGCTCCAACCTAGTAGCTACAGCACGACTTAGGCCAACTGTCAAGATTTGCATCGCTGGCGTCAACGGACAAGCTCACATCGATTCCGGGGCCAAGTTGAGTGTTGCATCTACGTCATTGTACGGCATGCTAAAGCGAAAGGGGGTCGAATTCAAAACTGAAAAAGCGACGATTACCCTTGCTGATGGCTTACGGCGGAGACAGCCTGTCAAAACAGCAGCAGTTACAGTCACATTATGTGGTCGGATGATCCCCACAAATTTTATAGTGTTGCCTGAATCGCATGATAACAAAACGCTCCTAGGAGTAGATTTTATTCAAGATGCAGGCATCGTGCTCAACTTACCGCAGCTATTATTCCATTTCATGGATGAGCCTGGCAAGAATCACGATCTCTACAACGAGGAAGAAGTTGATGCAAACGTGTTCATGGTGCAAACGGAACCGGTAGAGACCGAGTCGGTGATTTCTAGGTTAGCCAAAATCACTTGTCTGGAACCGATGCTTAGCCCGTTGCCTGCAACACCGTCACCAACTGCATACGTTCCTGAGGAAAGTAGCATGGCAGATTCGTACGCACCACCTCCCTTAATTGAGTTCCATACGCCGCCACAATCGCCCTCACGACCAGAACCCGCGCTGTCTGGCTACTCGCCGAGATTTGTCGGGGCACTATTTCGGGATGCGCAATCAAATATTAATGGTGCTGAAGTAACACTCTCCCCACAAAGCCAGCAGCTGTTTGGTCCTAACATCGATATTGCTATGGTCACAGTATCTGATTTAGGAGACACCATCACAGAAGAGAGTACCCAGCTGAATACTGTATTGGAACGACATTCTGCAGTCTTTATTGGTAACGGAGAACCCGCAAGCCTCGTGGAGCATAGTATAGAAACCGGGAACCATAAACCAATTGCTGTGCCCCCATACCGACTATCTCCACAGCGTAAAGAAATTCTACGTAAGGAGGTTAATCAGATGTTGGAAGAGGGTATTATCACGCCATCGAAATCTCCATGGGCAGCACCTGTAGTAATGGTCCCCAAGAAGAACGGTGATATAAGGGTTTGCATAGATTACCGCCAGCTACATAGTATAACCGTGGCTGATGCGTACCCCTTACCCAGAATAGATGACTTACTACATGAAGCCAAACCGACCCCTTACATGTCATCTTTAGACCTTAGAGCAGGGTACTGGCAAATTAAAGTACGTAACGAAGATCAAGAAAAGACAGCCTTCGTCACACCGTTCGGACTTTATCAATTCAAACGAATGCCTTTTGGATTGCGCAACGCACCAGCGACTTTCCAACGGTTTATCGATAGATTGAGGCTGCAACTAGACGAAGTGAAGTTACTGGCTTATTTGGATGACCTGATCCTGCTCTCTCCAACATTTGGACAGCACCTGCAAGACCTGGACAGGCTTTTTCAATTACTGCGAGAAAATAATGTCGTTATCAACCGACAAAAGTGTCGATTTTGTCAAGACCAGATTCCCTACCTAGGACACATCATAACCAAAACAGGCTTGCGCACAGATCCTGCGAAAATATCAGCTATACTTGATATGCCAGCGCCGAGAAATGTACGGCAAGTACAATCTTTTCTGCATACTTGTTCCTGGTATCGCCGTTTCGTACCGCATTTCGCGAAGATTACTCAACCACTTACCCGATTGACGAAAAAGGACGCATCATGGGAGTGGGGAACTAGCCAAAAGGACGGCTTCAATGAGCTCAAACGATGCCTAACTAGTGCACCAGTCTTATGTCAAGCGGATTTAAGTAAACCTTACGTAATTAAAACAGACGCTAGTGATTACGCCATAGGAACTGTTTTGGTGCAGGGGGAGGGCACAACGGAGCACCCCGTGGACTATGCAAGTCGTTTGTTGACTACGGCGGAACGGAATTATTCCACTACAGAGCGAGAAGCATTGGCAGTCGTATGGGCGGTATCAAAGTTTAGAGGCTACATAGAAGGCTCTTCGGTATTAATTGCCACCGATCATCAAGCACTGAAATGGCTGATGTCTATTAAGTCTCCCACAAGGCGACTCGCTAGATGGGCATTACAACTCCAACCGTATAATTTATCAGTGGAGTATATACCAGGGAAAACCAACGTGGTTGCTGATAACCTTTCAAGACCTACATGCTCTGAATCGCAAGGGAATTGTGGAGTATGCATAGTATCCGTAGATATGCCTCGCCGCTCTGCAGTCGAAATACGACAGGAACAACTGAAAGATAACTATTTGAAGACAGTCGTGGATGCACTGGAGAAACCAGTGCAAGATGAAGACGCTATTTATTGGGCGAATAAAGTTTACATCATGAATAATGGGCTACTACACCGCTATATACAAGATAGTGACAACGACAGCGCGCAATTGGTCATTCCTCAGCATGAAAGAGCGACCATACTTTCGCAGTATCACGATGAACCAACCGCTGGCCATTATGGTGCCGACAAAACTTTTCGCCGGATAGCCGCTAGATATTATTGGAAAGGAATGCGCAAGGAAATTGAACGCTACGTCCAAGACTGTATCAAGTGTCAAAGATATAAACCTAGTAACTTAAAACCAGCAGGGTTATTACAGACTACGGCGCTAAATCAGAGATGGGAAACATTATCTTTTGACTTATTTGGACCACTTCCTCCGACCTCAGACAATAAAACCTGGATATTTATCGTTGAAGATGTCGCTACTCGATGGGTTGAATTATTTGCCTTAGAGCAAGCTACCGCCGAGGCTTGTGCAACTACATTACTCAATGAAGTCTTCCTGCGTTATGGAGTCCCTCGACGACTGATAAGCGACAACGGAACGCAATTTGTTAGTTCAGTAATGCAAAAACTTGCTTACTGCCTAAACATACAACATGCGTTCACCCCGGTCTACCATCCAGAAGCAATCCCGGTCGAGAGAAAGAACCGAGACCTAAAAACCCAACTCGCCATTTTGATGGAAGGCAATCACCGCTCCTGGGCAGAGAAACTGGCGAGCATCAGTTATGCCATGAACACATCAAACTGTCTGAGTACAGGGCGTACACCGGCATATCTTACCTTTGGCAGGGAAATAAGGACATATGATGACGTTAAACACGATCTTCGGCAGACAGTGTTATCAGAAAATTTTATACCAGAAATAACCCCTAAACTCATTCTATTAGCAGATACACTGAAGAGAGCGAGAGAAGTGCAAGAGACCAAAGAAGAAACAAGAAAGAAGTGGATGGATGAACGTCGACGACCTGCTCCTGTCTACCAACCCGGCGACCTCGCCCTGGTTGCGGCCAATGTCCTGAGTAACGCAGCTCGCTACCACACAGCGAAGCCTGCACCACGTCGTGACGGGCCCTACGTCATCCTGCGACGGCACGGGCCCTGCTCCTACGAAGTGGCACATCCGGCGGATCCAAAAGCCCCTCTGGGTATTTACCATTCTTCCGCGCTGAGCCCATACCAAGGCTCAGCCTTAAATTTACCTAATCCAGAAAGACCTTTGCGCAGACGCGGCAGGCCAAGGAAACAGCAGACAGCAACGGGAACATCAACTGGTCTCCTCGTCGGGTCGACTTCGGGACCAGAGGGGGAGACTGTAACGCGTCAAACACATCCACGCGTCATCACTACTCCAGCGCAGACCGCCCGACCGGCCGAGCCACCGCCTCCCCGCACCGCGACGCGTCCCCGACGCGGCCATGACCGCCTATAAAGGACCTCGCGGAGCCAGCAGCGGCAGTGACGCCCGCCCGAACAAGATGTTTGGCAAGCCGATCTCTTGGGAGAAGCATGCCAAATGTCTGGGTGTGACCTTGGACAGACGTCTCTCCTTCGCAGAGCATAAAGGTGGTTCGTTCGCGAGCCGCCTTTGCTCTGAGTAGACTACATTCCGTCCTAAATGCACGCAGTAAATTGTCACTCAGGTGCAAACTGCGCATTTATACGGCATGCATCCGACCTATTATGACATACGCCTGTGCTGTTTTCGCACAGGCCCACCCCCGGCACATCCACAGGATGCAGACCCTACAGAACCGTTTTCTACGTAAAATCACGGGTTCCCCCTGGTTCGTTCGTAACATTAACTTACATTTAGACTTGAAAATCCCCACCATTCAACAATTCATAAAACGCGCTTGCAAGCGTTTCTTCGATACCGCTGGCAGCCATCACAACCCTCTGGTTGTGAAGGCCGCCAGTTATGTCCCCTCTAGAATCAGTAAAATCCGCCGTCCAAGGCACGCACTGACCGACCCCAACGACCCCACCACCCTCCTCCAGGAAAGCAGTAGGGCCACCAGTACAGTATACAAACACAGACACAAAACGAAGTTCCGACCTCGCCGCCGAGGTCCTTCGCGTCCGTGTCCGCGTTCCTCCCCGATAAATTCCTCTTCCCCTCCCTTGATCGGATCCACAGAGCCAGCTGGTGGCGTAGCTGAGCCAGTAGTTTTACCCATTAATAATAATGAACCCATTTTGATCCAGCCTGTCCCCAACTTGCTGTCCTTCCCCAGCGACGCCCTAAGCCGAGGTTCGTACCCCACAGGGGGTGCCCTTAGGTGATGGTCGCTTAGTTTATAATTAATATTATGCCCCTGGCTGGAGGCTTTGAGTTAGTTCGAAGGCACCACAGGATTGACCGGTTAAGCAGTCACGGCCTCTCAAGGCCAACTGCGAGATGACATACACAAAAAAAAAAAGCAGCGGCAGTTCGCGTTCGGCACGCCTCGAGTGTACTCTCCGTATCGACCTAGGTCGGTCGTGATTACCTCGCTCCTTGCTGGACTTGAGCTAGCGGTGTTTATTGTATGTTTGGCTGTGTTGGTGACGTTAGCGTACCGCACACCATTCAGACGATATACAACGCGTGTAGGGTTTCCTTATTTATTTCTGTTAGTTAGTTCCTTAGTTATTCTAATTAGATCTCAACCTTGTTAAAACGTAACGTTTCAGTACCATTTGTTGTTGCTTATGTTAGACTTATCTTTGTAATTTTACCACAGTAAGGTTAATAAATGATTTTGTTACATGTATTGTGAGTTTAGTTATCTCCTCACACATACTCCGCTTACATTATGATTTTTTTTAATTTATATGAACTTTTACAGTGTTATTAAAAAAAGCGGTTTAACTGAAAACCCCGGTTTTAAGCTCTATAAACTACGGTTTAAACCAAAATGATATTACAAAACGTGGTTTTTCGAAAAACCGTGGACCATATCATGGTCTAACGCTAAACCTCGGCGGCCCCTAGTTTAAACGATCAAACTATGGTCTAAATCGTATCAGTCAAAATTTCTCTTGTATTTTGTAGCATCTTTTTCATTGTGTTGTGTTGTTTTTACCCGAAAATGGATCTTAACATGGTCGATTTAATTGATATTGAGGATATTGAAGCCGCTGAGTTGTTAGGAACGCCACGCCGACACAACATAAATCGTGTTCGAATCAATCAAATAAATTAAAATTAAATTTGAATCAATGAAACACTGATTTCAAGTTAATCGAAGTAATTTATGTTTATTTACTTTTTCCTCGGTACTCCAATTCTCAGATCGTTTTTTCTTTTGTTGGTCCATCACAATATGATATTAAAATTACCTACTATAGAAGGTAATAATAAACAAAGAGGCAATTGTTCTATTAGAAACTTCGATAACTTAAAAATTCCAAAGCTAAATGAACTTTGTTCAACTTGCGATGGTTTTGTTTAATGATATGGTTTCATATAATGCGCGAAAATTTTACGTTTCGTTACACGTACCTAGATGTATTATTAATACTTAATACGACAGTAAGTCATGTGCTTAAACCTAAACAAAACTGCAATCGACGAAATAACTAATATTCCATGCAAATTAACACTCTCAATATTTTTAACACTCCTAAACATCATAATAATCATTAGCGTATTAACAAAAAGTTTTCATTTCTGAGCATACGGAACGTTGCAATAGAATGATAACATGGTGAACGAATAATATTTGTATTACTCTGTGGTTGTTACAAAGACAATGGTTCAAATGACGGCACTAAGAAGACCACGGTTTTTTGAAGTTTTGTAATACGGACAAATTTAGACCATGGTTCTGCAGATAAGCCTGGACTTCGTAGCACAGGTTTAAATCAAGGTTTATTTAGTTTTTTGTAATAAGACTGTAAATGTCTGTAAAAAAAATGTCTAACGACACAGAGGCCTAAAACATGTTTTGCTAGATTGCTTACACATTACTTTAATAAAATAAATTGAATTCATTTATCATTCAATTTAGCTATAAATAACCAGTTTAGTTAAAATTTTGGCAATTTTCGAAAAATATCTTAAAGATTAGGTTAAAAAAAATGGTAAGACTTCGTCTAAGACAACCATGGCTTAAATTGTTCTAAACTGTCTGTACTATCTTCGCCTTAAAGCTTTGCACCCATCTTCCAATCACCTTGTATATGTAAAGGTCGGCCCTGACGAAAAACATAGTAGGATAAAATTTTCTCAATAGAAAATCATCACAAAGTTACCTCTAATTTTCAACATTTTTGGTTTGTATTCTATTTTGGGGCATATTACTGAACCATAAATTAGATAAATATTATCACTCATGTATAAGCTAGAGCTGACCCTATCGATTTAAAAAAATATTGTCTATTTTAAAAGATAACAGAATACAAAGCATTTGGCGCTAACTACATCTTTAATCCGCGAAATACGCTGTCTGCCGTCTCACGCGACACGAGCTTGCGACATCAGTTTGTTTCACCGATCAGTTGCCCTCGCTCTGTTGAGACGGGTAGTCTACGTCAGTTTCCTCCGCGCCTAGCCGCCATTATTATTATCAATATGTACATTTTTATTGAGTAATATGATGGGTAACAAAAAAAATAAAGTGATTAAACTGAAAAAGCGAGAACTAAAACAGTTGAAGACTCAAATGATTGCTGATTGCCGAAGTCGAAGGTATGTAGTGTTTTGTATTTATATCAAGGTCATTGCGTAATATTGTTTTAATTATTTAAGTAATTTAGGTATCTAAATTATAATAATAATATATTTTGCAACTGACATTAAATAGGTATTATGGGTCAGTACAGACAGAACGGAAAAATCCTCGCGCAATTTACTGGTTCCATTGAAAAAAGGACCGTATTACCATAGCATAAAATATAAAATTCTATGAATGTGACACAGTAGGCTCGCGTGAGCCGACTGTGATGAATGAATTTCGTTCGTTCGTTCTTTCTGTATGTACTGATGATTATTCTCGTGCTAAAAATTACCCCACATTATGAAGTACCGTCAAATGGGGTTACTTTGATACTACGGGGTTACTTTGATAACAACTTTAGGCTTATGAAAAACTTAATTTTATAATAACTACAACGCTATAATACAAAGAAAGTTAGAAAGTAAGTAAAGAAAGAAAGTAAAGAAGTTATGGAGTTATATTGTGGGGTAACAGCACAGATTCCCATACTATTTTTATCCAGCAAAAGAAACTTATCCGAATACTCACAAATATAGAACCAACAGACAGCTGCAAACCTTATTTTAAACAACATAAAGTCCTAACACTTACCTGCTTGTATATTCTAGAACTATGTAAATTTGTCAAAAACAACCCTACACTCTATACAAAATGCGAGGAAACACGAACAAAATACACATTACGGAACATAAATAAAAACAAATTAAACAAGCCACCATCTCGACTCAAAATCCACTCCACCAGCCCTTTAGTTATGTCTATAAAAATTTATAATAATTTACCTAAGGATATTAGAGAACAAAACAAAACTATCACATTTACCCATAAACTTAAGGTATTTCTGGAAAATAAAGCATACTACACCTTAACGGAATTTTTTGATGATAAATCATTGAGATAAATAAAATATCTTTATGTTATAATAAACATATAAATATAATATATAAATACCTAATTTAAAATTATAGTATAAGTGCAAAAACTTAGTCTAATACCCATTTAATGAAAGGATATAATATAGCCCTCTCTTCCTCTCTTCTAATTTTTGCTGTGCCCGACAGGGTCCATATTGTACTTTCCTGTTCTGTTATTATAACACCTTATTGTAAACATATGGTATGCAATAAAATATTGAATTGAATTGAAACTATCAGTAGTGCCAAGTACTGATAGTTTATTTTTTAACTGGTGTTGTAGATATTATAAAATTAAGTTTTTCATAAGCCTAAAGTTGTTATCAAAGTAACCCCGTAGTATCAAGGTAACCCCATTTGACCGTACACAGTATTCATTTTTAGAATGGTTTATCTCTACTTGCTTTATTGTTTTTTTGACAGGAGTAATTTTTTTTCTTGCACGTTATAGTGCATAGTATACGCAAAATAAACAGATGATTCATTTGACCGCTGCGATCGTGTAGGTATTGTTTTCGTGCGGAATTATTATTATTATATTTATATATATCTATATGTGCAGGTATATTATAAATACTAAAATTATGCTAGTTATAAGTTAAAGGAAGAAATCCAAAATTATTGTGATCTCCCTCTCTTCACCCCGTTTCTTTGTTTGTTTGTTACCTTTTTTGTTTGAACTAGTCGAGTGAAGTATTAAAATAAAGGTTCATAAACGACTAAACACTCGCTTGTTTTAGGTATCAATTCCCAAAAAAGGATATTAATCGAGTGATCGAGTTTGGTGATCATTCTATCATCGATAGTACCATCGAAGTCGAAAATAATTTGAATGATGTCCAGGATTTGCCACCGGAGAAGTACGTTTATCCTTTCGTACTACCCAAATCTCACATACATAGTGTATATACCTGTGTTTTCATAAAGTATTATGAATATTTACTATTCATAGCCAACCTTTCAACCTTTTCAGACCAATGTTGAAGACGTTGGAGATAATAGGCGGTAACACTTCAGCCGCTCATCATGAACAACCATATAGTTTTAGCTCGACCAATGAAGAGGAATTTCTAGCTGACACTCTTGCAAAGTATGTTCGTCAGTTTTGCGGCGACATAACTTACACATGTACCAAACTTCCTTTATTAATTTATTTATTTTGTCATTTCAGTAACGATTTAAAAAACAAAATTGGCTGTTCCTTGAATAGTAACAACTAAGCGGAGCTTGAGTTGCACAATAACAAGAGTGTTGCAAGCGAACAGTACGTATTTTGTAATCATTTTCAAATGGTATAGTTGCAAAGCAGTCAGTACTTATAGCTATACTGCCGCGCTTATGATAATTACAGTAAGTCACATTTTGGTCGATATTGAGTTAAGTATATATTTGGAATGTAGAGATTGAGACCTACATTTCTGTATACTTAAAATTTGAAAATGTGGTATAGAAAATCAAATAAGCTTAAGTATAATTACAGTAAGACCCGTTTGGCGCCAAGGCATACTTATTATGATTGCAGTGGGCACATACGGTTGATTTTTTCATAAAGTTGAAACCATTTCCTAGGTATTGCTACAGTAAGTAATTTTGCTCTTTTTATTTTTAAGTTATGAGTATTTTTCTTCAAGTATCACTGAAACATATTAACAGTAAGTACCATTTGCTATTATTATATTAAGTGTTGGAAATAATCATTAGTATACTAAACCTTAACAAATCTACAGTAAGAGTTTATACTATATTAATGCTTAAGAGTTTCGCAATGTATTATTCTATTATCTTAGTATAAATACAGTAAGTGAAACTTACTGTGTATATGATAAGTCAGCGAATTAAAAAAAGATTTATATGTGTAGACGTAATAACAGCAAGATTCACTACTGTAATTATGTTTAGGAATATTACATTTTATGCGTAGATTTGCCTGGAACAAATAAAGTAAATACGTTACTTACTGCAAATATTCTAAGGCGTTTAGGGTCCGAATGGGTAGTGCGGGGAGGGGCAAGTGCGTAAATTTGCAGTCGTGGTCACGCCACATACAGAGGCTGACGTGCGTCGGAGAATAAAATTGGCGCCAAAATCACTCGTATACGTATACGTAATACTTTCCTAGCTTTTGTATTCGGGTCTATAATATTAGTGCTGTTTATAACTGGTGCAATATAAAGGTATTATTAACAGGTTAAAATATTAAGGTTGGCATTTTACATTACTTCATCTTATCAAATTAGAAAATGGTTGTCGTAATCGTATTATAGTATAGGTATCTTACTTACATATCCATAATATACAAATTACAATTGTTTGGAATAAAAATGCGTGGAAACTTTATAAAACTGGAATTTTAATTGCAACAGACGGAGAACACAACCGGTCGTAGCAATCCTTTTAACAGGAACCCACGCAACATAGACACAACATTAAAAAATACAAATTTCGGCCTAGTGTTGCAAGTTTATACATAAAAAACTATTAAGCTACATTCACACAAGTTATATTCTTAGTTTATATTTTATATGTTTAGATTGTTCTAAACATAATTGGGGCCGGCATTAATTTAATCTACAGGTAATTGACAGAGCCGTTTAATTGACCTTCTGTATACTTTGTTTTTCATCATTACATCAGCAGCTCTTACTCTACCATCTGTACCTGGGTATGTTTATACAATATGAGCCATTTTATATTCTAATGGAACAGCATTAAAATCCTTTACAATTACTAAGTCACCCTCTTTGAGGTTTGGTTCTGGATATTTCCACTTGGGACGGCTTTGAAGTTGTGTTAAATAATCGTTAAACCATCATTTCCAAAAATGTTGTTTGAGTTTAGTGCAGAGATTCCAAAATTTTAATCGATTAACTGAAACCTCGGTTAAATCTACTTCAGGATAGCTAGCCAAAGCTGTTCCAATGAGGAAATGAGCAGGAGTTAAATACTCACTATCATTTGAGTTTGCGGAGAGTAGAGGCCTAGAGTTCAATATTGCCTCGATTTGAACAATGACCGTATAAAGCTCTTCATAAGTTAAACTTAAGTTGCCTACAACCCGCTACAGGTGGTGTTTTACACTTTTTACACCTGCTTCCCACAATCCTCCAAACTCAGGTGAATAACTGGGTATAAACCTAAATTTTATATAATTTTGGGTGCAAAACCCATCATAGGCATCCCTGTGATTTTTGGAAAATTGCAGGTCATACAATTTTTTCATTTCATTGGACGCTCCTTTAAATGTTTTAGCGTTATCACAATATATGTTTGTGGGCATGCCACGCCTCGAAATGAAGCGCTTGAGACTTGCCAAAAAGGCTTCAGTTGTTAAGTCTGACACTAGCTCTACATGAATAGCTTTTATAGCAAAGCAGACGAAAAGCGCGATGTAACATTTCTTAATCATAGGTTTTCTAACCCTCGCTACCTTCATGCTGAAGGGTCCACAGAAGTCAACGCCGACATGCTGAAATGGCCTGGACGCTGTAATTCTTTCCTGTGGGAGGGAGCCCATCAACTGTTTAGCAGCCTCAGCTTTAATTCGAAAACATTTGACGCATTTGCGCACCACTTTCTTGACCTCCCGGATACCATTGACAATGAAGTACCTTTGTGAAAGAGAACTCAACACTAATCTGGGGCCTGCGTGTAAAAGGCGCAAATGTTCACTTTTTATTAAGAGATTTGCCAGGTGAGAGTTTTTCGGAAGAATAGTGGGATGTTTCTTATCGAAAGACATTTCCCTGGCATTATCGAGCCTACCTCCTACTCTTAGAATACCTATTTTGTCGAGGAAAGGAGAGAGACTTCCTATTCCTGTCTTTATAACTTTTCCAGCAACAAGTGACTCTATCTCTTTGGCAAAATGCTGCTTTTGAGTACAACATACAATAACTGACATAGAGTCGCGAAGCTCTTGAGGTGTTAAGTAACACTCTATAATTTTATTTCTATTTTTTGAACAATTATTAAAGAATCTATAAATAAATCCTACTACTTTTTGTAATTTATATAAGTTTGAATATTTTTCAATCAAATTGACTGCGAATGATGGCTCTACCTGAGTGACATTACATGGTAGTTGTTGCTCATCATTTTGTTCTGTATCTGTGAGTAAATCAGACAGTTTAAAACTCTCAGAGCATGCATGTGTATATTTTTTATCTATTAAGTAGGTTGGCCCGTGCCACCACAAGGTACTTTGTTGCAACTTATGCGGCAAAACTCCCCTCGACAGTAAATCAGCTGGGTTGTCACTAGTCCTTACAAACCCCCATTGCTTCTGATCAGTCAGCTCTATGATTTGTTTGACTCTATTACTGGCATAAATATTGGATTTCACGTTGCCTAATTTGATCCAAGCTAGCACTATTTGGGAGTCGCTGTACAAAAATGTCTCTACTTGGGAAAACCTACCCATCAGGACTTTACCAACCCTTCGTACCAGCTGTGCCAACAGGAGAGCACCATTGAGTTCTAGTTGGGGAATTGTGAGGCTTTTGCCTAATGGAGCAACACGTGACTTGGAGCAGAGTAATTCTGTTTGCACTGAACCATCATTTTTTATAATTCTTAAATAAAGACAACAGCCAAAGGCTTTAAATGACGCATCAGAATACCCTACCAACTCTACATTACAAATATCATCACTAATGACACATCTGTTCACTGTGATCTTACCCATAAGTTTTAACTTATTTAAGAAATTGTTCCAGTATAAAAACTGTTCATTTGGAACTATAGCATCCCATCCAATTTGCAAAGACCATAGCTCTTGCATGAATATTTTGGCTACCACTATAATTGGACCTACTAAACCGAAAGGGTCAAACATTTTCCCTATAAAGCTCAATATTTTTCTTTTTGAATTTAAGTTATGCCCTTCATCTACAATGGGGCTAGAAAAAGTGAATGTGTCTGAAGTGATGTCATACATTAAACCTAAAGTTTTGACCAGGTTATCTCGACTCATATCTATATTTTCAAACTGCCTTTGCTCATTTGGAATATCATTTATGACTTCCGGATTGTTTGAGCACCATTTGTGCAACGAAAAACTACCTAACTTGAGAAGCTCTATCAATTGAGATTTCAATTCACGAAGCTGGTCTACCTTGTCTGATCCGCACAAAATATCATCGACATAAGTACTTTTGATCACTGTTTCAGCAGCCAGTGGGTACTTACTTTTGTATCGATAAGCTAGCTCAAGTAGGCATCGAGTGGTCAAGAAAGTAGATGCCTTCAAACCATATGTTACAGTCTGAAGCTGTAAACAGCTGATAGGCTTCCTGGGATCATCTCGCCAAAGAATGTTTTGAAGGCAAGTTTGGGGACTATTTATGAAAACATTGCGAAATGCCTTTTGAATATCACAAATTAGTATGAAAATGTAGGTCCTGAATAAAATTAAAATATCAAAAAGCTCACTCTGTACCACAGGGCCATTCAGCATGACGTCGTTAAGGGACACCTTACTGCGCGACTTCATACTCCCGTCAAACACTACACGGAGTCGGGTCGTCTTACTTGCCTCGTTGATAACAGCATGATGCGCTAGAAAGTAGACAGGATCTCTATCAATATCATAATTGGCAAAATCCACCTTTTTGGCATGTCCCAGCTTGACATATTGATCTATGAACAATTTATACTGCTCTAATAACAAAGGATTTGATTTGAATTGTTTCTCTAACATAAGAAATCTTTGATAGGCGACTGAAAATGAGTCACCCAGCTGCAGTTCGTCCAGAGGAGCGATGAGAGGCATGTCAACATAAAAACGACTATCTTTAAGACTCATTGATTTCTGAAAATTTTCTTCAGCCTTCTGAAACTCATCACAACTCTTTCCTGCAGTCTCTGTTAACTTTTCAGTCAACCAAAACTTTTCCATAATATTTTCTAACTTTTTCTCATCATGGATAGCAAAATGAGAAACAATATCAAAGGTTACATTACTTACTTCACTATTTTCAGACACTTTTTCAGGAACATTGCCACCAACTATATACCCAAACAAGGTATTCTGCAAAACTGGTCCATTTTGGATTTTTATACAACCATCTAGTAAAACACTAAAATAAATATCCGCACCCAGTAACAAAGAAATTTCAGCTGGGATATTGAAATCATCATCTGAAAGTTTTACATTTCTAGGTAAATTCCAACCAGATACATTTATAAATTGTTGGGGCAACTTTGAGGTTATTTTGTCAGCTACATGACATTTTATGTTTAATTTTACATTGTTGTGGCATGGAAGCACACTTATGTTTACAAGTTTGTCAATTTGTGTTGGTTTATTACCTATAATACTATGGTGTTGATTTATAGCAATCAGCCCAAGTTTGTTTACAAGGTTTGTTGTAACAAAAGATGCCTGGCTGCTTGTGTCAAGCAGTGCTCGCACAGAAATCTTTTCATTGTTTTGATTTAGCAGGTTAACTTTTACAGTCGGAAGCAAAACATTATTGGAAACAGGATTTGATACTAATGAAACTGCAGGCTCAATAGAAGTGGCCGATTCTTCATGTAGCAATGTGTTCTGTCCTTGTTTACATGTTTTACATTTAAAAGTAAACCTACATTTTCCGCTGTGTGTCTTTAGACATGTAGTGCATAAATCATGATCCCGCACAAATGTTTGGCGATCCACTAATGCTGCTGTTTTGAATACCGGACAGCTGAAAAGAGGATGGTCACTTTTATTACAACATTTACACATCTTTTTGACTTGTGAGGCAACATTGGTCACCTTTGATTGTGTAGATTTATAGAATCTAGTTGTACTTTCATTGCAAGTACCTTTAAGGGGTGAACTATCTTCTAGTGCTATAGCACGCTTTTCAAGAAAGTTCAAAAAGTCTACCATGGAAGGCATCTTTTCTATGTCCCTATCTAATTGATAAGCCCTATTAGTGATTTGATCTAATTTTCTGGTTAAAATGGAAATCAATAACATGTCCCATGTATCAATGGGCTGTTCAAGATTTCTCAATGCGTGCAATTGTTGCTTTACTTCGGACACTAAAGACCTTATAGAGGCTGCAGTGCCTTTTTGCATTATAGGCAAATCTAACAAAATACTAATATGATTTCCTATTAACCGCGCTTTGTTGTCAAAACGTTTTTCCAACAAATCTAATGCTTCACTGTATGATTGATTTACTAACGGCAAATTGACAATGACTGCCAAAGCATCATCTGTTACATACTTCCTTAAATAGAACAACTTCTGAACATTGGATAAAGACCTGTTATTATTACACTCCAGGTGTCTAGGGGAGTCCCTCAGGGATCGATTTTGGGGCCTTTGCTGTACATCCTCTACAGTGCTGATGTTACCGGATCCTTTGTAAACTGCAAGTATCACATGTACGCTGATGATATCCAGTTGTACATATCCTTTAAAGGGGATGATACAGCGTTGGCAGTGCAAAAGTTAAATGAGGACCTGCATAGAGTGGTGACCTGGTCTGAAGAGAACTCTTTAGTTCTGAACCCTCTGAAGTCCAAGTTCATGGTGCTGGGTACAAAAAAACAAGTTGCTGCAATACTGTCTGCCAAACCAGAGATTCTGATTAAGGGTGAGATCATTGAGCGAGTAGAACAGGCATGTAGTCTGGGACTAATCCTAGATCCAGAGCTGCGTTTCGAGGCTCATTTAAAAAGCGTACTCAGGAATTGTTTTTATAGGCTTAAGGTATTATATGGTATACGAAATTTTCTTAGTGTACCACTTAGAAAACAACTGGTTGACAGTCTGATCCTATCTAAGCTCAATTACTGTGACACTGTCTATGGGCCCTGCCTGCTTGGTAGGACAGATAGGTCAATTCAGCGAATCCAGAATGCCTGTGTTCGTTTCTGTGTTTCTGTCCCTCGCAGGCATCATGTGACACCGTACATAAATCAACTCAAGACACTAAAAATGGCTGCCAGGCGGAAACTTCATTTGGCGAATTTAATGTTCGGGATTGTAACAGCCCATAAGCCGCACTATTTATATGAAAAACTCACTTGGCGACAAGCTCATTACAAATATGGTCTTCGTTCTGTTGTTGGCCCGCTAAACATGCAGCAACATAAAACCGCAGCTTTCAGAGGTAGCTTCAGGTTTGCGGCCACGCGCTGCTGGAACGACCTTCCACCGCCAATGCGAGGCCTAAAAACAAAACAGTCATTTAAATTTCAACTTAGGAAGTTATTGTTGCATGTACAACTCTCTGAACAATGAGTTTTTAATTTTCATAATTATTTTTATTCTCTGCTCACCTCATGGGTCATGGCCTGCGGTGCTTGGTTTTGGATCTCCAGCAGCGCTGCAGCATGGCATTCAGTCCCGTTTGCCGGGACTGCTGGCGGCGTTTCCCTTGTCCACATTAATTCTGTGTTGACAGCCTATTTATTGAAATACATTTTGATCTTTGCTTGTCCATGTATAATGCTAAATAATTATTTCTCTATTCATTCATTTATAATCAGATTTTAAATTTAATTCCAACAATCGTAATATTTATTTAAGTTATGTTTTTCTATGTTGTACTAATTCTATTCGTGACTCTGACTTACATTATTTTCTCATAACTTCCTGTTTTTGGAGCTCCAAAGCTCTATAAGGAAATGTTTGGCATGTCGGGTCACCCTCCACCCTCCAGTTTCCAAGGTTTTGGTATTTTTACTGGGTCCATCTCATCTCATCTTTCACATTCACACACCAACGCTTGTAGCACTGACACATAACTTTTGCATAATATTAGTAACACATTACATCATTGGCCATTTTGTAATTCCTTACATCATAGCGTTTCTTTGGTACCTATATGTATGTTGGGTGTACGTCAAATAAGACGCTTTGAAATGTTGCCATAAAGTGTAAAACGTTATTGAGGATGATATTCTCGTAGCATGTCTATTTCCTTTTACATGTCTGTTTAGTATATTCTATAACATTTATATTATTTTTATTTTAGTGCAACGTTCGTAAGTACGCTGTACTGGTACAGCGTCCTAACTATTGTTTGCCTCACCGGACGACGTCACTACGTCAGCGCCGGCTGTCGCTGAAAATCAGCGCTGGGGCTCTGTCTTGCATAGGGTCGCGGCATAATGCTGAGCGATAGCCGTTTTGCGTAGATGTGACGCATGTTTCCCCCAACCTTTTCATATTTTCTGTGTTTGTGTTATTTTTTGCGTCATGTTTACCGCAAATAAACGCATTTTCTTTCTTTCTTTCTTTCTTTCTTTATCGATAACAGCCATAAATAAATCATAAAATGGTTTGAATTTGGTAAAATCTTTTCCATCATAGGGAGTTATTTCAATGTTTGGTAGTTTACAGGTTGAAACATTATGACATTCTGAGACAGTCTTTTTTCCTATTTGTTTCAGAGAAGCATTGATTTTCGCAAGCACATTATAATATTTTTCTTCTACTTGACCAACCTGTTCGGAGTCACTTTCGTCAATACTTAGGATATCCAATTGTACCGCCTCATAACTCTTGAGTGCACTGATCAGCTTTTCTTTGCGGGCCTCCAAAATGTCCACAGTTGCAGACGCAAAACTTATGGGGTCGTCCACAAACGTTTCGATGCGCGTTATTGTAGCTTTGCACTGTGCACGAAGTATGCGATGTTTACGCAATATTTCCTTTGATTCCGCCATGGTAGTACGGTAGGTATACAACGAAACGACGTATTACTACGATTTATGAACACGCTGCGCACTTTGATAGCAGTTTACGAACTTTTGCACAAAATATTATTTTGTTTGTTCACAAACAAGCCGATTTCACTATGACGTTGACACTGACAGCTGAGTGACATTGACTGACACGACACGACGACTTGAAGTTGGTGCAACTCGTACGCAGGAAGTTGATCCAAGTACCAAGTTACCAACCGTGCAAACCCAATCCAATTTTAGATTTTGAAATGAGGGTGTTTGAAGAAATAGAAGAAAATCGCAAATCTCACGATTTTTGCTGAAAAGAAAGATTCTGTTTCTTGATGTTGCTTCTATTTTTTCGTTCTATTATTGCATAGAACGAATTTGCGGGCCTCAACAACCGGCACAAGAACCCGTCAAATAATGGCGACTTTATGGCAAGCCGACCACGAGCAACAAAATCTTCTCGATAACTCGCGAAAACTGCTCGGCACTGATTTTAATCACTTCTCGAAGGACCACCGCACGCATGTTTGGAATAAAAATGCGTGGAAACTTTATAAAACTGGAATTTTAATTGCAACAGACGGAAAACACAACCGGTCGTAGCAATCCTTTTAACAGGAACCCACGCAACATAGACACAACATTAAAAAATACAAATTTCGGCCTAGTGTTGCAAGTTTATACATAAAAAACTATTAAGCTACATTCACACAAGTTATATTCTTAGTTTATATTTTATATGTTTAGATTGTTCTAAACAACAATGAATTACTTTTTATTCTTATATTAAACACGAAATATACACGTGTGTAAAATAACTAAGTATGCATCTATACTCCATTCAAAATAACGTTAGACATTTAAGAAAACCTTTTTTACTGTCTGTTCAACCGATTTTGAGTTTTATTACGTTGGTGCAATAACAAATGGCGGCTGTTGGTATTTTAACGACTTTTTTGCTTTTAATGCCATCCATATGCCTACGGAATAGAAGTTAAAATTGGTTGATCAGACAGTAAAAAAGGTTTCTTTAAATGTCTAATCTTAACGCGAATAGAGTATAAGCTGGTTTTACAAAATCTTTTATAGTTTTTCGAACTTATGTTTTATTTTTTAACATCGCCACAAATATATTGATATACTAAGCCTGTTGCCTTAGCATGTTTGTGTGAATGTGTTGCTTGTAAGTATAGTATTTTAATTTGTTTTCCAGACAAGATGACGTCCAGAAGTGACCGTATTCTGGCTTTGGCTAGAAAAGCAGCCTCAAATACTGCCGACATGAATGAACAAAGTGTAGTTACCGACATGAATGAACAACGTGTAGTTACCGACATGAATGAACAACGTGTAGTTACCGACATGAATGAACAACTTGTAGTTGCAGACATTAACACAATGTGGCTGCGGTATGCAAATTTTAATGATCATCCTAAAATATTTGATTATGATAATGAATACAAAAATTCACGTAGTGCTGTAATGGCAAATGATATGACTGACTTTGATAGGTTGCTTTTTGAGAAAGAGCCTTTTGATGAAAATTTGCTCAAATGTAATGAAACTCTAACTAGTTCGGATGAAGAAAACGCAAATTCACAAATTAATAATAATCAAAGCTTATTCGAAGATTCTGATGATAGTGTTAAGGACAAAGATTATATACCTGCTTCTGACACAACCGACACTGATTGCGAAGATACTGACCTCTCGTGTTAGAACATTTGTTCCAGAAGAAGATACTACAGCAATTGAAACCAATAACACCGACATTAATATTAACAGATCTTTTCTAGAACATAATTCAACTCAAGTTAATTGTGAGACTGCAGTAAATTTTAATAATTCGGAACAATTAAATCTAATTAATAATCCCGTACAAGAAGGAAAAGGATTAACTAAGTCTGGTTTACCACGGAAAAGACTAGTGTTTGTAGAGTCATTGACAGAAAGAAAGAAGATTAAAAAGCAATTACTGATTGAAAAGCTATGACTTAAAAGGGCATGCATGGAAAATTGTAGACGAAAATGTTCGTCGAACATTAACGAAGACCAAAGAAAGGTAATAAACAATTATTATAGTAAACTAAGTAAAGAATCCCAGGGTATATTTATTAAGGGTATGGTTGAAACGAAAGCTGTTGAAAGAAGAAAACAAACAAGTAGGGAAATACCGAAAAGGAAACTAACATATGCATATTTTCTAACAAACCCAGATGATGTTAAAATAGAAGTTTGCAAACCATTCTTTCTAACAACTTTGGGGTATCACCCAAAAAATGATCAGAGAGTTCTCGCTGCCCTAAAAAGACCCGTCGATCAGCAAAAAGATCGCAAGGGTGTCTATGAAAGAGCCAATAAAATAGACAGAAGTATTATAAAGAGTCATATTTTTAAGCTACAATCCTGCAATATCACACTACCGAAGAGAGCATGCTCCTAATAAACTGTATCTGCCCAGTGATATTAATGTGCCAATTATGTACAAAAACTTTTGCAAAAAGTTTCCCAATTTGAAAGTGTCTCTAGAAACTTACCGCACTGTAGTAAAAAATGAGTTAAACATATCTTTTACCCATCTAGGAAACGAAGAATGTGAATTATGTGCAATATTTACACTACATAACCCAGAACATAATAAAAATCCTGATACTACCTGTGATGTTTGTAACAAGTATAATGCTCATAAACTACGATATACAGAAAGCCGAATAAAATATAAAGAAGATGTAGATAATGCCATTGTTGATAAAACTACTATTCGTTATTCCTTAGATTTACAAAAAGTGATCATGTTGCCAAGATTAGACCAATATAAAGCTGCAATTTTTTGCCCCAGAATAATTGCTTTCAATGAAAGTTTCGTGCCATTGGGAAAAACATCCAAAGAAGAAATGCCATTCGCAGTTGTATGGAATGAGTCCATATCAGGTCGCCATCAACATGACATAATTTCAACATTTAGGGCTTTTTTGCTTCACAAACGAGATGCCGAAAATGTTATTTTGTGGGCTGATAATTGTGCATCCCAAAATAAAAATTGGGCATTGATGTCGTTTTTAGTACATATTATCAATAGTTCTTTAATATCTGCTAATACAATCGAGATACGATATTTCGAGCCAGGACATACCTTCATGTCTGCTGACCATTTTCATCATCAGGTTGAGAAAATGTTAGGTAAAAATAAAGTATACGATTTTGATGATTATGTCCAAAGGGTAAAAATGGCAAATAATCGCAAAAGTATTGTCAATTCATTGGATGTTTCAGACTTTTATTTATATGAAGACTTATCGTCGCAATATAAACTGAGAAACATGGAACGCAGGATTTACCTCAAGGATATAATGGTAGTAAAAGTTGAAAGGGGTCAATTCGTGCTTATGTATAAAACGGGTCATAATGAGATGTTTCAATCATTGGACTTCTTACAAGCTAAAATTGTAAAGACCCAAAAGTTCCCTGAGGTTAAGTCTAAAACTATTCCAAGAGGAATCACTGCAGATCGTAAAGCAGAGATTATACAGAAACTTGTACCTCTGATGCCTGAGAATAGAAGGGGTTTTTGGTTAAACATCCCGGTTTCAAATTCCGCAACCAATCTATTCACCGAAGAGTTTTAAAACTCTACCGTTAATATTAAAAAAAAATGTGTTCTTATGAACACAATTTATGTAAGCCTTCATTTTACTAGTCAGTTAAAAGACTTTTTCTATCTTACTATAAACTGCTACAACGGTACTAATATTGTTAATTTGTAAGACTGATTTTATTAAGTTCGTATAACGAGGATCTCATAATCTATATACAATGTGGAGATGACAATATGACTTTAAATGAAAACACTGGCAATACTGGTTTATAGAAACATTTGTAAACTATCAAATAAATCCGAACATCGAAATTAAAAAAACTATTTTTTCTAACAAACTAAATAGCTTAAAACTGCAAACAAAATAAAACACCATTTATAAAATTGGTACACTGACCTGCGATAAGAATGGCAACGCAGCTTGGTTTCATTCATAATAAAGCTGTGGCCGACGCGCGACGCAGCGACGTAATGTTTGGCGCCATTATTCTTATTATTATTAATGCTCAATTACACAAATCAAATCACAGAATATTAACCAAATAGTCGGGCATCATTCACCCGCGAATTATTCACTAATCAATTTACTATTCACAATCACTTTTCGATCACATAATTATGTCGCCAGTCATTAAATTTTTTTATTTTCAATATGTCCGCCGTGTTCTTGAATACACAAACTACACCGACGTATAATGTTATTTCTCACTCTTGATAATAGGTCACCATTAGCAGCCATTTCTTTCAATTTATTAAAAGATATTATTATTCTATTTTTTAAGTCCTCAACGGTAGTAACTTCTGTTGAGTATACCTCATTCTTTATGTGACCCCACAGAAAGAAATCCAGGGGCGTGAGATCTGGTGACCTCGCTGGCCACCGCACTGGTCCAAAACGGCCAATCCACTGCTGTCCGAACATTTGAGTCAAACGCTCTCTTGCAGACACCACTGAATGAGCTGGTGCTCCATCTAACTGGTACCACATGTGCCTGTACACGTCCAGCGAAAGTTCGTCCGTGTACTCGGAAACGGATCCGGCGAGGAGTTCAATGAACTTTACAGCATTTAAATTGCCATCAATAAATACCGGACCAATAATGGTATTTCTGTGTATGCCAGCCCACACATTGACCGCAAATCTGTACTGGTGCGAAGACTCCCGTACTAGATGCGGATTCACGCGGCTCCAGTACCGAAGGTTCTGTCGGTTCCATAAACCATTCCTTGTCAATGTACTCTCGTCAGTCCACAGCACATTGTACAGGAAGTCAGGACTCTCGAGATGTTTGGTTTCCAACCAGCGACAGAAAGTTTCTCTTATTGGCTTATCTCTCGGTAACAATGCTTGTACTTTCTTGTACTTATAAGGTCTGCGTTTGTCACGTTTCAAAACTTTTTGAATAGTTTTGTGATTTACACGAAAACGTCGACCTGCATTACGCAGACTAGACGTCGGATTGCGATCATAATAATTAATAACTCTTTCGTCTGAAATCTCATTTGCACGTGGAGGAGCACCATCTACGTGCGGGATCAAGGATTGATTTTCCCGTATCCTCTGGACAGCTTGTACAATAGTGCGCCCGTGGGTCGGACACATACGCGTGTTCCCATACCTCTCACGGTATGTCCTTACAGCTAAAGCGGCATTACCGTGACACTCCCCATAAATTAAAATCATATCGGTGTACTCCGAAGCGGTATAATTGTAACGAGGCATGATTATTTAATAATAAAACATTGAAACACCAAGTATTAAGCGTCTAATTTCGCAAAGCTTACTTAGCTATTTAACTAAGTACCTATAATACGTTTATGTGTCCTGTCACTATTAAAACAAAGCGTCAAATTTCGCACAACACAACACAACAACAAAGATACGATAACACTCGCGCGGCGACTTCAAACGGGCGCGGGCGCATCCGAAATTCCAGAGAAAAACAAAACGCGTCACTGGCAGGAAGGAGCGGTGACACACTGACCGCGTAACCTAGACACGTCGACAAGTAAGCAAAGTAGAAACAAGCAAACTTACCTATCTCTTTCGCACATACATATTTTGCGATTGACTTGAGTGCGTAACAGGAAAGTAATAACTTTCGCATGCATTTTTTCTTATCTAGCTGTGATGACACGCTTTATGACTCTTATGGCTCGGGCATAAAGTATAATTTGCATTGAGAAAATAAATTTGAAAGAAAAGGCGTAGGTTTTTAAAGTAGCGAGCTGGCAACGTGTGTCGTTAACCTGTCGCGTGCTCTCCTGTTTACAATACAGCATGTAGAAAATACTTAAAATGAAAAATAATGTCTTGTGGCTAAACTACTGGATATATTCATTTGATTTTTTGTGTGACGGTTGGGAATATCATGACTTATACAAAGTTTCATTTATGATCATATTGTCCTCCCCACATTGTATAATAGTTAAATGTTACATTTATAATCCTAATAAGTTAAATGACTTTTAAAGAATTCAATGTGCCTTCAAAGACTATTTTTATAATGAAAAAATCCAAAGAGAAAACTATCTAATTTTTTGGAAACATAGTGTTTATTTTAGATGTTTTTTCTTGTGTACGAAGGTGTACAAACACGAATTTGAAATGTGTATTTTTTTTTAGAAACAATGCTTAGTTATTTAGTTTTTGATTGTTTCTTGTATGAAGCCTGTTGCGCAAACACGAATTGTAATTTTTTTTAAGTTAGCTTTTATTGTGATTCCAAATGCTTAAAAAAATACAATAAATGGAACTGATTATTACATTTTAGAGTATTTAATAAAGCTGTGTACTTAAACTATAATTGTACTGTGTATATGTGTACTATTAAACTATAATTTCATAAGATATCTTTTGTTTCATTTATCCCAATAATATCGAGGAAGAGTAATTAATTATGGTTCATGGCAGATGCCACAAGTTTTCATATTGCTCCTAGCTATAATTACAGTAAGTGTTTAGATAACATTAGGCAAATTGTGCAATTTTTGTTATTATATTTAAACATTTACCTCATTCTGTTATCATTGTTGCAGTATGTACTTCAAACTAAAGATTGTTACAGTAAGTCACACACTTACTGTACCAATACTAAAAAAAAACATTATTTTTTAATTGTCCATTCCTTAACATACATATTTTTTCAAGCTTTACAATTTAAATATTATTACTAAATAAAAAAGAAAATATACAAATTATTAAACAAACACATTTTTATCTAAAACATTTTAGAAAACTTGCTTTTAATTTATACTTTGGGAGAAATGTCAAAAATAAAAATAAAAACTTTGACCGCCTTTTTCTCGAAAGTGTCTCCATGTCACTTACTGTATATATCACAAGCACGGCAGTATATGACTCAAACCCTAAAACCTGCCGTAAATTTCTATACATAACGTTTATTTTTTTTATTACAGAAACTTCGAACTACGAGTGTATAAAGGACCAAAGAATAATTAAAAAAAAAAAAGTAAGAAAGTCAAAGATCATGACAAAAATCTTTATGATGCTGCAGAAAGATTAATAATAGACAAAATGTACTTTTTTGAAAAATTAAAAATAATTTCTAACCACGCACCTCAATTCGGCTGCACTCTATCCAATTTACACATCACAGGAGAAACGAAAATATGTCTTAATTCAAAACTGAAACTTTCTTGTGACATGTGTAAAGCTGAGTTTATCGTAAATACAACAGATCCACTGCCAACCCAAAACGTAGATATAAATACAGCTGCAGTATCTGGTATCTCAAGCACTGGCATTGGTTTAGAACAGTTCCAAAGGTTGTGTGCTGCAATGAATCTTCCCATATTGTCAGGACAAATGTACGAAAAAAAACACGTTGAAATTTGTCAACATTGGGAAAAAACTGCTCAACAGGCTATGGAGGTTGCAGCGGAACGCGAAAGAAAAGCAGCAATAGAAGAAGGTAGAGTAAATAAGGATGGAATAGCAATCGTTGATGTCATTGCTGACGGTTGCTGGTCTAAGCGCTCCTATAAGAGTAATTATTCTGCTCTTTCTGGAGCAGCAGCGATAGTTGGCAGGAAGTTCAAAGAAGTTCTTTATTTAGGTGTGAAAAATAAATTCTGTTGCATATGTGCTCGTGCAAAAAATAAAGGAGTACCACCAAAACAACACAAATGTTACTGAAACTACTCGGGTTCTTCTTCTGGCACGGAGGCAGGAATAATAGTAGAAGGATTTAAAAATTCCGTTGAAATGTATAACATCATATATGGGCGAGTTATAGCGGATGGTGATTCGAGCATTACGCAAAGATCCTGGAAGAAAGGCCTTATAAAGATATTACCGTGGGGAAAATTGAATGTAGAAATCACATCTTGCGTAATATGTGCAACAAATTAGTTTCCATCAGTAAAGATACTAAATATCCACTATGTATGAGAAAAATGCTAACCACCCAAAGAATTCTTGCCATCAGAAAAGTTATTTGTTCAGCTATAAAACATAACAAAAATAATACTGCTGAATTAGGTGTGCGAATACATAACCTATTTGTTGACATTAATAACTCATATAATCATGCATTCGGCCATCACAACAACTGTATAGATCACTATTGTTGTAGTGAAAGGCAAAATGAAGACCTCGTGCCGAAAGTAAAAAGTTCTGCGTTTTGAGCGAAAGTTCAATGCATTGTGGGTCTGGTTGCCTCGCACTCACGAAGACTGGTCAATGAGTGTGACAGTATCCCGTTGAACAGTTCAATAGCATAATAGCTAAATTCGTAGGCGGTAAACGAACTAACTTAATTCAACGGCAAACATATCAATCAAGATGTGCAGCAGCAGTTGTGGCATTCAATACGAAAAGTCCATTATATACATTGTATACAAAAATCACTTTTGGGCAAGAGTCCTAAATCGAAAACGAAGTCATTGGAAGACAGAAGAAAACAAAAAAATAAGTGTAGAAGAAATATTAAAAGCTTCAGGAAACTTTCTTTTAACAAAACACTGATATCCGCTGCAACCGCAGACAAAAATTATGGAACAGACAGTTGTCAAAAGCCTGATATGGATGAAGAACTTTACGAGCTAACAAAAAGAAGGTTCTTAAAAATTTAGAAAAAACTGATCTTGAAAAGTCACAGGTTGAACGAGCTACAATCTTACAAAGAGATAGTAGTGAGTGGTTAGAGCTTCGTAGAAATTTACTAACTGCATCAAACTTTGGAAAGATTATCAATCGTCGCCCGACTACCAGTGCAAGTATCGTCAAAGCTTTGCTATACAAAAGTAATATTTCAAGAGTAGCTTCAATTAAACACGGTGTAGATAATGAAGCTATTGCTCTTGACCAGCTTGCAATACAAGAAAGTGTGGAAATACGCCCATGTGGACTATTTATAGACACTAAAATACCATTTTTGGCAGCTACCCCAGATGGCTTAGTCGGTAACGTCACAATTGTAGATAAATGATAAATGATTTTATTTCTGTAAGTAGGTTTGAACAAACACTTTTACACGTCAATCATATTTTTTTTAAACTAGATGGGGTCGGCGTTTCCTATCTGACTACTCTATTATTTTTTATTTGGATTGAAGTTCGTAATTGCAATTAAAAATGAATTTCTTGGAAAATATTACATTCCGGCGAACCCGCACACGATCTGAGCCTATTGATGATGAAAGTGATATTATATCTCAAACATTAAACTGTACAACGAACAGTTTGCCTGACATATCCGAAGACGAAGACGTTCCACAATTAAAAATATTAAAAGATGAAATCGATAGACTAACATTTCAGCTAACGAGTGCGCATCAAGAAATTAAATTATTGTCACTGGAGAACAGTAATTTAAGGAAATTACATGACGAATCTAATAAGAAAAATGACATGTATAAAAACAATGTTAACAGTCCAGGAAAAATTAAAGCGAAGGCAACATTAATGACGCCTATAAAAACTATGAAGACGAAACAAACACAGACTACAAAAAAAGACCACTCGTCACCGACGAACACGAATCTATCTACAAACACCAGCAGCAACGTAAGCCCCTCTAACTCAACTCAAAACATAGGAGCCGCAACAACTGTAGAACAACCCTCCATAAAACATAAAATATGCCTGATAAGCAGCGAATCATCTAACAGGTTGCATACAATTGCCGAAAGAACTAATTTGCGTAAATATGAAATCTGTCATTATAGAAAACCGACATGCGGATTGCGGCAAATTCTTCACAAAATTGAAGGAAAAGTGAAAAACTTTACGCACTCAGACTATTGTGTAATTTACATGGGAGAGGAAGACTTTCGAAAAACGCACAACTATTTAGAATTAGTAATGTTTGTTAGAGAAAAGTTAATAGAATTGAGTCATACTAATTTTATAATTTGTTTACCAACGTTTAAATATATGATAGATGCTAACATAATGTATAACAGCCGCGTAGAAACATTCAATAATCTAATGTACTTGGATGTAATCACATGTAACTATGCATATTTACTTGACTCAAACCTGAATCTATCCTATGACTGTGACACTTACAGCAAACGCTATGGAACCTTAAATAACAGCGGTTTAAAAGTAGTCATATCAGATTTACAAGACCTGATTCTTAGCATATGCAACCTGAATGCTACGCACTTAGATGTGAACTGCCACCCTCAAATCAATAATAGTCAACACGTTTTTTCTAATAATTCACAACCATCAAATTCTCAGTTTTTTCGTTAATTACCTTAACATCTTACACCAAAACATAGCTGGTCTAATTAATAAATCTGATACACTGACTGTAAAATTAGTGGAATTAATTAACAAGGGAACTATAATAGATGTTCTTTGTGTTACAGAACATTTCATACAAACAGGTTATGAGAATTTATTGCACATTCCGAATTTTTGTCCAGCTGCTTTCTTTTCTAGAAATGCAAAGAGAGGAGGAACAGGAATTTTCGTAAGAGTAGGATTGCAGTTTAGAGAATTGTCGGACATAGCAAAACAATCAGTTTCAGGCATATTTGAATGCTGCGCTGTAGAATTATTAGCTTATAAAATTATTATTGTTTGTATTTATAGAATCCCGAAGTATAACTACGAAATATTTTATGATAAGTTGGATTATATTTTACATAAAATATGTCTATCTTCAAATAAAAAAATCGTCTTGTGTGGAGATTTTAATATTGATGTTTTAAAAAGAAACAAAATTACACTAGAACTTGAATACTTTCTTATGAAGTACAATTTAAAACTAGCGCTTTGTACTCCTACTAGGTTAAAAAGTCAAACCTGTATTGACAATTTTGCTCATAACTATCGGAAAGAATGTAAAGCTGAAGTTGTAGATCTGATCCTTTCGGACCATACATCTCAAATACTTAAAGTACCAATAAGCAAAACTTGCAAATTAAAATATTGGAGAACTAAAAAGCAGGATACATGTATGGAAAATTTAATTATTTTTAAAAGACATCTCAGCTCTCTATCTTTTGTGCGAGTACATGAAGCTAAGGAAGCGAATGAAGCTTTTGACAATTTCATGGAAGATTTCATTCTTCTATATAGATTATGTTTTCCGGAAAAAATTATAACCATAAAAACTAGCAAGAGAACGAAATGGATATCACGCGGAATAAAAACATGTAGTAACAAGCAAAGGCAGTTACTTTGGTCATATCGATTAAATTCAGATTCAAAAAATAAATTAGTCCTTAAAAACTACACAAAACTCTTTAGGAGAATTATCAACTTAACACAAAAAGCACAGAATAATCATTTCATAAATACCGCTGAAAACAAATCAAAAGCTACCTGGCAAATTATAAATAAATCACAATTTAATTTGCCACTGGAGCCTGTAGTATGCGTGAAAAGAGATAAATTGACATTTACTGACCCCGTGGACATTGCGAACGAATTTAACGATTACTTTATTGACACAATCGAGAATAAGGATAAAGCTGACATAACAAATAATACAAATATCAATCAAACTTTAAATTCACTGTTCATGCAACCTGTAACAATTGACGATATAATACAAATAATTTGCAGCCTAAAAAACACAAATACTGTTGGATACGATGGAGTTTCCACCAAAGTATTGAAGTTTACCAAAGAACTAGTAGCTCCTCCATTAGTTCATATAATTAACTTGTGCATAGTTGATGGCATTTTCCCGAACAAGCTCAAAAAAGTAATAATAAAACCCCTGTATAAAAAAGATGATAAAACAGATTTTAAGAATTATAGACCTATTGCAAAAGTTCCAATTATTTCCAAAATTTTCGAGAAAGTAATTTATAACTCTTTATATGCCTATTTCGAGAAGTATAAGTTATTTTGCACAGAACAAAAGGGTTTCCGTAAGAACACAACGATAAATATGGCACTATTTGACTTGCTAGATAATATCATGCCGTCTGTCGATAAAAGAAATCCAGTCTGTGCAATTTATACAGACATGACAAAGGCTTTTGACTATGTGGACCATAAGATTCTGGTACACAAATTAAATAGTTACGGTATAAGAGGTAACATTTTAAAGTTAATAGAATCATACCTGAGTAATAGGTTTCAATGCACGGAAATTTCTAGGATATGTCCTAAAACTAAATTAGAAACCATATATGTGTCAAAACCAAGACATGTAAAATATGGCGTCCCACAAGGTAGTGTATTGGGTCCGCCACTTTTTTTGATATATATAAATGATCTCCCGAAAGCAACAACCAACAAAATGGTTCTTTTTGCAGATGACAGTACAGCAATAATAAAGTATACTAATTCAAATAATTATAAGAATGACATAAATAATTGCTTAAGTGACATTATACATTGGTTAGATAATAATAATTTAGTTATAAACCTGAGCAAAACAAAAGTCATGCATTTTTATCAACGCCGTGAAAACCCAAATCTTAGCATTTCCTACAAGGGCTGTGATATTGAAGAAGCTACTAAGGCTAGGTTCTTAGGCATTATAATTGATAACCAACTTACATGGAAACCTCATGTTGAAGAACTATGTAAGAAACTTAGCAAATCCGCATATGCTCTTTTTCAACTGTCAAAGAAAGTTAACAGTCAGGCTCTTTTAACAGCGTACCATGGATTGGTTGCCTCTGTTTTGCGGTATGGCATTATTTTCTGGGGGCAGTCCACTGATAGGGAGCTGGTATTTAGACTGCAGAAGCGATGCATTAGGTCAATGTGCGGTCTTAAGACAATTGATAGCTGCGTTCCCTATTTTAAATCATTAAACATTTTAACTTTTCCTTGTCTATATATAATGGAAACGGCTTTGTTTGTGAAATGTAACCCACATCTATTTAAAAAACTATCAGAGGTCAGGAAAAATCCAATACGAACTCAATACATCAATCAATTATGTCAAGTAAAATGTAAAACCGCACTATTGAAAAAAAGTTTTTTTGGTATTGCACCACTCATATATAATAGAGTACCTAACATTATAAAAAATATGACTACATTAAAATTTAAAAGGGCGCTTAACGAATTTTTAATTATGAAAACTTATTACACGATTGACGATTTTCTTAATGATGATTCACTAACTGATTGACATAGGTACTGTTATTCTGATTGACATAATTATTGCGATCCTCTCATTGACCTATTTTATTTTATTTTATTTAATTTAATCGATTATCACGCTGACATTTTTAATAATATTTATATTGTAATTCCAATGATCTGACTTATTGCTAATTTTTAATTTGGAATTGAAACCTTTGCATGCCTATGTGACGGTAAAATATGGAGAACTTTATTATAAAAAACACCTATGTATACTAAACCCATGTTTGCAAGGAAATAAATGATTTGATTTGATTTTTGATTTGATTTCTGAGAAGAAAGGCCGAAACAAACTCAGAGGTCACAGTCTCTTTTAAAGTCCAGACAAAATCTTGGTCAGGTCATGTGAAAGCTATGTAGATCGGTGTCTGCAATGGTCTTTTGAGGAAAGAACCACACAGATTGAGTGGACCTGTCCAGTCAGTGCACGCATTTGTCAGTACCCGTGTAGCTCAACTCAGAACTTAAGGAGCTCAACGATTCGACTAACAATACCAAAGAAAGGACATTTGGGTAGGCCGCATCAGCTACTCAAACTGCCAGAACATGACTAAAACTGCAACAAAAACACACATAGTCCTCACATTCACAATAATTTAAAATAATATAATACTTTATACAGTAAATATTAGTGTCATTGTATATGTAAATAAGTATAGATACTTATAGCAAAGATTAAAAGTAAAAATAGTTAGCGAAATAAAATAAATTAACATTGCCTGTGCTTTATTGGAGCAACTCAATCCCAAGCCTTTTTGTCTTCAATATAGTCTTTGACAGTATAATATGCATTCTGGCATAGTTTCCTCGTAGTAGAGGTCCAATGCCCACGTTCTGCCTTCAAAATACCAATAGAAGAGGCCATAAAGAAGAAAAAAATAAAATTTTGGACCATAAAAGACAAAAAGAAATATAATTAACAAGAACCACCCTTGGTTTTACCAAGTCCAAGGACAGTTGCACATAAGCAACAGAAACAAGTGTCTTTTTGCAGTGTGGTCTGGTGAAAATCAAAGAATGACTGTTGAAACAATATTTCGCGATGACGACGTTTGGGAAAAAAAAATGATTAGTAGCTTGCCGAATTTTATATGGAGCACATATTGCCTGAATTAGTTGACCCACGCCAAACAAGAAACATGCCTTTGAGGCGACCAACAATTCCCAAAAAACGTCAGCTCAAAGAACCAACTGATGCTGGACCCTCAAAAAATTGGAGTTAACATACTCAAGGCCATTGTCCGAGCGAAGACACTTTATATTACATTGTAGTTGTTTTTCCACTTGGCTTTTGTATTCTTTAAATTTTTCTAGAGCTTCAGATTCCTTCTTTAAAAAATATACAAAAACTTTCTTTGAGTAGTCATCAATCAGAGTCATAAAATATTTTGCACCACCCAACGTACTTGTCTCCATTGGACCACAGATGTCAGAATGAACCAGTTCGAGTAATTTAGAAGATTTAGTTGCACTTTCTTTCAGAGGTAAGCGTGTTTGTTTACCTTGTAAGCATGTTACACATGTTAATTTATCACTTTTCTTTGATAATTTTACACCTTCAGTGTTATCTGCTAATTTTTCCAGATCTTGAAAATTCAAATGGCCCATGCGTTGATGCCAGAGGAAAACATCTTGCTTGTCAACATCAGTTATGTATGCATGTTCATTTTTCACATCTAGCCTGTACATATTGTTGACTAAGCTTGCCGTTGCAACAATCACATTACTTTTATTTAATATTATTACACAGCCTTTACTGTTGAATTTTACCTTCCCTCCATTTTTTATGATCTGACTGACTGATAGCAGATTTGTTGCCAGCTCTGGTACATACAGTACATTTTGAAACAGAATTTTATTGTACTGACCTTTATCGTTACACACATCCAAACTTAACTGTCCAGTACTATGAACTGATAATGACTTGTCATTTGCTACTTTGATTGTCTTGATAAGTGGCACTTTCTCATCTTGCAATAAACTTTTATGTTTGGTCATGTGCACTGAAGCATCTGAGTCTATATACAACGGATCTTTAAAGGGTTCGCTGTAGAAGCTATGAAAGCAGCCGCATAGCTTGAACTCTCTTGGTTCTTCTTTTTAGGATTTGACTTGCACTCAGCAGCGACATGGCCATACTTATTGCAGCTATAGCAACGAGGTCCCTTTTTAAACTGTTTCTTGGAACCTGTATTCCCTTTATTTTTACAATTTGCTGAAAAAGCAGATGTGTCACTTTCACACATTTTGACATCTTGTAGGATTTTTGACTTGACAGAGTCTGCACTTATTTTCATGCCTGAACTTTCAATCGCAATAATCATAGGTTTATATATTTCAGGTAGACCGGAGAGGAGCAGGGTCCCGAGCCACTCATGATCTACTTTGAAGCCAATATTGCGAAGTTTGTGAGCCGTGGTCATGATCTTACTTACATACTCTTCTACGTTTGAACATCCAGCGAGATTTGTTGTACATAAGTCTCGAAGCAAACCCACACGGCGTGTAAGCCCCGAATCGTCAAAAGCATTTGCCAAGCAGTCCCACACCTCCTTTGCAGACGTTGCATCCTGTATGTGAACATAGTTTACAGAGTCCACTAGCAAAATAATTTTCGATTTTGCTTTAATGTCACGTTTGGAGTCGAGAGCTACGCCGGGCACACGTTCTATACAGTCCCACAGTTCCTCGTGTTGGAGATATGTTTTAAGTGCGAATCTCCATGTGGAATAGTTTTCCCGACCAGTTAACTTTTCGATCATGACGAGAGGATTGCTTGATGACATTTTTTAAGCGATAATTTGACGAACTGAATGATATTTCACAGTTTGTAAAACCGGCGTTCACTTTGAGGTTAGTTTTGTACCGGCGTGTAATGTTTTACTTTTTACACTGTTTTTATACTGGGTCCACATTTATCAGGCTTCCTGGGCCCATAACCTGTTACACTAATGCAATGAAAAACGGATTACTTCGAGATATACTTGTATTAAAAGGTATAAACTTATTACAACAGGTTTTCATGTGACGTTCACAGAGCAGAAGAGAAAAGGAACAATAGACAAATCATAAATAACAAAGGCGCGAAGTTTACCATAGACTATAACAATTATTTTAACAGAACCAAACCTAAAATTGCAAAAAAAAATCAGCTGTTCCATACATTTATGTTCGCATAACTCGTCAAAATGTAGGGAACAGCAGATTTTTTTTTCGCGATTTCAGGTTTGGTCCCATAGTAAAAGTTGTTCATAATGATGAGTACAATGACCCCTTAAAAGATTGCCACTGTTTACACTTACACCCTATATTTAAAAAAAATAAGATGAAATGGAGTTTATGGAGTACACAAAACTTTTATTTAACAAATATCCTACCACACATAATACAACACAATAAGTACACTCTTAATAAAAGTACCTACATTTTGCGAATTGATGATTCTGTGAAACCGATAGCATACGCGCATAATAATATCCATTCGTACAGTACTGTTTTATACGAAGAAAAAGAAATTGGAGTTATCTAACTGTGTTGCATATACTACGCACTAGCATACGCGCATAGTAATATCCATGCGTACAGTACCTACTGTCTTATACAAAGAAAATAAAAGTCTGGTTTTATCTAACTGTGTTGCATATACTACGCACTGCCCGCTACGTACCTACTTGACCTCACAATGACGTCAAGTACGCGAGTTTGGTTCCGCGCGTCGTCGCGCCGCCGCGCCGCCCCGTGTTTGTTAGCCGCACTAATGCGGGTGTAGCGAGACGCGCGGGGGAAATCAGAATTTATCCTGCCATTGGGCCCTCTCTTAATTGAAATTTCATTCACTACTCTCGCATCACGAAATCACTGGTAATCGTACGGTCTATTACCTCAACTAGACACGTACGAGTACGCTTGTGAGATTTATTTAAGGCCTTGAATCGAGTGTCCACCAATCGAGCTAATAGGTACTTAATAAGCATACAGCTACCTACCATAATAAAATTATGATGAATTAAAATACTACTGCCTAAACCAATTTTTACAATGTTTTCTTGCGGCGCGGCGGCTTCTACAAAGGCAGGCAATTCAAACAGAAAAATGAATCGTTTTATCTGTCAAATAGAGTTCATTGTAAGTTGGTGGTGCTCTTTTCTATGAAAATATTGGACCGAATTAAGAACTTATTTTTATAAAGTTAACCGCTGAATTCGGTTGTGCATCAATTCTGTGGCTTCTCAGAATTTTTTTTTAGTAAACTGCGTACCTACATTACCTTGTACCTAGTTTGGTGAAATTTCTATTTGTTACCGTTTACGGTTAAGAAATAAACTCTGAATTCGCTTTTCGTGTTTTTATTTGTGTACCTATTTATCTATTGCGTATGTGTTTTTATTTATGTTTAAAGATGTCGGCGCGTAGGCAAAGGTACAGCGATCGGCGACCTCTGTGAACTAGGTACCTGCGCATAGATAAAATAGACATAGTACTACAGCCATATGTTTAGAATATAAATAAGTTTAAATCCGCTTAAATAGTGGCGGTACGTCCTAATGGCAAGCAGGAATTTTAATGTAGTAAAAAGTTTTTTTTTTTCAGTAGGTAAATTAATACTAGAAATTTGCTAGCAAGGATATTATTGAGGAACCTCCTTGTCCTCCCACGGTCAAAAAAGATTGTTTTGATGTAGGTAGGTACACAGTGAACAAGATGTTCACCTTTCACTGTGGTGTTCAGTCACCATTCGCGGTCATCAGTACCTAGTTAGATTTCGGGAGCGAAGCGATGATTAAAAAATAAAACCTTGGGACTCGTTTAACTAAGAGTTTATTAGCATGAACGACCCGCGTTTACAGAGTTCGATGTAAGACTACTTATCCTATCTTAATTATATTGTCTTAACATTCTAAACTTATCTAGAAGCTGGTGGTCGCACGCTTGCAGGTGGCCCCCGCGCATACCGTCACGTACGACTGATAGCAAAAGTGCTAGATCAACGTCTAGACATTAGAGCGCTACCACAGCGTTAGGTTTGGAACATAACTCCTCCCCTCTTGGACCGAAGTTATCGGAAAAATCAGGGATTTTCCGAGAACTTGGCATAATTATACTGTAAAATATTAAAATGAACATAATAATCGTAACCTGAAAATAATAGAGTCAATTACACTAATAGTATAGGTCTTTGATTAACTCTACCTTCCTCCGGTTGAGCGGGATTGTCTTCTATACCTCTCGGACGACGATCCTGCTTTTTACACATTTTTTTTATAGCATCTAAATACTTATAGATAATTATAGCTACTGACAATAAAATGACGACCGCGTACAATACATAAAGAGCGGCACTAACACTATCACTTTTGATTTCACTTTTTACGTTATTAGCACTATTCTTCATAATATAATTTAATTGACGTATGTCATCCAAATTAACCCCCTTTAGGCTTAGAGGTTCGATCTTTGCTGCGTCAAGAGTTAGTTCTCGTAAGTCAGGTAAGTTTAATATGGGAACAGGCATATAATCCGCTTGTAGTGAGTAAGGGCGTCGTCCATGAATGTGGATGTTATCTATAAAGACATCACATTGCTCTTCTATGGTTATTAGGTATGTTCCTCGTATGCGTTCCTTCGTTTCATCATTGTGACAAGTCTGCGATATGACTTGGTTGTGTTTTGAATACACTATCCAACTATTGGGACTAATTCTTTGAAGTTTTAGGAACTCAGATTGTATCTTACGTGGGAAACAGCGTGACGGATTATGGTGGTATTCCATTAGCTGTTCGATACATGTTTCTTCCATATACTGGACTAGTTTGTCTTCAGAGCAGAGGTATTCTTTAGCTGTTATCTCTCGGCATGGTTGTTCAATTGGACGATACTTTGACCCTTCTACTAGTAGATAAGGAAATTCAGGGATAACAACAAAAGTAAGGTTTAAGGAATCGTCAGACATAGGAAGGGAATACAGTTTGTAGTAACTATAAGTAGCATTATAAATTAGTGGAACTTCGATAATAAATGTTATTTTTTCATTTTTAAGATAAGCTTTTACAGACAATGATTCTTCTATATTAATTAAATTTTGTTCATTTACAGGGTACATCAAATTATCATATTTGCTTATATGTTTTAACACATTCAACATTTCATTGGGATTAACTACGGCCTTATGTAAAACAGATAATTTGCTGAATGCAATGGTCGTTTCAAGTTCACTAAGTTTTAAATAGAGTGTCCTAAAGTTTACAATAAACTGATTAAGTAATCTAAATACATAGGTCATATAAATTGAGTGATTATCTTTTGTAGTGAGATTAGCTACAAGGCTTTCAATTAATTTAATACGTTCGTTTATTTTTTTTGTATTTTCATTCAATAATTCAGTAGAGTTCAGAAAGTGATCCAACATTTTAGATATCACAGTAAATTTATTAGATATGGCTTGTTCTTGAGTCTGCATATTATTAATTAAGTTATCATATCTAACTGCATCTTCGTGGTCAAGATTACCTGTTATAATTTTGATGATAGACCCTAGAGGGTTTACAATACCACGTCTAAATCTTTTAAATGGAATTAACTGCTGTAATTTTTCTACAGTCTCATTTCGAATATACTCCACCTGCGTTTTAAGACTCATGAACTCATACGATTTGTTTGGGTGTAACATTTGGTTAAATTCTGAGTATTTTTGAATATTAAAAGAAAGATCAGTACTTATGCCTTGAAGGTTGATTATTTTAATAATGGCCCATTTATCATATTGTATAAACGCTGTACCCAACTTCACCGGGAGAATACCAGGGTTTTGGTTAATCTTTACTGCTTGAAGGGCCTGGCTTGGGAGAGTCCAAGTGGTCGTTGTCCATACCACCAGGATCAAACACCACCTGCGGAGGACGTTTTATGTTTTTAACTGGAACTTTAGTATCTCTATTTTTAGCCTTAATCGGTACAATGTTACGTTCTATCTGACCTGTAACCATGACTTTTTGAAACCTAGGTTTATCTTTAGCTTGTCTTTTATTTACGGCTTTAGCGAAGACCGGTTGTCCTATTTCTAAGGCTGGTCCTGATTCGCCTCCCCGCTTGGCTATAATTTTTTTTTTGTGACTATTTACTTTTTCGGATATGTATTTATAAATTGCCTGTGTTCTTTTCTTATGATCCCTAATTAGTTGCTGATTATATGCTTTATCAAATTCGGAGTTAAAGGTGGAGTTTAATTCAGTATGACCAAACGCAGCTTCGAACGGCGTTAAATCAGTGGTACTATGGATAGTGTTATTGTAAGCCATAACAGCATAGGTCATAACTGATGCCGCGTCAGTAAACTTCTTTTCATATTTTGCTAATCGATATATTTCTATTATTGTAGAGTGAAAACGCTCTATCAATCCCATAGAATTCGGATTATTGGGTGTACCTATGTGTAGTTTAATTTTATGCAAATCCGTCAGTTCTTTTAATAATTCGTTATTAAATTCTGTTCCCGGATCGGAACTTATTTTCTGCGGTATGCCGTAAAAAGAGAAGTATTTCATTAATGCTCTAACCACTTCGGGTGTAGAGCGAGATGCAATTTCTATGGCTTGCCCCAATTTGCTAAAAGCATCGATTAATGTTAAATAGTATTTTGATTCTATACTAAACAGATCGATAAATATTTCCTGAAAGGGTGTGTTCTGGGTTTGTGTGAGCTGTAATACAGGTTTAATTGGTTTTCTATCATACTTAGAGGTTTTACAGAGATCACATGAATTAATAATGGCGGAAACGGTTTCGGATAAATTTGGCCAATGATAATTACGACGGATTCCTTTAACTGTTTCTGTAATACCGCGATGACAGGTCTTGCCTTCGTGTAACTTAATCACAACAGCTTTTTGTTCCTGCTCATCTTCGACGTAAATAACGCGCTCGGTACATTCATAGAAATTAACCATATCTTTCTTAAATAGTGTAACTATAATATTACTAAAATCTTTTCTATGTTCCGGATACTCAAAATAAATAAAATACTTCGTTTTTGGTTTTATGTAGTCTTTCAAAAACTGTTTAATGTGTTCGTGACTGTGAAGAGGCAAAAATACTTCTAACACTTTTTGTTTGTTCCTCGACAAGTTTCTTACTTGGAGCTCATTACGGAACCAGCCAAAAACTAGTATTTGGTTAGGCTTGGTATCTATTGCTTCATTTAGTATCGGTATTCCATGGCATTCGAGATCTTTGGCTGAATGAACTGTTTGTATGGTAGAAGATTCAGATGGTACAGGATAATTATTGGGTGATTGTTCCGAGTCAGTATCAGTGTCTAGATTAATAGTAATTGGACTAGCTGTCGCGGTTCTTTCAGAGTCGGTAATAGAAATAGTTCTGGAGTCGTCAGAATTTAGTCTGGTCACGTCTTCTAAATAATTTTGAATTCTCCTTTCTTTTTCGTCTATATTAACAATGTCATCGGAATCATTAGCTCCACCTAGTGCATTAAGTTGAATTCGAGATAGCGCGTCTGCGGTGACGTTTTGTTTACCATTTTTATATATGACATTAAAATCGTATTCTTGTAACCGCAATCGCCAACGAGTCAGCTTGCTATTTGGTTCTTTAAGTTGATACAACCAGACTAGTGGTCTATGATCAGTATAAATGTCGAATTTATGTCCGTACAAGTAGGGTCTGAAGTGTTTTACGGCCCACACGATTGACAATAACTCGCGTTCAATCGTACTGTACCTTTTTTCTGTATCTGTCAAGGTCCGGCTGGCATATGCGATCGGTTTGTCACTACCTATACGGCCTTGTGACAAAACCGCGCCAATTGCGACTTCAGAGGCGTCGGTCGTTAATACAAACGGTTTATTCATGTCCGGATATTGCAATATTGGTGCGTTAATCAGGAGCTCCTTACATTTTTCAAAGGCCTCAGTAAACTTTTGATCTATTACTACTCTCTTACCCTTTTTTAAACAAGCTGTCAGTGGTTGTGTAATTTTGGAGAAATCTTTAATAAATCGCCTGTAATAACCCACAAAACCTAAGAATCGCTTGATTTCGGTCTGTGTTCGTGGTAAGGGGTATTTAAGAACTGCTTGTATTTTGTCGTTGTTCGGTCGTAGTCCGTTTTTTGTCAACGTGTGTCCCAAGTACTGCACTTCCCTGCGCAAAAATTCAGATTTGTCTAACTGAACCTTAAGGTTAGTTTGACGCAGTCTATCGAAGACAGAACGTAATTTTTGAATATGCTCTACTATGCCATTTGAATATATAAGAATATCATCTAAATAAACCAGGCAATGTATACCCTGTAGACCTCTTAAAACATTGTCAAGTGTCCTTTGAAAAGTTGCCGGAGCCGTTTTGAGGCCAAATGGCATACGGAGGAATTCGTAATGTCCATTTTGCGTAGAAAAGGCTGTTTTTTCACTGTCAGAAATCTCAATTTGATGATAACCGGACGCTAAATCTAATGTGGTGAAGTAATTGCTTTTGCCAAGTTTGTCAAATAAGTCGCATATATTGGGAAGTGGGTACTTATCGTCGATCGTTATGTCATTCAGTCGGCGATAGTCTATAACCATTCTATATTTCACCTGACCGGAAGCATCTGCCTTTTTTGGTACCAAATGAACAGGTGCACTCCAGGGTGAATGTGATTCTCGGATCACATTATCCTTGAGAAGTTTTTCGACCTGTCGTTTGATTTCTTCAGCCTGTGCTGGCGCTTGCCTGTAAGGTTTAATATAAATTGGATCTTCATTAGTAGTCCGTATATGATGTTTAACTTGATTTGTAAAAGTCAAGGGCAAATCTTCGCAGTAAAATATGTCCTTGTACTCGTAGCATAATTTACTAATCAGGTCATTTTCTTCTTCGTTAAGATGGTCAAGTCTCAATTTCTGTAAGTTCTCTGTAAGTAACGAGTCAATGTCAACGTCAGTTAAACCAGTTGTGTTATTTACTATACATTCTTCAGAGAAGTGGATAACCTTGAAAGGAGAAGTTATAGTTAACTTTATCTCAAATTCAGTTGCGTTCTGAATTACAGTTGAAGCTAAATAATTTTCACACTTGACAATTGCAGCTGGCATTCGAACACTTTCATGAAACTGTGTGTAATCTAATACGGCAAAGCCGTCTTTCTGATTTACGGGCAGCCTCACTCGATGTTCGGTGCGCGGTTCAAGTTTAAGTTCAAGGTCAGTATTATAATTTATAGGAATATTGACGTCGTTTATCTTTAGAGTCCTGTCCTTGAAACATATATTAGCACTAAGTTGAGACATAAGGTCCATTCCAATCAACCCGTCATATCTATTGTCCACATCATAAATATAAAACTTATGATAACCGTTTACATTAAAAATTGAAAAAAGGGGAATGTTAGCTACTTCACTATGTTCGCTAGTAGCATGTGTACTTGTAACTGTGAATGGTTCATAGAATTTTGATTGAGGGAAATATTCATCAACTTTTCTAGGACTTATGAAAGATCTAGTGCTTCCTGTATCTAACATAAATTTACCGTCTATATCAGGAATGTATATATAAGGATGTTTAAGATTAGCGTCAAACATAAGTTCTATCATTTCGAACGGACTCGAATCAAATTTATTTGAAAATTTGGGACGTCTGTCGAACTACCTTTATTTTCAGTTGAATGCGAATCATCAACCTTTTCAGCAGTTTTCAGAATTTCAGCATTTGTGTTCTGATCCACGCAAGCGTCATTAATGTACATATTTGTATCGTCATAATTACAGGGTATCATGAAACATGTGCCGTAATCATTGTAAGTTGGGTCGTAATAGTACTGTTCATCACCAATATAAAGCTCATTTACAGGAAAACCTTGTGGCTGCTTAGCAGGTGCTGGAGCAGTTCTCATTGTCACATCACGGTCGTTCAATACATTGTTGGGATGACGGTAGCCCGAAGGTTGAGGGGGTCTATAGCCAAATTGTCCAGCTTGGGGTCTATAACCGAATAATTGAGGTTGTTTATTATAAAGGTTAACTGGTGGTTTAATTCCAAATTGCGGCAATTGCGATCGGAAACCTATTTGCTGATTAGGCATAATCGGACGCACAAAAACTTGATTAGGTATACCGAATTTAAATTGAGTTTGATTTGTACTAGGCCTGTAACCATTATGTTGCAATTGAGGTGCTGTAATTGTAGGTTTCAGATCATTTGAATTAAAAATAATCCCTTTGTCGCGTGATGATAATATCTGATGACCTTGCGGCCGATGTTGCAACATTTTGCTGCGTAAATTATATTGTTCCTGGAAGTTAACTTCTTCGAGGACAATTTTTAAGGCTTCTTCCAGGTTACTAGGATTTTTAATTCGAACAATCCGTACCATATGTTCTGGTAAATTGTACATAAAGACGTTAAGTGAAGTATTATTATAAATCACTTGCTTAGATTCTCTTAACTCAGCGGAGCTGTTCTGATTAACTTTAGATATTAATACAGCACGAATGTCTTGTATACGGCTGCAAAATTCTAAATATGACTCATTTGATTTAATTTTTAGGGTTTCGAGTTCAATTGCCACGCATTCCTCACTTCTGGGATCACCAAAATGTTGGGTCAATAAAGATTTTAATTCAGAATAAGTTTCAAGGTCACCTCTTTCACTTAATAGAGCCGCTGCTTTACCCTTTAATTTACTCGTAATATTCTGCATTAAAAATTCATTTCGCTCTGAGGTCCCTTGATATTTTCTGATAACGTATTCGCATTTCCGTAAAAATAAACTAAGTATGTTAGTTTCACCATTAAATTCGGGAATTAATCTTATAACATCGTGAGGTATAGAGCAGTCTAGTGATTGCGTCGAAAACTGCGTTTCAGAATGAACTGAAGCGGCTGCCCCGGCCGTCGCGGTTAAAGGAATTTGACCTTGATCCATTTTAAATAAAATCAAAACTTACGATGCAATAAAATTGTAAAAACAAAAGATAAACCACAATTTATATGTAAAATCACACAATAGAATAAAAAGATACACATGGAAACATTAATGTTACTCTTTAAAAACTAAGTCAATAGATTAATTAAGTTACTAATTACTTCTATCACAAAAATAGTATAGGGAATAAGGTAGGAAGGATGTAGAAGGTTACTCACATGCCAACCGTCTGATATATTATCGCCATCTCTGCTCACCCACGTAATTTATTTTATACGGGTTATCTAAACTTATTTATTTGGTTCGAAGATTGCCCAATATAGAACGCCTCACTGATTTTAAGCACGACGACACTATATATAGTCAGTAACCACTCGCGAAGCACAGTCTACGTTTTTTTAATGCTTTTCACAGTTTTTCACACTTGACTTTTCGCGGCGGAAACAATCTGCGGCAATCCTACCGGCTGCGCCAGTTAGATTTCGGGAGCGAAGCGATGATTAAAAAATAAAACCTTGGGACTCGTTTAACTAAGAGTTTATTAGCATGAACGACCCGCGTTTACAGAGTTCGATGTAAGACTACTTATCCTATCTTAATTATATTGTCTTAACATTCTAAACTTATCTAGAAGCTGGTGGTCGCACGCTTGCAGGTGGCCCCCGCGCATACCGTCACGTACGACTGATAGCAAAAGTGCTAGATCAACGTCTAGACATTAGAGCGCTACCACAGCGTTAGGTTTGGAACATAACTACCTACTTGCACTTTGTTGCTGTAGATACCTAAGTACCCGCGACAATAATAAATCGTTTGATTCCGCATTCATAACCATTGTTTAATTTAAATTGCGTTTATCTACATACTTATCAGTTAAATAACTCTAATTTTTCCTTCATAATTTCTACGGGCTTAGGACCGTCGCGTCAGTAATAAGTAAGTACATGTTTCGTATCTAAGTACGTAAGTACTTACTTACTTGTAGGTACTCTTTTATTCACTTCACTTTTCACAATATTAAAAGCGTCCACTGTCGCACTTCTTAAATCATCTCGAGAAGTATGCTAATCGGAAGAAACTAGACTTTTTATCTCAAACCACACATAAAAATCCAGTGGTGTTAAGTCAGGGCTATCCACCTATCCACTGCTCACCAAACACACTGTTTAAATACGCACGCACTGAAGTAGCATAATGAACAGGGCATCATGCTGATAGAACAGACCGCATTAATGTGCAGAGAGATACATAATATTGGCTAACATTAAATCGCCTGGCCGCCATTATGGTACTACGACGTGGCCGCGTGGGTCGTGTTCGAAGTATTCCTGTATGTCTTCCTCCAATTCCGCCGAGTATGGTAGTCTACCGCGGCCCTGCGCGTGTTTGGGCGCTCGAAACTGTCCATGATCGAGGAGGCGCTGGGTTACAGCCAGGATAGTGGAGGTGAAGGGAACTTCAGGGTCAGTGATTCCACGTGCGCGCAGTGAGTTCTGGTGTCCGGCTGAGCATACAAACGTCTGGCCCAGGGGGGGGACACTGCCGTACTTGATGTAGGCGTCCAATTTTTCACAAATATACTAGCACCATCTTTTACGAAATCCGCGTAAACTTGAGAGATTTAGTACGAAAAAATGACATAGATGGTGCTTACGCCAATTATCGCCAGTGTGCATAGTAACGCCTTGTTGATAATGAAAATTTTGTAAAAATAATAAATGTGCATTCTAAACCAGAATAAATATTTATTTATTTATTATAATAGCATTATGCAATAGCAAATTTTTTTTTTGGGTTTTGCAAATTATTACTATACTCTGTGGTTTACAAAAATGGTCACTACTTTCGGCGCACTAAAAAAAGTACTCTGTGTTTCGGCGTGTGCGCTTGTTTGTAACTCTCTTCCATTTTGTGTAATTTTTATGGTGTTTCTGTTCTATTAAAGCTCCAGAAAGTGCGGTTGAGTTGAGTGGTAGTAGATTATTTTAATAAACATCGCCATAATAAGACAAATAAATGACTTAAGTATTAACACATTCATCATTTTTATTTTATCCTGGCTTTGTAAAACATTCCATTTTGTAAACATTAACTGTATTTGTTTTTTTATTTTGTAAATTTTTATTTCATAAGTTAATCAAGAACTATGCACGAATTGCTATGGAACAAATACAAAATGTTTATAAAACTGATTTTTATATGGCCTACATTGCAAATTATCTGCCTACCCATAGAAAACCTATTCAGAGTATAGTAAATATATAGATAAATACGTATAGTTTATAGTACCTATAGTTTTTGGGATTAGTTCAGCGGATATAGTACCAGATGGCGACACTGTCTAATAAAGGTGTCAAAAATTCTAGAGAGAGGGTTCTCTATTCCATCTATATTACTATACTCTTTGGTCTGGCCTCTTCTAAGTTATGGTTCGCCATGTCAGTGGCCATAGACTAATATATATAAACTGAGATAGACTGGCAACTGACGTTTTATGGTTTAGTTAACGATGAGCGCCCTCTGAATGCAAAGCAAGGAACTAAATGAATGTATATACATAAAGGTAGCTATGTAGTTGTGTATATGTTGATATTTGAGCTGGTAGCCCGCGAAATTCTTTTTTTTTATGTTTTAAGGAATTTGTTGGTCAGTCGGCCTGTATGTTGATTAAAATAGGATTCGCGACCGTAACAAATATGGCTTTACAGAATTATAATCATTTAAACTATCAATACAACCCTTTTAGTTCGTATAGTGCCACTGAATTACTATTTCATGAAAAAGTGCAATGTGAACTAAAGGGGTTGTGTTGGGGATTCTCTTGGAGGACACTAAGGCCAGGTCGAGGATTAGCTTACTCTTTAATGAAACACTTGCTTGATTATAACTTGATGTTTATTCTTCAATGGATGGACGAGGACAGATTTCAACCGCGCAGGGCTGCTCTATTTATATAATTTTTCCTAATAATTGTGACTCTACTGCTGGTGCCCTCTGGTGGTCACGCCCACATCGGGTCACTTTACTTATTCTCACTTATTAGAACGTTGCTTATCAGTCTTTAAAACTGTTTATTGTTCACACACAACGCACTAATCACTTTGCCGGGCTTGGCAGCCGGCCTCGCCAACAGTCTCCCCCTCGGTGCCTTGCACCTCATCTTGCAGGGGTGACGTCGCTGGCACTATCACGACCAGCCGAGATGCTGGCCTGCGCAGCACGCCCGCCGAGGTGCGGACGTCGACGATCCTGGTTCTTCCATCTGGCCCGGGGTAGACCGCGCTGATCTCGCCGCGTGGCCACGAGCAGCGTGGCAGGGTGTGGTCCACCAGCAGGACGAGGTCGCCAACGGAGGGATCCCGGTAAGGCAGGTACTCTCGCACCCACCTGGCCCAGAAGTGATCGGCCAGGCGCTGAGACGTTCTCCATGAGGGAGAACCGATGAGCTCGGCGTCGTCGAATGAGCCAAACATGTGGGCTCCGCTGGACCTCCCGATAAGGAAGTGGTTGGGTGTCAATGCTTCTTCTTCATTGGGGTCAATGTCCACGACGAATAGGGGCCGCGAATTGACCACATGTTCTGCTTCCAGTAGCAGAGTGTGCAAGACCTCTTCTTTCGGTCTTCTTTCGTGGAGTGTCGCTGCTAGTGCGGTCTTCACTGTGCGCACCAACCGTTCCCAAGAGCCTCCCATGTTTGGGGCTCCCGGGGAAATGAACCTCCATACTATGCCGATCTCGTTGGTAGCCGCTTGTAGCTCGCGACTTGCACCTGTGAAGTTGGTGCCATTGTCGCTCATGATGACTTTAGGAGTCCCTCTTCTGGCGATCATTCTTCTTAGAGCCAACATCATGGAGTCGGTCGTTAGTGATGCGGCCAACTCCAGATTGACTGCGCGCGTCGTCAGGCACGTGAACAAGGCGCCCCATCTCTTCTCGACGCGTCGTCCCACGGTGACCAGTAGTGGGCCGAAATAGTCCACGCCCACACATGTGAAGGGAGGGCTTGTACTAGACAGCCTTTCTTGCGGTAGGTCGCCCTGGGGTGCTAGTTGTGGTGCTTTCTTCTTCAATCTGCACCACCCGCAGTCTCTTGCCGTCGCCTTGACGAGGTTTCTTAGCCCAGGAATCCAGTACCGTTGCCGCAGCTCGTTCATCACCGTCTGATGGTTGCCGTGGTTCAGACGCTCGTGTACGTGTTTCACTAGTAGTTGGGTGATCCCGTGGCGTCCGTCCAACACGATGGGGCTTTTGTAGGCGGTCGTTAGGTATTTAGCCGCGCCTATGCGGGTCGATAACCTTATCATGCCGTCTTCAAACTTGATGGCGAAGTTTTTGAGCTTGTGGGCTTGGTCGCTCTGTCTTCTCAAGGCGGCCAATTCTTCTGGGTAACTATCTTCTTGGACTCGTTGAATTAAAAGTCGCTCGGCTTTTTCCACGTACAATGCAGACTTCGGGCGAAGATTCAATTCTTCGCTTCTTTTCTTCACGACGAGCGGCTTCTTATCTCTCTTCTGTGCCTTTTTCCATGTTGGGTCACCTTTCCTGGTGATTCTTCTGGTGCTAAGCGTTTTGTGGGCAATACTTCGTTTGAAAGCGTCCACAATTTGTAGGAATCTTGCCGTCGCGTGCAGCAATCTTGTCCATCGTGAGAATCGCCCCGGTTCTGGAACGATGGTGGGCGCGACTCTTCTGGCGCTCAGTGTGACGGCGTTCGGCTTCTCTTCTTCGGTGTTCTTGAGGGGTTCTTTGTTTTCCTGTGGCCACTCTTCTCGGCTCTCGTAGAGGAATGACGGCCCCGTGAACCACCGATGTTCTTTACTGAAGTCCTTGTGTTCAATGTTACCTTTGGACATTGACTCAGCACTCTGCCTGCCTCATGCGATCCAGTTAAAATATTGACTTGGTTGCATATTACACGCATAGGACACATAGAATTAAGTATAATAGTGTGTGTTAAGAGAAACTAGTATATAAGCAGAACATTTTGTAAATAAATCAGATTTGAATTTTATATTCTTGTCTCATTACCCCTCACTGTGGCCAAGACACCTTTAGCCATCTCCGATCAGTCTCGTGAGTCTGCGTGACTGGCAGTGAGTGTACCCTTCCCGAACCTGGTATTCCTGTCTACTATCCGTCTGTTACCTTAGGTCGCATGGTGCAGACATCCTGTACTTATCTATATATTTATTTATCACACACTAAGTATATGGTAGGCTAGGGACTGTTAGGCTTGTAGGTCTTTGTAGGTTCCTTAACTTTATCATATATTTCCATGTACCGTCACACCCTTGACAATATTGCGGCCTTACGTGACGTTTGTTAAGGGTGGATGTACATTTTGGTCCTTCGAGCCGGATAAATTGATTAACTATTCACTGTGGTGGAACGGGCCACATTGGTTAAAAACCAACCAGATTCCTATCACGAAAGGTATGCCGCAGACGAACCAAGAAATCAAAGTGTGTCATACAACTACAACTGAGATTGAAAATAATGATCTCTGGAATAGATTCTCCAGTTTAGATAAAATGGTAAGAGTGTTATCTTACTGCTACAGATTTACAAACAAACAATCAACAAATAAGCTACTTACTAGTAATGAACTAAACGTGACAGTAAAACGAATAATTCAGAAGATACAACAACAGGAATTCAAAGATGAATTGAAAACCATACAAAGTGGACAACCCTTGAAGAAAAATAAAACATTATCCACTTTAGATCCGTTCATAGACGAGGACGGACTACTTAGAGTTGGAGGCAGATTACAAAACTCCAATTTGCCTTACAATCAAAAACATCCAATACTTTTACCATATAACCATCACGTAACGTCATTAATTATACAAGACGCACATACAAAAACTTTGCATGGTGGTAACAAATTAACAATGGCTTATTTACGACAAACATACTGGATCATTAGTGGAACAAGAAAAGTAAAGAGTATAATTAACAAATGTGTGAGGTGCATACGATACAAAGCAGACACAAACTCACAAAAAATGGGAATACTGCCAAAAGCACGAGTAACGCAATCCTACCCATTCACTTATACTGGAGTGGATTATGCGGGACCAATACAAACAAGAACCATGAAAGGGAGAGGACACAAGTCTTATAAATCATACATTGCTGTTTTTGTATGTTTAGCAACAAAAGCAGTGCACCTAGAATTGGTGGGAGATTTAACAACAGAAACATTTATCGCTGCGCTACGCAGATTCATGGCACGAAGAGGTCACGTGTTACACATGTACAGTGACAATGCAACAAACTTCGTAGGAGCAGCCAACTTTTTACATCAAGAAATATTACAAATCACGCAATCGCCGGAATTTCAAAACGCAATGACGAATATAGGAACACAGTGGCATTTCATTCCTCCATCATCACCACATTTCGGTGGCATCTGGGAAGCTGGCGTAAAGTCAGTGAAACATCATTTACGTCGAGTAATCGGGGATTCGACACTAACATACGAGGAAATGACAACCTTTCTACACCAAATTGAAGCGTGTTTGAATTCAAGACCATTGTGTGCGCAAACCGAAAATATTAATGACAACACAATACTAACTCCAAGCCATTTTCTTATTGGCCGAGAAGCAGTAGGAGTACCAAACCCGCTCGAAAACATCAATACTGACCTAGTTAACAGATGGAAGCAGATTCAAAAAATGAAAAAAGATTTTTGGAACAGTTGGACAAAAGACTATCTTCATCAACTACAGCAAAGATACAAATGGAAACAAGCACATGAAAATGCTAAAATTGGAACGGTAGTACTAATAAAAGACGACAATATAAATCCAAGTAAATGGCCATTAGCAAAAATCACAGAAGTACACCCGGGAAATGATGGTGTAGTTAGAGTGGTAACTCTTCAAAAATCAACAGGCGCTTGTCATAAAAGATCAATTCACACGTTGATCCCGCTCCCTGTGAACGAAAACGAAGAAATTGAAACAACTAGCAAAAACATGCAAACGTCTACGCAATGTAACATGTCAACAGCCACGATAAACAAAAAAGGTATACGATCATCGAAAAGTTGGCTAAAGGGTTTACTAGTTCAGACAATGCTTATTTTATTAATCGGCACCGTATCGACTACGCCCACATACACATTAAAAAATTTAAAGCCAGGGCTATACGTTGAAGACATTGGAACCACAACTATTAATCGAGGAACGTTTAGAATTGAAACTGATTACGAGAGAGGAAGCTTGGAACTAGACCAAAAGAAGATCGAAAAAATAACAACACAATTTCAACAACTTTGTAAGGACACTCAATACATCATGGATGAAACGCATTGCAATGAATTTTATCACCATTTAAATGAAGAAAAAGCAAAATTTGAGACAACAAAGGAATACCTAACAGAGATAAAGAAAACTAGGAAGAAACGAGGTCTCTTGGGACAACTTTTAACATCGGTATTCGGAGTTAATGATGAAGTATACAGGGACATAGAAACATTACATAACAATCAGCAGAAGCTTATAGACGCTGCCAATCATCAAACAAAGATAATGATATCCACCATCGCAGGTGTAAACCAAACTGAAGAACAAATCCAGAAGAAGTTAGAGAAGTTCCAAGCAAAACTAAATGAAGCAATATCGTTCATGAATAACCACAATGTTTGGTATAAATCGATTGACAAAAATCATATCAAGATACAAGTAATGCAAACCTACGAGTTAGCAAACAATTTTATAAACGAAATTATGGACTATTATAAAGGCTTACTTGAAATTTATTCACAAAAAACCACTATATACAGTATACTAACACCAAAACACATTAGCAAAATTATACAAATGGCTAATCAAAAACTACCATCAAACTTAAAAATTATTCAGGGTCAGATAATACAAACAGAGATGAATGTTAATACTACGCACATAAGAGTGTACGCGTACTTCCCAATACACGACATCACAAAGTATACTCTGATACACGTAACGCCAATTCCAGAAAGGAAAACAGATGGATCTTTCGAGTGTTTAACGATACAGCAGACATTCATGGGTTTCGATTACAACAACGAGCGCTACTTTGAATTAAATCAAGACGAATTTAAAGACTGCCTTCAAAGTAACACAGAGTTTGTCTGCTATCCCGTAGCTGTCAAGAACATGCAATTAAATAAAAATTGCATAGTTGAACAACTCTTCAGAACAGAGAACGACACCCACACCCAATGCACGTCAAAGACCTTCAAAATTTCGACAGATGTTGTATGGAAACAATTATACATGCAAAACACCTGGCTCTTCATTGCAACAAAATCGGTTGCCATATCGATTGTGTGTGACGGCCAAAGACAAGAAATAACGATACAAGATGTCGGAGTTCTCTATATTTCTGAGAATTGTGTCATTAAAACACTAAACAACATACTTGCTGCAAAAAGGACAACGACTATAACAGTACTAGCGTCTTATTCCAAAACGACGAACTTCTCCATTAATACGCAAATCCTACCAACACATATAAAAGACATATCCAAGGAAGAATTAGTTTTAGACAAGTCAAAGGGAGTTTTCGACCATTTACTCACTTCGGAAACAAATTTACAAACTCAGCTAGACAACACAATTTGGAAACAACTACAATCACATACATACATCGCCAGCATTAGCACCTCACTTGTCATTATAAGTTTAGCATGTGTTTTAATTTATTTCGGTCCACAGGTATTGAACAAATTTCGAGCCACCATTGCAGCAAGAAGGAAGACTACGCCACCTATGCAGCAACCAACAAACTGCCCACCACACCCGCGACAAACTCCACAACGGTACGGCATTCCACACAGCGTGCCCACCCCGTCACAACAAACTGAACAAGGCCAGGCCAGACCATACGAGACCATCGAGTTGTACCAATTGGAGTCCCGTTCCTGAGAGTCGCCAGAATGTTCAATGTTACCTTTGGACATTGACTCAGCACTCTGCCTGCCTCATGCGATCCAGTTAAAATATTGACTTGGTTGCATATTACACGCATAGGACACATAGAATTAAGTATAATAGTGTGTGTTAAGAGAAACTAGTATATAAGCAGAACATTTTGTAAATAAATCAGATTTGAATTTTATATTCTTGTCTCATTACCCCTCACTGTGGCCAAGACACCTTTAGCCATCTCCGATCAGTCTCGTGAGTCTGCGTGACTGGCAGTGAGTGTACCCTTCCCGAACCTGGTATTCCTGTCTACTATCCGTCTGTTACCTTAGGTCGCATGGTGCAGACATCCTGTACTTATCTATATATTTATTTATCACACACTAAGTATATGGTAGGCTAGGGACTGTTAGGCTTGTAGGTCTTTGTAGGTTCCTTAACTTTATCATATATTTCCATGTACCGTCACACCCTTGACAATATTGCGGCCTTACGTGACGTTTGTTAAGGGTGGATGTACACCTTGGGTGCATCTCGTGTGGCGTCGTCCGCGACGTTGTGCTTGGTAGGTACCCATCGCCATTCTTTATGTCGGGTCAACTCTTCGATCTCGGCGAGTCTATGCGCGACGAATGGCTTGTATCTTCTAGGGTTCTTGAATCTGACCAGAAGTATCTTCTTTCGACGCGCAGATCCACTTCTTGTTGCGCGTTAGTGGCGAGACGGCTGCCCAGGAGACAGGCTTGCAGCTCGAGTCTGGGGATCGAGGTGGGTTTCAGCGGTGTCACTCTTGCCTTCGCCGCTAGGAGTTTTACTTCCACTTGACCGTCGGGACGTTGCGTGCGCCAATACACCGCGCACGCGTAAGCCTTCTCGCTAGCGTCGCAGATCGTGTGGAGCTCCCCTTCGTCGCTGTTTCTTGTCAGACAGCGCGGGATACGCAGATTCACTAGCTGCTTCTTGAGGTCTTGTAGCCATCTGGACCATTCTTCTTGTCTCGCGGGTGGTACTTTCTCGTCCCATTCCACGCCGCTTCTCCAGAGGTTTTGCAGCATAATCTTGCCCTGGATCGTGATGGGAGCGGCTAAACCGAGCGGGTCGAACACGGTCATGACCGCGCTCGTCGCTTCCCTCTTCGTGGGAGCGCGCCTGCCATCGATGGCTTCTTCTGGAGTGTTTCTCAGTGTCAGCGTGAAGTGTAGACTATCTTCTTTCACGTTCCAGTTCAGCCCGAGAGTCTTTTCCACCTGGTCCTTTTGCTCACCCAGTCGAATCGTGCCCGTGCTGTCCTCGGACAGGAGCCCTTCTGTAACTTCTGGATGATTGCTCGCCCAGCCGCGTAGGAAGAACCCTCCTTTCTTATGGACCGAGTCGACTTCACTGGCTATTCTTCTTGCCGTTGCCGCGTCTGGGTAGCTCGCCAAGTAGTCGTCCATGTAATGGTTGCGTGTGATTGCTCTTGCCGCCTCTGGATGTCGTTCTTCGAACTCGCTAGCGTTCTTGTTCTTGACGTATATCGCCGTACTGGAGATGACGCCGCCCCGAAGATTAATGACGTCATCCTGTATTCCTTGTCTTGCCACAGGAATCGAAGACTGTCTCTGTCTTCCTCGTTTATTTTTACACGCAGGAACATTTCTTTGACGTCTGCCACCACTGCTACTGCACTTTGACGAAATCGTAGCAGCACTCCAAACAATGACTGCAGCAGGTCGGGTCCGGCCAGTAGCGCGTCGTTGAGTGATCTTCCATTCGACTTAGCCGCGGCGTCGAAGACCAATCTCATTTTCTTCTTCTGTGGGTGGACGACTGCGAAGTGTGGCAAATACCAAGTCCTTGCGGAGGTGGGTTCTTCTCTGGCCTCCTCTGCATACTCGCTGACGATCAAGTTGTTGATCTGCTCTGTGTATTTCTTCTGAAACTCTTCATCTTTTGCGAATCTCTTCTGTATTCCTTTCAGACGTCGCGCCGCCGTCGTCTTGCTTTCGGGTAGTTGCTCGTCGTCTGTCTTCCAGATGAGCCCCGTGCTGAATCTCCCGTCGGTCAGTCTCTTAGTGGTGGCGTCCAGGACTTGTAGCGCTCGTTGATCGATGTCGTTCGCCGGCTTCTTATTGGCGATTCCCAGCGCTTCGATGTCGAAGTGATCCCTTATGAGTTTCTCCAGGTGATCGTTCTTGGCGCCGGACTGTGTGACGAGGTGATTCACGATTCTGACTGGAGTGCTGCTGCTGAACCGCACCCCGTGTAGCACCCATCCCAGCTGCGTTCTCGAGGCAACCGGCTTGCTGCGGTGGCCATGCTTGACTTCTTGAGAGACGATCAGATTCCAGTTATCTTGACCGATGAGGACCGTCGGCTTGGCGTTGGGGTACTTCAGCTGGTCGCGTATTTCTTCTAGATGCGCGCAGCCTTCTAAGTCTTTTTCGTCGATTTCTTGAGGCGACAGGTGCAGGTTCTTTACGGTGTACCCAGTTAGCTTCTCGATGGTACGGCCGAACATACCACGAATCTTGATGTCGATCTTCTTAGATTTCTGGTCCAGGCGGTGGCCGCCTACGCCTTCTATTCGCAGCTCTTCTTCTGGTCCCTGTGCCCCAATCTGCTCGATGACGGAGTCCTCAATTAATGTGACCGTAGAGCCTTCGTCCATGAGAGCGTAGACGCAGGCGTTCCCTTCTGGCCCCATTAATTCCACAGGGACGATCTTCAAGTAGGCTCTTGATAGCGAGCGCGCTGCGTTAACCGCGGAGCTTATCTGAGCAGTCGTTTCTTGCGTCTGCGGCTTCGCGGTCTCTTCGTAGTGCAGTACCGTGTGATGACCTTTCTTGCATTTGCTGCATGGCTTCGCTTTGCAGCTGAAGCCTCGATGTCCCCCTTCTAGACACCTGTAGCACAGTCCGGACTTCTTTGCCAGTTCCCATTTTTCATTAACTGACGCGTCGCTGAACCTTTTGCACTTCAGTAGAGTGTGTTCGCTTTTGCACAGCGGGCAGGTGATCTTCTCGCGTTCCTTCTGGCCATTTTCCTGGCAGGAACACACCGTGGCCGACTTTTTGCTGCATTCGCGTTCGCTTTCGGAGTCGTCTTCTGATGTGTAATCTTCTGGTTTCTTTGCGGCTCGAGTGGTGTGCACGCCGCGAGAGAACCCGGTCCGCGTCCGCGACTTCATGCCTTCTTTCTTCACTTTGGATCCCACGTACTCGTGCATCTCGAATTGATCTACCATTTTGTTGAAGAAATGCATGAGGCTCAGGAGTATGGGCTCATCTTCTTCTTCTTTCTGCGCTCGGTACTCGTACCACTTGAATCGCACTAATGTACACATCTTCTCGATGACTCTGCTTGAAATGTCGCTCGAATGCAGGTAACTCTGTCTTTTCATTAGCCGCACGATGCTGACGGTGTTGGCTACTGCCCCGGCGTAGCGCACCAATTCTCTTGCGTCTTCTGACATGGGGGGAAGCTTCTCTATGTTTTCTATCTCGCTTCTGATGAGATACGACGGGCGTCCAAAACGGCGTTCCAATGCTATTATGACTTCTTGTGGGTCTATTTGCGTGAATAATAGCGATTTCACGGCTTCTTTTGCCTTGCCTTTGATGGCCCTTCTCAACCTTCCCATATTCTCTATGTCTGAGAAGAGCGAGCGGGTGTCTTCGTACGTCGCTTTGAAGGCCATCCAGTCGCAGGCGTCGCCCTCGAACTGATGTAGCTCGCTGACGTACTTCGGGGCGCGTTGCACGAACGATGACGTTTTGTTTTCTGACGCGGATTTGACTGCTTGAAGAATTGCTTCGGCCAGCTGGTTGGTGTGACTTGGTGCGGCGATCGCGGTCTTTGGGGCGGGCAACCCATTTGGCGGCTCCCCCTCGTTGCGCTCCGCACTCTTCGTTGTCGACACCCATGCTGCAGTTGCTTCGGCTGCGGCGGCTTCGACCCTTTCATTTTCTTCTTCTTCTTGTCCGCTCAGGTCGTGTCATCTTCTGCGCGCGCCAGTTCCAGCTTGGTACTAGCGAGCTTAGTCTCGACTCTTATTTCTTCCAGCTGCAACTTTTCGAGCTCCAGTCGTGCTTCTAACTCCTTTTTCTTATTGGGATTCTTCTTAGAAACCGACTTGGGCTGCTTCTTCTTGTGTTTCTCCACCATGGTGGCGTCTGCGTCCTCGACTATGGTCGTGTCCTCGGTCGCCGTGGCGCTGTCGGTGACTGTTTCTGACGTGGCACTCGACGTAGTTTCTGTCGTCGTTGTGTCGCCGCCGCTGGTCTCTTCCTCTGTGGTTGATTTCGTGCTGTCCCCTTTGCGGCTTCGTGTCATCATTTCTAGCTTCGAGAAGAACACCTTCTAATATCTTCCCAGCAAATCCCGACGAATCTTCAATAGGAAATCTACCTGTTTCCAAGTCGCAACACCCCCTAAGGTACTTTTCTTCGTGGTCGCAAGTAGTGGTAGGCCCGCTACCTTGTTGACACAAAGTACCTTATTCTGTTGTGTTCTTGAGCGTAGATTCGACGAGGGTTCCGGCGAAATGACGAACGCAGCGATACGCGTGTGGTCGTTTGTTTTGACAATTCTGAACGTTTTGACGATTAACGTTTTGACGACTAACGTTTTGACGACTCACGTTTTGACGACTCACGTTTTGACGACTCTGTTCCCTACCTGACCACACGTATCGCGACACTGCTACCACACGTTTCACTGACCTGATGACAGCACTTTTCTTGAGGGATCAGCGGTGGTTTCTTATGTTTCTTGGTAGCGGCAACACTGCATTTCTTGGTTTCAGTCTTGCATTCGGCTCTCGAAGGACCATGAATTGTTGGGGATTCTCTTGGAGGACACTAAGGCCAGGTCGAGGATTAGCTTACTCTTTAATGAAACACTTGCTTGATTATAACTTGATGTTTATTCTTCAATGGATGGCCGAGGACAGATTTCAACCGCGCAGGGCTGCTCTATTTGTATAATTTTTCCTAATAATTGTGACTCTACTGCTGGTGCCCTCTGGTGGTCACGCCCACATCGGGTCACTTTACTTTGACCAATCAGAGGGCAGCACAAAAATAGTACAGATTATTATACCCTATCTAGGGTCAAAACTTTACCGTGACGAGGTCCGTTACGCTATTTCTTATTTATTCAGGTACCTCGTCACGATAAACACACAAAAATATATGTTAACGATAATATAACAATATTCACTTTACTTACAATTCTTATTACTAGAGTCCTTCACTTATTCTCACTTATTAGAACGTTGCTTATCAGTCTTTAACACTGTTTATTGTTCACACACAACGCACTAATCACTTTGCCGGGCTTGGCAGCCGGCCTCGTTAACACACTGTTTATTGTTTACACACCACGCACTAATCACTTTGCCGAGCTGTGCAGCCGGCGTCGCCAACAGGTTGTATTGATGACTTAAATGATTATAATTCTGTAAAGCTATACTTTTTGTGATCGCGAATCATATTTTAATCAATATACAGCCCGACACTGACTAACAAATTGCATAAAACGTAAGAAAATTTGAACACCCTACCTGTTTCACCTTTTAGACTGCGCACAGTATACGATTTGACCAAACTAGAGGGACAAAAGTCAAAACTCATAATGTTAAAACCAACCGTTTTTTTACTATTATTACCCACTTAGACGAACCCTACAGCCGATAATGACGTCAGAATATGCTGTTGTGTAGTGATCCCTTCAATAACAATGCGCGAAGTTACCGCGTCGAACTCAGTTAGCCGCCCGCACGGTCAGTGCAGTTGTGAACGGTTCCGTTTGTGCATGTGTTTCGAGGTTTTGTGCGATTTAAAGTATTTTCTAGTCATGGATTCTGTAACTCGAGGTAATTATCTGTATATAAATTGATTTTAATCCATCAAATTGTTTTATAAGGCGTAGTTATAATGTATCTAACTAGATCGATTATAAAACAACAAAAAATAGATATGATCTAAGTTTACCCAATCTTAAAGTAGGTAGTCAAGTTGAGTCAAGGTGTAATTACGCTTTTAACATATTCTCTTAACATTTAAGTTTGTTAAAATCATAATTTGGAAATGCGACTTTATGCGATTCTAAATATTTCTTATTATTTCTTTAAAGGTGCCCGAATTCAGCGAAAATCTTTATTTGAATTTTGGCGTTCTACACCGCCTAAAGGCAAATTAGATCAAGTTTTGACATTTATAAAGTCAAGATTTGTTGATCTGAATCTCCCGGAAGATCAGGAGAAGCCACTTAAGGCGATTAACACACAGCACCGCGCACCGCCGCGGTTGGTGGTGAATCGAAAGGAAAATCCATTTTCAAAAACGTACGGTCGGGCGGTGTACGTGTGTTAGGCATCAACGAATTACATACATGCCAATGCGACGTAAGAACCGCTTCACCGCCAACCGCGACGGTGCGCGGTGCCGTGTGTTAATCGCCTAAGGTGTATTTGAAGAAGGAATGTGAGAAGATTCGTTTGAAATGGCTTCGCAAACAAAGGCGATTAGATTTATTTTTAACTGATTACCAAGAATGGTTAAATGAAGAGTTGGTGCTCACAATGTTTCGTGAACAGCCCCCAAAACCGAGTTCCAGTTTTGGCAGACCAAAAAAGAGTTTTGAAGATTTCCACGAAAACTAAAAAACGTAAAGTTCAACATTTGTTGGAAGAATAATAATATGACGTTGAACAATTATCTTTTGCAACTCTGGCTATGAAATTGACCCGATATAGTTTGATTCATACTGCTCAGAAACGAGAGGCTTGTACCTCTCCTCATACCCATGGTATAACATGCCAGCTACATTACATAAATTACTAGTTCATGGAGCAGAGATAATAAGACATTCAATCATACCAATAGGACAAATGTCCGAAGAGGCTTCGGAGGCCAAAAACAAAGAAATTCGTAAATTCAGACTGGGCCACACTTTGAAAACTTCTCGTGTCCGCACAAATTTTGATTTAATTAAGTATTTACTCGTGTCATCTGACCCTTATATATCATTGTTGAGAAAATTACCAAAAAAAGCAACTTAAAACATTGTATTGATTTAAAATCGCTTTTAAAGTCAGATTAAAATTTACATAATTGAAAAAATGTGTTTAATTTGCTACCACGTCATCACATAACTTATAAGTTATAACATTGACCCATTACAAACCCTTTAATTGTCTTATAGACTTTTGTCCCTCTAGTTTGGTCAAATCGTATACTGTGCTGCGTTTTGACGAAAGCATTTTTGTTTTAGACACGCTAGTTGTGAACACAGTTTAGGTATCTACTAAACGAAATATAAATGTTAAAAGAACGAGATTAATAACACAAACCAATATATTATTGAATTAGTTTATTAAATATTTATTACGACACCTGTTTGCCTCTCACGTTTCGCACCCTTTGTTTTATTATTATGTTCTCGAGCCTGTATGAAGATCGGGTCAATTTCATCACTATTACAAAAATTATAGTAGCTCTTGCCAGTAAGAACATTGCTGACTTCTTTGCACCAATTCATGGTGAAGAACACAACACTTTTGTGGAGCAAATATTCTTTTAATTCTACTTTATGATTTTTACATTTCATAAAATTGAAGTCAATGTGGACTGTTATAATTAGTTTTATATATTTTGATATTTGTTCTCTGTGTCCATATTTATTTAAAATTTCTATAGTAATGTGTTCTACTTGGGCAAAAAAGTCAAACAATACCCGGGTAGGATAGCATAACCATCTTTTGCCACAATATTCTTTTTTTACTATGAAATTGTGGAAATCTTCAGTATTTGAACATATCAAATTTTTTCGACATGTTTTACAATTTTTAAAAACAAACTTTTTTGCTTTGGTTGCTATCCACCCACTACAATATGATATGGCGGCGCATTTCTCTACATTAACTCGAGAACTGCTTTCTATAATGATTTCTGTATTTAACAAATTAATGTCTAAATGTTCATCAATAATTTCCATTATTTCATTAACATCCTCCACATTACAGTTTTGGTTTATTAAAGATTTTAAAGAATTCAAACAAACACTGTCATCTTTTTCGCAATTACCCTGTAGGGAGTGTGGGGATGTTATATTATTAATTAACAAAGTTGTAAATGCAGTTTCAAAAGCTTTTGAATTGAGCATTACATTACTGTAGCCATTCGATCTTATTGCCCCAAAAAAGTTTTCTAAAGGGTCTTGGTTTATGTTACGTAGTAACAATGAATTTATTCCTTCTGACCTTAATCTATGTGTGATTAATTTTAAACCTTCTATAGTTTTTGCCCAACTGGTAAGAGATGGTACAGTTACCTCTTTGCCTTTAACATTTATATATTTCATTGACTTTATTATCGGTAACATTTTGTTCCAAAATTTTAAATGGGGTGACTTTGGTGTGACTGCCGATCTGTATATTTTGCCCTCTTCTTTATGATAATTGGCATTAACAGAGTCAAACAGGTCGTCAAACAGCATTAATACTTCTGCTGTGTCCACACTTTCCCCTGGCATGCTCCCGCTTTCTAGAAATGAAAGAAAATTTCATGTTAATTTAACAATAAATATTAAATATTTGAGGGGTTATGTAGAACAAAGATTTCAGTCTTTCAATTCATTTTCATTTTTTTTTCTTTTCTTTCAAATTACATATATACAATGAGTCAATGATAGGTAAATTAGTGCTGAATAGGTATTATTTTTGTTTTAAGACTAAGTACAACATTTATAGGGACTCTCATACCTGCCAGCCATCCAAGTGTCACACCAACAGACTTGCTGAACACTTGTGTGCAATATTTTACCCTCATTTTTGGTATCATCGAGGGCACCACATGTTGAGCTGTCAGCTTATGGGCAACCTTTACACCCCGGAATGAAGGGCTTCTTTGGAACAAGTTTTCAATATGACTCCATTTAGCCACGCACCTTACCATCCATTACATACTTCAGGTTTTTATTTAATAAATTATTGTGTACACCCTTCATTAGATGTGGTGGATCGTATATAGGCACAACTTTTACATTGCCAACTTCAAAAAATCCACCTCTATAATCCTCATTTTGTCTTAGGTATTTTCCTTTAGTTTCTGCCATCAACTGATTTATTGCAGCAAGGTTTGTGGCCCCTTGGTCACATACTGTAGCTACAACTCTTTAAGACCTATGTTTTCGACTTTTTCGATTATGTTTTTCAATTGATGTTTCAGATCTGCTGTCTTTGTTGTGCCCGAGCAAAAACTATAGGCTATCGGCTGCTTATATTTTTTTACTACACCTCTCAGCATAAATACAAGCACATGATCAGCGAATATCAGTTCCCTTTTGCTTCCATTGTCGATAAAACCATTTATATTATCGCGTGCCTTGTCGTAACTTAAATTTGTAGCAATTGACATTTCGTCAAACAGTATGCAACAAAATTTATGTTTTTCAGGCATTTTGGACACTTTTTTTTGTAAATGTTCAAATATTTTTTCGTTAATGCCAGGCTCTAAATTAACTTTCTGTAGAATATTTTGAAGTGTCCTTCGGCTTGGCAGAACATAAAGCTGGCTTAGCAAGCAATATGCTTTCGGCGACGGTTTATATGAAAAGGCTAAGATTTTTTCATCAACCGTAAATCGTCTTCCTCTTGGTGCCTTACCACTTCCTTTTACTTGCATGTAAAATAAAGATTTTGCTGCTGATGTCATATCTTTGGTCATAATTTCGAAAGCATTTGTTTTCCTTATTTTCTTTGCCAGCATATATCTATTGCGGAAAGTATGTTTGGCCTTAAGAGCATGACGAAGTGCTTGCTCCAATTTTTTTACTTTATTTTCATTACTTTTCCGTTTTAAAAATGGAACTGAAAATATAATAAAATATAGTTTAGATAGTGCAGAATGTAGTTTAAAAAAAAGTGCATCGAAAAGTGAATGTTGGCTTTATCATGCTAAACCATGATCTTTAAGGTGAATGCTACAGTGTAGCTGATGAAATTCATATTTTCCGAAGTTTTTGTAATTTGCCGATCAGTGTCCTGACCATCATTAAGTTAAGGTTTTGACAATTTTGTCATACAAAAGTATGTCAAACCTTCACTAAGTGACGGCTTAAGTAATCATTAAATCTCTGAGTACCGCAGTAAGTTCAATTAACTCCTTTGAATGACTTCTGAACTCAAACGGGTTGTATGCATGATTTAAAGATTATAATTCTGTAAATGCGTAAGTATTATCACAGCGAATTATATATTGTTTAACAAACTACATGACTGTGATCGGCAAATTGCAACGAACTTCAGAAAATTTGAATTTCGCGGGCTACCCTGTAGCTGCCACCTTAAAGGATTAGCATTTGTAGATAGACTAAGATAAAGTGATCGTAAAGAAAAATATAACATACCTGAACTAGAAGGCTTTAAGTATTCAACAGTTCTACTTGTCATCGGTTTTATTACAACACGATGCAATAAAGCTTTTTGGGATGTGGATGGTTCACGATCAGATAATAATGGACCCATACTTGGTGCTGAGAAACAAAGAGAATGAAATTAGTATTTTTACAATATTCCAAAGGACACTAATAATTTTAGTAGAACTTTAAATGGAATGCATCCCAATACGGCACCTATTTCTAAACTTATTCAATTAACCCATTAGATACAAAATAGATGGATAACATAATATATTAACATACCTAAATTGCAAGGCTTGTAATCAACAGTTCTTGTTGAGTCCTGAATTACATTAGCATTCAATAATATTGCTTCTTGAGAAGTAGATGGTTGGCAGTCTGGAACAATTTGACTTGGCGCTGAAAAGGATAGAATAAAAGGTAAATTTTTTTCCTTCTCCTCTATATGGGAAGCGGCCTTTGCCCGATATTTCTGACATTAGAGGAAAAAAAACAATAAAAAAAAATCTAACAATATGTGTTGTAAATAATGAAAATGTATAGTGTTGTATTGGGATATAGTACAAATTGCTCTTTCTCTGCCTGTGTAATTGGTTACAAATTTCTAAACTACTTAATGCAATGCAATTTTCACATTTAGACATTTTAAAGTTGAAGTTTTCTATGTTTTTTAAATTCATATATAAACTGTATGAATTCAATGCAGTTGCTAAAATTAAATAAACTTAATCAAAAACAGATTTACCTGAAACATCTGCAGAGGATAAAAGTAAAGATGGAACAGCCAATTTGCAAAGTCTGTTTTTTGGGTAAAAAACACTTCCTGAAAGTGCCGACGACAGATCCTTCGAGTTTTGTGGATAGTGCTGCTATCCAGCCTCACAATATCACCTCCAATAATCTTTATCCAATTAAGAAACCTTTCTGCATCTTTCTCAGGATGTGGAAAGTAATGTAGAGGTACACCTGAAAATAAATTACAGTGACTATAATGTGACTGACTGAAATGTGATTCTTAATCTTAGTTACCATTAATTATTTTACAATACAAATAGTAATATATATAATTTAATAAAAATCAAAATTTAGTATTATGACATGTCAAGATCGTTTACCAGTTTATCAAACTAAGCTGACGGACTACATGTAGTATTTATGAATTCTAACTATCAAAAAAGGTTGCAAGAACCAACGGTTTTCAGAAATTTTGACTACTGAATAAAACAAGGAATTACTCAGTTTTTCACTGCTTTGTGAAGTTGTCAATAACGGATTAAGTAGATTTACATAAGTATTAGGCCGACATGTACTATACAAAGACAAAAGCTATATAGCGCGAGACTATTTGGTTGGATTATGAAAAATCTGAATATAAAAACACACTTCACTCACCATCTCCTGCTACTACTGCGCACCCTGGAACACAGCAGACGTTTCGAGACATTGTGTAAAGCGTAAAATAACACTACACTGAGATATATGGTCCAAACTCCTTATGGAGGGCCTATCTACAAGTATGTCATAAACACTTTCACAAAGTACAAACTATGCTGGAATTTCGGTATTTCTGGAATATACAGAGGAACTGAAGGTCGACTCAACGCAATAACACAAAAACACCAAAAAGTACAAGAAAAAATGCGCACGAGCATGCAAACAAACCGGTGGAAAATTTTCTTGTGACATTGAGACTCGTGTTGCTAACGTTTTGTATCAGAAACCTACTCTTACTATTCTTTCATCGTAAAAATATCAGAAACAATACAATTTGTATTTAAATATTTTAGAAATTATTTTTAGTTGGTTGTTATATCATACTTTTTTATTAAACTGAAATAAAATAAGAATGTAATAACGTATGATTATTCACTTTGTAATAAGACTCTAGATAAAGAAACCTATATCTGTGACCTGGGCGTTCTTCTTGATTGCAAACTTCACTTAAACCTACATGTAGCTAAAATTACTTCTAAAGCATTTCAAATGTATAATTTTGTTATGAGAACCACGTCGGATTTTAAACGACCAACCACATATCTGTATTTATTTAATTCTTTAGTTCGCCCACAAGTTGAATATGCTTGTATGATCTGGGATCCCTATTATATAAAATATGAGAATGCAATAGAGCGAGTTCAGCGTAAGTTCCTCAGTACAATGCAGTACAAATGTCGCATCGAACGCTTATCCTATGAGGACGCATTGAATAAGTTTAAACTGTTAACACTGCACTCTAGACGCTTGTTGCTCCAAGGAATGATGCTTCATGGACTTGTACACAATAAATTTGACTGCTCTAATTTGATACATAAAATTTACTATATTGTACCTAGAACAGTAGTGAGACGAGAGGCGCGCTCTTATCCACTGTTTGCTACAACTCCCTGTCGTACAAATGCAGGAAGGAGAGCGCCGCTCCAGAGATTGGTTCAAGCTTACAATAATAACTTTAATGATGTCGATGTATTTGCCCTATCTAAACATAAATTTAAAAAACAGATTGTTATGCGCCTTGCTCAAAACCTTTAATTTAATTATTTCCTTTTTTCATTATTTAACTATTAGACAGCGAAAAATTGTATTGTTGTTTTATATTTTTATTACTTAAGTTTACCAAAACTGTATCTACTATAAGCTAGTAATATGTGGAAACGTAGTGGATTGTACATTTACTTACAGCATACTGTTTATCTAGATGTAACACTCAGTGTATGATTGTTTGTTTCCCAAATAAAATAAAATAAAATAAAAAAAATAATTAAAGCAAAATAGCAAAATTAACAATTAGTGTAAACTACCACATTTTTCAAGCATAAAAAGGTGGTAACACTGCAAGAAACAGTTCCATGATTGAAGGATAGAGTGCGCTTTTCGCAAAGAAAAAATAATGTTCTAAGTTACCAGGGCATCAGTGGCGTGCACACAGTTTTAAGACAGGGTAGGCAGAAAATTTTACTCACCAAAAATACTACACGTTGGTTTTGGTTCGTCGTCTTGTCGATTGATGATGTAGGTAATTGCCAAATGCCAACTCAAATATCCATAGATTGACTGATTTTATAGACACATCAATTTACGGATATTCGAAGTGGCCTTTCGGCGCGTTTGTTTGTGTGATTTGCAAAATTTAAATAAAGTCATTGAAAAGATGGTGGTGTGAGTATACTAAGTATATATGATTGTTTTATTTGTATATTAAATCTACACGCCTATCTTTCTGTAAGAATATCTGCAATATGGAATCGTAAAAGTTGGGAAGGCGTTTTATTTCCGTAAGAAGGTTTTTTTCTATTGAAATTGTGGAATGATCTGTAAGTCGTTGCTGGCCTTCTGTATTTCTTAAGTAGGTGTGTATACGTTTTAGCGACGAGAATGACCTTTCGGTTGAAGCTCTGCCCGCGGAAACTGTAACAATTAATTTTGCCAAACGCAGTACTTCGGGAAAAACTGTATTTATGTTATTTTCGTAAAAATGCTCTATAATTTTGTAAATACTAAGGTTTTTGAATTCGGCAGATTTATAAACACATTTGAGCTCATTGATAAGGCGGTCTAAGTTAAAGTCGTAAAATTTATAAACATTTACGAATTGCGATACTAATTCAACCGGAAAATTGTCATTATATTTATTGAAATTTTCGCATGAAAGTAGTCCAAAAAATTTTAACTCTAAGATTTTTATATCGGTCGCACCATTCGATGGATATATTGTCTATAATTTCAATAAAAATCCGCTTAAAATTGGTTTTCGCGTCCACAACATTACGTTTTCGTTTTGGCGGCCCTGTGATTATTTTTACGCCTTCAAAAATTAATTCAAACCTAGATCTGAATGATTCCAAAAACGATTCAAAGTCCCTAATTTTTTTAATGCAATAAGTCACATCTGATGTCTTTTTTTGCATAATTTCGTAAAACACATCAGTTTCTGCGAATATTTCGTTAAACACATGAAGTAAAAACTGGAATTGAAAGTCTTTTAAATTGTGTAACAAATACGAAACTTGACATAATATCTCGCCATCCCAAGAGTCTTCGTTTTCAGCCATATCCTCAAATAAATCAATTAAATGTAAAGAAGAATTGAAAATTACATTTACAGTACGCGAATTGTAAGTCCATCGAGTGTCAGCAACGCGAGGCCATTTTTTCATATCAGCCATTTTATTATAGTGGTTTTGCCTTTTGGTACTATTATTAAAGAAATTGGCTACTGTTTTTATGCGATTGAAAAAACGTTTAGTTTCCGGGATACGTTCGCACGATTTGGAAAGTACCAAATTAAGGACATGGGCGGAACACCAAACGTATTCAGCAAGAGGACATTGCTGGCGAACCAGCGACTGAACGCCGTTTCGTTCAGATGACAGGACAGCTGCACCGTCATATGTCTGAGCTACTAATTTCGACAAACAGTTAAATTCTGATAAAATCTGCAGTATGATGGCACTTAAAGTTTTCGCGGTACGGTCGGAACTTACGTCAAATCGATCAAAAGCTTCTGACTTATGAAAATATCTTAAAACCAGTACTAGTTGCTCTTTGCCACTTACGTCTGGTGTTTCATCGACCATCACAGCTACAAAATCAATGGCAGCGATTTGTAGTTTTATTGTTTCGATCATTACAGACGCTACACTAGAGATTAGGTCATTTTGAATACTGTTGGAAATTAAGTAAAACAGTTAAGTTTTAGAATATAATAGCTTTATTTGATTAAGCTCACAACGGTAATATGTTGTCCCTCCACCATAGATTCAGTACAGATTAATTATAATAAGTATCGGCGCGACAGTGCTGCCACCATAAAAACTAGATTACATTGCGTTCTACCAACACCCCCCTCAATGTAATCCCTACATCACCTTAACTAAAATAAAAGGCAAGAAATTTAAACATTATTTCCTTTTTGTTTTACTGACCATACAAGCCGCAGTTATATATGAACTTTGTTAACAAATTTTTATTTAATGCCTTAGTAAACATATCGGCAGTCTGATCCTATGTTTTAATATATTTTAACAACAGTTTACCATCTTTTATTAACTCCTTTATATAATGGAATCTTATGTCTATGTGTTTTAATCGCTTAACACTGTCAGTACTAGCTGACATTATGGCACTTTGACTGTCGCTATACATCACAATAGGACACACTTGATCAATATTAAAGTCTTTTAACAGATTCATGAGCCAGCAGGCTTCACTTGCAGCAATGCTTATCGCTACATATTCAGACTGTGTAGATGACAAGCTGACACTGGCTTGTTTTTTAGAACACCAATTTATTAAACAATTTGCATAAAAGAGACAGTAGCCAGTAGTTGACTTCCTATCTTTTAAATCCCCACCCCAGTCAGCATCACAATATCCCACCAATGTGTCATTATTACACTTATACACTAGAGAGTAATTAATTGTATGTTTTATGTACCTAAGTACTCTTTTTAAGGCCATTAACAAAGTTGTGTTTGCATTATTTTGATAGCGGCTTAAAATTGACACAGCAACACAAATATCTGGCCTTGTTCCTAATGCTGCATAAGACAAGCTGCCTATAATTCTTCTACATTTCTTTTCAATGTTCTTATCAACTACAGAATTATTTTGTTCTAAAATTTTAGCGTTAAAATTTAGATCCATAGGGGTAGACATTTCTTTGCAATTTTGCGTTTCAAATCTTTGTAACCCATTTTCAAGATATTCCTTTTGACTTAATTTGGTGATCCCATTATTGAGATCCTGCGTTACATGTATGCCTAGAAAATTTGACACTAAACCTAGGTCTTTCATTTTAAATTCTCTGTTTAACATTGACTTAAGGTCACATATATCAGAATTGTTATTTCCAAAAATTAATAAGTCATCAACATACAGCAAAACATATTATGTTTTTGAGTTACCATTACACTTTGTATAGAAACAAGAGTCACTTTGGGATCTTAAGAAACCTTGTTGTATTATTACAGAATTAAACTTTTCATTCCAATACTTTGGTGATTTTTTTAAACCATACAAAGACTTCTTCAATTTAACTACATTTTTATCACCACTATAAGCCCCTTCGGGTAACTCTAAATACACATTTTCATCTATGTTTCCATATAGAAAAGCTCCGGTGACATCCATTTGATATATAGGTAAGCATAGTTTTGTAGCAATGGAGACAAACAACCTGAAGGTTGACAAGTTAGCTACCGGTGCATAAATTTCACATAAGTCAAGTACATCAGTTTGTTCAAAACCCCTAGCTACCAACCTAGCTTTATATTGGTCACCGCCACTTGAATTTTTAATTTTAAACACCTACTTACTACTTACAGTCTTTTCACCAACAGGCTTCTCACTGTAGGATCTCTACACCTATTTATGATGATATTTGAATAATACGCACGAGAACGTAATTATGTAATTTAATTGAATGATGATGAGTGCACGCGATTTGAATGATATTTGTCTACTAAAGTATAGACCGCGCGTAGCGAGTAAAGTGCTGACACAATGATGTCAAATTTGTACTGTGCTTGCACTGTACATGCTCCGGGGCCCGAGAAGATGTGAATGAGATAAAGGATAAGGATTTACAAGATGATAACTAACAATTTTGCTTACAAACTTAAATAAACTAAGTTTAAATTATTTCATTAAATTGAGTTCGAACGGATGGTGAAGACCCTCTGCTGGTTGTGGCGATGGTAGGGCGACTCGCAGCGGTGGCAACGGGAGCTACACAGCTCACGCTAGCCGCTGCCTGGTCGGTTGTAGTCTCTGCTCGCTCAGCTGCAGGAGGTGCGGGCATTGGACGCGGCTGGCGCGCTCGCACGCTTTGCCATGCGTACAAAATGGCGCAAACCACGACGACCCCAATCAAGATGTAGATGGCGACATAATGGTGGATGTCATGGAATGACACATGATCCGCCAGTTCCTGATTGGATTTCATCTCTTTGAGTGCTTTTTCAATCGCCTTTATGTTTTCCCGTTGCTCGGTTATATCATCTGTCTCATTCAGTGGGGTAATGAGTGGTATAGACAGATTACTTATGTGATTTATTGGTGGAATTTCTATGTTCATGATGTCGATCTTCGTTTTAATTGTGTTTGATAACGATCTGTGTGCATAAATCGTAAACATTCTGTCTTTGATGACACAACTGTCTCCCAGTGTAATGACACCTGTTTTGCTGAGTTGCTCGGTCGTAATATCGTCACCGCATATGACTCGCACGCTACATTTACCACAACAAAAGTATAGATATGAATTAATTAAATTCAAATCAGTCCAGGAATCTCGACATTCTCTTGTTTCAGTTTGGCATTGATAAGAAACTTGATGTTTCAGACATAGGTTGTTGTCTGACGGCATTTGATAGACAGGTCTTTTCAGTGGACAAATGTACTCGTCGGTGTCGTAAGGAACGCATCTTTGTAAGTCGCTTGTAGACACCGGAATGTAGGAGTCTTTATGAGTATTGATAGCCAGATATTTTGCTACAGGCACTATATTGACCATGCTTTCATTGGCTTGTTGTGGAATCGGTATGAGGTTGTAAAGCTCATAGTCTTCCCTGCTCACAAGAGGAATCCTTACTTCGAAAATCAGGAACTTTCTGGTAGCTCCGGTGATAAATCTTCGCCAAGTCAGTCTGAATATTATTAATCGGTAAGGCTAAGTCCTTTGAAATTGGTCCGGTTATAATGTTCAGTTCGTTTTTCAACTGTGCAGGTGTTAGCAAGTGAAAATTGAACTTCTCATAGAAAATGTTGGCCACTGTATCAACTAGCGTCTCCTGGATTTCTTTAAGACTGGTCATGATGTTATTGGCTATGATGGTTGATAATGTAAATTCTGCTTTGTTGTCGGTGTGTTGGATTTCTTCTTTAAGCTTGCTCATGCCCATGTTGCAATTAGTAATGTGTTGGTTGATTATTTTGTGCTGCCTGTCCAGGGTATTCTCAATTCTTTTGATGACATTTAGCTCAGCCTCCACAACTGACGTTTGGTTTCTCCACAGATTGCTAAGATGTTTTTGATTGTTTCTGATTAAAGCGATATCTGTCTGATATTGTTCGGCGAAAGTTTCGTCCAAAACTCCAAACAAACTATGTGCGACGTAGCCAATGCCGTTGATAAGCCCGCGACGTCGGCGAACTTGACCTTGCTGACCAAGTAAAATGTTGTTGTATTGTTCAAGTTCCTTGTACCCGTGACTCAGTTGTAATCGGACTACGTTGCATTGTGGTATTTGATCCCTTGAACATATGTTGTCCAGATGATTGATAAACTTGTCCAGTAGGTTAATTCCTTCCCAATATGGAGCCATGTCGCAATAAACGATGAGTTTCCATTCTTCACGTTCCAGTTTCATGTTTGCGAGTTTATCAAAAAATATGTTTTTATTATCTGCAACTGTGGACATTTTGTGTTCGCACGTTCCTGAGCAAATAAACATCAGAAGTACGAGTGTTGTAATTATAAAGTTGCATAATTTTGTTGTGGCTGGCTTGGTATGTTTAGTGTTTGCTGTTTGACCTTCTTGGTTTTTATTTTCTGTATCGTGGCTTTGATTATTGTTGTTGATCGGCAAAACGGACAATTTCGTAATTGGTCTCTTGGAGTGTCCCATTTTTCGTTCTTAGAGTAACTACTCTGACGTATCCGTCTTTCCCTGGATGAAGTTCAATAACTCTGCCCATGGGCCATTTTCCCGAGGGCAGATTAATGTCGTGAATGATGACGATGTCATTGATCTTCAAATTCTGATAAGGTTTGCGCCACTTACTGCGAGCTGATAGTTGGCACAGATACTCAGCTCGCCATCTCTTCCATAGGTCATCAAATATTTTTTGTGTGAGCTGCCATCTTGTCCGCAAGTCTCTCTCTGTCTCGATGATAGTTAATGTCAGACCACTTGCCAAAAAGTGAGATGGTGTGAGACAGTCTAAATCTTCGGGATCTTCGCTGAGTGCGCATAATGGTCGGCTATTCAAACATGCTTCTATTTGAGCAAGCAAAGTCGAATATTCTTCAAAAGTCAGCTTCTGATCTCCTATGACTCGTTTGAGATGATGCTTCAAACTCTTGACGGCGGCTTCCCAGAGGCCTCCGGCACTAGGCCAGGAAGGGGCATTAAAATGCCAGTTAATCTCCATACTCATAATAGCCTCGAAAAAACTGTCGTCCAAAGTGTTTTTAATGTTGACGAACTCTTCGTTGAGAATTCTGCTCGCCCCAACAAAATTCGTACCATTGTCACTATAGACATGGCCTGGGGTGCCTCTCCGAGCTGCCATTCTCCGCAAAGCCGCTAGGAACGATGAAGAGGTCAGGTCTGATACCAGCTCGATATGTACAGCTTTGGTGGCCATACAAACGAACACAGCGATGTACCCTTTCGTGGTCTTGATACCTCGGCCCTTGCTTGCTTTTACGTCCACAAACCTGGTAAAATCGACCCCCGTATGGTAAAATGGTCGTGTTGGATTGCTGCGTGCTGAAGGAAGGTCGCCCATGAGTTGTTCATGTTTAATTGGATCGTGTTTTCGGCACTTGACGCAGTTTCGAAGACGCTTCTTGATAGCTCGGTTTCCTCCCAAGATCCAATATTGCTGACGTAGCCAGGCTTGAGTAACTCTCGCTCCCCCGTGGAGTGTCATCTGATGTCCTTGGTCTATCAATAAGTCACTGAGGTGGGTGTTGTTGGGAATGATGAGAGGATGCTTCATGTTCTGACTCATCTTCGCGTAGTTCAATCTGCCGCCGACTCTCAGTAAGCCTTCTTGATCTTAAAACGGGTTCAGCTTTAGCAAGTTGCTCTTCGCGTCTATTTGTTTCTGATCTCGGAGACTAGATATCTCTCCTTTAAATACCGATAGCTGCACTTGTTTAATTAAAAGATGTTTAGCGATTTTTATTTTGCTGACAGTCAAATACTTCGGTTTGTATCGATTGCGAGATATGGCGCGCAAAGTCCAAGCAAGAACGCGCGCTGCTCGATCGAAGTTGCTGAATTTGTTCAATAATTTTAAAACAATGTCCTCATTTTGTTGAATTACATTACTTTTTATTGACTTTCTGATTTCTTCATACGTGACGTAAGTTGGTAGATCTTGATTGTTGTTTACTTTGAATGTTGATAGCCAGGTTGGTCCATGCCACCATAGAGGATGATGATGCAGTTGGATCGCTGATAATCCTCGGCTCGCGCAGTCAGCTGGATTTTCAGCCGATTTCACATAGCGCCAGCTAGTTGTTGGTATTATCTCAGTTATTTGTGCTACTCTGTTTGCCACAAATGGTTTCCATCGATTCGGGTCACCATGGAGCCAACCTAGTACTGCCGTCGAATCAGACCAACCGTATATTCGTAGGTCATTGGTTGATAAACAGGTCTGGACAACTTTCATCAGTTTTGACAACAAATGCGCAGCGCAAAGCTCCAATCTAGGCAAAGATACTGATTTGTTGACAGGCACGAGCTTTGATTTTCCTGCTACTATGATCACAGGTGATTGACACTCCGCCTTATCCTGATTGATAATTCTGCCATAAATTACGCATGCATAGGCCTTTACTGATGCGTCACAAAACCCTTGCAACTCAATGTTTGCATTTTTTGTTGTTTGAAGCCATCTTGGGACGTTAATATGTTCGATTTCTGGTAATTCCCTTTTTATTTTGAGCCATTCTTCATTAACATTTGTAGGTACAGCGTCATCCCATTGAAGATTCAAAGACACAGACACAGTTCTTTTAGGAACAAAAGTTTCAGTTTGGTAGTGACTGGAGACAGCCAGCCAAGTGGATCAAGTATCCACTGTACACTCACTAAACTCCCAATATTGTTTTCTTTCAGGGTCTCCAGTTCTCTCTCTATAGCCTTTTGTCATTTGCTGGCGTCCTTCCCACGCATAGCTTCTTGATATGTTTTTGGTACATTTCTTGTGGTAAAGACATGATGACACTTATAGAATGATGTCTGCTTCCTCACACGGGTACTTTTCTGACGTGGTGGTATGTTGTCATCGCCTTCATCACTGGAACCCTCTTCACTGGTGCATGGTACGTATGTACTTCCATCACTCTCTAAGGTTTCTATAGATTCATTTGGACTAACTAGAATCCGTCTAGGTGGTTGTTCACTTTCACTGGATACCACTTTCTCTACACTGTCACTAGACGGTCCCTCTCCTTCCATAGGCTTCTCTGCCTCATCCTCTTTAGTCTTTTCTGATGTGTCCGTGTCATAATCTAACAGGGTTACCTGTTCCTTTCGTTCTTGATGCTGCTCTAGGAAAACAACATCCCTCTTTATTTGAACACTGTTGTTCTTTGGGACATACACTCTGTAGCCCTTCACCTCTTCTCCATAGCCAACCATTATTCCTTTATCTCCTTTTGAGTCCCACTTTTTCCTCTTTTCTTTTTGGGATAAATGATAAATGATAAATGATTTTATTTCTGTAAGTAGGTTTGAACAAACACTTTTACACGTCAATCATATTTTTTTTAAACTAGATGGGGTCGGCGTTTCCTATCTGACTACTCTGAGAAGAAAGGCCGAAACAAACTCAGAGGTCACAGTCTCTTTTAAAGTCCAGACAAAATCTTGGTCAGGTCATGTGAAAGCTATGTAGATCGGTGTCTGCAATGGTCTTTTGAGGAAAGAACCACACAGATTGAGTGGACCTGTCCAGTCAGTGCACGCAATTGTCAGTAATCGTGCAGCTCAACTTAGACTCAAGGAGCTCAACGATTCGACGAACAATACCAAAGAAAGGACATTTGAGTAGGCCGCATAAATTACTCAAACTGCCAGATCATGATTACGTTGAGAAAAATACAAAAATAAATATAAATAAATCAATGACCGACATAGTTCTCACATTCACAATAATTAGAATAATATCATAATAATCTTTGAGGACCATGTAGATTTGTGTCTGAAATGGTCTTTTGAGGAAAGAACCACACAGATTGAGTGGACCTGTCCAGTCAGTGCACGCATTTGTCAGTAACCGTGCAGCTCAACTCAGAACTTAAGGAGCTCAACGATTCGACGAACAATACCAAAGAAAGGACATTTGGGTAGGCCGCATCAGGTACTCAAACTGCCAGAACATGATTAAAACTGCAACAAAAACACACATAGTCCTCACATTCACAATAATTTAAAATAATATAATACTTTAAATAGTAAATATTAGTGTCATTGTATATGTAAATAAGTATAGATACTTATAGCAAAGATTATAAGTAAAAATAGTTAGCGAAATAAAATAAATTAACATTGCCTGTGCTTTATTGGAGCAACTCAATCCCAAGCCTTTTTGTCCTCAATATAGTCTTTGACAGTATAATAGGCATTCTGGCATAATTTCCTTTTTATAAACGATTTGAATTTATTAAGGCTTAGTGCTTGAATGTGGCTAGGAAGTTTATTATAAAAACGTATACATTGGCATCTAAACGAGCCACCTATTTTCTTGAGCCTGGTAGTAGGAACAACAAATTTGTGCTTGTTCCTAGTATTTAAATTATGGATATCACTGTACTTTTTAAACAGATTAATATTTTTATGTGCATACAAAAGATTTTCATAAATATACTGAGAAGGCACAGTCATTATATTAATCCCTTTAAATTTGTCTCTGAGGGAGTGTCTGGGACTTAATTTATAAATTGAACGAATTGCCCTTTTTTGTAAAACAAAAATCGTCTGAATATCGGCGGCATTTCCCCACAACAGAATACCGTACGACATTACACTATGAAAATAACTAAAGTATACTAAACGGGCTGTCTCTAAATCAGTTAAACCACGAATTTTCCTAACGGCGTATGCTGCAGAGCTAAGCTTCTTTGACAATTTATCTATATGGGGGCCCCATTGAAGCTTGGCATCCAAAGTTATGCCCAAGAATACTGTGGTATTTTCGGGTTTCAACTCTTCACCCTTTATGAGAATACTTGTTTCTACTTGTCTAACATGAGGTATCGTAAACTTAATACATTTCGTTTTTTTCTCGTTAAGAAGAAGGTTATTAACATTAAACCAGTTAACTACTTTTGCGAGGGCACTATTTACATTGTCAGTAACCAGCTGCTGACGTTTGAGTTTAAATAAAAGTGAAGTGTCGTCTGCAAACAGCACTATATCATGTTCATCCTTTATGAGGTAAGGCAAGTCATTTATATAAATAAGAAATAAAAATGGACCTAGAATTGAGCCTTGAGGGACCCCCATTCTTACTAACGATCCGGGAGATCTTTTCCCGTTAACATCAACTCTCTGAATCCTATCACTTAAATAAGAAGTAAGAAGATCCAGAGAGGCGTTCCGGATTCCGTAGTGGTGCAGTTTCCTGATTAATGTTGCATGAAGAACACAATCGAATGCCTTGGACAAATCGCAAAAGATGCCCAACGCATCGCATTTGTCCTCCCATGCATTATATACATGCCCTAGAAGTTCAACTCCGGCATCAGTAGTTGAACGACCCCTTGTAAAACCGAACTGTTTGTTATGCAGTAATTTATGTACATTAAAAAATCTTTGCATTTGATTTAAAATAAGTTTTTCAAAAATTTTACTAAATGTAGGTAGCACTGAAATAGGTCTATAATTAGTAGGGTCTGATGTACTACCCGATTTAAACAACGGTATTATTTTACTGTTTTTCATAAGATCAGGAAACTCACCACGGTCAATACAATTATTAAAAATAACAGCTAAAGTAGGTGCTACAATATTTATAATTGACTTAGCAACGTCCACAGAATTACCCCATAAATCTGCAGTCTTTTTGACATTTAACGTGTGAAAGGTTTTAATTATATCTTTAAAAGTGACATATTCGAAATGAAATTCAGAATCACAAACTGGAATGTTTTCTTTAAGTAAAGACTCTGCAGCAGTGGGTGAAGAGTTTAGAGATTTAGTAGTCGATACGGGAATCTCTGCAAAGAAATTTTCAAAGGCCGCGGCGACTTGAGAATCAGATTTAATTATATTGTCATCAATAGCAAGGCTGTAGTCACTACATCGGTTGCATGACCTTCCCGTTTCGCTATTAATGATACTCCATGTCATTTTTATTACATTACTACTATTTTTAATTTTTGAACTCAAATAACGTGATTTGGCCATACTACAAACTTTTTTAAATAATTTAGAATAATTCTTAACATATAAATTAAATTCAGCAGTGTTTTTACAAGTTCGTTCATCATACAATTACGATATGGATATACGAATACGATATGGACATAAACAGGAGTTCCGAAGATTTTTAATCTATTTAAATCATATTGTTTGTTGGTCCATGTCTCATATGGGGTTTTTCCAATCTCATTGCTGTTACTGGTTCTGTTCAAAACATAGGCTGCAGTTTTTACTGCTTCTGCCCATAGCTTCTTTGGTAAAGCTTCCGCACACAACATAGTTCTTGCTGCTTCTGTCAGGGTTTTTATTTCCCTTTCACTTTTTCCGTTCTGTTCGGCCGTATATGGTACTGTAGTTTGATGTATTATGCCACGCTTTGAAAACAAATCTTGAACTTCTTTATTCACAAATTCTAATCCATTATCTGATCGGAAATACAACACTTTATTGTTTGTTGTATTCTCAGCTTTATTTATGAAATTCTCAATGCATTTCTTCACTTCGTCTTTCCCTTTAACACAGTAAACAGATCTGAAGTTTGAGAAATCATCTTTCAGGATTACGAAATATCTGGATCCTCCCACAGACGGCACCTCCATCGGCCCGCATGTGTCTGCATGTATCAATTCACAGGTCCTAGTTGTCTTTGTTTCACTTGCACTGAAAGGCAAACGGTGTATTTTGCCCTCCAAACAGCCTTCACACTTTATGTCCGCATCGTCCTTCACTACAATATTATTATTTGTAAGCACCTTCTTAACTTGTTGCAAGTTTGGGTGAGCCATTTTCTTGTGCCAATCTTTTAGACTCGATTGCACTTGAGCCACATTTGCTTTTCCATGCTTGTAACGCACGTCCATCCAATAATTATCGAAATCGCCGTAAGCAACCGCACACACTTTATTGTCTTTATAAAACTTGCATAATTTATCGTCCGCGACCATAACATTACCTCTTCTTGTAATGAGCTTGACAGATAGCAAGTTTGTTTTTAATTCCGGAACAAACAACACGTCATCTATGGTCGTGTCTATCCAAGTGTTGCCGTCATAGACTTGCACCGCCATCTGTCCGCAACCATGCACAACGCATGTATTACCGTTACCTACAGTAACAGATTTAATCGGCGAAGATGTCGTCAATGTCGTAAATAAAACCCGATTACGGCACATATGTTCACTTGCACCCGTGTCCACTAAGTTTTATATAATATAAATAGCTCAAAAGATTTTGGAGTTATTGTATATTTTTTATTTATTTATTAATGAATGCTAATCATTTGTCCCAAACACCACCACCGCTCAATATAAAAATCAATCTCAATATAAAAAGCTAACATATATACAGGGTTATTGGGAAAACACCAATAACCTCTTAAGAGGTCATTGTACTCATAATTATGAACAACTTTTGCTATGAGAACAAACCTGATATCGCGAAAAAAAATCTGCTGTTCCCTACATTTTATGTTCGTATTTAACTCGTCAAAATGTAGGGAACAGCTGATTTTTTTTCGCGATTTCAGGTTTGTTCCCATAGTAAAAGTTGTTCATAATGATGAGTACAATGACCTCTTAAGAGGTTGTTGGTTTTTTTCCAATAACCCTGTATAGATATATTTCAGCTAATGAAAGTATGCTGATGTTAGTACTTAATAAATATCAGATGACAATGGCCAAACGGTGAAGGCGTCAAAAATATATTTATTCTGTACTATCATCAGCATCATAAACCAATAAGACACTGTCTAAAAACTGTGCTGGAGGAACTATATTGGTTTGATGCCGTGCCCACCCAAGATACGTGACGTGATGACGTGGGCACAGCATCCTACAGTCCTTCGGCCCACAATACAATTACAGCAGTACTGGTAAATGGCTGCTCTTCTAGTGGCATTATTTCTTATTAAAATATAGACAAAGTATGTCTTTCGGCTAATATGCCTGCTTTGGATTCGGGCCCTTAATAAAGAGCAATCATTTTGAAACAACGACCCTTCCAAAATACTAGTTCTCCTATCATTAGAAACCTCAATACGATAACATCCATTTGATCTAATGTGCTCTCCATAGTAAGATCTGGCTTGTTTTAATTGATATGCCCCACATGCAAACATAATCAAATCACTTTCAGTTAACTGTGGGAATTCTCTTACATTCTCGGTTATTACTTCAATACTTGAAAAATTAACTCTTACTCTATTTAAATTCCTTTCTTCAATAAAGTCTGCCAGATCATTATTTCTGTGCCGATTTTCACGCACTATCTGTAATATTTGTACTGCGTCATCCCTGTCCCTATACCGAAGGTGAAACCTATTAATTAAAGAAGCAGCCACAGAAAAATCTACCATTAAATGTCGTGAAGCTCTATTGAAAAAAGTTTGACGAAATAATTTAAAAGATTTTTTAAAAATTCCATTAGTTGTTTCAACTACCCATCGGCACATCGTTACTATTCTAGATTTATTGGCATTAATGGTAGATAGCTGTGTTTCACCCGGTTGTAGGGACTGGGGTACATGTACACTATAATTACATCTCTCTAATAATGAAATGGAATCCCTAAAGCCCCTATCCAGTATAAACACATCTCCACTTTGAAAAAACTGCCTATATGGACCATTTTCATCAGAAAATTCATTTCGTATAATATCGGCATCTGATGTTGTTGCTGGATAGGGGCCTAGCACATCTATAATGTACCCATCTGAGCAAACAAGTAAAAATGGTTTTACCAAGTTGCGATATGTGTGTAGAGAATAGGTGTTTTTCTGGTATAAATAATTCGAGCTTTTTTCTATATAAATGTAAGTCCCATCGGCAATAACAACTGGATGACGTTCCTCTGTTCCAAATAGACCATTTGGTATTAACAAGTTTCTCTGAGAGATGTCTGTCCTACTCAAATGATTTAACCCCAGGTTTCGGGGCACAAAAACTTGGTGTAGTATCTCTCGGGCCATGTTCATTAAACGTTCTAAAGTACTTCGTGGTACACTTAACAAAGAAGAAATACGTTCGTCGCTCTCTCCAGTTCTTAATTTGATTAGATATGCCGCTAGGGCAAACCTTCCTTTATACTTGTTTGACAGGCTGGGGACTTCAGCAAGTAATTGGTTAAATTGTGCTTTTGTTATCCCAAGATAATAGTGCACTATATGTTCTGGGATTTCGTCTATATTTTGAAAATCTAAATGTGCATACATATTCCGCTGCAGCAGAGAAGCAAACTCTTCGACATGGGCTGAACTAAAAGTTTGTATTGGGTTTTGTGTAAAATCTCCTAATAGGTCCCATGAGTTGCTTATTAAATGATAATTGCAAATTCTGCATTGTGCGGGTACATAATATTTATAATCACAGAAAAGTCTTACTCGTAGTGATTCCGGAACGGTAAGGCGAGGGCGATCAGTACCTGTACATCCAGGGAAAAAGCAGCAGCGCTGAGTATCAGGTGCTCTGACATAATTTGGTAAAAATACTGTGGATTCTATCCCTTGTGTAGACTCATTTGTTTCAGTACTGTCGAGGTCTACTGTCTCTTCATCTAAATCCACTGACTGGGTACTAGAACTAATAGAACGGGAGCGTGTAATTGCTCTATCACTTCTCTGCCAGCAAGGGTGGCAGATGCGAACCGAGCTCAGCAACTGAAACAAAGTAATAAAAGTAATATAATATCTTCTGTCTTTTAAGTACAGCTTCCAGCCAGCTTAAAATGTGTAATAATGTTTGTCCAGGGAGGGAATGAAGCTATACATCTTAGTCTAGTAAGTAAAAGCACTACAGACTAGACCAATGAGTTATTGATTAATATTATAAATCTAAATATTTCACACCATAAACTGAAATATAAGAATTATTAATTATTTGGAACTTTACCTGACGTGGATCAATTTGTCTAGAAATATTTTCTCTTATATGATTTTCTCGAGGAGAATCCTGAGACAATAGGTGACTTCTTTGTCTACGGAGTGAGCGACCACAGCCAACACAAATGAGGCGAGCAGCGGAAGGTGAGATGCTTTCTGCTGGATGTCTTATTTCATTCCATGCTGCAGTCCAACATGAATGACAAACAAAATCATTGCTTGAGATATGCACCTGAAAATGCAATTGATTATTATTTAATATTAATTACACAGTAAATGATGAGGAAGAATGAAAAAAGCAGCATAAAATACACTCGAGAGCAATGAATCCGGGTCACTTAAAGAATGTTAAAAATCTCGGAAACTAAAAATGATAGGTTAATGCAATAAATTGTATTTAATAGACAATGTAATACTCCTTAAATGAAAGTAAAAAAAAATACATTTTATTAACACAAAATTACATAAAGAAAAAAACTGCTGATCTCTCCTTAAAACAAAAATAGGAAACATGAAATTTTTGAACTTTATTACGATTTTCTTGAATTTTAATACTTCGTATTGCCTCCTCGTGCTTCCATTACTGCGTTTACGCGGTTTGGCATGCTGTACACCAAGTTCCTTATACGATTTTGGGGAATATTCTCCCATTCCTCTGTGAGAGCAATTTTGAGCTCACGAAGCGTGATTGGGGGAGGGTTTCGTTGTTTTACGCATCTGCCTAGCTCGTCCCAAGCATGCTCGATCGGGTTGATATCCGGGCTGCGCGCTGGCCACTCCATACGAGTAATGTTCATCTCTTGAAGGTAGTCATTCACAATCCTACCTGTATGAGGTCGGGCATTGTCATGCATAAATATAGCATCCTCACCTAAATTGACCATAAATGGACCAACGTGATCATTGAGGATTTCTTCCACATATCTTACGCTAGTTAAAGAGCCGTTTTCTATGATCACCAGCTCTGTGCGACTTTCAGAAGAAATTCCGGCCCACACAAGTACAGACCCACCACCGTAGGCTACTTTTTCTTCGATGCATGCTTGCTTGAATCTTTCCCCTGGTCTTCGATACACTCTGTGTCTTCCATCGTGCTTGTAGAGCATAAATTTTGATTCGTCGGAGAACATAACTTTTGACCAATCTTCAATACTCCAATTTACGTGGCTCTGGGCATATCTTAGTCTTGAAATACGATGCCCACGCTCCAGTTTAGGGCCGTTTGCAGGTCTAAGGGGTTTTAAGTTAGATTCAGCAAGCCGACGTCTTACTGTCCATGCACTTGGGTTACTTCCTCCGAGGCGTCGAAACTGATTGGTGAGTTCAGTTCCTGTGAGAAAGCGATTTCGAAGCATGGTGTTCACCAAGTATCGGTCTTCTCGTGCTGTGGTACACCTGGTTCTGCCCGTTCCTGGTCTGCGTAGGTTAGAACCAGTTTCTTCGTAACGTCGGAGAACTCTTTGTACTGTTGACAGCGACACACCGACAGTCCTGGCTGTATCGCGCTGACTCCGGCCGGTTTCCAGCATTGTAAGTATTCTGGTGCATTCTTCAGGCGTAAGCGACATAATTTCAGCTTGAATAATGAATATAGAGCACTATCAACATGGTTTATGTACCCACATAAATGACAGATTACAAACAAAAGCAAAACCAAATGCTGTAATTTCGTAGTTCCATCTTCGAAAGTGGCCCTTTTTCAAATTTGATTTTTTTATGATATAACTTTACAATAACTAAGAAGTTTTAACACCTTCATTTAAGGAGTATTACATTGTCTATTAAATACAATTTATTGCATTAACCTAGCATTTTCAGTTTCCGAGATTTTTAGGATTCTTTAAGTGACCCGGATTCATTGCTCTCGAGTGTAGTACATAATTATGCTGTATGATTTTGTTAGTTTCGCATTAAAATAAAAGTACTTATTTAAAAATATTTTTACTATGAAAATGTAATTACTAAAAGCTTGCTTGCTTATGTGCTGGCTATTGTTATCATAGTTTTCTAAAGGTATTGTTTGTAATGTAGGTGAGTAATATAAGGCTTAGGTACCTGTTGTGGAAGAACCCATTGCTGTACAATTGATCGTACTTCCACTATTTCCAATTGATGAGATCGCAAGCGCCTCATATCCACTCTACAATTCGCACAGCGAACGTTACTTGCGCCGGTTAATCTCTGCAACGACGTGCTCGGGACAGCAGAGCTGCTCAGGTTCAGATTCGCGCCGGAGTAATTAATCATTTATAAAAGCGGGGCGAGAGTCCAAAAGCGTGCAAGGGTCGTCATTAGATGCGGGGCCAGAAGTTTCCACATTCACATCAGGGTTGTCATTCAAAGAGGTACCAGGGTCCAAGTTCGCGCGAGGGTCATCATTCGGGTGAGGTAGATCGGAGTCCATTGTCGTAAAAAAAGGTCACAAAAGAGCACAAACCACGGCAAAAGAAAACTACGATAGCGATACACAAACCACGATAGCGAGCGCTAATGATGAGTACCTAGTTATACTGTCAAATCTATCATCCGTCAAAGAATAATGTTGCCATATTTTAAAATATAATCGATTAGTTGCATTGATTGTGCGCCTTGATCAATTCAATTTTTATCTAACTACGAAGCCTGCAGAATTCAGTGATTTTACCTTTTTATGTTTATGTTTGTGTGGACAATGATTTCTGATCTGAGGTGTTTATGAACATAATTGTTTTTCTTATATATATGAATCGAAATAAATTGAACATATAATGGCAACACTAAACTTCGTCTGACAGTGAATGAAACTCGCATTGATTTATTAGTTAAATTACTTATTAATTTGCTAAAATCACGGCGTCATAGTTAGACATAGAACTTAAACGGAAATTTCCTATTTTAAATACTTATATTTTTTGATTATCGTTCTAAACGTGTTTGACGTGGGCCATATCTAGGCAATATCCTTTGGTGAAAACTTACCTTTGTATGTCCCAAACATACAGTAATTTTTTTGATTTATAATATTCATTTTTTCACCTTATTTTCACTTAATATCGAAAAAGCACCCTAATTTTCAATCGAAAATTCTCACATCAAAATATCTGCTTTTTTTAAAAAAGTTGGTGTTTTTTTTTCGTTGAAATCTCTACTTTCTGATGGTATAAAAAAAATATACATTACTATGGTAAATGTTCTCAGAAAATGCAAATAATGAAAAAAACTCGAATCCGAAAATTTTTTTTTTCAAGTTCGATGAATAAAAGCTGATGTCAAAGTCTCAAATTTTTTGTATTTATTATCGATTCTTTTCTTGCTAGACCCCACTAAACGATTCAAAGCTATTTTTTTTATTTCATAGACTTGCTTATCATCTGCCTTATTGCAGATTATACAAACAGATTCATCCATACTGATAATCTGAAAAGACAAAATTAAATTAATAAAGCCTTTACAGTTTTATCATGAGTATAACTAAATTTGTTTGTGCAAAATAAACGAAATTATTATTAAACGAAATTTTCTACTAAAACATCATTCGATTTTAATTTTTTAGGTTATGTTAGGTTAAACATACTATTTATGAAAGAAAATATTACTATTTTTATATTAGAGCTGATTGGTACAGATTAAAATATAGGTAGTATTTACCTTGCTATGAAGATTCCTCAAGTTTATTTTAAAGTTAATTTGTCACAATTCTCTTCAAGTAATTTAGCCAGCACGTGTTTTTTTTACGAACGATGTTATTCACTGCTCTGTATCTCGAATACTGGCTAACAGTTTTTACAGCTGCTACGAAATAAAAGGTAGTAAGCCACATACTATGGAGACTGTACACTGTATGTAGTATGTGTATAATCTCTATAGCCCATACCTTCCTAGCCCCTTCCCCAACATTTTCCGAAGGTCACTCAGGTATATACCTAATCTCAAAAAGCTTATTATTTTCCGAGTGACTAATAACTTAAAAGTCGACTAAATATTTGCAACAAATAAAATAACTTGCCAGCGATTAAATATTTTCGCGACTATTATATTATGTAAGGTTCAAAATTAAAGGTGTTATAAAAACTAAAAACTAGCAGCTGCGTTTAGGTAGCAAATAAACTATACCAGTCAAATAAAATATTAGGCGAGGAGCTATAAATAATGACTTCATAATACCCTATACACCTGCCACCCTCAACTATTGTTACCAGGAGAAACTGGATGCAATCTGGTCTTTAGGGCACCCCGACTCGGACAGGTTAGGTTAGAAGGGGATGGCGGGGTCGACAGACCCCGCCATCCCCTTCGTGGTTATTTTTTTATAAACCACCCAGAAGTAGGAGCCCCGCGAAGCGGGGCTCCGTCGACCAAGCCCTGCCATCGACCATGCATAGAATATTTTAATTAAGGTTTGGTTAGAACTGTGACAATTATGACAAACATGAACATCATACAAAATGAACGTTACGTAAAAGTGTGCCAGCAGCGGCAGTTCGGCTAGATCGTGTATTAATTCGGATCCCGTTCGTGTATTAATTCGGATCCCGTTCGTGTATTAATTCGGATCCCGTTCGTGTATTAATTCGGATCCCGTTCGTGTATTAATTCGGAGTGTATTAATACGATTAATACTACCTAACCACATTCGTCTTTGAATTTTTCGTGCGAGGAGAGGAGCGTGATTCTGTTCGTGTATTAATCGATGTGAAAAATAATTACTTTAAATAGAATCTGATTTATATTATTTATGAATGCCCATTTTCTATTTTGTTTTCGCCATTAAGTTTCCGCTTAGATATTAATTCTGTTCCCAAAAGAAAAACTTGATGCTAGTTTAAATTAAAACGGAGCTTATTACTGATATATTAATATGCTACCTATTACTTATTACGATACTCCTTATTAGCTGCCAACCCATTATATATGGTACCCACTCTATTTTTTTTTAAAAACCTATATTCATTTTACTTAGTTGCCGCATGAAATACGTGCCATCTTAAAATATAAATAAATAGGTCCATATAATTTAAAGAAGATTCGAAAACATTCTCAAAATATTGTAGATGTCTTAATAAATATTAACTACACTCGGCGTCAAAAAAATCGCACCTCCGCGAAAATTATTTTCAAGCGTTTATAACCCTTAACACACGCATTTACCCCCACCAATATTGGTATCATTTGAAAGCCCATTAAATAAACTTAAAAAAACAATTCAATTAATTTTTATTTTTTATTGGATAAGTGCAAAAAACAATAAAGTTTACAAAACAATAAAAATCCTTAACTAAGCCTTAATTAAAAACAGATTAATAAACATAAAAAAAAATACAAAAAGTTTCTTAAAACTAACCTAAAACCTAGTGTTACCCCCCCTTGCCCGGATGACGGCTTCCATACGCTCCCTCATGGATCTTACCAATTTTAGGAGCTCTTCTTGAGGGATACTGGCCCATTCCCCAATAACAGCCTCTTCGAGCTCCTGGAGAGTCGTGGGAGTGGGATCACGAGACCGAACCTTGCGTTTCAAATGGTCCCAAAGGTGCTCTATCGGGTTCAGGTCTGGACTTCTCGCTGGCCACTGCATGACAGAGATCCCAACCTCTTGAAGGTAGTCGCGCACAATTAATGCAGTGTGAGCGCGAGCGTTATCGTGCATTAATGTGAACCCCTCGCCAACAAAACCGGCATAGGGGACCACATGCTCTTCCAGGATCTCTGTGACGTACCGGTGAGCAGTCAGCGACCCTTGCCCGCGAGCACCTCCAGTCCGGGAGACGCTTACAAGGTCGGTTTTGCCGTCGGCCGACATGCCGCCCCAAAACATACAGGAACCGCCCCCGTATTCCACCGTCTCCTGGATGCAGGGTTGGGCGAAACGTTCCCCCTGTCTTCTGTACACTCTTCTGCGTCTATCGTTGCAAAACAGACACACTCTCGTCTCGTCTGAGAAGAGAACAGCTCTCCATTGGTCAAGGGTCCAATTGACGTGGTCGCGAGCAAACTGCAAGCGGGCTCGCCGATGCTCTGCGGTCAATTTTGGACCCGTAGCAGCTCTGTGTGCCGCTATCTTCTTCTCCCTCAATCTTCGTCTAACCGTAGAAATACTCACGGTTGTTCTGCGAGCGGCCTGGAGCTGCTGTTGCAACTCAACAGCATTAGAGAACCGATTTCTTAGGGATGTCGATACGATGAATCGGTCGTCTCTCTCCGAGGTGCAGCGACGTCTACCAGACCCATGCCTCCGGACAAGGCCACCGGTCTCCAGGAACCGCTGGTATACTCTTCGAACCGAAAAACGGCTCAAGTTCAGTTGCCGAGCGACATCACACTGACGCATCCCTGATTGCAGTAGTGCAATCACTTGAGCGGCTTCATCAGCAGTGGTATCCATCTTCAAGGTGGTTTTTTTTGTGAAAGTTCTTCTCGTGTGTCCTCTTCAACGGTTGGATAGCGAATGACCTCCATTGAACCTGTATTAACCCTTTTATACCCACTAAAGGTAGCGCAAGTTGTGCCCCTTGTGAGGAGCAAAATTGCCATTTTTTTTTAAAGTCACATTTGTGGTATCAAGCTTTTTTTTTTAATGAAATGAAATGTTTTTTTTTTAAAGTTTATTTAATGGGCTTTCAAATGCCATCAATATTGGTGGGGGTACATGCGCGTGTTAAGGGTTAATAACGCTTAAAAGTTATTTTCGCGGAGGTGCGATTTTTTTGACGCCGCCGAGTGTATATTAACTTATTTGGTTGTTCATTATAGTAGTATATTTCGATTAGCAATTTTTTTGTATATCAATATAACATGAAATCTTACGTTTTTCTAGTAATTAAAGTGTAAATTTTAATAAATAGCTCAAAATTATACATAATGATTAAAAAAAAAAATCTGATTCGAGTTTTTTTCATTATTTGCATTTTCTGAGAACATTTACCATAGTAATGTATATTTTTTTATACCATCAGAAAGTAGAGATTTCAACGAAAAAAAAACACCAACTTTTTTAAAAAAGCAGATATTTTGACGTGATAATTTTCGATTGAAAATTAGGATGCTTTTTCGATATTAAGTCAAAATAAGGTGAAAAAATTAATATTATAAATTAAAAAAAAATACTGTATGTTTGGGACATACAAAGGTAAGTTTTCACCAAATTTCGTGAAAAAATATATTTTTTTGGAAAAGATAAAAATAAAAAACCAAAAACTCGGTTATTCGAATATTTCACATAAATTTTGAGGTTATGTGAAATAAGTGTCGATACAAAAGTTGTAGATCGTTTTATTACCTACAACTTTGCCATTTAACTTTTTTTCAAAAGACTTGCAGTTTTACCGGAAATCGAGATTAACCGTTTTTTACCCTTAAAAACTCACCCCCTCCCCCTTCCCGACCTCAGATCGCCCGTAATTTATTTTTCCTTTCGTTTTTGTTATATTCTCTACCTTTTCCACTGGGTATCATCCTACTATAATTTTTTTTCACTTTTTACCATTTTAAAAATTATCGACCCTGGTCTAAAGTTGCAAATTTTCCCTTCATACTTTCACGGGCTTAGGACCGTCAATAAGCAAAAGGTTTGTGCTATGTTCACTATGATTAGAATGTAATCCATTAATCAATTACAAATAAAGTAAAAATAAATTAGTTAAATAAGAACTTTATACCTTATTAAAACCGTGCCAAAACATTTTGCTATTAGGCGTATTTAAAAAAATTTAATCAACGTACAAAAAATTAATAATTTTATCAAAATCATCTTGGAACAATCACATTAACAGTACTTTAATAAATGTTCAAAATGCATACCGTTTCTCTCTAAGCAGAGTCTTGCACGTTGCACATTATTTTTAATTTTGTTGAGCACTACAGTGTCACTTTTCAAATCAAATTCAAAAGGTTTCGAAATGACCACCAATGTTCATTATGCTGATTATACAGCCCCACTCGAGTAAACAAGGCCTCGTTAGTCCACAAAATGTTAGCATCGGGGTGTATGATCAGCCACTCGCAGAAGGCTCGACGAGGAACGGCGCGCGACGTCTGCGTCGTTCAAGGCCTGTACCTTTTGAAAATGGTACGGGTGCAACCCAGCAGTATGGAGAAGTTTCCACACGGCAAATTGGCTTACGCCGAAGCGCCGCGCTGCATCTCGCGTACCCGATCTAGGGCTCCGTTCAAAGATATCGAAGATTCTCCTTCGATCTCTACTGCGAGTCTCATCCTGCCACGTCCTTGAGCGTGTGTAGGAGCTATAAATTGGCCATGGTTTAATAGCCTCTGATTTGCGGCCAAAATCCTTTGGCGATTAGGTACTGAAGGATTTATTATCCCTTGATTGCGAAGGCGAGGAATACTTTCTGCTTCGTACAGTCTCTGGGCACCGTTCAAGCTTTCTCCACTAAGTATGTAAGATCGCACCATTTCGTAACACTCGCGGTAGGAATACATTGTAAACAAAGTCACGATAGCGCGGGGCGCCGCCGCCGCGCCAGCGCGCGGCGGGATGCGCGGGAACACGGAAGTAAGCGCTTGCGTCGCGTAAGAGCTAGCGCGCACTGGTGACTTTTGTCACCGTGACTGTTTCGTCACTCACATCAAGTCTATGAGTATGTACGGAGGTGCGCGCACGTTACGACGTGACAATTGGGTGACATTTTTGTTCGCCGACCAGCGGACAAGCCCGTGACGAAACTGTCACCGCGCCGCTAGGTTTTTATAGCAGCGCGCGCACGGGCAACAAAATTGTCACTCAACACGTAGTTCTTCCGCCATTTGCATTCGGACCGTCGTCTTTAGCGAACGCAAAATGACGTCAACGTCTACGCAAAACGTGAAAGTGCATGAAGAGGATATCGATAATGATTTACTTATTGAAGAAGTTGAAAAAAGAGCAGCAATTTACGATAAAAAGCTGAAAGAGTATTCAGATTCTAATTTGAAAATTAAAGCATGGGATGAAATCAGTCGTATAATATTTTCTACAGTTTGGGGTACGTTGTCGTCACAAGAAAAAACTGAAGCTGGTGAGTATCTTTTTATTTTTAGTATTTGTAGCTAAAACAACAGTTGTACAAAAAAGTGAAATTCAGATTTTGTCATATTGCCATGACACAGCCCCTTGTGGTGAAGTAAAGTAATTCGCAAAATAATTACGTATATTTGCTGCTGATATGGTTCTGTCTGATGGATTTGTTGCAATACCTTTTAATGGACAATCGTAAACAGTGTCAGTAAATTGAATGCCATCTCTGCACCGTACAAAATTATGTAAAATACAACATGTTTTTACTATTATATCAGCAAAATCAAGACTGACGTCAAGGGGCCTGTGCAAAATTCGCCATTTGTTACAAAGTATACCAAAAGTGCATTCAACCATGCGTCGTGCCCTAGTGTGGCGATAGTTGTAAATTTTTTTTACAGTAGACAGTGATTTTCTTGCATATGGTCGCAAAATATGCCTTGACAAGCCAAATGCCTCATCAGCGACCAAACAAAATGGCATTTTTTTTCCATTTTCATCATATGGCAAATTACGATCATCTGGTATGCTCAATTGATTTTGCTGCAATCTTTTGCCCATGCCAGAATTCTGAAATACATTGGAGTCGCTTGCTGCTCCATTAGCACCAACATCTATGTATACAAATTTATAATCTGCATCTACCCATGCCATGAGAACAGTAGAAAAGTACTTTTTGTAATTGAAACACTGCGAACCGGTGTTTTCCGGCTGAATTATTCTCACATGTTTGCCATCAATTGCGCCAATTATGTTCGGAAAATTTGTCCGTTGGTAAAACTGATTTGAAATAGTATACCAATCCTCTTCAGACTTTTCAGGCATGTATAGTGTATGTAAATTCCAGATCGCGAAACATGTAGATTTTACAATTTCTCGTGCAGTGGTGGCACCTATCAAATATTCAAATGATATGCTGTAAAAACTGTTGCCGGTTGCAAGATATCTGAAACAAAAGAAAATTAAATACATAATACAAAATTAAAGTTAAAAATACATAAATTAAATAAATGACTGACTGTTTTATACTAGTTAAATATTTATTTTCAGGTAAACTTGTACAAAAACGATGGAAGAATTTAAGGGCTTGTTTTTCACGTGAGCTACGTGAGCAAAAATGTACTAAGTCTGGCCAGGCCGCTACAAAAAGAAGAAAGTACAAACATTTTGACCAACTTTTATTTCTTATCCCAAGCATGGATACCCGAGAAACCTCAGGAAATGCTGATTCTGTAGAGGAAATTGCTTGCGAAGAAGATAGTCAGGATGCCAGTGTGGAAGTACTACAGCGAGAAGAATATTCCCGAAAGAAAAATAAGAATAAAATATGTTACGAAGAAAGGCTTCTAGAGATTTTAAACAACAAAAGAGTTGATGATAATAGGTTTATCGAGGCTATGAGAAATAACAAAAGTGACTGTAATGACGATGACAAGGAAAAGCATTTTGCGCTGTCTTTGGTGCCGTTGTTAAAAGCAGTCCCGGAGGAGAATAAACTAGACGTACAGATCAAAATTTTACAAATTTTCCAGGAAGTTCAGAAACAAAACACTCAGCGCAATAATTATTCTCCTATGAATAGCCCATCCACAATTTATAGAGGTAGTCCTCAAAATTTCCAAATCAAGCCCAAATATTCTGTTTCTATACCATCGCAAAGTCCCCAAGGCCCACTCCACTTAGCAAGAAACACTCCACTGATTTTATCTCCTTCTCCTACATATATTCCATCTACAAGCCCTCAAAATATGCAAATCAAACCCAAATATTCTGTCTCTCTACCATCGCAAAGTCCCCAAGGCCCACTACACTTAGCAAGAAACACTCCACTGATTTTATCTCCTTCTCCTACATATATTCCATCTACAAGCCCTTAAAATATGCAAATCAAACCCAAATATTCTGTCTCTCTACCATCGCAAAGTCCCCAAGGCCCCCAAGACCCGAAAAACTCCTCAGCCGCCTCATCGTCAACAATTCAAACCTATATTACACAGTTTACAGAAGATTCCGAATTGTATGACATCTGCCAGGAGTACAATATCAACCAACATGAAGAATAATTAAAGAATATTACATTTCAATTACTTTTTTGATTTTTGATTATAGTTAAAAACTACTTACTTTAATTTGTATAACATTTTTGTATTTTCATTAAAATAAACAATTTAAAATTACATAATATTCTAATTACTTATATTTACCTCAAAGTAACAGCGAGTCTTTCTTCAGCCGGAACAGACAATCTCATGTTTGTATTTTCGTATGTCAACGCAGGTCCTAAATTGCGAAGTAATTCATCAAAACTTCTAACACTCATTCGAAAATACCCAAAAAATTTCTTTGGATGTTCCCGAAGTTTATGAAACATGGTGTAAAACTTTCCATTTATTAACCTGTCACTCCAAAGGGGGTGTACCCAGTATTCTTTTCGCTTTTTTTCTCTTTTGAGTTTCCTTATAAGCTCACAGATGACGACCGTCTCTTCGAAATCCATTTCGACAAATGAAGCTTGATGAAAAAAAAAATTGTCACTGTCACCTTTCGTGAGCGCACCTCGCTTTGGAGGCGTGACGTGACAGCGACAAAAACTTTTTTGTCATGCTGACAAAAGTCACCGGTGCGCGCTAGCTCTAAGGGTGCGCGGGGCCGACTAACGGACTAACGATAGATGTTCCGCGCAGGTGTAGCGGAGCGGGGGTAAGCGGGGTCCGCGCTGCCGTTTTCATTGAATGTTTGCGCGGCAAGTGTAGTATTATTAACGTTTAACTTGTGACCACGCAGAGCGGATAAATCTTTCGAGAAAATTATTTAATATGAAAATTTAACGTATCGATTTTTTTTCAAAAATGGAGTTAGTGAATGATACCTAATGCCTAGAAAAAATTTGGACGGTGACTAAAAAATCGTCCTGTATAACATATAAAATATTTACATCTGAATTTAATCCCTCTTTTTTCCAACCTAAAAAGGATCAGTGTGATCTGTGCAACTCATACTATAACTCTAATGCTGATCAAAAGAAAGATCTAGAAGAAAAATATAACACTCATTTGGAAGAGAAGAGTTGTACTGCCGCGCTAACAAAGAGTACAATAACTCGATTTTGGACGATTATGAGTTATATACAAGGTGATTGGAAGATGGGTGCAAAGCACTCTTTCAGGGTCAGTGGTTAGTTACGCTAACCACATATTTCAGATTTTTTTTCTTTAAACTCATGCCATCTAGCGATTATTTCCTGAACTAACATAGAAATACACCTTACGATTGGTTTAATTTAGGCAGTAAGTGGCGCTGATATCGTTTGTGTGTGTATTGTTGATTTGAAAAACATTCGTTGACAGTGTTTTTGTAACGTGCTCGGAAAAAACTTTCACAAATAAGGTGAGTCTATTATTTTTATGACTATGGTTGTTTTATTAGACGTATTTAGACATCTTTTGCATGTATTTGATAAGTAATATATGTAATTTTGCGTTTCTAGTGTGATATCACACTCATAATTAGGTGGTTAGAGTAGCTAACCAGCGCGCAGATAGAATGTTTTATTTGTTCGTGTATATGTGTGACAGTGTTTTTTTGTATATCTTACAGAATGTCTCGTGCGTTAGCTGACGGCGATATTGAATACTTTCTGGAGGAGATACAGGAGATACCCTCTAATGACGACAGTTGCTGCAGTGTGGAATCGGACCAGGAAAATCATGATGCACAACCATCTACGATGTTATTGGGTGATGTCATAGGGGAACGTCTGCAAACTTGTAGTTTTGACGAAGAAGATAATGAACCCTTGTCAAGTTTCCGTTCTACGCTACCTCCGGAGGTTGCCACTCCTGTAGCGGAAGAGAGCACCTCCAGCAGTCTTCAAAGCAGAGTGCCAAAGTGGAAGAAAAACTACTCACTTTCCCCACCAGGTGAGTTTACTGAAGATGTGGGTGTACAAGCACATATATTGGAGTTGGAAAATATTACGCCTCTCGCACTGTTTCGCTTATTTTGGTCAGACGATTTGCTAGAAACCATAAGCTTTCAAACCAACCTTTATGCTACGCAATCTGGAAAAGCTTATACTCCCACTACACCTAAAGAAATTGATGTGTTTATTGCTTTGAACCTGGTTATGGGTACAAAGAAACTGCCAAGCTATAGAGACTATTGGTGTTCTGCTCCGGACTTACATGATACTTATATATCAATGTTCATGCCATTGAAGAGATTTAGCTGGCTTTTGCATTACTTACACTTGAATGACAATAATGTCATGCCTGCAAGAAATAGCCCGGGTTACGATAAAGTTTACAAAATCCGCCCATTGCTCGATATAATGCGATGCAATTTTCAGCACAATTACAGGCCTTCAGAGAAGATTGCAATAGACGAGAGCATGGTAAAGTTCAAGGGCAGGAGTTATTTGAAACAGTACATGCCAAAAAAACCCATCAAACGGGGGTATAAAATATGGATGATGTGTGCAGAATCAGGCTATTGTCTGGATTTTGAGCTGTACACAGGCAAACAGGGGACTGAAGTTGAAAAAGATCTTGGTGGAAGAGTTGTGAGGCAGTTTTGCTCTAGCCTTAGAGGTAAAACCCATAAAGTTTATTTTGATAACTTTTTCAATAGTTATCAATTGCAATTGATTTACGAGACGGCCAAATATTTGCCTGTGGGACAGTAAACTCAAATAGGAAGCTTTTACCTAAACTAAAAGAAGACAAAGACTTACAGAGAGGACAGCACGACTATCGAATCAGTGACACAAATGTTAGTATCTTGAAGTGGAGAGACAAAAGATCAGTTTTCATACTGTCCAACTATTTTCATACTGTCCAACTATCACGATCCTAAGATCGTCGGGAAGGTGACACGCAGAGAACGTAATGGAGAGAGTGTGGAAATATCTTGCCCAGAAGCTGTAAAAGATTACAACTCGCACATGAATTTTGTTGATAAGTTCGACCAACTCAAAAGCTGCTATGAAATTGACCGAAAGTCACACAAATGGTGGCACCGGATTTTTTTCCATTATCTGGACTGTTCTGTTGTCAATTCTTTTTTGGTTTACAAAGAATTACAATCCACTGCACGACCAGATCTAGAAATTTTCACATTGAAGGAATTTCGTCGTTCTGTCTACCGAGGTCTCTTAGCTCCAGCGTATGTCAATCAGCGCAGGCATCAATCGGTGGACAGTCCACGCAGTTCAGGAGTGCCTTTTCCAGGTCCGGCCATAATAAAACGGCATAAGCCAACAGTGGCCGACGAGATCCGCCTTGAAAGCAATCATCATCAGCCAGCGCGAAGCACATCAAGGAGATGCGCCAAATGCAGTAGCAGTAATAATCCAGTACGTACTGTTTGGAAATGCAAAACCTGCAAAGTTCCACTATGTTTGCGTAAAGGAAAGTCTTGCTTCGAAGATTTTCATAAGTAACATAAAAATTGTGTTTTGATATGTTTTTATTCATGATTAAAAATTGTATGATTTTCATAGTGTTGTTTTGTTCTACAGCGGTGGTGGTTACCGTAGCTAACCATGTGATTCCTCAAAAGCCTTCACTCTGATATTTTTTTCAACCATGTTTTCAGTATTTTTTAGCCTATATATAACTAGAAAAAACATAAAAATAGTTAAAATTTTGGCAATTTTCGAAAAAAATCTTAAAAATTAGGTTAAAAAAAATGGTAAGACTTCGTCTAAGACAACCATGGCTTAAATTGTTCTAAACTGTCTGTACGCTTCGGCCGTCAAGGAAACCGGGGTTTCGTAACTGGTTTCCATGAAGGCTTTTTTGATACGTCTACGTAACTGGTTTCCATGAAGGATTTATTTATACTTCTACGTAACTGGTTTCCATGAAGGATTTATTTATACTTTTACGTAAACTCTTCCAAGCAAGGTAAGCACCCCGCCTAGGGCCGATTAGATTTTCGGAAATAGGAGTTTCGGTACTTTGTTGAATAATCCACAAAAGCTCTAGAATTGAGAGGAAAATTTCAGGACCTCGCCTCGAATACCTACGTTAAGTGCTTTAATATTCTGTGAGGCGTTTTCGCATATTTTTTTAGTTCCGAATGTCTTACACCTATATTTAATTTTGAAGCCAGGAGAGTGCAAGTGCGCCGTCTTGCACCCCGCTCCCGACGCCCATGTTAAATGATTATGTAAACGCAATCCCATGACCCAATCGCGACTGTGGCTCGAGTCGAGTAAAGACTATGCTACGTTGTTCAGGCTTGTTACTAACCCAAATCTATAACGACACTTGCGAATCGCGCTTACTCCACCTCGCCGGTAGTTTTGAGATTCGGGTGATGTGATCACGAACACGCCGCGCTTGCGCGTTTGGCACTGGCAATATCACATGGAGTTGTTTTACTTACTTACTACGTAGGTAGGTACCTACTTATTTACCAACGTCCAATACATAGAGGTCTACTTAACCTGTCGTTGCCAATAATAAAAGAATATCCATCAGATTATCATCGTCAATACTAAAAGAACAATGACAGCTTTCGGCCAACACAACTTTTAACACTAAATTCACGCGGACACAAAGTTCTTACCTCCAACAATTTAAGTATAAAATACAAACTTAGAAAAATATATTTAGGGCTTTTCGAGAACTGCTCGAAAAAAAAATCATTATAATAAGTAATTATTTTAATATAAAGTTCTCGAATTCCGGATTTAAATAAAAAAAAGTTGCCAGTCTTGCTACTGTAATCGATATTCTAAATAATTAAAATCCTGCCTCTGTAATCGATAATTCTATATAAAAAATATTTTTTATTATTAAGATAATTCTAAATAAAAATAAAAAAAAATATATTCTTTACTTTTTATTTACATTCTTGTCTTTATATTATTTATTTTTTACTTAAATAATACGTTCGTCTTGTTTTACAGTTAATAGTTTTATAGATTATTATAAAAAACGATAATCAAGTAATCGATTTCTATCTGTAATCGATAACTTAATTGCCTTGTAATAGCAACCCTTAGAATTGCAGTTCTGTCAAAATCGCGCGCGCTTAAACATTGACACACATCTTGTGTTGTTCTTATCAGTAATTCAGTATACGTTTGTTTTCGTCCGCTGTTTTCTTCTCGAATTCGTTTGCATTGTAAGTTACAGACGTCTTATTGTGTTATATTCGTACCACACATTTTGTGACAATGTCGCATCAACTACGTTGCATTAATTGTGGTATAAATGTGTTCCGAATGCAACGGCATTTAGTTGAATCTGACGATGTCCGTTCATTATTACGGCAGTGGACTTCACTTTCTGAGGTAAAGTACGATTCGAATGTAAACTATTTTAGCTGAGCTAAATGTTGTTCTTTAACATAAATGTATATTGTTTGTTTTAGATCCCAAATGAAAGTGTTGTTTGTCATTACTGTTGGTTATTAATTGAACAAACAAGTAATCCAACAAGTAACAATGCGCCAACTGCATCAATTGTGCATCGAAATCTTTGTATTGGTTGCGGTCATTCATTGCATCGTGTAAGGTCTCACGCCTTACATACCAGTTCAGAGAGAGAAGATGCTATCAAACGCGTGATAGAGCAACAGATTGCACCACTACAGGTAAGCAATATCCTTCAATGATTTTATATGTATATTGCTGGTTAATATGTTTTTTTCTGATTACATTAAGATATTTTTGTTTTTGTTACAGTTGAGATCAACAGATAAGATCTGTCACCCGTGTTGGCAAAGAAGTTACCGTTCTGTTCAACGGAATTTAAATACCCCATCATCATCAAGTATATATGAACCATCAACAGCCTCTGTTGTATCAACACCAAGGCTTTTGGAGAGTGAATCAAGTCAATCAATTGAAGAAGAATTTCAGCCATATCTGCAATCAGCAACACCAGGGCATGTGGAGAGTGAATCAAGTCTGTCAGCTGAAGAAGAATTTCAGCCATCTCTGCAATCAGCAACACCAGGGCATGTGGAGAGTGAATTAAGTCTGTCAGTTGAAGAAGAATTTCAGCCATCTCTGCAGTCAGTAACACCAGGGCCATCATCGACGTTGCCAGTCCCACTGGTGCCTATGAATGTAATTGAGTTACTGGAATTTGGCCGGGCGCCAGATACTCAGGCTCGTTGCTTTTTTCCTAGTTGCCGTCAACTTGAGAGATTGAGTGTTCCTATATCAATTAGAAGAAGATTGTTTTCTGAGTATAATTATTATGTGCCAGAGAACTGTAGAATTTGCTCTCACCATTTGAGGAGTAATGACTGGCCTGAGTTGTTGGAATTTGAAAATGTTATTCATACATTTACGGCCCAACATATTTATGATTTTACAGAATTATTAAAACATCAGACTTCTATTGATTTTGAAGATGTCCAAAATATGGATGACTACCTGGTGCATTATTGGTTTGGTATGAGTAAGGAAGACTTCAGAAATATATAACTAGAAACTCCACGGCTAGCGAATATGCACAGAAGTTCAACTGCACTTGCTGCATTTTTAATGAAGTTAAGGAATGGTGACTCTGGAAATCGTATAAGTTCTTTATTTCAAGTACCTAGAAGTACACTAGAGGGTTTAATGGCAAGAGCAAGAGAACTTCTGCATCAAGATTTTGTTCCAAGGCATTTAGGTATCGGTCACATTACAAGAGAAGAGATAGCGCAAAGAAATCTTTTAATACCAAATGGCCTTTTTGGTTGCACTGAAAGGGAAGGTGAGAGGAGACCAATAATAATAGTTGATGGTACCTACATATATTGTAATAAAAGTGCTAACTATGCCTATCAAAAGAAAACTTACTCATTACACAAATATAGGAATTTAGTGAAGCCGTTCTTGTTTGTATGTTGCGATGGTTACATAATCGAGATTCTGGGCCCCTATCCAGCCGTAAAGTCTGATGCTGACATTGTAACTAACGAGTTTGGAAACCCAGAGAGTCCATTACGTCAATATTTTCAAGAGGGAGATGTCTTTATTTTAGATAGAGGTTTCAGAGATGCAGTCCCATTGTTGCAAAGCTGTAACTAATCTGTGCATATGCCGTCAACATTACAGGATGATGAAAATCAGTTATCAACCTTAGAAGCGAACAAGACTCGGGCTGTTACTATTTGCAGATGGGTGATTGAAGCTATAAATGGGATTTTTAAACAGCGGTTTAAAATATTCCGACATGAGTTCAACAACAGAGCTTCACCACATGTCATGATTGACTTTTCTATAGCTGCTGCCCTAATCAATAGATTTCGACCACCTCTCACAGACAGGTTTGATGCTGCCCAGATATTAGAAATTATCCAACAAAAAATGTTCCAAACTAATACATTAAGTGAGTTTATCATACAAAATAATTATAATAGAAGAAGGGCACAGTTCTCAAATATAAATGTTGATAACAGCAATGTCACTGAGTTTCCTCAGCTTGAGTATAATGATTTGATTTTAATAGCTTGTGGTACCTACCAACTACGTCAGGCTCGGTCTTACTATGGTGAGCACATCCGTTTTAATGGCCGATATAAGATAGAAGTGTGCAGGGAGGCATCAATCAATAATCTAAGAGAACAATTGTCTCTCTCCCAAAGCTCTTGGCTTTTAAGAGCGAAAATTCAGAGTCGTCATATAAGAAGGAAAGAATATTTTGTGTATGTTTTGATTGATAACAATTTAAACGGGAGAGAGGCAATAAGTCAATATTATTGCAATTGTAAGGTAGGCAAACGTACTGTGGGATGCTGTTCCCACATTATGACCATTTTATGGTATTTAGGTTGGGCTCGGCATCAAAACAATATTGAGCCCCCTGCACCGTTTCTCGATGAATTGTTAATTGAATTTGATAACGAAATTGATGATGATGATAATAATAAATAAATAAACTTTTATTTCATAGTAAATACAGATTTAACAGGTTTAAGACAGTTTTAAGACAGCTTTGGTAGTAACACAATGCAATACAAATCTAAGAGCTAAAATCTGTACACAATATGGAAAACCCTGCCTCTCAAACTAGGCAACCTGTATCTTGAGAGACAGTGATTCAGCTTAAAAAGGGGTATCATTTAAGCTATTACCAATATAATTAGTTTTGTGTTTCTTAAATAATAGGGTTTGTCCTCCAAATAGTAGATCTGTCACCAAACAATGCAAAATCAGTTCCACAATAAATCACCTAAAATCCTGAGATATAAGGTCTAGTACCAAATAAATGTTTTTGTATGTATTATAATAGGTGTGTCCTAATAAGTATTTAAGCAAACTAATTTAAAGAGATCACCAATAGTAGTAGTTTTCTTATTCACCACGGATCGATTGATATACATAATATGTCGACGGTAGGGCTTGGTCGACGGAGCCCCGCTTAGCGGGGCTCCTACTTCTGGGTGGTTTATAAAAAAATAACCACGAAGGGGATGGCGGGGTCGAGAGACCCCGCCATCCCCTTCGTGGTTATTTTTTTCTATTATTATTTCGTGGTTATTTTCTTCTAACCTAACCTGTCCGAGTCGGGGTGCCCTAAAGTCCAGATTGCATCCAGTTTCTCCTGGTAATTTGTCTCGGGTATCATTTAAGCTATTACCAATTTAATTAGTTTTGTGTTTCTTAAATAATAAGGTTTGTCCTCCAAATAGTAGATCTGTCACCAAAATGTAGTCACCAAACAATGCAAAATCAGTTCCACAATAAATCACCTAAAATCCTGAGATATCAACCTGGGAACAATTTTTGTTTATCTGAGAACGAAAATATTTCGTGGCGATAGATCTATTTATGGGTATCATTTAAGCTATTACCAATTTAATTAGTTTTGTGTTTCTTAAATAATAGGGTTTGTCCTCCAAATAGTAGATCTGTCACCAAAATGTAGTCACCAAACAATGCAAAATCAGTTCCACAATAAATCACCTAAAATCCTGAGATATCAACCTGAGAACAATTTTTGTTTATCTGAGAACGAAAATATTTCGTGGCGATAGATCTATTTATTAGGTGATACAACTTGATGACAAATATAAATTTTGGTGATAGAAAATATAGTTCCCCTTAAAAAGTGGTGCTTATTATAATCGTAGACTGTGTCGAACTACCCGAGCGGTTGAGGATAATAACAATTACTTACTACTAATATTAAAACTAATTTAAGTGTATATTTTATACTATTTGTGTGTGTATGCGTTCGTGTGTGTGTGAGTGAGTGGGTGATCGTGTGTGTGTGTGGGTGTTGTGTGTGATTTGGGATATCTAGGTAGCTAGGCGACGTACTTAAGTAAGGATTCTGTTTGTAGATAGTCCAGTTCTAATAGCCATTCAGTTAATTTTGATTTTATTTCATAGTTATTTAGATCGACAATGTTTAATTTTTTGTGAATTTGTGTGTAGATATATGTACTTAATGTGTAGTATTGGTGTTGAGCGAAGGAGGTTTTGTGAAGGGTACTTAAGTGTAGTTTCTTCCTTTTTTTAGGATCAGATGGGGGAACGCTAGCGTGTTTTCTAACAGTTGACTGCAGTAGAAAAAGCTGGCGCACTGAAAGTACCTTGCAATCAGCGTAGAGTTGCGTAGTGGGATAGCGATAAGGTTTGCGTGACATCACCTTCAGCACAGCTCTGCGCTCTTTCAATCCTCAGAAGACTGGTTTTATTTGCACCACCCCATACTGTGATGCAATATCCAATGACGGATTGACATAATTGATAATGAATGATTATGGTAAAAAAGATTAAAACTATTCAATTGTATATTTGTTGTTTAATTTATGCTCTGTAAAAATACATAACCTCCAATTTAAAATGTATGAATAACTTTTTTTTTAGAAGTTCAATGTAAAAGTGGAAATCACAGAAACGTTTTTAACATTAAACAACACAAAAAAACGTAAGAATATTCACTGTCCATGACAGATTAATATTGAGCCAAAGATACTATGGACATCTGACATTGTTCTTTAATAGCTAAACAGAGACTCCCGCAGCGCCGACACGGGCTCACTTGACTTCGCTGGCGTGCTGTTGCCGTGGCAACGAGAAGAGCGTGGCCGTGATGTGATCACGCCGCGCAAGCGCGTTAGACGCTATCTTCGCTGGCGTGATGTTGCCGTGGCAACGAGTATAGCGTCGTCGTGATGTGATCACGCCGCGCAAGCGCGTTAGACGCTGTCATTAGTAGGTAGACGTACCACGAGTATTTTTTTCGTTATTGCAATGACAACCACGTCCCTAAGTCTGTTCGTATTCGAATTACGAGACAATAATTAGTACCTACCTATTTATTTCAATGCTTTTAGTTTTTTTTATTGTCAATTCCAATCATTTTTTGAATGTCAGTATTGTTATGTACATACCTAAATTTGGTTTTCAACAAATGGATATTACTTGAGAGGTGAGATTGAATAACTTCGAAGAAAGTTTTCAGTGATTGGTGTATTGTTCGTTTACATAATATTACATATACACGTAAATAGCATATGTATCCCGTCATCTAGATAAACCACAGTGCAAGATACTAACCAAATATAAACATAAATATTCAGGCATATCATCTAGGTAAGGGGTGCTACACAAATTGCTTCTCTCTGGCCAACAAGAAATTATTATTATTTTTTTTTAATTTTTTTTTTATTTATTTATTTAAAATTATGCAAATAACACCTTAACAGCTATAACGCCAATGCGATGTTACTACCAAGATACACATACCGATAACTCACTTACAAATATACAATTAGGAAAAAGAACAATTAACATACATTGAAAAAATTAATAAAAAAAACCCACAATTTACAATCATGGTCTCTAAAGATTCTCAATGCACCTTAGTGCTACTACTGTGAACCTCATCAGGCTGCAGTGAAATATATCTACCTCATCTGAAATAATATTTAACAGTCTTATGGCGCGTGACAAGGGGGCAAACTTGTTCAGGTTAGTCCTAGAGGATGGCTCCTGCAGCGTAGGCGTGGGGCGACGCGCACCCCCGCAACCGGGTGGCGCGCGCATCCCCAGCTCTGCTAACAGATCGGGGTGGTGCAGCCAGCCGCGCAGCACCCGAAACACGAAGCTACACAGAGCGACGTCCCTCCGCACCGCCAGCCTGCTGTACCCTACCATCCCTATTACAAAGAGACTCGGGTACATGAGCGGGAAGAAGGGATAGACGCCGTACTGCTTAAAAAATAAAAACCGAGTGAATTTGTTTTGGATTCTTTCCACCATTAGACTATATTTGGCCTCATGGTGGTTCCACACGATCGCACTCGTTTCAAGACGACTCCGTACCAGCGCATTGTACATTATTCTAACCACTGCCGTATTATGAAAGTCTTTGCACTGCCTAAGTATAAATCCAAGATTTCGGAAGGACTTGCCGCATATGTCCAAGATGTGCTCACGAAACATTAACGCTGGTACCATCTCCACCCCCAGGTCCCGCACATGCGGGACTCGTGACATGACTGCGGTTTCCATCTCATACTGATGCAGCAGTGGTTCACGCGCGCGAGTGTAGCTCATTATACAGCATTTGGAAACGTTAAAATGTAACTTATTATCTAGGCTCCACTGCACCACCCTATCAATATCCTGTTGAAGCCGTTCACAGTCCGAAGTATCTGCTACCGACAGGAACAACTTGAGGTCGTCTGCGAACAGCAGACACTTCGCCTCCTTTACAACTTCCGGTAGATCATTAACCATCAAAATGAAGCCCAATGGACCGATATTGCTACCCTGACTCACCCCCGAAAACGTGAAATAAGGCTGGGAGACGTATCCACCATATTCAACGTACTGCCGGCGATCGCCAAGGTAGTTCGCGAAGAATCGCAGAAGGTGCGGTGTGAAACCAAATGCCGCAAACTTAGCCAATAGCACATCGTTGTCGACGGTGTCAAACGCCTTCTGAAAGTCGAAGTACGCAGTGTCCACCTGCCCCCCAGCGTCAACAGCCGGCGACAGGTATGTCATGAAAGACAACAAATTACTCCCCGTACTTCGACCAGTCCGGAAACCGTGTTGAGCGTCGGTCAGGCGAGAAGTTACCTGATCTGATATACACTTGTGCAACACCGACTCGAACACCTTAGCAAACGCCGACAGCACTGCCACCGGTCAGTAGCCACTAACCTCAGTTCCCGAACCTCCCTTCGGGACTGGTATCACTCTAGTGATTTTCCAATGGTTGGGATATTGACCTAACTTTAAAAATAAATTTAAAATGTGAAGTAATGGCCTTTCAAACACCGCGCTACAGTCTTTAACTAAATAAGGTGGTATTCCGTCTGGACCCGCCGAATACTTTGGCTTGAGGCGGCGGAGCGCGGCGCGCAGCTCACGCAGGTCGAGCTGGCCAACGTGCACGCGCGAAGCGCCCGCACTCGCACCCGCCGCGCGCTCCGCCTCCGCTGGGTCCAGTGCCGGGCGCACCTCGTTATACACCGAATGAAAGTAGGAAGCCAAACATTCCGCACACTCTTCGTCACTCAACTCCTTTCCATCTTTTGTGACTCGAGTTTTGTTGCGTCTAGCCCGCTTGCTTCTTACAAAATTCCAAAATGATTTCGGATCGTTTTTAATATTTGCCTGTAGCCTACGCTGGTAATTCTCATAGGTTGACTTTAATTTATATTTAATTTGGGTTCGATAATAAGAAAAACAATCATAGTCGCTATTTGAACCAGTCATTTTAAATAACTTATGATACCTACACTTTGTTTTGATGTCATGTATTAAATCAGATGTGTACCAGGTTGGATATATATATATTTGTATTTCTTCCCACATTTTTTTTTCGTCGGTGTGCATTCACTAATGGCTTCATTAACTACGCTATAAAAAAACGTCAATGCTTTATCGGGGTCCAAAATCTCATACAACACCTCCCAATCTATAGATTGTAAAATATGATAAAGTCTAGAAAAGTCATATTTAGTAAAATTCCATTTCGGTTGACTATATAAAACGGATTCTTCCTCGCAAATCGAACTCGGTTTGTGCACCGTCAATGGGTTATTAACACTACCTCCAAACTTCGCTGTAGCTATCAGTGGAGGATGCTGAACGTCAATATCCACCAACGGTTCACCCGACAGTTCTACCCCCACCTCACTTGCCAAAAACGTAGTCAATACCAAGTCCAGACTACGATTATTTATATTACAAACATTATTTACCTGATGAAATCCACAGAAAGCGTTTACATATTCCAAGTAACTTTGCACTTCCACTGATGTAGATGGCATATTAAAATCACCCAACACTAATACATTCTCATAATTTACACAAACAGTTTCAATAATATTAAACAATCGCATATACTCATTACTGTCACTTTTCGGTGGGATATAAACTACACAACATAAAAACAAACAATTATTTCCCAAGTGCACGGTAGCACATACAATTAGTGATTAAACGAACTTACCTGTAAGCGAAGTTCGATCATAATTATACGAAGCGCTTCGTCCGAAGAGATTAGAACACATTGTAGTAACACATAAGTGACACCACTCAGACACTGTAGTTGAGAGTACCTTCATACTCTTTTTTTTTTTTTTTTATTGCGGGTACTTCTGCTTCCTTATTAGTCGGCTTGGAATCTCTTGTCATTTAGTTTAGAGAATAAGCGTTACTAGATATTTCCTGAAGACAAACAAGGGCGTAGCGTAAGCGTGGGTGGGAGGGACCTAATCTCTTCGGACGAAGCGCTTCGTATAATTATGATCGAACTTCGCTTACAGGTAAGTTCGTTTAATCACTAATTATACTAACGCTTCGTCCTCGAGATTAGAACACATTGTAGATTTTGAGAGTTACCTTCTGGAAATATTAACAACGCAATGTTATAATTTTGAAATTATTTATTCTAGTACCAATATTTTCAAATAACAAAAAATAATCAAATCTTACATTATAAAGATTTCGGTAACTAATATTTGGTTAACAATCTGAAAAAATAAATAAATTCTAACTTTGTGCATGAGTACAATTTATTCTTAGTGAATAAGTTGCAACAGCGACAATTATTGAGGAATCTAGACTATTGATTGATTATTGACCTTGCTAAGGAACATTCATCATAATCAGTGATAGTGCGATTATAAAATCTAGCGAACGTCTCAGAACTACCGCTCCAGCCGGCAGTCCTGCGAATTTCATCAATACTAACACCGAGGGCGTGCGCACGCGACGTCGCCGCGTGACGCGTGCTATGCGCCGAGAACATTGACACGTCTAACCCACTATCGCTTAAAGTGCACTTAATCCAGCGGCTAAGTGTTTGCGGACTTACAGAGTTGTGTGGCTTTTTTGGATTAATAAAAAGGATGCCAGATTTGCGAAGACCTTTACTTTTGTTTATGTAACACACTAGTGTGTTAGCGGGGCATATATCTACACTTTCATTAAAAAAGGGTAAAGTTAATAGGGGTTGTTTAGACCCCACTCGGGAAGTTTTTATCAAATCGGGAATTTTTATAATAATTTTGGATGGCATAATCCTAATATTTTCTATACAAATTTTGGACAGAGTTTGAACCCTATGAGCCGTGGTAAGGGCCAGTAATGTTGCACATTTTTTAGAAATTTCTATAAGTGAGAGTTGTTCATTTGGGTATTTCAACCGTAAGAAATTTAGCACGCAGTTAGTATCCCATGTTACATTATATCTCGGCTTAGGTGGTCGTAGGCGAAAAACACCTTTAAAAAATCTGATAATTCGATCGTCTTTGGACATATTTGGGCCCAAAATCAGTGATAAAGCTGATCGATATGAATTTAAGGTTCCATATTTACTACCGCTGTTAAAAATTTGCGTAAGAAAATATATTACTGATGGAACCGAGGCCTCATAGTAATTGATACCTTTTTCTTTACAAAAACTCCACCATTTTTTTAGACATACGTCATATTGCTTCATCGAGTTATCTGATAATAATAATAATAATAATTTATTCAAAAATATAAGGACTAACGTTAAATACAGTTTTTCTTAAATCTATGTCAAGTTCACCTATGATTTGTGCCTGAACTAGGTAATCCTGTGTTTCAGGCGATTGGAGGTAACATTAATTGATTAAATAATCACATAATTATCATAATATATATCTTATTGGTACCTACTTATCATGTAAAAAGGTGTATAAAATTATATAATATGAACAATATTTATTTTAACACAAGTAATAACTTCTCTGTATCTTCATAGGACATAGTTTGAAGAGCCTCCATAAGGATTTTCTTGCAGTTACTATGATTTAAGGAGTAGATGTTTTCTTTATCATTTAGCCTATTATAGAGTAGCGGTCCGAGGTACATATAAAATTTGGCTGTGAAAGCATGTTTTGTACTTTTTTGAGGGCAAACTATATCTTTCCGTCTCCTTTTTGTTAATTCAGTGCTGTATGGAAGCGCTGCGTGTTGTTTTAGTACAGTGCTCATTATAAATAACTGTCGAACTGTAAGTACTTTACAAGCTTTGTACAGTATGTTAGTGGGGAAAAGAAAAGGGCGGCAAGTAGCCACCTTAAGAATAGCTCTTTGAGCTCTTTCAATAGGCAATAACAAAGTTTTACTCGCCCCACCCCATGAAGTAATACAGTAAGTCAAAATTGACTGACAAAGAGCAAAGTATACTTGCCTAATTATTTCAGGATCTGCAATAAATCGTATCTTTTTGAATACGTATATTAGCTTACGAATTCTATTGTTTAGAGCTTCCATATGTGGTTTGAAGGAAAGGGTTTCATCTATTATAATACCCAGGTATTTTATTTTATCTGTCTTTTTAATATTCGGACACTTACACTGGCTATCTGCAGGGGCTGGGCAACAATGAGCATGCAAGGCTGAGGGGATCTTCGATATTTGCTTGCGCATCGAAAACTTAATGTAATTTGTCTTCTCTGCATTTAGGGTTAGTGAGTTATTTTGAAGCCATTTATTTACAATATTAAATCCGTGTTGCGCAAGATTGTAGACTTCATTTTCTGAGTCAGCCGAAAAAAGTAGAGCAGTATCGTCAGCGTAAGTTATGATAGTGCCATGCTCTAGCTTTAGATTGCAAAGGTCATTTATGTAGATCAAAAACAGAGTGGGCCCTAAAATACTTCCTTGAGGAACACCAAAAAATGTGTTTTTTTGAACAGCGCTGAGAACATTGCCAATCTTTACGCACTGGGAACGATCTTCTAAATAACTTTGGAACATTTTCAGCTGGGTGCCTCTTACACCCACGATCTCAAGCTTGCGCAACAGGATTGGAATGGAAACTGTGTCAAAAGCTTTGGCGAGGTCCAGGAAAATTCCTACTGTGTGCTTACCCTTGTCAAGTTCTTGCGCTAGATAGTCAGTTAGATGGTGTACCGCATCAGCAGTGGAAACTTTAGGCCTAAAACCAAACTGCCGCTCAGACAGAATTGATTTATCTTCCAAATATTTTAACAACCTTTTGTTTATAATTTTTTCCAATATTTTTGACATGGAAGGCAGTAAAGAAATAGGTATATAATTCGTCACTTGCGCTTTGCTGCCTGATTTATAGACAGGGACAATTACAGCTTTTTTGAGACACTCGGGGAAATGACCTGAAGATAAACAAATGCGGAAAATATAAGTCAGTGGTCGTACCAAAATGTCCTTGAATTTTTTGATAATTTTATTCGATATGTTATCCCAGCCAACTGCACAGTCTTCTTTCAAGGTCATAATTATACTTTCTACCTCAGTCTCATCAGTATCTAGCAGCGCAAAGGATGTTAAAGCAGTGCTGCATGCTAAAGGAGTGCTCGTTAGGTTTTGGGACTGATCCAGATTTTTTTCAGCCAAACACTTTCCAACATTAACAAAAAAATTATTTGCTATGTTAGCGGATTCCTGCGGTGACGAGTGTGCTTGTAATAAACCTGAAGATGACTCATATTGTTTTGTTGTATATGTTGCGTCTTTAATATATTTCCAGATCTTTTTACTATTTGTTCCAGCCTTTTCCAATGCCACTTTGTCGTAATTTCTTTTAATTTTTTTAAGGAGATCATTGCAGAAATTTCGATATCTTTTGTACGAAAGTTGCAATACTGCATTGTCAGGATTAGATTTAGCTTTCATATGCAGTTTATCCCTATGTTTCATACAGCGAATAAGACCTGATGTGATCCATGGTTTTATGTTGTGATTTTTGTTACTCAACTGCGATACGACTGTGTTTTGCTGAATTGCATTTCTTATGTTTTCAATTACATACAACATGCAAAACTGCGGGTCAGCGGAATTATAGACTGGATCAAAATCGATGACTCGTAAATCTTCTTCAAGTTTATTAATATTCAGTTTTGAAATTTTGCGAGTGTCTTGTTTAGGTAATTTACAATTTAGGGTTAGTAGGGCAGCATTGTGATCGGTTATTGTTGAGTTAATTACAAGTGCAAGTGAAGGTAAATTCGATTTAGGCATAATATGATCCAAACAGGAGCCACTGTGATGTGTAGGAAAGCTGTGTGCTGGGAGCAAGCCATGAAAGGCGCATAGGTTGAGGTAGTCCTGAGCAGACGCATCAGCACTTCCTGGTAAAATATTGATATTAATATCTCCAATTACAATCGTGTTTTTGATGGATGACAGGGTTTGCAAGGTCTCATTCAGAGAGTCAGTAAAAATGCTAGTATTTCTAAAAGACGGAGGTCGATTTAACGCTAATATCGCAAATTCTGATCCAATTTTAACTAACAATCTGTTACAGTCGTGCATAACAGGTTCCTGAACAGAGACATTGAGATGATTTCTTGCATAAACTATCACCCCATCATTTTGGTTGTAATTGATATTACTTCTATACATATTATATCCCGGGATTAGTGGTATGTTATATTGTTTAGAAAGCCAGCATTCGGTTAAAACAATAACGTCACAATTTATGTTTATCCGTTGCTGAAATGTACTAAAGCTATCAAAATTCTTAAAAACACTGCGGATATTTTGTGTTAATATGGTTAGCGGTGTTTTGTAGCCGGCTAAATATTGTTTGCAGTTTTCAGCTTCACAAACTTTGGACTCGGATACAGAGAAATTATCTAAATCATTAATCAAACTATTTATCATAATGGTAGTTAAAAAATAAAAATATAAAAAAAGAAGGTCAGAAAAATAACTAATTTACGGCGCTCTTAGGCGCCTCCATAATCTACAGAATTGATGTACCTTTTTTCAGCCATTATTTTCGCGGGGCAGTCAGCAGCGCCTGTGTTATGCTTGTCTGGCTTTTTAAAATGCAAGCAAGTAGCGCATTTTGGTTCGTCAGCCTGTTTTGGACATTCTTTTATTGAGTGACCTTCATCACCACAGTGGCCGCAGGTATACGCTGTCTGTCGACAGAACTTGGCCGCATGTCCATACTGCTGACACTTATAACATCGGGTGACCAAAGTAAAGTCTCTCACGGGGCATGATGACCAATTTACAAAAACACGGTCTTGTGATATCAGGGCTTTGCGTATGACTGCAGATACTTCAACTATGTAATTACAGGTCTCAGTGTCTTTCTTACCTGACTTATGACTTAATTTAATTGAGCTCAAAAACGTCTCAAGGCTGTAGTTCTGAAGTTTTTCGGCTATATTTTGCTTGTACAAATAGGTAAAAACCTCAGTTTCCTGCATGGATGTTGGCACTCCTAAAAACACAACCCTAGGCCTCCTTTTAGGGGGCTCGTCGACTGTTAGGCCTGAATTAGTTAGCTGCACCGATTGTCTCAGCTTCTCGATGTCGTCCTTCGTCTCGGTGCTGATGATTACCCCGCCGTTCTTCGTCTTGCGCAGGCCTCTCACATGGAGCTTCATTTGTTCGGGGTTGATAATTTTTTGGACAAGAGTTTTGGTCTCATCGCTGGTCTTCAACTTGTCACTCGGGTATATGGCCACAGAACTTACATAACTCGGCTGGATAAAATTGTTGGCACCTTTCTTTACCATGTCCGCAAAGGAAGATCCCTGGGCAGGTTTCGTCGAATCTTCGATACTCAGCTTAAGGCTCTGTAGCTGCTGCGAAAGATCGAGTTGGTTTTCGAGAGTTCTGATTGTGTAGTGCGATTGAAGAGCTTTTGCTTTGACGGACTGGTACATGACGGCCATCTGCGAAGTCCCGTGTCCAATTTTCCGGCATAGACTATTGACGCGCTTTTCTGCTCCACATTCAACTTTCCCTCAGCTGCAATAGTACACACCTCCTTCAGGCTCTGTTCGATGACCGCCATCCAGTTCTGAATTTCTGACGTCGAGACAACTTCAGGGGCATCGTTCCTTTGGTTAGGCACTTGAGGGGACTTGACTTGGGGGGTAGAAGTGGGTACGGCCCCGGGCACTGGTGTAGAAGGGGGGGAGCGAACACATATACTACTCCGGATGAATGGACTATCCTCCATCCTGAAGCAGGTTATTTTGTTCCTGTTAAACACCGGTCATTTCTACTCACACACCTTTCACAAATCTAATGTAAGTATGAGTCACTACTGGCTATTTGGTTAAACTAGGTCACAATTTCGCAAGTAATTATTTGTTTATTGTAATAATCGCTCGATACGTCTGTTCACTACGACCGACAACCAAACCAATCCAAACGAAGATAACAGAACATGATAACGAAGAAACAATGATAACGAAGCCATCATGATATCTATCGAGGAAGGCGGCAGGCATCGTCGTGAAAACGCCTCCCGGATAACACCCCGGCAACCAGGGTAAGCGTCGAGTGCACCTGCCGGTTGCTGGAATGAGATATTAACAGGTTTTCATTAGGGGTAAATATAATTGGGTCTGATATAAGCAGAGACCTGTATAAGGGATACCACGGTTGTGTGGGCCATAAAGGAACAATGAAAATTCCTTGAGCATTGTCATTGATTATTTTCCTTAGACTCTTTAAAATAACAGTGAAAGGGGGAAACGCATAAAAATAAGATAAACCTCAATCGATTGTAAATGAGTTTATCGCGTATGCGTCCGGATCTTTATGCCAGGAAACATATTTCGCACATTTTTTGTTGATGCGGCTGGCAAACAAATCTATATCGGGCTGCCCAAAGAAGAACGGCAGTGTCAGTGTCGCTATATTTGAGAAACGAGCCTAAACTAAATTATATGCATTTTATAGATCAAGTTCAGTAGTTTATTTTCCTGATTAAAGTTTTTTTTATTTTGTGGGAAAAGAGAAAAAAATGTAAATAGATATTTTTGTTAAATCAGAAGTAAAAGTAGCAATTACTAAACGTAAAATAGCGTTGTTGAAGTAGTCATTGCCATTTTCAGTAGAATAATACATATTAGTAGAATGTGCTTGTTGGCTGGATGGTTAAAAACTAAAAATCGTTTTATAATAACATTATGAACACATTTTTTCTTTTTATATTATTAGAAATGAATGAGATTACAATATTCCAATCTTAACTGTAAACCGTATTCTTAAGTAATTAAAGAAAACATAACATAATCGTTAGTTTTTACAGTTAATACCTGGCAACATTGAACAATGTATTTCTGACAAGTGACAACTGTCATCAGTGATCTGTCACAGTCGTCGTAACTCGTACGTAATGTACCTACGTATCTTCCGATTTGTTTGGCGTCTGTTATTTGTTTACTTTCCAACTCATTATTGTTTACTTGCATTGTTTATTCCGCGTTCAGTTGAGCCCAGTATTATAAGGTGCTCTGTGAGTTGAGCTTTCGAGTTCCTGCGTGTTGAGTACTTGTGATAGTGAACACTTTTTTTGAGACAGGACTCTATTTGTTATTATAAACTTGTCTCGTTCTAACGTTCGGTGTATTAACTGCGAACTTCGGTTGACGAGACCACGACATCGTCTTTCAAACGAAAACGAAGACCTTGTTAATGTTATAAGCCGGAGTAATGTTATTAGTAAAAACTCGTATAATATAGCAAATAATTTATATGGCAGACCTGATCTCCCACTGGAAAGACAAAATACAATTGTTATCTGTGATGGCACCTATGTTTATGCCCAAAAAAGCTCAAATTATTTATTTCAAAAAGAGACTTATTCCCTGCATAAGTATCGAAATCTCATAAAGCCATTCATGATTGTATGTTGCAATGGATACATCCTGGATTGTACAGGGCCATATTCTGCCACTACTAACGATGCGTCGATAATGATAGGTTTGATAAATAAAGACAGTTTTTTGGATTTTTTTTGAGAAAACGATGTGTTTATTCTCGATAGAGGCTTCCGAGATAGTGTAGACGCTATACATCAGCGTGGCTTCCTCGCCCATCTACCAGAAACCCTGTCACCAGGTCAGTTTCAATTAACTACACTGGAAGGCAACAGGTCGCGCTGTGTGACAATAAATAGATGGGTTGTGGAAGCCGTTAATGGCAGAATCAAAAGAGACTTTAAAATATTCAGACATGAATATTTTAATTGTGCTTGCCCTCATATGATGAAAGACTTCTCCATTGCAGCAGCACTGCATAATGCATTTGCCACAATGTTTGTGGATCCAAGTAATGCGGAACAAATAGTCAATATTATAAATGAAAGGCTTTTCGCAGACAACACATTAGCAGAAATAGTACAAGAAGAGAATTTGAGTAGAAGAAACTCTATATTTATAACGATAACTAGTGCAAATATTGTGTTCCCTAACCTGTCTATAGAAGAATTGGTCCTCTTTGCTTGTGGCACTTACCAAATCCGACAAGCTAGGTCTTATATAGGTGAACAGTTGCGTTTCCATGGCCTTTACACAATAGAGGTTTGCAGAGAGGACCATGTCAATTTAAGCAGGTTAGGGGGAGTAAGCTCTTATTTGATTTGAGCAAAAGTAAAGTCCCGGCATGTGTCATGAAAAACTTACTATGTTTTTATAACAATAGATCGGCAACAAGTGGGTAGGAATGCCATCACCGGATATTGTTGCAATTGCATTATTGGTTTGCGCACTGTGGGATGTTGCTCTCACGTAATGAGCATAGTGTGGTACCTGGGTTATGCGTGTCACCAGGATATTATAACTCCACCTGCACAATTCCTTGACCAAGTTTTACTCAGGATAGATACATGACTGATAAGTAATAAATAGGTGCCTGTTTTAAATATTTGGAAAAGTGTGTAGTTTCATTTCATATTATAACATCCTTTATTATCTACCTACCTACCTTATTGCTGGACCTAGGCTTCTCCTAAAGCTTGGGAATGCCAAGCTTACATATACATACATATATAATATACAGAGATGGCAAACAAGTATAGGTACGGTTCGCATGATGTTCCAGCAACATCAATAGGCATACCTAACCTTTTGGTGTAGGTTACATGTACATCCTATCCGTTTCGCCTCAAAGGAAAAACGCTATTATACCTACTTATGACATGTACCTACGTTTTATTCTTAAATGAAATAATCTGCTCATTAATACACATTTCACAACACACATAACCTCACCTACATGGTAAATCTTTGAAACGATTTTCTGTCAAAATCCCATTACAAAAAAATATGCTATGATTACACTTTATGTTAGTAGGCCTTAGATCTATCTCTTTTGGGTGTTTTTACTAATGCACGCGAAGTATAAAGGCGACACTCAAAGTACATGGGGTTTTGCCAATCTTCTTTACACTTAAGAGTGTTAAAGGCCCCCTCCGACAACTCCCATTCTATGTCTGGGTGATTACGACGCGACTCGGCGTCCGCGATGGTGTTATCACAAGATCGTATGTAGGACGCGAATATATAAAGTTTCCGTTCTTCGCACCATTTCCAAATCTCCCTTGACATATCGGTTAAGTGGGGAAATTGAACCCCGCCCATGCGATTGATGTATGCTATAGCAGTCGAATTGTCTATACGAAGTAGTACCTGACAGTCGTATAAATCCTTAGCAAAAAGTTTTAGAGCGATGAAAGCGGCTAATAATTCTAAATAATTTATGTGCTTATCGCGTTCGCTATTCGACCACTGATCACAGGAGGCGCCCCATCCCGTTGTTGAGGCGTCAGAAAATATTTCGATGCAATAGTTGTCATCTCTAATACGGTGCTTCGAATTATCAATAACCTTTAACCACCAATGAAAATCAGGCAATAATGAATCAGGGAGAATCATTTGCTTGTTATAATCTTCGTCGCCCCTAAGATTTAAGAATTTGCAACGCTCAAATTGTTTAGTGTGTACCCATCCATATTCCACAGCTGGGCAGGCTGACACTAAGATACCTACTAATTGTGCGAAGTTTCTAATTTTACATTGTCTCATGGTAATAAATTTACGAATTTCGTTTTTAATACGCGCTTTTTTATCTGTGGGTAAACTAATTTCTAAATTGACTGAATTTATAAGAACTCCTAAGAATTTACACAAAGTAGACGGATACTGACTGCTTTTATCATCATTAATAATAAAACCTAGGGAACAAAGTAGTTTCTTTGTGATTGCAAGATTTGTTTTGCAATTTTCGTATGTATCCGCTAATAATAAAAAATCGTCTAAGTAGAGGGTAGATAGAAAACCCGCGGACCGCAACAATTTCACAACCGGTTTCATTATTTTTGTAAACAAGTATGGAGCTGTATTCAAACCGAATGGCAACGCATTGAATTCGAATAATTGGCTATTAAACGAGAATCTAAGATATTTACGGGAATTTTCATGAATTTTGATAGAAAAATAAGCGTCTTTTAAGTCTAAGGTCGACATATAGCAGCCCTTAGTAACAAGTTTTATAGCGGTTCTTAGGTCCTCTAATTTAAAATGGTGTGTATTAATAAACTTGTTTAAATGTTTGAGGTTCAATATAAACCTCATTTTCCCATTTGGTTTAGGAGTAAGGAACACGCTAGATACGAATTGGCCTGGGCACGGGTCACATTTCGATATGGCTCCCATAGCTAATAGGCTATTAATAGCATCGGAAAAATTATTAAACTCAGAAGTCGAATAACTTTGCTCTGCAGGCACTACCTTCTGGATTACCTGAGAGGAAAATTTAAGTTTGTATCCGGCGATCCACGACAGTATTGTTTGATCACCCGTTATAAGCGACCATTGTTTGTAAAAGTATGACAAGCGACCGGCATACTTAACTGGGTCTAGTAGCGACGCTGCGGCTGGTGTTGTGGCGGCAACTTCCTCGATGAGCTGGCGGGCGGCGGCGGCGGCCGCATCGCTGCAGGCGTGCGGCTCCTCGGCGCGGCTGCCAGCGGCCTGCGCGGCGCTGGAGCAGGAGCTCGTCGGTTTAAACGCCTCTGAGGCATTGGGTTGTTGGGTCGATGGCCTTTGTTGACGGTATCGGGCTTCAGTTCTGTACCACCTAGGGCATCCTTCATGTCCCTTTTTAGCGCAGATAAAATAAAGTTTCTGCGGGTAATTGAATCGTAGTGTTGGATATCGCAAAGGATTCGCGTAGCGTCCATTAGCTTGGGTAGTAACTCGTTGTTTTTTGAAATGAGTTGAGTTGTGATTACCTGGCCCAAGCAGGAGATAGCACTCGCCATCTGATCTTGCTTGACAACTATGGCCTTATCACGCTTCGATGCGGCTTCGGGTATTGCTGCTTTCAGCTCAGCGTTCAACGCCGGGGCAGCAATATAACGACAGTTTGATGGGACCAAGTATTTAGCTACTAGTTCTTTTCTAGAATCCTTGTCGAGACCCTCGGTAGTGATGTGCAAGAAGCGTTTAGATATTTCTTTATGTACATCTGGTCCGTACTTAACAGATGTCGACGGGTCTTCCCCCAGGATGATCATCGTGTCCTGGTCTAGGTCTGCGTCGATGATGTCACCTGACGCTGCTTGTGAGGTGCTAGGTTTGTCCTGCAAAGCAGGGTCGATTGATATGACCGGATCCAGTGATACCACGGGATCAACCGAAGTGACAGGATTAGCTGAGTCATCTAGAACCGTGGTAGTCTCCTCAGATGGATTACTGAGCTCTGGAGACTCTTGTAACCAATCATCAGGCTCAATACCAGTGTATTCTAAAAAGAAACACGGAGTAGGAGTAATTGCGATTTAAAATTATTATTTTTATAATTTATTAGCTCACTCGTGGGTAGTAGTAAAAATCTACACAAAAAGTTTAACGGTAAAATAGATTTGTTAATAATTTATTCTTGATGAACAAACGTTTAAAAATAACGAAAGTAACAAACGTTTGACGAGTGAGTAGGTTATAACATAATTGCTTTTATAATTAGTCCTTGCGTCGGGACAGCCCACAGACAGCCCGGAGTGCAAGGCTTAGTTAAATGTAAATACATTTAAGCAACAAGATCGTTTTATTGAGTATCGGTAGTAAAGTTTGTGCGTCGGAAAACCCATAGGTAGTCCGGAGTGCAAAACTTAATTTTTAACGTAAATACGTTATTTGAATACAGGAACACAAGTTGTTACTAACCTACCTGTTTGTTCATATGATGAACATGCGATCGGAGGCGTTGAGTCTTGCGAGGGTGGATATAGACGCCGTAATCTGCGTTCATATTTGCGTAACTTTTTCGTTAGATGTTCGTAATCCACAACACTCGGTCTTTTCGACATGATATTTACTGTACAGTATACTTAATAAAATGTTAAGCGTGTTGTGCGGCTGAACACTAAAATGTGAATGACAAGAGATTCCAAGCCGACTAATAAGGAAGCAGAAGTACCCGCAATAAAAAAAAAAAAAAAAAAAAGAGTATGAAGGTACTCTCAACTACAGTGTCTGAGTGGTGTCACTTATGTGTTACTACAATGTGTTCTAATCTCGAGGACGAAGCGTTAGTATAATTTCAAATAAGGCTGAGTCCACATTAGCGATTAGAACGCACTTTAAATCAAACCGTGGTGATGTTGCTAAAAACACTCCTCCTTGTTTGCGCCCATCTGCTCGATCACACCGTAGTATTTTGTAATCCGGTGGAATAAGTTCGCCATCATGGATTGAATCATTGAGGCCCGATTCTGTGATGGCAAAAAGGTCGTAAGAGGACGCCAATAGATTTGTGAAGAAAGTCTTAGTTTTTGTTCGCAAACCTCGAACATTCTGGTAATACACTCGGATGCATTTATTCCTGGCTTTGGTTGCCTTGTGTTGGTTTCCGGGAGTTCCGAAACCACACCCATTGGTTGAATTGGGCGTTAAGTGGCCAGCTATCTACATTGTTCACCTTCTCAAAAAGTGATTCTGGGACTCCAATCATAAACGACGCATAGTCTCTTTTACTTTTCGGGATTATCTTCTCGACTTTAATATCGTCAGTACCACAGATACCCGCCACGTGCTCACCTATTGCCTTCTCAGATGTGTCTGGATGTAATGACCATACATGTAAAAACCTTTTCCTCTGAATTGCTAGAATTGCAGCAATTTGCGCATTTCCTCCTTTTTTTATGGCATTATCAACAACTTTCTTCGCCTTCTTTTTGTTATTGACAACTTTCCATTCTTCGGATGAGAACTCTTTCTTCAAAGCAATCTCAGGCGTTTCCAATAAACACTCGCTGGTTTTCTGTGGTTTGGACGCAGCCTTATTCTTAGCGCGCTCTGTCGCACGGCGCGCACGTTCCGTCTCCTTTCTTCGCGGTTCTTTGGCATCAGTCGCAACACTTGCCTCGCTCACCCGCTGCGTAGTTGGTTGCGCTAAGTTTATCCATCTCACTCTTCGATGTATTCGTAGACATTAGAACTTCGAGTTTCTCAATTTTGGTGGATAAGACTGCAAGTACCCTCGACTGTTCGGTAATGGTGACGAAATAATTTTCTATCTTATGCTGTTGATCGTCTATTTTCTTGCTTTGAGACTCAATCACAGCTGTTTGAGTCGTGATTTGTACCGTCAACGCTGCCACTTTCTTTAATAAATCGTTGAAAGCCGTTTCAACATTAAACTTGGACATTTTTACCGGTGAACGGAATAAAAAACACAGGCTTAATTTAAACGTGAAAAATTATTAATAATATGCTGGATATAGGTACCTAGTCCGGTATATCTACCTAGACTTCACCAGCTACGTTAGGGTCGGCTTCCAGTGTAACCGTATGCGGCTGAATATCAGTATACGTGGAGCGTCGGTCTACCGGACCTCCACAACCCAGTTACTGGCTGGGATATGAATCAAAATGATTTTAATTATTCATGTATTTGTTTCTATATTCTATGTATATTATCATTGTATGCATGTTTATTTTAAGGCGATAGTATAATGCAAGTACCTATGTGTAGGTTACTATAGTCTAATTTAAGTCTTCCTTACTGTTTTACACACCGTGCCTACGTTTCTCATCCTCCAACTCTCTCCATGAAATTTCTAATGATTTGTGCAGTTCCTTTGTGCTCTTCTATCTATATGTATTTTACTTTATTAAGTGTTTAGTGTACCTACATAAATAATACAGAAATAAATAAAATTTATTCATTTGTATCATATAAAAAAAAATTGCTAATGCATTTTCTTCTAGTGAGTCTGCTGCTTCCCGAGGTTCAACATCTTGATGCACGCCGGGATGGAGGGTCGCCGCATATGTGTGTGGGCTGCACGCTCCCACTAGCTGAAGACAGACAATAGTACATATTACTAAATTGGTTGGTAGCGCTCCTGCCTTCTGAGCCGCTGGTCCCGGGTATGATCCCCGGACAAGTCAAACATTTGTGTGCATGAACATGTCTGTTTGACCTGTCTGGGTGTGTATATGTCACACCCAGACACAGGTCACAGGTATATCAGTCATCAGGTTACCGTAGTACAGGCTCTGCCTAGTTCGGGACCTGAAGACCTTGTGTGGATGTTGTCTCATATATTATGTATTTGATTTATGTCGTTCCTACACTCATCGAACTATATTGCTTTAAATCATTGACGTCTTACTGTTATTTAAACTACCACCATTCATTGAGTAGTAAAAAAATTATACCATTTCATGTTTTGTCGTCGAGGGTGGAGCTAGCTCCTCTCCCATCAGCATGTTGAGCTGGAACAAATAACACTCGTATTAAACTTGGTGTAGGTCCTATGGTAAGTTAATTGCAAAGAAAAGGATTTGGGTTTGTTAAAGAGTTAAGGTTTGAGTTTCAGAAAACATATCTGTATCTTAGATGAATGACAACACATATTACTTGATTTATTATAATAATATTATGACTGGTCCAAATGCTAGTAAACAATAATTTTATCATTTCTATTTTAAGTGGACAAGGTATTACGTAGAAAAAAATTATTAATATATTTAGGTACCAACTACTACTATCACACAAATACATACAAAACTGAGATGAATAAGTCAAGACAAGAGTGACTGCAACCCTTTTTATTCGACACCTCGAGCACAATTTTCTCATAACAAAGGCTTTGCAAATCAGGTATCTGGAAAACATATTAGTATTTTAAATTATTTAAAAAATACCCTTGTGTGTGAGTGTGGCGAAAAAAAATTTTTTTTTTAAATATTAATCAGCAGCTATTATTCACGTGATTATTAAAAAGAATTTAAATACTTAATTAAAATATCATTCTTACCAGGCAGACGGGCATAACTTGGTCATCATATTTCATTTTCCGAGAATAGTTAGTATTCTTTAAACTAGGTTGAAAGACTCGTTTTACATATTATATAATAATATGAAGTGATGAGTGGTGATCAATAAGGTTTTCCACTAATAAAAATTTCCATTATGTCTTAGCTAGGTATTTAGTAATAAAGTTGGACAGCCTGTTAAAAGCTCAAATGAAAAGCATTGCTGGCTAGGAAAACTATAGTGAATTGGATTGGTATGAAATATAGGTACTCATTTTACAAGATTAGCAGGTAATTATTGGTAATTACGAACCTTCGTAAACTTTTATGACTATCCCTACGGTAATGTCCTCGGCCGAACACAGTGAAGTATAAGAGCAACTTTGAGCCAATACTTCTCATTGATGTATCTTTTTCAAAGTGTTTCTGGCACACACATAGTTTGTGAAGATCTGGAGCGCTTAATCACTGTTAATGCTCAGGCGGAGCCACTTTTTGCGTCCATCTCACTAACAGGAAACGTCTGCATTTAGATCCTTCGTAAGAACGCAATGTTCTATAACACTTGATGTACATCTTGCACCACCAATGCAAAATAATACACTTTAAAACTACTGAGAAAATACGAACGGATATTAATCAACGCAAACTTTACTCGATCAGCAACAAAACCACAAAATAAAACTTTATCAAAATGCAAAAACAAGAGCGCGAAATTTTAATTATATTAAAAAAAAAAAGTTGGTCAAAGTAAAAAAGACGTGCGAATTCGCGCATTTTTATAAATGTTTCAAAATTATTTTCGCAGGCCGCTCAACGCAATAAAAAATCACCTCGGTTTTTTTTACTTTTTCTGGAAAAATGAGGTAAGTAGAAGTATTTTACAATGTTATTATAAATTTAATTAGTAGGTGAGTACTAAGGTAAGGCTAAGTACTAACGGTGAAGGAAAACATCGTGAGGAAACCGGCATGTCCTTAAACCAAAAATTCGAAGACATGTGACATCTACCAACCCGCATTGGGCCCACGTGGTCGATTACGACCTACTCCCTCTCACTGAGATGAGGCCTGTGTCCCAGCAGTGGGAACATTATAGGCTGATTTAGGCTGAAGAACTAAGACGTACATAAATTCTTCTAGAAGTAATTGCAGTGGCGTAAACCTAAAATTTGTTGTTTATAGCTCATCCCGCGCGCTTCAAGGCTCCGAGAGTCAACTAGGGGCGTTGGTGGATTTTCTAGAACAAGACCCCGAAGTAGCACGTGGGCACCTAAAAGCGGCGGGAGCAAAAAAAAAATTGCCCTATACTGGGAGAGGGTGACTCCCAGACTTAATAGATTAGAGGGGGCCACCAAAACGAATAAACAGTGGATGAAAGTAAGTTATAAAGCTTAGTGCTTTGCTGGTTACCTACATGCCTAGAAAACAATAGGACTCTGTTGACGGGTTATCAGCTACGCTGAGCCGCTTGAGCTTGACGTTGGATACCGTCAACAGAGGCCATAGGTAGTGATTTGTATTAAGAAAGTAGATGCTGCAATGATGTATGGTCATGTTATTTCTCATTCACAAAATGCTCAATATCACGGCAAACACTGACTATTCCTACTTTGTAATGCATAATAGTATTGGACCGATAAGAAATTGTCAATTAAAAAAAAAGCGGCGGAACGTGCCGCTGCCCGGCGAAGGACAGGTGGGGGCGTTGAAAACATTCGTGGACTGACGGAAACCGAAGAGCGCGTCCTCCAGCTTCTAGGCGGCGAAGGCTATGCTGTTGGTGACCGCTACTTGGGACTTAAAATAATTCAAGTATGTTTTGTAAATCAGTTTTTGTAGTGATAAGTAGGTAGCTTCTATAGAAATCCCATACCTTCGTTGTCTTAAGTGTACGACTAAACGCCGACAGACACTACGCCGACAGACTGAACACCGACAAGACTTTACTTCGACGGGACTCTTCGCCGAAAGGACACTTCGCCGACAGGGCATAATATAATATACATACATACATAATGAGATACTTACTTTGGAAATCGTTTATGCGAAATAGGTTAGAACTGTGACCGACCCGAGCGAGTGCTACTTCAAAGTTGCTCACAGAAATAATTTAGTCGTACACTCGTTGTCTTAACATTTTTAAGTTAATTTAAAAGATATTTGGAAGATGCTTTTATATTTACAGCAGTCTTCTGAACGCACATCAGCCACGATTGTGTCGCCCACCAGTCCTTGGATCCTAACACATATTGTCAATGTAGGTTCGGTTTTTATTTTTTCAGTATGTCCTGTTGCTTTTACTTCACAGAAATCATTATTAAAATGTTATAATAATTTAATTGCAGCGTAGTCATGATACCCCGGCACAAGATGCCAACATGCCATGCACGTCCGCCTATTACGGTTTTGTATGTACACTTATTATTAATCAAAGTCGCTATTCTAATATTTTAAAGATAATAATAGTTTTAGGTAGCTAGCTTCATCTATTTTTTTAACTTATTGTAAGTAGATACAGTCAGCCACAATCGTCAAGAATTCATTCGATTGTCTTCAATTTGTTCCCTACCTAATACTGAATCAATGTGTATCTAGCTACAATTTAAGTAACCAATTTATGTAATATGTTATGTGTCTAATACTTTGATACAAAATTATGGAACCCAGATTGTAGACAATTAAATGAACTCTTGTCGATGTATAAATCTTTTCAAAATGGTTTTGAGAGAACTTCATTTAATTATTTAATTTTTAGGAACCCCCTTTCGCCACGCCCCCTGTTCAGTGACGAAGGAGAAAATACAAGGAATCCAACAACACGAGTATGTTCCGTATTAAAATAACAATTTATGGCCCATATACACACATCAAAAGTGTCTAGGGATCAAGCATTTTTATGCGGATTTCTTGAGATTAAGATGTGGCTTTGTAATAAATTTATGATTTTATAAATTTATATGGATCCTTTTTGGTGCATTTCATAATTTGAATCAGGAACTGTGAATCAAATTCGAGTAAAAGATGAAAATCAGCTGTCAATATTTTCCCTATAAAAACATACAACGCATTGAAGACATTATTAGTGCTACTGTTTCCCTACTACTGATTAAAACCAACGTTATTATGGAGCGGCGACGTCATTTAAGCAGGGAAGAAATGCTCAGAGCCGTGGGAATGATAGAAGCTGGTTCCCGGCAACGTACTGTGGCTTTAGCTCTGAATACAAGTCAGAGTGTTATCAGTCGACTTTGGACACGTTACCGAAGCACTGGTACCGTGGCTGAGCGCCATGGAGGACGGTATCGCTGCACCACACGGAGACAAGACCGATACATTCAAATCTTAACTCGAAGAGCTCCAACAATAACCGCCATGATGTTAGCCGTGAGGCTTCATCACTCTTCAGGGAACTTAATTAGCGACCAAACAGTCAGAAACCGCTTGCATGAAGTGAACCTTCATTCCCGAAGACCGCTACGGGTACCACCTATAGCAATGCACAATCGTAGGATTCGATATCAATGGGCTCTTGAACACAGAAATTGGGCAGAAGAACAATGGCGTTTCGTGTGCTTTTCTGATGAGTCTCGTTTTGGTATGAGACCGGATACAAGACGTATACGACACTGGAGAACCCCTGGACGCCAACAGCGATTAAAATCCTGCCAGGAAGTCCATCCTTATAGTGGTGGAACCATCATGGTATGGGCGGGTATTTGGATCGGCGGAAGAACTGAGTTGATTTGGATCAGAGGCAACCTCAACGCTCAAATTTATGCTGAGACGATTGTATCAGACGTCATCGTTCCTCTACAAGTGCAAATCGGTCCCTTATTTCAGTTAATGCATGATAATGCACGACCGCACACCGCAAGAGTTGTAAGACAGACTCTCGCCGCAGCTAACATCAATGTCCTGCCCTGGCCTGCTCAGTCGCCAGACTTGAACCCGATTGAGCATGCATGGGATATGCTACAGAGAAGAGCTCTGCCGAATATGGAGGGTATCCAGTCGCAAGAAGACCTTTTTTTGTTGTTGCAACGAACATGGGCGGCCATTCCACAGCGTGATTTGGATGAATTCATTTTGAGTATGCCAAACCGATGTTCTTGTGTTGTTAGTGTTCGCGGTAGAAACACGGATTATTAATTGTTTAAGTTACCCAATAAAATTTTAAAGAAAACTGTTATTTCAGTCTTTTTTTCGAACTTTTGTGTTAGTGGTTCAAATGTCAAAAATCCCTTTATTAGGAAAATGGCAAATTTCTTTATTAATGCAAAGGTGACTTGGTTTATCGTTACTGTGACAAACGAAAACACTTTATTTTATGAATCCTTAAAGAAAATTTTAATTAATATCAATCAGGAGAAAAGTTATTGCAAAAATATATGTTGATCCCTAGACACTTTTGATGTGTGTATATAGTGAAATGTTGTATGTATTATAACAACACAAAGAAAATATAAATAAAATACGCTTATTTGCGGTAAACACCACACCACACTTAATACAGTTTATGTTCATAAATACCTACTTATAGCGTTTTTGTTCTATAGAACTCACAGTCGCCCCACCAATCCGGACCGAAATTGGCTCCTTCTCCCACACGGCAATCTAGTTCCCATGTCACTACCAGTAAGTACCTATATTATTTCCTCTTTATTAATTCACGTTCTTACAATGATAATTTTAATAGAGGTGACAGAGGTGAGTGTATTTGGATATACCTACTTTTACTTCTTTTAGATATAGTACGAGAACCTAGTCGTCAGCCACCATCTCAAAGGAGGTCTCAATTTACATCCCTCTGAGAGTTTTTTGAGGATCGAGGAGAGGCGGTTGGCGCTAGAAGAAAAGCAAGCGCAGGTAAACGTCATCGCTGCTCAGGCGCAAAAAGACATGGCGGCCGCTATTAGGTGTTTGGGGGAAGGCAACCGCGCAATGGCTGACGCCGTCCGGGACGGGGTCATTTCTATGAAGGACATAGCCGAATTTTTTTTTCTGCTCAGCTTAACTCATATACATATCGATTTACTTTTTTTTTATTCATCTTTTTTTCTACCTTTTTATTAGTATTGTTTTTTTTTTATTAAATGTTATTAAAATTATTGTTGAGTGTCGAGCTCCAGATGTGCTGCTGGTGGTCTTGACTTGGTAATAAAACGACTACCATATTATAACAAGTACTGTATTTTTGGATTCTGATTACATATAATGGAGACGACCGATTGTGTGTGCACGCTCAAGGTGTCGGTGAACGAGTGTTCGAGGCGGAGGGGATCCCTGCGATCGCTGTGTGGTATGTGGCCCGATGTGACGTCAGGAACAAATTCCCCGCGTTGAAGAGAAATCTTCAAGAGTTCAGGATGATGTTGAAGAGACCGGAAGAGGGCATACGTTGTTGTAAGCACGTGTTATGATGCCCTTCTTCGTCAGGATGTCGGCGACTCGACAATGTCCGTCAGAGCCGGCCTTCACGGCAACCACTCTGCCCAGCAACCACAGAAGAGGAGGAAGATTAGTGTTTCTCACTAAGACCATGGTGCCTGTTTTCAGCTCTGGTCCAGCTGTCTGCCATTTGGTTTTCTGCTGCAGGAGAGACACATACTCATTAGAGAAGCGCTGCCAAAAATGTTGTCGAAGTTATTCAATGCGATCGAAGCGTTGTAACCGCTGGATATTGACGTCGGTGATCTGAGGACGAGGAACTGACGTGAGTGATCGTCCGATGAGGAAGTGCGAAGGAGAAAGATAAGAAAAATCTGATGGATCAGTGGATAGAGGTGTTAAAGGTCTGGAATTTAAAATAGCTTTTATCTGAATCAGACAGGTTGAGAGCTCTTCATATGTTAAATGAGTTAGGCTCATTACTCTACGTAATAAATGCTTGGTGGACTTTACTGCACTTTCCCAAATCCCACCAAAATGTGGGCTGTAGGCAGGTATGAATTTAAATTCAATGTCTTTGGTTGCAAGATCTGACTCTATATCACTAGATGAAACCTTTAAGAAGCGTGAAAGCTCATTGAAAGCTCCCACAAATGTAGTGCCGTTGTCGGAGTACACGCGTTGAGGCTTGCCCCGACGACTAATAAATCGGCTGAAGGCCGCAAGGAAAGCTTCCTTGGTGAGGTCGGAAACCAACTCCAGATGAACGGCTCTGACTGCAAAGCACACAAAAACACAAATGTATGATTTCAGTAGCTTACATCCTCTACCCTTACGGTCGGCTATCCGCACTGGCCCGGCATAATCAAGCCCTGTATTCAAAACAGGATACTCTAGATGAGTCCTATCGCTTGGTAGGTTGCCCATGATGACCTGAATAGGCTGAGTTTTGAAGCGATTGCAGCGAACGCAGTTACGCATTACGTGCTTAGCCAGGTTTCTGCCTGCTAAAGGCCAGTAGGTGAGTCTAATGTGTGCTAAAAGTAATTGTGGCCCTGCGTGAAAGAGTGTTTTGTGCTCTCTTTCGAAGATAATTTTCGTCAGGTGATGTTTGCTACATAAAACGATAGGATGCTTGACATTATAACTATAGTTGGAGTTATTAAGACGTCCACCTACGCGTATTAAGTTGTCTGAATCAATAAAGGGAGAAAGACTTATTAATCGATTCTTTTTACGTAATGCCTGATTAGTTTTATGTGATGAATATTCTTCAGGAAACATTTCCTGTTGAGAAAATGTAATATAAGGTTCTGTGATGATCGTAATTCTGAAACTGATAAGTAAGATGATTTTTTATTATTCTGATTTTGACAATTATGGGAAAATCTTTTTATATAGGCTCATTCATCATTTATATCATCCTTATGAGTGATGTAAATGATGATTTTTTATGAATTAAATTTGAAAACATATTGTTATTATTTTGTATAAGTGTGTCAGCAGTTGTATGTAAAGATGTCTCTGGTAAAGATTGGATTTGTGTATTAGGTGATGTAGGAAATTTGATTTCTCTATGATTAAGAAAATTAGGACCCGACTACCAAAGAGTGGATTTTGTTTTTTCTGTTTTATATTAGTGACTGACTCTAATATCTTCGGACTATTTGATTGCCACTTTCTAAGCTGGAACTTGGCAGACTCGAGAGTATTCACTACTCCTTGACATAAAGGAGATGGGCAAAAAAAAAACCCAGAGTCGACAAAAACCTCTTATGTGCGGTCTGAATGGGCTTAATGTGTACATAAAAAAAATGATTTTATTTCCTCGAAAAACTATGGGGTTAAGTCTTTTTTAAATAAATCATAACTACAAATCCTTGTTAATAAACAGTGATATTTAATAACATATCGTTGAAAGGCATCTACTATTTTATCTGAATCTGTTAGCCTTGTTTTTGTTCAAGCTAGAAAGAGACAAAGTATTTGTTCGCTACCTACGCAGTTAGTTACGCTAGTTTACCTAGTGAGTGCATACATGATATAATAGCGATATATACACAATGTGCAGAAAAAAAGGTCAGCTCGATTTTGAAAACCTAGATGAATTGAGTCCTGATACCCTTCACTTTTGGACTGGCATAAGTCACCATCAATTCAACACCATATTTAATGAAACACTTTCTTTAAACGAATATTCGAATGGGAAAACAATGTTGGGCATCTATTTATGTAAACTGAGAAGCGGTGAACCTAACCGAAGACTTACGTCAGTTTTTGGCTTGCCTAGGTCAACTATTCAACGTAAAATAAAACAAGCGAGAGTATGTCTCCAAAATGACTTTCTCCCACGACACCTCGGATTCGACCATATCGAGACGAAGTTGTAGCGAGAAACAGGATTTTGCCAAATAATATTTTTGGAACCCAAGACCAAACGAGAGCAATTATTGTTTTAGACGGTACTTACTTATTCGTGCAAAAAAGCTCAAACTTCTTGTTTCAGCGCATGAGCTACAGTCTACATAAATACGACAATCTTATAAAGCCATTTATGATTGTATGTGGAGATGGCTACATTTTAGAAATCACAGGACCCTACGATGCTCGAACGTCGGATGCTAATATATTACGACAGATATTGGATAATCACACTGGTGACATGGAAGAGGCTCCAATACGATGGTTTCTTGAAAGTGATGACGTGATGATTTTAGATAGAGGATTTCGGGATGCATTGCCATATGCCGAAGAATGTGGATTTACGGTCTGTACGCCACAGTCGCTAGGCAGACACGAAACACAACTGTCCACTGAAGCTGCATATAAATCAAGATTAGTAATATTGGTCAGATGGGTGGTAGAAACCACCAACGGAAAAATGAGGATGGACTTTAAGATATTCCGACATAGATATTTTAACAATACTTTGCCCAATGCAATAGTAGATTTTCGAATAGCTGCAGCGCTAATCAACGCTACCCAAGAGAGTTACAGCGACAGTCGCCTGACTGAAAGCTTTTTAGAAATAATAGAAAGAAATATGAATAGGCCAAACGTGCTAGCAGATTACGTTGATCAACACCGTCTAAACGCGAAAAAGGAACATTTCATTTCAGAGGATGGAGACAACGTTACAAGACGTAGCAGATTTCCCAAGAATGACTTACGATGAGCTACTTATTTTCGCTATTGGAACGTACCACATCAAGCTGGCAAAATCCTACTGCTACGAACATTTCAGAGCAACCGGTGTGTATTCTATTGAAATCTATAGGCATCCCGAGAGACTGAACCTTAATGACGAAGAAGGAAATAATAATACGTTAGTACGGTGCCGAATTAAATCGAGACACGTTCAGTCATGAGCAATAACATAGAAACGCCCTTAAAATTCTAATTCATGTAGCAACATTAAATCGCAAAAAATAAGTATGCTAACTGTGTCCAAAAATTATGTAAACGTTAAATTGTGTCAAAATTAACTACACATTTTTGTCAAATTTTCGCAAACAATAGATTTCCAAAAAATAATATTAACTTTTAGTTCCGTAATGATGAACCCAAGGAAATTTCAAAAACATGTTTACAGTACAGTTTCGAAATTATGTAAACAATTACAAAGCAGCAGTTTCGAGCAGCTTGAGCTCGGAAATAAGTCTCAATTTGGGTTCATTTAGAACCCAAATTGTGATTTTACCTAATTGACAAAATCAGTGTACATGAATAGTTATAGATCTTATTGGATTATTTATTTTTCGATGTTTTATCATTAATTTGCCTTATACCTACATATTGTGTCATAGTAAGGTAAAAGTAGCCAATTATCGAGTGGCATCGACTCGCCCGTCGACTGTTTTTATTTCCGTGTACCGTCCTAAAACTATTGTGCTATTAGATTCCTACGGCAACATTGCAAATCAAACAGAAGGGATAAGCGCGCATTACGGTTGTTTTTTGATGTCGTACAGTACAGCTAGATGAATATTTCCTGTGTTATTGTGATTATTATTGATATCGCTATAAAATGAATAGTAACAACGTGCCATATCGTATTTCTACATATGACAAACACAAAATCGTTGTTCTTAAAGAACAGGGACTTTCAATAACAGACATTGCAAATGAATTGGGAATTACAGTGAGTTTGCAATTTTTTGTTGTTTTATTTTTATTTTATAGGCTTTTTAATTAACAAAAAGTTCAAATTAATGTAATATCACTTTAAATTTGAATTCATTATTATTTCAATATAAGCTATGTATAGTTTTTAGGATTCTTTATTAAATTAATAAGTAACAGTTTACTAAGATGCTTTCTTTTTTCAGAGAAAAACCGTGTATTTGTGGCTCAAGCGGTGGGAAGATAACGGTGACGTTGTTAGTTTTAAAAGTAGTGGTCGTCCACGAATAACTTCCGCGGCGCAGGACAGGCAGATCGTGAATAGTGTGATTAGTGATGGATTTGTGCGAATTCAGGACATATCGTCATCACATCGCGTATCATCTTCAACGATTCGACGTCGGCTACGCACAGCTGGCATACGTCACAGGATTCCGGCGCGAAAACCGCTTTTAACTGCACGCCATAAACAACAGCGACTACAATTTGCTCGAGAATATCTGAACTACGATTTCAGCAGAGCCATCTTTTCTGATGAAAAAGTGTTTGTTTCTTCTGCTGATGGACGTTTGTCTTTATGGCGGCCTAATAACACTCGTTATTTGGATAAAAATATACTGCCATCAAGAAAAAGTGGCCGGATAAGCTTGGGCGTTTGGGGCTGGATGGCAGCCAGTGGACCCGGTGAATTGGTAGAGATCAGTGGACGAATGAATAGCGATTTTTTTTTTTTTTTTTTTTTATGTATGGCATCTCGCAGTTGGCCTTGACAGGCCGTGACTGCTTAACCGGTCAATCCTGTGGTGCCTTCGAGCTAACTCAAAGCCTCCAGCCAGGGGCATAATATTAATTATAAACTAAGCGACCATCACCTAAGGGCACCCCCTGTGGGGTACGGACCTCGGCTTAGGGCATCGCTGGGGACCCGGTGTGGGCCTCTGACCTGACGGCCGGCAGCATCGCTGTTTTGCGAAAGCCGCAGAGGGCGATGGCCGTCAGAGTCATCAGGGGGTATCGCACGATCTCCTACGAGGCGGCGTGCGTACTGGCCGGATCCCCGCCCTGGGACCTCGAGGCGAAAGTACTCGCGTCGTTGTATCGGTGGCGCGAGGAAGCGAGGGCGCGGGGCGAAGGACCGATGCAGCGACACATAGAGCTGCGTCGGTCTCAGCTTCGCGAGGTCCTGGTGGCGGAATGGCGGGACAGGCTTTCACGCCCTACCGCCGGCCTCGTCACCATCGAGGCGGTCCGGCCGGTGCTCGAGCGCTGGCTCGGGAGGAGGCACGGCTCCCTGTCGTTTCGGGTGACGCAGGTGCTCTCGGGGCATGGCTGCTTCGGGAAGTACCTGTGTCGCATAAACAGGGAGCCGGACGCCCGGTGTCACCACTGCGTCGACTGCCGGGAGGACACGGCGCGGCATACGCTGGCAGAGTGTGCCGCTTGGGAGGAGCCGCGCCGTGCCCTCATCTCAGAAGTAGGCAGTGACTTGTCGCTGCCGGCCGTAGTTGAGTCGATGGTCGGCAGCGACGAGTCCTGGGACGCGGTGGTTTCCTTCTGCGAGACTGTCGTCTCGCAGAAGGAGGCTGCGGAAAGGGAGAGGGAGATCTCGTCCACTCACCCGGCCCGCAGAAGGCGCACCGGGCGTCGGCGGAGGGCGGACAACGCCCTCTTCCAGCCCCCCTAAATGGGTCCAGGGGCGACGGACTCGGGGACGTCCGTCGCCCCCCACACACTAGGACCCGAGGTGGCGGCGCGTAGTGTTCCACGCGCGCCCCTTTTAGACGTCACGGGGGGAGTCAAACACCTCACTCCCCCCCAGACCCGAAGTGGCCCGCAGCGGCGGGCCGGCACCAGTCGGGGGTTGCGGAAGGATCGTACGTTCCCGCGACCCCCGGCGTAGGTGTGAGATGGAACACCGGGGTGGTTTTTAGTCAGTAAGAGTCTGACAGACCCCGCCGTCCGCCCCAGGGCGGCGGACATCCATGAGGATTTTCCACCCCGGAAACAAAAAAAAAAAAAAAAGGGCGTCGCTGGGGAAGGACAGCAAGTTGGGGACAGGCTGGATCAAAATGGGTTCATTATTATTAAGGGGTAAAACTACTGGCTCAGCTACGCCACCAGCTGGCTCTGTGGATCCGATCAAGGGAGGGGAAGAGGAATCTATCGGGGAGGAACGCGGACGCGGACGCGGACGCGAAGCACCTCGGCGGCGAGGTCGGAACTTCGTTTTGTGTCTGTGTTTGTATACTGTACTGGTGGCCCTACTGCTTTCCTGGAGGAGGGTGGTGGGGTCGTCGGGGTCGGTCAGTGCGTGCCTTGGACGGCGGATTCTACTGATTCTAGAGGGGACATAACTGGCGGCCTTCGCAACCAGAGGGTTGCGATGGCTGCCAGCGGTATCGAAGAAACGCTTGCAAGCGCGTTTCATGAATTGTTGAATGGTGGGGATTTTCAAATCTAAGTGTAAGTTAATGTTACGAACGAACCAGGGGGAACCCGTGATTTTACGTAGAAAACGGTTCTGTAGGGTCTGCATCCTGTGGATGTGCCGGGGGTGAGTGAATAGCGAGCAATATACCAGTATTTTAGACGAAGTTTTACTGCCTAGTCTGGAGGTATACTTTCCCGAGCTGACGGCTATTGATTTTGTGCAGGACAATTCAGGGGTCCATAATTCTCGATACACTCAGGCCTGGTTTAGTCGTAACCGAAATTGCGTGAATTCGTTGCCATGGCCGCCTAAAAGCCCAGACCTCAATCCTATTGAGAATTTGTGGGGGCTGATGGTCCAAGAGTGGGACAGCAACCAAGCTAGAACCAGAGAAGCCTTGGTCAGACACGTCCATGAGATATGGAATAGTTTTAGAGACAATAACGTATGTAACAATATGGTTTCGTTAATGCAGGAAAGGTTGCAAGATGTTATAAACGCTGAAGGTGGCTACACAAGATTTTAATTAATTTAAGTACCGATACATTTTCTTTTTTTTTTCGCGGGTGGAAAATCATCGAATAACCATTGTGTGTGAGAGTGTCAGACTTCTACTGACTAAAATCACCCATGTTCCTTCTTAGCCCTTGTGCCGAGGCCGCGGTATCTCTTTCGAACAACCCGCAGCCCCGACGGGACCCGCAGCCCCGACGGGACCCGCAGTCCCGACGGGAAGTACCGATACCTCGTATTTAAAATGAACAATAGTTATGTGTAGCGATAGTGACTTACTTGATTAAATTGTGATTTAAAATAAATGATTATAACTACGCTATTATATTTAATATTTTATTTATATTTTGGGTATTAATCATTACGTTTGGTAACGAATTACAACACTGATTTCGTAAGCCCTTGTTTTATTGCAGTAACCAACCCCTGTTTATTTATAAAACTGTAATTATTACTGTAATAAACTTAACAAAAACCCCAAATACAAAAAAATGCCATGAGAATGCCTTGTGGCATTAAGTCCGCCTATGTACCACTCTTGTGCATGAAGTTTAAATAAATAAAAAAAAAACAGGATAAAGTAGGTATACACTTTCAATATCATTTTAATGTATACATGACAATTCCTATAACACGTATACAGTTTGTATTACGTGTATATATGTTATAGAAATTGTCATGGATAGTTAAAAATGACATTGGAAGTGTCAACTTTTATTGATTTTGTTTCGTTTACATTACTGTGAAACCAATGTATACCCAGTTTTGACACAGTTTGATGGTTAGGTAATTTAGATGAAAATATCGTACACATATTTTTTGAATGGTAGAAGTTAAGATATTTTAGAAAATATGACAATGTATATATATTATTGCTCGTGACTGTTCAAACAAGAACTTATTATTGCTACGTACTATACAATCGCCAAGCAATCACCGATTATTGCTGTAGCTGCATACATGGCCGCCGCACATTAGGCAGCTGTGCCCACATTATTTCCATAATATATTATCTTGCCTGGGCCCGACATGAAAACGACTAGAATCAACCTGCAGTATTTTTAGATGCAGTGTGCTTAGACATAGAAAATATATAATGTAATAAAAATATTTGAATTTTTTTTTTTGTTACCTAATACATCAAACCCGTGGCAGGAAAACGAAACAACAGAATAATCAACAATTATACACAATTACAACATCAATTCAAAATACACACATCAAAAGTGTCTAGGGATCAACATATATTTTTGCAATAACTTTTCTCCTGATTGATATTAATTAAAATTTTCTTTAAGGATTCATAAAATAAAGTGTTTTCGTTTGTCACAGTAACGATAAACCAAGTCACCTTTGCATTAATAAAGAAATTTGCCATTTTCCTAATAAAGGGATTTTTGACATTTGAACCACTAACACAAAAGTTCGAAAAAAAGACTGAAATAACAGTTTTCTTTAAAATTTTATTGGGTAACTTAAACAATTAATAATCCGTGTTTCTACCGCGAACACTAACAACACAAGAACATCGGTTTGGCATACTCAAACTGAGTTCATCCAAATCACGCTGTGGAATGGCCGCCCATGTTCGTTGCAACAACAAAAAAAGGTCTTCTTGCGACTGGATACCCTCCATATTCGGCAGAGCTCTTCTCTGTAGCATATCCCATGCATGCTCAATCGGGTTCAAGTCTGGCGACTGAGCAGGCCAGGGCAGGACATTGATGTTAGCTGCGGCGAGAGTCTGTCTTTTTTTTTGAAACAGTACTTGCCCAACAAACCCCATAAATGGGGCTTCAAATTATTTGTTCTATGTTCACTGACAGGTTTTGCTTATCGCTTTATTATTTATTCTGGCAAAGAAAAAGGTGATCGTTTACCTAATGAGCCTGATATAGGAGTTGTGTCACAGACAGTAATAAAACTTGCAAGAATAGTTCCCAGACATGTCAATCATATTATATACCATGATAACTTTTATACTTCATTGCCTTTGATGTACTATTTCGCCAAAGAAGGGATACAATGTGTAGGAACCGTGCAAAGAAACCGCCTTGGCAAAAATTGCAAGCTACCCTCAAAGCAGGTTGTTATGAAGAAACAAGTGCCTAGAGGGTCGTATGTGGAATTTACTACACATGTTGATGGAGTCGGCATTTCTTCTGTTAGCTGGAAAGACAATAAGCAGGTAGTACTGCTCTCGACCTATGTAGGAGCAGAGCCAATCGAGACTATCGAACGGTATGACAAAACTGAAAAGAAAAAGATAACTATAGACTGCCCAAAAAGCGTCAAAGAGTACAACGCCCACATGGGGGGCGTTGACCTCATGGATTCTTTTTTAGGCCGGTACAGGATAAAAATGAAGACTAGGAAGTGGTACATGAGAATTTTTTACCACCTTCTAGATCTCACAATAATAAACCCATGGGTCCTATATAAATCTGTCGAGACGAAAAAAGGAATGGAGCCGAAAAAGCTGAAGAATCTGGCAGAATTCAGGTCAGAGCTTGCCGACGTTCTGTGTACCTATGGCTCTACAAACCAGCCTACAAGAGGACGTCCAAGCAACAGCAGCAAATGGAAACAGAAATAAAACGAAGAAAAGGTTGCCAAGTTTTACCAGCTTCTGACATCCGTTATAACAATCTTGGTCATAGCCAAATCAAAACTGACCAACGCATGAGGTGCATGAGACATGGCTGTAAATTACAGAGCTTCATAAAATGCATAAAATGTAATGTATTCCTTTGTGCAAAGAAAGGAAACGATTGTTTCAATGTATTCCACAAACCCTAATTTTTTGTGGCAATTTTGCATTATGTCCCAAAAATGAATCAACATTTTTTTTAATTAAAAACTATAAAAATATTAATTATTTTTTTTTCCCTCCTTTTACAGCTTCCAAAGAATAGGATCCAATTAACACGTTGAACGCCTCGCGGCCCACCGGTGGGCGATTCAAGCAAACCCGTTCAGGCTTAGTGGAAATCATCAATTCCATCATTTTTCGCTAAAGTTTAATATCGACACAAAACAATAAAAAATGACTAAATTTGCATATTTAATTTGATTTAAACAATTTTTCGTGATATTTTCTTAAGGAAACTTGTAATCGGTCACCGGTCACCCCCGTGGCCTGGTGATATAAAATCTCGATATTACGTCTGCGGGGGCCGCGGGGTCACCGCGCGGCCCACCCCGCGCGCCCGCGCATCTTTCTCGCGCGGTGTAAGTTATTCGATTCTGAAACATTTCTCCGACATTCGTTTCGCCGTTGATCGGTTCACCGACAGAACGATTCACTTTTCATTTTTTCTCCGACAGAACTTTTCAATGACGAACGATTCGCCTACAGAACGATTCACTTTTAATTTTTTCTCCGACAGAACTTTTCAATGACGAACGATTCGCCGACAGAACGATTCACTTTTGAAAATTACATCGACAGAACCTTTCACCGGCGAGCGATTCGCCGACACAACTGTTCATCTGCCCCTGGGTATAAAACATAGGTATTTGACATGTAGACCTGTTTCCGTTTGTTGTTTACACCTGAATCAAGTTGTGAAGACGAAACTTAAAGTTTTATGCAAAACTTGAACAAAACTAACCAAAAAAGTGACAAAAACGTATTTGCTTCAACGTCAATACAAGTATCGTACATGTTATGGTTATACATACGTTTTGTAAGGGGAACTGAAATATATTTGCAAATGAAAAAAATTTTTATTATTAACAAATAGATAATCAACATGATTAAAACCAAAACAAAAACATAACAAATCAACTATGATTAACAAAAACAATTATAAACTTCATAGGATACTTATTTTGTATTACATAAATGAGAAATATGAGCCCAGCCACTTAAGTAGGTTTTTATGTCCATATCATCCTTTTCTGACAAATGCTGAGTAATCCTCTCTTGATATTTTGATATGTTTCTCTTAAGCGTTGGCTCCGACGAATTAATGAGTTCGATAGTGCATTCTGTGTACTTTTGTTCCTTCTGGAACTCCACTATTGTTTTGAAAATGTTCCATTTTCGCCGGCCTAATAAGGTATTCCACCTATTGTGCCACGACTCCAGCGCATTTTGTGATAATGGTACATGTGAAAGTTGGCTGTCGTGTACTGACCACATCCTTGGAGGAAATATTGGCGGACTTCGCTTTACTGTAATTTTGGAGCTAATGGATTTTTTAATTATCGCTGATCCACTGACATAATATTTTTCAAACCATCGCATCACTCTCTTAGCTTCATCAGGTATAATTTCGTTTTTTATTATATCAAGTGCATCGGGAATTTCTATTGGCTCTAAAAATGCCAGTGCAGCAATATGTCTCATTTTGTGGGCAAATACTGGATCGCTGTTGTATTGTTTCGCGAGACCAGCCGATTGAATGTGACGCCATATGCTTTGGTTCAAATGAAAAAAACAAAGTTTATTTAAGCAGTCCGTGAACACCATTTTTATAGCTTTCATTGCTGCGCTTTCAAAATCGGTGAGGATTATTTGTGGGCACAAATCGATATTCAAGGTATTTAGTGTGTGTCGTTTTAATATTTCTAAAAATATTTCATAACATTTTACAGTTTTATGTGAAAGTAAACCATAAATTAAAGGAAGTACTTTATGCGTACCGTTCGGGATTCCGACTATTGCATGTATAGAATATATTTGTCGAAACGGGGTGGGGCAACAGTTAAATGTTCCATCCATTAGCCAATAATTTGCTTCACTTAAAAGTCTGCAATTCTCATTTGTGCCAAATACGATTACGGATTCTTCATTATGAGTGTAGTGACCGATAAGGAAGTTGACATCATTGTTAATTTTGGTTAATTCATCGGGAATCACAACAGCATGTATATCTTTGGGAATACTTGGTAAATTCTTATTCCTTACCCGATGAACCATCATTCTCATGGCATCCTTAGTCGGCATGTAAGGAGCACTAATACTTGGTACATCTTGAATACACCGTTGAACAATTTGTGAGGGTGCATCCATTGAATGGTGGGCTTTTTGTTTGATGTTAGCTTTTACAGTTAATTCAATCTGCTTATCGGGATCCGGCAAATGAACATGTTTAAAATTTTTCGAAATAACAATATGAGAATTATTCGTAGACACTGTTGAAGTGATAGCAACATTGCACCGGGTAGCATTTTTTCTCGTACACCGCCAGTAGAACTTCGTATTTCGTATTCTATTTAGATGATATGAATATCCTTCGTGAATCAATATATCTTTACCGCGTTTTGACTTTAACATTACACAATCACTCATTTTTTAACAACAAATCTAAACCTTTTCATTAACACGTTGGAAATTAATTCCGGGCAGACATAACAACGTAATGAGGGACGTTGACAGGTAAAAAACTGAAGACTACCCTCATTTTCATATTTAATTGTTTTCGTTTAGAAATTAATATCAAGTATACGTATGTCTATCATTACCTCAATAATACTAGCCTGCATTGTGCATTTAATTTAGAATTATGTATATGGAATTAAATGATAAGCTAGCCGGAAATTATAAAATCCTACGGAATGACTATGAGTGCAAAGTTTAATTTTATGTATTAGTATTATATTGTATTATTGATTGTATTTTGTGTGTATTTGTGTGTTTCTTTAAAACAATAAACGGAAACAGGTCTACATGTCGAATACCTATGTTTTATACCCAGGGGCAGATGAACAGTTGTGTCGGCGAATCGCTCGCCGGTGAAAGGTTCTGTCGATGTAATTTTCAAAAGTGAATCGTTCTGTCGACGAATCGTTCGTCATTGAAAAGTTCTGTCGGAGAAAAAAATTAAAGTGAATCGTTCTGTCGGCGAATCGTTCGTCATTGAAAAGTTCTGTCGGAGAAAAAATGAAAAGTGAATCGTTCTGTCGTTGAACCGATCAACGGCGAAACGAATGTCGGAGAAATGTTTCAGAATCAAGTTATTCCCGCTAGCCGCATTTAGTGTGTACAGTGATGATAGAACACGTGCACGTGTTATTATTTACTGTTGTTGTTCCGATGTTTTGTTATTCTCTTTTTAAAACAATAACCAACAAAGGTTTTCAAACAATACCCCATCTAATGTGGTCATGGAGTTATGCAGTGATCTCTTCAATAAAGGTCATACACTCTATACAGATAATTGGTACACCAGTTTAGATTTGGCTCGAAAACTCTAAGAGAAGGAAACCCACTTAGTAGGCACGCTAAGAAAAAACAGGAAACATCTACCAAAGAGAGTCATTTCCACTAAGCTCAAAAAGGGGGCATATATAGCAAAGGAAAGCACAGATGGTATAACTGTCATGAAATGGCGAGACAAGAGGGAACTTCTTGTTTTGTCGACGAAGCATTCAACGGGATTCCATACAGTAACAAAACGTGGGAAAATAGTTTCAAAACCAAAAATTATATGTGATTTTAGCAGAGCAAAAGGGGCCGTTGATTTGTCGGACCAAATGGCTGCCTATTCTACACCTTTGCGTAAGTCGGTTAAATGGTACAAGAAAATGGCGATAGATCTTCTTTTCAATACTGCTATCGTTAATGCTTTGACGTTGTATAAAAATGTAACAAAAAAAGCATTCAAATCGTAGGTTTCAGAAAACAGTTATTGGAGCATCTATGTCAGAAACTACAAGAACCTGAAGTCCTAGTAAGTAAGAATAAAACATGTTTTATCAAAAAGAGATGGTATGGTAAGAGCAGCTAGAAGAACTTGTCGTCAGTGCTATAAAGAGATAGCTTCAACCATGGGTAGCAAGATTGCTAAAAATAAGTCACAAAAAGTGATCACTTATTGCGAACAATGTCCCTCCAAACCATCACTTTGCTTGCCCTGTTTCAATAAACTTCACTAATAATATGTAATTTTTTTTCTATTTTAATATTTTCTAGGTAATTTAATTGTTAGCCATTTTATACATAAATAAACACAAGAAAAATTATACATTTTTTATTCTGTTTTAGGGCACCCCTAACATCTCCTAAGAAATTCGCTGTAATTTTTAATCTTTTCTAAATATTAAAAAACCAAGCTGTTTTGGTCGTTGCACAGGGCCACGTGGGTCACATCTTTACCGTTTTCATTCAATATTAATGCCCCGTGGCTTGTAATCAACGTTTGATGTGAACACCTCGCTCCGGTCACGGGTGTCCCCCGTGGCCCGAACAGTTCAATACAGGGTGGCCCACCGGTGTCCCCCGTGGCCCAAATGACTAACTGCCATTTTTTGCTCGGCGTTTAACGTGTTAAAAAAAAAATTATGCTTGTAAGGGTTAAGAGAATGGATAGCAAATCCTCCTGTTCGGTTGGACCTACCATCTGAATGTCATTGAAGGACTTGCCCGAGGTGCTGGAGGCCGAAGCATCGTAAACAACGCGAAGTTTTGTGGTAGAACTTGACTCGCGCACAACACCATGATGAGGCATAAAATAAATAATTTCTGAAAGATTTTGTTTTGAATTTTCTGTCATGTGATGAAGATTAATATATTCTTGCATGAATTGTAAATATCTATTTTTAAACGTGGAGTCCCGCTCAAATCTACGCTCAAGGGAGAGGAAACGACGCTTTGCCATCGCATAAGAGTCACCTAAGCACTCGAGCGAGTCCTTCAATGGTATGGTGACAATGAATTGACCATGCGTATCACGACGTGTGGTCTCATCAAAATGTTTTTCACAAGCCTGTTCTTCTGTTGAGAAACAGTTTGCAGACAACACCGTATCAAGTTCCCAGAAGCGAGTCAGCTGATCCGACTCCTCATGTGTAAGAAAGTGACAAACTGAAGGTTGTGTACGAAGACGAGACCGACTGACGCGGCCCGAAATAAGCCAACCCAGTTTGGATGACTGTAATCTAGGCTGATTGTTGCCTAAATTAATGGTATCGGAACCTAAGACGTCCCAGAATACCTCAGCACCTACTAGAATATCGATAGCAGTCGGTACATTGAATGATGGATCTGCTAATTGAATACCTGGCGGGATGGTAATATACCTTTTATCTACATAAGAGCCAGGCAGCAATTGTGTGATCTTTGGTAAAAACAAAACAGCTTGCTTTCGCCTGATAGCCACCATTACAAGACCGCAAATGAAGACTACAGCTTTCTGAGGCACTGGAAACTTGACCGTTTATACCTGAGACGGTGGAGCTAGTGCTACGTTTTACCAGGCCGAGCTTCCCACAGAGCTCTTCGGTGATGAAGTTGGAGGTGCTGCCGTTGTCCAATAGAAGTCTGGCAGTATGAAGCTCTCCATTGACGGCTGTCACCTTTACCAAGGCTGTGAATAGCAAAATGTGAACCTGATTAGTTTCTGCACAGGGTAATACGACGTTTGTTGTCAAAACAATGTTTTCCCCTGTCTGTTATTCTGATGATTCCCTATGTAAGAGGGTATTGCGTCTGATCTTGCAGTATTTGCAATGCGAGAGACTGCAACGCTTTTCAATATGACCAGGTCGAAGGCAGTTCATACAAACATTGCTTTCTGATGCTTTTTTAATGCGCGCTACTATGTCAAGATTTCTAAAAGGCTGACAACTGAATAAAAAGTGATTCTGAGAACACATAGGACATTTAACATTGTCTGAATTGTTATTATTTTTAGTTTTTATTGTTGTGAGGAAGTTTTTAGTTTTGTTGTTTTCGTTAGTGTTTTTTGTTGTTGTTGTGTATTTATTATAATTTAAGGATTCAAGTAAATCTGCTCTGTTTTATAATAATTTAATATAACTTTTTAAATTTGGGAAGGCATCTAAATTATTTTTATATTCTTCCCATTCCCTTCGTGTGACCTTGTCAAGCTTTTCTGACATCATGTATATTATAAGGGCTTCCCCTAGACCCCCTTGCTCAGAAGGCTGCCCTAAAGTTGACAAAGCACGAAGATTTTTATTTGTGACGTCAATCATGTTCCTTAACGATTTACAAGATTCATGTTGAATTTGTTCAAGATTAAATATATATAACTACTAGATAGATAACTACTACTATCACACAAATACATACAAAACTGAGATGAATAAGTCAAGACAAGAGTGACTGCAACCCTTTTTATTCGACACCTCGAGCACAATTTTCTCATAACAAAGGCTTTGCAAATCAGGTATCTGGAAAACATATTAGTATTTTAAATTATTTAAAAAATACCCTTGTGTGTGTGTGTGGAGAAATAAACAAAAAAAATTTTTTTTAATATTAATCAGCAGCTATTATTCACGTGATTATTAAAAAGAATTTAAATACTTAATTAAAATATCATTCTTACCAGGCAGACGGGCATAACATGGTCATCATATTTCATTTTCCGAGAATAGTAATTAAGATCACAATTTTAATCTGACAAACATCTGAAAAAAGAAATTTAAGGATATAGGTACATTAGTATTCTTTAAACTAGGTTGAAAGACTCGTTTTACATATTATATAATAATAATGTAGTGATGAGTGGTGATCAATAAGGTTTTCCACTAATAAAAAATTCCATTATGTCTTAGCTAGGTATTTAGTAATAAAGTTGGACAGCCTGTTAAAAGCTCAAATAAAAAGCATTGCTGGCAAGGAAAACTATAGTGAATTGGATTGGTATGAAATATAGGTACTCATTTTACAAGATTAGCAGGTAATAATATCTTTTTCAAAGTGTTTCTGGCACACACATAGTTTGTGAAGATCTGGAGCGCTTAATCACTGTTAATGCTCAGGCGGAGCCACTTTTTGCGTCCATCTGACTAACAGGAAACGTCTGCATTTAGATCCTTCGTAAGAACGCAATGTTCTATAACACTTGATGTACATCTTGCACCACCAATGCAAAATAATACACTTTAAAACCACTGAGAAAATACGAACGTATATTAATCAACGCAAACTTTACTCGATCAGCAACAAAACCACAAAACAAAACTTTATCAGTGGGAAAACAGAACACTGAAAAGTCTCAAACTGCGAAAACCGCCAAAATTTGATAGTTCGTAAGTTGTCTATGGATTTTCCTACCATAGAGTACAAGGTTGAATTATTGTTTCAATAAATTCCGCTCAAGTTGCTTTCCATGCAGAAACGGGAAAAACTATGTTTACAGGCTGACCAACGGATTATATTAGAACGAAAAAAAATATTTGCTAATTTACAGCTGTAGATAAAACTTGGACACTATTAAAACATTTTTTTTCTTGCCTATGCGTTCCATAGACTCACATTTCCACCACAGATCGTGAAGTTTAGCAATCTATTAACTATGTACGATTTGAAAACCGGTCCTAATAAATAAACTTGTCACCGACAAACTAATAATTTAAAGTAGGAACTGCTAAATTCAAACTTTCATTTGTTTAAATAGCTTAATTTAGATAACTTTGGAACTAACGAACGAATACGGTAATCTTGTAGCGGAACGTCCCATAGACAGACACTTGTTTCCACCACAGATGATGAAGATTGGTAATCTTTGTGTATGGATGGATTGACGATGAATAATAATTTAAAGAGCGTGCAAGCATCGGCATAGTGATAAAATGTATGCATTAAAATAATAATTTAATTCACAAGGACTTTAAGTGTAGGTACCTACCAGCGCGAATAGGATCGTCGACGTAGGAATGCAAAAACAAGAGCGCGAAATTTAAATTATATAAAAAAAAAAGTTGGTCAAAGTAAAAAAGACGTGTCGAATTCGCGCATTTTTATAAATGTTTCAAAATTATTTTCGCAGGCCGCTCAACGCAATAAAAAAGCACCTCGGTTTTTTTTTACTTTTTCTGGAAAAATGAGGTAAGTAGAAGTATTTTACAATGTTATTATAAATTTAATTAGTAGGTGAGTACTAAGGTAAGGCTAAGTACTAACGGTGAAGGAAAACATCGTGAGGAAACCGGCATGTACTTGAACCAAAAATTCGAAGACATCCCAACCAACAAAAAGTAGTTTTTAAACTATCTCCAGGAGATCATTTCCCTAGGACTATAAGAGACTTATATCCGCATATAAGTCCGGAAAAGGGCCCACTTTATAAGTAAACTTTTACTTATATCGTGTTTATAATAGACCGCTTCAATGCCGTTTACGCCTATATTGCTCCTGTAATAGAATTACGGCAATGCAAGTAGTCCTGCAAATGCCAATATAAGTAAATTATAGGAAAATTTGAGATGAATACGCGCCTCGCAATGCTTCTTTAAGCTCACATTTAGTGAACAATCGAATTGTGTTGTGTCGGTCCAGGAATTGTTTATACTTTTTAATAAGGGTAAGTATAGTATTTATGTAAATATTACTTAAGTTTAATTTAATAATAATAAATGTCAACCATAGTAGAAAATCAAAAGCTTATTGTTGTTAGTCTGGTGTATATTCGTAGGGGAATGTGAATTTTCTGAAAATTCTATCATGGTTTTAATTAAAAATTTAAAGCGCTTCTTGTAATTTACTTATTTACATTTTAATATTATTTATTTTATTATGAAAATATCATGAACAGTTACCATTTTTTTCGGTGAGCATTGCCAAGTGTGACTTAGCGCCAATATAAGTAACATTGGTTCTATATTGGCGAGTGTTAAAACCGAAGAAGATTCGCCATATTATTATATATTGTTACCAATTAGGGTTCCACATTGCCCAGATAAAAACAAACTCTATTGATATTCATAGATTAGCATGTTATAGGAATATTGTAAGGGTTTGTTGTGCGTGCTAGGTTAAACATTAGTTTAAACATTGTTTTTATTTAATTTAATGGTTATGTTATAATTAATAATGATTTCCGATCTCTAAAGAACTTAAAATGGCCTTGGAGTGTTACACATTTCTTGTTATCGGAGACATGTCCCGGTTGTCAAGTCATGGTTTCTACTAACACTAGAGATTTTCATTTTACCAAGAATCGAGACGACATCAAATCATTGCTGAATCAAGATTGGTTTTGGTGTGATAATTGTTCTACCTACGCAGTTTATGATCACTACCCGAGAGACGAGTGTGAAATTTGTAACTAGTACCTAACTAAATATGTACTTCGTAACACAATATTTATAATTACCTAGTTTTATGTGAGTAAAAATGAAAGTACCTATACTTACTTATATTTTTACCTAGTTATTTATTAGAAACTAGCATAATATTCAGTATAAGTTGAAAAGACTTCAAGTATCTGATATATGAGCAATAATAAATAAAATCTTAAGGATCTATCTACGACACAATACGGGGAATTACCGCGCGCACGCTTTTAATTTGGTGTTATGTTAGGTTAGAGCGAGCGAGCAGTATGAATGAAACTGTTGAACAGTGAGGACGTAGTCTCGTGCTTAGTTGAAATTTTTGTGAATATTTTTTTTATTATAAGTAAGTACCAGTATTAAGTTTTATTTATTTCAGTAGTTTCAATTCAAGTTTTGTTATTAGTGTTCAGTACCAAAAAGGAAAAACGGAATACTTATGTGATCACCTCGGTGTCTGTCCGTCCCATCTGTCACAGCCGTTTTTCTCAGAGGATAGGTATTTGGCGTTGACAAATTAAATTTGGAATAGTTGTAGTAAATGGTAACCCAAAATCGGAATCGAACTTTAAAAATATTTTTTTTTCTTTGGGAGCTTGTTAGGCCTCTGCCTCGAATCTTGCGGGCAGCGGGGCGGCGGCGGCGGCGGCGCGGGAGCGGCAGGATCTAATGCGTAAAATCAAATGGAACGGCCCTCGAAAACAGCGGCGACGCAGCCACGCGGGGGCGGGCAACGAGCGGTGCACTCAAGTCAAGCGGTGACCGCCCGCGCGTCTGCATTGCAGTGTTGTGTAATTTATGTAATAAATGTATAATGAATAAATTTGAATCAAAAAGATGTTGTCGCCGCTGCACGCTGTTCAGATATTTCGTTCGCGAATAAAAAGAAATATCTCGACGACACAACCACGAACACAACACTACGCCGCTATAGTGCCGCGTGATGTGCCCGCTGGTTTCAAGAACGGGTCTGCGTTGGCCGCCCCGCTCCCGCGCCGCCACCGCCGCCGCCCCGCTGCCGGCAAGATTCGAGGCAGAAGCCTTACAGGAAGTTAAGTCGAGAAGCTAATAATAGTATATTATGCAATTAGTGAATAAAGGACGGATTTAAAGCGAGGTCCATAGATGAATCACGAGCAAGTGAAGGATTCTAACGACTGAATCACGACCGTATTGGAGTGATTCAAGTGTTAGAATCCTGAGCCTCGCGAGTGATTCATGGCCCTCGATATAAATCCGTTTTATTCAAGAGTTGCATACTATACTTAATACCATGACTACGAGAAAAAGAAAGATTTAATCAAAAATAGACATTCAATGAAGAAAAAAGGATGGTTTACACGTTTAGTGCCGGGAGCCCTCCTGGAGGGTGATAGAGGGAGCCCTTGCGGAGGGCTCATTTTAAATGTAGGTGTTTCGTCGTGAATATAAAATCTGATGTAAACCGTGTTATAAAACACTGTAAAACTCTCGGGTCTTGTAGATAAACGTAGTTTCCAACCTCTAAATTTTTTTGTGAGTATTTGTAACCGTGAACAAAAATTTAAAAAGAAAAATAATACTTGGATTTTAAAACCAACGCATACACTAATAAATGTTGTTAAAATATACATCAGATTTTATTTCACGGTTTATAATCTGTATTTGCTAAGAAAAATCTACATTTAAAATGAGCCCTCCGCGAGGGCTTCCGCTAGGTGAAACCTCCAGGAGGGCTCCCGGAACTGAACGTATTTACCCTCCTTTTTTCTTCATTAAATGTCTATTTTCGATTAAATCTTTCTTATTCTCGTGGTCATGGTATAAAGTATAGTATGCAATTCTTGAATAAAACGGATTTATATCGAGGGCCATGAATCACTCGCGTCGCTCAGGATTCTAACACTTGAATCACTCGCCGGTCGTGATTCATTCGTTAGAATCCTTCACTTGCTCGTGATTCATCAATGGCCCTCGCTTTAAATCCGTCCTTCATTCACTTATTGCATAATATACTATTTTTAGATCATAGTGTGGGGTGTCAAATGCAAGCGCGTTAATCTAATACCATGTTCACTTTCAGATTTTTACGATCAAAATGCCGTTTAAAGTAGTGCAGACAATGGAAAGAGGTAGACTGAGATTGACGTCTGTACCCGATCAATGGGAAAAGAATGGTAATTTGTTCTGGCCCAAAAATAAACAAGAAAAACTGAGAAGGCAAGAAAACTGTAATCCAGACCCAACTTGGACAGCTATCAATTGTATAGTAAAACGGAGAAATTTAAGAACTTTTAAAGACGCAGAATCTGAAATAGACGCCATGTGTGATAGGTCCGACACCGAGACGGATAATGAGCGTTTTCGAACAAAACAGCTATCTCCAACTATCGAGTCTTTTAATCAGATGGCGCAGGAGTCGGTAGAGGTAAGTTTTACAGTAGTACTTTATTTACAGTTTATTCAGGAAAGTACTAGCTTTCCGCCCCGCGGCTTTGCCGGCACTAAACCTCGATGACCTCCGTTAAATTTGAGTTATTGCACCTTTGTCGTTAATGCAGAATTTACATAATTATTTTTCGGAATAATGACGAAGAAGCCAGTGCTGCTACTATGCCTCAACAAGAAACCGTAACCCTAGACGACAGTTATGTTGCAGCCCTAAATATAGTTCAAAATCAGGAACCAAACTCTTTCCCAGAAGAAATCAACCTAGGCACTGAAAACATAGATAATCAAAGCATTTTGATCTTGAATCAAGATATACAAATACAGCAAATACAAGCGGATGTGCAGACTATTAAACAGGATGTTAAAACAATTCTTAATAATCAAAGTGCTCTGTTTGAACTTCAAAACAAATTAATATTAAAACATTCTGAGTTTCAGACGCAATTTGAAGAGTTCATAAGACTGTCTTCAAAATCGCCGATTCAAAGACAGGATGACGACGCAATAAAAATAATAAAAAGTTTAAAAGATTTCGATACTTTTGAAAAAAACCTTTCGATGCAATATTAAAAGAGGAATATCGAAAATAAATGCGTGGGTTATGTAACAGAGGATCTGGAAAGGGCACTTCGAATGCATACTACCTGATTGATCATTTATTTGACAGAGAGTTTTTAGTATATAATATAAGTCTGAGTTACCGGATTAATTACTCCTGAGTGCAATTAGTTTTGTTCCTAGCTTTTATAGGACTCTTAATCCAGTAGGAGCCACGAAATACGATCCTATATACCGATATAAGTTCAAATTATAGGATTAATCGTACTGAAGTAAAAACGGCATTCATTAATGCTGTTAAAAGCGCAGTAGCATATACCAAAACCATCATCGGAGCTATATAAGTCCACATAGCATTATAAAATCGCATTCCAGGACTACTTTGCTGGTTGGGATGTGACATCTACCAACCCGCATTGGGCCCACGTGGTCGATTACGGCCTACTCCCTCTCACTGAGATGAGGCCTGTGTCCCAGCAGTGGGAACATTATAGGCTGATTTAGGCTGAAGTACTAAGACGTACATAAATTCTTCTAGAAGTAATTGCAGTGGCGTAAACCTAAAATTTGTTGTTTATAGCTCATCCCGCGCGCTTCAAGGCTCCGAGAGTCAACTAGGGGCGTTGGTGGATTTTCTAGAACAAGGCCCCGAAGTAGCACGTGGGCACCTAAAAGCGGCGGGAGCAAAAAAAAAATTGCCCTATACTGGGAGAGGGTGACTCCCAGACTTAATAGATTAGAGGGGGCCACCAAAACGAATAAACAGTGGATGAAAGTAAGTTATAAAGCTTAGTGCTTTGCTGGTTACCTACATGCCTAGAAAACAATAGGACTCTGTTGACGGGTTATCAGCTACGCTGAGCCGCTTGAGCTTGACGTTGGATACCGTCAACAGAGGCCATAGGTAGTGATTTGTATTAAGAAAGTAGATGCTGCAATGATGTATGGTCATGTTATTTCTCATTCACAAAATGCTCAATATCACGGCAAACACTGACTATTCCTACTTTGTAATGCATAATAGTATTGGACCGATAAGAAATTGTCAATTAAAAAAAAAGCGGCGGAACGTGCCGCTGCCCGGCGAAGGACAGGTGGGGGCGTTGAAAACATTCGTGGACTGACGGAAACCGAAGAGCGCGTCCTCCAGCTTCTAGGCGGCGAAGGCTATGCTGTTGGTGACCGCTACTTGGGACTTAAAATAATTCAAGTATGTTTTGTAAATCAGTTTTTGTAGTGATAAGTAGGTAGCTTCTATAGAAATCCCATACCTTCGTTGTCTTAAGTGTACGACTAAACGCCGACAGACACTACGCCGACAGACTGAACACCGACAAGACTTTACTTCGACGGGACTCTTCGCCGAAAGGACACTTCGCCGACAGGGCATAATATAATATACATACATACATAATGAGATACTTACTTTGGAAATCGTTTATGCGAAATAGGTTAGAACTGTGACCGACCCGAGCGAGTGCTACTTCAAAGTTGCTCACAGAAATAATTTAGTCGTACACTCGTTGTCTTAACATTTTTAAGTAAAAGATATTTGGAAGATGCTTTTATATTTACAGCAGTCTTCTGAACGCACATCAGCCACGATTGTGTCGCCCACCAGTCCTTGGATCCTAACACATATTGTCAATGTAGGTTCGGTTTTTATTTTTTCAGTATGTCCTGTTGCTTTTACTTCACAGATATCATTATTAAAATGTTATAATAATTTAATTGCAGCGTAGTCATGATACCCCGGCACAAGATGCCAACATGCCATGCACGTCCGCCTATTACGGTTTTGTATGTACACTTATTATTAATCAAAATCGCTATTCTAATATTTTAAAGATAATAATAGTTTTAGGTAGCTAGCTTCATCTATTATTTTAACTTATTGTAAGTAGATACAGTCAGCCACAATCGTCAAGAATTCATTCGATTGTCTTCAATTTGTTCCCTACCTAATACTGAATCAATGTGTATCTAGCTACAATTTAAGTAACCAATTTATGTAATATGTTATGTGTCTAATACTTTGATACAAAATTATGGAACCCAGATTGTAGACAATTAAATGAACTCTTGTCGATGTATAAATCTTTTCAAAATGGTTTTGAGAGAACTTCATTTAATTATTTAATTTTTAGGAACCCCCTTTCGCCACGCCCCCTGTTCAGTGACGAAGGAGAAAATACAAGGAATCCAACAACACGAGTATGTTCCGTATTAAAATAACAATTTATGGCCCATATATATAGTGAAATGTTGTATGTATTATAACAACACAAAGAAAATATAAATAAAATACGCTTATTTGCGGTAAACACCACACCACACTTAATACAGTTTATGTTCATAAATACCTACTTATAGCGTTTTTGTTCTATAGAACTCACAGTCGCCCCACCAATCCGGACCGAAATTGGCTCCTTCTCCCACACGGCAATCTAGTTCCCATGTCACTACCAGTAAGTACCTATATTATTTCCTCTTTATTTATTCACGTTCTTACAATGATAATTTTAATAGAGGTGACAGAGGTGAGTGTATTTGGATATACCTACTTTTACTTCTTTTAGATATAGTACGAGAACCTAGTCGTCAGCCACCATCTCAAAGGAGGTCTCAATTTACATCCCTCTGAGAGTTTTTTGAGGATCGAGGAGAGGCGGTTGGCGCTAGAAGAAAAGCAAGCGCAGGTAAACGTCATCGCTGCTCAGGCGCAAAAAGACATGGCGGCCGCTATTAGGTGTTTGGGGGAAGGCAACCGCGCAATGGCTGACGCCGTCCGGGACGGGGTCATTTCTATGAAGGACATAGCCGATTTTTTTTTTCTGCTCAGCTTAACTCATATACATATCGATTTACTTTTTTTTTATTCATCTTTTTTTCTACCATTTGATTAGTATTGCTTTTTTTTTATTAAATGTTATTAAAATTATTGTTGAGTGTCGAGCTCCAGATGTGCTGCTGGTGGTCTTGACTTGGTAATAAAACGACTACCATATTATAACAAGTACTGTATTTTTGGATTCTGATTACATATAATGGAGACGACCGATTGTGTGTGCACGCTCAAGGTGTTGGTGAACGAGTGTTCGAGGCAGAGGGGATGCCTGCGATCGCTGTGTGGTATGTGGCCCGATGTGACGTCAGGAAAATTATTCTACTGTTATTTTTTATAATCCCATAAAAATCTAAAAAAAATATTCCTTCGATGTATAGACCAGGGTTGATAATTTTTGAGACCAAAAAATATTATAGTAGGATGAAACCCATTGGAAGAGGTAGAGAATATAACAAAAACGAAAGGAAAAATAAATTACGGGTGATCTGAGGTCGGGAAGGGGGAGGGGGTGAGTTTTTAAGGGTAAAAAACGGCTAATCTCGATTTCCGGTAAAACTGCAAGTCTTATGAAAAAAAGTTAAATGGCAAAGTTGTAGGTAATAAAAAGATCTACAACTTTTGTATCGACACTTTTTTCACATAACCTCAAAATTTATGTGAAAAATTCGAATAACCGAGTTTTTGGTTTTTTATTTTTATCTTTTGCAAAAAAAAATATTTTTTCACGAAAGGAGGATGGCGAATTTGGACCCACATTATTTATAAATTAACGAAGTGTCATTCACTTGCAAGTTCATACTTACTATAATTAAGAGTTTGTAAGAGGATTATATAAAAAATACTGAGTCACTAGGTGATGGGAATTAAAAGTTAGAAAATATTTTTATTTACTTAAAAATAAGTCATCATGCAGCTACTAAACGCACCGTGTTTCGTATTGCATTCCAACGTACTCATTACATGATTAACGTTCTTACACTTGTAGACATTTACGCTCGTCGTATTTTTTTTTTATAAACATTATGATGTAAAATAAAAAATAAAACATATAAAAGTTAATATTAAAAATGTATTCACATTTTTAATACAAAAATGTACAATATTATAATTATTACGATTATTTGTGATACCGTAGAATAGAACGTTATGCAGATGCTGTCAATAGGAGTTCGCTGTCAGTGTCAAAACCAATTAGTGATTATATGATTATATTACTCCATTCCATTGTTTATATTCAACGGCTAACGTGGTATATCTATTATTTTCTATGCAATTTTGTGGTTTCTTGACGACTTGGCTTTACTTTTAAACTGACCATGAATGACTAAATGAAGATCCTGAACATAACACCCAACAGCAACTTGGCCATTGTAATGTGTGTGCTGGGTGTGGAAGATCTATTTTGAGAATCAGGAGCTGAATGGTCCTCAGACCAGAGATGACTGAAAGAGAACTACAAATAGGAAACGTTGTGTCTGAATGGATAAGACACCGCCAGGTTTGTAATAAAAAAATACTAATAATGACGTGCATACTCAAAAGATCGGTTTTTCTTTTTTTTTTTAACTCATTTTTATTGTTTCAGTTAACCAACAATGATGAAATATGTGTGCCTTGCTATTTACGTGCACAGAGAGTATTTGATAGCTCTCATATAAGTTCTGCCCCTGTCGCACCTTCCACATTTAGTGTGGGAGGTAGTGCACAGCCTATATCTCTGCAACAGATGGAGCAAGTTGTAGAGGTCATTCCGTCGACATCTGGACATCCAATTAATGAAACTTCTGCTGAACAAATATTGCCCACAACACAAGCAGCTGACACAACAGAAATTGAAGAGGTTGGTCTGTCAATCACCAGACCTGCATTGCAGGTAACATCTGTTGAACAAGAGAACAAGAGCAACTGATACAGCACGTTGTTGCTTGTTTTTGGAGTGCAATGACAGTGAAAAACAACGTGTGCCTGATGGACTGAGAAAACACATTGTTATGTGATTTCAATTTACAACATACATTTGTGTTGTGTGTTTGTGTTTTTTTTTACATTTGTGTGCATGAACATGTCTGTTTGACCTGTGTCTGGGTGTGTATATGTATATAAGTATGTATATCAGTCATCGGGTTACCGTAGTACAGGCTCTGCCTAGTTCGGGACCTGAAGACCTTGTGTGGATGTTGTCCCATATTATTATTATTATTAATTTCTATATACCCAGAAATGCCAGAATTTGCAATTTTCACTTATGTGCCAACTTATTTCATGAATTGTATGCTAATGAAAATGCTATATGAACATTTGGTGCTGCACATATAGAAGAAATTGTGTATTTACTAGCAGATGATTCAAAACTGGTTTTTCTGAATCCTGAAAATATTGATGACCATCTTTTTAAGTACTGGTTTGGACGGACAAAAGATGAATATAATTAGATATTAGTAGAGGTACCGCGATTAACCAACCATAAAATAAAAATCGGTTATAGTGCATTTCTGCGTAAAATATGGACTGGAGATAGTGATGAAAGAATCTCAGCATTATTTCAAATACCCAGACGGACACTTGAAGAATATATGCAGCAGGCACGAGAAATTCTTTGCCAGGACAAACATATGTATTTGAAAACAATGAACTCGCTCAAATTGTTCAACATAATAACTTAAATATGAGGCATACTATGGTCCAAAATGTTACACATTCAAATATAGAATTCCCTGAATTGACAACAGATGACCTAGAACTAATTGCTCTGGGTACATACCAAATAAAGCAAGCGAAATCATATGTCGGGGAGCACCCTAGAGCCCACGGAATGTATGCTTTAGATGTTTGCCGGGACAACACACCTCTAGAAGGGATATTTAATGACAGCCAACCATTTCTTATATGTGGCGGAATTAAATCTAGGCATATAGGATGTAAGTCCTATTTTACATACATTGCAGTTGATAGAAGGCTGGAAGGGTGAAGTGCCATATTAGGATATTATTGCCACTGCCCCGTAGGGACACGGACAGTAGGCTGTTGCTCTCATATAATGAGCATATTGTGGTACATGGGTTATGTCAGACACCAAACCTATGTTGCTGCACCAGCTTCGTTCTTAGATAATATTTTAATTAGATAAATAATGTAATAAAGGTAATCTAGGAACAAACAGTAACAAGATAGAACGAAGATACAATTACTGTATCAGTGTTTATTGTATTCATCATCCTCCTGCCCTTATCCTATTTTTAACACAACCTGTATTTTATATTCACAAAGTAAATAAAAGATTTTTTAAAATAAGTATATAAATATTGTTTTATTCAACAAACCTCTTGTTTAAAAATCCAAGTTCATAGTCTATAAAATCGTGGAGGGAGTTCCAGGAGATCAATGTTTGTGATTTACATAGGATGGCTAAATATTTATTCCTAGTAGGTCTACACTTCGTTTTCGACTGCTTCGTTGGTCTAGTGATCGAAAGCACGACTGCCGAACGTGGGGTCCTGGGTTAGATTCCTTAGTCAGGCAAGGTGAAATTCTTAGTATCAGCACGAAATCTGAATAAGTGCCCGGTTAGTGACAGATAGCTCACCCTTCTTTTAAGAGAGTTAAATGTATGTAACGGGCAAAATGTGGGTGTAACATATAGCACGCGACACCACACGCAGGTGCGACCACCAACTTTAGAAGGAATCTCGGTCGCAACTAGACACGTCGCGCCCATGGGAGCCTTAAAACTACAAATATTCTGCTAGATATTTACGCTTCTTTTAGCTTAGATTTTTTTGCCAATAATGATTATAGTTTCACCTTAAATCAATCTAGTCTATGCTTACAGTATTTCATATCTCGTTTTGACCAAGTCACTATAGTTCCTAGCTCCCAGAGGATTTTTTTTTTTGATTATGTAAGTAGGTACCTATATTTGGCCAGAGAGATGCATAACCACGAATGGTATGGTTGGTAAATATTTCTATTCTGATTGAACACCCTTTTGACACTACATTATACATAAAAAAGATATTGTATTATTAAATAAACACTATTAGATTCGTTTTAGGTTATAATCTTTTACCTTGAATATCTTTTTTCTCCCAGCATCTACGACTTACTGCCCATTTGCTTTTTTGCTAGTTTTATATAGTTCTTCAACTAGTTATAAGTTTCCATGCTGTACGATACTCCTAACAGTGGGTCCCATTGTACATGCAACTTCGCCATCCTCCTTTGGTGAAAACTTACCTTTTGTATGTCCCAAACATACAGTAATTTTTTTGATTTATAATATTCATTTTTTCACCTTATTTTGACTTAATATCGAAAAAGCACCCAAATTTTCAATCGAAAATTCTCACGTCAAAATATCTGCTTTTTTAAAAAAGTTGGTGTTTTTTTTCGTTGAAATCTCTAGTTTCTGATGGTATAAAAAAATATACATTACTTTGGTAAATGTTCTCAGAAAATGAAAAAAACTCGAATCCGATTTATTTTTTTTAATTATTATGTATAATTTTGAGCTATTTATTAAAATTTACACTTTAATTACTAGAAAAACGTAAGATTTCATGTTATATTGATATACAAAAAAATTCCAATCGAAATATACTACTATAATGAACAACCAAATAAGTTAATATTTAATAAGACATCTACAATATTTTGAGAATGTTTTCGAATCTTCTTTAAATTATATGCGTGGAGCCCTATTTATTTCTATTTTAAGATTAGTTATATACCTGAGTGACCTTTGGAAAATGTTAGCCCGTCAAAAGTTATTTCATAGAGAAGAGGGGAAGGGGCTAGAAAGGTATGGGGTATAGAGATTATACACATACTACATACAGTGTACAGTCTCCATAGTATGTGGCTTACTACCTTTTATTTCGTAGCAGCTGTAAAAACTGTTAGCCAGTATTAGAGATACCTACAGAGCAGTGAATAACATCGTTCGTAAAAAAAAACACGTGCTGGCTAAATTACTTGAAGAGAATTGTGACAAATTAACTTTAAAATAAACTTGAGGAATCTTCATAGCAAGGTAAATACTACCTATATTTTAATCTGTACCAATCAGCTCTAATATAAAAATAGTAATATTTTCTTTCATAAATAGTACTCGTATGTTTTACCTAACATAACCTAAAAAATTAAAATCGAATGATGTTTTAGTAAGAAAAGAAGAATGGCAGAATTATGTCTGGTTTTGTTTTAGCGACCGTAGATATCACAAAAACGAAACCAATTGAAGTATTTTTTTATGATTTTTCAATTTTTCACTTTATTTCTTAAAAGCCGGAGTTAATTTATAATATTAAAAGTACCTATATCAATTGCTTCCGATCGAGATACCTACGCGAATTATTGCTGTCATAGATAGTGGTGTTACACGTACAATCAGTATGAATGTTATTATCTGTATCGATTATTAAATGAACGATCGATTCAACTGATCTAGGTGATTCTAGGGTTGGTTGAATTATTAAAATAATTATTTAAATGCAGTTATTCTATCTCTAATCAACTTGATTTGATATTTATGTAATATTACGGTCGACGGTGCCTGCTCGAAAGTAAAGGCTGACGGCTTTGATACGGGTGAAGCTGGTTTTTGTTCTTGAGTTAAATACTTGATAAAGAATTCCCTAGTGCTTCTGTAGAATTGTCGTGTCTGTTCGTAGGAATCTTGCACAAAGTATTGATGAGAAGGATCTTCGCGCTCGCGAATCTTCTCGTGGTTATTTTGAAATTCTGCCCAATACTTGTCGAGAAGGTCTATTTTCTTCTGCACACTGTCGGGAGTCTTACGGCTTCCTCCTTCTTTCTTGAAATTGATCAGAAGTTTGTGCATTGCCTCCATGACTTGATATTGAGTTTGAATAACTTCCTCCATGATGGAAGAATTTGTGATAAATACTTCGAGTCACCTGTTTCTGACGATACTGCTGATGTGTTTCGGTGATCTCTTGTATTTGCTGCTGCTGGTGCAATGATTTTCGCGGTCCGTATCCTCTGTCCAGGTGATGCTTCCTTTGTCGAGCTGGTCAGATGCTGCTTCTGGTCGACCAGGCCACCGAATCACCACCGCACAAAAGAACACGGAACACTTATAACCTTGAGGCTCGAAGGACCATAAAGATGTATGCGCTGCTGAATGGGTCGCACACACCTTGGATGTTAGCTTGAATGATAAGTCACGGATAGCCAAAGATGATGGTTTATTGAGTATATTTAACTACCACGTAACTAATGCTATATGAATGTTTTATGAATGAGTACAGCTGACTATGAACGCTGATTGTGTACTGTCGCTTCACACTATTAATTTGTGCAAAGCGACGAAATGTGCTGATATCTGCAATGCGCGCGTGCCATGTACGATACATGACTCGTACATATTCCCGGGCGAGAGAGATGTGAGTGGATGGTGAGAATGAGTTTACAGAGTGCTTAAATGATAAACTTATAAAATTTCACCCAAGTTACAATACATAACTTAAATCTATTCTTAGCCGCAAATTGAATTAATCACTGTCACCGGACACCGGTGTGACGAAAGCAGGTGGTGTCTTCTTGTGGCGCTTGATGCTGCTGAGTAAGCTAGAAAAGTTTTTTAACTCAACCGCCTCTTCTCGTGGCTGTTTCGAGTCTCTAGTGCGTGGCGTCGGTTCGACTACGGGGGCCGTGTGCTGTCTACGCGCCTGCGGCGCCGGAGGCTGCGTCTCGGAGTCCGACTGTAAGTTGGCGCTCCTCTGCCGACGACGACAAATCCACCGGCATGTATAAACTGCGGCTACTAGTACAGCACCCAGTAACAACACGGAGATTGCTGAATATTGATGGATGTCATGGCTTGAAATTCCCGAGTTCAAGGCATTTTCTGACTTCATCTGCTCAATCTGTTCCTTGATGTGCCGTAATGAGGTTTCGTGATCAGTGATGTTGATTTCAAATTGTGGCAAGGTGACGTTGATGATGTGGTTGATAGGTGCGACTTGCTGTGATTCCAAATCAACCTTAGTTTTAACTTCTGAATATCCCAGTTTGTGTGAAAAAACGGTGAAGTCTTGACCTTTAATTACGCAATCTGAATCCAGTGCTATGACCCCAGCCTGAGCGATTTGTATTGCGGTAATCTGATACTCACATATGACACGAAGTGCACACTGCCCGCAACAATAATAAAGGTAAGTATTTATTTTGTACAATTCCATCCAATTATTGCGGCATGCTGCTATGTTTGTAAGACATCTGTTTGTGCCCAAATCTTTGATGCACATGCTTTCTTCTGACTTAAACTGGAAAATGGGTTTTCGGGAGTGACAGAGGCGAGAAGACTCGTCGTACTGCACACATTGTTGTATGTCTCTCGCCGTCATTATCAAATAGGTGTCTTTGCGTAAGTTAATTGCGATGTAATCTGATATCGGCACGACGGCGACTGTAGTGTTACCATGTTGTTGTGGTATATGAGTTGATATAGGTCATAACTCTCTCTGCTGACTAGTGGTATTCTGATTTCAAATATGAGGTACTGCTGTGTTACCCTTGTTTTTACCTTCAGAAGGTGGTAAATTTTTGATAGTTCAGTCTGTATGTTTTCAATCGGCAAGGATAACTCTCGCGATAATTGTCCTGAGATTATGCTGAGTTGATCTCGTAATTGCTTCGGCGATAACAAATGGACGCTGAACATTCCATGATGGATGTCTGTTATTGTGTCGATGATTGTATCTTGTATAGATTTTACCTTCGTGAGCATATTTGTAGCTATGATGGTGGACAGTGCTAGCTCGTTCATCACTTCTTGTTCTTGCAAGTTTTTATTCAACATATTGGTGGCCTTTGTAAGATTGTTTAAATGTTGATTGATGGCCTTGTGTTGCCGATTGATTGACTCTTCTGTTCTCTTGAGTAAATTATATTCTGCTTCTACTACTGAAGTCTGGTTTTTCCACAAGAGTGCCAAGTGTTTTTCATTTTCTTGTATAAGAGAAATATCTTGCTCGTATTGGTCGGCGAAACGTTGATCTAAAACTCCAAATAAACTGTTGGCAACATAACCCACACCGTCGATGAGGCCTCGCCGCCGTCGTGTGCGTTCTTCGAAATGCTGATTCAGTATCATTCCATTGTAGTGCTTCATTTCGTCGTGAGAGTGACGTAGCTGCAGTAGGATGATGTCACATAGAACTTTGTTTGTTTCTCTTTCACATACGCCGTTTATTTGTTTGAGGTATTTGTCGAAGGTTGCCGAGCCGTCCCAATAAGGGTTCATGTCGTAATACACAATGAGTTTCCATTCGTCGCGAATGAACTGCATGTTTGAGATTCGGTCAAAATAGAGTGATTTGTGTATTGTTGTCAAAGTATATGGAGATGCTGACTGTTCGTGGCCAAAGACGGATGTCATGAAGAGAAATAGTGTAACGAGAGTCGCTATCAGATTAGAAGCCATTCCTGGTCGTCGTTTTGATTGGTTGTCCTTGGTTTTGATATTTTGGCTGTCTGACATTTTCCCTGTCTCCTCGTTTTCTGTAGTTGATCTGGAGTCAGATACCAACACTGACAGTTTTATCACTGGGCGCTTGAGGTACCCATTTTTTGTTTTCAGGGTAACAACCCTGACCAGTCCATCAGTTCCGGGATGTAGCTCAGTGACTCTGCCCAGAGCCCATCTTCCCGCGGGGAGGTTAGGCTCGTGAATGATGACAACATCGTCTACTCGAACATTTTTGTGAGGTCTCTTCCATTTACTTCTTGCTGAGAGTATCGCCAGATATTCAGATTGCCATCTTTTCCAAATATCTTCGAAAATTTTCTGTGTTCGCTTCCATCTTGTCTTTTCATCTTGTTCGGCGTCTAAAATAGTCAGTATGGGGCCGCTGCTCAAAAAGTGTGATGGAGTCAGATAATTCAAATCATCTGGGTCCTCTGTAAGTGCGCACAGCGGCCGACTATTGAGGCATGCTTCGAGTTGAGCTAGTAAAGTACTGTATTCCTCGAAAGTGAGTTTTTGCTCGCCAACAACACGTCGAAGATGATGCTTCAGACTTTTTACCGCTGCTTCCCAAAGGCCTCCTGCGCTTGGCCAAGCGGGGGCATTAAAATGCCACTTTATACCCAACTCATTGATCTCTGTATAAAACTCGTCGTTGAATGTCTTGCGAAGATCTGTCAGTTCTTGGTGCAGTGCTTTATTGGCCCCAACGAAATTGGTACCGTTATCGCTGTAGATATGATGTGGTTTACCCCGACGTGAAGACATGCGTTTTAGAGCAGCTAAGAATGCAGATGAGGTCAAATCTGATACGAGTTCGAGGTGCACAGCTTTTGTCACCATGCACACGAACACTGCAATGTATCCCTTGCTTATCTTGACTCCTCGTCCTTTATTGTGCTTCACGTCAACGTATCCTGTGTAGTCAACGCCGGTGTGTTGAAATGGACGTGAAGGATTGCTCCGAGATTCTGGTAAGTCCCCCATCATTTGCTTTTGTGTGACAGCTTTATGCTTCTTACAGGTAATGCATGCATGTAAGCGCTTTTTTACAGCTCTGTTTCCGCCTAATATCCAGTAGTTTTGTCTGATACTCGCGAGCGTCGACCGGGCCCCCGCATGAAACGTGCGGCGGTGGGCTTGGTCGATAATAAGGTCAGTAACGTGGCTGCTGTGTGGTATGATTAGTGGATGCTTCATATCTTCATCAATATTCGCATGCTTGAGTCTACCTCCCACTCTCAAACGTCCATCCTTGTCCAAGAACGGGTTGAGGCACAAAGTTTTGCTCTTGTTATATACTTGCTCCTGTTTTCGCAGCATGCTAATTTCTTCTGAAAATTCAGTTTCCTGTACATATTTTATAATCATATGTTTTGCGGTGTCCAATTCATTTCCGTTCAAGTAAGCAGTGCGCTCGCTGTGACGTCGTGTGATACGTAGCACCCATGCTAACACACGTACGGCGCGTGTCAAATTACTGTTTCTTTGTAGCGTGGATTGTATGACATCATCGCTATGAGGTTGACGAATAGTGACGTTGCTTTGTTTTGATTTTCGTTCCTCTTGATCCGTGACGTAGACGCACTTCTCTGCTACCGATGACTCATTGAAACCAGGGAGAAATTGCGGGCCGCTCCACCATAGTTTATGTTGCTTCAATTGCTCTGTTGTAATGCCACGGCTGGCACAATCGGCTGGGTTCTCAGGCGATTTTATGTAATGCCAGTTCTCTGATGGTATTACGTCTTTGATTTGTTTGACTCTGTTCGCTACGAATGGTGTCCATCGGTTGATGTTGCCTTGAATCCAGCCGAGAACTGCAGTGGAGTCACTCCAACCAAAAACTTTGATTTTGCGTCCGTTGAGCGCTTGCTGTACTTTTCGCATAAGTGTTGTAAGTAAATGCGCCCCACTCAGCTCTAGACGTGGTAAAGTGAGCTTTTTGTTCTCTGGCACAAGTCTTGTTTTTGCAGCGACGAGTGTAATGTTGGTATCAAGTTTGCAATACACGACACATGCATATGCTTTTATTGAGGCATCGCAGAAGCCGTGCAGTTGAATTGTGTCTTGCTCTTCTATCTGATACCATCTTTGAATTCTAAACTGGTTGATGTTTTGTAGCTCCGCTTTAATCTTTTCCCATTCGTTGCTTATTTCAACCGGAAGCTGGTCATCCCACTGAATGTTGGAGAGCCAAACTCGCTGGAATAATAGCTTTAATTTGGTTGTAATCGGAGCTAACCAACCGAGTGGATCAAATATCTTTGAGATATCTGATAGTAATGAACGTTTTGTATGTTGTTCTGTTGGTTTTGTTATGCTTATTTTTAGCTCGAACGAGAACGTATCTTCATTGGGGTTCCATTTCAGACCGAGTGTCTTTGTTGATTCTGCTTGCTTGAAATCGAATGATGGTTGATTTGAGGACGCTCTGCTGACGTTTTGAAGTAATTCTTCGTTGTTAGCCGACCATTTACGTAAGTTGAAACCTCCCGACTGTAGTAACTGGATCTAATCGCCTTGCAGTTGTTTGGCTGACGATAACGTGAAGCTTCCACTTACAAGGTCATCCATATAGAATTCTTCTTGCAACGCTTGTGCGGCCCTGCTGTGCTGATACTTGTGGCCTTCGTCAGCTGCCAACTGTTTCAAAGTCATCATTGCTAAGAAAGGAGCTGCTTTCATGCCGTAAGTGACTGTCGTGAGCTGATATTCACGTAGACGTTGGTCAGGACAGTTCCTCCATAGTATCTTCTGAAAGGCTTGATGTTCAGTGTTGCAAAGTATCTGTCGATACATTTTTTCTATATCCGCCGTGTATGCAAACTGATATTGTCTGCATCGCAAGATCAATGACATGAGGTCTTGCTGTAAATTCGGGCCACGCTTCATGAGGTCGTTCAATGTGTGGCCTGTGGATGTTTTCGCCGATGCGTTGAATACTACTCTTAACGCCGTAGTTGTGGAATCGGCACGCTGAACACAATGGTGAGGTAAATAGCAAGTCGGTGTCGCGTTACTAGTACACTCGACCATATGATTCAGTGCTTGATATTCATGAATGAACTTTCTGTATGCTTCTGCTAATTGTGGCTGCTTGCAAAATTTTCTCTCAAGTTGCCTGAATTGTGCCAAAGCCATGGGTTTCGTAGCTCCCAGCTTTTCTTGAAAGTTTGGTTCGAACGGTAGCTCAACAATGTACCGACCTTCTTCGTCACGAGTTGTGGTGTTCTTGTAGTGCTGCAAGCAATCCAGATCACCCTGTGACATTCCCGAGTTTTCTGCTATGTCTTCTACTGTCCAAAACTTTTGAATGGCTTCAATGTTATTCATCACAACGTTGCATTGAAATGTTGTTTGCACGTTTCCGCATAAAATCCAGCCCAAACGTGTTTTCTGTGCGACTGGTTGTGCTTTGTTGTACCTGATGATATCTTCTTGGATTATGTTTGAGTATATCTCAGCCCCGAGTAAAATGTCTACAGGTCGACTCTCATGAAAATCTGGATCAGCCAATGGGATATCTTCTATAAATGTCCATGATTCTGGTCTTGTGAATGATTTGTTAGGCAAATTGTTGATCAAATTGCGCATTATGAAAACATCGGTGTCAAATGTATAATCACCGTGAATGGCACTGCACGTGATTCGTATGACACCTTTGCAATTATTTTCTTTCGCCCCGACCCCGAATATGACACCTTTGCAGCGGCCACGCGGTAATCGTAGTTTTTGTGCTGCTTTTTCCGTTATCAGGGACGTTTGTGAACCCTGATCAAGGAGTGCTCTTAAAGTTATCAGAGACCCATCATATGCTTGCACCTTGATTAATGCTGTGGTAAGCAGAGTTTCTGTTACATCTTCTTGAGACACGTGATTGCTGCTGTCGCTTGTTGTTTTCTTACTATCAGTGGCAGCTGTCTTTTGTTGCCCTGAATTGTTGTATGATTTCTGTCCACCCCATTTGCCGTAAGCGTCGTGAAGCAGTGTATTATGATCTGAGTTGCAGACGCGGCATGTTTTTCTTGACGCGCAGTCCTTGCTATTTGTATGTACATTTAGACAGTTTTTGCATAAATTGTATTTCGCAACTGCCTTCCGTTTTGCGTCAGGCTGTAATTCGAGAAATGTTTTGCACGAAAACAACTTGTGCTCTTGATTGCAATGTGGGCAGTTCGTTTCATTTTCACTGTATTTTGTCAATGCATTCGATTTAGACTTATTATTTTTGTTCTGATTAGCGCTGAATGCTTTATACGAATGAAATTTCTTGTTATTCTGTGCAGGCTCCGACTGAGACGATTTTGCTGTTTCTGGTTTCCGACGAGATGATTCCCATGATGTAAATTTTCCTTCCAGAAAATCGAGAAAATCTGCTATGTTGGGTAGCTCCCGCGGCTCCACTAGTGACTCTAAGTAGTCGTTATGAGTCACCGTATCCAACTTTTGTGCAAGCAAATGAACCAATATTGGGTCCCACGATGACGTCTCTATACCAAGGTTCTTGATTGCATTGATACATTCTTTTGTCGTATCGTGGAGTTTTTTGACTGATGCTGCTGATAAATGTTGAGTGATAGGAACACCGAGCAATGAATTAAGATGTGACGTGAAGATCAGTTTTCTGTTGTTGTATCTGCGGTTGAGGATCTCCCATGCAGTCTCATAATTTTCCGAGCTGATTGATAGATGCTGAATGAGTTTCTCGGCTTCGCCTTTCACTTTGCTTTTGAGAAACTGCATTTTCTGTGCGTTAGAAAGAGACGGACTGGAATGGATAGTCTCAACAAATAAATCTTTGAATGATATCCAGTTTTCGTAGCTACCACTGAAGGCTGGAATTTCGATCTTCGGCGTCGACCTTTCTCGGTGAGAAACTGACGACATTTTTGAGTTGATGGTTGCTTTCATTTGATTGTAAACGAGTTCGCACGTATTGTAAGACATCTCATATTGTACGTCGGCTTCATTGAGCAAACTATCAAGGTCCCAGTAAAGTGAATCAACTGCCTACCACCTTGACTCTTAACACCTTTAAGGCGTCTTCAAACTGCCAATTTTCTTTGAGGAGGTCCACGTTGATGTTTGATGCGGTTCTTTGGAACGCTTTGATATTGCTCCTTTGTTTTCGTAGCATCTCGTCTGTTTTGCTGTTAGTCGCAATGTCAGCTATTTCAGGCACCTTTATTGAAAGGGTTGATTGGTTACCTAGTCCAGCGCCATCTGCACCTTGCTCTTGAAGAAACTGTCTCCGATGACTGCGAGGTCGACGGTGCCTGCTCGAAAGTAAAGGCTGACGGCTTTGATACGGGTGAAGCTGGTTTTTGTTCTTGAGTTAAATACTTGATAAAGAATTCCCTAGTGCTTCTGTAGAATTGTCGTGTCTGTTCGTAGGAATCTTGCACAAAGTATTGATGAGAAGGATATTCGCGCTCGCGAATCTTCTCGTGGTTATTTTGAAATTCTGCCCAATACTTGTCGAGAAGGTCTATTTTCTTCTGCACACTGTCGGGAGTCTTACGGCTTCCTCCTTCTTTCTTGAAATTGATCAGAAGTTTGTGCATTGCCTCCATGACTTGATATTGAGTTTGAATAACTTCCTCCATGATGGAAGAATTTGTGATAAATACTTCGAGTCACCTGTTTCTGACGATACTGCTGATGTGTTTCGGTGATCTCTTGTATTTGCTGCTGCTGGTGCAATGATTTTCGCGGTCCGTATCCTCTGTCCAGGTGATGCTTCCTTTGTCGAGCTGGTCAGATGCTGCTTCTGGTCGACCAGGCCACCGAATCACCACCGCACAAAAGAACACGGAACACTTATAACCTTGAGGCTCGAAGGACCATAAAGATGTATGCGCTGCTGAATGGGTCGCACACACCTTGGATGTTAGCTTGAATGATAAGTCACGGATAGCCAAAGATGATGGTTTATTGAGTATATTTAACTACCACGTAACTAATGCTATATGAATGTTTTATGAATGAGTACAGCTGACTATGAACGCTGATTGTGTACTGTCGCTTCACACTATTAATTTGTGTACGATACATGACTCGTACAATACCAATTTGATAAAACCTTTTATGTTGGTCTGCGGTGATGGACATATTATAGACGTCACAGGTCCATACTCAGCTTCGACCTCTGATGCTTCCATCATGCAGCAGATTTTACAAAATCATGATGGCCCATACGAAGAAGCACCGATTAATTATTATCTTGAACAAGACGATGCGTTCACTCTTGACAGGGGATTCCGTGACGCAGTTCCTCTTCTAGAAACATATGGTTATGACGTGCACATGCCCCCGACCAAAAGACGTGGTGAAACCCAGCTGACATGTGAAGAAGCCAATAAATCTAGGCTGGTCACCTTATGCCGCTGGGTCGTAGAGACAATCAATGGACGGTTTAAACGTGATTTTAAGATTTTTAGATACAGAGTATTTAATCGAGCATTGCCCTCAACAATGACTGACTATAAGATAGCCGCAGCGCTTATCAATGCCTTCCAAGAACCCTATGAGGACAGTCAATACACTGAACAATTCGTTGATATTATAAATAGGAATGTGCACAAGCCAAACCTTTTGGCAGACTACGTCATTGAGCACAATTTAAACAGACATAGAGCCGCATTTGTTCGTTTGGAAGCAAATGACCAGACGTTGGAAGATTTCCCCAGACCTTCCCAAGAAGAGTTGATATTGTTTGCTGTGGGCACTTATCACTGTAAAATAGCACGCTCCTATTGCAGTGAGCACATTAAACAAACAGGTGTCTACGAAATTGAAGTATATAGACATCCGGTGCTCGTAACAATTAATGGCGAAAGCGGTGTTTTAATAAGATGCCGTATACAATCGCGGCATGTAAGGAACAGAACTTACTATACTTATATTTTGTATGGAAGAGAAACCGGTATTAATGCAATTTCAGAGCATTATTGCTCTTGTATACATGGCAAAAGAACTTTGGGTAGCCGCGCCCATATTATGAGTGTACTGTATTACTTGGGTTGGGCCAGACATCAAGATGATTTTAATCATCCCGGATACACTCTGGAAGATGTAATCATAGACTTAGAGAACCAATAATGTGTATAATAATAAAATAATTTCATTTGCCTACTCTTGTTTTTTATTAAGTTTACCCTAACATTGCACAAAATGTAGATGGCGTTGTCAAAATAGATGCCTAAATGTCATTTATAGAATAAGAGTAAAGAAAGAAATAATTTAAAAAAAAAAACACATTTTTGAAGCTCCTTAATAAAACAACTAGCAATTTTTATGACATTTAAAAAAAAGATTTTGGTAATGCGCCCTACTGAATATTATGTCACATATAAATACTTAAAATCTGAGATACATTTCATTTGCGCCGGGCCTGGGTTTTTTCCCCATACATTGTGAGCATACTTTATGTGAAAAAAGTGTCGACACAAAAGTTGTAGATCTTTTTATTACCTACAACTTTGCCATTTAAATTTTTTTCACAAAACTTGCAGTTTTACCGGAAATCGAGATTAACCGTTTTTTACCCTTAAAAACTCACCCCCTCCCCCTTCCCGACCTCAGATCGCCCGTAATTTATTTTTCCTTTCGTTTTTGTTATATTCTCTACCTTTTCCACCGGGTATCATCCTACTATAATTTTTTTTCACTTTTTACCATTTTAAAAATTATCGACCCTGGTCTAGTAGCCGAGTAAACAAAGGCTTTTGATAACTCTTCAGAATGGTCGGTGAAAATAGGTAGGTAAGTACTAGTTAACTAATTTAACCCGTACATTAACTTCCGTTAAAGGAGAATGGGCAAAATGGTACCCGGCTGGTACCCGGCTCCAATAGATATGATTCTAGTGTCGTTTAAAAGGTCTTAGCAAGAGGAACAATATTTACTATGGCCGCCAGCCTCAAATCTGATTGCGTTTGGAGATAAACGACAGTCTTACTAACTAATAAAAACCCTGTTCCTTCGGTTGCCCTTTGCGTTCCAGGGCCACAGTAACCTGTTTAGACAGTCCCGTGGCTCTTGCGATAAACATACATATACGAGTATATTAGGTACCACTTATCTATGTAAGAAAATGAGTACCAAGGTAATCTTTTCCGTTCATGTTTTCTATTAATAACGCTTTTACGTAAGACTTTGCCATGCACCCCTCCTTTTAACTCGAGCCCCGCTGCTCCCGAGCGCGGGGTGTGCGCAGGAGCAGTGGGGGAGGCGTCGGTGTCCCGTGTCCGCGTCAGTCCACAGAGCGTCAGTCGCTCGTTCGTTTTGCGCTAGTGACGACGTTTAGCTGCTGTTTGAGTTTCTTTTGTGCTTTCCTATCTTGGTTTTATTAACTACTGACCCCTGCGCTCCTACTGGACTTGTTACCCGCTATTAACGTTGACCTATGCTAGTGTTGTGGACTATACCGATTTGCTTTTCGAACTGGAATATCGCAATGGAACGTCTCAACTGTGTAATGTGTCGGCGAGCTTTATATACAAGAAGATACCAACAACATGTTTTGACAGCTAATCTGTCAAGAACGCGCCCTGAGTTCGCTGCGTTTATTCATGAACATGCCGTTCTGGAGGTAAGCACTTCCATTATTATAATCTAAGTGTAGTTTTATTTCACCATCCTTTCGTCCGTGCCGTTTATTCTCTTATTTTAAGTATATTATGTTCTTCATTTTAAATAAGCACACTTAAGACGGTCATTACCAATAACAATAGATAAAGGTTAGCAGTACAAACAAAAGGGCCTATTCTTTCTAACTCGATATTAGCTACCTGGACACTGTACGCACGTGTGGAGTCATCGTACCTTCGAAAGTCACTTCTATTATTCTAATGCGCTATTATTTTGTATTAGCGTTCCATAAGCTCTGTAAGTGCAAGCGAGGACATAGAGAAATGATTTATGGCCCGACGACTTTGTTGAATCTGCACTTACTATAACAAAAATGTTGTTAGGTTACGATCGACACTTTAATATTTTATATTTACGTGATATTGTTTTCTCAGTTTTTTTTAGCTTAGTTCCAAAAAAATAAAGTACTTAAACAAAAAAAAACATTAAATCATATTTTTACTACTTACAGGTGGTATTCGATGGCACACGACGTGTGTGTCACCGATGTTGGCAGTCCGCTGATAATGCAGTGAGAAGACTTGCGAACCCTGCCGTGCCCGGAGCAATGCCTGAAGCAGTGTCTGAAGCAATGCCAGATGCAGTGCCGGAAGCAATGCCGGAAGCAGTGCCGGAAGCAGTGCCGCAAGTAGTGCAAAATGTTCAGGAGTTTCAAGTTTCGGAGTATACACGTGCTCCAAACACACCACGGCATTGTATATTTAACGACTGTCCAAACGCAACTCGCCATCGAATCCCAATAACAATAAAAACTCACATCTTTTGTGAATATAAGCTTTATATTCCAAATGGTGCAAGAGTGTGTACACAGCACTTAGAGAACAATGTTTGGGATGAGCTACCTCAAACATGTAATGTCACTCATGATTTTAATACAGACCAGTTTACTGACATTTGTGACATGTTAAGAATGGCCTTACAACGTGGACCTCGGCTAGACTTCAACACGAGAGGCGCTTTAACCAACGAGGAGATGCACTTTTGGACAGGACGCAAGTGCGAAGAGTTTGATGCTATGTTGGTACAAACACCTACACTAAATGAAAGATGTAGAGAGCCGAGAACTGCATTAGGTATTTATCTTACAAAACTGCGTACCGGGGAGCCAGATGAAAGACTTGCGACATTATTTAACATGTCACGACGAAAGCTTGAACGTTTGTTGGTTATTGTAAGGGAGTGTCTCAATAGAAAATATTGAACCGTATTTAATACTGTTTTGTTAGTTTTAAATTTGTATTTAGTTATTATTGTTACGTTTTTAGTGTTGTTTTATAGTTTTTTAGTTATAGTACATTTTTGTTGTGTTTACAATGCCTGATGCATATGTGTACAGTGCTCGTGAATACGGCAACATGTTGATGTGTTTAGGAGAAGCCCGTGGCAATGCTTCTCTTGCGTTGAGAATTTACCGAGACAGATTTCCGAACGTCCGGCATCCGTCTGATTCTCGCATGATAACGGCAGCTTTTCAGCGAGTTTTAGAAAATCGACCGATTGCTCCGATAGCGGCAGGTGGTGGACAACAAGTGAATGTTCAGACAGAGGAGCGTATTTTAAATTTGATTCGCCAAAATCCTCGCCTGGGCACACGAAGTGCCGCGAAATTATTGCGGCGCCGGGGCGAACCGACAGTCTCTCACTGGACAGTTCACAAAGTCTTGCGCCGGAACAGAATGCAGCCCTACAAAATACACTTTGCTACCTAACGATCACGTTCGTCGTCGTGCGTATTGTCGTTGGCTGCTAGATCAACAACAACGTGCGCCTGGCTTTATTGAGCACATTATCTGGACGGACGAGTCCACTTTCACGAGGAACGGGATGTGGAACAGGAGGAATGCTCATGTATGGTCAGACGTGAACCCGTCCGCCACTCAAGAAACCGGCCATCAGACCCGATGGTCCGTCAACGTATGGGCTGGTGTTTTTAATGGACGAATTCTAGGACCAGTGTTTCTACCGCAGCGCCTCAATGGATCAGAATATCGTATTTTTTTAAACGAGCATTTAGATGATATGCTAGATAATGTATCGTTGGCTGAATTTCGTCGAGCATGGTTCCAGCACGACGGTGCTCCACCGCATGTTACGCGTCCTGTCCGCGAGCGTCTCACTGAGCTATTTAACCCGGCGGGAGAGTGGTGGGGTGTGATATACCCCAAGTACAGTTCATATGGCTATATCTTTTTAATTCGCGGTGTTACATTTTAGCGGCTTTGTGTAGCTGGAGGGGAAGGGTTGCGGGAGCGGAAAGTGGCGTGATCGCAGTGTTGCGCCGGCCAGCGTTCGGACTACATGTGCGCAAACGTCTGTGGGGTAAGTCACACCCCGCCACATACTTCGTGTATACGTTTTGTGACAAATTTGTTTAGCGCTTGGTGTAGTTATAAAAGCTAATTATTGCTTTCTTTTTAGGTTATAAATAAAAATGTCAGTGGAAAGTGGTGAAAGAAGACTAAGGTCATTGCTAGATGAAGTTTTAGAGCATTCAGATGAAGCAAGCTCGTCAGAAGTATCCGATCATTGCAGTGAACATGAACAGGAATCTGATACGCAAGACATAAATTTGGACTATGCTGAAACCAGCAGTGAATGGGATTCGGACGATAACATCCCTCTTTTAGCTATGAGGATATGTCGCTCCTCTGTCAGCGTCCATGCACCTCTCTATAAATCTAAATATGGCCAGAAGTGGTACAAGCAACCTCTCCGTACCAATGTTCGAACTAGGTCGGAAAACATTATTGATGAGCACCCTGGAGTCAAAGGTATAGCAAAAAATGCTAAAACTGAAAGCGAGTGCTGGAATATTTATTTACAGAGGAAATGAAGAACATTATATTAGTGCATACCAACGAAGAAATCTTGAGACGACAACTAATTTGCAAGGACCCTTCATAACTGTATTTCATGAAAGAAACTACCTCTTCAGAACTCGATGCTTTTATTGGGTTATTTTATTATCAGGGTGTTTGGTGCATCGTGTGCCAAATTGAAATGATCGACTGAAGGGGTCATCCGCTAGCCTTTCAGACCCATTAACACCCCTCATGCTCTGTGAATTTTTTTTATCGACTTTTTATTGTTTTCCAAAAAAAAGACCCAAATTTTACATTCAAATACAGATTTAAAAAAATATATATAAGGCGTAGACTCTGAATTTTAATTTTATTTCGATGTGTATTGTTTAAGAATACTTTTAAATACAAAATTAGTGATATTAGTCACCTAGTTTTTTTTTTAATTCACTCGCAAAGGTAAAACTTAAATTAAAGCTGTACATGTTACAGCTATTTATAAGGCTACAAAAAAAATAACAAAAGCGACCGGGATCTTCCAACTCCCTCATTAATTCTCCAGTCTATCCTCTTTCTAATGATGTGCCACATGCCATAAAAGTATTTTAACAACTTTGTGAATTCGGTAGAATTGTGAATCAAGTCACATAAAACTACATTCCAAATTATAATTAAAAAATATTTATTGCGGAACTGTTACTTGAGAAAGAGGTAAAATTTGTTTTCTCACTCTTTCACAGTAAAATATATCTTCTATCTCTTTCTTGCATACCTTAAATCGGTTTGAACAAATCGCGCCGCCCGACCCGCCATTATTTTAGTCGAGACATCACTGCCTCTGCTACCTGACGTGTGTGCTAGTTCACCATACTCCGCGATTCTTTTATTACTTTGTTATCGTTAAGTTTTGTTGGTTCTTGTTACATTTGTTTAATTTTTGTTGTTATTGTTAAACTTTGAGTTGTTTGTTATTGCAATGGCGACATTCTCTAACGAAGAATATGCGGACATCATGATGGCTTACGGAGCCGCTAATGGCGTCGCTCGTGCAGCGCAACGACTTTACCAGGAACGCTTTCCTGGTAGACGATTACCTGGCCGCAGTCTTCCAAGACACATACCGACGCATACGCGAGACTAGCAGTGTTACTTTTAATGAACCAAGGGGCCATATTGTGCGACATAATGTTGAAGTAGACGAGAGAATACTGGCACTTTTTGAGGAAGACCCTACAAGAAGCATTAGAAATGTGGCATCACATCTTGATATTTCAATATGGAAAGTACTTCGTCAAAACAAAAAGCATAAACCCGTGCAAGCTTTGTTTGACCTTGCCTTTGTTTAGCAGGTAATGGGTATGGTATGGCGTCACTTCCAGGTAGTGAATCTATTAGCACGAACAGCGGGTCCTTTCTTGTGCAATTACTTATTGCCCAAGAGAAATTTAAAAGAGTTTTTTGTTTGTTGCAGGTCTTGAGGGTGGCGACTTTGAGAGACGAGTGGCTTTTTGTCGGTTTCTTTTACACACGGATGTGGATGATCCTGATTTTTTAAAAAGAATACTGTGGACGGATGAATCCAAATTTACCAAGGATGGGATCCTCAATTTACACAATTTGCACCACTGGACAACGAAAACGCAAAACCCACGTGTTAAAAGACAGAAATCTTCTCAAAGAAGGTTTAGTGTAAACGTTTGGGCAGGAGTGATTGGGAATTAGGTAATTGGACCGCATTACCTGCCCGATAATCTCAATGGCGAATACTACCTGGAATTCCTACAAAATGACCTGCCCGAATTAGTGACCGATGTGCCCGTATTTAATGAACGTGTGCCCATTGTATTTCAAAATGACGGCTGTCCCGCGCATTGGCGATTGACTGTGAGGGAATATCTCGACAATGTGTTCCCCAATGCATGGATTGGACGCGATGGCCCTATTCCATGGCCGCCACGTTCCCCAGATCTAACTCCGTTAGACTTTTATGTCTGGGGACGTGCCAAAGAGTTGGTATATGCCACGGAGGTTCCAACTAGGGAGGTATTAGTCCAACGCATAGAAGCGGCATTCAATACTATTAAGAAGGAAATACGACTTCGTACAACAACTGTTGAAATACGAAACAGGTGTCGGGCCTGCATTCGCAACAGAGGCCAACAATTTGAGCAAGGTTTGTAACAATGATTAAATAAATGTTAAAAATGCAATTTTGTTTTTTTATTTCAAGTAAATCCCACGAAAGATACAGATATGAGACACGAATTTACCTAACCATAAGAATGAGATAGCAGATTTATAGGTTTGACAGGTATCATTTAAGAGATTGTTTTTTAAATCATAATTTTGAATATTAGCCTTAGGTGACTCGATTCACAATTCTAGCGAATTCACAAAGTTGTTAAAATACTTTTATGGCATGTGGCACATCATTAGAAAGAGGATAGACCGGAGAATTAATGAGGGAGTTGGAAGATCCCGGGTCGTTTTTGTTTTTTTTTTTTGTAGCCTTATAAATAGCTGTAACATGTACAGCTTTAATTTAAGTTTTACCTTTGCGAGTGAATTAAAAAAGAACTAGGTGACTAATATCACTAATTTTGTATTTAAAAGTATTCTTAAACAATACACATCGAAATAAAATTAAAATTCAGAATCTACGCCTTATATTTTTTTTAAATCTGTATTTGAATGTAAAATTTGGGTCTTTTTTTTGGAAAACAATAAAAAGTCGATAAAAAAATCCACAGAGCATGAGGGGTGTTAAAGGGTCTGAAAGGCTAGCGGATGACTCCTTCAGTCGACCATTTCCATTTGGCACACGATGCACCAAACACCCTGTATATCGCTGGTCTAACCAAATCAAACCGTCAGAGCCTGAAAGACTTGTGGAGGACAGATGGAACAGGAGTAGACATATTCCGCACTACCATGTCTTTGCAACGATTTTATTTTTTACAAAATTGCATTCGTTTCGACGACAAATCAACGAGAGAGGCTCGAAAAGCGTTAGATAATATGACTCATATTAGAGAGCTCTTTGATAAATTTGTACAGCAGTGCCAAGAAGTCTATGTTCCACATGAGTATATGACAATTGATGAGAGATTATTGGCCTTTCGAGGACGCTGCCCATTTCGAGTGTACATTCCAAGCAAACCTGCAAAGTATGGCATACAAATTCAAGCACTTGTTGATGCTAAATCTTACTACGTATTGGATTTAGAAGTATATGCAGGAAGGCAGCCCGCAGGGATTTACAATCAAAGTAACAGCGCTTTTGACGTGGTGGAAAGGTTGATTCAACCGATATCGAAGTCAAACCGCAATTTGACCTTTGACAATTGGTTTACCAGCCACGAACTAATGATGCATCTGTTGAAAGAACATAGACTGACTTCCACTGGGACTGTACGCAAGAACAATCGATGCATTCCACCTGCTTTTGTGAAGACCGGAAAGCAACCAGGGAGTTCGATGTTTGGTTTCCAGGAAGATATCTTTTTGGTCTCTGATTCTCCTAAAAAGAATAAAGTGGTAATTTTAATGTCCACTCTTCATCATGACGATAAAATTGATGAGAGCACTGGAGATAAGAGAAAACCGGAAATGATTACTTTTTATAACTCAACGAAAGCTGGAGTAAACGTTGTCGACGAATTAAGCGCAACTTATGATGTCTCTCGCAATAGCAAACGCTGGCCAATGACGATTTTATACGGACTTCTAAATGTGGCAGCTATCAATGCTAACATAATATTTCAAGAAAACGCCAACAAAAGTAATAAACGTACAGAATTTATCCGCCATTTGGGATTGAGTTTGGTGTATACGCATTTGCAGTTACGAGGAGATCAAAAAAATATTCCTGTGTACTGTCGTGTGTATGTAAGCACCTTTATATTATTAAGTCATGTACGTGTTTCACAATATAAAAGATGTGACATTACTTAAATAAAGACAGTATTTACTCATCACTTGCCGTGTTATCATTTCGATCCGATTCCCAACATCATATGGCGACCGTGACGTAAGTGTCCCGTGGACTTTGTTTACAATTCCTTTCACCGTATAAGGATACCGTTCCACGATGAATCTCAAGTGTAGTCGCATACAAAGTCTTGTGAGAATAAGTGTTTTTGTGGCAACTGTATAGAACAATATTATCATGGGGAAAACTCAGAGTAAGGAAGAAGTCATAATAGCGCAAACAGCATCTGGCGGTAATAACAACGCAGATTTGGAGCAGCTGAAATACCACACCAGCACGACGAATGTGGTTTTAATGGTAATATTAATTCTCCTGCTGCTGGGATTCGTGTACCTCATATTCAGGATTTACAAGAACTGTCACACAAAGTGGATGACCAATGAAATAAATCGACACGCTTTGCGAAGATCAATTTCCTACTTGCGGCGAAACCCCAAAAATTGAAATGAATACGGAGAACATATAGCAGAGATTTAATGGATAAAACTATTCGATAAGGCAGCGACAACAACGCATAACATATACCTACCTACATATTGAATGACACCCTTGACAATATAACCATGGCTATGAGCTTGATATAAGAAGACAACTACGTGCTGATACCATCATTCTGGCTCCGAAGTAAGAAAACAAAATTTAGTGAAGTGAGAAGAAAAAAAAAAAAAGTTAATAAAAAGTGACAATAAAGTGAGTGAGTGCCCGCAATTTGTGAAGTTATAAGTTCGGTTCGTCGGCATCCCGAAGTAGAACTTTAGACATTATTACTTAGCCCTAAGTAGTGAAATCTCGTAGATACGTCTAATCTCGTAAAAGTATACATACGCCTAGATAAGTGTATAAAATAATAATCAATAGCGCAAGGTGAAATGTTCCTGCATTGGATACGTACGTATAATAAGTAGGGAAATATAAATACACCTCATAATTATGCCTTATGGCTCGGGAACTGTCAGATTTACTTGTAAAAATAAAAGAATTGAGAACGTATTTAGTGAAGATAGGCCCAACGCGGCGAGTAGGTAAAATAATTAAAGTAAAGGGAGAGGAAGCTAACCACTTGTATGAAGAATATCAAAATATTTTAGGAAAATTAGAAGTTATTAAAGGTAGCATTAAGGAAGAAGAATACTTGTTAGTAAAAAAAAAATTGTGAAAAATTTAATATAATATATACGGAAATAATAAGTTTATGTACTGTAAAAACTGAGGAAAGCCCAAAAATGGCCAAATTTGATTTAAAGATAGCTATGAATTTATTGCCTGTTTCAGCCAATGATGAATCCAGTATTCATCGCCTTATAGATGGTATTGAATATTACAGCTCAGAGCTCGACGACGACTCCCAGAAAAGGTTCGTAAACTTTGTTTTAAAAAATAGATTAACTCGGGAAGCGAAATTGAAATTATCCGAAACTTATTCCAGTACTGATGCACTTGTTAATGACATGAAAAACCAGCTTTTACCGAAAAAATCGGCAACTGCTATTCAACGCAAAATGCAAGGTTTTAGACAAGATAATCTGTCAATTGATGAATTTGGTAAGCAAATTACAGAAATGTTCGTTGACCTAACCATTTCTCAATCGGAAGGTAAGAACCACGCATACGAGGTTTTACGTCCACTAAACGAAAAACTCGCTATAAAATGTTTTTCAGATGGCTTGAGAAATCGTAGACTCAGTACAATTATCACAGCAAGGAACTATACCTCGTTAAAGGATGCTGTCCAAGCGGCTTTAGATGAAGAAATAACACGACCAACCGATCCAGAACTTTTATATTTCAATCGCAATAACAATCATAATAACAATTACAGGGGTTTCGGGAATCGTCGAGCCAGTATGAGGGCCAGAGGTACGTCACACACAACTGCGGAAGAGCAGAACAGCGAGAATTATGGTTACCAGCAGGGCACAGGGCGCGGCTGGCGAGGTCAACGGAGCTCGGCGCGCGGTGCAACGCGGTCACCTTTCAGGAGCAGAGGTAGATCTTATTATAATCGCCAAGCACAATTACATACTTTGACAAACTCAGACTCAACACCGGTACAGACAACCGAAGCTTCTTTGCAAACGGCCGAATCTTCCTTGCCAACCAACGAAAATAATGAGTTTTTCGTGACTAAAAGAGCAATACTTTTTACAAATAATAATTCAAGTACCATTTATTTAAATGGTCGTAATAGTTACCCATATAATTGGTTAATTGACACCGGTGCCTCCATATCGGCAATAAAATATAAACATGTAATGAAACAAAACATTCCAATCCATAAACAGAACATTGACGTATTTGGAATGGGAGGCAAAGTTCAATCTATTGGATATGTTTATCTAGATCTGAGTTCTAAGAACCAGATATTGAAACATAAGTTCTATGTTTTCAATTCCTTGCCTTGTAAGACCAGTGGCATAATAGGACACGACTTCTTAAACAGATACAAATCTATTCTAAACCTAGGTAACAATACTTTGTTGCTATGGAATAATAATGTTCAAATTTCTTTCCCGTTGTGTTTTCCACGTAAAAATATAACTATACCAGCGAGGTGTGAATCAATACATTTCATAAATGTCCAGCCGAGGTATGCATTTGAAGAAATCGTAATTTGCGCATCAGAACTGCAAAACGGAGTTTTTATTGCTAGCGCATTGGTTAAACCTATGAACGGAAAGTTTCCGATTCGAGTCCTTAACACAACGGATAAAGATTTAACCTTAAATGAAATTAATCCCATTATACAAAAATCGACTGAATACGATATTTGCTCCTTTGAGAAAACAATTAGCAACGCGGAAAGGGTTAAAAAACTTTTTTCTATACTAGATTTAAAACACCTTAACAAAGAGGAACAACTAACAATAGAAAGAATATGTGCGAAGTATTCAGACATTTTTTGCCTACCAGGGGACAAAATGACGACAACAGACTTATATAAGCACAAAATTAACTTAAAACCTAACGTAGCGCCGGTATATTCGAAGCCATATAGACTACCATACTCACAGAAAGGAGAAATAAACAAACAAATAGAAAATCTACTTCAGCAAGGTATTATAGAAAAATGTAACAGCGAATGGTCAAGCCCAATATTACTAGTACCCAAAAAACCAGACTCAACTGGAAATAAAAAATGGCGATTAGTTGTCGACTATCGCAAACTAAACAGCTGCATTCGAGATGATAAGTTTCCACTACCTAATATAAATGAAATATTAGACTCATTATCAGGGTGCATTTACTTCAGCCATTTAGATTTAAACCAAGGTTTCTATAATGTAGATTTACATGAAGATAGCCGCAAATATACAGCATTTGCTTCAGGGCAATACCAAATGACGCGTATGCCCATGGGTTTAAAAACCAGTCCCAGTTCCTTCTCACGCATGATGACAATGGCTATGGCCGGTTTAACATATGATAAGTGCTTAGTATATCTCGACGATCTGATAGTCCTCGGAAAGTCTCTTTCTCACCACAATAAAAACCTCATAGACATACTTGATCGCTTACGCAAAGTTAACTTAAAACTAAACCCAGAGAAATGCAATTTCCTAAGGAAAGAGATGCTTTATTTAGGCCATATAGTATCAAATGAAGGTGTTCTACCCGATCCCGCAAAAATAAGCGTTATCAAGGATTACCCAATCCCCAAAAACATAGAAGACGTAAAACGATTTGTCGCTTTTGCGAACTACTATCGCAAATTTATTCCCAATTTTGCCGATAAAGCTTATTATCTAAATTTATTGTGTAGGAAAAATGTAGTATTTAATTGGGATGACAACTGTCAGAAATCATTTGACATACTTAAAGAGACTATGATAACACCGCCACTATTGCAATATCCTAATTTTTCTCAAGACAATAAATTTATACTACAAACAGACGCATCAGGCTATGCAATTGGAGCTATTTTATCAAATGCTGACAGGCGTCCAGTTGCTTACGCTAGCAGAGGCCTAAATAAATCAGAGAAAAACTATCCCACCATAGAAAAAGAATTATTAGCTATAGTGTGGGGGGTGAAACATTTTAGACCGTATTTATTTGGCCGTCATTTTAAAATTATAACTGATCACAAACCATTAATTTACTTATTTAATCTCAAAGATCCATCCAGCAGGCTACTTAAATTTAAATTGATACTTGAGGAATACGATTATGAAATTGAGTACGTCAAAGGTCGAGACAATGCAGCAGCGGACGCACTATCTCGATTAACTTCCAAAGAATTGCAGGAAATGAACAATAATTTATGTGTAATGACGCGAGCGCAGAAACTGAAAATGGAAGCCAACCCATCAACAGGCGAGGCAGCTGCGCCAAGCGATTATTATGAAAAACCAACTCTCGTGGAGACACAGAATAGACCACAAGAAGTAGTTGAATTGAGATTTATAGACAATTCAGGGTTAGGAAAGTTAAGGAAAGAAAACGAATTAAATAACGAAAACAAAGTTTTCATCTATTCAAGAAATAAAAATACAATCTTTATACAACCAGCGGCTCACTCGCAAATGACTCGAGCAGAATTTGTGAAAGCGCTGAGTAATTTTTGTAGTGAGATATGTGTAGAGGAAGTGTACTTTATGAAAAATAAAAATAATAAAATATTTGTTGAAAAATTAATTAACCAAATCAAAGACAGCGAAAATTGGTCAGGGCCAAGACTAATCATAATACAAGACGTAGAACGCGTAGAAAATAAAGACGATAGGAAGATAATACTTAATGATTTTCATCTTTTACCGACAAGTGGCCATGCGGGTATAAGACGAATGGTAAATAAGATTCGGAAATATTATTTTTGGCCCGGCTTAGAAACTGATGTAAAAAATTATGTGATGAAATGCTCAGAGTGCCAGAAACAAAAGTACACAGTGCAGGTAAAGGAACCCATGGCCATCACCTCTACGGCACACACTGCTTTCGAAAAGATTTTCCTAGATTTAGTAGGGCCTTTAGATAAGGACAATAATGCATATTCATATATTCTAACAATACAGTGCGAGTTGTCAAAATATGTATGTGCTTATCCGCTTAAAACAAAAACAGCAGCAGAAGTGGCACGTTCTTTTGTGGACAACTTCATATTGCAACATGGTGTACCGAAGGAAATCGCCACCGACAGGGGTACTGAGTTTATGGCAGATACGGTAAAGGAGGTATGTGCTTTGCTTAATATTAAAAAACTAAACTCAACTGCATATCACCATCAAAGCATAGGAGCATTAGAAAACTCACATAAAAGCTTGTCCGCATTTCTTCGTATACAAACAGAACAAAAATCAGAATCCTGGAGTACCTGGTTACCCTACTGGTGTTTCGCCTACAATACTTCTGTAAATACGTCTACTAAATACACCCCGTTTGAATTAGTTTACGGTAAGACATGCATTTTGCCAAGCAACCTCACTCAAAAACTAGAGCCGCTTTATAACTATGACAGTTACCCTCTGGAACTAAAATACAGGTTACAGGTGACACAAACACAAGCTCGCAAAAATTTAATTAACAGTAAGTTGGTGACAAAACGCAGGTACGACACCTACGTTAACCCCGCACATTACAACCCAAATGACAAAGTATTAGTAAAAAACGAAACAGGCAATAAACTCACAAGCTTATACTCAGGACCCTACAAAGTTATCAGAGACATTTCACCAAATGTAGAAATCGAAATTAATGGTAAAACTGATGTTATACATAAAAATAGAACAAAGCTCTATTATGAATGATGTATTTAATGAACCTAAATAACACTTTAACCACTCTTACATAAGTAATTATTATAAGCACTTAGAAAATAGTACTGTAACAAAACCAACCTGTCGTTGTCCTATAGGATAGTTATAATTACTAAACTAAATGTACTATGTACTAGTATAATTATGTATACAATATTATGTGCTTAACCTATTTAAATAAGTAAACTAACCATAATTATAGAAAAAAAAAGATAATAATAACAAAAAAAAAAAAAAAACATATATTTAGTTAATATTTTTTTTTTTTTTCTCCCCCCCGGGGAGGTGTCGTGTGTATGTAAGCACCTTTATATTATTAAGTCATGTACGTGTTTCACAATATAAAAGATGTGACATTACTTAAATAAAGACAGTATTTACTCATCACTTGCCGTGTTATCATTTCGATCCGATTCCCAACATCATAGTACATTCGCCAAAGAATTTCTTCACAAATCAATGTACCGCTGCGCCCAGTAGTCCAAAATGAGCCTGGACGATATACTCGATGTGAGGATTGCCTACGCAAGAGAGATCGCAATACAAAATACGCATGTACAGGGTGTGGAAAAGCCATATGTCTAGATCATGCAATTTTTTCTTACAAAAATTGTACTGATTTTGAATAATTTTTTTAAAGTGTTCCTAAACAATTTTCTAAGGTTTTATACCTTTATTTTGTCAACAATCTCATGTTATTTTAAGTTTTAAGAGTTTTTTTTTTGTTTAAATAAAACTTGTTATTTTTTGTGATTTTTCAAAGAGAGGATAATATTTTTGTTACCAAAAACTAGTGCCTTAGATCTCATTATGTGAATTAATAAAAAATATGTAGAATTAGCAGTATTTTTAATTTTTAATACACGTAAATAAATGCCAAGTATAATATACATAACTCATTTCATGTTATTTCATTGAAAAACCTATTTTAAATGCCGATTCGTATTGGGGTACGTCACACCCCGCCACATACTATACAGGAAAAGTTTTTAACCAGTGCGCAAATTTTTTTTGGTGGTTCAATATCAGTAATAGAAACACATTTCCATTATTTATTCTATACTTTTTTTGAATTTTTATCCTGCTTTAAATCAGCAAAATATGCCTTTTATGTGCCTATTTGAAATAAATGCTTTGACTTTGACTTTGACAATCTATTCGTAATAATATCAATGGGCGCGCGCGGCGGCCGGCGCAAGCGGCGGTCTTGCACGGGGGTAAAACCCCCAACCCGGCGCCGCGGCCGCCCGAGCGCTGTGGCCGACAGTTCGCTCATCGCACGCGCTGTCTAGTGACGTCGCGTCTAATCGCTTTACCGCGCAAGCGCCGCGCCGCACGTGTGCCGTGCTTGTACCTACCGGTCACGATGTCGGACTTCAGTAACCGCGAGTTTTACGAGATGGTGCGAGTGTATGTACTGAGTGGTGAAAGTTTGAGAGCAGCTCGCAGAATGTATGCGACGGAGATCATACCTCGGATGCGAGCCCATGGAATCCTTCACCCCGCGGTCCCTAATGAAAGGACCATTTTAGCGGCCACTCAAAGGCTGCTTGATCACGGACAGTTCACAACCCCGAATCATGCACGAGGGTCTGGCAGACCCCGACTGGCGATCGAAATCGAAGAAAACATTTTTGATTTCTTTGAGCGAGATCCAAAAGCCAGTACCTACGATGCGTCACGTCGTTTCGGTGTGAGCCAGCGCGCGATATGGAAGTTGCTAAATACAGCCGGACTCCATCCATACCACTTTCAGCCCGTACAGCAGCTCCATGACCCAGACCCAATACCACGTCGAGCCTGGTGCGAGTGGCTTCTAAATCACCGCGAAGTCAACATCTTGTGGACGGATGAGGCATTGTTCACACGTGTAGGACTGTACAATGTACATAATGAACATTGGTGGTCATTCAACAATCCCCATTTGGTGCGAGAGACGCATCACCAAGTGCGTTTTAGCGCCAATGTATGGGCTGGGGTTATTAAAAATAAAATAATAGGGCCCGTTTTTATTGACGGCACATTGACCGGTCCAAGGTATTTAGAAATGCTGCAAACGACCATCGAAAATATAATTGAAGAAGTTCCAGTGTCCTACTTTAATAACTTTTACTATCAGCACGATGGCGCTCCCCCTCATTACGCCATACATGTACGGAACTATCTTAATGAAAAATATGGGGAAAATTGGATCGGTCGTGGTGGCCCCGTACCGTGGCCGGCGAGGTCCCCGGATCTTACTCCCTGTGATTTTTTTCTTTGGGGAGAAGTCAATCGCCGAGTTTATGTAGAGGAGGCCCAAAACCTAGATGACTTAAAGTTCAAAATAATTAACGCTTTTGATGAAGTGAAAAGTGACATTAGTGTTCTTAACAAACGAAATGGCAATTTAATCAAACGTGCACGTTTATGCCTAGAAAGAGGAGGACTTCATTTTGAACAATTATTAAAATACAGTGATTAGTGACATTTAGGGGTAAGCAATTTTTTGACATTAACAATTTTAGCGAATTATTTTTGATTGAACATTATTGTAAATACTTAGTTGATTCCAAATTTTTAAATACGCCTTAATGCAGAAGTAGTTACCTATGCACAATGTATTATGTAATGTAAATGTAATTGATAATAATGCTTTATTTTCTGTATTTTGATGGTCCTAAGCCCATTAAAGTATGAAGGAAAAATTGGAATTACTCTTCAAATAACTTCAGGTCACGGCCTAAACATAAAAAAGTCGAGTTCGAACCTGATAAAATTAGCGATCAGTACATTGTAACCCACGTAAATACCTACGCCGGCGAATCGAGCGAGCGCACAGCTGATAGTAGGTACCATTATATATATTAGTCTATGGTAGGTACTTTCGCGCGTTCCGCTTCGCCGCGCGCCGCGCGCTGGGTAGCCATACAACCACTTTTAAAGTAAACATCTTTCGTTAACGATATTTTTTTTTTATTGTACTAAGACGTATTAAAATAAAAAATATAATTTTAACTCGTTTAACTTTAATTTGTCAAAATCTGCGCAGTGGATAAAAACTTTTCCTGTATGTAATTTTTCTTCACCACACTCCCGCCGCACACTGGGACCCGTCCATACAACGTAATGCTCAAAACTCGATTTTCAAAATGAGGGTATTTCAAAAAATAAACTATGTAAGGGTAGACTTAAGAATGTGTCACATCATTTCTACAAATACTGAATCAGTAACTGCTATCTGCAGTCCAGCAGGGCTATTGCGTATCTCAGTTGACAGTTCATAGTGATAATCACTTGGCAAAGTGTTAAACGATTAGCTGTCAAACAGTTCGTTTCGTATTGGGTATCTTCAGTGACTAACTAAGATGACGTCATAAGCACCCAGTATGGCTGATAGTCACCGTAACACATTTTGACAGATGTTTTTGTATCGATACGTAAAAGATTGCGATTGTCTAAGCATAGTGGACATCAAATTGATAATCATTTAATTTGTCGTAGCTTTCGTGAAAGACACTACTCAAAGGTAGTGTTTTTGAGATTCTAGTGATTAACACCGAAGCCGGTAAAAAGTGAAGCTTATAAATATTACGTCTTGTGTTGTTTTATTGTGATTCTTATTCGTGGCAAAAGTATGGCACGCCTAATATTGCTGGGATTTGCTGAAGAACAGCGACAACAAAGTCGTATGCGAATTGAGAGACGCCGCTTACGCGACGCAAGTAACCCATTGCAGTTGCCAGAGAGAGAATTTATTGCGAATTTTCGTTTAAATAAAGCTGGATTCCAACAGGTTTTGGAAGAACTCCGCCCATACCTACCACAGGCTCAACGAAAAACAGCCGTTCGCAATGAACTAAAGGTAAGTACTACTACCATCTTACTTCTAAAGTAAAGTTTTGTTAAGACAATATAATTTACTTAAAGCATTATCAACTTGTTTGACTGAGCTACATAATTATGTTTTTTATTATTGTCTGTTGCAGATCTTGGCTGCATTAATCTTTTATGCCAATGGGTCATGCCAACGAAATATAGGTGCCTCATACCTCTGTAACATGTCCCAGCCGACATTTAGTAAGTGTCTACATGAAGTTACTCATGCATTCAATGTCCGGGAAGTACTCCTTAACCACATAAAGTTCCCTTCATCTCAGCGAGAGAGGGATATCATTATGAAAGGGTATGTTTATTGTATATTTTAATTATAATAGTATTATTATTATTTTCAAATTTAATCATTTGATCTATGACTGTTTTAGATTTATGGAAAAGTTTAGCTTCCCAGGCATTATTGGGTGCATTGATGGTACACATGTGGCCATAATCCGACCTACAGATCATGAGGAGGCATATTTTAATAGGAAAAATTATCATTCTTTGAATGTTTTAATAGTAAGTAATATAATAAGATGCTGTACCTATGTGAATAATCTTTTTAAAACAAGATTATGCACTTTATTCACTAATCATGTATTATATTACCTATCTACTATGTTAACAATTGAGTACCTACTTTAAAACCAAAACTTGTTTCAGATTTGTGATGCGCATCTAAACATACTGCATGTTGATGCATCATTTGGTGGTGCTTCACATGATTCCTATGTTTGGAATCAATGCCCCTTAAAAGCTCTTTTAGAAAGCCTGCAAAGAAATAGAGAGCACTGTTGGCTACTAGGTATGAATAATTATTGGTATATTATTTTGGCTGGTTAATGGAATGCTCATAATGTCTGTGTTAATAAATTAATATGAGATGGAAACTAAAATGAGTAGGTAGTTCTATTGTGATGGGTGATGTGGAATATGAAATATAATGTAATGGAAATATTTATAATATTTTAGGTGATTCTGGATATGCACATCGCCCTTGGATGATGACGCCAATCTTAGGCGCAGCTGTGGGTTCGCCAGCAGAACATTACACTGAACTTCATTGCAAAGTCAGAAACACTGTTGAGCGTTGCATTGGAGTTCTGAAAGTACGTTGGCGGTGTTTGTTAGCACACAGGGTACTTCACTATGACCCAGTTACAGCAGCCAAGATAGTGAATGCATGTGTTGTTCTACACAACATCGCCAATGCACGGAAAGTTCCATTGCCTGAGCCTCACAGTGATGATGCTTACAATGATCTGCAGAGCCAAGTCTTTAGAGAGGTGGCAAGAAATGAGGCAATCACAGACAACACTAGGGATATTCTAGTCCAAAGGCTATGGAATGCTAGAAACAATTTAAATTAATATTCTATTGTTTAAATATTCTAAAATTCTTATTTTTCTTTTAATACCTTTTATTTTCTTTCAATTAGTTTACCTACTGACAAGTTAAACAAGTTCATAATATAACTGTTTATTTTATTTGACTTTATTAGTAAAGAACATCGGGCGTTTTTTACCCGATTTTTTAAAAGTCGCGAACATAAACCAAAACATTTTTAAATGATAGTGTTTGCAATCATATTTAATATTGTGTAGTTATTTTGATTCACAATAATGGGAAAATGGAAATAATTAGTAAAATGAAAATCATATTTTAAGTTGACTATTTTTCCTAATTACTAAACGACCGCTCAGTAAGTTAAAATATCACTCCGTGGTATTTTTGTAAACCCAATCAGACTAAATCCGCCAAGTTGATGTGCATGTTTCGTTCTCACTCTCGCCCATAGTCCTAAAACTGGTTTATGTTGCGCTCGCGCAGGTAGCTAGAGTTATCTTACTACATCGCAGTCCTTTGTCATCCGTCGTAGCGATCTGTGTTTTACTGTGTTCCCATTGTGGTCTGAGTCAACTAATTACCTACTGCTTGTTTACTGGATTTCGTTTGCTTTCGAGTTCGATTTTGTTGTGAAATGGAACGACAAAATAGTTGTGTGTCGTGTGAGCGATCTGTTCTACGTCGTAGAAGACACCGTCTTACTCAAATGTTTTTCGAAAGATATCGTGACTATGCAGTACTATTATTACAAGAAATAATGCCACGGGAGGTGAGTTAATTATATTATAGAACATTAATTATATGTAAATACTAGAGTTTGTTCAACTTTTGCGCAGCAACAGAGCCTCTATTTATTCTCCTAGATATAGTTTTATATCGTTTTATATAGTTGACGTCATCATAGGACTCCTTTTCAACCATTGAAACTGTTCGTTTCCTTGGTCATAGTGTATTACGTTGTGACATTTATTATTATGATTATCAATAAATAACAGTAAAATAAACTTGTTACAGATTGTTTTTGATGGTACACTATCAATATGCAATCCTTGCTGGCTGAGATTTTATCGCGCATTGCAAGACCGGCCATTACATCAGCAAGTACAAGAAGAACCATTACCCCAGCAAGTACAAGAAGAGGAAGTCCAAGAAATAGTAGTTAACGTTCAACAACAACAAAACATTGGCATTATGACTATTCCTGGATATTTGCGTATATCTAATACTGCTCGACGCTGTGTTTTTCAAAACTGCAGAAATGTACCAGCAAATGCTGTGCCAAAATATGTTAGGTTACATTTATTTCGTATGAATAAGCTATTCATACCAAAACTTGCTCGAGTTTGCCAACCCCATATGGTAAGCAATGAATGGGAAGATCTACTTAATGTGCAAATACCTCTACATGAACACTTTAACAGTGCTCATGTTCTCGATATTATCGAGCTGTATGAATGGAAATTGGAACGAGGAACTCAGTTGGACTTCGAAAATATTGAGGAGATAGATGACAATGAACTACATTTTTATACAGGTATGGATAAAATTCAATTTAATAGAATTTTGAATCAAACATCTCTTCGTGACAGAACCAACAGTTCTGCTACTGTTTTAGGACTGTATTTAGTTAAAATAAGAACGGGTGAACCAGACGAACGTGTAGCTTCTATGTTCAATATGTCGAGAAGAACATTGGAGCGAAAATTAAAAATAGCTCGAGAATGTTTATCTGAAGAGTTTGTTCCCCGACATCTGGGTCTGGATCACATGACGAGAGAAGATGTAGTAGCTCGCAACTTAACCATCCCGAGTCATATTTTTGGAGGTAACCAGAATGAACCTGCAGCCATTCTTGTGTGTGATGGAACATATATATACGTGCAAAAAAGCTCCAACTTCCTTTTTCAGAGGAAAACATATAGCCTGCACAAATTCCGCAACCTAGTAAAACCCTTTTTAATTGTATGCACAGACGGCTATATTGTAGATGTATTAGGCCCGTACCCAGCCATTACTACGGATGCCGAAATAATGAGTCACATGATGCAGGACGCCGCTTGGCATTGGTTTCTGAACGTGAACGACATTTTTATATTGGACCGCGGCTTTAGAGACTCTATTCCTGCCATTGAAGAGCATGGATATGATGCGCATATGCCACCAACAAGAGCAAGAGGAGAGCAGTTAAGCACAGTAGATGCAAATAAATCACGGCTAATAACTATGTGTCGTTGGGTGGTTGAAACGATTAATGGTCGCTTTAAAAAGGACTTCAAGATATTCCGCCATGTTTATTTTAATGTAGCGTTGACAAATATGATGACCGATTTTAAAATAACTGCAGCACTCATCAATGCCACTCATCGACCATATAGAGATAACGCTCATGCCGCACAGTTTATAAATATAATAAATGAGAACATAAATAGAGAAAACGAATTGGCTGATTACGTGATTCGAAACAATTTAAACAGACAAAGAGTCGCATTCATGCCGCTAGATGCAAACAATCACGAATTAAGAGATTTCCCACAATTGACTTACGACGAGCTACTTTTATTTACCTTGGGAATATACCATTTGAAACTGGCCAAATCTTATTGCCACGAACACATGCGGCCAAACGGAGTGTATATAATGGAATTATACCATCGCAGAGAGTTGGTCGAAAATAAAATATTAATACGAGGCAGAATACAGTCCCGTCACATAAGAGCAAAACGCTATTATACATATCTACTAATAAATCCGGCATTGCAGGGAAGACAAAGCCTCGAGGGCTATTACTGTTCCTGTATACACGGCCGCCGCACTGTTGGGAGTTGCGCGCACATCGCCAGTGTGGTATACTTTTTATCTTGGGCTGTATATCAAGACGAATTTCACACACCTGCGGCGTTTTTAGACGAAACTATTTTAGATTTAGATGCAGCAGAATAAAAGTTAAGAGAAAAATATGTTGTTTTAATTATTTTTGATTCCCTTTTTCCTCTTCAATTATTGCCCAAAAACATTTATAAATATTTTTTAAATGTCCATTTTCTCCTTATTGCCACGACCCACAGATATGGGAACTATACCATTGTAAACTAGATTTAATTGCCTATCCACCGTACCTAATTTTATTTTTGTTCGCCGTAGGTAAGTGTCCCATACAAAAATGCCCGATGTTCTTTAGTTTAATTTAATTTACATTTATTATTGACATCTACTAATTTCAATGTATTTTTAATGAGTTGATTTGCAATATGTGGTTAGCTAGCGAGCTCGACAATTGATTACTATTACTAGTTTGAATAAATTACTTTTGATTTTGATTACTATTAGTTTTTTATTGATTATTTTATGTGAATAATGTCCAAAGATTGTAGAATGTTAAGAGATAATTATTATTATTCTATTGTGTTTGTGTGTAATGTTGCTCACAATAATGTAAAATCCTTATTTTGTTGTATTATTATAGTATTTTTAGTTATTATTTTATGTGATTAAACATACAACTACGTTTGTATTGGGAAACATGTTGAAACAAAAAACAAATAATATTCTGTGTAATGTTTTAATTATTTTAATATAACAATCATTCATATGTAGCATTGCAATGGTTTTATTTATTTTTGAAATAAGGTTTACCCAACAGCTTCTATAAAGAATAGGTAGGTATATCTTAAGTATAGATAACAATCAAACCCTTACACAGTCGCCATTAACAGGTTAACCAGCATTCTCTAAAACATAAATATAAAACTAGTGGCGCTAGAATTAAGGTGTGGTAAAATTAAGATAACGAAAATATATGAAATTACAAAATAAACGATAAATGTGTTGCAATTTTTCCAAATTACTTAGAACTAAGACATACAATATAAAATACAGAAGAAACGAAATAAAAATAAAAATTAACAGGTATATTACCTGTTTTTTATGTTGATTTCGTTTGATAGATACATCATAATCCCGAAATATGTACATGGCTAAGTACATCATCCTAGACGATGTACATAGCTATGTACATCATCCCGTATCTCCCTCATAAACTGGACCCCCGCTTCCACTGCGGCTGTAAGTCGATGTACATCATCCCGTATCTCCCTCATGGACTGGAACCCCCCTTCCACTGCGGCTGCAAGACGCTCTTCAGCAGCAACGCGTCGACTTTCGATATCATAAGCCCAGCGTGGCGGCCTTTCTTCTCTACGAGCTGTCATTTATATAAATATACATTGACTTCCGTTTCTGAAAAAAAGCCTGCAGAAAACTATTCTAGAGCATGTTATACTAACTGTGCCGTTGTGACCTCGAGCTTCGGGCTGGTGGAGTAGAGTGTTGAGTTTGTCCCAAAAACAAATTTAGTTTTTAATTTGGCTTTTACCTATCCTACTTTAAGGGTTTAGTACTCCAAAGGGTGCCAACGGAACCCCACTACTAAACCCCCGCTGTCCGTCCGTCGGTGTGTATTTATAATGCCGCTATAACAACAAAATAGTACAAATAAAATAAAGTTATAAATTAAAGGGGCCATACATGAAACATGTATGTTTTTTGCCGTGTGGTACGAAACCAAAGACTTCGAAACCCTTCGTGTGCGAGTCTAACTAAGCACGTAGGCCGTTTTTTTCATTTACACATAGGCTTGTGTTAGACCACAATATTTATATTTTAAAATAGGTAGGTATACTTGCTATTTTCTCTCGACGAATCCTCAGGTAGATCGGCTGACACATTCTGCGTAGGAATGTATTCAGTATCGATGGGCTGTGTCTCACAGCCCGCCGATACTGATGACATTTCTACGGCGGAGGGTGGTGGCGTAAATGTCTGCGATTCGGGTTGTAGACGTAATGGAGATGGAACCTCTTCGTCAAGCCATTCCACTTCCATTATAGCCTCTGAAGCTATATTTTCAGAGCCTATAATGGAAGAGTAAGGACCTGAGGACGGAGTGATGGTTGTTGATGTGCTGGGATAAGCAGGGTCAGGTGCTGCAATCCCAGAATCAGCAAGGGCCTCAGACTCGTCTACTGATGGTATCTGTAAAATATTTAATGATTTTTGTATACCTAAGTATGTACTTATCCCAATATTGCACTTAAAATTAGTGTTAGATATTATTCACATGAAAAAAAGTACAATTATTAAATATGTACCCATGAAAGAACTCATAATGATACATAAAATAATTTAATAATGAATGAAACTAACATTACAAGGCAGGCGCACTCCACGCAATCCCTCCACCGCCACCGGACCTATTAGTGCTAACACTCTTCTCTATCTCATTTAGAGGAACAAGCTTGTTAGGTCCTCCACCAGTTGCTGATGCATTCCTCCTTGAATCTGCAGCTTTGCCCTTTGTTTTGGCCTTAAACTCTATCCAGTACTGTATAAATAAAATAAAAAGCTTTTATAACTTTGCAGAAAAATATTATGCCTTCACTATCAAGCAAACCGAATACTTACGAACGTAACGTAAACATGCAAGCTATTTTTAGAGTGTATTTTTTTATAAGTAGGTACTTGTTGAGTCTGGTTTCTAAGTGAGGTATTTTTATGGCCCATAAAAATAAGGGTTAGATATGTGACAAAAAATGTAAGTATGAGAATGCAACAATAAGATGAAACAATTTAATTCATATCTATTTGTAAAAGGCTAAGTAAATGATTATGCTTTGTGGTTGGAAATCTATGTAATGTTATGGTAAGTAATATTTTAAGTTGATAGTGTGTTTCTAGAGGATATTTAATAAAATATAAACTTACTCTTCGCCACTGGTCTGGTGTTTTAGTGGTTCCGTCTGCTAAAGAGTTGAGTTGCAGTGATACGGATTCCCACACTTCTCGGGTGAGTCGAACAGCCTGTGGCCCTCCCGGGAAGCGACCCAATGCTATGTCGCGATGGGACTCCACAAACTCCACAAGTAATTCCATTTGCCTTATGGACACTTTTCTTTGTGCAGACATCTTAAAAATATATAGGTATTCTACATCATTTATACTCTACATCAGTTCAAAAACATAGTAAATTATCATATAAAACTTTGACAAATTATAAATGAGGGAGCCTATCTATTTTGCGGTTTTATTTACTTACCTTTACTTTATCGATTAATTTTCACAAAGTTACACTTTATTACCACAAGTAAACACACACTATTTAATTTAATTCCGCTAGACTGTCGATTTACAACTGCAAAAGTTTGATTTTACCGCCAGCTACACGTTTCAAGTGTATATAAACCGCTTAATATATAAGGTGCTATAAAAATATCTGCCACGGCTGCAATGGGAGACAGTATTGTGTTTATAGATTACAAAAGTAAAGATAAATTATTGATGAAGATTGTACAACCTATCTTTGCATTGTATAAATTCAATCTCTTAGTATTGTATAATTGCATAGCACATGTGTGAGCACTATGTACCCACTATAAAGCTTACTGGGTTCGTCTTTCATTGACTTGAATGTGCCCTGGCGGCTGAGAGTATGTCATGCTCACTCAAATGTGTCGCTGGTGGTGGCGTGTGTATTGGATCATTGAGTTCCCTTCAAAATGGTTGAGCTGAATGGTGCTGATCCATACGTCATGTTCGTGAACGGGCGCCGTCAGTAGGCACTGGTCATTTCTTAGCTGCCACGGCTTATTTTAATTCCATAATTGTTTTTATCTTTTTATTACGGACGCTTTTAACGTGCACGTGTTTCTACATCGTTCTCACATGTATAATTACAACATGAATGATGTAACCACTTTTTTGTAACAATATTTTGATTTAAAAGAGTGTCCATGGAGTTTCTTGCCCGTTCTTCTCCATAGGTACCTACTACGCTTTGGAATGGGCAACTAGCTTCATCTTTCTGACTGACCGACCCCTTGACAATTCAAAAGTGCCTGTAATTGGTTTATTTGAAATAAATGCTTTGAGTTTGAGTTTGAGATTATTTGTCATATTTTTTGTCATACAAAAATAATTACGTATAAAGGAGATCGGACATTTTTGTATGGGCTCTGGCCCAAGTGGCGTCGGAGCATGACACTTATATTGTTTAAAAGTTCATTAACTAAGCTTACTTTTTTGTACGAGTACAAAAAATCTATCCTGGAGAAAAAAAGTTACAGTGTACATTAATACTCATATATTTTTAACTATTTAGTAATTAAATCTCTTCATTTTAATCCATTATAGTATGTTTGATGTTGCCCTATGATGACTAAGATACATGGTATTTCTTGCGCCAACATGAGAAAAAGACAAATTATGCACGTGATACTTTTGCGCTAGCATTAGAAAGAGACAAAAACGTTATGTCGCCGCGTGACTGGCTAGAAAGGGAGAGAAGACGGAACGCGGGCGCAGCGCAGTAGTTCTTTCCCCTTCCCTCCGCTCTATGATTGGCTCAGTCATGAGTCACCACTGGCAGTCACCAAAGAGTAAAGTAAGCAGTCACTCTCTCCGCTCGCTGCTGTTCGGTGTGATTGTGTTGTGTTTGAGCGGCGTTATCTATTCTGTTTTTCGTCCAGTGTTTACCGGCTGTGTTGAATTGATGTGTTTGATTTCTTCCTGACGACCTTGGCGTGTTTACTTGAACTGTCCGATTTTTCTCGATTAACCTGGCGTGTTAAATGGACTGATTCTTCTTACTTGTTTTGGATTTGTTACTTTTGCAACATGATACGACCAAGTGCTGGTGTGACGTGCCTACTTTGCAATCGTTCTGTGCTAAGAAGAGAGAGACATACCGTGACCCAAGCTCTATTTGAAGCAAATCCAGGCATCGTAGCATATATACAGGCAGTAATCGGCCAACGAGAGGTACGTCAAATACATCTAAACTCTTATCTTTATTATTGTTATTTCTAAGGTGTACCAAACTAGCTGAAACTTTATTTTAGCCGACCGACAGTTAGCTATTGTTGTACATGTTTCGAGTCACAATAAAAAAGTTTTATAATGCATGAATGTGAACAGATGTAGATAAGTTTAGAGAAACGGATCGATTTTGTTGTGTTTGCAAGTGCATGCTACCTGTATTAAGATACATGCTCATTGTATTTATTTGAAATCATGTTTATAATCATATATTTTTTGTCTGCACTTGCGCTGTAAACTGGTACACTTGACAGCACAACGACCGTAACACTATTCTTGTAAGCTGTGTTGCTTATCTCTATAAGACTCAGCGCCGCCTCAACGCTGAGACTACGGTTTGTCTTTAGTGCATTTTCAACTTTATGTTCTAGAGTATAAAGTTGAAAATCTATTAAAGACAAACCGTAGTCTTTTTCGTTTAGGTCCTCGTCATTGAGACAGTTTGTCTTTAATGAATTTTCAACTTAATGCTCTGGAGTATAATGATGAGATGACAAAAAAAATGTAAAATAACTTTTATTTCGGAAGTCGGTGGCTTTGTTTTTTATTTTATTTCATTGACTTTTTTGCCACCGACTTCCGAAAGAAAAGTTATTTTACATTTTTTTTGTGTTTGTTTTAGAAGTCGGTTCATTTTTTTTTACTTTCTCTCATTATTTTTTTTTATTATTGTTCCAGATTCTGTTTAACAATACGGAACACATTTGTCGGCCCTGTTGGCACAGGGGTCAAAGAGCTCAGAACATTGCTGAACGCGACGATGCCGTGCCAGGACCAGCCCAACCGCGCGAAAATTCGCCTGAAAATCAGCCTCAACAGCGGGATGAATTGGCAGACAATAATGTGCTTGAAGAAGTACACCCTGCAGAAATAAACTTATCTGAATTAACAAGATCTCCAAACACATCCAATTCCTGCTTGTTTTACAGATGCCCTTTGCAAGCACATCGCAGGATTCCTGAAAGGGTTAAAGTCGCTCTTTTAATAAATAATAATTATTACGTGCCACCAAATGCCAGAGCGTGCGATGAACATTTGCGTTCAAACGATTGGCAGGAGCTTTTCAATGCACCAAATAGTTTACATGACTTCAACAGCACATATATTATGGACATCATTAATATTTTAAAACGCGCTATAAGAAATGTATCGCATATGGAGTTTGACAACTTAGATACTATGCATCCAGACGAACTTTTTTTCTGGACAGGACGAACCCATGAAGAGTTTAACTTAATACTAAACGAAACACCATCTCTACGGCAAAGATGTAAAAAACCAAATAAAGCATTAGGGATGTATCTCACCAAACTGAGAAGTGGCGAGTCTGATGACAGGCTCTCAGTTTTATTTGGGATTAGTAGAAGACATTTTGAAAGACAAATACATCTGGCTGAAGAATGCCTTTTAGAAGATTTTGTGCCTAACCATTTAGGTTTCGACCATATGAACAGACAGCAGGTTGTGAACCGAAACCTTTTAATACCAACCGCACTGTTTGGGGATCCTGGCGCTCCCGAAAGTGAAAGACGCGCCATAGCAATAGCTGATGGAACATATCAAAATGTTCAGAAAAGTTCCAATTTTTCTTTTCAAAGGCAAACATACAGTCCTCACAAGTTTAGAAACTTGTTAAAACCTTTATTACTGATATGCAGCGATGGATACATCATAAATGTCTACGGGCCATTTCCTGCTACTAAATCGGATGCTGTAATAACACAAGAAATAATGAATGATGAAGATGGAGTTTTTCATTGGTTTTTTAGGGAGGGTGATATGTTTATCTTAGATCGGGGATTTCGGGACGCATTGCCTGACTTACACTCTTTTGGGTATAGAACCGCAATTCCCGAATCGAAGAGTCAGAACGAAACCCAACTAACGACACTGCAGGCAAACAAATCAAGAAAAGTCACTATTTGCCGTTGGGTTGTCGAAGCTGTCATTGGTCGTTTCAAACGTGACTACAAACTTTTGAGGCAAGATTATGTTAACATATCGTTAGAGCACTTGATGCCAAACTTTAAAATAGCAGCAGCGCTTATAAATGCTTTCCACCCTCCCGTACAAAACAGTATATATGCCGAGCGCTTCATCGCAATTATTAACCAGCGAACAAACACTCCTAATAACTTGGCAGAATATGTTATCGCCAAAAACCTGAATAGGCAACGTGTACGTTTTCAGAGCATTTCAGGAAATATTTCAGAATTGGCTCGCTTTCCGCGCTTGACACAGGATGACCTCATTTTATTTGCCATTGGCACCTACCAACTCAAACTTGCTCGGAGCTATTATAGCGAGCATGCGAGAAATGGTATTTACCATATTGAAGTCTTCAGAGACGGACAACCACCTGCAGAACTTGAGCGTTTTGGAATAGAGCAAAATGGCTTGATATTACTGCGAAGTCTTATTCAGTCACGTCACGTGAGGTCAAGGAAATATTATACTTATATAATGTATAAGGAGGAGGAAGGACTACAGGGTATTCAACATTATTACTGTAGTTGCATCATAGGGAAAAGAACGGTCGGATGTTGCGCCCACATAATGAGCGTAGTGTGGTATCTCGGGTGGGCTCGTTACGAGGACATCGAACATCCTGCTGCATTTCTGGACAATATATTGTGATAGAACTATAGTTTTATTGTAATGTTTTCGGTGAAAATAAAGTATGATTTCTGGTTTATTTATTTCTTGTTTTATTTTGACACACAATGCGATAGTTTAGTTCAGTTTTTAGATAAAGTATTTACGATGATATAAGTTGGTTAAACACTTTTCGGTTAAATCATTTCTCAAAAACAGATTTTTATTCAAACACTAATATTATACTAAGCCTAGTCTTCAAACGCCACTTCGACCTGAGTCCATACATCAATAGAGTAATTATATATTTCTAACGTAGACGTAGTAGATGCGCGTATGAGTCATCGTAAATGTTTGATAATAGCAAACATAACATATTAAGTTAAAATAACTAGATCTTATTGAATAAATAGTTGGAAATAGCTCGATAAAAGCGTATTTTTTAATATACACTATATTTTTTTTCTCCCAGGATAGATTTTTTTGTACCCATACAAAAAAAGTAAGCTTAGATAGTTAACTTTCAAATAAAATAAACGTCATGCTCCGACGCCACTTGGGCCACACCCGCCCGATCTCCTTTGAATTGATTTTTTAGCATAAAACCATCCCGTAGACTTATAAGCTGTTGCCGCACCGCACCGAATTCATTCAAAAACGCCGGTGACGACATGCATAAACTGTTGCCATTCTGATCGGCCCCGCGCGCCCCTACCCTCACCCGCACTACCCCGTTCGTCGCACGCGCCAGCCGACGCGACCGCCCGCTCGCCAGTCGCCCCCCGCGCGCCCCCACGCTCACGCGCACTACCCCGTTCGTCGCACGCGCCAGCCGACCGCCCGCTCGCCAGTCGCCATCAGCATACGGGACTTTTTGAAGTAAAACTTCTTTAGGCACGCTTGGCTTGGGGAGTAAGCTGGCGAATGCATGACGAGAGCGTTACGAAAAGTGTGATCGGGCGAGGCGAACGCATATGGATGGAGCTAAAGAAGTTTTACTTCAGTTGTGTGGTCTAAAGCACACTCTTTTTTAAAAGGTGTGTGGTACGGCGGTGAAAGGTGGATAGGCCGAGGAGGGCCAGTGCCGTGGCCTCCTCGCTCACGGGTTTAACCCCTCTAGACTTTTTTTTGTGGGGTCGTGTAAAGGACCTTGTGTACGGCCAAACCGGACATGACATTAGAAGTGTGGAAGAACTAAAAAGGCGCATCAAACGCGCATTTAGGCAAGTTAAAAGTGAAGAGACATGTACGTAAGCGTGCCTACATTTGTGTGCAACGGGAAAGCGGACTTGTGCAACAGTTTTGTAGATAAGTAGGTAGGGAGTGTGTAAATAACTGTAAATACAGTGCAATTGTTGTAATTATGATGATTAACTTTTAAACACGCCAAGTTACTGTAATTCATCGTTATTTGATATTAATCTAAGTACCTATTGTTGGGGCCCTCAGCACCAGCGGGGTGCCTTAGGACCACAACAACAACAACAACCTATTGTTTAAAAATAATAAGAAAAAAATTGCGATTCTTACACTAACTTGACAGTCCAAAGCCTGTTTTAAGTGTGATGGGAAGTTTATCATCATAGTTACGTCAGTTTTTTGGAAGAATGCGGTAGCTGGTAAGTAATTGCACTTTTAAAACACTTGGCGTATTATTGCGTACCTAGTAGATTAGGTAGTGACGAACTAGTCAGCTGATATCAGTTTTCATTCAAAGAACAGATGGAAAGAGATAGCAGTTGTTTTCATTGACGAAGCGACCCATCGCGCGTAATTTGTGAACCACATTATGCAGAGTAGAGTCAATGTTATTTTAACTACGTTATTTTCTCAAATTGAATTAACTGTTCCGGGGTACGAAATTTCTTCACTATTGTAATCTATAAACACAATACTACCTCCCATTAAAGCCGTGGCAGATATTTTTATAGCACCTTATAGAATGTTCCCTAAAATGAAGTATTGTAACGCTCGAAAGGCAATACTCAACTTAGCCGCATAATAGTCGATAAAAAATAGAGGAGAGTCAAGTGTTGACACGAAGAGCACCGGTCTCGGTCCGTAAGTCACCGTAACGTGATATCCACTTACTGTGATACGCAATACCAATGTTATGAAATTCTCAGTTGTCATCAAAGTTCGGTGTACAACTGAAGCCGCTGATAGTCACTGGCTATGAAAAGATAGCCAATAGCCCTGCACTGCATCAGCTCAAAGTTTACTTTATACCCACATCATTAATTATTCGATAACATTCGTGAGTTTGTAGAGAATACAAAAACATTTATTTCTGCAAGTAATCGTCATATTTAATTGAAGTGCATCATGGCTGCAACTAGGCAAGGTATGGTTATTCTAATATTGTTTTTATGAACCTTAACGATTAGTACTTTTGGATTAATTACTAATTATATGTGATAGTATGGTTTTTTATGTACTGAATCAAACATTTCTTATTTTTTCCTTTTTGCGCAAAGTTCTATTTTTGAAATATTTTTTACAATATCTACGAGGTGTTGATTAGTAATGAACTGAAGAGATTAACAATAGAAGTTTGCGCATTTTCGAGATACTTATTAAAAGTTTTCTTGCGCACAAATTTTGTTAGGCGTTTGTGATGTTACTATAAAACCATAGCTTATAAGCAAAGTAGTCCCTAGCAATTAATTTGAATAAATAAGATATATTTTGAAGAAAACAGTTAATCAATAAATTATGCCTGTCGCACATACTTTTGATATTTTTTTGTTGTAGACAACTTTATTTCTTCACATTTCAGAAGAAAGTTCATTATCATACTTCACCTTGAAAAATGCAAACTTATGTGAGATTATATTCCAAAGTAGCTTTAAATCTGTGGAAAAGAGGTTCATGGTCGGACGCGAGCGGTGTGCGAGAGAGAGCAAGACCGCGTCGTCGGTTGACGCGAAGATAGAGGCGAGAGTACCCGAGACGTCATCGCCCGCGCTTTGATGACTATTTGTTTGACAGATTTTTCGTTCGCCCATTTCTCGCTATTTGTTTTGTTGTTGTTTGATGCTCGTGTAGTAAATAACTTAAACTTCTTTTATTTTGGAATCATAAATTAAAATGCCAAAACGCAAGTGTTCGTTCAACGTTACCTTACAAGCAAAATATGCGTTTATCAAGCAAATAAATACTCCCTCAGATGTTAGATGCGAAAAGTGTCGTACAGAGTTTAGTATTTCCCACAGAGGTGCCGGTGATATTGAACAGCATTTAAAGTCTGAAAAACATAAAAATGCCGATCGTGCCGCCGCTTCGAGTTCTTCGATGTTAAACTTTTTCAAGAAATCGGACGCGCCAACTTCAAAAGATTTGGATATCGCCGCGGCAGAAGGCGTCTGGGCTTATCACACGATACAAGAAAACCACAGTTTTCGGTCTAATGATTGTGCATCGAAATTAATTCAATCATGTTTTGAACCCAAATTTACATGCGCACGTACACACGGCTACACATCAAGCTATACATTTCCAGTATAAGCTGATCTCACATTGTATAGGATTTCCGTACGATGCGAGACCAGCGTAAACTGGTTTTGTATAGCTTGAGGTGTGGCCGTGTGTACGAAATCAAAAGCTATTGTAGTAAATGTTTTGACGCCCACAGCGATGAAAGAATTAAAAGATGATCTTAATAAGTCCAATTGTATTACTATACTAAACGACGCTTCAAACCACGGTAACAAGAAAATATACCCTATTGTAGTGCGCTATTTTCAACCTTACGTAGGTGTGCAAGTAAAAATTTTAGATCTCCAAGACCAACCAGGTGAGACTTCTGATATCATTGTCAATTATTTAAACCAAGTGTTGACAGATAATAATTTGACAGCAAAAGTGGTGGCATTTTGTGGGGACAACGCCAACGTCAATTACGGAGGCGCGGCTAGGCGAGGAACTAACAATGTGTTTACGAAATTACAATCATTTCTGAAAAAGCCCTTAATAGGTATCGGATGTGGAGCCCATGTTATTCACAATGCAATAAAGTCTGCTGCAGATGGGCTACCCTTAGATTACGAAAGCATTATTGTGAAGATATATTCATTTTTTTATATTTACACGATTCGAGTTGAAGCTCTAAAGGAGTTTTGCGCCGAAACTGAAACGGAATATCAACAAATGCTCGGCTATAGCAAAACCAGATGGCTTGCTCTTATGCCTGCCTTGGAAAGGATTTTAAAAATGTATCAGCCATTAAAAAACTACTTTTTGACTATTGAAAAATGTCCCCTGTTACTAAAAAACTTTTTTGAAGATCCCACATCCGAATTGTGGCTTTATTTTTTACACGCTCAGTCAGCAAGTTTTCATCAAGCTGTATTGAAACTTGAAGGTCAGGCTGTATCGGCAGTTGAAGCTGCAACAGAAATCAATCAACTAAAAGACAATTTGACTCAAAAACAGACCAATCAGTTTCTTCCATTTACGGTCCGTCAATTAATGGTGAAATCGAAAGATAATGGTACCGATATAGATGAAGAGTTTGTGAAAAGGACGGCTACAGAATTTTATAAAACAAGCCGTGAATATCTGGAGCAGTGGACTTGCTTTCTTGCCAAAGAAATGGAGATATTTTATTGGGCAGATTTAAAAAAGGTCCCCGCATGGGATGATGTTCAGAATTCTCTGGATGTATTAATTGAAAAGGAATATATTGACTGTGATAAAGATACAAAAGTTTTTGACGAATTTTCATTAATTTCTAACTACATTACATCGCAAAAAGTAACCGAATGGAATAATCTAAATGTTTCCACGGAAACTCGTTGGGTGAAAGTATTCAAACACTTTCACGCCAACAATCTACAGCATGAAAACTTTTCTATTTTAATTGAATATATTTTATGTTTGCCTGCTACAAATGCTCCAGTAGAAAGAGTATTTTCTATGATGAACAAATTGTGGATATCTGAGAAAACCCAGTTACAAATTTCAGTTCTAAAGGCGATGTTGATAATTAAGGTGAATATAAAAATAACGTGCCATGAGTTTCATTCTTACTTAAAATCTTCACCCGCTATATTAAAGCAAATTTGTTCCTCTGATAAATATAAATATAACTAATCATTTTGGGTATATCTTTTAATTCGTAACTTTTAGGCTAACTAACTTTTTCTGAATAAATAACTTTAAAAAAGTGTTGTTTTTTCAATAACTACCTGTTAATTGACCTAAATAAACCAATGTCCCGTTTTTGAGTCAAAGAATAAATGGTCACGTTAAGTATGTAGGACTAATGTTGTCAAAATAAAATACAATATAGATGTGAGACTGTAAAGTATGTAGGACTAATGTTGTCAAAATAAAATACAATATAGATGTGAGACTGTAAAGTATGTAGGACTATAAATGTTGTCAAAATAAAATACAATATAGATGTGAGACTGTCAAGTATGTAGGACTAATTAATGTTGTCAAAATCCGGTATAAAACCAGATCCTGAACACGTGAAAGCTATAGAGGAGTTAAAGCAACCCAGAAGTGTAAAGGAATTACAAAAGTTTTTAGGCACGTGCAACTATTTAAGCAAGTTTATACCACAATATTCAAAAACTACTGAACCTCTTAGAGAATTATTGAAAAAAGAAATTGTATAGGACTGGGGCACAGCTCAATCTAAGGCTTTTGAGGAAATAAAAATGAGAATTAGTTCTGCTCCCACTTCATCAGTCTTAAAAAAAATGGGAATTGACAAACATTTTTTGGGAGTGTTACAAACTGACAGTTCTAAAAGTGGCATGGGAGCATACTTATTACAAGAAGGAAAGCCATTATCTTTCTATTCAAGATGTCATACCGAGTGTCAACAGAGATGGGCTCCCATAGAGAAAGAGTTATTTGCTATCTGTTGTGCTATGCTGCTCTCAATAGCATAGTTACAGTAAGTCGGATTTTGTCAAAAAATTTGTTAGATATACAGCCGTGATCACGATACCGAGATCTACATTTTTATCTTACCCATTCGTTTGAATCGCTTTTTAAACCAAATTTAACAATTAAAAATTTGCAGTAAGTCGAGCATTTTTTTTACATCACAAAGCATGATTACAGTGGGTACACTTACTGCAGAAGTTCTTATTCAGAGTCTCTCGGCCAAAGTACAGTATGACATCTGTACCACTAATATGTTAAGTCATTTACTGTATAAAAATTGGATATAAGCCTAGCAAATAGACATTAAGAAGATGTACTGTTTTAATCCTAAGCAGTTTCCCAATATTTACTAAATGAGTGATCTAGTCTTAAAAACAGTATGCTGCGATACTGCATGTATGCTTAGTAACGATCCTAAGCGTAGCTTCCAGATTACTTACCACAAAGACAGTTCGATGCGATATTGCGTTTATGTTAAGTAACGTAATCAGATCTTACATAAGGTTACTTATTATACTGAGAGCATGTAGCCATCCTGTGTTCATGTTTAGACAGCAGTTGTAGCAATAACGGTCAGGTGTACTTACCATGGGAGCAGTAAATTAGCTATACTGTACTTATGTTTAAGATGTACGTACGTATAATATGATGTTATAACTTATTATAAGAATTGTAAGTCGTTTTTACTGCATATCTAAGTTGCTGCCATATAATGCTACGTCATAAATACAGTGCAGTAAAGTTGCTTCACTGTGAACATAATAAGTCATTGTAACTAAAAGTCATTCAATTTGTCTTATAATACAAGCAGTAACTTAGAGGTCCGAGAAAGAATAATTTCAATTATGTCTGTTCCTCGAATATCTACGTAAAATTGTCGACTACTTATGCTAGACGATTTGCAGCAGTGTGCGGCGCGCCCCCCCGCGGGGGGGTGCGCGGGAGTTTACGGGAAGGCGGGGCAGGGGCACTTGACTGAGGGGCAGACAGTCGCTCCTTAGTTTTAGCGTAGAGTGCACGCCCAGTTGTCACCGCGTTGGCGCGAAAACAAAGGTAAGTAATTTTTCGTATATTTTGTTCTTGTTTACTTGGTTAGGGAAGTTATGTTGGTAGGTCACGTAGCTTTTATACTCCATTTGGAATAAGGTTAGACATTTAAATAAACCTTTTTTACAGTCCGTTCCAACCGATTTTGACTTCTATTGCGTTGCTGGCATGCAGTAAAGAGTTGGTATTGTAACCACTTTTTTGCTTTTAATGCCATCTTTATGCCTACGAAATACAAGTCAAAATCGGTTAAACGGTTACGGTTTATTTAAATGTCTAATCTTATTTCAAACGGAGTATAAATGAATAAACCAATTTTGATAAGTTCTTTCTTTGATTATCTGATGTGGTCGGGATGCTTAAACTTGTGTTGGGTACGTATTAGATGTGTGTCAGGGGTTTTAAATAGAAACTTATTGTAATGTCCCAGTATTCACCTCTGCACCACACTATATACTTCAGACAAAACAACAACTTTCCGGAGACTTATACCTATGCCTGCATCGTTATTTTACAAGCCTTGAACTAAATGCAAATCGAGGTAAGTGCTTAATAGTTACAACTTAAATATTTCCTTATCCTAAGGCTGGAAACAGTGCTCGGCCACCGTTGTTAGTATTACCAACAAACAAACTGCAAGCAAATTATTTATTTTGTTTCAGAGGAACAATGAGTTCTCGACGAGATATAATAATGTCTAGAGTGCGGCAAGTGGTGGAAGATTCTCAGTATCCAGGAACTGTACCTAATTTACTATGCACTGAGGTAATGCCGATATCACCTAATTCTAGCTACTCATTTGTGGAGAATTCAGATTTTAGTGAAGATGATTTTAGAAATGATAGTTTTTTAAAACTATGTCGCAAAAAGACCGTCGAAGTCGAATCCATTCATGAAACTTCTATTATTATTGAAAGAGCCAGCTCACCATATTCATCTACTACAAAAATTACGCCTGTAATGACAACTGAAAGGCGTATTTCACCGAGAAAATCATGTAACAAACCATCAACTTCACATACAACTGATTATTTTTCTGATAATGAGGATGTTTATTTGCCCAAAGATTTCGATTCCGATGACAGTGTAAAAGACAAAAACTATTGTGTTACTGAAGAACTTGACTCTACTGATTTAGATACTTCCTTTGAAGAAAACGATGTTATAAAAAAACGTAAAACTAATAAGAGCAACATAAAGTTACATAACCAAAGAAAATGTGATAAACGTGCTGAGGCTGAAGGAAACATCCAAGATCCCGAAGATCAAATATACCAACAAACAAACACCCAGGAAAATAGAGTTGAAACGGAGACAGTTACAAGTGGTTCACAACAAGCTATTACTGAAAAGGAAATCGTTCAAGAAACAGACAATAAAATAACAAACAACGAAGATAGACAAGCTACGTCAATAATTCAAAGCGAGGATACAGTCATTGAAGCTGCGAAGACTACTTTGACTAAGAGAGGTACTATACGTAAAAGGAAAATAATAGAGGAATCGCCTGCGGAAAGAGCGGAAAATAAAAAAAAAGGTATGATAGAAAAACTTTCCCTGAAAGAACCCTGTAAACCTACATGTAAGAAGCTCTGTACCAAAAACATTAGTATGGAACAACGTCAGGTGATTAATTCAAGTTACTCGGCCCTAGATGCAGCAGGAAAAGGCATGTTCATCAAAAACAATGTCAGCGTCGCGAATGTCAAATCTCGGAAAAATATAAATAAAGAGCCAAAACGAAACCAAACCTTTAATTACTTTTTTACTGTTCGTGGTCATGAAAGTCCAGTGCAGGTATGCAAGACGTTTTTTTTAGCGACATTAGGTTACAATCCTAAGAATGACACAAAAGTTTTTCGAGTTCTTCATACAAGTGAAAACGATGACCTCAATGACAAACGTGGACACTATGACAGGTCGTCGCTGTCAAAGGATAAAACCTTGATAACTTCACACATAATGACTTATAACCCTGCAATATCGCATTACCGCCGTGAACACGCCCCGCATCGTTTGTATTTACCCAGCGATATCACTGTCACAAGGATGCATGCCGATTTTAACAAATTATACCCAGACTCTGCATGCTCTTACGAAGTTTACCGAAGAGTCGTAAAGAGCCACAACATTTCCTTCGCCGTACTGGGCAATGAAGAGTGTGAACTTTGTGCTGTATACGACATACATGCTTGCGAATTCAATAAAGCTCCTAATACAACTTGTGCAACATTTAAGAATCATGTTGAACATCGCCAACGCTATACAGACAGCAGGAAGGCGTACAAATTAGACAAGAAAAACGTAGAAGAACATAAAGATAATGACACCGTTTATGTTTGTGTGGATCTTCAAAAGGTGGTAATGCTGCCTCGCATGGACAGCTACAAAGTAGCAATATTCTGTCCTCGAATTATCGCATTCAACGAGACTTTTGCTCCTTTAGGTAAATCTACTAAAGAAAATACTCCTTACGCTGTGTTATGGCACGAAGCCATTTCAGGCCGAAATGGTCATGACATTGTTTCAACATTTAGAGCTTTTTTAATACACCACCGAAACAAAAGTCATTTAGTGATTTGGGCAGATAATTGTTCGTCACAAAACAAGAACTGGACACTCTTTTCGTTTCTTGTGAATGTTGTCAACAGTGATTTAATTGAAGCACTCTCTATCACTATAAAATATCTAGAACCAGGACATACATTCAATTCAGCTGACAGCTTCCACCACCAAGTTGAGCAATCTCTCCAAAAAATGAAAAATGCTTGCGACTTTAATGACTATGTAGAAGCCGTTCGAACCTCTAACTCAGGATTAAATATTCTAAAATTAATGGATGTCCATGATTTTTACAAATTTTGTGACTTTCATTCTGAACAGAAAATGCGTGCATTGAAAGACCGGGAATACGTTAAGAATTTCACTGTGGTCAAAGTTGTCCGTGGAGAGTACAATTTGTTGTACAAAAAATCTCACGCTGATGAGGAATTCAGGACCTTAAACTTTTTACAAGCCAAAATTTTAAAAAACAAACAATTCCCTTGTACTGAACAGAGAGGTTCACCAAGGGGTATCGCCTCTTCACGAAAGCAGAGAATTGTCAAAGATCTCGTTCCCTTGATGTTACCCAGCCGAAGGCAATTCTGGTTTGACTTGCCAGTTGACGATGCATCCTTGAATCTTTCCAAGGAATTTGACGATTAGTTCTCGTCTTCTTGTTTTTGTAGGACTGAGTTGATTCCTAATTCATTGAATATTTTAATTTAGTTTCAATGTTAAAGAAGAAAGTTTTATTTTTTATCCTAAATGGTTATAAGTTTTGTTATTTACGGCTTAAGTATCTATAAGATCCATAAGTGTTGTTAGATAAATCTTAAGTTTTGATTTGATACTGAAGAAAGGATTTATAGTTTATTTGAAATGTAAAGCTACTTTAGATAATTATTTTTGCCTTATAATAGCATCTGTGATTCTAAAATAATTAGTATTGAGAAGACTGAATAATACATAAGTTAACTTGAGTTGGGTGATTAATGTAAGAAAACTAAATTCTTAGTTGTGCCATTTTTTACTGAAAAGACTGATTCAATTAAGTAAAATTAAGAAACGTTATTTTGATTATGAGATCAAGCGCAGGCCACACTGCCAGCTAACGACCGAGCGAGCAAGCCGAGCGGGCATCGGTTCACCCCTTTTCATCCTTCGGTTCACACCGCAAACTACAGAGATAAGCTACGTCAGCGAAACAAATGCTGCGAACGAAATATACGACGATGCAGCTAGCTCGCTCGCTCGCTCGCTAGCTGGCGGTGTGGCCTGCGCTTAATTGTAAGAAAGAAGTTCGATTTAAACAAAATGTCAATTTCATACACTAAACGTATCATGATTTGTCAAATTTTATTGCTAGGTTACTTTCAGCAGCAGTTAATAACAGTATATCTAAAACAAGTTTTTTTTTTTCAAATACATTAATTAAGACAAAAAACTAATTGTTTTATTATCACTTAAAAGCCTGATAAAATAAAACCTATAAACTAAATCTTAAATCATAAATTTATATGGTTACTTAGCATAAATACAGTAAAAAAACACACTTACTGTGTTTATGCTAAGTGTTACCTATCAGAGAGCCTCTAGGAGATACTTAGTATAACTAAGATAATGAATTTATTTTGTCTTTCGATTACTCAGTATTGGTTTCCAATTATGTAATAGATGGGTGCTGAGGTCCTCTTTCATTTAAGGTATCAACCATCATGATCTGAATACAAACAAAGGATTTATGGAAGATTTTCTCACCAAAACTTTTACCGCGTTTTTCTCGAAACCGTCTAGAGCGTACATACTGCAACTATGCTATTGACGGCAGTATGGATAAGTATCATCAGTTTATTTATGAGTGAACACAAACCTCTTGTAGCAACAGTGAATAAGGACATTAATAAAATTTCTGCCCGATTGCAACGCATGGTTCTCAAATTGTTAAAATATAAATTTGAAATAAAGTATGTACCTGGTTCAAAAATGTATATAGCAGATTATTTGTCAAGGCATTATGACACAAGTAATGCTCAGTCAGATCCAGTGCTAAGAGAGTTAGTACATAGTATAAATTCAGAAATAGTATATGGTTTAGAAACTGATTTGCAAGTGTCAAATAATAAGTTACTGGAATTAAAAAAGGAGACAGCAAAATATGCCAATCTTCAACAAATTATGTTATGGTATAATTCAGTGGCCTAAAAATGATAAAAATATACAAGGTGTTGAACTGAAAAAAAAATATAAATTAAGAGATTATTTAGTAGTGAAAGACCAACTCGTATTTCATGAAAGTAAAATACTTATTCCTAAACATATAAGAAAAGAGATGATGTCATTAGTTCATGCAGGGCATACTGGAATTGTAAAATGTAAAAAACGTGCCAGAAAACTGTTATATTGGCCAGGAATGTTAAGAGACATAGAAGAGTTTGTGTCAAAATGTAAAGCTTGTGAAAAGTACAGGCCATCAAATTCTAAACAACCCTTATTGTCTCATGAAATACCTGACCTGCCTTTTAATAAAGTTGGTATGGATGTTGCACATTTTGCTGGAAGAGAATATTTAGTTCTGGTGGACTATTATTCAAAATGGATAGAAGTGACGTCTTTAAGGAACAAAACAGCTGGTTATATAATTAAAAAATTACTGTCAATTTTTAGTACTCACGGTGTTTTTAGGCATATAGTGACAATATGCCTTTTGGTAGTTTTGAATTTGTACAGTTTTCTCGAAAATTAGATATTGAGTTGATAAAGTCCAGCCCCCGATACCCTCAATCGAATGGGTTATCAGAAAAAGCAGTGGGCATAAGTATAGTGGTCAAGAGCATGTTAAAAAAATGTTTAGAGGATCATTCTGAATTTGAAATTGCCTTGTTGCATTACAGAACAACCCCAGTGGCAGGATTGGAGTATAGTCCATCTGAGTTGTTAATGAGTAGGTTGTTAAGAACTAGTTTACCTTGTACACAAGAATTACTAAAACCTAAAGTACCACTAAATGTTAGAGAGCAATTGATGTTAAATAAAGAAAAATCTATGACCATATATAATAAAACTGCAAAGGATAAGAAATCTTTTACTTTGGGGGATAATGTAATTATGCAAAATGCACCAAATAAAGAATGGTACACAGGGAAAGTTATTGGTGAAGCTGATGGTCCTAGATCTTTCATTGTAAAAAATGAAAAAGGTAATTTGGTGAGGAGAAATGAAAGACATATTAGACCACTGTCATGTCTAACAATAAACTTATTTTTACTTAATAAGTTTATTGTTAGACATGACAGTGTACCTGATAAGTTGCTTGAAAGTCAAACGGAGGATAGCGGGCAAGGACATGAAAGTAATGTATCAGATAGTATTAATGACAATGTAACAGACGCTGCTCACACAGAAGCTATTCCTGAGAGAAGAATGAGATCAGGTAGAGTCACTAAAATGCCATTGTATTCAAGAGAATTTGAGTTAAGTTAAATGGTAGATTAAGTAAACTGTTTAGCTTTATGGGGGATGTTTGATATGATTGTCTTTGTCATATGTCTGGCAACACCCCTTTGGTAAAAAGTGGCAACACTGACAGAGCTATGACAACCATCACAGAAACCATGCATTAAAAGATTCTTTCTAACGGTCTCCTGTATTATTTATTACTTCCTTGAACAAAACACATACACTGTTGATTTTTTACAACATTAGATACAGACGGGGACAAGGGTGCCGATAACTTTGGATCCATCAGATCCAATCGTGACCTTAACTTGTGCCCAAACACCAATTGCGCAGGGGACAACCCAGTAGCAGAGTGAACGGAATTACGATAATCCATAAGATATTTTTGTAATTTCACCCATGTTTCTTTCGCGCTATGAGACGACATAATGCAAGACTTTATTCCCTTTTTAATTACCTTAACGAAACTTTCGGCCTGGCCGTTACTAGGTGGGTGATAGACCGGTGACGTCATATGCGTAATTCCGTTTGCCGCGCAAAATAGTTCAAATTCCCGCGAACAGAAAGCTGTGCCATTATCACTTACTACCGTTTTCGGAACTCCGAACCTTGACATAAAATCGCATACCTTCTCAATCACCGCGGCCGAAGAAGTAGCCGTGTTCATGTTGTAAACTTCTACCCATTTGGTATGTGCATCTACCGCTACCAAATAAACGCAACCTTAAGGCTCGTTTTAGAGTCACGCTGACCGTCAGCGCTGACAGCCAAAATGTATGAACTTCTAGGAAGCGTTTTAAAATAACGCGTAGCTATCAGCGCGTACGTTCGTCAGCGCTGACCTGTCAGCGGGCGTACGCGTCGCTCGTCGGCGCCGCGTAGCCGTCGGCGCTCACCGCCGCCCGCGCGCCTCTGTCTTCAGTGAGCGTTCTAGTGTCGAGCCGAGTGGACGCCGTCAGCGTGAACAGTCATGGTGAATCGCGATGTGGACACAAGTCGAGTGATCGACGAAGTACGCTTAAGAAAGCAATTATGGGATGCATCCGATCCACTGTATAAAAATAAAGATGCTAGAAACAAATCCTGGGACGATATTGTTTTCGCACTATTCGAAAATGTGTCGGAAGAAGAAAAACAACATCTTGGTAGGTGATTATTTTATTATCTTGGAATAGGTGTATGTGTTTACATATGTAAAACAATAATCTGCATCGCACATAGCCAGTAGAAATAAGGAGTAAAAATTCTTGTAATTGTAGAACATTGATCCTCCACCTTCTGGATTTACGATTCGAATGTGTTTGCCATCGATAGCTCCGGTGCAATTTGGAAAATTGGTCTTTTGTAGAAACCCGTTAGCAATTTCTGTCCACATATCAGAGGTTTTTGTTGGAATGCATTCATCATGTAGTGCTTCCCATATTGTGTTACACACTTCGTCCACAATCAAACTGATTGTTGCAATTCCAATCCTAAATGAATAATGCAAATCTTTATATGTTCGACCCGTAGCCAAAAATCTGAAAACAAAAAATCATGATTGTATTATTTCAGGGAAACTGATCCAACAAAGATGGAAAACAGCAAGAGATGCATACTTTAGGACAAAGAAAGCTACGAAAAATACACCTTCTGGAAGTGCAGCACCAAAGTACAAAAAATATATCCATTATGATGAACTAAGTTTCCTAAGTCCATCAAATGAGAACGAAGTTGATAAATCACTGAACGAAACTATGTCCCTCCCACCCTCAGAAAATATGGATAATACAGCATCACTGGATAATACGGTACCTTCAGAAAATACGCAAGATTCTGATATGACATCGCATCAAGCTTCTTCAAACACTCTTCAAGGAGAGCAGAATGCCCATGCTGATAATTCCAGCTCATCACAAAGACCTTGGATCCAAAAAAGAAAAAAGAACAGGCCGCACGAAACAAACGTAGAAAGTTCTGTGTTTGAATGAGAGTTATTGACTTTACTCAGTAATCAAACACCAGATATTGCCGCTGACGACCTGTCTTTTTTCTCTTCTTTGGGTCCACTTGTTAAGATCTTTCGATTTAGGACAAAAGCTAGAGTTTAGGTCGAGAGTTTTGCGGGATGCCATGGAAATTATAAATTACAGATCGAGTAGCTCGGCATCCTCCCACTCCCATGACATTAGATCTCCAGCGCAACATGGCTCGTATGCATTGTCATCATACAATTATACTACTCTAGGTTACTCAGAGTATGAAACCAATGATACGGTAAGCAAGACGTAATGATGAATAATGTGAAAAATGTATCTTTTTTATGTTTATTAAACACTATGATACCAAGTAAATATGTTTTTTTCTTACCTTAAAGTCACCATCAGTCGTTCAATCGGTGGTATAGGCACACGTCGTAAGCTGCAATGGACCAGTTTATCCTGTGTTTTTGCCAGAAATTCGTCAAAAGTTCTAGTCGACATTCGAAAGTAATTAAAGAACTTTGTTTCGTCAGCCCTCAAAGTGTTGTATAACATACTTCTAGTCAGCCATCAATAAAAAATTATGCACAAAGCACGAAGCCGATACCACCACGGCGTGCCCAACAAATACACGAGCAGCTTATAAAAATGATTGCTAAAGGGCACTACCCCTTCCGTATGGTCGAAGATGACGAATTTAAAAAAAATATTTCCCTGCTTAACCCACAGTACGCACTCCCAACAAGGAAAACCATATCGGAAAGTATTTTGCCCAAACTTTATAATACGTGCATAGAAAAGGTTAAAAGTGAGGTCCAAGAGGGACAAGCTTTCTGCTTGACAACAGACGGTTGGACCTCTATTAACAATGACAGTTTTATAGCCCTGACTGTACATTATATTAGCGACACAACGGATGAAACTAAATTGAAGTCCAATTTAATCGGATGTGTTGAATATAATGAACGACACACAAGCGACAATTTAACAGCCTTTCTACGCGATATAATGGCAGAATGGAATATAGCAGACTACACGACAGCTATTGCGAGTGACAACGCAGCCAACATTACTGCTGCAATAAGAGATACCGGTAGATGGCATATACCATGCTTTGCGCATTCAATTAACTTGTGTGTGCAAGCCGCTCTGACGCCTCTATCAGAAACGTTGGTCAAAATAAAAAGTATCGTCGAGTTTTTTAAAAGAAGCTCTCACGCTCAACATAAGCTTCGAGACATGCAAAAACAGCTGAACCTTGCCCAACTAAAATTAAAGCAAGATGTCCCAACGCGGTGGAATTCTACCTATGACATGCTGCAGCGGCTGTTATCAGCCAAGGATGCCGTAATCGCTACGATCGCTATAATGCGACAAGAACTGGCGCTAAATAACGATGATTGGGACGTTATAGAAAACGTGGCGCCAATTTTAAAATTATTTTATGACATCACTGTCGAAATTAGTGCCGAGAAAAACGTTTTGCTGGCTAAGGTCATCCCCCTGTGTGGCATCATGAAGAACCACGTCAGAATGCACAAAAATAATAACACGCTTCCAACGCAAGTGCAGTTAGCATTACATACGCTCGATAAACAGCTAGAAAAGCGTTTCTCCAATATTGAGAAACACATTCTGTACAGCGAGGCGACGATATTGGATCCTCGATTCAAAAATAAGGGATTCACAGACAATAAAAATTTTGACCAGGCTGTGGCTACATTAAAGAAGAAAGTCGGCAAAGTGCAGCATGAGCAAACTATACCGGTGCCTTCAACTTCGACATTAGAGCCATCCACATCCACGTCAGTGTCTTCTGCCAAGACGTCCATATGGGACCAATTTGATAAAGAAGTGGCAAAATTGACACCCACAAATCCATTGGCTGCTGGCATCGTGGAGCTAGATAAATATCTCCAGGAGCCACTTTTGCAACGCTGCAATGATCCCCTGCGCTGGTGGCACGAGCGACGATCGTTCTACCCAATTTTATTTAAACACGCCTTAAAAAGACTGCACCTAGTGGCAACTTCTGTCCCATGCGAAAGAATTTTTTCTAAAGCTGGGCATTTACTAAACGAGAGAAGGACACGATTAACCACCAAAAAACTGTCCCAATTGTTATTTATAAGCAGTAATTGCAAATAATTAGCACCGGTTGTAAATAGGTATGTAGATAACCTGTAAATAATTTTAAATCACTGTACATATTTCGATTTTTAAATACGCCAACCTAGACAAAAAGTATCAGTAAAAAATCCAGAAAATATACTACTTCATATAAATAGTTACATACTTAATTATGTAGTTTTGCTTATCGGTTTCATATTTCATGGTTGACAGTCCTAAGCCTGTATAAAGTATGAAGGAAAATCGAGATAAGTATAAAAGTGAACTAAGTGAAGTGCATCATTCGTCGTAACTAATCACACTACGCGAGCTTGATATCTCACTGACTCGTTCTGATGTGCTGAACTAAATGAAGTACTGAACTAAATGAGTGGACTACTTCATTGAGTCAAAAGATATACTTCAATCATTTCTTTTCACTGACACATTTTGCGCATGTCTACTTCAATGATTTTATATGTATATTGCTGGTTAATATGTTTTTTTCTGATTACATTAATATATTTTTGTTTTTGTTACAGTTGAGATCAACAGATAAGATCTGTCACCCGAGTTGGCAAAGAAGTTACCGTTCTGTTCAACGGAATTTAAATACCCCATCATCATCAAGTATATATGAACCATCAACAGCCTCTGTTGTATCAACACCAAGGCTTTTGGAGAGTGAATCAAGTCAATCAATTGAAGAAGAATTTCAGCCATCTCTGCAATCAGCAACACCAGGGCATGTGGAGAGTGAATTAAGTCTGTCAGTTGAAGAAGAATTTCAGCCATCTCTGCAGTCAGTAACACCAGGGCCATCATCGACGTTGCCAGTCCCACTGGTGCCTATGAATGTAATTGAGTTACTGGAATTTGGCCGGGCGCCAGATACTCAGGCTCGTTGCTTTTTTCCTAGTTGCCGTCAACTTCAGAGATTGAGTGTTCCTATATCAATTAGAAGAAGATTGTTTTCTGAGTATAATTATTATGTGCCAGAGAACTGTAGAATTTGCTCTCACCATTTGAGGAGTAATGACTGGCCTGAGTTGATGGAATTTGAAAATGTTATTCATACATTTACGGCCCAACATATTTATGATTTTACAGAATTATTAAAACATCAGACTTCTATTCATTTTGAAGATGTCCAAAATATGGATGACTACCTGGTGCATTATTGGTTTGGTATGAGTAAGGAAGACTTCAGAAATATATTACTAGAAACTCCACGGCTAGCGAATATGCACAGAAGTTCAACTGCACTTGCTGCATTTTTAATGAAGTTAAGGAATGGTGACTCTGGAAATCGTATAAGTTCTTTATTTCAAGTACCTAGAAGTACACTAGAGGGTTTAAAGGCAAGAGCAAGAGAACTTCTGCATCAAGATTTTGTTCCAAGGCATTTAGGTATCGGTCACATTACAAGAGAAGAGATAGCGCAAAGAAATCTTTTAATACCAAATGGCCTTTTTGGTTGCACTGAAAGGGAGGGTGAGAGGAGACCAATAATAATAGTTGATGCTACATATATTGTAATAAAAGTGCTAACTATGCCTATCAAAAGAAAACTTACTCATTACACAAATATAGGAATTTAGTGAAGCCGTTCTTGTTTGTATGTTGCGATGGTTACATAATCGAGATTCTGGGCCCCTATCCAGCCGTAACGTCTGATGCTGACATTGTAAATAACGAGTTTGGAAACCCAGAGAGTCCATTACGTCAATATTTTCAAGAGGGAGATGTCTTTATTTTAGATAGAGGTTTCAGAGATGCAGTCCCACTGTTGCAAAGCTGTAACTACTCTGTGCATATGCCGTCAACATTACAGGATGATGAAAATCAGTTATCAACCTTAGAAGCGAACAAGACTCGGGCTGTTACTATTTGCAGATGGGTGATTGAAGCTATAAATGGGATTTTTAAACAGCGGTTTAAAATATTCCGACATGAGTTCAACAACAGAGCTTCACCACATGTCATGATTGACTTTTCTATAGCTGCTGCCCTAATCAATAGATTTCGACCACCTCTCACAGACAGGTTTGATGCTGCCCAGATATTAGAAATTATCCAACAAAAAATGTTCCAAACTAATACATTAAGTGAGTTTATCATACAAAATAATTATAATAGAAGAAGGGCACAGTTCTCAAATATAAATGTTGATAACAGCAATGTCACTGAGTTTCCTCAGCTTGAGTATCATGATTTGATTTTAATAGCTTGTGGTACCTACCAACTACGTCAGGCTCGGTCTTACTATGGTGAGCACATCCGTTTTAATGGCCGATATAAGATAGAAGTGTGCAGGGAGGCATCAATCAATAATCTAAGAGAACAATTGTCTCTCTCCCAAAGCTCTTGGCTTTTAAGAGCGAAAATTCAGAGTCGTCATATAAGAAGGAAAGAATATTTTGTGTATGTTTTGATTGATAACAATTTAAACGGGAGAGAGGCAATAAGTCAATATTATTGCAATTGTAAGGTAGGTACTGTGGGATGCTGTTCCCACATTATGACCATTTTATGGTATTTAGGTTGGGCTCGGCATCAAAACAGTATTGAGCCCCCTGCACCGTTTCTCGATGAATTGTTAATTGAATTTGATAACGAAATTGATGATGATGATAATGAATGATTATGGTAAAAAAGATTAAAACTATTCAATTGTATATTTGTTGTTTAATTTATGCTCTGTAAAAATACATAACCTCCAATTTAAAATGTATGAATAACTTTTTTTTTAGAAGTTCAATGTAAAAGTGGAAATCACAGAAACGTTTTTAACATTAAACAACACAAAAAAACGTAAGAATATTCACTGTCCATGACAGATTAATATTGAGCCAAAGTTACTATGGACATCTGACATTGTTCTTTACGATGACAATAATATAATTTTACGATGTCTAGAAACTTAAAAAAACTACTTTGTTTTACTTCTTCAATAAACGAACAATATAGTACGAGATCCCACTGCAGAATTAGTGTACTCATCGAGTATATGCTAAAACCTATTTTTTACGCATATTTATCATCAAGAGAATAAATATCTGCTAGGGTGCCTATCAAAATCTGGCCGCTAGTATTTTTAATTAATATTTCGCAAAAAATTTCATTGTTTTTAAAATAAAATATCATCCACTTCACGACAATATACAATAAAGACTGAAAATTCACGGTTGCCGTTGCGCACTTGGCCGCGCCTCTTCGCAGCCAGGTGTAAACAGGTATGATTTTGATATCTTTTTACGTTTATAACGTACATTTATGATTTATATATCAAATTGAAGCTAATTTTTTTCTCATTATTATGATATATGGGTGCCTAATTAAATCTGGCCGCAAATAAGGGATAATGGCTGCTAAAGATGGTAAATATTAAAAGAAGAGTGAAAGAGAGCTAGCGCGTAATGTCACCAGTCAGACGAAGACAGCGATTGCCAGCTGTACGACGTTTTAAAGCCATTGCGCATGCGTCGGGTGCTAGTGTTCTCAACTGACCAGCTGCCGCATATTTATTCTAACTTAAAAACCACGCTGTTTTGGAGTTCGTAATATCCCTCTATTGCATAGTAAGCCATTTATGGCTGTTGAAATTAAATATTTTTTTCTACACTTAGTTTTAATAATAATTAATAAATCTTGTTAGGGCTGTATCCGCTGGAGTGGATGAGGTGACCAAAGTCACCGCATAAAAAGTAATGCGGAGTGCATGCTCTCACCTAAGTAACCCTTTAATTAATCGAAATCCGATAAACTTTATTCAATTTTTCATTTTTAAAAGATCTGTGGCACACTGTATCCGATTGCTTAGTCGATTTTGTGCTTAAAGGCCGCTTACTCAGATGTATGACAACACTACAAGCGTTCAACCAAAAAAATCAAATAATTAAAAAAATATGGCGTCTTGTCAGTGACGTACGGACTCGCGCGTGTTTTGTTTACATGATAAATAATTTGTGTTTTAAGTGGGTTTTCAAGTGTTTGAAGTGCTATGGCCTGTTTAAGTATGTGATAAATATTATAGTGAAGTGAATTACTGCAGGATTTCAAGGTCGGTGAGTGAAAAAATATTACGTAATTTCGGTTTTATTCCACAACCGGCGCTGACCGATTCATGTTTATTGTTATTACGTGTATGTGTTTTCAGATCCTTATTTTAGTACAGTGTGTTATTCTAATACCACTACTTTTATAACAAAGTTGAAGCATTAAATAAGCTTTCCACAGGTACCAATATTTTTATTCTACGTATCAGATTTATATTTATAAAACAACATTTTGTTTCCATTGTCTTGGCGGCCATTGTTATTTTTTTGCCGTCGGCAATATTTTTCAACTTTGCACGCTCGTAAATAGTACATATTGTACTAATGCTATGTGGTTTTATTAGTGTTTTGCGTTAAGTATATACACATAATGTATTTAAAACCTTAAACAATATAGGTCAACGCTCGTTTTTTCGAACTATAACCATTTATTTGAAAACAAAGTTATGATTTATGGTTGCGTCATACTAACGAACGATTTGTTTACATGAATACTATCCTATTTCAAACGAAACTCCGCTATCTTAAAGCCCCGTTCCTTACCATAACAAAAAACACAAGTGTTAGCACCATTCAATGAAACCCAAGTCGTAAAAATGCTTTGTTTACATTATCGGGCGGCCGAGCGGCGCCGGCACGCCGGTGACGCATCTGGCATTCACCCCACTCGATTATTTTTCCCGCGCTCTGCTGCGCTCTGCGCCCTAGCGGGTATCAATCACTTGTTCGTGGAATGGAACGTATTTTTTTTGTCTATGGTTAGAGCCATTTGTCAAGATAACTTCACTTTTTACCGGAGTGTGCGCAGTAAATGGACGAGGCGATTTCTCGTGAGACTTTGATAATCAACAATTATTAGAAAAGGTAAGTAATTATGTGTGTAAAAAATATGAAATGTACTGTTCAAGGGTTCTATTTACTCTAACTAATATGTTTTTCACTAATCTTAGGTTTTTCTGTTTAATTTTCTAAATTTTTCGTGGGAACCATTTTTGGCTTTGTATGCATTTACAGTGTAAAACGCTTGAGCCAGAAATGGCTTTGCATGCATTCACCGATGCTGATTTCTTTATGTCCTATCTTTTCAGAATGCTTCCTTCACGCTTTTATGGCACTAATCGTTTCACTAAATCTATACCCGGTGATGGTTCCATTAGTGATGACTCCGCATCTGACTCTGACGACGACAACATTCCGCTTTCTAACCTTCGCTTACCAAACTCCCGCAAACAACCAATCATTATACCTGAATCTGATTTGGATACTTCCGATGACGAGAACAATATTGTTAATCCTAAGCAAATGAAAACTAAACAAAAGAAAAACCTAAAAGAAAAGATTAACTGGAAATTTGGTAAAATGCCTGCATATGATGTAATAACTATAAATTTACTGGTACCCTGGATTTACCAGAATGTGTTCAAATGATGTCTTTAATTTTTTTTTTTACCGACGAGTTGCTTGATTTCATAGCTGAGCAGTCTAATTTGAAATCTGTACAGGGCAATGTCAACAAGCCAGCAAATATCACCAGATCTGAAATAGAACAGTTCATAGGAATTGTAATCTTCACTTCATTGGTCCATCTGCCAGCGTCAAGGAGATATTGGTCTACTACTGTGGGCCAGAATCAAGTGCATGAATAGATTTGAAACCATCAAACGATTTCTACACCTGAACGACAATGATAATTTAAAACACTAGGTACCTACACCAGGTCATGATAAATTGTTCAAAGTCAGGCCCCTGTTGGAAAAAATTCGGGAACGGTTGTTATTGGTTCCAAAGGAAGAATTCTTAGCGGTGGACGAACAAATAATTCCAACAAAATGCCGACATGAACTGAAACAGTTCAATCCCGCTAAACCTCATAAGTGGGGATATAAGAATCAGGTTTTGAGTGGCGAATGAATATTTTTTCATTTGGTTGACATGTGCATTGTAAATGCGTGGTTGTTGTGGCGACGTAATAATGATGGCATATATATGCCTCTGTATGACTCAAACTCGCCATATCCGAACATTATAGAAAGGCAGGTAAAACCATCACGAAGAAACGTGGCCGACCCAGCACTACCGGTACTCCTGTCCAAGGTACGCCTACTACAAGCAGAACTGCTACGCCTACAGGTCGTAACGAATCTCCAGCACCACCCGTCAAAAGAGCACGTAAAGCCAGAGTTCAAGAAGTTCCATTGAATTCAGTGCGATCTGACAGAATCAACCACTTTCCATTGCACGATGAACGTCGTCAGTTGTGCCAAAATAATTGTATGTTTCGATCGTATATAAAATGTGAGAAATGTAACGTTCACTTGTGTCTCAATGAGAAAAGAAACTGTTTCAAATACTTTCATGTTGTCTAAAAATTGTATTTCATGTGCATAAAAAGCCAGAAATGGCATGATCATAGAAAGTGCTAAATGCACACAAAGCCATTTATGGCTTTTGATTTTATTTCTTTAAGTAAAGTACCAAATTTTTTTTTTCGTTTTGTAAATCCTTAATTCATCCCAATAAAACACAAATAAGGCAAAAAATATTTTTTTTAATTTAATTCCTGGTAATTTATGCAATACAGGGATATACAATGTTATTTATATTGTTATTTTATTTGTGCATCTAAAATTATCAAATTAATTTACGTAAAATAAAATTGATAAAGATGAAGGCGTGTTTTCTGTGTAACAAAAAAACAATGTACTTGACTTTAATGATGCATCATTTAAAAAGTGTTCGCTCATGTTATTATTTCGTCGTATGAAAAAATATAAATATCACGACGCTTTATTAACAATTGAATCAACTGATAATTTTGGATATCATACAGTGCCTTAAAAAAATTACAGTTTTAAAGCAAAAAGACAGAAGAATTCGAAATTTTTTGCAAAACACAAAAAAAAACAACAAAATTGTTGCGAACAATCTTTGTTAATTCAATGTGGTTAAATGCTACTGAGCCGAATTGTATCAAGTTCAACGCGGAAAATAACGGCTGGCTGTTATTAGATGGTGTCCTAAAACCAACATGGTTCCTGGGAGCCTCAACTCCAACGCAAGTTGAGAGTGTGCTATGTGATTCCACGAACAAATCTTCCGATAATGACGACGATTCTGATATTTGTAACGATGAAAGTGATAGCTCCGATGATAGTATAAGTGATAGCTCCGATGATAGTATAAGTGAAAGCTCCGATGATTCAGATTTTTAAATGAGAGTCACGGAAATATAAGATACATTTTTTTTATTTTAATGTTAAATTTACTTGAATGTTTAATTTATATGTAACAAACGATTAAATACTTGAATAAAATCTAATATTTTTTCAACCTACTTGCACAATAAAATTTTCTTTTACGTAAGTAACCTTGGTTTTATTTTTCAATATTATTTTTTTAATGTAATTTTTAAAGAACAATGAGCGGTTTCGTCCCAAGTGTTGTAACATTTTCCTACCTATATCATTTGAAAGATCTCAATCAGTGTTATGTTTTTTTGTATAGGCGTAACTCTGTATCTCGTGCAGGGAAACTGTTACAGTGGTTTCATTTATATAATAAAATATTCAATAAAACTTAATTAATTAGTATTTTAATGACAAAAGGGCTGAAACGATTTATAAAATCAAGTGGGAAAAAACTACACGGTCGACCGTGCGCCTACTCTAACACAACACCCCCTCTCCCACTGTGCGCCACACGCTGCCATATTGTAAACGATCAAATTGTATGACAAATTTTACGTGTTTGTCAAATTATTTGATCGTTTGCAGCTTTGTTTGAAGCGTTTGTCAAACAATCTACGTGTTTGTCGCGTTTGATGAAAATCTGGATTGATGTCGTGTTTGACAAACAAGTTTGAACGTGAACGGCGGTGTTTGTCAAACATGATCTCAGTCGTTGGTTTGGCATCATGGAGGACGCTACGCCCAGTGACAACAACTGCGTGGAGAATGTTTCGGACAAAGAATTTACGTTGCATTTCATATCTATTTATCATGACATGCCGATGTTATGGAAAATAAAATCGAAAGATTATATGGACAAAAACAAGAGAAGCGCAGCAGTAAAAAAAAAGACAAATTTACTGAAGATCTGTCGCCGGAACATTACGGAGGAAGAAGTGAAAAAAAAAATTAATATACTACGTACAAGTTTCAAGCGCGAAAACAACAAAGTGAAAAAGTCTATGCTTTCTGGTTCTGGTACCGATGATCTGTATGTACCGACATTATGGTATTACAAAGAATTAGAATTTCTGCAAGATCAAATGGAGGAAGAATCAGGAATTAGCACAGTAATAGAAACACAGGTAAATTAGTAATACAGTTTATTGTAAGATATATTTTACACGTTCAACTTATAAAATTACTCTAAACATTTGTTTTGTCATGGAACAGCACCCGTTGTGTTAAAGTATTCACAAAAATTATGTCTTACTTGTTTTGCTAGTGCAGCGCTATTTCCAGCTCGAGTACGTTCAATGCCTAACAACATTGGCTCATTTCTCCAAGTACCATGCAGGACAGTCCCCGTAACAGTGTCTTCCATGTCTACTTCTCCATGGCGAATGTAGTTCTTTTGTTTCATAAGTAAATTGTGTAGATGACAACACGCCATAACTACAATTTTTGCTTTTGTAGGAGATAATTTAATAGGCTTTTGGAAAATCTTAAAACGAGTCGTGAAAATGCCAAATACATTTTCAATTATTCGTCGAGCACGAGATAATCGATAGTTGAATATCCTTCTGTTATCATTTAACACTTGTTTGTTGTAAGGTTTCATGAAATTTGGAAGTAATTGGAAAGCTTCATCGCCCACAAACACATAGGGCATTATTTTATTAGTATTTGGCAATTCATCTGGTTCTGGAATTTGCAACTGATTATTCTCAAAGTAATGCCAACATTTTGTATTTTTAATTACTCCTCCATCTGACACTCTGCCATTTGTACCGACATCAACCATGATGAATTCATAATTTGCATTAGCTATACCCATAAGTACTATGATGTATGTTCCTTTGTAGTTATAATAGTAGGAACCGGAATGCTCAGGTTTTTCTAAAGTGACATGCTTCCCATCTACAGCTCCAATGCAATGATCAAAGTTCCATGTATTTCCAAATTGTCGTGCCAACATCTTCCAGTTTTCCTGTGTTGTGGGTAACTAAAACAGAAAATATTTATCACACTTTTATTTTAATTTCTAGCAATCATCATCATCACAATCATTAATTGCAACACCTTCGTCGGCATCTACGAATCCAGTGCAACCAAAGAAGAAGAAAAAGGAGGACTTGCAACATGACATTAGCCAGGGATCATTTCAAAAGACCTGAAAATGAATATCAAGCAATGGCAAGAAAGTGGGCCTTTAAATTAGAACGGATATCTGCTGAACAAAGACGACTGGCAGAAAAGTTCATTAACGAAATACTCTTTGAAGGGGAAGAAGGAAATCTTCGTAGACATTCAGTTATAATTAATCCGAGCAGTCCATATTCCATTACCTTAACTCCATCTCCCGTTCCATACATTGAATCTCCTATCTCTCACACTCAGTCTCCTGTTCCACAAACTCCATCTCCCGTTCCGCACATTCAATCTCCTATCTCTCACACTCAGTCTCCTGTTCCACAAACTCCATCTCCCGTTCCGCACATTCAATCTCCTATCGCTCACACTCAGGCTCCTGTTCCCCAAGCATCACAATTAATTCCAATAGAACAAACATATTTGTCGGATACGGAGCGGCCTGTGATGATTCATATTCCAAATACGCAAATAAACGTAAATACTGAAGTTGATACAGCAGCAAAATACTTAGAATGTTTTTATTCATTTTAATTAATATGTTTTTTTCTTCAAATTAAAACCTTACCTTTTTTTTTTTTTTTTGTGGGTGGGAAATCATCAAATAACTTCTCCCGCTCTGGGCAGAGCAGGAGGGCGTGTCAGACTTTTACTGACTAAAACCCACCCGTGTTCCTTCAGTTGCCTGTGCCAGGGGCCACGGTAACCCTCTTGGACTTTTCCGCAACCCTAGCAGGCATCGGTCCTAGCAAACCCCGTCATTGGTGCTGACATCTCTTTGAGGCGCGCGTGGAACACAACGCGCCGTCGACCCGGGCCTGGTCCTTATCGAACGGCGAGCTGCCCATTGCTCGCCGTTCGCAAGCCCGCGCCTACGGTGGCCGGGAATCGGCCTGCGATTCCCGACGCCCAGGGCGTCTCCTGCGGCGGCTAGGGGCGTGAGGGCGCAAACTTTGCCTCTCCCTCACGCGTTCCGCCTCCTCCTTCGCGAACATTACTGCTTCGCAGAAGGAGGTGACGGCTTCCCAAGCCCTCTCGCTCCGTACCATGGCCTGGACCAAGGCCGGACGCGAGAGATCGCCACCGCCAATCGCCTCCACGAGGACACGGCGGTGCTCCGCCCAAGCCGGGCAGACCTCCACCGTATGCTCCACCGTGTCCTCCGAGCGATCCACACAATGGTGACACCCGGGCGTTTCCTCCCGCCTTATCCGGAACAGGAACCTCCCGAAACAACCGTGTCCGGTGAGGACCTGCGTCAGGCGGAAGGTGAGGACGCCGTGGCGCCTCTCTAGCCACTCCTCAAAGAGGGGACTTATCGCCGCAATTGTGGCGTGCCCAGCGCTGGGTTGCGATAATCGCACTCTCCATGCCGCCCTGAGATCCCGCCGGAGCTCTGTCCGCTGTACCGTGATGTCTCGCGGCAGCGGAGCTACGCCCCGGCGTTTCGCCTCCTCGCGCCACTTCCAAACGTGCGCGAGGACTTTTGCCTCCAGATCCCATGGCGGTAATCCGGCAAGGAGGCTCGCCGCCTCACCGGAGACCGTACGGTATCCCCGGACCAGCCGGATGGCCATGACCCTTTGGGGCGCGTTCAACCAGCGGGCTGGCCGCTGCCTCAAGGAACGCGCCCATACCGGTGCCCCGTAAAGGGCCATGGACCGCACGACCCCCGCGTAGAGCCTCCGGCAGGAGGCGTTTGGCCCCCCTAGATTGGGCAGGAGCCGCTTTAAGGCAGCCCCGGCCCTTTCCAGTCTGGGAGCCAAACGTCGGAAATGCTCCACGAAGTTCCACCGGCTGTCGAGGACGAGTCCCAGGTACTTCATCGTCGACTCGACGCCGATGTGAACCCCTCCTACCGTTATTTGGGAACCCGACGGTGGCGTGTTCCGAGGACCATGAAAACACATGGCCTCGGACTTGTGCAGGGCCACCTCGAGTCCCAATTGCCGGATCCTCTCGACGATTATCGCAACCCCGCGTGTCGCTAGTTCGGCCTGAATATTGAATAGAATATTGAATTGAATAGTTACCTGAATATTGTTCCTTAGTTTTTCATTTATTGCTTCACACGTTTCAATGATAATGTCGCTTAATGTACGAGGTGCAATGCAGCTTTGAAATTTTAAATCTTCGAAATCAGCGCCACTGGCTAGGTACCTCAAAGTAATTGATAATCTTTGAGAAGCTGGTATAGATTTGCGCATAACGGTGTCCATCTTTTCAATGCGAGGACGGAGTAATGTTAGTAATTCTTCAAAAGTTTTATGATCCATGCGCAGGAAGTTTGCGTAGTCTTCTGGTTCTGTGCGTAATATTTCCCGTAGCAAATTTTCGTGAGTATATTTTTCTCTTAATTTCAACCATTCTCTACTCCATCGCCTTCTTTTTTTTCTTTTCATACACAAAGCTAGAGTCAATGCCAAAAATGCGTCATCTGTATTACTCATTATATTTAAGCGCTCAGCACGTCACGTCACGACAAGGAGAAAACCGAATCTGCAAGTTAGTTTGACAAATTTGTTTGAAGTGTTGTTTGACCGTTTGCGTTGATGTTTGATGAAAACGTAAAATTTGACAAACAAATTTGTCAAACAAATTTGATCGTTTACAGGGCGCTTAAGCGCAGGAGCAGCGAACGATATTTTATGAGACAGCGCTATACGTTGGAAAGAGAAGATTGCCGGTGCCCGTAGAAGTAGATGCCATTATTTATCTAGCAGCGTTGCCAGATACACTGTAATTACAGCAGAGTTACTGTATTTTCACACGATCTACTGTCTACTGTAATACTAAAATTACAGTGTATGGAGAGCACTGTAATTTTTCTACAGGCAAAATTCAAAATAGTTTAATGTAAACTGAACGCAGCCTTTGTGAAAAGAAAAAATAACATAAACATAACAAAACGCAACTGGCTAGTAGAGCTTGCGCCACCTCTCTGCATATGTCACAACCCTTGTTTCTATTGAAATAAGAACGAATATGTCTTACTTTAAACGGGAATTTCCCGTCATAGACTAAAAACCACTTCTTAGTATTAACCACCCAAATTGTGTCAACCGTGTTTTAATTTAGTTTTGAAGCCTATTGGGACTAACTTAAATTAGTATGATTGTAAATTGGTTTCGTATGCAATGCATTACGTTTTTATTTGGCTCTTTCAAGCCTTTCTGTGAAACTGGTGCAAGTGGTTATTTTGTTTGAGGACTTGAGAATTAAACATGCCTAATTTGACGACTCGTTTGGTGTAGTGGCTACAGTGGCTAAGTGTAGTCAGCGAAACCAAATGGTCCTGGGTTCGAATCCCGGTAGGGGCAAATGTTTGTATGATGAATATGGACATTTGTACCCGAGTCATGGATGTATATTTATAATATATATGTATTTACGAAAAAAAAATGTATTTAAGTAGTGTATCAACCATCTGGTATCCATAACACAAGCCTTAAGTGTCAAGTGCTTAACTTGGAACTAGATGGTGCTGTGTGCAATGTCAGACGATATTTATTTATTTATTTAATTCATCTGATGATAGTGATCAAAGCGGACCATCAACTCCAAAAAAAGCAAAAAAGATACATTATAAACAAAAATTCAGAGACGAGTGGTTAAAAGACAATAGTTTTAAAAATTGGCTGAAACGTGACCCAAAAGACCCGTATCGTGCAGTTTGTGTTCTGTGTGATGCAAAATTGATAGCTGACAGAGAGTGATAAAAAGACATGGTGAAGGTGCTAAGCATGTAAAAAGAACTACAGCAGCTCCAGCTCAATCTTCGATTGCTACTGCATTTGAAAAGGTTAAGCAGTCCGATGATGATAAATGCAAAGCATCTGAGATAAAGTTGGCCGCTTTTATGGCAGAGCATAAAATATCCGTGAAACGGATGTTGATCAATCAACTAAATATCCATGTTAGTGGTTTATAAGCTATATATTCCACCAAGTGCTCGCATCTGCCGGGTTCATATGACATCAAACGAATGGAATGAGTTAGAAGAGCTGAATAATTCATCTTTTACGGCTCAACACATAAAGGACATGCTAGATATGTTAAGAGATTGCCAACAATCTGGATTCAATTTCGACAATGTTGAATCGATGACAACACCTGCAGGCTTACTCTTGAAATCAATCCCAATCTCGATCGTATTCCAATCCGATCCAGTTTCAATTCCAATCTTCAGAAAATTGGCACTCTTGAACGAAGTCGAGATTGAGATTGGAATCGACTGCACGTTCGACTATACTGATTGACATGGGGTTGCCATAGAAATCAAAACGTTAATTACTAAATTTAAAATGATTGAATAACTCGTTAAATAAATAAGTTAATTTGTTCTTATATTTATTTTAACTTAGATTATCATTTAAGTGTTCTTTGCTTGCATTTATATGTATTTAAACACTAAATACTAAGACAGCAATGGCTCATTGTGTATGTCGTAGCCTACGTAACCAACATTAAAAAAAAAAACGTCCGGGTCTCGCGCACTTGTCATCCACTTGAATAAAATAAAAACTGTGAATTATTAGTGTTATGATAAACAAAAGTTTCAAAGCGATGTTATCTAAAAGTTGTGAAGTGTTTAGTCCGGAATGTATCAAAGTACGTCTATATGCACAAGTTCAAGTTATTTGTACTCTAAGTATTCAACCGAGGAAGACGATAATATCAAGGTAAGGCCACAATTCTATTAAATATATTGTAATTCCTTTGAATTTTTGTATTAAACACTTTTGCATATTACAAACATTCATTGTTCTTACAGAATGAGTAGGCCAACACATCAACAGCTGGAGACTCTTGTAGATTTCCTGGTACAGAACCCCGAAATTGCTAAGGGGCTTTTGCGCTCCGCTCATGGTAAGCAGCAGACTAAGAGGAAATGGGAAGAGATATCAATATCCTTAAATGCACTAGGCGGTGCGCAGAAAGATGGCAAAGCCTGGGCTAAGGTACTGTCTACACAGTAATATTTTTTTTTTACTTAATTATTACTCGTATATGACTAAAGTTACAATAATTGGTACATTTATTTCCTTTTTAGTGTTGGGCTGACAAAAAGTTTACACTTAAAAAGGCTTGTGCCCAGCATGTACAGGTGGTGGATCTGCAGAGAATTTACCTGCACTAACACCCATCGAGCAACGCCTAGTAGCAGTGATGGGGGGCCTTCAATTTTCTGCAGGAGACAGCCATGTCGTTGCCAATCCATTCCCATCCACAGTAAGTCAGTTGAGTTATATAATTTAATAGATAATTGTAAACTTGATAAAAATTTACACCTTATTGAAGTGCATAAACTATAATTTGTTAAATAATTACAGATCCAAAGCCAGAATGACATCCCTTTAGAAATTGTCATTCCAACCCAAGACAACAATATGGATGTGAATGAATTGGATTTCCATGCTTCTCCCATCCAAAATGTGGAGTCTGTAAGAGGTAATTTCTTTCAAACTATGTATGCCATATTTCATGTTGATGATAACTTACTTATATGTTATTTATTTTATTTGTCAGTTACACCACCAAGAGAACGCAGTCCTAGAAGGACCAGCCTACCCCCGGGACAGCATGTCCGATCAAGGACTATGTTGGATCAAGACCGGGAGAGATTTGCAGCTATAGAGAGGCAGAGGGTTGAAGCAGAAACTGTCACAGCGAGGGCCTTATCTCGAGCTGTAGAACAGATGGAGGGAGTCTCGACAGCCATAAGAGAAGGGTCTCAAACTGTGGCAAATGCCCTTAATAACATTGCTGATGCACTGAGACAAAATAAGCAGTAATTAAATTTTAGATATTATTACTTTAAGGTTTTACCTACTGGTATTAGTAAAGTTATATTGTATTTTTTACTATTGTTTAATAAATAATAAAAGAGAGTACAAGTTTTGGTTACATATTGTATTTACCAATCTAGGATATTAATAATATGTTAAGTAAAAAAGAAAAAAAATTATGAGAGAAAAAATTGAATTAGTTTTTAATTACTTATATTAGTCATGAATTTGTTCTTACACAACAAATTAATAGTATGTTTAGTAAAAATAAATAATTGATTAATTTACAAAATGTGTTAAAACGTAGCAATGATAAATAAGTTAATTAAGTGATAGATACATGATGTTCACATATTTACAAACATTGTAAAAGTATAAGAGTTCCCAAATTATGTAAACAATTAATATGTCAGTGTGTGAGTTAAAGTAATCACAGAATGTAAATCAATGTCATAAAAATAATAAACTATACAATTAAAGTAGCAACAAGTTAAATTTTGTCTAGACCCTAGATTGTCCTATGTAGCTGGACCAGCATGTTTCCAAGCATCTTAACAGGATGTTGGTTCCAGACAAAAGTATCATGTGAGGCACCACCAAGTGAAGAATCTACACTCAGTATATTGAGATCTGCATCACAAATCTGTAAAAGAAATACTGTTTATAGAAAGTTAAAGTTACTCTAATAGTTATTATCTAGATAAATAACCAACCTTACTCACAATTAAAACATTTCTCGAATCGTAACCTTTTCTGTCATAAAACCGCTCTTCATTTTGTGATGGTCTTACAATAGCCACATGAGTACCATCAATACATCTGCAGGAATTTTAAATTTTTCATGAAACCTGAAATTAATTTAATATTAGCTTATTAATCTTAGCAAATAAGTTGAAAATAAACATAACAAATTTCAAAACAACATAACAAAAGTATTGAATGATAAGTACTATTTAACATTAAGGTAAAAAGAAGTACAATTTATATCTTTGTTTAATTAAGTCTCGTTGTCGGCGAGTCTGCAATGGAAACTTAAGAAATTTATTTAATATATAATTTGTATTAAGACCATTTTTGTGACTTCTCTTATTGCTCTTGAAACCGATTGTTGGGACATCATTGTACCTTGTGTGCGACCTACTAATCTTTGGTAGCTCCCTGTGGCGTATAATGAAAGAGCCACTAAAACCTAAAGAATGAAATTAGTGCATAGTACCTTTATAAAAAATACCACGTGAAAATGGAAATTCCTAGTTTACAAACCTTGTATTTTCTTGGTATGTCGCTACGGCGAGTAGGCTGCGGCATCAAAGGTTCTAAATCCCTACAAATCACGTCGAAAAGCTCTTTACTAACTTAAATTCAACGTCTGTCATGGCAAACGCGTTATCTGCATAACGCGCCATTCGTCTCAAATTCCGCCTTTGTCTCATATCTAACTTATGAGCGTTGCCCAAAATATCACAAATAAGTTCTAAACGAGCCATTATTGACAATAAAAACTTCACAAATCACTCACAATAACAAACTCGATCCCGAAAAAGTAGCCTTTTTGTAATCGTTCAACTTTGACATAAACACGAATTTAAACTCGATATGTCAACGTCAAAATCTCGTCAAGAGTACCGAAAAAGTGCATTCGTTCGAGTAAAGTCGATTTCATTTAGTTCCATAAAAATCCGCCTAATACGATTCCAATCGTGAGCTAGTGTAACATTCAAGAGTGCCAAATGACAAAATCTCGATCCCAATTTCCAAATCCGGTTGAGATCGAGTGTCGAGAGTAAGCTTGCTGAACTACATTATTGTACGGGCCTGAATCATGAAGAATTCAATATACTTCTTGAGCAGACACCCTCTGTATCACAGCGCTCTCACCGTCCTAAAACAGCGCTTGGAGCTTATCTAATGAAAATAAGGACGGGTGAACCAAACGAACGACTAGCAAGTCGTTTAGGCATAAGCCGGCGTAGTTTTGAAAGAAAATTAGAGTTAGCACGTGAATGTCTAACAAATGAGTTTGTTCCTCGGCATCTCGGATGGGACCATATTAGCCGTGATGAAATTGTAGCAAGAAACTTAAGAATTCCAAATGCTATATTTGGTGCTGGCAATGAAGAGCCACCAGCCATTTTGATATGCGATGGAACATACATCTACATTCAGAAAAGTAGTAACTTTTTGTTTCAGAAGCAATCATATAGCCTTCATATCACATGCTGAAACCTTTTCTAATAATATGCACAGATGGCTACATAGTAGATGTGACTGGCCCTCATGCTGCTACGACTTCAGACGCGACGATAATGAATAGCTATATTCAAAATGAAATAAACCCAATGCATTACGTTCTGAAAAATAATGATACATTCATATTAGATAGAGGTTTCAGAGACTCAATCCCAACTATAGAAACTTGGGGCTACCAAGCTCACATGCCTCCAACAAAACTTAGAAATGAAAGCCAACTGAGAACGGAAGAGGCAAATAAATCCAGATTAGTCACAATCGTGAGATGGGTGGTAGAGGTGATAAATGGGTGGATTAAACGGGATTTCAAAATATTCAGACAAGAATATTTTAATAGAGCAATGACGCATATGTTCGTTGATATACGCATTGCTGCTGCTCTTTTAAATACATTTAGAGAGCCGTTAAAAGACCATCCTCGAGCTAACGATATAATACAAGTTTTAAATGGGAGGATTCATATGGCCAACAGTCTAAGTGACTATGTCATCGAAAATAATATAAATCGACAGCGAGCTTCTTTTCGCACTATAACCTCGGATGGCAATCAATTATTGCAGTTTCCAGTACTAACAGAAGAAGACCTTTTATTAATTTCATTAGGCAGTTACCAAATAAAACTCGCCCGGTCTTATTTGAGTGAACACTTAAGAAATGGCATGTACACAATCGAAATATGCATAGGAGCTGTTCCTAACCTTGTGCGATATAATGTAAATATTTCAGAAGGTTTTCTGTTGAGGGGGCGGATAAAATCGCGGCACGTATCCGGTAGAATTTATTATTCGTATATTTTGATAAAAAATAGAGCAGAAACGGCGAGAGATGCAATTGCTCATTATTATTGCTCATGTTTAACTGCAAAAAGAACAATAGGTACTTGCGCTCACATAATGAGTATCATTTGGTACCTTGGCTGGGCTAAACACCAGCCAAGCATAATGTTACCCGCGACCTTTTTGGACGATATTATTATAGATAATAATCACTATTAAAAGTACCAGTAAACAATTTGCATATGTTTATGCTGTACTCTTACATAAGGGGATTAGTATTTGATAATTGTATTATTTCCTTTGTTATTTATATATTTCCAACTGTGCGTTTATTAATAACTGTCAAAAAATAACTATTACTGCCTGTGATTACTGTACAATTATTATGAACGTAAGGCCCGAATTCCTCTGTCGCTGATGTCGGTCGCGCGTACGAATATACGTTGCACTAACATAGATTTTGCATAATTATGCGGCCAAAATTGAAGATTTTAAACTAGTTACAAATACAAAATGTAATATCTCTCTACGTTAACAATAGAACAGACGATAATAAACCGGTCTTCTCGGCTTCAATACCCGCGCGGGGTACGTATGCAGGTAGTCGGAACTTGTTAGTCTCCCGCTACGCACGCGCTTTCGCTCTTTACGCTTTTAAAGTGACTTGTTTTTCTTCGTCAATATTTTTGATTTGAAGACAGTTTTCAAAGTAAACAATATGGATTCGAGTGCTTCAGGTAAATACTATTATTTATTATAGAAATTGTCAACCTAGTATAATTAAAAAACCTTTATTTTAAACCTTCAAAACATATTACGTTTTCTTGAAAAAATATTCTTGATTTTTCAGTTTAAAAGTAATTTAGTTATATTATCGCTTCCTCTCGCCTCAAAATTATTATTTATTATAATACTTAATACTCTTTTCTTATAATTCTGATAAAAATCAGTTGCAGGTAGGTGCAGGTAGGGTAAAAAAAGTTATGTTGAAAAATGTTCCAAAAAATATATTTTTTTCTTTTTCGTCGTAGGTTCTCCTGGCTCATCCGGAACAAAATTAGTCACCCGTCAATTTCTCTACAATAAAATGAAAAGCCAAAATTTATTAACAATGGATGAAAAATTGGCCTATTTAGAAAATTACCTGTTTTCTTCTTACGGTGACACAGAGGAAAATATAAAAAAACTAAAGCGAAATATTGCTTACTTCAAGATTGCCATAAAGAAAAAATGGTCTAAAGCACAAAGAAAAGAAGAGGATTTCTTAAAATCTAACCACTCATGGTTAAATGGGACGTTTGAAATCCCATTCCAAGCCCAAAATCGCCCAGGCCGCCCTTCAAAATCATTTGAAGAGTCAAGTGAGACAAGCAAGCGTCGCAAAACTGAAGTGGTTCGCTCGGCCGTAGGCGATTCTGTTATCATTCATGCTGCTCAGTCAACTTTGAGAGCTAAGGGACTTCGAAATGCATCAGAAATCCTTAAAGAAATCACAAAATCGCCAACAAGGGCAAAAAAAATAAGAAATGCTTACAAGTCATCGAGTGAACCCGACAAACACAATATATTAACACCTCAAGAAGCATTGGCGATGTTTATAGAGGCCGACCTTACACGACAGCAATATGAAATCATACGTAAGACAAATAAGTCGCTCTATCCTTGCTACGACGGATTATTAGAAGCCAAAAAAGAATGCTATCCACCTGAACAACACATAAAAGTGACGAGTCTGTATGCAGAGAGTACTTTGCAAAGTCTTCTATAATTATATTATAGACATCTATAATCGACTATTATTGAGCTCTGATCCGCTCATTAGCAGTATTAGTATAAAACAAAGGAGAAAAAAAATATCTAAATCCTTTTCTCCGGAGACTTTAGATATGCTTTTACCCACCAAACCAGACTCCGCTTCACCAGAATCCTCGGATGATGAGGATCTGGAGTAACGAATTGGCATGGAGTATGTGTCGACTGTCGAGGGGATACGTCAATTCATTACTCACTAACGTTTAAAATGTACATTTATGAAATATATTTTATTATGTCTGTGACGTTAGGTTTTTGACATTTTTTTTCATAAATATGATATTTTCTTGAATAAATATTTAAAATTTCAACAGAAAGTTGTTTTTTATTATCATTTGTGTCATTTAGAATAGTTATAGCAATTAAAATAATTTTGGCCGCATAAAAAAACCTAAAAACCTATCTATGTGCGTTGTGTTCTATGAAGCACCACACTGTGACGCTGACATCAGCGGCGCGCGAGTTGCTACGCGCCGCTGATGGCGCGCGTCGGTCTCGCTCGTCAGCGCCGCGTTCGTCGGTCGACTGACGCGCTATAGAACGCTATGAGCGTCCTCACTCTGTTCCCGACCGTCGGCACGCGCGCGTACAGTCGCCCGCCACCATGAACATTGTTTTTACTTTCATTCTAAAATAATTAAAAAACTTTTCTTCGTCCTGACGTAGCTTTTCAAATAAAGTAGAAAATTCACCATTCGTCACCCAATCAGCAACAATTGGGTGAATGTGATATCTTTTTTTTCTATATTGACGCCGTCTCCGCTTGCGTAAGTATGCTGCAGCAACTAAACAATTTATAAACGGGTTCATAATAATATCCCAAATTCAAACTCCGCTTTACAAATCCACAACAAATCCACTTGGAGACGCCTGTACCGTGGAGCGGTCAGTATCGCACTACGGATGTTTTCATTGGCGCTGATGGTCAGCGCGCTACGCGACTGACGGTACGCGACCGACGTCAGCGACAGAGGAATCTGGGCCTTATAATTATGTTTATATGTAACACAAAATGTAATAAAGTATGATTAAAGTATTATTTAAAACAAAAACCTTTTTTTCACTTGTAGCCCAATTGTAAGGATCGGGTTAGACGAGAAATGAAAGATACGAATGCTCAGACAATACTGACTCTATTTAGGTTAAGACACGATATAAAATACATGATTATAGTGTTATATGTACAGTCGCCAGCACGTCAAGATACACCCTCAACATAAGTATAGCTACGACGCGGCATGGCATGTTAGAAAGAAAGTATCCTTGGCATGATTGGTGGAATTTTCAATGTTTCCATAATTGACCAATGGTTGCGCATACTAACAATTACCAGCCAATAATTCATGCCTTACTAGGAATAAGCCACACCCCCATGCCCCTGCGCAACTAGTCAACTACCCCGAACGTCAGTGTTTGCTTATTCATGCTCCATTACGCCCGTGTTACAAAATTCGTGGTTCGGCCGGTAGTTAGTCCAAGTGTGACGTGTGACATATTTTTTTAATAACTTTATTATGGCGCCTCAATTGACGCAAATAGAAAGGGAGCGCATCATAGCTCTCCGATTGAGTGGATAATCGATATTTGTCGGCAGACGGGAATAACGGTGAGTATTTTTTTTTATAATTATAATTTATATATTTAAATAAACAATAGCTAATCCTGAAAAAAATGTGTCATTGAGGTTTTTCTAGAGAACTTTCTAAATAAGTAAACGATTTATGTTATTTGAGTGATATTAAATTAAAGTGTTACCGTTTTTGGTGATAAAACTGTAACCAATTTTATTGAATATTCATATGCTGCTTCTAGCGGCGGGTATGGTCTGAACCATAATATTTTATTAACTTTGTGCCTACCGTATCCTACGAATAAGGGTCTTTCTCAATTTTCGTGCATATTACACGTCCAGATCAAAAACCTTTTTATAAAAAAAAAACAAAGTCGCTCCCGCTGTCTGTACGCTAAGATCTTTAAAACTTCGCAACGGATTTTAATAGAGTTTTCAGCAATAGATAGAGCGATTCAAGAGGAAGGTTTATATGTATATAAATTACTCCACAATGCCCCACATAACTATCTACATAGCACACGTGCGAAGCCGAGGAAAGTCGCTAGTTATCTTTTTCTTTACATAGCTGCATAGTATAAAACAAGCCACTCCCGCTTTCTATACGCTTAGATCTTTTAAACTTCGCAACGGATTTTAATGCAGATTTCAGCAATAGACAGAGTAATTCAAGAGGAAGTTAAGTGTATATAAATCCATACTCCATACTGCCCACGTAGGTCGGCCCGTGAAATCCTTTTTTTTTATTAAAACAAGCTTGTGAGTGTATTTTTAGATTGTTTTATTACGCTTGATTGCTAAATCCCTACCGTTCTCATTACCGTCGTATTCCGATTTTTATATTATAATAATTTCTTTGTTATTTGGAGAAGGAAGGTAAAATTCACAAAATGTTGTAAGATTATCTATATATTAATAACTAGCTGACCCGTGCCCACTTCGTTGGGCGGTAAAAAAATTCGACCGTTTTTTATCAGACTTACTTTGCAAATCCGACTACCACAAAAAATCTTTTCATTATTCGGGTTAATATATAGCCTATGACATTCACAAATAACGTGGCTTTCTATTGGTAAAATAATTTTCAAAATCCGTCCAGTAGCTCAAGAGATTACCCCCTACAACCTCACAACCTCACAAACTTTACCTCTTTATAATATTAGTAAGTATAGAAGTATAGATATTAGAAAAAAACAACGTTATTCGGCAATCAATTTCAAACTTAAAATATCATGGAATATGCACGAAATACGTGAAACACCCATAAATGTCTGTCTCGCCATAACAACCTATCGGTAGGTTTCTTTCATGTGTTCTTTGGTTCTTTCCTAATGAGTTCCCGGTATTGTAAGTTTTTAACTGCTGCTTTTTAGCTGCGCGCTATTCCAAGCGCCATTGTTATTTTTTTTAAGTCGGTACTGCTTGTTGGATTTTAAAGTAAATACGCAACTGCGCAGTTCTTTTTGTCTGTTGAAACAATGTAGAGATAAAGCCTTTTTAGTGATGTTTGTGTGTAAATAATAAGTAATTTAAAATTAATAAGCTAGTAATTATTGTAAGGAATCATATAAGTAGCCTATTGAGTAATCATGTGCAAATAAACTATAGCTATTTGTTTCGTTCCAGAAAAAAACAGTTTACTTCTGGCTTCGGCGGTGGCATGAAAGCGGAACTCTCGAAGCGCACCACCGTTGCACCGCCAACTCTACGCGAGAGCCACGACGCGACGGCGACAGACGATGCGGCTATGGTCGCTGCACACTCTGCCGACCCGTTTTTGAGCACAAGAGTGACCTCAACTTCATACAGTGTGAGTCCATGTATACCTTGTTATCACACATATCACTCTATCTTATTCATAAATTTTTATACTTAGTCATAGTCGCGTCAAGCGCACCGCGCGGCCTAGCTAAGACGTTCTAGCGATACCTAATAATTCCTCCAGCTATAGCAGCAATACGTCCGTATTGGACTCAGTGAATGTTATTATTGTTAGTATTACTAGATAATAGATAAATATTTAGTTCTTTAGCGCCTATCTTAACAAAGGTGGAATTTTCAATTCAGCGGATTACTATTTATATGTTTATATTTTGAGGAATAATTTTTAACTGACCCATACTCATATAGTTAAGTTGGCCCGTACCATTATTTTGTCGTAATTAAGAATCTTATGTAAGTATTTTTTTGTTTGTTTTAGATTTCAATGGACACCGTTAAAAGGCGCCTAAGGGACGCCGGAAAGGAATGCTGCCGCCCTGCTAAGAAGATTCTAATGAACCAGGCGCATAAGGAGGCAAGAGTAAGTTTTTGCCTGGAATATTATAATTTTGACTGGGCAAACAATATCGTCATTTTTGTGGACGAGAAAAGCTTCCGGTCGGATACGGACGGAAGAAAAATATTATGGCGCAACAGCAATGAGCGCTATGTGGAGGTGAATACTTTACCAAATCGAGCAAGTGGAAGAATATCTCTCAATTTTTGGGGGTGGATGAGCTCAATGGGACCGGCTGAACTGGTGGAGGTTAGCGGGCGCATGACTGGGGATCAGTACGTCGAAATTTTACGTGACGTGATGATCCCCACCGTGCGCCTGCACTATCTGCCGCGTGCACACCTGCAGAGTGGTGCAGGAGTGGTTCGCGGCACAGGATGACGTCATCTGCCTGCCATGGCCTGCAAAGAGCCCTGACCTAAATCCAATCGAGAATCTATGGGTGGTTCTATGGTTCTCGATTAGGATGCCTCAGAAATCCGCAACAACGAAAACTTGCGACAAGAAGCCCATACTACATGGGAGCATTTCCGAGGCACGGACACCTGCTGGAACATGGTGGCCGGCATGAAAGACAGGCTGGACGCTGTTCTAGATGCGCAAGGTGGTCCGACCAAATATTAAATATTCGGGCAAGTCCATTGTCGGACAATCTGTAACACATAATTATATTGTTTAGAATATACTTTTTTATTTCAAATTAATATCAAACAATCTTTATATAATAATATTTAAAAAAAAATACCCAAATTGGCTTCTATTTGTCTGTTATAAAAAATTTACAGTATCTATAGCTATTAGAGTTTTATTTATGTAAGTGACATTTTATTTATCATTTAATAATATATTGTCTTGGCAACGCTTTACGCTTCTTTGTAGTTTACATATAGTACCAACTAAAAGGCCGATCTTGTTGCGTATTTCTGAGGTCAAGTTAGGGCTCTTTTAGGTCATGGCATATTCTTTATCGCTAATAACACCCGAGTGAACTTAGTCTTAAGTTTAGTCTACAATACTATAGGCCGTACAGTCAATGTCTGACAACGTGTATTCATTCACACACAAAGACACTCGGTGTCGGACACTGACTGCACGGCGTATAGTGTCGTAGCCTGAATTTAACTTCAGATGACGAACTCCGATGGCAATAGTAAATAATGCACTTCATTCGCCCGGGTTTCCGTAGAAACCTATCCTTTGTGTTTATCCATCCATTTTCACAAACCTTCACATTAAATAGTAGCACAGTTTTACAATTCAATTCATCTAAAATTGTTATTATTTTATTTATCAAAATAAAGGTATTTCAGTATTTCCAACCACTGTTTCTCAAACGCTTATAAATTCTTCCATTGCTCGATTTGGGAAAGACGCCAGACATGTCGTTTGTTGATGTTGTGTCATAATAAACTGGCTTCCTCCATATCCTACATATAGCCGACAAGTTGTTTTAGTAAACGCAAATTTTAATGATTTGAAATCTTATTTTATCATGCTTAGCGGTCACATTTCACACACAGCAGGCTGTGCTGTATAATGAAATGTGAATGTCTAACAGTGTTAGATAAGATTCGAAATCATCTGTAAGTATTATAAAAATGCCTGCTTGTCGTGCCGTGCCTCCAGTGGGCGCGCGGCCGTAGACGGCCCAGTCAAGTTATACTAATCTAGGTAAAAACTTACTTTTGCTTGGCGGCAGCATTTAACTCTGCTTGGCGCCCATTTAACTGTATCTATTACAAATATAAATAATAAAAAGTTTGTAAAAATTAATATAATCTTGTTGTTTTTAATGTATGTATGGATATAGTTACCTAAGTTTCATATTTTCTATTGTTTGTGTAGTTTAGTTTTATATATATTTTAATTTCGAGTATTGTATTTGTTTTAAGTTTCTTATTATAATAATTTTAATGTTAAAAAATAAAAAGATAAATATGGTTGTTCCGCATTTTATTTTGATACTAGCTGACCCGCGCAACTTCATTGCGTCACTTACATAAGAGACAGAGGCTCTTAGGCACTTACTTATAATACAATTCTAAAGGTAACTGAACTTTCTTTGTTTTATCCACGAACCGCTTCTGTGACATCTCTTAAGATAATCATTAAAATCAAATGATATAAGCGAGATTTTGTTCAAAATTAAGTACTTGTGATGAAAAACGTATTTATTTGTATAAGGATTAATACCATTTTTTTACCTTTTGGCTGCCAGAGTATAAACGCACACGCGTGCCCTCCACGGCAAGCCACAATTTCACCTTCCATTTTGTCACATATTTGTGTCGTTTGGCGTAAAGGACACGCGGTTGTTGTTTAAAATGCATTATTTTAGAAGAAATTAGATTACCATAGAAAAGGTTATAGTGAGTCCACCTTAAAAGATAGACATGCTATCGCGGAGTTTTTTTTTTAAACTTAATGAAAGAAACAAATCCGTCAAAATGATTGTTGCATAACTTTAACCGTTTTAGAAAGCTCTCAAAAGGATTAAATTTTCCCAGTTTTTAGAATATTTGTCATTGATGCTCCGCTCCTTCTGGTCGTAGCGTGATGTTATATTATAGCCTATAGCCTTCCTCGATAAATGGGCTATCCAACACTAAAATAATTATTCAATTCGAACCAGCAGTTCCTGGTATTAGCGCGTTCAACCAAACAATTTCTTCAGCTTTATAATAATGGTATAGATTTTTCCCATGATTTCACACGTGTTCTCGTAGGAACCTATCCTATGTCCTTTTCTAATATATTAAATCGATTGTAAGTTTTTATAGGTTAGCCATTACGTGGGCTGCCTGTTTTTGATGTGAAACATCTACATGCGCGCCTAGGCAGTAAAACCGACGGGAAATGGCATGACGCTGTCATGGCGTGATGCCCCCTCTATGCTAAGTCAAATCAACCTTTTACCATTAAAATGAAGTTTGTTTTGGACCGATTGTTGATCTAAGTATTTCATTTTTGAAAAATACCACGCCACGACCCCACTCAACTAGTTAGGTCGGATGCAGATTTGATCGATAGATATCGATAAAAGAATACATTTAATTTTTAACATTACAATACAAAGATCGTAACATTCATACACTAAATTTATTTTAAGAGTTGCCTGTAGCCAAAATGGAATAATTTTTTACATAATTCTTATAATTTTAATAGTGTTTGAGAGGTTGCATTGGCTAGCAAGTCATTTCGTGTGTAAGTAGCGGAATTTACTCGTCAATCGGTATTAGTTTGATTTTTGATTTCAGATTACAAAACTTCGTATTTTTTTCTGTCCTTTAGCAAAATAAAATGTAGAATCTGTGAATTATGCTAGTTGTGACTAAAATAAAAACGACCAATTAAACGATTTTTTTATTTGAAGTGCATTTTGATCGTATTCCTTTCAAGCAAATAAGTAGATTGAGGCATGTTCATACGCAATTTGGAATATAATTAGATGGACAAATAATCCACGTTCCTGCTGCAGTTGATACAATGTTAAGGTGATTACAATTTTACATCCTAGTTCAGTTATCATTGGTCAATCTTGAATACAGTCCAATACACCTTGCTACTTACTAACACCACAGCCACTATTACAGAAACCAGAAGATACGTCAAATAATATCCCGTAGCTCCACTGTAAAAACAGTCTCTATTAAAAATACTAACATATTTTATATTCTATTTACCTTCAAATAAATAAAATTGAGTGTTTGTTTTTAATTTTAAAATACAGCTTTTTACTGAATACACATGAAAGTGCAAAATATTGGACACGTATTTTTTCTTTTTTCACGTAGGTAGGTAAACAAAAAACGAAGACGATACAGCGCGTCGAATACTCGTGTGACGTCACATTTCGGTACACTTTTTACGGGAAAGTGACGTCAAAAGCCCCCACTCATGATCTTTAATACGTTTTATATCTTCGTATATTTTTATTGATTTGATAAAATAAAAATACGTGTCCAATATTTTTCGATAATAATCTAACTGAACCATATTTTTTTTACTCAGGAATCATCCCTTTTCTACTATTACATAGATGTTCCAAATTTGCCGGGCATCCCGAGACGGCCAACTTATTTTTATTACCATGCCATTCTTTCGGTTCGATTCAAGTAGGTATTCAACCTGCTAAACTAGTTTTTTTGCATAGAACAGTAAAGTTATTCTACACCACGACGCGCATACGCACACACCCTTACGCACGCGCTGCAGCACGAAACATTACAAGCAAAAACAGACAAAAAGATATTTATCTCTTTCGCACGATTCTCGCTGTTTCTGCTCATAACGCATTCAAGGTCAATGTGGGGTAGCTTGATGTGCTGGCGACTGTACTTAGTATATGTATATGCTAGTCTTACTGCTACACCGCCAACCTTAAAAAAATAAAAAAATAAAAGTTTTCTTTATTTTTTTATTACAATGGTTGTATACCTTAACCTAAGTAAATGGTTACAATAATATTTTATATAGTTATATATTTTCATTATTCATTTTACATGATTGTCACTATTAAATTTACTTCTGTGTTTGTTGTTTATTTATGGTATAATTTTGTACGATTTTTATGTATGATGTCAATTTTGCCATTTCTTATAATTTTTACATTAGGTGTCATGTCTTTTACAACTTGGTATGGACCCGAATACACTGCGTCCATTTTATTTCCCACTTCACTCTTAATTAATATTAAATCATTTGGCTTATACACTATTGGGTTGACATATTTATCATATACAATTTTTCTTTTTATTTTGTTGTTGAGTAAATTGTCTCTGGCTTCTTTTTGTGACGTTTGTAAGCGATACTTTAATTCGCAAGGATAGTTATCAAAATTGTATAATGGCTCGACATTTTTAATTAAGTTACTGGGTAAAGTACAGACCTTTCCGAAAACTAATTCGTAAGGTGTGAACTTAGTTTCGGAATGTACTGTTGTGTTAAATCCGAAGCACCAAAATGGTAACCATTGGCTCCAAGTCTCTGGATGGTTGTCTGTTTGAATACGAAGAAAAGTTTTTAAATTTTTATGAGTTACCTCCAGAGCTCCAATAGACTGGTGATGATACGCTGTTGAGTTTAGCTGACTAATATGTAGTAATTTACAAACCTCTTTAAATGCAGTTGACATGAACTCCTGTCCCCGATCTGTAGCTATTTCCTTTGGCACACCGTATCTGAGAATAAAATTATTAACGAAATTTCTTGCTACTTCATTTGCTTGTTTGGTTTGTAATGGATATGCTTCCACGTATTTTGTCAGTTCACATTGAAGTGTTAGTATGTACGTATTATTATAGTTATCTGTGTCTAAAGGTCCTACTAGGTCTAAATATATTTTTTCAAATGCTGTATTCGAAGTTGTTGTGATTACCATAGGCTCTTTAGTTGGTAGCGAATGTTTTTGTCTTTGACATTTGTCGCATCGTTTTACAAATTCTTTTACGTCTTTTTCTAGATTTGACCAGTAATAGTACTTTTTAATGTTGTTTGACATTCTTCTCACACCAGCATGGCCACTACTAGGTAGGAGATGAAAGTCATTAAGTATTACTCTTCTGTCGTCTTTATTGTTTATTGTTTGTACTGTATTACTTAAAACACATAAAGTTATTTTAATTTTATTTTTTCTTCTTTTTATTTCTTCTACGAGTTTTTTTATAAATATCTCATTGTCGCGACATTTTATTATAGTAACTGTACTTATTTCTTCTTGTGCGCACAAGTTTTCTAATTCATTCACAAATTCGGCTCGCGTAATCTGTGATTCTGAACTAGTTTGTTTTATATATATTATACTTTGTCTTTCTACATAGCATAAAACTTTATTTTCTCTTGATATAATATTTAATTTTCTTATTTCATTTAATGTATCTCTATTTATAAATCTAAGTTCTACTGATCCCATTGGTTTGATATGAGTACTAACGACTTGTGGTTGATCAGTCCTCAAGTCAGTTCGCACCTTATCAACCGATGAGTCACTCTGAGCAAGTCTACGAGTTTGTGCTCGTGTCATTACACTTATATGATCATTCATTTCCCTTAATTCTGACGATGTTATACATATTCGAGACAATGCGTCCGCAGCCGCGTTATCTGAACCCTTCACGTATTCTACTTCAAAGTTATATTCTTCCAAAGCAATCCTAAACTTGATTAGTCTGCTGGATGGGTCTCTCATATTAAAAAGACAAACTAACGGCTTATGATCCGTTTTTATTTTAAAATTACAACCATATAAATATGGACGGAAATATTTGACACTCCAAACAATCGCTAGAAGTTCTTTTTCGATTACAGGGTAATTTTTTTCTGCCTTATTTAGTGTTCTGCTTGCGAATGCTACTGGTCGTCCATTTTTATTTGACAATATTGCTCCGATAGCGGTATTAGAGGCATCTGTTTGAAGAATAAATTGATTGTCTACACTAAAATCTGGATAATCAAGAACTGGTGGTGATATTATATGTTCTTTTAATTTCTCGAATGAATGTTGACATTTTTCGTCCCAAATAAATTCTACATTCTTTTTACAAAGTGAATGTAAAGGTTGTGCAATTTTGGCAAAGTTTTTTATGAATTTTCTGTAATAGTTAGTAAATGCTACAAACCTTCTTACTTCGTCTGGATTTTTTGGACAAGGATATTTCTTTACAACATTTATTTTTTGTGGATCTGGAAGTATGCCTTCATTTGAAATTACATGTCCAAGATATAATATTTGTTTTTTTAGGAAGTCACATTTAATTGGATTTAATTTTAGGTTAACTTTTCTTAATCTTTCAAATACGTCCTGTAAATTTTTATTGTGTATTTCTAAATTTCTACCAAATATAATTAGATCATCTAAATAAATCAAACACTTTTCATAATTTAGACCTGCTAACGCAATATTCATCATGCGTGAAAAAGAGCTAGGGCTTGTTTTTAACCCCATGGGCATTCTGGTCATCTGGTATTGTCCCGATGAGAAAGCTGTATATTTTCTACTCTCTTTGTTTAATTGTACATTATAAAAACCCTGGTGTAAATCCAAATGTGAGAAATAAATACTGCCTGATAGTGCATCTAATATCTCCGTAATGTCAGGTAATGGGAATTTGTCGTTTTCTATGCAGTTATTTAATTTACGGTAATCAATTACAAGACGCCACTGGTTCTGATTATTGCTATCTAACTTTTTAGGGACAAGTAAAACTGGACTCGACCAGTCGCTTCGGCTGGGTTCGATTATACCTTCTTTTAACATTTTATCTATTTGTGCTTTTACTTCTTGTTTTTGCGTTTGAGGTAATCTGTATGGTTTTGAAAATATTGGTTTAGTATCTGGCTTTAAGGAAATTGTATGTGTGTAAATGTCTGTGGTACTAAGTTTGTCACCTGGCAAATGGAAAATATCCGCATATTTTGCACATAAATTCTCGATAGTTATACGCTCCTCACTATTTAAATGTTCAAGATTTAATTTTGAGAACAACGCTTTAACGCGGTCTGCGTTTTTTGAAGTCTTATCAAATGTACATATTTTATAGTCAGTAAGTTTTTGAAAATTTGGTTTAATATCCGCGAATAGTAAATCGTTTTCAGTGACATTTAAATTTTTAACTGGTATGACACCATTTATTGGTTTTACAATAGCACCTGCCAAAAAAATACCGTTGCATAATTCTTGTGAGCAAACTACACACTCCTCTTTTAAATCTGTCTGTATGTAGTGGATCGATTCCGAACGCATGGGGATCCTTATCGCATCTGTACAATGTGACGTAAAGGGAAAAGATATTTCAGCTTCACTATCAGTTTTTATAATCATATTACGATGTTGAAAATCTAATTTAGCTTTGTATTTATGTAAAAAGTCTCTACCTAAAATTGCTGCTGACTGTACTGGCAAAGTTTTGAAAACATGAAACTTATGTTTGACTCTTTGTGTACCTAAATATAGAGGTAGGTAAACATATCCTATCGACTGTATTTGTCCACCTAACCCATTTACAATTATATTCTCTTTATGGATTGGAATGTGTAATTCTAGAACTTGTTTATACTTACATGCGGAGAGTGACGCGCCAGTGTCTACCAGATAAGAAAATGATTTGTTAAGTGTTGAAAGAATGTTTACGTAGCTGTTGCTGTTGCTAACTATTATATGATGTTGATTAGTCACGAAAAAACCGATTTGATGTACTTTGTGATTGAGACATGCCTAAATTAGGATTATTATGAGTATCATTACTCGATTCCTCAGATATATTTACTGTATTATGCCGACGACCTGAATTTCCCCTTGACCTGTAATAATTACCTTTATTGGTGCGTGCCGAAGACCTTTGACCCCTTTATGAAAACATACGAGTTGGTCCTCGCTGGTGGCCATAGTTACCTCGAACTCTATTTGCATACGGCCTGTTATTGTATCCACCTTGATAACTCCTAAAATTGTTTCCTCGGCCTCTAAAATTAGAATTATAATATGGTTTTTTGTACGTACCAAAAATCTCTCCGGATGTAGATGCTCCGGACACCTCTTCGTCCTGGGCGGCCTGTATCGCGTCCTTGAGCGAATCGTAGTTGCGTGCTGAAACTATAGTGCCTAACCTTCGGTTTCGCAAGCCATCAGCAAATTGTTTAATAGCAAACTTTTCGTTTATGGGCTTTAAAATATCATAACATTTAGTATCTCCGTTGGCTTGGGAAATCGTTAGGTCCACGAATAATTCACTAATTTCCTCTCCGTAATTTGCTATTGATTTCTCGTGTTGTCGTATTTTTTGTAATTTAGTCTGTATTGCAGTTGCTGCCTTTTTTGGAAGCAATTCTGCGCGCATATCTTGCAATAAGTCTGTCACACTCGAATAAGTCGTTTTTAACTTCAATTTGGCTGCTTGAGACAATCTACTCTTCAACACAAATGTAATTAAAATTTGTTTGCATTCCGGATTAGTAAGTATAGAGTCATAATATTCTAAATTATCAATGAGCTGTTTCGTAACAGTCTCTTCATTGGAACATACAGGTAATAAATGTAAAGCAGTTTTTAAATCAAAAGTAATAGTAGACATCTTTGTCTCCGGTTCTGATAACTCAAATTGCGGTACGTTGCACAATTCTACAATATTGTTAAATAGTACTTGAATTCTATTAACAGTGCTTTCGAGTAAGGAAATGTCCTGACCTTTTATTTTTCCCGACTTCAAATCTGATTGAACAGTTGCTAAATATTTACTAAATCTATCATATACTTCTTGGGCCTCGTTTAATTTTACTTTTGTGATAGCACCTTGTCTTCTTGCGGGTCCTATTTTTATTAAATAAACTCTTATTTCCTTTAGTTCTGCCCAATATGATTCTAAGTCGGAAAGCATTAATATTGAGTCACTAAGCCATTTATTGGAAATACTACATAGTTAGTTATATTCATCTATGACCTATTTATGTTACCATTAAATGCGATTATACGTACCTACAGCTACGAGTAATTAATACATATTTTAATATCGGCTATACACATGCCTTAATAAGTTGATAAACGATACCTGAACGCTTAGTCCCCGTAAAATAACGCTAACACGGTTGTTTTCTTTTACACTATATTTTTAGATCACTATCTCACTTTTTTTCACACACTACACTTGTTCAGTCCGTCCTTGTAGTTAATTTCTTCTATAATTTTATGCTGTAATACACTAAATCCAAAGTCCGCCAGTTAAAATTCATAAATCCGCCAATATTTTTCTAATAACCGTAGTTTAAATTTGAAAGCTCCTCCTTCTTCCCTGTCTCTGTTTTCTAGTAGATACCTACTGCAAATTATGTTGATAACCAAATTCCACGAACAATTTGCAACAAAGTCTCGAACAAAGTTGTTATGTTATGCTGCGGGGGCCAGGCTGCGTCGCTACACTGCTTCACAATTTGTTTTTGGTGTTACAGCTTGCCGTCTTACGATTGATCTTCTTATCATATTGCTGTTTATTTCACGCGTTATCCAACCCACGTGACATCTTTTATACATCCTATAGGCGACGCACAGAATCGTCAAAATAACGCTTAAAACGATTATTAGCAGTAGTATGTTCGTAGTTGTTAGATGATAGCGAAATTCTTCCACCGTGGCAAAATTACTTCCTCCAACAGTGTTTTGGACTACTACAGTTTCTTCGGTTTTAGATTGTCCTTTTCCCATCTTTGCAGTTTTTAATTTCAGACGCGTATGTTACAACAGGATTATAAAATTGCACTCGAGTCATCGTCGTAGCAACAGATCGCCCGCGCACAATAAACTTTCCAGTCCTTATATGGATAGGGTATCAAATTCACAATTCGCGCAATGGCAGGGTCGCCATGTAAGGATCGGGTTAGACGAGAAATGAAAGATACGAATGCTCAGACAATACTGACTCTATTTAGGTTAAGACACGATATAAAATACATGATTATAGTGTTATATGTACTTAGTATATGTATATGCTAGTCTTACTGCTACACAATAACTTTTGACCTGCACGCAATTGTAATAAAAACTTGGATTATTTATCATAAAAAAGCTTAAATGAACATGTTTATACTAGTCACAACCTGTTACAAGGGTTGGGACGCAACTCATACAATAATGCCCATTGTCCTTTGTAATTTTGAAAGAAAGACATTTCTTTTGGAGTATTTATTAAGTCGTCTCTACTATTATTTGAACCAGTGGTTGAGAACACTAGCACCCGACGCATGCGCAATGGCTTTAAAACGTCGTACAGCTGGCAATCGCTGTCTTCGTCTGACTGGTGACATTACGCGCTAGCTCTCTTTCACTCTACTTTTAATATTTACCATCTTTAGCAGCCAGCAACCCTTATTTGCGGCCAGATTTAATTAGGCACCCATATATCATAATAATGAGAAAAAAATTAGCTTTAATTTGATATATAAATCATAAATGTACGTTATAAACGTAAAAAGATATCAAAATCATACCTGTTTACACCTGGCTGCGAAGAGGTGCGGCCAAGTGCGCAACGGCAACCGTGAATTTTCAAAGTCTTTATATACAACATGAAACTTAATTAACGCACATCCTGAAAATAGTTTGTTCAGAATCGTTTACTGAATCGATTTATATAATTTTTAATATAGGTAATTTTTTATCCCAAAAATAATTAAAACTACGGATATTATTGTCATATTAACCCTGTACAATCAAAACAAATTGAAATGGACCGTAAGTCAAAGTAATAAGACTTTTAAAATCGCAGTTTTATTTGTATTCATATCTTTCATATTCTTATCCGAAGAACAGAGTCCGATGTGATCATGGAGCAAAAACGAGTTAAATAGCTAGACGAGTTAAGGAATACAAACTCTACAGTCGTACGTTTTTAGAATTTTCGTATCTTATTTTGTTTCGGAAATATAGAATCGAATAACGTTCAATCTGACTTTAGCTCCGCGTAAAAACGCACGAAGTGACCAAGAGACGGCGCGCGGGGAGCGGGGGCGGCGCGGGCGCCCCGTCCGTTCGTCAGTCCGGCCACTGTTTGTTGGAAGGAGGGCGATTTTGTGTCATGCGCTTAGCTTTTTTTCGGTTTGATGAAACAAATTATTCATCGAGTGTTTTGCATGAAAAAAATTTTTTTTAGACATGTCACGATCACGCAAAATGTTAGATATGCTTAAAGAAGATGCAGAAAGGCCTGAGATTAGTTCATCGCTTTCAAATGTCCCTGCTGTTTATATGGAGAAAAGTGTAAATGCTGGTAAGTTGATGATTTCAGTTGTATTATTTTGTGATACACACTAAAAAGTTCATAAATTAATAAACATTATGTCTTATTGCTTTTTTGGCTCAGTAAACAGTTGTGGGCGATCGATTTTTATAAAGGACGTTTTTTGACGGAGAGGTACAGAAACGCATTTTAGAGGGAAAATACTATTGGCGTAATGCATATTCACAGGGTAATCATTCTTTCTGTAATAATAAACAGTAAAAAGTACAGGTCTTATGAAACATTAGGGCAATTTTTTACGAACCTTATTAAACTTCTAAGTGTCTAATGTGAATATAGGACGTTTTTCTACGGAATCTTTGAAACGATTTGTGGGTTCGATATTAAGATGGGACGTTGTTACTGGGATGATGAAATCAGTTAGGACGTTGTTCATTTAAAAATATCGTTAAATATAAAGATTTTTTATTTGAGATTTGTTTAATTAATTGCTAGGTGTATTTCTCTCAATATAAACAGTATTCTATGAATGCCTATAATAATTTACAGTTGTTTTTTTAATTTCAGTTGTGAATGTTGATGACAACGCCATGATACGACAAACGTCACCTTTGCCTTCTGGTGCAGAAGAAATCAGTCAGGAACTAGCTGACATATGGGAAGAAGTTCTGCATGAGCATGGTGGGACCAAAGAAATTACCTGCGACAGCTCAATACCGAATGTCACGCCTGATCCATCTGCCGAGGATGTTTACAGCAATCAACCTAGTACATTTTCTTTGGATGTGCCTTCTAGTTTCGAAAATTCACCATTAATACAGATTGAAGAGTTAGAAGTTTCTCACCACAGATCTACGCCGGTTAATTTGGAACTGTCAGTGCCAACTCCTATGCCATCTCCTACTAACGTCCATTCGATCTGCGATAGCACATTCTGCCCTAATCATGTAGACAGTTTCTCTGTGATTTCTTCGTCGTCATTTGGCATTACGAATTCGCCTGCTACTTCGCACTCAAGCGATCGCACCGTGACTCCTAAAACGACTAGAAAACGACAGAAGCACCCAAAAGAATGGACAGATATTAAACGCAAATGCCTTAAGAACTTAGGTAAGAAATATGTATCAAAAAAGGGAAAAGCCGTAGATGAAAAAACGATGGGGCTACCATGCAAATGCCGATACAACTGCCCTGATAAAATATCTTACCAGCAGCGGTTGGACTACTTCACAAAAAATTTGGCAATTGGGAGTAACGTAACCCAGAATGACGTGTTTGACTTTAAATGTCTTGTTAATAATAAGGTCTGGATGAAAGACATTAAGGGCAAGAAGATTAACTGGAGTAACATTCGAGAAGTTCATGCAGACGGTGGTGATCCTAACAAATTGTTTTTTAAATATGACCTGACTCAACCTGATTATAATATTTTAGTGATACGCGGTAACACGAGGAACTCGGTACAAACTGAACTAAAACCTGCATATTCTGAACCTATTATGGTTCCTGCTGCTAAATATAAAGACTTAATGGATATGTGCCGCTCAGAAGTAATTCCCTTAGAGTATCATCCATACTTTAACTCTTTGCCACATCACACCACTGTTGATGTTTCTGAAGAATCGGATGATGACCTATCGGAATAAGAATTTTCTTGTTTCTTTTTTTTTCTTTTTATGGTTTATAATCAGTAGATTTAGCGTAATAATAAGACTGCTAAGTTAAGTCCGTGCCGTAGTCATGTAGGTTACCTAGTTACCATGCTGTGATACGATATGCCATTTAATTACTATTTTATGTTTTAACTATTAAGCCATCAAGGCAGTTTTAGGTATACGTACAGTTTAATTGTTGTTAAGACAAGACGTATACAACCTCGTCTAGGTAGGTCACGATGCTTCTGATTGGTAAAATTATAAAGAAAGAATGTTATTTAAAAAAATATATGTTATTGTTTATTTTATAATAATGCGAAGTTTAAATTTCTTCATGCGCGCGTGCATTGTTCTAATAGGTGCATTGATCTGAGAGTTTTAGACTGCTAATTTTAAGTCCGTAAGTACCTAACTGTGATGTGATTGCTGTTCAAAATGATGCTATCTAATGGTATTGCTATCTATTTTCAGATTTAAAAAATTAATAAACGATTTTAAATAATAATTTAATTTTTTATTTAGTTATATTCCAGGGTAGTCATGATTTGGCTAACATTATGTTTAAATATTTTAAGGTGGTTATTCACAAAGGACTTATAAGAGATGGGTATTTCCAACAAAAAATGACCCATGTTATTATAGTACGTCACTTAATTCAGACGTCTCCGTAAAACAACGTATAATGTTCACTACGGACCCCTGCTCTTACGCCATAAAACGTCCTATGTTGATATGGAACTCACTATCTCGTGAAATAAAAGGATAAGAAATGAACATTAACTAGCATTTAACTAGGCTGGGGCGTTGTTACAACATACCAAAATATCTAAATGTTAAGTCTCACCGTTTAAGAGTTACACAAGTTAACAACTTCTCTAACCTCTACTGAAAACTATCAACCCTACAGATCGGACTTTATTCTACGGATGAGTCGCATTGTAAACTTAGCGATTTGACCGCACGCACACACTAACAGGAACTGGACAAAGGACACCGATAAACCCACGGAGCAAATACAATTGCTCCGTGGATAAACCACCTACTTACTTTCGTTCCCTTTCAAGTTTAGTCAACTTTCAACATTAGTCACGCGCGGGCAATATTAGTGGAAAGAAGTTACGTAGTTAGTGTTATCAAATAATTCTTTCGCGCGCAATGTCTTTCCAATACACTAATGTTCAGTATACCGAAATGGTGAGGACTTTGGCAACGTGTGGTGCTAATGTGGCTCTAGCTTGCAGAACATTTAACCAAAGGTATGGTACAAGAGTGGACCGCAGGACAATGTTAGCTGCTACTCAGCGGCTTCGCGACCACGGAACGTTCCGTCCAAACACAGCCATCGATAGGGGAGCCAACGTGCGTACACGTACTCGTCTTCAAAACGAAATCCTGGACTATTTCGATGAGAATCCCCATGCCAGTACTCGAGAAGCAGCGCCACACTTTGAATGTAGTCATATGCATGTGTGGAGAACACTTCGTGGTGATAAAGAACATCCATTCCACCTCAGAAGATGCCAGGAGTTGACTCCAAACGATTACGTACCACGTTTGCAGTTCAGCCGCTGGTTATTAGAAAATTGGCAGCGGAACATAATTTGGACCGACGAAAGTACATTCACACGCGTGGGGATGTACAATCAACATAACACACATTTGTGGATGCACGAAAATCCTCACGCATGCAGAGTGGATTCCTTCCAACACCGTTTCTCAGTTAACGTCTGGGCCGGTGTCATTGGTACACACATACTGGGGCCAGTCTTCTTACAAAGATTAACAGGAGACGCATATTTACTGTTTTTACGAGAAACTCTACCTACGCTGCTAGAAGACATTCCTCTTCATAATTTACAAGAGGTATTCTACCAACACGATGGTGCCCCTGCCCATTTCACTAGAAGTGTTCGGCAGCACCTTGATGAAGAGTTTGGAGAGCGCTGGATCGGTCTCGGCGGCCCTATCCAGTGGCCCCCCAGATCAGCTGATTTGACGCCTCTTGACTTTTTTTTGTGGGGACGAATTAAATCGTTAGTTTATTTTAGTGATACAAGTGCCGAGGACCTAAAAAATAGGATAGTGAACGCTTTTGAAATAGTGAGAAATGACACTGAAGTGCTTTCTAAATTAAAACATCAATTAAGAAAACTGGCATTAAAATGTATTGAACAAGGTGGTGGACATTTTGAAAGTGTGTTAAAAAGACAACGTCGTATTAGTGTTTAGGCCATCAGTATGTAAGTTATTTGATTTTTTAAATTACTTTAAATATTTTGATTCAATCTTTTAAACATGCCGTCTCTGAATAATGTTGTCGTACCGCCTCTTATTTTCAGCAGTTCATTGCCGATTGGCATTGTATCATATTCAATAAACGAAATTATTCAGAGTCGACAGTCCAAAGCCTGAAAAGTGTGATGGAAAGACGCAATCATAATGTTTACTAGACATAGACCGTAAATAAACAATTCTTTTCTCGGACGTCGTCGGTTAATGTTTCATAATATTTCTTTAACGTAAACAATCGTGTATCAAATTGTCGGCTTTTTCCGTAGTTTCGTTGTGTTGTGTCGAGCGGCGCGGTAACTGCTTGTGCGACTGTGTGCGCTGCGTGCGTAGTAGTATGACCATAAATTTCTCCCAGAATTGGTATAACTAATTTAATAAATAACAATGCATATACATGTTAAATTAAAAATTAAGTGTATATATTATGATTATAACATAATATTCTAATTGGGGTGTTTGAGGGTGTGCGTTAATTACGTTACATGTTGTATATTGTCGTGAAGTGGACGATATTTTATTTTAAAAACAAATCAATGAATTTTTTTGCGAAAAATTAATTAAAAATAATTTAATTAAAAATACTAGCGGCCAGATTTTGATAGGCACCCTAGCAGATATTTATTCTCTTGATGATAAATATGCGTAACAATTAGGTTTTTAGCATATACTCGATGAGTACACTAATTCTGCAGTGGGATCCTAGACTAATAGGATCATAACACAATAAAGCTCACTAAAGTAACACAAAGGCCTGGGTAGGCGCCCTCTGTGTCCCTTGTTCTCGCACGGCAAACCACTGATGCCAACTTAGCTATTTTATAGCTAGATCTAGCTATTTTTGCACCCCTGGCAGCTACAATTTCTAAAAAATTGTAGCTAAACGATTTAGCTATTTTTTTTAGCAAATTATCAACACAGCGACTTTATCACATGATTTTCAGTTTTATTTTTTTGTTTGTGGAAGTAATTTTTAGAGTCGTAAACTTGTCAGCATTTTGAGTATTGTAAAAGCAAGACTATTGTCTATTGTTAAAAAGCACAAAGGATGCGCGATACGGAACATGTGCGGAACATGACCAAGGGGATTCCCCTGATAGTTTCGCTTGCAGCTTGGAACATTGTGATTATTTTCTCTCACTCTCTCTTATTAATCATTAGCTTTGTTTCTATTTCGCGCAGCGCATTTTGTTAGTATTGTTTGTTGTCGTAGCCTCGTAGGTGGTTTACTCACATTCAAATTCCGCGTTATCATTATTTTAATAGTTCGCGTTCGCAAAACATACAGTATTACAGTCATCTATTTGTGTCGTAATTATTGTAACGAAAAATGGATCTACCCAAGAAACCCAAGACTTATTTCCAAAAATACAGAACTGAGTGGGAGAGCCTAGATGAATTTAAAGGGTGGTTAAAGCCAGCAAGTGGAAACTCGTCCAAAGCATTTTGTAGTTATTGTTGTGTGGAAATTCTGGCCAAACTATTTGACATTAAGAAACATGCTGAGACTAAAAAACATAAGCAAAAATTGGAGTTCAGAACAGGTACGTACATGAGGCTTTATTTTTAGACACTCAGATCGATTAGTACGTATAGTTTAGGTTTAGCCTTTCATGTCATGATAATTTGGAACATACTAGCCTAGTCCAAAGACATTATAATCAAAAGCAGAATTTTACTGTAAAATTCTTTATTGTAAATATAAACAATGTTGCCACTGTTGAAATAATATTAAGTAAAAAATTGGGAAAAAAACTGTATGACATTTTGCCCATTATTATTATTTTATTTTGCAGGTAATCAAATATTACCGTTCAAAACTATGCCAAAAAAAAATTACAGACCCTGCGATGAAACTGAAGGAGCTTTGACCATCTTTATTGCAGAGCATTGCTCTACAATGAGTAAAGACCATTTAGGAGAGTTGTGCAAAACATGTTTTAAAGATTCTAAAGCAACCGAGGACTTAAATTGCATCGTACTAAATGTACGGCAATTATGACAAATGTACTGGCACCTCACTTTCGCCAAGAACTTTTGGACGACATTGGAAACCAAAAATTCAGTATAATAATGGACGAATCTACAGACGTCAGTGTTAGTAAATACATTGGCCTTGTGATTAGATACTATAGTACTGAACAGAAATCAATTGTAAGTTCATTTTTGGAATTGGTTTCTGTTGAAAGCGCAGATGCAAGGGGGCTTGTAAATGGTTTAGTTTCGTGTTTAAACAAGCATAAATTAAACATTCGACAAATGATTGGCATAGGAACCGATAATGCATCGGTTATGACTGGTGACAACAATGGAGTCCATGCTATCCTTAAACGAGAGTATGTTCTGGAAAATTTAATTCTAATAAGATGTGTGTCATTCTCTGCAACTAGCAGTGACTCACGCATCAGAAAACTCACTGCCAAAAAATATTGAATTTTTGGTGAGGGAAATATATAAATGGTTTTCAGTATCACCTAAAAGAAGAGATGAATATAAAAGTATATATGAGACGATTAACTGCGGAGAAAGTCCGCTTAAAATCACAAAAGTTTGTGACACTCGATGGCTTTCAATAGAGCCAGCTGTAAAAAACATTTTGACCCAGTGGGAAGAATTAAAATTACATTTTAATATGGCAAGGGAAAAAGAAAATTGTTATACAGCTGACGTAATATATAATATGCTTAATGACGATAGAAATTATTTATACAATGTGGGGAGGACAATATGATCATAAATGAAACTTCGTATAAGTCATGATATTCCCAACCGTCACACAAAAAATCAAATGAATATATCCAGTAGTTTAGCCACAAGACATTATTTTTCATTTTAAGTATTTTCTACATGATGTATTGTAAACAGGAGAGCACGCGACAGGGTAATGACACACGTTGCCAGCTCGCTACTTTAAAAACCTACGCCTTTTCTTTCAAATTTATTTTCTCAGTGCAAATTATACTTTATGCCCGAGCCATAAGAGTCATAAAGCGTGTCATCACAGCTAGATAAGAAAAAATGCATGCGAAAGTTATTACTTTCCTGTTACGCACTCATGTCAAACGCAAAATATGTATGTGCGAAAGAGATAGGTAAGTTTGCTTGTTTCTACTTTGCTTACTTGTCGACGTGTCTAGGTTACGCGGTCAGTGTGTCACCGGACCTCCTTCCTGCCAGTGACGCGTTTTGTTTTTCTCTGGAATTTCGGATGCGCCCGCGCCCGTTTGAAGTCGCCGCGCGATTGTTATCGTATCTTTGTTGTTGTGTTGTGCGAAATTTGACGCTTTGTTTTAACGCTGCGCTGGACGTGTACAGGCAGATGTGGTACCAGTTAGATGGAGCACCAGCTCATTCAGTGGTGTCTGCAAGAGAGCGTTTGACTCAAATGTTCGGACAGCAGTGGATTGGCCGTTTTGGACCAGTGCGGTGGCCAGCGAGGTCACCAGATCTCACGCCCCTGGATTTCTTTCTGTGGGGTCACATAAAGAATGAGGTATACTCAACAGAAGTTACTACCGTTGAGGAATTAAAAAATAGAATAATAATATCTTTTAATAAATTGAAAGAAATGGCTGCTAATGGTGACCTATTATCAAGAGTGAGAAATAACATTATACGTCGGTGTAGTTTGTGTATTCAAGAACACGGCGGACATATTGAAAATAAAAAAAATTTATGACTGGCGACATAGTTATGTGATCGAAAAGTGATTGTGAATAGTAAATTGATTAGTGAATAATTCGCGGGTGAATGATGCCCGACTATTTGGTCAATATTCTGTGATTTGATTTGTGTAATTGAGCAATAATAATAATAAGAATAATGGCGCCAAACATTACGTCGCTGCGTCGGCCACAGCTTTATCATGAATGAAACCAAGCTGCGTTGCCATTCTTATCGCAGGTCAGTGTACCAATTTTATAAATGGTGTTTTATTTTGTTTGCAGTTTTAAGCTATTTAGTTTGTTAGAAAAAATTGTTTTTTTAATTTCGATGTTCGGATTTATTTGATAGTTTACAAATGTTTCTATAAACCAGTATTGCCAGTGTTTTCATTTAAAGTCATATTGTCATCTCCACATTGTATATGACATTCCTGAGAAGTGTACTAAATGACGTCCAAGTGGCTATTAAGGCATTTAAGAGTGAAGACTCGAATCCATTGAAATTGCTAAATACGCTTACGACTCTATTGCAATCAGTGAGCCAAAGAATTTTAATGCCAAGCTCAATTCCAAGGAACTTTTTGGACCCTATTACTGAGAGAGATATAAACCTAAGGCCATATCTTAGTTATGTGTTTGAAACTGACTCTCGTCATCAAAATATGGACCCTGCGACATTAAATGGCATTAGAGTACGGTGTTCCTCATTTTTAGTAAAACTTTATAAAGAGCTACAGCAAAGATTGCCGGATAACTACCGGCAATTAGAAATGATGGCACAATTGAGCCCTGAAGAGGCAATAAAAGCCACAAAATCAAACGCAATCGTAAGCGTTGCAGAGATTTTGGGATTTTCACCAGAAATTATTGACAAAATGGTTCAACAGTGGCATTTACTACATTTGGTTAAGTGGACATCACAGGAAATAGTGAAATTTTGGGTGGAGGTCAGACACTTTAAAAATGCATGTGGTGATAATACATATAAGGATATAAGTGAACTGGCTATATCTTGCCTTTCACTTCCACACTCAAATGCAGAGGTTGAGAGGTTATTCTCTCAAATGAATCTTGTTAAAAATAAGCAGAGAAACCGAATGAGTCTGATAACTTTAAATTCTATTTTATGTATAAGAGACTTGCTCAGGAAAAAAGGCAAATGTTGCTACAATTGTACCTTACCTTTAACAGTTCTCCAACAAATGGGAACCGTGGAGAAATACACAAAATCCCTGGATTCTCAGGATGTACAACCAACTACATCATCTTCCCTAGATTAAGTTATATTAATAATGTTTTACCATAAGTATTTACCTGTAAATATATTACGAAAGTAAAGTTATCCATTACACACATTCGTTTTAATGTAGAAAAACGATTTTAACGATTAGTTTAGTTTTTTTTTTACTAGCAACTTCTTGCTACTTTTTGGGGTAAGATAATGTGGGAATCTGGCAACTTTTTGCAAAAGATCTAGCTACAGAGGTGATAGTGTAGTTTGCAACACTGCGGCAAACGTGTAACAGTTACGCCCGAAAGCTTGACGGAGTAACTACGTTTGTTTTGTGCCGAAGTGTTTAGAAATTGAGAGTTTTTAACATGGATATTGAAGCGTCAGGTGTGTACTCTAATTATTGTTATTTACTTGTTCTTTATTTTCATAAATCGAGCAGTAAGTTAACTATACGTGGAAGACAAATTTTATACATAAATCTTTTAGATTCTCTTGTGTTTATAGACATTTAAAAAAAGTTCCACATAGTTCCATTATATTTTATAATTCTTTAGAAACTACAACCTGTGAGGATTCAAACTAAGCAAAGAACTCCTCCCCGTATCACCCCTTTGATAAATTGAGCTCTTTATTTCCAGGTAGTCGCGTTGATCTCGTTTCACAGCAGAGGAAGTTTTATAGAAATGAACTGTTTTTATTGTTAAGAGATGAACGTTTTTTTTTTGTTTTTCGTCATCCAAGTGTAATGAACGATTATTACAATACATAATGAACCAGTTAAGCTTAGTGGATCCGTCTGAGACTTTGATAAAACAGTTAAAAGATGTTGTTAAAGTGTTTGTGACAAAGCTTTTAGCCAAATGGCGTGAATGTAAATATATGTTTGACCGTTTTAAGTTAAGCATGCTAATTGGCTTAGTGGAGAATTTAAGCCCCCGGAGATACAAACAACAACCTACTTCTTCGGAGAAGAAGCGAGGTAGGCCAAGAAAGTTGTTTGAAGTCAGCTCTGAGCGCAGCAGAAAGAGAAAACTTAAGTCTCTCGTCTCGCATTTTACTCCTGAAAAGCTTTGTTCAGCGACAGAAATGAGTCTGGTGAAATCTGGCAAGAGAAAGACAGCTCAAGTTCTAAAACTTGCAATAAATTCGACTCCAAAAAGGTTGAGAAAAATGGAACAGGTTCACTCATCGTGTTCTGTAAATCTTACGCAGTACAGTGCTGAAGAAGCTGTAGGTCTCATTGTGGACCTGAATTTAACTAAAAAAGAATACGGGACGATGCGTCTAGGTGCAAAGAAAAGAGGTGCTGATATTTATCCCTCTTACCATGTGGTGGCAGATGCAAAACAGAAGTATTATCCGCTTAATTTAAGAGTTTCTGAGACTGAAGCTGTGGTGCCATTACAAGATCTTTTGGACCACACCATACGGAGACTAGCACACGTATAGTCAGAAGTCATTTTATCCAACATTGACGACAATAACGACACTCTGGAAGTCTATTATAAGTGGGGCCTAGATGGTAGTGGAGGTCACAGTATATACAAGCAAAAATTTTCAAACAATTCAATTTACGCTGATTCTAACATAATATTATGTACAATTGTCCCTCTGGAGTTATCGGAAATTAAAGAAAGGAAGAAAATAATTTATTGGAAAAATCAGGCTCCATCTTCTACCAGATACTGTCGTCCAATTTCGTTTAAATTAAAAAAAGAAAATGACCAGAGCACTAAAGATGACTACTACGAGATTGAGCAGCAAATAAGGCAGTTACAGCACACAACCATTATTCTAGGAGACAGAACAATACATTTTAAACATATCCCTATTTGCACAATGCTGGATGGTAAAACAGTGAATGTTTTAACAGAAACGAAAAGTACACGAGCCTGTAACGTCTGTAAAGCTACACCCACACATATGAACGACTTAGAAAATATCAAAAAAAGAGTATGTAACGAAGACAGATACTAGTTTGGTATTTCGGTTTTACATGCTCATCTCCGATGCTATGAATATTTATTGCATATATCATATAAATTGGAGTTGCAGCAATGGCAAGCTAGAGGCAAAGAAACACAGGAAAAGGTAAAAATGCGAAAAAATAAAATCTGTCAAGATTTTTATAAAGAAATGGGACTTGTTGTTGACCAACCAAAACAAGGAGGGGGCAACAGTAACGATGGCAATACAGCAAGAACTTTTTTTAAAAACCCAGTTCTTGTTTCTCAAATCACAGGTGTGTCCAAAGAATTGATAGACAGATTTGCAAATATTTTGTGTGTCATTTCCTGCGGACATTACATAGACGAAGAGAAATTTAGAACATATTGCATTGGCACAGCTGAAATGGCGATCAATCTATATAAATGGTACAAAATGAGTGCTAGTGTACATAAACGTTTAATTCACGGTGCTGATATTATTAAATCTCTGGCTTTGTCCGTAGGTCAATTATCAGAAGATGTGATAGAAGCAAGTCGCAAAAATTACAAAAAATTACGACAATATCACTCCCGGAAAACGTCCAGAATAAACACTAACATGGATATTCTTCACTGGATGCTTGTATCATCGGATCCTGTCGTGACTAGTCACAGGGAAAAACCCAAGAAACGAGGAGAGATATATAATGACGTTGTTGTAGGAATGTTACGGATGCCTACATATCTTTGTAGCGAAGAAGTTGAAAACAGAAATAATGGAGACTCGGATAACGATGTGGATAACGATGATCAGTAGGTAGCATAAAACCTAATTTAAGGACGTTTATACATAATACTTTAAATAAAGCTTTTTTTTCATTACAATTTTTTTTTTTTGTTGGTACCATCTCAAAATTTTATTTCTACCTTCTAACACTGATAATACATAATTACCAAGTCAGAAAGTAAATAAAAACCTATACTTTATTTTTGTCATCGTAAATTGGCAAACCGGCCTTGTGTGCGCCGCGTAGACGTTGTGACGCTCGCCAAACCCGACACATTTGGGGGTAAAATGGTTGTCCAGTAGTGATAAAAGGTCTTCGTAGGGCACATCTTCAACCGCCTTAGGTAAAACTAAATCCGTTGTTAGTTTGTAGGTGCCTTCAGTGAGTGCGCTGAGCAAGATGGCCTTTCGTTTTTCACCCGCGGAATCCGTCTTCTCGTTGACGCCATTTGCCACGAAATATTGCGCTATACGCCCTTTGTACGTTTTCCATGTCTGTGTATTATGGTCGAACGGATGTAGAATTCCAAATTGCACAGAACTAGACATATTCAACACGTGGTAGGTAAAATTCTCGTCGCCACTGTTAGGTACGCGGGTGGAGGGGTGTACACGACTCAAACAACCGCTGGCTAGCAACGCACTGCCGTGCTTTATTCAAAGGATTCCAAAGGTTGGACTCATAGTACAATAGATGGCGCGCGGGGGCGCGCGCTCGCACAGATACATAACAATTTGCCTTACTGGACTGAAAACCCTACACAAAAACCAGGACGACCATCAAAAACATTCAAAGAACTGTGCGACCGCAGTAAACGTTGAAAAATGAAAGATCTACGGGAGCAAGTAACTGTGGAGGAGTTGACGTATGCAGCTGGCGTTAGCCAGCGTATTTCAAGAAATACGGACGCGTCAAAAATAATGAAGGAAATTACTGCTTCACCATCCAGAGCCAAAAAAATTCGCAAAGTTATTACTACTTCCAGAAAGCAAACAATTGTGAAGAAACATACACCTGAAGAAGCACTGGCCATCTTCGTTGAAAGCGACTTTACCAGAAGGCAATGGGAAATAATACAAAGTCTAATAAGAGCATTTACCCCTGCTATTCACTTATTAAAAAGGCCAAAACGGAGTGTTATCCTGATAAAGAATCTATGCTCGTGACTGAGACATGCTGAGATTAGACTTACTTACTTACAAGCATTACTTGACCACACTGCATAAATATGTTGCAGAGGTTGTAAAAACGTGCTCAGAGGAAGAAAAGCAAAACATGGTTTTAATATCTAAATAGGGATGTGACAGATCGCAACAAGCACAGTATAAACAAAAATTTGAAAACAGCACTGACAGTGATGCAAATATTTTTCAGAGCTCACTTGTTCCTCTAAGACTGGTTGTCATTATTGATGGAGAACAGAAGAAAATTATATGGCAAAACTCAGTCCCATCCTCAGTTAGATTTTGCAGACCCATACGCATACGCTTCGTACATGAAACAAAAAATGTAACAAAGGAAGAAATCGAACACATAGAAAACCAAGCCGCTCAGCTTCAGGAGACGGCACTGGACGGAGCAGGCAAAATAAAGCATAAGCTCATGCTCACGATGATTGACGGCAAAGTTTGCAATGCTGCAACTGATACTGCATCCACAATGAGATGCTATATTTGTGGACAGACATCGAAAGATTTCAATAAATTTATTAAAAAAGAGGTTAATGTAGAAACACTGAAGTTTGGCCTCTCGATTCTTCATGCAAGAATACGCTTTTTTGAATCGTTACTACATTTGGCCTACAAAATACCACTGAAAAAGTGGCAAGCGCGTTCAGCTAAAGAAAAAAAAAATCGGTTGTCTGTAAAGTCGGTTTACTGACGATAGTTGAACGTGACAACGTCATAAGAAAATACTGATGGAATGCTTGCATTTTTCAAAAGAAAATTTTATTTTGTTTGTTTGATTGATATTTTGTATGGATATACAAGGTGTAACAGAATAAACCTAAGTCCTGAAATTAGTTTGTTCATAATTGACTACTGAATCGATTTCAGTAACTATTAAAATAGGTATTTTTTTCAAATTTCATGTATTTTGCAATACTGACCGCCGATTTAGCCAAAGAAAATTAAATCTTATATCAAGGCAATAAGACTCAATTTTAAATGCTTATAGTAATGCTAGGGTCAATACAATTATCTTAATAATAATAGTTAGCTTTAAAAAAATTGTTTTGGTCATTGTATTATGCTTTTAACTCAATACTCTAATTGGGGTGTATGAGGTATTGCGTTAATTATGTTACATGTTGTAGAGAAGGAGGTAAATGGAAATCACAATTGAATTGATCAAGTTACATTTATTTGTACGCATAAATACAATTATGTCAATGTTTACCTTTATCGCCGCAATTATCGTTGCTATAAACAATTGACATCACATTCACTTTTCACTGCACTTCATACTTGACGAAAACATGTAAATGTATTATTTTATAGCAGCTGTCCACGCGGACGCATCGCTCACTCAAGTAGGAGAGAGACAGATGTCGAACACTGCCGAACGTGGAGGCCGATTGTGCCTCTTTGTCGCTCGTTCCGCGCTCTCGCTTGCACTTCAAGCCTTAAATGGAACGCCTCAGAGCGAGGTAACGCCGCATGAGTCATGTTTTTTCGTGCGGCGAGGTAACGCCGCATGAGTCATGTGTTTTCGTGCGTGCAGCCGGTTCCATCGAATTATAAGACGTCACGTCAAAAAGTTGTTAAGGAAACAAAAGAAAAACTTCAAAAAGACTTCAAAGAAGAAATGGGACTCCTAGTAGATGTTCCCAAAGCAGGATTTGGGAACACAAATGACGGTAACACGTCAAGGAGATTTTTCGCCAACCGAGAATCTGCATCTCGAATCACTGGCGTCGATGTGCAACTAATAAAAAGATTTAAAGTCATCTTGGTCATATTACTTAATATCAAGTGGCAATAGCATAGATGTTGATAAGTTTGAAGCCTATGCACATGAAACTGCAAAAAATTACACAAATCTGTATGGTTGGCACCCTATGTCACCAACGATTCAAAAAGTGTTGATGCATGGAGCTGAAGTCATATCTCATGCAATCCTACCTATTGGCCAGTTATCGGAGGAGGCAGCTGAGGCGCGTAATAAGCACTTCCGGCAATACAGATTAAAATTTGCACGAAAATTTTCACGGGTGGATTGTAATAGAGACATATACTGTTACTAAGTTCCGACCCTTATCTTAGCAGTAACCGACCAAGGCAGCATAAAAAAACTCAGCCATTTTCGCAAGAGGCAGTCAGTCTGATGATTGCAAGCACTCCGCATGAACCTCATAAACAGCAATCCATCAAAAATGAGTTGCTCAATAATTATTCCCTTATTCGCATTGATTGTGCGAATACACTCCACTTTAATTCCCATCCCACTGGAAAATCCTCATCCTATTAACTCTCACGAACTAGTCTGTCACTACGGCTTACCGATGGGTAAGTTTACATCTGGAACTAGATACAAGATAATGGCACACACTCCTGCTCAAACATCTCACTCCATTGAAGGATACTTATGTTCCAAAACAATTTGGGAATCCAAATGTGATGAAGGTTTTCTTGGAGGATCGACTAATTATTACATAATACATAAATCCCCCGTATCCGATAATGAATGTTTAGATATCTATAAAAGGATGAAAGATGGGGAAGACATACCAATTCCACATTTTCCTCCAGAGTACTGTTCATGGATGGCTGTCAATTCTAGATCTGAAACTTTTGTAACACTCACTAAGCATGATGTGTATAGAGATCCATATAAGAACACATTCGTGGACTATATTTTCTTAGGTCATAAATGTTATGGTGTCATCTGTCCGACACATTATGACAATATCAAATGGATTACAGGGATTATTAAAACTGATAGTTGTACCAAGTGGTATACAGTAGAAGGAGAAGTAACATTAGATTCAACAAAGAACCTAGAGTGGTCTTACATTGAAACTGAATTCATACCTCGAACTGCTCTTTCCAAGGTATGTTATGGACTATCTTACTGTGGGACCATCGGTTATGTTCTAGACAACGGCTTATTCTTCTCCATTGTTCCTTTACAGGGAGCAGTATGGGACTTTAGTAGAGATATTCCGGTTAAAACCTGCCCATCTAATCAGGAGATATCCCTCCATCCTCTATCCTCTTCAATGGCATCAATGGAGCTTCAAACCCTCGAGATTTTATTCAATACCAAATGTAATGATGTAGTGAGTAAAATAAAGAATGGATTTAATGTAACAGTATATGAGTTAGGGTTTTTGAGTCCCACTCATCCCGGAATAGGGTACAGTTTCATAAACATCAAGGGTAAATTATTTAGTGCAAAGACAAGATTTGAACCAATAAAAGATTATCATATAACATTCTCTGAGAATCCCATTGTTAAATATATGTCCAAGAGTAATTCATACGAAAGCATCAAGGTCAACAACTGTACATGGTTCAGCTCCTCAAATGGTTCCATGGTTTGTAGGTGGTATAATGGAATGTTGATAAGCAGAGATCAGATTATTCCCCCATACTCAACAAGGGAGGAGTACAAGGTAGAATATGACCTCTATGCTGAAATACAGCCTAATTTTGACAGACATATTGGAGTTCCAGATGTAGACAATGATACAATCCATACGTCAGACCAAGTCATCGATCCTGATTACAAGAATGCGGACCTAATAGGGTCTATAGAAAACTGGTTCTTGAAGTGGTTTCATTATGTTGGAATAGTTGTGACTTTGCTTGTATTGGGATTTTTCTTATACTGTTGCCGATCATGTATACATGATTGCTTTATATGTTGTTGTTTCCGGAATCCTGTTACCAAGCCCTCAACATCTCCCATTGCCTGCTATAACAAGGAGTCAAACTCCGTTTTATTCAAGGGGGCGAAGAAAGGCCCATCAAGAACTGACTTCAAGTTCTAACATAAGGGGAAATAACAATTAACGTATGATGAATTGCTTTATAAAATATGTGATAGACCACAGGCTTTGTACTTTAAATTAAATATAGGTGACATTTTAGATTAAAAATTTATAAGAACATACACTTTTAACAATTAATTAATCAATTAGATCTTTAATTAAGCTTATAAAGAAGTTTGCGGTGAAAATATAGACGATGAAGAAGACGAAGATGATGAAGATAAAGAAAATGAAGACGAAGAAGTTGAAAATGAAGAGTTTGAATGTGAATAATTGTTAATGCCCACTTAATTGTAATCAAAAATATTGTTTTTTATTAAATTCATATACAAAAACGCATCAGATATTTTTGTCCGGTTTTATTAGCCAAATCTCCTATGAGCGACGGTGCGTGCATCCTTCAAAGCATCCATAATTCATCCGCCGAAACAAGCTTATAGGAAAAACATTCTGTGATCTCTGGTTTCTTTATTTTCTAGAACAGTCAAGGCTCATGTTTTTGTGTACGTTAAAGTGTTGAAATACTTTAACGTGATCCTTTACTATACTAGATCTAAAAGAATCCAGAGATCACAGTATTTTTCCCACTAGCTTGTTTCGACGGATAGACTCTGTAGTCTCTGTAGTCTGTAGCACGTAACGTACACGGAAACATAGAAAGCCTGTGCTTTATATGTTTGTGGGTACGTTACGAAAATTAAGTACCTTTTGTTTTTCATCGGGTTCCATGTAGATGTAGTTTTTCTACAAACGTTAAGTTTCTACACATATTTTATTTTTATTTCAGGTAACAATGTCTCGAAGAGATTTAATTTTAGCCTTGGCGTTGCCTAAACAAAACCAAGTGACAATATCTTCTCCACCAGAGACTGCACACAAAGCTATTCCACTAGAGACTGCACACAAACCTTTTCCACTAGAGACTGCACACAAACCTTCTTCACCAGAGACTACAAACATGCCTTTTTTGCCAGACCTTACATTATTCAGTGAACCTGAGACGCAATCACCACCATTCCATAATTCCCGTGGTGGTTCTCTAGTTTGTTATGAAACTATGCCATCAGATGATGAAGAAAATAATGAGTCTGCTGATGTTGATATATATGAAGATTCTGATGACAGCGCTAGAGACCAAAATTACGAACCACCAACAGTTTCACAATTATCCCATAAAGAAACTGCTCCAAGGTCTGTCGTAGTGTTAGCTGAAGTTCATGAAATACCTGTTGGTTTATCTCAAAGAAGCCATAATGATTTGCCTGGAATTCATAATACAGTGTTTCCAGAACCACCTAGTGATGACATTGAAGTAGTTGAAGAACAAGTTGAGGATGTACGGGAAAGTAATTCTAATACTGATGCATTGCCTGAAACGGAAGAAAACTACACTAAATCGGGTTCTCTTAGAAAGAGGCAGAAATTCAATACGCCATTACAGCGAGTGCAAGAGAAAAAACAGAGAGATAACGAAAAATTTAAGCCTAAAGAACCATGTACAGAAAAATGCCGTAAAAAGTACACTACCAAGATTTCTCAGGAAGAAAGGAAAAATATACATGATCGCTTTGTTAATTTGAATTGGGAGTCAAGAGGTTTATTTATAAAAGGATAAGTAGAACTGGTAAACGTGAAAACAAGGACTGTAAAAGAAGATTCATCACCAAAGAGGAATATTTCTTATAAATACAAGTTCTTTGTCAACAACGAAAAAATCGAAGTTTGCAAAACATAATTTTTAACAACACTTGGTATCACCCACATAATAATACACACCTGCATAAAGTACTCGAAAAACCAGTCGATGAACAGATGGACAAGAGAGGAAGCTATGAGCGTAAAGACGTTATTGACAAAGATGTCATTATAGCACACATCAAAAGTTACAATCCTGTCGTCTCACATTATCGACGTGAACATGCTCCTCTTAAATTATACTTGCCGAGTGATATTACGATAACTTTAATGCATCAGAATTTTACTGAGAGCCATCCTAGTATACAAATTTCATTTGAGACCTACCGCAGGGTATTGAAAGAACTGAACATATCGTTTGCTCGTTTGGGAAATGAAGAGTGTGAGAAATGTGCTCTCTTTAAATCTCACGAAGACAGCAATGAGTGCAGCAAAGATCCATCGTCGTGCGAAAAGTGCCTTCTCTACCATAAGCACAATTTTAAGTATACTACATCTAGAGAAGCCTACAAAGCCGATGTAATGCAGCATGCCACATGCCTAGATAACATTTATACAGATGTTATACCAACTCACAAAGAAATTATTAATTTAATAGACTCAGATCATTGCGGACAATTAATAACTATTTCAAATATAAACAAAAAAGTTACTAAAAAAGATATCACTGTTAACCCGAAAACGACTTATCGCTTGGATACATTTAAATCTAAACTTTTAAGTACCGTCAAATGGGGTTACTTTGATACTACGGGGTTACTTTGATAACAACTTTAGGCTTATGAAAAACTTAATTTTATAATAACTACAACGCTATAATACAAAGAAACTATCAGTAGTGCCAAGTACTGATAGTTTATTTTTTAACTGGTGTTGTAGATATTATAAAATTAAGTTTTTCATAAGCCTAAAGTTGTTATCAAAGTAACCCCGTAGTATCAAAGTAACCCCATTTGACCGTAAATTACCATTTTTGGTGACTAATGATGACCCTAATCAACATTATAATGATTTTTTTAATATGTATTGCACACTATGCAATACCACGTTCATTCCAAAGACGTTCTCAGTTAAAAGTAACGCTTCCTTTAGTGACTGGGCCACCATTGGTATACATACAAGTAGAAAACGACTTTATGAATTGTATGATGAACGAACTTGTAAAAACACTGCTGAATTTAATTGATATGTTAAGAATTATTCAAAATCATTTAAAAAAGTTTGTAGTGTGGCCAAATCACGTTATTTGAGTTCAAAAAAAAAAAATAGTAGTAATGTAATAAAAATGACATGTAGTATCATTAATAGCGAAACGGGAAGGTCATGCAACCGATGTAGTGACTACAGCCTTGCTATTGATGACAATATAATTAAATCTGATTCTCAAGTCGCCGCGGCCTTTGAAAATTTCTTTGCAGAGATTCCCGTATCGACTACTAAATCTCTAAACTCTTCACCCACTGCTGCAGAGTCTTTACTTAAAGAAAACATTCCAGTTTGTGATTCTGAATTTCATTTCGAATATGTCACTTTTAAAGATATAATTAAAACCTTTCACACGTTAAATGTCAAAAAGACTGCAGATTTATGGGGTAATTCTGTGGACGTTGCTAAGTCAATTATAAATATTGTAGCACCTACTTTAGCTGTTATTTTTAATAATTGTATTGACCGTGGTGAATTTCCTGATCTTATGAAAAACAGTAAAATAATACCGTTGTTTAAATCGGGTAGTACATCAGACCCTACTAATTATAGACCTATTTCAGTGCTACCTACATTAAGTAAAATTTTTGAAAAACTTATTTTAAATCAAATGCAAAGATTTTTTAATGTACAGACGCCAGCACGTCAAGATACACCCTCAACATAAGTATAGCTACGACGCGGCATGGCATGTTAGAAAGAAAGTATCCATGGCATGATTGGTGGAATTTTCAACGTTTCCAAAATTAACCAATGGTTGCGCATACTAACAATTAACAGCCAATAATTCATGCCTTAATAGGAATAGGCCACACCCCCATGCCCCTGCGCAACTAGTCAACTACCCCGAACGTCAGTGTTTGCTTATTCATGCTCCATTACTCCCGTGTTACAAAATTCGTGGTTCGGCCGGTAGTTAGTCCAAGTGTGACGTGTGACATATTTTATTAACTTTATTATGGCGCCTCAATTGACGCAAATAGAAAGGGAGCGCATCATAGCTCTCCGATTGAGTGGATGCCGGATAATCGATATTTGTCGGCAGACGGGTTTTTTTTTATAATTAAGTATAATTTATAAATTTAAATAAATAATAGCTAATCCTGAAAAAATGTGTCATTGATGAAAAAATGTGTCACTCAAATAATTTACTTATTTTTACACAATTTACACAATTTTTCTAGAAAAATCTAGAGAACTTTCTAAATATGTAAACGATTTATGTTATTTGAGTGATATTAAATTAAAGTGTTACCGTTTTTGGTGATAAAACTGTAATAAATTTTATTGAATATTCATATGCTGCTTCTAGCGGCGGGTATGGTCTGAACCATAATATTTTATTAACTTTGTGCCTACCGTATCCTACGAATAAGGGTGTTTCTCAATTTTCGTGCATATTACACGTCCAGATCAAAAACCTTTTTATAAAAAAAAAACAAAGTCGCTCCCGCTGTCTGTACGCTAAGATCTTTAAAACTTCGCAACGGATTTTAATGGAGTTTTCAGCAATAGATAGAGCGACTCAAGAGGAAGGTTTATATGTATATAAATTACTCCACAATGCCCCACATAACTATCAACATAGCACACGTGCGAAGCCGAGGAAAGTCGCTAGTTATCTTTTTCTTTACATAGCTGCATAGTATAAAACAAGCCACTCCCGCTGTCTATACGCTTAGATCTTTTAAACTTCGCAACGGATTTTAATGCAGTTTTCAGCAATAGACAGAGTAATTCAAGAGGAAGTTATGTGTATATAAATCCACACTCCATACTGCCCACGTAGGTCGGCCCGTGAAATCCTTTTTTTTTATTAAAACAAGCTTGTGAGTGTATTTTTAGATTGTTTTATTCCTCTTGATTGCTAAATCCCTACCGTTCTCATTACCGTCGTATTCCGATTTTTATATGATAATAATTTCTTTGTTATTTGGAGAAGGAAGGTAAAATTGACAAAATATTGTAAGATTATCTAAGTATATATTAATGACTAGCTGACCCGTGCCCACTTCGTTGGGCGGTAAAAAAAATCGACCGTTTTTTCTCAGACTTACTTTGCAAATCCGACTACCACAAAAAATCTTTTCATTATTCGGGTTAACATATAGCCTATGACATTCACAAATAACGTGGCTTTCTATTGGTAAAATAATTTTCAAAATCCGTTCAGTAGCTCAAGAGATTACCCCCTACAACCTCACAACCTCACAAACTTTACCTCTTTACCTCTTTATAATATTACGAGTAGTATAGAAGTATAGATATTAGAAAAAAACAACGTTATTCGGCAATGAATTTCAAACTTAAAAATATGATGGAATATGCACGAAATACGAGAAACACCTATAAATGTCTGTCTCGCCATAACAACCTATCGGTAGGTTTCTTTCATGTGTTCTTTGGTTCTTTCCTAATGAGTTCCCGGTATTGTAAGTTTTTAACGCTGCGCGCTATTCCAAGCGCCATTGTTATTTTTATAAAGTCGGTACTGCTTGTTGGATTTTAAAGTAAATACGCAACTGCGCAGTTCTTTTTGTCTGTTGAAACAATGTAGAGATAAGGCCTTTTTAGTGATGTTTGTGTGTAAATAATAAGTAATTTAAAATTAATAAGCTAGCAATTATTGTAAGGAATCATATAAGTAGCCTATTGAGTAATCATGTGCAAATAAACTATAGCTATTTGATTCGTTCCAGAAAAAAACAGTTTACTTCTGGCTTCGGCGGTGGCATGAAAGCGGAACTCTCGAAGCGCACCACCGCCAACTCTACGCGAGAGCCACGACGGCGGCATCGGCAGACGATGCGGCTATGGTCGCTGCACACTGCCGACCCGTTTTTGAGCACAAGAGTGACCTCAACTTCATACAGTGTGAGTCCATGTATAGGTACCTTGTTATCACACATATCACTCTATCTTATTCATACATTTTTATACTTCGTCATAGTCGCGTCAAGCGCATCGCGCAGCCTAGCTAGGACGTTCTAGCGATACCTAATAATTCCTCCAGCTATAGCAGCAATACGTCCGTATTGGACTCAGTGAATGTTATTATTGTTAGTATTACTAGATAATAGATAAATATTTAGTTCTTTAGCACCTATCTTAACAAAGGTGGAATTTTCAATTCGGCGGATTATTTATATGTTTATATTTTGAGGAATAATTTTTAACTGACCCATACTCATATAGTTAAGTTGGCCCGTACCATTATTTTGTCATAATTAAGAATCTTATGTAAGTATTTTTTTGTTTGTTTTAGATTTCAATGGACACCGTTAGAAGGCGCCTAAGGGACGCCGGAAAGGAATGCTGCCGCCCTGCTAAGAAGATTCTAATGAACCAGGCGCATAAGGAGGCAAGAGTAAGTTTTTGCCTGGAATATTATAATTTTGACTGGGCAAACAATATCGTCATTTTTGTGGACGAGAAAAGCTTCCGGTCGGATACGGACGCAAGAAAAATATTATGGCGCAACAGCAATGAGCGCTATGTGGAGGTGAATACTTTACCAAATCGAGCAAGTGGAAGAATATCTCTCAATTTTTGGGGGTGGATGAGCTCAATGGGACCGGGTGAACTGGTGGAGGTTAGCGGGCGCATGACTGGGGATCAGTACGTCGAAATTTTACGTGACGTGATGATCCCCACCGTGCGCCTGCACTATCCAGAGGGCATTATTTACTTGTGCCAAGATAACTGCCGCGTGCACACCTGCAGAGTGGTGCAGGAGTGGTTCGCGGCACAGGATGACGTCATCTGCCTGCCATGGCCTGCAAAGAGCCCTGACCTAAATCCAATCGAGAATCTATGGGGTCTCATGGTTCTCGATTAGGATGCCTCAGAAATCCGCAACAACGAAAACTTGCGGCAAGAAGCCCATAAGTACTACATGGGAGCATTTCCGAGGCACGGACACCTGCTGGAACATGGTGGCCGGCATGAAAGACAGGCTGGACGCTGTTCTAGATGCGCAAGGTGGTCCGACCAAATATTAAATATTCGGGCAAGTCCATTGTCGGACAATCTGTAACACATAATTATATTGTGTAGAATATACGTTTTTATTTCAAATTAATATCAAACAATCTTTTTATAATAATATTTAAAAAAAATACCTAAATTTGCTTCTATTTGTCTGTTATTAAAATTTTACAGTATCTCTAACTATTAGAGTTTTATTTATGTAAGTGACATTTTATTTATCATTTAATAATATATTGTCTTGGCAACGCTTTACGCTCCTTTGTAGTTTACATTTATTACCAACTAAAAGGCCGATCTTGTTGCGTATTTCTGAGGTCAAGTTACGGCTCTTTTAGGTCATGGCATATTCTTTATCGCTAATAACACCCGAGTGAACTTAGTCTTAAGTTTAGTCTACAATACTATAGGCCGTACAGTCAATGTCTGACAACGTGTATTCATTCACACACAAAGACACTCGGTGTCGGACACTGACTGCACGGCGTATAGTGTCGTAGCCTGAATTTAACTTCAGATGACGAACTCCGATGGCAATAGTAAATAATGCACTTCATTCGCCCGGGTTTCCGTAGAAACCTATCCTTTGTGTTTATCCATCCATTTTCACAAACCTTCACATTAAATAGTAGCACAGTTTTACAATTCAATTCATCTAAAATTGTTATTATTTTATTTATCAAAATAAAGGTATTTCGGTATTTCCAACCACTGTTTCTCAAACGCTTATAAATTCTTCCATTGCTCGATTTGGTAAAGACGCCAGACATGTCGTTTGTTGATGTTGTGTCATAATAAACTGGCTTCCTCCATATCCTACATATGGCCGACAAGTTATTTTAGTAAACGCAAATTTTAATGATTTCAAATCTTATTTTATCATGCTTAGCGGTCACATTTCACACACAGCAGGCTGTGCTGTATAATGAAATGTGAATGTCTAACAGTGTTAGATAAGATTCGAAATAATCTGTAAGTATTATAAAAATGCCTTGTCGTGCCGTGCCTCCAGTGGGCGCGCGGCCGTAGACGGCCCAGTCAAGTTATACTAATCTAGGTAAAAGCTTACTTTTGCTTGGCGCCCATTTAACTGTATCTATTACAAATATAAATAATAAAAAGTTTGTAAAAATTAATATAATCTTGTTGTTTTTAATGTATGGTATAGTTACCTAAGTTTCATATTTTCTATTGTTTGTGTAGTTTAGTTTTATATATATTTTAATTTAGAGTACTGTATTTGTTTTAAGTTTCTTATTATAATAATTTTAATGTTAAAAATAAAAAGATAAAGATTGTTGTTCCGCGTTTTATTTTGATACTAGCTGACCCGCGCAACTTCGTTGCGTCACTTACATAAGAGACTGAGGCTCTTAGGCACTTACTTATAATACAATTCTAAAGGTAACTGAACTTTCTTTGTTTTATCCACGAACCGCTTCTGTGACATCTCTTAAGATAATCATTAAAATCAAATGATATAAGCGAGATTTTGTTCAAAATTAAGTACTTGTGATGAAAAACGTATTTATTTGTATAAGGATTAATACCATTTTTTTACCTTTTGGCTGCCAGAGTATAAACACACACGCGTGCCCTCCACGGCAAGCCACAATTTTATTTCACCTTCCATTTTGTCACATATTTGTGTCGTTTGGCGTAAAGGACACGCGCTTGTTGTTTAAAATGCATTATTTTAGAAGAAATTAGATTACCATAGAAAAGGTTATAGTGAGTCCACCTTAAAAGATAGACATGCTATCGCGGAGTTTTTTTTTTCAACTTAATGAAAGAAACCAATCCGTCAAAATGATTGTTGCTTAACTTTAACCGTTTACGCAAAGAAAGCTCTCAAAAGGAATAAATTTTCCCCGTTTTTAGAACATTTGCCATTGATGCTCCGCTCCTTCTGGTCGTAGCGTGATTAGAATTAGAATTAGAAGAATTAGAATTAGAAGAAGAATTAGAATTACGTTTATTGTCTCCAGTATTACAGCTAGTAGTATTAGTACATACACAAAACTATAATACCGGAAGCAAAAGGTTCAAGCGTCAGCATTATGCTTAGGTTCCCTAGTGGGTTGCTAAGCGCTGGTTTTCAGCTTGAACCCTTGACTTCTGTTTACAAAAAAGGAAAAAAAAGAATAAAAAAACAGTACACTCTGCAACAATGGTTTAAAATTATATTTATTTCAATGATCATACATTAACACTATTTATTTAGTAATAAGGTTATTTTTTTTTTTACAGTTTGTGGACACGAACTGGTCAAATAAAAGGAAAAAAAAATTGTTAATACCCAGATACAAACTGAACTATAATGGGCATCTTTCATAAAAGCTTGGTGCCATTTTTTTGACAGTCAAACACGAATATTTTACTTTTGTTCTTAAAATTTGTTTTATTTTGAATTATTCGAAAGGGAGGTGGTATATTGTTCCAGATCTTTGATGCTGCATATTTGATTGTGTGATGTTATATTATAGCCTATAGCCTTCCTCGATAAATGGGCTATCCAACACTAAAATAATGATTCAATTCGAACCAGCAGTTCCTGTCATTAGCGCGTTCAACCAAACAATTTCTTCAGCTTTATAATAATGGTATAGATTTTTCCCGCGATTTCACACGTGTTCTCGTAGGAACCTATCCTATGTCCTTTTCTGATATATTAAATCGATTGTAAGTTTTTATAGGTTAGCCATTACGCGGGCTGCCTGTTTTTGATGTGAAACATCTACATGCGCGCCTAGGCAGTAAAACCGACGGGAAATGGCATGACACTGTAATGGCGTGATGCCCCCTCTATGCTAAGTCAAATCAACCTTTTACCATTAAAATGAAGTTTGTTTTGGACCGATTGTTGATCTAAGTATTTCATTTTTGAAAAATACCACGCCACGACCCCACTCAACTAGTTAGGTCGGATGCAGATTTGATCGATAGATATCGATAAAAGAATACATTTAATTTTTAACATTACAATACAAAGATCGTAACATTCATACACTAAATTTATTTTAAGAGTTGCCTGTAGCCAATATGGAATATTTTTTTTACATAATTCTTATAATTTTAATAATGTTTGAGAGGTTGCATTGGCTAGCAAGTCATTTCGTGTGTAAGTAGCGGAATTTACTCGTCAATCGGTTTTAGTTTGATTTTTAATTTCAGATTACAAAACTTCGTATTTTTTTCTGGCCTTTAGCAAAATAAAATGTAGAATCTGTGACTTATGCTAGTTGTGACTAAAATTAAAACGACCAATTAAACGATTTTTTTTATTTGAAGTGCATTTTGATCGTATTCCTTTCAAGCAAATAAGTAGATTGAGGCATGTTCATACGCAATTTGGAATATAATTAGATGGACAAATAATCAACGTTCCTGCTGCAGTTGATACAATGTTAAGGTTATTACTATTTTACATCCTAGTTCAGTTATCATTGGTCAATCTTTAATACAGTCCAATACACCTTGCTACTTACTAACACCACAGCCACTATTACAGAAACCAGAAGATACGTCAAATAATATCCCGTAGCTCCACCGTAAAAACAGTCTCTATTAAAAATACTAACATATTTTATATTCTATTTACCTTCAAATAAATAAAATTGAGTGTTTGTTTTTAATTTCAAAATACAGCTTTTTACTGAATACACATGAAAGTGCAAAATATTGGACACGTATTTTTTCTTTTTTCACGTAGGTAAACAAAAAATGAAGACGATACAGCGCGTCGAAAACTCGTGTGACGTCACATTTCAGTACACTTTTTACGGGAAAGTGACGTCAAAAGCCCCCACTCATGATCTTTAATACGTTTTATATCTTCGTATATTTTTTATTGATTTGATAAAATAAAAATACGTGTCCAATATTTTTCGATAATAATCTAACTGAACCATATTTTTTTTACTCAGGAATCATCCCTTTTCTACTATTACATAGATGTTTCAAATTTGCCGGGCGTCCCGTGACGGCCAACTTATTTTTATTACCATGCCATTCTTTCGGTTCGATTCAAGTAGGTATTCAACCTGCTAAACTAGTTTTTTTTGCATAGAACAGTTCTGTTATTCTACACCACGACGCGCATACGCACACTCCCTCACGCACGCACTGCAGCACGAAACATTACAAGCAAAAACAGACAAAAAGATATTTATCTCTTTCGCACGATTCTCGCTGTTTCTGCTCATAACGCGTTCAAGGTCAATGTGGGGTAGCTTGATGTGCTGGCGACTGTACATAAATTACTGCATAATAAACAGTTCGGTTTTACAAGGGGTCGTTCAACTACTGATGCCGGAGTTGAACTTCTAGGGCATGTATATGTCGTAGGATAATTTGATACTTCGAATCTTCGCGGAAATCCTAGGGGTTTTGCGAAAACGCGGATAATTAGAAATTAGGTTAGGTTATGTTAGAACAGTGACCATTAGCGCGCGAAGGCGAGCGAGCGAAGCGAGCGTGCCGCGGCAGCGGCCGCCAAGCGCCAGATACCCTTCTATTGTTGTTGTATCATTTAGGTTAGGTTATGTTAGATCCTGACTTTGTCCAGTAAGATTTGATAATTTTTCGCCTATGTCTAATTATCCGCGTTTTCGCAAAACCCCTAGGATTTTCGCGAAGATTCGAAGTATCAAATTATCCTACGACATATATAATGCATGGGAGGACAAATGCGATGCGTTGGGCATCTTTTGCGATTTGTCCAAGGCATTCGATTGTGTTCTTCATGAAACATTAATCAGGAAACTGCACCACTACGGAATCCGGAATGCCTCTCTGGATCTTCTTACTTCTTATTTAAGTGATAGGATTCAGAGAGTTGACGTTAACGGGAAAAGATCTCCCGGATCGGTAGTAAGAATGGGGGTCCCTCAAGGCTCAATTCTAGGTCCATTTTTATTTCTTATTTATATAAATGACTTGCCTTACCTCATAAAGGATGAACATGATATAGTGCTGTTTGCAGACGACACTTCACTTTTATTTAAACTCAAACGTCAGCAGCTGGTTACTGACAATGTAAATAGTGCCCTCGCAAAAGTAGTTAACTGGTTTAATGTTAATAACCTTCTTCTTAACGAGAAAAAAACGAAATGTATTAAGTTTACGATACCTCATGTTAGACAAGTAGAAACAAGTATTCTCATAAAGGGTGAAGAGTTGAAACCCGAAAATACCACAGTATTCCTAGGCATAACTTTGGATGCCAAGCTTCAATGGGGCCCCCATATAGATAAATTGTCAAAGAAGCTTAGCTCTGCAGCATACGCCGTTAGGAAAATTCGTGGTTTAACTGATTTAGAGACAGCCCGTTTAGTATACTTTAGTTATTTTCATAGTGTAATGTCGTACGGTATTCTGTTGTGGGGAAATGCCGCCGATATTCAGACGATTTTTGTTTTACAAAAAAGGGCAATTCGTTCAATTTATAAATTAAGTCCCAGACACTCCCTCAGAGACAAAGGACAATGGGAAATGAATGTATGGAGTCTGGGCCCACCCTTCAATAGTAACATCTGATATACCGTTGGATAGGGCTTTTTAAGTGGAACATTAGTTACTAATATAACTATGGTCAAATGTTAGTACTTTCGGAGATACGACGTCTTAAAGTCGTCAGTCTAACATATTCTTTATGGATACTTATAAGGTAAAATAGTAATAATAAGTACACTTTAAAACAAAAGAGATTTATTATTCGTCTTGGACATCAAAGACAATTACATCATTTAAAAAACCCACGGGGGCCACGAATGGCTGATGTCTCCCAACTCCTAGGTACCAAATCAAAGAAATAGTGTGAGCGCAACTTCCTACAGTTCGCCGTCCGGTCAAGCAAGAGCAATAATATTGTGATATCGCGTTTCTTCCAACTTGGTTTCGATCAATTAATATATAGCAATAGTATATTCTTGCTCTTACGTGGCGTGACTGTATCCTACCACGCAGCAACCACACATTCTCTGCTGGTATATTATATTCTATTAAATCATGTAAATCGTTTTGTCTGTACATTTTTCTATAACGTATAAACCGTCTCGAAGATGTTCACTGCAATATGACTGATCGCCATTTGCAAATGCGCCCGGGCAAGCGGCGGGCGCAGCGGGTAGGGTGGGGGCGCAGGTAAGGAGCAAGCAGATAGGTGCCGTCCGTTTTGAGTCTGGCCATAGTTTATCTTATAACGAAGTAAACTACGGTCACTTTTATGGCAGTATAATAAGTAGTATAACTCCGAAAGTACTGACTTTTGACCTTAGTCGTAATAATAAGTTTTATTCTGCATAAACATACCTATTCATTTATGAGTGTCTTATTCCTATTGAGAGGTGGGCCCATCATTACTCATTCTCCTTTAAAGGGATTAATATAATGACTGTGCCTTCTCAGTATATTTATGAAAATCTTTTGTATGCACATAAAAATATTAATCTGTTTAAAAAGTACAGTGATATCCATAATTTAAATACTAGGAACAAGCACAAAGGAGATTGGGCATATTTGTATGACGGTTTGCCCAACCATTGTAGCAATAAAGGCTATATGGTTATATCTTGTACTACTTGCCCTCATCACATAAATGTATTTTTTTTTACTTTCAGCGACGTCAAAGTATTTTTTTTGAATATTTAAAAAATTGCATCCTTAGCAAATAACCTACTTGTTTGTTTAGTGTGTTATTGTCTGATATTTTAATTTTTACGGATATTTTATATTCACTATCATAATATTATATATATGTATGGTGTATGTATGTAGCCTACTGCTGCATGCTATTTTATTTGAAAGTGGCGAGTGAAGTTCAAAAGGGGATAAAAAATAAAAATAAAAGTGCATTGATCGCTATTTTTATTTGAAACAACAATATATCAGAAAAAAACAACTAAGTATAAGATTAAGACTTACACTTTTATCATGTACAATAGAAATATATTATATATATATATATATATAATATATATATAAAATATATATATTTATATTTTCCGTTATTATTAATCATTCTCATCATTTAAAATAATATGATCTAGAAAACTTGCCGGGATTTGAAAATCATTTTGATGTCTTGCAAATCCCAAGTACCAAACTATACTCATAATGTGGGCACAAGTTCCGATAGTACGACTTCCGGTTAAGCACGAACAATAAAGGTGTGGTAAAGCCTCTCTACCTGTCATATTGGTCTTAACTAAAATATACGAGTAATAGGTTTTTCTCAACGTATGTCGTGAATGAATCTGTCCTCGTAATAACGCACAGTTACTTGCATCTATTTCATAATCCGTTAGGTTTGGACTTATTTCGTGGCACACTTCTATAGTATATATACCACCCCTTAAATGTTCACCGACATACGATTTGGCCAGTTTTATTTGATAAGTTCCAAGAGCAATCAATATCAAATCTTCTTCGCTTAAAATAGGAAAAGGAATATTCAGTGTGTCACTATTTATTTGGATAAATTGCGCCCTTCGCCTGTTTATATTATTTTCTGTTACGAAATTACCAAGACGATTTGGTACATCTATTCTCTCATTAATAATATTAATAATCTCGCTAGCGTGGGCATTATTTTCTAAAGGCGCTCTAAATGCGTTAAGAAGAGCAGCGGCTATTCGTATGTCAGTAAACATATGGGTCATGGCTCTATTAAAATAGTCCTGACGGAATAACTTAAAGTCTCGTTTGATGCGCCCATTAATAACTTCTACTACCCAACGGACTATTGTTACAAGCCGGGATTCATTTGCTTGGTGAGTGGTAAGTTGCGTAGCGTTACGGTCTTTTGACGGTGGCATATGCCATTCATAGCCGAAGCTTTCAAGAACAGGTATTGCATCCCTAAATCCACGGTCAAGCACGAACGTATCTCCTTCATGAAGAAGGTAATGTAAAGGTGCATCTTCCTCATTGCAAATACGGGACATTATAGTTGCATCAGAAGTCCTGGCTGAGTATGGGCCAAACACTTCTAAAATATAGCCGTCTGGACAAACTACAACAAATGGCTTTAATAGATTTCGGAACTTGTGCAAGCTATATGAAACCTTTTGAAATAAAAAGTTACTACTCTTCTGAATATATATATAAGTGCCATCCAAGATTAATATTGCCTTTGGCGGATTATTTTCACTACTTCCGTATATGGCATTTGGGATTTGCAGGCTGTGTGATATGATTTCATCTCGGGTCATATGATCTAAGCCAAGGTGTCGCGGTACAAACTGAGATGAAAGGCAGTCGCGGGCAACATTCATGTATCGCTCAAGTGCTCGTCTGCTCATTGACAAGCGACTCGCGAGTCTTTCGTTAGATTCTCCCGTGCGAAGCTTCATCAAATAAATGCCCAGTGCGGTTTTTGGACGATTACAACAGTCTGTCAAAGAAGGTATTTCCAACAGTAAATTGTTGAACTGCACAAGCGTTAAGCCAGTGCAAAAATATAATTCATCTGCGTCTATATTTTCAACAGTGTCAAAATCGAATATTTTTTTTTCCAAATATGCTTTGCGTTGAGTTTCCAGCACATCTGTTAATTGGCTCACAGAAAAAGACTCAACAGTTCTTAATAAGTCATCATTGTCTAAATCGGCCCATATATTGGATCGCAAATGACGTTGACATACGCGTGCACTGCCTGGAGTGTATATTTTTAAATGCATTAATAAATATATAATTATGTTCTTAGGAATCGTCATTCGTTCTACCTCAAAACAATTCCTAAACATACAGCGATTTGACGTATTCGACAATCTTTTATAGCCGGATAAAACCACGGACTGATCTTGTACGTTCACATTTATAGCATTTGCTTGGTCATCTGGTTGATCTGCTACAGCCTGCTCACTCTGCCGATTCATTCGGTCTTCATGACGCCTTGCAGCCACCAAACAGCGATAGCATATCATCATTCGGTCATTTGCAATCGCCTACAACAACGAAAAAACTCAACTTTTATATTGTTATTAGTCGTATCCGCCACTTTCGTGGAATATTAATAATATAATAATATACATATAAGGAAATATAACGGATACTAGGTAGTCCAATACTCCGAGACATCAGTATATTAGCGAATATTACTGTACATATTACATTCGTTTTCGTATGGGGCCTCGTACACAGGGACGCGTTGCCGCCATTTTGTTATGCGTCGGCGACGTGTGCTTGTGTACGAAACCCCATACAAATATACTGCGATAGTCGTCGGGATACTAAGGTCGTGGAATACCGGTAAGTACTTGCTTCTTGTGTAAAAATACGGACAAAAATATTGTTTCTTTATTTCCAATGATAATAGTCTTAATCTTTAGTTAGTTTGTATTGTTTGTTTGCATTATATCAACATTGCACCTGTGAAGTGAATTACCTGATGTATGTTGATATTATTTTGTAGAACATATTCAGCAAATCCAGGTCTTTCTTCAAGCTCGCCTCGAGTTAAAATATGTCGCGACCTGTCTAGTCGCACACTCCGACCACAAGTCACACATTGTTCTCTATGTGGTTCCATTTTCACCAAAATCCGGTAACTTGGAGTAATCAAAGTCCGTTTAGAATAACCGAATCGTAGGTAATAACAGAAACAATGTCCAAACACAGCCGAGTCGTCAGTAAAGAAATCAAACCATAAAAATGTCCAAACACAGCCGAGTCGTTAGTAAGTACAGGAATCAAATCACTCTGAACGCACGTTAGCACCAGAACAGTATTCACGAATGAATGGCGACATGGGGATGAATAGTTTGTCTGTTTGTTGTTCCTTTTGTTTTAGGTTTGCATACTATCTCGCTCACTCGCACTTAGTATTAGCGAGAGCGAAAGCAAGCCTTAACAACAGTAGCTACCTTTCTCGCTCCCTCACTCGTTGTGTGACTCACTCACGCGCACTTGGTGAGAGCGCTTGTAGTGACGCCATTTTGATTTGTATTATTACACGTGGTAGTTTAAGGGTGTTACTACACAAATCGGACATCGATCGATTCGACATTGATCGATTGGTGTGGCTTTGTCTGATCGATGGATACCGTTAGAATAACCTAGATCGATTGCCGGTCGATGGCATCGGTCGACGTTGATCGATTAACCCCGGCTATAATCCATCAGTTGCTATTCGTTCACCTCGTTAGCGTAGCTTAGCTCTGTAGTTCGCGGTGTGAACCAAAGTATGAAAAAGAGGTGAAATGATGCTCGCTCGGCTCGCCCGTTTTCGTTTTGACAATACTCTCATCGGCTCCTCTCCCCGCTCCCCTCCCTCCCCTCGCTCTCCCGCCCGCTCGCTAACCCTCCCCTGCACTCCTCCACCCTCCCCCTCGCTCTCCCACCCCGTCGCTCCCCCACCCCTAGCTCCCCTCGCTCTTCCGACCGCCCGCTCGCCGTCCATCCGTAGTTTTTGACGTGAACCCACATCAACAAACAAAGCTTCGCTTAGTTTATATAGTTTCCCTCGCCTCACTTCGCCCGCCAGCTTGCTCGCTCGCTCGCTAGCTGGCAGTGTGGCCGGCCCTTCAGCGCGTGGGCTGCAGGCGGGTGATAACGGGGAGCGGACGGCGCCCGGCGCGGCTCTTGCAGATCGCTCGACATCGACTAATCTGTTCTACCATCGATCGACGTCGACTAATTCATTCTACCATTGATCGATCGGTCTGGAAGAAACTATCGATGGACGTCGACTAATCGATGTTACCATCGATCGATGCCGTCAATCGACGATCGATCGATTGGTGTAGTAACACCCTTACGTATCTCGGTATGATATGTCAACTTCTTGCAGAATTGCTGACAAATACGTTAAACAGATGTAAACAATTTAATGTGATGTAAAGGAACTTTAAGCTCCTGTAACTTTTTACTGATGTAGATTTCAGCATCGCTGTCATACAACAAATTGTTTGTCTAAGTTATATCTTTGTAATGATATATTACTCAAAGTGCTACAATACTTGGGCAAATCTGCCCAATCTCCTTTGTTGTTCCTACTACCAGGCTCAAGAAAATAGGTGGCTCGTTTAGATGCCAATGTATACGTTTTTATAATAAACTTCCTAGCCACACTCAAGCACTAAGCCTTAATAAATTCAAATCTTTTTTAAAAAGGAAACTATGCCAGAATGCCTATTATACTGTCAAAGACTATATTGAGGACAAAAAGGCTTGGGATTGAGTTGCTCCAATAAAGCACAGGCAATGTTAATTTATTTTATTTCGCTAACTACTTTTACTTTTAATCTTTGCTATAAGTATCTATACTTATTTACATATACAATGACACTAATATTTACTGTATAAAGTATTATATTATTTTAAATTATTGTGAATGTGAGGACTATGTGTGTTTTTGTTGCCGTTTTAATCATGTTCTGGCAGTTTGAGTAACTGATGCGGCCTACCCAAATGTCCTTTCTTTGGTATTGTTCGTCGAATCGTTGAGCTCCTTAAGTTCTGAGTTGAGCTACACGGGTACTGACAAATGCGTGCACTGACTGGACAGGTCCACTCAATCTGTGTGGTTCTTTCCTCAAAAGACCATTTCTGACACAAATCTACATGGTCCTCAAAGATTATTATAATATTATTCTAATTATTGTGAATGTGAGAACTATGTTTGTCATTGATTTATTTATATTTATTTTTGTATTTTTCTCAACGTAATCATGATCTGACAGTTTGAGTAATTTATGCGGCCTACTCAAATGTCCTTTCTTTGGTATTGTTCGTCGAATCGTTGAGCTCCTTGAGTCTAAGTTGAGCTGCACGATTACTGACAATTGCGTGCACTGACTGGACAGGTCCACTCAATCTGTGTGGTTCTTTCCTCAAAAGACCATTGCAGACACCGATCTACATAGCTTTCACATGATCTGACCAAGATTTTGTCTGGAAATTTGTGACGATATGCGGTAAAGGGTTAAAAGAGACTGTGACCTCTGAGTTTGTTTCGGCCTTTCTTCTCAGAGTAGTCAGATAGGAAACGCCGACCCCATCTAGTTTAAAAAGAAATATGATTGACGTGTAAAAGTGTTTGTTCAAACCTACTTACAGAAATAAAATCATTTATCATTTATTTATCATTTATCATTTATGCAGCTTCAACTGATGGAGACACCGTTTACTATTCTGTTGATTTGCAAAAAGTAATTATGATTCCTAGGATGGACCAGTATAAAATAGCTATTTTTTGTCCTCGTATAATAGCTTTTAACGAAAGTTTCGTACCTCTTGGAAAAACCAAAGACGATAAAGTACCTTTTGCTGTTCTATGGAACGAAACAATATCAGGAAGAAACCAGGAAGACATATTATCAGCTTACAGATGTTTTCTGTTGCACAAAAGAGACGCAAAACGTGTTGTTATATGGGCTGACAACTGCGCGGCTCAAAATAAGAATTGGGCGTTCATGTGTTTCTTAGTTAACATGGTCAACAGCGAACTTACTGCCACTGAAACCATCACAGTCAAATATTTCGAGCCCGGACACTCTTTTATGTCAGCCGATCATTTTCACCATCAGGTGGAAATGTCATGGGGTGCATGTTGAAGAGCCTCCTCGTGGCGCACCCTGGGCAACGTCGGCTCCAATTGCCCACCAAGTCTTGGTGGACAATAGGGGCTGGCGGCTAATCTTCAACAAACGGGGAAAGGTCATGGTTCCAATCACCAATCATGCTTGATGGTCGGTGAAGGGAACCGGGTTATAGAGGGTCAATACGTCCACTCCTCCTCTGCTTACAGAGGAAGTTGAGTGGGCGTAGACTGAGAAGGGCCGCCGCTGCGGTGCAGGCGCACCAAAGCGGCACGTGTTTCTCTCCTTGAGGAGCAGTCCTCGAGGAGAGAACTTTCGGCGGGTTCGCTGAGTCGGACAAAAAAATAGCCGAGGACCGAAGGCTACTTACTGGTGGGCTGGGTTTCCGCGCAGGTGAAACTGCTGGAACCCAGACCTCTGAGGTGCTTCCGCTGCTAGGTGGGCAACCACGTGGGAGCTCAATGCACCTCGGAGGTGGACCGCAGCCACCATTGCTTCCGCTGTGGTCAGCCCGGTCACAAGGCCGGCTCTTGCAATGCCGCGCCGCACTGCACCGTATGTGCGGCAGCTGGCAAGCCGGCCGATCACCGGATGGGGAGCAAGGCCTGCGCTCCACCCGCCACAGCCAGGGGCAGGGGCAAGCCCTCCGCCACCGCCGTCACTGCCGCAGCCGCCGACACTGCCGCCGCCGCTGCCGCCTCGACCACCGTCGTCGCCGCCGTCACCACCGCGGCGGGGCCCTCACAGAGGGCTCGGGAGGAGACTGACATGGAGTGCCAATAACGGCCCCATTACGCCTCCTCCAGGCGAACATCAACCACTGCGCCTCCGCTCAGGATCTGTTGCTCCAGAGCATGGCGCAGTGGTCGATTAACATCGCCGTGGTCGCTGAGCGGTACTTTGTCCCGCCCAGGGATGACTGGGTGGAGGACCTGAGCGGCTCAGTGACCCTAATTTCGTCGGCCGCCGCCGGTACTTCGTCCCTCGAGGCAGTCACGAGGGGACGGGGTTGCGTGGCAGCACGGTTCGGGGAGATCGTAGTGGTTGGGGTATACTTCTCCCCGAACCGAACTCTTGCCGAGTTCCACAACTCCCTTGCAAGGTTGAAAGTCGTCGTCGTTGGGTATCGTTCCCTCCCGTCCTCGGGGACTTCAATGCCAAGAATGTGGCTTGGGGTTCCCGGTATACGGACACACGGGGCAGGATGGTGGAGGACTGGGCTCTGGAGACAGGCCTGGTCGTCCTAAATCGGGGTTCTGTCCCCACGTGTGTGCGGATGCGGGGTGAATCGGTGGTGGACATCTCGTTCGCCAGCCCCGCTCTGTCGCCGCGTGTCCTTGACTGGTGCGTCATAGAGGGGGTGGAGACCTATTCCGACCACCGGTACATCCGGTTTAACGTCTCCGCCCAGACCTCGAACGCACTGGTCCGACAGGCCCCGTGTGGTCCGCGGTGGGCGCTGAAGCAGCTGGACCGGGAGCTCCTCCTGGAAGCCTCGATCGTGCAGGCCTGGGTGTCATCACCGGACAGGCCTACTGACATCAACGTCGAGGCGGAGTGGTTCCGGGAGGCCATGTCCGAAATATGTGACGTGGCAATGCCCCGGGCCCAGCCCGGACGCGCCCAGCGCCAGGTGTGCTGGTGGTCGCCGGAGTTGACGACTCAGCGCAGTGCGTGCGTCACTGCGCGACGCCGGTACACCAGACACCGCAGGCTCCGTATTCACCCTCCGGATACGGAAGCCATTCAGGCGGAGCTGTACGAGGGGTACAGAGCGGCGAAGACCGCCCTCCAAGCGGAGATCCTGCGGGCCAGGGGACTGGCCCGCGAGGAGTCGCTGGAGACTCTGAACAGGGACCCGTGGGGACGCCCCTATAAATTGGTGCGAGAGAAGCTCCGCCCATGGGCTCCCCCGCTGACGCAGAGTCTCCGGCCCGAGTCGACGTGGTGAGCGCTCTGTTCCCTTCTAGAGGGGAACATATATCCCCGCCCATGGCTCCGCCTACAGCGGTGCTCAATGCGCACCACACCGCCGACGACGACGATGCTCCGGAGGTGACCGAGGCAGAGCTGCGAGTGGCGGTACGTAGACTGAGTGCCAAAAATACCGCCCCAGGACCCGACGGCTTACCTGGGAAAGCCTGGGTCCTGGCCTCGCGAGGCTCTCGGGCCTCGACTAAGGGGGCTCCTAAGCGCATGCATGGAGAGGGGCCAGTTCCCACTTCGTTGGAAGACGGGGAAACTGGTCCTCATCAAGAAGCCGGGGCGCCCAGCGGACTCTCCGTCCGCTTACCGGCCCATCGTGCTGCTCGACGAGGTGGGCAAGCTCTTTGAAAGAGTCATTGCAGACCGCCTCGTCGGGCGGCTGGTGCTGGTGGGGCCGGATTTGGCGGAGAGCCAGTTTGGCTTCCGCAGGGGGCGCTCTACGGTGGACGCCATCATGCGCGTGCGGGCCCTCACGACGGGGGATGCTGTGGCCCGGGGTGGGGTCGTCTTGGCGGTGTCTTTAGACATCGCCAATGCCTTCAATACCCTGCACAAGTCCGAGGCCATGTGTTTTCATGGTCCTCGGAACACGCCACCGTCGGGTTCCCAAATAACGGTAGGAGGGGTTCACATCGGCGTCGAGTCGACGATGAAGTACCTGGGACTCGTCCTCGACAGCTGGTGGAACTTCGTGGAGCATTTCCGACGTTTGGCTCCCAGACTGGAAAGAGCCGGGGCTGCCTTAAAGCGGCTCCTGCCCAATCTAGGGGGGCCAAACGCCTCCTGCCGGAGGCTCTACGCGGGGGTCGTACGGTCCATGGCCCTTTACGGGGCACCGGTGTGGGCGCGTTCCTTGAGGCGGCGGCCAGCCCGCTGGTTGAACGCGCCCCAAAGGGTCATGGCCACCCGGCTGGTCCGGGGATACCGTACGGTCTCCGGTGAGGCGGCGAGCCTCCTTGCCGGATTACCGCCCTGGGATCTGGAGGCAAAAGTCCTCGCGCACGTTTGGGAGTGGCGCGTGGAGGCGAAACGCCGGGGCGTAGCTCCGCTGCCGCGAGAAATCACGGTACAGCGGACAGAGCTCCGGCGGGATCTTAGGGCGGCATGGAGAGTGCGATTGTCGCAACCCAGCGCTGGGCACGCCACAATTGCGGCGATAAGTCCCCTCTTTGAGGAGTGGCTAGAGAGGCGCCACGGCGTCCTCACCTTCCGCCTGACGCAGGTCCTCACCGGACACGATTGTTTCGGGAGGTTCCTGTTCCGGATAAGGCGGGAGGAAACGCCCGGGTGTCACCATTGTGTGGATCGCCCGGAGGACACGGTGGAGCATACGGTGGAGGTCTGCCCGGCTTGGGCGGAGCACCGCCGTGTCCTCGTGGAGGCGATTGGCGGTGGCCATCTCTCGCGTCCGGCCTTGGTCCAAGCCATGGTACGGAGCGAGAGCGCTTGGGAAGCCGTCACCTCCTTCTGCGAAGCAGTAATGTTCGCGAAGGAGGAGGCGGAACGCGTGAGGGAGAGGCAAAATTTGCGCCCTCACGCCCCTAGCCGCCGCAGGAGACGCCCTGGGCGTCGGGAATCGCAGGCCGATTCCCGGCCACCGTAGGCGCGGGCTTGCGAACGGCGAGCAATGGGCAGCTCGCCGTTCGATAAGGACCAGGCCCGGGTCGACGGCGCGTTGTGTTCCACGCGCGCCTCAAAGAGATGTCAGCACCAATGACGGGGTTTGCTAGGACCGATGCCTGCTAGGGTTGCGGAAAAGTCCAAGAGGGTTACCGTGGCCCCTGGCACAGGCAACTGAAGGAACACGGGTGGGTTTTAGTCAGTAAGAGTCTGACACGCCCTCCTGCTCTGCCCAGAGCGGGAGAAGTTATTTGATGATTTCCCACCCACAAAAAAAAAAAGGTGGAAATGTCATTAAAGAAAAAAAACAAAGTCTACGATTTCGATGACTTTGATGCCGTCCAGAAGGCAAATTCAAAAAAAAACACAGTGCACGTTATGTCGGTGTCTGATTTTTTCATGTTTGAAGACTCTTCACCACAGCATAAAATCAGAAATATCGAACCAAGGGTTTATATGAGAGACATAATGTCTGTGAAAGCCGAAAAAGGGAATTACACCATTCAATTCAGAGAAAATCAGGAGTCAGAGTGGAAGGAGCTAGATTTTCTTCAAGTAAAAGTAAAAAAAATCAAAGTCTTTCCAAACGCCGTTTCGAAGAATGCTCCTAGAGGGATAACCAAAGAACGAAAAGAGGAGATACTTGCTAAGTTAGTCCCTCTGATGCCTGAACACCGGAGGAATTTTTAGAGAACACTGCCAGAATCTACAAAAGCCCAATCCAATTTAGGTACGGAGAATTGAAACTAATAGGAAATAAGATTAATATTGATCTCTTTTTACCAATGCTTTTATAGTTAAGTCATAGTAGTTGGGTTCGGAGAATAGGTAAGTAACTTTTATAATTGTTATAACCGACCCGGTACATACTTCACCCGACCAGTACATACCTCTTATAAAAAATGCAAAAAAATCGAAACCTCCATTGATGGTGCATGAACTGGATTACGAATCATTTTATAAAACTTTACAAGAAGAATGGGGGTATAATTTTACAACGAATAGCGATGAACAGAATGTCAACTGGAAAGACATAAAAATTTTAAAAATTAGCAAACAAAACGCTTCCGTATTTTTCTATAAAACGTCTTATTAGCAAGTAAACTACCAGGAAGTTGATGTTAGAAATAAAATAAAAAAAATAAAGCACTAGGTAACAGAAATATCACTACAGCGAGCCTATTCCACGAAACAGGAGATGATTGCGAATAAAAAAAAAATATTTAAAAGAGCTTATCGTAAAAGGTCTGATCCCTTCTTTTTATGCCGGATTTTATATTACGATATTTTAAGTTTATAATTATTTTGATTAAGTTTGATCTCATTTTTTGTTGATTTTTTGTGATAATAAAACCAAAAGAATAAGTTAAGTCTGATTACTAGAATACACTTTTATTCGTTTTTAATTTTTATAGAAGAACATTTTCATATAGAGTTTTGTTTGGTTTTGACCACGGAGCAAATACAAAGAGGAGACGGCCTAAGCAACTGTGCACTGTGATTCTCAACTAGGTCCTGACGTCATCATGTAGGCGTGGCCTTAGTCAGTGTATTGTTGGCGTTCGTCCTGTGCACAGCTCTGTAAACGTTCCGTTTTTACAGCATATTTGCGCTACAAGAAAAAAATAATGAAGTGTTGTGTTTTATCTTGTAAAAACTACACGGATAGACGTTCTGATGCTATGGATGGCATCACATTTCATTTGTAGGTAATTTTATGCGTAATTTATTAAAATAGTTCTAGAAAAATCTCTTAGCGATAGCGTTTCCAAATATAATTCTACCCGACACTAGATGGCTATACTCGGTGTCATGGGAACTATAAATATTTAGGTACGTAAAGTTTAGTACTAACATATTTTAATAATCATATGTACTGAAAGGACAATGCGACAAATTGGGCCTAATGACCAATACACATGAGATATTATTTTTGTGATAGGTCATAACACACAACTAACGAGAAAAATAATTTTAAAAAAAATGTACCGGGTTCTTGTACAGCTACGTCGAAGTTTTATTTAATTATGTCAAATATTTTTCAATTATTAAATGTTTTTCAATAGGAGTGAAAGAATATTACTTTAAAATATTACTAAAGTCACTAATTCTAACCACATGGAGCCACATGGAATTATAATAACACAATATACCAGAGGGGCAATTCCCGTATTTTTAAGACCGTTCGCATTCTAATCTCAGTCTCAATATGTCAAAATTACAATCAATTTACATACATTTTTGACAGGTTTTTGACATTGATTGTCGCTGAGATGAGATTGCGACTTGAATTTGAACGTTTTTAAGTACGAGAATTGGCCTACTGTTACAAAAATAATAATAAGTGTATTTCGACTATTAGAGGGCGTAATTAAAGTTCTATGTACCTATGCGAGAGTGAATTGCAGACCGTTGCTTATTATATTGGCATTGTGTGCGATTAGTCTTCAAGCAAGATAACACGCGAATGCTAACGGGGCGCGTGAAAGAGAGAGAAACATGTTGACCTTGGACAAGCGCCCGCGCATAGCAGGTAAGTAAATCGTTTCATTCGACTGTTTTATGCAGTGATCAGTCGGTATTCTCCGCTTCTGACTGTGCAGTGCTCCTGTTATTTATTCTTACTTTTAACGTATTTCTATTACGACGACCCTGCTTGTTTTTGGACTCTGGTGATATTCTTACATGAACTGACTTTGGCTACCTTTACGGACTTGAATTCTGTTCTTAAAAATGCAGGAAGAACGATTGTGTGTTCTGTGTCCACGTTCTGTTCATAGACGTAGACAAAATCATATTTTGCAAGCAAGCTTGTTACATACGCATCCTGCGCATGTTTCCTATATACAGGAAAACGCTATAAGACAGGTGAGTTTTATACCGTTTATTATTATTAATATCAGTTATTTAAATAATGTTTATCTAACGCATGTAAGTATATTTAATACATGTAAAGCGCAGGCTAGGTATACATAAAGTGCGATCCATATGAAATCTACAAGGTGTTACAAAAAACATAATTATATGTTACACAACCCGTGTTGCCGATTATGGTGATGTGTGGTGCCAGTTTCGAATAGTACCACGATCTCTAATCCCTCTCTATTAACTTCTCTATGAACCGTATGTTCTTCGGTGGGAACTCGAATAGGCTGCTTGCTTAAAATACCTTCTTAATCCTTTCGAAAGTGTATAACAGGTAATCTAAGTTGTGAATTACTTTATTTGCAGGTATCATTCAACAGCACACAATCTGTCTGTCATCGTTGTTGGCAAAGAGTCGACCACAATGTTTTAAATCCAGTACAAAATCCAGTAGAACATGAACCAGAAGTTCCACCTCCAGTACCAGTTCCAATACCAGTTCCACCTTTGCAAAATGAAGTACAGGGTTCCAATGATGGCGAACTTTATGTGCCTTCATATAAAAGAGCACCAAACACATCAAGCCACTGCATATTTGGCGCTTGTGGTAACGATAACCGCCGGCGTATACCGAAAACCATCAAACTATACAACGTGTAACAGAATAAACGCAATTCCTGAAAGTAGTTTGTTCAGAATCGGCTTCTGAATCGATTTCCGTCATCAAAAATAGGTGTTAAATTTTGACGGAAAAATCTTTTAAATTACTTAAATTAGAAACACAGTATCATGACAAATTAATACAATCCTTAATTCAAGGAAATTGCACCTTAACTCAGAGCAATAAAGGCTACTTAAACGCACGACATTATTTGTATATCGCTTACAGGTCGTAATACACACACGTAAATAATATCAATGCATTTTACAATAAAAGTAGTGTGCGTCAAATTAAATAGGTAATTTAAAGGAATTTCAACTTTATCTCCAATGTGTAAGGCTTGTTTGAATGCACGACCAAACTTAGTGCGGTCATCAGAGTAGCCCTACACACACACAAACAGATTTTAGGCATTATTCTCAGAACAATAACTAAAGCATTAGTTATTGTTCTGAGGCATTATTACAAAATAAAATTATTGAATTTAAAACTTATTGTAAAGAAATAAAGCAATTGTCGGCAACCTCTTTGACATTTCTGCGAAATGCCGACATAGGTACGCGCCGCCGCTACCGCCGAATAACATGAGTACCTAACATTAAAAGCTAGTCATCCGCCGGTAGCGACCTAGTGTAGTTGTTCTTCAGTTTACTTCCGTGACATTTTTGATTCCGTGCGCGATGGCTTTCCGGTACACCAACATACAATACACGGAGATGGTGAGAACCCTGGCTCGCTGTCTTGATAATGTCGCGTTAGCTTGTCGGGAGTTCAATGACCGTTTTGGCTGCAGTGTGAGCGCCAGGACGATGCTGGCTGCAACTCAGCGACTGAGGGACTCTGGGACGTTCCTTCTTAATACGGCTTTGGACAGAGGGACGAATGTGCGGACTACTCGTCTGCAAGAGCGTATTCTCGACCATTTCGATGAACATCCAGAGGACAGCTCGAGAGAAACAGCACCCCAGTTCGACTGCAGCCACATGTACGTGTGGCGAACGTTGCGTGCTGATGGTGAACACCCATATCATCTTCGACGGTGTCAAGACCTAACGCCGGCCGACAACTTGCCACGACTGGAATTCAGTAGGTGGTTGTTGGAGAACTGGCAACAGAACATTCTTTGGACAGACGAGAGTACCTTCACGCGTGTTGGCATGTACAACCAGCATAACCAGCATTTGTGGCGGCATGAGAATCCACATGCTTGCCGTGTGGATTCGTTCCAGCATAGGTTCTCCGTCAACGTGTGGGCTGGTATACTCGGAACATTCATACTCGGCCCCATTTTCCTTCCACGGTTGACCGGAGATACCTACCTGCGGTTCTTGCAGGAGACATTGCCGGACTTACTGGATGGCGTCCCTGTCGGTCTTTCACGTGACATGTATTACCAGCAAGACGGTGCTCCCGCGCATTTCACGTGGACCGTTCGACGGCATCTGGATGCGGAGTATGGCAGTCGCTGGATAGGCCGCGGAGGACCTGTGCCGTGGCCTCCCAGATCGCCAGACTTAACACCGCTAGACTTTTTTTTGTGGGGTCGCATAAAATCGCTCGTGTACGTCAGTCAATCTACAAGTGTCGAGGAGCTAAAAACAAAAATTCAACAAGCATTTGTGACGGTGAAAAGTGATACTGAAGTGCTTACAAAATTGAAATACAATTTAAGAAAGCGTGCTAATAAGTGCATAGATCAAGGCGGCGGTCATTTTGAAACTTTAATGAAAGTGGATCGCAGAAATAGTGCAAATTAGGTAATAACCTAAGTGTTAAGTGTAAATAGTCCAGTTCTGTAAGTACCTACCTACTTCTTCCTATCAATACGATTGTATTCTAATCACTGTAAACATTGTTATTATAATCTTTTAAACACGCCGTCTTTGCATATTTTTGTAGTACAAACAATAAACTGGACCTACCTAAACAAACGAACTTATCAGAGGGATCGCGGGATTCGCGGGGGTGCAATCTCGAAAGATAGGTAGGTAGATAAAAACGGCAAGCAGCGGCGCGCGGCGCGGTGCGTAGAGACTAAATTCAAAGCCTGTGAAAGTTTGATAAAAAAAAAAAATTTTACGCGATGATATCGCGTATCAATATCACATCTAGCTAATGTTCGGTAATTTAATTATCGTTCATACGGCCATAGGTAGGTATCTAATGCCTACATTAGAACTAGGCACGCAGCGTAGGCGCGCGCGCCGCTACAATTGAACAAACATACCTAATTTTTAGGTCCATGATACACACGTGCACATGAATAATATCAAAGCTTTTTACATTTGGATTCGAGCGCGTTTAATAAAACAGTTGATGTAAGAGAATTTAATCCTTCCGTCCAAATAATAAGGCTTATTGAAATGCACGACCGATTTGTATTCCGCATGACTCAGTAATCGATTTGTTGAAAAATGTCGAAATAGGTAGTAGACAATTTTCTGGTTCCTACGAGCTACGTCCTTTGCAAATGACCCTTTGAAATCGCGCGCGCGCGCTACCTCCGGGCTGCCGGCCGGCCATCTTCAAAGTAAGTAGGTATTTTTTCTTGCGCAGCAAAGTTTGCTGTTTGTGATTAAAATCTTGTAAGCACTGATTTTTGTTTCACGTAATTAGCAGTAAACACGCTTATCAGAGGTAGCTAATAATATCGCGAAAGTTATGCATCTGAGATAAATATTTTTTACCCGCGTGTGCCGCACGGAGTCCGGGCGCTTCGCCCTTCGTTAGTTTCGAAGTTCGGGTAAAATGTCGCTGTTTAAAATGCAACCCCGTTACTAAGCGTAAAGTCTTAGATTCATGTTGATAATTTCACTTGCTAGAAAATTATCAATCATTACACTGTAAACTCAAATAAGTATCAAAAGTTATTCATTCATAATATCAGTCTGTGACATTTAAGGTACGTTTTTTTTTTTTACTATTGATAGGCGAACGTTTGACCACAATCTCACCTGATGTAAGTAAAATTCGTTCATTGAACTAACGCATATCTAATGCCTACAGCTATGGTCAGCTGGCGGGCGCTCGAATGTGCGTGTCGCGTCGGCTGCTAACATTGCATTAGTGTGTGTGTAGGCATATTGCTGCACATACGTTTTGCGTTTAGTAAGGATAACTATTTTATAAAAAACGACCAGGTTTGGTTTAAATTTATTTAATTACGGGTGTTGTTTTAGACTTATAATTTTATATTCTAATTGGGGTGTCTGAGGTATTGCGCTTAATCCGTTACACGTTGTATATGATGACTACACATCAGATATATATTCCTCAACATGCACGAGTATGCAGGGAACATTTAGAAAGTAATATGTGGGATGAATTAGAGAACCACTGCACAATTTCTCATTACTTTACAGCAGAACATTTCACAGACGTATGTAACATCTTCACTGAAGGAATCATTAGTAACAAGCAGTATGATTTCGAAACTATGGTCGGTCTCAATGACGACAGTCTTCATTTTTGGGTTGGACTCAATGGAAGTGAGTTTCGCTCCATAATATTGCAAACACCATCGCTACGTGCATACAGCAATAATAGAACCATACTCGGTCTTTACCTCGCTAAGCTACGGACTGGTGAGAGCAATGAAAGGCTTGCGAACCTATTTAAAATGTCTCGACGAACATTAGAGAGGAAGCTGGCGATTGCAAGGCAATGTTTGATTGATGAATATGTTCCTCAGCATTTAGGTATTGACCACATAACTAGAGAAGATGCACTACAAAGAAATCTGGCAATACCTAAATATCTCTTCGGAAATCATGAAAACACGAAGTTGATTGTGATTTGCGATGGAACATACATTCAGTCAAAAAAGTATCAGGAATGGATGATTTGTTTATGGTTCCAAATTCAAATTTTTGTTTTTTTGTAGTTGTTAGATTGGCACAACTGTTTTCCATTTTGGCGCGGAGTTTGAGTTGTATCTGTTATTTATATTAAATACAGTGCTGGTTTTAGTAATATCATATATAGTGTGTATTGCGAATTTCATAATGGACAAAAATATCGAACAAAGAGTTTGTCTTAAATTTTGCATCGCCAATGGAATTTCGTGTTCGGAGTCACTGAAAATGTTACAGAAGGCTTACGGTGAATCGACTTTATCAAAAACTCGTGCTTATGAGTGGTTCAAAGCGTTCAAAAGCGGTCGAGATGTGATGGAAGATTTGCCTCGCTCTGGTAGGCCGTCAACGTCTGCAACTGAAGTTAACATCGCAAAAGTGAAGGAAATAGTGACTGAAAATCCCCATTCAACTCTGAGAGAGATAGCCGCCGAACTTTCTGTATCTCACGAGTCGAACCGTACCATTTTAACTAATCATTTGGGTATGAAACATGTTGCTGCTCGGCTAGTCCCAAAAGATCTGAATTTTCTCCAAAAACTCAATCGCATGAAAGTCGCTGAGGACATGCTAGAACGAGTCAGTTCGGACCCAACATTCATGAAACGCATTGTTACTGGTGACGAGACGTGGGTTTACGAGTTTGACATGCAAACTAGTCAACAAGCTTCGGAGTGGCGCCTTCCAACTGAACCGAAACCGAAAAAACCACGCCAAAGTCGATCAAAAGTCAAAGTCGTGTTGACTGTTTTCTTTGACTATCGCGGTGTTGTGCACTCTGAATTCTTACCGGAAGGTCTAACGGTAAATAAAGAATATTATTTGAGCGTTATGCGGCGTTTAAGAGAGCAAATTCGACGAAAAAGGCCAGATTTGTGGAAAGAAAATTCTTGGATTTTGCACCACGACAATGCGCCTTCGCACAAGGCTATCATTGTGAACGAATTTTTAACCAAACACTCAACAAATACCATCCAGCAACCACCATATTCACCAGATATGGCTCCTGCTGACTTTTTTCTTTTTCCTAAACTCTAATTACCACTTCGTGGCACCCGTTTTCAATCGATAGAAGACATAAAGGAGAATTCGCGGCGAGAACTGAACTCAATTCCGGAAGCAGCGTTTAAAAAATGTTTTGATGAATGGATTATTCGTTGGCGCAAGTGTATCGTTTCTAAAGGAGCATACTTTGAAGGTGATAAAATAAATTTGGATGAATAACAGACATTTTGTGTATTATTGATCTTTTCCCGGTACTTTCTTGACAGAGTAGTATGTCTATATACAAAAAAGTTCCAACTTCTTATTCCAGAGACTGAATACCTTGCATAAGTTTTCCAATTTATTGAAACCGTTCATAATTACAACTAGTGATGGATACATAATAGATATTTTGGGTCCATATGCTGCAACAACAAGTGATGCGACCATATTGAATTCCATTTTGGAAAACGAAGAACACCCGCTGCACGTATTTCTTGTCCCGAACGATGTGTTTATTTTAGATAGAGGATTTCGTGATGCCATCGAAAATCTTGGAATGTATGACTATGAAGGTCATATCCCTCCTACAAAAGATAGAAGTGCCACACAATTAACGACTACCCAAGCCAACAAGTCTCGACAAGTAACAATTTGTCGTTGGGAAATCGAAGTAGTCAACGGGCGTTTTAAGCGTGACTATAAACTTTTACGCCAGGAATATTTCAACAAAGCACTTTTACACATGTTTGATGATTTTAAGGTGTGCGGAGCATTAATTAACCATTTTCATCCTGTAATCAGTGATAGTGAACGCTCTCCTGCGATAATAAACCGCATACAGGAAAGGATACACACACCTAACATTTTGCAAGAATATGTGGAGCGAAAGCATCTTAACAGACAAAGGATTTCTTTCGTGAGAATAGAAGAAAATCAAATAGAGGACTTTCCACATTTGACTGAGGAAGAAATAATCCTTTTCGCGCTGGGCACATATCAATTGAAACTGGCAAGGTCTTACTGCAGTAAACATTTACGGAATAGCTTTTACATAATTGAGGTTTATCGAGACGAGCGATTAGAAGATTTGACAGATTTTAATATCTTTCAAACGAATGTATTTTTGATTAGAATTCATATTCAATAACGACATGCGAGGGCACGCGAGTATCGTAACTACATATTAATTGACAGAGACCAAACTGGCATCAGCTCTATTTTACAATATTATTGTACTTGTTTGACCGGAAGTCGTACGCTGGGAAGCTGTGCGCACATTTTATCCGTAGTTTGGTATATGGGCTTAGCTAGATACGAAGGATTTAACCCTCCAGCCGCATTTTTAGATTCTATTATTCTGGATATAGACTAATGTAAAGAAAAATAAACAAATGCGTAAAAGGAAACTTGTTTCATTTCTTGTATTTATTATTATACGTACCTAGTGGTCGATGGATGTCATAAGAGGCGTTTTAAATTGCAAATATTGCAATCAACAGCATTTGGGAGTGGCTCCAGTGCTATTTTAGGGTAATATGCCTTCATTCGTATTAAAAACAATTATTAATTGCAAAATATTTAACATAAATAAATAATACTTTTCGACGTGACTGTACAACAACCCGGTACATTTAATTTTTATTTTTATTTTTCTCGTTAGTTGTGTGTTATGACCTATCACAAAAACAATATCTCATGTGTATTGATCAGCAGGCCCAACTCCCAGTGTTTTGCCCATTGTCCTTTGTTCAACATTCATTCCTAAAGACTCTTTAATGTCCAAAATATTATTTTTGTAATTTTTATATTATTTTGTAAACAGGCCTCCATCTATCGTCAACTATGAAGAACAAACATAAACTTATCAAAAAGACAGGGCCGTAATTAGAATCCAATTATTTTACCGCAAGTCTGTCTCATTAATGGAAAGTACCGAAAGTAATTAAAATACGCTGGACTTAAAAATACAATCTCCTTTAAATTAAATATTCTTTATACAATAATTTATTTAAAGTACTTTCCCTCCGTGAGACAACTAGTATGGTAGTTGTTGTTTACTTAATTTAAAGTACTTAAAGACCACCTAGTTTATTTAGTCAAATTTTAAATGATGTATGTATGTCCTAGATTTCCATCCGAAGATAATCTAAGACAGCAATGGATTACAAAAATTAATAGACAAGACTGGTCTCCGACTAAATATACAAAAATTTGTTCGTGCCATTTTAATGATGAATACTTTATTTTGACAAAAAAGGCCTAGGAAAATTAAAGAAGGGAACTTTACCTGGTATAAATCTGAATATATCGGTTCGTTTCAATGCAGTTTGTATTTACCAGTTTCAATTATTTTGGGAAATTGGGTATTTTTTTAATTACAGCTTAAAAGAAAATTTACAGAGCCAACAATATCATCACCAAAGCCTACCACACCTACAAGTGATTTAAGTGAATTTCTGATACTGCATGATACGCCAAAAAGGAAAAAGTTAAAGCAAAAAATTGCACAACTACGATGGAAAGCAAGAGCAGATAGATTAAAGGTCAGAAGACTTCAAATGAAAGTTAAGCGTTTGAAGAAGAAGGTACCCATCTAGTGGCGCTATTTTCACGAAGTCCATTAAGATGTTTTTGTTTTTCTAAATCAAATACTTTTTCTACTTTTGTTTCAGGTTCAAAATTTAAGTGCCTTAAGAGCACATGGAAGGGCTAATAATAATCCAACATCACGTCAGTTTAAATCAGCTTACAAAAAAACCTTGATAAATACAGAACTAAAAGAGGGTTTCAGAGGAAATTGTATTCCTTTATTTCTTTTATTTCCATTTTAAAGGTATCGTCGGCTAAGGCCCGCTTGTACCAAAACTTTGAGTTAAATAAATAACTCGAGGTTTACTAACTCAGTGTTAGGCCCACTTGCGCCAAGCTAGGTTATCACGGCTAACTCGGAGGTAAATGCTACTTTGGAGTTAAATTCTAATGATGTCTTGCACCATCAAGAGTTAGGGGATAACCATGAGTTTAATTTTTAAATTTTTAACCGACTGATGTGGGAGGGTTAAGTCAACTAACTCTGGGTTAGTAATGTCAAAATTTGCTTTGTTTGTGTCTTGTGTTTGTTGCATTTAGTGATATCGGTTTTATTTTGTCCTGAAAATGTTAAATCAATGGTGGTTGTCTGATGATGATGGAGAGATCATCGAATACATTAGTTCAGACTTTTATAACAGAGGAATTGCGGAACGGACTGATCATTTTTACTAACAAATAGACAAAGATTTTCATAGAAGTTTTCGTCTACAAAAAGAAACTGTTCTCTATTTATTGGATAAAATTGAAAATAGATTGCAATATACAAATGCGAATAAAAAGTAAGTACTTACCTACATGTGACCGACATTACGTTTTTAGTAATTAGTGTGAAATAGACTGGATATTGGATTTAAGTGCAATGATAATGACCTACTATGTGTTGCTACGCTGCCTGCTAGTGTATCATATGTAGGTACAATACAACTAATAATAGGTACCTATATAAAGTATTGTTTAATTTTATTTTTCCAGTGAGGCTGTATCACCTATGAACCAACTACTATGTACATTACGGTTTTACGCCACTGGAAGTCAATTACGGAGATGTCATTGGGGTACATGAGTCAACAGCATGCACGATCATACATAAGCTCACTGATGATATAGCTCGGTTATATCCACAATTTATATTTATGCCAACTACCGGTGAAGAGCAAAGGCAGGCGGCATTGGAATTTTACCAGATTGCACGATTTCCACGTATCATTGGGGCAATAGATTGTACTCATGTGCGAATGAAGTCGAATGAACCGCGTAACCGAGGTTTTTTTTCCATTTTGAAGATCTTCCGCGTCCGCCTAATTTATTTTCACAAAATAATAAGTATAAACAACAATGCAAATGCAACACGCTCAAGTCACGACAGTCAATATAACGCGACAAAGAACCATGTGTCATTTCTAATCTGACACAAAGGAATAGACTTATTCAAAGTACTGTGGAGCGAAGAGAGAGCAGTATATTAATTCATTTAGCATTCGATCTACCATATTTTGCCGGATGTAAAAAGAATGAATGAACATAACAAATGAACATGACAAGACTCGGGTTAGTTGACTCTGGGTTAATTTTTACTGGTGCAATTTATACTGTGAGTTAAACATTTAAAACATTAACACTGAGTTAGTAAACCTCGAGTTATTTATTTAACTCAAAGTTTTCGTACAAGCGGGCCTTAATGTTTTAAATTTTATTTTAATTGAAATAAAAAGATTTTTATTATTATTATTTTTTATTTCACACTAATTACTAAAAACGTAATGTCGGTCACATGTAGGTACTTATCTTTTATTCGCATTTGTATATTGCAATCTATTTTCAATTTTATCCAATAAATAGAGAACAGTTTCTTTTTGTAGACGAAATCTTCTATGAAAATCTTTGTCTCTTTGTGAGTAAAAATTATCAGTCCGTTCCGCAATTCTTCTGTTATAAAAGTCTGAACTAATGTATTCGATGATCTCTTCGTCATCATCAGACAACAACCATTGATTTATCATTTTCAGGACAAAATAAAACCGATATCACTAAATGCAACAAACACAAGACACAAACAAAGCAAATTTTGACATTACTAACCCAGAGTTAGTTGACTTAACCCTCCCACATCAGTCGGTTAAAAATTTAAAAATTAAACTCATGGTTATCCCCTAACTCTTTATGGTGCAAGACATCATTAGAATTTAACTCCAAAGTAGCATTTACCTCCGAGTTAGCCGTGATAACCTAGCTTGGCGCAAGTGGGCCTAAGAGTGTAAACCTGCTAACTCCACTTTTGACCAAAATGACATTTTTATACAATCTGTAAGAGAAAGTTAGGACACACGGACTGTAAAACCAGCTATCCTCACTCTCAACGTAAAATCGGTAAAAAACTGTGATGCGTAAAACAGCCAAATCCATTTTATTCAAATTGCGCGGCTAATTCCATGATTGACGCCATTTTGTATTGAGTCTTCGGCGTTACAACGTTCCGTGCGATAAAAATTAGTTTTCGGTCAAATAACTCAATTGTTTCAAGATTTCATGGTTGAAATATAGCAGAGGTAAGCCTTTATTATTACTATTCACTTTTCTTTTTACGTTTAGTATTCAATAAATAAGTTTTTTTTGGTTATCAACTTGGTACAGCTCGCGCGATAAGAGTTTGGCTTTGACCGTTATTGCGCAGAAATCAGAAATTGGGTATCAACGGGCAATTAGCGGGGTGCGGGGCGGGTGTGTAGGCGCACGCGGTGCTCTGATTGGCGCTCCAGTCATTCCCTGCCTCTCGCATCGATACGACGTACCGCGCACTCCTGTTGTACAATCAAGTTCACAAGTGAATTGCTATTTTCGTTGATTGTTTATTGTTGTCGATTGTTATTATTTGTTGAGTTTGTTAAAAAGTGATTTGAAAATGCGTAAAAAAAACATTGTTTTAAAAAGGCAAGCACGGAAAATGATATATGACGTGAATTGCTTTTTAAAGAAAGAAGCTGACGAATGTATCGATTCATTGAAGCAAATTCGAAGTCAGATTGAGGAAGTTGCTACTTTACTCAGTCAGTCGGAGAATAACCAAACTATACAGACTATGCAGGTAATGAAAATGGAAACTGTTTCGAAATTAAATTGTGTAGTCAGTAAATTAGCTCAAATTCAAAAACGGACATCGGAGATCAAAATATAGCAAATCAAGCCAAGAGTTCCGATTTGTTAATTACTTTCAGAACACCTGGAAAAAAACGTCCCAGAGCTAAACCAGTTACCAATATTGATAATTTTGACCAAGGTGTTATAAAAAGATGTATACACAATTTTCACAAGACGAATAATGAACTTCCCACCATTGGGAAACTAAAAAAGAAACTTGAGGAAGATATAAACTTTAAAGGGTCAGAAACAAGTCTTTGTGTAATTGTAAAGGAGTTAGGATTTCGCTGGAAAAAAAACAGAAAACAACCGTAAATTACTAATAGAAACATCGAATATCCGATTACAACGCATTGAATATTTAAGAAAAATAAGAAAATATCGACAAGAAGGAAGACCCATTGTTTACACAGATGAATCCTACGTAGATTCATCGCACTCAACAATCAAAGCCTGGAGCAATGGCCCTACGGAAGGACTAAAAAATCCCATTTCTAAAGGACAACGAGTCGTGATAGTCCACGCAGGATCTGAAGCTGGGTTTATACCAAATGCTTTATTAACTTTTAAAACCGGCACCAAAACAGGGGACTATCACGACAACATGAATTACGAGAATTATGAAAAATGGCTTAGGACACAATTAATTCCCAACCTACCACCCAATTCTGCAGTGGTTGTCGACAACGCCTCATACCACAATAAACAATGGGATTTAGCACCGTCCTCCAATACCAAAAAAGCCGATATGCAGAATTGGCTAACTGATAAAGGCATACAATATGACTCAACAATGCTCAAGCCACAATTGTACAGCTTGATAAAAGCTAATAAAGAAAGATTTAAAACTTTTTCAATAGGTCAAATTTTAGCAGAAGCAAACCATAGCATATTGAGATTACCGCCTTACCATCTCAACCCTCAACCCTATAGAAATGGCATGGGCTACTATTAAACAATATGTAGCTAGCAAAAATGTTAAATGGAATTTACAAGAATGTACCAAACTTATCAAAGAAAAAGTATCCTTAATGGGTGCCCAGGAATGGGAAGAAATATGTAAAAAGGTAAAAGATATAGAAGAAGAGTACGCCAAGAGTGACCATGTAGTTGATTTACTTACTGAGCAATTTATAATTCGCGTCGATGATAGTTCCGAAGACGATGATTCTGATTATGGTTATGAAGATGATGATGATGATGACCACTGCGACCGAGGAAGCCCTGAACCCGGACCCTCAACAAGCCAAAGACGTTGCACAATTTCATGTCGCGGCAGCACCACTGGACCATGCGGTGATTTCATAGAAGGCGTTAAACCTTTAACTGATTCAGAATCTGAATAGCACTGCTGCTAAAGACTTTTTTAATGTTAACTTTTTTTAAATTACATTTTGGTGTAGTAGTTTCACCCCCTTTTGGGGTTGCAGATTATCCAGGGACACACTGTATTTAATAATTATTTTAAGTTTTCTTTTGTTTGTATGTACCAATTTTACATGTATCTTGGAATAAATTATTTTATTAAAAAAACAATTATTTAGAATTTTCATCGCTGTCTCTGTAAACTTTAAAAGGAAATAAACATTTTATATAAGTAAAATAACTATCAATAGTTTTAATAAATGAAGAAGTTTATCTATTTCGTATTATTTTCTAGCATTATTACCACTGTACATTAATTTTGACCCTCTCAAATATCCAACCTGGTACATAAGAAAGGAAAAGTATTGTGTGCGTGACAGTACCCATGCGCAGTAATCCCCTCCACCCGAAGGTTAAAGCCAAACTCTTATCGCGCGAGCTGTAACCTCTGTAAAAGTTTTAATGTGGGAGTTAGCAGTTTTTCTTTAAATCGTTACTTTATTTTTTGGGAGATAGCAGTTATTTTGTATTGCTTTTAACTATAAAAATAAAACAGTAACTGTTTACACAAATTATATTATCAATTCATGTTAATATCTGATATGGGTGTGTTTTTTGTTTTTGTTTTAGATGTCTTTAAATCAACTTTGGCGTAGTAAAAAAATTATTGAGTTAGTGTACAATAATGAAGATACTTACAACAGAGTCATCCCTGAATCACCGTCTCTTTTAAATGAAGAAAATTTGATGGAAAATGTTAATTTTGAATTTATTAATAACCTACCAATAGTCTTGGCTTCTGATGTCAGCCATTGCACACAAACTGCAGCAAATATGGTGTTGTATAATGATGACGGGAATATGTTGATAAATGAAACTAATGACATTAGCGAAAATTCTACAAGTCAAGTCCAAACAACCGATGCTCCAAATGATTATGATACCAGAGCATGTTCAGTTTTGACTTCCGATGCTATTGAGACTAGTTCTGCTGATGTGGTCATAGTTAACGATAACTGCACTGTTAGTACCGGTTCTAGCTCAGTACATCTATCAAATCAGATTGAAGACCCCATATCCGATGAAAGTGACCAAGAAGCCTTAGTACAGTTAGTACCTTATGACATAAATTCTGAGTCAGACTCTGGTTCTCATGATAACTATCCAGAAAGAAGTACTAAGCGAAAAAAACGAGCACAGGTTAAGAAATCTAATTGGTTTGCAGAAAAAAACCGAAAACTACGAGAGGCTGGAAAAAAATATTATGGAAGGAAAAGAGAAGAATACTGGAATTATGAGGTTCCAAGAGAGTCACGGAAAATAAAAGCTAGATGCAAATGTAAAGAAACTGCAGCAGGTGTACTTAAGTGTACCAATTTGACAGAAGAGGACAGAAAAGATATCTTTAAAACCTTCTGGAGTATGAGTTGGCCTGAACAACAGATTTATGTTGACAGTCTTGTGATATCTGCACCAGTAAAAAGACAACGAGGTAGAAAAAATGCTGAGGAGTCTAGGAGAGCTCAGTCTTTGATCTATTATCTGAAACTACAAGATCAACGACTACGAGTTTGTAGAACAATGTTTTTACATACTCTTGGCATTGGAAGATGGACGGTCTTAACCCATATATGCCCAAGAGCACGAAAACGACCCAATAGTACACGTTCGGACCTAAGGCTCCGTAAATAAAAATGGTCAATGATTGTTTGAGTTTAACGACATCTACATGTTTTTAGAAGAACTACGTAAGTTTCGCACTGGTTGCATTATGCCACACTAAATAAAAGAAAAACAGTTGACATTTAGTATACAAGTTAGGACGCGTTTTTTTTCGAAGAAAATTGTGAACCTTTGGTGAAAAAATGTAAGTATTTACTTATTTATTTGTAATTTCGCAAGTATGGTTGATAAAATGGTAAAATGAATAGTTCTGAATAGATTTCATAAGTTATCTACTTATGAAATCTATTCAGAACTATTCATTATTACTAATATTGAATGAAATATTTGTTGGGGTCGAAATCGACCCTTTGGGCAAATGTGATACATAGTTTACCTCCTTTTCTCAGGTCACGACGCGTGCTCTCAACTAATGAAATCGCTGATGTGTTGGAGAATTTGTCCGATGATGATGGTTTTTGTGGCGTTGACATATATTTAGACCCGCCTTGTGGAGGTACGATATCGGACGGTGGACTCAAGCGACGAAGGTTGCAATGATATTGCAAGCTTCAACAGGCATCAGCTTCTTGCCCCAGCTGAGATGATTTTACAAGGTAATGAAGAATCCGATATCAACGTTACAGAAAATATTCCTTTTGTTCAGCAACCTGAGACTGAGGTACCTACGGATGTCGATTTAGTCACTCCCTCTACTAGTCGTAGTCTCATATCGAGGCGACAACGTACCACCGCTCAACCTCGTCCAAGAAAATGGATCAAACGAAGCCTACCTGAGTCAGACGTTGAGTGGTCAGTACCATCACCACGATCAGTAACAACACTATCAGCTAAAAGTGAACCTATACAGTGTTATTACAAAAAGCGGTTTAACTAAAAACCCCGGTTTAAAGCTCTATAAACTACGGTTTAAACCAAAATGATATTACAAAACGTGGTTTTTCGAACAAACCGTGGACCATATCATGGTCTAACGCTAAACCTCGGCGGCCCCTAGTTTAAACGATCAAACTATGGTCTAAATCATATCAGTCAAAGTTTCTCTTGTATTTTATAGCATCTTTTTCATTGTGTTGTGTTGTTTTTACCCGAAAATGGATCTTAAAATGGTCGATTTAATTGATATTGAGGATATTGAAGCCGCTGAGTTGTTGGGAACGCCACGCCGACACAACATAAATCGTGTTCGAATCAATCAAATAAATTAAAATTAAATTTGAATCAATTAAACACTGATTTCAAGTTAATCGAAGTAATTTATGTTTATTTACTTTTTCCTCGGTACTCCAATTCTCAGATCGTTTTTTCTTTTGTTGGTCCATCACAATATAATATTAAAATTACCTACTATAGAAGGTAATACTATTAACAAAGAGGCAATTGTTCTATTAGAAACTTCGATAACTTAAAAATTCCAAAGCTAAATGAACTTTGTTCAACTTGCGATGGTTTTGTTTAATGTTATGGTTTCATATAATGCGCGAAAATGTTACGTTTCGTTACACGTACCTAGATGTATTATTAGTACTTAATACGACATTAAGTCATGTGCTTAAACCTAAACAAAACTGAAATCGACGAAATAACTAATATTCCATGCAAATTAACACTCTCAATATTTTGAACACTCCTAAACATCATAATAATCATTAGCGTATTAACAAAAAGTTTTCATTTCTGAGCATACGGAACGTTGCAATAGAATGATAACATGGTGAACGAATAATATTTGTATTACTCTGTGGTTGTTACAAAGACAATGGTTCAAATGACGGCACTAAGAAGACCACGGTTTTTTGAAGTTTTGTAATACGGACAAAGGACTATGCAAAAAATCGTCCCATATCATCAACAGATGCCAAACATATCTCATTAAATACATCTCGACATTATGATTATTTTTTACTATGGCGACATCACTGTAGGATATGGGGTTATCGTGCAATAAAAAAAAATATGTTATACTTATACAGTTTTATTAAGTATTAAGAACTGAATTAAAAATGTACTATTTAACTAAAAAAAACTCGAGAGAGAACAGCCGTAAGACGTACTTTACCCTCCCTCCTTGCTCCGTTACCCCGACCGCACCCTTTCGACGCCTGCGCCCGCGCACCTCCCTCAGTCGTGGCTAGTACGTTCTGCTGTGTTCGCGTTGTTTATTTGTGCGTTATCGGCTTGTTTGCGACTATTACTAACCTCTGCTTGTTTATTGGACCTTTTGATTGCTACTCGATGACCCCGGCACGTTTAATGGACTGTGATTTATAAATATGGAGACTGGACGCCAATGTGTAATGTGTCCTAGATCTGTTTTAAGACAGAGACGACATATATTACAAGAAACATTGCTTCATAGTAGTCCTGAGTTAGCGGCCTACATTTTGCAAAATGGATTGACACAAGTAAGTCACAGTCATTGTATTTATTTACTGATTTATTATACATATATCGATAACTTTTAGATATTATGTAGAATACGTATAATGAATAAGAATAAGTGTCATGTAGTTAGAATATATAAGCAGATAGAACATTGCTACGATACTATATGATACATTTTAGAATTGCTTGAATAGAAATATAGCACTTAAAGTATAGCTTACGTTAGGAACGACTCAATCGTCCGGCCATAATTCCTATGAGGAATGAGATATTTTTACCTGCATAATTATTTAATCTCACCTTAATATTTTTATAGTCTAGTCCAAAAGTGAGTGTAGATTGTGTTCCGAGTTCTAGACAACTGACAAGCACACATATAACACCGATATAATCAATATAACACAGAAAAAATACTTCTGCTTATTACAAAAACACACATATGCTGATATCTTCATTTTTTCCCTTTTCAGGTAGTATTCAATAACGTAATGGCAGTATGCCATAGATGCTGGCAGAGAGCCAATAATAATGACGGTGGACAACTACGTCTTGAGAACGCTCCCATTGTAGAAGGTAATTACATCTGTGCTATTAATCCTTATCAAAATAAATTATTTCATCACTAAGTACAGTCTAGCTTCGCCGGGACAGCTAGTAATAAATAAATAAATAATTTTAGATGCTGACAATCAAGAACCCCCCAATGTTGCTGAAGCCCGCAATGTTGCTGAAGCCCCCAATGTTGCTGAAGCTCCCAATGTTGCTGAAGCCCCCAATGTTGCTGAAGCCCCCAATGTTGCTGAAGCCCCCAATAATCCTCAGGACAATCCAGAGGATGATGCTCGTTTCTATGTTCGCGATTACGTACGTGCACCGAACACTTCACGGCTCTGTATGTATAGGCAATGTAGACATGAAAATCTACGACGAGTTCCTGTGTCTATCAAGCTACATTTGGTATGTCATTATCGATTATACACGGTCAATTTTAGGTCGTTCTGGAACCGAAAGCCATATACTCGATCATCGAATTCAAAACGATTGGGACTATTATTTTCAAAAAGTTACAATAAAACAAAATCACGAAAAATCTAATTTATTGTTTTTTTTGTGTAATAGTGAGAACTCGTAGTAACGCTTCCTTGCGATTAATGCATATGTGTGTAAAACGTATCGACGAAGTGCAACACTTGCGAACGGTACCCACCCATTGAAAAATTCATTCATCGATCAGACAGCATGATCCGTAAGCCACGCCCCCGGCCCCATACAGTCTAGCCGACCGCCCGCGCGCCCCCGCCACGCGCCATTCCTAATTTCTTATTCCTTTCTCTAGTATTGTCTCGCGTTTCGTTGTATTAGGTCACGCACGCGCAACCTAATTACGCGCCAAAAATTTGAGTTTTGGGCTATGGTAGATTTTTATGTGACATGGCGAACCATAACTTAGAAGAGGCCAGACGTTTGTATGCTCAGCCTCAACACCTGAACTCACTGCGCGCACGTGGAATCACTGACCCTCAAGTTCCCTTCACCTCCACCATCCTGGCTGTAACCCAGCGCCTCCTCGATCATGGACAGTTTCGAGCGCCCACACACGCGCAGGGCCGCGGTAGACTACCATACTCGGCGGAATTGGAGGAAGACATACAGGAATACTTCGAACGCGACCCACGCGTCCACGTCGTAGTACCATAATGGCGGCCAGGCGATTCAATGTTAGCCAATATTATGTATCTCTCTGGCACATTAACGCGGTCTGTTCTATCAGTTCAGTGCGTGCGTATTTAAACAGTGTGTTTGGTGAGCAGTAGATAGATCGTGGTGGCCTTGTGGTTTGGCGCATGGAGCCCTGACTTAACACCACTGGATTTTTATGTGTGGTTCGAGATAAAAAGCGTACTACTCGAGATGACTTAAGAAGTGCGACAGTGGACGCTTTTAATATTGTGAAAAGTGAAGTGAATAAAAGAGTACCTACAAGTAAGCAAGTATTTACCTACTTAGATACGAAACATGTACTCGTACTTACTTATTACTGACGCGACGGTCCTAAGCCCGTAGAAATTATGAAGGAAAAATTAGAGTTATTTAACTGATAGGTATGTAGGTAGATAAACGCAATTTAAATCAAACAATGGTTATGAATGCGGAATCAAACGATTTATTATTGTCGCGGGTACTTAGGTATCTACAGCAACAAAGTGCAAGTAGGTACTGATGACCGCGACTGGTGACTGAACACCACAGTGCAAGGTGGACATCTTGTTCACTGTGTACCTACCTACATCAAAACAATCTTTTTTGACCGTGGGAGGACAAGGAGGTTCCTCAATAATATCCTTGCTAGCAAATTTCTAGTATTAATGTACTTACCTACCTACTGAAAAAAAAAACGTTATTACATTAAAATTCCTGCTTGCCATTTGCCTGCGTACCGCCACTATTTAAGCGGATTTAAACTTATTTATACTCTAAACATATGGCTGTAGTACTATGTCTATTTTATCTATGCGTACGTTGAGGTACCTAGTTCACAGAGGTCGCCGATCGCCGCTAACATGCAATAGATAAAATAGGTACACAAATAAAAATACGAAAAGCGAATTCAGACTTTATTTCTTAACCGTAAACGGTAACAAATCGAAATTTCACCAAACTAGGTACAAGGAACGTAGGTACGCAGTTTACTAAAATTATTCTGAGAAGCCACAGAATTGATGCACAACCGAATTCAGCGGTTAACTTTATAAAAATAAGGTCTTAATTCGGTACAATATTTTCATAGAACAGGGCACCACCAACTTATAATGAACTCTATTTGACAGATAAAACGATTCATTTTTCTGTTTGAATTGCCTGCCTTTGTAGAAGCCGTCGTATCGCGCAGCTGCGCTGGAAGTTACATTGTAAAACTTCGTAGGCAGTATTATTTTTATTCATCATAATTTTATTATGGTAGGTAGCTGTATGCTTTTTAAGTACCTATTAGCTCGACACTCGATTCAAGGCCTTAAATACAACTCACAAGCGTACTCGTCATGTCTAGTTGAGGTAATAGACCGTACGATTACTAGTGATTTCGTGATGCGAGAGTAGTGAATGAAATTTCAATTAATTTCTCTCGTTTACGAGGAGATGTGATAGTAATAAACACCGTGCCGTGCGTCCAATTAGGTTCCAATACAAACGAGAGATAACGGAGGTAAATGAACTTACACCAACCTAAATCGTACCTACCTGAAATAAAATACCTACTTGCAGCAACGTCCGTTGACCCACCATGAGCGCGCTATCGCACAGCTGTTCGTTTATGAATGAAATAGTCGAAGGGCTACTAAGATTTAACTCGAATGACAGAATAAAAGTGATAAATTTCTAACTTCTATATTAGATGTCTTAAAAAAATTATAACAATGCCAATAGTAACTATGAATCGTCTGGAGTTACTGTGTTTCGGCTCCAGAACGATGTAAAATTGATCGTGTATATTCCACCGAGTTCGCGAATATGTGAAGAACATTTAAATAACTATGATTTTGAAGAGTTACTGGATAATGTAAATGTTACACATTATTTTAATGCTTCATTTTTTAGTAACATGACAAACATGTTAATTGAAGCAATCAACAATAGGACAAGATTCGATTTTGAAACATTATCTTCACTGAATAATAGTGAACTTATGTTTTGGACTGGATTCACTTTAGAGCAGTTCAACGTCATTTTGGAAGAAACGCCATCGCTCGCAGAAAAATGCAGACATCCCCGATCAGTTCTCGGAGCTTATTTAACGAAAATACGAACTGGACAACCTAACGAGCGACTAGCTACGCTTTTCGGCGTAACACGTCAAGTGTTTGAATATCGCCTAAAAATAGCGCGACAATGCTTGACAGGTCAATATGTACCAAGACATCTTGGTATAGGTCATATTTCTAGAGATGAGCTTCTAGAGAGAAATCTATTTTTGCCCAAACATATTTTTGGAAATGAAAACAACACCAAGTTAATTATTATCGCAGATGGCACATATGTATATATTGAAAAAAGCACTAATTATTTATTTCAAAGAAAAACTTATAGCCTCCACAAGTTTCGCAATTTATTGAAACCATTTATTTTAGTAAGCAGCGATGGATATATCATAGATGTCATAGGCCCTTTTCCTGCAACAACATCAGATGCAACTATTATGCAGAACATAATGAATGACGAGGAGCACTTACTACATTGGTTACTACACAGAGAGGACGTCTTTATTTTGGACAGGGGCTTCAGGGACAGTATTAATGATATTGAGTCCCTTGGCTATGAACCTCACATGCCACCTACCAAGGACAGGAACGCGACCCAGCTATCAACAGAAAAGGCAAATGATTCTCGGTTGGTGACTGTGTGTAGATGGATTGTGGAGGCGGTTAACGGCAAATTCAAAAACCGTTTTAAGTTATTAAAACAAACTTATTTTAACCGAGCTTTGCCAAACATGTTTGTCGATTTCCGCATAGCAGCATCATTAATAAATGCTAATTACCGTGTTGCTACAGACCACAGGCTTGCGCCGGAATTCTTTGAAATAATTCAAACTAAGGTTCATCAACCTAACCTTTTGAAAAATTATGTCGAAGGCAAAAATCTTAACAGACAAAGAGTTAACTTTGTGACGATGGAGGCCACCATGCCACATCTTGAGGACTTTCCAGAACTGACTGATGATGATATCATTTTATTCGCCTTGGGGACCTACCATATAAAACTTGCAAAATCCTACTGTGCGGAACATATTCGGAATGGAATTTATTATATTGAATTATTTCGAGAAAACCAGCTAACTGATTTGCCAAGGTATAATATTCGAGAAGATAATGTCTGGTTAATTAGAGGACGAATACAATCTCGACACGTTAGATCGCGCGTTTATTATTGTTACATATTAATAAACCGAAGTGAAACTGGCAGACGTGCTATTGAACAGTGGTATTGCACATGCCTAACAGGGGCGCGTACGGTTGGAAGTTGTGCCCATATAATATCAATTATATGGTATATGGGCAAAGGTCGACATATCGACTTTAATCTACCAGCGGCAATGTTATCGACTATTATAATAGATGAATAATATAACGTTATTTTTGTCTGGATAGTAGTTCTGTTGTAATAACAACAGAAAAACAATTGTGCAAGTAGACACTTAATAAAGTGTCTACTTGCACAATTGTTTTTGTGTTATTAATACTTAAAATGTCTAGTTGAACAATTGCTTTTTGTAATTATCGTCTAAAATGTAATTTTTTATTTTAAAATAAAAATACTTTATTTTTGTCAAAAGTCTTTTTAAAAAAAAACCCCATCGAATTCCGAACTAAAAATTGGTACTGACTTTTCATGGGACGTAATAATGATATTGAAACTTGTCCCATGTCTGTTGATGGGATGGGACACTGCCCATACATTTTTTTGCATGGTCCTTTAGAAAATGGTTCTGCAGATAAGCCTGGACTTCGTAGCACAGGTTTAAATCAAGGTTTATTTAGTTTTTTGTAATAAGACTGATTGAGTTTTTTGAGCTTTTCTTCGATCTGGAGGTGATTTCTCTGGTTACGCCCCTCTGCCTAGACGTCGTATGTACTGGGAATTGAACGAGGACACGCATAACGTTCTTGTTAGCAAATCCATGCGACGCAATCGTTTTGAGGAAATATTTCGGTATCTTCATGTAGTTGACAATAATAATCTACGCACAGGAGATAAAATGGCAAAAGTACGCCCTTTATTTGACATGATGAATGAAAAGTTTTTGATATATGCTCCGATTGAAAAAAATATAAGTATCGATGAGTCTATGATCATGTATTTTGGGCGTCATGGGTGCAGGCAGCATATTCATGGAAAACCAATACGATTAGGTTTCAAGGCATGGGTGGCAGCTACACGTCTGGGCTACTGCCTACAAGCGGACCTCTACGAAGGGCGATCTGAAGTACGCGAAACTGGGCTTGGCGAACACGTAGTCACAAAACTAATAGAGGCTGTTCATACTGTATACTCTGACTGTGCGTTTTCGGTATTTTGTGATAACTTTTTCACATCGCCCTCGCTGCTGAGTAACCTTCCGACGAAGAACATCAAGATTACTGGAACCGTACGGCAGAATAGAGTGGACAAATGTCCACTTCTTGACGTCAAATCATTCAAAAAAAAACTCACGAGGTTTTTACAATTATCGACTTGATCAGAATGATAGCATTTGTGCAGTTCGCTGGCACGACAATAACGTAGTGACACTTTTATCAAATGAGTTTGGCGTCCAGCCTATCCAAAAAGCAAAGAGATATTCAGCAGCTGTAAAAAGAAGAGTAGAAATTGATCAGCCGAATGTGGTCGCCCAATACAACTAATTTATGGGCGGAGTGGATAGGTTAGATGGCAATGTTGGTGTGTATCGCATAGCCGTAAAAGGAACAAAATGGTACACATCTCTCCTGACGTGGCTTATTGATGTAACAGTCAATAATTCTACTTTGCTAGCCAGATCTTTAGGAGCCAATGTCGATACGCTGGAGTTTAGACGCTCAATTGCGAGAACATTGCTATTGAAGTACGGGAAAGCAAGAGTTCATCCTGGAGTCCCTCTGAAAGTGGTATCGAACGTGCCTGCATCAGTACGTAAACATGCTGCTGATCATATGATCGTTGTGTCTGAGTCACGAAGAAGGTGTGCACTGTGCAAAAACAAAACAATAAAAATGTGCCGATCATGTGGAGTCAATCTTCATGACAAGTGTTTTGAGCCCTTCCATGCCTAATATTAGTGTCTTTTTTCTGTATGTTACTTGATGCCAAATAAAAACGTTCCTACTTTGATAATTAATAATAATATAAACTACATTTCTAATTATAATTCATAATTATTTTGTTTTATTTCACATATATATTTTTCACATTTTTGAAGCACTTTAACCCAAGGGGGGTTCGGTACCGACCCGCTGAAAAAAGGTACTTCCAATTATTGCAACTGAAAATTAAAATTTTCAGTTTAATTACTACTATTAGACAACAATATCCAAAATTCAAAAAAATTGGCGATCAAAATTTTTCATGGCATATATGGGTTAAATTGGAAGAACAATGTTTTAAGACGATGCAAAGAAAAATCTCGTGAGATAAATCAAGAGCAACGTACTACTTCGAAGTCATTTGCAAAAGAGCGTCAAGGATTATTCAGTTTTTTGGACTCTTTACCCGTCATGGAGTCACATTACTGCCGAGCAACAACTGAAAAAAAATATCTTTTACCTGAATGGACATCAAAGAAAGGTGTTTATGACTTTTACGTAAAAAATTGGTGTGAACAACATAACGTAAAACCTCTTTCTATCACTATCTTCAATGAGGCATTTGATACTAGAAACTTAGGACTATACTTCCCTAAAAAAGATCAATGCGAGAGGTGTGCTCTGTATAAAGTTGGAAAATTAACTGAAGAAGATTACCTAGAGCATCAAACTAAAAAAGAGGAAGCGCGAGCAGAAAAGGAAAAAGATAAAGAAAAAGAAAATATTGTTTTTACAGTAGACCTGCAGGCTGTGTTAATGGCTCCAAATACATAACTTGACCTTATTCAATTTAAAAAATAAGGATGGGTTCATTTATGGAATGAAAGTGAAGGAGGCTTAAATTCCGAAGAATTTGCTACTATTTGGACGGATTTAATAGAAAACAATGTTGTACTCCAGGAAGACTCTGCTGAACTGATGAAAGTGATTTTTTATAGTGATGGGTGCACTTACCAAAACAGGAATGCTGTCTTGGGTAATGCGTTACTCACTACAGCTATGAATAAAAATATTGTAATAGAGCAAAAATTCCTCGAGGTTGGGCATACTCAAATGGAGGCGGACTCCATGCATTCGACCATAGAGCGTGCTTTAAAAAACAAAGATATTCATGTACCAGCAGAGTACTTATATATCCATCTGTAGATCTGCAAGGAAAAAACCGCGTCCATACGAAGTAAAATATCTAAACTACCAATTCTTTAAAAAATTCAATGAGGTTCAATTTTATAAAAGCATTCGTCCTGGCCGATCTAAAGGAGATGCTAAGGTTACAGATATCAGGGCTCTTCGCTACACTCCTAATGGAGATAATTATTATAAACTTAGATTCCCAGACGAGTGGAAAATATTACCACAAAGAAAATCCTCATCGGTGACACCTGTACCATTCTACAAAATTTATACAGTGACAGGCCAAAAATTAGCGCGAGAAAGTTCGAAGATCTTCAATACTTGAAAAACACCTTACCTGAAGATTATCGCTCTTATTACGATAGCTTACCTCATGATTGAAACAGAAAAAAGTGATAATATTAAGGAAAAGAAGAATATTTTCTTTTGTTAATTTGATTGTAATTTTATGAAAAGAAGATGTTTCATTTTTTGTATTGTCAAAATTTTTTGATGAAAAGACTGATCTTTAAGTATTAGCCAAATACAACTGTGATGATTAACTAAGAAATAAATAGACTGATTAACTAAATAATTAAAATTATTTTACGTATCCTTGAAATCTTTCGGAAAACCTGCTATGTCCATAAAATAAAGCGTTTGCTACCAAAACAAACCTGCTAAGTCATTAAAACACTTACTTATAACTTTTTAATGACCAAATTTTATTATTTTATTAGTTTCTAATAATGTAGAATATCCAAAAATACACCAACTGTATTTTTGGTTTTAACCTAATTAGTAATTGTAAAATTCAAATTTATTGTTTTATTTTTTTCCTGTAAATTTGGGTTAAAGTGAGTTAGCAGGTTTACACTCTTAGCCGACGGTATCCTCTGTAAACAAAATAAATATTACTTCAGAACGTTATCGAATAGTGCAAAATGACTTGAGCGAGGCATCATTAGATGACGAACCCATGCCTGATGATTTGTTGTTAGAATTTGATGAGCAGTTAAATACAACGATAGGTGATTATTTGCGCTGTCAAATAGTTGCATATATTTCTGGGTTTGTTGTCAATTATTTACATTCCAAAATCAAATGTGAGAGCTGTCTTCATGAATTATATGCTGATAATGACGCTGATGATGACCTTTATTTGATAAAAACTAAAAATAAAGGTGGTCTTACCTTCCCATCTAAAGATGTCATAAATATACAACGTTATAATTAGTATATGCGAAACCCGAAACACCTGTCTAGTATTTTTATGAAAAGAATCTATGTACAAAATTTCAAAACTGTACCATGAAAAATCACAAAGTTATAAGCTTGTTTTGTTACCTGGTTGTCCGTACAAAAACATGGTCACCGCGCGGCGCCCCCGCGCGCGCGCGCCTCCAAGGCCGTCTTGCGCTCATTGATAATAGTTTGGTAGTAGGTACCTAACCCCACGGCAATTGTATTGTAATTAACTGGTGATAACATTTTCCATCACACTTGCAGGCTTTGGACTGTCATAATGGTCAAGTGTAGGTAGATATTATTATGTACTTTATTCGTAAATGTAGCCGTAAGTGATAAACTGAAGTCAATGCCTTCAGTTTATCACTCAGTTTTCTACTTTGAACTTTAAGTGGTTGGCATAAGGTACACCTTATGCCAACCACTTAAAGTTCAAAGTAGATGAAAAGTATTAAATATCGCATTACATAGCCACAGCAGGTTGTAGGTACAAATAATAACTTACTACAAGTAACCATCTTGGCGTGTTTAAAAATGTTAATCATCACTATTTACAATAATTGACTTTTAATCACTATTTACAATAATTGACTTTTAATCACTATTTACAATGTCTTACTGATCACTTATTGAAACATATTGCAATAATTGTTCAAAATGTCCCCCTCTTTGTCTTATGCACAGACGGGCGCGCTTACGCAGATTTCTGTTTATTTTATTCAAAACGTAACGATTGTTTTTAACACTGTTAAATGCACTTTCAATTTTATTTATTAAGTCTGCTTCACTTTGAGGCTCCGTTTGGTACACTAGGTCTTTTACGTGACCCCAAAGATAAAAATCTAACGGAGTCAGATCTGGTGACCTTGGTGGCCACTGCACTGGTCCGCCGCGACCGATCCATTGGTCACCGTATTCCTGATTTAGATATTCCCGCACTTGTCTGGAATAGTGCGCGGGGGCCCCGTCGTGCTGGTAATAAATACCCCGACCGCCACGGTAAATGTCCAGGGGTAAGTCATCTAAAATGTCTGGTAGGGTATTGGTGAGGAAATTTAAATAGCTGGCACTGTTTAACCTCGGCAAGTAAATGGGTCCTATCACATAGCTGTTTACTATGCCGGCCCATACGTTCACAGAAAAACGGTGCTGATACGAGTCGGCGCGCGCTAGGTGCGGGTTTTCATGACCCCAGTAGTGGCTATTATGAATATTGTACAGTCCGCGACGCGTAAAGGTACACTCATCTGTCCATAGAATGCTGGCGTTCCGATTATTCAGCCACCACCGGCAAAATAAAATTCTTTGTTCTCTATCATTCTCGCATAGTTCTTGGGCACGTCGGAAATGATATGGATATTGTCCATCATCTCGCAACGTGCGCCATGCGTAAGGTTGGCTGACGTTAAATATCGTGCCGGCCCGTGTTGTGCTGCTCTCGGGATTGCTGGCGATGTAGTTCAAAATTCCTTCTTGCACTGTGGTAGGAATTCGACTCACTCCTCTATCAACGGCTGTCGGAGGCCGAAAGGTACCGTACTCCCTTGATCTTTGTGTGGCGGAAAGCATTGTATTCCACGACACTCTGATGCCAAATTGCTCCTCGTACCGCCGCACTGCCAACGACACGTTATCACCACAAACCGCTAGTGTACGTACCATCTCTGTATACTGGACGTTTGTGTATTGAAAAGACATGGTTAAATGATACTTTTCACACCCGATTAAGCGAAACAATAACACAACTGTACGCACGGCGACCGCGCGCTCGCAAACGGGAGCGGGGAGCGCAACACGTGCGTGTCAGCCTGTAGCATCCGGGCGACTGAAGGGGTTGTTTTACCCCCGCGCCGCTGTGCGCCCGCGCTGCCTACCGCCTAATGCCGCTACGACCTGCCGTGACCTGTGTTGTGCGCGTATTATTGCGGATAGGTACTAAGTGCCGCTCGGTGTCCAACTTGTAACCTATTTTAAATATTTTTGGGACAAAATATAACATGGTATAAAAATTATTGGAATCGATTCAGTTACTTATTCTGAACAAACTATATTCAGGTTTCGCATATACTATTTATAACGTTGTATGTATACGAACCGAATGTAGCATCCGTTGTGTTAAATCGCAATCTTTGAATTCTCCTATTTTCCGTAATCATAAAATTGTATCGAATACACTAAAATCCCTTATCGGACCAAATTATTTCAAACAATCGGTGAATCATATGTTCGACCAATCACCGACTGATAATCATATTATTCTTCTGACTAAATCTATAGCTGAAAAATATATAGATATTCGTTTTAAGCATTTTGCAACCTTAGAAAACGATAGAGCAACCAACCGACAACAACTAACCAAAGCAGTTATTTTTGCAGGAAATTGAATTTTGCTAATAATTCTTTTTTCGTTATACATAATTTGTCTATTATTTATTTTACGTTTTACCTACGTGACCATATCCAAAGAGTCATGTTAAGTATGAAGCTTCTTTCGCATCATGCAGCTTTTGATTTAATCTGGAATTACTTATTAATAAATAAGTAATACCAGATTAAATCAAAAGCTGACATTAATGGTTTCGGATGGATTGTCACGTAAACGGGATAAGGTGTTTTTAGATTTGTAAACCATCTTGATAAGTCTTTTTAACAAACTAAGTCATTTAAAAATAAAATAAAATCTAATAATCTTCATTCGTCATTCATTAAAAACCTTTTTATTCAATATTTTTTTTAATATTAATATCACTACAGTAAGACATAAAAGAGTAGAAATTTAATATTTGGGAACTAAGATGCTTTCATTTTCTGGCAACACCTAAATGAGTACTTGAGCTGTCAATTATTCTCGATCGAGTTCGTTTTGAGTTAGAATTTTGGTTTATGTGCTTATTTCGGAGTGTGAACAGGACAACAGTAATCTATCATGAATAAGGTCATTCGTGGTGGTGCCCGTGACATAATTTATAAAGTTTTCATGCGGTGTATGACAGAATTTCAAGCTGGAAAGCTGCTATCCAACTTCGAAGATATTTACAAACGTACAGCAGATTTTACTGGTAAGTAACTATTAAAAGTTGCAGCAAACGATACTTACAAACGATTAATACATTCAGGGAGCAGAATTTGCGAACTAAGTATTATTTACAAATCATTTGTCCACTATTTTTGAGGTTATGCTAAGATAAACAAATACCATTGTAGTTATAGCGCGATTAAACAACGTTGAAAGTAAGGCAAAAAATGTAATATAATTTATTGCATATTACGACATACCTATTTTTTTTTGTTATACCTACTGTATTCGTTGAAGCAACTAAATGTAAAGAAACATAATTTTAAAATATTTTCACATTACTAACATATTGTCCGCGGAACTTCTTTCGTCAGACTGACAGTGGATATAAAATAACAATGTAAGGGTAAAAGCACTCATTTAACATCCATGCTTTGTTTGTTTCAGGGGTTTCTGTAAGCACAGTTCGCAGAATCGTGCAACACGGCATGGAAAACGGTGGGAAATTCTCGACACCAGCTAAACATAGAAAGGGTCGTCCCTCAAAGGTATTGGACGACTTTGACACTACTGTCAAGAAAGAGGTACCAACAATTGGTAAATTATTAATTCAATTAAGAGAAGATATTGGCTATGACGGAAGTCGAGAACATTTGCGGAAGCTTCTAAAAAAGATTGGATTTCGATATAAAAAATGTAAAACGAATCGACAAGCTTTGACAGAAAAGCCTATTATTGCACACAAAAGAGAACAATATTTAAAAATAATTATGGAAAACAGAAACTTGCCAGAAGAACTTCAAAAGGATATAATTTATTTAGATGAAAGCTACATCCACTCCAGCTACAAGCTTAAAAAAATGCTGGCAGTCGATTGAAACTGAAGGATTCACTACGGACATCTCAAAGGGAAAGCGATGGATTATAGTTCATGCTGGAAATGAAAAAGGCTTTGTGCCTAATGCTCTACTACTCTTTAGTGGTGTGAACAAACAAGAAGATTATCATTCCGAAATGAACCAACATAATTTCACTAAATGGGTTACAGAAAAACTTATCCCCAACATCACAGAGCCCTCAATCATCGTGATGGACAATGCACCTTATCACTCTGTTGTAAAGAATAAAGCTCCCACATCGGCTACTATGGTAAACGAAATAAGAATATGGTTGCAACAAAACAACGTGCCTTTCGACCCAGATTTGAGAAAACCTTCGCTTCTGGCGCTGGTAAAGAAACATAAGCCTGTTCCAGAATACGAAATTGATGAGATTATAGGGCAATACGGTCATACAGTGGTAAGGCTGCCACCATACCATTGTGATCTTAACCCCATAGAGTTAATATGGGCATTAGCAAAGCGCTTCACAGAATGTAGGTGCAAAAAACATTAAGGAGCTAACCGAAGAGGCATTCAATTTGATAACAGTTCAGGATTGGAAGAATTGCTGTGAGCATGTTAAAAAAATTGAGAAGGAATATTATGACCGTGGAAGAACATTGTACAATGAAATAGACCGTTTAATTATACAGGTTGGTGCAGACAGCAGTGACGATGAGATTGGTTCAGAAAGCAGTGACGAATCAATGTCAGAGGCGAAAATAGACGACACGAACTTAAGTGATCCCATGGAAGGTATAGAATATTTAGATTTTAATTTATTAGATTAGAGTACTTTATTAATTTGAATTATAGTTATTTGAGTGAAGTTGTTGTTTTATTACTACTATATACCAAATCTATTATATACCTATGCGGAACTTATTGAAAGCAATTAATTAAAGCATGAGTTATTTAAAGCTAATAAATAAATAAAAATTCAAGTATCAAGATCAGCTAGGTCGTACTAACTGGGTTGCTACCTGAGCGATTGTGGCGCCCTCATTAATTTTCTACTCTTTTATGTCGCACTGTATATTTTCAATAAAAAATAGGCATCGACATAGTTCGCAAACATGAGGGGTATAGTTTCAAAACCCGCAAAGTCCATTTTTTACACGTAGCAATATTTTTATATCTCTAGCAACTCCATCTTTTTCCGCACATTTTATATTTATCAGATCTTACCATACACAGCTATGTCCAATAGAAAATTCACTTTAAAGTAGGCTGTAAGCTTCAAACACTGCCAAGTCCATCATAGTTTAAATCAAAAACCGCAAAGTCCAAACTAGCCAATGGCGAGCCACCATTTTGGTCACGTGATATACAAAACTGTTATGGCGTCAGCTTCGTTTTTGTTGAGTTTTGCTCGTGAAAAAGTAAATTTTTTTATTAGATACTTCATTTATTTCGAAGTTGAAGTGCCTTAATTACGAAGATGGACACATCCCAGATCGTTGTAGATAAAAGTAAAGCTCGGAAACGGCAGAGAAATCCAGAACAATGGAAGAGAAACCTGCGGAAATTAGAGAGGTAAGTAGTTTTGATCATTGATTTCAAAATATTTAATTTTTTTAAGTTGAATCTGTTGTTTCTATGTTTTGTTTTTTTATTCGACTTTTGATAAACTATAATATCTATTCGAAATGTCCATATTCATTTATGTGAGCCGATCCCCAAGTTTTGAGGAGATTTTTATGTACCTACGGATGCGAATTGGTTCATGTGCAACTTTCTTTTCAGATATTCGGCAAAAAAATTACCAGAAAAACCTACCTGTACACATAAAAAAAATTATCAGTGTAAGGTCGAGTCTTGTAATTGCAACTATATGGTTATTGCAACTAATTTAAATAACTCCATCTATCATCACTATTTCGAACAACGACAGGCGTAATATTGTTCTTCTATCCTAAGTTCCAATGAAAAGATTAAGATGGCGCTGATAGCTATTGAACTGTGTAAATGACATGACTTTTTGTCAAACCGCCATTTTGTTCGGAGTGACGCGGCGTAAACGCGGAGCGCAATAGTTATTTCAATTCTGTTTTTTGTGGTTTTTGGTAGGTTTCTTTATAAAGGAAGTGATTATCTACTACGGTAAGTTGTTTTTTACTTATTTGTTTCATTCCAAGATAAATCTAGCCCAACTTATGGGTTCAGTTACATTTACCAGACTAAAAATCAAAAGTCAGGTTATTGCAACTATTTTTAAATTTTTAGGTTAGTTGCATTTATCTGACCACTTTTATATGAAGTATGATAATGCTAGTGATGCGACAGTGAAAATAACTACTACGATAAAAATATTTTATCGAAAGGGATACTATTCATACTAAGCAGTAGTTGAATAGTTCGTTTACCTATATATTTGAAACTATTGGCGCTAGTGTCGCTCTTTGAGTCAAATATTAAAATTCACAAATGTTAAAGTTTATCTTAGTATTTGATAAGTGGAATCCTGGCATTTAGGTCACCTTATTTTATTTGATGTAGGTACAGACACCAGCAGGTCAAGCTACTCGAAATTGTAAATTTTTCCCAATGAACCTTGAACCTAACGCTCTAGAAATAAAGTTGAAAATCTATCAAAGAAATCTGACAGATTGTAGTAGCTTGATGTGCTGGTGTCTGTACTACTGTACTACCAAACAATATCGTTTTACCTCTATGACCTGTTTTCTAGTTTTTGAGTATCTTTTTATTTTATTTTGTAGATGCCAAAATATAAACGAATAAAAGAGACGAAGTATTCATTAGCTGATCTAATAGAAGCTGTCGAAAATGTACGACAAAAAAAAATTAATAGCTACCAAGCCTCCGTAAAATACGGAATACCAAGGTCAACCATTATTCACCGTTTATACGGAACACGCGGTGCCAAACAGCCAACGCCTGGCAGACCTACTGAATTGTCAAAAGAGTGGGAAACTAAAGTAGCTTCTAATCTCCATGTGATGGAAAAATGTGGGTATCCATTAACCTCCAAGGAAGTAAAAATATTGATATCTGAGTATATTCGAAGGAACGGAATCGTTACGAGATTTAAAGATAACTATCCTGGGAAGGAATGGTTTAGAGGATTTAAAAAACGAAACAAATTAAGTTTGAAAAAGCCACAGTCTGTAGAAATACCTCGAAAAAAAGCATGTGATCCTTTCATAGTTAACGATTATTTCGATATGTTACAACGAACAATACAAGAGTGTGGTTTGGCTGACAAACCGCAATGTATATATAATTTGGATGAAACCAGCTTTTGTAGTGACCCCACCAAAACTAAAGTTGTGGGTCTGATGGGGTTTCCCTCTACTAGAACGACAGGCTCTCCTGGGAGGAATAACACCACTGTGCTCTTAGCTACGAATGCACTTGGCAAAAAGATCCCACCCTTAATAATATTTCAAGGGAAACATCTGGGGAGCGAGTGGCTGTTTAAAAATGATAACATTCATACAGCTTACGCTGTCAGTAAAAAAGGGTGGATGGAGACCACCATTTTCGAACAATACATCAAAGCCGTTTTTTTGCCAGCTATCGGAGCAGAACGACCAGTCTTATTGGTCTATGATGGTCATAAGACACATGTAGATTTGAATGTCATAGACCTTCTAGTTGCCGAAAACATTACGGTTCTTAAACTGCCGGCTCACTCATCCCACATACTGCAGCCATTAGACTGTAGTACAATGAAACCTATGAAAGACAAATGGGACAGCGAACTTGTGAAATGGCAAAGACTCCATGTGGGAGCAAAACTCCCAAAACAAGAATTTGCCAGAATCATAACTAATATATGGGATGATTTAAATCCTGTTATCATTCAAAATGGCTTCAGGAAAGCGGGCATATGCCCTTTGAACAAAGATGCAATCCCAAAAGAAAAATTCGACAGTCTGGCATGGTCAAGATGGGAAGAACACCAGCAGAAAAAAAAACAGCTTCGTAATGATACTGATCACAATGGTGAAGAAAATGTTGAAGGAAGTCACACCAAGAAAGATAACAGTCAGAAAGAACATAAAGTACCAACACTAATAAGTGTATGCCTTAAAACAATTAACAGTGAGATACGACGATTGCCAGACGAAATTGATAAGGCTATTGCAAACATTACACGGGATATGAAGAAAAAGCTACCGACAGAAAATGGTACAAAGGCTGATATGAACACGTACTCAGGTACTCGGGTTGAGTTTCAAAAGTGGGAGACTGTAAAGGACCCTAAAACTTTCATACTTTCACGTCCTAATAATGCCAATACCAATGCCAACAGTTATTCTTGTAAAGTAAAAATATTGGATAATGTATTAGTCAGCTCAACAATAAATAAAAGCAAAGAAGAAGAACGAGTTTCATTCGAAGAGCTACTATTAAAAACTATTTCACGTAACGACATACCTAAAACTTCAAAGAAACGGATAAGTCAAGGAAGCGAAATACTAACTTACAAAGATGCACTTCATCGTCTGAAAAATGAGAAAGAAAAAAAGGAAAAAGCAGAAGAAACTAAACGGCTAAAAAAACTGAAAAGAGCAAGTTATAATGAGAACAAAAAACCACTGATAAATAAGTCCAAAGCAAAGAAAAATAAAAGGAAAAAGATATTAGACTCAGACAGTGAGAGTGATTGTTCATATACTTCAATTAATTCTTCAGAAGATGAAGGCACTGAAGTTTTTTTTCAAAATATTTTGGAAGAAAGCATTGATGAAGATTTGCAGGAGCCATTACCATTATCTACTAGACAAGGACAAGAAGAAAATAGACCTAAAATAAAAAGTGAAAGATTGAATAAAGGGCAGAAAAAAACATTAAAGCAGAATGAAGTAAGTGATTCAGGGTAGTTATTAATATTATTAAGTGTACACCGGGGCATAAAATCGTGGGAAATCTATGTTCTATGTTAATAAAATAAGTACAAATTTTCAGAAGGCGGGTAGTTTATATGAACATTCTACTGTTTTGGAAGAAAGGTTTGACGAAGATTTTGATGATCCGTTACCATCTACTTCTAAAGGACAAAAACAAAAGACACCTAAAATAAAAAGCGAAAGAGTGAAGGAAAGAAAGACTTACACTGCCAAGAAGAAAATATTTACACAAAAGGAAGTAAGTACACATATCATAAACTTTCTAAGTTATAATATAGTAGTACAGGAAGGATAACAATTTGATTTTATTTTCAGAATAAAATGCCACAACCACAAGCATCTGAGGTAAAAAAAAAAGAAGATCTCGACGTGGGTGACTTCATTTTGGCTGGATTTCGGTCGACTAAAGGCAAAAGGACGTATAAATACGTTTGTCTTATTGAGGATATTAACCAAGAAAAAATTGTAGTCAAAGGACTCAAATCTAAAAAAGATAATAGAGAATTCAAGTTCGTTGAAAACGACATTTCCATAATTGATATAGAAGATGTGATTTCATATTTGCCCAACGCCGTGTTAAATAAACAAAAAGATACAGTCATATTTCCTTTTAAAGTAGAGGTATTTGAATGTAAATGATTTCCTATTTTATTTTAAGTACTACTTTTTTAATATCTAAAAAGGTCTATGAGATAAGACTGTTTTTTTTTTGCAAAGATAAGTAGAAATGGCTATTTGATTACTAAAAGATTACCTATTGTAATTACACCTTGAAGTATTTTAAATTACTTCAATTTAAATAATTATTAATGTACGATGTCGTCCTTTGATTAAGCTCAATATAAACATCGATAAAACTGTATTCCTGACTTTTAATTTTGTTACCATGCTAGTCGATAAAACCACAACAAGGTTCACAACACTATTTGTAGGTAAATAGTTGCAATTACCGGACCCATGTCTAAAAAGTGATTTTAAGCAAAATTGAACGTTATTACTTGGACATAGATATCAAAATATTATGAAATATTGAACAAGGTATATTTTTTCAATATAACGGTAGCAGTACCCACAGAAAAAAAGAAAAAAAAAGTAATTTGTGCCTGTGTCAGAAATTTATTTAATAGATTTTTTTTATTTACAGCTTTCCTTTATTTATGACGATGATATAAATCTACATAAAATTTACTTAATAACGAATCTTTAAAAAAATGTATTTTGCTTATGAATATAGAATTATCAACCGGAGACGTAAGGCCTCCAATATTTTTAGTTGCAATTACAAGACTCGACCTTACCTCTCTCACAATGAGCGATTTGAATGCCTTTCATTCTCGTTATTACAAGAATAAAGATAAAAGATCACAGGATTCTTTTATATTAAAACACATTAAAGGATCTTAATATACTGCTAGACGTCGCCCGAGACAGGGTAATCGCAAAGGAAAGGAGTTGACCACAAAATATTACGTTTATAGCCGTTCGTCGAAGAAAATGATAGTTTGTCAAAAAACATTCGTCGATATACTTGATATCAAAAGGTACCGAGTTGAAAGAATATCAAAAAAATTTTTGAAAGAAGGACTTATGCCAGAAGAAAACCGAGGGGGAGACCGTAAATCTCACAAATATTTAGAAAAGAAAACAGCAATAATTGATTTCATCAAAAAACTGAAATGTTCTGAGCCTCATTACTGTCGAGGTAGTAGCGCAAGGCTTTACCTAGCTGCTGAATTGAGTATCAATAAGTTATTTACATTTTACAATGACCAAGCGGAAGAGCAACTAAGAGTTAAAAGAAGTTACTTCAGGTCTGTTTTCAACACTAATTTTAACTTGGGATTCGGTACGCCTCGGACAGACGTTTGCTCAGTTTGCTTACAATATACAGAGAAGATCAAGGTAGCTGATAATGAGAGACTTAAAAATGACTTAATTATCCAACAGTGTGTCCATAAAAAACGTGCTAAAGCATTTTTCGATTATTTAAAAGATGAATCCCCAAATGTTTACATATAGTAGAATCCGTTTATTATGACTCCGCCTATATTGACCAGCCGGTTATTATGACGTAATTGCACTACGAAGTTTGGTTTTCATATAAAATTCTTTATAAAAAAGTCGGATGTAATGACTTCCCTTACAGTGACATGTCGCTTATTATGACCCATTTTTAATAAATTATGTCCGGTTATAATGACCGACATGATTCTTTACACCTTCGGTATTGTTCGTTGATTCCCGACGACGTTCGGCACGTGGCTCGTTTTTGTTTTGAATCTCAGTGAGTAATTGACGGTTGAAGGTCACGCATTGTTTTTCGTTTGTTACTGTGAAAAAAATGTCATCTCAACGACGTAAAGCATTTACAATTGAGGAGAAAGGTGCAATAATATGCAGATTAGAAAATGGAGAATCTAACTCATGTCTCGCAAATGAATTTGGCGTGGGTCATTCGACAATCTCAATGATTTTTAAAAACAAGAACCGCATTAAGGAATCGTTCAATTCAAATGTTTTGATACCGAAGAGGCTTCGAAAATCACGACAAGAAAATGTTGATCAAGCATTAATTCAGTGGTTTAAAAACATGAGAAACAAAGGAATACCTATCAGCGGTCCTATGCTACAGGAAAAGGCAAATGGTTTTGCCGCGCGTTTTGGTATTCTCGACTTCAATTGTTCTGCAAGCTGGATCAGTCGTTTTAAAGTTCGACATAACATTGTGGCGGGAAAAATTGTCGGTGAATCTTCGTCTGTAGATCAAAATTCAACAACAAACTGGTTGAAATCTGTGTGGCCGAATTTACGATGACAATTTTCTGATGATGAGATATTTAATGCTGATGAAACTGGACTTTTTTACAAATTAATGCCGGATAAAACTTTAAAATTTAAAGGTGATAATTGTAGTGGAGGTAAGTTATCGAAAGATAGAATGACTGTCATGGTAGCAGCGAATATGAGTGGCACAGAGAAGAAGAAATTGCTCATTATTGGAAAGTCACAAAAACCAAGATGTTTTAAAGGTGTCAAATCATTACCTGTCGATTATGCTAACAATCGTAAAGCTTGGATGACGTCAGAACTTTTTGAAAAATTGTGATTTTTGAAAAAGTGATTGGGATCGTGATTTGGTGAAGATGAAGAAAAAGATTCTATTGCTGGTTGATAATTGCCCGGCGCATCCAAATGTTACTGATTTAAAGTCTATAACACTTGTTTTCCTTCCGCCGAATACAACATCAGTACTACAGCCAATGGATCAGGGAATAATACGATCACTCAAAATGAATTTTAGGAAGAACCTTGTGCTCAAAATGATTAATTGTCTTGATGCTGATGAAAACCACTCTTCTACAAAAGTAACGATGCTAGATGCAATTCTGATGGTTAATGATGCCTGGAATAAAATGTCTCAAAGTACCATTCATAACTGTTTCAAACACGCAGGATTCATTGAAAGCCACAACGGTTTACCTATTCAAATATCAGAACATGAATTCGATGAAGAAGATGACATTCCTTTATCGTTGTGGTCACGAAACCTAAAGCTTCTTTAGCAGCACCGGAAATGTGGGAAGATTATGTTGACATCGATAGCGGTCTCCTCACATCCGAAGAACCCACCGATGAAAATATCGTACAGAACATTAGTGCTAAGGAACAACTCGAAAGTGATGGGGAAGAGGAAGTCGAGGAAGTACCATTAGCTACCGCAGAAGAGGCATTAAAAGCTGCAGAATTATTATCACGATTTGTTCACAGCAATATTGTAAATGATAATTTGACCATAGCTATGTCTTCTATACACAATAGTATTAGAGACTGTTTTTACAATAAAATGAAAAAACAAAAGCAGACAAAAATTACAGATTACTTACAGTAAAAAATACACTTGTATGTGTTATTATAATAATGTGCTGATTATGTGCAATTTTGATTTAATATGTATGTATACATACTTACATATGTAATTACATATGTACTATGTTTCTGTATTAAAATACTTAAATACATACATATTTACATAAAAAAAGTTTTTCATTTCACATAACGCTTTATAATTATGACGTCCGCTTATTATGACGTGTTTGTCAATTCCTTTCGATGTCATTATAAACGGACTCTACTGTATTTTCATTTGACTGTCAAAAGAACATGCCACTCCCTAAAATTCCCGATCAAAGCACATACTATTCAAGGCAGTTCTATCTTTACAATTTCACAATAGTAGCAGGCTCTTCAAAATCACAATTAAATAAAGAAAACACTTTTGCTTATGTTTGGACAGAAGACCAATTTCCGAAAGACTCTAACTTGATAGCCTCAGCCATCGTTTAAATTCAACATCGTTTCCGGATGAAATTGATACTCTAAGATTAATGGCTGATGGCTGCGCTGGTCAAAACAAAAATACTACCGTAGTAGGAGTGTGCCTTAAGTGGCTGTTAGAAGCCCCACAGCATATAAAGAACATTGAAATTATATTTCCCGTTGTGGGCCACTCTTTTCTGCCCGCAGATCGCGTTTTTGGAAGAATTGAAAAAGAGTTTCGCAAAAGAGACACAATATTAGAGCCAGATGGTTATTTCAATATTATAAGAGAATACTCAAGTCTTATTTCAGTGGGAGAAGTGTCCAGTAAAAGATTGGAAGGAAGCTGTCAAAAATGTAATAAAACCCGTTGGTACTTGGCATGTGCCTTTTTCGAAGTGCAAGCGTTTTGTATTGAAACGGTCAAGATGCAAAACTGGCAATACGTTAGTAAAAGGTGAACTGCATTATATTGCCAATTTAGGCATTTATAAAAATGTTTGGAAAAGTGGCAAAATAGCAAACATGATCGTTCCGAAAGATATTCAGTCCTCAGCGGGAACACTAAAAGCATCTAAAATCAAAGATGTCGATAAGCTATTGACTTCACATTTTGATGTCAACTGGAGAAGTTACTCTGTTCTGTCATTTTATGAAAAATTAATACCAAAGACGGCTCTCGATATAGATTTGCACAACGCGGATGAAGAAAATGAACACTTTTGCGAAGAACAAGAAAGTGTACCAGACCTTATTGTTTAATTTTTTTAATGACCTATTTTATGTCCCACTGTTGGGCAAAGACTTCCCCTTTCTCTTTATCTTGCTTTTACGATGTTTAGTCACATCTAGTTTAGTAAATAAAAGTACTTAATAATTAAAAAATACTAATTGATTATAAAATGTGTTTTTCATTTCTATACCTTTTCAATAAGACGAAGCTTTTATCACATACGATAAAAGTATCATTAGTATAAGTCACTGTATACATAATTATTAGTCGTAGCAAATACAGCAATGTCCACGTATGTCAGATTGAAAACTAACAATGTCCGAACTTCAGTTTCAAATTCAGCTAAGTCCATCACTGTTTTGCTTTTTATTCGTTTGTAGAACATGATAATTTAATTAATAAGTTACAAAAAGTAGTGGAAGCGACCAATTTTTAAAAAGGCACAGACAACATAATAAATTAAATAATGCTACAAGAATGTATCACAAATTTTCTATTTCTGGATTTTGAACGTCACTGGACTTGGCGGGATTTGAAACTATACCCCTCACATAATTTAAAGAAAAACAGTACTCTCAAAATTCTGAGTACGACCCTGGTGCATTCTGCACTTAGTGACATCCAGTGTGAGATAGTTACGTAACTACAAAGTAAAATCAACAGGACGAGCGAATAGTTTTGCTATTGACCAGTAGATGTAAAATAAAGAAGTGGGCGGGATCTGATCACCCCTCACCCCGTAAAGTGTCACCCGTTGTTTCATACAGAAACCTTATCACAACATCTCCTCTTTGTATTTGCTCCGTGGTTTTGACTTATAACTTAAACTTTTGTTATTTTGTGTTTTTTTTACAATAAGTAGTTAGAACAATTTCACATTTTTTGAATACATTTAGACAAGAAGAAAAGTCTTTTTTTTATTAATACGTACATACATTTTGTGAATTTAAATTAACATAGAAACAATAAGGGATGCTTCTCTGACATTTAATGCTTCTTAGCAAAATACTTCGTCTACTTGCAAGATGATTTTAATATAAAACTGCAACACTTTGGAGTTACTTCGTCTATATATTGTTTTTTTTTTTTCAATTTAATTTGTAGATGATTGTAGTCTTTTTTGTTGTGTAATTAGTAGTCTGCTTAAATTCGATGATTTTATCGATTTAAGAACGACTATAGAGCCTGGAACTCGTATCATAGATGACCGATTAAAGGAAGAGTAGTTCGCATCAATCGTTATTATAAATGCGACTCACATAACTGTGCTAGAGCTGTTTATGTAAAATTAAAAGTAAAGTATGTTTCACTTACCCCACCTGACCTTATCGCTTTTTATTTAGCAGCATGACAATATTTATGTAAGTAAATAAAATAAACGTTCATAACCAACCTCATTAGATTTCTTTTTCTTTAAAATTACAAAAGTAACATCGAAACCAGGGGAAATATTAGTATCTGAATAACAGCAAAACTAGGGCAAAAGTTCGTATGGGGCCGTTCAAGTATTACGTAAGCACCAGGGGGGGGGGGGGGGTCTCTGTTTTGCTTATTTTGGATGACATGGGGGGTGGGGGGGTCTAGATGATGATTACGTCATCGTTAGTTATTTAAGTTTTTTCAGGGATTCCCGCAAATAATACATATGCGTAGGCACTCGCTTTGAGAACTGATTAGGGGAATTACCGCGCATTAGGGAAATTACCGTGCGCTATTCACTTGTCTAATAATTCACTCTCGTGCCGGCCGGCTGCAAGTGCGCATCTATCAGTATTGTTTTGTTTGGATTCTAAACGTATTGTAAGCATTGAAAGTTATCATTTGTGTTTATGTTGATGCAATTAGCCAAAGTTTAACGTTTTAATTATTTAAATTTAAATATCTTATTAGAATGTCATATCATATAGACAAATCCAAGTTATACCAAAAACTGTTCGAAAGTTTTAAAAAATCTCATACTGGGACGAAAGTGCAAAATGTACAAAAGTTAGTTAACGAAGTTTGGCGAAATTATAAATTACAAGCAAAGTCAGATAAGGAACTATATATTATTGTATCTAAGAGAATTGAAGAAGAATTGCAAGCGGCGACTAAAAATAAATCCAATCTGCTTCATTTTTTTTCCAAGGTGAGTAAATATAAGTACAAAGTTTCTCTTTACGTTCTGTAACAATTAAAACGATTTATGAGTAAAAAATATGATGGCCTATCTCAAAGTAAAAAGGTAAATGATTGATATTTTATTTCTTAAGATCGACTCCGGCAATTGGTCACAAAATACACGGTGTTTTCAATATCTGTATGTGAAGGGTTTCTGTGGGGAAAAGCTTTCAATAATATTTAAACGCTGGTTTTATTAAATACGGTGAATTTATGTAGCTTAATAAGAGAATATGCAGCAGAACTCTTAGAAATTTTTCATTTTTAGGCAACGTCTTCTACCAGTAAACCTGCAGAAAAAACACAAATTATACAGCCATTTTCTAACATTGAAAAACAGAAAGAAGATAAAATTAAAACCGGCAATGAATCACAAGAGCAATGCGAAAATAATAATAATGCAGATAAACAAAGAGCAAAACCTTCTCAAGAAGCTTTGAAAAATAAGATTACTCTACTCGAAAAAAATCTGAACGCTTTATATTCTGCCAGAGATACTATGCCAAATTGCGCTGAAGTTGATAAACAGATCATTAAGTTGCGCGAGGAACTAAAAACAGCAAAAAATACTTTAAACAGGAAGATTCAAAACGCAGTTGCCCAGAAGAAACACAGGGATGGTATGAAAAGAAAGTTAGAAGATATTTGTCAGGAAAATCCTGAAATAAAAAGAAGACTATCTCTGAGGGATTCAGTAGGACATCCTAAACTTGAAAGCGATCAACCATTACTATTGAAAACAATTGCGGATATAGCTTTATTTGGGAGTGCATGTGATGACAGGAGACGAACGGAATCTATTCGCAGCGTAAAAACTCTTGACGAACTCACACAAGAACTGCGTAAACTAGGATTTGACATTAGTCGCAGTGCGACATATCTTCGTTTGATTCCCAGAAAATCGAATTCTACAGAGGGACGAAGACATGTATCGACAGTCCCTGTTAGGCTCATTCGTGCTCAACTGATCACCACAAGAGCCACTTAGATAGCAAGTTCGCTGAAACATCAATCCATTATTTAGAGAACATAGCATCCATACTTGGACCAGATCAAGTATTTTTCTTATCTCAAGATGACAAAGCTCGAGTCCCTATTGGCGTCACTGCGGCAAATAAGCAAGCACCTCTTTTAATGCATATGGAATATAGAATCAAATTACCTGACCACGATTGGGTAATCGCTGAGCGTCATAAATTAATACCATCTGTTTATGCTGGTATCAAAGTTACTTCCAATATGCTAGGACAACCGCAAGCCGTCGGATATTCTGGGCCAACATTCATCGCTATTCGAAGTGGAAAGCATAGTTCATCTACTGCTAATACTCATGCTCAGGATTTCGAGACGCTTCTCGAACTTGAAGAGTTACGACCATTAGCAAAAACTGACCATGGACTAGTAAAACCAGTAGTAATTATGACGGTTGATGGAGGGCCAGATGAAAATCCGCGTTATCAAAAAGTCATAGGGTTTGCTATACAACATTTTAAACGACATGATCTCGATGCATTGTTTATAGCTACCAATGCTCCTGGAAGGAGTGCGTATAACAGAGTAGAGCGAAGAATGGCTCCTCTGAGTCGGGAACTGGCTGGTTTAATACTGCCTCATGACCATTTTGGGTCTCATTTGGATGAACGTGGCATTACAATTGATGAACAATTAGAAAGATATAATTTCGAATTTGCAGGAAATGTATTAGCTGAAGTATGGAGTTCAATGGAAATTGATGGCTATAATGTTACTGCAAAATATGTTGAGGCTGATGAACAAGATGTTCCTGAATTTCCAGACATTAAATGGTACTCAGAACATGTGCGTGAAAGCCAATACTTGCTTCAAATTGTAAAATGTAAAAATACAGAATGCTGTCGTCCAAGAAGTGGCCTATTCAGATTACTAGACAACAGGTTTCTTCCACCTGCAAAAGTAAAACAAACAGTTGATGACTTGGTTTTGGATGAAGGAGGACAATTTCTTGATCTTCCAGTCAATTTAGCTCTACGCTTGAGTACTACCCTCAAAGATTTTTTGCAAATGCCCTACGATTATTTTTGTCCGACGGTAAAATTGAGGCTCTCAAGCCGAACATGCAAAACGTGTGGTCTTTATCATGCTTCCGTCAAATCATTAAATCGTCACATCGAGAAGATCCATAAAAAAGTAAACACGCCAACAGAGGGAAAAGTTAGACCTGTAAGAGTCGCTGCTCGTCGTGCTAATGAACTGATGTGCATTATTCAAAATTTAGAGCACCAAGATGTTGAATGGCTCGATGAGAGTGACGTAGACATTCCAAAATCGGATGAAAGTGAGCAGACTCACAACACTGAGCAGCAATCCAATGTCATCGATAACTTAGAATCATGGATTCAGGTTTCATGGACTGAAGACTGTTAATGTGTTCCGAAAATATTCTTTATGTTAGTTATGTTCTTTATTTCTGATTATATTTTTTTGTCATTTACTCTATGTGTATCAGTTAAACCTAATATTTTCATGAATTTTCCTATTTTAAAAATAACAATATAAAAAAACATTTATTACTAAAAATGTTTACGTAAGTATAGGGGGAGGGGGTAAGTGCTTTGCTTATTTTGATGACAAGGGGGGCGGGGGGGTAAAAAATGGTAAGAAATCTGCTCACGTAATACTTGAACGGCCCCTATCCTAAACAGGCAAAGGGAAGTATTTTCCCACTTCGAGACATAGCGCACATACATAATCGGGCAAGGAGACATTATTTCCCACCCAAGAAAAGGGAAAAACACCCCCCCCCCCCCTCCTTTTTAGAATAACTTTTTTAAATTCTGCGGTTAAGATTTCCTTCACATCAAAGCAGAGAATGCCATAAAAACAGCTTCTGTTCAATACAATGTGAACATGTATTTTGATAATCTGAAATATTATAAATTAATGTAATTTCTAACAGCTTCATAACAGTAATTCAAATATTCAACAATATTCCAAAATAAATAAGGGAACTACACTACTACTACTAAATACAAACTACATAGATGGCTTACCAGCAATTGTTTTTATAGTGTGAAATAATTTATTGATAAAAAGTAAGTAACAATATTTTTTTTTTTTATATTTGTATGCCAGTCCATGGCGAAGCAGTGAGATCATAATTCTATTTAAGACCTTTAAGTGCCATGTTTACGTAGCATAAAATTGACGGTGACCTATCAACAATCAGTTCAAATAATAACTGAATTTGCAATCTCCCGTTTCAACCCTTTATACAACTAGAAGACAATATTTTCGGAACAGGCAGAAATAATATGCATCCATGCTTGGTTCGACTTCAGATATCCGCAAATTGACAAATAGCTGTTATGTTAATGTTCTATGGATTTTCTATTCATCTAGATCCAGCCAACTTATATAAAATAGAATCCTCTTTCTTAGTATTAAGAATACCATCACGGTCATATTTTCCGAAGGGTAAGGCAGAGGTCTAGTATACCCACACTTCGTAAGGTACCTATATCATAAGTCCCACGTAAAAGGGGAGCCGAGCCTTTTGCCGCATCTGAGCACAAATCCAGATTTTCGACTGTTACTGAAAGTTATCTGATGGCAAAACCCAATAAAACACTGTAATTATGTAGTAAGTGGTGTAAGTTTCGTTTAGTAGTATTAAATCAGAAGATACGCCATAGATACAGATGTTTCATTTCACGAACACGCATCAATCATTCCAATTTATACCTTATTATAATGTCATAAGGGTTACATGAAGTGCGCTCGATAATTGAATTATCTACATCACAGTTGACAAAGCAGGGAAAATCACATCAAGAAGTTAGCTTAAAAACAGAATTAAGATTGAAAAAGTATATTTTCGTAGCTACTTATACGTTTATATTACAATATGTATAAATAAATAACAGAGCGATTATGAAAATGACCAACTATGATGTTTTATTACATTTCAGAATAACATGAACAATCTACAATAAACTTTCCATATTCAACTAGCAGGTGGCCCAGTGGTAACAGCCGCGACTTACGACAAGTGGATCGTAGGTTCGAACCCAGACAGGCGCTTTACTTTGTGTGAATTATTTCATCACCACTGCTCTAAAAACGGTGAAGGAAAACATCGTGAGGAAACTGGCATGTCCTAGAACCAAAAATCCGAAGACATGTTACATCTACCAACGCGCACTGGGCCCGCGTGGTGGATTACGACCTACTCCCTCTCACCAAGAGAAGACCTGTGACCCAGCAGTGGGAACATTAAAGGCTAATGATGTTTAAAGTAGCAAGTTTACGAAATATTGTCATCTGATTACTTTTTTTTACTATTTTTATTTTATTTATCATGAAAGGAATACTACTAGTATTATTACGGAACATTTTTATAATTCGTATTTTACACATTTTTTTGTAACGTCTATGCATATAAAAATATAACAGTCACTGTTTACATTTCGCATACAATTGTGCATTCATTTATAAAATTCGCATATAATACTTTTACAAACGTTTCAAGAGAAATGGAGACACATACAACAATAGAAATACACGAAAGGCTGATTTTTCAAGTCCGATAACTTTTGCCCCAAAAACAAATATGACAGCTTGGCAAATGTTCTATACAAAAGCTGCAGCCGTACTTATTAAACAGTCATATTTATTTCTCAGATAAAAGTATATTGACTATTTAGAAATCAACCCTTGAAGAATTTTCTATTAAACAACACATTTTCGAGGCACAATATGTTTGAGGAAATGGTTCAAAAGTTATTCGAGTCTGGGTGGGCCTCATAGACACAAATCACTTTGGCAGATAACTTACAATACTTATACACAAAATACAATAAAGGGGCCACCTTAATAAAGGCATTTATTAGGCGCACATTTAGGCGGGCCGTACATTCTGTATTAACCATCGCTCACTATAAGCGAGACGCACCGTGCTTTTTTTGTATTGAAACTCGATGCGCTGCGGCCCGATGCGGTTTTAATGTGTACTCGCCTTTACACAGCCCATAAAACCATCAGCCATCAGTATCATCAGCCGATAAAACTGGCGGCGTACAGTCGCCAGCACATCAGATTATACGAAACTGTCAAATTTTTCCAAATGATTTTAAACCTTAAAATGTTGAAAGTTACGTTCAAAATCGAGAGAATTTGACAGTTTGTGGTAACTTGACCTGCTGCTGTGTGTACATAAACAGTGAGGCCGAGATAAATAAACATTATTTAACATGTGCTTTGGCTGAGATATGTTCCCGTCTCTGTCTCTCTTGTAGTTTGAAAGTTGCGCGACAGTGACAGAGATACTGCTTAGCCATAGCGTGTGCTAAGTAACGGCTATTTATCTCAACTTGAGAAATCATGACTGTGATCCGTATATTAACCGCTAACTGCACAAATTCAATTTGTTTATAGCTTTTTGTAGCTATCAAAAGTTTTAATAAAAACAAGTATTTACTCTCGCCACATGAGTCCATTTCTCTATAGTACTTGCAGAAATATTCCGATGAAAATCATTTCATTACGTCCATTCAAGCCATTAATCCGAATTCTAAAAGGCTAACCAACATGAAAATTTGTGACAAACTGTCAAGTAATTAAAGGCTTTTTTAGCATTTAAACGGGGAATATTTCTCGACCGCCACGAGGCGAGAATGTTCCACACGAGAGTCGTAGGTAATTTATCGCATTCATGTGTTTACACTCACAATCAATCGAGAATTGAGCACGGCTTAAATCACTTGGTAGTTAAAGAACTTTTGTGTTGATAAGTCTTTCAGAAAAGTTGTGACTAAATAGTTACACATGCTTCTAAAAACGATTTTTCTAAGTAGAAGTTAGCTACTTTGGTCCACTGAGCGTCATTTCGCACGTCACAACACTTGCGTGTATTAGCGCCAATATCATTGTTTCCCGCGCTTTCCAGGCGGCTTCTGCAGCTGGAAGGCGGTGGAAGTGTCGGCTTGAGCGATACCGAAGCTCGTGTTTAGAGATGTGTTGAGAGACGGCTGCGACTGCGGCTGCCATGTTGGACCTGAAAATTGATTTTTTTTATTTATAAATAGTGTTTTTTGTACTGACACTTCACTTGGCGTACCTATATGTGTGTTTCGCTGATACAAAATCCACTTAATTACAATGAGCATAGAGTATTATTATGTATTAACCGAGTTGAAAGAAAGAAAACATATTTATTTAGCATAATAACATATCTTTCAAATAAAAAGTTCAAAATGCGTTGTTAGTTATTCGGATATTTCGACAAATATGAATACAATGGAATAGAATAATCTTTATTGTTTATGTACACCATACGAATTACGTTTATTATTATAGTATAGTTAAAATCTCGCTGCAGACTCGGTCATAAATCATTCGAGTGTTTCGCTCTCTTTCCCACTCACGGGCCTTATGGGCAGGCGACGCGCACACGAAGTCCTGTGTATTACTGCAGTCGATGAGTGATATCGATAGTTTTATATATTTATAAATGGGTGATAGAAATAAATACACATATTTTTTTATTTTATTACCAAATTTACTACAAAGCGTATTAAATATATAAACAAAAGAACGTATACATAAAACTAAAAATAGAAAATTAAAATTCTTCTGTTATCGATAATGGCCTTGAGCGCGCGCAACTAGCGCACATCCCTACTCCGATTATGATTTATGACCAAGTCTGCAGCGAGATTTTAACTATACTATAATATAATTTGCTCCCATGGTATATAAGAAATGACGACCTCCATCGTGACTTAAAAATGAAACCCAACATAATCCAAAAATTTGCTGAGGCCCATGAACACCGACTCCATCGACATGTGAACATCGAGGCAATTCAGCTGTTAGACCAAACAAATATAGTGCGAAGACTAAAACGAACAAAACCTTTTGAGTTAGTGTAGTGTAAAAAGTGTAAAAATAATAGTGACAATAACACGCATAATAACACTGAATGTAGGAACGGAATGTTATGATAGATGAGTGGAATGAAACGTAAAGATGAATGACAGATGTGAAGCATGTTGAATGAAAGAGATGAAAGTATGAAATAATTTAGGAGTAAAAGGGAAAGCAAGTGAATGTTAAATAAGGTGAAAGGATCGACTGGAATACAGAAAAAAGACGTAGGACGTTAGCTACAAAGACGTGTGAAAATAAAATTGAAGATTATTAATTAATGAAATCAGTGCTTTTTACTTGGCCTATATCAAACTAATCCCACATGAACAAAGTGTTTACATCAATTTATCAGACTCTAAGAAACTGTAACGTACATGTGAAGAGTAGAATCAGCACTATTCTAAGTTTTAAAATAATTATCACGTAAAAAGTTAAGTTAGATTAGTCTTACAGACTAGATTATAAAACTAGGAACCTGGTTCTTTTAATAAAGGATAAAAAAATAAATAATTAACCATACGAATTACAGATATAAATGTAGCAATTTCAATACGCCCAGTAAAGTCGCCATTAGGTTATTGGATGGCTACCGTCGTCTATGAATAATGGACATCTGGATTATTTTCTACAGTCATTTTGTATATTCTTCCGTCGAAATAACCCGTTTCTATGGTGGTGAAGTTACGTGTGCTGAGGCACCGCAGAGGCTTTGCTGCCCCAGAATCAAAGCTGAAATGTGTCATTTGTCTGTTACACTCATACCCTTCAATTATTATTTCTTTTATATGTTAACATAGCTCAGGACCATGGGGTCCCCGTCCTTTGGAAGGCGTACCGAGGGGCCGAAGCCAACTCGCAGAGGCCCCATAGACAATTTTAAATGGAATGAGGCTCCAACTGAACATTACATCTGTAGGTATGCACTGTGCAAGTGCACCCAAGGATAATCCCTGGTTGGTGTGGGACTATTGCAGGATATGGACACAAAACGAAATATTGAAGTATGTGTTTGAAGACATGTGTGGCTACGATGGACTGGTTACCAAGAACTATGGAAGGTATATGGTCTCTGCCTGACCAATGTTTTCTCAGATCATATAAACACAGGAGATATGGCAAGGAGGCGTGGCGCTTGCGAACTCATCCGGCCGGAAAGTGTCATGATGCCAGTTTCGGCCATTAGTCGAATGTCAACTTGCAAAGTTTTCGCTGCTCATGATTTTTGTCAAAATGCCGCGTTGTTCAGTGATTGTTTGCAAAAGTAACAGCTGTATTGTGAATTACATGAAAGATGGCATCTCATTTCACACGTAAGTACTAAAATATTATTGTTTTTCTTATCAAGTTTATTCAAACATTACTTCGTGATACTAGAAACACAATGAAGTACCAAAGCAATTATTTTCAATGGGAACAAAAACCATTGCTTGCTTAGTACACATCAATCAATGAATCGGCTGGTCTAATAGCGCAATGGATAAGTGTCTTTTTACTAATACTCTCACTCACGATAGTTTCGTGAAGCGGCCGCTATCGACTAGACTTAGTTAGAGATGTAATGTGACGTTTGTGGTTGTCGATATTTTATACGATCTTTTTAACGAGTTTATTTATTTAGTTACACCAGAGAACAAAATTTAACATTATTTTGTTGCTTGGAATTTTATGGCTGTTGTTTACTACTCATGTATCATTCATATCATCATCATCAGTCACACCTTGCTTTTATTTTAACATTTTAGCTATCCGAAGGATCCAAAAATAAAACAAGTGGATAAATGAGACAGGAAGGGGTCCAAACTGGTTTCCAACAAAAAATAACACAATATGTTCGTCTCACTTTGAGCCAAAATGCTTTCAACCATTGAAGAAAGTTCGTCGGTTCTTCGAATAGTCGGTCCACTATTTAACTAAGAACACAGCACCTAAACTGTCCAAGCGGCAAGTTTTAACACGTACATATTTACATTTTACTGGTCAATAAAATCCATATCAATAAATATCTTGAAGTTTTACTTGTGTTCTCCTAATCTAGATTCGAGAAGTTGATATCCTAATAGTTTCTTGGTAGTTTAGATTAGTTGTTATATATATTTTACTAGCTTTTGCCAGTGGCTTCGCCTGCGTGGATGTCGTGAATTAGCCCACGGGAACCGTACATTTTTCCAGGATAAAAAGTAGCCTATGTGCTATTCCGCCTATTCCAGGTTATAATAATATCTGTCTTTATAAATATCCAAATTTTGATCATAATTTGAATATTAAATAATTATAATTCTAGAGACTAATACCATCCATCTTCTATATCCATGATTTATCAGATATCCGTTAAAATATACAGTTTTGAAGTTACACTGATCAATACTAGAACTTAACTGGAAATTTTTCAAACCACAGACATAGATATATTGTGGTTGTGTTATTGTATTTTATAGGCTCTAGAGAGTCTAGATCATGTATTGTTTATTATGACAATATTTTACTAACTTTAGTTAGTTAATATTCCAATTATGATCAAACTTCACTTGTATTAGTAGCTATGTTCGAGGGATACTCCTGTATCGTTTTATTTTCACAGTCAATAAAATCTTTAGGAAAAAGAGCAGATATTAAAGGTAACTGAATTTCATCGAAATTTTTCTTAACATCACTAGTTGCGTAACTTGTTTATTCTGAGTCCGTAGCTACAGGTAGAAGCGCCGCCCCCTGTTTGCATGTGTTCTATTAGTGAGTTTCTTTGTGTGCGGAAGAGATGTGAGCTCGTGTGCCGTTCTTATAGTTTTTGCTTTTGTGTTAGTGAATTAAGTGGGAGAAACGCCGCGACATCGGAGCCGCAATACATTTGTTTACAAAGCATATCTCTATGTTTATATGATCTGAGAAAGTTTTATATACAGTGTGAGTCTTTATAATGTGCACATGTCGAAATGAGGGAATCTATGCTTAACTTTAGCGAAGAATAGAATATTTAAACTAAAATAATATTTTATTTATGGAATTTAAAAAAAAAATGTTTTCTACTTTGACCCCAGTGTAAAAAAACGGTTTAACTTTGAAACTAAATGATCTACCGTCGTGTCGATGAAACAAACTCCATAATGGATGGAAGTAATTAGGTGTCCTCATAAAATGAAAATTGTGAAATAAAGAACCCTCAATTGAAAATAAACATGTTTTTAGCACAAATCTGTTTTTTTTTCAACAATTTTTACAATAGTTGTGAACTTTCTCAATAAGACGGCCCCATTACCTACCGTATTTATTACTTAAGTTATTTTTCATTATATTAGCCACCTAATGGTAAAAATGGCATAATCCCCATAATTTCTTATCGATGCAAGGTCAGAGCGAGGACCATAGAGAATCTTCAACTTCACCAGCAGTCTATTCCTGACAACCTATTGGACTACGAGCATCTGAGGGACCTGACACCAGAAGAGGTGTGCTATGACATGGCGCGCCCCGGAATCCTAGTGGGGATAGACCACTGGTAATGCATCGTGTCCCGCGAGCTCCGAGGCGGCGGCCCTAATCAACCGGCCGCATCAAGAACACAGCTCGGATGGGTGGAACCGGAGCACGAAACCGCTCCACGTAGAGCCATCCATCAGGAGGGGAACGTGCTGCACGTTTACGAGCCCGAACGAACGACGGGGACGAGCAGCCGAGAACTCCACGACTTAGTCGAAGCCCACTTCACGATCGACGCGCTCGGCATTCAAGGAAAGCCGATAGTCAAGGAAGCGGACCAATGGGCCATCGACATAGTCAGACGAACAACGAAGAAGATCGACACCGGGTACGAAGTCGGACTGCCATGGCGACGAGACGACGTCACCATGCCATCGAACTACAGTCAAGCATACCGCCGGCTGAAGAAAATCGAGCAGAAGATGGACGCAGACCCAAAGTTCGCAGTCGAGTACTCGAAACAGATCGACAACCTTTTAAACAAAGGGTACGCAGCACCATGCGATGGATCAGAAGGAGCGAGTGCCTTCTGCTGGTAATTGCCACACTTCGCCGTGCAGAACCCGAACAAGCCCGGCAAGCACAGGCTGGTATTCGACGCAGCAGCCAAAAGCAACGGCGTTTGTCTCAATGACGAACTGCTGGAAGGACCCGACCTGCTACTGTCACTGCCAGGAATCTTGTTCAGATTCCGAGAAAAGGTGGTAGCGATTACAGCGGGCGTGCAAGAAATGTTCCTGAGAATCAAAATAAGGCCGGAGGATCAACCGGCGCAACAATTCCTGTGGCGAGGCAACGAACGAGAAAGGCCTCCAAAGAAGTACAAGATGACCCGCATGATCTTCGGTGCGGCAAGCTTCCCGTACATGGCTCACTATGTCCGCAACTACAATGCAGACATACACGGGCAGGAACATTCACGAGCACTAGACGCCATAAAGAAGAGTCATTACATGGATGACCTGGTAGCCATTTACGAAGACACAGAGGAAGCATGGAGGGCAGTCGACGAGACAAGAGCAGTACACGCGCACGCGGGATTCACGCTGCGAGGATGGAGCTCCAGCGATAAAACAGTACTGCGCGACGTGCCTCTGGAACTACACGCTACTTCTCCCACACAACTGGGGGGAGCACAGTCCGAGAGCAAGATCCTGGGGCAATACTGGAACGCGGAACGAGATGAGCTGGGATCCAACACGTCAATGAATCGAGTCCCAGCCGAAGTAAGAGCAAGAACCCGCGCGCCGACCAAGCGGGAAGCTCTCAGCGCCGTGATGTCAATCTACGACCTACTTGGATTGCTGAGCGGTTAAAGATTGTACTGCAGAGCTTGTGGCGCCTCCAGACGACATGGGACTAGCAGATTCCTGCTGAAGAAAATGAACTCTTCGCGTCCTGGCTGGCACGACTCCCCTAGCTTGCCCAGCTTCGACTACCAAGATGTCACCTGCCACAGAAGCACGAGCGCGTCGACCTACACATCTTGTGTGACCGCCAGTGAGCAAGCCTAAAAGCTAAGGTGGCACACCGTCGAGTCCAGACCATACCACGTCTGGAGCTGCAAGCCGCAGTCATCAGAGCAAGACTCGCTGATACCATAAGGAGGGAGTATCGAGTCAACATCGGACAGACAACCTACTGGACCGATTCATCCACCGTGCTGCATTGGATTTACCACGACATGCGACGCTACACACCGTTCGTCGCGCACCGGCTGGGAGATATCGCAGAGCTGACCCAGAAAGAACAATGGCGTTGGCTACACACCGTCTGCAACGTGGCCGACGACACCACTCGCCTCGCTGATACACCCATTAGCGCAGCAGACCGATAAAAGACTGGAGATAATCCCCACGTTTAAGCTGGCGGCGAGCGAGTAAAATGCCTATTAATAGAATTAATGTTCTATAATTTCTATATGAAGCAATCCGATTGGTAATTTTTTCCTGTTTCTCCGTTTTACTTTCTGCTAATAACCAACCTTAGGCAGACACTCCATTGAGACGAAGTGGAGCTAAATTAACCAATATTTTTTTTATGAATGTTAAAAGAGAAGAACTTGTGGCGACATCTACATAGCTACATGCGAACTACGCATCATCCTGACGTCACGCACTACATCGCGCACGCAGAGTTTACCGCGCAACTAGCATATACAAGGTGTAACAGAATAAACGCAAGTCCTGAAAGTAGTTTGCTTAGACTACTGAATCCATTTCAGTAAATATTAATATTGGTATTTTTTTCAAAATTAATGATGTATTTTGCAATACTGACCGCCAAACGAGCCATAGAAAATTAAATCTTTTTTCAAGACAATTAAACTCAAATTTCACCCAACTATATGTTAGTTGATAATGAATGTCCATGTGATGTAAAGTAATGAATGTTGCAATGTAAGCACATTGGCGTACCGTGTCAAATGTTGACTTACCACTAGCGTCTACCGAAGGGAAGGGCGACATTGCGCTGCTGATGTAAGTGAATGGCGTTGGTCCCGCCAACTGTTGTATATTGCCTGCAAGTATAGTTTAGGTAACATTAGCAAAATGAGTTGAGATCTTCAATAAAAGGATGCTTGGTCATAAAATTGTCTTTGAATAATAAACAGGGTGTTTGGAAGCTGGGTAAAAAGCCTTAAGGGGGTGATAGTTGACACTATATATTTTTCTTCTAAATATGTTAGACGAAGTACGTTTTTATTATTATTTCTAATTTCATTTTTTAAAACCCAATTTATGACTGTTAATTGCCAACGGTTAAAGTCGGTATGTAATTTCCTTCTAACGTAAGTCGTAGAATACTTTTAAAATTTGAAAAAAACTGCCTTGTCTATGTCATTTCAAAAATTAAGTAAAATAGTGTCACGTAGATCCTAACGCCATCTGTTAGCGAATAGAAGAACTACACGTTAGACGCTAACGCCATCTGTTATCGAATAGCCGAACTACACTGGACCGTTCCCGTAAGTACTAGAATGTTCTGGTATTATGCTAGAACATTGTAGTAACTTACACTCGCCATATAAATAAGGGGTTGACAGCGTTGTAGGACAGTTCAGCTTAGAATGCGAAACAGTGAAGAACAGCTAATAACAGTAAAAGTGGACTAATAGTGAACTACAAGTGATTGTGTTGCTGTATTGTGATTTTTAATTATAGTGTGTTTTTCGTGTAAATTGGTATAAATTTATTTATCCCGAACCCCAGCTCGTAACATTTGGTGTCAGAAGTGGGATAAATTATGCCAGTTTTTCCGAAGGACGACACGGAGGGTATCCGTACCCGGAGTCAGCGCCAGCAGGAGGTGGACCAGAGGCGGTTTGAAGGTTCGCCCATACAGACACCTGGTGGTAATCAGCCGACGACGGTGCCAATCTCCGAAGTACCATCTGGAGTTCCTACAGTATCACCAGCCATGGATCTTTCCGCTCTGATCGTGATGCTGCAGGAACAGGCCCGCCGACAGGAGGAACAGGCCCGCCGACAGGAGGAACAGGCCCGCCGGCTGGAGGAACAGCTTCAGCGTGACAAGGAGGAACAGGCCCGCCGACAAGAAGAACAGGCCCGCCGGCTGGAGGAACAGCTTCAGCGTGACAAGGAGGAACAGGCCCACCGACAAGAAGAACAGGCCCGCCGGCTGGAGGAACAGCTTCAGCGTGACAAAGAGGAACAGGCCCGCCGACAAGAGGAACAGGCCCACCGACAAGAAGAGCAGATCCTCCTCATTAAAGATTTACGCGCGACGTTTGGCAAGGACATCACAGCCGTGAAGGAGAAGGTTCAGCTGCACGAAAATCGTATCTCCGAGGCCGAAATCCAGATCGCTGACATGAGAAAAGCGTTGGGGAACCTGAAAGCTGGAGACGGGACTGCGACTTCTGTAGTTGTTGCACCTTCGGTGCGCGGGTTTAAAGTGCCACCCTTCGATGGAACATCTTCGTGGTCGGCATACAAAATCCAGTTTGAAGCTGTCAAGGAAGCAAATGGGTGGACAAAAGGGCAGGCCATGACCGCACTTACTTTGGGCCTTCGCGACCAGGCCTTAACCATATTGGAAGCTCTCGGTAAGAATGTGACTTACGAGCAGCTGCTTGAGGCGTTAGAAGCCAGATACGGTGACGCACACTTTGAACACGTATTTCGAGCCCAGTTAAAAGATCGTGTGCAACGCAGTGGTGAAAACCTGCAGCAGTGGGCCCTGGAAATTGAAAAACTGGTTCGAAAGGCGTACCAGTCTGCGCCTGCACCCATCGAAGGGATTCTGGTTCAAGCATTCATCGATGGTATACGGGACCTGGAAGTTAGAGCTGCTGTTAGACTTGGGCACCATGAGACGCTGAAGGACGCCTTGGCCCATGCATTGGAGGTGGAGGCAGTAAGGCACGATCATCGAGCCCACCGCATCAGGGAGGTTGCGGAGTTACCAGGACGTGACCGCACTAGGTACAGCCCTAAATGCTGCACTTGTGGAGAAAAGGGCCACCTCAAGTCGAGTTGCCCGAAGCGAAGCACTGTCCGCGAAGATCACACCCAGGAAAGAAGGGCGGCTGATGTCACCGCCCAGCAGCAGGGAAACGAGTAAACGCCAGGACTGCGGGGCGGGTGCTGGCTGGTGTTAAAAGAGCCCCAAGGATTTCGATCTCACAAACCCATGATGGGAACAGCCTTATCATCAAAGGTGAAGTGAATGGAAGACCATGTAAGCTGACATTGGATACTGGAGCTTCTCGCACGGTTGTCAGTTCCCAACTAGCGAATCATTTTCTTGGGGACTTCTTCGGTAAGCATGACCGCGTAAATTTAGTAACAGCTACCGGTCAGCACATACCCGTCCGAGGAGAGAAAGAGGTGGAGTTAAAACTGGGTAACACAATTTACCGGCATAAGGTCATCATGGCTGACATAGTAGATGACTGCATCCTAGGTTTGGACTTCATGCGACAGCACTGTTGTGAGATCGACGTGAATCAAGGAGTCTTGAAATGTGGTTCAGAAGAAGTGTTCATGGAAGGTGCACCATCGGGCGAAGTGTACTGTTTAAAGAGGATTGTTCTTCCTCCCCGGTCGGAAACAATAGTTCCAGTTATTCTTCCACATAATTCTGGACCGAAAAATCGATGTATTCTCATTGAAAGATTGGACGAAAACCTTCCATGGAAGATGGCGCGGACCTTGGTTAGGGCAATCAACGTTGCAGCCGTACGCATACTGAACCCAAGTGAAAGGGAACAAGTAATCAAGAAGGGTACGTTGATGGGTACCTGTGAAGAAGTGGCTTGGTTGCGTAAATGCCAACATCAGCCCTCTCGGAATAATGTCCAAAGTGCAAGATTTGACATGTCAAATCTTTTGGAAGACTGTCGCAAAGATTTATCGGATGGAGAAATGGAGAAGGCTAAGAAGATGCTACTTCAGTACGCCGACATTTTCTCTGCAAATGATGCTGACATAGGGAAGACTGGATTGGTTCAGCACAGAATTAATACGGGAAACGAGTTACCAATTCGTCAGCGACCAAGAAGAATACCAGTGGCAAGAGAAAAGGAAATGGATAAGATGATTGAAGACATGGTAAAGGATGGAGTTATAGAGCCTTCATCTAGTCCATGGTGTTCTCCTGTGGTCCTGGTGAAAAAGAAGGATGGCAGCATGCGGTTTTGTGTGGACTATCGTCGACTGAATGACGTTACAAAGAAAGACAGCTATCCACTACCCAGGATCGACGACACATTGGACACGCTGTCAGGAATGACGTGGTTTACCACGTTAGACCTAAAAAGTGGCTACTGGCAAGTGGAGATAGATCCTAAGGACAAGGAAAAAACCGCATTCTCTACGGGATAGGGACTATGGCAATTTAACGTCATGCCATTTGGATTGTGCAATGCTCCTGCAACTTTCGAAAGGCTTATGGAGCTAGTACTCACCGGATTAATTGGAGACGCCTGTCTTGTCTATTTAAATGACATCGTCATCGTAGGCCGCACATTCGAAGACCACCTCCGAAACTTGGAACGTGTACTGTCAAAAATCCGAGGAGCCAATCTTAAGTTAAGTCCGAAAAAGTGCTCATTCTTCAGGAAGCAAGTAAGCTTTTTGGGACACGTGGTCTCGGAAGAGGGAGTACAAACTGATCCAGAGAAAATCGTCGCCGTCAAGGATTGGCCAGTTCCGAAAGACAAGACGCAAGTCAGAGCATTTCTAGGTTTGTGCTCGTACTATCGACGGTTTGTCAAGAATTTTGCTGATATTGCCAAACCTCTACACAAGCTTACTGAAGAGAAGAGACAGTTCTGTTGGGATGAGAGCTGTGACATGGCTTTCCAGGACTTAAAGAAACGTTTGTGCAATACCCCAATTTTGGGCTACCCTGACTCAGAAAATGAATTCATAGTTGACACGGACGCTAGTAATACTGGAATTGGCGGTGTGTTATCCCAACGGAAAGGAGATCATGAAGTTGTGATAGCTTATTTCAGCAAATCTTTATCAAAACCAGAGAGAAATTATTGCGTCACGAGGCGCGAGCTACTTGCTGTAGTGAAGACATTACAGCATTTTAGCAAGTACTTGTTGGGACGTAAATTCCACCTGCGAACTGACCATGCTGCATTGAAGTGGTTGTTGCAGTTTAAGAATCCAGAAGGACAAGTAGCGAGATGGATTGAATTGCTACAAGAATTTGACTTCGCAATTGAACATCGCAGTGGGAAATCCCACGGTAACGCGGACGCTTTATCAAGAAGACCTTGTCCTGAAGACTGCAAGCATTGTATCAGACAAGAAGCTAAGGAAGCGGTACCTGTCAGGATGGTAAGAACGGACCTTAGCGACGAATGGAAGAAAACTCTACAGCATGCTCAGCGAAGCGATACAGATATCAAGCCAATTCTCGAGTGGATTGAAGCTAATGCTCCTAAACCGAAATGGTGTGATGTTGCAACGATGAGTACAACCACAAAGAGTTATTGGGCACAGTGGGAGAGCTTGGTAATCCAGGACGGTGTCTTGTGGGGTGCATGTTGAAGAGCCTCCTCGTGGCGCACCCTGGGCAACGTCAGCTCCCATTGCCCACCAGGTTTCGGTGGGCCATGGGGGCTGGCGGCTAATCTTTAACAAACGAGGAAAGGTCATGGTTCCAATCACCGATCATGCTTGATGGTCGGTGAAGGGAACCGGGCTACGGACGGTCAATACGTCCACTCCTCCTCTGCTTACAGAGGTAGTTGAGTGGGCGTAGACTGGGAAGGGCCGCCGCTGCGGTGCAGGCGCACCAAAGCGGCGCGTGTTTCTCTCCTTGAAGAGTAGTCCTCGAGGAGAGAACTTTCGGCGGGTTCGTTGAGTCGGGTCGGCCGGACAGCGAACGGAGGCATGTTTAATGCCGCCGCCGGGGGCTTGGCTTAATTGCCTGGCCCAGAGGAAGGCTACCTCTAAGATAAAAAACCACCCAATCCTAAGCTTTGAAGCGCGGTGAGAGGATGAATGGCTGGAGGGAGTCCAGTCGTGAGCGCTTCCCCTGCAGAGCACCTGCCGCACTCTGCAGTATTTAGGCTTACCGGGTATCTAGGCTCTGCCCGGTGGACATTTTTGCCCTATATTTACTCGTGGGAATAGTATGGTTAAAAGAAATATATTAAAAAATAATAAAAACGACGAAGAGGAGAGGAGTGATGCGGGGTCGGAGTCCGACGCCGCATCTGGCGCAAGGGGCTCATGCCAGAGCTCGGAGCACGAAGTGGAGGGGGCTGCTGCGAGGAACCGAAGGTTCTTCCAGAAGCGCCCCAGCTCAGGGGAGGGCCAGGGGTCGTCCTCCGAAGAGTGGACCTCAGGGCCCAAAAAAATCCACTCCAGCCGGCGGGGTGGGGCCCGAGAGAAAGGTTTGGGCAGAGGGCTCGCCACCCAGGAGACGAATGCGCTGTGCTCTGCCAGCCCAGCCGAGCCAAGCCAGCGAACTGAGAGACACGCCTCGGAGGGGAACCAGCCGGGAGAGACCAGCCGCAAGGCGGCTCTCTCAGAGTCCTCGGGTGGCGAGCCGGATGCCGCCGGCGGCTCCAATTCGGAGCGAGCAGCCAGGTTTGCGGAGGTCGTGGTCGCCGCAATTAGGGATGTGGCCTTGAAGAGGATTAAGTCCTCAAAAGACAAGGCCATAGCCGCGGCCACGGCCTCCATTATGGCGGCAGCGGAGGCCATTCAACCCGGGCCTCCGTCAGATGGAATATCTGAAATGCGGGCGGAGGTCGCCCGCTTGACAGCCGCCATGGAGCTTCTCCGGAAGGAGAACGGGGAGCTCCGAGCGGACCTGGCCGGGCTCCGAGCAGCTGGCCTCAGAGAGGTGCCGCAGGAGGGGGCGCCGCAGCATGGGCAGGGACGGCCCATGCCTGCGGAAGACCGGGTTTTGACTCTGGTGCGGCAGGAGCTGGCGGCCTTCCAAAGCCGGTTTTCCGCCCTGGAGGCCATTGTCCTGCGCCCCCCACTAGCGGCGAGCCAGCCGGCCGCGAGCCGGCAGAAGGCGGTCTCATTTGCCGCCGTCGCAGCTGCCGCGGCCAAACCTAGCTCGTCGGGGCAGAGGAAGGCCCCGCCCGTGCTGAAACCCGCGGGGACACCCATGCCCAGGGAGGGCGGGACGGCAACACAGAGGGCGAGGGCAACGGCCCCGGCTGCAAGACGGCCGCCCCCACCTCCTATATCTCCTCCGGCCGGCGCCGAATGGCAAGTAGCCGGGGAGAAGAGGAAGGCCGGTAAGGCGGCAAGGGCGGCCAAAAGGAAGGAGAGGCGGCAGCGGCAAAAAGCGCGAAGCGTCGCGGCTAGGCTCCGCGCCCCGAAATCCGCAGCTGTAGTGATTACGCTACAGCCGGAAGCGGAAAAGAAGGGCGTGTCCTACCGCGACGTGCTAGCCAAGGTGGGAAAGGCGGTGAGCCTCGAGGAGATCGGCGCCACCGAAGGCATCCGGGTGAGGCTGACGGCGACTGGGGCCCGGATGCTTGAGATCCCCGGTGCGGCTAGCGGCCCGGCCGCTGACGCTCTGGCCGAAAGGCTTAGGGCGTCCTTAAATGCGGACGAGGCCCGAGTGTCCAGGCCCACCAAGTGCGCTGACATGCGCATCCTGGGCCTGGACGACTCGGTGACGGAGGGAGAGGTGGTGGCCGCCGTCGTTAGGACTGGAGGGTGCTCTGCCGAGCAGGTGAGGACAGGCACCATCGGTCCTGACTTCAAGGGGATGCGAGCCGTTACGGTGAGCTGCCCTGTGTCGGCGGCCAAAAAAATAGCCGAGGGCCGTAGGCTACTGGTGGGCTGGGTTTCCGCGCAGGTGAAACTGCTGGAACCCAGACCTCTGAGGTGCTTCCGCTGCCAGGTGGGCAACCACGTGGGAGCTAAATGCACCTCGGAGGTGGACCGCAGCCACCACTGCTTCCGCTGTGGTCAGCCCGGTCACAAGGCCGGGTCTTGTAATGCCGCGCCGCACTGCACCGTATGTGCGGCAGCTGGCAAGCCAGCTGATCACCGGATGGGGAGCAAGGCCTGCGCTCCACCCGCCAGAGCCAGGGGCAGGGACAAGCCCTCCGCCACCGCCGTCACTGCCGCAGCCGCCGCCACTGCCGTTGCCGCTGCCGCCTCGACCGTCGTTGTCGCCGCCGTCACCACTGCGGCGGGGCCCTCACAGAGGGCTCGGGAGGAGGCTGACATGGAGTGCCAATAACGGCCCCATTACGCCTCCTCCAGGCGAACATCAACCACTGCGCCTCTGCTCAGGATCTGTTGCTCCAGAGCATGGCGCAGTGGTCGATTAACATCGCCGTGGTCGCTGAGCCGTACTTTGTCCCGCCCAGGGATGACTGGGTGGAGGACCTGAGCGGCTCAGTGACCCTAATTTCGTCGGCCGCCGCCGGTACTCCGTCCCTCGAGGCAGTCACGAGGGGACGGGGTTGCGTGGCAGCACGGTTCGGGGAGATTGTAGTGGTGGGGGTATACTTCTCCCCGAACCGAACTCTTGCCGAGTTCCACAACTCCCTTGCGGAGTTGAAAGTCGTCGTCGTCGGGTTCCGTTCCCTCCCCGTGCTCGTCCTCGGGGATTTCAATGCCAAGAATGTGGCTTGGGGTTCCCGGTATACGGACACACGGGGCAGGATGGTGGAGGACTGGGCTCTGGAGACAGGCCTGGTCGTCCTAAATCGGGGTTCTGTCCCCACGTGTGTGCGGATGCGGGGTGAATCGGTGGTGGACATCTCGTTCGCCAGCCCCGCTCTGTCACCGCGTGTCCTTGACTGGCGCGTCATAGAGGGGGTGGAGACCTATTCCGACCACCGGTACATCCGGTTTGACGTCTCCGCCCAGACCTCGAGCGCGCTGGTCCGACAGGCCCCGAGTGGTCCGCGGTGGTCGCTGAAGCAGCTGGACCGGGAGCTCCTCCTGGAAGCCTCGATCGTGCAGGCCTGGGTGTCATCACCGGACAGGCCTGCTGACATCAACGTCGAGGCGGAGTGGTTCCGGGAGGCCATGTCCGAAATATGCGACGTGGCAATGCCCCGGGCCCAGCCCGGACGCGCTCAGCGCCAGGTGTGCTGGTGGTCGCCAGAGTTGACGACTTTACGCAGTGCGTGCGTCGCTGCGCGACGCCGGTACACCAGGCACCGCAGGCTCCGTATTCGCCCTCCGGATACGGAAGCCATTCAGGCGGAGCTGTACGAGGGGTACAGAGCGGCGAAGACCGCCCTCCAAGCGGAGATCCTGCGGGCCAAGGGACTGGCCCGCGAGGAGTCGCTGGAGACTCTGAACAGGGACCCGTGGGGGCGCCCCTACAAATTGGTGCGTGAGAAGCTCCGCCCATGGGCTCCCCCGCTGACGCAGAGTCTCCGGCCCCAGCTCGTGGAGGACGTGGTGAGCACTCTGTTCCCTTCTAGAGGCGACCATATCTCCCCGCCCATGGCTCCGCCTACTGCGGTGCTGAATGCGGACCACACCGCCGACGACGACAACGATGCTCCGGAGGTGACCGAGGTAGAGCTGCGAGTGGCGGTACGTAGGCTGAGTGCTAAAAATACCGCCCCAGGACCCGACGGCTTACCTGGGAAAGCCTGGGTCCTGGCCTCGGAGGCTCTCGGGCCTCGACTAAGGGGGCTCCTAAGCGCATGCATGGAGAGGGGCCAGTTCCCACTTCGTTGGAAGACGGGGAAACTGGTCCTCATCAAGAAGCCGGGGCGCCCAGCGGACTCTCCGTCCGCTTACCGGCCCATCGTGCTGCTCGACGAGGTGGGCAAGCTCTTTGAGAGAGTCATTGCAGACCGCCTCGTCGGGCGGCTGGTGCGGGTGGGGCCGGATTTGGCGGAGAGCCAGTTTGGCTTCCGCAGGGGGCGCTCTACGGTGGACGCCATCATGCGCGTGCGGGCCCTCACGACGGGGGATGCTGTGGCCCGGGGTGGGGTCGTCTTGGCGGTGTCTCTAGACATCGCCAATGCCTTCAATACCCTGCCCTGGAGTTGCATCAGGGAGGCACTCCGGTATCACCGGATGCCGACCTACCTCTGTCGTGTGGTCGAGGCCTATTTGACGGACAGGGCCGTCATCTACCCCGGTCACCAGGGAGTATGGAACCGGCAAGAGATGTCGTGCGGTGTCCCACAGGGATCGGTCCTGGGGCCGCATCTGTGGGATATCGGCTACGACTGGGTGCTGCGCGCCGACCTCCCCAGCGGCGTCAGCGTGGTTTGTTACGCTGACGACACGCTAGTCCCGGCGCAGGGAAGGTCGCACCAGGCGGCGGCCGAACTAGCGACACGCGGGGTTGCGACAATCGTCGAGAGGATCCGGCAATTAGGACTCGAGGTGGCCCTGCACAAGTCCGAGGCCATGTGTTTTCATGGTCCTTGGAACACGCCACCGTCGGGTTCCCAAATAACGGTAGGAGGGGTTCACATCGGCGTCGAGTCGACGATGAAGTACCTGGGACTCGTCCTCGACAGCCGGTGGAACTTCGTGGAGCATTTCCGACGTTTGGCTCCCAGACTGGAAAGGGCCGGGGCTGCCTTAAAGCGGCTCCTGCCCAATCTAGGGGGGCCAAACGCCTCCTGCCGGAGGCTCTACGCGGGGGTCGTGCGGTCCATGGCCCTTTACGGGGCACCGGTGTGGGCGCGTTCCTTGAGGCGGCGGCCAGCCCGCTGGTTGAACGCGCCCCAAAGGGTCATGGCCATCCGGCTGGTCCGGGGATACCGTACGGTCTCCGGTGAGGCGGCGAGCCTCCTTGCCGGATTACCGCCATGGGATCTGGAGGCAAAAGTCCTCGCGCACGTTTGGGAGTGGCGCGAGGAGGCGAAACGCCGGGGCGTAGCTCCGCTGCCGCGAGAAATCACGGTACAGCGGACAGAGCTCCGGCGGGATCTCAGGGCGGCATGGAGAGTGCGATTGTCGCAACCCAGCGCTGGGCACGCCACAATTGCGGCGATAAGTCCCCTCTTTGAGGAGTGGCTAGAGAGGCGCCACGGCGTCCTCACCTTCCGCCTGACGCAGGTCCTAACCGGACACGGTTGTTTCGGGAGGTTCCTGTTCCGGATAAGGCGGGAGGAAACGCCCGGGTGTCACCATTGTGTGGATCGCCCGGAGGACACGGTGGAGCATACGGTGGAGGTCTGCCCGGCTTGGGCGGAGCACCGCCGTGTCCTCGTGGAGGCGATTGGCGGTGGCGATCTCTCGCGTCCGGCCTTGGTCCAGGCCATGGTACGGAGCGAGAGGGCTTGGGAAGCCGTCACCTCCTTCTGCGAAGCAGTAATGTTCGCGAAGGAGGAGGCGGAACGCGTGAGGGAGAGGCAAAGTTTGCGCCCTCACGCCCCTAGCCGCCGCAGGAGACGCCCTGGGCGTCGGGAATCGCAGGCCGATTCCCGGCCACCGTAGGCGCGGGCTTGCGAACGGCGAGCAATGGGCAGCTCGCCGTTCGATAAGGACCAGGCCCGGGTCGACGGCGCGTTGTGTTCCACGCGCGCCTCAAAGAGATGTCAGCACCAATGACGGGGTTTGCTAGGACCGATGCCTGCTAGGGTTGCGGAAAAGTCCAAGAGGGTTACCGTGGCCCCTGGCACAGGCAACTGAAGGAACACGGGTGGGTTTTAGTCAGTAAGAGTCTGACACGCCCTCCTGCTCTGCCCAGAGCGGGAGAAGTTATTTGATGATTTCCCACCCACAAAAAAAAAAAAAAAAAAAAAAAAAGGACGGTGTCTTGTGCCGCAAATGGGAAAATGCTCGAGGGGACAGCTGCCACCTGCAAATGATCGTACCTAAAGCAAAGGTACCAGAGGTTCTACAGCTCTACCACAATGGATGTTCAGGAGGTCATATGGGAGTAAAAAGGACTCTATTGAAGATCAGAGACCGGTTCTACTGGATCCATTGTCGAGAGGATGTTGAGGATTGGTGTCGCAAATGCACTAGTTGTGCTGCGGTAAAAGGACCTCACACACGCAGCAGGGGTGCATTGAAAGTGTACAACGTAGGAGCCCCCTGGGAACGGATAGCACTAGACGTCGCTGGCCCTTTCCCTGAAAGTGAAAGTGGAAACAAATATTTCATGGTTGTCATGGATTACTTCACTAAGTGGCCGGAAGTCTTCGCCATTCCTAATCAAGAAGCTACGACAGTTGCTGATAAATTAGTCCACGAAGTCTTCTGTCGGTTTGGGGTACCTTTAGAAATCCACAGCGATCAAGGACGAAATTTCGAGTCTCAAGTGTTTCAGGAAACATGTCGGGTGATGGGTACTCACAAAACCAGAACTACTTCATACCACCCACAATCTGATGGAATGGTGGAAAGATTTAATCAGACGTTGGAAAGATATCTGGCAAAAGTTGTAGCAAGCAGACAAAAGGATTGGGACAAGCACATACAACCGTTTCTCCTGTCATACCGAAGTGCAGTTCACGAGAGTACGACTGTGACACCAGCCTTCGCGAACTTCGGAAGGGAGTTAAGGCTACCAGCAGATTTAATTACCGGCATTCCCCCTGATACTCCACGCAGTTTAACAGATTATGCGAATGACCTGCGCAACAAGATGAATGACGTATATGAGCATGTCAGACAATCAGGCCAACAGATGTCCGAGAAAATGAAAACTCGTTATGACCGGAAGATGAACAATAGTGGTTTCGACGAAGGTTCGCTAGTATGGTTGCATAACCCAGCCCGCAGCAAAGGGAAGTCCCCTAAGCTACAGGCAAAATGGGACGGACCGTACAGAATCGTGACCAAGATCAACGATGTCACCTACCGAATTCAAAGGAATACGCGAACTACTCCTAAAATTGTTCATGTCGATCGATTGGCACGATATTACGGGAATAATGATGCTCGGGACGAGCATGTCTTAGGAGGGGGCAGTGTCACGTAGATCCTAACGCCATCTGTTAGCGAATAGAAGAACTACACGTTAGACGCTAACGCCATCTGTTATCGAATAGCCGAACTACACTGGACCGTTCCCGTAAGTACTAGAATGTTCTGGTATTATGCTAGAACATTCTAGTAACTTACACTCGCCATATAAATAAGGGGTTGACAGCGTTGTAGGACAGTTCAGCTTAGAATGCGAAACAGTGAAGAACAGCTAATAACAGTAAAAGTGGACTAATAGTGAACTACAAGTGATTGTGTTTAAAGTTTCTGATTACTGTATTGTGATTTTTAATTATAGTGTGTTTTTCGTGTAAATTGGTATAAATTTATTTATCCCGAACCCCAGCTCGTAACAATAGCATCAATCATTCATAAAATCATAACCTAAAAAACCTGTTCAAAATGCTCCAAATAGTGTCAACTGTCGCCTCTCAAGCTTTGCTCCCAGCTTCCAAACACCCTGGAAATTGGTTATGGAGATTAAATTGAGCTAGTGAGCCCACTTATGACATGAACAAACCGTAACAAAAAGCGGCCAAGTGCGAGTCGGCCTCGCCCATGAAGGGTTCCGTAGCAGCAAGTAAATGTTTTTTTTAATTTTTATATTTGAGTTGATTGAATGAAAGGTAAATTGCGGTTTACGATTTATGACGTATTCAAAAAAACTACTCACTAAATCTCGTTCAAACCAATTTCCGTGAAAGTTTACATGGCAATGTACATCATATATTTTTTTTTAGTTTTATCATTCTCTTATTTTAGAAGTTACAGGGGGGGACACACATTTTACAACTTTGGAAGGGTCTCTCGCGCAAACTATTCAGTTTAGAAAAAAAATATATTAGAAACCACCATATCATTTTTGAAGACCTATCCATAGATACCCCACAAGTATGGGTTTGATGAAAAAAAAATGTTTGAGTTTCAGTTCCAAGTATGAACCCCAAAAGGAGAATGGGCATTTTGGTACTCGCTCCAATAGCAATCATTGTGGTGTCATTGGATAGGTCTTTTAATCAGGAAAAATATTTACTATGGCGACATGTCCCAAATCCTTGTCCGAAAACCACGGGAAGCCCCCAAAGTTCCAGTTTTAGTTGATATCATAATTACAAATTCGAAAAATAACAATGTAAAACTACATTATTTAAAACGAGAAATGTATAGTGTTACTATTCATGCATAATTATATCGTGATATGATATGATAATGGTGATGACTTTTGAAAATATGTTTTTTTACTTATAGTAGTATTACTTTTAAGATTTCTAGAGATGTGCCGACTATGACTTTGGCCGACTAGCCGACTAGCCGACTAGTCGGCAGCAAAATGGCCGACTAGTCGGCCGACTAGTCGGCTAGGCCGATCATTACTTTCGGTAAAATCCGGGTGACGTCGGAAATGTTCGTGAGCGCGCTCTCGGCTCGTAGAATTGGCGCGCGGCCGGCGCCTACGCGGACCTGTCAGGACATGTTTTTTTTTGTTGACATTGCGTCGTTCATTCTACGTCATTCATTATTTGTAAACATAAAAACCGGCGTTTTATTGGTGTTTAATGAAATAAAGAATATATAACGTTCAATTACTAAGCTAACTCAGTGCAAATAATTGAATTAATAGTGAAATTAACTAAATAAGATTGTTTGCATCATGTCGAAAAAGAAATCACGCATTTGGATTTTTTTTGACGAATTGGAGGGAGAAGGTAGCAGTAAAGTGAAGTGCAATCAGTGTCAAGCAGTTATTTCTCGTGGTGGTCAGGGGAAAAAGGCAAATACTAGGTACGAGCATGACAAATCATATTAAGTACAAACATTCACAACTGATGCCTCAACTAGGTTCTGCGATTAAAAGTAGCTCGTCAAGAGAAGAGGATCTGTCGCCGGGTACGTCGCAGTCGCAGTCACAACTGGAAATTCTACCACCAACTCCAATCTTGCCGACACCAGGTTCTTCAGAAGGTAGTTTATTACAAAAATACCAGCAAAATATTGAAGAAAGTTTTGTCGTACAGTGGTCTTATGAAGATTCACGATCAAAGGATCTTATAATAAAAAATAACAAGAGTAAAGATACAATTTCATTTCAATCACTCTATTTTTTAAGCATATTAACATGAGTGAGAAGCGGGCCGACTAGTCGGCGGATTTAGCCGACTAGTCGCCGACTAGTCGCCGACTACAAAAATGGCCGACTAGTCGGCTTTACCGACTAGTCGGCGACTAGTCGGTACATCTCTAAAGATTTCTGTTTTTTGTTACTATGGTGACTATAGACCTCGGGGATAGGGAACCAGCCGCGGGGTGGGGCGGGCGGTGCGCAGTGTCAGTTGACAGCCTTTTGTGCCGCGTCAACGTCATTCATTAGTCGTTGTATCGTTCTGTGCGTGAGACGACGTTCCGCAGCTGTTTATTCTACCTAGTACTTTATACCGTTTTCATCACTGACCCCGGCGCTCCTTTTGGACATTGTTACCCGCTATAAACGTTTATCTTGGCTAGTGTTGTGGACTATTGTTGTGCTTATCGAGTAGAACATCGTTATGGAAGAACATCGCAAATGTGTGATGTGTCAGCGAGGCCTACATCGTGCTAGATACCAACAGCATGTTTTAACTGATGATCTTCCAAGAATGCGCCCCGAGTTTGTGGCATATAATATACGAGAACACGCCGTTTTGGAGGTTAGTGGTTCATTAAACTATATCGCAATTCACAAGCTTCAGTTTTTCTTTTTAGAAGCGGTTTGTTTATATTATTATTGTCAAAAGTGCAAACTGAGCCATAAATTATTTTAATCGGACCTCTTCCTCGCACTTACAGGTCTTATTGAACTGTTCTAGTGTTGTGTGTAAAAGTGCGTTTCCGAATCGAGCTGAAGGCTACCAACTGCACGTGTTTATTTTATATGTAGCGCGACCGAGCGGCATCCCTTTATCTCAGTAATGACTTGTGCAGCTTTCTCACAGTTCTTAGATCCTTATATGACTCAGTTCGCACGTTTATAGTTCTTATTATTAAAACACAAGCCGTAGCTTCAGCTATACATAACATATTTTTTTACTTGCATTACTTAAAATGTGAAAATAATCCAAGTACGCCATGACTTTAGACCTGAACACGTACAGACCGCATTGTTTTAAATGTTTTCATAAAAATACAACGTAACATCAACAAGATCGTACTCGTATTTTACCATTTTCAGGTGGAGTTCAACAACACACGACGTGTGTGTCACCGATGTTGGCAGAGAATTGACAACGTTGTAGGAAGACCACCTGTCATACCAGAAGTAGAACCGAATGTACGAGAGCTTCAGGTTCCAGACTACACTCGAGCTCCAAACACTCCAGGGCATTGTATCTTTAACACTTGCCAAAACGCAACCCGCCATCGAATACCTGAGACGATCAAGGTCCACATTTTCTGTGAATATAAGTTATAGCGACGTTGTTTAATATCTCACGAAGAAAGCTGGAACGTTTATTAACTATTGTGCGCGAATGCCTCATGAATGAATATGTAATATTACACTTGGCAGTGGACCATATGAATAGAAACGACGTTTTAGAAAAGAACCTCACTATACCAAGAGGGTTATATGGCAATGAAGAAAACAATAAAGCTATCGTGATATGCGATGGGACTTATATATATATAATATATATATATATATATATATATCAATAAAAGCTCGAACTTTTTGTTCCAGCGTCTATCTTATAGCCTGCACAAGTTTCAGAACTTGCTGAAGCCGTTTTTACTTGTGTGTTCTAATAACTATATAATCGATGTTTTGGGACCATACGCTGCCACTGAGACCGATGCGAACATCATGAGCGACATAATGAATGATGGAGAAAACCCATTACATTGCTTTCTTCAACCGAACGATGTCTTCATATTAGATCGCGGCTTCCGGGACAGCTTAGATGCTATCGAAGCATGTGGATATGAATCTTACGTTCCACCATCTAAAGACAGATGGGAGACACAGCTAACTACTGAGCAAGGTAATGAAGCTCGATCAGTTACATTATGCCGGTGGGTAGTGGAAGTGGTGAACGGGAGGTTGAAACGAGATTTCAAGCTTTTGCGGCAAAAATATTTTAATAAAACACTACCAAAAATGTTCATTGATTTTAAGATCGCCGCAGCTATGTTAAATAACTTCCACATACCCATCGATAATAATATTCACGCAGACGCCTTCCTGAACATTATCAGGGAGAAAATAGATTCACCGAATCTATGGTTATGTAGAAAGAAAACGTTTGAATAGCCGAAGAGCGAATTTTCAAAGAATAGAAAGTCACGAAATACAGAATTTCCCACTACTGACGGAAGAACAGATTATTTTACTTTCTTTGGGCACCTATCAACTGAAGCTAGCCCGATCCTACTGCACGGAGCATTTATCAAATGGACTATACATTTTAGAAATATATAGAGAAAGCGCACTCCAAGATTTAAATGAATATGGCATAAACGAAGATGCTTGGCTTTTACGCGGACGCATACAGTCGCGTCACGTACGGTCAAGAACTTATTATTGTTATGTATTGGTAAAAAACAATGTTAATGAAAACGAAACCAATATCCATAACATTTTATCCAATTATTACTGCACGTGTTTGACCGGGCGACGAACAGTCGGCACTTGTGCTCATATAATTTCAATCGTGTGGTATCTAGGATATGCCAGACATGAAGGTTTCACTGCTCCTGCAGCGTTCCTCAACGATGCCATTATTGATAATAATGTTTAAAAAAATAATAACGTTTCTTACTTTTTCTATTTGTTTTTTCTTTTTTTACCTGGGTGTTTATTCATTTTAGTACCTATTAATCAACACACATGATTCTGAACAAGACAACGATATAATATCACCTTTACCTTAACAAAAACAAAAAAAAAACTAAAAAATATTATTAAATACTTAACACAAAATAACTCCGTTCCGACAGCAAATGGAGACAAGCGACTCAGTTAACATTAATCCTTGTAAAAATACCTTTCCAATGATATATATATTATGGCTATTGGGCCGAGTACCAGGCTTCATATATTTTTGCCCATGACCCTTTATCGTTTTTTTTTTCAATTTTTGTGTGAAAATCTTAATGCGGTTCACAGAATACATCTACTTACCAAGTTTCAACAGCATAGTTCTTATAGTTTCGGAAAAAAAGTGGCTGTGACATACGGACGGACAGACAGACATGACGAATCCATAAGGGTTCCGTTTTTTGCCATTTGGCTACGGAACCCTAAAAAGTCTCCCATTTACTGAGATATTTTTATTTTACTTTGGAAAGTTAACACTGATAAATGGTATACCTAAGCATGATTTTTGAATGTTTATTGAACTGTTTATGCTAGATAGTAATTTACCACATTTATAAAATTGCATTAAATGACATAAAGAACAATTTGTTTTGTTTTTATTTGTTTAAGATTTTGGTGTTTTACTTTTTGTACTTAGTATAGCTTTTAATTTGTGGAAGCTTGTAAATGGCAATTGTAAACGCTAATTGTACATTTACCATATATGATTACATTAGACTGTAAACTTTCTAAATATTAAAAAATAAATAAATTATAAATTTAATTATTGAGATTCGGTTTGGCATAACTGGGACCAATTACTATGAGATTGGCATATAATGTCCCACAATCGATATTAAGACCTATGAAAACAAAAATATAAAAATTTATTATTTACCTAAGGCAGCTCTCGGGTCGGAAAGTACAGCACTTCCCTGGTTGATGTCGGCCAAAGGTCCCGACTTCATCTTCTTCCGATTGGTCTCCGCATCCCGAAGTATCTGGTCCAGACTTGTGCTGGCTGGAAACAATAGTTTTTGACTTATAGATTTATGTCAGGTTTTAGTTGTGGCAAATATGTCGTGTCGGCCCAGTGTTGTGGAAATCTGGGCTAGCACCAGTGTGACTTTTCAATTCATATGTACTTTCTGAGTTTATCTTGGACTTTACTGACATTGGTGAAGGAAAAAAGGAAAAAAAATCGTGGCAAAACCCTGGCAGGCATCGGCCCTAGCGGACCCCGTCATTGGTGCTGACATCTCTTTGAGGCGCGCGTGGAACACAACGCGCCGGGGACCCGGGCCCTTATCGGACGACGAGCTACCCATTGCTCGCCGTCCGCAAGCTCGCGCCTACGGTGGCCGGGGAATCTGCTTGGGATTCCCGACGCCCAGGGCGTCTCTTGCGGCGGCTAGGGGCGTGAGGGCGCGAATTTTGCCTCTTCCTGACGCGCTCCGCCTCTTCCTTCGCGAACTTTACTGCTTCGCAGAAGGAGGTGACGGCTTCTTTTTAGCTCTCTCGCTCCGTACCATGGCCTGGACTGGACCAGGGCCGGACGCGAGAGATCGCCACCGTCAATCACCTGCCCGAGGGCACGGCCGCGGCGGCGCTCCGCCCAAGCTGGGTAGACCTCTACCGTATGCTCCACCGTGTCCTCCGGGCGATCCACACAATGGTGACAGCCGGGCGTTTCCTCCCGCCTTATCCGGAACAGGAACCTGCGTCAGGTGGTGCGTGGCGCCTCTCTAGCCACTTCTCAAAGAGGGGACTTATCGCCGCAATTGTGGCGTGCCCAATCGTGACGAAGCCTGGACTTATAGTCTTTTATGTAATAGAAGTCTGAAATCGCCAACCCGTCTTGAGCAAGCGTGTGATTAATGCTCATGCCTTCTCTGTGTGAGAAGGGGCCTTTGCCATGCAGTGAGACAATAGTAGGCTGGTAATTATTATTAACCGGTTTTACTCGCACGGGTCAAGCTACGGTTGCCTTGGCCGCTCCGTGGATGGCTGACCATCCATTTGATACCGAGACCTCTGTACTTCAGAAAGCACGTTAAGCCGTCGGTTCCGGCTTTCACTCTTCGAATCTTTGACCGTTGTTACGGGCAGACATAAGCCCGAAAGTCTGACAACCATTCCTACCAAAAGGTATTGTGCTACCCAGTGACTGCTCGGGGCTCGCTGGGCCGAACCAACGCAAATGCATACGTGCATCCGTGGTGGAGCGACCCGGACTGCCGGGCACTTCTTCTCATGCAACCGAGCGGGTGGGCAGGTTGCGGATAGCCCAACTCCGGCTGCGGGACCGGCTGCCAACAGTCGATCTCGCACCTGGAGCATCTCGTAAGAGATCCCGGACAAGAGAAGTGCCCGAACACCAGGCCCCAGGTCTAGGGTAACCCATACACCTTATTCCATGCTCCAATTTGACCCAATCAACCCAACCCTCCCCTATCCACAAATCCCGTCAATCCATAAATCCTTAGGCCAATTCCCAGACCTACGGTGACCAAAAACCTACACCTTATCACCAAACACCCTCCCTCCTGTCCTTAATTCCCATCGGTCCCAGAGGAAGGGTAACCTCGATTCCAAAAAAGCCCACCCCCTCGCCAAATGAAAAATGCAGAAGGAACAAAGTTCTACCCAGGTGGGTCCCGGCCAAGCCGGGGAATCCCACACCGCTACGGCGGTCAGCCCCCATCGTATTCTGGGGGGGGCAACCAACTGCACTTCATCGTCTTCGCCGTGCTATTCAGCACGGCCGGCTGCTGATTCAGCGCCCAAAACACAGGCAGCGACCCACGCGCCCATTGTCACAACTCCGGCTGCGACCAACGCGCCAACCAACCCTACCACGGCTGCGACCCACGCGCCAATACCCACTACGAGTCGTATGCCTCCCGCGAGCATCTGGCAACAGAGCATCGTGAGGAACAGCGTAAGCTACCCTGACGATGACCCCGGCGACCTTACCACTCTCCCGGGTGCCGGAGTACGACTGCTGAAGAAGCGCGGAAAAACCACTCGGGGGAAGAAAGTAGGCGACCGAAAGCGCTACCCTCGCGAAGGCACTAGCCAGCGCGAAGCGCGATCGGACGCCGAAGAGTTAGTACGCGACCAGCCACGAGTCCGCGACGGGGAAACCCGGCGCGAAAAGGGGCCGGACGCGGAAAACAGAGAACGGCTGCAAGTCCGCGAAGGGGAAACCCAGCGCGAAAAGCGGCCTAACGTGGGACTACGCGACCGGCCGCAAATCCGCGAAGGGGAAACTCAGCGCGAAAAGCGGCCGGACGCGGAACCACGCGTGCAGGGGCAAGTCCGCGAAGGGGCAACCCAGCGCGAAAAGCCCATGCACCCGACAGAGTCTGCCGGGGGCGCCAGTCGACCTTACGCGAACACCGACACATCCCGTAATAATCCCAGACCCAAACACCGCAGAGGGAAACGAGGTGGATCCTTGCACCCTAACCCCGCCACTTTGCCGGGCACCTCCAAGTCGCAGCCTGGACCGAGCGGTACAGGGCCGGCGAAGAGGGATCGCCCTGACGACACGGCATCACCGGGTACGCTTCAGGGGGATGCAAAGCGTGTAAGGATCCACTCCGCCCAGGAGGAGCCGAGGACCTATGCGCGGGCCACCAAGGATATTCCTGCGCGGCTCGCCGTAGCAATCTGCTTCCCTCCCCCCTCCAGAGACTTGACAGCAGAAGAGGCCGAGCAGGTTAAAGTAGGCCTGGTAGACCTACTCATGGGCGGTGACCCGTCGACACCACTCCCTTCAACACCACTCCCTGCCTTCCGCGGATACCCACGGGTAGCGGAGGGCACAGTGCAAATGTGGTGTGAGGACGACTACGCCCTAACCTGGCTGACACAGAATGTACCCAGAATTAAACTCCCAGACACAGACGTCACACTGACGGTACTCCGACAGTCGGACGTGCCCACCCGGGTGAGAGCCTCGCTTTTCGTCCCTCGCTATCGAGGAGACGTGCTGAGGCTCCACAACATCCTGATACGTCAGAACACCTGGTACGACATAGCCAGGTGGTCAATGTACAGGGCAACCAGGGTCGGTGGTGAGAACTATGGGACATATTTGACCCTGGGTCTACCACCGACTGAGGCGGAAAAGGTCCTGGGTCGGGAGCGTCGCATATCGTACCTGCTAGGTTCGATATACGTGCGCTTCTGGCCCACGGCCCAGCCCGAGGACTGTACGACGGACACGGAGCCCGCACCGACAGGGACACGGACGGAGGACACGGAGATTGCCCAGCTCGAGGAGGTCATGGCCCGCGCGGCGATGGCTGACGTTGAGGCCACCATACCACCTACATCTCCCGGCTGGAGCGAGAGGCTGTTAGCGTCGTCACCGGTTGACACACACGACCACCTATACAGAGAGGGGGTAGCGGAGGAACTGTCCGATGGATCCACCACCGACTAACACCTCCCCCTCCCCATCGCCATCAACACCACTCCACATCATCCAGACAAACCTCCAACACAGCCAAACTGCCACGGCTAGCTTACGCAGGGCACTGGAGGTTAACCCCCATACAATCGCACTGATCCAAGAGCCGTGGATCAGGAACAATAGAATATGCGGCCTTAGTAACATCGGAGGTAAGCTAATTCTCAACACGCATAGCACAGACAAACCTAGATCCTGTGCATACATACCAAAAAACATCCCTACCACGCTACTTACTCAATTCTGTTCCAGAGATCTGACAGCCGTCAGACTCCAGACCGTAGATGATCTTCCAGATGTTGTACTGGCCTCGGTATACATGCCGGGCGAGGACACAGACTGCCCGCCGAAAGAAATGGCCGACCTGGTACAGCACTGTGAGCACACCAAACTAGACCTGATCATCTGCACCGACTCGAACGCCCATCACCCGCTCTGGGGTAGCGATGCATCGAACTCCAGAGGAGAGGTATTATCCACTTATTTATTCTCTACTAACCTTAACATTATTAACCGAGGCTCTGAACCCACTTGGGTCACAGCCCGAGGACAAACTATCATAGATTTAACTCTTGCTACAGAAAACGCGACCAACCTTATCACAAACTGGCACGTATCGGGTGAACCTTCTTGCTCAGACCACAGAAGGATCCGTTTCACACTAACTACCAACACTAAAAAACCCATGCCGAGACGAAACCCGCGGCACACCGATGTACCCGGGTACAAGCGCCTCCTGGCAGCCTTACTAACCAGGCACCTATCACAGACAACCATAAAAGACACCACACAACTAGAATACACTATAACAAAGCTAACAGAATACCTAACTCAGGCATACCATGCATGCTGCAAGCTAAGGGCGCCTCGAACTAACTGTGAGAGATGCCCCTGGTGGAACGCCGAACTAGGTAAACTCAGGAATACACTAAGAAAGCAATTTAACAGAGCTAAGAACACCAGACTACCGGAGGATTGGGAGCTATACAAAGAGACCCAATACACTTACAAAAAGCAAATCAGAACCGCCAGGAGAACAGCTTGGCGAAAGTTCTGTGAATCCATCGAAAACAACAATGAAGCCGCAAGAGTAAGGAAGATACTGGCAACTGACCAGGATCGAAGCCTCGGCGCGCTGAAAAGACCCGACAACTCGTACACACTGACGGACCAGGAAACCAGTAAGGTCCTCCTTGAGACCCACTTCCCAGACTGTAAACTCTTAGACGACAGGACCTGGGAGGCTGAGCTAGACTGGATCCCAACGGAACGCGACTGGTCCAGAGCCCACAGTCTAGTAACAGAAGACCGCATAAAGTGGGCTATCAACACCTTCCAACCATACAAGTCCGCAGGTCTTGATGGCATTTTCCCGGCCCTGCTGCAATGGGGGGTTGACTATATTACACCATGCCTGACGGCTATTTATCGGGCATCCATAGCACTCAGATATATACCCCTAGCCTGGCGCGAAGTGAAAGTCATCTTTATACCTAAACCTGGCAAAGCTGACTACACACAACCCAAGGCGTACAGACCCATAAGCCTTACATCCTTTCTACTAAAGACCCTAGAGAGACTCTGCGATCGGCATATCCGAGACGGACCTCTTCGGGCAAGACCACTCCACAAACAACAACATGCGTACTCCACAGGCAAATCAACGGAATCCGCGCTGCACAGTGTGGTATCCAAAATTGAATGCGCGGTGGACTACAAATGCTCAGCACTGGCCGCCTTCATTGACATCGAAGGCGCCTTTGACAAAACCACTTTCAAAAGCATCAGCACGGCCCTGGACAGGCACAATATAGACCCGTCCTTGAGTGGCTGGATCACTAATATGCTCAGACAGAGAGCCGTACAAGTAACCGTAAATGACACCACAAGGGCCATTGTAGCGAAGGGCTGCCCGCAAGGGGGCGTCCTATCACCGCTCCTATGGAACCTGGTCGTAGACAACTTAATAAAAGAACTCAACGACAAAGGTTACTTCACCGTAGGCTACGCCGACGACCTAACCATAATAATAAATGGCGCCCATGAAAACACCTTGTGCAATCTAATGCGCCAGGCCCTGAAGATAGTGGAGAATTGGTGCGGCAAACACCAACTCTCAGTGAACCCTACAAAAACCGAGTTGATTCTCTTCACAAAAAAGAGGAAATTAACGACACTACAACTACCACGTTTCTTTGGTACCACCCTAAGCCTATCAACTGAAACCAAATACCTGGGCATCTTTTTGGATAAACAGCTGAATTGGGCAAAACACACCAACTACATCACCACGAAGGCCAGTATATCCTTGTGGCAGTGCAAGCGATTGCTTGGCAAGAATTGGGGGATTAGCCCACGGGTTACCCACTGGCTATACACCACAGTCATCCGACCAATCATTACATATGGCTCAGTAGTCTGGTGGCCCAGAACAGAACTGAGCACAGCCCAAAGAGACCTCGAAAAGCTGCAGCGGCTCGCGTGTGCGGCGATCACCAGCTGCATGAGAACTGCACCCACCGCTGCCCTACAGGCTATGCTTGGGCTACCGCCCCTACACCTCACTGTGAGGGAGGAGGCGACCCTGGCTACCTTTAGGCTACATATAGCAGGAACCCTGAGCAACGACTCCAGGGTCAAGCACAAACGTTTAAGGGAAGAGGCGATCAGGCGTCAGCCGATGATGGCATCACCCTGCGACAAGGCCCTGAAACAATACTGCTTTCAAAAGCACTACAGCATAGTGCTTGAAGAGGAGCAGTACGACCATTCAGGCCTAAAGGAACTGAGAATTTACACCGATGGATCAAAAACCGACTGCGGAACTGGAGTCGGAGTGTTCTCACACGACCTCAACATAAACATATCCAGACCCCTGGGAATGCTCAACACGGTCTATCAGGCAGAGTGTGTGGGCATAATACAGGCGGCTTATGCCATAGCAGCCAGAAGAGTTGCGGACACCCGAATCCGCATACTCTCTGACAGCGCCTCAGTCCTCCAATCCCTAGGGAAAAAATGCATTACTTCGAATCTAATACTAGAATGTCACAATGCGCTTGAACGGGTAACCGTATCAAACCGCAATACAGTGACGCTACAATGGATAAAAGGACACAGTGGATCGCTAGGTAACGACGCAGCCGATGAGCTGGCCAGGAGGGCATCCAGCACGTCGGTCTGTGGACCGGAACCTATCGTGCCCATCCCCTTCAACCAACTACGCAGGTGGCTACAGGAGTACACCCACACACAAGCAGAGAGCTGGTGGACGTCGTCACCGGGCTGCAGGCAATCCAAGGAAGCCATGCCATCACTAGACGGCAAGCTAACCAGGCGGTTGCTACGCCTGGACAGGAAGGGCATGCGCCTGGTGACGGGGACCATCACGGGACACTGCTCGCTAAACAAACACTTTCACACAATAGGCATAACGGACAGTCCTCTATGCAGGGCTTGCATGGAGGCTGACGAAACTGTCGCGCATGTGCTCTTCGAGTGCACAGGCGTCGCCCAGATTAGGTCAAAAACCCTCGGGACACCCAGATCTTACACAGATGTTCTTAATAGACCAGGAGACCTAATCAGCTTCTGGAGGGAGGTGGGCTGGTTGGAATAACCACCGACGGCCGACATGGCTCACGCACAATGGTCCACTGCAGGACTAAGTGCGGAAACCAAACCCATAACATAGAACATAGAACATACCCAGTGACTGGGATTTGGAGGTCAGATAGGCAGTCACTCCATGAAAAATCCTGGTATTCAGCTGCAGCTGGTTTTGACTGGAAACTGACCTCAAAATAGTTGGGATAACCAAAGCAGGTGTTGATAAACCACACATACCTATATAACAAATACATACTCACACGCACACACAGACACAGATCGCGAAAACATTATCAGCTGTCCCATACAATTGGATCAAGCTCAAAATCCAAATCAAAATATTTTATTTCACATAAATCTACATGGGCACTTATGAAACGTCAGAAGCTAGGTGCACAGTTCCTATTGGTCGTTTCCTACGGGAGAAGAGCCGGCAAGAAACTCCACGGTTACTCTTTTTAAAGTAGGTATTGAAGTTTTGTATGGGACACCTGATACATTTTTAGCAATTACGATGTTGGTTCCAAGGAGCAAGTTGTACAGTTTAATGATCTGTACCACACCCTTAAAAATGACTACGCATTTCTGATACAGGCTGTTTAATTAGCGGGACGCACAAGAGCTTGGGGGCAGGGCCACGCCCCGCGCGCCCGCACCGCTCCCCCGCGACGCGCGCTGGCACCCACGCCTTAGTGTGAGTGCTACGTCCATACACGAATCACGCACTTGTTGAGCTCTGAGAGTATTGTCGCGTTCAGAATTCGTTCGATCGTTTCGTTAATTTGTTGTTATAGTTTTTAGTTATCGTTACTTGTTGTTATTGTTACTCGTTGTTATTTGTTTATAAACATGCCTACCGGACGTTGTAATGTTTTACGACGCCAGGCTCGTAAAATGGTCTACGATGTTTATAAATTTATGAAGTAAGAAGCTGAAGAAGGCCTTAAATACGATTTGAAGGCAGTACATAAACGGACTGCAGCCGCTACAGGAGTATCAGAAAGAACTGTACGACGTATTATATCGGTTGCTAATGAACCAAGTTCCGATTTATTAGCAGTTTTTCGTACACCCGGAAAGAAGAGGCAAGGGGTAAAAAAGGTAACCGGAATCGACAATTTTGACCAAGGTGTCATCAAAAGATGTATCCACAACATCTAACACAGAAAGAGTTGCCGACAATTGCTCAACTTTAAAAAAAAGTAAAAGAAGATATAAATTTTGAAAGATCCGCAACGATTTTGAGGAGAATTATAAATGAAATAGGATTTAAATGGAAAAAACTGAAGAAAATCGCGAATTAAAAAATAAACACGAACTTTATAATCACCAAATAAAAATAAATTGACATAATATAATAAGTATTAAACATGTTAGAAAACGAAAATTGTTTGGTTGATTACGTATTGTCCACTCGACTGTACCATGCGCAAGTTCGGACTCGCGACTATATTCAAGGCGGTCACAAAGTTTGGCGCGGGCTGTAGCCCGTAGTCTGGATTTGTGCCGGGTTGATGGCAATAGTGACCCTATTTAATCCTCCTATTACACGAGACTTTGGCGAAATGTGGGTGTACTATCGGTACACGTCTACCTAACCATTCGGGGGAAAAAGGGGTTTAAGTTATGTGTTTTAGATTCGTAGTTTATGAAACTTGTATAATGAGGGTTATTAAAACACGAGTGTGAGTTTAATAGTATCACACGAGTATTTTAATACCTATTTATGTGCAGTTTCATACACTACTTTATCTACTCTCATACATTGGGATTGAACCTACTAATGTAAAGAGCAGTTTCCCACAAAATTCAGTACAACAAAACGTATGAATGGCGCCAAAACCCAGCACATCACCGCACATGCGCTAAAGCGGGCGCTGCCACAGACAAGTAAAAATTGGAATCAAAACTTTTATGCGCTGCTATAAAAATGGCGGGCCGAGCGCTTGCGTTCCATTAGAAAAAAAATATTGATGGAAACTCCTTGGTGATATTAACTTCTTGGATTTACCCTTGTATTGGTAAAAAAAAAAATGTTTTATTTATAGCTTTATTTTGTTAGAGAAATAATGTTATAATATGATTATATTTTGAAATTTCGGTATTGTTTATAAAGTATGTCAATATAAACTCGTATTGAAGTTTATAATTCGCATTTTATGATATGAGAGTAGATAAAAATACTTACGTGACGGCGCATCGAAGACGTTGGTCGGGTCCTTGAGGATGTACTTCCGTAGATTGAGATACTGGTCCTTTTGTGCTTCTACTTGTGTGTGCACGGCCTGCAGGCGGCCCGCTAGCGCCACCAAGGATTCGTGCATTCTTCTGATGCCCATCGTTAATTCTAAAAAAGAAAAGGAAATTCTTTATACTTTACAGCACTTGTCGCGGGTTCGATTCTCTATTCTGAGATCCAAATATTACTGAGGCATACATCCTACTAATTTTTACCAACTCCAGATATCTTTATCCATGTAATTATTTTGAATTTTTGTATGGAATAACTGTCAATATTTATTTTAAGGATATTTATGTTATCTGATGTTGGTAAAATCAGTCCTGATTACTAATTAGAATGTGGAAGTTAGAATGTGTGCTAGTTTGGGTATTTGCGATTAACCATGCTTAACGGCTAAACGGATTTGGATGACATTTGGCGCACTGGTACACTATGAACCGGACAACCATCAACCAGCCTGCAACCTAGTTGAGCTGATTGGTCCCTATTTCTAGTGACCAATCAGCTCAACCAGGTTTCAGGCTGGTTGATGTAGATTCATCCTTCATGGGGTACTGTTTAAAATGTTACAATAAAATACCTCTCTACATACATAAATGATAAATGATAAATGATTTTATTTCTGTAAGTAGGTTTGAACAAACACTTTTACACGTCAATCATATTTTTTTTTAAACTAGATGGGGTCGGCGTTTCCTATCTGACTACTCTGAGAAGAAAGGCCGAAACAAACTCAGAGGTCACAGTCTCTTTTAAAGTCCAGACAAAATCTTGGTCAGGTCATGTGAAAGCTATGTAGATCGGTGTCTGCAATGGTCTTTTGGGGAAAGAACCACACAGATTGAGTGGACCTGTCCAGTCAGTGCACGCAATTGTCAGTAATCGTGCAGCTCAACTTAGACTCAAGGAGCTCAACGATTCGACGAACAATACCAAAGAAAGGACATTTGAGTAGGCCGCATAAATTACTCAAACTGCCAGATCATGATTACGTTGAGAAAAATACAAAAATAAATATAAATAAATCAATGACCGACATAGTTCTCACATTCACAATAATTAGAATAATATTATAATAATCTTTGAGGACCATGTAGATTTGTGTCTGAAATGGTCTTTTGAGGAAAGAACCACACAGATTGAGTGGACCTGTCCAGTCAGTGCACGCATTTGTCAGTAACCGTGCAGCTCAACTCAGAACTTAAGGAGCTCAACGATTCGACGAACAATACCAAAGAAAGGACATTTGGGTAGGCCGCATCAGGTACTCAAACTGCCAGAACATGATTAAAACTGCAACAAAAACACACATAGTCCTCACATTCACAATAATTTAAAATAATATAATACTTTAAATAGTAAATATTAGTGTCATTGTATATGTAAATAAGTATAGATACTTATAGCAAAGATTATAAGTAAAAATAGTTAGCGAAATAAAATAAATTAACATTGCCTGTGCTTTATTGGAGCAACTCAATCCCAAGCCTTTTTGTCCTCAATATAGTCTTTGACAGTATAATAGGCATTCTGGCATAATTTCCTTTTTATAAAAGATTTGAATTTATTAAGGCTTAATGCTTGAATGTGGCTAGGAAGTTTATTATAAAAACGTATACATTGGCATCTAAACGAGCCACCTATTTTCTTGAGCCTGGTAGTAGGAACAACAAATTTGTGCTTGTTCCTAGTATTTAAATTATGGATATCACTGTACTTTTTAAACAGATTAATATTTTTATGTGCATACAAAAGATTTTCATAAATATACTGAGAAGGCACAGTCATTATATTAATCCCTTTAAATTTGTCTCTGAGGGAGTGTCTGGGACTTAATTTATAAATTGAACGAATTGCCCTTTTTTGTAAAACAAAAATCGTCTGAATATCGGCGGCATTTCCCCACAGCAGAATACCGTACGACATTACACTATGAAAATAACTAAAGTATACTAAACGGGCTGTCTCTAAATCAGTCAAACCACGAATTTTCCTAACGGCGTATGCTGCAGAGCTAAGCTTCTTTGACAATTTATCTATATGGGGGCCCCATTGAAGCTTGGCATCCAAAGTTATGCCTAAGAATACTGTGGTATTTTCGGGTTTCAACTCTTCACCCTTTATGAGAATACTTGTTTCTACTTGTCTAACATGAGGTATCGTAAACTTAATACATTTCGTTTTTTTCTCGTTAAGAAGAAGGTTATTAACATTAAACCAGTTAACTACTTTTGCGAGGGCACTATTTACATTGTCAGTAACCAGCTGCTGACGTTTGAGTTTAAATAAAAGTGAAGTGTCGTCTGCAAACAGCACTATATCATGTTCATCCTTTATGAGGTAAGGCAAGTCATTTATATAAATAAAAATGGACCTAGAATTGAGCCTTGAGGGACCCCCATTCTTACTACCGATCCGGGAGATCTTTTCCCGTTAACATCAACTCTCTGAATCCTATCACTTAAATAAGAAGTAAGAAGATCCAGAGAGGCGTTCCGGATTCCGTAGTGGTGCAGTTTCCTGATTAATGTTGCATGAAGAACACAATCGAATGCCTTGGACAAATCGCAAAAGATGCCCAACGCATCGCATTTGTCCTCCCATGCATTATATACATGCCCTAGAAGTTCAACTCCGGCATCAGTAGTTGAACGACCCCTTGTAAAACCGAACTGTTTGTTATGCAGTAATTTATGTACATTAAAAAATCTTTGCATTTGATTTAAAATAAGTTTTTCAAAAATTTTACTAAATGTAGGTAGCACTGAAATAGGTCTATAATTAGTAGGGTCTGATGTACTACCCGATTTAAACAACGGTATTATTTTACTGTTTTTCATAAGATCAGGAAACTCACCACGGTCAATACAATTATTAAAAATAACAGCTAAAGTAGGTGCTACAATATTTATAATTGACTTAGCAACGTCCACAGAATTACCCCATAAATCTGCAGTCTTTTTGACATTTAACGTGTGAAAGGTTTTAATTATATCTTTAAAAGTGACATATTCGAAATGAAATTCAGAATCACAAACTGGAATGTTTTCTTTAAGTAAAGACTCTGCAGCAGTGGGTGAAGAGTTTAGAGATTTAGTAGTCGATACGGGAATCTCTGCAAAGAAATTTTCAAAGGCCGCGGCGACTTGAGAATCAGATTTAATTATATTGTCATCAATAGCAAGGCTGTAGTCACTACATCGGTTGCATGACCTTCCCGTTTCGCTATTAATGATACTCCATGTCATTTTTATTACATTACTACTATTTTTAATTTTTGAACTCAAATAACGTGATTTGGCCATACTACAAACTTTTTTAAATAATTTAGAATAATTCTTAACATATAAATTAAATTCAGCAGTGTTTTTACAAGTTCGTTCATCATACAATTCATAAAGTCGTTTTCTACTTGTATGTATACCAATGGTGGCCCAGTCACTAAAGGAAGCGTTACTATTAACCGAGAACGTCTTTGGAATGAACGTGGTATTGAATAGTGTGCAATACATATTAAAAAAATCATTATAATGTTGATTAGGGTCATCATTAATCACCAAAAATGGTAATTTACTTAAAAGTTTAGATTTAAATGTATCCAAGCGATAAGTCGTTTTCGGGTTAACAGTGATATCTTTTTTAGTAACTTTTTTGTTTATATTTGAAATAGTTATTAATTGTCCGCAATGATCTGAGTCTATTAAATTAATAATTTCTTTGTGAGTTGGTATAACATCTGTATAAATGTTATCTAGGCATGTGGCACTAGTGGGAGTTATTCTAGTTGGCTCCAGAAATTGGTTAGCAAGATTGTATGACTGAAACAGACTTATAATTTTAATACTTAAACCAGAATTTTCTAACAAATTAACATTAAAATCACCACAAATGATGATAGACTTATTTGAATTACAGATTTTGTGCAACACTTCATCCATAACCTTTTCAAAACAATCATACAATCCTGAAGGAGGTCTGTACACACTTAATATAATGAGCTGCTCCAATTCTACACAGGCTATTTCAATTGTCCGCTCAACAGAGAGGCTCACAATATCCTTGCGGTCTTTAAATTTAAGCTGGTTATTTACCAGAATTAATGAGCCACCATGTACAGCATGTACTCTGTTGAACGAACTACCAACCTGGTGATGACTAAAATTGAACATGAACTGATGGCTTTTAAGCCAATGTTCTGTTATACAAAGAATATCTATATTGCTACAATTCAGGAATAACTCTACTTCTAAATCTTTGTTCAAAAACCCTTGAATGTTTTGATGCACCAGGTTGATACTATTTATTTTTTTTACACTTTCATATGCTTTATTCTTTGCCTTAGTTACATTTTTGCAAGAGGCTAACTCCTTTGTCCTGATTTCTAATTTAAATGATGACCATTGTCATTAATTTTGACCAAATTATTGGCAGAATAATTTAAAAAGTCATTGCATTGCTCAAAAGAAGCAAGTTGTTTAGCCAAATTTTTGGCTGAAATAGAAAAATAATATGATAGCGACACAGCTATCTGTCTTTTGTGATAGTTAGAAAGATAGTACATAACAATATTGTATCTATCTTTTGACAAATACAAATTATTACTAACATAATTGTTAGTGTCAACTAAATGGAATAAATTATCATTATATGTCAAATTGTGCAATGTCATGTTAATGTCAAATCTTAAATTATTTTCTTCCTGTGGCAAACTGTTACTATAAGGGAATGTAAACAACACAATTTTCCTTAAACTAAGGTTGCACAATGTTCTATGATATTGGAGCAATTCTCCTTTGTTCACATTTCCCCTATTTCCCATAAAAATCAACAATGTTGTGTCCTGCTTAAAGTTATATCTAACAATTTGGTTCATAATATCAATTAATGAACAACCAGGCATACAGTAATTTATTATTGAGTGTCCTGGATATTCATCTGTCAACAAGTGGCCTAAGTCCTTTCCAATTTCATCGCAAAATAATACAATATCATTATTTACAATTTGTTGACATTGTTTAATGGACCTATTTACAGAAGGAATTGTCAAATCAACACAAGGATGCGGTAAGGTGGTATTGCATGTTGACAATGAATGGGCAGGCAGGCAAATGGTAGGTACATTGGATGGTGATTGACAAATCTCACAGCTGTTCGTTTGTGAGTTTACCAGCTCATTCATTGCCAACACATATTCCCTCATTAGATCTTAAGAGGTATTATATTTGTTAGTCATTGAACTTAGTTTCTCTTGCAGATGGTCAAGTTGAGATTGCAGGGCCTGTGTGTCAATGTTGTACTTCCTAGTACTTTGATCCAAATTAAAAGAATACATATCTAATTGTTTAAGCAAATTTAACCTTTCTCGATTAAGTTTAACATTTTTGATAAAGAACCTTTGTCTTTTAACCATTTTTTGTGTTTTAACAATGTATTTATTAATTTTAATGTATTTTTTCAGTTTGTTTTTACTGGTGACTACTCTTACTGAGTTACATTTTCTTGATTCATCATCACCTGTCAAATCAATAGTGTATGAGGGGTTTATGGCAGAAACCATTGACGGGGCAATAGGCACCAATTCATTGAACAGACTTTGATTCAGCGAGGCGGTGATGTTAAGATTGGTGGTCTCAAGTTGTGTAATCTGACTTTGAGCCTCGTGTAGCTGCTGTTGAAGTAAATGTTTGTGACTAAGAGCTTGTTCATACTCTATGCTACACTGGCTGAACCCATCCACAACAACTTGGAGCCTATCCCGGGCTTCCATGGCATCAGTGTATTGAATATATATCTGAGCCATTTCATTTTTCAACTTCCTATTCATTTCATGGGCATCAAATAGCACCTTTTCATTGTCATCTATTTCCTTATTTAGTTGGTCACAGTACTCCTTTGACGCCTTTAATTCGCTCAAAGCCTGATTGAGTTTGGACTCTTCTAGACGAGCACGGGCGCTGCGAGTCATAATCATGATTATAACTTTTATAAGGAAGAGATAACAAGTTAAGAGATAGTAGGTAGTTGTGGTAGTAGTTTAAAAGATGATTAGTCTAAAAGTGAAATGAAATTTAGATGAAAAATAAGAAGTTCTGTCACCAAACCAAACTAAGGTTATGTTTACGTTCAAAGGTCATTGGCATCAACAAGTAGCCGTATAAAAATTAACACTGCAATTGCTGGTGTAACTATAGTACGCAAACAAACTAAAAACAAGTAAAATATTAAGTATTGTACCTGCTAACAAGATGACAATGCAAAAATCGCTTGAACCGGCAACTGTCACCGTATCACATTGATATATAAACACTTATTTTGCACTTGGTATGTGAATCTAATACAAAAAACAGATTATTATCCTATTTACTTGATGAGTAATTGGAAATAGGCTATAAAAACATACAAATTAAATATTTAAGATTAAAATTACATGAACAAATTCAAATCAGCTGTTAGCTGTAGTGTTGCCACAGGAAAAAAAAAAAAAAAAACATACATACAATACATACCTTACCATACCTTGTACACACTTCAACTGAACGAAATGAAATTTAAATCATGTATAAAAAACACATTATGCAGCCAAGCATATAGTTGGGGGTTTACATACCCTGATAAAAATGATTGGCTCAACGCTGGCCCTGCTCCACGAAGGCGCATAAACTAATTGATTAACATTAGAAAATACGTACTGTTGGATCTGCTGAAGATTTTACAAACTATCCTTGCATTGTATAATATCAACATTTTAGTATTGTGTAATTGCATAGCACATGTGTGAGTACTATGTATATACTATAAAGCTACCATTGAATTAAGTATTTCATTGATTTGAATGTGCCTGGCGGCTGAGAGTATTTGTCATGCTCACTATGTCTCGCTGACGGTGGCGCATGTGTTGGATCATTTGGCTCCCTTCAAAATGGTTGCGCTTAATGTTGCTTATCCATGCGTTATGTCCGTGGACGGACGTCAATAGGGACTACTCATCTCTTAGCTGCCACAGCTTATTTTAATGAACTGTTTTTATCTTTTTATTACAGATGCTTTTAACGTTTTGCATTGTTCTCACATGCATAATTTCAACATGAATTATGTAACCAATATTTTATAACCATATTTTGATTTAAAAACAATTAACCAATATTTTGTAACCATATTTTGTTTCAAAAACAATGTCCGTGGAGTTTCTTGCCCGTTATTCTCCATAGGTACATACTACACTTTCAAATGGGCAACTAGCTTCTTCTTTCTGACGGACTGACGCTTTGACAATTCAAAAGTGCCTGTAATTGGTTTGTTTGAAATAAATGTTTTGAGTTTGAGTTTGGATTGACACAATAGAATACTTTGGGGCGCGAAAGGCCATTGTGTAGCGGGTGCCTTTAACTCATAACTGGCCTCCGTAGAAAATCAGCTAATTGGGTAACTTATAAAAAACGTGAATTTTAATTGGCAATAAATTTTTATTTTTAAAAATAATTAGATTTTTTACTAGTTTTTGGTAATGTAAGTACCTATGTGCCCCTTCCGGATCGGACAGGGTCTTTGTTACATGTTGTATAAAACATACCTTGTTCAGTAAGAAGTTTAGGAGAGGACTGCATCTGCTTGTCGGCGACGTCCATTTGTCTGCGGAACGTGATGAGCTGTTGTTCTAATTCGGCGATCAGGTCCTTCACGTATGACGGTGGCGCTGTGCCTTCGAGCTCCGAGCCTAAAGACAAACGTCAAGAGATTAATAAAGAGACGTATTTGAGGATCTCATAAACAAAGTTTATAGGTAAGAGAGATGAAGGATCCTATGATTATGAACAAGTTTTTGAGCCGAATCTGACGGAATTTACGTCACCGATATTCCGTCGCGTAACTTATGATTTTCTTTGGTAGTGTAGCGGTATCTACATCGCCACATGCGAACTACGCATCACACTGACGTCACGCAAAATCCTGCATCACGCCAGCAGAGTTCACCACGCACCTAGCATACATACAACATCCCGACATCAACCGTCGGGCAGTTGCCCACCAGACACGACACACGTCTGGTCGGAGGATCCTCCCTTTTCTATTTAGGTATGAGTGAACTGTACAACCTGTTCCTCGTGCCTCTATAGTAGTAACACATCGCGTCTTCGTTTAAATGTGGCGGCAGCGCGCAGGCGGCGCGAGTGAGCGCGCGCGGCTCAGCTATCGGCAAGTATAGTTACCTGGAGTAGTATAGTCTCTGGTAGCGGTCTCGGCAGCCGCGAGCGCGGCCGCGGCGGCGCGAGTGAGCGCGCGCGGCTCAGCTATCGGCAAGTATAGTTACCTGGAGTAGTATAGTCTCTGGTAGCGGTCTCGGCAGCCGCGAGCGCGGCCGCGGCGGCGCGAGTGAGCGCGCGCGGCTCAGCTATCGGCAAGTATAGTTACCTGGAGTAGTATAGTCTCTGGTAGCGGTCTCGGCAGCCGCGAGCGCGGCCGCGGCGGCGCGAGTGAGCGCGCGCGGCTCAGCTATCGGCAAGTATAGTTACCTGGAGTAGTATAGTCTCTGGTAGCGGTCTCGGCAGCCGCGAGCGCGGCCGCGGCGGCGCGAGTGAGCGCGCGCGGCTCAGCTATCGGCAAGTATAGTTACCTGGAGTAGTATAGTCTCTGGTAGCGGTCTCGGCAGCCGCGAGCGCGGCCGCGGCGGCGCGAGTGAGCGCGCGCGGCTCAGCTATCGGCAAGTATAGTTACCTGGAGTAGTATAGTCTCTGGTAGCGGTCTCGGCAGCCGCGAGCGCGGCCGCGGCGGCGCGAGTGAGCGCGCGCGGCTCAGCTATCGGCAAGTATAGTTACCTGGAGTAGTATAGTCTCTGGTAGCGGTCTCGGCAGCCGCGAGCGCGGCCGCGGCGGCGCGAGTGAGCGCGCGCGGCTCAGCTATCGGCAAGTATAGTTACCTGGAGTAGTATAGTCTCTGGTAGCGGTCTCGGCAGCCGCGAGCGCGGCCGCGGCGGCGCGAGTGAGCGCGCGCGGCTCAGCTATCGGCAAGTATAGTTACCTGGAGTAGTATAGTCTCTGGTAGCGGTCTCGGCAGCCGCGAGCGCGGCCGCGGCGGCGCGAGTGAGCGCGCGCGGCTCAGCTATCGGCAAGTATAGTTACCTGGAGTAGTATAGTCTCTGGTAGCGGTCTCGGCAGCCGCGAGCGCGGCCGCGGCGGCGCGAGTGAGCGCGCGCGGCTCAGCTATCGGCAAGTATAGTTACCTGGAGTAGTATAGTCTCTGGTAGCGGTCTCGGCAGCCGCGAGCGCGGCCGCGGCGGCGCGAGTGAGCGCGCGCGGCTCAGCTATCGGCAAGTATAGTTACCTGGAGTAGTATAGTCTCTGGTAGCGGTCTCGGCAGCCGCGAGCGCGGCCGCGGCGGCGCGAGTGAGCGCGCGCGGCTCAGCTATCGGCAAGTATAGTTACCTGGAGTAGTATAGTCTCTGGTAGCGGTCTCGGCAGCCGCGAGCGCGGCCGCGGCGGCGCGAGTGAGCGCGCGCGGCTCAGCTATCGGCAAGTATAGTTACCTGGAGTAGTATAGTCTCTGGTAGCGGTCTCGGCAGCCGCGAGCGCGGCCGCGGCGGCGCGAGTGAGCGCGCGCGGCTCAGCTATCGGCAAGTATAGTTACCTGGAGTAGTATAGTCTCTGGTAGCGGTCTCGGCAGCCGCGAGCGCGGCCGCGGCGGCGCGAGTGAGCGCGCGCGGCTCAGCTATCGGCAAGTATAGTTACCTGGAGTAGTATAGTCTCTGGTAGCGGTCTCGGCAGCCGCGAGCGCGGCCGCGGCGGCGCGAGTGAGCGCGCGCGGCTCAGCTATCGGCAAGTATAGTTACCTGGAGTAGTATAGTCTCTGGTAGCGGTCTCGGCAGCCGCGAGCGCGGCCGCGGCGGCGCGAGTGAGCGCGCGCGGCTCAGCTATCGGCAAGTATAGTTACCTGGAGTAGTATAGTCTCTGGTAGCGGTCTCGGCAGCCGCGAGCGCGGCCGCGGCGGCAGCGCGCAGGCGGCGCGAGTGAGCGCGCGCGCGGCTCAGTTCGCCGCTCAGGGACAGTACCTCACGCAGAGTGGACTCAGCCTCGCGCGAAACCTACACGAGTAAACGATCGTCAGAAAGAAAAACCTTCATGTGTGGGCATGTGTGTGTGTGTGTGTGTGTATGTGTGTGCGAGTACGTGTGTGTGTGTGTCTGTGTGTGTGTGTGTATGTGTGTGCGAGTACGTGTGTGTGTATGTGTGTGCGAGTACGTGCGAGTTTATGAGTGTGCGAGTACGTGCGAGTTTATGTGTGAGCGAGTACGTGCGCGTGTATGTGTGTGCGAGTACGTGCGCGTGTATGTGTGTGCGAATACGTGCGAGTGTATGTGTGTGCGAGTGTGCGAGTACGTGCGAGTGTATGTGTGTGCGAGTGTGCGAGTACGTGCGAGTGTATGTGTGTGCGAGTACGTGCGAGTGTATGTGTGTGCGAGTACGTGCGAGTGTATGTGTGTGCGAGTGTGCGAGTACGTGCGTGTGCATATTTGTGTGCGCGTGCGTGTGTAACTTTCCAGCTTTTTTTTAATAATATTAAAAAAAAAACACAATTTAACTTCCAATAGATATCAGGTATTTTGTAATTAATTGTAGTCCCATTTAAGTGCTAACAAGGGAGTCAAACCTATTACCATTTCGAATTCTATTAAGTACATTTTGCAACCTAGAAATAAATAATTTAATTTATGCTTGCTTTGTAACAATTCCTAAAGAAAGAAATAAAAGAAAAATGATTGCATGAATGTTTCCCTAGGAATAAAGTCACTAACAGACAGACCGACACACATTGCCATTTATAATACGCAAGAAATAATAGGTGCATATAAATAATTACCTTGTGTAGAGGTTTGACGGACACCCTCATTACTTCAGAGCTCAGCGACTTCTGTTTCTTAACAAATTCTTTGAAGGACTCTACTGTAGTTGATATCTCATTCGGCAACTTGTTCTGTTTGGGTGGCTCACCTGTAATGAATTACTTAATGTGGTAAGTAATTTATCGAATAATTATTCGATTTGAATAATCGATTTTCCCACTCGTACGCAAAATAGGCGCATTGACGTGGAGTTGCGGACACCAGCCCTTATTATATTATTACCTTTATCATTTATGTGACACTTCTATAAATGTTTTATTTCACATAAACCTACATGGGCACTTATGAAACGTCAGAATCTACTATAAAAGAAAGTCGTGTTACACTATTTATAACTCAAGAACGGCTGAACCGATTTGGCTGAAAATTAGTGGGGAGGTAGCTTAGAACCAGGAGACGGACATAGGATACCTACTTTTTATCCAAAAAAGGGAAAAAATGCACAATGGCGCATAAACGTGCGTTGGAAGCACTTAACCGAACATTGAAAGATCTAAGCAATGACTCGAGATGTTTTGAAGGTGCAATGATTTTATTGTCTGGCGATTTTCGTCAAACAATGCCAGTAATTCCAAGATCAACTGCTGCCGACGAAATAAACGCTTGCATCAAATCATCGAATCTATGGCGCTATGTGAAGAAACTTCAGATGACAACAAATATGAGAGGTTGCATTGCTGAAAGATACATCTGCTGAAGATTTCTCTGAGCAATTGCTGACTATCGGTAATGGTCGAGTACCTGTCGACGAATCGAGAGGATTGATTTCATTTCCTCCGAATTTCTGTAACTTTGTCTCATCGAAAGACGAACTCATCAACAAAGTATTCCCAAACATCATTACCAACCACAAAAATATTGAATGGTTGAGTGGGGGAACAATTTTGGCGGCTAAGAATAAAGATGTAGATGACTTCTAAAGATGTAGATAACTACTTAATACAGAATAAGATCATTGGTACACTGCATTCATTCAAATCTATTGACTGTGTAACAAATGAAGATGAAGCCACCAACTATCCAATTTAATTTTTAAACTCCTTGGATGTAGGTACCTGGCTTACCACCGCACAATTTACGACTAAAGGTTGGCTCCGTAGTAATCATGCTTCTCAACATAAACCAACCAAAACTGTGCAACGGAACGCGTTTGGTGGTAAGTAAATTGATGAACAATGTGATTAAAGCCACGATGCTCATAGGAAAATTCGAAGGTGAGGAAGTTCTCATTCCGAGGATCCTGATGATCCCAACCGATATGTCGTTTGAGTTTAAACGACTTCAATTTCCGATCCGTCTTGCATTCGCCATGACCATTAACAAATCACAAGGCCAATCCTTGAAAGTGTGTGGTCTGAATCTAGAAAATACATGTTCTTCCTATGGTCATTTATATGTGGCATGTTCACGGGACGGAAGACCATCTGCGAATATAACGAAAAATGTCGTCTATCACAAGGTGCTTCACTGAAGAGTGCAACCCATGCACCAAAATACACGGCCAATAAAGAATCATTAAATTACTTGTTTTTTATTTTTTATTTATATTTATTATCCTAATAAAAATAAAATCCAAAATCTGCTTATTTATTGCCTCTAAGGCGGAACAAAGTTCGCCGGGTCAGCTAGTAAAATATATATCGAAGAATTTGTGTCTGTTTGTCTGGATGTATTTTCCGGGTTGGCGCAAAACGGCTGAACGAATTTGGATTAAATTTGGCACACAGGTAGTTTATAATCTGGATTAGCCCATAGGATACCTTTAATCCCGGTAGTAGGTACGTTTTCGTGGGATATTTTCCGACATTCACGCGGACGAAGCCGCGGGCAAAAGCTATTTATTTATTTATTGGTCTATCTACAATCGTTACACTGTTCAATCAAATTAACACAAGCAAACATACAAGCAAAGTGCACAATATTATGCGATAGACACAAAAAATACAGTAGGTATAAATAAGTGCAGAAATGCTATATATTAATATACATTATTATTTATTTATTCAACCACAAAGTACTTACTACCAGCATGCGTAGCATGGCCTCTATAAAAACGGAAGACAAAATGACAGATTGTAGAAAGATTTCTACGGCGCGATGTCAAAATTCAAGAAAAGAATGACTTTTTGTCGAGAAAGTGATTTGTCTTCTCTTCGTAGAGTAGAGATAGAAGTGGTCATGCTACATATGCTGGTGTGGCAAGAATATCCTTAACTCTAAGAAGCCCAAAATAACCAAACATTTATTGTTCCTGCCATGTTGTTGAAGTAACCACCTGACAGTATGCGGTTGTTAATATTAATGTAAACGTTGATGGATCGAGTGGGAGAGGAAGTCAAAGTCAAAGCATTTATTTTAAATAGGCACATAAAAGGCACTTTTGAACGTCAACATTTACATTTAAATAGAATTGATTCTAGTCGCCCCTTCCAAAAGGTAGTTTCGTATGGAGAAGAATGGGCAAGAAACTCCATTGTTACTCTTTTAGAAGACCAAAGAAAAGATGGATTGTTTGAAAAATGATTGTTACAATGATATGATGATATGATGTTGTCAGGGGAGAATGGAAAGAAGAACATGTGTTGCACCAACCCCAAGTAATAGGAAAATGATGAGGTATATCATAATGAGTATTAACTTATACAAGGGCTTGTAAGTAGCAGCCGTTGTACCATTGTATGGTTTGATTGGTACGGTGAAGACTTGTCAGATGTTGATGTAGAGTGCTCATTCGTAGTTATTTTACCTCTGATTTTGCATCACTGTCAATATCACAGTGACCCTTAATCTCGTGGCAATAAGGTTGCTGTTGGGTCCTACAACTGTCAAGTCTGTCAAAATCACAGTGATCTTTATTGTTGTTGTGATAAAGTTGCTGTTGGGCTGAGCAGTGGCTGTTGGTAAGCTGTCAGAAGTAAAATAACTGTGAAAGGACCTTTGATCAACAATAGTACTAGATTTCCGGAAAGCGCATAAAAAACGGTCGGAAAAATAAGAAAACAAATAATATTGTGGTCTTATTTTGCAACATATTCCATAAATATTTTTGTTCTTATTTTAAACACATATGTTTAGATTTCAATAAAAGTAGTAAACATATTGCAAACGATAATAAATTTTATATTTGAGTGTTATAAATGATAAATGATTTTATTTCTGTAAGTAGGTTTGTTACAAACACTTTTACACGTCAATCATATTTTTAAAACTAGATGAGGTCGGCGTTTCATAACTGACTACTCTGAGAAGAAAGGCCGAAACAAACTCAGAGGTCACAGTCTCTTTTAAAGTCCAGACATAATCTTGGTCAGACATGTGAGACCATGTAGATTGGTGTCTGAAACGGTCTTTTGAGGAAAAACCATACAGATTGAGCGGACCTGTCCAGTCAGTGCACGCATTTGTCAGTAATCTTGCCTCTCAACTGAGAACTTAAGGAGCACAACGATTCGACGAACAATACCAAAGAAAGGACATTTGGGTAGGCCGCATAAATTACTCAAGCTGCCAGATCGTGAAACTAACTAAGAAATAAAATAAAAAAGTAATAATCCACATAATCTTCACATTCACAATAATTTAAATAATATAATACTTTACAAAGTAATTACTCATGTCATTGTATGTATAAAATTCATCAATGTCAATGTGTATATAAATATTCGAACATAATCTTTGAGAACCATGTAGATTAGTATCTGAAATGGTCTTCTGAGGAAAGAACCACGCAGATTAAGAGGACCTGTCCAGTCAGTGCACGCATTTGTCAGTAACCATGCAGCTCAACTCAGAACTTTAGGAGCTCAACGATTCGACGAACAATACCAAAGAAAGGACATTTGGGTAGGCCGCATGAACTACTTAAACTGCGAGATCATGATTAAAACTGAAACAATGACCCACACAGTCCTCAAATTCACAATATTATTATAACAATAAATTGTACTTCTCAAGGTAAGTATTCAAGTCGTTCTGTTATAATAATTATCAATTTATCAGTGTATGTAACAGAAATAAAAGAAAACATTCAGTATGCAGAAAATTGGAACAACTCAATCCCAAGCCTTTTTGTCCTCAATATAATCCTTAACGGTATAAAAGCCTTTCTGGCACAACTTACGTTTAAAGTTAAGGTTTTAATCAAGCTATATACAATCTCGGCCCTTTGAGCGCTGTGTTTTTGTTCCCAATTCTTAATCTAACACTATTGTTGATTGAAGGAAAGGACTGTACAAGGATCTTTTGGCGCCTGAATGACATTGACAGGGGGGCGTTGTTGAAACGTGTATAGACAAAACAAGATGGCGGCGTTAGTTCGGATTTTGCCACTCGCCAAAGTAAACTTGTAGCATTGTACTTACTTTTAGCATCAGTTGTGGTACTTGCGACGCCGATCCCACTAGTGTTCGGGGCAACGCCACCCAATCCGAAGCTGGGAGTAGCTAAACAAAAAAAAATATCATCAAAATCGGTCCATAAACGACGAAGTTATCCGCGAAAACACATAAAAATATATATATATTTATACGGTCGAATTGAGAAACCTCCTCCCTTTTTTAAGTCGGTTTAAAAGGAAGGGAAGGGGGGAAGGAAGGGAAGGGACGATCATTATGTATGTACAGAATCCAGAGTTAAGTTAGTAAAAATAAGTTAGTAATATAATACTTAATGACGACCTATCAATGTAAAGGACACGGAGATAAGTATATATTGAGCAAAATCTTTAAAGTTATTTTTGTTAGTACAAAGTAGTAAGTAGCAGCAGTAGTTAGTAGTTTGTTATCACTACTACTAAAGTATGGTCAAAATGTATTATTAACCTGAAATTGAAGGTTGCGTACCAGTCACACCAGTTGTACCCAATTTTGCACCTGGGAAACAAATTAAAGTTAATAACCAGCCACTGAACTTTATTCGTCATTTTAACTATTGTGACAAGTAGGTACTGTAATATGTAATATTATGGCAACCTATAAAACTACTGCATACTGTAATATATATTTTTTTTAATATACAGTTTTACAACAAGTGAGCAGCAGAGCAAAGCCTCTGTACAATCAATTAGTAATCTTACTACCTAATATTGTCACCAGCATGTCCAAGTGGGCTATTGTAGGCAATCAATTAATAAAGAAGTTAAATACAGTTGGGTTGAAGCCCAGATTAGACCAATCTAGTATTTAATGTAGTATGTGTGTGAGCGTTTGTTGCTGCGACTGGGAGAGTCCTTCATTATAATAATCACCCTAGGCTGAGTAAGGAATAGAGTAATTTGCTAATAGTCATATTAAGGATTATAAAATGAACTTAGCATAACAATCATCAATTGGGGGTGCTCCACACATGTCCAGGCGTTCGATTCGGCAGTATTTGTTGAACAACAAAGCCGACCCGAAGTAATTACTACACATATTCGGCTTTTATTCGGCTTGTGCCGATCGGCGAACTACGTTCAAGATTACCTTCGCCGAATCATGCCGACCCGAACATGTATGTTAGTATCCGTAACATCTTACCACAACTAGGGGTGATGGTATGATATAAATCCCTTTTAGCACTTAAGACCTTATACTCGCTCTCCGGTTCACAGGGTATAGGGCTTAGTTCGAAATTGGGCTTAAACATACTGGTTGGTGGCAACATTTGAAACGTTTGCGTTACCGGTATGAACAGACCACGGAATGGAGAGCTTGGGTTTGGGTTCATAGTACTGGAAAGGAAAAAGGATGGTTTAGGAAAGGTAATCGGATTAGGTCTGCATGATTGATACTTCTTGATACAGATATTGGTAACTAGAGAGCACGGAAATGCCTCGGCGGCCTCTGCTCGAAGCAGTATCGTCAACCTTCCGTGCAATCAAAGCATGTCACCATTTACTTGCATTACTACACTATTGACATTTAGAAACTGACGGCTTTAAAGGCGATCCGTGACAGAAGTAGTACGCTCAACGCACTTTCGGCGCCACGAATTTTATTAGTACTACCGTCTCTAGACGCTAACGGCGCGGGTATTCCGTGCTCTGTGCTAGCCTACTCATTACACTCCTATGATTTCTCACTAAATAAAGATTTAATTTGGTGTATGACAAAGCTATTTCTTTTGTATGACTGTGCCATAAAAGATTATTATTGTTAGTATAAAGTAGTCTCGCCCCGAGTTACATGGAGCTTAAACATAATTGTCGAAACATGGGTGTACTATAGGTTCACCACTGCCCAACCCTTTTCGGGTTTACAGGCTTCATGTCATGTTATGTTGTTTACAGTATTAGCAAACATGCATGCCATGTCAGGGAAAGCTAGTTTGAAGAAGACACATTGGTATGACTTACCTAAAATGCTAGTAGTAGTGGTAGCTGTACTCGTAGATCCAAATACACCAAACCCAGTGCTCTGCGTTGAGGCGGCAGTACCAAAACCAAAGCTTCCTAGCCCGCCAAGTCCTGTGCTAGCAGACGTGGCTGGAGCACCAAAGTTCAACCCTGTAAAGTAACAAATTATGATAAATAAACTGTATGTTTTAAATAGTGTTTTCACAGAAACATACTTCTGTGAATGTACAATTAATACAACCTTAATACAGGTTACCATGTAACCTAGCTAGGACACCAGATTCAATTCTGTCAATTATTATTACTCTAATTATGATTTAACCCTAAACTGTGAACTAATATTTATTGTAACAGACTGTACCACACTTTTTTTTTAATTAAAATGTATTATTATTACAAATTCTTTTTTTTTATGTAGTTCAAGGCAAATGGAGTTTTTTTTTTATCAAATGACCCTGCACATATAATTATATTATATAAATATATATATAGGGGTAATATGTCTGTGTTTAGTATAATTGTGTTAATTTTACTCAAATTACCAGCAAGAGGCACACTGAACAATGCAGTGCTCAACACAGGAAAACAAAAGAATGGGAAGAAAATAATTAATTATAAATAAAGGCTGTATTCACCTGAACTAAGAGTTGGAGCACTGGAACCCGGGGCCCCAAAGTTAATGCCGCTTGCACCCTGTAACCCTGCTGTACCAAATGCTGGAGTAGGGGTTCCAAATGTGGGGGCAGCACTTGCACCAAATGCAGGTGCAGTTGTGGCTCCTGTGATGAAGAATTGTATTATTTACTAACTGTAGTACACATACATTTCATGTAATAATCTTTTTAATATATATTTTTTATACTCTAAATTGGTTGTTATGTTCATGTGGCAATGTCACTTCTACAATTTAGTAGCATCCCATACTTTTAGCACTCACTTCTACTATACCATATTGTAATTTAAATATGGCCCACAATATGACAAGTTCTGTTGAATTTTCAGTGGATTATTGACTATGGGATGTAATAATAAACTACATACTCTGACAACACATCGTTTGAGCACTCAAAGTTATCTTTGTTACTAATTATTATAAAATTCACATCACATCACATGTACATTTTGATATTCGCGAGTGGTCAATTATCTTTCAGTTCGATATAAGTATGGTGTTAACAAAACTATAAACAAATGGCACCTACCACTCAAATTAAGATTTATTAAAACCTTGGGTACTTGACCCCTTAGTACTTTTATAATTACTGACCGAAACTAGGGGGTGCTGTTACACCAAAGCCTGGTGTAGTGGTGCCAAAAGCAGGTGCTGATGATGTAGCTCCGAACGCAGGTGTCCCAGTACCGAATGCCGGCGCTGCAGACCCAAAAGCAGGGGTTGTGGTGGCCCCAAACGCCGGTGCTGCTGAAGTCGCTCCGAAACCGGGCGTAGTAGCACCAAAACCTGGCGTTTCGGTCGCCGGGGTGTTCCCAAATAGACCAGACGGCTGCGACGTCGCCGTCAAGCCAAACCCAGGAGTAGCAGGTCTAATTACAAATTCGAATGTTATAGTACAGCAAACAATATTATAATCTTGAGAAACAACTCCGTTTAACGGCGTAGAATGGCCGTAACGAAAATTGTTGTGGGATTCACAAGTTCAGAGGTTATAATAATTGACAACACATTCTTTTTATTAATTTTGACGTTCATAGATGAGTCGAAAGATTTTGTTTTTAAAGTAAAGGAGTTACTACACCAAGGTAGTTTTAGTAAGATTGTATTTTAACAAAAAGTTTATTTCTGCACTTACTTGTTAGCGCCGAAGTTGAAACCTCCTGTAAGGCCAGTTGTAGCAGGAGCACTCGATGGAGTGCCAAAAGAAAATGACATTTTCACTCACTACTTTAATTCTCTCTTTTATTTAATACAACTTTCGAAAAAGATAAATATAATTATAAATCAACGCGGCAGTTAAGCTGGGGAGGAACGGCCATTTCTGTCTGATTGTCAATGATTTGATTTTGCATGACTGAGATAGACCATGAAAATTGCTTACGTTGAAAAGGGACGGAATATGTGACATTTCATTTCAAGCAAAACTTTTACACCGATTTGAAATAAATCATCGCATTGGCGTGGCGTATTTCAATACCTACATAGAGTATTAATTTTTGTTGCACATTTTGTAATTTATTTACTTACCGTAAAAGTTTTAAAGAAAAAATATATTTTATCTCAGAAAGAACGATGCGGCTGCATACGTTTTCTTTTCTTTTTTCATACTGAATGTCAGTATTGTCAACAAGTTGAATGTTGAATTCACGTTGAACTATTCATTAACATTCTAATCTTTTGATCTTGTTTATTCAAAGCTACGAAATGAACCATTTAGCTTGGGGTGGACATCTTGCTCGGTATTGTAGCGTCGTTTTCAAAACCTCGCCTGTTAGTACTGGGATTCCTCATAAGGTGACCAAATATCCTTCACCGAAAGTCGTCAGACTCACACCTCCGCCGGTGACCGTGACCGAAGACTTATACCGTACTCTGCCAACTGGAAACCTGAGGGTAGAATCAGGTATAACGGATCCGGCGAAGATTGTTAATTCTGCTTTATTTGTGTAATTTGGTACTGCTATATACGTACTTACTGGATTGGTCACTACAGACTTTTAAATTCAAAAAGTAATTCGGGTTACGTAGGTAGTCATCAGGAAAATTATTTGGAAACAATAGAAATAAAATAGTTTTTCAGAAACTCTTAGTTTTTTATTATTAATTAATGTTTGACTTTTCAATTAAGAAGGTAAAGCCGCATCCACAATATGGTTCTTGAAGCAAATCGGCCTTCGAGTAAGCATGTTAGAGCGTGCTCCGGAACACTAACGGATTGGACCCTGGATTAATATCAAATTCATAAAAACGCAAGCAGCAAAATTTTGCCCATGCCTAATGGGACTACACCTGGACGGCGAAATGTATCTACTAAGCAAACCATAACGAGAATCTGGAGAAAATCATGATTATTTTCAAACAGTGAAGATAGTAATAAATAATTGTTTAAAAAAACCAAAAAGACACGCTTTTGTAGATAAACGAACTAAAACGTAGAATATAATTTTCAATAAGTTTAAAATAAGAATATTGATTAACAAAAAAACATATTTTAAAAAAGCAAGGGGTGCTTGATGTCAATTGTTGCAAAAAAAATTGTGAATATTTGTAAAATTAGCGTCATCATGAAAATCTCTGCTAAGGCACCCCAGAAGGCTTTTTAACAATAAAATATTTTAAAGATATTGAAAATTATTTTCAACTTTTTAGTTAGGAAATAAATAAATAATAATAATAATTAGTTCGGATAAGTATCTACAAAAGTGTGTTTTTGTGTTTTTTAAACTAGGTAAGTATTATTTATTTTCTATTTTTTAGTGCGGCTATAACTACAGAAGCGTGTTTTTTTTTGGAACGAAGTTCTTTTACGCGGCTTAAAGTAGATTGAACTGGCAAAAATCGCCATTTCATTCAATTAGCTAACCACAAAAGCTAATCATTTTTGCTTTTTTTTTTGGAACTGTTGGCTGTTTCTTGTTAACTGGCACAAATCGGTTACGTTTTGCTGATCGTATAACCGTAGTGCCCAAGGCAAATCTTTCAAATGTCTGCCTTATCAACTGTCGATGGTCGGTTCTGTGGCTAGCCGGGTGACAAAATTAAACTAGTCATATGCTGGTCTCAAGGATCAAACCGTGAATGTTCAATACACGGCTAGAACAGTAGATATATGATGTGCAAAACTGCTTGACTATCTGTACAAGTAGTCGTATGCTTGTCTCAAAGATCGAACCCATGCATGTATCAATGCACGACTAAGAACAGTAGGTAGTTATATGGCGTACATAACTCCCTAGAAAGAAAAGAAAGAAAGAAAAAGAAAATGCGTTTATTTGCGGTAAACATGACGCAAAAAATAACACAAACACAAAAAATATTATGAAAAGGTTGGGGGAAACATGCGTCACATCCACGCAAAACGGCTATCGCTCAGTATTATGCCGCGACCCTATGCAAGACAGAGCTCTGACCACTCCTACGAGTATAGTACGTCGCATGTTTAACTCTAAGGCCTCGTTTACGGAGACGCGAGGCGTCGCGCGTCGCGTGCGGCGTGACGTCTCGCGTCTCTCTCGCTCTCGACCACGCTGTATGAGACCGAGAGAGACGCGAGACGCCACGCCGCACTCGACGCGCGACGCCCCGCGTCTCCGTAAACGAGGCCTAAGGTTGATCCATGATCCATGCATGTCTCTAAACGTGACTCAGTTTGTTTTTTCTTTATTATTAAATCAATTCACCGTTAAAGTGAAGATTTTGTAGATTTTAACTACAATTGAAATATATTCGATATAACTTGTTGGAAAACTACAGTACACAATATTTTATTCAAAGTCGGTAACTTGTGTAAGAAATTTTAATGGGAAATTTGCGCGCCTGCTGCCTTCCTTGGATGTGGTAGCCGTTTCTCCGGAAAGTTTATTGTACCTAAGTGCACTTGGCACAAAAACACTACCAGGTATCAGGGATGAAAAAATGGTTAATCTTGAGGATCGTGGCAAGGGTAATGGGACAAACTATTTAAATTATTGCATTGTCATCGGTCCTTGATAAGTGTGCGAAGTTTCAAATGAATCCTACGTTTTAAAGGGGATGAAAATCGAGTTAAATAATTCCGTTACATAGATACATACCAAGCTAATAAAAGCGAGTAAAAAAAAATCTATAAGTACTTAGATAAAAATCGTAGCGAAGTCAAAACGAACGATTCATACAAATTTTTAGAATTTTTGTCTGCTTGTCTGAATGTATGTTCGTTCCAGCATCACGCAAAAACTGCCGGATAGATTTTATTCAAATTTTGCATACACATTCCCTATAAGTCTGGTCAGTCTGTAGGCTATAAATTATTACCCTATTTACTATGGCGGATGAGCAATATTGCAATTTATTCGTAGGTATTTATCTATAGTTTACCGCAAATTGTAAAAAGACGAGCCAAAAGGTTAGAATATTGCAGATAATTAGTTACAGATTAAACCTTTTAAACGATTACCTACCTTGATGACCTTTATGGATTTAAGCAGTCAATCACGATTCACGACCATATACAGGCTGGATTTTTGAGATGGGACAATAAGGGTTAGGTACACACGGCTACACGTCAAGCTATACAATTTCCAGTTTACACTGACCTCTCATTGTAAGGAAATCCTATACAATGCTAGATCCGCTTATACTGGAAAATATAGCTTGATCTGTAGCCGTGCGTACCTGAACCGTTATCGCTACAAGAAAGCGGTCTTCCGAGACTGTTCCTAACCTTTGAAACATTTTGACACAGATTAAAAAAAATAATAAGTACAGTCTGCAAGAAAATGGGCAATTTTCACAAAATAGGTACGTTTTTTAATGGCAATCGATGTTTCACTTTATAGCTAAATTCGTAAGTTCTATGGACAAAGTGGCCAAAGGAACCATGCCTTCAATTTTGAGGGAAATAAACTGTTGTTGCATTGCATGATTATGTTTTTTGAAAAAGCTTCTGCCTGAACTAGGAATCGAACTCGATTCCTCTTATCAAAAAGGAACCTGTATTTTCATACTGGATAGTGTTACTGACAGGATCAAATGCTGCAATGGAATACTTTGTGTAAAATCAAAGGAAGTGCTAGTTTTAGCAATATTCATGTTTATACGAAAAATTTGAATAATTAAGTACCATTTCTTTTGATTTGTCACATTATATTTGTTGATCCATACCACATACATTAACTACTGCTTCTACAATGTACCTATGTACTTTCTTCTCAGTGTGTAAGTCAATGGAGTAGTCAGGCCTCATCTAGTTTAAAAAAATATATGTTTAACATGTAAAAGTGTTTGTACAAACCTACTTACAGAAATAAAATCATTTATCATTTACACCATCGATTAGTACAAAAACAGAGTGCTTGCTGTTTTTGTAAAAAAACAGGTTCAATTCTTGGCTCAGGCTAAGCTTTAAAAAAAATCAAAAATTGAGATCATGTTTCCTTTGACAACTTTGTCTTATTTTAATGCCCACAGTTTCGAATTTAGCCTGATGTGCCTGCGCCACATTTATATTTTTATCTCTGACTTGCTGTAACTTTGGATTCCCCCTTATGTGCGGCGAGTGACTGGCATTCATGATTATTAAAAGTTAAACAAAGAGAAATTAAGTTTATTCGGTATAAAAATGGTCGCAAGAATAACAGTAACTACCTACCTGCCCCTACTATAATTTTATAAGAACGGCTTTTATAGTCAACTTTCAAGTTACTAGCGACTGTTTTGCAAACCTATGTTCGATTCCCAACAATTGATATTTTTTATGCTTCCTTTTTTACATTTTGATAAAAGTATTAATAAAATAAAATTTTGATAGTTCGTAGAATGTAGGTTACTAAGGTTAGGTTAGGAGACGTTTAATGAGAAATCCCGTGTGTTTACAATCTATCTACTGAATATTATTTTATTGACAGCTGTTCGTCAGGAATAATCTGCAAGAATGCATCAGTCAGTGCATCAGTGTTGTGCGAATAGGTAATTTAAGACAGGAACGCATTCATTCATTTACTAAAAACGAAAAACGTTGCAAGCAATGGGAAATTACTACTGAAGGCTATGGGTGTCGACCTCAGGACGAGCTGCTTCGCCTGCTTATCACACGAACAACTGCACGTCGCTTGCTGTCGCGTCACCTGCAGTCCACTGTATTCATATTTTGGTTGGCGACACCAAAACATACGTATTAGACAGGAAAGTTTTATAAAAATGTGGCTGTTATTTTAGTATATTGTGGTGTCTTACGACTTCCACGCGCACGAAGTCGCGGGCTTCTGCTCGCTATCTAGTCTTCAACAACTCGCTCATGTTTAGTACCTACCTACCTGTCTTGTTAGAATATTGTATGGTCCAATGGCCAAATAATGAATCTAGTATCTATCTATAGTTATCTACACTGTAGTATCGTCGGATACGGATACCTAAACACTAGTTAGTTAGTTAAACCAATTGAAAAGCACTTAAACCCCTAGACAATGGCACCTTTGTAATATTGAAGTTTGACTTGCCACGATTCATTACGATTTCAATCCGAATGCAAACCGAGGGGGTGAGGGGCCCCGAGTGTTGCCAAAGTTTAATTGACTTTCAAGATTTTTAATTACAAACTCGAGAAAAGATACACCGGAGAGAAACTCGAGAGATTGAGGGGACGCATTTGGGGTGTTACTTTAGGTGCTTAGAACGAACCTACTTACTGACATACTGACTACGAATTAGCTGACATATGGCAAATAATTTAATTTCATGTTTTGTGTTTCGTAATGTTAATAAGGTACTTACTACTGCATAGAATTCAGTTCTTCTAAACTGAACAGACAGCTGTGCTGCAGGGGAGTTTGTTGCGCCACTTCTTCTTCCCAGCTAAAGCACTAGGATGTGGTGAAGGGCGGGCGTTTTGGGGGACTGTTTTATGCAATGTTGACCATTTGTCGTCGTTTGTTGTAACAGAATAAGACTGTCGCCCAAAACGCCCGCCCTGGCTGTTTGTGTATGTGAGTCTAAATGTTTGTAAACGCACCCACAATACAGCAGAAATTCCTAGAAAAAAAGGTCACAAATTTTTCGGTCACCTAGGGGATTATCTTTATAATATTGTAGCGGTATCTACACCCCACATGCGAACTACGCATCACACTGACGTCACGAAAATCCTGCATCGCGCAAGCAGAGTTTAACGCGCGACTAGCATATACATATACAACGTCCCGACCAGACACGACACCCGTCTGGTCGGAAGATACTCTCTTTTCTATGGAGGTATGAGTGAACTTTACATCCCGTTCCTCATACCTCTATAATATTATTAACAAGAGTCTAAATATTTATCCATTACATAAACCCAGTTGTAGGCAAAAAGTGACTAAATACTTGAAAACCCTTTGCTATGAGGACACAGAGAAACTGCTCACCACAATTAAATAAATCCCATCCCCCCTTCCGCATCTTTGTTACGAATTTCGATATTATTATGCTCTTATGGCTTAACAATTCCGATTTCCAACGTTCACACAGACACGTATATTCAAATAAGTATCATTCAGCTACAAATTCACCTACTATAATTGAATAATAGAGAAATAAATGTTATTTGCCTGATAATTTGTATGAGGCCACTACGTGTGGCCTGGTGACCTGTAACACAGGTTTTTCCTAAACCTACATCAGGCACCAGCTCTCACAGTGTGATTTTATAATGTTCAAAAATGCAAAACAATTGTGAGAAAATAAATAAACTTATTATTATTATTTAAATGTCTTTGAAATATCTCGGGACCCTAGGGTACCGGCCCTTCCAACTCGCAGAGGCCTCTTAGACAATTTTAAGCGTTGAGGCACCAACCGACGATGATCCCTGTGTGCACTATGCAAGTGCACCCAAGGACAACCCCCGGTTAGTGCAGGACTATTGCAGAACATGGGAACAAAACATATTGGGCTATGGGTTTGGTGTGCTATAGTGGATTGGTTACCTAGAACTATGAAAGGACTATGTCCCCTGCCTGATCAATGTTATGTAAAACACGGATAAAATGACAGGGGGTGAATGGCCGAAATTCGCGCCCTCACGCCCCTAGCCGCCGCAGGAGATGCCCTGGGCGTCGGGAATCGCAAGGCGCGTCTTGCGAACGGCGAGCTGTAGGGCCGATGCCTGCAAGGGTACCGGGAAAGTCCGAGAGGGATACTGTGGCCTCTGGCACAGGCAACTGAAGGAACACGGGAGGGTTGAACAAGCCCCACCATGAGACGTCAACGTAGAGATACGGCGCGGCGGCGGCGGCGGCGCGCGGCGGTGGGGTTATTATTATTATTATTACTTCTGCCTAACCCTTTGGAGAAAACAGGCGTGATGTTATGTTATGTTACTTGTACCTTGATGACGCACGACTTTTGTGCTGTCATGACTCGAAATTCTCTTTGATATGCGTTTGCTGTGCTTACGTAGTTCACGACCAACGGGATAGATGGCGTTGCCGCCAAAATATTTAGTATCCTGTGATCCTATATCAATTTGTTTGACCATAAATATTTGATAATTTTAGGGTTGTCCGGGATACGTAGGTAAGACCACAATGTGTGTTGCGCAATGCCCCATCTCCCTTTCCTTGAAATAAGAAATATTACATGCTTGTGATCGAACTGGTGACCTTTTGCTGACGAGTTAGTAAGTAGGTACCTTCCCATTGGGCTATTGTCGCTTTAAAAGATAAATAAAAAAGGAATATAAAACGACGGTCACCCATCCACAAGCTGACTCCACGGTCAGCTTGTGGATAGGTGACCGTCCTTTTACAAATGCCCACCGCCTAGATAACATCAAACACCTTGCATCTCAAAAACGAGATTCGGACCTGCCCCGTCCGCCATTTGCAATGAAAGATTTTACAATTCTTATAGAGAAAGTTAATATTTCATTCTGCCGGTCGACCAGTTTTTAACGAACGAAGTTCCTTTCTATTTATCTTGTATAATTAGTGCATTGTTCTGCACTGGCGTGCACTTTTAATTTCATGTTTTAATGATTTTTTATTTAGTTATGTACCTTACTTGTAGGTAGTAGCTTAGTACTTATTTATTTAAACTTTGTGCAATGAACAAGTTAGTAGATAACCCACGCAGACGAACTTAATGTCTTGGGCCTTGTGCATCCTCTACCAGTCAATCGAGGGTCGTAGGCAAGTAATGACATTTATTTCTCAAAGAAGAATACAATTCACGTATCTATAGAATAAATACAAGTTATTCAGAACTAAATACATGAAAACTTACGAAGTACAGTAGGTATTCATAAATATAGTAACAAGTCGATTTTTAGAAACAAATTATGTAGGTAAATACATAAAAAGTAAATCAGGAAAAAAATTGTGTACAATTACATAAGTATACAGTTTTGATAGCAAGCCCATAGCAATTTTACACTTCTATGCAAGCTATTAATTATTTATTAGTTCATCACCACTAATTGATTTTTTATTTTTTTAGTAATTCAAAAAAATGCAATCCCTACTTACCTTCTTGGTATTCAGGGACACCACTTAAATAAAAATAAAAAACAATCATTAAAACTATAATTGACAAGAAGGTAGGTAGGTAGAGTGCTACAAGAAACTTTTGTCGCTCGATTAACATTGACAGGGGGCCCTGTTGGTGAACATTTGTGCAATCGTTTTGTAAAATATTTAGAATAAGCCAGATGGGGGCGTTAGTTCCGATTTTGGCTTGGCAAAACTTCCTTGCACAGTTATACCTACTTATGTTTGAGAACGCTGTCAGTCAAGAAATACATTATGTCATTGTATGAGATTATAAAACATTTCAATTTGGTTGACGAAGTTTTAAAGTAGGTATAGGTAGGTATCGTGGCAGTTGGATTCATGTCACTAGTCTTGAAGACTTACAGACGAGACGCACTCAAACGTTTTATTTTGCTGATTTTTGCCATACTAACGTAGAGGTAATCACAATCTACATGATAGGTCGTCTATATTGCTGTGGACCGAGTACGCTGAGGTTTCAAAGGCTAGGTAATCTACCAATGGATATTGGACGGTCAATATTACCTATGCTAGGATTCAATCTAGGATTCGCCGCATGTGGGATTCCTAACTTCACAAAGTTAACCAACATCAAAAGTAAGTACATATGCACTCGTATATCAAAAGGATTTCATTCATGTAAAATAAAAATAAACATTATTCATCATCATGATCATCATTCTCCTGCAACATGTCTTTTCCTTCCATACTTAGAGTATGATGAGAGATACCACCGTCTCGGTAGTCACTCCTTTTCTAGCCATACCGTCCTTCACACCTACTCTACTCAAAACTTTTATAAAACTCATTAAAAAAGCCTTATTATTCTTCTAGGTAGTTCGTTTGCTCAGGTTTCAATACAAGTACTCACGCCAAAAAACAACTTTGCAACTTTCGTAACAGATAACTATTTTCAAATCAACACTCGCAGCAAAAGCCAACTTTGCTCTGCTTCAGATAATACTATACTACTCATCACATAGAAAAATTAAGTACCAAGTACTACCTACCAACATTTCTACCGTAAAATGTGTAAACGCTATTAAGTCTAAACTTCTCTTAACACATCGCTTCCTGCAGCACACCATAGCAAATTGCAGTTCCTGTAATCCTTATACAGTAGAAATAAGGGTGGTTATAGTTTGAATACTTTGTTGAGTTAGGTTTGCATGCGCACCCTTTGTTGTCTAGTGACTAGACTAAAGGGGAGGGGGATGCATTTTGTTTTATTTGCCTTGCCTCAGTCGCGACGCAGCTTTGCGTCTGTGTGCCTGTGTGCGTCCGATCGATGCGTGACCGGGATGCACTTATATAAGATTGTTAGCTTTACAGATTAGGCTGCTAGGGGGAGATTTATTGAATCATAATTTTGCGTTGTTAAGCAGCTGGTCATATATTTTGTGTTATTTTGGAGGGTTCGCCAGGATATTTTAATACATGATGAAAATTGTTTTTAGATTATTAATGGGCTTTTAATAATAAGAACCTAGCCCAGGTTTTAAGTAGGTATATTGTATATAGAACAGACTGCGATAACAACTCCGTTCACGTTTTACTTTTTCAAGCGTGGTAAATAAGAAATTCAGTAGATCCAGGATATAAAAAACTACGTTTCCAGAATGTATTATTTTTATAGCATTTAATGCAAATTTTGATCGACAGATCACAAAAACAGATTAATTTTATTGGTCTCCATTATTTTGTTCTGGGAACTTACTGGTCAAATGTCCGCTTCTTATGAACCACAGTATTTTGGTTTATTTGGCAAACAAGACTAGATGGGAAGTGGTTACTACTACCTAAACACCTGTGACACTGAGGTGTTTGGCGATGTGTTGCACAAAGCTGGCACTTTAGAGGTTAAGTTGGAAACCTGAACCTGTATTTATATCGGAACCAGTACAGGATTACAGGGTCAAAATAAATTAGCTAGCGAAATTCTGCAGACGTGATAAGTAAGTAGTCAGTAAGTAGGAAACTACCTTCCACAGTTCCCACGGTTATCGACCTAATAGTGACACATGGGTATTTCCTGAAAAATCTAAGTAAGGTATTAACCATGTTACTTACCATGCTTGGTAGTTAATAGCGTCGGTTTTGTATTGATTGATACCGCAACAAATGGGTTTTCCAAAATGTTTTAATTTCGGTTTTATATTCTATTACTTTCACGTAGGGTTGACGCGTAGTAAATAACATGAAAACTTCAATTTGAAATCTTATAATAGCTACCTATTTACTAACAGCCTAAAGGAATAAATACATTTTTCTTTCTTTCTCCGTGTCGACCTGAAAATTGGTCTAAGGATGGGAGAGGCGATGATGAAAGACGAGTTGACAATCCTTTCCACCATGTCTGCACGAGCTACATGAAAACATCATCATCTGCGTAGCCTTTTCCCCACTATGTTCGGGTCGGCTTCCAGTCTAACCGGATGCAGCTGAATACCAGTATTTTACATGGAGCGACTGCCTATTTGATCTCCACAACCCAGTTAGGTACTGGGAATATGATACCCTTGGTAAGACTGGTTGACAGACTTTCGGGCTTCTGACGACTCGTAACGACTGTCAAAGATCCAAGAATGACAGCCGGGATCAACGGCTTAACTTGATTTCCGAGGCTTGGAGGGGTCTTGGTATGTAAAGATGGTCGATACACCTGATCAATTGAACCGTGCGGCTGTCATTACTTAGCCACAAGAAAACATAATGCTATGCTAAAAAGACTACCCAGTCACCAAAGTGGTTAGCGAGGCTAGCCGGAGTGCGACTTACTAGGTACCTACTTAATTATCACACCGCCCCTTTTTTTTGAGGGTTGGATATCATCAAATAACTTCTCAGAGAGAACAACAGAGCGGGAGGGCGTGTCAGACTTTTACTGACTAAAACCCACCCGTGTTCCTTCAGTTGCCTGTGCCAGGGGCCACGGTATCCCTCTCGGACTTTCCCGCAACCCTGGCAGGAATCGGCCCTAGTGGACCCCATCATTGATGCTGACATCTCTTTGGGGCTCGCGTGGAACACAACGCGCCGTCGACCTAGGCCTGGTCCTTATCGAACGGCGAGCTGCCCATTGCTCGCCGTTCGCAAGCCCGCGCCTACGGTGGCCGGGAATCGGCCTACGATTCTCGACGTCCCAGAGCGTCTCCTGCCGTGGCTAGGGGCATGAGGGCGCGAACTTTGCCTCTCCCTCTCGCGTTCCACCTCCTCCTTCGCGAACATTACTACTTCGCAGAAGGAGGTGACGGCTTCCCAAGCCCTCTCGCTCCGTACCATGGCCTGGACCAGGGCCGGACGTGAGAGATCGCCACCGCCAATCGCCTGCACGAGGGCACGGCGGTGCTCCGCCCAAGCCGGGCAGACCTCCACCGTGTCCTCCGGGCGATCCACACAATGGTGACACCCGGGCGTTTCCTCCCGCCTTATCCGGAACAGGAACCTCCCGAAACAACCGTGTCCGATGAGGACCTGCGTCAGGCGGAACGTGAGGACGCCGTGGCGTCTCTCTAGCCACTCCTCAAAGAGGGGACTTATCGCCGCAATTGTGGCATGCCCAGCGCTGGGTTGCGACAATCGCACTCTCCATGTCGCCCTGAGATCCCGCCGGAGCTCTGTCCGCTGTACCGTGATTTCTCGCGGCAGCGGAGCTACGCCCCGGCGATTCGCTTCCTCGCACCACTCCCAAATCTGCGCGAATCACACCGCCCCTAACATGTAATTTTGATCAAGACTTTTGTTGACATCGGCGATTCAGCTTTTGGTCTGAGATGGGGCAAATCAATCCTGGGGGGTTTAGGCAAATAGATCGACTCATGATGAGTCAGTCCAGGTCAAAGTGAGGGGGGGGGGGTGGGGCTGGTCTTAATGTGCAATCCCTCGGTAGTACAACCATGTAGAGATTCGTTGGTTACTCAAAAGGTTTGACAGCTATTCCTATACATATCCTAAAACCCGAATCCCCAACCAACCTACTTATCTTCGCTGTCTTGTCTCAGCGCTGGCAAAATGAAGTTATTCTTTCAATCATAAATATGGTATCAGTTCACAGGGCTGGCATGCTGTGTCGTCACAGCCGCGTGTTGCTTTGGTTCGACGGCCGGAGCGGCGCGTCGCATCGATCGACACCTGTGGCAGCCTTTGTGGCGGCAGACTTCCCTGTTCGCTGGAGAATGTAGTCGTTTACGTTTCGTACAACGTAGATCCTACGAGTGCTATCCACTTAATAAAACTCTTTAATTCAATCACTGATAGACAAAGCACAGCCTGAAACGCTGGGTCTAGAAGCATCCATTGTGCTCCTTAAGTTCTGAGTTGAGCTGCACGATTACTGACAAATGCATGCACTGACTGGACAGGTCCGCTCAATCTGTATGGTTTTTCCTCAAAAGACCGGTTCAGACACCAATCTACATGGTCTTCACATGATCTGACCAAGATTATGTCTGGACTTTAAAAGAGACTGTGACCTCTGAGTTTGTTTCGGCCTTTCTTCTCAGAGTGGTCAGATAGGAAACGCCGACCTCATCTAATTTTTCAAATATGATTGACGTGTAAAAGTGTTTGTACAAACCTATTTACATAAATAAAATCATTTATCATTTATAAAACATTGATAAGGCTATATGGGGGGAAAGAAATGTATTACAAAGGGATTGTTACTATGAATTGTGTATGGAAAAACTAAGAAACATTGATTTTCCGTCTGAATTAGGAAAGTGTTGTGATCTTTTTTGTCAAGATGTGAGTCACAGATCTATTATTGATCATTTGTATGTAAGGTTAGTGACATCCCTTCGGGAAGCGGCAGAAGGTAGTTCTGGTTCGGTGAGTGATGGTAAGAGACGGCGTGCAGTGATCGGCTGGAATAAGTATGTTAGAGAGGCGCATGGAGATGCAAGGAAGGCTTTTCTGAACTGGGTGTGGCATGGAAGACCTCGGAATGGTAGGGTATATGAAGAAATGAATGGGACGCGCAAGGTGTTTAAGCAAAGGTTGAAATACTGTCAGGATAATGAGGATCAAATCAAAATGAACATGCTAGCGACTGAGCATGGCCGCAAACATTTCCAAAACTTCTGGAAATCCACTCAGCGATTGAACCCAAAGCCTTCAGTTCCAGTCCGCGTGGGTGGAGTTGAGAAACCTGAGGAGATTGCGGACATGTTCAGGAGGCATTTTGCGGTAGCTCCAGTTCAGGTGGAGGAGCAGGTACGTGTCGCTGGGGACATCATGTCTGGAGAGCCAATCAATATCTCGGCCCGGGAGATAAAGGATATTATTAAATCTATGACTAGAGGCAAATCCCCTGGACATGATGGCCTAAGCATTGAACACTTTCAGTATGCTGGTCCACATCTTCCTAGGATCCTATCCATGTTTTTCAACTTTTGTGTGAGGCATTCCTATCTACCTGTGGACCTGATGAGGACGATAGTTGTGCCTATAGTTAAGAGTAAAACTAAAGATGCGTCAGACAAGGACAACTATAGACCAATTTCTTTAGCCACTGTGACAGCTAAGGTGCTTGACCGTGTGTTTGAGCGTAGGATAAGTGCCCAGCTCAAACCACATGATGCTCAGTTTGGTTTTCGAGCCGGGTTGTCCACTGAGACTGCTATTCTGGCGCTTAAGCACACGGTTAAGTACTATACTGATAGGAATACTCCTGTGTATGCTGCTTTTCTGGACCTCTTCAAGGCGTTTGACCTGGTTAATTATAATATCCTGTGGTCAAAATTGAGACAGAATACCATACCTCAGGAATTAGTTAATCTCCTCGAGTTTTGGTATAACCACCAAATTAACCAGGTCAGAAGGTCGGGTGCATTGTCTGGTGAGTATGGGCTGGAGTGTGGCGTGAGGCAAGGTGGCTTAACCTCCCCAGGCCTTTTCAGCCTATACGTCAATCAGCTGGTTGAGGAGCTCGGCAGCACTGGAGTCGGATGCTCTATTGATGGCAAGGTCATTAATAGTATAAGTTATGCTGATGACATGGTGCTGCTGAGTCCTTCGATTGATGCACTCAGACGGTTGCTTGGGGTGTGTGAACAATACGCCACGGCCCATGGACTCCTGTACAATGTCAGGAAGAGTGAGGTCATGGTTTTTCGTGTTGGTTCCAGAAAACCTAAGTCGGTTCCCCCAGTCTTCCTTTATGGGGAACCACTTAAGAGAGTGTCTCAATTTAAATACCTTGGGCACGTTTTGAATGAGAATCTGAGTGATGATGATGATTTGGAGAGAGAGAGAAGAGCGTTGTCGGTTCGATGTAATATGTTGGCCCGCAGGTTTGCTAGGTGTACTAAAGAAGTGAAAATTACACTGTTTAAGGCCTACTGCCAGACTTTTTACACCTGCAGCCTGTGGATCAAGTATACGCAGAAGGCCTACAACGCTCTTCGTATTCAATATAATAACGCCTTCCGGGTGCTGCTGGGCCTTCCACGGTTCTGTAGCGTGTCGGGCATGTTTGCTGAGGCAGGCATAGATAGTTTTGAGGCTATCATGCGCAAAAGGGCGGCCTCCTTGATGCGTAGGATACGTGGGAGTCCCAACAGCATCCTAAGCGTTATTGCTGAAAGACCAGACTGCCCTTTCCTGGCGCACTGGTCCCGTAGGCATGCCTGCTGGCCCGGTGCAGAGGGGAAGTTTATGAATTAAACTTTTCATTAATTTATTTTGTTTTAAGGTTACTAACATAGTTGTAAGTTTTTCTGTTACTAACTCATTATGGATTTTTAATTATGTCCGAAATAAATTATTATTATTATTATTATTATTATTTATCAAATTTTGCACAGGAGTTCCTTTTCTAACCGCCTTGGTTAGAAAAGGAACTCCTGTGCAAAATTGGATTTAAATAAATATTTTTGAAAGTTCTTCCAAGCTTTTGTGGATGTTCACCATTTTCGCCATTGGGAAATCCCATCGCCATACGGCTTGTACACATGACGACATAATATCAAGCTATAATTTTCCAGTTTTAGCTGACCTCGCATTGTATAGGCTTTTCGTACAATGAGAAGTCAGCTAGTTTGATATGTCGTCGTGCGTACCTAATATCTAATATTATTAACGTAAATGTTTGGATGTTTTTGAGCTTGGCCGTTTTTTACCCGCTTTAACGGCTGATTGGATTTTGATGGGTCAAAGATAGAGCATGGTGCATAATTATATTCTGGATTGATACATATATAGAGGTACGAATATCAGAAGGTTGCGTGTTCAAATCACGTCGGGGTCACCAATAGAGAGATACGAGGAACGGGGTGTAAAGTTCACTCATACCTCCATAGAAAAGGGAGGATCCTCCGACCAGACGAGTGTCGTGTCTGGTGGGCAACTGCCCGATGATTGATGTCGGGATGTTGTATATATGCTAGTCGTGCGATAAACTCTGCTTGCGCGATGCAGGATTTGCGTGATGTCAGTATGACGCGCAGCTCGCGTGTGGCGATGTAGATACCGCTACAGATATTATATTATTTTATTTTATTTTTATTTTATTTCTTCAGGATAACAAACAAATTGCGCAATGCATAATATTTAGATACAGATATTTTTTATAACACCTAAGTAATCACGCAACCAGCACCGTTATCCACAAATTAAAACAACAGTAAAAGTAGTTTGAGCAAGATCAAAGCAAACAGAGCAAACAATTATTGTCTATCATAACAATAACTAGGTTTAGTGAAATAACATGTTACAAACTAAATGTGTTAATATAACAACTAAAACTATGTGGTAACTATTTGAAGGGATTTTTTATGAATACTATTCTTAAACTGTGCGAGTAACAATGCAAATATGTCAATATCAGCAAAATTATCGATGTAACTTATCATTAGTCGACATAAAGGAGCTCGTTCTCCTGCGTTGGTTCTGCACCGCTTCGGCGCGAATAGACTGTGAGTGTAAGTATCACGAATACGTTGGGAGCGACTAGGTATGCGAAGGTATATTTGGTTTATTAGGTTATTACAATCAAAATTGTGACAAATCTTGTATAAGAACGATTGATCATGACACAGTCTCCTTTCTTTAAGAGTTGTCAGGGAAAATTTATCTAGAAGCGTGTGATATGATGACCACCTCTTATATAATTTATAGTTCAGAAACCTAAGTTATTTACGTTGTACTGATTCCAATTGGTCACTGTATTTATTGTAAAAGGGGTTCCAAACACAAGTGGTATATTCCATTTGAGATCTAATAAGTGCTTTGTATAGTAATAAGAATGTAGATGGTTTCTTAAATGGGTTGCAGGTCCGCCTTACAAAACCATACAGTTGAAAACCCTTGGCTGTGATGTGATCAACGTGTGCATCAAAGTGTAACTTTGAGTCAAAGAGTACACCTAAATCTTTAAGTAGGGAAACTTTTTCCAGGGGAGTGTTACAGAGAGAGTAAGTGAATTGAACGGTATTCATTTTTTTGGTGAAAGAAATATACTTACATTTGGATAAACTTAGATGTAATTTATTGGTCAGACAATAACCAGAGAATCGATCAAGGTCTTGTTGTAATTTAACACAATCCTCAACGGTTCTTATTTTACGAAATACTTTAAGATCGTCAGCATAAAGGAGGAAACCGCAATTTTTGAAACATCTGTGTTTGTCATTTATGAACAGGATAAAAAGTAATGGACCAAGTATCGACCCCTGCGGAGCACCAGATGTCACGCTGATCACATCTGAGGCGAATCCATTGATCACAACCTTCTGAGTTCAATTTTTTACATAAGACGTAAACCAACGAAGCAAGCTCCCATGGATACCATTAAATTCGATTTTTTGTAAGAGCATGTTGTGGTCCACCTTGTCAAAGGCCTTGCAGAAATCCGTATAGATTGAGTCAACTTGCAGTTGATTGTCCATATTTTCAAATAAATAGTTAGAGTACAAAACCAGGTTACTAACTGTGGAGCGATTTTGAGCAAAACCATGCTGTTCAGGGATAATAATTTATGTAGGATAGGGTAAATTGCATTATGAACTAATCGCTCGAAGACCTTTGACATGGTAGACAACAATGATATTGGACGATAGTTGGTAACATCATTTTTTGTCCGCCTTTATATACGGGCGTAATATTGGCAGTTTTCCACGGTTGTGGCACAATATCCTCCGTCAGGCTACGGTTTAATAGATAAAACAAAGGCACACACATTGGCTCAGCTGTGTGTTTTAAAAAGAATGGAGGAACACAATCAGGTCCAGAGCCTTTGGTTATGTCCAGGCATTTAAGTGATTTAGCTATGGTGTCCCTAGATAAAGACACATTAGATATACTTACTTCGTTGTTTAACGAAGAAGCAGAAACATTATTAACGTTGCTAACGTTGTTATCTGTATCAACCATCTGGTATCCATAACACAAGTCTTAAGTGTTAAGTGCTTAACTTGGAACTAGATGGTGCTGTGTGCAATGTCAGACGATATTTATTTATTTATTTATTATTATTTATCTGTCGGTTCATATACAGAACTAAAAAATTTTGAGAATAATCTGCATACATTCGCTGGTCCATTACATACCTCTTTATTATATAACATACCTAGTATTGGGTATGCCTGTGTTACCTTTTCGACTTTTTACAAACGACCAAAAACGTTTTAAATCCTTACGCATGCCGGTTTCTATTGAATGGATATACCCATTGAAACATTCAGCAGAGAGTAACTTAAATCTCTTTCGGTATAAGGAGAACTTATTATGAGTGAATCGCGGGCACTAGATTTATTTAGGCATAGACGGAAGCTTGTTCCGTCTATGCCTAAATAAATCTAGGTCCTCGTCTGCAATGCAGGTGACCACGATGGTTAGTAAAAAAGCTGTAGCCAAAGCAATAGGTATTTGAATAATAAACTAAATAAGTATGTATTTAGTGCCCGCGATTCACTCATAATAAGTTCTCCTTATACCGAAAGAGATTTAAGTTACTCTCTGCTGAATGTTTCAATGGGTATATCCATTCAATAGAAACCGGCATGCGTAAGGATTTAAAACGTTTTTGGTCGTTTGTAAAAAGTCGAAAAGGTAACACAGGCATACCCAATACTAGGTATGTTATATAATAAAGAGGTATGTAATGGACCAGCGAATGTATGCAAAATTAAAAAGTATTTTAAGAATAAAGAGGAAGGATTTTCCCAATTGTGGGATATAAAATAGGTTTTTTTAATCGTCACCTGGACGGCGAGGTCGCCAGGGTATCCTACCATACTTTTGAGCTACAGATAGATAGATAGAAAATAGGATACTCTTTATTATTTGTTTATTTATTTTTATTTAAAAAAAACGTATCGTGGTTGCATTTACAAACCTTTAAACTCACATACACAAACAGCCAGACCTGGAATAACTACTTGTAGGTCATACAAATATTTGTTCCGTGCGGGAATCGAACCCGTGACACGCAGTCAGCAGTCAATCGCTTAACCACTGCGCCAACCGTGCCGTCAACCATACCTATACCATAAATACTACGGATATAAATGTATAAATTTTATAAATAAGGGGTGACACCACAGCTAAATCTGTGGGTGACACAATAAGAGGTCTTATCGCTAAAAGCGATCTTTTAAAGACAACCTTTGAATGAATTAAGGGAGAAAGGAAAGACAATACTGCTGGTAGTGTGTGGTGTGCCATTTGCATATATACATTATACACATTCAAACATAAAATACATACATAATAATAATCATAAAACAAGTGCAAAGAACATAATAAGACAGTCACGTAATCATAAGATGTTTTGAGAGGGTCTCAAGACCCAAAGGTTAACGGCTGTAAAGAGCAAAAAACTTCATATACAATACCTACTGAATACAACAAATTCCATTAATTCCCCACCTCTACACTTTAAACGTATGACAACTCGAACAAAATCAACGAGGGAAAGCGAAGAGCCACTCCAAAAGATAAGGAATTAATTCGGTAGGGTGTTACACTCATTTATCACAACTTATCAGAGTAATCTTCCTACCTTCTACTTCCACGGAGGACATGCTAGTAGGGGGAATGACAGATAAATCACTTGAAAGGATAATTACCAAATTTTCTAGCGCCATAGTGATGTATTGTCATTTACAATTTACTTAGTAAGTATTTGCAAGTTCATTTATCATTTAGTTTTTATTATAGGTATGTATGGTCGCAGGGGAAGACAAGTACACCCCACTCTAACTCTCTCTTTACATGCGGATTTCGATGGAGAAAAGTTATGGTTGATCGCTTGGCTCCTGAAATAGGTACAGATACTCTACCTCGCTCGCTCGCATGCTGCCCTGCGGGTTTAGGTATCTCTCTTGGTCTAGCACCTCACCCTAGACCTGCCGAGCTGTTCTGTAACAATCTCACCGTGAAAACTAAGGTGACGTGAGCTTGAAGTGAGTTGTCGATAGTGTCAATCCCTAGCATCAGGTGTAATGATAGCTCACTTCACCTAGGTTTTCACGGTGAGATTGTTACAGAATCGACCGGCTGTTTTGGCAAAGTAACCTCTACCGGCACAGACCCAGAGTTCAGTAGTGCGCAAGCCCCACAAGACGACGTCAACGTAGTAATACGGCGCGGTGGTGGGGTTACTATTATTATCATTATAAAAGACCAGCGACAAAACTCTGTGATTATTTCCGAATTTTGTTAATTTAATTTACATATCATCATCAATTTTTGTTCTTAACCGTATGGCTACTACGTGATTATACCAATCAACATCATCATTTCAGCCGAAAGACGTCCACTGCTGGATATAGGCCTCCCGCAAGTACAGACAGCAGCGACCGGTTCTATGCTTCCCGCTTCCAGTGGATTGTTGCGGTGTTCACCATGTCATCGGTGCACCTTGTGGGAGGCCTTCCAACGCTACACCTTTCGGAATGCGGTCGCCACTCCAGATCCGTTCGGCCCCATCAGCCATCTGTTCGCGAGAAATGTGCTCTGCCCACTGCCGCTTAAGTTTGGTAATTCTTATACAACGTGTTGTTTTGCATCCTCGTCAAATTTCAGGAGGATGTTACAAAGACATAAATAATCAAATAAAATTACGATCCTGCTCAATAGTTAATACATACTTGTTTTTTTAGATATTTAAGTTTGACAGTATTTCAGAATACTCTACTTTCAAAGAACAGAATCGCCCCGTTGCGTATGTGGTAGGCAGTGTCGTACGACTATGTCGCTGTGTGCATGCGTTACAGTTACAGCGCAGTTACAGGGCGGTATCACACGGACCCTACACATGCCGATTTCAGAAAATGACAAAATTTAAAAATAAATACCTACTTATTTTATTATTGATTCGTGTCGAGAATCATTAGCATAGTTACCTCCTCGAATTTGACGAGGATGCAAAACAACACCTTGTATACCAATAATGTTAAACAAATAAAAACTACCAGATTAAATAAAGAGGGGAAAGTAACGCAACAATTTACGTCCTACGTTGGTCTGTCTGCATTTTATTGCATTACCGATCCTTCGGGCAAAATGTTAGAGAGTGGGCAAATTCCTCAGACACATAAATTGTGCCCCCCACCCCGCACCCCGCGTACCTACTGTAACCGCTAAAGTGGCTCCCCCTATAATAAGTGTTTTGTTCCAAGACTAATTGGTTTAGAAAACGTCTGGTAAAAGCTAATGAGTGAGCAGCTCTTTGGAGATCATGTTGTAAAAAGAACCAAATAGGTGTGTTAGAGACTATTTCTCTGAATATTTTTAGATCTGTTAACCAGTTTAAGTAGGCACAAGATAAATAATATTTTGGCTTTGGGAAGTTTAAGTGTTCAGAGGACTATGGCCTCTAGCCGTTAAATTGGGTATAGGCATTCGGTCTAAAATTTTTAAATATTTAGGTTTATTTTGGACTTTTTTAACAACTTTGTCACTCAATGTAAAAATACAGGCTGATATGTTTTTATACAAAAAACTGGGTCCCATTCTTGACTTCTTATCTTTTGATAAAAAGCTAAAATTGCAATTTATTTTTCTCCAATATCGAGCTGTTCCTTTGACGTATTCATAGTTTTGGCTTTCGGCCTGAAGTCAAAACAATTCACCATGTAGGTACCTACACACACCATGGTGAATTTTTCAGATGAGACTAAGCTATTTAGAAAAAAAACGTGTGGGTTCGGGGGACCCCCGTCAGGCACGAAACTTTATGCTTTTTCTTCAACTCCGAATGTAATTCGATAAGGAGGAGATTTAGATTTCCAAAATGACATATTGAAAAAATTTCGCAGCCACGTGATGAAAAGATTTAAAAATTTCGCAGCCGCTATCTGGGATTTTCATTTTCACCTCACTATCGGCTTAGGCATCCTCGAAAACCATGAAAACGACACCCTTAATGAAAAAAAATTAAATTTTCGCAGCCGCCATCTTGGATTTTCATTTTGACCTTAGATAATAGCGGCTTCAGCACCCTCGAAAACCATGAAAACTATCTCTCTCTGTCTCATTCTATTATATACAATAAAAAGACGCATGGGTGGGGGGCTTTTTCGTTAAATGACGATTAAAATAAAATAAAAAATACTCTTACCGTAAGCTGCGTTAAAGAACTTCGTTCCAAAAAAGAATTGGTACCAACGAATACATTTTTTCAAAGATTAGATAAATGATTAGCGGCCAATCAGTTCGACACATACGGATATCCAAATACAACTAACTTAGTTTCAATCTATAAAAGTAAAATATTAAGTAGGAACGTAGATCCGGAGCTTAGTAGCGCTCACATCACAAAAATAATAAAGTAGGTAATATTTATTTTTATATTTTATATGAATAAGGTAGAGAGGAAGGGTAATTTCATTTCTCAACGCCCCGAGTTAGTCGATTTTCCTACAGATTGTCATCAATGATAAACTCAATTACCGAACTATAAACGTTGATAGAAGGCATCTTCATAAACTACCCCGATTATGATACAATATGATATCAAATTTTGTTTTAAGTATTAAGCTCTAGAAGAATCACAAAGCAAAAACATGGTTGACAACATGGACGCGTAGGCGTACAAAGGAATTAAATAAATACAGATTAACTAAGAAACCCCCGCCCCTTTAATGTTATGGTTTAGCCTTTTGTACAACTCGTTTTGGAAAAACTGTAAAAAAATTAACTTTCGGAAGTCAAGTAGGTATCACATTAACTATTGTGCACAATACTCGTAGACAGAGATCTGTCTACGACAATACTGTAATTCCGCTCTTCCGCTGATCAAAATAGTGACTGCTTTGTTTTCAAAAGTTTAAGCAAAACGCTACTTATGCAAAAGAACCTCCATTCGTCTAAATACTGTCAGTACCATTGCTTGGTACTAGATGGCATTAAATTTAATCCTTGGTAGGCCCCAAGCGCTTCATGTGTCTTTGAAATCTGACAGCCGCTCTTTACTCCTCTGGGAAATTTTGATATGAAATCAATAGCCTTTTAAGGCACCTTAGAGCATGTATTTTATTTTAGGAGATTAACAAAGCCTCCCTTCATGGTAAACTAAAGTAGAGTTACAGTAGCTTTAAATTGTTACTGTTTTCATCATGGGGTTACCATAATAAGCTTATGATGGACTTTGTTGAAGAATGGGCATCCTGTCCGTGGTATTTCATTTTATTTTACACGCTTATCCAGTTAAAATCGTTTAACATGGAACAAACAGTTCAATGTTCATTACCAACAATAATGAGCCATGGAACTGTGTGTATTGTTGTTATACATATTTTAATTTTAATACTAACATTAGGCTAAGTTGTACTACTACTAACATTATATGGATGTTTATCTGAAATAAAATATTTGAATTTGAATTTCCCTTACTTCTAAAAGTTAGGTACAAATTGCGATCACCAATCACAACTCTCCAATCAGTTCGTAATCACACTCGGTGCGACCCGTGCACGTCTTTTATTAATTAGTGGTAAACAAAAAACTTGTTCTATCGGCTTGCGCTCGCGCTGGCTGGTATCGGGTCGCGTGTGCTTTTAGGTAATTATGAACATATAAACTAGCGAACAAAATCACGTAGAGAATTATGACGTAAACAGAAACACTGATACATTAGATGACCAAACACAATTCATTAACTAAATAGAAATGTATACAAGAACATCAGAGAGGAAACGACCAATACCCGATGTCTACGACCTAGTTTAGCTTTGTTTAGTGTTGTTTTGCGTTTTGTTTTGTTTTGATTTAACTTAGAAAACAGTGGAAAACGTTACACTTCGATCTATTAAACTTTTAAATAAATTTTAAATACAAAACAAGAAAAAAGGTACGGGCCGATGTTCGTCTTTATAAGATAATTTTTTTGTAATTAATTAGTCGAAAAAGTCAGCTATACATTTTCCCATAGCCTATTTATTTTGTGCGTGAACTACCGTCGCTTATGTGCGCCTGATCCGATACAGTTTGCAACAACTTGTCATGGACACTAAAGTCACTAAAGCATCAGGCGCAAACATCTTCCCCGCCGTTAAAGGCCTCCGGCCTGTAACTCTCACTCGATAAGATGCTCCGTCGCAGGCAGAGGGCAGAGTCGCTTGAAGGGCCTTCGGTAACTTCTCTGTGTTGTTTGAACATCTGCGACCCGACATACTCCATCAGGACCCGGAAATAGTTTGCTGGTTCGGCCTGTACGTCAGCACTATGGTGGTAAGTTGTCTTCCTGAAGCAGTACTAGGTCGCCAACGTTCAGTGGAGTACAATTGGTGCGCCATTTTGATCTTAGCTGCAGCTCAGCCAGGTACTCCCTCTGTCATCTCCTCCAAAAGTGCTGCCGGATTTTTTCTAGTCGTTGGTAGCGCTGCAGTTTAGTGGACTCGCAGTTTTCTAGGCTCGGTGAAGGCACTAGGCAGCGCAGTTAGCGGCCGTCGAAGCAGGAAGTGCCCTGGGGTGAGGAAAAGGAGGTCATTTGGAGACGTGGACAATGTGGACATGGGGTAAAGAGGGCGGCTGTTTAATATGGCTTCCACTTGTGCGAACAACGTGTATAGTTGTGTGTAACTGTGGGCCAGCATGTAGTTAGTGTAAGTGTTCCCGCTCAAAGATTAATTTTGTGAGATGGTGTGAAGAATGTAGTAGGATAGGGTGCTTGCTGCCAAATGGTATAGCCGAAGCATCCAGCCGGCCTCCTACTCGTATCAACCGATTTGCGCCCATGAAAGGTATGAACGCTATGATGGGTGATTTTGTACTGTTTGATTTTTCTTTAGTTAACAAATCGTACTCCACAGTAGACGTATTTCTGATGAGCCTTACGGCATAAAAGATGAAATGAATTTTGTAATTCTTCTAAATTAAGGGCATCAAAACGCTGAGAATTAGGATTGCGCAAATTGTAAAAATGTCTTAATGCATAAACGTAATCTTGTTTAATTTATTATATTTCTGAAATACAATAATAATAATTGAATTTAATTTAGCAACAATATTTGACTTCATTTCTGGATTTTCGAGATTCGCCTTGAAGTAAAAATTCGGGCACCCACACACCACGACCACGGCCACAGACTGCGATCTTTAATCTCTTTGGGATAAACGCCGCGCGAGACGAGATCAGCAGGATTTTCAGTTGTAGGCGTTATGTAACGCCAACAAGAAATATCTGACAATTCCAGTATTTCTGCTGTTCTATTAGCCACGAAGGTCTTTAATCTTCTAGAGTTAGGATGCAGCCAGGCAAGGACGACGCTGGAGTCACACCAATACAGTTTACGTGCTACTGGGTACCTCAAGGAATCGACAACGGCCTTGCAGAGTCGAACAGCTAGTAAGGCGGCACACAGCTCCAAACGAAGTATAGTATAGGCTTTGATTGGTGCCACCTTTGACTTGGAACACAATTAACCATTTGTGTTCCAAGTCAAAGGTGGCACCAATCAAACCTCCAACCTCAACCTCCTTGATCAATAGATCTTATATAGACGCAAGCGCCATAAGCTCTTTGGGAGCTGTCGCTGAACATAATGTAGGTCTATAACAACAGGTGAGTCATAGAACCTGCCTCGGCAGTGTAAATGTATAGATTATTGGAAAACTTACGCCAAGCTCTTTCTATTTCTTCGGAAAAATTTCGTCCCAGCCAACCCTGTCAAGCCAAAGTGGCTCCATTGTTAATTTTGGAACAATACTACAGGGGCTGGCAAAACTGAGTGGGTCAAAGATTTTAAACGACGTTGATAAAATACAGCGCTTCGTTATTTTGTAATTGACAGGGGGAATTTCGAAAGAATAATGTAGACTACCAGTTTTAGAATTCCACCCTAAACCGAGAGTATTTGAGGACTCACTAATGATAAGCGTGTCTGTAGAGTTTTCGGAGCAGGCTTCAAGAACGCTAGACGAATTAGATTTATATTTTCGTAGATTAAAACACGCTGTCTTAAGGCTTCTGATACAGATTTTTAAATATGTATTAGTTCGTTCTCAGAATTACAGCCCGTAATTAAGTCGTCTACGTATCTATGTTGTATAATCGTTCTAATGAGTGGATCCTCGCACTCCTCACCCGACTGCTAAAGACACATTGTTCTCAAAAAACTTGCACTTGTAAAACCATAAGTCACTGTTTTTAAACGTAACGTCGTCTTCTCTCCATAGAATAATCTGAAGATTTCGATCTGACTCGTCCAGTAATGTTTGACAAAATATTTTTTCTACGTCTGCTGCTAAAAGATATTTCAAACGAGCTCGAATTAATATGGAGAAAAGAGAGTATTGAATTTGAGGCCCCCCAACCATTTGTATGTCATTAACAGAGAGGCCCGAGGAAGTTCAAGCTGGTGCATCGAAGACTACACTAATTATTGTCGATTAGCTGTTTTCTCTAAACACAGGATGATGAGGTAAGATGTAGCAGTTTCACAGAGATGACCTAATTCTGCATATTCTCTGATAAATTCAATAAATTGCGACTTAACTTCAGGCTATCTTCTAAATCGCCGTTCTAAATTACAAAACCTTTTCTTGGCCATTTTGTAGGAGTCACCGAGATAATCCGGTGAGTTAATAAGAGGTAACTTGACAGAGAATATGCCGTTTAATAAGCGCCAGGTGTGCTGCAAAAAAAATCGTTTCACATAGGCTCGCCTTCACTTAAAAAAGACTTAGGTGCGATTTCTTCAAGCTCACAAAATCTATTTAATTTTATGTTTTCATCGTATGAAAAATAGGTAAGTACATGATTGCATTTAATATCCTTAGATTGTTTATGGTGAAGGGGGCCTCCAATCAACCAGCCCAACTTTGAGCAGTGCAACTTAGGATAATTGGGACCTAATGACCACTGCTCTATAAATATGAGCCTATGAAAATATCTATTACAGAACGCTGATAGAATTTAGGATCTGCTAAGATAATATTTTTAGGAATATTAAACGATCTAATATCAATTACCGCATTGGGGACTAAAGCTGTTAGTTCCTTCATAACATAAAAGTTAGAAATAACGTTGAATGTTGTATTTAACTATTTTAATTGGGCAATGCAATATTCAGTTATCATACCTGCATCATTGTTGCCAAAACCGATTACCTTTGCACCATTGATAGGGCAGTCCTCTAATGATAACCTTTGTTTCAGGCCTAGACTTATCAAAGAGGATTGGCTGCCACAATCAAGCAGGGCGCGAACCGTTTCAGATTGACTAGTCTTGGGATTGACTATTTCAATCAAGGCAGTACAAAGACGAGCATGTTTGGTACCTTGATTGTTACAGATAGCCAACGTCTCAGAAGGACTGACGGTACTAGTACTAGGTAACTGTCAGGTTTACCTGTAGTCTCTTGTTGCATTCACTACAACGGCCTAAACGACATCTAAATGTAGGGTGACCCGACCTTAAACAATTATGACACAATTTAAATTTAGTCGCCTCGGCTTTACGCTCGCTTATGCTCTTTGCCTTAAACGATGGACAGTCAAACATTTTATGATCAGCATTACAGCATGGACAGAGGCACAGAACAGATACTCTTTATCTGTTCTGTGGACAGAGGCATGACGAGGATGATTGTGTTTGTGGTTGGTTACTACTACTAATGTATGCATGTGTTTTTGTGTGTGTATGTGATCCGGTGTCTTTGAATGGCCTTCTGGACGCTGTTTATCATGATTGGGTTTAAAGGCGTTGTCTGAATTGTTGCGGGCAAGGACTCAAGCACGGTTGCACGATCGTTTAAAAATTTATAAAATGCCTTAAGTGTAGGCGTGTCTGTTGACAACTCGTTACAGTGTTCCTCCCATTTCACGAAGTGGTTACTGTCCAACTTGGAAGCGACTGTGAATGATAAGGACATCCCAATGCTCAGTGGCTTGTCCTAAGTTAAAACGCGCACTGATTTGTCAGACTCCTTATATAATGCACCGAGATAATGACTTATCAGCTAACTTTTATTGTCGTAACGTTCAAGCAATAGGTTCCAAGCTTCCCGATAATTATCAGCAGATACTTCTAGATTTGAAACGGTTCGTGCTGCTTCACCTACTAAATAAGAAATTAAATAATGAAACTTGTTCACTAAACGAATTCTACTAATTTCTTGTATTCGGATCGGATCGTGTCACGAAATTCCATCCATCGAAAGTATGATCTGTCGAATTTAGATACCTGTATCAAAGGTAGTCTGAAACCGATCTCATTATGATCGACAGCGCAATGAGCTAAGTATATTGTGAGGGCACTGCTTGAGTCATTACAATATTGCTAATGAATTCCTTCTCTATATTTTCTCGTTCTTCACGTTCATCCTTCAACCCACTAGAATTAAAATCAATTTGATTTTGTAAGTCATCGAACTTTGAAGATAAGGTTTCATATTTCCTAAGTTTAAGCGTAAGTTACGCCCTATGTGTTGTAGTAAAAGTGTCTAACCGTGATATTTTTTCGAAATAATTTCTAAACTTCGTTACTTGGCCCTTGACGGAACTACGTCTAACATTTAATTCCTCCAAGTTCTTGGCATCATCACCTAAACCCATTATGACTGTTTATTTCAAACAAAATTCTCACGAAAAAGAAATTAAAGGTAAGTATGTAAGATTGAAATAAACTCAAGAAAAACTAACGTTAAAATAAACCAAAAATAATACGCTCACCTCCTGGTTGGTGGTCTCTGCCGCACGGGAAGCCGAAGTCGCAGGCACCGGTCTGCGGACAGCCTTAGGCTGCACAGACGTTGCGCGCTGCGGCAACGACGCTAAGTGATGCATGGGAAACTTAGGCAAATCTGAATTGTTCGGCGGAATAATCACTAAACGGTACGGTACAAACATTGAAATATCCAGGCGTAGATAGTCTTACGAATTGTCACTGATACTAAATAATAGCGAACTTATGGAAATGTATAGAAAAACATAATTTAAGAAAGTATGACGCAAAACTGTAACCTTGACAAAGGGGAACCTAAAAATTTGAAATTGCACAAGTGGAAAACCATACAGACATTTGATAAGGACGTAGGCTACGTGGTTTGAATGAAAGTTTAGGAATTAAGGAAAGGCACTTAACTGCAGACCAATGTCCGGCGGTCCTAAGTACTGGTTATATTCTTCCGATGTACGTGCTCTTCCCAAAGGCTGGATGCGGCGCGGTGCTGACCGACTGATAGCTGCGACGCGGTGCTGGCCAACTCCAGCTAGACCTAGGTACTTCGAATTTCCTTTCAGATTCTGTCCTGTCACGGTCGCCAAAAAATGTCTACGATGAGACACTGGAGCTTGGTGTTCAATAAAACGAAGGAGTTTTACTTTAATCTATGGATTTAATTTAGATAACAGCAGAAAACGTTACACTTCGTTCTATTATAAAATTTAAATACAAAAATGGAGAATTTTTTGTAATTAATTATCCAAAAAAGTCAGGAAGCCTAGTCAGGATATCCTTAGTCGATTTATTTTATGCGTGAACTACCGTCACTTATGTGCGCCTGATCCGATACAGTTTACAGCAACAACTTGTCATGGACACTAAAGTGTCACTAAAGCATCAGGCGCCAACACATGAAGAATGTTGGCAAACTATAGCGAATAATGCTAAGAAGAAAGCAAAGAATAACAAGGATGTGTCTGAAGATTCACCAAAACAAGTAACCGTAACCTCTAAGGAAAAAATCCCAAACAATTAGCTCTTGCAAAATTATTAAAACAAAATGATTATGATGGACATTGACGAAATAAAATATATAAATCCATACAAATAGCTGGTCACGTTTAGTAACCAAAGTAGTGCAGATAAATTTATTTGTTGGCCGGTATTTAGTGAACTTTGTTGGCAAATACAAAAAAAAAAAACTTTGGAGGTTGGTGTATCGTACGCCATTATTAGAGATATCAAATTTGACGAATATATCTATTCTAAAAAGGAAGTCGTAACAGCTAAACGACTCAATAAAAAAGATGGAGGAGAATGGGTTCAAAGTGAAACTTTCAGAATAATTGGTTTTAAACGTTCTTCCTTATCTACACACATCGTATATGTTTTCTGTGACACAGTGTTCTAAGTGCTAGAGATTTGGGCATATAATAGCTAAAATGTACGTGATACTTGTGACACAACTAAATTCAAATGTGCTAATTGCTCAGGCAATCAAGTCACTACGTCGAAACAATGCTCTGTGTATAAAAAAGAAAAGTGCATTGGAGAATCGATGTCAGGACACAATTGCACGTATCAATCAACCCTTTCAAAATATTTTGATTCTATTACTTTAATCTATTTGTCATTTAATTTTAATGAAATGTAATTCTGTTACTTAAGTGTAAATTTAGATACCTACTTTATTGATGTTTGTACGCCGTCAACGACAAAACATAGTGTACCTATATATATTTTATTTACAACAAAAAAAAAAAATTGTGTAAAATAAAATAGTTGTAAAATATAGTGGGTGTAAAAATAGTTTTACACCCACTATATTTTACAAATAAAAACTTTGACTTTGACCTCACTCCTCGCACATGAAGTTCAACGAGCTCCGAGCCCGATCATTGCATACATACAGGTAGCTCAAAAAGGCAAGCAAGATTCAGAAGCTTCGTTTCAAGAAGTTTATTTAAACAATCGAGCAAAATAATCCTTCAAGTAATGTCATGGTAGATATTGAGACTCCATAATCAGAAAAATCTGCAGAAGGCCTTCCTGGTCCGGACCTGGAAGGCTTGACGCCGGCGTACAGTCAGAAAATATGGATCAGACACAATGGAAATCGTAATCATTTAGCGAAGTTAAACGAAATATTATGAAATATTTGACTGCACGGTTGGCGCAGTGGTTAAGCGATTGACTGCTGCGCTGCGTGTCGCGGGTTCAATTCCCGCACGGAACTAATATTTGTATGACCTGCAAGTAGTTGTTCCGGGTCTAGCTGTTTGTGTATGTGAGTTTAAATGTTTGTAAACGCACCCACGATACAGGAGAAATTCCTAGTGTGGGGCAACGTTTTAAAAAAAAACCGGTCAAGTGCGAGTTAGACTCGCGCACCGAGGGTTCCGTACAAACCTGTAGGTATATAAGTAAAAGTTCACCCATCACGACAATCGAGTCATTCAAAATTGTCAAAAATATTTTTCAAAAATATTTTTTTTTTATATGATGAAACTAAAAATTTACGGTTTTCGTAATTTTTCCTATATCTGTACTATAAGACGTGACTTCGTACGAAATTTCAAGATTCTAAGTTCACGGGAAGTACCCTGTAGGTTTTGATTCCCGTGCGAGTTTCGAAAATTTGCGGAAATTTGCGGCCTAAATGGCTGTATATTTTGATTGCGTTGGCTTAGAAGGTTGATTTTTCTACAGCTTCCAGGGACAGTAGACCTGAGTATCATATAGAAATTTCAGTTTGATACCTCCACGCGTTCCTGAGAAAAACGGTCTTGACAGACGGACGGACGGACGGATGGACGGACGGACGGACGGACGGACGGACGGACGGACAACAAAGTGATCCTATGAGGGTTCCGTTTTTTTCTTTTGAGGTACGGAACCCTAAAAAATATATATATATGTAGGATCAGGAGTGCCGAGCGGTATCTCGTCAGGGTTTGGAGTTCCCATTTTATTAGGAAAAATAAGACTATAAACAATCACAAGGTTTTTATTTTTAGTACTTGGTACACAGGTAAACCGATAGTTTTGTCGGGAGCAAGGGCTCTTTATTGAGTCGAATCCGAAGATCGACTGATTCTAGAGGGGACATAACTGGCGGCCTTCACAACCAGAGGGTTGCGATGGCTGCCAGCGGTATCGAAGAAACGCTTGCAAGCGTGTTTTATGAATTGTTGAATGGTGGGGATTTTCAAGTCTAGATGTAAGTTAATGTTACGAACGAACCAGGGGGAACCCGTGATTTTACGTAGAAAACGGTTCTGTAGGGTCTGCATCCTGTGGATGTGCCGGGGGTGGGCCTGTGCGAAAACAGCACAGGCGTATGTCATAATAGGTCGGATGCATGCCGTATAAATGCGCAGTTTGCACCTGAGTGACAATTTACTGCGTGCATTTAGGACAGAATGTAGTCTACTCAGAGCAAAGGCGGCTCGCGAACGAACCACCTTTATGTGCTCTGCGAAGGAGAGACGTCTGTCCAAAGTCACACCCAGATATTTGGCATGCTTCTCCCAAGGGATCGGCTTGCCAAACATCTTGATCGGGCGGGCGTCGTGCTGCCTCGTAGACAGAGTGCACGCTATTTTATAGAACGATGCCCCCACCTTGTAATCCCTCCACGACAACTCTGTCCGATGACGCACGGAATTACGTCACGTGTTTACTTGGTACAAAACACTATAATGCGCTAAATCTTATAAGACTTACATTATAAAGCAATCAAATAATACAAGAATAATTGTTGTAAATAAACAATGATGACAAAGTAAATCATTTTAAAATCAAAGTAACAGGTCATCAAATGTTTTGAACAAAACCATCGGTTACAATTATCGAAATAAGTTGCCAAAATCAATTACTGCGTACCGAGTACCCAATAAATTATGTTTCGATTTACTAGACAATAATTGATAGTGAAAATCATTTAAATTAATAATAAGAAAAACAAATCATAACAAATTGTGTTAACTACCCACAATTGTAATTGACAACCAACTCCGACATATATATATATATTAAGGTCTTTAAAAGAAAATTAAGGAAAAGAAAGATATCGTAGTCGCTAGTCTCAAAGCCATAAAGATATGTACAGACTGGTTTACCCCAATTTTTACTAACCCTACGCCAGACTTATCTACGAGTATGATTATTAAAATGTTTTTGGGTGATAATGGTTAATTGGACAATGAAATGCTCACATTCGTAAGCCTAATTTTAAATTATTTGTACAGTTATTAAACCAGGAACATATACATGTAGCTGCGATTTGTGAAACGTAGCTTGATCGGGATACACCCTTAAATATACGTAACTACAATATTTTTCGTGAGGACATGGAGCTTTCATAAGGTGGTGCAGCTGTTGTGACACACAAGTCGATTCCGTCAGTACACGTCTCTTTGATGAATAACAACTTGGGTCTAGAAATGATTGAAGTAAAATTGTTTATCTGCGATGAAATTCAAAACATACCTAATAGCTATTTATTGTCCGCCAGAACTTCACACAAATCAAAAATCTGGGGTTATTTATTTTCACTTGGTAGTAGGATGACCATTATCTTGGGGGATGTTAATGGTCATCACACAAATTGGTCGCATAAGACAGACGCGACGGGCAATCAGATTTTGGATGCCGTGATTGATTACGATTATGTTATCATAAATGATGGCAGCCCAAAGCGTTTAAGGGGATGTAAGGGAGGTCATTTGCAACCGTTTGCAACCTAATGACCCCTATGCAAATGTCAATAATTTTCGAGTAATTTGACATTTTATATTTATTGGCGGTATGCAACTTTGAAAATTGAAAAAAAAAATATGCATGATTTTTTAAATTTGTTCTTATCTGCTTCTATTTCAAATGATAAATGATAAATGATAAATGATTTTATTTCTGTAAGTAGGTTTGAACAAACACTTTTACACGTCAATCATATTTTTTTTAAACTAGATGGGGTCGGCGTTTCCTATCTGACTACTCTGAGAAGAAAGGCCGAAACAAACTCAGAGGTCACAGTCTCTTTTAAAATCCAGACAAAATCTTGGTCAGGTCATGTGAAAGCTATGTAGATCGGTGTCTGCAATGGTCTTTTGAGGAAAGAACCACACAGATTGAGTGGACCTGTCCAGTCAGTGCACGCAATTGTCAGTAATCGTGCAGCTCAACTTAGACTCAAGGAGCTCAACGATTCGACGAACAATACCAAAGAAAGGACATTTGAGTAGGCCGCATAAATTACTCAAACTGCCAGATCATGATTACGTTGAGAAAAATACAAAAATAAATATAAATAAATCAATGACCGACATAGTTCTCACATTCACAATAATTAGAATAATATTATAATAATCTTTGAGGACCATGTAGATTTGTGTCTGAAATGGTCTTTTGAGGAAAGAACCACACAGATTGAGTGGACCTGTCCAGTCAGTGCACGCATTTGTCAGTAACCGTGCAGCATTTCAATACATATTAATCAACCATAAGAGTACAATTATCTTTAGTATTGGTTGATTTCCGCAAAAAAACATGGATTTACTTTACTTTATTTATTATTAGTTTTACTCCTGATTATGTCCCTGTTTGTCAAACATTAGTAATACTGCAGTGGATTGAGGTGGTAGATGTTTATGGTAAACGGGCCTGTGTAGAGGGTACTCCGTTAGATATAGTACCTACCAATTTTCGGTTAAAAAATAATGTCATAAATTGTAGAAAGAATTTCATGATGTGAGATCAAGAGAAAAAGGTATCTGGTACAACACCATTCAGCCTAGCCTTAAATAATTCCCTGTATAAATAACAGTTCACTCAATAGAAGAGATATTGTTCCTGCCATGAGGCTTCGATCCGGTCACATCCCATCGAGAAAGTTTACGTTCTTTATGGGTATCACACCTTCACCTAATCGCGAGAAATGTCGTATAATGGAGAATGTACCACATTACGTTGATCGAGTGTGAGCGCGACGAACGCCTCAGAAGAAATCTGTTTGATTCCCAAAATATGTTTAGATTTGGTACTTTAAATAGTGTTTTAGCTAAGCCTATGTCAGAAGAGGCTAGAAATCTGTACAAAATATATTACAATAATATACAATTTAAAATTCAAAATTTGGCAGTGATTGAGCGCCATAGTCAGTATTGTGACAAAGCTCCTTATAAAGAAAAAAAATTAAGTCTTCCATGACGTTGAGTAGGTACCTACCAATTTATTTATTTATTTCTATTACCAAACACAAGTCTCGTCATAAAAATAGCAACGTGATGTGATTTTCATACATTATCCTATTTTCGTAAATAAAATCGGAAAGGTACGCGGAAAACATAAAATTAGAAGAGCTATATTTTATTAGAAAAACAAGTCAAACTTTTTCGGGAACTCCTCTTAAAACATATTTTATTCAAAGAAGTTTTCAAGGGAATATTATTCATATCTTTGATTCATATAAAGTTGAAGGAACGTCGTTTTTGGGGGAGTAATAATGGAAACGGTTAGGGGATGGCATGGAAAAGCTATCCTCTCTTCTATCCGCCATCCCATTCCATTAAGGAGTACGTTGAATTAAAAACACGTTATAGCGGTACTGGTGATTTAGTACCACGGGCGCCGCATCTTCGCAACGATTGGACACTGTCGAAGTGTGGGGCCACGAAAAAAACATATAATATCCGCATAGCTGCATTAAGCAGTTTAATAACTGACTGATTCTTGAAGCGTTACTACTATAGATAGATCTAAACAATTTTTTATGCCATAGAGTGGAAAACGAAACCACAACTAGGTGCCTCGGAAAGCACGCTAAGCCGTTGGTCCCGGCTGTCATTCGTGGATGTTTGGCAGTCGGTCGTAACGGACCGACAACCAGTATTACCAAGGGGAGTCGTGTTACCCAATAACTGGGTTGTGGAGGTCAGCTAGGCAGTCGCTCCATGTAGGTATTCAGCTGCATCCGGTTATACTGGAAGCCGACCCCAAAAATTGTTGGGAAAAGGCTAGACAGATTATGATGAGAGTGGAAAACAATCAAGCGGCCAACCTGATGGTAAGTAGCTAGCGCTTCTTATGAATGTAGAAACAGATAAAAATATTATAATATTTTGAAGATTTATGTTTAAAGTGTTAGAAAAACCGATTTTTCGTTATGATTGTAAGAATGATCTATGACTAATGAAGTCGTGCTATGATGCATGAAATGCTTTCCACACACTTCAAGGTTCCCAACCGTAAATAAAATTACCCGAATTTAAATTGCAACTTCCAACGGGCGAAATGATTTTAAATAAACGAATCTTAAGCTTTAACGTAAATGGATGAATTGAACAACGTCTCTGACGCCGCAAAAAACGTGGCCATCTACTGGGCCCGCACAGCATAAGGGCTGGTTTTTTGATCCATCTTTAACTCAACCATTAGTTAATAGTAACGAATGGTTAAATTTTGCCAAAATATGTTGATTAAATCAAAGAGTACGTAAATTGATGGCGGTTCAAAAATCCATATATCTCGCACGTAACATCTGTTTTTAGTGCCACAACGAAAGGCAATTCAGTTAGTTCGCATTCACCTACATCCAAAAATGCGGACAACAACACTAAACAGGTCTAAACCAACCTTGACCTTTTTATCTGTACGTTTATTCTCTGGGCTCCATTAACGTTGCCATGGCAACCGCTTCACTCGCTGTCGTTTTTGTCTGAAGATTTTAAGTTCACTATGTTAGTAAAATTTTGGATTCTCTTTGTACATGCATATAAAGTTTCTAAAGTTATAAATCATAGGGCCTAGACAATTCACAATCGCATTCAAAGCGTTTCGTATTTCTACAACGACTTTCATCAGGACTGACATAAGCTTTCGGGAGCTTATGTCACTCCAATAAATACATACAAATATATATACATACATTTATACTAACTACTGACTGACCGGGTGGCGTAGTTGGTATCGACCCTGCCTTCTGAGCCGCTGGTCTCGGGTTCGATCCCCGGACAAGTCAAACATTTGTGTGCACATGTCTGTTTGACCTGTGTCTGGCTGTGTATATGTATATAAGTATGTATATCAGTTATCAGGTTACCGTAGTACAGGATTGCCATCGTCCAAGGGTCAGAAATAATTTAATCAACTTTATTTTCTCACCGCAATATAGGTACAGAAATTATTTTACATTGGTCAGATTCGACAATGATCAGACAATTCAGGTAAGTAAGTATATATTGTGGGAGAATGGTGCCTATAGGTGCCGGTAGGTTAAGAGACGGACGGTTTGTTAGGTTAGGAGACGAATGTTAGTAGATGTTTAGTATGGGTAATTTTGTGGGTTTGTGAGTTGTGTGATTGTGTGTTTAGGTCTTTATAAGCATTGACTCAGAAATATCTTTTTCTCCTTTACCATTGGTACTGAAATGTTTTAAACGTTAGCTTCTCCGTAAACTAATAAAGTAGTTAAGAAACTAAAGAGCAAAACGTCCACGAACTTTACTGGACTGACTGAACACACAACTCTGGTTCCTGAACCAAATAAGCGTAAAGGATTACTTGTTTAAGAACTTTACTACACAGTCCTACATAGTTTCTTTAAAATTAAATTATAGTTACTTTATCACAAGCATGTTTCTGCTGTAGAAAAGAGGATTTCATTATTTTAGCTAAGTAGTTGTTAACTTAACTTCCATTTTCGTTAGTCTAAACAGATGCAGCTTAATACGAGTATTTAACATAGTGTGACTGCCTATCTGACCTCCACCACCCAGTAACTGGGTAATACGATAACCCTTGGTAAGACCGGTTGTCAGACTTTCGGGCTTCTGACGACCCGTAACGACTGACAAAGATTCACGAACAGCCGGGACCAATAAGTTAACGTGCTTTCCGAGACACGGATGGGTTTTGGTATGTAAAGATGGTCACCCATCCATGGACCAACCGCGCCAAGCGCAGCTTAACCTGACCGATCGACACGTGCGGCTCGTCCAGGGAAGTACTACCACAGTACCACCGTACCTATTTCTACCGGCAACCAGCCTGTTTTGCTCGGCACCCCATTTGCGGCAGACACACTGAATCATTTTGAAGGATATTACTAATCCATTGCTTCATATGTTCGCAAAATTTGTCTGCTCAACAACGTAAATAACGCAATGAATGTTGTTGAACTGTCAAAATGAAAGCCATTCCTGTTAGTTTGTTACGCAATTATCCCACCGGTCTTAAGGGTTAGTGTAATTCTAGGCACAAGAGACATTTCAGCTTAGTTTCACATTAGTACGTAGCTGCGATGTTTATGGTTTTGAACATGACATGCATACTGAATTTACCTCAGACTAAGGAAAAGAAGAATAGACATGACATACCTACGAAAAAAACGTGCATACCTAAAATGTGAGTCTGGCACAAAGATGGCGGCTTGCGGTAGAGCTGCGCGCATTATAATATCAAAATTTTCTTCAAAACACTGAATGAAACAAGTTGCTATGACAACTGATGTACTTGTTGGCTGTGACAAAACATGGCGACCGGCCGCAGTGAGATATGCTGTATACTGTTCGTTATGCCGAGTTCTTTCTTTTCCTTAGTCTGAGGCATTTACAGAAAAAAATATGCCAAATATTTGAAGACCAAATAAAAAAAAAGAAAAACTAGTATTTATTTAAAAAAAAATTTACATGACATATTTCATCTGCCAAACTGCGAAGCAGCACAGAGCATGTAACTTTACGAAGCAGTTTGTTGGCAGACGTACCTTATTTTGTACATATTTTTTTTTATAAATATTTGTCCTTAACATATTTGGCGAAATGTAGGTGTACCACTACCGGCTTTACACATCTGCCTTCCACTTCAAAGAATTCAAGCGTCATGTTATGTTTTATGTTACTTCTTCATCATCATCATTACTGACCGGTTGGCGCAGTTGATAGCGACCCTGCCTTCTGAGCCGCTGATCTCGGGTTCGATCCCCGGACAAGTCAAACATTTGTGTGCATGAACAATAATAAACATGTCTGTTTGACCTGTGTCTGGGTGTGTATATCTATATAAGTATGTATATCAGTCATCAGGTTACCGTAGTACAGGCTCTGCCTAGTTCGGGACCTGAAGACCTTGTGTGGAAGTGTCATATTATTATTTCCTTTATTTCATTAACATACATATAAATTACATTTTTAAATATTTTTATAAATAAAAAGATACCAAAAACATTTAAAAATATAAAAAATAGTAGCCCACCGGTATCGGGAACAGGGTCCAAGCTACCGGCGGTCAGGGCTCCAGAGAGAGAAACTTCCTAACAATGCGGGCCGTGTCCAGAAGTACCGCTTTCTGAATCAAGCCCTTGATCCAGCTGCCTAACGAGAGCCTCCTTAGGTGTTGGTCGAGGCTCTTGGGTATTAGCCCATTGGCTGTCACGACTATCGGCACAATGACCGCTGAGCCCACATCCCAAATGTCGACAACCTCGTGAGCCAAGTCAAGATACTTGATTTGTTTATCTTTCTCGGCTTTCACGAGGTTCTCATCATGCGGGATGGTTATGTCAACAATCATTGCGCGTCGCTCCAATCGATCCACCACCACCATATCAGGCTTATTGGCAACAATAGTCCTGTCAGTGATGATGGATCGATCCCAGTACAATGTGATATTACCATTTTCGAGAACTGGGTCGGGCACATACCTGTAGTACGGTACCTCCGATTCCACAAGGTTGTATTTCAGAGCAAGCTGCTGATGGATTATCCTGGCTACAAGGTTGTGTCTATGCAAGTACTCTCCGTTAGCCAGACGAGAACACCCGGAGATGATATGCCTGATTGATTCTCCCGGCCGGTGGCATGCCCGACAGATGTCAACCGTGCCGTCTTTCACAATAAATCTCCGGTAATTGTTCGTCATCATAACTTCGTCCATAATTGCACAGACAAAACCTTCGGTTTCTCCAAAGAGGTCACCGAAACGCAGCCAGGCAACGGACGCTAGTAGATCTACATCCGGTCCATGTAGGGCCCGGAAAAAGCGTCCGTGGAGCTCCTTACTCTGCCATACCTCCATGCGATCATTAGTGTCAAGCACTACAGGTTTGCGCCAGTTCTCTTTAGCCAAGGAGAGCGGGGTGAGGCCCTTGTCCACCGTGACTACATCTCGATGCATACCCACGTCGGTTTCTAGGAAATATTCCCTGAGACTGCATATCTCGCGATTGTGGAGGGTCTTAGCGTTTAAAAAGCCTCGACCTCCACACTTTCGCGGGATATACAGCCTCATTACCGATGATCGTGGGTGATGCATTCGATTTGCAGTCAGCAGCGTACGGACCCTCCTATCCAGGGCGTCGAGTTCGGTCTGAGTCCATTTGAGTATGCCGAAAGAGTACATCAAAACTGGCATGACCCAACCGTTGAAGGCGCGCACCTTGTTTCCGCCTGATAGAAGACTATTAAGTACTTTTTTCAGGCGGCCAAAGAAGCGTTCCCTCAACGACTGCTTCATGTCAGTAACATTGATGCCTAACGTTTCCGACATACCCAAATACTTATAGGTTTCGGATGCGGAGAGGGCTCTAAGGTTTGTGGAATCCGAGAGTTGGGTTCCCACGGATTCAACAATCTCCCCTCGCTTTACATGCATGACCGCACATTTGTCCACACCAAATTCCATCCTGATGGCGCTACTGAAATTTTGAGTTACTTTCAGTAGCTCCATCAGTTGCAAATTGTTGGGGGCAAAGAGTTTTAGGTCATCCATGTAGAGGAGGTGCGATATAACCTGACCACCTCTCCTCAACCGATAGCCTAGACCTGAATCCTCCAGCAATGTGCTTAGAGGATTCAAGGCTAAGCAGAACCAAAGCGGACTTAAACTATCGCCCTGAAATATGCCTCGCTCGATCCTTATCGGTTCGCTATTCCCATGAATATTTCGACATCCTGGATAGTGAAGGACCGTCCTCCATTGCCGCATACATGACATTAGGAAGGTGCGAAGAGTTGTATCTACTTTATACAACTCTAACACCCTCACGAGCCATGTATGCGGCACCGAGTCATAGGCCTTCTTATAATCTATCCAACATGTCGACAGATCCTTTCGGGAACGACGAACCTGTTGGCTAATGGTCATATCAATGAGGAGTAGCTCCTTAGTACCGCGGGACCTATTCCTACATCCATTTTGAGAGGCAGACATGATGGAGTTGGTGTCTATATGTTTGTTAATTTTAGCTCTCAAAATGGATGTAAGAAGTTTATAGACCGTCGGTAAACACGTGATCGGCCTATAGTTCTTGGGTTCCGCGGTGCTACCTGATTTATGGAGCAGGTGGGTAATTCCTGTCGTTAGGAATTGGGGTAGCGAACCAGATTCTAAAGTAGTCTGAAACTGAGATGCCAAGCGAGCGTGCGATCTTGTGAACCATTTAATCCAAAAGTTGTGCAGTCCATCCGGCCCTGGAGACTTCCAGTTGGGTAGTGGACGGACTGCACGAGCTACATCTTGGGGGCAGATGGTAATAGCCCCCATTTCTGGTATCGGATCGCAGGCTCGCTCGACTTCCCGAGTCCAATCACCTTCGGTGTGACTGACAGGTACCGACCAGATGCTGCGCCAGAAGGAACACATGGCATCATCATCCGGTAGGCACGTCTCAGTCACACCATGGTCCGGTCGCTCCCAACCCCTATAAACCCACCTTTCATCGCTCTGGAAGGTGCGATTCTGAGTGTATCGCTCTACTCGCCGCCTATACCGACGAATACGGTTTGCCCATGCATACACTTTCTGCTTCAGGAAGTCGATGCGCTCTGTGACACAAGACATATAGTCTTGGGGACTGATATCAGTCCCTGAGAATGCCCGTCTCACAAAGCGCATCACTCTAGGGCGAGTATTGCCCTCCTTGAAGCAGATTAGTTTGCCGATGAGCGTCCTGGCCCCACCAATACGGCGTTCAATTCTGCACTGCCAAGCTGGTACGTTTGGTTTCGGTCGTGTAGCTCTAGTGTCATTTGCAAATTTGACGTGAGCTACACGACATGCTGCTACTGCCGCGCAGTACAGAATTGAATGAATATCGGTGAGGTCTTCGCAGGTATCAAAATAGTTTGATAACTGCGAATCCAGGACCGCCACCAGCGCCCTATTTTTGTTATGCATGGGCAAACGAGGTAAGCGTGGCCTAAGTTCGGGCGGCATGAAGCGATATTCCTGAATCGCATCCTCCAAAGCACTCCTCAATTGCTCATTGCACTGGCTACTTACATTTGTAGCCCTATCATTACTCCCTTCGTCAGCATGCGTTGTATTGAGCTGCGGATGTACAACAGTCTGCGACTGGGGTGCGATGATATGGCCACTCTGCATTTCACTTCGCAGGCGATCAAGTACAGAGTCATCCAACATATGATTACGCTGGATGACTCGCACCTGATCCGACAGTCGTTGTGCCGAAACGTTGACAGCTGGCTCAAGCACCTGAAAAAGAGAGAGCATCCGAACACGGTACGCGGTCAGATTGTTTCCCCCCTCTGTAGCCCCATAGTATGAGCGCATGACATTTTCATTAATGGATCTCGTCCATCTCATGCGCTGCACACTTCCGCCGGGAGCTGGGACCCTATCAGAGGCCGTTGGGCCTCGAGGTCCTAAGCCGTCCGGCGGCCGGCGTCCTCCCCGTCGACGAGCAGGTGGTGGCGACGTGGGCGGAGAGAAATACTCGTCGCTCGAGCTCGACGCAACTGCCGCGGCCGGTGTCGTCACAGCGCTCACAGAGGGGCTGGATACCGGCGGCGGCGAGGCGGAGCTGAGCGAAGAGTCCGGAGGTGGTAGTCGTGCTTGACGTGCGGCTTGTCTCGTCAACATCTTCTCATTTTTCAATAATTTATTATTGAGTTATGTAATATCGGAGGTGACATGACAGATGTCACCTCCCGTTCGGCAGTTTTTTTATGAATAATGGTCCATTTTTAGATGCTGATTATATTTATTTGGGTTTTGGTTGGGTTGGGTTTTACACTATATAAGTATAAAAACTGCATCAAAAAAAAGGAAAAATTATTTATCTGAATAATATATGATAAAAATGATATGAAGTGTTGACGTCGGTGTTGCCAGTTGTTATTATTATTATTATTATTTCCTTTATTTCATTAACATACATATAAATTACATTTTTAAATATTTTTATAAATAAAAAGATACCAAAAACATTTAAAAATATAAAAAATAGTAGCCCACCGGTATCGGGAACAGGGTCCAAGCTACCGGCGGTCAGGGCTCCAGAGAGAGAAACTTCCTAACAATGCGGGCCGTGTCCAGAAGTACCGCTTTCTGAATCAAGCCCTTGATCCAGCTGCCTAACGAGAGCCTCCTTAGGTGTTGGTCGAGGCTCTTGGGTATTAGCCCATTGGCTGTCACGACTATCGGCACAATGACCGCTGAGCCCACATCCCAAATGTCGACAACCTCGTGAGCCAAGTCAAGATACTTGATTTGTTTATCTTTCTCGGCTTTCACGAGGTTCTCATCATGCGGGATGGTTATGTCAACAATCATTGCGCGTCGCTCCAATCGATCCACCACCACTATATCAGGCTTATTGGCAACAATAGTCCTGTCAGTGATGATGGATCGATCCCAGTACAATGTGATATTACCATTTTCGAGAACTGGGTCGGGCACATACCTGTAGTACGGTACCTCCGATTCCACAAGGTTGTATTTCAGAGCAAGCTGCTGATGGATTATCCTGGCTACAAGGTTGTGTCTATGCAAGTACTCTCCGTTAGCTAGACGAGAACACCCGGAGATGATATGCCTGATTGATTCTCCCGGCCGGTGGCATGCCCGACAGATGTCAACCGTGCCGTCTTTCACAATAAATCTCCGGTAATTGTTCGTCATCATAACTTCGTCCATAATTGCACAGACAAAACCTTCGGTTTCTCCAAAGAGGTCACCGAAACGCAGCCAGGCAACGGACGCTAGTAGATCTACATCCGGTCCATGTAGGGCCCGGAAAAAGCGTCCGTGGAGCTCCTTACTCTGCCATACCTCCATGCGATCATTAGTGTCAAGCACTACAGGTTTGCGCCAGTTCTCTTTAGCCAAGGAGAGCGGGGTGAGGCCCTTGTCCACCGTGACTACATCTCGATGCATACCCACGTCGGTTTCTAGGAAATATTCCCTGAGACTGCATATCTCGCGATTGTGGAGGGTCTTAGCGTTTAAAAAGCCTCGACCTCCACACTTTCGCGGGATATACAGCCTCATTACCGATGATCGTGGGTGATGCATTCGATTTGCAGTCAGCAGCGTACGGACCCTCCTATCCAGGGCGTCGAGTTCGGTCTGAGTCCATTTGAGTATGCCGAAAGAGTACATCAAAACTGGCATGACCCAACCGTTGAAGGCGCGCACCTTGTTTCCGCCTGATAGAAGACTATTAAGTACTTTTTTCAGGCGGCCAAAGAAGCGTTCCCTCAACGACTGCTTCATGTCAGTAACATTGATGCCTAACGTTTCCGACATACCCAAATACTTATAGGTTTCGGATGCGGAGAGGGCTCTAAGGTTTGTGGAATCCGAGAGTTGGGTTCCCACGGATTCAACAATCTCCCCTCGCTTTACATGCATGACCGCACATTTGTCCACACCAAATTCCATCCTGATGGCGCTACTGAAATTTTGAGTTACTTTCAGTAGCTCCATCAGTTGCAAATTGTTGGGGGCAAAGAGTTTTAGGTCATCCATGTAGAGGAGGTGCGATATAACCTGACCACCTCTCCTCAACCGATAGCCTAGACCTGAATCCTCCAGCAATGTGCTTAGAGGATTCAAGGCTAAGCAGAACCAAAGCGGACTTAAACTATCGCCCTGAAATATGCCTCGCTCGATCCTTATCGGTTCGCTATTCCCATGAATATTTCGACATCCTGGATAGTGAAGGACCGTCCTCCATTGCCGCATACATGACATTAGGAAGGTGCGAAGAGTTGTATCTACTTTATACAACTCTAACACCCTCACGAGCCATGTATGCGGCACCGAGTCATAGGCCTTCTTATAATCTATCCAACATGTCGACAGATCCTTTCGGGAACGACGAACCTGTTGGCTAATGGTCATATCAATGAGGAGTAGCTCCTTAGTACCGCGGGACCTATTCCTACATCCATTTTGAGAGGCAGACATGATGGAGTTGGTGTCTATATGTTTGTTAATTTTAGCTCTCAAAATGGATGTAAGAACTTTATAGACCGTCGGTAAACACGTGATCGGCCTATAGTTCTTGGGTTCCGCGGTGCTACCTGATTTATGGAGCAGGTGGGTAATTCCTGTCGTTAGGAATTGGGGTAGCGAACCAGATTCTAAAGTAGTCTGAAACTGAGATGCCAAGCGAGCGTGCGATCTTGTGAACCATTTAATCCAAAAGTTGTGCAGTCCATCCGGCCCTGGAGACTTCCAGTTGGGTAGTGGACGGACTGCACGAGCTACATCTTATTATTATTATTATTATTATTCTTTATATTTACGTATCTCGGGACCATGGAGTCTCGGTCCTTTGGAAGGCGTACGAGGGGCCGAAGCCAACTTGCAGAGGCCTCTTAGACAATTTTAAATGTAATGAGGCACCAACCGACGATTATCACTGTATGCTCTATGCAAGTGCACCCAAGGACAACCCCCGGTTGGTGCAGGACTATTGCAGAACATGGGAACAAAACATATTGAGCTATGGGTTTGGGTGGCTATAGTGTATTGGTTACCTAGAACTATGGAAGGACTATGGCCCCTGCCTGATCAATGTTTTATTAGAGACATTATTATTATTATCATCGTCATTGGCAGCCTTGTTATGCCCACTGCTGAGTAAAGGTCTCCTCCCTTTTGTACTATGCTTCCCTGGTCTGTGCGAGGTCAGAGAAGCAGCTACTAGCTACAGTCAGTTTTATGTTACTTACAGCCTAGGCATTTAGTATAAAAAAACACTTTTATCCTCTGCGTAAAAAAGAGTAATATTTTCGGTAAATCCGAATGTACAATAACATTACATAAAAGAGACTGAATTTGTAATAACACGTGATTGAATATTTTATTTTACCAATTCTGCATTCGGAAATCCCGTGGTCGGAAAATTTTAATCCTCAGTTCAAAACTATAAGAATTTTTTTTTTTAATTTTCGACGAGCCCACGTAGCGGCTTCGCTGGCATGTAAAAATAAAACAAAAAGCGTTTTTCAAAAATCATACAGGCGAAAGCTGCAGTTTTTAGGGTTTCGTTGTTCATTAAAAACTAAATTATATTTAAGATTTGTTTTGAATTTATTGAGATAACAGTGCTGGTAGATTTTAAGAACAACTTTAACAATAAGCTTTTTTAACAAAGCCATATGATAAACAACTTTATTTCCATTACGATACAGTTTCAATAACGAGCTTTATGTTGTTAAAGTTCAACTTACAATTTTTTAATTGACCTTAGTACTAAGAATTACTAAAGGTCAAATAACTTTCCATAGTTTTTACTTACTCCTGTGGGAGTATAGCGTGATGATAAGTGTGCTTTCTTACTTAATGGTTTCCGTAGCAGTTCTACGAACGCGTAGCACCGGATACATTCACGTCGTAGCAATCTCTTGAGGAAGCTACGACTGTAGGTACTACGCCGCTTCGGTATACACATAGTTCATTATATGATACCAGAGTATGGTTTTCTTTTGAAAACTTGTTTAACTGTAAAATAGAAGGGATTATTTTATCATACGAGGATCGCCACTTTGTTTACCAATTTATGTGATTTTGTGCGGTTCACTTACGATGTTTTCCTTCACCTCAGTTTTCGAGGTAAAAAGAGTTCAGTTCAAATAAGTTCAGTTTTAATAAGACTAAGGAACAACTACATAAAGCTACCTAATCAACATAAATTACTAAAAAAACTAAATTTGTCAGGATTTGAACCAACCAATCTATTCTGTAAAAACCTGTATTCTATAAAAAAAAAATGACTATAGCAAGCAAAGCCGACTGTAAAAATCTCACCGTAAAGAACCTCTCAACTTAGGTGAAGTGAGCTTGAAGTAAGCTGTCAATAGTGTCAATCCCTAGGTGGTAATGACGGCACTGTTGGTGCAGTGGGCTGCGCTGCATGTCACGGGTTCGATTCCCGCACGGAACAAATATTTGTATGACCTTGATATTGGTCTGGCTGTTTGTGTATGTGAGTTGAAATGTTTGTAAACGCACCCACAATACAGGAGAAATTCCTAGTGTGGGGGGCAACGTTTATATAAAGAAAAAAGAGCCTGAAGCGAGGAGTTAAAGTGAGTCACTTCAAGCTCATTGCACCTAAGTTTTCACGGAATATATCGGCAGGGATTAAAAAAGCGGGTGCCCAAACTGAATCACCACGACATTTTGAAAAGAGCCCTCGGCTTGTTCGAACGATAAATGATAAAGCCCTGCGTAACATGTTCTAATAATGTCACCTCTATTGTAATCTTAATATAGCAGGGAAATGAGTTATTAAAATTTAATTGGTACGCAGAACAATGGCCCTTTTGCAGGGTTGTGAAACAATCTCCCTAAATTGTTATGGAAAAACGATCCTTTTTTAATGTTATTTTTAGGGTTTTATGTAGTACAGCTATTTTTATGTAATAATGTACTTTTGGTGACACCTTTGAATGATTTGGTACTTGTATCTAATTAAGGAACTTATCAAAACACTTGTTATTAGATTTCATCGCAATCTTTGAGCATCAAATATCCAAATATCTTTACAAACTATCACATTTACTTTAATGTTGTTTGGATACTTAGACTTAAACAGAAGACTTACTTGGCTAGTATTCCACGCTGTTATAAATATTTCTCAGAAACTTTGAATGAACCTTAAAATTGCCGTAGGAATCCAATACAGAACCAGCTTAAGTTTGCTCCAAATTAGATAGATAAATCTAAAATAGACGATAATCAAGCTATCTAGATAATCTAGATAGCTTGATAGGTTAAGCTTTATAGCCTACTAGCTAAAAAATACATAAATAAAAAATAATAGATAAGCGAAATGTCAGTATCCGCGATCTCCTGACTTTGATTATATGTAAGTTAAAACTTGTTCCCAAAATAACAACTTATTTACCTCCTAAATAGGACTTCCTCCCTCCTGCCCTTTTGTTGTGCCCTACAGGGTCCATAATGATCAAAATTATAATATAGTTAACACCAAAGTATACATTATGGTAAAGCAATAAAGATATTGAGTATTGAGCTTTTACCAGAAGCTTAGCCCACGTGGAGGTGTAAAAGAATCCTGTAAATCCTTCTTCATTAAAAATACCATACCTATGTGCCAACTTTCATGGTGTTCGGTCAAACGGTGTTGGAGTTCACTCTAGACTCACAAAATGTATAACTTATATTTAAAAGAAAAAGTTTCTAATAATACAATACAATCATGATTCGAAATACACGTAGCGCCACCTAGCGTCCTAAAGCAACTGTGACCGTCGAAAGTTGATGTTCTTTCTCTCGGAAACTGTATTTTTTTTCGGGATGGAAGGTGACGATACCCATCACATCTGCAGAGTTTTGCTAGCTAATTTAATTTGACACTGTATACCTAGAGCCCTCCATGGCTCGGAATGCACGTCAGGCCGTTGGTCCCGGCTGTCATTTGTAGATTTTCGTCAGTCGTTACAGGTAGCCAGAAGCCCGAAAGTCTGACAACCAGTATTACCAAGGGGTATCGTATTACCCAGTAACTGGGTTGTGGAGGTCAGATAGGCAGTCACTCCATGTAAAATACTGCGATTCAGCTGCATCCGGTTAGACTGGAAGCCGACCATGATGTAGTTGCGAAAGGGCTTCGCAGATGATTACCATTTCGACAAAAGTTATAGTTAGACTAGCGGTCCTGACAGACGTTGTCCTGCCCTAATGCAGCGCAACCTACCGGGTCCAACTATGAATCTAAACCATTCTCGAATCCACTTGAACAGACAAAACAAAATTCATCGAAATCGGTCCAGCCGTTTAGGAGGAGTTACGTCACACACGCACAGAAGAATTATATCTATATGTATAATAAAGATATAGAACAAAAACTCGTATTATCAAATATATAACTCGCAAATACTCCAAAAAGCTCTGTTCCAAAACGTAATATCAATTCCCTAACAACGACTTGGAACAACCTTTTATCATGCCGCCCTTGGCGCCCTTTCCTTTAGAGGTAAAAGGAATAATTATAGGAATGCCCAACGATTAATTGTTTGTCGAAATGGTTCCTATGAACAGGTTGACCGGTTCACGCCTCTGACAAATTCGTTAATTGGTACGCGCAATCGCTTAGGGTGCGGTTACAGTGTTGATTAAGCTTTTCTTACGGAAGAAAAAATACTTAGTTAGCAAATTAATGTTTGCCAATAGATGTTATCTGCGCTTGTCTAGGGTAGGTATCTCATAGATATCTATGAGACTACTACACTACTATACTTACAGCGCACCGAAAGCTACCCTCTACCATACTTACATTCTAACACAGTGTCACAATTTCACATTTTCTGCCTACCCCATTTAAAAAAGGCGTGAGATTATGTATGTAAGTAAAACTGGACGTAAGTTCTTAAATGCTTCCATAATTAGACAATGTTTTAATTCACTAGGCAATTAATTATGCCTAGGCACATTGCGGCGTATGCGCACCGCATTTCTTTTTTTTGTGTTCCGTACCTAAAGGGTGCCAACGGGTCTAAGACCCCGCTGTCCGTCCGTCCGTCACAGGGCTGTAAATATCTTTTGAACCGTAATAAGTAGACACTTGAAATTTTCACAGAATGTGTACTACTATGGCCGCTATAACAGCAAATAATAAAAATAAAATAAAGTAAAAATTTAAAGGGGTCGAAAATGTGTTAAAGAAATATGTAGTGTTCTATATTTTACGGAAGTATGGAACCCTTAGTGTGCGAGTCCGAATCGCATTTGGCCGCTTTTTATAAATCCTATACATGAAACAAGCTCACTCATGGGCTTAGAACAGTACTTTTTTTCTGTACCTCTGAAAACGTATATATGAAAAATGGCGTGAAAAGGTTTCAAGCAAACAGACTTATTTTCGCATCTATAATATTATAGTTACAAGGATGAAAAACCGGTATTTAAATAAAAAATAAAACTCACTACACTACACACTACACGTGGCGCCATCTATTATCATAAGAACGTAATTGTTCTTTTCCTCGGGCACAGTACTTTTTTTGGAATGAAAGTTACCCTATGTCCGTTTCTGTACACCCAACGTACTTATAGGTATGCAAAATTTCAGGATGATCGGTTCAGTGGTTTAGGTAACAAACAAGCAAACTTTATTTTCGCATTTATGATATTAATTAGAATTTTTCTTCTTTTTTTTTCTTTAAAAAATCAAATCGCTTTCGCTTATGTCGTAGAGAGTTACCTAGTATCTACCAGTTATGGTTCTTCAAATAGTCGTCTGTTAAAGCTTTGTATTTCAATTCGAAGTAACTTATTTCTATAGTCTAACTAGCCTATAATAATGGCTGAATATCTAAATCCGGAAGCGTTTACTACCAAATATTGGGTTCTTATTCGACCTAGACATTAATAGGAATATTTCCACAATCACTAGCTAGCTTGTATTGAAATAAACAATCTAGTAACTGTGTCGGCCATACTTAGAAATTACCATACATGTTTCGTCTGATATATTAAGTCCCATTTACTACAGCATATTACTCGAAAAAATTTAGTTTATACAAATAAATGATAAACGATTTTATTTCTGTAAGTAGGTTTGTACAAACACTTTTACGCGTCAATCATTTTCGAAACAAACTCAGAGGTCGCAGTCTCTTTTAAAGTCCAGACAAAAATGTTGGTCAGATCATGTGAAGGCTATGTAGTTCGGTATCTGAAATGGTCTTTTGAGGAAAGAACTACACAAATGGAGTGGACCAGTTCATTCAGCTCACGCAATTAATTGTCAGAAATCGTGCAGCTCAACTCAGAACTTAAGGAGCTACGAACGATTCCACGAACAATACCAAAGAAAGGACATTTGAGTAGGCCGAAAAAATACTCAAACCACCAGATCGTGATTAAAATCACTGAGAAAAATACAAAAAAAGCAATGACCGATATATTTCTCACATTCACAATAATTAAAATAATAAATTATAAAGCAATAAATTATATTATTAATAATTAAATATATCAAAATATATTCTATTATAAGATGCCAATGCCAATGACAAATGCAAACTTTGGTGTACTACCTATTAAGAGTTTCCTAATGGAAAACCATATTCGTATTAAATGATACTTGTGATTTTTAAATGCAAAAGTAACTCTGTCTGTCTGTCAGTTACCTTTTGACGCATTAACGGCTGTAGAAATTTGGATGAAGTTTGGCACGCAGATTGACCGTGACCTAGGATACTTTTTACACCCGTAAGAAGTACGTCCCCTGGGACAATTTCCGACCTCCACGTGGGTGACACCGCGGGCAAAAGCTAGTACCTTATTAACTTTACCCGATACAGGAATCGAACCTAGATCCGCACACTAAGCAGTCACTCTTGCGACCACTAGAACAACGAGGCTGTCACAATAGTCCCACTTTTTGTAAGACGATTTATCAACTTCGGTTCTTCAGCGAGCCGTAACTACCGAGATAACGACTACTAGCGAAGGATTGAAGAAAAAGACATGTTGCACCGACCACAAACAAGTTGGGATAGTGCAAGAGAATGATGATCGAGCCGTTTCGAATTTAGAACTGTTCTATAAAAATCCTGTTTCTCAACGACACATTCAGTTATCGTGACCTGTTCCCCGCACTACGTACCTACCTCCAATTCATTTGGTCATCGCTCACCCTTATCTCCTTCGTGCAGAGTACATTTTCCTTCAGCTATAATGATGCGACGACGAGCCTTCGCGATAACGTCACTATTGTTAATTCGCTGGAGGATTCCGCTCACGTATTTTGTTTCCTTTTGTCACTTGACTGTTTATTAATCTATGTACTTCGGAGTTAGCTGTTTATGGAGATTTTTGTCACTAACATTTTGTTTCCTTTTGTCACTTGACTGTTTATTAATCTATGTACTTTTAGGAGTTAGCTGTTTATGGAGATTTTTGTCACTAAAATTTTGTTTCCTTTTGTCACTTGACTGTTTATTAATCTATGTACTTTTAGGAGTTAGCTGTTTGTGGAGATTTTTGTCACTAAAAAAAACCACTAAATACTAGCGGACCTGACGGACGTTGTCCTGCTCGAACAGCGCTACCTACCAATTGTGGATCTCAACCATTCAGGGAGTACTCAAACACACCCAAAAATAATGATCAAAATTGGTCCATCCGTTTAAGAGGAGTTCAATGACATAAATACGTACAGAAGAATTATATTATAAATATAGTTAAGGCACATATTATTTCATTACTTAATTTATTAATAATAATGTACACAGAGCAGCAGGATTTTGAACTTAACCTTCAACATTTTAAGGTTTAAAATCATTTGGAGTTTGATAGTTTCGTATAATCTAAAGTGCTGGCGCCTGTACTATAACCGAACTCTTATGTTAATAACCATAGCACAGTTCAGCAGTTTGCAGTGTTCGGTTACAGTTCGCTGGTTTTTATTTTGTATTATGGAACAAAACAAATTATAAACAGAAACATCACAAAACCTCAATAGGTTTTTAGAATAGAATAAATACTCATTATTATGTACTTACAACAAAAAAATACAGATATGTATGTAGAAATTTTACATAGGTGACACAGTGGGCGGTCTTATCGCTAAAAGCGATCTTTTACAGAAAACCTTTGGATGGATTAAAGGGAGAAGGAGAGACAATACTGCAGGTAGTCGGTTTTTCCGGATGTTGAAACACTTTTGTGCAGTCTTAATACTAACTTAATATCAATTTTTATGGTTAACACATAGTCTATAAAACATAAAGTTAGTTGGTAAATAATAACTAAAACAGTACAAAAATGACGACAGCGCGGGTCAGGCAGCACGTCGATGCTACATTGCTAATTACTAATTGAATGAACCATTTTCAAAGATACCCTATGATTATTTCCTTCTTTTTAATATACACGTACATAATATTAATATTATTTTAAGTCTGTTAGCCTATATAATTTAAAGTTGAATAAATAAAAATAAAAAAAAAGCTTTTCAAAGAGAAGCAAATGATTTTTTGTAATTATTTTTATAATTACTATTTAGTTTTTCCGATTGAATTTTAGTTAGGACCAGTCTTAACCTACTATTTACTGCTGTATATACCTACACATCGCGTTTTAGAAAATGGTGGGCTTTGTAGAGCGTCATCTATGTCACTCATACCGTATGAGTACACAGGTATGAGTCATACCTGAAGGCCAATTCCCGTAATTAAAAACGTTCAAATTCAAGTCGCAATCTCATCTCAGCGACAATCAATGTCAAAAACTTGTCAAAAATGTATGGAAATTGATTGTATTTTTGACAGATTAAGACTGAGATCAGACTATGAACGTGCTTAAAATTACGGGAATTACCCCTCAGAGTGACAGTCTCTTCCTAGAGCTGGATGTTTCATATTTACGCATACCCCTGTATATCAATGGACGTTCCTTTTACCAAAACAGCCGGTCTATTCCGTAAAAATCTCACCGTGAAAACGTAGGTGAAGTGAGCTTGAAGTGAGCTGTCATTTCACCTAATGCTAGGGATTAGGGATTAACACTAGTATTGATAGCTCACTTCAAGCTCACTTCACCTTTGTTTTCACAGTGAGATTTTTATAGATTATGTAAATGGGTTAGCATCAGGTGGAATGACAGCTAACTTCAAGCTCACTTCACCTATGTTTTCACGGAGTGATGTTTACAGAATAAGTAGATCTACTTATTCTGTAAAAATCTCACTGTGAGTGTGTCATTCCCAACAGGTGGAATGACAGCTCACTTCACCTATGTTTTCACGGTGTGATGTTTACAGAATAAGTAGATCTACTTATTCTGTAAAAATCTCACTGTGTGTGTGTGTGTCATTCCCAACAGGTGGAATGACAGCTAACTTCAAGCTCACTTCACCTATGTTTTCACGGTGTGATGTTTACAGAATAAGTAGATCTACTTATTCTGTAAAAATCTCACTGTGAGTGTGTCATTCCCAACAGGTGGAATGACAGCTAACTTCAAGCTCACTTCACCTATGTTTTCACGGTGTGATGTTTACAGAATAAGTAGATCTACTTATTCTGTAAAAATCTCACTGTGAGTGTGTCATTCCCAACAGGTGGAATGACAGCTAACTTCAAGCTCACTTCACCTATGTTTTCACGGTGTGATGTTTACAGAATAAGTAGATCTACTTATTCTGTAAAAATCTCACTGTGTGTGTGTCATTCCCAACAGGTGGAATGACAGCTAACTTCAAGCTCACTTCACCTATGTTTTCACGGTGTGATGTTTACAGAATAAGTAGATCTACTTATTCTGTAAAAATCTCACTGTGTGTGTTATTCCCAACAGGTGGAATGACAGCTAACTTCAAGCTCACTTCACCTATGTTTTCACGGTGTGATGTTTACAGAATAAGTAGATCTACTTATTCTGTAAAAATCTCACTGTGTGTGTGTCATTCCCAACAGGTGGAATGACAGCTAACTTCAAGCTCACTTCACCTATGTTTTCACGGTGTGATGTTTACAGAATAAGTAGATCTACTTATTCTGTAAAAATCTCACTGTGTGTGTTATTCCCAACAGGTGGAATGACAGCTAACTTCAAGCTCACTTCACCTATGTTTTCACGGTGTTATTTTACAGAATAGATTGTCAGGTCGCTGCTCCAGGCAAACAAGCGCAGAGTCGATTTATACCTACTGTACAAGTAAATGTAATTACCGGTGTACTTAAGTACTATCCTGCGTACTTATCTAGTATCCTGTGTGTTAAGTGCTTTCGCATTAATAAGTAAAGTTTCGTTATTTGTTGGGACTACGTCTTAGCGCCTGTTTCCCTCTAATTAATTATTTTCTTGCGGTTTTCTAACTCAGTTATCAGAACGGAACAGGATCGTCTTGTTAAAAATTTTCTGTGTTGTGATGCCTTCTGGTATTAAATACATTTTTTAAGTATATATTTCACTCGCGCCTTCGCCCGAAATATATGTAATAATATGTCGGAAGACATCCTACGGGAACGTACTACCGGGATTAAAAGTACCCTATTCGTTAGTCCAGAATAATGAAATGAAAACAAACACACAGATAGTATCTGTGTGATAAATTTCATCCGAATCCGTCCAGCCGCTTTTGCGCCAATCTTGAACATATATCCAGATAAACAGACATACTACGGACAAAGTTCTAAAAACTATATTTTTGGCATTAGACTCGTTCCCACACCTCGAAGCAATTAATTTTTAAAAAAAATATTCAATGTACAATATTTATTACATTAGTCATTTATTATATGTAGGTAGGTATATAGATATCGACACTGAAATACCTTCCGTAGCTACGTCGTTTTCATAGACATACATAGAAACCAGTAGATAGTGTCGCAGCGACACGTCGCGTGCTGCTGCTGCCTGCAGTCGGCTACGGACTAGTACCTTTAAATGTAAGTAATATGAATTACAAGAGCCTTACTAAAGAAAAGCGTACCTACAGTGTTTCAAGGATCTGTTGACGATCGACTGACGTTGGCATGGGGCGCTGTCGGTAAGCATTATTATGAAATTGATTTGTAAAATGTATTGAAAAAAAATAAGATGTCAGTGAAGTTCCGAGCACGTCACGCGCCAAATATTTTTTACACCTATATCTTAGGTAGTCAGCTCCGCTGTCAACCTCGCTGCCTGACAAGTATTTTTTGAACCATAATACGAAAAATTCCCTAATATCCTAAAATAACGTACTATGCGAGAATTCGTATAAAAAATTACAAGAAACCAATTTCAAAATTAAAGACGTATTCACAAATTTATCATACTTGGCACATTATATCAATGTCACTACCCGCGAGGCTATTTAAATGCAAATTTTAAACCTAAAATAGGTAGATACGTTCCTCGTTCATAAGACTTCTGTATAGTTAATTTTGTTCAAAAGTCGCTTGCTGATTTATTGAAGCTTATCGAGACAAATTTATTAGTTCAAGTTTGTTAGATAGAATCTATAGATAGTAGTAGTAATAGTAGACTAGGGCTTACGACCCTATTAAGTGATACCGTTAAAGTGTTTTGTTGATATTGTCGCTTTGAGACACTATTAAAGGTGAGACATTTCAACTTTGTCATTTATTTCGGCAGGAGTTTTTAGGTCAATTATCATTAGCATCATCACCACCTATAACATTCTAATACTAGACGAATACATCTTCAATTGGTCGCCTCTTCTTCGTCCCACATAACGGCACAAATAACATCAATAATACAGGATGGAACTTAATAGGTGCGCCAAATTAAAATATAGATTGCAACGTGATAGTTATAAAGAAAGTTTAGAACATATCATTCGGCCGAGAGAAATGAAAGCGATAGCGTAGGCAAGCGATTTAGGACCGTCGCGTAGTCGCGCGCCCTTTTTGTCGAAAAATGCGTAAAAATGGCCCTAGGACCAACAAACATCTGACGTACTTACCTAACAATTATAAATATATTTTATTATACTAATTGTGAATATCTGTATGCAACGGACATTCTGCGTTCCTTAATGAACAATTAAAAGAGCTGTAACGATTTACGACATCACATCAAAAATTCTGCTATCTTTGACAATTTGATTTGGCATGACAATTAGTGATGCCCAATTTTTCATTTCACACATTGAATGCCAGATTACTTGAGTTGACCACCTGCTCATGGATGTTATGCGCCTCCTTACCTACGTACGACTACTTTCCTTTCAAACTTTTTTGCTCTAGGGTATGACGCTTCTGTAGTGACGTGTGCGACGTTTTTTTTGGTACCATACACCTTAGGTGCGAAAAGAATTCAACAATAAAACCGATTTTCATATCCTAATACATGCATCCTAAATAATTAATTATCTTTTTCTATACAATTACTACACATAAGGGCGTTTGTGCACTACCTCCTATTCAATTCATATTCGTGTTTTTTACGAACGGCATAAAAATTTATCAGAATTCGAATCGATCAAACGAGTGAGTGCACAAAAAAGTAAAAAAAATTATAACGGTTGATCAACCATTAGTATATGAGACAACATCCACACAAGGTCTTCAGGTCCCGAACTAGGTAGAGCCTGTACTACGGTAACTTGATGACTGATATACATACTTATATACATATACACACCCAGACATAGGTCAAACAGACATGTTCATGCACACAAATGTTTCAAACGGCCTTTTTTTTTTTTTTACCGCAGGAAATCCTCATGGACTACCTCCGCCTGGGGAAAAGGCGGAGGGGCGTGCTGGACTCTTACCGGCTAAAACCACCCCGGTGTCTCCTCGCACGTGCGCGCGGGGCTGCGGGAATCCAAATTCTTCCGCAGCCCCACACTAGTGCTGGCCCGGTCTGTCCGGGCCTCGTCTCCTGCACGGGGTAGTGAGGTGCAGTCAAACGGCCTATAGTAAGCATGATGGCTACTACGATTCGTTATAACTGACTCGATGTGAGAAATTCACGAATGTAAAAACGAAAACGAAGCGATGCACTAACTACCATACGTTTATTATGAAGGCTATTTAGAATAGTATTTTAACGAATCACGAATACGAACCGAATACGAGGTAGTGCACTAACGCCCTAAGTGAGATGCATTGAAATATTTCGAATAGAATAACACGCTGGGTACTGAACGGTATCGATTTTGTTTAAAATATATCGATACGGATCTAATGTATGGGCATCCCTAATCCATGTCATATCATGTCAATCAACTCAACTGTCAAGTTATTGCACTCACACAACACTCACATCACACTCGCTAACATTTCTTCGTGATTACATTGTGTAGTGATTTTAATTTGTTTTATTTAACACCAAACAAGATAAAGAAAGAAAGAAAGAAAGAATAACGTTTATTTGGACACAGTTCGTGAAACACAGAATACAAGTAACAAAATAAGTAAGTACATAAGTACTTAAATGTTTTACTGAATCTCTTAGCTTAACTAGCCACATATAGGCAATAGAAATAACATTAGTGACAGGCATTAACTACCATGTATTGAAAGGATTGTTTATTACTAAATATAACCTCAAAATCTTTGTTTTTTTTTAAATAAATGCTTCCTGCAAGTTGTCCGTCATTCAACTTTGTCTTTTTGGGTAATATAGAACACGCAAAGTAATATTCCTTCGCTATTGGTTCTGGGGCGAAAGATGTATGGATGCAGAACAATGTCTTTTGGTAAATGACCGCTAGCTCAACGCCGTGCCAACTTGCTTCATGTTGTGAACTCTGCGATGAATGGATTGCTCTTTGGGCGCGCGCTTTAATAAAACGGGTACTTTAATTTTAATGTTTGTTTTTTTTTAATTTTTGGAACGATGATAGTTCGTGTCTACTTGAAGGCAATAACTTAGTTTGCGCTATCTAAGAAACAAGAATCAAAAATTTAGATCTGGGAAATGACAATTTATAATGATTATGTAACAATTACTGTAGTAATTCTACTAAGTACTACTAAGTACTATTTCGAGTTGGCGCAAATTTTCAAATAATAAAATAAGCATTATTTCTGTTTTAAGGATTCAGAAACAGAATCCCCAAACATCTGTGAAGATTCACTAACTACTTAAGTAATTTAATATATCTCAAATGTATTTGCCTTATACCATTGAGTTAAGTATTTGTGCGGCAACAGCTTCAATTTGTGCTGACGTAGGTTTATTAAATACAGACAGATTTTCTCTGCACTCGCTATGAGTGCAATCGACGACGGTATTCTGTAACGCTATTCGATTTTAGTATGAACAAATAAATCTAGTACAAAAGAGTGTCTGGAGATAAGATGGCATGGAAATATAAAACCATGGCATAAGTAATTAGAGCCTTTTGTGGAAATTCAGAATTATTGAAAGAAAATATAATTACTTACAACTGGAAAAAAAAATGGTTATTATAACAACTTTTTATTAATAACTCTATGAACTCTGTCTTTTTTATATAATGGTAGTATTTACTTTGCTACATAGTTATCCCCTAAACGAACATTGGGAATATAAATAATATCAAAATAATTACCACAATGCTACTTGACCAACTTGTGTGTTGGGCTAAACTACAAATAGATTAGTGACCTGTATACATACTGCTCCTTACCGGTCCAAACAAAAGAGGGGCAATTCCCGTATTTTTAAGACCGTTCGCATTCTAATCTCAGTCTCAATCTGTCAAAATTACAATCAATTTACATACATTTTTGACAGGTTTTTGACATTGATTGTCGCTGAAATGAGATTGCGACTTGAATTTGAACGTTTTTTAAGTACGAGAATTGGCCTACTGATTTTGGTTCAACGCATCTGTTTATGTATTAAAGTTAATACTAGCCTTAATAAAATACGAAATCCCGCCAATTGAAAGGACTGAGTGAATTGAGAGAGAGAGAAATACTGTTCACTAATTTGTTCACCTTAGACAATTAAATAATTGTATACATTTGGGCGCCAAATGTATCGACCTATTATGGTTGTGCTCATAAAGGGAACATAATTATATAAAAAATATATATTAATAAAAAAAAAAAACAATGTTTATGTCGATGAGGGTATTCTTCCTAATGCCGAGATTTTAGCTAGAGCTTTTGTTCTTATATTGTTTTTGTTTTTATTTTTGTAACGTGAATACTGTGTTTTTTCTTCTATTTTGTTGTGAATGCTGTGCACGTCTGTAATTGACGTAAACACTAGTCCATGTCTCTGTTCTCTTTTATTTGTAAATGTTTGTGTTATTGATGTGCCTTAATAATAATAAATAAATATAGTTTCTGCAAACCATCCTGAGACACAATAATTTATAACAACTGGTCTTAAGATCTTACAAAAGGCCTAACTCTCTCATAGGTTAAATTATGACAATTCAGTTGAAACCCAGTGTTCTCTTAGTATATTCCTCTCAAATGACGGAACCAAGACCCTTGGCGTCAAACACAGTACCTGTATTCTCCCGCATAAACGACTTCCTTCCGACGAACCTTCAAAACGACTCTAAGCAACAGACAAATAATATAGACCCTATTAACCGACTTCTTTACGTAATCAATTATGTTGCAAACAAGTCCATGTAACATCTACTCATTAATTTTACGAATGTTTGGTTATTTGAATTTACAAGTTATTGCGTTTGCGTAAAGATCATTTTCGCCTAAAGCAGTAACAAGGATTGGTGATTTTGAAGGCGCACTCAGTTCGGATGTGATCGGTTTTACGAAATTTGCCGATGCTACATCTAAGTTGTGTCGAGCTGTGCTTACTGTCAAATTAGTGGAACCATAGATTGCAGTGAACTTTTGAGCTCATTAGATATTAAAATTCCGACGCGAATTCCCAGGCCTAACACTTTTGAATTATTATACATCCATGGCTCAAAAACTAACCTCGGTCATTACGCCGCTTTGCCAAGACTTTGTAGGCAATACAACGTGTTATCTAAAACTACGAATTTAGACATCTGCGAGTATCTGTCTAAATATAAGAAACTCTTAATAGATTCAGTTTGAGTACCAATATCTAAAGGTTTTATCTTCTTGTAATTTTTTTTGTTTACGTTTTATGTCCATTAATTAACTTTTCCAAATTTTTACTTTGTTAGCTTAGTTGTTTAACTTTGTGCATGTTGTGGTCTCCTATAAGTGAAGGAGTACACTTACTTATTACCTGATGTAACTCTTTATTTATGTGTCATGTATTGTGTACATCTTTTGTTGGAGATCCTAAATAAATAAATTACAGAAAAATATCGATTCGCTCATTTGTGATTCCCACACTTTGATATTATAGGTCGAACTCACAGAGTACTTTTATTGTCGAACTGCTGCTTTTAATTCATATAGTTTAGAGAGATTCCGCTAGAGATCTTTGGTTTTTGAAATCTCTAAAACTTTTATCTCAAAAGTAGTTCGATCTGCACAAAGGTAGATAGATTCGTATTCGTTCTGTATAGATTAACACGTGTGGCTAGTGTTGATGCGGCACTATGTGCATACCATGGCTATGTGTCATCAATTTTGCGTTATGGCATTATATTAGGGGGTAATTCGGTAGAACTCAACAGAGTATTTCGAGCTCAGAAGAAATGCATTCGCTCAATATGTGGAGCGCACACCCTGGACAACTGTGTTTCGTTATTCAAAAAAATTAAAATTTTACCACTCCCAGCAATATATATTTTTGAAATTTGTATTTTTGTGTATCTAAATAAGCATGAATTTAATCTGCATAATGATCTTGTATCCAGACCTAGCCGCAAAGTCCACATGCTCCGTGTACCTAGACGAAATAATAAACTATTTTCTAATAATGTACCTATTTTGTATGGCGACCAAAGTTTATAATACACTACCAGACTGTTTTAAAACTCATAACTTTAGGACATTTAAATCTAAGTTATTCAATTATGTCTTATGTAAAAGCTACTACTCGACTAATGATTTTATGAATGAAAAGAAAAGTTGACTTAAATATTATAATAATCGTATTCTGTTATTAATATCTCTTTGACTTAATTTAATCTTTTTGACATTTCCATTTCTAATATTTAATTAATTTGTAATTTGAAAGCTATACTTATTTATTTAATTCAATATTATAACTAAGAAACTTACCAAAACCCTGAAAATGTATTTGTACGCCGGAAACAGCAGAATATTATGAACTTTTAAATATATGTAACAACTATGTAACAATATTCTGACAAATAAATGGACTATATTACTATACAAATAAACTAGTGGTAGAAGTCGTTATGTTTTTAAAGTGCTGTAGTTGTTCAGGTCGCTGTTATAGCGAAGATAACAGTTATATTCTACTGACATAACCCCCTGCCTACGCTTTGTAGACAGATTGATGATTATGCGTATATTTGTTTTCGTATCATCACAAAGAAAAATGCGCTTCTGTCATTTATAGAATACCTAATATTACGTACCAGCTGCATAGTATTCAAACTATTCAACAATGCCCAACAATGCCCAACATTGTACAACTTTAGATAATAATCTGCTTAAAATACAATAGATATTCAGCCTTAAAGCTACAAAGTTACAGTCCAAATTAACAACATTGAACACGGAACCAAAATTTCGTGTTTACAGTCACACTTATTTAGTTCTTGTTACACATGATAGATGGCGTTAATCCGTCAGCATCTTTTTTTATAACTGACTGATAAAAAGTCACTGTTCTGAATTAAGTAATGCTAAAGTTCTGTTGATAGTATTTTTTTAGGTGTACTGTGTCCTTGTCATACCTGTGTTATATTTATACCTTCAGGATGCCACGAAAAAAGCTAACAACAAGTCTTACACAAAAACGAGATCACCTCACTTAAAATTTTAGATTTTAAGAAAGAAGTCGATATTATTATTTAGAATTAGCACTCTTCCTAGCCGTCAGTGTTGCCACTCTGAATAATACTAATTGCCCATATGCATTTTTTGGGTAATATTTAAAAACCATTTCACTTTAATTGAAAGATGGAAATATACAGAATACCTACCATGCCGCTCTTCGTAAATTAGAATCGAGGATTTTACCCCGAATAATTTGCACTTAACGCGACCCCGGGTGACATGCGCCGATTAAAAGTATGTGTTCACACGTTGCCGACGTAAATTAAATTAGAATTTGGTATAACATTACTCTTTAGGCACCTAGCTTGAGGGTTGAAAAAGGATGAGTTGATGATGTGCTCAGTGTACTGTTGAGTTGATTTATGGCCAGAAATTCAGTGTGGTAGCTAGGTAGACAGGTAATTCCACACCTAGAAATTACGTACTAGGTAATTTCTGAAGAATTCGGGTAGGAAGGGCTTAAAAATATCAAACGGATATTAGGTATTTCAGACAGGTGAACTTTATCACTTTAGGGGGTGAAGCCATTGATGAAAATAAACAAACAAAAAGTGTTTTATTCAGTTGTAAATTATACTAGATATTATTACACAGCTGAACTGCTGATTTCTTGTTTTCCTCGACGAGAACAGCAGTAGAATACCAGGGCGTGACATTTGTGAAATATCTATATATAACTACATATAATATGGAATTTAGATATCACAAATTGACGACACGTTTGGTGTAGTGGCTACAGTGGCTAAGTGTAGTCAGCGAAACCAAATGGTCCTGGGTTCGAATCCCGGTAGGGGCAAATGTTTGTATGATGAATATGGACATTTGTACCCGAGTCATGGATGTAAATGATAAATGATAAATGATTTTATTTCTGTAAGTAGGTTTGTTACAAACACTTTTACACGTCAATCATATTTTTAAAACTAGATGAGGTCGGCGTTTCATAACTGACTACTCTGAGAAGAAAGGCCGAAACAAACTCAGAGGTCACAGTCTCTTTTAAAGTCCAGACATAATCTTGGTCAGATCATGTGAAGACCATGTAGATTGGTGTCTGAAACGGTCTTTTGAGGAAAAACCATACAGATTGAGCGGACCTGTCCAGTCAGTGCACGCATTTGTCAGTAATCTTGCCGCTCAACTGAGAACTTAAGGAGCACAACGATTCGACGAACAATACCAAAGAAAGGACATTTGGGTAGGCCGCATAAATTACTCAAGCTGCCAGATCGTGAAACTAACTAAGAAATAAAATAAAAAAAGTAATAATCCACATAATCTTCACATTCACAATAATTTAAATAATATAATACTTTACAAAGTAAATACTCATGTCATTGTATGTATAAAATTCATCAATGTCAATGTGTATATAAATATTCGAACATAATCTTTGAGGACCATGTAGATTAGTATCTGAAATGGTCTTCTGAGGAAAGAACCACGCAGATTAAGAGGACCTGTCCAGTCAGTGCACGCATTTGTCAGTAACCGTGCAGCTCAACTCAGAACTTTAGGAGCTCAACGATTCGACGAACAATACCAAAGAAAGGACACTTGGGTAGGCCGCATGAACTACTTAAACTGCCAGATCATGATTAAAACTGAAACAATGACCCACATAGTCCTCACATTCACAATAATTGATCGTTCTGTTATAATAATTATCAATTTATCAGTGTATGTAACAGAAATAAAAGAAAACATTCAGTATGCAGAAAATTGGAACAACTCAATCCCAAGCCTTTTTGTCCTCAATATAATCCTTAACGGTATAAAAGCCTTTCTGGCACAACTTACGTTTAATGAATGATTTGAATTTATTAAGGCTTAGATCTTGAACGTGGCTTGGAAGTTTATTATAAAAGCGTATACATTGACATCTGAACGAGCCACCTATTTTCTTGAGCCTTGTTGTAGGTACAACGAAGCTGTGTTTGTTCCTAGTATTTATATTATGGATATCACTGTATTTTTTAAACAAGTTTATATTTTTATGGGCATATAAAAGATTTTCAAAAATATACTGTGAAGGCACAGTCATTACATTAATCTCCTTAAATTTCTCTCTGAGAGTGTGTCTCGGGCTTAATTTATAAATTGATCGAACAGCTCTTTTCTGCAAAACAAAGATAGTCTGAATGTCGGCGGCATTTCCCCACAACAGAATACCATACGACATTACACTATGAAAATAGCTAAAGTACACTAAACGGGCTGTCTCTATGTCAGTTAAATTACGAATTTTTCTAACAGCGTATGCTGCGGAGCTGTATATTTATAATATGTATGTATTTACGAAAAAAAAATGTATTTAAGTAGTGTATCAACCATCTGGTATCCATAACACAAGCCTTAATTAAGTGCTTAACTTGGAACTAGATGGTGCTGTGTGCAATGTCAGACGATATTTATTTATTATTTATAAATTGCATTAAGCGTAGACACATCAGGAAAACGTCAAAATAACCTACTTTATTAGTAAACCACATTACTGCACCATCCATACTTAATATTATAAATTCGAAAGTACCTAACTCTGTCTGTATGTTACCCTTTCACGCCTAAACTACTGAGCGGAGTTCAATAATATTTCGCAATGAGATAGATGGCATCCTGGGGAAGGACATAGGCTACCTTTAGTCCTGGTAGCACGTTTCCGTAGGATTAATTTTCGACATCCGCCTGGCCGAAGATAGTGTTAAATATATTCATTTGTTTTGTGTTGCCCGCGTAAATCGCACGTAGAAGGCTCTTGATACTCGATTGCCTGGCAAATACCAATCATGCGATCACATAATATTATTACAATGCAATTTCATAGCGTATCAAAGCGAATTCGTGTACCATCCCTCATAGTTAATCGATCGTTCATTCTACACACACAGACGGCTCCTATAGCAACTATATTGTATATACGTACATACGCGGACCCCATGCAATTCGGCCGATTCAAATGCAGATATTTTGACGAGGATGCACGTTCTATAGTCCTGCTATAGGGATTGAGGAGGGACGGGCCCTCCCAGACAGACGTATTGATTTTCGTGCTCACCCCCCGTAGTTGGGGTTGATATTATTAAATATAAATGGCGCTGAAATGTTGGTGGTGCAAATGATTTTGACGTGGGTTCGTTTGATTGTGTGTTGGGGAGTAATAAAGTATTGACGTATGCGCTTGTACTTAGCAATATATTTTGAAGTTGTAATGTACAAGTTGTCTTGAGATTTTTTATGGTTTTTTACCGTGATTTATCGTATATTCTTTTGGGTGGCTTGATAGTATCAAGTAATACCGCTCGATAAAAGAGATATCCACTAAAGTCACAATATAGCTTTTAAGATGTAGTGTTACTTTCAAACATTGCAGTCCATGGTTTTTTCAGGATTTTTTTCTGCATCATAAGTTTATGCATTTAAAAAGATGAAAACTAGGTAGAGCTTTAAAATTGTAATAGGGCCATTCGTGCATATTACTAACTAGGCAAACACATACGTAGGTTACATATGTAGACAAATATGTATCAGAGAATGGCTAACGACAAAAATGTTACGTGGATTACGTTAACGTACGTATTCATATTAATTTATTTGCATACAATAATGTGTATATAAGATGTTATATAAGGCTTAAAGCTAAGGTACATTTATGGACCCAGCAACATTATTAACTTACAACTAAAATAAAAATTAGAAAATATATTTATGTAAACTTATAAATTACGTATTATTAGTTATAGTTGTTGAGATAATGTTAATGTGTGAGTTAATAATAATTTTATTAAATTTGAATTAACTAAAAATGGAAGTAAATAGATAAGATAAAATTAAAAATTAAAATGGTAAGAGTAAGAATAATGTTAAAATCAAATCAGTCAAACAATGAATAACAAATATTGTAAAAAATTAAAAAGTTACAATAATGAGTTGTCACGTACGTTACGTTACGTGATTAACGTTTTTTACGTAATTAATAATAATAATAATAATATGGGACAACATCCACACAAGGTCTTCAGATCCCGAACTAGGCAGAGCCTGTACTACGGTAACCTGATGACTGATATACATACTTATATACTTATACACACCCAGACACAGGTCAAACAGACATGTTCATGCACACAAATGTTTGACTTGTCCGGGGATCGAACCCGGAACCAGCGGCTCAGAAGGCAGGGTCACTACCAACTGCGCCAACCGGTCAGTCAATTAATGTTTATGCAAGTGCTACTGGCCCTTCTTGTAACTTCTTACAACGGGTGAAGTAGTTAAAAGACAAGATAACAAGATGTAGCTACTTTTGTATGTACAAATAAAGCAAAAGGTAATGTATGCAATTTATGTTAAGATACATAACGCGTGGCGTTCGGTGTTTATGTATAAAAGTATTGACAAAAAAAAAGAAATAGGTACCTACATCGATACTTTTAATATATTTTTCTATTAGCATTTTTATTTCCTTCCGACGACGTCCTCAATAAAAACCGTCCGATCCTACATTGCGCACCACCTCCACCGTTCCATTGAATTATTCTATAATCGAATCTGTATTCGCGATACCGAGTGAATATTCATACCACTTGACGCTGTAATTGGTTGGACGAGTGGCCAGTAGTAATGCCGATCGACGCATAATACAATACCAAGAAATATACAGACGATAACAAACACAATAGATTCTATCATCCTGAAAATTAAGTTCGGTTTTGTGGATGAAGTTGGTTGCTGTACAGCAAACATATGTTTGCATAACGACCCAGTGATTCGATAGATCTATACAAAGTTTTATTTGCTGTTAATTTGATAGAATTTTCGCGAATTATATTCTTTATTCATATTCTCATTAAGGTTTAATTTTGTAAATTGCGTGCGATCTCATTAGTAAAGCAAATACGCATTTAGGTAGATTGACAATAATTTGTGTTGGCGCCACTGCTTCCGGCGGCCAAACATAGCGCTAGTATCACGACGTCAAGCGACGCACCGTGGGTCCAGTGCTGCCACCTGCGTCGTACCGGACGTTGGAACGTTGCCTGCGAGTAATTGGCTACGGTTCGGCGGGAGAATACAGTTTTTAAAAACCCCGAGCTCAGCAAGCTGGGGGCTCTTTTTCACTCGCGCTCGTCGCAGAAACAACATTTTATATCGTTCGTTATTGTAATTAATTAATTGGCTGTAAATTAAAAGTGATCAAAAGTATTTCTAAATCTATTTATTTGTGCTTAAAGTAGATTAACTTACATCAGAAGTGCTTCGAATTCAAGCCTACGAATGGGCCGAAAGTCGCGTGCCCGACAACGGGAACGGAAAAGGAGGAAACGTACAAGATCTTCATCATCATCGTCAAGCAGTAAGTCCAGTAGTAGCTATACGCCTTCACCCATTCGTAAAAAAGCAAAGAAATCAGTCGATAGTCAAGTAGCGGGTTGCTATAGTATGGTCTTGAACTCAATGGTACCAGAATTTGACCCTCTTACAGATAAAGTAAACAATTGGCTTAATATTGTTGATTTGCATGCTAAAACATTTAATTGGAAAGATCAGGTGATAATTTACCAGGCTGTCAATAAATTCAAAGGAACGGCAAAAACATGGTATGACTCATTTTTTAAAAATGAGAGTAGTTGGGCTAGTTGGAAATGGAAACAATGGCGAGAAAAAATATCGTTTACATTTCAAACAAAACGTAATATGTACGCGTTGCTTAAAGAAATTATTGATAGTAAACCTACAGCACAGCAACATTTGTATGAATTTTACTTTCAACAAAAATGTAAAATTGACAAGTTAAGTGTGAATTTTTCTGATCGGGACATTATTTCTATAATTACGGGCAACATCGACGATCCTAACATAAGCGCGTCGGTGGATGCCGGAAGTATTAATACATGCGATCAACTCGCATCTTTTCTCCACGGTCGTTTAAGTAGTTCTCATAATAGGAGTAACAGCGCCGTCAGTGAACAGAAGGTGCCTCAATCCTCGTCTAAACGAATTGATCTAGGAAATTCATTGAAATCGGAACAGTCGAGTCGTATTGCTGTGTCAAAACGTTTAAAAAAAAAAAAAAAAAAAAAAAAATATAAAAAAAAAAAAAAAAAAAAATCAAAGTTTAACAGCTGCCAGAACCACAAAACCGATAACTTGTTTTGGTTGTGGGGGTAATCACAAAAGAAATGAGTGTATAGAAATTTGTAAATATTGCAGTAAGAAGGGACATGCAGAAAACTATTGCCGAATCAAAAAATCTGACGAAGTAAAAAAAGAAGTAAAACTAATAAAGTCTGATGAAAATAAAAATAAATTTAATAAAGTTGCCTGTATAGGGGGCTTTTCTCAAAAAGTTTTTATTGATATGGGCAGTGATTGCTCCTTAATAACGTCGGATTTAGTAGAAAAATTAAAGTTAACTAAACTAAAGTTGGCAATACCGATTCATTTGCAGGGATTCTCGAATTGTTCTGTGGTTTTGGTAGAAGATTACGTAACGGCTTCTCTGATTTTAGACGGTATAGAATTCGAAAGTGTAGATTTCTATATTATTGACGTATTATCGGGTTGTGACGTCCTGATAGGCCGGAATGTGACCGAGGATACGTCAGTTATGTATATGAGAATAGGAGATCAACTGATTTTTCAGAAAACCGTGAATTTGTCTGCAGTTTTGTCTAATGAAGTAGAATTCAACGTACCGGATAAATATTATGATGCTTTAAAAGATTTGTTTAAAAAATATTCCGAAACAATTGCGGCTGATTTAAGTTCATTAGGTAAAGTTAAAGATTTTGAAATTGAGATCGAACTTGAATCGAATAAGCCTATTTACACCAGGCCATACAGGTTATCAGAGCCTGATAGGACATCATTACGTAAAATTATTGACGAGCTCCTTAAACATAACATCATTCGCGAAAGTAAGTCCCCATTCGCTAGTCCTGTACTATTAGTAGAAAAAAAAGGGGGTGAAAAGCGACTATGCGTGGATTACAGGTCATTGAATAAAATAACTACTAAAGAGAAATACCCTATGCCACGCATAGAGGACTTGTTAGATAGATTAAAAGGGTGCAAGTATTTTACCAGCTTAGATATGAAGAGTGGATATTACCAATTATGTGTAAATGAAGGTTCAATAGACAAAACTGCATTCATAACGGAAGATGGACATTACGAGTTTTTGCGCATGCTATTTGGTCTGTCGAATGGACCATCGGTTTTTCAACGCATGATGAACCAGATTTTGGGTAATTTACGCTTCAAAAATGTCATTGTCTATTTAGATGACGTGTTAATCGTATCAGAAACCGTTGAAGAAAACATAAACATACTGGAAGCGGTACTAAAAATATTTAAAGAACACTGTTTGACTCTTAACCTAAAAAAGTGTTCTTTCTTTTTAACTGACATCACATTTCTTGGATATGAAGTAAATGGTAATGGTATCAAACCCACACCAAAGAAAATTGATGCTATAAAGCAGTTCCCAGTACCCAAAACGGTTCATCAGCTGCGTCAGTTCTTAGGCTTAGTTAACTATTTCCGTAAATTTATTAAGGACTGTGCAATACTAAGTAGTCCACTTACAAAATTATTAAAAAAAGGCCAAAGGTGGCAATGGACAGACGAACAAGATCGCACGGTAAATATTTTAAAAGAAGCCTTAACTTGCGATTCTACTTTAGCTATCTTTGACCATAAAAAAGAAACCATACTTTATACAGATGCAAGTAGAGAGGGGGTAGCTGGAATTATGGTACAAGTGCATGAACATGGTGAGCGACCAGTCTATTACTACAGCAGGCAAACCACCACCGAGGAAAAGCGTTACCACTCGTTTGAGCTCGAGCTTCTTGCTATTGTGACATCACTTCAAAAATTTCGTTTATATTTGCTGGGCCGTAAGTTTAAATTAATTACAGACTGTAATGCCGTCAGATACTCGCTGACAAAAAAAGAAGTGTTGCCACGAATAGCCAGGTGGGTGCTCCTGACTCAAGAATTTGACTATGAGATTTGTCATAGACCCGGCGCTAAAATGCAACATGTTGATGCACTTAGCAGAAACCCTCCCTGTAGTGGTGAAGTTTGTGAAAAACAAATAATAATGTCCATCACCGAAGCTGACTGGCTTTTGAGTGTTCAGGAACAAGACCCAAATTTATGTAAAATCAGAGATATTTTACTATCAGGAGAGGCCGATGCGAATCTTAATGTTTTTAACGAGTACGAATTACTTGGAAACAAAATCTATCGTCGCACTGAAATAGGTCGTAGATGGGTTGTACCAAAAAATTGTATCTGGCAAGTAATTATGTACAATCATGACAAAATAGGTCACTTCGCTGTAGACAAAACGCTAGAAAGAATTAAACATAAATATTGGTTTCCTAAAATGAAAAAAACGATAACTAAATACATAAAAAATTGTTTACACTGCCTATACAATAAAAATAAAAGTGGTAAAAAGGAAGGTCAGTTGTTTCCAATTCCAAAATATGCTCGCCCCTTTCATACCCTCCATATGGACCACGTGGGTCCATTTGTGAAATCATCAAAAGGCAATTGTCATATTCTAGTACTTGTTGATGCATTTACAAAGTTCGTCTTTGTATTTCCGGTGCGTGATACAAGCACTGCTTGTGTCATAAAAGAATTAGACCACTTGTTTAAAATTTTTGGCAATCCGCGAAGACTAATTACTGACGCTGGTCCTGCTTTTACGGCAAAGGCATTTCAAGCATATTGTGACAGCAAAAACATTCGCACACATATTATAGCAACTGGCATGCCAAGGTCAAACGGACAAGTCGAACGCTACAATAAAACAATAGTAGAGGCACTGCGTTCATTGGGTGCAGATAACGACTATACACACTGGGATGATGTTTTAACGTGCTTACAACAAGGTATAAATAGCACATTGCAGAAAACCATCAATGCAGTCCCCAGTGAAGCATTTTTCGGGTACCGTCTTAGAACAGAAAGCGACAGATTTTTACTCGAGCAAGACGAAATTATAGATGTCTCACAGCTGCGACGGGATATCGACACACGAATAATACAAGTAGATGCTAGACATCAAAAAGAAAGTTTTGATGCAAAACGTTGTGTGGCCAAACAATATGAGATTGGGGACTTGGTTCTCGTAAAGGTGTCTAGTCAAGCTGGTAATGGCAGCAGTACTAAACTCCTACCGGTGTTCAAGGGCCCTTTCAAAGTTACGAAAATACTCGGGAAAGATAGATACCACATAGTTGACATAATAGGCAGCGAACGATCACACAAGAAATATTCTGGTACTACCTGTGTAGAAAACATGAAACCATGGATTAAGATAACCGATTGGGATGAGGATGTTGGCGTGGTTGGTATGTACAAAATACTAATTTAATAACACATCAAAAGGTTAACTTTTTGTTTATTTATAATTTTATAATACAGCTTTACATTCTGGTTTTAAATTATTAATAATAATGAGAATGAAACTTGTACAATATTTTGTTAAGCAATTATCATTTTAACATGCTTACTTTATGGAATAAAAATGTTGCAGTTGTAATGGTGTTTCCACTACAGAAACAAGTGAGGTTCGACCTTGAGCTTGTTGTGGGCGAAAATGTGGTTCATGCTGATAAAAGTGGATGAACTGGAAAGCTTCGGCTATCATGTGGACTGCGAGTCTGAGCATGGTGGTGCGAAGTCAGGGATCACACTTTTGCATGTGCTATTCATTGGCTCAGTGCTGGAAACTCATTCAACATAACGCAACATAATACCTGTCATCAAAGCTAACATGTTTATTCTCACATTACAGATGACGGTGTGTCTAGGGACAGCCACAGTTCAGGAGGGCCGGATGTTGGCGCCACTGCTTCCGGCGGCCAAACATAGCGCTAGTATCACGACGTCAAGCGACGCACCGTGGGTCCAGTGCTGCCACCTGCGTCGTACCGGACGTTGGAACGTTGCCTGCGAGTAATTGGCTACGGTTCGGCGGGAGAATACAGTTTTTAAAAACCCCGAGCTCAGCAAGCTGGGGGCTCTTTTTCACTCGCGCTCGTCGCAGAAACAACATTTTATATCGTTCGTTATTGTAATTAATTAATTGGCTGTAAATTAAAAGTGATCAAAAGTATTTCTAAATCTATTTATTTGTGCTTAAAGTAGATTAACTTACATTTGGTTTAAGGTATTGTCATGTAGCGCTTGTTCTACAACTATCGCTTTGAACAATTCGGGATTTCGATTTTCTTTGAGGAGGGTGTTTGTAAAATAATTTCTCATTTTCTTTTAGTCTGTCTCGTGGGCCAGCAGTCGCAAACGTGACTGGTGAGCATAGGGTCCTGGGTTAGTTTCTTAAGTCGGGAAAATTATTATTCGGTTTTTCCGTTCAGAATTTTTCAATAACGGCGTGGAACCTGTCGAATAAGAGTAGCCGATCGAGTTGAATGATGTGCGATTGAAAATACATGTATTGTTCAGCAGTAATAATACTACTCGTCCTCCAAACCGTATTTCGGCCATGGCGGACCATCTCAACGGAGACTAGCCTTCGCCGCGGGAGATATAATAAATAAATAAATAAAAATCTGTTTATTTCATCTCCACAAATTACATCAAGGTATAAAGTTGACAAGATAAATTAGATTATCTAGATTAAATTAGATTATTATTAGATAGTCCTACTCCTACTCCTTCACTGTGCACGCGGTGCGGTTGTGGAATTCACTTCCGCCTGACATTAGGGACTGCCAAACTGTTGCAGTTTTTAAAAGAAGAGTGAAAGAACACTATCTTTCCACTTCGTCATAGTTGCGTATATATTAATATTCTAGTGTTATTTATTTTAGAAGTATGTATGTATGTATGTATATTCTCATATTATTTGTTTTATTTTATTAAGTGAATTGTTTTTGATTTTATGTATTTTATTTTCTCTTTTACTCTTACACACGCTGTCTACATCTCTAAATCTACTATCCTATCGCAGGTATGCTGGAAGAGATTTCATTAGAAATAAGCATCACCTTTGTACCTATTTTTCTGTTATTTTCTTCTTGTCTGTTTATTTATGTGTGTACATAAATGGTTAAATAAAAAATAAATAAATAAATAGTATAGTGCACAATTGTGTGCGCAGATTTAGATGCACTCTCTCTTCTCTCGCTCTCCGATGGGACGGCAATCCGACACGACCGGAGAGATATCAAGCGCAGGACCAAAGGGTTAACTTGCTTTCCGAGGCACGGGGGTATCACACCGCCAACTTCCAATCTCCAGCTGTTACTAAGAAATTTCTAATGGAACAACCTAATAACACTTTGCCCGACCTTTTTTTTTTTTTAGAGGGTGTGAAATCATCAAATAACTTCTCCCGCTCTGGGCAGAGCAGGAGGGCGTGTCAGACTCTTACTGAATAAAACCCACCCGTGTTCCTTCAGTTGCCTGTGCTAGGGGCCACGGTATCCCTCTCGGACTTTCCCGCAACCCTAGCAGGCATCGGCCCTGGCGGACCTCGTCATTGGTGCAACCACCAGACCAACGTGGCAGACGTGGTTGCCGGGTGGGTGGGTTGCTCAGTAGTGGACTTATAATATACAGGGTTATTGGTAAAACACCATGAACCTTTTAAGGGGTCGTTGTACTCATCATTATGAACAAATTTTACTATGGGACCAAATATGAAATCGCGAAAAAAATCAGCTGTTCCCTACATTTATGTTTATAGAACTCGTCAAAATGTAGGGACCAGCTAATTTTTATTCCGCGATTTCATATTTGGTCCCATAATAAAATTTGTTTATAATGATGAGTACAATGACCCCGTAAGAGGTTGATGGTGTTTTACCAATAACCCTGTATAGGGTAGGCTTTAGCTTGATGTGATATAATTAATAATAAATTAGTAATTAATAATTAGTAATTCTGCCGATTTTAAATGCAGCTAGCTTACATAAGCGTCTAAACTTAGCACCAATCATAAAACTGACGAATACCCTCAAAGAGAGAATGACGTAAGTATTTCGTTAGTTATATTTTTGACGGAACATTAGAAGTTTCCTTATGAAGCCTTGTATTTTAGCACAGTCGTTACGCAAACGTAGAAGAATTTCCAACGACACTAGTTTTCGAAAGACACGAGATACTTGTTTAACAGTACCAACCTATTGCGAAACGCTTTCCTGTAGACCGTTATAAGTATTTATAATTGTGCGTAAACCACTCTCCAAGCGAATGGTCCCTCCTCGTATTCCTGTAGTTTAGATATTAAATATGTAGCAGTATAGCGTAAGCCAGTTCATGTCTGAGATGAGCCCCATTTACTTTACAATTAGATCTTATAGTAAGACACATGTGTAAAATAGCAATGCTTGTACTTGGCGGCCAGAAAACTGTACAACCAATTATATAAAATAAAGTTCATTCTATTCTATTCTATTCTTGAGTGATACAGTTTTTTGTAAGCGAGAATCTGTCTGACTATTTTTGTTTGTCCATGATACCAACCTATTATGATTATGAAAACTTCTGTGGTGTATCCAGCCCCTTTCTATAAAATTAGCACGAACACATGGATCTCACGTCATGCCGCCATGTGTCATACCTACAGCGTGGCAATGCTGCAGGCGTAGCATAACGCTTTCTATTTCTACGAAGAATAGACATAGCTTTTTCTATACAAAGTGACATTTCGTTTCTTCGTTTTTGACATCGCCTCGTAGAAATCCTTTTACAATCTGTAATTTTGTCTTTCATTTCTAACGATCTTTGTCTAGGTCTTTTTATATGAAGACTATTTCGGAAGAAAGTTTTCTACCCTTACTGTCAAAATCCCACTGACAACTGACATTTGTCTATGGTAGTGAAGACAATTTGATTTTGGAATCGCCAGTAGAAAACTTTCTACTCGACGGCCACAAAGTATAAACGGTTATCTACAAAATCATGATTTTACAAGGGAGCGTTTTGAACGCAAAACTGTAATAATTAATAAAAGAACAAGCTATCTTCTATTTTACAGCATTTAGTTAATAGGGCATAAGTACCAAGGAAATAGTTAAAAAAGGCTAATATTACTGTAAAATTGTTTGAAAACAGTTGACGTGACTTAATCAGTAATAATTGAAAATCATATGAGAAAACAAAGAATTCTGAGTCAAATTATGTGAAAGAGTGAGTTTCGTAAAAAGTGCAGTTGACTCTTTCTACTTTGCTGCCGCGTACTGTCTACACGGAACGTCATTTTTGTCTACTCTTCCGTCGACAATACGGTGCTCATGCTACACCTGCTGGCCAGTCTCTTGGGTAGATTACCAGTTGACAGCGATGCTGATGAATTTTTCGACGCCCTAATTTTAGTTTGATAATAGTTTTAGTTAAGTTAGGATGATATTAGTTTGAAAAAAAAATTATTTATGTCCTATATTTTATTTTAATTTTAAATAAATTTGCTACTGGTTTCGACCTCGAACGGAGTTTTATTAGGAACACCGTTGAAATACTAGTGTCGTGATATTCTGGCTGCTCAGTGGTGATTTGAGTTCATAACGTATTGGATCATTGAGTTCCCTTCAAAATGGTTGAGCTGAATGGTGCTGATCCATACGTCATGTTCGTGAACGGGCGCCGTCAGTAGGCACTGGTCATTTCTTAGCTGCCACGGCTTATTTTAATTCCATAATTGTTTTTATCTTTTTATTACGGACGCTTTTAACGTGCACGTCTTTCTACATCGTTCTCACATGTATAATTACAACATGAATGATGTAACCACTTTTTTGTAACAATATTTTGATTTAAAAGAGTGTCCATGGAGTTTCTTGCCCGTTCTTCTCCATAGGTACCTACTACGCTTTGGAATGGGCAACTAGCTTCATCTTTCTGACTGACCGACCCCTTGACAATTCAAAAGTGCCTGTAATTGGTTTATTTGAAATAAATGCTTTGAGTTTGAGTTTAACTGCTGACTTTTGAGTAGCCTCGTGGACGATGGAACTAAGTCATCCACTCGTCACGAAACTATAAGTTCGAATGTTTAAAGAAAACCAGGAAAATATAACATACATCATAATACCGTAAATATTACCCGGTAATGCTATTTACCAGACAATACCGCCTAACAACATTTAACAGTTTTGAAAAATTATATAAATGGAAAAACTGACTGACTGACATGCTGATATGTCAGTCAGTCAGTTTTTCCATTTATATAATTTGACACATTTATACATTTGACATTTATATAATTTGTCACTGCCGAAAATACTGGGACTGGGAACGTGAAGTTTTGCACTAAGAAGGAATTTTAGGAAATTCAACTGTAAGGGGATGAAAAGAGGGTATTTCGTTTGTATGAATATCTTAACCCGAAACTTGGCAAAATACTTATCTATTTAACGAGGGTAGTTCACCCATTAATAGATGGCGTTATTCTAAATTAACAATACTCCATAGCGATTCTAATAATTGTGCCTGTGTTGGTTCTGCGACATATTTATGTTTTCTTTAAACTATCCCCTAAAGGGAGATTAGGGGGTATCAAACTTGAATGTACGACTAAACGCCGACAGACTGAACACCGACAAGACTTTACTTCGGCGGGACTCTATGTGGAAACATTTCTGTGAGAAACTTGGAAGTAGGGCTCGCCGGCCGCTCCCGCGGCACCGCTCGCTTTGCTCGCTTGGCTCGTGCGCGGTGGGTCAAAGTTCTAACCTAATCTAACCTTTTTCATATAATCGATTTCCAAAGTAAGTATCTGATCATGTATGCATATTATATTATGCCCTGTAAGCGAAGCGTCCTGTCGGCGAAGAGTCCCGTCGAAGTTAAGTCTTGTCGCTGTTCAGTCTGTCGGCGTTTAGTCGTACACCTATCAAACTTTCTATAGAAGAATCTTAACGCGTGGTCCGATTAACTCAGAACTCGGTATTCATACTTTAGAAAAAAAGAGAAAGTATAAAGAGATTTAGGGTTTTATGATAATCGACTTATGATAATCTTTAAGTCAAATAATGGATACCATAATCTGCCTATAATGCTCCCACTGCTGGGACACAGGCGCCCTCCCTGTGAGAGGGAGTGTGCTGTAATTCACCACGCGGGCCCAGTTCGGGTTGGTAGATGTCACATGTCTTCGAATTTTTGGTTCTAGGACAGGTTTCCTCACGATGTTTTCCTTCACCGTTTCGAGAGCAGTGGTGATGAAATTATTTACACAAAGTAAAGCGCCTGCCTGGGTTCGAACCCATGCCCTACAACTTGTAAGTCGGGGCCGTTACCACTAGGCCACAACTACATATCAAATAATGGATACATCCTACAGGAATTTTCAAAATTCCACCCCTAGGGGGCACGCCACAATTGCGGCGATAAGTCCCCTCTTTGAGGAGTGGCTAGAGAGGCGCCACGGCGTCCTCACCTTCCCCCTGACGCAGGTCCTCACCGGACACGGTTGTTTCGGGAGGTTCCTGTTCCGGATAAGGCGGGAAGAAACGCCCGGGTGTCACCATTGTGTGGATCGCCCGGAGGACACGGTGGAGCATACGGTGGAGGTCTGCCTGGCATGGGCGGAGCACCGCCGTGTCCTCGTGGAGGCGATTGGCGGTGGCGATCTCTCGCGTCCGGCCTTGGTCCAGGCCATGGTACGGAGCGAGAGGGCTTGGGAAGCCGTCACCTCCTTCTGCGAAGCAGTAATGTTCACGAAGGAGGAGGCAGAACGCGTGAGGGAGAGGCAAAATTTGCGCCCTCGCGCCCCTAGCCGCCGCAGGAGACGCCCTGGTCACCATTGTGTGGATCGCCCGGATGACACGGTGGAGCATACGGTGGAGGTCTGCCCGGCATGGGCGGAGCACCGCCGTGTCCTCGTGGAGGCGATTGGCGGTGGCGATCTCTCGCGTCCGGCCTTGGTCCAGGCCATGGTACGGAGCGAGAGGGCTTGGGAAGCCGTCACCTCCTTCTGCGAAGCAGTAATGTTCACGAAGGAGGAGGCAGAACGCGTGAGGGAGAGGCAAAATTTGCGCCCTCGCGCCCCTAGCCGCCGCAGGAGACGCCCTGGGCGTCGGGAATCGCAGGCCGATTCTCGGCCACCGTAGGCGTGGGCTTGCGAACGGCGACCAATGGGCAGCTCGCCGTTCGATAATGACCAGGCCCGGTGGACCCGGGCTTACTTAATCATTCATTTCAGATAAAGTCGTACTTAATCATTCATTTGAAAAAACTACATTTAGTGAGGAAGAAGAAAATTTTTGAGGAAATACGAAATCCACGCGAACGATGTCTCGGCCGAAATATACACACAGTATACACAGAATGTATATGTCGTATCTTATTATACATACTCGTAAGTCTAACATACCAACTCCACATGTGTTTCATGTCGCATACTGCATCGAACCGCATAATGTGATAATGTGATACAAGGGCATTGTCTTGATAACAATTGATGTTCATAATTCCGCCTCGGGGAAGCGACGATGGTTTATCTAAAGACGTTTATCCACAGCGGCCCACGTGTGCTTAGCTTCGCATTGTATGAAAATGTAAGAGGGATCGTCCACTGCACACACGGCCAAGCTACGAACGAATGCGTGGCTGGCAAACAAAGGATCCGCGATTTTTTGGAAGAGCGATGATCGCCACATAACGTCTGCTATTTACCTGCAAATGACGTCACTAAAACGTTAATTGTGAAAGTAAGTTGGTGTGTTTTTCTAGAGAGCGTTTTTTGGCACCGTAAAGCCAGACCCCGCATTTTCTAGAGAGCGTTTTTTGGCACCGTAAAGCCAGACCCCGCTGCCATCATTTTCTAGAGAGCGTTTTTTGGCACCGTAAAGCCAGACCCCGCTGTCATCATTTGTTAGAGAGCGTTTTTTGGCACCGTAAAGCCAGACCCCGCTGCCATCATTTGTTAGAGAGCATTTTTTGGCACCGTAAAGCCAGACCCCGCTGCCATCATTTTCTAGAGAGCGTTTTTTGGCACCGTAAAGCCAGACCCCGCTGTCATCATTTTCTAGAGAGCGTTTTTTGGCACCGTAAAGCCAGACCCCGCTGTCATCATTTGTTAGAGAGCGTTTTTTGGCACCGTAAAGCCAGACCCCGCTGCCATCATTTGTTAGAGAGCATTTTTTGGCACCGTAAAGCCAGACCCCACTGCCATCATTTTCTAGAGAGCGTTTTTTGGCACCGTAAAGCCAGACCCCGCTGCCATCATTTTCTAGAGAGCGTTTTTGGCACCGTAAAGCCAGACCCCGCTGCCATCATTTTCATGATAGCCGTCACTTGGCGCCGTTATGAGGCAGCCTCCGCTCTTCTAGGAAATCGAAGCTTAAGGTCTTGTATCATTTTGGTGTATCAGGTCTCGGTTGTGTGACACCGACATGTATCATTGTCGCTAGTTTGGACGCAAAAAGGATACGTGACGTGCACGGAGAGGTTGGCCTCGTTAGGCCTAACGTGGTAAACCTCTCCGTGCGTGTCCTGTGTGACAGTGGACGTTCGACTTAATATCTAGATTCGTAGATGACGGATAAGTTCTACATGAGTCCATAGATGTCCGGTACAGAACATGAATTTCATGTACCTGGGTGTTAATATGGCACATTGACCTTTACTGTGGCTTTAGAGAGAGACCTGTAAGAAAAGAAAATTATTTGGGACACGCACAGGAAAAACAAACAATCAATGAACATTAAATATAACAAAATCATGAAAATAATAAATGAAGAACATTCATAGTTTTAAGTTTATCTAAGACTAAAACTAACAAAATAGTGAAAAAAACAAAAATAAAGAGAAGACCTGTGCGAGGCCAACTAGGCTCCTATCTCAGCATGATGCTGCGATATTTAAAAAACAAAAAAAAGTACCGCAGCGCTGGTATTCCGATAGGGCCCGCTGTGATGCCACGGAGATACAGCTAGGGACATAAAATAAATCCCACTACACGAAACATTTTTTAAAATAAAATAAATAATAAAATAAATATAATACAAAATACAAAAGGAAATGAAAACCGCTTTTCGTATGTACATGCGTTATCAGTGACAAATACGAAACTAATACAATTGAATTATGCACAATACGAAAGTAGTATGTTCAGATTCGTTTACTGAATAAATTTTTGTCTACTTAATATAGGTAATTTTTTATCCCAAAACGAATTTAAACTACGAAAATTACAGTCACACTTCTGCTGTACTGTCAGAACAAACCAAAATGGACGAAGTACCTACTACGCTAGATCCTTAGACGTGTGCGACTGTGTGTTTGCGTAGATATGACCACAAATTTCTCCTCCAATCAGTATAAATAATTTCTTAAATAAACAACGTTCTATACATAATTAAAAATGCAGTGTATGTTATAAGAGTATAACTAAAAAATCTAATTGGGGTGTGTGTTGGCGTGCATTAATTCCGAAACATGTTATATACATATTAAAAAACACATAGACACCACGACCTCCAAAAAAGTCTTACAATACATATAGATTACAATCGCAAAACACGCCGGTGACCTCATCAAGGTCTTCTATTAAATTCTATGCATTTGGGGTATTTAGTGGTGTGCGCTAGTTCCGGGATATCATAATCAGCCTGTAATGTTCCCACTGCTGGGACACAGGCCTCCTCTCTCTCTGACGACACGTTTGGTGTAGTGGCTACAGTGGCTAAGTGTAGTCAGCGAAACCAAATGGTCCTGGGTTCGAATCCCGGTAGGGGCAAATGTTTGTATGATGAATATGGACATTTGAACCCGAGTCATGGATGTATATTTATAATATGTATGTATTTACAAAAAAAAAATGTATTTAAGTAGTGTATCAACCATCTGGTATCCATAACACAAGCCTTAATAAGTGCTTAACTTGGAACTAGATGGTGCTGTGTGCAATGTCAGGCGATATTTATTTATATTTATTTGTTTATATACAAAACACAGATACTGAGCCTAAACTTTTTCTAAAAACTTGATGTGCTATATTAACGACCAGTTACTTTACTCATGAACTGCTTATTTGGTCTAATGCTTGGACGCGAGACTGCTGAGCGTGGTCCTATTCCCAGGTCGCTCAAAGTAAAATTTGGTTTTATCAGCAGGAATTTGACTGTAGCGACCCGGATTTGTGGCCGTGCAGTGGAAAGAGACTTGTTATAATAATAACTGGTGAAATGAGAGTGTAGGTGAGGTACCTACTCTCTCATTTCACCAGTGTCTGCACCAGTTCAAGAAATACAGCATCATGCTGAGTGGAAGACTTCTTATCACAGTCATGGCGTGCAGCTGTCGACTATTTCTGTTTTGTGCTCGTAATTAGAGATCTCTTTGTTATTTTTACTTTTTTTTTCTCAAACTTAAAGCATTTATTTCAAATAAACCAACTATAGGCACTTTTGAATTGTCAAGGGGTCGGTCAGTCAGAAAGATGAAGCTAGTTGCCCACTCCAAAGCGTAGTAGGTACCTATGGAGAAGAACGGGCAAGAAACTCCATGGACACTCTTTTAAATCTAAATATTGTTACAAAAAAGTGGTAACATCATTAATGTTGTAATTATACATGTGAGAACGATGTAGAAAGACGTGCACGTTAAAAGCGTCCGTAATAAAAAGATAAAAAAAAACAATTATGGAATTAAAATAAACCGTGGCAGCTAAGAAATGACCATTTCTATTTGTTAGAGCTAATTAGGTATCTTTTTTGTATGCACGTGTTTCTGTGACAAATAAACCTATTTTTCTTTCTTTCTTTTTGTAACTACAGGCAAGATAATAATGTTATCTCATGGCGTTATTATATGCGATTATTTAAACAGTACTCCTGTTGTCAACATCCCCAAACCTGACTTTTCAACGACATTTTTAATCACAAAAGCATATTGACAAAGAACTTGAAACTCCCGAGTGAAGTGAAGGCACACGTAATATTTTAATGCAAATGTCTTCTCCCTCCATATTCATGAGCTGGCATTGCAATTAGAGAGATGGACTTCCATGTATTATGGTAATTTTGGCTCCTTTTTACTCAAAATAATATTGTGAGATGGATGGATCTTTGGCGGTTTCGAGTTGTCAGGAAATAAAGTATTTATTTAATTCAGTAAGAACTTTTTACCCGACTGCCGCTAAGAGAGTAATGTTTTAAGGGTTCCGTACTTCAAAAGGAAAAAAACGGAACCCTTATAGGATCACTTTGTTGGAAAGAAGAAAGGTCTCACAGCACAGGTGAAGGAAAAAGTCCGAACATAAATACATATTGTCTTGCGATAACAAACTTACAATTGGAGAAATGAACGTGACATTTATCGTTATATGGGAGAGCATTTTTTTGAAATGCAAAGTTAATTTGGTTCTTCGGATAAATTCATCCCAACTATAGAACCCTTCATTGTGAGTTGGTCTGACACTCAAATCTCAAATCGTTTATTGCAATCCATAATGTACAATTACAGGTGGTAGATAAAAGAAAAATAATAGAAACAATTATGGACCCTGTCGGGCACAGCTTTTTAAATAAGTAGAGAGAGGAAGAGCACTTTATTAATTTTCTTTGTTATTAAGTTAATATTATTTTATATCCTTTATTACCTATGTATTTATATTTCCATTCATTCACTTATTCTATACGCACTTGACTGGTTTTTTAAATGTTATCTGTGTAGAGTTTTATACCCTAGAATCTAGGGTATACCCTACGTGTTGCTTTGCACTCGTCATTCACAGACTACGTACCTACATACCTAGCCAAAAATCTTTCGTACACTCAACCACACGTCCATGGTAACCACTTGACATTGACGCCGCTTTTCGTAGGCTGAATTGTGGTTGACCGTACGTGTTATTCGGCACCTAAACTTTTATTTTATATTTTTCTCTAATAAACAGAACATAATCAGCCTATAATATTCCCACTGTTGGGACACAGGCCTCCTCTCGGTGAGAGGGAGTGGGCCATAATCCACCACGTGGGCACAGCGGGGGTTGGTGGATGATGATCACATCTTCGAATTTTTCGTTCTACCACACGATGTTTTCCTTCACCGTTTTGAGAAAATACTCATGCCAGTAAGAAACGGTAGCCCATCATTCTATTTCCGAACACCAACGAAGAAGAAAATAATTTAGTTAATCGAAAGTTGAGATTCAACGCTGAAGTAAATTAGTCTGAAAATTAAGATGGCCATTATTTTCAGCATGATTGCGTCCTACCCTCGTAAATATTGCTGTAATCTGCGAGGAACTTTCTAGAAAATATCATCTGGCTATGATAACGGCTAACTACTAGCTACTCCTTAATTATTTTGCAGTATTTGGAGTCGTTAGTTCTAGTTATTTATTAAATTGTTTTACGACCTAAGCCTTACTTATCACCTGAATCCCCCAAAGGGGCAGGCAGTGGTGTAGAGTGCAGCTATATGTCGCCAGTTATGTATAAATCCAATGTCATAGGGTACGAGTTAAGATCCTGGGCTCCTCCGGGGTTCTGTTTGGAAATTTTTCAAGAAAAAACACTGCGTGACCTAGGCATCGAACCCAAGACCCTACCCTGAGCAGTGTCGTTTATTACACATTATAATTAAAAGAAACCAGTTTTAGCCTAAAATTATGTTAATTGCAGCTAAGTTAAGGTGAATGAAGACGTGACGAAAATTATGTTATAAATACATTTCGGGGACACGTAAAGTTTATAACCAAGCAACATTCTGCTTATCCCTTCTAAAGAAAACACACATGACGTCACTCATTAAGGGATCTTTTGAGAAAACAAATCAGTTCAGTAACGCGACACCTCAGTACCTCCTCGCCATACTAATGATCCGTCATACACGTACCTAATTAAATCATTTGAAAACTCTTCATCTTCCATGTCTTATAGCCCTGAGCAATCTTCTCTTCAATGTATGAAATGTCAACAATATTAGGCAATATATCGACTCATTAAGAGAAGCTTCTGCATAGATATTTTGTTTCATCTCATCATCAAATGAATGTTTTTATTTTTTTAACTCTCTGGCAAAGGAGAACAAAGAACATCAATTTAATTGACGAAAGCGTTCAACTATCACGTTAATTATATTAAGAGTAGTAATTATACTTGTGAGTATTAAGGTCCCATTAAAAGGAAAGCAATATAAAGCGATAAAAATAGTAAATAAATAAATAATAACTATAAATAATGACCGTTAATAAATAATGACTATCAATTAGCCTTTTCCAAACTCTAAAATGTTTTCCTTCGCCCTAGTCTGACATTGAAAAAACACAATAGTTCATTCCCACCATCTTTTAAACATCAAAACACTGAATCAGCATGAGAACATACAAAAATACGTGTTAAAATTCAATGGTAAATCCAAGTAACTACCTGACCTTACAAATGTTATAATCAAAGCTATCTAACGACCTATCTATCCCATACATACTCGTCTGTCTGGCCGTCGCATTCATGGTGCAGTGCCAAAAATCAATAAATGCCTCCCCACGGGATACACCGAACCACCTCTGTGAGCCCCCTTTATGTGTAAACAGATAGCTATATATTATAGAATGAACATTGACATTGAAGGGTTCGAAATATTGAGTTCGCGTGTGAGGGACAGGATTAAAGAGTGGAAAATTTTGAGGAGAGAGGTCCAGGGGGCGTAGAAATGTAATATTAAAGTATTATTTCTGAATCATGCTTGATTCTTAATACTTACTTATTTCGGTAACACATCGTATTATCAATATTTAAGAAATTAGTCAGATTACTGAACGTAGGCAACGCTCTCTCATGGTTTCAAACTGTTAACAGGAGAAAATGCTTAAAGGATTGTTGGGATTGGTAACTATTCGCTTTGTCCAACATGACAGACCATTCGCATTTGAATAATGATTCAGAACAATAGAAGCTACATGTAAGTACTTAAATTTACATTAATTTATAGTTTACATTAATTTTAAGGTCTACATTTTATTAACCCCTAAAAATAATAATAACTAGAGATTGCTGACAATAATATTAATACACTGTTATTGATTAAATTCAACCTCTTTTCTTTTAATATGAATGAAGCAGTATTTAAGAACTTCTCAAAAAGATTTTGCTGATCCGAACCGATTCATACCCACCCAATCAAACAGTTTATCGAAATTCTGTAGGTATCGCCATCTAATTAATCTGTTGATGGTGGGTGGGGTTTTGGTGGTGTTGTTTGTTGATGTTGTGATTGGTGATTGTAGTGTGTATGATGTTGTTGTTGTAACTGACATGCTGAACAGCTTATCGAAAACTTCATCGAAGCATCCCATAGTTATCCTCGCCTAGTTCTACGCGCCGTAATCCGCTCGATGGCTAATTAATTGCACTGCCATCGAGTTATAATGAGAGGTGCAACTTTTAATAACCAGCGACCCCTCTGAGCCGATTTTAATTAGTCTTTTTTGATTGGATTGGATTTTATGATTTTTCTTTGATGCTACGATTAGGTTTATGCTATATGGTACCTCCTGCGTACTTATTAGTATGTTTTTTTAGTTATTTTGTGTTAGCAAAAATGTGCTATACTTTATACGACGCTTTTTTATAATATGATAAATTATTTTATTTCTGTAAGTAGTTTTGTACAAACACTTTTACACGTCAATCATATTTTAAAAACTAGATGAGGTCAGCGTTGCCTATTTGAGTACCCTGAGAAGAAAGGCCGAAACAAACTCAGAGGTCACAGTCTCTTTTAAAGCCCAGACATATTCTTGGTCAGATCATGTGAAGATCATGTAGATTGGTGTCTGAAACGGTCTTTTGAGGAAAAACCATACAGATTGAGTGGACCTGTCCAGTCAGTGCACGCATTTGTCAGTAATCGTGCAGCTCAACTCAGAACTTAAGGAGCACAATGATTCGACGAACAATACCAAAGAAAGAACATTTGGGTAGGCCGCATAAATTACTCAAACTGCCAGATCGTGATTAAAACTTACTGAGAAAAATAAAAACAAAAAGTAATGACCCACATAGTCTTCACATTCACAATAATTCGAATAATATAATAATTTACAAAGTAAATAATCATGTCATTGTATGTATAAAATTCATCAATGTTAATGTGTATATAAAAGCACTGTAGACTTTCGTTTTTATATAAAAAAATGTTCATGCTGTTATTTCCCATATGAAAACCGCATTTTTTTATTATGAAATGAATGCTGTCCTTTAAAGAAATCGTCGTCTAATGAGGATGCAAAGTAAGACTAACAATAAAGACAACGGTGGCAGTGGCAACGATTGCGACTTACGAGTTGTAGGTCGTAGGTTCGAAACCATATAGGCGCTTTACTCTGTGTAAATTATTTCATCACCACTGCTGTCAAAACGGTGAAGGAAAACATCGTGAGGAAACCGGCATGTCATTGAACCAAAAATTCGAAGACATGTGTCATCTACCAACCCGCACTGGGCCCGCGTGGTGGATTACGGTCAACTCCCTCTCACCGAGAGGAGGCCTGAGTCTCAGCAGTGGGAACATTATAGGCTGATTATGCTAAGCAAAAGTTTAGGTACATCTAAGTTAATTAATCGTCACCCAGGTACGCTCACAAATACTCATAGCTTATTTTATTTATCATAGAATAAAGAACGATTGGAAATTGTATTTTATTGTTGTTGTTGTTTATTGTATTTGTTATTTATAAATTAAGAAGAGAAAAGTGGTAGGAGTGGAGGGTAGGTAATAGAACGATTTTGAACACGTTTAATTTTTATACGAAAGTTTTTTTCTTTGTTTAAGTGACAACATTTCATATTTTCATGACCCTTAAGAAATTACATAAAAAAATAAGGCACACGTATTTTTTATCTTCAAAATATTGTTATTTTATTAAAAAAAGAATATCGGTTAGTAAAACCGTTACTTTTTCTAATATCGTGCCAATAGCCTATCTTTCAAACATAAAAGCCTCGACACTCCTAAGTGTATGTTTATAAATACACAGGCCTTCAAAACTTAGTAGGTACCACACTTTTAATATTGCAATAACTTTTAAAGTACATACACAAGATATATTTTCGAAATAAAAAAGATTAGAAAACGAATCATTTTTTTAATATAAAAACTTTGTAGTCGATAACCTTCTTTTAAGGAATGGTTGAAAAAAACTTTATAAACAAAGAACTCCATTTCAAATTGCTGCCTTTCTTTGAACTTTTTTGTTTCTGTTTTTGTTTTCACATTTATCGATGAAATTTTGATTGGTGAAACGTGAAATAGAAATAAAAATACTTTTTTCAAGACGTTAATTCGAGATCAATAAGCAGGACGTATAGTGATGTGTGCATGCGTGTGTATGTATGGAGTGTTTACAAAATTATGTAAAAATTATATTAATTTATCTAGTTTGGTTTTTATAGATGTGTGCTAATGGCCTTATGCTACGGCCATTAACATCCTCTACTAGACTTACTATCCGGACTCACGCGGTTGTTCTGATTTCCCGAGGGAACCTTAAGTTTTACTATCGTAGTGCACTTAGAAATTAGTTCCAGAAATTGTAGAAAGTTTAATCAATTTTAATCTTAGTAACACAAACTTTATTTTACAATGGAGCCCTACGAAACTTAGTGATATTCTGGTCATAATGTATTTAATTTTTGGATCTCCAACAGTATGCATGTTTACAAAAACAGGGATAAATACAAGAGTGCGCTTCCTTTTAATCTAGGTAGGTACCATAGATATCCGTGGTAGGTACAATAAGTTTGACAAGGACAAAACATACAGGATGAAATCGAAAACGTGCGCCAACTCGAAATAGGTTCAGTAATTTTATTGTTACATCATCATTATAAATTGGCATTTCGCAAAACAACTTTCTTGAAAAAAATCGTGTTTATCGTCTTAGATAAGTTATAATAACTAAGTTATTGTCTTCAAGTAGACACGGATTATCGTCGGACCAATAAATAAAAAAAACAAATAAGAAAATTAAAGTATCAATTTTAGCGCACGCCCAAAGAGCAATCCATTAATCGCAGAGTTCACAACATGAAGCAAGTAGCCAACGCGTTGAGCTAGCGATTGTTTACCAAATATTGACCGTTCCTACGAAAGAAAGGGCGCGCGACGACGTTGCCACGCTACGCTTCCCCTGAACACTATTCCTTTCTCTCGGCCGAATGACATGCTCTAAATTTTCGTTATAACACGTTGAATTATATATTTCCATTTGGCGCACCTATTCAATTTCATCATCCTGTATAAATATGTAATAAATTAACAAGTATAATAATAACACCTCTATTTCGCGCAAATAAGAATTGACTAATGAAAACAACAGCGATTACGCCAGAAAAAAAAAATCTCTAAAATATAATAGTAGATTATGCACCAAGGGGATAAAGCAGTGTCTTATTTCGCGGGCGCCGTATTGAATCCCGAGCGTAACGAAAGATTCTAGTGTTAACTCACGAGTGGAGTGAGGGAGTTTTGGGTTAACTCCCCAGCAAAGCGAAGGAGTTATGAAAGAACCCTGAGCGCAGCTAGGGATTCAAGGTCGCCCTTAGCGACCTTGAATCCCGACGTTTATCCCCGAGGAAGATAATCTACTTTTCACACCATCTACGAGACAATAAAAAGCAACAGTGGGTACTAGAATCGAAGTATTTATTAAAAGTACATTTACAGTTAATAGACCCATTTAAAACCATTGAATGTTAAAGGTAATGTTTGACACATTAGACCAGTATTGTAGAAAGACAAAATTATGTTTTTATTCGGTACATTTATTGAAGTGGAGGTAGCGTTTATTTACGTATTGATATTATATATTGAACACACTTGGACGTATTCCTCGACGCTGGCCTGTGGCTGAATAATGTTTCTTTCAGACGTTTTGTTAACTGGAAGGACAAAAGGATAATCAAACCTACTGACGAGGGTGAGAGGCACACTACTAAACCTGATAATGGTAGGAAAGATCTATTACAACTTAATATCATATAATTGTAAGTCGTTGAAGAGATCCATTGATGGTGTTAGATGTCGCTGTAATTTGGCTGATGTCATCGCACTGCAGGAGACCTGGCTGTTACCGCATGACCAACCGTTTCTGAATGCTATAGATGATGAGTTTGGGAGTACGGGGGCGTCTGCTGTGGACACATCTGTAGGCATACTAAAGTGTTAAAGTGCAATGAACTTCGCTTAGCGGCTGTGAAGATAAACTATGTAAGTGATAAAGCTGTGATAATATTTAGTGTGTATATGCCTACTAACTGTTCTGAAAATATACCTGAGTTTACACAATGTTTAAGTAAAGTTTGTTCAATTATAGACGGTAATAGAGACACAGAAGTAATTTGTATTTTAGGCGATTACAATGCGCATCCTAAAGAGCTTTTTTGGGATGAAATGCTGGGTTTTTGTAATGATCAGGACTGGACCTGTGTTGATATAAAAATGCTTGGCGCCGAATCTGATACGTTCACTTTTATGAGTGAGGCGCATGGGTGTACCATGTGCGCCGTAAGCTGTGGGCCAAATCGGAAGGAGCGGGTGGGCCCACTGAAATCAACTCCGTGTTGCGCCATTGGTACAAGTGTCAGAGGAACCAGGTGAGATGGGCTGGTGCGCTATCTGATGCATATGCATATGGCATGGAGTGTGGCGTGCGGCAGGGGGATAACCTCTCCACTGTTATTCAATTTGTATGTTAATGACCTCATCGGCGAGGTCAGCAGTACTCATGTGGGTGGTTTTGTAGACGGAGTGAGTGTAAATAACATCAGTTGTGCGGACGACATGGTGCTGCTTTTTTTTTTTTTTTTTGTGGGTGGGAAATCATCAAATAACTTCTCCCGCTCTGGGCAGAGCAGGAGGGCGTGTCAGACTCTTACTGACTAAAACCCACCCGTGTTCCTTCAGTTGCCTGTGCCAGGGGCCACGGTAACCCTCTTGGACTTTTCCGCAACCCTAGCAGGCATCGGTCCTAGCAAACCCCGTCATTGGTGCTGACATCTCTTTGAGGCGCGCGTGGAACACAACGCGCCGTCGACCCGGGCCTGGTCCTTATCGAACGGCGAGCTGCCCATTGCTCGCCGTTCGCAAGCCCGCGCCTACGGTGGCCGGGAATCGGCCTGCGATTCCCGACGCCCAGGGCGTCTCCTGCGGCGGCTAGGGGCGTGAGGGCGCAAATTTTGCCTCTCCCTCACGCGTTCCGCCTCCTCCTTCGCGAACATTACTGCTTCGCAGAAGGAGGTGACGGCTTCCCAAGCCCTCTCGCTCCGTACCATGGCCTGGACCAAGGCCGGACGCGAGAGATCGCCATCGCCAATCGCCTCCACGAGGACACGGCGGTGCTCCGCCCAAGCCGGGCAGACCTCCACCGTATGCTCCACCGTGTCCTCCGGGCGATCCACACAATGGTGACACCCGGGCGTTTCCTGCCGCCTTATCCGGAACAGGAACCTCCCGAAACAACCGTGTCCGGTGAGGACCTTTTTTTTTTTTTTTTTTGTTTCCGGGGTGGAAAATCCTCATGGATGTCCGCCGCCCTGGGGCGGGCGACGGGGTCTGTCAGACTCTTACTGACTAAAAACCACCCCGGTGTTCCATCTCACACCTACGCCGGGGGTCGCGGGAACATACGATCCTTCCACAACCCCCGACTGGTGCCGGCCCGCCGCTGCGGGCCTCTTCGGGTCAGGGGGGGGAGTGAGGTGTTTGACTCCCCCCGCGACGTCTAACAGGGGCGCGCGTGGAACACTACGCGCCGCCACCTCGGGTCCTGGTGTGTGGGGGGCGACGGACGTCCCCGAGTCCGTCGCCCCTGGACCCATTTAGGGGGGCTGGAAGAGGGCGTTGTCCGCCCTCCGCCGACGCCCGGTGCGCCTTCTGCGGGCCGGGTGAGAGGACGAGATCTCCCTCTCCCTTTCCGCAGCCTCCTTCTGCGAGACGACTGTCTCACAGAAGGAAACCACCGCGTCCCAGGACTCGTCGCTGCCGACCATCGACTCGACTACGGCCGGCAGCGACAAGTCACTGCCTACTTCTGAGATGAGGGCCCTCATCCGGTGAGGACCTGCGTCAGGCGGAAGGTGAGGACGCCGTGGCGCCTCTCAAGCCACTCCTCAAAGAGGGGACTTATCGCCGCAATTGTGGCGTGCCCAGCGCTGGGTTGCGACAATCGCACTCTCCATGACGCCCTGAGATCCCACCGGAGCTCTGTCCGCTGTACCGTGATTTCTCGCGGCAGCGGAGCTACGCCCCGGCGTTTCGCCTCCTCCCGCCACTCCCAAACGTGCGCGAGGACTTTTGCCTCCAGATCCCATGGCGGTAATCCGGCAAGGAGGCTCGCCGCCTCACCGGAGACCGTACGGTATCCCCGGACCAGCCGGGTGGCCATGACCCTTTGGGGCGCGTTCAACCAGCGGGCTGGCCGCCGCCACAAGGAACGCGCCCACACCCCCGGTGCCCCGTAAAGGGCCATGGACCGCACGACCCCCGCGTAGAGCCTCCGGCAGGAGGCGTTTGGCCCCCCTAGATTGGGCAGGAGCCACTTTAAGGCAGCCCCGGCCCTTTCCAGTCTGGGAGCCAAACGTCGGAAATGCTCCACGAAGTTCCACCGGCTGTCGAGGACGAGTCCCAGGTACTTCATCGTCGACTCGACGCCGATGTGAACCCCTCCTACCGTTATTTGGGAACCCGACGGTGGCGTGTTCCGAGGACCATGAAAACACATGGCCTCGGACTTGTGCAGGGCCACCTCGAGTCCCAATTGCCGGATCCTCTCGACGATTGTCGCAACCCCGCGTGTCGCTAGTTCGGCCGCCGCCTGGTGCGACCTCCCCTGCGCCAGGACCAGCGTGTCGTCAGCGTAACAAACCACGCTGAAGCCACTGGGGAGGTCGGCGCGCAGCACCCAGTCGTAGCCGATATCCCACAGATGCGGCCCCAGGACCGATCCCTGTGGGACACCGCACGACATCTCTTGCCGGTTCCATACTCCCTGGTGACCGGGGTAGATGACGGCCCTGTCCGTCAAATAGGCCTCGACCACACGACAGAGGTAGGTTGATCGGTCCGGTGATACCGGAGTGTCTCCCTGATGCAACTCCAGGGCAGGGTATTGAAGGCATTGGCGATGTCCAGAGACACCGCCAAGACGACCCCACCCCGGGCCACAGCATCCCCCGTCGTGAGGGCCCGCACGCGCATGATGGCGTCCACCGTAGAGCGCCCCCTGCGGAAGCCAAACTGGCTCTCCGCCAAATCCGGCCCCTCCCGCACCAGCCGCCCGACGAGGCGGTCTGCAATGACTCTCTCAAAGAGCTTGCCCACCTCGTCGAGCAGCACGATGGGCCGGTAAGCGGACGGAGAGTCCGCTGGGCGCCCCGGCTTCTTGATGAGGACCAGTTTCCCCGTCTTCCAACGAAGTGGGAACTGGCCCCTCTCCATGCATGCGCTTAGGAGCCCCCTTAGTCGAGGCCCGAGAGCCTCCGAGGCCAGGACCCAGGCTTTCCCAGGTAAGCCGTCGGGTCCTGGGGCGGTATTTTTTGCACTCAGCCTACGTACCGCCACTCGCAGCTCTACCTCGGTCACCTCCGGAGCATCGTCGTCGTCGTCGGCGGTGTGGTCCGCATTCAGCACCGCAGTAGGCGGAGCCATGGGCGGGGAGATATGGTCCCCTCTAGAAGGGAACAGAGTGCTCACCACGTCCTCCACGAGCTGGGGCCGGAGACTCTGCGTCAGCGGGGGAGCCCATGGGCGGAGCTTCTCACGCACCAATTTGTAGTGGCGTCCCCACGGGTCCCTGTTCAGAGTCTCCAGCGACTCCTCGCGGGCCAGTCCCTTGGCCCGCAGGATCTCCGCTTGGAGGGCGGTCTTCGCCGCTCTGTACCCCTCGTACAGCTCCGCCTGAATGGCTTCCGTATCCGGAGGGCGAATACGGAGCCTGCGGTGCCTGGTGTACCGGCGTCGCGCAGCGACACACGCACTGCGTAAAGTCGTCAACTCTGGCGACCACCAGCACACCTGGCGCTGAGCGCGTCCGGGCTGGGCCCGGGGCATTGCCTCCTCCCGAGCCCTCTGTGAGGGCCCCGCCGCGGTGGTGACGGCGGCGACGACGGCGGTCAAGGCGGCAGCGGCGGCGGCAGTGTCGGCGGCTGCGGCAGTGACGGCGGTGGCGGAGGGCTTGCCCCTGCCCCTGGCTGTGGCGGGTGGAGCGCAGGCCTTGCTCCCCATCCGGTGATCGGCCGGCTTGCCAGCTGCCACACATACGGTGCAGTGCGGCGCGGCATTGCAAGAGCCGGCCTTGTGACCGGGCTGACCACAGCGGAAGCAATGGTGGCTGCGGTCCACCTCCGAGGTGCATTGAGCTCCCACGTGGTTGCCCACCTGGCAGCGGAAGCACCTCAGAGGTCTGGGTTCCAGCAGTTTCACCTGCGCGGAAACCCAGCCCACCAGTAGCCTTCGGCCCTCGGCTATTTTTTTGGCCGCCGACACGGGGCAGCTTACCGTAACGGCTCGCATCCCCTTGAAGTCAGGACGGATGGTGCCTGCCCTCACCTGCTCTGCAGAGCACCCCCCAGTCCTAACGACGGCGGCCATCACATCTCCCTCCGTCACAGAGTCGTCCAGGCCCAGGATGCGCAAGTCAGCGCATTTGTTGGGCCTGAACACTCGGGCCTCGTCCGCATTTAAGGACGCCCTAAGCCTTTCGGCCAGAGCGTCGGCGGCCGGGCCGCTGGCCGCACCGGGGATCTCCAGCATCCGGGCCCCAGTCGCCGTGAGCCTTACCCGGATGCCTTCGGTGGCGCCGATCTCCTCTAGGCTCACCGCCTTTCCCACCTTGGCTAGCACGTCACGGTAGGACACGCCCTTCTTCACCGCTTCCGGCTGTAGTGTAATCACTACAGCTGCGGACTTCGGGGCACGGAGCCTAGCCGCGACGCTTCGCTTTTTGCGCTGCTGCTGCCTCTCCTTCCTTTTGGCCGCCCTTGCGGCCTGCCTGGCCCTCCTCTTCTCCCCGGCTACTTGCCATCCAGCACCAGCCGGAGGAGATATAGGAGGAGGAGGTGGGGGCGTCCCTCTTGCAGCCAGGGCCGGTGCCCTCGCCGTCTGTGTAGCCATCCCGCCCGCCCTGGGCATGGGCGGCCCCGCGGGTTTTGGCACGGGGGGGGCCTTCCTCTGACCCGACGAGCCAGGTTTGGCCGCGGCAGCTGCGGCGACGGTGGCAAATGACACCGCCTTCTGCCGGCCCGCGGCCGGCTGGCTCGCCGCTAATGGGGGGCGCAGGACAATGGCCTCCAGGGCGGAAAACCGGCTCTGGAAGGCAGCCAGCTCCTGCCGCACCAGGGTTAGAACCTGGTCTTGCGCAGGCACGGGCCGTCCCTGCCCATGCTGCTGCGCCCCCGCCTGCGGCACCTCCCTGGGGCCGGCTGCTCGAAGCCCGGCCAGGTCTGCTCGGAGCTCCTCATTCTCCTTCCGGAGAAGCTCCATGGCGGCTGTCAAGCGGGCTACCTCCGCCCGCATTTCAGACATTGCGTCTGACGGAGACCCAGGTTGAATGGCCTCCGCTGCCGCCATAATGGAGGCCGTGGCCGCGGCTATGGCCTTGTCTTTAGAGGATTTATTCCTCTTCAAGGCCACATCCTTTATTGCGGCGACCACGATCTCCGCAAACCTGGCCGCTCGATCCGAGTTGAAGCCGCCAGCGGCGTCCGGCTCGCCACTCGAGGACTCTGAGAGACCCGCCTTGCAGCTGGTCCTTCCAGGCTGGTTCCCTTCCAAAGCGAGTCTCCCAGTTTGCTGAGCCGGCTCGGCTGGGCTGACAGAGCGCAGCTCATTAGTCTCCTGGGTGGCGAGCCCTCTGCCCAAACCCTTCTCCCGGGCTCCACCCCGCCGGCTGGAGTGGATTTTTTTGGGCCCCGAGGTCCACTCTTCGGAGGATGACCCCTGGCCCTCCCCCGATCTGGGGCGCTTCTGGTAGAACCTTCGGTTCCTATCAGCAGCCCCCGCCACTTCGCGCCCCGAGCCCTGGCATGAGCCCTCCGCGCCAGATGCGGCGTCGGACTCCGACCCCGCATCACTCCTCTCCTCTTCGTCATTTTTATTTATATTATGATTATTAATTTTTTCCATTTTTAATCCCACGAGTAGATATAGGTTTTGATGTCCACCGGGCAGAGCCTAGATGCCCGGTAAGCCTACATACTGCAGAGTGCGGCAGGTGCTCTGCAGGGGAAGCGCTAACGACTGGACTCCCTCCAGCCATTCATCCTGTCACCGCGCTTCGAAGCTTAGGATTGGGTGGTTTTTTATCTTAGAGGTAGCCTTCCTCTGGGCCAGGCAATTAAGCCAAGCCCCCGGCGGCGGCATTAGGCATGCATTTAGCATGATCGGTGATTGGAACCATGACCTTTCCCCGTTTGTTAAAGATTAGCCGCCAGCCCCAATTGTCCACCAAAACTTGGTGGGCAATTGGAGCCGACGTTGCCCAGGGTGCGCCACGAGGAGGCTCTTCAACATGCACCCCGACATGGTGCTGCTGGGACCGTCGGTGGGGGCGGTGCATAAGCTTGTGTCAATCTGTGAGGCGTACGCAGCGAAACATGGACTGAGGTATAACTCGAAGTAGAGCCAAGTGCTCGTTTTCAAGAGTGGAAAGCGTGGTCCAGTGCAGGTTCCGGCTATTATGCTTAACATTGTGACAGAAGATGACGCAGACATAGAGAGGGAGCGCAGAGCATTGGCTTGGCAGTCAGGGGGAATATGGTTGCACGCAGTCAGCAGCTTCAAGTATCTAAGGCACATTGTGACAGAAGAGTTGCAAGATGACGCAGACTTAGAGAGGGAGCGCAGAGCATTGGCTTGGCAGTCAGGGGGAATATGGTTGCACGCAGTCAGCAGCTTCAAGTATCTAAGGCACATTGTGACAGAAGAGTTGCAAGATGACGCAGACTTAGAGAGGGAGCGCAGAGCATTGGCTTGGCAGTCAGGGGGAATATGGTTGCACGCAGTCAGCAGCTTCAAGTATCTAAGGCACATTGTGACAGAAGAGTTGCAAGATGACGCAGACTTAGAGAGGGAGCGCAGAGCATTGGCTTGGCAGTCAGGGGGAATATGGTTGCACGCAGGCGAGGTCAGTGAAAATTACTCTTTTCAAGGCGTACTCCCAATCGTTATACTCGAGCAGTCTGTGGGTAAACTTTACTCGCCGGGTTGCTAGTGCTCTCCGTGTCTAATACAACAATGTCTTCAGGATGCTGATGCGGCTGCCTCGCTATTGTAGTGCATCCGGAATGTTTGCGGAGGCGCGAACGGATGGGTTTCATGCGGTTATACGGAAGAAAGTAGCCTACTTAATGCAGCGCGTGCGAGGCACTAGCAACGGTATCCTGCAGATGGTTGTATCTCATACGGATTACCCTATCCAGAACAAATGGATGCATATTGTGATGGGTGTTGACTAACATGGGTCCTATGATTTTACTAACACAATAATTGTAATAATTTAATTTAATTTATTACTTTGTATTTTATTTATGTCTCTGTATTTTATTTATTTCTCTGTATTTTTATAATTTGCAAATGTATGGATTACTTTATCTGAATTAAACTGATTAATATTTTTTTTTTCAGTGACTTGTGTCTGCAGAGGATCATATTGGGTCGATAAAGTTAGTGACAACCTTCACCAACTTTATCGACCCAATATGATGCTTGAACCAGCGGGCTAGACGAAATGTGGATGGTTGGGGTGAGAAAGCGGTCCAAGGGTTAGTTATCGGCGATGTTTATTTTGATGTTTGTACCAATGCGGCAGCTTATTTCATCCTTATTCTGTATAGAATTTTCAATGTAGCCCTCTGCTACTACATCAGATTTCCATCCACCGTCTCTTTAAATTTGGGCCATGTCTGCTCCTGAATCAGACAATAGAGTAGCCGACGTTCTCCTGGGACCTTGGCCCGTGTAGAGCTCGGCATTTGTCAAAATAAGATATTTCCTAATTGCTTTCGGCATGGTGCTGATCTTATTTTTGCCAATGACTTCCCTGGTGCACTTGCCATTATTATAAGCTACGAAAGATCTGTTAGTGTTGATTCTAGAGGGGCGTAGAGCTTGGTACTTTTCGACAAACCTAACGGATTCTCCACGGAATACGAATGACTGTTCTTTCTTTGATTTTGTATTTGGCAAATTTATCAGCAGCAAATCTGAATGTTTTTCGATATCTTCGATTTTAACGTTTAAGAGTTCATTTCCACGACAAGCGCCATTCATTGCAAAAATCAAGGCCACCAGTAACAACAATGTACAGGTAGGTTAGTAAGTAGGAAGCTATGTTACGTGCGTTAAAATTAGGCATTCTATCGATCAAAATTTGCACCCATACTATCGATGCATCTCTCCCAGCGCAGTGGTAATTTTTCTATGGCCTTCTTGAAGAAGTGAGGTGTACAGGAGCCAACTAATTCTTCAAAGGCATTTTGTACTGCCTCTCGGGTATTGAATTTTTACCCCGCCAAGAAGTTGTCCAAATTTTGGGATAAGTAGAAATCTGTCGGTGCAAGGTCTGGGGAGTACGGTAGATGACGCAAAACTTGCAACCCTAGCTCTTGTAGCTTAGAGACCGTCTGTTGTGCCGTATGACGTCGAGCGTTGTCGTGTAGGAGCAGCGGGGACGAGCGATTAACCAAGGCTGGCCGGAGATTTGCGGGCTTCTCCATCATTGTGTTCAGTTCCTCAGAGTACACATCCGCAGTAAAGCTGGTGCCATTTGGTAAGAAGCTGTGATGAATTATACCGGTACTAGACCAGCAAACAGTGACCAAGACTATTTGATGAAGACATTGCTACCGCGACGGAAATCGTAATCCGTAATTACTCGCATTTTCAATAAACAAATGACTGAATTTCAAAATAGAATTCCGTATTTTTTAAATACAATTATTAATTTGAATTCAGGATTTATTGCCAGCCATAATATAAATTACGTTTCAAATGGCCACTATTGTAAAACGGCAACTTCATAGGTAAACAACTATTATAATTTGACATTGTCGAGCAGATGGTGTATAAACCTACTTTATAAACTTACAACACTAAAAACGTTGTATTTTTTATCATTCTTTAGTCAAATTTATACCTTTTTTTTGAAAATAAATATTAAGTACGATGCGATTCGATGCGATCCGTTCTCTATTTCCTCTTAATTTACTGCTATTTACTTCCTCTGTTTACGCTATGTAATCTACGGAGTACATTTTCAGAGTCTGAGGGGCTTGAGGCTATGTAATAACAGGCGCACGGATCGATCGATCAGGTGAAGCTACGCTTGCCGCGGTTGGTCCGTGGATGGGTGACCATCTTTACATACCAAGACCCTTCCGTGCCTTGAAAAGCACGTTAAGCCTTTAGTCCCAGCTGCATTCGTGGATCATTGACAGTCCTTACGGGTCGTCAGAAGTCCAAAAGTCTGACAACCATTCATACCAAGGGTATCGTATTACCCAGTATTCAACTGCACCCAGTTAGACTGGAAGCCGACCCCAACTCAGCTGGGAATAAGCAGGCAGTAGATGACTTTTTCAAAGTCTAGATTTTCGCCAACAAAACTGCGAAATTTGTGTTTATTAAAAACCTGTACACTTACCTCTCCAGGGATTACAGGCGTGATGTAATGTTTTGCTTTAAGAAAATACACCTATTACACAATAGAACCGTGGATAGGTAGATAATATGAATCCACAAACAAATTGTGTAACAGACTGGTAATAGAGACCTGTCACATGCCACTATCAGACTTTAGATAATCTTTATTTTAATAGAAATAAACAACGTACTGCATTGCTGATAACAAACAGCAAATTCTGACATCTGAAACTTGATTTATATACTGGATATAAAACAAGTTTCAGATGTCAGAATTTGCTGTTTGCCTTCTTCGTTAACATTGAAATATCAGGCAATGCGAAACGTATTTTATTTAGTATAACTTTAAATGTTATGTATATTTAGTGGGTACGGAACTGATCTCCCTCTAAGTTAAATATGCTTTCAGTAACAGGTCTCAGAATACTAATACATTCATCTGTCTTCCTCCAGATATCGTCATTTATAATTTGATTTTAATATCTCTTGCTATCACCACATCGTCACTAACTGCCATTCGTTACAAGGCTATTTTAAACGTTTTAAAGAGTTAACGTGACTTCTCCATCTATGTAATATCAAAAGCCAGTATTAATGTTTGTGCAGAATCCTGGTTTTGACTCAATTTTGTCAGTAGCGAATTCAGTCGTTGGCTGATTTTTACAACACTATGTATGGGCTTTCATCCCTTTGCGTACTTGTGTACACACAACACAAAAAGCTGTGATTATTCAAAAGTAGAAATATTAGAAATTGAGATTTTTTAAGTTACTTTTTTTCTCATACTATTTTATTTTACCCTCCCTGATCCAATTAATGTTGCCTACAATGTAAGATATTAATGTGTTTCAGAATATTAATGAAAATAATTTTTAACACATGTATTTTTAACATCATTAATGTAATTTCAACAAATCAAGACACCCAGTTTTCTGGGTGTTTATCGGTGTTTACGGGTGTTTATGGGGTTTTAACCCAAGCACCAGGTTTAGCCGCGGTGGATTGCCCATCTATCCTTGCGACGACGACGACTCGACCTAATACAGTTACCTACATAAAATTGTTATGGAACGTTTTGGCACACCGATTGTCGATAATAATAGTTTTATACGAGTACATCACGTCGACTAACATAAATAGATTCTTATAAAAGTTGTTCTGTAAGGAAACTTATGGATTCTTTTGCGTGAAGTTTTGTTTTGAAATAATCTTGAAGCGAATTTGGGTAAAAAGGGGTATTAACATAAGAACCGCGTAGGAATATATTTGGTTACGTCATTCTTATTTTTTATTGAGAAATAAGAAAGTTAATTCTACACAATTAAATTATCCAGCAGTGAGCTGTCACAAATTTAAATACAATATTATATCTTTAAACTTCACTAGTTATATTCGATTATAACTTTAATTAGGGAAAAGGCACGTTTCATTATTATAATCGCAGACATTAAATTCAGCTTTACTAAATAATTAATGTAATGAAACGCTTGCAAACAACGACACAAAATATTGTAACGCAATTTATGTACAGTTCGCATCAAAAGTACCTACTATACCCGGGTGTTGACATGACACATTTATTTATTTATAATATATATTCTTCATTGTACACCACAAAATACATAACAAAAAAAATTAACACTACTTAATATACAATGGCCGGCCTTATCGCTTTCTGCGATCTCTTCCAGGCAACCTTGGGCAACCAGGCAACATTCAGCTTTAGAAATACCGCTTAGGGTTAATATTAAAGAATTGTTGCAAACATATTTGAGCGAGTTTAATTTTTAACCGACTTCAAAAATAGGAGGAGGTTCTCAATTCGGTTGTATTTTTATTTTTTTAACGTTTGGTACTTCAAAACTCCGTCTTTTATAAACCGATTTAAAAAAGTCTTCTTTTGTTTGATAGGGTATATTTATAGTGTGGTCACAAATAAATTTGGTTAAGCTCTGATAAGTGGTTTTTGAGTTATCTGCAATAAAAAGTATTTTTTCCACATAGTGTATGTTGATGAAGTCATAATATATTTATACAGGGATTATAAACCTTCTTTTTAGGGTTCCGTCCCGAAGGGGTGCCAACGGAACCCAATTACTAAGCCTCCGCTGCCTGTTCGTGCGTCCGTCTGTCTGTCAGCGGGCTGTATTTCATGAACCGTAGGTAGATTTCAGAGTGTGTATTTCTATTGCCGCTATAACAACAAATAATAAAAATTAAAATAGTTAAAAATTAAAGGGGGTAACCCAAACAAGAAACGAGTTTAAAAAAATGGTTTCAGATATTGTACGGCGGCACCGAACCCTTCGTGTCGTTCGAGTCCGACTCGCACTTGGCCGATTTTATTTTCCGTATTTTAGATTTCGGTTCACATAATCTTGTACACTTCCAAATATGTTAAATTTTGATGAAAACCATTTTTATTTAATTTTTCATTAATAATACTGTCATTGCAACTAATATTTAAATAGCTACTGCATCTGCTGTCACCAATTTTTTTATGAGAAAATTTGCCTTTTTCAAGCTTCTGAATAGTACCGACCAATTCTTGCCTGATACCGCGATAGCTGTGTAGTTAATTGTCCCAATAAATTAATGATTATAATATACACACAAAAAAATAATGTTTCTTGACTTGCGATGCTAACTGTACAACATTATGACTGAATTAATAATAGAATTTAACCCATTTAGGTCAACCTAAAAACTTTTGGAAGCTTAATGTACCCTTTGAATGCGAAGGTTACTAATACTAGAACATTTTGAAACAAATTGCATGTGATATTTTTTTGTATGTTTAGATTCGGTTCCTACGTTCGTCAGGCGCTGCATTCACTGCCAAGATTTATATGATATCTTAATAATTTACTTAGCTATCTATACTTAATATATCAAATACCAAAATGTATTTTTTGTACATCCACTGCTTATTAACGTAAGTCTCAATATAATAATCTAACATGTAGGCAATAATATCCTTTAGAAACGCAACTGCAGCTTAAAAGATAATTTCATACAAATTTTTTGCTCAGTATTCTTGACATGACTGAGTATTAATTAATTCTACAGCAGATGTATCTTTAATAATGCTTTCATTTGAATCCTGGCAACTTTTCTTTTGAACTTATTGGATACTGTGTAAAGATATTTCTTTTATAAGCTCGAAATAAGTTTTCTGTTTTAATGAAAGATACGGAATTTGTTATTATAATAAGTATGTAAAATTAAAATATCCAGTGTCTATTGATCGTGGGGTCCAGGGTTTGATCCCCTGAGTGAGCAAAGTGTAGGTAATTGGGATTTTCTTTTACGAAATTCACTGATATTGTCAACAGGTGTGTACCAATCTACTAAAAGAAGTAGGAGGTAGCTCGCCCAGCGCATTAAGGAGCGGGCTATGCTCGGAGTTTCTTTGAAGGATAAAATCAGAAATGAAGTTATCCAGAAAAGAACCGGAGTTACCGACATGGCCAGCCCACTTTAGCAAGCAAGAAGTTTTGCTGAAGTGGGCTGGCCATGTTTGTCGTAGGCCCGATGGCTGGTGGAGCAGACAAGTCCTAGAGTAGAGACCGTGTATCGGTAGCGTAGTGTGGGACACCCCCTAACTAGATGGACCGACGACCCTAAGGTGGCTGGGACAGACTGGATGCGAATCCCCAACCCTTGCTCGACGAAGTGCCAGTCCGCGCCGTAGCTGAGCCTGTAGCTTTAAATTCCCTCGATAATAATAATTATCCAATCTTGATCCAGCCTGACCCACCTTGCTGTCCTCCACCCAGTGACGCCCTAAGCCGAGGCCCGTACCCCACAGGAGGTGCTCTTAGCGTGCATTCGCTTCGTAATTTAAGCAATTCGCCCCTGGCTGGAGGCTTTGAGTCCGCTTAAGGCAGCCATAGGATAATCCGGTTAAGCAGTGATTACCTCTCAAGGTAAACTGCGAGATGCCATACACAAAAAAAAAACTGGACGCGAAAGGCGGAGGACAGAGTGTTGTGGCGCAACCTGGGGGAGGCCTATGTCCAGCAGTTGACTGTGATAGGTACATTTGATTGATTGATAAGAATTAGGCAACCTGGATGTTCATGGAATACGAGCGTGGTGTTATTGTGAAAAGGAAAAACCACTTATAATATCTCAGCGACACAACGAATTTCGGGGAAAAGCTCTTAGTCCATTAAGTAGTGCGTTACTATCACTCACTTTACATCAATGTTAACCTTGATACAACCAATAAAGTCCCTAAAGGTGTGCAGATCATGTGAATTGTACCATAATATTGATTAGAGTGGGGTTCCCGCGGGCAAAACTATCGATCGGTTACCCCACGCTATTTTATCGTTGTGTGTGTGAGTAGGGGCTTATCGTGGTTCTGTGTAACAACATAAATGAATGTTGTTAAACAGAACTGTTGAAATATTCGTTAGAATGGAAAGTCCACTCTGTTTCTTCCCTTGGGTAATGTAAAAGGTGGCTATGGGTCCCTTTTAATGTGTTCGAGAAGATACTATCTAGAAGATAAATAAATTTATCGGTCAGATCAGTTAAGTGGACCTTCCTACGAGGTGTTGGAACCGGTCGTCGTCTAGCCTAGATGATTGGCACTACAATATTGTCTTCTGAACACGCGTTAAAGGAAAAGTGATTGTCTATTGCTTTATTTTTATGATACAACGTTCTATGGTGCGTAGTGTCTTTGGGGTTTATTTATTATTATTAAACGGTAATACATTTTCAAAATAAATATGTAGCGCAGTAACCGATAAGTCCTAGCCTACTCTAAATGAATAATGAAATCTGAATGAATAAGTACGTATTTAACTAGGGTATCTTTACTGTGACGTTAAGCAGCGCATGCCGCAGTCAATTCATGGGTCGGTTTCGATGACAGAAGGTTAGACAAAACATTCATAGTCATTAATTTTAAATGAAACAAAACTGCACCCCATAGCAACGATTATTATGCCATAGAACCCTCCCGCGCAACATCTGTCGTCCTGTGCACGTGGTTCACGCCCTTGTGTAGTACTGGTATCGACTATAATCGCGTGCAGAACATTGATAGGTGACCACTCATTATTTGTCATAGTGGGATTACCCTACATGGGAATATCCAGGGGTGTGGTATATGTACAGTGGCGATTGATTTTGTAAAGTAGTTTTATTTTATAGATAGTTTTATCATTATTTTGCGAGCTATAGACAACCTCGTTTTTATGTAACACCCTATGGTCGAATGTCTCTTATACAATGACTAAAGAATAAGAGAGGACATGAACTAAAGGATCGTATCGCGTGCCCGCGTGGAAAGTAAAATGGCGTAGGCTCCGCCCATTACCTAGTGTTGTCCTCTGCTCATTCTTTGCAATGATTTTGTTCATCGTGTTGATTACAAATCGATTAATCGAAATCACATACATTAAAATAAGGTTTTTGATTTTAAGTAGATAGTAGGTAAGTAGGGTGTTATTCGATTTTCATTCTAGGACATCGCATTATGGATTAAGTACAAAAAAGCCTGTTGTTGCGTAATCTGACTGAAAAATTGCAAAAATCATCAATTTGGCGGTTCATTTAAAGTTAATTGTACTTGATATTATTTACTCTATGATTAATAGTTGCTCGTGATAATCAAGCTAGAAGAAGAGTAAATTAAACTGCAACAAGGAATTCAAAACTACACCGATTATTAACAAAATAAAACAACAGAAATCGATATTATGCATTTAATGGGAGAACCGTTTTATTTCAAATAGATACAATAATATCAGTTTGTAATTAGTATTAAGTACACCAATAATGTGAAATACAATAAAGTCTGCCTGTCTACAATAAATGTACAGGGAAATAATAATGTATTATGACTCAAACTCAAAGCATTTATTTCAAATAAACCAATTACAGGCACTTTTGAATTGTCAATGGGTCGGTCAGTCAGAAAGATGAAGCTAGTTGCCCATTCCAAAGCGTAGTAGGTACCTATGGAGAAGAACGGGCAAGAAACTCCATGGACACTCTTTTAAATCAAAATATTGTTACAAAAAAGTGGTTACATCATTCATGTTGTAATTATACATGTGAAAACGATGTAGAAACACGTGCACGTTAAAAGCGTCCGTAATAAAAAGATAAAAACAGTTATGGAATTAAAATAAGCCGTGGCAGCTAAGAAATGACCAGTGCCTACTGACGGTGCCCGTTCACGAACATGACGTATGGATCAGCACCATTCAGCTCAACCATTTTGAAGGGAACTCAATGATCCAATACACACGCCACCACCAGCGACACATTTGAGTGAGCATGACATACTCTCAGCCGCCAGGGCACATTCAAGTCAATGAAAGACGAACCCAGTAACCTTTATAGTGGGTACATAGTGCTCACACATGTGCTATGCAATTATACAATACTAAGAGATTGAATTTATACAATGCAAAGATAGGTTGTACAATCTTCATCAGCTCCAACATTATTTTCGAATATATGGGTAAATGTAGGCTTACAATGAAAATGTGATAATTTACCTTAGGGAGCCTTGTCGGTATTGCATTGTCGTGAAGTCTCACTATATCAAGACTTCTTTAATACAAGACTCTTCAAAATGTAGTGAACAAACAAATACTTTTTCCTGGCTGGAGTCGATATTTTCTTGACCCAATGATTCAAGCCACTTACTTTTAAGTTTATCATTTTTTGGTAACCTAAAAACACAAAACACGCAAACTAACATAAATGTGTATATTCTTTCATGCTAAATATTCAAACGTTTGGTTTTTATCGATGCAAAATCGATTCGTTGTGCAAATTACACAATCACAACACTATATTTGTCAATAAAAATACGTAGTAAACAAAACCAAAATAAGGAAATATATCGTTCGAAAGACTATGAATAGGCAATAATCTATGACCGAACAGTAATAAACATGAATTGAGACTAGAAATTGGTATAAATTTGTATAGGAAACTTAATAATCTATGAATTCTTTCGACTTACTTGTGCAGGGATATCAGAGGCGCTTTTTTACTGTAATTCGAGCCACAGCCCCTCACACAACACTTAGGCATGGTTTCCTCTATCACAGACAGCCTCAGTCAAATTTACAGCACTCAAAATGTTCTCAAAATGGAAAAAAACTTAATATTTAGTCGCACGATAACGCCAAATGACACTTCATGTACACTCTGAGAAGTACTCAAAACCAGAAACTAAAATGGCGAACCGGCCGATGGGCAGGGCTTCCGTGACGTCTATTGAAATTGAATTGCAATTTTAGAAAACTGACAAAATACGGTTTTCTCTTTTTGACACTTGCAGAATTGCATAAGTTAGAAAGAAACATGTATATTTTTTTATTTCTGTATAGAATCGTATGATATTTCCATAATGTATAATTTATATAGATCTTTTAGTTCATGTCCTCTCTTAGTCTTTAGTCATTGCTCTTATACGTCATAAAATGACAAAGTTTATAATTTTGTCTACGATTAAGTTTTAATTCAGTAGTAATTGTTGTCAAAAGAAGAAAAGCAATTACGACGACAATATTATATTTATTGGCAGTCAGCACAAGCAACAGTGCTTCAAGGGTATTTTGGCGCTTAAAAGACATTGCTGGTAAACATTTGTAAAATTATTATGTAAAATTGCATTGAAAAAACAAGATGGCGGCGATAGTTCCAGTTTTTTCCACGCGAAAAGATCCTTTTAGCGCTATTAGTCCAGAAGACTATGTGAAATTATTTGGCAGATTAGAATGGTATCCAAACGAACGCACCTGAAGCGCTGAACGGAAAGCCGGGTGAGCCGCTTCCCATCATAATTTGTCTAATGAGGGTTTTCATGAATATTCACGCCACCAGTTGGCGCCACTTTGACAAGAGATCTTCCATTTCGACGATGAATATAAAATGTATGATGACGTTCATCATTAAGTCACGACTAAAGAAAATATAGACGGTTTGACACTTTTGACAGATGCGGACCTGACAACTCAGTGCTGCCACATAGTGCACGTCATTTCAGAAAACCCTCTTTGCCGTTGTCGTGGACGGCTAGTAGGTCCATGTAAATGTTGATGAAGACGCATTAAAAAAGCTTAACTCTTTTTGATCGCTTCTTGCAACTCAACTTAATTTTCAGCTCCGCCGCAGTCGGGTAACGAAAGAACAGAAATATTAGACAAATATTTCAAGTACCTACACAAACATATTATAAATGAAACAACTATTCCCTTTCAAACTAAAAGTGTAATTAATAAAAACAGACATCAGTTTATGTTGATGATTAGATTTGTTTGACTAAAGAACTACGAGTAGATAATTAAGGGCTTTAAAACCTAGATTCTAGAACCTTTGCGAGACAAACAAAGAATCTTTGCAGTACTTGTACTTCAAAGACACCTAGAAATAGCTTTTATTTGGTGTAACTATAAGTAATATCAAAGACTAGGTCTGTTGAGCGGCTTGGTCCGCATACATTCTATTAATTTTCATTGTGTTTTATGTCCGTTTTCCACGGGGCCGTTTCTCGAATTTAAAAGTGTTAAAAATAGTATAGATGATGTCAACGACGCATGAAATTGATCAAATAACAGATGTATGGAATCAGAGGGGCTCGTGGCTAAATAATAACAGCCAAACGGGTCGAGTGAAGGTTAAGCTACGCATGCCACGGTCGGTTCGTGGATGGGTGACCATCCACTACATATCGAGACCCCTGCGTGCCACGGAAAGCACGCGAAGCCGTTGGTCCTGGCTGTCATTCATAGATCTTCGACAGTCGTTACGGGTAGTCAGGAGCCCAAAAAGTCTGATAACCAGTCTTTCCAAGGGGCCTCGTGTTACCCAGTAACTGGTTTTCGGAGGTCAGATAGGCAGTCGCTCCATGTAAAATTCAGCTGTATTCGGTTAGACTGGAAACCGACCCCACTTTGTTGGGAAAAGGGTAGGCAGATTGATTGACAAACGTACGGAAACATTTTAAATAATTTTAAGTACTATAATTGGCCCTCAGGTGCCAATGTTTTTCTGCCCATCAAAAGCAGTGCCTACCTACCATGTACCTAAGTTATAAGTGGTTTCTTTTTCAGTTCGATATACTTACTATTACTAAATAGGAAGGTATTCAGATACAGTAGGTATGTATACTGAGATCTATTCAGAGGTATCTCGGGTATTTTTGTATATTATATAAATACATAAGGTGAACGGAAACCGTCGCCTCGGGCGTGGGATACAAATGATCAGGACGAATTGACCTAACTGTAAGTATACAGCTCCAAACAGGACGCCAGTCATTTTCTCTTCGTAGAATAGAACATAATTGTTATTCGTTTGGGATATGTACGAGTATATTTTATTTAGTTACCAGCACGATTCGGCTTCAACAGACTTTATTAGTCATGCAAAATACATTAAATGATTAAGTTAACTATTTTTATACAGTTACTAACGACGGGCCCCTACTTCGCATGGGTTTTACGATTTATAAAAACCTCGAAATTTAATTTTTTGTATAACTTTAGTTTGAATAAATACACTTAAACCATTTAGATTTTGTTTCAAAATTATGGTGTAAACCGCATCACAATTCCTTGTGTAGTTTAGAAAAACTAAGCAGATACACAGACTGACATGAAAACTGAGTTTATTTCATACTATTTATAAGTAGATTGAGATTCAACTAGACTGACTTTTATATAACGTGATGTTATTATTTTGAAAATGTTTGACCTAATATCCTCCTAAGGGTCCCATTCAAAGTCGTCGTGTTATACTGGGGGACACGTTAAATCCTACACCTGACAAACGCAGGCCACCTCTCAAATAAGAATTAGGATCGCCCTAGAGGCTTTCGCAGATTTTTTACCTGACTATACGCAGAAAAAGTTGGGTTATGAGTAATGACTTGCATGTGAAGACTTTTTTATGCAGGAATTAATATTTTTGGAATGTAGGTAATTTTAGACTGAAAGCCTATGTGCCTGGCTGATGGTCAGTTTTACAAGTTTTGGATGAGTTCCGGTTCATTTATATGGCAAATAATTTTATGAAAATACGGTCCCTTTTTAAAATCTGGTAGATACTGTATTTCCGGACACGGAGTGTGAAATAAGCCATAAAATCTCCATTTTTTTTTAGATAAAAAATACGTATGATTTGATCAAAGAATAGAGCACCCTGTCTTGATCAAAGTGTAATTTTAACTGCATATTATTCTTTCGTTTTTATATAGGACCATCAAAACAAATACAAAAATGCATAATGATGAATTCAGTAAGTTGCAATCACTTATACACAAGTATGCATAATTTAAAGGAAACACCTAAAATTCTGAAGCTACTCGTATTTAAATAGAAAGTGGCCGAAACATTTTAAACTGAAAACATATTCCTTTTCACGTAGCAAAGTTAACACCTCAAACGGATAGTCATGAATTTTGGACGGCGTAGCGTTCTACGCGGCTACGAGAAGCTACGCCGTAGACACGTAGCGGTTGACTGTTCGGAGAGTTTGCATTTTCGATTGCCATTTTTATACACGTCACGACTTCAGTGAACCCAAGGGGTAGGCAGTAAATGTATATTATGTGCACTGGTATTTTTCAATTTCATGTTATAGAGGAAGAGCCTATTGCCGTTTATTAGTAATTCTAAAGAAGACTGGCAGGACCCCGTGTAATCTGGGTGTCGCATGTAGACTTTCTCACACATTCGTAAAAATATTCTCAAAGATATATCTCGGTCAAATTAAGATAAAAGGTAATATACTCGTAGCATATTTTTTTAATATTCAGCTTTAGCTACAACTTTTTGCGTGTCATGATAATGTTTTTTTTCCCTAGCTTTAGCATTTAACTCTATTCTATATTTTTTTTCTGCTAGCTGTCCCGACAGACGTCCTGTCAAAATTTCAATATGGTCTTGAGTTCATACAAAAAAAAACTGTTTTTTTATTTTATACGTAGAATAGATAGATTTGTCTAATTTGAAGATACGTGGGTGAAAGGTATTTTATTTAAATATTGTGTTTGTGCTGGGGCGGCTGCTTAGTACGGCGGGTTGTGCTGGAGTGGCTGCTGCAGGTGCGAAAAACCTCAAACGGCGAATCCAATCTTATTGGGAATTATATGTTCGAGCCGTTTGGGTTAGAAACACCAGGGCCATAAGGTCCGAGTGCCCACTTGGTTTTTCGAGACATCGCCAAGCGGTTGGTCAGCTCTTCACGTGACCAGAGGGATGGCCTATTTTTTTACCAAAGAATCAGCTTCGCCATACACCGTGGCAATGCTGCTAGCTTTTTGAGCAGTTTTCTTGCTGACAGCGATGCGGACGAATTTTTTGATGCCCTATTATTCTTTTCCTTCTTTTTTATATACATGTACATATTATTAATATTATTTTAAGTCTGTTACTTTATATCCTACCTATAATAATACGTATTTCAATAATAATATTGTGTTTGAAATGTAGCTTCCCAAAGTCTTGTCAAAGTCATGTCTTGTGTTTAAACAGAGTTAATGAACAGATATAATTTAATAGTATGCCTTTGAATTAATATTACCCCTAGGGTAGGTGTAATAACAGTACCCACAGTTTTCTAGTACATATAATATTACCCTTAAGGTAGGTGTCAAACTCAAACTCAAAGCAATTATTACAGGCACTTTTGAATTGTCAAGGGGTCGGCCAGTCAGAAAGATGAAGCTAGTTGCCCATTCCAAAGCGTAGTAGGTACCTATGGAGAAGAACGGACAAGAAACTCCGTGGACACTCTTTTAAATCAAAATATTGTTACAAAATAGTGGTTACATCATCCATGTTGAAATTATAAATGTGAGAACGATGTAGAAACACGTGCACGTTAAAAGCGTCCGTAATAAAAAGATAAAAACAAATCAGGAATCAAAATAAGCCGTGGCAGCAAAGAGATGACCAGTGCCTACTGACGGCGCCCGTTCACGAATATGACGTATGCATCAGCACCATTCAGCTCAACCATTTTGAAAGGAACTCAATGATCCAATACACACGCCACCACCAGCGACACATTTGAGTGGACATGAGTCAAAATCAAAATCAAAAGTCATTTATTCAAACTGGGCTGAGAATCAGCACTTTTTGAACGTCAAATTCACATAAGACAGTCCCCCCAAAACGCCCGCCCTTCACCACTTCCTAGTGCTTTAGCTGGAAAGAAGAAGTGGCGGAACCAACTCCCCAGCAGCACTGCTGTCTGTTCAGTTAGGAGAACTGGATTCTATATAGTAATAAGTAATTAACATTACGAAACACAAAAATATTTAAATTATTTGCCATATGTCAGCTAGCACACGCCAATATTTAAAACTATACTCAAGCAGAAATAAATAATAAAAAGCCTCCAGGCATAAAGGGCGTGCCCGCTTACATATGCAATGCTGCATTATGTTTATACATATATAGCTGTAACTTGTAGCCACAAATGATAAACTAGGACCCTCGAAGTAAAATAAAGAAATATTAATTACTAATAACAATAACAAAACCATAGTCAGCAAGAGTAGTAACAGTACCCACAGTTTGCTACTACATAATATAATATTACCCCATAGGGTAGGTGTAGTAACAGCAACCAGTTTGCTAGTACTAAATTATAATGTATAACATAATATCACGCCTGTATTGCCCAAAAGGTTAGGCAGAGGTGCTTTTATAGTACACTCACATTTCGCCAGTTATGTCGAAGTCCTATTTAATAGGAGGCGAGCCTATTGCCAGCAACTGGGCTCTAATATAGACTTCGGGCTGCTACTAGATAGACAACACCCAACACAACACTTGCCTGAACTGGGAATCGAACCCAAGATCTCATGCTCAGCTGTAGCGCTTTGCGGCCACTAGACCAAGGAGACATAATGCAGTACATTTGTATTTAGCCATTTTCCGGCACCGACTTACGGACTTAGTTACGGCTTGCCCCCTTTTACATGGGATTTTATCATAACTTTTAAACAATAATACAACGTGTTGTTTTGCATCCTCGTCAAATTCAAGGAGTTAACTATGCTAATGATTCTCGACACGAATCAATAATAAAATAAGTAGGTATTTATTTATATTTTTTGTATTTTTCGGAAATCGGCTTGTGTAGGGCCCGTGTGATACCGCCCTGTAACTGCGCTGTAACTGTAACGCATGTACGATACTGCCTACCGCATACGCAACGGGGCGATTTTGTTCTTTGAAAGTGGAGTATTCTGAAATACTGTCAAACTTAAATACCTAAAAAAACAAGTATGTATTAATTATTGAGCAGGATCGTAATTTTATTTGATTATTTATGTCTTTCATAACAGCCTCCTGAAATTTGACGAGGATGCAAAACAACACGTTGTATAAGGTTTTCACTAAACGCATTGTAATTTTATTGAACATAATATACGAGCTCTAAAGTCTCCTCCATAGCTTACCATTGTTCTTTGTGCATTGCAATCTCCGACCAATCTCCCGTAAACGCATCTAGGTCGTAAGTCAGCGTTTTCTAGGCCGGCGGGTGACGATGTCCGTTTCCTGGCACCCACTCCGTGACGATTCTGGCCCACCTGTCCCTATGCATCCTGTATACATGGCCCGACCAATCCCATTTCAATTTAGTTCCATACTATATCCGTCTAATTTAAGAAATGCCAAAATATACAATAAATCTGTCAGCTTGTGGCATTTGGCATGATATATGACTGTCTTACTGAACACTGGACAGTGAGTTCCGCAGTCTTTGGTTAGGGTTTCATAAGGAAATAGGGAAAACGGAAAGCAAATAATTTATTTCTTGGCTAACTAAAATAGTGTGAGATATTGGTGCCGATCTGTTGTACACCGAACTAAACTTACTAAACTATCACTAAAATTCCTCACTTTTGGCTATGAGAATCTTAACGCTATTCTGCAAAATAAAATCTCTAAATTTAAACTTAACTTTGACACACCTAAAATCAAATTTGGCAATTGCGACTCCACGTGGTAATTTTTTTTTAGAGCCGGAGGCGCGCTTTATTTGCAGCCTCGACATGTTTTGTATGGAATTTTTCACTTTTTGTATGGAAAATAGGAAAAATTATTACCAACACGTTGGATTTTAGAGGTTTCGGGGATTGTAAAGGGGGTCGAAATTTTCATTATTTTTGCGATAAGACACCGTTTTCGAGATATAAGCAAAAGATAAGAAAAAAAGATACAGTACTGTTTTTGCATCTCAAGTCGAGGTGTTGGTGTTGGTGTGAATTTTAGTTCATGACAAGTAATTTTATTCCACACCTTTTTAATCGCGATTAAAAATAGTCAGATTTAGTTAAGACAATCAAAATTTTAGGTGAAAAAAGTAAAATTCAGAATTGCACAATTGTCATTTTCACTAAATTATAATCTCAATACCATCTTAGTGTTGTCAAACTAAAATATAGTTAAGTTGTGTCACTTTAGTCAATTTCAAGTTTAGAGAATTTTGTGACAAGAGAATCGGCACCATTGTGTTATTAGTCATGTTTTTTATTGCGGGATGTTCAACTTTATGTAAGGATCGTAGTAGGTGGCATTCTGTAGTTACTGCCTATCTATGCCTGGGAAGCAGGCGTGTGTTTATACAACGTGTTGTTTTGCATCCTCGTCAAATTTCAGAAGGCTATTATGAAAGACATAAATAATCAAATAAAATTACGATCCTGCTCAATACATACATGTTTTTTTAGGTATTTAAGTTTGACAGTATTTCAGAATACTCCACTTTCAAAGAACAAAATCGCCCCGTTGTGGTAGGCAGTGTCGTACGACTATGTCGCTGTGTGCATGCGTTACAGTTACAGCGCAGTTACAGGGCGGTATCACACGGGCCCTACACATGCCGATTTCCGAAAAATCCAAAAAAATTAAAATAAATACCTACTTATTGTATTATTGATTCGTGTCGAGAATCATTAGCATAGTTACCTCCTCGAATTTGACGAGGATGCAAAACAACACCTTGTATATGTATTTATGTTCAACTTAAGTCGTAGATTCGACTCCTGACCATTATGACGATGATGTAGGTACTGTTGATTCATGTACCTCCATTTCATTGTTTGACCTAGAATATTTGGCGTCTACGATTTGAGGAGCAACGGTGGCCCGCTGGTAACTCCCAAACTTATGTGGTAGAGGGTGTAAACCCAGGCAGGCACTTGACCAATGCTCTGAAAACAGTGAAAGATAACACCGTCAGGAAACTGTCATGGTCAGAACCAAAAATTCGAAATCTTAAAACACCCATCAACCCGCACTGGGCCCGCGTGGTAGCTTATAGCCCACTCCTACTCACAGAGAAGAGGCCTGAGCCCCAGCAGCGGGAACATTATAGGCCAACTGTATGCTTTGATTTAACGTAAACCTTCTCGGTCCCAGGCAGTATTACTTACTTACCTAATAAAGTATACTTTTTTTTCTGATGTCTCTCTGTATCGTAGCTAAAATGTGTTACCCATTTTTATATACGGACGATTTATTTACTGTACGAATCTTTGATCAACAATACTAGTAGTATAACAATACTACTAGTATTGTTGATCGAAGATTCGTACCTTCCCCAGGAAGAATCATTCGTACCTTCGATCTGTTGATCGAAGGTACGAATGATTCTTCCTGGGGTTTTATGATACAAAACACAAAGAAAGTGTTTAAAATTCCATACAAAAGCCCTCTTACCCAACTACACGTTTGGGTAATGTTTACGGGACCCATAAAATCTCACTATGCAACTCAGCAAATTTTTTTACGACCCGCGACATATCCAGATTGACGCAGGACGCACGTGACGATTCAACAACACTTGTTCCAGGCAACGTGACGCGAAACTACGTCATTTCGGCGCTCCTAGACTTTGTAAGGTGAAATGAAATAATATTCGTTGATGTTTTTTAAATGGTTGGATAAGAGTGAGTTGAGTGACTCAAAAGTAAGACGTAAACAGTTGTTTTGACGTGGTTTTTCGGTTTTCGTGGTTCGGACTTGACCGGGGAAAAATAACAGACGCATGACTTCTTACAATATCTCAGAGGCTATAATATAGCTATAATACCAGCAAATAACTTTTATAAATGAATGGCCTACTGCAGGACAAAGACCTTTTGCCGTGTCGAGAAGAAACGAGCACTAGGGTTATTCGGGGCCATCACATGCGCCAATTAACATACATACAAAGCATTCTGTCTAAATCAATAACACTGCACGCCCTGAGGATCGAACCCAGTTCCCAACTAGCTCAGCAGTCGAGTTCAACTACTCCGCCAGAGATAGTTACACCCTCATTAAAAACAGCTGCTTTTATCATTCTAGAACTTTCGATTTCCTAAGAATCTTAAGGAATCTTGATAAACCCTCAATCTTAGGTTTATCAATGTACCTTCCAATCTGGGAATTACCAATTCTTACAGACGAATGTAGTGGCTCCTACCGATGCGCTCACCAATTTGATTGCCATGCTGAGTCTTTGCAATACAGAGAGTATTGCTTCACATATTACATAACATTATAATTTCTAATTTTTCTCCTATTACAGGATCCTGGGATTATGACAACGGAGTGGCTTGCGACAGTGACGTCATCACAGGCCGGGTGGTCTGGTCTTGTCAGCAACGCGACGGCTTGATGAGGACAAGTACCTATTTAAAGTTTATGTATATATATGTTGTGACGGCACGAGTTAAGCGGTTCTTTGGAAAGGACTAAAGAGAGATTGAAGAGAGATTGGAGGCTAAGGACTTTGGGTTCTGTTAAAGTTTATTTTATTAATATTGGTAGCTATATGTGATGCATATTTTTAGCATTCCTTAACTCATTGCTCGTGCAATGAGTGTCTTGCCAAAAGCGGGACGGCAGAGTATCGAACTCAAGACCTGACACTTATGAGTTTTTTTTTTTATATAGAACTGAGCGAATATCCGCCGCAACTGTGCCTTGATCTTACAGCTTAGTTACCTGCAGTTGCTGGTAAATAGTTACAATGACTCGTTATATTGGTGCATAGTATTTTATCTCACGGAGCGACGCGCGCTTTACTTGTGCTTACCGAGTGTACAAACACGCTGTTAATGTAATGAGCGCAGCTCTCGGTACCGTCTGAGACTATGGCGAAGTCGGAAGTGTGTGTGTGTGTGTGTGTGTGTTATATGGAGACGCTACTCGTCTTCACAACACATTTTGTTGCTGTATTTATGCAAAGTATTCGTATCTTATAGTTTTCCTTACTAAAACAGTGTAAATAAAACACAACTTTTTTCAAACCAGTTTCTTTATTTCGTGTTCATCGTTTTAATACAACATACAAGTAAATTTATCATCAGATATTATTTTATCAATTCTTAAGATCTACCTTAACTAAGACTTGAATAACAAGTAGGTATGTATGAGTATTCATATCGATATTCCATATATCGAAATGGTATCGATAAGTACCGAAAATCGAACGGGATTAAATGCTCAACCCACAGATAGTTAATCCACAGATAAATAAACAAATTAACAAACTTCTTTAAAAAAAAAACCGACAATGGAATGTTCAGTATTAAAAAGTATCAATTCCAATAAAAGCCTGTATAAAAATGCTTGGCTGATAAAAAGAAAACACAAAAACGCACAAATTCACACAATAACTTAAACATGGAAGATGAATGTCTTAACTTTTTATGATGCGCCATTTTTGTGACGTCATTTGACGTTCATTGTTGTGGCAGTATAGTTTTCCAAAATGGCGTCTACGATATGAGCGAGTTTTAAATATTCAAAAGTTATGTCTGTTTTGGTGATTAAGCTTAAACCTCACGTAGGCTATTTTAATAAAAAGAATGTGTACATTTTTATATTTTAAAGATAAGCAATTTTTTATATCGCAGACTTAGAGCACGCGACAAACGACTTTGTGCGACAAATGACATAACAAAACGGCGCGTAAAAAAACCAAACCCGAAACTCCTTTTATCTCAAAGACAAATGACTGTAACATTAATTCCAACTGCAAAATATACTTTACAATATACTTTTTATTATTTTTAAATAAAACAAGAGGTACACAGTCAGTATTATTTCGACAACGATTTGCTAACAGGGAATCTAATTTTCCATAGTATATTATTATAAATATTGAAAGGGTCGATTAAGACAGTCACAGCGAAGGAAAGTTACAAGCTAGGGGAAAACACAGGGTTTCTAATAGAGAACATGAAAACTCGAGTTGAAATATGGAGCAGTTTGTTAAAACATTACCAAATTCAATCTTCTTGAAATTACATATTGTAAGTAGAATTGGAAGAATTATTTGTGTAGTCTATTGAAGGACGTTCAACAAACCTATTCTACTTTAATGTTCAGAATGATCCCTACAGACACACGGTAAAGTGTCGTGACTAGAGAAAGAAATATTAAACGAAACTCCCGAGGGGATAAAATTAAAGAACACTATTATTAAGAGGGAAAATTACAAAAAGTTCCTTATAACATAACACGCGTATAGGCGAGGAAACTTAAGAGTCTAACCTAATCGAGAGTTATATGACTAGCGTCGGCGACACACGATAATAAATTACAATAAATTATTAATAAATTACATATTTTCAACAAACAAAATCAAATACTTTCAATGAGACGAGATTTGGTTTTGACAGAACCGATCAGAGGTGATATGTCCAAAAAACTGGATGGAAAACATTACATTTTTAGCTTACCCGAAGTAGCCTTCCTTTTGAGCCAAGTTTAACATTACTTTTGTATCGAATACATTGTATAATAGTGATAGATTTATCGCATACGAGTACTCTTAAATAATCAGGTATAATATTAAAATAATAATTGATAGATCATAAGGGTGCTCCGCTTGTTCGCACTGTTGTGTAAAATTGACAAGCGGTCAACCCAGTCATCAACTATTTGATCATCATTATAAGAAACTGCTAAATAAATAATCAGTCTCTTTATAAAAGTGTTGACTGACTAACAAGAGAATCAGTAATTACTTTAAATGACCACTCCGTAAGATATTTTATATCTGTTGGTTACCAACCATTTTGAAATTTTAACTGGCTTTTAATTAACTTTTGCATTTAAGCACGTTTAATCTTTCAGTACAAAGTTGGCCGGCTCTATTGTTCATCTATTGTTTGGCGGGGGTTAACGGATCAACTTGTGTTTAAACTTTGATTAGGTAAGTTGGTACCCGGAGTCGTAATCATTTAGCCTTTGATAGGTTCAATGTCAAAACAATATGTTACCGAAGTGGAGAGATGAATTGATAATGAAAAATTGTGCACAAAAGGCGTTCGGAATTTTCCCTGTAATCTACCTATTGGTTTCAGAATGCGTTTTTTTATACACAGAGAATAGAGAGAACCTCAATAAGGTATCTCTGTAGTATTACAGATGATGTTCTTTGTTCATGTTTGTTGAACTAATTAGGGTTATAAACCAATTCTTTTTTGTTTCGGTTTGTTGTTTCGTCATAAAGTGCTGGAACAATGGACTAGATTGAACCCAAATACATAGGCACCTTATGTGTTTTTATTTATTTCTTTATTCGTGAATAAAAAGTAAAATGGGACATTGACTAAAATCGAGCATATTTTTCAACCATAAATCCATCTCTGCAATTCTGTATTCAATTCTGGAAAAAGCATAAGTAACGGTTGATTCTAAATAACGCTAAGAATCAATCATTAAGAAGTTTTCCTTTAAATCGTCATTATTGCGACAAACGAAGGTCCATGAAGGCAGTTTACTGCAAATTTTGAAGATGTACAGAAAAGTTCTGCTAGTTTGGGATTTTACAAAAAGAGCAATAGCGCTTTGTAAACATTATTTGCGGGTGCATCACTCTTTATATACGAAATATTTTATTCTTATTATTGCGTTTTGAAGATTTAGCACTATTAAGAAATCAACCGTCCATACAGGCCCTGCCCCTAATAATTAAACATTATGTGCAATAATCAATAGTGCAGCGAAAATAAAAAGTGGGTTGATATCGATAAAAATGGATGTGCTAAAAAAGGCGGAAACATGTGTACCGATTTAGAGATCAGAACTGTCGAATACAATCTAATGTAACATGAACACTAAACAACTAAATCGTTTGCCATGATTTCACTGTGTATCGAGTGAATACGCGATCTTAATCATCAATACTTTTGGTTACAATATCACCATTATCTCGAATAATCAATAAGAAATTGGTAGTGGTATACGGTTAATTGAATATAATTGATGTTTTTCTACAAAACACAGTACAAATCATGGTAACGATACATCTTATTACCACACGTTAAGTTTAAATTCCTACACAGATATAAACCTAAAGTATCGATTAGCATTCAAGATCATTATGAAAAAATATATCATTGGAAATATTTTTCAACTTCTCTCCTTAATTTCAAACCACCCAAGAACAACTTAATTATGCATGTGACAACCGATTTTTATAACTACATGTTTATTCCTAACAACACTTTGGCAACAAATAGTATTTTCAATTTTTTTTTCCATTAATTTTTTTCCATCAATTTCAAATGTAACGTCAACATTATTGAAGTTAACATTACCATGGTTTTTACCGAACCCGATCAATTATCGATTTTTATCATCGTCTTTAAAGATAGAAGACATAGAAAAGTATCGACAGAAGACGAATATCGATCGATAATGTGACATCACTGGCTTTAGTTGGCGAAACATGTTACACCATTTCTTTATTAAATTTGGCTATCAAAGTTCATTACACTATCCTACAGTTTCGCCAACCAAAGTCGTATAGAAGCGAACTTAGAAGGTCTACCTAAAATAAGAAACAGTTATCCAGGATTTTTAATATTTTTTTTTTGTTTTTTTTTGTTTTTCATCTATCAGTCTTAAAATTGAGTCATACCATCTAACTAAGAATGATGAACTTGTATATTTAAGTTCCTAGGCCTGATCTAACATCGGAATTTCGCGGTGATCACTGTAGCTTGGTGGAAGTTAGAATAGGGGGGTATAAAAATTATGGATAGTAGCAGACGAGTAACATTTAAGAGATGTTAACAAGTGCTATTCACATCATTTAACCAACAGTTAAGAGTACAGCTTGAAGGTATACGTCTAAGGAAAAGGTGTCTCAACTAGTAAGGCTCTCGGGGAAACTAGTTCACACATTCCTTATGCAATAAGTTATTGGTATTTTAGAGTAATCAACATTGAATAGTTTATTCTAATATTAATTCTTAATACTAAAGAGTACAAAAAATAAAGGAAATATTATTGAATATATGAAAAACAACAAGTCATCAGCGACAACCATCGCGTTTTCATATATGAACAACATTGTTTTTTTTTCGTTTACAGTAACATTTAATATTCGCGCTCACGAAGATGCGGAAGTTAATAAGATCCTCGCAGCGTGGCCGTGAGAGGCTCCCCACAGGACGGGACCTCGTCTGCCTCGCCCCTCCCCCCAAACCCTACACTACCAACGTTTCCCTTCGATCATCCTCAAAGTATCAAAAATATCTGCTAGAACATCCCTTTCCCTTAGTGAAAAATTCTCGATAGTACATTTTGAACAGTCTCAAAGTAACTAATGCGTAGGTAACAATTACAAATCTTCATTAAAATGTGGATATGCAAGGATGAAAGTATTGAAATCAACCATCGTTTTACATTAGGACGAAGTAAAGCGTTCCTACGTAGTGTCTACTGTTTAATATCTAACCTATAGGGTTACCATACACGTCAATAAGATAGGTATATTAGCACTTATATTAAAAACAGTTTATGATAAATGACTGAACATGTGAAACACAGAGGATCATAGTCTGTACAAAAATTCCCAAATGATTTTTTTTTTAATTTTATCAAAGGTTAACACATTCCTTCAAATTTAAGGCCACGGCGCATTATGGTGTTTCAGTAGATTATAAAGTTAGATTACTGAATTATAATTATGTTTTCAATGATGACGTTTATATCTAATAACGGCCTTATTTACACCCGTGCACGTGAGAAGTGCTCGACGGTTCCGTGTCAAAAGCTGTTGCGTGTCCAAGTTCAAATGAAAGGGTGCGTGTGCAGTGCAGCTCAAGCTGTAGCCCGGAGTGAGTGACAAGCGTCACTAGTCCTTACAAATCTACAAGTGGTATACTAACCGAGGAGAGCACGGCTTGAAACATTACATTAACATTACTACGTCTCGTATCGTAAAAAATATCGGTGACTTACACTGATTCAAAGCTCACGATGTGCCTTACCCACTAAGCTAACATAGACAATGCGATATCTAAAAATACACAACTACTCGTACGCTATATAGGATATAATTTAAATTTAGTTCATCATAAGCATTGTATTCTCCTTACAACTGGCAGGATGGCATTTAGTGTGTAAAATCGATTTGTGTGTGGACAATTCAAGCTTCATATAATTAATATAGGTTTATAAACTAACGTGCATACACATATTATGATAATATTTAATTATCTAAAAGCAATTTATTCGGTGACTAGCATCGTCAAGAAAGATTCCAAATTTTACTTTACTTCGTTCCAACCTAAACTTTCTATGCCAGCGACAATCCGAAATCATTCCTGCATTGGTCTATCAATTTGTCCTACGTCACCACTATGTGGACGATATGTTCCTTTCGTTAACATTTCTCTATTAAATATATCATTTTATCAACATTCGAATACATAATCCGCCAGTATTGTCAATTTAGAAACAGTGCCAATATATTTTAAACATCGCCTCACGCGTCTTCCCATCACTAACCGTCCCACCCGAATCCCGCGCATCCACTCATATAATTAAAAACATTGCTTGATATGTCATTTGCTACCAACTTTTCCTATCATTTGGAATCTTTCCACTCTGTAAAAATATTTATAACTAAAAATCACACACCTTAGATTACAAAATTCTACACGTGATAAAGGAAATGAAATCGTTGCTGTACCGGTTTCATCTTTGTTTGAAGACAGGAAGATGTGAAAGCTAGAGAGATGAAATAGCGTTGTCAATACAGAACGCTCTCTAATAAAAGTAGCAACACCGATCGCTATGGTACACAAAGGGCAAACAAAAGTATACTATTATACACAATCACAATAACCTACGTGTCAATATTTTAAAGTAGAATCAATATCATATAAAAACATTTCAAGAAGTCCATAACTTCGTCACTAAAAAATCGTCATCATTTTGAAAATTAACACTATTAAGCAAACGTCTCAACTAACTTAAATATTTTGCATGTAATTTTTACAATAAAATGTATCATAAATTCAAACGTGAGTTAATTTTAAAAACATTCAGCGTAGTACTTCTTCGAGGATGGATGGTTTGTGCTTATATGTGCTTTGTTAACTGCCTTAACTTACAATCACAATTTTTGAGACAACGTGTCCTGACGGAAGCATTCCTATAGAATCCGTTCTACTAACAGCGGCTCATAACATCACGCGGCAACTTGAGGCTCTTAGTTCCGTCAAAACACATGATCAACGAATTTCACATTCATTATCAAACTCAACATCAGTCGTGAATACAGTAAAATCATTGAATACAATTCTCTTTCAAGAAAAAATACATCAAAAATTAAGTGAAACACCAACGTTCTGTGCAATTCACTAAAATTATACTCCTCCATTTAGCGTACTCTCAACAATGACACAACATCGCTTATTACATATAGAAGCGACGATAAAAAAAAACTTATCGAATGTATATGAAAACGAATACAATTCCTGAGCAATTGATTGCGTACGTCGTGTCAGCCAGTTCTAACCGAACACAGAAGCGGCTATTGTATTTACAACTTCGCATGGCTCAACGAATATCAAATTCAACGACGCACTACCAAGTCAATGTAATAAGTGACCAAATCGTTAACCACATACAATATGATAAGCTAACATCGATACTTTATATCTACCTTGATGAATACATTAACAGGTGAATCTTAACTGACACAAAATTATTCGATTTCAAACAATCATTAAGAGTAGAATACACTATCGATATGGTTACTGTAAAACCCTTATTATATCCTGTCAAATTCGGATATCGTTCCATTATTACTGTCAACAATGTGCTACCTGCCTCGAATCGTCCGACTTTCTCAACAAACGTCATACCTAAATAACACACTACAAATATTTTGATTCTTAATTTCGTTTTATAAAAATACTCTCTCACACTACGTACCCTCTCTCTAATAATCCACATCGTGACGTCACAATCTTGAACAGATCCCGGCTTCCCTTAACATCTAGTTAGTAATACTACCAACATCATTATTCTAAAACTATTTACATTTTTGCTCGACACACTTCCTGGCGATAATGGTGTTAGAACGGCAATTAAATCAAATAAGGGAACGATGAGTGGCTGAAAGCTTGAAATTTCATCAATGATCAAGTCTTCTTCACCTCGATTCTAACAATGACATGCTTGAATTAATGATTTAAGAGTTGGAGCAGCAGCATTCGCAATTCTTATCCTCAATATCTAATGGCGAATCGAATGAGAGATTCTTTAAAAAAGTTGATGTAAATGTAAATAAAGGGGGATTGAAATAATTTACTTCGATCTTAATTTTAATCTTAAGAAAAACTGCTGAGTATAAAATTATAAACGATCTTGTAAGCCTAGCTGGCACTTACGTAACTAGTAGGTGCTAAGTTAGTAGTAAAATGTTCCCTAGAGTAATTGACTTTGAAATATTGGTTTGTTGGTAGCGCTCTTTTGAAGCAGTGCAGCTGACGGGAACTGTATCCATGGAGTCCTAAAACGGATATTAATAGCTACGTTTTCGTAGAAAAGTAAAGCTTAGTTGGGATATTAGGTTCTTACATTAGAATATAAATAGTTCTTACATGCGAAGATTTATAGCCTACATTCATAAGAATATGTATATTTTTAGATATTTAGTGCTGGGAATTGTACCGCCTAACTCACTGAGAAGCGTCGTTTGTGTTTTGTGGTGGTTGTCTTCTGATGGTAAGCAAATGTTGTTCATGGTAAAAAAAAAATTGCGCTTCTCTAAACCAGTCGTTTCGACAAAAATGGGATACTTTTTGTTATTTCTTAAAAATATTTTTTTGTGTTGCTGGATGGCTGTGTCGTTGCGTTAAGCTTTAAGCTCGGTAGAGGGGAGATTATTGAATTATATTAAAATTGGTTTATTATTATTTTGTAAATTGTTTTTAATTATATACAATTTTTGTGCGACCGACTGGTAGAGAAATTGGATTAGGATCAATATCGTTGCGGAGATGTTGAGTGGTTGAAAGTGTCAGTTCATTTGTTGTAATGTTTAGTTCGTAGGTAAACTACGCTATAATTTTAACTTTTCTGAGAAGATATTTTTAGTAAATACCTTTATGGTGGATTATACTTTAGCTATCTGAAATTGACACAGCAAATATTATGATTTTAAAACTGAAATGGTTGATCCCAATCCAAAATGTATGTAAAAATTACTAAAATGTTTTACTACAATTTGCTCTGGGTTACTCTAATTCCTCAGAATGGAATGCTTGGTGACATACTGTCATAAGAAACTTTTGCTTGTTAAATTGTGGATACAAAATACACACACACATACTCAATAATATTATCCGGTTGGTGAATAATACATTCTCTTTGGTATGCGCCAATGCTTTAAAAAAAATGCAAGCAAATTGAATGGAGTATTTTTTTTAAGCCGCCATTTTGAAAAGCTAATTAGAGTAACCCTTTTTTAATATCTTGCACTTAATACTAAAGCAAATACTTACGATATTCATGCCGCTTGTTCCCCTACACCAACTGTTTTAAGTCTAGTCAAAATGCACACACACGGGGGTAACACAAGGGACCTACACCGGGACATTTGTGCTAAAGAATCGATGTGTAAAGTATTGAATAAAAGTGCTCATTGTGTAAAATTGTTCTTAGAAGCCAACACCAAAAACTAGTAACTAGTATTACCGAGCTAGAAAATTATCAATTTTATGAACTTACTAGATGAACTACAAAATTGCTTGTCTGCTAGTAAGTACATACATACGTGTAGCTACGATGGAATAACTAGTTTCTAGCTAAAGGTGTGGTTCCCGTATGAGTTTTAAAAGTGAATAAGTTCGTTTTCTACTTTTTCCTTAACACAGTGCCTTTTAAATATTAATGTGACGAAGACCTAAGATTTAAGGTATAATCTACAGGTATACTTACTTTTTATGACTAATTTAATAAGGTAGTTGGGTTCAAGAACGTACTGGTAATTCGGATGTCCTTATAGAACAGCTGCGTTACAAAACAAATCTCTTAGGTTAGCGTAAAATTTAGTGTTTAAAATTGTGATTAGGATTTAGTAGGTACTTTGTGGAATTTAAAGCGTTTATTTCTATTATATTAAATATCAAAATATTTACAACCAGAATCAAGTTAACCTATTTAAAAATTGTGTGGCACTGTTTTACATCATAAGCAGATTCATTAGCACAAACATGCATAGCAAGTTGTAACCAAATTAATTTTATTAAAATAGTTACAACTCCGCAGGTGAAACTACAGAAGCGCTACTTTGGTAAAAAAAGAAAATAAAAATAAAACACACATCAAAACTGCAATGAACTGGTATTATTATAAAAAGCAATTACAACAAAAATAATTCAAAACAAAACGATGTACATTAATTTAAAGAACAATTGTTTATACAAATAATTAAAAAAATATAATAATTATAACAACAAACATCGACAAAATATATTTTAAGACAAAACATGTTTCAATTCAGTCCTCGAGCTTTAGAAATGCAATTTTTAGGAATGAAAATGTTTCTCGTACAGAAAAATCATTTATTTTTTCACTAACATTATTATGCAAAAACACAAAAAAAAGATTGGAAATTAAGTTTGTAATAATAATTATAACTGAAACTTAAAATACCATTTTCTGGTTAAAAAATAAAGAGTAACTATCGGTCGACAAAAAAAACTAAAAAAATAAAATCGGGGGTTACACAGTTTTACTAGGCGTAAACGTGAAGTTGTCATAATTTGCAAATCTTACTTTATAAAATTTCGATACATTAGACTATACTTAATATAAATATAATACGATGAAAATGATCTCAATTAAGTAGAAGCGTATGTTGTTACCAAAAGCTGAATTTCTTTAGCGAAAATTACAACAAAAATATGACGCGGAGGTCTGTGAAGGTGGAGTAATTTTCACAAAGAAATAAAGCCATTAAAATCTAAAATAACGGTTTACCCAATTTCTTCCGTGACCCCAGTTCATTAGGACGAATTATTAATAAAAAAATCATTGGTGAATAAAATGGATTAGTCGATAAATTCGTCAAAGCAAACTGAGGTAAGGCAGATTTACGGTCAATTGTCGACTTACAATCAATGTTCAGTAGTCAGTGGATTAAATGAAGTTCATCAATCACGCCGCCTTAGGATATAGGAACTGAGCAGTCTATATATAATAAAGTCATTGGTGAATAATCACTGAAATTTGGACACTAAGACGCGTGACGTGTTTCAACTAATCCAGTGTTGATTAACTATTCGATCGAAGATGCGTCAAGGCGACGTATGCGTGTGCGCGGTGGTAGGCAAAATACAGAAAACAATGCAAGAAGAAATCAGTTGTTCTCAAAACGTTCAACTTTTAGTGCAAGTATGGTAATCCTAAATTCGAAGTTCGAGATTTAATGATAATACACTAAAGCTGTTGCCGTTTAACTGTCAGCCATTTTGTATTTTTTTTTTACATTTGGCAATCAGGTAGAAATTTTATTATTTATTGAGCAGTCATCATTAAAATTATATAGATTGCCAAAACTTACTATAATAAGGTAGGTAATCGGTGGTAAATAAATATAATTATTATTTAATTAAATATTAAATAAAGAGTTGTATAATTTCCAGTATAACAATTAGGATAACCTGCACTACAAGTATAAAGACGAAACAATCATAAGTAACTCGATCAGATACCCTTACGATTAGATTTATGAAAGTATGGTACATATTTACAAACAATACTAAATATCACTTATTAAATCACAACATGATCTTATGGCACACGATATACAGGTCGCCACGGTGCGCACGCGACGCCTGCCGACGCATCTTCAAACATTTTTAATTTATTTAAGAAATATCACCAAAATGGAAACGCGTAACCTAAAACTAACAGATCTTCAAGATACCGACCCTGAGCCGGATCAGATCTCTCTATTGTCATAGATTCAGCGAGAAAAAATACTAAAAAACCATTATTTACTAAGAAAACCAAAAAAAGTTCTAATGAAAAAAATCAAACTAAAATAATTCTGCTAACACACTCAAACACACGGTAATGAAATAAAAAAAAAATAATAATAGCGCAATATCCATAAAATACAAAATAAAAGTATACGTTACACATGCACCGTAATACTAAACACTACAAAAATAAAGTTGTTTCCATATAAAAAAAAATATCTTACCAGAATAACAAATTGTATAATTATTTTGTATACCGAGCTGTTTATAATACTCCCAGTAAGTAGACGCGTTTGCGCGCCGTTTAAATCTGCCAAAAATCTCAAAAAATTAAAAAAGATGCTAGCGAAACGACCATTTCCTAAGTGCTCTAATAGTTACTACCGTGTCAATGCTTATAACATACAATCAATGCATAAAAACGAACAATATCAACCAAATGTTACTAAAACTTCATCAGAAGACTTAGCTCCGTGGGCTCTCAGCGACTAGGCGGTATCGATAACATTACTGCTGAAGTATTGCCATCCGATATAGAACGAGAGAAAAGCTTACAATCTTCTCCAAAAAAATCTCTATAAGTTCTCAACTGAGGGCGGGCATCACTAGTTAGAATGCATAAAATTTGGAACAAATTGAGGCCTATAAACATTCTTGATCGCCACTTTGTGATGTTACTATTACGTATAAAAGAAACAGTATAATATTCAGTAGAGGTTTAATAGTCATTGCTTTACTTAATGTCCAAACGCCGCAGTCAACTTTGTCATTGATAAAACCCCTAACATCATTATTTCCCTAAAATTTAGTAACTACGTTTAGTGGGGTATTAACCAAAGATTGTCCATTTCAGCTCAATCAATTTAACACTTACCTAATTAATAATGTAACAACTCCTTACTTAGATTTTTTCATAATCCATAGTTTCCATCGACACAGAATAAGTGCTAATTAAAAACAGGAAGTGCTATTGTGCCGTAGAAATAATCTTAAAACTAACAACAATACCGCTCGATGCTCTCTTATTTACGATAAAATCACACTCTTAACGCCTAACAATTTGTTAAGTAATAATAGTTAAAATATTGGTCCAACAAATGGGCTAAATAATACAAATGCCCTTAATATTCATCCCTAATTTAACGATGTGGGATATGAAAAAATATTATTCAATAGATTAAAAAATGATAAGGATTCGAGAACACCGCCGCGCGAAATTTTGGATCGTTCCAACGGAATTTTATCTCTAACCATCAATCAATAGGTACTCGAATAACAATGTCAATACTATAACTAATCTCATTACAGTTTCGTTTAGAAATAATTCATAAAGAGATCTTATGCCGAATAATGTAGAGAATACCCATCTTAAGCCAGTATGATCACACCGAGACAGCGACAGGGTTGCACCACTTGCACAGTTTTAGCAAGTTCCGTTCACAAATAGTCACTTGAACTACAAAAATTGACACGCTTCGTCGGAACACTAAGTCCTTACGTTGATTAATAATAGTATTTACGTCTCAAGGTGTCGATTTTTGACCTATAGTTCATCGGTCATTCGGATCTCCTGTGATCAGAGCGTGCTACTCACATGCCTATTGGGGGCACTTGCACGTAGCGGTATATGTAGAGCCGGTAGTCCTTGCTCGCGAGGACCACGGAGCCGTCGTCCATCAGCGCCACGTCGAAGCATTGAGCATGTTTCACTTTGCTCTCCAGTGCGGACACCAGCTGTCCGTCCTGCGTGAATATCGTCAGATTGAAGTTGTTGTGGTTGTCGGCGATCAAGATCTCACCAGCTGCGTTGATGCCGACACCAATCGGGTAGTTGGTGACACCTTCACCACCGATCTGACGTAGGTAAATACCCTCGTAATTGAACACCTTGACGCAATGCGCGCGGTTGTCGCTGATGAAGATCTCTTGCTTGTCGTTTACTACGACTCCGTTAGGGAATTCTAGGTGTTTAGAGCAGCCGAATTTCTGCAGCACGTTACCGATCTGGTCGAAGATTATGACGCGCATTACTTTGCATTCAACAACTACAATTCGGCCTTTGTTGTCGACAGTGACACCGCGAGGGTGCTGGAGGATGTTGGCGCCGAATTTGCGCACGAATTGGCCGTATTGGTTGTAAATCTGAATCTGGTGTGTTGGTGATCTCTCCGTCACAATAATGTCACCAGAAGTACGGACTACGGCTACTCTATTCGGGTACAGTAGTTGGCCGTCCCGTTTGCCACATTCGCCAAATTGGAATTTGAAGCGTCCTTCCTTGTCGAATATTTGGATGCGGTGGTTGTTAGTGTCCGCAACGATTATATCGTTTTGAGCATTGACAGCTACTCCGCTGGGCTCAGTAAACTGACCTTCCATTACGCCGAACTCACCGAATTTGCAGTGATAGATCATCTTTTGCCGTTTAATTTGAGATTTCGGGGGGAAAATGGCAGTGGAGATTAGCTTGTTCGTCAAGTCTAAAATGGGATCGCTGTGAACGGCACTTGTTAGCGAGTAGGGGTCGGTCGACGTCGGCGGGAAGAGCGAGTCGCAACCACCGTTAGACCACTTCTCGTAAGGGTTGATGCCATTTAAGTTGATATCTCCAATAGCAGAAGAGAATGGACCCAGGCTGTTAGCACTATTGAATCGTTTTGAGATAATGTTGGACTCAAAAGGCGAAGTGGATTGGCTTGTAGGTCCTAGGAGACCATTTGTGTAGGGACGATCAAGCACGCCGTTCAAACCGGTAGGTAGGTGGATTCCACCGTTCAGGCTGCCTGAGCTTCCATTGACGCTGCTACTGCTAGACGATGACCCTCCGTTCAATAGATTGCCGTTGGTAGGGCGAGCAATAGGTGGCTGTTTAGTGGGGCCAACATTCGCCTCTGAGCTAGACCGCACGTAACCAAAAGTGTTTCTTACGCCAACCTGGATGGCTTGGTAGTTCGAGACAAATTCAAGTTCGCAAGCTGTCTGTACGGTATGTTCTGGATTAGAACTCAATAAAGTTTGCAGTTTCGCGTCTAACAGTTTCTTGAACATAAGTATCTCTGCAATGTTGGCGCATTTAGTCAATCGCTCTACAAAGTCGCACGTCTGGTATATCTTATCAACAGTCTCTTGAGCTTTCTGCCCGACTACTGTGAGAGCAATTTGTTTCGTTGAAAATACGCTTTCGAGTTCCTTGAGTAGTTCTTGCTTACGCTCCTCGAGCATAGAGCGGTAGAATTGGAACGTATCGTTAATTTCATTTTGAGCTTTGTGGTACTGGACTTGTAATTTGCCAGCGGCATGTTCAACAGTCTTAATAACGTGCCTTATTTCAGTGGCTCGAGTCTTGGCTTCAGTTACAGCTGATTGCATCTGCTCCAATTGTTTAGGCCCAGCATCAGATAAGTGCTCGCAGTCGTGCAGAGCAGCTGGGTGTTCGATTATCGTGCATTCCTTGCATACCGGCACTGAACAGGTGCGGCAGAAGTATTTAAGAATGTCATTTTTGTGTCTCGGGCAGAAAGCGGTTTTGTCACCACTTGTAGAGAGGGTAGATCCGAGCATACCCTTGTCATCTTTCAGGTCCGTGAATGCCAGCACACGGTGGCCCTCAAAGCAATGCATGAATTGGTGCGCCATTACGCAGTTTGGGCAAAGGAAATTAGCGCAATCGACGCAACGTGCTACTGCGTCTGATTCCTTAGATTTGCAGCCGGTGCAGCGGGCTGAAGGCGAGTTGGTCTGGCGAGCAGTTGGCAGGAGATCAGCGTCTTGCTCAACGGCGGCGGCTATTACAAGGTTCGTGAGTAGGCCAGGTACGCCTGCTGTCGGTAGCTGGCTGTCGACGCGACAAGTGACGCAAGTGACTTTGTCGGGGTGCGTTTGTTCCCTCTCCAGGCAACCCCGGCAGAAGGTGTGGAAGCAGTTGAGTACTTTGGGGTCGACAAATATTTCTCGGCAGATTGCGCAGGTGGTGTCGAGTCCGTCGAACTCGCGGAGGTCACATACGGCGGAGTCACTCGCTGGGGGCGAGGATCCACTGAGGGTCAGGGGCGATAAGGAGCCACGCTCCAGCGAACCTATTGAGTTGGCACCGGGTAGCGACTCAAGGGACGGGGTGCGTGAGGCCATCTTCAGGAAACCGGCATCCCTGAAACAAGAAACATGACCTATTAATAAACAAGTAAAATAAACTCTCGAAGGGTAGGATCGTAAAAGGAACCATTTCTGATATTAAATGTTTGAAAGCTATCTAATATTTCTCAAATATCTTTCTAGAAAATTCCTTCATGAATAACGGGTATTACATAAATGCATTTTCCGTCGCAGCCGTGACCTTAGATACAGGGGATGCCGCTGCTCTAAACTTGATAAATAGAGAAGCTTTGCCCAATATTTTCGAGAAATTTACGAGCCGCCGAGCGATACACCGGAAGAAGCCGAGTGAAGTAGCGAAAACATCAATAACGGTGTCGAAAATGCAGGGAGCCAGGAATGTTTACATCAGATGCACTTCTCAAGGGCGGGGGTTACCATGGTAACGTGTAGGGTGACGCGGTAAGGGGATCCGTTCTCGAATTAGAGGGTGGAATATGCCCTCTTTTTCCTTAGGGGAGATATTTGAGGTGAATGGCCCTGGCAGCGAGTTGGTTTAACGGCTCTAATGTCTATTTTCGGAGTTGCAATTCAGTTGTAAATTCGGAATTGTAATGACGCTAATCCGGGGCTTGCGGTGCGAAACTTTATGAAATATGACCCCCGTTGTATATTTATATGGTTTTTAATTAAAAATGCACGCTGATGATGCGATAAAAATGCGTCTATAAACGTCAAGAAGTGATATTAAACTACCTATCTACATTGTAAAGCACTATGAAGCACGAATGCGTTACTTTAAATAAATAATGAGGAACTTTCCAGAAAGGTAGTTGCTGTTCGTCTAAAAGAATGCAGTTTATCTTATAGAAAGCGATTACTCTTGGCGCTTTAGTTACCTAACCTTCAAAATTTTGCGTCGTACAACAAAACGCTACGTTACCGCTACGTTGCGTTACTAATTTAAGATCTATTTGAACTTAAAAATGCAGTCATTAATATAGTGCAGCGAGTTAAATTAAGTGTTGCCTAAAATGACACCCTACGTCAAGAAGCCGTGTTATAACCGTTTCATACAACTGCCAATTAATGACAGTTTTGATTTGAATATACGGACAATTTAAGTTGGTTGTCAATTTGCATAACAAATTAATTAATTGTTAAGCAAATTGACTACATACCATCAGCGTTTGTGTGATGATATACAATCACATATACGTTCTATTTATTTATGTTAATGAATAAAATGGGGGTTTATAAAAATAAACTATTTTTGTTTACACTACCATCCAAAAGCATCGAACTAACAATGACCTACGACGAACTGATGTTCAGTGGACATTTCAGTACAGTTAGCACAAAACATAGCACATATAGGTACCTACATATTATATACGATTAGTTACGAGAGATTCTGTCCACGTAGACCGTTCCCTTTACAATACATCACAGGAAGCCGGCCTGTCTAATACCTGTTACGACGCGCGACGTAGCAGGTTTGGCTCACACTATATAGGGGTACCATTTTCGTCGATTACTCTAGGACAGACCGACGTGTAAGTAAAATTGATGAAGTTATTAGTTGGATGAATAACCAATAAAAATACGGATTTAATTAATCCGGTGGACTCAATAAAACACTCTTTAATAAAATATAAGTGTGAAATATCGCTTTGTGAATCCAAATAGAGCTCTAAAGTCTGTTTTTACAAAAAAGAGGAGTCGGATTGATATTATTCTTAAATATTAAAGCCCTTATAGTTTGGCCAAGCAAGAATTTATTTAGGTCAGGTTTCAACCAATTATAATGTTAGTTTAAAGTATTAATTTGACCTCATCTAAATTGTGCTTTTTTATCTGTTCATCTCAGAAAAAACAAAATACCCAAACCGCTAAAGACATAAATTCATTCAGCTTTAAACGTAACGTTTTAAAAGCATGTCCAAAATGCCATCCACACGATGTTTGTCACTTCAATATCTGGACGATCTAGCCTATAGGTATTTGCGTGATAGATGGAAACGGCCGCAGTACATTACGGGAGCAGTTTAGTCCCGAGTGACGGGCGGCTCGATTGCATTGCCGATGCTGCATACAAAATGGCCGAACGGGGACCAATGAAGACATAGCGACGAATTTGTACCGGATTCAGCGTCAAATTAGGTACGTTTGGTAGGTACTTGGTAGGTAATGTTATTGGGTGAAATTGAGTTTCACAGTTGAGACATTTGGGTGTATCGAGTTGTGTGATTGCGCTGCAGTACTTGTTTAATTCTTATCTGCTTTTTCGTCTGAAATATTTTAAGCCTATTTCAATGCATGGATTTGAAATGATAATAGAACGCGCAGTCCTTTATTCTTTGTATCGTGAGATGCGGAATTTACATTTTATACCCGATATCAACATTGCTCCATAAAATAAGTTTCAATTTGGCTACTGAACATTTACGGCCCCAATAAGTAAATTATTAAGTCTTAAAGCATAATAGTACCACTTTCTTCGGTCATATTGATCAATAAAAGAGAATTACGTAAAAGCATTTGCTTTACCCCCAGTCCACTAAATTGAAACCTTGGACTATAAACTGTAATCTCTAGGGATTTCAATAATTAATTTCTATTGTTTGGAAAACTAGAATATGCGATGGCTTCGAAACCTAGACTTTGCGATGTAATGTAGTACTTAGAATACATTATTTTGAAACCGGGATTACTGTTTGACAGGCGCTTTAGTTTGTGTAAATTATTACATCACAACTGCTCTCAAAACGGTGAAGGAAAACATCGCGAGGAAACCGGCATGTTCTAGAACCTAAAATTCGAAGACATGTGACATTTACCAAACAGCACTGGGCCCGCGTGATGGAATATGATGATTCATTCCCTCTCACCGAGAGGAGGCCTGTGTCCCAGCAGTGGGAACACTATAGGCTGATTGTGCATTACTGTTTTAGAATCGGTTTGTGAAATTCTAAGCCAGACATTTAAAACAAAGTTTTTTTAATGAGCCAAGCCGACAAAAGTACTAAAGAAACATGGCGCCCAGTCAACATTGACCCACCCCTTCTCTTCTCGCGTATTTCTAAAGAGATGACGGATATTGTTTAAGGGATTACAACAGGTGGATGCCACTGCCCATCCACCTGAATAGTATTCTGCTAAGTATTAACCCCACCTGGGCCAATCCGATTTATACGCTCACAATATCTAAGACGCGAACATTTCCATTAGAATGACTGCGTACAATAATGTTTAACTTACACTATTTTACTTATTTGATAGATTACTAGTGGGTCGTCCCTGCTTCGCACGTTTTTACGACTTGACAAAACATCGAGAATTCTTTATTACATGTGAGTTTAATATGAGCTCAGCCGTCGCTAATGAGACACAATTACTTTTCTATTGTTACCAAACTTAATCAGTTCGATTGACAGATAAAGGAATATTAATGTATTTTACGCTTAAATCTTCCGGAATAAATTCTCTAAATTATGGTATGGGAAAACCGCATCATGATTTGTTGAACAACGCGGTCACAGAGACAGACACCAAAAAGCGACGTTAATTTATAATATACAGATCCATACTGGAGAAGGAGGCCTTTGCCTTTCAGTGAGTCCAAAATAATCTTTGTTTTTAATAAGACAATTGACGATTGTCGCTAAATGTACTTAATAACACCAAAACGCAAGTCAGCAAAACGTCTACATTAATTTGTTTTGAGCGTCTCTCATCTAATTTAGGTAGTATTCCCTGCATTGCAGTTGGCCACACCGTTGCTTATTCAGCAAATTGTGACGCGTTGCCATGCAAGCATATTGCAGCGCGCATCAGACGTAATTACAGCTGCATCGATAACCTGCCCAGTCAGCGGTTTCGGGGTTACAAGAACCACTATGTAGCAATTAACATACAGAGGTTAACGGTATCGGGTAAGGCATAGTTTGACCGGACTAATGATGACGTGGGTGAGGAAATGTACATATTGCAGAATAATTATTGTGTAACCAATCATACGTGGATTGTGGTGATTTTTGAATTGCTATCTAGGTTGCTAGTATTCAATCAAAGTGTCATAAAAACAAAAAAAAAACTTTGAAAATCCGCTCGTCTTTTAAATATTTACGAAGATCATTTCACGATGATGACAAAGATGAACCTTTTATCACAGACGTAATACCTACTGCCATTCATAACACTAACTCTCAAAATGGCCGATTCCTATAATTTACGGACCGTTATTGGTTAAAATTAAGACTCTTGTATCTTTACCAATAATGAAGCAAAGACATCACAGCTTTGCATAGTAGACGCCTCCATATGGAAGTAACTCTCACAAGTAAAATTAGCTTACTAATCTATTTATATGCATAGTTTGGCAATAAAAAATGCTACCATTGGTAAGCAAAACGATTGGTTTTTGTTTATAGGAACCGAGCATTAGTAAGACCTATCGTAGTTCGACCTTCCCCTTACAAAGATAACTGTCCTACTGTAACCGCATGACTGTGTCCAATTTCTGCCCTCCAGTCCCCTTTTCCCCCATATCTATGAAATAAATTCACACCTTCATAAATATCGAATTTGTAAGGAGAGAACTCAATTTGAAGTTAAGATTTGTATCAGAATACTATATGCTTTGGCACAATAGTTGAAAATTGTGTACCGTTCTGCCCACAGATCTCTGTGGCTTCTTTGAGATAGATATAGAAAGGCTTGATGGCTGGATAAGGTTACATTGTGTGGCAGGTAAATGTGAGTGTTGCGTTGGAAGGAAAATCCTTTGTGCTTTTCTTCATTTTATATGAAACTAGCTGTGCCCCGCGGTTTCATCCGCAGAAGTTACGATCCCGTAGGAATATCGGGATAAAAATATCATATGTCGTAATCCAGGTCAAGGTCAGGGTCCCTTGTGCCAAATTTCATCCAAATCCGTTCAGCCGTTTTAGCGTGAAAACGTAACAAACAAACATACAAAAATATTTTTTTTTCTCTTTATAATAGATATTAGTTTAGAAACATGTTTTTCATAGCCTACGTGGAAATCAGTTCTCCAGGTGTTGAAGAACACCTTGGGACAAGTTTAAGTCCAAAAGGTGTATTTTATCATTTAGGAGATAAATCAGTAGTCTTAAATGTAAATGAAATAAATAGTCAAATAAATAATACCTCAAGATACGGGTTCTGACTATATTTCCAATTCTTTAAATCTCTTAAAAAGAGGTAAACATTATTTTACCCCCTTGTAGGATAATTTTAAGACAACGCTGAAACTATTCAATATTTCTTAACAAAAGCATACATTTAAATGTTCATATCCCTAACTTATGAAATGCTAAGTTTGCCATACAAACTTTCATCCCCTATATCACCCCCTTTTAGGATTAAGTTTGAGACTAAAAGTAGCATATATGTTCTTCCCTAGGATCCATCGTACCCTTGCCAAATTATATCGAAATACGTTAATTGATGTAAGCGTGAAAAGGTAACATACAGACGAATTTATAATAATAGTATAGATTGTTGTTGCAGTACGGGCTGTTGGCTCCCAGTAGTGAGTTTCTGTAGTGGAGAAGCCGACCAACATACACTAGTTTGCTTTTGAATAAAACCATTCAACAATAATGTTTCTATTTCAGTTTGTGACATAACAATAAGATAACTTTACACCTGACGACAATGCCGATGGTATGCTCTTTTTGTCACATCTGTATCAGGAGAAATTGTTGTAGGTAGGTAGGTAGTTACCTACCTTGTTTTTAAGTACATAGGTATAGCAGATGTCAATTAGTAGGCACAGTTCGGTTAATTATATGTGGTAAAGACAGACACTTCTAGTTTCAACCCATCTTCGCAAACCCATCGCACCTCCCGGCCCGCCATTAATTGCGATTGGGTCGAAGCAGATTACTGAACCCCAAAAGGCTTCTCGAACTATCGTAAATCACAATTTGTCCGATACAAAAATAGACTCTAATACCGAGCCATTAGAGTAGGTATTCGTGTGTGGTGTACGGTGACAATTGAAATGTTAGGGCCGGACTAGTTGTGAAGCAAAGACTATTATTTTAGGGTTACATGTACTAATTTGAGGCCATTGTTAAGAAATACGCGGGCAATGGTGACTGGTCGTACGAGTATATTAAGCGGCTCCTATTTATTAGCATTGTTGGGCCAAAGTACTCCTATATAGTAAGAACCAATATTTCAGCATTGCAACTTTTAGTTCACAGACGAGATCTCTCAGGAGATTAGGTTTTTACAGTGTGAAAGTCTTAGCGGCTATCACCGAGTTATAAGACAAGTATTTTATGTCAAAAAAGATGCCTGTAATGACGTGTGAGGTACTGTTTCCATAAATATTTTAAAATAATCCTTGTTATTGAATTGGCCCAATTATAGACTCCGAAGCTGCTCCAGTCTTCGTTACCTACTCAAAGACTTATGCAGGCAGCTATTGCAATACATTTGTTCTGAAGTTTGCACACACACACACATATTAATAATAATATTTACATATATATATATATGAGACAACATCCACACAAGATCTTCAGGTCCCGAACTAGGTAGAGCCTGTACTACGGTAACCTGATGACTGATATACACACCCAGACACAGGTCAAACAGACCTGTTCCTGCACACAAATGTTTGACTTGTCCGGGGATCGAACCCGGGACCAGCGGCTCAGAAGGCTCAGACATAATTATATGTCATACAAGCAAGCACAATGTATGTAGTTACTTAGCAGTTTAAGGGACGGTTTTTCAATCGCCAGTTAACTTTTATCCGACGAATTATTTTGTCATTTTGACAGTATTGTATGGACGATCTGTCAAAACATCACATTTATTCTTCAGGTAAAAGTTATCGAACGATTGAAAAATCGGCCCTAAGTTATATTTAAATTACTTATTAGCGAATAGGATACATTGTAATGTGAATAAAGTACCTACCACTGCTGCTGATGAAGATTCTGATAAGTAGGTTGGTGCTATATCTAGTGCCCAAAAGTGACTTTCAAACAAGAGGAGACTACCTACCCATAAAAGTTCGAGCCATACTACATAGAAATCTAAAATTAATATGCAAAACACGCACAGAACAGAAATTATCATAACTAATTAAACTTTTATTACTTACTAAGATTACTTCGGCTAGATTGTTGAAAATAATTTTGTTAGGTCTTATCAAGAGCAAAGTTTTGATATCAGATTCAGACTTCGAGTAGGTTTTATAATAATGTTAGGTCAGAAGATAATTACGTTGTCCATGCGATGTTACTGCGGCCCGTTAATTTATTCATATTAGTTAACTTACTCATTTTCATGAAACTAATTTTCCGCTTTAAATTGACATAATTTATATTAATAAATTAAATAAACAAAGAAAAATAAAAGGGATATATTTATAATCTACGAATTGCTTTTTTTAATACCTACTTTTAACTGACCATAAACACGCACACTGACTACGCGTGCACTCTAAAAACATACACGGATCTAGTCTGCTAAAAACCAAGGAAGACCATTACACGTGTCCAGAATATATCAAAACGAAAACATAATTAACCTTTCAGTGCTTCATTTAGACCCAAAATTATCATTACACATCTCTGCGTAGACAAATTTACTATGGAATACCCGGAATAGACCACATTTATCCCGAGCCCAGAAGTAGGAACGGTCCACATGAAAAAAGATACGAGTTTCTTTACACGTCGCGACTTATGTGGGTTTATTTTATTAATGGACCGCACCGAGCTGCTGGGGCGGCCATCTTTCTTTATTGCTACCTTTTGTTGTGGAAACGTGGTTTAATTTTTTAATTTATAAGATGAAAAGGTTAGAAATATTCTTTCTTCGAAATTGCAGGAAATAAACAGGTATGCCAAAATTGCTTTTGGCTAATGTATTTAACGGCCAAATAGAACTTTCCAGATACCCCGTGAAGTTTTATAAAAAAGTTGACACAATTGGACAAAAGTTGTGCAATTTTTAATAATGAATACACAATAATTAAAAAATGCACCACTATTATCAGTTTTCAACATGAATTTTTAATGAAAAGCATTATCATACACTCGATATGATCAAACGAGCGTTAAAAATAGTTCGTCGGTTCCCAGGGCTGCCACACGGCATTATTCAAACCACCCTGCTGCTTGTAAAAGTTAAAATTCACGAGGACCGTGTAGGGACAGTGAGCATATATGTAATGAAAGGCGACATCCCTGCTTTTATGATGTCACGTTTTACGTTAATGTAGCGGGTGAAGTTTTTTTTTTAATGTTAATAAAAAACGTGGATTTTTGACATTAGAAAAGATGGGTGTGTTATTTTTGTAAATCTTTGGGTTTTAAGAAGATTTTTCTTAACAAATCTTTTGTCCGGCTTTGGTATCTGTATATTTGTGTAAGAATCTACTCCTAAACATTTCATGGGAATGAGTCAAGATGCTAGAGTAAGATTGCATTAGAGCGCAAGTAGTGACGACCGCACCGCCCTAGCTTCAAGCTTGTGCAAAAATTAACCAATAATAAGAGTTCAACTTTCACATCTGCCGGCGAGGTTCCATCCCCGCTTTAATATCTTCGAAAACACGACAACATAATAAGAGACATCTAAAAATATTCTCCAGACGCTCCCTAATCCGTAATATTGAATGACAACACATAAAAGTTGTTCAATATACCCTAGAGAAATGCAAATCCCTTGTCCTTCATAAATAAATAATGTATGAGCTTCGAAAGCATGTCACAAGATAAAAGTGACACCGTTCTTTATTATTTACGGGAGCAATCAAGTTTGTTCGTAAAAATGACGAAACGTGTGGATGGTTATAACTTGTGGTGGGATACCGCTGTAAAAACTTCCGAGGCAAGCATCTCTTGAAAGTACAGATTGAGTGATTAACATGAGTTTGAATGATAATATTTTTACTGTATGATTTCTGTGACAGTCGTGAAGGTTGACGGTCGTCAGACAGAGACTTTCATGATCATGCAAAGATCCCAAGAAACAGTGAATCATGAAATGCTTAAAAGACAGGACGCGTAGATGAACTCAAACTCAAAGCATTTATTTCAAATAAGCCAATTACAGGCACTTTTGAATTGTCAAGGGGTCGGTCAGTCAGAAAGATGAAGCTAGTTATTAAGGGCAATGTCACCAATGAAACTGGAGGCGTTCAGCCATTGATATCAATGCGGTCAGCACATCTAAACTGCGTTCTAAGGCTGCCAGTGTCAAAATTTTGTGGAATATGGACAGTGACAGCTCTTGAATGCGGTTTAGAAGTGCTGATGCATTCAGTTTCATTGGCACTCTGGTTTTTTTCGCACTAACCAATCAAATTAAGATGTAACCAAACAAAATTTGACGACGGTAAAAAAAACAGCCTTACTGTGGAGGATTAGCAACACACTCTCACATATTCCTATAACATTTAATCACACAGATTCGCGATTAATCGTAATGGCGACATTTATAATTCAACAGAATTGACAGCGTTGCCGGTAACTGTGATCGTAGTCGCAAACAGAAATTAGTGCTAGTCGGTATGGGTAAATCCCTCGTCAATCAATAGTCATTCCGTGAAACCACTAGAATGTCAGAATGTAAATTTGATAGTACCTAGGTACTGACTACGTGACAGTTTTCAGGCTTCGTAGTTAAACAGAATATTTATTGACCATTTAAAATACTGGCAGAATGTGAGTTCACCTTTGCCTAAGCCTTCGTGGACTAAGGCGTGACGTTGTTATTTAAAAAAAAAAGTGTTTATTGCGTGAACCGGGCGGGCGTTCTTTTTTAAACCGACCACTAACGGATTAGGGTTGAAAATCGAAGTGTCCAGAAATGGATGGAATTTTGCGTGAATTTATCTTATTTAAAAAAAAGTATTAATTGCATGTGCAACACATAAAATTGGACTTCTTAAGCAATTTTTGGTGACCATAAAATTAAATTATAAGAATAATAGACTATGTTGAATACCCAATAAACGCTTTCTGAGCGAATTCGAATAACATAGCGTTGTGAACACGAATGTAGGTACTTCTAAACGATTTTTCGTATCCTATAAAAATGCGTTTCATATCTTTTTCTAAATAATTATACGCAAATATTTACTCGCTGTTTTTACAGTTAGATATTATATTTATCGACCAATTCCGAACATGATCGCCCACGACCTACGCAACTGTTATGTCATTCTGTAATCCGTCAAATACGCACATACGTCACGTAGGTACGTATGACGCGGGACACGTAATGCAAATCCGGCCAATCTAACCACTCGCTTGGAATCCCCATATTCCCACTTTAGGCCCTATGTTCGCTATTACGAATAAATTTTCGATTAGATTTCGCGAATTTGAATAATTCCAGCATGAGTTATTCGGAGTTTATTGACGGCTTTTTATGTTGGACGGCATATTTTTTTTACAAATTCCCGGTTTTACCGTTCTTTTTGTAGGTCCTCACTGGTATTTTTTTCAGGTAAGAAATTGTCATACGCCAATAGGACTTAAATTTATGTAATAAATTACGAACATACCTTTGAAAACTGAAAACAATATCGGATAGGTAAGTATATCGACTACGAAATACGTCAAAACGTTTCCGAATTTCATCGATATCCGATCTACATCTCTATTACCTGACGTCTGACGTCACACGCAGCGATGACGACGAATTGCCGCTCATATAATATTAATTATGACTTAAACACAATCTTCGCGACTAAGACGATTACGTCATCGTGATCGCGTCACACGCCATCGCAAATTGCCGCCATTAAAATTCAGCGGAGATCTAAAATACGAAATTGTAGGTAATGAATCTAAACGCTCCTTCCAAATTGAATTTGAAGTACATTGTAATGACGTATCGCTGTCTCTTTCGTACTTGCTAATAAATACCGACGTTAATTCGAGTGACGGTTACGATCGAAATTATCTGATTTGCATTAATATACCTAAGTGAAATTGTGTACTTTTTCGATATTAGGTTAAGCCGAAACATTAATGGATCTCCATTATGAGAAAATCTTTGCTAATATTGAACTAAAATCCGCTATTTATTTAACTAAAATCATCACAAACCTTTCATAATGAATTGATAGTTTTAATTAAGAACAGCAAACATTTCAACAAAGACATCAAGCTCACTAAATCCCGTGAGAACTTATCAGTGTGTGGTTTGCATAAATAAATAGTTATTTATCATTATATGCAACTTAATTTAGAAGACGAAATTGATAGCTCGAAGAAACACTAAATAAACAAGAGAATAGCGACATTGATAAATATTAATAATGGAGAAACTAGAAGCATTTGGTTAGCATAAACATCTTCAATCAGAGCTTAAATCTTTGTAACGTTATTTACAGTGAACAAACATTCACTAATTGGTTAATTATAAACATTCAAAGTTTAGATTTGCGTTCAGTTTGGATATTTACTGTCATTTTGAGAGGCAAATGAATACAAGTGAGAATACAAATACTAGGCACGGAGAAAAATTACAACCTCACCTTTTCAGTAGTGCCGTGACATTCATATCGATACAATTTTTTTTTGTTCCTAGTGATTTTTTTCGGGAATTGGGAATAATAATAACCTATATTTTGGTGTTATGATTATCTATACTTACACATTTACTGCAAGAAGAGATGTCTACAGTAAACATTTTACCTCCTCTGCACTTCTCAGATTAATCCCAAACTCGATACTTACCTGAAAAGGGAAAAAAACACATAAATTAATACGCTTTCAAGAGAATACTTTTACAAAGGCTTTAAAACGTTTTATTATAAGAAACAATATTAATATTTAACTGGCCCCTTAAGATACTGTGAGGTTTATACAACCCGCAATCAACTGCAAGTTGTTAAACATATTTTTAGACGATTTTTATGTGAGTGAGACTCATTAGTATATTAAGGTGTTTAGCCTCACTATTTCCATACGCTCTAAGACTTTTTATCTAAATAGGATCATAATAGAATACAGCTTGTAGATATAAAACATGTTATCGTAATAACAAACACGAATCAATGCTTACTTCCTCACATACAAACAGAAAATAGATAAACTAATAAAAATACATTAAACAAGTTGAAAGGAGTAGAATTCATTTAAAACCATTTACTTAAGTGCAGTTGAAATTTAATTTCGACTGTCACGCGTGCAGACAATGCCAATGGCAGCAAATTTTGCATGCAGCTTATTATTACGCCATTTTGTAAAAGTAATAGTGCACATACTGGTGAAATAAATATCCAATTTAGTAAACGAATTGTTCTTTCCTACTATTTTCAACGAGTATATCGATTTTAAAAAAAAAATCTGAAACGCTCAATCACTGCTGTGTCCCATCCCTGTTTGTATTTGTCGCTTTTTGTTTGTTAATAAAATGGCGCAATATTTTTGCGCGGGCTATTATAGTCACTATGTGTATATTTTTAGTAAAACTCGTAGGTTTGAAGCAAAGAAACTTCAAAAAATATTCTTCGATACTTCATAATTTTATTCAGTCTGATAAACTACACCTTACTTAGGTAAATTTTGCAGTAATATCGGTATTCGCCGAGTTTATTTTTAGTGCTAAATTAAAATTCCGACTAAGCTCCAAATAAATTTCCTCGTAATTAAGTTAAAGTCTAATTAGGGTCTTCTGTAGAATATGCAATTAAATTTTGATTTAACGTAATTTAGTTTAGCTTTGAAAAAAATACAGGTAGTTTTTTTTTCCTACGAGAGTATTGCTTTTTATTTCTGTTTTAATAAATGACGGAGCAAGCAATTGCAGATCAGAATTGACATCCTGTGAAAATATGCGTTAAAAGTTTCAAAAATAGTATGTCTACACGCCTATATCAGCTATAGATACTTAAGGCGTCGCAGGGCAAGTCACGTCACCATTTGCAGTAATATTATTAAGAATAGTAGGTATTGAAATTAAATATCCGTAGTTATGTCTCAATCAACTTCGAGTTAAGCACGACTATTCATAATATAAGCGGCCAATATCATAAAGGAGTGAATTGCAAACAACACTGCATAAGTACATGAGTATCAGATACATAATACCTATGGGTTCATGTCTATATGTCAAGACTACCAGGAAAACACGACCTTTGAAGAAATAGATATGCCAAGTGTATGCTACCTGTGATGTTCTTTTATTTTCAAGACAGCATGTCGGCAAAGGAAACCGTATTTCTGTTCCTGTAAGCAGCTTATCATCTCGGGTGAGTAGGTAGCTTACTAGCAACATATGCGCTCCTGGTACATTTGAGTTAGATTGCATCTTGCTGTATTATATACTAACGTCTGTATTTATAAATTGGATGACAGAGTTGGAAGCGGTTATAGAAAATCCCAATAATATATGGCCCGTTCTTGAAATTAAACCTTGGACGTTAGGTCACCGTTCAATGAGGCGACACTAGCTATCACACCATACCAACTGCAATTTTACCAACCATATTAACTATCAAACTTGGCTCAAGACCAGATTTGGCACGTAACGTAACTTTTATTGCTCCGTGAGGGCTCGTAAGCACAACATTATTTATTAACCAATAATTCCATCTCCAATTATAAACAACGTAACGAAATACTACACACAGTAGTACATCACTCGGCCCCATTATGGGAAAACTTTGATAATCACACACTAGTGATGCGAAAAGCAACGAGATATATTTTTCCCAGGATAACACCTATTTCCCAACACCGTACAAGTTTGACTATACTCGTTAATGTGAGTTACTAGTTTACGGACGTGTCAGCGCGCGCGGGAATTCGATGAGACTCCAACCGAACTTTGTTATATGTCACAGAATTAAGGATGCATTTCAAAAATGTCTTTTACACTTTGTAATAAGATTCAGAATCAGTTTTGTCGTGTTTGTTTACCGTATGTTTGCGTTGCAATTTCTTTAACACCTTTTGTTTGAACTGAAATGTTGGAGTGGTCGTTTTGGTGTTACTTTTGATTTAGATTTTTTTATCTGCAGAAAATTTAACAAAAGCATAGAATACTGTCTTTCTAACCCTAGTGTCATTCATAAATATATCGATTATAACCTCAAAGTCAAACAAACCTTGAGTTAAACGATTAATCCCAAGTTAACTCGTAAAACAGGCACTAATTGTAAATAAACAGAACTAAGGACGTCAAACAGATAACATTCCTATTATTCCTAATCGAGTACTCTACTATCGATGTTCCATATAGACATCTTGCGTAATAGCTGAAGTTTCGTAATTAACGATCCACAATAGTCGTAATTACGGCACGGCCGGTAATTAGCACACAGAAATGTGGTACGGCTCAATCAAATATAACGACAGCACCTATCTTGATTGCTTCTTGCTCCTAATTCTGCGCTAAATAGTCAACAGTCGGTTATAAACGATTTGATTCGTTTCGATGTTGCATTTCAGTGATTATTCGATTAGTGTTTGACTAATATTTCTTACTTAATTTTTTATTTGTAATTTAAAATTTTGTGTAAATTGCAAATCGAAATGAAAACGCAGCAATAACATCAAATTAAGTAGTACATAAAAAATACTCTTTGCAAAATACTTTTTGCATAAGTCGATTGCGGAAAAAACGATTTTCCCATCGCAATTCCCAACTGTCATGTCCGAACGTTATTCAAATCGCGAACGGTTCTAAACGTAGAACGTGTCATTTGCAAAGCGCCGGTTTAGAAGCACTGTATAACGACCCCCGTCCGTATGATTACTTTTGTTTCAAACAACAGATGTCCGGAATAGACGTTGATAGCAGTTTCGATTGGGACAAATCGATTCCTACGTTTTGAATTATCATCGAACTCGAATTGAATTAAGAGCACAAAACAGCTGTCTACCTGAAACTTGGTAGTGAATAGATTAATTGTTTTCTAATTTCATTAAGTACTCCGTTAAGCCGTCAGCGGTCTGTCTGTCTTCAGAGAAACCACATAATCAGCAACACAAAGCTAGCAATTTATATACAGTATTCGCTCTGAATGTACCGAAACGAAGAGACTGCATTAAGACAGTATGACGTCACAGATTAACATATTAATCAGTCGGTGGAAGTAGGAAGTCTCCTACTCTATACAGAACGCGGGAATATAGTTCGCAAACTTTTAATTACCGTTAGAGCGATACAAATTCACCTTTACTAGTTACTAGATAAGATTCAAATTGGATGAAAGTGCCCCAGTTTTAATCATTAATAGTAAGCATTCGTTTGGGTGTCACGTTGCTGCATCATTCTAAGCGAATTATTTATGAGGGGATGAAGGTAGCACGGATTCGGAAATGACGTTAAGCGACAGATGGCGAAACGTGCTTAATAAGATCCTGGTACATTAAAGTAAAAACAATTCATAAAATACTGCAGCACGAAATAAATAAAATAACGTAGTTCACCAAAGTCATACGACCCAGCGCTCGTTCAGACCGAGATCTATCAAATAACAGGTGAAAATAGGCCAATAACAGGGTGTCGCAGAAACAAATCGAAAAACATCTGTGTAACGACAACACTATCAGCTGACGGCCATTTTTTTCGCACAGGCGTACAGAAAAAAAACTGGCTCGAATACGTTACAGACGGAAAATCGTTAGTCACTCGAAAAAAAAAAACGTTGAGAATGAATGACGCCTTTGCTCACTCATGTTGCCAGCTGTTTCCGTTGCACAGCTGATCGAACGGATATTGGCTGTTAGAGACTACCCCCCACTCTTTCCAACCTCATATCCTCTCATTCGCGGCTTTTAATCTTTCACTCTCCATTAATGAGGCAAAGTACGCATGAAATGATTTTAAAAATATCGAATGTTTAGTTAACGGCTTTTATGGCGTCATTGTGACAGTGATTTTACAACATGGGGCACTTTTTGGAAAAACTAAAGAGGTGAATAACTTTTACGAGAAATGGGTTAGTTAAAACTTATAACGAACGTCATGCGACAAGCAGTAGCAGCATAATGAAGTAATTTACCCAACGAATGCCATGTTCAATAATAAAAAAAAAGTTGCAAACAAAACAAAATTATGCTATCAGGCACGAAGCAAACAATTTTCGCAGTCTAGCGTGATGAATTTGAAACAAAAGTATTGCAACTTCGTGCGGCACACGCGATTCGAAGGTGGGTTTTGAATTAACAAAAAAAATATATACAAAGTAATAATTATCATTTATTTATTAATTTCTCATCACAAATGTTGTTGTGGACGGGTGTTAAATAAAAAAAAATGGCTTAACCATTAATTTGTGAGAGACTTCTCCAAAAAAGGCATATAATGCCTGTGTCACAGGTCACCAGGCCCCCCAAGACATAAATGTACAATAATTTCGACTAATGAACAAAAAAAAGTATGTAACGAAATTTACTTAAATTCCAGTCTTGTTAGATAGGTTGAATACGTTGATGAGTATCTCTATCTTGGTCGTATAGTCTCTTTCCAGGCAAGGCAAAACAAAGAAGTTACAAGACGCACCGAAAATGTCTGGGTGAGGTATTGGGCCATGAAAGATCTAAAGAAGGGTGATCTTCCTTTGTCCCTTAACAGTCGACTCATTGACACGCGCGTACTTTCCATTCTCACATATGCTGTTCCAACATGGTATTTTTTTTATTTAAGATGGGTTTGCTCTTCACTCTAGTCTAGGTCAGTGGTGACAGACAGAGTCGACGGTGGAGTGAGCTTACCCAGAAGAAGCCTGTTCACTCTCACTTTGAAGAGATTAGGGTTGTATGCGTTCGGAAACACAGACGCAGGTAGAGAGTTCCACTCTTTTGCTGTGCGCATTACAAAAGACATTTGGAAACGCTTAGTGCGAATTGGTGGAATAGCAACTAGGTAAGGATGGTAACTTGCAGTGCGTCTAGAATCTAGATACAGATGGAAGAAGGGGACGCGTGGAATAAGGTCGTGGAGTTCTTGGGCACACTCACCATTTGATAATTCAGCAGAGGTCCACCCTCGAGTTTTGCCAGAGGGCTATGGAACGGAGTATTCTGGGTATCAAACTAACACCGGGCTAGGAATACGACCATCCGTTCCATCACAAACATAACTGATGTCACTTGGAAAGCTGCCACGCTGAAATGGAATTGGGCTGGACTAGTCTGCCGCATGTCAGACGACTAAAGAGCCAAACAATGGGTTCCTCTTAATGATGGCAGGAGCTGGACTTCTTCAACAAGAACTGGTCCTTAACAGCTTTACACAGAGAGAAGTGGAAAGAGAGTAGGTAGTGGTAGAGTAGGGAGGCCTTTGAGACATCACAGGTTTTCAATAATAATAATGAGAGAGAGAGAGAGAGAGAGAGAGAGAGAGAGAGAGAGAGGCAACCGCCGGTAGATTGGACCCTGTTCCCGATACCGGCGGGCTACTATTTTTGATATTTATAAATGTTTTTTTATTCTAATATTTAAAATTATAATTTGTATGTACATTCATGAAATAAAGGAGAATAATACTCCTATTTATATTACTACCCAAAAACTTTGTAAGCCTAAAGAAATTAACATGTTTGCCAACATGTTAATTTCTTATTTGTTGGTAGGTACTCTATTGGACATTTTAAGATAATATAATACTAAGAATTGTACGCCTTATTTGTCTGTTTCAAAGTTAATTTTCGTTATAAACGAGTCTATAACTTTGACATTTTCTATGAATTACTCAAACTTCTGTTTTGGGGTACTCCGGTAGGCTAATTGAAGGTGACTTTCCTTACTAGCAGTATAAACAAAGCTATGACAGAGTCAGATAAGTATATCTGTTTTATTATTTTTATTAAAATAATCCTAAAGAACTTAAGAACCACTTAAACCACAAAGAGAGCACTTAACTCAGTGAACCACAGTATCTTTTTAAAATAATAGTATTTTAAAATGTAACCTTATTGCCCATCTGCGGGCAATTAAAGGCATACAACGGGGTAATAAGGAACAATGCTGTCCTCTACTTAAAGTATGAAGATATGCAATAGAGTGCGTAAAGAAAGCACTAGTAAAAATAAATGTATTATGACGAAAACGATCACTGTCTAATCAAGTCTTACCGAAATGATGTCAAAAATCAAAGGATGTTTATCAAAACAGAATAATTAATGAGTGAATTAGAGGAATAGCGTAGGTACTTATTTAAGCGACTCACAGTTGTATGATATCTGCTTAGTGCATGAATAGGTTTAGTTTGTACGGTACCAAAACTGCATTGACGCTATACAGCTTGTTTTATTATACATACCCCTAGGGTCCGTCCACATTACCCGAATTTTGAACAAGGATTTTAAGTGAAAAGTTTCTGTCAGTTTGAGTCGGAAGTTAAGAAGTTTATTAATAAACAACAAATTGTTCGGAGTAATGAATTTCATTTTGATAGGAATGACCGGTTAGTACTGAAGACTAATAGGATTGAAATTAGAAGACGGTTTTACGTTTATGCGAATACAAATTAAACGTCATGCCATTGTTTTTTTTTTTTTGTGGGTGTCGTATCGTTCTCGTGTCGTTTCTTGTAAAATTATAAAATCATCTAATAGGTCCGGTTTGGTAGATTTATGGCGTACGCGTTGCCCTGTTTCCGGAGTCACGGTTTTATTTAGTTACCGGTCGCCGATTATGATGTCATACCGGTAGAAATAAATGCCTAATGTTTAAGCAAAACTTGTTATGTAAGACATGACAGTAATACCCATTTGGGACTTTTTTGTATTATTATAAAAACTCGTATGACTTAGCAACTATACAGCACACAATTGTGCAAAAATCTAAGGTTCATAAATGAAAGAAAAAGTGGAAAAAGCATGTTATTATAAAACAATGTTATAATTATTACACTACCAACATTGTTAAATCCCTCAGCAATTTCCATAACAAACATACACAGAGAAGAACGTAAAAATTAAGTTTAAATTATGTTAAAGATAACTGAATGTTTCATGAACATACCAACAGAGTGACATGAAAGCATAGTTGATATTACACCCGCATTTTGCTAAATCAAACTTTATTACGGACACGGAAAGGTGGAAACATCAGAAAATTTAACTTTGCCCATACATCGCGTGTATTGCTACATTGTAGAAAATTACACAGGCGCCACAGTGTCCCACAGTGCTAAAGCTCCCGTACTTCCGACCTAAAGATCCCTAGTAAAGTAACACAGTATTACGTAGCTGGAATACACGGGGTATTTCACTCGGTCTTATGAAAATTCATGCTGCAAAGGTTGGCTAAAAGGATTTCTTGGTTTTGGGAAATGTGTATTTTAAAATGTCGTGTTGAGACTTCATAGCGGACCGTATTTCATAGTTTTCGCGAAAAATGAGTTAGTGCATAGTTTGGGGCGAAATGCAAAACGGTGGCAATGTAATCAAGAATTTATAAAATGTTGTGCATGTTCTGAGTTTTAAAGCACGTACAATTAATAAGAAGTATGAATTGCAAAAAAAACTTACAATTAAACCTCGTTTTATGCTCATTTTCATTTAGATATATAAGCTGACGTAATATTTGGGAACAGAATACAAACTGTCGACAAAACCTTACGGTGATCATGATGAGGTCCGCCATAAGACGGCAAATCCGTAACCACGTCTGTACCTAAACCCATAAACATAACAAACATGACAATATGACCCTTACGAGCTACAACATAATTTACTTTAAAAGTATCCTTTCATCCCGATTTACCGGTACAAAACGGTCCACTATAGGTACTATACCTACTATATAATATACTATGCTATATACACACACTACTCTACTATATAATATAAATACCTACTAATAAAACGAGGGGCTTGTTGCTAAGTAATAACAGCAGTACTGGTCGATCGATCAGGTTAAGCTACGCTTGCCGCGGTTGGTCCGTGGATGGGTGACCATCCTTTACCTCGGAAAGCACGTTAAGCCGTTGGTCCCGGTTGTCAGTCGATACGGGTCGTCAGAAGCCCGAAAGTCTGACAACCAGTCTTACTAAGGGGTATCGTATTACCCAGTAACTGGGTTGTGGAGGTCAGATAGGCAGTCACTCTATGTAAGATACTGGTATTCAGCTGCATCCTGTTAGACTGGAAGCCGACCCCAAGTTAGTTGGAAAAAGGCTAGGCCTACTAATAAAACTACTATAAATATTAATAATTATGACGCTATGTATTTCGGTTATTTTTTGTGTACTTCGTTATTGGCGTAATGTTTAAAATAATAATTATGTTATAATTACTGTCAGCTGTGAAGTTAACTTTTTTTAAATAAGTAAATATTTAGGAGCAATTTAATATCACTCAATTAAGGTTACAGTACCACGCTATACGTTATTACCCCCCCGTGTCCCAATGGGGTACGTCGGTGAACCAGATAGCTGCAATGCGGTTGCCAACACGCTAACCATTACTTCAGTACTTCTGTAATGATTACTATACAAGAGTTCTCTATTGAAATTTCCTAACGTAAGTACTTTGCGGGTCATCGTGAAGTACTTAATGGCAAAATTTAAAGGTTTAAAGTTGGTTAGTAAGTGACAATTTCGTCCTTAAAGGTCAGCTGCCTAAACTTTTATTATTATATCTATAATACCTCATTACTTGCTAGCCCCAGACTGGCGCTTTAGCATAATCAGCTTATAATGTTCCCACTGCAAGGACACAGGGCTCCTCTCTGTGAGAGAGAGTGGGCCATAATCTACCACGCGGGCCCAGTGCGGGTTGGTCACCATGTCTTTTGGTTCTTAGACATTCAATACACAAAGTAAAGTGCCTGTTTGTGTTCAGACAGGTGCTTTGCTTTGTGTAAATTATTTCATCACCACTGCTCTCAAAACGATGAAGGAAAACATCGTGAGGAAACCAGCATGTCCTAGAACCTAAAAATTCGAAGACATTGTGACATCTACTAACCCGCACTAGGCCTGCATGGACGACACTCCCCCCCACAGAGAGGAGGCTTGTATCCCAGCAGTAGGAATATTATAAGCTGATTATGTACTTGCTGGTCTATGAGAACTTGGGGCTTCTAAACAGTGATTTCAAGCAACCAGAAAGTAAAATCTTAAACATGTATAAAGTACAGTATTTTTTTCACATTTGCTACTTTGAAATTAGTTCGAAACCACGTACTTCTAAACATTTTTAAGTACGAGAATTATTGACACTCTGATTCTCATGTCCTGCTTTTAGCTTGCTTAAAGACAAGTCAACGATAAAACCACACACTAACATCTGCCCGCAACTCCGACCGGGAATTTGGTTGTTTTAACATAATATACAGGGTTATTTATAATACGTCGGCAATCCATTAATGGGATGTAGGGGAGGTAATTTGCAACCAAATGACCCCTTATGACCTCTATGCAAATGTCCACCATTTTTCAGTAATTCGAAATTTTTTATTTTTATGGCGGTACCTATACAAATTTGAAAATTTATTTTAAAAAAATAGCGTAGCGTCCCATTAGCGAGAGAATTTCCTAAATCAGATCAGTATTTCTGAAGATTACCCCCTACTTACAAACTCTTTAAGTGTGGAGTAAAATATTCCACTCAAATCAAGTTTCACCAACATGGCCACAAAGGTCGATGAATCATTTGTACGTAACATTTTCATTCAGAACGACATGTTCGAATAACCCTCAACTGCGCATGTATTGTGCGAAAATCACGTCGAATTAGGAAAATGAGATTCATTCATGTTTAAAAATACAAACGGTACTGACTCTTGTGAGTTTGTGTAGGTAAGCTCGTTTTGTATCGCTCGTGAATAAGATGAAGGTATAAATTCAAAGGTAAGTTGCTTGGAAGTAAATCTTAGTCAAATGTAAAGAAATCTCAAATGCCTTAGTGTATTGTAATATATCTTTGTCTCGAATGGAGCTGGCGAGTCTAGATTTTGGTACGGAAAGATAAAGAGGTATTATGAAACCTATTTGTAAGACAGAAGTCACCTAAGGCTAAATTCACTGCATACATTTTTGTAGACCGACGCAATTCGGATTGAAAAAAATAAACGTATATACCACCTATACGTATATACCTAATAAAGCTAAAGAGTTTGTTTGTTTGTTTGAACGTGCTAATCTCTAGAACTAACCAGTAGGATTTTAAATAATATTTTTGTACTTGAATTAGCCCAATTATTGAGCAAGGTTATGCTACGACCCTTAGGAAAAAAGCAAAATGAAAAGAAGTCAGAAAGAACGATAAACAAAAACGATGCGAAAAGATGACGAAATCGCGGTCAGAAGCTATTTATTTATGTAATAAAATCACAAAAATCAAAACAGATACCCCACTCCTGATTTGGAAAATCGCTGGTACTTTAGTGTTCCTTCGCGTCCAAATGTGTGCAACCGTCACATGCTCTATGCGAGCAATAGATGGGACATTATAGAACCCCACGGGTCGCATTATAACCTAAACGCCTCTATATCGATAATAGTACTGATTTATCGTCCCAAGTTGATAGCAATATTTATGGATACCACGTGATTAGAACTGTCGTAACTACATATATGTATGTAGGCTTAGATTGCAACATTTTCGTGGGAGGTGATATATCGTATGCGGAAACTGATGACGCATTTATCATCGTGCTTTTACGGGTAAAGGGAATTGAAATGGAAGACACATTAGTAGGTTTTCGCCTTTTTGTTAAGGAAACGGCGATATCAGTCTGGAAATTTTCCAAGAAACTGCTGTTCGAATCAGTTTGCTATCTTTAAGGTTCAGTGGGCAGTGGGCAGCTCAGAATAGCAGTTCCAGGTCCGATTAAATCTTTTTAAAGAATGGCTGCTTATAGCAAAGCATTTTTTTATATTGAACGTTAAAGATACATAATTATGCAGTGGTTAGGTCTTATAAAACGCTATTACAACTGAAATTTATCACGAAATTCGTATAATATAATAAAATGAGTTATCATAAAACCTGAGCATATGGCCCCAAGTAAAACTCCCACATACAACTGCATTACAGCAGTTTTAATTTTTCCTAACTATCAAACTGCTGCCGTAAGTTTTATTCTGAAACTAAAGCTAAACGAGCTCTGTACGTGTCCGAGGTACAGTCGCGCGTAGTACCAGTTGCTCGAGTTAAACTGTGGGGGGTTTATAGCGTTTCGTTTTGAGTGTACACTATTACCGCCACAGTCTTTTTACTTTAAATTCTTTGAAGTCTTTAGTCAGTTATTTCGTATTCGTTGTTGGCTTTTATTACCAAAAGATGGAACAGAGGAGCGTAAATTTAAAATGTTATAAAAAATAAAGGTATTATTTGATCTGTGGCCACGTTTAGCCGTCCAGCCTTAACTTGACTTTGGTTGTTGTATTACACCGATTACAGAACACAGGTACCTACTGTAGATACCAAAAACAAATGTCAATTAAACTGTAAAAGGGCACGTAGGGCGAACGTGATGGCGGCCAGATGGGGTACAAAACGCCCCACTTGTTCAGAAGCGGCATATTACGGGTTCCCCTGTATATATACCACAACCCTATTCTGAACTTTGTAGAAACTTAGAAAATTTCGTTCGTTTCGCATTTATGAATTATACATAGCTTGGTTTTAATACGCTTCGGTGGGTAACCTTTCGCAGCCAAAATGCCGGAAAATGTGACATGGTACAATATTAGTGGACGGCGATATAATCTTGTTGCAATATAGCCAACGTTCGAAGCAGTTTCTTGAATGAATATTGTATTTATTATCTGGTAGAGAGTAGAGAAGTTTGAGTTTACTTACAAAGTTGACTTCTTAGGGGAATACAAGTATCTATACACAGGGTTATTGGTAAAACACCATCAACCTCTTACGGGGTCATTGTACTCATCATTATGGACAACTTTTACTATGGGACCAAAAATGAAATCGCGAAAAAAATATCAGCTGGTCCCTATATTTTGACGAGGTCTGCAAACATAAATGTAGGGAAACAGCAGATTTTTTTTTTCGCGATTTCATATTTAGTCTCATAGTAAAAGTTGTCCATAATGATGAGTACAAGGACCCCGTAAGAGGTTTATGGTGTTTTAACAATAACCTTGTATGTAATAATTACCCATATATGATCTTTTTAGCAGCGATATTTATAGAACTACTCAAAAAAAAAAACTGGCTAAAACGTTTAATATTTTAACATTGTGTTTTAAATATTCGACGGGCCATTGCGTGCGGCCGAAAGCTTTGTCTTTTATTATTAATGGGATGTTTTAGTTCCAAAAAAAACTTTTCATTGCTCCTAATTTATTCAAGTAGTCTCTCAGGGTTTTTGATGGGAAAACTTTAAATTTTGAGCTTGTTTAAAATAAATTCAGTTAGAAATTGTTTTTTATAAATCATATTGGTATCTTCCCCCAATATAAGGTCCAAATATCGTAAAACATTTAAGAACGACCTTAGACGAAGTCACATTGATGATAAAGCCAAGTTTCTTCAATCTGAGAAGCGGACAACGCACTAACAAAAGACATCTTATTAGGCAACCTAAAGATTATCAGCTGAATGGCAACAAAATTGTAGTTGCGCTACCGATAACAAAAGGTGATTCCTGCCACCGTGCAGTCCCAGCTTCAGAAACAAAACACGATCTCGAACCGTCTGAACAGTCTTTATTCCTTTGACCGTCTTCGATAGAATAGGACGGTTACAGATGAGACGTGCTGTGTGCATGCCGCAAATATTCTAGATAACCACTACTGTTCAGAATTTATATGGACTGAAATGGTACGTGTCTTACATTCTCTTTATTATATTTTGCCTGTCTTCCGTCGTGTTCAACTGTTCCGTGTTTACTATTTTTGAAGTCAACAAAATATATAAGTAGGTATGTGAAAATATTTTGAGAGCTCGAAAAAGTACGGGAGTGTAAATTTGCCGTCTTTTGTTTTCAAGTTTGTATCAAATAATGCCTGACAATCCTGACATTATGTTAGATTTCAATTTGGTTACTTACCGACATTACCAATCGAATTTTGGAAATGACGTAATAACCATTATCATACCTATCCCTTTAGTTGTAGGTCGAAGGTTTAATTGAATTTCAACCCTTCCTTCCCGGAAACTCCTATCTGGCCTGGTTAAACTTAAACTAGACAAAGAAAATCCAATCAAACAAGATCCTACATCCGATGATCCATCTAATAAGTTTTAAGATAAAGGAAACCCGAAACCACAACAAAAGGACAGCACAATAAAAAAATAACAAAGAATTACAGTGTACAATATCGTATCAAGAAATTCGAGCAAACCCGCATTCGGGCTGATTCGGGGTTGTTAGGAAGAATTCCTTTGGTCCAAAGTTTTATAGCACAGAAAGCCAATAAAATTGTATAAAGGATCCGGACAATGGCACTCACTGAATTGCCTTCGCCTATCTGAGCGACATTTGATACATACATTTTTATACAACAGTAATTTTTTGGCAACTTCGGAAATTTGTTGGAGTGGACCCCGGAGTCGGATATTAATTCGAATTTCAATTTCGACTTTCTTCTTTGTTCGTTCATTGTAGCTTGTTTTGATTTTGCTGTCATTAATGCCCGAATACACCGAAGTTGTTTTCAGAAATTTTATTTCTTTTACCAGTAGGATTATGACAAACTTGTTCCATAAACTCCCTTTAACAATTACATCCTGCTTGTTTGTAACTTCGTCAAACATATTGAACAGATTTCAGTTATCACCAGCAATGTTGTACAAATGTATGCCATCTGTTCAATTTACTTTACCACAAAACCAGCATTTGGCCAATCACCCGACGTTTTAAACATTGTTGCAGTCCATGAAACAGAAAGCGCGGAGAGCAAATACATCAACTGATTAAATTGCAACAGGGGTTGTTGCTGACAAGTTATGTAAATTGTCCTCGGGAAGCAGGGTATGGATTTGTATTGTCTACATTGCTCCCAAAAGGGATTTGGAAATGGAACACATTTTACCGATAATATTCTCCTGATAAAATCCGATACTGAAGAAATATATACTTTTTATTACATATATTTATACGTTCAGACCAAACCACAATGAAAACCGACCACTACTTTAAATAAAATTAATGATTTGATTCGTTTCAAATATTCACTAACAGAAATCTCATACAAAAGCAAGGCGGGCCCACATTCATGAAATCTATTACAATTGAAAGCAATTCGAAAAAGACTCAATCAATCATTGCCATCATCCATCAAACATTCAACAAGTAAAAACAAAATGTTATCGGGCGGGCCCTGAAAGCAGTGCACAATAAAGTAACACCCCTGTGGACGCGCGGCAATGTGCGTGAGCGTGTGTGCGTACAATCGAACCACTTCTACGCGAGTGTGCGTGACGAAGCGCGACGGGAGAGGGTGCCAGAGTGTGCGCTGTCACTGTGTGTATGCTAGGGCTGGCAGATGTACGATTCACACGCAGCTGTCGACATTTCCCCCCGTAAGCTGTAAAGTACTTACTGTATTATAATACGGCACGCTTTCACGTAATTATGCATTATTATTACAGCCGCTTTTTAAGCTTATTATTAAACGATTGTATTATTTTGTTTCGATGCAGTTGCTATGTCGACATTGTTACGATTATTTTACTCTGTAGCATGTTCGCCCGAGGGTGGCATGTCCTAACACTCAATGTTATTATGAGCGAAAGTAGTTTGTTTTTGGTCGTGTTCGTGATAATTACTGGTTGTATTGTTAATAATTGCGCTGTTTTGAAATTTTATGGTAACATTCAATTATTTATTGAATATCTAGTTTGGATAAAATACTCAAATGCATGGTCATGCCACACACAATACGTAAAACTTGTGTTTCTGAAACCAGTTATTTCTTCCAAAAGTTATTTACGTCACCTTTTCGGAAACCCGATTTACCTTCCAGAATTCTCATTGAGAACATTCCGAGAAATACTCGGGTGGAAATGAAACATAATAAAATTGTTTGCATTATATTTAAAGTTATATATTGTCCTTGTTATGTATAACTGTCCACAGTTGCCTTTCATTTGAGTGTGAGCACAATGCTACTTTCACGGCACGAATGTTTTATGTGAAGTAGTGAGTACTATATGAACCCGTTTATATTAAAAATGAGGTCAAAGTTGGATTATTCTTTCGCACCTAATAAGTGTGTTTTATGACAGTCGTGTGTATAAAGTCTAATACACATTGTTATGATTTAAAGACTGCTATGCATACATGTATTTTACTTTATTCCAGAAACAAAATATTTGAGGCCATAAAGCGTCACCTTATGATTTGTTTTTTCATTTATGGTTAGGAAATTACATATACAAGCTACGCTTAGTTTAGTCCTATTTAAAATAAGTTTCATTTAAATATCTGAAGCACATACTGAACTTTCAAACTGTCATTAAATGACACAAAAATCTATCATACTCCTATCATCATGGCATTATGCTTTTTGTGGAATACGTATATTCCACTAAAAGCATGGGAGGACAACATAATTACTTTTCACATTACACTTTCTCCGAATCATTAATAACGATACCCCCTCGTTTTATTTTATTATACCGACCCCGCTTTTACTACCGACATCTATAACTAAAGAAATACATACCCAACACATAAATTAACTTAATGTGTTCATTTTATCCCTTGTGTTCACATATAACTCTGTCTTTGTCTAAAATTAACGTCTGCAACTCCCTTAGCCACAAATTCTTGTTGAAAAATTGCCCATCTACACATAGGCGGTAGGAATAAGGCAAGTTTTATGGACACATAAAAGAAAAATATCATTTTGTTGTGAGTGCGTGGACTTGTTCTCCTGTATCATAATATATTATAAGGTATTAACTTGTGTATGTGGAGTCCATTCGGAAAAAATCCTCAGTATGACGGAGAGTTGCCATTTTTTTGCCAGAAGTTGCTAGTCTGTGGAATGTGGGAGCGTGTGTAGCGTGTTTTCGGACGCCAAGACGTTTGTTTACGAAGAGGCATTGTTATGTATTGGGATATGACGGTAAAATATTTCGTAATGTTTTGTTAATGTGGCGCTACCTGTGGCTTCAAATGAGAGGAATGGTATTTCCGTTAGAGCGAACTCGGAATTACTTTGACCTTTTCAATGATTTTGATTCAGAATCGTATACACGTGATTAAATTTTTGTTTCTTTGATTACTATGCGTAGGTTTTATTTTGGTGAGTTTGCTGTTTGCACCCATTTCGAACACGTGACAGTTGGTACTGCTTCCAAAATGTACCCGAAAATATTACAAAATCCGATATTATGGGTTATCAACGAATCTAATTGTTGTTAGGAAGATTTTTTTCGCCTATTAGAAAGAAGTTATAGGGGCGAGTTTGAAACTAGCGACAGCCTAAAAAAACTCAGTCCGAAAAGCAAACACAACGCAAAACATTTCCATCACACATTAGGGCGTTGTCCACGGTAACAATTTACGTGGTGTCTGTCCGTGAATCGATTGTAACGTGATCATTAGGGCGCGTCTGTCTGTACACAGCCTTGTTTATACACCACGACACGAATTGTGGTGTGACGACCTCGCTTTATAGACTTTTAAGTGACTTAATGTACTGTTTGTTTGGGCTCAAGGCTTGTTCTAACTTTTTTTTTTCAGGAATATCATTAGGGTGTGAAGTTGGTATGTTTTTGTCGTAGGTACTTCTGCTATAAGGTTAAATTGGGACTGTTTAAAATGCAAACTTGGTTACCGAATTCGTTATTTGTGTTCGTACATAGCGCACAAAATTCTGGTATATACAACGTGTCGTTTTGCATCCTCGTCAAATTTCAGGAGGCTGTTATGAAAGATATAAATAATCAAATAAAATTACGATCCTGCTCAATAATTAATACATACTTGTTTTTTTAGGTATTTAAGTTTGACAGTATTTCAGAATACTCCACTTTCAAAGAACAAAATCGCCCCGTTGCGTATGCGGTAGGCAGTGTCGTACGACTATGTCGCTGTTTGCATGCGTTACAGTTACAGCGCAGTTACAGGGCGGTATCACACGGGCCCTACACATGCCGATTTCCGAAAAATACAAATAAATACCTACTTATTTTATTATTGATTCGTGTCGAGAATCATTAGCATAGTTACCTCCTCGAATTTGACGAGGATGCAAAACAACACCTTGTATAGTATCGCATTCTACCTTCTATACAGGGTTATTGGTAATACACCATCAACCTCTTAAGGGGTCATTGTACTCATCATTATGAACAACTTTTACTATGGGACCAAATATGAAATCGCGAAAAAAAGTCAACTGGTCCCTATATTTTGACGAGTTCTGCAAACATAAATTTAGGGAACAGCTGATTTCTTTTTCGCGATTTCATATTTGGTCCCATAGTAAAAGTTGGTCATAATGACGAGTACAATGACCCCTTAAGAGGGTGATGGTGTTTTACCAATAACGCTGTATAGTCTCGCTTTGTTTTGCCAGTGACCTCAAACAAGCTTAAGCATTTACTCCACTTTACAAGTCTTAAAACAAAACATTTTAATATTAAAGATATGATATTAGCTCAGTTATGCACATTACAAAACTTCACGCTATAGATCATAAGCAAAATGGATCGACACGGATGAATTCATTTAAACTTTGTAAACTTCATAAGCCCGGTAAGTTTTTGTGCCACTAAATTATTCTGTTGTTATACAACGAACAGATTATGGAAGAAGCGAACTAAAATTGAAGATATTTTTATCTTGGTTCTTTTCAGCCATCATACTTTTCAATCTAGGTCCGCCAAAATATAAGTGTAATAAATCTACAGCAATTTCTATGAACACTGAATCAGAATATTGACTTCTGTATGTCCTTGCAATTGTGTGCAAGAATCCAAAATTTTATGACGAAACTTTTACAAATAAACAACCATCCCCCAGTCTTAGTCATAAAACAAAGTAATTTTCACGAAATTCACGCGAACTTCATTTCAAAGCGCAACATGAGTGTTGCATTTCATGAAAAATTTAATAAATTAAGGCAATGCTTCAACTGAAGCTGTCTTACAAAGCGCCCCTTTCATTTTCTCCGGTGAGTAGGTACAGCATAATTACTGAACACGTTAGCAGAAAGTAATGAAAAACGTCTTCAGAACGCCCGATTTGCATACAACAGAACCCAACAACACTCCTACATTTTGACGTTTTAAACCCACGTCCTTTATAATAATCGATTTCTTGAGACACCACTGCACTGTACATTTAACATAAATATTGCTCAATAAATAGGTAGCGGTGACACGTACTTCCACCATTTTCTTTTACATTCTCTGTCTACGGATGGAAAATGACATTGCATTCCACCCAGCAATTATTCAATTTAAAACCGAGGGGTGAGATTAAATGGCACAAATTAAAACGCTGAAATAACGCTTCAACGGCCATTTTGGATTCCGAACTGTCACTTTTGGCGCGCATTTTGACGACCAATTAGCGTTCCGAATTTGGAAGTGTTTGTGTGGAATGTTTTAATTGAAACAATGTACAAGTTGTAATGACAGTTTGCTATACAGGCGGGATGCAATTTGCTACGGCGACTGTTTTCTGCTTAGTCACCCATCAAGCCGTATACGGGGTGTCATAAAGACGTGCTGACGATATCGGCTCAATTTTTTTTAAGCTCATTAGAGATAGTATTTTTATATGAAAGGCCGGTTTTTTCCCTCTATTTCTTTTTGGGGGCAATACATACATTCAATGGCCTAAGTAACAGCCCGTGTCTTCTGTCCAAGTAACAGCCGCATGAAAGCGTAATTTATAAACCAGGCGTATGCGTTACAAACCTCTATGAATCATCCACAAATCCTTAATTAAAACAGCACTTTTTGGTATTATACTAATATTTTCCAGCTGACGACAAGGCAAAAAGTGCTTAATGCAACTATATTTAAAGTATCTAATAACATTTTTCACAACACAAGCGCAGGACATCTTTATTACTTTCAAACCCTCTTAGAATCGTGGATTAAATGTGCATCTCTTTCACACCTGGTAGTTTTATAATGCGTGTGAAAGGGACGGACATATTAGGCTTATAGAATACAAAAGGCAAATTGGTTTCGCTAGGGACCCCTCAGTTCGCACCCCAGCTTTGCATGACACGTGGCTTGTTTAGGGGATGATTTTGAAAGAGGGAGCTTACTTAAGCTCTATTTTGTACAGTTCGGTAGCTTTAATTCCTTATTATTATTATATTATTTTTAAGTACTTTTCTGTGCCGAGCTGTTTGTTTACATTTCAGCCGTGAAAGGTATTGATGCTTTCCTTGATACTTGATACCTAGTAAGATTTAATTTAATTAATTCACCCGTATTTTTCTGACGAACGGCGAACATTTGCAGTCGCGAAGTCTTCTCATAATTGTAAAGGAAAAATATTTCAGAATTAGGCCCACTTGCACGTTTAGTCGGGTTAAATGAATAAGGGCCGGTTTTTTAATTGCCCGTTAACTTTTATTCGACGAATAAATTTGTCTTTTTGACAGTTTTTGTATGGACAATCTCTCAAAACGTCACATTTATTCTTCAGGTAAAAGTTATCTAATGATTGAAAAATCGGCCCTAAATGTAAAGTTTGTAAACTCGGAGTTAAATAACTAGAATTTTAACTCTAAATACGCGTTGTGGCACTAAAAAGTAACACCCTATTAGTTAACCAGGCATTAGTGTCTTTTGAGTTACAATCGACGATACATAAAATAGAATTGTGTCTGTGCCCTGATATGTACTCCGACCAAAAAAAAATGAAAGAACGAACGGAAATTGTATACCCATCTCTTTTACACTACAATACGATACGCAATACTTTCTTGTCTTTGAATTGTATTATATCATTTAATTTTAATCGAATTTGTATGTGGTTTCCATGGAGATTTAATTGATTGATTGACAAAAACGTCAGGTAAGGAAAATATGTTTTAAGATTTTATAATTTTCATTTATGTTTATAAGAGTTCATGCATATATTAACTGCTGATATAGTACCGATTTCCATTAGAGACAACGTTGAACAATATAACATACAAAATAAGTTATCAGCGGTACCTCATACGTCAATTTATTTCGACATTACTAACTAGTGACCCAGAGTTCAGCGACTTAAGACCGTTTATACTATAGAGGTACGAGGAACAGGGAGTAAAGCTATAGAAAAGAGAGGATCCTTCGACGGGTGTCGTGTCTGGTGGGCAACTGCCCAACGATTGATGTCGGGAATTTGCATATACCTATTATGCTAGTCGCGCGGTAAACTCTGCTTGCGCGATACAGGATTTGCGTGACGTCAGTATGATGTGCAGCTCGCATGTGGCGATGTAGATAACGCTACAATACTTTATGAGTGGCAACGTCGCTATTCTGTTTCATATTCGTGGTTTTCAATTTATATTATTTAATCGGAGCTATATTTAAAAAATATATTAAAAGGTATGAAAATAACGCCCCGCAAGTTTGCAATATATTATTTGCATGTAAATAGAACTGTAAACGCAGTGATTTCTTAAGTTTTACACACGTTTCACGTAATTCCAAAAAGTCAGTTAGACGTATTTTTAAAATAGCTCTCCGATTAAATGATAAAAATTGAAAACCACGAAATATGACACTGCCACTCATAAGGTATAAACGCTCTTAACTCTCCCACATCATTGGGTTAAATATTTAAAAGTTTAACTCTACGTTTACTTGTAACTCTTGGTGGCGCAAGATGAATTATTTAATTACCCCCTGAGTTAGCCGTTAACTCCGAGTTATTTGGGACAACCCATGAACGCGCAAGTGGGCCCGATTGTTTCATTTTATGGAACCCTTTGCAAATGTAACAAATGAGAAAACAGATCGGGCCAAACAGTTCGCACACCTTTACAAACTCAACTTATTCAGCGAGCATCGATGTATGACGTCAGCATCCCTTATGTGTAATCATTGTATTTAATCAACGGGCGGTCACGTGCCGGTCCAGGGATCAGGGAGGGTAGTTTATTTCGTCCCATTGTGTAGCCTACCGTGGGGTATAGAAAGTTTTGGCGATACGAATCTTGTATGATTGGACCGTAATTGGTTTGGAGTTTAAATAATGTAGGTACCTACTACAGATTTCAGAGGGCTAGTGAAAATTGGTTGATTTAGATTTTACTCGGATATATTTGGGTGCTGCGAACATATATGTTGTGTTAGGTTAGTTAGGTGAGTTTTATACCGGGTCAGTCACTGATTCTGAGGCTAATCTTGACAAATAGATTAACATCCTACATTATTATTAAACATTGAATTAAAAGCTTAGGTACCTACTTATATTTACGCCGATTTACCTACTTATATTTGAAAATTTACGCCGGTTATAAAAAATACATATTTGCTGTTCCATACATAAAGACCGCGTAGGTATTGCACTTTTCTATAAAACAGCTGATTTGGTTTTTGATAACCGACGAAAAATTTCTACGTTAGGGGTCTAGAATCATTGGCTCGCCGTCCGATGAGGACCAGGCCCGGGTCAACGGCGCGTTGTGTTCCACGCGCGCCCCATAGAGATGTCAGCCAGCACCAATGACGGTGTCCGCTAGGGCCGATGCCTGCTAGGGTTGCGGAAAAGTCCAAGAGGGTTACCGTGGCCCCCGGCACAGGCAACTGAAGGAACACGGGTGGGTTTTAGTCAGTAAGAGTCTGACACTTGCTGCTCTGCCCAGAGCGGGAGAAGTTATTTGATGATATCCCACCCACAAAAAAAAAAAAAGGTACCTACTTATATATTTTAACATTAAGAAGTTAATAAACAGAAAAGATTTAAGTACGAACTAAATATAAAATCATTTATAACAGATGTTTTTCTTTTAAAGATTTCAATCAAGTTATCTCTCACTAGCTTTTACCCGCAACTTCGTCGCATTGCATCACCTGCACGCGCTATCGCTTCGTTTTCGCTTAGCGTTCTTTTGGGCTTTTTTTCTTTTTGCTCGGCTCCTTAGGGTCATAGCGTGACGTTACATAGCATATCGCCTTCCTCAAGGATAGGGCTATCTAATACAAAATGAATTTTTCAAATCGGAGTTGCAGTTCCAGAGATTACCACCTACATACAAACTTACAAAACAAACAAATTTTAAATATTAGTATTGATTAAAGCATCCTGTTCTAACCCAACAGAAATGCTCAGCGAGCCATATGTTTAATAGTGTGTAGTGGCAATCTACTTAGTCAAAGTACATAACTTTCATCAGGAAGATAGAAAGGGTCAAGGAACCCTTACTTAAGACGATGTTAATCACACTCACAAAAATATTATTAATGATTGTCAATAATATTAAAATTATTAATTACTGGGTTGTTCTTTGGCCAAAGAAATTGCATTGCCATTCAACGTGGCAAAAGGCACTGCGTGTCGCGCGACGTGCGGTGCCTTTGAGTCGCGCGCGATTCGCGTCGCGGATTGCGTCTGTTTGTAGGAGCCTTTATACGATGTCTTATGACTAGTTTGGTTGTTTGGAAGGCTAGATCATGTTTGATACACTACCTACTTTAACATAATCAGCCTATAATATTCCCACTGCTGGGACACAGGCCTCCTCTCAGTGAGAGGGAGCGGGCTGTAACCCACCACGCGGGCCCAGTGCGGGTTGCTAGATGAAACATGCCTTCGATTTTTTGGTTCTAGGACATGCCGGTTTCCTCGCGATGTTTTCCTTCACCGTTTTTAGAGCAGTGGTGATGAAAGAAATTACACAAAGTAAAGTGCCTCTGCTTGGGTTCGAACCTACGACCTCTCTCAAAAGTCGGGGAAGGTACCACTGGGCCACTACTGAGAGCAGTAGTGGCCTAGTAGTACCATGGTACCAGTGGCACAATAAAAACTTTTTCTTTGAATAAAATAGAAACTTCATTCAAAGAAAATGTTTTTATTCCAATATCAGAACGCCTCATCAGATCACGACCAATCACAAAGTTTGATCCCAACATGGCGACGGATCATCGTCACGCAGTTACCTTTTTCTATTTACCCTCAAATGGATTTAATATAAGCTCCATAGCCGTAAATAAAATACGCTCAAAGCTAGAATAGAGGATATCGAAAGGGACATTAATTTTCTGCCTACTTAAATTGCTAGGCTGTGTAAGGTAAAAGATTACAGCGATTCTGTGCACGCAAGACTCAAGTGTGGCAATTGTTTTTCATTAGTGACGTTTGAACTTTTAAACCACGAAAGTAAAAGGCATTTTTTGTGGATTGTCTGTAACCGGGCAGCGCGTCACTGAGGTTGGCGCGATATCTTAATGCTTTATAAATTGCGGGAAAGGTTGAATTTGAGAATTTGTTCAGCTGCGGGCAGAGGGGCGGCAACAACGTACTGCGATGACCCATTTCATTGATTAAACCCAACGATTGTTTCGCTCTTACGTTGTTATTTTTACCGGCCTATTAATTATGCTACCGTTGTTCCGGATTCTTAAGATCCTACAGCAAAATGTCGTTACTTTGGGTCTCAACTGCTTCGAGAAACAAGTTGCTTTATTCAGAGGCCACAAGTTTTATTGCGCATTGCCAACAATAATAGCAATAACTAGTTTCTCTTGACTACAACTTCCAACTGACAAAACAACAACAACTGACTCGTTCATAAATTCAATAAAAAATCATTCATTCGACTTTGTCGACATTTTGCTTCTGACTGAGCCAACTTTTAAACTATTTTTTAAACACGTACAAAGGCGTTCGCTATCGTTTTGATGATTCTAGTTTTCTTTCATTTAGCGCAAAAAATGCGCCAAGAATGTACGATCGGAATAAAAATTATATGAATGATACAATAAAAAAATATGAATGCAAAAACGCTTTTGACTTGTACCAGCGGTTACTAAGGGACATCGTTTTCTGTCACCTGTCATCACTGAGTCCGTGCCAGAGGATTTGCAAGGCGCCTTTTATGCTTAACTTGTCTTTAACATATAGAATGTTTCAGATAACCCAATAAATACGTATTCATTCCGTTCCCTACTTGAGTACATGCAGTGACGTGAAATATTTTCCCCAGATTTGAATAATCGCGTTATGTGGGATTGCTGTGAATTTTGTTGTTGAATTGGCGTTTTTTTTTGTGTACTTTGGAGCTTGAGAAGAGTTTTAATAGGTTTTTGATTAGCTAGATAAGTTATAACGTATTTAATTTGCCTTTAACTAATGCCAAAACCTTAGACAGTATTTGTTAAAGTGTGTTCAACTATCTGCTTTATGTAGGTAGCGATTTATCATACAGTTTCAAAATAATTTGACAACTTACTATAATCTTTATTCTTTAACAAGAAATCGGCATTGTTTTGCTCAAACTTCTGTAACTCAAATAAAAGCAGCTTCTTAGTACTTTACACAACAAATAGTTGGCAGACTAACATTATTGATGAACCCCAAATTGAATTTTAAAAGTATGCCAACACAAATCAATACGATCCTCGGTATTTACAACTTCGAAAATGAGGTTCCTAACTTTACCCTTAAGCCGTTCGAAGCAAAATTGAAAGAATTCCACCAAGTTTATAAACATTAAACAATCTATTTAATTTTAAATTTAATTGATGGATAATTAAGGTCTGGCGCTTGAGTGAGCTGCAAAATATTTTTTAATGAATAATGGCCCTTGAAAAGTTATTCTTTTAATTATTTGAGTTTGGAATACGGCGAAATAAAACTGGTTTACGGCCTATTTTTCAAATTAGATTTTTATTTCTTTTTTTACGCTTGGTCTCCCAAAACCTTTTTGTAGGGTTATTTTTTATTTTACGTTTAATAAAGAACGCAGTATTTTACAACCGGTAAATAGGGTGGATACACCAAAACTCAACCTCATTATTATGGGTCTCACACTTTCGTGTTATGGGATCCCAAAAATCCGTCGATTCGTATCTTTTTTAATTGAATAAGCCCCCGTCGGGATTATGTGACGTAAAACCTCGTCTTTTTCGAATACTTCGTGCAATATTAACGTACAAGATGATGTCAAGATTGTTTATTAAAATGGTTCGGGAATAAATTACATACGGTTTCGTTTTGGCAGATTAACTTTCATCAATTCTTTGTTCGGTTTCTCAGCTACTTACCTGCAAAAAAAGAAATCAATTGTTAAAACGGAAAGTTTAAGAACAGACATTGAATATACAAATATAATTAAAATATTATTGGATACGGCGAAAGAAGACAGTAAATTGTGATCTTTAATTATATTGTCATATAGGTATCATCTTTAGTGATATATAATTACATTCAAATTTTGCTTGAAGCACCAGAGTGGAGCTTTCAAACAGCTTACGAACTAAGTTTGAAACTTAAACCTAGAATCAATAACACGGGGCGTAAGATAAATAGGATATTAAAAAAACATTCCTTATTCGAACGAGAATTATTCGCCGAAAAATTAATTACTTTCTGAAGAATTCCTATTACGAAGTCGACCTTTGGATATAAAGCTTTCCATTGGAGTTTGAGAAGTACCTACTTAAGGTAAATAAAAGTGTTGATGACGTTAATTATTGGGGAAGGTTAGCGGGTTATTGGGAAATTTACCTTCGTGTCGAAATAAGTGAAAATAAATTGTAATTAAATATTTGAAACTTTTATACGGCTGCGGGCACAGCTTGCATGAATAAAAATACTGCATTTGCACAAAAACTTAATCCATTTTAATAATGGAAAATTAACCCTCGGAAATACTAATCTATAATTGAAACTGCAACTTCGATAATAGTTTTTACACTTCACTAGAATTTTTTAAATTGGCATAAAATCTGCGCAAATCTCTGGCCTCACTCCAAACAGTTTTTCTTTTGCACTTAAAAGAAAAGGTTAAACTTTGTGAAGAGTGGAAATTCTATTGCCTTGGGCATAAAGGGGCTCTTTGTGCCCGAAACTCGTAGAATAATGGTATCGAAATAGGATCGATTCGTACGCGACAAAGCTCATGAGGATTTCCAATTCCGAATATGTATGAAATGCTTCATGTACTATTTGAATGGGTGTGCATCTACCTGAGATGTGTGAATGAAGATGAGCTAAGGTAATTAGCTATCGGAGATACAATAGCTACTCGGGATCTATAAGCTATCGCAGATAAGGTAGAAACTGAGATGTATTGAGATATGGTCTTGAGGTCAAACATACATACATAAACAATTAGGTACTAATTAAAAACGAGGAATTAAGTTACGCCTAGGGTAACATTCGTATCCATTGTAATTGTAAGAGATTATTTGTAAGAGCAACCGTGGAGTTTCATGCCGGATCTTCTCCATTGAAAACGACCAATTGGAACCGTGCACCTAGCCTGTGTCGTTTAATAAGTGTCCATGTAGGTTTATGTAAAACAATATATTTTGATTTGGATTTCATTCCATTTTTTTTTATTGTTAGCTTGTCATAATTTATCACTAAATAATTTTCCATAATAAAAATTTCTTTCTTTACCTTTCCTTAAAAATTATCCTTAATTTTAGCCTAAACGAAAATATCGTGCGGAAACCGGCATATCCTAGAACCAATAAGTCGAGGCATGTGATATCTACCAACCAGCACTGGGCCTGCGTGGTGGATTACCGCCCACTCTCTCTCACCGATAGGAGGCCTGTGTCCCAGCAGTGGGAACATTATAAGCTCATTATGCAAGCCTAAACAAGAAGCCTTACCAGCCAGCAACAAGTTCTTCATCATTTCTAAACCTACCTAGTTACTGTTTACGGCAAAAGCACTAATGATATATCCACATCGTAGGCGTCCTTATAGCCATATTAAACGGCCAACCTTGACTTCCCGAACCAATATTTGAGCAAGTAACTCGAAAGCTTGCAAACAAACGAAACGCGACGCCGAATAAACCCAAATTGTGCAACGAAAAATCATATTGACGGTTTAAGGGTTTTTCGTAAGCAGAATTACGACCCGTTTTTAGGAGTTAGGGAGGGGGGAGGTAAGGGACGAAACTCGAAACGACACCCAGATAAATAGTGTGAGTTGCAAATATTAGAGATTTTTGGTTCCTTTGAAGTCGTATTTTTTAAATGTTTTACTATTGTGTCTATAGAATATTGCAGCATTATGCTAAACTAGGAGCCTTTTTGGTCTCGCACAGGTTTTGTTGTTATTTTTAATGTATTTTGGTTAGTTTTTACTTATTTTACTGTTTGTATTGCCTGTGCGTGTCCCAAATAAAATATTTTTCTTTTTCTTTCTATGATAGATGCTAAGAACTTTTTCAGGGAGAATGCTTACGTTTAAAGCAAATATGTATTTTTGAAGCCTAATAAAAAAAAACATTATAAAATCAAATCAACAAATAGTTTCTTAGTTTGCAAACGTTTATAAATAAATGACACTTAATAAATAATTTGATGATTTATTTTTATTATTCATCATCAATTTCTTTGTATCTAATGACTAAAAAAAATACTGAAAATCCACATCAAATACAAGTTCAATTTCCATATAAGTACCAACTGTATAATATTAAACCATCTCATTTGTAAGCCGAGATGAGAAGCCGACATCGTTAGACCAATGTAACATTTTATGAAGTTCTACAAAGACGATCCGACAGGAAACGGTATGGACTGCAGCGACAAATTGTACCGTCTTCTTGGAAAATATACTGATATTTCTGTATCAAAGGACTAGAGGTCTGTAGGACCAAATTAAGGAAGTCTGGCGCTTTGTTAGATGGAATACAAGATAGGAAAAGTGTCGGTACCTAATATTTCGAGAAAATTTCGCATCTGAATGTATACTTCGTTATGAAAATTATGGATACTTGGAAAGAAAAAGAAAGAAAATGCGATTATTTGCGGTAAACATGACGCAAAAACAAAACACAAACACAAAAAACAAGAAAAAACTTGCTGCTACAAAGATAAATTCTGGTAGTTTTTGGGGTTCAATGACTTATTTATGTAGGTTCGCGTAGTATTTTAACCGAAAGAGGAAACTAAAGACGAAAATCTTATAGCTAAAATGAAATCTAAATGATGCCATCAAAGGTAGGACGAACCAAAATAACAATACAAAGTTCACAAACTGACTAGTACGGTCGCCATTTTGTATCGAATTGAATAAAACTAAAGGGTAGATAACAGGCCAATGCGATCGTTTGCTATCAAGCTTCATGCATACGTTCATAAAATCCAATAGATAGAAGAAAAAAAATGGATCTGCCGTGAAATTTTACCCGCTCTAAGGGATGCAAACGATGATACGTGTCAGAAATTGACCTGTTGCTCGTCCTAGATACAGTTTTAGTCCAAAAACTCCACCATTAGTGTTAGTTTATTTCCATAAGAGTTTGTTTTTATGTGTAACGAGCTGACCGACAGACGTTGTCCTTTTCAAATTGCATCAGTTTTCCCGAATTTTCAAATTTCTCTTTCCGTAAAATCCGGATTCAGACTATTACGAACATTTTGAAGCAATCATTTGCCAAATCGGCCCAGCCGTTCTGAAGTGATGCGTTTACTACTAACGAACATTAATTTCATTTTTATTACATAGAGAACTGTTTATTTTGACATTTTCTTTCGGTGTACTAAGACACTGAAAATCTAACATTCTGATTATTTGTTCCTCTTACCCTATTAAGTTGTCAAACTGTACAAACGATGACACACTATAAGTACAGTCACCGACAGACAATGTCACTGTATGGCCTTCAATCCGACCAGTCCAAATTTTATTACCTGAAATGTCGCTGGCCGCGCTTTTGGTGCCAAATAAGGCGTGCCATACCCAAACAACAGTGTCGCGGGGGGCCTGTGTACACCACTTGTTGCTATACTGCCTATTTATAGGTTTGGCCTATTTGCTACAGTGTGTACTCTGGCTTATAAATAGAATTTATTTGTGGAATGTACTTAAATCTTGTTGCAATTGGGGTCGCAATTAGAGGAATGTAACTTTTAGCTGTAATAAACAACTGTTGAAGTTTTTACTTCGTGTGTGGCGTGGCAGCTGCGAAGTGTCAAAGATTTGAATTCATTTTTAATAGGCAATGCTATACTCAACATGTGTTTATATTCAGATTTCGGTTATGATACGAGTTTCTGGGAACCACTGTCTAAATCTAAACGTTTTCTCACACATTCACATTCAATAATCGAATCTATTGATTCCTAAAAACGTCATATAATAATGACGTCACCACATAATATAAACGCTTTTCGCAATAAGCGGACCGTACGAATCGCGTTACTGGGGCGCGTATTACACTACGTGATTCCGAATAAAGCCGTCCCGATATCTCGATATGCGAACGAGTAGAAATTAAAATCGATTCTAAGCGGCGCCAAATGGTGTAGAAAACGGCCCAACTTGATAAGGCTGACTAGGGCTGAGGTTTGAAGAGTTTCCTGATTTTATTAAAAACTGAGCTTTCAGGTTTGTTTCAGAAATCATCTGCATATGAATATTTAGAAAATTTATAAATATAAATGATAAATGATAAATGATTTTATTTCTGTAAGTAGGTTTGAACAAACACTTTTACACGTCAATCATATTTTTTTTAAACTAGATGGGGTCGGCGTTTCCTATCTGACTACTCTGAGAAGAAAGGCCGAAACAAACTCAGAGGTCACAGTCTCTTTTAAAGTCCAGACAAAATCTTGGTCAGGTCATGTGAAAGCTATGTAGATCGGTGTCTGCAATGGTCTTTTGAGGAAAGAACCACACAGATTGAGTGGACCTGTCCAGTCAGTGCACGCAATTGTCAGTAATCGTGCAGCTCAACTTAGACTCAAGGAGCTCAACGATTCGACGAACAATACCAAAGAAAGGACATTTGAGTAGGCCGCATAAATTACTCAAACTGCCAGATCATGATTACGTTGAGAAAAATACAAAAATAAATATAAATAAATCAATGACCGACATAGTTCTCACATTCACAATAATTAGAATAATATTATAATAATCTTTGAGGACCATGTAGATTTGTGTCTGAAATGGTCTTTTGAGGAAAGAACCACACAGATTGAGTGGACCTGTCCAGTCAGTGCACGCATTTGTCAGTAACCGTGCAGCTCAACTCAGAACTTAAGGAGCTCAACGATTCGACGAACAATACCAAAGAAAGGACATTTGGGTAGGCCGCATCAGGTACTCAAACTGCCAGAACATGATTAAGACTGCAACAAAAACACACATAGTCCTCACATTCACAATAATTTAAAATAATATAATACTTTAAATAGTAAATATTAGTGTCATTGTATATGTAAATAAGTATAGATACTTATAGCAAAGATTATAAGTAAAAATAGTTAGCGAAATAAAATAAATTAACATTGCCTGTGCTTTATTGGAGCAACTCAATCCCAAGCCTTTTTGTCCTCAATATAGTCTTTGACAGTATAATAGGCATTCTGGCATAATTTCCTTTTTATAAACGATTTGAATTTATTAAGGCTTAGTGCTTGAATGTGGCTATGAAGTTTATTATAAAAACGTATACATTGGCATCTAAACGAGCCACCTATTTTCTTGAGCCTGGTAGTAGGAACAACAAATTTGTGCTTGTTCCTAGTATTTAAATTATGGATATCACTGTACTTTTTAAACAGATTAATATTTTTATGTGCATACAAAAGATTTTCATAAATATACTGAGAAGGCACAGTCATTATATTAATCCCTTTAAATTTGTCTCTGAGGGAGTGTCTGGGACTTAATTTATAAATTGAACGAATTGCCCTTTTTTGTAAAACAAAAATCGTCTGAATATCGGCGGCATTTCCCCACAACAGAATACCGTACGACATTACACTATGAAAATAACTAAAGTATACTAAACGGGCTGTCTCTAAATCAGTTAAACCACGAATTTTCCTAACGGCGTATGCTGCAGAGCTAAGCTTCTTTGACAATTTATCTATATGGGGGAAATATACAATATAATATAATAATATATAATTCATTTACATATTTTATTTCAGATAAACGTCCATATAATGTTAGTAATAAATCTATTTTATATTATTGATACAAAATCTGTTGAACCAATATTATTGTTTTATCCATGTAGGTATTTGTTCATTAAATTAAAATTAGATAAAATGCTCTCAATTAGGCAAAAAACTAAATACTGAAAATTGCCATCCCTACACATCATATCTCACGTTCAAAACTCGGCCTACCGCTCCAGTTATCACCAAATCTAATGTCGATTGAAAAACTTATATCGTGCGTAACTTTAAAATATCGTTTTGCCAATTTCGAACTAAGTTCGGTTGAATAATTCGCGTTAATTCAGGCATAATACATCGATAAGATATGTTGCTGAACTTGAATAATCGGTCCACGAAATCACTTAGTGTGAATCGAGTTTTGAATATAAAATTGGTTATTTTTTTGGCATATTATTGATCAGGGTCAGCCCATGTTCTATATTTTAATTTAGAAAGTGTTTGAACTTGAAAATAGAAAACTAAAACTATCAAATGAAACAATTAATTACAGTAGAACATAACATTTTAAATTGTAACATTTCAATAGGATTACATAATGTTTGCATAAAAAAACATTGTGAATGTCGTAATTAGCAACAGCACATCAAGTATATATGTCATGTCACACAACAGTAATATGTTAAACACGTCACAAATTACATTTACATGAAGAGAAACGATAAATAATTCCAGTTTGATTAACGGAAGGAAAAATAAACGCAATGCAGCGACACGGCATGGTTAAACAGTTAAAAGCTAAATAAATACAAGGTCGTTTTTGTTAGAGCCTTGCAATAAACTTGGTGGCTATTTAACCAGAGTTTTTAAACAGGTAAATTAATATTTTGAAAGTACTACCGATAACTGGCGACACCTCACTTTATTTTATCTTGGCGATTCGTTCGGTCATTTACTGAAAATATTCTGAGTTTAAGCGCGAAGGCACTTCTGTATTTTAATGAATATTATAAACAGTAAAAGTCCCATAAATATACCAGATAGCATAAACTTAGAAAACCAACCAGTTATAAACTCTAAAAAAACACTTAAATACTCAACGGTACAAACCACATAGCCACCCTCTTTCCTGTGAAACTTTAAAAAAGTAATTAATGAACTTCGTTAATGCTGCTTATAAAAGCTAATGTAACTTGAACTCTGATGGTGGAAGAAGGAAGTAAAGTGCAGTATACTCGAATTTGGTTTAGTGACAACTAGCTCCTTTGTTGGGGTTCATCTTATAGTGGTGGGAAAAGGAAGTACCAGCGTCCATTTACGGGGCATGATTTAAATACACGGCGCCATGTTTTATCTGGCATCTGCGACGTGACGGAACAACTAAGCATGCTCGATAGATAATCGTGAATCGGGGTGCGTACGAATATTTAAAAAAAGAATCTTTTTTTACAATATGTTTATTGGTGACGTAATAACATCGGTTTAAAATAAAAATGTTGATGTTTATTAGAAATAAATGCTTTGAGTTTGAGGTCGATGTTGTTTTTCATATTTTATGGCGTTTTTGGTTATTTGACCTTGAATTTGAAAATGTATCATGTTAAATTGTTTGACGTGCCAAGAAGAACGACCTTCTAATCGGTATGGTTTCTAGATCAAGGAGATGTAACTAGTCATGTAAGAAATAATAAAATCAAAATGTAAAAATAACCTAAAATCATGCCCGTCCTTAATGAGTTATATACTATGTATCGAAATGTTGACTCAATTTAAGCAAAAAAACTATAATTGTAGCATTGTGTTAATGAAAAAGGTTTTACAACTATTCTAGGGCTATGAACTTCGACCTTGAAGTTCAAAGACTAGCTAAGTTACACCGTAAATATTCAATGTTGAAATAAATCCAAATTATATTTTTTTCAGACTGCAGGATGCTCAGTAAACTACATATTTTTGTATGAGATAAACTTGTTTTCTCTTCTATTAATATTAAAGTTGAGATATTAATACTTGTTTTTTACTTTACAGTCGGGATTAAATCGAGATTCTATTTTTAGAAACGCAATTTTTCAATACTTACTAGAATTCGAGCATATTTTTACGTAGGTATCTATTTAAGAAGATGAGAACAGCTAAAGCGCGGTCACTTTCGGACTGCATAGAAAATAAAGAGAAGCACGATGACACAACGCTGGTAGTTTACTGCAAAATTTTAAGCGATTACCTCTTTACAAAAAATCTATTAAATGGACTAAACAAATTAAAAACTATTACCTACGTAAATATGTTACTTGTAGAGTAATCTAGAAAACCAATCTGAATGATTATTGCATGTATATTAGTATGTTTTTTAATCGTTAAAAGGAAATTTAAGAGGTATTTTTGTGATTTTTTTCTATCGTATCAAATTCGTTGTATTACGTTTTTAACACACTATCTAACTAGCATAATATCCTGAAAAATATCATATATTTTTCTGATTTTGTTTACTGCAGTGGATCATTGACTTTAAGGCATTATAAAACGTTCGTTTAGGTCATGTAGTCTCTTTAACGCAAGGAGACAGGGGGCCTGTGTAGGTACTGTGTACCAGCAGTGGGCGGGTAACGCTTAGGATTATTTAATGCAAATTCATCTATGGTATTTGGAAGTTTTTAAAACAACTGAATAATAAGGCAAACCGAAATTCACGAGTCACTGAAAACAGTAGATCGTCAAACAAAAAAAAAAATAACACGACTGGCTGGACATAAAGACGACGAAATTCGACCTTTTAAATAAGGAAAAAGAAAAAACTGTTACGGTTTTTTTAAACGCTATTATCACGTCTTGCCACGGTAACAGTCCATTAATCCAACAAGGTTTACGAGTAAATTAAAAACGTTTGAGACTGCTAATGGTCTAAGTTGGACCACGTCCGGCCGCAGGAAGAAGTATTATGATCGAGTTTTTGATCTAATTTAAATGTCCTGTTTTGGGTGTGTGGTTTTGTTTGAATATAATAATACTTACTGAATATTTTATGTCTATATTTTAATGTATCATATTAATCATCATGTCCTGCAAGGCAGAGTTATGGAAAGTCCAGAAGACTGTTAGTCACGTTTTCATTGCTTTTGCTACCACTGAAAAGCACACAGTTGCGTATCGCAATTATTTTATTACGTACGTCTTCTCGCACATTACTTTACATAAATAACCGCGAGTACCTAATTGTTTTCTATATTTCAAAATCATATGTCGATACAAATTGATTGATAGGCAAAAATCTCGATGGATATAAATGAAAAACTCGATTAAATATAACATTTCATTCAAAAATATTAAGGAGAGGTCTACCGGTACCCAATTAAAATCAGAACAAAGCAGCGCGGCTTTGCACCGACGATACTGAGCACGAATTTACGAAAATTCATCTACATTTAGATTAGAATTACTTTCGCGATAGAACGGGAGTGGGATTTTCGGGATCATTTTCACCTACTCAAGTATTTACTTTATTATGTTCGAGGAGCAATTACGCCGATGGGAAAACGACATCAGAGTTCAGGGTTACTTAAGTAAAATAATAGCCTCTCAGAATGCGAATGTGAATTTTTCTTGCCATTTTTTTTTATTTGAAGGTTCCACACACTCGTTCCAATGTTAAATTTAGACATTACACAAACTATTCAAAACAACAGCTTGTTTAATAATGTAGCAAAGGGCCAACTGTCTAGCGTTATGTTGAAAACAAATAGAAAATTGTGTAATTACAACGTAAAAGGACGCAAAGAAAAGCTAATATTACGCTTCAGAGTAAATGAACATTTTAAGCTGAAATAAAAACTAAACCACATTTTCCATTTACAACTCCCGAGCTAATATCAAGGCTCAGTAAACATTCCATTTGCTTACCCCTTAGTTCCGACGTTGGTTGTTCGTCAACTTAATTTTACAACTCCGGAACACGTAAGCGTGATATTGTTAAATTCAGTATTATTTATTGCCATGTGGCGCCTTATGGAGTGCTAGATGTCGGCCCGCCCGCGCCGCGGTCGGCTCACGCATTACGTTATAACACGATGAACATTCGACGTAGTGAGACGGTACTTTTCGGAATTTAAAATTTGGACGCTTTTTATTTTACGTGATTGTATTAGGCCAATGGTGAGTTATAAATAAACGTTCCATATTTAAAACGAACGAATTTATAACAAGGCTTCAATATACCTATGCAAGTATTATTTTATAAAAGTATTCATATTTTAGTCGGCAACAGAGGTTATGTAATCGAAACCATATTCACACCTACTGAAACGAATTACGTAATCGTTTTTTACAACTTTGTAATGGGTGTTTAAAATTGTAAAATAAAATGCAAATTATTTAAACGAACTACAAGACGTGTTTCATAAAAATAAAACGTGTCGGTTCATATTATTGTAATGAGTTCAACGGCTTCGCTCTTTATGTCAAACAAAAGCCATTTAAACCGATCCTAGAAACTTCTAACCTATGACGCGACAATGGCTATCCCGCAAATTCTCATACATTAAAACCATTTACTGACGTCATCGTCACCCCAAAATATACACACCACTACAAACAATTGAAGGTAAATCCACACAAAAAGGTCATGAAATATTAACAACGAAAACCGTTGGGGCGCCATATTGAGACAGGTCTAGTCCTAAGAAATAGTTGAATACATAGACACCTGATCGTGAGAAAGTAATAGAAAAGAGAATCTTAGGGGGTCACACAAAGGCGAATAGTAAATTCCCTACTAAAGTCAACGGTTCTCCCTTCCCTAGTCATGGATATGGGAGCTTTTTACTCTATTGTCGTAAAACTAATTTGTATGTGATGCTTATGGTTTTTTTTGTTTGAAATCTCGTGAGAATCTTAAATTAACGGTCAAGTCTCCACTATGATGCGGTTCTATTATTTAAAATAAGAAGTGCGTTTTTATTCTGATTTTAAAAGTAAATTTTATTATTATATTTTTCCGTAAGTTTTAATAATAGTGGCCAATTTAATTATAAATATGATAATATTATGCTACCGATTATGCAAAACTGTTACTTACTTTAATTTTTTTTCGAAAGCTATTGTCTCTGCTACACTACAGGTGACTTAACGATATCTGTTGGGCATAGCGACAGAAATTTGGTTACTTTTTATAAGCCGTTTGTGTCCCACTCCTTCCTCATTCCTCTTATAATCTACTGCTGTATGTGGCAAATCTTTTAGCAAAGAGTCTAGTTCGTACTGCTATCTCCTCCTGGGCCTGCCGGGTTGCCGTTTACTGCTGTTTGTGACCCATCGTGTGGTTATTTAGTTATAGTAGGAACCTACTTTACATTTTTTTTTATAAAGATAAATAATCATAGAACTCTAAAATAAGCTCAACGGACCTCGGGTGCTAAAAAAAAAAGGAATCGGGTTATATTCCCCAGAAAATCTCTTTCAGAACTCATTCCATGAATAACGTGGCAAAAGAGAATTTTAAATACAAAATTACAAGCGGAACGCCTTCGCATATTACTCTATAATTTGTTTAGCTCCTGCGCTGCCTACATACCTACGTCACATGCTTCATATATTAAACTTAGTTCCCTACTAATTGCGTTACGGCCCGTTGCCGTCGCAAATACGCAGAAATTGTATTAATCCACCCGTTCGACGTTCGTTCGTATCGGCGCGGCGCGGCGTCTAACTTTAGTTAAAACTAAATATGGTTCGCAGTTTGCTGCTGAAGTGGGCGAGCCAAACATATGCTAAACTCAACTTAGTATAGTTTGGTGTAAATTTAGTTGAAGCTTCTTTTTCCAGGAAAATGAGTTAAGTACAAAAATAGATTGAAAAACGAAACGAATATTTGAATGATTTTTATTCGAATCATCATAATTGTTGTTCAGTAAAGCAGCAGAAATTGTTAGTGGAACTGAATGACCTATGCCGACTGTCGAGTAGCGGAAAACGGTAATTTAATAAAGTTACATTCGAATCGAATTCATATTCTAAATTCGAAAAAAAAAATAGAACACAAAATCTGAAATTCATTATTGGCCTGCATTCTGCGACAATATTAAGCGATAAAAATGGATTGTCTCTCGTTGGCAAGCTCGTGTGTCGGATATCAACGGTTTATGAACCTGTAATGCAAACGGATAATATCCTAACTAACTACTGAGGGTTTTGTTTGTATTTAAACACTATTATTATACACCTACATGATAATTATGATGATATTCAGATATTATTTGTTTTATTTTAGGTATTAAGTGTTTTTTTTATGTACTTACGTTATTTTCTCTTTTACTCTTACACATCTCTAAATCTACTATCCTATCGAAGTTATGCTGGAAGAGATTTCATTAGAAATAAGCATCACTTTTGTACCTATTTTTCTGTTCTTTTCTTCTTGTCTGTATAACTATGTGTGTCTGTATATCTAATAAATGATTAAATAAAAAAAATAAAAATATTAATCAACTAGCTTCTGTCCGCAGTGTTATTCGCGTGGATGTCGGAAAATATCCCACGGGAATGTGCTACCGGGAAAAATAAGCGGGTAGACCGATTTAAAGTAGCCTATATTATAAAAAAAACGCCGAAGCAAATAATTGTTTAATTGTTACTAAAAGCATACATTTAAATTTTCATACCTATCCCTAACTTAAGAAATACTAAGTTTACCATACAAACTTTCATCCCCTATATCACCCCCTTTTAGGATTATTTTTGAGATTAAAAGTAGCAATGTCCTTCCCTAGGATACCATCGATCTCCTTGCCAAATTTTATCGAAATACGTTCAGTGGTTTGTTAAGGCGTGAAGGTAACATACATACAGACAGACAGACAGGCAGACAGACCTACTTTCGAATTTGTAATATTAGTATGGATGATAATCGCGAAACATGACACTAAACTCAGATAGCTTGGTCATACTCCTTTACATTTAAATATTTTTGTCAAAGCATTGAAAGAAACAGACCTTTTGTTCAGCAGAAAGCACGCACATATAGAAATAAATCAGTATTAATTAATCGTGAAAATTAATAGAAATTAATATAAAAGGAATTCTCATACAAATTATGAAGAATTTCATCAGGGGATAATCAAAAGCGATGTGCTGAAAGTCCCTATAAATAGCAAAATGCCATCCACCACATGGATTTTCTTTGCCGTCGCTTAAGAGCGTTTATACCATAGGAGTGGCAACGTCGCAATTTAGTGTCATATTTCGTGGTTTTCAATTTTTATCATTTAATCGGAGCTATATTTAAAAAATCTATTTAATTAACTTTTTTGAATAACGTGAAAGTGTTTAAAAAGTAAGTAACCGTAATGCTTACAGTTATTTTACAATGAAAATAACGCCCTGCAAGTTTCCAATGTATTATTTGCATATAAATAGAACTGTAAACGCAACGATTTCTTACCTTTTTACACAGTTTTCACATAATTCTAAAAAGTTAATTAAACAGATTTTTAAAATATAGCTCCGATTTTAATGATAAAAATTGAAAACCACGAAATATGACACTTAATTGCGATGTTGCCACTCATAAGGTATAAACGCCATAGCCATATTCTGGGAATTATAAAGACGATTTTTCAATCGTCAGATTACTTTTATCTGAAGTATAAATAGGGTGGTTTGACATATTTTCTACACAAGCTTTTGTGAAGCCGCAATTCTTTATTCCTCATTTGAATTTTATTTTTATTCCTCTGGTATTCTTTTTATTCCTTTCATAAAAGTTAACTGAATATTGAAAAGTCAACTCTTAACCTAGCTGTACTTATAAATTAAATCAGAGTTTTTGTTCATTCATAGAAAAATGCTTTAAATTGTTGAATCTTATCGAATGATCCCACTGGATCTTGGGGAACAATAAGATCATGATCTGACAGCTTCGCAGAAGCCAGCGAAGAACTGCCTTAGAAATTGCCATTCTCTCTATCAGTATTCAGTTTATCTGTAGATCTGTAGGTACTATCGAGGAAGTCCATATCTATGCACCTTTAGGACTATTTTTCCCTGTAGCGCTCGGGCGCTAACAGTAACTAACGTAAAACAGATGCGGTCATCGTGTTCACGGGATTTTGTTCTAAAACTGCTTAGATATGAACTTCCTCGATAGTACCTGTAGTATTATTAGTTTTACTTGTGGGCATTGTTTTTTTTTGTCTATAAATTTCCCACAACTGGGCCAAATCTTTTTTTTGCTTGTATAATTCCCATAGCTGGGCCAAATTCTTTGGTGGGGCAAATCCTTTTCCTTTTTTCTTCAAAACCTTCCTTTCTTGTGCCATCTTGGCCATGTTGGCCCTGATTTTGATTGCAAGAATTTCCCATTTTCATCTTCTTCCACAGGCTGCTCTTAAACAAATCGCTTCCGCCTCATCGTGACCATTAAGACGGCCGTAGACAAGCTCTTACCAGCAAAATGAACGTAATTAATTTGATTAATCCAGAAAGGCGTCTCCCGAGGCATTATAGCCGCGATGAGTAATGGGGGATATTCGCCTTTTTTCTCTCTCCCATGATCTATGGACAGTGCAGCCTCCCCCCTTCCGAATTAATGAAAGATTCTCGGACGCTACTTCGTTTTCGATCTTGCAACTGTTGAGAGTGAGAATGGTTGATATGCATGGGATCGTGTATTTGTGCGCGTCTTTGCAAAAGAGATAGCTTTTAGTTTTTGTTTAGTTCACATAGGTCGAAGTTATGTCTAAATGAATGCTACTGAATGTATTATTTTTAAGTTACATGTGTTTTTTACGGTTTAAAAGCTTTTCAGCGAGTTTTTCAGTAAAATATGAGCTTCATAATAGTTCTAGTTATTCGTCATTATTAGGAAAAATTGGTATTTCCTGTTACGCTAGTAAAACATTTTTAGGTTACCTACGAATTTACCCGAAAAACAATGAACATCTATCTAGTGGGCCATACGCAAAAAATCTTCGCTGCGTGTATTTTTCATACACAACATTATTTAATCTTGTTTTTCAGAGTTTCAGCTAAACCTTGTACATAATGGGATTACAGACTTGCCAATTTAATAGAAGTGGGCTCAATCGGAGCGGTAAAGGAAAAAATTTACTTATGTATATTAAATTAATGAAAGTAAAAAAATAGCTAGGCCAGAGGATTACTTCAGCAACGAAAAGTAAGTCTTTTTACATATATTTTAGGGCTCCATTTAATACCGTTTAATGATATTACCTGACGATATAAGGGACAATAGATTTTGCCTTAAAGGTACAGGTAGTTACAAAAACAATGTTCTTGTTGCTGTTAAGAAACTAGAACACCAAAGAAATCAAAGGGTGAAACGTGTTTCACAGATGCAAATGTAAAATGGTAACCGTAAAAGCTTCTTGGAATCTAATGTTTGGTTTGTCATCGTGGGAATTACTCTTAAGAGTCTTAGCGTATTACTTCATAACTTTTTTATGTCTGTTGTAACGCTATATATATCTAAGTGAAGAAGTGTAAATAAAGTGATGTTGAAGAAAGTGATGTAGTAACGAATATCGACGAAGAATAACCAATACCTCCCTTTTCTATTTTTATTTTTAATGCCAGTCGACGTAAAATGCTATTTCGAGTGTACTGGTAAATCCTCCTGACACGATATTTGACGATTTATCCCATTAAGCACTGATAGAAATATCTTCTTAATTATTAGACGCTAACATACCTCCTATCTTTATGTGGAAATTCTCAAAAAATAGATACTTAGAATACATTTGTAGCTCGTCGTCGATATGTCATTGTATTTCTCTGCAAGGAGGTGATATTTCTCACAAAAAGTGTTTTATTAGCGTTTCTATTATAGACAACACATATGAATATTCGTCATAGTTGCGTATATAATTATTAATATTCTAGTGTTATTTATTTTAGAAGTATGTATGTATGTTTGTATGTATGTATGTATATTCTCATATTATTTGTTGTATCTTATTAAGTGAATTGTTTTTGATTTTATGTATTTTATTTTCTCTTTTACTCTTACACACGCTGTCTACATCTCTAAATCTACTATCCTATCGCAGGTATGCTGGAAGAGATTTCATTAGAAATAAGCATCACCTTTGTACCTATTTTTCTGTTATTTTCTTCTTGTCTGTTTATATAAGTGTGTACATAAATGGTTAAATAAATAAATAAATGAATAAATTACACCTTCACGCGTAGCATGACCACCATAGCAACGAGTTTTGTCGACGGAAGAATAGACAAAATGATAACAGAATGTAGAAAAAAATCTTAAGAAATCTGTCTACAATCTGTCATTTTGTCTTATCTTCCGTCGATAATAGTACCTACATTACTGCAGCGGCCAGCAAAAAAGGCATTGATGGACGAACCTGTAAATGTGGGCTGAGGCGAAGCCGAGGCACACATACGTAAGTCCATCAGTGCCTTGTGGTGGCTAAGTATACTCAGTATACTAGTGTGTACTTTTCTCAAAAAAACGCGGAAATTAAAATACATTTACTTTTCAAAATTAATGACGAACAAAGAACAACAATAATTTTTCCTGCGTTCATTTGTTTTTTATTTTTGAATAAACAGCTTTCTATTTGCAAGCCAATTCGAAATTTCAATAAAACCTTTGTTATGTTACCTCCTTGGTTGCCATGTTTCGGAGTAAGAGATCGTTCCATGTTTAAATTAAACGATAGGTATGAGTTTACTATGTAATTTATTTGGCCGCTAAACCACGACAGTTTTGGATTTTCATACAACTTTTGCCGGCCGCTGCTCGCATGTATTTGTCCAGTACAGCAATTTCGATTTATCTCGAAGAAGGTTGGCAAAATAATGCTCAAATTTCCAAGCATGTTTGAGAAAAACCCTTTTTTCTATGTTGGTCATGCTACGCGTGCTGGTCACTAAGAGCATCGAGTTTCAATTACGCTAACTATTGCAACAATATTATTATCACGCGTTATGAGCTACATACTATGCGAGAACAATGATACGGTGTGTATGGATTTCATGAATGTTACAATAATTACATAATATTATTAGGCAGTCAGCTACAGTGCAGTCGCTTAGAAACTGCAGCCATTCACTACGACTTTAACGACATTGACTTTCGTGTAACTTGAAGAGTTAACGGCTTAATAGGCCAGCCTAACTTTTATGCAGCATTAAGGGGACTACATGACTTAAACGCAAGTTTTATAAGGCCTAAAAGTATATGATCCACTGCAGTAAACAAAATCAGAAAAATATATGATATTGTTCAGGATATATGCTAGTTAGATAGTGTGTTGATAACATAATACAACTAATTTGGTACGATAGAAAAAAGTCACGAAGATACCTCTAAAAATTTCTTTTAACATTAAAATCTATAGTAATATACCTACTTACATGTAATCATTCTGTTTTTTTTTTCAGATTGTTCTTCAAGCAACATATTAACGTGATAGTGTTTTAATTTTTAGTCCAATCAATATTTTTTTTTAAATAGAGAATTGCTTCATATTTTGCAATAAATTACCAGCTTTTGTGTCATCGCGCTTCTCTTTCATTTCTATGAAGTCCGACAGTGACCGCCCTTTAGTTGTTGTCAGCCCCTTAACGACATTGACTTTCGTCTAACTTGAAGAGTTAAAAAGGCTTACTAGGCCAACTTGTATGCAGCATTAAAAGAGTTACGCATGAAAGGAGGTTAAATAAGTGGGCAGTTACAGGCAGGAAGCAACGCCGCAGGGCGAAACAAGTTTCAGAATGTAAACAACAATTCTTTTGATAGATCGCGCATCAAAGAGGGAAGTTTTAAAAGAAAATAAAATCTCTTTTGTGACATGTTGATTTTGTGAGCGAGAGGTTTTTGTATAAAAATGTGGTTAATGGTATAGCGTTTGTGGCTGGTTTTACGTAAATTCTTAAAGATAGAATATATTTTGGGGCGGTTTCATTTCGTTTGATTTCAGTCCAAATTTCTTGATTTTAAAGTTTGTAGCGGGTGGAAGTTTTGAGTGTTAAAAAATCTTCTAGACAATTATTGTTTCCGCAAAAGCAGGGATCAAATAGCTCCCAATTGCGTAACTTTGTTGTTTTTGACTTCGAGCTTTTATTAGCGTCAACACGTAAACTCCTAATTTTTGTGTAGGTTGCAGGGTACTCTGAACAGCCAAACTTTTAGGCCAAGTGCACACTAACTAGCCTTTAGCGGAATCCTAGCTAGTTTTTGAAAGCCAGTCACCGAGGGATTCGCTTTATTTACGATGTTTGGGACGGAATGGACAACTACATCAATTTATGTTTCAATCTTTTAACCTTGGCACGTTTCGGGAGTTAGTTGCTTCAGAGAAGGTGATGAACTGATGAGATTTAGTTACTAAGTGATATTGGGTTCAGACTTTGATTTTGATTGAAGATAGGGTGTTGTTGCATAACTTTGAAGGTCTCTGTGACATTTTTATTCGCATTGATCATTAGTAGACGATATTTCTAAAAATACGTAAACAGTACTTTTGTATTTTCACGTACAATAAATCAACGTGTTCATTTTTCGCACCTTCGTAGTGTATTTCTTTAGACTAACAGCCATGTCGGTAGCCTATGATTTTTAGTATTATTGAAACCACATTGAGAACAGTGATGGCCCAGTGGTAACGGCCGCGACTTACGAGTTGTTGCTCGTAGGTTCGAACCCAGACAGGCGCTTTACTTTGTGTAAATGATTTCATCACCACTGCTCTCAAAACGGTGAAGGAAAACATCGAGAGGAAACCGGCATGTCTTAGAACCAAAAATTCGAAAGACATTTTATGACATCTACCAACCCGCACTGGGCTCGCGTGGTGGATTACGGCCCACTCCCTCTCACCGAGAAGAGGCCCGTGTCCCAGCAGTGGGGACATTATAGGCTGATAATGATGAAACCACATTCAGTGGGTTAGAGCTAGAAGTCAAAGCTTTTGAGTCGCTGATTTTAAATCTTGTTACAATCATTGTTTTGATCAAGAACGAACTCGACACCTCAAATTGTTTATTCTTTCTACGAGAGTCTAACACTACAACTTAAAATCCAGTCTCACAATTCAATGGCGACTTTCCGAGATAAATAACGAACCCAAATGACAATTCGCTCGTGGTCGCTCCGTGTTACAGCATCCGGAGGGCTTACTTCCACGTGATAGGTCAAATACTTATTAAAACTACTTCGGAGTCTACGGTAATGGTGGGGAAATGTTGACGTAAAGAAGCGGGTAAAGTATTATAGTTGTTAGATCTTGTAAAAAATAGGATTAAATGAGCGATGCAGCAATAAAGAATTGATTTATAGGTCATGCTTTACTGTTGTCTGACATCCTAAACAAGTTATTTTAAACCAGTAAATTAACACTATTTTGCACTGCTTGTTTGCATAACAGAAATAAACCTTCTCATTTTGCTCTTTGTGTATAAGAATGCGTCATATTCGTGTTCCTCCTTCGACAAAAGCCTAATGAAACGAAGCGTATCACAAACATGGACCTTAAGGGGACTACCTGACCTAAACGCAAGTTTTATAATGCCTAAAAGTATATGATCCACTGCAGTAAACAAAATCAGAAACATATAGGTATGATATTGTTCAGGATATAATTTATGCTAGTTAGATAGTGAGTTGAAAACATAATACAACTAATTTGGTACGATAGAAAAGACAGGAACATACATCAAAAAAAATATTTTAACGTTTAAATACCATAGTAATATACATGTAATCATTCTGTTTATTTTTCAGATTATTCTTCTAGCGACGTAGTGTTTTAATTTTTTAGTCCAATCAATAGATTTTTTTGTAAATAGAGAATTGCTTCATATTTAGCAATAAGTTACCAGCTGTGCGTCATCGCGCTTCTCTTTCTTTTCTATGCATTCCGACAGTGACCGCGATTTAACTGTTGTCAGCCATCATGAACATCGTCGAATATATCACATCTCTCGAAACATTCTATAGACACTTCCTATCCGCTATTTGAACAGCACAATGTCGCAGCCTAATCGCTCTGGATTTGCCATTCAGATTTCTGTTAGCCGTTCGGCCCGATTTGATTAATGGATCTAGCAAATATCAGTGCACAGTTCGTTATGAGAGTCGGATATCCGCGAAATAAGTCATTCGAGATACTTTTAGATTTCTGGAACGTTATTTGGACGGAAAATGGGTGATTTTGTAGTGCTTTTAACGCGCAGTTAACAACGAAACATGTTTTGTGGGGCTTGTATTTCTAAATGTGATAGTATTTTAGGGCACCTACTGGTTTTGGGGAGTTGGCAGTTTGTTGGTCTGTATTTCCTAAAAAAATATGGATTTCGTAAACATCAGGGCACACTTCGATACGAGAGTCGGATATCCGCGAAACAAGTCGGTTGAGATACTTTTGATTTTCTGAACGTGCTGCTCGATGATTATGTCTTAGAACTGATAAATTTGGGGTAGATAACACAACTAAAATGTACTTTTTTTTCACTTTGTACTGTTTTTTGGAAGACACTGGTGTTTATGTAAAAGTTTTTTTTTTCTAAGGGCTGATTTTTTAATAGTCAGTTAACTTTTATCTGAGGAATAAATATTACGGTTTGACAGCTTTTGTATAGAAAATAATATGTCAAACTGTCAGATTTATTCTTCAGATAAAAGTTATCTGACTATTGAAAAATCGGCCCTAAATGATGTTATCCTCTAGTAACGTTTTAAATGATAAATGATTTTATTTCTGTAAGTAGGTTTGTTACAAACACTTTTACACGTCAATCATATTTTAAAAACTAGATGAGGTCGGCGTTTCATAACTGACTACTCTGAGAAGAAAGGCCGAAACAAACTCAGAGGTCACAGTCTCTTTTAAAGTCCAGACATAATCTTGGTCAGATCATGTGAAGACCAACGTTTTTGTCAGTGTGCGTTAATTACTAGTAAACATTAGTTATCGTAACAGAACAGTCAACTTATTAAATCTTGTTTGTTCAACCATTATTCTACGCAATGAACAGCAGCATTAAATTCAATAAACAGATATTTTAATTGCTTCCTGCTTCACTAAAGCTCTTACAATTAACACAATTTCTACTAGAAACTTGGTACTTTACTTATCTGTTTGAACTTAAAACAAACAGCACTTGATTAAAACACTAAGTCAATATAATACGATTAAATCAAGTTGGTCACGAAAGATAAACCAGTTGATTGGGCACTATATCGTTTCAATTTATGCGGGTTATAAAAACGTCGCGCCGTTTGAGTTCCGTGACGTTTATTGGAGACCACCAATAAAATTGAAACTTTGATGACGTCATCGGTCTTGGTGCCGGTTATACTTTTTTTATATATTCAATTTATGCGTAACGTGTTTAGGCGTGTTTAAAGTAGCCAGTAAATACAACATGTGTTCGGAAAGCAGGTGTTGTTATGTAATGTACTCGTTATGTTTTATTGATGGTTTCCGATATAAATAATGTAGTTTCGTTCGAATTTTAATTTGTAAACTGTTGTCTTTAACATATGTTAGGTACTTACTACCGTAGCTGACATGTGTTACAAAAAAGATTACATACAAGACAAAGAATCTGATGAAAACACACATGTCCTATGTACTATTCCACGAAGTCTCACGAGCCACCAACAGTTGAAAAAAAGTTTTAAAAACTCACCAAAGTAATCCAAATCCGTTCATTAAAGTCAGTCTTCTTCAGAAAAACTAATAGTTAAATAATTAATTTTGAAACACAAACGTTAACAGCTAAATTTTAAAACTAAGAACGCAAACTCACGTTCGGAAACACTAAACTAAAATACTTTTGGACACAATGACTAGAATTCAACCGTTAGCGGAGACACAACCGCTCGCGACGACTGCCGAATCATAACTGAATGTGGGGGTCAAGTTTTCGAAAAAAAAAGTTGTGCTGCAGGCAAAGGTACCCGTACGTTACGGACGAGATCATTACAACAAAAAAGAACCCTAAATATTATAGGTCGACAAAGGCTGTTCTCAAAGTTGCCAGTGCATTTATTTTTCGGTTGTAAATTTTTAGTACTTAATAAGACTTTTATGACTTAAATTTGGATTTTGTATAAAGGGATTGTAGAAGACAAACATACTTAATAAAATATATTTTTTAGCTTTGTTAGAAATAATTTTGGATATTACTTATATTTATTCAAATAAAGACAAGAATCTTCAATAACATAACATATCATTCGAACAATTTAAAATCTACAAACTCCATACATTTTTTTTGTTTTGCGAATGATTTTCAACAACTTCTCAAGGCGATCTGGCTCCGTTCATTGTACTCGCCTTTATTACATAGCAGATATTAAAATTATATTATAAGAAAAAAAAGATAATTCATTCCCGCGTAAACAATTGAGGAGCTGGCGAACAGAACCGGACTTGTCCACTACTATTCAAAAGATGTTTTTTTTTCGAATCGTGATGTCTTGACCTAGTTTCGTCGATCCCTGTTAATATTTTCACCCAAAACCGGCTAGAAGTAGGCTAAAAAAGGCTTAAAAACTAAATTTTCATACAAAACCGGACTAGTCCAATATCCAACACAAAGATTTTAAAAAAATATATTTTTTCATTCTAAAGCGAACTTGTCCTGTAATGTATTTATTTCATCAACACATTTTCAATCAAAACAGGAAATGTCTAACAAAAACGAAACACCACCACCACCACACCAAAGTCCACCTTTTTCTAACAAAACCGGTTTAGTCCATTTTTATTTCTTGAATAAGTTCCAGAATATAGAAGTAAATTAAAAATAGGTACCTCATGCAATAATAGAACTAATCCACCGGCATATCCTAATGCAATGTAATACTATTAGTCTCCTTCATATACTGATATTAGTTTTTTAGCTACCGTGTAAAATTTATTTTCGTGGACTAATCCGGTTTTGTTCGCCAGCTCCTCAATTTATATGGATATCTGTTTCCATTTTTCACGTGGCAATCAAAGATTTATCGTTTTTTTTTTACGTTTTCACACTTTTTTGGCAATAATTGATAGGTATTCGAATTTTAAAGGCCATGTGGTTTGCAATGAACGACGTGGATGATTTTAAAGTTGCCTAATGTTGTGTAAGGTTGTGCGTTAATCATTCGTGAGACTAATTTATGACGTAATAGGTAGAAAAGATTTTTTTCTAGAAGAATTAGACATTTTGCATATTATTATGACGAAATAGTGATCTGGCAGTTTTTACGATCTGGTTCAGATCGATTGATTAATTTGCTATTTTAAGTAACTAACTGCTTTTAATCTTTTTCCTCCTAACATTAATTTTATAGGATGTTGTAATGTCTCCACGTCTGCCTCATAAATTAAACATGTTTGTATCTACATCTAAATTTCCCTTCTTCCCTTCTAGTCTCAAAAAGGTATCAATTCTAATTCCACCACGGAGCACAACAAATAGAATTCCACACACAGCACTCATCAAGTTATCAAACAAATTCGTAACAAAAGCCTGATAACGAATCATTAATTCACGATAAGCGACACCGAGGCGCTGTCCTAGTTAATAATAAAACTTTGACATTCGCAGGCAGTTGGATTCAAGTTTTGCAGCTGCCGTCTCTACATGTATACACACGGTAAGCATGTGTGGAAGGCACGCGTTCCTATCATGGTGTGCGTGTAATTCGTAGGGGTGCAACGTTAATAATATTGATTATTTTTTTCAGCCGGCTCTAGTAGATTATTCACTAGGGGATAAAGCAGTGTCTTAATGTCGCGGGCGCTATTTTGAAACCTGAACGTAACAAATGATTCTATGGCTCCGGAATGCAGCGAGGGAGCTCTTTTAAGACTAGAACCCTGAGTGCAGCGAGGGATTCAAGCTCGCGCAAGACTAAGACACCTTTATCCCCGAGGAGAATACTCTACTTTTCGCACCTATTGCGAGGTAATAAAAATAAATTCGACTGTCGAATAAGTCGTTTGTGAAACTGTTAAATAACCGGGAATACATAGTTATGTGCTGTTTTATACACTATTTTCCCGACAACGTGACAGCAAAGACAGGGTTACGTTTTTCATAAAATGGCCATCCTTTTTTATTTGAGGGTGGGAAATCATCAAATAACTTCTCCCGCTCTGGGCAGAGCGGGAGGGCGTTTCAGACTCTTACTGACTAAAACCCACCCCTGTAGTTCAGACCCCTTCAGTTGCCTGTGCCAGGGGCCAATGTATCCCTCTCGGACTTTCCCGCAACCCTGGCAAGCATCGGCCCTAGTGGACCCCGTCATTGATGCTGACATCTCTTTGAGGCGCGCGTGGAACACAACGCGCCATCGACCCAGTCTTGGTCCTTATCGAACGGCGAGCTGTCATAAAATGGCCTGAGGTCGTGATCCCAAGTTCTTGGAATGCAATTTTGTAAAAAAAAACGTAATGTATATTCAATATCGTTTATTGTTATTGTCAACATAAAGGTCATTAGCAGGCTATAAACTAACCATAGTATAAGTAAATCGATCAGCAACTTCATTTAGTCGCGTCAAAGATTTGATAAATCACATATAAATGTGATTGTTCAAATCTTTTTTTTTGTGCTTTCCTTATGGAAAGCACAAAATTTCAAAAATTTGCTACGCGCACAGCATCACTAAGAGGTGCATGAATTGGATATCATCTTGATCGCCGTGTATGATACAATAGCTCGTGTGAGCGCCAGCCTCTCAGTTCCATTCAGTTTAAATAAAAAATACTTTTTAAGTGTTTTCTCCCATACCAAAAAAAAAACACGAAACTTTATTTCTCACGCGTGGAGCTACTAATACCATCCATACGTTAATATTACGAAATGGGTATACCAGAGACATTTATATATCAAAGAGTACGGAGCTCGATTTTCAGACCACTGCGCGCCGTATCCAAGACCGATGCCAAGGCGAAGGCATGTTTACCCCGAAGAGGACACTCTACTTTTCACACCTACGAGACAATAAAAAGTAATAGTAGGTAGTAGAATCAAAGTATTTATTAAAATACATTTATAGTTAGTAGACACATTTATAACATTTTTTTTATAGGGTTGGTCTCAATAATAAATGTATGGGATTAGTATGTAGGTACCTACTATGTACCATGTCAAATGTTTGTATGCAATTTTTACTTGAGGTTCCAATGTTCAAAATTCAAATAACATTAATGAACAGCGGGTCAAAATGAAATTCAGTACAACATTAATGCCCGGCTAGACGCCAGGGCTTTAATAACTTACTTTAGGTTAGGTTTGCATGACAAACAATTTGACATTGCCGAGCAGGTTTCCCGAGAACATGACACTCGTAATTACGCTTGTGAAGAAGTTTTTATGCCGTCGCATCATTATGACGTTTTGAGTCACCCTATTTTCCGGAAGGTTGACTCACTGTGTTGAGAGTGGATTTGAAGAAAAGTGACTGGGGTATGAATGTTTAGATTGCTAGGTCAGTATTTTTGTATTATGACTCATGTCATGATCTGCCTAGTCTTTTCGCAACTTAGTTGGCGTCGGCTTCCAGTCTAACCGAATGCAGCTGAATACCAGTATTTTTCATGGAGCGACTGCCTATCTGACCTCCACAACCCAGTTACTGGGTAACACGATACCCCTTGGTAAGACTGGTTGACAGACTTTCGGGCTTCTGACGACCCGTAACAACTGTCACTAATCCACGTATGACAGCCGGGACCAACGGCGTAACTTGTATTCCGAGGCACGGAAGGGTCTTGGTATGTAAAGATGGTCACCTAGCTTCACCTGATAGATCGACCGGTGCGGCTGTCATTATTTAGCCACGAGCCCCTGTGAGCCCCCTAGTTTGTGACTCAAGTGTGTTAGAATAACCTTTTTTTGGGGTTCCCTGACAGCTTGGAAGCATTAATAGACTATTTTTGCAGGGTTTTACTGTGTAAGGAACTTTCATTCTCATCTTTTTTGTGTTGTTTATTATGAAATATTTTACCAATTTGCTACACCTTACATAGATGCCAGAAAATTGCTATAGCTAGAGCAAAGTTTATTATTACTTAAAGTTACAAAGTACACACATACAATTTACAAAGTACAAACTTCTGCTTTAAGTCTTAAACAAACGTCTCCACTTTACTTATTATCTCCTCAACAGGAATAAATACATTTGACGAGACGCCCCTTCGTCTTTTACGACTTTGACAGCTGTCAGATTTTATTTCTTACGGCACTCCCAGATAGGCCAAGGAATCTCGTACCTACGTCTTTAAAAAAAATTACAAGTAACAATGCAGAACTTTTAATTAGTTACTTGTAAAAGGACTTAGAGACTTTTAACTGTCATTTGAATTTCAACTTTACAGTTGTGTGTTTAAAGTAGTATTTGGTTAAAGATTAACAAATTGCCAACAATGTTGGCTACTTGCAAGTATCGTTCGTGGCATATAAAATTAACGCATTCATAGTATGTTGAGGCAGGCCGGATGCTAGTAGGTAGGTAGTATGGAAGGGTCAACAGACCGGTCACTGACCTCCGATGACAGATGCGTAATTTATGTATTGTTGATTGGAAAGGTCAATCAAGAATGCGATTAGTGATTTTGCAAGTAAAGGCCCACACACAACACGGCTACGACTGTTGGAAAATTTGGTCGCAATAATTCTCAATTTTGCAGACCTTTATAATAGGTTGGGAAACAGGAACAAGAACACCTGATACAAGCTACTGTCGCAATTGTGTAGGTACCTCCAACACCTGGGGTCAACAGATGACTTGTCAACCTTGAAGTCGAAGTTGAAATGCCTCGGGCACCCTTCACAGTCTTCACACCGGGACACTAAGAAATGACTTGGCAAAAGAAACACGTATTGTACTTCGCCAGACGAAATTTTATGGTGCAGTTGTTGATATTATACTGTTTATCTTAAGCTACTCAAAACGTAATTTTCACACCACCTGCTCGAAAATGTCAAATTATATGTCAAGCAACCTTAACCCAAAGTGAGTCATTAGTGGCCGGGGGCACAGCCGGTCAATAATGTTGTACTGGATTTCATTATGACCCGCTGGTCAATAATGTGATTTGAATTTGGAATCTCACATGCTCAGCTAAATTGGCAGTATAGTACTAACAAACACCCTTTGGTGCCAGAAAGAGGAAAGCTATTCTCGAAACCCTTACTACGCGTGGATGATATTCTCGATTTCCTACAAAATCATAACTACTACTTCTTCAATTTCTTCATATCATTGCCATGTTTTCGAAGGCATATTTATCTTTGCACAACTGGACTAATGTCTCAAATGTTACCATTAACTTCAATTAATATGTAAGTGCATATAACTAACTAGTTCTAAATATGTTATTCTTACTGTTTGTTTATTTAATAAATACTTTGTTTTTCGTACTATGACTATTATTTTCTCACAGTAGGTGTAAAAAGTAGAGTATCCTCCTCTGGGCTAAAGGTGTCTTTGCCTTGGGCTAGCTTGAATCTCGAGCGCAATGAAGGATTCTTGTATTAACTCCCTCGCTTCGCTCGTGAGTTAAACTCTTAACTCCCTCGCTTCGCTCGGGAGTTATCCCGAAACCTTCATTGCGCTCGAGATTCAATATGACGCCCGTGACATAAGACACAACTTTAGCCCCTCGGTGCATAATCTACTATTATGGTGCAAGATTTGACGAGACATGTAGGCTGTACTACTTACTTAGCCTAGAAATGGCAATAGTCTCGCCTCTATAACATAGGACTTTAACATGGCAACTGGGAGATGAGACTGACATGGCACCTACTACAAACCTCTATCTATCACTCGGTACATACAGTACCTATGTTATTTGGCATAACTGTGACTGTATGCTATACTATTATTAAGAGTCCTACAAACAGGCGCGACACGCGACGCGAATCGCAAAGGCACCGCTCGTCACGCGACAGTTGGTGTCTGTCTGCGTCGCGTGTCGCGCCTGTTTATAGGAGCCCTTATACTCTGACGAACTTGTGCCCGCGACTTCGCGCGCATGTAATTTCTTATTCCCCCAACCCTGCTCGCCGCATCGCATTGCCCTCCCACGCTATTTCGTTTTCGCTAAGCGGTCTTTGGTTTTTTTCTTTTTGCTCGGCCCCTAAGGGCCATAGCGTGGTTTTGAATAGCCTATAACTTTCCTCGAGAGTTTGCTTATCAAAAGCAAACAAATCCGACTGATAGTTCCGGAGATTAGCCCGTTGAAACAAAACAAACAAACTCATAAAGCTTTCTAATTAATATAAATATTAGTATAGCTATAGACTATAGTTGTCAGTAGGTACAGTGCCACAGATAATAGTGCCGATAGTCGCGCTACTGAATCGATACAAAACGCGACAGATCATATTGCTGGTGTAGGGCGTTGTCATTGATACAAATACAATAGAGCAGCCATTTTGTCAATTGACCTTGTGCAGCGATGCAGCTGCGGTCGTACGCGAGTTACGCGACTGTCGGTGCAAAAAGTCGCCATGTGTGTGAACTGGTGTAGCCAGACACTGATTACCCAACCGACCAATCGGGAATTGGCATCTTAATTCCGTAAGGTGAAGTATTTAGGTATGCTGTCGCAATCGGTAATGTAGGAAACTATTTCAAACTAATGTCATATTATGTTGTTTGTGTTTTGAAACTGGTGATTGCAGCCTTATAAATTTTTATGACGGTTGTCGAACTATCACGTTTCCATTGCGTTTTGTGACCTAACGCCTCGGTGATGTATATTTTTTTATTCAATAAAGAATACATACCTACCAAGTTAAAAAATACATTTATGTAGTAAAATAAAATTAAGTTTATTGACACAAAATACCTTTGTATACAGTACCAATACATTTCACATAGGTACTACATTAAACTACTCGTATCTTATCGTTTTGAAACATTAACAAATTAGAAAATATTGACAGCTTGCTAGTATTAACAATGTATAATTGTTATTGACTGGCTATCAACAAACGATATGCAATAGTACACTCACTTTTTCTTATTACCTACAGCATGTTAAGAAAAAATATTTGTGCATTTACTACTTACTTTGGTTTAATTACGAGTACCTTCATAAGTTCGTGTATTAAGTATTAAGATAAAAAATAAAAAAAATATAGAAAATGCCTATAGCATTAAGTCCGCCTCTGTACATTTGTGTGCTTAAAGTGTTAAATAAACAAATAACTTGTATTTCTCATGATGAGTAAATTGTATTATTTTTGAGGAATGTGTTTAACCGTATACCAGAGGGGCAATTCCCGTATTTTTAAGACCGTTCGCATTCTAATCTCAGTCTCAATCTGTCAAAATTACAATCAATTTACATACATTTTTGACAGGTTTTTGACATTGATTGTCGCTGAAATGAGATTGCGACTTGAATTTGAACGTTTTTTAAGTACGAGAATTGGCCTACTGATCACAGCTACTGGACGACTTTTTGATTAAGTTGTTCCAAAAGATCGCCAGATGTATAGTCCAAAATCAGTCGGGAGCATCTGGCACTCCTTGGCACCGCACTCCAGTCGAGTGCAAGCCACTATAACTTCCCAAGAAAGATTAAGTACCTAACTCCGACATAGGTATTAAATTCTAGAAAGAACCTTCCAGGCCGCACCTACCTCCGGGGTGATATTGAACCCCACTGCAAGCTAACGACCGGGTAAATGACCTGGCCAGATGACTCTAACAGTCTTTTTTTTATGTCATATGATTCATACATGCTATATAAATTATACACAAAATGTTGATCCAATGAGTAAGCGCTCGCCAGTCTCAGGGTTAGCAAACATGAACCGTAATTGGGGGAAGGCTAAAATAAAATAAAATGTCTAGATTTTAAATGTGTTATTAATAAAGGATACGGGCCGATCACGCGATAAAAGAAGGTCAAAACCAAAACAGATTAACATTTTATTGGTTATGTGCAAAAAAGGGTTGTGTTTTTAAGGTTGTTCGACAAGATATTTTGTTGGTAGCGAAGTGCATTAAGTTTGGTAAGGTTAGTCAAATTCCTATCGTGTGGCAACCCTGAGAGGGTCAGTGTCAAGTTCGAGGAGGCAAGCCAAGTTTTTTGCCTCCAAAAGGATAAGGTTTGACATTTGCATGCAGTTTCTGGTTTCATAAATCTGCAGTGAATTAGTTAATATAATTATGATTGATAGGTATTTATTTTAATCCGTAGGTACGAGATTTATTGGCTTATTTTTTGCTTGAGTTGGCCGATTCATCGGGTATAAAAATGCCGTTTATTTGGAAAACTACCGGTTGCGTGTTCACGTAGTTTTAGCTCATAATCAATAATAATTTATTTATCGATTAATTATTTAATTTAATTTATAGATCGAATACAACTCAAAGTCTAGTCTAGGTTTTATTGATGATTTTAATGATTATAAATCTGTAAATACATAATTGTTACTGATCTGCGAGTTGCGAAAAATAAGAAAATTTGAATTTCGCGGGCTAACCTGGCGTTTAGGTTTAAAGCATTTTATTCTCATAAGAACTTAAATAACTGTTTACTTAAAATGAGATACAGAGTGCTTATATCTAAATAGTATAATATTTGCCTCTAGGGTGTTGGCGATGTTACAGGGTACATACATTTTTCTTGAGCTTTTCTTGAAAAATGTTTAAACTATCACACTCCTTTAAATTCTCCGGTAAATTGTTGAATAGTTGCGAGTGAGTTTCCCCCTTCATATCTGATTGTAATTTGTAAGGCCTAATTGGTTCCTGACATTGATTCACGCTGGGTGGTGAGTCCAGGGGCGAGTCGGTCGTATGAAAGTTCAATAGGATCATTGCCGAATTAACTACGTAGTACAATATCTTCCTACCTACATATTATCTGCTCAACCCTTTAGGGATCAAAGATGGAGATTACGTATATGATACTCTATGGCAACATCTTGTTAGTTTTAAATATCAGCTGGTTTAGTACGGCTGCGATAATCTCCTAAGAGTTTACGCAGAGGTGTCCTATTCTAAACACATATTGTAGAGGGTGAACCATTTTAGTTACCGATCTAGATAGCCTTCACATGATCTGACCAAGATTTTGTGTGGACTATAAAAGAGACTGTGACCTCTGAGTTTGTTTCGGCCTTTCTTCAGAGTAGTCAGATAGGAAACGCCGACCTCATCTAGTTTAAAAAAATATATGTTTGACGTGTAAGTGTTTGTACAAACCAAACCTACTTACACAAATAACCAATGTTAGTGATTATGTAGTTCTAACTTGTTGATACGTAAGTATATTTATAGTATTTTCAAATACCGAGCCATTTCTGAGAACTTTCCTTATAAAAACCTAAATGCCTGACATTTGAATTGAAAAATCGTAATGCAACAGTTTAACCGCTGACATTGCAGTGAGTTGGTTAGTTAAAGGTACATCCCCATAAATATAAGGCACTCGAAACCAATATCAAAAACTAAAAGGTATCGAACATTATACAAAGAAGCAGTTTGTCTACGTCTAGAATCGTTCCAGACTCCAAACACACACAGCTTGGCTCATCGCCGCAAGGTCGCCAGCTTGTCGGTCTTCTACAGATTGTACTTCGGAGAGTGTGTCCAAGTACTCCACGACCTCATTCCACCGCCCCCGTCTTCCATCGGTCATCTAGACGCACTGCAAGTTACCATCCTTACCTAGTTGCTATTCCATCAGTTCGCACTAAACGTTTCCAAATGTCTTTTGTAATGCGCACAGCAAAAGAGTGGAACCCTCTACCCTACCTGCGTCTGTGTTTCCGAACGCATACAACCCTAATCTCTTCAAAGTGAGAGTGAACAGGCTTCTTCTGGGTAAGCTCACTCCACCGTCGACTCTGTCTCTGTCACCACTGACCTAGACTAGAGTCAAGAGCAAACACATTTTAAATAAAATAATAAAAAAAACTAGCCATTTCTAGTTTTGGGTCTAAGCTACCTAGGTATCTTTGGGCGGGAAATTCGAAGATTCCAATGTTAGTAGGAAATAGAGTCTCGAGACGAAGCGGCTGGTACAGTTAGCGGCGGATATTTCGTTGAATTTCGTCGAATACCGAATATTTCGTTGGTGAAAAATTGTGTAGTGAATCATATTTTTTTGGTCTGGCAGGAAATCGAGTGTAAATAGTAAGGAAATCTGATGATTAAGTTACGGCAGTTTTAAAGTAATGTAAGTAATTTGGTTTCACATTAAGGACGTGCAAACAATAACTGGTAGACCGACCGGAATGTTTGTCGATGATTTGGAATTATAATAGGCTTGGAATTTTGGAATTATAATTTAACTTCCCCCTTGACAGCCTGATAAATGCTTGTAACAGCTATAGCCCAAAACGGTTATCCTGATCGGGATCGTAAGGTTAAATTCCGCTATCGTTAAACAACTTACAGTAATTCTTGCACTTATCTACGGTTATGTAGAGGTTAACAATAGTATTAATTGTTAGAATCGGGCAATGAGTTACTGGGTTTAGTTAATCTTTCGAGTATTATCTTTAAGTGAGTGTGAACGATTCCTGTTAAGAGTAGGTATCACATTCCATTGGTGAATATAAATTTTTCCCAAAATTCGTGATCTACTAGGTATGTTAAATATTCATGAACACCGTTACAAATCTATCTATCTAATCTACTGCGTAATCTACTCTCTACCTGCGTCTGTGTTTCCAAACGCATACAACCCTAATCTCTTCAAAGTGAGAGTGAACAGGCTTCTTCTGGGTAAGCTCACTCCATCGTCAACTCTGTCTCTGTCACCACTGACCTAGACTACAGTCAAGAGCAAACCCATGTAAAATAAAAAAATACTGGATTTCAGAATTAATAGTTATTTGCCAATATTTTGGCGTAGAAAAACTCAAAAAGAAATATCTACAGGCATGATTCAAGACTTACTCACAACTCACAACAATAAAATAGAATGCCGAAGTGCATTCGAATTCATTCTATTGCTTCTCCGTAGAATGACCTCATTGCGTGATCGACTGTACCGGCTGCATTGAAGATCAATCTTTAAGTCATCCTGACTGATGCGACGCTCTTAATAAGAACCTCTTAGCTTTTGTATTAATGGAGTTACATGGTTTATAGTATGGTGATTAACTGGTAATGGAAGTTGGGGGTATCAGTTGTGTCTTGATGAAGTTTTGGACATTTAGAAGGGAAGCTTACTTAGGTACTTATCTGAATAATGTTAGCGGTTGGGTTAATGATGTGTTAAGTTGAATAGGTTTCAAAGTTTTCGTTTGTAAATTTATAGAGACTAGATATAAGACAATACCTGTACTACTGGTGGATGGTAGATGTTGTACCTATTCATATTTAGATGTATGCTCACGGCGCTACTGTTGTTAAACATAATCTAGGACTTTAATTGAATTTATGTTCCGCTGACCTACTACCAAGATTTTGCGCCAGATTTTTGTTTTTTGATACTTCTGTAGCGGTATCTACATCGCCTCATGCGAGTTGCGCGTCATACTGACGTCACGCAAATCTTGCATCGCGCAAGCAGAGTTTACCGCGCAACTAGCATATATTATATACAACGTCCCGACATCAATCGTCGGGCAGTTGCCCACCAGTCCCCCACCCTTCTGGTCGGAGGATCTTCCCATTTTCTATGGAGGTATGAGTGAACTTTACATCCTGTTCCTCGTACCTACTTCTCCATTTTCATTTCTGCAAATATTCACGTATCTTTTCGATTTTTCAGACAGTACTTTCATCCAACAACCATTGACATCTGTCCACCAGCAGTCCTTCCGTTTCTCCTAGAGTTACACACCGCACTCGTATCTGTATCAGTAACACGATACATTGCATCACGCGGTGTCGCTTGCAGGTGTCGAGGTTGACTACTTGATCTAGAATGTAGATTGTCTTGGTCTTATTTTGTTTGTTGAGGTTGCCTCATAGAAGTAACAGTGACTAAGATAGCTTATGTCCTGAATTATTTTAAAGAGAGTGAGTAACTCAAGAGGCTATTGGCTGGGTATATAGATTGGCCCCTATAACTTGAGACTTAAACATAGCTGACGGGATGTGGGTCTGCGCGCCCCTTCAGAGAATAGTCGTGAGTGATTTTTAACAGAATAACATAGTAGTTATTTCTACTTGACGTTAGGAGGTATTCGCAGCAAAATTAGCGTCTCATATAATTAAGAAGATATTTCTAGGAGTGTTTAATGAGATATAGTCAAGAGGTTTTGCCAGTACCTACACGCGAAATAGTATTTTACGTCGATTAGCAATAAAAACAAAATATTTAAAAGAAGGTAGTTAGGTTTTAGTAGTTCAACGTCGATATGCTACTGACGAAAATGTGCAGAGCATTAATTAGCTAAGCTTATTTATTTCCGAGTAGGTTTTTCTTGTAACATTTCTTTAGCTTTTCAGTCTTTGGATAGCTGCAAACAAAAAAAATCAAAAGTCATTTATTCAAACTAGGCTGAGAATCAGTACTTTTTGAACGACAAAATTACATAAGACAGTCCCCCAAAACGCCCGCCCTTTACCACTTCCTAGTGCTTCAAGCAGAAGTGGCAATCTCCGAAGATATCTGAGGGGCAATTCCCGTATTTTTAAGACCGTTCGCATTCTAATCTCAGTCTCAATCTGTCAAAATTACTATCAATTTACATACATTTTTGACAGGTTTTTGACATTGATTGTCGCTGAGATGAGATTGCGACTTGAATTTGAACGTTTTTTAAGTACGAGAATTTGCCTACTGTTATGTATGATGGGATTCCGATTGGTGCCAATTACCCAAAGGAGCCTTGAAGATGACTAGAGGACCCGATACGAGTGACAGAATAAAAATAAAAACTTACCGCTTAATCCTACATCGAACTACCAGCAACCACAAACTGTTGATCACAAACAAAATGTCTGTCTGAAACTTTCGCTACATGTAAACACACGATTCGGTTCAATACATCGAGCATTAAAAGCGATCGAATAAGTAAATACGAATCGAGTTATGTGGACACGAAACGTAATTTATTCCTTAACAATTATTCGAGTTGGTTGGAAATTGAATTTAAATGCGAGTATGGACGGACAGACAATCGATGTTTGTGTGCGATTTTATAATATTGTTATATCGATAACGATTCGATTGTGCGTGTAGTTTATGATTAATTATTACAATTTTTGTTTTCATTGCTGGACAGATTTTGCTTTATCTCTCGTTTCCGTTTAAGAATTCAACAACTCTATATTTTATAACGAATTTTTTTATCTCGTAGCTTCTAGCAGACTGACTGACGTTACTGTTTGGTGCATTGCTGATCAACGGGATAATTGCGTGACACGCTAACAGTAGCAATGTCTTTCATTTTGATAGTTCAACAACATTCATTAGGTTATTTACGTTGTTGAGCTGACAAATTTTGCGAACATATGAAGCAATGTATTAGCAATATCCGTCAAAATTATTCAGATTATGATTGTGTGTTACGCAATTAGGGTGTTGGCAAGAGCTTTCTTGACAATAACTGAATGGTTTATCATTTTAACATGAAAAAAAAACATTAAAACCACATGTCATTTCACTGTCAAATTGACCACGTACTTGACCTAACCAGAATTATACCCACAAAAACGTTTAACTTTAAAATTACAACACAGAAACATAATTTTCCGACTTTCTTTTGTTGCCCAAAAGTCTGGAACACAACCACAAGAAACCCTGTAGGTATAATTATATATGTACAATCGACCGCAAGTAATAGTAACATTTAAAGTACTGAAACCCGCTTAACTACTCCAAAATAAAAAGCTGTCAAAGTTAAATTGTTAACATGGAAGCGTGGTTGACTGTCCCTACCCACCTTTATACCGACCTGTTCGTATTGCGTGATCCCCTAACAAAGGAAATAGGCAACAAAGAAATCGCATAAATATCACTTGATTGACAAAACAATTACTTAAATTAAAAACGATGTTCACGCGAGCTCGCATTGAATACAAATTGATAGCACAGGAATAATTACGACTTTAGCAATCTTCTTAATCTATATTAGAACGAATGCTAAAATTTGAGCATGGCCGTTTCATGAATAGTTTCTATGATGGAATTAATTTTCTTTGTCCATCATCATCATTCACTGCTAGACATAGGCCTCTCCAATCGCACGCCAATTAAAACATAATATGCACCATAACGTCCAGTGATAACTTTAAATGTTCTGAATTACCTACAGTTTATATGAATCATGCTCAAGTCACCATACTAACTGACAAAGAAAAGACAAAGAGCTCCCCCATCTAGTATTTAAGTTCTAATATGCCATCTATTCAATTAAAACAAGCTCTTTTCGAGACAGAATACTTATACACTCTACAGATTCCAGAAAGTTCCATGAAGTTTTATTTGCGTTATTCAACCAGAAATCGAATCCGACTTCCCGTTGCAACGTCGGGTATGTAAACAGGGAAACGCAACGATCGATATGGCGGGGTAAACACGGCGGTTGCCATAGCGACGCGCCGGGAGTTTCGTCACTTCCGCCCCTTCGCCCCCTGAACCACCCTCCCCCCCGCTGGGGGCGCTGTCCGCGGCAGTGTTTGTGCCGTACCACAGGGACGATATAGCAAGTTAAATTGGCTCCGTCCTTGAATTAATGGTTATTTCGATGCAAGTCTGGACCTGTGCGTATAACGAGATTTGACTATCAAAGCTTTGTGGAACATTCTGACATGCGGTCGGAGTGAAGTTTTGCTTTTTTTTCGTGTTAGGAAGTATTTATGTTTTTGGCTTAACTGACGAACTGCGATAATGAAAACGTACTGCAATTTGGACAGCTCGGAAACTAATCTGGAACCGAAGAATGAGCAAAGCTTCACGGAATCTCTCTTACGAATCACGTTCACATGAATCGTAATAATAAATAACAATTTCGTGATTAAAGTGCTTACAGCATCTGTCGAGCAGCAGCACCACATGTAATTATTTAAATAATCCCTCACTATATTGTTAACTTTTACAACTTACTTATTCTACTGCAGTACATTGTCTATATCCCGGGCATATTCAATGCGTCGGCGAATTTTATATTGTTTATTATTAACTGACGGCCAATTATTTAAGCCGAGATAATTAGTCTTTTGTCATGGCATCGGCATTTGAACAAAATGGAACTGACGGCTTGATGAAGAGCAGGGGGTGCCAAACGGTTTATTTGTACAGATTTTTTATGCAAGAGACAAATGGAATTTTGAGAATTTAAGCTTGAATAAGCTCCTGTATCCCCAGCATGAAAATAAACGTAAAGTAGAATACATATTCTCCATTGGCATTTGGATAGAACTGGCGAAATCTACATCATAACAAATATCTTGAATTCTTGATAATCTTTGGTAAATGGGAACGGCTTGCAAGAAACACGTTCGATTTAGATCCTTATGAGACGCTGCTTGGGACTACAATTATTCCGGCATTTATTACAGATTGGTAGACTGGTGTCTGGTACCTGAAGAATTAGAGCATACGTTCTCAACGTGGGCTATAACGCCCCCTCGTGGGCATTTGAGACTTTCAGGGGCGCAGTATAAAACCCAGACTGAACTAGTGGAATTATATAATATTACATGTTTAAATATAATCGTGGCAATAGCTATTTCAGATTCACGACAGACGGTAAGTAAAATAAATTGGGGGGCTTAACAAAAAAAATATTCTCAAAGTAGGCAGTGGGCAAAATAAGGCTATGAAGGAATAATGAATGGATTGTACCAGCGAGCGCCGTCACAATTATTCAAAAGCTAAAAAATATAAACTGTTCTCTCATTTGGCAACAGTGTACTGTCATTTTGTTTAAAGCCAGTTATTTTAAACAACCCTATTTAGGGGAGAACTTCAGTAGGGGTGGGTTGCTCTTGTTCAGTAGAAGTGGGATCTTCGTATAATTATGATAGAACTTCACTTAAGGTAAATTCGTTTAATCACATAATTATACTTACTCCTTCTCCGAGACATATTACCGAGTAGACATTTGAAGTCAGTCAGGGTTGTTTGGATTGATTGTGTTGTTGGATGGATTAATAAATATTTGGAATATTACGCTTACTTATGAATTAGAGTGATCGAAGATCGAGCTTAATAGTCTGCAGTTGGATCGGCCTATGTTCTATGTCTAGCAATAGACTGCTATGATTATTTCAATGCACAACACATTAGAAGCAAATGAAACAGGGGGAAATTGGTCTCTTTATTTATTTATTTATTAAAAACTTTATGCACAAGTAAAAAATAATACTGTACAAAGGCGGACTTAATGCCTGAGGCTCTTTCTTTCCTTATTGTCAATGATAATTCTCTATGACGAGATCTATGATTCTCTAGATTAGAATTCTCTATGTTGTGTTATGTTGATAACAAAAGCCCTTCGAAAAGGCAGGTAATGTCCCTAGAATACGCATGGCTACGGGGTTGGTGACCGCAAAACAACCCCTACCAACCGGTAACGTTGTTGGTTGTTGCCTGTCGACGACTTGATTTAATGTGGCAGAGACACAAGTAAGTACTTAAATTCACGTGTATACCGTACACCTTGTATGATGTTTAAATACATCGACAAGAATACATTAAAATGTCCACAATCTTTGTTTCAAAATATTCAGTATACATATCTTTATTCATCCATAGAATACAATACAAAATAATATAATCTAACCCAATCCTAATTTACAGTACTGTCAAATTATTAATCAATAATTTGACTTTATATTTTTATTGACTAATAAAATAAGCTCCTGTAACCATTCGCTGTTTATTCCAACCGACGACGCGACGCGACGTCTTGTCAGTTCGTCAGCCGCATCCGCATCACTCTTGTCTATGTAGGGCTGCTCCTTCGTTTAAATGTATACTTTGTACCAATGTATGTGTGAATGTACCATCAAGAAAGTCGAATCATGATCACTTTTAAATAGTTTCGTTTGCACGAAGTGACCATGCTCAGTCGCGCCCACAATTTTGTATTAAATTGATAACATAAAAATTGTTTTTTTAATTTAAAAAAAGAAACACCTGTTTTAACCTTTTGCCTGGAGAAAATATATTTGGTACTTCCTTCCTTGATTGGTTGGCGGGGGTCGGGTCTAGTCTCTGTAAAGAAATATAAGCCTTAAGGTGGTCATGCCTCAACTTTGTTGATATATAGTACATGCTAGTGGCACGGATTATTGAGATGATGATTCTTGATCTTAGCCAACCCATCACTACGCTAAAGGACCTATTCTAGAGGTCAGCGATTACTTCAAAATATTGTATCGATGTGTAGCCACAACAAATATTACGCATTGGGAACTTAACTTCTGGCCGATGTATACATCTTCTTGAGGCTGGCTGTACACACGGCTACACATCAAGCTATACATTTCCAGCTGATCTCACATTGTATAGGATTTCCGTACGATGCGAGACCAGCGTAAACTGGTTTTGTATAGCTTGATGTGTAGCCGTGTGTACAAGATGAACGGTATATATATTTACGAATACCTAACCTTATCTTTGGTGAATCATAAATTAAACAAGCACTTATATTAAATGTGTAAGTAAATATCATTCCCACTCCAATCTCTGTTGGGTATTTACTGCAAATTATCTCGTTAATATTTGATACCTTTGCAAATAAATGAATCTGTATCTTATCTTTATCTAGGTAGATCTGTGTTTTCAATAGTTTTCATACAACGGTCAAGTCGTTGAAGTAGGTTATGTCGGCACCTAATATGTATCACAAGGGAATTAAAGATTCGGAAACTGATATTGTATTTAATGCATTATTAATGAGTATGGATGTGTTGGTAGTCTTTATTGTAAACGGTGCAATTTTATTTAATAGAGGTTTATAAAAAAGCTGATAGGTCATTTTCTGATTTATCTGCAAGTTACTTGGTGCATATTTGGGGAAAGACAAATCATCATTACATAGGCAAGGTCAAAATAAATTAGCTAGCGAAACTCCGCAGACGTGATGGGTATCACGTCTGCGGAGTTTCGCTAGCTAATTTATATATTTTTTTTTATATTTTTCGATATCGATATTATCTAAACACGAAAAAACAAAAAATAAATTAATGATGTTTTTTTTGTAGCGTCATCGACCGTGTGTGTAGTGTTAGTTACACTTCAAATACAAGTTTAAAAAAAACATTTTTTCTGTGTAAACTTCACAGATTTGATTCTCATCGATATCTAAACACGATAAACCATATTTCTTTAACTCATACGTCATTTTATTCATTACCAGTGGTCGTTGACCCCTAAAAAAAACATCAAATCTTTTTTTAATTTTATTTTATCGTGTTTAGGTATCAAAACCGATCACGTCTGCGGAGGTTCGCTAGCTAATTTAATTTGACCCTGTATAATGACGAATAAGTTTATCCTACCATCCAAAGATTCATAATTGAGCATCATCAAAGGCTGTCTATGATTGACAACACAACTGGAAGAATAATAATTGATCTACACATTTCTTACATATTCCCCTTTTTAAAAGAATCAGTTTCTAAAAGATGAAGTTTTAATTAGCAAGAAAAAAATCACCGTTCTAAATCATGAGAATAACATACATTTTAGCATACTTTGGAACACGGATCATCTGCGAGTCTGAAAACATTCGTAAGGAAACTTTTGGGCCATAAACATAAGTTTTAGTTGTAAGAAAAGTACGTGGGATGCATAGAAAAAGTAGCTAAGAATTATGGTCCTAACAATATATGTTTTTTGAGAATGTTAGCACTTGAATAACAGAAATCTTTCTTTCACTTTGTTTGTGTCTTTCTATAAAGAGAAGGGACTATCATTGATCATGTTTCTCAATCAGTGTGTTAATGGTAGCAAAGTAAAAAGGTTAGGTTTTAAATCAGTGTGACAATGATAAGCGCGTGATCAAAAATTATACTAATAAACATATAAATTAAATTAGCCTCTGCCGGCAATTTCGTCCGCGTGAAATTTCTTGTCCCCCGACCCTCCGCGTCGCATCGCCCGCCCGCGCCTATTACTTCGTTTTCACTTACCGTTCTTTCTGACTTTTTTTCTTTTTGTTCAGCCCCTAAGGGTCGTAGCGTGACCTTCCTCAAGAGTGTGCTACAAAATATATAATTTTTCAAATCCTATTGGTAGTTCCAGAGATTAGCGCGTTACAACAAACATACAAACACACTCTTTAGCTTTACTATAAAAGAAAATACGTCGTCCACAAAAAAAATAACGAAAATTTAATTTAAAATAAAAAAAGAACGAAAATTTAATTTAAAATACAAAAAAAGAACGAAAATTTAATTTAAAATACAAAAAAAATGAAAATTTAATTTTAAATACAAAAAAGAACGAAAATTTAATTTCAAATACAAAAAAAGAACGAAAATTTAATATAAAAATAAAGTAACAAACGAGTTATCCAATACTTACAAACAAAATAAATCCAATCTGATAATCTTCCTTTAATGTTATCCGCATCAGCGAACATTGTGAATGGCGCAAAAAAGAGGGCACAATGGAGAATATAATTATTTAAGTAACCATTTCAATATTCGGTACAAAGAGGAATTAAAATTAGACAATTATAATGGGAAAACCGGGTGCTTACCTAGTGTTAATTTTTTATTACTTAAGTATCTAGCCTATTTACCTTATACCTACATAAGAGATGATGGTTCATTGTAAGGCTTTTGTAGACTAGATCGGGATCTAAAATTTTTAAGATATATTATGTGTTGTAAAAACTGGTTTATATTTTCGCTTATGCAAAAAATTGTTGAACGCCATAGCAGCACCATAGTTTATTAAGCATACACTACTAAGTCGATCAATAAGGACAGTGGTGGCCCCTGTCTTTAATATTTCTGTGGGTGGCCCAGTGATAACTGCCGCGACTTACGAAAGGCACTGTACTTGGTGTAAATTATTTCATCACACTGCTCTCAAAACGGTGAATGAAAACATCGTGAGGAAACCTGTCCTAGAACCTAAAATTCGAAGACATGTGACATCTACCAACCTGCACTGGGCCCACGTGGTGGATTAAGGCCCATTCCCTCTCACCGAGAGGAGGCCTGTGTCCCAGCAGTGGGAACATTATAGGCTGATTATGTATGACTAAGTCAAGAAGCAAAGTAGATTCAAATCACATCTGAATCCATGTCTAATCCAGATTACGAAGAGGTACTTACCTGTAACAAAGAAATTAACAAATTAGTCATAGAAATACACAAAAACACATAAAAACTAGCTTTCCCGCGGCTTCGCCCGCATGTAGGTCGGAAATTATCCCACGGAAACGTACTATTACGTTTAACAGATCTTTTTAAGAGGAATAATTCCTTAATACATTGTTTTCATATAAGTATTAGTTTACGCGGCGCACGCCAGTAAATCTGCCAGTCGGCATGATTTTTTCCGACATCATCAACAATCATCGTAATATTTCTGCCAATTTACACAAAACCATAATGAATTATACATCCAAACCGTACTCATTAATCACTCCGTCCATTCGTGAAAACCGTATGAAAATCCGTTTAGCAGTTTTTGAGTTTATCGCGTTCAAACAGACAGATAGACAGAGACACAGCGGGTTGACTTTGTTTTACAATATGTAAGTAGTGATCCTTTTCGCCTCATAAGTTTATGGGACCTATTCCTCTGTAATCACCACGCGATCTTGTTAAACATATAACTATTGTAGTCGCATTTAATAGAACAAAAGAACATTGTTGTGTGCTAGACATAATCTGCTGTCTTTTACAAAAATTAATCCTATTACCAGCACAGTTACCTACTAGGAAGGACAATCAGCCAATACCGATGCCTTTCAGACTCCAGCCTTTAACCCATAGATACTCGGCAGACAAGCGAGAACCTACGCTTTTAAGAAACCCTTAATCATAACATAACACAGGCCATGTTATATTAGTTCAATACGAATTCGGGCCGAAAATTAAACAAAAACGTGGGGCCACTGGTAACCCTCCAAAACATAGGCCTTTCAGTACTATAAACCCTCCGTTGGGCCCTTTATTTCTCTGTTGCAAGGGGTCCCACAGACCCATACGATAAAAGTGTTGGGTTAAAAAGCTATATAGTTTGAATTATAAAGTTGCTGGTTTTAAGATAGTAAAGTGATACTTGTATTGGACAGAATAGTGTATGTGGCCAGTGTTATCTAAGCGGTTTTATTATTTGTAATGTGTTCCAAATTCAAACTGTAATTTCTAGAATTTTGCAATATATTTTAAACTCTTTATCTGCCAAGATTTCTACACCCCGCAGTCAAAGGCGTAACATATAGGAACTCGGAATCAAATTAGTATTTCTTTTGACAGCTCGGCCTTTTATTATCGAGGGGCTAACTGATTAAAATGAAATAGAATATTTTAAAACGTGTCTGTAATTTAACGAAATAGTCCTACTACCTTCTATGTTTAACTTCATAATCATCAAATAGAGCGTCAATCCAAACAAATAACATTACTCAGACCACCGCACAGCTAAACTTTTAAAAGCCTTCATCGTTACAGTAACAACCTCGCAAGGTACATACAGGGACAAGTCTGTTGCGCGCTTGTCATTCCGAGTTCGTTCAGCGATAATTGGATGAAATCTCTTAGATGCTAAGGGATCCGTTTCCTCTTTGTTACGTCAAGATTGCTGCGATTTGTTATGTTGGTGTTGTATTGAAGGTTTATGGTGTTGCAGCTGGAATAATTGGTTCTGATTTTGATGAGATTGTTTTGAAATTGGATTGTTTGTGTTCTTAAAATTGTCATGTTTTGGCATAGCTTTCTACTCGACGGACTAACAGCCAGCTTTTAAAGCTGTCTTAAGAATGCATTGGTATTTGTTGCACATAACAGAAATGTACGTTTTGTGTCTTCAGTAAAAAAATGCTCCATTTATATTACTTTTCATAATTTCAATTCCATATTAATTTGATAATTCATTGTAGTTTTATTACTGAGTTCAAAGGACACCGATTGAAGGTTACAATAACCTAAAGTTTACCATATTCGTGACATTAGCAAAAATGTATGAACATACGATATATTTCCCTAGAGCTTGTTAACTTTAATTAAAACGAAACGAGTTTACAAAATATATTTCAGCCTTTGACCTACAAATCGTTGTTAAGATCAGTTAGTTTAAAAAATTATGTTAGTTAATTATGTATGATTTAGTTAAGGCCGCTTTAACCTACTTATTGAATTAAAGTAGTGTTTAAGTAAAAGCTTACAAATGAATACAACAAATGTGACAAGAGCATCGCTAGCTACATTCACGAATTAATGTTAAACAACATACAGGGTGGGGCGTAAATAATGGACAACCCTGAAACTGTCGATCGGCCAGATTATTATCTATCATTTACCCCACTTATATCGCCTGATGCCCGTGGATGACCAAATTATTGATATTTTAAATAAACATCGTACTTAGGTACCTACTCTTACAAAATCAGCTGCCATTTCTACAATTGGTGACTTGTTGTCGTTTTGTTTTTTTTTTATGTCACTTCTGAATATTTGCATTCTCAGACCAGTATCAAGATTTTTTATTACAAACTAAGATAACATTGCGAAAAATACTTACATATTCTTATATTTTAACATGTTTTCTACGGAATTATGCAGTTTTGGGCCCCTATATCGAAAAAAAAATCTGGCCAATCGACAGTTTCGGGGTTATCCATTATTTACGCCACACCCTGTATATTATGTAATAATTTTTCAAATTCCAGAGTGCGTGTTTTCTTATGATTCTTACTGTACTCATCATCTGCCTAGCCTATTCCCAACCAAGTTGGGGTCAGCTTCCAGTCTAACAGGATGCAGCTGACTACCAGTATTATACATGAAGCGACTGCCTATCTGACCTCCACAACCCAGTAACCAGAAGGCCAATTCTCGTAATTAAAAACGTTCAAATTCAAGTCGCAATCTCATCTCAGCGACAGTCTAATGTCAAAAATGTAGGTAAACGCTATACAATTTTTGACAGATTGACACTGAGATTAGAATGCGAACGTTCTTAAAAATACGGGAATTGCCCCTCTGGTAACAAGATACCCTTTGGTAAGACTGATTGCCAGACTTTCGGGCTTCTGACAGCCCGTAACGATTGTCAAAGATCCAAGAATGACAGGCGGGACCAACGGCTTAACGTGCTTTCCGTATGTAAAGATGGTCACCTATCCACGGACCGACCACGGCGATTGTAGCTTAACCTGATCGAGGGACCCGTGCGGCTGTAATTACTTAGATTCGTTTATTTATCTCACGAAGCGACGCGCGCTTTACTTGTGATTACCAAGTGTAACACTGTGAATGTTAGCAGGAGATTTCGGTACCGTCCGAGACAATGGCGAAGTCGGAAGTGTGTGTGTGTGTGTGTGTTATGTGCTGACGTTACTCGTCTTCACGCACACATTCACAGCATGTTTGTACACTTGGTTACCGCGCATTAATTTGTACATTTGGTTACCACGCATTCACATCGTGTTTGTACACTTGGTTACCACACGTAAAGCGCGCGTCGCTTCGTGAGATAAAAATGCTGTACCAGCCAACACTACCTGCTTAAGTGAGGGGGTGGCCTCAATGCTCAATAGCCACAACGATATTAAGTAATCCCTGGAGTAACGTAACTCGATGAAACAGGTAGGGCCTTTCAAAGACCCTTGGCCAATGGGATTGCACAAAACAAAGCACTAGTGCAAAAATATCTCTTTATATCTGGGTATTGGTTCCCCTATTTTTAAGAACGTTCGAATTCTAACATTATTCTTAGTCTGTCAAAAACAGCTTAACTTTCCAACATTGTTGCTAAGTTTTTAGATCTATTGTCACTGAGGTGAGATTGGAATTACATTTTGAAAGTTTTTAAATACAGGAATTGGACTTCTGATGACGCTGAACTAGAGCATAAGTAATAATAATTATTGTATTTATCAAGACTACGCAATCAAAATTCCCTTCATGTTCGAAGAGAAACAGTCAATAAACCCTTAATTCCCACACTGTCACGAAAATTGACGCAACGACGCAAATTCGTCAAAACTCAGTCAACAAGACAGAGGGAACGCTGAACGGGAGGTTTTATGCAAATTGTACGCACCCACTACGCGAGTCTTGATTATTATGGATGATAATTAATTACATTAGCAGTTTAAACTCTGGGCTGTTAATTTACATTGTAGGTACGTGTGACAAATCCTGAACTATTGTGTTAGGAAGTTGACAGCGTCGCGTTACGTCACGCCGGGATTACGCTCAATTATTCAGATTGCTGGTGAGAATAGTGTTGTCAACGTAATTAGATGAACTGAACGTAGCTTTTGGGCTATGAATGTTTGATTGAGTAGTCAGTGTTAAAAGTTTTTGCGTAATTAATGAGCTATTAAAGTACCTAAGTATGTAGGTAAAGGCAAAAATAAGAAACAAAATATGAAATGGAATACGTTGGAAGGCCTCCCACGAGATGGACCGATGACCCTGTCAAGGCCGCAGGAATCCGCTGGATGCGGGAAGCACAGAACCGGTCGAAGTGGCGGTGCTTGGGGGAGTCCCATGTCCAGCTGTGGACATCTATCGGCTGAAATGATGAATGATGACTACACGTTGCATTATCATTCAAGACATTTTTGAGAATCAAACTTGGAAGACTTTAAAATGCATGTAATTTACTTTGACGCTACCGAGCTTATACCACAGAACACCAACACTTAAAACGTCTGTTTTGTATCAAGTAGGTAAAAAATATAGGCGCTCCCGCGCAAACGACAAAGGTTGCGTATGTAGCAGGACTTGAGAGTAAGTGGATACAAGCTAGATACTGTTGATTTGAAGTGGTTGTTTTCAATTCAAAAAACGTTACTCTAGAAAAGCAAAAACAAGCTTTTTTTAGTTCAGTGGTTTTTCAAGTACCTCGTGTATTTTTTATTTACTAAAATAGCTGCCTTCTTATATATTTTTACGATTATCTCACGCCAGAGTAAATTTCTGTTATTTTTTTTTTTTTTGAGAATCATCCCTTTTCTTTCATATTAGCGAGAGCGAGCTTTCATAATTTATTTGCTTATTCAGCGGCTTATTTTTTTAATATCACAAAAGAAAATTGAGTTATATCTAAATTAGGACAAAAAAAACTCATCTCCGTCCAACCAACTAAGCAATATTTTAATTCTAAAAGGTTAAACAGGATTTTTGCAAAAGTTAACAGACGGTGGATTAGGGAATCGTGTATTGTGTAGCGTTTAGGAAAATGTTAATAAAAAAGTCAATTACGTCATGATAACATACAATATTTTTGTTTGCTTTCTTTTAAGCTTGTAATTTCAGGCTTGAAAAACCAGGCCTTGGTCGACGGCGCGTTGTGTTCCATGCGCGCCTCAAAGAGATGTCAGCACCAATGACGGAGTCCGTTAGGGCCGATGCCTGCCAGGGTTGCGGGAAAGTCCGAGAGGGATAAGTACTGTGGCCCCTGGCACAGGCAACTGAAGGAACACGGGTGGGTTTTCTTAAGTAAGAGTCTGACACGCCCTCCCGCTCTGCCCAGACCGGGAGAAGTTATTTGATGATATCCGACCCTCAAAAAAAAAAAAAGCACGTCTAATATAAGATGAAAAATAGAATTCTTAAAAAAATCTCTTTTTCAGTGAAAAGTCACGCGCAATAAGCATTTTAATTCGAACATTCATTTAAAATTGCATTTCAAACCGAACGTCGCCGCCAGCAACCGAAGCATTGCATTGCCGCGGTTTTCTATGACCCGTTGCGACCGCATCCGCATCCGAAAAGAGGATTAAACATTAAATCTGTACGGATTTTAAACCATTAAATTCAATTCCGATTCGCGGAATCGAACCGTGTGTATCTATAACCGTGGCTTTGATATTCTCTTGCAATGAAAAGTTTTGGCCAGGATTCGTGATCCGGTTATCCGTGTTCGTGGAATTCTGGGTGGATCAAAAGTGACGTTCTGTTTTTGGGCTTGCTATAAAAATGTGTAAATATTTCCCGGGTTTGACTCCAAATAAACTTTTTGCCGTAGGTAGTAGGTACTACAATTACGGCAAGCTTAGAATTTTCGTTTTGTTTGATTGGTGAAGCGGTCTACTACGGTCAGCCGACGTCGACGGTATAATAGCTGGATTAAGGCTCCTATAAACAGGCGCGACACGTGACACGACATAAAGGTACCAGCCAACGCGTGCCTTAGTGTCGCGTGCGATTCGCGTCGCGTGTCGCGCCTTTAAGCTGTTTAATAACGTCACTTCTTTTAAACATAGTTCCTAATAAAAGAAACGATCTATAGGGTTTTTATCTCTAAGCAATGTGACAAAGACAAACAGAAGATGGAGAAGCACAGGTATACCAGCTCACTTTGGCTCATACAACGCAATAAGAATTTCTAGAATTGCTCAAAGATGCTCACATTACGTGAAGACAAAAGAAGACTCGGGTTCTAACGCTCTTTCGAGTGCTTTAGAAGAGGGAATGCTATCTGAAACTTGAACACAATTGTCTGCTGAACAGAATTTATCTCTCGAATAAAATGTGTCTTGCAATCGATTCATTAACGAATAAGGTTTTTAATCTTATTTGTTAAGAGTCTAGACGATTGCGACAAGAGTAAATAACGACCCTTTTGAGTTTTATGCGAAGTACTAAATTAATTTTTAGTCTGTTTCATGCAGACTATGTTTTCAGTTTGATTGAAATCTGGTGAATAATAAAGTTTTACGTTAAAGGTCACAAGTCTGTCTATACATTTTATTAATTACTTTATGTGCGTGTGTCTATGACAGCGCTTAAGGTAATTACGCTAATTATTGTGTACACTACAGATTTATGAAGGTACTACGATGTCCAAATTATACCTCAGCCGCGCTCAGACTATTTTGAGCTTTATCGCCTAAATTGAGCTTTATTGCTATAGATATTAGTAATGAGGCAAAGTGAGGCTCTTCTAATCAGAGTTGCATATTTTCATAATATATTACCGGAAATCTCAAATGCTGCTCATTATTCCCAAAAAAAAACCTAAAATTGTCACATATAAGGTGAAAGCAGTTTGGTGTTACTACGGCAAAATTGCAAGATAAAAATCACCTACGTGCTGGAGGGAGCAATCCGACACGTGTACAGTGAAGCGGCGTCTTGCTGAAGAAACTTGAAGCCATTTAGACCTGCTAATGGTCGAAAACTCGAAAGGTAGCATCGAAATTCAAGACCGAGTTACGCTAGAGAACACATGAATTGGACTCGGGATGACTGGTCTAGAGTAATGTTTTCGGACGAGTCGAGGTTCATGCTATACACGCACGATGGGAGGCAATGAGTCTACAGAAGACCACGAGAGCGCTATGACCAAGCTTGTATTGAAGAGAAAGTGCCATACGGCGGATGCTCCATACACGTGTGGGCTGGAACGTCTTCCGAAAGCCGCACCGTGCTAGTGATGATAGAAAATAGCACTTTAACTGCAGAAAGATACATGAATGAAATCATAAATGAGTATGTTGGCCCATTTTTTTTGTAAATATGGGCGAGAACGCCATATTTATGCAAGATAACGCTCGTCCCCATACAGCTCGGATAGTGTTTGAATCCCATCGAGCATGCCTGGGACGAACTGGTACGACGTGTAAGCCAGCGAAATTCCCTTCCAATCACGCTTCATGAACTGAAAGAATCACTGATACAGGAATGGGAGAACATTCCACAGCATCGGCTTAGAAATCTGGTGGAAAACCAAACCATATAACAGCTGTATTAACAGCTCGTGGTGGCAATACAAAATACTAAAATGTGTAAAAATTAACCATCTAGTGACAATGGTAATTTTTGCTTAAAACTTACTTTTATAAAAAAACACTTCATAATCTTGAACTTTTATGACATTGATGTAAGCACTATAAAATGATCTATAATACAGTTTTTATTTCATAAAGCTAGCTTCAATATTTTGGAAGTTATTGAGGTTTTTGTTACCGACCCGCTTTCTTTGCAGTCCACTGTATTTCAGTAAACGAAACATGGAACAGAATATTTCTACTTACAAACTCATATGATTCCCACTCCCAACTTTTATTGTGTAAAACAAACCATCAGTATTAATTTCACTATCAATTTGTTGTTTCCGTACACGCAACCGCTTTCGCGCCTACGGCGAAATTGACTACATGTTAGCTGTCAAATTTATCTGTAGCACGCAAAATATTATATTTGATCCGATTGGTCAATTAACGGACGTTGGCTTGTGGCTAAGTAATAACGGCCGCACGCTTTCCGTGATTGGCCCGTGGATGGGTGACTATCTTTACATACCAAGACCCTTCCGTGCCTCGGAAAGCACGTTAAGCCGTTGGACCCGGCTGTCATTTGTGGATCTTTGACAGTCGTTAAGGGTCGTCAGATGCCTGACAATCAGTCTTACCAAGGGGTATTGTATTACCCAGAAACTGGGTTGTAGAGGTCAGATACATAGTCGCTCCCTGTAAAATACTGGTATTCAACTGCATCCAGTAAAACTGGAAGCCGACCCCAACATGGTGGGGAAAAAGCTAGTCAGATGATACTACATATAACAGAGCGGCAATTCCCGTATCTCAGTCTCGATCTGTCAAAAATACCTCTATTTTGACAATTTTTGACATTGATTGTCGCTCAGATGCTCAGACTAAGGAAAAGAAAGGACTCGGCATAACGAACAGTATACAGCATATCTCACTGCGGCCGGTCGCCATGTTTTGTCACAGCCAACAAGTACATCAGTTGTCATAGCAACTTGTTTCTTTCAGTGTTTTGAAGAAAATTTTGATATTGTAATGCGCGCAGCTCTACCGCAAGCCGCCATCTTTGTGCCAGACTCACAGTTTAGGTAGGCACGTTTTTTTCGTAGGTATGTCATGTCTATTCTTCTTTTCCTTAGTCTGAGCTCAGATGAGATGGCGACTAGATTTTGAACGATTTCAGCTACGGGAACTGGTCTTCAGGGAACCGAGAATAAACCCAGGTCGACACGGGCGCGTTTTAAATTTTTTTCGCGCACTTTTTTTTTCAACGCTCTGTTTAGCGCCGGGAGATGAAGATCCAGTGCGCGATATACCAATTTACGTCCGTGCGAACGCGGGCTAAATCCTGAACATTTCCTTTCTAAGTATTGGAAGATATTTTTAGTTATTTGTTACAGGATCTCATCCGGTTGATCCGGTTTATCAGCTATCGATCTTATTTTGGGATGTCACACGGCATCACGGATGACGGAAATGTAACATAATGTCACGTGGAAGGGCGAAATTGAGTTCATGCATTAATTGATGAGTGTGTGAAGATGAACTTTGTAGGAACCGGGTGCTTGTCGAGTTGTCGGCTTGGATATCCTAGAACAGATTCAGGGGAGTATCTTAGCCTGCAGCATTCAATCCTGCAATTTCGAATACTGACTTGGTACTTATAGGTACGATATTACCCTTCGACGTAAGCACTATGCTCGACTCGTAAAATACCTACAAAAAAGTTCACTATGTACGAAATCACATTTGCGGGCAGAGATGAAGAAAATTGTTGTATTTAACAATTTAAAAAGTAAATTAAGAATCTATCCAAAATGGGCATTATATTCATTTATATCGAATTATCGACTCAGATTCCTTTGATATTTGTTTTCTGATCATCGAGTTTAATTATCGTAATAGGTGATCTATTTACCATTCATAGGTGTGATTCATAAACTGAGTCTTTCAATCAAATTCCAGTTATGAAAGTTTCAAATAAATAAACTGTCAAAAAAATACAAAAGCCAGATTGAAAACCAACAGAGTTTCGATAAACGAAAACTTTTGAAAGAGGTTCGAAACGAAAAGTGTATGCAAATGAAAAAATGTCAGATTCAACGCATCACGCCACAAAATCGGAACGCTGTAGCTTGGCTTGGAGGGTAGAGCGATAGCTTGGCTTTCAACTATATTTGAATAACTCTCGGAACAACGATTCGGGGTAAATATTGCATTTTTGACATGTGAAGTCGGTATGAAAGGATGTTGTTTTTAGGTTCGCTTTTAAATTGGGAGCCTACGATTTTTGTTTAACTAGGAGATCGTTTTTAGCTGTTTACTTGTCTGAATATAGTTACTAGTTTGGAGGAATTAGAACGTAGGGTTCATTGCTATTAAATTGCCACCACGAGAGGTGATATTTTCATCCGCGGCCATTCAGACACGCTTCTACCTTATGGTCGATAAGTCCTGGATACCCACTTTTTAAAACAGATCTGTAAATGCATAATTAAATATCTATTGGCAATTTACCCTTTGTATCTCAGAACATTGATCTTTAATCTACGATGGTACCCAAATTGTTTGAGTATATACAACGTGTAACATAATTAATGCAAGACCTCATACACCCCAATTAGATTATTGAGCTGTTAAAAGCATTATAGAATGACCTAAGCATTTTTTTTTAAAGCTAACTCTTATTATTAAGAAAATCGTGTTGACCCTAGCATTTCTTTATGCATTTAAAATTTAGTCTTATTGCCTTGAAATAAGATTTAATTTTTGTTGACTCAAACGGCGGTCAGTATTGCAAAATACATAATTTTTGAAAAAAATACCTAATTAATAGTTACTGAAATGGATGCAGTAGTCAATTATGAGCAAACTACTTTCAAGACTTGCGTTTATTCTGTTACACCTTGTATATTGTATTTTTTTTTACCTCATATAAACAGGCAGACTTATGTGCGAGATAGAATACTCATCGTAAAAATACTTCAAAGGATAGATGCCTGCTGTGGAGATAGAAGACTCACTCTCGCATTTTGAAATCAAACGAACTCATAATATTATTTAAACAATATTTACTTATCTGTTGTCGCTTTTTATAATAATCAAAAATCAATTCTAACAAAATTAGCTTAAATTTTTTATTATAAAAATTCTTAAAATTACGGCACCTATCTCATTGAGGGCACGAATCCTGGCATTACACTGGAGGTATTTATTTTATGTCGAAAAGAAAGAAGACAACAAAATTAAGTACGTAGGTACGTAAAATGCTGCAACTTTGCCTGGATTTTGACGTTTTTTGTTCGTATATCTAAACCTATTTATTATTATGGCTTTTAATAAGTTTTAGACGGAAAACCGACCTTATGTCTTGCCAGGTAGAACCCAAATCTTTTTAAATCATCCTGTTTTTCCGAATTACAAGCACTCAAAGTCATAGGCAAAGTTGTAGGTAAAAGACGCAACGTTGCCTAGGAGGATATCTGAATAAATAAACAGTTGATCTTATCAGTATTTTTCCATATGCATTAGACACCGTGCTTGTCCCCGGCAGTTAGAGTATGGCCATGAAGGTATTTTTTTTTTCACAGCTAATAGGCAAAGTAAATTAAATTATGTCACAAAAAATTTTCACCCACTCGCACCGGTTTTTGTCGCACAACTGACAGAGTAACAATGGAGTTACCATTGTATAAAAATTAAAATATGTTGCCCTAATAATGTAAAGTTACTACCAAATGGTACGAAATAAGAAAAAAACTAAGCAAACGCGAAATATCGCAATCGAAATGACAAATTTGGGCTTTCTTGGCAAATTTGCAGCATTTTAACTGTACCGATACTGTTTTAGCACATTCTAGAAGATGACATTGCTGCTTCTTTGCTCACTTTGAGCGACTCAATATCTTAGTATTAAAGAAAGGTGGTCGCAATTCATTCCTAAGTACCACTCGACGCATTCACGGGCTATTTGACCTTGATAAACCAAGACCTAGTTTAATAATAAACAATAACGAACATTACTTTGCCTACGATGTTGCAACGTAGACATAACGCAAAAATAGGAACAATTATTTTATTACACAATGCAAGAACCTTGGGTTTGCAACGTACGTTTTATTGGTTATAAAAAAAAAAGAACAAGCTGGCATAGTGACCGACAGCTGTTCTTTAAACAACCGCATGGTCCATGGAAACCTCAAATTGAACTTCCACTTACATAAACTTTAAATGTCAAAATGGCGTAACCAACAGTAGGTACAGTAGCGTATGTAAAAGATAAAGTGAAACAATTGAATCAGTTATTTATAGAGTGTTCTTTTCATTTGTCATATTTGGTAAACAAATATGGCGAACAGTGATTTTTATATACATCTTTAATTCGAAGCACGTTTTCATGTGTACCATGAGGTCGTGATTTTTGATAAGTTTATCTACCAAATAAGTCATAAATATAAAAACAGTCATAAAGAAAATATACCTACTGTAGGTACTTGTTTTTAGAACAAAACTGGTTGTGTAAATACAACTGTATATAATTAGTCTGAAGTTACCTCCAGTTATGAGTAGGTAAGGGCGAGTGATCTACGGTTGTGGTGTTATCGTGGGACTGGTGAAAGGCGTTTGAGCATTTGAGCGTATAAATAGGGAGATGGAGCGCTGGTTAGACCTTCAATTACTCAAAGCGATTTCCTCAAGCCAAGTGTCTTGACAAAACCGCTTTAGTGTATAAAAATTGTTAGGTTATATTAGCGCGTTTGTGTTTTTACCATAGGTACTTAATGAATGAATTTAACGAAAACAAAATCAATGTAATATTTTAAAGCTTTCCCGGAAATAAGTTTAAATGAATGTAATACGTTTGACGGCACGGTTGGCGCCGTGGTTAAGCGATTGACTGCTGCGTTACGTGTCGCGGGTTCGATCCCCGCACGGAACAAATATTTGTATGACCTGCAAGTAGTTGTTCCGGGTCTGGCTGTTTGTGTATGTGAATTTAAATGTTTGTAAACGCACCCACGATACAGGAGAAACTCCTAGTGTGGGGCAACGTTTAAAAAAAAAAAAAAAAAAAAAAAAACGGAAGGATGACCTTCCAATCTCATATCTTTCACTCATCTTGATGCTAGCCGTTGCCACTTTCAGCAACGTTAGTATGAATGTAGGTATGTAGGTATCTAAATCTTGTATGTCACTTATGTCATATGTCGAAGGCGCGCTCTACAGCTTATTTATACCCTATCACAACAGGAGTTTGAAATACAGTGTTCTGCTTGTTCTAATAAATCATCTTTTATTGTCAATGTAACATTTTTGAACGCTGAACAGCGAGTGATAATTGCTTAAGAAAGGCGAAAGGAGATCAGCAATGACTGGCAAGATTTGAAGACGAAGATAGACAACCACAATGCGACAGGAGTGGAATGGTGAGAACCAAATTTGAAGAAGACGTTTGCCCATTTTGACTAACATTAGGAAACACTTGATGCTAAGTTAAAAATCTAACAGACGTATCACAAAACAGAAATCAGAATGAAAGATTTAGGACAGGTACCTACATCGGATGGATTACATGTATAGGGTAAATCGAATTTGAAGTTTCTTTTAAACAGTAGTTTTTAACGAAGCAGTGTTTAGTTACAAATGACAATAAAACACGTATCAAGTGTGCCAAACTAGGAACCACTTGTGGCAAAAAAGAATAAATCTACCGACATGTTCTATTACAAAAGCTAGAACTCGAATCCAGTTGACAGTCCGCCAGCTCATTATTGCGCATAAGCAGGGGCAAGTCTACGCCTACAATTCAAACTCCTTGCGTAACTCGATGACGTCATCTTTGGAAACTGTCAATTAAAAATGTTAGGCTGTTTTATGCTTCGTGAACTGGGCTGACACTGAGATTTCGATCTTGTACTTGTCTTAGCTTTCGCTTGCGACTTTTGGGGTTTACGGTTTCTTAGTCCGATAAATTTATCTTCTGTCTGCCTTGATCACATGGAACAAGGATAGGTAGAAGACCAGCCGAGCTTACTTACTTACTTAAACTTAGGTGAAGTGAGCTTGAAGTGAGAAGTCAATAGTTTCAATCCCTAGCATCAGGTGGATTGACAGCTCTCTTCACGTAAGTTTTCACGGTGAGATTGTTATAGAATCGATCGGCTGATGCTAGGGATTGACACTATCGACAACTCATTTTAAGCTGGCTTCACCGAGTTTTCACGGTGAGATTATTACAGAATTTTTGTCTACCTTTCTTCCCTAACAGCCAGCAGCTTATTATTCACCCGCGTCTTCCTTCATAATTATCACCCCCTCACACAAGATATCCGTCTTTTCTTTGGTCTTCCTCTCCCCTTTCCAGCCATCCATCAATTACATCCATTCATCAATTTCTTAGTCACACGACTGTTACAAAACCGAAGGTGTTACTTAGTCAACAAAACCTCTCGTACTTTTTCCAATACTTCATAAATTCTTTGCTTCTTATATATTTTACTGAATAAATAAGACTACAAGTACTTTCTCTTATTTATTTACGAGGGTCATTCTCAAGTAACAATAAATTACTAAGTCAGAACAGTGCGAAGCCACTCACAGTCTACATGTACTTACTCCGAGTAGAATTCAAGGTCAGTTACAGAATCACCCTTTATTGCTTTGTCCTTTAATGTAACAACTACTTCTAGACTTCAGACAGCCTCGTTGGTCTAGATGTCGCAAACTTGACTGTCCTAGATTCCATTCCCAAATCGGACAATGTTATTAGGTTTTTCAAAATTATCTCAGATTTTGGATTTGTGGCAATAGTCTCGCCCACACAGATTACATCCACATTTCGCCAGTCACAAATTCAGCAGAAAGCAGTGGTGTACCTAAGCGAGTACCTCTACATACCCCTTTTTGGAAATATAATCGTAATAATGTAATGTCTACCTGATGTAATAATGTAATTCCTTTATAACTGAATCACTTGTCTAGTAATACATACCTAAGATTTAAAATGTTAGTGAGGGTTGCTCAAAGAGGTTTACAGTAGTCGTCTTTAGATTAAGATTTCGCTATTACATTCCAGACGTTATTTTATGATTTTAGATCAAGTTCGAAGCGTTTGGGTGGGATCAGACGAAGCGATTTACGTCCGCTCGCGTGCGCTTTCAAGTTTTCGGGAATTTCATCGAGAATCTTAAGATAAGTAGTATTACGTATCAGGTAAACACTAAAGGTGAATCTTTCAGGGATCTTTCTGGCACTCCAATTGCTTCAAAATTTCAACTCATCATTTCATTCATAGGCAGAAAAATGTTGGCCTATTGTAGTGTAACTGATATACCTACACTTGGGAACAAATAAATCGATCCACTTCCTTTTTGCACGTATAACGGTTATTATTTTTGGTATTATGGAACGTATCAATTCAAAACATATATCGCCTAAGAGTTTATTTAATAACTTTTACAACGAGGGTAAATAATTGAATGATAACCTTATTGAATGATAAAGTATTGGCTCTGAAAGAAAAACGGTAATTTGGATAGAAAATTGTAGAGTTAAAACAGTACAGAAAAAAAACAATTACCTAACAATATAATTAAATAAATTAATAATAATAAAACAAAACCCCGAATTAACCTTTTCATAATGGAGTACAATCAAAATGATATTTAAGCAAATTAAATGCGATCATTTATATATATATATTTAAAAAAAAAAAACAACAAACAAACAACAAACTACCCTAATTATAAAGGTTAATAAATAAACTTTAAGATAGTATATGTTTCGAATTGATACGTTCCTTAATACCAGAAATAATAACCATTATACGTGAAAAAAGGAAGTGGCTCGATTTATTTGCTTCCAAGTGTATCTTTAAGAAATTGTGTCTATGTTTTCCATGCTATACAAAAGACTTGGCGCGCTATTTAAATCGCATATACCGGTATCATCTCCGGTAAATACAAATAACACCTCCGTAACAGATTCCGCTCGCGAGCGTAAACCGCGACGTGAGTACAGGCTCTTATCGTAAATCAAATATTCATATCTGAGCAAACTGAATTTGGTATAAATCTTAGCATACGTTACTACAGTCTGTAAGTTTAATACGTCGTTCGTAGACAGCTCAAGAGATTAATTTTTAATAAGTTCGCTTGTCTGCGCTTATTACACGATTATGTTATGTCTTTACGCTATCTGCCCTTGGGAGGGTTATAAATCTAGTTCGAAGGTGGAATGTGAGGGTTAAGTTTGGTTCAGCGGGGCGAGCACGGCCTACTGTGATAGGCTTGAGTCACAGATTTTTATCAAAGTTCATCACAAAAAAAAAAAAATATATTATATGTGTGCAGTCAGTCAGTCCTTGTTGTTGGCTGGCTTGTATTTTTTCCAACCCGTGAGCTGTTCTACACCTAAGAGGTAAGAAACGAGAGAAGACGAGCAAGAGACAAGCAAAGCTTAGTACAATATGATGATGAATAGTTAATTGAAAGCAGTCTTCCAAAAACAAATTACCTACTATTAGCTTTGTGAAAAAATACTTTCATATAAATTCAGAAAAATATTTTAATGAGAACTAAGTACTTAAAGTAGGTTGCCAGATTGATTATTCAGAATTTCGCTCATTTTCATTAATAACATAGTCTAGAATAGGTCCGCTGCTATTTCATCTCAAAATAATAATAATATCAGGCTTTTCGTTGCCAATGTTACCATTATTTATAATTAAAAGTAAACAACAGAGCACCAGCGAGATTCGATCGAAAGCATAACTCTGTCACAATTACTATATTTATTTTTCGACTGAATTCGAAAATTATAAAGTTACGACTGTCTCAATTAGCGAGCGAAACGCAAAATGTGTTCTGAATCAGCAGCATTAGAGTTGAAATTCCAAGAACTGCAGGCTCATTCATTAGTTAGTACAATCAGGGCCTAAGCAAACATCAGACCGGTGGATTTTGTTTGAATAATTATTATTTCTGTTGGAATTATCCTAAACAACGCGAGTCCCGAATGGAAAATTCTTGTTCTGTATATGAAATCTAATTAAGTACGTAGTAAACCCCTGTTTTGACTCGTTTTCGCGGGAATCAAGTTAAAAGAGATCAGCGAATTTACTACAACTTTCATTGTTATGTAATTGTACCTACAGCTCGAGGACATCCCTGAGGCTCTTGTGTTAGTTATGTGAGCTAACGCTAACAACTACGTTTGCGTTAGGTTGACGTCACACGCGGATATTTCAACGCAGCAATATCCATTTTATCATAGAAGTGCAAAATAAAACGCTGACTAGCGAAGACGTGAGATTGATACGTATATACTACACTACGCGTGTCCGACATTTACAATCACAACCTATTTATTAGCTTGTGTTTGTTTTCTGTGCAATAATAACCGGTGCAGCGGTGGTGTCGTCTAAACTCAACATACACGACTCATTTTACTGGGCCAAAAAAGACACGTGTTTGGCATTAGTTTTTCATGAAAATAAGATAGCCTCTTCTTACTAATCCTTAAAAGTCAAAGTCAAAGCATTTATTTCATGTAGGCACATAACAAGCACTTTTGAACGTCAACATTTACATTAATATAGAATTGATTCTTGTCACCCCTTCCAAAAGGTAGAACTTCGTATGGAGAAGAATGGGCAAGAAACTCCACCGTTACTCGTTTAAAATCTTACCGTGTCAGTAGCCATCTTAATTGGTTCAGCTCAGAATTTAGCAACGAGTATCACTAGCGTCCATGAGTTCTATGTAATTAATTATGATAGCGATAATTGGAAAACTTCTTATCGCTTCTAATTTGGGCCGTATCAACAGAACATTTTAGAAAACAAGAAGACGTAGGGAGCATTATTTGTAGTTTAGCTGTTTACGAATTAAATACAACAGAGACACGGCTGTACTTGTATTTGTAAGTAAATAAGGGAATAAGCACGTTTAGTGTGTGTCTTAGGTGCTAGGTACGATAAAGCAGAATGTTGTCTCGTTTTGGTAGGTACCTAAGTCTGGTGAAATAATGTCGAATGTCACTCGGAGAGTTAGATTTGTTGAAATTAAGTAGGTACGTTATAATTCCATTTTTAAACAGCTTGTAAGGTATGGTAAAATTTTAGGGTACAAACCATCAAACTGAAGAACTTTTTGCATGGGACCAATATTGTAATCGAGAAAAAAAAAACTGTCGTCCCCTACATTTGGGTCGAGTAGGTATTCAAGTTTAGTTTGGGACAGTTGTAAATTTTTCGCAACAACGATGTTGGTGCCATGGAGAAAGTTGTTTAGTTTGATGGTTTGTACCACACCCTTACATTTTACCACACGCTTACATTTTACAACACCCTTACATTTTACAACACTCTTACATTTTACCACACGCTTACATTTTACAACACCCTTACATTTTACAACACTCTTACATTTTACCACACTCTTACATTTTACAACACCCTTACATTTTACCACACGCTTATATTTTACCACACTCTTACATTTTACAACACCCTTACATTTTACCACACTCTTACATTTTACAACACCCTTACATTTTACAACACCCTTACATTTTACAACACTCTTACATTTTACCACACGCTTATATTTTACAACACCCTTACATTTTACAACACCCTTACATTTTACCACACTCTTACATTTTACAACACCCTTCATTTTACAACACTCTTACATTTTACAACACTCATACATTTTACAACACTCTTACATTTTACCACACGCTTATATTTTACACACCCTTACATTTTACCACACGCTTACATTTTACAACACTCTTACATTTTACAACACTCTTGCATTTTACAACACCCTTAAATTTTACCACACGCTTACATTTTACCACACGCTTATATTTTACCACACCCTCATATTTTACAACACTCTTACATTTTACAACACTCTTACATTTTACAGCACCCTTACATTTTACCACACGCTTATATTTTACACACCCTTACATTTTACCACACCCTCATATTTTACAACACTCTTACATTTTACAACACTCTTACATTTTACAACACTCTTACATTTTACAACACTTACATTTTACAACACTCTTACATTTTACAACACTCTTACATTTTACAACACTCTTACATTTTACAACACTCTTACATTTTAAAACACCTTTCAGATACATACTGTATATCATACTGCTTCTATTCCTAAGGTATTTCGAGGTTAATATTGATTGGGTCCAGACAAAGATCAACACAGAACAATCGTATGCAGTGCTAGCATACGACTGTTAACTGATAACGATGTTAAGACGCTAATCTCATGCGAAAAATAGCAAGTGCCATTAATCATTAAGGCGGTTCCCTGAGCGAACGACCTTGAGTGTTCCATCCTTCTCTGTCCTGCCGCTCTGACCCACTCTATCTCGCTCCCTTCACACGCCCTTTTATGATAGAAATCACCCATTTTTTAAAATTATTTTAATATAAAAAGAAAAACACACTTTAGCAAAAAAAAAATAAACGTGAGTTATTTAGATTGTTTGATTATCTATCCATTAGTTTAATTCCTCAATTTAATAGAACGACACCTTTAGCAAAATATGCATGCAAGCAATAATTTTAGGCATTTTTTACGAGGAGATTTTAAATGTATTTATAACACATACAAACAAATACACGTAAGAACGTGCAATGTGATGATAGGATATCTAACATTAATAATGTGCTTTTAGATGTATTTGATTTCTCTTAATTAATTAATTATTCTCAAATCACCAGGAATGTGCGCAATATGGATGGAGTTATAGAATTATGGAGAAGTGTCTTGACGCTGCGTAAGAGTGCGTGATCCATCACCGCCCGTTCGATGTCCACCGCGCACATGATGGATGGAAACCAGCACATTAATAAATGTTTGCAATGTTGGTGTAATTGCTGTATGGCGTTCCAGTAGGAGGATATATAAATATATATCCTCTGAATAACGCACTATCGCAAGGTATTGTCCGGGGTAGCGCCTTAAATGATCTATCTATCGCCTTTGTCTAAAACTCGTTTAACAAAAGGCCTTTTTTATGATGGCAATAGGCTCACCCCTAATTTATAGGAATTAAATATAACTGACAAAATGAGGATGTACTACAGTACCTGTAGTATGCCTTTGTACCTGCCTATGTACCTTTGCCTATGTCGTGCTGTAAGTTTATGTGTTATCATTTCGAAAGTATACCTAAAGTCGCAAATAGACTGCGGTAGACCGATGGCATCAGCTGCTTAAATGACCCAGTAGTGCATGGCAGTCATAACCTTCATTGCTCGACCAGATCACATGCTTTGAGGCGATCAATATCGACGTCAATCGATCGCAAACTACTTGTATTTTTTAGTAGGTAAATACTAAGTACTTACGATTCGACTAATAGAGAATTCATAATCTGCCTAGCTATGTTGGGGTTGGCTTCCAGTCTAACCGGATGCAGGTGAATACCAGTATTTTACAATGGAGCGACCGACTATCTGACCTCCACAACGCAGTTACTGGATAACGCGACACCCTTCGGAAAGAATAGTTGTCTGACTACCCGTAACGACTGTCAAAGATCCACGAATGACAGCCGGGACCAACGGATTAACGTGTTTTCCGAGGCACGGAGGGATCTCGGTATGTAAAGATGGCCACTCATCCACGGATCGACCGCGGCAAGCGTAGCTTAACCTGATCGGTCGGCCCATGCGGCTGTTGGGAAGAAAAAGACACGTTGCTCCGACCCCAAATAAGTTACGATAAGGACAGGAGAATGATGATAATAATGTAGTAAGTACTTACGTTTCGATATCGTTGGAGCGATATCTAATTCATGTTTGGCAGCCAGCGCGCCGACGCTCTTGTAACGTCAGTTCTGAAACAATTCAGAAATTAATATTAATATTATCGCCTCACATTTTGTAAGAACAAAACGACATTCTGAATTGTTAGAGGCATTCGTAATCGTTTTAGAAATAACTGTTGAAAGAAAACGAAAATTTTATCACTACAAGTAATAACATTTTCGTTAGAAGTTATTAATATAAGATGTTTAGACTGTTTAAATGAATTTGGAGTCGTATCTATGTTTCGTAGTGAATCATCAAAGGGTTGCTCACGATAACATCAATTACGAATCTCTTTAGTCTAACACAGATCCTAGGATGTCTTACAATAACACACACTGTAGGTTTCCCCAGAATATGTTTATACACATCGAGAAACTAAATAATTCCTAATCATATAAGTACCTAGACTATAATTCAAACTCAAAGCATTTATCTTAAATAAACCAATTACAGGCACTTTTGAATTGTCAAGGGGTCGGACAGTCTGAAAGATGAAGCTAGTTGCCCATTCCAAAGCCTATGGAGAAGAACGAATATGGCAAGAAACTCCATGGACACTCTATTAAATCAAAATATTGTTACAAAAAAGTGGTTACATTATTCATGTTGAAATTATACATGTGAGAACGATGTATAAACACGTGCACGTTAAAAGCGTCCGAAATAAAGAAGATAAAAACAATTCAGGAATTAAAATAAGCCATGGCAGCTAAGAAATGAGCAGTGCCTACTGACGGCGGCGCCCGTTTACGAACATGACGCATATGGATCAGCACCATTCAGCTCAACCATTTTGAAGGGAACTTAATGATCCAATACACACACCACCACCAGCGACACATTTGAGTGAGCATGGCATACTCTCAACCGTCAGAGCACATTCAAGTCAATGAAAGACGAACCCAGTAAGCTTTATAGTAGGTACATAGTTCTCACACATGTGCTATGCAATTATACAACTATGCATATACAAAATTATGCATTCAGGATAACAATGAAGACTTCACCTCGTGTTTCTGTGACTAATAAACCTACTTATCTAACTTTATCTATCCACGTATACCGGTAACAGCAACCTTCAAATGATTTAGCCCAAAAAACAGTAAAACTCCGATGCTATTACCACACATCCGCATAAAACCGTTCATCAACCGTCTATTCGACAAAGAGTAACAAAAACGGCGCATGATCATTTTAAAAACCGAATAAGTTCGTTATGCGTTATCCTGCGACTGTGCTAGTGGGGCACGTCCCAACCGTTGCCTCTATAGCCGTCTCGGCCTTGGATAGACAAAAAATATATAATAAACGAGCTCAGGTAGCAACAAACGTGATTCGAAGACCTCCAGACGATTTCTAGGATTTTTGGTGTTGCGTTTTTATGGATTGGTCGCTTTCTTTCTTTCTATTTGTCCTATCTGGGGTCTTTTATTTGGATTGTAGGTATGGGAATAGTATTTTCTAGGACTGTGGTCTATAGGAAAATTGTGCGCAAAATCTCCAATTAATTGGTAGGAACTTTGATATGTAAGTCGTCAGTGTAATTACCTATCTATTCATTTAAGCATTTCTTTCGGCTCATTACAAAAAAAAGTCAAACAGATAAGTAATGTACTTAATAGTATCGATTACCGATTAGTCAGGTCTCAACAGAAATAATAACATGTGACAATAGCAGTCTTTGATGCAACTGTCCAAGTGCAGGACAAAGGCCTTACATCTGAATGTAATGCACGTCAGTCGTTTATTCTCACTAAAAATGCTAAAACGCTAAAACATTCCTACAATTTCGTGATAGAATTGCCAAATTCCAATTTCAATGAAATATTTATTTGAAATCTCGAAATTGGATTCGTATTACAGATTTTGAAGTTCATTGTCACTAGTCCAAGGTTATTGCGAACTTGCCGACACGCTTTCGTTAAATTGACGGACAAAACGATTTGTCATTACGTTGTATAATGCTAAGAATTTTTATTAAACCTTGATAGCTGAATGAAATTAGGTTATTAGATTTTTGAAATATTTTCGATAAGTACTTAAGAATTATACTGTATACATACCTATTATAATAAAATGTAAATTCTTCAAACTCAAACTCAAACTCAAAGCATTTATTTCAAATAAACCAATTACAGGCACTTTTGAATTGTCAAGGGGTCGGTCAGTCAGAAAGATGAAGCTAGTTGCCCATTCCAAAGCGTAGTAGGTACCTATGGAGAAGAAAGGGCAAGAAACTCCATGGACACTCTTTTAAATCAAAATATTGTTACAATAGAGTGGTTACATCATTCATGTTGTAATTATACATGTGAGAACGATGTAGAAAGACGTGCACGTTAAAAGCGTCCGTAATAAAAAGATAAAAACAATTATGGAATTAAAATAAGCCGTGGCAGCTAAGTAATGACCAGTGCCTACTGACGGCGCCCGTTCACGAACATGACGTATGGATCAGCACCATTCAGCTCAACCATTTTGAAGGGAACTCAATGATCCAATACACACGCCACCACCAGCGACACCTTTGAGTGAGCATGACATACTCTCAGCCGCCAGGGCACATTCAAGTCAATGAAAGACGAACCCAGTAAGCTTTATAGTGGGTACATAGTGCTCACACATGTGCTATGCAATTATACAATACTATGAGATTGAATTTATACAATGCAAAGATAGGTTGTACAATCTTCATCAGCTCCAACACTATTTTCGAATGCTAATTAATTATTTTACGCGCCCTTGTGGAGCAGGACCAGCCCTGAGCCAAGCATTTTTGTCAGCGATATAATCCCCCAACTTATAATATGCTTGGCTGTATAGTGTGCGTTTTATACAGGATTTAAATTTCGTTTCATTCAGTTGGAGTATGTGGGGAGGTATTTTATTGTAACATTTTAAACAGTACCCCATGAAGGATGAGTCTACTTTAGCCAGTCTGAAACCTGGTTGAACTAATTGGTCCCTATTTCTAGTCCTATAATTGTGTCTTTCACCTCTTAAAAAAGGAAATCTGATCTAGGTATATGGTACCCGTATTTTTCTATAAGTACAAACAGAAAGTAGACAAATTCTTTACAAACTATTTTTTTGCTGTGTGCTGTTGTCATCGAACCTTTTTTGGAGAAGTATGTACTGCAGTTGCAGTTTGATGGGTTCGAAATTAAATACAGCGCCATCTAGTCGCTTATACCGGAACTTTGTATACACCGATATAGTCACTAGATGGCGTAACCTCTCGAATGGTGTTCAACAACCGGCCATGCAAAGGCGAATTTAAGAATGGCATTACCTATGCGATTTCTAATCTATTGTGAATGGACCTATAGCGTAATCTTACGTAAGATTACTGATGTGAGGCAATCGGCTATAGACTGAAGATTAAACTAGGTATTCAATGCGGTAAAGAACACTCTTCACAAAGGAAAATTTAGGTAATGGAAGATTTTAAAGATAGAATTGAGAAGACGTAATAAATCATTAAGTTCTCGTCTTTATTTCTTTAATACATACATTATTTATTCATTTTTTAACCTCTAATTAAGTTTATAGATGTTGGTAACACCTATATTTTTTTTATTAAGTAGGTGCCTAGTTATGAAGATGAAGTAGGTAAATTAAATAAATTAAATAAATTACAAGTGGTTTAAGAAAATTCCAAGAATTCATTCGAAACCATACCAAAGATCTGTAGTAATTAGGTGTAAATATTGTCTACCAAATAAACTCAAAATAAATACTTATTTCGAACAAAATGTGTCATTGCTTTTTTACAATTACAAGCCTACACCGTACTTGTATCAAAGAGACGTTGCCTGATTTTCATATTCATAAAACCATTAGGTAATGAATACTTACAAGACGTAAACGAAATTTAAGACTTTATTGAAATAAGTTAACTCGACTCAACTAAAACCATACATTTAAATTAAACCATTTACGCACTTTTGAATTGTCAAAGGAGTCGGTCATTCAGAAGGGAAAAGTTAGCTGCCCATTCCAAAGTGTAGCAGGATCCTATGGAGAAGAACCGGAAAAAACTCCAATGTGCACTCTGATGAATTCATAATTATATGTTAGAACTATGTAAAAAGAAGTGGACGTTGAAAGCGTCTAGATAATTAATTAAAATAACCCGTGCGTGGCAGTTAATGACCAGTCCCAACTGACGACGCCCGTTCACGAATATGACGCATTGATCAGCACCAGCTCAACCTTTAAGGGAACTAAATGATCCAACACACGCGCTACCAGCAGCGAGCAATTGAATGAGCATGACATACTCTCAGCCGCCAGGGCACATTCAAATCAATGAAAGACTATCCCCAACAGTCCCCATACACAATGTAACCTTGATTTTAATACAAATAAACCTTAAATAAGTCCGTTACATGTATATGTTTTACCTATAAAATATACCCAAATCCATGTCAACATAGGATGACCACAATGACGTCATTGAGGTTCCAACTCAATCTTTGTAATTTCAGCCTCTATCAACTCAAGTACCTACTAGATATTAACCACACACACACACAAACTTGTACACAGTTCGTACAAACTGTCTGCCTATACAGGGTGACAGAGACATCCGATACGCGCAAACTGAAACCTTCAGCACATGATTCCCGCTCAAAATCTTTTCTTCGGTTATCAACAAAAAAAACTGATGTTTCACAGAAAGTGCAATAAGCTATGCGGTTAAAACGTATTAAATTGCTAAATAAAAAAAATATCGACGAAAAATTTCAACGCAGGGGGGTTCAGAAAGCTCGCCGTCAGATAAGGAACAGGCCCGGGTCGACGTCGCGTTGTGCTCCGCGCGTGCCCTAAAGAGATGTCAGCACTAAATGACGGGGTCCGCTAGGGCCGATGCCTGCCAGGGTTGCGGGAAAGTCCGAAAGGGTTACCGTGGCTCCTGGCACAGACAACTGAAGGAACACGGGTGGGTTTTAGTCAGTAAGAGTCTGACACGCCCTCCCGCTCCGCCCAGAGCAGGAGAAGTTATTTGATGATTTCCCACCCACAAAAGAAGGGGTTGTGTTCAGAAACATGTTCTGGATCCATGGTCACAAGTTGTGCGTTGATGTCCTGCCACCCTGTATACCACGTGCGTCCAAGTTTTCGTTTAGGAATTGGCCTTATTTATTATACTGGCCTTGCTTATTTTCCTTCGTGTTAAGGCTCCTACAAACAGGCGCCACACGCGACGCGACACAATGGCACCACCTGTCGCATGACGAGTGATGCCTTTGCGTCGCGTCGCGTGTCGCGCCTGTTTGTAAGAGCCTGTATTTATTGAGCCTATTTCTAAGATAGTTATAATATTGGCACGGATCGCCAGTACGTTGGTTGGTTGAAAGATCTGCTTTTGAACTGCGCTAATAATATAGTGCGCGTATATAGATTCTCGCACAAAACAAAGCCTACTTAATTTGACTTAGGTACAGTCAGCGTCACGATGTGGGTCCCCCTCCAAAGTTAATTTTAATACAACTGGGGTACCCAATTGATGCAGCCCACCGTACAAGCGGTTGTTCCGGGTCAGGCTATAAACTGCATGTCAGCTTTGTCTTGACTAGAAAAATCGGGATACGGGGCAATGTTACAAAATTTTGTGTGAGAGACAGAAAGAGTTATACCTTTTTCTCTCTCATGTAATTAAATGTGCCTAAATGTGACGCGTGAAATTAAACTCATAATAAATTCTCGTCCAATTATCGAATCGAAAATCTAATTAAGGTCTCTGCACACAGCGGGCGCGGCGCGGCGGGACGGTAACCGTCTCTCTGTGTGGCGTCGTCCGTAATATCTAGTACATTACAACTGCTCAGTGTCACGTCGCCGTCCCGTCCCGCCGCGCCGCGCCCGCTGTGTGCAGAGACCTTAAAGAAATCTTCTTAAGTTCTCACTTCAAAAATATCTTCAAGTAGCAATGAACCGTTGATCACGGTTGTCAACACGCAGATAATTCTGACATGTTCACCTTCAAGTACCGCAGCAATCCTTTCACTGAACTGGCCTTTATCATTTACGTCAGCAACAGATGCATCATCTGCTCACTTAATGAAACAACAAAAGGCAATTGTTATAACAAGACATAACATCACGTTTGTAACCCCCGAAAAGTAAAGGCAGAGATGTACGGATAGTAGGTACATCCACAATTCGCCAGGTCCTATTTGATAGGGGGCGAGCCTATAGGCATCAACAGGGCACAAATCCAGGCTCCAAGCTGCTACTGATGTGTCCAGATTTTAATCCCAGCAACACTTTGTCCGACCCCTGAATCAAACCAGACTGTGACCACTAGTCCACAAATTACTATTTTATAGACCAACGAGGCAGATTCAGATTTTTTATAGCGAAGGTATAAATATAAATATGAGACAACATCCACACAAGGTCTTCAGGTCCCGAACTAGGTAGAGCCTGTACTACGGTAACTTGATAACTCATACATATACACACCCAGACACAGGTCTAACAGTCATGTTCATGCACACAAATGTTTGACCCAACCGGCTCAGAAGGCAGGGTCGCTACCAACTGCATCAACCGGTCAGTCAATATATTTTATTTAAAGTTATAATTTGCAAGTAGGAAGTATGCGACTGTAGGCTAGGCAATGCGTTGGGAAACAGAAGTCAATGAAATGAAGGGAAAGTGAATATTATGAATTATCTTTTGTTTTTGACATTTGAATGGTAAATTGTGGGCTAAAATAATTGCGTAACACACATAATGATAATAATTGATCGAGATGTTTTTCATTTTGACAGATAAGCCTCATTCATTCATAGCGTTATTAATGTTGATGAGCAGACGATTTGGATCAAATCTATGAAGCAATGGATATGGAATTTCCTTCAAAACCCTTGGATTGTGATTGGAAGTGTGACGCAATTAGGGTGCTGGTCTTCGCATGGACTTTTGGTCAGTTTCACTGCTTCCGGATTCAAAACATTTATAAAATACTAGCCTTAGCCGCGCCTTTACCAGCGTGGAGGTCGGAAATTATTCCACGGAAAATAAAATCCTATGTCCTTACGCAGATCAAGGCCTATCTGTCTGTCAAATTTCATCTAAATCTGACCAGCCGTTACGGCGTGAAAGGGTAATAGACCGACGGACAGAGTTAATTTCGCATTTATAATTCACTGAGACGACGCAAAGAAAGCTGGTCAGTTATAAAAATGCGTTATCTTATAAAATATTTGAGCAATCCTTTTAAAATAAAATTAAAGTTCGTTTCGTAACCAATATAGGAAGAAACCTTTTTATTTCTTTTTCGGTGATTGTATTAAAAACCATAAATAAATAATAAAGACGATTTTTTTTTTAATTTGAACGACTTTGGAACCATGTTTTACTTTTGTTTCTGTTTAGAAATATGGCATTTCTTGTGTAGACATCCATTATTCTGATCATATTCAATTAAAAACGTGTGGGCTGGAATTTCTTCCGAAGACGCACGAACTGAGACGACTTTACGCCAGCGAAATTCCCCTCCAATCACGCTTCGTGAACTGAAAGAAGCACTGTTATAGGAATGGGAGAATATTCCTCAGCTTCGGCTCAGAAATCTGGTGGAAAACATGCCAAACCATATAACAGCTGTATTAACAGCTCGTGGTGGCAATACAAAATACTAAAATGTGTAAAAATTGCATATTTGATACCGTAGCACATTTTTCGAAATCTAGAGAAAATGGTAAGTTTTACTTAACTTACTTTTACTAAAAATAAACTTCACAACCTTGAACTTTTATGACATTGATTTAAACACTATAAAATTGTCTATAATACAGTCTTTATTTCATAAAGCTAGCTCCAATATTTTGGAAGTTATTGATGTTTTTGTTACCAACCCGCTTTCTTTACAGCCCAGTGTTTCAAGTAGTATGGATCTTGAATGAATCTGAACGAGAAATATTCTGAAACAAGCCTTGATGATAAAAATAATACGTATACGTTTCATTCTCATATTTCAATTAGAGTGATTAAGGCCCAGAAATAAAATAAAAACGTACCTACTTACCTGCTTAAATTTGTAAGAAATATGTAAGCCAATGACGAACTACATCCAAAACTCCTAAGTCTTTCTATTTCAGAGACACACCAAGTTTATTAACTGAACACAAACAAGCACTACTCTGCAAACAATTTTAGTATACAGTTCATTAGTAATATGTATAAGTTAAGTGTGTCCCAGACTTAAGGTCGCTCGTCGTAGGCGTTGACACGGGTCCGACTTTATTTACTTGCCAGCGACGCCCCTTTTCATTACCCGGCCCGTATGCTAAATGTTTGGACCCTAATTAAGGAAACCAGAATTGGTAAATGGGCAGAATGATATTATCGAATTTATGCATTTCTGTGGGTTGGAGTTGTTAAGATTTTTAATGTAAGACCAGGTAAGTGCTTATCTCGTATTGTGGGTGGCGTATTTTCAAGTAAATAGATATCAATTCCTTTGTTTATATGTTAGAGACAAAACGCTTGTTTACATCATAACATAGTTCAACAACTATTAAATACAGTATTCAACAGCAAAAGCTCTAAAATAAAAGAGCTTGCAGGTAATGTTATATGACATGATACAGGCAATGTAACTTTTTTTTGCCAATAATAAAGTTTGGGTTCATTGTTTTGTACATCAAATTACGCTACCAAAAGTTCATTAAAGAACCAGTTAACGAGCAATACAAAAGGACAAAGCCTTTCTGTACTTTTTCGTAGTTAAATTAGATAACATTACTATTCATACTTTTAATCAACTAAAATCGATCGATTTCATTAGAAATAAGCATCACCTTTGTACCTATTTTTCTGTTATTTTCTTCTTGTCTGTTTATATAAGTGTGTACATAAATGGTTAAATAAATAAATAAAAATTACTAAGACGATCAGCAAAAATTCCTTACAAAAACTATCTTACCCTAGGTATTATGTACTAAAAGTAAATGGTTTCATAGAGAATGGTCTTTATCTACAGCGGCCAGTCGTCGGTTAGGCCATAGATAAATAGAGTACACAATGGAAGGGACAGTTCATAACACGTTACGTCAACCAAATAAATTGTAACTCTGTTAAACTTGTCGCTGTTAATTAAGCTGTGTTGATGTTACTGTTAAATTATTTGTTTATTTAGTGTAGGTAATATGTACCTACCTAACTGTTGGTTGTATTTCGTAGTTTTTGTTAAAAACTAGCTGACCCGAGAGATGCCCTGACAAATAATTCATAAGTACAAAAATATCGTAGAAAAAATCACATTCAAATTTTCCCGAATTTGAAAAAAAATCGGGATGCTTTTCCAGTTTTTCTTTCCATAAAAACCTAATAAGGAACATTAAGAAAATTTTGAAATAAAAATTGTTCATTCGGTCCAGCCGTTCTTAAGCGATGCGCTTGCCAAAGAACAGCATTTAATTTTTATTATAAAGACATAACTTGAAAAAAATAAAGCTGACAGAAAATATCGTTTTTTTATTATTATAAAATACTGTGTTTTATAGTTGAGTAAATACGTAGGTACGCGGCCTTAAAATGCTGACCCATATACCAAAAAGGTTCTCATAAGTTCAAGGTGTACCTACCAAATGAAACGCAATAAAAAACGCGAACCGAAATTAAATAAAAACGAAAACGTAAGCGAATCAAGTTAAAACGCGAAATGCCGACGTAATTACCCCGTACCCAGAAATGGCGGACGAATGGAAATAAATTTTAAATTAACCCGCGACAAAAGGTGGGCTAATTAATTTTGAAAACTGCTGCCGTGTGTGTATTGTCCCAATTAAGTTATTGTGGCATTATATTAAAATGTTACGTATTTTTTTAGCAAGTACGTGAATTGAGTCTGTTCTAATTGGTGCACCAACCTTCCCATTCGTGGATGTCGTCGGAAAAATGTAACAACAAACTGTTAAACGTGACCATTATTCATTATTGCAATACCCCCTTGATAAATCCCTTGTTGTTGTACAGTCAGACAGCACATCAGGTTATACCTACGAAACTAAAATTTCTCCAAATGATTTCAAACCTTAAAATATTGAATGTCAAGTTCATAATCGAATGAGAAAATTTGACAGTTGGTGGTAACTTGACCTTCTGCTGTGTGTACACGGAATTTTTTGACACCCATCTTCCAAAGAGTGACGTTGCTTGCCCACCTCAAAAATGCGTTAAGTTTGACTGATTATTTGAACATTAGGCGTAATTTCACTCCATGCAAAGCTTAGTGCGGTAAAAGTAAGTATCTATTGGATAGATAATAATCATCACACTTTGCTCCCAACCTGCTTAGCAAGTCGCTTAAGCTAATCCCAAGGCCACAGACCGGCTGCGTGGTACTTAAGTACTTAATTAGACTCCCAGGCAAGCTACCGAAAATATTCCAAATTGCAAAACTTCATTAAACAAAAACAACGTAATCCTCAACTAAACTTCCAAATTAATACCAATAAGAGTTCGAAAATCGGATCAATTTGGAACAATGAAAAGATACTAATATTATTATACTGAAAAGTAAAACAGAGAGTACACAAGCGGATCTGGTCGTATCATGTAATCGTATTACAAACGCCAAGTTAATGATAAAAGCTGCCAACTTTCCTACATCCATTAAATCTCTCGTTGAAGTTCCAAATAAGTTTTCGGTAGAAAAGGGAATTATGGTGAAGTGGGACGACTTTTGAATTAACGATATCGTCATGGAGAAAACAAAACGTTGGAGATGAATTCGTTCTAAAGAATATTTTAGAAAAGTTTGCAAAGACTCACACGGTTTCGGAAAGGTCAACTCAATTTTTGCGCAGTAAGATAATCAGCTATACTGTCGTAATTTGCTGTCGGGAATTATAACAACAGCGACCACGAGATTTGACATCAAACAGCGAACGTAGGAGGTGACAATAAATCAGCTATAGGTGAGTTTTGAAAGTATTTTAGACGATTAATCACTGAGTGTAGAGTATTCAACTACCAACCTACGCATAATTTCAAGACAACTGACGGATACAGTTTTTTTTAGATTCTCAGAAGCATCCATTCACCACGTAAAGATCTCAATTCATTCTTCCTTCTATTCGAAGTTTGAAGTGCGATTATAATACAGGCTGTTAGGGACATTATGGGCTTACAACGGACTTATTTAATTAAAAATACTTTTACGTTTAATTGGAAACAATGCTATTGTATTAAGAACAAAGCCAGCAATATCATCACGTGTCGGTTATAAAAATATTTAGTTATCACAGTAGTCCCTGTGCTTCTAACCGTCGATGTTTAACACGGTAAATCTATGATTGATTAATTGAATTAATTATATAGATTTTATATTCTTATCTTAAATCTTTCTTATTAAACACGGGAATAAAATCTTAACTCTTGAGACACTCTCCATCTAAATCAACTTTATTTTATACAGTCCTTTTAACGCGCCATCCCTTTGGCATATCAACAAAAGGATATCAATAGAGAAAATATTTATTTATTCATTGATGCAAAGTGGCCGACTGGGGAAACCACAATTACAAACATAGTCTAATTCACGACAGCTTTGAGATCTGAACAAAAAGTATTTTGGTCAATGAAGGTCTTTGTTTGTTTTACCGAGACATAGGTAAATAGGAAAGTGTGAGTACGTAATGAGAAGGTATCTTTATTAGACATAATATGTATCATATCGTATCATGTACTAATGAGAGGCTTTCTTATAGGCTGCTACAATGAACGGAGGTAAAGAAAATAGTCTCTCACGCCCACCATGCGTAACATTTAACAAGCGTAATAGTGCTCGCAGTATATATATAAGTTATTATAGCACACGAGCAGGATGCTGTCAATTCTGATAATAGTCTTTTAAGAAATCCACATACAAAAACGGTTGGCTTAGTCTGTCGGAATTCAAACAACAACTAAATCGAACGGCTATTATTAGACGTTGACTAAAACAATTAATTAACGTTCCCGACAGCAGATAACGAATAGACACAACAGTAACGGTCGCGGAAAATAGAATAATCATTCACATTAAAACCAGATATTTATTTATTCAAATGCACTTCTTATATATCCGACCATTTGATTTACTCGACCATGGCACTTTCATTTCATGCGAACAGGTCCTTACTTTATTTACATCATTCGGTTTTACATAATTTTGCACGATCACGGACATAAGGCTATGCATAGACCAACAAGTTGCGAGTTGGCTCGTTTGAATTGTGATGCAACATACGTAATGGTTCACACGCAATGAAGGGAGAATTGGATAAAGACGATTTTTTTGTGTAGACTCTTCTTTGCATTTGATAGCATCTGTGCTTGCACGAGCAGATTTTGTTTGAGAAACTGGAAGCATAAATTAGTGAGTGAGTACCTTCATTTGTAGAAAAGGTGAATTTATAATCTAGGCAAGACGACTCTATTTCGAATTCGACAATAACGCTTGGCGTCGATTTGTCATCTTAGCATCCTGGTTTGTTTTTAGTAGCGTGTTGGATGCTAGACGAACATTCAAAACAAATTCACGTCAAGGCGAATTAGCGTTGCTCGTCTTTAGTATCGTGCCTCTCTCGATGAGTAGTAGGCCTAATATAAAGTGGGCTTCTTTCGACACTAACATTAACTGCGGTGTGATCTGTAATTTCTGTTTTGGTATGATGCAAACAAGTGTGACTCAAGATTGTATCTAATTCTAAGTGTTACAAGAATTATATTTATTTGTGGCTTCTAAATTATAAACATATATGCTGATTCGTCGTTCGTTTAAATCTAAACCATCTAATAATATTTGTTTTTAGAACTCATATTTCGTTCTTAATAATAGCTCAGCAAAACGCAACAATATTCCTTATTCACAGCAAAATCCTTTAAGTAAGTACATTCGATCCTTGTTAATACAGAGTTGGAAGGCCAACGAAATTAGAGGCTCTATTAAAAGATATTCCGAAGTCGTTGTCATTAGCCAAAGTTGGGGGCAGAATATCATGGAGGCAATTGTGGGCATCCATCTATAAATATAATTGGGCAGGCTTGTTAGTTTCAGACAATTTTGGCTTTGAAGTCTGCCGAGGTCTTTACGCACAATCGCACGCCGTAATGATAAACGTTGGGTCGTTGACGGGTGAATAGATAGACAAGAGCATGTGTGGGTGTTTTTATGTAAGATTTTTCCTATAAGATCCGAGTTTTTCCGGTTCCATTGTTAGTTCTTCTCTTTGCAAGGATTTGGGTATCAAAGCCAAGGCCATTATTGCTAAATACAACAAGTTGGCTGTTTTGTGATGGAATCCGATTGCACGAAGTCGCTGATGTATTACAATTTCGCCTAAATACTTAATTTATGCTTAGAAAACTTATTTACAGAAAATCCAGAAGTGACCTATGGTCACAGTCCACAACAAAAGCTGATAGCCATAACAGCAACACACCACGTACAAACTCGTATTGTTCTCTCCCACGCTTCCCAGTTTCCGAATAAATATTGAAACGCATACAATATTTACCTCGCAAAACATTATGTAAAACCAACATACAAAGTGCCCATCAAGATATTGATCCCTTATAAAGAATACAGTTATAACAACCCGAGCCTAAATAAACAAGTCAAACAAACGTTACATACGGCAACACGTATTCAACATAGAAATACATAATAAATGTATCATATTTACATATGAACTAGGACGGGGAGCAGAGTATATTTTTGCGAGTAGTGGCCGTTTGTATGTTTACGCTTCGTTTTCTGCAAGAGGGGTTGAGAATGTAGAGCAGTATGTCTTCTTATGCGTAAAATATCACTCGGTGAACACGGGCCTCAGGATAGCTCCTTGAGGAATCATAATCAGCCTATAACGTTCCCACTGCTGGGACACAGGCCTCCTCACTGTGTGAGGGAGCGGGCCGTAATCCACCACGCGGGCCCAGTGCGGGTTGGTAGATGACACATGTTTTAGATTTTTTGGTTCTAGGACATGCCGGTTTCCTCACGATGTTGTCCTTCACCATTTTGAGAGCAATGGTGCACGATTCGCTTTCTTATTTCTCGGGGAATGCCATAATTATGATCTTTTAAAGGCCGGTTGTGTGATTTTGGAAAGAAATATTTAAACAAATAAAGATATTATTACATACTATCAAAAGTATGTAATGAGTTGACACCTACTAACAAATCGTATTCTCAGGCTCATCATCGTCATTTTTACGTATTTAAGATGGCAATGAACTTAACGAAGAATCTATCAAAACTTGTGTTCAAAACCAAAGAAACTCAATTAAAACGGCTTCATTGAAACACTGATTTCTTTTCAATTAAAAGTAGCACAAAAGCTGCTAACTCATTGCATCGTATCGAAAGGATTAACCAGAATGTTCAGGCAACGCCGTGAAATCGAACTGGTCCTTTGTGGTACCAGAGCATTCGACACTTTCAGTATAACCAGATTTACAGGAATCTGGACGTGCACTGACAGAACGATTGGAATTCCTTCTACGTAGAATGTGTGAAAAGCGCCATTCGATGTCTATCGAACGCCTATATGAGGTCCGAAACTATTGGACTGGTTGGTTTTTTATCGTATATACGGTAGTGAATGTGCAACGAATTTATTTAAGCGCATTTAATTTGATCTGGTAGGTAAAGCTGTATATATGTATGAGATTTTCGGTCTTATTTGTATGTAATGTGCTACAATGAACAAATTAACTATAGCTCGTTGAAAGTCGTCAATGCAAAACTAGTCAACTATTATAATGTGTGTACTTCTATGAAGGGAAATGGTGATATATTATGAGGTGCCGATGTGTTTTATTTATAAGTTGTACTGCAAATCGTACCTACTCATCAAGTGTGAGAAATGGGTCAAAACAGTGGTCGAAGGCGGTGAGTCACTTTCGACGACTCAGTTTGGATTGGAATGGTTCGTAGTGTTCGTAGCATTTCATACTAGTCATACTAATATTACAATTACGTAAAATGGTTTAGCAAGACAAAGCTTGGCACCGTACCATAGTCTAGTGGGAATGCCATTTATTTCCAGTTCACCAAGTGAATGTTTTAGGCCATTTACAAGCTAATCCATTGCCTTAAGGCAAAAGCGTTAGCCCGCAAATTCAAATTTTCTCAAGTTTTTTGTTATTTGTAGGTCAGTATCAGGTTGTATGTTGTGGTGTGTTGATCTAAATATGATTCGGGGTCGTAACAAATATGTATTTATAGAATTACTCTCTAAGTTCATATTATCCTATTGAATGACTCATGAAATCATGACATTTGAGGCAAATGCTAACTTAAGGAGTTGTATTGCTGATTCTAATTCTTAAAATTCTGAAAAGTCACATCTGTTTTGATCGCGAATCATATTTTTATCAACATATAACCTGACACTGACCTGCAAATTGCAAAAAAACGTAAGTAAATTTCAATTTCGCGGGCTACCTTACCACATCCCCCTTACGCATTTGCAAATACATTTGATGAGTCATCCTAAATTTCTAAGTCGTGTCTACTTAATACTGAATATTTGGCGTTTCTTAACCCAAAACGAAATCAATATTCCCACAGCCCAGATACCACTTCCAGTACACCAAGTAGGTACTAAATAGTGAAGTCAGTCACTATGATCGGCCACACGCATCGAACAGATGGCGTAAACGTTGATAACAGAATGCGGGCCTCATTTGACGATTACTGACAGCTGTAAAGCTGGCTATAGACGGATCGCTTGAAGCAGGCGACACAAAGTATCAACATAGAAAACTTAACAAATATGTAAGTAGTAAATTAAAAAAGAATTTGGGAAATAGCTTGACGCCGAAAGCCGACGCCCTAGAAGGACATAATAGTGACCTTATTGGTGAAGGTCTTCAGAAAGGTCAGGTGCCTAGTACTAACCAACCAGGGGGGGGGGGACCACCAGGTGTATGAACGTAAACGAAGCAAAAGGAATAGTTAAAAATCGTAGCAGGTAGCATTCTAGTTTCTGCCTACCCTTATTGGAAGAAGGCGTGAATTTATGTGTGTGTACTAGACTAATAAATCGCGGTTTGAAGACCGTGGTTATTGTTACACAGAGAAATGCTGGTGCCAAAAGAATAGTCATCTATTATTTGTCGAAACCATCGAGTAAGTAAGGATGTAGCGGTATCTAGATCGCCACATGCGAACCACGCATCACAATGACGTCAAAAAAATCCTGCATCGCGCAAGCAAAGTTTACCGCGCGACTAGCATAATATACAACGTCCCGACATCAATCGTCGGGCAGTTGCCCACCAGACACGACACCCGTCTGGTCGGAGGATCCTCCCTTTTCTATGGAGGTATGAGTGAACTTTACACCCTGTTCCTCGTACCTCTATAAGGACATTTTCTACGTCTAATGAATATAGTTCATCATGCTGTCGACTGCCTTATCGCCCGTCTGTTGACAGCCTTAGATGTGTACTTTTTATTAGCATCTTATCTACAAAGGAAATGGAGAAAACAGTTCAGGTGAGCATTAGTGTTACTTTGTGCGGTGCGAAGTGGGGATAAGTAAATACAATATTGATAGTAGCTTTTATTCTGGAGATAAGTTATATTTGCTTGTCATGAGAATAAGTAAGTATAAAGACTGATAGTCAGAAAGCATTAAATAGAATAGAATTCTATTTATTATGTGGTGCGCCACATGAGTTACAGTTATAAAAGTAGAAATGTTACATAGCATAAGCATAATCAGCTTATAACGTTCCCACTGCTGGGACACAGGCGTCATCTCGGTGCGAGGGAGTGGACCACACGGGCCCAGTGCGGGTTGGAAGATGTCACATGTCTTCGAATTTTTGGTTTTAGAACATTATTCCTGACGACGTTTTCCTTTACCGTTTTGAGAGCAGTGGTGATGAAATAATTTACACAAAGTAAAGCGCCTGTGAAAATTTCTGAAAATAGGGTGACACAATGGGCGGTCTGATTGCTAGAAGCGATCTTTTAAAGACAACCTTTGGATGGATTTAAAGGGAGAAGGAGAGACAATACTCCAGGTCGTCCGTGTTGTAACAGAATTACTACCTATTACTATTTTTTCTTTATACAGGGTCACTTGTCATTCGACGTATATCCAGGAGCTGATATATGTATATATAAATTCGTTGAATTAAGTACTTTTAATTATGTTCATAGTTTAATTGAAGTGCCAGCTACAATATCATTTTGTAGTTTTTATTTTATTTGGAATTTAATCTAAAATTGTGGGTAAATATCAAAAAACCCATACAATTCAAATATCTCGAAAACTATTTAAAACTATTCGACGACACGTTTGGTGTAGTGGCTACAGTGGCTAAGTGTAGTCAGCGAAACCAAATGGTCCTGGGTTCGAATCCCGGTAGGGGCAAATGTTTGTATGATGAATATGGACATTTGTACCCGAGTCATGGATGTATAATTATGTATGTATTTACAAAGTTAGTAGTGTATCAACCATCTGGTATCCATAACACAAGCCTTAAGTGAAGTGCTTAACTTGGAACTAGATGTTGCTGTGTGCAATGTCAGACGATATTTATATTATATTATATTATTATTATATTATTTAATCTATTGAATTTCGGTTATACATATGGGGGTTCAATTTGTTGCATTTTGGCCCCCCTATCAGCTCCTGACGGATATATATCGAATTACAAGTAACCCTGTATAGAGCTTATTGTTTTCGACCATAGTGATAAGTTGAAAGTAATTAGCAATGTTTTCAAATCAATCTAACCAAGCATTATCTGAAATTCAGTTTCCGTTCCCGGAATGAGATTTGATATTGTTATCAGCATTAGTATTTTCAATAAAGTTAATAAATTGCACCAGTTTGTTTGATTTGTTTTTGATTATACAAACAAAGCTACACTTTGTTTGTATAATCTCTGTAATGTACTAGTTATGCGGTATTAATTATCCATATAATGGGTAGGTAAATATCTACTGCGGTTCCAGTTAAAAAATATAGGAAAAATAATAATATTATAAAAAAAATATATAAAATATATCATATACTTACCCTAAATTTTTATTTCGTTGTTTTTGGCATTTTCCGCAAGCTTTTGATCGTCTATGTGTTTAGTCGAATCAATTAAAATATAAAATAACCTATGTCGGTAGCTAAACCGTCGCAACTATAGCTGGCCTGTTTCAAAATGTCAATCATGTTTAAAAAAAAAAAAAATACAGCTAAGTGGTTGCGTATGTTATATTAAACTATAGAATACAAAATAGTGATAACAGCAATTTACAACACGCAAAAAAATCGTAAATACCCGAATATTTTATTTTCTGCGAAAACGGTTCGGTACATCACTAATAACACTCCGAATCTCTCCATTCAGGTCTCAATTTAATTTAACAAAATATAGAAGCCATTACGCCTTTTATAACGTCGGCTCCCAAATATAATAGATTTTAATTGAACTAACGATTTTCGCAGAAATTCACGTTCGTTTTAAATCTTATACTTACGGTTCATTTTGATTAATGAATACCTTAGGTAATTTTATTTTGGTAATTAGTTGCGTATTTGTGATGTTGAAGCACGTCAAATGTTGATGTATGTAGGCATCGTCGATCATTGTCAAAAATACAGCGACGAACAGACGGACAGACACGGTGCGGTTAGAAAATAATGAGAAGCTATTGACATTCGCAGTTCAATAATATTGTAGGTTTTCATGACAATTTTTTTTTGTTTGACTAGTAGGTCCTTATATTTTTCCAACGAATTAACAGACTTCTGTCTCACAGTCATAACAGAGGACCAAAGCTTGTAGTTACAGGACATAAAATACATCCAAACAAACATTGAATACATCATAAACGTCAATTAATACAATATATGTACCAATTAAAACTTTATAGGCCGTATTTACATAATCCATTCAATCCACCAGCTATGCCTAATCTGACATAACAGGAAACTTTACCAAAGATGCTTATTACAACCACGTAAAGCACAAAGTCAAGTGATCCTTGATAATTAAACAAGCAAAGTTATCTTTGCAGGGACATACGGGCACAAAAGTGCTTATGAAGCCCTAACGAGTAGTGCACATGTGAGACGATACGGGCGCCCTCTATACTGAACAATGCCTTCATTATTCAAACTACTCAAGTACAACAATAATCCTTATCCCTAAAGTTATAAGTCTCGAAGTTGAATGAATCTAATCCGGAACAAAGGATGGAGTTTTACAAAGATAATCAACAGATGGCACATCTCGAATGAGTGTTCTTTATGAAAATAAAGGGTCACGTCAGGAGGATTTGGACCTGTTAATTTTTTTCGGGAAGGGTCTGCGGGTTTCCCTGACACGTTGAGGAAACGTACGGATTAAGTGGAAAAACATTTTGAATTAATACAAATTGTTTACTTGACACTACTTAATTATATTAAATTCCTTGAATTACTTACAATTGAGTGCATAAACAAGAGTTACAATTAACTAGTTTCACTGAATTAATTTCGTATTAAGTAAAAGTAAAACATGCGGTATTTTGCGACTAGATTTAAGAGAAATTGGTTATTATAACATAACATCAAGGCTGTAATCCTGAAGGGCTAGGTCCTCCACATTTTGCCAGTTATGTTGAGTTCTCATATAATAGGGGGCAAGTCTATTGCTGTCACCCGGCACAAATGCTGCTACTGAGAAATTCCAGATAGAAAAACCCAATAACACTTTGCCCGACCCGAGAATCCAACCCAGGACCTCATGCTTTCACCATTGTGTGGATCGCCCGGAGGATACAGTGGAGCATGCGGTGGAGGTCTGCCCGGCTTGGGTAGAGCACCGCCGTGTCCTCATGGAGGTGATCTCTTGCGTCCGGCCCTGGTCCAGGCCATGGTACGGAGCGAGAGGACATGGGAAGCCAGCAACTCCTTCTGCGAAGCAGTAATGCTCGCGAAGGAGGAGGCGGAACGCGTGGGGGACAGGCAAAATTCGCGCTCTCACGCCCCTAGTCGCCGCAGGAGACGCCCAGGGCATCGGGAATACCAGGCCGATTCCCGGTCATCGTAGGCGCGGGTTTGCGGACGGTTAGCAATGTGTAGCTCGCCGTCCGATAAGGACCAGGCCCGGGTTGACGGCGCTTTGTGTTCCACGTAATCAGTACGTAATACAAAAAATTAATTCCTTTGCATTCCCCTTCTAAGAAAGTTATAGTACACAATATAATTATAAACTGTATTCCCTAATGGCGAAACAAACGTTACGAAATATAGATTGTGGTATTTATATGTTACTTTGATCTACCGTGAAATTCATGACAGCTTTGAAAAAAGAAATGATGCGTGTTCCGAGTGTTTTACCTCAAATATTAAATTAACGGTTTCCCAAAACACGTTACAGCTGAAAACTAACACTCGCATGATCAGCCTGTAATGTTCCCACTTCTGGGACACAGGTCTCGTCTCTTCGAGAGGGAGTGGGGTGTTATCTACCACGCAGGCCCAGTGCGAGTTGGTTAGATGTCATATGTCTTCGAATTTTTGGTTCTAGAACATGCCAGTTTCCTTACGATGTTTTCGTTCACCGTTTTGAGAGCAGTGGTGTTGAAATAATTTACACAAAGTAATGCGCCTGTCTGGGTTCGAACCCATGGTCTGGCTCATAAGTCAGGGCCGCTACCACTAGGCCACCACACTAACGGTGTGGCAATTAAAAATAGATTTTCTCCCACACAGCAATTAAAATGGGATAGATATTTACCTACATTAATTTTTAGAAAATGTTCGCCTATAATTTTAGTTTTATAAATTACTATAATTACATAAAAACAATATTAGACCCTCTGTTGTTTTATTACTTTTGAGGTAAATAGGTTTGTGAGAGCTGTGGTAGCCGTGGGTTCGAACCCAGACGCGCTTTAATTTGTGTAATTTATTTCAACACTTCTGCTCTCAAAACTGTGAAGGAAAACATCGTGAGGAAACCGGCGGCATATCCTAGAACCTAAAAATCGAAGTCATGTGACATCCACCAATCCGCACTAGACCTGCGCGTGGTGGATTACGGCCCACTCCCCCTTACAGAGAGGAGGCCTCTGTCCCAACAGTGGGAACGAGATAGGCTGATTATGTAGAAAGACAAGTTCAGTTATTCAAATAGGTAAATACTGCAGATAAAAGTATCCTGTTTCTTAAGCAAAAAGTGGAAACCACCTTTTTTGTTTGTAAAGAATAAGATAGAAATAAAACAAGTCAGTTCTATCCAACTTTCTTTCAGCCAGTACATATTTTACACGAACCATTTCAAGAGCTTAGCGCGGAACCCGTCAAATATGCAACACGTGGTACCAACCTCCCATAAATAAGATCGACCAGGAAAACGTTAGGCAACCGTAAGAAACAAAATAACGGCGAATAATATAAAAAAGGCCCAGGTTTTATGTGAATGCCCACATTAATAATTCATCTGTAATCCCCTAAAGTTGGTGGCGGGATCTAAAATGTATTTTACGACACAATCGAGCGTGTTTTATACACAAGCCACAGGGGCGGACTGAGGTGCTAACTCGCCAATGCCGCCTTCTGTTCCATAATATTTTTACTTCCCTAGTAATGTGTACTCGTTTTTATGGTTACTATGTTCTGTTTTTGCGTGGCCAGGTGTCCTAAATAGGGTACCTCATAAAGTGAGCAAAAGATTTTTCAAGTCTCTAACTTTCCTTTGTAAACCATGTAGTTTATTAATACTCCATGATAATGAAAATCTGTTTCGTTAGGAGTTCTACTACTTTCCAGAGATACACACATGATTACTCTAAGTATCGATGATACAAAAAAAAACATAACTCATCATTACTCATAGGGTGAACGAAGTTCATTAAATCAAAGTGGAGCAAAACTAAAAGACTAACAAATATACTATACCTCGTAATAACAGTGTTACCGCGACCAAAGAGTGACAAGAAAATTAAAGACCACGTAGGAAGGACCTTGTAGCGCAAGTTATTGGCTAAAGAAGAACGATGAGGTAAACCAAGCTCGTTGTGTGAGCTATTTATTTATATCTAATTTAGTGCCACCCACCATATGTGTGCCTTGAAGAACTGTCTTGTTTACGGCTTTATATAAGGTGTAAAAGTTTTACTATCTGATCTGAAATGTCATGTGTGAATATAGTCGTATATTTTTATTGTGATTTAGGTGTTAAGTATCGATATCTTGGGAATGGCAAAAGTAAGACCGGGAATAATGATGTAGATAGGGGTTGACAACATGAAAATGTATAAGTACATTTTAATGACATAGAAACTATACTCGTTTAAATGTTTAAAGTTACGGGAAAAACCAAATTACTGAACCTTACACCGTAGCGCGTTAGTCGCTTTTAAATCTATTTCTACCCTTACCAAAATAGTTGAAACACCTACGCGTACTAAAATACCAGCACCATATTGCCACACTCCATCCCTGTTCCCGGTCCCACTGCACAATGAAATTAAATGAAATTTAAATCACCCGCCTAAAGTAGATCAACCTTCAGTTTTTGCGTAAGCTTTAGGCTAACCTTTTTGGGTAGCGTAAATTCAATGCATCTCGGTGTTAAGTTTCCCCAATGGTTTTAGGAAACAACCGAACACGCCACCGAGAAAAAATCCTTAGCAGGTAGGAATGTCTGAGATAAATTCTCAGATGTCGATCCCAATGCTAATTTTGCACCAAACCTCATAAAGCATTTTTGTTTTATTTTTTGTGTTACAAAAACCACCGAAAAAGGACCAGATGTAAATTTGGAAAAATATGGCGAAATTTGGGGTCTACGTTCGCGTTTTTCTAATGCCAACCACCTAAGGCGATGTAGGTACAAACCATCTTGCGGTCCCACAAAAAGATTAAGCGATAAAAAAACGAAATAGAAACGTCATGTCCTGAAAAGGATATTATAGTACAAATATTTACCAAAAAAGGAAAAATAAATAAACCTAACGCAATACATTACAAAAAAGGAGCTGTATGCGTACACGCCAGGACACAAACTAACAGAAAACGCGTAAAAATAGCTCATGTAACGTTTTTATGATTTTGGGGAACAGGGATGGCGTTCATTACTGTCTCGGGGCTAAAGTAAACAGCGACGGTGGAATTTTTTCATCAAAATTTGACTTATACCATCTGCTTCCGCGGTAATCTTGGCTAGGGCAAATATTTGTACCGCCTCTGTTACGTCACTTTATAATTATAGTTAGGGCCAGGGATTACGAGGTCTCTGTGGAATCTCATTATCCTCGCTTTGTGTCATCTCATCAGCGATATAATTTGCGTGGACTTGAATCAATTATGGTATGTTTGGTGATGCGCTTTGGGGATTATCAAACGGCGATTATATTTAGAAGCCGATTAGAAAGAAAGAATGAAAGAACAACGTTTATTTGGACACAGTTCGTGAAACACAGAATACAAATAAAATAAAAAGTGAAAATAATGTTTAAACAACAATAGTGTGCGTCTCACGGCTGCGCCAAAAAATGATCATTTCAGCATTAATGCCAGACAGATGCTGTCTGACGCTGGTTTTCTAATGAACCTTTAGGGACAAGTCACGGGGAGTACAAACAGTTTCGATATAGGTAAATACCTAATAATTAATACATATTTTTATACTTATAAATAAATAAATAACTAAGTGATTTGTTTGTGGTTCAGGGGGTTATGTTATACGACAGTTTTCTGCGTTTCCGTTTGTTGGTACTAAGCAGAGTTTATTGTGGTCGGAACTTTGTATGAAATATCTCTAGGAACTGGCATGGTAACCACCAGTCCAAAAAATTGTCTTGCGTGTTATTTCGGGACTGAGAAGGCAGTCGCTAATGAACGTACAGCTTCATTACGTAAATACAATTATAAATTCTTAAACATTTCTAAACTTCGTCAGTTTTAAATTGTTTTTGACAAACTTAAATCCAGAACATAATTCCTCTGGAAAGGTTATTAAAATTAAGAAAGCTACAACAAATGATACAACTAATGTACTTTACTAAAGACTTATTTGTAAACAGTGCCTTAAAACTAAGGTAGCAAGGAAAACAAAACACTAGCCACAGAATAACCTAGAATTCACAGTACCCGGTATATCTTTGTGGTTCGTGGTGGCGCTGATCGTAAAGGAAAACATCAACAATATGTCAAGTTCAGTATATTTAAATTTAGTTCCGCATTTTGCCGCATACCAAGATAAAGCGCTATATTCACTCATTGTATAACCGCATTCACCGCTGTGCTTGACAGTACCTGCAAACAAAAAAAAATACGAGTTAGGTCACGCATTTATTAAATGACATTGATTATGACGATACACGAATGTCTTCGATACTTAAGGTGGAACAAATTAAAATTAATTTAGACCCGTAAAAATAAAATATTAACATTGATCACGCTTCCTGAAACTGGTTACAAAGATACGGACGAAGAAAACAAATAAGGATAACGAAGTAAATAGAACAACAGACGAAAGCCAATGGCAGCTGTTTTTTTTCTGTTCCGTGGCATATTCGTATTTAGCTTTGCTAGATCAAAAGCAGAAAAAATGTAAAACCGCTTTTGTTTTTGGCGGCATTTTTTCCCTCTTGTCGTGTCGTGAGTTTCGGCTGGCACTGGCCGGCCGGTGCGAGTGCATGAACTGCTAGATTTTGTATCTATATATAAAAAAAAATAACGAAATTATAAAACGTGTTCTCAACGTGCTATATAAACAACAAGCCTTATCTTTTGATAAAACTTTTACATGGTTTCATGACGGAATGTCTTCAAGGTACACGTTTTAAATGACGATTTATTGTCATATTTATGTTTTTTTTTATCGAGCCATTATTTTAAATCACGTTTCTGTCTTCAAACAGCGCTTGACCAAATATTAAATGTTCCTAAACAATTTTTTGCGCAACATTTAGGGTCAGCTCACACCGAGACGCGACGCGACGCGACGCGACGCGACGCGACGTGACCAGTGATTTCGCGCTGCGCCGCGCGGCGCAGCGCAACGTCGCGAGGCGCATCTTGGAATCGTTGGCAACACGACGCCTCGCTGCGCCGCGCGGCGTCTCGCTGCGCAGCGAGACGCCGCGCGGCGCAGCGGAACGTGTAGCTGCATTCGCCACGATCACCCGCCCCGCCCGTCTACCCGCACTCTACCATTTGCAAGCGCATGAGAACGACGTATATTTGGCGGGTGCATTATGGAGATCGAGGAGAAGTTAATTTTTTTCGTGCAGCGCTACGAATGTTTGTATAATGTATCATCAAAACACTATTGTGACAGAAATGCAAAAAATAATGCGTGGGATAAAATAAGTGAACAATTGGGTTTATCGGGTAAGGAAGACTACACGAAGTCTGGACGAAAATAGTTCGCCACGGTGACCTCGGCTGCGCCTCGCGGCGTCGCGCTGCGCAGCGCGGCGCAGCGCTGCGCCGCGAGGCGCAGCGCCGCTCCTGCACGCCGCGCGCACCGGCTGCGTCGCTCTACGCCGCGAGGCGCAGCGCGGCGCAGCGCGGCGCAGCGCTGCGCCGCGCTGCGCCGCGCAATTCTCACAATGAAATGTGTATCTTTTCGTGTAGAAAATAAAGTTGTATTTTGAGTCGCTCTTTTAAAATGTGCGCGCAGCGTCGCGTCGCGTCGCGTCTCGGTGTGAGCTGACCCTTACAATTTGACTAGATTTACAGAGGCTTAAAAAAAAATAAAAGTACTGCAACCTAGCCTTAATATACCTGTACAGTGAATGAGTACCAACGCCGAAACCATTTATTTTTATGAAAAACTAGCTGACCCTTCGTACCGCCTAACATTTTTTTTTTCTTTCCTTATGAATTAGCAAAATCGGTCCATCCGTTTTTGAGTTATAAAATTACAACGAAAAGTGGCATTGATTTTTATAGATAAGGATTAAGTACCTGCAATAGATTTTCAAACTAAGTTTTCATAACCAAATCCTTACTTTTACTAAAAACATCATGGACGTGTAAACTCTAAACCCCAGACGTACCTAGTTCAATCTTGATAAAGATCAAGTCTTAACAGAACAACTTTTCAGAATTCATCTACTCAATATGATACCATATACTCAGGATAATAACGTGCCCATGCGACGTGGAATAAGCTCAGATTTATGTAATCCTAGTATTCTTATATGTATTATCCGCCATCTTTGCAAAGACTTCAATGTTACTGTCGTATTTTTTTAAAGAAATCCTCTCAAAGGGCGGGCTAAGTTTGGAATATTTGATGGAACAAGCACTTTTGTTTTACTTTGCATAACTAAGGATTTATGTTGGACTGTTTTAGTAAAATTAGGTAGTCATGTTGGAAAAAGTGAGATGTTACGTTTTATGTTTTGTTTTGTCTACAATATTCTGCTTATACTGCCTCGTTGGTGTGATCACAAGTGCTACTGCTAAGCATGAGGCCCTGGGTTCGATTCCCAGTTCGGGCAAAGTGGCATTGTGTTCTTCCGTTAGGAATCTCTCAGTGCCTAGAGTCTGAATTTGTGCCCGGTTGATGGCAAAAAGGTCTAAGGACATGACTTAAATGCAAGTTTTATAATGCCTAAAAGTGTTTGATCCACTGCAGTAAACAAAATCAGAAAAATATATGATATTCTTCAGGATATAATATGCTAGTTAGATAGTGTGTTGAAAACATAATACTTACAACTAATTCGGTACGATAGAAAAAAATCACGAAGATACTAAACATTTATTTTAACGATTAAAAACCATACTAATATACATGCAATTATTCTGTATTTTTTTTTTCAAATTGCTCTTCAAGCAACATATTAACGTGATAGTGTTTTTATTTTTTTAGCCCAATCAATAGATTTTTTGTAAATAGAGAATTGCTTCATATTTTGCAATAAATTACTAGCTTTGTGTCATCGCGCTTCTCTTTATTTTCTATGCAGCCCGACAGTGATCGCGCTTTAGCTGTTGTCAGCCCCTTAGGAGGGCTATTTGTTCTTTTATTTGAGTGTTTGAAGAGTCACACACTCAACTACAAGAAAAAACACCTCTAAACTGTAGTTTAGATGTGATTGTGGTTTAGATATGGCCACAAAATTAAAATAAAAACATGCCTGTGGAAGTTTGATTTTTTCTCTGGGGAGTGCTCTAAATATATATATAATTATTTTTCTTGTATTTGAGTGTGAGACTCTTCAAACACTCAAATACAAGAAAAATTGTGATAGCCCTCTTAAACATAACGTGCGAAATGTCGGTGTCCTATAGTTACTCCGGCTAAACCTGGGCGATGTCATGTGAACACATGAACTTTTTCACAGCTGGGTGCTAAGAAGAACTTCTTAGCACCCAGCTGTGAAAAAGTTCATGTTAATATAAATGATAAATGATTTTATTTCTGTAAGTAGGTTTGTACAGACACTTTTACACGTCAATCATATTTTAAAAACTAGATCAGGTCGGCGTTTCCTATCTGACTACTCTGAAAAGAAAGGCCGAAACAAACTCAGAGGTCACAGTCTCTTTTAAAGTCCAGACATAATCTTGGTCAGATCATGTGAAGACCATGTAGATTGGTGTCTGAAACGGTGTTTTGAGGAAAAACCATACAGATTGAGCGGACCTGTCCAGTCAGTGCACGCATTTGTCAGTAATCTTGCCGCTCAACTCAGTATATAGTACAAGTAGTAGTAAGTAGTATTGTAGTAGTATGGGTTCGCTAATTGACACTGCATCACACGAGATGGCCAGAATGTTGCCCAAATTCTAGAATCGCCTGTAAGTTTACCAATGCTGGTCCTTGGAAAACGAAATCTTGGAGGCTTAAAGCTCCCTTAGAAGTAAACTCCCAAAGGTTCTTCAAGAAGCTTTACAAAGACTTTTGTTAAATAAAATGAAAACCGGGCAAGCAAATTACAATCGTTAGAGCAAAAGTAGTTGGAAAACAAACATTTTTCATTTTGAACGATAAATTCATACAATAAAACTGAAAAGATTAACAATGAAATATTGAATCGTTCAACGTTTTATTTAGATTTCTAGTTTAAATCGTTTTGACTGGGGATTGACAAAAATCTGATAACATGACACCTGCAAATCCTGATACGTTTGTAATAGCAAGCTTTGTCTGCCATGACTATTAATATATATTCTATTTTTCTAACACTGTTAACAATTAAATAGACGCTTTTTGTTTGATTTTCAATAACCAAATCACGTTTTCTACAAATACATGAGCGATTTAGGACTCAAATCATGACATATTAAACAAAACTGTGGAGCTGTCTACCCTATTTTATTTAACCGAATAAAAAAGGAATATCTTTTGAGACTACTCTTCCTAAATTGACAATTGTGAAACCGATAACAATCACCATATTAGAACGAGGTCTTTCAACCCTAGAAATTAGGTTTTCATACTAAAACGACCCTGGAGATCAACTAGACTTAAGTTCAAACATGACCCTTAAGTATATCTGGAAAAGTTTGAGAAATATATTGCTAGTAAGGACCAGAAATTCTTATCAGGGCTATTTAAGGGAGGGTTACACTATCCTATCCTATAATTTTAAGCCAAGTAAAATGTAAGAAAAATATAGTAGGTATACCACGGAGTGGTTTTGTGCTCCGTGAGGTATACCGAAGCTAAAAAAATTGTCATTCGTTTATATTTTACTGTCTATGACTATCTATGACACAGATCTTTGATCATGATGATAGAGTGATAGCTCTGGATTCATAGTTGGGATAAAAAATCACAAAAAGACGCCATATTTAAGAAATCTAAACACAGACACAGCAAAAAGCAATTCATCAGTATTATTTGAGTTCTTTCTAGCTTATATTTTTTGAACTTAGGTGAGCCCTTAAAAGGAATACGATCAATTTATCTTTATCGACGTCTAAAAGGAAAATAAATTGACTTCGCGTCGTAGTTCTTTCGAATAGGCCTTAAAAAAGCTGTAGTTTTTTTTATTTTATTTCAGAAATAAAATGTGTACGTTATGTATTACATTGAAAGAAGGATATTTATTTAATATATTTAGTAGGAAAATATAAACTGTACAATGATCGTATAGGTTTATAAGCGCAGACGCACAGAATTCAGACGGGATTGGATTTGAGAAATATTAACGACCTTAATTTGGACGAAAAGCTATTATATAGATGAAAGAAAAAATATACTATGTTTTTTTTTTGTTTGATATACATCCACACTACGAATATACGGTAGGTACCTAATGAATCGCCTGAAACAAAATTTTTAACATAATACACCAACAAAATACAAATACTGCAGTTCGTAGTGCAAGCATCCGCATAAAAAAAAGAACGCAATTGAAAATCGAACTAACGAAGCTCAACTTTTTCACAAAAATCAAAGGGCCGAGACATCTCGTTATACAGCTAGCAACGCCACTAGATGGCCACACGTGGCGGAACACACGGCCAGCTCCAGAAATACATAGAGTAAACACAGCAATATGTTCACAAGTAATGAAGCGAACACTTGGCCCGACCTATAAATAGATAAATAAATAACTACGCGGCCCGTTTGTGTTACTGTTGGTGTTTTGAAGTGCTTTTTTTGTTTAGGGGATGGGTATGTTTACATCGTTAGAACTCGGCCTTTCGCATGTGGTACTGTGATTATTACATCTGTATTCATTTCACAGTGAGATCAATTAATGTTTCTGGAAATTTAATTTATAATAACGCGTAGTTTAGACAGCTTAGTTGAAAGGAGTTTAAGGAAGATAATCTCGGGCTTGAAAATAACAAAGCGATTTTCTTACTAGCCAATAAAAATCGATTCTGACGAAACACCAACTCGATTCTTCCTTAACCTTTTAACTTGAATACCAGTATTTAAATTTCCTACAAGGGATCCGAGTCCTTGATCTGTTCGTGACATTGACAGAGGTCAAAACGTCGTCTGTCCCTTAGGATATAGAGGACAGACCCAAGTCACTTGATAGCATAGATGTATTGTTTTTAGACCCGGAGTCTTGGAGCAGGTGACTTCGAGCGCCAGACGTTTGTAAATATTTTTTGGTCACAAGAGGAAAGTTTTGCGATTTGGCCGAACATTTTTGATTTAATCTGTATTGTTGTTAAGCCGCTTAGTTAAAGCCACATCATATTTTTTATTAATGTGGTTAAGTTTTATAATAATAACTAGCCTGTCTTAGTAAGTTTGATCAGCCCTAAAACCCTACAACTAATGACGCAAAAAGAATAAAACTCAAAGAATTTTATCTGTAACTTAAATTAACACCCAATAAGCGAAGCTCCCATCTATTTAAGTAAACATTCCGGAGCGAAATTCCAGAAAACGTGACATGTTGAACAACTGAACGCATCTCAAAATATTAAAACGCTTAATAAGGCAGCACAGAACATCTCCGAAGGCATTGCTCCTGTGAAAAAAAAAAACAAGTCCAGCCCACGGACCTTTGTTGTGGTGGTCAGTGCTTCGTGCAAAACAAAAATAAGACAAAACGAACGGGACAGAACAGGTCGGGGCCGACCGAGACCAGTCCGACAACTTTTGACCACTTTTCTGGTCCCACATCCCGACAAACTTATCTCTACAGATACTTTCCAACCTCTCCATCCTTATTGTGAAAGCAACAAGATCTAATTTTGTCTTTATCAAAGTTTTTTTTATATTAACTGGTTTATTGAGCTATGATTGAAGATTTCGATTTCTTTAGGAATTTCTGTGGCTACGATTACAACTAGGTATGAGTTTTGGAGTGATGTAAGGTTTTGTGCGTTTATTGATAATTTTGGAGTGACCAGAAGCCATTAATTTTATTTCGTAAAATTTATTCGTAGTTGGATTGAAGGCCTGAGTCGGACAGGATATTTTCTGTCCTACTTAAGTAAACTGTCTATCTTGGAAATTTAAACATGATTAAACGCAATACTAAGGAGCAATCTCACCTAAATAGGACAGCTAAATTATTTCAACTCCCGGTTGTTTACCAATTAACAAGTCATAAAAAGAATTACATTCATAATCATTATTTACAACAAAAAAAAAACACAATTCTTGTCTATAATTAGTTATTGCCTTGAAGCTTGTTTCAGATAATTTAGAATTTTATTTGTAACAACAATACAAACTCAGTGTATGGGCACAAAGTAGCCATTATTGCATGCCGAGAAAAACTTACAGCTATTAATAAAGAGACATCAACCCGTGGTGCACTAACCAGACATTCTTTCAAGGCCAACAAAACGACCAGAAAACATATGGTTGAAAAAAGAAACCAGTAACATTCATGCGCCCACTTAACCACTGTAACTTGACCTCGGCGAACCAGCCAACTTCCTTTATTTCGCGTTTTAAAATAAAAGCAGAAAGCAAACGTCGGGAAATATAGAATTATCGATGCATAAAAGACAGATAACTTGACATATTCTGAATAACACGTTTCGTTTTAATGTAAATTTTCGCGCAAATGTCACTAATCATTAAGAGTACTAAGGGCCGAGGGAGGTCGTTGTAGACTGGCAAAGTGATATCCATGGCTTGTGTAAGTCGAGCCTCGGTGCCGTTAATTTAAGGCGGAATGAGGGGTCTAAGGATGCTGGCGGAACAGTCACCCCAAGCAAAGGTCCCTTGTGGTCAGTGACCATCGACGAGAATAACGCAAGTACCTGGACTCACGCGCAGCCTGTACCTACTCGTGACGTCACTCTCGACTCGATATATGAGAATAAGATTACTTGGACTTAAAATAATGTAAAAATAAAGGTCCATCATTAGCATGGAACGAAAAACTGAATTAATGGTAACGGAAAAAGAAATATGGGTTCTCACATAGAAAAAAGGCAGGCTGGCCGCGATAGGCCGTCGCCATATTTCTTTTGAAGCCTCATTTAAAATAGAGTAAGGTTAATTAAGCTTTTCATCAAGAGTACTCTTTACGGCGAGTTTGTGATACTTAGCGAGTATTTAAATAAAAATATGTAAGTATTTAAACAGAAATATTATTTAAATTATTTTTCGCAGACCTTTTCAGTCCGTTTTAGCTACGCAGAATAAAAAGTATTCAGACAGTAAATTTCTGTTTCGTTTTCTCGTAAAAAAATGTTTCTAGTTTATACAAAAATAATCCTAATTTGGGCCTGAATTAATTATTCGCGACATAAATCAACACGATGGTGCATCTCGTTAAGAAAACCAGGTTAGGGCGAATTAGCATAATTTTATTTTTAAACAAAACAGCGGCGTTTTGCATGGAAATGATTGAAATTTATAAATATATACAATTTAAATATAAATCTAAATTCAGCATGACATCCGTTGTTTTGGGGGACAGTCCCAAAATTAGAATATATATACATCCCAACATAAAATCACGCTATCTTCCCATGGGGGTAGGTACAAACTTCATAACGCCACCTGCTACGATCCTTTGCTCCTCCTCCTTTGCTTCATAAATTTGATTATTTGCCTGTATTTTTTTATGTTCAGTTTTGAATTTCCAGTTTTTTTTCCTTTCCAGGAATAACTGCTGATCTTAATGATCTAAACAAGAGCACCGAACAAATCATCTCAGAGAAAGACTGTCAAAGAAAGTCAGTCGGTATATTTAGAAATGTCTATTGATGTATCGTAAGATTATGGATACGTCATCACCACCATACTTCAAACGAGATTTCACGTCATAGTGTAACACATCAAAGACCGTGGGTCACTAGCCTGTACTTACAAATGTGTACTCCCATAACATAAACTGTATAACATATATATTAAATCTACTGAGCAGGAAAATACGCACCAGTCTATTTATTACATGCTGTACGACTGTTCTCGCTGAAGACCTACTTATCCCGATACTGAGTGTACCTACTTTTATACCCCGACGATATATATTAATACATAATATTCACATATATTATTGGAGCTAAGCTGATATATTAACCAACTTACTCACACCACAAAACACACGTACACAACACCAAATTTAAATATATTTTTTTTTTTTTAATATTTTAATTTTTTTTTTTACTTTCACATGGAACAGGGCATTCCGTTCAAAATGAGTCAGTGTATTGACAATGTATGGAAGCCGATGTTTGTTGGAAATAAATACTTTTTTCTAATTACCAACTTGTTCCTACTTCTTCATGTAAGTATATTTTTATTTACCTAGTAGCTCGTTCCAACAAATATCGGTTTACACACATTGTCAATACGGCGACTCATTTTAAACGGAAGGCCCTGTCTCCTGTGAAAGATTTTTTTAAGCTAGTACAGGATACAGGTGGACTTTTCCACTAAAGTTAAGTGTAGAGGACTTACTCTCTATGTCCGTCAACGAGGATACGGGCCCGTCCGAAAGTAGTTCGATACTTAAATAAAAGTGAACCCTACTCCCGATTAATTTAACTTCCCCGGGTGGGCAAAGACACATCGGGAGTAAGGACAACTGTCAAAACGTTTTGACATTATTTTGTGGTTCGGGCCCCGGACTAATCTTATGTCCCTAAGTGATACGGAGTTGGAAAGGTCCGTAACTTCGGCCAAAACGACGGACTTCGTGCTCAGGGAGTATTATTGTATTGCATAGTTTTTGCTTATCGACCACTGGTGGAAAAATAATCTGTACCTAACACTGTTTTGGAAGAATAAAAATATTATTATTTCGTTAATTTATTTTCATATCTACTAAATACAATTTTAAATATTTTTACAAAAAAAAAAAAATGGGCTGCCGGTATCGGAAGCAGGGTCCAAGCTACCGGTGGTTAGGGCTCCAGAGACAGGAACCTCCTCACGATACGAGCCGTATCGAGGAGTACTGAATTCTGAATCAGGCCCTTGATCCAACCGCCTAACGAGAGCCTGGAGAGATGTTGATCGAGGCCATTTGTCATTATTATTATTATTTGTTTTTCTCGGCCGGTTACAACTGAAGCACGGGCCTAAGACAAACGTTCACCAGTGGGGTTAAGTGTGGGCGTAATATTATAAGAAGACTGTATGGTAGACAAAACTATAGTTGAGTGGGGAGTATTTGTCCAAGCTGTCCGACTAACTCGCAGATGCAGTCTCTGATACATCACTACTGGGAGTCAAACATGCAACTGATGATGATTTTGATATGACCTAGTTATCAGAACCTACCCAACTGACACTGTTAAATAGTTTAAAAAATAAAGTTATAGGTTTAAAAAATAATATTGCACTCCTTATCCATCTAGACAGTCGTTTCTGCGACATTGCATAAAATCAAATAAACACTTAGCATTGAACTTGAAAAATTATAAGCAAGTTAAGTACTTAAATTCTGTTGAGGTCAAAATCGACATTGAGTGGCCATCAAAGATCACATGGTCGTGAATTGCTCATCACTCATCATCGCCTACATTAATATCGATTCTAGCGTAAAAAGTATTTAAAGCCTATCTTTATCAGCTGTTCCTTCTAAACCAGCAAGATCCTTTACATCATTAACCCCCACTTCGCAACACACCGTTAACCTACCATCCGCTACAACGTAAGTGCCACCCTTCACTGTAAGACCGTCACCAGCGGATTTATGGCCCGAGGAAATTAACCTTAAAGGTGTCGTGCGGAGATTTATAATGAAGGAAACGAGGTATTTTTGAGGGTAGTTTAACACAGCTTTACGGGTATAAGACGTTTGGTTTGTAATTTCAGGATTAAGTAAATATTGTTGGGAATTATGACGGATGTATGCGTCGGATGAACGTTTAGTTGGGTTTCAAAACACCTGTATAATTTTGAAGTATCTTTGTTTAAATAAAGGCAGGTTCTTCCGAACGTCTATTCTATATCTCACATATCTTCTTATATACCAACACATAATTATCTTCGTCTTTCGTCTTATGTGATCTTTTGTGTAAAAGTTCGCTCAAGGGACCCTGTCTTGTTTCATAACTTGGAAAATACTCGTAATATCTCCTCTTTTCTGCAAGCCAATTCAATATAATCGATTACCAAATCTCATGTCAACTTTCACGATTGGTGGTTCTTACTTTTGGTAAGTAAAATAAGATTTGACAGCTGATTAACATAGACTTTCAGAATCCGGTACGTAAGGCTTACAAAATTTCATTATCTAGAAGGCTGTATTTTCTCTTGATAATAGCTCGTTGGCCTCGTTAATTAACTGCAATGAAACTAGTATTTTCAATTATAAAAGGTTCACGATCGCCACTCGAACCTTGAACTGGATCAGATCAACAGTCCGCAGATTGTGTACAATTAATTAATGTCTCCAATTAAATTTTAATGTGGAATTTTAATACCATCTGGTGGGGTGTGTAGAATGTACTCGTTCAGGTAGTTTGCTGATAATTGTGTCTACAAACATTTGCGCTACCGCCAAAGTGTCAAAAAAAACTTTGATTGCCATTGTTCCTGTCTTAAGAACAACATGATTGGTCGACTAAGAGACTGTAAGACTTTGGGATGCTTAGTTGATTGCAGACAGAATTTCACATCAATTTGCTAAAAAGCCCATTTTGTACAATCATAATTATCTGGACTAGGTTTACCTGATATATATAATGTTCCGAGTATGACACTTCAAGTTCCTCCTGCATCCAAGTTGAGTGCGAAAGTATGGTCAAGTAGTTTGATCTGACAGACCATGGTTATTAAACGAGTAGTATCCAAACAATGCGAGTTTCCAGTCAATGGATTTAGAATTTAACACAAATCATAAGCATTTTATGCTACTTCCAATAGCAGTGGCTTCATTTCAGTTCTCTGACGTCACATGGTAAGACTATAAGATCTTTTCTTCGAAGCGGAAGGATGCGACGCATTCGAAGAATTCTCGAAACAAGAGAAATATAAAGTAAATTCTATATTTATTTGCTGGATGACATTTTAGCATTTTCTCTAGTGATTTTAAAACGGTTGCAAGATTTTCTTCCTTTGATGTCACGTGCATATAAACTTTAAAGACGCGGAAAGTAATTTTGAAACTTGTTTTCATCTTTCTTTGACATGCTCGATCAGCGGAAGTCTGCGGAGTATGTCTTTGTTAGTTATTCATTTGTTGCACCAAACAGACTCCATGTAAAATTTGTAGCTGAAAGCATAACAATATCGTGCTTTTACAAACTATTGTATACCTGCCGTGACTTTAAAATCCAATGCCAATATTATGAGTAAAGTTAATGATTAACTCAGGCAAGGTTTGTTATCCCAAAAAATTGCTCTAAGAATATGGAGCCCGTTTCCATTATACCTATTGTCCGTATTGTTTTGAAGCATTAATTTATTATACAAGGTTTTTTTGTGAAATCTGCCATCACAATAAGAATGAATTTGTACAAGATATTTTAGATATAATTTTCACGTCATTTCATTTTTATTTCCAACGATGTTTTACAACATAATCCACGAAATGTGTACGTAAAGAGCCTTTTTAACTTAAAACCCTCCCAAAAAAACAATTAATTAAGCATTCCCTACCCGACATCGTTTAAGGGCCCGAGAGCTACAAATTTGAATTTCAAAAACTCAAAGTTAAGCCTAGGGTTTTGAATTTTAACATAATTTACATACACAAATGAGTCATCTGCGTTCGTTACGGTGTCTGGACGTCGTCGCCTCCACCAAAAACTGAAATATAGCCATGTATAGCGTGCACTGCTGGATGGGCTGCGAAGTCTTTTGAATAAACCAAAGGTTGGCGCGCATTGGAAATTAAAGCGCCGAAAATGTCGGCCGTAACCATCACAATTGTCGGGATTTTTGTTTAATATGCAAGGCGAGTGCGATCTCTCAATAACATCGAAAAAAAAACATCAAAATCATGCATTTACATAAACACAACAGGATGATTCAATGGACGGAAATGGTTATTTGGTACAATGGTTTTCTGGAAATTTGTGTGTAGTTAGGACGGAAACACGGGGCTTGGTCATGTCCTAGGGGGGATAAATTAATGGACATTTTTGGAGCGTAGGTAATAATGTATTTTGGCCAAATGTGCAAAATTTTATTTGGTGCCACAGAATTGTTGACAAGCTTAAAATCATTCGTTATGACAAACGAGGAAAAGATTTAGAAACGAGTCATTGAAGATGACAAAGAGAAAAGAAAAGTCTTAAGAAGCAAGAGACGTAAATGGGTGGAATGAATCACAGCACGCATGGAGGACATTCATCTTTTTCTTACAATAAGAAAACCCAAGAAGTGGTCACCAGTCTTTTTGGATGGTGCTCTTATTAGTTACCGTCTGAGACATCAACGTTTGCCAACGAATAATTTATTTATTATTTGTGCTCTCGCACAGCATGTACATTATAACTAGGTGAAAACACGATATTTTTTTTTACAAAATAATTTGAAATAAATTAAGTATGGGATTTGAGAAAAAGAAAATATCATGTCAAGAGTGAGCATTCATATTACAGTGCTATTATAAATAATATAAATATTAAAGTTAGAGAAATAAATGATTAAATTTGAGAAAAAAGAAATATACAATACATAATTTCGCTCATTGATCTTCATATTATCTGCAGATACGTTTAAACCCAATTCCACTATTCTTACTATATTCTTGAATACGAGACTTGATTTATAATGCAATATAAATTAAAAGCTAGGCAGCTTGGCCAGCATGATTGCTTCCAAACCCTACGAACAAATTGCTGCTGGCAAAATGACTCCCTAAGCCCGCATAATCAGGAAAAGAATTATAATTTTATTATATCTTGGCTTATAATTTGTAGGCCAAACTTATTTCGTGTGACCTCGACGTTTATGGTCGTACCTCCAAGGAGTCACAGCGAAAGAATTAGATGCTACAGCGGCGAAAAATTATTATGATGAAATATTATTACCTACAACGGCTGATTACTAAAATAATAACAAAAATCTCATCAAAATCCCTTTTTTGACGTGAATTTTCAGGCTTAGAAACTTAAATACTTTCCTATTCTTATAAGCACTACATTCATGTATAAGTTACAATCAATCAATACTAACCTAACCTAAATGCACGTTATGCAGATCATTAAAGGTCCAATAAGAAGCCCATCCCTTTTCTTCCTTGCACCAACGTTCTTAGGTAAATTTACTTGAGATCCTCTTTTCTCGAATCTATCAAGCTAATCTTCAAAGAAACCACTGAATTATTTAAGAGGGTATTTAAAATCATTTTATGAATTCTTGAGCCGCACCACAGGAACCCGTAAATCCTAAATCCCAGAGGGTTTTATTAATAAACAGCAGAACGGCCCAATTTGAAAATAATAAGAATTTAATATACAACGATTGGAACTCTGAATTTAGGTAAATAAGTATCCACATTTTATATTTCGGAGGAAGTTGTTTTCCTTTTATTCACAATGGCCGTTTTGCAAAAATCTAATTACTCTGTTATCGACAGTTTATGATTTTGTAACGTAAAAAAATACCTACCTATTGCGATTTATAAGGAACCCGTTTCAAGAAAATACGTTATTTTTTCGATTCCCTCCACTCCCTTCTTGAACTGGCGATAATACATTCTCTTTCGGTTAATTTATTAGACTACATTAATAAAATATACAACAAAAGCTTAAAGTTTTATCATCGCATTGTCAAATTGACTATACCTTAATAATTCTAATACCTTGCATTGTGTGAATAGTTTTCCATCTTCAATAGTTCTCAATTCAAAATGCGAAGTCATTCCTATAATTTGAAAGATCGATCGTTTGAGAAATTATATAAAATCTTGTATTTTATACGAAACCAAGACAATCAACACAATTTCTGCCTCTTGCGTGATTAATAACCCGCGATATTCCTGTGACAGGTCAAAAAAAAAATAAAAGGCATCACGTCACATCATCCCAGACCCCAAATCAGGTTCTATTCAATAGGTTTTTTGACAAACGAAAGTACCAAAAGGCCTTTATTCAGAGCCCCGTAAAGTTCATTTTATAGTTCTCAATTTGATTATCATTTTGGAATTTGGTCTTTGTTCCATTGTGATAAGGTTTATATTTATTTGGGGAAGAGAGAGGAAGGAATTTCAATATGGCGAGTGAAGAAAGGATGCGTTCGAGAAATAAAAAATACGGTTGAACGCACGTGGGCGGTCGCATTCTAGGGGTATTAGTTAGATACACATCTTCGCGCTATATTCAATGTGGAGTGGGCAGGAATGTTATGAGTCCTTCATATGAATCATAGGCGTATGTTTCTAGATGAATACTCTTGTTTCAGTAATATAAACATGAGCGCTGCCCTTTTCTATTGCTTTCATTTGTTATTTTTTGGCATAACTCAAGATGTGTAACAATACACAAATCTTTGTAACAATACACACGGCTTTGAGAACAGCTGAACCCAAATGGGCGTGCTGTGAACTATAGAGTACCCGTTGCACAGAAGGCCAGAAGTCGGCTGCAGAGGATTGAGTTGATTGTTTGGTACTTTGGACAGAATTACAATACATTCGGATCCTCATTTGGATCCAGTGATTCAAGAATTTATGTAACAGTTACATACACAGGGTAAACAAAGACAGCTGATCGATGCAAAACGCTAACATCATAACAAACACTTGCGTTACCCAACGCTGTTTTAATAACAATTACTATATTACTAACGTAAATTAATAATGCAATGTAAATTAATATGAAATTTCAATATTTATTGCAGCGCACGCGTTTTCATGTCATAACCTTGCATATACTACGTTTTGTTTTACGCTATTTTGAGCTTAACACCCTTTAATTAAAAGTGAGAATTGTCTGGTTTTATGTAGTGAGAGTATTACGATACTCTTATATATTATATATAATCGGATTCGTCTGGTGAGTTGGCGACCCACGATTCACATGTCTTGATATTATTACAGACAGTGCCTTATCGCTGTAATAATTTGATATTGAAAGAAATTTGTAATAAGTCAGTGTACTTACATTTTGTAAGTTATAGTTTTTATACACGCGAGTTTAATTTGTTAAATAATAATTATAATGTTATTTATTTCACGAATTTAATCGTACCAGTGGATGTGTTATAATTTAATTGGTTGGTTATTTAATTATGATTGTTCACACAGAACTTATAAAATAGAATAACATGTGTATTTTTGTGCAGCTTCAGGAATCTATGCATTTTATCAATTATAGATTGTAAATTGTAATGTAAGTACTGAAAGACAGTCAAAAACATCACGTCTTATCGTCTTTACTCCGTCATTCAAAAGTTAACTGTATTTCTTCCTTTTTAAATACCTTCCAGATCAACTCAAGCATACGTCATCTGTCTCACTTACACCTTAGCATTCAGGTCTTTCACACAAGTCATGCATTCATCAACGTTCCGTTCCTACATATACTATAATAATGTTCGCTAGGTATCAGTATCAAGGATTCAAGATTTTAAACTAACAAAACCAATCATAACGTGCTTATGACTACGAAAAAAATGTGTCTAAGAATATTGATTGTTTTAGCGTGAAATATTAGTACATTACAACGTTCTTAGAATAAATTCTCATCAAAAAGTTAGCTAGTTTATTTAGTAGCCTACCAAAACTTCCAATAAACTACGCAGATCTGTTAGCACTTATTAGCAGATTAAGTGCGGATTTCAACAATGAAACGGAACGCGATCAGCATTTCTAAACCGCGTTCAAGAGCTGTCACTGTCAATATTCCGCAACAATTTTGACAGTGACAGCTCTTGAACGCAGTTTAGATGTGCTGAATGCGTTCAGTTTCAGTGGTGAAATTCTCCCTAAGTCTTACTTCTATATTATTACGAGTTGTAATATGAAACACTATCAATACCTGATACAATTAAATAGCGTTTTACTAAGTACAATCGGGACTACATGTTGAAAAAGCAAAGTAAGTTTTGTCAAATTAAACGGAGAACACTTCCACTGAAAGGGTTTCCTCAAATATTAAGTAAGCTATGAAGCCTAGGCTACAAAATACGCGCAAGAAGGGTGATATTTTACAACAAAAAAATAGCGCGGCCAACTGCGAGTCGGACTCGGACATCCCAAAGTACACACATCAAAAGTGTCTAGGGATCAAGCATTTTTATGCGGATTTCTTGAGATTAAGATGTGGCTTTGTAATAAATTTATGATTTTATAAATTTATATGGATCCTTTTTGGTGCATTTCATAATTTGAATCAGGAACTGTGAATCAAATTCGAGTAAAAGATGAAAATCAGCTGTCAATATTTTCCCTATAAAAACATACAACGCATTGAAGACATTATTAGTGCTACTGTTTCCCTACTACTGATTAAAACCAATGTTATTATGGAGCGGCGACGTCATTTAAGCAGGGAAGAAATGCTCAGAGCCGTGGGAATGATAGAAGCTGGTTCCCGGCAACGTACTGTGGCTTTAGCTCTGAATACAAGTCAGAGTGTTATCAGTCGACTTTGGACACGTTACCGAAGCACTGGTACCGTGGCTGAGCGCCATGGAGGACGGTATCGCTGCACCACACGGAGACAAGACCGATACATTCAAATCTTAACTCGAAGAGCTCCAACAATAACCGCCATGATGTTAGCCGTGAGGCTTCATCACTCTTCAGGGAACTTAATTAGCGACCAAACAGTCAGAAACCGCTTGCATGAAGTGAACCTTCATTCCCGAAGACCGCTACGGGTACCACCTATAGCAATGCACAATCGTAGGATTCGATATCAATGGGCTCTTGAACACAGAAATTGGGCAGAAGAACAATGGCGTTTCGTGTGCTTTTCTGATGAGTCTCGTTTTGGTATGAGACCGGATACAAGACGTATACGACACTGGAGAACCCCTGGACGCCAACAGCGATTAAAATCCTGCCAGGAAGTCCATCCTTATAGTGGTGGAACCATCATGGTATGGGCGGGTATTTGGATCGGCGGAAGAACTGAGTTGATTTGGATCAGAGGCAACCTCAACGCTCAAATTTATGCTGAGACGATTGTATCAGACGTCATCGTTCCTCTACAAGTGCAAATCGGTCCTTTATTTCAGTTAATGCATGATAATGCACGACCGCACACCGCAAGAGTTGTAAGACAGACTCTCGCCGCAGCTAACATCAATGTCCTGCCCTGGCCTGCTCAGTCGCCAGACTTGAACCCGATTGAGCATGCATGGGATATGCTACAGAGAAGAGCTCTGCCGAATATGGAGGGTATCCAGTCGCAAGAAGACCTTTTTTTGTTGTTGCAACGAACATGGGCGGCCATTCCACAGCGTGATTTGGATGAACTCATTTTGAGTATGCCAAACCGATGTTCTTGTGTTGTTAGTGTTCGCGGTAGAAACACGGATTATTAATTGTTTAAGTTACCCAATAAAATTTTAAAGAAAACTGTTATTTCAGTCTTTTTTTCGAACTTTTGTGTTAGTGGTTCAAATGTCAAAAATCCCTTTATTAGGAAAATGGCAAATTTCTTTATTAATGCAAAGGTGACTTGGTTTATCGTTACTGTGACAAACGAAAACACTTTATTTTATGAATCCTTAAAGAAAATTTTAATTAATATCAATCAGGAGAAAAGTTATTGCAAAAATATATGTTGATCCCTAGACACTTTTGATGTGTGTAGTTACACACCCTGTTAAAATTTCAAGTGTCTACCTACCTATTACTGTTCATAAGATACAGCCCTGTGACAGACGAACGGTCAGCGGAGTCTTAGTTATAGGGTCCCATTAGCACCCTTTCGGTACGGAACCCTATTATTATTGTGTCTTTGACATATATCGGGACCATGATCTGAACTTTTGGAATACGTGCGGGGGGCCGAAGTCAACTCGCAGAGGCCCTTCAGACGCTTTAAATGAAATAGGCACCAACCGACAATTATCCCTATACCCATTATGCAAGTGCACCCAAGGACAACCCCCGGTGTAGCTCACCGTCCGATCAGGACCAGGCCCGTGCTGGACGGCGCGTACGTGTTCCACGCGCGCCTCAGAGATGTCAGCATCGAAGAGGGGGCCCACTAGGGCCCAAGCCTGCCAGGAAAGCGGGATCATCCGAAAGGGGTACCGCTGACCCGAAACATAAAGGGCCAAGGAAGGAACACGGGTGGGTTTTAGTCAGTAAGAGTCTGACACTCCCGCTCCACCCAGAGCGGGAGGAGTCATTTGATGATTTCCCATCCTTTGGTGTGCAGGACTATTGCAGGATATGGAAATAAAGGTATTGGACTATGGATTTGGGTGCCTAAAGTGGACTGGTTACCTAAAACTATGAGAGGACTATGGCCCCTGTCTGACCAATGTTGTATACATACAATACACGAATAAAATTACAGGGTGACTTGCTCACTCAATAATGGCCCCCCGGAAATAGTCGCTAGTACATAGTGACGTAGCGACAAGGGGCCAGCCAACACTTCCTGAGGTGTTTGAGGAGTGGAGGTATTTCACGGCTATCAGGACAATCCCGGAAGTACGGTCAAGATCCCTACCAGCATCTTACTGGAATGCTTCCTTCCTCCGAGCACTTTTGCTCTTGCGAATCTTCACTCAAGCCGGCCAATAAAGGCAAGAATAAGGTGGGAGCTCAGTTCCTCATCAGTGTTCACTCCTGCCGGCCAATAAAGGCATGCCAAAGGTGAGGAACGTGACTTCTCCCGGGAGATAGGGTCCGTGAGGTCGCTACTGCCTAACAGCTCGCCACATGCTGCCCTGCGGGTTTATATATCTCTCTTGGTCAGGCACCTCACACTAGACCCGTTCCGGCAAAGTAAACTCTATCAGCGCATAAATCGCGCAATTCTGCTCACCTATTTCACTAGTCATTTAACTCACATCCCGTTCATTTCATAGAACTAATAGAGAAATATATTTCTTTAATAGACCTTCAATAACATTATGTTGTCCGCTTTTGTATCCGGTACAAGAAAAATCACTTCGAAGCACTTACTATGAAACCTACTGTTGTTAACACAGCTCATAATATTATAAACGAATACCTATAGGAGTGCCGTTGTTTTTCTCCCGTAACATCATCATTCCTAAGCGCAGAAGAAGGAAAAAAGATCTTGTGATTTTCTGGCAAAGAATGCAACCCCTTCTCTTGACGTGGATTACGTCAAAAGATGGACAACGAAGTCATTTTTCTAGGCAATCGCAAAATCTAATATAATCACTGAAATTCTAACATAAATCGTTAATTGGGAATTTGGGAAGCCCGGTGGCGAGAGACCCATGACGATAACAATGATAAAGACTATTTTTAATAGCGAAAATCACCATTGCAGAACCACTTCTTCACATACGGTGAAAACCTACTTATATCCGAGTAGTTCATAAGTCACAATTATTTCCGACATATATAGTATACTAAGTATAAAGAGTAAACATAACTATAATAACAACCGGAACTAAAAACATGTTCAGGCTAAATGAGTCAGGGCTATCGAGTTTCCTTTGATAAATGCATTATAATGATTATGGAGAAACTGGTAGTTATAAGCATGAGAAATATAACAAATGCGACGCGTGTCTTCGGACAGTATTTATAAATCAATGCTAACTGTTAGTGTCATCATTGTCATCAACCACTGACTGGTTAGGATAATTCTATCTTTGACCCTAGAAAGAATCTATTATTATCTTTACTAAGATTCATAATTATTATGAATTTTATCTGAAGTGTGACATACGAGGGCGGGTCAATAAGTCCGTGACTTTCGGAATAAAACACAGATTTTTTGATAAATATCATTTTATTTTTCAACGTAGTCTCCCTTGAGCTCTATACATTTTGTCCAACGCTTCTCCAATTTTTTTATTCCTTCCAAAAAATATGATTTGTCGAGGTCCTCAAAATAGGCCTTTGTTTGCGAGATGACTTCATCATTGGAGTCAAATCTTTTTCCACCAAGCCATTTCTTCAGGTTTGGGAACAAGAAGTAGTCACTCGGAGCCAAATCTGGAGAATAGGGCGGATGAGGGAGCAATTCATAGCCCAATTCATGGATTTTTGCCATGGCAACTGCACATGTGTGCACCCTTGCATTGTCTTGGTGGAAAAGAACTTTTTTCTTGGCCAAATGAGGTCGGTTTTTTTTCAAATCGTCATTGAAGCGGTCCAATAAGTTGGCATAATATTCCCCATTGATTGTTCTTCCCCTTTGAAGGTAGTCAATGTGGATTATCCCACGTGCATCCCAAAAAACAGTCGCCATAACTTTATTGGCTGACAAACCCACCTTGGCCTTCTTTGGCGCCGATTCACCCTTAGAAACCCACTGTTTTGACTGTTGTTTGGTCTCTGGTGTGTTGTGATGGATCCATGTTTCGTCCACGGTTACAAAACGGCGCAAAAACTCCTCCATATTACGATTAAACAACGCCAAACCTTCCTGTGAAGTTGTTACACGATTGCGTTTGTGGTCGACTGTGAGCAAACGAAGCTTTCTCATGCCCAAGTGATCATTCAAAATTGAAACCACTGAGCCATGCGAGATCCCTACGGCTTCCACAATCTCTTGCACTTTCAATCTTCGGTCGGCCAACACCATATCGTGATTTTTTTCGATTGTTTCGGGTGTAGAGACCTCAACTGGGCGTCCAGGACGTTCGGCATCTTCAGTGCTTGTACGGCCACAACGAAATTCAGTAAACCACTTTTTTACCATTGAAATCGATGGTGCAGAGTCCCCATAATATTTATCAAGCTTAACCTTGGTCTCGGTAATGGTTTTTTTTCGCAAAAAATAATGCTTAATAAGCACACGAAATTCACTTTTTTGCATTTTTTCCTCAAATTACTGGGTAGTCTGATAAAGATAGCTGTCAAACACAAACTAACTGACGCAGCAAGTTCAAATTTTGATAGGAGTCAACTGACAGATGCCTGTTGACAGGAGTAGTGTTGCTTTTTCAGTGAAGAGGTCAGAAATTCAAAAAGTCACGGACTTATTGACCCGCCCTCGTACTCTTAGGTTGTATTAAGAGTTAAGTCATTTTACTCTTTTACGAACAAGCTAGCTGTAATATTTCAGAAAACAATAACGTGTACAATTAGTTTCAATATAATTTAAAAGAGTGTCCATGGAGTTTCTTGTCCGCAACTTCAACAACCGACTCCTTGACAATTCAAAAGTGCCTGTAAATGGTTTAATTGAAATAAATGCTTTGAGTTTGACTTTTCCTACAACTGCCGATGATTGACATTGGCTCATATCGGTCTACATCTACATCGAAATTATCTGTAGACCTAAAGGAGCGGAAAATAAAAATTCTGGAGCAACTTTTCCAGTATAGATGATGGTACATAACAAGTGAGACAATAACTATTAGGTAGTGTCAACACCGTATCTAAGTATTAGCCTAGCCTTTACTAAAACAGTTTAATCAAACACAGATTCGACGAAGCCAACTGATTTCCACAACCGAATTACAGTTACGTAGGACATCAATAACCCAGGTTGGACGTAGATACTCGTAGTTAAACATTTGATCTACAACAATCATCTTTGATTCTCCAGCATCCAATAGCAAGCCAGACCTTACGTAGGTCTAATATCCTGTATGTAGATTCTCAAGGCAATCCTTGCACATGCATTTCGTTTCCTGTGATTTCATGTAAATGTTGTTTGCTCTCTAATTGAGAGTCCGGTCCCGATGTTTGAAGGACATCGACATAATGGCTGGGACAATGGGCTTCGAAACATCTAGAAGTTCAACAATATGCTTTAATGCAACCTTATGGATTACTAGCATGGTATAGGTAGTCAATCTACAGTTCTCTTGGGTTTTATAAAGACTAGATAATGGCAAGCTTAAGAGCGTTTTACCTTATGAGTGGCAACGTCGCAATTTAGTGTCATATTTCGTGGTTTTAAATTTTTACATTTAATCGAAGCTATATTTTAAAAATCGTTTTAATTAACTTTTTAGAATTACGTGAAAGTGTTTAAAAAGTAAGTAACCGTAATGCTTAGTTATTTTGCAATGAAAATAACGCCCTGCGAGTTTCCAATGTATTATTTGCATATAAATAATAGAACTGTAAACGCAACGATTTCTTACCTTTTACACAGTTTTCACATAATTCTAAAAAGTTAATTAAACAGATTTTTTAAATATAGCTCCGATTAAATGATAAAAATTGTAAACCACGAAATATGACACTAAATTGCGACGTTGCCACTCATAAGGTATAAACGCTCTTAAGGATTGGCAGAAACTCCTATAACAAGGAAACATTCTTTTAGAATAATGAGGATTTGTATTGCTATAGCTGTATAACCTAGTGCATATTCTAGGCCGAACTAGGATATATCAAGGCTCTACAGGAAGGTTTCCTCAGTCCACAAAATGTCCATGAGATAGTTTTGATCTACGTGACAGATTATGCCAACACTTTCACACAGTTCTGCAGAGTTTTAAATATGTACTTTACTTTTAATAGGTACAAGTTCAAACCAAATACTCTATAACGGCCGCCTCGTTTACAAACGTAACCAATGTTTCTATAACCAGTTTACGCAACCACACACGTGACATAAAGGAAACGCAGCATAATGGTGGCGGGTGACGTCATCCGATATGACCGCTTGAAAGTAGACTGGTGTCAGCTATTGGTTTTATAGATACTGTTGATAGGTTGGTTTTTACTGGTGTTGATAGGACACATAACGACGGTATTCTGAGAAGTGTAAGTAGAGCTGTTTATCCACTTACACTTTTTACTCAACTGGCTGATGAAGATACTAGAGACGAAAGGGGGAATAGAACTTGGTAACCGATGGGATTCTGACGAGTTTAGGAAATTTTATTAGTCTCAATGCACTCTGCTGAGCTGGTGCCCCAGGCCGAAAGTTTTATCGGGATTTCATCTAAATAACAGCATGGCAACAGTCAGGATTTGGAAGTTGTGTTCGGTAAATGGCAATACACTCTCATAACATGTTCTGTATATTATCGTCATAGCCATTTTCTGAACTAAGTGAGCTCATCTTTGCTTATTGAAAATACGGTTAGGAAAACAAAAATATAGCATAACTTTTTCCAAGAGCGGATAGCGATAACTTGATGTAATAATTGATGGTAAAATAATGATCATTCATGATAATGTTGCAATTAGGAAAATGTGGAGTAGGTCAGCTGATTGTCATCTTGTTTGCGCAAGTTGCAATAATGAACATTCCTGTATCGGTTTCAACCGCAGTACTTCTTTGTCTTCAACTGTAGGTCAGAATCTTCCCTTCCCTTAACGTTTGGATACTGCTTCTAATTTAGCTCTTTAAAATATAGAGTCTATAATGCATGACAATGTAACGTTTTTGAAAACATTTATTAAAACCAACAGTCGACAGGCGCCAATCCGAAAAGTTTCCAGTATGCTTTAATAAACCACATCTGTCGTAAAAATTTGTCTGTCAACTTTATTTTTTATTTTTTTGAAAAATATGACATTATCATTTAAATTAAATGGGCCCCCGTTCTTCTTGCAGGCCAAAGGTAACTTTCGATTGTTTTTCTCACGTTAACAAAAATGGCCGGGTGTCATCCAATACGTCGATGACGAAAGACGTGGTTAAAATCCTTGAGAACGCGGAAACCATGGCATGGGCACAAATAGGTACATCATTTACCTCTTATAAAGTCCTTGGTGATGCTGATACGACTTATTTTTATAGATGAAAAGCCGGAAATTACCTGTAACAAGAATAGAAGAATTATTAGAAAACAAATATTTTTTTCATCTTACATGGGTAAGTTAAAAATATTATGTCAGTAAACAATATCACGAAGCGTCTTCAAAGCGAAATTAAAAGGTTTCCAAATACTGATTTCTTATATTTTAATCTCATTAGAGAAGGCTCCGTCTTATCCAGACAAAAACAGAGCAAACATATAAAGCAGACCGCACACGGGCGGCCCGCATTTCGTCACTGCAACAAAAACGGTTATCACAAAGATTAACAAGTCAGTGAAAGGCCTAAACACACAGTCCTTTCGTGTACCTACTGCCTTGAATGAGGCTGCCAAAACAGCGGTATAAGATGTTACACACGCTGAAGCGGAGAAAAGATTCTACCATTATTTAGAACGTAGGTATGTTCGAAATGCAATTAAATAACAAAAACTGTCGTCTGTTGAGATTATAGAAGATGATGATCATGATGTGATTCTAGTTGTCATGGTCAGCAACTTCTGGCTCTTATATGGCCGACTGCACATATAGACATAAGATACTGTGCAGAAAAGCAAAGACCCTTTGCCGGAACACCTGATTTTGAAGACGTATGCTCAAATTGTAGGTTGGCCCCCGAAAATCTGCAACATTCATTGGCACAACCTCGTCTTGGAGGACTTTAAACCCGATTCCAGACTCATTGCAACTAAAGCCAGTCACCCACTCTCTTCAGTTCCACACCCCGCTCCTTTCAAAGCCGGACCAGCCCCTAATCCTGTGCTCATACCCTAAGCACACTATGTTTGTTTTAGTACAAGAAAGTCGACCAACCGCTCGTACCGTGGCTTACAAAGATATAACACGATGGTACAGGATTATCACACAGGAGACCTTTGCCTTATTTTTATAAAGATTTATATAGGGACAGTTAAGTTAGTACTTTAGCGGCGTAAAAGAAATGTGTTGCTATGAAGGTGGGAATGTTTAGGAAAATGTACTGCGTATTGTGTGTTTCAAAACGGCAAGGGTCCAAAAGCTATTCTTTGAGAACCTGAATTACCAGAAAGAAGAGAATCGACTGGCTTGAGGACATTAACCTAATTTATTCTTCAAATGAGGATAATGTAGTCCAAGTTCGTAAAGTTTAGGCGAGGTTTATGCCAAGCAGTAGATTTGATAATTCCGTGGCGTTGTGGAATTTTCACCTGGTAGGTACCTACCTTTTGATTATTGAAAACCGTTCACAATATTACTGTAAACGGCGCTAAACACAAACTTCGACAATATAGACATATACACGGAATTCTAATAAAACAATAGCTCACAAATTAATTACGACCAAGAAGCTTAAGTTACATCAGAAAACAGATCGGCAGAAGGCCTGCTCGTATCAACGCGGTATAAAGACCGAAGAATTGTGTACCAGGGGGCCTACTCGCTTAGCACGAAGTCCGTACTTTCGGCCAAACTTACAGGCGTTTCCTAGGTACTCTTAATCACTTGCGGACACAAGATTATTCCAGGGCCCCAACTAAAAAATTATGACAACTACATTAAAATTTGACAGTTGTCCTTACCCTCGATGTGTCTTTTGCCCGTCCGGACAAGTTAATTGATCGTGAGTAGGGTTCACTTCCGAGTACCGAACTACTTTCGGACGGGCCCGTATTTTCGATAACGAACAGAGAGTAGGGTATGCCCCCAGATGGGAGGCTACAGGAAAGTCTCGACCTGTAACAGTCACTAGCGGTAGCAGGTAAAAAGAAAAGGTAGCTATACCTTCTATCAGCTTTTAAGACAATCTACCTAACTAGGTATCTTTTGGAAAGCGACTATTCTTAGAAAGATGGACCTTGCCAGTCATTTGTTTGTCAACGTGGACAATGTAACGTGTGTTTTCTGCACTCGTCTTCTATGCACAAACCCTCATACGCCATTATGTCGAGGTACCTTTAGGAATATTAATTATTAGCGATATGATTAATTACTTCACAAGAATTCCTATAGATTCGTATTAACGGAAGGAAATTGAGACACTTACATAATTAATAATTTAGGAGCTAAGAAGTCTTTAGAAACTCGTCGTTCGTTAATAAATAAATATTATGGTTCTGTTGAGGTATGGGCGTCGTCTTAAGAAAAATGTTGAGACAGCATGTTTAATGATTATCCTAGTATGTGATAATCTTTTCATTCGCGACAAAGGGTTGGTATATTTGCTTAATTCTAATGATGTTTACATACATTGATTTGTAATTCAACATTTTACACATTGAAAATAATTACACCACTTTAGATTTTCACGCATTATCTTTTTAGGATCCTTATTCTCTCTATTCTTACTTAGTTCTTGAAAAGGGATTTGGAATTAATGATATTTATTTCACTAACATTTGATGGTATAGGAAGTTTCACGACTGAAAGTACCTAAAGCACAAAAGTCGGAATATTCATGTAAAATCCTTTTCCACGACGCATGTCTTCACCTTCAGTAATCGAACACTGTCTACTGAAGCATGAACGAACCCTTTTAACTAAACTAATTATAGCACCATAATTAATTATGTACCAAAAGCTGAACCAGTCAAAATCATCGATACTAAATACCCGAACGATCCCATCCCTAATTTTACCATAACAAAGAAGAAGGCTGGTTGTCATCAGCCATTGTTTGAACCAGACGTTATTTAAATATTCCGTCGCAGACGGAACGCAGCACACGCGGACGCGGACGCGGACGCGTCGCAGTCTGGCTCCACAGTTTTTCTTTTTTAACTTTTTTTTTTTCGAAATCTGACAGGGCATGTTTCTGACGGGCATTATAACGTGAATACTTTTATTGCTTACTTCTATATGTTAATGTATATTTGAGTTCAATTATTATTACACATAAAGGTATTTCAGTAATATTGGGTTTTAAAGATACGAAATTCGGTTTTCTGTTTAATATACTTAATTATGATGTTAAGAAAAGTTTTGATATTTTTAAACTTGTGTTTTTTTTTAGATTTCTATATTTTATTTATTATTTCTAGATTTTGATAACTAGGTATTCTGAAAAGGCCTAAAATACAAGAGTCATTTAAAACCGCTTCGGCTCTTTGTTCAAACCGAAAATTGAGTCAACAAAAGATTCATTAAGCATTTATCGACGCTACATTTCACATCACTAATTGCAATAAAAGCAAATAGTTATCCTCAACTGGCGACCGCGACCGACTCATGCAATGAAACCAACTGAACCCTTCACTTCCTCTCGCTCTTATTGCCATATCTCTAAAGTTGATTTTCCTTTTCCCCGTCTCCATCAACAGCTTTGCAGCTCCTACTTTTGTTTCGACGCAAATTGTATATTTTGACAGAAGTTGACACGTGCAGTTTATTTTTTGCAAGAAAATATTAATAAACCGCTTGTATAAACTTTCAATTAATCATTCACTGAAAGCGCAGTGTTTGAAAACACGTACGAAAGACAAAGGGTTAAACAAGACAGACTTTAAACCGTTAATGGTGACTCACTATATAATTGGCGATGTTTAGAATCAGGTTTACTAATACAGCATTAATTTTCAGTTGGCATACATTTTATGAATTTAGTGGAGTTTACTCCTGAAATACTCGGGCCCGTGATAACTTAAAGCTACGAGCCACGATAACGGGGTTTTATTATGACCGAGTAAACCCGGGGTGCTTTTATAAAATGTATTTTATACAGCCAAACTGTAGTGAAATATTTGCCGCTCATTTGCAATAATAATGAATAATGATATGAAGAGTTTATTCATTTAATAACAGGGTAATGGAGACTATTTAAAAGCCTACTAAAGCACAGCTTTGCTCGACGTAACAATCAAGTTTTCGATTTTAATGAATAGTAGTCTTGTAGTTTTTCGCCAAGCCTTAGATTATAATTCAAATATAAATTATTCATTACAAATCCGTAGAAGGAAGACGTGATTATACCTATTATAACAAGTTTATGAAAACATGGAAAACTTAATACAACTTTGCCTGAAGTTATTGATCACTCCATCCATAACCAAGAATTATAAATAAAGACGTCTCACAGAAGACGAAACTTCTTCATTTTCTTTTCTCGGTAAGCTCCCTTTCACCTATAAAATAATACAAAAGAAATAAAAAGATGAAAGCAGTTCTCTTCACAATTTCTGGGAAAGTAATTGTCCTTTATATATTTTCAATGCTCAATAAACTGCTGTACGTAATGAAGATATTATTCTCATTATTATTAAATATTAGAAAATGTTCTATCATCGTTCGTTAGCTTTTGATAGGCACTGAAAAAAGTAACTATTTATTATTAGCTCTTTTATTGAAGAAAGAAAGGAGTTCTCCTTAGCTAATTCAGCTTTTTCCTTTACATTTTCCAAGATTTGCTAGAACCCGTAACTGAATTCATTGCTTTTATAAATAACTGTTTGGTGTAAATAAAGCTGAAGCGATAAAACTCGCTTTTATTCACTTCGTAGAAGAAATATCGTCCATATACTAAGTAATCTCTTAAACCGATCTAGAATCAACAACCAACAAAAATACTTCCTAGATTTCTCGATGAGAAACAAAAATTTAAAAAGAACTTGACATTTAAAAAATCCGAATTTCTTTCAACCTAACCTCTAAAACCCGTTCGATGAACTACGGTGCATCATTTTTTCGCTCCAAATGCAGGTAGGTAGGTAACCGGAGTGCGCTCGAGACAACGTATTAAACTACTAATGCATTTTCAAGATCGATGTCCCGCGACGGTCGGTGTCGGCAACCAATCATAAAGGCTCCCGCAAACAGGCGCGACGCGACTCTAAGTAAAACAATTCCTATGAAAACTTCATGGAAATTGTTCTACAAAAGTCGCATCGCGCATGTGTGTCGGAGCCTTAATCCATATTTAGACGTGTTCCTTGGCGAGGTTTTACTTGCCGTGCCTCTGTTGTAAAGGTTTGAATGTACAACCGTTTTAAAATGCAATGACATGCGAGATTTTTGGTAGAAATAAGGTAAGGGTTAGCTAAGCTACGTCCAATTATGGCGCCCTATTGACAGGCTTGTTAACCTAATTCGGTGGCAATGTCAACAAAACTAATTATATACTTTCTTCTTGCTGGGAATAACATTTGTATCTTATCCTTCTAAATACTTACCTAGCTTTAAGAGCTCAAAGATAATTTGCTTACTTCAAAACTTCTTCATTTTGCTTTTGACAAACAACTGTCTTGCCCGACAGCGCATTTTCATCAAGTCATTCTTCTTTATTACAAAATATAATATCTTGTTTTCAATCATTGAAAAATGAACATACAATCTCATGTATATTCTAGTTCCATTCATTTGATAAAATATTCTCGTATAGTTACATAATATCAGAACATTCATAATAGTAATTGGATCTGTCCATTCTCTGGAAGGTAAAAGGCATGAGTGCATATAAAATTAAATTACTGTGTGAAGGCTGCGATGTGAAAATAATAAAAAAACTAGCTTCTTTGTCATACATTAAAATATTCTGGTATTTTTAAGGCTCCTTCAATTGGGCGCGACAGGCGGCGCCTTTGCCGCCTGTCGCGCGACGAGCGGTGCCTTTGTGTCGCGTGTCGCGTCTGTTTGTAGAAGCCTTTACCCGACTGCGGCGAAGTACAAAGTGAGGGTAGGTAATGTTTTTTTTTAGTACCTACCTGCATATTTTAAATGGTCTTTTTTGATGCCTTAATATTTTTTGTGTATCAGACGTAACGTCATGAATGAGGAGCCCTTTGCCCAGCAGTGGGACGATGCAGGTTAACACTAACAGTCGTAAGAAATATCAGTAAAACGGTTAATTAACTAGCTATTGCCCACGGCTTCGCCCGTGTGGATGTCGGAAAATATCCCACGGAAACGTTCTACCCGGATTAAAAGTGGGCTAGGTGGTTATCCACATCCAGGCCATAAAAGTCAAAGCCGTACATTTAATATTTTTGAAAAAGTATTCGCTACGAGATGCGGGAACAAGTCTGATAATTACCGATTTTTTTTTTCGTTTGTCTGTTTCTTATTGTTGATTTTGATGAAATTTGGCACATACTTAGTTAGTTTATACTATAAACTAACTATATGCCAAATTTCATCAAAAACCGTTCAGCCGTTTATGCGCCAATCCGGAACATATATCCAGACAAAGAGACAAACAAAAAAAACTCGTCATCAGACACGTTCACTCACCTCGTAGCGGATTACTTTTTCAAAAATATTCAATGTACGGTTTTGACTTCATTACTATTTTTTGATGTATATATAACATAGTTGTAAACAGCATGCCCTCAACCCCGGGTGCAGCTCAGCAGCGGAAACCGAAGCTATTTCAGTTAGTTAAAATAAATTGAACGGCCGAAGTTTACTCGCCCACACATTTTATTACCTTTTCCGTTTGCTTGCGACGTTTTAGTTCCCTTTGATCGGAATTATTGTATTTTGTTGTCTTTTTTTTTGTTTAGTTAATATGTATAGCATTGAGGAAAAGTTTATTGGTGTTAGTGTTCATTTGATTAGATTTAGACTTCGTCCGCGTGAAATTTCGGCCCCCGACACACCGCATCGCGTCGCATCGCCCGCCAACGCTATTACTTCGATTTCAAAGAATTTTTCAAATCCGTTTAATATGTAGTTTGAGCAGCTTTATTATATTTAGTAGATACTTAAGTATAGATTATTTTTATTTTTCTGCAGTTATCATGGCGTAAATGCAAAAGGTTGCACATTAATTTAGTGTAGCAATTATAATGTAAGTAATTGTTTTAGCAAGTATTCGTTAAAAAGCTTTTTCTGATAAGCGTTTCCTTAACCTAAACTTATGATTAAACAACATGCCTAAAACTATGGATAAACCAAAAAAGTCACGACAGATTCTCGTTAACAAAAAACTGTGTCACTCAAGTCGGCCAGCTATAGGCCAACAGCTTAACTGAGACGTTGCTGCGCGGTGCGGGAGATGTGACATTGTCAAAAGTTGACGAATCACTGAGCTCTTGCATCACGTCACCACAGCCCTCCCGCACCGCGCAGACCTCACACAACGTCTCAGTTAAGGCTCCAACAAACAGGTTCGACATGCGACGCGAATAGCACGCGACACTAAGGTACTACTCGTCGCGCGACAGGCGGTGCCTTCGTGTCACGTCGCGTGTCGCAACTGTTTGAAGTAGCCTTTAAACGGTTGGCCTATAGCTGTACGTACAGACACGCACACGTTCACACATTACTCGGCCGACGCACGGTCGACCATTACACGGGCAAACGGCAACACTCACACATAAACGGGACTCCGTTTTGTCATAACCGACTTTTTTTGTTCGTCCATGCCTGAAACTTACATTATCGAACTTTTTAAATCACATTCTGAAAGCCTTTTACAAGCCCCACCACAAATTTGTACTTTTATGCCCCAAGTTTCAAAATTACTGCAAAACTATAATACACAGCGGTATATAAACTTTAAAATACTTTTCAAGAGAGCCGTTAAGTGCATGCTGTTTGATTTAGTGCCCCTGCAGACGTTACCGCGATACCCGGACACCTGCTAAGCGAATAAATTGGCCGGAACACCGGATTGCCCCGGATATTATATTACGTTAATATAACATCGCGAAATACGGGGTAATTTTCAATTTTCATTATGGCCGAACTGTTTTTGTTGTTGATGAAATTTCGTTTCGGTGCACAGAGATTCATTATTATCACGAGTGCTTCTCGTTGATACGTTTAGTCAATTCGGCTTGTTCACTGGCAAGTTTCGTTTTAATTCAATTTGGGCGATTCGCAGCGACTGAGTGAAATGGATCCGAAACGTGTTCCGTGCTAAGGGTCGTGAAACAGGCGCGACACAAAGCCACCGCCTGTCGCGCGACATTCGGTGCCTTTGTGTCGCGTCGCGTGTCGCGCCTGTTTGAAGGAGCCTTTAACTCAATGCTTCTTTTAAAACTTTTTTGGAAAATCTTAGCAATCAGTGCTATACAAAAGGCTTACCTTTCCAACCGTGAACTACGAGCGGTTGATTTCTTAAATATTTATATATTCTTTATTGTACACCACAAAATACATAACAAAAAAAATATTTAACACTACTTAATATACAATGGGCGGCCTTATCCCTCTTCTTTGGATAAAATATAAAAATGTTATTGCAAAAGAAAGAAAGGGCATCCAATGCCCAAAGGAGTCTGGTCAAACTGTACTAAAAGCATCGAGTTTATTATTATAATAAGTGGATGTGTAGTAGCTTATACTTGTGCAAGTGTGCACTAATGATACCAAACGCTGCGTTGAAACCAAACCCTGCAATACGAATCTCGCGGAAGCAAACTAAATCGCCTATGCAAGCAAAGTCGAGCATTATGTAGCAGTCAGTCAGCAACAGCTAAAAGTGTTCACGAAATGCGAAGATCCCAATCTACTGCAAACTTAGTAAGTAGCCACAGGTTATCGTTAATCAACCATTTTGTACTAGTTTAACAGGTTACCGCATATCGTTAACCACTTTACCCCCCTCACGGGAAATAAACAGTCAACAAAACCGAATGATTATTACACGAACATTCTTACAACCTAATCGGTTTATACAGGGGTAAGTTTGGTCTAGCGATCGTAAGCATTAGGGCTCCCGCAGACAGGCACGACGCGACAGTGCGACACAAAGGTTTAGCAGTATCTACATCACCACATGCGAGCTGCGCGGCATATACCTATAGGCACGAGGAACAGGGTGTAAAGTTCTCACTCATACCTCCATAGAAAAGGGAGGATCCTCCGACCAGACGGGTGTCGTGTCTGGTGGGCAACTGCCCAACGATTGATGTCGGGAAGGTGTTTATATGGTAGTCGCGCGGTAAACTCTGCTTGCGCGATGCAGGATTTGCGTGACTTCAGTATGACGCGCAGATCGCATGTGGCGATGTAGATACAAAGGCACCGATCGCCTTTGCGTCGCGTGTCGCACCTGATTGTAGGAGCCATTATTGCTGAACAGGAGGTCCTGGGTTCGAAACCCATGTTGTGTTATTGGGTTCTTCCACGAGTCTGTATTTGTGCCCGGTTGATGGCAATAGGCTCGCCCCCTATTACATGGGACTTAAATATAACAGGCGAATGAGGAATGTTCATAGGTATGTAAAATCACTTGAAACTTCGTTACAGTAAAGCTTTTATATTTACAAATACACTAGTTTTTATTTTATTTAAAAATAGCAAGTAGGTAGTTTTGATTTTACAAGCATTCAAAGTGCGCGTAAATTTGTTGCCCCTATTAAAAAAAAAACAACTTTTCCGGCGTTATGGTACTTGTACATTTTGGCACAACACAGGATTTCCGAGAACTAGGATTGGACATATTCAATGATTTTATGGGAAACGTAAGGCAGCGGTACGGAAGAGCGCGAACGGACTGAGCGATTGTTGGAAAATAACGTCATGAGGCGCGAGCGCGAGCCAACGGTCGCGAGCTCACTTTAAATTCTTTATCTTAGGAATTAATTAACGTATCAAAATTATTCTTTCAAATGTACTTTTTTATTTTTGACAGAGAAACATTAAGCTAAAATTCAAAATTAGTGAATAATCTCCATTTTAGGTGCACTATAGCCACACCTCTGCATCGCCGTTCTGGGAATCACAGGGGTAATAAATTATGTTAAGTTTAGGTATCAAGAATTATTTTTCGGCCAATGACCCAAGCACCCAAGTACCTGGCTTCTTTCTTTATAGTTTTTGTTTTGTTTTTAGTAAAGGTTTTGCGTATCGATACCGCATAATTTATCCGCTGAGACGCCGCCGCCGTGAGAGGTCAAAATACCCACATTTAACATTACCTTATTAATGTACTGGCGTGAAGTAAAGTGAGAGGAGGATTTAGTCGCATTCTAAGTGGATATTACGTGGTATACGTAGAATATTCGCGAAATGCATGAAATTATCAAGCAGGTTAGACACCAACCGCCGCAGGAGACGCTCTGTGCGTCGGGAATCACACGCAGATTCCCGGCCACCGTAGGCGCGGGCTTGCGGACGGCGAGCAATGGGCAGCTCACCGTCCGATAAGGACCAGGCCCGGGTCGACGGCGCGTTGTGTTCCACGCGCGCCTCAAATAGATTTCAGCACCAATGACGGGGTCCGCTAGGGCCGATGCCTGCCAGGGTTGCGGGAATGTCCGAGAGGGTTACCGTGGCACCTGGCACAGGCAACTGAAGGAACACGGGTGGGTTTTAGTCAGTAAGAGCCTGACACGCCTTCCCGCTCCGCCCAGAGCGGGAGAAGTTACTTGATGTAATCCCAACCTCAAAAAAAAAATGGTTAGACACCAAACTAAATCAATGTATTGATTTAGTTTTTTTAAATACGATAAGTTTAGTCACAATGAGAGTTATTTGTGTAGGTCGCAGACACGTAGGCTTCTTAAGATCAGCTAGGCTACGACTTTCCTTGAATAAAAATAGTGTCAGTTTTTAGGTTCGACGCCAAAAGGGTTAGTAAACCTAAAGTACTAAAACGACTGAAGAGACTCAAGGATTTTCCAAAATTTTACCCAAATATTGTAAGAAGCTAATGGAAGTCTACTTCAAAAAGAACCCTACCCATCGCTACGATATCACTTTCACTTCTGAACCGCGAAACCTAATACCGTCACAATCTAAGAAAGGTTGAATAGCCCTGATTTGACGTCAAACGATCGTGATCTTAAATAAATTCAACTTTGAATTGAAGATTTTTTTTGAATTAGGAACATTCAGCGAAGTGAGGTTAATGACATAACTCAAATTAGTGACACAAGATGGCCAATTCCCGTAATTAAAAACGTTCAAAATCAAGTCGCAATCTCATCTCAGCGACAGTCAAATGTCAAAAATGTAGGTAAACGCTAAACAATTTTTGACAGATTGAAACTGAGATTAGAATGTGAACGTTCTTAAAAATACGAGAATTGCCCCTCTGATCACCATTGTCGCAGAAATGTGACCTTTGATCAAGGTCACGAGGTGAACATGTGTCTTGTGAAGATTTTTGGCTATATTTAAATATTTTTTCAAGACGGTTATCAACTCTGACGTCTTTATAATGTAGCCTGTTTTTGTTAGGTACCAACACTACAAAACTGATCGCGATTCAACAGTACCTACTAATCGCAACAAAACATGACTTAGCACGAATTTCACCAATTCACAGCCCCTATTCTGTTCAAACTCCGATGAAATAAAGCCAAAACCCTTTGAAATTAAACACCGTCAAAACATCGATGCCTAACAATAAGTAGCCAACCTGTTGAACGGTTTAATAAATTCGTAAGGCTTTCGTTCCTGACTGTACGGTCGACCGACAATGACTCAACCCTGCCACAGGGATGTTATGCTACGCAGGTAGACCGCATAAAAAAGGAACAGGTAGAGAAAGGGATGGAAGATACATACCTCTCACTCGCACCTTTGTAAATAAGTATGTAGCACCACCAGCCGTAGTCTATGAATATCTAATAGACCAAGTTTTTCTGTTACAGTTTTACAAATACGTTCAGTCTTGGTATGTATATTTGTACAACTTTTGTCTTTGTCTATTTACAGACCAGAATCTTGAGTATTGCGCCACTGTTTATAAAAATCGTAACAACCGTGCAAGCCATCGTCGTAGAAAAGAAAAAAGGTCAGTTACCTACCTATTTTCTTACTTACATTGTAAATTTAAAGATGGCCCATGAAAAGATTCGATCATGACAACAAGAATTACGCACTTAGCACAAGCAGTAACATTAAAACCTTCTTACTTTAAGACACTAAAAGCCTTAATTAAAAAGAAAATTATAAAGCACCTGCCATCTAATCTCTTCACCACCCTTGGTTGACTGGTAGAGAATGCCTAAGGCATTAAGTCCGCCTTTGTACCTTTTGTGCGAAAAGTTATAAATAAATAAATAAATAAATTATATCAGAAAAAAGTTGCGATACTTACTTACAAAAAAGAAATAAACAAAATGACGTAATTTGAATAAAGAACGAACTCTCAAAGTCCAACAGTTGTTTGACTGACAGTGTCGACGGTGGACGCAGGAAAAACATCAGTCAATTATAATATTAGCAAAACTAACATTGCGTAACGTATATATATTTATATGATGGGTTTCCATAAACAATATCCGTGCTGAACATACGGTGTGAATGACCTACGTAGCCCCCAACCGCGCCTCTTTGTTATAGTATAAAACGTTGGTACAAGTTTATTGACCGTTTTCAATCTGCCTGTTTACCCCAAGTGTGAATTATTGACACATGAAGACCGACCGTGAAATTGTGCATTAATGTTGCTAGTGTCAAAAAAAGGTGTTGGTTTTTTTCGGCAGTGACAGCACTGTGTTGCAGGTTCTTGCACAATCGTTCGAAGTTGGTTTTGACTAGATTTTGAAGTTCATCCAAACTGTTTTGCCTTCCTTTTGGACATTAGTTTTTATTATAGAAAACAAAAATAAATCTTTTCCTCTAAAGACAACTTGGTAGCAATAGGTCTTGAGAGCATGATTGTTATTTCTCATGTCATTACATAGGTATATCACTACGTAGGTAACAATACTTACTGTAAGTACTTAGCAAGGTCACGCGTTTTCGAACCAAAAATGGAACGCAGTTTTTTTTTTGTTTTTTCTCGAAGTTGAAGCACGAGTTATTCATGCTCTGTTCTCATTTCTTGCGAAAACCACGCAATATCATATTTGTTAGCGAGCAACAAAATTCTTCGATCATAGATCAGTGCTGGTGACTCCCGAGCGTACAATCATGAGTCTCAATTCAATTTATCCGCAGAAATTGTATTTTTTTTCCTCCTACGACCTACAGACGCCTTTATCAATCACATTAGATAGAATTTTCCCTTTTCGTGTATTAGCATAAATTGTATAATAATTTAATAAAAGTAGGTGTAAGTACTTTGAAATCAATGTCTGCAAAAAAACAGTGATTCATATCTTTTTTAGCTTTTACGTGTAATCAAAATATGACCTTCAGGTTAAAAGGTATCTCACAGATCAGCGCCTACGCTTTTAGTCCTTGAAACGATTTAAGTAATTATTGCGCAACTTGAAGCAAGTTTTCACAACGTTGTATTCTTGTTTAAGGCTCAGACAAGCGCGACAGTTTAGCACGACGCGACTCTTGTAGAAAAAAATCCATGAAGTTTTCATAGAAAACATTGTACAAGAGTCGCGTCGCGCCTGTTTTCTGGGAGCCTTTAATCTGTTACTTAGGCTTAGAAATGCAGTCGATGCCCTCATAAAATCAATCTAGATTAAACAGTCAACAACTAACAGAGCAACGACACGAGGTAACTAAATCCTTCGTAGAAACAAAGCTTACAGGCGAGAATAAACTTAATAACCTTTTAGGTATTTTTTTTCATAAGTACTTAAAACTAAGACTCAAATAACCGCGCCCTAATCTTTAAAGATGACTTTCCTGGAACACCTCTATTTATTTTTCGTTATTCAGTTTACCGCCTGACTATCTTTTAAGGGTTCCGTGCCCAAAGGATGCCAGCGGAACCCTATTACTAAGCCTCCGCTGTCCGTCTGTCTTTCAGCGGGCTGTATCTCATAAACCGTAATAGTTAGACAATTGAAATTTTCACAGAGTGTGTATTTCTATTGCCCCTTACCGATATAATAACAATAAAATAAAGTTAAAAATTAAACGGGGTACAAAAAAGAAACGAAATTTTCCGTAATTTTTTGCCGTGTGGTACGGAACGCTTTGTGTGCGAGTTCGGCTCACACTTGGCCGGTTTTATGAATCACGAGTTCACGACAGATAGATACCTACACAATATTTTGTTCTAATTGTGTAATCTATTACAAATATCGCAATATTCTTTGATAAGCCGGTAATCTGATATAGATAATGCTTTAATAATAGATACTTGACAGCATTCGCATGTAGCATGCACAAATGCATATTATAACAATTACCATCTTATGCAATAATAAACACTGCACCCGGCTTCAAAATTGACCGACTTAGCAGTTTCGAACGACCTTTGTTTACACTTCCAAAAGTAGATATAATGAAAATATTCGTTGCATTGCAAAGTATGAATCAATGCGCCAATACTTTGTTAATTGATATGCAATCGCAAGCGATAAGAACGCGGAATTCAAACAGGCGTGAATGATACAATATTTACAAAAAAAACGCTTATAAAATATTTGTAAGTAGATAGTAGCAAGCAATGTCATCAAACTGTCAAAAATACAAGTTTTTGACAGTCTCGTCGTTTTTTTTTAACAATACACTCATGTTGACAATTGACGACACGGTTGGCGCAGTGGTTAAGCAATTGACTGCTGCGTTACGTTTCGTGGGTTCGATCCCCGCACGGAATAAATATTTGTATGACGTGCAAGTAGTTGTTCCGGGTCTGGCTGTTTGTGTATGTGAGTTTAAATGTTTGTAAACGCACCCACGATACAGGAGAAATTCCTAGTGTGGGGCAGTTTTTTTTTTTTAAATAAAATAAATAAATGTTCAATTCAATAACAAGAAATATTATAAGCTGTATAAATAACTTTAACACTAGCTGTTCGTTCCCGGCGTCGCCCGGGTGAAATTATGTCCCTATCTCCAGTGGTTTAGGCTGTGCGTCGTGTTTTCATACGAAAATACCATTAAAATTTCCGCCTTTTTCCGGTGGATTTTTCATGTGAAAATAAAAACTAGACATACAAACCTTGTCCTGACTATTAAGAACACAACAAAAGAAAAAAATGCCAAATCGGTCAAACCGTTCTCTAGTTTTGATCTTTCAACATGCGGCAATTGATTTTTATTTATTATACATTTTAACATAGCTCACAACAATAACAGGAGCTCAACAGGCCCTGCAGTCTCGACATAGTTAGCAATAGTTTTCGGTTGCTATGTCCTAACAATCCAGATGTAAATGTTGATGTTTAAATGTTTGGTAGTCTCGACACTCAAATTTATCGGTTGTTACCTACCGGTACCTACCTAAAATACCAGTAACAACCGATAAATTTGAGTGTGGAGACCACCAAATATCGTTACATCTGGATTGTTAGGACTTAGCAACCGAAAACTATTGCTAACTATGTCGAGACTGCAGGGCCAGGAGGATATACAAGAGGAAAACATTAGAAATACGTAGATATTTCATTTTTTTACGGAAAACTTACGAAAGGTCACGATTGTATCATTGTAAGCAACACGTGTTTAGGGTCACGTAGCTCCGCTGATTCGTAATAGTTCTTTGTCATTATTTACACAGCAACCGGTGTATCGGACGGCTAAATAGATTTTATAAGTATTGCATACAATTTATCAGCTCTATTTAAAAAAAAAGCAGTTCGGTAGTGGATAAGAAAATATACAGGGTTATTTTTAATACGACAGCAATCCATTAAGGGGATTTAGGGGAGGTCATTAACTACTAAATGACCCCTTATGACCCCTATGCAAATGTCAACCATGTTCCAGTAATTTGACATTTTATATTTTTTTGAAGATATCTGAGGGGCAATTCCCGTATTTTAAGACCGTTCGCATTCTAATCTCAGTCTCAATCTGTCAAAATTACAATCAATTTACATACATTTTTGACAGGTTTTTGACATTGATTGTCGCTGAGATGAGATTGCGACTTGAATTTGAACGTTTTTTAAGTACGAGAATTGGCCTACTGGTATCTTATTATTATATCTCGTTGGATAGCTGAGAAGTTGTACATATTTTTGGTATGTTCTGTCGATGAAGTTATATTCATGTTTTATTGCAGAAATCAACCACTTAATAAGTCAAATAATCTGCTCAAAATGATTAAAATTGTGCTGTGATTTAAAAAATATTTAAGATATTGTCATTTTATTTTAAATTATATATAAAAAAAACATGCATTGCTTTTTTTATACATTTTCAAAGTTGTATACCGCCATAAAATAAAATAAAATGTCAAATTACTCGGAAATGGTTGACATTTGCATAGGGGTCAAAAGTAGTCATTTAGTTGCAAATGACCTCCCCTAGATCCCCTTAATGGATTGCCGACATATTACCAATAACCCTGTATATGAAAACTGATAAATTATCTTTGAAATGCCATATTGTGTTCGTAATTGTTTTCTTGAGGAAATTCCTGAATTCACATGACTCGCCGACATTACTAATCAAATAAGTAATTACTTGGCGTGAGATTAGCATAAATGAATAATTAAGTATGTTGAACTTGAAGCAACAAAGCCTTATGGTTACACCTAACTATACAAGAAAGGCAAAAGTGAAAGTGTTAAGGTATTGTTACTATTTCCCGAAGGCTTTTATCCATATTAAATGCGCTATTTTTAACCGACTTCAAAAAAGGAGGAGGTTATCAATTAGTTTTTTTTTAATGTTTGTTTCCTCAAAACTCTGTTACTTATTTATAAACCGATTTGGAAAATTCTTTTTTTTATTTGAAAGGATTGTACTTCAGATTGGCCCCATATAAATTTGGTAAAGTTCTGATGAAGGGATTTTGAGTCAGCGTCAATAATACTTATTTTTCCACTTAGTGTTTGTTGATGATGCTGTAATAACTCCTTGTCACTGTTATTTACATTGCAAGTAGTGGTATAAGACTTTATTTGGAGTTGGTACCTAAACAAAAAGGTAAAAAATAAAAATATTTTCACAAAAAAACCACCGACTTCCCAAAAAAACACTACAAAGTGAAAAATAACTTCAATTTCAGAAGTCGGTGGCAAAAACCAAAAAAACCAAAGACACCAACTTCCGAAATTAAAGTAATTTTTCACTTTGTAGTGTTTTTTGTGAAGTCGGTGGTTTTGTCAACACAAGGAGCGAAAAATAAATAAGATTACTCACAGACACTTCCATTTTTAACTCACTAATTTATACATATGAACATATTAGAACAATTTTAACTTAAAAGGCAACCCGGCAATGTAGACCTAACATAAATGGACCTGAAAGGATTTCCTTATTATAATATGTCGTTTCTATGCAGTGAGACAAAGAATTATAAACTAGACAACGCCGTAACTTCGTAACTTCGGCTGACATCCATCGATCACATCTCACAAAACCGGAACATGTTTTAAAACATCAAGTTTTAAGGGGACTACATGACCTAAACGCAAGTTTTATAATGCCTAATAGTATAATTATGATCCACTGCACTAAACAAAATCAGAAAAATATATGATATTCTTCAGGATATAATATATGCTAGTTAAATAGTGTATTGAAAACATAATACAACTAATTTGGTACGATAGAAAAAAGTCACGAAGATACCTAAAAAACATTCTTTTAACGATTAAAAACCATACTTGAATAATTCTGTTACTTTTTCCGATTATTCTTCAAGCAACATATTAACGTGATAGTGTTTTCATTTTTTAGTCCAATCAATAGGTTTTTTTGTAATAGGGAACTGCTTCATATTTTGCAATAAATTACCAGCTTTGTGTCATCGCGCTTCTCTTTCTTTTCTACGGAGTCCGACAGTGACCGCGCTTTAGCTGGGGATTTGAACAAAATAAGATCGGGACGTTGTCGAAATATCTACATGAAATAAATAATTTTAATGTGTTGGTGACCAGTCAGTAGCTCTGTGTTATCAACGGACGTACAAGCTGATAAGTTGTTTTGTTATATTGTTGGTAATAAAATTATAATAGTAATAACTGCATGAATATAATTCAGAATTACTTGTCGATACTACTACTTAAAACAATCATAAATTATTATACTAGGTATTGATTCTGTAACTTCACCAAGGAGACATTATTGAATACATTAAAATTGTTTATTAAAGTTATCCTGACAAACAGTGCGTCCACAAAGCCTGCGTCGTGGACAAAAAAATATTTAATATGCGCATTAAAACAATGGTCGCGTCGCGCGCCGTCTTGACGTCCACGTCCGACGCGCCTCCCGGTTAGATAACGTGAATTATTATTATTACACGCTCACGTTTCCACGTAAAACATGTGAACAATGTAAAAAAAACCGAGAGTCCAACACAATCGAGACACCCCATCGTACTACGATACACGAAAAACGCATAAAAGCATTTAATATCACCTCTTTATATTCACGATAAAACATTGGCCTTTCTAAATTGAGACATTTTATTATTAGAAATACGATTTTGACAGTCGTAAAGCAACGTAGATTCGAAGTTATTATATCAGTTTACGAGTTAAAATATCACAATACGGCCTAGGAATAAAGCGAGAGTTTCGTATTCACTGAAACTCGATGCTAAAAATATTTAAAATATTATGCCCTGGCCCCTGAGGGAGTGTGATCTGTGCCACTGGGCGACGCCGTCTTCCGTTTTCCGCGTTGACTGTGTGCCAATGTCATTGCCATTCTCTTAGCAAGGTTATCGTTACGGTGCGTATTCTAAATCCGTCAGTTGCGAAAACTCCTAATTGAAGAGATTGGAGTAAACAAAGTGTCGTTAGAGGCGCGCTAACAAGATGGCAGCACATGCTAATTCGGCTGGTACCTACTACGTGTTTGTGAGTCACGTTTTTTCGTCTGTGACGCAGTTTTTCCTGTCGCCCGCTGGGTACGACCGTGACATTTAGTTGTCTGACCGATTGCACGGCCTTCGCTCGCGGTCATCAACTCCGCGTGTGAGTCGGTACCTCACCTTACGCTGCGTTTTCACTAGGCGAACGCGTTGCCTCTCGCTCGCACTTATGTAAACATAGGCATCGAGATAAAGAGCGACCGTTTGTTCCTCTAAGCGTAAAAAGTAAAAAACGTTGCTCATACCATGTAAAATAGCTTAAAATAGTAATGGTCGTTGCCATGTGGTTTAAAGCAACTATGTAGGGTATACTTAAGAAATCATTATTGAGAATAATTCGGTTGGTTTGTCAGGCGGAATGGGTTTTTGAAGCAGGAAATGACCGGTACTTGATGTAAATCTATCAGATTTACGATAATAGCGAACAAAAAAATCGTTTTAGTTTTTAAAACAATGAAAGTAATTAGTTAAATAAAAAAACTCCACCAAGTGTAATGTCCTTTGAATAGGAATGTTACTGAAGCGAATCTTCACGATTTGTTTTTAAAACTTCGCGAGAATGTAGACTGTTACTGTAGATATTTTCGTTTCTCTTTTTATCACAACTTTGTTCATTACTTATGGTTAAAAAAGAATGCTATTAAGTGCGCGATTTCAGTCTAAAACTGTATTCATTACGTTAAAAAAGACTTTTAACAAAAAAACTAAGTTTCAGTACGGCTATTTGCTGACTTCGGTAAGTACATTTATTTTAATGGAGAGCATTTTTTGTGACCTAACCTTCGTTACGACTGAAAATACAAATTAATCACATAGTAGATCCATGTTCCAAACATTATTATTAATGACTTCACTAAACTTCGACCACACACAAGCAACATTAACTGTTGGTTCGCATTGACTATTAACAACGGAATTAACTACAAAGTGTGGAGCGGTTGCAAATCGTCTGCGACTAACAATATGCCTTATAGATAGATATATACCAAGAGAGGCAGCAAATGTTTGTTTGCGGAACTATTTACAAGGAAACGCAAAGCGGTCTGTGCTATATCAACAAGGTTAACAGCGAAGGTGGTTTGGATAGTTGAGAAATATTTCCCTACGCCAAGCCTCATTTAGACTGTCTTATAGATAAAGTTGACTTAAACCTCTTTAAGTGTTCAGTTGCTTGAATAAAAGCGTGTGAGTTATATGATGGCGACGTGACAATATGACTCGACCAAAATCCGTCACGCTAGGCCCAAAACAATGGTTTCGTGAGGTCACAAACGGAGTCAATGCTCTTTAAAAGATTGTATCTTTGTTCGGAAGATTCTAGAAAGAAATGCGTACGTGGCTGGAATTTGTATATAAAATTATCATCACGTCAGTTCAGGAGTCTGTCTCGTTCAATTTAAATAGTACGTAAGGAGTGTTTACGCACTTGGCGGGCTAAAAAATTGGCATCGTTTCTGGATAAAATACAGTTCATGAACAACATAATATTTCATTCACGTTTTCAAGCAAAGTTATTTAGGGAATCAAATTAATTTTAGAAACGAACTGGCCGATCATATTTGAATGCCTTTGTTAACGCAAGTCATGTGTTCGTGGAAACATTATTATCAATTCTAGTGTACCAAAATATTGACCGGCTTCATCAAGCAAACATTCTGAATTAAAGTTGAACAGTTAATTCATAAATCACAAAAGACTTTGTAGTAAACATAGGCACCAAGAGAACAACGAAATCAACAAAGAGACGTATGACTAATTTTACTCGCAACATATGACTCAACGGCTTAGCACTAAATCAGTACGAACGAGGCACAGGCCTGAGAACAAACTTGCGTGGCGTTACGCTTCTTGAACAAAGAAAAAAGGGGATGTCAAAACACGGCCAATGACTATACTATAAACCTCTGGGAAATCGTGTCTGGCTAGCATAATGCGACACGTCCTTCCTCCCGTGTGACATCTTGTAAGTGGCAGGAGAATAGGTAACAAAGCGGTAGGTTGGAGGTCTTCCTAGCTTGGTCGGTGTTAACAAATCAAAAGGGGAAGGTAAGGAGTGTTAGAAAAAGAGCTGCGTTGGTGACTGATGACGTCGATTCCCATGTCTGTTAAAAGCGATTAGTTCGTAATTGCCCGCCGGTTGAACTGGAGCGATCGCGCTGTTTTTATCGGATTTTTTCGGGAGCTTAGGAAATAAATTGTTGAGAACCGAGCGAGTGTTTTTTCAAGTAACCAATTCTGTGGATTGTTCCTTTCTATCAGTAAGTAGGTGGAATAATGTTCACATAACGTATTACGTCGTTTTGAGATGTCTGTTGCAGGATAATACAAAAGTAATGGAACGCTATTTTGCCGTGTGGTTGTTTATTTTTGCTTTGTCATATTCGTTTATCTATTCACCTACATACTTACATAAGATTAATTTGTACTAATACAATCTAATGTGCATTAAGTATTTTGTTACATAATTTACTACCGACGTTCCAAGAATATTTTTATATAATATTTCGTATAATATTTTATATAATATATATATACTGGCTAATTGAATGATTGCTTGTAATTGTATGTCCCAGCCCTTTTGTTAACGTACCGAGTTTGCGGTTTAACGGTCACATGCAGCAATTTGAAAGGGAAAATTATATTGCTAGACAGACAAATAAAATGGCCGGTCAAGAGTGGGGGGACACGAATCGATTCGTTCGGAACGTTGGGATAGGTCAGTTACACTTGGAGCAAAGTCGGGAAAAACCGTATGTGTCACCGTTCTAGACGTAAACAAAAGAAGGTATTAATTAAGAAAACCGGTTATTTTGGAAGAAGTTTGTACGTGACATTATTCATTCAGCATTGACATTGGTCTTTAAAATAAATAAGCCATTAATATGCATATTACTGAAGTTTAGTAGCTAAGTGTATTAGACCCATTGCATTTATCAAGAATTTGGGTAATAAGGAACTATTAATTATTTTTATTAACCTAGCTCAGGCAGGTCGCCACAAGATAGAATGTCAGTACCAACGCACCTTTCAGATGTAATTAAAAACGAGTAAATTAAACTAGCTTTTATATAAGTATTTAAGCCAATCTGTTAACAACTTGGTACTACTAAGTATTTATAAGTGTTTAGATGTATTACTTTGTAAAACGACGTAAATAAAAAGTTATTATTTATATTAATAAAAAAAAAATTTACTAACGTCCGCGACATAGATGGCGTACAACAATATTATGAGTAAAAAAAAAACAGCGTTTACACTTAAAATCAAGTCCTCAGAACATTTGAGTTATTTTATTAGACATCTAAAATATGTCTTCTTCGTCTTGATATTTTATACGAATTTCAAGGAATTAGGAAATATCTTAGAATGAACAGGAGTAACGTAATAGCAAGGGTGTATGTAGGGTGGTGTTCTAGAGTTTCTGCCTATCCCCATGGGAGGAAGGTGTTAGTTTATACAGGGTGTCCCGTAAATAATGGATCAAACGTAATGGGTAGGTAGCTTACCTCATTTCAAACAACTAATTTGAACAGTTAAAAAAAATCGGTAAGGTTACCAAGATATTTTTTTTTTCGAATTTTACCATTTTCTCTAACAGCATTCAGTGTTTTTAATGCTGTCGCTGCAACTAATAACATTTTTAGGTATGATTTTTGTCAAAAACTTCTGAATAGCTTATTGTTAATATTTTCTTTTTCAAATATAATTTTATTTGCCTTAGAAAAAAAATTTTCAATTGATTTTTTTTTTTCAAATTTTTTGTTCAAAAATTTTTTTTTTCAAAATTAGTTGTTACTACCTACCCGTTACGTTTGATCCATTATTTACGGGACACCCTGTATATGTATGTTTCTCAGAATCTCAATAATACACTACGTACAGGTACAAGATATTTAGTTTTGATTAGATACAAGCATATCGAATCCGTGGTTTATGATAGAACATCAAAGCACTTAGCTAGTCTATACTTCGTTATGGTGGAGAAAACCTATAGTAATATGGAATCTGTAAGTGCAAATACACACAGGCGACACGCGTCAACGGCAGAGGTAACTGCAGCTGTCGACAACATACGGCTCGTGTATTTGAGCATCGTACTTTAATACACGAGCGACACGCGTCATCGGCAGAGGTAACTACAGCCGTCGACAATATACGGCTCGTGTATTTGAGCATCGTACTCAATTAATACACGAGCGATACGCGTCAACGGCAGAGGTAACTGCAGCTGTCGACAACATACGGCTCGTGTATTTGTGCATTGTACTCAAATACACGAGCGACACGCGTCATCGGCAGAGGTAACTACAGCCGTCGACAATATACGGCCCGTGTATTTGAGCTTCGTACTCAATTAATACACGAGCGATACGCGTCAACGGCAGAGGTAACTACAGCCGTCGACAATATACGGCTCGTGTATTTGAGCATCGCACTCAATTAATACACAAGCGATACGCGTCAACGGCAGAGGTAACTACAGCCGTCGACAATATACGGCTCGTGTATTTGAGCATCGCACTCAATTAATACACAAGCGATACGCGTCAACGGCAGAGGTAACTACAGCCATCGACAACATACGGCTCGTGTATTTGAGCATCGTACTCAAATACACGAGCGACACGCGTCATCGGCAGAGGTAACTGCAGCCGTCGACAACATACGGCTCGTGTATTTGAGCATCGTACTCAAATACAATCGTACTCAATTTTTTTTTTGTTATCTGCTATAAAAACGACATAACACTAAAGCCTAAAAATGAGGGAGCTAGAAAGATGTGCCTATATTATGCTTCGTCGATAAATAAATCAAAAATAAAATCATACCCAAAAAATGCTCTTTTTGAATTATGTCAAGCTTTTCGCAAATGAACGATTTGATCTTATACAAGAATGTTGGTACTTACAGGTATTTTATTGTATAATTATTGCTATGTTATTAATTAACTTTCGTAATGGCTTGCTATTAAATGAAAGTAAAAACAGCTGTTCGTGTAACATTTTTGTCGAGAAATTGCAAGCGTGTTAGTTACTTGGTTCTGAATAAATGAAATGATTTTTATTTCTGTAAACAAACACTTTTACACGTCAAACATATATTTTTTTAAACTAGATGGGGCCGGCGTTTCCTGTGTGACTACTCTGAGAAGAAAGGCCGAAACAAACTCAGAGGTCACAGTCTCTTTTAAAGTCCAGACAAAATCTTGGTCAGATCATGTGAAGGCTATGTAGGTAGATCGGTACCTAAAATGGTCTCTTGAAGAAAAAAATACTAAATTGTTGATTAAAACGGGGATAAAATTCGTCGTTACTATAGAAACTTAAAGCCCTGAAAGAGGGCAATATTAGTCCAATTTTTCTCCTCCATGTCATACTTTAGTGTTGTACAAAAAGAACAATGGCAAATCTCCTTACTTAAAATTGTCTGGAATTAAATTGAAGCATCCCGTAGTAAAAAATATGTCTAAAGATTCGGCGTTAGTAGCAGAATCTACAAGCGAGTCTATTTTAATTCGAAAAAGCCGGAAAACAAAGATAAAGGAGTTTGAATTTTTAGGTTATGAATAAAGTGAACACGAACCTATAGGTAACTTATGAATGATAAATTAAAATGATATCAAACAAAAACTGATATTACGGACAAATGAAGTAAACCTAATTGATTTTTTTCTATTATGAAGTTTGTATTAATAGAAAACCGAATTTAAACACAAAACACGAACGAAACGGAATACGCAGAGGAATTCTGTAGCATCAATCTGTCAATCAGTCACTGTCAAAGATGAAAGTAGAGATGTGCAATTAAAATCAATGTAAAATCGATACAACGTTGAATCGATCCTATGCTCCTTGTTTTGGATTTAAAAATAATATTACATAAATATCAAATCAAGTTGATTAGAGATAGAATAACTGCATTTAAATAATTATTTTAATAATTCAACCAACCCTAGAATCACCTAGATCAGTTGAATCGATCGTTCATTTGATAATCGATACAGATAATAACATTCATACTGATTGTACGTGTAACACCACTATCTATGACAGCAATTCGCGTAGGTATCTCGATCGGAAGCAAATGATATACTTTTAATATTATAAATTAACTCCGGCTTTTAAGAAATAAAGTGAAAAATTGAAAAATCATAAAAAAATAATTCAATTTGTTTCGTTTTTGTGATATCTACGGTCGCTAAAACAAAACCAGACATAATTCTGCCATTCTTCTTTCCAACTAGCAAGTTAGCAACGTGCAACAAACGTAGGTAGGTACTTAATTATTGTACCTACTTAGCCATTAGAGGATGCACAAACAACCGACACCATTTTATTACTTTCTGGTCTTTATATAATAATAATATTGTTTATTTATTATTTACTATTAATGACATTACCCACGACACTAGTAGCTAAATACTAATAGATTTAATTTAATTACTGTCTATGGTCAAGACCGCTTGTCAGCGTCGCATAGACAATGAGTATTGAACGTAGCGCGTAAATACTGTTACTAGTACCTAGTAAACCCAGGATATAATTACTAAGATCATTTCGACTTGTCTCATATTTTCAATGACACGACTAATGTCCCGAAGAATGAAGACATTTTATTTATTGGCGCCTTGGGGGTATTGTAAACATAACATTGCAGAGCGCCATTTTGAAAAATCCTTTCTTGGTACACTTCGAAATTCAACTTTAAAATCTTCAGTGGCAGTGCGTTGCCTATGTCAGTCAGTCAAACCAAACGACCTATCTTCAAACGACTATTTCCTTATTCTATGTCGTTACAATTTTGAATTTTATATTGACTAGTCATAAAGATGAATTTTGAAGTAACATGTTATCTATTTTAATCTAATAATAAAGCCCAAGAGTTTGTTTGTTTGTTTGAACTCGCTAATCTCAGGAACTAACAACCGGATTTGAAAAATTCTTTGTGCACTTCATAGCCCAATAATTCTTGAGGGAGGCTATAGCCTACTTAACATCACGCAAGGACCCTTAGGAGCCGAGCAAAAAGAAAAACAGAAAAAACGCTAAGCGAAAACGAAGTAATAGAGCGAGCTGGCGACGAAGTCGCGGGTAGAAGCTACTCATAAAATAAAGAAGTCAAAGTCAAGTTAAAGTCAATCAAGACATATTCTCAACTCATTTAATGTGCTCAGGGAATCACATGATACAAAGAACTTGCCTACAATTTACGAACCAATTTCAGTTAAACCCACTAAAACCAAATGAATGCCCACAAAAGGGTCCTAATTACTAAGTGCGGGTATTAATAACGGTAGTGACAAATAGGATGAAAGATATTTGAGTTATGAACTGTACGAAAACTCTTTGAACTTTAGATATAAGAAGCTTCCCCTCTCATGAACTAAAAGACAATCAATCAACAGGGAAGAGGTTTGCATTTCATTAAGTGGGGCTATGAATAACAAGTGCCGTATCTGCGTTCTGAATCTTTTTATAGTCTATGTCTCGTGTGTGGTGTGGAGGGGCTTGTGGAATAACAGCTGTACGGATCGGTTAAGCTACGCTTGCCGCGGTTGATTCATGGATGGGTCTTTACATATCGAGAGTTCGAGACCCCTTGGTGCCTCGGAAAGCACGTTAAGCCGTTGCACCCGCGGGTCACTCGTGGATGTATGACAGTCGTTATTGGGCTGTGGAGGTCAGTTAGGCAGTCGCTCCATGTAAAAGCTGCATCCGGTTAGACTGGCAGCCGATCCCATGAAAGCTCGCAAAAGGCTTATTATTTAGGTATTTTTCAAACTTAATTTTAAGAACTTCTTATCAACTATTAAGTAGTTCATATTTAAGCTACCTACTTAACGTTTTGTTGAGTATTTTTGTAAATGAATGAAAGTAGAATGCATCAGCTGCTTCTTTTGTGTCAAGGAAATCGGGTTATTCACCGGCTTGTAGGCGGCTCTCATTACGACTACCTAGGTAGGTACCTATAATATAGGCATAATGTGATATCACAAGCAAGATTTTTAAAGTGGAATTTCGAGCATGTGTCACGTTTATGTACATTTAGTTACACGAGAGAGGAGAAGGACATAACTCTCTCTCTCTCTCTCTCTCTGGCTCTCACACAAAATGTCTCTAATTCTTTATTTTTTTAAAGTTTTACTTCTACACGTGTACGGTACCTACTGCACGCGCCATTGTTTAAAGAAATTTTGTGAGAGAAATTTTTTCAGGATTTCAAAACGAGGGTTCAAAAGACTGAACTGAAAATTTTCTAGACAATGAAGGGATTTATTTTTTTATTAATCTATGGGGGAATATTAATAAGTTTGGATTTTGGACGGACTTAGGTATACGATTCTATTTGATTTTGTTTGGTCCCTTGTATTGTTCGCCCAATTTAATTTGACCTTATCATTTTCATGTCAAAGAAAGAAAGGGCAGGCGGTTGAGTTGAGACTTGTGAGTATTAATGTAGGAACATTTGAGCCCACTGTTTCCTAGTTCTCCACCTACCTAGTAGGTACCTACTTTATTATGAAAGCAATGGACCCGACAAAATCTAGTCATAATAGTCATTCAATAAAGGTTATGACTAACTTGTTTTAAAACTTGATTCAATACCAGATCTCCGGACACTAAAATTACGTAAGTAATAAAACTATAATAGGTATGTTATTTTAAAAAAAACGGGCCAAGTGCGACTCGCACACAAAGGGTTCCGAACCAACGCACATTTTTTTAAACACTTCTATTGTATGAGGACTCCCTTTTAATTATTAACTTTATTTTATTTTTATTATCTTATTTTATAGCGGCAATAGAAATACACACTGTGCGATAATTTCAACTGTCTACTTATTACGGTTCATGAGATACAGCCCGCTGATAGCCAGACGGACAGCGAAGGCTTGGTAATTGGGTTCCGCTGGCACCCTTTGGGTACGGAACCCTAAAAAGACACTATGCTGCCGCCTTGCGTGGGTACGTGGGCCACGAGAAGATAAAACTATGGTAGGTATTACGATTAATCAAGAATATGGGGAGAGAAGTAATTGACTCTTTATAACGAGTAAGTAATGAAAGCACCTACCTAAGTTACTACAAACAAAAATAAAAAAATACTGATTAAAAAGAAATTTGGTGGTAAAGTTTATCTAAAGTAATAAACACAACTGACAAATTCATTAAAGAAACATAACAATAAATCATTTACGTAGATAAAAACACTGGATTATCAGACTCGAGATATAACCTTGAACGGTCGTCTAGTGGGCCGTTCACCCTAATTTATCAATAAATAACATACCGTGATGCGTCTGTAGGATTATTTCTGATCTATGAACTACAGCGTACCTAAAATAGTTTGTTTGAAAACAGACCGACGAAATATGCTAGATACTACAACAACACTAGCTTTGCCAACGAATAAGAGCAACAAGTAACCGAAATATTCAGACGATTTGAAAGGCTTCAACATCAAATGTCATTACAAAAGGTTACACATTTATATAAGGTGTGCACAGCCCCGATGGCTAGCTTTGACATGCAACACAATAGTTTAATTACATGCGAGTACACGGATAAAACGTTACGTAAGGTACTTATACGCAATTTGCGCAAAAATAACTTCTTTCTTACCTACTTAAGCATAGACAATGAGGTCAATGACACAAAAACGGATTACGCTGCGTTTCCGTGCGACAGATCAGATACGTTGTAGGCATTTTAAATTGTAATTAGTCATGCGGACGCCGGTTTATTCTATGGACGAGGATCTGACATTTCAACGTTTTAAAACTTCATTCTATTTGACACTTGGTAAAAAAAACAAAATTACGACCGTTCCTAAGAACATGTGTTTTCAAATAGATTCAAAATTCGAAAAGGTATGACCCGTAGGCGTGTGAGTGTGTACCAATGAATGAATTTCTTGTTCAAACATACCTGTAGCGAGTCGAATGAAGATCGTTCACCTTCCGACAATGTAAACCTTTGTTTCAACACAAGTCAACGGCTCCCAATCAATCCCAACAGTTTATCTGGAAATAGAAACGACTTATTCAATGTGGGTACTCCGCTTTATGATTCATCCAACGCGTTGAACTACACGTTTATTAATAAAATCCTTACATTACGAGGGATAGTAGAAAAAAACGAAACACATGCCTATAACTACAGATGTAAACAATGAACATGTGTAGACAAGGCGGGCGTCTACAAAAACTCCCAACTTTAAAAGGGGATACTAACCGTTCACGTTAGATAAAAATCACGTTCACAGATTGTCCACAAACACGTAAAATTTAACAGCGCACAGTAGGCGGTATGTCGTACCGGAACAAAACTAGTTTATTTTTCCGATCGCATCACAGAGAGCGATAAACGTCCGACCTCAGCGGGGGCCGGCGCGAGACTGAGCGACGGTAGCGCCCTCTCGCCCTCTCGGTCGCCCTGCGTCGCGCGTGTTTGTGTGTGTGTGTGTGTGTGCGCCGCTGTGGGGGTGCCGCCCTCAGCGCCCCGTGTCACTCCGGTCGTTTATTTATTTTCGAGTGTGGGGTGTTCAGTGTACAGAAATGGTGCATTCATCATACAAATACTAACGCACCGAAGATCCAGCTCGGCCAATTACAAGCGTACAAGGATAAAAGCGTTTTTAAAACATAAACGTCTTTTTTTAAACGGCCGTGAACCGAACATCAGCCGCGGTCATTGCCATAGGCGTCAATATAAAAATATTCACGTCACAATAATGCGGCGTGTTTTTCATTCTTTTATACTTACTATTCTATTATCTAATTGTTATTAGTAAAATGTCTGGATACACCTGGCAACACGGTTTAGGTAGCTCAGAATTAGGTACTTTTATCCTTTTTCGTTCAGCCACGGATACACGATTCCTACGAAAAATGAAATAGCCCAACATACAGGGTTTAAAAAAAACTGTTTATTATAAATTATATAACAAACAATTCAGAATGTTTTAAACAAGTGTTTTTTTTTTTGGAGTACCTATTAAGTCATAAATTTCAAATCAATCGGGCCTAAAATAAATCGATGCTGAACACCTAACGTAGAAAGAAAGAAAAATATTCTATAATAATAATATGACGTGTAAAAATACCTATGTGATAACTTGTGTGACACAAATACATAACATTTTGATTGTTAATTAATCATGAATAATACTTAAAAATTGTTACTGATAAATGTATGATTGAATAAATTAGGTAATAAAAAATATATGTAAGAACCTATGTTTTAAGTACAGTGCCCAAATAAAGTTTTCTCTAAAATTCCTAATTTAAATTAATGGCAAATAAAACATAGATCCCACTTTTTAAATTTATTTCGAGCTTAGTATTTTGAGACCTAAATATTTATTAGAATTCATTTGTTTTCATTCATTCGCAATTAAACGTTGTTTTAAATCCTGTTTTTTCTTAATGTTTCTAACATTATTTAAAACTTGTTTTACATTGTGTTTTTAAACACAAAAAAATATGTTTTTTTCAAACTTATTTAAAAAAACAACTTGTTTTTAATCAGGCCAACCCTGCCTACATAATGTTGTAACATAACTGTAAACATGTTGTTTAATTTTAGTTTTAGAATTAGGTTTAAAATAAATGATTATCCTTAACCAATGACGTAAGCAAAATCTTAAATTCCTATAAGTAATTGGCAATAGAATAGAATAGAATAGAATACTCTTTATTATGTACACCATAAAAATTACATATATAATTTAAATTAAGTACTTAAGGATTATTTTGCTGTACTTAGGTAATTTTTTTTCGATTTATGTACATGTATAAATAGAAAAAAAAGTTACCTAGCTAAGGTAATTTGTCAGAGGTCTCGCGTAGTGACTCACTACGCGAGACCTCTGACAAATTATTTTACGTAAACAAATAATATAAAGGGGCCAAACAGGCGCGACGCTAGAACGCGACGCTAGTAGAACAATTTCTATGAAAACTTAATGGAAATTGTTCTACAAGAGTCGCGTCGCGCCTGTCTGCGGGAGCCTTAATGTAGTACAAGGATGGGTATCTTTGTACTACATTATATTGTTTGTTTATATTTCATTAGGGACGAGTTTATTTGCGAACAATATAAAGGCCAAAGTGGAAACTTTCCACTTCTACAATATTAAATTAGATATTTAGATACAAGTCACCATCTGCCGAACCTTTAAGAAACTAGGTTGGGGTCGGCTTCCAGTCTAAACGGATGCAGCTGAATACCAGTATTTTACATGTAGCGACTGCCTATCTGACCTCCAAAACCCAGTTACTGGGTAACACGATACCCCTTCGTAAGACTGGTTGACAGACTTTCGGGCTTCTGAGTGAGTTGTAACGATTGTCAAAGATCTACGAATGATATCCGGGACCAACGATTTAACGTGCTTTCCGCGGCACAAAGGGGTCTCGTTATGTAAAGATGGTCATCCATCCACGGACCGACCTCGGCAAGCATTGCTCAACCCGTGCGGCTGTTATTAGTTAGCCACGAGCCCCTCCAACACAATATTAAATTAGAAAAATGTAAGATAATTTATTAACAATCATAAATCTACTGTATTCGATATTGCGGACAGAATCATTACTCAGCGTTTTTAATCGATTACGAAACAATAGAATCGATTCATCGATTAGGTACTTACAAAAATACTTATCGATGATCGGTGACTTTTTCCTTTTAATATTATGTGCTTATTTTATTGATTAGAAAAATATACATTATTATAGTGAGTACACTAAACCTATACATAATATAAAAAAAACCGGCCAAGTGCGAGACGGACTAACACACGAAGGGTCCCGTACCACCTTACAATATTGAACACTACATTTTTTTTAAACACGTTTCTTTTAACTTTATTTTATTTTTATTATTTGTTGATATAGAGGCAAGAGAAATACACATTCTGTGAAATTAAATTTCAACTGTCTACATATTACGGTTCATGAGATACAGCCCGCTGACAGACATACTGACGGACAAACGGACGGACGGACAGCGGAGGCTCAGTAATAGGATTTCGTTGGCATCCTTTGGGTGCGATTCTAGTGAAGTTATAGGTACTGATTTGGTCAGGGCCACTCAGGGCCAGTTCTGGTCTTGACATAGAAGGTACAAGAAACAGTGAAAATAATAAAGGTTTTTTTTTTAAATCGTTATTTATTTATAGAGGGTTTGATCAGTATGACCATCTCGTCCTCATAAGGGCATTCTATGTCTATGTATTCAGGTTTACAATTTTTCTTTTCTGTCCTAGACAAGGGAGTTGAATAGAGGATATTACAAAGTTGTTTTAACATATTTAAACTTAACCCGTCTTATTACAAAACACGATCTAACTTTAGCCCCAACCTACACATTCGATTTAGTTTTTGTATTTGGAACTTTATGCCGACTTTAGTAAAGTTCTTAATACAAAATTGACAATCTAAGACCGGACTAAGTTGACAGTTTTGTAAAAGGAACTGTATTTCGATTTCAGTTATGTTCTTATTTCAAAAACAGGCTCGATGGTTTAAACCATGTCAAAAGAAAAACCTTGTTTTGTAATAAGGCCGAACAGGTTACAGAACGATTACTTATTATTTTAATACAGATGTGGTTTTTTTAGCAAAAACAGAAGAAATCAGCTGTTGTGTTGTGTTATGTCTATATTATGCCATATTCGTGAACGGGTGCCGTCAGTAGGCACTGGTCATCACTTAGCTGCCACGTCTTATTTTAATTCCTGAATTGTTTTCATATTTGTATTACGGACTCTTTTAACGTGCACGTGTTTCTACATCGTTCTCACATGTATAATTTCAACACGAATGACGTACCCACTTTTTTGTAAAAATATTTTGATTAAAAAGAGTGTCCATGGAGTTTCTTGCCCGTTCTTCTCCATAGGTACCTACAACGCTTTGGAATGGGCAACTAGCTTCATCTTTCTGACTGACCGACCCCTTGACAATTCAAAAGTGCCTGTAATTGGTTTATTTGAAATAAATGTTTTGAGTGTATTGTGGTGTGTGTGTTGTTGCTTAGTAGGTAAGTGGTAGGAACCTAGTTTTATTTATTTATTACAGCATGGAAGATTTACAGCTAAAAAATCTACAAAAAAAGGAAACAAGTTGTTGAAGTTGATCTAGAGAACAACATATTGCTTTATAAATATCATTTTTGTATTGTAATTTTAGGGTTCCGTACCACTGGAACCTTTATTATTCCGAAAACTCTGATGTGTTTCCATCCGTCTGTCTCATCTGTCTGCCTGTAGAACTGTATGTCACCGTCTGGTTTTCATCATCATCATTATCCACAGCCCGACTTTACCCTCTGCTGGACACAGGCCTCACTTTTTTGTGCCAATCCCCACTACTGCTCCTGTGCCTGTCACATACAGGTTTTGCCCGCGATAGCAACTGCCCATTTCGCCGCCGGGCGACTGACACCTCGTCTTCCAGTCCTTGGACGCCATTTGGTCACAGGCTTACTACGCCCGTCTTTACAACCGCTAGTCAACTCTACTATTTTTATACTTTATTGCCAAACTAGCTGGGCCGCGCAGTTTCAACCGCATAGGTCTCGATTCCGTGGGAACATCGGTATATAAAGTATCCTTTGTCCTAATCCAGGTCATCTGTTCAGCCGTTTCAGCGTTAGAGGGTAACAAACATACTCACTTTCGCATTTATAATATTAAGTAGTTAGGATAAATCTGTACAGTTGTGGAGGTATTTGGTGGAAGGACTGACACTATATTCGAGGGATTTTCGTGGTCATGGGCTGGTTATTACCCCATTGACCCTTGCCCCTAGTGTCGCGGTAATGGAGATATTATGTATTTTTTATCATCCTTAAAAAAATATTAAACACAACTTGTTACTGGCTCAATAACCAAATTAATATTAAGCAAATTTAAAGAGGTACTACGGTAGACTTAAAAGAAAAACCAAAGATAGAAGTAGACAGCAAACAGAATACTCAGCAAAATAATTTGAGAAAATATTAGATTCTCAATCAATCAGATGGGATTCGTCTGTACTACTCGGTTCGTTGGTAAACTTTGATTAGTTCGCCGAGCAACTCAAATAAACAGTCCTACAGAAATAGAGTTCTTCTTAGAGGGTATTCATTGAGATATTTTACTTTCAGTACGAAATAAAGAAAATCGTTGCGAGATGGAATGAGTTTTTGTTAAGTGTGTGTGATTTGTAATATAACGCCGCGCCGCCCGCGCCGTATGCGCTGAAGTTGAAAGTAATTTTACATCATATTTTTTTTATCATGCCTCGTTGGTCTGTGGTCACAACCGCAACTGCTGAGCATGAATGAGGTCCTGGGTTCGATTCCCAGGTTGGGCAAAGTGGTATTGGGTTTTTCCTTCACTTTTTTTTTTAAACCTTTTTTTTCTTCTCTAGTCTATGTCAGTGGTGACAGAGCCAAGGAAATTAAAGATGATTTTAGTTAATAAGTACTAAAATACTGTGTAGGTACATTTTCAATCATGAACCCGATGTAAACGCATTATTTTCTGATAAAAAAAAAATACTTTCTCTGCACAAAAGAATTTTCAAATACAGAGACTAGCCAGGCAGTAAAAGGACAGAAAGGTGTCTTACCATTAAAAATTAAAAGTACGAGATGTTAAAGTATTATTATCTCACGTATCGACGCGCGCTTTATTTGTGGTAAGCAGTGTACAAACACGCTGTGAATGTTTGCGTGAAGACGAGTAGCGTCAGCACATACCACACACAGACACTTCCTACTTCGCCACTGTCTCGGACGGTACCGAGAGCTCCTGCGCTTACATTATACGCACATTCACAGCGTGTTTGTACACTTGGTAACCACAAGTAAAGCGCGCGTCGCTTCGTGAGATAAAAGTATTGTAAGTACTTTAACAAGATTTTGAAAATAGGGTTTCTCCCAAATTCTAAACATTGAATATAGTATTGTAGGTTTACAAAACCGTAAAACTGCTAAAGATAACCTATGTTATTATTACATATAACGCTCGAGACCTTATTCCTTCACCCATAATTATGTAAAGTCGACAGCACATCAGGTTATACTATACGAAACTGTCAAATTTCTCCAAATGATTTTAAACCTTAAAGTGTTGAAGGTTAAGTTCAAAATCGAATGAGAAAATTTGACAGTTCGTGGTAACGTCACCTGCTGCTGTGTGCACCACCCCTTCTAATTAAGTAGGTACTTTATATTCAAAAACATTTATTTTCCAAATAAAGTTACCAACCCTAATGGAAATATCATGTTTGAACGAAGCATAGCTAAATATTTTTTTTTATTGGCTATTATAAGTTATAATCACCTGTTTGGCGCTAATTCAGATAACTTAAGCGCCATCTATGAAAATTATTATCAAGTAAGACGAAATTTTTCTTTCATGATTGATGATGATGGATGCTTTGAGTTTAACGATGGGTTGAGACTTTGAGAGATCGATGGTCAATGGGTAAAAAGGGGCGACATTGAAGCCATTATTAGAGCTACGTGCTAACAGGGTGTCAACAGTACCCTATAGGCCGTCTGTCTGTGAGTTTGTTTGTACACGGGGCTATGTCTAACCTAACCGAAATATGTAGCCCAACGTGTAACATAATTAACGCAAGACCTCAATACAAACAATACAATGACTCAAACAATTTTTTTTTAAGCTGACTATTATTATTCAGAAAATTGTGTTAACCCTAGCATTACTTTATGCATTTAAAATTGAGTGTTAATAGCTTTGAAATAAGATTTAACTTTCTTTGGCTCAATCAGCGGTCAGTACTTATTGCAAAATACATAATTTTTGAAAAAAAATTCTAAATTTATAGATAATGAAATGGACTCAGTAGTCAATTATGAGCAAACTACTTTCAGGACTTGTGTTTATTTTGTTACACCTTGTATAGCCAGGTGCAATGTTCATAGAATACGTGAAATTTTAACATGATAGCGATAATACCTAAAAATTATAGTTTTGGTGGCACGGAACCCGTAGTGCGCAAATCCGATTCGCACATGGCCGGTTTTTTAAGTGCGAAATACGGGAGTCTCCGGAAGCCTAAAATATTAAAAGAAAAATGGTGACTATCAATCGCTCGTGAAAAGTAGGCAATGAAATCTGCCAATTTCTTAATTAAATTACTTTTTAAAATTAATTAGCAAGTAAAACTTTGGGAATGTATATTTTTAATGATTGATTTACCCGACTTTTACGAGACAGATTTTCTGATTTTTCGAGCAAAAACGGGAGTTGAAGTTTTAAAAGTCAATTTTATGGTAAGTAGGTATCTGGAATTTTTCAAGTAGGTATGGAAGCTTTTTCTTTAATTAACTATGTTGCCAGTACGATTTCCAATAGTCATCATACTATGTAGGTATATTCCGATTTCACTTAAAAGTCAAAATACTACAGACTGGGTCAAGCCGAAAGAAAATATGTACCTATCCTTAAATTGAAAGTCTATTATCAATCAATACGAACTTGGTAAACGTGATCAACGTAAAAATGTTCCTTGTCTTTATGGGAAGAGATGTTTGGCCTGCATGAAAAATAACCAGCTGAAATGAAATGAACTGTTTATTTCAGTAAGTAGATCTTTTAAGACACTTTTACACGTCCATATTTTAAAACAAGATGGCGCCGGCATTTCCTAGCTGACTGATCCCTGAGAAGAAATGCCGAAACAAACTCAAACGTCATGGTCTCTTTTAAAGTCCAAACATTGTGTTATTAGGATTTTATGTGAGTATAACAATGCAGGGCCATGTCTGGAAGGGCCTTTTGAAGAAAGAGCCATTGCAGCTTTGAGTTGACCTGTCCTAAAAGACGGCATGCGTGCATCAGTCATCGTGTAGCTCAACCCTATTTTAGGGAGCTCAACGACTCGTCACACGACGCTACCAGATCTGCAGGACATTTGCGTAGGCCGTATATAAAATACTCAAAACCGCCAGACAGCTATAAAGTCATATATTCTATCTAGGCTGCATGGTACTCACATTCACAGTCAGTTTTCTCCTCGGTCATGGTAGGATGACATCACAGAACGCATCATTCCAAATTCATTATTCATCAGGAAGTTGAGAAGTTCTACTGCGCGTATGAAAAATGTACAGCTGTCATAGCCTGCTATCATTGTCATTTAAATAAAATATATGGGCTAAGTACCTACCTACAATGAGAAAGTAGAAAGAAAGTAATAAATTTGCACAAGAGATTTATTTGATCCATTACTTTCTTCAATGATTTTCACTGTCAATTGACCAAGGTTATTCTTTAAAAGGTAATTTTATCGAAAACAGAAAAATACATTTTAATGGAAACCGTAATTACTTTTTCTTTTTCGAAAACGATGTGTCATTATTCCACAGCAGCTGCTTTGTTGCAATCAGGAGTCCATTGGTTCGTTCGGTAATGACAATATATGGCAATTGGACACTGATTGCTCAGCAGGTACATGAATAAAGTAGATTTAAAAGATAAAAAATGTATTTACAACAGACTTTTTTGTGGCCGTAGAATGTTAAAGTATTGCCAGCAAAAATGGCCACCGTTTGACAGCTTTTACTTGTGATCATCATCCATACATGAATCTTTAATATTTACTAAAAATAAAATAACTTCATGAAATAACTCAATTTACGAGCCCGCAAAAGTACAATATCCTGCAACGAAATTCACAAAATCGAGAGCGATGCCAAACTTGATTAACTGCCAAAAATCCTTCTGTGCCGTCAAAAACTTTCTGTACGCGGCTCAAAAATGGCGGCCGAAACTCATTGTCACTATACCTATCTAGGTACATTGGTGATTTCATTAAGCGCTGCACCCCCTGTCTCGACGTCTAGCCGTCTGGCAACACATACCTACCGGGGAGGCTAGTTGCTAGGCAATGGCGGCATGGTGAGGGGAAGTTCCGTGGTCGGGGTATCCATGTCGATATTTGTGTGAATGTGTATAGCTTTTGATTAAATACGAATAATAACGTTTTGCGAGCAGTGGTGGTCCAGTGGTAACGGCCGCGACTTACAAGTTGATACTGGCCGCTGCCGCTGGCAGTTTGTTGAAATACGTGTGCGTGGTGAAAAAAAGTGTTGCGTGATTTTGACAGTTTGCAGAATTGGCGGGAAATTAATTATATTTATTCTTGATCTTGATGTGTAGAATTCAGATGAAAAATGTCCTTGGTTTACACTACACGTTTGTGATTTCGAGTTTTTTTTAATGGTTCGAATTGATAAAGTCCAATGCTTCGAGAAAAGGTCACTGTAACCTAATACTAAAGTGATTCACTGTAACATAAGGTTAATTTATTTGAGTTACACTCCAAGGGTTAATATCTGTTTAAGATCTATTCAATTACATGTCACAAAAAGCTTTTGCGAACAAAAGAAGACTTAATTTCGATTTACTGAGTAACAAAGATCTAATTACCTTTCCAGACCCATAGATCAAGTGCAAAGTGCAGACCTGTCAACAAGAGATTTACTGCCTACAGTCGTAAATACTCTAGGAGCTCGTGGCTAAGTAAACACAGCCGCCCGGGTCGATCAAAGTTTAAGCTTGTCGAGGTCGGTCCGTGGATGGGTGACCATATATTACGTATCGAAAGTTCGAGACCCCTTCGTGCCTCGGAAAGCACGTTAGGCCGTTGCTCCCGGCTGTCTTTTGTAGATCTTTGACAGTCGTTACGGGTAGTTAGAAGCCTAAAAGTCTGACATGCAGTCTTACCAAGGGGTATCGTACTAATCCAGTAACTGGGTTGTGGAGGTCAGATAGGCTGTCGCTTCACGTAAAATACTGGTATTCAGCTGCATCCGGGTAGAGTGGAAGCTGACCCCAGCAAAGTTGGGAAGGCCGATGCGATGATGGTCGTAAAAACTCGAGTATTTTATTTGTTTATTTAAAATTTTATTTTATTTGTTTGAAGTTGCTAGCAGGTAAAATGTTTGTACATGGGTATGTAGGTTTTATGTCTAGTGATGTGCCTAATGTTATTTCTTGCTTTCAAATAAATGATTATAATTTTTCAAATTCTTCTATTGATTCAAGATTTATGATGTCGTTACTATAATAAGACTTATGTTTTTTATTAATAACATAAAACATTTGTTTTTATGATTAAAGAGTTTAAAAGCCGCTATTGAATTAGTGACACGGCTTTGTAATTACGGATTCGATACCAAGGTCGGGTAAATGTGATCGATAATGTTTTTTTAACTAGTCTGTCATTTTAATTATAAAGATTATTTTTCCACAGAACATAACGCCTGTATTCTGCGAAGGAGTAAGCAGTAAGGTGTGAACATTTCGCCAGCTAGTCTCATGAAATAGAATACTTCCATAAAGCAGCGGGTTACCAGTACAGATCGCTGCAGGTTCATTGATCTACGGAAAGAAATGGTTTCAATGTTTAACCCATAGACTACAATATGTTTAAGTGTGAGGGCAAAAGTTAATATGGAGCTATTTTACAAACAACGATCAGTACGAACTTTTCTTTACTGGAACCCGCGTCTTTATGCAAGCACCCATTGTCGGCGAGCTTATTGCCACCAGACGCAAATCACAGGGCCGTTTCTGATGATTTCAAGAAAACACGACACGGAGATGAAACCCTAATCTCACGTTTAGCAGGCGCGATTGTCACCACTACACCAACACGATTAAAATCCTGTCTGCCTGGATGACTTTTGAGTATTCCTGGTCAATATACCTGTAGGTTTTTGGGTGTACTGTAGGTAGGTAGAGGTGTATAACATCACGCCTGCTTCCCCTAAAATGTTAGGCAGGACACTGCCAAACAGGCGCGATTTATGTTACGTATTTACTCTTCTTACAAAATAAAATATCATTAATATCGAAAACAAACTCATATAGTATGTAGAAGTCTTGTTTTTCTCCCTAGTGGTAGTGACGTGTAGACCTTATCAAGTAAACTGTGTTTACATTTTCTAGAATATTCCAGATAAATTGAAGTTATGTAAGGGTCGACGTTACTGTCAATTTCAGATGCAGTTCACTCGAGTGATGGTAAAGTATCGTCCTAGTTTAGTCTTAAATGACCTCTTCGATAGGGTCGAAAAGGTTTAGATATAACATGAGATAGATACGTATTTAAAAAGAAACGTGTGTGTATCTATAAGGGCTAATTTAGATTGACTGTCTACAGGCAGTATTCAGGTATCTAATAATAACTAACTAATTCTCCTGTCGCAAGACCGAACTCAATTCTTTGTGACCCTTGATGTAGTTTCGTCACCACTTTTTTGACGAAGGAGGAGGGATCCCTCTAGTTCGATGGTACAGAATAATAAGAAGATGCTGAAAACAACTAACCCCCAAACACCATGAAGTATGCGGTTCCATACAAAAATGCTCCGTCGCGGGGACCCGCGCGGGCCTCGCGTCGGCGTCAGCCAGGGCGAGGCGGGCCCCGCGACCGCACAGCTGGGCCCACTTCCGTGCGACGAAACCCATCGCGGGGGCACGCGCGGGGCCCTAATATAATATCCCACCACCTTATCTTTCTTTATACTTCCCACGGAGCCCAGCCGCGTGACCGGCGACGGCCGCGCGACGCGTGCCTGGGTGTACTCCCTAAGCACTAAGTCCGTTGTTTCGGCCGAAGTTACGGAGGTTTCCAACTCCGTATAAATTACGGTCATAGGATTAGTCCGGGGCCCGAACTAAAAAGTAATGACAAAACGTTTAGTTTAGTTGACCTTACTCTTAATTAATCGGCAGTAGAGTTCACTTTTAAGTATCGAACTAGTTTCGGACGGGCCCATAACCTCGTTGACGGACTTAGAGAGTAGGCTCAGTAGGCCTATTGCGGGCGCCCGCTTAAAGGCTCCTTCAAAGAGGCGCGAAACGCGACGCGAATCGCACGCCACGACGCGACGCCGACGACCGCGACGACGAGCGGTCCCTTTGTGTCGCGTGCGATTCGCGTCGCGTGTCGCGCTTGTTTGAAGGAGCCTTTACGCAGTTGCAGGTCTAATGGTTTTATATAGAATTTTCCATAAAGGCAATCTTCTTCTTTTGCCTATTACGATTTTTTGTACCTATTCATACCTATAAGTAACCGTAAAGGTAGCGAGCAGTTGGCAATGTTCAGATTAAAACATTTAAATACTCTGCTCAACATTATTCATTAATTAACAAACATATGAAATTGTATTAAAGAAAATAACTTGATCAACCACGACAACCTAATGAAAACAGGCAATACATCGCTTGTGCTTTAATTATGAAACTAATTAACTGAAAACCAAGCATTCGTTGTACCTACTGATAATTTGAATTACATTAATTGAATGAATTTAATTATATCACGTTCAATTCTGATTTCAATCATGTGAAATTAAATTAGTCACGTTAAAATATTGGGAAATTAAATAATGGCATTTTCGAAATGTTGTGAAATTTATATAGCAAAGGACTTAATTTATTTTTGTTCGTATATAGCAAGTTTAATGCGGCAAAAATATAATATTAAGCTTCGCTTGAATTTATGTGAATGTTAATTCGATTTATTCGTCAGTTAAAAACATAACAGGAAAAATAAATTGGTGTTTTGTTTGCATGTTTTAAATGTAAGAAAATCAGAGATTTACTTTTTCTTTTAACAACAATATACAAAAATTCAGTTATTCTTAAAACATATAGGTAGGTTAGTAGTGTTTTTAATACAGCCTCTGTATCACGCGGGTAACGTAGGTATAAGATATCACGCCTAGACATAAAGGCTTTGAACAGCGGCGGCGGCTGAGCAAACATTATTTATCAGACAACAACACCACACTACGTGGGCAGAGGCGATAATAATAATGCAAGAGTTATTTATGTTAAAATTTTAATTATAGCGTCATATAAATACACACATCAAAAGTGTATAGGGATCAAGTACGTTTTTGCTAGTTACTAAAAATCATACTGTTTAGTTAATTTCGTCATTTGAAAAGGGAATAGTTTTTGAATTTCGAACAAGCGATAAAAAAAAAAACTTCTGTTACGTCGTATTCCTTATAATCCTGCAACTTACTTAACATTTCTGCCATACTTTATTTATTTATTTAAATGCCTTAAAACTATCATTACAGGTCTTACAAACCTAATGCGATAGCTAAGTCACACACACAAAATTAAAAATAAGTCACAACTACATCTCAGGATCATAAAAATCATTGTTTGTAACATAATGTAAACAATACTTAGTACTTTTGCGAATTCACCCCAGTGACACTTAAATATATCTATTTCGACTTGAGAGTGGAATCAATAAAAAAGAACGTTATTACGGAGAGAAGACGTCATTTGAGCCCAGAAGAAATGATCAGAGCCGTGGGAATGATAGAAGCTGGTTCTCTGCCTCGTGCTGTGGCAATCGCTCTGGGCACTACACTGAGTGTTATATGCCGACTTTGGACACGTTACCGCATCACTAGCAGCGTGGCAGAGCGACATGAAGGACGAGCTCGCATCACCACACGCATAGATGATCGTTACCTACATAAAAATTACTGCTCGACGAAATTGTACGGTGACCGCGATGATGTTGGTTACGTGGCTTCTTAGCTCTTGAGGGATGTTAATAAGCGATCAAACCATAAGAAATAGCTTGCATGAAGTCAATATCCATTCCCGAAGGCCGCTACGTGTACCACCTATTGAACCCCGCAGTCGCAGAGCCGGTTTACAATGGCTTCGTGCACACAGAAACTGGGCAGAAGAAGAGTGACGTTTTGTGTGTTTTTCTGACGAATCTCGCCTTGGCATGAAGCCAGATACAAGACGTACACGGTGTTGGAGGATCCCTGGACGCCAAGAATGTTTAAAAGCATGCCAGGAAGTCAATGCATACAGTGGTGGAAAAATCATTATATGGGCGGGTATTTGAATCGGCGGAAGAATCGAACTGATTTGGATCAGTTGCAATCTCAATGCACAGATTTACGCTGAAGGGATGGTATCAGATGTTATCATTCCTTTGCAGACACATTTTGGTTCTTCATTTCTGCTTATGCATGATAATGCACGCCCACACACTGCCAGAGTCGTTACAAACACACTTGACTCAGCTGATATCAACGTCTTACCATGGCCTGCTCAATCCTATTGAGCACGCACGGGATATGCTTCAAAGAGGAGCTCTGCCAAATATGGATGCCGTACACAGGCCAGAAAATCTTTTTCGCCTGTTACAATGGATGTGGGCGGCCATTCCGCAACGTGATTAGAATGAACTCATATTGAGTATGAACCGCTGAGATTGTGTCATATACTTACACGTTAGCGGCGGAAAAACCGACTACTAATTGTTTATTTTACGCAATAACAACCTTTAATTTATTTTTATCTTTTATCACATTTTAATGTCAGGGTTAACTAAGGTGAAAAATCCAGCTTAAGCATAAGTCGCGAGAACTCTTTAAGGGACTGACAACAGCTAAAGCGCGGTCACTGTCGGACTGCATAGAAATGAAAGAGAAGCGCGATGACACAAAGCTGGTAATTTATTGCAAAATATGAAACACTTCTCTATTTACAAAAAATCTATTGATTGGACTTAAAAATTAAAACACTATCACGTTAATATATTGCTTGAAGAACACTCTGAAAAAAAACCCAGAATGATTCCATGTATGGTTTTTAATCGTTAAAAGAATTTTTTTGAGGTATCTTCGAGACTTTTTTCTATCGTACCAAATTAGTTGTATTATATTTTCAGCACAATAGCTAACTAGAAGAAATAGCTATCCTGAAGAATATCATATATTTTTCTGATTTTGTTTAGTTTCATACATTACTTTAGCTACCTACTATCATAACTACATTGGGATTAAACCTACTAAATCCTTATTTAGAAGTTTCCCACGAAATTCAGTACAACAAAACGTATGAATGGCGCCAAAACCAAGCACATCACTGCGCATGCGTTAAAGCAAGTAAAAATTGGAATCAAAACTTTTTTGTAATGCAATAAAATGGCGCGCCCCGCATTTGCGTTCCATTAAGAAAAAATATTTGATGGAAACTCCGGAGATATTTACTTCTTGGATTTGCCCTGCATTGTTTTGGTAAACAAACATAACATTATTTTGTTAGAAAAAAAATGTTATTCTATTTTTAAATTTCGGTATTGTGTCTGTAGAGTATGCCAATATAAACTCGTATTGAAGTTTATAGTTCGGATTTTACGACATGAGAGTTTTAGTAAATATCGAAGACACCGACAGCTGTAAACCTCATTTCCAAGAACAGAAAATATTAACCCTCCCTATACATTCTAGAAATATGCAAATTCGTTCGACATTACCAACACTTTTACACGACAAGGGAAAATATACAGTCTAAATATACATTACGCCACAAAAATAGGTTAAAGCTCTAAGCTAAAAATGCTCTCAACGAGTACACTACTCATGTCAATTAAAATATATAATAAATTACCAGAAAAAATTAAAGAAGAACAAAAATTTTATACATTCACAAATAAATTAAAACAATTTCTAATATCTAAATGGTAATATCTAAATATCAATGAATATTTAAATGACAAATTTTAAATTACATGTTTTATAAAATACAAGTTAAGTACAATCTATATAATAACTAAGTTGTCAAACAAAAGCCCTCTTCCTCTCTCCTACTTTTGCTGTGCCCGACAGGGTCCACAATGATCATTTTTGTAAACCACTTAAGTACATATAATAATCATAAGTATATTGAGTATTGAGTAGATGAAATATATTTTTGAATTAAGTACTTTGAAAACATTGACGTGGTTCCTGGGTTTTTATGAATTTACAAGTCGTGAGCCTATTTCCCATCAACAAAAATGACAAAACCTCCATACAAACTTAAATTATTTGAGGATGAATAAAAAAAAAAACCCTTAGCGCTCACTTTCATTATACAGGAGAAAAAAATACCAGTGCGCAAACTGTAACCTTGAATTCCACATAATTATAATTAATTGTAGACCACAATTTTTTTCTTTTTTTTTGGGTGGGAATTCGCTCTGGGCGGAGTGAGTGTCAGACTCTTACTGATTAAAACCCACCCGTGAAATCTGCTGTTTAATAGAAAAGGGCAATACCTACGCGGTCAAAATGTATGGCACAGCAAATATTATTTTTGATAACCAACTAAACATTTCTACGCTGGGGGGTCTAGCATCATAAGCTGAATTCATGGTTACAGTTTGCGCACGGGGTAACATTTTTACCTGTCAATGGAACTCTTGTGCAAAGTTTTATGCTTCTAGACCTGGGGCCGTACTATGACGTGTTAATTCCATCATTGTTCCAGCGTGGAAGAGAGACGGAGCTATACATGACCGATAGCACTATCTCTTTTTCTCAACGGAATCATGATGGCGTTAACAGCTCATAGCACGGCCCGGACCTAGCGGTCTAGCCTGTACGTTGTCTGTCAGTGAAAGAATTTAAGAAATTTATTAAGTAAGATTGTCTTGAATAACAGACGTTTGGACCAGCAACATCTTTAGACTGGTGGTAACGAAAATATTTGTTGCCTACATCAGTTAGGTAAGGCATTTTTAGCCTATTTCAAAAAAGTTTCTCTCAAGAGGTTCTCAATTCGGCGGTTTTTTTCTTTTCTTTTGTGTATGTTCACCGATTACTCGAAGACGCCTGAACCGATTTGGAAAATTATTGTTTTGTTTCAAAGTGTATACTTCCCAGATGGTCCCATTTAAATTTTATCGCAATCCGCCAAGCGGTTAAAAAAAATAAACAATAAATATTTTTTAAATAAAAACCTCCTTCACACGGACGTGGACGTGTAAGACGATCGTTTTCGAATAGATGTGGGGTAGGTAATGGGTAACGGAGGTGGCTGAGCTGATGAGAAAAGACAATATTGAAAATGCCTCGCCGTCTCGTGTGCCAGTAATAACACGAGAACGAAGCGAAAGTTGTTGTTGTTTAAAATGATCGGTATAATCGCCCCCTTCATGGATGCACGTGACGAAACCGCCACTCTGACACAGCAACGTGTTTCGAAGGTAGAAATAAGCAGTTTGGTTCTTCCTCGGATGAGATCCTTCACAAATACCTCTTAGTACCACGTAGTGAAGTGGAAGACACCTATTTACTCCATAGACAACTGAATTCCGGACCAGTATTTTGTGCACATAATATCGCCCTTTATGCTTCGAAGTGGCATCCCCTCTGGGTACGTTATTGATTGACTCGTCATGTATGTATATTTCACACACATGGTTTTGCCACCCCTTTTGCACCCTTTAGGCGGGAAATGCATTAGCAAACTTGGTTCGGATCGGGCGCGTTGCATGGCTGACCACCGCCTCCCTCTCGTTGCTAGCCGTGTGTAAACCTTAATTGGATGCCTACCTATATAAAATTGCACAGTTGTGATGTTGTCTTTATAAATGAATTGTGAAATTGTTAGTACTGACTGTCATCTTATGTGCTTAATACCTGCACACTAATTGTGTAAAACACTATCGATCACAATCTAAATCATTTTGAAGGATATTGCTAATACATTGCTTCATATGTTCGAAAAATGTGTCTACTCAACAACGTAAATAACGCAATGTATGGTGTTTTACTGTCAAAATTAAAGTGATTGCTACTGTTAGCGTGTTCCGCAATTACTCTGCTGGTTATGTAGTGCAGGGATATTGGTCGAGGGAAGTAAAAACAAAGAAGTATGTTGAATCTCTAAAAACACAATATACAAATAAATCGAGCCACTTCCTTTTTTCACTTATAATGGTTATTATTTCTGGTATTATGGAACGTATCAATTCGAAACATAGATCGCCTAAAAGGTTATTTAATTACCTTTACAATGAGGATAAATTATTGAATGATAACCTTATTGAATGTTAAAGTATTGGCTCTGAAAGAAAAACGGTAATTTTGATAGAACATTTTAGGGTTAAGACAGTCCAGAAAAAAAACAATTAGGTAAAAACCAAATTAAATAAATAAATAATGATAATACAAAAACAAAACCCCTATTTACCTTTTCTTAATGGAGTTCAATCAAAATGCTATACCTAAGCAAATTAAATGCGATAATTTTAGTCTACACTTTTAAAATGAAAAGTTGACAACAAACTACCCTAATTATAAAGGTGAATAAATAAACTTTAAGGCGGTATATGTTTCGATTTGATACGTTCCATAATACCAGAAAAAATAACCATTATACGTGAAAAAAGGAAGTGTTTCGATTTATTTGCTCCCAAGTGTATTATGTGGGTATTAGATATATTAGACAACACATCCAAACATCATTGTAACCATTGTAGATCACAAAAGGCTCTCTTATTCATCCCTTGTTTAATAAAACATTCCCAAATTATGTTAATCAAAAGGCATTTTCAATGAATTGTAATGTAGCGTTCCCGTTAGCTCCTAGAAATTAATCTTCTAAGAAACAAATTATGTCGTGTCGAGTCTCGGCTGCGCCGCAGATGCATCGGCCTGTTATTTTAAATAATTTGTTTCTGTGTTAATGTATTCAAGGAATGTGGACCGTACTCATACGAGGTAGGATCGGGATTTGTGGTGCGTTTTGAAAAATCTATACATTCTTAAATTAGTAACGAAGAATTTTTGTCCGTTTGTCTGGATGTATTCTGGATTGGCGCAAAAACGGCTGAACGGATTTGGATGAAAGCTGGCACACAGTTTATTTATTACCTGGATTGAGACGGGTACTTTTAATCCCGATAATACCTTCCCATGGCGTATTTTCAAAAGCAAATTTATTAATGATAAATGATTTTTATTTCTGTAGGTAGGTTTGTACAAACACCTTTAGACGTAAATAAAATTAGCAAAAGCAATAGTGTGCTATGACTCATTAACGGTCGTGTGACTAATATTATGCAATTCTTATTTGAGTGAATCAGGACCGAATATCAATAAGTACCTACCTAAAGAAAAGTCATCTGCATAGAAAATCATTTTATTAAAATTTAAGCAATTGTGATACCTAATTGTAATATTGCAAATACTGTCCTTTGGGCCGTATTAAGGGTATTTCTTCCAAAACCTAGCTGTCAACATAAACGCGACTTTTGTGTAATAGGATTATCCCTACGGAATGTTTCCTATGAGTTATAATTGTAGGTTCACCAGGGTGACCGATCTCAATTATGTTAATTTGAGACAGGTATGCGACCATTAGTCTAAGGTGTCACGATGCGTCCTGTGTCGATTTTTTATTATTATTTTTTACTCTTTGGTCATTGCTTTTAGAATGGTCTAGGGTAAAGGTTTGATAAAGAGGTAATTAGTATAAAATTAATGGGCATATTTTAAAAGTCGTCATTTGTTTCTACTCGTTTTTTTTTGGTAGATATAGAGCACAATACGGCCGATGATTATGGCCGGTCCGACCTTTGCGCAGCAGGCTGCGCAATAACATTTTTTAGGAACCAAATGGTGACGTGAGGTGTGTGCGAGGGAGAGAACATGCGTGAAAATTCGTAGTGCCTATTGTTAAGACCGGCAAGATTCATCGGCCGTACTGTAAAGACAGAATGAATCTTGCTTTACTACAAGATTAATTCTGTATTTACGTGTAGGTATTGATATTGACTACAGGTATACCAGTCTTAGCTCGCTGTCCGATAAGATCCAGGCCCGGGTCGACGGCGCTTTGTGTCATCGGCGCTCCACGCGCGCCTCAAAGAGATGTCAGCAACAACGACGGGGTCCGCTAGGGCCGATGCCTGCCAGGGTTGCGGGAAATTCCGAAAGGGTTACCGTGGACCCTGGCACAGGCAACTGAAGAATCACGGATGAAGCCAGCCACGGATGAAGCCCAGAGCGGGAGAAGTCATTTGGTGATTTCCCACCCTAAAAAAAAAAGAAAAGGTATCCCAGGCTATAGCTGCCTAGAAGTAAGCACAACGCTACGTTTAATCTGTAAGCATGACGCTACTGTCAGGTATAGCTACCTAAGCAGTGTGGTTGCTAACACACAGGTCAATGGTACTGGCAGATAAATCAGAAACCGCGTCATCATTTCTTAATTAGCCTCGAGTTTTCAAACTAGTTTCCACTCAGCTGCTAAAATGTGGTGTCAAAGGCTCAATACAACATCCAAGTCAACAAGTACCTGCCTACATGATGCTCACATATGATGCGAATCATAACTAGTTATGGCGAAAAGGGTGAGTGACACAATGACATAATATCTACTTAAACTCATTCAACAGTCCAACATGGCTAAATGGAGACAACTATGAAGTAACAAATACATTTGTATCTACCATATTAGACAACTTTAGACAAAAGCCGATTTTGGACAGCAATTAAACCTATTTTGAATTGCAATACTGTCTACTTGAGATGCGAATGTAAGATTAACTTGACTATTGTTAGTCAGTTTTAGTGAACCGGTTAAAACTGGTAACAGCTGGATGAGGATTGCGTTGAAAGGTAAAAGTTTTAATGCTGTGTACTTACCTATTGTATTAGGTAGGTTGGTTGTATGTTTGTAAGTTTGTATGTAGGGGGAAACAACTCTGGAACTATCAGTCGGATTAGAAAAAAATGTTTTGCATTTGACAGCCCAATTCTTGAAGCCTATAGGCTATTTAACATTACGCTAAGACCCTTAGGAGCCGAGGAAAATGAAAAAGTCTAAAAGAACGCTAAGTAAAAACGTAGTAATAGCTCGGGCAGGCGAGGCGATGCGACGGGGTGGGTTGGGGGACAAGATTTCACGCGGACGAAACCCGATCAGAAGCGAGTTGAACATAATTTGGTTATATTTAATGTCTAGAAATATTATAAAACAGTTTCTTGCCTATTTCTCCATCCGAAACTAACTTTTGGAAGGGGCAACTAGAGTGAATTCTATTTCAAGGCATGCTCAAACTTTGTCAACTTTTAAAATTCTTGTTAAAAAAACGTCATCATTACATTATATAGTTTCCTTGCTCTTGTTTCATGTGTATTATTGTATAAATAGATATATATGTAGATAAGTATTTGTTTTATGTGTGTATTTATTGTATATCTATGTAAATAGTACACCACTGACTACCTGCAGTATTGTCTCTCCTTCTCCCTTTAATCCATCTAAAGGTTGTCTGTAAAATATAGCTTTTAGCGATAAGCTACATTGTGTCACCCTATATAAGATTTCTGCATTAATTTATTATATATGTAATTTTATTGGTGTACATAATAAAGAGTATCCTATTCTATTCTATGTTCTTGTCAATATTGACCTTCAAAAGTGCCTTTAAATGACCTACTTAATCAAAGTCAAATTATTTACTTCATATTTTGACTGTGACTTTGACTTAGACTTTGTTGCGGGCGACTGGAGAGGCCTTCGTCCAGGAGTGGACTGCTGTAGACTGATGATGATGTAGTAGGTAAGTTTCATGTAATTTGCTTTTTTGGACGATATGGACAGCGCAGCTGACAAACGTAATTCTGCGTTCGATACCTTATCAGATTAGAACATGCTTGAATCCTAGTCTTAGTACTGCTTAGTTTTATCTTTGTGCTTGATAAATAGCAGTAAGCTTACCTCATACTGAAGAAGAACCTCATAGAAGTTATTTGAAAATGGTTGGCCGATAACGGAGTACGTCATCGACCAACCTTTTTCAAATAACTTCTCCCGCTCTGGGCGGAGCGGGAGGGCGTGTCAGACTCTTACTGACTAAAACCCACCCGCGTTCCTTCAGTTGCCTGTGCCAGGGCCACGTTAACCCTTTCGGACTTTCCCGCAACCCTGGCAGGCTTCGGCCCTAGCGGACCCCGTCAGTGGTGCTGACATCTCTTTGAGGCGCGCGTGGAACATAACGCGCCGTTGACCCGGGCCTGGTCGTTATCGGACGGCGAGCTACCCATTGCTCGCCGTCCGCAAGCCCGCGCCTACGGCGACCGAGAATGGGTTTGGGATTCATTGGCCAACCTGGACCCCAATTTCGTAACAGACTTTCCGTTGCTTCTTATGTTTAAAGAATTCGCCTACGCGGCAACGTAAATAACGCAATGAATATAGTTGAATTGTCAAAATGAATGGCATTGGGATTGTGAGTGCATTACGCAGTTATCCCGCTGGTCTATGCCCAGATAGTTAGGTAAACACAAGTTTAATCGATAGACTGTGTCAATCTACCCTTGCAAAGTTCAAAATGTTACCAACATCGTTGTGTCGGTTACAGTATCGCTCGTCATAGTACAAAGGCCGTTGCGTTGAAGCCAGGCAGGTTTGTCTGCCACGTCATTCAGCCTCAAATCGTGCAAACGCTCTAGTATTTTGCCCCTGTTTAAAGTGTCGTGTTTGGCACCTGAAAACCGCGCTGTGAACGATACTTTGCATACATTTTAATGGTTTTACTTCGTGTTGAGTTAAATAGTGATTGGGCTATTGTTGTTAGCGGTTGTAGAATCATAAAATTGATAGTGAGTGAAAGTTGGAGTGTGGAGAAAAGTTTACCCAAAACTTAAGAAGTGGTAGAAGGGTTTAAAAGTAGTAGAAGAGTAGAAAAAGTAAGAGAGTTGGGAAGACCAAAGACTCTGTGCAAGATAGCTAGAAGGTTTCCGTAGTCGTTATCGGGTGACTACTGCAAATCAGCGTTGTGCGTTGGGTCCCCATAGCACATCATGATGCTCAGTGGAAGCCTTTTTGCCACCGTCACGGCGTGCAGCTGCCGAATATTTCTGTTTTGTGATTACAGAACTGTCTTTTTTTTTCAACTGTTTTACTTAACCTTTTATGTGCACGTGTTTCTGTGACAAATAAACCTATTTTTCTTTCTTAAACATTGCCTAATAAATTGGTGTTCCAGACGCAAATTCTAAAGCATCGTAACTCGTTAAAGCTTGATAGATATATCCACATCACTGATAGACAAATCAAATACTTAATAATAGTAATACGAATAATCTTAAAATATTTACACACAGCAGCAGGTCAAGTTACCACAAGCTGTCAAATTTTCTGATTCCATTTTGAAGTTAACCTTTAACATTTTTAGGTCTAAAATCATTTGGAGAAATTTGACAGTTTCGTATAACTTGATATGCTGTCGACTGCACAGATGTTGCCTAAGAGAGATTTTATTCTTTGTAGCCCTAACATAAAAGTCTGTCCACCCAAATATAAATAGAGGGTGCACATGTCAATAACAATTGAGTTTGTAAACAAGCACATCTGTCAAATATCCCGTACCTAATTTACATCATAAACGATAGTCATAGTGACGGGACACGTTGAAAACTATCAATAGGTTTTTTTTTATCGAAATACCTACATGTTTTTAATTTGATTTGCCTTTTCGAAAATCGTTTGAAGTTAACCCCTAGGAATAGAGTCGGGGAAAATGTCAATAATAAATTATCGATTGGTGTACCGGTTTCCATTTTCAGTGTCCTTTATAAAATGGTACCAATTTATAGCCGAAGTAAATTTCTATAAGAGCCTCATTTTGTTGGCCTTTAATGTGAATTACTTTTCCGTGTAAAGTGGAATACATTAAAGGGAGCAAATGAATTGGAGATAATTAATGCGGGAGTGGGATTATATAAGAATTAACGAATTGTATTATGTTTAATTGGATTCATTGTTGGGTGTTAATGGATTTTATATCATTTAAATGCCGCGGTGGTTTATCATTAAGTATATATTAAAAAAAACCTTATACCTAGTTGGTAGGGTGGTAGAGATATCGACGCTCAAACTGTAACCATAAATTCAGCACATGATACTAGACAACCTAGAGCAAAAAAAAAAAGTTGCCTATCAAAAAAAAGTGTAATACCTACGCGTGTGTAAGTGTAAAGCTTATACAGGGTGGCAGGGACATGCCCTGGGCGAAGGGAATCCCGGGCCGATTCGCGGTCACCGTAGGTCGCGCTTGCGGACGGCGAGCAATGAGTAGCTCGCCGTCCGATATGGACCAGGGTCGACGGCGCGTTGTGTTCCACGCGCGCCTCAAAGAGATGTCAGCACCAATGACAGGGTCCGGTAGGGCCGATGCCTGCCAGGGTTCTGGGAAAGTCCGAAAGGGTTACCGTGGCCCCTGGCACAGGCAACTGAATTAACACGTGTAGGTTTTAGTCAGTACGAGTCTGACACGCCCTCCCGCTCCGCCCAGAGGCGGAGAAGTTATTTGTATTTGGTGACATGACACCATCAAAAAAAAAAGCGTGGCAGGGACATCGACACTCAAACTGTAACCATGAATTAAGCTCATAATTCTAGACCAACTAGCACAAAAAGAAACCGTTGGCTATCAAAAAATATATCTGCTTTTTCCTAAAAAAAAGTGTAATTAATACCTACGCGGTCAAAATGTATGAAACGAATAAAAATCTAAAGATGTGACCACAGTCTTTTTCGGATATACGAGTATGTGAGCAATGATATAACGTTGGTTTCAAAATACTCAACGTTACTTGAAATAAGTTTTCCACCTACGTTCGAACGTATTTACAACCATTCGCAAATGACAAAACATCTGTCCTATCAAATCATACCAGGTTTTGGAAAAACCGTAAAAGAATCAATCAGGTGGGTTTTATGTTATAGGCTGTAACATAAAAAGGTATTCGACTGTACCGAACCTGGGTCATTAGACTCTCGTACCAAGTTTATGTCCAAAATACTGAAGACGATCGAAATAAAGTGCAGACGTGGGCCGTGAACAGCATTGAGTTGAGTTTGATCACTAATGATCACTTTTTATTATTTGACAGGTTTGCCTATTTAGCGGAGAATTTTTTGGTAGGTATTGGTATTTAGGGTAAGTAAGTAATCATTTATTTACCAAAAGACTTAGCCTAGGTAACAATTAGTGTTACGGCGTGGCATACGCTTGTAGAGTATACAGCTTGGGAGGATCCGTGCCGTGCCCTCGTTTCGGAAGTTGGAAGCGACCTGTCGCTGCCGGCTGTGATTCGTTCTATGGTCGGCGGCGCCGCGTCGTGGGACGCGGTGATCTCCTTCTGCGAAAGCGTTATGTCTCTGAAGGATGCAGCGGAAAGGGAGAGGGAAATTTCGAGTGCTCTCCTGGCCCGTAGCAGGCGCACCAGGCGTCGGCAGAGGGCAGACAATGCCGTCTTCCGCCCCCCCTAAATGGGTCCATGGACGGCGGACTCGGGGGCGTCCGCCACCCCCTATCATATAAGACCCGAGGTGGTGGCGCGTAGTCTTCCAGGCGCGCCCCTCTTAGATGTCGCAGGGGGGGTCAAACACCTCACTGCCCCCGCTCGACCAGACGGAGCCCGCAGAGGCGAGCCGACCAGTCGGGGGCTGCGTTGAAGAGTGCTTAAGTACCCTCGTAGCCCCCGGTGCAAGTGTGCGAGGGAACACGGGGTGGTTTTAGTCAGTAGAAGTCTGACAGACCCCTCCGTCCGCCCGGGCGGAAGACCTCCATGAGGAATTGCAACCCGTTACCAAAAAAAAAAAAACATCAGTGTTATTTCAATAAGGGGTGGTAGGGTTATTACGGATCCGTAAGACCCATGCCCTTCAAACTAGGAAAATCCTATTATATCTTGAAGGATAATGAACGGCCTAGATGATGCCAACGACCCTGGTCGTTGGCATCATCTAGGCCGTTCATTATAAGTACTGTCTGTTACGGGGGTCGTATAGTGTTCCAATGCGATAAAGGGATGGCGCTATAAAACTCCACCTTTTTCTTTCATGTTCCGAAACTGAATGGTTCAATTCAAAGGCAATTATAATCACGCTGGACAGAATGAAAGATAACAGCAGTCTGTCAGAAGCGTTTAGGTTATTCCCATCATCATCTGCCTGCCTTTTCTCAACAATGTTAGGGTCGGCTCCCAGTTTAACCGGATGCAGCTGAATACCAGTATTTTACATGGAGCGACTGCCTATCTGCCCTCCACAACCCAGTTACTGGGTAATACTATACCCCTTAGAAACACTGGTTGTCAGACTTTTGGGACTGACAAAGATCCACGAACGACAGCCAGAACCAACGGCTTTACGTGCTTTCCGAGGTAGGGTCACCCATCCACGGATCAACCGCGGCAAGCGTAGCTTAACCTGATCGATTGACCCGTGCGGCTGTTATTACCCACAAGATCACAATCTCTTGAAAATTGCTCTAACGTCGCACATAGTCTCTGGGGCAACATAAAATGGCATAAAAATAAAAATAAAAACATTTGCAAAACCTTATGAAAAACGAGTTTATTATGTCAGAAAATTTTTCGTAAAAATGTAAAAATTAATTAAGGCTCTAGTTTATTTTATATCGATTATAAGCTGTTATTCACTTGTTTTATTTTAAATTGAAAGTTCGAACCACGTGCTATTGACAGATTCTTAAGAGCGTTTATAGGCCTTATGAGTGGCAACGTCGCAATTTAGTGTCATATTTCGTGGTTTTCAATTTTTAACATTTAATCGGAGCTATATTTTAAAAATCTGTTTAATTAACTTTTTAGAATTACGCGAAAGTGTTTAAAAAGTAAGTAGCCGTAATGCTTACAGTTATTTTACAATGAAAATAACGCCCTGCAAGTTTCCAATGTATTATTTGCATATAAATAGAACTGTAAACTCAACGATTTCTTACCTTTTACACAGTTTTCACATAATTCTAAAAAGTTAATTAAACAGATTTTTAAAATATAGCTCCGATTAAATGATAAAAATTGAAAACCACGAAATATGACACTAAACTGCTACGTTGCCACTCATAAGGTATAAACGCTCTTAATTTAGATTCTGAACTGTGGAAGTTTTGAATAGGTACCAGGTTGTCGATTCTGGAACAATCGCACCGTGATCACTTAGGTGAAGTGAGCTATCATCCCACGTGAAGCTAGGGGTCGACTCTCGCTGCACCTAAGTTTTTACGGTGAGATTGTTACAGAATAGCTCGGCTGTTATAGCTAAACCTTAGTTGTAGGCCGTTTAATTAAGAAATAGACTGTCAGTATTAATGGTATTAGTTTCCGTTAGTTGGAGATGTAAAATTAAGTTTTAGTTCCGTGAGAAACTTTTGATTTGGTAACATTTTGGAGATTTATTAGTTGCTGACGATTGATGTAGGAGTATGTTCTTTGAAAACTTTCTTAGCGTAATTAGTTGAAGAGCTTTACTCTTGTCAGATTTTGAGAACGAAGAAAATGGTTTTATATGACTAAATGTAAGAGACGTAACATTGAACAGTGAAACTGTGAAACGAATACTTCCATCTTTTCATCGACTGTCAGACAAGACCGCTGTGGAGACCGCGTTTAGGCATACGTAGTGTGGGACGCCCACGGCAGGTGGAGTGACGACTTGCGAAAGGCGGCTGGCAGAGACTGGATGAGGAGAGCCGAAGACGTTCACTAGGAGAGGCCGACGTCCAGCAGTGGACGAATATAGGCTCATGATAATGATGATGACTGTCTCCGTACTGATACTTTCACATCGTTATGACATGATACTATTCTGCTATCCGTATAATTAATCCGCAAAATGTACTCAATAAAGATAAAACAATATTACAATGAGCCATGATTTAATCGATAAACGTCCAACATTAATGTTATCACAAAACCGGTCTGAACCGCCTAATAAACCAAATTATCTGATTGAAAATATCACTTCGTCCCCAAATGGACCGATCCTACACAGTTTAATTAAAACAACGTGCAGCTTAATTTAAAGTTGGGTAATAGAAATTGATATTATCGATATTAGCCCATCACTATCCTATTAAAGGCTATCAACTCCCCCACTCAGGCTGAATAAGTACTTGATGTACCCGCATAAAAATAATTATAACGACAAACACTTGTCTGAGTAAACATGGCGGGTCGATCTGCTGTTTGTCATAAAGAGTGTCTGAAGGGTTTTTTTTGTTTACTACTTGAGAAATATTTCTTGAATAAGATGTCATCAGTTCGTACTGGTTGAATGGTTAGACTGAGCTTTAAGTTAATGCTTGAAAAAAGTAATAACACTTCGTATAACAGCGCTTCTAGCGATACGCCCATCATTCCGTGGCCTATCAAGCGAATTTGTAGGACTTAAATAAAACGACACAACTATATATTATGACGTTACGAGGCAGTCCTTCTCCTTAGGAATTTACGGCATAGAACTAGTGTTCTGACTAACCGACCGACACCTTGACAATAATTCAAAAGTGGGAAGCTCTCTAAATGGTTAAATACGAAATTACGAATGCTTTGGGTTTGAGTTTTGAGCCAAACACGGACAGACCCCATCTCGACAAAAACACCAACAAAAAAATGGTGCAGCCCGAATTAGGAGCCATGGTTCGAGAATTCTCGAACTTTCCCAAACTAAACCAATATTTTGCGCAAATAATTTGTCCTACCAAGTGTTGTTAAGTTATAACATGCAACCCCATACCCTGAGTCCTTAGTTCGGAAACTACACAAAACCGCCATTATGGGCCCGCATAAAATACAATATTTACAACCCCCATGGCAGGAAGTATATGCTTAAACAAAGACAATTATGGTAGCAACGTTGCCAGGATGAGATGGGAAAGGAGTTCCAGCTGCTTGCTTTTATGTTAAAGTATGGGTGTGCTTGTTTCCTGTCAGGTAACCTGGAAGTTTTCAAGTTATGGGCGAATGCGTTACCTTGAAGGGCTGCACCATAGTCGACACCATCAATGTATGTGATAGTGGTCAAACGCGACCCGAACGACAATATAGAAAAAAAGAAACCTATTGTTCTATTAGTAGTAGGTACCGAATGACCCATGTGACTTTAACGTTTAAGAATTTATCCTAGAAAACAATTAAAGTCATATACTTGGTAAAAATAGTAGAAGAAGTAGTAGAAATTCACTGATAAACCTTCGAAACTGTGGAAAAACTGCAAAATTAAATGACATTTTCATTTAAAACAAAATAACTCGCCCATCTCAAATAGGATTCTCATTTTTGACAATTCACTAATTCCACTATTCTTTCCGACGACGCGACACAATGAAATCTATTTTAAAATTTTGACCATCGAATACACGCTCGAAATTTAAATTAAAACAAAAAAAGAACAACAATGGCCGCCAGCTGGGCCGGACGGCGCGTTCCGGCCCGACGAGTGACGATGCGAGTGCATCGAGCTATGATCGCGTACGACTCAACGGGTTCCGTACATGTTTGGATTGCAACGCACACGTAATTTGATGGCACAGTTTTGCATAAAAAAATATATCGTGAAAATTCAGAAGCATGTTTGAAAAATAAACAAAAAAATCGAGATCAAAGAAAAATATTTTGAGGTATATTTTTTGCCGGATTTAATTAAAATGTATCTAAAAACCGATGAAGTATGCTTGTTTGGCACATTTTTGTACAAACATTTCCCTTTAATCATATCGTTTATTAATCAAAATAAAACATTACTACGGTACACGTAAACCAAACGTTAGTGGCGACCTACAATGTTTAAATGTTTAAATTCGTGACGTAAAAATCTGAATATCGAACATCTAATGTGGCCGTGCCTGACCTATCGCAACTTTCATAATGTGATTTATTGTAAAACCTCTTTGTAAAGGTCTATAATAGGACACCGTGGCATGACGGACAAAATGCCAGACGCTTTTAGATCGTTGTAAAAGTTTATTTTTGGATCGAAAGATGCCAGATGTTTCTAATGAGAAGTGGTAAATCGTTTAAGATAGTTAAAATTCCGAGTATGACAAATTGACAAATAATGCCGGACTAAATACTGCGCATTTAAACGTAGGTATGACAATAAGGAGGCGGTGCTGGATGCCTATTAATTTTGAAAGGTATGTACATATTTCATTTTTAAATTTAATCTATTTTCGATAGCGTTTTTACGGGCTTTTTAGGGAAAAAATACAAGAAAAGTGTGATATAGACCTTTGATTGATTCAAAAGAAAAAACAATTTCATAATCTATTTATAAAAAAACATCAGATGACAAGCCAAACTTGTAATAACCTCATTAATCTCAAAAGAAATGCGATCGAATCTTACAGACACTACAAACTACTTTTTCCTCTCTAGAAAAACAGTAAATAAATAAAAACTTAACTTATTCGACCTTTTTGCTGGCACTCGTCAGCCTGCGCCATTAGACGTAAAAAAGAAAATCGTTTTTGTCTATATCAAGTTCCACAGATAATTAAGTGTAACATAACGATGTGTTCCGTTGATTTTTAAAGGCGCGTTCCATGCGAGTGCATGTGAACAAGAACTATAGGCGTATATTGTGTAGGTATAGCAGGAGACATTTGAAAAGACATGCATTATGGGCAATGTTATTGTTGGTTTTGTTTCGATGTTCGCCAAGAATAGCTTGTGATTACTGTCGTAATGGTCAATTTAATAAAGAAAAGCGGCGGCTTTTGTACTGATACATGTGTGATGGATACTAGATTTATGTTTTGCATATAAGGGATTGGTTTTAAAGCATGAAAGCGAATTATTAACGGATAGATTGTGACTGAAGTGAACGCATTGATCGCCCATCTTAGTCACATTTACCATGCTCGCGCCAGAAGCTCTATAAAGTAGTAAATGGTTCATTAAGGAAAGCTGATTCTGAAGTCTTACACTCAGTTCCAGCACTACTTATAATTAGTTTTCTAACGACGTTTACCGTCAAAGTTATCCAGGATTAATTTTATAACTACATAATAAATAAATATAAAAGTCACGGTGACCTGGGCGTAGTCTGACCTACTTGCGAAACTAGCCCTTAAAGTTCCGTACGCTGAAAACGCTATAAAAATATATATCACATTGGTATCCCTCTCACAGAAGCCCTACACGTATTAATCATACATCTAGTAACATGTCCACGACCTGCCTCAAACATCCTGCTACAACAAAAGAACTTTCCTAATAACGATGAGTTTCGATGTAGTAAGGGCTAGCCACTAGCCAGTGCCAGTGGTTCCGAGCGAGTGCGTGTGAAGTTACTGGTGGGGTGACGCGCTCGGGTTGGTTCACGTAATGGACGGCGACATTTGATGGGAATAATGTGGATGCGGTTGGAATAAGTTATAACGTAACGCAACATCACGCTTGTACCACCCGAAAGGTTAGGCAAAGGTGTAGCTATAGTCGACTTTAAATTCGCCAGATATGTTTACGTCCTACGAAATAGAGGGCGTGCCTTTTGCCATCAACCGGCCACAAATCAAAGTCCGGCCTGCTGCTGAGAAACTCCATACGGAAAAACCTAATAACGCTTTGCCCGACCCCGGTATCGAACCCAGGCCCTGCAGTCTCGACATAGTTAGCAATCGTTTTCGGTTGCTAAGTCCTAACAATCCAGATGTAAATGTTGGTAGTCTCGATACTCAAATTTATCGGTTGTTACCTACCGGTACCTACCTAAAATACCAGTAACAACCGATAAATTTGAGTGTGGAGACCACCAAATATCGTTACATCTGGATTGTTAGGACTTAGCAACCGAAAACGATTGCTAACTATGTCGAGACTGCAGGCCCTCGACCTCGTGCTTAGCAGTGGCGCTTGCGATCATTCGACCAAAAACGCAGGTTAAGTTATGGTCATTTAAATCTTCTGGCACAATTGTATGTTAGCTGGTGCTGTATTATGAGCAGTGATCGGAATAGGTAGAGCTAATATACCTAACGTTCAAAGAACAGAGACAAAAAAAAGTGGAGACTTCCTTAACCTACATTTTTTTTTCGGAATAATTGTATAGACTTTCGGGACATCACTTAAATACATTTAATAGTAATGTTATTAATACAGTAATTTAATTGAATTCATTTTCCTTTTTAGCCGACTTCAAAAAAAGGAGAACGTTCTCAAAAAACCAGTAAGTAGATACGTTTTCTATTGTTATTAATTCAGGTAAAGAACTGGACTGTTTCGGGAGGTTCCTGTTCCGGATAAGGCGGGAGGAAACGCCCGGGTGTCACCATTGTGTGGATCGCCCGGAGGACACGGTGGAGCATACGGTGGAGGTCTGCCCGGCTTGGGCGGAGCACCGCCGTGTCCTCGTGGAGGCGATTGGCGGTGGCGATCTCTCGCGTCCGGCCTTGGTCCAGGCCATGGTACGGAGCGAGAGGGCTTGGGAAGCCGTCACCTCCTTCTGCGAAGCAGTAATGTTCGCGAAGGAGGAGGCGGAACGCGTGAGGGAGAGGCAAAGTTTGCGCCCTCACGCCCCTAGCCGCCGCAGGAGACGCCCTGGGCGTCGGGAATCGCAGGCCGATTCCCGGCCACCGTAGGCGCGGGCTTGCGAACGGCGAGCAATGGGCAGCTCGCCGTTCGATAAGGACCAGGCCCGGGTCGACGGCGCGTTGTGTTCCACGCGCGCCTCAAAGAGATGTCAGCACCCATGACGGGGTTTGCTAGGACCGATGCCTGCTAGGGTTGCGGAAAAGTCCAAGAGGGTTACCGTGGCCCCTGGCACAGGCAACTGAAGGAACACGGGTGGGTTTTAGTCAGTAAGAGTCTGACACGCCCTCCTGCTCTGCCCAGAGCGGGAGAAGTTATTTGATGATTTCCCACCCACAAAAAAAAAAAAAAAAAAAAAAAGGTAAAGAACTGGGTCCGCCACATGTTTTCGTATTCCAGAATAGCCAAATCTTGCTGTCTTAAGTCTGTCTTTTAATTGTACTTAAACTAGTAGTAGTGGTCCCGAAAAAATATTTGGACGTAAGGCGTCTCCACTTTGTCTCTGTTCGTTTTCGAACTTTATGTATTTTAGCTCAATGTATTCCGATCATTGATTATGAGCAAGGGAAGATACAGAACTGCATACTAACGTTAAAAAGGGAGGGGATTATGGGATATTGACATTTTGAAAAAGTAATACTTTCGTATTATTCTCTCAATTATTGCTGTTGCTTGATTAATTAATTTATGAACCAAGTACCTAGGTTTTAAATTAGCTTTTATGTGATTTTTTTTCGGTGAGTGTTCCCGAGAACTCAACGACCTCATTCCACCGGCCCTCTTCTTCCATCGGTCATCTAGAAGCACAGCAAGTTACTATCCGTACCTAGTTGCTATTCCACTAATTCGCATTAAGCGTTTCCAAATGTCTTTTGTAATGCGCACAGCAAAAAATGGAACTCTCTACCTGCGTCTGTGTTTCCGAACGCATACAACCCTAATCTCTTTAAAGTGAGAGTGAACAGGCTTCTTCTGGGTAAGCTCACTCCATCGTCGACTCTGTCTCTGTCAACACTGACCTAGACTAGAGTCAAGAGCAAACCCATCTTAAAAAAAAAAAAAAACAAAAAAAAACTGTTATTCTGTAGGAACACTTGCAAAATTATAGGATAACTATGCTCAGTTTTTAATGAATAATTTGGATTTATTTAATTATGGAAGTAACTTTTATGACTACTCGTGCATCTAGGTAACGTTCTATACGTTTTTAGGTACCTACGCTTTTGTGTGATCGACCAAGAAGCATAGGTATATCTACTTAACGATAACTTTGATATATTACTAACCGGATAAACACACTTCACAGTAGACACAAGTCTTATCCACACTTTGCCAACGCCCCCGACTTAACTGGAACATGCTCAGTTCAAGTTCAATGTTCATTAGCGTTTGAAGGATGCCACTCGCGCCAGTGCAAGTCACTCGACTCAACCGTCATTTGTTATCCCATAGAATATTTAATAGCATTTTGAATAAGCCGTGTAGTGAATTAACAAACCATCTTCCTTTATGGGTTTGTAAAAGGAAATCAAGATGATAAGAATTGTCATCCTTCATGAACTAAGTGATTATTATGTCAATATTCTGTCGCTTAGGCCGAGTTCGACCAAATTTTAACAACTAGTATAATTATTATCGTGCGATAAAGTACGATTTATTTATTCAATAAAGATAATAATTATATTAGCTGACAGACTCAAAATAATATTAATAATATGTACAGTGGGCTACACCAATTGGGTACCCCAGTTGTATTAAAATTAACTTTCAAGGGGGTACCCACATCGTGAATTTGACTGTACATGTACCTACATAAAAAAAAGGAAAAGAATCATAGGGCTTCGGGAGGTTCCTGTTCTGGATAAGGCTAGGCGGGAGGAAACGCCCGGGTTTCACCATTGTGTGGATCGCCCGGAGGTCACAGTGGAGCATACGGTGGAGGTCTGCCCGGCTTGTCCGGCCGTGTCCGCGTGCAGGCGATTGGCGGTGGCGATATCTCTCGTCCGGCCCTGGTCCAGGCCATGGTACGAAGCGAGAGGGCATGGGAAGCCATCACCTCCTTCTGCGAAACAGTAAGGCTCGCGAAGGGGGAGGCGGAACGCCTGAGGGAGAGGCAAAGTTCGCGCCCTCATGCACCTAGCCGCCGCAGGAGATGCCCTGGACATCGGGAATCCCAAGCCGATTCCCGGCCACCGTAGGCACGGGCTTGTGGACGGCGAGTAATGGGCAGCTCGCCATTCGGTAAGGGCCAGGCCCAGGTCGACAGCGCGTTGTGTTCCACGCGCGCCTCAAAGAGAGGTCAGCACCAAATGACGGGGTCCGCTAGGGCCGGTGCCTGCCAGGGTTGCGGGAAAGTCCGAAAGGGTTACCGTGGCCCCTGGCACAGGCAACTGAAGGAACACGGGTGGGTTTTAGTCAGTAAGAGTCTGACATGCCCTCCCGCTCCGCCCTGAGCGGGAGAAGTTATTTGATGATTTCCAACCCTCAAAAAAAAGGCAATATAAATAGACTAGCAGCTCGTCTATGGTCGTCTAGATGCTAGTCTATTCATATTGCCGACCCATATGACAGTCGTGATGTTGATTATTTTATGCATTAACAACAAAATGAAGTAGCAAAACTGTTGAGAGCAGCCAGCTGATAGTATCATTAATTTTATTCATCTCGTTGATAATATACCAACAACAGCTGGCAAGCGCGAAGTTTTATACCTAGATCAATACACAATTATGTCAAAGCAGATGTTTAACGAGTACTTACAATGTACTTACGTCTACCTGTCTTTTAAATAACTTGCTTCGAGTTAACTGGCGTTAGTTACGCGACAAATTAAGTACGATCGTTTTTATGTGGCCCATAACTCGTCTGCTGCAACATCTGGGTACTTACATAAGCAAAAATATCACAGCCATTTGAAATGAAAGACACGGCAATAAGAAACGTACGTGCGAACACAAAGGAAAGGAAAATGGATGCAAATCGTTTCAAAAAGAACCTTCCAAAAACAAAGGAAGAAAGTTTCACATACAAAAATACCTCATTAATTTATCCGTTTGAAAGCGTAAGCAGAAACACGTGAAAATACTGCAACAAAAACAGAAAGGGCACCCCTTCGCAAACGCCATTCACACCGTAATCATTTTCAAAGTTATCTATACATCCGTTTTAAAATGCGACACAGAGAACTATTTAAAGCACTGTGCTCTCATTCCTTTGTCAATTTCTAAGCGACAAAGTGAGCACGGAAAATCTCTGTTCGCAATTGGAAAACGAGTGAGGGAATTCAACCGAGAGACTGAGTAATTTATTTATGAAGTCACAAAAGAGATAAGCTTTAATAAAATGAGAATAATTTTTTATGAAGACAACTTTGAAGCCTTTATGAACCCTCGAGGCTTTATTACGCTTTTTGTAATAATGAAACTATCTAGTGTTTGGTTCTGAGACAATATTAAAAACAATCAATGTTGAACGGTTTAGTTTGTCATTGGATTGGAAGTGATTTTGTCTTAGAATCGATTAAGGCTTAAATATTTAAATTGGATTGATATTATTAATATTAGGCTTCGTGATGGAAATTCGGTATTTTAGTTTAAGTATCAAGATGACGGTTCATTCAGGTAGCTAAAGCATCTCGCTGAATAGATGAGCGGTCTCTGTCTGGGAATTCGTCTGTTCGAAATATCAGCCTTACGGACAGAGAGCACGGAGACGACTCAGCGGTCGCTGCTAAAGGTGTCATGGTCAACACTTTCACTGAAAACCAAGGGTATCGTAGTGCTAGTAATCGGTGACACCGCTTCCTTACACTATGACAGAAACAAGGTAGGTATAAAAACTGACGACTTTGAAGGCGGTCCGTGACAGAAGATCTGCGCTCAACGCGCTTTCGGCGCCACGAGTTTTATTAGCACTGGAGCACGGTAATTAGATAATATTACCGTGACTGGAGTCTCTAGACGATGCCGGCGCACGGTGGGAAGAAAATCGACTTTCATAGACATAGAGATTTAAAAATTTAAGTGTCGTTTTTATTCTCGGATATGGCTTTTGTTAACCATGACTGTGCTCAAATATTCACAGAAAGTTAATTTAGCATATAAACGGGTGACATATTTTTTTAACGTAAAATTTGTATGATGCTCGTGTGAAAAATCCGCTTATCTTTGGAACCACAAGTTAAACCGCAATATCGTTAAAGGAGGTTTTAGCACTAATTATTTATGATATAAGTACCAGTGTACAACTTTTTCTACTGCAAAGTTAAAAAAAAATAGTTTTTTTTTAATTCTCCTTCGACTCATAAAGCACCAAGTTAAAATACCAATACTTAATTTATTTAGAAAAAAAAAATATTTGCATGATTTTCATAAAATAATTAATAATATAAAATACTTCAATAATATAAACAAATAACTTACATAGTTAAAAAAAAAATGTAAAATAGACTAATTAATATTCAATATCGCTTTCGTCGGATTCCAATTCGGATTGGATCCTGATGATCCAAATTATATACATCCAAAAACTTGAACTGTGTTTCTGTAAACGTGATGAGTTCTTTGGCTTCAGCGAATAAACCCTGGCTTTTCCTGGTATCTAACTTAGGTTTTCATGCACTGGTCAAAGGATCAGACGAAAGAACAAGCATATTGAGGATATCCTCATTGGAAGCTGGCCTGCTCTTTTTCCGCGAATGATGTTTCAGAAACCCCCTAAAATCTTTATTGCGAGCCTCGAAGGCGTCTTCTGAGAGGCTCCCAATTGGCACAATATCGTTATTGGCAATTATCTCTGCACCGTGTATCAACAGTTTATGGACGGTCGAACATGTGGCACCAGTCGTATAGCTCCACATACTTTACTACTGTTTTGCGGGCATTATCGTTCAATTGGATAACATTGATGTGCTCCACAGATCATAGATTACTAAATAGTTACTACGTAACAGATAAATCACTCCATCAAAAATTGACAATACCTATTGCTATAATAGCCTACTCTTTTGAGTCGCTAGACGCTGCGAACGACAATGCACCTAAGCTTACGAGCGTAAAGTGAGTTTTGCTTTGTAGCTATGCGCCGCCGCGTGGTTAGCGTGAAGTGCCAGCGCTGCCTCTTTCGATAAAGATCTCAGTAGGTACTTACAGTACACTTTATGAAATCAAAAATGTTTAATTGTTAAAAATAAGAAAGTCTTTTACGAGTGTTTTATATTTATATAATGATTAATAAAAAAAATCCCTTGTCGATGTTTACGATTGTTGAACTTTATTGTGGAGAATATTCGTCAGATCTTCTCTTCTTCTGTTTGCTTCCCAGATCTTCGCTGTCGAATGCTTTTCGAGGTCGGTCTTTTTGTCATTGTACCAATAGACGACGATGTCGACGGTTCTGGAGAGATTATATGTGCGCTAGGGCTCTCGTCATTTCATTCTTGGATGACAAAACTGGTTGGGACGCAACTTGGCCAATCGACATTAGCCTGAAGCCAATTTTCGTACTGCTTTATGAATGTATCAAGGATAAGGTGAGATTTCTTCCATCTCTGTGAATCAGCTCGTGTGAATTTTCGACAAAATTCCTTGAGCATTACACTGTCTTCGTCAGAAAGGCGAAAGCGATCACCTAGACGACTTTTCACTGCCCTGAACAATACTTCACGATCAAATGAAGTGCTCCCGCTTCTTAGAAAAACAAACAAGTCTAAGTTGGTGGTTAGACTTTCCACTACAATAGTTTAGGGTCACAGAATACCGACGTAATGTTCGTAGTCCAAAAATTTGGAATACACTAAAGTATAAAGCAATATTTTGCTTATTTATTGCTGTTCACTGATCATTAAAACTATAAGTAAGTAGTAAATTTACTTTTTTTAATTAACTTCATTAGAGGGTTATCTTTGTTTACTACGCTCATTAAAAGATGTGTTGGCCAAAGTGCTTAATGATTGAAAATAATTACCAGAACTCCTAATTACTCACTTTCCAGGATAAGATAATAAATAGATTATTATTCGTGTTGTTGTATGATGGTCATGGTAAGTACTTAATTGTGTATAGTATATTAGTACTTTGCATTGGTTTTAAAACGAATCGATAAAAAATGATCATAATTTATTCTATTTCTTCATTTTTTAACATCTGCAGTAGAAAAAGTTATTAATATTATTGTGTCTTGGACATATCTCGGAACCCTGGGGTCCCAGCCCTTTGGAAAGCATACGAGGGGCCGAAGCTAACTCACAGAGGCCCGTATAGACGCTTTCAATGAAACGAGGCACTAACCGACGATTAACCCTGTACAGACTATGCAAGTGCACACAAGAACAGCCCCCGGTTGATGCAGGACTATTGCAGGATATGGAAAATAAAGGTAATGGTCTCTTAATTCAGGTGGTTAATGTTGACAGGTTACCTAAAACTATGAGAAGACTATGCCCCTGCCTGACCAATGTTTTATACATACAATACACGGATAAAATGGCAGGCAGTGACTTGCACACTCAATAATGGGCCTCCGGAAATAGTTGCTAGCACATAGTGACGTAGCAACAAGGGGGCAACAATTCCTGAGGTGCTTGAGGAGTGGAGAGTTATTCTATGGCTATCAGGACAATCCCAGTATCCAAGTACGGTCAAGATCCCTCCTAGCATTTTACTGTAATACTTCCTTCCTCCGAGCACGTTTGCTCTTGCAAATCTAAACTCTAGCCGGCCAACGTCAACGTAGAGATACGACGGTATTATAATTGGAACGTCTTTGAAATATCTCGGGACTGCCGAGGTGCCGAAGCCACATCGCAGAGGCCCGTTAGACAATTTCAAGCTTTGTAATTTATTTATTTGTCAGATAACATGATCCATTATGATTAGTAACAACAGGAGCTTATACACTATCTTAGTAGTTAAAGAATTCAAATATAAATAATAATTAAACATTTTATTTTACCGTCACAACCTCTATGCTTACCCAGAGCGAGTATATCGGACACTGATAATTACTCGAAACTATCCTCAGAATGCTGTATACGTGGACGAATACGTGTTATACGTGGTATGTCAATAAATCATAAATATTCCGTTCCTAAACCTCCTAAGGTATATTACGGTTTTACTTGTGGTTCCAAAGATTTTTTACGCGAGTTTCATACAAATTTTTCGTAAAAAAAAATATAAGGCACCCGTTTATATGATATATTATCTTTGTGTGAAGATTTGAGCATAGTGTTGGTAATGAAAGCCATATCCCAGAATAAAAACGACACGTATAAATTGAAATCCCTATGTCTATGAAAGTCGATTTTTAGCCCATCGTGCGGCGCGAAGATTCCGCACCCTGTGTTTGCTTCCGGCAGACATAGCCAGTCTATTCAGTCTGTGATATTCATTCGAGAAGTTCTGCGGGCTAATTGCGTAACACACTACTGTACAGTAGGAATAGCTTTCATTTTTACAGTTCAACAACATTCATTGCCTGTCACGTTGTTAAGCAGACAATTATTTTGAACATAATTATGAAGCAATGAATTAGCAATAACCTTAAAAATGATTCAGATTCGAATAATAGTGCGTTACGCAATTTTTTTTTTTTTTTTTTTTGTTTTTTTTTTTTTTAAACGTTGCCCCCACACTAGGAATTTCTCCTGTATCGTGGGTGCGTTTACAAACATTTAAACTCACATAACACAAACAGCCAGACCCGGAACAACTACTTGCAGGTCATACAAATATTTGTTCCGTGCGGGGATCGAACCCGCGACACGTAACGCAGCAGTCAATCGCTTAACCACTGCGCCAACCGTGTCGTCCAGTTTTTAGGTTAGGTTGCAGTTCTAAAGAAGGTTCAAATGTGGTCAGGATTTCATACAAAGCTAGTTTTGATTTATTTAAGTAAACGTTAATACTTAATATTTTGGAACAAAACATAATGCCATTCACTCAATTATCGATCCTCTTTATTCCATCGACATACATTAAGAGGGTTATCACAATTTGTCTTGTATTTGAGTGTTTGAAGAGTCTCACACTCAAATACAAGAAAAAAAATTATATTTATTTCGAGGGAGTTTTTTAATTTCGTCGCCTTATCTAAACCATAATCAAAAATCAAAACTCCCAAACCATAATCACACATCTAAACTGGGAGTTTTGATTTGTGATTATGGTTTAGATATAGCCACAAAATTAAATAAAAAATATGCCTGAGAAAGTTTGATTATTTCTCTCGGGAGTGCTTTAAATAAATATCAATTTTTTTCTTGTATTTGAGTGTGAGACTCTTCAAACACTCAATACAAGAAAAACTGTGATAACGTAACTTAACGTGCTTACATGTTCATCAAAGATAAATCTCCTAATCATCAATATCTATCTAAAGAAATGTACAGACGACGGAAAAGAGACCTCATTTCAAAGGGCTTAAGGCGGCTAATCGCGTTCTTATCGATACAAAAGCAACTTCAATTACTTAACAGGCTCTAACTTAGACGTACAACCTCTTTGGAGAGAACAGAGGAGGATGTCCATTTGGAAAGTTGTACAAAGCAATTTCGTTTCTATCCGAGCTATACGTAATAAGTGAATCGCTATTTCTTGTATGCTTTATCAAAAGGAAAAGTTAATTTCTAAAGTTATGCCCGACTTGCTTTTGCAACGATGCTTGTTAATACATTTTTGCAAAAAACAAATGAAAACTACTCATCATCATCTGTCTAGCCTTTTTGGTCGGCTTCCAGTCTAACCGAATGCAGCTGAATACACCAGTATTTTACATAGAGCGACTGCCTATCTGACCTCCACAACCCAGTAACAGGGTAATACGATACCCCTTGGTAAGACTAGTTGTCAGACTTTTGGGATCCTGACGACCCGTAACGACTGTCAAAGATCCACGAATGACAGCCGGGACCAATGGCTTAACATGCTTTCCGAGGCACGGAGGGGTCTTGGTATGTAAAGATGGTCACCCATCCACGGACAAACTGCGGCAAGCGTAGCTTAACCTGATCGATCGATCCGTGCTGCAGTTATTACTACCCCAGAAGCCCCTTTGAAATAATATCAAATCTTAATCACTTAGATATAAATATATTAACTAACCAAATTAATATTATCGATTGTTTACAATTTTACCGATATACATGTTTCGAGATTTCCTAACTACATAATATTATTTATTAACGTGGCGAGTTCATTGAATGGTGATAATATTGCAGTGTGTTATTGTGGGGAATCCCCCCAACACCTTGCGCTGAAAATGAAAACTACTAATAGTGTTACAAAGACAAACGCAGGGAGCCTACCGGGAGACTAACGTCTCAGCGGAATCAGTGACGTCACCTCCAACGAATATTTAATTAATTGCTGTTGTTGTAACATACTGTTTCCTCGGATTGATTCCTGTTTAATGTTTAGTTAATTATTAAGTAGTTATAAATTTTATTGCTGCTTACATTCTTGTCTAATTTTAAATCATATCGATGTATCGAGTTGTATTTTTTTTAAGTTGGCAACATTGATTGTACGCGCATATAAAATACCTTGTAACCGTCTTCTGGGCGGCTTTTTGTTCGCTGTGAAACGCCAAATAAACATCAAGTATTGTCCCTCCGTGTTATTTCTACACTGCACCTTCGCCCAGCCTCAGCAGAACCCACATAGAAGACACTACTGATACCCTCACAAACTATCAAATCAAATTGTTTATTCATCATAAAAGCATTGTAGTACATGGTAACTTACAGGGTTGACAAAATTAGTGTACCTACTAAAACTACAACTTGAATGGTGGTGAGGTGCTGCATTCCCAGCTAGGTTATAGAATAACCTGAATAAGGGAGTACAGTGCCAGTCCCCCTTGGGTATTATAATTAAATTGTACACAGATGTGGCTTAACACTAGTCTACTACTACAATTTTATTATTAATGGTTACATAGTGTGGCTAAGGATAATATAAAAGGATAAATTACATTTTAAAAGGACAAAAAACATTTGCTAAAAGGTAAGTGAGTGTGATTGTGTGTGCATGTAGTGTGCATGGTGTTGTGTGTGTCAGTGTGTGTGTGTGTGTCTGAACGTGCGTGTGTGGTTGTGAGTAGTTGGCGCGTCTGTGCATGTGTCTGTGTGTTTGCCTGTGTAGGGGTAATGGTGATTTAAATGGTTATTTTTATTTATGCTGTTAGAAACTTTTCTGTCTCATCGTGAGTTTTATTTTGTAGATATGAGTAAACTGCTTTTTTGCATTTATGGTACATCATACCATCGATTGGACAATTTTTATTAATTTTATTGTACAAGTTTGGGCTTTGATAGTAGCAGAATCTTTTAATACGGGTTTGCGGTACCGTACATATTAGGTCTTTTCGTCGTTTTGTGATTTCTTTGAATGGGGTTTTGCGATGCTGTAGAAGGATGGCTTGTAAGATATAGTGTTGTCTTACATTAAGAATTTTCCAATTTTTGTACAATTCACCATATCTTATCTATCTTCATCATGTTATCTTTCGCCATAATAGTAATAATTTCATTTCTTATTATTATTATTTTAGCTACTAACCACTGCAAGATATAATATTACAACAAAGCAAGCGAACTCAAAATTCAGACAATTAGTCGGTTCTCTGTTGCAACGTTAGTTATGGCTTGCTGAATTACAAAGCGAACTGAACCTCGGTGTTTTGAAAAGTTAAATCTTGCTGCAGTGGAGCGTGGGCCTAACTGAGCAAAGAGATTGCAGGCTTTGAGGTGTGGTCTCAGTGTTACGTAAGCTTGGTTACTATTTACGAGGAAGGAGTTTAATAACAGCGCGGGTGGTCGATTTTCGTCAACACTGTCACGTTAACCAGTTCAGTTGTCGTTGCCTAAGGATAACTAGCGAACTAATACTCACAACTATATGAAATTTCATCTTTATACCCTTAGATAATGTAATTAAGGGGACTGCATAACCTAAACGCAACTTTTATAATGCCTGAAAGTACATGATACACTGCAGTAAACAAAATCAGAAAAATATATGATATTCTTCAGGATAATATGCTAGTTAGATAGTACGTTGAAAACATAACACAACTAATTTGGTACGATAGAAAAAAAGTCACGAAGATACCTCTTAAAATTTATTTTAACGATTAAAAACCATACTAATATACCTCCAATCATTCTGTTTATTTTTTCAGATTGATCTTTAGCAACATATTAACGTGATAGTGTTTTCATTTGTTTGTCCATTCAATAGATTTTTTGTAAATAGCGAATTGCTTCATATTTCGCAATAAATTACCAGCTTTTTGTCATCGCGCGTCTCTTTCTTTTCTATGCAGTCCGACAGTGACCGCACTTTAGCTGTTGTCAGCCCCTTAATGAATTAATTAGTCAAATTACGCATACCATACCCTCATACCGAGAATACATTGAACGCCCCTCGTAGGTACCTACTTTACTAACCGTGATCTTTAAAATAGGCCGATGACGGTCACAAAATCTTGACGGCGTGAATAACTCTATTCTTCAGATCCAAGATTGGTTTACGGTAAATAATTTGGTACTAAAGGAAAAAATAAAACAAATGTATTAGATTTAAATTAAGCCTTTCGTTAGAAATTGCGAAGGTGACATCATATTGAATGGTGAAAGACTTGAATGTATTAATCAGACGGTTTTCCTAGGAATCACGCTAGACGAGAAATTTCAATGGGGACCTCATAATGTCATCTCTTGCGGGGCGGCTAAGCTTGGCCACTTATCCTGTTAGAAAGATAAGAGCGTTAAGCATCTTACTGTGGGGTCGGGCTGCTGATATTGAATCCATTTTTATTTTGCAAAAGAGAGCTGTCAGAGCCATTTATAATCTACGTCGCCGCGAATCTCTTGAAACTATTTAAAAATACCAATACTATGACAGTACCTTGCCAATTAATTTATGAAAATATTATGTATGTAAGAAAAAATCTTTAGCCTTATAATAAAATAAGTGATAGATATAGTTTTAATACTATAAATTAAGATAAAGTTGATCAACCATTTTTCATATTATCTAAAGTACATACATCTTTTATGGGGTAATGTGCAAAAGTTTACAACAAAGTACCATGTGATATAATAATTGCACAAAAATTAAAGAAGATTTAAAACTCATATTTAAAGTTCATTTCGCATAATATGAAAAGCATATAGTACAAATTATAGGATTACATCCTAGTTAAGAATGATTGGAAACATGCTGGTCCAGCTCCATAGGACAATCTAGAGTCTGGACAAAATCAAACTGGTTGCTAATTTAATTGTATAATTTATAAAAAATATTATTTAATTCTAGGTGTCAACTGTAGATCTATACCAGTCGTTACTGGTTGTCAGAAGCCCGAAAGTCTGACAATTAGTCTTACCGAGGGGTAACGAGATACCCAGTAGGTACCTAGGTTGTGGAGGTCTGATAGGTAGTCGCTCCATGTAAAATACTGGTAATCAGCTGCATCCTGTTAGACTGGAAGCCGACACCAACTTAGTTGGGAGAAGTCTAGGCAGATGATGTTTAAGACAGAATTAGGTACATATAATCTTAAGCAAATGATAATTATAAAAATACGAGCCTTACAGTATATATAAATGATGTGTAACATCTGACATCTCACCTTGGTAATAAGCAAAACATTAACATTATATAAAAAAATAAATGATTAAAAATTATTGGTATTATTTAAATTGATTATTTGAGGTTAAGCGCACAGCTGATGCGTTCACCTTCTATTTCCCTTTCTCGTCACACACACGCAACTGTTGGCTGACAGTACCAACCTCTCGGAAAATGGGTTGGTACCATCTGACGGCCAACTCTACCACCGCGAGCGCTCATTGGTCAAATCAAGTAGCGCGCGCTTCCCCGGCTTCCTGTTACACACTTCCGTCGCATTTCACGAAATCACTCCCACATATTGCAGGAAAGCGAGAGGAAAGATGTTACACATCGAAAAAGTAAATAAGTCACATGTTTGACGGCTCTGTTCCTTTCAATGGGGATGTCTACGCGTCATAGACATCCAGTGACAAAAATTAAATTCCAAGTGCCTTAAAGTTACCAAGTCCTAGGTCCTTTAAAGTCACCAAGTCCTAGGTCCTTTAAAACAGTACACGGCAATGTTGTTTGGAACAGGTATAGGTACAAATACTGACTTGTCTCGGATACAAGTCGCTTTATTACTATTAATGATTAATTATTATTTAGGGGGTAAGTAGTGTCAAATTTCTCCAAAGAATTCAAACCTTAAATAGTCGAAGGTTAAGTTCAAATTTTAATGAGAAAATTTTCAGTTTGTGCTTAGTAACTTGACCTGCTGCTGTGTATACATAGAGAGAAATGAACACTTACGTTATTCACAAATCATGATTTTACCAGCCGAAATAATGCATCATAATCTAGAATTTCTAGTGTAATTCCTTAGGAATTTTGAAGTGCTGTAACCATTATCCAATTCTGCTTCAATTTACGTCACAAGAAACCGATCCCGCTTCTGTAGCACACAAACCTCATATAGTGTTAACAACCTCTTTACATAGATTCCTTCTAACCTAAACCCCGCTGCATCAGCACCCCAACCCACCGACTGCACGCAAACCATTTGCCACAAAGGTTCCTTTACTTATTTCAGTATATTTGATGAGAGCCGCTATGTGCACCGGATGAAATTTGTTTTGACCTAGGAAATGCGGCAGACTGCGTTTAGATTAAGTTCAGCTTTGTGGCCTGGAATAGGATCTTGGGAAGATTAGCTAGCTTGCCTTTAGCGAGATTCATTTAAAATGCCAGGAGATTGGAGGGTTAGCCTTGTTTGAAGAGGTTTTAGTTGTTATAATGGATTTCTGAAGGTTTTATATGCATGCTAAAGATGCTCAGAGGAAGGTTCATATTTCCTGACGATGTTTGTTTGAAACTAGCTGTTCGTGCCCGGCGTCGCCCGGGTGAATTTCCGACTTTTTCGGTGGACTTACTTTAGAACAATTACGAACAGACGAATTACACGAATTACAATCGGTCGAGCCGTTCTCAAGTGATGATCTTTTATACATGCGGCAATTGATTTTTATTTATAACGGGTGTAAAGAGACACGTAAGGAAGCCGAGAGTCACTTGTACTACCCGTCATTGTAATCGTTTTTTTTTGTACCGTACCTGGGAACCTTCTGGTAACGCAGATATTGAAGGTCAACATTCCAACTTTTACTTACGGTTTTTTTACGAAAAACGGTTTTAATGTTACCCCTGTACCGGTGCATGCACCCATATACACAATGTTTAGCGTGCGTTGCGTTGCGCAATGCCGTAAACAGCGATGTTTCGCACCAAAAATAAAATTAATTTCCTAGCAATTATTTTTGTGTTTTGTTACTTAGTTTGATGTATATTATATAATGAGTAGTTGACGGCTTTATGGTGGGTATTTTTACACCCTGTATAGGTATTTTAAGAATTGATTAGGTTTTTTTTCCATCTAGAAAAAAACACCAACGACCAACCAACAACAACAACCTGAAAATGTAAATAATGATTTCATACGGCAAGTTTGATGTTTCGAGAACTTTCTAGGTAGAAGTGAAAGACTACATGAATTTGTTTGATTAAATATTACTTTCTTCACATTTCTTAGGAATTTGATATTTCGACCTTTTTCATAGAACTATCTTTATCATAAAACTATCTTTTTCATGGAACTACGAGTATCTTTTTCAGAGAACTATCTTTTTCATAGCACTATCTTTTTCATAGAACTACCTTTTTCATAGAACTATCTTTTTCATAGAACTACCTTTTTCATAGAACTATCTTTTTCATAGAACTATCTTTTTCATAGAACTATCTTTTTCATAGAACTATCTTTTTCATAGAACTATCTTTTTCATAGAACTATGTTTTTTATAGAACTATCTTTCATTGCGCTTTCATATTATATTGAGCTTCATTGAAATGACGGGTGATATTGTGGCAATTCTCCCAGAAAAATCTATGTGCAGATGAAGTTTAAATTACAAAATAACATATAGAAATAGTGCAGAGAAGCGGTGGCCCAGTGGTAACGGCCGCGACTTACGAGTTGTGGGTCGTAGGTTCGAACCCAGACAGGCGCTTTACTTTGTGTAATTATTTCATCACCACTGCTCTCAAAACGGTAAAGGAAAACATCGTGAGTAAACCCGGCATGTCCTAGAACCAAAAATTCGAAGACATGTGACATTTACCAACCCGCAGTGGGCCCGCGTGGTGGATTACGGTTCACTCACCGATACTATCCTTTTTGAGAGTAGTGGTGATGAAATCATTTACACAAAGTAAAGTGCCTGCTTGGACCCTACAACTCGCGGCCATTACCACCAAGCCATCACTGCTCTAAGTAGGCATTCAACTTAATTTCAATGTACGTATAATTCAGAGAAATTAACATTTAAATTCTGAACTGTTTTTTATAGACGTGCTTCAAGTTAATCAAATTAGCAAAAGTTGTTTAAAAATTCAAGGTTTTCCAATATCTTAATCCCGATGAAAGCTTGTAACTTAGAAAATCTAAATTTCTTCTTTATACTTTAAGCATTTGCTACCATTATTGTTTTTCTTCGTAAGGCCAGCGCCAACATCTAAATATTTCTCAACTCCGAACCGCTGACGTTGTATCGTTGCAGCCTCTTATACATAATTGTATGGACCATCACTTTATGCAGCTCTTGGCTGCAGGATAAAGCTTATCTGCAAGACGCCATCTTGAATGATAATCATACACTATTGTTTTAAATAAGTGCACTTCGGGAAAGAAAAATCCGAACTACTGCAGAAAATGACAGAAGTTCTTAAACTTTTTTGGGTTAAACGAATTTGGTAATTTTGAAGTCGTTTAGATTCAACGAGAGTCGTGAATAGTCGAGTTCTTTTGAAAGAAATGTGCTAATGTGTAAAAGATGGGGTCTAACGACTAAAGAGTCTGGCAGGCGGCTGTGAGTGTGATCAGAATCTACACTACTTAGCTGTGATGGACGGTTCCAAGTTTATTTATTATGGTGATCTGTTTAGCTTACAAAATCCTCCCTCGGTGACGATGTCTTAGTTCCGTGGAAGTTTGAAATCAAGATAATTACTTACCTTTGGTTGTAGAATAGTAGAAAGTTGTCCAGACATACCTGAAACAAATAAATAAATTAACTAGTTATTTACCGTTTAGGAATGTTGACTTAATGATGTGCTGTGCGCAACCCTAAATGATAACTTCACTATAGTACTTTATAAAATAAGACTAAACTTTGTGAATTAGTCGTTGGAGTGCCATAACAAATAAATAAATAAACATTACCATATACAAGGCCTTCATTAAAAAAAAATTACTTCCTTGCTGTATGAACTATGCAGAATAATGTCTCGTATAATTGTAGGCTACCCCGCTTTCTATGTTAACTTCACCATGTTGGATACGCTATACCTAATTGGTCTCAGACTCTGAGATGACGGCTTATGTATGGAAGAAAATCCGACCTACTGCGAGTCGGACTCGCTCACGAAGGGCGGAACCCTTCGTGAGCGAGTCAGTCGTGAGCGTACCACCGTACAATATTTAACACTATATATTTTTTTAAACACGTTTCATGTATGGTTTTCCTTTTAATTATGAACTTTATATTATTTTTATTATTTGTTGTTATAGTGGCAATAGACATACACACTCTGTGGAAATTTCCACTGTCTACCTATTACGGTTCATGAGGTACAGCTCGCTGACAGACAGACGGACGGACAACGGAGGCTTAGTAATAGGGTTCCGTTGGCATCCTTTGGGTACGGAACCCTAAAAATTTGTACAGCTCCGATTCCAAATAAATTAGAAGAAGGACAGGAGGTTATGGAGACATAATTGTGTATTACAAAATCCTTTAAATTTAATCTAATCCCTAAAGGACAAAGATACTGCTGTGAACTTAACTTCATTAAAATCCCGAATAGACGTCGGGAGTGTATGAGGTCCGGTGTGTTTAATATTTCAAAGGAAAATCTACTACAAAATTACTTCCAAATCGGTTCAGAGCCAGTCCAGTTTTATTAAGGGAGCGGTTGCCAGGGCTGACATACTCGTAACTTCATAGTGGCTTTCGTTTATATATGTTTCCGTCTTCCGAAACAAAAATTATGTTAACCGACTTCGAAAAAGAAGGGGGATGCGAATGATAAGGGTTTTTTCACATTTTGCCATCGCATTTCCGGTATATTTTTTCTAAAATCTGTTGTTTTATTAAGTATTTATAACCACTTTATTCCGAGAGCGTTACGTTCACAAGTCTCCTACGTAAGTAAACATAGGTAAAATGGAATGATTTATTTTTTCTTCCAGTAATACCAATAATCTTCGAGAAATCGGAATTACGTGCAAGAAAATCCCGCCTCAAATACACAACTTCCTTCTTTTTCAAGTTGGCAAAATTTTACATCAAAATTGTTTATTTTTATATCAAATTCAGTGTTGTTGATTACCAGCATTTTGTACAGAAATCTGTGTTCCAAAGGATTAGAGATGTTGTACACAATAGTGGCGTATCAAATAATAAGGTGAGTCCGTCTGTTCGTAGTTTAAGAAGAAATAGACAATGTTTTTGTAAGGATATAGCAGTTTTATTTTCAGGATTTGACAATGTTAAGCTCATTTTGTAAGTGCATTTATTTATTATTTATTCAGTCAGGCACACCAACGACATATTTACAAGGATAGTATCAATAGGTAATCACGAGGAGTCTTCAATACGGTGTAAATACATCACATAAAATATAGGCATGCACAATATTTTGAATAATAGGTGAACAACTTTTCAATAAAATTTTTAAATCATTACAAATAATAATACAAATACAAAATATTACACATAAAAAAATACATGGTGTCGTTTTGCATTCTCGTCAAATTTGAGGAGGTAACTATGCTAATGATTCTCGACACGAATCAATAATAAAATAAGTTATTTTTATTTATTTTTATAATATTCGGAAATCGGCATGTGATACCACCCTGTAACGCACCAACACAGCGACATAGTCGTGCGACACTGCCTACCGCATACGCAACAGGGCGATTCTGTTCTTTGAAAGTGATGTATTCTGAAATACAGTCAAACTTAAATATCTAAAAAACAAGTACCTATGTAATAACTATTGAGCAGGTATAGTAGTTTTATTTGATTATTTATGTCTTTCATAACAGCCTCCTGAAATTTGACGAGGATGCAGAACGACACGTTGTATACATATTAAAATTACCAAAGAAGATAATGATATAAAATTAGTTAAATAATTTAAAAAAATGGTTATCCGAAAGTTGAGTATAATAACAAGTAAAACACCTATGTCATGAAAACATTATTACATGTTTATCAATAAGGAAATTATCTTACGTAAATAAGAATACATACCAACCATAAATCATACGAATCATGCACATTATCTTTTGTTTTTATTTACTTACGGAAGGCATCGGTTCGTTCACGAATTTGATTAAAATATTAAGAAGGTTAATCTATGGAACTGTACCGGATTTACGAGACCACTAGCAACCCTGGAGAGGGTCGGAGGTTGTCGGGGTGTGAGGCAGCAACCCCAATTGGTTGCCGAGAGCTCATTAAGTTCCCTCACTTCTTAATTTTTTACTTAAGCGAAATAAAAAATAGTAAAAATCTTGGTGTTCGTGTGCTTGGTGCTGTGAACTTAGTTCAAATATTTGTGACTTTGAGAGGATTTTTTTTTACAGAAATATAATTTATTTCTTAAGCTTATTGGCAGTTGGGAATTGACTCGTTTGAGTTCAGAAATGCATGAATGTGGAAGAAGCATTAGGATTTTATAAGGATCTTAACTTTTGTGGAATAAAGTTAATAAGTAGGTATGTAGGTACCTGGATACATAAGTAACACGATAAATGATGTGAAAAGTGATATTATTTTTGTAAATTGGCTGTGGTCGGTGTTTCCTATCCGATTACTCTGAGATGAAACACCGAAATACACTCAGCGGTCACAGTCTCTTTTAAAGTCCAGACATAATCTTGGTCGGATCACACGAGGACCATGCAGATACTGTCTGAGATAGTTTTATGGAAATGTAGCGGTATCTGCATCGCCAAATGCGAGCTGCGCATCATACTGACGTCACGGGAAGCGTGGCGAGTTGCCCACCAGACACGACACCTGTCTGGTCGGAGGAACCTCCCTTTTCTATGGAAAAAAAGGGAAATTATGTTTCAGTTCGTATATTATTTCAATTGCCGTAAACTTGGCTGCGAAAACCAGGTTTAGTATTCAGTATAGTACGCAAGTCAGTTCTATTAAAACTAAAATATTTTTCCAAACTCAACAAAGTCGACACAAACTAACAGTATCTGTCCTACGAGCGATGTTTCATAATTATTTTAGTTGGCAACTCCTGCCAGACTCTCTGTGCTACGTAATGACAATGTGTGCGTGTGTGTGTGTGTGTGTGTGATAGATTTGCATTTGCATTTATATATTGGCTAAATAGGTATAGCTTTCTCTTTTCTTCGTCGTTCCCGCAATGCTGCGGATCGCGACCACACACGACAATGTCAAAGTCAAAGCATTTATTTCAAACGACGCGTCTCCAAGCTTTTTATTTTATTTAAAATGGGTTTGCTCTTGACTCTAGTCTAGATCAGTAGTGACAGAGACAGAGTCGACGATGGAGTGCGCTTACCAAGAAGAAGCCTGTTCACACTCACTTAGCAGAGATTCAATTGTATGCGTTCGGAAATACAGACGCAGGTAGAGAGTTCCACTCTTTTGCTGTGCGCATTACAAGAGACATTTGGAAATGCTTTGTGCGAATTGGTGGAATAGCAACTAGGTAGGGATGGTAACTTGCAGTGCGTCTAGATGACCGATGGCAGAAGGGAGCCGATAGAATTAGGTCGTGGAGTTCTTGGGCACACTCACCGAAGTACAATCTGTAGAAGACCGACAAGGAGGCGACCTTGCGGCGATGAGCCAAGTTGTGAAGCTTGGCATCCACCAGTTTTACGTCGCCAATGAGCCTCTTAGCTTTGCGTTCCACCGCTCGTGATCCCCTGCAGTATGGACTGCTCGGTAGATACTGCTTCCAAAAGCCTTCTTGATCTTGTCTTACCATACGTATAGCTACAGATTGATTAATGTGCGAAACAGTATACATAATATATGTACTCGTAGTTCAGGTGACAGTAAAAATATTTTCCAAAATAGAATACATACCTACTATTACATAAGTCTGTTGTTCTATTTATATTTAGGTATTACATTTTAAATCTTGAGGCTTTTAACTATTTCTTTTGGGCTGTACTGCCCAACAGCGAAAATGTTATGTAATTGTCATGTAAATGAGTAGACGAACCATTCCCTATAGATGGAAGTTCTGCTACTTAATATAATTACACAATTAGTAGACAATTTAATAATTGTGTAATTATATTAAGCGGGGCTTGTGGCTCAATTAACAGCCCCACGGGTCGCTCGATCAGGTTAAGCTACGCTTGCCACGGTCGGTCCATGGATGGGTGACCATTAAGTTCTCGCCTATCATACAGAAGCTAATGGGTTCAAATCCGGGCAAGTACTAATGTGACTTTTTCAATTCGTATGTAAGTTCTGAGTTTGTCTTTGACGTTACTGATATTGGTGATGGAAAACATTGTGGGGAAACCCGGACTTATGGTTAATATAAGTATGAAATCGCCAACCCGTCTTGAGCAAGCGTGGTGATCAATGCTCGTGCCTTCTCTATATGACAAAAGGCCTTTGTCATGCAGTGAGACAGTGAATTACATATGTTGTTCATAAGTAGTAAACTTTGCATGGATAACAAGCCCAGCCAATAATAAAGGCATTCCCTGATAATACAAAAATATGTACCAAAAATACCTGACCCTTAAATCCATTGTTCAAAAACAAATATTTAATCATTACCGAACTCGCGATTTTGCATCGCAAACGGCCGAAAAATAAATGATTCGTGTAAAAACGACATGTAGAATAACATTTCGTTACAATGCGTACACTCGCTATTTTTGTTTGAATACAAAATAAGGACGTACCTACCCATTGATTAAAGGGTAAAAAGAGATGTAAATAAAAACAAAGAAAACACGTGAAATAACGTGACACGCAAATTGGGTGAACGGAAACATAGTTTTTTTTTTCTTTTGTTTGATTACGTTGACTCTTTTTGTAAGTAATTCTATTTAAATATATTCTATTATATCTATTGTAGTAAAACAATTTTGTACGCTGTATTCTGAGCAATCAACAGTATAAAATGTACCAGAAGGCCAGTTTCCGTAATTAAAAGCATTCAAAACATAGTTGCAATCTCTCTATAAGCGATAATCAATGACAAAAGTTGTCAAAATTTAGGTAAATAATAAGAGATTATTTTGACAGATTGGCACTGACATTAGAATGCGAATGTTCTTATACATTTGGGAATCGCCCACAAAGTAGTATTTAACTCGCAGAATTGCTCCTCATTAGAAATATTGTTTAAAAAAGTTTCGCGTATCTTCTAATTAATCGTAAATAGGGTTGGTTCCTTATATTAAATAAATAAAATAACCGGGAGCATAACCCAACCTAGCCTACTTCAACCTATTTATTTATGTTTTATTTAAAAAAAAAATATCCAACCATTTCTTTAAATTTTGTTTTATTTTTAATTTATTTTAGGTTACCAAGATACATCAACTGATCTCGTCACGACTAAATGAGAATTACAAATAAATCCATCTATTCGTTCGTCTAATCGTTCTATAATATATTTATCTAAAACAGATCACTGTAAAAGAAAACATTTCAATATACCGAATTCAATTTACCGATACCCATTAAGAAACCGCTTAACGTCTACGAATTGAAATTATTCGTGCAGATGTGTGTCTAAGAAGATATTGAAGACCTGCGACCTTGGGCATTCCCAATGTCAAGGTCAAAATGTCGGCTAGTCAATTTATTTTTATCGGTAAATATGTTCATACCATTTGTATTATTAGAGTAGGTACTAACGAAATAAGTATAATAAGTGCGCTATCAACTGAGTCGTCGGGCCATACATCATTTCCCTATGTCTATCTTGCTTGCACTTACGGGCCTTGTGGAGCCGCTTAGTGAAGGGTGTAACAATAAAAGAAATATATCGATGAGTAACGTTTATTATCGTATCTTGTTCATACAAGTGTACAGATCATTAGTGACTCATCGACACCACGGGAGCAGGTAGCCGTTTACCGATAACGGTCCCGGCGCGCTGCACATTTCTATCTCTATTGACAGTTATGGCCTCACGACTCAGTTGATAACGCGCTGACTATAGTAAAGAAGGATTTTGTATTGGCTGCGTGGGTAGTTTTATACTTGATCGGCTGTATTGGAGATGGAGTACAATAAATGAGTATTGAGTATCTCTGTTTTTTTTTGGTAGTACGATTATTGCACAGACTGGTATACCATGGACACGTAGCGTGTTACCGTGGATTCAGAACATGCTTCTGAAGCCCGCTGCGTTGAAATTTTTATTTGGATATTATAAAACAAAATGGCTGCTTATACATTTTGACCGCGTAGGTATTGCACTTTTCTACGAAACTGCAGATTTTTTTATTATCAACAGAAATGTTCTACGGGTCTAGAATCACGGTTACATTTTGAGCGTCATGTCCGCCACCTTGTATTTAATAGGTTTAACAAACCCTTATAGTTTTTTCTTAATGTACACGTCTGTATATACATAGTTACCCGGGAAAGATCTAACGCCTAAGGTACAGGCTCGGCCTAGTTTAGGTGTTAGTGGTCATTCGAATAGTGTTCAATTGCAGAATTGTACTTACTGTTTACCAAAATCATTTTGTAAAATATTTTTGTGTCAATAAAGCTTTGTTTTTTTTTTTTTTTTCAAATTTTTTGACTGACCGGTTGGCGCAATTGGTAGCGACCCTGCCTTCTGAGCCGCTGATCCCGCGTTCGATCCCCGGACAAGTCAAACATTTGTGTGCATGAACATGTCTGTTTGACCTGTGTCTGGGTGTGTATATGTGTATAAGTATGTATGTCATATGTATGTCATCAGGTTACCGTAGTACAGGCTCTGCCTATTTTGGGACCTGAAGACCTTGTGTGGATGTTGTCTCATATTACTATTATTTATTATTATTAAATATTATTTGTCATTACTTATATCAATCACCCCGACTACATAATACAAGGCGTAACAGAATAAACGAAAGTCCTGAAAGTAGTTTGCTCATAATTGACAACTGAATCGATTTCAGTAACTATTAATATAGGTATTTTTTTCAAATTTTATGTATTTTGCAATACTGACCACAAATCGAGCCAAAGAAAATTAAATCTTACGTCAAGGTAATAAGACTCAATTTTAAATGCTTATGTAATGCTAGGGTCAACACGATTTTCTTAATAATAATAGTTAGGTTTAAAAAAATTGTTTCGGTCATTGTATAATGCTTTTAACTCAATACTCTAATTGGGGTGTATGAGGTTTTGCGATAATTATGTTACATAATTATTGTATAAAACTAGTAGTTGCGTTAATTTTAATAAATATCTGACAGTATTTTTTGAGATCATTTTAGATTAACAAATACTAAATCTATTTCTATTTATAAACCTTATTGCAACAATTTAATTAGTGTTGAACTAATTATAAACAATAATTTCTCGATTGCATGTTTTGAACTAAGCACATATAGAAATGAATTTGTTGAAATAACAAACATTTTACAATTATAAATAGTTGTAGAAAATTAAAAACATACATACTATTCAAGTATGAATAAAATCTACTATTTGAGCATTATTTTAACAATAGTAGATAACAATGTAAGTATTAATATAACTATCTAGGTTAAACTTATCTATGTATAACACACGTGTTTAAAAACCTTTCAGCAAAGCGCACGTCTGGGCCTCACATACTGAAACGACACAAATAAATCATTCTCATCATAAAAGATAACTGAAACGGTGTCTACGCGCTTCGTAGCGGTGCTACGGCACGCTACGCCGTAGCCGCGTAGGCGTCGTTTAGGGAAACTCGGTACCAATAAGAGTTATGGCTCTATGTGATATTATGCTTAGGTTTATGAGATTTTTTCCTTCAAGTATGAGAATGGTGTAAGCAGATTTTCTAGTTGTATTTGCAGAAGAATTTTGTACGTTGAGACGTGAAATATTAATATGATTTCGCGTGGTTATTTCGCTGTTTTCTGAACTTCTTCAGCATAATATTCATTATCATGGGGACAAACGCACTTCTTCGCACTACTTCATAGGCGACTTAATAAATATTGCCATTATTAAGCACTATTATTCATGCCTTTTGTTGTAAATAAAGTGTAAAAGTGGTACGTTCTGCTTTTCAGTTCAGTTCGAAGCCACCAAGTAACCTATTCTTACTTGAATTTAAATTAACACAATCGCAACAAGCAAGTTTAAACAAAATGTTTATAACCGTACACCGACTTCATTAGGTGAACATGTTAAGCGGAGAAGAATCTTCACAGCTCATTCTGTGTTATATGTAGCTTAGAAAAAGGGAATATAGACACAAAGATTTAGGTTACGTTAATATATTCTATATACAGGATTAAAATCGCCAATGACTGCCACGTTGTTTGAGTTCATTGATGAACAACCAATCTATAAAGTTTGGGTAAGCTCCACTTTAAGTATCGCTTGCGATAATCATTTATTATCATTTCAGCCGAAAGACGTCCACTAATGGACATATGCCTCCTCCCCCAAGCACCGCCACTTCACCGGTTCTATGCTTCCCGCATCCAGCGGATTCCTGCAGCCTTCACAAGGTCATCGGTCCACCATATAGAAGGCCTTCCAAGGCGACCTCCTCCGGTACGCGATCGTCATTCCAGAACCTTTCGGCCCCATCGGCCATCTGTTCTGCGATCAATGTGCCCTGCTCACTGCCACTTAAGTTTGGCAATTCTTCGGACTATGGCGGTTACCTTGGTTCTCCTGCGGATCTCTTCATTCCTGATTCAATCACGTAGGGAAACTCCGAACATAGGCCTCTCCATTCCCCTTTGGGTGACTTTTACCCTTCTTATAAGGTCCATTGTGACCAACCATGCTTTATCTAAAATGATTTCACAAAAATCATACTTTATCATTGTTTAAAGCATGTTTTTTTGGTGTAATCATTGAGCCTCCATGAATGGGGGCACAAAGCGTTTGCCTGGCGCACCCTTTTTTTTTTTTTTTTGAGGGTGGAAAATCATCAAATGACCCCTCCCGCTCTGGGTGGAGCGGAAGGGAGTGTCAGACTCTTACTGACTAAAACCCACTCGTGTTCCTTCCTTGGCCCTTTATGTTCCGGGTCAGCGAAACCCCTTTCGGACAATCCCGCTTTCCCGGCAGACTTGGGCCCTAGTGGGCCCCCTCTTCGATGCTGACATCTCTTTGAGGCGCGCGTGGAACACGTACGCGCCGTCCGGCACGGGCCTGGTCCTGATCGGACGGTGAGCTACGCCTGGCGCACCCTTGATTATAAATCTGCTAGCTATAAAACTGCTGACTGACTAATCTAATCTTTTTACAACGTTATGGCTAATATTCTCTTGAAACTCGGGCCGGTACGAGAGAACCAGATTTAAGATCATTCATCATCATCATCAGCCTCTAATGTTCCCACTGCTGGGACACAGTCCTCCTCTCGGTGAGAGGGAGTAGGCCGTAATCCACCACGCGGGCCCAGTGCGGGTTGGTAGATGTCACATGTTTTTCGAATTTTTGGTTCTAGGTCATGTCGGTTTCCTCACGATGTTTTCTTTCACCGTTGCAGTAGCAGTGGTGATGAAATAATTTACACAAAATATCATTCATAAAATGTCACATTGCTGTGGCTGCTTTTAAACTCGCACCCTACTGCTTAAAATAAAAATAAAAATTCATAAACTTCCAAGCAACATAAAATTTTTACCATCAAACGATTCTACTAAAGTAGCCACGTACAAAGCTAGTTTCAATCAGCTTAATGAAAAACCGTTTCTCGGAAGCCACTTTTTAGCCGACTGCTCATAAAGTGAGGCACAAATGGGTTCGCGGAGAATCAATTAACTGCATGCTGTAAATCACCCAGGTATTATTTCCAGCTGCATGCTAATTACAAAGAAGTAGGTTTACTGGTATTACTACCAGTAAACCTACTTAGATATTTTTAAAAGAGTAACCGTGGTGTTTCTTGTCGGCTCTTCTCCATAGGAAAATACCAATTGGAACCGTGCACCTAGCTTCTGACGTTTCAGAAGTGCCCGTGTGAAATAAAATATTTTGATTTTGATTTTCGAATATGAACAGCAAACGGCCAATAGGCAAGCAAAGGTCAGAAAGACCTGTAAGTTTAAATAGTAACTTTGAGAAGTTGAATGGTCATCCATGTATGCTTTTGATTTTTATTTGGGTCATAACGCTACCGATTGTACGTATAAAGTCCCTTCTGATCGAGCTTTCTCCAATTGAAAAAAAAACAAAATAAACTTAACTCCAACTTAAAAAACGAATTGGAAAAGAAACCTAAAGTAATTTTTGTTTGCTGTACGTTGGTAAACAAGCCAGTGATCTATCTGATGGAGATAGATTGGTGAAAGAAAGAAAGAAAATACATTTATTTGTTGCAGCCTTTAGACACCTGCAACAGGGGATAGTGCATAAAAGAAAAAAAAAATTGTAGCTACTTACTTAGTTGAAGTTATTTATAAGCTCAATTGCAACTTTAAAGTGACCCAGATCCCGTTAATAATAAAACATGATATACTCATTCATTTAACAGCTACTGGGCTGGATGCCGCGTCTTTTAATACCCTTCTGGAGACGTTAAATGTCTAGCAAGATAATTTATTACATTTATTCTTGCTAAGTGACTTTACTTGCGCGAACTGACAACAGGGGGAGGGTAGGTTGACATTTAGCTTGGAAAACTCACTAGTAAGTATGTATCTATAACACTTCATTTTTTTTTTTTTGAGGGTGGGAAATCATCAAATAATTTCTCCCGCTCTGGGCAGAGCAGGAGGGCGTGTCAGACTCTTACTGACTAAAACCCACCGGTGTTCCTTCAGTTGCCTGTGCCAAGGGCCACGGTATCCCTCTCGGACTTTCCCGCAACCCTAGCAGGCATCGGGCCCTAGCGGACCCCGTCATTGGTGCTGACATCTCTTTGAGGCGGCGTGGAACACAACGCGCCGTCGACCCGGGCCTGGTCCTTATCGAACGGCGAGCTGCCCATTGCTCGCCGTTCGCAAGCCCACGCCTACGGTGGCCGGGGTGGCCGGGGGGTGGCCGGGCGTCGGGAATCGGCCTGCGATTCCCGACGCCCAAGGCGTCTCCTGCGGCGGCTAGGGGCGTGAGGGCGCGAATTTTGCCTCTCCTTCACGCATTCCGCCTCCTCCTTCGCGAGCATTTCTGCTTCGCAGAAGGAGGTGACGGCTTCCCAAGCCCTCTCGCTCCGTACCATGGCCTGGACCAGAGCCGGACGCGAGAGATCGCCACCGCCAATCGCCTCCACGAGGACACGGCGGTGCTCCGCCAAAGCCGGGCAGACCTCCATCTATAATACTACTGACTCGCCTCTAGTGTCAAGTGCTACGTCGCTGTATGCTAGTTTATGGGGTACTGTGTTAAATGCTACAACAAAATACCTTGTCATATATTGCAATTGAATGAAAGAAAATTTAAACCTCATATAAAAGTTCACTTTGTAAACAAGCATATTACAAATTAGAGGATTATATCCGAGATAAAAACGCTTGTAAACATGCTGGTCCAGCTCCAAAGGACAATCTAGGGTTTAGACAAAATCAAACTTGTTGCTACTTTAATTGTATAGTTTATTATTTTTATGACATTGATTTAAATTCTGTGATTAATTTAACTCACACACTGACATATTACTTGTTTACATAATTTGGGAAATCGTATAATTTTACGATGTTTGTAAATATGTAAGCACCACGTATCTATCACATATTTAACTTATTTGTCATTGCTACATTTTTTTATTCTTTTTACCTATTGTGGTAGGGTAATTTTATTATAGGCGCATCGTCTCCACATATAATTATATAATTAATGTATACAAAATATTGTAACACATTTTAAAAGAGTAACGGTGGAGTTTCTTGCCCATTCTTCTCTATACGAAACGACATTTTGGAAGGAGCGAATAGAATCAATTCTATTTTAATGTAAATGTTGACGTTCAAAAGTAACTTTTATGTGCCTATTTGAAATAAAAGCTTTGACTTTGACTTTTAACTTTAGTAACCGTAAGTGCTGCTGCTGAGCTTGAGGTTTTGGGTTCGATTCTCATGTTGGGCAAAGTATTTTTGTGATGATTTTCTCAGTAGCAGCCTCTGAACTGCTGTCTGGATTTTTACCCGTTCAATGGCCAAAAAGCTCGCCCTGAGACCAAATATAACTGAGAAAATTTGTTTGAATATAAACAGGCGTGGTTTTATGTAATCTAAAACAGTATTACCCAGTTTCTGATTGAAGCTCAGATCAGCAAACCGCTCTCGAACCTCATGTTAGCTCACGTGATTGGTTGGTTAAAATAACAATTACCAATGATGTGTGTTGGCAACAGATTAATATTGGGTTTTAGAAGCCGGGATTCAGATAGCTATTATTCTGTAAGTCAAGTGGTTGCATAAGGTACTTATGAGAGTTGGGTTTGTCAAACATAGTAAAATTAGGTTTTTCCCATAGATATAAATATTTCTGTGGTTTTTCCTGTAGGAAATTCTCTCAGTGACAATCTGCCAAATACACCTCTAACTTACCACATTTTTGGCACTGATTGTCGTTGACATGAGATTGAGACGGACTTATTCTGTTGTTCTCTGAGTGAATTCACAAGGAATGCATTGTTTGTAATTTTAATAGGTAGGTACATGAATGTTAGTATTTAGGATAATTATGTTAGGATAAGCGCATTTATCGCATTGGTTTACCCTGTAAAGGTAAGATAAGAAGAAAAATAAAAATAAATAAATAAATTATTTCATGTCATGCTAATAAAGAAGACAGTTTTTTAGAAATAAACATCACGTTTGTACGTATTTTTCTGTTCCTTTCTAGTTGTCGCTTTGTATGTGTAGACTTAGATAGTTACATAAAATAAAGCTAATAAATCAAAATCAAAAGTCATTTGTTCAAATTAGGCTGAGAATCAGCCCTTTTTGAAGTCTAATATATCTAAGTCTTTATGGATAGGCTTCTAATATACATTGAGAGTGGCGTATCGATTTATTACTGTCAAGGATTAGTGACGATCTAGCTTTCGTGTTTTACTTTAATACTTTAATGCTGCGTTGTGTTGATACGTAAAGAAGATTATTATAATTTTAACAGGCATAATTTGTCATTAATAAACCGATCTACTTATCTAAAGTGGCTAAGTTTTTTTAATTGAGAAATTCATTAATCTAAAAAGAACGATTAAATTTCCAATTACAATGGTATACTGCATATCAATTTCGACCAGTAATCTCCATACATGATTAAAATCAATTTTGTAATATCACTCGGTGGATCACGACAGATTATCCTTATTAATAACTAGGTTTAGCCCGCGGCTTCGCTCGCGTTAATTTAGAATTTGACAATCAATTCGGGTTGTACTCTGCTTCTTGTTTGGCTGTTGCAATCATAGGCCCCTATACACGGAAAGGCAAAATTCATGCCCTCACGCCCCTAGCCGCCGCAGGAGACGGCCTGACCCTTTTTTTTTTGAGGGTGGGAAATCATCATATAACTTCTCCCGCTCTGGGCAGAGCGGGAGGGCGTGTCAGACTCTTACTGTTTAAAACCCACCCGTGTTCCTTCAGTTGCCTGTGCCAGGGGCCACGGTATCCCTCTCGGACTTTCCCGCAACCCTAGCAGGCATCGGCCCTAGCGGACCCCGTCATTGGTGTTGACATCTCCCTTGAGGCGCGCGTGGAACACAACGCGCCGTCGACCCGGGCCTGGTCCTTATCGAAGAGCGAGCTGCCCATTGCTCGCCGTTCGCAAGCCCACGCCTACGGTGCCCGGGAATCGGCCTGCGATTCCCGACGCCCAGGGCGTCTCCTGCGGCGGCTAGGGGCGTGAGGACGCGGATTTTGCCTCTCCCTCACGCGTTCCACCTCCTCCATCGCGAACATTACTGCTTCGCAGAAGGAGGTGACGGCTTCCCAAGCCCTCTCGCTCCGTACCATGGCCTGGACCAGGGCCGGACGCGAGAGATCGCCACCGCCAATCACCTCCACGAGGACACGGCGGTGCTCCGCCCAAGCCGGGCAGACCTCCACCGTATGCTCCACCGTGTCCTCCGGGCGGTCCACGTAGTGGTGACACCCGGGCGTTTCAGAACAGGAACCTCCCGAAACAACCATGCCCGGTGAGGACCTGCGTCAGGCGGAAGGTGAGGACGCTGTGGCGCCTCTCTAGCCACTCCTCAAAGAGGGGACTTATCGCCGCAATTGTGGCGTGCCCAACACGTACCAACGCTGGACATGAATGAGGCAATTCTGCTTCTCTGAATGTTAAAAGATACATGATTTGATTTCTGTAAGTAGGTTTGTACAAACACTTTTACTCGTCAATCATATATTTTTTAAACTAGATGAGGCCGTCGTTTCTTGTCTGACTACTCTGAGAAGAATGGCCGAAACAAAGTCAGAGGTCACAGTCTCTTTTAAAGTCCAGTCAAAATCTAGTTCAGATCATGTGAAGGCTACGCAGATTGGTATCTGAAATGGTCTTTTGAGGAAAGAATTGATTGGAAACCACACAGATTGAATGGAGCTGTCCAGTCAGTGCACGCAATTGTCAGCAATCGTGCAGCTCAACTCAGAACAGGCTTCCTTATTAAATACAAAATATTAATGATATTATTAACGAATTCAAGAATGCGTCGCATGTTACTATAATTTATCCATGGTATATTTGGTATAGTTCGGGACATGTCCAATTAACTCTTGTCATATCGTTTATCGTATTTCTACTTGTAATTGTTTAATTTTCGATAGAGGTAATTATTTTAATGTATCAACAGTTTTAACAAGCTGCAATAAATAGTATTAGTATCTATACGAGTACTATAATTATTCGGCATTAATGCCATACTAGGTCATTTTGAATCACGTTATCCTTTTAAGCTGATATTCTTGTATTAACTGTTTTACATTAAACGATAAGCCAAGCTTCACAGCTTGGCTCACCGCCACAAGGTCGCCTGCTTGTCGGTCTTCTACAGATTGTACTTCGGTGAGTGTGCCCAAGAACTCCACGACCTCATTCCACCAGCCCCCTTCTTCCATCGGTCATCTAGACGCACTGCAAGTTACCATCCTTACCTAGTTGCTATTCCACCAATTCGCACTAAGCGTTTCCAAATGGCTTTTGTAATGCGCACAGCAAAAGAGTGGAACTCTCTACCTGCGTCTGTGTTTTCGAACGCATACAACCCTAATCTCTTCAAAGTGAGAGTGAACAGGCTTCTTCTGGGTAAGCTCACTCCACCGTCGACTCTGTCTTTACTGACCTATACTAGAGTCAAGAGCAAAACCATCGTAACGGGGGTTAGGAAAAAAAAATAATTTGGACTAGACCTTTAGACACGTATAGAAGCAGCAATTACGATTATCTGGAGTTTTTTAAATATTACTCAGTTTACTAACTTATTGGATTGCATATTGCAATAATAGCTCAATTTTATATGTCGATAACTCGGTCGATATACAGCATGCGGGGACTCCCCATAGCGGGCGCAGTGCGTGATCAATTAAATTCATCGGTCGGTAAAAAATGTGCGGAGAGTCACACCCAATAAAAACTCAAACTAACATTACGTTTGCTGGAATGTCCCAAGTGTTCATTGATCTGCACATTTGAAAATCTGATGAACGCCACTGATTTTGCTGGTAGAACGTGGCCACCTATTGGGTACGACTAATTTAAAAACACCATTGCCGCGAAAAAGACAAGAACCTTACAATTCCATTTTATTACTTACTGAAATCTTACTAAAAATAATCACAACCCAACTATTCTAAGCAACTAAATCCAAACGAGTATTTCTGCTTAAACTACCCTCCAAAATAACAACTCGCCGACATTCAACTTACATTCAGAATTCTCTATATTTCTTTTGTCTCACAAAGGTAAAGGAATTAACTTTCAAGTCCTTTTTGTTACAAACTTGTGCCCTTTCGATACGTAAGAGAAAAAGGTGAAATAAAGAAATCTTTTGACGGATCATAAAGGTAAATATATACATTACTTTGGTTTTTTTGTAAGTAAGTAAGTAATCATTTATTTACCAAAAGACTTAGCCTAGGTGACATCAGTGTTATTTCAAAAAGGGATGGTAGGGTTATTACAGATCAGTAAGACCACTTTTTTTTTTGAGAGCGGGAAATCTTCAAATAACTTCTCCCGCTTTGGGCGGAACGGGAGGGCGCGTCAGACTCTTACTGACTAAAACCCACCCGTGTTCCTTCAGTTCCCTGTGCCAGGGGCCACGGTAACCCTCTCGGCCTTTTCTGCAACCCAGGCAGGCATCAGCCCTAACGGACGCCGTCATTGTTGCTGACATCTCTTTGAGACGCGCGTGGTACACACCGCGCCGTCGACCCGGGCCTGGTCCTTATCGGACGGCGAGCTACCCATTGCTCGCCGTCCGCAAGCCCACGCCTACGGTGGCCGGGAATCGGCTTGGGAATACCGACGCCCAGGGCGACTCCGTGAGGGCGCGAATTTTGCCTCTCACCCCCGCGTTTCGCCTCCACCTTCGCGAGCGTTACTGCTTCGCAGAAGGAGGTGAAGGCTTCCCATGCCCTCTCGTTCCGTACCATGGTCTGGACCAGTGCCGGACGCGAGAGATCGCCACCGCCAATCGCCTGCACGAGGACACGTAAGGATCAGTAAGACCCGGCCCTTCAAACTAGGAAAATCTTGTATCTTGAAGGACAGTGTACTTTAGTGGGATTGACACGTTTTATAAAATATTTGTAATTGCGTAATAATTCTGATGGTATACATACGTACATACCTATACACATACATACATATCGTGATACATACTTATTGAATGGACTTAAAAGTTTTGTAATAAAAAGTAGTTTTTTTTTTACTTTTCATAATGTTTGTCCCGATATTCTTTTGTGTAATGGTCCTAATGGTTCTGGATTTGAACATAGTTGACAAAAACTTGTTCTTAGGCCCACAGGTTATGCAAGCGGCCTCAATTCAATGATATATCAAATCTGGTTGATTAATCTTATTCACAGATGGGTTGCGTCACTAGCTAAGGGCTCATGGTATTTAGGATACAATTACAAGCTCAAGGGTGACTCAAAGCCACTGTAGCATTTCTACTAACGAATCGAACACATCACGTCAATGGGACTGTAGCGGTATCTACATCGCCACGCGCGAACTACGCATCACACTGACGTCACGCAAAATACTGCATCGCGCAAGCAGAGTTTACCGCGCATCTAGCATTATACAACGTCCGATATCAATCGTCGGACAGTTGCCCACCAGACACGACACCCGCCTGGTCGGAGGATCCTCCCTTTTCTATGGAGGTATGAGTGAACTTTACATCCTGTTCCTCATACCTCTATAGGACTAAACACCATTTTCCAGGGGCTAATGGAAATAGTCTACTACCGGCCGGCCGTCGAGAGAATGCGTTCTTGACACTCGTCAGTTTCATACAAACGAATACGTGTTTCGCGAATTTATCTTTATTAGTTACTAGACTTGTCACACTGGCTTGAGTCACGAATTTTATCATGGTTTTGCTCCCAATCTGTGATCAAAATGTGTGACTCAACCCTATCACAGCAGGCCGTGCTCGCCCCGTAGGAACGCAACTTCTCGACGGCCGAAATGTAAGTAAGTTGCGATACAATCTCTTCATACGGTAATTTCATCGTGACGACGGATTTATCACGAGACAATCTCCCGCGAAGATTGGCCCTAAAATATCTATTGATACTAAAACGCAAGAATGACTGTTCAATATTCAAAGGAGCTTCCGAAAGTATAAATATGTTTGACATTGTAACGCTGTCTAGCTGATGTACAGTCGCCAGCACATCAATTTTCACGAAACTGTCAAATTTCTCCAAATGATTTTAAACCTTAAAATGTTGAAGTTGAAGTTCAAAGTCGAATGAGAAAATTTTACAGCTTGGGGTAACTTGACCTGCTGCTGTCTGTACCTAGGCTGGGATGCTTGCATTAACTTAACTGTTACTTATCTTCGCGTTCCTATACATAATAAAACATTGCTTTATATAAACAAAATGAAATTGTTTTGTTTCCGAAAAATTAATGGGGCATATATCGAAATAAATGTGAGACTCTGACTTATAAATTGGGACATGTCATTATGTATCCAATTAGCACTTGCATGGGCCATGTAAATACAGGGTTATTGGTAATATGTCGGCAATACATTAAGGGGGTGTAGGGGAGGTTATTTGCAACCAAATTACCCCGATGACCCCTATGCAAATGTCAACCGTTCTCGAGTAATTTGACATTTTATATTTTTTTGAAGATATCTGGTACCTTATTGTACCTCGTTGGAAAGTTGAGAAGTTGTACATATTTTTGGCTGTTGTTGTTCTGTTGACAAAGTATATCCATGTTTTTTGCAGAAATCAACCATTTTAGTCAAATAACCTGTTCAAAATTATGGAAATTGTGTGCTCTGACTAAAAAAAATATTAAAGACAATTTGACAATTATCATTAATATTTTTTAAAATCAGAGCACACAATTGGAGACAAGGCTTTTTGAGAAAATATTGGTAAGACATTATTCTTAAATTACTCATTATTTTAATTATTTTGTTGACTTATGTACTTTTAATTATATGTTCATAGCTTAATTGAAGTGCCAGCTAAAATATCATTTTAATGGTACCCATTGAATATGTAGTTTTTTTTTTTATTTGGAACTTAATGTAAAATTTTGGGTAAATATCAAAAACCTTAAAATTCAAATATCTCGAAAACTATTGATTTTCAGCCATACATGTAGGAGGTTGAGTTTGTTGCATTTTGACTCCCCTATCTGCTCTTGACGAAAATACGTTGAATTACAAGTAACCCTGTATACAGCACAACAAAAAGTCTCTCTACATATTACACAAACAAACTTTAAGCACAAACTTCCCAACTTCAACATCGACACACTGTACCATTTTATTAGCTTCCATCGGATTATTGCAGTCACTTAGCTTAGCGCTCCCTCTATAATCCAGGGATTTCCACACGTCCGCCCGACTTGCATTTAAGTTTAAACTAAGTTAAATTTCATGCGCTTTTTATTTCGACCGGATTATTTAGACTAAGTAATTTTAATTAGGTCACTCGTTTTAAGCGAAGTTTAAGTATAGTTTTTAAGTTTATGCGAAGTTAATGAGGTCTAAAAGTTGACTTCAGTGGACCCTAGTGTATTACAATGGGGTGGAGTATAATGAAAGTAAGGTATATTATAATCAGCAATGGGGCTAACAAGTATGGTGATTATGGCAATTGCTTATGCGATCGTTCATCGCATCTACGACTGCAGGTCATAGCAAGGCTCACGCCCCTAGCCGCCGCAGGAGACGCCCTGGGCGTCGGGAATCGCAGGCCGATTCCCGGCCACCGTAGGCGCGGGCCTGCGAGCGGCGAGCAATGGGCAGCTCGCCGTTCGATAAGGACCAGGCCCGGGTCGACGGCGCGTTGTGTTCCACGCGCGCCTCAAAGAGATGTCAGCACCAATGACGGGGTTTGCTAGGACCGATGCCTGCTAGGGTTGCGGAAAAGTCCAAGAGGGTTACCGTGGCCCCTGGCACAGGCAACTGAAGGAACACGGGTGGGTTTTAGTCAGTAAGAGTCTGACACGCCCTCCTGCTCTGCCCAGAGCGAGAGAAGTTATTTGATGATTTCCCACCCACAAAAAAAAAAAAAAAAAAAAAGGTCATAGCAAGGCTCACTGTTCAAAAATTTACTTTTTTAGGTTGAAAAGTTAATTTACACACAGCGAATTATAGGTGTTATTCATTATTTAATTATCTACATAAAATTAATCTTTGGAGTAAAAAAAAAACATTACATCTTATCTTAATTTCATATGTTTTTTTTTGCAAACAATCTTGATTTCCTCGAATGTCAAATCTGAAAACTATTTAAAAACGCTCCAGTATCAATCTTACTTCGCATCGCAATATCTATTTACCTTCGTTTTTCTAGACTCTTTTCTATCCATTCACAGACGAGATTTCTATCTCCAATCTCGAAGAAAATACTTTACCATCCAGTCTCGTTGACAGTAAATAATTATACTCCATCTTAGCTTATAAAGTTCGAAATATATCAGGAACCCTTTCAATCGACTCTATTGGCCAGCTAAATGACGAGGCTGGTCACTGCAATCAAATGACAAATAAGACCCGGTTCAAGCCAAAAACCGGGTCACAATCGGTCAAAACGTCCATTTCTGTCCGTTATGACAGCCATTCGACGTAGACCTCAGTCCTCAAGCAATTTGGGAACGACGCTTAGTTTCATACAGGATCAACACTTTCTGGTCGTATGAAAAATGACATTTGGTATCGTATTACGAAATACAGGACGTTGTACGATAACATGGAGTAATGTGACGTCATTTTACACGTCTCGGGAATCGATACCCGCTTTCACAGAGATTTCATGCTAATAGCAAAAGCATTAAGGTTGAAAATTGTCTGTTATGTATCTAGCCGATATTGCTATCTAGATGAATCGTAGCGTCGAAATGTGTAAAAAATAAGGTCATGTTTGCGTTCAAATAAGCGGAAAAATCCGGTTTAAAGCGGTTGCAACCGGCGCGCGTCGGTAAGCACCAGATTATTAGGTGCATGCTGGCTTTAAGTAGATTTGCTTGTTCCAAGCCAAGTGAAAATGCGTCTTAAAATGTTTCACTGTTGTATTTTTTAAATCGTTTGATTTATTACTGCAGTTTCCCGAAATCTGGTTAAAACCAGTGTTTATATTGTTAAAAGCTCGGGGAGCTTAACCAAGTTACGTAGTTTGTGTGCTTCTATTCAAATTGAATGTACACAAGACTACTCGTGTAATTTTCACGACCTTTAGAGCGGATGTGGTGGGCAAAATTCTAGGTAAAGCCATGGAGTTAATTAAGATTTATTCATGAGTTGACTGCTGAGATTTGTTTCAGTAAAACTGAAACTTGATCAAGGTGTGCACTGATTTTTTTCAGGAGTGTTCCCATTTTTCTACATGTATAAAAAAGGAAAAAAAAGAAGACAAAAAACTTGTTCCTCATTATTAAAAAGTTTAAAAGAAAGCCGGAGGCAATACATGGGTACTACTATGTAAGTATAAAAAAAGGTTAATTTAAAATTGAAAAAAAAAAACACCCAGACACAAGCAAAAACCTCTAAAAACGACTGAACAGATTTTTTTTTGCTAAGAACTTTCTCGATCAAGTCACATTTCAAACAAAATGAAAAAAATACAACATCGCTTCAGTCGTTTGGGAGCTACGATGCCGCAGACAGACAAACAAATACACACGATGAAGTTATAACACCCCTCTTTTTCTGTCGGGGGTTAAATAGGAGCTATATAGAAGAATACCTGGAAAAGCAGAGATGGTCTGGAAGATATCGCTGCGATATCGGCCAAGATAAAAACCTCGCGGTTTTAATCACTGTTAGTTTCAGCATACCGCTTTAACTTTTCCATAGTTTTATACGTCACCTTACACAGGATTTTTAATCATATTTTTTTACCACTCTCATAAATTTAAAACCCCGAGGTTTTCACTGGCATGCTAGGTATGTCCAGCTAACGAGCTATACGTCTTCATTAAATGGCGGCGGTGTTACACCAGTGCTAAAATGTTTGACTGTTTTGTAGAGGGATAATCATTGGGATTTTTTATTGTGTGCTACCGTATAATATAATAAAAGTCAAGGCAAAAAAATTGTCTAGGTACATGATTAATTTCGAACAGTTAAAACAACACATACTTTAAAATAATTTAGATAACCGACGTGAAATAACAGAACTACAAAGGGAAACAGCGATGTAACGTATTAAAAAAAACAATAAAAATGACGTTATATCTCCGGAAATTTTAAAATAACTTTTAAACAATATATTATTCAAAAATTTAAATCCCAGCATTTTAAAAATCATGTACATAAATTCCAGTGCAAGCGATTTTCTTCGCTTCGCTTTTCAAATCTAATTTGCATTTCAAATTCAAAAATGGAAAACTCTCTGGACGCAACGGCCGCGCTATTAAACAGTATGAAAACCTTATTCGTGATTTCATTTTATAATTAACTTGTCGGCTGGACATGTGGGTAGGCAAGAAGAATTACGGGAACATGGCTTGGGTAGATTTTAATGTTTAGAATATAATTTTATTACGATCAATTTACTAGGTAAGATTCGGATTTAACCTTGAAGTTCGGGGTAATATTTTTTTAAAGTAGATTATGCCCAGCCAGAGCCTTCTTTGGGCTTTTGAAAATACTCTGTGGTTAAGAGCAAAATCCAAAACAATGTGGAAAATACATTGTTATTACGTAGGTACTCCGTATTCTCTTAACAAATTCTTTTCTACGGTCACCGCTAAAAAACCTGTCCATCTTTTTTAGCAGTCACCTTACTTACTTTACAAAAAATTATGAATAAATATTTTTTAGTGCATTTAATAGCCCCCACCCTAGGAACTAGTGTTGTGCCACGTCCGCCTCTTAAAATTCCCGTTGGCAGTTTGAATTGTGCAAGCTTTTAATCCACTTCCATTACAGACTTTTTTGGGCCATACTCGGGTAGTTTTTATTTTTGAAGCTTTAAAAGAGCGGTGAATTGGATCGTGTATTAAAAGTGAAACGTGAGTAAAAAACGGGGGAGTGTTTCATGAATGCGAAATGATGTAATGAAGATACTTGTTAGTGAGGGCTTAGGGATGTGAATCACCGGTTTTATTCGAATACCGGTTTGTTTTTGGACTTCATTTACTACGGTAGATTGGTATGTTAGGTTTTATTGCCTCGTATTCGTTGCCCACTTAGGCAAACGACTGAATGGAAAACCTTATAATGCTCTTATGTGATTCGTATATTATTGAAAATATTTTTGTTTGATGCTTTTGTTCTTTTGGAATTGAAATCGGTATCGATTATTGCCGTAATCGATTTCGATTTTAATTTACATTACAAGTATGTAGTAAGTTCAAAATTGGATACTTGGTTGGAGTCAGGAATACCTATTGCTGTATATAGTAAGATCACTTTCAATATTTTACAGATTTTTCCAACTTGTAAAGTCAAAGTCAAAGCATTTATTTCAAATAGGCACATAAAAGGCACTTTTGAACGTCAACATTTGTAATAAAAGTAATTTAAGTACCTACAGTGCCCCCAATAAGTTAGTTCCTAGCGACTTACTCTTATTACTGAATATTTTGATATTATCTTGTTGCTATGACATAATATTTTTCTTAGAAATGAAGCAATTATTTTACGGTGCTTCGACTTATTCTCAGTTTCTACAGGGTTACTGGTAACTCGACGTATTCCTTGCACGACATCATAGTAGGGTTAAAATGCAACAAATTAAGCTACCAAATGTTCTACCGAAGTTCAGTAGTTTTAGAGTTAGATACATTTTCAGTATTTTTATGAAAAATCCCAGATTAAATCATTTGGAGCCAATTTAAAAATGATTTACAGCGCGACTGTACTGAAATTTAACTTAATATCATAGTTGATGCTGTAGCAGATCTTTGTTCATAATTAAAAGTTCAAAAATGCCAGAAACCTTGGCAAATATCACTAAACAAACATTTATTTTTTTGTGATTTTTGCTGTTACTTCATACAAAATGTTGTCTAGTGAAAAAAAATTATAAAAAAAAAAATGGCTTAATTTGTTTTTTTAACCCTACTATGATGTCCTGCAAGGAATACGTCGAGTTACCAGTAACCCTGTATAAACAAAAACGAATCGTTAGCATTTTTTATTGCCAACTGGGCATATAAATAGATTCGTAAGCTAATTTTACCGTTTTTTTTGTTTTAGTAGGTATGGTGTTTTTTTTTATTTCTATCTACTGTCTTAATACAGGTTCATGTTTGTTTCGTTAATTTGGTTACTTTTAAATGCTCCTTTGTTTTTTATATTTTTTTTACTGTTTATAGGTATTGCCTGTGAGTGGCCCAAATAAAATATTTTTCTTTCTTTGTTTCTTTATTTTTTTGTACCATTAAACTAGAAATGGTTTGTATTGGTAGCTTGCGGTAGCTACTTTGATATGGAAGGGTATAGTATTCAAAGCTATGTCGTCTTTGCTTCATTATTGGTAAAGTTACAAGAGTCTTAATTTTAACCATTAAGCGAATTAAAGGAATCAACCATTAGTAAAAAAAAACGAGTCTTACAGTAGTCGCATAAGATGTGTAACATCTGACATCTCACCTTGGTAATAAACAAAACATTAAAATTATATCCTAAAAAAAATATTCATGTAATAGTTGAAATGATTATTTGAGGTTAAGCGCACAGAGATGCTCCTTCTCTCTCCTTCCTTCTCTGTTTCCCTTTCTCGTCACACTATTGGCTCACAGTACCAACCTCTCCGAAAATTAGTTGGTACCATATGACGGCCAACATTACCTCCACGCGCGCTCATTGGTCAAATCAAATAGCGCGCGCTTCACCGGCTTCCTGTTACACACTTCCGTCGCATTTCACGAAATCACTCCCACAGATTGCAGGAAAGCGAGAGGAAAGATATTACATTTCAAAATCTTACCACTCGATTAAACATAATGTTATCCGTGTATAGTATGTTTAACCTTTCTGTTGACCTTGTAATGTTAGCTCGCTTCTAATGAAGTAAAAAGGTGTTAACTTAATGGAGGCCTCGTACAAATATATATTTTTTACATTTACTATGTAAAAGGGTAGAGAGTGGAGTTCACTATGTGTGTGTGTGTGTGTGTATGTATGTACACACAGCAGCTACCACAAACTGTCAGATTTCCTCATTCGATTTTGAACGTAACCTTCAACCCTTTAAGGTTTAAAATCATTTGGAGAAAGAAGATTGGCAAAACCCCATGTACTTTGAGTGTCGCCTTTATACTTCGCGTGCATTAGTAAAAACACCCAAAAGAGATAGATCTAAGGCCTACTAACATAAAGTGTAATCATAGCATATTTTTTTGTAATGGGATTTTGACAGAAAATCGTTTCAAAGATTTACCATGTATGTGAGGTTATGTGTGTTGTGAAATGTGTATTAATGAGCAGATTATTTCATTTAAGAATAAAACGTAGGTACATGTCATAAGTAGGTATAATAGCGTTTTTCCTTTGAGGCGAAACGGATAGGATGTACATGTAACCTACACCAAAAGGTTAGGTATGCCTATTGATGTTGCTGGAACATCATGCGAACCGTACCTATACTTGTTTGCCATCTCTGTATATTATATATGTATGTATAATGTAAGCTTGGCATTCCCAAGCTTTAGGAGAAGCCTAGGTCCAGCAATAAGGTAGGTAGGTAGATAATAAAGGATGTTATAATATGAAATGAAACTACACACTTTTCCAAATATTTAAAACAGGCACCTATTTATTACTTATCAGTCATGTATCTATCCTGAGTAAAACTTGGTCAAGGAATTGTGCAGGTGGAGTTATAATATCCTGGTGAGCATAACCCAGGTACCACACTATGCTCATTACGTGAGAGCAACATCCCACAGTGCGCAAACCAATAATGCAATTGCAACAATATCCGGTGATGGCATTCCTACCCACTTGTTGCCGATCTATTATTATAAAAAAATAGTAAGTTTTTCATGACACATGCCGGGACTTTACTTTTGCTCGAATCAAATAAGAGCTTACTCCCCCTAACCTGCTTAAATTGACATGGTCCTCTCTGCAAACCTCTATTGTGTAAAGGCCATGGAAACGCAACTGTTCCTCCTGACTGAACTGAACCTATATAAGACCTAGCTTGTCGGATTTGGTAAGTGCCACAAGCAAAGAAGACCAATTCTTCTATAGACAGGTTAGGGAACACAATATTTGCACTAGTTATCGTTATAAACATAGAGTTTCTTCTACTCAAATTCTCTTCTTGTACTATTTCTGCTAATGTGTTGTCTGCGAAAAGCCTTTCATTTATAATATTGACTATTTGTTCCGCATTACTTGGATCCACAAACATTGTGGCAAATGCATTATGCAGTGCTGCTGCAATGGAGAAGTCTTGCATCATGTGAGGGCAAGCACGATTAAAATATTCATGTCTGAATATTTTAAAGTCTCTTTTGATTCTGCCATTAACGGCTTCCACAACCCATCTATTTATTGTCACACAGCGCGACCTGTTGCCTTCCAGTGTAGTTAATTGAAACTGACCTGGTGACAGGGTTTCTGGTAGATGGGCGAGGAAGCCACGCTGATGTATAGCGTCTACACTATCTCGGAAGCCTCTATCGAGAATAAACACATCGTTTTCTCTAAAAAAATCCAAAAAACTGTCTTTATTTATCAAAAATATCACTATCGACGCATCGTTAGTAGTGGCAGAATATGGCCCTGCAACATCCAGGATGTATCCATTGCAACATACAATCATGAATGGCTTTATGAGATTTCGATACTTATGCAGGGAATAAGTCTCTTTTTGAAATAAATAATTTGAGCTTTTTTGGGCATAAACATAGGTGCCATCACAGATAACAATTGTATTTTGTCTTTCCAGTGGGAGATCAGGTCTGCCATATAAATTATTTGCTATATTATACGAGTTTTTACTAATAACATTACTCCGGCTTATAACATTAACAAGGTCTTCGTTTTCGTTTGAAAGACGATGTCGTGGTCTCGTCAACCGAAGTTCGCAGTTAATACACCGAACGTTAGAACGAGACATGTTTATAATAACAAATAGAGTCCTGTCTCAAAAAAAGTGTTCACTATCACAAGTACTCAACACGCAGGAACTCGAAAGCTCAACTCACAGAGCACCTTATAATACTGGGCTCAACTGAACGCGGAATAAACAATGCAAGTAAACAATAATGAGTTGGAAAGTAAACAAATAACAGACGCCAAACAAATCGGAAGATACGTACATAGTTACGACGACTGTGACAGATCACTTGTCAGATCAGAAATATATTGTTCAATGTTGCCAGGTGTTAACTGTAAAAACTAACGATTATGTTATGTTTTCTTTAATTACTTAAGAATACGGTTTACAGTTAAGATTGGAATATTGTAATCTCATTCATTTCTAATAATATAAAAAGAAAAAATGTGTTCATAATGTTATTATAAAACGATTTTTAGTTTTTAACCATCCAGCCAACAATCACATTCTACTAATATGTATTATTCTACTGAAAATGGCAATGACTACTTCAACAACGCTATTTTACGTTTAGTAATTGCTACTTTTACTTCTGATTTAACAAAAATATCTATTTACATTTTTTTCTCTTTTCCCACAAAATAAAAAAAAACTTTAATCAGGAAAATAAACTACTGAACTTGATCTATAAAATGCATATAATTTAGTTTAGGCTCGTTTCTCAAATATAGCGACACTGACACTGCCGTTCTTCTTTGACAGTTTCGTATAACCTGATGTATTGGCGACTGTACACGTTTATTACTACGGGTTACATTCACAGGAGGTATTAAACGTGCCACCCTAATTTTTAGGGTTCCGTACCCATAAGGGCCAACTTACCGAGCCTACGACGTGTGTTTGTTTGTTTATCTGTCAAATAGCTGTAGTTAGCCAGTTGAAATTTTCACAGAATACGTTACTACGGCCGCCATGAACATTCATGAAGTATAACAATTTCCGTTGGACGGAATAGGGAGCCCTTAGTACGCGAGTCCAATTCGCATTTTACCGGTTTTTGTACCCTTCGTACGGACATGAACTAAAATAGTAGCCACCATTATCGAGTCACCATCACAAATTATCTTATAATCTTGACTCTTTGAAACTCGTTGGTAACTTTAACGTTACTTTGATGAGAGATCCATGTGTTCTGTTCAATGTTATTTATTTATTTAATACTTCAAGCGAGGCGGACTTAAAACTATAGGCATTATCTACCAGTCAACCTTATTTAATGAATCCAAAAAGTTTTGCTACGTGTTCTCTAGTGTAGATTACTCAATGCTGCTCAATGATTGCTCAATGTCCAGGCTGGGGCATACACAGCTCGCCGTCCGATAAGGACCAGGCCCGGGTCGACGGCGCGTTGTGTTCCACGCGCGCCTCAAAGAGATGTCAGCGACAACGACGGGGTCACTAAAGCCGATGCCTGGCAGGGTCGCGCGGGTAAGTCCGAAAGGGTTACCGTGGCCCCTAGCTTCGGCAACTGAAGGAACACGGGTGGGTTTTAGTCAGTGAGAGTCTGATAAGCCCTCCCGCTCCGCCCAGAACGAGAGAATTCATTTGATGAGATTTCTATACCAAAAAAGATTACTCAATGGTACGCTTAAGTTCAACAATTAAGTAGGTACTGACATGAAAGCGATCAAAAACGCTATCCCAAAAATAACTCAGCTAACAAAAAAGTCTAAGTAAAAGAGGCTTCCATTGAAAAACCTCTAGCAGAATGAACGGTGCACCGGTTGGCTCACTCAATCATAATCAATCATAACTGAATGTTGGCAGCCCCGTGTAGCCATTGTTTTTCTTTTTTCTTCTCTCCCTTCCCGAGTGCATTTCAGTGAAAAATGGAGGCCAGTTTTATTGTAAACAACGCTTGTTTGTTATTTGGGTGTGTCTAGCTGGTCGGAATGGGCGCGGGATACATTTTATTAAAAGTTTTTGGAAGCTCATTTTGTTGTTTTACAGAACGGAAAATCCAGATTGGAAATTCAAATCTGGCATGTTCACTGATGGTTTCTAAGTCACCTGTACACTTTCTAAGTTAAACTTGATAACACTAACACTTAACTACTTGGGTTAAAGAAGCATAAAGTGTAATCATCCTAAAATGTTTCCATTTCTGGGACACAGGCCTCCTCTCAATGAGATGAGGGTTGAGGAAGAAACAGAGTTTATTGAGCAAGGTGGCCTATAGGTCCTGGCGGGAAAATATAACGCCAAATTTATTGTCTACCCTGTCCCTTTGTCTTTGAAACAATCTTAATCTGTCTAGCCATTTCTCAACTAAGTTGGGGTCGGCTTGCAGCTGAATACCAGTATTTTACATGGAGCGACTGCCTATCTGACCTCCACAACCCAGTTACTGGGTAATACGATACCCCTTGGTAAGACTGGTTGTCTGACTCTCGGGCTTCTAACGAGCCGTAACGACTGTCAAAGATCCACGAATGACAGCCGGGACCAACGGCTTAACGTGCTTTCCAAGCCACGGAGGGGTCTTGGTATGTGAAGATGGTCACCCATCCACGGAGCAACCGCGGTAAGCGTGGCTGAACCTTATCGATCTACCAGAATACCCTTTGAAATAATATCAAATCTTAATCATTTAGAAATAAATCTATTAACTAACCAAATTAATATCATCGATTGTTTAAATTTTTACCAATATACATCTTTCGGGTTTTCCTAAGTACATTTTATATAATAATGTGGTGAGTTCATTGAATGGTGATAAGACTGCTGTGTGTTGTTGTGGGGAATCGCCCCAACACCTTGCGCGCGGTCTTCATGAGCAGGCGGCGTGATCAACGCGTGAGGAGCGGCGCGGCGCGGCGGTGATACGGCTCGGCCTGATGACCACTCGCTTCAACGGACTCCACAGCGACAGACGATACAATCATTGTTTGTCCAGGAAACTTTACATTCCTAATTAAGAACGGAAATAAACCATTGCCCCTAAAATACAGTCCACTCTTTCATTGCTCCCCTCGCTGACAGTTGTACTACATCTTACCATGTGTTTTTTAGACTTTGTTTAATTTCAATGTTAAGTGATCAACACAATTAAACTGCGTTCAAGAGCTGACAGTGTCATCTTTGTTTGGAAATATTGACAGTGACCGCTCTTGATCGCAGTTTAGATGTGTTTGTCGCGTTCAGTTGCGTTGGTGAAATCAACCCTAAGTGAAGATTCAATTTACTGGGAATTTTTGTTAACAGAGGTAAATACTTGTTACCACAAACTGTCAAATTTTCACGTTCGATTTTGAAATTACCCTTTAACAATTCAAGGTTTAAAATCATTTGGAGAAATTTGACAGTTTCGTATAACCTGTCCTGCAGACTGTACCTACAAGCCGGTATCAATTCAAAAACAGAACAACAACTACAAAATATGTTATTGCATAGATATCACCATATAAACGCTGATACGAGTTCCAGCAAACAGTTTGACAAATGAAAAGTGTCGCGTGTGTAATTTCCCTAGTGCTTCATCGTCATAATTTCATAAGTCCTATCAGTGCGCATGTCAGTATTAGCTATTACGAGCACTCAGCTAACTATCTGTGGGTACCAGGGGTTATAATTCCCGGAGATGTAGAGGTATACTAGATGCGTTATGCGGAGATAAATCCAAATAAAAAAATCAAAATTAACTTTATTCTTTCTTTCTTTTCTTTCAGATAAGAACTCGCCTGCGCTCTTACAAAAAATATTTGTGGTTTGTGCAGCACATAGATATCATTTCTACAGTTCATGTTTTAAAATCAGTAATTCGCAAGCTGTGATGACCTGCACCTTTGCGTCAATTTTTTTCAATCACAAGCCGATTGTTTTGAACGGAATTGCTTATCCATTGGTTCATATTTAGGTTTGAAAAACTCGTCTGATCAACAATGTAACGCAATGCACGTGGTTGAACTGTCAAAATTAAAGGCATAGCGATCAATTGCCATTATAAGTGTATAACGCAATTACACCGTTGGTATTCGATTTTCGCTGTTTATTATTGGATGTCTTTATTTTCGAACATCTACGAGTAGGTGGACTTTTCTTAAAGAATTATTACTATTTAGTTTTAGGTATATGTGTAGTTTACCTGCACGTACTTACAAGTAAACACGATTCGATAGCGCTTTTCGTCTTAGGTATATTTTTGTCTAGATACGCTCAGCTTCCAATAGTCCGACAAACAAGTACAAATGAACCCACAAACAATGGCCTAATGGCATGCAAAACTACTCTCCTGCATCGTCAACATCTTTGTTTGAAAAAACTTGATCCACAAGTTTCTCCTTGCAATTTCTACACCTCTCAAACTTAGCTTCGAGCCCGGTAAAAAAAATAAGGTAAGGTAAGGTACCTAATTACATCATCTCTTCCAGCAAAGTGGTATCAACGACAGATTTTTTACTAACCTGCAGTATTTTTTAATGAGTTCATCCAGCTTACTTTATTAACCACGCCACGTAATTAGCAAATGCACTCAGTTTTCATGTCTCCGTAACAAATTGTGAATGCTTGCTGTGATTTGACTACTTACATTCGTGGAGGTGCTTTTTTAGTTCGTTTTTATTAACAGTTTTGTTGGGAACCGTACCTGAAAATAAAAAAGAATTTATTAGTTTAAAAATCCATGTTATGTTTAAAATAGTAAAATACAAACTAATAATACTATAAAGAGATAACATTGTAAGTTGACTTCCACGCGGACGCAAGTCGCGGGTAGAAGCTGAAGATAATGAAATGATAAGAGGTAACAAATTATTTTTAGACCAAATGATACGAGTTAACAAATTATTTTTGTACCAAATGATAGGAGTTAACAAATTATTTTTAGACCAAATGATAGGAGTTAACAAATTATTTTTAGACCAAATGATAGGAGTTAACAAATTATTTTTGTACCAAATGATAGGAGTTAACAAATTACTTTTATACCAATGATAGGAGTTAACAAATTATTTTTATACCAATGATAGGAGTTAACAAATTATTTTTATACCAAATGATAGGAGTTAACAAATTATTTTTGTACCAAATGATAGGAGTTAACAAATTACTTTTATACCAATGATAGGAGTTAACAAATTATTTTTATACCAATGATAGGAGTTAACAAATTATTTTTATACCAAATGATAGGAGTTAACAAATTATTTTTGTACCAAATGATAGTAGTTAACAAATTATTTTTATACTAAATGATAAGAGTTAACAAATTATTTTTAGACCAAATGATAGGAGTTAACAAATTATTTTTGTACCAAATGATAGGAGTTAACAAATTACTTTTATACCAATGATAGGAGTTAACAAATTATTTTTATACCAATGATAGGAGTTAACAAATTATTTTTATACCAAATGATAGGAGTTAACAAATTATTTTTGTACCAAATGATAGTAGTTAACAAATTATTTTTATACTAAATGATAAGAGGTAACAAATTATTTTTAGACCAAATGATAGGAATTAACAAATTATTTTTGTACCAAATGATACGAGTTAACAAATTATTTTTATACCAAATGATAGGAGTTAACAAATTATTTTTATACCAATGATAGGAGTTAACAAATTATTTTTATACCAAATGATCGAAGTTTACAAAATATTTTTAGGCTAAATGATAGGAGCTAGCAAACTATTTTTATACCAGATGATAGGAGTTAACAAATTATTTTTATACCAATCGATAGGTGTTAACAAATTATTTTTATACCAATCGATAGGAGTTAACAAATTATTTTTATACCAATCGATAGGAGTTAACAAATTATTTTTATACCAAATGAACCAGGTATTTGATTTTATCTGGGCACTAGTTGGTGTAGCTCTAGAACTTAAGGACATGTCAAAAGCCTGTGAAAAGTGCGATGAGTTCCATTCAACAAAAAAGACGATCTTCCATAAAAACTTTCACCCCCATAAAGACAAGATTTTTTTTAATCCTTCCTCAATCTCTCGACCACACTGTATGAGAGCGAGAAAGACGCGAGACGCCACGCCGCACGCGACGCGCGAGGCTCCGCGTCTCCGTAAATGAGGCCTTAGGCTTTGCGTTCTCTGTCAGTGAATGAATGTATTTAAGATTTTTGTTAAGTACACATTTTCATATTGGTTTCTAATGGCACCCAATTTTAGCAAAATCATCACGCCTGGCAAAACATACTGATATATAAGTAGATACCTATAGGGTATCGTAAATAATAAAAGCGAGGAATAAAACCGTACTTAAAGTTTGCTTAGAGCCATAAGAACGTTTTAATATGGCAATAAGAACGCTGCCAAGTGCGGAAAGGATATTAAACTTTATAACAATAAACAGAATTATGAAATCTTTTAACGATTTTCTTCGTTTTTCGTGAAGTTAAACATGGATATAACTTACACGATTTTAGGGGACCACGCGATTGTTTTTACTAAAACAGGGCAAATATCCAGTTTGGTAACAACTTAAGACATCTGAATGAGCCGCATAAATGATAAATGATTTTATTTCTGTAAGTAGGTTTGAACAAACACTTTTACACGTCAATCATATTTTTTTTAAACTAGATGAGGTCGGCGTTTCCTATCTGACTACTCTGAGAAGAAAGGCCGAAACAAACTCAGAGGTCACTGTCTCTTTTAAAATCCAGACAAAATCTTGGTCAGATCATGTGAAGGCTATGTAGATCGGTGTCTGCAATGGTCTTTTGAGGAAAGAACCACACAGATTGAGTGGACCTGTCCAGTCAGTGCACGCAATTGTCAGTAATCGTGCAGCTCAACTTAGACTCAAGGAGCTCAACGATTCGATTCATAAGTATTGAGTATATTATATGCAAGTGTTGTTTTGCATCCTCGTCAAATTCGAGGAGGTAACTATGCTAATGATTCTCGACACGAATCAATAATAAAATAAGTAGGTATTTATTGTTATTTTTTGTATTTTTCGGAAATCGGCATGTGTAGGGTCCGTGTGATACCGCCCTGTAACTGCGCTGTAACTGTAACGCATGCACACAGCGACATAGTCGTACGACACTGCCTACCGCATACGCAACGGGGCGATTTTGTTCTTTGAAAGTAGAGTATTCTGAAATACTGTCAAACTTAAATACCTAAAAAAACAAGTATGTATTAATTATTGAGCAGGATCGTAATTTTATTTGATTATTTATGTCTTTCATAACAGCCTCCTGAAATTTGACGAGGATGCAAAACAACACGTTGTATAGTGAATTCCTATTGATTTAGCTCCAACCGACTAGCGGCTCGACCCTTGCTCGAGCCAGCCCGCACCGCTGAGCCTGTAGCTTTAAATTCGTTGACGATTATAAAAAGTAGCCAAAGTGTTTTCGGTGGCACAAACGATTCTTATGTTAGTTCACTAAAATAACTTAATTATTAAGGAGAATTTGCACTTTTAAATTGGACATTTAGTCCGTTTGTAGAAATTTTGTAGCTACGAGAGAAATGAAGGGGAGTCGAAATTATAGTTAAAGATACAAGGAAAACACAAAGAGTTGTCCTAAACGGTCCTTTCATAATTACATACAGTTTCTCCCGTTTGTTAAATAGGTGCGCTAAACCGAAGAGTAACAAATTCATTCATTTATGTTGAAGGTTGCTTGAAGAAAATGTTGGTGTGAATAAATTGAATAAAACCCGCAACCAATATCCACTGTACATACGGATGAGCGTTTTGGGGGACTGTCTTATGTAATTTTGACGTTCATAAAGTGCTGACTTCAGCCTAGTTTGAATAAATGACTTTTTATTTTTATAATATCTTGTTGCAGGTAAGATACATTTTGGTGATCATTGGATTTTAATTCATGTTGCTATCGAGATCTTTTCCATCTTAACTTTTAACATTTTTTTTATTTTTATGAACACCAAGTTCTGCTATATTATAGCACTGAATTCTACCTCATTCCACCGGCCCCCCTTCTTCAATCGGTCATCTAGACGCACTGCAAGTTACTATCCTTACCTAGTTGCTATTCCACCAATTCGCACTAGGCGTTTCCAAATGTCTTTTGTAATGCGCACAGCAAAAGAATGGAACTCTCTACCTGCGTCTGTGTTTCCGAACGCATACAACCCTAATCTCTTTAAAGTGAAAGTGAACAGGCTTCTTCTGGGTAAGCTCACTCCATCGTTGACTCTGTCTCTGTCACCACTGACCGAGACTAGAGTCAAGAGGAAACCCATCTTAAATAAAAAATAAAAAAGTAAATTTATACTTAATGAATAACTGAGTTATATTATTTTATTAGAGCGAAGTCCGTTAGGAATTTCTCAGTAACCGTTCGAAGAGGCTCCCCAAGTTTTACATGGGTACCATGACTGGCGAATTGCGGGTCTTCTATAGGTAGGTACACGTCTGCCTAAACCTTCTGGGAAAACAGGCGTGATGTAACAGCGCCCGACTCCACGTCACACCAGGTAGTCACACCAGTGTGGCGACATGTATTTTTTTCCTCGTCGTCACACCGTTGGTTTTACAACACCTTTTATAAATAGTGAGGTACCTAAGTATCTTTTCAAATAGTTTCATCACTTTTAGGACTGTTTGTTGCCATCTGACTATATTTTTTTTCTACCATAATATCTTTACTCGCAAATAGGTTAGGTTAGAACAGCGACCTGGCCGGATCCCCGCCCTGGGACCTCGAGGCGAAAGTACTCGCGTCGTTGTACCGGTGGCGCGAGGAAGCGAGGGACCGATGCAGCGACACATAGAGCTGCGTCGGTCTCAGCTTCGCGAGGTCCTGGTGGCGGAATGGCGGGACAGGCTTTCACGCCCTACCGCCGGCCTCGTCACCATCGAGGCGGTCCGGCCGGTGCTCGAGCGCTGGCTCGGGAGGAGGCACGGCTCCCTGTCGTTTCGGGTGACGCAGGTGCTCTCGGGGCATGGCTGCTTCGGGAAGTACCTGTGTTGCATAAACAGGGAGCCGGACGCCCGGTGTCACCACTGCGTCGACTGCCGGGAGGACACGGTGTGGCATACGCTGGCAGAGTGTGCCGCTTGGGAGGAGCCGCGCCGTGCCCTCATCTCAGAAGTAGGCAGTGACTTGTCGCTGCCGGCCGTAGTCGAGTCGATGGTCGGCAGCGACGAGTCCTGGGACGCGGTGGTTTCCTTCTGTGAGACAGTCGTCTCGCAGAAGGAGGCTGCGGAAAGGGAGAGGGAGATCTCGTCCACTCACCCGGCCCGCAGAAGGCGCCCCGGGCGTCAGCGGAGGGCGGACAACGCCCTCTTCCAGCCCCCCTAAATGGGTCCAGGGGCGACGGAATCGGGGACATCCGTCGCCCCCCACACACCAGGACCCGAGGTGGCGGCGCGTAGTGTTCCACGCGCGCCCCTCTTAGACGTCGCGGGGGGAGTCAAACGCCTCACTCCCCCCCAGACCCGAAGAGGCCCGCAGTGGTGGGTCGGCACCAGTCGGGGGTTGCGGAAGGATCGTTCGTTCCCGCGACCCCCGGCGTAGGTGTGAGATAGAACACCGGGGTGGTTTTTAGTCAGTAAGAGTCTGACAGACCCCGCCGCCCGCCCCAGGGCGGTGGACATCCATGAGGATTTTCCACCCCGGAAACAATAAAAAATAAAGGTTAGAACAGCGACCCCCTATGTCAAAAACAACTTGAATACACAGTATTAATAAACTGTAGGTGAGTTGTCCATAAGGTATTTCATACCTAATTGAAACATCCAATATCTTAAAAAAATCATTAGATTAATAATTTAGTTTAATCAAAATTGAGTAAGTAAAACAGTACTTGAGTCGACCAATATGCGTTAGATAGATTGGGGATTTATCTATTACAAGCACAACACTAATGTTTTGATACAAAAGGTGTAGTAAAACTAGCGGTGTGACGACGAGGAAAAAAATACTAGTTGTCACACTGGTGTTACAACCTGAGGGGCAATTCCCGTATTTTTAAGACCGTTCGCATTCTAATCTCAGTCTCAATCTGTCAAAATTACAATCAATTTACATACATTTTTGACAGGTTTTTGACATTGATTGTCGCTGAGATGAGATTGCGACTTGAATTTGAACGTTTTTTAAGTACGAGAATTGGCCTACTGGTGTGACGTGCAGTCGGGAACGGATGTAATTAATGTATGTAAAGTCCGACCAAATATAGAAGAATATAACCTTGAACTACGGTTTCCGAGAAGAGTGGTTCAGTCATATTTATAAGGCCGTCACGAAAATCTGTAATTTTCACCAGTATTTGACATTAAGGTTTAAAAAAACGCTGTGTATTTGGACTGCTATTAATGTCCCGTTCACCGGTTTTATTCCACGAAACATCAGTGTGTGGTGGGTACACAATAAATACAAAATAGACAATAAATAACCACAATATAACAATCTAATATCAGCCATCTCTTTTATAACCTCTAAACGTCGGTCGGTGTGACACTTTGCCACATTAATGGGAGTTCGGCCACTTTAATTACAATTACGGACCTTTCGTTATTGTGTCGCCATTTGTATTATTAACGAACTGTGAAAATTGAGTTTCATTTGAGAGGTGGGCTATTTATTTATGGACAACGGTACTGTGTCATAGTCGTATTATAGATTTATGAAAGTATTTTTTTAGAAAAGGTTATTCGGCCATTTCAGCTGGCGAACTTCAGCTGATGAACATGACGTATTTTCATTCTCGGTTATCAACATCAAGGAAAAGGATAACTGTTATTTTTGTTTTGGATGGGAAATCATCAAATTACTTCTCCCGCTCTGGGCGGAGCGCGAGGGCGTGTCTGACTCTTACTCCCTTTCGGACTTTCCCGCAACCCTGGCAGGCATCGGCCTTAGCGGACCCCGTCATTGGTGCTGACCTCTCTTTGAGGCGCGCGTGGAACACAACGCGCTGTCGACCCGGACCTGGTCCTAATCGGACGGCGAGCTACCCATTGCTCGCCGTTTGCAAGCCCGCGCCTATGATGGCCGGGAATTGGGGCGTGAGGGCGCGAATCTTGCCTCTCCCTCACGCGTTTCGCCTCCTCCTTCGCAAGCATTACTGCTTCGCAGAAGGAGGTGACGATTTCCCATGCCCTCTCGCTCCGTACCACGGTCTGGACCAGGGCCGGACGCGAGAGATCGCCACCGCCAATCGCCTCCACGAGGACACGCCGGTGCTCCGTCCAAGCCGGGCAGACCTCCACCGTATGTTCCACCGTGTCCTCCGGGCGATCCACACAATGGCGACACCCGGGCGTTTTCTCCCCCCTTATCCAGGACAGGAACCTCCCGAAGCAAAGCATGTTTAGTCGTGGAGTATAGAGCGCAAAAGAAAACTAACATTAATTCCCTAAAATGTTCATATTTTATGTAAACCGCATAGAACATACCGCCAAGCCACTCTAAACAAACTAAGTCAACTAATAGAATCGAGTTATTCAATAAAATGTATCTAGAGGCCAGCTGGGGTTAAATTAATAGGCTGCTGACCTGACTGGGGAGCTTCGGGCGACATTGATATTAGATTATTACCTACGATGTCATTATGGGCGCAGGCACCAGAGTGCGCCATTTTTAGGGTAAAATGGCCAATGAGAGGCCGAAAATGATTTTGATTATATAATAACAACATAAACATCGCACATGTAAACCCACAAGGGTTGAGCAGACATGTACTAGTACACTCACATTTCGCCTCGTTGGTTTAGTGGTCGCAAGTGCGACTGCTTAGCGTGAGGTCCTGGGTTCAATTCCCAGGTCAGGCAAAGGAATTTCTCAGAAGCAGCTTGGAGTCAGGATTTGTGCCCGGCTGATGGCAATAGGCTCGCCCCCTATTACTTGGGATTATGTAATGCTTTACAAATATTACTTGTTACATTGCTTATTTACCGCCCTTACGGGTTAGGTTGATTACTGGGTTCTGGTCTAATTTCACATATCATACAGCCACACTTTGCAAAGTTATGTTTAAGTCGCATATAATACCTGCAGCTTATTCCCATACACCGGCAGGGATTTTAAAAACCGTAGCATGAGCTTACCTAGCCTATAATGTTCATGTCTTATAACGAAAAATTCGAAGACATGTGACATCTACCAACCCGCACTGGGCCCGCGTGGTCCACTCTCTCTCACCGATAGGAGGCCTGTGTCCCAGCAGTGGGAACATTATAGGCTGACTATGCAATCTTTCTATTAAGAGTTGGCGCAAAAACTACTGAAAAGATTAGTTCACAAATATTCCTTAAAGGTCTGGCCATCGAATAAGTTATAATTATATTATCACGCTATTTTCTATGGATCATTAGAAAAATTGCACTGTGTCCGTATTCCTCAACAGTTTACTGCGTAAAAATTTTAATTAGACGAGAAAAATGTTAGGAGCTAAGCAGTCAATCTTGACTTCTCACGTGTCACGTCACGTGAGCAAAACCGCGGACACAGCTAGTGATTAATATGTAATATACACGACAGAACATCTGACAAAGTGAAAAAATCACAATCACACTCAAAACATCAACATTCCAAACATAAAAAAAAAACAAATAAGAAACGTGTTTCCATAAGCACCTTGTACCGCGACCTTAGCTTGTTTTCTTGTGACCTCGTTACACTCTTACTTCGGCGACCTCATTGTTTTGACCTTGAGTCTGTTGCGATCGCATACGGAACCTATCACTGCTGTAATGATTGCTGGTTGAGGTGCGGGGTGTGACGTCAGACTGAGCTGTTTTTTTTTGTCGAAGTTGCGTTTGGATTTGTGGTAAAAAATTGTAGTGGCGTGTAGTGGATTAGTATTGTAACGGTTTAAAGGTACGGTTTTGACGGACACTGACCAGCAAATGGCATACAACGTAAGAAAATTTGAATTGCGCGAGATACCCTGGCGCTGCCACCTTAAGGGACCTTATTGGTTAGAGAGAGTGAAAAGAGTCTATTCGAGACTTATTCAACTAACACCGATGTAGAAATGTCACATAATGCAAAAAAATATTAACGTAAATAATATTTGGTTTACCCCGATAAAAAGGACCGGTAACTTTTGTCAATAATTTTAGACTTAATTTGTAGTTGGCTTTATGTGACCCAAATGCAGACCAGGAAATCATGGCACTAAAGGAGGTTTATAGGTACAAAAGCAGTGGAATGAACAAGGCTGTCCCAAATTATTAAAGATAGAGAGTGGCCTAGTAGTGTTTGACAGGATCATTTACCTATAAATATGTACTTATAAATTTATGCCAAAACACTCTAAATCCAAATGAAAAATTATATAACTTTACTTTCCTTATTTGAACCTCCCTCGAGCGTCCACAGACTTAGCAAACATTTTTAATACTGTCGTCGTCGGCACAGATAATATTTATTCAAGGAAGGGAATTGTTTCTTCTCACAGTACAATTTTATTTTTATTGACGTAAGAACATTATCCAGAGCATTTATTTGCGAATCGTCTTCAATGGGTCGAGTTTTAGAGTTCATTGGGTGTAATGATTTTTTGTTGATCAATTTCTTTTGGTGGAACGTCAGGTTCAGCGTCGGGTGAGCCCAAGTCTGACAACCAGTCTTACCAAGGGGTATTGTGCTACCCAGTAACAGGGTGCTGGAGGTCAGATGTCGCTCCATGTTAAATCTGTTATTCAGCTGAATCTGGATAGACTGGAAGCCGACCCCAACATAGGCAGTTGCAGTTGCTTTGCAGTTTGGCAGAGCTATTATAATATGTCTTGTAAAAAATTGTTGTGAATTATCAATTTTTATTTTGAGGTTTTGTAGACAGATTGAATTTCTTCTGATGGGAAAGTACTTTTTGATTTTGTAGGTTTTCTGGCATATTGGGACCTGTTTAGCTGAAATCCTAACATGTTGGCATAGACAATTTTAATCTTTCAAAATTATGAGTATTTGTCTATTTGAACAAAAAATCGCTTAAATATAATCTCTTCTTTAGAGACTACAGCTGAATAGTTGGGTCAGAATCAGCGTTATTACGTCCTGTATGAATATAATGACGACAGCACTAAATCTTTAACTAGTAAACAGAAACCAACTAACAAAATACACAAAGAAATAGCACAACGATACCCTGAACTGCGGAACAGTTTTCAATAAAAACAACCGACACTTCACACCGCATTTTTTCTGAAAAAAAAAACTAATTATTTTTCGCTTCCCCACCATTCTTTTTCATTCAGTCTCGTTACTGTTTCTTATCGCCATTTTCTTTTTATTTTCCTTTGTCGGTCTCGATATTTCTTAGGGCGACACTTAAAATCGTGTCGTACTTGAGTGATTGGTGAGCGCATATTGATTGTCTTTAGTCGAGAGTTGTAGGTAATGATAGGATTTGAGGATTGAGCCGTTTAGGACGAGTTTATTGGTCCTTTTTAATGATTTGAAAGTACATAGTCAATAAGGATGAATGATGCGAACGTAGCGTGGATCTTTGTCCAATGATTCTAAAATTAAGTTAGGACATTTTATGTTTTTTTTATTTTGAATGTGTATAAATACATTGTTGGGTATTTACTTAGGTATAAGTCGTTTGTGTTCCACAATGTTTGTATGTTTTTTAAATACATTAAGTACCAGATGATTAAGAAGTTTAACTTAGGTGCACGGTTATTTGCGCATTCGACCTTATTACCTTACCTTCTTCTTACTCACGTGATTAATAAATAAATAATTACATATTTTTTTTCGTTTTTACTTACTATTTTTCATGCTGTGATCTCTTTTGTGAAGAAGTACACATACATAATGTTGCCCATTAAATTATTTATGTGTCCTAAGTTGTGTATATCTTTTGTTGGAGATCCTAAACAAATATATACATTTTCTGTACGAACAATATCTTTCCAAGAAGTCTTTACGAAATTGGAAGCTCATTGATCTTAACTTTATCCAGAATTCTTAACGTGTGTTTTGAATGTAGACACGTTAAGAATTCTGTGTAATAGTCACATTCCCGCACCCGCACTCACATAATGATTCCTTTATCAAATCAAATCAAAAGTCATTTAAACTTTTTTAACGACAAAATCACATAATGTCTTATGTGATTTTGACGTTAAAAAAGTGCCCCCACCCTAAACACCCGCCTGCCTTTATATTTCAAAGTCAAAGTTTACATTTATGTTTTTAAGGATAGCACATTATTACGTCATACGAATTCTTAGGTCACCTCTATATTTTGAGAAAGTCTGTAATGTAGAAGTGGATCATCTATCATTTTGTTATTACTTTTAATGTGTCGTAGTTTAACTGTTATTTTATTTTTGACCTCTGACGCAAAAGAGTCTGGTTATAATAGGTTATGACGTCACAAAAGTATATTTGCGTGGTAACTAAATTAACGAAGCATTCCTTAAATACTTTTACGGGCTGGAATTAATTTGTTAATTAATAAAACTGGGCGACTTATTTCCGTTTTTCGGAGTTCTTTTAGATATACCTAGAGTATCATTTTAGGTTATTAAAAATATTGAGTTAGTTCCTCGAATTTGGCAAGATCCCGTTAAAGGTGCTTGAAAATTAATGATGAATGGTTTTATTTCTGTAAGTAGGTTTGTACAAACACTTTAACACGTCAATCATTAGGCCGCATGCATTACTCAAAACTACCAGATCATGATTATACTAACTGAGAAAAATACAAAACAAGCAATGACTGACATAGTTCTCACACAGACCACAGTTGCTACAGATTTTCCCGAGTTTTGAAGATCGACAGGTGCGATGAATAAAATCTAGTAAATGTGTAAGAAACACCAGGCCCTGCAGTCTCGACATAGTTAGCAATCGTTTTCGGTTGCTAAGTCCTAACAATCCAGATGTAACGATATTTGGTGGTCTCCACACTCAAATTTATCGGTTGTTACTGGTATTTTAGGTAGGTACCGGTAGGTAACAACCGATAAATTTGAGTGTCGAGACTACCAAACATTTACATCAACATTTACATTTGGATTGTTAGGACTTAGCAACCGAAAACGATTGCTAACTATGTCGAGACTGCAGGGCCTGATCGACATTGGATTTTTAGTCGATCACCGCAGTGGATCGATTTTAATCTTGATATTTATTGATAAAGTAGTATTCATTTTTTATTTTTTTTTTGTTATTTAATGTTCTAGTGCGCTAATTGATAGTGCAGTGCTTTCCTATAAATTAGATACATGCGAGATCTATATTATGACAAAGACTTTGGGCCAGTTCACATAAGAATCCCATTGAAAAACAAACGTTCAGAATTTCCCAAATTGAACTTTTTCCAGGACTTTTTTCACAATTTTTGTTTCTATGTAAACCTAATTCGGAGTATTAACAACATTTTTAAACAAAAAATAACCAAATCGGTCCAGCCATTATATACAGCCTTTTGTTTTTATATATATACAAAGATAGATTAACAGGCGATAGTTGCGATAGCGATATATAAAATGAACAATCAAAAAGCTGAACGATCTCATTGATCGTCAAAACATGAGCGAAATAAAGATCATCAAAAATTAAGCTTTCTATACCAACTCGATGATGACTGCTGTTTGTTATTTATAAGCTACAGGCTATTTATCACTCCTCCTCCCTTGATCCATTCTAATCATTAAGGTTGTTTTTATAAGATCGCTTTTAGCGATAAGACCGCCCATTGTGACACCCTTTGGAAAATGTCTACATTTATATCTGTTATTTTTATGGTTGTGGTGGTTTGTGGTGTATATAATAAAGAGCATTATATCTATCTAGACTTTAGATCACAGGGGCAATTCCCGTATTTTTAAGACCGTTCGCATTCTAATCTCAGTCTCAATCTGTCAAAATTACAATCAATTTACATACATTTTTGACAGGTTTTTGACATTGATTGTCGCTGAAATGAGATTGCGACTTAAATTTGAACGTTTTTTAAGTACGAGAATTGGCCTACAGATGTCTCCAAACTATTTTGTCTTATAGAGGTATGAAGAACAGGGTGTAAAGTTCACTCATACCTCCATACCATTATATCCATACCATTATATAGTAGAAAAGGGACGATCTTCCGACCAGACGGGTTGCGCGATGCGCTAGTTGCGCGGTAAACTCTCCTTGCGTGATGCAGGATTTTGCGTGACGTCAGTGTGATGCGTAGTTCGCATTTGGCGATGTAGATTCCGCTACAGTCTCATAGACCACTTGCCATGTTTTTCGGTTTTGTTTAGCTAATATTGCATTTTTGAAAATGTATCAACTTCAAAGGTGTTTTGACTGATGACTAACTGTAGTGAGATGTAGAAGAAAAAAATAACCTACGACCTACTGGTCGTCGTCAACCCCTGGGGGTCGTTATAGACCAAATTGGGTATCAATGCTTTGTTTAGACATATACAACGTGTCTTTTTGCATCCTCGTCAAATTTCAGGAGGCTGTTCCTAAATTATAAAAAAAAATACCCAGGTACTTATTTTATTATTGATTCGTGTCGAGAATCATTAGCATAGTTACCTCCTCGAATTTGAAGAGGATGCAAAACGACACCTTGTACACTATTTATTTAGATTTTAGCCTCTAGAGTTTAGAGGCAAAATCTTGTCATGTAACCTATACGGTTTTTAAAAATCTAGTAGCACCTACGAGTACATCTCTCCTACTACACTGTAGGTTGCACACAGGCAAACCGCAAGTCAAACAAACGTATGCTACATACAAACACAGCTATAAAATAATCTATAATGTTGTGCAACTTAACTCATTAGATACTATCTTACTAACGACATGTACTGCTTAGTTTTGGGCACCTCCGACAGGGTACGTATCTTCAATGGTTGTGTTTTAAAGGTAGGTAGTGGCCTAGGGTAATGAGTTAATGAGATTATAGAGGTACCTAATATGACAGGTGGTTTCAGGGTCTAAATTATAATATGATAGTAAGATGATAAACGGAGATTATTAAGAAGCCATGAGTAAAATTATAAACGAAAACGCTTTTATTTTTTAGGGTTCCGTAATCAAGGGCTGCCAACGGAACCCTATTATTAAGCCTCCGCTGTCCGTCCGTCCGTCCGCCTGTCTGTTAGCGAGCTGTATCTCATGAACCGTGATAAGTAGACGCAAAGTAAAAATTAACGGGTCTCCGTACAAAAAACATGTTTTTTCAATGTGTAGTTACCAATATTGTACGGTCGACTCGCATTTGTTTTACTGAACGAAGAAGGTCAGAAGTTTTTTTAAGGCTATGGAAATTATGGAAAACAATTCCATCTTTTTGTAAGATCAAAGAGGAATGCATGATGAAAAATAGTAAAACGTCAAACAAAATACCTATATTTGGAATATTTGTTACAGATGTTCCAGCAGCAATATAGGAAGCAATTTTACCTAAAATTTTGGTGCATATCACTGTATTTCTCTCAATTTTAAAGCAGATATATAGTGATATCTCTACTCTAATAAAATTTAGAATAAATGTTATCATGACGATCATAACAAGGAAATAACACAATCATTATTATTACTTACAACGCAAACTCAAATAAAACTGCACTCCACAAAAAAACTTTGCATTATCTTCCGCCATCTTATTTCTATCATTTACATCAAAATGGCTGCTTGCCTGACGCGATACCACCTCAACTTGAGGCACATAACTTAGTCAAGATTATATAGCGTTAGCGTAGTGAGGCCTGTTATGAAGACCGTTCAAGTTTGGGTGACAATAATGTACCAAGTTTCTATTTAATATTAGTCTCTCTGGCTTATAGTTCCGTCATTTCAGAGTTAGGTTTCCTATGAGTTTGCGATTAGTCGTGGAAGTCTGCTATTGGGGATTGGGGACGTCAGCACCGGCTTTCGCTGAAAACCAGCGCTGGAGCTCTGTCTTGCATAGGGTCGCAGCATAATGCTGAGCGATAGCCGTTTTGCGTGGATGTGATGCATGTTTCCCCCAACCTTTTCTTATTTTTTGTGTTTGTGTTATTTTTTGCGTCATGTTTACCGCAAATAAACGCATTTTCTTTCTTTCTTTTTTTTTACTTGAATTAAACTGTTGTTACATAACTATCATATAATATATACCTATAAAAACCAATCCTCTTATTGTTTGAACTTAAATAACGTGTCTTATTATTCCGAAAACACACTGAAAATACTTACCGCCTAACCGACTGCTCTGAATGGCCAAGAAGAAATTGGTACACGTGTAATGACAGATGTTGAATGCAGCATGCTATTTTTGGCTCTTGTTTTCTACACAGAAATACGATAGCTTTAGTTCGCAAACAGAACACGCCTTTGTTTAGCATAAAGATGTATTTTTGACTGTAGCGCCCAGAAGAAAATAGTACTGGAATAAAAGCTTGTAAAAACAAATGATTCTGGCTAGAGGCAAGGCATTTTAAATTCGATATATTAGATGGCCTGTGTTTTCAGAAAATGGTCTGTCAGACTTCAAACCAAATCAACAAGAAAACATGTGACGATCGCACCCTAGAAAAGTTGTGACTAGAAGGCTCGTTTCGACCTAGTCGACCTCTATTCGTCTACGTAATCACTAGACTCTCGTGCAACTAGCCTAAAACACTTACGTCTATGTTTCACACAGTGCTTATCGAACCTAATAAATTGGAATAGCGATCGTTGTACTAATAATGACTGGGACCCTAACTGCGCTTACTTGAACATCACTTAGGCTCCGAAACAACTTCTATGTGTATCTAGGTATAAGGTATATAACCTGGTTGTTGTTTTGATCATGCAACGTAGTTTTAAACAGTTTTAGTTGGCGACCTTTGGATCCGACCCCATTGCTTGATCAGCACATAATTTTGGCTCCATTTGATATCCCATTGCCCATTCTTCTCCATACGAACCTACCTTTTGGAAGGGGCGACTAGAATCAATTCTATTTTAATCTAAATGTTGACGTTCAAAAGTGCCTTTTATGTACCTGTTTGAAATAAATGCTTTGACTTTGACTTTAGACTTTCCTGAAACGTTCACGTTGTTGTTACCCTTAAGTTTTAAAAACTTATTTCAAATTTTCGACCAACATAAACTCTTTTTAACTCCAAATTCTAAATGCCCCAGTGTTTATTATTTCCGGCGGCTTGTTTTTTCTTGCAGACCATTTTGTGACCGTGTTTTACGGGAATCATTTTGGGAAAAAGAAAAGTAACATTGCTTCCTAATTCTCTAATTGATCGTTGTTCTGCCATACAGAGAGCAGTGATGGCCCAGTGGTAACGGCCGCGACTTACGAGTTGCAGGTCGTATGTTCGAACCCAGACAGGCGCTTTACTTTGTGTAAATTATTTCATCACCATTGCTCTCAAAACGGTTAAGGAAAACATCGTGAAGAAACCGGCATGTTCTACAACCAAAAATTCGAAGACATGTGACATCTACCAACCCGCATTGGGCCTGCGTGGTGGATTACAACGGCCCACTCCCTATCACCGAGAGGAGTCCTGTGTCCCAGCAGTGGGAACATTAGAGGCTCATTATGCTTATGTTGTCATACATATATAACTCGACCGGTAAATATACAGATGTTCAAATAGTACTGTTGATTTGATTTCAGAATTCTTATCCCGAAAATTATCCTTCAGTCTGTGCGTAGTCACAATGAACATATTTCCATAAAAACTTCTTGCGAACTCAATTCTCAAGTGCCTATATGATATTGAAGCTATTGCCAAGACATTACCATGTTTTGGGCCCTAAATAGTCCCTATTGACCCCTGTCGGGCTCTAATGTGGGACATTTCGGGCCCCATTTAGTTTTATGTGATCGTATTTACTTGGTGGCCTGAACTATCTTTATGGTGTTATGTTGCTTCACCTGTTGTGATGGATTGTCTTGGGGTATGTGGTGCAAATCGTTATTTTTATGGGACAAAACCCCTGTACATCGATCGCTAGTGATTGACATACGAGTGGAAAACTTGTGGTGATATTTTCAGTATTATTGAGTGTCTTTTTAGTGTTTGGTTGAATCAGTAATGGAGCAATATAAAGAAGTCTAGATCACCTTTTCTTCTGGTGGGTGTGGTTAACTTTTTTTTCTTCTTTTCCCGTTAATACCGTTTTGACATTGGTCATAAAATATCCATGAAAATAAACATCTTACAATCTTTCTAACCTTAGAATATCGGTATTCCCTAGTATGCTTGCTGTCTATGGTTTTGTTATTAGTAATTAACTGTTTCTTTATTTTACTTCGAAGGTCCTAGTTTATCATTTGTGGCTACAAGTTACAGCTATATATATAAACATAATGCAGCACTGCATATGTAAGCGGGCACGCCCTTTATGCCTGGAGGCTTTTTATTTTTTATTAAGTTCTGTTTACGTTTTTATTATTTATTTCTGGTTGAGTATAGTTTTAAATATTGGCGTGTGCTAGCTGACATATGGCAAATAATTTTAATGTTTTTGTTTTTCGTAATGTTAATTACTTATATAGAATACTACCTAATAAGTAAGGTAATCCTACTGTATAGAATCGTGTTCTTCTAACTGAACAGAGAGCAGTGGTACTAGGGAGTTTGTTCCGCCACTTCTTCTTCCCAGCTAAAGCACTAGGAAGCGGTGAAGGGCGAGCGTTTTGGGGGGACTGACTTATGTGATTTTGACGTTCAAAAAGTGCTGATTCTCAGCCGAGTGTGAATTAATGACTTTTGATTTTTGATTTTGATTTTATGAATGGGCGAATGAAATGCACCGACCCCAGATCGGTTTGACCAGACTCGATTAATCAAATGAACCCCAAGATTTGCACTAGCCCCGGAAGCCTAATTTTTCATGGTGCTACAAAGACCATTGCAAATCAAGGAGTAGACCTGGAGGTGCCGAAATGGTGAAAGTGCTCTAAGGATAGGAAGGATTGCGAGTTATACCGGATATGCATCCTAGAGCAGGCATTGAACTAGTGGAGAGATGGGTGATATTTATCTAAGGGAGGGAGGGCATCTTTTAACGACGTAGCAGCCGGGTTGATTCATGTCACCGGTGAATCTTTTGGAGGGGTTCAACTGCTTTCTCGGCTCTTTTCTATGTCCTTGTTCTGCTGAGAATATCGGTATTCCCTAGTAGGTATTAAATTGTGTTTTTGAGGTCAGATGGCAGTTGCTCTAAATAAAATATCATGTGGTTACACTGAAAAGCAACTACAACTATTCGTTCTACAAAGCTAGACCGATGATGAGTTTTTAAACCCTCGAATTCTGTCGCTTCACAACCCCATTTCAACATGTTCCTACCCTGCTTTTAAAAGCAAAAAACATGCAAAAATACAGCCCCTCCCGTAAAAGCTTGTTCCATTACAAATTAAGGTGAGCTTAACCTGTAAACTGACTATAATTAACGGCCCACTTTATTGTAACACTCTTGTTTTAAAGTAAACGCCACATTTTAGGGTTAATGGCCGTGCCGTGCTGCGTATGGTAATTTTATTTCACATATACACACTTACGCTTGTGTGATAATCTCCTTGTGTATGATATTCATGATAATTTTTGAAAAACATTTTAAGTATGAAAATTGATGAGGTCAATGGCCTAGCGGTGTCACTTGTTGTTAAATATTTAGCTAGTTCAAAAATGTTTGAATACTTTATTAGCGGCTTTTGCTTACCTATGCTAAGGCTAAGACTAGGTTAAAATTTAAAACATTCGGCTGAATATCAGTAATTTAGTCCCGTTGACTTATATCAGATAAAGCTAGTTTATTAGACTTTCAAGCTTCTAATCACTCCGTAATGAATGTAAACTCTGATGGATTCATATTCTAGAGAATATGAATCTATCAGAGTTTACATTCGAATGGGCAGAGAGAAGAGCTTGATGTGTAATAAAAAAAAGAAGGAAAGAAAACTATTTAATTTGGACACGCACAAGCAATACAAATAGTAAGAAAAATAAAAAAATAAAGGAGCATTTAAAACTAACAACATTAACATTAAAAATAACAAGAAAATATAAAATAAAAGACCAGAGAAGAATCTCAGCATAATGCTGCTATATTTAAAAAATAAATACCACAGCGCTGGTATTCTGATAGAGCCCGCTGTGATGGCACGGACATTTATAAATCCCACGATAATGATGCTACCCATCCACGAAGTACCGACAGACAGTGTAACTTAACCTTATCTGAAGGTACGGCTACTTAGAAGAGCGGTGGCCGCCATATGGCGTCCGCAATTTACCGGCGAATGACGTCCTCTGAAATGTTATTTATGGTGTATTTTCATTGAGAACGTATTTTTGACACCAAAAGTCAAACCTCGCTGCCATCATTTTCTTGATAGCCGTTACTGCGGCCGTTATGCGGCGGCCACCGCTCTTCTAGGAAAGCGTAGCTAAACCTTTTTTTTTTAGGATGGGAAATCATCAAATGACCCCTCCCGCTCTGGGTGGAGCGGAAGGGAGTGTCAGACTCTTACTGACTAAAACCCACCCGTGTTCCTTCCTTGGCCCTTTATGTTCCGGGTCAGCGGTACCCCTTTCGGATGATCCCGCTTTCCCGGCAGGCTTGGGCCCTAGTGGGCCCCCTCTTCGATGCTGACATCTCTTTGAGGCGCGCGTGGAACACGTACGCGCCGTCTGGCACGGGCCTGGTCCTGATCGGACGGTGATCTACCCATTACTCACCGCCCGCAGGCCCGCGCCTACGGTGGCCGAGAGTCGACACGCGGCTCCCGACGCCCAGAGGGTCCACCGCGGCGGCTTGGACGGGTGACTCTCTCCCTCTCCCGTCCCGCCACCTCCTTCGCTAGCATGACTGCTTCGCAGAAGGAAAGCGACTGCCTCCCACTCCCCCTCGTCTCGGACCATGGCTTGGCTCTACGAGGACACGGCGGTTCTCCGCCCATGCAGGGCAGGCCCCCACCGTATGCTCCACCGTGCCCTCGGGGCGATCATCGCAGTGGTGACACCCGGGCGTTTCCTCCCGCCTGATGATCTGCAGGAACCTCCCGAAACATCCGTGTCCGGTGAGGACCTGCGTCAGGTGGTAGGTGAGGACGCCGTGACGCCTCTCTAGCCACTCCTCAAAGAGGTGTCTTACCGCCACTATCGTGGCGTGCCCTGCGCTGGGTTGCGACAGTCGCTCCTTCCATGCCGCCATGAGATCGCGCCGGAGGTCCGTCCGCTCCGCCGCGATTTGCCGCGGAAGCGGGGTTTCCCCCCGGCGTACTGCCTCCGCGCGCCACTCATACAGGCGCAGCGTAGCTAAACCTGGAGTATAGCTTCTGCTTGTAGCTTAAAATTTTTTTGTTGGTACTTTGGCGTGTGCCAACTGATATATATGGCAAATAATTTAATATTTCGTCATGTTAATTACTTACTATTGTATAGAAACCAGGAGCCGTACTGTGACGTGTTAATATCATTACGATTCCTTTACTAAAACGGGATAGTGCTATCGATTATGTATAGCTCCATCTCTCTTTCACGCTGGAACAATGATGGCTCTAACAAGTCTTAGTACGGCCTCAGGTCTTCTAACTGAACAGACAGTCGTGCTGTTTGGGAGTTTGTTGCGCCACTTCTTCTTCTCAGCTAAAGCAATAGGAAGTGGTGAAGTACCTAATTATGACGTTCAAAAAGTGCTGAGCCTAGTTTGAATAAATGACTTTTGTTTGTTTGTTTAACCGAAAAGCGAAGCAAACATAATGTAGCTTATCAAAACTAAACCACTTAATTACAAACACTTTGACTTAAACATCTCACTTACGACTCCCTATAACTAATGATTTACAATATACCCGTAATGAAGACTTCGCCTCCCAAATGTTCAAGTAAATGTCGTGTAAGTACTGCCGTTAATTTAATTGACGCTATCAATTCGGGCGAAGGTGTTCACGTGATTTGTAGTGCGCATCAAAAGTTGGCGGTGCTTTGTCAAACGTCAGCTTGAATGCGCTGTATCGCTCAGGCTTTGCGAGGCTTCTGCGTTGATTGAATATTGGAGTGGCTTTGTTGCACAGAGAACTTTCCAAATCTCTTTTGTTATGCGCACAGCAATAGAATGGAACTCTGTACCTGCGTCTGTGTTTCCGAACGCATACAACCCTAATCTCTTCAAAGTGAGAGTGAACAGGCTTCTTCTGGGTAAGCTCACTCCATCGTCGACTCTGTCTCTGTCACCACTGACCTAGACTAGAGTCAAGAGCAAACCCATCATAAATCAAATAAAAAAAAACTGTATTTGTTTGGTGCTAAAAGACCTCTCATTATCTACCAATTCTGTGCATCAAATTAAGTAACATTGTTCTGGGTCTGGCCGTTTGTGTATGTGAGTTTAAATGTTTGTAAACGCACCCACGATACAGGAGAAATTCCTAGTGTGGGGCAACGTTTTTAAAAAAAAAAAAAAGTTATTGCTGGGAAACGGGTTTCATTTTTGGTGTGTAAAATGTCTGTTTCTGACAGTGCGCAATGAATACTTGTTCAAAGTAATTTGTTAAGTTCAAGAAAGGAATCAAATGGACCTCGTCTCACAGAAAAATTTAATAAGCGTTGGGTTTTTTTTTTAATTATTGTCAAAATGCATGCAGTATTGTGGGGATATTTATTCTTGTATTTTATAAGTAGTCATTTCCGAGCTATCTATCCCGTATGTTGCACCTGCCATGGTATATCTCTGCATCACCCTAAGGTTGACTGGTAGAAAATTCCTCAGGCATTAAGTCCGCCTTTGTACAGTATTTTTTTTTACTTGTGCATAAAGTTTTAATTAATAAATAAATATTTAAAGTAAAGTGATAACATTTAAAAATGGTTTTCGTGAAAAATAAATCGGCTAAGTGCGAGTCGGACTCACACACGAAGGATTCCGTACCACCGTACAATATTTATCAATACATGATTAAAACGTGTTTTGTTTTTATAGCGGCAATAGAAATTAAAATTTCTACTGCATACCTATTACGGTTCGTGAGATACAGCCCGCTGACAGACAGACGGATGGACAGCGGAGGCTTAGTAATAGGTATTAGGGCTCCATCAGCACCATTTGGGCACTTACGGAACCCTAAAAAGCAGAACTTTGACTTTCAATATCTCCGGGGTCAGGTTCCCAGGTAAGGTCTGGTGCACAAAAATTGAAAATTGTTTTCGTGAAAAACGCCAATGACGGCCGGAACAAGTTACTCTCGGCTTCGTTAAAGTAATTTTACACCCGTTACGTTCAAACAACATAGTACAGTCAACCGCATAGTAGTACTTAACACTTGCACAACGAAATTCGCCCATAACGCCATAAAGGTGCGGTCAATGTCAATTTGTTACCACCGATGTGCTATTAACTGTACCTATGTTGTATAAACGTAGGTAAATAGATACTACAATTTTTATTATTATTATTTGATATCGTAATTTAACTTGTGATAGTTTTTCAGGTTCCTTGTATATACATTTTGTGAAATTTCAAACTGAAAATGATGTTTACCTTTGTCCGAATTTGTCCTATAGTCTGCTCTCATGCACTCGAAACAATATTGGGTGGTAATTGTTTGTTTTGCGTTTCAAATTGCCTGTGACGTACCACATTGTAGTGAATTAATTAATTCACGCCAAATAAATTCGTTCCATGCAGCTTAATAAAGTAATCCCTGCGTTAACCTTTAGGTTTCCCCATGAGGACAAAAGGCTTGACTATTAGATATTAACTTTGAAGAAAGCTTTCCATAAAAAACATCAACACAACAAAAAATCAATTCAACATGGACACCGTAAAAAACTTTTCAAGTAACATTTCGAGTTTAAGAAATTTCCGAACCCTCTCCGAACAATTCCGAAGACACATTTGTTAAGAATTTGTCAACATGCAAGGACAAAATGCCGAGTGTCAGTCGTGCTACAATGAAAACTTAAACGCTATGCCACTGTGGCGTGTACACCCCAAGGGTAGCTTGAAAGTAGGGGGGGGGGGGGGGGGGGGGAGGGGCGGCAATGTTGGAAGGAAATGTAGGACACATTATTTATTGAGAGTTTTGTGTTTGGATGCAATGCCGATGTTGAATTCCGATCCAATATGGGTGTATTTGTCACCTGTTTTGTGGGAATTGGATATTCGGTTCCTCCCTCTCACAGGAGAGGAGGCCTGTGTCCCAGCAGTGACAACAAAATCAAAATCAAAATTAATTGAGCGATTATCGATCTCGCATACTGCCTGCATGCCTTTTTTTTGAGGGTGGGAAATCATCAAATAACTTCTCCCGCTTTGGGCAGAGTGGGAGGGCGTGTCAGACTCTTACTGACTAAAACCGGCCCGTGTTCCTTCAGTTGCCTGTCCCAGGGGCCATGGTATCCCTCTCGGGCTTTCCTGCAACCCCGGCAGGCATCGGCCCTAGCGGACCCCGTCATTAATGCTGACATCTCTTTGAGGCGCGCGTGGAACACAACGCGCCGTCGACCCGGTCCTGGTTCTTATCGAACGGCGAGCTGCCCTTTGCTCGCCGTTCGCAAGCCCGCGCCTACGGTGGCCGGGAATCAGCCTGCGACTCTCGAAGCCCAGGGCGTCTTCTGCGGCGCTTAGGGGCGTGAAGGCGCGAATTTTGCCTCTCCCTCACGCGTTCCGCCTCCTCCTCCGCGAGCATGCATGCTCTGCTTCGCAGAAGGAGGTGACGGCTTCCCAACCCCTGTCACTCCATACCATGGCCTGGACCAGGGCCGGACGCGAGAAATCGCCACCGCCTAGCATAGAGCAGTGGTGGCCCAGTGGTGGTGGTGGTGGGGTTCGAACCCAAGCAGGCACTTCTTTACTTTGTGTAATTTATTTTATCACCACTGCTCTCAAAACGGTGAAGGAAAACATCGCGAGGAAACCGGTTTACCGATGTCCTAGAACCAAAAATTCGAAGACATCGGATATCCACCGACCCGCACTGGGCCCGCGTGATTGAATACGGCCCACTCCCTCTCACAGAGAGGAGGCCTGTGTCCCAGCAGTGGGAACATTATAGGCTGATTATGTATATTGCCGGCAAGCTCGTTTATTAATAATTAATAAATCATTGGTAGAGGATGATGGGATAGTTTATGAATTCTATTTGTGTCTGTTTAACATGGTTTTGAAGGTCAGGTCGATCATTTACCCTCAATTTTGTAGTAGACAATTCATTTGCCACATGCTAGGCAAATGACATGCAACAATGACAAGACATCGTTTATCAATTGAATTGTCATATTGTGCTTATAAATGTTCGAACCCAAATTGATTAAACTGCAATATCAATTATGATGAAAATCAACTACTAGAATAGTAGAACAACCTAATTTGTTTCGGGTAATTTATCAATACACCGCTAATAAGTTATGACAAGATAGGACAGTATATCCAACTTAATTTATCACATAGTTTCTTAACGTTTATTGCTTAGAATATTGGCTAAATCAATCAATAATATTAATTTAAGCGGCAATCATTCATCAATTATTCTATCGTTTAGGGTTGTTACTCTAACCGATAGAATAATTGCACACCACCACAAGCCCAGTTCTCGTTCTTAAAAACCTTACAAATTAAAGTCGCAATGTCATCTCAGCGACAATCATTGCTAAAATCTTGTAAAAAAATTACTTAAATTGATTGTAGTTTTGACAGATCGAGACTGAGATTCAAAACAAATCAAATCAAAATATTTTATGTCACATATACCTACATGGGCACTTATGAAACGTCAGAAGCTAGGTGCTATTAGAATGCGAACGTTTTTAAAAACACGAGAATAGTCGTTCTGTCCTAAAGTTATCCACGATATACAATGTAAGTACAGCCTAGCCTACATGCAGCACAAAGTGACCTTGTTGCGACAGACTAGCATCTCGAAGTGGATCTTAAGCTCCGTAGTCTCAAGCCAGTTCAAACGTGTATGCATTCATCATTGTCCATCTGACCATGTTTGGAATAAATTAGTTAACTTTGAGTAGAGTACATTGTTTGTTTGATGATGACAGGTTTGGGCAGTTCTGTGATTATAATAATATTTATTAACTATTTAGTTAATGGGATCTATTTTCAAAAAGGGAAAGAGCAAACTTAACCGCCATATTTGCTTATTGCATGACGAAGATTTCAGACCATGTGTTCTCTGTTTTCCAAGATGTTTTCATAAACCATTTAATAGTAATGATAAATTAATTATGATTTGTTCTTTGTAGGTTTTGACTTAAGGCTTAAGTCTTTTTGGCCTGTAACTGTTGAAAAAGTGCCACTCTCTGAGCCGCTATGAACCAGTGAAACCGACACATACAGGCTATAGAATCCAATGAGTTTAGTTATTTTAGCAAAAAGACAAGAAAATCTGACCACAAAGAAAAACCGAAAATACCTCCGGAAAAAAGTTATCCTTATAATTCTACAAAGCCACGCAATAATCTAGGTCCAACTAAAGACCTGATGACTTAACTAGACCTCCAATAACAAGAGACCATCAGCTAAGTCAGGACATTTGACACGCCACACACGTCCTTAATTATGTGGGTAGGGGTAGTTACAATAAAAACGAATGAAGCGACTTTTATCGGCTATTAAAGGCATTCGTAACTTTACCAGATTTTGGCTGGTTTCTTGAATATTATGTTTGATTATTAACGTATTTTGTTTAGGTCTAAGGAAGATTAGACATGCCACAGACTACCTCCTTTTGTTTAAAGAATTTTGTGAGTTCTTCCCTGCGTAACTAAATGAAAAATGGTGAATAATTATCTTATTTTTTTTAAACGTTGCCCCACTCTAGGAATTTCAACTGTATTGTGGGTGCGTTTACAAACATCTAATCTCACATACACAAACAACCAGACCCGGAACAACTACATGCAGGTCATACAAATATTCGTTACGTGCGGGGATCGAACCCGCGACACGTAACGCAGCAGTCAATCGCTTAACCACTGCGCCAACCGTGCCGTAAATTATGAATCATGAATGATGAAATCATGATGACGATGTTATCGCACTAAATTAGAAGTCAGAAGTCCTCGTTTAAGGGCTTGCAATAAAAGATGAAAAATTTATGCTCGCGTTCCGAAAGAGACAGATGATATAAGGGTCGAAAAATAAGCTTGACTGAAAAATTTGAGGCCTATGACAATCAGAGGACGTATTCTGACTGCTAATATTACTAAGGGCGATTTTCACCAATCTTTTATACCTAGAATAAGTCTTATCGTGAGAATAAATTTTGGTTTTTTGACAGTTCTTCCATACTAGAACTGTCAGACGTCAATTTTATTCCACGGATAAAATATGTCTGACTTTGGTGAAATCAGCCCTAAAACGATTAATGTAAAGCTCGGTATAAACAACGTCACTGACAAAACGCATGTCCACGTGTAACCTTCTAAGGAAACGCAAACGTAAACTGACGCGTTAACGTGGATACCGTAATGTTCTTCGTTATTAAATTGGGCCCCAACCCTGCTCACGTATAGCATTATAGCTTAACTTCATAATCAAGTTGGTCATATTAGATGGTCGGGTAATAAGGACAGGCTCGTATTACTTGCTAGTTTCTACCCCCGGCTTCGGTTACAAGTTTGAGGGAGGAAAATACACAGAAGTTTTTTCTTTGTCCTTTTTTGGTTGAGCTGAAGGTAGTTTCGTGGTTACAATAAGGAAAAGTGAAATAAATTAGATTCGTCGAACCATTTGAAGTTCAGAACTCATTGTTTTCTTTGAAAGAGTAAGAGGACCAGAGAAATGATGGAAAAATGAATTTGAGGCTTGAAAGGGGGTTACTTCTGAGATGACCAGCAACTGAGATCAATGGAAGAAGACAAGTTGCATCGACGCTAAATAAATTAGTATAAGAAGGGCCAGAGGTTAATGAATTTTGGAAGTGGAATGAAGCTTTGGATGGACCGGTCAATGTATATAATGTGCCTGAGTTTTAGAAGGAAGAAAGAGAAAAAAAGGATGATAGTTTATTTTACAGACACCTTTTGAATAGGCACTTCTTTAGGAACTAGGATCGAAGCTTTAATATGCCTTTTCAAATAAATTCAAATCAAAAATCATTTATTCAAACTAAGCTGAGAATCACCACTTTTTGAACGTTAAAATTACATAAGACAGTCCCCCAAAACGCCCGCCCTTCACCACTTCCTAGTGCTTTAGCTGGGAAGAAGAAGTGGCACAACAAACTCCCCAACAGCACTGCTGTTTGTTCAGTTAGAAGAACTGGATTCTATACAGTAGTAAGTAAATAACATTACGAAACACAAAACATATTTTTTTTTCTATCAATTCTTATAATCAAATATAGCAACCAATTGCAGTCCTCTGCTGTTTATATACCTCTTCCAGGCTGCGCTAGAACACTGCTCTCTGTTATTATGCCTTTATTGTAACATAAAATCAAGCACATCTCATTAATTTGACACTATGTGCTTAATCGACTTTAGAATGGGTCGCCAAAATGCCATAAAGAGCTACGACTGAGGTTATAAAGCTAAGACCTAGAAACACCGGTCTAATTCAGGCGAGTCAACATACTACAACAGAATAGAACAGAAGTTCAGCTCCATACAAGCAGTGAAAACGCACACACACATAGACACGATTGACGTACAGCGAGTGCACGCGCACTCGCGACTGGCATTCGTTTGCCATCTAAGGTCTGTACCAAAAGTATCAGCTGAAAATGTAAACAATTGGATCAGAAAACATACCTACCTGTAAATGCCAATTACAAATTGAGTGCTTTAATTTGGTTATTTGAATACTTAATAAACCTGAAATTCAACATTTTAATCACTTTAAATAGGATTTTCACTTGACAATGTTGGTTAATTTTATATCCGCGATTTTCGTCGGTGTTATTCATACAATAATTTGTTAGAACAATTGATGAGATACAAAGTTTAAACCTTCTAAATACAGAATTAATGTTTTACTAATTCCCTTTTGTGACTGATTGCGCTGATCAGGGTTTGTTTACACTTTTCTCAGATACTTTTGGGAATAGACATTCGTTTGAGATAGCCGTACCTGTATGTGTAAGACGTCACGTCTATGTGTGCGTGAGCTTATATTCGCTGGTTGTATCGAGCAAAACTTCTGTACTTCTACTTCTTTTCTTCTTCTTTTATACTTCTGTTCTGTCTGTGATACTTAGTCTAAATAAGGTGTGTTTAGGAGAGCGGTCCGAAATGGCTATGTCCAAACCTGTTGCTTAAACGAGGGTAATATTAAATTGTGGAGCTTGGCATACTTTAGATACTGAAACCTGTTACTTATTGTAGATTTTCCAGGAACTAGGACGTCGTAGTTTATTTTGGGCTTGTTTACAGGTATATTCTAAGAAAAAGAGAGATTGAATTATTGGAAAAATATAAAATAGTATGCTCATTTTCACGCTGGGCTCCAGGAAAAAGTAATTGAATGGTGAGGGCGTTTAGGAGTCTTCTTGTTTTTGTTATTTACGTGTATTTGTTGTGCTATGTTATGTTTGTTAGTATAGCATGGTTACTTGCGTCACAGAGTACTATGTGACATGAGTAATTATGTTATAAGTACTATGTTTTTGTGATTTTAATTTAATAATGTTGTTAGTTTTAATTTTTATATTCAATGTTCTATGTTATGAGTTTGGTTTCCGCACTTAGTCCTTCAAATGGACCATTGTGCGTAGTTTTTATATTTTGTTTATGTATAAGTACTTAACTACTAAACTAATTACCTAAGCTATATAGCTTAGGTTGTTCTTAACTGTCGCATTAGGGTAAACCCTGTAATGGTAGTTAAGCTGTTATAAATAAATAAATTTTATACGGGAAGCAATTGAATAGGGGCGCCAAATTAAAATATATAAGACAGTGTTATAAAAAAAAATTTTGAGCATGTCATTCGGCCGAGAGAAAGGAAAGGGATGCACATACGTGCGCAAAGGCAAGCGATTTAGCAACGTCTTCGCGCGCCCTTTTATTCGTAGGGACGGTCAAAATTAGGTAAATGACCGCTAGCTCAACGCGTTGCCAACTTGCTCCATGTTGTGAACTCTGCGGTGAATGGATTGCTCTTTGGGCGCGCGCTAAAATTCATACCTTCATTTTCTTATTAAGTACTTTTTTTTTTACTTGAAGGCAATAACTTAGTTAGCAGTCTAAGATGATAATTAGTACCTGTGTGACCTACTAAGTATTGTCTCTGCATCACCCTAAGGTAGACTGGTAGAAAATGCCCAAGGCATTAAGTCCGCCTTTGTACAGTTTTTACTTGTGCATAAAGTTTTAATAAATAAATAAAATAATTAGACGATTTTTCTCAAGAGTTTAGAATTGGGAAATGACAATTTATAATGATCATGTAACACCTCCTATTTTGAGTTGGAGAAGTTTTCAAGTTCATCCTGTAGAATAGAATACATTAGAATACTCTTTCTTATGTGCAAGATACAAATTACAGAGGCGACAAAGGGATTTACATAAAAAGTATGGACCGTTGTCTATTGTTGGAAAGCCACTGTTAAAAATGTGTTTTCAAATCATGATTATGATTTATCCTCTGGCATTTATTTTTATTATTTTATAAAAAAATTTTTTTGGCGTCTGGTTTTTTTTTGTATTTTTTTTTTATATTTTTTTTTTGTTACTAACAATAGCATTTTAAGTAAAAACCGTTACTAACAATTTATGGATCTTTTAGTTGTCCGATTTAAAATGATTTATTATTATTATTTTTCTAGCGGCTTTGAGTAGCTCGGACACCATTGGATCGACAAAAACTGTATCCCTAGTCTTCGAAGGAAAGCAATAACAGCCACACGCCGCTGTAACACGTTGTAATACACTAAAATGTTATTGTAGCAGACAGTTTTCGTGTTCGTCAGCGCCCGTATTACGATCGCGAGCGAACGTGACCCGAATGATAACGAGGCGCACTTATTATCGTTACATTAAAATACAGAAGACGTAGTGCGTAGTACGTAAAGATGTCTTAAGATTATAAATAGAAGAAAAAAAAGAAAAAAAAATTAGTTATACAACGTGTAACATAATTTACGCAAGACCTCATACACCCCAATTAGAGTATTGAGTTAAAACCATCATACAATGACCAAAACAATGGAACAAAGAAAATCGTGTTGACCCTAGCATTACTTTATGCATTTAAAATTGAGTTTTATATCCTTGAAATAAGATTTAATTTTCTTTGGTTCATTCGGCGGTCAGTTTTGCAAAATACATAATATTTGAAAAAAATACCTGTATTGATAGTTACTTAAATCGATTCAGTAGTAAATTATGAGCAAACTACTTTCAGGACTTGCTGTTATTCTGTTACACTTTGTACATATAGTTAGTGAAGGGCGGGCGTTTTGGGGGACTGTCTTATGTAATTATAACGTTCAAAAGTACAGATTCTCAGCCTAGTTTGAATAAATGACTTTTGATTTGAATTGAAACCAGTTTATTTATTGATGTACTAGTGACCCGCCTCGCCCCTGCTGTTAATTCGACTCGACAAAGCATCGAGATTTTTTTATTATATTTAAGTTTATTGCTAATGTATTATACACTTAAGCTTTCCGGTATAAATTCTCAAAATGTTAGTGAAACCCGCCTCAAAATCCACTGTGTAGGTCACACACAACAACTAAGAGCAGTTGTGGCTCAGTGGTAATGGCCGCGACTTACGTGTTGTAGGTCGTGGGTTCGAACACAAGCAGGCACATTACTTTGTGTAAATTATTTCATCATCACTGCTCTCAAAACGGTGAAAGAAAACATCGTGAGGAAACCGGCATGTCTTAGAGCCAAAAATTCGAAAGACATGTGACATCTACCAACTCGCACTGGGCCTGCGTTGTGGACTACGGCCCACTCCCTCTCACCGAGAGGAGGCCTGTGTCTCAGCAGTGGGAACATTATAGGCTAATTATGTTAAGTGGTCACACAGACAAACACGTAAAACGACTTGGTTTTATAATATGTATCTGATTTAGATTAAGGATACCATTATTTTGGCTGCCGGGTACAAATGGCTTCTACGCAAATCAACTTATAATATATTTTTTATTCGGTGGAATGTTAATTTATATTCCAACTGTGTCATAATTAAACAAAAATATTCAGATGGGATAGTGTTATTTTATTTACGTAATTATTAGTTAATTTAATTAAGTTGTGAATAAAAGTTCATTAACATTTGTGTTGACATTCAATGTCATTGTGTTTTATTTCAGCAATTCTTTGTTAGTGTATCTTTTAATATGGGTAGGTATGTAAGTTAGATATAAGCAACGTGCTTTTTACGTACAAAATACGAATAAAAAAACGTGTAACTGAATAAACGCAAGTCCTGAAAGTAGTTTGCTCATAATTGGCTACTGAATCGATTTATTTCAGTAACTATTAATATAGGTATTTTTTTTTTAATTTTATGTATTATGCAATACTGACCGCCGATTGAGCCAAAGATAATTAAATCTTATTTTAAGGTAATAAGACTGAATTTTAAATGCATAAAGCAATGCTAGGGTCAACATAATTTTCTTAATAATAATAGGTATATAGCTTTAAAAAAATTTTTTTGGTCATTGCATTTATTATGCTTTTAACACAATACTCTAATTGGCGTTAATTATGTTACATGTTGTTTGTTTTAATCAAACTAAAAATATCCTTACCTATAGGTACCTATAGGTATTTCTAAATCAATCGACATGTAAATATAAAATTGACAACCCCCTTTCTTTGCCCTCGTGTCAAAATATCCAAAGAATACACCAAGATCAGTCATTAGCATTACCAACAAAAAGTGATTAGCTCCCATAAACACCCGTATTTAAGCACCATGCAGAAAAAAACGAACCGAAGACGTTAACGTAACGATAACGTTACGAAAATCGTTTTACGATATTTAATATCGTTTACGGTACTTAATACCGTTTCGCGTTTACCGAATAAGTACTTTCGATTAAGATAGGGGTGTCTATTAAAATTTATTAGAGCGTTTAAAGGTGCGATGGAATATTATATGTAGCTCATGAGGTGTGAATATGTATATTGAAGCTGTCGAGGTGAGGTGAGAAGGGTTTGAGATTCGTAGATATTTGTTTGTAAATTTTACAGGAACTGGTAAAGTTATCGTTGTACCTATTTTTTTGTGACTTAAAGCTTTCACATTAATTGTGTTGAAGTAATTATCTCAATACACATCACATGAAGCCTGTAATCCCTGAAGGATTAGGCAGAGATGTACCTATAGTACACCAAAATTTAACCAGTTTTTTTTAATTCCATGTAATAGGGGGCAAGCCTATTGCCATAGACCGTGCGCAAATCCAGACTCCAGGCTGTCAATGAACGCCCTGGGCGTCGGGAATCGCAAGCTGATTTCCGGCCACCGTAGGCGCGGGCTTGCGGACGGCGAGCAATGGGCAGCTGGCCGTTCGATAAGGACCAGGCCCGGGTCGATAGCGCGTTGTGTTCTACGCGCGCCTCAAAGAGATGTCAGCATCAATGACGGGGTCCGCTAGGGCCGATGCCTGCTGAGGCAGCCTGCTGCCTGAGGGTTGCGGGAAAGTCCGAGAGGGATACCGTGGCCCCTGGCACAGGCAACTGAAGGAACACGGGTGGGTTTTAGTCAGTAAGAGTCTGACACACCCTCCCGCTCTGCTCAGAGCGGAAGAAGATACTTGATGATTTCCCACCCTCAAAAAAAAAATGCTCTTATAGAAAAATCCTATTCTCGTCTTTCTTTGGTTTGAGATATGATATACATATACAATATGTAGCGTCAGCGTAGCTGTCAGCGGGCTGTATCTCATGAACCGTGAAAGGTATCTAGACAGTTAACATTTTCACAGAGTGTGTATTTATATTGCCGCTATAACGACAAATAATAAAGTTAAAAATTAAAGGATCCCATAAAAGAAACGTGTGTTTAAAAAAATGTGGTGTTAAATATAGTACGGTGGTACGGAACCCTTTGTGTGCGAGTCCAACTCGCACTTGGCCGGTTTTTTAGTTTGGCTAGCTAATTTAATCTGACCCAGTATAGGTACCATAACCAATAAACCAACAGTAAACCGATTTATTTGTTCAAGACTAAAACCTATTTACAATTATTATACCTATAATATTGTGACCCTAAATTAAATATTCTTATCAAACCGGTAACTATCTCAAAACTGTCATCCCCATACGTTTTTAACCCTCCACTACCGACAGTGTCGCCTTGACATTGCATGCGGGGGTATTCAGAGCCCGATGCAGGCTGAATGTATAATACGGGCAGAGGAGGGTTGAGCTCGGATCAACGGTAGATACGTGCTGTGTTTTTGAGGGGAATGGAAGTATATTTATCATGAGGGGTTATTTGGACGGTGTTTTGGTAAAGTTTGTGTGGCTTTTTGGAGCGTATTTTTATGTTATAGGTTGGCTAATAGGCCGATAGTCCTAACCAAGTTTTGAATGTAATCCATGACTACAAAGGCTAAGACCGCCCTTTGTATTATCCTCTGTAAATTTTCTACATTTATATACAACGTGTAACAGAAGAAACGCAAGTCCTGAAATTAGTTGGCTCATAATTGACTAATGAATCGATTTCAGTAACTATTAATATAGGTATTTTTTTCAAATTTTATGTATTTTGCAATACTGACTGCCGATTGAGCCAAAGAAAATTAAATCTTATACAAATACAAATACAAATACAAATATTCTTTATTGTGGTACATAGGTAAGCAATAAGTTGTTACATGTTTCCGAGATTGTACACAGCTATGACCCGCCATAACTCAAGGTTATAAGACTCAATTTTGAATGCATAAAGTAATGCTAGAGTCAACACGTTTTTCTTAATAATAATAGTTAGCTTTAAAAATAACAAATTTTGGTCATTGTTTAATGCTTTTGACTCAATACTCTAATTGGGGTGTATGAGATGTTGCGTTAATTATGTTACACGTTGTATATATAATTTATGTAACTGGCTGCTGCCCGCGTCACTTGCGTGGATGTCGGAAATTATCTCACAAGAACTTACGAGTACTAGCGGAAAAAACACGTCGTCAGTGTTACTCCTTATAACATCCGCTATCTGCCAGTGAAAGTCCTGTCAAAATCGGTCCAGCCGTTTCGAAATTAGCCGGAATAAACAGACAAACAACGTTTTTTAAATTATTAGTACCGTATACAGGGTTATTGGTAAAACACCATCGACCTCTTAAGGAGTCATTGTACTCATCATTATGAACAACTTTTACTACGGGACCAAATATGATAGCGCGAAAAAAAATCTGCTGTTCCCTACATTTATGATTGCAGAACTCGTCAAAATGCAGGGACCAGCTGCAGGAGTAAAAGTTGTTCATAATGATGAGTACAATGACCTCTTATTAGGATGATGGTACCATAACCCTGGCACCATAACATGGACCAATAACCCTGTATACTTTTATAGGTATGCGTTAAGAAAAAAGCTGTTATTTTAACATTACATACAGACACTTCAATTTTATTTATTTCTATCGATTTATATGTTGTACATAATAGAGAGCATTATATATCTATCTATCTGCTCAAGAATTAGAACAAGAACTGCTAGATAAATGGAACACCCTAAGCGTAACGGTCCTTTTAAATAAAGTTTCTTGTACATCTAATATGATTGAAGCGACTTGAAACTGAAACACATCAATGCGATTGCATGTGATTAGCGACTGTAATTACAGTCTGTTAGAATACTATTTAGTTCTCAAGTTTTTCTGAAGATTTATCCATTGCTAACGATTAGAGTTGAATCCAAAAAAACAACCGACTTCCAAAAAAAAACACAACAACGTGAAAAGGAACTTTAATTTCGGAAGTCGGTGTTTTTGGTTTTGTATTTTCGTTTTATGCCACCGACTGTGGAAAATATACGTATTATTAAAACTTACTCAAAAACTCCACCGCGCAAGTTTCCTAAATCAAATGAACAAAAGAATTTTCAAAATTGGTCTACAATTGACGAAAATATCGATGAACACACATAACAAAAAAACATATATATGTAGGTATATATGGACGAATTGAGAACATCCTCTTTTTTAAGAAGTCGTTTAAAAAGCGCAACAATTGTTCCTGTCATAATATAACTCTAATCTGATCCCCAAACCAAATAATCGAACACAAAAATTCAACCAACTTTTTACTTAAAGATAAAATAATAAAAATTCTTTCAACTTCTTCGCTCAGTTTCGTAACACCACAAATCATGAGAACTGCCCTGCGTGACAGTCCTGACGAAGATAAGACCCAGAGGTAAGTCCCGGGTTATTTTTCTTACTTTTATTTACTACGGTGTGAATGACGGCGATAAGGGAACAGGTATTCATATTAAGTCTGACGTTGAAGCTGGGAGTGCGATAGATAGCGGTGCCAAGAAAGTGAATGGTGCGATAGTGGGACTGAAAGAAAATATTTTTTCGTTATTTTTCAGCAAGAGTCTTTTAGAATCGTATTCATTTTCTGGTCCGTGTTTCCACCATTGTCCATACGATATTGTTTTATCTACTGGGAACACGTTTATTGTCTACCTGGTGAAGGAACTAGTAAAAAGTATATGTTGATTTTAATGACAGTCGTGTTTTCTAAGGAGCATTACATCGCTCATTTGCAAAAAGCTTGACATACTCGTAATTCAAAAAGAGCAATTTTGGGTATGATGATTTAAAAGAGTAAAAGTAGCAGTAAGAGTGGGACAAAGCATATTATAGTCACATCTTTTTAGCTCCCTCATTTTTAGGCTTTAGTGTAATGCCGTTTTTATAGCAAATAGCATAAAGAACACATGTTTCTGCGTTCACCTGTATACTTAACTCAAAATTGCAGATTTTTTAGTTATGTCACCCTTGTTGCAAATGAGCGACTTGCTAACGTCATAAATTGCAGATTTTTTAGTTATGTCACCCTTGTTGCAAATGAGCGACTTGCTAACGTTATAAATTGCAGATTTTTTAGTTATGTCACCCTTGTTGCAAATGAGCGACTTGCTAACGTCATAAATTGCAGATTTTTTAGTTATGTCACCCTTGTTGCAAATGAGAGACTTGCTAACGTTATAAATTGCAGATTTTTTAGTTATGTCACCCTTGTTGCAAATGAGCGAGTTGCTAACGTTATAAATTGCAGATTTTTTAGTTATGTCACCCTTGTTGCAAATGAGCTAGTTGCTAACGTTATAAATTGCAGATTATTTAGTTATGTCACCCTTGTTGCAAATGAGCGAGCTGCTAACGTTATTAATTGCAGATTTTTTAGTTATGTCACCCTTGTTGCAAATGAGCGACTTGCTAACGTTATTAATTGCAGATTTTTTAGTTATGTCACCCTTGTTGCAAATGAGCGAGTTGCTAACGTTATTAATTGCAGATTTTTTAGTTATGTCACCCTTGTTGCAAATGAGCGACTTGCTAACGTTATAAATTGCAGATTTTTTAGTTATGTCACCCTTATTGCAAATGAGCGACTTGCTAACGTTATAAATTGCAGATTTTTTAGTTATGTCACCCTTGTTGCAAATGAGCGAGTTGCTAACGTTATTAATTGCAGATTTTTTAGTTATGTTACCCTTGTTGCAAATGAGCGACTTGCTAACGTTATTAATTGCAGATTTTTTTAGTTATGTCACCCTTGTTGCAAATGAGCGACTTGCTAACGTTATAAATTGCAGATTTTTTAGTTATGTCACCCTTGTTGCAAATGAGCGAGTTGCTAACGTTATAAATTGCAACATATCCTACCTATTGCAATCTATCCTACCAGAGCGGACATATCCTACCTATTGATACGTGTCTCGAAACGTCTCCTTACGTGATACTTATAGACCATTCAGCACCCTAATTGGGTATCACATTTTCAATCACAATCCAAACGTTTTGAAGGACATTCCTAATACATTGCTTTAAAGGTTTACAAATTTCTTGTGCTGAATAACGTAAATAATGCAGTGATCGTGGCTGAACTGTCAAAATGAAATGTGTTGCAGTCAATTGTCATTTTATGTGTATTACGCAATTATCCCGCAGGTCTCTAGAGATGCGAAGCAGTAATGCTCGCGAAAGAGGAGGCGGAACGCGTGATGAAGAGGCAAAACTCGCGCCCTCACGCCCCTAGCCGCCGCAGGAGACGCCCAGGGCGTCGGGAATCACAAGCCGATTCCCGGCCACCGTAGACGCGGGCTTGCGGACGGCGAGCATTTGGCAGCTCGCCGTCCGATAAGGACCAGGCCCGAGTCGACGGCGCGTTGTGTTCCACGCGCGCGTCAAAGAGATGTCCGCACCGATGACGGGGCCCGCTAGGGCCGATGCCTGCCAGGGTTGCGGGAAAGTCCGAAAGGGCTACCGTGGCCCCTGGCAAGGCAACTGAAGGAACACGGGTGGGTTTTAGTCAGTAAGAGTCTGACACGCCCTCCGGCTCTGCCCAGAGCGGGAGAAGTTATTTGATGATTTCCCACCCTCAAAAAAAAAAAAAAGTTAGAGATTCTGTAGCATTTTTGTACATAAAAGCAGGTAAGTATATGTTCCTTTTGATTTTGATAGCTCAATAAAACACCAAAATCGCTGAAACTGCAACCCCACTCACTTTACGCGTATTTTATTATAGTTTTCCCCATTGTTGGAAGGTGACAGAGTGCGAGATGAAACAAATAACATTTATACAGACGACATGCGACATAACGATTCATTATATACCAGACAGCTGCGGGAGAAGTAATTAGTAATGTAATAGCTTTACGATGAATGGAAGCTTTCGGGGAAATTTTAGGCAAAATGTGTTTTGTGCGTTTTTGGTTGTTTTCTTTCTAACAAATAAATATTTTTCTAGAGCTCAGTTATCCATTCTAATATTATTTTGAGCTAGCTGTGCCCGCGACATCGTTTGCATGCATGTCGGAAAACAATTGACCTCATGGGTTTTATTTTTTTTGCGTGGAACACTAATTATTTTTTTTTTTAATAAAAGTAGCCATAGTTACTCCTTATAACATCAGCTATATGCCAGGGCAAATCCTGTTGAAATCGGTCCAGCCGTTTCGGAGATGAGCCAGAATGGATAGACAGACAAAAAATGTATTTTTTATTATTAGTACCGTATTCATATCATACGTATTTAGTAAAAAACTGTTACTTTGACAACACAATTAGACACTTCAATTTTATTTATTTGTATAGATGTGAAACTTAGTGTCTGTTTGTGAACGGATTTGGATGTAATTCGGCACACGAATAATAAAAAATAAAAATAAAATTGTTTATTTCTCACCAGCATAGCAACAAGGATTATACAGTAAAAGTACTTAATAGTAGGTAAATATACTGAAACTCAAACTCAAAGCATTTATTTCAAATAAACCAATTACAGGCACTTTTGAATTGTCAAGGGGTCGGTCAGTCAGAAAGATGAAGCTAGTTGCCCATTCCAAAGCGTAGTAGGTACCCATGGAGAAGAACGGGCAAGAAACTCCATGGACACTCTTTTAAATCAAAATATTGTTACAATAAAGTGGTTACATCATTCATGTTGTAATTATACACGTGAGAACGATGTAGAAAGACGTGCACGTTAAAAGCGTCCGTAATAAAAAGATAAAAACAATTATGGAATTAAAATAAGCCGTGGCAGCTAAGAAATGACCAGTGCCTACTGACGGCGCCCGTTCACGAACATGACGTATGGATCAGCACCATTCAGCTCAACCATTTTGAAGGGAACCCAATGATCCTATACACACGCCACCACCAGCGACACATTTGAGTGAGCATGACATACTCTCAGCCGCCAGGGCACATTCAAGTCAATGAAAGACGAACCCAGTAAGCTTTATAGTGGGTACATAGTGTTCACACCTGTGCATGTGATACTAATATCATGTGCAATATATAATAATAATCCAGCAGAAATATTAGTGGTGGTATAGAGAGGTTTACTTAGGGTATTGATTCTATCTTCTGAACTAGGCGAGGGATGATAATTATATCATGTTTAATGTATGACTAACTTTAAATTATGTGTTTCACTTTGTTTATTATTTTATTATTTATGTACACACAGTAAAACAGATACAGATACGACATATTAGAATTGATTGATTGGTTGATTTTTTTATTTTGATTTTGAATTGTTTTTTATTTATCATATTATTTTTTTTTTTTTTATTTTTTTTTTTTGTTCACTACACTTATTATTTATTTCATATTGTTTTTATTTATACTTTTATTCCGGCGGTAAGTTCACATGTATCATCTTCGACGTCCTCGTGGGCGATGCCACTGGCAAAAACTAGTATTTTTACATGTGAAAAGTTTATGTGGGAAATATATTTTTTTCTTTCTTTCTTTTCTTGAATTTAATTTTATGTAATGTTCTGGAATCACTAGCTCGCAAAAATCAATCGTGGTGCAGGCTCCTTCTCTGAATAAGAAGAGGCATTTGCCCATAAGTCGAACAAGTTCAAGACTAGTTCTGACTTCATTCATTTCCCTAAAGAGACTTTTTATTTATTTTTATTTAAGATGGGTTTGCTCTTGACTCAAGTCTAGGTCAGTGGTGACAGAGACTTAGTCGACGGTGGAGTGAGCTTACTCAGAAGAAGCCTGCTTAGAAGAAGACTATAGTAACTGAGTTTAAGATTGGCTTTGGTCCAGACAGGACAGGAGTTAAGCTAATGCTAAGCGAACAATTAGGTAGCTATTTATTTTAAAGTGTGTTACTTAACCAACTTAGATACGGCACGGATACGGCTTTGACGGCACGGTTGGCGCAGTGGTTAAGCGATTGACTGCTGCGCTGCGTGTCGCGGGTTCGATTCCCGCACGGAACAAATATTTGTATGACCTACAAATAGTTGCTCCGGGTCTGGCTGTTTGAGTATGTGAGTTTTAATGTTTGTAAACGCACCCACAATACAGGAACAATTCATAGAGTATGGCACCACTTTAAAAAAAAAAAGAAAGAAGAAGAAGTAAGGTTTTTACCTTACTTCTTCTTCTTTCTTTTTATTTCAACTGTTTCTCAACTGTGCAAGGGTCGACTTCCAATCTAACCGGATGCAGCTGAATACCAATATTTTACATGGAGCGACTGCCTATCTGACCACGACCCAGTAACTGGGAAACACGATACCCCTTGGTAAGACTGGTTGTCATACGTTTGGACTGCTGACTAGGTACCCATAACAAGAGAGAGTAGAGTTTTCCGCGGGCCCAAAATCCGAGAATAAATCCACTATAAGAAAGTACTTTGTTCACAGTCGTTTACTAAATCGATTTCATTAATTTTTAATGTAGGTACCTAATTAAAACTACATAAATTTCAGTCACACTTCCGCTGTACAGTCAGAACAAACCAAAATGGACGAAGTACCTACTACGCTAGATCCTTAGACGTGTGCGACTGTGTGCGTGCAAATATTTGTAATATGAACACAATTTTCTCCCACAATCAGTATAACTAATTTAATAAATAAACAATGTTTTATACAGAATAGTAAAAATTCTGTGTATGTTTTATGATTATAACTTAATATTCTAATTGGGGTGTGTGTTGGCATGCATTAATTCCGAAACATGTTATATACCTACGTATTAAAAAACACATAGAGACCACGACCTCCAAAAAAGTCTTACAATACATATAGATTACAATCGCAAAACACGCCGGTGACCTCATCAAGGTCTTCTATTAAATTCAAGAGGTCGACGCACTGCGAATAATATAATTGGATAATTTAATGTAATTTTAGAAGACTTTTTGACGAGGTCGTAACTTAATTGTTGTAGCGCAAATTGTCCTATCTGAGGTCAGGTTAGAGGTAAGTCGTGTACTATGATAAAGATTTATAATGAAACGTAAAAGCAAACTTCTTGTGAATAATATCGCCCAGAAAGCTTAACATCTATTTCCATCAGGTAGCATTTCTGTTGAAAGATTGCAGGTTATTTTTTATTTTTTTTCATATGACAGTTCCACACAAGGTCTTCAGGTCCCGAACTAGGTAGAGCCTGTACTACGTTAACCTGATGACTGATATACATATACACACCCAGACACAGGTCAAACAGACATGTTCATGCACACAAATGTTTGACTTGTCCGGGGATCGAACCCGGGACCAGTGGCTCAGAAAGCAGGGTCGCTACCAACTGCGCCAACCGGTCAGTCAGTTACAGGCACAATAGACTTTCGAGGTTTTCTGCTGTCAGCACAGGGTCGGTCGTTGCGGTTATATTTGGGGGCGACCAATGTCCAGCAATAGAAGTCTTTCAGTTGTCAAGATGACGATTGTGAGTCTTTTCAAATCTAACAGTTGTTACAGGTGGACGAGGTGGTGGTTACCATCGTCGAATGTGTAGCCTGCTTACCCCATAGCATGACTCCATCGTCATACCTAATACAAAATTCCTAACATATAAATTCTCTTGTGACCTCACCAAGGTCTTCTATTAAAATTCGACAGGTCAACGCACTGGCAATATTTGCACAATTAATAATGGTTTAGACTACAGTTAATTAGAGGTCACACTTCGTGTGTCAGTTGATAGTATAAACGGTGTGAAAAAAGGTATCATGCCTCTTTTTATGAATCAACTTTATCGTAATACCTATTAGCAGTATTGACTGACTAATGCTGCAAGTCAAGCAGGTGATCCCGGCTGTCATTCATAGACCATTGACAGTTGTTATACGAGTAGTCTGAAGCCCAAAGGCTACGACCAAGGGCCAAGGGGTATCGTGTTACCCAGTAACTGGGTGGTGTACGTCAGATAGGCAGTAGCTCTGGTATTCAGCTGCAACCGGTTAGACTGGAAGCTGACCACAAATGGCTAGGCAGATGATGATGATGATGGCTATCTAGTGGAAGACCATAGACCAAGGTCCCAAATGAAACTGACGATGAAAAAATATTACTGGAATTGAAGTACCTATACTCTACCAGGTGTCAAAGAGGAAAGTTTAACTGTCAGAAAGTTTGGTAGCGGGGTACTGTCGAGGGGGAGCGGGATGGGAGGCTACCAACCTCACAGAAATATCCGACTGATCCGCACAGTGCTGTGATAGCTGTGTACACACTGCAAGTTTTGCGATGACTTTGTGCTCCGTAGGTAGGTACCTACTATTGAAATATGGTGAGTACTTCAATATCCCAGCATCTATACTTAGTCTACTGGTAAAATTGCAATTTGGATCACGGTACCAAGACACCTATACCTACTAATTACCTGGAACCGTTATTGGACATTAGAACTGATCCGTCCATACTTCATCTATCTGACAATGTACAACCACAGCACCGAGCACGTGTAAGTAAATACATATAATTTATATATAGAACATTATATCAAAAATTATATCTAGAGCCGTCGCAAAATTGGGAACTAATTAGAAATGTACTAGTTTTGACCTAATACTTGTCATTAACCGACTTCAAAAACGGAGGATTCCGCCAATTATGAATTGATTTTGATGATTCTTTTTTTGTTTGGTAGTTCATACTTCAGAGGTGGTCCCATATAAATTAGATCAAAATCGGAAAAGCGGTTTAAAAAAAATCAACTATAAATAATTTTTAAATAAAAAAAACCGCCTTGAAACGGACGTGGACGTGTAAGATGATTGTTTTCGAATTGATATTGGGTAGGTACCATAACTAAAAAGTGCAAAAGAAAAAACTATTTTACAAAAATAAACGGCCGACTTCCAAAAAAAAAACACTACAAAGTGAATAAATAACTTTTTTTTATTTTGTTTGTTTTGTTAATAGTTTTATTGTGGCATGTATTATTTTTTATTATGCAAGTATTATTGGTTACCTACTAACATAGTTTTTAAGTTTTTTAATCGCTGTGTCTGAATTAAATTGGTACATAAATAAAATAAATATCGGAAGTCGATGGAAAAAACTAAAATACAGATGCAGACACCGACTTCCGAAATTAAAGTTATTTTTTACTTTGTAGTGTTTTTTTTTTTGGATGTCGGTTGTTTTCCTTAACAACCAACGCCTCTAGGAGAATCAAGATACTTTGGTAACCTCTCAATAATTCTATAACAAATATGGTTGAGGAAACATGCGAATGACATCACAGGTCAACGGCCGTCGAGGTCATTCAGATGTAAACGAAAAAACTCTAGAAAAACTTCTAGTACTTGCAAGTCATTATTTGGAACTATTATGGCGGATCTCGTTATGGCCATTTACGCTTAAAATGGCTTTGATCTTTTACATTTTACAAGGCTGGTCCATGTATTGTCAACGATAACACCGGCCGACACCACACGCTTACAATATCTTTTTCTTGGTTACTACGCTACCGCAATGAAGTTCTAATACTAAGCTTATTACCACTAATATGTTTTTCGAATCCCTGGTCCTCGTCCAATTTCAGCATTCGCATCTTATTACTTACTATCAATCTAAGTCTAAATGTAAGTAGTCTAAGTCTAAATGCTGGCCAGTCAGAAAGGTGATGGCGAGCATGGGCATACTTTTCCTCCTGTCTTTTTTTTTTTTGAGGTTGGGAAATCATCAAACATCTTCTCCCGCTCTGGGCAGAGCGAGAGGGCGTGTCAGACTCTTACTGACTTAAACCCACCCGTGTTCCTTCAGTTGCCTGTGCCAGGGGCCACGGTATCCCTCTCGGACTTTCCCGCAACCCTGGCAGGCATCGGCCCTAGCGGACCCCGTCATTGATGCTGACATCTCTTTGAGGCGCGCGTGGAACACAACGCGCCAGCGACCCGGGCCTGGTCCTTATCGAACGGCGAGCTGCCCATTGCTCGCCGTTCGAGTTTCTCGTGGCATATTGATTGCAACTTTGAAATAAGACCTATTTCATAACAGTATAGGTCCCAAAATACTATGTTCGTAACAACATAAAATTACAATCAATACAGTAGGAGAAAATCACATTTAGAAGTTGCTAAGTGTATACATAATTAGCGCTCGTGACTGTACACATTATAAATTAAAATCACTTTTCGTGTGTGTGACCGCGATATAAAAAAAAATGTTTATTTCAATTACAATGGACATTTAGATACATGTTTCTTTTTGAGATTTCTAAACTAAGCAATAGATTTTGACATTTATGTGTTACTACAGAAGGTTACTTGTAATTCAACGTATATGCGTCAGGAGCTGATAGTGGGACCAAAAGGCAACCAATTGAACCCCCCATATGTATGGCCGAATTCAATAGTTTTCGAGATATTTAAATTTTAAGAGTATTTTTTTTATATTTATTCAAAATTTTACCTTTACTTCCAAACAAAAAAAACTATATATCGTGAAAAACCGTGTGAAGCAGCGGCGGGTCACTAGTATTGTATAATACGTCAACTTCATAGAGAAGAATAAAAAAAAACCGGAGAAACGACGAGCATTTACATTTGAACAGAAGAATAATTTAACCAAAGAACTGTATAAGTACATAATGTAAAACAACAAACTAACAAGTCCATCTATACAACTAAAAGCCGTAAAGGTTACTTATAAAAAAGAAACATTTAGCTTAAGAGGTGTACTGACAGACCGGAAGCCTGGTGTAGTGCTCTCCGATCCTCAGCAGTAAGCGGTGAGACTAGCACTTAACTCGGGTGAGTACTTCCCTTAATGGGCATCTTTATGGTATGTTTACCTGTAGATATTTATGTAGGAGCCTTGTTAGTTCTGTGTTTAATAATAGATGAGAAGATGCAGAAAATAGAAGAAGGTAATGAATTTGTAACGGCTGTAGTACCGATAGTCCTCGTTACAGTCTGTTTACCAGGACCTGCAGTCTCGACATAGTTAGCAATCGTTTTCGGTTGCTAAGTCCTAACAATCCAGATGTAACGGATATTTGGTGGTCTCCATACTCAAATTTATCGGTTGTTACTGGTATTTTAGGTAGGTACCGGTAGGTATCAACCGATAAATTTGAGTTTCGAGACTACCAAACATTTACATCTGGATTGTTAGGACTTAGCAACCGAAAACGATTGCTAACTATGTCGAGACTGCAGGGCCGGTATTTAATAATAATAACAATATCGCAAAAAGATTAGGTACAGAGATTTTACATTGGCCCCTAACTAGGCAAGCCTGTATCTTGGGCACCAATATGAAGGGTTCACCATTTAAACATTTATTCAAAATAAAAACATGGTCGGTAATAAAAGTAAAATAGGTTTGCTTCAAATTACATTAAAAAAAAACTAAATTAAAATCTAAGAATCAAAATGAAAGAGAACGTAACAAACAAACCGATAATAAAAGAAAATGATAATAATAAAACTAGAAAAAACGCTATTATGTGAATGCGTGTGACTGTAAGTGTTTGATCATTTTGTCTATAGTCAGTTCCAAAGTATCAGATGAAAGTGTTAAACAAACCCTGTTTATGTCAAATTCTTACGCAAACAAACACAAAAGGGAATTAGTAAAACATTCATCTGTATTAAGAAGGTTTCAATGTTGTATCTCACCACTTTTTAAAACAATTATTGTTTGAAAAACACTATTAAAATGTAATTGAAAGTTTATCGACGAAATTTGAGGTTATAAAATTAACTTCAATAGTCAACTGAAAAACATCTTTAAGATGATTTAATTATTCAAATAATGAAATACATCATCACAGCATAATTAGCCTTTAATGTTCCCACTGCTGGGACACAGGCCTCCTCTCAGTGAGAGGGAGTGGGCCGTAATCCACCACGTGGGCGCAGCGCGGGTTGGTGGATGTCACATGTCGTCGAATTTTTGGTTCTAAGACATGCCGGTTTCCTCACGATGTTTTCCTACACCGTTTTGAGAGCAATGGTGATGAAATAATTTACACAAAGTAAAGCCTGTCTGGGTTCGAGCCTACGACCTACAACTCGTAAGTCGCGGCCGTTATCACTGGGCCGACATTGCTTGCATAATAAAATAAAAGCACTCAGTTTGTAAGTGGTACTGGGTAGATATTAGTCTGACCATTTTGAACATAAAATTAGTAGGATATCTGATCTAATGAGAGCTCTAGCGTTTGTCATCATCTTTTTTAAACTAGATGAGGTCGGCGTTTCCTGTCTGACTACTCTGAGAAGAAAGGCCGAAACAAACTCAGAGGTCACAGTCTCTTTTAAAGTCCAGACAAAATCTTGGTCAGATCATGTAAAGGCTATGTAGATCGGTGTCTGCAATGGTCTTTTGAGGAAAGAACCACACAGATTGAGTGGACCTGTCCAGTCAGTGCACGCAATTGTCAGTAATCGTGCAGCTCAACTTAGGCTCAAGGAGCTCAACGATTCGACGAACAATACCAAAGAAAGGATTGAGTCATTTGAGTAGGCCGCATGTGTTTGATCCTCTTGACGTAACTTCAAATAATAATAAAATTATACCTAACTTACAATCGCCTCGAACAACCCCCAAAGGAAGACAGTACTTAGCTCATTTTCCAGGAACCCTATAGATATGTCAGTCTAAGGTACAATTCTGCCAACCAACCGCCACTAACCAATCACCGTGAACATATTCAAGTACATAGCTAACTACATAATGAACCACTCTGAGTCAGCGATGCGAAATTCCTATGCCATATGGCGTGATGGATCGGGTTACTGTAGTGTTACCCGTGAGAATCTAGTAGTATTGACTATGAACGTTATAGTTTGGTTACTAACTGGCCTGGATAAGCCAGGCCATATAATTTTGAATTTTCTTGACAAATTAAGAAAATCAATCTTATTATACAGGGTTATTGGTAAAACACCATCAACCTCTTAAGGGGCCACTGCACTCATCATTATGAACAACTTTTACTATGGGACCAAATATGAAATCGCGAAAAAAAGTCAGCTGGTCCCTACACTTATGTTTGCAGAACTCTTCAAAATAAAGGGACCAGCAGATATTTTTTTCGCGATTTCATTTTTGTTCCCATAGTAAAAGTTGTTCATAATGATGAGTACAATGACCCTTTGAGAGGTTGATGGTGTTTTACCAATAACCCTGTAAACAATAAGTTATTCATAGACATTTTTGAACTAATTCCGATCCAGCCTGTCCCTTGCTGTCCTCCCCCAGCGACGCCCTAAGCCGAAGTATGTACCCCACAGGAGTGCCCTTAGCTTGTAATCGCCTAGGTTTATAAGTTTTTTTGAGTTCTGGCTGGAGGCCTTAATTTATTAAATGCAATCACAGGCAAGCCCGGTTAAGCAGCCGATAACCTCCTAGGTTGACCTGCGCGATGTCAGCCATAAGTATAAAAAAATAAAAAATAAATACATTAAGAACCTACATTCAAATGGTATTTTTAAAAGGAAGCTAAAAGACTTGCTGATTAAAAAGGCATAATAATATTACTCTGTAAGGAATTCCTTGAAGATAAATAATTATTAAAATGATTGTGATACTTAATATAATGTGATATAGGTAAATTATAAGAATATTATATAATTATGACATAGTATAAAATGTATGAATAATGTTAGTTAATTGAATAAAGTAAATTATCCATATAATTTGCTAAGAAAAATTAAAATTAAGAAGACCCACCGAGTACCTAGTCAAAAAAAAAAAAAAATAAGTACTTAACATAACATAATATCACGATTGTTTTGCTTCGAAGGGTACGGCAGAGGTGTTCCTATGGTACACCCACATTTTGCCTGCTATGTTGAAGTCCCATGTTATGCCAGCCACCGCATGCACGAGCCTATTGCCCTCGACCCGGCACAAATCAAACGCAAACCGGCAAAAAAAAAAAAAAAAAAAAAAAAAAAAAAAAAAAAAAAAAAAAAAAAAAAAATCCAAACTCCGGTCTGCTACTGACAAATTCCAGATGGAAAAACCCAAAATGTCATGTTCGTGAACGGCCGCTGTCAGTTGGGACTGGTCATCTCAACCGTCACGGCTTATTTTAATTATTTTATTTATGGATGTTTTTTTTAAAATTTATATTTGCTGTACTCTGGACACTCAACGTGTACGTCTTAATTACATCGTTCTCACATATAATTATACCTTTATTCAACATTAATGATGTAACTAATATCTACGTAACAATATAATTTAAAAGAGTGTCCATGGAGTTTCTTGCCCGTTCTTCTCCATAGGTACTATCGAGGAAGTTCATATCTAAGCAGTTTTAAAACAAAATCCCGTGAACACGATGACCACATCTGTTTTATGCCCCTATTTGCATCGACCAATGAAACAAAAATACTTTTTTATTCAATTTTAATTTATTCAATTTAATCATTTTTATTCATTTGCAAAAACAAGGGACTCATCAAAAATCTCATGGTGCGATGCTATCAGTTGATGCGATTTCTATAGCGGCCGAGCGCTGCAAGGAAACATAGTCCTTAAGGTGCATAGATATGAAATTCCTCGATAGTACCTACTACGCTTTGGAATGGGCAACTAGCTTCATATTTCTGACTGACCGACCACTTGACAATTCAAAAGTGCCTGTAAATGGTTTAATTGAAATAAATGCTTTGAGTTTGAGTTTGAAAAACACTTTGTCCGACCTGGGAATCGAACCCAGGACCTTGTGCTCAGCAGTAGCGACTACTAGACCAATCGCAGTCGGTATAGTACTTTTAATGACTATTGTCGTTTAGTAACTGGTCTACACGACATGGATACTTCGTCAAGAACATTGTAAATTACCTCGCTGAGTAATATTTAGTACCTACTTATTGAATGGTAAACTTTAATCTGGAAACGCCGTTTAATTTTATTACTATTCATAAAATAGGTAGGTACTAAAAGATTAATAGAGACGAGTTATAACAAAATAATTAACCGCAATTCAAAGTTAAAGGCAAGCTATGGTAAAATGAATTAAGTGGCTACAATTAGTATATTTATAATAGTAGATTATTAACCAAGGGCATAAAGCAGTGTCTTCTGTCGCGGGTGACGATTTAAATCGCGAGCGTAATGAAGGACTCGAGGTTTACTCCCGAGCGTAGCGAGGGTGTCAAAAACTTAAATCACGAGCGAAGCGAGGCATTTAAGACGAGTCCTGAGTGTAGCGAGGGATTTAAGTTCACCCAAGACTAAGACAGCTTTATCACCGAGGAAAATACTCTACTTTTCGTACCATTTGCGAAAAAATTAACACAATAATAATATGAGATAAGCATTTATTAAAAATAATGACAATTAAACGTATTTTTAGAACATTAACTTATTTATAAAAATAAATTAAAATAAACTTAACGTTTATGTATTTGAAGAAAACAAAAACGCGGCAAATTCCTAGACTAATATTTTTTTGTCGGAAAAGCAAAGGCATCAAGCTCATACGGCCTCGTCGGTTTTCGTAATTTTATTTAATAATCATAACTGCATAATAAACGCGTATTCCTTTTTCAAAAAGACGTATAATGCTTTATATACAAACTCAATGGTGTAAACACAGATGTAGTTCAGTATAAATTTCGGTAAGTATTCCAAATTTAAATCACATTCTCCCCCTAGAGGATGAATGAAATTCAGTACAATTTTCTTTCCCTGTTTTTAACAGATTTAAAATGACTATTGTTATGTTCGCTTTTTGTGACATAGAATGTCACTTTTTTGAGCAAGTGGTACGAAAAGTAAATTAAGTGAGCTGCTCTAAAATCGTAAGGAACCAGTTTAAGAAAGAAAGAAAAATATTTTATTTGGGACACGCACAGGCAATACAAATAGCAAAAAAAAAGAAGCATTTAAAACTAACAAAATTAACATTAAAAATAACAATAGACATGAAAATATAAAATAAAAGTCCAGCGGGCGAGCACGGCCTCTGTGATAGGCTTGAGTCACGTATTTTATCACGGTTTTTGCTCCCAAACTGTGATAAAAATATGTGATAAATGATTTTATTTCTGTAAGTAGGTTTGATCAAACACTTTTACACGTCAATCATATTTTTTTTAAACTAGATGAGGTCGGCGTTTCCTATCTGACTACTCTGAGAAGAAAGGCCGAAACAAACTCAGAGGTCACAGTCTCTTTTAAAGTCCAGACAAAATCTTGGTCAGATCATGTGAAGGCTATGTAGATCGGTGTCTGCAATGGTCTTTTGAGGAAAGAACCACACAGATTGAGTGGACCTGTCCAGTCAGTGCACGCAATTGTCAGTAATCGTGCAGCTCAACTTAGACTCAAGGAGCTCAACGATTCGACGAACAATACCAAAGAAAGGACATTTGAGTAGGCCGCATAAATTACTCAAACTGCCATATCACGATTACGCTGAGAAAAATACAAAAATAAATATAAAAAAACCAATGACCGACATAGTTCTCACATTCACAATAATTAGAATAATCTTTGAGGACCATGTAAATTTGTGTCTGAAATGGTCTTTTGAGGAAAGAACCACACAGATTGAGTGGACCTGTCCAGTCAGTGCACGCATTTGTCAGTAACCGTGCAGCTCAACTAACTCCTACTCTGTGACTCAAGCCTGTCACAGTAGGCCGTGCTCGCACCGCTGTGCGAGATCAAAAAGACTCCTATCTCAGCAAATGAATGAATAAAGAATTGAAATTGTAATATTCATAGTAAAAAAACAATAGAAACGTTTATAGTCGTATGTAGTTGAATCTATTACTAACTATATCAACGAAAGTGACCATCGTCATCAGCCTATAATGTTCCCACTGCTGGGACACAGGCCTCCTCTCGGTGAGAGGAAGTAGGCCGAAATCCATCACGCGGGCCCAGAGCGGGTTGGTAGATGTCAAATATCTTCGATTTTTTTGGTTCTAGGATAGGTTTCCTCACGATGTTTTCTCCCAAAACGGTAAAGGACCACATCGTGAGGAAACCGGCATGTCCTAGGCGTGATAGTGAATTTTATTATAATTAAGTATTTTTCTTTCTGAATATACTATCTTTAAGTTTCCATTGTTACAAAGTCAAAAGAATACAAAGTCACGTGAGCGAAGTCGCGGGCACAGTTAGTTCTATCAACAAATGGTGGGCTGTTTTAATTTTCGTTAATAAGCAAATACTTTATTTTCGTAGATCTATATTGTTAACATCTGTTTCCAGTAATCTCGTTCTCGTATCGTATCAATCAATTTAAACGAAACAAATGCTAACAAAACTAAAGAACGAACCATATTTAAACTTCTAAGGATCACTTCAAACTAATCAAAACTTCTAAGAAATTGATATTTGTGGCTTAATTGTCCATGAATTGAGTTCAGTTACTAAGAAGACGTTGTTTATTCTGTGTTTTTTTTAATTTTTATTTTTCATTAGTAGTAGTTTCTGGGAAGAAGCCTCAATTAAATCGAGGGTTGTGTTTTCTAATTAAATTCTATCTCTTGTATCACAGTGGTTACTTTCTCTGTTATTGAATAGGACGCTAGATGATCTGCTATTTTGTAACAATATAGGGCTTTGTTCATTGCTCTTGCCCGCCACCACGTATGAAGTTCAGGTAGATACCGTTCTTTAAAGTATTTCTTTATAGACAATGTTTTTCACTAATTCGGAAACGGGCACTAAAATAACCAGGTTAGTTGGAGAGGTCAAACGTGAGCATGCCACATAAAACCGGCCGTGGGAGAAACAGCCTTGCCGCAAATCAACTCCAGCTTTCAGAGTTTATCCCTGTGTATTATTAATATTATCGCGAAACAAACCTTGTTTGGGAGCTGCAATATTTTAAATTCAACTAAAGGAAATTTAGGATCAATGGTATATGCGGCACGAATATTGTTTCTTCTCTGGCAGATCCAGTTAATATTTTGGCTCCAATAACATTGCGGCATAGAGCTGTTATTTGGAGTCTAGTTCAATTGCACAATTTTGAGATATTTGTTCGTATCAGACAGACGGATAGACGGGCGGACATCTATCCACAAGTTCCTAAACCATTTCCAGACAGCTGAGATATTTGTTCGTGGCAGACGGATAGACGGGCGGACAGTTATCCACAAGTTCCTGAACCATTTCCAGACAGCTGAGATATTTGTTCGTGGCAGACGGATAGACGGGCGGACAGTTATCCACAAGTTCCTGAACCATTTCCAGACAGCTGAGATATTTGCTCGTGGCAGACAGACAGTTAGACGGGCGGACACCTATCCACAAGTTCCTAAACCATTTCCAGACAGCTGAGATATTTGCTCGTGGCAGACAGACAGACGGATAGACGGGCGGACACCTATCTACAAGTTCCTAAACCATTTCCAGACAGCTGAGATATTTGCTCGTGGCAGACAGACAGATAAACGGGCGGACACCTATCCACAAGTTCCTAAACCATTTCCAGACAGCTGAGATATTTGCTCGTGGCAGACACACAGATAGACGGGCGGACACCTATCCACAAGTTCCTAAACCATTTCCAGACAGCTGAGATATTTGCTCGTGGCAGACAGACAGATAGACGGGCGGACACCTATCCACAAGTTCCTAAACCATTTCCAGACAGCTGAGATATTTGCTCGTGGCAGACAGACAGATAGACGGGCGGACACCTATCCACAAGTTCCTAAACCATTTCCAGACAGCTGAGATATTTGCTCGTGGCAGACAGACAGATAGACGGGTGGACAGTTATCCACAAGTTCCTGAACCATTTCCAGACAGCTGAGATATTTGCTCGTGGCAGACAGACAGATAGACGGGCGGACACCTATCCACAAGTTCCTGAACCATTTCCAGACAGCTGAGATATTTGCTCGTGGCAGACAGACAGATAGACGGGCGGACACCTATCCACAAGTTCCTGAACCATTTCCAGACAGCTGAGATATTTGCTCGTGGCAGACAGACAGACGGATAGACGGGCGGACACCTATCCACAAGTTCTTGAACCATTTCCAGACAGCTGAGATATTTTTATTTTTTTTTTTTGAGGATGGGAAATCATCAAATGACTCCTCCCGCTCTGGGTGGAGCGGAAGGGAGTGTCAGACTCTTACTGACTAAAACCCACCCGTGTTCCTTCCTTGGCCCTTTATGTTCCGGGTCAGCGGTACCCCTTTTGGATGATCCCGCTTTCCCGGCAGGCTTGGGCCCTAGTGGGCCCCCTCTATGATGCTGACATCTCTTTGAGGCGCGCGTGGAACACGTACGCGCCGTCCAGCACGGGCCTGGTCCTGATCGGACGGTGAGCTACCCATTACTCACCGCCCGCAGGCCCGCGCCTACGGTGGCCGGGAGTCGTCACGCGGCTCCCGACGCCCGGAGCGTCCACCGCGGCGGCTTGGACGGGAGACTCTCTCCCTCTCCCGTCCCGCCACCTCCTTCGCTAGCATGACTGCTTCGCAGAAGGAGGCGACTGCCTCCCACTCCCCCTCGCCCCGGACCATGGCTTGAACCAAGGCCGGGCGTGAGAGATCACCGCCGCTGCCGATCGCCTCTACGAGGACACGGCGGTGCTCCGCCCATGCAGGGCAGGCCCCCACCGTATGCTCCACCGTGTCCTCGGGGCGATCATCGCAGTGGTGACACCCGGGCGTTTCCTCCCGCCTGATGATGTGCAGGAACCTCCCGAAACTTCCGTGTCCGGTGAGGACCTGCGTCAGGCGGTAGGTGAGGACGCCGTGACGCCTCTCTAGCCACTCCTCAAAGAGGGGTCTTACCGCCGCTATCGTGGCGTGCCCTGCGCTGGGTTGCGACAGTCGCTCTTTCCATGCCGCCATGAGATCGCGCCGGAGGTCCGTCCGCTCCGCCGCGATTTGCCGCGGAAGCGGGGTTTCCCCCCGGCGTAGTGCCTCCGCGCGCCACTCATACAGGCGCGCGAGGACTATCGCCTCCAGATCCGACGGCGGCAGTCCGGCAAGGAGGCTTGCCGCCTCGCCCGAGATCGTGCGGTAGCCCCGGATCAGCCTTACGGCTACCACCTTTTGGGGCGCGTTCAGATAGTGGGCGGCTCTCCGCCGCAGTGAACGCGCCCACACCGGGGCCCCATATGTAGCCATGGACCGCACGACCCCCGCGTAAAGCCTCCGGCAGGAGGCGTTTGGACCCCTCAGGTTGGGCAGGAGCCGCTTGAGGGCGGCCCCAGTCCGTTCCAGTTTGGGGGCCAAACGTCGGAAGTGCTCCACGAAGTTCCACCGGCTATCGAGCACGAGTCCTAAGTATTTCATCGTGGACTCGACGCCGATGTGAACCCCTCCTGCCGTTAGTTGGGATCCCGATGGTGGCCTGTTCCGGGGCCCATGGAAAGACATGGCCTCGGACTTGTGCAAAGCCACCTCGAGACCCAACTGCCGGATCCTCTCCACGACTATCGCAACCCCGCATGTCATCGCGTCGGCCGCCGCCTGATGCGACCTCCCCTGCGCCAGGACCAGCGTGTCGTCAGCGTAGCACACCACGCTGACGCCATCAGGGAGGTCGGCCCGCAGCACCCAGTCGTAACCGATGTCCCACAGGAGCGGCCCTAGAACCGATCCCTGTGGGACGCCGCACGACATCTCTCGCCGGTTCCACTCCCCATCGCGACCGGTGTAGATGACGGCTCTGTCCGTCAGATATGCCTCGACTATTCGACGGAGGTAGGTTGGCACCCGGTGATACCGGAGTGCCTCCCCAATGCATTAAATGCGTTGGCGATGTCGAGTGACACCGCCACAACAACCCCGCCCCGAGACACCGCGTCCCCCGTCGTGAGGGCTCTAACGCGCATGATGGCGTCCACCGTCGAGCGCCCCTTGCGGAAGCCGAACTGACTATCCGCAAGATCCGGCCCCGTCCTCACCAGGTGCCCGACGAGGCGGCCTGCAATTACTCTCTCAAAGAGCTTGCCGACCTCGTCGAGCAGCACAATGGGCCGGTATGCGGACGGAGAGTCCGCAGGGCGCCCTGGCTTCCGAATGAGGACCAGCTTCCCCGTCTTCCAACGGAGTGGAAACTGGCCTCTCTCCATACATGCGCTTAAGAGCGCCTCCAGTCGAGGCCCAAGAGCCGTCGAGGCCAGGACCCAGGCTTTCCCTGGCAGGCCGTCGGGTCCTGGGGCGGTATTTTTGGCCTTCAGCCTACCTACCGCCACTCTCAGATCTACCCCGGTCACTTCAGGGGTGTCGTCGTCGTCCGCGTGGTCCGCTTCAGGCACCGCGAGCGGCGGAGCCATGGGCGGGGGAGTATGCTCCCCCCGTGAAGGGAACAGAGCGCTCACCACCTCCTCCACCAGCTGGGGGCGGAGACTCTGCGTCAGCGGGGGGGCCCAGGTGCGGAGTTTATTCCGCACCATTTTGTAAGGGCGCCCCCATGGATCTCCGTTCAGAGTCTCCACCAACTCCTCGCGGGCCGTATATTTGGCCCGCTGGACAGCCTCTTGGAGGGCGGTCTTTGCCGCTCTGTATCCCTCGTACAGCTCCGCCTCCGTCGCTTCCGCATCCGGAGGGCGGATGCGGAGCCTACGGTGCCTGGAGTACAGGTGTCGCACTGCGACGCACGCCTTGCGTAGCGTCTCCAGCTCCTGCGACCACCAGTACACCTGACGTCGGGCGCTTCCTGGACGGACTCGGGGCATTGCCACGTCGCAAATCTCGGACATGGCCTCCCGGAACCACTCCGCCTCATCGTCAATATCGGCAGGCCTGTCCGGTGATGACACCCAGGCCTGCACGATCGAGGCTTCCAGGAGTAGCTCCCGGTCCATCTGCTTCAGCGCCCACCGCGGACCACTCGGGGCCTGTTGGACCGGCGCGCTAGAGGTCTGGGCGGAGACGTCGAACCGGATATACCGGTGGTCGGAGTAGGTCTCCACCTCCTCCATGACGCGCCAGTCAATGACACGCTGTGACAGAGCGGGGCTGGCAAACGAGATGTCCACCACAGACTCACCCCGCATCCGCACACACGTAGGAACAGAACCCCGGTTTAGGACGACCAGGCCTGTCTCCAGAGCCCAGTCCTCCACCATCCTGCCCCGCACATCAGTGTAACGGGAACCCCAAGCCGGATTTTTGTCGTTGAAGTCCCCGAGCACTAGCACGGGGAAGCGATGGTACCCGGCGACGACGACACTTAACTCTGTTAAAGAGTTCTGGAACTCGGCGAGAGTTCGGCTCGGAGAGAAGTACACTCCCACTACTACTATCTCCCCGAACCGTGCTGCTACGCACCCCTAGCTGAGATATTTGCTCGTGGCAGACAGACAGACAGATAGACGGGCGGCAGTAGTCTTAATAATATGTACATTATTTAACTTGACTACAAAATTTTGTGAATGTACAACTTAAATACAAAACCTCATCCCCCCCTTCACCCGCTTAAGGGTTAAATACCAACAACACCGGTATACGTTGCGTCAGTTTCCAACCATAAGCATAAATAAAACATTTTGTGATTTTTACTTGAAAATAGAGGACTTTCCATACACAACTTCGTCCCCCTTTTCACCCCTTCGGGGGTAGAACTATCAAAAACGCTGAGACACGTATTTAATAAATCAATTTTCAATCGTCAGCCTAAACACAACATTTGAAGACTTCGAAATTGACGGATTTTTATACAAATTTTCATCATCAATTTTTTTTTTTTTTTACCTCCTTTGGGTCGAATTTGGAAAAGCCTTCTGTAATGGACGCCTACACTGTACAAAATTTCAAGCCTCTAGGTCCGGCGGTTATGGCTGTGCGTTAATATATCACCCAGTCAGTCAGATAAAGATTAAACACTCACTCTCTCTCTCTCTCTCTCTTATCTTTCTACACGACGCGACGACGCGTTCTGTTTGATATTAGACTCTGTCGTCATTCAAATTCCTTAATGGGGTGAAGTTATTTAAAGTTGCCGGATACCACAAAACAAAATAATTACTTTGAAAACATAACTTTATGATGCACTCTAGGAGGCATACAGCACTAAACTTTATCAAACAAAAATGTACCTTATTTCTATAACTCTAAAGTTCAATCAAAGAAGCTAAGTCTACGGTTACGAAAATCACTGCCATTCTAATTTATTCCTTAAGTTAAGGATTGTAAGACATAAAGTTGTAAGGAAGTGTAAAGTTAGTGCGTGGGTTCCAAGTTGCAGGGCCACATGGTTACCGCAGAGTGGCTGTGGAAGGTGGCGAAACATAGTGTAAATAAAATAGTTTATATCGCTATAAAATGTAATGTAATTATAATGTGGGTAGTTTTGAGGAGGTATTTGATGGTCATGTTTGGCAATAGAGAATAGTAGAAACGGATAGGTAAACTTGACCAAAAAAAATGCTAAACTAATGGGCAAATCTACTTTATGTTCCTTAAGGGGACTACATTACCTGAACTCAAGTTTTATAATGCACTAGCTGACCCCGCGAACTTCGTACCGCCTAACATTTTTTTTTCTCTCCGTATGAACCATCCTCGTACTTCAAGGAATATTCTAAAAAAAGAATTAGCAAAATCGGTCCATCCGTTCTTGAGTTATAAAATTACAACGAAAAGTGGCATTGATTTTTATAGATATAGATAAAAGGATAATATGATCCACTGCAGTAAACAAAATCAGAAAATGATATGATATTCTTCAGGATATATGCTAGTTACATTATCTGTTGGAAACATAATAGGTACAACTAATTTGGTACGATAGAAAAAAGTCACGAAATTTCACTCTAAAATTTTCTTTTACCGATTATAAACCATGCTAATATACATGCAATCATTCTGTTTTTTTTTTCAAATTGTTCTTCAAGCAACATATTAACGTGATAGTGTTTTCATTGTTAGTCCAATCAATAGATTTTTTGTAAATAGAGAAATGCTTCATATTTTGCTGTAAATTACCAGCTTTGTGTCATCACGCTTCTCTTTCTTTTCTATGCAGTGCGACAACAGTGACCGTGCTTTAGCTGTTGTCAGCGTCAGGGTAGCCCGCGATTCTTTGAGGAGTGGCTAGAGAGGCGCCACGGCGTCCTCACCTTCCGCCTGACGCAGGTCCTCACCGGACACGGTTGTTTCGGGAGGTTCCTGTTCCGGATAAGGCGGGAGGAAACGCCCGGGTGTCACCATTGTGTGGATCGCCCGGAGGACACGGTGGAGCATACGGTGGAGGTCTGCCCGGCTTGGGCGGAGCAACGCCGTGTCCTCGTGGAGGCGATTGGCGGTGGCGATCTCTCGCGTCCGGCCTTGGTCCAGGCCATGGTACGGAGCGAGAGGGCTTGGGAAGCCGTCACCTCCTTCTGCGAAGCAGTAATGTTCGCGAAGGAGGAGGCGGAACGCGTGAGGGAGAGGCAAAGTTTGCGCCCTCACGCCCCTAGCCGCCGCAGGAGACGCCCTGGGCGTCGGGAATCGCAGGCCGATTCCCGGCCTCCGTAGGCGCGGGCCTGCGAACGGCGAGCAATGGGCAGCTCGCCGTTCGATAAGGACCAGGCCCGGGTCGACGGCGCGTTGTGTTCCACGCGCGCCTCAAAGAGATGTCAGCACCAATGACGGGGTTTGCTAGGACCGATGCCTGCTAGGTTTGCGGAAAAGTCCAAGAGGGTTACCGTGGCTCCTGGCACAGGCAACTGAAGGAACACGGGTGGGTTTTAGTCAGTAAGAGTCTGACACGCCCTCCTGCTCTGCCCAGAGCGGGAGAAGTTATTTGATGATTTCCCACCCACAAAAAAAAAAAAAAAAAAAAGGGTAGTCCGCGATATTCAACTTCCTCTCTTCTATTTTTCAAACGTTTTTTGCAATTTACAAGCCAGTATCAGGTTGAATGTTGATCCAAATATGATTCGCGACTGTATCACATATGAATTGACATAATCACCGCCGTCATTGGTGTTTTCATTGATATAACATAATATGATATAACATAATCATCAATACAACTCTCTATGTTCAAAGTGCCCTATTGAATCTATTTCATGAAATCTTTAGAGCATCCTCCTGAAGTATCATATTATTATATTGGAAGCTCTTTTAATGCGATTAATTTTGCAGTATTAAGTACTTATCAATATTTAATTAAATAGATGATTTGTTAAATTCAGCAGCATTCTAACAAAAGTATTTCTTACTTTATCCCATCTTTTCTCTAAGATCTGAAGAAAACTCCAGCGAAATGGTATTCAGAGCAATTAATATCGTCTCTTAACCTGCATTGCTGAAGCTATCAAGATATTGGACGGCTATTGGAAAATAATGAATGCAAAACCATTGAAAGGCACATTTAGCATAAAAATATTCTCGAACCAAGACGAAACCAGGTTATTTTGCTAACCAATGACGCACGAAATTTTAATGAATCACCCTCCTTATAAAATACGTTTTACTTACGATCAAACAATTCTGCTGGATAAAAACGGCAATTACCTGAAAGTAAATAAAGGGAATTAGTTCATATGTATTTGGTGGGAATTGTACTTTATTTGTTGATGTAATTTGTAGGCAAAAAATATAACAAATTTTGAGGTAAATACATCAAAGGGGATTATTAGTAGACCAACTTATATTTAACGTTCAGCTGGTCTTTTCATGGCTGTCAATGAGAGAAAAAAAATTGGGACACGCACAGGCAATACAAACAATAGTCTGTCAGACTCTTACTGACTAAAAACCACCCCGGTGTTCCATCTCACACCTACGCCGGGGGTCGCGGGAACGTACGATCCTTCCGCCACCCCCGACTGGTGCCAGCCCGCCACTGCGGGCCTCTTCAGGTCTGGGGGGGAGTGAGGTGTTTGACTCCCCCCGCGACGTCTAAGAGGAGCGCGCGTGGAACACTACGCGCCACCACCTCGGGTCCTGGTGTGTGGGGGGCGACAGACGTCCCCGAGTCCGTCGCCCCTGGACCCATTTAGGGGGGCTGGAAGAGGGCGTTGTCCGCCCTCCGCCGACGCCCGGTGCGCCATTTGCGGGCCGGGTGAGTGGACGAGATCTCCCTCTCCCTTTCCGCAGCCTCCTTCTGCGAGACGACTGTCTCACAGAAGGAAACCACCGCGTCCCAGGACTCGTCGCTGCCGACCATCGACTCGACTACGGCCGGCAGCGACAAGTCACTGCCTACTTCTGAGATGAGGGCACGGCGCGGCTCCTCCCAAGCGGCACACTCTGCCAGCGTATGCCGCGCCGTGTCCGCCCGGCAGTCGACGCAGTGGTGACACCGGGCGTCCGGCTCCCTGTTTATGCGACACAGGTACTTCCCGAAGCAGCCATGCCCCGAGAGCACCTGCGTCATCCGAAACGACAGGGAGCCGTGCCTTCTCCCGAGCCAGCGCTCGAGCACCGGCCGGACCACCTCGATGGTGACGAGGCTGGCGGTAGGGCGTGAAAGCCTGTCCCGCTATTCCGCCACCAGGACCTCGCGAAGCTGAGACCGACGCAGCTCTATGTGTCGCTGCATCGGTTTCTCGCCCCGCGCCCTCGCTTCCTCGCGCCACCGATACAACGACCCGAGTACTTTCGCCTCGAGGGCCCAGGGCGGTGATCCGGCCAGTACGCAAGCCGCCTCGTAGGAGATCGTGCGATACCCCCTGATGACTCTGACGGCCATCGCCCTCTGCGGCTTTCGCAAAACAGCGATGCTGCCGGCCGTCAGGTCAGAGGCCCACACCGGGGAAAACCTCAACACCTTACCCCAACTTTGACAACTGTTTTTATTCAGTTAATGCATTTTTTTTTTATTATACATTTTGAGATTACATTTTTTATCAATCTTTTGTGTGTTTAGTGACTTATTTTTTTTTTTACATTTTATAATTAGTAAATTTTTACATTTAATTCATAAATAATTATAAGAAAAATATTGTAATTGACATTTCTAACTAATTTATAATAAATTACTAATGGGGCTATTAATTGAACTTTAATTTTAATATTTCTAAACTGACAACGGTGACAACATATACTATGTGAAGCGTTTTATTAATATTAAGATCAATTTGTACCATGTACTGAGAAATAAATTATATCTTGTCTTATCTTATCCCCTTACTAAGAAAATAAAGGTATTTTTGTGCAACGCATCATTAAGTGTCACTTACAAATGACATACACAGACACCTATATCTGCATACACAATAAAATTATGGCCGCCGATCGCCTGTCTATTTTAAAATACCAGTCACAAAACCATGTCGTTGTCATTGAAATTAAAGCCTGAAACCAGGTCACCTGAACTTTCACATGACCGACCAACAAAGACAATACTCTCAAAGTCAAACTAACCACGATTCAATAAATAAAAGTAAATTGTTCGGTGATAAGCTTTAAAGCAATCAGAGCCCCATTTCATTGCGGAAATGAATTCTCGCATCGCTTGTGAGTGGTACAAATTATGTATGACTAGATTTGCCCGCTGCTCCGTGTTTCGGGACTAGTAAGATACGTAAATTTTGCGCTGCATGTTATTTAATATAGTTTGTAGTTCGTCTGTTTGAATGTGTATGCTTGATTTTGCAAGGAGTAAGGAAAACTTCGCTACGGGAGTCTTGATTTTCGGAGAAAATTTTGTATTTACAGAGGTTAATTTCTTACCTTTTGCTCTTAAATACACACATCAAAAGTGTCTAGGGATCAACATATATTTTTGCAATAACTTTTCTCCTGATTGATATTAATTAAAATTTTCTTTAAGGATTCATAAAATAAAGTGTTTTCGTTTGTCACAGTAACGATAAACCAAGTCACCTTTGCATTAATAAAGAAATTTGCCATTTTCCTAATAAAGGGATTTTTGACATTTGAACCACTAACACAAAAGTTCGAAAAAAAGACTGAAATAACAGTTTTCTTTAAAATTTTATTGGGTAACTTAAACAATTAATAATCCGTGTTTCTACCGCGAACACTAACAACACAAGAACATCGGTTTGGCATACTCAAAATGAGTTCATCCAAATCACGCTGTGGAATGGCCGCCCATGTTCGTTGCAACAACAAAAAAAGGTCTTCTTGCGACTGGATACCCTCCATATTCGGCAGAGCTCTTCTCTGTAGCATATCCCATGCATGCTCAATCGGGTTCAAGTCTGGCGACTGAGCAGGCCAGGGCAGGACATTGATGTTAGCTGCGGCGAGAGTCTGTCTTACAACTCTTGCGGTGTGCGGTCGTGCATTATCATGCATTAACTGAAATAAGGGACCGATTTGCACTTGTAGAGGAACGATGACGTCTGATACAATCGTCTCAGCATAAATTTGAGCGTTGAGGTTGCCTCTGATCCAAATCAACTCAGTTCTTCCGCCGATCCAAATACCCGCCCATACCATGATGGTTCCACCACTATAAGGATGGACTTCCTGGCAGGATTTTAATCGCTGTTGGCGTCCAGGGGTTCTCCAGTGTCGTATACGTCTTGTATCCGGTCTCATACCAAAACGAGACTCATCAGAAAAGCACACGAAACGCCATTGTTCTTCTGCCCAATTTCTGTGTTCAAGAGCCCATTGATATCGAATCCTACGATTGTGCATTGCTATAGGTGGTACCCGTAGCGGTCTTCGGGAATGAAGGTTCACTTCATGCAAGCGGTTTCTGACTGTTTGGTCGCTAATTAAGTTCCCTGAAGAGTGATGAAGCCTCACGGCTAACATCATGGCGGTTATTGTTGGAGCTCTTCGAGTTAAGATTTGAATGTATCGGTCTTGTCTCCGTGTGGTGCAGCGATACCGTCCTCCATGGCGCTCAGCCACGGTACCAGTGCTTCGGTAACGTGTCCAAAGTCGACTGATAACACTCTGACTTGTATTCAGAGCTAAAGCCACAGTACGTTGCCGGGAACCAGCTTCTATCATTCCCACGGCTCTGAGCATTTCTTCCCTGCTTAAATGACGTCGCCGCTCCATAATAACGTTGGTTTTAATCAGTAGTAGGGAAACAGTAGCACTAATAATGTCTTCAATGCGTTGTATGTTTTTATAGGGAAAATATTGACAGCTGATTTTCATCTTTTACTCGAATTTGATTCACAGTTCCTGATTCAAATTATGAAATGCACCAAAAAGGATCCATATAAATTTATAAAATCATAAATTTATTACAAAGCCACATCTTAATCTCAAGAAATCCGCATAAAAATGCTTGATCCCTAGACACTTTTGATGTGTGTATATTGCAGCTACAGTCATTTAATGTAGAACTGATATGAATCAGCATTCTCATGTACAAAGCTTTCAAAGCTATGACTACCTAGGGTATATACAGGGTTATTGGAAAAACACCATCAACCTCTTAAGGGGCCACTGTAGTCATCATTATGAACAACTTTTACTATGGGACTAAATAATAATCGCGAAAAAAAACACAACTTTTCCCTACACTCGTGTTTGCAGAACTTGTCAAAATTTAGGGACCAGCTGATTTTTTTTCGCGATTTCATATTTGGTCCCATAGTAAAAGTTGTTCATAATGATGAGTACAGTGGCCCCTTAAGAGGTTGATGGTGTTTTACCATTAACCCTGTATACACATATTTTAAATATAATGGTACAATATTTGATAAAGTTTCTCATCACCATTGTTCTATTAAGGCGCAGGCGCTTAATTTTGGCTTTACGATGTGATTCTAATTTTCTGTCTCTATAAAGACCCAATCACACGTTCCACAATCACGACTACACCCACACCACAATGACAACACGTGGTCGGGGGCTAATTTGTATGAAAATTAATAGTTTACTCACACGGACCACTTTTGGCCGTTAAAATCAACCGTGTGGGCGATACCGACCACATCAGCGCCACGTCACAGCCACAACGTAACAACTAGCAAGACTGCGCACTAGCGGCCGGCCACATCGCAAATACAATGTTGCCTCGACCATTTGATTTGATGTTGTAGTTACCAAAACGTAACTGCAAGAAGCTGCAACGGCACTATTCACATGTAACCACTGCTCGCCCACATTTTGGTGCTGCGATGTGGTGTGGTTGTGGTACGTGTGAACAAGCCCTTAGAATCAACGTTGACATTAAAAAATTGCTAAAGTTGTATAATTTTACTTGCTATTCACATGAGTATTATAATTTTAAAACTTCAAAATCATAACGTTACTTATTTCGCTACAGCTAGCAGTTTTAAAGTTCACACCACATTTTTCACGGTAAATACTCTAGTAAATAATACGTCTGACATTTTATAAGACCGAGACCTGTTTCTGAAATTTTAGTTTTGATTAATTTTACAAGTTCGACGTAGTAATAATATTTTATTGACATTTGTGTACTAAACGATTTGATCATTTTAATTTATTGCTGTTCTCATATATAGTCATTTGAATATATTTATATTTATATATATATATATATATTTTATTTTTTTATCTGTTTTTATTGTAAGATAATAATGCTCATCTTTATCTTCTTCTTCTTATATATAAAAATCAATTGCCGTGCGTTAGTCTCGGAAAACTCGAAAATGGCTCGACCGATTGTGATGAAAATTTGGTAAGTTGTTGCGTGTGCGCCGGAGAAGGTTCCAAACAAAAAATTAAATAAAAAAGGCATTGCAACGCATGCCGCAGGCATTAGATAAATACATAATTTATCTATGTATACTCAATACTCAATACTTTATTGCATGCCATAATGTGTACATAAAATGTATGTCACTTGTCACTGAACTCCTCCTAAACGGATGGACCGATTTTGATCAAATAAATTGTGTGTGTTGAGTAGGTCCCTGGATAGTTTAGATTCAAAAGGACCCGGTAGTTGGCGCTGCGATCGAGTTCTGTGTTTTTTTTACTTTGTTAATTTGGATAGGACAACGTCTGTCGAGTCAGCTAGTATGTTTATGATTTTTTAAGTGGTATCTTCTAATAAATGTTTCTAGTGAGCGACTTAAACTGAATGTTTGATATACCGTACTTTTATAATCGCACTAGCGTGGATGTCAAAAAACATCTGACTGGAATGTACTTCCGGGATAAAATATATCCTATGTGTTAATTCAAGTTATAGACTATCTGTGTGCCAAATTTCATCAAAATCCCTTTGAGCCGTTTTTGTGTGATTGAGCTACAAACATACAAAGTTTCACAGGTTTTTTACCTATGAAATTGACGTCTAATACAGAAAGTTAAAGTCATTTTTATGTAAATATTGTTTATTTCTATCAATCAAATTATGCACCCATGCCATAGATGCATCTCTGCCAGCGCAGTGGTAACTTTTCAATGCCCTTCGTGAAGAAGTTAGGTTTACGGGGCCCAACAAACTCTTCAAAGGCATTTGTACTGCCTCTCGGGTATTGAATTTTTTCCCTGCCAAGAAGTCTGTCGGCGCAAGGGCTGGTGAGTACGGTGGATGAGGCAAAACTTCCAACCCTAGCTCTTGTAGCTTAGAGACCGTCTGTTGTGCCGTATGAGGTCGAGCGTTGTCGTGTAGGAGCAGCGCGGACGTGCGATTAACCAAGGCTGGTCGCAGATTTGCGAGCTTCTCCATCATTGTGTCCAGTTCCTCAAGTAAACATCCGTAGTAATCCTGGTGCTATTTGGTAAGAAGCTGTGATGAATTATACCGGCACTAGACCACCAAACAGTGACTATGACTTTTTCAGGTGTAAGTTTTCGTTTGGGGCATTGCTTAGGCGCTGAACCAGGTTCTAACGAACATAATGACTGCTTACGATTATAAAAAAGAATCAATTTTTCATCGCAAGTGACAATGCGGTTCAAAATCCCTTCGTTTCTGTGTCTGTTAAGAACGCAAGGCATACCTCAACGCGTTCGTCGCGCTGGCGATCGTTCAGTTTGTGCAGCACCCACTTATTAGGTTTTTTACTTTGCCAATTTGACGCAAATGGACCAATATTGTTTTGATGCTAACGTTGAAAGCTGCTGCTAACTCAGCCGTTGATTGAGTATCGTCAGCTTCCACTATCGCCTTTAATTCGTCGTATTTTATTGTGTCCATATTGATGAAAACGATACAAACGTAGTGAAAACAAAACACTAATAAAAAATCAATGATTGGATTTGAAAATAGGATTCCATATTTTAAAATAAAAATTTTTTGAATTTAGAATTTATTGCCAACCATACATAAATTCGTTTCAAATGGCCACTATTGCAAAACGGCAACTTCATAGGTAAATACCTATTATTAGTAGAATAGCAGAACGAACTGGGTAGTACGAACATTTCACTGATAATAATTGGCAATACCAAGCACCCAATAATGATAGTCATCACATTCCTATGATTAAACGTGTCTCAGCCATTTCATTATTGCTTTTCTAGTTCCATTGATCTTGTTTAATATAAAAGTTTAACAACAAATTGTAAGACAAGAATTCATTAACAAATCGAAGCCTAAAACAATAGTAACAAAAACCAACTACTTCTTACTCTCAGCTCCTCAAAGTACACAAGTACAAGAATACATATTCTTACCACAGACGCCTAACTCCGACAATAAAAGAAGTATCTTCCCTGAACACACAAATCACCCTTCATGGTACATTCAGAAGGGCATCACACATAGGAGCCCTCGGTAAATAAACATATTAACGTTAAGTGGGGGCCCGGCCGTTGGGCCGCAGAAATTGTGTGGGGTAAAGTATGAGATGAGGCGATTTGGAAAAATTAAAATAGGTGTAGGTAAGTCTGTTTGTGTAAAGCTGATAATAAAGGAATAATGCCTGAATATTGAAGAAATTATGGTGTTATTATGTACGAAGCATTAGGAGATCAAAGACCGTACCACGCGGCGTTATATAGTTTTTGCCTTTTGTATTTTTTTCACGGGGCTAATCAGCTTATACTTTATGTTTTTTTTGAGGGTGGGAAATCATCAAATAACTTCTCCCGCTCTGGGCGGAGTGGGAGAGCGTGTCAGACTCTTACTGACTAACCACCCACCCGTGTTCCTTCAGTTGCCTGTGCCAGGGCCCAAGGTAACCCAGGGGCCACGGTAAAATCAGCTTATACCTTCACCGGAAGAAGAGGAGTTAATGTATGTATATAATTATGTGTTTAGATTTCCGATCTATTTGCTATTGTTTTAAGTGACTTTAGAACCAACAGCGGAAGTAACAATTTGAAGAAGTTGTTTATTTTTAAATAAATGCTTCTCGAAGTCCTTTAAATCCCATGATGAGACATGAATGCATGGTAACGACAATCACTGCATTTCGTCCTTCGAGCAGCTACCAAAATAAAACTTGAATATTTCTTACAGCGACCGAAATATTTAATCTCTAAACGTATGAAACAGCTCAATTTCAATCAATCTGTCTACTTTCCCTAGCAACGAAACACTTAACTCGAACGAACCGCTTTTCACTCTTATCTTCCACCACCAACTCCTCAAGTTCTCCCAAGGCACGTTTCCTGAATGTTTAATTTTATTGAATTCCGATCGATTCTGCTGGCAGATGTTTGGTAAGTACCGACTTATCCCTTTTTACCATGTCTCTGACCATACATAATTTGCCTAGAAACTGTTATTTATGCATTTTGGGCTGGTTACGGAGGATCTCCGAACTATATGGTGTATCTAATGAGGTTGTATGTTTTTGGTTTCCTGGCAAAAAATAGGCGATATACAGGGTTACTGTAATTCGACGTATATCCGTCAGGAGCTGCATGTCGATTCTGTAAAAATGTGACCGTGAAGTGAACACTTAGGTGAAGTGAGCGTGGAGTGAGCTGCCAGTAAAAAACCCGTAAATAGTCATTTTTAGCCACTTAAATACTAGCTTTGAAATAATATAAAATTATCAACAAAACTAACATTAGAAAACATAATTAAAATCTCGATTATGATTGTAAGTGTAATGCTTAGCATCAGTGGGATGACACTGACAGCTCACTACACGCTCACTTCACCTAAGTTTTCACGGTGAGATGGTTACAGAATCGCAGTGCTGATAGGGGGGCCAAAATGCAACAAATTTAACCCTCTTATATGGCCGAAATTCAATAGTTTTCGAGATATTTGAATTTTAAGGGTTTTTTATATTTACCCAACAGTTACATATAATTCCAAATAAAAAAAATACGTATTGAATGCGTACCATTAAAAATTATATTGTAGCTGGCACTTCAATTAAGCTATGAACATAATTAAAAGTACTTAAGTCAAGAAAATAATTAAAAAGATGAGTGATTTAAGAATAATATATTACCAATATTTTCATGTTACACTTCAAAAACATTTCGTAAAAACAACCACTAAGATATGAATCGTAAAAATAACTAAAACCACTTTTTTTTCATAATTTTAATTATTTTTTAATACAGTATGTATTATAACCACGTGAGGTGTGAAAATATATTAGGAACAATATGACACAATTATTCTTGATCAGTTTTTATTAAATTACATTGTCACTGAAAATAAACAAAGATAGTCAATTTCGTCACACATTCAATTAAATCTAAACTAATAAATTATAAAAGTAATGTCAAGCAAATTAATAATGTCATAGTAATTGTTATTATTATCATATTATTGAATTAATGTACAAATATTTGCTATAATTAAAATACAACATTTTTATCTTTTTATTTACTTACTTAAGTATTCGTGGCAAGTGTCAAGTTTATTAACTCAAGGAATAAGAACTTTCATATAAACAAAATACCCCCTTTTCATCCCCTTAAAGGTCGAATTTACAAAAACCTCTTCTTAGTGCTCCCCTACATTATAAAAGGAAGCCGTGTGCACAATTTCACGTTCCTAGTCCCAGTAGTTTCGGTTGTGCGTTGATATGTCAATCAGTCAGTCAGTTTATCTTTTTATATAATTATATAGATTATTGTACACGCTAGCCGTATATACTAAATCTATGATTGTACCTATGTTAAACAAATGAATAAATTACTTATGACTTATGCCCCAAACTTCTGGCACCGAACTCTTCTGTCCGAGAGCACAGTGGAGCAACCGCTACCACCTGCCTAATATTTTTACTATGGCATGAAGTGGAGAAAAATATATTAATATAAATAAGGGAGGCCTATGTCCAGCAGTGGACGTCTTTCGGCTGAAATGATGATGATGATGATGAAATAAGAGGGATTACTGCCGTCAAATTAGTTACAGCAGTGCGAAACCGCTTGATGACTATTCAGCGTCTATTACCCGACGACGATCACGAAACACGACCCCCATAACCCCTAGCACCCACTTCAGAATAACGTTTCCACGTTAATTAATCCGTTGAATTACAATAACGGGATTAAACCTAACGTTCGATCAAAGTTTTATGCAATCGGCCGCAAGTTGTTCAAACTTCGGCCATGTTCGGGAAACTTCGGGCAACTCCGGCCAAGTTTAGCCGACATCTTGTTTGATGTTGTCTACAACGTAATGGTTCCGTCGATGTGGTATGATACAAACCGCAACACGGAAATTAATTCGACCTATGTATACACTGATAGGTTAGTACGGTTTTCGCGTACTCAGGTCTCGAAGCCGAAGCGATGTACTAAAAAGTTTGGAAAACGTCGTTATATTAAATTATGTTTGGAACTTAGATGAGATAAAACCACGTACTTCCGAGTGTGGTGGAGATTTGTTATTAATATGTTAATAGACACAAAGTTCTGAGTTCAGTAAACATGGCGTGTTTAATATCAGCTGAAATACTTTAAAAGGGAATGTAATGAATTTTCTATTTGATTTCTTTTGACGTTGAATTTTATTGTGATGATAATTTTAACCAACTCTTAGCGTACCTACAAGTGTAGGAAAGTTCAAAGCGAGTCAAAAACAGTTTAAGCAACGATATAGATCTTTAAATTTTTCAGCACAGTCTGTTTTATAATAACATATTTCATTGTAAATCTAAAATTAAAGAATATCTTTTAACTCTTGACCACAGTATAACAGAGACCTATTAAAAACAATACCTATTAAAATACATGCATGACTAAAACAATGAACCATTCTATACACACACACACACACACAAACACACTCTCACTACACCTTTTACACTCTAGAATTAAGCAAATCGTTGTTCCCCTAGAAGATGAGTACTGCTTACCTCTTATCTTGAATAATGGACGGATGTATGACCACTGTAACACAGGTTCCACCTAGCATGGGGTTCATTGATCAAATCTCTGTGCACCTGTAAGTCCTGCGCCCTAAATGCTGCGCATATATAATTTGTACATTACTTTAATGTTTAAAATAGGTAATGATAAATTATTTTATTTCTGTAATAGTTTTTACAAACACTTTTACACGTTAATTATATTTTTTAAACTAGATGAGGTCGGCGTTTCCTATCTGACTACTCTTAGAAGAAAGGCCGAAACAAACTGAGAGGTCACAGTCTCTTTTAAAGTCCAGAAATAATCTTGGTAAGATCATGTAGATTGGTGTCTGAAACGGTCTTTTGAGGAAGAACAAAACATATTGAGCGGACTTATCCAGTTAGTGCACGCATTTGTTTTGTTTGAAAATAAATTATTTATTTATCTATCACCATGTGTAAGAATGTCTATTGGTTATTAATATATTTAGAGCATAGTAAGACAAAAGTCAAATTGCAAAATACACTGCCATTCATTTAGCCTAGAATCTTACCTACCCATCTTTGGCGATTCAATTACGCCTAACTTGATCTCTTGCTGGGAAACATCTACTTAACCTTACTTAAACTTACCTTCAATTTAAGCACTTTCCCACAAACCGTTTCCTATAACACGAAGTTAATATAAACTTTACACTACGCAGAAAAAACGAAGTTAGAACGCTAAAAGCTTGCACTTTAGATGTTAAAGCTGAAAATTTTAAAAAGATTGGTTACCAAAAAACCTTTCCGTTAAATATTAGCGAAGCACTTTACAGGCGCATAAAGGAATTTCTCTTTTACAGCTGCTTGCATCTTGTCGGAATATTGAAGCGTTGAGGGTGAGGTGCGAGTGATAGTCGGGCGGAATGAGGGTGAAATGTATTAGGAACATGAAAAAATACTCAATGAAAAAATATAACGAACGCACTAGTCGCCACTTCGATTTTCGAAGGTTCCCCTCGTTTTCTCTAGGATGCCATCATCAGATCCTGGTTACCTTATCATGGTACCACCCTTGGGATATCTCCTTTCCAACAAAAAAGAATCATCAAAATCGGTTCATAAACGACGAAGTTATCCGCGAACACACATTTTTTTTTATATATACGGTCGAATTGAGAAACCTCCTCCTTTTTTGAAGTCCGTTAAAAAAGTAAACGATCGTAGCGATCTACCCGAAGTCTGTGTGCCCACGTTGTCCTTTTAAAATTCTAAACAGATTTTGATGCAGTTTTCACCATAATTTAGAGAATTTATTCCGGATTTTTATACAGTGTAGTTATACAGGGTTATTGGTAATATGTCGGCAACCCATTAAGGGGATGTAGGGAAGGTCATTTGCGACCAAATAACCCCTTATGACCCCTATGCAAATGTCAACCATTTCCGAGTAAATTACATTTTTTTTTTGGCGGTAGACAACTTTGACAATGTATAATATAATGAAAATTTCTTAAGACCCATCCATGTTTTTTTATTATTATTATCTGCTGCTACTTCAATACATAATAATCAACTATAAAATGACAAATATCTTTAATATTTCTTAAATCAGAGCACACCATTCTCATAATTTTGAGCAGGTTATTTGACTAAAATAAAAGAAAAATATTTTATTTAGGACACGCGCAGGAAATACAAACAATAAAAGAAGAACCTGCATGCTTTTAAGTTTATCATATATTATTAGATTGTTGATATCTGCAAAAAGACATAGACATACTTTATCGACAGAACATTCCAAAAATATGTACAACTTCTCAGGTATCCAACGAGATACAATAACATACCAGATATCTTCAAAAAAATATAAAATGTCAAATTACTGGAAAACATTTGCATAGAGGTCCTACGCGGTGATTTGGTTGCAAATGACCTCCCCTGCCGCAATGGGTTGCCGACGTATTACAAATAGCCCTGTATATTGTTGTATTTGTGTGTGTTGTTTTATCAAGTCGTAAAAACCGGTTGAAGCAGGGTCGCTAGTGGTAAAGTAAAATTAAATGTGGAACAATTGTATTATTGTCTTTGATGTAGAATGTAGTGTAGCTTGTTTACGGGGGTAGCTACATAACTGACGGCTAACAAAGATGTATGGAATGATAAGACATGCTGCGCGGACTTGGAATAGATTGAGATAGCGGTATGATTTGTCAATCATCCTACACTAAATGTAAAGAAATTCTAGAATTACTGAAAATTTTCTGCCCCTTGGGGCTCGGTTTGAAGGATATATAGTGATATAGATATATAGTGATAAACATTTTAGACACATGAAACTTTTCACCGAATTTTCCTAAAATGCATTGGAAACCGTGAAACTGTTTAGTATTCATTTTATTGAGGGCTGATTTCACCAATGAACCTCAACGCGATCAGCACGTCCAAGCCGCGGCTAAGAGCTGTCAGCAAAATTCCCCAATAATGATGACACTGACAGCTCTTGAACGCGGTTTAGATGTGCTGATCGCGTTTAGTTTCATTGGTGAGTTTCGCCGTAAGTACTAGCTCCTGCTCCGGACGGGTGCAATAGCGACATGTCAAACCATCTAGATTTCTGTACATAATCTAAGTTAAATATTTAAAAAATCTTATATTTAATAAATTATAAAACTATTCAAATTAAAATATAATAACCTAAACTAACTAAAACTATTAACAAATCAAAATATGCTGTCGAAAAATTACTCCTCATCGCTATCGACTGGTAATGTACCCAAGAGACAATGTATGTTGTATGGCAGTGCTAAGCCTCTGGCCAAGGTAAAGGCCAGCTCTTGGCTCACGGGAAGTGTCAATTTAAATGTCAAATAGTTTATTTAATATAAGAAGTTTTTGTGAATATTAATAAATAAATCCAGAATAAATATATACGATAATAGATAAATAAATATTATACACATAGACCTTCCGGAATAAATTTTCTAAATGATTATGAAAATCGCATCAAAACCCAAAAAGTAGTTCAGATGAACTAAGCGGTCACAACACAGATGGCACAAAAATCGACTTTGTTTTATACTATGTACAGATATACCTAGATTTTTATTTAAGATTGATTATTTTTTGGATACTTCTAATAGTTTAATAAATTATGTGATTAATACCAATTCTGCTCTGCTCAATTTCCAAGACGAAACTGCACCCTCACTAAGTATTTCAAGTAAACTTACAAGAGCTTATGAACTTAGTAGGTAAGAGGATATTATGAAACGTTTGACGCCTGACAGTTTTCCAGCATTAATTAAATATCTGGAACTACTTTTAATTAAAGGTTAATGTGAATATAATAATGCGCAAATACTTAAATTTATTAATAGTCTAAGTATTGGCGCTTTTGGCAATGGGCAACAGGTTCTTGCTAAACCTCAGAGCGTTGTACTTTTTTAAATTTTCTTTTCTCTTTAAGCACTCAGTACACGAATTCTAAGTGTTTATTTCGACATAAACTATTCTAGTTCAAACTGACATTGGTAACATCAACTTGTAATCCCTGAAAGGTTGGTCAAAGTTGTTCCGTACACCCACATTTCAAGAAATAAATAAAAATTGTTTAACCGTCACAGACACACTATATTTGGGGTTCGTGGCTAAATGATAACGGCCACACGAGTCAATCGCAGGTTAACGGTCGGCTTGTAAATGGGTGACCATCCATTACATATCAAGATCTCTCTCCGTGTCTCGGAAAGCACGTTAAGCCGTTGGTCCCGGCTGTCATACGTAGATCTTTGTGACAGTTGTTACGGATAGTCAGAAGCCCAAAAGGAGTATCGTGTTACCCAGTTACTGGGTTGTGGAGATCAGATAGGTAGTCGTTCCATGTAAAATATTGGTAGTTTGACACACGTGCATATAAAACCGCTCTATATATCCCATGTAATAGGGCGGGGCGAGTCCTATCCATTTTTGTATTAATTCTATACCGCTTCCCGCCAGCACTACGACCTACCTTTATTTGGTCGTTAGGACCAGGCGCAGCACTCATTGACGGTAGCTTATTGCAACTACGTCGTCGTCTTCCGAACTTATTAAATTACAAGATATTGTTGTCTATAGCAATTTCGGTACCGCCGGCGTCGAATTGAGCTCTTGTGCGGTAATAGTTCGAAGGCCTTCTGTTTAGGTCTCGTCAGTTAAGACGAGAGAGAGATATTGCTTCTTTGAGCAGGCCTGGAGATTTAAAATTAAAGGTATTCTTTTGTATTAGGGACCGTACTGACATACCACAACCACACCACATCGCAGTGACAAAATGTGGGCAAGCTGTGGTTTTGTGTTGTTGCGTGGTGGTAAATAAAAGAGGTCGATTCCTTTGCGTTTTCACTAGTAGTTCCAATATGGTTACGCTAGTGCTAGCAGGGCCAGTGTGCCAGTGTGTCCAGACAGATCGACTTCAGCTGTGACAGTGTCGCCGCGTCGACGCAACGTTGTGGTTGCGTTGCGGCTGTGACGTCGCCTTGATGTGGTCGGTATCGCCCACACGGCTGATTCTGACGGTTAAATGTGGTCAGAGTGAATAGAATATTCATTTTCATACAAATTAGCGCCCGTTCACCGTGGTGTCGTTGTGGTGTGGTCGTGGTACGTGTGAACGGGCCCTATGGGTTAGTATCTACACGGGAAAACTATCCGTACCTACCAGATTGAGTGTAGACACGAAGAAAGCTTTTCCTTGCTAATGCTGAGTTAATTCTTCTCAGTCACATTGCTGCCAAATGGGATGCTAATCCTGCCATATGGAAGTTGGTTGTAAGGGTTTTACCAAACAATTACATGGAAAGATAGGAGATGATTGAGGGAAGAAAGAGAGAACTTGCTTGACCGTGTCGTATGTGCCTTAAATTTCTAGGTAATACTGTCAATTTGACGGCGCGGTTGGCGCAGTGGTTAAGCGATTGACTGCTGCGTTACGTGTCGCGGGTTCGATCCCCGCACGGAACAAATATTTGTATGACCTGCAAGTAGTTGTTCCGAGTCTGGCGGTTTGTGTATGCGAGTTTAAATGTTTGTAAACGCACCCACGATACAGGAGAAATTCCTAGTGTGGTGGCAACGTTATAAAATAAAATAAAAATTGTTATACTAAAAAAAAAAAACTTAGTTTATACTGGTGGAAATAAAAAAAAAAGTCAACTTACTTTTTACGGCGAGTACCACAACAACGCACTAGAAAATACGCGAAATAAGTAATTAATCAGCCACCGAAACAAACGAAACTCGGCCTGTGGCATTTAATAAACTTCGACCTCACATGTGTCAGTCGCTACGTAAACTTTACAACAAATGTCTATGTCGCAGGCAATGTTCACTGAGCAGCCCGGTGCATTGGGGAACTTTCTAATTATGTCGAACTTGAACAATTAGTGCACGGGGCGAGAGGGAAACCGATAGCATCGTTTGGAGTGTCTCAGGTAGTTATTAAGTATAGTTGTTACAGTTTTGTTATTCGATGTGTTTAGCTCTTTGGTCTTTGAAAGTATGGAAGTTGATATGAGGAAGTAAATGGGCAGATAGGGAATATTATCTATACTACGTAAAAGATAGCTTGATCTCTGCGACATAAGTCAAACTGACATTCCTAGGGTTGTCATGATATAAAAAATGGTCGATAGAAATTATCGACGTTTCTTACTATTATCGATGCTAATGTAACATTTAATTGGGTTTAATTTAATTACAAACGTTAGTAAATTAAACGGAAATTTGAATATAAAATACATTTATTCTCGTAAGGGAGTACACCCCAAATCCATATCTGAATCAGTATCTGGATCGCTAGAACAATCTTGTAAATTTATTATAAACTCTTGTTCGCAAATATTATCAAATCGGACGTCCCGCTCCCAATCTTCTTCCATTAGTTTTCTGCATTTGGTTACCACCTTCTTCCAGTCTTCTGCAGATACATTGTCGACCGCACGTTGATTCATCGCCCATGACTAAGTAGGTCGGCATGCCCATAAAGTATGACATTTACAGGTACTGTCTGTACTACTATGAAATTCAGAACTTCATAGGCGTGATTTTACTGACAGCTGTCGCAGAGATCAAGCTATCTTTTACGAAGTATAGTGCACGAATTATGTTTGAAATAATGAGAAAGAAGCATTTTTGCATCGTCCAACAATGCTTGATTACTATTATTATAATTATACATGCTCATGTACAGTCAGGGAAATTAATTGTTTATTAAATTTACATGCTACGTCAATTTGCCGCGCTGTTGTCATTTCATACAACTGTCAAAGAATGACAGTTGTGAAATGAATATAAGTGGAGAGGTAGGTCTTATTTTATTGTTTTCATGTTTTTGTTACATTTAGTGTTCTTTTTATTGTTTGTATTTCCTGTGCGTATCACACATAAGTTTTTAAGTTGGTACCGTAGTTAATTTGATAAACAATAAATTTCCTGACACTACTAGTGAAGCAGTGAGTGATATCATAGGTCATGCCTTGGTGGAAATATAAGCCATTAAGAGAGGTAGCTGCGGGCTGACTGAGCAGGGGGTACCATATGTGCATTTATCATTACTCGTAGACGATATTTTAATAAAGAAAGAAAGAAAATAAATTTATTTGTCCCTGGTTAAAGACACAATATTACACAAAAAAAAACGAGTGTGCTTTAGACCACACAACTGAAGTAAAACTTCTTTAGCTCCATCCATATGCGTTCGCCTCGCCCGATCACACTTTTCGTAACGCTCTCGTCATGCATTCGCCAGCTTACTCCCCAAGCCAAGCGTGCCTAAAGAAGTTTTACTTCAAAAACAGACAAACAGAAAGTACTGCGCCAAATAGGCCCAGTTCAGCATAAATGCCACCCCAAGCACCTTTAATCTCCATTTCATATGTCCAAAAATTCCCATTCATGCACAAATCTCCCAACTATGCATTTCAGTGTTAATCACTGACAGCTATAACATTTGGAAGTAAAACTCAAGATTCGCTAAGGCGTAACACTAAAATTTGCACTAAAACTAAATGTTACATCTCTTACTTAGTTGTTTTATTTTATGTCTGAGTTCACAAGTGAATTCACCCGACTTCACTTTCAAAGTCAGACATTTAATAAAACGACTAGTATTGCAGACTATTAATGCAAGTTTTACGCTGTTTTAATGTTATTTGCTAGAACTGTGTTGATGTGGGTGAAATATGTTTTTGATTGCAATGTTGGATATCTTGTTTTATGTTTGTTTCGTTGTAACATACTTGCTTTTAATAGCGATTATTGTCTGTTTTATTTTAACAAGCGTACTAAATAAAATTTAAAAATAAATCGTTTTTGTGTTAAGTATTGAACACTTTTGCCTGCCATGGTCATCCTGAGGGATACATTCCACCAAAAAGCACGCATATTTTCTCTATGATTTGTGTTAAGCTTAAGTTTTATTCAGCCTGCTGTTAAATTTTAATAAAATATTTCAGGAAAGAAGCACTAGTATATATAACTATGAATATTTTAATATTGTACACACCACAATCCCAAGCTTTATAAGTTTATTTATTTATTTAACACTTTAAGCACACAAATGTACCGAGGCGGACTTAATACCATAGGCATTTTCTACCAGTCAACCTTTGGGTGATGCAGAGACAAACAGTGGTAGGTGCAATTTATAATGATAATTTAGGATTAAATAATTTTAAATATATAGACACGTATAAACTTATTTAGTCTATAAATACATATAATACATATACCTAATTATATATAAATATAAGCACAAATAAATGTACATAAATACACGAGTATGTTAAAAACAAATAGGACAAACAATGAGAAAACATTACCGCTGTGATGATACTGCCAGCTTCTTACGAAACAAGTTCCCATTTACTAGTAATTTCCCAGAACCCTTGATTCCTGTGACTGCCAGCAACAGCCAAGCAAACCCGGTAGTCCCATTGTACATTAATAACGAAAGTTTTCCTGTTACACAGTTCCCAGTCTTATTTGCTTCCGTAATTAGAACCTAATGGGGATGCGCCATGTTGCCCGCGAAATTCAAATTTTCTTACGTTTTTGCAATTTGCAGGTCAGTTTCAGGTTGTATGTTGAACAAAATATGATTCACGACCGTAACAAGTATGTATTAACAGAATAATAATCATTAAAATCATCAATACAACTCTCTAAGTTCAAATAACGATTAAATAAAGTTAATTTAACAAGGGGTATCGTGTTACTCAGTAACTGGGTTGTGGAGGTCAGATAGGCAGTCGCTCCATGTAAAATACTGGTTTTCAGCTGCATCCGGTTAGACTGGAAGCTGACTCTAACATAGTGGGGAAAAGCCTAGGCTGATGATGATGATCAAAGAATGACAGTTGATTTGAATATACGGCCAATTTAAGTTGGTGGTCAATTTGCTTAACAATGAATTTCCCTTACTTTATAAGGGACTTGTAAGTGTGTTCTTAATAAATGTTTTCTTCAATCCATCGATACATATGAGGGTCAAAAATCATTCGCGTTTGACGTTATTCTTTGGGTAGTAAACAACGGTTTTGTAGTGCAAAATATTTGGCTGAAACTTGTGTGGAAGTTTATTGATTTAATTATGTTGCGGGATAAGTAATTTTTGAATGAAAAGAGGAAGTAGTACCTAAAAGTTTAACATATCGAGCCAGTATTCCGCTGGAAAGGTTTAAGTGAAAAGCAAGAAATTATAGCAGAGCTTTTGGGTAGTTTTATCAAGATTTAAACCGATATTTCTAAACAACATACATAACCAACAATAACGTATATATATATATATATATATATATATATATACGTTATTGTTTGTATTCTATTTATGAAAAGAATATTATTCCTTTAATTTTATGTTATTGTTATCTGTGGGCATAGTTTATGCGCGCCATAGAGATAGCGCTCCAAAATAGAATAATGATCTGCCAGTAAACGTGACATTGGCTAAATGCACAAACCGTGCGAAGCCATAACAAAAAAAAAAAAATGATCTGCCAAACCAGCAACCTACTTAATTGCGTAACACACTTTCAATCAAAATCTAAATAATTTTGATGGATAATGCTATTCCATTGCTTCATGTGTTCGAACAATTTGTCTGCTCAACAACTTAAATAACGCAATGAATGTTGTTGTACTGTCAAAATGATAGCCATTCTTACAGTTAGTGTGTAGGTAACGCAATTAAACCGCTGGTGAGTAATAGCAATACCTCTAAGTTCTGGCCCAAATTCAAATTGCAAACAGGCCGATATAAACGGTAGTGTTTTTTGTACACTATGATTAATCTCCTTTTAAAACAAAACACTACTATTTTTACAACAATATTTTTCCATGCATAAATTATTGTTCAAAATAAATATCTTTCTGTTTTTGTTGACACTAAAACACCACTAAATGGATTCGTGAATATGGTCCGTACAGCGATAATGGAAGCACCATTATCGCGGTACGAATATTATTCCCGAATGAATTTTAAGTGAATCCTTTTGTATGATTTACATGTTGTTCAAATTAATGTTGAGTGTTGAATATTAAATTTTAATGGCTTTTATAGTTTTGTAAAACACTGATTAAAAATGTGGCTTAAATTACGAATACAATACTTGTGAATATGGTTTGTTTTTCACCACTTTCTTAGAAAGCCCGAGCTTTTGACACTAGTTTGATTTTAAACCATAACTTCAATGAGTTTCATGCAAATTCATGGCACCGCTTTGACCAGAGGTCTTCCATTTCGACAATGAATATAAAATATACCTATGATACATTAACACACATACATTATTACACATTACACATTATTATTGATACATTACATTATTATATTTCTGTAAGTAGGTTTATACAAACACTTTTACACGTCAATCATATTTTAAATACTAGATGAGGTCGGCGTTTCCTATCTGACTACTCTGAGAAGAAAGGCCGAAACAAACTCAGAGGTCACAGTCTCTTTTAAAGTCCAGACATAATCTTGGTCAGATCATGTGAAGACCATGTAGATTGGTGTCTGAAACGGTCTTTTGATGAAAAACCATACAGATTGAGCGGACCTGTCCAGTCAGTGCACGCATTTGTCAGTAATCGTGCAGCTCAACTCAGAACTTAAGAAGCACAACGATTCGACGTACAATACCAAAGAAAGGACATTTGGGTAGGCCGCATAAATTACTCAAGCTGCCAGATCGCGATTAAAACTTACCGAAAAAACAAAAAAAGTAATGACCCACATACTCTTCACATTCACAATAATATAATACTTTACAAAGTAAACACTCATGTCATTGTATGTACTCGTATGATGACGTTCATCATTTGTTTTAATCATTCAGTTACGACTAAAGAAAATATAGGCGCTTTGATACTTTTGACAGGTGCTGCCACCTAGTGAATGTCATTTCAGAAACCCTCACTGCCATCATTCTGCCCTTACCTCAATTGATTTGGGGTTAGCGCAGCATATATTCTTCATTCATATAATATATTTCTATTAACCGTCATATCTTAACTCACCTTCTTTCTAACCATATCACTTTACACACAACCGGTTGAAGTTTACCATTACTTCAATGTCGTACTATATTCTCATTGTGAATATCACCAATGAGATATTCTCTACCCCAATGTGAAGTTTGGTATGTTTTGAAGATCATAAAAACAAAGAACACTCATAAAACGTTCAGCTTACAGGTCTTTCCGTACAACAAACTCGAGTAAATAATGATAATTTGGTAGAATCGAGTTAACAAATCAGCTTTCAGTGTGTGGTAGCCGTGTAAGGGATTACAGGGATCACTGATCACCCATAAGCCTTTAGTTACACAGATATGCTGTTAACCAACACTGAGAAGCGGAAGTTGGTGTGCATACACACATACCACATGCTTTTGAACGTGTGTGCACTAATAACAGATATTGAGGTGTGTCTGTGTGAGTACAAGTAGAGGGTGTGTGGGTGTATGCGTGTGTAATTGGATTTTAGTGTAACAAGTAATCGTGTTCTGTTTATTTCGCTTTGATTGGTTTGTTTTGCAAAATTATGGGTAGTAACGTTTCTTATCAGATAAGTTGGTATCTTGAATATCAATTTGTATGTTTCGTAAAGAATAAGGTAAAAAAACTTTTTTACAAAAACAACACAACCGGCTTCCAAAAACAAACACTAATTTCGGAAGTCGGTGTCTTTGGATCTGTATTTTAGTTTTCTTTTTACTGACTTCCATATATTATAATTAAAGTTATTTTTCACTTTGTAGTGTTTGTTTTTTGTAAAAACGATTTGATTTTTTCACTTTTTAGTTATAGTACCCACGCCACACCAATTCGAAAACGATCGTCTTACACGTTCACATCTGTTTGAAGGCGGTTTATTGAACCGTATGCAGTAAGCCCAATACAAGGTAAAAAAAAACTTTATTGTTCCGAAAAAACATTACAATATTTGAATAGCACTAGCCTCCACACTAGGATTCCCTGTGTCGTGGAGACTAGTGTCCTTCGTCTTACAAGATTATTAGGTACATGGTAGGTAGGCTATATGCTAAATACCTACTGTAAAACGTTGAGGAGTTCCCTTGACTGTCCTTCGTCTTCATCATTAGACCTCTAATAACAGTCACAACCCATCTAGGTGTAAAGTTCTCATCAATACAAATTAATCAAGCCCAAACACCAGGTAATTGCTGTAAATCGTTGAGGAGTTCCCTCGACTGTCTTTCGGCTCCATCATCAGATTGACTCCAGAACTTCATTAAATAGTAGTGCTTTAAATACTTAATGATAAAAATCAACTAACGCAGTAGTCGCCACTACGATTTTCGAAGGTTCCCCTCGATTTCTCTGGGATACCATCATCAGATCCTGGTGCCCTTATCATGGTACCACCATTGGGATATCTCCTTTCCAACAAAAAAAGAATCATCAAAATTGGTTCATAAACGACGACGTTATCCGCGAACACACATAAAATATATATATGTATATATATACGGTCGAATCGAGACCTCCTCCTTTTTTGAATTCGGTTAAAAATAAGGTTATTTTCCTGGTTTCGTGTATGTAGATATAGTATTTATAGTATGCATAAGTCAATTTCTATACGAGATCAGAAAAGGACACCCCAAATTTTAATTCTTTTGTAGGTAGGTATGTACTTTACCAGCCGATCATCTGCAGTACTTACTCTTTGCTGGGAAACCGGCAAAACTAAACAGATGACAATCGTGTTGAACTTTAGATTTTGTGTCTAAGCATCTTACAAATAAAGCTTTATTTAACCTATGGAAACAACTAACGACAACGACAGCATTGTGCATTGAGCTGAAAAAATTAAAAGTTCTATTACTTTCGCAACCAACACGCAACTCCAACAACAACACTACCTGCTAATAACAGCTTCTAAATTCTAAATACCCAACCACACGAAGAACATGCAACGAAACTTGTGTTCCCCTCCCTCCACTTGACCTGGAACTAACCAATTTGTTACACACGGGGACACAAGTGCAAACTGTCTCCGATGTGCATCAAAGTTGACTAAGTAAGGTCTTAATTAGCCGACCAAGTTCGATAGGCTACTTTTGTCAGGTCAGCAGCACCGGGGATCGTCTTAATTAAAATTTAGCTTCACTTTGGCAATGATACGGTATTTGGACACTAATTATTTCAGGTGGGCCTGTTCTTCATACTTTTGTTGGCGTGGCGAATTCTAGGAAAATGGTTTGGGCGTGTTTGATTGTTGTGGTGTTTTCGTGGAATATCATGAGGTATGTGGATTGGTTAGACATATAAAACAAAAATAAAAAAATGGGCAAAAAATATCCATGAAAAATACGGAGTAAAAGGTAAACATAGAAAAAGAAGCCTATAATTTTTCCTCCAAGAAGTTTTCATCTGGCTTCTTCATGGTCCATGATTCCACCACTGGTTGTCAGAACCAGGTAGCCGAACTGTACAGTTTAACTTGTTTTTAACTGAACTTAAAAGTGTATGAGAATAAACTTTTAAGGGGATCGCTAGTATTCATTTATTGCTTCGACTAAATATATTTAGCTAACGTCTAAAATATTTATTGAATTTTATTTTGTGAATACTGTTTCAAATAAAATTTATATTTTATTTGAAACAGTATTCTCAAAATAGTTCAAAATGTGCTTTTTCATTTTCATAACTATTTATTAACTTGTTTCTCACAAACGCGGTTACATTATCACTTTCCCTTTGACATGATTCGACGCAGATACATAAATGCATAATAATATAGAGTAAGAAAAGGCGGGACCAGCCTGATTACCATAAACACACAGCTATCAGTTGTATCAGACAACAACGGAACACGGTATGTTAATTTAATTAAACAAACTTTTCTTTACAGAAATGTGCTGGATCTAAGACCTCCCTTTCTCATCCTATCGTGTTGAAAAAAGCGAATAAGACACTGAATTAGGACCATCAGTAGCATACTTATGTCTGCTAATCACAAATCCGATAGCAAAGCGTCGTGACCTTGGTCCAATGATCATAAGTGATTGAATTTTTTAGTAGTCAGTATCTGTGCCCCTCATAATACATCCTTGCCTACCTTCTAGAAAAACAGGCGTGGGAGTCTGTTCAATAAATCAGATTACATAGGTAATTTTAGGAGAAATAAAAAATCGCATTTTGGCAACACCATTAACTGTCAAGTACTTGTGAAGTATTGGATTATTGCTCATTTATTCGAAATCGTTTGAGTCATCGATAATTCTTTCACAGTGTTACTATGGGCTATTTATCAGTAATCTATTTACCCATGTAACCTGACTTAATGATCAGACTCTTTGTTATATTACGTTATTTAAGGTGTACTCACTTATAAATGTCATCAGCCACATAGAGCGTCTTACAGGGGTGTAAGTGTAACGCTGCGTCAAAATGCTTATTTATTATGGGAATGTATGTACTGAGGGCCTAGTTGGCCTAGACAAAGTGAAATTCTATCTGCGATAACGTAAACAAGTATTGGTTTGACATAAGCTAGCTGATCAGATGTTTACGCTGACAGTCATGCAACCGATGAAGTGTGGGTGTACTATCAACGCTTGTACTTCCCGAACGGGTAGGCCTCTGCTTACCTCTTCTTGGAATACAAGTTAGATGATGTTATGTGTCTTCTAGCCTTAGCAATGGGGTAGTCCGTAGACGTTAATAGACGTTTGCAATTCCCTTCCGATATAATCCTTCATCTAAGCAGAAAAGGCGTGTCTGACTAATTTACATATACACAGCAACTCCGTGGTTACGGACAAGGGTAGGTGTATATTGTGTAACCAGCTTATGTAAAGCTTATCGTACCTAGGAATGTACATATGGGTTTTATGGCCCGCCAACAAATATATGGGCTTACATCTTTGATAGATATGAAATATTGGATGAAGGTTTTCAACAAAAAAACCGCCAAACTGCACTGTCTCCAAATAATCCACATTGTTGTTTATTTCTTTGTAAATTGTTGTTGTTCATTTGTTATATTTATATACTTTTTTTTTGATTATTTATTTGTAGGTATTATTTAATTCACTGCATGACGTTTTTAAAATATATTTGCTATCTATATTTTGTGGAAAATATCGTTGGTTACACATTTAACCATCTATTATCTACTATGTAATATGTAACTGTTTGTTTTCCCAATAAAATAAAATAAAACTGATGCATTCTTCTATTCTTATAACATAGACGAAATTTTACAAATTTTAAAGACTTGCTTTTCATTAAAATGTATATCACCTGTTAAGTGATTCTAATAGCTAACGTTCCTACATGTCAAATCAAAGTCACTTAATTGTATGTATAAACGTTGAATGTTGGCATTCGTAGCACAAAAATGGTATTTACATTTTCAGCATAGGAAAAAAGCGGGTGATTATGTGTGTGAAGTGCTTTTAAATGTAAAAGCTGATTTGACTAACGGCAGATTCCATTTTATGCGTTGAATAAAATGGTCTGACAGTTTTTTGTATGGAAACATCAAAATTATTTGTCGGATAAAGATTATTGTGTTGGTAAAATTTGTCCTAAGTAAAATAATTGATTACCGTGGAATCCTCCGTCCTACAGAACTGTGTGTAACTTCGTACCTTATCAAGGGTTACGTAAGCGGTCATTGCCGGTAATCTAGCCTGGTTACCTAACACTGGCTATGTCAGTTGCCTACCCGTAATATCGGGGTAGCTTGTTAGTATTTAGTGCCGCAATTTCGGCACTCTGTTTTTGTGTTTGTTTTTTTTTTATTTAATTATCAATCACTCATATTATAAATGAGAAAGTAAGTTTGTCTGTTAGTATGTTAGCTTTTCACGCTTTCACGGCTTAACTTGCGATGTTTGGCACGCAGGTAGACCCGGACCTGGGTCCTGGGACCTGGGAGTCAGGACATAGCATACTTTTTACCCCGGTAGCACGTTCCAGTGGGATAATTTCAACCTCCACGCAGGCGAAATCATGTGCAAAGCCCATTTTAATTATATGGTTAAAATCGGGGGCGAAAATAAAAGATTTCTGTTTTTTAATGATCATTTTAATTTAATTTCTATGAGATCGGACATAATATTTAAAAAAAAATTGTAAGCTCACACAGCGCAAGTATGTAGGTATTAAAATAAACATCAACATCATAAACGACGAACATTTCCAGGGAAATGGGTTTTAAATTCTCAGTAAGTATTTCATTAATTTATTTTACGACAAATTGAAATTTAAGTTATGTCATCTGTTTTCCCTATTTTCTGACATGTTTATATTCCATAATATTTACGCGGAAAAACAAACGTTATTACATGGATATAACATCCGAAATTGCTCGGCATTTAATTTTCACAACAGCAAATATATTAAGTCGAACCACACGGCACGCATATAAAAATATTACGCCATAATTTTATGAGCTTTATTACCAGCACATAAAGTTCAAAGTCGAAGGTTATTGATAATCAAAATGTAATTGGTATTTATTGTTAAGGGTTTATTAAATGAAATATATGACAATAATCTTTTATTCATTCGGGGCAATATAATATTTAATCACGTTGAGCACTATTACGAATTACTATTGTCAGGTCACCAAAATATGTTGTGTACGGTATTTTATTATATTACTAGCTATTGCTCGCGAGTTCGTCTGCAAAATCTCTCTGCCAAATCTGTGTGCCAAATTTCATCCATATCCGTTCAGCAGTTTTAGCGTGAAAGCGTAACAAACAAACAAACTTACTTTCGCATTTATAATAGTAGTTAGGACTAGAGATGGGCCGAACATGGGTTTCACCGAATATGAACATTCGGCCGAATATTCGGTAAACCTTTTACCGAAACGAATATTCGGCATTTCTGATTCCTTTGCGTAAACAATACAGGTATCTAAGTAGAAAGAAACTAGAAATATGATTCATAATCTGCTGAAATGTTGGTAATCATGAAACTCTTTCTTACAATAAAACTTGCTTAATTTCTTACAATAAAGACCTGGTTTTAATATATTGTTTTATTATAAAGAGTTTCACTGTAGCTTAATCCTAAAACAGCTGTGCATTCTTATATTTCGTTTTTAATAGCTATAGTGTCAACAAAAACATAAACCTGCACTGTAAATTACCTCGTATTCGTACTTAACCACATAAAAATAACACAATTAACACTAGACTCATGATTAATCATACACGGCTCAATACAGTAAAAACTTTGAGTACTACTTTGCCGAACATTCGGTGATTTAGCCGAATATTCGGCCGAATAAGAATATTCGGTAAACCTGGCGAATTAGCCGAGTACCGAATATAAAACGAATATTCGGCCCATCCTTAGTGAGGACTAGCTTCAGCTTGCGTTTTCGTCCGCGTGAAATTTCTTGTTCCCCCGACCCACCCCGTCGCAACGCATCGCCTGCCCGCGCTATAACTTCGTTTTCGCTCAGCGTTTTTTTTACTTTTTCTATTTTTGCTCGGCTCTTAAAGGTCCTAGCGTAATGGTAAATTGCCCATTGCCTTCCTCAAGAGATAGGCTATCAAATGCAAAAATCATTTTTCATATCGGACTGGTAGTTACGGAGATTAGCGCGTTCAAACAAACAAACACTTCAGCTTTATTTTATTAGTGTTATGTTATTAGTATAGGTCAGATAGTATGGCAGGATTGGATGATAAGTGATGACCACCTGCTGGTAAGTGGTCACCACCACATACTATGGACATCTGCAATACCAGAGGTACACGTTTACAACCCAGACACAAAGCTGGAAGTCTCATTTGAAAACTCCGGTTAACCTTACCTTAAATATGGCCTGAGCAAGATTATGTCTCTCCAAGATAGTGTCTTTCTTCTCAAAGTAGTCAGATAGGAAACATTTAACTCATCTAGTTTTAAAGCAATGTTTGCTGATGCACACACAGATGGCTTTGCAGCTTTATGGCGCAATAAGACCGCGTCATTCATTAGCCGGTTGCGTGGAAGTCGCCACAGCATCTTGAGTGCCATTGCTGCTAGGCACGATTGTCCTCTGACATGGATTTTAGTGCAGCGGACCAAGTCCCTGCTTACTATTTTGTACTAGTTGTATGTCTCATGTATGGATCAAAGTTATCTGAATAAATAAATGTATTATTATTAAAGCATAAGTTATTTTGAGCTCGTGGCTAAGTAATTAGAGCCGCTCGGGTCAATTGATCAAGTAAAGATACGCTTGGCGCGGTTGTTCCGTGGATGGTCGACCAACTTTACATACTGAAACCACTCCGTGCCTCGGAAAGCTCTTTAAGCCGTTGGTCCCGGCTGTCATTCTTGGATCTTTGACAGTCGTTACGGGTCGTCAGAAGCCTGAAAGTCTGACAACCACTCTTATCAAGGGGTATCGTAATACCCAGTAACTGGGTTGTGGAGGTCAGATAGGCAGTCGCTCCATGTAAAATACTGGTATTCAGCTGCATTCTGTTAGACTGGAAGCTGAACACAACGTAGTGGAGCAAAAGCTAGGCAGAAGAAGATTTATGAGATGTAATTTTTAACCAATTTCTAGAAATAAATATCATTCATGATTTATCGAAGTTATTCTACCGACGGACCAAGCAATCCAGTTAATATTCACGATAAAACTGCACTTCAATAGTACCTAATCTGGTTCTAATGCATTTTTTATGAATACTTGAATGTTCGTCCATAAAGTTTGAACGTTAAATAGCGATGGTACATAAGTACTTAAGTAAATTGAGTTTATTAATGTTGTGGAAAAAATGGGGATAATTTATGACATTGAAAGTAATCGCCACAGTTGACAGAAGGGTTGGTAATCGCAGCACTTATGTTGTAATTAGCAGAAGACTATAAAGGCCCGCCATTTAAAGCATTGTAGGTTGCAAATAATTCTGTGGTGTTAAGGGGCTGACAACAGCTAAATCGCGGTCACTGTCAGACTGCATAGAAAAGGAAGAGAAGCGCGATGACGCAAAGCTGGTAATTTATTGCAAAATATGAAGCAATTCTCTATTTACACAAAAAACTATTGATTGGATTAAAAAATTAAAACACTATCACGTTAATATGTTGCATGAAGAACAATCTGAAAGAAAACTAGAATGATTGCATGTTGTTAGTGTGGTTTTTAATCGTTAAAATAAATTTTTAGAGGTATCTTCGTGACTTTTTTCTATAGTACCAAATTAGTTGTATTACGTTTTTAACACACTATCTAACTAGCATATATCCTGAAAAATATCATATATTTTTCTCATTTTGTTAACTGTACAGTATCATATACTTTTAGGCATTATAAAACATGCGTTTAGGTCATGTAGTCCCCTTAAGGTAAAAGGGGATAAGTCATAAACGCAACAATGAGATGAGTAAACTTAACTCTTTAAACGCTTTTAGTTTTTTGCTGTTTCCTGACTAGACTCGATTTGCAATTTGAGTTGTACGAAATTGTAACACAAATACTGACTTATCTCCTTTTTACCTTAATGGATTTTAATGTTTGGTATCGAATTATGTAAATAACTCGTTTTTCTTTATTTATTACTTATCCTCTTTTACCTTAACACCACAGAATTGCACTGTAGCTACTGATTTTAAACTTTCGGGCACCAGGTAGTTAGCACAGATCTTTCGAGCTGCAAACTTGGTTTTACACTATTGGTATCTATCCTATCAACTTCCCAAAAGATCAGTTCATCTTTTTGCGACCTGACGCCATTTTTGTGTCTACAGTGACTGGCGTATACAGGGTTACTTTTCAAAGAACTGCCAAATTTTAAATCTCTTAATTAAATCGTTATTCTGTGTTAAACATTATAATCAAATAAAAAGAATAATAAATGAAAACATTCAATTGAAAATGTCCGAAAGATTTCTTATCTTAGGAACATGCCATAAGGATAATGACCTCTCTCGCCGGGTACGCGGCAGGGCGCGGCGGCGGGCGCGCATGTCAAGTAGGTACTAGTAATCTAGTACACAAATTAATAACAATACTTTATTAAATTAATCATGAATTGACTATGCACTTAAAATGTTATTATTTTATTTTCATAATTTGAAAATATTATCGATTGTGAATCATCTCTGAAAATTTGGTAGGTCTTTTAAAACTAGCCTTGTATAACAAAAATAAAAAATAAAGGTTTTATACGGATTTATATTTTGAATTTCGTAGCTAATAAAACATTGTTAACTTTTAAAACCCCTTCTTATAATACTGCCAGGTAATTAATTGTTCACCAAATTGATACACCACGTCAATTAACCGCGTTCTAGCCATTTCATACAACTGTCAAAGAATTTCATTTGTGATTCGAATGTACAATTTAGTTGGTATGCAATTTGCTAACTAAATTTCCCTGACTAGATTACTTATCCCATACACAAATAATCTAATCATAAACTGACGCCTTCTTCCCACGGGGGTAGGCAAAATCTGAAGAACGCTTGTGCTACTATCCTTACATAATCCTTTTGCTTCGTTTACGTTCACCTGGCCATACTCGCACGCCGGTTGCGAGAACTACGCACCCGACCTCTCTGAAGAACATCACCAATAAGGTGCCACTATACAGGGTTACTTATAATTCGACGTATATTGAACCCCCATATGTATGGCCGAAATTCAATAGTTTTCGAGATAAATGAATTTGAAGTGTTTTTCGACAATTATCCAAAATTTTACATGTAATTCCAAACATTCAAAAAAAAAAACTACATATTCAATGGGTACCATTAAACAATGATATTGTAGCTGGCTCTTCAATAAAGCTATGGATATAATTAAAAGTACTTAATTCAACAAAACAATTATCCCCCCTATCAGCTCCTGACGGATATACGTCGAATTACAAGTATAGAGGTACGGTGGGCTGCATCAATTGGTTACCCGAGTTGTATTAAAATTAACTTTGAAGGGGGGTACCAGCATCGTGACGCTGACTGTACAAGGAACAGGGTGTAAAGTTCACTCATACTTCCATAGAAAAGGGAGGATCCTCCGACCAGACGGGTGTCGTGTCTGGTGGGCAACTATTGATGTCGGGAAGTTGTATATATGCTAGCCACGCGGTAAACTCTGCTTGCGCGATGCAGGATTTACGTGACGTCAGTATGACGCGCAGCTCGCATGTGGCGATGTAGATACCGCTATACAAGTAACCCTGTATATGACTCCTCGAGCGTCCCATCCGTTTTCACTCACATCTGCCTTGTAAATACATAATAATCTAATCCATCAGAATCTCCACACATAATATTACCAATGCACAAACAATTGAATATTATATCCAGTACTTAACGGATTACCATTATTGTCATCATTGCATTAACAATAGACTACCTAATTGTTCATCTTGAAGTGTTAATTGATTCCGTATTAATTTATAATTGACAAGATCAAATAGTACTTCACATGTAAGGTATACCTACTAATGACACATAAATGATTGATCTAGTCACTGTCCTGGCAAAAAAAGTACAGGGCATCTGTTATAAAAAAATCAGCAACTTTCTGGGTCAGTATTGTGGAGGCCTGGTAGGTGGTATTATAGAGGTATGAGGAACAGGGTGTAAAGTTCACTCATACCTCCATTGAATAGGGAGGATCCTCTGACCAGGCGGGTGTCGTGTCTGGTGGGCCACTGCCCGACGATTGATCTCGGGATGTTGTATACAGGGTTAATCGCGAAAAAAAAACAGCAGATTTTTTTTTCGCGTTTTCATAATTTCTCCCATAGTAAAATTTGTTCATAATGATGAGTACAATGACCCCTTAAGAGGTTGATGGTGTTTTACCAATAACCCTGTATATGCTAGTTGCGCGGTAAACTCTGCTTGCGCGATGCAAGATTTTGCGTGACGTCAGTGTGACACGTAGGTCGCATGTGGCGTTGTAGATACCGCTACACCATTTCCACGAAAATACTGGTATTCAGTTGCATCCGGTTAGACTGGAAGCCGACCACAACATAGTGGGGCAATGGCTAGGCATAATGATGTCAATGATCACGTATCTTGAAGCACTTATCATGTTAAAGGTACAGCCATGCTGGCAAACAAGCTTCGGGAGGTTCCTGTTCCGGATAAGGCGGGAGGAAACGCCCGGGGGTCACCATTGTGTGGATCGCCTGGAGGACACGGTGGAGCATACGGTGGAGGTCTGCCCGGCTTGGGCAGAGCACCGCTGTGTTCTCGTGGAGGCGATTGGCGGTGGCGATCTCTCGCAACCGGCCCTGGTCCAGGCCATGGTACGGAGCGAGAGGGCATGGGAAGCCGTCACCTCCTTCTGCGAAGCAGTAATGCTCGCAAACGAGGAGGCGGAACGCGTGAGAGAGACGCAAAATTCGCCGCAGGAGACGCCCTGGGCGTCGGAAATCCCAAGCTGATTCCTGGCCACCGTAGGCGTGGGCTTGCGGACAGCGAGCAATGGGTAGCTCGCCGTCCGATAAGGACCAGGCCGAGGTCGACGACACGTTGTGTTCCACGCGCGCCTCAAAGAGATGTCAGCACCAACGACGGGGTCCGCTAGGGCCGATGCCTGCCAGGGTTGCGGGAAAGTCCGAAAGGGTTACCGTGGCCCCTGGCACAGGCAACTGAAGGAACACGGGTGGGTTTCAGTCAGTGAGAGTCTAACACGCCCTCCCGCTCCGCCCAGAGCGGGAGAAGTTATTTGATGATTTTCCACCCTCAAAAAAAAAAGGCTGGTAAATGAGCCGACCGCCTAGGTTTTTGATTTCTGTCTCTATCTGTTGTGTATTTTAATTACCTGTTGCTTCATCTCATGTCAACTTATTTTATTGGATAATTATTAGTTCGGATATCCGATCACAATCACAACAGATAATGAGATTTAGGTACTCATCTGGCTTTCTGAAATTAGGAGTTAAAAGCTCATGCATTATTTGATCGGGAACTATAGCTCTCTAAACCACGTTTCTACTTATAATTTAAGGCACTCATAATCAGCCTATAATGTTCCCACTGCTGGGACGCAGGCCTCCTCTCGGTGAGAGGAAGTGGGTCATATTCCACCACGCGTCCCCAGTGTAGGTTGGTAAATGTCACATGTCTTCGAATTTTTGGTTCTAGCATATCCCGGTTTCCTCACGATGTTTTCCTTCACCGTTTTCAGCAGATCAGTGGTGATGAAATAATTTACACAAAGTAAAGCGCCTGTCTGGGTTCTAACCTACGACCTACAACTCGTAAGGCATTCATCGTGCTTTTAACTCTTAAGCTAATTATGAAATAGGATACCCACGACAATATACCATCAGCGCATAATCTGCAAATATTAATTACACATAATACTGTTGTAGCTAACAATAATAATTTACATACATATTATTAATTAATCATTTATGACTGGAACTCGCAAAGCAACCCTTTCATAGGGTTGAAGGATTAATAGTATAGCACAGCCAAATTGAAATGTACCTATTGTGTTCCGAAACTCGTTTGTTGAGGGCCTCCGAAATTCGGCCGGTTTACAATATCAATTTAGTTTGGATCAGAGCTGAAATTACGTAAATGCAAATAGAGATAGTGGAAACAGAAATAATTGATAAGGCTTTAGCGTCGACTGTTGTTTCAGGGTAGTTATGGTTAAATTGATAACGGACTTTGTTACTTTGGGATTTGAATTGCGTTAGGGCCTTTGTATAGGACCTTAATTGTCTTCTGGGGACTAGAGACAATACCCTATTTTCTAATATTTTCATTTTTATACAAATAATGACTATAGTAGGTATATCCAAAAACACCTACCTACTGCTTTAGCCACTCATGAACTATACTAAAGACTGTTACCAACCAAACCAAAACTATGGAAAAAGTTGCAATTGCCAAAATCGGTTTGCTTGGTAGACGATGGAATAGTGATTATTTGCAGGCAAGACAACGCCGCTGCCTATCCCTGTTACAGATCTCCCCACAAAGGATAAAAACTAGTGCTATTATTGGCTAGAAACACACATTAATTACAGCCACAAAAGCAAAATGGACCGGAAAATTACACACATAGTACCACACAATAACTGGAATAATCCCCCTGCATACTCTCGATAAATCAAATTCAGTTTAAACTATCAATTAAAATGGCTGCTAAAACTATTAATCTCATTAGGCCCCGGTTACCAATTTGCATGAATAATAAGATAATTCTGGACCAAATTGATGTTGCGATTAAATATATTGATGCAATCGTAAATAAATGGGTAGTGAAATATTGAATGCAGTAAAGCTGAAACACAGTGTGGCTCGTAAGTTAGGAAGGAGTCGCAACTACTTATAACTTTGTTTATTTTTGTTTACTAAAGTTAATTGTTATGAGACAATAAAGTAAAACTCATGGGGATATTTTCATGTTAGATTTTTCATATTACGTCCATTAAATGACCACCGTTTACAGCCTCACAAAGACTGGCTTTTTCGAGAGCACTTCTCGTTACTTTCCTCAGAACAAGTGGAGTTAGCCACCGTCTTTCGGGTCGGATTCTCGCCTTCAGCTGCTCGATTGTCCTGGGTTTATTAATGTACACCTTGTCTTTTAAATAACCCCAGAGAAAATAATCTGGTGCTGTGAAATTCGGGGAACGTGCGGGCCAGTGAAATGTTGAAAATCATGAGATTTAATGCTCGCCGAAAGTCTGCCTCAAGACATCAATTGTGGCTCGAGCCGTATGCGCTGTGTCTCCATCTTTTTGAAGTCTCTGGACTATTGATAAAAGTTGTTGTTTTTTTTTCTCGATTTTATGTGTCGTCTCTTATGAATTCCCAACTGAGACGATGATAATGTTTCCGGGATCTCCTCTACACTCGCCTGCACTCGTTGAATATTGTCTGCACTTCGAACAGAACGAAATCTTCCAGTTCGTGAGCCGATCGCATACTGAACCTCTCTGGTGAAAACGTGCCACCGACCGTCGAAACTTGGGTTCTGAGGGAGAGTTACGCACATGGAAATGGCGGCGATATGCTCGCTGGTTTTGAATATTAGACCGATGATGTTCAAATAAAATTGATATTATTTTGGTACATTGTGCAGCGGTGAAATAATCCACGATAAATCTCCAAAATATATTTTGTAATTTGTTAAAACAATAGAATAGTAAATGTCAGTGCAAATGTCTTATTTTATTTTTTAAACCCCGTCGTGTTTTGCGTCACCCGGTACTTATTAGGTTTTAGGTGAATTTCAGCTCTGTCATAATAACCACTGTATACAATTTAGATACTGCGAGTCCTTTAGTGGAGCCCACGAATAGGCAAGAATAAAGTACATCTCATGAGAGAAGTCTCGCAGACCTACGCGGAGCTACAGTCACTCGACGTTCCACTTTTTCCACTTACTCAGTATTAAGTTCCACTTATTGCAGCGAGACTTCTCTCGTGAGACGGACTCTAGCGTGAGCCCTTTGGCTACTTATCGTCGGGATAATTGCGTATTCACTATCAGTAGCAATGGCTTTCATTTTGACAATTCAACAACATTCATTGCGTTATTTACGTTGTTGAGCAGACACATTTTGCGAACATATGAAGCAAAGGATTAGCATTATCCTTCAAAATTATTCAAATTGAGATTGATGGTCTGTTGCGCAATAAGGGTGCTGATCTGGCGATTGGGAAAGACTGATCCGGGTGTGGTGGTGCAACTTGGGAGAAGCCAATGTCCAGCAGTAGACAGCCATAGACTGATTTGATTGATTGAACGTAGGATCTTTATCATACACCTGAAGCCTTAGATACAGGATGTAAAAGGACCCTTCACGAAGCCGTCATCTACGCATTCTGTACATCAAAATAAGCAACTTTGTGCAAAAATAATTATTGCTGGGTAATTGCTGTTAGTGGTAGTGCGCAATGTAACGCACGCAAAACATTGTGCTTATGGGTGCATGCAACTGTACAGGGACCCTGGAAGTGATTTCAAGTAAAGTTACATGCAAAATAAGCCTAAAAGGTTCCCACTGCGAATGTGGACACAGGCCTGTTCTCGGTGAGAGGAAGTAGGCCGAAATCCATTACGCGGGCCCAGTGCGGGTTGGTAGATGTCACATGTCTTCGAATTTTTGTTTCATGGACATTCCCGTTTCCTCGCGATGTTTTCCGTCACCATTTTTAATTGATTTGTTTTAAAACCTTGTTAAATGGAGAAAGAAAGACATTCCTTTAGAAACGATTTAATGTGTAGATCGAGATGGACACAACAAAGTATTTGAGTAAGGTTTTTTCAATGATCATAATTGAAATCAATTATAACCCTTTACGACCAATTAGGTATTAGTCTTGTAAAGTCATCCTTAGTTATACAACGTTTAATGGTTAAATATTGGAACAGATAATAAATTGTAGTTAGATAGGATCGGTAATGGAGAGTGTTTTACGAGTGTTTGATTAAATTAACTACGCTTCAGGGCTTCAGTGGCAAGAGCGTAATTATTATAGGAAATGAAAATATTTTTGGTAATAATAACACAGATAAGGGAGTAGTCCTTATATTTGTAAACGTTGCTTAAAGTTGAAGAGACGTTTAAACGTCAAAAATATGTGGTTCAACAGACGCTCATCACTTTAAGCACCGTTTGTAAATCAGGGGGCTAGTGTATAATTTTATTAATATTTTGAATCATTGACTTGTAAGTTCTATACATAATAGAGATTTTAAATGACAACAATTATAAGAATAATAGACACGATTCTGAAATACTATCTCCTTATAGTATTTACATGATTGATAAAGGGATTAGGTTCTACAAGATGGCCCACGAAACGACATACAAAGAAATATTTTAGAAGTCCCTCGCCAAGGGCTTCCCGAAATACCGCCATGTATGTTCAGTGATTATTTTTAGTTTTGGAGCTAGATTGGCTTTAATATATTTTGGGAAATTCTCACTGGACTTCAGTTTTTTATTTTCTCTATCTGTGACGCTTATTTTGAGAATATTGTTCACGGCCTTATGCAGGTTCACATGAGATTTGACTGTGAATAAACATATGAACAAACTTTAAAAAAAAGTCCTGTATAACAAACTTATTTTTGGTCCAAGACAAGACTATGTATAGGTACCTCCAATAGGTTTTTACAGTACAATATAAATATCACCGTCCCAGTCAATCCACTTACTTCACAAACAATCGGAGAAGACAAAGACTTGTGTACCTGTCTTACGTAGAAACTTTTAATGGTACCGGATACTGTAACTAAGCAGGAAGGACATGGAAACTAGTTATCGTTCGTTCGTATACCTGGAAGTAGTGAACGTGTAGGGTAGTTTGTTACAATATAGGGGCAGGTTACTTGAACATTGTTAAGTTCATATAGGGATGGAGGATGGAGATGAAAATGGACATGAAGAGTAGTTTAAGACAATATAGGGATTTTAAGAATATTGTTAATTTCATATTTTAAGGACAATTTGGATAAATATTTTGGAGAAGTTCGAAAATGCCTGCCCACTGGTGTAACTTTAAAGTATCGGTTATTATCAGAAATTAAATTGTTTGAGATGATATTTTGCACTCGCTTGATTCCCAGCCTTGCGCTATGTGGTGTTGGTTGGTTTTATGTGCAGATAAATCACAACACTTAAGAAAGATTGTAGTTTTGATTCTAGCGACACATTGATTAAAAGGTGGGAAGGTGTACGTCAAACCTCGCAAAGTGGGGCTACCTCGACGGAACGGCAACAGTGTATGGTGGAGCTGTGTCACAAACTATGCTCCACCTTCTATCCTGCCCTCTGTGTCCCAAAACACGCAGCCAAAATTACCTCTGCGCTGCCACCGATAACGCCGTCGAAGTGGCGAAGTTTTGGGCCAACAAGATCTGAAATACAGTCGTGCCAGCGAAACGAAGAAGAAGAAGAATTGTATGCAGATCATGCTGAGTCGAGAGAAACATATACTAAGAGGATCTTATTGCCTCTACAGTATAAACAAAATGATGAGTAGAAGGTAATTTTGATCTCACAACTTGTCACATCACAATCACTTTAAAATGTTTTTGTGATCCAATTTCTCATACCGAATTGAACCATATCCATTGCGGCTTGCCACAGTATTTGATGGGCAATGCAGTTAGCAAGACGTGCATTGGACATGTTACTGATGTTTATAGACATCCAGACATCCAGAGTGACCGGCCCGATTGTCATATTGGTTTGATTTGATTTCTACTGACGAGATATGCCTTGTGTGGGTCGCATTGAAATTAATTTCTAGATTTTTTGTCACATACCTATTATAAAAAGTTATTTTGATATTTAGGTCAGTGGTTTTTAACTGAAATCAAAAAAGGATGAGGTTCTCAATTCGTCTGTATAAATATACAGAGTGGTAATTAGGTTATCACACCAAATAGTACAGCGGCTATTTCAAGTTGTTATCAGTCTGTTAAAATAATAAAATAAACAGTTTTACTAAAAATTTAAAAAATAATTTTCCAAACAAAATAAATAACCTAAAAATTTGGTACGAAATAAACGACAATTGATAATAAGACAATAGACACTCTCGGGGTGTTGGTATCAACCATTCAGCACAAAATGTATGGTATTGTTACCAAATAATCACAAATTAACTTTATTGTTGTTAAATACAAACGAAAAGAAAGGTCATACTGCTAGAATATTAATTGTTATTAATTATTTTAATTGTGTATGTTTAAAATACGTTATGTAGAATACGTGGTTTTAAATTAATGATAACATAATCGCCACACTGTATATCCTTTTCTCTTTTGTTATTATTTCTATCCCATGTTTGTTTAAAACATATTACTCCTTCCATATTATCTCTTCTTAACCCTATGGTTGACTGGTAGCTAATGAAATGAAATGAAAATATGAAATGTTTATTTCTGTAAGTAGATCTTTTAAGACAGTTTTACACGTCACTATTTTAAAACTCGATGGCGTGGCGCCGGCATTTCCTAGCCGACTGATCCCTGAGAAGAAATGCCGAAACAAACTCAGACGTCATGGTCTCTTTTAAAGTCCAAACATTGTATTATTAGGATTTTACGTGAGTCTAACAATGCAGGGCCATGTTTGGAAGGGCCTTTTGAAGAAAGAGCCATTGTAGCTTTGAGTTGACCTGTCCTAACAGACGGCATGCATGCATCAGTCATCGTGTAGCTCAACCCTATTTTAGGGAGCTCAACGACTCGTCACACGACGCTACCAGATCTGCAGGACATTTGCGTAGGCCGTATATAAAATACTCAAAACCGCCAGACAGCTATAAAGTCATGTATTCTATCTAGCCTGCATGGTACTCACATTCACAGTCAGGTTTCTCTTTAAATATAATAAAAAATATCATAAGTTATGTCACGTAAAATAAGGACATTATTAATTTAGTACACTTAATGCCTAACTAAGGTTATAAAAATAAATAAAAGGTACCTACAGGTTGACACCCCTTATTTCTCTAATCTTAGTAAAAATTTAATGGTCTTACTTAATACTTTTTCCGATTACACTCCATTTTACTCATCGCAGTTAAAGAATAGATGTTTACCTGCAACAAAAGATACAGAAATGGTTAACAATATGCATTAATAGTATCATAATGCTGTGAAGAATGAAATTTCCAACAAGACTATACACGGTGACATTTGAATCACAGTTTTTCTAGAACAAACGTTGTCCAGACCAAGGTCTACAACCATTCTATAGCATACAATAGAAAAAAAAACCTCACTGGTTTTCTAAAGAAACACAAAAAAGGCAATGTTAAAAATGTCGGGATTATCGTTACGCCCTACAACACAGACACTGCGGCTGCGACGCGTGGCGCTCGCGTCTAGAATACAATATCGCTACTGTGATAAGTACTTTGATGTAACGGTTACTGTTTCAAACATTATTACACGTTGGAGCAACATAAGACTAATTTGAGAACTCCTAGATTAGATTGTTTTAATAACATATTTGATGCTGTAGAACGGTAGTAGACCATGGTCTAAACAACGTTTGTTCTAGCAAAACTGTGATTCAAATGTCACCGTGTATACACGGTGGGTGACAGGGACGCACATCCGTTACCATGGATTCGGTACATCATTCTGAATCAGCGTTGGACTTTATCGTAGGTTATTAAAAAAAAAACACTGTTCAGAACATTTTTACCGCGTAGGTATTGCACTTTTCTATAAAACAGCAGATTTTTTTTTTGATAACCGACAAAACAAATCCGCTTTCGTCTAGAATCTTGTGCTGAATTCATGGTTACAGTTTGCGCGTCTGTGTCGATGCCATTCTGCATAATATACAGAGCAATATGCATAGTATAAATCGCGAAAAAAACATCAGCTGTTCCCTACATTTATGTTTGCAGAACTCGTCAAAATGTAGGGCCAGCTGATTGATTTTTCGCGATATTTGGTCCCATAGTAACAGTTGTTCATAATGATGAGTACAATGAAGGGGTCACTGTACTCATCATTATGAACAACTGTTACTATGGGACCAAATATCGCGAAAAATCAATCAGCTGATCCCTAAGAGGTTGATGGTGTTTTACCAATAACCCTGTATATTATTACGGCTAATAAATTAACAATTGTGACTTTAATTATGCTAATTTCTTAACATAACACTTACGGCTGTATACCCCGAAGGGTTGGGCAGAAGTGTACCCAAGTACACCCACATTTAGCCAGTTATTTTTAAGTCCCATGTCCCAGATCGAAAAGCTCCACCACCACGTATCACCATTCCCAATTCGTTTGACAAGACAATATACAAGTCCAAACGGGTATTATCCTTGTACACCCACAAACGACGGTGAAGGGCCTGATTTTAATCATGACGTCACATTTTAGGCGCCCAATTCTGTGAGATAGGCTCGGTAGGGTGCACATGCTGCGGTTTTGGGTGGGATGTTATGGCGGTATTTTGTTCAGAAGATTTTTTTTTTGTAATTGCAGTATGGGTATTGTTAGTGGTCAGATGTAGAGCGAGATTAGTCACGAGTTCGTTTTAGAGAGGAAAGAAGAATTTGGTATTGTTTTTAGGAAGCACAGTTTTGGAAATGGAACTGTGCCAGGTACATAATATTATCAATAAGTTTAAATTAAATGAATTAATGCGCTTAAATGTGGCATTTTGCATTTATATCGTCTTATGACATTACAATAACTTTTTATGCGAGAATGTTTTTATGCGTTTCCATTTGTAGAATATGTAGACTTTACAAACAGCAGTCTTTTTAGTAATTGAACAGAATATGTATGTTTTAGTAAACAGAACGATAAAAACACGAAGAAATCGTGTTTAGTCTGGATTGCGAGTCTGAATACTGTAAAAAAGAAATTTTATGAGTTAATGTTTTATTTGCAGAGTGGGTTTTTATACAACTGTGCTGAATTAGTATGAAAATGGGTAGTTTTTTTATTATTTTTTATGGAAATAATATTCATATTATTTTCTCGTTATATCGTATAGGTACAAAAGCTGTTGGTAAACCTTTATTCATAAATAAATATCGTATTATATGCCATACACACCTTTTGAGTTGTCATCCTTTTAACAAGGCACATGAAGTTTATGTGGCACAATTATTCTTTTCATCTTTTTAAATCATCATTGTAAACTAAGTACCTATGTATTCGTGTCCAAACAATGCTGGCACAGCCAGTACTAGCAATAGTAATACTCAGTGATTTAAACTAACTAGAGATTCCAAAGAAAATATTAATAATTGTTTATTTTTACTGTTCGCTCATTGTTACCCTACATCCCACACCCTCAGCGCTAATGTACTGAGTTTTCATTCGCTGCGAGTTTAAAGCGGACGAATGAAGCGATTTTTTTCAGTTAACTGTTATTGGTCGATGTAAGGATACAGCGCTTCAGCGGATTTTATCACAAACGACTTAGTGAGATCTGGTTATCGTGTGTGATTATTGTTGGGTAACAACATTTTATGCAATGATGGAAAATGGTTTTTCGTTGCGGTTACTAGTTACTATGAATGTAATGTTGTATCTATTGGCTATCGTATAATGCCCGGCACAGATGACGTTTAATATGACGTTTTATAATGACGTTTCACCAAGCTGTATCGAGCCTTATGAACTCACTGAGCTATTAAATAGATTTTTTTAAACAAAAATCCTATCTTGAACCCTCCCTAAATAAACATCCAATATATCACATACTGAACAGATTTGTGTAAAATCAGCATTATCTATCTTGCGTGAAAAGAGATCATTACGGCGATGCAATCTATCTCGTGGCACATGACTCGTTTGTTTCAAATTGGGCGGCTGATGAAATAGTCTCACTGATAAAAGGGGGAGATTTGGAACGAAAAATGGGCGATGGCATTTGAAGCAAAGAGATTGTTTATAGAAAACAATCAAGACAATATTGAGATGTAATAGTAGATTGTTATACAAGGAGCTAAAATGACCCATTATATACGAGGTAGTTTTACTCCCGAGCTTTAGCGAGGGAGTAAATAGAAAACGAGTTTTAATGGGTTTTTAGCGCCGTGTGTTACACTCTACTTTTCACTACGATTGCGAGAAAATAAAACAATCCAATACAATATGAAATATGTAGTTTATTTTATTAAAAATTAAATGTACAATTTGTACAATTCTGGATATTTAACGAGATGTTTTTTCCCGGTAACTTAATTTCAGTCCTCTGTGAAGATGAATGTTGAGTGGTTCTTTTCCTTTCTCTTCTATTTGCAAATTAGGGTCTCCATTCTCACTAGATGATGAAATTTTCACTTACCAATTCAATTTGCAATTAGAGAAAAATTATAAAGAGTTCGCGCCAATGTCTTTTTTTTTGTTTTTTCTCCTGCAGCCGCAACGCATTGCATGCATTCTACCAAAGAGATCGCCGATTTTAGTTCCATTTTCAAAAATAAAATGAAGTTCTTTTTTTATGAAACAGTAATAAGTCGAGTCTATATTCATGATTATTCTACTTATGACTAAAGACTTTTTCGTTTTTGTAGGCTCATTGTCATTTGACACACAAAAATAAAAAATAAAAAACGTTTTCCCCTAGAGGAAGAATTGCTATTTTTTCTTCGCTCTGGTACGCCACAATGACGGTCTTTTTGAGCAAGAGGAGTGAAAAAGTAATTTATTTATGTGTTGAACGTCACCGTGTTTTAAGGATGAGGGTTGAGGGTCTTCACAGGTTTGACCAGGGGCCTATTTATATAACCGACAGGCGACTTTTCGATGATTTTAATTTTTTTTCATAGTTAGTGCTTTCTATAGCACCTGTCGCAAAAATATGACAATTTTGTATTTTTTTTAGCTATGTCGCATTGTCAATAATAAATTATTAAATAGGCTTAATTTTATGGGGGTACATGATTCATTGCCTTATGTGTTTGAAAAATGCGTTGGTTCTTCAACTCAAACTCAAAGCATTTATTTCAAATAAACCAATTACAGGCAGTTTTGAACTGTCGAAAGGTCGGTCAGTCAGAAAGATGAAGCTAGTTGCCCATTCCAAAGCGTAGTAGGTACCTATGGAGACGAAGGGGCAAGAAACTCAACGTAAATAACGCAATGAATATGGTTGAATTGTCAAAATGGAAGGCATTGCCTTGTTATGAGTGTTACGTACATAGATTTAGTATTTTACAAAATCTATGGTTACGCAATATTAGGGGGCACCAAGGCGGTTGCCAAAAATGGTGATTGCAGCAGTTACTTCTGAACTTGGAAATATGATCTCCATTTTCATCAACATATTTACAAGATAACACGTAAATCAGTACATCTATCATTCCTAAGATGGCCGCCTAACATTATGGCCAGCTATTTATCTTGGAAGCCTGAGTCGATTTGTTCGCCCAAATTGGGAGTTTATTCTTTTGGCAAATTGCTGTTTAGCGTTTGTTAGTCCGTATAATATTGTGAGAAAATTCAGCTCGTATAACGAATACAAGACGAAACAAATGCGATGTTAGTCATTAGATGATTTCACAACCTCAAAAAAAAAAAAAAAATTATGAACTAAGAATATTTTGATAAATGGAAGAAAATTCCAAATATACGTCGCAAATATATAACAAAACATTTTTCGTTTCGTCGCTGGCTTCGGTCTCGTTGCCACCGAAACCAATCCTTCTCTTTTTTAAAGTAGGTCAAAATGAAGAGAATTCACATTTTCTTCAAGACTATTGCATACGTTTAAATAGCTAATGCTTAAACGACTTCATATGGTACATATTCATGAGTGCTTATGCCTATGCAAGCCTCAAAGCATTCCATGAATATCTGACGCAGGCCTTGCATTGTTGACATTGTTTATTAACTACCTAGTATCTTCATAGCACTTGCCTATGGTCTCTCAAGTTCTATCAAATAACCGTTAATACAATTTGCTCCGGTAAATTGGCAATAGGATCGTCCTCCATTAATTGAAACTTAAGGCTCCTTCAAACAGGCGTGACACGCGACCCGATACAAAGACACAATTGTCGCGCGACGATCGGAGCCTTTGAGACGCGTGCGATTCGAGTCGTGTGTCGCGCCTGTTTGAAGGAGCCTTAAGTTTTTAATAAAAAAAAAATTAAGCCTTTAATCAAACGTGATTAAATGTATGTAAACTATACACTTATATTTACCCCTTTGTAGAATACACGCATGATATTAACTTTCAGTATTTTTTTCTGGCTATTGTCGGATCAGCAATTTTTTCTGGCTATTATTGGATCAGCTATTTTTTCTGTCTATTATCGGATCAGCTATTTTTGCTGGCTATTATTGGATCTGCTATTTTTTCTGGCTATTATTGGATCAGCTATTTTTTCTGGCTATTATTGGATCAGCTATTTTTTCTGGCTATTATCGGATCAGCTATTTTTGCTGGCTATTATTGGATCTGCTATTTTTTCTGGCTATTATTGGATCAGCTATTTTTTCTGGCTATTATCAGATCAGCTATTTTTGCTGGCTATTATTGGATCTGCTATTTTTTCTGGCTATTATCGGATCAGCTATTTTTGCTGGCTATTATTGGATCAGCAATTTTTTCTGGCTATTATTGGATCAGCTATTTTTTCTGGCTATTATCAGATCAGCTATTTTTGCTGGCTATTATTGGATCAGCTATTTTTTCTGGCTATTATCGGATCAGCTATTTTTGCTGGCTATTATTGGATCTGCTATTTTTTCTGGCTATTATTGGATCAGCTATTTTTTCTGGCTATTATCGGATCAGCTATTTTTGCTGGCTATTATTGGATCAGCAATTTTTTCTGGCTATTATTGGATCAGCTATTTTTTCTGGCTATTATCAGATCAGCTATTTTTGCTGGCTATTATTGGATCAGCTATTTTTTCTGGCTATTATCGGATCAGCTATTTTTGCTGGCTATTATTGGATCAGCAATTTTTTCTGGCTATTATTGGATCAGCTATTTTTTCTGGCTATTATCGGATAAGCTATATTTTCTGGCTATTATCAGTTCAGCTATTTAACACTATAATTTACTGTCATCATCAGAACTAACTGCAAAATTCAAAGACAGTTGAATCATGACAACATATCGCTCACAAGCAACCTACAAAAATGAAAAAGAAATGGTTTGATAACTGAAAAGACTTGGCATATGATGACTGCCATCTTGTGACGGTTATATATATATGTAGGAACAAAAAGGAACTGAAAAGAGTTTTTAAAAGCTATTTGTTCACTAAAGTTGCATAATTTATAATATTTAACACTACAATACACATCCGATATCCACAATAGAATACTAAATAATAAACCAATAGAAAATAACCTCAATCTCAACCCTCTATTAATAACCCTGCACTGCCGGCTGCGGTCTAGGTGATCCCTGACACTTAAGATCCATTTCAGCAGGGTTAAGTTTGCCTTCAAGATATTGCTTAATTTCACTGATATACCAATAAGTTATATGTATTTATTTACAGTTCCTCGTTTAGAAAGCGATTAAGTGCGCTTAGGATATTTTCATCAAGCATATTCACTCCAATGGCTTTACATATAGCTAGAGAAATATTGCCATCATTACCACATTCTGCAAGCTAACTGGAATTGAAATCATTTATTTGCTTAAAATGTAATTCTTGGTAATTCTAATGTCTTTTTATACAACCTTTAAGTCACCTTTTATAACAGCTCTAAAACAAACAGGAAACAAACAAAATCCACAAATAAAATCTACCATCCTAATTGTATACACCGACCACAAATTAGTAGAAAAAACATTTTCGATTCAACGCAACACCAGAAAGACGGAGCACATTTTTCCCGTCAGCCACCAACCACCCAAACACGACGGGGGTCATTCCGACCACTCATTATCCAGATAGATGCCGCTGTCAGCATACTCGCCCCATATATTTTAACAAGCCACGCTAATTCCCCATTTATTGTCCATTTTCATATAAAACACGTTATTCGCCCGCAAAAATAAGAATTAACGATGATCTGATTACTCTTATTTTTATTCTTGTCATATTTTTGCTTCGTAAATTGCTTTTTCGTTGTTTCCTTTGTGGTTCCTACTAATGTGATTTTGGTGTTGAATCTGGTAAGATTAGGAGTTCGGGCCACCTGTGAATTATGACCTTTCCAACTGTATGAACACGTTCAGTGCGATACGAGACACTTTTGATCGGTACGCGACTTTCATACGGTGCGGGCGGTACATTAGGGAACTTTCCGCTGGTGCGGGGGACAGAACTATATGAATTCATAGGAATAGAAAAGAGACAAATATAGTTTTGGACTCATCGCTTCAAAGTGATGTGATCGAAGTATGACTTGAAAACTATACAAGTCACATTCATCTTGTACGCACCTAATGAAAACTTTTTTTTCTTTAGTGCGGTAAAAGACGAATCTGACTTGTACGGATACGATTCGTACCGCACCGTATGCAGCAGCGTCATGCTAACGCCAGTGCAATTCTAAACCCAGAAATCGAATTCGAGATCAAAAATGTAAACAAAGAAATGTCTTTGTCAAAGTGACAGTTCAGGGGTTGTCAACATTTCGCTAGTAATTCAAATTAAGTTTTTTTTTATTTAGTGTTTTTGGAAGAACGCTAAAGCATCGTATCAAAATTAAAAATATGATAGCGTAAAGTAAGTCCTAATGTTGCACGATTTTATTTCAAACAGTTATATTTTATTCTTGGATCGTAGTTTACGTCACTTTAAAGTCGAAAACTGTACTTATGCAATATTATATTTTAACTGTTTAAGATATGCCTACAATTTTAGCATTAAACATAGTGCTAAAATTGTAAATAAAGTACTATAACAATAGTACTTTTCAGCAAACTGCACAATTGAGGTTATTATTTAAAATTGGCAACACATTTGTTTACATTTTTGATCTCGAATTCGATTTCTAGGCTTAGTTGTCGATACGATAACACGCACGCTGCAAAACAATACCTACTGTGTTCTCGCCGAAAGGAAAATTAAGCGTTCACCTTCGATCAACAATAGCACTAGATTAAGGATTAGGCACAAAAGCACATCGCTTAAGTGGACGCGATTGCCTATAACTTGATTATAAATCTTAACACTCTAACATAAAGCTTATTATCATTTGCCTTTGATATTTTTATTTATTATTGAAGTGTCTTGTCGGCGAAGAGTCCCGTCGGCGTCGAAGTAAAGTCTTGTCGGTGTTCAGTCTGTCGGCGGAGTGTCTGTCGGCGTTTAGTCGTACACTGATTGTCCTCTACAGCACCTACTGCAAAACCAAAGTTTGACTAGCCGCACTCAATGTGTAAGTAACTACATATATAGGTACGTTTATATAGTGAAGCTAATTAACCTAAAACCGGGTGAGCAAGGTTATATCAAGGAAATTCTAAAGCCTTAAAGCCACAAGCTTAACTATGTTTTACGACGACCTGTATAATGCATTTTAATAAATTTTAAACCCACTTTGTATATCAAACGGAACGCTATCTAGTCGTAAAGTGCAACTCTGTAAACCCAAAACAGGTTTAAAGCAATTTTATCTCCAGCAAAATGTCTAGCAATTTCCCCAATAGGTATTAATCCACTTCAGCAAACATATTCGCTTTCAACAAACTTGCATTTAAACGGAAAACTTCAACAATTCACTATGCTAGCATTAATCATGCCAAAAACGAGTTATCCGCTACTTTTCGTAGCATCCAAGTCAGTTTACTGTCGACACGAATAAAAGAAAATCCGAACATAATTAACAAGACAATATGGACGCGCTTTCGACGAAAATAACTATCGCAGACAGGTTGTACGATAGTTTATAATAACGTGCCCTATCGCGTTTAATAAAGCTGTGCTTTTTAGTGTTGAGCCCAAGTTAGGTGTACATTTTTTACATACTATGAAAATGTTCTCAGTAACAACCTTTTTTTTTGATGATGGGAAATCATCAAATAACTTCTCCCGCTCTGGGCAGAGCAGGAGGGCGTGTCAGACTCTTACTGACTAAAACCCACCCGTGTTCCTTCAGTTGCCTGTGCCCGGGACCAAGGCAGCCCTCTCGGACTTTCCCGCAACCCTGGCAGGCATCGGCCCTAGAGGACCCCGTCGTTGGAGCTGACATCTCTATGAGGCGCGCGTGGAACACAACGCGCCGTCGACCCGCGCCTGGTCCTTATCGGACGGCGAGCAATCCTGGAGTCTGGATTTGCTCACGGTTGATGGTAATAGGCTCGCCCCCTATCAGATGGGACTTAAACATAATTGGTGAAATGTGTGTGTACTATAGGTACGTATTTTGTGACAGGTGTTATGTAAGCAAAAATGTTTTGTGAAGAAATTCTGTCGATAGGGTATATCAAAAGTGTATTTGTAACTAAATTTACTCATCTGTTTCTTGGGCTATTTGAAATGAGCTTAGCGTAATATTAACATCACCATTTTGTTTTGGATACCTACGTTTTATTTCCATCCCTATTCCGGGAATTTCTTGAAACTAAAACAATGTTATTCATTGCATCATGCTGAGATAGGAGCCTTTTTGGCCTCGCACAGGTCTTCTCTTTATTTTATTTTTTTATTATTTTCATGATTTTGTTAGATCTAATGTTCTTTTTTTATTTTATTTTCTTTTATTATTATTTGTATTTCCTGTGCGTGTCCCAAATAAAATATTTTTCTTTCTTTTCTTTCTTTCTTTCTTTCTTTATTGATTTTTTAAATGAAACCTCCGTGCTGCTATTTGACACATCCCGTAACCCAAGGGCTGGCTTTTACCTTGGCCACAGGCTAAGCGTTGCCATACAACGTGGCAATACCGCCAGTCTCTTAGGTACATTACCAGTCGACAGCGATGCGGAGGAATTTTTCGACGCCATATTCTAATTTGTTAATAGTTTTAGTTAGTTTAGATTATAATATTTTGATTGCATTGCTTAGTTTGAACAGCAAGTCTATTCTGTTAAAAAATCACAGTGAAAACGTGGGCGAAGTGAGCTTGACAGCTCAGTGCTGTGAATAGTAACAATCCCTAGTATCAGGTGGAATGACAACTCACTTCAAGCTCACTTCACGTTAGCTTTCACGGTGAGATTTTCACAGATTAGATCAAAATTTACCTTGAAAACTTTGTTCTACGAAATCGTTTTGTAAAGCGCGCTTTTTTTCTTTACTTTTGAAACAGTTTTTATTTTGTTTATTTATTAAAACTTTATGCGCTAGTAAAAAAATACTGTAAAAAGGCGGGTGATGCAGAGATAAACCATGGCAGGTGCATACGGGATACATACGGGATAGATAGCTCGGAAATGACTATAAAATACAAGAATAAATACTAATACATAGATACATACATATAAACAAAATAAACCTTGGTTAGGAGAAATAACGATCGGTGGAGGAGAAAACGAATCCAGCAACTCAGCGCTGGGATGTTCCGGCCAACTTTAAAACTAACTTAAGTTTTTTTTTGCTTTTTTTTAAAATAATTCTGAAGCATGATTAGTTTTCCTATTCTTGAGGATTTTCTTGGAGTTCTATAAAATAAGCTTTTTATTTTTATTTTTTGCTTTTGCCTCTACAGGTTTTTGATGCAGTGGAGTATTGTTTTTAATCTAATTTAGGTTAGTATAATTAACTATGGAACTAAAGAGTTAATCGACACATAGTAAAAGGCGCAGAACATTACAAACATATAAATTCACTTAAAAAAAGTGGTCGTTCAGCAAATTATTAATTCCACTGTCAATATTTACGGCACGGTTGGCGCAGTGGTTAAGCGATTGACTGCTGCACTGCGTGTCGCGGGTTCGATTCCCGCACGGAACAAATATTTGTATGATATGACCTACAGGTAGTCGTTCCAGGTGTGGCTGTTTGTGTATGTGAGTTTAATTGTTTGTAAACGCACCCACAATACAGGAGAATTTCCTAGTGTGGGGCAAAGTAGTACCCATCCAAGAATTGACCGCAGTTAATTAGCTAAACAAGACCCTAATTACTCATGAAAACTATCAAATTGATTATTTATCCTTGCAAAATCGCTACCGCTTCTTCTTATACCACGTTCCAGTTCTTCCACCAGCACCCTTCCACTTTCGATATCAATCTATATCAATAATCAAATCAGAGTGCCTCCACGGCGGGTAAATCAACTTTTTAACTTTGTTATTCAGCTTAACAGCACGTTCTAGGGTTTATATCGGGATATTGAATCATCGTACGGGTTCGACTAGGGGCATATTATGTTAGAAAAACTAGTTTTTAGAAGGATATTTTTAGACATAAGTTTTTGGGCAAATTATTAGATGATTGTACAAGAGATTAGTTTTGGTATATGTGGCTATTCAAGGCCTGTTTGAAAGCTGACAGTAATAGTTTTGGAATTAGAGCCGGTATTTAGGTAAATGGGCTCTAAAAATAAAGTGTGTTAATTGTTAAATAGTCGCAAAGGTCATATACCAAACAGTTACGTAGGTCAATTAATAAGCAACGTTTTACCCACTTTTATAAGGTTAGAACTAATCTAAAAACACATATTTTTACCTAAAACTTATTACTAAATATTTGGCAATGACTGACACCTTATATATTTTTTTGCGTGTTGATGTCATCTAAAATTAGAGTAGGTAAGTAAGTATTTCTCATAAATGATTCCAATTTTTTCTAATCGAATTTTCCAATTAAATAAAAACCCCCACAACCACCTGAACAATAAAAAAAAATAAAAAAATTATAACACTAGTATAAAAATATTTCATAAAAAAAAACAAATCAAATCTTCCAATAAAAGATAAGGTATCAACGAAAAGGACAATTAGGGGAACAAAAGAAAATTACGCGTACAATAGAAACGTCGTTGGCGTAAACTAATTACGACGTAACTCAGGGGTAATCTAATATATTTGAGACGGAACACGAGTTACGATGATAATGTAAAGAGAAGTTACAATTTTATTAATACTAGGAAACGGTTGGGGTACTTATCAACGTTCGTGAAGGATTGGTCAGAAACGGCAACACAAATGGAAGCATTGAGGCTTTTACCAAGAAGTGAGTGAAACAGGAAAGGTTGAAAAAAGAGTAGGTTATTTCTCTCTGGAGACCCGTAATATTAGCGCATGATGTTCTCGTTCATAGACTGAGTCCATCTCATGCGCTGCACACAACCGCCGGCAGCCGACAGCTTGGGGCTGGTTGGACCCTAAGTCCCAAGGTCCTCGGTGGCCAGCCTGTCCACTGCCGACGATTTATATCTCGTTTTTGACTTTAGTATGAGATTTTAAAAAGGGAAATATTAATGCGTTAATTCCTATTGACTCTGTAGGTACTTCAATTTATATAACAGTGCAGAATATCACTAAACAATACGTGCTGATTACATTGAACTATTTCATGCCGTTGCTTGGTGAGATAAAGTCTTGTGGCAGACAGACAAACATTTGTTTTATAAGAAACGGCCCACTGGTTCCGGAATCCTGGCAATTACCAATATGACTTTTTCAATTCATGATCTGTACTTTATAGATTTATCTTGGACATTACGGACATCGGTGAAGGAAAAACATCGTGAAGAAATCTAGACTTATAGTTAACAAATAAGTCTGAAATCGCCAACCCGTCTTTAGCAAGCCTGGTGCCCATGTCTTCTCTGTATGGGAAGAGTTCTTTGCCTTGCAATGGAACAATGATAGGCTGATAATAATGGCCGAAAAGCCATTTAATACCATAGCTAAATACTTTCATCGGGCCACAGCAATACCTACTCTATTTATTCTTAATGCGCCGAAAGCGGCAACTAAGACCTAGGTGTACATACGTAGGTAATTTAATTCCGTCGCGTTCCGTTCCGTAAATAAATAAAAGATATTTCAGTCCTGATTTTGCCATTCACGGGATGAATTGGGCAATCTTACTTCGGGGTGCTTCGGGTCTTTTTTACCCCCACGATTGTGTGGGCTTTGTGACTTCGGCAGTCGACGGGTTGAACGTTTCAATAGTTTGAAATAGTGGACGTTGATCAGATCATTAGGCGTTTCGTTCTATGTGTTTGGCGTTACCAAGCTGTAATACTCCACCTTTTCAACCTCACCAAATAACCAAAGATGAACAAAAGAACTCGGATAAACTAAATTCGTAGCTTTACCCGACTGCCCCAGAAGGAAAGTAAAATAATGTTTAGGTGTACGTTTTAGTAAACTGAAGGAATCCGACCCGATGCTATAGTTTTTTGCCTATCAATACATTCTCAATTGCCATTGTCAGGTGCCAAAAGTCTCTTTTAGATTTCGAGTTCAGCAGGAGATTTTTTTTCTACAGAAGATCGCGGGGATGAGGTCAGTGAAAGGCGACTTACAAGGCAGATGTGAGCGGAAACGCCGGGAGGGGGCGCCCTAGGAGGACATACTTATAGTGACCTTATTAGTGATGTTCTTCAGAAAGGTCAGGTCCGTAGTACTCGCCACCGGCGTGCATGTATGACCAGATAGATGTATGACTGTAAACGAGGCAAAAGGAATATGTAAGGATCGCAGCAGGAGGCATACCCCCATGGGATGAAGACGTGAGTTTATGTATGTACGTGTGTACCTCGGGGAACGCCTGGATGAGATTCACAGATGATGATTAACAGGGAAGCATGGCACAAAAGGGGGAGGCCTGTATTCAACAGTGAGTGGAACAAGGCACAAAAGGGGGAGGCTTATATTCAACAGTGAGTGGAACTAGGCACAAAAGGGGGAGGCTTATATTCAACAGTGAGTGGAACTAGGCACAAAAGGGGGAGGCTTATATTCAACAGTGAGTGGAACTAGGCACAAAAGGGGTAGGCTTATATTCAACAATGAGTGGAACAAGGCACAAAAGGGGGAGGCTTATATTCAACAGTGAGTGGATCAAGGCACAAAAGGGGGAGGCTTATATTCAACAGTGGGTGGATCAAGGCACAAAAGGGGGAGGCGTATATTCAACAGTGAGTGGGACTAGGCACAAAAGGGGGAGGCTTATATTCAACAGTGAGTGGATCAAGGCACAAAAGGGGGAGGCTTATATTCAACAGTGAGTGGAACTAGGCACAAAAGGGGGAGGCTTATATTCAACAGTGAGTGGAACTAGGCACAAAAGGGGGAGGCTTATATTCAACAGTGAGTGGAACTAGGCACAAAAGGGGGAGGCTTATATTCAACAGTGAGTGGAACTAGGCACAAAAGGGGGAGGCTTATATTCAACCGTGAGTGGAACTAGGCACAAAAGGGGGAGGCTTATATTCAACCGTGAGTGGAACTAGGCACAAAAGGGGGAGGCTTATATTCAACCGTGAGTGGAACTAGGCACAAAAGGGGGAGGCTTATATTCAACCGTGAGTGGAACTAGGCACAAAAGGGGGAGGCTTATATTCAACCGTGAGTGGAACTAGGCACAAAAGGGGGAGGCTTATATTCAACAGTGAGTGGAACTAGGCACAAAAGGGGGAGGCTTATATTCAACAGTTAGTGGAACTAGGCACAAAAGGGGGAGGCTTATATTCAACAGTGAGTGAAACTAGGCACAAAAGGGGGAGGCTTATATACAACAGTGAGTGAAACTAGGCACAAAAGGGGGAGGCTTATATTTAACAGTGAGTGAAACAAGGCTGCCAATGATAATGATGGCGAGGAGGTGGTTAATTACCTATTCAACAGACCGGTTGTTGCAATCACAGCCGCTAATATGGGATTAGTAAAGAAAAAAACTTAATCCGGATTATGGAAACCAAAGATAAATCTTAATTAATGTTGTGTTGTATATCGGAATCTCATTGTGTTCTGTAGCTGACGTGACCTGTTATGTGATGTAAAGATTGATAATTGTATTACATAATTGCTTTGTTATACAATGTTGGTAAATCACTAGCTATAATTCACTATCCGTGGTTGACGTCAGCATAGTGCGTGGAATAATTAGTAGGAGGTACGTACATGTACCTACGCGTTCATTGTATTGTAATTATTAGATTTGACTTTGAACTAAGCGAATATTGAGACTTTTCTTTTGTTGGCGTGCCCATGCGAACACAAGAAATGTCTTCTCAAGAAGTCGTCTCAAGAGAAGACTATTCTTGTATATAGCTCACTCTAGAGAAGTTGGAAGGTTGGTAGCCTGACTGACTGCCTGTCGTCTAAGTATCTACCTACGTACCAGGTTTTTGAGGGTTTGAACCGGAAATTATCTATTGGATAGTGTTATTGGTTCGGTATCTTGTCTCTGAACTCTCAGTTAAGAAAGAAATGCCAAAATTGATAACTTTGTCGAATTGTATAACTATTAAAAGTTTAAAATAAATAGTATTAAAAACGATTTATAAACGTGTTAGCTTTGTTAGGTAAGTTAACATTATACATCTGTCATCAACCATCATTGCATTGATTAAATAACAGGCATTGTATAAATAAATTGAGATAGATAAAGCAGGAGAAAAAAGAAGAATGGATGACATGGGTTTACTTAACTTTACCGCAAAGATCCGAAACGCATCGGATTAATTGCAGTCCCAATTCTAATTCCGACAAGCCAACCTGAATTTCAGCCTTTTCATTTGCGCTCGTACAAAATAAATACGACGATATCGGCGTATTTCGATCACGACTCTGCCCTCAGACTAAGTATATTATCCACTTTTATGACACTCGTAAAGTCTCCCCCCTCTCCCCCTCTTAGTGGGGGCGAGAGGAAAAATTTATTGGTTTGTCTTATTTTGAGGAATGTATGTTAGATGTCCTGATTGCGGATGGACGGTAGTATAAATCTGGTAACGGAATTAAAAAGAAAAGAAAGAAAATAAATGTATATTTGACCCAGGTAATAAACAATATTACACAAAAATAGACAAACAGTACTTAAAATAGTATTGTGTGCCTCACGGCTGCGCCAAATAGGCCCAGTTCAGCATAAATGCCAGCCAACTAGTGCCTGACGCTGGTTTTCAACTGGACCTTATGTTACGAGGACGTCTTACGGATGAGTTAGAAAATGGTAAATGCGGAATTACCCAAATCCGGTTTCGGGGGTGATAGATTTGTATGTCAGCAATATAAAAACATAGCATCACGCCTGAATCCCCAAAGGATTAGGCAGAGGTGTACCTATAGTACACCTACGAGTACATACATTTACCCAGTAATATTTAAGTCCCATTTGATAGCTTATGGCCATCAACCGAGCACAAATCCAGACTCTGGGCCGTTACTGGAATATTCCAGATTGAAAAAGAATTCACAGACCCTCATACGTTTCAGAAGACAGCTATACTGCCGCAAAAATTGTTGTGCTGCATCAAAAGTAGACCAGAAATGGTTTCTTCATTGTTGAAAACCATACAGAATACTGTTCCTATCCATAAATACAGAACACAAGCCATTTCGGTCATTCAGGTCGATGACTCATGTATTTATGGTTTTTATTTACTATTATTTTCTTTTTGTATTTTCCTAGTGGGTTTTATAGATGCCCGTAGGTGTGTCCGTGACATCACAGCGGGCCCTATCAGAATACCAGCGCTGCGGTATTTATTTTTAAATATTGCAGCATTATGCTGAGATAGGAGCCTTTTTGGTCTCGCACAGGCCTTTTATTTTAAATTTTCTTGTTATTTTTAATGTTAATTTTGTTAGTTTTTTTTTGTATTGCCTGTGCGTGTCCCAAATAAAATATTTTTATTTTTTTCTTTCTTTCATTTCAGCTTTGTCTCTGAAGAAACAACTCATGTACGATGCCTTTGGTATTGCAGATATCCCTAGCTTTACCGCGGCGACCATCCAGGTGCCATATAAACTAATTTAATTAGCTGCCATACAATATCACTTTAACACATTGTAACTTTCATTACAATTCAATAGAATCTTTACAGCTCGATCAGATAGGACATAAACGTTTAAGTACACAGCTTCCCTACATTTGAACTGCCTCAAAGATGCTTAGATGTACCTATGTGTTTATGAGCTTCGTAAATATGGCAACATTATTGATTATAATTATTTACATTCATGTTTAAAAGGTGGTTTATGGGAGTTAATAAATGTCTTACTTTATGAGTTGCATCTTGCTTAGTTTCATCGTCATTGATTGCTTGGGCCTGCTTCCATTTCTGTCATGTTTCCCTGGTACCAACAAAATATATGTGAGACTCCTCTAGTGCTTACCCGCGGTTCTTTGTTAGTCATTCATCCATTTGGCTGTTGATCTACCAAGCCAAGTAATATTATAATACTTTATAAATTAAATATTCATGCCATTGTATATGTAAAAAGGTACAGATACTTATAGCAAAGATTAAAAGTAAAATAGTTAGCAAAATAAAATAAATCTACATACCCTGTGTAAGTTTATTGGAGCAGCTCAATCCCAAGCCTTTTTTCCTCAATATACAGGATGTGGCGTTAATAATGGATAACCCTGAAACTGTCGATCGACCAGATTATTATGTATAATTAATTGCCCTATGCCCATGGGTGACCAAATTATTGATATTTTAAATAAAAATCGTACTTATTCTTACAAAATCAGCGGCCATTTCTACAATTGGTGACTTGATTTCGTTATTTTTTATGTCACTCCTGAATATTTGTATTATCAGACCAGATGTTTTATTACAATCTAAGATAACATTGCAAAAAATACTTATTCTTAAATTTTGATATATTTTTACGGAATTATGCAAATTTGGGACCCTATATCGAAAAAAAAATGTACGCGTATGGAGGCGATATAAGTAAGGTAAATGATAGATGATAATCTGGCCAATCGACAGTTTCAGGGTTATCCATTATTTACCCCACACTGTAATCTTTGACAGTATAATGGGCTTTCTGGCATAGTTTCCTCTTTATAAAACATTTTAATTTATTAAGGAATTCTTGAATGTGGCTTGGAAATTTACTATAAAAGCGTATACATTGGCATCTAAACGAGCCACCTATTTTCTTGAGACTAGTTGTAGGAACAACAAATTTGTGTTTGCTCCTAGTATTTATATTATGGATATCACTGTATTTTTTAAACAGATTAATGTTTTTATGTGCATACAAGAGATTTTCATAAATATACTGAGAAGGCACCGTCATTATATTGATCTCTTTAAATTTGTATTTGAGGGAGTGTCTGGGACTTAATTTATAAATTGAACGAATTGCCCTTTTTTGTAAAACAAAAATCGTCTGAATATCGGCAGCATTTTCCCACAACAGAATACCATACGGCATTACACTATGAAAATAATTAAAGTAAACAGGCTGTCTCTAAATCAGTTACACCACGAATTTTTCTAACGGCGTTTGCTGCAGAGCTATAACCTTTTTTGACAATTTATCTATATGGGGGCCCCATTGAAGCTTGGCATCCAAAGTTATGCCTAAGAATACTGTGGTATTTACGGGTTTCAACTCTTAACCCTTTATGAGAACACTTGTTTCTGCTTGTCTAACATGTGGTATCGTAAACTTAATACATTTCGTTTTTTTCTCGTTAAGAAGAAAGTTATTAACATTAAACCAGTTAACTACTTTTGCGAGGGCGCTTGGTACTTGTACCGTGTTTCAGCACCCATTTAGTTAGGGCTGTGTTGTGTTTCCTATCATCATTTCATATGACAATGGCAATATAAATGTAGTGTTTTTAGACCCATTTTATATTACGGCACATAATTATACCTTTAACGAAATTGTATTTACAATATGTAGGAACAGATCATAAAAAAGGCGAGATGTGAAGTTCCTTTCGCTGTATATTATGTATTAAATAAATAACAGGCACAATGAATTTAATTACCAACATCAAGAAAATCCTGCATCGCGCAAGCAGAGTTTACCGCGCGACTAGCATATATACAAAATCCCGACATCAATCGTCGGGCAGTTGCCCACCAGACACGAGACCCGTCTGGTCGGAGGATCCTCCCTTTTCTATGGAGGTATGAGTGAACTTTACACCCTGTTCCTCGTGCCTCTATAGAACATTATAGGCTGATTGTGCTTATGCTTCAAATAAATCGCAGCACGACATTATCCTTATTTCATACTCGCATTAGTGTGACTAGTAAGTTCTCTACATCAGCTGTTTATTTCCCAAGAAAATTGCCGAACTTTCCCGAGAAAGGGATTGTGTTGGATTAGTTACTAATGTCGCTCTGTCTAAAATATAATGTAGTAGGTCGGTAATAATGTAGAATGGTAGTAGACAATGGTCTAAACAATGTTTTTTCTAGCAAAACTGTGATTCAAATGTCACCGTGTATAAAGCAGATGAACTTAACAGCCGGTCTTACGTCACCCTGCTGAATGGAATGTCGTTTACAAACCAAACAAAAACTCCCGAATACTAACATAGTCACCCAAATCCGAACTAAATGCAACCAGCTACGAAAACGCAAGTGCACACTTTACGACAGTAAGTTTACGATCTGCGACAGTCTGTACCAGTTTATGACGGCGTCAGCAATAACCGACGGGAAGTCGTTTTAATGACGCGACTAGTCTTAGCAACAACAATCATTAATGTGCGCAGTGCTGAATGGTTTCTGTGCTGTTTGGTAATTAGGTTTTTGTCATGTGTGAATAAACTGTTATGTTCTTAGGCACCAGATTTAAACGCGACGAATAGAAATATAACTTATATGTATGACAATGAAATTGAAATTTCAACGATGATGCCTAAGGACGCCGCGGCATGCATAAGGGTACCGCGGCATCGTTATTCGTCGCGTAAAAATCCCTTGCCGTGCCGTGCCGCCAGTGGGCGCCCTTAGTCCGTCCCATCGGACTACGAGTGAGGATAGAGTGAGTGCACCTGTGTGTCTGCGGACACAGTTGTGCACTATAGTATCTCCTACATCGATGGCTAGACAGGCTGGGATGGGACGCTACGACCGATATTGGTCTATTATTTTAAGACGAGACTATTGCCATCTGGGTACCATTCGAGACTGCGAGCTGCTGCTGGGAGGTTCTTTATTGAAAAACTTGGGGATAGAACCTAGAAGGGGTCCTGCGTCCATCAGAAAAGGCGCTTGCGGCCAATACAGTGTGTCCCTGGTAAAAGTGTACAAACGAAATTGGGTGAAACAATACAAAATATACATCGACAAAAAACAATTGAAAAAAGTTTTTGTAAAAACGAAGACAAAAACTTCAAAATTTCTTAAAAGAAACGGGTTTCTTTTTATTTGCCATGCGACATCAATATCAATATTATTTATCAGCCATCATTATTTTAACAAAATTCACTCAATTAATAAAAAGTTATTATGTCTTTTAAATACAGGGGTCTACGCAATAAAAAAGCAAAAAAAAAACGATTATAATTATTAAGTCTTTTTTCATTTTTTTTTGTTTTTGAATAAAATTATGGTCTAGTTTTACCCCTTTTCGTTTGTGCACTTTATCCACGGACACACTGTAAATAAAAGAAGCCGTCTACAAGAGCTTTAGGTATTAAAAACTAACACACATTTCATCTTCATAACTTTTGAAAAGTAGGTACAACAACAACAGCAACTATTTAACCCGCTTTTATTTTATTTCCATGATCACAACGAGTATATTTTACTCCAGAGATTTAACGTAAGTATTTATGAAAATTCCTTCGTAACTACAATTAGTTTAAACAGCACACCCCAAAGGGAACCATAAAAGTTATTTACAAAACACATTAACTATACTCCAGTCAGTTAAAATAGCGTGTGAAGTTACATTAACACAATTTGATTGTAATATTGTTAAATGTTGTTAAACTGTTAACCCGAAACAGAGGGTTATAAATAGTTATTTTTGTAGTTATTGATGTTTATCTGTTTCTATTAAAAGGAATTTAATTGATTGCTTGTTGAAAGTTTTTAGAATCAATTTACCAAATCAATCAATCTGCCTCTGCTCAACTATATTGGGGTCGGCTTCCAGTCTATAAATGATTTTATGTTTGTAAGTAGGTTTAAAATACAAACACTTTTACACGTCAATCTTTTTTATTTAATTTTTATGAGGCCAGGCATTTCCTATCTGACTACTCTGAGAGGAAAGGCCGAAACAAACTCAGAGGTCACAGTCTCTTTTAATATCCTGACAAAATCTTGGTCAGATCATGTGAACGTGCGTGTGTCTAAACGGATGCAGCTGAATACCAGTATTTTACATGGAACGACTGCCTATCTGACCTCCACAACCCAGTTACTGGGTAACACGATATCCCTTGGTAATACTGGTTGTCAGACTTTTGGGGTTCTGACTACCCGTAAAGACTGTCAAACAAAATCTACGAATGATAGCCGGGACCAACGGCTTAACGTGCTTTCCGAGGCTCAGAGGGGTCTCGATATGTAATGAATGTTCACCCATCTACGAGCCGACCGCAGCAGGCGTAGCTTAAACTTTGTCGATCATAGTTTAAGCTACGCCTGCCGCGGTCGGCTCATTTAGCCACGAAATATCATACAAAAAATTCGATAAATAATAAACGGTAATGATTTCCAAATATGAATAAGATTTGTAGTGATTTTAAATACTAAATATAAAATTGAAAGTATGTGATTTGCCTCAAATGATTTTTGTATCAGTGTAGTCGTGAAGTTTAAAAGTATTCATTTGACAGTTACCGAAAAAGGACTGGTTTATAAAGAAACAGAATGGAAATATGATGTTGAGAGCATCGCCTAGTTTTCTAAGTTAGTTCTCTTCAAGCTTAGAAATCAAAAGGTTGTCTTCAAGAAGTCTATATTGATATTATGTTGAGCAATATTGCTATATACCAGGTTTGAATGGGTGCAAGAAATATAATACAGAAAGGATTATACTGGAAAAGGTGTGTTTATTTCAATAAAAACATTTTATACATTCAGACATTTTTTTACTTTTTTAAGTCTGGATGAGTGCAAGAGAATGTTGACGAAATTAATAACTTTTGATAATAGAGTGATGAATGCTAGTACCTACAATGAAACTAATAACAACAAAGACAAAAGTGAGCGTGTATGTTTTGTACGCTCTCACTGCTAACCTACTGAAGCGTTTTTGATTAAATTTGTCCTAGATGTAGCAGAGTGCAGGAAGTGAAGTTTGATATCAGAAGAGAATTATCACACTGTTATACCAGGAATTAACAATATTAAGCACACGTAGGCAGAAGTGTGGAAAATAGCAAGCCTAATTATTTTTATGTCATAGATAAGGTGTTTTCATTGGAATAGTAATAGTGATTTTAAGTAATTGTAATATTGGTATAGTACCTAATTTTATTCTAGGTGCACTGGGTGTCTTCACAATAATTAATTCAAAATATTGTAAAACATTTTTAAAGAGTAACGGTGGAGTTTCTTCCCCATTCTTCTCCATAAGAAACTGCCTTTTGGAAACAATTATATTTTAATGTAAATGTTGACGTTCAAAAGTGCCTTTTATGTGCCTGTTTGAAATAAATACTTTGACTTCGACTATGAATACCCTACACTGCAAGAGATGTTGCGCCAACTCCAAATATATTGTGATAAGGATTACACTATAACAAAAACCAGAAATGCAAACCATTGGTCCCTTTTTTCTTGGCAAAAATCGAAACTTCAGAACTCCTCAAACATAACACCATACTGCAGATACTTGCCAATTTCGCACGCACCGCACGCGCGTCTCCACTCCGATCCTTCATTATTTATTATTATAAATAATAAAACCGGCTTCCACTCCTCTAGTTATCCAGGAGTGAAATATGTCGTTTGCACGACTTACCCGCGCCTTATTCGGCAAACAAGAAAACCAGAACATTACGCCAACACAAATAGGTGCTTGCGCAAATATTCGGTGCAAATACAGCCCGGAGAGGGAAATAAATAAAACCGGGAAGCAAGCGAGAGGCCTGTGAGAATTGAAACTGGATGGTGCAATAATAACCGAGTAGAATGAAAGTCTTGTTTATGTTTAGTTAAATGCTTTACGGTGAATGAAAACATCGTGAGGAAACCGGCATGTCCTAGAACCAAAAAATTCGAAGACATGTGACATCTACCAACCCGCACTGGGCCCGCGTGGTGGATTAGAGAGGAGGCCTGTGTCCCAGCAGTGGGAACATTATAGGCTTATTTTGCCTGTAACTTTACTTGAAATCACTTCCAGGGTCCCTGTACCGTTGCATGCACCAATAAGCACAATGTTTTGCGTGCGTTACATTGCGCACTACCACTAATAGCAATTACCACACTCCCTCGCACCAAGAGGAGGCCTGTGTCCCAGCAGTGGGCAGTGTGGCATTATAGGATGCTTATGCAATGCTAAATGTTTGTGTAATCTTGATATATATCTTAACTCGATATGAGACGACGATAAATGACACATTAAAACGTCACGCAAATCTAAGTTTTGTAAGATTATGTATTCTAATAAATGCGTTTCCATGAGACTTGTAATTTTAGTTACTACTTAGCTAGTTTTTTAAAACATACCTCTTCCCGCCTTAATTATTATTGATCTCCTATCAAGCTCAACATCATGACGAGGCTGCGCGTGTATACCCAAATTATCGAACGTTACGCTAACCGAGAATATAAATCAGTATTTTTTTGCAAAATAAGTTTGGTTGTATTAATTATTTTCCTAGTTCAGAATGACTCATCAAAACAATTGTACTATATAATGGGTAAGTACAGTAGGGTTACAGATTGTATTGATTGTTTAGCTGTAAGATTCCCAAGCCTTACAGCTAAACAAAACAAGAAAAATAGTAGGTAAGTGTGACTGTCAGCCAATTAAAGTCTAGTTCAAGAACTAAGCCTTGATAAATTCAAATATTTTATACTTAAAGAGGAAACTACGAGTAGGTACGAGTATGCCAGAAAGCCTATTATAGGTACTGTCAAAGACTATATTGAGGATAAAAACGCTTGGGATTGAGCTGCTTCAATATATGTACACAGGGAATGTTGATTTATTTTATTTTGCTAATTATTTTACTTTTAATCTTTGCTATAAGTATTTATACCTTTTTACATATGAAATGACATGAATATTACTGTTTATATTATTATATTATTTTAATTATGGTGAATGCGAGGACTATGTGGGTAATCTTTCCAGTTTTAATCATGATCTGGCAGTTTGAGTAATTTATGCGGCCTACTCAAATGTCCTTTCTTTGGTATTGTTCGTCGAATCGTTGTCCACTCAATATGTGTGGTTCTTTCCTCAAAAGACCATTTTAGATACCAATCTACATAGCCTTCACATGATCTGACCAAGATTTTGTCTGGACTTTAAAAGAGCCTGTGACCTCTGAGTTTGTTTCAGCCTTTCTTCTCAGAGTAGTCAGACAGGAAACGCCGAACTCATCTAGTTTAAAAAAATATATGTTTGACGTGTAAAAGTGTTTGTACAAACCTACTTACAGAAATAAAATCATTTTTCATTAGTTTACATAAGATGGTCCGGTCCATTGACAAAGTATGATCACAACCTCACCTCAACTACACGCAAGCCACTTCCATTAGCCCAACACCCACTCAGAAAGACCGTAAAATTTTGAACAGTAGGCTCCACACATAGGTAACGCTGTAAATAAGACTTAACAACTTCCACCCCCATTCCCTGCCCATAGCCCATGGGGGTGATTCTGAAGTGTGTGACGCAATAGATAATTAATTAGAAGGTTGTTAGCTGCGAAGTTGGTGCGATAGTCTTGTGTAATCGTACGCATGTGGGCGTGGGAAATTTTAGATGTGGTTATGTAGGGATATGATGGTGAGTCAGGCCCGTGAGAGTTTTCAAATTTGTTTCTAGGTACACGTAGGGCACGGCCTAGTCGTTACTTATCAATGGAAACTTTTTATTGGTCAAATATAAAGAAAAGAAAGAAAAGAAAAGAAAATGCGTTTATTTGCGGTAAACATGACGCAAAAAATAATACAAAAAATATGAAAAGGTTGGGGGAAACATGCGTCACATCCACGCAAAACGGCTATCGCTCAGCATTATGCCGCGACCCTATGCAAGACAGAGCCCCAGCGCTGGTTTTCAGCGACAGCCGGCGCTGACGTAGTGACGTCGTCCGGTGAGGCAAACAATAGTTAGGACGCTGTACCAGTACAGCGTACTTACGAACGTCGCACTTAAATAAAAATAATATAACTCAATTTGAATGTTAAACTGAAATGTAAAAGGATATAGACATACATGCTACGAGAATATCATCCTCTATAAGTTAGATCTCTCCTAACTTTGGTAACAATAAAGATGGGAGAGCATCAGGTATCCGGCTGAAATTCGACTGCCGTCTCACCTTTTTCTTGCAGCAATGTCCTTTCGGACTTCTCATTACCCGAAATGCCAACTAAATACAAATACAAAATGTTTATTTCTGTACCAACTAGTTTACATTATTTTTTTGATTGGAGCCTCCTTTTTATGCCCAATGACGCCTTTTTTTTTTAGTGTGGGAAACCATCAAATAACTTCTCCCGCTCTGGGAGGAGCGGGAGGGCGTGTCAGACTCTTACTGTCTAAAACCCACCCGTGTTCGTTCAGTTGCCTGTGCCAGGGGCCACGGTAATCCTTTCGGACTTTCCTGCAACCCTGACAGGCATCGGCCCTAGCGGACCCCGTCATTGGAAGATTGGTCATCTCTTTGAAGCAAGCATGATGACGCCTGTGTCAGAGACTCCGCGAACTTCCAAACCAAATCAAAGTTTGTAAGGTAACTGGAACAACGTTCTTTGATACAAAGATGAAAGATGTATGGGCAGTAAATGATCATCCACCAAAGAGCTGACCGTAGCAAGTGATGCCATTAGTAACAAAAAGTTTTTTTTTTTTTCAAATCGTATTCAAACGATCGCGTGTTGCTAAGTGACTTTTTTCCAGCATTATTAGCTTATCTCACTGAAATATTCCTTTCCGCTTAATTTATTTGTTAAATAATTTTTAACTAATAATAAGCCTTATCACGGCGCCAGTTCTTTGTTCCTCGTCTTTTTAGGTTAAATACTTAGAAAACAGAAATCAGCGGTTAGTTCATAAAAGGCGTGCTTGCACGAAAGAGTTATAGACTTTTTAGAGTAAAGCTACGAGTAAAATCCTAATCATGCTAGTGCTCAAAACGGTGAAGGAAAACATCGTGAGGAAACTGGCATATGTCCTAGAGCCAAACATTCGAAGATATGCGACATCTACCAACCCACACTGGGCCCGCGTGGTGGGTTACGGACCACTCTCTCTTGAAGAGATGAGGCCTGTGTCCTAGCAGTGGGGACATTATAGGCTGATTAAGAGAGAGACTAGTGCTATAGTAGAAGAAATAAGCTAGTCGTATACTGGATGGGTTTTGAGTGTATACTTAAACCTAAAGTGTGTTTAATAGACTCATGTCAAGAAAGAAGCGATCGATAACCAAAGAAAATAAGGTTCTAAACCGAATCTATACCATCATCATCCGCCTAGCTTTTCCCAACTATGACCGCAACGTTGAGGGCAGCTTCAAGTCTAACCGGTTGGGATTTATATTATAACATATGGAATTTAAGAAAAGCGAACAAACTATGGGCACTGTGACCATAGAAGTTAAGAGCTCGTTTTTTTAGTGAAATGCAAGGGTGAGTTTTCAGATTTTTATGTTTTTTTGTTGATGTTATAGTTAAAACTAGCTTTTATCCGCAGCTTCGACCGCGAGGATGTCGGGAAATATCACAAGGGGACGTAGGTACTGGGATTAAAAGTACCCTATGTGTTAATCCAGGTTTTAAACTATATCAATCAAATGCGTTCAGCTGTTTTTGCGCCAATTCGGAACATACATTCAGAAACTACCTTTTGGAAGGGGCGACTAGAATCAATTCTATTTAAATGTAAATGTTGACGTTCAAAAGTGCCTTTTATGTGCCTATTTGAAATAAATGCTTTGACTTTGACATCTGTGTCCAGTTGTCAAAGTCAAAGCATTTATTTCAAACACACAAAAAACTGTTTTCGGCATCAGACTCGTTCCCACGCCTCGCAGCGACTACTTTTTTCAAAAATATTCAATGTACAGTTTTGACTTCGTTACTATTTTATTATAATTATTATCAAATTCAAATTTATTTATTATACTTACACATGGTTCACAAATATAGGTACAAGTAACATGGGATGAAATTCCAACCAACAGAAAACTTAAACAGATTTAACAGTGGGTCCTAAACTAGGCACAGCCTGTATCTTGGTGACCCATATATACAGGGTGGCCGGGGAGTTGACGTTCAAACGTAAAATTTAGATACTTTATGATGAGGAGTATCCGAATCACCCCCATGTATGTTCTACGATTTTTCGTAGTTTTCGAGATATAATTTTTTTAATGATTTTTTTCGTAATTTTCACCTAACATCAGTTTTAGATTTTTTTTTCGTTCTGTTGAACATTTCTGGTTCAGTTTTTTTGTGATAACTAATTAGCATAGCTAATTAACTTGCCTAGAATTTATTAGAAAGTTCAAAATTAAGATTTGATTGAACCCAAAATCTCCCCATTAATTATTTGATACATTGAAAATTTGTCAGTATTGAGCTAAAATCTTAATTTTCTCTAATATAAAGATATTATAGATAATAAAATTATATCTGTACAGGGTTATTGGTACAACACCATCAACCTCTTAAGGGGTAATTGTACTCATCATTATGAACAACTTTTACTATGGGAACAAATAAGAGATCGCGAAAAAAAATCAGCTGGTTCCTACATTTTGACGAGTTCTGCAAACATAAATGTAAAGATCAGCTGATTTTTTTTTCGCGAATTCATGTTTGGTCCCTTATTAAAAGTTGTTCATAATGATGAGTACAATGACCCCTTAAGAGTTTGATGGTGTTTTACCAATAACCCTGAATATATAGGCAATGCTATAACTGCTATGAGTAGAACCGTAGCTACGTGAAACAATTTGTGTAGTGTAAATCGTGTCCATTGAATACTCGATCTTTAGTATCACACAATATAGTTCTAAGCATATTGCTTCAATTACATTCCGACTGTGCAAGAAAACCGTGGTCGGTATATGTTTATACGACCCTTCGGTCCAGATGAGCATTTATTTTTATATATCATTTTAATTGATTTGTTTTTTCAATGTTATACAGTTCGTTATGAATATTTTTTCTTGACTTCTCAAAGAGGCGCTGATAGTGAAAAAAAAAATTACTGTCAAAATTGGGATATTTGAATTTAGTTTCTATTTCTTCCGCGGTCCTAGTTAAATTGGAACTCAAGTGTTGCTAGTTAAATTTAAATTGTGCAGATTATAGTATTCTTGATTCTGGTATTTGTTCTTGTTGTGCCATTTAAAATAATAATATCTGTCATGTAAAGGGGGTCGCTAGACTGATAAATATGATATTTTTGTTAAAAAGATCCGGGTCCTTAAACGTCGAACCAAAGTTTCACCAGCGCTGCACGTAAAACGAAATTATGGCGGCATGACCTAACCAACTAACTATGGCTAGCCAGTCTGAACTCTAAAGAAATGGGCAGCACTAACTTGGAAGAAGAACATGTCCAGCTACAGACTTAAACTTATGACAAATTTCTTAAACGTTCTTATGTAACCAATAAGCAGTTATATTTCGGCTTACATTCATGTTACATTGTACACGTACACGTGCTTCAGATACCTCTAAAATCAATTGAACTCTACTCGTGCACCACCTTGAATATAACTAACTAAGTAATAAAAAACGTAAAAAATTCGAATCCGATAGTGATCGTTTTAAATTAGCGTTGTAGGCACGTGCAAATCCGCCACGGTTGCGTAAGCAACTGGTTGCATAATGCGAAGAAAATACCACTGACATTGGTACTACTTAGTGAAAGTATCGCATACATCCATAACCTCTCAAGAATGAACTCTAGGTACCAAAAAATAAGGTCCAGTTCTCCTAATAACTGTCGCAGTATGCCACTAGCCAACGCGGTCAACGCGTTCTTTTTTCAAATCGCCAATGATGTCACGTTGTGGGTTGACACTGGCCGATATAAAGTTCGACCACAGATAAAAAAGTTTTCGGGTGTTGTCAATAAAAAAATGGAGTTTGGCCCAGTTATTGAGTATTCGGGGAATTCTTGTGTTGTGTACCGCGAAACGAAGCGTGGGTGGGCCTGGTAGATAGACGGATGACCTAGTGAAGGCCATGGGGGATATTAAAAGTAGATGTCTAATAAAACATTTGATGTGGGAGAATTTGGGAGAGGTCTATGTCGTGTAACGGATATCTCGCAACTGATATCCAATTAAGATCATATTGTAAACTGTGAATTTGCAATTTATATGACTTATGAATTGTCAAAGACTCGGTCAGTTAATCAGAAAGTTGAAGCAATAATTGAATCCTCATACAAGGAGGTCCATTTCTTGCTTAGAAAGCCGTTAATGAATGAATTTCTATTGAATTTGATAACGTTTGTTCTAAAACTGGAAGTTGTGTAACAGGAAACATAATTTCCGGGTATTATTGAATAACAAAGTTGTTTATAATTTCAATAAACTGCATGAATTAATGTATGCTTTCTCAGTTCTAAATGTAGTACAGTTAAGTGTTTAGTATGGATTTTCTGGTAAGAGGAGGCTACCTCAATCCTCCCCTGGGTCCCTGTAACGCTTGTAAAGTTTGGCTGTTGCAATCACCAACTAACTACCAACTAACTAACTAACTGGTGAGCCAAATGTGGTGATTATGATTACCAAGGGGTATCGTGTTACTTAGTATTCAGCTGCTTCCAATCTGATTGGAAGCCAGTCCGAACACAATTTCGGAAAAGACTAGGCATTACCCCTAACACATTGTATAATCAGCTTATAATGTTCCCACTGCTGGCACTCAGGCCTCCTGTCTTCGAGATGGTAGTCTACCACAGGGGCACAGTATGGGTTCTTAGATGTGTATTTTTGGGTTTGGGACATGCTGGTTTCCTCAAGATGTTTCCCTTCACCGTTTTGAGAGCAGTTGTGATGATATTATTTACACAAATTAAAGTGCCAGCCTGGGTTCGAACCGTAGACCTAAAACTCGTAGGTCGAGGCCGTTACCACTGAGCCACCACTGCTCTTTAACATATGAAGTAACAAAATTACCCATACACAAGTTACTTTACAAGTAAAGTCACGTTTAACCAAGACGGTTAATCGTACGTTACGATAAGCTAAATGCAGTAACTTCGATCAATGAAGAAACTCGTTAGGTAATAGAGAGCTAAGGACTTGTTTATGTGGTAACAATCTACTCATATGTAGTTGGTTTCTTCACGATACTGGTAACAATATTTGTGGTAGTGTTATTTGTGTCCAATTGATTGGTTTGGAAGGTAATGGATGGATGAGAGTGGCTCGAAATTGATCGCACTAGCGTGCCTATGTTCGGTAGTGGACTGATACACTGATGATAGTGTTATGTACCTAGTTATTTTAAGTCTGATATTTGGTTGGCTGGGCTCCTTAAGCAATGATCATCCATGAGCTACAATGCATCGCCTTATATTAGTTATTTCAAAAATGTGAAGCAAAAATTAACAAACATATTTTAAGATAATTACCGAATAGTTTATCACTGTATAAAATCTAAGCACCGGCTAACACCGATAAACTCGTGAATAATTGCCAGCGCGCAAAAACAAGGCATTATGAAAAAATACATTGTGCAAAAAAAAACAACGACCAAAGAGTTATTGACACACCTCATGTTTTCAAAATGGCGACCGGTATTGTCCTCTAATGGGGTTCCGTATTCCATTTTTGTATTGTTTCCTCTCATTCGTGCAAAATTTATAAGTCGTTAACGAATTGTTATTATCGTTCCTTTATTGAGACAAAAAGTTATGTAGGAACGTTTTTTGTACTGTTAATTTAATGTTTATCAGAGTAATGGGTTGCTTGTGAAATAAAAATGGCGGGTTTATGGACAAATTCGACCGGTGTGGATGATAAATGGAGCAGGAAATTTTTCGTTTCTATTTTTATTTTATCTCTATTTCGAGGTTCATCCTTATATTCTTGATTATAAACGACAAAGATAACTTTGTACATGCTGGTAAAAAGGTAATGTTGTAATGTTTTTATATAGCCATTTTCGGCAAGGGCGGAAAAAGGAATTTTTCGCAAAGTAAGACTAAATCGTGGGGCGAACACGGAATAAATCAAACGGAGTATTATTCATCTATCGAATTGGAGAAACAAAACCAAACTCATCTGACTTTTGTATCCGGTACCGAATCCGTCTCTATTCTTCAAGAGCTATTAAAAATTATACCAGCCTTGAATTATTAAAATATTTGACCTCCAAGACTGTGTTAGACTTCTACGACCATTGACACTGACCGGAAATCTTGAGCGATTTCGGTTCAAGGATCAAGAGAATTCTCAGTATTCTTACAACATAACGTCTACAGCTAATCTACGCAACATTGATCTTTATTGCCAGACTATACAAATCATTAAGAGTGCGTTATTAAAGTTGTGATTTTCGGTAATCGTTTCGGAAATGCTTCGAAGATTTCCTCAGTTTATTAACCTCAAGAGTTAGACGTTACGTGTGAGGGGAAATCCAAGGTTTTCGGTTAAATTCGGTTCCGCTTCGTAACCTTTCGTTATTGTCTTCGGTAACTCCTTTTTAATGATGCGTAATCGAGAAGGGTTCATAATCTTGTGAAACAATTTCACAGGGTGAAAGGTTTTCATTAAATAACAAATAAAAATTTGCCTTGCTTGATGCAAATTAAGCCCATCAGTGAACTGCAATTGTTTCATGGTTTTCGAATAGGCATACAAAATATAAATGAATTTGTACGAAATTATCAGCCAGATCAAGTTAACCCTAGATTTATCCGGAGGTACTTTGGCCATAAATTGAGTCAACTTAATAATAAGTGATTTGATTAGACTTTCGAGGTAACTTTGTAAAAACGGTCACCCATCCACACTCTGACCGCGGCAAACGCAGCTTAACCTCATCGACCAAACCACGCAAGCAAGCATACACAGGTAAAGATCATAATTTCCTGACAAACCCAATTACTCAAAACTTTAAACATTACCACTACCTATTTAATTAATACCTTCTATATGCTGACGTAACTGATGTGACCTCGTGTGAAAGCCGGCTGTATTAACAGTGACCCTTGGGAACCGAATGTCCCTGACCTTGGGTAGTGCGAACATGTGTGGGTTTTGTGTAATTCATACTTATAGGGGTCACGGTAAGTAGGGTTTGTCGAGGAGAAATTTGCACTATCTAAAGCGAAGTTTATTTTTTATAAAGGAGACGTTTCATTATTGTATGGGACTCCGGCCATAACATGTACGCTTTACAAAACATGGGAAACGAACCCCTTGAATATAATAAAGACTGTTTTTTTTCATAATAACTAATATTTAATGCACTAAATAAAAACTGTAAATGTTTGACATCTGTCATGAGAGTTACGAACTTACGACCATCGACAGCCAGCCATGACAGTTTTGAGAGATGACATTTACATAACCTAGAATTGTCAAAACTGAATTGTCGTTTTCATTATTTTATGTTTATTAAATATTAAGTATATATTTTTTTTATTATATATTTTACATTAGACAAAAGTGGGCCCGCCAAGACACGATCAAATCTTTTGAACCATTTCTGGGTTTCAGCTCATCTTGAATAAAGGGTGTTAACCTTCTTAGAATGGGTATTGTCTTATTTTATTCCGTTTTTTCGTCCATTACTTTCGCCCAAAAGTACTTACAAATTCACAAAAGTAGTGTTTTTTTTAACGATAAATCACACTTTCATAAAAATCTAAAAAGTTTTGTAAGATAACTATTTTAGTATCTTATCTGAATAATATATAAATAACGTCTACATGATATTATTATGTTTTAATGTAACATGATTTCTGGACGAAAGCAGTATGCAAGTAAGACGACGCCATGAGCAATAGAATATGGCAATAAGTAATTTGAAAAACTATTATTTTTTGTGCCGAAGTAATCAGGGGAATATTCAGTAAATAATATTTTTCCTCAATTCGTGGATTTTTTCCTCTATTTTTATTACTGTGCGCTTTGGCCGAAAATGAAACATCTCCTTTGTTTTTTCTTAAGGGCGCTTAATGATCTATAACCAACATAAGGAGGGGTCTGCTGGTGGCGAAATTGGGGTGGTGCGATTAAGCGATTGACTGCTGCGCTGCGTGTCGCGGGTTCGAGTTTTAAATATTTGTAAACGCACCCACAATACAGGAGAAATTCCTAGTGTAGGGCAACGTTTAAAAAAAATAAAAACGTAAATTTTTCGTTCCGTTTTATTTAACACTAGCTGCGCCCTATAGTTTCACCCACATAAGTATCGATTCCGTGAGAATATCGGGATAAAAGTATACTATGTCCTAATCTAGGTCGTGGTCTACTCATGTACCAAATTTCGTCCAAATCCATACAGCTGTTTTAGCGAGAATGCGTAACAAACATACATACAAAAAAATCTAATATTTTCTCTTTATAATATTAGTTTAGTTATACAAGATTTAGTGTTCATATACCGTGTAAGTTCATTTTGCATTTTAAATAAATAAATAATAAGATATTAAAAACTTTAGGTACATGTACCAAAGTGTGAACAGCATCCAAATAACAAATAACCGCCCCATCGCTTACGATCGCCATTAACAAAGAATTAATAAAGATTTGTTTCATTTACAAGTTTGATTGAAACTTCAAAAAAAAAACTAAATAAATTGTTTATGCTAATATCTGGTTGGTTGACCTGTTTATATTTGAATTCATTAACACCTCTGTATTATCGCTTTAAATATAACTCGCTTAGACCAATGTAAATATAATAAAAACTTTTTTATAAAAAAAAAACAACCGACTTCTAAAAAAACAATACAAAGTAAAAAATTACTTTAATTTCGGATTTCGGTGTCTTTGGTTTTGTATTATAGTTTTTTGTCACCGACTTCCGAAATAAAATCTTTTTTTTTACTTTGTAGTGTTTTTTTGGAAGTCGGTTAAGTTTCTTTATAAAAAAGTTTTTATTTTTCACTTTTTAGTTGCGGTCCCTTCCCCATAAAAATTCGTATACCACTACTTGCTATGTAATTTTGTATAAATCAAGCTTGAATACTATGTGCTACAACTAGCTTTCAGTTGCGAAAAAATATGCTACTAACTTTGATAGAAAATGTGGGTGTACCCTGATAGGTATACTGAATACATCTGCGTAACCCTTTCGAGTGTACAGGCGTGATGTTATGTTGTGTGATTGCGTAAACAATGCATATTTATGCGAAAGCAGCAATCGCGGATGATTTGCTGCCATTTTTGGAAGAGTTATGTTGTCTGTCTCCGAAACTCATGAACAAGATCTATATGAAATTTAAATGGGACCATTTCGAAATAAACCTCTTTCTAACAAAAAAATAATTTTACAATTCCATCTATATATGACAGAGTTATGCCCGAAAACATATTAACAAAAAAAAAAAACATCCGTATTAACTATGGAGAAATATCCTTCCTAACCTCCTCCTTTTTGAAGACTGTTAAAAACGACCCTACTTATTTATTTTAGTGCCATCGGTCTAGTGGTCACAAGCGTTGCTGCTGAGCATGAGGACCTGGGTTCGATTCCGAGGTCAGGTCGTGTTATTGGGTTTTTCTATCAGGACTTTCTCAGTAGCAGCCTGGAGTCTAGATTTGTGCCCGGTTGATGGCAACAGGCTCGCCACCTGTTACATGGGACTTAAATAAAACTGGCAGAATGTGGGTGCACCTGCCTTATCCTCTGCGGAAAATAGCCGTGATATTATGATATGTGTTTAAATCAACTATTATTATTAATTACTTTTAACCGATTTGTCGACACAAATCTGGAAGGATTTGTGACGTAAGAGGTTATATTAAAATTCGAAAAGAACCTATTAAACAGTGGTCGGAATAGGTAGATCTAAAATACCTAATGTTCGAAAAAGAACAGAGACAAAGTGAAGACGCTTTACGACAAAAAAAAAATCTGGACTAATGTCCCGAGTTTCGGAACATTACTTAATTGGAAGTCTCCACTTTTTTGTGTCTGTTCTTTAAACTTTAGGTATATTAGCTCTACCTATTCTGATCACTGCTAATAAAGCAGCCTTTTTCTACAATACCTAATGACTTAAGTGAAATTTCAGGCCATTCAGATCCAGCCTGTCCCCAACTTGCTGCCCCCCCCCAGCGACGCCCTAAGCCGAGGTTCGTACCCCACAGGGGGTGCCCTTAGGTGATGATCGCTTAGTTTATAATTAATATTATGCCCCTGGCTGGAGGCTTTGAGTTAGCTCGAAGGCACCACAGGATTGACGACCGGTTAAGCAGTCACAGCCTCTCAAGGCCAACTGCGAGATGCCATACACAAAAAAAAAAAAAGAAATTTCAGGAACTTTCAGAATTCACACCCTTTTGGACCGTATTTATCTATTTCCACACCATCCACATTTATACGCAAAACCGATTTCGAGTTATAAGTGAAAAAAATAATAAAGCCTAAGTATTAATATTATTATTTTGATTACAAAATGGTAGTACTAAAATAACTCTATTTACTAGACTAATGCCTCTCATACATGTATATTAATTCAATACATAATGGCACTCGTAAACAAAACAGGCTTACAGCAAATTTTCATTAAAAAATCACACAATTTTTGAATTTTGCAGCTAATAAAACATTGTAAACTTTTAAAAACAATTTAGTTGGTATGCAATTTGCTAACTAAATTTCACTGACTAGATTACTCATCCCATACACAAATAATCCAATCATAAACTGACGCCTTCTTCCCACGGGGGTAGGCAAAATCTGAAGAACGCTTGTGCTACTATCCTTACATAATCCTTTTGCTTCGTTTACGTTCACCTGGCCATACTCGCATGCCGGTTGCGAGAACTACGCACCTGACCTCTCTGAAGAACATCACCAATAATGTGCCACTATACAGGGTTACTTATAATTCGACGTATATTGAACCCTCATATTCATTATGTTTAGTCTCATACATCTTTGTTAGGCAAATTAGAGAGACATGAGATAAATTACTGCACACAGGCATTCGAATATCAACTATAACTTCAAAAAAATAGAGTTTAAAATTTAATGTGCGTAATTCGTATTGTCATCCATTTTGTGACGTTCAATGAACTCTGTTTGTATGTAATGAATGTTATGCAAATTGTTATTGTCATTGTAATGTTATTTGTTTAATGTCTTTAAGTAAATTAAATTAATTTATATGTATAGTTATTCAGTTTTTTATTTTATTTAAAATTGGTTTGCTCTTGACTCTAGTCTAGTTCAGTGGTGACAGAGACAGAGTCGACGGTGGAGTGAGCTTACCCAGAAGAAGCCTGTTCACTCTCACTTTGAAGAGATTAGGGTTGTATGCGTTTGGAAACACAGACACAGGTAGAGTTCCACTCTTTTTGTGTGCGCATAACAAAAGACATTTGGAAACGTTTAGTGTGAATTGGTGGAATAATAGCAACTAGGTAAAGATGATAACTTGCAGTGCGTCTAGATGACCGATGGGAAAAGGGGGTTGGTGGAATGAGGTCGTGGAGTTCTTGGGCACACTCTCCGAAGTACAATCTGTAGAAGACCGACAAGCAGACGACCTTGCGGCGGTGAGCCAAGCTGTGAAGTTTGGCATCCACCAGTTTTTCGTCCTCGTCGTCGTCGTCTCTTAGGTCTGCGTTCCACCGAGCCAAGCGCGGCAAGTTGATACTTTGACAAAATAATGCGGTCATTATGTCAAGTGTACAAAGTTTTAAGTAGGTAGGTACCTTAGTTCTGAGTAATGTATGATGTACCTAATTTTATTTCTTAAGGATTTTTTGACTGGCGCGAGCGGCAAAGATACAAGAGGTGGCAAAGTGAAAATTTAGAAAGAGCACGTCGAATTCAATAAAATATGACCATAATGCCCTGGAAGTTAGGCAGGCCTTTGGTGTGGGATGCAACATGTGTCCACCCTTGCGCATCCCGTCTTCCTAGTACGGCGGAAGGACTATGCTAGGGTCGCTGCTGCAGGTGCAGAAAACCTCAAACGGCGAAAATATTCCTATCTTATTGGGACTTATGTGTTCGAGCCGTTTGGGGTAAAAACACTAGGGCCATGGGGTCCGAGTGCCCACTTGGTTTTTCGAGACATCGCCAAGTGATTAGTCGACTCTTCACGTGACCAGAGGGCTGGCCTATTTTTTGGCCAAAGAATCAGCATCGCCATACAACGTGGCAATGCTGCCAGTCTTTTGGGCACATTTCCTGTTGACAGCGATGCGGACGAGTTTGTTGATGCCCTATGATTCTTTTCTTTCTTTTTTATACACTATACATATTATTAATTTTAGTTTAAGTCTGTTAGCTTATATATTTCAATATTGTAAAATTAAATAAAGCCTATTAATAAAACAAAAAAAAATCAGAACTCCCGATTTAAAATCACAGGTCCCTTTTTGAGCACCGAATGACTGCACTACAGTTACGATGAGGAATATTATCTTAACTAGCAGCACCCCGTGGTTTCACCCGCATAAGTCTCGATCCCGTGGGAATATCCGGATAAAAGGTATTCTATATCCTAATTCAGGTCTTGGTCTACCCATGTGCCAAATTTCATCCAAATAATTTCAGCCGTTTTAGCGAGAAAGCGTAACAAACAAACATACAAAAAATCTAATATTTACTCTTTATAATATTAAGTTTAGATAATCACAAAAAATATCAGACGGCTTGCCAATAGCAGGCTATTATTAATTCAATTAAGAAGATTCTATTATGCATTTAGTAATAGGAGAATTTCCAAGTAAAGGAACTTATAGCAGTAATCTCAAGAGCATTCCAACTATTAATAATCCGTACTCCGGAAACGAAACGAGGAGCGTTTAGATGCTTAGAATCCAGTAATCGGATCTTAGACCAATGGATTTCATTACCTACCAGATAAATTATTCTTTTTTTTACTAGTCCCAGGCAAGCACTATAATTTGTGTCATTTATTTTATCACCACTACTCTCAAAACGGTGACGGAAAACATCGCGAGGAAACCAGCATGTCCTAGAACCAAAAATTCGAAGACATGTGACATCTACTTGGTGGATTACGGCCAAGTCCCTCGCACAGAGAGGAGGCCTGTGTCCCAGCAGTGGGAACGTTATAGGCTGATTATAATATGCTATTGCGATTATATTATGCTATAAGTTAAGGTGATACGTAAAAGAAATAATCATAGCTCGAGGGGCGGGCATAAGAAAGTGACAGAGTTAATTGCGCTGGAACCAAAATAAATAAATAAATAAATATCGTCTGACATTGCACACAGCACCATCTAGTTCCAAGTTAAGCACTTAATTAAGGCTTGTGTTATGGATACCAGATGGTTGATACACTACTTAAATACATTTTTTTTTTCGTAAATACATACATATTATAAATATACATCCATGACTCGGGTACAAATGTCCATATTCATCATACAAACATTTTCCCCTACCGGGATTCGAACCCAGGACCATTTGGTTTCGCTGACTACACTTAGCCACTGTAGCCACTACACCAAACGTGTCGTCAAAAAAAAATAAAACAACGTAAGCGCCAAACCGAATAAAAAAAATGTTTAAAAATAAATTAAGCTATGTATCAAAAATATTTTCAGTCAGGGTTTTGAATTACCTAATACGCATATTTTGAATGCAATTTTGGAATGAAGTTACTTAGAATTTTAGCTTACAGAAAAAAAAAAAACAAGTAGAGCTCTTTTCGGAATGTAATTCTATCGAAGAAATTTAACCCAATTGCGTTTTCGTTCAGTCAGAGTATTAATCAAATTGTCAATAAACATATTATATCCAAAAATTAAATCCATATACACTATATTAGTTAAATAAATGGTTACGACAAAGCCCGCAATTTATTTTGGTATCGCCTTAATGTTTAGTAAAGTTTAAAGGTATTATTTAAGAACTAGCATCACCCTCGACTCCGTTCGCGTGGATGTCGTAAGACACCAAAATAATAGCCACATTTTTATAAAACTTTCCTGTATATTACATTTGTTTTGATCTTACCAACCAAAATATGAAGAGACTCAGGACTGGTGACGCGGGACTCGGGAGCAAGCGACGTACAGCGGGGCGAGCACGGCCTACTGTGATAGGCTTGAGTCACACATTTTTATCACAGTTTGGGAGCAAAAGCCGTGATAAAATGCGTCACTCAATGCTATCACAAAGGCCGTGCTCGCCCTGCAGTTGTCCGTGTGAGAAGCAGCTCGTATTTATAAAGGTCTCTTGAGAAAATTATGCGATCCCCTTTTTTTCTCGTGGCTTTCTAAAGGCACCTAAGGTATAATACAGAGTGATCTGTTGATATGGGTCAGTGTGGACAAATCTGAACGTAATTTTTTCTAAAAGTGACTTATAAATCGACGTATCAAGAACACATTTCGATACCTCTAAATTGTTTAAATTTTTATTATAGTTTCTGTGTAAGGAGGGTACCTACATAATTATATGATCATCCCGTCAACTAATCAGTCTGCCTTAACGGCGATTATAACGAGTTCTGCTTTGACCATTCATTGTAGCATGTATTTAAGCAATGGTCAACAATAATGATCACCATCAGCTTATATAGCAGTCCACTGCAGGACATAGGTCTCTCTAATCTTACGCCATTTGACTTGACCCTCGGCAACTCTCATCCAGCTGCTACCAGCCACCCTGCGAAGATCGTCGCTCCAGCTAGTCTGCGGCGTCATACTAACATTTGCCAATTCGCGGTCTCCCTAAAGATCCCCGTTTAAAGAACACATTTACTTCAACGGTCATCGGTTTTTACGGTTAATATGGCCGGTCTGTTGCCACTTCATCTAGCTTATTTTGTCTTTAACAATGTTCATTTTAATTTACTAAACCCACACGAAAAAACAGAGAGGCCTATTTTTTTCCCTAAGCCCCAGTAATGCCTTTATAAAGCTATTTAATCTATTTTTACCAACAATAATTCAAGGCCTCCAAAGTCATTCGCATAATAATTATGATCAAGTACCTACCATAATAGTAAAGTACTTGTTTCTGACGAATTCTATTTCCGTGCGCACGCGCCGTCGCGTCGCTTGTTTTTCCACTCCCAATTGCTATGAATAGTACACATTTGATTTACTAAACATACGTGCTTAGGATGCTTGTACAATAGTTCATTGGACAGTCGGTGTTAGTGGACTGTCATTTGTTTTAAATGGTAGTATTATATCCTGTCATGTCTTCAAACAACGTCTTTCTTACATTGGGACAGTCAAAAAGGTGTTTATCACTTTGGTTTCCTCTTTGTAAATGACATAATTTTAAAAGTCTCTTTATCTTTTCGCCCTCATTTTCCGACTTCTTTTATAACAATTTTCGCCACAGTTTTGATTCCGAAATTTGTTAAAAGCTTAAGATTTGAAATGACTGTAGTGTAATTTTCTGGGTGCTTTCTTCAAATCTTTTTACATTTGAATAAAACGCAAAATAAGTCAAGGCAAATTAACTTCTGAACCAACATTAACGTTTGTAGCTTACCACGGCACAATGTGCAAGCCTTCTTACTAACGCAGTAGCCAACCACTTGACACGTGAAGTGTTAAACTCAATAAATAAGTCATTATATGTTTGTATGGTAACATTCTGATATAAGAGACAGTTTAAAATAATATAATACTAGCAGCGCCCCGCGGTTCCACCCGCATAAGTCCCGATCCCGTAAGAATATCGGGATAAAAAGTATCTTATGTCCTTACCCAGGTCTTGGACTACCCATGTGCCAAATTTCATCCAAATCCGTTCAGCCTTTTTAGAGTGATAGCGTAACAAGCAAACACAATAAATCAAATCTTTTCTCTTTATAAGAATTGGGGGGTCCATCACCATGATCCGGTTTAGCTGGAGGTGCGGCGATCACGTCGTCATATAAATCCACATTTTCACCGCCGAACTCGTCCTGAAGGAGACCGCCCAAACAAATTGAATTAACAACTCTACGTTACAACTCTGCCTAACCGTTCTGGCTACACAGGCTTGATGTTTTGTTTATGTATGATTCACTAAACACGATGCACGTTAACAAAACCATAAATAGACACAAATAGATATTTTTAAATAAAGTAATAAATGATTCGTGACACACGCGCGCTTCGAACGGCCAATTATATCGTGATACTTAAATGCGCGTTATTGGCGGCGGATCACGATATGATAATAATAATAGAGCAATGCGCGCTGTCGGTATGTCGCTCGTCAGGTTCGATGAACTGCATGACGTGCGGTGCAGTTGAATTGACCGCGTGTCTGTGCTAATAACTTACTAAGTATGTGTTAAAAATTATGGTGATTAAAATAAATATTGGTAGGTATAAGACAAAGCACTAATTGCCTTCGTAGCGCCACATGATTTAAGATTGTTACTAGAAGGGTGGTCCTTGTTTTCAGACCATAAACCTATACCACGCATAGCCTATCGCCAGTGGCCTGTTGTTAGGGGTCAGGAACTCAGGATTGCGTATTAGTTAGACTCGAAGCCGACCCAAACAGATCTGAAAGGCGATAAAAATTCTGATGTCGTCACATCATCTTACCATGTTCAACCTTTCTACCAAATGACGCATCTTCACAGCAAGAAAAGAAGTCTAGTACTCGTATATAACACTAGTTTCGCCCGCGTGGATGGAACCCACGGGAATTACGAGTACCGAACGAACTACCGGGATTACGAGTACTCTATGGGTTTATCCAGATTATAAACTATCTGTGTGCCAAATTTCATCCGCATCCTTCCAGCCGTTTTTGCGCCAATCCAGAACATACATCCAGAAAAACAGACATACGGACAAAAATTTAAAAAAAACCTATTTTCCGCATCCGACTCGTACCTACACCTCGTAGCAATAACTATTTTTCAAAAATATTCAATGTATAGTATTGACTTCGTTACTATTTTATTATATGTATAGTTAAAATATGGTAAACGTGTCATTACTTCTAAAATAATGGCCATTTATAAAGTAACATTGGTAGTCATTAAAAATCCAGCTATAATAGTCCCTTTATAATAACGGCCTACTTTGATTGGCAGCACATTACTCTTCAAACGTTGATTTCTGATTTCACGGGGCATTAAGAATGGCGCCTGCACAGTTGTAAAACATGGTGCTAGATGTTAAATGTAGACTGGTTAAACGGTTCTGTTATGGGAAAGACGTTATATAAATAGATGAGCAGTTCTTTAGCTGGTTTTAAGTGTCGGAACATAAATATTTTGAGTAAAATGGTCTAAATGGAGATGGAACCAATGTCTGGCTATGTTTGATACTTTTTTGGAGCTACTGCTTAAATGATGAGCTACCTACCTGACATTATCAATTCAGTGGCTATGCTGTCCATTGATATACAAGTATGAACTTTTTTCTTAAAAAAAAAAAGCGTTTTCCCACACTAGGAATTTCTCCTGTATTGTGGGTGCGTTTACAAACAGTTAAACTCACATACACAAACAGCCAGACCCGGAACAACTACTTGTAGGTCATACAAATATTTGTTCCGTGCGGGAATCGAAACCGCGACACGCAGCGTAGCAGTCAATCACTTAACCACTGCGCCAACCGTGTCATATTCCATATTGAATGCACATTAATGACAGTTTCAAGCCCAATTTCAACTTTTACAGCTGGCTCCATTGATATTATACGTACAAAGAGGTTAGCGTAGTTATAAATATCGTCTTGTCTCTTTTTCACTCCCGATAATTACATATCATCTTATAGAATGACATTGTGCCGTTTTTCACCGACTATAAAAAAGAGGAGGTTCTCAATTCGGCTGTATTAAAAAAAAAAATGTTTGTGTCTCAGAACTCCGTCATTTTTAAACCGATTTGAAAAATTCTTATTTTGTTTGAAAGGATTTACTTCGCGATTGGTCCCATATAAATTTGCTCAAGTTCTGATGAGTGGTTTTTGACTCAGCTTCAATAATACGTATTTTTTCCCCTTATTGTATGTTGATGATGTTGTCATATTTATGCAATGTAAATAAAAGTGACAGGAACTTTCTTGTCACTTTTATTATTATTATTACTCATATCATAACGCATTATCATAACTCAAAAGTGAAAAATAAAAACGTTTTCACAAAAAAAACACCGACTTCCAAAAAAAACACTACAAAGTGTCTTTGGTTTTTTTTTGTATTTTCAATGTTTCTTACCGACTTCCGAAATTAGTTATTTTTCACTTTGCAATGTATTTTTTGAGAGCCGATGGATTTTTCTATGAAAAAGTTTTTTGAAGATCGAATATTGGGTAGGTAACCTCTTTTTACTTATAATATCATTAGCTGGCACATTTTAACTTTTTCTCTGGGATGCAAGTGATGCAACACACCTGCAATGCTTTTTTTTTTTTTTTGAGTATGGGAAATCATCAAATGACCCCTCCCGCTCTGGGTGGAGTGGAAGGGAGTGTCAGACTTTTACTGACTAAAACCCACCCGTGTTCCTTCCTTGGCCCTTTATGTTCCGGGTCAGCGGTGCCCCTTTCGGATGATCCCGCTTTCCCGGCAGGCTTGGGCCCTAGTGGGCCCCCTCTTCGATGCTGACATCTCTTTGAGGCGCGCGTGGAACACGTACGCGCCGTCCAGCACGGGCCTGGTCCTGATCGGACGGTGAGCTACTCATTACTCACCGCCCGCAGGCCCGCGCCTACGGTACACCTGCAATGCTTCAGGAACTTTAAATGTCCATAGGCGATGGTCATCGCTTACCACGGGCCTTGATTGTTTCTACTTTTGGAACCCTTAATTTTCAAATATTCTCAGAGAAGATTGTTTCTAAAAAGCAAATTATATTATTACAATATGAACTTTAATCGTAAGTAAAGTTTTGACGCTATCACGACATGACTTCATAACAAACAACTTGCGTTGTTTTGATGTAAAGATCTAGCAAATGTTGTTCCATGTTTTATTAAGCATTAGTTTAAGGTGCCACTGAGAGCGAGTACTACTATCAATCTCATCATTCCCTGGTCCTTATCCTTAAAATATCTTCTCTTTTCATACTTTTCTATAGTCGTCATCTAGTCATATCATATTTCAAACAGTCCATCTATCGTTTTTACCGTCTTCCCTTACTTTTGTTGTCATCCACATTTGTACTCAAAACTTTCCTTACGACATTTTTCTCTTTCCTCCATGTCCATACCTAGACAACCGATTTCCACGCAACTTTTAAGTCGTTTACCAATCTACGATAACTTATTCTGTCCAATATTAAAATTCTATGTGGGAGTTTCGAACTGTACTTTGGTGATTGGCGTAGATGGGTCTATACTAAGACCTTCAAAATGTTGTTTAAACATCAGCCAAACGTTTAAATTCAACTCGAAATATCACCTCAGTTACAATCAATATCAAAAACTTGTATAAAACCAGTGTAAACAATTGTTGGTGAATCAATTAAAATAAATAAATAACCCTGGTAACCACAGAGTCATAAGTCATATGTTTACTGGCATGTCTCTATGCTTTTCTGCTAGCGAATTTGCGTGCCCAGTGTGGTACCGATCCGCTCATGCCAAGCACGTAGACACTGCTCTAAATGAGACGAGTCGGATAATATCAGGCTGCTTAAAACCGACTCCACTCTATAAGTTCTACCCGTTAGCAGGTATAGCTCCACCTGCCGTACGAAAGGATGTCGCATGCGCGCTGGAAAAAAAGAATCAAGAATCGGATTCCCGATATCCCCTCTACGACTACACGAGTGTTTCGGGGATGTTAAAAGAGCTTCTTACGCTCCACATAGGCAGAAGGCAGGCCACCTACAGAACGAAGTATCCAGCACCTCAAGACTTCGTAAAAGCCCCAAAAACACTTGCCGTGTCACGAAGTGCTGTGGCAGTGGAAAGCACTGAATCGATTGCGTACCCAAGTAAATCGCTGCAAATATAATTTGGCGAAATGGGGCGTTATCCATTCATCTAACATCCAGAGTGAGTGCGGTGCTCCTGAACAGACTATACCTCATCTACCTCATCTACCTTAGACGATCTGAACAAAGTAACAAATATGGCCACCTACTGGACCCAAACAATATAGGTCAGACTTGGAATTAAGTAGATAATAATATACAACGTGTTGTTTTGCATCCTCGTCAAATTTCAGGAGGCTGTTATGAAAGACATAAATAATCAAATAAAATTACGATCCTGCTCAATAATTAAAACATACTTGTTTTTTTAGGTATTTAAGTTTGACAGTATTTCAGAATACTCCACTTTCAAAGAACAAAATCACCCCGTTGCGTATGCGGTAGGCAGTGTCGTACGACTATGTCGCTGTGTGCATGCGTTACAGTTACAGCGCAGTTACAGGGCGGTATCACACGGGCCCTACACATGCCGATTTCCGAAAAATACAAAAAATAAAAATAAATACCTACTTATTTTATTATTGATTCGTGTCGAGAATCATTAGCATAGTTACCTCCTCGAATTTGACGAGGATGCAAAACAACACCTTGTATAAAATCTGTAGAAAAATCTGCTAATCTTCAGCGAGAATTGTGTTTTATCGGTTTTCAAAACGTCCAACAAAGCCTAATGTTAGACAGACGTCATCTCAGCTAACAATACTTCCAGTACCCACGAATGCTTCAAAACCACAAAATACAGACGTCCAAAAGCTCACCCAAGTAACACGCTAACACTTGGGCCACACTACAGACTCGTTCAAGCTGTACCGGGGCATCGCACGTGTTTTGTATTGTACATATTTTACATGGAAGTTGCCAACAAACATTAATCATACGCCAACTTAGTGTACAGATGGCTAGAACTTCAACTGTTTTATGTACAATACTGAACTGATCTGGAAATAAAAACAGGGTGTGTGATGCTTTAACGTGTACAAAGTTCATGATTTATGGTTTCCTGTGTATCAAAGACTTGCAATGCATAAAGGCTGTATTGGTCATGATTGATACAAATGGGCTTATATACCAACAAAATCGAATATTAAAATTGGGTTCTTCTTGGGTTGGAGTGTGCGTTAGTTGAGGTCAAACGATACTAAGTTACTTCGAGTATTCAACTAAGTATATGCTGAAAACTTTGACTTCTTGTTTCGTGTCGAGTTTTGTGAATAGCTTTTGTCGTGGTAGATTAGCCAGCAAAGTTGGGAGCAGTACTATAGGTTCTTTAAAATTGCCAACAGTGAAGGCTTTTTGCATGCACCTTAACATTTTGAACTGTCCTTTGTTTTGTCGAAGAAGTGGTTTCTAGAAAACTAATGGGAATACCAGAACTATGATCATCTACTTAATTTTTTTTTATTTTCTGTACCAATGTCGCAGGTCAGCCTAGGAGTTTGTCGGTTGCTTAACCAAACTATTCTACGGATGCCTAATAAATAAGGCCTTCAGCCAGCCACCTAAAATATCAGAAACTTGAAGCTTGTAATCTATACAAAGTCAACACATTGTACGTAACAGATGTTTGTTGAAATGATATAATTTGCTCTCGTATCGCATTACAATTTAGTTTACCTAATAACCCATTCTTGTTAAGAAATACGGATTCAGTATATTCTATACAATACAGTTTGTTACCAAAAGTATTTGTACCTATAGAAAAAGGTACACAGTTACCAAATTGTAGGTATTATTGTGTCTATTTCCGCGGTTGTTCGTTCGTTTTATGTACTAGCACATAAACAAAAAACGACACATTTAATTTGCGGTTTGATCTTTGACAGACAGCTACGGAAGACGGTCGCTACGGTTGTAGGAAGATAGCCAGAAATGCGACTGTCTATTATATTACCCAGTAACTGGGTTGTGGAGGTCAGATAGACAGTCGCTCCATGTAAAATACTGATATTACGACCCCAATATAGATGGGGGCTAGGCAGATGATGATAATGATCGCTGTGTACAATGATAACGTCTCAAGCATTTAGTCAATCCCGTTTATTGCTCTGCGCCCCCAATGCATACTCCAGTCAATTAACCTATAGGTACTTCAATATCTATTGATACCCTAATAACATTACCCGTCAATATATCTCATTATGTGAACAAATGTTAGTTGTCAATCGAATCAGTGTACCTAATTATGAGTTACGTCATGGGCGGACACGCTAGTACATACCTACTACTGTATGTCAAAATAGCCGGACTTAATCTACTTAACTTGTTTAGTGGTAGTTATGAATATGTTATTAATATGGCCTAGTGTAGGTATGTAAGTAGGTATGTGTAGGTAGGTGTGGTGGTTTCATTTCTGGTTTTGGATATAAAGTGCCCAGGATTGGATTGTCTGCTGATGAATGCAAAACGATATTGTTAGAATGATAAGAGAGTGGAGCAAGTAAGTGAGTTTGTATACAGAATGAAACAAAATAGGTACGCCAAACTAAAATATATAATTATCTATACACGGTGATTTTTAATTCACTGTTAACCTTGCAGGAGGTGAAATAACTCATGAATATAAACAACTCTCATTATGAGACCAACTACGAAATAGCCAAAATAAATTACAGCTGTTGCATACATTTTCATCGGGTAAATATTGCATTTTGTATGAAACAGCAGATATTTTTTTCGACATTTCAGAGTTGGTCCCATAGTAAAAGTTGCGCATAATCATGAGTACTTTCACGCCCTGAAAGGGTAACATTGAATTAAAAATCACCGTGTATAATCATTCTGTTTATGGGAAGTCTGTTTACAAGGGATGGAAATATTGATGAAGATATGGAAAGGAGAGTTGGTGCGGGAAATAACGTGAATGGTGATAAACATGCCAACCATGACCAACCAGTTCATGTCCAAAAAGGCTTGCCTGGCTGTTAATAAGGGGGTGCTTGTGCCTACGCTTTTGTATGGAAGTGATTGTTGGGTGTGGCAAAAGAAGCACGAAAGTAGAATAAATGCTGTGAAATTACGAATCATTTGTGGTGTGACTAGGAATGATAGACTGAGGAATGATGTGATAAGGCAACGGTGCGGTTTAAAAGAAGTAGGCACAAAAATTTAAAAGAGTATGCTTAGATGGTTTAGCCGTGTTGAGAGGATGAATGAAAGGCGACTAACAAAAGGCAGAAATGCGTGGTAACGCCTCAAGAGGACATAATTATAGTGACCTTATTGGTGATGTGCTTCGGAAAGGTCAGGTGCGTAGTGCTCGCAACCAGGGTACGTGTATGACCAGATATATGAACGTAAATAAACAAAAGGATCGTAGCAGATGGCGTTCTGTATTTTCTGCCAACCCCCATGGGAAGGAGTGAGTTTATTTATGAATTGTTAGAACGTGGGGTGCAGTCTCCATACACTTTCTACCTTAGTACCTTCGGCGTGCCTTGGGCAATCCGCCCCACTACTGTCATAGTTGACTGGCCAATCTCTTTAAGTGCTAACGTAAGGCAAAAAGATTTTGGTTTATATATTTCTTGGCTGTGGTCATTATCTAAGGAGGTCCTTCATAGGTAGTAGAAGTTAAAAAGTTTATTTCATGGGAGTTTACGTGCACCATTTATGAATCGGCCATGTTTATCCGATGGCCGGTGGAGCAGTAGAGTTCTGGGGTGGAGATCGCGTAACGGCAAGCGTAGAGGGGGACGCCCCCTAGAGTGATGACCTTAAACCGGTGGCTGGGACAGACTAGACGCGGAAGGCGGAGGACAAGGTAGCTACGGTAGTAGCGCAGACTGGGAGAGGCATATGTCCAGCAGTAGACTTCTGGAAAGCGATATTTGTAAAAATTCCTATTCAAATATGATATCCTCCAGATTCACCAAAATATTTCCATCGTGCTGAAGCCATGGCAAGTTGCATCTTTTCAGTGGGAGATAAAAGGGCTTAATAGTATCGATAGACTAAATAAAATTGTTTAGCGTTCAATAAAAGCTTTTGATGTTTATTGAATCGATAGTTATGGCTAACGTCCAGTTGATTGCGAAAAGATCAATTGATTGATTGATCACTTTGCAGATGCTGAAATTGTGCGTAATGCGTGTACGTCAATGATTTATAATCCAGTTTGGTAAACGGAACTTTTTAAAACACATTATTTTTAATCAATTGAATTAATTAAATTTTACGACGTATTTTGAAAACATATTCAGCAACAACCAGCGGGGCTAGCACGGCCTCTGTGATAGGCTCGAGTCAAGTTAAGTTTCGCTCCCAAACTGTGATAAAAATGTGTTACTCAAGGCTATCACACTAGGCCGTGCTTGTATCGCTGCATTGTAAATTGAAATAATATGTAATCGACCGTAATCCCGACTCTCAGCCAATGCCGGCAGATAAAACTGCATCAATAAAATAAAACAGCCGTAAAAGCACTGCCATTGAAATGGTCAATACAAAAATACGCTATTCACCAACCAAATAGGAGAACTATTTGGTTGGTGAATTCAAGCATCACAAGCACAAATCCGGCGTAAAATACGCTTAATCCGGGAAAAACAGTTGAACATTTTCGGAGGTCGGAATTTCTTTCCGTTTTACCTTATAAATATTCACTGTGCAAACTAAAGTCAGCCTGAAACATTCACAAGTAAATTGACAAGACAGAAGGAGATAAATAAAACAAATAGGTAGAATGAAAAAGGGTCAAACGACGCTTCTATTTTCATGTAAATGTTCAGAGGAAAGGTTAGGCCCCACTGCGAGATGGTATAAGCTAGTGTCCGGGACTTATTCAGGCAGAGAAATATGGCTGCCATTTAGCGGCTGACCGTCGTCAAGATATCATCGTAAACTGTCTGCTGAAGTTAGGTCACATAATAGCACTAGATTTTTTTTTGTACGTGTACTTTACGTACGTTTTTTGTACGTATTTGTACGTGTTTAATGATTATTAAGTATACGCCGTCCAAATATTTGCCGTTGTCATACGAAAGTGATCATTACAAGCTAGGGCGAAGAAGAAGTCTTGTAAAAAGAAGTTGATAAAATTAACGAAGATATACCGACATTCGCTAGGTAAGCTACAACTAATAGGTCCATACGTAACATACATAATGCGCCTATAATGTTCCCACTGCTGGGACACAGGCCTCCTCTCAGTGAGAGGGAGTCATGCGGGCCCAGTGCGGGTTGGTAGATGTCACATGTCTTCGAATTTTTGATTCTAGGACATGTCGGTTTCCTCACAATGTTTTCCTTCATTGTTTTGAGAGCAGTGTTGATGAAATAATTTACATAAAATAAAGCATCTATCAAGGTTCGAATTTACGAACTACAACTCCTCGTAAGTCGTGGTTGTTACCACCGGGCCACCACTGCCTTTAGGCCTATCTATTTACCAACGATGGAGTAAGAGTACCCTGTCACTTAAATATGTTAACGTTAAATGATAAATGACTTTATTTCTGTAAGTAGGTTTTTACAAACACTTTTACACGTCAATCATATTTTTTTTTAAACTAGATGAGGTCGGCGTTTCCTATCTGACTACTCTGAGAAGAAAGGCCGAAACAAACTCAGAGGTCACAGTCTCTTTTAAAGTCCAGACAGAATCTTGGTCAGATCATGTGAAGGCTATGTAGATCGGTGTCTGAAATGGACTTTTGAGAAAAGAACCACACAGATTGAGTGGACCTGTCCAGACAGTGCACGCATTTGTCAGTAACCGTGCAGCTCGACTCAGAACTTGATAACGTTGTTTAATAAAGTTGGTGCCTAGACCGAAAACAGTTCGCCTCCAACTTAAAGCCTATCTGCTTATCTTGCCAGAACTTTACGAGCTAAATACTCGATGCACTTAGGCACCAAAGTGCAAAAGGTCTTAAGACCCTCTATGGTCAAATGCCCAACTACTGTTTTAAAATTGGTCTATAAATTGGTCCTATCATCATCTTGTAGCCCGATTTGGATATAATTGGAACTGATGGAAACAATGATAGTTTAACGGTAGCGATAAAATAAGATACCTTTTATGGGTTCTGTACTCAGAAGCTTTATAAGTATCTTCGTTGTGGTTACTTGGGGTATTGTGTGAAGATGGGAAATGGGTATGTTGGGGTTAACTGTCTTATAGGTAACAATACTTACTGTGTTTTCTATATATTATATTCCTATAAATAAAATATAAATAAATATAAATATCGTCTGACATTGCACACAGCACCATCTAGTTCCAAGTTAAGCACTTAACACTTAAGGCTTGTGTTATGGATACCAGATGGTTGATACACTACTTAAATACATTTTTTTTTTGTAAATACATACATATTATAAATATACATCCATGACTCGGGTACAAATGTCCATATTCATCATACAAACATTTGCCCCTACCGGGATTCGAACCCAGGACCATTTGGTTTCGCTGACTACACTTAGCCACTGTAGCCACTACACCAAACGTGTCGTCAAACACATCCTAACAGTCAAACATGTCCTATATATATTTTAACCCTAAGATGACTTTAATACCTGTCTGCCCGCCTTTTTGCCTTTGCCTTTAAATTGAAAACCCAATTATTATTTACTTATTTATATCTACTTTATTGTACACCAGTAAATACAAAAAAAAAGTCAAACATCCAATGGGTGGCGGCCTTATCGCTTTCTGCGATCTCTTTCAAGCAACCTTGGTATGGACAGTGATTGCATGGACACAAAAATAGGGTTGTTATTGGTGCAAAATAATAAGTACCTTTAAATATACAATACACTGTAACAGATACATACAAGTACATAATTACAGAGTTGATACGACAGAGGGGCTTTCCTTTAAACAGCCTATAATAGGTACCAATTAAATAGGGGCAGTAGTTTAGTCGCAAATGATTTTTTTAAGTTTTTGTCCCTTTTGAACACGATGTATCTTTCCTAACAGCTGATTACGTCTATACGCATAGGTCATGCACCTTAAAACGATAAATCTGAGTATAACCTACGATGCGTTGTTGCCGTTCTGACGCAAGTCACAAGTACAACCAAATATTTTCGCTAAAAAGATGGCAATCAATACACACACACTTGCACTTTCATTACAAAGGCTGGTTACGTTTCACTCTGATTTGTAAGCTATTTAGTTTGTTTGAAAAAAAAAATTCATTTTTGGTGCTTTATATTTTTATACCGTATTGAATTAAAACTAAACACGTATAGTATACGTAGTGTAATTGAATATAAATGCCATATATTATATACCTACATAAATACATACATACTGAATATCCTAAGCAAGGAAAATAAACTACGACTACATAATATTATTACAACAGCTACGAGAACAAGATCACAACAACAAGTAATGTTCCTTCACGAGTCTCTTAAATACAGGTAACGATTGAGCGCGTTTTATTTGATCTGGCAATGCATTGCACAAACGAAAAGTCTTTAAACACATGGAAAACAAAACTAGTCTTTAAATTTCGCAGTAGATTTTTTTGCACCGTTTGGTTTGGTCTTTCTATGTATACGTAGCCATAAATCCGCTACAACCTAGCTCATTTCTCGCTCATCTTCTAACGCGACGTTTCCTTACCCCAGCTCCTCAGAGTCTTCAATCTTTGATGTGTTAGGGAGGCTCCCATCCCCCATTCCCCCTTAAGCAGTACAAAGGTCAGACACAGTAAGTTGTTTACAGTTCGATGAGATCTCGTGAATTTTTGCCGGGGATTTAGGATAAAGGAATATTTAAAGGACATACATATGTATTGCCCTAGTCATGTGGCGAGCGTAATGTTAATATGATTTGTTTATTTTCTGGGGGATAAGTCTTGTACCTACTAAATATTCTGGCGGCAGGAAAGAAAGGAACGAAGGAAAGAATGTTGTAGGATTTTTTTGTTTTTGCATAAGCTAGGTGTTCATATTATTTATAAAAGTTCAATGGTGATACAATTAGGATAGTTTAAATAAAAAGTGTGTCGCTTTTGTATCACAGAATATGAAATTCCAGATCTGATCAATATGGTTGCTTTTGTGATTAGCTGATCAAAATAAAACTGCCAAGCTGTTAAGATTTGACAACTTTTTTAACTGATAAGTCTTTTATAAACAAGAAAGTAAAGAATAACAAAAGAGTAGGTAATTTGATGAGATACTTGGGCAAGCACAATAAGAAAGAATGAAGGGTTCTCACATACTAACATGTATATTTCTTTTAATCCCAGACAATTTGTCTGGAACTTGACCTTAAAACTGACATGTACGACCTTTACAACAACGACAATGACCTCAAAGTACAGACAAAAACATTTTTAGGGCACTTTCGCGACTCCCGCGTTCTTGTAGTGCTTCAGGTTTAATTGCGTGCCGCTCATATAGATGATTTCTATGCAATTATGCGGAAGAAAACCGTGTCAGTCTTGACAACTGTGCGGGGGAGTAGCAACGGCATCCTGAAAATGATAGCAGATAGGCGCGACGCGACTGTTTTCATTCGATTCATCAATCTGCATAGGGAGAGGTGCAGGTTTATGAATCGGCATTATTTTCCACTTTTATTTCCTTTACTAGCATACTTTTTAAGTTTTTTTTGTAACTAACACTACTTTGGCTGTCAAAATTAATTTTCACTACTAAAGTTTCTAATAATATAATTGAATCATGGTTCGAAAGGCACGTAGCGCCATCTAGCGTCCTAAAGCAATTGTGACCGTCGAAAGTTATTCTTCCCTCCCTTAGGAACAGTATTTTTTTTCTGGATGAAAGGTACCCTATGACCTTTTCTGTACATACACACATCAAAAGTGTCTAGGGATCAACATATATTTTTGCAATAACTTTTCTCCTGATTGATATTAATTAAAATTTTCTTTAAGGATTCATAAAATAAAGTGTTTTCGTTTGTCACAGTAACGATAAACCAAGTCACCTTTGCATTAATAAAGAAATTTGCCATTTTCCTAATAAAGGGATTTTTGACATTTGAACCACTAACACAAAAGTTCGAAAAAAAGACTGAAATAACAGTTTTCTTTAAAATTTTATTGGGTAACTTAAACAATTAATAATCCGTGTTTCTACCGCGAACACTAACAACACAAGAACATCGGTTTGGCATACTCAAAATGAGTTCATCCAAATCACGCTGTGGAATGGCCGCCCATGTTCGTTGCAACAACAAAAAAAGGTCTTCTTGCGACTGGATACCCTCCATATTCGGCAGAGCTCTTCTCTGTAGCATATCCCATGCATGCTCAATCGGGTTCAAGTCTGGCGACTGAGCAGGCCAGGGCAGGACATTGATGTTAGCTGCGGCGAGAGTCTGTCTTACAACTCTTGCGGTGTGCGGTCGTGCATTATCATGCATTAACTGAAATAAGGGACCGATTTGCACTTGTAGAGGAACGATGACGTCTGATACAATCGTCTCAGCATAAATTTGAGCGTTGAGGTTGCCTCTGATCCAAATCAACTCAGTTCTTCCGCCGATCCAAATACCCGCCCATACCATGATGGTTCCACCACTATAAGGATGGACTTCTTGGCAGGATTTTAATCGCTGTTGGCGTCCAGGGGTTCTCCAGTGTCGTATACGTCTTGTATCCGGTCTCATACCAAAACGAGACTCATCAGAAAAGCACACGAAACGCCATTGTTCTTCTGCCCAATTTCTGTGTTCAAGAGCCCATTGATATCGAATCCTACGATTGTGCATTGCTATAGGTGGTACCCGTAGCGGTCTTCGGGAATGAAGGTTCACTTCATGCAAGCGGTTTCTGACTGTTTGGTCGCTAATTAAGTTCCCTGAAGAGTGATGAAGCCTCACGGCTAACATCATGGCGGTTATTGTTGGAGCTCTTCGAGTTAAGATTTGAATGTATCGGTCTTGTCTCCGTGTGGTGCAGCGATACCGTCCTCCATGGCGCTCAGCCACGGTACCAGTGCTTCGGTAACGTGTCCAAAGTCGACTGATAACACTCTGACTTGTATTCAGAGCTAAAGCCACAGTACGTTGCCGGGAACCAGCTTCTATCATTCCCACGGCTCTGAGCATTTCTTCCCTGCTTAAATGACGTCGCCGCTCCATAATAACGTTGGTTTTAATCAGTAGTAGGGAAACAGTAGCACTAATAATGTCTTCAATGCGTTGTATGTTTTTATAGGGAAAATATTGACAGCTGATTTTCATCTTTTACTCGAATTTGATTCACAGTTCCTGATTCAAATTATGAAATGCACCAAAAAGGATCCATATAAATTTATAAAATCATAAATTTATTACAAAGCCACATCTTAATCTCAAGAAATCCGCATAAAAATGCTTGATCCCTAGACACTTTTGATGTGTGTATATGCAAAATTTCATGATGATCGGTTCGGTGGTTTTGGCGTGAAAAGGTAACAAAAAACAAACTCATTTTCGCATTTATATTATATTAGTTAGGATTACGGGCTGTGTGAAAGATGATATGGCGAGAAAGAGGGTGACGTGACTACCGAGATGTCGACTAAAATACCAGTATGGAAGAAGAATATATGTTACGCCGACCACAAATACACAGGGATAAGGGCAGGACAGGACAATGATGATGATGAGGAGGAGAGTAGAATATTTAAATGTTAGTTACAGTATTTTTATCTCACGAAGTGATGCGCACTTTACTTGTGGTTATCAAGTGAACAAACACGCTGTGAGTGGTGTCACTAATATATTGATATTAGTTAAGAGATTAGTAATATTCTATGGATTCACGTATTAGTAATCCGACGAACTCTCTTAGGCTAATATTTAATATTCACATGATCTACGATTCATTTCACTCAGCACGGATCGGATTCACTCCAAAGATTTGAGATTACTATTATTTACATACAGTAGTAGCAATCATTCATGAAGTGAACGAATGAAAACCGAATTGCAACTAACGAACTTATTGTATCGGTATATTATCGGTCTTAAAACACAAAAAAAGTTTTGTTTTATTATTTCAATCCCACACTGACTGTAGTGTCAGTGTGGGATCGAAAAAAAAATTAAAAGTATTAGCAATTTAACATCCAATAACCACCTAGCAATAATAAATACCGACATACAGTATATTTAACACTAATTTAATACGACAGTGATACGTAATATTAGGTCTTATTTAAATACTTATCACTGATACTCAAATATTAGTTAAGGTATTATAATATGACTAGACTAATATATTCATATTAGCTAATACTGATAAATATCGGTATTATATAATGGGTGTGTAAGTGCAAAAGTGGAAGTGCTCTCGGTACCGTCCGAGACAATGGCGAAGTCGGAAGTGTGTGTGTGTGTGTGTGTTTGTGTGTGTTATTGCTTACACTACTCGTCTTCACGCACACATTCACAGCGTGACACTTTGTTAGTATCTACATGCAAAGCGCGCGTCGCTTCGTGAGATAAAAATACTATACAAGCTTTTGGCGGAGACAACCATAGAGGTTCGCCCAAAAAGTCTGACAACCAGTCTTACCGATGTCTATTGTGTTACTGTGTAACCGGGTTAAAGAGGTCAGATAGCACTTAAAGTAAAAAACTGGTATTCGGCTGGAACCGGTTAGACTGAAAGCCGGCCTCAACATGGTTGAAATCTTTGGTTGAAAAAGAGCTACGCAGATGATGAACCATAATATGTAGAAAAGCTACATACACTAAAAATATAATGATTTTTAACATGCAAATGTGCAGCCCTATTCATAGTCTATAGTCTGCTAAAAGCATCAATCGTCCAATCATGTAACCTAATCGTCTTCTTCTCCATAGGGTACTACTACGCTTTGGAATGGGCAACTAGCTTCATCTTTCTGACTGACCGACCCCTTGGCAATTTAAAAGTGCCTGTAATTGGTTTATTTGAAATAAATGCTTTGAGTTTGAGTTTAGTGATTCTAATTCGGTTGTAGGTAGTTACTATGATTTCAATGAATAAAAATCTTTGATGAATATATGGCCAGAGATCGCACAAGAGATAGGAAAGGGGAGTTTTTGGCACAGGCAGCAGTTGGACATAAAGTACAGGTGAAAAAAAAATGTCTCATTATAATTTATAGTTTTGAATCGTATTACGTCATAAATCACACAATATATGTCTGCTATTACATTCGTCAGCTGACCGGGCGTGAAGATAAAATTCAAATTAATTATAATAACAGAGACATTTATAGGACGTAGTGAAACTTAATGTTGTTTCCGTTGACTTCGCATGCGCAGTTAGGTCGATAGGACAAAGACTTCTCCTTGATATGCACTTGCATATTTGGAGTATGGAAAATAAAATATTGAATTAACAAAACGAATTTTCCTTTAAGACTGCCCATTTGGCGCAGTGGTTAAGCGGCTGGTTTCCGCACTACAGAGCGCACGTACGCAAACTGCTTATCGGAGTAGACCATCATCATTGTTCTCCTGCTCTTCAACTTATTTGTGGTCGGTGCAACATGTCTTTTCTTTCTATTAGTCGTCAACTCGAAGTAGTCGTAGTATACAGGGTGAAATTGAATTCACGGGCAATATTTTAAAGGGTCATTGCACTCATCATTATGAACAACTTTTACTATGGGACCAAACCTGAAATCACAAAAAAAATAATCAGCATCCCTACATTTATGTTTGCATAATAATTGCATAATATGTTTGCGCAATAACCCTTCAAAATGTAGGGAACCGCTGATTTTTTTTTTGTGATTTCAGGTTTGGTCCCTTAGTAAAAGTTGTAAATGACCCTTTAAAGTATATTCTAGCCATTATCATCTTTCACACAGTCCATCCATCGTTTCTATGGTACTCCTTACTCTTATAGCTATCCACATTCATACTAAAAACTTTCCTCACGACATTTTCCTACGCATTTTAAACATTCCTCTATGCATTGAAAAATCGTATTGTAGTACAGGACGTTGCGAACTTACAAACAGAATTGTAATTGCGGTAGAAATGATAGTGGCGTTATTACTAAGGATGCTATGCTGGAGAAGTACCTTTTGCCTACAGGACTAATACTAGAAATGGGCCGAACATGGGTTTCACCGAATATGAACATTCGGCCGAAGGTTCGGTAAACCTTTTACCGAACTGAATATTTGGCACTTTTGATTCCCTTACGTAAACAATACAAGTATAAAAAAAAAACTAGGAATATAATTCATAATCTGCTAAAAAGTTGATAATCATAAAACTCTTTTTTACAATTAATATTGATAGAAACAAAAAACTTGCATAATTTCTAACAATAAAGACCTGGTTTTAGTATATTATTTTATAATAAAGAGTTCACTGTAGCTTAATCCCAAAACAGCTGTGCATACTTATATTTTGTTTTTAATATCCATCTTGTTTAACTGTTATTGGAAATAAAGCTACAGTGTCAACAAAAACATAAACAACACTTTTAACATTCAACTCATGATCAATCATACACGGCTCAATACAGTAAAAACTTTGAGCACTACTTTGCCGAACATTCGGTGATTTAGCCGAATATTCGGCCGAATAAGAATATTCGGTAAACCGGCCGAATATGCCGAATACCGAATATAAAACGAATATTCGGCCCATCCCTAATTACTACTGCAGAATTTAAAAACCTGGGCATGAGATATGGAGGATCTAACTGTTGAGAAAGACAATGCCTATGATTTACTAGCTCCACGGTTTTGCGTTGACCAGTCCAGGTACCGCGATCGATTCAATGCTTCAGGCTTATTAACAAGGTTCGATTCGAGAAACGTTAATATTCTAAGCGTCACATCATCATGATCTGCTAAGCCTTTTACCAATAATTTTGGGTTGGCTTCCAGTCTTACCAAATGCATCTGGCTGAATACCAGTATTTGACACCCTTAAGTGAGAAGTGTAGTAAGAAAACAAAATCGCCAACCCAGCTATCACAGTGTTATCCACGGAGCAAATACAAAGAGGAGATGTTGTAATAAGGTTTCTGTATGAAACAACGGGTGACACTTTACGGGGTGAGGGGTGATCAGATCCCGCCCACTTCTTTATTTTACATCTACTGGTCAATAGCAAAACTATTCGCTCGTCCTGTTGATTTTACTTTGTAGTTATGTAACTATCTCACACTAGATGTCACTACATGCAGAATGAAGAACTATTTTAATAAATTACGCATAAAATTACTGACAAATGAAATGTGATGCCATCCATAGCATCAGAACGTCTATCCGAGTAGTTTTTACAAGATAAAACACCACACTTCATTCTTTTTGTCTTCTAGCGCAAATATGCTGTAAAAACGGAACGTTTACAGAGCTGTGCACAGGACGAACGCCAACAATACACTGACTAAGGCCACGCCTACATGATGACGTCAGGACCTAGTTGAGAATCATAGTGCACAGTTGCTTAGGTCGTCTCCTCTTTGTATTTGCTCCGTGGTGTTATCACACCCAAATAGTTTGTTTACAAACACAACACATCATTGAGCGGCTCCATTACTTGTCTCAATGAACCGAGTTTGAACTCGAGCCAAGTAATCTGCATTACGGTTTGTCAACTAGATTCATTTATTTTCTGTTGGTACACACGGATACTTAGAAAAAATGGTAAGCTTTTTGGTGTTTGAAATTAATTCTGATCTCAGACAAAAATTACTATTGAACTGTGACAATTTCAAGTGTCTAAAAACATTCAATAAAAACAGGTTGCGTAGCAAGTCGCGGCGGGCTTCTTTTCTCCCCTTAAAAAGCATAATATTCTGAATTTGAAGAAAATCACACACTTTTAAAGGTCTTGCTGAAATCATTTTGTTTTTTTTTTCAAATTTCGGTAACTACTTAAATAATATAAAATCACGCTTGTAATCCTCGAAGGTTTAGGTTTACCCACTTTTCGCCTGTTATTTTTAAGCCCCACGTAATAGGGGGCGAGCCTATAGCCATCGACCAGCACAAATCTAGACTCCAGGCTGCTACTGAGACATTCCTTGCGACCACTAGATAAGACTATACCTACTTAAGAGATCAATATACAACGTGTCGTTTTGCATCCTCGTCAAATTTCAGGAGGCTGTTATGAAAGACATAAATAATCAAATAAAATTACGATCCTGCTCAATAATTAATACATACTTGTTTTTTTTACATATTTCAGAATACTCTACTTTCAAAGAATAGAATCGCCCCGTTGCGTATGTGGTAGGCAGTGTCACACGACTATGTCGCTGTGTGCGCATGCACACAGCGACAGCGACAGTTACAGCGCAGTTACAGGGCGGTATCACACGGGCCCTACACATGCCGATTTCCGAAAATGACAAAAATTAAAAATAAATACCTACTTATTTTATTATTGATTCGTGTCGAGAATCATTAGCATAGTTACCTCTTCGAATTTGACGAGGATGCAAAACAACACCTTGTATATAAAATAAGCACAAATAGATGTTTTAACGGGATTTTAGTACAAGAGAGTGAATTGAAATTCTTTAATATTGTTCCCAATATCACAGAATTATCATAATATTAGGACGGCGGAGTTCTGCTACGATAAATGTATAAGTAATGTGTCCTAGTTCGCCTCAGACCAAACACTTTTCGCGCACTAAACATAATTTCCTGAAATTCCGCCAAAATTTTCATTCATTGCTTTCGTACGCCCCAGTGGCTTGAAAATAGTTATAAAGTGACATTATAACAGAACATAAACATTAGCGAGTTTCGTTTGCTTTTCTATCTTCTAAATACTTTGTTGAGGTAGGTCCTAATGTCAATCAGTATCTGGATGAATGAGATTGAACAAGTGCCAAGTAATTTGTCTAGCGTTCTGTCGTATAGATTGGATTTATTTATTTGTAGTGTAAGCACTGACCTAGCGTGTACGACATCGACTGTTCATTCATTTTGTTTGATTGTTAGGGACTGACTGACGTCTCTAATTCGGACATCAATTTGTGGACCCCTGATGCAAAACAAGAGTGTTAAATAATTCATGTTTTGAATGAGATTATCTATTCAAGAGCTTGATCAGCTTTTTTATACACAAATTAACACTAGTTAGTTACTTCGAGAAATCAGGAGAAAAAAATAATAAACAAAATCGTATCTGATTAAATAAGTTGTTGAATAACTAATTAAAGAATGATTGTGACAAGAGACTCGAAATGTTTTAAACAAATTAAATAGCATTGTTAACATTTTATGTTCCTCAAAACGTATTCTAGATTTCTTGAAACAGCTTATTTCTTTAATTAATTTTCAGTGGATCGGGGTAACGTCATTCTCTTACATCATCATAAACAAATCCAGAACAAATAAACACTTTAAACAAAATCTTCCGTAACGTCCCGTGAAGAAATATTTCGTTGAGGTAGCACCCACTACATCCACATGCCAATTTGCTTATCTCATTGAGCGTGGATTTGAAACAGAGCCAAGCAATCTACTGTTACGGATTCTCAACTAGATTACCTACTTTATTTATATCGACACTTGGAACTTTGGAATAGAGACCATCTAGACCTATTATTTTATTAAATATACGATCTTATCAATAGGATTTTAAAAGCGTTTATACCTTATGAGTGGCAACGTCGCAATTTATTGTCATATTTCGTGGTTTTAAATTTTTATCATTTAATCGGAGCTATATTTTAAAAATCTGTTTAATTAACTTTTTAGAATTATGTGAAAACTGTGTAAAAGGTAAGAAATCGTTGCGTTTACAGTTCTATTTATATGCAAATAATACATTGGAAACTTGCAGGGCGTTATTTTCATTGTAAAATAACTGTAAGTATTACGGTTACTTACTTTTTAAACACTTTCACGTAATTTTAAAAAGTTTTTTAAACAGATTTTTAAAATATAGCTCCGATTAAATGATAAAAATTGAAAACCACGAAATATGACATTAAATTGCGACGTTGCCACTCATAAGGTATAAACGCTCTCAAGGAGTGAACAAAAATACCCTCCTGAAGAGGCAATACTTACATGTAGGTAGGTTCGGCGTACTTTTGGTAACTTATAATCAACGATGATACTTTCGCCCTCATTTAAATTGATTTGTGGATGATGCAGCATGTTTTATTTCTTCCATACATCTGCCGCATCTTGCATCAGCTGTCATCTTAGTATATTCACCTCGTTTCCTTGGTTATCATACTTATCATCTATTCCTTTAGCCATTTTCATTCATACACGCAGATGTCGAAAAGAGAAGATGACGTAGATACTATTTAAAAATAATGGATTACAACGGCAAAGAATTCGCTTAGTAGTTTAAAAATCTATTTACAAATCGTGGGAAGCTTTCCAAAATGTTTACAAAAATCAGCTAGACGGGTCACTTGCGTCAATTACGTTTGTCAATGAACGGCTGCGGGTTTGACTCCGTGCCAAATAATCTATCGTAATAGATTGTCAACTAGTTTGGTTTCTTTACTACGACGGAGTAAATAGGTCTGTAGTGTAGTGAACTTGATACATTGAACTTGTTTACATTGTGGTAACGTTGGCGTCGTCATTTGAACATGAATCAAATTTTATACATTTTTATTCTACTTTTAGGTGTGGGGAACGACGAATAACAGCTGTCAACAGAGCAACGCCGTTATCGTCTTCATTCGTAAAACAGCAGAGCAACAGGAGAGCAGTGGTGACCCAGCGGTACCAGCCGTGACTTACGAGTTGTAGGTCGTAGGTTCGAACCCAGACAGGCACTTTACTTTGTGTAAATTATTTCATCACCACCGCTCTCAAAATGGTGAAGGAAAACATCGACAGAAAACCGGCATGTCCTAGAACCAAAAATTCGAAGGACATGTGACATCTACCAACCCGCACTGGGCCCGCGTGGTGGATTACGGCCCACTCCCTCTTACCGAGAGGAGGCCTGTGTCCCAGCAGTGGGAATATTATAGGCTGATGATGATGATTCGTAGAAAATAGTCTTAAATATTTAATTACTAACCATCGATTATCCGGTCGTCGACGGTCTACTTGTTGTCTGCAAATGGAACCACTAACATGCTATTTTACTTCTATTTGGCTAAGTTTTTATTTAGTTTTTACTATTATACTCATTGTTGATTTATTACATTAAGTATTTTTGCACTTTCTAGCCTGAAGCACAAGTTCCAATTTAGTTCAGGCAAATTAGCAACTGTGCTCTATTATAATTATAAAGGTATTTATTGTAACTAAGTCACTTTTATAAATAAACGACTTTATTATTATTATTTAAAGTGTATTTGATGAATCTCGGGATCCTGGGCTCCCGGACCTTTGAAAGGCGTACGAGGGGCCAAAGCCAACTCGCAGAGGTCCGTTTTGGCGCTTTTATTTAAATGTGTCACCAACCGACGACCATCCCTGTAAGCACTATGCAAGTGTACCCAAGGACAACCCCCGGTTGGTGCAGGACTATTGCAGGATATGGGAACAAAGATTTTGGAATATGTGTGTGGATGGCTAAAGTGGACTGGTTACCTAGAACTATGGAAGGACTATGGCCCCTGTCTGATCAATGTTTTATTCTACACGGAAAAATGGCAGGGGGTGACTTACACACTCAATAATGGGCCCCAGAAACTGTCGCTAGTACTTAGTGACGTAGCGACAAGGGGGCAACATATCCTGAGGTACTTGAGGAGTGTAGAGGTATTCCATGGCTATCAGGATAATTCCAGAGCGCGGACGGAAGATGGTCAAGATCCCTACTAGCACTTACTGGAATACTTCCTTCCTATGTTTGCTCTTGCGAATCTCTCCACTCAATCCAGCCAATAAAGGCAAAAAAGAGATGAAGATCCAGACTTCTCCCGGGAGATAGGGTCCGTGGGGTCGCTACTGCCTAACAGCTCGCCACATGCTGCCCTGCGTTTTTCTGTATGTCTCTTTGTCTGGCTTCTCAACCTAAGTCCGTTTCGGGAAAGAAACTCTACCGGCACAGACCTAGAGTTCGGAGCGCTCAAGCCCCACCACGACGTGACGTCAACGTAGTGATGTAGCGGTGGGGTTAATATTGTTTATTATCATTGTACAACTGAACATGGCCGTCGACAGGAACATAGAATTGGTCAATGAGAACACCATCTATCGTTGACAGACAGACCAACAAAACGCGTGAATGCGTAACACTCAGGCTACCTCAATGCCATTAATTTTGACGGTTCAATAAAATTCATTGCTTTATTTACGTTGAATATTGAAACGTAAATTGAACGTTTATAAATTCATCTGCTCGGAGACGAATTTTTCAAATAAGAATTAATGGATTATATTATGAATTCCCTTCAAAAACCTTCGGAGTGAGATGAAAAGTGTGTTACGCAATTGGGGTGCTGTTTGTTATTCAGCACTTGTAGGCAGATTGGTGATCGTGCAGTTGTTACTTGCCATTTAGTGATACAACCCCCAAATTCGGGATATATTTTGTCCGAAAAGCCATAACACAGTGCTTTTATTTCATCATTTATCATCCCAATTACTGCTGCAATAAACAATAGAAAAGAGGAGTTGCGTACCATTGCAATAAATTGGATCTTATTACCCTTCAAATGACGCCACACATAAACAAACGAAACAACAGACTTAAAATCTGAATATGCATGGTTTACATTAATTTACAACAATACGCAATAACAATTAACTACGTGGGCTTGTTACACTGACCTGATTGTTGACACTTGTTTATGAATGAGGAAAATCACCTTCATGATTAATGTGAGCTGTGTTTTTGTATTGCATTTGCTTGTATTTAGGTACTCATCATAATTCTTCTGCTCTTGAGATCGGCAGAACATGTCTTTTCTCCTAAACTACCCTATTAGTCGTCATCTCTGTAGTCCCCCCTTTCTAGCCATAACATCTTTCACACAGTTCATCTATAGTTTCTTTGTTCTTCCCCTACAGCCATCCACATTCATAATTTAAAAAAATCTGATGACATTTTCTCTATCGCGCCGCATCACAGAGCCATACAATGACAACCGATTTCCAGACAACTTTTCACTCACTGGTGTAAATTTCAGACCTCCTATTTCTTTTATATACTGTACCAACTATAAACTGTAACCCAAGCTATTTCTCGAGGGTCTCTCTCTCGGCACTAGCGCCGTGCGACCTTCGACTTTTTGTTCGGAATATGCGTGTGTAAAACGTTCTAAAGGCCGTCTGTACACTCGACGTCTTTTTGAGTATACAACATGAATCTCGATTCATCTGAGAACTTTACTCAGTCCCATTCGTCCTCACCCTATTTGATGGGCATAACTTAATCTTGCAACTTTATGATGCTGTTCAAGGGCCATTTGCTGGCCGGTGAGGCTTTAAATTGGCTTCTGCAAGGCGTCTCCTGACTGTCCACTTACTGATTGTAGACCCGAAGGGACCCCGTTTGGGTCTGAGTTAAGTAATAGTTCAAGTAGATTAAAACAATTTAAATATGTACAAAAAAAAACTTGATTAGGAATTGAAAGTAATAATTTCACTTTGAAACTGTTTTTCTAGTATAAATTGGAAAAATTAAAACATAATGTTGATCTGATTAAGTGATTATGGATCATTCATTAGGTTAGTACCTAAATGGAGAAACATCAGGTAAGTTATCAGTGATTTTTTTTTGAAATATGTAATACATCATTTTTGTAATTTTATGTATACATAAAATTTGATTTATATAAGTACAATATTCTATAAATAATTATAGTTGTGGTGCTAGTCGATTTTATGTAGTCTGTGCATGTTAATGAAGGTTGATTATAAATAAATATTGCATTTGAAATTTATTCTCCTTAATCAGAGAGTAGGTGTGTGGTCTGGATCACTTCGTGTTAAACCATTAGTGAACCACTCAGCGAAGGTTTTTTGAACGTAGTTAACTTAACTATTAGGTAAAAATAAAAAAAATGCCAAAACGCGTCGATCAAATCCACACATTTTGCCAAAATTTAATCAACCATTAGTTAAATATAGTAACTGTGATTTAATTTTGCCAAAATGTATATCAACCCATTTTGGCAAAATTTAATCAACGTTACAATTTTTTTACTAACTACGGATCAAAAAACCGACCGAAGTGTAGTTTAACAAATCGAACTAATCCAAAAAGACGGTTTAAAACTAAATGGTTTTAAACGCTTAAAATCTGATTAGTATCTACAGCGTGATGTTATAAAATTTCAAACACATCAAGAGGTACCTACAAAACCGCCAATTCAATTCATGCGGCACAATACAGAACTAAATTCAAAATACAGTACTGAATAATGACATAGAAGTGACGTTTTTCGTGACAAGCAGCGCTACCTCAAACTTTCAAGTTAATTTGGACAGTGACCACTAATTATTCTAGTCAATCACATTTCATATAAAGTGAATGGACAGCAATTTTTGATGTACCTTCAGTTATGTAGCCATTGAGGGCCGTAATATTAATGCGTCCGTGACGTGACGGAGCTAGATTAGGTCTATGAATATACTAGCTGGGGGGCTGGATCAAGTTATAAGTGGTAACAGAATGTCACACGAAAAAAAAAAATGTCGTCCACCTTGTGATGATATAAGAGTACTTCAAAATACAAAACTCGATTACGATTTGAACCCATTAAAATATTTGTGTCGAAAACAGGCTGTTACGATACAGGTACAGGATGTTGCAAACCTTCGGCGCATATAGGCATTAGGTTATGTTAAAAATAACCACATAATTATTATAAAAAGACGTTCCAGTGCATAAAAAATGGCTGGAGAATTGGAGTAACACCAAAAAGCAATGATCAACCATATGGGAGAGTGACCATAAAGGCTTCGCTATTCAAAATAATATTAAAAGTAATGCCATTGAGATCAATGGTATTCCTTTTGTATTCGGACCCCTGCTATGGAGTCAAGTACTTACGCACTAGGATGTGGTGAAGGGCGGGCATTTTAGGGGACTGTCTTATGTAATTATGACCTTCAAAAAGTGCTGATTCAAAGCCTAGTTTGAATAAATGACTCCATCAAAGATTACGATCCTTAGCGTAGTTGTCAAGTCTTGGGCACGATCCTAGTTGCAGCGGCCTTATTCAGTTTTTTGAGAAGAAATTAAAAATAGCAGCTCCAACCTAATTAAATTATAATTCTTTCTTATTATATATATTTACTTACTATAAATTATAAGTCCTTTAGGAAAATGTACACTTGTATTTTTTCAACCACTTCGTCGTCTACTTTGGAACACACACAAAGGATTTGCGGCGTAAATTATTTTCTTTATACGAGCCGAGGTATCTGTTGTAATTTGGTGATAAGCGGCCCTTGTGAGCTTGTTGGTTATTACTTGAAGGGGGGATGGAAAGGGGGGTGATGAGCTGTTGTCTGTTGATCGTTATGTCGGCGATATAATAGAATTGGGTGGTGGAGGTAACTTTGTAATGTTGGTATTTCAGTGATGGCGTGTGGCACTTTGATTAGTAAATAAATAACTTTCAAAAGGTTGGGAGTATAAATAGAACGACGTTAGCTATCACTAGGTTTTTCTAGAGACTCTGTGACCATTGTAGTCGAATTGAGACATAATTGGAAAGGGTACAGTGGTTTAGGTCTAAGCCTATGACGTCACTATGATCAGCCTTTAATCATCAAAGCTATAAGATGGACCTTCCAAAAGATCTCTTGACCAAGCTGAGCAATAGAAAGGTACTCGTAGTTTGGATAGATTCTGCCTTGTAGGCATAATCAGCCTATAATGTTCCCACTGCTGGGACACAGGCCTCCTCTCTGTGAGAGGGAGTGGGTCGTAATCCACCACGCGGGCCCAGTGCGGGTTGGTAGATGTCACATACCTTCGAATTTTTTGTTTCTAGGACATGCTGGTTTCGATATTTTCCTTCACCGTTTTGAGAGCAATGGTGATGAAATAATTTACACAAAGTAAAGCGCCCGTCAGGGTTCGAACCTACGACCTGCAACTCGTAAATCGTGGCCGCTACCACTGGGCCACCACTGTTCACTACCTTGTAATCACAGTTAATATATCCATATTACCTATATGACATTAAAGTCGCTTTTCGTGTCCGTCTGTGTGACCGCGATGTTCTACTAAAATACGCAACGAATTCTCATGCGTTTTTCACCACCACTTAGATAATATATTCCGGAAGGTTTATATGTAGAATACGTTCATATTAAACTTACACATACTAAATAAATCTCCATGTTTTTTCACCTCGTAATAACCGTGAAGCAGGGGTGGCTCGCTATTAGTTACATATTAAGTAGATGTTTTATTAATTTGTCCTTTTAACATTTATTTCCTTTCCGCTTGCGCCACCATGGCAGTATAATTGCATGGCACGTGTGTAAGCATTTTGTACCCACTATAAAGCTTACTGGCTTCATCTTTCATTGACTTGAATGTGCCCTGGCGACTGAGAGTATGTCATGCGCACTCAAATGTGTCTCTGATGGTGGTGTGTGTATTGGATCATTAAGTTCCCTTCAAAATGGTTGAGCTGAATGGTGCTGATCCATACGTCATGTTCGTGAACAGGCGCCGTCAGAGGCACCGGACATCACTTAGCTGCCACAGCTTATTTTAATTCCTGAATGGTTTTTATTACGGACGCTATTAACGTGCACGTCTTTATAAGTCGTTCTCACATGTATAATTTCAACATGAATGCTGTAACCACTTTTTTGTAACAATATTTTGAAAAGAGTGTCCATGGAGTTTCTTGCCCGTTCTTCTCCATAGGTACCTACTACGCTTTGGAATGGGCAACTGGCTTCATGTGTCTGACTGACCGACACCTTGACTATTCAAAAGTGCCTGTAATTAGTTATTTTAAATAAATGCTTAGTTTGAGTTGAGTATGGTCAGAAAATTAAAAGGCGATGCATATTTTTAGCCATAAATTACGACATGGTATACCTAAATCCATTTTTTTTAATTAATACTCTAATATCATTAAATAAATACTCAATCATTTTCAAATCCAGTTTCGATGCGATGAGATTAAATTAATCATAATATTATTTTAGTTAAAACTCGACTCGAATCTTTTAATTTAATTATTCAGTAGTCTGTCCGTTATTCAATAATTGGTTAAAATATTTCATATTCAAACTTAATTATTTATCTGATGATTGGTGATTAATTGGATACCAATTAAGGATTATAATTATGTTCATTAATATTTAATAAAAAATGTTTGGTTGCTGGTAGTTGTTGATTATGATGGATTACTTGTCGGTAATTAAATTTACAGTTAAATGTTGCGGCGCGATTGGTTTTGAGAAATTAATTATGGGTTTCTGTAGATGTTTTTAAAATTTACATATTTTATAGGACATTTCAACAATATACTTAATTATCTTGATTTTCCGGTAATGTTATAATAAATTTTATAATTATTGTCTAATGTGGAGTATAGCGTGTCTTGAGAGCTTAAATGATAAATGATTTTATTTCTGTAAGTAGGTTTGAACAAACACTTTTACACGTCAATCATATTTTTTTTTAAACTAGATGGGGTCGGCGTTTCCTATCTGACTACTCTGAGAAGAAAGGCCGAAACAAACTCAGAGGTCACAGTCTCTTTTAAAGTCCAGACAAAATCTTGGTCAGGTCATGTGAAAGCTATGTAGATCGGTGTCTGCAATGGTCTTTTGAGGAAAGAACCACACAGATTGAGTGGACCTGTCCAGTCAGTGCACGCAATTGTCAGTAATCGTGCAGCTCAACTTAGACTCAAGGAGCTCAACGATTCGACGAACAATACCAAAGAAAGGACATTTGAGTAGGCCGCATAAATTACTCAAACTGCCAGATCATGATTACGTTGAGAAAAATACAAAAATAAATATAAATAAATCAATGACCGACATAGTTCTCACATTCACAATAATTAGAATAATATTATAATAATCTTTGAGGACCATGTAGATTTGTGTCTGAAATGGTCTTTTGAGGAAAGAACCACACAGATTGAGTGGACCTGTCCAGTCAGTGCACGCATTTGTCAGTAACCGTGCAGCTGACAAATGCGTGCACTGAAACACTGAAACACTGCTTTATGAAACACTTTAATTAATATCTTGACAAAAACAATACTACTAATACATACATACTAATACAATACAGGGTGTAAAAAGACCCATCACATAGCCGTCGACAACGCATTCTGTACATCAAACTAAGTAATATTGCACAAAAATAATTGCTGGAAAACGACTTTTATTTTTGGTGCGGTTTGCTGTTTGCGGTAGTGCACAATGTAACACACGCAAAACATTGTGCTTCTGGGTGCAACGGTACAGGTGTCGTGGGGCTATTTAAAGTTGTTTCAAAGTAGGAATTTTGACCTTCAATATCTCCACAACCGGAAGGTTCCCAAGAATGGTCTGATACAAAAAAAAAAAATAGTAAAATGACGGGGAGTACAAGTGACTCTCGGGTTCGTTTAGTGTTTTTTTACACAGTACCCGTTCAGCAGACTGACGTAATTCTGCACGCAGTAGCTCGTATGAACGCTGGAAATCTTAATTTCGCACAAAAATACCATCACCGCCATCCTTACCTAGTTGCTATTCCACCAATTCGCACTAGGCGTTTCCAAATGTCTTTTGTAATGCGCACAGCAAAATATTGGAACTCTCTACCTGCGTCTGTGTTTCCGAACGCATACAACCCTAATCTCTTCGAAGTGAGAGTGAACAGGCTTCTTCTGGGTAAGCTCACTCCACCGTCGACTCTGTCTCTGTCACCACTGACCTAGACTAGAGTCAAGAGCAAACCCATCTTAAAAAATAAAAAAAATGTCAACACGCGACGCGAATCGTGCGCTACACAAAGGCACCGCACGTCGCGCGACACGCGGAGCCTTTGTTTCGCGTGCAATTCGCGTCGCGAGTCGCGCCGTTCTCTATGAGCCTTTATTCAAAACGTTCATTCAATCGAATGAACGAACTACAGTACCAACAAACATACTACCAAACCACAGATCTACCGCTTTATTACTTTCCTATGTTTATTCAACATACTCTTACTACTCCCGAGTGAACCGACTTCGAAACTTGAAAATTTTATTCATCTCACTTGAACTACATCGAGGTTTTGAAGTCGCCGACTTTCGGCTTTCAATTTGGATAAAAGGGTTTTTGTTTGTTTAAAACTTGAACGTTCTGTTTGAAGACTGTGTCACGTGGTTGGTTACGTTACGGTCGTGGGTTTGAGTCCCAGATGGGACATAGGTAAAGGAGACGAAATTATTTTGTTTAAAATAGGTCTCTGTTTTACTTAGGCGAATAGTAATTTCGATTTATTTACCTTTAATTAAAGTTATATATGTGTAACAGACAGAAGGGCGAGATCTCAGACACCCTAATTAGAATATTAAATTAAACACTAAAATAACATTTATGAATGTAATTTAATTTAGTTCAACCAAACCACGTAATTTTTATAAAAAAGTTGTCCTGACTACACACAAAACGGTAAAAAAACGTAAATTTGGTCGTGCATTTAAGTAAGAGAACAATTTACATAATTATTTAAATAGTGACGGAAATCGATTCAGCAGCCGATTCTGAACAAGCTACTTTCTGGTCTTGTGTTTATTCTGTTACACCGTGTATCCATTGTGGACCCACCATACCCCTGGTGGTATGGTGCGACCATAGTGCGACCATACGACTGCGAAGATAGTGTTGTGGAATACAAGGACAGGCGCTCAGCGGCCGCTACCACGGCACGCTCGCTCCGCTCGCTCGCCTTCGCTCTTTTGTGGTCACAGTTAGTACCACCAGGGGTATGGCCAGTGGCAAGGTGGGTCCACACACCCTTGTATCAGTATATACATGGAACTTAGCAAAACTGGCGAATAATAATATGCTAGTGCGACATGGCCCTGTGCCCACCCACGCCTATTCATGGAATAGAGTCTTATTATTTATTTATTTTTATTTATTTATTTATTTAGGATCTCCAACAAAAGATGTACACAATACATGACACATAAATAAAGAGTTACATCAGGTAATAAGTAAGTGTACTCCTTCACTTATAGGAGACCACAACATGCACAAAGTTAAACAACCAAGCTAACAAAGTTAAAATTTGGAAAAGTTAATTAATAGACACAAAAAGTAATAAAAAAAATTACAATAAGATAAAACCTTTAGATATTGGTACTCAAACTGAATCTATTAGGATTTTCTTATATTTAGACAGATGTCTTGATGTAATGGAGGCCTATTCCTCATATTTCAAGGATATGGCGTAACAGTCATGGTTTTTTTAAAACACGCCTATAATGTGTATCACCAATCTATCCACGAGTTTGACCTTCGGATGCTTTTCAATCTTTTTTGTGAACATTTTTACGTGAATTTAACCGATTTGCTTAAACGATCGGTTCCGGTTTCCAAGTGTGCAAAGTTAAAAAAATATTTTATGGAAGAAATATAAAGATAATATTGTTATTTAGATGTTACCTCATATTTTCGTTGTCTCTAGAGAAATCAAGTTACCTGTAACAAAAGAAGTAAAATATTAGTTTCAGTGCTGAAAAATGAGGTTGTTCAGTTTTCGGGTTTTCTGCGAGAACGTTCTTGTAACTTCTTATCTAATAATAATAACTGAAAAGATAACTCTCACATGCACATACAAACATGGACACCAGAAATGACAACGAAATACTGACGAATATGAAGGACCTGAGTACGATACCTATGTATACCTACATACAGTAAGAGTTAGCAACAACCGTATAGATATATAAGGAGTACCTTCAAACAACAGTAAAATAATAACTGTTATAGGCCAACTAAAAGACATTGTTAATAAGAAAGTATCTAAAAACGAATTTTTATTTATTTCCCCATTTGTTAGCCTCGAAGACGCCTTTAAGGCCCAATCACACGGTCACAAACTTACAACCACTCCACAACGACAACACGTGGAGGTGCGCTAATTTGTATGAAAATAAATAGTATAATGACACAGACCGCATTCGACCTTGACGTTCGAATGTGGTCTGGAACCAACCGTGTGGGTGATACCGAATAGAATAGAATAATCTTTATTACGTACACCATAAAAATCACAGATATCAATGTGGAAATTTTACATAGGGTGACACAATGGGTGTTCTCATCGCTTCAGCTTTTACAGACAACCTTTGGATGGATTAAAGGGAGAAGGAGAGACAATACTACAGGTAGTCAGTGGTGTACCATTAACATATACAATAAATACATACATAAAAATATATAAACTTATCTACATATTATATAACCTAAATAATGATGATCTTTAAGGAGAGAGTGTTTTTAACCAGAATTTTGAAAAAGGACAAAGATTGAGCATCGACACCGAGCACATAAAAGCCACGTTGTAGCCACACCGCCTTTACCAGCGAGACCGCGCACTAGCGGCCGGCCACACCTGCAAACACGAGCCACATTGCAACTACTACCGACAATGCAAGCACAACGCAACTGCAAGAAGATGCAGCGACACTATTGACACTGCTCGCCCACATTTGTCGCTGCGACGTCGTGGTTGCGGTACGTGTGAACGGGCCCTTAGGCGACCTACATAGTCCATCTAGACAAGCCTCAAAAAAACAATTAAAACAGCTGTTTAAATACAGGATAATTACGTAAAATACTCGATTACGTCAGTCAGGCAGTCGCCAAACTAATTGAAAAATCGATTCGTTACGGCCATGTTATGCAAAAAAAATTACTAGTTTTGCGCGTGGTTCTGTCCGTGATAAATTTATTTTTAAATGAAAAAATAATTGCTTGATGCGTGATTTTCGTGCTTGTGGTGGCTGTTGGAGGATCTTTAGGGGTAGAAAGAGGGGCAGTTAGATATAAACGACAAAAAAAAATCAATAAGAACCTAATGTTTCAAGACTGCAGAATAGCAACACGAAAATTCACACCACGTTTGTGACAGTTCTTTTTTATCGAAACACAATTTCTGACCGTGTTTAACAGGGAGTTAAAGTTTGTATGTGAACGTGAATACGACTTATATCCACATATTTACCGTCTAATGTTCCCACTGCTGGGACACAGGCGACCTCTCAGTGAGACGGAGTGGGCCGTAATCCACCACGCAGGCCCAGTGTGGGTTGGTAGATCTCACATGTCCTCGTATTTTTGGTTCTAGGACGATCTTTTTTTTCACGATGTTTTCCTTCACCGTTTTGAGAGCAGTGGTGATGAAATAATTTACTCAAAGTAAAGCGCCTGTCTGGGTTCGATTTTACCACCTTCAACTCGTAAGTCGCGGCCGTTGCCACTGGGCCGCAACTGCTCCGAGTCCGTTACCCAATAAATAAGTAATAGTTTACAGTGATATTCAAGACGAGTCATAATCATTTTCCTTAATTAAAAGAAAGTTAAAAATTATAACCAACTACGACAAAAACACCAACTAAAAAGATGTAAACAACTTATCGATGTAATTTTTTTTCGGGTTTCGTATATCTTGAGTCGCATGTAATTAGGCAAAACGCATGTACTCTTTAAGTCCGTCAACGAAGATACGGGCTCGTCCAAAATTAGTTCGGTACTTCAGAATGAACCCTAATCCCAATTAATTAACTTTTTCAGACGGGCAAAAACGCGTCGGGTTTCAGGGCAACTGTCAAATCGTGTTGTCATAAATTCTTAGGTCGGGCCTCAAACCAATCTTATGTCAGTAGGTGATACGGAGTACAAAACGCTTGTAACTCCGGCCGGAACTACGGATTTCGTGCTTACAGAGTAGACCCCTGTACCGTATTTAATAACGGAATGCGGTGGCGGTGTGAATCCGGCTTACGAACATCGAAAAAAATCGGCATCGGCAAAATATCTAATAAGACAAGTAGTGAAGGATATATGAGGGCACAGATGAACATAAATATACTTAGATAGCCTGTTAAAAGCATAACCCTCCATTGGCTTTGCTGTATTCGGGTAGTACAAACAAACACACAGACACAAACCTACATAAATAGACAGGAAAAGTATTAAAAACCGATGAGCAAGACCTTCGGTTGACAATGTCGTGCCCCGCTGACATTGCGGCGGAACCCGCAGCGGTGACGCGGCTATGCAAATTACTTTAGATAGCGGTTAGGGAGGGAGTCTCAATGTCGCCTGCGTAACCCTAAAATTTGCGAGACGGTTTGAAGTGATGTGGAAATTCCAGTGAAGGGTAGGCAGGAAAATAATGCATTTGATTAAAATAATTGTGATGTTTTTAGTTTATCGGTTTGTATGTGCAAAACTTATATAGGTAAAATAACATAAAATATAAGGCCGGGAAGAAAGCTTTTCGTAAATAAAAGGTATAAAGTTGTAGTAAAATCTCTTTGGCTGTGTACCGTTTGTATCTGGCTGGTTTTGATACCATAAAAAAATACATTTTAAAACAGATAAAGAAAAACGATTTCTCGCCATTTTTCAACGGTTTTTCGGTCCGCCAAAATGAGTGAGAAATTCGATTTTGAATGGATTGGATTTGACATTTTGAACTTTTATTACAAAAAGGGACAATTATGACACAAGCCGCGACAAATGTGCCGTTTATGGACTTAACGCAGTGTCAGTTAGAGTACCACAAAGTTGGTTCCAGCGTTTTCAGTCCCACAATTTTGATAATGTTCCAAAAAGCAGCTCGCTCTGGTCGCCGTATTACGAATAAAGTTAATGGTATTTTTGCAAAAATGGCGCATATGGGTGTATATTATGTATATAGGGATAAACAGCCGTCTCATTGACTGAAGCTATTTTCGATCAACAATATATTGTTGATCGAAGGAAGCTATAGTTAGACTAGGTTAAGTTTTTGATTTTTATATATTTTTGCTGTTGTATTTTGTAATTTTTTGGCTTTTACATTTTTGTGTTCAAGAGAGCACGCCAGATACCTGGTAGAATATGACGGAAAACTTTGTATATTTGTCAACTTATTGCACTTGTATTCTTGAATATAGATATTATTCTTATTAGGATTTCTTCGCTTATTCATGAAGATTTACTTCGATATTAGTTAAGACAAACGATAATACGACTAAATAACGCGACCCCAACATAGATTGGAAAAATCTAGGTTTATTAACTTATAGACAACATAATTTTAATCCTAAATAATCACAAAAGCGTACAGCGAACGAATAACCTAATAAAAATCCAATTACCGCAACCTACATGCTAAGTACACTGCCGCGTCATAATTAGTGATGTTAATGGCATGTGACGTCACCCCTTGCCTTGAGCGTCGGCGTCGGGGTTGCGTTACAGGTCAGCACATCCCTAGGCACTCGTGTTACTTAGTTATCATCGAGGGACATCCCTACGGGTTGTATGAGGGTCGAGGATTTAAAAAAATAATTTGTATGTGTAAGGGTAGTTTTTGAGAAATTGCTTTAACTATTTATTTAACCATTAATCTAAACACATTTAAACACACAAGAAGAAAATAACAGAAAAATACGAACAAGGGTGATACTTATTTCTAAAGAAATCTCTTCGGGCGATAGGAAGAGCAGCGGCCGGCAAAAGTTGTATGGAAATCCATATCTGTCGTGGTTTAGCGGCCAAATAAATTACATAGTAAACTCATGCCTATCGTGTAATTTAAAAATGGAACGATCTTTTACTCCGAAACATGGCAACCAAGGAGGTAACTTATCAAAGGTTTTATTTAAATTTCGAACTGGCTTACAAATATAAAGTTGTTTATTGAAAAAAAAAAACAAATTAACACTTTAACGCGGGAAAAAATATTGTTGTTCGTAGTTCGTCATTGATTTTTAATTTCCGCGCATTATTTGAGAAAAGTACTAACAAGCCTTGGCCACAACTAAGCATTGATGGTCTTACGTATGTGTGCCTCGGCCCACATTCAGACGTTCGTCCATCAATGCCTCTTTTGCTACCGCGCCGCAGTAATGTATACTATTAAATGTTTGTAAACGCACCCACAATACAGGAGAAATTCCTAGTGTGGGGCAACGTTTTTTTTAAATAAAAAAATCACGTGCCTGAAAATTAAAAGAAACTGTTTCCTGCCATTTAAATTTCGATCAAGAATACACTAGATTCAAGATGGTGTTGAGTGGCCTTAATATTGTGGTATCAAAATTAGAATAGATAAGCACTAACACCAACATATTGTTATCGACCTAATTACTTAGATTTTAAGTTTAATTTTAGATTTTTGTTTTCGTACTTATTTCAAAATTACTTTATTTTCAAGCTTCAAGCGCTTTTATTTTTACTCTTTCTTCGATAATAGATAATCCAACTTTAATAAATTGCGAACATAATTATTGAACTTTATTTTCTAGTTTTAAGGTTGATACTAAACAGAAGCTGTTGATGTTTAGCCTTTTTAATTGAGAGTATACAGTATATTTGAATATACAAGGTGTGGCGTAAGTAGTGGTCCATCGTTCAGGATTCGATAAACCAGATAATTATCTATAACAATTAAAATTTTTAACCATTTTTACCCAAGGGTTCCGAAAATATTTCCTTTTTGTCTTTTATTTACGAAATTTCTACCTTTTATTACAAATTATTTTGTAGTTTCAACAAAAACCATTATTTTTTCATTTTGATTTCTGTTAATTACTGCTGAGTACTAGAGCTATCATGATAAATTATGATTTATTATGTAAATTCAGCTCTTTTGAAGAAAAAGTTGGTTCTTCTCTAATTTTAACCCTAATTTTTAACACGCCATCAAGTTCAAGAGCGATTTTTTTTTTCGAAAAAAAACTTAGTACTTAAAATGGTTAAAATTTTTAATTGTTATAGTTAATTATCTGGTTCATCGAATCCTGAACGGTGGACCACTACTTACGCCACACCCTGTATACCATAAGTAGAGGTAAGAAACCAAATAAAATATGGAATAGTATCCGTAATATGGAATTTCTGGAAAACAATTACCCCTAGATGCAAAACCCAGTGATCATCTATCTCTTTCAAACATTATACGCGCGCACAGGTTTCAACTTGTCAGTCGAGCGAGTGCTATATCCGCGGTGAGACTGTTTTGTTTTATGGCTGTCAGAAAACGTTCTATGGTACACGAAAAGATTAAATATTTTTCGTAATGTAATTGGAAATAGTACTGTATTTATGGCATCTATGCATTGCTTAAATGTTTGTTTGAAATTATTAGAGGCTTTTCATTGTATTGCTTTGTTTAGTTTAAAAATATAAGTTTACATTAGGTAAAAATGACAAATACGGACAGTTCGTGGTGTCAAAATTACCATTCCATACTTGAATTTCATCCTACAAAAATAACCTCGTTGAAAAAAGCAAGAATAAAACGAAAATAGATTGAGAAAGGCTTAGAATAAAAAGCAGAACGAAATAAAACGAAAGGCAAACCACGAAAACAGAAGACTAGGGCAATATTCCAGCTGATTCAGATGATGACGAGGTGGTACTGTTTGACACAGACCGTGAGCCGGATGCCTTGATAGGAAATGAAACTGCTAACTCAGAAGATGCAGAGTGTATGTTCTGTTATAGGCTGTTATCTGAAGATACTTGAGGAGAAACCTGGATCAAGCCTCATGTGCCAAGTCTGGGTACATTGGGTTCAAAATAATCATCAAATAACATCTCCCGCTCTGGGCGGAGCGGTAGGGCGTGTCAGACTCTTACAGTCTCTTACTGACTAAAACCCACCCGTGTTTCTTCAGTTGCCTCTGCCAGGGGTCACGGTGACCCTTTCGGACTTTCCCGCAACCCTGGCAGCCATCGGCTGCCGGCCATCTTTGGTGCTAACATCTTTTTGAGGCGCGCGTGGAACACAACGACGCCACGAACACAACGCCGTCGACCCGTGCCTGGTCCTTATCGGACGGCGAGCTACCCATTGCTCGCCGTCCTAAGAAACGAAACGGTATTCCATATTTGGTTACTATCAATCGTGGCAAGTTGAGCGATGAGTTTTTGTTTGTGATCCTTTATCTAGAGTATTATTGATTGAAGAGACTCGAACTACCTCGTTTGTTTAGTGGTCGCAAGTGCTACCGCTGAGCGCGAGGTCATGGGTTCGATTTCCAAGTCGGGCAAGGTGTTATTGGCTTTTTTGTCAGGAATTTCCCCGGGGTCTGGATTTTGACAATAGGCTCGCCCGCTATACTAGAGGACTTAAACATAACTGACGAACCCTTCGAAGAAAATCGGCGTAATTATGATGTTAGTTATGTTCGTAAATGAAGCATTTAAATTTAAAATGTTTGTGTAGAGGTCAGGATTATGTTACTCGAACGGATTTGGATGTTTGTTTGTATACAGATAAGACTATGAATAAACAAATTAACTTTTCTAAGCTTAAACAAAACTCCCAGTTATTTAAGCAAACAGTAGCAAAAATATTTACAAAAGCTACTGTACCTACAAACTAAACATACCTAGTTAAAAGCAAAGCGGCCATTTCTAACAAAATGGTTTACGAGCATGTAACCAAGTTCGTGGTCAAAAGAAATAACAAGTGGGACGATTATACGACCGAAATAAACGCATGACGCACGCGCCAACGACGACACGGGTTAAATACCTACGTGATGGCAATTGTTAGAGATTGGTCGTGTCAAATTGATATTGACAGTTGGCGATGCTATTGTAATGTCCAGTGTAATTACCTGATGTATTAAAGTGGAATATCAAATTAATAACGCAATTGAGATTTAATATTTTTAAAATTTATTTTAGTAATTTTATAGCATGGATTACAATGTCAACCATTAAGTTGAGATATATTGTTGTTGTACATGTAGTATACATAACACTTTATAATGAATACTAATAAAAATCTTAGAAGATCCTTTTTCATAACAATAAAACCAACTATTTTCACAGTGAGATTAAAACAAGTCTAGAGAAAAGATTTAGTAAACAAAAGTAGATTTAGAAAAAAAAACTGCTTTCGATAGTACAAAAAAATTATAAAAAATAGTGGATTATTTCTAAGAAGCACTAGGGATCATCTCAGAGGTCCTTTACCTTCAAATTTCTGATTCAACTTTACAATAAAAATCTTTAAAACTTGCAGTAAATTTTAAAACAGTGTATTTAGTAATAAATCTCCGAAGTTAGTTTTCTTTTAACGTTAAAATTGCCGTATATAAACGTACGAATAGCAATAACAGTGAAAATAAATACCAATTTACCTAATTAAGACACACGATTGCCTACGCAGAAATCCTTTGTGCACGCAATAAAAGGAAAACCGAGGCCTATGACCCTACCACAATAAAAACTGCATGAAACCATCCGGGCTAAAATTGTAAAGTCGACGCACCCGACAGCTTGTGTGACCTTAAAAACATACAATCAATATTCAACCTTATGCCCTTGAATTAGACCACATATCGTAAGCATAAGCCAACACTCGATACGCTCGTTTAGAAACAAACGACAATCGCCATTGAATTCTGCACTGTGTAACACACGGCGTAACTTAGCAATCGTATTGTACAAAACTACATTTTAAAACTATAAAAATAGAGTTGATATTCGTTTGCGATATCCTACTCCTGTTCTTTGAGGCCTGGATTATGCCCTTTGTCGGTCGTTACAGTTTTTCATAACCGACCTATTTGCTTTTGGAATACCGTTCATTTTTCTTCACTGCCCCTATTCTACCTCGACTCGAAACATCTCAAGCAGCGCTGGATATCCCCCACAAAATTCAACTCTATCTTCGCTATCTAAGGTTGGTTTTAGCATGTGGGGGTCAAGTAGAACTGTCTGTGGTGTCACGACATTGCATTCCAGGCGATGCGAATGACTCCGAGATGACAACGGCCAGACAAGGGCAGCCGGTACTTACTCATGCGACACATCGCGAGCTGGTGCACGTATGTAAATAGCTTGAAAGTGATTTTGTAGCGTAATTCATCAGCTAACGGGTAAACAGAGATGATGGATCTTGTAAGTGTTTTGTTGATGAGGGAGAAATGCCACGGACCGTCTGGTCAGTGAGGTGTTCAGTAATTAAATGAACTATAAACAAACTGCGTGCGTCACTCTTTCTATGAATATCTTCCACGGTATTTGGTAAGTCAGCATCAGCATCAACCGACAAAATGTTATTAAATCTGAAAATATTGATATACAGGTTCAAATTAAATTAGCTAGCAAAACTTTGCAGACGGGTATCGATATCTAAACATGAACAAAACGAAAATATTATCTAAACTAATATTACAAAGGGAAAAGATTTGATTTTTGTATATATAACGGCTGAAAGGATTTGGGTGAAATGATAGGATACTACTAATTTTTATCCCGATATTGCCACGGGATTGAGACTTATGCGGGTGAAACCACTGGGCACTTCTAGTAGTATAGATAAATAATTAGGGTAGACTAGAAACTTAATTTAAAGTTAACGACTGTTATTTCAGTCCAATATATAAGCATGTACGTCTCGTTTGCGTTATTTCATCTTTCACCCCCTTCATTTATTACAGTTGGCGAAGAGGATGGGTCCATACCATCGAAGAAATAACGAACAACAAAATAAAAGTCTTCACATTTAAAATTCAATAAAAATAAGAAAACGAAATTTATACCCTCTCATCAAACATCTGTAAACGCAACTGTTCTACAAGATTCAATAAGTCATCCTGTGCCTGAGAGGCGGTGACTTTGAAGCGAGAAACTTCTGGATTGCCGAACGGAATACTAAGTTGAACTTGGAAAACCGAATTTTTTCGATTAATAGGCGTAAAATAAATGGGTTCTTCGGTCCAGAGAAACATGGAGGACGAATAAGTGATTATTGGTAAATGCAAGGGCAGCAATGTTTTGTTTAGTAACTACGATTACCCATGCATGTTCCGCGCGTGTTTGTATTCCAGTCAGTATACTTTACACGTTGTTCCATGCCTCTCAGTCATAAGAGATCAAACGTTTCTCATACCTTCATAAGACACCTGTCTTACCTCCGACGAGGAAGCAACTAGCTATCATCGTTTTTCAGTCAAAAAGATACATATATTAATAGTTTATCGTTGTCTGTTCACACATTCTATCAACAATACCGACTAGATATCGGGTCGATGCAAGAAATAAGTCTCGGTAAATAACAGCGCACTTGAGACGTGAGCTCTTATTTTGTTTAGTTTGCTTGAAACACAGCCAATGTAAACACGACTTTATTACTAGGTGCCACTGTTGTAATTCAGTTGAACTTATATGTGTTTTTTTTAGCGCGGACAGCATTTAGCTTTGATTTTGTACGTGACCCGTTATATAGTTGGTTTTGTTGATCCCTCGTTTGTTGCAGCGACAAGACATCTCAAAGAGAGTACTGCTCAGCGACGCACGCGTGGTGAGCGGAACAATCGCCAATAAACTCACGCTTGGTAAATACGCATACCAGTAATCGCTCATCACCGTTGCGCATTCGCTGCTCGTTGCTCGCCAACTCGTTTTTAGTTGCCAGCTCTACTCGATTCTTGTTAATCGAATCGCCGGCGATGGGACAGACCGTGCATATGGAAGGCATTGGAGAGCACTAAGAAGACCTTTGCAATGCAGTGCCATAACGTACATTCAAAATATGCCATAGAATTGGTGATAAAAACAACAGTAGAACCCTTGTTCTACTGTTGTTTTTGTGAAGAAAAGGATATTGGCCCTTGCCAATATCCTTTTCTTCTCTCATAGTCAAAAATTTTTTTTATGTATTAAAATCCAACAAAAATGTAGTTTGATGAGAAAACTTCGACGCTGTTTTTAAACTGGAAGAAAAATATTAACTGCACTTTTATCTCATGAAAGTTATAAAAAGGTAATGGTTTATGTTAACTGAAGACTGGTGCGAAATGGTCCTGTTATCGAGACCTCCTCGCTTTCATAAAATATTCTGAATGGACGCAGAAATGGATCACCCGATTTACTGCTTTGATTTCTACTTAAAAAATCAGTACTTACTTATTATAGTTTTTAGTATCTTCAAAAAGAAAAGACCAGACTCGTTACACAATTCAATATTTAAAAATTATATGAAAACGAGCGACCCGCCTCTGCTTCGCACGGGGTCTTTATTATGTTTAATGTAATAAATAAAATAAAATATTAATGTATTTATACACAAAAACCTTCCAGAATAAATTATCTGAATGATTTTGAAAACCAGATTAAAATCCGAACAACGCAGTCACACAGACAGACAGGACAAGCGACATTAATTTACGAGTATAAGAAGAATGTATAGATTATTGTAGATAATCATGTAAGCCTCAACAACCAACCAGCAACCTACATTTTATTGTAATGTGGGGGGCCTCCATCGCATGTTATAAGAACTTTATGAAGTTTCCTTACAAGTTGGCTTGACCCAGGATGAAGAGAAACCTATATCCTTCTCCAGGTCATGATCTGCCCATGTGCCAAATCATCATCACACATTCACATTTTAAAAGAGTAACGGTGGAGTTTCTTGCCCATTCTTCTCCATACGAGACTACCTTTTGGAGGGGACGACTAGAATCAATTCTATTTTAATATAAATGTTGACGTTCAAAAGTGACTTTTATGTGTTTTAGTCGATGCGGATGAATTTTTCGACGCCATATTTTGATTTGTTAATAGTTTTATTTAGTTTAGTCGATGCGGATGAATTTTTCGACGCCATATTTTGATTTGTTAATAGTTTTATTTAGTTTAGTCGATGCGGATGAATTTTTCGACGCCATATTTTGATTTGTTAATAGTTTTATTTAGTTTAGTCGATGCGGATGAATTTTTCGACGCCATATTTTGATTTGTTAATAGTTTTATTTAGTTTAGTCGATGCGGATGAATTTTTCGACGCCATACTTATCATTTAGCTTAGGAGGTCTTTATTCTGCAGTGGGGCAGTAATATGCTGGTATTATCATTATTACTTTATTTATTTATGTTTTTAATTTTATTTATAATATTGAATTAATTATTTTTATATATATTTATTATGATTAAAATTTTAATTTTAATTTCTATTATACTACACTACGATTTTAAATGGATTGAAATAAATGATTTTTGAATTTGAATTTTGAATTAATACATTTCTGCGTTTCCTTATCAAGTTGAAACACAAATCATGAATACCCAGTAAAGGAATTTAAAAATACCGAAATATTCCAACAAATATTATGATAAAATTTGTAAGCTAGAACCAAGCCCGACAATTCCTTTATCCTTTTGGCTGGGTGTTTCACTGACGGTTCATTGAAGTTTCACTTGAGCTGGAATAGTGCCAAGTTCTGGGCGAATTTTATACGTGCCACCCAAGATGAGGTTGGATATCGTTAATGCTGTATAAACGAGCCTCTGACTTTAAAATTGATGTAGCTGGATGATTTATTTCGACCTAAGGTTGTGTATATTTGAAAAAAATTGTCACTTTTTCTAGGGTCTATTTTACAAGGATGCTTGTTAAGACATTTTTGTATATCGAAGAATATAATGCTATGTGCCTCATTGGTGTAGTGCTACTGCTGCGCTGAGCATGAGGTGCTGGGTTCGATTCCTGGGTCGGGCTAAGTGTTCTTAGGTTTTTTCATCAGGAGTCCTTCAGTAGTCTAGGTCTGTGCCAGGTGATTTCAATATGTGAGTGTACGTTTGCCTAGCCTTTCAGGGCACACAGGTATAATCTCATGTTAGGTTGTCATATTAACTACGTCATACGTGCAACACGACGCCTGTAATTACGAGGTGACATCCGACGAACGCAGATCTACTAAAGCACAGAAGTTCTATGATTTTTATCATGAATTTATGTTAGTCGTTAGCTCCCCTGATCATTTCCTCAACATCTCAGCTAAGTACGTTGTTTGTTTCGTATGAATTTTAGTGAGTGCTTTTAAATTTATTATTCAGCTTCTATAGTCACACAAAAAGTCGACCTACGTGAAAAAAAGTGAAGTCTAGAAAAAACTCTAAGCTCTACTAACTCACACTCTAGACTCTAATACTTTTTTTCAGCAGTTTGTTCAATCGTCAGAAAAATTCCCTACCTCAGTTTTTATTCCTTTGATTAAAGTTGTCTGAAGATTGCAAAATCAACCCTAAGTCTAAGTCCAAAAATCTTCTTGCTGTTCATCACTTTCAATATTTTTTAAATATATTTTTTTTATATGTTGCGCCACACTAGGAATGTCTCCTGTATTGTGGGTGCGTTTACAAACATTTATACTCACATACACACACAGCCAGACCCGGAACAACTACTTGTAGGTCATACAAATATTTATTCCGTGCGGGAATCGAACCCGCGTCACGCACCGCAGCAGTCAATCGCTTAACCACTGCGCCAACCGTGCAACCGTGCCGTGCGTTTTAATGTTAAAAATGTCGGAGAGTTTGCTTATGTATGTATTCAACGAATTTTGTTTTAGATATATTTACACATAGGTTATTAGATTCAAGCCTTTTTATTACAGATTATACAGATTCGTGTATTTTATTTTTATGAGTTGAATTTTTTTTGTGTTATTAGGCACTTCAACAGAAATATCATTCATCAGCGAATAGGACACTGTCATAGTTTATTGAATCTCTTTTGCTGTTGAAATGTTTAAAGTAACCGTTGTGACGGGAACCTTACAGTCTCCTAAAACAACTCTTAGAATCTCATACAGCTAGTTATGATGCTTTAAAGTCCATTTTACTCCTCCATAGCTAGTTTCGTCCTCCATTTCCCTGCTCCTAGCTCGGTGTTCACAATCAATAGCCCGTCAGTATGCAGTGTGTCTACGTGTATGCAGTTTGCATATTAATGGCTCAATCTTAGATTTCGCCGTGACCGCTCGTTGCATTCTATTGTCTGACGTTTGGGGGGTGCGCTGTAATGAAAGAGGATTTAATACCTGTAAGTCTCGATACTCAATATTTATTTACAGTCCACAGTGGTTGGGTGGTAGGTGGTGGTGGATCTAGGTTTCTTACCTTTTTAAAAGAGTTAAACGTTCTAAAACAATTCTATAAATATCATTCTGACGAAGTAGGTTTTAGACGATGAAAATGAGGGTAATGAAAAGGGAATACGTGGCGTTAAGGGACGGTTTTAAATTTATGTTTTGGAAAATAATGTTCTATATTCCTAAAATCCACCCTATTAAACTAACTATAATATTTTGTTTTTTCAATGGACTTTAAGGCAAGGTGTATTTTAAGGAACCTGTACAAAAGTGCAAGTATCTTAAAATTCATAAAGGCACAAACACTCAATTTAAATTCTACAAATGAACTCCAAAAGGGTTGAAATTCAAGTCAGCAACGAAAGTACAGGCGAACGTTCGTTCGCTGGATCCACAGTGTTTGCAATTAGACGATCCGATAGCACAGATTAAACATTTGCCATGTCGCTCGTAGTTCTCAAATTCTAGGATTTATACCTACCACGTTCAGTTGTAGATAGTCTAGAATTTATCGAGGTAAACTAGTTGGAGCAAAAGTTGGTGAAATGCTGAAAATGTCTGTTATTTTCGGTCAGTAACTTCATTGGGTGGTTTTTAGAATAGAATAGAATAGAATTGTGATTTATTTGCATAGAAAGTAGCTACAAAAAGTTCTGATGTTTTATATTAAGAGATCCTTATACATTCTACTTTAAATTAGGCATGCAAACATTTAGTATATGTGCTTATTAGTCTAAAATACCGTCAATATGAAAAATCGTATAATATGGTTTGGAACTGGTCTTCTAACTGATCGTGTTCTATTTTCAGCTAAGATTGTTGTTCAGTTGAGATATTTGTGGTGAAAGGAATTTTAGCACTGGTTTTATAAAAAAAGTTATAATATCCTACCTTATCCCTTTTTCTATGTGTCATACGGTTCTATCATAACAGTAAGGAATGCAGTTTCCCAAACACGTGGTTCAGGGGTGATTAACTCTCTCTCTCTCTCTCTCTCTTATCCAATAATGAACAACGCAGTGATGAGATACTTGACTTTTGGATAAGATGACTAAAGTAAGGCCAACGAGACGCGATAAAGAATGTAAACAACTTGACCTTTACCGAGTTACATTACGATAGCGAGCGATTATTATCTCTGTCCTCTCTCGCACGCAATAATGACGTCAGTTCATCGACGACGGCTGTCGTTTTGTGATTCGTGGTACAGAAAAGTGGTCGTCCGTACAGCAGCTATCAGCATTTAGTCCGTTCGGTTCATTCCTGTTGAGATTGCGTTCGAAGTGATAGGATTTTTTTCGTTTACGTATTTTTGACGTGACAACGTCTTATAATTCGATGGAGCAGGCTGCACGTACGAAAAAACATGACTCGTCCGGCGTTACACATGACTCATGCGGCGTTACACATGACTCATGCGGCGATATCTCGCTCTGAGGCGTTCTATTTAAGGCTTGAAGTGCAAGCGAGAGCGCGGAACGAGCGACAAAGAGGCACAATCGGCCTCCGCGTTCGGCAGCGTTCGACATCTGTCTCTCTCCAACTTGAGTGAGCGATGCGTCCTGGTGGACAGCTGCTATACAATAATACATTTATATGTTTTAGTCAAGTATGAAGTGCAGTGAAAAGCTTAGTGAATGTGGCGTCAATTGTTTATAGCAACGATAATTGCGGCGATAAATATTCTTTCGATATTAAATATAATGTTTAGTGATATATCGTCGAATATTCGTGCTTTCATCATTAAAATAAATAGCATCGGTCCGCTAGTGCAGCGATTGTAGGTTATGCTATAATTGACAAAACTATAACAATAAGAAAACTAAACATACATACAAAAAACAACATTGTAAAAAAAAAAAAAAAATTGTATTTAGGCGTACAAATAAATGTAACTTCATTAATTCAATTGTGATTTCCATTCACCTCCTTCTCTACATCCATACAAAATATCTATCAAACAAATAAAATTAAAATTTTCTTTTGAAAAATGCAACCGTTCCATCAGTATTTTCTTATGACGTTGTCACGTTCAACTATCGTCAGTAAACCGACTTTACAGACAACCGATTTTTAGTTCTTTGTTGTTATTTATCCATTTTTGTCAGTTTTTCTTGTTGATTTTTACTGTTATTGTTAGTGGTTGTTGATTTTAATTATGGAATAACAGCTTAGCAGCTCTAGACCACCTTTGAAAGATAACGATTCATCAAGAAAACAACTTTCTTTAAATAAAAATATAACGTTAAAAATGTTATGGCAATATTTGTTGTACGCCGATACATTACGGCTAAACACGATTGGACTCTAAACGATGTAATATCTTGCATGCTCTTGTATGTACGAGTATACAGTGTTTAAACAAATAAAGGAATGTTATCTTATCTTATCTTAAAGAACCCCCGGAAAGTTTGCTTACATTCGTTATCTCGTCTCGTTGGCCTTACTTTAGGTTCTAGTCATCAACAGGCTGATAAAATATGTATAGGTACCTATACTTAGTATTGCAGTCACATTCAAAGGCCTCACGTGCCGTGGCTAGTCATTCTTGCTAATATTTTTGTTAACTGTTTAACCCCTTTGCCAGAGACCAACAGTGCTTCTATAGATCATGCCGACAGGATAAAAGAAGAACAGAACTTGTATCTATTACAGCACAAACTAATGCGGCTTCACACGAAACAAACCGTAACACATGGAAATAACGTTTAGGTGTCTAATTCCTTAACCAAACAACGTTGTGTCGACCTGTTAGCAGACGCTAATAGTCACGTTCATTCACTCCTACCTCTAGTACGATTCATAATGAATGAATCATTGCACGAGTACTTTACGGAAGAAGATTTATCTGTTTTTAGAAGAGTGAATGATTGGATATTGAATTTGGTCGTCAATGTTGGCTTTTGGACTGGAACTTCCCTTTGAGAATGAGTGAATGAATGGGGAGTTTAAGGCGCATATTGCATTGTAAACAGTTCGGGGTAGGGACTGAGTTTTGTCAGCTACAGTTTGGTGAGTTAGATCGTTATAAGTCCAGTTCGAAACATGAAAACAAGCATAAATATAATCTCGTATCCAAAGCAGTGAATTTAATATCGTTTAGTGTTACCGGTGTTTCATAAAGTTCTATCAGTTCCTTTCTGTTAAATATAAAACGTAGTTTTTTAAATCGAAGAAACGCTGTATTTACAGACCGATCAATTTCCGTACTAACCATTTCGCTGAAAGCCCTCCACTATATGGAAACTTCTACGTAGAAAACAATCAAGACCAAAAAAGGGATCAAGTGGACACTTCGGGCCTAAATTAACTTCCACGCGATTTGAGAGACCTCAGAGTAAATTAACTGAGCTGGAGCCTTTAGCAAATTTAATAAGAACCAAACGTAAACGTACGTAGAGTATATAATATATACTCCTAAAAAGGAATCCTTTTTAATCAATTAAGTGGAAAAATCCTTAACACATGACGTCCGCACTATAAGCCCTAAAGCGATTGGCGTGAGTGGCCAATCCCGGAAAATAGTTTTTGGTACAAATTGTAAGAGAGAATAGATCATTTTACGTACGTAAATGTTCGTGATTCTTTTTGTTGTACTACTAAAAAAATTAGATACTTAAAGTGTATAAAAACCCAAGTTGTTTTTACTCGTAAAATGGCGTAGGTATTCGTTAGTCACATCAACCAAATATTATGTAATAATCTAGTTTTATTCTCGTCTCATCTTTGGGATCAACAGGTAGAACGATCAAATAATGACTTATAGACGAAAAAAGATGACTTATAAACTCTCCTATACAGCTACCTACCTCAAACGACGAGACAAGACCCTCGATCATTAATAGTACCAAGACTTATTCGATTTCAGACGCAGACATAACTTAATCCGCTGCAGGGATATTAGTCAGAGTCCTTTCGATTTTCTTTTGTTTTAGGCCGATTTTTCAACCGTCGCCGGTCAACTTTTATATGAAGAATAACTATGGCATGGCGGTTTAAAATTACTTTCTATATAAAAGCTGTCAAACCGCAGTTTTATAATTTATATTAAATTTACTTGACGCTGGAAAAATCAGCCCTTATTGATGTAGCTATAGCTATAGCTGCACGTAAAACCGACTGCTGGCGTGGCGACGCATGCCGTGGCGACGCGTCCCCACGCTATATTTTTAATAAAGAACAATTTATTTTTCGAAAAAATATTGTTTATTTGGTTTTTGATTATGCCATATTTATTTTCTTTTATTAGATCATTCTTTCATACTTATTTACTATACTATTTTGTACAGTAAATAAGTTTGAAAGAATGGTTTTCGGTGTTTCAGATCTGCCAGGCTGCATCCCGCGACGGCTCAATTTTTTTCAATAATATTTTACTGCGGCGGAGTCCTAAAGGTAGGTTATGTTTTTTTTTTATATTTACGTTACTGTTTTTTGTTTGTTTTTTTTTTGCAAAAGGACGATTTCTTTTTCAAAATCCCGGTTCCTCTTACCCATTAGACCTTTCTCATAGGTAAGAAAGGCACACTCGGACCTACAAGATTGCTTTTTGAGTGCCATTATAGTGTTCAGCAAATGTGGGTCTTTTATTAACTGGTGTTTTATTTTACATCCATTCGTGTAGAGCCGCTTTATCGATTCGGAGGAAGATTCTGGAAGTCGTTTTCGAATAGACATAATAGTGTTGATAAAGTGAAGTGTTTATTGGAGGTGATCAGGAGGTTAATATGGGTTTGGGTGAAAGGGCTGAAAGTATGGACAAGGAAAATGTTTAAAAACGAAACTTCAAGAAAATTTAAGAGACGTTAGTTATCATTTTAACTGTTTTTTTTATTATAAGTAACTAGTATAGTATAGTGGGTATTGAAACATTTATCACATCAAAGTATTTTAGATTTCGTCCATTATTATTTTCCACCTATCAAATCTTCTTATTTGAACTCATAGGAACTACAAACCCTCAATTGTTACAATCCCCATAACATTTCTTACACTTGTGAATCGAACCCTGCCCCGATCATCAAAATGAAATTACAGAAGCAATAACAAATAGCAATAACGATAATACTTTTCCTCCATCTCAAAGATTCAATATCGCTGGCAACAGAAACAGAATAGATTATATTAAACTGGAGTACTTATTGGAGAGACTACTAGCTCCCCAAGTTAATTTATCCTGTGATGAATCTGAGCCCTTTGCTTGACAAAACACTTCAGTAATAGTGTCGCTTGACGTCTTCAAGATCTCGATTGTAGGTACCGATTTCTCGGGCTTTAAGCTCGTGCCAAACTACAGCGAATCCGATGCGGGTTCCGGGATGAAATTTCCTCTCACCGATTGTGTGAAATTACCGTTATAAGGAGGGTTTTCGAACTGGTGCGAATAGTTGCGTGATTTCCTTTAACACACTCGGCGCGAGCGAACTTTGTCCTGCACAAGGCGTGGGATTCGCTTCAGTTTTTCCAGGGCTTTATATAGGGTATTTCGCGGAATATTGGGTCATTGATCTTAAGTCCTGATTTGGAAGACTTTCTCAGTATCGCGGGACAACCATTCTGTGATGTTTATGTTCGATTCCTTAGAGTGAATTGGTTTTTAAATGTGACGTTTTCTTTGCTGATTGAGTTTTTCGCAAAATTGCCTTCGACTCGTCATTGTAGACGTTATTGAAAGTTCATGTAAAGCAGGGATTACTCAAGCTAGTATTTGTGATCTCAACTTATATCCTATTCCCTAAGTTTCTATATGTGTACTTTTTGCAGCAAACCATATCTGACACGTTCCTGAAAGTTCACTCCCACACTTCACCAAAATTGAAACCGTAGTAGTAATCAATCATAGTTGACACTAAGTCCCAAAATAATTAGCCAATTAAATTAGTTTACACGTATTTTGTAAAATTGGTCCGAGGGGTAAACTACGCGAGAGCATACGAGTTGTTATTACGACTACAGACCACAAACTAATGTGGTAGGTAATTGATTTCTAGATTGCACTTGCACGTAAGAGCTGTTTAACGATCCCTACGGTGTAGTGATATGTTAAACTATTCCTCATTTGCGATTCCGATCATTATAATGTAAACATAGACTTGGGATTGGGACATTCTTGTAGCATTGCGTTTTGAAGCATTTTAATGGTTGGTAATTAGTAATTAGAGATAAAACTACCATTTACAAAGTAAAGATGATTGATTGATAATGATAACAGTTAAATATATTTTGTGATACTCAGCAATTGGAAGTTTTACGCTGGAGATGATGGTATACAAAGTTCTTTCTAAGACGAAGAACTTTGGTTAATATTTTGCTTTTTTTAAATCTTCACATAGAAAATGAGCCAACTCAAAAAATCACAGACGGTAAAAGATATCACAACCTTGCTAATGAGACCAATCTTCAAACAAAACAAACCTTATAACGATGTGCAAATACACAACAAAACAAAAGAAGAACGCTCAAAGAATAAACTAGTTAATAACTTACTTGCACTATAAAGTGATTATCATAAACAATTGACATGCTATTAAGCGTAGCTGAACCTCACAAAGGGAATCTAAGCATGAATATGGAAGTGCTTACATCATCCCGGCATCCTGATCCCCAGGCTCGGCAACAGAGAGCACTACCCGGGAATTAATTGAAAACGAACATTACCGTTCAAAGGAATAACAGAGCACTGTAAACATTAATATGGAACCTTTTGATCGTTCGCTGATTATTTTAGATTTTAGCTCCCAATAAGGTTGTAAAATGGGAATGATATTTCATTACAATTCGATTGATACATTATGAGATATTGATGAAAGGATAATAGGGGGACAGACGGCGAACTTGCTGAAGATATAGCAGGGTTGGCAGATGAGTGGTTTTGTTTCGGGACTGAATAATCCAATTTTGATTTTAGACCAGTTTCTTGTTGTTATTACGAGACTGAACTTGAAATAGCTGATTCAATCAGTGAAGATGCCCAAGGCTCTTTTGCAGAAGCCGATGTCTTCAGAACTATATCTCAAACAGCTTGTGAAAGGTCAGAAGCTTGCCAAGATAAATAAACGCCTTATCCGTTTGAAGGCTCATAAGGCAAAAACCTTGCATAGAGACAGGAAGACGGCGAAATTCAACATCCTATACTCCTGTTTGTTATCGAACTAAGAGGCAATCGGTTACTTCCAAAGCATAAAGAATTATCCCTTTATACGCTGACTAAGCATACTCAGGTTTGTCGAAGTTCAGCTCCAATTATTCCCTTTTGATGTCAAGCCCTTGTGCCAAGAGCCAAAGGTTTCGCCGAATTCGCTTGTTTAATGTGTTAAGTGCGTCGGTATTTCGAGTAAATGGGTTGCGTAATAGGGAGACGGGATTTTAGAATGTATGTAATAAGTGAATGATTTTGGATTGTGTTGTGGTAGTACAAGTTGTTCCAATTTCATGTATCATTAGATTTTCGATGCTTAGAATTTGGTTGTTAGTCCTGCCTAATTGGATATTTAAAAATCTATTACGTTCGCACGGTCTGTTTGTGTGTTGAATATAAAAATTATCTTTTAAAACAACCTTATTATTTTGCATTCCAAAAGATTTATTACCTTTCAGTATAGTCTAATTTAATTTTCCCTCTGCTCGTAAATTGCTAATAACTATTTCCACTTATCTTCTAGCTCAGACATCCCAGCTTACTTTACGTAGCTATCCATATTATTAATTACGTTTCGTTTGAAAGTCGCTTGGGAAAAACGTTCTCTTCAAATGACTTTGATGTCATTCTAGGAAGCCTTTAGTACATACTTTTTTTGTCTTTAGTCAAAGTTTACTTAAGAACATAAGCTGAACTATCAGACGGACTCCGCTTTGATATTATCATAGTTTCATTTTCATAATGGTGGTTAGAGGAGATGACGACTATGATTTTTTCAAATTGTAACTTTCCTGTAGATTGACGTAGCCATTGCCAAACTCTAAACCGGGTGATTGTGGTCTAAAGAAGATAACTGTGGATTTGACGGGAAGGTGGCCAATAGGTGCAATGACCCATGACTGGAAAAATGTGAGATAATAAATTCTCATGCTAAAAGTTACCGTAAAACATATAAACACCTTGAAATGTTTTTACGATAGGTTAAAATATATACTGAACTCCGCATTTTATTATTTCTATTCATAACGTTTAGAGCTTTTATAGTCAAAATATCTCCTAATTAGCGGCAGTAATGAAAACATAAATCAGAAGAGTGCACACATTATTGACAAGTTGTTTTCAGTTGTTAAGCATTCAATTGGAAGCTCAAACTCATTTCTCCAACTTTATAGTTTACTGATTTTGAAGTAGTAAATATCTATATGCCATTAATGCTTTTTCATCGTTAGATATCGATTGTCTTTAGTGTTATATTTATAGAACACAGCGACCCGGGTGTTTTTCGTTAAAAGTAGGTTGTAGGTAAAAATTTTAGTTTACTTATATTATTCTTAACCTCGGCTGTGTTAAAGCTTCCTAAATCTTGTCCAACCTTGATTAAAACCTTCAACTCTTATGAATTACTCGTACAACCATCAATCACTTCTATCGAATACAATATTATTTTCTCCTTGACACCCACAAGCACCATGTTTCCTCAGGGTACAAAGTATCTTTTTCTATATTATAAACAAATATTTCTCCAGTTCTTTCATCCGCATAATAAAAACAAGTGTCACTTCTTTACGTTTCTCGTGTATTTAAATGGTAATATTTGTTGTTTTTGGCATCGGATTGTGCTAGACTGGATACGTAACGATATATATATATATATACTATATACATAACGATCTATATTCCTATGCACTCCACATACGTTACCATATGCTCCTATGCAACAGTGCTATGATACGAAAATTATTGTTTGTTTTGAATTTATGAGTAGCTCAAAGTATTTTAGACTACGAATCTTAATCTTGATACTATATTTAAATTGTACTGGTGGATCTAAATAAGATGATGATATGTAATCAGTGTGTTAAAATAGAAGCCTTGAATCGAAACGAATTTGATCTAGTCTCCGAGCCCAAAATAGCCCAAACTCATTATTAACAATCAACTCAATCTCTCAATTATTCGTTACTCTAGAGACTACGAAAGTTAATTTCTGTTTATTTGTTTCTCAGAACAATTGAAAGGCTGTCTAATAAAAGGCAAAAATTGTAAATATCTACGAAACGTCACAATCCGAAGATCCAAAGGAAACTGAAACAAACATTAATTCTCGGAGAGGAAATTTGATTGGGACTTGAATTTTATTAGGCAATTAAAATTTATAAAAAAATCTTCCAAAAGGAACCTTTTTTTTCAATTCTGAAAAGGGGAGCCTTCGTTTTATTAATCTTTTGTTCCTGATGAATAATTTTGGGACGTACCGGTTAGTGTGATTAATATCTTTAATTTTGGAATACGGAGGCATTGAACTGATGTTGCCAATTCAATTTAGAACGAAGGAAATATATTATGGTGTGACAATTAATCTTATAATGGCACAGGTTGGTCAAGATAAATGAATCTTAGAAGTATAATTTTGGATTTAATTAGAAGCGTGTATAAAAATAGTAGTAGAATGATTTCTTCTAACTCCAAAACACCCAGAAACATAGGTTCACGTCCCAAAACAGAAGTGTTGCTTCAAAGGAGTTTCCTCAAACGAAAGAAGTTCGAACAAAGGAACCAGTCTGAGATTTTCGGAAAATATACCTCGATTTAATCTCCATCCATTGTTGTGGATCCTCGTTAAGATTCGAGTCGGTTGGACAGAAGTAATTCACAACGTTCATTACAGTAACGAACGTTCTACCACAGAATGGATAGGTACAGAAGAAGGTCAGCTCCAAATAAAGGGCGAAAACGCACTTACGCGTAGACATGATTCACGCACAGCGAGTGCATATGCACTCGCGACTGGCACTCGTTTGAAGGTGGGTTTACAGTCTAAACCCACCTTTAAACGAGTGCTAGTCTAAACTTTAGATCAGATGAACATAGAAACGGTACAAAAGCGAGACTGCTAATTTCTTGATATTCTTAACATTTCAATTTGGTCAGCCCAACGGAAGAATGCTCTATCTTTGTTTCCACAAAAAATATTTTGTAGAGCGGGGATAGAATGTGCATTCGGTGGTTTGTAGTTTAGGATCGCCGTACGTACACATCTATTTGTGCATGTGTCAGTTTACACTCGTTGTATGGAGCCAGCCTTCTGTAGCTATCTATTCGGTGGTCCTATGTACACTTTATCGCTGAATTGAAATTATTCAGTCGCGTTACAGTGGTATCTCTGCTAGTTTGAGAAATTTAAATGGAAGCTTTTGTACAGGTGGAAAGCGTTGGTACGAATGAAATGTTTAACAGTTGAGAGAGCTATACAAATTGAAGGTCAGTTTTTGCTTTTAAATTCTAAAATTTAAAAGCAAAAACTGACCTTGACCTTTTTTAACGTAATTTTATTTGAAATTAACAGGCTGCTGTAAACATTTGAAGCAAACCATGCACCCGCTTCAATATTGGCGCAAGGCTTTCAAGGAGTCTTATTTAGTTTTGGGTTTACTAGAAAGTTTATTTTTCTCACCTTTCTTTATATTTGAAAGCTTTCAATTAATGGCTGTTTATAGCTTTATTTCGTTGGGAATAGTGATAGGCTAAAAAAGAAGAAACGACTGTCATCAATGGTTACCATGTTTAGTAATCGTAATTGCTTTAACACTTTTGTCAAACAGTAAATAATCATTTATTCATTAATTTTGAATGTGTATAATTGGTAAACCAGTGATTGGAAAAGGTAGAGGGTGGTTTTTTTTTATTATTTATTTTATAATATACCTAAATCTCAAAGAACAGAGACAAAAAAAGTGGACACTTGCTTACGACAATTTTTTTTTTGTAATATTTGTTCCTAGTTTCAGGACACCACTTAAGTACATTTAATATTAATGTTATTAATACAGTAAACTAATAGTTTTTTTTTTACTATAACAATCGTGCATAGGAACTTTTTTTTAAACAGAAATAGGAAATGAATTAGATTGTTGTTTTACTTTATTAATTTTAGTTGTACTTTAGTAATGTTCCGAAACGCGGGGCATTAGTACCGAAAAAAATATTTTGTCATAAGGCGTCTCCACTTTGTCTCTGTTCTTTTACGAACTTTATGTATTTTAGCTCTACCTATTGCGATCACTGATGATGACCCAAAGGCACCATATTTGACACCCAGGACACGAGAGAGGTCGGACAATTTATACCTGTCTCTCATAGCTATTTGAGCTTAACTTTAAGATTCTACATCCTATATACGACTGCTTCGTTTGTCATGTGGTCACAAGCACTCCTACTGATCATGAGATCCTGGGTTAGATTCTCGTGTCGGGCAGTGCTTTTTTTTTCTCCTGCTCTGGGCGGAGCGGGAGGGCGTGTCAGGCTCTTACTGACTAAAACCCACCCGTGTTCCTTCAGTTGCCTGTGCCAGGGGCCATGGTAACTCTTTCCGACTTTCCCGCACTCAGTAGCAGCGTGGAGTCTCGATTGGATGGCAATAAGCTGGCTCCCTATTACATGGGCATTAAATACATACACGAGTACATCTCTGCATTACTCTTCGGAGATTACCAATCAATCAATCAATCTTTATTTGTGAACATAGGTATATATACATAAAAGGTCTTAAATATACCTACATATTATTGTAGTCGAACTCTATGTTCTACCAATAAAATTGGCGTACAAATAGTATATTTTTGTGTTATATCATTAAAAAAAATTGCAGATTAAACATTAATTAAAAAGTAAGTTATGTTAAATAAATGTCAGTTAAATGAAATAAATGTCAATTAAATGAATAAATGTCAATTAAATTAAATTTTACATGCATGTCAAAGAAAGATAATATTACATAGGAATTGTGTCATAGTATGTCATTTAAAAAATCTTCAATAGAGTAATACGTCTTGTCAATTAGAAATAAAAACAAATTACTTTTAAATTTGCGGACATTTTCTTCACTTCTTATACATTTTGGTAAGGTAATTACAGGCGTCATGTTATGGTAAGTTCCACATCCTAACATCCACATCTAACCTTAGATCATAAACACTAATTTCCTTCCCTCTACCTTCATCTACATCTAAATTGAAATGATTCCAAGGTATTCGTGGAATTACTTAATATTCAAATTTCTCGGCCAGTATTGGATCACGGGGAATGTAAGTTCTATTAAATCTCTAGCAAACGGTTCGTTAGTTTCTCAATGTTAGCTTCCAGAGGTAATCTCTTGGGTTCGTTTAGCGTTTGTATGATTTTTGCTTTATTTTTAATGCGTTTGTTTTAGTTTTGTTGGCTATTGGTGCCGATTCCAAGGTATTCGTGGAATTACTTAATATTCAAATTTCTCGGCCAGTATTGGATCACGGGGAATGTAAGTTCTATTAAATCTCTAGCAAACGGTTCGTTAGTTTCTCAATGTTAGCTTCCAGAGGTAATCTCTTGGGTTCGTTTAGCGTTTGTATGATTTTTGCTTTATTTTTAATGCGTTTGTTTTAGTTTTGTTGGCTATTGGTGCCGATTCCCTTGTTCACAAACTAAACTAAATTTAAGCTGAGTGCATCTTTTTCTTTCTATTTCATTATGAAAAGGGCAGAAGATAAATATTAGTTTAGTCCTGTCAAATTAGTCAGCACCTGACGTAATTTGATGTAATTTTAGTTGCCAACTTTTTAATCACGTCTAAACTTGTATGGAGTAGTGTCAGGCGCTGATTAATTTGACAGGACTAAACTAAAATTTATCTTCTGTCCTTCTCTTAATGAAATAGAAAGAAAAAGATGCAATGAACTTAAATTTAGTTTAGTTTGTGAACAAGGGAATCTTCACCATTATGTGCTATTTTAGTAATAAGACTGTCTCGTTGGTCTAGAGGTCGTAAGCGCTACTTGAGGTCCGGGGTCCTGGGTCTAGGTCGAGCGAAATGTTATTGGGTTTTTCCATTAGGAATTTATCAGTAGCAGCTCGGGTTTTGGATTTGTGCCCGGTTGATGGCAATAGCCTCGCCCCCTATTGTTTAAGATAACTGGCGAAATGTGGGTATATTATAGGTACATTTATATTATATTTTTTTTACACCTTTTTTTATATATTTTTTTGTACACCTCTCTCTGCCTGACCACAGCGCGCCCTATCAGAATACTAGTGTTGCGGTATTTATTTTTTAAATATTGCAGCATTATGCCTTTCTGGCCTCGCACTTTTATTTAATTTTATTTGTTTATTTTTGTTTTTAATGTTAATTTTGTTAGTTTTAAATGCTGTTACTGTTTGTATTGCCTGTGCGTGTCCCAAATAAAATATTTTCTATTTTTTTTTCTTTTCTTTCTTTTTTCGTTCTTCCTTTCTTTCTTTTCTTTCTTTCTTTCTTTTTTTTTTTTTTTTTAAACTCTTTCTTACCTCTTTCTTTCTAACCCTTTGGGGATTATAGGTGTGATAATATGTTATGTTCTAGAAATTTTGAAATCTGTTTTAATGTGTATTTGAAGCTATGTACATACAATTTGAAATGTTACTGCCATAATATGAATAAGTGATAGATGAATATCGCGACACTTTATAATGCTCAGTATTAGTGTTAATAAATGGCAATGGTCGGAATAGCACTGTTTTAGTAAAAATTAATCCAGCACTGTTCAAACTCAAACTCAAAACTCAAAGCATTTATTTCCAATAAACCAATTACAGGCACTTTTGAATTGTCGAGGATTCAAGTGCTATAGGAGCAATGATATTAGTACTGGTGGTACCTATATCTACATCGAATCTTATTATAAAATAAGCAATAAACATCTTTTCTTAAACAAAAATCCACTCTATCCTCTTTATCTGAATTAAGCTCATTCGAATTACTTTGAAAATTACCTTTGACTTATTAAATATTTACAGTGAAGTTCACGTTACCTACATAAATTTCTATGTCCCTACTTAACCACATAGTTAAGACAGATGTTAAACTAAGTCTAGAAACTTACAGAATAATAAATTGGGCGATTGATGCGTGCACGATCATGAAGCGTTGTTTATTTGGTGAAAGAAAGTAGTTTTCGTTTTTATCATGTCCATTACTGATAATGGGGTTCCCACAATTCGTTTATTAATCTGTTGTATTTTACTCGTAACTATTTTAGATAACAGTGTCGTCGTTAGCAAGTCCATGATAACTAAATACTGCATTATGCCCCTTTTAAGCAGCTTTAGCAATTAATCTTGATAACTGAAAATCTCTTCGTCGTCATTTTATATTTACTCTCAAACCTTTAATTTCCAGTCAGTAATATATTACATTATATATTTAATGAGTTAAAAAATGACCATTTTTAACAACAGTGCCTGCCCCAAACCCTATTCCCTATATTTCCAAACTAGAGGAGATTTAGGTCGGATACACTGCTCTAAATCGCAATTTATAATTAATTCATGCTCTACCAACCTCTGGGGCTACTCCTCGTTATAGAACCACCCTCCCTAAGGAATGCTTGTTACCTTTTAATTTATGTTAAGTGACCCTCCAAATACCCAAAATGCGTTTTCATTACAGAATTCCGGAATTCTGATATCTACGACATTTAAACCTATTTGCTTGATTCTGCGAGAGATTTCGCTTAATGTGTTGTGGTAATGAAAAATAAATAGCATCAGATTATAGCGCCAGATGTAAAGTGGGGAAAATGGGGCCGAGTAACGATTGGGAACCAGTATTTATTTTCGATTTCGAGGGATCTTGAATTCAAATGATGATGGAAAAATGTCAAGTGCTGACTTTCTGATAAGGGTATTAACTCAAGAATACGTTTTACCGATAAATACTTATTACGGGAAATTTACACACCAAAGAATCTGTTACATCTGGTAACTCTGAAAGTCTGACGACACCTATTTGGGAAATACTTAATAGGCAAGACTAGATAGACTATAATAGATGACTCGCAAAAGATAGGAACGGTGATCAATGTCGATCAAATTACACAGACAGACAGACAGATTGACCGGCAGATTATTATACTCATGAGTTATTTTAATTTCGTTGTTATTTTGACCCACAAATCAACAAACAAGAGGAACTTCTATATCATCGCAACAATAATCACAATTACCAGATTAACGCTTTATCTTTTTTTGATCTGGTAATTGCGAGAAGACACTATAACTTTTATGAGTCCTGTTATCCATTAAAATAATGTGAAATTAAACATCTATCCACTCTCGTTACGAGAGTGTAAACTGAAAATTGATAAATTTCTCCAAAACCTGGCGTATGAGGAAACAGAGAGCCTCATAGAAACTTAATATGTCACATCCTCCGCATACACGCACCCTTCCCACACACACACACGCACGCACCTCCACACCCTCCCTCACACACACACTCACCCACACACACCCACTTATACTGCTACAACTATTATTAATAAATGTCTAGTTCTAGTTTTATTATTATTAAATGTTTTTGTCTAGTTTCTACCCTAAATATTTATAACCAAAATTGTTGTTATGTTATGAAACTCAGTTGTCTTTAGCACCTGGGGTGGACGCTAATAACTGCGACACAGTTACTAAAGTATCGCAGTATTAACGTACACAAAAATTGTTATATGTTTTTGTTCCAATAAAAAATATTTGTATAATTATAACAGTTTTGACAGCATTCTGAGTCACCACAATCATATGAAATACAGTCATTTATTGTGCAGCGCAGTGCAGTGTTTCAAATAGAATACGGTCTGTTAATTTAATACCTAGAATATTGCGCTTGAATGCATCGCTACATGTCTGAATATGTCTCAATTTATTTCAGACATATTTAATGTTTGTACAGAACTACGTCACACTATAAACACAGATGGTCGAATGAAATGTGTTGGAACTCAGTAAGGGTGTCTTCGCATTGGATGTTGGTTGACGTCGCGTAAATGCTGCGTTACCATCAAGTAGACATATTTGTATCGATACCTACGACGCATTGACGTAGCGTCTACGTTTGACGAACGCCTATGCTAGATGTAATGGGTGTCTAGACAAGGACGGTTATTTTAGATTGCTTCTTTTTTGCACGAGAAGAGCTTGTGGCTTGCTCAAGGAAAATTACAATACATAGATAGATAGATAGGTAGATTCCACCACTGAGCTAGACTAGAGTCAAGAGCAAACCCATCTTAAATATATTTTTTTTAATCATTTATTTCCTTGAAATATGGTAATTTACAGATTTTTAACACACAATATTTTTTCATATTCCGCCTACTAAATTCAATTAATGAAATGTGATAAAGAAAGATGGACTTATAGACCCCGTTTCTGTGGGGAAAAATCACATTATCTTACGAACCCAGGGTCATAGGGCCCAGGATGGGGCCGCCCTCAAGCGGCTCCTGCCCAACCTGAGGGGTCCAAACGCCTCCTGCCGGAGGCTTTACGCGGGGGTCGTGCGGTCCATGGCTACATATGGGGCCCCGGTGTGGGCGCGTTCACTGCGGCGGAGAGCCACCCACTATCTGAACGCGCCCCAAAAGGTGGTAGCCGTAAGGCTGATCCGGGGCTACCGCACGATCTCGGGCGAGGTGGCAAGCCTCCTTGCCGGACTGCCGCCGTGGGATCTGGAGGCGATAGTCCTCGCGCGCCTGTATGAGTGGCGCGCGGAGGTACTACGCCGGGGGGAAACCCCGCTTCCGCGGCAAATCGCGGCGGAGCGGACGGACCTCCGGCGCGATCTCATGGCGGCATGGAAAGAGCGACTGTCGCAACCCAGCGCAGGGCACGCCACGATAGCGGCGGTAAGACCCCTCTTTGAGGAGTGGCTAGAGAGGCGTCACGGCGTCCTCACCTACCGCCTGACGCAGGTCCTCACCGGACACGGATGTTTCGGGAGGTTCCTGCACATCATCAGGCGGGAGGAAACGCCCGGGTGTCACCACTGCGATGATCGCCCCGAGAACACGGTGGAGCATACGGTGGGGGCCTGCCTTGCATGGGCGGAGCACCGCCGTGTCCTCGTAGAGGCGATCGGCAGCGGCGGCGACCTCTCACGCCCGGCCCTGGTTCAAGCCATAGTCCGGGGCGAGGGGGAGTGGGAGGCAGTCGCCTCCTTCTGCGAAGCAGTCATGCTAGCGAAGGAGGTAGCGGGACGGGAGAGGGAGAGAGTCTCCCGTCCAAGCCGCCGCGGTGGACGCTCCGGGCGTCGGGAGCCACGTGACGACTCCCGGCCACCGTAGGCGCGGGCCTGCGGGCGGTGAGTAATGGGTAGCTCACCGTCCGAACAGGACCAGGCCCGTGCTGGACGGCGCGTACGTGTTCCACGCGCGCCTCAAAGAGATGTCAGCATCGAAGAGGGGGCCCACTAGGGCCCAAGCCTGCCGGGAAAGCGGGATCATCCGAAAGGGGTACCGCTGACCCGGAACATAAAGGGCCAAGGAAAGAACACGGGTGGGTTTTAGTCAGTAAGAGTCTGACACTCCCTTCCGCTCCACCCAGAGCGGGAGGATTCATTTGATGATTCCCCATCCTCAAAAAAAAAAAAAAATAGGGCCCAGGATACGTCATATTCTTATGATATGTAACTATATCTATTTATCGTTGTCTATTTTTTCCTCTCTTTATTTTATAAGCTGCAAGTCTTTTCTGTTTTATGAAGAGAAGCAAAAATAAACTTTACTAGCTTATCAACATAAAACCTCTTGGTTGAAAAGTCCAAGAAAAATATTCAAGAATCATGCATTTTTCATCTTTAGCACAACTTCACTATTCTTAAAATACATTGTGAAAGATGACAGCTTTACTTACATAGTAGAATTTTCAAGGTGTATTGCACTGAGAAAGGGGTAAGCGGAATTGTATAGGTGTATACTCGATAAATGTACCTTTACCACCTATTTATTTATTTAACCATATAAATGTACACACTTATATAAACAGACAAGAAAAAAAAAACAGAAAAATAGATACAAAGGTGATGCTTATTTATAAATGTAATACTTATTACCTACAAGTAACATAAGAAATATCATTTGAATAGCTAATCTTCTTTAGTTGTTCCAAACAACAGAAATATCATTTGAATAGCCATCATCTTTAGTGGTTCCAAACAGCATAAATATCATTTGAATAGCTAATCATCTTTAGTAGTTCCAAACAACATAAATATCATTTGAATAGCCATCATCTTTAGTGGTTCCAAACAGCATAAATATCATTTGAATAGCTAATCATCTTTAGTAGTTCCAAACAACATAAATATCATTTGAATAGCTAATCATCTTTAGTAGTTCCAAACAACAGAAATATCATTTGAATAGCCATCATCTTTAGTGGTTCCAAACAGCATAAATATCATTTGAATAGCTAATCATCTTTAGTAGTTCCAAACAACATAAATATCATTTGAATGGCTAATCATCTTTTAGTTGTTCCAAACAACATAAATATCATTTGAATAGCTAATCATCTTTAGTTGTTCCAAACAACATAAATATCATTTGAATGGCTTATCATCTTTAGTTGTTCCAAACAACATAAATATCATTTGAATGGCTTATCATCTTTAGTTGTTCCAAACAACACAAATACAATTTAAATAGCCAATCCTCATTAGTTGTTCCAAACAACATAAATATCATTGGAATAGCCAATCATCTTTAGTTGTTTCAAACAACATATTATTATACACTTTGCTGTACAGTGTACCTATTGAATATAAACTAAAGATATTTGATTTGACCGTACATCGTTAAGACGCTGTGATGACTATGATTTGATGGAACAACCATATAGGATATAGCATCATCAGCTGCCTCATTGGACTAGTGGTCGCAAGCGTGTCTGCTCACCGTGGGATCCTGAGTTTGATGAGTTCGACGCCAAGGTTGTGTTAGATATCGAGTTTTTTATAAAACAATTCTGAGTAACAGCAAGGAGTCTGCCCTATTTATTCCAAAACAATGTTATTACATGGGACATACAGCACAAGTGACAGCAAACTTAGCTTAGTGCTTCGTCGAAAATAACAGTGGTATTAAATTATGTATCATCAAAAACACTTGACCGAAATTCTGTATTTCCGCTACACAGGCAAAAATAAAAGAGGGTAGGAAATTGGGGGCAATCACGATGTTGTGCAATTTTCTATACATTGCAAGCTTTGTGCATACATCGTAATTTTAGTGGCACAAACGTCCGACAGTACTTCAAATGTAAATTCATACCAAATTATTGCTCATGCTATACCTACATTTAAATTATTGCTTTTACTATACATTATTTTTCGTAATCGTTATGCTAATGTTAATCGTTAAAAAGTTTGCCTGCAGTGCATTTAATCATTTTGACTGCATAATGTGTTGCATTAGTTAATTATTTCTATTTGGTTTAAGTTTTTTGGTAGTGCACGCCATATTTGACCTTTTTATCCGACTGCAATAAGGGTCATGTTGGTTATCAATCTTTATATACGTATAAAATGCTTCTGTATGTGTGTATGCCACTGAAGAGTCACTGTCACTGTCAGATAAATGATAATTCGATTTTTCTCAGACCGACCACAGTGCATGAAACCATTATTACAATAAAACCACTAAATGCCACTAAAGCAGTAGGTTATGATTCTATCTCTACACGGATTATTAAGGCAGGTGCTCATGTCATAGCTCCTGTTCTTAAACATATTATAGAAAAAGAATTGTCACAAGAAATATTTCCAGAGAATTTGATGCATTCTTTATTTAAGTCTTTATTCAAAAGAGGTGACCGAAAAGAGCCAAATAAGTATCGCCCTATTACACTTGTTCAGGTGTTATTCAAAATATTAACCGACTCATAAGTTTCTAAGACAAGCATAGTATTCTAAAACAATTTTCAGCATAATAAATCGACATCTTTAGCAGCATTTACCCTAATTAAAAAGATCACAGAATATCTAGACGATAAAATTCCGGCTGTAGTAGTGTTTTTTTGATATGAGTAAGGCATTTCATATTATGGATCATAGCATCTTACTAAACAAATGTGAAAAATATTGTATCCGCTAGATTGGATAATAAGTTTTTCAACAGGCCGACAGCAATGCGTTGAAGTTTCTCATTTAAATGTAGATCTTGAATCCACTGTCTATAGATCCTCATCTAGACTGAATAAATATGGCGTACCACAATGGAGCGTGTTGGGCCCCTTGCTATTCTTACTTTATAATTTACCAGATTCAATAAATAAATAAATAAATAAATATCGTCTGACATTGCACACAGCACCATCTAGTTCCAAGTTAAGCACTTAATTAAGGCTTGTGTTATGGATACCAGATGGTTGATACACTACTTAAATACATTTTTTTTTCCTAAATACATACATAATTATAAATATACATCCATGACTCGGGTACAAATGTCCATATTCAGCATACAAACATTTGCCCCTACCGGGATTCGAACCCAGGACCATTTGGTTTCGCTGACTACACTTAGCCACTGTAGCCACTACACCAAACGTGTCGTCAACAAACTATGATAGTGTCCTATTCGCTGATAATATTTCTGTTAAAGTGCCTAATAACACTAAAATTCAACTCATGATAATAAAATACACTTAGCTGTACAATCTGTAATAAAAAGGCTTGAATCTAATAACCTATGTGTAAATATATCTAAAACAAAATTCGTTGAATTTCGTACATACATAAGCAAATTCTCCGATATTATTAACATTAAAACGCACGGCACGGTTGCACGGTTGGCGCAGTGGTTAAGCTATTGACTGCTGTGTTACGTGTCGCGGGTTAGATTCCCGCACAAAACAAATATTTGTATGACCTGTCTGACCTTGACCTGCAAGTAGTTGTTCCGGGTCTGGCTGTTTGTGTATGTGAGTTTCAATGTTTGTAAACGCACCCACGATACAGGAGAAATTCCTAGTGTGTGTTTTTATAAACAAAAGAAAAGAAAGAAAGAAAAAAAATAAAAGACAAAACAGAAGAAAGAGAAAGTAAGTATTAAATTCTTAGGTATTACTGTAGACAAATTTTGTAATTGGAAACTACACATTATCAACGTGTGCAGTGAACTAAATACATTTGTGTATGCATTAAGAAAACTTCGTATGGTCTCAGACGAAAAAACTGCCCGCATAACATATAGTGGGTATGTTGAATCGCTATTAAGATACGGACTAATAATATGGACCAATTTAACAGACAATAATAAGACATTTAGTTTACAAAAGAAATGTGTAAGAGCTAGGTATATGCGGTGTCGGTCCACTTGAATCTTATTGGCCTTTATTAAAAAAACTGAAACTATTGACTTTGACCGGCCGGCATGTATTTGTTTCAGGCATCGGCATTTGTGAGGAAACATAACGAATTCTTTAGAATCAAAGGTGACAATTACACCAAACCGAGAGCAAGAGATGCAACAAAGATTTTAGTTAATTTTTGTAATACAGATCTAATAAAAAAAAATGTTTATTATAATACTCGTATGTAAAAAAAAAATACAAATTGCCATAGGTCATACTTGAGGGAGCTGCCATTTAAATATTTTAAAATTAAATTGCGTAGATGGATAATAGAAATTGTTTTTATAGTTTACAAAAATGTTTGCAACATAGAAAAAAAAATATTTTAAGTTTCCTATAGTTTTGTGGTGTGTTTATTTAGTTTAACTTTTAAATGATTTATGTTATCTAAAGACAAAATATTATTTTAAGGTTTTAAGTTTTGTTATGTGTGTATATTTATTGTAACTTAAATTTATCTTAATTAAAATAAAATATTAAAACATACGCTTTTTTATGTATATTTTGTAGATCGTATTTAAATAAACAGGTATTCATATAAAATTTGCAAAATATGCATGCATGCTACATGCATCAGAAGCCTGTTTCCTGCTTTTAACTGCGACAAATAAGGACGGGATCAAACTATAAAACGTACAAGAATACAATGACATCCGCTCACGATCTTTGATCCAATCCGTCTCATATTAAACTCACGCTATCGCTATTTTGCTCACAGTTTCTTTTACAATATTATTATTAAACCGGGTTCCAGTAAGAAATTTCCTGAGATTTTAGGAAGATATGCTTAAATATGTATATGATATTTCACGTATTTGTGTTTGGGTGTCCGAAACAACATTAGTGTATACTACTCGCTGACATTAGTCCACTTTATAACATCGTATATTTAAAGTAACATGCAGTAAGTAAAAAAAAGTTACCTTATTTTTTTTGCAGATAAATGAAGTACCTACTCGGTTCGAAATTCGAACTCTCAACTCAACAAAATCACATCACTAATCCAATGCAAAGAAAAACCTAACAGTATAACAACCAACACAGAAAAAAAATAACAACATCTATGGCACTTTAAAACAACTGACAAACAGTGTTCGATTATTCGAAATTCGAAAAATCAAACGTATCGCGCGAAACAGTTCGTGCTAAGTCGCGCTCGGGTCGTACGTATACTGAGTCCGATAACCGATTGCAGAGCCAGTGACGCGAACGCTTGCTTATCGATGATGCAATTTTATGATGTTGTTAAAATTGCATGAAGTATAATTTTAAATATTTTGTGGTATGCTCGTTTTCAATTAAATGGAATTTCAAGGCGGTAATTACAATATACACGCTTTGGATTTGAGTAACGTCATTGCAGTATGTAGTGTTTTAGGGGGTTGCCTCATTGAACTGCTTGTTTCGTGTAGTGAAAAAAGTTAGGGAGACCGGCAATCATTTATTTAATCGGAGTTTAGCATGAGAAATTACATCTAAAAATCTATTATTCTCTTCCTGTTCAAAATAACAGTCATGACTGAATTAAAACTTTTTTACAAAAAGAAACAACCGACTTCCAAAAAACCACAATAAGGTGAAAACTAACTTTAATTTCGGAAGACAGGGGCCTTGGTTTTGTATTTTCGTTTTATGCCACCGACATCCGAACATTATTTAGTCTTAAACTATTCCAAGCCTGCAATGCATGAGCGTGGCATTCATTTTTAGAAAAGTAGTTTCTATAACATAATATAACTTATTTTCTGCGGCAATTAAAATACACAAAACTAAGTCTTTTACAGCTACAAGATGTTGCATATGTAACAACAGTGTTGTAAAAGGGCAGTAAGTGTGAAATCGTGAGTCATACGCATGTTTAGTTTTCGATAAGAGTTTGCAGGACTAGTGACGCGCCTTCCCACTTATCGATATCGCTGACGTAATTTAAATGTACGCAATATACTGGAAAGGTATGTTTCTATTAGGTTTTATTGCTGTAGGTATTTATGAGCTTTAACGGATTTAACTGAAATTCGTTTTCTATTATAAAATTGGTCAGTGGGTCGTCTTAGGGGCGGAGTAGTAGGAGTTGCAGTACATGCTTAGGCACTATGAGCAGCAAAGAAAACAAAACAAAATGTTTTGCTTATTTTTTTTTAAGTCCCTTTATCTTCTGCTACCCTCGGCTACCATCCAACCTAAAAATCCCTGAATCGAGGAAATGAGAAATATCACATAAGACATTTTTTTTTTAATTTAAATTAGGCATCGTAAAGCTGATACAGATGGATATTTTAATATTTACAATTAACCTCGTTTCCTAAAAATAAACTAGCTACCGCGTCTAGTTCGTGCAAGAATGCCGATGACATAATAATTTTTTTATTATTATAATGTTACAAAATACTTTAAATTAATATTTATTTTATAGTTGCATTCGCTTTACATAATATTGCAAATTATTATGCATGCTTACATTAATTATGTTAATTTAAATCAGTAAATTGATTTTTAATTAGACGTCAATATAACGTTATTTAAATTCATGGATATTTACATCATAAATTATTTCGATATTTTTTTGGTAAATTACCGCCCAGGGAGTATTTTTACAAAAAAAAAGCTCTCTTAATGACCCTGGCAACTAACAAATTCGGACAAAAGCGATCATAATTATTGACTTCTTATTTAATAGTCAGTAAATTCTTCAAGATATCACAACTTATAAGGTGCCTTGTCTAATGACATTAGCATACCTTGTAATGCAAGCTCACTTTTGTTTTGTTATTTGTGTAAAAATTTGACACAGTTATTTTGTTTTTACTTTTCTAAAGCACATTCAAATCAATAATACATAAATATTATGCTCATACTTATTGTATTTATTTATTCTCGGCTACATAAGCACCGAGTTGTTGTTCAAGTTCAAGATTAATTAGGTACTAACACATCCCACTGCCATAAATCAAAAGTCAACTCGCTTGGAGATAAAACAATTTGTGATAGCGCGTATATAAATAAATGTGTGGGTGAAGAATAATAGGGTTCTTTGACTTTTCATTTGCAAAATAATGTTTCACTTGTTTTTTTTTATAAAAAATTATGAATGTAGTTCGTCTTGGTTTATAGAAAAAATATCGATATCCGAATTCAATAAGTACTTGCAACCCTTTCAAAAAAAAAAAAAACAACTATGTTTTTTATAAAAAATACCGTTCAAAACCTTCAATCAGAGAACCCTTGTTGTATAGTAAAATTGCGGTAGGCTTGTTAATTTTCAGATTATGTCAATCTGCTACATATAAGTTCTAGTAGCCAGTTACACCACTCAAATGTAGAGTAGGGATGCCCTACATATCGAGTATTACTCACCGATAAAATAGAATAGACATCATCTTTCAATTAAGATTACGTTCACGCCACGTGCGAAATCGATATCATTCATATCGCGCAGTCAACGACCGAACAACAAATTTATTTCATTTATTGACAATCTTATCTTAGTAATAATGTCATGTTTACTTTCGATAAATAATGATCACGATAAGTGCGTGATTTACCTATAATTGGACCAGCTTGTGGAGATCCCCCTATGTAAAGTTTTATACATAAATCTTTTACTAATCACATATTATAAAACAAAGTCCCTCGCCGCGTCTGTCAGTCTGTCTGTATGAACGCGATAAACTCAAAAACTACCAAGCGGATTTTCATACGGTTTTGATCAATGGACGGAGTGATTCACGAGAATGGTTTACGTCTATAATTTAATTAAAGATTTTCGGTAAATTGGCTGAAATATGACGATGATTGTTGAAGATATCGGAAAAAAATCATGCCGACTGGGAGTTTTACTGGCGTGGATCGCGTAAACCAATAGAGTTAAATGAAAACAATGTATTACGGAATTAATTCATTGTTTACCTGGAACACATAGGGTACTTTCAATCCCCGTAGTACGTAGCCGTGGGATATTTTCCGACATCCACGCGGAGCTGCGGGCAATAGCTAGTTTATATATACATATTTACAATTCGATACAATTTGCATAGCATTTTAGTTGTAATGTTTCACTCTAGTTTTATATGCTATTATTAAAATATTTATGTTAAAATATATATGTTTAAAAACAAGTCGACCTGTGATGCTGTTCAGGAATTAACTGATAACATCGTGCAAAGTCTAAACAATAATAAAAAGGTCTTAACAATATTTCTAGACCTTGCGAAGGCGTTCGACACCGTCCCCGTTCGTTCTCTTTTACTCAAACTTGAGAGGATGGGTGTCAGGGGGTTACAACTCGACCTCTTTCAAAGCTACCTCACAAATCGATCGCAAATAGTTAAAATTGATTGTCATAGCAGCAGTGAGCTTCCCATCTACTACGGCGTTCCGCAAGGAAGCATTTTGGGTCCCACCTTATTTCTCATTTTTATAAACGACTTATGCAACTTAAATATCCCAAATGCCAAGATAACTTCTTACGCTGATGACACCGCTATAACTTTCGTCGCCAACACGTGGTTTGAGCTCGAAGAAAAAGCACAGCACGGATTTGATGTGGTGTTAAACTGGCTTTATTACCATACGCTTACACTCAATGCCTCCAAAACCAAGCTTATTACCTACTCAATCAGTTCTGCTACCCAACCAAACCTACCGATATCACTTAAAGCTCACACATGCAATCTTCGAACTCAGGCTTCATGCAACTGTGCACCTATATCCTCTACGGATGAAATTAAATACCTAGGTATACTCATAGATAAAAATCTTAAATTTAAATCTCAAATTAATGTCCTTACTGGCAGAGTTCGCAAACTTATTTATATATTTAAAACCTTAAGAAATATTGCAAATCCTATAATTATACGTAATGTCTATTTTGCCCTATGCCTATCTATTATTACATATTGTATTCCCTGCTGGGGCGGTGCTGCAAAAACTTTCCTTAAACCTTTGGAAGTGGCACATCGGGCCATACTGAAAGTGGCGACCTTCCGGCCACTAATGTATCCAACAAATCAGTTATACCAAAACTGGAACGTCCTCAACGTCCGGCAACTTTTTATCTTACAATCAGTTCTGTTGCAACACCGCATAACCCCCTATATTGAAATTACCAAACGCCGAAAAGATATTATTTGTATTCCCCCAAAAACCCGCTTGCCGTTTACTAAAAGATTCTTTTATTATCTAGGGCCGACTCTATACAATAAAATAAACAAAAAATGTCCAATATATAAATTACCTTACCAAAATTGTAAAAAGTCTGTCCGTACATTTCTACAAGATAACTCCTACGAGGAAACAGAAAAATACCTAATTTAATGAAGATATGATAATCTGTTTAAATGATATATACTTATGTATATATTTATTATTATTATTATTATTTTTTGATAATTTTTGTGTATTGTAATACTCAACCAAAACGTAGACCCTCACTCCAATCCCCGTACTTACGCACGCTCACCCTCACGCACCTATACACGCATACACACAAACACACACACACACACACACACACACACACACACACACACACACACTTACACACAAACACACTGGCACACACACTTACACGCACATATACATACACTCTCACACCCACAAATGCGCTCGCGCACTTATGTCTAGCATAATAAGTAAAAACTATATTTTGTAAAAATAAAATGTTATTGTAGTAATACTATAACAATTAGAGGGGTTCGGCACTGTCACTCCTTAATACAGGCTATTTCATAGCCTAGCAAGGGGAGCAGCACTTCACCCACTTGATTGCCAGAGACTGAATGCTACCCTTAAATGTCACATGTACTGCAATCTGTTTTATATAAATAAAGATATTATTAATAAGTCCTATTTATGTCACGCAGGTCTCATAAGAGATGATTTTCATAAAATCAATAGGTCTCAGCATGGTTCGGTTCAGTGATAATGTTTATAAATAAACTGCGAACATCTGGTTCTAAGGTTAAATAGGCCAACTTCTAACCATTTGCGATAAGAAAGATCAGAGACTTGCCATTTTGTGAATGATAGATAATGTGCCATCATGACTCATAAACTTTATATTGACATAGCTGGAAACAGTGATTTAAGCCTGACTTAAATAGATAGAATAGAACTGATAGCCTGTGAGTGAGTATGTGCTGTAAATACGTTACTGTTGTAGATTGACTATTTGTAACACTGATTTTCGAAAGTGAAGCTAATTATTTATTAATTTACCTTTATGTTAGACCGTTAACACTTCTTAAATATTATCTATCACACGTGAGTTAGGTTAGGTTAGATTGTATCTCAGGCAGATGGAGCGACGATCTTCGCAGGGTGGCTGGTAGCAGCTGGATGTGAGTTGCCGAGAATCGAGCTGAATGGCGTGCAATTGGAGAGGCCTAAGTCCAGCAGAGGACTGCTGTACAGTAGGGCGATGATGATTTTTGTAAGTAAGCGTTATTAAGCTGTGGTAGTACGACATAAAAACCCTCCTCCTACCAATAACCCACACAGTGATTACAGCCCCGGTAGGTACCAACTTGTAAAATACGAATAGAAATATCGATATTTTCTGAATCATAATGTCACATCACTTTTGCAACGAATTTGTCGAAGCTATGCTCGTGTACAGCACAATACATTTTAATATTAATAATGCATTTTATATCGACATGCATACTAGTGTAATGCAGAATGTTGTTACTACATGATAGTTCCAGCCGTTAAGTGATTAAGTAGAAGGGTACTTTACGGTTATCGCTGCCGTTCTGAGTTTCGACGAGAAATCTTAATGTTTTTACCGATTTTTTATTTTTTTTGTTTCCGGGGTGGAAAATCCGCGTGGATGTCTGTCAGACTAAATCCGCATGGATGTCTGTCAGACTCTTACTGACTAAAGACCACCCCGGTGTTCCATCTCACACCTACGCCGGGGGTCGCGGGAACGTACGATCCTTCCGCAACCCCCGACTGGAGCCCGCCACTGCGGGCCTCTGCGGGCCTTGGGGGGAGTGAGGTGTTTGACTCCCCCCGCGACGTCTAAAAGGGGCGTGCGTGGAACACGCGCCACCACCTCAGGTCCTGATGTGTGGGGGGCGACCGACGTCCCCGAGTCCGTCGCACCTGGACCCATGTAGGGGGGCTGCAAGAGGGCGTTGTCCGCCCTCCGCCGACGCCCGGAGCGCCTTCTGCGGGCCGGGTGAATGGGCGAGATCTCCCTCTCCCGTTCCGCAGCCTCCTTCTGCGAGACGACTGTTTCGCAGAAACCGACTTCACCCAACCCAGGTTCGAACCCAGACAGGCGCTTTACTTTGTGTAAATTATTTCATCGCCATTGCTCTCAAACCGGTGAAGGAAAATATCGTGAGGAAACCGGCATGTCCTAGAACCAAAAATTCGAAGACATGTGACATCTACCAACCCGCACTGGGCCAGCGTGGTGGATTACGGCCCACTCCCTCTCACCGAGAGAAGGCCTGTGTCCCAGCAGTGGGGACACTATAGGCTGATTATAAACTGACTTAAAAAAAGAGGAGGTTCTCAATTCGGTTGTATTTTTTTATGTTTGTTACCTCAGAACTCTGTCATTTATAATCCGATTTAAAAAAATATTTTGTTTGACAGTGTATACTTATATGGTAGTCTCATATAAATTTGGTCAAGTTCCGATGAGTGGTGTTTGATTTAGCTTCAATAATACATATTTGTTTCCACTTAGTGTATGTTAATGATGTTATAATAACTTCCTGTCGCTGTTATTTACTTAGCAAGTGAAGGTATACGAATTTGTGTGAAAAAAAACAAAGATGGCAAAACGAAAAATACAAATCCAAAGAGACTTCCGAAATTACAGTTATTTTTCACTTCGTAGTGTTTTTTATTTGGAAGTTGTTTTTTTTTCTTATATAGGTTTTTTCTTATATAGGTTTTTTGGTTTGACATTACGCTACGGATCTGTCAACACATAGAATCAGGGCCTTTGGGGCCTCGGGACATCCGAGTCCTCAGTTTTCCACAACATACTGTTACAAACAAGGACACTGCCGGCCGCACGCAGGCAGGCACGGCCAGCTCTGTGGGCCTACTCTCTAAGCCCATCAACGAAAATACGGGCCCATCCGAAAGTAGTTCGATACTTTGAAATGAACCCTACTCCAATTAACATTTGCTGACGTGTAAAAACACATTGGGAGTTAGGACAACTGTCAATCGTGTTGTCATTCATTCTTAGTTCGGGCCCCGAAAAAATCTTATATTCGTGGGTGATACAGAGTACCCACGCCCGTAATTTCAGCCGGAACTACGGATTACGTGCTGAGACAGTAGACCCCCAGAACCCAAAGGTCACGCGCTCTTAGAAGTAATTCAATGTGGTGATTATAGCAGTTCTAAAGAAAATATTGTTTAAGCGTTAGGCGATTAAAGGTAATGCGATGGGAAGCGGTTCGTAAAATAGTAAAACTTTGAAACAAACCCAAAAAAAAGTCGGTGTATTTTAGTTTTTTCCACCGACTTCCGAAATTAAAGTGGTTTTTCACTTCGTAATGTTGTTTTTTTGGATACCAGGTATTTTTTTTTTGTTATAAAGTTTATTATTTTTCACTTTTTAGCATTCGTACCTACCCCACACCAGTAGGCCAATTCTCGTACTTAAAAAACGTTCAAATTCAAGTCGCAATCTCATTTCAGCGACAATCAATGTCAAAAACCTGTCAAAAATGTATGTAAATTGATAGTAATTTTGACAGATTGAGACTGAGATTAGAATGCGAACGGTCTTAAGAATACGGGAATTGGCCCTCAGTTCGAAAACGATCGCCTACACGTCCACATCCATTTGAAGGCGGTTTTTTAAAATTTAAATATACATTTTTATAACCGTTTGACCGATTTCGATAAAATTTAAACGGGACCACAAGGAAAGCACCAGCTTTCAAATAAAAAAAGAATCATCAAAATAGGTTCACCCAGTCGAAAGTTCTGAGGTAAAAAACGTATTAAAAAAATACAGTCGAATTGAGAAATGTAGGTATTAGACATTAAATTTTCAGTACCTATGTACCTACTCACCCGTACCAAATTCACAGAGAGCATCCCACACGAACAGCGTTCTAAAATTCTTTGAAACTATCACGTTTCATAATGCACCTCGAAAGTAGAACATCGAAACATCGAAATAATATCGATATACTTACCCAACAATCGGGATCGAGTACTCGTTTCTTTCACAACTCAGTATGTCCACATAGTGTAGTAATATTTCTAACGTAACATTACACGTCCAATGTTTACCCCCAGAGTGCACCAAATGTATTCTTAATGACGTTCGATGCACGCCGACGGTATAAAAGTGCTCGTGAGTTCTCAGGTATACGATACGGAAAGGTAATCTGTTTTTAAAATTCTTGAAATTTTAAGCTTTTTTGAATTTGCAATTGGAATCAGCAAACAGGGTTTTAGAGTTTTTAAAATTAGAACGTAAATATTCTTCGTGAGAGAGGATTTTAATAATAGATGACCAGTATGTTTTCTTTGAGATCGTTTTATTAAGGAGATTAATAGTTTTCCAAGCTATTTGCATTCAATGGTAGTTTGAAGTTACGCTAGATGCATTACCTACCGACTGCGTATACTGCTGGCTTAACGATCGAAATGGTGTGTAAGTACTTAGCAAATATATCACCGACATATTGCCTCTGTATAATACTAAATTATGCGTTTAGGCACATAATCTCACAGAGGTTGAGCTGCGTAATTGGGAGTTCGGCAAAGAGTAGGTAACGTATATAGAGGGTAGAAAGCTGCTTTCTTTTATCTCATCATCATCATCAGCCTATAATGTTCCCACTGCTGGACACAGGCGTCCTCTATGTGAGAGGGAGTGGGCCGTAATCCACCACGCGGGCCCAGTGCGGGTTGGTAGATGTCACATGTCGTCGAATCTTTGGTTCTGGGACATGCCGGTTTCCTCACGATGTTTTCCTTCACCGTTTTGAGAGCAGTGGTGATGAAATAATTTACACAAAGTAAAGCGCCTGGCTGGTTTCGAACCTACGACCTACAACTCCTAAGTGGCGGCCGGTACCACAGGGCCACCACCGCTCTCATCTCCTATCATCACCTCTCTTCTTCTTTTGTCTGCTAATATACCTACCATCATTAATGGTAGAATAAAAACAGGAAGAAATTGGAGACATACTTTCAAGCATGATTACTATTTAGGTATTTACATATTCAGGTAGCTACTAATGTGATTTTTTTGCCCGTAGGGGTCACTAAACTTTAAGGCGTAAAAGTTATACACAATTGCACATACACAACTATTAAAATTTCAATATTCGAATGTTTAATGTTTATTTTTAATGCGATGTCATAGCATAAACACATTTTCTTTTTTCTTCAATCAAACAAAAACACATTGCCATCGATATTTAACATGGACAACACTTTTTAACACCTAACATAAAAATATGGCTACCCCACGCGTTGATAATAAATTCGCTCTCTAACAACGCCATCTAACGCTTTAACTTAGAACTAACACTAGAGCCAAGGATTCAGGAAGACTGTTCATCAATTATTCTATTATACAGTACGTGAGCCGTTTTACGTTCTCGCATTAAATTGCTCGTAGGTATGCAGTAGAGTAGTGTAATGACTTGGGATGCTACCATTTGGGTAATGTAAGTTTGCTAAAGAATAGGCTTTTATTTCAGTGGGGTTGTTGAAAGAAACTAAAGGGTTTATGGTAAAACGATATGTAGAAGTTCCTGTTGTGTTATGGTGCATTGAAGTCGCTTGTACATGAACTCAAAAGAACTTCTGGAATATCAAGGCAAAGGTCTGCTAATACGTTACTGACTGGCTAATACTTTTAAATACGACATGATCTTTTATGATATTTTAAGGAAGCTCATTTTGGTAATATTTTGCCCATTGTAGCAATGTACCCAGACAGGTGCTTTACCTTCTATAAATTATTTCATCACTGCTCTCGAAACGGTGAAGGAAAATATCGTGAGGAAATTGGAAGACATGTATGACATCTACCTATCCGTACTGGGCCCGCGCGATGGATTATGGCTCACTCCCTCTCACCGAGAGGTGGTCCCACCAGTGGGACCATTATAGGCTGATTATTATTATTATTTTATTTAGTGTAGCAGAAATTGGAAGCTTAGTGAGCAATGAGTGTCCACGACCTCTTGCTCAACAAGTTTGCCGATATACTGTTGTTTAATATCATCGTTGTTATCTCAGTCGGAAGCCGTCCACCGCTGGACAAAGGGCAAGCATCACCTCAATGACACACAGCGTTGAAAACATAATAAAACTAATTTGACTGACCGGTTTGTGCAGTTGGTAGCGACCCTGCCTTCTGAGCCGCTGGTCCCGGGTACGATCCCCGGACAAGTCAAACATTTGTGTGCATGAACATGTCTGTTTGACCTGTGGCTGGGTGTATATCAGTCATCAGGTTACCGTAGTACAGGCTCTACCTAGTTCGGGACCTGAAGACCTTTTGTGGATGTTGTCTCATATTATTATATTTATATATTTATTGTTGCTCTGTTGCATATAGCACCATTTCCCATAATTTTTTATTGAAATTTTAAGTGAAAAAACGCCGCCCATTTTATATTTTATAGATAGATAGAATACTCTTTAATAAGTACATAATAAATATTACAGAATAGCATTCGGCCGCGGCATCGCCCACGTAGATGTCGGAAATTTCACGGATTTGAATGTTTTGCGCGAAGCCCTGTGTTTTTTTCTAAATTATAGGTAGCTCGAGTCGATTTGCCTATATTTGGGAGAAATCAAACCGAGCTGGTCTCTGCATCTTATGATTACTTACATTTTGTATTTCTGTTTAAGAAAATATGGGCTAGAAATCTGATGAATGTGATTCAAAAATGTTCTAAATTTGTTATTTTTTTCCTGTGTATAGATCTAGTCACAAAAAAATTGTTCGTAATTACTTAGGTATGGAAACAACTGACCCGACCTATCATGGATCTTATTGTTTGAATACTACCATAGATGCTAAAAAGGTATGGTTAAAAGATAAGACATTTTGTTTCGTAGTGTCTTTACAAGGTATAATATATCTTATTAAACTTAAAATAATAGAGAAACCCTAATGACTGTCGATCACGATAGGACTTAAGACAGGGTGGCACCATCGACACGCAAACTGAAACCATGAATTCAGCACGTGATTCTAGCTCCCTTGCCAAGATATTTTTCGTCGTTAATCAAAAAAATACGCTGATTTGTAGAAAAGTACTTACGCAGTCAAAATGTATGGAACAGATGACCAATTTCCACGCAGGGGGGCTTCAGAATCGTGTAAAGAATCCATAGCAACAGTGTATAACCATTATCATCATCGTGGTTTTGTCCTGACAAAACGACCTTTCCAAATGTTACTAACAAATGGACGGTGAACAACAACGTTACCACAAAAAGTATTTTCCTGTAACTATCAACAATGTTCTCAGAGTTTATAAGGGAGGTAATCCAATAACTTGGCTAACATGTCGACACGCCTTATGCATTATTTATAAAATTACAGACTTATTGGAAACCCCGGCTGACATCCACGTGGGTTGCCATTACAGGGTGGAGTAAGGTAGGTTATTTAAGTTTGTAACGTAATAAAATCACGCAAAACATAGCATCACGCCTCGACAGGATAGGCAGAGGTGTACATATATTACAACCACATATCGCCAGTTATCTAATAGGGGGCGAGCCTGTTGCCATCAACAGGACAGAAACCCAAACTCTGGGCTGCTAAAAATGGTAAAAAAAAGAGGAATTTCTGATGGAAAACCGCATTAACACTTTACCGGCCCTTTTTTTTTTTTGACGTTTGGAAATCATCAAATAACTTCTCCTGCTCTGGGCAGACCAGGAGGGCGTGTCAGACTCTTACTGACTAAAGCCCACCCGTGTTCCTTCAGTTGCCTGTGCCAGGGGCCACGGTAACCCTCTCGGACTTTCCCGCAACCCTAGCAGGCATCGGCCCTAGCGGACCCCGTCATTGGTGCTGACATCTCTTTGAGGCGCGCGTGGAACACAACGCGCCGTCGACCCGGGCCTGGTCCTTATCGAACGGCGAGCTGTAACTCTGCCTGCCCTGGGAATCGAACTCAGGACCACATGCTCAGCTGAAGCATTTGGACCAAGGAGGTAGACCGGTCGCGGACTGTAATTACATAATTGGTTATAAAACTTGTTCCTCAATTTGAGCAACAGATAAAACTGACAACTGAAAACACACGCACTGCTTTGCTTCAGGCAAATTAATCCTTCATAATAATAATAAATAGAGCAGTGGTGACCCAGTGGTGACGGCCTTGCGAGTTGTAAGGCGTGGGTTCGAACCCAGGCAGGCGCTTTACTTTGTGTAAATTATTTCATCACCACGGCTCTCAAAATGGCGAAGGAAAACATCGTGAGGAAACTGGCATGTGTTAGAACCAAAAATCCGAAGAGATGTGATATCTACCAACTGGGCGCGCATGTTAGAATACAGCCCACTCCCTTTCAATGAGAGGAGGCCTGTGTCCCAGCAGTGGGAACATTATAGGCTGATGATTACTTCTTTATTTCGATTTGCGTGGATGTGACGCATATTTTCCCACAACTTATAATTTTTTGTGTATATGTTCGTTCTGTGCGTCATGTTTACTGCAAATATTCGTATTTTCTTTCTTCTTCTTTCGCCTCATTAAGCTTATACTTAATATGATTTGATCCGAAGATAGTTAGCAGTAACTAATTCGCGTAAAAACGAAAGGAGTACTGAAGTTCTGTAAGTCAGCAGCTTCCCAGTTTTCAGTTTTCATCCAAATGCATTTGCATTATAACTATGCAGGTGTGCGTTTTCAATATTAAAGCCAAATATTTGGCACCCAGCAATGGTCACTAAGAAGGTTCTAACTTTCAATATCCTAGAATCGGTACTGACTGAGACGTAAAGCTGTGTACTAATTAAGCGATCGTCACGCGAATACGCGATCGTCGCAATCATTTGATTCGGTTCACGCGAACGCGTTGTTACACCCACAGAGTGACATTTATGAACGCGATGATCGCGAATTCACCCTACGGTAATTATTACCCCGCGTCCTAAGAAAAAGCGATAGTCTCGAGAGTACGCGATCGACGCGACCGTTTGTGTGGATTATGACGTACAACCGCGACAAGTACCTACCTGTGTCATATTCATACCTATAAAAAAAACGCCAACTAAAAACGTATTAAACAAGTTTATTCCCTTTAGTTGACGTTTTAGTTCGGTTTTAGTTTTTAAATTTTATTTTTTTATTTTGTGGTTGGAATCAGTGAGGGTGGGTACCCACTTATTTGGCTTGAGAAAATTCAACCGTATAAAATTTGAGGTTTATGTATAAATAATCAGAGACAGTCAATATATTTTCAGAAATAACTACTTAGGACCTTTCATTAGATACCATACACGATATATTAAGTTTTTTTTCCGGTAATACTTTTTATCCGCTATAAGCCGCCATGGATTTTTTGGTACGTCATATAGCCGCGGAACAACAAGACGCTTCCAACGATATTTCGTTCGTTAATATAATATATGAGGGAACCGATGGATACATACATACATAGCCTGTTAAAATCATAACCCTCCATTGGCTTTACAGTAGTCGGATAAAGAGCGCGTACTCACGCGACGATCGCTTTTGGTTATGACGCGGCCTTAGGACACGGGATAAGATCACCTGAAAACTCTTTGATATGAATTAATTCATATAATTTCCGTCCTAACAAACATAGAAAAGAACCTACTCAATATACCAAGCAGCCATCCATACATAACGTCCCTTCTTCCACACTCATGCATCTTTTCATACAAGCGCCTCTTTCGCACATGACTGGAGTCCCGGAACTCCTGGACCCTTTCAACTATTTCTACACGAGAATGTACTGGACTAGAAAAATATCATGAGCTGTATGAAAATATAAAGTGTTGCTTAAAGTATATGAAAAAGATGTCTGCTTGTCGAGCCATCATAGTTAATTAAATTCAGATCGAAAATCTTTATTCAGAGAAAAAGAAAGAAAAATTGGTATTTATTGAGACAAGCAGAGATACAAAGGTAGAAAAAAAAATTGTATAAAAAAAAAAACTATAAGTAACCCTGTCTTTGTTTTGGCCCTGAGTTCGATTCCCAGGTCGGGCAGTGTTATTGGGTTTGTCTAAGGTAGTGAAGACAATTCGATTTTGGAATCGCGAGTAGAAAACTTTCTACACAACAGCCACAAAGTATAAACGGTTATCTACAAAAATATGATTATACAAGGGAGCGTTTTGAACGCAAAACTGTGATAATTAATAGAAGAAAAAGCTATCTTCTCCAAATTTACATAATTTTGTTAATAGGGCTTATAGACTTTAGATATACAGCCTCCAAGATTGTGCTTTATAACGCTCTGGTACGTAGCGTACTCGAGTTCAGGAGTGTCATATGGAATCCGAATTATATGGTTAATTCTAATCGTATTGAATCAATTCAACGATCCTTCAGGCAACTTGCTTTCCTTGCCACTGGCTTCAGTGCGAGATGCTCGTATGACGAACGACTGCGTTTCTTGCACATGTCAAGCTTACAGCTACGCCGAGGCATGATAGACATACTATGCTTGCGGAATATTGTTGACGGTTCTTTTAAATCTGACAGACTTCTCGAACGCATTAAAATAAACGTGTCTAAACTTAATGCTCGAAGAAAATGCACGTCCTTTTTCAATGTCCCTCGTTATAAAACCAACTTAGGCATGACTGCTCCGATGGCTAGGCTAACGTCGACGTACAATAATTTTTGCAATCTTTATGATTTGGATATCTTCCACGACCATCCCAAGCGTTTTAGATCTAAGATTATAAATAAGGGGAAGACTGAAGACAACAAAACAAAAAAAAAACAATGTTTATGTCGATGAGGGTATTCTCTCTACTACCGAGATTTTAGCTAGAGCTTTTGTTCTTATATTGTTTTTGTTTATTTATTTTTGTAACGTGAATACTGTGATTTTTTCTTCTAGTAATGTTGTGCAAGTCTGTAATTGACGTAAACACTAGTCCATGTCTCTGTTCTCTGTTATTTGTAAATGTTTGTGTTTTTGATGTGCCTTAATAATAAATAAATAAGCACCAAGATAATGGCAACATTACCTACTGTAAAACACTTTGAGAAAAATTGTTGTAGTTGACGTGACTTAATCAGTAAAGGAATCAAACAGAAAAAAAAATCCTATGACAAAACAAAGAATTCTGAGTCGAATTATGTAAATAATGAATTTCGTAAAAAGTGCAGTTGACTCTTTCTACTTTGCTGCCGTCGTACTGTCTACACGGAACGTCATTTTTGTCTACTCTTCCGTCGACAATACGGCGCTCATGCTACGCCTGCAGGAATATCTCAGTATCCGCCTGGAGTCTGGATTTGTACCTGGTTGGTAGCAATAGGCTCGCCCCCAACCTGGGACTAAAACTTAGCTAGCGTAATGAGCGTGTAGGTACTATAGGTACAACTCTGCCTAAGTCTTCAGGGATTACAGGCGTAATGTTATATAAGAGTAGATCGTGCCGCAGTAAAAAAATTAGCCAACCACCAAGCTGGTACAGCTCGCGCGATAAGAGTTTGGCTTTGACCGTTATTGCGCAGAAATCAGAAATTGGGTATCAACGGGCAATTAGCGGGGTGCGGGGTGGGTGTGTAGGCGCACGCGGTGCTCTGATTGGCGCTCCAGTCGTTCCCTGCCTCTCGCATCGATACGACGTACCGCGCACTCCTGTTGTACAATCAAAAGTTCAAAAATCCGAAGGTCAAAGCCAAACTCTTATCGCGCGAGCTGTACCGGAGTTGACTGCCCAAGATACACAGGACGTTACCACTAAGTACCTACCACCTCTCATGAAGGCTAAGTGGGGCTCGTGGCTGAACCGCCACACGAGTCGATCTTCAAGGTTAAGCAACGCTTGGCTGGGTCAGACCGTGGATGGGTGACCATCTATTACATTATGAAACCTCTCCGTCCCTCGGAAAGCACGTCAAGACGTTGGTACCGGCTGTCATTCGTAAATCTTTGACAGTCGTTACACCAGTCTGACCTAAGGGTATCGTGTTACCCAGTAACTGGGTTGTGGAGGTCAGATAGGCAGTCGCTCCATGTAAAATACTGGTATTGGACTGGAAGCCGACCTCAACATAGTAGAGAAAAGGCTTGATGTGGCAGATTGACTCGTGAAGGCTATCTTTCATGTCAATAATTTGCGTAGTATTTCCTAATTTACCGTTAAAAAGTTTCTATCTAAAAACCAAACCTAAAACGGATACCAATACTTTTAAATTCTAATCTCCACAAACTGCCCACACATTGTAACGCTTAAAACGTTTCCAAACAGTGATATTATCACACACAGGGTGGCGCAAGTCAGTTTAAAACTTAATAAAAGCATAGTTTAGCGTCCCTATTAACTGTAACTCGACGGATACAGTACACAAAGAGGTTACATAGAGGTTTTGATAGCATAGGATTAGCGGGATGTTAGTGACCAAGCGACAAAGTGTGTAAAGGATCGATGGGCTTGATCGGTGACGGCAACCCTTTCTCATCTATAAGGAATCGTATATGTAGGTTACTAGGTAGGTAACTATTATCGCTGTCTGTCCTAGGATGACTAACCATTTTATGGCGAGACCTCTCCGTGCCTTAGAAGAGGCTTGTTACGCAGACGGTCTCGGCCGTCAGTATTAGATCTTTGACAGTAGTTACGGGTGGTCAGAAGCCTGAAAGTCTGACAACCAGTTATACTGAAGGGTATCGTTTTACCCAGTAACTGGGTTGTGGAAGTCAGATAGGCGGTCATCATCAGCCTATAATGTACCCACTGCTGGGACACAGGCCTCCTCTCGGTGAGAGGGAGTGGGCCGTAATCTATAGGCGATCGCTCCGTGAAAAATACTGGTATTCAGCTGTATCTGGAACGGGAACCAGTCTAGAAGTCTACCCCAAAGTGTTGGTAAAATGCTAGGTAGATGGTAAGATTAATATTATCATACGAAAGGTGAAGAGCCACGTTCACCCCGGAAGGGCCACTCTTTCTTATTCCTTGTGTACCGTAGTGACCAAGATCAAAAACCCCTCCCTCTGCAGCAAGATTCACATTTTCAGTAACACAGCAATTAACAAATTATGCCTTTAATTAAATATGGCTTCAGTATTTTATGTCATACTGTTCCACATTAATTTGACTTAATTTGAAAGCGCTTAATTATCGTCAATGACACGTTCACGTTGCATACGTAATGTTATTAACAGCACGTCCGACCGCATCATATCTTGTCAACTGGGACTAACCTACTAGAATTTAGATAAGGCATTTTTGTTACAGTTCTAGTAAAATCTATATGATTTTGCCGCATCGTAAGGAAAAGTGCAAGAAAGCAACACTCAAAATTAGTTTCTATAGACTACTTTTTACCCAACTGCGCGACATCAAAGACGGGGTTATGTTTTTCATAAAAATTACAAGATTTGAATCATGGAAGCGTGTTTTAAATAAATATTCAAAATATTTTTTTTTGACAAAGTTCAGACAATAATATTAGGATCGTGCCAAAATGAATTTCAAGATAATCATGCAAAATTAAGAGCTACAAGAAACATAGAACGCGGTGAGGGGACGCCCTAGAAGGACATTGTATAGTGACCTTTACGGTGATGTTCTTCAGAAAGGTCAGGTCCTTAGTACTCGCCACCGGCGTGCATGTATGACCGTAAACGAGACAAAAGGAGTATGGAAGGATCATAGCAGGAGGCATACCCCCATGGGAAGAAAGCGTGAGTTTATGTTAGTAACTTATGAAAATCCCGTAACACAAACCGCTCCCGCCCCCGCTCCGCTCATCACAAACTCCCCTCCCTTCGCAACAATTGCATTTAGAAACCCATTTTATATTACACAGGTCTTTGTTATTTGCGTAGAAATTTTCACGAAAGCTTCAGATTATAATATTGTTTTGCTCTTGCCTTATTTAATGAAGGTAGCTAACTGGCTTTTGAGAAAAGTGTTTTCATTAGCTAGGTATTTGTATTCTGAAGTTAAAAATAGCAGATTGCTTGCAAAATAGGTTGCATGTAACTAGTGCTTGTTACCTGCTTTGAGAATGGTAAATATGTTTTTAATGGAAGCTTGTTCCCGAGAGTAGAGCGGGTAGTGTGGTATTCATGATCGAAGTCTCTGGAATGTTGACTTAACTGACTTTTGTAGAATATGTATTTAGGAAAAGTGCATTGCCCTTTAGAATAATTTACAGTGTTTTGGTAATAGAGATGTCAATTTAATAATGCACAGTCTTATACAGAGTTATCTTTGTGTAGTCAAAAATATTTGCTCTCCTACCACTTTTGACAATCATCCCCAATTAATTGAAACTTCACTGTGGTTGATACTCTATAACTGTCACATGGACAAATAGACCTTGTCATTTTATGACGTGCAAGTGGCAACCTTAGGGTGGTAAACCCATCCTCGCACACATATGGCAGTGGCGCGAGGAGGCTAAATGCCGGGGCGTAACTCCGCTGCCGCGAGAGATCACGGCACAGCGGACAGAGCTCCGGTGGGATCTGACGGCGGCATGGAGAGTGCGACTGTCGCAACCCAGTGCTGGACACGCCACAACTGCGGCGATAAGTCCCCTCTTTGAGGAGTGGCTAGAGAGGCACCACGGCGTCCTCACCTTCGGCCTGACGTAGGTCCTCACAGGACACTGATGCTTCGGGAGGTTCCTGTTCCGGATAAGGTGGGAGGAAATGCCCGGGTGTCACTGTTGTGTGGATCGCCCGGAGGACACGGTGGAGCATACGGTGGAGGTCTGCCCGGCTTGGGAGGAGCACCGCCGTGTCCTCGTAGAGATGATCGACAGTGGCGATCTCTCGCATCCGGCTCTGTTCCAGGCCTTGGTGCGGAGCGAGAGGGCATGGGAAGCCGTCACCTCCTTCTACGAAGCATTGATGCTCGCGAAGGAGGAGGTGGAACGCGTGAGGGAGACGCAAAATTCGCGCCCCTAGTCGCCGGCTGGCATAGGCAACTAAAGGAACACGGGTGGGTTTTAGTACGAGTACTTTTAGTCACTAAGAGTCTGACACGAAGAGCGGAAGAAGTTATTTGAACATTGCCAAAGCTCAAAAAAAAAAAAAAAAAAAAGGGTTGGTAAAGCCATGAAGAAGTAGACTACACCAAGCTATTTTTATGTATTTCTTCGTACATGATATTATTGCAAAACAAATGCATTACAAAAATAGTTTCTGTTTTTCGAAGAACCCAAAAGCTTGCTTTTGCATTGATCTAGGTTATTGCGACTATGAAATATTGAATTTCACATAACTTTTTACATATCGCTCGCAACATCTCATGCGTTAAGTTTTCCAAGCACGTTTCAGGGACTCTTAAAACATCGATACGATTGTGTACAATATTATGTCAGTATGTTTGAGTATGAACAGCACTTTTACATCGAAGCGAAATACTTATTTATAGCTGCTTATGAAAGTGTTTTTCAAGAAAGTATTAGGTCAATTTTTTCATGAAACGGTATGGAAAGATTTCCTTTCAAATATGATTAAAGCGATAAAGGCACCCGCTGTTTATTTTGTGCTGTTTGATTTATTCTTTGTGTGTATTTTTAGGGTTTCATTGTACATCCCAAAAATACGTAAGTACCTATGTAAGTTTATATAAATAAATAAATAATAACTATCACAACATACCTACATATATATTGAAATTGATGTAACATAAATTAAGTGGTAAATACTTTTCATCTGATGGCTCGTAATCAATCGCATCATATTCGCCATAAATACTCGGACTAGTGATAGACACACACGTTAATTGGAAATCACACATACAGAAAACTCACTCAAGGATATCAAAGTTCTCATACGCCCTCCGTGAAATAAAAAAAGACCACCAATTTACAGACAGCTCTCACCACCTACTATGCTTATGCCTATGCATGGCTTATCTATGGTGTTTCTCTTTGGGGAAACAGCACAGATGCACAAACACTGTTCACCCTGCAAAAGAAATGGTCAGAATCCTGGTGAACATTGAGCAAACCGATAGTTGTAAACCTTACTTCCAAAAACATAACATTTTAACCCTTCCCTGTATATACATTCTAGAAACATGCAAATTTGTGCGTAAACATCAAGAATTTTACTCCAAACGTGAAGACATTCAGTCACGCTATTTACTTAGACACCGATCTAGGCTAAACATACCAAGTTCTCGACTAAAAATGCACTCTAAAAGTCCCTACGTAATGTCCATCAAAGTATAATATAACAAACTACCCGCATCAATAAAAAAAGAAGAAAAAATTCACATATTTAAAAAAAAAACTTAGACAATTTTTAATTAATAAAAGCTACTATTCGCTTAATGAATATCTAAATGATAGACTTATAAAGTCATAATTTTAGTACCTAGACAAAAATTCAAAAACAATACATCTCTCTTATAAATACCTATTTACTTATATTTTATACTGTTAATTTTTCTTAGAAAGTACCTACCTATTAGTTTATAATTATAAATTAAAAGTGCTTCCTCTCTCCTAACTCACTTATTTTGCTGTGCCCGACAGGGTCCATGTGATCTAATTTTAAGTTTACCACCTAAGTTTACATGTGGAATGCAATAAAGTTTTGAGTATTGAGTATTGAAATCTTAAATAAAATAATATGCTTTTTAGTGTTATTTTATTTATTTTATTTATTTTTATTTTACGGTTACGCCATATAATTTAGCGGATTTTGTTCTATGGCACTGAAACGTGGTCGCTCACAAAGGGCCTTATTAGAAAGCTGAAAGTCACCCAAAGGGCAATGGAGAGGGCTATGCTTGAGTTTCCCTACGTGATCGAATCAGAAATGAAGAGATCCGCAGGAGAACCAAGGTAACCGACAGAGTCCGAAGAATTGACAAACTTAAGTGGCAGTGGGCAGGCCACATTGATGGCCGATGGGGCCGAAAGGTTCTGGAGTGGTGAACGCGTACCGGAGGAGGTCGCGTTAGAAGGCCTCCTATATGCTGGACCGATGACCTTGTGAAGGCTGCAGGAATCCGCTGGACGCGGGAAGCACAGAACCAATGGAAGTGACGGTGCTTAGGGTAGGCCTATGTCCAGCAGTGGACGTTTTTCGGCTGATATGACGACAAGAATATGTTAAAGAAGAGAAATCCTAAATTACACATCGGTAAGTCACGGAGTAATTTTTTATTTTATAATTTTTTGTAAAATTTTGAACTTTTTGTCTATAATCAATGAAGGATTTAAAAAGAGTTAACGCGTGTATGAAGACGTGAGTTTGTGTATTTATAAATTCACTTGGTAAAAAATTGTTTTAAGTTGTTTTATAGAAATTTTAAAAACAATTAAGGAAGTTATCGAGATTTACATTTCGAACCCTAATGCTATAAAAAGCTTGTAGCAAAAGATTTACAAGGTTTTAAAATTAAAAAGAGCTCTTTGTTAGCTACACCTTTTGAGTTCGAAAACTCTTTGTTTTGTAGTGAAGTATGTGGGAAGTTAGTTTCTTCTGTTTTTTCTTGAGATCTATCGCTTGAAGAGAAATTTGTTAAGTAAAGAAAATTTAAGAAAAAGGAGTTCAATTTAGATAAAATACTGGATCAAGTGTAGACTTGACTGTTCCGTAGTAGATTCTGGCATGAGAAAGAAATCTTAGATATACATTTGTTTGTTTGCGGGAAAGTCCGATAGGGTTACCGTGGCCCCTGGCACAGGCAACTGAAGGGACACGGGTGGGTTTTAGTCAGTAAGAGTCTGACACGCACTCCCGCTCCACCCAGAGCGGGAGAAGTTATTTGATGATTACACATACTCAAAAAAAAAAAATCAAGCCGTTTTTGGCTAGTTTGTAAATTTATGTACCTAGTTAGTTTTAAATGTAGGTAAACAAAATCCTACTTATAGACTTTTAGGTGTTCGGCATAGCCGGCATTAAAATATACATACATTCGATTTTACCGCTCGTATTTTGCTGAAACATTACCCGCGGGGTAATTGCGTAATACTCTAACAGTAGGAATGGCTTTCATTTTGACAGTTCAACAACATTCATTGCGTTATTTACGTTGTTGAGCAGACAAATTTTTCGAACATATGAAGCAATGGATTAGCAATATCCTTCAAAATGATTCAGATGGTGATCGAAAGTGTATTACGCAATAAAGGTGCTGAACACGGTGTGGCAACCTTTTTTTTTTTTTTTTTGAGTATGGGTTAATCATTAAGTGACTCCTCCCGCTCTGGGTGGAGCGGAAGGGAGTGTCAGACTCTCAGACTCTTACTGACTAAAACCCACCCGTGTTCCTTCCTTGGCCCTTTATGTTCCGGGTCAGCGGTACCCCTTTTGGATGATCCCGCTTTCCCGGCAGGCTTGGGCCCTAGTGGACCCCCTCTTCGATGCTGACATCTCTTTGAGGCGCGCGTGGAACACGTACGCGCCGTCCAGCACGGGCCTGGTCCTGATCGGACGGTGAGCTACCTATTACTTAGATTTACTTTCGTTACGGTTTGTCAGTAAAAATTGCTATATTATTAAAGTAGATAAAATGAAAACCTAAGTAATGCGTGATACCAAATTGACAGATATGGAAATTCAAGAGAAACAATGTAAGGTTTCCCTTTTAATTAGTCTAGAAACCTAGATTTTGGAACAGGCGAAATATGGAGTAGTTCATCCTAACTTAAATATTTACCTAAATGTATATCAACATCATCAGCCTACAGCAGTCCACTGCTGGACATAGGCTTCTTTAATTGCACGCCATTCAGCTCGATTCTCGGCAACTCTCATCCAGCTGCTACCAGCCACCCTGCGAAGATCGTCGCTGCACCTAAACTGAGAGCGTCCTACCTAACGTTTACCGGTTCGCGGTCTCTACTGAAGAACACGTCTACCCCAACGGTCATCGGTTCTACGGCTAATATGGCCGGCCCATTGCCACTTTGGTTCTCTGCCGGATCACCTCATTCCGGATTATTTCCCTCAGAGAGACTCCAAGCGTAACTCGTTTCATAGCTCGCTGAGAGACCTTGAATTTATGGACCAGGCGTACCGTGAGTGTCCACGTTTCGGCTTCGTAAGTCATAACAGGCAGGGCGCACTGATTCAAGACTTTAGTCTTTAGGCTCTGCGGAATACGCGACGAGAAGACTCGAGGAAGCTTCTCAAACGCTGCCGAACACAGCCGAATTCTTCTGTTATACTCCTTCTCAAATTTGTTTTTACCAAACTGCAGAGTAGGAGGTATATCTTTTTACAAAAAGATACAAAAAAAATTAAGCAAAGAAGAAAGACCAACCAAACAAATGATATCGATAAAAGTATTCCCAACACTAAAGCAAATTACGTAAAACTCTGCATTCTTTAATCATCTTCTATTTATCTTTACACCTGTTTGCACCCTCTGAAGGGAAGTCGATCCCCATAGAATGTTTTCATTAAACTTTGTTAATTTACGCCTCCCTCCCCTTTCCATCGTGGATAGATGCCTTACCCAAATGATTTTATCCTTAATGGAATGAAAGGACTCTTCAAAGGTTCCTTTCAAAATTGACCCCTTTTATCGTTAAGGACCTCATTTTTGTAATTTGTGTTTCAGATTAATAATTATGATGGGCGTAAATGAAAAGTTTGTACTCCAAGTTATTTAAAACATCCCTGTGAACTGTCATATTTAATTGCCAATCAATGAATTTGACTGACCGGTTGGCGCAGTTGGTAGCGACCCTGCCTTCTGAGCCGCTGGTCCTGGGTTCGATCCCCGGACAGGTCAAACATTTGTGTGCATGAAAATGTTTGTTTGACCTGTGTCTGGGTGTGTATATGTATATAAGTATGTATATCAGTCATCAGGTTACCGTAGTACAGGCTCTGCCTAGGTCGGGACCTGAAGACCTTGTGTGGATGTTGTCTCATATTATATTATATATAATGCGTTGTTCCAAAAGAAGTACATACTTAGAAAGTAAAAATACCTATTTTATCTACTACTTTTTACATTGAGGAAATGGCAAAAAATCAAGAGGAAAGCACATGGACTAACTCACAGAAAAAAGCAGGTGAAAAAAATAACATAGGATTAGGGACGGTCTGTTTCAACTTTTGTTTTACAGTATTTTACAATTATTTTGCAACGATATATTAAACAAAGTTAGACAAACTTACGAGCAAGATATAATTTAAAAAAGCAGGGAAAAACTAAAAAAAACATGGGGGATGAATATAAAATATAACATATACTAATAAGGTCAAACAGCACCCCACATAGCTAATTTCAATAAACAATACTATTTAAACAATTACAGTAAATATTTTTTTTGTAAATATCTTGACTTTAATCGTTTGGTAAATTAATATGTCCTATTTAAAGAGCCAGGGGATCTGAAACTCAGGACCCTCCTACTTCACGACACCTTTCTCTATTTAAGATTAAACATTTTAACAAGTGCCTGTATTATGAAGTTGAGTTATATAACGATTTATGATTATTATTTTTGGATTGAACGAAGTTTTCTTAGCAAGATAAAAACATAATACAACTTGATTATTTTCAATCCACAAGTTTTCATCAGACGTGGTTACAAGCACGTCTTAACATTAACACGTCACAATTTTACATAACCTTTTTTTTTTTTTTTTTTGTTTCCGGGGTGGAAAATCCTCATGGATGTCCGCCGCCCTGGGGCGGACGGCGGGGTCTGTCAGACTCTTACTGACTAAAAACCACCCCGGTGTTCCATCTCACACCTACGCCGGGGGTCGCGGGAACGTACGATCCTTCCGCAACCCCCGACTGGTGCCGGCCCGCCGCTGCGGGCCACTTCGGGTCTGGGGGGGAGTGAGGTGTTTGACTCCCCCCGTGACGTCTAAAAGGGGCGCGCGTGGAACACTACGCGCCGCCACCTCGGGTCCTGGTGTGTGGGGGGCGACGGACGTCCCCGAGTCCGTCGCCCCTGGACCCATTTAGGGGGGCTGGAAGAGGGCGTTGTCTGCCCTCCGCCGACGCCCGGTGCGCCTTCTGCGGGCCGGGTGAGTGGACGAGATCTCCCTCTCCCTTTCCGCAGCCTCCTTCTGCGAGACGACTGTCTCGCAGAAGGAAACCACCGCGTCCCAGGACTCGTCGCTGCCGACCATCGACTCAACTACGGCCGGCAGCGACAAGTCACTGCCTACTTCTGAGATGAGGGCACGGCGCGGCTCCTCCCAAGCGGCACACTCTGCTCGGCTCTGCTCGCCGTGTCCTCCCGGCAGTCGACGCAGTGGTGACACCGGGCGTCACCGGGCGGCATAACCTGTACCAACTACTACATTTGTGGTTAGATCTCATCCCATATTAATTCAAGGCTAGCTAACTCCCTTATATAGCTACTCTGAAATTACCTACAGAAGTACATAGCATGTATGTATAGTGTTCAGTTCGGTAGCTTATGTATTTACACGTTATTAATGCCTTTAGGAAACACGCATGCTTGAACGGCTGTCTCGTACGCTATATAAATATTAGGGATGGAACATGTGTATATCGATACTTTCATTATAAATTCATTTTACAAATTTTACCGGGCGATCTATAAATGGCTGTTGAGACAGACTGGATGCTAAAAGCGGAGAACGGGATATTGTGGTGCAATATTTGAGAAGCCCATATTCAACAGTGAACTGCCGTTAAGTTGATTGGTTGAATCAGTTTAGCTGGAGAATTAGACAAGGTCAGTTGTATTTTTTGTTGTTTTAATGATTACTGTCCGCACTGAATGGGATGTCCTATAAGTTTTGTATTAATTTTCACGGAAATATTTATATTTCAATTAAAGTCAAGTCAATTCATTGGCATTCTATTATTTTACAAAATACGCGTAATTAATTCTCAGTCAGTTTATTCTACTGACATTTCCTCAGCTGTTTCGTAACCTTCAAGTAAATAGTTACAGAAATAGTTAAATCTTAGAAGGTGTTTTGCGTCAAGTGTTAAAGGTTAATGGGTCGATTAAAGAATCGAACAACATTTTAATGATTGTTCTTGTACTGAGTGGGTAGTGTACCTACTGCAATGCAGTTAGAACTCAGGCCAAATACTATATGAAAGCGCCCCGCGCTTTCAGATAGTATTTGGCATTCATTAGTAGGTATTTGGTAATGAAAGAGAGGACTGTATTTTAGGGGCAATGGTTTATTGCTTATTAATAAATATTGTTCATAATAACAAATGTAATCATTACCGGACAAATAATTAATAAATTAAGTTAGGAAAACGTATCGACCGTCGCGTCGCCTCCGCGCCGCTCTTCACCTCACCGACGACGCGTTGATCACGGCACCTGCTCATGGAGACCGCGCGCAAGGTGTAGGGGTCGATTCCCAACAATATGATTATAAAAAATATAACAGATTTTACGTGAAATTTTCTTTAAGTTCCATAGACATTTTAACTGTTGGCAAAATAATTACAGGCCTATACAAACCCTATAGTTCTTACGTGACTTTCACATTTTTTTCTGTTCCGTTTTATCGATAAGCAGCTTCTTCCCATCACTAAAGCGACATGTCTTGCAAGATTGGCCCGGGGCTATACCGACACTAGATGCACTCTACCTACCTATGTCTACGTATTCCATTGAAGCTTGCATCTTGTTGTTAGAAAACCAGGATTTCTGCCGGTTAAGCAGAATTTCATATAGTATGAGGAAAATGATTACCTAAGGCAGTGTGTGAACAATATCTTCGTATACTCGGTACGTGATACCTTCTGGTATCTTAGTGCAGGTACTCTGTTTTGAAATTGTGGTTGAAACTTCGGTACTTACTGGGATTATAAGGAAGCCGGGTAGTTTGCTTAGAAGATATTTATGTTAGGGGCATATGTAAATAGTCTAAGAGCATTTTCAGGTAAACTATAAGTTACCTGCAGGCTGTTAGTCGCCGCAGGAGACGCCCTGGGCGTCGGGAATCCCAAGCCGATTCCCGGCCACCGTAGGCGCGGGCTTGCTGACGGCGAGCAATGGGTAGCTCGCCGTCCGATAAGGACCAGGCCTGGGTCGACGGCGCGTTGTATTCCACGCGCGCTCTAAAGAGATGTCAGCATCAACGACAGGGTCCGCTAGGGCCGATGCCTTGCAGGGTTGCGGGAAAGTCCGAAAGGGTTACCGCGGCCCTTGGCACAGGCAACCGAAATAACACGGGTGGGTTTTAGTCAGTAAGAGTCTGACACGCCCTCCCGCTCCGCCCAGAGTGCGATAAGTTATTTGATGATTTCCCACCAAACAAAAATAGTATTTCTTATTTTATCTAACAGGACCGGGATTTTTATTTTTGATAAGTTTAAGAAAATGACCACACCACTACTGACAATTTTACTAAATAGTAAAATAGTTTCTCTTTATACCTACCTAGTTACCTACATATACGTTTCCTTAAAGATGAGAAAGGGTTGCCCTCGCCGATAAGCACATCGATCCTTTACACACTTTGTCGCTTGATCACTAACATCCCGCTAATCCTATGCTATCAAAACCTCTATGTAACCTCTTTGTGTACTGTATCCGTCGAGTTACAGTTAATAGGAACGCTAAACTATGCTTTTATTAAGTTTTAAACTGACTTGCGCCACCCTGTGTGTGATAATATCACTGTTTGGAAACATTTTAAGCGTTACAATGTGTGGGCAGTTTGTGGAGATTAGAATTTAAAAGTATTGGTATCCGTTTTACGTTTGTTTTTTAGATAGAAACTTTTTAGAGGTAAATTAGAAAATACTACGCAAAATATTGATATGAAAAAAAAAACAACCAACTGCCAAAAAAACTTTGTATCTGTATTTTAGCTTTTTCCACCGACTTCCGAAATTAAAGTTATTTTTCACTTTGTGTTTTTTTTCTTGGAAGTCGTTTGTTATTTTTTTTTTGTAAAAAAGTAGTTTATTTATCACTTTTTAGTTATGGTACCTGACCCCATACCAATTCAAAAACGATCGTCTTACACGTCCACGTCCGTTACAGGCGGTATATTTTTATTTAAAAATAATTTATTGTTGATTTTTTTTAAACTGCTCGACCGTATCGATTAAATTTATATGGGACCACCTCTGAAGTATGACCTACCAAACAAAAAAAAAATCATCAAACCAATTCATAATTGACGGAATGATCGCGTTACAAACATACAAAAAAAAAAACATGCAGTCAAACGGAGAAGCACCTCCTTTTTTGAAGTCGATTAAAATCAGCCTTCACGAGTCCCTGAATCTACCTAGCTTCTTCCAAACTATATTGGAGTCGGCAGCTGAATACCAGTATTTTACATGGAGCGACTGCCTATCTGACCTCCACAACCACACAAACACACTTTTTACCATCTTTATATTATTTTTTCGTTTCTTTTCACAACAATGAAGATTACATAAAGCTTTATAAAAGGCTCTAAATGTGTTCAGCGATTTACCCGGCTCAACTTCAAACGAGCTTCACAATGAATTGTCTTTTTTATTCCGAAATATTATATTTAGCGCAGACACTTCAAAGTATTTATAATGTCGTGTGGAAAATGTGCAAATAGTGTTTGAAATGAAAGCATTATGTAATAGGTATATATACTGCAAATTTTCATCGTTTTTATCCTTCAGTGGTCATCGTTTCAGTCTTACCAAGGCATATCATGTTTCCCAGTAACTGGGTTGTGGAGGTCAGAAAGACCTGACAAGGCTCCTTACAAAATACTAGCAATAATACTAGATACTATATAATACTATCTAATACTAAATATTACTAGTATATAACATTGCTTGACTGGAAGCCGAAAAAGGTTAGGCGGACGATAACCTTTCAGTGTTGAAAATTAAGGAAATAGAATAAATAAATCCATTACGTAATTCATAACTGTTCTCTTGAGCCAATTAGGTCCAAATCTGTGAAATATTCATCATCACACGGCAGTCTCAGCACATCTTGTAGAACGTGCAACACAGTCCATCATAAATATTACACTTATCCGCAATCCCAAAAACTCCAGCTTTTTCCATAAAAACACCCTATACACAATTGCAGATCATCCTTCCAATGAAACACGAAACATTTCCATTATCAACGTCGGCATTGCTACTAATGGCAGCCATTTTGGGAAATGTACAGTCAGCAAAACAGTTATGGTACAGGCACCTAACGTAAATTAATGTCCGTTGAGCGAGTTTGACATCGATCGTCCTGAGCGGTCTTTCGTTTAAATAGACACTTACACGCTTTTATAATGAATTAAACCCATGAAATGTGTCTTATGCTTATATTATATTTTGCACTCAATTAATTCTCAACCATAATTTGCAACGTTATTTTAAATTTCTAAGTTATAGTGAAGGAAACTGACTTAGGTATTAAGATTTAAAATCGACAAGCATAGAGTAAGCTAGTCAGTTCCTTTTTTGTATGTGCTAGAAAGCTAGAACATACAAAAAAGGAACTGACTAGCTTCGACAAAGGCCAAAGAAATTCGTTTTACTACAAAACTGTACAAGTCTACAATTCCACAAAATTGGTAATTATATCAAAATATTCGTATCACAGAATATGTACAATTTAAAATCTACAAGTCACTACAATTTACATATTTGTGTGGTTTTTCCGTTACAATTATGTGGCTTAGAGTTTTGTGGTATATACAGACACTTCTAAGGTTCACATATTCGTAAATTGTAATTGTAAAGTTTTGTGGTATAAGACCCAGATGGCCTGAAATTTTAATGATTTGGGCAGTACAGCATACCAAAAACTTTCGCCGCCTGTACATGCAACATTAATGTTTATTTAGATTCCAAATTAAGCACACCTGTTGAAGCCCCGACTTCGGACGTACAGATAATTTGTTTATTTAATGTAAATTGCATCTTCCGTTTACAAATTTGTACAGGACGGCTGCCTAATGAAGTGCTTTGTACAGTGACGTTTTTAACACCTGTTTGCTGAAGGGATATAAATATTAATGGGGTTTGGACGTTTGAATTGTTTAATGAGGGTTGAAAATTGGGTCATTTGGGCGTATTGAAACATTGAAGGTGTGATGTTCTTTGTCATTTCTGTTACAGATTTGGATCACGGACTACATAATTACGGTAGAATCTAAATACGCCTTCGGGGAGTAGGTATAACAAGTAAAATAGCATTAAAGGCAGATTCGACTAAATAGGCAATGTGACAGAAAGATGCGTTGATTAATGGCATAAAAAAATATATATTAAAAATAATTTCAATAACATGTATGGATTAGGGCTTTCCGTGTCTCATAAAAGTGAAGTATTTTATCAGGGCATCAGGGCAGAAACATTCACTTATGTAGCTACTGATAACAATATTGCGGTCATCGTTCCACTCGCAAACCAATCGATTATGACACTTAGCACAATCGCTTGTTGTGGCGATTTACGGGGAAAGCCTTTCAGTGTGAGTAGTTTATCATTATACATTAGAACAATTGCTTTATTCTGTGAAATATTTAAGTGAGTAATTGAAAAGCGACATAAATGCTCTTGGTGATAAATGATTTAATTTCTGTAAGTAAGTAGGTTTGTACAAACACTTTTACACGTCAATCATATTTTAAAAGCTAGATGAGGTCGGCGTTTCCTATCGGACTACTCTGAGAAGAAAGGCCGAAACAAGCTCAGAGGTCACAGTCTCTTTTAAAGTCCAGACATTACCTTGGTCAGATCATGTGGAGACTATGTAGATTAGTGTCTGAAACGGTCTTTTGAGGAAAAACCACACAGATTGAGTGGACCTGTCCAGTAAGTGCACGCATGTGTCAGTAATCGTGCAGCTCAACTCAGAGCTTAATTAAGGAGCTCAACGATTCGACGAACAATACCAAAGAAAGGACATTTGGGTAGGCCGCATAAATTACTCAAACTGTCAGATCATGATTAAAAGTAACAGAGAAAAAAAACAAAAAAGCAAATTAAATAACATCGCGCCTATTTTGCCGAAGGATTAGGATAAGGTGTACACCCACATTACGTCGGTTATGTTCTATGGTTATGTTCTATAACACCATAGGACTAAAACATGACTTGGCACTAGGCACTAGGGTGCGAGAGCTTATTGTCATCAACCGGGAACAAATCCAGGCTCCTACTAAGAAATGGTCTAAACAACGTTTGTTCTAGCAAAACTGTGATTCAAATGTCACCGTGTATAGTTAGCTATATTATAGCTATATATATAGTAGCAGCTATATTCTAGTAATATTTATTTTGAAGTATGTATGTTTGTATTTTTGTATGTTATTTGTTTTATTTTATTAAGTGAATTGTTTTTGATTTTATGTATTTTACTTTCTCTTTTACTCTTACACACGTTGTCTACATCTCTAAATCTACTATCCTATCGCAGGTATGTTGGAAGAGATTTCATTAGAAATAAGCATCACCTTTGTACCTATTTTTCTGTTCTTTTCTTCTTGTCTGTTTATATATGTGTGTACATAAATGGTTAAATAAATAAATGAAATTCCTGACGCAAATACCGTATACCACTTTTCGTCAGTTACACAGATCACATAAACACAGTACCTATGTTCTGTGGTCAGTTATGTTTGTAAGCTACGGAGTATAGAGACAAGGAGAACTTTCTCTGTGTATGAATTTCCGTCACATTGGTGCCGATTATCTTGTCACAAAATTCTCTAAACTACACTAAAAATCACCAAAATTTAGTTTATTCCTGTCAAACGACGATTTCCCATTCTGAAATTGACTAAAGTGACACAACTTAACCAAATTTTAGTTTGACAGCACTATGATGGCACTGAGATTATAATTTAGTGAAAATGGCAATTTTGCTATTCTGAATTTTACGTTTTTCACCAAAAATTTTGATTGTCGTAACTAAATCTGCCTGTTTTTAATCGCGATTAAAAAGGTGTGGAATAAAATTAGTTGTCATGAACTAAAATTCATACCAACACCTCGACTTCAGATGCAAAAACAGTACTGTGTCTTTTTTTTCTTTTCTTTTGCTTATATCTCGAAAACGGTGTGTCCTATCGCAAAAATAATGAAAATTTCAACCCCCTTTATGAAACTTCGGAACATATAAAATCCAACGTGTTGGTAAAAAAAAAATTTTTTTTTTCATATTTTCCATACAAAAAGTGAAAAATTCCATACAAAGCATGTCGAGGCTGCGAAATAATGCGCGACTCTGGCTCTAAAAAAAATCACGTGGTACGGCAAACAAGTACCACGTGGAGTCGCAATTGCCAAATTTGATTTTAGATATTGTGTCAAAATTATTTTTAAATTTAGAGATTTTATTTTGCAGAATAGCGTTAAGATTCTCATAGCCAAAAGTAAGGAATTTTAGTGATAGTTTAGTTAGTTTAGTTCGGTGTACAACAGAATCGGCACCATTGTGCTACATAAGGGTGGTGCCACAGTAGCCACCGGGTAAATTTTTAAAGCAATAATTTTAGGTTATGTAATACAAAATATTGCTGGATTATGTAAATTGTTGAGGTATGGTATACTGGACTGTCACTCACTACTCTAGTCACTAAAAATATTACATTTTCTAACTCGGCATACTTCAGTCCGATAACAACTGCTACATTCATACCACACAATTTGCCTACGCTAGCGCCATTGTGGAGGGTTTTTGAACTATTATTTACTGTTTAAGTTGGACACGTTTATAACTTTTTCCCCATAAGAGATAGTTCTCCTTGTCCTTATTTACCCTCCATATTGTAAGGTCCATGTAATAGGGGGTGAGCTTATTGTCATAGACAAACTCAAATTGCTTGCTGTTTTGCTTGTTGGTTGGTACTGACAGAAAATATAAAGGTAGACGCATTATTTAATTCCGCCTCCTAAAACCTAATACGTATTATTACCTTCATTCAAGTTAAGTCGCTGATAACAACCGCAGCAAACGTACAATTTCTTTATGAATACCGCCATTTGACGAAACAAATTGTCTACAATTTCTATTGCATGCCATGAAAAATGAAATCACAACAATTACACTTTCTTGCGATCAAAAGAAATTGCTTCACCCAGCGACAAACATTCATTGTGGCGTTTTTGAAATCGCGTCTTTTTGTCGGAAATAAGGCATATAGGTCGCCCGCGGATCTTTTCAGCGAGCTCTTTTATAATTTTGAGTTCAATTTGGTCGGAATTTATCTTTGTAGTTATCTTTCATTGATGAAAGGTGAAAAGCACTTTGATGTGTTGCATTTATTTAGACATTTTTAACTTTTACTTTAACTCGAAAGCAGAAGTTTTGGAATATGAATAAGTTGAGCTGAAATCAGGCAGAACTGAAACGTACTTACTTTTGTTTTTATGATCTGCCAAGACAAAATAAATAAATAATTTAAATGTAAATTCAAAATACACGCAATAAATAAACACGTAGAAATAAAGAGTAGTTTTCATTGTTAAAGTTGTCAAATTCATATGAAAATGAGTCGAAAACTAACACTTGCATATAAAATTTTATTTCTCAAGACGAATAAGAAAATGAACGAAGAAATACTGAATGCTGTTTTAGATGTCGAAGATAACAATGCCATGTTAATTTATTTTTATAAAGTCTAGCTGTCGGAATATTTGACAAAATTTATTTGTCTTGGAGCTTGCCTTTTATCTCAATGAGAAAAATGTCGATGACTCCTTGTCTAGACGAGGAAAAAAAAATACCTTTTGAAGTTCATCTCTACTTGGATTTTGGTCGCGCGGTTTTAAGAAAACGTGGTATTCTTATAAACTTTATTGTAAATATAAGTAAAGTTTAGAACAAACTTCAGAGTATTATAAGATTTCTGACGTTATCAAAAGGTCTTACTTAACCGAATTGGACTTTATGTGAAAACAGATTTTCATGGACTAGAAAATAAAACTCATTTATTTGAAGCCCAGACTCTTGTAAGGATCTATCTATCCTTCGTTAGCAGAAAATTAAATCAACCTGTACTTTTATATGCCCCTTTTCATAGCATAGGCACTCACTAGCTATTTCTATAGTTGCGTTTTGTATGTATGTACGTACCTTATCCAGAATATAACAGTCAAATAGTAATATAATACAATAAGAAACAACAGCAACAACAATATATCAGGTTTATAATACCAAGTTACTAACCTAAGCTCATAACACATTCTATAATGTATTATTAATTGTTCAAAAGCGTCGCGTTTATAAAGCATGCGCTAATTACCTTCAGTCAAATGAACTAGGGTTAATATGCACCTCATACGGGAAATAAAAAGAAATAAACAAGGTAGGAAGAAGGATAATTACGCTATTTCTGTGTATTTTTTTCCATAACATCCTTAGGTAGCTGCTAGACTGAGTATTCATTTTAAGTTACCCATTTTTGTGTACTGATTATTGTTGTAATGATAAAACACTAGGAGGCGGTGCATGCGGGTAAGTCCGAAAGGGTTGCCGTGGACCCTGGCAGAAGCTACTGAAGAAACACGGGTGGGTTTTAGTCAGTAAGAGTCTGACACGCCCTCCCGCTCCGCCCAGAGCGTGAAGACTGTTGTGACGACTTAACATTAAAAAAAAGGAGTCGGTGCAGAGTAGATTTGAGGGCTGCCGCATGTAATAATGATGTTCTAAAAAGAATTTTAGTATATTTTACATAAATTAGTTTTAAGATAAGTAAAGTTAAATTTGGAATTATCGAGTATCGAATACCTAATAACACCATATTGTCGGAGAGAGCCTATTGGTGAACTCCCGGTCGGAAAACGCAATAATCTGCCCGAACGAACCGGTAGAACTGAGGATCCCACTCCCACGCTTAGAACCATTTCCGATCACTAGGCTGGGCAGTAGCTCGCCGTTCGATAAGGACCAGGCCTGGGTCGACGGCGCGTTGTGTTCCACGCGCGCCTCAAAGAGATGTCAGCACCAATGATGGGGTTTGCTAGGAATAATGCCTGCTAGGGTTGCGGAAAAGTCCAAGAGGGTTACCGTGGCCCCTGGCACAGGCAACTGAAGGAACACGGTTGGGTTTTAGTCAGTAAGAGTCTGACACGCCCTCCTGCTCTGCCCAGAGCGGGAGAAGGTATTTGATGATTTCCCACCCACAAAAAAAAAAAAAAAAAAAAAAAGGCTGGGCAGTCTTTTCAGATCATTTTCAAACACCAGATAAGATTTGAATAACCTACAAATGTAAATTAATGTTTTGAGAAACAAATGCATCATAATAAACCAATCTCAAACCAAAAGAACTCACACAGCAAATAAAACATGAAATCGCGGACCAATTCCTTGATAATCACGAGAACCAATAACTGGCCAGTCACCCGACAAAATGTCATTTCAATTCATCGCAATCGTTCGAATGCAATGACATTAACGGGAGTGATTTCGAGTGACGACGATCCTTTCGGTGATATGGTTTTCAGATTATTTTTATGACCTTCTTTGAGTTAGGATTTTAATTTCAGATTTTATTTTAGATGGATATTATTGAGTTTTTCATACGGGTAATCATTTTATTTTGGTGACTGGTTTAGTCACGGAAAATCCTGTAAGAACAATTCATAAATCTGCCGTGTCTACTATAATTGTGCACAAAATATTGATAAAATTAATCATAGCACCGAGTCTTATTAAATTATCTACAAATCAAAGGTAATTTTATGATATTACCATATAATAATACCTACTATAAGCGTATATTAGGTTACCAGCAGTGAAGAAAGACGCACAGTGTCATATTGTTACCGTTTCTGCGTCAATCTACTTTTATTCGAGTTGAATCTTGTCAATTTTTTCCTCCAAAACCTAGATACATCCACATTAATAAAAGATATAAAAAAAACCTAGTTCTATAACCCAGTATTAGTCACAATAAAAGCAAAATCAGTGACGTAATCTCCAAATTGGCTCTAAAAGTCTCTTAATCCTAATATTGATCAGGCATTGTGCTCGAGATGGCGAATCGGGGATCCGTTCAGAATAGGGGCCCGCCCGTTCAGAATAGGGGCCCGTTCAAAAAAGGGTGTCGAGATGAAAGGGACTTGGAGAAATGGCAATACTCGATTGACATGCGATAGTGAGGGTGCCCGAGCAAGGACGAATTGCTTTATATCTTAACGCCTTTGAAAGTTGTGGGGATTTTATGTTTAAGATTTTTTTCAGATAGTTTTGGGTATGTTGACGTAGGTATTTTGTTTTGTTTGAGACTGTATGGGTCATTCCACTCACTGGTTTGTAGGCAGAATGTTCCGAAGAAGATTTAAGGCGGAATTATATAAGTAAACGAGTGAAATAGCGAAGGTACGAGTAACTTTGTTTTTTACGCCATCAGTAGTCAAAGGTCTCCCATCTCTCTTTAATCAATTCTTAGCTTAAACATATAAATTGGCTGCCTTTAAAACACGCTTTAGATAAACTCCCCTTACTCACTTCTTTTAGAAATATAAAAAAAAACATACCTTATAATCGCGAAGCGTAAACCTGAAACAGAAACAGAAAAACCATTAAAATATAAACATGAGCGAGTTCTTTGACCAAAAACAAAACTGTACAACTTCAACCGTTTAATACTTGTTTTGTCGCGAGTTAGCGTAATAATACCACAAAATAGGAAAATATAAAGAAACAAATTCGTACAACTTTACAAATGATGCCATTCCCTACTAACCCAAAAAAGGACGCCACATGTGATGAGCCCATGCTTAAAATCAACGTGAAATTGCCACACATAAACATCATATTGTCTACGCTTTGGAATGGGCAGCTTCATATTCTGACTGACCGACTCCTTGACGTAAATGGTTTAGCATAATCAGCCTACAATATTCGCACTGTTGGGTAATCTACCACGCGGGCCCAGCGTGGGTTGGTACGTGTCACATGTATTCGTGAGCAGTGGTGGCCCAGTGGTAACCGCTGAGACTTCCGAGTTCTAGACTTGAGTTGGTCGTAGGTCTCAACCTTGACAGGCACTTCACTTTATGTCAATTATTGGTTCACCACTGCTCTCAAAACGGTGAAGGAAATCATCGCGAGGAAACCGGCATGTCCTAGAACCATAAATTCAAAGACATGTGACATCTACCAACCCGCACTGGGCCCGCGTGGTGGATTAGAGAAGAGGCCTGTGTCCCAGCAGGGGGAACATTATAGGCTAATTTTTTACATGTCCTCGAAATTTTGGTTCTAGGACATGCTTTGAGTTACGTTGGGTTGAATTAAAACAAGTTTTCTAAAAATGTGATCACTTTTTGGCACGCAATCATTTCTAATGTTTTCACACAAGCATTAGCCGCTAATGGATTTGATGCAAACGCTATCTGGTTTAAACATAACGTTTCCAAAAATAACCTAGTACGATTTTCTCATTTGGCTTCCGCCGTTACATTCATAATTCTTCAAAAGGATAGATTAATCCACCAACTGACTGTTTCTTAAATTGAACCGATTTTCGATTAAACATTGTCATCCGCATAGCCTTTTCCCAACTATATTGGGGTCAGCTTCCAGTCTAACCAGGTGCAGCTGAAAACCAGTATTTTACATGGAGCGACTGCCTATCTGACTTCCACAACCCAGTTACTGAGTAACACGATACCCTTTGGTAAGACTGGTAGTCAGACTTTCGGGCTTCTGACGACCCGTAACGACTGTCAAAGATCCACAAATTACAGCTGGGACCGACGGCTTAACGTGCTTTTTGAGGCACGCAGGGGTCTTGGTATGTAAAGATGGTCACCCATCCACGGATTAACCTCGACCCGTGTGGCTGTTATTACTAACAAGTCCATTATTTTTTATTTTGCCCCATAGATTTTCGATTAATTTGTTATCTAATATGTATGGTTAATAATCCAGAGTCTGAAGACTGGACCTTCTGCCTATATTTATTAGCGGTAGAAGACATCAGCCTCGGTCGTTTATCACGGTGACAGATAATCCCGAGCTCTTAGAGATCCAGAATGACAAATGTTACGGCCAGGTAAAAAGGTTCCATGTTTCTTAAATTTCACTTAACTGCTTCTTGATGACGGCGGGAAGCACCTGAAGACCCATACTACATAAGGAGAGGAAAACTTTTAGTACTGGGTTCTTTTGAAATACTTATGCTTTTTAAATTATGGTTTTATTTATTTATTAGAACTTTATGCACAAGTAAAAAAAATACTGTACAAAGGCGGGCGGCAGGATTTCGTTTTAAACGATGTCCTTAATAAAATTTCTAAAGTGGATCGCACGTGCATATTTATTACACACCAGCTTCTGGCCGTAACTTTGTTTGCGTGGAAGTCGTAAGATACACAGTATGTTAAAATAAGAGCCACAGTTTTCTAAAACTCTGTCGGCTCCCGGCCCACCGCATCGCGTCGCATCGCCCGCCCTCGCGATTACTTCGTTTTCGCTATGCGTTCTTTATAACGTTTTTCTTTTTCCTCGCCTTCTATGAGCTGTAGCTTGGTGTTAAATAGCATATAACCTTCCTCAAGAAATGGGCTATCAAAGGCAAAAAAAAAAAATCTTATCCTACTTGTAATTCAGAGGCTAGCCCGTTCAAACAAAAAACAAACTAACTCTTCAGCTTAGCTTTGTCATATTAGTACAGATTGCATAAATACGACGCCAGAACCGAACTCGCGATTCTTAAAGCAGAAAATAGTCTGTATGAATAAAATACCCTAGCTATTGTAAATGCGTAGATACTGTAATGTTGTTTTAGTAGTAAAAGAATAGGTTTCAGTTTGTGTTCGGAAGTCTCATTGAAAGTACCTAACGTGTAACTAGTTGATTAAAAAATCAACTAAAAGTATTATGCAAAGTTAATTAAACATTATTTAGCAAATGTGCAACCGGCCTAAATTGTCAGTGAGTCTATTCAAATCACAAATTGTCTTTCTTTGACAGTTGTCTGAAATGGCTATGCAACGGCAAAGTGACGTAGGATGTCAATTATTTTCCCTGACTATACCTATCCCAGATAATTTATATGAAGCAATACGCCATGTAAATAATAAACAGTTGTTTCCGGGTCACCGAGTGTATCTTGTGTGTTATCCCCAAGTTGCCGTAACGCTTTTTTTTCTCGGATATGCATCACGCAGTTTTGACGCAGTGCGTCGTAAAGCCGCCTAGGAAAGACAGAGGGCAGAATTAATGTTAGAGTCAGTGCTCATATCAATGTACTTTTTAGTTAAGTATCATGTAATGAGTAGAGGTGTGAAACGCTGTAGCCATATTGAAATACGCTATAGTAAAACTACAACGAAGATTTACAAAAGCGTAAACTTCGCAAATTAGGACCCATGATATCGACGTAGTGAAAATCGTATTTGTCTATTTGAAAGAAAACTAAACATCAGCTAATTCGCAGATTATTGAACAAGAAGTTTTCCGGTATTTGGATTTATAAAAATACTTGTTAAAACACCTCTGAAAACTCCGATAAACTCTTCAACAGACCTTTACACTGCAGGGAGACAATAACAATTTGAAACAGGATTCAACCTTTAAAACTGTTTCATTATCTTTGCACAATATTATTTAAAGTCAAAAAGGCATCGACCTCTAAAGGAAAAATCTCCGTCCACTACATCAAAGCTCATGTCGCATTAGATCCCACTCCAGACCCCGGGACCCCACAGTCAAAATGTGAGACAGAGGTTTGATTGACGCGTCGAGATATCCTGGGGTCCATCCCGCATATATATATTACTTCGTCAATCTTTACTATGTAGGTACCTACCATTCAAATGATATTCACATTCGGATTGCGATGACGCCATGTTAATTTTACATGGGATGAGAAGTTGCTGCCTTGATTCTAGTGACCTGACTATAGCTAGGTTTTTTCTCTATTGGACCTTGATTACGATAGCACTGAAAGCCTCTTAATTGTTTTAATATAAATGTGTTTTCAGTCTACCTATCACACCACAGTACATCAAAGTACACCACATTACAGCACACCACCGTACTCCACATCACACCACACCGCACCACGTGAGGATTGGCACCAACAAAGAGAGGCCTATGTCCAGCGGTGAAGTGAGGCTGTGGGTGATGATGATGAACTATTATCATCTGGGTGGATCTAGAAATTGTATTATTTGTGAATTTTGAGATAGTGAGAATACTTAAGGATCTAAGTGCAATTAAAAATAACATTTTCCAAGAGTCATGTTAATTGTTACCATACACATTTAGTCGTATAGATTCATTCATACCTAAACAGTTAAATATTATAGAATTATGTTAAATTGACCTTATCAAATAACTATTATGTAACACAACCTATATCTGATCGCAATAGTATAATCAGCCTTTAATGTTCCCACTGCCTGGGACACAAGCCTCTATGAGCGATTGGGCCGTAGTCAACCACGCGGGCACAGTGCGGTTTGGTGGATGTCACATGTCTTTAATGTTTGGTTTCCTCACGATGTTTTCCTTCACCGTTTTGAGAGCAGTGGTGATGAAATTAAATATACAAAGTAAATCCTGGGTTCGAACTCACGGTCTACAACTCGTAAGCCGGGGCCAATACCACTGGCCCACCACTGCTCTCAATAATTGTTAATGTCATAATTATTTAAGAATTGTAGATTGTTGATTATATTTCTATTTTTATTTTAAAATTAATTAATTTAATATTTTTTGCTGTACCCTACAGGGTTTGTAATTGTACTTTTAGCTTTAAGTCATTGTTACACCCGTAAACATAACATTATGGAGTGCAAGTATCTTTACTTGCATTCCATAACGTGATGTTTGTGTGATGAATATGAATATGATAATTACCAACTACAAAATAGGGCTTCACAATCTCGAGAGCGTAATATTTATTTATTAAAACTTTATGCACAAGTAAAAAAAATACTGTAGAAAGGCGGACTTAATGCCTGAGGCCTTTTCTACCAGTCGACCTTAGGGTGATGAAGAGATATATTATCATGTTCCATGAAATGTGTTATCATGAAAATTCTCAATTTTTATTATTTAAACTTGCGTCTCAAAATTGTGGTCGAGCATACACGAGGAGGGATAAGAGGAAACACTAAATTGAGCCTTTAGCTTAAGATCTTGAAATAATTGAAACACAGAAAATTTGGGTTTTTTTTTTAATACATTATCGCAGTCTTGGTGTATAATCTGTACCAACTAGTTCGAGGGTTAAAGAAATATCAATTCTTATTTGTTTTCGCTCAATTTATTTATTAGGTACAAACAAAGACAAATAAGAAAATATATTTTCACATTTTCCCCTACTGTAATTCAAAACGCGGAACAAAACAAAAAAGAATACTCGCGTTATTTCCTTTACCAACTAAACCATAATAATTCGCAATTCCGTGTATAAAGGGCACATTATCTAAGGGCCATTTAAAAAAGGAGGCACCCCACTAAATTCACTTTCTTTCGCGCAATAAGAGAAGCCCTCTTTGTTGTAGTGTGAAAATGTGTATCTGACATCGGATAGAACTTTTTGGTACGGAGTTTGAGATTATTTTAAATTATTTTTGGGTTGGTCCAGTGAAGATTAAGCTTGTTTTAAGTAACTGTTTTATTACTTTTATGAATAGTCTTAGTGGCTACTATCGTATGTTATTACATTTTCGCGCTTTTTTTAATACCCTTGTGTTAGTTAGCATAGGTAAATGTAACGTAATGCGTGACTGAAACTAGAGTTTTTGTATTGTGGTGCACCTTGGATTCAAAAACAATATTATATGACATATATATAGTTAAGCAGTAACCATCCAACAACGTTTACCTACACAAAACACTGAGAACACACAGTATTTACAAAGTTTTTAGACATTAGGGACTGCCAAACTGTTGCAGTTTTTAAAAGAAGAGTGAAAGAACACTATCTTTCCACTTCGTCATAGTTGCGTATATAGTAATATTCTAGTGTTATTTATTTTAGAAGTATGTGTGTATGTATGTATATTCTCATATTATTTGTTTTATTTTATTAAGTGAATTGTTTTTGATTTTATGTATTTTTTAACTCTTACACACGCTGTCTACATCTCCAAATCTATTATCCTATCGCAGGTATGCTGGAAGAGATATCTTTATTTTTCTGATTCTGAGATTATTTTTCTGTTCGTTTCTTTTTGTCTGTTTATCTAAGTGTGTACATAAATGGTTAAATAAATAAATAAAACAAAAAAGTCTAGGAAAGAAAAATTCGCCAAAACTTTTGTCAGATACCGCGTCACGCTACACAAGAGTCGTTCATTCAATTTTTGCCCCTCGAAAGCTTTCAATGCTTCGATCGCTGGTAACAAAAGGAAGTAAATAGTGGATCTGAATGGACCTGAGTACTTCATATCTAATCCTGGACGCCATTCAATTTATATTTTCAATCTTTTTTTCCTTCATTCTAGAATTTTCCGGTGTTTGGCGGTTGACAATGAATTCTATATTTAAACTATCCGATTTTCGTTTGTTTTATTTGTTGATGTGAAACATCTATACGCGCGTCAGCGTGGGGAGTTTGAGTGGCTGATGCGTGGTGATCGCGAACCGTAATGTTATCCTAGCGTTACAATTATGGATAGTTCCATCAATGCTTACGATTGCAAACTACTGGTTCGTAGAATGATAAATCGCTACAATGTTAACAGGTGTCGTTGTTAAACTCACAGAGAATAGTTTCGTTTAAAGTCCGAAAGGGTGACCGTGGCCCCTGGCACAGGCAACTGAAGGAACACGGGTGGGTTTTAGTCAGTAAGAGTCTGACACGCCCTCCCGCTCCGCACAGAGCGGGAAAAGTCATTTGATGAATTTCCACCCAACAAAAAGGCGTCCCGCGACGCGAATATTTTTTTTTTAACTTTATACAAGGGCGCAAGTCTTACACGTGCAAACCTGACTCCTGTTGGGATACATTTCGTAAGGGTTATGTTTTACCACCTCCGGATAAGTGCCGGCAAACTAACCCTTTCATGTCTGTAGGGAACGCGCTTTGGAACGAGCAACTAGCTTAAAATTTCTGATTCCGACTAACTGACCGACTCATTGACAATCCCAAAGCGCCATTCAATAAATGCTATGCCTTTCTGCGGACATCCCTTAACTAAGATTAGCGGTTACAACCATTCAATGTGCTATATTTATTCATAAGATCACATAAGCGGTGCAAGTTAGATACTTATTTCTACAAAAAAATCCAACAATCCATGCAATTCAAATTTAAACACTACATCTCCATTATCAGTAATCGAAACAACCAATCAAACAGCAACTACACTAATTACCAGGGTTGATACTATCGTGATTGCAACACCACGTTCTAAGCAATTGTGGCTGCATCCTTGAGCTCCGTTCACTCGATCTCAGTTGCTCAGATTGCTGCCGTTTCGAAATACACAACGAACGGGGCCAAGTACGCTTCCTTTCGAGAAACCTATTCATAGATACGGCTCATGTTAACGTGCTTTACCAATACTAGTAATTGTATCCGAAATGCCTAATCCGAAAGTGCGAACAATGGCTGATTTTCGAAAGTTGGAAACAAAAGAACAATGTTAATGTGCTTTCTATGACATTGGGTGCGAATGACGTCACTGGTGGCCCTAGTTTCCTAAAAATATATTTTGCAACGGTGCCGAGAGCTATCCCGAAAGAATTGCTGAGATTTCTCGCTTGACGCTGGATCGACAAAATCAACAGATAGAAACGCTAAAGCAGCTGTTGCTTTCATAGTATCTGCATTTTATCAAATCTTTAAGCTGGTGAGCATTTTCTGTTACATGATATGTAATAATTAATGACTGTATAATATCAAAGATTCCAATAGCCCTCAGTATAAATATCTAAAAATAAAAAGAAATAAAAAAAATAAAAGCACGCACAAAAAAAATACACAAAATATGCACGTAGCTATCATGCTATTCAAAGGGAGTTCGTATTTACGGATTCATTGTTATCCGTCACCGGTTCGTACCAGAAATACTTTGGGGACTTCAAAATTATCTATTCTACAGTCCATGTTGCGTCACAGATTCTAATATCGTGGTCGGTACACTCGAAATCGATGCCACTAATCTCCCCAGAGGCCACAAGCTCACTATTCACTATTCGTACCCATTGGAGCGATTATCCAATATATTAGAGTACCAATAGTTGAACATGACACTGTCTTCTGATTGGGTGACATGAACGTCAAACGCTCTAATGTCAAATCAGATGACGTTAGAGTGAATAAACAAATATTGTTCGAAGAAATGATTTGTGTTTGTGAGACGAGCCTTTAATTTGAATGGCCTGTGTGAGCGAGACATGTCATCAAGCCACGTGTACCTCAATGTATAAGTAATATAATGGAAAGTAAAATTTTCAAAAATCTGCTATAAAGAAAAATATGTACGTTTATTTGGACACAGTTCGTGAAATACAAATAACAAAATAAAAAAGTGAAAATCTTGTTTTAACAACAATAGTGTGTGCCTCACGGTTGCGTCAAAAAAGTTCTTTTCCGCACTAATGCCAGACAGACGCTGGTTTTCTAATGGAACCCTAAGCTATAATGCAGGAATTATCCCTAGAAAATCAAAATTAAAAGTCATTTATTCAAACTAGGCTGAGAATCAGCACTTTTTGAAGGTAACAATTGCATAAGATAGTCCCCCAAAACGCCCCCCTTCACCATTTCCTAGTGCTTTATTTGGGAAGAAGAAGTGACGCAACAAACTCCCCAGCAGCACAGCTGTCTGTCCAGTTAGAAGAACTAGATTCTATTCAGTAGAGTAGTTAACATTACGAAACACAAAACATTAAATTAAATTATTTGCCACATGACAGCTAGCACACACCAATATACCTACCAACAAAAAAATAATTAAATATACTCAAGCAGAAATAAATAATAAAAACGTAAACAAAACTTAGTATCTAAATAAAAGCATCCAGGCGTAAAGCACGTGCCCGCTTACATTTGCAATGCTGCATTATGTTTATATAGCTGAAACTCGTAGTCATAAATGATAAACTAGGACCTTCGAAGTAAAATAAATAAACAGTTAATTGATAACAATAACAAAACCATAGTCAGCGAGATGACCTGTCACCACAAGCAGCACCCGTTCACGAGGAACTGCAAACGCAACGGAAAACTGACATAACCGTCCTTCTGATAGGCCCATCGTCCATGACGGTACACAAAAGCAACCAGTTAAAAACACAAACTACCAATGAGTAACCAAGATGTCTCAGCACTAGTATTTCAATGGCGGTCCGTACACAGCCCATCCAATCATGAACTAGTTAATAACGCTATACGACTAGTAATTCTCGTCGAGTGCAATTCTAATACTGCTAGTTCCTTAGATCAATCAAGCTATCCCAGCAGAGTCTGGGCAAAGTAGTAGTTAGTCCACACTCTATCGCTTCAAATCGAAGATGGCGCTCAGACAGAACAATACTTTCAAGAGTGACCGAAGTGGATATCGGTGCGAATGAATCTTGTTCCATTTCATGGCGTATTTTTATAGCTTACTAGCTGACCCTACAGACGTCACCCTGCCCAAATTTCAATAATTCATACAAAAGATGCTAACAGCATTTCATTTTTATTTTACTGGGTTTTTTGTAATACGACGGCAATCCATTAAGGAGATGTAGGGGAGATAATTTGCAACCAAATGACTGCCTATGGAAATGTCAACCATTTTCCAGTAGTTAATTTGACATTTTATATTTTTTGAAGGTATGTTATTGTACGAGGGGTGATCCAAAAGTAATGATAATCAATAATAAACACAATGAATAAAATAAAAAAATAAATTTATTTCTCAACATAGTCTCCTAGCAAGTCTATACATTTAGTCCATCTCTTTTCTAAACCTAAAATTCCCTTAGAAAAAAAATCTTTATCTTGACTCTCAAAAAAGTCCTCAACCGCGGCCATCACGTCGCTATCATCGTCAAATTTCTTGCCTCGGAGGTGTTCCTTGAGTCGTGGAAAGAGATAGAAGTCACTGGGGGCTAGATCTGGTGAATAGGGGGGGTGTTCCACCAGCTCAAAGCCCGCTTCCTGAATGGCAGCCATGGCAATTGCAGCTTTGTGAACCGGTGCGTTGTCTTGATGGAACAGTACTCCAGCCCGCAGTTTGCCTCGCCTTTTCTCCTTAATAGCCTCCCGCAATCTTCTTATTTGTTCTGCATAGTAGGAGCCTGTAATAGTGGCCCCCTTTTCCAAGTAGTCCACCATGATTATTCCTTCAGCGTCCCAAAAAACAGACGCCATAACCTTCCCTGCTGAGCTTGACACTTTGAATTTCTTCGGCGTCGGTTCATCGGATCGTTTCCATGTCATCGATTGTTGTTTTGTTTCAGGATCAAAATGGTGGATCCAGGTCTCGTCCATGGTCACAAAACGTGACAAAAAATTATCCTTGTCTGCCTGGAACTTTTCGAGATTTGCTCTTGACATGTCGACTCGTTTCTTCTTTTGCTCGTCGTTTAACATTTTCGGTACCCAACGCGCGGAGACCTTTCTCATATGCAATTCGTTTGCAAGGATTCTTTGAATGCTGCCATATGAGAGCCCTGTGACCTCAGCTACATGCCTGATAATGACTCTTCGATCTTCCAATACAACTTCTTCAACTTTTTTCACATTTTCTTTAGTGAGAGACGTCGATGGGCGTCCTTCGCGGTGTTCGTCTTCCGTCGATGTTCTTCCCAGCTTAAACTCCTTAGCCCAGCGTGCAACTGTGGAATATGGAGGAGAAGAGTCCCCTAATGTTTCCACCAAGTCGCTGTGTATGTCTTTGGTAGGCATTTTTTTCAAGCAGAGGTATTTAATGACAGCTCTGATTTCGTGTTTTTCCATTTTGATGTTCACTCCTTGACAGTCCGTATTCAAATGAATGTAGCTCCCGGGAATCGTGGCCTATTTATATGATTTTTTTTTCCTGAACTAGTGGGTAACTGAGCAAGTGACTGATATTTTTTTTGTATTTTTGTGTGCACTAGAAATAACTGATTATCATTACTTTTGGATCACCCCTAGTATCTCGTTGGATAGCTGAGAAGTTGTAAATATTTTTGGAATGTTTAATTTTAGTCAAACAACAATACAATATGAAAATTGTGTGCTTTGATTTAAAAATATTAAAGATAATTGTCATATTTTGGTTGATTATTATGTGTATTGAAGTAGACGCTGATAATAATAACTTTAAAAAAATCGTGCATTATGTTTTTTTTTTATACAATTTCCAAATTGTGAACAGCAAAAAAAAAAAAAATTTACTCGAAAATGGTCGACATTTGCATAGAGGTCATACGGGGTCATTTGGTTGTAAATGACCTCCCCTACATCCCTTTAATGGATTACCGACGTATTACCAATAACCCTGTATGTACATTTCCTATGGATTCTTAATTAGATTTTTTTGAAAGCTAGATTTTATCTTTGTTCTATTCTTATTTTTTTTTTTCGTATTATTCTAATTATTTATTAAAGAAACTACCATTTTATTTATTCAGCAATCGAATCATTTAACAATACAAAAGTTTTTTTTTGAGACAGGTTTTTGATTTCACCATCCGCAACAAAGCTAGAAACAGAAATTCAATTTAATGTCTTAAAACTGCCACTAATAACTCATAACGAATCGTTTAAGGTCACTTCAGACGGTTCTGCTCATACCACGTACCTACTATGATTGATGCCAAGTGCCAACATAATGTCAAGTTACCAATCACAATGCAACTTTAAAATTAATGGGTTAAGGTGACTATTAGAATGCTAGACAGTTAATGCAACTAATGCTCGAGTATAATTTTTAATAATAATTTCAAGACGTTGCATTATTGTAATGTAAATTACGTTTTGATTGGTGTGACTGCAAAATCGTTGTTTAACTGAACTGTTAATTAGTATTACGATTATCGTGGTATTCGAAGGAGATATAGTTCCCTAAGACTGGTTAGGCTTGTTTTAGGTTTCTGTTAAAGATTCAGCTACGATGCGATGTCAATGAAAAAATTTACTGAGGTAGCCCGATTTGCACTACAAATCATTAAACACACGAATTTTAAACAACGTCTGTTTCTGAAAATCTTTTGAAGATGACAGTCACAGAACGATGTTTTAAATAAAGTGTAAAAATAGAATCTAAATAACATCCTTGTCGATCCCAAAAGGATTAACAATTAGGAAGATGATAATTTATTAATTTCGCACAAGTACCTTTAACCTATAACAGTAACCTCATAGTTATTTGTATTTACATTTCATACAAAAATAATTCTTCAATAGAGCCTATAATACCATTTACGATTATTTACATTTTTCATTCACGCTAGTAGTATGCAAGTGAAATTCGATAATTCACCGATTTCAATTTTCATTCGCAAAGAGATTTCGTTCACTGATACCGATGATTGATTTAGCTCCCGCCTCCTTTCCTATTAGTAGTTTTATCGTTCATTTCGAAATTTGAATGCTCCAAATAGGATTGCCGTTCGGAATGATTTTGGATGTTCGGGTTTAACTACATTTTTTAAAGTAGGCTCAATTTTATATCTGGATTTCCATTCATTGGAAAATGTTTCTTATTTCTTCGGTATTAAAGGCTCTCTTCTAGCACATTAATATGCACTATGGTTTTGTTGACCAGGTTATGTTAGTGAAGAATATAGGTACTATCTTATTTATTTAACCACCGCTTGACCAAAATTTTGTAGTGCCAAAAGGTATAGGAAAGCAAAACTTTTTGCGCATTTTATTTAAATTGGATCTACTTACTCTGTTGACCAAAACAGTGACGATAAAAACCAAATCATAAATTACAATCCACATCAATCTATAATCACATGAAAATTTGGTTCTCCATAAAAAACCAGTTTGATACAGAATTTTAAACAGAATCAAACGAGTCTAAAGAATGTCGTGTATTCTGTTCCCTCTCGTTTTCTTCGGAATCCACGCCCTTTCCCTTTTGTTAGGAACCGGTTAACTCTTGCGCTTGTTCCGAGCACGAGTTGATTGCGATTTGACGGATCCCTTTTTTGAAATTGGAATTATAGATCGAATTAAAGCGGTAGCGATGGAATTTCATAAGCCACCAAAGATTAAATATAAAATTGTTTGTTTTATTGTTGTATTTTGTGCGGCAGATCCATTACTAATATTAAACTAGAATATATGTTATAAATAATAGGCAATTAGTCATGATTGCTGAAATTATAAATAATATCTACTATATATCTGTCATCGCGTGTACTTATTTACATAACTCGACTAACTGTCCTTCAAGTCACCCTTTTTCAAGGAATTATAATAGTCACGAAGTAAGTGAACGATTATTGAAAGTTAGGTTTCAGTAAATAAAAAACACAGAAAATATTGAATGTGTGTCTAGCTGTTATTGCTTCAGAATGAATAGAGATAATAAAAACCAAATGAAAAAAAAGCAATACATAACCGCGCCGACCATATTAAAGCAATATTCAGTAATATTATATTCCCCAACAAATAAAACAGAACACTTATGGCCCTACAAATCACCTGTCACCAACTATGTATACATACCTTAACGCACACACACGCGTTGCGCGTGAGTGCCGCGGAACGCAGTCAAAGAATGCGCTCCATCCCGTCAGACCTGTGCGACGGGCTCTACTGGACCTTGCAGAAGCTGATGCAAATATTGCGCTTTAAACATAATTTGGCATCATTTTTGGTGATGATGTGGTTGACAGGACACCATTTTGGTTATGTAAAATATTGGTGTTACCACATCATGTAATTTGTTTGTGTGTATTGTAAACAGTATGATGAAGTAGTCGGGGAATGCGCCCCATTCCGTCACACCTGTATGACGGGTTCCACTGAACATTGTAGGAGCTGATGAAAATATTGCGCTTTTAACATCATTTGGCATCATTTGGTGGTGATGGATGAGCTGGACTCCTTCAACAAGAACTGTATGTCGATTCTGTAAAAATCTCACCGTGAAAACTTAGGTGAAGTGAGCTGTCAGTGTCATCCCACTGATGCTAGGGATTGACCAAGCATTACATTTACAATCATAATCAAGATTAGAGTATTTACTATTTTGAAATACCTAAACTATTGCAGGATTGTTTCTCCTTCTCCCATTAGGTACTCCATCCAAAGGTTGTCTTTAAAATATGGCTTTTAGTGATAAGACCGCCCATTGTGTCACCTTGTATAAAATTTCTACATTTATTTATATCTGTTACTTAGAAGGTGGACATAATAATGAGAAGTCTATATTCTATCCTTTTCTAACTACATGACAGATACGACTAGTCCTTTTGACGTTGCGATGTCGCAACTTTTCAACGTCGGACCCTCTTCTCTCATAAACAAATCTTGAAAATGTAATGGATACGATAGAGTCTAAGGAAGACCGACTTCATCTAGTTTTAAAAATATGATTGAATTTTTGTAAAAGTGTTTGCAAAAATGTCAAAAGTAAGGGATGCTTCTTATCTTAGAGATCTTAAAACCAATTTTCCTTCATAATAAATTGATGAGGCAGAGAGAGAGAGACAGAGAGAGCTCTATGTGATTACCAAAACCCGCTATAACAAAAGCATCAATGGATGCCACCGACTGTTGCCCACTGCGGTTATCGTATTTTATGACTTTTGTTCGGACACGGCTTAGGCTTATTGTACAATTTCTAGGAATGAATTATTTAATAATTAATAACTACCTACTTATTGGCACAGAATCTAAGTACGTAATTTTGTTAAAACATATGCAGAAATAGATCCAGAGCAAAAATTATACGTGAGAAGTATTTATTTTCTACATCGTAGCACTTTTCTGACAAACTAATAACATTTGCCCTTGCAGCTAATAACATTTAAAAAAGCGGGCGAGTTGGGACTAGGGATCAGTATGGACGAAGCCGAGTATCTTTGTAGGACGTAGGTAATTATTTAGATATTTACTAGCATAGCTTTTCAGCTAAGCGTCTTCGTAGTCAAGGGCATCTTCCACCTAAATTGCAAAAATAGTGTTTAACTAAATATCAGTCTCCATACATTACCACACAAAATTCTCAACACTCACATATACAAAGCTCTGTTTGACCCGGTAAATTGAGTACTTTTCCCTCCAAAACTGGAAGATTAATGCTTAGATATCACGGGGTTTTACTTTATATAATTCTGAGTGATTTTTTCTACGCTTCTTGTCCCTCGAGACGTCGGCTTTTCTTTAGCCGATTTAGCTACAGTACCGGGATGAATGTAGCGGGTATTATTTTGAGGTGTGACGTCATGACGTGGATGTTTTTGTTTCTGTTTCTTTAGAAGGTTTTAGAACAAAGCTTTTAATTTGAAAGTTAAATGCTAAAGTGCTAACCCCGCAACATGGAATGTTAAGGAGCAAACTCGCATGTAATGAAACTTTAAGATTTTTGTTTTTGTTTGGTGTCCAGACTATGGAAGAAAATTATGTTTTTATAACTATGAAAAAGGCTACTGATTTATGAGTTTAATCGTTTTTAGTTAAGTACTTCTGAAGCTATTCGGAAAAATGGTTTCGTAAGATTTATAAGCAAGAAGAATATAATTTTTAAGAGATTTGTAAGAATCTGTTCAAAGCCATACTAAACAACCGATGAATGAAAACTGACAAGGGAAAAGCTACACGTTTTTTTTTTTTACTATCAAAGGTATTCAGTTACTTGATTTATCTTGTACTGTGACTTAGGTCGTTTTTTTTTAAGTAAGGAGTATTATTACGATCCCTGCAATAAAAGGTCACTCCATTTGTATCCAAGCTAATCACAACCTCTCAAAAACCCCCATTCATAACAATTTCTATGGCAAACTTACACCGTAATCAACAAACCCATATCGTTCGAACAAACCTATTGTCTGCGGCTCAATGCTCAGTTCAACGACATTGGCGCAGCTTTATTAACGTAATTATCGTCGCATACTGCACGGACAGTTCGTTCGTTCTCTCGTTCATTCGATCGTTGTTTGAATCGCGAATGTTTATGTGGCCAGTGGTATGTGAAGTCATTATAGAATAGTTTCCGAATAAGTACGTTTAACTACCAGCAGGCTTAGCATGACGCTTTCTATTTCTACTCTACTGTAGAATAGAAATCGCTTCCCGACCGATCAAGATGTTCGGCAAGCCGATCCCTTGGGAAAAGCAAACCAAATATCTGGGTGTAACACTGGACAGACATCTCTTCTTCTCAGAGCACATAAAGGTGGTTCGTTCAGAAGCCGCCTTTGCTCTGGGTAGACTCCATTCAGTTTTAAATGCACGCAATAAATTGTCACTCAAGTGCAAACTGCGCATTTATACGGCATGCATCCGCCCCGCCATGCCATATGCCTGTGCAGTTTTCGCACAGGCACACCCCCGACACGTCCATAGGATGCAGACCGTACAGAACCGTTTTCTCCGTAAAGCAACGGGACCCCTTTGGTTCGTTCGTAATAAAAACCTACACTTAGATTTGAAAATGAAACGCGCTTTTAAGTTTTTCTTTGATACCACCGGCAGCCCTCGGAACCCTCTGGTTGTGAAGGCCGCCAGCTATGTCCCCTCTAGAATCAGTAGAATCCGCCGTCCAAAGCCTGCACTGACCGACCTTGACGACCCCATTACCCTCCTCCAGGAAAGCAGTAGGGCCACTAGTACATTATACAGCAGAGACAGACACAAATCGAAATTCCGACCTTACCGCCGAGGTCTTCCGCGTCCGCATTCCTCCCCGATTAATTGCCCTCCCTGTCCCTTGATCGGATCCGTGCCAGCTGGTGGCGTAGCTGAGCCTGTAGCTTCAAACTCCCCTGATAATAATAATGAATCTAATTTGATCCAGCCCAACTTGCTGTCCTCCCCCAGCGACGCGCTGAGCCGAGGTTAGTACCCCACAGGGGGTGCGCTTAGGTGATGGTCGCTTAGTTTTTAATTAATATTAAGCCCCTGGCTGGAGGCTTTGAGGTCTCTCAAAGGCACTACAGGAAAGACCGGTTAAGTAGTGACGGCCTCTCAAGGCCAACTACAAGGTGCGATAGGCACACGAAAAAAAAAATAGAAATCGCTTGTCTACCCTTCTCGAAATGTCTTCTTCCCGAGCACGAGGTCACACCTAGACTCGGGTTTCCTCGTAGACAGTGACTTTTCCATAGCAACGGCTAGTCGCAAGTGATGTATATTAATTACCACCCAATTTTACCGTATTTTTGCGTTTTGTTCTCGTTCGTTTCGTTCAAATAAACGAAGGAAAGTGTTTTGAACGAATCTTTCTTCTTCTATAATAAAACGCAAATGTCTATTTATTATGTCATAAATTTTGACATAAAGCTGGTGCGCGCAAAATATAAAACCGCAAAGTTTTAAAATCATTATTTTGTGTGTATTGCGTATCCAGTGCCATAATTAAACATCTAGATGGCGTCACGCAAAAAGTAAATATTTTACTAGGTACATTGTTATTTATTGTTGTAGGTATCCATTTATATAAAATGATACCATTTGAATTTAGATATTTTACATAATAGTATAATCTTCATTTAAAACTGAATGTAGTGAGTGTTCAATGAGAAGATTTTAGCTCTTATTAAGATGTTTTATACCTCGCGAATGTAAAAAAAAACCGCTCTAGCTTAGAAAAGTGCAATACCTACGAGGTCAAAGTGTGTGGAACAGCAATAAAAAAAAAACTGACGATAAATATTAACGCTCCGGATTCAGAATCATGTACCTATCTTGAACCCATTGTAACAGGTTGCGTGTCGATCTCCCTGCCGCCCTGTATGTCTGCCCATCAACACTTCGCTAACGGGGAGCTTTCGGGACCTGTTCCCATCTTCGCTTAAGTTTTTCTATAAAAAAACTTAAACAATATTGACGATTTGAACCCAACATGTTTATTTCAGCCTGTTAAATGATAAAAGCAACAAAGCACCGCCTAAAATTGAGTGTACGACTAAACGCCGCCAGACTGAACACCGACAAGACTTTACTTCGGCTGGACTATATGTGGAAAAATTTCTGTGAGCATCTTGGAAGTAGGGCTCGCCGGCCGCTCCCGCGGCATCGCTTGCTTCGCTCGCTCGGCTCGCGCGCGGTTTGTCACAGTTCTAAACCTGACCTACTTCGCATAATCGATTTCCAAAGTAAGTATCTGATTATGTATGTATATTATATTATGCCCTGTCAGCGAAATGTCCTGTCGGCGAAGATTCCGTTGTTCAGTCTGTCGGCGTAGTGTCTGACAGCGTTTAGTCGTACACTTCCTAAAATTACTCGCCTTAACGAAAAAACAACTAACGTGTCTTTGTCTAGGTCTTTTGTTATGTAGACTATTTCTGAAGAAAGCTTTCTATTCCAAACAGTCAAAATCAGGGAAAAATTATTGTACGTCATGCTTGACGTTGTAGACAATTGTCTACGGTATTGAAGACACTTCTCTTTACATTTGATTTTGTAATCGCCATGCTAAAAAGACAGGAGAAACCTTTCCACTGTCTTCAAGGAATCGTCATGCCGTCGACAAAACGCTTCTCTACGGTTCTCGTGCTAAGCCTGCTGGAACACTGCCACAGGGATCTTTTGGCGCTCGAATGACGTTGATAGGGAGGCGCTGACGGTAAAACATTTCTGCAATTGTGTGGTGAAATTTATTGAAAAACAAAACGGCAGCGCTGATTCCGACTTTGGCCACGCGCCAAAATAACCTTGTAGTGCTATAAGTAAAAAGAATTTGTATGAAATTATCTGACAAGTATAATATTCATATATATTTATATATATAATTCTAAAAAGTTAATTAAACAGATTTTTAAAATATAGCTCCGAATAAATGATAAAAATTGAAAACCACGAAATATGACACTAAATTGCGACGTTGCCACTCATAAGGTATAAACGCTCTTAAATCAATATTCAAAACAATCTCATCGCTCTGTGTTTGCTTTCGACCATTCAATCTTCATGCGTTTGCTCTGCCTATAATAATACAACTTGAGATGTAAGATGAATACTATATGAAGAAGGTACTATGGGTGGCTATAATAGTTCGGGTCTTCTTTAGAGAAATTCTCTTTTCCAGTCGGAGGTGGCATCCTATGAAAGTCGCTGGTCTGTTTCTACCGTACATTGATGATAAATGATAAATGATTTTATTTCTGTAAGTAGGTTTGAACAAACACTTTTACACGTCAATCATATTTTTTTTAAACTAGATGGGGTCGGCGTTTCCTATTTGACTACTCTGAGAAGAAAGGCCGAAACAAACTCAGAGGTCACAGTCTCTTTTAAAGTCCAGACAAAATCTTGGTCAGGTCATGTGAAAGCTATGTAGATCGGTGTCTGCAATGGTCTTTTGATGAAAGAACCACACAGATTGAGTGGACCTGTCCAGTCAGTGCACGCAATTGTCAGTAATCGTGCAGCTCAACTTAGACTCAAGGAGCTCAACGATTCGACGAACAATACCAAAGAAAGGACATTTGAGTAGGCCGCATAAATTACTCAAACTGCCAGATCATGATTACGTTGAGAAAAATACAAAAATAAATATAAATAAATCAATGACCGACATAGTTCTCACATTCACAATAATTAGAATAATATTATAATAATCTTTGAGGACCATGTAGATTTGTGTCTGAAATGGTCTTTTGAGGAAAGAACCACACAGATTGAGTGGACCTGTCCAGTCAGTGCACGCATTCGTTCGTTCGTCATTGTATAAGACTTACTTACTGCCTTGATAGCTGTTAGTGCCTACTTATCCGCCACGCCCTATACGATATGTTTATGTTCACAACATTTTCCATCACACACGTCTAATAAAAATAAACTTGCACGTTACACAATTTTCTCATTTGGTTGTACACTGTTACAATTCTTGGCTACGAAGGCGTGAAAAAGGAAATTGTTTCAACGAAGTCTCATGTGATAAAGCATAATATTGCGATTAGGAAACAAAAGATGTTTCGGTGTATGTCGTTTGATATGTATGTAGGTAGTTATGTGAAGGGGAATAAGATGAATGTGTTCAAAGGTACATTATGTAGTCAGGTAAAATTATTTGTGTGTATCTTGCTACAGAATGGGCTGCCTCATCTCTACCTGTGGGTGTGGGCATAACCTCACGCCTGTATTTCATGAAGGGATGGTCAGAGGTGACCCAAACATCGCCAGTTATGTTTAATACTCAATACTCAATTCTTTATTGCATTCCATATGTTACATAGATGGTATAACAAAGTAAAATATCGATATTGGACCTTGTCGGGTACAGCAAAATTAGGAGCGAGGAAGAGGGCTAAAGAGCAATTCAAGCAATTTCATATTATTATAAATTATTCGATGTGTTTATTTGGGTGTATAAATATGTATAATTATATAGTCTATAATAGTTATTTTTATTTTATGTAAGTATTGCTTAAGCATTAATGTAGGTAATTATTATGAAATTCCTAGAAGTCATCTCGTCTGATCGTCTGACATTGCACACAGCACCATCTAGTTCCAAGTTAAGCACTTAACACTTAAGGCTTGTGTTATGGATACCAGATGGTTGATACACTACTTAAATACATTTTTTTTTTTCGTAAATACATACATATTATAAATATACATCCATGACTCGGGTACAAATGTCCATATTCATCATACAAACATTTGCCCCTACCGGGATTCGAACCCAGGACCATTTGGTTTCGCTGACTACACTTAGCCACTGTAGCCACTACACCAAACGTGTCGTCGAAGTATTTTCATATTTTTTTTTTATTCTATATTCTATATTATAAGTAGTTTTATGTTTAAGTCCCAAGTAATAAGGGCCATATTGCCATCAACCAGACACAAATCCAGACTCCGAATCGAATCGAATCGAGACTCCGGGCTGCTACGGAGAAATACCAGATGGAAAAACCCAATAACACTTTGCCTGACCCGGGAATCGAACCAAACCAACGAGGTAGTTTATTTGGGTGTGTAATGTTTGGCATAATAACAAATGCTCTAATTTCACTTGAACTAACGTTCTTAAGACATAATGTCAAATGACATAAATTCATATGACCTAATGTTTCATATCATATAATATTCATTTAACATTTAGTATAACGTTCATTTTATATAATTTTCAATATGTATAATATTCTTTTAATATAATGTTCATTTGACCTAATATTCTTTTGACCTAAAATTCATGTTTAATGGGCACAGTTCTAGCCTAACTCAAATGGCACTTAACCAAACCTTAAAATATTCTATGCATGGTCGAGGGTGGGCTTGGTCGACGGAGCCCCGCTTTGCGGGGCTCCTACTTCTGGGTGGTTTATAAAAAAAATCGGGGTGCCCTAAAGTCCAGATTGCATCCAGTTTCTCCTGGTAACAATAGTTGAGGGTGGCAGGTGTATAGGGTATAAAGTGAAGAAAAAAAAATTGAATGAATAATATGCTAAATGAATATTATGTGAAATGTGCATTATAGGAAATGTTCATTATGTCATATGAAATTAGGTAAAATGAAATTATATCAACAATTCATTATGTCAACTGATCGTTATGTTAAACAAAATTATGTTAACTGAAATTATGTCAAATGAACGTTAGATATTTTGTTATTATGTCAATCGTTACACACCCAGTTTATTTATTTATTTAGTAAGTAACTACCTGCTGCCCGCGGGTTCACCCGCGTGGTTGTCGGAAATCATACCAAGGGAACGTGATACCGGGACAAAAAAATAGCCTATAAGTATTACTCCTTATAACATCAGCTATCTTCCAGTGACAGTCCTGTCAAAATCGGTCTAGCCGTTTCGGAGATTAGCCGGAACAAACAGAATGCCAGACAAAAATTAAAAAAAAAATACTTTTTTTGTTATAAGTACTTACCGTATATACTTTTATAAGCATTTAGTAAAAAGCTGTTATTTTGACATTACAAACAGACGCTTCAATATATTTTTTTTTGTGTAGGCTAAAGGTACTAAGGGATTATGTTTCTCGACATTACAGAAATTGCAAGTCCATTTGCGAAGGCAATTTCTTGTAACGTATAAAATTCACAGTTTAGTAAACCTACAGTTAGCGCCTCTATGATAATTTCTTCTCAATGAGTCTTAAAGTCTCTATAATAGAATCTAAAGTAGCACTTTCAATGCCAAGTTCTTGAAATGATATAAGAGTGCCAATAAAGAACCGCAGCCACTTTCATTCTCAATCTGCAAGGAGTATCTCTCAGAATATTTTCCTAAGGTCATCGTGGGTGGTTTGACCTACAGACAACCCGATTTTTGGGCACAGATAAAACAGATGAATCTTGAAGATTGAGTGCTACACTAAGCATTCAATCTAAATCCAAGCAAAAGCTATCAATGAAAAAATATCACCGATTTCATCAACCGAATTACTTAGTTTTATTAATCTGGCCAGTAAAGATTTCTAATAACCGAAAGGTTTTCCTTTTATCGGGAAGTTTATTCAATATAATCCAATACATTCGTTCCTTCATTCACCGGTCTTTTATTTTCAAACAAAGGCACTTTTCATTTAAATTGACTGAATGATTTATCTGTGCGCCTAATGAAATTAAATCATTTTTCAATTAATTTCAATATCGTTAATTTGTTTGAGTGCTTCGCTTTCCAATATGCCTTTTTTATTTATTGGTATTTAAAATTCAGTAGCCTTTTTGACGTCGCGTCGTGCGGGTTTCGAGTTAAAAGTAAAATGAAAATAAGTTTTTTGGTTGGTTTAACCCATTGCCTTGTCGAAAATTTTAAAAGGAATTTACAGAGGAAATTGAGCATATTTATCTTGCACTTTATATACAGTGTTATTGGTAAAACACCATCAGCCTCTTAAGGGGTCATTCATTGTACTCATCATTATGAACAACTTTTACTATGGGAACAAATATGAAAACGCGAAAAAAAATCTGCGGTTCCCTACATTTGTGTTTGCAGAACTCGTCAAAATGTAGGGACCAGCTGATTTTTTTTTCGCGATTTTATATTTGGTCCCATTGTAAAAGTTGTTCATAATGATGAGTACAATGACCCCTTAAGAGATTGATGGTGTTTTACCAATAACCAGGACGTGTGTACATATTTACCTGCAACAACAAAGAGTAGGTAGGCACGAACGTGGCGGACGCGTATAGAAGAATTGGTTTGGTAAATTCAATGCATTGCAGCCTTGGTTTGAGTATAAAACACACCTGTGGACTTTGCGTTGCTATATTGAATTTGGTCAGGCACGCTTTAAGTGGTCACCAGACATTGGTACTTGGTAAAAAGCGGTTGACTTCACCCTCTATCCACTTTTAATCAAGTGTAGCTTTTTGAAATTCGTCAAATCACCGTCGATCAACAACAATTCTTACTGGCTGACAAGACCACAGTCCCGCCCATTTTCTTTTTTCTTTTGTTCTATGTGTAGGCATTGAAAACGAAAAAAATGCTAATACCAGCATTATTTACTCATTTTAATGAATTGTGCATGATAATTCAGAGAATTGTGCTACCTACCCAAATACTCAAATAATGCCGATACCCAAATGATTTTCATTGCATTGCTCAATAATCGAAATAACATTAATCATTTCACAAAATTGGAATGCACATAATAATTTCCCATTTTATCGGAAACTATAAAACCTGAATAAACAAAAGGAAAATGGCCATAAAGCTAGTGACGGTGCGAGTTAGCCAGCCGGCTTTAATGATCACTTTGATCACTCGAACGGCAACTTGCCCCTAGACGAGTATGTTCGTGGCTCCAAACTACAAATTAGTTACCGTATACATTGGTTTGTCTAATGACGTCGGTTATGTGGGTTTGGGTTGATTATCTACATATTATGCAAATCGTTATTTTTTTGCTTTCGTGGATATGTTGATACATATTGTGGTAGGAAATAGGTATCGCCGTCACTTATGGATAGTTCGGGAGCTTATACAGAGTTGATACGACAGAGGGGCTTTCCTTTAAACTGCCTATACTAGGTACCATTTTCAAGCTCTGTACCGAAAAACAAAGAAGTTTTTAAAACCAGTGACCGAATACAGTAGATTCAAAGGTAATCGCAATTGGCTTCGATTGACATTTACGATTATACATATAATAATAATATTATTACGAGCCTTGATTACCATCCGACTAACTGAAATAATAGGGCGCTTAACATCAGCTACAAACATTATAACCACTTATAAAACTTCAATCAAAGTTATTAGCTGAAATGAATCATACAATTATTTCGAAATACATTTATTATTTATATTACTATTGGCCTTTTAGGTGTTGTTATTATAAAATTCAACGACAGAATATTTTTCTCAATACCCTGCGCGTAAATTTGAAAAATTTAAGTAAATAATAAATTTTCCATATTTATTTTGGCCATAGGACTATAGGTACAGTCAGCGTCACGATGTGGGTACCCCCCTTCAAAGTTAATTTTAATACAACTGGGGTACCCAATTGATGCAGCCCACCGTACAATGCACATAACCAGAAATAAGTCAGTGAACCTTACCTAATGGATTCCATTTTCAAATATAATTAAAAAAGACCATTCATTTGTTCACTCACCGTTGGTCGGAAGCTTTCAAATGGTTCATTCGGTCATTCAGTCTAGATGTTGCGTACTTTCAATGGCCGACCACTGTAGTGACTTCTTGTTGGATAAAACGATTCGAAACCATTCTGAACTTATATGAGATCATCACTTCTCACGTGCGACGTTCAGAAGTGGGTCAAGTTTTTTATACAAATAAAATAATAAACATTATTTTCACAGCCATATTATTACAATAAGAGCGGCAACGTCGCAATTCACTGAAGGAAATGTGCCATTACAGTCCATACAATATGCATAAGACTGGTTTCTTCTTTTGTAAGTGTAACCTAGAGGTACAAAAATCTTTAGGCAAGTAACAACACTACAAAATAAAACAACTTTAATTTCAGAAGTCGGTGTCTTTCGTTTTTTGCAACCGAGTTCCAAAATTAAAGTTATTTTTCAATGTGTAGTGTTTTTTTTTATAAAGAGTATATATTTTTCACTTTTTAGTTGTGATACCTACCCCATACAAATTCGTATACCCACCTTCACTTTTTAAGCAAAAAAACAATGACAGGACGTTAATATAACATCAACATACACTACCTAATTGGCACAAATACGTATTATTGAAGTTAACTCAAAAACCACTCACCAGAACTTGACCAAATGTATATGGGACCACCCCATAAGTGTAATACCCATTCAAACAAAAGAAGAATTCAAACAGAAGAATGTTCTTTTGTTAATTTGAATGCTAAATGACGGAAGATGAATAAAAAAAAATACAACTGAATTGAGAACTGTGATGTATGTGTTATTAATTAGTTATAGTGGGTAGGTTTACTAAATATAATACCTACTGCACATGATTGTCAAGGCGCGCCAGTCTGCGATTATACGCTGTGCTACCAAGTCCATGTCGTTTACTTTACCTCCCGTTACCTACGTACCTCCATATTCTTCAAGAACCTCCTCCTTTTTTTGAAGACAGTCTCATTCGTCTTAGAAGATTATAATAAAGTATTATAGGTTGTCACATACGCAGGTCAGTCAGATTTCTGAAGTAAATTAAATATAATATATTATAATATTTTAATTTTTTTATACGATTTTGACATTTTTATAAGTTTTTGAATATTGTACCTAATTATTTTATTTTGTTATTGAGTGGTTGGATATTTTAAATTAATTAATCACAATTTTATTTTGGGTTTCTATCTGTTTAAAATTGTAATGTATGGGTGTAAAACGATGGACTAGAATTAGTTATGTCTGAAATAAATAAATAAATAAAATTTTATGCGAATGCTTTTCCGGAACAATAAATTCTTGTAAACATAAAATGAAAAAAAACTTATAAGTTAAATTGAATAAAAAGTGATAGGTGGTCTCGTAAATACTTATACTAAGATTCTGGGCTACTTCAACTATAGGCCAACCGCTTAAATGAGACGTTGCCTGACGTAGCCGCACGGTGCGGGAGGGGTGTGGTGACGTGATGCAAGAGCTCAGTGATTCGTGAACTTGTGACAATGTGATCCCTCCCGCACCGCAAGCTGCCTCAGGCAACGTCTCAGTTAAGCGGTTGGTTTATAGTATCGATGTTCGAATGAACTTGGCAGCAGCTTGCAAACTTATCGAGCAGGTACCTAGGAACCAGCCTGTGGTACGATCAAGAGGTGTTTACGGAAGTTTCAACGGTTCTGGAGTTCCTCGTAAGTAAGCAGAAGATTACAAAGGATAAGTGGTATGAACTTCATTGCTGTGTGAACTGTAAATTATGAAACAACAAGCCGTGTGCCCGATATATACTATCGGCATAAATGACGAACTTCCATTCCCTATTTAACCCCTTTAGGGGATGAAATTTCAAAATTCCGTGCTCACTTTCATTCTAGATCCAGCGGCTGTGTGTTTTCTTTCAGTGAGATTAAGACTTTTTATTATTTAGAAGAGTCACATACCCGTACCACAGATTACTAAATAGTTACTACGTAACAGATACTTCACTCAGTAGAAAATTTCCAATACCTATTGAGATAATAGCCTACTCCGTCGCCTCAACAACCACTGCATGCTAAAATGTGCCTAAATGCTCAAGCGTATAGTTGTGATTGCTTCGCACCGCGCGATCCTACAGCAATCGCAGTGAACCGAATTTGGACCGCAAGCGGTCCGAGAGCGCTCGCTCGAGCGGTAGGTAATTATAGCGCGCAAGTACATGGAGTGACGGAGGCCTGCCCGTACCATCAAGTGACAAGTGTCAAGTCATATATAAAATTTTCATGAAGTATTTATTTGTTTGAGAAGAAGCCTGTATCCTGCAGTGGGAAAATAATAGGTTGGTATTATTATAATATTTATATTAAATAAATTTTAACTTCGTTAACCAGATTTAGATACAAACATCTGCGGGGCGAGCAAGGCCTTCTGTGATAGGCTTGAGTCACACATTTTTATTACAGTTTGGGAGCAAAAACCGTGATAAAATGCGTGAGTCAAGCCTATCACAGAGGGCGTGCTCACCCCGCTGAACGAAGCATATGAAATTGATTAAAAACAAACAAACGTTGAATAAGACTTTATTTATTTCAGCAGACTCTGCCTAGTAACCGAAATATACTGATAGTCCACTTTAATTATATAACATAAAGTACCTTGACTAAGTAAAGGCTTTTAGAAGTCATAATTGAGACGAAGATAATTATAGATATTATCTAATTCACCAATTAACACTATTATAGTCTTGCTTTGTAGTTGTGCAAAAGCGAACTGATTTTAACGTGAATTAAATTACGGTTTGTACCTAGATGTTTATTTATTTACATACATTGAAAACGCTAACACACGTAACATAACATTACGACTTTAATACCCGACGGGTAAGCCAGAGGTGGTACCTGTAATACACCCACATTTCGCCAGTTGCGTTGAAATCTCATGTGATAGGGGGCGAGCCTACTGCCATCACTGGGCACAAGTTCAGACTCCTGTAGGCCAATTCTCGTACTTAAAAAACGTTCAAATTCAAGTCGCAATCTCATCTCAGCGACAATCAATGTCAAAAACCTGTCAAAAATGTATGGAAATTGATTGTAATTTTGACAGATTGAGACTGAGATTAGAATGCGAACGGTCTTAAAAATACGGGAATTGCCCCTCTGGCTGCTACCGAGACATTCCAGATGCACCACTATGCGTCATAGAACTAAGAAAGTCTACAACATCGTCGCTTTCCCTCAAGCAATCCTTCATATCCTCAACTAAATCATTTAAAAACCCAGTACACTCTTGTTCGAAGCTCGATTCTTTCTTGATAATTAGGACAGGTAATATTTCTAGCAGTGACTTTCGTATAAAAATCCAAAAACACTCTGCCTGACCCGGAACTCGAACCCAGGACCTCGTGCTAAGCAGTAGCGCTTGCGCCCACTAGACCAGCGAGGCAGCCAAGATAACATGAACAAGCATAAAATAGCAGTTTTCACAGAATGTCTATGCATTCACGATCTACACATCGATAGTAATAGTAAATCATTTATTTGCTAAAACCATGGTATAAAAAAGATGGTAGTGTTAATAATGTGAGCATAGAAAAGAAAGAGAAGTGCGATGACACAAAGCTGGTAATGTATTGCAAAATATGAAGCAATTCTCTATTTACAAAGAATCTATTGATTGGACAAAAAAATAAAAACACTATCACGTTAATATGTTGCTTGAAGAACAATCTGAAAAAAAGCCCAGAATGATTGCATGTATATTAGTATGCTTTTTAATCGTTTAATGTATTTTTTAGAGGTATCTTCGTGCCTTTTTTCTATCGCACCAAATTAGTTGTATTATGTTTTCAACACAATATCTAACTAGCATATATCCTGAAGAATATCATAATTTATATTTTTCTGATTTTGTTTACTGCAGTGGATCATATATTTTAGGCATTATAAAATTTGCGTTTAGGTCATGTAGTCCCCTTACTAGATATAAGCGTGCAAGTTTTACATGCATAATGAAACATTCAATCATCATGCGATTTTATGTTCTAGGAACTCCCTAACACTGTAAAACGATTAGCAGATAGCCATTTGTAAAATACTAATTAACAAAATTACTAATTATAAATATTAATTACTACTAATTTGTAAAATTTAATTTTGAACAATTTTGTATTATTTTTTTTTTATTCATTTGGTATTCTATTGCAAACCTGGACACACATAAACATCCAGCTTTTATTATAATTCGCAAGCCTTGAGAGGAGATCTAACACAAGCCTGTAGGGGTCGCACCTGCTGCGAGAATTTACATCGCTTGCTTTCGAAAACAATTCCCTATGCCTCTCCACACAAACACACAAATTTCAAAAATATAAAGAGACGGCAGCGGTAACAAATCAAGTTTCTTAAACACCGGCCTGCAAGATTCGTCGGGTTTAAGGCCATAATGCTCTAATGCATCTCTTTTGTGCGACAAATGCTTTATTTTGATCAGTACTGCTACCCCACGTTATTAAGTCATAGCGTAGCACTGATTCAACATAATATCACAGATTACTAAATAGTTACTACGTAACAGATACTTCACTCAGTAGAAAATTTCCAATACCTATTGAGATAATAGCCTACTCCGTCGCCTCAGCAACCACTGCATGCTAAAATGTGCCTAAATGCTCAAGCGTACAGTTGTGATTGCTTCGCACCGCGTGATCCTACAGCAATCGCAGGGCTGCCTCTTCGATAAAATTAAATTAATATAGCTTTTAGTGTCTGTTATTGAGAACTGTGAATATGTTCTGATCTGACTACTTCTGTCTGACTATAGGTGGTACATAGTTTAAAATTGTATCGTTCATAAAATATTTTTTTTATAAATTGGTGCTGAGTGCTGACTGTGCAATACGTCTAGATAAAAGATAATTATATAGGTCACTGTGTAGGTAAAATAAAAAACTTTAAAAGTTACATGTGTATCACAAAGCATCGTAGGTACGCGTACGAACGAACGGAACGATTATAAAATTGAGCAACGTGCGTGCGCTTCGCTTGTGAAAACCGCACTGAATTTGGACCGCAAACGGTCCGAGAGCGCTCGCTCGAGCGGTAGGTAATTATAGCGCGCAAGTACATGGAGTGACGGAGGCCTGATAATATGCAAGGTAAGTTGTGATAGCCGTTTTAATGTTAGTAGTCAAACAGGAGTTCAAGTCCCAGGACTTGAGTCGAGAGTCGGCAAGTGTAGTGTAGGACGCGCCCCAGCTATTTATAGATAGACCGACGACTTTAGAAATATGGCTGCGACAGACTGGATGTGGAAGGTGGAGGACAGGGTGTTGTGGTGCAGCTTTAAGGATGCCTATGTTTAGCAGTGGACTGCGATAGGCTGAGTTGATTGAATCAGACTGGGCAACCTGATAGGAAGTGGTTATCGCCGCTAGACCCCTATGGGCCTATTAAATAGCAGACGTTTTGCGACCGTAGAAGCAAAGCTAAAGCTATGCTAATTATGTAATTTGACCGACATCTATGCATGGTCTCGTTGATTTTGGTAACCTTAAAGACAATAAAATTGTTTTCTTTTATTTCTGATAAAAGTTTTTAACAAATATTCTTTATAAAACTCACTGACGATGGCCCACGAGTAGCTAAAGCCAAAGGGCACATAATAAACTTTTCATTCAACCTGAAAAGAAAACTTCAACAACAGGTTCACTAAACTTTCAGTTTTTATTCAAAAAAGGTCAATCTCCTCAGGTCATTATCCTACTAGGGTCACTTATTTAGCTCGTACCCTCTAGGTCAAGCAAGTTCAAGGGTAAAGGCATTGTGTTTGACCTTGAAGTAGCGACATCTGGCGGTAATCGAGGGAACCATGACGCGTGTCAGACGACTGAATGTTAATGATGTGCGAATTTTATAGAGCGAGGAGACGCCATCTATAAGGCAAAGTGGGAATTAAATAAAACAAATTATTTATTTGATCTAAGTAACCAAATTATATTTTTGAGAAATTATTCTGCGAATGAAATCCTGTTTATCCCTGCCAAACCAATAATTACGCCAGAGAAAAAATAGACGACCCTCCGTTTTTATATTCTATTGGCTTCATAGGTACTTACTTTCGATTGGTATTAAATTATATTCGTTAAACTAATGAGTGCAATGCTCAAAAAAATCATTATTGAATTTTTAATTAATAATAGTCTGGTCAGGAATTTCTTAGCCTTACTAGCGATATATTTTTAATATACAAAATTTTATATAAAATACTTTTGATCCAGACGGTTTTTTGGTTGGTCCAACTGATGGTTGAAGGTCGTTTCTAATAGGATCGTCTGCTATTTAGATTTTTTATCCTAAATTTGGTGTTTCGTTAAATTACTAACATATAAATAGATGTAAATTGAAAGAAAAGATGGAAAATGAGGGACAGTATCCTTTTGTGTGTAAACTTAGCTAAGGTTAGAACTGTGAGGGTTATAAAAGTTGACCTGCGGGATGGAGTCACGAAACCGGACAGAAGTGTATTCTTAGCATCTTATAACACTGCCAGGGTTGCGGGAAAGTCCGAAGGGGTTACCGTGGCCCCTGGCACAGGCAACTGAAGGAATGCAGGTGGGTTTTAGTCAGTAAGAGTCTGACACGCTCTCCCGCTCCGCCCAGAGCGGGTGAAGTTATTTGATGATTTCCCACCCTGAAAAAAAGCGTCTTATAACAACAAATTGTAGACACCTAAATCATATGCGATGATTTCTGCAATAACCATTACAATGTAAACAAACATGTGTTTTCGGAAAATAACTTTATAACTTGAATTTGATGGTATAGCATAAACTGAACTTTATTGTGTGGAAGTTCAGTTGGCAACTTCAAATTTTTCATTACTTTTTCTATAGAACTAGTTATTCTGAGAACAATTTAATTAACCAGCCAAGGCTAATGCGCTTTCGCCTTAAGTGGAAATAACAGCAATGTGGAAGCAAGGATTCTAATATACAATTAGTTAGACGGCTATTAAGTATATCGGTCACGAGGATAAGCATCTGTTATTTTCCTGAGCCGTCAATTTGTGAAATTTTCTTGGAAGATATTCCATTCATATTCGCACGAATATGGAAATCCTAATCCCTATCCGGTGTGACTAGATACAATATTATGAATAACCTTATCCAATAGATGTAAAAAATCAATACCGGCACTATGGCAATTTTCTGCTTATCGGCCTGATAAACTAAATAACATGGAACACGTTGATAGTGGAAGCACTTCTGTAGATATCAACAGAACAATAATAAGTTGGCACGGCACGGTTGGCGCAGTGGTTAAGCGATTGACTGCTGCGTTACGTGTCGCGGGTTCGATTCCCACACGGAACAAATATTTGTATGACCTGCAAGTAGTTGTTCCGGGTCTGGCTGTTTGTGTATGTGAGTTTAAATGTTTGTAAACGCACCCACGATACAGGAGAAATTGCTAGTGTGGGGCAACGTTTAAAAAAAAAAAAAAAAAAGTAAGCCTAGTCGCAAACGAGCCACCGGTCACAGCCGCCGCGCGCCGGTAGTCCAGCGACAAGCAGCTCACATGTTTTTTCATAGTTTATGTATGGATTCGTCGCACACGTGTGGTCGGTAGCGGCCATATGCTATGGCAGTACTCAACACCGCAACAAGAGGCGACAGCCACCGGTGGTTGTGGCCGGTGGCTCGAGTGTGCTTACCCTAACTTAATATAATAATATATATATAATTTAATATATTAAACATTTAAACATAATATACAACAAGACACTTTTTTGCTTTTGCGTGAAATTGGTAAACCTAAGGATTCATTTCTTGATAATTCTGACAACCTAGTTTATGTTGGATGCATTAATAGAGCGTCCACGAATGGTGACTTGTGATTGTTAAGCAATTTGACACCCCACGTGATTTTGTCATTTCATGCAAAACTGTCAAAGAATAACAACAGCTGTGATTTGACTAATTATACGGTCCACTTAAGGGGACTATATACGATTCAGTGCAGTAAACAAAATGAGAAAAATATATGATATTCTTCAGGATATAATTATGCTAGTTAGATAATGTGTTGAAAGCATACTACAACTAACTTGTTACGAGAGCAAAAAGTCACGAAGATACCTATAAATATATCTTTTAGCGATTAAAAACCATACTAATACATGCAATCGTTGTTTTTTTTTTCAGATTGATTTTATAAACATGATAGTGTTTTAAGTTTTTTGTCCAATCCATTGATTTTTTGTAGTTATAGAATTGCTTCATATTTTGCAGCTTTGTGTCATCGCGCTTCTCTTTCTATTCTATGCAGTCTGACAGTGACCGCGCTTTAGCTGTTGTCAGCCCCTTAAGCTGGAAGACATTTTGCTTACATTAATTTCCCTAACTTTAACTACGATTAGCATGGAACCTGAGCGAATGGTTTGAGGAAGCTTTCAGTATTGTGGGCTATGGATGATGATAATGATAGGCTTGCGACTATCATTTGAAACCTATAAACTTTCTGGTAAACTAAATCCTAATTAAATGTTGTAGGGTAACAAAATTTCCATTAAAGCTGATCATTTTAGATAAAATAAGGATATTTTCATCCCAGGAAGAATATAAACCATTCTAATTACCTCTTAAATGCCACCTTTCATCACGAGGTACGGGCAGTATAATGGGAAAAGTTTAGCATCATGTGTTATTACGGGGGAATGACGAGTTATTTATGGCATTCGCGATGGTTTATGGAGTTATGTGGTACACAAGAAAGAGACGACACAGCGATTTTGTGAAGAGTATAGGTATATCCTCTTGGCTGCTTGCAACAACATTGGTAATGAGTTTTTGTGAAGGTTTAGATATGAAAACAGGCTGAAAGGACAACCGATGGGAAGTGGTTTATGCTACTTATGCAGGGTCATTGGTAAAACACCATCAACTTCTTAAGGGGTCATTGTACTCATCATTATGAACAACTTTTACTCTGGGAGCAAATATGAAATCGCGAAAAAAACATCAGCCGGTCCCTACATTTATGTTTGCAGTACTCGGCAAAAAGTAGGGACCCGCTGATCCCTCGACACTTTTGATGTGTGTAATTGCAATACCTGATGATGACAAAGTGGTCAATAGAAGACCACTAAAGCTACATACTGATAGTCGAGACGATGTTTTCCAAAACATCAGACTACAGCGGACTGGAAACTTGCTACTCAATCCTGGCTATAGTGCACACGGAGAACCAAATCTACATTGTGTCATTTTCATCATTATTTCAGCCGAAAGACGTCCACTGCTGGACATAGGGCTCCCCCAAGCATCGCCACTTCAACCGGTTCTGTGCTTCCCGCAATCATCGGATTCCTGCGGCCTTCAAAAGGTAATCGGTCCTCCTTATAGGAGGCCTTCCAACACTACGTCTTCCGGTACGCGGTCGCCACTCCAGAACCTTTCGGCCCCATCGGCCATCTGTTCTGCGAGCAATGTGACCTGCCCACTGCCACTTAAGTTTGGCAATTCTTCGGGCTGTGACGGTTACCTTGGTTCTCCTGTGGATCTCTTCATTTCTGATTCGATCACGTAGGGAAAGTCAAGCATAGCCCTTTGGGTGACTTTCAGCCTTCTAATTAGGCCCATTGTGAGCTACCACGTTTCAGTGCCATAGGTCATCACTGGCAAGACGCACTGGTCAAAGACTATCGTCTTGATACACTACATAGATATCGCTAATCAACTTTAAACATTACTTCTTAGACTTTACCATTTATGTCTAGACTGTTAACTCCGTAAGCTGAACCCACATAACAAGTAAAGTAATTAATCACTCATGTCAGCATACGTTATTGCAATGGAGTTGTCATTCAATTGTGTCGCAACGTCGACTCTGGCGCAGTTAACGAACAATGCAGAATGGCTGCTATTACGAACTAGTTACAACGATACTAGGTTCCTTTGGTGCGTGGCCATTATTGCAACTAACACCGCCATATTGTTTTGTCAATACAGTTTCACAAATATATATCAACAACGCTCCCTGTCATTTATACGTGCCCTTCTGAAACCGAAACAGTAATAAGGTAAGTCATTCAGCAATCGTACCAATATCAGAATGCCTACTAACCGTAGTACACAAACACATAAACGTTTCCACATCGCACAACCATCGTTCCCACAATAACCCCAATGATTAATGAAGTCGGCCATTTTCTGGGAAGCTTTCTAATTTATCCATAACGTCGACTTTTTGATGCGAGCTCGTAAAATACGGACTAACAAGGTTCCGTAGCTAAGTGAGCGCTTTCACGAGATACATTACTGAAACTGTAGTGAATAAATTTTTGGGATTTCATCCGGAAGATAAATTGCTTTACATAGATCAACGCTATCTGGAAAGGACAGACATTTTTAAGTTGGGAATTCATTTTGCACATTCATTGACAATCAATTCAATTAAATTTGACCATTCACTTGACATTCTTCAACTGCCTAGGCTTCTATCAACTACCTAGAAGATTGGATCAGGTCTTAGTGTAAGGCCCAGGTGCAGGGCCCAGAAGATCAATTCCCGTAATTAAAAAAGTTCAGTCTAGTCGCAATCTCATCTCAGCGACAATCAATATAGGAAAACTTGTCAAAAATATAGGGAACGTAGAGGTATTTTTGACAGCTTCAGCGGGGCGAGCAAGGCCTCTGTGATAGGCTTGAGTCATGCGTTTTATCACAGTTTTTTCTCCCAAACTGTGATAAAATGTATGACTCAAGCCAATCACAGTAGGCCGTGCTCGCCCCGCAGACTGAGATCAGACTGTGAACTTTCTTATAGTTACGGGAATCGTCCCTCAGTTGTATGACTTTTGAAGTCATGGCGACTTCAACTACTTGGTCATAGATATTCGAAAGAGGGAAGTAATCTCGAAACAAAAGAAAATGTATGTAGCTGTAATACAATAATTTCATGCAATACCTGGCAGTGTTACAAAAGAGTTGACACTCATCCTCATCCATCGAGTATTTTGGAAAAGTTTGTGTATTTACCTGTAACAAAAATAGAGATTCATAAAGATTATGGGTCATTATTTAAAAACCAAAAAATATAATATATAAATTATATTAATCACTACATTTATTCTGTAATTTTTTGGTGTATAAAATAAAGATAATTCTATTCTATTCTACCCAATAATAGATCGCACCATAAAGAACACCCCACGAGTTTCTTCAAGATTTGTCTTAAATAAGCAGTCGGAGAAATAAAACTGTTTTTCCTGTGGCAACACTACAGCTAACAGCTGATTTGAATTTGTTCTTGTTATTTTAATCTTAAATATTATAATTTCTATGTTTTTAAAGCCTATTTCCAATTACTCGTCACGTAAATAGGATAATAATTTGTTTTTTTGTGTTAGATTCACATACCAAGTGCAAAATAAGTGTTTAATTATCAATGTGAATCAGTGACAGTTGCCGGCTCAAGTGATTTTTGCATTGTCATCTTGTTAGCAGGTACAATACTTAATATTTTACTTGTTTTTAGTTTGTTTGCGTACTATAACTACACCAGCAATTACATTGTTCACTTTTAATACGGCTACTTGTTGATGCCAATGACTTTTTAGACGTAAACATAACCTTAGTTTGGTTTGGTGACAGAACTTCTTATTTTCCTCTAAATTTCATTTTTACTTTTAAACTAATCATCTTCTATACAGCTGCCACAACTACCTATTCTCTTTTAATTTGTTTTCTCTTTCTTATCAAGTTATAATCATGATTATGACTCGCAGCGCCCGTGCTCGTCTAGAAGAGTCCAAACTCAATCAGGCTTTGAGCGAATTAAAGGCGTCAAAGGAGTACTGTGACCAACTAAATAAGGAAATGGATGACAATGAAAAGGTGCTCTTTGATGCCCATGAAATGAATAGGAAGTTGAAAAATGAAATGGCTCAGATATACATTCAATACACTGATGCCATGGAAGCCCGGGATAGGCTCCAAGTTGTTGTGGATGGGTTCAGCCAGTGTAGCATAGAGTATGAACAAGCTCTTAGTCACAAGCATTTACTTCAACAGCAGCTACATGAGGCTCAAAGTCAGATTACACAACTAGAGACTACCAATCTTAACATCACCGCCTCGCTGAATCAAAGTCTGTTCAATGAATTGGTGCCTATTGCCCCGTCAATGGTTTCTGCCATAAACCCCTCTTACACTATTGATTTGACAGGTAATGATGAATCAAGATCATGTAATTCAGTGAGAATAGTCACCAGCAAAAACAAACTGAAAAAATACATTAAAATCAATAAATACATAGTTAAAACACAAAAAATGATTAAAAGACAAAGGTTCTTTATCAAAAATGTTAAACTTAATAGAGAACGGTTAAATTTGCTAAAACAATTAGATATGTATTCTTTTAATTTGGATCAAAGTACTAGGAAGTACAACATTGATACACAGGACTTGCAATCTCAACTTGACCATCTGCAAGAGAAACTTGGTTCAATGACTATCAAATATAATACCTCTGAAGAACTAATGAGGGAATATGTGTTGGCAATGAATGAGCTAGTAAACTCACAAACAAACAGCTGTGAGCTTTGTCAACCACCAACCAATGTACCTACCATTTGCCTGCCTGCCCATTCATTGTCAACATGCAATACCACCTTACCGCATCCTTGTGTTGATTTGACAACTCCTGCTGTAAATAGTTCCATTAAACAATGTAAACAAATGCTAAATAATGACATTGTGTTATTTTGTGACGAAATTGGAAAGGACTTAGGGCACTTGTTGACAGATGAATATCCCGGACACTCAATAATTAATTACTGTATGCCTGGTTGTTCGCTATTTGATATCATGAATGAAATTATTAAATGTAACTTTAAGCAGGAAACAACATTATTGATTTTTATGGGAAATAGGGGAAATGTGAACAAAGGAGAATTGCTCCAATATCATAGAACATTGTGCAACCTTAGTTTAAGGAAAATTGTGTTGTTTACTTTCCCCTATAGTAACAGTTTGCCACAGGAAGAAAATACCTTAAGATTTGACATTAACATGACATTGCACAATTTGACTTATAATGACAATCTGTTCCATTTAGTTGACACTAACAATTATGTTGGTAATAATTTGTATTTGACAAAAGATAGATACAATATTGTTAAGTACTATCTTTCTAACTGTCACAAAAGACAGATAGCTGTGTCGCTATCATATTATTTTTCTATTTCAGCCAAAAATTTGGCTAAACAACTTGCTTCTTTTGAGCAATGCAATGACCTTTTTAATTATTCTGCCAATAATTTGGTCAAAATTAATGACAATGGTCATCATTTAAATTAGAAATTAAGACAAAAGAGTCAGTCTCTTGCAAAAATATAACTAAGGCAAATAATAAATCATATGAAAGTGTACAAAAAGTAAATAGTATCAACCTGGTGCATCAAAACATTCAAGGGTTTTTGAACAAAGATTTAGAAGTAGAGTTATTCCTGAATTGTAGCAATATAGATATTCTTTGTATGACAGAACATTGGCTTAAAAGCCACCAGTTCATGTTCAATTTTAGTAATCACCAGGTTGGTAGTTCGTTCAGCAGAGTAAATGCTGTACATGGTGGCTCTTTAATTCTAGTAAATAAACAGCTTAAATTTAAAGACCGCAAGGATATTGTGAGCCTCTCTGTTGAGCGGACAATTGAAATAGCCTGTGTAGAATTGGAGCAGCTCATTATATTAAGTGTGTACAGACCACCTTCAGGATTGTATGATTGTTTTGAAAAGGTTATGGATGAAGTGTTGCACAAAATCTGTAATTCAAACAAATCTGTCATCACTTGTGGTGATTTTAATGTTAATTTGTTAGAGAATTCTGGGTTAAGTACTAAAATTATAAGTCTATTTCAGTCATACAATCTTGCTAACCAATTCTTGGAGCCCACTAGAATAACTTCCACTAGTGCCACATGCCTAGATAATATTTATACAGATGTTATACCAACCCACAAAGAAATTATTAACTTGATAGACTCAGATCATTGCGGACAATTGATTACTATTTCTAATTTAAACAAAAGAGTTACTAAAAAAGATATCACTGCTAACCCTAAAACTACTAATCGCTTGGAAACATTTAAATCTAAACTTTTAAATAAATTACCACTTCTGTTGACTAATGATGACCCTAATCAACAATATAATGATTTTTTTAAAATATATTGCACACAATTCAATACCACATTCATTCCAAAGACGTTCTCAGTTAATAGTAATGCTTCCTTCAGTGACTGGGCCACCATTGGTATACATACAAGTAGGAAAAGACTTTATGAATTGTATGATGAACGGGCATGTATAAACACTGCTGAATTTAATTTATATGTCAAGAATTATTCAAAATTATTTAAAAAAGTTTGTAGTATAGCCAAGTCACGTTATTTGAGTTCAAAAATTAAAAATAGTGGTAATGTAATTAAAATGACATGGAGTATCATTAATAGCGAAACGGGAAGGTCATGCAACCGATGTAGTGACTACAGCCTAGCTATTGATGACAATATAATTAAATCAGATTCTCAAGTCGCCGCGGCCTTTGAAAATTTCTTTGCAGAGATTCCCGTATCGACTACTAAATCTCTTAACTCTTCACCCACTGCTTCAGAGTCTTTACTTAAAGAAAACGTTCCAGTTTGTGATTCTGAATTTTATTTCCAATATGTCACGTGTAAAGATATAATTAAAACCTTTCACACGTTAAATGTTAAAAAGACCGCAGATCTATGGGGTAATTCTGTGGACGTTGTTAAGTCGATTATAAACATTGTAGCACCAACTTTAGCTGTTATTTTTAATAATTGTATTGACCGTGGTGAGTTTCCTGATCTTATGAAAAGCAGTAAAATAATACCGTTGTTTAAATCGGGTAGTACATCAGACCCTACTAATTATAGACCTATATCAGTGCTACCTACCTTTAGTAAAATTTTTGAAAAGCTTATTCTAAATCAAATGCAAAGATTTTTCAACGTACATAAATTACTGCATAACAAACAGTTCGGTTTTACAAGGGGTCGTTCAACTACCGATGCCGGAGTTGAACTTCTAGGGCATGTATATAATGCATGGGAGGACAAATGCGATGCGTTGGGCATCTTTTGCGATTTGTCCAAGGCATTCGATTGTGTTCTTCATGAAACATTAATCAGGAAACTGCACCACTACGGAATCCGGAACGCCTCTCTGGATCTTCTTACTTCTTATTTAAGTGATAGGATTCAGAGAGTTGATGTTAACGGGAAAAGATCTCCCGGATCGGTAGTAAGAATGGGGGTCCCTCAAGGCTCAATTCTAGGTCCATTTTTATTTCTTATTTATATAAATGACTTGCCTTACCTCATAAAGGATAAACATGATATAGTGCTGTTTGCAGACGACACTTCACTTTTATTTAAACTCAAACGTCAGCAGCTGGTTACTGACAATGTAAATAGCGCCCTCGCAAAAGTAGTTAACTGGTTTAACGTTAATAACCTTCTTCTTAACGAGAAAAAAACTAAATGTATTAAGTTTACGTTACCACATGTTAGACAGGTAGAAACAAGTGTTCTCATAAAGGGGGAAGAGTTGAAACCCGAAAATACCACAGTATTCTTAGGCATAACTTTAGACGCCAAGCTGCAATGGGGCCCCCATATAGATAAAATGTCAAAAAAGCTTAGCTCTGCAGCATACGCTGTTAGAAAAATTCGTGGTTTAACAGATTTAGAGACAGCCCGTTTAGTATACTTCAGTTATTTTCATAGTGTAATGTCGTACGGTATTCTGCTGTGGGGAAATGCCGCCGATATTCAGACGATTTTTGTTTTACAAAAAAGGGCAATTCGTTCAATTTATAAATTAAGTCCCAGACACTCCCTCAGAGAAAAATTTAAAGAGATTAATATAATGACTGTGCCTTCTCAGTATATTTATGAAAATCTTTTGTATGCACATAAAAATATTAATCTGTTTAAAAAATACAGTGATATCCATAGTATAAATACTAGGAACAAACACAAATTTGTTGTTCCTACAACCAGGCTCAAGAAAATAGGTGGCTCGTTTAGATGTCAATGTATACATTTTTATAATAAACTTCCTAGCCACATTCAAGAACTAAGCCTTAATAAATTCAAATCTTTTATAAAAAGGAAACTATGCCAGAAAGCCTATTATACTGTCAAATACTTTATTGAGGACAAAAAGGCTTGGGAGTGAGCTGTTCCAATAAATTTACACAGGGAATGTTGATTTATTTTATTGTTTTTTTTTTGCTAACTATTGTACTTTTAATCTTTGCTATAAGTATCTATAATTTTTTACATATACAATGACATGAATATTTACTGTATAAAGTATTATATTATTTTAATTGTTGTGAATGTGAGGACTATGTGGGTTATTATTCCAGTTTTAATCATGTTCTGGCAGTTTGAGTAGTTTATGTGGCCTACCCAAATGTCCTTTCTTTGGTATTGTTCGTCGAATCGTTGAGCTCCTTAAGTTCTGAGTCGAGCTGCACGGTTACTGACAAATGCGTGCACTGTCTGGACAGGTCCACTCAATCTGTGTGGTTCTTTTCTCAAAAGTCCATTTCAGACACCAATCTGCATGGTCCTCAATGATTATGTCCGGATTTTATATACACATTGACATTAATGAATTTTATATACATATACTATGACAAGAGTATTTACTTTGTAAAGTATTATGCTATTATTTTAACTATTGTGAATGTGAGAACTATGTTGGTCATTGCTTTTTTTTTTTTTGTATTTTTACTCTTAGTGTAATCATGATCTGGCAGTTTGAGTAACTTGTGCGGCCTACTCAAATGTCCTTTCTTTGGTATTGTTCGTCGAATCGTTGAGCTCCTTAAGTTCTGAGTTGAGCTGCACGATTGCTGACAATTGCGTGCACTGACTGGACAGGTCCACTCAATCTGTGGGGTTCTTTCCTCAAAAGACCATTTCAGACACCGATCTACATAGCCTTCACATGATCTGACCAAGATTCTGTCTGGACTTTAAAAGAGACTGTGACCTCTGAGTTTGTTTCGGCCTTTCTTCTCAGAGTAGTCAGATAGGAAACGCCGACCTCATCTAGTTTAAAAAAAAAATATGATTGACGTGTAAAAGTGTTTGTAAAAACCTACTTACAGAAATAAAATCATTTATCATTTATCATTTATCATTTATCATAAACCAAGCCGTTCTTATCCAAAAAGTTTGCATGGCTGGTAGACAGACCCGAAAAACTTTTACCCGGACTTTTATTCTTCCGAAAAAACCATTTATTTGCAAATATGAAACATAAATAGACGACTGCGTATTTTTCAAGCCTTTCCCACTGAAGAGACTTAGTTAGGCATTTACTAGAAAGCATGTAAAACGTGTTTTTATACAAACAGCTTCGCGCTGGGGCGGTCCCATTTTATGACAACACATAAAAATAAATAGGCATTTGCATGAAGGAAACGTGCACACCTGCTGTGCAAGCTGTTTGGGGATAAACAACCCTATTGCGGGAACTTGAAGTTCGTTTTCATTTGATTTGGAGTGAGATAGAAAATTAATTTAAAAGATGACAGGACCGGATTAGGCGCGAGGTGCATTTTTTTGTTCGGAAAAAGAGTATGTTTCACCGTTTGTTGTTATAAGTAGACCGAAGATATTTGCAAGGTGGTTGGAAGCAGCGAAATGATAACACTTTTCTTAAAACTCGATGTTATGGCCGGGTATTGTAATATACCACTTGTTGAAGTTTTGAGAAACCAATTAGTAATATTATTATGGTTCATTCACCTCAAAATATGAATATTTCAGCCAAATTTTAACATTAACAGAACTATTTTTTCATTTTTAAATCATAATTAATTTTGCTTTTCCAAACGGGATAATCAATCACGGCGCGGCGCGCGGTGGCTCAAGTAACTTCAATACTTTAATTTTGTCAAATCTGTGAATTTTTAACAGTGTTGCCCGCACATAAACTTTGAAGAAGACGATATTCAATAAAACTATCCACACAAGGACCTGAAGACCTTGTGTGGATGTTGTCTCATATTATTATTATTATAAACTTTTTGTATTACTTGTGTAGGTATATTATAATATTCGGCAGCCCAATACGTATTTTTTGAGTTGTCAATTTGCCCACAATTAAACCAACTTCGTGCGAATCGCCTACAGAAAATAATACATTATTTAAAAGGGTCGATTCGCCCGATTCGGTCGAGTAAATTCGTGCGAATTGACTAATAAGCCAATGGTTACCAACTGCCAAGATAGCACCAACAATAGAGGGGATCTGGTGCTAGGCGGGTGTGTTTGACGTGTGTTTTGAAATTGTCGTCTCGAAGTGGTGACGTATCGCGCTCTGATTCGAGTTCAATGTCAAAAAAATCATAAAGTATTTCTTTTACTGTCAACTAGCCTATTATTTACCAACCACCATTATAATAAAACCCTACTGTAAACCATCACTACATGTCAAAATTACATATCTGAATGACACCAAAATATCGTAGAACTAATAATAACTGCTTTAATAATAAACGAGTAGTAAATTAACCTCATATAACTAATATATTATTTATCTGCTTATTAGCATTATAAACTGTCGTTTGTTTTATATAAGTGAAGGGTTGGCGATCATTAAGTATGTAGACATCTTTTTTGCTTGCTGACTATGGTTTTGTTATTGTTATTAGTAATTAACTGTTTCTTTATTTTACTTCGAATGTCCTAGTTTATCATTTGTAATTTCAAGTTACAGCTACATACATAAACATAATGCAGCATTGCAAATGTAAGTGGGCACGCCCTTTATGCCTGGAGGCTTTTATTTTTGTATTAAGTTCTGTTTACGTTTTTATTATTTATTTCTGCTTATATATTAATATATTTTTCAATGTTTTTGTTCGTACGTATATAATGGTGTGTGCTAGCTGACTTATGGCAAATAATTTAATTTAATGTTTTGTGTTTCGTAATGTTAATTAGTTACTACTGTATAGAATCCAGTTCTACTAACTGAACAGACAGCTGTGATGCTGAGGAGTCGGTTGCGCCACTTCTTCTTCCTAGCACTAGGAAGTGGTGAAGGGCGGGCGTTTTGAGGGACTGTCTTATGTAATTTTGACGTTCAAAAAGTGCTGATTTTCAGCCTAGTTTGAATAAATTACTTTTGATTTGATTGACACGTTATTAACGGTAGGAATACTGATAATGCTTCAAATTGAACTATGCGATAATGCAAAACTTAGTGTTGTTATTTATTGAGAAAAACTGGTCAGGAAATTAGAGCACCATGTAATATATGATGTGAATGAGGCGCAATTTGGGAAAGGCTTTAGATATTGTACACTATTCATAGGCAGATATGACCTTTTAGCACTTGTACCACCGCCGACAAGGAAGCGACAAGCTATCAACGATTTTCTCTCTCAAGAATCGTACAAGAGATTGTAAGTCTCGTGTAAGTAATTATTTATTTATTTATTCAATAAGTACACCAACAACGTTTACATACAACATTAGCTTAAAACAGAATGTACTTTTAATAATTAAGTAAAAAAGATGCATAATATTAATAGTTAATCGCTGTCTGTTTACACCGCCGCCCCCGCCGCCGTGGCCGGCGAGTACTCGTTGGTCGCAGCGACTGAGCTATTAAAGAGAGCACTCGCTCAGCGACGCTCGCTTGGCGGGGAAAACAATCGCTGAGAGAGTCACGCTTGGTACATACACATACAGGCAAGTATTCGCTCGTTGTCGTCGTGCACTCGCTGCTCGTTGCTCGCCAACTCGTTTTTATTTACTAGCTCTACTCGTTTCTCTGTAATCGCCGACGACAGTGCACCACTATTAATCATCATCAGCCTATAGCGTTCCCACTGCTGGGACACAGGCCTCCTCTCTTTGAGAGGGAGTGGGCCGTAATCCACGACGCGGGCCCAGTGCGGGTTGGTAGATGTCACATGTCGTCGAATTTTTGGTTCTAGAACATGCCGGTTTCCTCTCGATGTTTTCCTTCACCATTGTGAGAGCAGTGTGGTGATGAAATAATTTACACAAAGTAAAGCGCCTGTCCGGGTTCGAACCTACGACCTACACACAGTCGCAGCCGTTACCACTGGGCCACCACCGCTCTCTACCATTATTATTATTATATATTTTTTTTACCGAAATCACCCCATGTTACATGATAGCTCTTTTAATCCACCGACCACCGAAAAAAAAACACATATTATTCTCTCTTTTCACAGGTTTTTCTTTCAAAGTCGGGTGGTTATTTTTGTAAAAAGTTTATTGTATAATTATGTATAACTGAATTTCAAAATAGGTACTAGATTTAAGTATAATACACGCGATTACTTTTTAACTGCTGAGTGTACCTACCCATTGATTTAAATTAATACGTGAACCTTTTTTTTTTGTAGTTGTTGAGGAGTATGAGCTACTCCTCAACAACTACAAAAAAAAGATAACCATTTACCGTGTTGCCATGTCCAGTAAATCACATTTCATGCCGGACATTCGACCAACGCGGAACACAGACAACTATGGAAGATCACGACTTGGTCACAGGTCAATCTGAATCACGATGGCGTCTGCAACATCTGCTAAACAATTTTCACCTCTAGCGTATTGAAAAAAGGTTTATTATAAACTGGGAGGAATGACTATATGAAAGTTAGGAAAGTAGTGTGTAATATTTAGTTGGAATGTAGATTAGAGTACAAAATTTGTTGACTCTTGAATGGAATAACCTAAGGGGTTATATGTTGAAGAAACTGACAAAAAAGCTTAGAACAACTAAGAGGTTTATTCTGAATTTGTTTGGAAAAATACGTCGTAATTTAAAAATGGAATGTGTCGTTTCATTTCTATTTCTTATAATTTAGTGCACACGTTTGTAACCAACGGTTTAGACACCTACAGCAAATAATCGTCAATAGGTCGTTTTAAGTCATTCTTATTTCTGTCCTTGTCTAAATTGCCCTTCCATTTTCCCCTGTCAGACTTATCATTTACTCCCTTTTATTTTAAATCACAATCTATCTTCTGTCTGGTCTGCCCTCTCCCCTCTATCCAACAAAACTTACAACATCACTATTTTTACACAGGCGTCTTGCGGTCCATAAAAGACACCATTCAACTTTTACAGGTTAATTAATGGCAAAGATAAATCAACGTTGCTACCTTACATTATTAAATTAACTCGACAAAGTGAAACAAAGTCAAATGATGAACAAAGGTTCTTGCAGCAAGAAAGTATTGTTTCACAAAGAAAGGCGTAGCTATCGCCAGCGTAATGGTATGCAAACTGATGTCGCGCCAACCTTATTCTTTGTAAAATTCTTTTCCATATTACTACTATTCTGTACTTTGTTCATTTGTGTAAAGATTTTTTACTACTGCGCATTAAAATATTGTTCACTTTTTTGTCAAATTAAAAATGCATTTGACGGCTTTGCGGAAAGTAGGTACACTGTTCACCGACACTGAATAAACTCAAATGACTTGTGTATTGCAATTAGGTACAGTTAAATAAGTTTTCAAAACAATTATGCGCATAGGATTAATAATTTAATGTTTGGGTTTTACTGGAACTAATAAAATAAGGTCGGAGAAAAAGTCTTTAGGCATCGTAATTTATAGGTTTAGAGTTGTAGTAAAATCTCTTTGGCTGTACTGTTTGAATCTGGCTGGTTTTGATGCCGTTAAATATTGTTTCATTTTGCAATTGTTTTTCTGTCCGCCAAAATGACTGAATCTAACGAAGAGATTCTATACATTTTGAAGTTTTATTACAAAAAAGGGAAAAATGCGACACAAACCGCGAAAAAAATATCTGACGTTTATGGGCTTAACGCAGTGTCAGTTAGGGTAGCACAAAGATGGTTAAAGCGTTTTCTCTCCGCGAATTTTGATGTCGATGATGCAGCTCGCTCTGGTCGCCCTGTGACGGATAAGTCGATGCCATTTTTTAAAAAGTGGAACAAGTTAATTACGACATAGCTGACGAGTTAGGGGTTGGCCACAAAACAGTTTTCACCCATTTGAAAAACTCTGGGTATAGAAAAAAGCTCGATATTTGGGGTCTTGAAAAAATACGAAATAACTTTTCCCCGACCTAATATACCAGTTACGTTTTCACTTTCAAAATCGAATGTTTAGTTTACAAAATTTTTCTTTAACATGTTTTATATCCAAAAAATATTCATGCAACAACTACCAACTTAAAAAGAGTATTTTTTTTAAATTGTCCTCTTCTATTTCTATTCGAGCAGGGGTAAAAACCGCAAAACCGTAATAGTTCACGTTAAAAAAAGAATAAATATTTTATGGGTCAAACATTGCAGAATAGCCCGAGCTCCTATTAGCAGCGTTGCTAGAGGGCTCTCGAGCCACTCGCCTATAATGAGGCAGCTATGTTCCTACTTGTTATGTGGCCCTGGTACCTCTCGGTGTATCGGTACTATCCCAGGTCCGAGTCTACTAACACTTTGTAGCAGGAAAATAACTGACTTGACCTGCTTTTTGAAGTAACAATCCGAAACTTATTTATTTATTTATATTTATTTACATATTCTTTATTGTACACCACAAAAAACATAACAACAAAAATTAAACTGAACACTACTTAATATACAATGGGCGGCCTTATTTTGGCTATTAACTTTGTTTGGAAATGGTCTGAGAAAAATTTACTTTATATCGAAGGCAACCCTTCGCTAGGTATTTGGAACAACTTATTATTAATTCAAAATCATGATAATATTCTTCCTAGTAGAGTAAAATAATTGAATGATTCGTGAAATCTATACTTAATAATATATAGAGGGAAATTGTTTATTTGTTTGTATGTAGGGGGTAATCTCTGGAAGTACCGGTTGGATTCAAAAAAATATCTTTGCATTGGACAGCCCCATTCTTGAGGAAAGCTGTAGGCTATTTAACATCACGCTAGGACCCTTAGATGCTGAGCAAAAATAAAAAAATTGTGAGCCGTCACGGGACGCCTGGCAGATATGAATCATCGAAATTATTTTGTACAATTAATATGCATAAACGAACAGATTACGACAGAAACTAATATGGCATAATGTAAAAATAAAATATTACGATTTTTTTCCAGAAAATGATGATTGTTTATTTAATAAACATTTATTATCATTAAATACAATAAAACTAAATTCAAAAGTTAATTTTAAAATGTGACAACTCAATTCCTTTAAACAGTGACTTCGGTAATAACGACGAAAGAACGGCGACGCGTCGCCACGGCATGCGTCGCCACGCCAGCAATCGGTTTTACGTGCGGTTATAGATGTTTCAGATCAAAAAGGGCGAAAGAATGCAAGCGATAACGAAGAAATAGCGCGGGCAGGCGATGCGATGCGACGACGGGGTGGGTCGGAGAAACCTGAAATGTTACGCGTACGGAGTCGCGGGCAGAAGCTACTCATTAATAACCGACTTCATTATGTTAATTTATTCATTAGCCAAGTAAATTAACTGCCCAATAATACAAAATGCATTATTCAAAAGTATCGGTACGTTCGTGAATAAAACTGAAAGTTGAATGAATAAAAAGTAGATTAGATTGATGATCGTGGTTATAAATAGAACATAATATTATTATTAGCTTGATATTTTATCCCTACCGTTACTCTTACGATACAATAAGTATGCAAAATAAACTTTTTGGGTATCTAGGTACCCAAAAAGTTTATTTTTCACGCGATAACCTTATTATTGTAATTGCATGACACACATACAATTACACTTGATCGCAATTCCTTTAACTTTGACAGTTCATCCACGTTCATTGCATTATTTGTGTTGTTGAGCTGATGAATTTTGCGAACTTAAGAAGCAGTGGATTAGGCATTTCCATCAAAACCCAACTACGGTGCTGGCTGGAACTAATTCACAAAAGCTTCTAAAGAATATTGTTGCTGCCCTATCCAAAACAACAAAACTTCTCCTTGATTTTGTCAAAACAGAAGAGTTTTGATTTACGAACAACTACAGTTACAAAACTTGATATAGATTTGACCCAACAAACATTTTAGCAACTCAAAGAGCTTTATTTATTTATAACCTAAAGAGAAAAAGGACGCATACATTATCGTTAACTTTAAATACACCCACGGCAGAAGATTCCACTGGATGGGAGAAGCACCAGCAGTGGGCATCTTTTGGGCGAATAATAATGATGATGTCACCCATGGATGAACCCCCTGCTAAACCCTTCTTTGAATAGAAGCGTGATAGTAATACTACATTAAAAGTAAAACGCCGGGCCTGCCTCAACACAATTGTGATAATGGCAAGGGCATCGGACGAGTAGAGCGTGAGTGCAATATAGTAACCATAAACCAATATTATCATGTGATAGAGGAGACACCGATTTGTTTTATGCCTGTAGGCAAAATTACGTATTTGTAGATAAAGTCAGGGATTGTTTTATCAAATTGACTACCAACTTAAATTGTCCGTATATTCAAATAACAATAGCTGTAATTCTTAGACAGTTGTATGAATTGCTATAACACGGCAATTGACGTAGTATGTCAGTTAGATAAATCATTTATTTCCCTGGCCGTACAATACGTACGATTAAATGAAGTAAGTATCTATCTTATCTTATTGAATTAGTGATCATACGAATTAATAATAATAGTAACCTATTAAGAATATTTTAAAGAATAAATATTTATTTTTATTTAAAAAATTTGCCTTTTTACCGGCCATTGTACTAATGACCTCGTGCGCGTACTTTATTCCTGAAACACTTCAGGAATATGAAGCTGAGTTGACCATAATAAGTAAATATTGCATTTGAAATTCAAAAGAAACTTATTAATTGGGGCCAGAATAACACAATGCAAGGGCACTTTAATGATTTACTGAAAATTACATTAAAATGCAAATCAAATAGAAAAGTGATTGATGTTTGATCCTTCTTCAGTTTTATTTGATGGCCTCATTACATTATTTACATTTGTTCACAACATTAAATAGGTAAATTCAAACATTTATTTCTAATTTTATTTTAGGTCTCCAAAGGCCGGGCGGCCCGTCTGATGGTAAGTTGTCATCGTCGCTAGACATCTGCAATAAGCCAGAGGCATGACAAGTGGGTTGCCATTTCAGAGATAAAGCTTAAATACGACATGTGCCTGTACCTCATACACCAGTATAATCTTTATATCGCAACACAGCAACCCTACTTGACGGTAGAAATAGCTGCCTACCTACCATTTGTGGGTATTACACCGATTATCCATCCGCACTAGTCAACGGGACGTCAACGAGAAACAAGATTATTTGAACCGAGCGTGACGTCCCGGTGACGGCGTGCGGTGAACACGCGGTCATAGTATGTATCGCTACTTCGGCGTCGTCATCTCGTTTTCGTTGACGACCCATTGATGGTGGCGGTTGACAAACTACCTCACTCATACGGACGAACTGCTTCACAGACTTACTCCTACATACTTGCACAATAAAATATTACATAATCTTTTAGTAATGACTTCATTCCAGAACAATGTTACGCTGGTACCCGTTGAACGAACGAATGAACGAGATATTATCGGTCCTACCTCAACATTATTCTGATAGGACTACCATTCGCGAGCGGACCGAGAGTACAACGGTATTCTGATACTTATATGGTACCTACTACGATAAAGGGGAATATTGTGGGATTGTATAACATTGAATATTATATGTATAGTATATAATATCTCTCTGTTAGGAATTATTATTTGCATAATAAATTAATAATCTCGTAGCTTGCAATTCAATTTTTGACTTGGAAATAAACTTCAATGTTTTATCAAACATTTTACTTATATATTATTTGCAAAATACACCAACATTCCCGTTAATTTTTCCACGTAGTACACTTTCCATTTATTCTGTTTTTCATGTATTTATTTTCAATATAATTGTGTATCAAATAATGTATTTTCATTAATATTTTGTATTTACAATAATAATGGAAACAGTCTAACATCTCAAACAAACGATAAAACTAACCATACCATAATAATTGTAACTAAATAATATTTTCCTGTCATTAAAATAAATACGTACTCATACAATCTTATCCTCTCCACGTAACCTCAAACCATTATCCTCACAGAGTCATCGAATCGAACGCCACAGCCCACAATGTAACCTACTTGGTGCATCTGTTATAATAACATTACTCTATGCGATTCTTGACCCCGCTCGTGACCAGAGAACATTGCACTGTTCTCAATAGGATGATGCGTATAGGTATGTAATACGTTTGCACATATGTATATATGTACCGTAGTTCCGTATCTATATACTTGCTTGGAAGTTGGCCTAAGTTGTTATGAAGTGGCGAAATAATTGAGAATTTATTACCCAAGTAACACAAATTTACTGCATAAAAGCTTTGGAGCCAACCCTATTATTCCCTAAGGTGCCAAGACCAAAGTGCTAGAGCGAGATCTGCAGGCCTTTTTTTTTAATTTTTTTATTGTGGGAATTCATCCAATAACTTCTCCCGCTCTGGGTGTAGTTGTGAAAGGCGTGTCAGACTCTTACTGACTAAAACCCACCCGTGTTCCTTCAGTTGCCTGTGCCAGTGGCCACGGTAACCCTTTCGGACATTCCCGCAACCCTGGCAGGCATCGGCCCTAGCGGACGCCGTCATTGATGCTGACATCTCCTTGAGGCGCGCGTGGAACACAAGCGCCGTTGACCCGGGCCTGGTCCTAATCGAACGGCGAGCTGTCCAAAGCTCGCGCCTACGGTGGCCGGGAATCGGCTTGTGATTCCCGACGCCCTGCACGTCTCCTGCGGCTAGGGGCGTGAGGGCGCGAATTTTGTTTCTCTCTCACGCGTTCCGCCTCCTCCTTTGCGAGCATTACTGCTTCGCGGAAGGAGGTGACGGCGTCCCAAGCCCTCTCGCTCCGTACCATAGCCTGATCCAGGGCTGGACGCGAGAGATCGCTACCGATAATCGCCTGCACGAGAACACGGCGGTGCTCCGCCCAAGCCGGGCAGACCTCCACCGTATGCTCTACCGAGTCTTCCGGGCGATCCACACAATGGTGACACCCGGGCGTTTCCTCCCGCCTTATCCGGAACGATTAATGCCACACTAACGCTCTTATGGCCGCTACTTTTGTGAACGCGAGTGAACGAATGAATGTACATTAAGTGATTCTAGTTCAGAATTTTGAGTGTGTTCGTAAAATAAAATGGTGAAGCGTTTTTATTGCAGTTAACCATCAGCGCCATTATTAAAATATTATTTGTAAAGTTTTAATTACATACATTACTGTTTCGTGATATGTCTGCTAAAAGGGCTTCCAAGTTTACTGTGCATTTAAATGACGCTCTTGGAGCAATTTTGAAGCGCTTTTATGATAACATCAAAATGTGAAAAGGTATCATGTAATCATTTTCATACATTTTTTTTAAATTAAATCTAGTTCTTAATATAGTATTTATTGAAAGTGTGCTATCGGTAATATGTGGAAGGTATATGTGTTTTTTTTTTGATAATTTTGCTGAAATGCATCGGGTAATCTCCAAACCTTGCAAGTAAAAAGGACAATTTTCTTTAAAATACATGGCGTCCGTGCAGTGCAGCTTTAGCCCGCAGGTCCTACCTCAAAACTTCTTTTATGCGGGTTAAAGCGCTCATTTTAACTCTTCTAAAGCTCCAAGTGATTTTTATTTCTTTAGTGCAGTTGGAATCTTTAAAAGGTCTGTAATTTTGCACTATGCTTTGTTTAGTTTGGTTTGGAGATCCGTAACACGTGATTGAAGAAATTAAATCCGTCATTCAAGTAAGTAACTTCCTACTCTTCATATCTGAAAATCCTTTGGATGGATAGATGTTTGTTACTCAATCACTCAACACCGAATTTACGGATTTTGATATTTAGTATGTAGGTACTTATGTACTAGAAAAATACATAGGAGTCTTATATCCCGGGAAAACTTCCACACGGGTTAAATCGGGTGACGCAGCTACTTTTAAACATATCACTGTGTTATAATAGTCGTTTTTTGCAGGTTACAGTTGTTTTTGCCCCAACAAAGCAAAGTTCTGAAACTGTTTACTAGTATGCTGCCGATGGAGTATACTTGGATACAGATTTTACCCCAGAAGTAGTATCTGTAGAACCCTCCTCTGTATAATTATAACTTGACATCTCATTTTACGTCTCTGATAAATTTCTAAAAACGAACACAAAATATACTTAGAAAATGTTAGATAAAATACAAAGTAAAAAAAATCAACAAATAGTCGTCATTTACCTTGCTAGTAGCGTACATATTTTTTTTTTGTTAATACTTTTATTGTGGCATGTATTATTTTTTATTATGCGAGTATTATTGGTTACCTACTAGCATAGTTTTTAAGTATACTAACATAAATATGGATCGCCGTGTCTGAACTATATAAATAAAAAAATATGTATCATTTTCATTTCCAAAATTGTCTCAAAATTTTGTCCAATCAAATATATAACACACCAACACTTACGTCTTATCAATAATCGAGTCACCACTATTGGTTGAATAAAATCTACCTGCGGAACCCTCACCCGTATTTATGAAACTTGATTTATCTATTAATTGAGCTTGCCTCCGCTGATTTGGTTTACTCCTACTAAAGGGAGCATTGCTCCCATTTCTACGGTTCAAAGTATGCTTTAGTAATATTTATTGATTTTCTGGAACTTGAGTTGTAACCTCTATCACCAGAACTTTAAGTAGAATAACAGTGGTTAATTCATCAACTCTTATACAGCTGCTTTAGGCTACAATAAACTCTTCTATGCAGTTAAGTGGTGTTTAACAATTTCAGTGACCAATTAATGCCCCTTGTAAGTATCTGTAACAGACGTAAGTAATAAACGGGCTCTAGAATGAACTATTATAGAGGCAAGGGTATTATTTGGTTCCATTACTGCCACTCTTAGTTACTTTTGTAGCTACAGACGATAACGAAAGCAAATATGCAACTTAAAACTGCTTCTTGAACTCTTAAGCCACTATTATACCACTTAAAGTTAGTGTGTTGATTGGGTAGTACTTCGTGAGTTAAATTTTGTGCGTTTATCATTGATTGGTTACAATTGCACGGTTTTGCTATAATCCTTGGAAATTAATGTTAAGGATAATCACGTATTGTATAACCTATTTATGAAGAAACACAACATTATTTTGTTTTAAACTTAAAAAAGAAGTTTGAAACAAAAAATGAAGACGCAATCTAAAAAAGAAAAAACTGTCTGTAATCTCATGACTAGAAATTAAGTCTAATGAAAAAGCTACTAAGGTTTAAGGCTATATATATTTGAACGGAAACAGTATTAATTTCAAAACGGCCTGTAATACCTACAGTCTCTTGTCTAGACGATTTCATAATCAATTGCATGAGTCATCAATCTAATTGATGAGCAAGTCAGTAAAAGTATTAATGGAGCTTGATATAAAGTGCTTCGGAAATTTTAATTACAATACTATCGCTTTACATTAAAAATTACAACACGAACATTAAAATAAATGTTTTGTTACAAAAACAAAACACAAAATAAAGTAATTTTACAAAAAAAAAAAAATATAACGTATGTTTCCACCTCTGGCTCTGATCAATAATGAAATAATATTCTTAATGTTTACTTGGGGATCTTCGTCCCAAGCAGCCACCAAAGCGGTTTTCAAATCATGGAGGGTTATTAGGAGAGTCAAAACTTGACCGGATTCGGTTATTAAGCATGTCCTACACTTGTTCTATGGGATTCAAGTCTAGGCTTCTTGCTGGCCACTCCAATTTGGCAATTCTTGCCTCTGAGAGGTTCTTTTCCATAGGTACCTACTACGCTTTGGAATGGGCAACTAGTTTCATCTTTCTGACTGACCGACCACTTGACAATTCAAAAGTGCCTGTAATTGGTTTATTTGAAATAAATGCTTTGAGTTTGAGTTTGATTGTCCACGCAATGTGCTGTGTGCAGACGCGCAATATCTTGCATTAAAAGAAATTTCTCACTATCAATGAACCCCATCACCATACGTAAAACATATTCTTGAATGATCTCTTCAACGTACCGCACTGCTGTAAGTCGACCTTCAACTACGGCCAACCCTATGCGAATGTCCGAACTTATTCCTCTCCAAATCATAACAGACCCACCATGGGTTGTCTGGTGTTGATCGGCACAAACCGCTCTCCGCGCCTTCTACACCCGTTCGCGGCCGTGTGGAGGTCGTAAGACCACTCTGCATTCATCTGTCCATAGGATGTACCTCCACTGGCCGTGAGTCCAATTTGCGTGTTTGCGAGCAAACCGAAGTCGACCTACACGGTGGTGCCTCTATTCTTCTTCTAATAGTCTGCTCACTTACGTTGACCACTCTGGCCGCTTGTAAGCGCTGCTGTATCTCGACTGCAGTGAGGAAACGATTTCATAAAAATTGCAAGAGCAAACAATCGGTCATCTTGTGCTGAAGTGCACCTCATTACGCCACCTCCTGGTCTCCTCGTTTACAGACCAGTCTAGCGCGTTCCTGAGAGTTGTACGCGGTACTTACTGTTAAAGTTGCAGCGATTCGTCGCTGCGTTCGCCCTTGATTCCGAATACAGCAAGCAAGCTCAACAAGCAATCAAATCAAGCAATACAGCTTGAGTGACTTGAACCAATTAATAAAAAAAAATACATTTAATGCATCTCCATTTCAATATCTAACTATATAACTTACCTGTCTTCTACTCGTTCCAGCAACGAATTGAAGCAATGTATCAAAAATTTTAATGAAAACATGAAAACATTATACCAAATTGCCACATCAAGCGGCCATACGCGTTGGTAAAATTCAGCTGTTATCGAGTTATTTATGCTTGGGCCACATTCTGTGCCGTTGAGTGTACTGTCAAGGATGATGGTGGCTCTCAAAATCAACAATGTTCAAATTAACAACGATACTAAATCAACTTCAATTCATACTGTAAACATATCTAAATACCAAGATTTTGCTTCACTAAGATGAGTCGAGTGGGGAATGCACTGAGTAATACATTCCCGACTCGATTCATGCTCGGATATAAATCTAGGTAGGTACTAGGTACGGGTTTCAGAACAAAAACTAGCCAACATGAACTACGATTTCTAGTTTTGTTTACTTCCGGGCAAAGATTGCACAAGCGAGTTGCTTCCAATTGCACCGGTCGGTGAAACTTACGTACAGTCGGATAAAGTAAACAGTAAGTAAAGAAGAATTTAAATTCTGGATCTGTGATTTTTTAATACATTTCTTATAGCATAATCAGGCCTTAATGTTCTCACTGCTGGGACACAGGCTTTCTCTCTGTGAGAAAGAGTGGGCCGTAATCCACAGTGCGGATTGGTGGATGTCACAGGTCTTCGCATGTTTGGTTCTAGGACATGCCAGTTTCCTCACGACGTGTACAAAGTACATTTCATATAGTATCAGATGAATCAGGGGCATTCAGCCCCGATTCCACTTTTGCTGGTTGCCAAATATTTTACCACGGTATGTACAATATGCATCAAACTTTATGGCGGTTCTCAAGTGCAACGACTCGCATCTTGTTCCGAGCATAAAGTTAGCATCGAGCTATACGATTTTCTGTAAACAGTAGTTCATGCAATCATCAGAGATGAAGTAGCAGGTATCCCACAGTTTCCCTCCTAAATTATTGTACCGGGATAGCCTTCTGGAATCTGCTGTTGGCTGTCAACAAGTTGACCCCTCGGGCCAGTGATTTTTAGTTCAGCCATTCACCCAATTATTCATCAGCCAAATTTCAAATTTAACGTTTGGGGTCTTAATGATAGTACCTTGGGAGGCGATGTAGAAACTGTGTTGAATGACCTAAACTTCTTAAAAAAAAAACTTCATCCCATCGGCCTTGATCTCAACCTGTCGAAATATCAACTCTGATGAAGATATGTGACGTGACTTAGCAGACAGTAATGAAACACATCTGACACATCCCAAATTTAACGCAATAGCTCCTGAAATCAAAATTATTGAAAAGAGGTCTCTTCGTCTGCTTGGGTCTCTAATTTTTGAGAATTCCATTCCTTTTCCTTTTTGAGGACAAAATACAAAGTTTCAATGACGTTTCAGAAATATTGTTCAAAATTAACATGCTTCGCCCATAATATATCGCCCATATTCTTTTAGTGCTGTTTCGGCAATAAATTAACATATTTCCTTCGCGCTTCCCATATATGGAAGCACACTCTTTTACACTCAGATTTTAAATGTGACCATGGACTTGGAAACAAGCTTCTCTTCCCAGGCCTATGGGAGGCCTCGGCGTCCGCAAAATTTCTAGTATTATTTTACCGGCTTTCATATCCTCGCTCTACAGCACTGAGAAATTAATAAGGAAAATCCTAGCCTCCACTGCCGTGCTTCACCGAGCCTATGGGTGTATGGAGACTCGCTTGCCCGAATTCAGATCCACCCGACAAGCCATCTTTCCAGAGACAGTATGATGAGCCTGCAGAACTCTGCAGAGTAGTACAGAACAATATAATTGACACGTCTGCTACTACTGTGGAGCGTGCGCGCCTGCTGGCTGTGTACGGGAGTCAGGTCTTTGGCTTCATGAACTCTGGTGCACATGGACTTTGGCGTCGAATGTAGGCAACTTGTTCGACGACACTGCTTTCCGCCTCGCTGCTTCCCTGCGACTAAGAGCTCCTTGTTGTTCTCCTCATCGCTGTCACTGTGGCAAACTTGTTAACAGCCTAGGGCACCACGGCCTGTCTTGCATCTGAAGTGCGGGCCGTTAGCGCGGCACGCAATTTTTCTAGCTGTATTTAGAACCTAATGACTTGGCACGAGACGATGGTATGAGACCAGACGGCATGTCTTTATTTCCATGGAAGGTTGGTATTCCTTTAGTGCGGGACACAACGTGTGTCGATATTCTTGCGCCACCCCATCTTCCTGGCTCGTGGTGACGTCGCCGCTGCGGCTGCGGAAAACCACAAGCGCCGAAAATATAATAATCTTATCGGTAATTATATTTTCGAGCCGTTTTGGGTTGGTTTCGGGCCGTGGGGTTCGAGTGCTCATGGTTTATTCAACGAAATCTCCAAATGCCTGGTTGACACTTCCCGTGACCCAAGTGCTGACTTTTACCTTGGCCAGAGGCTAAGCATTACCATACAACGTGGCAATGCCGCCAGCCTCTTCTGTACATTACCAGTCGATAGCGATGCGGAGGAATTTTTCGACGCCATATTTTAGTCAGTTAATCGTTTTAGTCAAGTCAGGTTATTATATTTTAATTTTAATAGTTTGTTAGTTATTTTAATATAGGAAGTTAACTCAGTGTATATATGTTTATCCTATGTGATACTTTTATTTAGGTAAACTAGTATTAACTAGTTAACGAACATTTTGATAAAAAAGGCAGTAGATGTATTGCAGAAAAGTGTAAATTGTAAACTTTTAAGAAACTGCCATAATTATATCGCAAAGTACATAATAGAGATACAGTATCTACGTGAGTACTTCCATAAATCGGAAAGCTCAGATCAAAAATATTGTTACAGAAAATCTTCCGTCGAGTGTACTGTGTAACTTCTTTTAACCAATATTGGACAACAAAATTTAAGCTTCTCGTCTACCAACATAAAGGCTAGGATTTTATTTTCATTCTGAACCTATAGAGTTCCTTGCTTTGCTTGCTTTGTGACTCACATTTTTATTATTTTCTTTCTGTTGGCTTCTGCTTTGTTCGACCCCTTTGTGTTGCTTATTTTTGTAACGCATTGAAATGGATTATTTGCTCTTGTTCTGTGATAGGTTTGGAAGCTAATTCTTATGCATTATTTGTTTATTTTGTAATGTCCGTTTGTGTAGGTTTTGGCTTTGATTATTCTTCTTAACCGACTTCAAAAAGGACGAGGTTATCAATTCGGATGTTTATATATTTTTTATGTCCACTTCATCCTACCCAATGTAATTTTGTGTATTAAACAAAGAAGACTCTTCAAGTCATACTTTATCTGCTTTAAAGTATGTTAAATTGTAAGAACAACAGGACTAATAAAAATCGTAACAAGTTCCCTTCCATAAGATGCAGGAAATGTCCTTACCTAATCTACAACGTTAGAAATGAGTATTATGGTTCAGTTAAGTTGGATTGAGCTGACAACGACAACAGTTGAGTGCGACCCACGTGGCTCACTGCAGTTTCCTCACCGACCGGTTTACCCACACGTACTGTGGTTGCAGTATTAGCGGAGACAGATGGGCGTTATTTTTTCTCTAGATTTAGATTTGGCTTCAAATTTATTTTTTATTTTGGTTTGACTATTCTTCATTGCATTGAAACCAGTCCTGAGGGGCAATACTTCCCGTATTTTTAAGAACGTTCGTATTTCGTATTCTAATCTCAGTCTCAATCCGTCAAAAAATATTAAAATTATTTATGTCATATTATTATTATAATAACATAAATACGTTAATTGTCGCTGGGAGAAGATTGAGACTAGATTTCGAACGTTTTTAAATACAAGAATTGGCCTTGATTTTGGTGGTTTTTCTAACTTTTATTCCTCAGCAATGACCCTAGGAGCATTGGTGGTCACGCTGCTAATATAGAAAAAGTATTACGATCTGTCGAACTAAAAACACCCGTAGCGCCGCGCAGAGCAGGTTTTACTGCAAAGCAAACATCAACATTGTGTGTCTTAAAATAAAGTCGTAAATAAATGACCTCAGACGAGCTCCTCTGTCTGCTTACAAGCGCTCTCGGACTAAATTAAGTTCATCTATTTTTAACTTTATTTGTACATAAGCAAGGTCAGTATTTGTTTGGCAGTGAAAAAAGCGTTGCGCTGTGCTTCGCCAGGTCTGCACCGGCTCTTAATTGACGTGTAATGGTTGTAAGTAGACTGACTGCCCTCCATCACTTTTGAAGAAATCTAAGAACTGGCGTGCGGTGTCCGTCTCGTACGCACGGCTACAGATCAAGCTATACATTTCCAGTATAAGATGATCTCGCATTGTATAGGATTTCCTTACAATGAGAGGTCAGGGTAAACTGGAAATTCAAAATGTTGGCTTGATGTGCAGCCGCGTGTACAAGCAAAAATTGTTCGACATAATTTTTTCCTTTTTTTATGAGTAGCATCTAGCAGAAAGAAAAGAAAGAAAAAATGTTTATTCTGCACAAACAAAACGCACATTACAAATAAAAAAAAAAGACAAGTATACACATCCAACCAACAGCAGCAGCAGCAGGTCAACCTATGAGGTTGTCAGCTGCATATCCGGGCTATTACAATTAGGGCTTCAGCCAGGGCGATAGATTATTCCAAAAACTCACCAACACCAGCCTCTTCGCTACCGCTCACACCACACCTTCTATTGCATAACCCTTACCGTTTGAACCCGCTATAATTATTCTGTAGTTACAGTCATTACGAAAGCATGACTTAACTTCGACCTATGTTTTGCAGTTACCATGGCTTCCCACGAGGTGATAGCAATAGAGTTTTTGACCTACTTCAGTATTACTAATGGAATTTCTTCTAGGAATTGCCTGTATGCGGTTTTGAACATAAGTTTTCGTAGAATTTGTAGCTATTTGCTGTTGTGTAGCAGTTTTAGCCTCGTGAGGATTAAAATGGTAGGCGTTCTGTTGGTAAGTGAGGAGTAGAAGGTACTTCTTTGGTCATTGAACTTTCAACCTATAAGTTGTGCTTATATAATGTGCTATTCACTTAATGCTAGTTGCGGGGTTGATGTTGTAGGTATGCTATAGGAAAGAGAGGCAATCAAGAATTTTGGGACAATCCATATCTAACTACGCTCTTACTTAATTTTAAACCTTGTCTAAGTAAAGATTGTTGTATTAATTGGTTACCTCATTTCCTAAGGTACCCAAGAGATACCCAATTAGTACCTCCAGCATTGTCTAGTCTATCTGGACGCAAGATAAACAAATCGATTGCCATCTGATTAGTGCGAAAATCGACCAACTTACAATCTATAGCTAACGCTATATACCAACATAATGTTTCTTAAACAAACATGTTTTGATTCGAATCTACCGTTAGTAGTACAAACTTTGGTATTGTTTATTTAGCGAAATCACAGCAAGTTTCGTTCTGGAGTAGGAACAAACAGTGCTACTGCAAGTCTGAATCATAAGCCAGCTGCTTCGTTGCGTACTGTGATTTATGTGTTTTTGCCTAAGATTATAGAAAATGGAGAGACACGTCAATGTATATTTTAATGAGACCTAGTTTCCAAGCCTTTATTGCTACATCTTCGCGTTTATATTAAGGTTTTGTTCAATGTGGGTAACATTACTAGACCTCTAACTAAGACCCAACTGCACCCGTTGTCCTGAACTGTTAAGTACAATCGTTTTTCTGACCGTCAAAATGAAGTTAGGAAATCTAACGAAGAAATTCGATACATTTTGAAGAATAAAGGGAAATTAGCGACGCAAATCGCAAAAAAAAATAGCAGTGGCAGTAATAGTAGCACAAAGATGGTTCAAGCGTTTCCAGTCCGGGTATTTTGATGTCAAAGATGCAGCTCGCTCTGGTCACCCTGTTACGCATAAAGTCGCTGCTAATGTTGATATTAGTAGTTAGGACATAGCCGAAGAGTTAGGGGTCGACCACAAAACAGTTTTGGCCCATTTAAAAAAGTCTGGGGTATACATAAAAGCTCGTTATTGGGGTGCCACACGAGCTCTTAGTCTTAAATTTGTATATCAAATACGAAAGAACATTTTAAGCGACTTCAAAAAAGGAGGAGGTTCTCAATTCGACTGTATGTTTTTTATGTTTGTTACGCGATCATTCCGCCAATTATGAATTGATTTTCATGGTTATTTTTTTGTTTGGTAGGTCATACTTCAGAGGTGGTCCCATATAAATTGTTATCGAAATCGGTCGTGCGATTAAAAAAAAATCAACAATATTTATTTTTAAATTAAAAAAACTGACTTTAAACGGACGTGGAACGTGGACGTTTTTTGTAAAAAAGTTTTTTATTTTTCACTTTTTAGATATGGTACATATCAATACCAATTCGAAAACGATCGTCTTAGACGTCCACGTCCGTTTGAAGACGGTTTTTTTTATTTAAAAATATTTTTTTCCTGACCTAATAATATATGAATACAAAGAGCTGTTAAGCAAAACGGTTTGTTATAGAACGTAACCCAGGCATTGGACCACTGTCCGATTTCCTCTATTTTGTGGGATTATTTTGAACTTAGTTAATAGTAATTGTGATTCTAAATATCGTCTTTTTACATGCTATCCATGGCCTAGAAGCCAATTAGACGAATGCATAAAAATATCAACCATTACGGTGTGTTTGTCTAACTAATGATTCACACCTGTATTATCATCAGCCTATGGCACTCTACCGCTGAACTAAGAAGGTATTTCCAATTCCACGCCACGTGCTCTAACCTCGTCAGCTTACATCAATTTGTCATTGTTTTTTGGCTTAAAACTATAAGTTGTTATACGATAACAATTCAACCCCAGCCATATCTGCACCATTTCTCGAATCAGTGTTCCAACAGTACAACACAGCGGTGCAATAATAACCGGTCCTGCCGTGTTTTGCACTAACGCGGCCGATTGATACGACAGTTTCACAATGTTAGGCAAATTAGAATGTGCTGTTTGGAACTGTGCGGCCGGCTGGGCGGTATTTGTTTAGGTTTCTGATTGGGGAGTTAGCAGAAGGTTAATGATCGTATTTATTCATACATACCTGCAGTATTGTCTCTCCTTCTTCCTATAATCTATCCAAAGGATGTTTGTAAATGATCGCTTTTACCGATAAGACCGCCCAGTATGTCGTCCTATGTAAAATTTCTACATTTTTATCTGTAATTTTTATGGTGTACCTAATAAAGAGTGTTCTATTCTATATATTATAGACAAACAATTAGTTTAAAACAATAAAAAAGTGCTGGTACTATACAATAAAGACAACAACGTAATTATCCAGGATAACATATGATAATGCAAAATTCAATTATAAAACTAAATAAAGTGGATATTTGCAATAACATGATAATTATGACGATAAGTGTATTAATACTGATAGATAATAAAAGCGTAGTTTTCTGTTCTATACGTTTTCTGCACGGACTGGTGATTATCTTCGTGATCTTAAAGGATTTGTTTGACATGAAACTCTAGAAACCTACCGAAATTTTCTTTTGGGTCTCATAACATTACAAGGAAAGTTTATTGACTTCGGAAACAAAATTGAAATACACACATCAAAAGTGTCTAGGGATCAACATATATTTTTGCAATAACTTTTCTCCTGATTGATATTAATTAAAATTTTCTTTAAGGATTCATAAAATAAAGTGTTTTCGTTTGTCACAGTAACGATAAACCAAGTGACCTTTGCATTAATAAAGAAATTTGCCATTTTCCTAATAAAGGGATTTTTGACATTTGAACCACTAACACAAAAGTTCGAAAAAAAGACTGAAATAACAGTTTTCTTTAAAATTTTATTGGGTAACTTAAACAATTAATAATCCGTGTTTCTACCGCGAACACTAACAACACAAGAACATCGGTTTGGCATACTCAAAATGAGTTCATCCAAATCACGCTGTGGAATGGCCGCCCATGTTCGTTGCAACAACAAAAAAAGGTCTTCTTGCGACTGGATACCCTCCATATTCGGCAGAGCTCTTCTCTGTAGCATATCCCATGCATGCTCAATCGGGTTCAAGTCTGGCGACTGAGCAGGCCAGGGCAGGACATTGATGTTAGCTGCGGCGAGAGTCTGTCTTACAACTCTTGCGGTGTGCGGTCGTGCATTATCATGCATTAACTGAAATAAGGGACCGATTTGCACTTGTAGAGGAACGATGACGTCTGATACAATCGTCTCAGCATAAATTTGAGCGTTGAGGTTGCCTCTGATCCAAATCAACTCAGTTCTTCCGCCGATCCAAATACCCGCCCATACCATGATGGTTCCACCACTATAAGGATGGACTTCCTGGCAGGATTTTAATCGCTGTTGGCGTCCAGGGGTTCTCCAGTGTCGTATACGTCTTGTATCCGGTCTCATACCAAAACGAGACTCATCAGAAAAGCACACGAAACGCCATTGTTCTTCTGCCCAATTTCTGTGTTCAAGAGCCCATTGATATCGAATCCTACGATTGTGCATTGCTATAGGTGGTACCCGTAGCGGTCTTCGGGAATGAAGGTTCACTTCATGCAAGCGGTTTCTGACTGTTTGGTCGCTAATTAAGTTCCCTGAAGAGTGATGAAGCCTCACGGCTAACATCATGGCGGTTATTGTTGGAGCTCTTCGAGTTAAGATTTGAATGTATCGGTCTTGTCTCCGTGTGGTGCAGCGATACCGTCCTCCATGGCGCTCAGCCACGGTACCAGTGCTTCGGTAACGTGTCCAAAGTCGACTGATAACACTCTGACTTGTATTCAGAGCTAAAGCCACAGTACGTTGCCGGGAACCAGCTTCTATCATTCCCACGGCTCTGAGCATTTCTTCCCTGCTTAAATGACGTCGCCGCTCCATAATAACGTTGGTTTTAATCAGTAGTAGGGAAACAGTAGCACTAATAATGTCTTCAATGCGTTGTATGTTTTTATAGGGAAAATATTGACAGCTGATTTTCATCTTTTACTCGAATTTGATTCACAGTTCCTGATTCAAATTATGAAATGCACCAAAAAGGATCCATATAAATTTATAAAATCATAAATTTATTACAAAGCCACATCTTAATCTCAAGAAATCCGCATAAAAATGCTTGATCCCTAGACACTTTTGATGTGTGTATCTATGACAGTCTTCGATACAAACCTACCAATACTATGAGATACCTATGTTCTACCTGAAAGATGTCTTTTTACTAAAATGATAAATGATTTTATTTGATAATCAACTAAATTAAGTAGTTCAAAGACAGTAATAAAACTCAATAACCGTCAAATCGTGACATAAAATTGTTTTTAAATAGCGTGCAAATGAAATGGAACCCCGGTTGTAATGTTATCGTTAGGGAAATCGTTAAAATTGCTATCTAATTTTATTTTGAATCGTTATACCACTGTGTTTTATCATTCAGTAGCTCAACTTGGCAAAGTGCCTGAAATTTGTCAGAATCATGTTATGTTATGTTTAGGGGTTTGGTCATATAATGAGAGCTTTATGTTAAAGTCACATGTAATAGTGGCAAGCGTTTTGCCATGAGCCGGTCACACATCCAACTCCAGACTGCAACTTTTGGAACGAAGTTCCTTATCGCGCGTTGTGAAAGGGGACTAGACGGAAAAAATTCTTACGAAAAGTTGTCACGACACTTTTTGCTTTAGTAAGCTATTGTAAGCTGTGCGGCGTGCGCATGTTTTTCTGTTTGTCTCTCTCTCTCTCTCTCTCTTATAGAAAGCAAGCCAGATATTTTCATATATATATATATTTGAGCCTACTGATTAAGTTTATATTACATTATATTTGGTAATAATAAAAAAAATATTATTAAAAAAAATAAAATTTTATTACAATTCCTTCACTTCACACAATCGATAGGAACTTCGTTCCATCCGAGTGTCCCTTGACACCTCTCAAGTTTTTTTTTATTTTTTTTTATTCTTTATTAAAAAGAACGAAGTTCTTAATAATTAATTACAATCTAAGCCTATAAGACTAATAAGCAATTTTCATTTAACTTAACTTTTTACGTGATATTTATTTTAAAACTTAGAATATTGTTGATTATACTTTACACAAGTCCGTTCCACTTGTATAGAGGCTGATATAATCACATAAACACTTTGTTCATAGGTGTTATATTATATGTTTGTCACTGTCATTGGTTTTTTTTTTTTACATGTCTAGGTCCCGGTCCTTTGGAAGGCGTACGAGGGGCCAAAGCTAACTCGCAAAGGCCCATTAGACGGATTTAATGGAATGAGGCACCAACCGACGATTATCCCTATACGCACTATGTTCGAGTACACCCAAAGACAACCCCCCGTTGGTGTAGTACTATTGCAGGATATGGAAACAAATATATTGGATTATGGGTTTGGGTGGCTAAAGTGAACTGGTTATCTAGGACTATGGGAAGACTGTGGCCCCTGCCTGACCAATATTGTATATAAAATACTCAGATAAAACGGCAAGGGGTGACAGCACACTCAATGCTTGCCCCCCAAAACGGTCGCTAGCACTAAGCGTCGTAGTGACAAGGGGGCAACATGTCGTGAGGTTGTAGAAAAACCCAAGAACATTGTCCAATCTGAAAATCGACCACTAAACCAACGAAGTAGGCAATGCTTCAGATACCGCAGCGGAACTATTCTGTAAAAATCTGACCGTGAAAACTTCGGTGAAGAAAACGTGAAGTGAGTTGTCAATAGTGTCAATTGCTAGCATCAGCAATGCTATTCTGTAAAAATCTAACCGTGAAAAGTTCGGTGAAGTTAACGTGAAGTGAGTTGTCAATAGTGTCAATTGCTAGCATCAGCAATGCTATTCTGTAAAAATCTAACCGTGAAAACTTCGGTGAAGTTAACGTGAAGTGAGTTGTCAATAGTGTCAATTCCTAGCATCAGCAATGCTATTCTGAATCTCACCGTGAATACTTAGGTGAAGTGAGTTTGAAGTGAGTTTACATCCCACCCGATACTAGGGATTGACACTGTTTACAGCTCACTCCACGCTCACTTCACCTACGTTTTCACAGTTAGATGGATGGTTACAGAATCGCACTGCAGGTGGAATGATAGCTCACTTCACCTTAGTTTTCACAGGGTGATTTTTACAAAAATCTAAAGTCATTTATTCAAACTGTTGTCTGTGGTAATAATCATCCGTAGTATATAATCAAGCATGGACACATACAGACACACCCCGTATACTACATAAATAAATACATTCATAGCTACATACATATATACATACATACAAACATCACATATCACACTAGAGAACTGGATCATCCTAGCCTAAATTATTTAATTAATTTAATTATATTATTTTTATTTTATTGCTCTAATATTATATATTAATGTTGGAACGCCGACGTCTCCTCTTTCAGAGTTGGGCGCTAATGGCTGCAACACAGTTTTTTAACTAATGTAGCTGTTAACGAACACAAATAATTTGTAAACCTGTTTTTTGTTCCAATAAAATATTTGATTTGATTTGAAAAAAAAAAATTTGGCTGAGAATCAGCACTTTTTGAACGTCAAAATTACACAAGACAGTCCCCTCAAAACGCCCGCCCTTCACCGCTTCCTAGTGCTTTAGCTGGGAAGAAGAAGTGGCGCAACAAACTCCCCAGCAGCACTGCTATCTGATCAGTTAGAAGAACTGGATTATATACAGTAGTAAGTAATTAATATTACGAAAAATTTTATTAAATTATTTGCTATAGGTCAGCTAGCACACGCCAATATTGAAAACCATACTCAAGCAGAAATAAATAATAAAAAATAAAAACGTAAACTGAACTTAATACCTAAATAAAAGCCTCCAGGCATAAAGGGCGTGCCCGCTTACATTTGCAAAGCTGCATTATGTTTATATATTATTATGTAGCTGTAACTTGAAGATAGAGATGATAAGCTATGACATTCGAAGTAAAATAAATAAACAGTTAATTACTAATAAAAATAACAAAACCATAGTCAGCTAGATGACCAGAATATACTGACAGACTGACAGAATCTCAGATCATCAGAATATACTGTGCTTAAAGTCCCGGTACATGTTGTTACCGCAACATATGACTTAGTACAGACATGACTTAATATTTTATCTACCTTCATAACATAAAATGAATTCCACACCTACTGCTTTTCCTTTGCATCAGTTAACAACGAAATGTTTACGACAACAAATATACCCGGTGACGACGCAACTCATAAATACGATCGTTAAATGTTATTATATACATTTCAAGTGATATTGGTTCGAAGGCGGTGTTTCATGGCGTGTTTTAGAATTGTATTATGAAGTATTATGAGTATTTAATAATTTTATTGATTCGTGGGATCCTTAACCTTAGGTCATCATCATCATCCTCATCAGCCTATAGCAGTCCACTGCTGGACATAGGCCTCTCTAATTGCAAGCCATTTAGCTCGATTCGCGGCAACTCTTATCCAGCTGCTACCAGCCACCCTGCGAAGATCGTCACTCCACCTAGCCTGAAGGCGTCCTACCTTACGTTTCCCGATTCGCGGTATCCACTCAAGAACACGTCTACCGCAACGGTCATCGGTTCTACGGCTAATACGCCATGCCCATGGCCATGGCCCATTTGACCCATTTGGCCCAGACCTGTGGGAAACAAAAACGGACACATGATTTCATTTTTCCTATTTTTTTTTTTTTTTTATTTTTTTTTTTTTTAACCACCATCCATACTCTGTTCTATCTTTATGCGATATCTATCTTAGGGCGTTGTTTTCGTACTTACCCTTTGTGCCTGGCCTACTTGCGACTGTGACGCATAGCCGGCGTCGAGATCGCTTCATTCACACTCCTTTTTTTTTTCAATAAAATCTTGGTCCAAGACGATACTTCTCTTTCGTTATAATGTAGGTACTTCACATTCTCCAAATAGTAGGTATTAAATTAACAATTTATAACATTTTTTTTTTTGTTTTTATCTTAGATTTTTATTATTATTATAACTAGGTATTCATTTTTTTATTTTGTTATTCAATTAACCCACAGTAAAAAACTTGTTAAAAAACTAAGTAACTGTCGGTGAATTGTCCGCCGCGCTCGGCGGCCTGTAGCGATTTGTGAGTGCATCGTGGATGGATCAATCTTGCAAGGTAATCGCTAAAAACAGGTTTTGCCGAGTTGGTTCTTGTTGTTTTCGTTTTGTAAGTAATTATATTTGATTACTAGTTCATTTATTTATTTATAAGTATAAAGATATGTATTATTTATTAGGTATTTACCTATGTCGAAACTGTTTGTACTCCCCGTCACTTGTCCCTAAAGGTTCATTAGAAAACCAGCGTCAGACAGCATGTGTCTGGCATTAATGCTGAAATGATCCTTTTTGGCGCAGCCGTGAGACACACACTATTGTTGTTAAACCATTATTTTCACTTTTTATTTTGTTATTTGTATTCTGTGTTTCACGAACTGTGTCCAAATAAACGTTATTCTATTCTATTCTATTCTATTCTATTCCATTTCAGCTTGCTTATTCTGTGAGCTATGTCGACAACTTTGGTTCTCTGCCGGATCACCTCATTCCGGATTCATTCCCTCAGAGCAACTCCAAGCATAATTCGCTCGATAGCTCGCTGAGCGACCTTGAATTTATGGACCAGGCGTACCGTGAGTGTCCACGTTTCGACTCCGTAAGTCATAAGAGGCAGGACGCACTCATTGAAGATTTTAGTCTTTAGGATCTGCGGAATACGCGGCGAGAAGACTCGAAGAAGCTTCCCAAACGCTGCCCAACCCATCCAAATTCTTCTGTTAGCTTCCTTCTCAAAGTTGTTCTTATCAAACTGCAGAGTATGCCCGAGGTAAACGTATTTCGAACAACCTTGAGAGCACCGCTATTGACAGCAATCGGTCCAGAAATGACGCGTTCGTTGAACACAACCTGGATTTTGTCCTAGTTCATCCGGAGACCAACGCGTACAGAAGAATCAACTAGGCTGTCCAGCCAACCTTTGGTACTATTGAGTAATGGGGTGTATAGACCTGAGAAAAATGGCACAAACGTGACGAAAGTATGCTCAGCAGTGAATGAAACAAGGCTGTCATTGTTGATGACGATGACAGCAGCGATGCCAGATGCTACAGTGTAAGCTAAATTACTAAACTTCGGGGATTTTGGTAATTTAGGTATCATGACGTATTAAAGTTATAGGTGAGAACAAAGGCACTGCAAAATTTTTCTTAAAATTACAAAACCAATTTTTATGTTTTTTCAGCAATTCTTTAAAAAAATACTTTGATATACCTACTGACCTGCCCAACAGTAACTTTAATAAACAGGAAAATAAAAACAATAGACAAACTCAATACACAATGGCTAATCTAAAAATAGTCTTTCTCTTTTACAATAACCGGAAAAACAACTAAGTAACTAATAATATCTAGACGAACTCAGTGCAATATTCAATGGCTATTCTATAAATAGTCGTAATACGTAACAGCTAGACGGCTGCCGGTGACCGGTTGGAGGATGTTACGCAGTCACGTCTAGGCCTCGGTTAGTGTGAGGAGCTTAAGCGAGTTCAGTGGCGGGCGCGAAATATCAAACAATAGCTTCTGCCCTCCACTTTATCCTGAAATCTGTCTTCGTAAAATTTCTTGTTTTAACATAAAATGTATCGTACGATCCACCGCGTCCCATCATCGCATCGCCCGCCCGCGCTCTTACCTACTTCGTTGTCGCTTAACGTTCTTTCTGACATATTTTTTTGCTCGGTTCCTAAGGGCCGTAGCGTGATGTTAAATACCCTATAACCTTACTTCATAAAAAAAAGTTTTCAGTTCCAAGTATAAAAAAAGACTCATCAGCTATAATTTATTAGTATAGATTATGAAACAGCTGTTTGGATCCATACTGACGTTACTATGGCGGGCGCCTAGAGCTATGCGGCGTCGGTGCTGATACCCGTCTTCACAAAAATCGGCTAAGTCAGAGCTTAACTAAGAAACTATTAAGCTAAGTCAATCCTAAATATCATATTTATATATTTGACAGCATTTAGGCAGTCGGTTAAGATGGATTGAGTTAGTTACAACGCATTTTTGTGGCTAAGTGCGTTCTAGAGAGCCTGTCACTAACGTCAAGTTTAGCCACGTCTAGTAAAGTAATGTCTAACGAAAGCAGATCCCTTAGCAACCACTCCTGTTTGCCATTCGTTTCTCAGAAGGCAACATATAATTTTTTAAATCTACACTTTTTACACTTGTCTGTGGTTTTAAGTCAAATTCAGTTCTGTCAATATTGTGAGTTAAATATTGCTAGATAACCCGTACGAGTTGCCTAAGAATCGGCGAATCGGGTTCGTAACTTTAGTTATCGCCCAGTGGTTGCAGATTTTCTTTTTGTGCATATAACTTTTTAATATTACGCATTACATTTCGGTGTCGCCTAGTGTCAGTGAAAACAGGTATGAGCGACCTAGCTAACGAGCGATCGTCTATTGTTTTGCCCTGAGGAAAAGCGTCTAACTGTCAGACCGCCACAACTCACGGTGCACCGTGGTCGCCAAATCGCGCCCGCCACCTGCACCGCGACCGCTACCGCCCTATTCATGCGCATTCACCCTGTACGAGGCCTTAGTATTAAAATATGATTACTAGGCAGCTTCAATTTGTATGCCTTCCTGTTTGAGGCATCATGGCTATAATTAAGATGTTGGTGAAGCTATATGGGTGTATTTGTCGTTAATTAGCGTAGAGGGTGGTGATTTGGTATCGGTGGCTTTGCGATGCGGTACAAAAATTTTGGTCGGCCCGAAATATCACCTCCCATAGACTACTTTGTCCCACTGCAGGCCAAAAACTTTCTCTTTCGCCATTTTCCCTTGCATGGTCCCAATACTGTCCAGTACTTTTCGAAAAGCTTCAAATCTTGATTAGTGGCTTTTGTGAAAGAGCCACCACTATTTTGCCTACGTCACACACATTCTACAATAGACTACCAAACGTATGCGTTTGTTCAGTGAAAAGCACGAACTTTTAGGCAGCCAAAAAACTTAACAAAGTTGTCACAAACACATCTTTCCAAAAATAGACATAACGTCGAAAAATCGAGACAAATCACCCACTGATTCATTTACCTCTTCACACAAAAACAATTACAAAACCGAAGAACATATACCCATCTGTTTCTCAAGAGGTCATCACACTGTGATGTGTAATGGCCGCCATTTAAATTACTCGCGGAGTGATGTCATTTCCCATTAAGTGCATTGTGTGGGTGTTACGTCAGCACATCGGCGTGGAAAGGAAAACATTATTCACGTATTATACACTTGGTGGCTATTATTATGCATATGTATGTGGTATTGTCAGGTGATTGAGTATTGGTCACGTTATAGACCTTTTTTAAATGTTTAATTACTTGTGTTAAGCGATTTCGAATCTCCATTGATATGACAAGCACCCTATGTCCTACTTACATGTCGGAATAAATTAGCAATTGGTTGAAAAGTTAAACAGTGTCTGCGATCCAAAAATACATTTTCGCAGATAGAAAAGTATTATATAAAAATATATGAAACTCTTTTTGAATTTGCAACACCAGAACGCAATCTTGTATCGACAAGTGGGAAGATATAACTCCAACCTGGTAAATGGAGGGTTCCTCGACGGAATGGCAGCAGGTCGCTATGTCGCAAACTATGCTCCACCTCCTATACTGCCCTCTGTTTAACTAAACTTGCAGGCAAAGTAACCTTTGCGCTGCCACCGACGACGCGACGCCGTGAGAGTGGCGAAGTTTTGGGCCAACAAGATCTGAAATGCAGTCGTGCCAGCGACACAAAGAAGAAGAATCTATTGATTTAATTATATTCATAAGATAAAAGTCTATTGCGATAGATTTACATAGGTTAGTAATTAGCACGAAAACCTATACACAACACAGTATACAAAAATACCACAATTTTCTACATCCACAATTGATAATAGCTCTAATTTATGCAAATTACGAACCAGGCGCTGCCACAAAAATATAAATTTACATTCGTAATAAACTGGATACATAAAATGGACTCCACTTTTATAATTTACGTGTGAATCTCGAAATGGCCTTGACACTGAAACTCGTGGCAAATGATAACAAAGATATTAAGAAATCAGAAGTCTCACTAATTTTATATTTTGCAATTTAACAAAACATCTCATAACTTAACATACTTAACTCGTAATATAACATCACGCCTGGTTTCTCAGAAGGCCTAGGCAGAGGAAGAAGCAAAGGTAGGGAAGGAAGTATAATTTCCGTACAGAAAATCCCATTCACTTTGGAGATATCGCGTCCTAGAGTGTCCTGATAATAAGTTTCTGATAAAGTTTTGCTAAAACTAGATGATGAAACCGGTAGGTATAAGTTTGTTTCGTCAGTCAGTACTACAAAAACGCCAATTTAAAGCTTAGATACAAATGTCTCTATAATGGAGATTGACTCTTCCGATTTCATTAATTTATCACCTATACGAAGTCCAGGTAGGACACTGTCACAGGGTTCACACGGCGCGGCGCCTCAAAGAGATGTCAGCACCAACGACTGGGTCCGCTAGCACCGATGCCTGCCAGGGTAGTGGAAAAGTCCGAAATGGTTACCGTGGCCCCTGGCACAGGCAACTGAAGGAACACGGGTGGGTTTTAGTCAGTAAGAGTCTGACACGCCCTCTCGCTCCGCCCAGAGCGGGAGAAGTTATGTGATGATTTCCCAACCTCAAAAAAAGGGCTCACACGGCAGACTGGATTATTAGACCTATTCTAATATAAGTTACTCTGTGATGTTGTTATAAGATCATCTGTCGATAATTTCAATTCGTTTATTTTCACCACATATGCGAGAGCTAATTCATTTGTGCGAAGTGGACCTTTCCGATCTATTACGTGTTGTTGACCATGAATTTGTGGGTCGTTAACATTATTTCACACTTCATCGTCAAATGTTAGGTATACTCACACATTAGATCATCTTTGTACTATTTTGAGGTCAATTATGTCTTCGGGATGTTTAGACATCTTTTTATAGCTTCACTTGTGAATGTTTATCACTTAGCGTTATTTATTGGGCCGTAACCCACCACGCGTGCCCAGTCCGGGTTGATGGATGTCACATGTCTTCGAATTATGGTTCTAGGACGATGCCAGTTTCCTCACGATGTTTTCCTTCACCATTTCCCCCTCATTTCTCCCTCTCATAGAGAGGAGGCATGTGTCCCAGCAGTGGGAACATTATATATTATGATTATTTATTGGCTTTTATCATCATTATGTTTGGCAGAAAAAATATCTTTCTCCTGATGACTGTTTGTTTGTCGATAGTTCATATAGATATTTATGTAAACTGATAACATATAAATAATATCTGACACACCCCTGTCTCGGACGGTTTTTACGATTTGACAAAACGTCAAGATTTCTTTATAAAATTTATGTTTAATGTAAATGTATTAAAATAATAATAATATAAAAAATAATAATATAAATTTATTTCAATAATTGTTTACAATGATACAAATATCTTACTGGCTACTATCTTGCCACAAATAAATAAGACATCTGTAGCCAAACTAGGCGAAAGCCTGTATTTCGGCTATCAGCGCCAAAACCCTCAAATAATTTAAAACACTTAAGAGGGCTATCACAATTTTTCTTGTATTTGAGTGTTTCAAGAGTCACACACTCAAATACAAGAAAAAAAATTATATTTATTTAGAGCACTCCCGAGAGAAATAATCAAACTTTCTCGGGCATATTTTTTTTTAATTTTGTGGCCATATCTAAACCATAATCACACATGTATGAAAGTATGGAATACTCTCATACATGTATGATTATGGTTTATCCATCATCATGGATCATGGTCTATCCATGTGGCAACATGGATAGACCATAACCTGGAATAGTTTCAACCCCGATATTCCCACGAATCGAGACTTATGCGGGTGAAACCGTAGAGCATACCTAGTGTATAGATAAATAAACTTGCCACCTTCCTTTCCTACCTACATATTTTATAAAACGCTTATTTACGTAGTAACATCTTATCCTTTAACTACTTTTATCACTTTCTTATTTTCAATCGCCTCAATGCCAAAGCAATTATATTCGCTTTTTAAATCCATGAAAAAATAACTGAATCCCTTCAAAAGCTATGCCTAAAGAATTATTCCGAACGATCAATAAAAAGCAATTCAATGGAATAATCTAGATTTCAAGACGCTGATAAATCCCAATCTCTACACTGTTTTCTTGTAAATCCAATGAAATTGCGGATTCTATTTTCGGGGCCTCGAATAATACCGCTCAGAAAAATAACAGTTGAAAAGCGTTTGAAATAACGTAAAACATTGTTTTTGGAAACCTAAGCATATGTAGGGCTGAGTGAGCAGATTAGGCTAAGTACCTAAGGGTTAAAGAAAATACTTAGACCTAAGCACTAGTTTGTGTATTACCAAGTTATTTGGAAATGTTAAGTAAATTTAGTAAAATAAACAACTTATCTTGGAATTGGAAGGAACATTTTAACGAGAGGTCTAAAGCGAATGGAATCTGGTATAAAAGTATACAAAGTAAGCCTCCTCATATACCTTGGTTCTCCGAGTCGAAATTGAGTCGCTGTCATAATGTTGCTGCGCATCGTTTGACGTCAGGACATATTCCACTAAACAAATTTGCTATTCTCTTGCGAAAATCACACTCTCCTAACTCTGAGGTGTGTGGTACAATATGTGGATGCACATCATTGTGTTGGTGGAATGTGTCTGATATCTATTAACAAAAGAAATGCACTTCTCAACTCGTTGAAATTGTCGGTAATGGATGTTGGAATTATCCATGGTATTTTAGTTTTTTTTTTGAGGGTGGGACATCATCAAATAAATTCTCCCGCTCTGGACGGAGCGGGAGGGCGTGTCAGACTCTTACTGACTACAACCCACCGTGTTTCTTCAGTTGCCTGTGCCAGGGGCCACGGTAACCCTTTCGGACTTTCCCGCAACCCTGGCAGGCATCGCCCCTAGCTATTAACATAATACTTTACGTTTGTTCGAATATTTGTTTCTATATTTTTGGTAAGCAGATCAACAGCATTCTGAACACCAAGATATATATATATATCAATAATATGCGTTTCAAGACTCAGGGCATAAATAAAGTCTCATATTTTATTTATTTATTATTTATTTTATTTTATTCGGGAAACTTACAGCTATAATATACAGTGTACTTAAACAATATGCAACTGAAGGCCATTTACAAGTTTCACCGGTATCTTGTCCTCAAACGCCAAACCACACACAGTAGGTAAAGTTTAATGGTAGGTATAATAAATAGCAAAGAGATTCATTCACCTTCTGTTCTTTTAAAGGATACCTAGGCTATAAGGTTGAAAACCACATTCGTACCTATTCCAAACAATTCCGACCAGAGAGCAGATGGAAATACCACCACCAACTAAACCATTACTAATCACACGAAACCTACATCTACTCTTAACATTATACAACCAAACAAAGCCAAACTTAACACAGACAACCACTCACCCAAATCAGTTGCAACGCCATTACGCAATACTCGATCCCTAACTAAAATACACTCAAATCAAATACCGGAACTGTACAACACTAGTAGCATGAGTATCTCAACATACATACATAACATATACCTCTCTACCTATGGTATTCACATATTCCGGATTGCATCGTATCCCTTGAGAGTCACTCCACTCGGCTCGGGAAGGCGGTGTATGCTGGTTCATACTGGTTAATTCTGGGTAGAACCGGATCCGATGAGGGTTTGTTAAAAGGCGGGATTTATTTGTAAGAGGGTTTATTTGAGTTGTATGGAAATTGGAATTGCTGAGGGCTTGTCGTGGGCTTGGTTTTCAATAATTGGATGTATACTAAGATTATGTTGATATAATTAGCTAAGAGTTATGAAAAAAATACTTGTAAGGTAAGGATATAGACAGCTACGAAAATTAATAACGCCTGGAATTGGGTGTGTGTTTTATGATATGATTTGACTATGTGATATCCTACAAATAATATTTTACTAGTTTTCCTTCGTGGGTATTTTAATGGCGGTTCGTGGGTCACAATCACAGCATGAACATCACGAACATACTCAGTCACCGGGGTAGCAATCACTCAGTGATTCCATCTGTCCATCGGTCAATCGAGGGATTTTGGCGGCATTTATTATTATCGGGCGGTGCATATATGGCAACCAATTTGCCTTGACGATCACCAATCTAACAGCCAAATAGGGTGAGTATGGCAATATTCTCCCACATAATCAAGTTTATAATATAAAATACTAAACTGGATTCCTCTAATTGTTCTAACGTTTTCATCTTAATTAACGTGAGAGAATTGTTGGCCTATGAAGGAACCTATGTGTTTATTAACCTTCAAGATAAAGGTTCTTTCAGTAATAAAGAAACAATGAGGATATCATAAGTCTTTATTAAAATCTTCCGTAGATTGGTATATTTTTTTATTATGATTGCGTCTGGGAGATTTTCAATAGCAGATTAAAATATTTTGGATTTTTTTTATGTAATGGAATTCCAGCCTTATTTTCACCAGTTCTTTCGGAATGAGTTTACCTATAAACTAGGCATAGTAAGGCTGCTGTGCAGCATCGCTGTGTTCCAGTAGAAGGTTCCAAAGGCACATGATACTTTTCTACTATATATAAAATAGTTTGTAGAAAAGTATCAATAAAAATAATATTTGGGCGCACCAAATCTTATTGGGTCGCAAACATACCATTTAAGTAAGTGGTTGCCGCCACTTAGCACATCTATATACTCGTAACAGAGGCATCACAACTATTGCTACCCCAAGAACAGAGCTGAAATGTCGCACGTGCCTTTAATTTTTATTGGTGATGAAAAACAATGATAGGTATTGCATAGTACACCGGCAATCGGCCAGTTCCATTTTTAAAATAAAACAAAAGAAATCGTTATAAAAATGACTTGACTAATCCAAATCGTATAACAATAGCTAGGAGCTCAAGAAACGATAAATTCTCTCATCAATTTCTAAGCTAGGGGAAGGGGGGAGGGGAAGTTTTATAACTAAAGATAATACTCAAAGACGGTCAATATTCCGAGCTATTATAGTATTTGCGTTCTATCAACCAATAATCGAATCCGGGTGAAGTTAAATGAGGATCTGAGGTTCTGAAGTGGGTACTGAAACTATCTCTAGTTGCAATTTGCATTATGTTTATAAATAGAGAGATAGTCTTAGTTATTGTATTAGAAAGATGATCATCTATCACTATTATTGTCGGTCCAAAAATGTTCATTGCTGGAAATGAACTGGTCAAATGAGGAAGTGCTGTAAGCATGTCTAACATTGATCACCGCAATGTTATTATAAACAGCTCTTTCATAAAGGATGACGTAGATTTGGGAGGGCCGCACCGCGTTGCCAAAATCTTCCTACTTAACTTTTGTACATTATATTTCTGAACCGCGGACCGCACCGCGCTTCTTCGATGGAAATGCGTGTGCCCTTATAATAAAAGTGTTTTTTTTTTAACACAATTTAGCAGCAATAATCTTCTAGTATTTATTGAAATGCAACCACACTGTTGAAGAAAAATTATCCACAAATGTATGTTCAGAACCATTTTTTTAATAGAAGTCTATACTTTGTAATCAAACATATTGAAGGAACAAATATGTTAAGTCATAGCTGGCATAGTAACACAAGGATAGATATAAAAATGCTATAAATACAATTAAAGTAAAAACTAGTTTCTATAATTGGAAGCAATTAAACAGTTTATTTCCTGAACCAGCTACCGCAAACTAATAAAATACTTTCCAACTAATTTGGCGCACATATAATATTAATCGTCAAATAAGTTTAAGCCTGCGTAGTGCAAATAGTTTATTCCTTGCACTACCAAATCCAATCTTCTCAATAAATTCTTCCATCAGACCTATAAACTGGATGGCGCGTACCAATGTCATCTACAACCTGACAATCCAATTTCATCTCAACCTGCTGGTCTCGAGGGGTTTGCCCGATCGGAGGCAGAATCCGGAGTATTCAATCCCCGTACTTATCCTGTAGATACTTAACGTATTGCGAAGATTCCCGAAGATCCACGAAGTTGCACGAAGTATCGCGAAGATTTACGGATCCTATTTGGTAGCGATAGCCTTTTACAACGGTATACGTTTTGTAGTATGTTTGGCGTTTTGTTGCAAGAAGGTACGGTACACCTATTGCGAGGACTGAAAAAATGGCAGCCTATCTCTCAGTTTGTCGGTAAAAGAACACAAACATGTAATATTAGTTATGAACATAATAATCGGTGCCATGCCTAAGAAAATTATGAATTAAGTCAAAGTCAAATCATTTATTTCAAATAGGCATACAAAAGGCAATTTGAAAGAAAAAAATTCCAAAAAAAATATAGAATTGATTCTAGTTTTCACTACATGGTGGTACATTCGTATGTAGAAGAATGGGCTAGAAACTTCACCGTTACTATTTTAAAATGTTTTACAATATTTTGTATACATTAATTATATGTGACTAGCTTGTGCTCGCGACTTCGTCGCTGCCTAGATTGTAAATGGCTCTGACAGCTCCCTTTTGCAAAATAAAAATGGATTCAACGTCAGTAGACCAACCGCGCAGTAAAAATGTAACCTACCACTGCTTGTCTCTGCATCACCCAAAGGTTGACTTGTAGAAAATGCCTATGGCATTAACTTGACTGACTTCTCCGAGACTCTTTAATCTGTATGTCAATCAGCTGATTGATGAGCTCAGTAACAGCCATGTCGGATGTCACATAGATAACGTTTGCGTCAATAACATCAGTTACGCGGACGATATGGTGTTGCTGAGTCCATCTGTTGGTGGCCTACGGAAACTACTAGGTATGTGTGAAGCCTACGCTGAGAGTCACGGTTTGAAATACAACGATAGGAAGAGTGAGTATATGCTTATCAGAGGTAAGATTAAACAACCTGAACATTATACCACCAGTGTACCTTAACGGAGTATCTTTGAGTCGGGTCTCTCAGTTTAGGTATCTAGGGCATGTTGTGACCGAAACCCTACATGATGACGCGGATATTGAGAGAGAGCGGAGAGCATTGTCGGTGCGAGCTAATATGCTGGTGCATAGGTTTGCGCGGTGTACAGCACAGGTAAAGGTAACATTGTTTAAAGCCTACTGCCAAAGCTTTTACACCAGCGCCCTATGGACCAACTACACGCAGCGGGCCTACAATGCTCTCAGAGTTCAGTACAATGACGCCTTTAGGATTTTGGTGCGGCTACCTCGTTTTTGTAGTGCCTCGGGCATGTTTGCCGACGCGAGGGTAGATGACATAGACTAATATATATAAACTGAGATAGACTGGCAACTGACGTTTTATGGTTTAGTTAACGATGAGCGCCCTCTGAATGCAAAGCAAGGAACTAAATGAATGTATATACATAAAGGTAGCTATGTAGGTGTGTATATGTTGATATTTGAGCTGGTAGCCCGCGAAATTCTTTTTTTTTATGTTTTAAGGAATTTGTTGATCAGTCGGCCTGTATGTTGATTAAAATAGGATTCGCGACCGTAACAAATATGGCTTTAAAGAATTATAATTATTTAAACTATCAATACAACCCTTTTAGTTCGTATAGTGCCACTGAATTACTATTTCATGAAAAAGTTCAATAAAAAGTGCAATGTGAACTAAAGGGGTTGTATTGATGACTTAAATGATTATAATTCTGTAAAGCTATACTTTTTGTGGTCGCGAATCATATTTTAATCAATATACAGCCCGACACTGACCAACAAATTGCATAAAACGTAAGAAAATTTGAACACCCTACCTGTTTCACCTTTTAGACTGCGTTTTGACGAAAGAATTTTTGTTTTAGACACGCTAGTTGTGAACACAGTTTAGGTATCTACTAAACGAAATATAAATGTTAAAAGAACGAGATTAATAACACAAACCAATATATTATTGAATTAGTTTATTAAATATTTATTACGACACCTGTTTGCCTCTCACGTTTCGCACCCTTTGTTTTATTATTATGTTCTCGAGCCTGTATGAAGATCGGGTCAATTTCATCACTATTACAAAAATTATAGTAGCTCTTGCCAGTCAGAACATTGCTGACTTCTTCGCACCAATTCATGGTCATTGCTTCTTGAGAAGTAGATGGTTGGCAGTCTGGAACAATTTGACTTGGCGCTGAAAAGGATAGAATAAAAGGTTATTTTTTTTCCTTCTCCTCTATATGGGAAGCGGCCTTTGCCCGATATTTCTGACATTAGAGGAATAAAAACAATAAAAAAAAATCTAACAATATGTGTTGTAAATAATGAAAATGTATAGTGTTGTATTGGGGAATAGTACAAATTGCTCTTTCTCTGCCTGTGTAATTTGTTACAAATTTCTAAACTACTTAGTGCAATGCAATTTTCACATTTAGACATTTTAAAGTTAAAGTTTTCTATGTTTTTTAAATTCATATATAAACTGTATGAATTCAATGCACTTGCTAAAATTAAATAAACTTAATCAAAAACAGATTTACCTGAAACATCTGCAGAGGATAAAAGTAAAGATGGAACAGCCAATTTGCAAAGTCTGTTTTTTGGGTAAAGAAACACTTCCTGAAAGTGCCGACGACAGATCCTTCGAGTTTTGTGGATAGTGCTGCTATCCAGCCTCACAATATCACCTCCAATAATCTTTATCCAATTAAGAAACCTTTCTGCATCTTTCTCAGGATGTGGAAAGTAATGTAGAGGTACACCTGAAAATAAATTACAGTGACTATAATGTGACTGACTGAAATGTGATTCTTAATCTTAGTTACCATTAATTATTTTACAATACAAATAGTAATATAATTTAATAAAAGTCAAAATTTAGTATTATGACATGTCAAGATTGTTTACCAGTTTATCAAACTAAGCTGACGGACTACATGTAGTATTTATGAATTCTAACTATCAAAAAAGGTTGCAAGAACCAACGGTTTTCAGAAATTTTGACTACTGAATAAAACAAGGAATTACTCAGTTTTTCACTGCTTTGTGAAGTTGTCAATAACGGATTAAGTAGATTTACATAAGTATTAGGCCGACATGTACTATACAAAGACAAAAGCTATATAGCGCGAGACTATTTGTTTGGGTTATGAAAAATCTGAATATAAAAACACACTTCACTCACCATCTCCTGCTACTACTGCGCACCCTGGAACACAGCAGACGTTTCGAGACATTGTGTAAAGCGTAAAATAACACTACACTGAGATATATGGTCCAAACTCCTTATGGAGGGCCTATCTACAAGTATGTCATAAACACTTTCACAAAGTACAAACTATGCTGGAATTTCGGTATTTCTGGAATATACGGAGGAACTGAAGGTCGACTCAACGCAATAACACAAAAACACCAAAAAGTACAAGAAAAAATGCGCACGAGCATGCAAACAAACCGGTGGAAAATTTTCTTGTGACATTGAGACTCAGTGTTGCTAACGTTTTGTATCAGAAAACTACTCTTACTATTCTTTCATCGTAAAAATATCAGAAACAATACAATTTGTATTTAAATATTTTAGAAATTATTTTTAGTTGGTTGTTATATCATACTTTTTTATGAAACTGAAATAATTAAAGCAAAATAGCAAAATAACAATTAGTGTAAACTACCACATTTTTCAAGCATAAAAAGGTGGTAACACTGCAAGAAACAGTTCCATGATTGAAGGATAGAGTGCGCTTTTCGCAAAGAAAAAATAATGTTCTAAGTTACCAGGGCATGGTAGATGACTTTTATGCAATAATGCGCAAAAAGTCAGCCTCACTAACTCGCAGAATTCGAGGTAGTGGCAACGGAATCCTGAAGATAATCGCAGATCGACCAGTTTCGCCAGTGGTGGGAAGGCTCATCAGGCTTCACGTGTTTTGATGAATTTAATAATTGAAATTGTTGTTAGAATGATTATTTATTGTTATTATTATTATTACTTATCAAGTTATTTTAATTGTATTTTTAATCTGTACTTACATAAATTGCTACTAACTTTAGCCTTAAGATAATTAATTTGTTACTAACAAAAATATGGACATTACCCAGTCTGAAATAAACGAATTTTATTTTTATTATTATTATTATTAAGTCCACCTTACCTACCTACCTTTAAATAAATAAAAAAATAAAATGTCATATGACATAATGCTGTGGAAGTAGCTAAAATAGACCAAACGCCCGGTTTCTACTTTTGTTCTTTTCTTTCTAATAGCATAAGCGGTCGAGCTTAGCCGCCCTGTAGGTAAGTGAAGTTATATGAGGTCCCCGTTTTAATTTATCGTCTAGTGTGATTCCTACGAAAAGCGTTTGATGAATAAATTCAAATGTTTCTTCATTATATATGCTGTCATATTCGCAACTTCTTACATTTATTAGGTATCTAATTTAAATCGATGATATTATTATGATTTTGAAGTAATTGGGGTAATTCATTCATGTAAACTAAAAACTGGAATGGACCCAATATGGAACCTTGAGGAACGCCCATTATCATTTCAAACCCTTTTTTTTTAGGTTGGGTAATCATCAAATATATTCTCCTGCTCTGGGCGGAGCGAGAGGGCGTGTCAGACTATTACTGACTAAAACCCATCCGTGTTCCTTCAGTTGCCTGTGCCAGGGGCCACAGTAACACTTTCGAATTTTCCCGCAACCCTGGCAGGCATCGGCCCTAGTGGACCCCGTCATTGGTGCTGACATCTCTTTGAGGCTTGCGTGGAACACTAGCGCCGTTGACCCGGGCCTGGTCCTTATTGGACGGCAAGCTACCCATTGCTCGTTGTCCGCCAGCCCGCGCATATGGTGGCCGGAAATCGGCCAGGGATTCCCAACGCCCTGGGCGTCTCCTGCGGCAACTAGAGGCGTGAGGGCGCGAATTTTGCCTCTCCCTCACGCGTTCCGCCTCCTCCTTCGCGAGCATTACTGCTTCGCAGAAGAAGGTGACGGCTTCCTATGCCCTCTCGCTCCGTACCATGGCCTGGACCAGGGCCAGACGAGAGAGATCGCCACCGCCAATCGCCTGCACAAGGACACGGCGGTGCTCTGCCCAAGCCGGGCAGACCTCCACCGTATGCTCCACCGTGTACTCCGATCCACACAATGGTGACACCCGGGCGTTCCTCCCGCCTTATCCGGAACAGGAACCTCCCGAAACAACCGTGTCCGGTGAGGACCTGCGTCAGGCGGAAGGTGAGGACGCCGTGGCGCATTTCTAGCCACTCCTCAAAGAGGGGACTTATTACCGCAATGGTGGCGTGTCCAGCGCTGGGTTGCGACAGTCGCACTCTCCATGCCGCCATGAGATCCCGCCGGAGCTTTGTCCGCTGTGCCTTAATTTCTCGCGGCAGCGGAGCTACGACCCGGCGTTTCGCCTCCTCGCGCCACTCCCTTATGTGCGCGAGGACCTGTGCCTCCAGATCCCATTGCGGTAATCCGGCAAGGAGGCTCGTCGGCTCATCGGAGACCGTACGGTATCCCCGGACCAGCCGGGTCGCCATGACCACAGAACAGTATCTGTTCTGTGGTCATGTCGCGTTCAATCGGCAGGCTGGTCGCCGCCTGCCTGCCGATTGAATCGACGCATTTCAAACCCTAATGAGTTTATGCCGTTTGCTTGAACTTTAACATTTCTATCTTTCAGGTGTGATCTAAGTAAATCAAGAGCTGCATTTCTAATCACATAGTGCTCTAGTTTCAGCAAAAGTGCCACATGGTTTACGCCATCGAACGCCTTAGAGAGGTCGCAAAAGATTCCAATGGCATCTTGTGCTTCGTCCCAGGCGTTATAAATGTTCTTTATTAGGGCGACACCGGCGTCAGTAGTACAACGCCCCCTGGGGAAACCGTACTGTTGTTCATGAAACAGAGTTTTTATTAAACTGACGTAACATTTGATTGTGCATTCACATTTCATACAACTTACTGAGAACTGGTAGAATTGACACAGGCCTGTAATCGATGGGTTTTTCAATAAAAAAATATATTATTTTATCATATCTATTTTACTTAACTATAAACTAAGTAACTGAAAAGCAAAGAAAAAAAACCTTCAGTGGTATTCTAATATACCTAAACGTAATACTCGTACGCAAGTGTTGTTTAATTAATTAACATTACGTACTTACACACAAATGTAACGAGACTATTAATAGTTTACTTAATTTACCTGGTAAAGTATCGTTATCTCGAACATTAGGTTACAACACCAATTACAGCCCTTAAAACAGCTTGTTAGTGGAAACCTTCTATTGAGTGTTGTATACAGCACGGTGTATGAATAACCAGGGTAATGAACTTAAGCAAGTTATTTTATTTAAATAGATAACAATGACGTTTATCATTCTTGCAATCATTAATTTTTACGTGCAATATTTTTTTTTTTTTTTTTTTTTTTTTATATAATATGGGACAACATCCACACAAGGTCTTTAGGTCCCGAACTAGGCAGAGCCTGTACTACGGTAACCTGATGACTGATATACATACTTATATACATATACACACCCAGACACAGGTCAAACAGACATGTTCATGCACACAAATGTTTGACTTGTCCGGGGATCGAACCCGGAACCACCGGCTCAGAAGGCAGGGTCGCTACCAGCTGCGCCAACCGGTCAGTCATATTTTGTCTCTAACATGATTAGAAATATTGCAGGTTTTTATTGTTGCCATAATAAATAATTGATTTTCTACGACCCATTTCTTGTCACCAATTCACCTTTCAAATAATTATGATGGTTTTATTATGCACTAAAATTCCAATATGTTTTAACTTAACAGCAAGGAAGTGAGCTGTTTTGACACTAGCGACAGATATCTACACAAGTGACCCGTTTCAACTAGAAATAAAATAACACACTCGATTGTTCTCTGTACTGAAAGCGAAATTACATTCCTACCGCAAAAAAATCCTATTACTTACCACAGCATTTAATCCCATCGAGAGTCCTGTAAAACCGAAGTTCCTCTTTCGAATGAAATCTTTCTTACCGTTGATTAAAAATAAAACATCCCACTAAGGTAGCTTTGCACATGTCCTCCCATAAGGCCCCGTTCCCGGCCTCAGGCGATGTGACAGAGGAAGTTGCGACGCGACTCGCATCAAGCGACACGCGCGCGCGTCGCCTGTGTCCATCCGCCGCCTTCGGTCGCTCCGCAAGTCGTGTCGCGGTGTCTCGTGGCTTGGTCTAAACAACCTCTTTCATTTGTTTCTCTCGCATTCGCCTGTCGCGTGTCGCTTGAGCGTATAGATCGTGGCCACGGGGTAAGGTAGCTCTGCACATTTCCTCTGTAACTACGTTTTATCCCCTGCAATCCCCTGGGTGGCAAGCTCTCGAAGTAGATCGAATCCACTACATAGAGGACAGATAGATTCCCCTGTTTATTTGTTCGCACAATGTCTATTATTTCTCTGACGTATCGTGGGTAGGTATTCTGCGAGCTAGCCAAGCTTGAATTGATTGAAGTGTAATCAGAGACAATAGGTTTGTGGTTGATAGGGCCCATAATGAACTGAGAGCTTTTAAGTTCGCCATCTTAAACAATATGGAACGCAATAAAATCTAGAGTATTCAGTTTATTTAATAAAAGTAAGGTCTTGTTTAGAAAAGAAGTGGTTATTGTTGTGACGCCAACATTTGACTAATCGCCTCACAAAGCGTTTGTTTATAGTTTTGCTAAATCGTGTGAAGGTGTGCAAAGGTAAATACCTAAGTAATAATAAACAATTGTATGCGTATGAAAATAAAACATTAAAATAAATATTATATTTCTAACAGTAACGTCGTGTAAATATAAGAAATTATGCCGTTTCCAAATGTTACACAATCGTAGAAAAAGAAGTAGGTACATTCAACGAAGCAGTTTGGTGTGCAGGCATTAAATAAACATCTTTGCACTACGCTATTATGAGTAATATTGCCAGTTGAGCATAAATAGCCGAATTATGCACTGCGCAAAAATGAGTTGAGAAATCAACGCAAGTACAATTAATTTCAATTCATATTACGTCGAGTGTGGCGCAAACTGAAGTGTTGGATGAAACCAAATGCAACGTAATATAAGCATTTGGAGAAATGCCAATTACGCCTGGTTACGCTCTTAAAGCCAGTCCCTAATTGAAATAATTATGCGCACGGGCAAGGCTGGCCCATGGCAAATACATGCACAACAACACAATATGAGTTTAACCATTTTAACATAAAAAGGAGTTGTTACTAGCTGGCTACATATTCCACCTATCCGTTTTCCTGTAATTTACATTCTCAGTTCGCAAAATTTATTCTATCTCAATTTCTAATGCGATTTTTTGTCGCAGGATGACAAATGCATGGACATTATTCCACTTGTGTAACTGAACTTGTTGAAAGTCGACACTCGAAGGTGACACATCGTTTGTTTACAAAGACATATGAGCGTTTATAATGTCAAGTAGGTATATTGATGTTTAATCTTTTAGTTGTGTTCTTAAAATGTAGGTAGTTACTTGTAAATTTTATTCTTTGACAAGATTAAGTTACTGTGTACCAACATGTAAAGTGACAGTATTGTTTAAGTAATAATAAATTAAACAGCGTGGGAAATATGATCGGAATAAAAAGATCATTATAACTTATAACACAGAAAAATAACAAATATTGCGTAAAAAATATTATCTGGCATGAATGAATTTGAGGAGGCTAAGTAATTCAAGTTAATTCTTGTAGTGAGTTTGATTGTGCTATAACTGTCAGTTAGTACCAGATTCCGGTAAAATCAAAGGTTAAACTAAAAATGAGAATGATGATTTTTTCTGGTCTGAGTTTAAATGTTTTAGCCTACTTTTCAGTCTTAGAACCTAGCAAAATATTTCAGGAACTAACAGTAACTTTAATAAAGGATAAGGAACGAAGTGTAGCAACTGAACCCTATCCCACGAGACAGGAGACATTTTATCTAAAATTTATTAGTCATTAAATTAACAAAGGATATTCGTTGGAAGCTATTCGTTGCGAACAACATTCTTTAGCAGCCATTTTAACGTTTAATTGTTTACTAGCGCTTTTGAAGTATTTATAGTGCAGTTAGTTTATGGTGATTTTGGTCTTCTATTGTTTTGTTTCAATGTGGTTACTTAAGCTTTTGGCTGACATTGTAAAACGATTTTTCTGAATATAGTGTTCCGTAACAACAAAACAACATTATACAGAAAAAAAAAATCAGTACAAGTCATTCTTATCTATGAAAGTCCCCAACAACCAAAAACTTCAAAATGTTTAAGAACATAATATCACATTCACATTAGTCATAATTATGCTATTTCACAAAATTAAACACGATCAATTAACTAGTTCTATCAAACACTCACACATATAGACACTAATCCGAGGCGCCACAAACAAACCGGTCTTGGTATACAAACAACCAGACTATGGTCTACATTGCGACCGGTCGCGATTTTGCGACTCACACGCAACTCGTTGCGTAAGAGCCGGCTGATTGGTTGACTTGTCGTTAATGTGACACACGGTTCGTTGAGGTGAGCGATTTGTTTTTCGTCCAATTTAAAGTTTCTACTGTAGTTTTATTATTTGGTGTACTGGGTAGGTAATTATTCTTCTATATAATAAAGGATGCAGCTCATGTCAATGGAAAACTGGAACTTTGGTTTAATTACCTACCTCCTTCGTAGAAAACACAGACATTACCAATATATGTTGTCTTTTCGTAGAATCTGAAAGTTCTTTATTTCATTATATTAAATAAATGTTAATCTGCACGAAATATATCTCTCATTCAGTCATCTAACTCTCAAACGTCATAAAGATTAATCGTCAGCTAATATTTAAATACTAAATTGTTTCTATTTCGTCCAAGAATATTCCTGTTATCATTAAAAATGTGTTATCCTTGTTTCACTTCACAATGTACACAAACCTTTGCTTCTAAAAACAAAAAATAACCTTATACTCGCACGGCAATCCTAAAAACGTCGCAAACTCATATTAATACGTGCAGAACCGGTTCTACAAGTTCTACATGTGGCCGATGACTCTCACGCGCATGTTATTGCATAACGACCGGGTAATTGGCACGCCATGCTTGCCCGAGGCACATTGTTAGCTGGACCGGAGAACATTGATTGAAGCGTTCTTGGGTGGGTGGTTCTGACTGCCAAACGGTTGCAGTTTTTAAAAAAAGAGTGAAAGAACATTATCTTTTCACTTCGTCATAGTTGCGTATGTATTTAATATTTTAATTACATTAAAATTATTAATATCCTAGGGGTATTTATTTTAGAAGTATGTATGTTTGTATTTTTTGTATGTATGTAAGTATATTCTCGTATTATTTATTTTATTAAGTGAATTGTTTATGATTTTGTGTATTTTATTTTCTCTTTTACTCTTACACACGCTGTCTACATCTCTAAATCTACTATCCTATCGCAGGTATGCTGGAAGAGATTTCTTTAGAACTAAGCATCATATTTGTACCTGTTCTTCTGTTCTTATCTTCTTGTCTGTTTGTATATGTGTGTTTGTGTATATGTGTGTACATAAATGGTTAAATAAATAAATAAAACTTCTGAGAAGATACATTGATAGTGAAGTGAAATGTTACTGGGCTTAGGAAATTCCTAGAATTTGCTTACTGACGGGTAATGAGAAATCAATTTGTTTAACATATTTGAATGCTAGTGTAAAACAACAGCATTTAACTTTTTATTTTTATATTATGTTTCATGAACTGTTGCCAAATAAACGTTATTATTTATTTATTTCTTTAACAAATCAAATATCTTGGTAAAGATTCACCGTGTATTAAAATGGTTCCGATTTGAGTCGCAGTAAATTTTACTTCTGTCATATTTAACATAAAGTATAGTAAGTTACGGACGTCTCTATGGTTAGCGACTAACTAGTAACCAACTGTGTGTATTAGTGGGGCTCGTGGCTAAATTACAGCAGCCTCACGGTTCGATTGAAGGTTAAGCTACGCTTGTCGCGGTCGGTTCGTGGATGGGTGACCATCCATTACATATCGAGACCCCTCCGTGCCTCGGTAAGCACGTTAAACCATGGTCCCGGCTGTCATTCATAGATCTTTGACAGTCGTTACGAGTAGTCAGAATCCCAAAAAGTCTGACAACCAGTCCTACCAACGCGTATCGACTTACCAAGTAGCTAGATTGTGGAGGTCAAAATTAGGCAATCGCTTCGTTTAAAATACTTGTATTCAGCTGCATCTGGTTAGACTAGAAGCTGACCCTAACATAATTGGGAAAGGGCTAGGCCGATTGATTTTGAAACTGTATGTATTCCAAACCAGATCATCACATATACCGCTTTGCCAGGATTCAAAATGAAAATTGATTACTTAATTTCACATTCAACAAGTTCGCCAACAAGTCCGTCCCAAAGCTAGCCAGCCTTTTCGTCCGTATGTCACTGATTTTGTCGCGTGCTCCCGCGCACGTGCGGTGCGTGACGGCGATAACTCGCTTCAACACTTTCTTTGTTTTAACGCTAACGCACACAGAATACAAGTTTGTTTGCTGAAAACATCGATAAGACTAGCCGATTTTGTGGATAGAAATCTGGTTTCGGGTGTCGAAAGTTTGATTACGGAGAACAGTGATTGGTATTGACCAAATGCTAAGCATTACTATGGGATGTAAAGTGAAATAAAAATGAATGTATTGTCACTGTTTTTAACTAAGTAGTGTGTTTTTTGTGCTTTTCAGACTTGCGTCTGCTTCGACTTTCGTGATACAACGATGCACTTTTAAAAAACAAAAGAGCGCGTAAAACCTTTGTGTGATGATTGATCTTGGACTTCATATTCGGACGCACCAATTAAGTTCCAATCTTAGTTTTTTTCATTAAGGGTTTTTGGCTTCTGATAACCTAGTAGTGTGGAAAACATTGTCTTCTGTGGAATTGACAAAATATTATTTCCTTATTATTTATGAAATATACATAATTATAGAAAACATATTTTAATAATTTAGAATTTCACAAAATGAACTCTCGTCGGTAAAAACTCTTTAAAGAAACATGTACTCTAAACCTACATTTAACGCACGAACGTCTAATCGGGTGAATGCACCAATTATCGTCCGAGCACAGACCATTACGTCATTAACTATCAAACAACTTAGTTAACACATAAGTTATGCATTCATAACTCGGTTAAGTGAAATTTAAGTTATCGAGTTGATTGTTAAGCAGAGCGTGGTTTACGTAACTTCAAGGTTATGTGTATCCATTGTGTCTACACGTGCTTTAAGACAATGGACATCAGCTGATTGTACCTAAATATTATTACATGTATAAGGGGCCATGCTTTTGTTATTTCGCTTTGCCTGGATAATCATAATTGCCCCACACTATAATGAAATATTTGTTTAAGTTATGATTTATACCTACGACGCGTGGGCCAGTGCAGAAACTAATACTCCAACAAATGCGTCATTTAAAATGAAATCGAACCCAAATTGGTAAAAAAAATTGGATTAGTACGTTTTAAATTATTGTTAAAAAAAGAGGCTTCTAACATCGGGTTGTTAAAAATGGATATGGATGACCTACTCAAGTAACCATTCAATTCCTAATACAATGATTCTCATCACTTTAAAACGTAACTGATACAAAATCTTAACATTCCGATTTATTTCCGATCCGTAAATTTCCGATCACCAGTTTTATTGAGTTAATTTCTTTTAACGGTGAATTAATAGACCATTTTTTTTTGCATCTTAGAAAAAATTAAACTAACTGAACATCTCCTCTATTGATCATTTTAGTAATCAACAAGTAAATTGTGCTAAAATTATACTTGATATGAGTTAGCTAACTGACTGCCTGGCTGTCTTTAGCCGAAGGCAAAGTCGTTCATTAATTACTGTGGTTCGCGCTTATTACTAAAAATATCGTGATTATATCCTGTAGACTAGAGTCCGTAATGGCGGATTTCTTGATTTGTTGATAGTATTTATTGAGCGTCTCGTCACGTCGTACTTTTATCTTGGACATCACTGACATTTGCGAAGGAAAATCATCGTGAGGAAAATTGGAATTGTCTATACAAATAACCTGTTTGTAATGTCAAAATAACAGCTTCTTCAGCTTCAGCATATGAAAGTTTATACGGGAAACACCAATTTTTATAAATTCTGTCCGTCTCTCTGTTTCGGCTAATCTGCGAAACGGCTGAACCAAATTTGACGGGACTTTCACTGGCAGATAGCTGATGTTTTTTGTCCCGGTAGCACGTTCCCGTGGGATGATTCCCTACATCCACGTGAGCGAAGCAGCAGGCAGCAGCTATTAGATAATATAAGTCGTAATCAGTGTCCATGCCTTCTCTGTAGAGAAGAGGCCCATGCCCTGTAGTGGGACCATAGTAGGCTGGTATTATTCTAAATTATTGAACATCTAGCCTTCGATGGTTCATTTCAAATCCTTCGTCCACTGTGATCGCAACTTGGTGTATTTCCCGTCAGTGTGGATAATCCCCTGAAATTACTAAGTTACAATAGTCTTTCAAAAGTAAAAAATTAAACTATGCAACTATAAATGATTTTATTTCTGTAAGTAGGTTTGTAAAAACACTTTTACACGTCAATCATATTTTAAAAGCTAGATGAGGTCGGCGTTTCCTATCGGGCTACTCTGAGAAGAAAGGCCGAAGCAAACTCAGAGGTCAGTCTCTTTTAAAGCCCAGACATAATCTTGGTCAGATCGTGTGAAGACCACGAAAAAAAAAAACGTGTGAAATGGTATTTTGAGGAAAAACCACACAGGAAGAATTTCTATAAAATTATACGCTTTGATAATGTCTGCAAACAATCTTTGCAAAGCAATTCTTAAATTAACTGTGAAATGGTCAAAGATATTCATTTCGTCATTCTTCTCACGTACCGATGGAGAAATCTTTAAAAGTTGCCAAAAATAACTCGCTTTTACTCTTGAATATGTAATGAAGATGTTAAAGAAAGCTTTTTTGTACTTATAGACTGAGTATTTCCTTCAGAAAGGATCTTGGACCTTGGAAGGTGACGTGGTAAAAGTTTTTGACTCCTGTTAATCAAATTCTGGCTAACTTTTAAAATTGATTTTGTTCGGACTTTAAATTATACTTTTTTAGAACCCTGAAAGTCGGTTAATCAGGTGGATGACTTAATTCTTCTTCTTGTTTTATTTCCTTCTTTGACTTATTACCCAAGTATTAAGTCTAAATTAATTGAATACGAAAAGGTACCGAATGTAGGTACGCACGGCTACAGATCAAGCTATACATTTCCAGTATAAACTGATCTCGCATTGTATAGGATTTCCTTATAATGAGAGGTCAGTGTAAACTGGAAATGTATAGCTTGATGTGTAGCCGTGTGTACTTACTAAAAATCTCTTTTGGAGAACCTTAAAAAAAGTCTTATTTTATGGTGTCGTCGAACAAGTCATAAGAAAATGACTCTATATAATAGATATATATTATAAATGCGAAAATGTCTGCCTGTCACCTTTTCACGTCTTAACGGCTGACCGCATTCGAATGAAATATGGCACACGCATAGACCATGACTTGGACTTATGAAGCTTTTTATCCCGGTAGTACGTTTCCGACCTCCTCGCGGGTAACGCCGCGGGCTGGTGCTAGTATAGGCAAGGTAAGTAGCGGGGCTGAGCTGTTGGTAAAACAATCTTATTTACCGAAACAATCTAAAAGAAATGAAAAACAAATTGGACGGTTTAGAAACACAGCAACAAAACTGTCCGACCAAAAACCAATTGTAAGCCTTTAGTGGAATTCGCAGCATATTTTTTTTAAACTGTTTTCGTTACATTTAGTATTTTGGCAACAGTCACGTACGCTGCGAGTAGCCGAGTGCATGGTTAACACATCTAGACAAGTTTCTTTTTTTCTGGTTTTGCCTTGAAGAATGTGTATTGGATTAATTTGGGCTTTTGTTTTTTTTTTTGGTAAGAGATAAATAAACTACAGAACATGTATTTCTTTTGTTTAGAAATAAATCGTGTAAGTACTTTAAATTTATATCGTATAATATTCATCTCTAGTTTTTCATAGATAAACGCCTAGTTTTCTTATACGCCTATTACTGGGTATAACCAATTGGGCTCGTGGCTAAGTAATAACAGCCCCACGGGTCGATCGAGGTTAAGCTACGCTTGCCGCGGTCGTTCCGTGGATGGGTGACCATCTTTACATACTGAGACCCCTACTTGCTTCGGAAAGCACGTTAAGCCGTTGATCCCGCCTAGCTGTCATTCTTGGATCTTTGACAGTCGTTACGGGTCGTCAAAAGCCCGAAATTCTGACATTTCAAAAATTTTACAAATTCTCCATGTAAAATACTGGTTTTTAGCTGCATCCGGCTAGACTGGAAGCTGACCAGAAAAATAATCGGGAATAGGCTAGGCAGATGATACTGGACCATCAGCATTAGGAAAAAAGAAAAGCGATAACCTATAAAACTATTTCTCTAACTAAAATATACAATCTATTCTACTATACAAACGATTTATTTTACACAGCGGTATAGTTGCCGGCACGTAACTTGGCAAGGTTTTGGCGTATTGGGAGTAAGTTTGCGCATGTACACTTAGTGCAACAAAAAAAATTACACTGTTAGTGTTTGTCATTATTCTATGTTCATCGCCATATTTTATTTTGAAACGTGTCTGTTTAGAAGAAAGATAAAGAAAGCAAAAACGCATCTAAAAACTCTTGCCAAGTTACGTGCCGGCGACTATACCATCATTTTAATTAAGCTGTGGGCTAAATATGGACCTTTATTTTCACTGGTAATATCTGTGGTGTTAAGGTAAAAGGGGATAAGTCATATACATTGAAAAACGAGTTATTTGCCTAATTCGATACTAAACATTAAAATCTATTAAGGTAAAAAGGAGATAAGTCAGTATTTGTGTTACAACTTCGTACAACTCAAATTGCAAATCGAGTCTAGTCAGGAATCAGCAAAATGCTAAAAGGTTTTAAAGAGTTAAGTTTACTCATCTCATTATTGCGTTTATGACTTATCCCCTTTTACCTCAACACCACAGATATTTAATATGTTGTTTAACTGGGCTTCTTTGAAGTTATAAAGTAATACAAAACAGTGAGTGGTTGGAAATAACACTAATCAAGTCTCTTACTGTCTGGTGGCAATTTTTCACCGCTTATATGGCGCCGAGAGGTTAGGTGTTGTAAGTACTGACCTGAAACAAAAAGAAATACCAATTAAATAAACAGGTTACAAAGCACACATTTTCAATCTGCCTATCTTACGTTGGAGTCGGCTTACAGTCTCACAGCGTGCAGCTGAATACCAGTATTTTACATGGAGCGACTGCCTACCTGACCTCCACAACCCAGTTACTGGGTAACACGATAAGCCAGGTTGTCAGACGTTATATAAACATAATACAGATTTGATACTTTGTGCAGTCATTCTGAAAATAAATAAATATAATATTGACATTCGAACAGAACAGAACATGAGACGAAATAATTTGTACAAAACAGGAATAGTTATTTATCCAAGATGTGAGGAAAGTTCGTTTTTCCTATGAGTTTTGATTTTGAGTCTTGAGCGAACGAAGGATTGAAAAATAGAATCACGAGCGCAGCGAGTGATTATAAATTTCAATCCTGAGTAAGCGAAAGACTCAACAAAACGAATAGCAAATGAACTTGCTCACATGTTGCATACAAAACTTTTCACCACTCCCAGCAAGAAAATATTCAGTCGTCATAGGTAAATAAATTAAATAGTCACAAAGCAAATAATTAAAAATTTATCAATAAAATTATTTATTTTTTAAAATATCTTTTTGAACTTAACATAAAAAAATCAGGCAAGGTTAGTTTCTGAACGGGATCATTACTTTCCTCACTGTTCAAACAGTGAGGAAAAACCAACTTTCCTCACTGTTTTCGTAGAGGAAAGACACTTCTCTTTCGTGCGGGAGTGGTGCAAAAAAATTAACACTTAATTCGTATTTATCATAATAGGTCTATGAAGTTGCCGTTTTACAATACTGGCCATTTGAAACGTAGTGTATGGCTGGCAAAAAACTCTACATTCAAAAAAAAAAATCTTTAAAAAATATGGGATTCTATTTTCAAATTCAGTCATTTGTTTATTGACTAGTGTTTTGTTTACACTACATTTGTATATTTTTCATTAATATGGACACGACAAAAATACGAGTAATTATGGAATACGAGTTCGGTCGCGGTAGCTATGCCGCACCAACGGCTCGCAACATTAATTACGTGTACGGAGTGAACACTACAAACGAACGCACGACTAGTTATTGGTATGAACGCTTCCGACATAGAAATCTTGATCTAAAAAATTGACCCCATGGTCGCCCGAAAACTAAAGTCAACAACGACGAATTAAAGGCGATAGTGGACGCTGACGATACTCATACTACGGCTGAGTTAACAGCAGCTTTCAACGTTAGCAACAAAACAAGATAGGTCCATTTGCGTCAAATTGGCAAGGTAAAAAAACTTGATGAAGTGGATGCCGCACGAACTGAACGATCGCCAGCGCGACAAACGCGTTGAGGAATGCCTTTCGAACCGCATTGTCACTTGCGATGAAAAATGGATTCTTTTTGATAATTGTAAGTGATCATCATGTTAGTTAGACCCTGATTCAGCGCCTAAGTAATGCCCCAAATGAAAACTTACCCCTAAAAAGTCATGATCACTGTTTAGTGGTCTAGTGCCGGTATAATTCATCACAGCTTCTTACCAAATGGCACCAGCATTACTGCGGATGTGTACTGTGAGGAAGTGGACACAATGATGGAGAAGTTCGAAAATCTCCGACCAGCCTTAGTTAATCGCTCGTCCACGCTGGTCCTACATGACAACGTTCGACCTCATACGGCACAACAGACGGTCACTAAGCTACAAGAGCTAGGGTTGGAAGCTTTGCGTCATCCACCGTACTCACCAGACCTTGCGCCGACAGACTATTGAATAGTTTGTTGGATCCCGTACACCTGACTTCTTCAAGAAGGGCCTTGAAAAAATATTTATTTAAAAATGACTATAACTTTCTGGGTACTAAACGGTAATTTCATAGGTAAAGACTTTATATCAAAGTAGGTAGTGTAGGTACCTAGATACAATTCGGCTTTTCGTGAATATCAGAAAGGATTAGGTTACTTCCTATTTCCTAAATTAAAGGTCTCATGAAGATGGGTTTAGGGCATGCTCTAATGCAGAAATTATTACGAAGACGAAGATATTTGCTAATAATGGTGATAACCAATATGTTGTCTATTCTATGACTCCTATAACCAGCAGACGACGCGGCGACGATTTATGAAAAACTTATATTTCTCATAATCATCCACTTTTTCACTTTTCTTTACAATAAATGAAAAAAGTCGAATCTAATTACTACTCCAGATAGATACATAAAATCTGAAGCTGAAAAACAATGTTACATCAATATCACACATCATTTTCATATCGAAACGCCATGTAGGGCCTACGATGAAGGGCACTGTTGACGGTCGCGTGCCACAGAATGATTGCCATTCAAAATGGCGGAATTACCGCCATTTTGAATGTAAGCGTTTATGTGTTACGGTTTCATTTGTCACATGGTGATATAAGTCACGTGATTGGCTCGCCAATTTGTCCTTGTTTTACACGCGGTTCGCACGCGAACCTGGGATTGGTTTTCAATGGGTAGTGGAAATGCATGTTGCGGTTTTTATTAAATTTAAGTGGATTTAAGGGGTGACTGTACTTGGAATTGTTCAACCAGGGGTTCTTCTTCTAGCGTGATGCCCCCAGCTCAAGTCGTGGTGAAAACTGAATCGACTATGTTTGATTGCCTTCTGGTCTAACAATATTAACATATCCTGTGGACACTGGATTGAAACAGCAAATTCAAAAAAAAAATACCGGCCAAGTGCATGTCGGTCTACGCAAAATGAAGGGTTCCGTAGTTGTGATGACATTATCCCAAAAACAAACTTAACTCTCATACTTACATCAATATACGCCACGGACAACTCTCTCCAACTGCAAATGTTTGTGACTGATTTTTTTATATGATATAATTACCAATTAACGATTTTCGGACTTTTTCCTTCATTTATAGGTCAACGGGAAGTACCCTATAGGTTTGGACTTATTTGCAAGTATCAAAATATGTCGCATCAATTTATATCGCCGTATTTATTTATTGCATTGAATTAGAAGCTTGATTTTTTTTGAACTTCAAGGAACCGTAGTCTGACGTATTTGATATTAATTTGAACTTGATACCTCTACGCGTTCCTGAGAAAAAGGGGCTTGACAGAAAGACAGAGGGACGGACAACGAAGAGATCCTATAAAGGTTCCGATAAGAGTTCCCTTATAGGATCCGTTTGAGGTACGTAACCCTAAAAATTACATATTATTGCTAAATATTGATACTACGTCAAAACCACATTGGTTGTTTTTTTTTGTGTTTTAACGGATTAATGACCATTTTGGAGTATGTAGCTATTGGCCTACATACTTCAAAATAGTCACCAATCCGTTTAAAACGAAAGCCTATTTAATTACAAATCCCTTTGTTAACTCTGTTGATCAAGTAAAGAGCTATAAACATCTGTTGACGTCTATTAAAGTAAATGAACGTCAATTAATTAGTCCGTTCACAAGGAATTATGACAACCATTTGTTAAACAAAATGTATGCCGTTAACGAAATGTTTAATGACTTTAATGGATTAATAATGGGTATTTATCAGAACTAAATTGAAATAAGGTAGGTATTGAAATAACGGTCTAAAGGCAGTTTGTAATTTGATTTATTTTCTAGGTTCTAATGGCTAGTGCCGGGAGTTCGTTCAGACTGAAATTGGTTTCTAATAAAAGTTTTTTTTTTGTTCTTTGTGATGAAAGTTTTTTATCATTAATTACAATTAAGTTTATTACACCACCGTAGTTTTTTTTTAAACGTCAAAGTAAGATTAAATATCATCGTATATAAATCTTCAAGATTAGATTTATTTCACACATTCTTAGAGTCTTGATGAAAATACTGTGTTCATGTATAGTCAATTAATGGTCACTTCAAAATTTAGTAGTTCAAATAAAAAAAAAACGAATTTAGTTGGTTATAAAAATAGTTCCTCAATTTCTAAGAACGTCTGGCCTAATTATAGACCCAATTAGCCAATAAGCCCACGCTTGACCTTGCTGCTTACAATGTGAATTCAATAGTAAGCTAGCATGAATAATAATAATTCAATAATAACAGTTTTTCTTTTGTGTAACTTCCTAGATATTGTTATAAAAGGTTTTTCTGTATATATGACGCCCATGATTCTCTGTTATAAAAAGTCTTCATTTTATATAATGGTCGTATACCATGCACGCACTCAACATTTTGTACATACGTACTTATCCTACCTATGCTCAACAAATAAAAATATTTGTAATTGTCAATTTCTGTTGTATCACTTAAAAAGTGCATGATGTATTGTATACCAACTGCGGCGGAGTCCAACAGGAGCTTAATATTTTTAACAAATTTAAAATCAAGAGCAAATCGCGCATAATTACCTTTAATCTACAACAATTGCTAACTTAGGATAGCCATCAACAACAACGAGGTTGCATAACGTTGACGCAAGTTTATCGGCCGACAACTAGGCTTTTCACCCTTTCAACGGAAGGTGATAAATCCAGTTCTGTGTACATAAACAACTTGTAAAATGGCCGCCATGCAACATAATATGTTGTGAAGAAAAAGTAATGCTTTAGAATCTAGTTAGTTAACTTCTTGCATGCAAATAAATGCTGGTAGGTATATTGTGTGGAGCTAGTTTTCTAAATAATGAACGTGCGTAACGTTGTAGGTGGAACATTTTTCTATTTGTTTTTGTACTTGGAAAAATAGGGCTTGATAGAGAAGTAGTTGCAAGCGAGGGGATAACGATGTCCTAATTACCTATTATGTTATGTTAGTTACGCCAAACTTGAACCTCGAAAATGTTACTGTAAAAGTTAAGTTTAAACTAGTAATAAAGGGATATGCGTGTATGTTTAGTAGTAGGCCTTGTAGACTGTAGATTTGTAGACAATTTTGTATTTTGTTAGCTACTTCGTACTTGTTGACAGGCCTACCACGTTAATAACACTGCAATTTGAAAACATTGTAAAAGCGAATTATTAAAAAAAAGTGACAGTTGAGTTTCTTGCCGGCTCCATAAGAAACGACCAATAGGAATCGTGCACCTAGCTACTGACGTTTTATAAGTGCTCGTGTAGGTTTATGCATGTGCAATAAAATATTTTGATTTTGGTTCTGAATGATTATAAAGAGGATGACAAACAATGACATCATCAGTTGGGGAACAATAAGAATTCTGCTCTTTCAATTTCCATTAGTACCTACCTACCTTCCAAAATTCCCAACTTTATACCAAAGAAAATCATAAAGTTCTGAAAAAAGAACTGATATATTAATTGCAGTTCCGTTGCAGCACGTCTCTGTCATAATTTCAGGAAGAATGGAGGCAGTGGAGCACCGTAACTATCTTCTAAATTATACATAGTTTCCTGATATGAAAGAGAGTGGTTTAAATAGAATTCCAAGTATTCTTATTACACCTTAAATTATGTTACTTCCTGGCCTCGTTCACATGGCGATGATCAATGTATATGACCTAAATGCAAGTTTTATAATGCCTAAAAGTATATGTTCCGCCGCAGTAAACAAAATCAGAAAAATATATGATATTCTTGAGGATATTATGCTAGTTAGATAGTGTGTTGAAAACATGATACGACTAATTTGGTACGATAGAAAAAAAGTCACGAAGATACCTCTGTTTTTTTCCAGATTGTTCTTCAAGCAACATAAAACGTTAACGTGATAGTTTAATTTTTTTGTCCAATCAATAGATTTTTTGTAAATAGAGAATTGCTTCGTATTTTGCAATAAATTACCAGCTTTGTGTCACCGCGCTTCTCTTTCTTTGCAGTCTATGCAGTCCGTCAGTGACCACGCTTAAGCTGTTGTCAGCCCCTTAATAAACATCTTAAATTTACTCTCAATTTTTTATTTTAAGTATTCATAAAGCAACACGGAGATCTCATATACAATCCAAATACTCTACGCAACCGTAGAAAACATGCATATTCTTTTTTACGTTTTTGAACCCAAGACATCTTTTATTGAGGGATTCATTTTCGTTGGTCTTTAGCCATACGACAAAATCAACAAAATGATTAATATACCATCCACTTAATAAGACACACTGTAAAAAGAAAATACAGGTCTACCTACTAAAACTTACTTATGATGAAACAAGCGATTTTGAACATTCCTAAATAGACAAGCTACTACTTTAGGTACTTACTCATATTGAACAATCATCCCATTCGCATCACACCCTCACACACATACACACACACACATACTCTCACACGACACTTACAGTTTCCTCATGCATTATGCATACTCTCCACATACTAAATTACAAGGCAATCTTATAATTATATTGTTTACAACTTTAAACATGGCTAATAAATGTTCACAATTTATTTATGGGGATCAATGAATGTAATCCGAGATACAGGTTTTCCATCTAGTTCGGTTGCAGAAAGTCCCAAACTTTGTATAATTATGACAAACTTTCAGCCATTATTTAGTGTATATTATTATGGCTAGAAAGATGGATGATACTGAGACGACGACTAATATGGATGTATTAGAGAAGAAGAAATGTTGCGCTGACCCCAAATCAATTGGGATAATAATTGCAGGGTGATGATGAGCGGGAAAGGGGGTGGGGGGGTAAACAAGTACGTACATGCGGACATCTACTATCAGAGGCATCCCATGTGTGTTGTCATGTTAAAGACAAAGCTACAAAGTGTCATGATTATGTGCATAGCCCTTTCCCTACTATGGTGGGTTCGGCTTCCAGTCTAGCGGGATGCAGTTGAATACCCGAATTTTACATAGAGCGACCGCCTAAGTGCTTATCATGGACAATTGGACGTGTCAACAATGTCTTATGTGTAATATCACTGGTAAACATACTCATCAAACCGGAACACGGCAACGTTGCTTGGCGACAGAAATTGCTGTAACAATATATTGTGGTTACGTCAACTCTGCTTTCAGTTCACCAATAATGTTTGACAACACGATCTTCGTTTATTTTTATAAGTCATTTGCAGTTCCATTGTCTTGATATTGTTACCTTTGAACTTTTAAATGATGTTGACAATACATTGTGTGACTTCCGCTTATAACAATATACAATATTGTGTCCATGGTTAAAATGACATAAGATGCAAATCGGTGGCTCTTAAAATACATAAGCGCCTTTTGAAGGTTTCCCCGCGAAAACAAAAAACAAAAAAAAAAACGGTGTTCGTGCGCCTGTTTTCGCTCGTTGTATGGAGCAAACCTTCTGTACTATTCTGTGATGACTAATGTCATAAGAACATCGAATCATGCGCAGCTGTCGGGTGATTGTTTAAACTTATTAAGGGGTTAATCACGTCTTTCCTGCACGGAATTGTATTGTTATCCTTACCATGTATTTTTGTTAAAAATATACTTGGAGTTATTGAGAAGTCTAGTATATTTTTTTAGGCTGTTCTTTTCAGCTGAACCTTCTCCTTGTTAAAAAAATCTGATTGCGATGACTGGCAAGAGAGATGTAAAGATGAAAAAGACGTTGTGTGACTCCAGATACCTTGGGATAAGTGGTTGCATATTATTTTTAAACATGACTACTGGAAGCAGTCGCTTTGATCTAGTCAATGGATATGTTTCAGCGTGGATGTAATCAAATGTGGTATCTAGTAGGTACAATATCCTTCTTTAGTATATGTGAGACTAGTTCATGCCATGGTATGAATGTAAGCCCATCGGCACCATGATAGTGAGGCTAAACTGCCCAAGATGAGCCGGACAATCCGGACATACATTAAATGACAAATGATTTTATTTCTGTAAGTAGGTTTGTACGAAACAAACTCAGAGGTCACAGTCTCTTTTAAAGTCCAGACAAAATCTTGGTCAGATCATGTGAAGGCTATGTAAATCGGTATCTGAAATGGTATTTTGAGGAAAATACCACACAGATTGAGTGGACCTGTCCAGTCAGTGCATGCAATTGTCAGCAATCGTGCAGCTCAACTCAGAAATTAAGGAGAATTTTGGTATTACCACTCGTTGAGGCTATTTGATTATTTCAACTGGCATCTTCTGGGCATGCTTGTTCCACCATAGACCTCATCCACTGCTCTCCACCAAGCGCGATCGAGGTCAAGATAAAAAAATAAAAAAATCTGTACCCCGTAGTTCTAAAATAAGCTCATGTCAACTAATGTGCCTATTCTACACCCAATTTATCTACTTCAGAATAATAATAATAATAATTTTAATAAATACTTCAGAACCCATGTTCATAAACTCCTAATTTATAGAAAAATCAAATACCTACTTTCTCACTCATAAATAATGTATTCCATCTTTACTAAAGGATAGCACATTCAAATTCTCACGATAATTAGATAGCGAAATCAAAATTTGCATATAAATCACATGCGAGAAAGTGGTTCATCACGTCAAGCAAATGTGACAAAATGAGTTGTGACAAATGTGACACAAATGATGCCCAACGTCACATTATGTCGAGAGTTGGGGGTTTTTATTGTTGATGAGCTTATTACAATGTGCTGTGGAATGTTCTCACGGTTTTTGGAGATAATTAGGAACGGTAAAATACGTAATTCAGTTTTAGTCATCATGGAGTTAGATGGAGATTTTGTAGAGCTATACTATCAGGCCTATGGAGGAAATTAGGGATTGCCTGAAGTCGGGTACTGTTCAATTTTCCTACTGGCCATGACCTCTCTTATCCTGTGGTACCTAGGTTCTAACATCCTGGAGCACAATCATAATTTTAGTATTCATTAAGACAAGAAACAAAAATAGTACAATTATTTGTTGACAACTGCGATTCTGTGACATTTAATGTACAAAGAGAAGCTCTAGGAAGTTGCTTTATTGTATAGAAAACAAATAGTCACAAAGAAGCAATTTTAGCCGACGTCTTAGATCAGTACCATCCTAAATTTACTCGTTTGATTAATGCCTCACAGACAAGTAAATAATTCATGATACAAAAGTCATTTATTTCTCTGAGATGCTTGTATAGAAGTTATTATCCTTACGTCACTGCAACGGGATCGGGCCCGACAAAAGACTCGCTAGGTCAGTCAGTTCGAGGATGTCGGGTCATACGCGTAGACTGTTTATCAGTTACTTATATCAATCCTACTACAACAGCGGAGTGGCACTTGACACTTTAGTTAAATATCGTGAATGAATACTATTTATGTGAGTTAATTGTGAAATGAGGATCTTTTTGCCATACTGCTGCGCTGTAAGACGAAGCCTAGGTCTTTCACAGACCGATTAGGAGGAGAATTTTTGTTGTACATATGTAGCACCTCGTGTACCAATAATCAAGCAAACAAATGATACGATTTGATTTGACTAAATTCTCCATTCACAGGCATGAATCGTAATTTATCGAATTGTCACGCTAACGCATCGTAAAAATAACGTATAAGTACTCACTTTAACTTTGCTTAAAGTTAAGTAATGATTAACGTCTGCTTAACGATTAGTTTTTGACGTTTAAGTCTCTTATCTATGTATAAACAATGTTTATAAATAAACCGCACAATGACAAATGGTCATGTCATGAGTCATGACGAATGTAGGTATGTGTAAGCAGATCGTATTTCTTTTTCCTACTCCTTATCTCGAAGGTATAGTCGACCTCATAATTGCGTCACCACCCCGAAGTTGAATGGCATGTACACGTCAAAAAAGGGCAAGGTATATTTTTGTAAAAGTGACAGCCAAATCGTTTCAACCTTAGTGAAGTTTAAATTTTCTAGGAAAATGTGAGGACAGTTTTGAGTATGAATGAGGATAAATATATAACAAGAATAGGGGAACACCAAAGAAAAAAAGGATGGACTGTGTGTAAGATGATATGGCTAGAAAGGGGGTGACTGACTACTGAGATGACTATCTAATACAGAATTATGGAAGAAAAAGATATGTTGCGCCGACCACAAATACATTTGGATAATGACAGGTGAATGATGATGTTGTTAAAAGTGGTAAAAAAATTATGAGGTCGACTATACATATACACGGTGACATTTGAATCTCAGTTTTGCTAGAACAAACGTTGTTCAGACCATGGCCTACAACCATTCTATAGCATCCAATAGAAAAAAACGTCATTGGTTTTCTATAAAAACACAAAAACAGCAATGTTAAAAATGTCGGGATTATCGTTACGCCCTACAACACAGACATTGCGGCTGCGACGCGCGGCGCTCGCGTCTTGAATGCAATATCGCTACCGTGATGAGTACTTTGAAGTTACGGTTAATGTTTGAAACATTATTACACGTTTGAGCAACATAAGACTAATTAGTAATTTGAGAACTCTGGGATTAGATTGTTTAATAACATATTTGATGCTGTAGAATGGTAGTAGACCATGGTCTAAACAACGTTTGTTCTAGCAAAACTGTGATTCAAATGTCACCGTGTATATGCATACCAACAGTTTCAGTATTCTTAACTCAATACAGCGGGGCAACATTCTTAAATCCGATGGACCCGCATCGTGTCACGTTTGACATAATTAAAACAGATTTGAGGCCAACAAAGGACTGACAAGGTCGTGCCGAGGACGCGAGGTCACAAGGACAAACCGTTTTTAAAAGGGCTTCGCATAAAAACAGTCCGCATATTTTATGAAGAAAATATTAATTGAAAGGTATTCGTTTTAAGCATCCAAATAAATGGCCAAAAGGAATCTTTTAGTATTGACTTGATTTGCCAAACTGTAATCGTGATATATTTTTATGTCGCATAAAACAAATAGCTGGTATGGAGATCTATGAAAAATACAAAAAAATTAAGACCTATCAGGCCTGCAGTAACACTCAATTAGGGAAAGAAAATATTGAGCATAGCAACAGCACAGCTTGGATTTGGATTTCACGAAGTTTGAACAAAACAAATAACAATGAATGTTTTCTTTTTTTTATTCCGAAATAGGCCCGCTCTTGACCTCGATCTCGATGAAGTCTATGATGGAGCGAGCAAGCCCAGAAGATACATGTTCACTCTTGCTTTGAAGGCTGTCGGAGTATACGTGGAAGGGAACATAGACGCTGGCAGACAACTCACTTTGGCTGTGCGCATAATAAATGTTGAGGGGAAGCGCTGACTACGACTAGTCGGTATATTGACCAAGTGCAGATAGTAGTAGTGAAAGGGAGATGGTGGGATCAGGTCGTGGAGTTCCTGCGCACATTCTACAAAGTACAGTATATAGAAGAGTGAGAGACAAGCAACATTACGCCGATTGTCGATGATCCTTAGCCCCCAGCGTTTCGTCACCTATGAGCTTTCTTTTCTTGCTGTTTTATTATATTAATCCGTTAAAAACATGAGAAAACAATTACTCATTTTCCTGTCACATCGCTTTGTCAACAACAAATTGTCCTTTTACCACAGGCAACAAAATATAAGGTTACAGTTTTTCGCTAACGTGACGTAGTAGTGTGACGTAATTTGAAACAAAATGGAAGCGAAGGACGCTCAAGGTCAATGTAAGGAAATAAGGTCACTAAGGACCGACGGTTTTGTTTGGGTGCATATATTGAGTCCAAATTAAACGTATACACGTTATACATTTGATTATCTTTTGCATAATCTTGTTTTATGCAGCTTGTGTGAGTATTTTAGGCTTCGTTTTATAAATAGACATCTTAATAGGTGTGTAGCTGTTGTTGTTATAATTCGAACTACATAAGGAACGAATATGGAATTTGCATACGCTTTTTTAAGTTTTTTTACAAATTCAGTTGCGACTGCAAACTTTCCCCGAAGGTCCCATGAGGTCTAATTCTTAGTTGATATTTTGAAGACCGCAGCTATTTATCCCTGACTGAGAGTGAGTGCGTTGCCATGTTGTTTACGACATAAACAACAAAGCGCTGCAGACTACCAAAACTGCTATCAAAATTCAGATTTTATCGCGTTTTAGAAATCGAAAGTACGGAACCATTGCGCAAAAGGCTAGTATCTCATCCGCATCCTGTTTTGAATGTCCGAACTACGAACGGGCCAAAGTCCATTGTTTAGATCCTGATTTATATTCAAATGACGACACTTCACCAGAAATAATGAGGTTTTGTTTTAGGTTTTAGGAAATAACTTGTAAGTAGAAGAAAATAGGATTACGTTGACATGTGAAATCATTGATTCTGGTAACTTGAATTCGCTTTCATAGTGAATAATGCATTTGACAACAACTGCAATACCTGCGGTACCTTATACTGATCGTACTTACGAGCCCCCAAGACGTTTCTTAAATATGCCTAGTGGTAATAAGGAGCACCTTCGTCCTTCATACACCTAGAAATCATTTGAAAACTGCAGTGTTTACTAAGATAGGTACTGCCTGGGACCGTCCAATTTGAAGGGCACTGTCGAGCATGAATGAGCCTTTTTCTGATACCCTGTCTCAGCAATGACAGCTTGCAGCCTCATCAGGCAACTGACGTTTTATTTCATGTTATAGCAGCTACAATCAGGCCTTCTGGTGGTAAGTACCAGTCGCGACATCTGCCATACAAGAGGCGTTGCTGTTCCGTTGCTAGCCCAGTAACAAAGCGGAAATGGTGCCTGCCAATGACGAACAATAATTCAATTACATAAATACCTATCCACAAATAAAATCGTTACTCACTACATTTTAATTAACCATTCACATAACTACAAAGTGTTCGACTATTCGCGAGTGACGCACATACCTACTGACAGATCGCGATAATGAATTAGGGCTTCCGTTTTAAACACGATAATTGTATCTATTGTTTTAATTCAAAGTACGTTATATTATATTGTTAGTAAATATGTTACAAGTTATAGAATACGGAACGAGGTGATCTGGCAGAGAACCAAAGTGGTTGACATAGCTCACCTAATAAGCGAGCTGAAGTGGCAATGGGCCGGCCATATTAGCCGTAGAATTAATGATTGTTGGGGTAGACGTGTTCTTGAGTAGAGACAGCGTATTGGCAAACGTAAGGTAGGATGCCCTCAGGCTAGGTGGAGCGACGATCTTCGCAGGGTGGCTTGTACCAGCTAGGTGAGAGTGGCCGAGAATCGAGTTGAATGGTGTAAAAAGTTAAGATGTTGGTACAAATACAGGGTCAAATTAAATGAATTGGAGACACTTCACAGGTGCGATAGGTTTTGATATCTAAGGATGATTGGAAAGTCTTCGTTTGTACAGTTTAGGTAGTTAATTCGGGTTTAGAGCATCATGACTGTTTCAGCATCATCTGCCTAGCGATAATTAAATGAAATGCAATGAAATGATTTTTATTTCTGTTAGTAGGTTTGTACAAACACTTTTACACGTCAAACATATATTTTTTTTAAACTAGATGAGGCTGGAGTGTCCTCTCTGACTACTCTGAGAAGAAAGGCTGAAACAAACTCAGAGGTCACAGCCTCTTTTAAAGTCCAGACAAAATCTTGGTCAGATCATGTGAAGGCTATGTAGATCGGTATCTAAAATGGTCTTTTGAAGGAAGAAACACACAGTTTGAGTGGACCTGTCCAGTCAGTGCACGTAATTGTCAGCAATCGTGCCGCTGAACTCAGAACTTAAGGAGCTCAACGATTCGACGAACAATACCAAAGAAAGGACATTTGAGCAATGGCCGCCTTTGTTCTCACATTCACAATAATTACAATAATATTATAACACTTTACAAAGTAAATACTCATGTCATAGTATATATATAATACATCAATGTCAATGTGTATATAAAAATCCGGACATAATTTTTGAGGACTATGTATATCAGTGTCTGTAATGGTCTTTTGAGGAAAGAACCACACAGATTGAGTGGACCAGTCCAGTCAGTGCACGCATGTACAAAATGGTTTGTTGCTTGGGGGTACATTGGAGTAGCTTAATTAATCCCAAGCCTTTTTGTCATACAAAGAAATCTTTAACGTTATAGAAGCCTTTTCGACAGAGTTTTTGTTTAATAAATGATTTAAATCTATTGAGGCTTAGTTGAACATGGCTTGGGAGTTTGTTGTAAAAACGTATACTTTGGCACTTAAATGATTTACTCATTTTTTGTAGCCTAGTCGTGGGCACAGTTAGTAAATCTTTCATTCTAGTATTTATGTTATGAATGTCGCTGTGTTTAGAATATAGATTAATATTCGTTTTTTACATAAATCAGGTTCTCATATACATATTGATATCCCAAATATTCTTGGGGTCGGCTTCCAGTCTAACCGCATGTAGCTGAATACCAGTATGTTACGTGGAGCAACTGCCTATCTGACCTCCACAACCCAGTAACTGGGTAACACGATACCCCTTGGTAAGACCGGTTACGGTTGTAAGACTATCGGGCTTCTGACGACCCGTAACGACTGTCAAAGAACCACAAATGACAGCCGGGACCAACAGCTTAAGGTGCATTCTGAGGCACGGAGGGATCTCGGTATATAAAGATGGTCACCCATCCACGGACTGACCGCAGCAAGCGTAGCTTAACCTGATCGATCGACCTGTGCGCCTGTTATTTATTACTTAGCCACTAGCCCCTCTACTCATCATGACTGTATATTTCTATTATATTTCGATCTGTAATCGCATGCACGATTTGAAGAAATGCTAGTATTTAGGAACATCCTCATTCTCTCGCCCATATCCCAAACAATTCATTTGTGGTCGGCGCAACATTTATTTTTATTCCGTACCTACTTCCATAACTATTCGTCTTCAACTAGCCGTATTCGTATTCTAGCCGTATCATATTTCACACACATAGATATCCGTGTTCACACAGCTAGTATTTTGGAAAATTTATTTTAATTAAAGAAACAAAGATTAATATTCAAAGTTTACACATAGATGGATGACCGGTCATCATATATTTAGACCGTTATCGTTGACCTTCGGTCCCGGTTATCATAAACAGTCGTTACGGGCAGTCAGAAGTTCGAAAGTCATATCAGGCTGTAACCTTAGGGTCAGTTATCGATATCAGTAGTTGGTTTGATAAGGTGTTAGGTGAGATAACTCCAAAATATAGCAATCTAGCTTTTCTCCGCGGCTTCACACGCGTCGGGAACGTATTAACCGTATTCCTTTTATCCAAATCAGTTTAGCCGTTAAAGCTTGAAAGATAACAGAGTTACTTTCACATAATATGTAATCGTAAAACTTGATAAAGAATGGATAACAATTAAATATTCAACGAACTTTGACAGTTGTAGCGGCAGTAGGAAGCCCGAAAATCTGACAACCAGTCTTACCAAAGGTCTTACTCACTAGCTAGGGTGTGGAGCTCAGATATACAGTTGATGCATGTAAAATATTTGTATACAGCGGGTCCTGGTTAGACTGGAAGCTTCAGAATTATTGGAAAGAGGAACCACGGGATCGCGACAGATGAAAAACACGAAATGAGACTTTCGTCTAGGAGTGGGACAGCACTGACTAATAAAAGGAATATTGTTAATTGTACGAATTTATAGCTAGGTAGACAATTTAGATCATAGCTAATGCCTGCCTAGATGGATACGCGGGGTAAAGCCAGTTACAGAAAATCTTTTACAAATAGGATCAGGACATTTTGAAAGCTAGATAATGTAAATAATTGTATAGCTGAACGGGGATCTTTTGGCGCGTGGCCACAATCGGAACTAACGTCAGTGGCGTAAATTCATAGCACAGAAATCAGCCCAAAGTATATTGCAATACAAACATTCAGTAAAACAAATAAATCACTCCCATCCTTCCAACTGGAACAAAACTTGGCTGGACACGTTTTAATGGTGTTTAATATAGGAGTGAACAATGCTAAAATATAACGCAGCATGCAGTCGACAGCAGGCGAACAATGCAAGAGATTCGTTAGTGATACGTAAGCTGATACTCTTACTAGGAAAACTCGAAGTTTCAAGTAAAAAAACGTGGATTTATACAAAATACACAACGTGTTCAGTCCCTTAGGGATGCAAAATCAAAAGTAATTTATTCTAACTAGCCTTTTTTTTTGAAGGTGGGAAATCATCAAATAACTTCTCCCGCTCTGGGTGGAGCGGGAGGGCGTGTCAGACTCTTACTGACTAAAACCCATCCGTGTCCCTTCAGTTGCCTGTCCCAGGGGCCACGGTAACCCTTTCGGAATTTCCCGCAACCCTGGCAGGCATCGGCCATAGCGGACCCCGTCGTTGGTGCTGACATCTCTTTGAGGCGCGCGTGGTACATAACGCACCGTCGACCCGGGCCTGGTCCTTATCGGACGGCGAGCTAGCCATTGCTCGCCGTCCGCAAGACCGCGCCTACGGTGGCCGGGAATCGGCTTGGGATGCCCGACGCCCACCGTGCTCCACCGTGTCCTTCGGGTGATCCACACAATGGTGACACCCGGGCGTTTCTTCCCGCCTTATCCGGAACAGAAACCTCCCGAAACAACCGTGTCCAATGAGGACCTGAGTCAGGCGGAAGGTGAGGACGCCGTGGCGCCTTTCTAGCCACTCCTCAAAGGGGGGACTTGTTGCCGCAATTGTGGCGTGCCCAGCGCTGGGTTGCGACAATCGCACTCTCCGTGCGATCCACTCTCCCTATTCTAACTAGCCCGAAATACGCACTTTTTAATAGACAATATGACAGACACTACAGCCCCCTAAAATGCCCGACCTCCTGCACAATTCCTAGTGCTTTAGTTGGAAGTGGCGCAACAAACTCCCCAGCAGCACAGCTGTCTGTTCAGTTAGAAGAACTGGATTATATACAATAGTATGCAAAGTAAATAACATTGCTTACGAAACACAAAGCATTAAATTAAATTAGTTGTCATTTATGTCAGCCAACACACGCCAATACACCAACATAAAATAGAAAACTTTACTTACTACCATAGCTTACTACACTGGGCCGCAAAAAAGCGGGTTGGTTATAAAAAATACGATTATTTTTGAAATATTTGAGCAGTCCTTTTAAAATAAAAACTAAATTATTTTTTATTTAATTACAAATATAGGAAGAAGCAAAACGTTTTTGATTATTGTATTAAAAACTATAACTAAACATTAAATGAGATTTTTAAATGTTGAACATCTTTGAAACCATTTGTTTTACTTTTATTTCTGTTTATAAATACGGCATTTCTTGTACAGACATTCATTATTCTGATCAAATTCAATCAAAAACATAACACTAACCCCTGAAGAGTGTACCAGAATTCTGACAATGCTTGAAGACTGGCGCAGTCAGCGTTATACAGCGAAAACTGTTGGTGTGTCGCTATCAACCGTTCAAAGAGTGCTCCAGCGATTTGAAGAGACTGGATCCAATATTCGCAGACCAGGAGCAGGCCTAAAAGGGGGAGGATTGATTTATGGTGTCAACAATGTTGAAAAACTATTTCAAACGGCTGTTGAAGTGAAAGATCACCTTCGACTTGCTGGAGGGAGCAATCCGAGCACGTTTACAGTGAGTCTTACTGAAGAAACTAGAAGCTATTTAGACCTGCCAATGGTCCAAAACTCGAAAGGCAGCAACGAAATTCAAGGCCTAGTTACGCTAGAGAACACATGGATTGGACTCTGGGTGACTGGTCAAGAGTAATGATTTCGGACGAGTCGACGTTCATGCTATACACGCACGATGGGTGGCAAAGAGTCTACAGAAGACCAGGAGAGCGCTTTGACCAAGCTTGCATTGAAGACACACTTGCACAGAAGTGCCATACGGTGGAGGCTCCATACACGTGTCGGCTGGAATTTCTTCCGAAAGCCGCACCGTGCTAGTCGTGATAGAAAATGGCACGTTAACTGCAGAAAGATACGCCAATAAAATCTTTAATGAGTATTATAGCCTCTTTTTTGTATGGGCGAGAACGCCATCTTTATGCAAGATAACGCTCATCCCCATACAGCTCGGCTACCTTGAAGATGTCGCTATTACACGCATTGAGTGGCCAGCATGCAGCTCAGACTTTAACCCCATCGAGCATGACTGATAGAGGAATGGGAGAATATTCCTAAGCATCGGGTCAGGAATCTGGTGGAAAGCATGCCAAACCGTATAACAGCTGTACTAACAGCTCGTGGTGGCAATACAAAACACTAAAATGTGTAAAAATTGCATATTTGATACCGTAGAACATTTTTCAAAATCTAGTGAAATTGGTAATTTTTACTAAAACTTAACTTTTATTCAAAATGAAGTTCATACTCTTGGATTTTTATGACATAGATTTAAGCACTCTAAAATTGTCTATAATAAAGTATTTATTACATAAAGCTAGCTCTAATATTTTAGAAGTTATTGAGGGTTTTGTTACTGACTCGCTTTCTTTGCGGCCCAGTGTATAATAATTGTGCAATTTAAAAAAATCCGTTGATTGACCCCTTGGGTTCTCAACCATTCTTTGATGTTTTTTTGAATCATTCACGTTTTATAGGACATTTACAATTCATGTAAGTTGTAAACGTAATACCTAAATAATGCCGGGTAAACTTGAAAGTTGAGAAGTTGACCCTAATTGCGTAACACACTAATAACCAGAATCTGAATAATTTTGAAGGATATTGCAAATCCATTGCTTCATTTGTTCGAAAAATTTGTCTGCTCAACAACGTAAATAACGTAATGAATGTTGTTGAACTGTCGAAATGAAAGCCATTCCTACTGTTTGTGTCACGTAATCACCCATCTGTTTGTGTCACGTAATCACCCATCTGTTTCAGTTCTTTCCCCTCATTTGCTAGCCATCGTAGCGCACCGTTACTCTAAATCGTGCTTAAATAGAATTAAACAGGAAAATATCAACGTGCGTCACAAGATGACCAGAGTTGATGATTACATGATACGAAAGATACACGGACCGCAACAGAATAAAAAGACTCCTGCAGACAGCTGCGACGCAACTCTTATAGAACAATTTCTATGAGAGCTTCCTGGAAATTGTCCTACCAGGATCGCGTCGCGCCTTTCCGCGGGAGCCTTAAAAACTTAGCTCGAAGAAAAAAATATCGAGGTGTCTTACGTGAGAAATTTACGGATTACGGACTACTCAAATCTACCTAAGATAATTAGAGCATAGTCACAAAAATTATGCCTATTCTCAAAATGAAACGCAAATCGAAATGTTATTTCAACTTGTACGTTTTCTAATTATATGTTTACCATCGATTTGTGGCAAAAATAAAACAGCTAATTACAATAAGTAGGTACATTATTTTGAATGTTACATTTTCCTCACATCGAACTCACTCTTCCGAGTTCTTGCATCTTAGTAAAGGGTTACGTGCATACCATTTCTGTTGAACAATACTCTATGGGGCTTTGTTCCAAGCGCTCTACAATACGAGTAGGAACCGTATATGTAGTAGCCTGAAATGGTGTTGCAAGTTCAAGCAAACACTAGGGGTGGACAGATCTCCAAGTGTATGTGAACAATTGGTTCGAGACGATTGTTTGGCAAACCGTAAAGTTATAACGTTAGCAAGTGTTGTCAAAGTCAAAGTCAAAGCATTTATTTCAAATAGGCACATAAAAGGCAGTTTTGAACGTCAACATTTACATTTAAACAGTCGCTCCTTCCAAAAGGTAGTTTCGTATGGAGAAGAATGGGCAAGAAACTCCACCGTTACTCTTTTAAAATGTGTTACAATATTTTGTATAAGTACATCAATTATATAATTATATGTGAAGACGATGCACCTATAATAAAAATCACCCTACCACAATAGGTAAAAAGAATTTAATAAACGTAGCAATGATAAATAAGTTGATTAAGTGATAGATACATGGTGTTCACATATTTACAAACAGTTTAGTCAAATAATAGATAGCCCTAAATATCTCAGACAGTAATTTCGGTCAGAAGGCTGAAAGTCTGACAACTAATCGAAGGTTCGACCTTCTGATCTGACCAAAATCCGTATCGTGTGTGTGTAAGATGGCAGATCGATTATCTATTAGCAGAAGAAAATCGTTGAAACTAAACAGAGTTATACTATCGGAGCACACATAAAATTTTGTATGAAAAAAAAAATTGAAATATTATTTTCTATTGTGAATCGAATTGAAAGTATTCTTATATATTTGTACATCTAATACCTATTGTTGTTAATGTGAACGTTTCGTGCTGGATTATATTCGAACGCAATGTGAATGGTTACTGAATAAATACATAAATTGAATTGAAAACGAAATCAGAACGTTTCGTCTGTTCCGATTAATCTTTCTATGTATAGATACCATGGTATCGGCATTGCCCAGTAATTTAGTTTGTGATGGTCGATGATAGTCATTTAATATACTACCTACCCAATTTTCATATTCTGTCACATGCCCAAGAACTCCAAGACCTCATTCCACCGGCCCCCTTCTTCCATCGGTCATCTAGACGCACTGCAAGTTACTATCCTTACCTAGTTGCTATTCCACCAATTCACACTAAGCGTTTCCAAATGTCTTTTGCTATGCACACAGCAAAAGAGTCGAACTCTCTACCTGCGTCTGTGTTTCCGAACGCAACAACCCTAATCTCTTCAAAGTGAGAGTGAACAGGCTTCTTCTGGGTAAGCTCACTCAATCGTCGACTCTGTCTCTGTCACCATTGACCTAAACTAGAGTCAAGAGCAAACGCATGTAAAATAAAAAAAATAAATCGATAGTCAATACTCAATATATTTATTGCTTCCACATGTGTACTTAGGTGGTAGGTTTACAAAAATGATCATTGTGGACCCTGTCGGGCATGGCAAAAGTAGGAGAGAGGAAGAGGGATTTTGTTTGACAACTTAGTTATTATTATACATATAATTTGTAATTATTTTATTTTGTATTATTTTATTTGGCGTGTGCTAGCTGACTTATGGCAAATAATTTTAATATTTTTGTTTTTCGTAATGTTAATTACTAATTACTATATAGAATCCAGTTCTTCTAACTGAACAGACAGCAGTGCTGCTGGGGAGTTTGTTCCGCCACTTCTTCTTCCCAGCTAAAGCACTAGGAAGTGGTGAAGGGTGGGCGTTTTGGGGGGACTGTCTTATGTGATATTGACGTTCAAAAAGTGCTGATTCTCAGCCTAATTTGAATAAATGACTTTTGATTTTGATTTTATGAAACATGTAATTTAAAATTTGTCATTTAAATATTCATTGATATTAGAATAGCATTTAGATATTAGAAATTGTTTTAATTTATTTGTGAATGTATTAGAAGTCCAGCACGCGTAGCATGAATAGAAGAATAGACAGAATGAGAGATTGCAGAAAATAATCTTTTGAAATCTGTCTTTTGTCTTTTGTCTGACCACCATAGAAACGGGTTTTGTCGACGGAAGACCGTCGACAAAACCCGTTTCTATGGTGGTCGTGCTACACCTGCAGTAGTAAGACTAGTTCTGATTAGTCAGAACTACTCTTAACTCAGTCTAGTCTATTCCAGACTTAAGTAATTATAAAAATGGTAGTCGGATGAAAATTCTAATGCCCATTCAACCCTTCGAAAGTCTCTAATTGACTATAATCAACGAAATTAACGAATAAAATGTGTTGTATTTTTTTTGTTGTCATCAAAGGTTTCAAGGACAACTTGTAAGTATTATCTTAATGACAGTTCAATGTAGACATTGTCCTTTATCGGGAACGAGTTTTTAACTGGTTAGTGGGTCAGTGTTATTTTGTAATAAGAATTTATGTCAGAAAATGACTGTTTTTGGGAGTATATGAGATATTTTACAAAGCGTCTGTCTAAAGAAATAAATTATCAACTTAGTATAAGTTATAAATAATATCTAGTTAGTAGTAATGGCATTTTGGGGAGGTAAGGACATAATAAGCACAAACATAATTTAGCTATTGCTTCATTGGAAAAATAAGTTGTTGCAAGCGCGACTGCGGAGCGTTGGGTCCTGGGTTCAGTTCCCAGATCTTTCAGTGTTATTGGGTTTGTCTATTTGACATTAATTCTTGGTAGCAGCCCAGAGCCAGAGAGAGTATTTTTTACCGGTAAATGCCAATAAGCTCACCCCCTTTATTATTGGACTTAAACATAACTGCACGGTTGGCGCAGTGGTTAAGCGATTGACTGCTGCGCTGCGTGTCCCGGGTTCGATTCCCGCACGGAACAAATATTTGTATGACCTGCAAGTAGTTGTTCCGGGTCTGGCTGTTTGTGTATGTGGCTTTAAATGTTTGTAAACGCACCCACAATACGGGAGAATTTCCTAGTGTGGGGCAACGTTTAAAAAAAAAATGACGGTGATCTATACAATTACCTACACATCGGTCTATTTCTTAAGAGATTTATACACGTGAAGTTATGTTATAAACTTAAATACCTAATCAGTAAAATAAGCAACATTCATATTCGGGCCACAGTTTCCTTATGCCCGATAAAAGAAACCCTCTACACAAAGTCCCATTCTTCACAAAAACGCACCGGACCAGACAGACTTAAACTAGTTTCAACCAGACAGCTTTCGAGAAAACATTTCACGCAATCAGTGATGTTTGTTATGGACCGCACTTTTACAGGCAAGGTTATTCGATGTTATATGGACAGGCCCCTTGTTGAGACACCGATTGATTCGAATGTTATATTGTGTTTTATGTGAGGTCTGTTTTAAACATGTATCATAATTATGTCTTCATTTCCTGTATGAGCATTATATTGAAGATACACGTAACGTTTATCCTGTTTTCCCCAAAAGGTTAGGCAGGAGATGAACGTTGTACCTATAGGTAGTACACCCAGATTTTGCTGTTATGTCTAAGATCACGAATCTCTACTCCAGGATGCTACTGAGAAAGTCCTGATGGAAAAACTCAATTATAGGTACTTTGCCTGACCTAGGAATACAAAAAAAACTATGTGACTTGACTATAACCTGATCTTTAACAATAACCTAAAGGACGGAATGACGTGATCTCCCTACCTTACCTACCATTTGACCAACACACGATCACTTTTAAAGTCTAACAAAATCCATAATCACAAGTCATCGCCATCTTGTTTAACCTTCGGACCTATTCTAGCATACTTTATTAAAAACAAGAAGTCAATTTGAATAAGACCTTTGTATCGAAGGTCGTGCCTACTGCCAGCGACTGATGCCAACCATTCGGTCATCGCAAATTGGATGCTTCCTAAGGAAATGAGACCTTATTGGTATGCGCTGCATGATGAGTTAAACATGTAATGTAATACTATATGACGTCTCACTATCGTCTTCTATCCCAGTACTTTCAAGATTATCTTGTTAAGTAGGTATCATTTTCATAATAAAATTAACTGACGGGTTCTTCGTTGGCTTACTACTGCTTTTATGTTATGTTTTCCTGGTACTGCCGACGTATTCCAATTTTTATTAATGCCCCCTCTACTTACCCCTCTTCAGGGGTGACATAACGCCACCCATCATGTTTATTCAAGTTATTAAATACTTCTAAGTATTCAACTCTTGACATAATATAATTATCATGTCGACAATATATCTAATCTTATATCTAATATAATAATCTATCTATATGTATAATCTATCTAATATACAATTATCATTATCATAACTTGCTACGAAAAGTAATAAAATAATTTAAACAACAATGAACAATGCCTTAAATACCTTAAATACCAGCCTTAAATACTGAAATAATAAAAGGAAGTCAAATCTTCTACATCAGTGAGGTTGAGGTACCAATTGTCCTCCGTGTTACATGAGTCTCCCCGTCATACGGGGAACTCTTCAACTGGCCACAAAGGACCTTTCACATTAGGCAGAAAGCCTTTCACCGGCGGCGCCATGCCGTATTCGTGTGCCACATTACACAATGGGCGTTCCGAAAACCATGCACCATGTACCATGGGCAAATCTCACTCGACTGACCGTCGAGGGCACGAGACGCAGACTGGGCTGCGTCATCTACAAATTCCACAATAGCTTTTCCCTAGCATATTGCTTCATCACCAGGGTTAGGATAAGAACAGCCCTACCCCTGATCACTGTCATACTGTGTAGAAACGGACCTCCCATGTGACTGACGCCAAATAGTGTAGTTGTGCAAATTGACGAGAAAACTTTGATAGCGCGATGTAGGACTTTTTAAATTTCTGACTAAACTATTCACAAATACCTAGTTAATTCATTTTTCTTATACATCACAGTGAATTTAGAATCTTTTGGCAAATTAAAAAGTTATAAGTTTCGAAAGCTTTAGATAATTTTTCTGAAGGACAGGGATAGACATATATGGCTCGCCCCGATTGCGAGAAGGATGGCAATCGAAATACATAAAGAGCTAACAACAAGCCACAGTGCTGCCATCTCTTATCAGAGTGTATAACTATACATCCCTGAGCTGACCTTTTTAAAGAGTTATTATAAAAATATGTTTCACTGGAATTATTTTTCTTTTTTTCCTACATAATAAACGCTAATTTATTCAATAAAACAATCTGTAGTCATTTTATTCTTCTTTTTATAATAATGGCTAATAGAAAATCCAATAATTACATGTTATTACTGATTTACGAATACAAAATGATAGCAATGACTCTCTTTTAGAGAGTGACAATGTGATTGTGACAATGGGAGGTAGGCACGATTCAAGCGTGAAGTGCCGACACTTGGAACTATAATTCGAGTATAAAGAGCTGCAACGTGGTAGGGTTTCTTCCGTCATTCAAGTTTAACTATCGGGATAAGTTAGGCTGGAGTAAAAATGCCTCCAGTTTTTTGAAGGCATAACCAATGGCGCTGTGAGCAGCATCGCCCTTACTTTGGCCGTGAATCGAAACAAAAAAAACCAGTTGGCTTTGCTCAATTAGTTATTCATCAGTCATCACATACCTACAAACAGAGTTGTTGCCGTGATTGAGTGTCCCTTGGCCTTTATGCCACTTATAGCAGTAGACATCTCCCGTAGTTTTGTCAGAAATGGTAAAATTGTATACGGATTATCGCCTCATAAAGAAATAACAAAAATCTCTCTAATAGTCCTAAGTGAAATACATCACTTTAGTGAGATAATTTTTTCGCAAATGAGCATAAACGTCACTGTGATAAGTAACTAGTAAACGGTAGAGTATATCGATACATCGACTAGATAGATCGATAGAGCTTCAAAAGTGCGTTATCATGCAGGTGTTATTAGTGCAGTTAATAAATAAATAAATAAATAAATAACGTACGTAATAAATAATAAGTTACGTCAAAAATATCAGCTACGTCACTGTTATTGTTCTGAGCTACGTCACTTCAAAAGATAACCGAAGTTATGTGATCCTCAAGAAAATGTTGACACCAGCATAGCTATTCACAACCGATCGATACGTTTTCGTGCCAAATCGAAGATCAATCAATGATATCAAAGGAGTCACTTTAAATAAAAAACGAGCGCCAATCTTCTGACAGCTATATGCTGTCGGGGGCAAGGCAAATCAGTAATTACAAATGAGTCAATTTCGATACCTAAGCCTGTCGAATGGTTGTGAATAGCTATGCAGAGGTGCTGCACAGAATCTTATGACTGATGTATGTGCTGATGCACTAAGGAAAATAAATTGTGCTCAGATTGCATTGCAAAGTCAAGGCTTGAATGTTGATCAAGTAGCTATAAAAATAGAGGCGCTTCGTCTTTATATTCGAAATTCGAAAAAATCGGAGGACTACGAAATTCCACAATAGAAAGACGAATTCGTCGTAAACAACAAATGGCCGTTGAGTTGGCTACCGATGTAGGACTCACACTGAGAGCTGAACTTCATAAGGATATGTTGGAATGCGATTCAGTATTGAACTCCGAACTAGATCGATGTCCGCTCCAGATGCAGTTTCATCGTTAGGAATTGTACAGACAAATACTTTGCTTTTGACAAACACTGAAGTGTTTAAATTAGTTGTATCAACATTTACTGGTTTATATGATGAGGTATCAGAATCAGAACTTCTGTTAGAGATACCAAGGTTGAGGAGCTATTTAAAAGCAACCAATGTCAGAGTTTCCAATTGTGTGTCTCTAGACTTTTAGAAATGTATCGTGGAATGGGACTTTACAGAATCTCTTCCGAATCTTATGGTCTCAGTAAAGTTATTAAAGACGGTAGAGGGCGTGACTCTGCTCGCTCACACAACCATACTTTTTTTGTCAGCTCTGGATATCAAATAACAAACAAATACCGTTTTTTTATAAGTTTTTGACGATATGCGTCAGTAATAAATCATAAACACTTAATATACTTGCTTTTATTCTGCAACAAACGTTTATGTATCGATTATATATTTTGTTCTCGTAAATAATGTATGGGAAGTACCTCTAAGCAATCACCTTATGATAAATTTATTTTCAGTCTACCATCATCTGCCTAGCCTTGGGGTCGGCTTCCAGTCTCCAGCTGAATACCAATATTTTACACGGAGCGACTACGTACAGTCAACTTCACGATGTGGGTATCCCACTTTGGAAGATAATTTTAATAGAACTGGAGTACCCAACAGACGCAGCCAACTGTACCGGACTTTTATTATGACTCTACCGTTCTTGTTAAAAACCCATTTTTTTCATCCTTGAGGTTTTCATGTGAGTTTTGACTGTGGCTAATCAGTAAAAAGAGTTTTGTGGAAAGCCCAAACCTATTTACAAACAAAATAATAATGATAGAATGTTTGATTTGATAATATGCAATCCTATTTTTAGATAAATCTTATGATAAAACATAGACTTTATTAGCCAGGCTATCATAAATATAAATTTCAATTTCGTTAGGAGCTTATAATTTTCATAACTCTATGAGTTAGAAATGTAGATTAAGCAGTAGGTAGAGACAAACTATAATTATGATTCACTTAATTATATATAATCACTAGGTATAAATAACCTATACTTAAACAAAGTGGCGATTAGGTTATCGCATTCAATAGTACCTACAGCGGTTATTACAAGTTGTAAACAATATGTCAAAATAATAAAATAAAATACTAAAACTAGAAAACTTCTGTTTCATACAAAATAAATAGCGTAAAAAATTGCACGAAATAAACCTCTCGTGATAATAAGGCACTTGACACGCCCGGGCGATGGTATCAATAATTCAACACAAAATGATGGTATTGCTACTAAATAATCACAAACCAACTTTAATGTAGTTAAATACTATACGGCCTACGCAAATGTCCTGCAGATCTGGTAGTGTCGTGTGACGGGTCGTTGAGCTCCCTAAAATTGGGTTGAGCTACACGACGAGTATGCATGCATATGCATCCCGTCTGTTAGGACAGGTCAACTCAAAGCTGCAATGGCTCTTTCTCAAAAGGCCCTTCCAGGCATGGCCCTGCATTGTTAGACTCACATAAAATCCTAATAACACAATGTTTGGACTTTAAAAGAGACCATGACGTTTGAGTTTGTTTCGGAATTTCTTCTCAGGGATCAGTCAGCTAGGAAATGCCGGCGCCATCTAGTTTTAAAATATTGACGTGTAAAAGTGTCATAGAAGATCTACTTACAGAAATAAATATTTCATTTAATTTCATTACTAAAACGAAAAAAAGGTCCCACGACTAGAATGCTAGCTGTTATTAAATATTTTAATTGTGTACGTTCAAAATATGTTATGTAAAAACGTGGTTTCAATGAATGTGTCAAAATATCACTTAGATTTTCACGATGAGATTTTACAGAATGGACCGGCTGGACTTAAAGTTAGTCTATCTAAGTCTGAAATCCGTACCTATGAGCAAGCGTGGTGATTAATACTCATACCTTCTCTGTCTCTCAAGTAGGCCTTAGCTCTGCAGAGTGAGACAATAATAGGCCAGTATTCAATATATTCATATTACATACTAAACTTTTTTTAATTTTGGCAAAATTCTCGGGGTCGGATTGTCTACTGCAGCTGAAGGGTCGTACTCCCCTTCCTTTACATGCCCCCACGTACTGAGGGGCTATCACATGTCGACTGTGTTCTTCCACTCAGTCTTTAAACACATTGGGCTCGTGGCGCTACATATTGCCCACTAGGGGGGGGGGGGGGGGGGCTTTCATCTCGAATTACATACGCGCAGCGCTGCAATCCATGTTCCTCAAATCCTCAATATCTTACGAATAACAGTGTAGGTATTGCTTCAACTAGGGATGGGTATGGAACAGTTCCACCCGTGACACTGTTTCACTGAGTATACTCAGACTCAAAAACGAGTCGCGTGAAATATCGTACTAATCTAACTAGGCAAGAAAACTTTGATACTGCGACTGTGGGGGCTACATGACCTAAACGCAAGTTTTATAATGCCTAAAAGTATATGATCCACTGCTGTAAACAAAATCAGAAAAATATATGATATTCTTCAGGATATATGCTGGTTAGATAGTGTGTTGAAAACTTATTACAACTAATTTGGTACGATAGAAAAAAGTCACGAAGATTAAAAATTTCATTTAACGATTAAAAACCATACTAACACACACATGCAATCTTTCTGTTTTTTTTTTCAGATTGTTCTTCAACTCTTCAACGAATTAACGTGATAGTGTTTTCATTTTTTAGTCCAATCAATCGATTTTTTGTAAATAGAGAATTGCTTCATATTTTGCAATAAATTACCAGCTTTGTGTCATCGCGCTTCTCTTTCTTTTCTATGCAGTCCGACAGTGACCGCGCTTTAGCTGCTGTACTGGACGGCATTGTACAGGAGACGAAAAAGAAAGGGCCTAGGCTTGAAGAGGGTCTCGAGTTCGCTTCCCACCGATGGCAAATTAATTTGTGTTTTTTGATGTTTCTGTATACCTACATTGCTTGTTTTAAATGTTCATGTATTTTAACAATGGATATTTTTACCTTAAATACTAATAATATTTTTCGCTTCAGAAGTGTGTAGAAATCTTATTTTTATTTAATCACAGAGTAAGCTATTATACATATATTATAAATTAAAGTCGCTTTTCGTTCCTATCTGTGTAATCGAGTAGGTCTTCTAAGGGCCGATTTTTAAGTCCTCAGTTAAATCTTCGAATAACTATCTAGCGTATAAAATTATCTGCCTGTTTATCAGGCGAATAAATATTTAAAAATTTTCAACCGTATATTATCTGAAGAATAGTTATGTGTGGTCTTTGCTAACCAACTTCACACTATCTATGTCCGGACGAAGTACAGATCCAATATTCAACGTGTTAGACAAGAATAGAAACAAAACGTATTTTTGACATTTTGACGAGATAATGATGTTTATTCTTCCAAGTAATCCCAAATTTGTCGGGTGTTTTTCAATTGTTTGTTCTTTTGTGGCGTAATAATGGACCAAGTCAAGAAACGAGAGCGTGCTACAAACTTCAGTAGTTCAGAAGTACGCTTACTGACAGAGTTAGTGACCAAACATCGGCCAGTACCTAATTGAAAATAAAAAAACCGACGCTGTGACCAACTGAGAAAAGGATGCTGTTTGGAGTAAAATTGCAGACACTTTCAACGCTGCTTCGAGTGAATCTACAGTACGTACGACCAAAACATTAAAATTAAAGTAACTACGAGAGCCTAAAAAAAAAAGAAGATAAATAAAAAGAATGACTCTCCACAGACAAGAGTTTTATAGACCAGGTGGTGAAAGTTCTACTACTCTTGATGTACATGATGTGGAAGGGAAAGTGCAGGCAATATGGTCAAACATCAGAAATATTGTCTAATCGTTCTCTTACAACTCTTTCTTTTCTGTCAGAATACAAGTAATTCAGCATTTGATATTCCACTTCGATGGCTAAATCGCCAATTGAATCAAAAACATCCATGTTTTCAACAACACAAGAGCACGAAAACACGCAGAGGCAAATTACAATAAACCCCAAAAAAAACAAACGTCAAAACATTATTTTATTCCCTAGAATAATGTACTAACTGACGCTTGAAGGGACAGTCAACTTTTTTCCTCAGTTACAGGCTTTAATCGTCAGATACTGGCTATCTGACTATTGAGAAACCCAGAATCATGCTATCTATGGAATGAACGATATTCGATTCTTTATCTGAGGATTGAAAAATCGGCCCCTAATCTCTGAACCGATTTTGGGTTCGGTTTTTCAACATGAATTAGTGATTTTATGTCTAAAAGTGTATTGTATGTGTATAAAACGGTTATATTAAACTTAATTATAAAGAAATCTCGACGTTTTGTCAAGTTGCAAAAGCAGGGGCGGGTCACTACTACAGGTGTAAAAGGTATAAAGTTTTTTATATCTCCTGATTCGTTCTTAAAATCAGCAAAATAGGGTGTCAACTTATCTACTGCAGTGGGGTGGAGGACCATAAGCCTCCTGCACATGCCCCGACGTATAGAGGACTTATTCACATGTCGACTGGTCACGCAGTCTTTGCAGATCTGCGCATGCGTTTCGCTTCAACTAGGGGTGGGTTTAGAACAGTCTCACCCCGACACTGTCTCACTGAGTAGACACGGACTCCCATACAGGTTGCGCGTAATATTGTACTGGTGTTACATGACAAGAAAACTTTGATACCGCGATTTAGGACGGCATTGTTAAGGAGACGAATAAGAAAGGGACGGTTTTTTGCAGATACCGTATTAAGGGGCTGACAACAGGTAAAACGCGGTCACTGTCGGACTGCATAGAAAAGAAGGAGAAGCGCGATGACACAAAGCTGGTAATTTATTGCAAAATACGAAGCAATTCTCTATTTACAAAAAATATACTGATTGGACTAAAAAATTAAAACACTATATACACACACGTTAATATGTTGTTGAATGATTGCATGTATATTACTATGGTTTTAATCGTTAAAAGAAATTTTTAGAGGTATTTCGTGACCTTTTTCTATCGTACCAAATTATTTGTATTGTGTTTTCAATACACTATCTAACTAGCATATATCCTGAAGAATAAATATCATATATTTTTCAGTATTTTTTTTACTGCAGCGGATCATATACTTTTAGGTATTATAAAACTTTTTGTGCAGGGAGTCAGTCAGTCACTGCTACGAGACATTGTAGCGCGGAGCTTTGGAGTTCGGGTTCGCTTCCCACAATAGGAATATTTTTTTGTGAGTTAGAAGTCCACATTTTTTTCCGATTGATTTTTATATATTCTTTTGAAAATAATATATAAGAAAAGCTGTCATACTCTTAAGTAATGACATTTATAATTTATATAATTACATTTGAATAAATAATAATAATAATAAATTTTATTACGATACACACAAGATTCATAATAAAAAATAATAAAATACTAAACTTTATGGTTCAACTGATTTAGGAGCAAAAATGGCCGTCAAGCAATTTGGGTGATACGATTAATGATCGAAGATGTCGCAGTAACAAACCCAGTTACGTGATGTGCGGGTAGTCATTGCTTCAACAAGTCGTATCACGTAGCTCAGTGTCAAATTCAGGAATACCATTTTGTGTGAAATAACTTAATCAGCCTATAATGTTCCCACTGTTGAGACACAGGACTCCTCTCGGCGTGGAGCTGTGAGAAATATTACATTCTATTTCTGAATTCATATAGGATAGTTACTATATAATTACAGACGTAACTACGGCTTGTGCTCAATTTAGATTTCAAGAATAGCGTCTCTTCTGTTATTTAAAAGCGTAATTAAATAATTTGTCAACAAATTGCATGAACTTTGATTAGCGTTTAGCGTTTGGGCTAGGTACATAGCAGACGACCAATAATAATAATAATATCTGCAATTTTTGTATGTTCAACGTTCTGCCGAACACCCTGTATTTTACAACCTAAATATAAAAAAAAAAAAAACTTAAAAAGGAAGTCAAATTTTCTACCTTTTTTCTACCTTGATCCTTTATTTGTTTCTTCACCAAGGTGGTACATGGCAAGGTCTCAAAGATATCTTAGAGCAGCCTATCCTTAACTGCCTTTCCTGTTTATGAAACCAGAACTTGTATTTTTACAACTTGTTTCGAAAACTTTGATAGCGAGATACAGTATGCTATTGTTTGGAATGCAAGTTTATGTTTTAATGCAAGGGGAGTACAGTTCACAATTATATTATTTGGCAGAGAGAGGAGGGGCCAGTTTGAATGCTCTAGATTTCGCGCAACCTAAGCATTGTATGCGGAGTGGTGGGTTCGATCCTCGGATTGAACAAGTTATTTTTGTGAATCTCAGAATTTTTATACAGCTTTTTGTTAGCATTGCATTAAGAATATATATTAAGAAATTAATGTTTCGATAGAAGAGTTCAATTTTAACCCACATTTAGAACTGTTTTATACTTAAAGTTGTTCAAAATTATTATGGGTGTTTTACCCCCTAAACTTTAGGCCCTATAGTATCCGCTCCCCAAAAGTGACTCCCATATTAAAAATTCAATTTTTTACGTTAAACGTCCGTGTTTGGGTCACAGACATTCATATGTATACCAAATTTCAACTAAATCAGTCCAGTAGACTCGGAGCTAATTGGCTGTGACAGATGGACAGACAGACACATGAGTGATCCTATAAGATTCCGTTTTTTCATTAGGACGTACGGAACGTTTGTTTGTCAACTCGTTGTGCTCCTTAAGTTATGAGTTGAGCTGCACGATTACTGACAAATGCGTGCACTGACTGGACAGGTCCGCTCAGTCTGTATGGTTTTTCCTCAAAAGACCGTTTCAGACACCAATCTACATGGTATTCACATGATCTGACCAAGATTATGTCTGGACTTTAAAAGAGACTGTGACCTTTGAGTTTGTTTCGGCCTTTCTTCTCAGAGTAGTCAGATAGGAAACGCCGCCGACCTCATCTAGTTTTTAAACTATGATTGACGTGTAAAAGTGTTTGTAAAAACCTACTTACAGAAATAAAATCATTTATCATTTACCCTAAAAACAAAAAACAAACAAACAGCCACTATGAAAAATACAAAAAGATTTACCATATGTGGGAAGCGAACTCAAAACCCTTAGTTCAAGCTCAGTTCCTTTGTTATTCGACTCGAACAATGCCGTCCTAAATCGCACTATCAAAGTTTTCTTGCCACCTAACATCAGTACGATATTTTGCGCTACAAGTGCAGGAGTCCGTGTCTACTCAGTGAGACAGTATCATAGCGGACAGAATGTCAGAGCGAAAAGCGGACACTGTCAGAGCGGACAAATGTCAGAGCGAAAAGCGGACACTGTCAGAGCGGACAAAATGTCAAAGCGAAAAGCGGACACTGTCAGAGCGGACAAAATGTCAGAGCGAAAAGCGGACACTGTCAGAGCGGACAAAATGTCAAAGCGAAAAGCGGTCACTGTCAGAGCAGACAATGTCGGAGTGAGGCATGTGAAACGATTATTACTATTTATTCATATTCAGGGGATTTTTTCCATGATCTGACTGGAAAATAGTTTATTATTTGCGATTTCAGTGTGGGAAAATGGGGTTTCATAGGATTTAATTTGTGTTATTGGACACTGCACCTTGAGATTTCCTTTTAAACTTTCCGACTAGCCAGACAAACTGCCCAATCCGTACATATACATAGTTCCTCCTTAGTGGGTCCGGTTTATTGGCAATAAATGCACAAGCCCACTTACGGAACAAGTCAGAGTCGGGAATAGTGTGTGGTACAAGTTATACGAGACTAGCTCATTATCCTGCTGCCCCTATTTTTTCTATGTTACCGGAATTGTTATGTCATCGGAATATTGATGAGGTAACATAGAAAAATGCTCTGCTCTTATTAAGTTGGTTCGGTTCTTAAAGTATGTTTTTCTCATCGATACATCTGTATCAGCAGTCACGTTATTATTTAAACAACTATTTGTAACAACTAAATTCACATTATGGTATGCAAAGAAATGAAATGAAATGAACTTTCTTGCCATAATTATCATCTTTTACACAATACTTAAAACGTTTTTTTTTTTGGGATCCGCACCTCTAAGGAAAAAACAGGAACCTTATAGGATCACTTCGTTGTTTGTCTGTCTGTCAGTCAGTCAAGACCCCCTTTTCTCAACAACGCATGGAGGTATCATGTTGAAATTAATATGAAATGCGTAGGTCTATCAAAAATAAATCTTCAGCTAACGCAATAAACGTGTTGTGTTCCACGCGCGCCTCAAAGAGATGTCAGCACCAATGACGGGGTCTGGTAGGACCGATGCCTGCTAGGGTTGCGGGAAAGTCCGAGAGGGATACCGTGGTCCCTGGCAACTGAAGTAACACGGGTGGGTTTTAGTCAGTAAGAGTCTGACTCGCCCTCCCCCTCTGCCCAGAGCGGGAGAAGTTATTTGGTGATTTCCCACCCCCAAAAAAAAAAAATACGGCCACGACATAATTTGATACTTGTAAATAAGTCAACACCTACTACGGGTACTTTCCCTTGACCCAGAATCATGAAATTTGGCAAGGAGCAAGGTCTTAAAGCACAAGTAAAGGAAAAAGTCCGCAAAATCGTTCATTTGTAAATTCATCACCTACATTTTTTTTTGTTGCCATTACAAACTTACTGGGAGAATATGTTTTTCAACTACAATATTAAATTTGTTCTTGGGTTAAATTCATCCCAACTATGTAACCCTTTCTTCTGCTTGGTCTGACACGCACTTGGCCGGTTTTCTTGGGTCTTCTCCTACTTTTATACTCGTCCGCGTAATCGTAAACTCAAACTTAAGTATTTATTTCAATGAAACCAATTACAGGCACTTTGAAGCAGTCAAGAACTCGGTCAGTCATAAAGATGAAGCTAGTTGCCCATTCCAAAGCGGAGTAGGTTCCGAAGGAGAAGAATGGGCCAGAAACTCTATGGACACTCTTAAAATCAGAATATGGGTTACATCATTCATGTTGAAATTATAGATACATAATATAAGTGAGAACAATCGCGATGTATAAAACCGGCCAGGTGCGAGTCGGACTCGTACACGAAGGGTTCTGTATCACCGAACAATATAAAACACATTTTTTTTAAACACGTTCTGGTGTGTGCACCCCCTTTAATTTTTAACTTTATTTACTTTTATTATTTGTTGTTGTCACTCTGTGAAAATTTCAACTGTCTACCTATTACAGTTCATGACATACAGCCTGCTCACAGACAGACGGACGGACGAACATAGTAATAGGGTTTCGTTGACACCCTTTGGGTAAGGTACCCTAAACACGTGCATTTTAAAAGGTTCCAAAGAAAAAGTACAAACAAGATTTTAAAAAAAGAATTAAAAATAAAATACTCAAACCTAGAGACAAAAACTTACACAAAACTTCTCACGACGACAGTGCCCTATGTATGTATGTATGCCGCCTATTAGATGTTATTTATTTATTTATCTATCATTCAGAGACTATGAGAGTACCCATCCTTATATATATGTACTTATAAATATAAATCAATTCAAGCATGTATGAAAGATAAGCCCTTGAGAATTTGCAATTGAATTTGAAGCTCAACCGATTACGCAATAGGGAATATGCATGTGATTTAAATTTGGTTCAAATATTTTTATTACGTATCTTTATTGGCCGGACATTTGAACTAAATCATTATTTTAGTAATTAAAATCTTATTAATTACTTAAAATTAATAAATAAAAGTGCAAATTAAGCGCGGGAAATTCAAATTTGTAAAACGCAACACCAATGGATAACACGAAACGTTACGTCACAAACTAGTATGTCAACAACGTAGTTCTCTATATAGTCTGTGCAAGAAACTTTTATGCTCATAATTCTATACTCTTTGCTTTTAAGTTCCTTGAGTCTGTCATGTCAACAAGTTCGTTTTGCTTACATTTGTATGGCATTGCAGGCTTTTGATTAGAAAACCTAATATTATCGTGTGTGTTGTGATTCCATTTATTGTAATTTTAGCATACTAGTGAGATTAGAAATCATTTAATAACGAGAACACATAGTAAACAATGGACTGGAACACAGAACACTATTACTCCTGGACTGTCAAAAAAAGTACTCTGTGGGACTGTCACTGGACATAGTATTATTTGACGTCATCAACAGAGCGCGCGAAAATGGCGGCGTTTAAACAGCTCAAAATGATTCTCTATTTTAAATATTTTTTTAAACTTAATTACAGCATTTTTAAACAGTGTTTATATTTTTTACTATGTTATAGCGGTGTAAACAATGAATTAAAAATATAAAATAAATACATGCATATACCCTATTGTTTTGTTTTTTTTTAATTGGGCAAGGTTTGTATGGTATGGTTTTTTGCAAAATCTAATCATAGCACGGGATGATGGGAGTGAAGCCGCGGGCGTCAGTAAGGCCTCGTTTACGAAGACGCGGGGCGTCACGCGTCGCGTTGGGCGGCGCGGCCCGCATTCAAACATAACATAATGGCTTTGTATGAGAGCGAGAGAGACGCGAGACGCCACGCCGCACGCGACGCGCAACGCCCCGCGTCTCCTTAAACGAGGCCTTAGTTTAAAATATACGAGGACTTCATTACGATAACTACTTACGCTGTTTAGTTTCTTCCTACGTTAGAAACGAAGATTAGTGCTCAATAGGGATTTCTCCAACTCTCTTTATTCCTATCAAAGTACGCATAACCAAAATACACGCTTTCTCTTACACCTTGGACCGCCCCGTTCCCAATAAATTAGTGCAGCAACCCCCTGACCGGCACTTAAAGGCAGACTTACGGTTATAGTACACTTAAATGCTTGGAATCCCAACATTTTTCCAAAAAAAAAATACACTTACTAACACACGCTTAAGGTTCAAAATGCGTTGTTTATTATTTTTAGTCAGTAATTAGGTGTCATTTATCGTATTTTGTTATTTCTCGAGATTGTTTTGAGATAGACGCCAAGGCCTTTCGTCCACGACTGAACTCAAAAGAAACCGTTAAAAATTCAAATCACCAATGAATAGCCGATTGTCTTAGCATTATTTCAATGGGGATCCGTACACGACGTAACTGTTTACTTTTAAGTAGCGTCGGGGTCGATGGGACTAAGGTTGCTATTTGATACTGGAAGACGATACCAAAAAAAAAAACGATTCGCAATTATCTAATAACCTGGTTGACGCATTGACTGATTAGCTTCTGCGATCGAGCGTTACATTCTTGCTCAGGATCTCCGACATAAAATGACAATTGATCGCAGTGGCTGAACTGTCAAAATGAAAGATATTTTGACAGTTCAGCCACATTCATTGCGTTATTTACGTTGTAGAGCAGATGGAAATATCAAACCTAAGAAGCAATGTATTAGGAATATCTTTCAATACCCCCAGACCGTGATTGAAAGCGTGTTACGCAAATAGGGTAGAGGAATAATTTTTGACAGATTTTTGTTCCGCGTTTAAGTGTTGTTCACGAAACAGAAGTAAGTTTTTGTTTCAGTAATGTTATTATTTGATTAATGAATATTTTTAAGGCATTCTAGAATGATAGAAATTTACTTTCTTTTTTATTAATCTATTTGAAAAAACATTTTTCTTTCTTTTATATTACTTACGTTCTTATACATTTTTTTTTATTAAAGATAGGTTTGCTCTTGACTCTAGTCTAGGTCAGTGGTGACAGAGACAGAGTCGACGATGGAGTGAGCTTACCCAGAAGAATACATTACCCTATACATTATGAACAGCTTTTTTGTTCATAGGTACGTGTAGGAACAGTGAATAATATTCAATTCTGTTCTCGAATATTTTCCCCTTTTTTAATAAGGTTAAAATAAAGTACCTACCTTATAAGCTACCAAAACCTACAACTCAGTTCCAGTCAATTTTAAACTCTATTTTCCTAGACTATAATGTTTTTTTGTACAGAAAAAAAATAGCAAAATAGTAAACGCTGCGCCTACGAAAACGGCAATTAAAAGAAGACAATTGCGACCGGGGAATGAGCGGATGCTGTGAGAGAAAAAAATAAACGCGGAGAGCGACAGGCTGGAAGGGAGTTTAGGGCTGTTCACTTCACTACGTTAGAGAGATTGCTTGTATTCCCTTTTGACAGTGAGTTGGTTTACCAGCTTTGACGTCATCGTTGGCACACGGATAGTTTCTATGTCAAGCAAGAGATATACAGCGTGTATCAGATTATGTGTGGTCATATTTTCAGGTATGGTGCAGACCATACAATATAAACAATACAATATACACAATATAATATAAACAATATAATATAATGCAGACCATATAAACTGGACAACTTTCTCCATGAGACAAATTCAAATTCTTTAATGCGAACTTTGTGTACAGAATTTTGTTAACAATCGGTAGGTTCTTAAAACTTAGTTGTCTGTTATAGCATTGCAATTTAAATGTCTATTAATATAAGGAAAGGAAAAATGTATATACATACTCAATATTACAGATAAACAGTTTACATTATATTATATATATTAATTATCATTATTCATACACTTTATATTATCTCATACTATTCTTATAAATTATATCACATTATAGGTATTGTGTATCACAATCATTTTTATATAATAATAATTATTTATCTTCAAGGAATTCTTTTACAGAGTAATATGCCTTTTTAATCAGGAAGCTTCCATAAACAAATACCAATTGAATGTAGGTTTTAATATCTATGGGTAACTTATTATATATTTTTCAATCAATCAATCAAATTATTTATTTCGGGTTGCATAGACCCCACAACACCCACCCATACAAAAAATACTATTGCTTTGTACTGCAGTGCAGTGTTTTATTACGTAATTTATTTATAAGTCTACTGCTTGTTATTGTGTCATGGCTACCGATGTTTCATTTAAATAAAATTGAGGACCAACATAGTAATCGCTAAAAACATTTAGCTGTCCGATTACGACATTGGTCCCATGGAGAATGGTTGATGGCCAGTTTGATGGTCTGTACCACACTTTAATTATGACCACACATTTTAAATACACGCTGTATTAGTTACTGACGTATTAGTTTAGTAGTAATTGCTGATTGCATGAGACCCAACTATAGTGTTTCATTATAATGCATGATATCGTGGGCACTATAATTTCAAGCAACTGTAGAAGTCAAGTTTAAAAGGAACCACAAAAACTCCATACAAAAGATATGACAAAGTTGGATTCTGATAATAAATAAAATTGTAAATATGTAGGTACATAACTTTTATATAACGATTATTTTTTGTTATTTAAAATTGAGAAAAAAGTAATTTCGAGTGCAAAATATGTGATTAATAAAACAAACTAAATATAGCCGATTAAAGTTTATTTATATTCTAACTAACTATGTTTAGTGAAAACATTATTTATCAAACTGTTTAAATAGACTACACGAATCTTCAATATAGAAGTTCCTAATAAAATGTACGGGTCGGCATCCCTAGAGTGACAGCTGTAGAGGTAGCAAACTAGCCGAAATATTGCAGGACGAATAAACACTGGTAGTGATTGGTTTTCTGGCTTTCGACGATCGATACTGAGAAATACTCGACGTTTCAACGTTTTGTTCTGATGCGTACTCTATTGGGCATTGAGAGCATGAGATAACCAGAGAAGGCGGGACCGAACATAAACAAGAGACTGTGGTACACTATCTTTGGTATCCTACAATACAAATTTTTTTAGCCAAAGAAAAGAAAACACGGCTGAAGCTTATATTTGTCTACCTTTAAAATAACATACAAAAACAGAAGGTTTCATCACTCTTGTCCAAAGAAAATATGAGCTCAAAATAAACTCCAAGTAATAAAGAATAAGAAAAATAATATCGTAGGCTCAAACGTTTACATAAATAAACACGAAAGATGAAAACCCTGTAGAAAATGTGTTCCACATTCTAAATTTAGCTAGCAAATTTAATCCAGAGACTTTTGGCTAAAACGTGCTAAAACTTTCTTCAGAAAAGATAGGGTCTGTGGCGCGAAGAATTATGAAAGCCATTAATTTTGCTTAAGACCTTATACTTGAAGATTCGGGAAGAATTTATTGACAATTTCCTCAAAAGACTTATATTTAGTCTGCTGTAGATTTATAGTGGTTTATTTTTGATAAAGGCCTGACCTGGCCGGTTTGATAATTAAGTACCTATATTGTCTCTGTCAGAAGCCTCGAACTTCAGAGGAATAATGAACATAGAAAGAGTTAAGAGTAAATAAACTAGCTGACGTATCTATAGCTAGGTCTCGTACTTTCTTGCGAAGTATCCTGAGGGTTAGAAAGAGAAAACTATTTTTTTTTATCCCATGATGCTTAATTTCGGAAAGTAAGCATTCATAAGCATGCATTAAGCATTTTCATCTATGATTTGGTGAACACTTGATTATAGGATAAGAGCAAATTGTCTTATTTTTAATTGATCTACTACCTAATGTTAGCCGGTAACCAATATGTAAGGTTGACATAAATTTAGAGTCTCCATATTAGTTGTTAATATTATATCGACGCTTGAAAGGCAACCCACACTAAGCGACATTGAATAAACTTTACAGGAAGATTTAAAGTTCAGAGATAAAATAAAAAAAAATCATAAAAATTCACCTAATTGTTCGATTAAAATTATGTTAACACTCGTAGAAATCGTGTTTTTATATAAACACTGGTTTGTGTCGGTTAGATAAAAAATACCTGATTTGATAAACAGGTAAAATTATCTAAATCGTCACTGTATAGTGTGCAGTAACACGTAAAAATAGGTAAACTTACATAGTTTAGAATGTTGATACAGAAAGATTAATCTAAAAATCTGATAGTTTTTAATAATCTCAAAAATAAATCAACTAAATTTACCTAAGCATTATTTCATGAGTTTTGTGATTGTGGAAAGTTATTCAAATTACCCCAAACCTCCCTTCGTAACTGACATTTAACCAAGAACTGTCATAGGTAATTAGTCTACTTACATCACATCACGTTTTTAACATTCTTACAAAATAGCAAGATTAACCTACTGTGCAAACTGTGAACAGTTTAAAATACATAACCACATAAATTACACTTGCTTTGTGTAGGTAAAATATACTAATAAGTGGATTCAAAGGAAAATTTCATAACCTGTAAAAAATCGTAAATACAAATAAATGAAAAGTCAATACATGAAAAACCGACTAAGTCCAAATTCCTAATTGTTCGAATGTTGTAACTGCTAAATATTCTTAACATTACTTTTTTTTTTTGGTCGTTTAGTAAGCACAAAACGTAGATTTGACCGAAAAAACGCAATATCTAAGCGACAATAAAACTCATCGTAAAACTATGAGACCTAGACCAAACGACGCCGAAAAATATGGCGGATTGAATAGATAATTATTATAACTCATTTTACGGGTTTATATGTCGGTTAGTAAGGATTGCCTTTCAAGCGTCGATATACTCTTAGGGCCGGCCGTCCACGAAACTACTCAAACGTAACGTGTTACAAACTAAAACCACCAATGAGCAGCCAGAATTGTGATTTGAGATTGTAATAATTATGTCACCACGTACGTAACTAACTTTAATTCGTGTTCATATTCTAAAATATACAAAACCTGGAAATTCTCGCAATTTCTGCGTAAACCAACGGGACGTTGTGTAGGTTACCTGTAAACAAACGAAAACTATGTATTAGTATTAAAGTTACTGTAAATACTGTGCGGAAGTTAAATACCTATTCGTTTGATGAAGATTGTTTGGAAAAAATGTTAAAAAAAAAATAGTAAAATCGGTCGGACGGATCGGTAATCGTATTTGGTATTAAAAAATCGGTCCCACTAACAAAACAAACCGTTCATCTACATACATAACATCACGCCTTGTATCCCCGATTGGTTAGGCAGAGGTGTACCTATACACGGTGACATTTGAATCACAGTTTTGCTAGAACAAACGTTTTTCAGACCATGGTCTACAATCATTCTATAGCATCAAATAGAAAAAAAAAACGTCATTGGTTTTCGAGAAAAACACAAAAAAGCCATGTTAAAAAAGTCGGGATTATCGTTACGCCCTACAACACAGACACAACAACCGCGACGCGCGGCGCTCGCGTCTCATTAAGTAGTTGAATGCCATATCGCTACCGCGATGAGAACTTTGATGTTACGGTTAATGTTTCAAACTTTTGAGCAACATAAGACTAATTTGAGAACGCATAGATTAGTTTGTTTTAATAACATATTTGATGCTGTAGAATGGTAGTAGACCATGGTCTAAACAACGTTTGTTCTAGCAAAACTGTGATTCAAATGTCACCGTGTATAGTACACTCACAATCGCCAGTTATGTTAAAGACCCATGTAGGTATTAGGGGGCGAGCCTATTGCCATCAAACGGGCACAAGACCAGACTGGATAATACTGAGAAAGTCTAGATAGAAAAACCTAACACTATGCCCCGCCTCATGCTCAGTAGTAGGCAGTCTGTTCATCTACTTAAGCATGCCACAGCATGTCCTCAGCAAGGAGTCGTTTCGACCAAACTCCTTTTTTCGGGGTAAATTATAAATGATAAATGATTTTATTTCTGTAAGTAGGTTTGTACAGACACTTTTACACGTCAAAGGGGTACATCTGTTCCTGTAACTGATCGGCTCGAGCTCCTAGGCATGGAGTTGACATCAGGTCTCAACTTCGGTGCCACCATTGAGTACCTACAAAGCCCAAACAGCGGCCAAGAAACTGGGCATCCCAAATAGAGTGAAGCGATACTTTACGCCTGGACAGCTTTTGACCCTTTACAAAGCGCAAGTCCGATCCTGCATGGAGTATTGCAGCCACCTTTGGGATGGTTCAGCAAAGTACCAACTTGCCGCGTTTGACTCGGTGGAACGCAGAACTAAGAGGCTCATTGGCGACGTAAAACTGGTGGATGCCAAGCTTCACAGCTTGGCTCATTGCAGCAAGGTTGCCTGCTTGTCGGTCGTCTACAGATTTTACTTCTGTGAGTGTGCCCAAGAACTCCGCAACCTCATTTCACCGGCCCCCTTCTTCCGTCGGTCATCTAGACGCACTGCAAGTTACCATCCTTACCTAGTTGCTATTCCACCAATTCGCACTAAGCGTTTCCAAATGTCTTTTGTAATGCGCACAGCAAAAGAATGTAACTCTCTACCTGCGTCTGTGTTTTCGAACGCATACAACCCTTATCTCTTCAAAGTTCAAAGTGAGAGTGAACAGGCTTCTTTTGGGTAAGCTCACTCCATCGTCGACTCTGTTTCTGTCATTACTGACCAAGACTAGAGTCAACAGCAAACCCATCTTAAATAAAAAAAAATATTTAAAGACGTGAACTAAAATACTCATACTGAAATAGATACTGTCTGTCTTTCTGAGATGCCTTTGCTACCACATAAGTAAGTGGTACCAAGGTACTATCTAGTGCTTCGATTTATTATGAAAAGCTTATATAAACTTAGAATAATAAAGTAAATGAGAGCAAGAGAAAATCGTATTTACTTCGAGATTTTTACATTTTAAGTCCACCTTTAATTACTAGCTATTACGATGGCCAATCTAATGACAATTGCTGTATTAGATATTTCATAAAATACCAAAACATAATAACTCTAAGCCAAAACTCGAAGTAGAAAACAGTAAGTAAGTAACAAAACGACAAAGCTACTAAAAGTTCCTCGTTAAACGACAAGACAACAGAAAACGCTGGAACGTATTACACAGTTCAACAAAAGAGACGCTAGCGTAAAATAAAAAAATCAACCTGACTAGCGAAAAGGAAGAAATTGAAACCGAATTTCCCGTGGAGACTGGAAAAGAATAAAAACATCAGATACGCCACTAAAGAGTTCCGGCGACGTCCACGTCTGAAACAATTCCGAATTGGTAAATCGGTTTCAGTACGAAATGGAAATAACGGTGTGGAAGCTCTGGCTTCTCGATTTTCTGGACCAGAAAAGAGAATCGATGAAAGTTTAAGTACAAAATCGTTGTTTGAATTAGTTTAAAATAAGAACCCTGTTTTCGTCATGACCCAGAATTTTACTGCTCTCTTCTCAATGAATTTCAAACCTTACTGCAGATTATTTTTTGTGAGGGGACTTAGTATAATTTCGGTACCTACGCTGGTGCGTCTTTTATTGGTTAAGTGATTGTTTAATTCTATTTTAATATTCTTAGTGGTTAGACATGGCAATAAAAACAATCTTACCATATCAAAGCTTTTTCTATATTTACGTTTTTTGGTGAAAACTACCTTCTCAACCGGTAAAAATCCCGCCTTACTGTTCAGAAACCTTTTGTGTCGAAACTACAAATTAAAAAACTGATCGCACAAAGTCAAGGCAATTAAATTTGGAACATATTCGTTCAAAAGTAGCAAGGCTGCACTTTTTCGAGCAAAATGGCGGCCGTGCACACTGAACATGTCTTTGTCAGATAGGGTTTTCAGAAAAAGTTTTCAAAGGCTAGTCGGTGAACACCGGTAAAGGCAAAAACGAAACTGGCAAACAGGCGCAACGCGTCAGCGCGACGCGTTTCTAGTAGAACATTTTATATGAAAACTTCATGGAAATTGTTGAGCTACTTAAGTTCTGAGTTGAGCTGCACGATTACTGACAAGAGCCTGCAGTGACTGGACATGTCCACTCAATCTGTGTGGTTCTTTCCTCAAAAGACCATTTCAGACACCGATCTACATAGTCTTCACATGGTCTGACCAAGATTTTGTCTGGACTTTAAAAGAGACTGTGACCTCTGAGTTTGTTTCGGCCTTTCTTCTCAGAGTAGTCAGATAGGAAACGCCGGCCTCATCTAGTTTATAAAATATGATTGACGTGTAAAAGTGTTTGTAAAAACCTACTTACAGAAATAAAATCATTTATCATTTGCAAGAGTGGCGTCGCGCTGTCGCGTCGCGCCTATCTGTGGGAGCCTTAACTTGCAAAGGAGCGTCGGTTTGGTCATTTTTGGCGCACCTTTTTAATCTTGCGAGGCGCAATCTATTGTGAATTACGTTTAACTTTTCGAATTTTGTGTACGGTGCTGTTAAATGGACTTGCTGGGGAGTTAGTTGGAGTGTATGATGTAAGAGTTCTTAGGTAAAGTATAAGGTATTGCTTGGTTATATACTGCTTTATAACGCGGCGGCTTTTTTGGAGAATGGAATCAACAACACGCAATGTTGAAAACATGTTAATTATTTGAAAAAAATCATCAATAAAGATTCAATTAATATAAAATCTATGAAGAAAAATAAGCGCTCATTTTTACAATTGATCGTTCAGCGGAAACTCATCGGACCCTTTCTCAAAAAACGTAACAAACTTAAAGTTATACATACCAACAACAAACTTCAATGCTAAAATCCTTTGTATAATTTAAAATTCAGTCCCAATTATGTCCGTGAATATTACAGAAAAAGCGACCTTACCGACTGCTATCAAAGCCAGAACAATTATCAGAGAAAAAATTAACTTTTTGGTGAGTTCTACGAAAAATAATGAAGGGTTTCGTGCTCACTGAAGGGACTGGTTACATAAATAATTGTTGTCGGTCAACTAACTCAAGCCCTTTTAGGGATTCATTTGCAGGAGCCTTTGTTTTTTTTTCTGGTTATAATACCGGCCTTGAAAGTTCTTTATAACAAAAAAGTATTGTGCAATATAAAAAAAAATAAGGTGTCGATGCCTGAAAATGAGCATTACATACCTATTTTTTAAAAGGGATCAAGTACTTACATTATGAAAATAAACTCGTAATCTTTGCTTTCAACTTTTAGTAAAAGGACATATAGTTTAAAACCCAACACGATATCAGACAAGCATATTGTTCCATCTGCCATCATTCAGTACACGTGGTTTAATTTGCAAACTAAAACTTTCGGAAACTGCTCCATTCAGACTGGCTGCACGAATTTATACAAAAAGGAACACTGGGTACCTCCTAACTTCTCGTTTTTACTATTGAATGGAGTTTAAACGGGGTTAATGTCAGTCCAACGTTATTTTGACGTGCAACGAAACTTTTTAAACACTTGGCTTATGTCAAAGAGATACTAGGAACTCAAAAAAATAAAAATGTGTATCAAAGTTGGTCATGAGGGCAGAATGTTAGAGTGTATAAAGTTATGTATTTTAATGTTGCAGAGTGCAGAGTACTGTAATTATTTTTATAATACGATTTAAAGCGTTGAAAACTAAACATCCGTACAAAACAGTTTTGTAAAAAAACATCCTCACCTAATAAGTACCTACAGCCGATAGCGAAAATGTTTATAAAGTGGGCAAAATCTCAAGGGATTCAACAAAATTGGCAATGCCAAGATGTAGAACAGCGTACTGCCATAAAAACACTAGTCGAATGGCAATAAAGATATTTAATAACATACCGAAGGTTATTAGAGAACTGCGAACCAGCTTATTTCAAAAGCATCTCAGAGCATGGCTTATCGAGAATTGTTTTTATACTATTCATTAATTTATGAAGTATAGGACAAATGAGAAAATTGCATGACATGAAAATTAAATTTGGCATTTTTATGTTTAGCTATTGAGATCTGTAATTTAATTTTTTTGGTTGGTATTTAATTATTTTGTGTAAATTGATTATATTAGAATCATTAATAATGTCACAAAATTTGCATGCCGAATTTAATAGGCGGAATATGAAGAACTACTGTGTGTTAAAATATCTGTAAATTACCATATTTCGTGCAAATAGATGAATCTATCTATATAACTATTGAACGACAATTCATAACTCATACTAATATCACTATGGGGTTAAATTCGAAGTACGAGTGCCTTCAACAAGATGAACTGTGACGAAAAATGTATTCGGAGCATTCTGGCTAGTCACCCACGCTACCAGCCTTTTTTTTTTTTTTTTTTTTTTGAGGATGGGAAATCATCAAATGACCCCTCCCGCTCTGGGTGGAGCGGAAGGGAGTGTCAGACTCTTACTGACTAAAACCCACCCGTGTTCCTTCCTTGGCCCTTTATGTTCCGGGTCAGCGGTACCCCTTTTGGATGATCCCGCTTTCCCGGCAGGCTTGGGCCCTAGTGGGCCCCCTCTTCGATGCTGACATCTCTTTGAGGCGCGCGTGGAACACGTACGCGCCGTCCGGCACGGGCCTGATCCTGATCGGACGGTGAGCTACCCATTACTCACCGCCCGCAGGCCCGCGACTACGGTGGCCGGGAGTCGTCACGCGGCTCCCGACGCCCGGAGCGTCCACCGCGGCGGCTTGGACGGGAGACTCTCTCCCTCTCCCGTCCCGCCACCTCCTTTGCTAGCATGACTGCTTCGCAGAAGGAGGTGACTGCCTCCCACTCCCCCTCGCCCCGGACCATGGCTTGAACCAAGGCCGGGCGTCCACGTGGCGCACCCTGGGCAACGCCGGGCTCAAGTGCCCACCAGGCTTTTGGGGGGTACTTGGGCCCGCGGCGAATCTTCAACACACGGGGAAGGGTCACGGTTCCAATCACCGATCATCCTTGATGGTTGGTGAAGGGAACCGGGCTATATACGGATACGGCCACTCCCCCTCTGCTTACAGAGGAAGGTGAGTGGTCGTGGACGGGGGGAGGAGCGGTTTGACCGCCGTGGAGGGAGCGGGCTCGGTGTGCACTAACCCTGCCGCCGGGCTGGCACGAAGAAGTCTCTTCCTGCCACCGCTTTAATCTCGTAGCCCCGAAGACTGTCCAGGTCATGTCTCTGACTTTTGACGGGGGTCGAGGGTCTTGGCTTAACCGCCCGGACCGCGAGGAAGATCAACCTCTATAAAAAATTCCCCAAACCTCTAAGCGGCGGCGCACCGTGAGAGAGGTTGTAAGCTTGGCTGATGGGTAGCTTGATTCAGTCGCTAGTGCGAACCACGTTTATTTGAGTCAATATAAAAAGTTTTTACTCGTGGGATCAAATATGGAAAAACAGTTTAAAAACAAAAACCAAACCGAGGAGGGGAGGAGTGGTGCGGGGTCGGAGTCCGACACCGCGCCAAGTGGCGCGAGAACGGGAGGCTCATTGAGCAACCGCCGCGCGGAGGAGTTGGCCGCTGAAACGAAGAAGAATATCAGGTTCTTCAGTAAGCGGCCAAGATCAGTGGACGGCCAGGGGTCGTCCTCTGACGGCGAGAGAGCCTCGGCTCGAAAAATCCCCACCGGTAGGCGGGGAGGGGGGGTCCAAGAGCGAGGCAGGGGGAGGGGGCTCACAGCCCGGGAGGCAGCGGAGCTAGCGGAGGAGCCCGCAAAGGAGGGGGTGACTGGTCACGCAGTCGCTTCGGGGCCCTCAAGCGACGAGGCGAGCCTGTCGAGTGGCCCCGACAATAACGACAATGAGGCCTGTACAACCAGCCTCAAGGAGGTAGTAGAGGCTGAGGTTCGGAAGGTGACCCTAAAAAAAATTAAGTCCTCTAAAAGCAGGGCCGTGGTCGCGGCAACGGCCTCCATCATGGCGGCGGTGGAGGCGGCCAAAATCAACGGGCCTTCGGGCGGTGAAGTGGCCGAACTGCGGGCGGAGGTCGCTCGCCTGACGGCCGCCATGAAACTTCTCCGGGAGGAGAATGGGAGGCTGAGGGAGGGGGGGCTGGCCTGAAGGCCACCGGCAGCGGGCAGGTGCAGGCGGAACAGGAGCAAAACCAGCCCGTTCGGCCAAGCCAGCCCATTCCGGAGGAGAACCAGGTCCTCAATCTGGTTCGGCAGGAGCTGGCGGCCTTCCAGGCGCGGTTCTCCGTCCTGGAGGGCATAGTCCTGCGTCCACCACTAGCGGGCAGGACGGCACCGGGGCCGAGGGTGGCTTCGTATGCGGCTGCTGCGGGAGCCGCCGCCCCTAAGCCCGGGCCGTCTGGCCGGGCCCAGCCGCCGGCCAAACCGGCGTCGGCAGGCGGAGCCCAGGTGTCGGCAGGCGGAGCCCAGGCAAAACCGGGGTCGGCCGGTGGAGCCCCGGCGCCGGCAATGCAGACGCCGGCAAGCAAAACACCAGCTGGGGCTAGAAACAGGAAGGGCAGGACGGCACGGGAGGCGCAGGCCCCAGAGCCTACTTCCCGGCCACATGAATCTCCCACGACTGACGCCGGGTGGCAGGTGGTCGGGGAGAAAAAGAAGGCGGCCAAGGCGGCCAGAAAAAAGGAGCAAAGGCGGCGCCGCAAGGAGCGAGCCGTCGCGGCAAGGCTCCGCACCCCAAAGACCGCGGCTGTAGTGATCACGCTACAGCCGGACGCGGTAAAGAGGGGCGTGACGTACCGTGACGTGCTCACCAAGGCGCCCTCGCCTTGGTGAGCACGTCACGGTACGTCACGCCCACGACGACGCCCCGCCCGAGACGGTGGACCTCCAGGAGCTGGGGATCACGCTACCAGCCTTGCTGACGTAATATTATAAGCAATCGTCGCGCCTATACGCGATAATCGCGCCTTTTTTTTCGGCGAACCAGAACACTTCACCGCGCCGACAGAGGGCGCCTTCCGACTTGCTGAATAAATGAGTGACAATTGCTAGCGACGATCACGTATTCGCACGAAGATCGCTTATATTAGGACAAAGGGTCAACATTATTTAAATTATTACACATCAATGTTAAGGGCAAAGTATTAAAATACATACGTTATTTTACCCAAACATAATATATGTATAAGTAATTAAATGGTTAAAATTAATTCTCTACCACAATATGCTGCCTATATCTAAAGTCTAGACAGTTAGACAGCCCAAACCACCTTCCCACCCACCCAGTAAACATTTTACCTAACAAAGCTAACGGCAGGCAAGGACTCAATATAAATGTAAAATACCTCCTAAGGGTAGCACAGAGACGTTTTTAGGAGACAAATTGACAATCAGCAGGTGGGTTTAAATGTCCATTACGTGGCTTGTCAATCTCAGACGGGGTTTAACCTTTGAATTTTCGTAGAAAGACCTTTTATAGACGATGTGGGGTGGATTTTAGGAATTTATGAAAGTATTGTGTACGTGTGTGAGCTATTTTGGACTTTGTTGAGCGGTGTATTGTTTAGTAATTGCTTTCTTTATCAGAGGTAACATCTATGGCTTAGCTAATAATAGTATTGAAATAAAAAGCGGGACTTCAGTAGAAAACTTCGAGGATTGTAAAGAATACCTACTAGTGATTTTTGAACAAGAAAAGTCGAACGCGATTGTTCTTTAAATTAATTATCTATTACCACACTCATAAACTAAACGAAAATGGCCTATTGTATCCTCAATTAAGCAGACTAAAAGGTACACTAAGAAAAACGTTTTCGAAACGTTGCTGATTCGCTAAGGGAATGAAATAGGGGTTGAAGTTTGTAAGCGACCAAACTCACGGGAAAAGCCAGTTACAGATAGCATCCTTGCGGTAGCTGCTAACAGATGGGTGTCTATTTTGTAACGTTATTGAAAATGCGCCAAGTTTAGAGATGCACGAGTCGTAGTTCTAACCAATAACGGTTAGTAATTTGTGGGAGGAACATGTTAGACATTCACATAATTTAAAGTCTTCCGCTGCAGTTATATAATAAACAAAGACTAGTACTACATACAAGCCATGTTGATAATATTGGGTTTGGAATATTGTTAGATATTTAATCATTGTATAGGTATCAATACTGTCCTCAATATAATTTTGTGGTCATTTAAGTACCTACTGCTTAAGATGATGATGTTGGTGCAATACGTTTACTTCTTCCATTCTTCCCGTCAACAAGTTATCGTTCACTCTCTTTTATTTCAACTAAGAACTTTTTTCGGTGATTCAGCACTGGCTTATGATTTAAACCTAGCATTATCTTCAATAATGTTATAAAAGTAAAAGTTTTCATAGTATAATCCTTTAGAAACATTCATGTGTAAAATGACATTCACGCTCAAAGATCATCTTATCAGATTGAATCAACCAATAGTTTGGTAAACAAAGCGATCCGTTTTTCGGAATACATATTTCTTTACGAACCATTGAATAATTAACTTATCTCTTTGTTTTGCTAACTTTGTCCTCAAACTTATGAGACGCTTTACCTAAATTAATATTATGAAGAGGTAAAATTGTTTGTTTGTAAGAGGTTTTCCCTGGACGTGCTGATCCGATTACAAAAAATATTTCGCTGATAGAAAGCTACACTATTGTTTAGTACCATAGAATATGTTTTATGGCATAACTGACTTCCACGCAGATGGAAACGCGGGTAGAAACTAGTGCTAAATAAGTTTGGCAAATTCAAGATAAGATCGGCGACAATGGCGGACCAAACACAGAATATGTCGTTTCCTTTCGAGTTACAATATGCAATGATATATTAAAATGTTTAGCATACAATACAACACAAAATCGTGTGCAGCTTGTTCTGTTGGCAATCGGCTCGGATATGGCTTGTAACAATTTTAAAGAGTTGTTGCTTTTGTAAAGGATATTGAATCTATGCTTTGGATATTGGTCATATGTGACAAACAGCATCACATCTTCCAAAAAAGTTATTATTATGCACACACCTACTGATCATCAGCCTCACGATAGACCTCCTTAAAAGATTAAAGATAATTCAGTTTAAGGTACACATAAACATGTACTTATTCTTATTCTTGTGTAGTTAAATTGGTCTCATTGTGTCCACTTATTTTTCTTCTTTCTTAAGCTTGCTATTTGCTTGACACTCTAAATACAATCATCTTAGCCGTTTATACAATATCGTGGAGTAGGTAGACAGTAGGCTTGCCCTATTATTTTTAAGAGATCGCCAGAACAAGGAGGAGTGAACAACAAGTAGGTATCATAAATTAAGTCGAGGCTCTTAACGTAACGGCCCACAAATGCAACGTATTAGATTTGGCAATACTGCTTGGCAGATTTCCACTGTCGGCTAATACTCATGCGTGAAATACCCGTGAACCATTTTTAACCAAGCCATTTTCACAAAAGTTTTGTGCTTTTTAACTTCTTGACTAATCACAGAACATAATCACAACACAACGTTACAACAAATTGGGTATAAGTACTAACGACTAAGTTGCAGTTAAAATAACTAACTGGAAATCTCTTTTCCACAACAGTCAACCATCTTGCCACGAGCCCACTAAAGCAGATCCCATTTAAAAGAAAACAAAATAAATGTCAACCCTCTTTGGCTCATTAACTGTACGTCCGGGTATCACCCATAATCCCCGGATTACTTCCTACAAATAAACTAATACTAAAAGCTTCACTAATCCCTTTACTATCGCCAAAGAAACCCGAAGGGCCAGAACCGAGTTCCCAAGGACTTGAATCCTTTGCCACCACGAATGATCCCATATATGCCAAGCACTATATTGGTAATAAAAGATTATAAATAAGGACTAAAATAGTAATTTGTGGTTTTCAATTCAGTAGGTCGATAACGTCCCTATGGGCACATATAGTCATACGCTCACTAGTAAGGAGGCGCATCAAGATAAACATATTTATTCGCTAATCAGTCTATATTATTAGGTTCAATAATATTATTCACGTTGGTTTCACATAAGGAACAGGCGCGTAACCACTAAGAATTAGAATTCCCAGAAATCAGTACATCTCGTCACCTGAAAGACAAAAACCGTGATTATGTTTTTCAACAGCATACATTACTGTATGCCTGACCTTATGACCTCTTCGTTAAAAAATAATTCGAAGAATTCTATTGGTTCACTTTCATTAGTAAGTGTGAGTACAGTTCGTGGAGGCGGAGGTGACCACTCTTCTGATTGGGGACGTAAGTCTCGTTTTACCAATTAGCGTGGTCTGATGGTCGAGGCATTGCGCTGTCTTGTACGACTTGAAGATGGGCCAGCAGGCTGATTGAGGACTCTGGTAGACTGTACATACGAGGAAGAATATCCATCAGGTTCAGTTGTGATTGTTGGTGCTTCAACTATTCTACCAGTTGACTGTACGACAGGACGATTACGTCGTGACTGGCAATTGGTTCAGAGGTTTGTAAACTACAACTAGGAACGACTAAAGATTCATCGATGGCCGTGTCATTTATATCTTCTATACGTTGTAGACTTGTAGTACTACCAACTCGGCTGGAGCGAGTACCTAATTGATGTCGGTTCAACAGATTTATGTTATCACAATCCTCTTCACCTGAGTCGCCGTCTGTTATGGTACCATCCATCACACGGCGTATCTATGTACCTATACATCGACGCCCAGGATATCTTCCTAGTCATCAAACGCCTGCAAGACGTCAGCTATTTCATTGGTAGAGAGCCGAGCCGGGACCTAAAGAAAAATAATAAATACGAATAGTATAATTATGTGCCCGCAGGGTCGTTATCGGCCCACAAAAATATGTCAATTCATTGTAATTTTTTTATAATTATTTACAAAAAAAAAAGATTTTTCTCTAAAATACATGTTTCATTTACTATATATTTTTTTTTTAATTAAATAACATTTTTACTTACACAATAAATGCTTACTTACATTTATGTGCAGTCGGTCGCAAATATTATTCACAACTAAAGAAGTATCGGTTTGCTCTCCTAGAACTTGTCAATTTAATTATTATAGATTATCTACGAACCTGTACTGTGCTTCAAAATAGTTCTTAGGTCTAACAAAAGATGGCACTATAATCTAAACTAATGCATCAGCTCGCGGTCAGAGTGCATCAGAAGTCATGAAGGAATTTTTGGTCGTCATCGACCTTGTAACCCATGTATGGGTTAAGGACGAAATCTGGAATGAAAAGGGATCTCGGGTAATTTTTCCCATCACACCTCTTTCCGGACCAATTTATAGGGACAAAGTGATTAGGGAATACCTAAATAGATATAGTTCGGATTGAAATTGTATTGGACATTCATTTTCGTAGTTTCGGGAAGGTGAGAATTTTTTTTCTGATTAGTTTTATTCTGAGGAGATTTAGCTGGTAATCTATTTGGGGGGCTCGTCAATTTATCCTTCAGTTCTGTGAAAGGTTTTTGGGAGAGTTCTTAAAACACGCGATTTTGCACGGATACTGGTGCCGATTCCCTTGTTAACCAACTAAACTAAATTTAAGTTAAGTGCGTCTTTTTCTTTCTATTTCATTATGAAAAGGACAGAAGATAAATATTAGTTTAGTCCTGTCAAATTAGTCAGCACAACAAGGGAATCGGCACCACTGTCAGATTTGTAAACTAATCGTGCTATACATTGATTAGAGCAAAACTTAGTAAGTATTCATAAATAAAAATGCCCAAAAGAAAAAATACACCTTCGTTTGACATATCTTAAACATAACTTACAAATTCCGTAACCCTTTTAGCCTGTACAGAAAAAAGGCTCCCATTAAAAGCTGTTTCGCTTAAGACGTAAAATTTCAACTCAAAAAAACTTGGGTCTAATTTATGTAAAACTCGGTTTTTAATTACATGCTAGTAAGTACTACGGTTCTCATCAAAACTCCAGGCGCCTGCTTTTCTATTATGCAACTCTTGGTAGCTCGGGGAATTTAGTTTTTAAATCCTAGAACAAAGACTTTGCCGGTTTTTCAAGGGTTAAAACGTACTTATTGTAAGCGTACGCTGCATGGACTTAGAGAGTTCATGTAATCATGTGCGACCTTTGTTCCGCAACGAGTTTTTCGTACTATGTTAGTTACATTCTGGGGCATTTATATACATGTATATGTTACATTCTCAAAATGTAATTTGGTATATAAATGTTTGTAGGGAAAGAATTTGCGGAGTGACAGAGCTTTAGTTTGCGTTCTAATTCGCGAGTATGAATCTATGTAGAACAAAAAAGAAAAAATAAAGAATGAAAATAAATGTATTTGACCCAGGTTAAAGCACACAATATTACACAAAACAGACAAACAGTACTTAAAATAGTATTTTGTGCCTCACGGCTGCGCCAAATGGGCCCAGTTCAGCATAAATGACCCGGGCCTGGTCCTTATCGAACGGCGAGCTGCCCATTGCTCGCCGTTCACAAGCCCACGCCTACGGTGGCCGGGAATCGGCCTGCGATTCCCGACGCCCAGGGCGTCTCCTGCGGCGGCTAGGGGCGTGAGGGCGCAAATTTTGCCTCTCCCTCACGCGTTCCGCCTCCTCCTTCGCGAACATTACTGCTTCGCAGAAGGAGGTGACGGCTTCCCAAGACCTCTCGCTCCGTACCATGGCCTGGACCAAGGCCGCACGCGACAGATCGCCACCGCAGACAACTAGTGCCTGACGCTGGTTTTCAACTGGACCTTATGTTACGAGGACGTAAGTAGACGGAAGTAGACGGAGTAGTAGTGGACGGAAGTAGGTACTTGATTGATTTACAGAGATATTTCGAGTTGAAAGTTCGTGCGTGTAAGGTGTCTGCACGCACTTTAACTACCTATTCACCAACTTTCTTATACGCATTATAATATAGTTCACTCAATTTTTTACCTAAAATTCGCACAAAAGATAATCACGATACACAAACTGCGATCGTATTTTACCGTAACAGGAACGGGGAAAACTACTCTCCCTTTACGGCCAAAAGCGTTCAAGTACACCTTGATACACTACCCATTTTGGGTGAAGCTTATCGCGAACGTTTTGGCTCGCAATATCTTGTAGACGAGGTCATCATGACAAGGTTAACCGACATACTTTGTGACAAACACCTAAAGGGCCTGCGGAACTATGATAAGCAGGAGCGACAAGCGACGTACTTATCATGATTGTGGTCTAAGGTATGAGGTTTTCGCGGAAGCTGTTAGCGGGGAAGCGTCGTAATACTTTTGGGGGGTTTTCGTTTAGCTACTTCTATAACTTTTGATCTAAGTAATTCAAATATGATAATATGTATTCTGATTTAATAAAAGATTATATTATAATTGAGCCTACCAGGGTCAATCCATTTATGTAAACCATTTATTTGTCTTTTTTTTTTTCTTTTAAAGTTTTGAATTTTTAATGTAAAAAAAAGTTAGCACACAGTGACTGAATAGGTAATAAGGAATTAATCTATGGTGGTATTTTATGACTATTTTAAATATTCCCTACACCAATTTCAAATGACCAAGCTCATAAACAGTTCAACAAACAAACAATGCTCGATTTAATATCGTAACCGACGGTTTCCTGGTGCAGTAGCAACGCTGGTCGCCTGTTCATTGAGGTGTTCATCATATGGACGGATGCGTAATGAGCGATTCTTGGAAATGTTGTTCAAACTCTAGTTGGATAACATGATAAAGTCACGAGTGCACTATGAAATGTGCCCTAATATGGTTGGTTGTGGATACGAGATATATATTGGATGTTCTATGAAATCATTACGTTTACGAAGATATTGACTTTTTATAATTTTCTCAAATAGCATTTTACTGATTATAATTATAAAAATGTAACATGGTTCTTTTGGGCTTATTATCATTTAGATAGATGGTTATTGTTATAAACAATTACTACTATTGTATATTAGCATTTTAATATACCAACATTTTATCAGGATGCCATTTTGGATTAATTTAAAAAATTACAACAAAATAAAGAATTAGGGTTTTCTGAAAAGACGTTCACTAGGCGGCAGCACTGAGACGTCAGGTCCAGACTCCTGTCAAGTGTCAAAGCGCCAATATTTTCTTTAGTCGTTACTGAATGTTGAAAGTCATTACACATTTTATATTTATTATTGAAATGGAAGACCTCTTGTCAAAGTGGTGCCAACCGGAGGTGTGAATTTTCATGATCATTGTAAGTACCCTTCTAAAAACCGCTTCTTCAAACTATCGCTAATCGCTCATACATTGTACCACGTCCATCATTATAGCGGATGCGTAATGAGCGATTCGCAGAACAGTTCCATTGATATCCCTATTTGGACACCACAATGAGTTAGTACTAACGCTTTAAAAAGTACTCTTCAATGAAATGCGGTATGTTGGAAACTCTGACGATGCTTCCCAATCTACTCATTGGAGAATTAACCTTAGTTTAATACCTATACGTTACAGTATCGCTGGAAGGCTTTTCTTGGATTGCCTTTTGTGTGTGGTACTGTTTGGAAGGACTACTTTCCTTATCTTTTTTAACGAATAAGAAATGTAAATATAGGTAACTACTTTTTGCCTGAGGCTTTGCCCGCGTAGAGGATGAACAGGAATTCACGGGAACGTACTACTGATATAAAAAGTATCCTATGTCCGACTCCTAACCCAGATCAAGGTATTGCAGTCAATTGTCATTTTATGTGTATTACGCAATTATCCCGCAGGACTCTAGAGATGCGAAGCAGTAATGCTCGCGAAGGAGGAGGCGGAACACGTGAGGAAGAGGCAAAACTCGCGCCCTCACGCCCCTAGCCGCCGCAGGAGACGCCCTGGGCGTCTGGAATCGCAGGCCGATTCCCGCCCACCGTAGGCGCGGGCTTGCGAACGGCGAGCAATGGGCAGCTCGCCGTTCGACGGCGCGTTGTGTTCCACGCGCGCCTCAAAGAGATGTCAGCACCAATGACGGGGTTTGCTAGGACCGATGCCTGCTAGGGTTGCGGAAAAGTCCAAGGGGGTTACCGTGGCCCCTGGCACAGGCAACTGAAGGAACACGGGTGGGTTTTAGTCAGTAAGAGTCTGACACGCCCTCCTGCTCTGCCCAGAGCGGGAGAAGTTATTTGATGATTTCCCACCCAACAAAAAAAAAAAAAAAAATGGTGTACCTGTGTGACAAATCATCATCGTAATCCGTCCAGCCGTTAAGGCGCGAACATGTAACAGACGGATAGAGTTTGGATGGAGTAACTACACATAGGTATATATTTTATAGGTACATAAATTGCATCCGAACTTTGAAAGGCGTGAGCTTGTAGCTTTGACCCTGTCAAAGATTCCAACGAAATTCATCCAAAAATATAATACGGGTCCCAAAGAAGATTCAAGGTCTGTAAGCAATTGTCTGAGATAAAGGAAGGTCTTAGAACTTATCTAACACAAGGATTGTCCTTTCGTCCTATAGTACCCGTACTACATGCGAGGCGAATAATAATATCTTTGTTTCTTCTTTGACAAGCCGCCATCTTTGTTTTGGGCGCCATTTTGTGACAAATAAAGTTAATCTTAAAATGTGATGATAGCTTTGTTGCTTCTTCGACAAGCCGCCATCTTTGTTTTGGGCGCCATTTTGTGACGAATTAAGATTCATGTTAGTACTACACTTGCTGAAATGGGGACTCAAAAAAGGGGCAATAATTACCGGTGTACGGGTATATTTACTACATGCTTAGTTGGTAAAAACAAAAAAAATTACCAAGACAATAATTAAAACACCACACCTACCACAGTCCCCCCAGCAGTAGCGCACGTACCTATGCTTTTTAAACGACTTAAAAAAAGGAAGAGGTTCTAAATCCGGGGTTATTTTTCTTATTTTGCTACCTCAGAACTCCGTTATATAAAGAGCGATTTGCAAAATATAATTTTTGATTTGAAAGGACTTACTTTCAGATTGGTCCCATAAAAATTTGGTAAAGTGCAAACGAGTGGTTTTTGAGTCAGCTTCAATAATACGTATTTTTTCCACTTGGCATAAGTTGATGATGTTCTATAACTTCCTGTCACTGTTATTTATATTGCAAGTAGTGATACACCACTTTGTTTGGGGTAGGTACCGCAACTAAAGAGTGAAAATATACCAAAACTTTTTCACAAAAAAAAAACCACCAACTTCCAAATCAAACACTACAATGTGAAAAATTACTTAAATTCCGGAAATCGGTGCCACCGATGTTCTTATTCCAAAATAGTTTCATCTAACAACTATTCAACTAGCTTCATCTTTCTGACTGACCGACCCCTTGACAATTTAAAAGTGCCTGTAATTGGTATAGTTGAAATAAATGCTTTGAATTGGAGTTTAATACAGTCACAAAATGCTTCGCCAAATAACAAATACATGCTATGATCCTTAAAGTTGAATCGGCTTTCCTAATTACTAATAGAAAACTATAATGTACAACAAGACTGTAAGATAAATAACCCAATCTATCACTAACAAGAAACCCACCCATCCAATTATCGGCCTAACTGACCGCTGCTTAACTTGGGCATCTTCAGACCCTTTCTTCCTTTACCCCAAAATAACTAGGAGTTTATTAATATTAATTAAATAACCCTTTGATCGGCTGCCGGGTCTTATGTCAAAGGATAGCTTAACGTTAAGATTACATCTATCTGATATTAACAGTAGATTAGGACCGGCATTTGAGGGTTAAGTTCAGACGATCATCTTGGCTAACACTTCGAGTTTTCGATCAGGAAGAGCGAGTATCGTTTACCAATTAAATTAAAACAATACCCTTTGATAGGATAGTGGATGTGAGTGACGAGATCAAGGTCAAGGGCCGGCCATATATTGCAAAAAAAAAGGTGTAAATCCAACTATTTTTCTTTTAAATATTTTCTTATATTTTGGTCTTTATAAGTTTTTTTAATAGAGAATGTTTTATAAACAAGACGCGGGGCCACACTTATCTGAAGTTATTTTAATCATTTAAATGTTAAGTCACTTGAATTATTTTTGTATAGGACGCAGGGATAAAATGTTAATCTAACTCCTAGGTAGGTATCTAGATCATCAAAACACAAACTCAACTACACCATTACCTCAAACAAGATTAGTATGTGCTACACAACATAATGTAATTTGCATCCCCACAGTGACTTTTAATAATAAGAGGTCAGCCAAAACAAATAGTTGGCGGTTGTCTGAAAAATGACACGCGGCCATGTCTGTTTGTTAAATGCGCGTAACCCGGCTTTATAAATGAGGCAGGATTAGAGTTCCGCGAAACAACTTTTGACCTTTGAAGGGTGTGGCACATGAATTTGTGGGAGAACTTCCTGTGGGATGGCAGCCAGTTTTAGTCAGGTTTAGTTGGTTTAGTAATATAGAAAACTATTACCGGACATCCTTAATCATAGTTCTGTTTTGCCTTACGGGAACAGCGAAATATAGGAGCCACCCGGTATAGCCCAACGGCTAAGAATTTGATCAAGAACCAAGAGAAGCTTCACATAAATTCAAGAGAAACACACATCTTTTACTGTAAAAAATTACATACATTATAAATAATGAGCTTAGTTGGAAGGAAGGAAACAAAATAACGGATAATGTCAAACTCACATTGCGAACAATTATAAATTGACAATAAAAAATGTAATAATAAATTACGAAACTATAATACAATACGAACTAAACCAGAAAGACTAAAATGAACAAGAAGTAACGATAAAACCCACCTATATCACACACACACGCCATAACAAATGAGGGTGGGGGTAAAGATCCGAATTCACATTTCATTTCTAACAATTTCATTCCAGCGAAATCCGGGGAATCACTTAATTTACTCGAAAGGGTTGAGTTGACCAATGGCATTCATGCGCACTGAAAGACGAAGTCGCAAATATGGGAATGTTTGTGTAGGCAGGTTCATTTTGACGACTGTTTCAATTTTAATACTTTTATTTGTAAATAAAGGATGACGGTTGAATATTTGCTGATCTTGAAGTAACAAATGGAAATGAATAAAAAAATGAAAGAACGATAATTATTCTTTGCTTGATTTGCAATCCTAATCAAACAACTTACCTACTACTAGAGGTGACTTCTGAAATTATGGCTCATGGATATGTACCTATGGAACCGACATGCTGCGCCAACCAAAATACTGCGATCACCATTAACATTAAAGTGGCTTGTACCAATATTATGTATGATGAACACACTTTGTTATTAACAAATAAAACAAAAACCTTATTCGATCGAAAAAAAAAAATGATTTAATACTGAGTTTCAATGAGGCAGAAGTCACTAAGTAACTTTACTTGTACAGCCAGAAGAACAAACAGTCATTACTCAGGCATTTAGTCAAGCACAAAGATAAAAGCATAAAGAAGAAAGAAAGCAGAAAGAAAAAATCAAGCATAAATTCTTGCCCTACTGTAATGTGCCCTTACCGCAGCAGGGTTACCCTAAATATACAGGTAGGCGTTTGATGGCTTACTGTTTACACAATGGCCTATGATGGACGCGACTTGTGTTTCTGACTTATCTTCTGGAACGGTCATGTCACAGTGAACTATGATAGTGATTAAAAGTATTAATTTTGTTGGCACTTTTCTAATTGCCCCTGTTATAATTTTTTTTTAATTTCATACCATGGATTAGACTAGGTATTGGATTAATACCGTTTCAGGAAACCTTTAAAACATCAATGAAAACATACATAATATCGAAACGTATCATAATTCAAATTTATACAAACAAAAACTAAATTTTATGTCTATATATATACAAGTCTTTCAGTCGAATACATAGATACTTTCACAAAAACTCAAGACACACCAGTGTTACCCTACATAAATATTAAATTGCCCCTTTTCATCACTGCATTTTTGCCACGGCAACCCTGAAGAAGGCAAAACCTTGTATATTTCATAGCTAGTAGGTACTGTGCGCATTCCTCTATGCGTTTGAGTTATGGCAGCAGTTTATTTATTTGTGGCGCGAAAACGCTTCTGAAGAAATATTTGTGTTCCCTTTATGTGATCCCACCTGAGTAAGTCAAATGGTCGGGAGAACAGCTTTTATGTAGTTACTGTTATGTATATTACAGTTTCTTCCTGGAATTCCTGGAATATGGTTTAGACATGGCCACAAAATTAAAAAAAAATATGCCTGAGAAAGTTTGATTATTTCTCTCGGGAGTGCTCTAAATAAATATTTTTTTTTCTTGTATTTGAGTGTGAGACTCTTCAAACACTCAAATACAAAAAAAAATGTGATAGCCCTCTTAATAAAAATTATAATCATAGAAATAATGTTATTTGATCTTAGTTTAAAGTCAGACTGTCATTTGTCTGGCTTGGGAACGATTTTTCAACTCAGATGACTTTTATCTGAGGAATACAAAATGGCGGTTCGACAGCTTTTGTATGGAAAATATGCCAAACCGACATATTTATTCTTCTGTTAAGTTATCTGACTATTGAAAAATTTGCCCTAAATGCCTTTTAAACGTACTGTTTAAATTCATAAACGCCTCATAATCACAGGTGAACATTAAAATGTTTAATTCCCACAATAATCAATGAAATTCCAAAATCTATAAAAAATCAAATTAACGAGAATTCTTTAATCAAATATATTGAAAAAATACTATTAAAACTACATAAATAACAATTAATAAAACAAATATAAATAAATAATAGCGAAGCAACCTGTATGTTGACTAGAACCGATCTTATAATGACCGGCCCAGTAGCAAGCAGCTCAGATTCAAAACATTACATGTGACTCACGTACTATACATACTTACTGATAGATGTTTACGGCTTAAATGGTTCCGCGCAAAATATTATTATTCATATACCTACAATATTAGCTTAGTAGTGATTAAGTAGTGTTGTCATAGCGATTGTGAGTAGGTACCAATACAAACCATTTCTGGTTCAATGGTACAAAACAAACATGAACCTGTATTAAGACTGTATGTTTATATAAATAAAATAAACTATAAAAGAAAAGACACGTTTTTGTCACAATTACTTATGCTTTTTTTTTTATGAGACAACACCCACACAATGTCATCAGGTACCGAACTAGGTAGAACCTGTACTACGGTAACCTGATGACTGATATACATACTTATATACATATAAACACCCAGACACAGGTCAAACAGACATGTTTATGCACACAAATGTTTGACATGTCCGGGGATCGAACCCAGGACCAGCGGCTCAGAAGGCAGGGTCGCTAACACCAACCAACCAAAAAAACCAACCGGTCAGTCAAAAGTCAAAACTATAAGACGATAATTTTAACCCCACTGCAGACGATTTTCAAATTCGTAACTGATAATCACATACAGTTGACTTATTTTTTACTAGTGTCTACCAATTTCTATTAATTTGTAGCTTACTCAATTTCATTAGAACTATCGATTTCCTCTACACAGGACTGCAATTCAGAATTCTAAAACAAGAACCTGAGACTAAATCAAGTCAGCACTTAATCCGTTTGAGAGACCGCACCAATCAGGTGAAACCCCTCACACACGAAATTGCTTCACAGACATCAAGACGAGTTCCAGAGAAAGCGGGTTCTGTATTTATCACGTTTGAAGATTTGTGTAGTAAGCAAATATATACCTAGTTATTATAATAACAAGGACAGGGTTATAAACTCTGTATTTAAGATAGAGAACGCGCATGGATGATTACCACGTTTGCAAACTGCGTGTTGACGACGTTTGAACGTTTAGATCTAAATTAGCCTTTGCAGCTTCACCCGCGTTGATGTCAGAAAATATTCCACGGGACGGTACAACCGGAAATCAAAAGTACCCTATATGTTAATCCAGGTTATAAACTATCTGTGTGCCAAATTTCATCCAAATTCGTTCAGCCGTTTTTGCGCCGATCCGGAATTTACATCTAGACACACAGACAAGCGGGAAAAATTTAGTATTTGAGTACTATCAAAAATATAGTTAATTAATACTTACTTATTTTAAAGATGTTACTAAGAAAACACGAGTTACTCTAACATCCATCGAGTTGGGAGTCCATATTTTGTTTACAGAAAGATAATATTATTAGAAGATTCTACGTGAAGTTTTAAGTTACAAAAATCTGCAGTTCCATACATTTTGTCGAGCTACGTGTAACAAAATGTATGGAAAAGCAGTATTTTTTAAATAGATTTCATTCAAATTTTGTATACTGTCCAAGTATAACATGTAGTATACGTGGTATAATTTAATGTGATAAGGTGTAACCCACCACTCTGTAGGTATATCCTTTAGAGATTCCGTAAGTATAATATTGTTTATAATATAATTATACGAGCGAGCGTATGCCTGCGAGTGTCGTATTAATATAGATTACTCTCAAACGTTGTTAATTTATTTCATTGTGCCTTCCTAAATAATATTATAAATACGAAAGTAAGTTTGTTTCTTAGTTACGTTTTCAAGCTAAACCGGCAGAATAGATTGGATACAATTTTGCACCTGGGTAGACCATTGCCTAGAGAAGGACATAGGCTTCTTTTCATCCTGGATCGCGGACAAAATCGCGGGCAACCGCTAGTACATAAAACACAGTGAAAGGAACTTTTTACCAACCAGGTGTCCCACGACACCTCTCGTTTTTTTTTCTTTTTACCGTAGCTGAAGCAAAGCAATTTTCTTCTTATCTTTTGCCGAAAATGAGGCCTTCAAACATCGAAAAAGGCAATAAATCATTCTTCCCGCTGACAACCGCACCGCATCCCAAGATTAGAGGCAGAGGTTTTGGAGGAATAATTTACGTATCCCTTACAAGCAGACATCTTCTTAAGGTGAGCCCGAGATAAGAAAACGTTACATATTGTAAGGAAAGATTAGGGATGTGCCTTTGTATCGATAAAAGGTAATCGGTTCCGTAAAAAGATAGGTAAGGAAGCCGTATTACCTATTCAGTTAACTGTTTCGTTGTGTTATTGACTCACAGGTAGGATTGGTATTTCTTTTGAACAAGCGCTTGACACAAGACTAATCCTTAACCAGTACATTATTGCTTATATTTATTGTATAGGTACAGGAAAAGACTTTCAAATCTAAACCAATAAATGGGAATACAAAGAAGAGAGTCGCGTTTGCCTAAAGGACTTTACAATAATATGATCGAGCAGTCGACTGCTACAAAACGCTCTTAACATTGTCAAGATAAAATACATTTCAAAACAAATCAAGCATTTTCTACTTAGTAGAACATCACCTTTGCTCACATGTGGTGTAAGGTAGAAGTCCAACGTAACCATTCAACTTTAAGGACCAGTTCCAGAAAAAAAACCCTACTAAACAAAAAAAAAACATCTTCTTTTCATTTCATCGATACCACCTCATCCTTACGGGCGTAAAAGTGGGGCTTACACAACAAGGCATCCGGTGCACCGGGCCTAGTATATCAATCATCTCCTGAAATATTACGACGTAATCTGAGAAGACAATAAGTGGATCCGAGATCTGTTTGTCTCATACCTTACCTTGAGGATACCCGAATCAGATGTGAAAAGATTTTAGGTCAAGGCTGCGATGTAGGTAGGGTTTATATTTTGGTACTTATTATTTTGAGAAAATAAATCGGATCCTGGTGTGCATCTTAATTTAAGTTTTTAAACTAGCATGATTAAGGTCGTTAGTCTTTTTTCTACTTCAAATCAAATAATTTATTTTTTGCCAACATGGGTAGGGGTAGAGATATTATAAAAAAATTGACAATGTTAAATTACTTAACCTCATAAAAATAATATATTTAACACTCGACTCATGATCACGTTGAGTACCACTTTGCCGAACATTCGGTGATTTAGCCGAATATTCGGCTGAATAAGAATATTCGGTAAACCTGCCGAATATGCCGAATACCGAATATAAAACGAATATTCGGCCCATCCATATCTGCAACACTTTCAACATTACTCTTTCCGATGGAGAAGGCATGAGCAAACACATCACTATGCCTATAATATTATTATCCACTAAACATACCCACACTGACATACACCATCCACATTCTAAAACTCAGAACACATCCTCATTCCTCCACTATAACAACGCATTTACAAAACTCTCAAGGCGCCCCAACTCCCAGGGTATTATTAAGGCACACTTTATAAAATTCTTGTCGTCTTCCCGTAGATTTATGTACCCCAGTAATTAAAGAAGTTTTGACGAAGCGACTGACTAGAATATTAATAATCTAAGCATGAATCACGCGTTTTGAAAGAGAAGTGTGCGGACAGAAGGTTTGTTGGCGCAAACGCAGCGACTATCGTCCGAATTTTTGTTGCAGCCTTTGCACCATAGCTGCTTTTATCGTCATCATCGGCCTAGCCAATTCCCAAATATTTTGGGGTCAGCTTCCAGTCTAAACGTATATAGCTGAATATTAGTATGTAACATGGAATGACCGCTATCTGACCACCACAATCGTACGCTTAATTAATTGTTAGCTGTAATACCGCAAGCTTTAACAGTCGTTAGACGGATTGAATGAACAGTGCAAATATTATGAAAAATACTGGCAACTTAAATCAACAATATATATTCTGGGATCCACATCTAATAAGCCCTTGTTATATTGTATGAAGTGATGGTCACCGTGGCCTATGGATATCAGTGATGACCAAAAGAATCATAGAGACGAAGCTGATGTCTTAAGTGCAGCCACCCTTTACAAGAACATCCATGAATGTTCTAGAAACAACAAACCCAGATTAAAACAGTTGGTCTTCTGTCCCTTTATTTATTGTATCTATCAAGGCTACTCCTAATTTTATGGCTCATTTACATCGTTTGTTTAAGGCGTTCGGTTTTGCGTTCCTAATTCGGGTTCGGAGACAATGGCGGCATTTAGTTAAGGGCCTTTCTCTCCAAATGAACGGCAAAAGTGTTTCGAGATTTATAGGTATAATTGAATTTGGGAACAACAGTGAATTTATAGCATTAAAACGTTAGTTTTTGGTTTTGTTTGTGATAATTTTCTGTGAATTTTCGGGGTCAAATAGACGATTGCCTTTTAATCAAAATGGGTCCACAAAACACGCCGCCACGTTATTGTTGCATGAAATTATTGCATTAGTGCTTTGCTTGGTTGATCTGTAAACATTTATATTTTTTTCATCTACATTTTAATATTTCAGACACCTACCAACAAAATCCTCCCAAGATTTGAAAGGAGCGTGCGAAAGATTTACCAACATATAAATCGAAACATTTCGAGTCATAAATTAACATAAATTAATTAACTAACAAAAATGCTTGAAAAGCAATTGAATCCCGTTAAATCTAAATGCTTACTTAATGGAATGATAAATTGATTTTATTTACGTAAGTAGGTTTGTACAAACACTTTTACACGTCAATCATATTTTAAAAACTAGACGAGGTCGGCATTTCCTATATAACTGACTACTCTGAGAAGAAAGGCCGAAACAAACTCAGAGGTCACAGTCTCTTTTGAAGTCCAGACATAATCTTGGTCAGATATTTAAAGAACAGAATCAAACTTTAAATTAACCAATCACGGCTCAACATTATACAAAGTGACGCGTACCTTATCACATTAAATTATACCACATAAACTACATGGTATACTTGAACGATATACAAAATTTGAATCAAATCCATTCACTACTAAAATACTGCTGTTCCATAAATTTTGTTACAGGTAGCTCGACAAAATGTCTGGAACAGCAGAATTTTTTAGTGAATAGATTTGATTCAAATTTTGTATATCGTCTAAGTATACCATGTAGTAGGATACGTGGTATAATTTAATGTGATAAGGTATACGCGCCACTCTGTATACCAGTAACAAAACAGCTACATATACAGGGTGTCCAGTACATAGCACGACATACTGCAGGGGGTGACAGCTTGCAAACCAACACAATATATGTTCAGCAAAATTTTACGGATATTTTTTCACCACTGTAGGTTAAAGTTAAGCGATATGAAAATACATCTTTGAAAATTTAAACAAAAAATTGTATTTCAACTTGAAAACATTCTTGTTTTTGATAGAAAAAAGACTTATTAATGAGAAAGTAACTATTCAAGAATAATTTAATGTAAAAAAAATCCAGAAAAGGAATTTTTCATTACGACATGTTTAAAAATCTGTTTCAAGGTAGAGATTTTTCGATATATCGGAAAATTTTGTAAAACTGTAAATCCGTAAGATTTTGCTGACCATATATTGTGTTGTTTTGGTAGGTATTGACCCAAGCTATCACCCCCTGCAGTATGTCGTGCTATTTACTGGACACCCTGTATATTCATTCATACCCACGCACACGATAGAACATGGAAATTTTCTCCCTTTGCTCAGATTCCTTGCTTTTGACAGGCGTTGTGGTTAACACGATTATCGTTGTGCCATTCCAATGGTGGCTGGAGAGAGCCTCGGGCTTTCAGCACGTTATTGAATTAAGCTCCAACGTTTCAGAGCTATCCACTTTAATTTTGTTACGTTTGATTTTCGGAGATACGCGAGTGGAGCAGAAAAACGGAGGGTAGTTGGGAAAAGGGTAGTTTTTTTTTTTGTGAATGTGTACGATATTTTTAATCGTGATCTGACAAAGATTATGTCTGGACTTTAAAATAGACTGTGACCTCTGAGTCGGCTTCGGTGGAACACGTCGGTTAGGAAACACCGGACTCATTGAAAATATAATTTTTCCTTTTGACATTTTATAAAAGAGTTTTCATTAGCGTCGACTACTGAGTCACAGTAATGTTTTCGAGACTCCCGGGAGTCATGCATTGCTTTTGAATTAAAAACGAAATGAGGTACATTTAATTAGCTTCAATGGTAGGGTATTTGCTGACTGTTTACCGTAAAAACATGCATTTTGTTTCTTGTCTTTCTAAACGATATATATTTCACTAAGATAGTAAAAATGACACTATTACAAGTACACGAATCAAAAATAAATTACGTTTTAAACTAGATGAGGTCGGTAGTCGTTGTAAAATGTGGTAGGCATAAGTTATTTATTCGTATAAATTATCTTCGTGCTCGTAAAGAATAAGAAGTCATTTAGGTGAAATTGATTCAATGAAACTGAAGGATTTTTAAAAAAATAATAACAAGCACTTTTATGAGCTGCACTGTTTCTGTAACATTTATGTTGACACAAAATTATTCATGAGGTATACATCATATCATCATATATATCATTAAATAATAAATAAATAAATAAATATCGTCTGACATTGCACACAGCACCATCTAGTTCCAAGTTAAGCACTTAACGCTTAAGGCTTGTGTTATGGATACCAGATGGTTGATACACTACTTAAATACATTTTTTTTTCGTAAATACATTACCAGTATCATTTATATTATGTACACACATATACAGGGTTACTGGTAACTCGACGTATTCCTTGCACGACGTCATAGTAGGGTTAAAATGCAACAAATTAAGCCACCAAACGTTCTACCGAAGTTCAGTAGTTTTTGAGTTAGTTACATTTTCAGTATTTTTATGACAAAATCCCAGATTAAATCATTTGGAGCCAATTTAAAAATGATTAGTTGATGCCGTAGCAGATCTTTGTTTATAATTAAAAGTTCAAAAATGCCAGAAACCTTGGCAAATATCACTAAACAAACATTTAATTTTTTGTGATTTTTGCTGTTACTTCATACAAAATGTTGTCTAGTGAACAAAAAAAAAATTTGGCTTAATTTGTTGCATTTTAACCCTACTAGGACGTCCTGCAAGGAATACGTCGAAACCCTGTATAAAGAGACAAGAAGGAAAGAACAGAAAAATAGGTACAAATGTGATGCTTATTTCTAAAGAAGTCTCTTCCAGCATACCTGCGCACATAGGATAGTAGGTTTAGAGACGAGAGAGTCGGGAGTGGTTTTCTTGTATGTACTTAATCAATCTTTCTTGTTATTTTAATGATAAATGATTTTTTTTCTATATTATATAGGTTTGTACAAACACTTTTACACGTTAATAATATTTTAAAAACCAGATGAGGTCGGTGTTTCCTATCTGACTGCTCTGAGACGAAACACCGAAACAAACTCGGAGTAAGTCAATCTTGGTCATTTGTTGTAAAATGTTATTGTTTACAGATGTGGTTAAAACAATATTTTACATTTAAAAGATCCGAGAAAATGCAAACAATGTGACATCCTTCATGTTCGCAAATAAACTCCTAATTCAACATTTTTGTAACTCAATAACTAAAAATAAAAGTCCGCTGTGTCTACTAACAATATTATAATAAAAATGTACCGAACTCGGGTCAAATAATCCGATTTAGTTACAACTTTTTATATAGGTATTCGATTCAATATACACCAATATTGATTCTAGTAAATCCCTAGGGATATCCATATAGTTGGTATTGGGTAAAAATCCAGTGATTCCACCAATCACAGTGACTTTTGTAACATAAAAATTTTCTATTTCGCTGGCTGGTCGACGAATATATCGTATACTTGGATTTCAGCTAAAAATATGGTAGTTCTATATCTATATGGAAGTTTTTTGATTGTGCCGTGTTATATTCAAGGTGTTGAGGGATTATGTAAGGGGGTGAGTTGGGCTTGTTAGCCATCACTTTATTATATCGCAAAAATGAAGTTGTTTTGTAGATCGTTTTTCGTATCTACTTTCTTAGCTGATGGATGGTGCTCATTTTCTTAAAAAGGAAAGTGAAAAGTTCTGCACGTTGCAACAAAATGTTTCGAAAACTACGGTTTTATTATCGACAATGTTACATTAAGGAATTTTTTTTTAATAGTTTTTTTTTACCTAGATGTACCCCACTTCCCACGTCTTTACACAAAAAAGTTTAATTACGTTAATAGAAATTTCTTAAGAATGCTATAGCATAATCAGCCTATAATGTTCCCACTGCTGGGACACAGGCCTCGAGAGCGGGCTACTACGGTTTGGTAGATGACACATGTCTTCGAATTTTTGGCTCTAGGACATGCCGGTTTCATCATGATGTTTTCCTTCACCGTTTTGAGAGCATTGAAACTGTTCAAGTACACAAAGTAAATCGCCTGATTATGTTCAAATCGAACCCGCAACTCGTAAGTCGGGGCCGTTACCACTGGGCCACCACTGCTCTGAGGGGTATTATAACCAGTGATTGGATATTCGGATGCATATTTACCTAAAGTATATTTTTTGTATGAGACTATGGAAGCGGCTACTTAAAACATATTTTTTGTAAAAAAAAAGCCCGGGATGCCAGGGACACCGGGAATGCATAACTAGTCGCGTGTATGGAAACGACTTCTAAAAAAATATTTATAAACAAAATACCTAGGTATTCCAATATAACTACATGAATTATTCTAAATATATGTAGTCCGTTATATTAACTTGACGTCGTTTCCTATGGCAGTTTGGTATCTATCTACCAGAGATGTTACGGAAGTCGTTTTACCGGAACCGGAATCGGAATCGGAGGTTTTAAATTTCATTGATCGGAATCGGAACCGTTAGCGGAACCGAAACCGAAACCGGGGCGGAAATAGAAGAAAGATGTGTTAAAGGAAGGCTTAATGAAACAATAGAAATATAATTCAGTCTCTTTAATTAGTCTCTAATCTCTATAATCAGTATCTTTAATAATTCAAATATTAGCGATAATATAATTTAATCAAAATAAGCTTAATTTAAATCAAATTCAGTGATTCTAAAACTGGTAAATTATACTTAATAAACAGTAATTTTGCAGCTTTATAACCATCCAATATATTTCGTAACGGATCATAAATAAGGCCAGCACTAAACTAAAAAGTTGTTCATTTTCCACTGAGCCTAAACTTTAATTTAACGAACTTACTAACGTCTAACATCCACAAACAAAACAATAAACTGAGACTTCGCATTACCCTGGCGACAAGTTAAAACCAAAACGCCCACCCTTCACCACTTCCTAGTGCTTTAGCTGGGAAGAAGAAGTGGCGGAACAAACTCCCCAGCAGCACTGCTGTCTGTTCAGTTAGAAGAACTGGATTCTATATAGTAATAAGTAATTAACATTACGAAACACAAACATATTAAAATTATTTGCCATATGTCAATGTAAACTATACTCAAGCAGAAATAAATAATAAAAACAAAAACGCAAACAGAACTTAATACATAATAAAAAGCCTCCTGGCATAAAGGGCGTGCCCGCTTACATAATATGCAATGCTGCATTATGTTTATATGTATATAGCTGTAACTTGTAGCCACAAATGATAAACTAGGACCTTCGAAGTAAAAAAAAGAGACATTAATTACTAATAACAAAACCATAGTCAGCAAGACCTCCTCGTACTTCTAAAAAAAATATTATCAAAATCGGTCCCTCCGTTCTTGAGTTATAAAATTACAACGAAAAGTGGCATTGATTTATAAAGATCTTTAGAGATAGTGGCAATCACACGCATAATAAATAACACATGAACAAAGTGTTCACATCAATATATCAGATTCTAAGAAAGTGGAACGTCGGTACTTGTGTAAAGTAAGTACAATCTTATTATAATTCTAAGTTTTAAAATAAATATCACGTAAAAAGTTAAGTTAGATTAAAATTGCTTATTAGTCTTATAGGCTAGATTATAATGAATTACTAAGAACCTGGTTCTTTTAAAAAGGATTTAAAAAAAACTTTTGCTGTGCCCATAAGTACCAACAATTAAAGGTCGCAGGTAACCTTGCCTAGGCTTGGGAAGCCGTCACCTCCTTCTGCGAAGCAGTAATGTTTGCGAAGGAGGAGGCGGAACGCGTGAGGGAGAGGCAATGGTATGGCAAACAATGGGTAATTTTGTATGGAACGCGTACCCACCTTTGTAGCATTTTAGACTAGGTGTCATTTAGAAGAGGCTTAATTGACTAACTCAAAACTAAATTAACGAATGAATGAATGAATGGGAGACCGAAGTTATGATAACTTCTTTATTACATTTTTAATTGCAAAGTGTTATAGCAATGACACCTTTTTCTGTTCTGTAGACCAAATAATTAACCAGTAGTTTTTTCTGCCTAAAGAGAGACCGACTTAGCTTCCTACCATTCGTTTTTGGTATGGAAAAAATATTAAATAAAAACCATAAATCTTAAAAAGCACAGTTTTATTACAAGACCAGCACAAACATCATTTTTAAATTCTGTTGTTACTCTCAATGATTATATCATCCCAGGCACTTGCCGGACCTATGAAGTTATCTAGGTGCCTGCCAACACCTAAGTAGGTACCATATTATGCTAACAGTGTGAGCACAGGCACCTAGAGTTATCATACCCGTCATGTAGGAGCAATAATAGGCTTCGATGGCTTCTCTGTTCTTTCTGGCTTCTCTCCAATTTTTACGACACACCGACGCTAGCGCATAATAGTTCGAAGTACCTAACGGATAAAATCGCAAAAACGTCGAATGCAGGGTCGCTTTTATTAAGGATTTTCGGCATTTTCAACGTCGAATATCTTTTTTCCCCCGCAAGCTACAAAGTTGCCCCCATACAACAAATATATATATTTTCAAAGACCTTTCTAATGGTACCAATTTCAATTTGCTACATGGGTGGGTACGTTTTGTTCCATGTTCTTTGCGCCCTCACGCCACTAGCCGCCGCAGGAGACGCCCTGGGCGTCGGGAATCGCAGGCCGATTCCCGGCCACCGTAGGCGTGGGCTTGCGAACGGCGAGCAATGGGCAGCTCGCCGTTCGATAAGGACCAGGCCCGGGTCGACAGCGCGTTGTGTTCCACGCGCGCCTCAAAGAGATGTCAGCACCAATGACGGGGTCCGCTAGGGCCGATGCCTGCCGGGGTTGCGAGAAAGTCCGAAAGGGTTATCGTGGCCCCAGGCACCGGCAACTGAAGGAACACGGGTGGGTTTTAGTCAGTAAGAGTCTGACACGCCCTCCTGCTCTGCCCAGAGCGGGAGAAGTTATTTGATGATTTCCCACACTCAAAAAAAAAAAAAAATACAAACCTTGCCTATTTCTGGCCTACCTATTATCCGGCCGGTAATTGGAAAACCCTAAATCCAACAGTAGACTGGCTAAAGATAAACTACACGAAATATTTTTATCATAAACCCCTACAACACCCATGGCCATCCAAATGAAGGTCAACAACCGTAGTGACGTCACTAATTAAGATTCCATACTGGACACAAAGAAAGTACCTTTGTAAAGGCAAGCGGACCAATTGAGATTAAAGTCGTAACGAGGTCGAGCAAAGTCGCGTTACACAATGTTACTCATGCGGACGAATGAAATTTCTTTCACTCAGTCATTCATTCATTCATTCAGTTGTGGTTTAGGGTTGGCAGATGTGTTTTGTTTTTTCTTGAACTGGTTTTTGTATAGAATTGCTGTAGATGATAAATATAATATTGCTCTTTCTTTTGTAATGTAATTTATTTTTTAGAAGATCACTAATGGAGAGGACTTTCAATTATGTCACCACTCGCCCCCTATTTAAACATGACTGGCACAAAGTGGGTATACTTTAAGTACACCTCTGCCCTACTCCTCGGGGAGTACAGGCGTGATATTATGTTAAAAATAACATTTTGCTTTTCCTTTTGTAATGTATTTTATATTTTAGCTATGATTAATGCAGAAGCCTAAGCTATGCCACATTTAATTAAAAAAACAACGAAGATACTCGTAAGTAGAAATCTTGTATTTTTACACACTGTTGTGCCTATCTCGTTTTTTTTAAGGATGATTGCTGCAACTCGTAGTTTACTCAATTGATTTGTATATCAGCTGACAGCCCTACACAACATCATTTGCTTAGCGAAAGCGAAAGTCGTTACGCGGTCACGTCTCTATTTTGAGGGACATCATTTAAAATTCGAATGTGGTTTTGTGTATCACTAACTCGATGAGCCGGTAGTACATTTTATTTATAAAAATAACAGGTTGTATCTAGATTAAACTGGTAGCGAAAGTGATGTGCCTAGAATATTTTAGATTACATTTACTTTTTTCTTTCGTCGATCTAAGAAAGAAAACCTGCTATTTTTGATATCTAATATCTTTATGTCACATCAATAACATAAGAAATTGGAAAAGGCAGCGGACCAAAATAGACTAAATTGATTGATTGATCCAAAGGCTTATTTAAGCAATATTTTGTAGAGGCGCGGGAAGCAGAAGCATGTTAGGTGGTAATAAAAACATAACTCTGTTTTAAGTTAATTAATCATCCTGTTTTAGGATAAATTGTATGTTATGTAGATACTGTCATAAGGCATATATATTTTTTTTAATTTATCAAAAAAGGTTACGTCAAAAAATAGTAGATTGTTATAAAATGAGCTAAAATGACCCATTATATACGAGGTAGTTTTACTCCCGAGCTTTAGCGAGGGAGTAAATAGAAACCGAGTTTTAATGGGTTTTTAGCGCCGTGTGTTACACTCTACTTTTCACTACGATTGCGAGAAAATAAAACAATCCAATACAATTAATTACGGTCACTACCAATTCAATTTGCAATTAGAGAAAAATTATAAAGATTTCGCGCCAATGTCTTTTTTTTGTTTTTTCTTCTGCAGCCGCAACGTATTGCATGCATTCTACCAAAGAGATCGCCGATTTTAGTTCCATTTTCAAAAATAAAATTAAGTTCGTTTTTTGTGAAACAGTAATAAGTCGAGTCTATATTCATGATTATTCTACTTATGACTAAAGACTTTTTCGTTTTTGTAGGCTCATTGTCATTTGACACACAAAAATTAAAAAAAAATAACTTTTTCCCCTAGAGGAAGAAATGCTATTTTTTCCTCGCTCTGGTACGCCATAATGACGGTCTTTTTGAGCAAGAGGAGTGAAAAAAACATTACAGTATCGACTCCAATTTTCTATGACCATCTGGCAGTTTTTTTCCCATTGCCAGATTGTTATGCATTCATTTTGTTTAGGCTATAATTTCCCACCACTGAGGAAATACCTCTGACTTATATTTACATATTATAAAATAAAGTCGCTTTTCTGTGTCTATCTGTTTGACCGCATTGTTCTTCCAAACTACTCATCAGATTTTGATGCGGCTTATGTGTACGTATAAGAATATCAAATATCATTAATAAGAAACTAACATAATAATGAAGAAATCTCGATGTTTAGTCAAGTCGTGAAAGTCGTTTAGTGATTGGCGGTGAAATTGGGCTTAAGTCCGATAACGAAGATACGGACCCGTCCGAAAGTTGATCGGAACTTAGAAGTGAACCCCTCTCTCGTTTCATTAACTTTTTCGGACGGGCAAAAACACATCGGGAGTAAGGACAAATTACTGTCGAATCATGTTATCATTAATTTTTAGTTCGGGCCCTGGAACAGTCTTATGTACGTACGTGATAAGGTGTAGGAAACGCCTGGCACTTCGGCCGAAACTACGGACTTCGTGCTAAGCGAATAAGCCCCCGGGACGGGTCGCTAGTGAAGAATAAGTCTAAGACACTACCGAGAGTCTATAAAAGAAAACTGAAAGCAACCGGCATGAAATCACCGACAGGCAGTAAGCAAGCGTGGTGATTCGTGCGCTTTACTTCTTTGTATGAGAAGAGGCTTCAAATGCACGGCAACGGGGCAATTTTATATTTCGTTACAGAGACTTACATACTTAATGTATTTCGTTACAGAGACTTACATGCATAATATATTTCGTTACAGAGACTTACGAGTGCATGTATAATTATATTTCGTTACAGACACTTACATACGTAATACATTTCGTTACAGAGACTTACACACATAATATATTTCGTCACATAGACTTACATACGTAATGTATTTCGTTACAGAGACTTACATACGTAATATATTTCGTTACAGAGACTTACACACATAATATATTTCGTTACAGACACTTACATACGTAATATATTTCGTTACAGAGACTTACACACATAATATATTTCGTGACATAGACTTACATACGTAATGTATTTCGTTAGAGAGACCAAAGAAAGAAAAGAAAAGATCCTTTTTAAATTAACCAATTAAACTTCTGCCCATTACCCTTTATAGCTGCAAGTAAATTGACGCAACCATGATGCGACATCGACGTAACTTTGACGCAAGGAACACGTAACGATTCATTATAATTGAGCAGCTTGATCTAATTGTCACGACCAGGAAGCGTGCATGTAGGCTAGATGCGAATGATTCCAGTATGCGCTGTATTGGCGTGTGATGTTGGTGGGAAAGTCTCAGTAGCTCCTTCCTTAGGTGTAACAGTTGATTAGGGATGAAACAGGTTCATCGGCAGAATATTCAATAGCGACTGCCTCGTGAAATGTATTATTATAAAGGGTTATTGGTAAACAACTCGTTAAAATGTAGGGACCAGCTGATATTTTTTTCGCGATTTCATATGTGGTCCCATAGTAAAAGTTGTTCATAATGATGAGTACAGTCACGAGCACTAATAAGTATACACTTAGCAAAATTTAAAAGCGATTTTCTCGTGGAATATTGATTGCAATTTTGAAATAAGACTTATTTCATAACAGTACAGGTTCCAAAACATTATGTTCGCAACAACATAAAATTACAATCAATACAGTTGGAGAAAATCACATTTAGAAGTTGCTACGTGTATACATATTAGTACTCGTGACTGTACAATGCCCCCTTAAGCGGTTGATGGTGTTTTAACAATGAGCCTGTATAATATTATATTAATACCATTATCCAGTTCTTACGACGTTAAAATGACGCTTTTTCGAGCCTACTGTCAGACTTTTTACACCTGCAGCCTTTGGGTCAAGTATACGCAGAAGGCATACAGCGCCCTGCGTGTACAGTATAACAATGCTTTCAGGATGCGTGTGGGGCTGCCGCGGTATTGTAGCGCTTCGGGGATGTTTGCCGATGCGAGAGTGGATGATTTTTATGCCATTATACGAAAACGATGCGCCTCTCTCCGGCGCAGAACAGATATCAGCACCCACGGCATGTTGAGAGCATTGACTGACCGGTGGGACTGCCCGATGCTTGGTCGATGGGTGAGACTGCACACACAGATTGACTCTAGATAGCTGTACGTGCATTTTATTTTATTCCTATTATGTTATTATTATTATTATGCCTATTTGTGATTTTTATGTTGTGTATTGTGTTATTTTTATGTTATTTGTGATTCATTTTGATTATGTTATTTTTGTTACTATGCTTATTTGTGGTTATGTTTTTGATGTCAATATTTACTAATTTAATTCTATGGATTTCTAAGTCTGTGAATAAATGATTATTATTATTATATTCCATAGCGGTTGCAAGAGATATTGCTAAGCATGAGATCCTGGCTTCGATTCCCGGGTCGGTCAAAGTGTTGTTGGGTTTTTCCATCTGGAATTTCTCAGTAGCAGCTTGGAGTCTGTATTTGTGCCCGGTAGATGGCAGTAGGCTCGCCCCCTATTACATGGGACTTACACATAAAAGGCGAAATGTGTGTGTACTATAGGTACACCTCTGCCTAATCCTTCCGGGATTGCAGGCGTGATGTTAACTTTTTTTAAATTAACATTCTACAGCTTATCAATAACCCTAAAACTATTTGTGTATTGCAATGGGAGAGTGTGCGGAGTTTTGCTAAATGCCATCCATTTATGTATGCACAAGTGAGTAATATACAGGGTTATTGGTAATATATCGGCAATCCATTAAGGGGATGTAGGGGAGGTCATTTACAAGCAAATGACCCCTTATGAACATTGTACAAATATAGTATAAGCTTTATAATATTGTGTCAGTGTATTTTAAAATAATCTTAAAAGTCTGCTACTTAAATCATACCTACGTTTGTGAGAATACACGAATCCAACTCTGAAGGTGGATATTAAACACCAACAACGTTATTTTAAACTTTGACAAATTAAGGAAGGAGTGTGCGTGCTTTCGAAAACATAGGGAATATTAGCTTAAACGTGTCTACAAACAATTTTATCAATCTAATTTATTAGCTCGTGTTTTCATTGACCTTTCTGTCATTGTGTGAAATGAAATGTTACCTACCTACACAAATTTTCTAACAACTTAAATGTGGAAACAAATATATTCTTATTCGTCACTTTAAACTTTATACTTTTTTCTGTAAGTAGGTTTGAACAAACACTTTTATACGTTAATCGTATTTTTAAAACTAGATGAGGTCGGCGTTTCCTATCTGACTACTCTGAGAAGAAAGGCCGAAACAAACTCAGAGGTCACAGTCTGTTTTAAAGTCCAGACAAAATCTTGGTCAGATCATGTGAAGCCTATGTAGATCGGTGTCTGAAATGGTCTTTTGAGGAAAGAACCAAACAGATTGACTGGACCTGTCCAGTCAGTGTACGCATTTGTCAGTAACCGTGCAGCTCACAACTCATGATAATATTTTGAGATAGGTATCAGGCACATCATTTGCGCTTTCCACAGTCTTATAGTGTACTAGTTGTTGCCCGTAACCGCGTCTGCGATCCCTTATCCTTCTCTAAGTCCGATGCTATCTATCTATAAAAAAAAAATTACGGTTCATCGGACAGACAGAGTTATTTTTGAATTTATGATATTAGTGTGGATTTCACGTTTTCACTTCAGTGCCTTTCCAGAAATGCTTTACTAGTTTCAGACTCAAACGCGAAAAGGTCACGAATACAAGTCTTATTACTTCTTCAAAACCAATTCAATCAATTTTCAGATCCGCTACAATTCCGCACTCTTAGAATCCAACACGGGGCTGACAACAGCTAAAGCGCGGTCACTGTCGGACTGCATAGAAAAGAAAGAGAAGCGCGATGACACAAAGCTGGTAATTTATTACAAAATATGAAGCACTTCTCTATTTACAAAAAATCTATTGATCGGACTAAAAAATTAAAACACTATCACGTTATTAATATATGTTGCTTGAGGAACTATCTGAAAAAAAATAGAATGATTGCATGTATGGTTTATAATCGTTAAAATATTTTTTTGGAGGTATCTTCGTGAGTTTTCTCTATCGTACCAAATTAGTTGTAATATGTTTTCAACACACTGTCTAACTAGCATATATCCTGGAGAATATCATATATTTTTCTGATTTTGTTTACTGCAGTAGATCATATACTTTAGGCATTATAAAACTTGCGTTTACGTCATGTAGTCCCCTTAAGGCAAAGTTAGAAAATTTCCAAACTCAAACGAGAAGTTGTGTTCACTTGAGTAAATAAAGATAGTTATATGGTGTTGCCTCACTTTACACGGAGTTTGTTTTAAGTTTATAAACAAACTCTTATCGTGAGTATGTGAGCGACCTTTGTTTTCTTGAGCTAACTTGTAAGTGGATTAAATTAATCTTGTTTGTATAAAATATGTTTTTTTTAGAATGTGAATAAGTTTATGGACAGATGGTGCGAAGTAGTGTGCGGATACAATTTAAGAGGGCCCTTCTCGGTCCGTCTATCGACAACGCGAGCATGATTGAAAAGCTTGTTGTTTCATGTAACGCAATGTTTGAAAAAGGAGCAAAAGTGAGACCGCGATAACATCGAACGACAATAATTGTCGTTCGATCTCTGCGCGTCAATTATTGACGCGCAGAGATTTCACAAATTGTAATCCAGAAAATACGTGTTTTAAAAAGCCTTACTACCTAAGTCTTTGGAATCAAAATTGTCATTTAGAATCTCCATTACATGTGCGAGGTGAAGATGTTTATTTTACTTTTTCAATTTATGAGTACATTATGAACGACCAAAGTTCAAATAACATAATTATGTGCAAAAAAGCCGATTTTCAGACGTTTTCACTGAATTTGTTTCTGAAATATATATTTGTTTTCAAAATACCTGGAGGAAAATTTATTATAACGCCATAATCACGTACGAGCGTTTGTGTCGGAATGGTGTGCAACAAGGCAAGGCAAGAAGTGAACACTAGGGTGTGAGAAACTGGTATTGAACTGAAGGATGATGATGATAATAGAAATATTGTCGTCGGACAGGATAGCGACTCGATGTGCGTTTTAGAGCAGGGGCGCTCATTTACTTAGACAATCATACAACACACACACAACACTTCGACACAGTTTCTGTCCCACACTTATTGCACAAAATGGAAAACATGGGAGTACGAGGTCTTCCCCTACAATTATTCCAGGACTACCTATCTAACCGGAAACAGCAAGTTAGAATTGATGGTATGGTGAGTAACAAAGAGCCAGTGACTTTTGGAGTGCCTCAGGGCAGTATACTCGGACCGACCCTCTTTTTGATCTTCATCAACGCCCTGTGCCAGCTTCACCTGAGTAATGGTCAAATTTTTACATTCGCCGATGACACTGCTGTATTCTTTAGTAGTGATAGCTGGGAAGGGGTCTTTGGTGATGCTCAGGAGGGGCTTAACGCGGTTGTTGCTTGGTTACGGAATAATGTGCTGACTCTAATATCACAAAAACTAAATACGTGGCATTTGCACATCGATCTAACGTGCTGCCCCCACTTTCACTGTCTATAACGGCTCACACGTGTTGGTCAACCTCCCAGTATTGCGTTTGTCCTCCCCTTGAAAGGACACATAACATTAAATACCTTGGAGTTACATTAGACCAATTCCTCAGCTTCAAACCTCATATAGACATCCTGGTAACGAGATTACGCAAACTCATTTACATATTTAAGAGTCTAAAACATGTAGCCGACCTTCAGTCGCTTATTGACTACTGCATCATCTCCTGGGGAGGTGCTGCTAAAACGCACTTGATAGAGGCGGAAAGAGCTCAACGTGCTATACTTAAGGTTGCTGCGGGTCTTCCCTTCCGATTTCCTAAAGTCGACTTATACAAAAAGTGGGATGTACTGTCTATAAGACAAACTTTCGTTCTGCAAACGGTCCTCAAAAAGCACTCGCAGCTAGTTTATGACTCAGATCTATTGAAAGATAAACGACGGAAAGGTACTGTATGCAATACAAAAATTTTCCGTTTACCGCAATCCCACAATATTTTCTGTTACCTAGGGGATTATCTGTATAATGTTATTAACAAGGATCAAAATATTTATTTACTACACAAACCCAGTTGTAAGCAAAAAGTAACTGACTTCTTGAAAGCTCTTTCCTATGAGGACACAGAGAAATTGCTCCACTCAATTAAATAAAACTTGTATTCAAATAATTACCTACACATTCACCACCATTCACATACACCTGCCACCATTCACATTCACCTACACACTAACCACCATTCAAGTACACATTCACCAACATTTACTGACACATTCACCACACACCCTTTGACTGCTTTTGTTGTGTTAGTTAATTTCTTTCTTTTTTTTATATTAATTTTTTGTTTTAATTGTTTAGTAGAAATACATGTTACCTGCCTATTTATTTGTATGATGCCACTAAGTGGGGTCTGGTGACCTATAATACAGGTTTTTCTAAAACCTACTTCAGGCACCAGCTCTCACAATGTGAATTTATATAATTTGTTCAAAACTGTTAAGTGCTACAAAACCATTGTGAGAGAAAATAAATAAAAAGTTATTATTATTATACAATGAAATATTACGATGTACCTATGTTATATTCCCGCAGCTTATTTCATTTGTGCATTCCATTTTCCAGTGCGCGAAATATCCCGCCACGATAGTGGACGTAAAACTACACGGTTTCTGGAATGAAAATGATCTACGCGTTAAAATTCAAGTGAAGTGATCCGATTGGCTTTTGATAATTCAGTCAACCAATAACTACAGTTCACGGGTGCTTGATAACTTGTTAAGTATTTTTTTGTGTTGATTTCCAGTAGCCGGGCATAGAAGAGGCGTTATAAACAAACAGTAAGAAAAATATTTAGGTATGTCCCTACCTATTAACTAACAATATGCCAATTCCCAACTCTCAAAACCGCGAAGGAAAACATCGTGTGGAAACCGACATGTCCAAGAAACAAAAATTCGAATACATGTGACAACTCGCACTGGTCCCGCGTGGTAGATTACAGCCGGCTCGGGATCTCGAAGAGAGAAGGCCTGTGTCCTAGCAGTGGGAACATTAATGGCTGGTTTTGTTTATTATGTTATACCTTTTGAGCAATTCCCAGTACTACACTATAAACAAACTAAGACGTACTGAAATGGTGGGCATGGAGGGGATTTTGATAAAGATCCAACTGAGATGGTGTGGTCATGTACAACGGATGGATACCAGTAGACTACCTAAAACAGCTTTCTAATCAGAGCTCGCCCAAGGAAAACGTGCATAGGGCAGGCAATATTTTTCAATTTATTTGTATTTGGGAAATCATTAAATAACTTCTCCCGCTCTAGGCGAAGCGGGAGGGCGCGTCAGACTCTTACAGACTAAAACCCACCCGTGTTCCTTCAGTTAGTTGCCTGTGCCAGGGACCACGGTAACCCTTTCGGACTTTCCCGCAACCCTGGCAGGCATCGACCCTAGCGGACCCCGTCATTGGTGCTGACATCTCTTTGAGGCGCGCGTGGAACACAACGCGCCGTTGACCCGGTCCTGGTCCATATCGCACGGCGTGCTGCCCATTGCTCGCCGTCCGCAAGCCCGCGCCTACGGTGGCCGGGAATCGGCTTGTGATTCTCGACGCTCAGGGCGTCTCCTGCGGCGGCTGTCTAGCCTCCCCCTCAAGCGTTCCGCCTCCTCCTTCGTGATCATTACTGCTTCGTAGAAGGAGGTGACGGCTTCCCAAGCCCTCTCGCTCTGTACCATGGCCTGGCCATACCTGCGCTACACAAACTTCCTTAAACGTCACCTTACGACTTGTGGCATACCCTTGTGGAAACTGACAAAGGTGGCGCACTTCAAACCACAAAGCAACTGAATGCTTTGAAACAAATCGTCTTGAAGACCTAGCCATATACGCAAAAGTCGCCCAAAGCCTGCATATACCTATACCATACAACGATGATGATCAGCTCTCCTGTACGCAGTGGGAACGGGTTTTCAAGACCAAATTCAGTTTTGCTAGTCACCAGAGAGCTCACGAAAGGAAATAGAAGTAGTCTGGGTCGCTGTGGCCGGATACGGTGAAGAGGACTATATGTATACAAACAAACAATAAACGTAATCTCTAAGTAAATGTTAGTTATTATCAAAAGGTGCCGTCATCAGGCGGTATAATTTTACTAAAGAGTTTGTCATAAAACACTTGTCAAGTGTGGACGACTGAGTCAATTTGCTTTAGATTATGATCGAAGAATTATTACAAAAGTTTCGAACCCTTTCCAAGTACCTACGTTATCAAATATTTTTGTAGACTGAAAACAAGGATCATCAAAAATCTGTACAACAATTTACACTCAAATTCGCAAACCCAGTGACGTCATCGCACCATAAAAAATGCATACAAACAGTCCGCTACACAATGTAAACGCGTTAACAAAATGCAATCAGATAATAAAATTAGTCCAGCAGCGTGTCATATCAGCTGGAATACAATGCGAACACATAAATTATTCAAGCGAGTTCCTTCATAAGCGCGACAAAGTTCATGCAACCTGTTTTGATTGTGCACACTGGGTTCTGTGTTTGGATACTGTGTTTGTTGTGTAATGTTTGGGGTACTTCGTTTTGGAGCGGAAGATATAGTATGTAGGTATTTTCAATGTAGTTTCAGGTGTTAACTGTACAAGGCTTTTTGGTTTTACGGAATAATAAATATTTTGCTGATGATTAAATCGGTTGTTGATGAATTTACCTCTTGTTATGTCCATTCTTCTTCATACATAACTTATTGAGGCGCAGGTATCGTAACAATAGACTCTATAAATAATTGTGTCTCGTTTAGTCAACAAGCCTTTTTTTTTTTTTTTGAGGATGGGAAATCATCAAATGACTCCTCCCGCTCTGGGTGGAGCGGAAGGGAGTGTCAGACTCTTACTGACTAAAACCCACCCGTGTTCCTTCCTTGGCCCTTTATGTTCCGGGTCAGCGGTACCCCTTTCGGATGATCCCTCTTTCCCGGCAGGCTTGGGCCCTAGTGGACCCCCTCTTCGATGCTGACATCTCTTTGAGGCGCGCGTGGAACACGTACGCGCCGTCCAGCACGGGCCTGGTCACGGAATAGAATCCGTGGGCCTGGTCCTGATCGGACGGTGAGCTACCCATTACTCACCGCCCGCAGGCCCGCGCAGTCAACAAGCCTTGATTGGTTTTAGTTTTGGGATTGGCAATAGGGCCTGTATGTTAAACATACTGATAAACAAACTCACGTCTTCTTCCCATGGGAAGCCTGCTACGATCCTGGCATACACTTCTTGCTTTGTTTACGTTCATATAAAATCTGAAGGCCAATTCCTGTAATTAAAAATGTTCAAAATCTAGTCACAGTCTCATCTCAGCGACAATCAGGGTCAAAAATGTAGGGAAATTAGAGGTATTTTTGACAGATTGAGACTGAGATTAGAATGCGAACGTTCTTAAAAATACATTGCCTTTCAGGTTACACTCAGGCCAGCTGCGACTACTACGAGTAGTAATTTAAAGGTACCCGTAAATTCTAATAAAAAATTAATTGTTTTTAACCGACTTCAATAAGGAGGAGGTTATCAATTCGGATGTTTATTTTTAATGTATGTTCGGGCATAACTCCGTCATAATATATAGACAGAATTGCAAAATTCTTTTAAGTTCGAAAGAGGTTTATTCCGTAATGGTCCCATTTAAATTTCATATAGATCTGATGATGAGTTTCGGAGACAGACAACGGAACTCTTCAAAAAATGACAGCAAATCATCCGCGATCGCTGCTTTCGCATTGTTTACGCAATCACACAACATAACATCACGCCTGTACACTCGAAAGGGTAACGCAGATGTATTCAGTATATCAGGGTACACCTACAATACATTTTCTATCATAGTTTTTTTTTTATTTTATATATTTCTGTTTATATAGTTGTTACCACTTAATTTTTATGCATTTCGTTTTTACCTTAGGCTATCACTGTATTTGAGAATGTTAGTTCACCTATTATTGGCAACTGTATAAGCCCTCAACTATTATCTACTGTTATTTGATATTTTGTATACAGAAGCTGTTGGTGTACCTTTATTAATAAATAAATAAAATAAAAATAAATAGTTAGTAGCATATTTTTTCGCGACTGGAATCTTGTTGTAGCACATAGTATTCAAGCTTGATTTATACAAAAGTACATAGCAAGTAGTGGTATACAATTTTTTGTGGGGTAGGTACCGCAACTAAGAAGTGAAAAAAAACATTTTTATAAAAAAAAATTAACCGACTTCCAAAAAAATCCCACAAAGTGAAAAATAACTTTAATTTCGGAAGTCGGCGAAAATACAAAACCAAAGACACCGACTTCCGAAATTAAAATTATTTTTCACTTTGTAGTGTTTTTTTGGAAGATTATTGTTTTTTTTAATAAAAAAACGTTTTTTGGATACTAAAGAAGTTAAGAGAACATTGTGATTGTATTAATTTTCAGTTAGCCAAGTTTTGTACTTTGATTAAATCATTAATGTTCGTCGAATCGTTGTGCTCCTTAAGTTCTCAGTTGAGCGGCAAGATTACTGATAAATGCGTGCACTGACTGGACAGGTCCGTTCAATCTGTATGGTTTTTCCTCAAAAGACCGTTTCAGACACCAATCTACATGGTCTTCACATGATCTGACCAAGATTATGTCTGGACTTTAAAAGAGACTGTGACCTCTGAGTTTGTTTCGGCCTTTCTTCTCAGAGTAGTCAGATAGGAAACGCCGACCTCATCTAGTTTTTAAAATATGATTGACGTGTAAAAGTGTTTGTAACAAACCTACTTACAGAAATAAAATCATTTATCAATCATTTCTCGATTCCTAGTTAATGCTAGTTTATTGGCAACTTGGCAATCTGTCTATACACTTCCACCTTATTTAATGAATGCCATGAGTTATCAGTAGGTAGGTACTAATTAGGTCATATAACATGACAAAGGGAAATAGGTGCGTCCGTTTCTAAGAATTATTGGAAAACGATATAAGTATTTACTACATGTTAATGTCTATAGCAGTAACTTCATTTGACCAATGGAATAATTATGAAGAATACTATATTAGTTTAGAAGCCTCCACGAGTGGTTGGACGCACCCTTTTTTTTTTTTTTGATGGTGGGAATTCATCAAATAACTTCTCCCCCTCTGGGTGGAGCGGGAGGGCGTGTCAGACTCTTACTGACTAAAACCCATCCGTGTTCCTTAGTTGCCTGTGCCAGGTGCCACGGTAACCCTTTCGGACTTTCCCGCAATCCTGGCAGGCATCGGCCCTAGCGGACCCCGTCGTTGATGCTGACATCTCTTTGAAGCGCGCGTGGAACACAACGCGCCGTCGACCCGGGCCTGCTCCTTATCGAACGGCGAGCTGCCCATTGCTCGCGGTTCGCATGCCCGCGCCTACGGTGGCCGGGAATCGGCCTGCGATTCCCGACGCCCAGGGCGTCTACTGCGGGGGCGTGAGGGCGCGCATTTTGCATCTCCCTCAAGCGTTCCGCCTCCTCCTTCGCGAGCATTACTGCTTCGCAGAAGGAGGTGACGGCTTCCCAAGCCCTCTCACTCCGTACCATGGCCAGGCCGGATGCGAGAGATCGCCACCGCCAATCGCCTGCACGAGGACACGGCGGTGCTCCGCCCAAGCCGGGCAGACCTCCAACGTATGCTCCACCGTGTCCTTCGGGAGATCCACACAATGGTAGCACACGGGCGTTTCCTCCCGCCTTATCCGGAACAGGAACCTCCCGAAACAACCGTGTCCGGTGAGGACCTGCGTCAGGCGGAAGGTGACGACGCCGTGGCGCCTCTCTAGCCACTCCTCAAAGAGGAGACTTAACGGTGGGACGCACCCTGGCTATCGCATTCACCACGACAGGACATAACCTAATTCACACTAGAAATTAGGTGTCTAATCTTCAAAATTTAGAGGTACGTTCAAATTGGTAAAGTAGTACAGGGTACCTAAAGTTTTTTTTTTATTATTATTGAATAGTTGCTGCTCGCAGCATCGCCCGCGTGGATGTCGGAATTATCCCACAGGAACGTCCTAGTGGGACAAAAGTAGCCTTTATTACTCCGCATAACACCAGCTACCCGCCAGTGAAAATCCAGTCAAAATCGGTCCAGCCGTTTCGGAGATCAGCCGGAACAAACAGACAGACTGACAGACAAAAATAATAAATATTGTTTTTTTTTTGTTATAATTACCGTATACACTTTCATATCAATCAACATTTCTTTATTAGGACAACAAAGATCCATAACGTTAGTGATACCTCAAATGCATTTAGAAAAAAGCTGTTATTTTAACATTACAAACAAGGCTCGCTTTTGAACACTATGTGTAGTGCATCACGTGTTGTGTCATGTGGGGTGTATCACGATGACGTGGTTTACGATGGAGCACGCTTTCCTAGTACTAACCTATTTACTAAAGACTTTAAGACCTCCAGGACCCCCATTAAGTTTATTATTAGGTACTAATGCCCATACAGAGAAAAATCCACACACACAGATCATCCCTCTCATACACACATAGCATTGTGATATATTAAAGTCAGCTAATAAGAGCAACATAGTGTCCCAGCTGGAATACGCATGCGGATGCACCGCGTCGCAGGTCGTTAACCCCGGTTCACGGCAGTTTGAGCCAGTTCAAACCGGTTCATGCGGTCAGGGTTGAAGTTACAGATGTTCGCGATGTTTTGAAGCGTTTCCGTACGGATTTAAGGGGGTTATGACAAAGAAAATTAAGTCTTTATTCTTGGCAAAGGATATTTAAAGCATACTTAAGCATAAATCTCGATTTAAGTAGGTGTGTTACATAGGTAGGTATATGTTTGAGTATAAACAATGTTAAGTCATTCTCATTCTACATTTATATTTAAGATCGAGATTGATAACTTGGGCATCGTTAAAAAAAATAAGACCTTAAGGGGACATGGCCTAAACGCAGGTTTTATAATGCCTAAAAGTATATGATCCACTGCAGTAAACAAAATCAGAAAAATATATGATCTTCTTCAGGATATATGCTAGTTAGGTAGTGTGTTGAAAACATAATTTGGTACGATAGAAAAAAGTCACGAAGATACCTCTAAAATGTTCTTTTAACGATAAAAAACCATACTAATATACATGCAATCATTCTGTTTTTTCATTCAGATTGTTCTTCAAGCAACATATTAACGTGATAGCGTTTTAATTTTTTTGTCCAATGAATAGATTTTTTGTAAATAGAGAAATGCTTCATATTTTGCAATAAATTCCCAGTTTTGTGTCATCGCGCTTCTCTTTGTTTTCGTTGTTTCTATTTTCGTTACGAATTGTACTTAAATTGACTGACACTGAAATAGAACGAAAATAATTAAAGAACAATTTTTCTATTATTTCTGACTAAAAACAAATCTGCCCCTTACATTATATAATTTAGATACCTACTGCTTTAGGTACATACATACATAAGGTGTCGCCCATATTAGGCAACAGGCCTTCTTCACACCCGGTCATCTGCCTTCCCCATCCTACAACATTTATTGAGGGCATGCATTTAATCGAACCTCTAATAATTCCCATTTAGCATTGCTAAAAACATTATTGAACACTCTAATATAATGATTGCGCCTCTTTTTGTGAAGCTCTAATAATTCCTATTTTGGGGTCCTAAAAATACTAAATAGTCAATTAATTTCCACCAATTTGGATGAGGTTGTTCACTCTTGCTAACCCATTTGGTCGGAGTACCTATATTAGCTTAGTTACTGCGACCAATTGTGAGGAAAAACCTGAAAGTTAAAAAGAGGTTCAATTATTTAAACTGTGCATCATAGAAGCAATTTTTTTTTTAAGGTCTTTAATTTAAAAAAGCGTTCATCATTAGAAGGTCAATAAGTTTTTAGTAGACTAGTTAAATATGTCCCTGTACGAGTTTTCACAGTAAAATTATCACTACGCTTGCTTTTACAATTATCTGAACCGATCATCTGAATCTGATTCATGTTTTCTCATTCGATGAGCTGAAATAATGAAACAAAGTGATTATAATCAATTGATGTCGCATGATTAAATTGAAGTCAGTAAAACACTCTGTGAATTTCATTTCATCGCATTTCTCTTGAAAACTTTATTGATATTACTTTTATTTGATGAAAAAATTGCTTGTCACTAAAAGCTTTTCTAATAAAAAATATGCGTTATGCATGTATACGGCGGACTGCCTCGTTGGTCTAGTGTTCGCAAGCGCTACTGCTAAGCATTGGTCCTGGGTTCGATTCCTGGGTCGGGCAAAGTGTTTTGTGTTTTTCCATCTCGAATTTCTCAGCAGGCGCCCGGAGTTCAGATTTGTGCCCGGTTGATGGCATAGGCTCGCCCACTTTGACATGGGACTTACACATTGCTGGCAGAATGTGCGGGGGATACAGAAAGTACCTTGAATATTGTAGATGGAACATTTTACTGAAAGAAGACATTAATTGAATTTAAAAAAAAAAACTGCATTCATAGATATTTAAATAATTACCTACATGGTTGAGCCGGAAATCGAACCCGTTACATGAGAAAATTAAAGGAACAAATTAACAAAACAAATTAAAGGAAGACCAGGATAAGTAGGCGCGACGAGACTCTTGTAGAAAAATTGCATGAATTTTTCATAGAAAATTTTCTACTAGAGTCGCGTCGCGCCTATTTGTGGGAGCCTTAACACAGGAAATTTACAAAGTGTATATGTGACAATTAGATAAACAATAAAATCCCCTGACTTTACATACAGATGACCGTTTTTAGCACATGTCAGGGCAGTGTCCATTCTGAGCAATGCGGCGAGGAAAGTCGGTAGATATGTTCAGCGATCGTGTAAACAGATAGGTAATTAGTTGTTGATAAATCTTAGTCCGTGTTACATACAATCAAATAGCAATCACAATCTTAGTCACCAATCACTAAAACATTTTACCAAACTACTGTTCCAATTACTACCAGAAGCGAGTTATACCTTCTGACTGCAAAATAATAAACAATGTGTAAGATAATTGGGTCAACGATTATGTGCCGACCAGGTGGGCGAGACAATTGCGTTGCGAAATGTATGGCGGTGAGAGGTTCCGCCTGCTGGCAAAGTGGCCACGGATGGTGGCAAGGACTGTCCACGGAAAATCTGACATTAGAATGTCCACGTTGATTTCTGTGTCAAAGGAAATAGGTGTCATCATGATTGTTGTTTATGTCCGTTTTTACAAACACTACGCAAATCCTAAATGAATGCCTTAATAAAAGTGCTCTGTCGGATTTTCAACGCTGGGGCCTACTGTTAGCCTACTGTCTAAGTCTGTCAGCGAAGACATGGTCCGTCAGAAAGCAGTTAAATATTTCGGAGTGCACTCTTCTCCCGATATTAATTAACTTTTTCGGACTGACAAAACACAGTAAAAGACAACTGTCAAATCGTGATGTCATTCATTTTTAGTTCGAGCCTCGAACTAGTCTTAGGTATGTCCGTCTAGTCTTCTCAGAGTAGTCAGATAGGAAACGCCAACCTCATCTAGTTAAAAAAAAAAATATGATTGACGTGTAAAAGTGTTTGTTCAAACCTACTTACAGAAATAAAATCATTTATCATTTATCAAGTGATACGCAGTAGAAACGCCCGTAGCTTCGGTCGAAACTACGGATTTCGTGCTTTGAAAGTTGAAAATTCAACAACGTTCGAAGTGTTTTATCTACATTGTTTACTTTTGTTGGCGTTATTACTAGACTTTATTCTGTTTGGATTAAGTTTCAATACCTATGGTTTGTTTACACTCTTTAGACGTAACTTTCATACAAACTTTTTTATTGTAAAGCATGCTCTTCAAATATCAACACTACAAAAACTCACCTCGTTCACATTTACCACTACTCATAACATTCAAATTACAACTATCTCTCTCTTACATAACACTCATACACTCATTCTACCACTTTTGACCTAAAACTTCAACTGCATATTTCTAGAGTCATCCGGATTAATATTTATTCTCCTCAGTGTCTACTTTTAATCATACACCATGAGTTACGCCTATTAGACCTCTTAAAAGAAAATGGAAAGTAACTTAACTACACTTGATGAATTAGACCAGACTGAAACTGCAACCTCGGCATTAGTTAATATCGAACATATTTCCACGTCTTTAAATCTCGAAAATACTTGCTTGACGGTGGTGACCCAGAACATGAGGAGTATTTACAGCAACTTTGATGACTTGCAGATGAATTTATCTATGATGAAGTTCGACGTGGATGTTCTTGTCCTTACTGAGTGTAGACTAAACAGCAAGAAACAAATACCACTACTATATAACTACACTTCTTATTTTACCTCCATCCAGCTAAACCAAAACGATGGCGTGGTAGCCTACGTAAAAAACAAACATTTGCCCCTGGTTACGGAACTAACTGTAAAACATGCTTCTGCTCTTAAAATCACCGTGTCTGATTTTACTATTATAGGTATATACCGTTCCCCGTCTATAACCTGTGCTGACAACTTCATTAACTCATTAAACAGCCATCTTGAAGCTTGTAGCACGCACAAGAATATTATTGTCATGGGTGACATTAATATTAACATAATAGAAAAGTCAACAGAAATATCACAACAAAGATCAAATAGGCTAAATTACCTTAATATGCTATCTATTCACGGTCTCCTTCCAGGACATTGCCTACCCACTAGAAATCAGAACTGCCTTGACCATACCTTTCTGAAGCTTCATAGAGCTAAAACCTCTGCCTTTGTGGCAGTCCTTAATACAACAATCACAGATCATGCTATGGTTCTCTTACATATGACTAGCCCAGAGAAGACACAAAGAAGTTGTGTAAAAACCAAAACTGTTATAGATTTTGAAAAAGCTTATAAATGCCTCATTAGTATAGATTTATCAATTTTTGATACCTACACGCTCCCTGACAGCTTTGCTACTAAACTAGTTGAAGTTGTCAGGTCATCCCTTCTACAAAACTCAAAAATCAAATCAGTTTCTTGTGGTAAAAGAACTTTGAAGCCCTGGATCACTACTGGAGTCCTGCGGTGCATAAGGCTTAGAAACAAAATGCAGCGCCAAACGAGACTAGAACCCTTCAATATAATTTTAATTATAACTTACAAACGCTTCCGTAACTTTTGTTCCAACTTGATAAAAAAGATAAAGAGACAATATTATAGAAAACAAATAGAAGATTCAACAAAAAGTCCGAGACATCTTTGGTCAACCATAAATGAAATTACACAATTTAAAGCCCCTAAAACTTCAAATGCCCACCTTCTCAATATTACCGCACACCCCTTAAACTCATTAAATAGGGTCAACTCGTTCTTTATCACCGTAGGCAAATCTCTAGCGGAAAGCGTCTCTACTCAGACTGGGATGCCGGTTGTGACCAGCTCGTGTAGTAACTATTGGGCTTCCTCGTTCGTGTTGTTGGAGACGGATCCACTGGAAGTGGACGGTATTTTAATGAGTCTTGACTCTGAAAGTGCACCGGGCTGGGACGGTATACCGACTAAATATCTAAAAATGTCTAGGGATTTTGTGGTTCCCCTGATAAGCCAGCTAGCTAATCTATGTTTCAAAACGGGAATATTCCCGAAAGATTTAAAACGTTCCGTGGTCACTCCTGTGCACAAGGGCGGGGACGTTAACGATGTCAACAACTATCGGCCCATATCTGTACTGCCATCAATTTCAAAAATTTTAGAAAAAATAATTAATAAGAGACTAATTAACTACTTACAGAAATACAATATTTTATCAAATGCTCAATACGGGTTTCGAAGTGGACGATCAACTCAAGACGCTATCACAGCTTTGACATCGGAAATTGTTGATAAAGTGGATAAGGGTCATAAATGCTTAACAGTGTTCTTAGATCTCAAAAAAGCTTTTGACACCGTTTCCGTTCCCATCCTTCTGCACGGGCTAGAAAGCATAGGTATAAGAGGTACGGCTCTCTCCCTTTTTGAGAGTTATCTTAAAGATAGACGGCAAGTGGTTAAACTTAATAACTTGTGCAGTTTTGAAGAGGACGTCTACTACGGAGTCCCACAAGGGAGCGTGTTGGGTCCACCACTCTTTTTAATTTATATCAACGGCTTATGTAATATGCAGATCAATAGTGGACAAATCTTCTCATACGCAGACGATACTGCAGTTGTTTTCTCGGGAACGTCATGGAAACAAGTAAAAACTGTCGCTGAGGAGGGTCTAAATGAGATAGCTGGTTGGCTTAAAGCAAATCTTTTAACACTTAATACCACTAAAACGAATTTTATCTGCTTTTCCCCCAGCCAGAGGTCACAGCCTGGGTCTGATTTTGGCATTGTTATCCATGTTTGCCAAAATAATGCAGTCCAAAACCGTAGTTGTGGCTGTCAATCAATCCAAAAAGTCAGCTCCACAAAATATTTGGGCATAATGGTTGATCAAAGACTGTCTTGGCACCCTCACATTGAGATCCTTATGAAAAGGATCAGGAAGCTCATCTGGATGTTTAAAAATTTACGATACGTTATGTCCGCGCAATTAATAAACAAGATTTATATAGCTCTGGCGCAATCTGTTATAATTTACTGCATTCCGATTTGGGGTGGAGCTTCCAAAACTAAATTCCTTGATCTGGAAAGAGCTCAGAGATCCCTTATAAAAGTGATGTATTTTAAACCATTTAGGTTCCCTACAACTGACCTATATAAAGTTAGCAACTTGCTCTCAGTAAGGAAACTTTATCTCCTATACGTGTCCTTAACCCGGCATAAGTGTCTTCCTTATGATTCAGCATCTCAGAGCAGAAGGCGCAGAGATATAGTGGCAAGCTCCCAAGGGATCCGAACTATCTTTGCTAGACGTCAATATCCTACACAATCTACCTACATTTATAATACGCTAAACCGGAAATTAGATATATATCCCCTTTTGTTATACGACTGTAAAAAAATAATAATTGAGTGGTTGAGATCCCTAACGTACGATGAAACAGAAAATATTCTGACCAGGACAAGCTAAACACACACACACACACACACACACACACACACACACACACACACGCACACACACACACTCACCGACAGCTGCTAAATTAATGTTTCATTATTATTTTATTTTTATATTCTTTTTAATTCTCTTTAATTTTCTTTCAACTGTCTAAAACATTGTTAAGCTACCACTTACAGGAAGAGCGAGACAGCTCCGACACAAGTACTTCTGTAACTTACTGGAGCTGCCTCAATTTATGTCTGACACAATGTTTACGATGAAATAAATATTTTTGTATTTTGTATTTTTGTATTGTTACATTAGTCACTGAAAACGGGTATTAGTATGATAATTGCACTAGGTAAGCAGAAATAGATCAAAGTGATTTCGTAAACAAATGCTAGCTTAGAGGGACAATATTTTTTAGCTTTTTGGGAAAAATATTTATATGATGTACTAGCTGCGCCCTCAGCTTAACCCGCATAAGTCTCGACCCCCTGAGAATATCGGGATTAAAAGTATCCTATGTCCTAATCCAGGTCATAGTCTACCCATGTGCCAAATTTCATCCAAATCCGTTCAGCCGTTTTTTGCGTGAAAGCGTAACAAACAAACACACAAAAAAACAAATATTTTCTATTTATAATATTAGTTTAGATATACATAATATACACATAACCTTCTTCTCATTGGGGTAGGCAGAAACTGTAGATGTTGATGATGTATAGTATTCTAATAATTTCCTTAAATAATGAAGTAATTGCCGATATAATAAAATAAGCCATTTCCATAATGAAGTAGAAATGTTAAAACTGTATTCATTCAGTGTGTAACCATAAATAATAATAAAGCAACCCCATTTTAAAACGTACCCTTGTCAAAGTTTACTTGCGTTTAAACAATTTGCCTACATAACACTCTGAAAATACATAAAACCACAGACAATCTTGAAATATTTAAGTTTAGAGTACCTACGTATTCTTGATAACAATAGACAAACTAAACTAGCGAAGTTTATATAAGTTTTGCTAATCACTGCCTTGGTGTGGGTAGTAAAACAAAGGGATAAAACTCATTCATGTTTTATGCTAGTTCAGGAGATTCTCATAAAGACGAAAGATTAAAGAAAATGCTGTGTAAGCAGTGTCTTGCTCAGTGGATACTGATAATTTTAAGTGGCAATCTATTTGAAATATTTTTGAAGAATACGTCTCCAGCAAAATTTCCATTGTTTTAAAGATCATCTAGTGACAAGCCCTGCTACGCTCGAGTACAATGGTGACCTGTGAAACATCAAGATTTATGTGCTATATCTATGGTAAGTATTCATGTTTTATGTAACATACAATCTTTCCAGAAAAAAATATCTAGATAAATGATGGTGCAAACCACATCAAAATCTGTTGCGTAGTTTGCTACGCAAAAGATTTTGATTGATTGATTTGATTGTTGATTCGCCCACAGTTGAGAGGATTAAGATGCGGATCCATTGGCGTACATCGTAGATACTAAAAGCCAAACCAATGACGAACTGATTATTTCGGATATTCAATGGCTTTTAATTTTCTAACACTATTCTACAAGCTTAATGTGTAATATTTAATATGTGCACCTACAAAGTTATAAAGTGCTCATCATAAAATTCAGTTTTATTAGCAGAACTTCATTAATGTCATTTTGTGGTATTCCACAAAATGACATTAATGAAGTTCTGATAAAAACGTAAAGGTTCATTCATATACAACAAAACGAAAGAGTATAGAGGAGCAAACGACGCGCATTCAAGACTTGAAATCTGCATTACACATATTATTTAAGCCAAACACTAAACAGAAGAAGAAGATCAGAAGATGTAGGTAGTGACAAACCTTTAAAATAGTATGCTTAGATGGTTTGGTTGTATTGAGAGGGTGACTGAAAGGGTACTAACAAAAGGTATTTATTTACAAGGCAGATGAGAGTGGAAACGCCGGGAGGGGACGCCAAAGAAAGACATACAATCCGAGTCTTATAATGTGCACATATCGAAATGAGGGAAACTATGCTTAATTATATAGACGGAAAGAAAATGGAATCCAAAAAAATAAATACTTTTCTGTGACCCCAGAGTAAACAAAACGGTGTAACTTTTAAACTGAATGATCTATCGCGATGAAACCCATAATAGTTGGAAGCTATTAGGCGTCGTCATAAAATGAAAATTGTGGGAAAAAAACTACCCTCTGTTTTTTTTTTCATATTTTTTTACAATAATCGTGAAATTTCTCAATAAGACGCCCATTACCGTTTTATTAGGTACTTTAAGTTATTTTTCATCGTATTATAGCCACCTAATGATAAAAATTTCATCACTTCATATCGACTGTTAAAGAAAGGCCCAGCCAGGTGAAAAAATATTTTTAATAAATATTTTTTCCGTCTGAAAATTAAGCAAAGAGATCATTTCGATATGTGCACATTATAAAGACACACTGTATAGTGACCTTATTGGCGATGTTCTTGGTCAGATGCGTAGTAGTAAGTGCGCGGGGCATGTGTGTATGACCAGCGGGGGGTAATTGCGCAATACACTAACAGTAGCATTTTGACAGTTCAACAACATCCATTGCGTTATTTTCGTTGTTCAGCAGACAAATTTTTCGAACATATGAAGCTATGGTTTAGTAATATCCTTCAAAATTGTTTAGATTTTGATTGATAGCGTGTTACGCAATTAGGCTACATATATTATGTATGACAGAAACGAAGCAAAATGAGTTTGTGAGGATAGTAACAGGTGGCGTTCTTTAGTTTCGCCTACTCCCATGCAAAGAAGGCGTGATTTTATGTTTATAAACAGCTACTTGTAAACCACAGTGTATACAGTGGTACAGACAGAATGACGTTTAATTGATGTTAAGTCTTAAAAAAAAAAAGAGAAACAATGTAAGTACTTATTGCGTATTGCTGTTGTATGCTCACATAATTAACCAGTCTAATTCTACAAGCGAAGACTTGTAATTGGCTTTCTGTCGACTATGTGTTCCTTTTTATTAAGTTTTTAAGCTGTAAGTCTTCCATGTTTTATTAAATAAATAAATAAATAAGTCTAATAGTATTTTGTTACTCGCCATTTAAGTTAACAATATTGTCTAGTCTAAATTGTTTCATTAATATAATTTGCGAATAAACCACAGAATCAAAACTCGGAATATTAATTCTAGATCTAATTCCATACACAAACCGCGAAGGCTGCGTCAAACCACAAACGAAGCCTCGAGCACATTTTACTAGCATTTGTACTTTGAAATTATGATCTGTTTCGGTATAATAAGCTTTTTTTGGTTAAAAATAAGAGTTATAAAAGAAGAAAAGAAGAGAGAGAAAACTGAGTAAAAGAGAGAGAGTAATCATTTATTCTAAATACTTAGTAGCCTGCTGCAGACTATACACTTATATAGGCCTCCATTTAGGCTCGTATATAAATAACATATTAAAAATATCATACTGTCTCTGTCATCTTCAAACGATTGACAGAAACAGAACAATGTTTCAAAATTGGTTTGGCGCTAAACGTATTTAGTGATTTGTGATGCAAATGAACTTTAATGGGTTTTAAGGCCTACGAATTCCGAAATCTTAGCTAATATAAGCAGGATATTAATATCTTCAAATTCACGACACGATTAGTTATTTTTGTGTAGCCGATATAACCTACATGATTCTTTAGTACGAATCCGATAAAATCATCTTTGAAAAATGATCTCAAACAAAATCTCCTTCAGCTTTAGTGTGTCCACATCTTAACTAAAATGCACATTCTAATGCAAATTAACCTTAATGAATCAGTCATCTTGATGGCCCGAACATAAATGACATGCAACGACGATATTTTAGTAAGTACATCAGTCACTAACATGATTCATTTAATAGTGGAGGAATGGCAAGTCTTTTGGCGTGTGTTTGCCGTTTAATCATTTATCATTTACGTCATCGTGTGGCACAAATGGGCTTTCAAATGAATGCACCGTAAATAAATCGATTAATAACTTTCAAAATGACGCGTGTTTGTCCTCACCTTTAAGAGGGCTATCACAATTTTTCTTGTATTTGAGTGTTTGAAGAGTCTCACACTCAAATACAAGAAAAAAAAATATATTTATTTAGAGCACTCCCGAGGGAAATAATCAAACTTTCTCGGGCATATTTTTTTAAAAATTGATGGCCATTTCTAAACCATAATCACACAACTAAACTGGGAGTTTTGAATGTGTGACTCTTCAAACACTCAAATACAGGAACAAATGTGATAGCCCTCTCTACTAAGGTTTTTTTGGGGCCAAGACATGCCACCGATATCTCTGAGAAAATTTGAGAAAAACTACGACAAAAAGTTCGTCACACAAAAATCCTTTCAAGGCCGATTTCTGACACAAAATCAAAGTACATTGTATAAATTGTATTATGTTATAATTTGACATAGTGCAAAGAAATGTCAATTTATCTTGGTTCGGTTCATACTGTCAACGGACACTGTATAAAATCGAGTATAAACCGAAAAAAAAAATGAACTAAAACCTTTCTGTTGGCCATCTCTGGTACAGTGTGTAGGTATGTTAGCCAGTACGATCTTGTTTGGGACATCGTTTTTACATAATAGAAGAGCAATCATTTTGTTATTGTACGGACTACGTGCAACGAGGAGTGTAGTTCAGGAAGTAGACATAGTAGTTTTGGGTGAACGTAGATAGATAAGAATTATCAATTTGGTTATTTTGTAGCGGTATCTACATCGCCACATGCGTGCTGCGCGTCATACTGACGTCACGCATCCTGCATCGCGCAAGCAGAGTTTACCGCGCGACTAGCATATTATATACAGCTTCCCGACATCAATCGTCGGGCAGTTGCCCACCAGACACGACACCCGTCTGGTCGGAGGATCCTCCCATTTCTATGGAGGTATGTATGAGTAAACTTTACTCCCTGTTCTTCGTGCCTCTATAATTGTATTATTATCATCAACGGAGTAATATGAGTGTATATGAGAGTATATGAGTGCACTAACAGTGACAATGGCTTTCAATTTGACAGTTCAACAACATTCATTGCGTTATTGACGTTGTCGATCAAACATTTTTTTCGAACAAACGAAGCAATGAATTAGCGTGTTACTCAATTAAGTTGAGGGTGACTCTCTGAGGGAAAGTATCCGGAATGATGTGATCCAGCAGAGAGCCAAAGTTGTCGACATAGCTCACAGAATAAGCAAGCTGAAGTGGCAATGGGCCGGCCATATTAGCCGTAGAACCGCTGACCGTTGGGTTAGACAATGACATGTTCTTGAGTGGAGACCGCGAATTGGCAAAACGTAAGGTAGGACGCCCTCGGGCTAGGTGGAGCGACGGTCTTCACAGGGTGGCTGGTAACAGCTGGATGAGAGTTGCAGAGGATCGAGCTAAATGACGTGCAATTGGAGAGGCCTATGTCCAGCAGTGGACTGCTGTAGGCTGATGATGAAGATGATGACCCCCCTTAAGAACTAACGATGTCGTGAAAGGTAATGGATAAGAGCATGCAAAGATGATCGATAGCAGCGCCCTTCTGTTTTCTAATCATCACCAACACCAGTCTCGATACTAAACTTGATGATATTTTTAATTTCCCTGAAGAGCGTTCTTTGGGAAACCAATGTCCAGCAGTAGATGAATGAGCACACTATGAATATCGTGTTCTAAATGATGGCTTGATAAATTTTACTTAGTGACCTATTGTATGCGGATAGAACCGTTAACCCTAGCCATAAGGTAACTTACTCCCACAGGTTAAAATTAGATGCCCTCAACTCACACCTATAACACATGACTAATTAACTTAAAGTTCTGAAACTATACAGCAAATTGTTAGCTAAAGGTGCATTCAGACGAACCTGCTCACAATCTGTCATAAGTTCATGACTTATGCACTGAAGGAAACTTTGATGCGCCGACTCTGTGAGGCTAAAACTAACTTACACCTGACAGCTGTCAGGTTATGCACTGTTCACAAAGCATATATCATAGTAGGACATGATGGCCGTAAGATAGTAAGTACCTACTAAGTCTGATTGAAGATGTAACTAATATTTTGATTTAAAAGAGTATCCAGGGAGTTTTTTGCCCGTTCTTCTCTATGGAAACCTTCGCTTTGGAATAGACAAATAGCTGCATCTTTCTGACCGACCTATTGACAATTCAAGTGCCTGTAATTGGTTTATTTGAAATTAATGCTTCGAGTATGAGTTTTGAGTTTGAGTTTGACTCCTAATCAAAACGCGTGTCCGGGAAGTAGTTAAGTACTATGACCATAAGTAGTGTGTACTATTTCTGTTGCTAAGGAGGCTTTGATTTGAAAACCGTGGGTATCTACTGATGAAATTACACATGAAGCGTTTCAGGTCGTTTCCCAACAATATGTTTTGTTCTATGTTACCAAGTTTGATGTGCAGTCGCCAGCACATCCAGTTATACGAAACAGTCAAATTTCTCCAAATGATTTTAAACCTTAAAGCCTTCAGAATTAAGTTCAAAATCGAATGAGAAAATTTTACAGTTTGTGGTAACTTGGCCTGCTGCTGTGTGTGCAAAAGGTGTACAAAAAGGCTAGGTCTGTGATGGAGTTTTACACCCTGTAGGTAGAGTGTTCTTGTAAGTGGACAATCAGCGCTTTGATTGTGTACGTATTTGTTACGGTATACAACTGACAGTTATGTGATAATTTGTATAGTCTTTGGGATTCGAGTAGCAATAAAATCAATTTTTATACTAAGAGCCACTTTTGTTTCAAGTATTTTAAATAACAGTCGATTTTGAGACCCAGGCCCTGCAGTCTCGACATAGTTAGCAATCGTTTTCGGTTGCTAAGTCCTAACAATCCAGATGTAACGATATTTGGTAGTCTCCACACTCAAATTTATCGGTTGTTACCGGTATTTTAGGTAGGTACCGGTAGGTAACAACCGATAAATTTGAGTGTCGAGATCATGCGCATTGACCACGCATAAACAAAGCATTTTGTACTCAGTACCGATAAGACTTGGTAGGCCAACCGATGTAAATGTGTCGATCGGTATGTTGAAATTTTTGATCAACTTGCCTGAAATGTTCAGTAGTTTTTATTGGTTTTGCATTATTTATCACAAGCGTTTAAAACTAGTTGCTAAAAAGTACCTACCTATTTGCTAAACTAAATAACTGCCGTATTTTTGTAACAACAGAAATAATATTGTTTTTCCATTTCACATCTGAGGGGCAATTCTCGTACTTAAAAAACGTTCAAATTCAAGTGGCAATCTCATCTCAGCGACAATTAATGTCAAAAACTTGTCAAAAATGTATTTAAATTGACTGTATTTTTGACAGATTGAGACTGAGATCAGACTGTGAACGTTCTTAAAATTACGGGAATTACCCCTCTGATGTTGGCTGAATTGTTGACATCAGTATTTCTTGCCATAGTAATCAAAAAATAGAATTCATCATTCTCCAGCCTTTATCAAAATTTAATTGTGGTCGGGGCAACATGTTTTTTTCTCCCCCCCCCCCCCCCCCCCTTCTAGCCATATCATCGTATTTTTGGTCTTCCCCTACCCCTCACTCTTACAGCCATCCACATTCATACTCAAAACTTTCCTTTTCTTTTTGTATGAAAGAAAGAAAGAAGAAAGAAAATGCGTTTATTTGCGGTAAACATGACGTAAAAAATAAAAAATATGCACGTGTTTCTGTGACAAACAAATATTATATTTTTCTTTCTTTCTTTCCTCATGACATTTCCCTCATTCCTCCACATCAGTTGGCCATACCATACCATGACCACCGATTTAAAAAATAAATACGTTTTTATTTTTATAAGTAGGCAGCTCTGTTCATCCCTTCAAAAACTTAATTCAGTGTAAACCGGTATTGTTCCGTGATCAAATTTGCCAAAAAAAAAAATACCAAGGAATTGTTTCTTGAAACAGTAACCGTTAGAGAATATTTCGCAGATTTTAGACATCTGCTAAACATAGGACACATAAGTAGCTGAAATACTGAAAAGTAGGTAGGTACCTACTTTGTACCAAGATGAGAAGTGCCTTAATCAAGTGCCAGTTAACAAAGTGCCTTTTGCATGAACCAACCAGTTCATGAAAATCAGTTCAGCAATTTAGCAAACGACATGGAACTGACAAACGCTCCCCGTCATAAACAAAACACGATCTAACTTCAGCGCGAGCCAGTTTTTGTATTTCGAGCTTTAAAGTTGTCGGTTTGGTAAAAGGAACTGTATTTCGATTTCTGTTAGGTTCTTAATTCAAAAAAAGGTTCGATGGTTTAAACCAATTTTTACCAAAATTGTAATAAGACCGTCTCGGTCTTATTACAAAACAAGGTTTTTCTTTTGACATGGTTTAAACCATCGAGCCTGTTTTTGAAATAAGAACCTAACTGAAATCGAAATACAGTTCCTTTTACAAAACTGACAACTTAGTCCGGTCTTAGATTGTCAATTTTGTATTAAGAACTTTACTAAAGTCGGCATAAAGTTCCAAATACAAAAACTAAATCGAATGTGTAGGTTGGGGCTAAAGTTAGATCGTGTTTTGTAATAAGACGGTCTAAGTTTAAGAGTAAAGGTTTTATTTATTACTAGCGATCAGCTCCTGGGGTCTACCCCTTAAGCACGAAGTCCATAGTTTCGGCCGAAGTTACTGACGATTCCTAATCTGTATTACTTACGGACCGAAGATTAGTTCGGGGCCGGAACTAAGAATGAATGACAACACGCTTTGACAGCTGCTGTCCCCTACTCCCGATGTGTTTAACCCGTCCGAAAAACTTAATTTGACATTTGTTTTAACTGTTCAACTACATAGTTTCGGACGGGCCCGTATCTTCGTTCACGTACTGTCCCAGCTTCGCACAGTTTTACGACTGGACAAACCTAAGTATCTATAGACCCCCTAGCGTAGAATTTTTTCGTCGGTTATAACATATTCACAGAAACCTTTCGGAATAAATTATATTATGATGTTGTAAGCAGCATGAAAATCTATTGCGTAGTTTAGAAAAACAACGCGGCCCCGCAGACAGACATGACAAGCGAATTCAATGCATAATATGTATAGAAGATACTTTTCTCAAACATGCTTGTAAAGAGCTTTATTTTGACAACCTTCTTCGAGAAAAATCGAAAATGCTGTACTGGCCAAATACATGCGAGCAGCGGCCGGCAAAAGTTGTATGAAAATCCATATCTGTCGTGGTTTAGCGGCCAAATAAATTACATAGTAAACTCATAATATCTATCGTGTAATTTAAAAATGGAACGATCTTTTACTCTGAAACATGGCAACCAAGGAGGTAACTTATCAAAGGTTTTATTTAAATTTCGAACTGGCTTGCAAATAGAAAGGATTCCACGCTCGGCACCGGTCACGGACGGTCGCACGTCCCGCTGCCCCCGCTACAGCTTGGTGAGTCACCCGCACCCGCATACCGCTACGATTACGTAGCGCGTCTAGTAGTCACCTGACTACTCCGATCCTTCGATCGATTAAATTTATTTAATCGATCGATTTTTGATCATAAAAAGTGCCTTTTTCAAGGCAACCTATTATTTCTTTAACAAGTCGCGTTTTGCTGTGTAAATTCTCCAGGCCCCTTCCGGGCAAAACCACAGTTTAGTGGTCCTCGGTGGATACCATACGGTGCCAACGAAGCCGAGTGGGGTGTTGACCCAATACACCCGCCGAACCCCTTCAGGGCGAGGCAGAAAATTGGACGGGTCCCAGAGTTAACCGGCCTTGGGGGATCTCCTAGTCGGCTCTGGTGCACAGTTTTCCCTCCACAGCAACTCACCTAGTGTCTCTAGGGTGTGTCTACACCCTTCGCGCTAGACTGGTCAGGACCCTGTTGCACATTAAGACTGGCAACAGGATTACAAGCTCAGGGCTCACATTCAGGCACTCACCTCCCTGTCTGCACCCGACAGGGAGGGTACTCATCCCCGGGCCAATCCACCCGGGGAGTTAGGTTTAGGGCCGATAGGCTATATTGATATTTAGGTTTGTTTAGACCCCTCAGCTATGGCTGACGCCCTCCTATGGGCATTTGTAAAGGAGGTCCTCCTCAAGGACCCGGACTTCGCCGCCAAGTACGGAGCGAAGTTCGCTGCTCTAGAGCAGTCCCTCACCACCCCCACCCCATCTCCTTCCGCATCCATCGCTGACTTCAGCGATGTAATGACCCTTGACCCCGTGGCTATGGACACGGAGGATTTCGCGTCCAAACGCCCCCCTACGTACGCATCGGACAACGAGTCCGTGAACTCGTCATCAGAATGCCCCTCTTCTACCCCTTCCGAGGACGACGGCTTCACGGCAGTCCAGGGGAAGGGGAAGAAAAGGAGGCAAAAAAAGGCCCCGGCTCTCCACGTGGAGAAAAAGGCCAACACGGTGGCCACCAAGTCCCCCTCTCCCACCGCGTCCCCCGCGCCCCATGCATCGGCCCCTCTGGCAACCCCCCCCTCTGTTAGCCCGTCGCAGGGCCCGCGCCCCCCCACCCCGACTACTTCCGTCCCAAGGAAGCTCCCCTCCCCGCCCCCGGTGTTCATTCAGGACAAGGGAAGTGGACCGAAGTGTCCAAATGGTGTGTTGACCAAAAAATCAACTACAACAACGCCAAATCTACCCAACAGGGTATAAAAGTGCAAGTCCCTACGTCATCGGACTACAGGGACTTGACCCGAATGCTCAGTGTGAGGAAAGTAAGTTTCCACACCTACTCGCTCCCGGAAGAGCGTCAGACCCGCGTGGTCATCAAAAGAATCCCACGCGAAATCCCTACCTCGGACATCAAGGCCGACCTTGAGGCCCAAAAAATCCCCGTCGATGAGGTCCATAGAATGCACCGCTCTCGCGCCAGAGGCGGAGAGGCATTCGACATGGTCCTCGTGCTCTGTCCCCCGGTCGAAGGACATCACCCCATCTTTCAGGTGCGCACTATTTGCGGCCTGATGGGGATCGACCTCCAGAAACCCTGGAAGAACGGGGTCATTGGCCAATGCCACCGTTGCCAATTATATGGCCACTCTCAACAGCACTGCCATGCGACGCCCAGGTGCGTCAAGTGCCTGGGCGAGCATGGCACTGCAGAGTGCTCCCGGCCTAAGGACCGAACGCAATGCACAGAGCCTCCAAGCTGTGTGCTTTGCGGTCAGACCGGACACCCGGCAAACTACCGCGGCTGCCCGAAAGCCCCCCAGAAGTCGTCTTCCTCAAAGACGGCAAAGAGGTTCACAGACAGACAGACCAGACTGTCCTCCCCCCCCCAGGGATACCCGGTTCCCTCAGCCCAGCTTCCAAGCAGGCTAAGTCCCCAAAGGGCTAGCCCTTGGAACCTGCTCAACCACCAGCAGGCTTTTCCTGCGCTGAGGACTCAGGGCCCCTCCCCGCAAATCCCCCCCCTGATGGATCCGCGTATCCGTGCCCCCGCGCCCCTTCCCGCGCATCCCCCCAAACCCGCGCCTGCTCCTAAAGCAGCCCCCGTCGCGAGAACACCCGCCCCCCTTCCCCCAACCACTCCTGTGGTCGGGGAAAATCCCATGGACGCATTCAACGTGATTGCGTCCACCTTCACGGCCTTCCTCACCCCCCGCGCTAGGAGGATGGCCAGCGAAATCGTTGCCGCCCGTCAGGCTGGCAACCTCTTCCAAATACAACAGATTTATAATGCGTATCCCGAGATTACGCAAGCCCTCGTGTCCTACACCAATGTAACCTCACAATGAATAATACACCCATTACGAGAACCAAACCCCGATCCCTCAAGTTAGGCTATTTTAATGCCAATGGCATCCAGGGACAACGCGACGAGATCGCCGAGTTCCTGCATGTCCATAAATTAGATATCCTACTTGTACAGGAAACCTTCCTCAAACCCCGCCACCGAGACCCGTCAATTGCGAACTACCGTATAGTTCGCAATGACAGGACTCGGTGCCACCGAGGCGGTACCATCATATACTATAGAAAGGATCTGTACTGCATTCCTGTGGACGCGCCCCCTCTCTCGCGTTTAGAAGTGTCTGTCTGCCGGCTCGGCATGACAGGTCACCAGCCGATCACTCTAATATCGGTCTACATCCCCCCGCAACTATCAGAAAACTATTCAGAGTTATCTGACGACCTCGCTATCCTATTTGGCTTGAGTGACTCCGTTATCATAGCGGGCGATCTCAACGCCAAACACACAGCCTGGAACAGTAACAGGATCTCGACCAGGGGCAAACATCTGTTTGACCTCTGTCCCATCCTTAGCTTCGATGTCATCGCCCCGATGACTCCCACTCACTTTCCCCACGCGCCCCTTCATGCCCCTGACGTCCTTGACGTGGCACTTCTAAAGAATGTCAACCTTCGGTTGGATTCTATAGAGGTGGTGCATCAACTGACATCCGACCACCGACCTGTAGTTGTGACATTAGGCCCCCGACTAGGACTCCCCGACCCCGACAGACCGCCCCTCACCAAAGTAGTCACGGACTGGAGGAAAGTAAGCGAAAGACTGAAATCCTCCACATCCTCCTGCCCCCGACTAGACTCCATTCCCGATCAGTTCGACTCGATCAATGACACGACAGCCGCGATCGACTCACTCACGGATCACGTACAATCCGTCCTGAACGAAAGTTCTAGGGAAGTTCCAGCGATGGACGACCATCGCTGGAAGTTGCCGGACGATGTACGTGAACTGCTGACTGAGAAGAACGCGGCTGTACGTGACTACAGCAACTTTCCTTGCCAAGCTAACAAGGCCCATATGCGCTATTTACAGAGATCTGTAAAGAAACGCATAACGGAGCTGCGTGACGCTGGCTGGAACAAGATGCTGAGCGAGTTAGAGCCCACCCACCTGGCCTTTTGGGAACTGCAGAGGAAACTCCAGTCCCAAAATGTAGCCTCCATGCCCCCACTGGTGCGTCCCGACAAGACCATCGCGTTCGATGACATCGACAAGGCCGAGTGCCTTGCCGACAGTCTTGAGGCCCAATGCACACCCAGCTCCCAACCAGTAGACCAAGCTCACCTCTCTGAGGTTGACGCGGAAGTCGAACGTAGAGCCTCCCTCCCCCCCGTCGAAGACCCAGATAATCCTCTGCACCCCATCACCCCAGACGAGGTGCACGATATCATCAAGGGTCTGAAACGCCGTAAAGCCCCCGGCCCAGACGGAATCACGAATAGGGTGATCCAATTGTTCCCCGCAAACCTCATAATGCTCATGACCATCATCTTCAATGGTGCTCTGAGCAACAACATCTTTCCCCAAGCTTGGAAAAGGGCCACTGTCATCGGTATTCCAAAGCCGGGCAAGCCCAAAACCGACCCCTCTAGTTACCGCCCCATCAGTCTGCTCAATGTTCTGGGCAAAATCTATGAGAGGCTTATATACAAGCGACTCAGAGATTTTGCCGAGACCAAGGGCCTCATCCCCGACGAACAGTTCGGATTCAGATCCCAACACTCGAGCGTCCAACAGGTACACCGCATCATCGAACACGTAAGCGCTGGGTTCCAGCGTGGGTTCATGACGGGTGCTGTGTTCTTCGACATAGCGAAAGCGTTCGACAAAGTCTGGCACAATGGCTTATTATAATAAGCTTTACCAACTCGGTGTGCCAGACCGTCTCGTACTCATCCTGCGAGACTTTTTGGCTAACCGAACCTTTCGCTATCGTATCGAAGGGGCGCTTTCCTCCCCCCACCCAATCCGCGCAGGAGTCCCTCAGGGCTCTGTGCTAGCTCCCCTCATGTTCACCCTATTCACCAGTGACATCCCGAAATGTAAAAATGCGCAGTTGGCTCTGTTCGCAGACGATACGGCCATTTATTACACTGGGCTCGTCCCCGACACGATATCTCGCACTCTCCAAACCGCAGTCAACAAGCTTGGCGAATGGTTCAGAAAGTGGAGAATCGAAGTTAACCCCGACAAGAGTCAAGCGGTTCTCTTCTTGAAACCGCGTGTCAAACGCAGACATGACGACGCCCGCCCGATCAAGATGTTTGGCAAGCCGATCCCTTGGGAGAAGCATGCCAAATATCTGGGTGTGACTTTGGACAGACGTCTCTCCTTCGCAGAGCACATAAAGGTGGTTCGTTCGCGAGCCGCCTTTGCTCTGAGTAGACTACATTCCGTCCTAAATGCAAGCAGTAAATTGTCACTCAGGTGCAAACTGCGCATTTATACGGCATGCATCCGACCTATTATGACATACGCCTGTGCTGTTTTCGCACAGGCCCACCCCCGGCACATCCACAGGATGCAGACCCTACAGAACCGTTTTCTACGTAAAATCACGGGTTCCCCCTGGTTCGTTCGTAACATAAACTTACATTTAGATTTGAAAATCCCCACCATTCAACAATTCATGAAACGCGCTTGCAAGCGTTTCTTCGATACCGCTGGCAGCCATCGCAACCCTCTGGTTGCGAAGGCCGCCAGTTATGTCCCCTCTAGAATCAGTAGAATCCGCCGTCCAAGGCACGCACTGACCGACCCCGACGACCCCACCACCCTCCTCCAGGAAAGCAGTAGGGCCACCAGTACAGTATACAAACACAGACACAAAACGAAGTTCCGACCTCGCCGCCGAGGTGCTTCGCATCCGCGTCCGCGTCCGCGTTCCTCCCCGATAGATTCCTCTTCCCCTCCCTTGATCGGATCCACAGAGCCAGCTGGTGGCGTAGCTGAGCCAGTAGTTTTACCCCTTAATAATAATGAACCCACTTTGATCCAGCCTGTCCCCAACTTGCTGTCCTTCCCCAGCGACGCCCTAAGCCGAGGTCCGTACCCCACAGGGGGTGCCCTTAGGTGATGGTCGCTTAGTTTATAATTAATATTATGCCCCTGGCTGGAGGCTTTGAGTTAGCTCGAAGGCACCACAGGATTGACCGGTTAAGCAGTCACGGCCTCTCAAGGCCAACTGCGAGATGCCATACACAAAAAAAAAAAAAAAAAAAAAAAAAAAGCAAATAGAAAGCTGTTTATTGAAAAAAAAAACAAATGAACGTTCGTCATTGATTTTGTAACTTTGAAAAGTAATTGTATTTTAATTTCCGCGCATTATTTGAGAAAAGTGCTATACAAGGCTTGGCCCCAAGTAGGCATTGATGGACTTACGTATATATTATGTCCCTCTGCCTCGCCTCGGCCCACTTTTACACGTTGGTCCACCAATGCCTCTTTTGCTGGTCGCTGCAGTAATGTACTATAGTTTAATGATACCAGCTCATAAAAATGCATTAACACCAGCAAAACACGATTGCTAATAAAAAATTAAACAAAAGAGTGTATTTAGCGCAAGGCTGTGAAACCGGGACGGAAACACACGATTACCTCCGAAGTTGGTCGAGTGGCGTGCCGAACCGTATGCGTATATTAGCCGATGTTAACTTGGATTTACCTTGTATTATCACATACTTAAATAACATCACGACCATATTTTTCCTAAAGGAATATTTGCAGCGGTTAGCGAAATATTTTTTTCAATAGAGAAAAAGCTTCGATCGACAATACCAACTAGATATCGGGTCTCGTACAAAATCAAAGCTAAATGCTGTCCGCGTGAATAAAGTTTAAAACAGTTATAGGTTCAATCTAATTAAAACCATGGCACCTAGTAATAAAGTCGTGTTTACATTGGCTGTGTTTCAGTCGAACTAAACAAAATAAGAGCTCGCGTCTCAAGTGCGCTGTTATTTACCGAGACGTATTTCTTACGTCGACCCGATGTCTAGTCGGTATTGTTGATCGAAGAGCAAAAGGTCCTTATTTTTTACCGACTACAAAAAGGAGGAGGTTCTCAATTCGTTGGATTATTAGGAAGATACAAAGGGGCTACAGGCTACAACGTGAACTGTAGGATGACTTAACACATAACTAGACAAGACTATCTAAAAGAATGGCATGTGTTTAAAAACTTCTAACCATTAGTTAGAACAATACTATCTTATCGGTTACAATGTTGTTTAGAAAAATGTGTAATTTCTTAAGTGAGTCACAAGGTAGAAAAATAATCAAGCGTGGCAAAAATGGACTTAGTCCTTTTGGGGATAAAAAAAAACTTATATTACAAATGAGCAGAAAGACATTGAATGTAATCAACATTATCTATCTATAAAGAGGTGACACTTGTGAGTTTGTATGTAGAGGCTATTGTTCGGAAATTCTTTCACTAATATGGGAAGCTTCAGTATTGTCGAGTGTCATATGATATATTTTATGTTAAAACAAGACATTAAAAGCGAAGGAGGTGGCGGGTAGAAGCTAGTTATAAATACAAATAAAAAAAAAAACATGTCGAGTAAGTACGAGATAAGACTCCATGAGCAGTTATGTGCTCAGTTTTATATTTATACTTTTTTTTAAATATTCCAACAAGTTAAGCATATACACTTCTCTAATTTCAAATCCGAATCCCGAACTTAAAGATCAGAAATCACCGGCACGAAATGATCAAGCATGGTGATCTACAACAATGTAACAGTGGGGATGAGGCATTGTCTATGCAATAAGACGGTTATAATTTTGTGTATATTATTTATTATACATTCATCGGCCTCATCATCAGTCTCTGCCCTTACCCCAAATGATTTGGGGTCATCGTAACATGTCATGTTCTTCTATACCTACTCCTCTATTAGTCGTCATCTTAGTCGTTAACCTCTTACTAGTCATATCACTTTTCACAGTCCATCCATCGTTTCGTTGGCCTTCTCATACAGGTATTTATTTACATTAACTTCCAAAACAAAAAACTTTAGTTAACTAAACAAATATTTTTTTTATTTAAGATGGGTTTGGTCTTGACTCTAGTCTAGGTCAGTGGTGACAGAGACAGAGTCGACGGTGGAGTGAGCTTACCCAGAAGAAGCCTGTTCACTCTCACTTTGAAGAGATTAGGGTGGTATGCGTTCGGAAACACAGACGCAGGTAGAGAGTTCCATTCTTTTGCTGTGCGCATTACAAAAGACATTTGGATTCGCTTAGTGCGAATTGGTGGAATAGCAACAAGGTAAGGATGTTAACTTGCAGTGCGTCTAGATGACCGATGGAAGAAGGGGGTCGGTGGCATAAGGTCGTGAGGTGGGTTCCGCAAAGAAGTCGATGGTTCAACTGAAAATTACGAAGGTTATGTACCTACATCATCATCATCAGCCTATATTCGTTCACTGCTGGACGTAGGCCTCTCCTAGTGAACACCACTGAGCCTGATCTTCGGCTCTCCTCATCCAGTCTCTGCCAGCCGCCTTTCGCAAGTCGTCAGTCCACCTGGCCGGCGGGCGTCCCACACTACATTTGCCTAAACGCGGTCTCCACTCTAATAAAACAGGTTACAGACAACCAATGACACAAATGGGTAAAACCGCCGATAGCCGTCTACTAACTGAGTAGGTATGGGTTGCTGTAACCTTCCCAGGCTAACCAAGCAGACTTCCCGCGATTGTGAATGGTAACGACCTGGTCAGTGAAGGGCGGAAGCGTGGAGTTGAGTTTCATGGCTCGACTTACCTACATCCACGTCGCGAGTAGTAATTGCTCATACGCAATCTAACTGAAATTGGTAGGTTTTTTATTGTTTCGTTAGAAGCAGACTGTTCATGGATCATCAATTCATCACGTAATTGGCAATAGGTCAATAGGTAATGTCTTTGTCTAGTCTAAATAAATTTTGCTAGATGATGGTTTATGAGTGGAAGAGATTGAATCTATTGATTTTTTTTATTGTAAGTAAGCTGAATTGACTACCTACTGAAAATATAATTTTCTAAACTAGAATTATGAGGCTCAGGACATGCTTGCTCTGAAAAGGGGTAGCATTCATTAATTTTTACCTCAAAGTATACGTAAGTTTATTAGAGGGAGATTAGAAGTTATTGTTGAAAAGTCTTCTGTCATTGAGTCTCATTGCTTGAGTGTAGGTAGTCGACATCGTAATTGCTTCTCCACTTTCATGTCATAAAACGACAAAGTCTATTTTTGCTTAGAAGACCAATGTGAGAGCTAACTTCAACATCATTATGGGGACTACATGACCTAAACGCAAGTTTTATAATGCCTACAAGTATATGATCCACTGCAGTAAACAAAATACAGAAAAATAAATGATATTCTTCAGGATATATGCTAGTTAGATAGTGTGTTGAAAACACAATGCATACAATTTGGTACGTTAGAATAAAGTCAGGAAGATACCTCTAAAAATGTCTTTTAACGATTAAAAACCATACTAATATACATGCAATCATTCTGGTTTTTTCAGAGGTCTTCAAGCAACTTATTAATGTGATAGTGTTTTTATTTTATAGCCCAATCAATAGATTTTTGGTAAATATTTTGCAATAAATTACCAGCTTTGTGTCATCGCGCTTCTCTTTTTTTCTATGCAGTCCGACAGTGACCGCGCTTTAGCTGTGGTCAGCCCCTAAAAGGTTATGGTCAAAAGTGTTGAAGCAATAACGAGGTCGACTAATATATTTCTATATAAAATTCAAGATAGAAAACAATAGGTATTTCCAGTCTATGCTTTACCACTCACCTTAAACCGACTTTCTTCTCACACCAGTAAAGCAATTTGTACTAGCATTTCTAATAGAACAACTATCACTGAAACATTCTCACATATTAGACAAAAAAAAAACGTTATTCACACGATTGTGAAAGCGAAAGGCAACAGTAACTTTGACCGCACATTTGGCGCAGTTTCGTAACAACAGAGTATACACCGAAATTTTAATTATTAGAACGTTACCAGAATCGCAATTAATTGAACAACAAGAAGTGTATTGAGCTGAACAAGAAATGAATTGAAATGAACGAGATATATATGCGGATTTTGTATTATTAGATATATTTTCTGAACGAAAGTTATTTAATTTTGAGTTTTTGTTAACGAATGTTATGTAATTTTGAGTTTCGTGTAGTTTTCAGCAGTTATTCATATGCCATACCACCCTTTGCTCAATATTTTACTTCGTAAAAAGCAATTAAAAGTTAAGCATTATTCATTATTCATCCATTCAGACTTGTTACAGTAATGAAAATCAGGTCATTTGGTTCAAATAGGTTTTTACTTTTCTTATTTTTTTTCTTTTATGTAGATGGTTTTCTATTTTGTGAATGTGAGAACGTTGTAGGCCTTGTAGACTCATAATATGCTCCGATTAGTTGACCATTTTCTATTTTGTGAAGTACGTTGTCAGGCCAACACTATCCTCCCATACAAGGGTGCCTACTCCCCAAGGACGTAGTTAATAGTTTCGGCCGAAGTTATGGATGTTTCCTACTAAGTAACACTTACTTAGTAATAAGATTAGTCCGGGTCCCGAACTAAACATTATTGACAAAATGATTGACAGTTGTCCGTACTCCCGATGTTTTTGCCCTTCCGAAAAAGTTTATTAATCGGGAGTAGGGTTCACTTCTTCAAACTGTTTTAAGACGGGCCCGTATCTTCGTCGACGGACTTAGAGAGAAGGCCTGTTAGCAGTCTAATTTGAAAACATTGTACAAGCTAAATATACAGGGTGTCCCGTAAATAATGGATCAAACGTAATGGGTAGGTAGCTTACCTCATTTCAAACAACTAATTTGAACAGTTAAAAAAATCGGTAAGGTAACCAAGATATTTTTTTTTTCGAATTTTACCATTTTCTCTAACAGCATTCAGTGTTTTAATGCTGTCGCTGCAACTAATAACATTTTTAGGTATGATTTTTGTCAAAAACTTCTGAATAGCTTATTGTTAATATTTTCTTTTTCAAATATAATTTTATTTGCCTTAGAAAAAAAATGTTCTATTGATTTTTTTTTTCAAATCGAAAAAAAAATTCTTGGTTACCTTACCGGTTTTTTTTAAACTTTTCAAATTAGTTGTTGGAAATGAGGTAAGCTACCTACCCGTTACGTTTGATCCATTATTTACGGGACACCCTGTATTTTATAGAGTAATAACCGTGTAGTGTCTAGCCTCTTCTCCATAGGAAACGATCAGTTGGAACCGTGGACCTAGGTTCTGACGTTTCATATGTGCCTATGTAGGATTGTGTTAACTAAAATATTTTTTAATTTGAAGCAAACAACGCCAACAGAATGAGCAGCAGTGTCCTATCTAATATTAAAAAATAATCTGCAAAGTCAAAGTCAAAGCATTTATTTCAAATAGGCACATAAAAGGCACTTTTGAATGTCAACATTTACATTTAAATAGAATTGATTCTAGTCGCCCCTCGTCGTCTGCATTAGCCAAACTGACCCTAAATACAACTACGAGCAGGGTCCTATTTAATAAAACCGACAAGTGACAATCCGACAATTTACAACTTTCTTTCATACATTTTCTGCTTAATTAAACAGTTCCTGCCGTGAAAATGTGAGAATTTTGTAATTATTTGACATGTCATATGTAGCATTGTTAGTTATATTTATTAGGCCCCATTCAATAAGATAGTACCTTATGTCATGTTAAGTAGGTAAATTGTGTACAACTAACAAAACAATGGATTCAAACTTAAGTCATTACCTGAACGAAAAACCAACTTATTCACGATTGATCATTGAAACAGCCGATACGGTGGGTCTTGTTTACCAGTAACAGTTGGATATGACTCTCAGAGACAATAATAATAGGTATCCTTTTGCGTAGTACTATTTAATTACTACTAAGTAATTAAATCAAAATCTTTATTTCGAGCGAAGACTTTAATAGGGTTAGTAACGTTATCCATAACACAAAGTATTAGAAAACAATTCGTGACGGTGGTACATGTAAGTAACTGACAGCCGTGAATTATATTATAGACAGTCCACTCTGTCAGATATAATTTTCAGAACCCTGTTAGTACTGGCTATGACTCGTGCCGCCATTGATGCGGCGCGCTTGTGCATTATAGTTTTTTTTTTAAGATACATTCATGATGACTTTATTAGAAAAACTATTGCCCGCTTATAAATAAAACCAGTAGCTAAAGTTGCTCAAGTAATGCCAAACTTAAACCAATTTTTTTTTCTGTGGTTTTGTTTATTAGTAATAGCTCAAGCATTGTAGGAATTGCGCAGTAGTCTGTGACACGAATGTGTTAAGAAAATACTTTCGCCGATAAACCACAATTTTCAATCACTTTGCATCCATAAAAAAAAACCCTGAATAAATCTTATTTAAAACACTTTCTTTCACAGATTTTGCACTCGCATATAACTCTCGCGCAAATGTTCTGTGCACGTGCATGAAATCGGATCACCGTGCAGTTGTGCGAAACTTACGTCAGAGAGACATTCACCCGCGGCAACGACCGCTGACATGCAGAGGTGAGCAGAATTCTAAGCGAATCAGTTGGAATGAGATGAGGTTGGTAAAATATGGAGGTAAGTACTAAGTAGGACTGGCTATTGAAATGACTAACACCGTTTATAGAGCATAACTGATGCAGTGGTAATTCTATTGGATGTATTAAACATTTTTTTTTTAATGATACTGGCCAGCTCATTATTATGCCACTGCAGGACAAAGGTCCCTTCTCATATAGAGAAGGCACGAGCATTGATTACAACGCTTGCTCAAGACGGGTTGGTGATTTCAGACTTATATTAAATACGTGTATATCCAGGTTTTCTCACGATGTTTTCTTTCACCGATGTCAGTAATTTCCAAGATAAACTCAGAAAGTACACACTGCAGCAGATCAAGTTACCACAAACTGTAAAATTTTCTCATTGGATTTAGAATTTAACTGTCAACATTTTAAGGTTTAAAATCATTTGGAGAAATTTTACAGTTTCGTGTAACCTAATGTGCTGGTGACTGTACATATACAACGTGTAACATAATTAACGCAAGACACACACCAATTAGATTATTGAGCAGCAAGCATTATACAATGGCCAAAGAAATATTTTTTTAAAGCTAACTATTATTATTAAGAAAATTGTGTTGACCCTAGCATTACTTTACGCATTTAAAATTGAGCCTTATCGCCTTGGAATAAGATTTAATTTTCTTTGGTTCAATCGGCGGTCAGTATTGAAAAATACATACTTTTTGAAAAAAATACCTAAATTAATAGTTACTGAAATGGAATCAGTAGTCAATTATGAGCATACTACTTTCAGGACTTGCGTTTATTCTGTTACACGTTGTATATTGAAAAAGTCACATTGGTAGTTACCCGGGTGTGAACGTGTGTGCCATCACGGCAGTGACGTTTGAATACCTAAAAATCCTACCAGCTGTATGAGTACTGATTTCAAGATTTTAGCAAATTGACTAACAACTTAAATTGTCCGTATATTCAAATCACAACTGTCATTCTTTGACAGATGTTTGAAAAGGAATTCGCGTAGTGTATCAATTAAATAAGCAAATAATTTACCTGACGGTACATACTTAATATAATTATTCAAGATAATGTAGACCAGTATCGTACCAAACTGCTCAAAACTCAACTCAAAACTCAAGGCATTTATTTCAATTAAACCATTTACAGGCACTTTTGAATTGTCAAGTGGTCGGTCAGTCAGAAATATGAAGCTAGTTGCCCATTCCAAAGCGTAGTAGGTACCTATGGAGAAGAACGGGCAAGAAACTCCATGGACACTCTTTTAAATTATATTGTTACATAAATATTAGTTATATCAATAATCTTGTTTAGAGGTATAATTATATGTGAGAACGATGTAAATAAGACGTACACATTGAGTGTCCAGTGTACAGCTACTATAAATTCAAACAAAACAATCCATAATAAAATAATTAAAATAAGCCGTGGTGGCTAAGAGATGACCAGTCCCAACTGACAGCGCCCGTTCACGAACATGACGCATGGATCAGCACCATTCAGCTCACCCCCAATTACTTTGCTAAAACGGTCTATTTAGGGAATCATCTTCAGGAGTTTAGGTTTATGACCACTGCTTATCTATTTGCCGAATATGGGCGTGACGGTTTATTTTATCAAAAACCTATTGATTAGTTTTTTTTTTATACTAAAGTAGGCAATCCTGCCGGCACGGTTGGGCGATTGACTGATGCGCTTCGTGTCGCTGGTTCAATTCCCGCACGGAACAAATAAATCTATGACCTACAAGTAGATGTTCCGGGTCTGGCTGTTTGTGTGTGTGTGTGACTTTAAATGTTTGTAAACGCACCCACAATACAGGAGAAATTCCTAGTGTGGGGCAACGTTTAAAAGTTTGAAACAAAAAACAAAACCAGCTGCCAGATCTCCTGATGATAAGTCTCATCATTATCTGCCTATCCTTTTCCAAACTGTGTTGGTATCGTCTTTCCGTATGTCGCTGAATACCAGTTTTTTTTTTACACCTAACCATTGCCTGTGTGACCTCCATAACCCAGATACTGGATAATACGGTTCCCCTTGGTGATACTGGTTGTCAGATTTTCGTGCTTGCGACTACCCGTAACTATTAATTGTTATAGATCTGCGAATGACAGCCGCGACCAACGGTTTAACGTGCTTTCTGAGGCACGAAGGGGTCTCGGAGTGAGATGATAGAATCCAGTTCTTCTAACTGAACAGACAGCAGTGCTGCTGGGGAGTTTGTTCCGTCACTTCTTCCCAGCTAAAGCACTAGGAAGTGGTGAAGGGTGGGCGTTTTGGGGGGACTGTCTTATGTGATTTTGACGTTCAAAAAGTGCTGATTCTCAGCCTAATTTGAATAAATCACTTTTGATTTTGAAAAAAAATGGATCGTCACCCATCCACGGACAAACCTCGGCGAGCGTAGCTTAACCTCCGATCGACCCGCGCGGCTGTTATCACATAATTTCGACACCTTATGATAAGTATTCACACTAATTAGCGGCACCCTTGAATATTTGCAATACCGAAGGAGTCGCTGATGGTCATAAACTACCCAGAGAAACTTATATAAAAAACCATGTATGCGTTTGACAGTACTTCTTTTATCACTTTGCTACTCTTTATCGGGTTACGGAAATAGTAATATTTTTATATCAATACTTTCCTGTTTCAAACATTTTATATATTATCATTTTTAAATACATTATTTTTACAGATTTGTTTAATTGATAATTAGGTTTAGGTAAGTGAGTATTCTATTTTTGTTGGAGAAAGAGAAAAGATCATATTTTTTTTATGTGTCATCTTATGGCAGCTGTGTTTTCTCGAATGTTATTTTTTTTACTAATTACTTAATTTCCTAATTTGAAGAACCTTTTATGTTTCTAATAATTCCATCTTCTCACAAATTACGATAATTATGTTTAATCGTTGAAAAAATATCAGGTTCAGCAACAAAAATTATGCAACTTCAGTTATTGTTTCCAATTACAAAGCATTGTGATTAAATTAATTATATTTGACTTTAACGGGTTTCCCTTAAAGTGACATCTTTCGTATTCCCCATACGTTGTTCAATACGTCCTTGCTCCAGTTAAATACTCAATGAGAGCATTTACACTATTAATATCAACAAGTTATGACATTGATATTATATCAGATCCCAGAACTCGACTCCACGTACGTGGAACATCTACATGCAAACTGTTATCATAAATTTAGCACAAGATTTGAGGCCTTCGGCTATTAAAAATAAATCAGCTGTTTCCTACATGGTCAAAATGTATGGGAATTTGTTTTTTTTAATAACCCTAGGTCGTGAAATCCAAACTTTTCCATATGATCATGCGCTTAATAATCCAGACCCCACCTCAATAGAGATTTTCAATTTTAAGACAGGATAGTTAGGTATTTATTGTTATATAAAATAATATCCTTAGAATCTATCATACTCTTATTCTTTCTCCAGAAAAGCTAATGCTATAAGCACATTGACCGGTAAGTAAGATTAGTTTTGGGGCTAAATATTTAGGATATGCTCCAGCATACCCTCATTAGTTCTCAACTTTTCTTTTTTTTCACTCATGATACCTATGTCCACACAGGTATCATAAGTTTTGGCTTTCGTGAAACCTGTAATGCGTCTTAAATTTAGCCTAGAAGTTCGACATAACATACTCCCCATAATCACTCTTTATATCCATCCAAAGGCGGTCTTTAAAATATCGCTTTTATCGATAAGGCCGCCCATTGTGTCACCTTATGTAAAATGTTCTACATTCATAACTGTAATTTGTGTGGTGTACATACTAAAGAACATTCTATTCTATAATTGACTGACCGGTTGTTGCAGTTGGTAGCGACCCTGCCTTCTGAGCCGCTGATCCCGGGTTAGATCCCCGGACAAGTCAAACATTTGTGTGCTTGAACATTCTGTTTGACCTGTGTCTGGGTGTGTATATTATGTTTATAAGTATGTATATCAGTCATCAGGTTACCGTAGTACAGGTTCTACCTAGTTCGGGACCTGAAGACCTTGTGTGGATGTGTCTCATATTATATTAATAAATTATAATCACCTGGGACACAGACCTCCTCTTTGTGAGCAGGAGCGGGCCGTATTCCACCAAGCGGGCCCGGTGCGGCTTGGTAGCCAATCATCACATTTACTTATATTTTGAGACGTTACTCTATTGTGAACAATATGCCTACACCTTCAGCGAATAAAAGAGTCAAATTATAATGTAAATTGACATTTATCATTCATTAGTGAAGCCACATTGCCTTCATTCACCAGAAACTCATTTTGATCCAGGCTTACTGGAGTACAATGCCATTATTATGGCGCGCAAAACATAGGAAAAAATATCATGCTTTGACGTCATCGTTTGCTGATAAGAAAATCCATATAAGTAAGCGATCCATATTATCCTTGAGTACATATTTGTTATATTAAAATTGCGACGAGATTGAAATTGATCTACCTATAGGTGACCTGTTTTAAATGCTGTGGGATCTATCTACATGATCTTCTAAACGAGGCACGATCAGCTGAGATATCAATGACAGAGCTTTGCCTAGTTTTAGTGTTAAATTCGGTTTAGTTTAGACCAAACGAGCGAATGCACTTTCTATCCCCACTTTACCAAAGAATTTTTGTGTAAACAGTGATAGACAATTATTTCCTGGATCTACGAGTACCTATAGAAAAAAAAAATCAAGAATATCATTAAAACATGGCTCTTGATCTTCTTTTATATTAGTTTGTTATAAACGCACCTTTACATGTTTTTTTTTCATGTGGGTAGTTTAAATTGATCCCAGCGTCCTTACCTGACTATCATCTGATAAAGAAATGTCGATTCAAAACTAATTTCGATGTACCTTTTAAAGTAAGTTAGAGCCATATTTCGTGGTAGGTACTTAATTCTATACAGGGCTATTGATTGGTAATACGTCTGGCAATCCATTAAGGCAACGTTGGGAAGGGCATTTGAAACCAAATGACCCCTTATATATGACCCTATGGAAATGTCAACCATTTCCACCGTTGTGTTATTGTTTTTTTGCGGTAAAAAAACTATGCGTGATTTTTTTTAATTATTAATATCTGCTTCTACTGCAATACATAATTATCAACCATAAAATGACAATTATCTTGATTGTTTTTTAAATCAGAGCACACAATTTTCATAATTTTGAGCAGGTTATTTAACTAATTGTTTTCTGCAAAAAAAACATGGATATACTATAACGACAGAACATTCCAAAAATATGTACAACTTCTCAGCTATCTAACGAGATACCATAAGATACTAGATAATTATCTTCAAATAAAATTCAAATTACTGGAAAACGGTTGACATTTGCTTAGAGGTCATGATGGGTGATTCGGTTGCAAATGACCTCCCCTTAATGTATTGTCGACGTATTAAAAAGAACCCGGACTGACCGGTTCGTGCAGTTGGTAGCGACCCTGCCTTCTGACAAGGTTCGATCCCCGGACAAGTCAAACATTTGTGTGCATGAACATGTCTGTTTGACCTGTGTCTTGGTGTGTATATGTATATAAGTATGTATATCAGTCATCAGGTTACCGTAGTACAGGCTCTGCCTAGTTCGCGACCTGAAGACCTTGTGTGGATGTTGTCTCATGAAAAAAAAAATACAAAATAACAAAAATTACAATTTGTGCAAGGCGACGGAAAAGTGCTGATCTGTGCAATACGCACGTGCCATGTACGATAAATGACAACGTACAGGGGGCGAGCCTATTGCCCACCTATTGCCATTAACCAGGCGCAAATATAGACTAGGCGAAAAACGCATAAAATCGTCAATTTCTATATTTTTAGTCTCATTTCCCGCTATTGTCGAGGTTTTCAGGAATCTGTATCAATCTGGTAATCATAATGTACTCCTCTGAAAATGTCCTTGACTCACTTAATTACTTTTTATCATAATCCCCGTATTGATCTCGTTATTTATAATAATTACGCCATACTTTATTCAGTACCGTGTCGAGTATATACCTACCTATGTATATAATACTCGAACATGTGTTACTTTGCATACCTATATGTTGATGTGCATTGGATTTTGCGCAATATAACTATGCAATATTACAAAACAAGTAAACAATATTTTGTATGAATCATACTCCTTGATGAACTGTAAGACCTACGTGTGTCTTAGAGCATTAAATGCTCTAAGACGTGTGTCTGTCCACTTCTCGACAAAAACAATTGCCCACTTTTTTCATATTTTGAGTTTAATAATTGTATTGCCGGTCTATCAGGAAGCCCAGTTTACAGGCTTATTTGGCGATGTTATCTCAATTTTACTGTAAGACATACTTAAGCTTGTATTGTTATAATTGTGTAGGTATACCTACCCGACAATTTGAAAGTCGAATGGTAAGCAGAACCGCTTATAAATAAATCTTACAGCACAAACAAGTCAGAGTCACCAAAACTGACTGTAGCTATAGGAAAACAAATGTTGTGACGAGGATAAACCCTGAAATATTATATGTAGAACCATTTTTAGTACCAATGCGTAATACTTAACCTAAATGTTATATAAACCGACAAGAACATCAAATACGTATTACCTATAAAAAAATATGATTGAACGCTATTTCGAACATTTAACTTACCTTAAGACGACAGGCGAAGATCGATAACACACGTGCCGGTCTCAGTAGAAGATAGATAAGTAAAACAAAAGATAAAATAACAAAACAACAACAAACTAAAACACACGAAAACAACAAGATCACCTCTCAGAGTTCAACTGTCACTCAAGAATGAAGTACACGTTTATACACACAGAAATTCGGACACCCGGCGTTTTCCCGGCCAAAATAAAAACCAGCAAAAAAGTTAAAAACAAAAAAACAAAACCTCCTGACGTAAATTAAACGTGTTTTTTAACGTCTCAGTGAACAAATCGATTGTTTGGAACGTAAAATACAGGTATAATGTTGATATTTTATTATTGCAACGAGTTTTAGTATGATGAGCGCGCGTCGCACCACTGCATACTTCGGCGGCGCGGCCTATACTGAACAGAACGTAGTCAGAGAAAAAACAAACTAGCTCGAACTGTGGCTCTTTGGGCGCAGTCGGAAAACTACGTCTGTCTCTGTCTAACACACTGTGTTTGTGAACCATTTTCCCGCTTAGCAACGTGTCGTTGCGGACTTTAGTGGTTGCCTTAGTCATCAGTGTCTACAACTGTAGTGTTCCCTATTATACGAACATCCCGATAAGTGCCTGTTTTATAAACACGGCACTCCTTGCATGCATAGCCGGTACGCTGAATGTACTTACAGTCACATATGGTGAAGGTCCATTTTCTATAGATTCTCAGTACTGATTTCAGGATCGTCTGTTATCTGTTACATTTTCATTAAGAGATCAGATCGAATGACCATTCACATTCAATCCATCGTCAATTTGTGATTAATTGATAACAGATTGCTTTCGTATGGTAGATCGATGATTCGTAAATGATAGATTTTTGCATGTTCTAATAATAATCTTCAACCATTCATTACAACTGAAATTGAAGATAGAACAATACGAATTGATTCACTAACACGCGTGGCAAATTAAATTCTGATTAAGTAGAAACTCTACACTGCTGTTGGTTACCAACAATTAAATACGGGAATTCACCTTCATGTAATCGAAAGGTGTCATTTTCGACATTGCAGCCTATGAAATGGTTGTGGATAAGTAGCATAGACGCTGGGCAGGATTTCCTCATCATCATCAGCCTATAATGTTCCCACTAGGGAATCCAATCCCGCATCAAAATCGCGATCCCGCAAGCCTGCGGGATTAAGATCATCAATCCCGCGGATCCCGCGGGATTTGCGGGATTGATTTTATTTATTATTATTTTTGTTTCATGTAGTTAGAAGAAAGAAAATAAACACAAATATTTTTTATTATTATTATTATCAACATGAAGCAAAGTTATCACTTATATTATAAATTAAATATAATGATGTTTAAGACAATACAATATTTACAATATTTCACGTTTCATATTTAGATTTTTATTTGAAATAGAACATATTCACTGGTTTTAGAGGCATTAAAACTCAGATTATTTTTTTCTGATAATACTTTCGAAGAAACGATAAAGTATCTAACGTTTCATCTTTTAGATTTGATCTTATTTTGTTGCATAAATAGCCAGCGGCGGAAAAAGCACGCTCGGCTTCCACGTTTGTAGGCGGAATTGACTTTACATAAGTATAAACAGCTTCCAAATACTTCCCCCTATTCCCTCCACATTCAAAAAGTGTCATCTCACGTTTCAATATCAAATCAGTTGAATTATCTCGAGTGGGTACAAGCACAGCAGGTCTAAACTCTGCCACCCATTCAGTACGGAGACTGCGCTCTAATTCTTCTTCTAGTGTATGTGAAGGCAGATTCGATAAAGGCATGTCTTCTTCACTGTCATCATCTTGCTGGTTTTCAGTTTCAGGTTGCACGTCTGACAGCAGTCTCTCAATTAAACACTTCATTTCAGTTCTTAGCGTAGCTTTACTTGGATAAAAGAATGGATTGTCCTCCACACTTGCAGACCTTGAATCTTTTTCTAGATTTTTTTTTTGGATTTTCCAAGTAAAGCAACACGGCAGTTATTGATGTGCGGCGTTCTTTTATCCGGCGAGACAGTGACACAACAAGTTCCTGGCTTAACCTGGTGTTTTGTAGATTCAGTTTATTAATCATGAAACGTAATGTGGTTTCTGCGGTAATTAATGTTCTATCCTCGCGGCATAAGACGTTTACAGCGAGCTTCACTGGCTCTAAAGCTTGTTCAATATGAGTCAAAGTTATATATTCTTCGTCAGTGAATGAAAATGAAGATGATGTCAGTTTAAGGTCAATAAGTGCTTTAGATATGCAATGTTTGACTTCGTTGAAGTTTGACAACATTGATGCGAGACTGCTCCAGCGCGTTCGGCAATCTAAAATAAGCTGCAATTCTTTGCCAAATTCTGCTTTGATATATTGTTGCAGCAATCATAATCATTTTTTACTGGAGATTTTGAACTAAAAACCTTGACAATTTTTCTCACTTTTTGAATAAGTTCTCTGAATTGTGGTAGCAACTCTTCTTCTTGGATTTCTTCCTCTACCGAAAAATTACCTTGCTCGTCGTTATCATTTTCACTTTCATTACTTATCACTCTCATTATCTGGTCTGTTTCCGAGTACTTCAGCTTGCATTTCTTCTTCTTGTTGTTCTTGTCTCTTATTGTATAGAACTTCAAGTACAGCGAGTTGCAATCCATGTGCGAAGCATAATTGGTGGTGCGCTGATAATAATCTGCCAACTTTCTTCATGACGGCTGCACCATCGGTTGTCGCTGCGATCACATCTACATTTAGGTCAATTTTAAAATCCTGGAGTTTTTTTTCAAGCGCAGTTACACAGGCTTCTGCAGGAAAACGTCCTTCAATTCTTACTAGCCCCAGGTTCCAAATGTTCGCAATCGCAGCTCCACCGGTAAATAAGTGAAGATATAAATTCAAATAGCGGCGATTTCTTAAGGATGTCCACTCATCAAAAGTTAGTGTGAAACGCTTTTGCAATTTTTTCAGTGTTTCAAGTTCGTCGATAGTTTTCTTTCAAATGGATGCTCCGTAGGCCATCACCATAGTTTGTATCGTGCTGGCAGAAGAAGGCAATTTGTGGCCTTCCGATTCAAATAATTCGCGCAAATCAATTGAGGTGATGAATTTTGAGAATGGGATTCCATCTTTTGCTACCATTCTGCACACTCTTTCTTCCGTAGAAACTTTTTTTTCGAGTGGGAAATAATCTGTTAATTTCTTTCTTTTCGGTGGGACTGACATTGCCGAAGTTGAAGCACATTCGTCTAAACGTAATTACTTTTTTTTAATCCTGTGAACGTGCGGGATCCCGCATGAGTAATCCCGCATTTATGATCCCGCAAAAAAGGTGCGGGATCCCGCATTAGCGGGATCCCGCGTTTGCGGGATTGGATTCCCTAGTTCCCACTGCTGGGACACAGGCCTCCTCTCGGTGAGAGGGAGTGCGCCGTAGTCCACCACGCGGGCCCAGTGCGGGTTGGTAGATGACACATGTCATTCGAATTTTTGGTTCTAAGACATGCCGGTTTCCTCTTGATGTTTTCCTTCACCGTTTTGAGAGCAGTGGTGACGAAATAATTTACACAAAGTAAAGCGCCTGTCTTGGTTCGAACCTACGACCTTACTACTCGTAAGTCACGGCCGCCCGGCCGTTACCACTGGGTAACCACTGCTCTCAGGATTTCCTAGCTTCGTTTAATCTAGGCAATTCTTGTTCAGGTGGGAGATATTGAGATAATTACACGAGTCTTGACGTTTTAAAATTGAAACTGCGTTTTGTGGTGCTCCATCCATTTTTAAAACAAGCTCAGTTGGGTTGCTCCGCTCATTGTGTCATCCTATGTACAATTTCTACATTTGTATCCGAATTTTTTATGGTGTACTTAGTAAAGAGTATTCTATTGATTCGAAAGAGTATATTATAGTGTTCTGACCAAGATTTTGTCTGAACTTTATAAGAGACTGTGACCTCTGAGTTTGTGTCGGGCTTTCTTCTCAGAGTAGTCCGATAGGAAACGCCGACCTCATATAGCTTTTAAAATATGATTGACGTGTAAAAGTTTATGTACAAACCTACTTACAGAAATAAAATCATTTATCATTTATTCTATTCTATCCTAAGAAGATTTCTTTAAAAGTCGATTCTATTAAACTATTTTCACTCACTTCTTTGCCTTGGAAATCGAAATCTAAGAGATGTAGCCACTGCAATTTGAGCGTAAAGTTGTGGAGTGCGCTCAATTCATCCAGAAACGATCCGACGTAATCTGAACACATAGCAGTGATATTAAAAGTCACAATACAGGCTGTAACAAGACCCATCACATAGCCATTATCTACGCATCCTGTAACATCACGCCAGTGTCTTTTATAGGGGCATGCAGAAGTGTTTATTACGTCGTAACGCCCAAGGCCAGTTATGTTTAAAGTTCCAACTGATAAGTAGGAGCAAGTCATCAATTTTCTATTCGTGTATGGTACAACTCTAAAAAAATGAAAGCTTGTGGTAAACATTAAGTATATATTAGTATCGCACGATCTATTACGAGGCGGCTTGCGTACTGGCCGGATCCCCGCCCTGGGACCTCGAGGCGAAAGTACTCGCGTCATTGTATCGGTGGCGCGAGGAAGCGAGGGCGCGGGGCGAGGGACCGATGCAGCGGCACATGGAGCTGCGTTGGTCTCAGCTTCGCGAGGTCCTGGTGGCGGAATGGCGGGACAGGCTTTCTCGGCCTACCGCCGGCCTCGTCACCATCGAGGCGGTCCGGCCGGTGCTCGAGCGCTGGCTCGGGAGGAGGCACGGCTCCCTGTCGTTTCGGGCGACGCAGGTGCTCTCGGGGCATGGTTGCTTCGGGAAGTACCTGTGTCGCATAAACAGGGAGCCGGACGCCCGGTGTCACCACTGCGTCGACTGCCGAGAGGACACGGCGCGGCATACGCTGGCAGAGTGTGCCGCTTGGGAGGAGCCGCGCCGTGCCCTCATCTCAGAAGTAGGCAGTGACTTGTCGCTGCCGGCCGTAGTCGAGTCGATGGTCGGTAGCGACGAGTCCTGGGACGCGGTGGTTTCCTTCTGCGAGACAGTCGTCTCGCAGAAGGAGGCTGCGGAAAGGGAGAGGGAGATCTCGTCCACTCACCCGGCCCGCAGAAGGCGCACCGGGCGTCGGCGGAGGGCAGACAACGCCCTCTTCCAGCCCCCCTAAGTGGGTCCAGGGGCGACGGACTCGGGGACGTCCGTCGCCCCCCATACATCAGGGCCCGAGGTGTCGGCGCGTAGTGTTCCACGCGCGCCCCTTTTTTAGACGGCGCGGGGGGAGTCAAACACCTCACTCCCCCCCCAGACCCGAAGAGGCCCGCAGCGGCGGGCCGGCACCAGTCGGGGGTTGCGGAAGGATCGTACGTTCCCGCGACCCCCGGCGTAGGTGTGAGATGGAACACCGGGGTGGTTTTTAGTCAGTAAGAGTCTGACAGACCCCGCCGCCCGCCCCAGGGCGGCGGACATCCATGAGGAATTTCCACTCCGGAAACAAAAAAAAAAAAAAAAAAAGGATCGTACGTTCCCGCGACCCCCGGCGTAGGTGTGAGATGGAACACCGGGGTGGTTTTTAGTCAGTAAGAGTCTGACAGACCCCGCCGCCCACCCCAGGGCGGCGGACATCCATGAGGATTTTCCACCCCGGAAACAAAAAAAAAAAGGCTTTGCCCAGCAGTGGGATAGTATATGCTAAGTAAAAAAACAAAATCCTATGGCTAGCCTAGAAATGTCTAGGACCAAGGAAACGGTGTACGGATTGTGTGAAAGATGACATAGCCTGTATGGAGTTGAATACTGAAATAATATAATATAATAATTTTTATAAATTTATACAAAACAGATTGCAGTACATGTAACAGTTTTCACAAAGTGGATATTCTTAAATCTCTGGCAATCAAATGGGTGACGTGCTGTTCTCCTTGCAAGGCTATGAAATACCTCTAATTATGTTACTACAATTTTATTTAAACACGTTAAAATAAAATAAAAAAACATAAGAAATGACGACTGGCAAAGATGCGCATGAAAGAATACATACTTCGCCGATCCCAAATAATCGACAAGAGCGCAGGAGGATGAAAGTTTGAATTGCATAGGGTTACAATACCTATAGGATCTCTGGTCTAATTGTTAGTTCACAATTGAAAGGTCGAAGTTTATTATTAAAACATCTGCTTATAAGAGGTTGTTGACAGTTATGAACTAGTCACTAACTATGATGTTTGTGGGTGATGGCATATTATTATTTAAACATGTGTTTATGAATGTGATTCATGCTCTATTGACACGGTCGGCATACGAAAACTCTAGTTGTGGAGACTGACATTTCATATCTGTTTGCGCCGTGACTTCTTTTGCTTGTCACTGTATGACTATGACCTCATAGTAATATGAGCTAAAATATTTTGAAAAATCCCATCTGACTGGATGACTCTGTGAACATAGACCATAGACCGGAGGTTATTCAGGAGTATCAATAAAAAATTTTGTAAATCTTTTTAGAGGTCGACTAAAATAATTTATCAAGAAAATTGGCCACAATGATCTCCATAGTTTGACTCGGGACATCTTATTTGGTCGTTTTTGTAAAATTAATGATTCGATGTTAAACTGCGTGCAATTTACCTGATAATTCACTGCGACATATTTATGCTTTCGCGATCAAAAGTCCATTACTCAATCTTACTCACCTGTTCCACACCGATGGTTAGAGACAAGTGGTGGTTGTGATCAATTGTTAAAACATCAGAGGGGCAATTCCCGTATTTTTAAGACCGTTCGCATTCTAATCTCAGTCTCAATCTGTCAAAATTACAATCAATTTACATACCTTTTTGACAGGTTTTTGACATTGATTGTCGCTGAGATGAGATTGCGACTTGAATTTGAACGTTTTTTAAGTACGAGAATTGGCCTACAGGTAGGTGATTCAGCGGGCTCCTGCAGGCAAAATATCGAATGCATTAAAATAGTTTTAATTGGCAAATGGCGAATAATAGCTGGTTGCGGTGAAGAAGTCCTTGGGAAACCGCTCACTGGCCTCACTCAGATCACGAACTATTGTATTTAGGATGGAGCCATGAAACGCGCGGGAATGCAGCCTGTAGCAAGGCGACATGATTATTTAATTTTGCTTCAGATTAAATCAAATGCTTTGGGATTAGAGCTCATTGTGAAAGACCTTCTTCGGGAAAACGGTCTTATGGCTAGCACCGCATAGGGAAAGTCATTGAAGTTCGTATATTTATTTTATAGTAAACAGGGTTATTGGTAATACGTCGGCAATCCATCAAGGGGACGTAGGGGAGGTCATTTGCAACCAAATGACCCCTTATGTCCCCTATGCAAATATCAACCATTTCCGATTAATTTGGCATTTTATATTTTTTTAGGCGGTATACAAGTTTGAAAATTGATTTAAAACATACATACCTAAATGTCACATTAATTAATCAATCATAAAATGACAACTATCTTTAATATTTTTTTAATTTGAGCACAGAATTTTCATCTTTTGGTGCAGGTTATTTGACTTATGTGGTTGATTTCTGCAAAAAAAAAACTGGGATATAATCGACGGAACATTCCAAAAATATTTACAACTTCTCAGCTATCCAACGAGAACGGACTTCGGTTATTTTTTTTAATATACCAGTTATCTTCAAAAAAATATAAACTGTTTAATTACTGGTTTTTTTTGACATTTGCATAGGGGTCATAAGGGGTAATTTGGTAGCAAATGATGCACTTGCATTACGCTACCACAGATTACCAGTCTCTATGCCGAAATCATGTGAAGGCTGTGGCTGCAATGAATTCAACGTTGATCATGCTCTATGTTGTAAAAAAAGGTGGTCTCATAACACGTGGTCATCTGGCAGTTTGAGTAATTTTTGCGGCCTACTCAGATGTCCTTTCTTTGGTATTGTTCGTCGAATCGTTGACCTCCTTGAGTCTAAGTTGAGCTGCACGATTACTGACAATTGCGTGCACTGACTGGACAGGTCCACTCAATCTGTGTGGTTCTTTCCTCAAAAGACCATTTCAGACACCGATCTACATAGCCTTCACATGATCTGACGAAGATTTTGTCTGGACTTAAAAGAGACTGTGACCTCTGAGTTTGTTTCGGCCTTTCTTCTCAGAGTAGTCAGATAGGAAATGCCGACCTCGTCTAGTTTTTTAAATACGATTGTTTGTTCAAACCTACTTACAGAAATAAAATCATTTATTATCATTTAATTAAATAAGAGATTTATTCTGTGACTTGACATGAATGGGAAACTTGACATGAACAAAATGAAAACAACAGCCAAAGAACCCATCATGACGCTCCTTCTTATATTTCACGCTCTGTCGTCTCTGTACTAAAACCCGCCAAGGAATACAAACCTCTCAGCAACACTGTACGCAGGTTGTCATGATTGCTATGGTAGACATTCAAGGTTTTCGAACAGAAACAAGTGAATTTATAATAAAAGAAATCGCTATATTGTAGATATAATAAAAAAAACAATTGTTTTTAATTAAGCCACTGTTTCCATTTTACAATTTGACGAAAGCAGAAAAAAAGCAAGTTAGTAGGATTTAACGCAACAGAAAGAACGCGAAGAAGCGCGTGAAGGGTTTGTACAATATTCCAATTACCAGAATTTTATTGCTGATATTTTAAGAGGTTAATGAATGAAAAATGTTAAGGGTTCAGAAAAAGTCTTGTGGTTAAAAATATATTAGAAAACAGTAATAGTAATACAGGGTGGCCGGAACATTGACGTCCAAAAATAAAATTTCGGTCCCTCGTATCGTGGGGTATTCGAATCACCCCCATGTATGTTCCGCGACTTTTCATAGTTTTCGAGTTATGAATTTTTTTCTGAATGTTTGAAAATTTTCGACCTGACCAACCTAAAAAAATTCAAAAAAAAAAGTAGAGGGTTTTATCGAGTTTCTTTTTTTGCAACTGAATTTTCATAAGTAGTACTTTTATGCATAAAATAATCAGCTTCGTAACTGTGGTGAAAGTTATGAAAATGTTGATCTAAAGTGAAAAATTTACGTTCGGTAAATTATGACTTAAATTTTCAACTTCAAATTAAAAATCTAAACAGGTGACTTCATGGTTCTCAAGTAGGCTTCAAGAATGCGCCAGACTCTCAGCTTTCATAATCATTAAAAAACGTAGGACTTAATGGGGCTAACTTTGGCCTTAATCGGCCTTCAAAGACTGCGAAGTGGAAAATTCTTAAAATTAGCTATCTGATTAATAAATTTTTTTTTTCCATTTTCTCGCTCCTAAGGTTATTTAGTTTGCTAACCAAAAATTACTGCAGGAAAGCTAAGATTTAAACACGGAGATTTTTTTAAATGTTAGTTTAATGAATTTTGCGCGATCCGTTCTCGTGGACTATGGGTTGTAAACGAGGGTGCAACTCTTTTACCTGCAATAACAATGGACCGAGAGGAAAAGAGACCGAATTATTGCTATCTCTCTCACGCAAGGCGCGCAACCGAAGCCAACGCAAAACAAGTACCTCAGTCGTACTCACATTGTGTTTACTGCTATACGCGTGTCGCCATTTTGTCTTTACCACACTCGCTTTGCCCACGGACTCCGCTGCCTACTTGTTTGACTACTTTGCTCGTTTATTGGACTGTGTTTTGCATTCTGATTTGGACTTTTTTTACGTGGAAGTGTAAAAAATGAGTTACACGTTAAGTGAATATGCAGAAATGCATTATTTTTATGGAGTTGCACAAGGAAACGGCCATGAAGCAGCGCGACTGTATCGCGAACAACTTCAACGTCGTGGTGGGCCGCAACCTGAGCGATATCCCGACCATCGTGTTTTTATTAACACGCACAACACTTTGATGGCAGGCCGCATTCCTGGTCGACGCGGCAGTCATGAAGGAATCCCTAGAGCTAACCCGGATCGCAGAGAAATGGTGCTGGAAGAAGTTCAGCGAAATCCGTCTACGAGTACGAGAAGTATGGCTCGTGCTCTGAACATCCCAAGGACTTCTATCCAAGACATTCTTCACGATGAAGAATACCACGCGTTCCACATCCGACGAGTCCAAGCTTTACTGCCTACAGATCACCAATTGCGCGTTGATTTTTGCCAAACCATGTTACAAAAAGAGCAAGAGGATCCTGGATTTTTCAATAAAGTTTTATGGTCAGATGAGTCACGATTTGAGCGATCCGGAATATTCAATATTCATAATTACCACACGTGGGCGAATGAAAATCCACTCGAAGTGAGAGCTTCGACATTTCAACATCGCTTCAGCGTTAACTTGTGGTCTGGTATTCTCAATGGCGAACTAATTGGTCCGTTTGAACTGCCGTCCAGACTTGATGGAGAAACATACAAAAACTTTTTGGAAAATGAACTTCCATTGTTGCTGGCAGATGTGAATCTCGAACTCAGACGAACCATGGTGTTGCAAAATGACGGCGCCCCGTGTCACTATGCAACCCAGGTCCGAAATTACTTAGATGAAACATACCCCAACAGATGGATCGGACGCAGCGGACCAATTAGGTGGCCTCCACGCTCACCTGATCTCAACCCCATCGATTTCTTTATTTGGGGCTATTACAAGGAAATAGCATACGCCCGAGACTGTTCAAGTGAACAAGAGCTGAGGCAGTTGATTGCAGAAGCTGAACGTGTTGTGAGAGAGAACAGAGACGCTTTTAGACGATTGCCAGACAATTTCTTACGTAGGTGTAGAATGTGTATTGCTGCTGGTGGTGGCCACTTTGAAAACCTTTTCTAAATGTTAAAAATAAATTAAGTACTTTTTTCACATTATCATCTGTGTTTTATTCAAAACCACTTTTTACGTAAAACTTTTCTTACCCAACTCTGAAACTATTTGTTGGTTAGTTTTCAGTATTCTTATCATTAATTAACCTTAGGAACGAGAAAATAGCCAAAAAAAAATAATTACTCAGATGGGTAATTTTAAGAATTTTTCCACCTCGCTGTCTTTGAAAGCCGATTTTAAACATAGTAGCCCTATTAAGTACTTCATTTTTTTTATGATTATGAAAACTGAGAGTCTGGCGCATTCTTGAAGCCTACTTAGGAATTATGAAGTCACCTGTTAAGATTTTTAATTTAAAGTTGAAAATTTGAGTCATAATTTACCGAACGTAAATTTTTCACTTTAGATCAACATTTTCATAACTTTCATCACAGTTACGAAGCTGATTATTTTATGCATAAAAGTACTACTTATGAAAATTCAGTTGCAAGAAAAGAAACTCGATAAAACCCTCTACTTTTTTTTTTAGAATTTTTTTAGGTTGGTCAGGTCGAAAATTTTCAAACATTCAGAAAAAAATTCATAACTCGAAAACTATGAAAAGTCGCGGAACATACATGGGGGTGATTCGAATACCCCACGATACGAGGGACCGAAATTTTATTTTTGGACGTCAATGTTCCGGCCACCCTGTATATTTAATTTAGGAGACAAAGGTTGTTCTAGTTTGTTAAGTCTGTACAATCAAAATAAATATTCTCAAGATGTGTATAGTTGTAATTATTATGACTCTGTCGGTGCTTTAAAAATGGTATTGTGGTTAGGTAAATGCTGCTATGATAATACAATTTTAAAATAAACATTTCCTTGTTTAATTTCTATACTTAGGTAAAACGTTTCCTATCCCTCCCAATCTAGTCAACGTCATCAAATCGTTTTAAACTGTTGACGATGCCATTATGCGGTTATCTATAAACGGGCATGTCTTAAAATAAATACAAACATCAATATGACATTTATAATACCTATAAAATGCGTCAATTTTCATTTAACTTTTACTGGGCAACGGCTGATTCAAAGAAAAGATTAGTGATGGTGTGGCGGTGTCTACAGCGCCACATGCGCGTCATATTGAAGTCACGCAAACCCTGCATCGCGCAAGCAGAGTTTGCCGCGTGATTGATATATGTTCAGCTTCCCGACATCGATCGTTGAGCAGTTGCCCACCAGACACGACACAGGTCGGAGGATCCTACCTTTTCTATGGAGGTACGAATGAACTTTACGCCTTGTTCCTCGTGCCTCTATAATGGAAATGGCTGACGCTGGATTCTTTTACTGTGGAAATAGTATCAATGACAAAGCAGCATGTTTTTCACGTGGAGGTGTTATAGAAGATTGGGAAATTCGTGACGATCCTTGGAAGCAACGTGCTATACATTTTCCTTTTTATTTGAGCGCTGTGAAAGGATGAGAGTATAAATTCGCGTCGCCAGTAGGTAAGGGTGCGACATTTGATTCCTACAATTGTAGTTGAAAGGTTAAATCTTAAACTGAATTAAATAATTTACAAATAAATTAAATCAATTATATCAGCTACAATGCAAGATTCAGTGAAATATACTTCTGAAGGCATCATCATCATCATCATCTTCCTGCCCTTATCCCATTTTACTTGGGGTCGGCGCAACACGTTTTCTTCTTCCATTCTCCCCTGTTAGACGTCAAGGCATCATCTACTCCCTTTTCACTCATATCATTTCTCACACCTTACGTCGCACCCGCCCGGGGTGGTGCAACAACCCTTGTCCATTTCCCGCGGGAGCCGGGTGCTGCTCCTGCGCGTCGCCTGCGGGGTACGCCCTAACCCTATCGCGCAAACCATTTTCACTGTCCATGTTACATTGGGATTTGGCTTAGATTTTATAGCCAGCCGCCTGCCTGACACTAACCCTCTTTGGGAATGCATTTGTTGGTGGTTTATTTACCCGCCACCATTCGGGTGACCCAAGGTGCTTGATATCATGCCCTGGGTCGTAAGCTCCATTAGTCGCCTTTTACGACACCCATTGGAAGATATGGGGTGGTGCTATTCTTTGTGTCCGGGCACCACACTATATATATATAGTCCTTAGAGCATTAATATAGTCAAATATACTTCTGAAGGCATTTCTAAAATTATTATGAAGAACGCTAATGGTGAGGCTATTTGTCCATGATATGCAGCCCGCTCATAAAAAAATCGAGCCCAGATTAATCAAAACCTCAGATCAGAGATACAACGGAAGAAGATTTATTCTATCAATACATGCACTATGCATTAAATTCAGTAAACATTCAAAAACTTGTCTCAGTAAAGTGTCGAGACACCAGCACATCAACAATGAGGAACATAATGCGTGATTTAGTTATACCTGATTCAGAAGACACTTTATGCTACCAGATTCTACCGGAAGATGAAATTCCTTTTATTTAAATTAGTTTGAAATAAATTTTAATTCAATGATCGTTGAAATTGGGTTACTCTCGCACTTGAGGACCTAAGGGTTAGGGTATAATTGGAGGCTTCTGCATCACGCAGCACGAGCGCAGGCGAGAGCAAGTGATGCACATCCCCCAATAATACACTACTGGTAGTCGCTCCATGTAAAATACTGGTATACAGCTGCATCCGGTCAGACAGGAAGCCGACCCCGAAATAGTTGGGATAAGACTTGGCAAATTGATTTTTTGTCCGGAGCACACTATGGTCGTCAGTTCCATGACCAAAAATGATGGATGGCTAGTCTTTTTTTTCCGCGTCTAGAGATCTCTTTGTACCTTTAGCTTCACTTGAACTGACTCTAAATAGGAAGAAAAAGTAATATAAGCCACATTCTAAATTCGCACCTTGGCCATAAAGCCTTGATTTACAACCAAAATCTATTTTCATGTCCCCCCACTAGCATTGCACAGCTGCATACCTAGTACAACTTTAGACATAGTGAAAAACCGAAGCTATTCAGTTAGTCTAGGAAGTTAAAATTCCTTTGTTTGCTGCCTGTTCTGTGCTCCAAATGTCTGTTAACGTTTATCGTGGCTACCACAACTATTTTCCTTGCAGCAATACGACTTATTTGTGCTAGAATTGTTTCCTTCTTTGCTTTTTATTTTATTTTATACCGTGTAGGTATCTAGAGCGGTGAGATATGTTTTGAACAATGAGAATACGATTATGAATCATTTATTCGCAAGAATATGAGAGAGTGCGCACAGTGAGTTCACAAATTTAACATACATGTTTCCGTCATTCCCTACCAGCCGGTCGATTCTGTAAAAATCTCACCGTGAAGACTTGCGTGGAGTGAGCTGTCAGAGTCATCCCAATGATGCTAGGGATTGACCAACGTTACATTTACAATCATAATCGAGATTTTAATAAAAAAAATATCCAAATTCTATTAATCATTTTATATTATTTGAAAGCTAGTAGGTATGTAGTTATGTGGTTAAACATTACTATTTTCGGGGTTTTAAAATAAAATAGTAAAACAGAAATTCAGTTAGAAACTCGATGTTGTTGTTTTTTTTTGTCTCATATATAGGTACTAGCTTTGAAATAAAAACATATCAATAGAATTTGCATAAAAAATATTATTCAAATCTCGATTATGATTGTAAAATGTAATGCTCGGTCAATCCCTTGCATCAGTGGGACTACACTGACAGCTCACTCCACCCTCACTTCACCTAAGTTATCACGGTGAGATGGTTACAGAATCGCGCTGCAGGTGTACAAATATTAAACGAACATGGGAATCTAATAAAAAGCTAATACTTACAATCTATTCGGAGAAAGCATGGACATTGTGTAACTGGAGGAAGTATGGTGATTGTATAACTTTAAGAAGAATGGTGATGGTGATGGTGTTGATAGGAGCCTTTTTGGCCTCGCACAGGTCTTCTCTTTATTCTTTTTTTATTTTTATTGTTTTCATGATTTTGTTAGATTTAACGTTCCTTTTTTTATTATTATTATTTGTATTTCCCGTGGTATTTCCTGTGCGTGTCCCAAAAACAATATTTTTCTTTGTTTCTTTCTTTTGATTGTGTAACTGGAAGAAGCATGGCGATTTTGTAACTGGAGGAAGCATGGACTTTGTGTAACTAGAGGAAGCCTCCAGGCTCTTCTGCGTGTCAAGAGATTAAAAAAAATATAATTATTAAATTTTAATGTTATTTATCAGCAAGTGGAGCTTTAGACGAGTGGCTTGCCAAACCTGTGATGCCTTCTATTCTTCTCGCCTTTTATTTTGCCGTCTTCTTCTTCTGCTAATACTAACAATAATAATTATTATTTTCGCGACTCTCTAAGGGATCTGTTTACAGATATTAACACCATGACGGTGTCAATATATCTATGAAAACATCATGCACGTAAGGAAAAAGATACATCTTTTAGTAAAACAGGTGAAAGACACAATTATATCACAGGAATAGGGACCAATTAGATCAACCAGGTTTCAGGCTGGCAAAAGTAGACTCATATTTCATGTTTAAAGTGTTACAACAAAATACCTCCCCATATTACATATTTCAACGGAATTAAACGAAATTTTAATCATGTATAAAACGCACACTATGCAGCCTAGTGTATTGTGAGTTGGGGGATTACATCGCCGATAAAACGCCTGGCTCTACGCAGATCCTGCTCCACGAGGGCGCATAAACTAATTGATATTAGCGTTTGAAGATAATGTTGCTGCTGAAAATTTTACAAACTATCTTTGCATTGTGTAAATTCAATCTCTAAGTTTTGTATAATTGCCAGTAAATGGTAGTCTTATAGTATGTACATAGTAGTTATGCACATACTATAAGGCTACCATTTACTGGGTACGTCTTTCATTGACTTCAATGTGCATGGCGGCTGAGAGTATGTCATGCTGACTCTAACGTCTCGCTGATGGTGGCGCATGTGTTGGACCATTTAGCTCCCTACAAAATGGTTGAGCTGAATGGTGCTAATCCATGCATCATGTTCGTGTTCGTTAGTGAACGGGCGCCGTCATTAGGGACTTAGCTGCCACGTCTTATTTTAATTTAACATCTGAATTGTTTTTTTTTATTTTTTTATTTATTAACTCATCATCACTATCATTACAGGAATCTCCTAATTCAACAGTGTGGCCATAATTACAGTTTCGTTATTTACCATAACATATTACCTACATCGTGGTTTTTGGGAACTCACTCAGAGAACAAGTAAAAAGATCTATGCTGTCTGCTACGTCATTAAGTACACGCAAGGTACGCGTTATAGGGGCACTACTCTGTAGATTGGTCCTACTACTGGGTACCGTCAATAGACGTGGCTGCCGCCTTCGCAACACATAATTGGCGGGCACACACAGGCTTATTTCTTTCAATATACCTGGGTTTGCAGTATTCCCACTCAATAATTTAAAAATATAGGTAGCAAGAGCTATGTCCCTCCTTGTTTCCAATTTATTGTATCCCACAGTTGCCTATCACAAACAAAGTTAGATAAATCAAGGGATAAAATGGATATACACCATACCACCTTAGGTACAGAAACCTAGTAAATTTATTTGTATACGTTCCAACATGAGACTGTATTTAGCTTCATGCGGAGTCTACATTCGAGCTGACTTCTTACCAATGCATTGTTCAAAGAAGTTATAGCAGCGATGCTTGTAAAACCCTCGGCTCTTCTTAGGACGAAACCTAGGCTCCTATAGGCTTTTTTACAAACATTTACGATGTGATTACGAAATGCCAGGCCTGAGTCAAGGCGTATTCCTAAATAACGCACCGTTTCCGGTCTTTTCAATAATGTGTTGTCCACAAAATAGTCATATTTCTTGGGCATTTTCATCCTACTAAAAGTTATTACCGAACACTTTGACGTATTAGACACCAACATATTCTCCTTTCTCCATTCAACAACCCTGTCTATGTCTTCCTGTAAGTGCTCAAAGTCCTTTTGTTCTTTCATAGCTAATAGTAATTTTAGATCGTCAGCAAACAACAGGTACTTGGCATTCCTGATGACCTCAGGCAAGTCATTTATTATTATTATGAATTGAAGTGGTCCTAAATTACTGCCCTGACTTACGCCTGATCTCGTAAAATAGGGCTCAGATCTGTACCCAGCATATTCTACATACTGCTTTCTGTTACTCATAATTATGATCAGCAAAGAATTTTAGCAATTTAGGAGTGCATCCGACTGCCGCAAGCTTTATCAATAAAATGTCATTATCTACCAAATCAAAAGCCCTTTTAAAATCAAAGTATGCAGGATCAACCTGCACTCCCAAATCAATGCTAGGAACCACATACCTATGCCATAAAATTCAGTAGGTTTGTAGTCGTACGAGCCGGCCTGAACCCATGTTGTGAGTCGGACAACGTGCCTGAAACCTGGTTTAAGACACAATGATGGATTACTGACTCAAATTCCTTTGCTGGTACCGGCAGCACCGCCACCGGCCTATACCCACTAACTTCACTCCCTGCTTCGCCTTTCGGTACTGGTATTACTCGTGTAATTTTCCAGCGTTCCGGAAAGTATGACCGTTCAAAACATACATTATATACGTATAATAGGGGTTGTGTTAAATAATCCCTGCAGTCTCTAATAATAAATGGTGGGATGCCATCTGGTCTGGTAACGCTTAGGTTTAAGTTTAGTTAGCGCCTCCCATACCTGGCTCCTATCTATACTCCCTATATGTACTCGAGAACTACTTGCGTTACTCTCGGCCACGGAGGCTTGCACGTCTAGTTTTGCTTTAGGGGGATTGTATACGGACTTGAAAAAATTAGCAAACTCGTGAACACATTCAGTGTCCGATAAAATTTGACAATTTTTTGTGATTTTTTTACGGTTCACGATACCTTTTTTGCTTCTCACATAATCCCAGAAGGATTTAGGATCCTTTGTGAGATTGTATTGCACATTATCAAGGTTTTGGTCGTGTGCCAATCCTATCATTATTTTAACCCTAGCTCTAACACTGAGAAAACATTTCGTAATCACTCGTTAACCCACAAATTTTGTACTTCTTATGAAGCAGTGTTTTTAATTTTATGTCGCGAATAATATCTGGCGTGTACCACTTAGTTTTATATTGTTTGTTTTTCACGGAGGCTTTTAACGTTCTGCATCGTTCTCACATGCATAATTTCAACATGAATGATGTAACCATATTTTGAATTAGGAGAGTGTCTGCGGAGTTTCTTGCCCATTCATCTCCATATGTACCAACCTGCTACACTTTGGAATGGGCAACTAGCTTCATCTTTCTGACTGACCGAACACTTGACAATTCAAAAGTGTCTGTAATTGGTTTATTTGAAATAAATGCAAGATTTTGAGTTTGACATTTCTCGGGACCCTGGAGTCCCGGATTTCTGGAAGCTGTACGAGCCGAAAGCCGAAGTCAACTCCAAAGACATATATTATTGCATTACACAATGGAAACGTACGTGGTAGGTTTTACAAACATATCATCATTGTGGGGGTACCCTGTCGGGCACAGCAAAGTAGAAGAAAGGACGAGGGCTTTTATTTGTCTAATTAGTTGTTATCCTTTAAATTATTATAGTAATTATTTTATAAAACATGTAATTTATATATTCACTGATATTATTAATCCTTATCATTTACATAATAAAAATTCTTTGAGTTTATTAAGTATGAATGTATAAAATGTTTGTTCGTTGTACATTATTAAATCCTTAAAATTAAATTAAATCCTGGGGAAGGACATATGCTATTGTGTTCTATGTTTGATCAACATACCACGTGGGCGAAGCCGCGGGCATAAGCTAGTTTATCATATTATAATTTTAATAATGACATGACTAGGGTACTAATTGGATGCATTTTAAACATACAACATTGCTTATCAACTATTATTAAAAGCCTGTGGTGTAACACTGCAGGGCAACGGTCTCTCCTTAGTTTGCAGTTCTCTCTATCTATATCTATAACAATAATGATTATGTCATTAAGCAACTCAACTAAAAAAATCGTTCCTTTTGTTTCGATTAAAAGTCGCGCGGACAAAATTAGTAAACGGCAGTTCCTAGTAAAAATATCTTAGCAACTAGTTTTGCCGAGAAGTGGTGCAAAGGCTGATTTTAGCTAACATGATATTAAATATAGCCTGCAGTCTCTAGAGCTTTACCACTTTTCCTGTTATACTGTAACATGCAACAATATCCCATGTTAAATTGTATTTTTCAGTAGATGTATAAAAATACTACTTTTGTTTAATTTGCTTGCAAATCTTTGTTTGTTTGGTAAAAGAATCAGATAAACAGTATTTACTACGTTCAAACACGTCATTTCTAAAAGAAAGGCATAAAAGCTAGTTTCTTTCATTTTTCTAAATCACTGAACATAGAAAGCTTTCGGAAACTTGACACAATTCAACTTGTATTGTCGCAAATTCACCCCACTTCGGAGCGCCTGTCCAATTTGTAATAGCAATGATCATTCACTCGTCGACAAGCTGTTTGCTATAAAACTTGGATACTGTTAGGAGAATGTTTGAAAGATTTTTTATTTGTTCGTGTTTTGTTTCAGGGACGGATCATCACGCTATTTCAGTTATGGAGTGAATAGCAGTTTTAAATATTTCGTACCGAGCAGTGCTGTTGCTTTTTAACATATTTTCAAGGGTCTAAACGGTCGATATGACTCTTGTTACCCATTACAAATTCATCATAAGCCATCATTTACTCATTTCATATAATGTAAACACATCAACATACCGTAGTTTTGTGATGAGGTAAGTATTTAAAAGCTTCCATATTGTTGTAAGTTGGGGGATTATATCGCTGATAAAAATGCCTGGCTCAATGCTGGTCCTGCTCCACAACCACAACTAATTGATTAACATTTGAAAATACTGTTGGAGCTGCTGAAGATTGTAAGACTACCTTTGCTTTGTATAAACTCAATCTCCTTTGTATTATATAATTGCATAGGACAAGTGTGAGTACTATGTACTATCGAGCTACCATTTACCGGGTAATGTCTTTCATTGTTGTTCATTGTCTTTCAATTTGTTGTTCCTACAACCAGGCTCAAGAAAATAGGTGGCTCGTTTAGATGTCAATGTATACATTTTTATAATAAACTTCCTAGCCACATTCAAGAACTAAGCCTTAATAAATTCAAATCTTTTATAAAAAGGAAACTATGCCAGAAAGCCTATTATACTGTCAAATACTTTATTGAGGACAAAAAGGCTTGGGAGTGAGCTGTTCCAATAAATTTACACAGGGAACGTTGATTTATTTTTTTTGCTAACTATTGTACTTTTAATCTTTGCTATAAGTATCTATAACGTTTTACATATACAATGACATGAATATTTACTGTATAAAGTATTATATTATTTTAATTGTTGTGAATGGGAGGACTATGTGGGTCATTGTTCCAGTTTGAATCATGTTCTGGCAGTTTGAGTAACTTGTGCGGCCTACTCAAATGTCCTTTCTTTGGTATTGTTCGTCGAATCGTTGAGCTCCTTAAGTTCTGAGTTGAGCTGCACGATTGCTGACAATTGCGTGCACTGACTGGACAGGTCCACTCAATCTGTGTGGTTCTTTCCTCAAAAGACCATTTCAGACACCGATCTACATAGCCTTCACATGATCTGACCAAGATTCTGTCTGGACTTTAAAAGAGACTGTGACCTCTGAGTTTGTTTCGGCCTTTCTTCTCAGAGTAGTCAGATAGGAAACGCCGACCTCATCTAGTTTAAAAAAAGAAATATGATTGACGTGTAAAAGTGTTTGTAAAAACCTACTTACAGAAATAAAGTCATTTATCATTTATTGACTTGAATGTGTCCTGGCGGCTGATAGATGTCATGCTCACTCAAATGTCTCGCTGACGGTGGCGCGTGTGTTGGATCATTTAGCTCCCTTCAAAATGGTTGAGCTGAATGGTGCTGATCCATGCGTCATGTTCGTGAACGGGCGCTGTCAGTTGGGACTGGTCATCTCTTAGCCACCACGGCTTATTTTTAATTATTTTATTATGGATTGTTTTGTTTGAATTTATATTTGCTGTACACTGGACACTCAATGTGTACGTCTTATTTACATCGTTCTCACATATAATTATACCTATATACAAGATTAATGATGTAACTAATATTTATGTAACAATATAATTTAAAAGAGTGTCCATGGAGTTTCTTGCCCGTTCTTCTCCATAGGTACCTACTACGCTTTGGAATGGGCAACTAGCTTCATATTTCTGAATGACCGACCACTTGACAATTCAAAAGTGCCTGTAAATGGTTTAATTGAAATAAATGCTTTGAGTTTGAGTTTGAGTTGCAGCAAGAAGATCAAGTTTATCCTTGGCTACGGGTAAGACATTCAAATATCAGTAAAATCGAATAATATATGTAGGTACTAATGCATACGGAAGTGCCATATATACAGCGGCTACTTATCCTTAGTAACACTGAATCAATCAGCAGCCATTTTACCACAATCACTCCAAAATCACACAGCTCTTAATTTGTTAGCGCCGCACAGTAAAATCAAAAGCGTTAATAAATAATAAGTATATTAGAAGTTAAACGATACAAGCATAGTACATTAGGGCAACACTAACCACATGGCGAAAACGAATGAAAATGGTTTACACTACAGAGCCTGATAAATATTTAATATAAAATGTGCTGAACTGTAATATCGTGCGGCAAACTTTATGGTTGTCGTCGGGCGCGTATTAGGAAGAAGTAATTTCCCATCAGTAGAAAAGTTAAGATAATTATATCCTTGTTGCCATAGACACGGTTGTTTTCGGTAGTCAGAATACCTAAAAGCTTCAGAACTGGGCAGTCTGTTTTTATGGCGTATGGCAACTATTGCGACTGCTTCGCGAACAGTGAAAGTGACGAAACATAGGTTTTATGCCAGGATACGCTAAGTATAATGTATTAATTTGATTGTTTGACAGCAACTAAACTAAACCTTTCATTATCATATACCAGATCTATTCGGAAACTTTTGGCGAAGTGAGCTTGAAGTGATATGTCCCTATGGATCTGTTCATAGTGTCAATCCCTAGCATCAGGTACAATTACAGCTCACTCGCAACTAAGTTTTCACGGTGACATTTTTTCAGAATAGGCATCAGATTCTTTAATTTCCGTGTTCAATGCATTCCTTCCAAATCGAAACCTTAGAAAAAATAAGGTGCTAAGTCCGTCCCAGTTTAAAACCTAGTCAAATAACGCAGCAGCTAACACAAACGTTGCGGCTGGCTGATCGAAAACTGCGGTACGCTGTACACGGGCGGAATTACCCACAAATGAACGCACGCGGCCATATTATCATGCCCTGCTTTGTAACGTTATAACAATGCTGTAAGGGCAGAATTAAAACAAGAAGGTATAGCTGCAGTGCGATAATATTTTATTTTCTCTGTTTTTACCATGACTTAATTGTGGTCTTACTTTTTCAGTAGTTTTTCAGTGATGTATCTTATTTACTCCTTAAGTTCATTGTAAGAGCACTGATTTCCAAGATACAGATTTTTACCTGGTTTGGAAATCAGGAGTTCATTTAAGTTAGAAGCCTCTTATATGTTATGTTTTTAGTATTGAATCTGTAGTAGGCTAAGTTCTGATTTTGTCCAATAAACGTTATTTTTATTATATTATATTTTGTAACCATCTCGCCGTGAAAACTTAGGTGACGTGAGAGTGGAGTGAGCTGTCTTTGTCGTCCCACTGATGCTAGGGATTGACCAAGCATAATTTTATATTCTTTCAAAGCTAGTATCTAAGTGTCTAAAAAAAACATTGTGTTTCTAACTGAATTTCTGTTTTGATATTTTGTTTGAAAACCCCGAAAATAGTACTATTTAGCTACTTAACTACATACTAGCTTTGAAATAATGTAAAATGATCACTAGAATTTGGATAAAACATATTATTAAAATCTCGACTATGATTGTAAATGTGACGTTGGTCAATCCCTAGCATCAGTGGGATGACACTGACAGCTCACTCCACGCAGGTTTTCCTGTAGGTTCTTACACGAAGAGATTTCTGAAAAAAACAACATAGCCATGGTTAGTGAGTTACCCTTATCAATGACATTAAATCTCTTAAAATGAATATGACTTATTTTTTTTTATATGAGACAACATCGACACAAGGTATTCAGGTCCCGAACTAGGCAGAGTCTGTACTACGGTAACCTGATGACTGATATACATACTTATATTCATATACACACCCAGACACAGGTCAAACAGACATGTTCATGCACACAAATGTTTGACTTGTCCGGGGATCGAACCCGGGACCAGCGGCTCAGAAGAAATGTAAATAATTTCCCATGGTAGTCTGGAACAAATGTTCTTCATTGTTTATTGAGTTGGGCTTTGATAGCTGCGCCACAGTTTTATACTTCTCTAGCTATCATCGTGTCTTTTGTAATATGTGTACCTAAATTGTTCCAAAATAAACGTTTTTTTTTATTAATCAAATCCAACACCAAATCTGAGAACAAATCAGATCGAAATGTGTTTTGTCTGGCTTTCTGAAAGTATATTTTACACCCCATCGGCTTTTACCCTATTGTTCTACATTATTGTTAGGTTTGGCTTTTTGGCTTCCAGGTTTAACAGATAGGTATGTCTAATTTGTATAAGAAGGAACTTACATCTCTAGAAATAGTTTCCTTTTTGGCAACCCCCCAGTAATATTACTAAAAATTTTGTCACGTTTTATTTATACCGGTGTCATTGAATAACTTAGTTAGTAACCGATTACCGCTTTAAAACGGGTGACAAACAAGAATCTTCTTCACACGTCGACGTACAGTTTAAATCACTAGTTAACCCTCTGGTTTCGCCTGCAGTCGGTCCAAACAAACAGGCAACAGACTAGTTTATCTGCAACGTAACTCATTCACATTAATTTGCCAAGTTAAGGCGTATTACGGAAGCAACCTGTGCTAGGGTTTACATGTTCTTTTTATTTTTTTATAATAAAGAAAGAAAAGAATATATAAACACATATACTACATATCTGGCTATGTGGGCCACACGTGTTGACCCCTAGGATACCCCGGTCGAAGTGGCGATGCTTGTGGGAGGTCTAGGTCCAGCTGAGGACGTCTTTCGGCTAAAATTATGATGATGATGATGAAGAACAGGTACGCGTCAACAAGGCATTGTGTGGGGTTTGACTCACGATCTTTCTCTTACCAAATCACCAGTCCTCAGCTGTCGTTGCTTTAAAGCTTGATTCAAAATCTGACATGTCCGCAGTTGAATATCATGTAAGGGGTGAAATTACCAATTGGGTCTGTTTTACAGCTCTCGGCAAAGAACTGCCCAACTGATTGACTGACTGACCGGTTGGTGCAGTTGGTAGTGACCCTGCCTTCTGAGCCGTTGGTCCTGGGTCCGATCCCCGGACAAGTCAAACATTTATGTGCATGAACATGTCTGTTTGACCTGTGTCTGGGTGTGTAAGTATATGTATTTTAAGTATGTATATCAGTCATCAGGTTACCGTAGTACAGGTCCTACCTAGTTCGGGACCTGAAGACCTTGTGTGGATGTTGTCTCATATTATATTATTATGATTATTATCTACCGTCTTTCGCGAAAACAGTCTTTTAGGCACATTTTCAGCGTAGTTTAGCAAATGTTCTACGTTCGCTAGTAATAATTATGAAGTAAGAACAAATTCCTGATAAGTGACAGCCCTACTTACTACAACATAGTTTGGGGCACACCATGATGTTAATATTTGAACGCAGGGATGCCCTAACGTGTTTCATTAAAGCTGCCAGCGACACGTTTAATGAGACATCTACGTGGACTTTGCTCTTTGATAGTTAGTTAAGTTTTGTCTTTTGTATTTAAAAACATTCAAAATTGAACCACAATCTCATCTCAGCGACAATCAATGTCAAAAACTTGTCAATAATGTAGGTTAATCGTTATTATTTTATGGGTTAATCCGAGGTTTTTTTGACAGATTGATTGCTGAATCCTCTGAAATGACATGGCGTTTGACTGGGCGTGATGGAAAATTGAGTATTGTGATTCACGAGACTTTTGTCTAGCAGGGAAATCATCATTATTATCATCAGCCTCCTTCGTTCTACCGCATAGGCATAATCCGCCTGGATTACAGATTTGACTTTTCATCAAGCTTCATTCCATCTCTACAAGCTGGAGAATAGCGGCTAGGAATTTAGTTTGACCGCATAAAAGGTCACAATATAGAAATGTAACTATCTACTCTATTTGCTCCGCGATTTCTACACGTATACTTAGCAGTTTCAATTCCCCGCGATGAAAAAGTTTCTTTTTTTTTGTCAGTTGCCAAGTCACATTTCGACGAGCTTCAAAATCAGTTCGGATAGTAGTAGTAACTAGCTGTAGGTACTCGAGATACCTAAATCACATCTCACCAGAAACCAGGCACCCACCTACCTAGTGTGTTCTTAGCAAAGCATCACACGACGGAAATTGCATATTATGCACTCAAGGCTGTCATTTGCAAGATGCACGCTACATACCCATTTACATAGATAGCAATATGCAGTGACTTCAAAATTGACACTTCTGTCGTGGAAATAGATTGGAAAGCTTTTTATTACTTTGTGAACTGAATTCTTAGTAGTCGTTAGAAGAAAGAAGTTCAGTAGTAGTTATCGGGATAAAAAACCTTCCGAAACAAATATGGTTTTGTCATAAAAATTAAGAGAAAAAAATAGCAGAAATACTTTCATGGATTTACTAAGAATTGTCATTAATATTTACTTTCTGAAAACACGTTTAATTCTACGAGCAGTTACATCAGAATCTCGGGACATTAATTTTGTACGGAACCAACCACGGAACAAGGGTGTGCTGGCAACACTCCAACCTAATATATGCTGTTGTGGTTGGCAACATCGTGTTAGCGTTAACCAGCTCGATTAATGGTCTTAGACCATGTACCTAAGAACCTTTGGGGTGAAAGTGCAATCTTATGTTTTCCCTAGTTTTCCCCTAAGACATAGGGTTTTATCCTCTCTTGTATCCCAATAAATTCCTGTTGGGTTGCTTAAGTTTCAATTCTCTGGAAGTAAGACGGTCGCGCGATCAGATGACTGCATTATTTAAAATTCTTCGGGGGATTATTGATGTTCTTGATCTGCATAGTAAAATCTGCAATCTATTTGTCCCAGACATTTACTGTCGTGGCAGGAAACACCGCTTACTGGCTGTTCCAACTTGCCGTACTGTTGCACACTCCAAGTCAGCTATTCCTCGGACTTTAGCCGCTATTAACGCTCTCCTGGACTCAAACACAGATCTTGACATGTTTGCGAATGAATGGAAGATGATACTGTCGGAATGTTTGAATTTTTTTGAGAAGAATGCATAATTGTGTTAGTAAATTGTATGTTTAAATAGTATAATTGGCTTCGGCCGTTCTATTTAATACTAAATAAATAAATAGCCACAAGTAAAATTCGCAATATTTTGGTAAATCTCTCTTTAATTTCAACTTTTTAGAAGCGCCTGGAATTTTATCTGTATAGCGATACTTCTTTTAGCGTTTTGTTATTAAGATTTGTAGGCGTTCACAATATTCTCGAGAGCGAGAGCAGGAGAGCAGTGGAGGCCTAGTGGTAGTAGCAGCCCCGACTTACAAGTTGTTGGTCGTGGGTTCGATCCCAGCCTGGCACTTTTCTTTCTGTAAATAATTTAATCACTACTGCTCTCAAAAACGGTGAAGGAAAACATCGTGAGGATACCGACATGTTCTAGAACCAAAAAATTCGAAGACATAATTATGTAACTTCAACCAATCCGCACTGGTTCTCTTGGTAGATAAGAGCCCACTCCGTCTCGAAGAGAGGCGGCCTGGGTCCCAGCAATGGGAACATTATAGGCCGATTAATGATTATGTACAATAATTATTAATCAGCCTTTAATCTTCATGTGGGGCTCATGGCTAAATGATAACAGCCGCATGGGTCGATCGGATGTTGAGCTACGCGTGACTCGGTCGGTTCGTGGATGGGTAAATATCCATTAACATATCGAGACTTCTTCGTGTCTCGGAAAGCACGTCGCCGTTGGTCCCGGCTGTCATTCGTAGATCTTTGACAGTCGTTACAGGTAGTCAGACAACCAGTCTTACCAACGAGTATCGTGTTACCCAGTAACTGGGTTATGGGGGTCAGATAAGCAGTCGCTCCGTGTAAAATACTGGTATTCAGCTGCATCCGGTTAGACTGGAAGCTGACCCAAAATAGTTAGAAAAGGCTAGACAGATTGTTTTGAATGATTATGCACAATATTCTCAAGACTTACTCTCCTTATTATTTTGCATTCTAGTAAGACACAAAATATATTTACATAATATTGTATTTAACTACTTAATTACTCTCAATTTATTTTATGTCGTCACAGCACGTCATGTTTTCTACCGTAAGTTTATATTACAACTAGGAGTTTCCCACGACTTGGCCTACGTCTTTATTGTATTTCACCATATTGGTATACACGTTTTCAGAATGAAATATATTTTATGTCCTCCGGGCTATCGTGCCAAATTTCATTACGGCTGGTTCTGTGGTTTAGCGGGAAAAGGTAATAGGAACACTGTAGACAGAGTTACTTCGCATTTATGTATCAACTAGCTTCTGCCCGCAGCTTCGCCTGCGTTTATGTCGGAAATTATCTCACGGGACGTGCTATCAGGATAAGAGTATCCTATGTCCTGACCTAGGTCATGGTGTATCCGTATACGATTTAACGACTGAGTTAAAGCGTGAAAAGGTTACAGACAGACAGATAATAAAGGCAACAATCGTTTTTTCTTTGTTTAAACCAATTTATGTGGACCAATTTTAATTAAATAAATATTACTTCAAGATACGGACTTTGAAAATATTACCAATTCCATAAATCTATTAAATCTCTCAGGTACACAAAAATTTCAATAATCATGTGATTTTTATAATCATGCCCTATTTTACTCTCTTGGGGGAAGATTTTACAAAAACCCTGAAACCCGTATTTTTTTTATTTCTTACCAAAAGCATACATTTGAATTTTCATATTTCTAATGTGAGGTTAATTTATATGTATTTTTTTTAATCGTCTTATTATGTTATTTTTGTGGCAACACCAAGCAGTGGTGAGGAAGGCGCGATCCGGCAATCGATTCGTTCACTTACTTTTGGAGCGAGATGCGAGTCGAACAAACTAAACTAACTGTGTCGAGAATTCTAAATAATTATGGTGGCTGGTTGATTGCAATTGTAAATATTGTTGGATTGGAGTAACTAAATAATATTATTATCTACCTAAGGAGTTCCATTACACTAACTTAAGAAATGCTAAGATTCCCATACAGATTTTCATCCCCTATATCACCCCCTTTAGGATTATTTTTTAAACAACAAATAGCCTATGTCCTTCCCTAGGATGCCATCTATCTCCTTGCCAAAATTTATTGAAATCCGTCCAGTGGCTTAGGCGTGAAAAAGTAACATACAGACAGTTACTTTCGAATTTGTAATATTAGTATGGATTATATTGATTAAGAGCGATTATACCGCCAACCCATCTTGAGCAAGCGTGCATGGTGATCAATGTTCGTGCCTCTGCTTTCTCTAAATATTTGAGAATATTAACCTGCAGTGGGATAATAATAGGCTCGTTTTGTATATATATTATTACTAGCTTCTGCAAGCGACGAGAAATGTCGGCACCCGACTAACCGCGTCGCATCGCGTCGCCGGCCCGTGCTATTTACTGCGTGAACGCTTAGTGTTATTTCAGACTTTTTTTCGTTTTGCTCATCTCGTAAAGGCCGTTACGTGATTTTAAATAGCCTATAGCCTTCCTCAAGAATTGGGCTAACGAATCCAAAAAGTATAAAAATTCATAATATGATAGTTGCAGAGATTAGCAAGTTCAAACAAACAAACAAACCAACCAACTCTTCAGCTTTATATAAACCTTATTACTAGTAGCCATCATATTAATTAGGACCTCTTTCCTTTGTTACCTTTTGCTAGCCACATCTCTAAACAGAGCTATGTGTGCAAATAAAGCCAAATGTCAGTCAGGCCGAGAGGCCGAGGACGAATGCGTCACTGCGGTCGGCCGACGTCAACAACAGGGTGAGAAACTCGGCCTTTGTGTCCCTGACAACACTCGTGCTGTGTATGTGATTCAGGAATTTGATGTTGCTATATTAATCCTGAGGCAGTTTTGTGCTGAGATCCCGGGGCAATGGCGTAACCCACTAACAATACAAACGGCTTTCATTTTGACAATTCAACAACATTCATTGCGATAATTACGTTGTTGAGCAGACAAATTTTTCGAACATATGAACCAATGGATTAGCAATAATCTTCAAAATTATTCAGATTGTGATCGATAGAGTGTTACGCAATTAGGGTTTTTCGGATTCCAATATGTTACGAACCGTTTTTAGTTTTTCAATAGAGAATGGTAGAAAATATTTTGCGTCGATCCGAAGTATGACAAGAGTAGGAATATTCCTTATAAGATGGTGTTGCACCACGTTTATTTAATGGAACTTTTCACAAAGGGTAGCCATGCTATTAAATGACTATTTCAAGAAAAAGCAATTCAATGGGAATATAAGAACTTAGAGGGTTGTATTGATGATGTTAATGATTATAGTTCGGCAAACACATTATTGTTACGGTCGCGAATCATATATTTTTATTATTTAAGATGGGTTTGCCCTTGACTCTAGTCTAGGTCAGTGGTGACAGAGACAGAGTCGACGGTGGAGTGAGCTTACCCAGAAGAAGCCTGTTCACTCTCCCTTTGAAGAGATTAGGGTTGTATGCGTTCGGAAACACAGACGCAGGTAGAGAGTTCCATGCGTTTACTGTGCGCATTACAAAAGCATTTTGTTCAACATACAACTTTGATACTGAACTGCAAATTGCAAAAAACTGAAGAATTTTTTAATTTCGCGGGCCGCCACGGCGCATTCCCCCTTACAGTAAAGATTCCATAGCGAAGCAAAGTGGATTCTCATATCCGATTACGGACATCCAAAAGTAAAATTGTTCGAGGTATGAAACGTTTATGTTTCACCAATTACTTATATATAGCTCTTTTACTGACCATAAGAAAATATATTATTATATTGATACTAGGTACTATGATAATTTTCTTCCACAGTGTGTTGTACCTATTTATATAGAACATAGAGCGCGCGTGACCTCACGTCGTGAGCACCAATGCACCATTTTCTTTAACCGTAACAATGTTTTTAATGCTGAAATTGTGTCTTCTTTCTACTAAAGCCGGCTCCAGACGTGTGCAATGTATCGTGTTTTGTAACGTGGATTCTGCGTGTGGAGCATTACATGTAAGGCTCGCGCTGATCCATCAGCTGTCGGTTTTCAAAGCGAGCACAAAGACTCTAGCAGTCGGAAACATAGACGATTTGTGTTCGTTTGCCGTCCACACTATTTGCACACGTCTGGATCCAGCTTTCGGTAACTAAGTACTAAAGTAATAGAATTTTCACAACAAACTTATTTACCATCGATACGCTAAGAAGAAGTCGAATAATTGAGGTAGTAAGCTGACGAGAGAGTGCCTAAGTTTTGCCGCCAAGCGGCATAATGTGCTCAGGTAGACACATCATTATTTCAGTCTGGCTATGAGGCCGAGGGTTTTCCTTGAGGGCCAGGTTGAATAAGTTAAATTGTATAGGAGTTCACACGAGCGGTACGAATAATATAATGGTGTCCTTTTGTGATGAGTTTTTCTTATACACCTACGTAGATAGTGTTATTTATTATATGTCTCCTATATATTTATTTTTTGTCTTTTATTTTGTTTGGTGTACAATAAAGCATATTCTACTATCTTAAAGGTAGGTAATCCCATACGCAGATTTTAACAGGCCCTCATTATCAAACCAATTCATACAAACGTCATCCATTTTGTTTAAAGAGGCCACACAATACACCCAAATCACAAAATACCATTGCCAGGAAAAATAAATGCATTTATAATGTGCCAAAACAAGTTAGCATTATTAATACTGTTTTCTACCGCCATAAATATATTTTACAGCCTTTCAGCGATGTAGGGGAAACGACCATTATTGCCACAATTATGGTGCAGCCAGTTTGGGGTGGGCTGAAAATGGTATAACACCAATTCTGACCTCTTGATTTTTGATGGTGGAGCATCGCTTTTAACGGTTATGGAAGGTAGGTACTAAATATAATATCGTTGATAAGCCTTTATAATGCGGTAGGTAGTTTATAACTATCACATCACTGTCGCATTGCCCCGGAGACCCCTCCGTGCCTCGCAAGGTTTTTTTTTTTATAATGGCAATTGGGCCGATGTCGACTATTCTGCCAGCGTCACGTTTATACGGCAGCGCGGAGGCGGGCCGTCGACTTTGCACTTTGTGGTAGTACTACAGATCTTGGAAGGTTGGTCCCGGCTGTCATTCGTAGATCTTTGACAGTCGTTACGGGTAGTCAGGAGCCTAAAAGTTTGACACCCAGTCTGACCCAGACACCGGTGGTGGAGGTCAGATAAGCAGTCGCTCTGAAGTGTTATGGGGTAACGAACAATAATAAAATACTCTTGAAGTATATGACTTGTATTACTGCCTACCTCGGCACAATGAGAGATTACTTAGTAAATATTCAGGCTATAAGTTGCAGCGGAACAAGGGGTCATCAATATAGGGGTACGAGGAACAGGGTGTAAGGTTCACTCATACCTCCATAGAAAAAGGAGGATCCTCCGACAAGACGGGTGTCGTGTCTGGTGGGCAACTGACCTATGATTGATGTCGGGAAGTGGTATATATGCTAGTCGCGCGGTAAACTCTGATGGGCGATGCAGGATTTGCGTGACGTCAGTATGAAATGCAGCTCGCATGTGGCGATGTAGATACGTACGCTACAGCACCATGTAATGATAAATAAATGATAAATGATTTTATTTCTGTAAGTAGGTTTGAACAAACACTTTTACACGTCAATCATATTTTTTTTTTAAACTAGATGGGTCGGCGATTCCTGTCTGACTACTCTGAGAAGAAAGGCCGAAACCAACTCAGAGGTCACAGTATCTTTTAAAGTCCAGACAAAATCTTGGTCAGATCATGTGAAAGCTATGTAGATCGGTGTCTGCAATGGTCTTTTGAGGAAAGAACCACACAGACTGAGTGGACCTGTCCAGTCAGTGCACGCAATTGTCAGTAATCGTGCAGCTCAACTTAAACTCAAGGAGCTCAACGATTTGACGAGCAATACCAAAGAAAGGACATTTGAGTAGGCCGCATAAATTACTCAAACTGCCAGATCATGATTACGCTGAGAAAAATACAAAAATAAATATAAAAAAAAAAATCAATGACCGACATAGTTCCCACATTCACAATAATTTAAATAATATTATAATAATCTTTGAGGACCATGTAAATTTGTGTTTGAAATGGTCTTTTGAGGAAAGAACCACACAGATTGAGTGGACCTGTCCAGTCAGTGCACGCATTTGTCAGTACCCGTGTAGCTCAACTCAGAACTTAAGGAGCTCAACGATTCGACGAACAATACCAAAGAAAGGACATTTGGGTAGGCCGCATCAGCTACTCAAACTGCCAGAACATGATTGAATGATGAAACAACAAAAACACACATAGTCCTCACATTCACAATAATTTAAAATAATATAATACTTTATACAGTAAATATTAGTGTCATTGTATATGTAAATAAGTATAGATACCTACTTATAGCAAAGATTAAAAGTAAAAATAGTTAGCGAAATAAAATAAATTAACATTGCCTGTGCTTTATTGGAGCAACTCAATCCCAAGCCTTTTTGTCCTCAATATAGTCTTTGTCAGTATAATAGGTATTCTGGTAAAATACTGGTATTCAGCTGCATCTAGTTTGATTGGAAGCCGACCCCAACATACTTAGGCCGTATTCCGCTCCTTAATCGATCTGTCTAATTTACCTTCAACTACAATCTCGGCGACCTTCATATGTCTATGATTAACGTATGTGACGTCACGAGGACAAGTATGACGGTTAGCGTTTAAATTTTCATCAGAATACCACTTGCCCCGTTTATATTACGCCAGAGTGACGGGCGTTGGTGTGGTTACAGTTTCAGCGAGGATTAAAAATAAGTATAACTACTACCGGCTCTGTTAGAGTACATAATTCTCGGGATCAAAGGTTTGTCCAGTTACAAAGCTAGTACTCTGTCTTATTTCATGAAAATGCGTTCGGTAATCATTTTGTTAGAACCTAGTAAATAGACCGATACAATAACTGCTTATTAGGTTTGCAGCAAAAAAAAACAGGACCTTAGGCTAAATATTGCTTCTAATTACAGGCAACCTGTTAACCCGGAAGTTTAGTGGTCACAATATGTACTAACTTTAACATATATTATATTCTTCTTCGTCGTGTCGATAGCACGACAGTGCACGCAGTGTATTAAATGTTGGCCCAAAATTTCACCACTTCCACGGCACCGTCGTCGGTGGCAGCGCAGAGAGGTCGCTATGGCTGTATTTGTTGGGGCACAGAGGGCAGGATAGTACGAGGGTTATAGTTTGCGTCATAGCTGCATAGCTCCAAATCACCAACCTGCTGCCGTATCGTACCTAACATTATATTGAAGGAAAACATTGTGTCACGATTTTCAAACATTAACAAGATTTGTAGTGATTTTAAATACTACATTTAAATTGAAAGTATGTGATTTGCCTCGAATGATTTTTGTTTTGAGCTTGATGAAGCTTAAAAGTATCTTATAAGACAGTTCCCGAAAAAGTACTGGTTTCATAACGAAACGGAATGGAAATATGATGTTTGGAGCATCGCCTAGTTTCTAAGTTAGTTCTCTTCGAGCTTCGAAAATCAAAAGGTTCTCTTCAAGAAGTCTATATTGGTATCATGTTGAGTACCTAATTAAATAGTTGTTCCAATATTGCTAAATTTGAATAATTGAATATTTGAAATACACATAATTATGTTTATACTGGAAAAGGTGGTTTCATTTCAATTGTAAGGAAACCCGAACGTAAAACTCGCTGTTAAGAAACATAAAGATGCTTCGTAAATACAAGTTGGCAACACTGCTGTGACGACACATCAGAGGGGCAATTCCCGTAATTTTAAGAACGTTCACAGTCTGGTCTCAGTATCAATCTGTCAAAAATACAATCAATTTGCATACATTTTTGGCAAAGTTTTTGACATTGATTGTCGCTGATATGAGATTGCAACTTGAATTTGAACGTTTTTTAAGTACGAGAATTGCCCCTCTGGTCTACGAAAAGACAACTGCCTGTCATGTTGACAGGGAGAATATAACCCGTCTGAAATATTGTAAATGGCTAATACATTGATTAAATAATTATTCAAGAAGAATTTGTATATTTCTAATTTAATTTACATTAGATGCCAATGTATACGTTTTTATAGTAAACTTCCTAGCCACATTCAAGCACTAAGCCTTAATAAATTCAAATCTTTTATAAAAAGGAAACTATGCCAGAATGCCTATTATACTGACAAAGACTATATTGAAGACAAAAAGGCTTGGGATTGAGTTGCTCCAATAAAGCACAGGCAATGTTAATTTATTTTATTTCGCTAACTATTTTGACTTTTAATCTTTGCTATAAGTATCTATACTTATTTACATATACAATGACACTAATATTTACTGTATAAAGTATTATATTATTTTAAATTATTGTGAATGTGAGGACTTGTGTGTTTTTGTTGCAGTTTTAATCATGTTCTGGCAGTTTGAGTAGCTGATGCGGCCTACCCAAATGTCCTTTCTTTGGTATTGTTCGTCGAATCGTTGAGCTCCTTAAGTTCTGAGTTGAGCTACACGGGTACTGACAAATGCGTGCACTGACTGGACAGGTCCACTCAATCTGTGTGGTTCTTTCCTCAAAAGACCATTTCAGACACAAATCTACATGGTCCTCAAAGATTATTATAATATTATTCTAATTATTGTGAATGTTAGAACTATGTCGGTCATTGATTTATTTATATTTATTTTTGTATTTTTCTCAACGTAATCATGATCTGGCAGTTTGAGTAATTTATGCGGCCTACTCAAATGTCCTTTCTTTGGTATTGTTCGTCGAATCGTTGAGCTCATTGAGTCTAAGTTGAGCTGCACGATTACTGACAATTGCGTGCACTGACTGGACAGGTCCACTCAATCTGTGTGGTTCTTTCCTCAAAAGACCATTGCAGACACCGATCTACATAGCTTTCACATGACCTGACCAAGATTTTGTCTGGACTTTAAAAGAGACTGTGACCTCTGAGTTTGTTTCGGCCTTTCTTCTCCGAGTAGTCAGATAGGAAACGCCGACCCCATCTAGTTTAAAAAAAATATGATTGAAGTGTAAAAGTGTTTTTTCAAACCTACTTACAGAAATAAAATCATTTATCATTATCAAGCTGACGTCGTTAACACTCGCCAACACTCCGGTACTATGCACACATGTTCTTGATCGAAGATGCACGGTGATCAATACTCTATCTTTTTCTTTAGAAAACATGCCATGTCATTTAACAATTAATCTATTACTTTCGCACATTAGATAATCCCGCTCTCAGTAACTCCCTCCTCTGATACCACAGGGCTACCTACCAATGGCATTTGTGGTCCGTTTTGCCGCGCGACCTATTTGTCCGGTTGGCGCCGGCCGTGGTTTTGCGTCCGTTTGTGCATATTGAAAACTTAATCATTACCGTACGTAATAGAATTGTTCCCCAATTCGTTAGGCCGGTAATAGTTTCTGGTGCGATTAGAAAGTTATTTTGGTGTTAGGATTTTGGGTGGCAACCGTTGTTTTTGGGCTGTGAATTCCGATTTCTATGTTTTTGCCATCGATACGCTAAGAAAAATAAGAATTTGAAATATTAGAAGGTTTCTTTTTAACACACTAGACTGCAGTCTAAGCTAACTTTGCGATATTTAAGCTTCCACATACATACTAAGTTAGTTAAAAAAATATTATTTATTTATTTATTTATATATTCTTTATTGTACACCACAAAAAACATAACAACAAAAATTAAACTGAACACTACTTAATATACAATGGGCGGCCTTATCGCTTTCTGCGATCTCTTCCAGGCAACCTTATATTATTATTACAATATTATTTACGTGTAAAACCTACTCACAGAAATAAATATCATTTAAGTATTCAGTTACTCAACATTTAGTGAAGCAACGATAATTCAGACACACGGATTACCCATTTTACTTATCTAACCTTTGCCAATTATTATCACGTCGCTCGTCGCAGGATTTGCTCTTCGTGGAACTCCTCGCTTGACGCTTCATCACTGGCCACTTTCATTTATTTTTCTTGTATCTTTGGAATAACAAAAACACATCTGGAAATACCGCACATATTTCGCCCTACACAAAAGACATCTTCCCACGAACTAGTAGAAAACTTGCGTAGGTATTTACACAACAGTGACGCATCAGGTTTAAGTGCGCCACCCCACGCATGGCCGTGGGATGGTACTTGGGAATACAGCTGACTCACCGTTTGACAAGTGTTGCCATTTTTGGAAGTTTTAGTAGAATTTAGGAGTCCTTAGTGGTGTTTGAAGATGCGTGGGTAGTTTTCGAGGACAAAAATGAAAGTCTGAAGTATCATTTATTTGCATGAAATACATAATATAGATGTTCCCAGTTGTACAAGTTGGCGGTTTAATGTACAGTCCATATTTTTCCTGTTTAGGGCATGCAAATTAATTTGGCATGAATACCTATACCTTATAGGTCTTATACTTAAGACAGAGCCAGTCGTCAGTTTATGGTCGTGTGTTCGTATTGTATTTGTTTTATATATTTTTTATTTTTTTTACTGTATTCGTGTAGCATAAACGTACGTACAATATTCTTCGACGTAGCTGGCAACACCACCCCTTTCGCAGATGACTCCGACCCTCGGAAAAAACTATGTGTAAGCTTTGAGTGACGCAAATTGGATGAGCAAATTAGGTGACTAAACGAGTTTTTTTTACTTATTTCGCTATTTTCAACGTAAACATTTCTTTGTGGGATGTTACGTAAATATTTGCTATGTTGGGAGGATAGATAGATTTTATTCTATCAAAGGGAAAGTATGTTGCATGTCTAGATTTTTCTGCAGAGGATAAACATATTGGTTTTGAAAGTTTGTTTACCGTTTTCAGGATATCATCATTATCTCTGCTGAAAGGCGTCGACTGCCGTACACGCCACTAAGGATCGCCAGACCAACTAGTCTTTCATTTTTCAGCGAACTTCACTTTGTCATCGCGTCGGTTCATCTGGTAGGGGACAGGCCCACGGACTGTTTAGGTAAGTACCTAATACGTACAGTTTTGTGGTAATGAAAGTTTCAGGTATCTGTAAACGTTACTGGGCACGTAATTTGGGCAAGCGTTATTCCTGTCACTGTCGGCCAACTGTCAAGCTACAAATGCAAGATAGAGACGGGTAATTGTCGAAGCTAAAGCACTTGATGAAGGTTGTACAATGTATCTTTGCATTGTTTAAATTCAATCTCTTAGTATTGTATAATTGCATAGCACATGTGTCAGCACTATGTACCCACTATAAAGCTTACTGGGTTCGTCTTTCATTGTCTTGAATATGCCCTGGCGTACCTGTGCCTGGCCTGAGAGTATGTTATGCTCACTCAAATGTGTCGCTGGTGGTGGCGTGTGTATTGGATCATTCATTGGATTAAGCTCCCTTCAAAATGGTTGAGCTGAATGGTGCTGATCCATACGTAATGTTTGTGAACTGTTTTTATCTTTTTATTACGGACGCTTTTAACGTGCACGTCTTTTACATCGTTCCCACATGTATAATTTCAACATGAATGATTTAACCACTTTTTTGTAACAATATTTTGATTTAAAAGAGTGTCCATGGAGTTTCTTGCCCGTTCTTCTCCATAGGTACCTACTACGCTTTGGAATGGGCAACTAGCTTCATGTTCCTGACTGACCGACCCAAACAGGCGAAATATCGCTAAAAGTTGGTAAATAATTAAAGGAGAATGCCTAAAAAATGCTTAAAATGGGCAGAAACTACTAATAGTCCTTAATTATATTTAGAATAAAATATGTATAATTAAATAATTCTCAAGTTTGCAAACCTACGGTGAAAATATCACGATCACTAAAATATTTAACTTGATATCCGTCTAATCCATTCTTATTTTTTTTTTTTGCAGTTAGTGTTTATTTGACATGAGTAATCGACATTCAGCCAAACAGGAATTGTCAAATAATCCACGAACTAATTTATAGAGTTATTGCACAGTAGCCATGAATTTAATATAATTCGACCTTTTTCTACCGTAAATCTAATTAAAATAATCTAATTATGCGTGTCATTAATTAATAAAATTGTTTTCAAAATGGAAAACGTATCGTAGGCTGTATGAATCATATGTACTTTGCCTTACTGACAGTTTGACATTACTGCATTTCAGTTTTTCAATTGATTACTTACTTGATCGATTCATGGTTTTGCGTTTGCGACTTGAGTTATATACAGATTGCTTTTTAGGATATTTAACGAGAGCTGTGGCCAATTTGTAAGGTTTTTGATTTTGCACACGTTACCCATTTTTCAACACGGACTTTTGGACCCACCTAAACGACGACTCGGCTTTTTGACGACGGACCTGAACCTGTTTTAATTGCTCTCTTGATATTGCAATCATAACAGTGCAAAATGATGAAGTACGTTGTTTAATACAGGCATGGATAACACCACAAGCTGTAAGTATTGAGATTACCTAGTTTTCTTGCCTATTTATATGACTTGACCTTGAATAATCTATATTTTAGAAAAATGGTTGGAATTGGCTTCCACCTAGCTTTTTGATAATTATTGAAATTGTATTGCGTTCCCTACGATTTGTAGTGCAATTTGGCGTATAATTTTATTCATTGTTGTTCATTTCAAGCATTTTTTTGTGTGGTCGTTGGGCATTCCCCTTTACAAATTAACGTAATCTGCCGGTCGATTCAGTAACAATCTCACCGAGATCACTTAGGTGAATAGTGAGCTATCACTCCACCTGATGCTAGGGATTGAAACTATCGACCACTCACTTCATGCTCACTTCACCCAAGTTATCACGGTGAGATTGTTGCAGAATAGCTCGGCTGGTTTCTATTGTTTAGGCGAAATCCTCAGTACAATAGTCTAGATACCTGCGCAAGCGCCGCGCTCCCCCGGATCTCCACTTACGTAGTTTCCGAGTTCAAAGTTTGACTTGTTACGCAGCGGATGTTTTGTTTTATTTAAACTTAAAATTCGACTGATAATATTATTACGTTTTTTTCGGTGGCATTGGTGCCGATTCTCTTGTCACAAAATTCTCTAAACTAGACTAAAAATCACCAAAATTTAGTTTATTCCTGTCAAACGACGATTTCCCATTCTGAAATTGACTAAATTGACACAACTTAACTATATTTTAGTTTGACAGCACTAAGATGGCACTGAGATTATAATTTAGTGAAGATGGCAATTTTGCTATTCTGAATTTTACGTTTTTCACCTAAAATTTTGATTGTCTTAACTAAATCTGACTATTTTTAATCGCGATTAAAAAGGTGTGGAATAAAATTAGTTGTCATGAACTAAAATTCACACCAACACCTCGACTTCAGATGCAAAAACAGTACTGTATCTTTTTTTCTTTTCTTTTGCTTATATCTCGAAAACGGTGTGTCGTATCGCAAAAATAATGAAAATTTCGACCCCCTTTGCAACCCGTAAACCTATAAATCTCAACGTGTTGGTAATATTTTTTTATATTTTCCATACAAAAAGTAAAAAATTCCATACAAAACAAGTCGAGGCCGCACATAATGCGCGCCTACGGCTCTAAAAAAAGATCACGTGGTACGGCAAACAAGTACCACGTGGAGTCGCAATAATTGTCAAATTTGATTTTAGATGTGTCAAAATTGTTTTTAAATTTAGAGATTTTATTTTGCAGAATAGCGTTAAGATTCTCATAGCCAAAAGTAAGGAATTTTAGTGATAGTTTAGTTAGTTTAGTTCGGTGTACAACAGAATCGGCACCATTATGTGTTTTGGTGATGGATTCTACTCCTGACGGTAAGGAACTAATATTATAAATATTAAAAAGTTAATTTTGAATTGTATTTCTATGTTATTTCGTATTCAAAGAGATTAAATTGATAGCAATAATTTAATGTCTTTGTTCGTATTACTTCTAAAAGTAGTCGATATTTAAAGAGTAAACAAACTTCTCATAGATAAAAGTACTAACTCAAGTGGATTCAAGCTCTGAAATGTAACATAAAATGAGCATTACACATTCTTCCTCTAGAAACACCTAGAACGAGCTGCTCGCTTTTGCGCATCTCGAACAAATTTTGTCAATTTAGTCTTAAGGTAGAATTTCATTAATTCATAATTTATGTTTCTTTTTTTCAGGGTCAAACTCTGAAGAGATTAATATTTCGTCGCCCTAAAGTGAAAACCTCGGGAATGCATTTTTGCTCAAATTAATTTTATTGCATTTCTTGGAAGAAAACTTCGCAACGCACTCGCAATCTTATAGTAGCGAACTGTTCTGCATATAAAAGCGGGTTTCATTTCCATATTAATTAATCAAAAAACATAAAATACGCCATACAAAATAAATTTACATAAAAAGTTACTTCTTTTACACTTACGAGGTTTTCACTCTAAGGCGTCGATTTGTAGAAGAACTCTTAATGAGTATAATAGAGAGTGTACTTCTAGAAAAGACTCAGAAAAAATGCAAAAGTGTTTAGCAAAAGCTAATAAGTCAAAAGACAGCAGAAATAAAGATATCAGAAAATACAGACATAACTTTTCTAGAAAATTCTCAAGAAAAGTCGCCATCGAAGGTACTTTTCTTAGATGAATGGTGTCTTCAGAACCATAGATTACTGGATTAAGGAAATTACCACCAAAAAAGCTTCTAACTTTAAGTCCTACTGAAATATCTTTAATCCATGACGATGAATAAATTATTTGATTTAATTATTTATTGATTTTCATTTTATTTCAATTAATAATCCTAATAGTATTAGTTTTAGTTTTTCTATATAATTTGGAATTAAAATACTATAAATCAGTTCACTAAACGGCAAAATTGATTTTTGCCAACTTTTTGTGATATTTTTCGCCAGTGTGCGACCCCTTGACAATTCAAAAGTGCCTGTAACTGGTTTATTTGAAATAAATGCTTTAAGTTTGAGTTTGACTTGTTAAGTGACGTTTATAAATTCATCTCGGCCTAAGGCCGCTATCAGCGATTTTCTTGCTCAAGAAACGTACAAACGATTGTAGGTCCCATGTAAGTAAAATATATTATACATATAACGGATCATCAGGATGGTTCGAGCTACGACCAGCCATCAGGCGAGTTTACGTGGGTATCGTGCAAATCATTACCAATTACTTAGGCATATAATTACTTTACACTTTAAGGGGACTGCATGACCTAAACGCAAATTGTATAATGCCTAGACGTATTTATGATCCACTGCAGTAAACAAAATCAGAACCATATATGATATTACTCAGGATATATGCTGGTTAGATAGTGTGTTGAAAACATAATACAACTAATTTGGTACGATAGAAAAAAGTCACGAAGATACCTCTAAAAATTGATTTTAATGATTAAAAACCATATATACATGCAATCATAATGTTATTTTTTTTCAGATTGTTCTTCAAGCAACTTACCGTGATAGTGTTTTCATTTTTTAGTCCAATCAGTAGATTTTTGTAAATAGAGAATTGCTTCATATTTTGCAATAAATTACCAGCTTTGTGTCATCGCGCTTCTCTTTCTTTTTTATGCAGTCCGACAGTGACCGCACTGTAGCTGTTGTCTTCCCCTTACAATCAACTAATATTATGGCTTTTGCCCTGCAGTGACACAATAACAGACTGGTATGATGATGATGGTCCAACAAATCGTAGGACAGTTCCAAAGGGTCTTTACTGCTCGGTCACCAGGATAAGAATGCTCGACTTAGCGCCGCGTTAGCTTCGACCTCGTAACCGAGCGGAAACGCCCCGATCCTGTCAAAGCGCGCCAGCTCTAGTCTTGATTGTTGCCGCTAGGTGGCGCGCCTAGTTTGTTGTAAGTATCAATTGCGGGATGCGACACATACTCGTATATTATTAGACGATTGTTCACACCGCCCTCACCGGCGAGGACTCGGTTGTCGCAGCGACAAGAGCTATCAAAGCAATTACTCTCGCTCAGTGATGTTGACTCACGCTTGTCAGTGTTGTAATTAGTATATACTACTTTATTTTAATAATAATAATACCATAGGACCTGTATTTTTTAATTTGACGGCACGGTTGGCGCAGTTGTTAAGCGATTGACTGCTGCGTTACGTGTCGCGGGTTCGATCCCCGCACGGAACAAATATTTGTATGGCCTGCAAGTAGTTGTTCCAGGTCTGGCTGTTTGTGTATATGAATTTAAATGTTTGTAAACGCACCCACGATACAGGAGAAATTACTAGTGTGGGGCAACGTTAAAAAAAAAAAAAAGTAACTGCATTTTCTACTTATTTACCACCCAATTAATTTCACAACCGAGCCAAACAGCGTTCCTTTCCTCTCTCAAACCAAATGCCAGGTGTCTCATTTCAAAAGGACTCCATTACAAAGAAACTCTTAAAGCCGAAGTCTATTAAAATTCATTCATAAATTTTAGTCATCATCATCTTCCTGCCCTTATCCCATTTTACTTGGGGTCGGCGCAACACGTTTTCTTCTTCCATTCTCCCCTGTTAGACGTCAAGGCATCATCTACTCCCTTTTCACTCATATCATTTCTCACACAATCCATCCATCTTTTCTTTGGCCGTCCTCTTCCTCTCCCTCCATCAACATTCATACCCATCACTCTCTTAGTCACATGAGTGTCATCCCTCCTCATCACATGTCCATACCAAGACAGTCGATTCCCTTTCACTTTTTCTGTCACAGGCGCTACTTTCAAACTTCCTCTTATATACTCATTCCTTACTTTATCCATTCTTGTCACTCCACACATCCATCTCAACATCCTCATCTCCGCTACATGTAATCGTTTTTCATCCATCTTCTTCACAGCCCAGCATTCCGATCCATACAATACGACAGGTCTAATCACAGATTTGTATATTTTCCCCTTTAACTTGAGGGGCATCTGTGGGTCACAAGTTGTTCCAGTGACCTGTCGCCATTTCATCCATCCTGAGTTGATCCGGTGTGTTATGTCCCGGTCTACATCGCCATCTCCTTGGACAAGCGACCCGAGGTACCGGAAGTCGGAACAGATTGGTATGGGCGTTCCAGCAAGAGTAACAGGCACAGGACTGGAAAGACCGCCAAAATCGCAGAACAAGTACTCTGTTTTGGTTCTGCTAAGTTTCAGGCCGACATTCTCCAGTCTTTGCCACCACATCTCCAATCTGTTCTGGACCTCTAGACCGCTCTCGGCAATCAGCACAATGTCATCAGCAAACAGCATGCACCAGGGAGCCTCTTCCTGTATGTCCGACGTCAGAGCGTCCATTACCATCAGGAAGAGGTAAGGGCTGAGAGCCGACCCTTGGTGCAAGCCGACAGCCACATTGAAGCTGCCGGTAGTGCCCGCTGTAGACCGGACTTGGGTAGTGCATCGATTGTACATTGCACGGATCAACTTGACATACTTCCCTGGCACACTTTTCTCCTTTAGGGCCCACCACAGAACCTCACGGGGCACTCGGTCGTATGCCTTTTCGAGGTCAATGAACACCATGTGCAAGTTTTTGTGCGCACTTCTGTATTTCTCGCATAGCTGGCGGATAGCAAAGATGGCATCCGTCGTACCCCGGCCAGGCATAAAACCGAACTGGTTCTGTGAAATTTCGGTCTCTTCTCTCAGTCGCCTTTCAACAACTTTCTCCCAAACTTTCATGCTGTGTGACATTAGCTTTATTCCTCTATAATTATTGCACTCCAGCACATCACCTTTGTTTTTAAAAATGGGCACCAGCGAACTATTACACCATTCGTCAGGTATGGCTTCTTCCAGCAACAGCTTATTGAAGAATAACGCTAACCACGTCCAACCGGCCATCCGCAATATTTTCCATACTTCAACAGGTATTCCGTCCGGTCCTAATGCTTTACCATTCTTCATTCCGCTTACAGCAATCCTCACTTCATCCACACTGACTTCTCTTACTAATCCCTCATTTTGTGGTTTATTATCAAGCATACCACTCCAGTCATTCTCCTCATTCATCAGTCTTTCAAAGTAAACTTTCCACCTATTCTTAATTTTCTCATCTTCCGACAATATCATTCCAGCTTCGTCTTTTACGCATTTTACCTGGACCACATCCTTCGCCTTTCCCTCCCTAGCTCTAGCAAGCCGGTATAGATGTTTTTGGCCTGCCGAAGTTTCCAACATGTCATAAAGCTTTTCGTGAGCACTAGCTTTCGCTATAGCCACAGCTCTTTTGGCTTTTTTCTTGAGAGCATCATACTCACTCTTTATTTCAGCTCTCAGACTAGAACGCTCATTTCCAATGCTCTGCCATTCCTTAAATTTCTTCTTTTTCTCTCGCAGCACATTCTGAATCTCTGTCGACCACCACCACGTATTCCTATCTATCGTGCCCCTTCCTTTCGTCTCTCCCAAAATACCTTTTGCTGCACTCCTAATATACTGAGCCATTTCATTCCAACATTCATTCATAAATTTTAGTAATTAGAATAATATTTTATTAAAACTGGGAGCTAATTAATCAGATAGGAATCTTTTCAGTGACGAGTCTTTTGGGTCTTTTAGTGGCCTTATTTGATATTGGAGTAGACGTTTTTGATTGGTCGAATGAAAGGTCAAATATCAGTTTCAAAATCAAGGGTTGGGCATAAATAATGTGTGATTGATGAAATAACACAGATAATTGTGTTTTCTTAAATTGAGCTTTATTCAAAGTTCAATTTTTATGGTGTATTCATTTCTGTAATGCTCTATGAAAATGTAATCTATATTTTATAAAATAAGTCCATGTTTTGCTTTATTTTGGTGACTCATCAAAACTTTAGAAAACACACCTTTGACTCATCGTGGAAACTCCTATGCGTCATGTCATGACTGACCAATATTCCTGAAATATCAAACCAACAGAAAAAAAATCTACCTATATAATATTAAAGACAACCACTGGACACAGCTCTTAAAATAACATCAGGTCCCAAAACATAAATTATACCTATCAATGGTAATCCACATCGAGCTCAAACCAAACTTTACACCTCTAAATATTAATAAACATTCAGAAATATTTAAAATTGCGTATTAATTAAAACTGTATAAATTTTCATTAGGATCCCTGGCAAAGTTTTACCTTGCCTATTAATTAAACAGTGGGACAACGAAAGCGCGTCTTGGACAAAACTTTAAGGAATTATGAACACAATATAAATTAGTGAAAACGAATTATTGTTGGAAACAAGGAAACAATTTTAGCTTTGAATTAATCAAGGACCGTTCCCTGGTATTTGTGGTATTACTCAGAGATTTAAGCGTATAAATTACGTTGGCGTTTAAGATGAAGTTTTGATTATTATTGCATTTGACCTGATGTACGAACGTGAACCAAGCAAAACGAGCATGTAGGGATCGTAGAAGGTGGCGTATGCCGTTGATTTAACGTACTATCGAGGAAGTTCATATCTATGCACCTTTAGGACTATTTTTCCCTGTAGCGCTCGGGCGCTAACAGTAACTAACGTAAAACAGATGCGGTCATCGTGTTCACGGGATTTTGTTCTAAAACTGCTTAGATATGAACTTCCTCGATAGTACTTATACAGACTTGGTAATAAACTTACCTGATATGAAGGCATTAGGCAATCAGGCTATACCTTCCGTCGGCGACTGGGCCAGTAAATCAGTTGTGTGGGTGATAACTTTTAGTTTGACACAAACTAAAACGCCACCCTTTCTGCGGGAGCGTTTTTCCTACGCCCGACCTTTAGATGCGCGTTGCAGTTCGCATCTTAGAAACCTCCTTAAGTCTCCTCCCCACTCCACCGACTTTTACTCCTACTCCTTCACTGTGCACGCGGTGCGGTTGTGGAATTCTCTTCCGCCTGACATTAGGGACTGTCAAACTGTTGCAGTTTTTAAAAGAAGAGTGAAAGAACACTATATTTCCACTTCGTCATAGTTGCGTATATATTAATATTCTAGTGATATTTACTGTAGAAGTATGTATGTATATTCTCATATTAAAATTTAAAAAAATTAAAGTAAAAATTTGTTTATTTCAGACTAGGTAGTCCATATTATGTTAGTAACAAATTAATTATCTTACGGCTAAATTAGTAGCAATTTATGTAGGTTATATATTTTAACTTAAATTGAATTGAATAAATTAAATTTAAATTGCAAAGATTAATATCTGTTTTACTTTATTAAGTGAATTGTTTTTGATTTTATGTATTTTTTTCACTTTTACTCTTACACACGCTGTCTATATCTCTAAATCCACTATCCTATCGCAGGTATGCTGGAAGAGATTAAATTAGAAATAAGCATCACCTTTGTACCTGTTTTTCTGTTCTTTTCTTCTCGTCTGTTTATACATATATGTGTTACACATAAACGGTTAAATGAATAAATAAATAGTCAACACAAAATCAACAAAAGAAAAACTATACAACTATGTCATTTAAGACAGTCTATTCTGTAAAAATGTATTCGTGAAAACTTGGGTGAAGTGAGCTTGATTTAGCATTCCATCCGACGCTATGGATTGATGATTCACTTCAAGCTCACGTCACCTTAGTTTTCACGGAGACTTTTATACAGACTAAATCGATTAGTATTAAAAAAAAATAGTGGTCACTTTAAATTCATTTACTGCACAATATCTTGACTTTCTCCATATCTCTAGTCAGTAAAATAAATCCATTTCTTTTCCCCCTTCTTTGGAAGAAACACGGCTCAGGAAACAACTTCTCAGTGTGATATATATCAAGAGCAAAAGCCTGCTCATATTCAACCGGAAATTGAAATGCTTACAAGGATCATTAAACAACCCCGTTTTGTAAATTGGCTTTTCCAACTTACCCGACTCAATAAGCAGCTGATATATCCAGTAAGGGTGATAAAGTTATAGAAAAGTAACAAGAAAGACTTCAAATGGGTGTGATAGAGGATGATTTTGATAGTAGTAAGGTGTTAAAGGGATCATACATCTGGGAAAGTGGGAAACCAGTAGCACCGTAAATATTTTTGCTTCGCAGCATTGCAGGGATGAGGTAATGTGAAATTAAAGGCACATGAAACAGGTTTTATTTCTTTATGAGCTGCTACCCGTGAGTTCGTTCGCGTGGAAGTCGTAAGACACCACAATATACTAAAACAAAAGCAACATTTTTATAAAAAAATCCAATTTAGTATACGTTTTTAGTTTTGGTCTCAGCAGCCAAAATAAGACGAGAGACTGCACTGGTGTCACTGGAGAAAGTGACGTACAGTTGTCCGTATGAGAAGCAGCTCATCCTGAAGTCAACACCCGCAGCCTTCAGTAGTAATTTCACATTGCTTCATACTCTCACACAGCATGGCCGTTCTGCAAGCGCTGAACAGTCACACAGTTGATTCTGGGCTAATATACGAGTGCCACCAGCGCCTCAACCAGGTGGGCAACCTCAAGAACATAACCATTCAAGGGATCAAAGAAACAGCGGTTCGCTAGGCAACGATGCAGCTGACGAACTTGCCAGAAGGGGGTCGAACGTTGCACCAGTGGGTCCCGAACCCATCGTGCCACTCCCCTTCGGGTACTTACGCACTCTGGCAAGTAAACGCACCAGGGACCAACATCACAAAGGGTAAAAATAGGGTGGATCTAGGTGAGTGCAGGCAGGCTAGGGAAGCACTCCCTACAATCGATGACCGCTTCACGAAACAGGTTCTCCGAATAACCATGCAACAGCTGCGTACAGTTACAGCAGCCGTAACTGGCCACGACTCATTTAATAAACACCTCTTTGTCTTAGGAGTCACAGACAGTCCGCTGTGCAGGGCCTGCATGAAGGACGACGAGACAGCAGCTCATATGCTTCTAAACTGCCCGGTGGTCGCTACATACAAGGCAAAGTACTTCGGTAACCCAGGTACCCTACGTGAGATTGTCAGCAACACCGAGGCGTTGCTGGCCTTCCGCGAGGAGCTGGGGTGGATCGAATAATCGATTTTCCCACCCGTACGCAAAATACGCGCATTGACGTGGAGTTGCGGACACCAGCCCGTATTACCTATTATTCACATTGCTTGCGAAGTTTTTAGTTTTTAGTGAATTAATGAACGCCTGCGTTCCTGCGTATAGGTACTACCTAATGGCATAACACTGGTACAATGACTGATGGAGTCTTACAGAGTATTCCTGATGAACAGCTTTGAATAAAATAATATTATAACAGTAGATTGTAAATGCATTTCTCAAATCATAAGATATTTATTTTTATTATAACCAAAGATGACAGAAGAGGCCTAAACTTTATGTTTTTCTGTGTACGTTCTACGAAATATCATAAAAAAATTAAAAAAGAAGCACAAAAAATATAAATTTATTGTTGGGAATCCAACTTAGGTTTTAAAGCATTCGTCGAAATTTTAAGCTCTTTGCTTTGCTGAAAGTTGACTAAAGTAGCCCTTCTTACATTATATCATGATCGACTGCTTAGCACCTTAAAGGTATAGCAGGATGATATTCGTTTAAAAGGTTAAATCTGTAACGATCTGCAATATTCTAACCTTTTGACTTGTCATTTTACAGTTTGCGGTAAACTATAGAAGAATACTGAACAGTAAGTTGCTGACCTACCTCGATGACAATGATCTCCTCAGTGACCGTCAATATGGCTTCCGCCGGGGACGGTTAACTAGCGATCTTCTTGTGTATGTCACGCACTGCTGGGGCGAGGCCATCGAGAAACACGGCGAAGCACTTGCTGTATCGCTTGATATCTCGAAGGCCTTCGACAGGGTCTGGCACGCTGGTATTCTCAGCAAGCTTCCTGCTTATGGCATCCCAGCAGATTTTTGTAGCTGGATATCAGACTTCCTTAGTGAACGGTCGATCAGAGTAGTCGTTGACGGTTGCTCCTCTGACCTTATGGCTGTCGATGGCGGAGTTCTTTAGGGGTCTGTTCTCTCTGCAACTCTTTTCCTGCTGCACATCAATGACCTACTTCAGTCTGATATTGTTGGATACGCAGATGACCGTACTGTTTCAGAGAGATACTAGTCCAGCGCAAAAACCAGCGGGGCCGAGGTTCGTTTCTTGAGAGAGGCCATGGTAGAGCGTACTGATTTGACCTTAGGCCTTGTTTCCCAGTGGGGTGATGACAATCTGGTCTCTTTTAACGCCACCAAAACACAGGCGAGTCATTTACTGCTAAAAGGAGTCGTTTCGGCCAAACTCCTTCTTTTCGGGGTACATCTGTTCCTGTAACTGATCGGCTCGAGCTCCTAGGCATGGAGTTGACATCAGGTCTCAACTTCGGTGCCACCATCAAGTACAAAGCCCAAACAGCGGCCAAGAAACTGGGCATCCTAAATAGAGTGAAGCGATACTTTACGCCTGGACAGCTTTTGACCCTCTACAAAGCGCAAGTCCGATCCTGCATGGAGTATTGCAGCCACCTTTGGGATGGCTCAGCAAAGTACCAACTTGCCGCGCAGTAGCGGTGGAACGCAGAGCTAAGAGACTCATTGGCGACGTAAAACTGGTGGATGCCAAGATTCACAGCTTGGCTCATCGCCGCAAGGTCGCCTGCTTGTCGGACTTCTACAGATTGTACTTCGATGAGTGTGCCCAAGAACTCCATGACCTCATACCACCGGCCCCCTTCTTCCATCGGTCATCTAAACGCACTGCAACTTATCATCTTTACCTAGTTGCTATTCCACCAATTCGCACTAAGCGTTTCCAAATGTCTTTTGTTATGCGCACAGCAAAAGAGTGGAACCTACCTGCGTCTGTGTTTCCGCACGCTTACAACCCTAATCTCTTCAAAGTGAGAGTGAACAGGCTTCTTCTGGGTAAGCTCATTCCATCGTCGACTCTGTCTCTGTCACCACTGACCTAGACTAGAGTCAAGAGCAAACCCAATTTAATAATAAAAAAATAATAATACGAACAACTTGCAATATTGCTCTTGCTATATTCTCAATATTGCTGTGGGGGATCCCATAGCAAATAGCGTAATTATTTATAGCCTCCAGACTAACCAGACCTAATAATAATAATAATAAAATTTGAACAGAATCTACCCGGTTGTTTGAGCGAGATGTTGGAACATACATTCAGACAAACAGACAGATAAACAGGCAAACAGATAGACACAAAAATTCAAAAATTAAAATCTGCTTTAGAATCGTTACCAGACGTTCCAAAAATTACTTTTTTTTTCAAATTATAAGTGTAGAATTTGCTTGTTTGTTTGACTACTCATCGGCTAAGCTGTTAAGTTTATAATTATAATAATAATAATAATATGGGACAACATCCACACAAGGTCTTCAGGTCCCGAACTAGGCAGAGCCTGTACTACGGTAACCTGATGACTGATATACATATACACACCCAGACACAGGTCAAACAGACATGTTCATGCACACAAATGTTTGACTTGTCCGGGGATCGAACCCGGAACCAGCGGCTCAGAAGGCAGGGTCGCTACCAACTGCGCCAACCGGTTAGTCGATTGTGTATATTAAAAGACAAAGGGATAAATAATCAATGTTTACCGAATTTATCGTGTTGTTGCTACCTAGCATTTTACTTATATTACTCAATCTATGATATATCAATGACGCCATCTAGTTTTAAAATATTGACATGTAAAAGTGTCTTAAAAGATCTACCTACAGAAATAAACATTTCATTTAATTTCAATAAAGATTAAGAAATCAACATATTGAAAACACCGTCCTGTCTTTATCCAGTAGACCCAATTAAGTCCAGCATCACTTGACTACATAATTTAAAACTATCGATACCTACCTCACAACACAGACCATCCCTAGTAATCGGATTTTCGAGCCGTCATGCTGAATACCGGTTCACTCAAACGCAATTATAGCACTGCAATATAACTACTATAGAAACGATAGAGGTAACACTGTTATATCCCGAATTAGGATTAGCATTTTGATTGGACGAATTTAGCTTAAATGCATTTGATTTACGGGTTACCTAATGTATGTAGGGAGGTTATTTGTTGGTTACGTAATGGCTATCGACCGATTTGGGTTATTAACTTACAACTTTAAAATTAGGGCTTTCTAAGATTGCGGTGGCCGCCACATTGCGTCCGCAATTTACCGTCGAATGACGTCACTGAAATGTTATTTATGCATGTAAGTTGGAGTATTTTTCTAGAGAGCGGTTTTTGACACCGTGAGGTCAAACCCCGGTGCCATTATTTTCATGACGGACGTCACTGCAGCCGTTATATGGCGGCCACCGCTCTTCTAGCAAACCGTAGCTTTACAAACACTTACGTAACTATCTTCCATATTATTGAACATGTAAGTTTCGAAGCTTAGAATATTATAATGCTTTAGTCGCCTTTATAGGCAACATTGCCTTTTACAAGGCCACCTTTTTAAAAGGAAAAGTTGCTAAACCTTTTAAGGCGATACCAAAATAAATTGGGGGCTTCTTCGCAACCATTTATTTTACTATAAATACTATGGATAATTTTTTTGGATATATGTTTATTGACTACCTATTTGATTAGTACTCTGACTGTGAAGGAAATAACATTTGGGTTAAATTTCTTCGATAGAATTAAATTCCGAAGAGACCTCTACTTTTTAATTATTTTTCTGTAATCCTAAGTAATTTAAATCATTGCAAAATTGCATTCAAAATGTGCGTATTATATTATGTAATTCAAAACTCTGGCTTAAAATATTTTTGATAAATAGCTTAATTTATTTTTAAACAATTTATATTCGGTTTGGCGCTTACGCTGTTTTATTTTGGTTCCATTGCGCATTGTTGCGCTGTCTTTTTTCGCATGTGGATGTAATTGACTCTGTCATTTTCTTATCTCTCTTCTATTCTATTCTTATGCCCCTTGAGTTATAATTAATTTTTAACGTATCATCTTAACAAAACTGTCCGTTTTTGGGCTGTAAGAACCGGACACTTAAGCCGATATCAGCTTCACTCAAGTGAATGGTTCACTTTTGTTTCATTTCATTTTCACACGACACTGACAAAATTATACAGGGAGGCAGGGACATTGTTTCGTAAACTGAAACAATGAATTCAGTATATGATTCTAACGTAGCGTAACATAGAAATGTTTGGTAATGCAATACTTAGACGGTGAAAATGTATGGTGGAACAATTGTATTTCTAAATAACCGACGATAATTTCAACGCAGTGGGGTTCAGAATCTGCCAGGGTTGCGAGAAAGTCCGAAAAGGTTAGCGTGGCCCCTGGCACAGGCAACTGAAGGAACACGGGTGTAGTCAGTAAGAGTCAGTAGTCAGTAGTAGGCGAGTAAAAGTACTTACCAAAATCCAACATCGTTGGATCGGTTCACTAATGAATTAATTTTTCACTTTTCATTCATTATTTTTGTGTTCAGACGTTTGACTTCGAGAAAGACGCTGAGTGAAAAATTTACAAAAAGTGAAACGTCAACCGGTGTGAAATAGCAATATTATGCCCCTAATTGGCAGCCTTCGATATCTCACTGCAAGAAAACATTATTTTCATAAAGAGAAGGAACTTCTATCAACTAACAAGCCTGTTTACTGCACGTTGAATTTAAATTACCTAGTTTTCCTTCATCAAAAGTCAAGCATTTTTGTGTTAAGAGTACATAAAATATATTTTTCATGTTTGTCTCTATTTCAATGTGTACTTTGATGCTACGAAAATACAAAGAACTGACTGTTTTCTCTAATCTCAAAAACGAGACTTAGGCCCAGTTTCATCATAACATTCACATTAGTTTAATTTTCCGATACAATGTTAACGGGACGTTAAGAGTAGTGAGTATTTCACCATGCGCTAATTCATGATTAACTGTCATAATCTGGCGTTAAATTTAATTGCTGCCGCAGAGGTCAGATAACTTACCCACCGACAATGTCAGTTGTCAAAATCATCGAAATGGAAGCGTAACTTTATTTTAGAAGATCCAAATGTTTTGGATATTTTGGACAACTTGAACGATTTAGTACGACGCACTATGTTTCGTCTAGTACATGCTAGCTGGACGAAATTCGTTATCGAATATGCCGAAAATTCGTTGCTTATTATTACTGACAAAACCCACGACGAACCTCCAATTCCAAGAGATTTAATGCAGCTGGGGTTGCGCTCATTAGGGTTCGCAGGCAAGTATTCAGCTCATCAAGAAGCCGGGGCGCCCAGCGGACTCTCCGTCCGCTTACCGGCCCATCGTGCTGCTCGACGAGGTGGGCAAGCTCTTTGAGAGAGTCATTGCAGACCGCCTCGTCGGGCGGCTGGTGCGGGTGGGGCCGGATTTGGCGGAGAGCCAGTTTGGCTTCCGCAGGGGGCGCTCTACGGTGGACGCCATCATGCGCGTGCGGGCCCTCACGACGGGGGATGCTGTGGCCCGGGGTGGGGTCGTCTTGGCGGTGTCTCTAGACATCGCCAATGCCTTCAATACCCTGCCCTGGAGTTGCATCAGGGAGGCACTCCGGTATCACCGGATGCCGACCTACCTCTGTCGTGTGGTCGAGGCCTATTTGACGGACAGGGCCGTCATCTACCCCGGTCACCAGGGAGTGTGGAACCGGCAAGAGATGTCGTGCGGTGTCCCACAGGGATCGGTCCTGGGGCCGCATCTGTGGGATATCGGCTACGACTGGGTGCTGCGCGCCGACCTCCCCAGCGGCGTCAGCGTGGTTTGTTACGCTGACGACACGCTAGTCCTGGCGCAGGGAAGGTCGCACCAGGCGGCGGCCGAACTAGCGACACGCGGGGTTGCGACAATCGTCGAGAGGATCCGGCAATTGGGACTCGAGGTGGCCCTGCACAAGTCCGAGGCCATGTGTTTTCATGGTCCTCGGAACACGCCACCGTCGGGTTCCCAAATAACGGTAGGAGGGGTTCACATCGGCGTCGAGTCGACGATGAAGTACCTGGGACTCGTCCTCGACAGCCGGTGGAACTTCGTGGAGCATTTCCGACGTTTGGCTCCCAGACTGGAAAGGGCTGGGGCTGCCTTAAAGCGGCTCCTGCCCAATCTAGGGGGGCCAAACGCCTCCTGCCGGAGGCTCTACGCGGGGGTCGTGCGGTCCATGGCCCTTTACGGGGCACCGGTGTGGGCGCGATCCTTGAGGCGGCGGCCAGCCCGCTGGTTGAACGCGCCCCAAAGGGTCATGGCCATCCGGCTGGTCCGGGGATACCGTACGGTCTCCGGTGAGGCGGCGAGCCTCCTTGCCGGATTACCGCCATGGGATCTGGAGGCAAAAGTCCTCGCGCACGTTTGGGAGTGGCGCGAGGAGGCGAAACGCCGGGGCGTAGCTCCGCTGCCGCGAGAAATCACGGTACAGCGGACAGAGCTCCGGCGGGATCTCAGGGCGGCATGGAGAGTGCGATTGTCGCAACCCAGCGCTGGGCACGCCACAATTGCGGCGATAAGTCCCCTCTTTGAGGAGTGGCTAGAGAGGCGCCACGGCGTCCTCACCTTCCGCCTGACGCAGGTCCTAACCGGACACGGTTGTTTCGGGAGGTTCCTGTTCCGGATAAGGCGGGAGGAAACGCCCGGGTGTCACCATTGTGTGGATCGCCCGGAGGACACGGTGGAGCATACGGTGGAGGTCTGCCCGGCTTGGGCGGAGCACCGCCGTGTCCTCGTGGAGGCGATTGGCGGTGGCGATCTCTCGCGTCCGGCCTTGGTCCAGGCCATGGTACGGAGCGAGAGGGCTTGGGAAGCCGTCACCTCCTTCTGCGAAGCAGTAATGTTCGCGAAGGAGGAGGCGGAACGCGTGAGGGAGAGGCAAAGTTTGCGCCCTCACGCCCCTAGCCGCCGCAGGAGACGCCCTGGGCGTCGGGAATCGCAGGCCGATTCCCGGCCACCGTAGGCGCGGGCTTGCGAACGGCGAGCAATGGGCAGCTCGCCGTTCGATAAGGACCAGGCCCGGGTCGACGGCGCGTTGTGTTCCACGCGCGCCTCAAAGAGATGTCAGCACCCATGACGGGGTTTGCTAGGACCGATGCCTGCTAGGGTTGCGGAAAAGTCCAAGAGGGTTACCGTGGCCCCTGGCACAGGCAACTGAAGGAACACGGGTGGGTTTTAGTCAGTAAGAGTCTGACACGCCCTCCTGCTCTGCCCAGAGCGGGAGAAGTTATTTGATGATTTCCCACCCACAAAAAAAAAAAAAAAAAAAGGCAAGTATTCAGGGTTACTGGTACCTCGGCATATTCCTTGCACGACACGTCTTAATAGGGTTAAAATGCAACAAATTAAGCCACCAAATGTTCTACCGAAGTTCAGTACTTTTTGAGTTAGTTACATTTTCAGTATTTTTATGAATAATCCCAGATTAAATCATTTGGAGCCAATTTAAAAATGATTTACAGCGCGACTGTACTGAAATTTAACTTAATATCATAGTTGATGCCGTAGCAGATCTTTGTTCATAATTAAAAGTTCAAAAAAGCCAGAAACCTTGGCAAATATCACTAAACAAACATTATTTTTTTTGTGATTTTTGCGGTTACTTCATACAAAAAGTTGTCTAGTGAAAATAAAAATTGGCTTCATTTGTTGCATTTTAACCCTACTATGACGTCCTGCAAGAAATACGTCGAGTTACCAGTAACCCTGTATAAGCAAAAGCAAGAAAACTGATTATCATTAGCATTGTTGCATTTGACGGGAATACTTACCTATAAAAGTGATTTTAAAAGAGGTTTCTGTTTAGTGATGTATAAAAAAGTAAGTAAAAGTTTTAGCTTCCGATATGATACATCGAAAAATATAAATCTTTGGCGGTAGATACAAGACAGTTGTTTATAAATCTACATCCGTGGTGTTACATGCCTGCTACTGTACACAAGATTCTGGTGCACAGTGCAGCTGTCATTCAATCTACTTTGCTGTCAAGTGGGCAGCATTTTGAGGAAGCTCAGCAAGCTCGCAATAAAAATTGCAGAAGATTTCGAGAACATAATACTCGAAAGTACTCGTATTACCAGGAATAAAGATTTACTTAGTATGTTGTTGATCACATCTGACCCTTTAATTAACAACCCAAGACAAGTTCCCATGAAAAACAAGCAGCCTGCCTTCTGCAGTGTTAGATTTCATAATTTTTAAATTATGTTCCAATTCCTTATAGACTTAGAGAGCATAATTGTTTATTTATTTACAACAATATGTATAAATTAGATTAATTATAAAAATTAGAGAGTTGTCGCTAATTTCTACCTGCCAGACCTTTTTTGTGACCACCTGCTATGTGGCTGACTAATAAACGTTATCTGTAAAAAGCAGATTGCTCATGGTTGTTTGTTTTCATGTTAAATATGAAAAGGAATGTATATACTTAGTCTATAACCACCACTCGCTCTCTCCTTCCCCCCCCCAAATTGGTCCCCTTACACCAAAACGAAATTACGTAGTGATAACAGGTTATAAAGTCCATGGGAACCAAAAATCGGAAAAAAAATATTTTTGTCCAGCTAGCATGTTCTGACGAACTAGCTAAAATTATGCATTGCCGGTGAACATTGCCATGTGAAATTGCAAATTTTTATTTTGGTTTCTTTGACAACTGACCGATATAAAAGTGATACATAATACACATAGTGTATCTATATAGTAGTATTTATTCTTGTATTTTATAGTCATTTCCGAGCTATCTATCCCGTATGTTGCACCTGCCATGGTATATCTCTGCATCACCCTAAGGTTGGCTGGTAGAAAATGCCTCAGGCATTAAGTCCGCCTTTGTACAGTATTATTTTTTTCTTGTGCATAAAGTTTTAATAAATAAATAATTATGACTCATTCACTAACTTACCCTTGCTCGATAAACTGCCTGTCCGCGCCGTAGCTGAGCCTGTAGCTTTAAATTCCCATGATAATAATAATTATCCAAACTCGATCCAGCCTGTCCCACCTTGCGTGTCCTGCCCCCAGTGACGCCCTAAACAGAGGTCCGTAGCCCCACGGGGTGTTCTTAGTGTACAGTCGCTTAGCAATGTAACACATTCGCCCCTAGCTGGAGGCTTTGAGTCCGCTTAAGGCAGCCACATGATAGTCCAGTTAAGCAGTGACGACCTCTCAAGGACAACTGCGAGAAGCCATAAAAAATATCTTAACGCTAGGTTTCTTAATGTAGTGCAATTATTTTCTGATGGAACGTCAATACCATTAACATAGATATTTATTTTAATGACTGATTTACTAATGTTCGATTATGAGCAGTTTGATGAAATTTGTTCTACCTTTAATAGCATTATCATCATTGAAATACTAACATACATTCGAAATGTTTCTTTAGGGGATAGTAAATAAAGTAGAATTTAGGTGAACCTGATGAAAACCGCAACATTACTATTCCTTATTCAATATACTGAATGAAGTTTGCCGTTGAAACTACAGGAAATAGATCCACGCGGCAATGGCCGCTGTTTCCGGCTGAAAGTGATCCCGCGACCGGCTGTATCCGGTGGCTTGCGGTCCGTTATGTCCCCCACTTCCGGTTTGACCGATGCTTTACTTTTGTATTCGGTATTTCACGACTATATCCAGCACTACCTGGATTGAGTTTTATTGGTTTGTTTGAGTAAAACCTTGACTCTCTAAGTCTCTATTGAGGTTTTTTGGATGGTGGAGTCCCGGTTTTATTAAAGTTGCGGCTTTTGCGCTTCGGGTCAGGTAAATATTAATAATTATGGCTAATCTACAGGGTTATTGTATGTCGGCAACCCATTAAGGGTATGTAGGGGAGGTCATTTGCAACCAAGTCCCAGCAGTGGGAACATTATAGGCTGATTATGATGATGAGGATGATCATACAGGGTGGCGATTTAGTCACCTGCATCCGTCATTCTAAGCAACTTTCGCCAAGAAACTCATAAACGAATTGTAAAAAAAAACGAAATTTCATACAAGCGTCGAAATAGTCTGTTTACTGTTGAATAGGAATTAGTTTTTTATTTATTTTCACGAATCGGATAAGAGATACGTAGCGAAATTTTTGAAGTGACTCATTTTGTTAAACTAGAACTAAACCTTTAACTTCGAGACGTAGAAGAAATACCTACATCAACATATATTATAATGATTTCGTATTACATCACAAAGTTATCCTCAATTGCTAAGTAGAGACCTGTAGTGTTGTACCTCAGCAGAATCATATGAAAATAGAAATTGTGACAAGCGAGAGCATCGCTAGGGAGGTCTGTACGTATGGCCATGAAAATGACTTAAGATCACATTTGAAATAACTATTTTACATCAAACTTTTAGAATCTTACAGCAAGTCTAAGGCCCTTACTTGCAAAAAGAGGAAAAGCTTCTGGAAAATCATATAAAAAAATGTAAAGGTATCGTTGTAACCTGTTTTACTTAAAAAAAAATTACCTTGTTTGTTTTCAAACAGAAAGTTTCAATTCTCCTATCTTTGCACGCGGCTTCACCCACGTAAAGATCGGAAGTTATTCTACAGGAACTTACTACCGGGATTCATAGTAAGCCCTGACCCAGGTCATGGCCTATCCGTATGCGTTTCAACTAAATCTGTTCAGCTGTTGCGGCATGAAAAGGTAACAGAACCAAGGACCTCAATATCCCCCCTAACCCCCGGGCCCGTGGACTTTAAGATACGGACTATGACTGTTTACATCTCTTGAAAAGAAGTACACAAAAAAACAATATTGTAATATTTTACCCTTGGGGGATAATTGTAAAAAACGCTGAAACACGTAATTCTTTATTTCTTACCAAGAGCATACATTTAAATTTTCATATCCCCAACTTAAAAAATGCTGGGTTTCCCATACATACTTTCATCCCCTATATCACCCCCATTTGTATTATTTTTGCGCCAAAAAGTAGCCTATGTCTGTCCCCAGGGTTCCATCTATCTCCTTGCTAAATTTAATGGAAATCCATTCAGTGGTTAAACGTGAAAAGGTAACATCAACACAGACAGACAGACTTACTTTCTAATTTATAATATTAGTTTTATATTATAGGATAGGTTTTATATTAGTATTATAGGATTCAACAAACTGTGCTCCCTGTCTAGCTAACTGTGTATTGGCGTTTCCAATGCAACGTACTTTCATTGGCAATGCCTTACATTTTACAGGTCAACAGTACCGTAGTTCAGTAGGTACAGCAGTCTGTACATGCAGTGTGTGAAACATTGGACATTGGATTCATTGCATTATTTACGTTGTCGAGCGCGAACCTTTGAAGCTTAAGAAGCAATGGACTAAGAATTCCCTTGAAAGTCCTTCGGATTGTGATTTTAAATGCGTTACGCAATTGAGGTGCAGGTTTCCTCACGACTTTAGCCGCAGGTCAGCGGCTTTAATAGAATAACTAAACTAAACTAAAAATTTAATAGATGCGCCAAATTGTATTGTATAATTATTCAACGTGTTATACAGAAAATTTTGAGCATGTCATTCGGCCGAGAGAAAGGTAAGGGATGCACAATTGCACATACGTGCGCGTAGGCAAGCGATTTGGCAACGTCGCGTCGTTGCGCGCCATTTTTTTGTTGTCACCTCTGCAATTAATGGTTTGCACCTTGGGCGCGCGCTAAAATAGATAATTTAATTTTCTTGTTTGTTTTAATAGTTTTTTTTTTTGTTTATAAGAATGACGATAATTTGTGTCTACTGCAAGACAAAAACTTAGTTGGCACTATCTAAGACACTATTACACCTTGTTTCAAGAATTTCGATTTGGGAAATGACAATTTATAACGATTATGTAACAGTAACTGAACCTCCTATTTCTAGCTGGCGCAGTTTTCAATTTCATCCTGTAATAACACTTGTTTCAAAGCCAATTTTGTTTGGCTAGTCACCGCTTACAATTTCATAGACATGGAAAAAGAAATTGCGTGGCCAAATACCTCTCTTGCATTACGAAATTCAGCTACATTATAGCTAACTTCTCGACTTCCAGGCATACCCGCTGCCCTCGTGGCCCACAGTGAAAGGCATTCCACCATCCTGCGGCACTCCATACAAGTTCCATTGTTATATTACATACACAGGACGACTCTAGGTAAATTGGTTCAGACGAAATTCTTAAGCGTGTGGTGAAGTATGTTGTATTACTCAATTTGATTGTGGTTGGTGTAAACTATAATATTACTGGCTTTTATTAATATGGAATGAATAGAAATTATTCCACAAAAACGTACTAAGTGGATTCATAGTATACTTTGTCCTAACCCAGGTCACGGCCTCTCCTATCTTTATGCCTTTCATCTAAATCTGTTCAGCCGTTAGGGCATGAAAAGGTAACGGACAGACAGAAAGGCAGATAATAAATTCATATAATCTGTTTTAGGGTTTCGTACCTCAAAATGTTTTTTTTTAACCCTTACTCCTGTAGGGGAGGAATAGGGCCTTGACAGACAACGAAGTCATCCTTGACTTTGTTGTTTGTCAAGTCCGTCTTTCTCAGGAACACGTTGTGGTTTCAACTTAAGCCGAAAAAATCGTCAGGGCCTGATGGTATTCCGCCGTACGTTTTTAGGGACTGTCGAATGGGATTAGCCAGACCACTGTTGCACATCTACAATCTTTGCCTTAAATCAGCTGTATTTCCCGAGATGTGGAAGATTACCCGGGTCATACCGGTACCGAAGGGGGGTTCGAGAACTAAAGTTGAAGAATATAGACCAGTTGCTGTATTGTCAACAACGGCTAAAGTATTAGAATCTGCTATTTATAAGAAAGTCTATCAGCAAGTTAGCTCGCAACTCACCGACGCACAGCATGGATTTCGGCCGACTAGAAATACTACGAGCAATTTACTTAGCTACATGGCTGAGGTGGTGCCGATAGTGGACGGTGGGGGGCAAGCCGATACAGCATACTTCGATTTTAAAAAAGCGTTTGATTTAGTCGATAATGACGTATTACTGAAAAAGTTAGCAGGAGTCGGTTTCACCCCGCATTTACTTGGGTTTTTTGCAAGTTATATGAGTGACAGGCAACAGTGTGTAGACTATGCAGGATTCCAATCTAAGGCATACTATACTAGATCTGGTGTAAGCCAGGGAAGTAATATGGGGCCCCTTGGGTTTCTCTTAATGATAAATGACCTACCAAGTGTTGTACAAGATGCTAAGTGCCTACTATTTGCCGACGACCTCAAACTTTCTCTCCCCATAACAAACGTGGATGACTGTGAAAGACTGCAGAGAGATATAGACAGAGTAGTAACTTGGAGCAAAAGTAATCTCCTGCAGTTTAACACAACTAAGTGTGTGACCATAAGCTTCTCGCGCGCACGCACACCCATTAGACATAGTTATACGGTGGACGGGGTATCGATGGCTAGGGTCACTGAAGTGAGGGACTTGGGTGTTCAGTTCACCACTGGACTGACGTTTCGTGATCATATAGTTAAGGTATGCAAAAAAGCATATAGAAACCTAGGATTTGTCCTGAGAACGGCTAAAGGCTTCACAAATATGAAAGCTATAACGGCTTTGTATAACGCTTTAGTAAGGAGCCAATTAGAATGTAATGCAGTTATCTGGGCTCCACATGAAACTAAATATAGTCTCATGTTGGAGCGCGTACAAAATAAATTTATTAGATATAAATATATGAGGGAATACGGGGTGTATCCATTTTATCCGTTGAGGTATCCAACACTATTTATCTTGGGTATGGTCGGATACGATGAACTGAGGGTGAGGAGGCAACTCGCACTAGTTACATATATCTTTAAGATAATTAGAGGGAAGATACACAATGCTGATATATTGCGAAGGGTGGAACTAGTCGTGCCAGACGGGTATGTGGGTCGTCGTCGTCGGCCGCGGTTGCTGGAGGTACCGCGCGCGCGAACTAACTTGCTGCGTGAGACGCCGCTGACGAGCGCGCTCCGCACTCTCAACCTCATTGCTGATGACGTAGACATATTCTGTTGCACTTTGGGTGAATTTGAAAGAATAGCTACCTATAAAATTTCTTATGGTACAAGCACTGGGACAATTTAATTTTTAAGTGTACTGCAATATCGCATTGGGTCTAGCCTGTAAGGATATTTGTATGTTTGGTGTGAATAAATAAATAAATAAATAAATTTCAAATAGATATCTAAAACTTAGATCTACGGTCCCATGGAGCTGTAAAGTAAATCAAACTTGCAAGTCAACGCAATAAAAAAACACGAGCATTTGTGCCGCATATGTTGGTGACACTTGCAAATAAACCAAAGCCTATACGGTACTTCCCGTTGACCTAGCGGCGTGAAGTTTGGCGAGAAAAATCCGAAAATTGGTCATTTGTAGTATTACAAATATCAACAGCTTAGAAAAGTTAAGTTTGCTCTTTAATCTGTCTTGAAGTAACATTTAGCCTGTATTTCATTCAAGTCGGTCCACTCCAATCTGTTAAAAGTTATTTTTTCAACTAAAAAGTTAAGTTTGCCCTACAATCCGGAATTGGAAATTCGGGCAGCCAAGCGAGTACAGCTTTAAGACGGAACCCTCAGGGCGCGAGTTCTACTCACACAAGTTCGGTAAAAAAAAACTGGTTTTTATGAATATAAATGCCGCCAAAATAATGCCATAATGTGTCTAGTGCCGCCATTGACTACGTAATACCTACATGTTAGAAATGTTATTTTATCACTTTAAATTGTAATAACTTTTGACAGAGTGGGCCGATTGTAATGAAACAAAGACTAAATGTTACTTCAAGGTACCGACTATGACTATATTTCCCATCCTTTAAATCTAATAAAAAATGAAAATTTAATGTTTCATGTTAATTTTAAAATCATTCCCTATTTTACTCCCTAGGGGAATGATTTTACAAAAACCTTGCAACACGTAATTCTTTATTTTTTACCCGAAGCATTAATTTGAATTTTAATATAGGGATATTAAAATTTAAATGTGTGCTTGAAGGTAACTTAAGAAATGGTGGTTCCCATACAAATCATCCCCTTTATGGTAATAAAGGGGATGACAACTTTAGTATTATTTTGAGACAAAAAGTAGCCAATGACCTTTCCCAAGATGCCATCTATCTTCGTGCCAAATTTTATCGAAATCCTTTCAGTGGGTTAGGCGTGAAAAGGTGACATACATACAGACAGAGCTACTTTCAAATTTGCTTAAAAATATGAAAACACATCTAAAATAGTTCTCAACTTACTGTCCAATTACTTCAAAATGGCTTTGTTTGCTGGTAAACCACAAGAAATAACACACAACAAAAACCCACCATGGCGGTAAGCTGTCATTCAAAGTCAAAGTCAAAGTCAAAGCATTTATTTCAAATAGGCACATAAAAGGCACTTTTGAACGTCAACATTTACATTTAAATAGAATTGATTCTAGTCGCCCCTTCCAAAAGGTAGTTTCGTATGGAGAAGAATGGGCAAGAAACTCCATCGTTACTCTTTTAAAATGTGTTACAATACTTTGTATACATTAATTATATAATTATATGTGAAGACGATGCACCTATAATAAAAATTACCCTACCAAAATAGGTAAAAAGAATTTAATAAACGTAGCAATGATAAATAAGTTAATTAAATGATAGATACATGGTGTTCACATATTTACAAACATTGTAAAAGTATACGATTTCCCAAATTATGTAACCAATTAATATGTCAGTGTGTGAGTTAAAGTAGTCACAGAATGTAAACCAATGTCATAAAAATAACAAACCATACAATTAAAGTAGCAACAAGTTTTAATTTTGTCAAGATCCTAGATTGTCCTGTGGAGCTGGACCAGCATGTTTCCAAGCATTCTTATCTTGGATATAATCCTCTAATTTGTAATATGCTTGTTTACACAGTGAACTTTTTATATGAGTTTTAAATTTTCTTTCATTTAATTGCAATATATTACAAGGTATTTTGTTGTAGCATTTAACACAGTACCCCATAAAAGATGTATGTATTTTAGCTAATCTGAAAAATGGTTGATCAATTTTATCTTTATTTCTTGTATTAAAATTATGTCTATCACTTATTTTATTAAAAAGATGTAGATTTTTTCTTACGTACATAATATTTTCATAGATGAATTGGCAAGGTACCGTCATAATATTAATCCTTTTAAATAGTTCCCTGAGAGATTCGCGTTGACGTAGATTATAAATGGCTCTGACAGCTCTCTTTTGCAAAATAAAGATGGATTCAATGTCAGCAGCCCGACCCCACAGTAAAATGCCATACGACATAATGCTGTGGAAGTAGCTAAAATAGACCAAACGCGCGGTTTCTACATCTGTTAACTGTCTTATCTTTCTAACAGCATAAGCGGCCGAGCTTAGCCGCCCCGCAAGAGATGTTATATGAGGTCCCCATTGTAATTTCTCGTCTAGCGTGATTCCCAGAAAAACTGTGTGATTAATTAATTCCAGTTTTTCTCCATTCAACATGATGTCACACTCGCTACTTCTTACATTCGGTAATTTAAATTTAATGCATTTGGTTTTTTTACCATTTAGTACCAAATTATTTACCGTAAACCAATCATGGACCTGAAGAATAGAGCTATTCACGTCGTCAAGATTTTGTGACCGTCGGTCTATCTTAAATATCAATGATGTGTCATCTGCAAATAACACCATCTTCGGTTGATTTTGAAGTAATTGGGGTAAATCATTTATATAAACTAAAAAGAGGAATGGACCCAATATCGAACCTTGAGGAACGCCCATTGCCATTTCAGACCCTAATGAGTTTACGCCGTTTACTTGAACTGTAACTTTTCTATCTTTCAGGTATGATCTGAGTAAATCAAGAGCTGTATTTCTAATCCCATAGTGCTCTAGTTTCAGCAGAAGTGTCTGATGGTTTACGCAATCGAACGCCTTAGAGAGGTCGCAAAAGATTCCAATGGCATCTTGTGCTTCTTCCCAGGCGTTAAAAATGTTCTTTATTAGGGTGACACCAGCGTCAGTGGTACAACGCCCTTTGGTGAAACCGTACTGTTGTTCATGAAAGATGGAATTTTTATTAAAGTGACGTAACATTTGATTGAGCATCAACTTTTCAAACACCTTACTGAGAACGGGCAGAATTGACACAGGCCTATAATTGTTGGGTTCTTTACTATCACCGGATTTGAACAAAGGAACTATTTTACTATGTTTCATGACATCCGGAAAGACTCCTTGGTCTACACTGGTGTTAAATATAAATGCTAAATAGGGCGCTATGGTTTTAATGATAGGTCTACAGACTTTTACAGACATTCCCCAGAGATCTTCAGTGGATTTAATTTTTAGATCTTTAAAGGCTTTTATAACAGCCTGGGGGTTTGTATGCTGAAACCTAAACTCCAAAGGGCATGCCTTTACATTCGTTCTAAGTAAGGCAGCAGAAAGCGCGGGCGAGGATGTTAAAGCTTTAGTTGTTTTGAGGGGAATACTACTAAAAAAGTTTTCAAATTCCTGAGCTATTTCTTCTGAGCTGATGAGGCCATGTGCAGTCTCTAAATTAATTTCCGTATTACGGTGTTTTTTCCTACCTATTTCATTATTTATTATTTGCCAGGTAGTTTTTATTTTATCATCAGCTGATTTTATTTTATTGCTAATATAAAGAGCTTTAGCTATTCGGCACACACTTTTAAAAGTTTTTGAATATTTTGCAACATACTGTTCAAAGCTTTTATTATTCATGTGTTGCTTTAGGCCATACAGTTCAAAAAGTTTCCCCCTGCTTTTACGAATACCTGGAGTCGCCCAATCACTAAATAAGAACTTTGTATAAATACTTTTAGTCTTTAGTGGAAAAGTGTTATTAAATTGCGTGTTTAATAGTGAAAAGAACTCGGCGTAGAACTCATTTGGGTCACATATATTATTAAAACCATGAACACATAATTTATTGGCCAAAGAATTATTTAATTTCTCTATGTTTTTACATGTTATTGGCCTAAACCTTATTTGAATTTTTTGTAAAGGCATGTAGGTACAAAACGTTATTGTTTGTCCACTGTGATCAGATGGCAACTTATTTACAATTTGTTTGTGTAAGTAATCACAATTACAAAAAATATTATCTATACAAGTGGCAGAAGAAGCTGTCACTCGGGTTGGCTCCATAAAAATATTTGACAAATCAAATGACCTAAAAAGACTTAATAATCTGACAGTATTTGAGTTATTTTCTAATAAATTAATATTGAAATCACCACATACGATTATAGACTTACTACTAGCAGTAAGTTTCTTTAGCACATCTTCCATTACAGAATCAAACACAGATAGATTCTGGTAACTTGGAGGTCTGTATACGCAAACTATAACATGCTTATCAAGCTCAACACAGGACAATTCAATGGTGTGTTCAACAGACAGTCCGATGATGTCTTTTCGTTCTTTCGATTTAATCGAATTTTTTATTAATATTAATGACCCACCATGTATCATACGTTTTCGGCTGAATTGGCTAACTACACAATAGTTTTCATAATTTATTGACATTACCTGATGACCCTTCAACCAATGTTCTGTTAAACAAATGACATCAAATTTGGCATGTTCTAAAAACAATTCTATTTCCAGTAATTTGGAAGAGCAACCTTGGATATTTTGATGAAATAGTTTTAAAGTATGTTGCTCTCCATTTTGATTGATTAGTGACGTTTGACATATTTATTGGCACTGTTGTGACAGTTTTCTTTCTAGGATCAATGATCAAATCAAATCAAAACAAAATCGTTAATTTGCATAAAATGTGGTAGATACAAAAGACATTTTCAGTGCAAAGACACATTCCGCTATGTAATGACATGAAAATATTTTAATAGTTAAAACCTACCTATGTTGTAACATACAGTAATAGACAAAAAAGATATGGTATTTATTTTTGGTTTTAGCTATGGAGGGTATTAATTTTTGGTAAGGAGAACTATCTCTTATGGGGAGAAAGTGTCCAGCATAAACAGTAAATAATAGTTCAAAAACCCTCCAAAATGCCGCTAGCGTAGGCAAATGGTGTGGTATGAATGTAGCAGTTGTTAACGGACTGAAGTATGCCGAGTTAGAAAATTTAATATTTTTAGTGACTAGAGTAGTAAGTGACAGTCCATTATACCATACCTCAACAATTTTCGTAGTCCAACATTATTTTGTAAACATAACCTACAATTATTGCTTTGAAAATTTACCCGGTGGCTACTGTAGCGCCACCCTTATGTAGCACATTTTAACGGACATTTTTCATACACGGAGATAGTTCTCCTTACCTCTACCCTCCATAGTTTTAGCGTTAAGAAGGTCTATGAACGAAAAGAACAATTTATTCAATTAAATACCAATTTAAAATTGAAATGATACTTACACATTAAATAGATACTAAACTAAAGTAACATAAATGACAAAAAAATTACTACAATGCATTTCTAAAGTGGTAGAACTGACATGATTTTTTGTTGAGAAATTCGCCGACTGAATAAAAACTATGCGGTATCAAACATTTTAGCAAAACCACACAGGATTTATTTTGTAAGGTAGCTGAATAGTTCTTTCCCATTTACAGGGATTTTCAATAAATAACTAAGTACTGTGTGACTTTTCGTTTGTTATAATAATTTTTAGCTTCAAAGAGTTTAGAATTAATTTTAACATATTTTGCGATTTCGTAAAATGTAAATGTAAGGAATGGTAAGGCTCAAATCACACCGAGATGGCAGCGGCCGGCAACGAAGCGGCGGCGCCGGCGAGCAGTTTCAGTGTCATATAATTTTAAACTTTATCTACTACTACTACGCCCGCGGGCGCCGCGCGCACCTTTTCAAGTTTCTCAAACGATACTATGTATTGTAGTAATGAAGACAAAGTTTAAAATTATGTGACACTGAAACTGCTCGCTGCTTTATTGCCGGCCGCTGCCATCTCGGTGTGATTTGAGCCTTAGAAGCTTGTGTGATTTAAACACTGGTCTACATGATTCAGACCAGCCCATGTTAAAGATTTCATGAATGCATTTTTGTGCTTTTTGTAATGTATAAGAAATAAATAATAATAATAAATATTTATTTCTCCATAAATATTATTATTTAGTAGGTCTAAAAAATTACTTAAGTTAGTGTTCCAGAGTGAAAAACCCTGACTTCTAAACTAGGTTTAAGTACCTGTATCTTAGAAGCCAGTGTCCCTTTAAAGTGATGTGCAAATATAGAAAATAGGACACACATTTTATACAATAACCCACTAAGACAAGTCCAAGAGAAACAAAAGAAAAAGGAAAAAAAAACAATACAAATTAAAAAAAACATTAAAAGAAAGTGTTTTTGGTCAGGAGTTATGTGTGTGTGGGTGTTTGAGGGTGTGTGTATGCTTGTGAAAGAGTGAGTGTGAGTATGAGTGAGTGTGCGAGCGTATGCAAGACTATAACAATTATCATAAATTTTCTTTTATAAAAAACCTTGACTATTATTTATATTTAAAAAAAATCCCAACAGAAGATCCTCCGTTTTGCGATAAGTTCGTTTCAGAAGATATTACTGTGATACTTCCGTGGCATTTCTCCTATATATTTACACTATATAAATTGCTACTAGAAATGTTACCATACCGAATAATGGAACAGCATGATCTCAGATCACATAAACACATATGATCTGAGAGCGTGATACACCATCATCGCAGTTAGTTTAAAGATGTCTCACTTTTAACTTTTTTCAAAGCTAAAACAAATCTATTTATTTTCGTCAATATGTTCTTTCCAAGTGAAGTATTCTAGTAGTGTTTTACCCTGAAATTTTGTTTTGTGAACTTGTTCGAATAATTGGTTTGAGATATTTTAAGTTGGAGGCATTTACTCTTTTGCGTTTTGAAATGTAATATTTTAGTTTTTTCTACATTGACCTTTAAAGCATTGTTATTAAACCATGTCATGATGTTATTTAATGTGTTATATATATCTGACACATTTGCATAAAGGACACAATTTTGTTCCACTGCTTGAGGAAGATCGTTAACATACACGAGGAATAACGATGGCCCTGAAATGCTTCTCTGCCGCTGCTGGTCGATCTTTGGTTTACTGTATTTTTTTTTGAGCACAGAGTATCTAAATCGGTGAGACGCCATTTAATTATCAATTACCGCGCCAAAAATAATTTTAATTATCAATTAACTACCACTACAGTATACATTTAAATGAATTATCTGTAATATTCCAGAATTCTACGGATTTTTCTCTTTATTTTGAGGTAGTGTACTTAGACCTGGCCCATTTTAAAACATCTCATTTGGCAAGGAGATAGATGGAATACTTTTTTTAGTTTTAGATAGATGGCGTCCTGGGGACTTTTTGTCTCAAAAATAATCCTAAATGGTTTGTAATTAATTAAAGTTTGTACTTATTGGAAAATTTGCATTTATTAAGTTAGGTTAGGTTCGAAAAAATAAATGTTTGATTTTGGTAAGATATAAAATAATATTTGTTTCAGCGTTTTTGTAAAAAATTATGATTTCTAAATTCACTCTTTTTAGTGATTTAAGGAACTGGAAATATTCTTGAGGTTTTATTTTTTGTAAAATCATCCCCCAAGGGGGATATAGGAGATGATTTAAAAATTCACTCTTTTTACAGATATATGGAACTGGAAATATTCTTGAGGTTTTATTTATTTTAGTATTTATTTCATTTAAATCGGTCTAGCCGCTTGAAAGTTATTACAATTGGAAGATGTTATAATAGCGGCGCTAAAGTATTGCAAATTAATGATAATAATTCATTCATTTTAATGATAATATTAAATTGTTTTTTTTTTAATTAGACATAAACAATCATAAAATCCTTTTTAATGCAAATTTAAAAAAGACATGCATTTATTATCTGTCTCTCTGTTACCTTTGATGAAAGGCGCATGGGCAGACCATGGCACATGGGTAGGACATAGTATACTTTTCCTTCCGATATACCCACGGGATCGAGACTTATGCGGGTGAAACCGCGAGACGCAGCTAGTACTTAAAGTAAACTAAATAACTGTTTGACTTTCTGATTTAAGCTTCGTTATAGTCTGCCAATCTATGTAAAGTCAGATAAATTAATTGTTTATCAATTTGACGGCACGGGTGACGCATTGGTTAAGCGATTGACTGCTGCGCTGCATGTCGCGGGTTCGATTCCCGCACGGAACAAATATTTGTATGACCTTCAAGTAGTTGTTCCACCTCTGGATGTTTGTGTATGTGAGTTTGAATGTTTGTTAACACACCCACGATATAGGAGAAATTCCTAGTGTGGGGCAACGATTATAAGTACAAAAAAAAAAAAATACACCATCTTAAAAATGTTTACTTTGTTTACAAATTTTCCGAACATTCGAATCACAACTGTCATTCTTCGACAGTTTGTGATTGTATAAAATGGCTATAATACAGAAAATGTACGTAGTGTGTCAATTTGATAAACAATTTATTTCTCCGACTGTGCCTTTCTGACCTACTTCTGTTTCTAAACGCCTGAAAGTCTGTGAGTGAATTTGGATGTTTGTTAATCAATCACGCCAGCGGGGCGAGCACGGCCCCTGTGATGGGCTTGAGTCACGTATTTATCACGGTTTTTGCTCCCAAACTGTGATAAAAATGTGTGACTCAAGCCTATCACAGTAGGCCGTGCTCGCCCCGCTGGATAACAAAGGTAGATCCTGCAGTTCCTGCAGTTAGAACATAGTATACTTTTTATACCGGCTTACGACCTCCTCTCGGGGAAGCTAATAAAATATAAAGTAAATACATGACCCGTTGTTGTTGTAACAGCAACAACTAACACTTCTGAAGCCGGACCTGTTGCTCAAACATTTACGTCGAGTCGCGTCCAATCCAGAGTGCTGGAGGTAATCCAGAAGTCATGCGCTAGTGTGCCTGAATTATGGACGTGAGCAGTGGACGCCGCGGGGTTGGGTGTTCCGCACTTGGAAAAGTAAAAGCGACAGATAAGAAGCGTTGTACAATCAGGGAAATTACTTAATTGTTAAGCAAAGTGACTACCAACTTGCAGTGTCCGTATATTCAAATCACTACAGTCACTGTTTGACAGCTGTGACTAGTATACGGCAAATTGATGTAATGTGTCAATTTGATACTAATAAGAAAAATATTGCTTCAATCACGATGGCATAGTATTTTTTTAGTGTAGGTACTTTATAGTACACCCCTTATTGTCAACGTATATAAAATGAGCAAAACAAAAGGAGAATAAGGATCGCAAAACGTGAAGTTCTCTAGTTTAGTTGCCGATTCTATGGGAAAAAGGTATGAAGTCAAAGTCAACGTCAAAGCATTTATTTCAAATAGGCCTTAGAGCATTATAGGCACATAAAAGGCACTTTTGAACGTCAACATTTACATTTAAATAGAATTGATTCTAGTCGCCCCTTCCAAAAGGTAGTTTCGCATGGAGAAGAATGGGCAAGAAACTCCATCGTTACTCTTTTAAAATGTGTTACAATACTTTGTTTACATTAATTATATAATTATATGTGAAGACGATGCACCTATAATAAAAATTACCCTACCAAAATAGGTAAAAAGAATTTAATAAACGTAGCAATGATAAATAAGTTAATTATGTGATAGATACATGGTGTTCACATATTAACAAACATTGTAAAAGTATACGATTTCCCTAATTATGTAACCAATTAATATGTCAGTGTGTGAGTTAAAGTAGTCACAGAATGTAAATCAATGTCATAAAAATAACAAACCATACAATTAAAGTAGCAACAAGTTTTAATTTTGTCTAGACCCTACATTGTCCTGTGGAGCTGGACCAGCATGTTTCCAAGCATTCTTATCTTGGATATAATCCTCTAATTTGTAATATGCTTGTTTACACAGTGAACTTTTTATATGAGTTTTAAATTTTCTTTCATTTAATTGCAATATATTACAAGGTATTTCGTTGTAGCATTTAACACAGTACCCCATATAAGATGTATGTACTTTAGCTAATCTGAAAAATGGTTGATCTATTTTATCTTTATTTCTTGTATTCAAATTATGTCTATCACTTATTTTATTAAAAAGATGTAGATTTTTTCTTACGTACATAATATTTTCATAAATGAATTGGCAAGGTACCGTCATAATATTAATCCTTTTAAATAGTTCCCTGAGAGATTCGCGTTGACGTAGATTATAAATGGCTCTGACAGCTCTCTTTTGCAAAATAAAGATGGATTCAATGTCAGCAGCCCGACCCCACAGTAAAATGCCATACGACATAATGCTGTGGAAGTAGCTAAAACAGACCAAACGCGCGGTTTCTACATCTGTTAACTGTCTTATCTTTCTAACAGCATAAGCGGCCGAGCTTAGCCGCCCCGCAAGAGATGTTATATGAGGTCCCCATTGTAATTTCTCGTCTAGCGTGATTCCCAGGAAAACTGTGTGATTAATTAATTCCAGTTTTTCTCCATTCAACATGATGTCACACTCGCTACTTCTTACATTCGGTAATTTAAATTTAATGCATTTGGTTTTTTTACCATTTAGTACCAAATTATTTACCGTAAACCAATCATGGACCTGAAGAATAGAGCTATTCACGTCGTCAAGATTTTGTGACCGTCGGTCTATCTTAAATATCAATGATGTGTCATCTGCAAATAACACCATCTTCGGTTGATTTTGAAGTAATTGGGGTAAATCATTAATATAAACTAAAAAGAGGAATGGACCCAATATCGAACCTTGAGGAACGCCCATTGCCATTTGAGACTCTAATGAGTTTATGCCGTTTACTTGAACTGTAACTTTTCTATCTTTCAGGTATGATCTGGGTAAATCAAGAGCTGTATTTCTAATCCCATAGTGCTCTAGTTTCAGCAGAAGTGTCTGATGGTTTACGCAATCGAACGCCTTAGAGAGGTCGCAAAAGATTCCAATGGCATCTTGTGCTTCTTCCCAGGCGTTAAAAATGTTCTTTATTAGGGTGACACCAGCGTCAGTGGTACAACGCCCTTTGGTGAAACCGTACTGTTGTTCATGAAAGATGGAATTTTTATTAAAGTGACGTAGCATTTGATTGAGCATTAACTTTTCAAACACCTTACTGAGAACGGGCAGAATTGACACAGGCCTATAATTGTTGGGTTCTTTACTATCACCGGATTTGAACAAAGGAACTATTTTACTATGTTTCATGAGATCCGGAAAGACTCCTTGGTCTACACTGGTGTTACATATGAATGCTAAATAAGGCGCTATGGTTTCAATGATATGTCTACAGACTTTTACAGACATTCCCCAGAGATCTTCAGTGGATTTAATTTTTAGATCTTTAAAGGCTTTTATAACAGCCTGGGGGTTTGTATGCTGAAACCTAAACTCCAAAGGGCATGCCTTTACATTCGTTCTAAGTAAGGCAGCAGAAAGCGCGGGCGAGGATTTTAAAGCTTCAGTTGTTTTGAGGGGAATACTACCAAAAAAGTATTCAAATTCCTGAGTTATTTCTACATCTGAGCTGATGAGGCCATGTGCAGTCTCTAAATTAATTTCCGTATTACGGTGTTTTTTCCTACCTGTTTCATTATTTATTATTTGCCAGGTAGTTTTTATTTTATCATCAGCTGATTTTATTTTATTGCTAATATATAGAGCTTTAGCTATTCGGCACACACTTTTAAAAGTTTTAGAATATTTTGCAACATATTGTTCAAAGCTTGTATTATTCATGTGTTGCTTTAGGCCATAAAGTTCAAAAAGTTTCCCCCTGCTTTTACGAATACCTGGAGTCGCCCAATCACTAAATAAGAACTTTGTATAAATACTTTTAGTCTTTAGTGGAAAAGTGTTAATAAATTGCGTGTTTAATAGTAAAAGAACTCGGCGTAGAACTCATTTGGGTCACATATATTATTAAAACCATGAACACATAATTTATTGGCCAAAGAATTATTTAATTTCTCTAAGTTTTTACATGTTATTGGCCTAAACCTTATTTGAATTTTTTGTAAAGGCATGTAGGTACAAAACGTTATTGTTTGTCCACTGTGATCAGATGGCAACTTATTTACAATTTGTTTGTGTAAGTAATCACAATTACAAAAAATATGAACTATACAAGTGGCAGAAGAAGCTGTCACTCGGGTTGGTTCCATAAAAATATTTGACAAATCAAATGACCTAAAAAGACTTAATAATCTGACAGTATTTGAATTACTTTCTAATAAATTAATATTGAAATCACCACATACGATTATTGACTTACTACTAGCACTAAGTTTCTTTAGCACATCTTCCATTACAGAATCAAGAACAGATAGATTCTGGTAACTTGGAGGTCTGTATACGCAAACTATAACATGCTTATCAAGCTCAACACAGGACAATTCAGTGGTGTGTTCAACAGACAGTCCGATGATGTCTTTTCGTTCTTTCGATTTAATATAATTTTTTATTAATATTAATGACCCACCATGTATCATACGTTTTCGGCTGAATTGGCTAACTACACAATAGTTTTCATAATTTATTGACATTACTTGATGACCCTTCAACCAATGTTCTGCTAAACAAATGACATCAAATTTGGCATGTTCTAAAAACAATTCTATTTCCAGTAATTTGGAAGAGCAACCTTGGATATTTTGATGAAATAGTTTTAAAGTATGTTGCTCTCCCTTTGGTTTTTTATTATTATGAGTAACATTGCCAGAAGATACCGTTTTATTATTCTCTAATAATAAGTGGTTATTTGACAGGGTAACTTCTGTTGTCTTACTAACTAGTTTAAAGAGTTATCCGGAGTGACCTCCACAACTATAACTGAAGTGTCTAGAATGCCTGTTTGAGATCCATCAGGAAGAGAATACCCTATCTGACTGGTAGTGGCCTGCAAGGATGTTGGTATTATAGGTGGATCCTCCTTCGTACAACATGATGACTCATAATTGATCACTATGTTGTAAGTATAACTAGACAACACAGACTCGTCACGAAAACTAGAATTTGTTATATTAGCTATAACCTCATTAATATTATATGCTATCAACATAGCAATCATTTGTCTACATTCCCAAGACAGAGATAAAGTTCTCTGAGTCAGCTTAAAACCACTAACAAACTTGTTAGTGTCTAAAAACAATAATTTGTCACTATGACAACATGTCAGCATGTGAATAGTATTGTTCAATTTACAAATATTATTATTTTCATCATCTGATAAAGTATCAGAGTATGGTAAAGCACACAACATTAGCTTTCCTATATTTAACTTTAATAAGGTGCCGACACCATCCACTATGTCCTTACTGGTAATACCAGTACTATTACCTAATAGCAAAACCATTGTAGAATAATCATTTAGGTTTGTGTTTACAATTCTTGTAATCATTTGTTTAAAACTAATGTTATGATAAATATGATTGGTAAAACCATGGCTAAGGTAATTTAGTAATATTTTTCCAAAGCCTGACCCTAATTCATCACAAAAAAATATAGACTTATAGTTCTGTGTATTAACACAGGGCTCCGCTGGAAAAGCTAACACCGGCGGAGGCAAGTCAAGCTGAGGCTGAGGAGGTGGTGGTTGGTTGGCACAGCTGCAAGAGAGATTATTAGTCAGAGACTCATACCTCTCAGCATTGCACTTCACCAATTCCAGTAGTTCCCCAGCCTCAAACAATCGCTCACTTAATTGTTGTTGTGAAGTCTCATATTTCTCAAAAATATTCTTAAGCAAGTGCTCCTTGTGTAGTAAATCTTTATATAGGAGCTTAGTATCAATGTCATACTTTTCCCTTCATTCATCTAGCTCAACTGTACAATTATTTAAACTTTTTGAAAGGATAACACGGTCCTTTCTAAGGGAAAGATTTAATTTTAAAAGATTTTGTTTTTTAATCGCTCTGTTGAGACGAGTTAATATATATTTGTTGTAGGTATCAAAAACTTTACTGCACATTAATTACCGGCGAAAGATGCTATAAGGCTGATAAATTAAAAACCCGCTTAAGAACAGCAGCGTTTTCCCCGCCCAGTGCGTGCCCACGTAAATGTTTGACGCTGCAGCTTGCTCGGTGCGTTCGTAACAAATTCATGGCGTCGCCATATCTTATATGGTGCTGTTAACTGCCTTGAATTGTTGTGTATTGAAAGAATATTGGTGGTACAGTCACGAGCACGGATATGTATACACTTAGCAACTTCTAAATGTGATTTTCACCAACTGTATTGATTGTAATTTTATGTTGTTACGAATATATAATATTTTGGAACCTATACTGTTATGAAATAAGTCTTATTTCAAAGTTGCAATCAATGTTCCACGAGAAAATCACTTTTAAATTTTGTTAAGTGTATACTTATTAGTGCTCGTGTCTGTACAGGGTTACTTGTAATTCGACGTATCCATCAGGAGCTGATAGAAGGGCGAAATTGCAAAAAAATTAACCCCCTCTCTAAGTATGGCCAAAATTCTGTAGTTTTCGAGATATTTGAATTTTAAGGGTTTTTCGATATTATATACCTACCCAAAATTTGACATGTTATTCCAAATAAAATAACAATACATATTGAATGGGTACGATTAAAACATGATATTGTAGCTGACACTTCAATTAAGCTATGAACATAATTAAAAGTACTTAATTCAACAAAATTATTAAAATGATGAGCGCTTACCAATATTTTAATTTTACGCTTCAAAATCTGCCGAACTATTCTGTAACAATCTCACCGTGAAAACCTCAGGTGAAAACTTAGGTGAAGTGAGCATGAAGTGAGTTGTCGATAGTGTCAATCCCTAGCATTAGCTCACTTCACCTAAGTTTTCATGGTGAGATTGTTACAGAATCGACCGGCTGTTGTCTCGTTAAGATTCTGCATCAACATCAAAACTCATTTATTCAAACTAGGCTGAGAATCAGCACTTTTTGAACGTCAAAATCACATAAGACAGTCCCTCAAAACGCGCGCCCTTCACCACTTCCTAGTGCTTTAGCTGGGAAGAAGAAGTGGCGGAACAAACTCCCTGGCAGCACTGCTGTCTGTTCTGTTAGAAGAACTGGATTCTACAAGGTGTCGCTTTGCATCCTCGTCAAATTCGAGGATGTAACTTTGCTAATGATTCTCGACACGAATCAATAATAAAATAAGTAGGTTATTTTTAAACTTTTTTATAATTTCTGGAAATCGCCATGTGTAGGTCCCGTGTGATACCGCCCTGTAACTGCGCTGTAACTGTAACGCACGCACACAGCGACATAGTCGTGCGACACTGCCTACCAGATACGCAACGGGACGATTCTGTTCTTTGAAAGTGGAGTATTCTGAAATACTGTCAAATTTAAACATAAAAAAAAACAAGTATATATTAATCATTGAACAGGATCGTAATTTTATTTGATTATTTATGTCTTTTATAACAGCCTCCTGAAATTTGACGAGGATGCAAAACGACACGTTGTATATAGTAATATATGTATGGCAGTGTATGGTGAAGGGACGTAGATAGGTACATACAGGGGGCACTGCAATGCACCTATCTACTTAATTCGTATGGAGTGCGTAGTGTAAGCGTGGATGTTTAAAACTGTGTATCTTATTTAATGCAACGATACTATTTCAGCACCCTAAGCAATAGGTGTGCCCACATTACAGTCACTCGTGAAAGCTTAAGCTTCATTTCTCTCGCCTTTCTATCTTTTTCATGTCATTTGATGCAAAAAAGCTTTGTTATGTAACAATTACTTAGCATAAAAAAAGTCTCAGTCTTACAAAATCAAAAGAAAATCAGCTTGACAATAGAACTGCACTACTGAACAGATAGAATTATGATTCCATTGAAAGAACCGTTGAAAGTGCTCATTATGTTTGACAATCCAAGTATAGATAATGTTCTATAAAAAATCTACCCATTGACGCTTTAGGTAACCTTCGCACGGCACATTCTTCAGAGATTTGATCGTCTCAGCGCACATACATAAAATTTGTAAAAATGATAACGCGTTCTGGGGACCGTATTTTGGAGTTACGCGACTTTGTGAAAGTCGTATACGATCTTGAAACACGCATTTTGAAGGTGATGATAAAAAAAAGTGATAAAAGACAGATACTGTTCTGTTGTCTACTAAATGAAATCAAACTGTGATGATCAATGTGTGTGCCAATTGTGTTAATTTAAAGCAGTTTTTCAACGGGTACACCGATCGCGCTGTAACAAAATACTAATTTAATGTCAGTGTGTAAGGGTAGTAGGTCCTATTTTATATTTTTTTATTTACATATTTGTCATAGAAGTGGTAGGTCCCATAATCTATCCATGAGTCATACCAGAATGAGTCACAAAAACCTATTTAGGAACTTGATGAGTTCAGCAGTAGATTGGTTAATTCAAAATGAATCACAAGTATTTTGGGAATTGGCTAACGTATGCTTTATACAATAAACTAATTTACGTTGTGAGTACATTATAAGTATTCATGAAATAATAAAAATAAATAATAAATACTTTGCGCCAAGAAGAGCAGCAACATCATCTCCAATATAAGTATTTGTCGGTTTCAATCGAGACTTTTGTTATGTCTTTTAAAAATATGAAGTGTCCCACTGCTAGATGAAGACCGATAAACTCTACTCCCACTTCTGTATGTCTGTTGTTACAAAATAAGTTTTGAGAAAGAGTTGACATCATACCCTCTTCCCATCTCGATCTGCTCCGGTCATATTATATTTTATTTAGTCTTCAAGCCTTCCTTTTTCGAGTAGTATCGCAATACGCCCCCTTAACAGCGACGTGTAGAATATGCAACGTAGTGAGTTTCCGTGCGAACGGGCCCGCACAAAAGGTGGCCGGGGATGACGTCACAGATATTTATGCTCCAGAGATTCGCGCCGATGAAATTCAACGAATAGATATACTGTGTTAATTTTGAGTGAAATTCAGACTTTCATGTACGAGTATGTTAGTGGAAAAGGTGGACTATAGATACTTGTATTTTTTTTGTTAAACGTTGCCCCACACTAGGTATTTCTCCTGTATCGTGGGTGTGTTTACACACATTTAAACTCACATACACAAACATCCAGACTCGGAACAACTACTTGTAGGTCATACAAATATTTGTTCCGTGCGGGAATCGAACCCGCGACACGCAGCGCAGCAGTCAATCGCTTAACCACTGCGCCAACCGTGCCGTATATGAATTCTTATAGACCATCGACCCGCTCAACCTCTGGGTGATTCAGTTTAAAGTATGTTGGAAGACTATGAAATGACTGTGCTTGTGAAATTAAATGCACTCAAAACATTTTAACTTTCTCTATAAAGCAACGCATTTATGTCTAAAGGCGGCTATTAGCCACTTTCTATGACTAATGACTAATTATGTTTATTTCTGTAAGTAGAATTATACAAACACTTTTACACCATCCATGCGTCATGTTCGTGAACGGGCGCTGTCAGTTGGGACTGGTCATCTCTTAGCCACCACGGCTTATTTTTAATTATTTTATTATGGATTGTTTTGTTTGAATTTATATTTGCTGTACACTGGACACTCAATGTGTACGTCTTATTTACATCGTTCTCACATATAATTATACCTATATACAAGATTAATGATGTAACTAATATTTATGTAACAATATAATTTAAAAGAGTGTCCATGGAGTTTCTTGCCCGTTCTTCTCCATAGGTACCTACTACGCTTTGGAATGGGCAACTAGCTTCATATTTCTGACTGACCGACCACTTGACAATTCAAAAGTGCCTGTAAATGGTTTAATTGAAATAAATGCTTTGAGTTTGAGTTTGAGTTTGACACGTCAATAATATTTTTTAAACTAGATGAGGTCGAGCTTGTTTTCAAAGCATATTTAAAAAAATACCTACTAAAAGCATACACAAAACACGGCAGCTGCTATAACTTAAATTTTAATGATATCAACTCCCACATACGCAAAGCAAACTGCACAAAAGTTACGTTGGTTTTCAAAATCAATTTCTTTGTAAACGTATTACTCAGAACCAGGTTAGAATTTTCCGTCATATTCCCGGCAACTTGCATATTATAGTTGGTAACTGTATTGAAACAGCGAACTACACACTAACTGATTAATAATAACTATCCTGTGGGCCTAACACGAACGGGCGAAGTAAACTTAGAGTAAGAGTAGGTACTCAGGCGACTCGCCCAATAGCGTTTTTGAATCAGTCGACTGGGACCACAAACCACGTGACGCCAATTGGACAGCTACGAGCATAAATATATTATTATGGATGGCTCGGCTATTATATCTGACTACATCATTCATCCATTAATATCTGTCATCAAGATGACGGCAAAGATATCTGATCATTTGTGGAAGACATATACAAGTGGCAGCCCAAATATGTGACATCGAAAAAACACCTAAACTATCTGACGAGACAAGCGACGCCAAAATATAGGATGCTGCATCGGCTTTAAAAATATGTGACACCTTAGTATGCTGAAAACCGAGCCGATGTCTACTACTCTGCCCGTATCAATTACCCATCTTAAAGTAGGTGAATATCGATTTCATACTTGATCCTGGCACAATAGATCAGTTACCTAAAAGAAAAAGAATCGCATAATATTGACATTTTTACTGTCAAACATTACCGTCAGATATTTATGCTGCTAGTGGTATGTCACATTTTTTTGCAATAATAATATGATCGACACTGGTTGCAATATACGAAAAAACTTCTGTCTGGTTTTTATGCTGTCTATGTGATGTCAAATATTTTAGATCACAGTGAGGAATCATATTCTTTTGAATTTAACTGAATATACTCAGTTACATCTTAGTCACATATATTTTTGAAGCCGATTCAGCATCCTATATTTTGGGGTCACTTGTCTTGCTAGAATTTGCTCGATAGTTTTGGTGTTCCTTCGATGTCACATATTTGTGTTGCCACTTTTATATATGCCTTCCTCAAAAGATCACGTGTATTTGCCGTCCTCTTTACGACAGATATTAATGGATGGATCATGAAATCAGATTTTATTGCCAAGTTGTTAATAACTCATAGAAATATATTTATGCTCCTAACTGTAAACTCGCCAGCGAAATCAAACAAGTATATATAGTATATTGTATGATATACCCGAATTTGGCGGAGCCCTCAAACGATTTTAAAATTGAAATTTTCGTATGGCAAGTAATAATTGATTTATTTTAAAGACTTTATTCATATTTATGGGTGCTTGAAACCAAAATAGTGTAGGATAGTTAAAATTTCGATTAAAAAATTGTTCGAATTTGAGTTACATTTCCGTCGCTCGTTCGTGCTGGGGACTCAGCTTGCGGTGCTAACGGGAGGAAAATTGAGTTGGCAGTTACTTGAATGTAGAAGGAAAATATACCTTTCTGGGTGGAAATCTTCAGAGGCCAAAAGAGGCAATCATGCAAGGTCTACCTCGGAGCTCCCTTATGTGCTAAGGCTGGCCCCGGTCGAGTATGACTGCCGTCCCGTTGTCCGTCGTCCGTCGGACTAATGAGAATAAGGAAACAGACGGCACCAGTGTTTGTCCACACACGTGTGCAACATAATATCTCCTGCGAACTTCAGGAGAGATCATACATATAGGTATTAAAAGTTTGGTCCACTTACTTTTTCGCCTTAGCCAGGCAAGGGGTCTACGAGGTTTTTCGTCCGTCTACCTTATTTCATCCACATCAAACTCTTTCGAAAATGTTACTGGGAAGCTCTCAACATTGTCGGTCATGATTTTGGGTTCAGTACGCCCCAAAATAACAGAAATAGGTACCATTTTTGATTTATCAAAATTCTTTATATAGCCGTTTGGTGATTGCACCTCACCTGCCTGGGCTAGCCTTTTCCCTGCTTCAAGTCTAACCATGCTGACCATTTTCTTGAACTTGAATTTACATATTTTGTGAAATCCAGTAGTTTACATTACGCAACTACTGCGACCGGTACTGGGGGTCAGACAGACCTCCACGTTTTCTCAATTAACGACTATGTAAATTATGTACTGTTTGTCTATTTCTCATATCATCAAAAATACACCCTGACACACCCCTGACATGATAAATACCTAATGCCTTCCTTTTTATAGTAACGTCATAAAAAATGTTGTTCGTTTACACATTCCTAAACAAAAGCCGAACTCCATTTTGATTTTATATTCATACATTTTTTATTTCTTTTTTTTTTCAATATTCTACAAAATTGCCCGTCAATCTTTTTATTTTATGCTGCATAACCGATTTTACTCATGAATTATTTATAACTCCGCTGTTTGAATTAGTTAACTCTATTATTCTTGATGAAAGGTATTGTTTCTGTGTAACCAAAAGTACTACACTAGTTTAGTATGTAAATATACACAACACTATGGATGAAGGAAAGGGAAAAACAGTTCTGTTCGTTTCCAGTCAGACTGCGTTTCACTCGATATTCTAACAAAAGGCAGTAGCTTAGTAAAGCTACTTATCTAGATTTTATGCTGAAAATGAGGTTCAGGTTCCGTTGAGACTGGTCAAAGTGTTCAACTTCTGGTATCCTTTAAAATAAATCCATAGTAGGGTCGTTCCACAGTTTCGTGCAAAAAAACATTTCCAAGCTATTATGGCAGGCAATTTATGATTTATTGTTAATAATTTATAGCACAAAATATAGTAAAATAGTTACTCTAAAAGGAGTATCTTTTATATTTCAGGATTATTCAATGGATTTTTCAGGAAAATTAAAAAACTGTGTAAAAATTCACTACCTTCCCTTTCCAAGCAGGGACCTTGGCAAGCAATTAACTTGTAACTTAAATGCTTTTGAATTAACTGTTTTATTTTGTACATAATATTACAGCTGTACTTCTGAGCTATGGATAAAAAAAATTCTCACTAAGAAAATCATGCTGTAATAATCGAAGAACGCTCATTTTCAAATTGTCACGCGAAAAAGTTCATCGCCTTCCATGTTCAGATTTTATAAAATTATGTAAGTATAATACGCGATCACGTATTCTGCTTGGTTGCTACCTGTTTAAATGACAGTCAGTGGCTGGCGACATCGGAGCGAGAAGGATATGCGCAAATCGCCGTCGTAAATACATTCGTTCTCCACCACGATTACGGTGCTTCGTCCGCGAAGTAACTCATTACATTCCAGTGAATAAAAAAATAACTGCAGTAAGTAGATTATTTTAATTGCTTGATATATTTGCCTCTTAAGCTTATTTTGACTTTATGTTAATATTTAACTTATGCTGTAGTTAATAACAATTATATCCATAAAAATGTTTGATTTCTTCATTCATCTCCACTTCATTACCATCTTTTCCCTCCTATATTTTGAAAGATGGTAATGAACAGGTTTTGGAAAGAAATGAATAAGTTTATCTAACCTTAGTTGATTACGACTTTTATTACAGTGCTGAGCCTAGTATTGACATATTTGTTCATGTTTTTGCATTTATATAGATGAGTTAAATTATATAATCATAATATATTTTATTTTTTTCAGAATCAACATGGGGAAACCACGTAAAAAGTTAACGAGAGAAGAAAAACTTGAAAAAGATAGATTACGTTAACGGCTCATCTACGGCCTATATTTTAAAGATGATAAGATATTTAGTGCCTTATGAAACCGTACACTTTCTATCCGACTCTCCCTCAAGCCAGTATCGCAATAAGTTTATTTTTTATTTGATCACAAAATTTAAAGATATTGACCAAAATATAAGTAAAGTGACTTGGAATGATCAAGAATCCGGGTTTGGCAAGGGAGCTCTGGACGATATTGGGGCAGTCGTGAAACGGGCTGCCGATAATTTCGTCAAATATGGTGGAGATGTTGGTTTTATGAAGATTTTTGGGCTTTGGTTACTAAGAACATACCAAATGTGCATTTCGAGATGATAACAGAGCGCGATATTATAGAAATAATATTTCCACCTGACATTCCCGGATTCAAAGGCACAATGAAAGTTCACCAGATGATGTGGACAGCTGATAGTTCAAAAATGATAACTTTGCGTATCCTAAGTTGTTTCGTGTGCCATGATTGCCGCATTACTTGTATACACAATAAACATTTAGGCTTTCTTTGCTTTGATAAATGTAACGAGGATAAGATCAATCTATCTGTTGTTCACTGTGATCAGAATGAAGTTTCATGTGCCAATGACAATGAGTCTCTATATCGCATAGATTCGTCCGTAGTTTTAATGAACTCTGGCAGGTCCAATTGATTTACAACTATCACCGTTGGTTAATGTAGGTGCATCTACGTCTAAGGCCAAATCGCCTAAAATTAAGATTTTGTCTGACGTAAAATGAACTTGGGAAAATCGCAAATTTTATCGGAAACTAGGAAAATGTGGTCCCTAAAAGTTTGACGCTAGCATTTAACTCTGAACACCAACGGCAATTCGAATCATTTGTTAATTTTAATAAGACTGGTAAACCAATTAGAGATGATAAAAAATATTATGAAGAATCGGATGACAGTGATGATTATAATATTTTTTGAAAAACGCTTCGGGTTGATTTCATTTAGATTGTTACTGATAGTAAACTTTTCATATATTTTGATAATTTTACTAACATTTATTCAAAGAAGTTTATTGAAATTAGAAGTCTGAGCCTTATTATTAATCGTAGATTTCGACTTTAGGGAGAGTATCGATAATGTGTTTTGCTAACTTATTTCAAAATGTTGCTTTTATTATGGTTTTATTATTCTTAAGTAAAAATACTATTGTGAGTTTGCATGTAAGACCAAAAAACCTGTTAGCACTTAAGTGAGTATTTACTATTAGTGATTTAATGGCTATAAATAAATGATAACATTACTGTTAAACATTTATAGTTTTGATGCTTGTTTATAAACAAAAAAAACTGTGATTAATCTATCTTTTCTTCATATTGATTTAACGGAAATCAAAGTCTAAATAATAAATGTTGATTAGGTGTTAAAATTATATATTTGTTTTATTTGCATTCATCTTTTTTCACAATTATTGTGCAGTAGGTATTTCATTACCAGCCGCTTTAAAAATTACCATCGCGGCTCAATTCATTACGTTCTTTCCTGTTTTCATTACCATCCAACCATGAAATTTCAGTTATCATTTTCTCCGGAACTAAACAAGATAAAAGAGTGCCTTCGTGTTTTTACAAATCTGTTTGTCAACTGTATTCGATATTTCGCATAAAAATGCGGAATATCTAAAAAAAATTTGATTCTACAAAAAGGTGCTTTTTGCACGAAACTGTGGAACGACCCAGTAGCTATGTTACCCTATGTTAGAATGGTTTGCCTCAAGATTAGTTTGAATGGAAAACATAATTTACGGAGTTAGATGATTTCTTGACAAAATTTTTGTAATGATAACTGATTAATATTATTGACACTGAAAAAACGATGCCCACTTTTTTTTACGTGTCTATTTAGCGGCGAGTAATGTTTTACTTTTTCATACTGTGACCATAATGAAAGCGACGAAGATCAGAAGAATCTGTTAGAAATCTGAAAGGCTTGCGTTAAAGGATACAGGTAAGTACCTACCGGAATTCTACATCTATGGTACCTACCTACTTTACGACACAAAAATAGGAATATTTCACATTATCTTATACATCTCCAATAAAGATAAAAATGCAACTTCACCGTTGTCTTCCATTTCCTTCAAATCCACTTTAAAATTTAAAACAATTTTACATAGTATAATAGTATTTCACTCATTCTTATGTAAATGTTTGTAACGACCATTTTAAAGTTGTAATTTATTCAAGAAATTGCTTTACAGCGAACTTTGTGAACTCGAGGCGTGTCTTTGAAGTTGTCGTAAGTGGTTGAATCTCAGCACTTGAAGATTTATGAATATATCTCGCTAGTTGTTTCCCCTCGACGCTGGTTGAGTGAAACTTTGGGTGACCTTTTGACATCTCTTAGGAATTGTGTTTCGAAAAATAGTAGTAATCTACTTTTCTTTTTTCGTTCTTTCTTTTTTTGATCGTTGAATCGTTGAGCTCCTTGAGTCTAAGTTGAGCTGCACGATTACTGACAATTGCGTGCACTGACTGGACAGGTCCACTCAATCTGTGTGGTTCTTTCCTCAAAAGACCATTGCAGACACCGATCTACATAGCTTTCACATGATCTGACCAAGATTTTGTCTGGACTTTAAAAGAGACTGTGACCTCTGAGTTTGTTTCGGCCTTTCTTCTCAGAGTAGTCAGATAGGAAACGCCGACCCCATCTAGTTTAAAAAAAGAATATGATTGACGTGTAAAAGTTTTTGTTCAAACCTACTTACAGAAATAAAATCATTTATCATTATTTATCATTTGTAATAGGGTTTGTTTTTCGTTGAGGGAAGTACTACCACAAGACCTAATTCTGTCCAGTTACTGTCTCCGGACCCAAGTGGGACCTCCAACCTGTTAAAGTGCGGGTACCACGACAGAACGGCAGCAGGGCGTGGATATGGAGCTGTGTCGCAGTCTATGTTCCACCTCTTATCCTGCCCTCTGTGTCCCAAAACATGGCAATCAAAGTGACCTCTGCGCTGCCACCGACGACGCCAGGGATGTTGCGATATTTTGGGCTAACAAGATTTAAAATACTGTCCTGCCAGTGACACGAAAAAGAATACCTAATTCTGTCGCTAAGAATTACTGTGATCTGGTTTAAAGGGAAAGGGTGTAAAGGGTTGGTCTCAGTGATGGCATCGCACCTGGGATGCTTTTGGTGTTGCAGATGTCCAAATTAGGTGGTGATGATCAGTTAACTAATCAGGTTGCCTGTCTGCGTGCTTAGCATAATCAGCCTATTATGTGCCTGTTCCCACTGCTGGGACACAGGCCTCCCTGTGAGAGGTAGAGGGTCATAATCCACCAAACAGGCCCAGTCGGTTTCCTCACGATGTTATCCTTCTTCGTTTTGATACCAGTGGTGATGAAATAATTGACACAAAGTAAAGTGCCTGCCTAAGTTCACCTAAGACCTATAACTCGTGCGTCGTGTCTTTTTCCACTGGACCACCACTGCTCTCGGGTTTGCGTGTCACCATAATAAAATGAAACCTGTGTGTGCGGCATCGAGACATCGAAACCGGAGCGGGGATTCCTAACATCGGTTATTGATTATATTATTATTATTATTTACCAAGGTAACCGACATAGTCCGAAGAATTGCCAAACTTAAGTGGCAGTGAGCAGGTCACATTGCTCGCAGAACAGATGGCCGATGGCGCCGAAAGGTTCTGGAGTGGCGACCGCGTACCGGAAGACGCAGCGGTGGAGTGCCTCCCACAAGGTGGGCCGATGACTTTGTGAAGGCTGCAGGAATTTGCTGGATGCGGGAAGCACAGAACCGGTCGAAGTGGCGGTGCGTGGGGGAGGCCAATGTCTAGCAGTAGACATCTTTCGGCTGGATTGATGATAATGATGATGTACGTCAGACCGTAGCCTGATAATCTGCACTCAGCGCTTTTCCTCAACACTTATAATGCGTTCAACAACAGTGCATACAATCCATACAAATTGTAACATAATTAACGCAAGACCTTATACACCCCAATTAGAGTATCGAGTTAAAAGCATTATAATAATGACCAAAACAATTGTGTTTTAAACCTAACTATTATTACTAGGATTACTTTATGCATTTAAAATTGAGTCTTACTGCCTTGAAATAAGATTTAATTTTGTTTGGCTCAATCTGGGGTCAGTATTGCAAAGTAAATAAACATTGAAAAAAGTAAATATATTAATAGTTACTGAAATCGATTCAGTAGTCAATTATGAGCAAACTACTTTCAGGACTTGCGTTCATTCTGTTACACCTTGTATAGATAACGAGTATCTATATTCTGGATACGATCGTGGCATCTTAGACCTCATCCATTGCTTTTGACTAGGCGAGAACGAGGTCAAAACAAAAGCAGTCCAATTAAAAGAAAAATAAATATATGAAAGAACAATGGCAAATCTCCTTACTTTAAATTGTCTGGAATTAAATTGAAGCATCCCGTAGTAAAAAATATGTCTAAAGATTCGACGTTAGTAGCAGAATCTACAAGCGAGTCTATTTTAATTCGAAAAAGCCGGAAAACAAAGATATAGGAGTTTGAATTTTTAGGTTATGAATAAAGTGAACACGAACCTATAGGTAACTTATGAATGATAAATTAAAATGATATCAAACAAAAACTGATATTACGGACAAATGAAGTAAACCTAATTGATTTTTTTCTATTATGAAGTTTGTATTAATAGGAAACCGAATAAACACAAAACACGAACGAAACGGAATACGCAGAGGAATAATTCTGTAGCATCAAACTGTCAATCAGTCACTGTCAAAGATGAAAGTAGAGATGTGCAATTAAAATCAATGTAAAATCGATACAACGTTGAATCGATCCTATGCTCCTTGTTTTGGATTTAAAAGTAATATTACATAAATATCAAATCAAGTTGATTAGAGATAGAATAACTGCATTTAAATAATTATTTTAATAATTCAACCAACCCTAGAATCACCTAGATCAGTTGAATCGATCGTTCATTTAATAATCGATACAGATAATAACATTCATACTGATTGTACGTGTAACACCACTATCTATGACAGCAATTCGCGTAGGTATCTCGATCGGAAGCAATTGATATACTTTTAATATTATAAATTAACTCCGGCTTTTAAGAAATAAAGTGAAACATTGAAAAATCATAAAAAAATAATTCAATTTGTTTCGTTTTTGTGATATCTACGGTCGCTAAAACAAAACCAGACATAATTCTGCCATTCTTCTTTGTTTCTGACACCACAAAACTCAAACGGATACAATTTTGCCTTCCAAAACTGCACACAATGCCAGTGCACTCACTGCCATTGAACCAGATACAAAACAGACTAGCCCATTACAAATTCAGAGCCCTATATTTAGGTATCCATTCAGCTCTAGTAATACTTTCGCCTGACCAGAAATAGATAGCTAAGTTTATTTTAGCTTGCCTTCGGTAAAGGTCAGTTTAGTTTGGAAGTAGAATTTGCTTTCTGTTTTAAGTGTACCGTCTAACTACTAATGTATTAATTAAGTACATTAAACGGTCGGTTTCACTACAGCTTCACTTGGCGATGGTAAAAGTGTATAAACAAAATACCATAAACGGGATACAGAAAAATTTGAGACCCTGGCTCCAGAGGAGGAGGAGCTCCTGTATTTCAGGAGCCAGTGAGTTCTTCCATGTAGGTTATATTTAAGCAAGTATATGATGATAAAATCATCAAACTAAAAAATAATTTTATTTCTAAACATTTAATTTAAGCACTAAAAATAGAAAAAGAAAATAAATACAATAATCTCATTAAATCATAAACAAAATTAGAATAAAATGTGGATTAAAGAAAATTTGATAAGAATTTTTAAACAATATTAAAATAAAATTTAAACAAAAAACGAATTACAATAAAGCCAGGATTAGACAAAATTTAAATAGGAGACCCTAATGATAGGGCTAAAAGGTTTGGACTACACCAATAGACTCACCCTCTCTAACATGCAACTCAAAACATTATTGTCAAATTGTGGGTGCATTATAAATTTCTACGTCTACGTACCCCTTCTGATGATGTCGTGAAGGAGCTATAGCGGAAAATGTTGATGACTTATCTGTATTTGTTATCGAATCAGTGTCGGATATCCTCTTAATTTTCGATGTATTTACTAAATCATGTTTGGCAAAGATTCATATGAATGAACTATATCATTATATCGATATTATGTTATTTAAAAACGAATTATTTTTTTGACTCACAAGGGAAATAAGGAAACAAAATTGGTTTTACAAACGCGCAAGGAAAATATTAAAATTGTCTTAAATACATGTAAGGACTGTTCACAGAATAAGTACTTCAAGTGTATCTTCCTTCTAAGTACGCAAACAGAGATCACTATTCGCATCACTGAGTTCTACAGTCAGATAAATTCTAGTAAAAAAAAAACTTTTTAAGACTATTTGCTTTTAAAAATTCTAGTTAAGTTTAATTAATCTGATAGATTTTTTTCTTTTCCTTCTCCAACCCTTTTTTTCTGCGGGCCACTAGACATGTGACAATCGCATTCAAAGCGATTCGTACTTCTACAACGACTGTCAAGAGGATCGACATAAACTTCTCGGTGGCCTATGTCAACCCCATATATTTTTGACTTTTCTATCATCGTTATCGCTCATAGAATGTCACTTTGTTTACGCCCTCAGCGGGGCGAGCACGACCTCTGATATTTATTTATTTTGTTAGGGAAAACAAACAATTGTACATTATATATTACATCTAAGATTACATTGGAAGTGGGTTAATATACAATCCACGACGTTTCCACAGATTACCTATGATAATGATACAGTGAAGACACATTATTCAAGTTACACAAACACAAAGAAGGAGACAGGAAGAAAAATAAGAGGCTGTACATATTTTAATACTAAAACAAATTACGAAAACAAACTAAAAGAAGATACACTAAATGTTACGCAAATGTAGACAATTCACTAAATATTTCTTAAATTTTAGGCGATCCAAAGCGAATATATAACCAAATTCATAAAATGTTCATTCATTATAAATTTTAGCTAGTCTATGGAGAGGCGCCCGTTTACCCGCGTTGGTACGACAAGGTGTCGTGGCAAAAAGCGGATAAACGCGTGCCACCCGACGAATAATTGTTCTGGGCACTACATAAAATATATTATTAACTAGGTTTTATTATTGATATAGGTTTTTTGAATCACGCATTTTATCACGGTTTTTGTTCCCAAACTGTGATAAAAATGTGTGACTCAAGCCTATCACAGTAGGCCGTGCTCGCCTCGCAGGGTTCCTCATTGCTGTAAACTCTATTCACAAACATCAAAATAACCTCCAAAAATGACGAGACTATAATTAACCGGTTCTACGGGACCAAAATCCCAAACACCCCGAAAAAAATCCGGTGTTTCATACAAAAATGTAATAACCGTGATTTTTTTCTGCTAATTCGGAGTTGAAGACACTATAAATGTAATTAGTATCAATAAGAAAGACATTATTGGACGATTTTTTTAATTTTGTGTTACTTATCTAACTATTAGCTAGATTGTAATGAGAAAAAAGTGATATTTTGTTCATATTCTCAACAATATGAACAACTTTTGAAAGTAGCTACTCAATACTCTTGTATAGGTTCTTTCACTCCCTGAAAGATAGCCAAAATTTAGGCTGTAATCTACGTATATCGTATCTTGTCAAAAACAAGCACAAATCAATACAGGAACTTCAATGCAAACGCGTTTCCAAAACAACCGGATGTAGGTGTCGCTGGAGAGCGCCACCGGAACATGTATGCGGAAGTAATTCTTGACAACTGCCCACTGAACCGGATCTACACGGATTTACGGATTTCAGGCGCATACACTCAAATGGCAGTGAGATGCGGTTGCGAAAATTGTGTTTTAGAGTGAATGATTCATTTTTAGGTGAGTGAGAATAGTTGAACTAAATTTGTTATTGTTTGTTATTTGAGTCTTATAAAATGAAAAAAAATCGGGTGTTCTAAAGGATTAACTGAGTATTTTTTACTATATTCTGAATGGTAGAATCATGTATATGAAGATCTTAGTTGTTATACCCAATGTTTTCATATAAATTATCACTGAAAATAACACGGGCTTATATAAACAATTCGGTGACAGAGAAAACCCCCAACCTTAGAGTGTTTTCATAATGGCGATCAGAGGGGTAATTCCCGTAGTTTTAAGAACGTTCACAGTCTGATCTCAATCTCAATCTGTCAAAAATATAATCAATTTCCATACATTTTTGAAAAGTTTTTGACATTGATTGTCGCTGATATGAGATTGCGACTTGAATTTGAACGTTTTTTAAGTACGAGAATTGCCCCACTGTTAGCGTGTTTCCACTGAGTTGATTGACCGTTAGCGTCTCAGAAATACTTGCGAATCGCTACGACTACGACTGGTTGTGGTCGTCGTTGCAACCATGGTTGCACTAGTAGTAGACCTTGTTTGGCCGCAATTGGTCAGACTGCGGCTCGTGCGTCTAGTTGGGCGTTACGGCTAAGTGCGCTATGTATCATAGTATTTTGTATGTGTACTAAACGAAGTGCATGAGAGAATTGACATATTTTCGTGCAAGCTGAGTGAATTCGCGAGTTTTGTTGAATTTTGTTAGTTAAATTTAAATATTAATATTCTGTGTTGTCTAATTTTGTATAAAAGAAATAAAATAAAAAGTTCAGTTTGATAATTATTATATAAATATAATAATAATAATAAATATCGTCTGACATTGCACACAGCACCATCTAGTTCCAACTTAAGCACTTAACACTTAAGGCTTGTGTTATGGATACCAGATGGTTGATACACTACTTAAATACATTTTTTTTTTGTAAATACATACATTTTATAAATATACATCCATGACTTATATAAGTAGGTATATATAATTATCTAGTCTGACTTCAGATTGTGTTTATAATAGAGTTTATTGTTGCTTCGTATTTTTAAAGTTTATATTTTTAAGTTTTAGCCGTAAGTTGATTTTTCACTTTATTTGGTGTTATTTGTGAAACCACTATTGTATTGGGGTCATTCCGTAAAGATAGTGTGTAAGAAAAAAAACTTAAAAAAAAAAATATACAAGGTGTCGTTTTGCATCCTCGTCAAAATCGAGGAGGTAACTATGCTAATGATTCTCGACACGAATCAATAATAAAATAAGTAGGTATTTTGTAAAAAATTTTATCATTTTCGGAAATCGGCATATAATAGGGCCCGTGTGATAGCGCCCTGTAACTGCGCTCTAACTGTAAGACACTGCCTACCGCATACGCAATGGGGCGATTCTGTTCTTTGAAAGTGGAGTATTCTGAAATACTGTCAAACCTAAATATGTAAAGAAACAAGTATGTATCAATTATTGAGCAGGATCATAATTTTATTTGATTATTTATGTATTTCCTAGCAGCCTCCTGAAATTTGACGAGGATGCAAAACGACACGTTGTATAATTGAGGTGATTCCCGTATTTTTAAGAACATTTGCATTCTAATCTTAGTCACATTCTGTCAAAAATAACTCAAATTATCCAAAAAATTTTACTTGGATTTTGAACGTTTTCAATTACGGGAAATGGTCTTCTGGTCTGTGCGGCTACTGGCTGTGGTCGTGGTTGCGTAGTGCGCAAGGTCTCATAATTACCTACACCAGAGGCCGTACTATGACGTATTAATTCCATCATTGTTCCAGCGTGAAAGAGAGACGGAGCTATACATGACCGATAGCACTATCTCTTTTTCGCAACGGAATCATGATGGTGTTACCACGTCATGGTACGGCCCCAGGCCATATTATTGCACAACCCCATTAACCTTTTGCAAGAAAACTAAAACTCTAAAAAAACTGCCATGTAAATATCGTTTATCAACTTCTAACTTCAATTTGCAGTATACAGATACACATCAAAGCATATGGGTACTAGAAGTACTATCATGACTATAAAACCTTTATGCGTCGTAAAACTTTTTCTGACGCCATATTGATCCATATTACTACACAATACAATTGTGTTACAGAAGACTAATCCTTACAACACACAATATGGCTAGATAGCGGTCTTACGCGAATATACAAGGTGTAACAGAATAAACGCAAGTCCTGAAAGTAGTTTGCTCATAATTGACTACTGAATCCATTTCAGTAACTAACAGTATAGGTTTTTTTTTTAATTTTATGTATGTTGCAATACTGACCGCCGATTGAGCCAAAGAAAATTAAATCTTATTTCAAGGCAATAAGACTCAATTTTAAATCATAAAGTAATGCTAGAGTCAACACGATTTTCTTAATAATATTAGTTAGCTTTAAAAAATAATTGTTTTGAACATTGTATTATGCTTTTAACTCAATACTCTAATTGGGGTGTATGAGGTCTTGCGTTAATTATGTTACATGTTGTATAGACCGTGAAAACTTAGACGAAGTGAGTTTGGAGTGAGCTTTTATTCCACCTGATACTAGGGATGGACACTGTTGACAGCTCACTCCACGCTCACTTCAGCTACGTTGTCACGGTGAGATGGTTACAAAATAGCACTGCAGAGCCATCAATGGTCTTGGAGTTGCTCGGATCTTCTAAAATATTTAGCAGGGCCTTTCAGAATGCGATTTATGTTAACTTATATCGCCAGAGGTTTACCATAGCCCTTTGGGGCTGAACAGCTCTAGGGTCTTTAAATAAGGCGGAACTTCTGTTACTATTTTCTGTATGACATTACTATGACTTTCTTTCAAATCTGTGAAGAGGTATACGTTTATTGTATGAAATAAAACAAGATACAACGTACGCGTTCTATTCCCGATGAGTATTGTTATAGCTTAATTATGATTGTTGAGTTGTGAAAGTGTAACTTATGTTAAAATACTGAAAAGAAAACTGATCTGTAAGGTAAGTAAAGTAAGAAAAAAATGTATTTATTGGAAAGATAAAAAAATAAAAAGTTTATTTCAATAACTTACAGTAGTTACATTTTTACTTTTAGGAATGACCCTTTAAGCAAAATAAATGCTTGTGTTAGGACATTCCGCCCTTCAACTACAGTACAGTGTCGTATTCGAGTTATCGAATATGATAATGAAAGTACTTAGTTAATAATAAGTAGACAAATCCTCCATTTTAAAGGAGGAGTCTAAATTAAACAAAAGGAAAACAAATGAAAATTGGGTAATTTAAGAAGTGCGCGCATAGTGATTGTGCTGTTCGTGTGTGTGTATGCATGAGTGTGTTATTTGTGTGAGTAAGAGGCTAAGAAGTAAGTGCGGGTATGCGGGAATGCGTGTATGAGTGAGGATTGGTGCGGTAGGTGTTGATGTATTTTAAAAGTGATTGTACCATGGGGTGTGATTGGGATAAAGATAATTAGTATTAATTATGATGTAATGCTGATTGATTTATTGACTGCTGAACAGCGTGTCGCGGGTTCGATTCCCGCACAGGACAAATATTTGTATGACCTACAAGTAGTTGTTCCGTGTCTGGCTGTTTGTTTATGTGAGTTTTCTCAAACATGCTTGTGAATTTGAGCATTATTTGGACAACCTTCTTCGAGATAAATAGAATTTGCTTTTCTGGCCAAATACATGCGAGCAGCGGCCGGCAAAAGTTGTATGAAAATCCTTAACTGTCGTGGTTTAGCGGCCATAGTAGCCGTAATCTCATATATTATATCGTGTAATTTAAAAATGGGACGATCTTTTACTCCGAAACATGGCAACCAAGAAGGTACCTTACAAAGGTTTTATTTAAATTTCGAACTGGTTAGCAAATAGAAAGCTGTTTATTGAAAAAAGAAACAAATTAACACTTTAACGCGGGAAAAATATTGTGGTTCGTCATTGATTTTGAAAAGTAATTGTATTTTAATTTCCGCGCATTGTTTGAGAAAAGTACTATCATGCCTTGGCCACAACTAGACATTGATGGACTTACTTATATTTACATGTTCGTCCACCAATGCCTCTTTTGCTGGCCCCTGCAGTAATATACTATTAAATCTTAGTAAACGCATCCACGTCAAGAAGAAACTCCTAGTGTGGGGCAAAGATAAAAAAAAAAAAAAAAAAATTACTCTTTAAATAATACTTATTCTCTAGTTTCAGCTAAAAGATATAAACTTATATAAAGGGTGGCATGGGTTATCGAAGCGCAACTTGTTACCACGGAATCAGTATAATATGATTCAGAACCCTGCGTTGAAATTTGCTGTTTTCCGTGCAAGTTCCGCGCAAGTATGCACTGTTCTATAAAATAGCAGTTTTTTTTTTATAACCTACGAAATATGTCTACGCTACACGGGTTTAGAATCATAAATGCTGAATTCATGGTTACAGTTCCTGTCACTCTATACAGGATGGTCCATGTCACCCTATACAGGATGGTCCAAATAGTGCCGTCAAGAAAAAAAATATTATTCCTCATACCTAGGGGTATCCGATAATACCCTACGCGTGTTCCGCGATTTTCGTTAGTTTAGGAGATATGAATATTGATTTTAAATTTTGGGGAAATTTTTCGGGGACATTGTTAAACATTTATAACTTTTTTTCGACAAGCTCTTTTTAAGATTTTATTTTTGGCTCTGTAATTGAGTCTATTCATCTGACATGTCTAGACATTGTTCTAGTTCTCGTAAAGTCAGGCGCATTTCATTCATAATGCATCATCATAAGCCTCTAATGTTCCCACTGCTGGGACACAGACCGCCTCTCGGTGAGAGGGAGTGGACCGTAATCTACCAGTTGGGGCCAGTATGGGTTGGTAGATGATGATATGATGATGATATCACATGTCTTCGAATTGTTGGTTCTAGGACATGCCGGTTTCCTCACGATGTTTTCCTTCACCGTTTTGAGAGCAGTGGTATTGAAATAATTTACACAAAGTAAAGCGCCTGTCTGGGTTCGAACCAACGACCTATAACTCATAAGTTGCGGCCGTTATCTCCGGGCCACCACTGCTCCATTCATAATGCATAGGATTAAAAAATTACTTCATCGTAATCTCTATCAAACTAACTAAACAATAGACAAGCTTCAGCAGCTAATTCAACGTTACAGCGGTATGTATATGCTGTCGATACAAGTACAGTCAGAACGTCTGAAAGGCAATTACAACACGTAGTAGATTCACCAGAGAACTTCGATAATAGCTCCTACTAATTGGGAAATCTATAGAGTGAGATAATACCAGTTTTGTAACATAAATGTTTTTTTTTCATCATTATTTATTTTGGGGTTTTTATCTAAACAGATATGTCAACCCCAACGTGCCTCTTACCATTATAACGTTGATTAACCCATAAATCATACTAAACAGTCAATCAGTATAGAAAACAGGTGATAATGATGAAGGACTGTTATTATATGGCTTAATTTTTAGGCACCTTCTGAAGTTGGTTGGGATAAAATTGATTGTATTAATCCCACGTTAAGCCTATTTAAGTCTAATTCTCTCAAAAGTAACTCCCTCTCGCACCTGTTGTGGACACAATCCATCAGCAAATGCTGCACGTCCTCAATCTGATTATATTCTCTGCAATTCGGTGAATCACTTTTTTCATAAGGAATGCAAACTTCGCTTATGGATAGTGTCCAGAGCGAAGTCTTAATTATTCATTCAAAATTATTCATAAAATTATTTATTTTCATTGTAGTTCCTAAATTATAAACTAACGTTTTTCTCCTATTGGGGTAGGCAGAAACAACATAACGCTACCTGCTCAGATTCATATGTTATAGGTACTCCTTTTGCTTGGGCCACGTTCATATAAAGGATGGATTTTTAGGATTCCGTACCCAAAGGGTGCCGGCTATTACTAAAGCTCCGATGTCCGTCCAATAAAATGTGCAAGGCGCAAAGGATAAGCGCAGAGTCTATCAATTGCAGTTTTAATGAGTAAAACATACTTTTCACGATAAGAAACGTCAATTTGTTTGGTAAGAAACGTCAAATAACGACTGGATTTTCTAAAGGCATACCATTTTCTCAAAATTTAATATGCTTGGAAATTTGAGCATTCTTTTGACAACCTTCTTCGAGATAAATCGAAATTACTGTACTGGCCAAACACATGCGAGCAGCGGCCGGCAAAAGTTGTATGAAAATCCATATATTTCGTGGTTTAGCGGCCAAATAAATTATAGTAAACTCATATCTTTCGTGTAATTAAAAAATGGAACGATCTTTCACTCCGAAACATGGAAAACAAGGAGGTAACATAACAAAGGTTTTATTTAAATTTCGAACTAGCTTGCAAACAGAAAGCGGTTTATTGAAAAAATAAACAAATAAACATGTTCGGCATTGATTTTGAGTTTGTATTTTAATTTCCGCGCATTATTTGAAGTAATAAGTTAAAAAGTGGCTCAATTATTTAAAAAGTGTGGATCATTAGAAGCCCAAAATAAAGAAAAATATTTTATTTGGGACGCGCACAGGAAATACAAACAACAAAAAAAGAACATCCAATCTAACAAAATCATGAAAACAATAAAAGAAGGACATTCATACTTCCAAGTAAATCTTAAATTAAAACTAACAAAATATTGAAAACAAAAAATCATAAAGAGAAGGCCAGTGCAAGGCCAAAAAGGCTCCTATCTCAGCATGATGCTGCGATATTTTAAAAAGAAATAAATAGGTACCGCAGCTCTGGTATTCTGATAGAACCCGCTGTGATGCCACGGACACACCTACGGACATAAAATAAATCCACCTAGTGGACATAATTTTTTTATAAAAATAATAATAAATAAAATAAACAATAAAAATACAAAAGTAAATGAAAACCGCATGTCTTACGATAATAATAGTTGAATACTACAATAGACCCACACCCGACGCTCCAACATCGCTGGTCCATGCTACAGACAGAAAATTCAAAATCAAAAGTCATTTCAAACTAGGCTGAGAATCAGCACATTTTGAACGTCAAAATCACATAAGACAGTCCCCCCAAAACACCCGCCCTTCACCACTTTATAGTGCTTTAGCTGGGAAGAAGAAGTGGCGGCACAAACTCCCCAGCAGCACTGCTGTCTGTTCAGTTATAAGAACTGGATTCTATACAGTAATAAGTAATTAACATTACAAAACACAAAAACATTACAATTATTACCATTATATGTCAGCTAGCACACGCCAATATTGAAAACTATACTCAAGCAGAGATAAATAATAAAAAGAAAAAGAACTGAATACATAATAAAAAGCCTCCTGGCATAAAGGGCGTGCCCGCTTACATATGCAATGCTGCATTATGTTTATATATGTAGCTGTAACTTGTAGTCACAAATGATAAACTAGGACCTTCGAAGTAAAATAAAGAAACAGTTCATTACTAATAACAATAACAAAACCATAGTCAGCAAGATGACCTGTCACCACAAGCAGCACCCGTTCACGAGCATAACGCAAAGATCAGCCATTATCCCCCTCGCCATAATTGAGGGAAGGAGGCAACCCGACCCCCGACGCTACCGCAAGCATTGACATCTAAGGGAGCATGACGAACTTGCTGCCGGTTGCTCAAAAGAATAATATGATCAATTGTCGAGGTCTCTAGCTAATCATACTATATTGCAATACAACTCATTAAAAAAAAACATTGAAATGAGTAGAATATGTCAATAATAAATAAAAATTAAATTAAACTAAATTGACTAACATAGTCAAATAAAATAAACAATTAAAGTCATATAACTTGTCAGTAGGTAAGCTAATTCTGGAGAAAGAACATAAACATTGTCTTGATTTAATCACAGCGACCATAATTGTCTATGGTCTATGACAAACGAACGATGGAAGCGAGCGCAGGCGAAGGCCTATCAATGTCGAATTAAAAGAATATTCAATGTACCTATCTATTGATACAGTATTACGTTAAAACAATTGACTGGACGTACAACAAATAACAGCATCAGAAATAATACTGAGTCGAGTGAATATTAAAAAATAAGACAGAAAAGTGGCGCAAATATTGTATAGTAAAATGTATAGTTGTTGTGTGTGACTGACTGTGTTGCGTTGTGTGAGCACGGAGGAAAAAAAATCACCAATACTGTCTGCGCCATTTCTTCTATTAATTACGCATTTTCTTTTAAACAAATCGGTTGTCTGTAAAGTCGGTTTACTGACGATAGTTGAACGTGACAACGAAAATTTTAATTTTATTTGTTTGATTGATATTTTGTATGGATAGGTAAATGGAAATCACAATTGAATTGATCAAGTTACATTTATTTGTACGCATAAATACAATTATGTAAATTTTTACCTTTATCGCCGCAATTATCGTTGCTATAAACAATTGACACCACACTCACTTTTCACTGCACTTCATACTAGACGAAAACATGTAAATGTATTATTGTATAGCAGCTTTCCACGCGGACGCATCGCTCACTCAAGTAGGAGAGAGACAGATGTCGAACGCTGCCGAACGCGGAGGCCTATTGTGTCTCTTTGTCGCTCGTTCCGCGCTCTCGCTTGCACTTCAAGCCTTAAATGGAACGCCTCAGAGCGAGGTAACGCCGTATGAGTCATGTTTTTTCGTGCGTGCAGCCGGCTCCATCGAATTATAAGACGTTGTCACATCAAAAACAATGAACCCATTTTACACATTGCAACACTCAACTTATATCACTCATTCGAAGGCCAATTCCTTCCTGTACCTTTCGTTCATTCATCCTCTCACTCAAAATACTCTGCACTCCTTCCTCTCTCGCAACCGCTACCGCTAGTGGACACGTCTACATGGCGATCTCATAAAACTCTCAAAAACTCTCCCAAAAAACGTGCAAATAAGTGAATACCGGTGTTATGTGGTGATTAAAAACTGACTGGATGTGGGAAGTCACAAATTAAGAACCAAACAACCGAGCTGTCGAAGAAGTTATCCATTGTGAGTACCTTTCCGATCCAAATACTAATTGCGTGCACTTCCAGGGTGAGTTTAGTGACTGGTTTCATTTTTTAATCGAAGCAAGTGTTGTTTATATTTATATCTAAAAGTACCTACTGTTTTTGCAGCACGAAAAGGAGGTGTCAAGTCGTTCCAGCAGCGGGAGGCAGCGAATTTAAATCTTTCACGAAATGCAGCATTTCTGTACTATGAGGCGAAGATGCTCTTGTTTTAATCTTGTTAACATCGCGCGACTATTACAATTTCTTATATAAATAGTCTGGTTTCTATAAATAGTAGGGTAGCCAGCAGAAGCTTTCTGCGTGCTGACATTCTCATCAAATTACCCTTTTTTTTTAAATGGAGAGATGTTGGGACATTGTAGCAGAATCTTGCACAAGCATTCTGCACCCACTGGATCTGTTTTTCGCTTCTACCGAGTATGCACGCCCCATACACAGTGTCAGCGTAATTCAGCTTGGATAGAACAAGAGACTCACACAAATCATGACACGCATACATACCACACTTATGTAGGGACGGACACGATAAAAGAGCTTAGTTAGAGGATCAGTTAAATATTTCCCTTTCCTAAGGCATACTTCAACAAAAATTCAAAGTTTCCCAAAAAAATACAAACCACGGGGTGATCATCTCTATATCATACCACTAATACCTATGTTCCTCCCTCCATCTGGCACCTATAGCATCAAGTTGCTTATAATTTTTCAACAAGTTCTAACTAATTAGAAGTCTGCAGCCCGCGGCCCGGGCCAATTATTCTTAGTTCAAACCTCTAAAGTCGAGATGCCGATAACTTGGAAGATTTTCCACTATTTTTTATCTCATTCCACTGTACTGGACTGTGCTTCTTAAATTAGTTTCAGCTCTTCGAGAAATTTTATTTTTATCGAGAAGTGAAATTGAACAGTAGATGCTTGATTTATTTTAACAGGTTGTGGTTTGGAATATTATGATAGTTCGGTTCTGTGTGGTTTCCTTTGGCCCTGGTTAGGTAGAAAAGTGTCTCTTCCCTATCAGTGGATGTCGAGAAACGTCAAGAGAGTTACTGACAATACAATAATCATGTTTTTTTTTTTCACTTTGATATGCAGGGTGGCATCAAAGCGCAACCACCAGTACATGATTCTGGAAGGTGGTTTTAAAAAAAATTGCGGTCCCATACATTTTGACCGCGTAGGCCTTTCTTTCTCTTTCTTCTTCTTTTTTAAAACTTTGCCCCGCACTAAGAATTTATCCTGTATCGTGGGTGCGTTTACAAACATTTAAAGTCACATACACAAACAGCCAGACCCGGAACAGCTACCTACTTGCAGGTCATACAAATATTTGTTTCGTGCGGGGATCGAACCCGCGACACGTAACGCAGCAGTCAATCGCTTAACCACTGCGCCAGGCATTGCACTTTCTATGAAACAACAGTTTGTTTTTTTTGATAATTAACATAATATTTCTACGCGTGTTTATACTTATGTGATGAATTCACTGTTACAATTTGCGCGGCGGTGTCCCTGCTACCCTGTACATTTATTATCAAAGTGAAACTTAAAATCAACATTTTCTGTGTTTTTTGTTTTGGCAAACAAAACAAGAAAAAAAACACCAAATTAAAACTATTTATTCACTAACTCTAACCCCTATTGAAATGATGAGTAAATAGCCAAGTAACCAAAATAGTTTAAAAACCCTCGAAAAAAAAAATAACTAAAAAGCAAAAAATAATCCTTTTAGTGTAACTAAGCTTCTAAATTACTCATTTTGAGGCGGCACCAAACAATTAATTTTTAGTTTTTTAGTTTCCTTTTCAAATACAAACCTATTTGTTATTTTATTTAGGCTTATCAACAGGTTTTTTTTTACACTACATTGCTTACACTACTTATATATTTACCAAACACGCAATTAATACTTAATATAGTGCATCAATTACTTAAATGTAAACACCACATGACCAAAATTAAATTATGTGAATTGAACAGCTTGGGTACCTACATTTCAAATTTACAAGCAAACTTAATACTATATATATATATTATTATTATTTTTTTAATTATAATTATAGTAGTATGTGCTAAATACACTCGAGAGCAATGAATCCGGGTCACTTAAAGAATGTTAAAAATCTCGGAAACTAAAAATGATAGGTTAATGCAATAAATTGTATTTAATAGACAATGTAATACTCCTTAAATGAAAGTAAAAAAAAATACATTTTATTAACACAAAATTACATAAAGAAAAAAACTGCTGATCTCTCCTTAAAACAAAAATAGGAAACATGAAATTTTTGAACTTTATTACGATTTTCTTGAATTTTAATACTTCGTATTGCCTCCTCGTGCTTCCATTACTGCGTTTACGCGGTTTGGCATGCTGTACACCAAGTTCCTTATACGATTTTGGGGAATATTCTCCCATTCCTCTGTGAGAGCAATTTTGAGCTCACGAAGCGTGATTGGGGGTGGGTTTCGTTGTTTTACGCATCTGCCTAGCTCGTCCCAAGCATGCTCGATCGGGTTGATATCCGGGCTGCGCGCTGGCCACTCCATACGAGTAATGTTCATCTCTTGAAGGTAGTCATTCACAATCCTACCTGTATGAGGTCGGGCATTGTCATGCATAAATATAGCATCCTCACCTAAATTGACCATAAATGGACCAACGTGATCATTGAGGATTTCTTCCACATATCTTACGCTAGTTAAAGAGCCGTTTTCTATGATCACCAGCTCTGTGCGACTTTCAGAAGAAATTCCGGCCCACACAAGTACAGACCCACCACCGTAGGCTACTTTTTCTTCGATGCATGCTTGCTTGAATCTTTCCCCTGGTCTTCGATACACTCTGTGTCTTCCATCGTGCTTGTAGAGCATAAATTTTGATTCGTCGGAGAACATAACTTTTGACCAATCTTCAATACTCCAATTTACGTGGCTCTGGGCATATCTTAGTCTTGAAATACGATGCCCACGCTCCAGTTTAGGGCCGTTTGCAGGTCTAAGGGGTTTTAAGTTAGATTCAGCAAGCCGACGTCTTACTGTCCATGCACTTGGGTTACTTCCTCCGAGGCGTCGAAACTGATTGGTGAGTTCAGTTCCTGTGAGAAAGCGATTTCGAAGCATGGTGTTCACCAAGTATCGGTCTTCTCGTGCTGTGGTACACCTGGTTCTGCCCGTTCCTGGTCTGCGTAGGATAGAACCAGTTTCTTCGTAACGTCGGAGAACTCTTTGTACTGTTGACAGCGACACACCGACAGTCCTGGCTGTATCGCGCTGACTCCGGCCGGTTTCCAGCATTGTAAGTATTCTGGTGCATTCTTCAGGCGTAAGCGACATAATTTCAGCTTGAATAATGAATATAGAGCACTATCAACATGGTTTATGTACCCACATAAATGACAGATTACAAACAAAAGCAAAACCAAATGCTGTAATTTCGTAGTTCCATCTTCGAAAGTGGCCCTTTTTCAAATTTGATTTTTTTATGATATAACTTTACAATAACTAAGAAGTTTTAATACCTTCATTTAAGGAGTATTACATTGTCTATTAAATACAATTTATTGCATTAACCTAGCATTTTTAGTTTCCGAGATTTTTAGGATTCTTTAAGTGACCCGGATTCATTGCTCTCGAGTGTATAAAACTCATACAGGCTTCACAGTAAATCAGACAGACAGTTAAGAATTTTAGCTTTCTGCTTGGTTAGGAAATCAAAGTATAAATCGATTAGAACGCTATAACTACTCTTATAACGTTTGAAACCTTACAAAACCTAGCTTAGGGAGAGTTAGATCCCAACATTTTTCTTCTCTGTGGAAGACAGAGTGATAGGTCTACGTGAAATTCTTGAGCCAAGGAGAGTCGATGAATCCTTTAAAAATGTTACATACAAACGTTGCGCCGTTTGAACATCATCGTTCTTCTAAACTGTGTATGTTGGCAAACTTCAATCTTATTACTGTATGGAGGTTTTTTTTTTGTTCTAAAGACTTTTTCTGTTGGTTTTTGCCAGTGGAAAAAGTTGCGAAACGAAGCGTTTTCGAACACGTTCTAGGCGCAAACTATTCGTAGTATAGTGCGGCCGCCACACTACACTACAGTATTCTAATATGCTCCGTAAAGGCTCTTATTGGCATGTGTCCCGAACGAACCCGATGAGCGGTTACAACAGTACTTCGGATAATGGTATTGCTATCAAACCAGCCGGTCGATTCTGTCAAAATCTCACCGTGAAGACTTGCGTGGAGTGAGCTGTCAGTGGCATCCCACTGATGCTAGGGATTGACCAACGTTACATTTACAATCATAATCGAGATTTTAATAATATTTTGTATCCAAATTCTATTGATCATTACTTTTATATTATTTCAAGGCTAGTATGTAGTTATGTGGCTAAACATGACTATTTTCGGGGTTTTAAAATAAAATATCAAAGCAGAAATTCAGTTAGAAACAAGATGCGGTTTTTTTTTACACTTAGATACTTAATAGCTTTGAAATAATATAAAATCATCGAATTTGGATAAAACATATTATTAAAATCTCGATTATGATTGTAAATGTAACGTTGGTCAATCCCTATCATCAGTGGGACGACACTGACAGCTCACTCCACGCTCACTTCACCTAAGTGTTCACGGTGAGATGGTTACAGAATCGCACTGCAGGGGATATGAGGAGGCTCGTTTTGTATGATTTTGTACCATACACCTTTTAGTTTTGATTGTTCATTAAAGTGATCTTTCCATTTATTATAACAATAATTTTTAAATTTACGCAATATTTCCAAATTTTACCCTATTTTTGCTAACCTATCTACCTCCTCATTTCCCTTCAGGCCAATATGTGAGGGGACCCACTGCAGTACTATGTCGACGTTATCTAAAAGAAGTGAGTGTATTTTTCTCAGCACATCATAGGCAAATGGTACACCTCTGTGTCCAGAGGCGCATCGTACCAGATGCTGGAGCGCACTCTTGCTGTCGGTAAAAATGACAAAATTTGAAGTAAGTGTCAGTGTTTTAACGTAGGACAACACTTCTGAAATCGCTAACATTTCTGCTGTCATAATAGATATCGGGGAGTTACACCACACTACAGTATTCTAATATGCTCCGTAACAAACTATATTATATGTAGGTACCTATATACTATAGATTTTTGTTTTATTTTAGAAGAAAACCACTACACTGACTTATGACAGAACCTAGTATCTTGGACGCTTTTTAGTTATGCGGTCTAAGTGTGGTGTAAAGGTTAATATTTCTCCAAACAGAACTCCCAGGTCCCGTATAGTGTCTATTTAATTAACTTTGTCCACAATAATATAATACACTGTCTTTATAAGATTGTTTTTGTATGCGCAACGTAGTAACACTTCTTTGAGTTCAAATGTATTTCATTGTTTTGCACCATTGAATCAAACTGTTAAGAGGGCTATCACATTTTTTTTTGTATTTGGGTGTTTAAAGAGTCTCACACTCAAATACAAGAAAAAATTTGATATTTATTTAGAACACTCCCGAGAGAAATAGTCAAACTTTCTCGGACATATTTTTTTTTTAATTTTTGGGCATATCTAAACCATAATCAATCACACATGAAAACTCCCAGTTTAGATGTGTGATTATGGCCAAAAAATAAAATTATGCCCGAGAAAGTTTGAAATGATGTCAGCCTGATGACCAGCATCAACAGCCCCAATTAAAAGTTCAGCAAATGTTACCAGTGTTTTTTTTAAATTTTGTCCTACCCTAGGAGTTTCTTCTGTATTATGGGTGCGTTTACAAACATTTAAAGTCACATACACAAACAGCCAGACAAAGTCACAAACACTGTTGAGGAGCTCTCTCAACTGTCTTCCGTCTCCATCATCAGATCAACTCCAGGTCTCTATTTTATCGAAGCGTCATCTGAACTACATACGTGTGCCAAGTTTCAACACAATCGGTTTACAAGTGAAAATTCAGTAGGTGGTGAGTCAATTAACCCCTATTTGTCTATATTTAGGGGTGGCTTTTGTGTTTCTATTCTAAATGGGACCAATTTCGAAGTATACCCTTTCCAATAAAAATAAAATAAAAATCATACTACTTACACTGTAAAAAGTTATGCGTTATTACAAAAAAAAATATCGACTTGAGGACCTCCACCTTTTTTTTCGTCGGTTAAAAATAGTGATAAAAATATTACTTGTAAATTTCGTAATAGCTATTCCTGTTGTTACCATGCTTATATTATCATAATATTAATCTGTAATAATAGCGTTACCGTAACTGTAGGTAGATTATTTAATAGCACATCATAATCTTATCTAATCGGTTTATACGCGGCTGATAGGATTAAATTGTATGAAACGGTCTGATTCATGAGAAAGAATCGGTGAGAAAAAAGTGTCCACATAATTTTATATTGTAAATTATAACAATGTGTAATATTTTCCTGTTGTTTTTTTAAATACTTTATGTGAATTAAAAAAATATATATTACACTAGCTGACCCCGCGAACTTCGTATCTGCTCCGTGGTACCGCCTAACATTTTTTTTTAATTTTTCTCTCCACATGAACCATCTTCGTACTTCAAGGAATATTTAAAAAAAAGAATTAGCAAAATCGGTCCATCCGTTCTTCTTGAGTTATAAAATTACAAAGAAAAGGGGCATTGATTTTTATAGACAAGGATTTATTCCCGGCCGCCTCACTCAGCATTTTAGTGGGACGGATGGGAATATATTCTTAGATTAGTGCGATTCGTCCGTCCCACTTAATAATATTGTGCGTATATAATTAATCGTTATATTGCACTGTTTAGTTTTCAGATACATGGTTCTGTACATTTTTTTTGTAAATAAAAAACATAATATCATATATTTATTAGGTACTGTTGCAAAAGAGTACCGATAACATTGCTTTTATTTGCGTGAATCCGATTGGTTTACCTGACATTTACTCTCTCTATTAGCTTTATATAACCTTGAGCACAGTATAATAAAGTAAGCAGTATTACGTCTTCATACAAATCGGCCGAAATGACGCGCTTCAAAATCTCGGTGTACACCAGTATTCAATAGTCTCGTGTGCGCCGCAGTTACGAAGGCGGACAGTGCGAGACGCTCCCGCACATTTATCGACTATACTGTTCAGTGTACGGATGTTAAAATTCATTAATATCGAAACCAGAAATAACATTTTTAAATTACTAACTCAGTCGGCAAGGCAAGCCAATAAACATAACATTATTTTTAGTTTTTATTTATTTATGTTATGTGGGTATTTCTATATTTATTGAAGCCTAGCGAGCATAACGTACCTTTACAACCTAAAATACTTTATATATATATAAAATCTTTTAATATAATTAAAATAAAGGATATCTTAATAAAATTAATAGAAAGAAAATTTTTAAATAATTTTTTTTATCTACACGGGCGGTCGAATTAATACTTTATTATTTGCACTTGCAAACGGATCTATTTTAAATTTGTTTATTTTGAAGATACGGTTAGATCAATGTGACGTAAACCAGGGTGTTCTCGCTCCTAATCTCTAAATTGATAGATTTATTTTTTGAGATTTATGCACAGGAACGTGACGTCGTAAAAACGCAGAGCTTAAGGTCCATAATTGGTTTGCTGTAAATAATTCGGTATTCAATGAGAAGAAAACTATATGCATAAGATTCGCGTTACCGAATGCTAGAAATAGTAAATATCACGTTGTGTTGAATAACGAGATACCAGAATTCGTCGAAAATACAGTTTTCCTGGGGATATCGCTTGAGTCAAAGCTAAGTGGGATCCTCACTTAACATCACTTGCAGGGCGGCTAAGTTCAGCCACTTACGCTGTTTGGAAAACCCGTTAATTAACAGACGTGGATACCGCGAGACTGGTCTATGTTAGTTGCTTTCATAGCATAATGTCTTACGGTATTTTTTTGTGGGGACGGGCTGCAGATATTGACTCTGTCTTTATTCTGCAAAAGAGGGTGGTCTGAGCCAGCTACAACCTCCGCAGACGCGAATCTCTAAGGCAACTGTTTAAAAAAATTAAAATCGTGACGGTACTTTGTCAATATGTACAATGTGTCTCAAAATTCAACGATAAGCGGGCACCAGAGGGTGGACCTGCTCATGACTACCCGAGAAAAAGATTTTTTTTTTTTTTTGGAAATTACCAAAAATGCATTGAAATCCTTCAAAAATTGACATCCCTTAGAATAGAATAGAATAGAATATTTATTTGCGTAAAACATGGTATACAAGGGTGTTGAATATACAAATTGAGGCACAAGCATGTTTAGCTAAGATAAAACATAGCATGCAAAATTTTAAAGACAGGCAACAACAATCGTTTTTTTTTAAAACATCAACATTTTTTATCTATAAATTCTTTAAACTATAGAAACTACACTAGGGTAACCACTTATGAAATTTAATTTTAAATAATTTTGTATAAATAGCTTTGAAATGCCTTGGTATTTTATTACACATGCGTACACACATTGCCAAGCAGTTACTATTGTATTTAGACAGTCTAGGCAAAGCATTTAACACTATTTATATGGATCTCGTCGGTTCCGAGGATTGACATCATTTGCAGTCTTAAATAGTTGCTTATTTTTCATAACAAACACACATATTTCATAAATGTAAAGCGACGGTAACGGTAACAAATCAAGTTTTTTAAATATTGGTCGACATGAGTCGTCGGGCTTAAGTCCTTAAATTGCTCTCATGCACTTTTTTGAGCTGTGAATGCTCTTTGGAAGTCAGTGCTGTTAACCCACATTATTAGTGCATAAATAACGTAACAACGATTCGACGTACGCGTGGTATGACATCACAGCAGTTTTTATATTAGTTAATTTTTTACTGGTTTTAATGCATAAACAAATTTATTCATGTTAGTGCTAACATTGTCTATATGCTCTTTCCAGTTAATATCCTTATCTATTATTACACCTAAAAATCTGATACGCGTTACTTCAATGTTTTTATTAATATTGAGTTTAATGTCATTTTTGGAATTATTTGTTCGATGAAATTGGATGAAAACGGATTTGTCTAAATTTATCATTAAATTGTTAATGTCAAGCCAATGCAATAATTTGTCAATTGTATTATTAATGTCAAGTTCATGTTCTGAAATGGTATTTAGTTTTTTATTAGACGTCACGATAATAGAAATATCGTCGGCAAATAATACGCTTTTATGGTTAGTAATTTTTATGATGTCATTTATGTAAACGAGGAATAATATTGGGCCTAGCACACTTCCCTGTGGAACGCCATATTTATTTATTTATTATTATTTTCATTTTTTTTTATTGATGATGACACTAAAATTACCTTAAAATATTTTTAACAACCATGACCACCATTTTTCTATTTTTTTTTTGTATCTTGAACCTAAGTAGCATTGCTATCCACCACAACCCTTAAATATCCCAAAATACCTGGTTTTACACAAAAATCAAGTTTTTTTTCATTTCAGTCCACAGTATTAGTCAACGTGGTGTAAAAACAAAAGTATGGACACTACTATGGCAAGTTTTAGAAGATCAAGATTCCAAAATGGCATATTATCGGAAAAATAACGACAAAAAGTAATTGCGTACTATTTATAAACAAGAACCAAACATTAATTGTTGTTGTTGATAGTCATCACTTTTACGTCACAGGCTTCACCCATATCACTACAGGCGTGTGCAGACGTTTTTACCGCGGGACTATCCACTACGGCTCGCATTTTACCAAAAGCACAGGGAAGATCCCTAATAACGAACCAATCTTACGGCCCACTCAGCAGCAGTGGTAACTTTATAGGCCAATTCTGTTTATTGTCCTAAGCCTATGGTAAGACAAATACAAATAACTCATTCCCGTTTTCACTAACGACACAAGAACAACAAATAAACTTTTAACGCTAATAAAAAAATTGTACTAGCGTTTTAGAATATTATATGATTTTGTGTAATTTCCTCTGCTATGGTTAGGTGGGAAAGTATCTCTTCTCTATCAGTAAGTAGCTGTTGAAATACGTCAAAAGAGGGAACTGAAAATGTGGCATAGACCATAGAGAATAGTCATGGATAATGTTATTTTTATTTTCCACTAAGATATTATGTATATCTAAGTGGAAAAAAAAACATTTTCGGGGTCAAATTACATCATCTTGTACTTTGGTAAACAAAACAAGAAAAAAGCATAATATAAAAAATATTTATTCACAGACTCTAACCCGTATTTTTTTTTCTACGATGAGTTGTTGTTCCAAGTAACAAAAATAATTTAAAAGGCCTCGATTTTTTTTTATGACCACCGAGGTATTTTTAAAGCTGAAAGTTACAGACTTAAAACTAATCACAACAAACCGAAGGTTTTACAACTTTCAATCAATCCAGTGAGCTTTTTCTTAATAATCGACCTTGTATCATCGTGCACATCACCCATAGCACCAATGACGGCATCCATGTCTGTGCTTTCCATGGCTTCTTTTACTTTACTAGCCTCTTCTGGTTTTAGCGTCAGTACACCAGAGATAAGGATAGAGCACCCAAAGGCCAGCTTGCCATATCTTTTCAAATCAGCATCCAATTGATCTCTTGGGTAAACGTAGTTGGCCTTCAGGCCGAAGTTGGACAAGGATTTGTCAAGTTCGGAGTGGTAGTAGTCTATCCAGTCGTAGAAGCTTTTAACTCTAGTTTCATGGTCGGTGCAGTTGAAGATCAAGTAGAGGAGATCGTTAGCTGGACTGGAGTTCTTGCAGACTTGATAATCGATTAAGATTGACTGTTTCAAGCTCTCCTCCTGAATGTACAACATAGAAATATGTTATTAATAGGGATTTTTATAACATAGTTAGTTTAGATATACAGTCGAGCCGTGATATACATATGCATTGCGGTAAAACGGGAATTCGTTTTGTGCGAAACCCTTGTTACATATATGCACATCATAGTCTACATCTCAACATCCTCCGGCTGCGTCCAACCAAAAGCGATTGTCGAGCTCGAACTAATACGCGATTCTCGAGGTCTTTTATATGAATATAAATAGCCGTGCGATCAGTCAAGTCAAAATTCATAGTGGAACGCGAGGTACGAGGAACAAATCCTCCAACATGATTGCTTGAATTGCATCTACGTGTTGTCTGTCAACCAAACGCAAAACTGTTTCAGTATTTATGAAAATGAATAGAATGACACGTATGATCGGTATAATGTGTGTTTTAAATCTATTTAGTGATTAAAAACGTAACTTCCTAATTCCGTATAGCTATTTCTTTTGTTACCATGCTTGCATTATCATAATATGAATCTGTGATAGTGGGTTGGTTCGTAATTATAGGTATATATTGTTCAATACCCCAACATAAACTTATCTAATCGGTTAATACGTGGACTTGCAGCTGATAGTAAGGATTTAACTTTATGAAACGGTCTGACTCAATCGTATTCAAATGTGAAATAACAATAAGTAATAAATATTTTCCCGTGTTTTTTAGAACGATCAATCATTACAAGAGTTTATTAGTGTACTAGCTTCTTACTATTTTAACAATTACACAAAACATCGAGATTTATGTGCTTCATCTAAGTTGAATGTTAATTACCTAATGTAAATAAAAATCCCGGAATGAGATGAATCAGATCTATTTAAGTCAAACACTAGTAGAGGCAGAAAAGCGCAATACTAAAAACCATTGTAGTTTTAGACAAATTTGACATAGTACCTATTCTAACATCGAATGGTGTGAATCCAATAAAATATTCCAAATACTTGCCTCAAACTTAAACATAACATTGTTGGTCCAACAATCGCCATGTTGTATGACTGCGTATCGGCTGCCATTTTCAAATTTAGACATTTTAGCGGCTCGGGTTGCAAGCTCACTGACTTTGTGCCTGATTACATTCTGATGCTCTGGGTCATCGACCATATTCAGAGAAACATTCTCGATTTGTTTGAAATAAGCAAGCTCTTCAGGAGTTCCAGCACTCATGGCTCCCCACATATCCCCCAAATTGTCCTTGTAATAGTTATATGTATCGGGTTCCTTGCTCTTCAACGCATAAGAAAGTGAATGGTATATAGCTAAATTTCTCAATACACTAGTCACACACTCATCCGAAAGGGGTACAAATCTGTCTGCCATGCCAAAACCTGAATCCTTCAAGTCTTCTACCAGGACAACTTCATTAGGTGCTTCAACATTTGTTCCGTAACATCTTGGGAATTTCAGTAGGTCCTCTTCCGGCACCTCGGCTTGTTTCTGTAGTGACAACAATTTTGGTAGGACCTCTGTATACATCAAATGCTCATTCCCAAACATAAGAGGAGCGTTCAAGTTCTTCCGCAAAATTTCGTTTGTTGGCGCTATTTTGGCGATCATTGACAAGTTTCCATTTTCTCCTTCTATTACGATTCTTTTCACGTTTGCTGCATAATTGTCACCAATTCCTCCAACAGCTTCAAATGTTACTTTGCTGTCTTGGTAACCTTGTTGTTTGATTACATTTTTGATAAATTCTATCTGACCTGGAGAAATATTCTCAATTTCACCTTCAAACTTATGATGCTCCATAGTAGTCTGATGTGGTAAACTAGAATCGGTTGGTATTAATTCGTTATATTATATAGGAACGTGTTTATCTGTACGATAAGACTTTTGATTGTTAAATTTATAAGTGATTAGAAGGTAGGTATTTATAGTTACTTATAATAACACATTGATGACTGAGATAGATGCGTCAATGATATCGCGTATTATACTGTATGTAAATGCAATTGTTATGTTTTTTTGCTTGCACCAATTTCTGTTACAATACAAACGGCATACGTAAATTGCATACTTATCTAAGTAGATAAGTATGCAATTTACGTATGCCGCACAGAGTACACGAATGCAAGTGCATTCGTGTACTCTGTGCAACTGACTGACTGCTCCTGTCCGGTCGTGTCGATTGCCGTCCCATCGGACCACGTGAGTGAGGGAAGAGAGAGTGCACGTTTGTCTGCGTTAACTCTTGTGCGCTATCATATCTCCCACGTCGATGGCTAGTCCTCGATTAGATTGGCCGCCATGGCCGAAATACGGTCTGGAGGAGTATATGCCCCTATATCAAACGAGAAGTGGTAGCAGAATTAACTTCTAATATAGTTTATAGCAGAAACATTGTTTTGGGCTGCACCGCAATCGGGTAAAAATTGTGAAGCGTTGAAAAAAAATATCACGGTACATTAGAATTAGGCATTTCATACCCAAACGTTCAGAATTCGATAGCGAAATCATAGTGTAATGTGTTGCAGAACGAGATGACATTGCAACATTAAACAACTTAAAATACATATCGCACCTCCGATCAACTACAGTAATAACTTGAAAAAAACAAAATACGTGTTTTCTTAATAAGAAATATCGCCATTTCTCTCTTTACACTCTCAAAATGAGCCATAACTGTAACTTCACTAATTCATCAAAAGATGGCGGTTAGCACAGTACTTATTACATTGCAACGAAGTTGTATCACGGCGGCGCGCCGGCGGCGGCGCGCGGCGCTCGGAAGTGATCAAACTCAAACTCAAAGCATTTATTTCATATAAACCAATTACAGGCAATTGTCAAGGGGTCGGTCAGTCAGAAAGATGAAGCTAGTTGCCCATTCCAAAGCGTAGTAGGTACCTATGGAGAAGAACGGACAAGAAACTCCATGGACACTTTTTTAAATCAAAATATTGTTACAAAAAAGTGGTCACATCATTCATGTTGTAATTATATATGTGAGAACGATGTAGAAAGACGTGCACGCTAAAAGCGTCCGTAATAAAAAGATAAAAACAATTATGGAATCAAAATAAGCCATGGCAGCTAAGAAATGACCAGTGCCTACTGACGGCGCCCGTTCTCGAACATGACGTATGGATCAGCACCATTCAGCTCAACCATTTTGAAGGGAACTCAATGATGCAATACAGGCATACAGATCTCAGTTTGTGTCACGTTACTCGTTGTGACAGATACCTTTGCTTTTGGTTGATATTGTAGCTGTAATACATCAACATACGTCCTTTCGCCGCCGCTGTACGCGGAATACTAGGATCTCGTTTTTTTTTTTTGTATGTCATCTCGCAGTTGGCCTTGAGAGGCCGTGACTGCTTAACCGGTCAATATATCCTGTGGTGCCTTCGAGCTAACTCAAAGCCTCCAGCCAGGGGCATAATATTGATTATAAACTAAGCGACCATCACCTAAGGGAGATTCTATTATTATGTTTTATCCAAATTCTATTGATCATTTTATATTATTTCAAAGCTAGTACCTATGTAGTTAAGTGGCTAAACATTACTATTTTCGGGGTTTTAAAATAAAATATCAAAACAGAAATTCAGTTAGAAACTTAGACACTTGTAAACTAGCTTTGAAATAATATAAAATTATCAATAGAATAATAAAGCATAAAATATTTTTTAAATCTCGATTATGATTGTATGTGGTCAATCCCTAGCATCAGTGAGATGACACTGACAGCTCACTTCACCTAAGTTTTCACGGTGAGATGGTTACAGAATCGCACTGCTGATGCTAGGGATTGTCACTATCGACAACTCACTTCACCGAAGTTATCACGGTGAGATTGTTACAGAATAGCTCGGTTGTTCATTAACCATAGGTGTGCTTTTAAGATGTATGTTTTTGATAGATTAGGTTATACTTTAAGGTTATACCAGTTAACTTATGACTTTTTAATATGATAATATGTTGTTGTATTTATAATTACAGCATAACGCAATAGTTATATTTTTTATTTAACATACAATTTATTACCTATTAATTAAGTATGTAGGTAGCTGATAAGAAGTTCTTCACTTTTACGCAGGTACTCAACTAAAATTAAGAAGAATGATAATATTATTACATCTAATAGGACTCTATAACTGTCATGAGTTTAAGAATTTTCAAGATTCAGATTTTTGTATTGTCTTTTTACAGAAGATCCGATAATTAATACCAAAATTCAGTTGCAAGACGACAATGGTACGTATTTGTAGATAGATTTGATCGCATTTTTCAATGTTTGTGGGAAATAAAATCCAAATATTTTGGCCGAAATTGCCGAGCCTCAAATAGGTACACCAATCCCTTTTAATGAACAGTATGGAAAATGTGATCACGCATTTATGCCTCAAGCTAAAAAAAATGTGCTTTAATGCTTAAAACGATGTGATAACAGAAAAGTTTAATGACGTCACTCGTAATTTATCTTCCAACTCTAGTTCTTCTTTTTGGTCGTCTCATTCGAGCTCTCCTTCTTCTTCAAATAATGAGATCTATCTTGAAGATACGATTACTCGTGTGACGTAAGCCAGGAGACTTACGTCACACGAGTAATCGACTTAAGAAATTAGGAGCGAAAACATAAAAAATTGTGTTATGTAAGTAGGTATAATGTAATAATTATCTCCTAATCAAAATGTATATAAAAGTTGATTTTATTTGTTTATATCCTCAAATTTTAATCCTGTAGTACATACCCTGGCTAAGTAATAAGAGGGGCTCGTAGCTAAGTAATAACAGCCGCATCGATCAGGTTAAGCTACGCTTGCCGCGGTTGGTCCGTGGATGGGGGATCATCTTTACATACCGCGACCCCTCCGTGCGTCGGAAAGCACGTTTTATAAGAGCGTTTATACCTTATGAGTGGCAACGTCGCAATTTAGTGTCATATTTCGTGGTTTTCAATTATTATCATTTAATCGGAGCTATATTTTAAACATCTGTTTAATTAACTTTTTAGAATTATGTGAAAACTGTGTAAAAGTAAGAAATCGTTGCGATAACAGTTCTATTTTTAAGCAAATAATACATTAGAAACTTGCAGGGCGTTATTTTCATTGTAAAATAACTGTAAGCATTACGGATACTTACTTTTTAAACACTTTCACGTAATTCTAAAAAGTTAATTAAACAGATTTTTAAAATATAGCTCCGATTAAATGATAAAAATTGAAAACCACGTAATTTGACACTAAATTGCGACGTTGCCACTCATAAGGTATAAACGCTCTTAAGCCGTTGGTCCCGGTTGTCATTCGTGGATTTTTGACAGTCGTTACGGGTCGTCAGAAGCACATAATAAGTATGGAATATCCATACCATCCCTATTTATACTTTGTCAGAAGCCCGAAAGTCTGACAACCAGTCTTAACAAAGGGTATCGTATTACCCAGTAACTGGGTTGTGCAGGTCAGATAGGCAGTCGCCCCATGTAAAGTACTGGTATTCAGCTGCATACGGTTAGACTGGAAGCCGACCCTAAAAATTGTTGGGAAAAAGTTTGGCAGATAATGACACTTTAACCCTTAAAATATTGTTTACTATTACGTTTTGTTAATCCAACCAATCCGCACTGGGCCCGCGTGGTAAATTACCCTCTGCGAGAGTGGAGGCCTGTGTCCCAGCAGTGAGAACATTATAGGCTGAATATATTTATTGTAATAACTATTGCCTTATATTTAACTCATGCCCGTTTTCACTAACGACACGGAATTAACAAAGAAACAATCAACAATTATTATGAACTAAGTTTCATGTTTTATGGCCAAGTAAACAAACGTGTATATTTGTTTAATTAAAACCAGCAGCATAAAAGCAGAAAAATATTTAAAATGTTTTCAGACGCCTAGTCACACGAGTAAATACATTTTGTGACCATAGTTGCTATGACAATTGCCACAGGCGTTTAAAGCGCAAAACAAAAGCTGCGTGTTTAAAATAACATTTTTATTGAAAAATAAAACATTTAATATACAATAATCTCGTATTTCAAACTTCCACTACACGGACGGGCTGGCTGCCGTAATAGTCCTGGTCGTGTCGATTTGTGTCGTCTATAGGTGTAATCTTTCGGGATTCATCTGAAACCAATCTATAAGTTAACATTAAATTATTGATTCGTCTTCATCATCTTCACAACTGGAGGTCATCCACTACTGGACAAAGGCCTCTCCCAAGGATCGCCACAACGACCGGTCCTGCGCTGCCCACACACAGCATTTTTAGTAACGGGCCAGGTCTTGGCCCACCTTGATCCAATGAGGAATTTTTCGGGTAAAGCTTGTAAACGGAGTCGGGATTTACGGCCGGATAATGATAATAGGCTCGCCTCCTATTACCTACATATAGCTGTGGGTGTACTGTACAATACGTGTACGTCCGTCTGTCTAACCGAATATAAACGATCACTAATTTGAGTGTCTATTTTATGGTAATTCCTATCTCTTTGAAATCCTGACCGAACGGTAGCATTGACATTGCTCCGTAGGCCGGTGGATTACAATTTATAAAATGCTTCTGAAGAAACATAAGGTGTAATTGAAATAACCATCAACCTGTTAGGAAGTCATTGTACTGATCATTACGAAAATAAAATTGTGTTTCGTACTTCGCGAATAAAATCAGCCGCCCCATACATTAAAGTTCACATGACTCGACAGAGGAATCAGCAGTTTTGCCTTTCGCGATTCCTGTGTTGGTCCGATAGTACCTAAAAGTTGTTCATAATCAAATGATAAGTAGTTACGTACAATGACCCGTTTTCAGGTTACAGTTATTTTATTTAAGCATTGTATACCTATTAATTATTGACTTACGAATGATTAAAACAGAACATCTAAGATCCTAAATAGATACAGCCCGATTAAAACTTTATGGCTGAAGTACGCTACTCGCTGCTTAGTATCTCGCCCCTCATAGGTGAATTTGTTTTTGTGCCACGACTCGCCTCATGTTCCGAGCCGCCTTAAAGTTTGAATCGGGCTGTACTCTCAGACTAAGGAAAAGAAAGGACTCGGCATAACGAACAGTATACAGCATATCTCACTGCGGCCGGTCGCCATGTTTTGTCACAGCCAACAAATACATCAGTTGCCATAGCAACTTGTTTCTTTCAGTCACTGACCTCTATTAAAATACGCTGGACTGGCTATCCCATAGAAAATGACAGCTATTTGCTGTGCCGATTCAAAGCGCCCCCAGTGACAGACGTGAGAGTTCTGAGAACTAATAAGATTGCAAATGGCCGTTGTTTGTTGATTTTACGCTAAGTGTATCTGCGGAATAAAAAGTTTTCTAAAGTGTTTACTGTGATTGTGATATAAATTAAAGTGTTATAATAGTGACAGTGATTGTATCATAGCTTGTATTGTTCCTCCAACATGAAATCGTGCGTATATTGTAAAACACGATACGAAATGGGCAGTGGTGTCAGTTTTCACAAGTAAGTGAATCTAAAATATAAATACTTATTAGAAAACCGCTTAAAACAGTGTATTCTAACAATAATAAACGTAAACTATTCGAGTTTACGGGATTTTACGAACATTTTTAAAACCAATAACTTTTGTTAGGGATGTCAAAATTCATATCGATACTTTCGTAATATTATGATGTAAAACAAAAGTCATGCTCATCATTGTTAAAATAATGATACGCACATTATAATGATCTCTAATAATAGCAAAACACTTCAAGGTTTATTATTATTAGAGTCAATAACAAATAATTTAACACTTATGATTTATAATTCTCATTAAGTGTTCTATTTATTTATAGATATATTTATGTATATAATTTATAATTTTTTACCCATACCTACTTTAATGTTTCCTTTAATTACAGGTTCCCCTCCGATTACACTCTCAAACTTTGGTTAAAAAATATGAAGGTTGTCAACTGGACTCCGACAATGTATCATTATCTGTGTTCTAAACACTTCACGGAAACCTGTTTCTTAAAACATCAGTCACGGACTACGTTGAAAAAATGGCTCGACAGTAATTTTTAATTTAATAAAATATGTGATTTGAGAATGCTTTTTTTATTTCCCTGTCCCCCTCCCCTGCGGTAATTAAGTTGTTACAAGTTAATTACCGTAATTACAGACCTAATAGAAAGTTATTGTGTCTCTTATCACATGGCAACATGCGGTATGTGACTAGTAATAATATCTTATAGTGCACTCTATAGGAAGGGATTATCTTATTAATAACTATTTCTATCTTAGTAATTTACTATTTTACAGAATTTTATTATTTATTGATCCTATAGTGAACTGTTATCCGATTAAGGAGAACAAGGAAGGAAGGGGTCAACCGGACATGTGATACTTATTATTACAGTCCATAAACAGTACTAGATACTGCTATTTCAAGTTATGTTTTCTACGTAACATATCTGCTTATTACGACTATCTATAGTTCATTAGTTTAGTTAGGTACTCAACTAGTGCAGACATGTCTTTTTATCTGTGTTTTAGTAACATTTTACAAAATATATGCCTATATTGTTTTAAATCAATTATCTACAATTTTAGTAAATCTTGTTATAAAACGTATTTCACGTTTTTAAAAACATATTACGTATAAAAGACAACACGAATGTTACATGTTAATAATTACCTAAACCAATTTAATTTATAGGAAATCTGTAACAATAGCGTTGGTAATATTTCTATCATTGTGGTCGATATCAGAAAAGTTTTTATCGATAACAAACCTTTTGTTATACATCACTAGTATTAGTTCCATTCCCCCACACTGCTGCCGTCAGCGCCAAAATGGCGATTTTCAAATAGGCACATGAAATTGATAGCGATAGCCAGTCCAGCGTATTTTAATAGAGGTCAGTGCTTTCAGTGTTTTGAAGAAAATTTTGATATTATAATGCGCGCAGCTCTACCGCAAGCCGCCATCTTTGTGCCAGACTCACATTTTAGGTATGCACGTTTTTTCGTAGGTATGTCATGTCTATTCTTCTTTTCCTTAGTCTGAGTGTAGAGTGCAAGGATCTTTTGACGCCTGAATGACAGTGACAGGGGTGTTGATGGTACAAAATGTCACAGAAATTGTATTAACAAAATATGAGGTGGCGCGAAAGAAACTAGTGGCGTTGTAGGTACCTACCCGTCAGGAACCTAGGTGCCTTGAAGCAAGCCATTCTCGTGCAGAAAGATGTGCCATCGGCACTGCAGACACATTTGTTGCAGCTTATAAAGTAGGTCGTGAAGGGCTCGCATTTCGACGAATCACCTGTAAGGAAATGAAACATAAATAAGCTTTTTTTTGTATTTGCTGAGACACAAGGAGCATTCGTCTCACTGTCTTTGAAGAAAGGAGCAACGACATCGACATTGTACTAAAATGTTGATGATCATTAAAAATTTTAGCAACTCTTAAATACACTTGGGAGCAAATAAATCTTTTTTTACTATAATGGTTCTTATTTTTGGTATTATTAAGGAACGTATCATTTCAAAACATATATCGCCTAAGAGGTTATTTAATTACCTTTACAATGAGGGTAAATTATATATTGATAATCTTATTAAATGATAAAGTATTGGCTCTGAAAGAAAAACGGTAATTTTGATAGAAAATTGTAGGGTTAGTTAAAACAGTCCAGAAAAAAACAATTAAAAACAAAATAAATAAATAAATAACAAATAAAACAAAAACAAAACCCCTAACCTCTTCTTAATGGAGTACAATCAAAATGTTCTAAGCAAATTAAATGCGATAATATTTTAGTCTACCCTTTAAACTTGAATTTAAAATGAAAAGTTGACAACAAACTAGTTACTCTAATTATAAAGGTTTAATATAAATAAACTTTAAGGCGGTATATGTTTCGAATTGATACGTTCCATAATACCAGAAATCAATAACCGTTATACGTGAAAAAAGCGAGTGGCTAGATTTATTTGCTCCCAGGTATATATAAAGTCCACACAACTTTTGGTTCACATGCTCTTTTGTAGATTTACAAGCCGTGTACCCGATAAGATTTCCCATGAGCAAAAATCACGAATTTCCATACTAACGTTCATCTTCTATTTAATCCCTTTAGGGGGTGACTTTCCTACTCACCTTCACTATAAAGGGAAGGAACTCTTTGCTGTTCTTTGTCTGTCAGTAAATTAAGGCACTGCACAAACGTAGGACACCGTAAATTGATCAGTTTTTTGTCGCACAATTAGGCGTATTGGTACATATTACAAGCCAGAAGAAAAATCCCCTGTATTTTCGACTGTTCAAAGAAAAGACTTATTCGAAAATAGTTGATAAAAATAAAATAGTATCATGATAAAAAAATCGTAAAACATAGCTCAAAAAATATTTTTTGTCGCATATTTTATGTAATGAAAATAAAAATAACACATTTTCTCTAGAGTGAAGATAAAACCAAACCATTTGCGAAACTATATGTAGTTCTAACTTGTTTTGTCGATGGATTTCGAACACTATCTTTTATAAGCTTGGTGACTGAGAATCTTTGTCGAAAAATTTTTTTTTTAAAGATAGCTCTGCTCATCCCATCTTAAAGTAAAACCGTTACTTTAATAAAATACGCCTACCCCATGAAGTAATATTTAAATATACATAAAACTGTGTACTGTATGTGTATAGTCTTCGATCAATAATAGTACCTACTAGATTCCCGATGAGCGCTCCAAAAAAGGCTCGAAAAATAAGAGCACAAATACTTTTGTGGTCTTATTTCAAATTAGTCTGGTCGAATCATAGGCAACGTTGATCGAAGTGTATAGTTCGTAAACCTTGGCATATTCATGCACACAAGATAAACCATAAAACTTCTACCTAACTTTACTGGTTGCATAGATTATGGAAACCATAGAGATACGCTTGCTTGCCTGATTATTTTTCGGTTTATGAAATACTAGCTGTTGCCGCAGATTCACTTACATCCTAGGGAAACTACTTACTTCACGAAAAACCCTTTACAATATGATAGCTGGTGAAACTTCTGAGACTATTTAATAACTTAATGATAAAACAAAATAATGTTTTATTTTCGAAACTCTTTCATTTCTAGTAACCACAGCTGATTACGGGATCAATGACCGCTGGGCAAATTAATATATAAGTATTTAAGCAAATATATATAGTATATGATAATATGAGACAACATCCACACAAGGTCTTCAGATCCCGAACTAGGTATGGTAACTTGATGACTGATATACATACTTATATATATACATATAAACACCCAGACACAGGTCAAACAGACATGTTCATGCACACAAATGTTTGACTTATGATAAATTACTCGTATATGAATTTTCCGGACAGCTGCAATACACTTTCAGCATATCTCTTGTTTCTTAATCCGAGTTATGAACAGTGCACACGATTACCCTACTTTAGACTGCATTACCCTGTTAGCTGCTCTTACGATTGAGGCCACTGAGCATATAACAGACTCAAGGAAACTACTCACAGTTATTTCGAGGACTGTAACTCCCACAGAATAGGTAGCACGCTTCGGCAGTTTGTTGAAAATGGGGTTAACCTCTCAAAAACTTCAAGGTGAGATAATATAATAATAAATGATATAGTTTTATTTCATTGTTCAAAATATAAACATATTTTTGCCGAGACACGGGGCTGCTTCTGAGAAATTCTTGAAAAAAAACCGAAAAATTACCCGTCCGTGGATTCGAAGCCTGGACCTCGTGATTAGTAGCCTCCTCGCTAGAACTTTGATCTAGGAGGCAGTCTAATAATACAAAAAACTTCATATCAAGGTTGCTAACTCCAGTTTTTAATGTCATAAAATGCCAAAGGTTTACCAGTGCATCTACTGGCTAATAAATTAATATAATATACGTACTTCTTCTCCAATAGAGTAACATATCTTCGTCCAAAGCTTTTGCGTTTACTACAAAGAATAACTGAAACAAAATAAACGAAAAATAAAAAAAAATAAAAAATATTAAATGCAGTACTCTCACGGCACATATTGTTAAGGCTCCGTGCACATAAAAAACCCTCTTTTGTCAATTTCTTATTTAATTGTGACAAAGCTGGAAATAATTGAAACATTATGTCTGTGTGACTACAAAAGTACAGTTTTCATGGTGCTAAACAAAAAACAGTCACAGCACCTGTTAATAGTTTCATCACTTTTGCGCTCTCGAAAATATACTTTTTTTTTACTTTGATTTACTAAATGAAAATATTGTATAATAATAAAAGGAAATTTTAATTTTATTTTAAGATTAGCTGAAGATTAATGTGTGATTTTTAAATTTCTTGAAACGGCTTGCTCAATAATAGGAAAAAATACATTACTACCAGGGTTTGCTTCGAAAAATAGGTTTTTTCAACATTATTTTTCTGCTATATTTTGTATCAAAGTTGAAAAAAGTGGTCCAGCTACATGCAAGTAGACCATATAATGATGTTGATGATATTTTTTAATGTTCAAAATCAAACGTAGTTTCTAGTAAAAAAAATATCAAACATAAGTCTCGCGTCATTTTTTGGAAAACTTGTTGCGAATAATAGTGATTCTCCAGGAATACTTAACTTATTTAAAAAATCCCTCTCAGCTACATGCAAAACAAAGAACTCAAATTATCGAATCGCAAATAATTTTGTTTAAATAATGTTTCCCTTTCCTACAAATAATGCACAAAATTTATCAAAATCAGTCGATTTCATGCACGGCCCCTTAAGAAGTTGCTCTCTGACCCCATAGACTATGCCCGTTTTCATTAACACTGGCTACATCTAAAATTAAAGCTTTAAATCGCAGATAGGTACTGTTGAGAATAAAAACAATGCTAAAAAATTCTAATCACAAACCGAAATACACAACAAGAAGCGAATCAAACAAATTTTAAAAAAAAATGTAATGCCTAAGCAATATAGTGCACATATATTTTCAACGATAGACTCAGCGCAGAGAGTTGAAAATCCAACGTGCAATATTATTTATTTAAGTGTCGCTTAGTGTTAGTGGAAACGGGCTTTAGATCCTGTTCCCGGTACCGACGGGCTTCTATATCTTTTAATTTATGTCTTAGAGTTACATAATAATAAACAGAGGCAACTGTGTAAACGAACATAGTGTTTTTACGTCGTTATAATTCAACCTTAAACAAGGTGACCGTGGTGTAAATATTGCATAAGTAAATTATAGGGTCTTTAATATTTAAAGGAGGCAGTTACCGCTGGAAAAACCGAAACCTGTCAAGTTAAAATTGTTACATTTTAGTTAAAAAAACTTTATAAGATTCTTTAACTAACTTTTGCCAGCGGCTTCGCGTGCCCGAAGACGGGAACGTACTACCGGATAAAATGTATCCTAGGTCCAAATACAGGTCTACCCGTATGCCAAATTTTATCCAAATCCACTTAGCTGTTGAGGCGTGATTCATATTTAAAATACATATTATTACAGTACAACCGATTTATGGTAGAAAAAAATAGAATAGAAAACTCTATAATACGTACACCATAAAAATTACAGATATAAATATATAAATTTTACATAGGGTGACACAATGGGCGGAGATCAGAGAAGAGTACACACACTAGTCTCAGAAGCATTTAGCAAGTACCATATCCTAAAACTAATACTATATATAAACTATACTATATACTAAACATATACTAAACTAATATAATACAACATGTAACATAATTTACGCAAGGCCTCATACACCCCAATTAGAGTATTGAGTTAAAAGCATAATACAATGACCAACACCATTTTTTGAAATGCTAACTATTACTATTAAGAAACTCGCGTTAACCCTAGCATGACTTTATGCATTTAAAATTAAGTCTTATTGCCTTGATATAAGATTTAATTTTCGTTGTCTCAATCGGCGGTCAGTATTGCAAACACCACAAAATTAAAAAAAAAACCTATAGGATGCAATGGTAAACAGTGAACCACTAAAAGTTTGAACATTTATAAATCCACCGTACGTGAATGTAATTAAGAACTATTGGCATTAAACGAAAGGAAATTTATTAAACTTTTGTTTTGCATATCAATTTCAGCTCCAATTCTAATAGTTTATTGGTAATATTGTTTTTTTTAAAAGATGGCGAATGGTTCACTGTGTACCAGTATAAGTACACAGTGAATCGGGGTTGAGTCGACAGTGGACCAATGTGTATACAGTGAACCATCACTTTAATTACCTACCTTTATATCATATTTAAACAAATTTATTGATAGAAATGTCGTTAAATAAAACTATAGTAATGTAATATTTAATAATTTGTTTATATATTTGTATTTGTCAGCAACGATCACAAAACAAACTATTAGGCACAATTTAACATACAAATAACTTACAAATCTAGTAAGGAACACTCCAATTACCAGTATTACTTAAAATTAACAGTCTTTAACGTTATTACCAGTCTTTTAAAACTTAAAAAATATCAAAATAAACATAATAGACTAATGAAACGAATAATCTTTAAAGGTAGTACCTAAATCTCTCTTAATCTTCTTCTGACATTAAAATCTTCAAAAAGAACAAAACCTACATAAACTGTTTTCCAACAAAATCAAAAAGGAAAAGACAAAAGTGACAAATTTATTGGGAATGTACAAGTTGCTTGCCGGCGACTACTGCCTTCAACTTTAGGGTCAGGAAGTATAAATTTTACGTCATTGTTCCAAACTCCTGCCATATCTGGTTCCACAGGTTCAGCTAATTTATAAAAAACCTTACTCTTTAGTTTTAAATAGGATACAAAATAGTCATATCCCGGTTCATTAGACTCTTCTAAAATCTTTGCGACGTAACAATATTTTTTAGTTCGACCCATTCTAAAACAATAAGATTATTATTATTAGTATTAGATCTTCTATTAACGCCTTTTTTGTTGATTACAATCACAGTTGAAAAAATTATTGGTACACAGTGAAACATGGCTCAAAATCTTGGGGTACACAGTGAACCATGGTTTACTGTGTACCCTATGATTTTGAGCCACTGTGAGCAGCCACCACTTTTTAACCTATAAGGTTACATAACTATTACACATACCAAATTCAAAGGATATTTTTATGTCTAAGTTATTAAGGAATAGTTACTTTACACATGGAAACGGTGCAATATAATTTAACTAAATATACAACGATTCTAGAAAGAAAATAAATGAAAACACGTGTACTTACTTTTTTGGGCTCCAACGACAAAACAATGCACTGTACGACCGTTACAGGCGGGAGCGTGACGTCGACTGGGGAGTGCGGGAGGTAGTAGAAGGCAAGTTGTTTCGCGTTTGCAGTACGGTTTGGCAACGTCGCGTTTTCGGGATGTGAGTGGTGGTGCACTGTGTACTACTGGGCCACTGTTTACCACCTGACCCTACTAGTAGTTACTGAAATCGATTCAGTAGTCAATTATGAGCAAACTACTTTCAGGACTTGCGTTTATTCTGTTACACCTTGTATATATGTATATATATCTAAAACAAGATATCCTATTTTCCAAGGTTCTTTGGAAAGATAGGCACTAACAACACTACACGTAGTTGTTCCAGATCTGGCTGTTTGTGTATGTGAGTTTAAATGTTTGTAAACGCACCCACAATAAAGGAGAAATACTTGGTGTGGGGAAACGTTTTCTAAAAAATAAAACTTACAAATAGCAAAGTTAAATAATTTATTAAATGTATTAGTGAATTGACCGTGGTCGTAGCCAATTAAATTAATAATTTGTTCATTCACCGACACGATTAGGAAGACGATCCATCTGCGATTTTTTCTTTGCCCGTTCATTCTAGCAGCATTTGTGGAGGCCTATGTCCAGCAGTAAAAGTGTTCTGACTAACAATTTTAATATTTTACCCATGCTCCTCCGCTAACTCCATCACTACGTTACTGATAAAATAGCCATTAAAATGTATAAAATTACACTCACAGAAATTGCAAGATACGTGAAGCCCACGTTCATTTCGATTACAAACTAAATATTAAGTAGGAAATAATCAATCGTATGAGTTTTCATTACGGAGACTGTGTAGTGACGATATACAGGGTTATTTGTAATACGTCGGCAATCCATTAAGGGGATGCAAATGTCAACCATTATCCAGGAATTTGACTTTTTATATCTTTTGAAGATATCTGGTATCTTATTGCATCTCGTTGGATAGCTGAGAAGTTGTACATATTTTTGGAATGTTCTGCCGCTAAAGTATTATTCGTGTCTTTTACAGAAATCAACCATTTTAGTCAAATAACCTGCTAAAAATTATGAAAATGGTGTGCTCTGATTTAAAAAGTATTCAAGATATGGTTCATTTTATGGTTGATTATTATTTATTGAAGTAGAAGCAGAGAATATAGTACCTACTAATAAAAAAAAAATCATGCATTGTTTTTATTTTTATAAATTTTCAAAGTTGTATTCCGCCAAAAAATATAAAATGTCAAATTACTGGAAAAGGGGTAATTTGGTTGCAAATGATCTCCCCTACATCCCCTTAATGGATTGCCGACGTATTACCAATAACCTTGTATAAATCGATTGTGCACGGGACACGGTTTCAAATTATTTACTTATTCATATAATCTATTAAACATAACATATCACCACGCCTGCATTCCCTGAAGGGTGAGGCAGATATGTACCACACACGTTTTGCCCATATTCTGTTAATGCTTTATATTATTTATTTCTGCTTTATATCAATATTTGATCAACTATATAATATTTTTAATTTATTATTGAAATATACATATAAGCTATCTATTATAGGGCATCAAAAAATTCCTAAAACAGGAAAAGTGCCTAAAAGGCTGGCAGCATTGCCACGTTGTATGGCGATGCTGATTCTTTGGGCAAGCTGCTGTCCAAGCGTTCACCGCATCGGTCAAGCACGTCACTTCAGAGTCAACCAGGGAGGAGGCAAAAATTTTCCCGGACAACATTTTGGTGCTGTGGACAGTGGACAGTAAACTAATACTGGTAATTTTGCGGAAGGTAATTTTTCTGTTTGAGTATAGTTTTCAATGTTTTTGTTCGTAGGTACATTGGTGTGTGCTAGCTGACACATTATGGCAAATAATTTAATTTAATGTTTTGTGTTTCGTAATGTTAATTACTTACTACTGTATAGAATCGAGTTCCTCTAACTGAACAGACAGCAGTGCTGCTGGGGAGTTTGTTGCGCCACTTCTTCTTCCCAGCTGAAGCACTAGGAAGTGGTGAAGGGCGGGCGTTTTGGGGGACTGTTTTTGTGTTTGAGTGTTATAAACTAAGTAGGCATTGTCAGGCGTTGCAACTCTTCAGTTTATATGTTTGTATTAAATCACGTGATCTTGGAACATCTTCCAAAAAATTAGGGCAGGTAACCTAAAACTGTAACTCATCAATACTTTTATTTCATTGTTTTAAATACAGGGTGTCTGCTAAACTATAAATGTTTTGACGTATAAGCGTTTCTTAACTTTAAGCAACGTTTATAAACATTTTAAGAAGCCTCTTAAAAATCTGTAACGTGTGTGGATGTAGCCTCGGCGGTTGAAGCAATCACTGCTTACTTGAACTGTATCTCTATAACTTATGAGACTATGTACAATATAGCCTTTCCATTGATTTAAGATTGATTAAAAAGTACTTTGATATTGTATGAAAATAACTTTTTTTCAGTAGGCAGGGCACCTTCAATTCAGCACATGAATCTAGACCCCCTTTTTTTTAGGATGCGAAATCATGAAATAACTTCTCCCGCTCTGGGTGGAGCGGGGGGCGTGACAGACTCTTACTGACTAAAACCCACCCGTGTTCCTTCAGTTGCCTGTGCCAGGGGCCACGGTAACCCTTTCGGACTTTCCCGCTACCCTGGCAGGCATCGGCCCTAGCTGACACCGTCATCGGTACTGACATCTCTATGAGGCGCGCGTGGAACACAACGCGCCGTTAACCCGGGCCTGGTCCTCATCGGACGGCGAGCTAATGATTCTAGACCCCTAACGTAGAAATTTTTCGTCGGTTATCAAAAACCAAATCAGCTGTTTTATAGAAAAGTGCAATACCTACGCGGTCTTTATGTATGGAACAGCAAATATATATTTTTTATAACCGGCGTAAATTTTCAATGCAGGGGGTTCAGAATCGTGTAATGAATCCATGGTAACGGTTTGCGCATTGATGTCTAAGACACCCTGTATAGTAGGCATGGCAGGTAATTTCCTATGACACAAGCGTGACTTTTACAACATCAAAGTACTTTTTATTCAATCTAAAATCAATGGAGAGGCCAATAAAGTCAAAGTCAAATCATTTATTTCAAATAGGCACTTTTGAACGTCAACATTTACATTAAAATAGAATTGATTCTTGTCGCCCCTTCCAAAAGGTAGTTTCGTATGGAGAAGAATGGGCAAGAAACTCAACCGTTACTCTTTTAAAATGTGTTACAATATTTGTATACATTAATTATATAATTATATGTGAAGACGATGCACCTATAATGAAAATTACACTGCCACAATAGGTTAAAAGAGTTTAAAAAATGTAGCAATGATAAATAAGTTAAGTATGAGATAGATACATGGTGCTCACATATTTACAAACATTTTAAAAGTATTCGATTTTACAACTTTTTTAAACAAGTCAAGTCAGGTATTTGAGTTAAAGTAATCACAGAATGTAAATCAATGTCATAAAAATAATAAGTTATATAATTAGATTAGCAACCAGTTTGATTTTGTCTAGACTCTAGATTGTCCTATGGAGCCGGACCAGCATGTTTCCAAGCATTCTTATATTGGATATAATCCTCTAATTGGTAAAATGCTTGTTAAAAAAGTGAACTTTTTAAATGAGTTAATAAAGTATTAATAATAACTGTATTTCGGTTGGCATAGACCCATAGAAACCTTAACCTAGGACATAATTATATCAATAAAATTTTGCTATGACTCGCCACAGCTACACAAGACACGACCCACTGATTTTGAAAGGGTCAGTCTAAACGTACAGCTATTTTATATGAAGGATCATCAGGATGGTTCGAGCTACGATCAGCCATAAGGCGGGTTTATGTGGGTATCGTGCAAATAAATAACAATTACTTTGACACTTAACAATCACTTTATACTTTAATAATAATCAACTACTATTATGGCCTTTGCCCTGCAGCGACACAATAACAGACTGGTATGATGATAATGGTTCAACAAAACGTAGGACAGTTCCGAAGCGTCTTCGCTGCTCGATTACCAGGATCACAATGCCCGACCTGGCGCGTTCTCCTCGACCTCGTAACCGAGCGGAAACGCCCCGACTCTTGATACCGAGTTTTGATAGTTGCCGCTAGGTGGCGCGCCCTGTTTCGTTGTAAACATCAATTGCCGGATGCGACATATATATATACCTACTATATACCTAGAGTCTCATGAGTTATAACGATAAACTTCAAGTAAGTAATAGGTGCTTCAACTGACGAGGCTACATCCACACATGTTACAGATTTTTAAGAGGCTTCTCGAGTCATTTATAAGCGTTGCAATTAAACATAAAATAATGTACGGTTTAGCAGGTGCTAGCCATTACTTAGCTAGAAGCAACATTTATAAATAAGGGAAAAACGTCATTATTTCAATTACGAGTATGTTAGGTAACCTAAAGACAGCAATGACTAAATAGCGAAAACAATCATCGCAAGGAATCCTGCATCATTGTCCACAAATATCTAGTATCTAAAACATACGTACGGGTACCATTATTCCTAGCCCAGATAACAGACGCCTAAAAGGAGACGCCATTCTCAATCACACCATTCCCCACTATAAATCTCATTGAAAATCAATGGGTAATCTTGAACCGTAATCTTGGAACAAGTCTGTGGCTTGTTTGCGCTGCTGAAAGGTTCACAAACACTGCGGTACATACATGAAACTTTCATGTGTTTCTATTCTACGTTGAAAACGACTGTTGCGAATTGGTTGAATGGAAAACCGAATGTGTAAAATTAATATAAACATCTAGTATAAAGGAGTATAGATTGTATTGTTCGCCACATCAACGGAAGATAACCAATACGTTATGATAATTATAGTGGTTACTGAACAATCAATAATATTCATTGAAGCGGTCCACCAAAGAAGAGATGAATTGTTTAATAGATGATATGAATGAAGAGGGGCTAAACAATAATTAAATAGCCGCATTGGTCGATCTTCAGGGATAAGCAACGCTTGCCGATAGTCACCCATCTACGTCCGTAGATGGATGGGTGATCCATTACATACTGATACCCCTCCGTGTCTCGCAAAGTACGTTAAGCCGTGGGTCCCGGCTGTCATTTGTAGTTCTTAAACAGTCTCCGACTTTTGGGTTTGCGACTAACCCCGTAACCCGTAACGATTGTTACGGGTAGTCAAAAACCCAATAGTCAGACAACTTATCTTAACAAAGGTATCGTTTAAGGGTATCGTAAAGGTGTCGGGTGAGGTATCGTGTTACCAATACACTGGGTTGTGGAGGTCAGAATAGTATAGCGAGAGGGCTTGGGAAGCCATTACCTCCTTCTGCGAAGCAGTAATATTCGCGAAGGAGGAGGCGGAACGCGTGAGGGAGAGGCAAAATTCGCGCCCTCACGCCCCTAGCCGCCGCAGGAGACACCCTGGGCGTCGGGAATCGCAAGCCGATTCCCGGCCACCGTAGGCGCGGGCTTGCGAACGGCGAGCAATGGGCAGCTCGCCGTTCGATATGGACCAGGCCCGGGTCGACGGCGCGTTGTGTTCCACGCGCGCCTCAAAGAGATGTCAGCACCAATGACGGGGTCCGCTAGGGCCGATGCCTGCTAGGGTTGCGGGAAAGTCCGAGAGGGATACCGTGGCCCCTGGCACAGGCAACTGAAGGAACACGGGTGGGTTTTAGTCAGTAAGAGTCTGACACGCTCCCCCGCTCCGCCCAGACTGGGAGAAGTTATTTGATGATTCCCATCCGCAAAAAAAAAGGATATATTGGAGTCAGTGCAATGCATCGGACAAATGCATGAAGTATTTGACACTAATCATTCTCCTGCACTATGCCAATTAATTTGTGGTCGGCGCAACATACTTTTTCTTCCAAACTTCTCTATAAGTCGGCATCACGGCAGCCATCTCCTTTCTAGCCATATCATCATTGGCGTATTCTATCCATCGTTTCTTTAGTCTTCTCCTACTCATCTACATTCATACTCAAAACTTTCTTCACGACATTTTCCTCACTCCTCCGCATTGGTTTATAGACCATTATGTTTGTCAAATCGAATCCACACCTATTCCTCTTAGTGTCAGATAAAGTAGTTCGAAATAGACGCGACAATAGTAGGCTACGTGTCCCAAGATCCAGGACTACTCTAATGCGTAAAAGTATATTCTGTATGGCGCCAATTCTTAATAATAGATTGCCAAAACATTGGAGGGAATTTATCTTATCTTATCTTACAATGAAAACCGATTTCCACATTGACAGCACTGATGTAGAATACTCGAACTATTTAAATATGCTGAATTGTTGACTGAAAAATCGAAACGCCTTTGCAGATTGCTAACGCAAAACGTAGCTGCAAAAGTTAAAACCAACCAATACTACTAGGCGTCATTGACGAAAAGCCTGATTACTACAAAACCAAGTTACCAACCTTATTTTCTCGTTTTTCGTTTTCGTTGCATTTTTTGTATGTTTATAAAGTTATAGGTACATAAACAATGAAAATACATTTATTTATAATCACACAAAAACAAAAAACTTACGTGTAGGTACCTAAAATGTAGTAAAAATAAATGATAATAACCAAATAAACCTAAATATCTACCCAATCAAGAAAAATGTTTCAATTAAATATTAAAAACTGGCAACATCTGTCGCTTGGCCCCACCCAAATTTATCTGTGCGCAGTTTTCATAGATAAGAGACCGAGCTGACGTCGTATTGCCAAAAAAAGACGCATATGGATTTCAAGGTTGAGTACGGTAGTGTAGTGGTGGATTAATTGTACAATATTGACCATTATTGTAAATTTTTGCTGTTTGTGTTTGTAGGTAAGTTTTGTATTGGGAGGTCTAAATAAAAAAATCGGCGATTTGTAGGAGATTTTCCACATAGGCTAAGACATTTTATTATTATACGTAGATAAATACCTACCAGTTATCCTAATTTCTTCAAGGTTTAACAAGACTAAACCTACAAAGCTTTAGTGTAAGAAAAAAATTAATATAAAAGCTACAAAACACTTTTTTGCATTGTCTTGTTTTCTTCTTTTTCGTCTCTCACTACTTTTAGTTCGCCTAATTAAACATTTCTATATTAGAGGTAGGTACTAAGCGAACACACAGAAACACAATTTTGTTTACACTACCATGTTATATTTCGATATTGGAGATTATGAACCAGAATATCCTGGTTTACGTCACAGCGACTTTAAAGAATCGTATCTTTGTAAGATTACCTAAACATACTAAAATAGATAGGAATGTTATGTTACGCATCAGTGCAAATAATGGGTAGGTAAGCAATGCTGTAGGTATATCATTCATCAAAATATGTCATTCATTCATTCAATCTATAAAAGAAGAAACAGTCTCACTGACTGACTGACATACAACGTACCTACAACGGTAACTACTGGGACTAGGAACGTGAAATTTTGCAGACGGCTTCCTTAGACAATATAAGGGAGCACTAAGAATAGATTTTTGGAAATTCGATCTATAAAGGTGTGAAAAGGAGGAATGTTATCTGAATCAAAAATATTATTTCTTGAGTTTATAAAATTGAAACTTGGCACAAATACCTTACCTTATCTAAGTAAATTCTAAAGCATACCTTTTTTTTCTAAACTACCGCCTAAAGGGAAATTCAGGGGTGTCAAAGTTGGTATGGAAGAATTTTAACGCGTGGTCCGATTAACTCGAAACTCGGTAATTATACTGAAGACCGGAAATAAAACATAACGTATAACAGAGTGTTTCGTAAATCTAACCCTATCTAGTGAAAAGGGATGGTAAATAACAGAGGATGGATTTTATTGCGTGGCTTGATTATCTCAAAAGTTTGTACAAATAACCTATAGTGAAATAAAAATCGTTTGTGACGTTTCTAACGTCACAAACGATTTTTCAAAACTCAACCAGTTTCGTGGTGAAAAGAAGGGGATACCGTTTATATGAAAAAGCTTATTTATTTGGTTAATAACTCGAAACTTGCCACGCATACTTGCTTATGTAAGTAATAAAGTTTGTCATTATTAGTTTTTCAAAACTAATAATGACCCCTCTCCTAAGCCTCCCTTGGGTTTAGGGGTGAGAGTTGGTATGGAACAATTTAAACGCGCTTTCGGATTAACTCGATACTCGGTACTAATTCCTACTTAAAATAAAAAACGTAAGTGTTTCAGGACTTTTCTAAAAATCTACTCCTAAGGGAATAGAATAGGGTAGGTAATAAAGTTAAGAGGTGGAATTTACTGCCTGCTTAAATTAACTTCAAAATGAGTACAAATAATGATTAAGGGCTGATTTTTCAATCGTCAGATTACTTTTATCGGAAGAATAACTATGACGGTTTGACAGCTTTTGTATAAACAATATTATTATGTCAAACCGCCCTATTTATTCTTAAGCTAAAAGTTATCTGACGATCGAATAATCAGCCTTATGTTATACAATGAAAACGTAAGTACCAAACGCCTTTTTTTTAACAAGTCCTGTAGTGTTGAAAAGGGAGGACACAGTTTAATTGAAAAATCTTATTGCTATGGACTAAAAACAAAAAAAATAGCCCGAATACCTATTTATCTAAATAAATGATAAGATCGTAATAGTATATTATGCAATTAGTGAATAAAGGACGGATTTAAAGCGAGGGTCATAGATGAATCACGAGCGTAGCGAGTGATTCAATCATCATGAATCCTGAGCGACGCGAGTGATTCATGGCCCTCGATATAAATCCGTTTTATTCAAGAGTTGCATACTATACTTTATTTATACCTTGACTACGAGAAAAAGAAATATTTAAGCGAAAATAAACATTTAATAAAGAAAAAAGAAGCTTAAATTAATTAAAATGCACATTAAAATTAGAACAATTACTAAAATTAAGAGTAATTTTCTTGTTATTATTATTAGGATGGTCAACTTGTGTAGAGATATAACAGTGAGTAAAAGTGCTTTTTATCACTGTTTTCAGTGAATAAAATAAGCTTTTTAGAGGGGGAATGGTATAAACATACATTTTCGAAAAGCACCTTTCAAAGGTGTAGAGGTGGTAAAATTTTTAGAGGAAAGTACAAAATCCACGCGGTCCAAGTATATTTATTATAGTAGGCACTTACTTTATATTTTTTATTCTTCCACGAGCAATTAACATTTACATACAGTGACCCAAAAATTTTGACCCAGTAATCACAGAGAATCGGTAAAAAAAAAAGATACTCGCTGAATACATAACCTCCGCCTTTTTATGAAGTCGGTTAAAAATGGCCGCAAAATGTACTGCACTCATTTAAATTTTTAACCCCCGACGGAAAAGAGGGGTGTGTGTGTGTTATAACTACAAGTTTAACGTGAGTACCTGTGTGTCTGTCAATGGCATCATAGCTCCCAAACGGCTGAAATGATTTTGTTTTGTTTGAAAGGTAACTTAATCGAAAGTGTTCTTAGCTATGATACAAGAAAATCAGTTCAGCCGCTTGAAGATTTTAAGCTCTTTTCTAGTTTATGAATGGATGTGAACATCCTCCACAGATCTGATCGAGTCGGTACCTATGCTGTTACTTCAACGATATTAGAAGAACATAGTAACCTTGAACTGATGCTGCAGCATCAACTGGAATTTGCAGCATACCCAACTCCCTCACCAACTTACACCAGATGTTTCGTGTTTGGGGTCATTGGAATGGTCTTAATGAATAGATCAGATAGGTTGATCGTGATCAGGGTCTGATTCACTATGAGAAAATACGTACAGCTGCGCAGATTTCGGCGAGGCACTTGTCAATCGTAGCGTGTAATACTAGTATCTAATATTATATAAAGTTTAAAAAGCAGGAAATGAAAGCGTAATTTAAAATTTAAAAAACCCCCGGTACTAACAAAAACATCTAAAAATTAAAATAGTAATGACCTTTAAGTTTAATATAAGTTGTAGGTAATATTTTGATCACAGCGTCGCGCGTCGTCACGTCACGTCGGGGGACAGCTAATGCAAAAGCAAAACAGACGAAGTCGAAACATATTAGTAATTTACTTTTTAGAGATTTTTGTTTATTGTTGCTGTTAGTGTAAAGTTGAACTGCTTTATGTGGGTTGGTTTTAAATTGTTGTTTATCAAACTCAATGTTACGCTTTTGCATTTTGTTTTTTGTAACTGTAGTTCTAAAATCCGTTACATGTGTTGTTTTTCGTTTTTATAATCTAATTTGATAATCGATGACACTTAAATGCCATAACGTGTATCTTGGGATTTTTATATCAATGCCCACAATTATCACATGTTATTAGTACAAAATATGATAATTGTGGCCATTGAGAGACAGGCTACGAGGTAGTCCTCGTCGCCCGTCTCTGTCCGTCGTGTTGGTAAGGAAAAATTTACAACATCTTATCTCAGACGTCTGGTTATTTCATAACAGCAATACCTACCTCTAATCATATAAACAACCGCACATTCTTATGTGTGATTGTTTATTCTAAGCCCTGACTTATCTTGCAGATAGCCACGCACCTATATAAAACAACAAAGCAATACCAACTGCAGTGTATCCAAAGTTTATCTACTAAGACCATCATGGCACAGCACAAGTTTGAAGGTGAAATAGTAAATATAACTGAAGGCCAGTTAGAATACATAAAAAAAGTGATCGAACAAGAAGGTTTCATAGACAGCAAAGTTACCATCGAGGCTGTTGGAGGCGCAGCTGACAATTATGGGGCGAACGTGAAAAGAATCGTGATAGAAGGAGAAAATGGAAACATGTCAATGATTGCTAAAATAGCGCCATCTTTCGAACTCATTCGGAATGCCATGGGCGTTGTTCTCATGTTCAATAATGAGCACCTGATGTATACAGAGATCCTACCAAAGATGCTGCAACTACAGAAGCACGCCGAGGTACCGGAAGAAGATCAACTGAAATTCCCAAAATGTTACGGAACGAATCTTGAAGCACCTAATGAAGTTATCCTGATAGAAGATCTAAAAGCATCAGGTTTTGGTATGCTGGACCGATTTAAATCCCTCTCGGATGAATACATGACTAGTGTGTTGAGAAATCTAGCTATATACCATTCACTTTCTTATGTGTTGAAGAGCAAGGAACCCGAAACATATGATAATTTCAAGGATAATATGCATGATATGTTGGGAGCCTTGACACAAGCAGGTCCAGAACTACTTGCTTTTTTCTATCAAATTGAGACTATTTCACTTCAAATACTCGATGACCCGGAGCATAAGAACATCGTGAAAAACAAAGTCAGTGATGTTATAGTTCATGCCGCCAAAATGGCGAAATTTGAAAATGGTAGCCGATATGCAGTAATCCAACATGGCGATTGTTGGACCAACAATATTATGTTCAAGACTGAGGCAAGTATTTTAATTGTTTTATTACTTATCAATTTATTTACATAATAGCATTACATTAAACATGTTTTTTAGTTTGACTCGTTTTATTAACAATTTATTTTTTATGTTCGATTTTTAAAACAACTTTGATTGATAAAAAGTTATGTTTATAATGATCTGAGTAAAAAGTCAAGACCCTGCAGAAGTGTAATTCTAGATTTAAAAATAAGAAAAAAAGCAGTGCAGTGTCCAAGTCCATTTCTGTTATTATTTTAATATCATCTTATCAGTTTGGATCCGGGTACGCGGCAGATAGTAAATGCATTTAACTTTATGAAATGACAATGTTATCTAGAAAGTGCCTGCGTTATTGTTTAATAATATTTTCCTGAAATTATCAATAAATGTAATAATGGACGGACACGGATGTTTACTATAATCCTCAGTCATCCAATTGATGGGCTGTAAAGTAACGTGACTGCTTGTGTGACACAGCCATTTCATACAAAACATAAATATTTTGCCCCAGTACACAGACATGAAGATTGCAAAGCTAGTAACTTCTCTTTTTACCATAGCGCAGAACAGTTCTGGTAGGTATTGAAATCACTTATAATAACATGTTGCAAAATATTTCCAGGGGGAGACCTTGAAACAGTCAATGTTTATCGATTATCAACAATCCAAGAACTTCAGCCCAGTCTACGATCTCCTCTACTTGATCTTCAACTGCACCGACCATGAAACGAGAATTAAGAGCTTTTACGACTGGGTAGACTACTACCACGCCGAACTTGACAAATCCTTGTCCAACTTTGGCCTGAAAAGCAACTACGTTTACCCAAGAGACCAGTTAGACGCTGATTTGAAAAGATACGGCAAGCTAGGCTTTGGGTGCGCTATTCTCATGTCTGGTGCACTCACAATTAGACCAGAAGAGGCTGGTAAATTAAAGGAAGCGATAGAAAGTGGGAAAATGGAGGATATGGTTGAATCAATGGGTGACTGGCACGTTGAGACTATGTCCCTCTTTAAGAAAAGACTCGTTGGATTGATTGACAGTTTCACTACCTTTGGTCTGCTGTGAAGTGTGAATATTGTTGTTTGTATATATATGACTTCAAGGCCATTATTAATTTAATTACTAACAATATGCTGTTGCTCATAATCGGAGCCGAGCTAAAATTAATCTAACATTGAGATGTTTGGATAATCCATACTCTTTTTAACTTCTTGTTTCTTACTTATTTTGAATCCTCCTTGGTGATGGAAAATCTACTTACTTGCAGAAATTTCGTAATCCCGAAGTATACAGTGTGATTTGCGAAAGATGAGACAGAAATCTTATTATTTGAGGTTGGAAGATGTTGAGGTTGCTTGGCCGGAACAGTCTAATAAACAAAACGAATGATTGACATTCGTTTTGTTTATTGGACTATTCCGGTTGATGTTACTGTTGCGGTTGATGTTCAAGAGAGTATTATGCTTTGTTAACATTATATTTTGTATGTTATATTATAATGTTACTGAGAAAGAATATAATTTATCTTTCTCTTATTTTATAGTCTTGGTTTCTACGCATTGCGGACCCACTATTATACCACTGGCCACACCCCTGGTGGTATGGCCTTATACACAAAAAACAGTGATATTCATAATATTAACACTAGAAACAAGGAGAAACTACGTGCTCCCTTTCACCGGCTTCATAAGGTCCATAACTCATTTGTTGGGCTTGGTATAAACTTTTATAACAAGCTTCCCTCTTCTTTGTTAGAATTGCCTTTTAATGCGTTTAAAGCTAAAGTAAAATCCAACCTTTGTTCAAAGGCATACTATTCAATCAACGATTACTTAAACGATAAAAATAGCTGGTCGCTGTGATTAACTCAAGACAATGTTTATGTTCTTTCTCCAAAATTAGCTTACCTACTGACAAGTTATACGAGTTCATATAATTGTTTATTTTATTTGACTATATTAGTTATTTTAGTTTAATTTAACTTTTATTTATTATTGACATAATCTACTCATTTCAATGTTTTTTAATGAGTTGTATTGCAATATATGGTTAGCTAGCGACCTCGACAGTTCATCATATTATTCTTTTGAGCAACCGGCAGCAAGTTCGTCATGCTCCCTTAGATGTCAATGCTTGCGGTAGCGTCGGGGGTCGGGTTGCCTCCTTCCCTCAAATATGGCGAGGGGGGTAATGGCTGATCTTTGCGTTATGCTCGTGAACGGGTGCTGCTTGTGGTGACAGGTCAGCTTGCTGACTATGGTTTTGTTATTGTTATTAGAAATTAATGTTTCTTTATTTTACTTCGAAGGTCCTAGTTTATCATTTGTGGCTACAAGTTACAGCTATATACATTTAAAAAAACATAATGCAGCATTGCATATGTAAGCGGGCACGCCCTTTATGCCAGGAGGCTTTTTATTATGTATTAAGTTCTGTTTGCGTTTTTGTTTTTATTATTTATTTCTGCTTGAGTATAGTTTTAAATATTGGCGTGTGCTAGCTGACATATGGCAAATAATTTTAATATTTTTGTGTTTCGTGATGTTAATTACTTATTACTATATGTATAGAATCCAGTTCTTCTAACTGAACAGACAGCAGTGCTGCTGGGGAGTTTGTTCCGCCACTTCTTCTTCCCAGCTAAAGCACTAGGAAGTGGTGAAGGGTGGGCGTTTTGGGGGGACTGTCTTATGTGATTTTGACGTTCAAAAAGTGCTGATTCTCAGCCTAATTTGAAGAAATGACTTTTGATTTTGATTTTATGGTGGGTCTAAAACTATACCACTGAGAACATAGTGTTGTGGACTACAAGGTTCTGGCGCTCCGCGGCCGCTGCCGCGGCACGCTAGCTTCGCGCTTTAATGGTCACAGTTCTAACCTAACCTTTTTTTTTTTTTTTTTTTACGGGGGGAAATCCTCATGGACTACCTCCGCCTGGGGAAAAGGCGGAGGGGCGTGCCGGACTCTTACTGGCTAAAACCACCCCGGTGTCTCCTCGCACGTGCGCGCGGGGCCGCGGGAATCTAAATTCTTCCGCAGCCCCACACTAGTGCTGGCCCGGTCTGTCCGGGCCTCGTCTCCTGCACGGGGTAGTGAGGTGTTTAACTACCCCGTGCATCGCCTCAGAGGCGCGCGCCGACACCCGCGCGCGCCTTCGCCTCGGGTCCATCAAATAGGGGGCGGGGAATTCCCCAAGTCCCACGCCCCTGGACCCATTCATGGGGGCCGGAAAAGGGCGTTGTCCGCCCTTCTCCTGCGCCCGGTGCGCCTTCTGCGGCCGGGGAAGGGAGTCGAGATCTCCCTCTCCCGTTCCGCAGTTTCCTTCTGCGACATCACGTCCTCGCAGAAGGAAACCACCGCGTCCCACGACTCTGCGCTACCGACCATCCTCCGCACTACGGTCGGCAGCGACAGATCGCCTCCTACTTCATTTGTGAGGACACAGCGCTGCTCCTCCCAAGCTACACACTCGGCGAGCGTGTGTTGCGCCGTGTCCTCCCCGCAATGGACGCAATGGTGGCACCGAGCGTCCGGCTCCCTGTTTATGCGGCACAGGTACTTGCCGAAGCAGCCGTGCCCCGACAGCACCTGCGTCACCCTAAACGACAGGGAGCCGTGCCTTCTCCCGAGCCAGTCGTCGAGTACTGGCCGGATTGCCTCGACGGTAGCGAGGCCGGCGGTAGGGCGCAGAAGCCTTTGCCGCCATTCCGCCACCAAGACCTGACGGAGCTCTTCTCGGCGCAGCGCGATCTGCCGCTGCACCGGCCTCGAGCCCCGTGCCCGCTCTTCCTCGCGCCATCGATGTAATGACGCGAGTACTTTCGCCTCTAGGTCCCAGGGCGGAGATCCGGCCAGGACACAAGCCGCCTCGTAGGAAATCGTGCGGTACCCGCGGGCGACTCTGACGGCCATCGCCCTCTGCGGTTTGCGCAGAATGGCGAGAGTGCCGGCCGTCATGTCCATCGCCCACACAGGGGCCCCATACAGGGCCATGGACCGCACGATTCCCACGTACAACCGCCTACAGGCGGCGCTCGGGCCCCCCAAGTTAGGAAGCAACGTTGAAAGCGCGCCCGCTGCACCCATCAGCTTCGGTGCCAGCCGCCGGAAGTGGGGCCCGAATTCCCATCGGCTGTCGAGCACCAATCCCAGATACTTCATGGTGGACTCGACAGCTATCCGGGCCCCGCTGACCACGATGTGTGATCCCGGCGCCGGCGCACGTCGGGGGCCATGAAACACCATGGCCTCCGACTTGTTTAGGGCCACCTCCAAGCCCAGGCGCCGGATGCGGTTCACCACCTGTGACACCGCAGCCGTGGCTATCAACGTCGCTTCCCTGTACGAACTCCCCCGGGCAGCGACAAGCGTGTCGTCCGCATAACACGTCAAGTCGGCGCCCGACGGGAGCTCGCCTCTCAGCACCCAGTCGTAGCCGATGTTCCACAGGAGCGGTCCCAAGACCGATCCCTGTGGAACACCGCACGACATGAGGTGCCGACCGGCACCGTCACGTCCCCGATAGGTGACGCATCTATCCTCCAGATAAGCCCCTACCGTACGGCGGAGGTAGGGAGGCACGCGATGGTATTTCAGAGCCTCCCGAATACAACTCCAGGGTAGGGTGTTGAATGCGTTGGAGATGTCTAAAGACACCGCCAGCACCACCCCACCCTGGGACACCGTCTCCTCCGCCAGGGCCCTCACGCGCATGATGGCGTCTATGGTGGAGCGCCCCCGACGAAAACCGAATTGGTGGTCGTCCAGGTCCGGCCCCTCCCTGCACAAGTGGCTGACGAGGCGATCTGCGACAATGCGCTCAAAAAGTTTGCCCGCCTCGTCGAGCAGCACTATGGGCCGATACGCGGACGGGGAGTCCGCGGGGCGCCCCTCCTTCCTGAGCAGGACTAGCCTCCCCTCCTTCCACACACTGGGAAACTGACCCTGCTCGATACATGCCGTGAAAAGCCCCCTCAGCTGGGGCTCTAGCTCCTTCAGAGCCAGGACGAGAGCTCGACCAGGAACTCCGTCGGGTCCGGGCGCTGTGTTCTTAGCCCGGAGTCGCGACACGGCCGCTCTCATCTCTGCTTGCGTCACCTCGGGGACATCGGTGCCCTCCTCTTCTGGAGAGTCTGTGGCTGAGGGCGAAGCCATCGCCGGTGGAACGTGTCCCGCTCGCTCAGGGAAGAGGGCCGATACCACCGCCTCTAGCAACTGGGGTTCCATACTTTGCGTCAGTGGAGGCGCCCAGGGACGCAACTTGCCCCGTACCCAACGGTAGGGGCGCCCCCACGGATCCCGATCTAAGGACCCCAGCAGCTCCTCCCTGGCACGCGACTTAGAGTCGCCGATGGCCAGCCACAGAGTCTCCTTAGACGCGCGGTACACCTCATACAGCGCGTCTTCCTCGACGGAATCCCGTCGACGTCGTCTCCGGTATCGCGTGTACTGGCGGCGAGCCGCAACGCACTCAACGCGCAGCCGCGCGATCTCGTCCGTCCACCAGTACACCTGGCGCCTTGCGGACTGTTGGTGGACACGGGGCATGGACGCGTCGCAAATCTGCGTCATCGCCCCGCGAAACCACAGCGCCACCGATTCGACGTCGACGGGGCCGTCCGTCGTCGACTCCCAAATCCAGGACTGGACTAAGGCAGCTTCCTCGAGTAGTTCCTTGTCGATGCGCTTAAGCGCCCAACGCGGGCCGTCGTTAATCGGGGTTGTTGGGTGGCGGCCGCTCGCGGTCTGGGCAGAGACGTCGAACCGGATATATCGATGGTCCGACAGCGTCTCCACCCCCACGGCGACTCGCCAGTCGCGGACTCGGCTGGCGACAGAGGGGCTAGCGAGCGAGACGTCCACTATCGACCCGCCCCGCTGCCGCACGCACGTGTATTCCGAACCCCGATTCAGGACGACCAGACCAGTCGACACCGCCCACTCTTCTAGCACCTCGCCCCGAGGGTCAGTGACCGGAGATCCCCACGCCGATGACTTGGCGTTGAGATCCCCGAGCACCAGAACGGGACGAGGGTGATAGCGGCCTACGACGGCGCCCAACTCGACAAGGAAACCCTCAAAGTCGGCGAGACTCTTGTTGGGGGAGAAATACGCCCCCACAATGACGATGCCGCCCGAGACCGCAGCAACCCAGCCGCGGCCTCGAGACGGTTCGATCAGAGTCTCGCCAATAATGGCCACCAAACCGTCAGCGCACCCCAGCCAGTTGCCACGGGCGGGGATGAAGTACGGTTCGGCGACCACAGCCACGTGGATCGACCACTCTGCCATGCTCTGGAGTAAAAGATCCTGAGCTCTGGCACAGTGGTTGATGTTGCCCTGTAGGAAATGGAATTGTGCCATTATTGACATTCCATTCCCTCGGCAACGGTCCTGGGCCGGGAGTCGACCATGGAGCTACTAGCCTGCGGGGGCGGCGAGGTTTCCCCGGCAGGTTTAGAGCTCCTCTTCTTCTTCTTGGCCTTGCTGGCAGGCGCGCCACAGGCCCTTCCGCCCACTTTGTGTCCCGCTGGCTTCCCTGCAGCCGAACATAAGCTGCAGTTGAGCGCCGCGGAACACTGGGCCGCCTTGTGGCCGGGCTGACCGCAGCGATAACAGAGTTCACTACGGTCAACCTCAGCGGTGCACTTTGCCCGGACGTGGCCCTTCTCCAGGCACCGGAAGCACCGCAAAGCCCGGGGCTGCAGGAGTTTCACCCTCGCTGCAACCCAGCCAACCAGCAATCTGCCGCTTAAGGCGATCTTGTTCGCCGACGCCACAGGGCACCGAACCCAGACCACGCCGAGTCCGGTGGCGTCGGTGCGTATATCGCCGGCCCGCACCTTGTCCGGCTGACACTCTCCGCTTTGGGCAACGGCTGCCACCACCTCTTCAGAGGTCACGGAGTCGTCCAGACCAGCAATCCGCACCTCTGCGGTTTTCATTGGCCTGGAGACCCGGACGTCCTCAGGGCTGAGGACCTCCCTCATCTTGGCGGCCAGAGCGTCCGCCTTTCCGGCACTTCCACTCGCAGCACCAGCCACCTCGAAGAGCCGCGCACCCGTGGCAGCCTGCCTGAGGGTGACGGACTGAAGACCAAGATCTGATAATTTGATCTTGGCCTTGGCCTCGGCAATGACCGACTGGTACGTTACTCCGCGCTCCGCAGCTCCGGGCTGTAGCGTGAGCGTCACAGCTTCGGAACGCGGAGCACGTATCGCCGGTCCTTTGCGACCGCCTTTGGCAGTCCGCCGCTCAGGCTGCGCAACCGCCTTTGCGGTTCGGCCGGGGGCGCGCGCTGTTGCTGAGGCCGCCTTGGCGGCTTTGCGGGCCTTCTTGCGGCCCACGACTGTCGCCCAGGTCTCACCCTTAGACCCGACAGTCGTGGGCTGATCGCTCGATGGGGCTCCCTCCACGGGCTTTTTCACACCCTCCGCGGGCTTCCCCTTCCGAGGCGCAGGTCTCGGCAGCTCCTCAGTCCTCCGCCGTGTATCGGCCGCTAGGGGCGGACGGAGGATTTCCGCAGGGAGGCGCCGAGAAATCGCCTCCATACGAGCATTGACCATGCTCCCGCACTGAAGCATGCAGAGCCGGACAATGCGCTCGACCTCGTCGTCGGTGTGAGCGCTTGCCGGTCTCAATGCGGGAGCCGGGGCCACTACCGATGCGGCATCAGTGGACGTACGTCGCTGCTGCTGCTCGCTCAGTGCAGCGACTTGTCGCCGGAGGTCCTCCAAATCATTTCGGAGACGGTTGTTTTCCTCCTGCAACTTCGCGACCTCGTCTGAGGCCGTCCTGTTGAGGAGGATGCCAACCGCCTCCTTAATGTCCGCGGCAGCTTCCTTCAGACCGCGGGTGAACGTGCCCTTCAGGCTGCCGGATTTGGTGGCAACCTTCAGGACTAAGTCCACCCCGTCCAAGGCAAGCTGACTTAGGGCCACCGCAGATGGTTCCCCCCCTTCCGCCGCTAGAGCAGCGCGTCGCTCGCGTGCGCGTCGGGCCATTTCCGACACTTCGTCGGCCGCGACGGCTTTGCGCTGCTCTCTTCTGGTGGCGTTGAGCTCCGCCTTTGAGCTCCCTAGCGAGGCACAACTCTCGCCACCAGGGTCCTCGGTAGTGACCCCCATGTCACTCTCTGCTTCGCTGGCCGCCGGAGTATTGGGGCGCACGAACCTACCCTGTGCGTTCCTCCGCGGCCGTGAAGCACTCACCCCTCTCGAAGCCTGCCGACCTCTCCTCGTGGTCGGCAACTTCGGGGCCAGCGGGCCTTCCTCTTCTGAGGACAGACCTCCCACCTGAGCAGGGTCGCGTGGACGTTTCCTAACGGAAGACGGTCCACGCGGCCCTCCGTCAATATTTTTAACAATACTGCTTCCAGTAATATTATCAGCAACAGGGGCCTGGTCGCCTACCCCTGCGCGTCCGTCGGTAACCAATTTATCACTCGCAGGCCCGGGTACCTGCGAGCGCCGGGCGTCAGCCGGGGCGCATGACAAATCTCTTTCTGTTTCTGACATTTCCATTTTACGAAATGGGTGGTACGCACATCACTTCCCCAAGGCAATGCGGCCGCTCTTTTTGGGAGAGTATTTGATCCTCCCATGGCCCGCGGATGCCTCCGGTGCAGGATATACCGCCCGCTGCTCGGTATCTACAAACTATTGCTACTAACCAAATTTTTTTTATTTTATTTTTTTATTATTTAATTTTTTTTTTTTTATTTTTTTTTTTTTCCCCCTTAAGTAACCTATAACTAACTTAACCTACCCACCACCCGGCACCGTGGCTCAAACACCTCGCCACGGATGCTCCAAGACCGCAGGTTGAGGAGCAACCCACGGTCTTCACCACCTCGGTCACTGCGACGTACACGCCGCGGAGACCCCTAGACCACGAACTGTAAAACGGCCCGCGGTCTACCCCATCTTGCTCCGTAATCGTGCACTCTGCAGCTGCAGAGCGCAGATAGAGAGCCCTCGGGAGCGACTCCTCCGCTCCGGCAGAAATTCGCCACGGACAACAATCTCCTCTTTCCCACCCCTCACGAGGAGATTGTTGCCCGCACCCAGGGTGCACCGGCCCAGCGCCTGCTCGTCCTCAAGAAAACAAAAGGACCAGCAGCCACTGAGCACTCGGGGAGGTTTTCTGCCAGGCACCCCAGTTCTAACCTAACCTAACCCAAATGATTCACCAAGTAATAGCTCTTGTAGTCCACAACACTCATTTCTCAGTGGTATAACTTTAGATCCACCATACCACCAGGGGTATGGCCAGTGGTATGGTGGGTCCGCACACGTTTCTACCTAGTTGTAAGTGCATCCTGTGGTCGCCCATATAATTGAACGAGTTACGTAAAACAACTTATATGACTTTGTGTATGTGTATTTAAGTAATCAAATTGCATGTATCTGTGTATCCTTTGTTGGAGGTCGTAGTATAGATAATATAAACTGACTAAAATTGTTATAATTTTGGTGTATTAATTGAAAAAAAATAAAAAATTATTTACTTTATGACAATATTTTGTCGTCTCAATCAAACTCAAACTCAAAGCATTTATTTCAATTAAACCATTTACAGGCACTTTTGAATTGTCAAGTGGTCGGTCAGTCAGAAATATGAAGCTAGTTGCCCATTCCAAAGCGTAGTAGGTACCTATGGAGAAGAACGGGCAAGAAACTCCATGGACACTCTTTTAAATTATATTGTTACATAAATATTAGTTACATCATTAATGTTGAATATAGGTATAATTATATGTGAGAACGATGTAAATAAGACGTACACGTTGAGTGTCCAGTGTACAGTAAATATAAATTTAAACAAAACAATCCATAATAAAATAATTAAAATAAGCCGTGGTGGCTAAGAGATGACCAGCCCCAACTGACAGCGCCCGTTCACGAACATGACGCATGGATCAGCACCATTCAGCTCGACCATTTTGAAGGGTGCTAAATCTTCAATCTTGAATAAGTCGGAATATTAATCAGTTAATTGTATTTATTCTTAATTACTCCACATTCACATTTATTGGAAGTGTTGCTTAGTATCCATACACATAAAAGGCACTTTGGTATTAAATTAATTATTAAAACCATACAATGTCAAGGATAAGGAAAACGTTAACTACTATCAAATACAATGTCAAGGATAAAAACTAAAATATATTATTAAAAGGAGTCCCTTTTGGCAAGGTTCCGAAGATACTGGCAGCGTTCCCCCTTTGAATAGCTAGACTAATTCTTTGTCCGAGGTAGCTGCCAGCTCTTCGGTCTCCTGTGATGTCGACTAACCTTTTTGCTATTTCCTTAAAAAGCTTTATAGCGCTAGGACCCCACGGACCAAGGGTCTCGACACCGAATGGGACAAAATCATATTCGGAGCCTAGACCCCTGTATTTGCATGTTTTAGCTTTTTCAGCCGCTTCACAAGCCGCACCAGCTCTGTTGTTGGTTCCATGTAGATGGGAAGGGGCTAGCGTGTCTGAACAGGTTGCATCCCATACCAGCACCCGGCCCATCTTCCATGGAATCAAACTCATACCGTCCGGTCTCTTGCCATCGTCTCTTGCAATACCAGTCGGCTCAAGTAGACTTGGTACGTTGACGGTGGCAAGGGACCGGCGTATGATATCGTTAAGTGCGGCATGTCTCGAGAAGCGGCCTGCACTTTTTTGGCATGATAGTCCGTGATGTCCTAGCTTGTCGACATCACTGCCACAGGGACATTTATGAGGAGCGCAGACCGGAACCCCAAGCCGTAGACAGGTTGCGATTCGGAGCGTGTCAGGCTCAAGAAATGTTCCTGTATTTGACGAAGGGTACGCGTGAAGCCAGTAGCCGGCCTCATGCGCACCCACGGCCAAAAGCCTAGCACGCGCCGAACCTGTACTACAGTTCAAAAGATTGTTGTGAGTCAATTTGCAGTTTATGTCGTCCCAGCTCCTCTGTGAATTTGGAGAAACTGGAAAATTTTGACCTGGGCATGCAATTAAGAAAGCGTTTCTAGCTTCTTCCAAGCCAGTAATCTCAAAGTTAGAAGGGGATGCCCTTAAAATTTTACTTATGAGATTTGCTGAACTATGGACAGAAGATAGAAAGGCTGGTAAAGCGACACTGGAAATTTTGCGAATCCCTAAACCACCATAACGGATGGGTAGGGATGCTTGGGTCCAAGATTGCTCGTTCAGCTGCATATAAAGAATCGATTCTAAGCTAATTTTGATTAAGTCGTCTACTTGTGTCAAAAGATCTGGGTGATTCCAAAAGGAGCAGCAACGGAGCACATACGTAAATTTTGGGACGAAAAGACAGAATTTTAAGATGCAAAGTGCATAATGTGGACTAATTTTAAGGAGACGGTCAGCAGAATTTTGAAATTTAGTAATTGAATTAATAATATATTCAGAAATAGATTCATCAAAAATTGGGGAACCTAAAAGGTAAAGAGAATTACTGTTAACTATTTTAATATTTGGAGCCAAAATATTAAATTTTTGTTTTACGTCATTTAAATTTAAGTTGTTGTTATTTATAAAAAGTTCGCATTTGCTAAAATTAAGCTCCAAACCAATGGTTTCAAATTTATTTTTGATTAAAAAAAGGTCCGAAAACACAGTATCCACATCACCTCCTAGGGTTCCGGTCACACTCCTTTTACACCGAAGCCTAACTGTACGGGTTCAAATTCCGAATTTAATTTTGGTAAAATATGTCGAACAGCAATTTTGGAGGCCAGACGTCGTAGTGTTGATCCAACAGCAATTGGTCTCACCCCTCCGTCCTTTTTGGTGAGGGCAATGAGGTTCGCGCCGAAAAGAATGGGAACAATTTCTGGATTGACATTACCGTAATACATAAAGTTGATTAATTTAGTGATCGAATTTACAAGTTGCTCGCCTGCATCACCCACAGAATGCGATGTTAAGTCTTTCAAATGTTGGGGTGAGATTCCATCCAAACCTGCAGCCGAACCTGGTTTAAAAGATAAAATGGCATCCGTAACATCTTTGTTTTGAATTTGAAGGCATGCTTGCCCTGCTGTTGGTGGGTCGAGAAAATATGGGTTTACAGGAGCTGGAGGATGTTTTGTCCGTAAGGCCTGAAGGGTGTCAGGGGTATCTGGTGATAGCACGTCGTTGGAGAACAAAAGGCGAGCGGCACCTTTGAGATCTCCGTCACAGATTTTGTTTTCGATGAGTTTGTTGCGATTACGAGGGGCTTCATGTTTGATTAGAGGTGCGGGAGAAGGCGAGGGGCTTACAACACAGTTATTCTTAATCTTTTGTGTCAAGGATAAATTCGGTTCATCAGCTTTTATTATATGTAGTGTGCTGTATGAAAATAAAAATAGGTTCTGCCAGTCTTGAGTACAATTGCTTATGTAACATTTCTGGATTAATTGTGACAAATGTGTAGCAACGGTTATTCGAGCTCCTCGAGGGATTCTTTTAACTATGGGTATACTATTTTTCAAATGGCTAAGATATGTGTGGAAAGGAGTTGGATCGTTGGCTACATAAGTAGGCGCACTCGGAATAATGGGATGGATGTCTAAAGGTGAACTGTTTTGGCTAGTACATTTCCTGTGTGTTTTTGTAGTGTGTATGTTGAGGCCTTTCAAAGATTTGAATGACTTGTTGCATTGTGTACATGTATGGGTCGCGTTCGACGTACCATCACAAGATTGGGTCACGGACTGCATTCACAACAGTTAAATACATTCACAAAAAAAGAATAGCTTAAAACAAATTTAAAAAACACAATAAAGTAACTTAAAATGTACACTGAAAACATAAAAAAGTCAATGTCAAAATATGACGGCTGCTTGTTTTGGTAACAAGACGCATGCGTCGTTACGTAGCGCGTAGGTGCGTCACAGGATGGACTTGCAATTGGACGCTGCAGTGGAAGAGACCTAGCGACGCATGTCGTCGCTAGGACAACCGATGGCGGCCTTAGCAACCACGTCTTGAAATAATCACACGCGGATTAAAATTTTTTAAAGCCTGAACAGGCACTGGTGGGAACAACAATAAAATCTCCATGCGCACATATGAAAAATAACTTTATAAATTTTTATATGCAGGTCTGAGCCGTCAGGAAATTAAAATGGCTTAAAAATAAATATTTTAAGTGACCTGAGTCTGCTTGTCACTTTTGTTATTTTATCTTTAATCAGTTAATTTAATTGTTTTTGTTTATATTGCCTTTTTCACAGTTTCCTTCCATTTTTAATTAATCTTGATTAGTTTTAATTATATGTATTTTACGTCTGCTAAATACGAGTAGGTAAGTTGAAAATGACGTATCCGGAGGTGGTTAAACAAGCCATGAATATAATTCCATTAATAATTTACCAATGCTGCAAATTATTCGATTACTGGCCAAAAATTTAAGTAGGTACCGTAACCAAATTGAAGATTTAACTGTTCAACTGCATCTGATCGAGAATCCAAATGGCTGTCAATGCAATACTAGGTCGTCGTAATCAACATTAAAAATGTTGTCTTGGAGGAAATCTTTGTAGCGCAGATCAGGGCTACAGAATACAACAACAGTAACAAGTACAGTTGTATAGGTACCTATACATCAGTGTCAGATTGGCATCAGCATTTCTAAGGCACAGAATGACAATCAAGTTGGTAAGTAAGTAATCACCGCGACCGCACCTGCAGTGACACTAGTGGTACCTACTGCAAGTTTGGCTGACAGCCCAAACTTTAATTTTGTATGTTTTTTATTTACGATGGGTTTGCTCTTGACTTAGTCTAGGTCAGAAGGTCTTTGGTTTTACTTGTGTGCTTCTCGTTTAACAATAAAACTATTTTCTATTAAATTAATTTCTAAAATATTGGACCAAAACGAACACCACCTCCTCCCAGCCGATAAATTTTATACCAGACCAGAATGCTTAGGCTTATGCAATGCTGGTATTTGTTTAGCAGGTATCCATTCAATGTTAGTGTAACATCTGTCATTTTTGTCTTCTTTTACCAGTAAATTGAATTTTAATTATTTATTTATTAAAATCTCCCTTACAAATATAATTACTGGCCTATATACCTAATGTGACAGTGCGGTCCTTTCACATATAATCTAACTTTTTATTTACAATTTAAATTTAATACACAAAAAAAAAATCTTGGGATCAAGGTATTAAAAAAAAAATTGCCCTAAGTATTGAAAATAAATAAAAAAGTATACCTATGTATTTAGATTTATGAAATGAAATGTTTTTTTTTCATGTGTAGATCGACGAAGTACCTACTCTCTGCTTTTGCATTAATACTTGTCGTGATTTTTGCTTATGCTGGATGTTTCACCAGTTAATCCTGACATTAAAATGTGGTAAAAAGAGACATTTCTATTATATAGATAAAACTAGCTAGTTACTAAAAGTCAAGTTTTTATATAATATTTTTTGTAACTCTGTACCTAACTGTCGATACTTTTAAGTGAATTTCTTCATTTGAAAAGGGAATACCTACTTAGTTTTTGAATTTCGGTCAAAATAACAAAAACCTGTCAAGTCGTATTCCTAATCCTGAAAAGCAATTCTCACGCATCTCGCATGACCAAACCCAAGTGTGGTGTGATAATGATTATGATTTTGTGGTTCAAACTTGGGTTTAAACATAACTTAGGTACAGTGACCGGCACGAATCTTGAGCGCTCGATTTAAGAGTGGGGATCCGTCTACGCACTGTAAACCTATGGTAAAAAAAGTCCCCACTCTTTCATCGAGCGCTCAAGATTCGTGCCGGTCACTATATGCTGGTCAGTGATCTATTTACATAGGTAATGGGCCTTTTTTCACCATTATTATGATATACCACCTATTAATATTGTGTTACAACAGGGTCATCAAAACTATGCAGAATTTAAAAAGCATTTTCAACATTTTGATTTCAATTATGTTTTTTTTTTCAATATGAAACATATAAGTAACTGACAAAATATACAATACATTCAAATAATCGTTAATTTACATCGTCATGTCTGGGGCGAACGAATCGTCAGACCATTACACCTCTTGCCCAAAGTTTTCATGAATTTCGACAGACGTTCATCTAGCACCTTTCACCACAAACAGATTGAAATTCGTGTTGTGACGAGACTCCATCTGCTTGGCCCTCAAGGATAAAATTTGTTTTCGCAAGGATTAATATTTTCAGACTATGTAGAGTAACAGACGCTTTGTTGGAATGGTAGGACGTAGCAGCTATTCTGAGCATGGATTTACATTTACATCTCTGATTCTGAGAGCCAGTGACTCGGTCCAGCCTTCACGACAATCACGCTTCCACTTCTCTATCTTGATAAGCCTTGTGATGTTATTTCGGTAGTCATCAGTTTACTTATAAATTATCATTGGCAGACATTCTGTTTTTACTTCATTAGGTCGGTACATAAGTTGGCAACTGGTGGATGTGGATCAGAGGCAATCTCAATGCACAGATATAGGTACGCTGAAACTATTGTATCAGATATTGTCATTCCTTTGCGGACCCAATTAGGTGCTACGTTTCTGCTTATGTATGATAATGCAAGTCCACACACTGCCAGAGTCGTTTCAAACATACTAGCCGCAGCTAATATCAACGTCCTACAATGGCCTGCTCAATCGCCAGACTAGAATCCCATTGATCACGCATAACCATAAACGGTCAAAACCATTGCGCAATTTGTGATATTGTGCAATATAATTGATTGTTGAGGGGCCCGCCTTAAAGATTACAAATAAATATACCACTGAATTGCTAAATAATTTTAATGACCATCGGTGATTGGTTTAAAATGGCGGCAGAATGGGCGGCAATGTTTGAGGTACATACCTACTGAATAATATTGGTAGTCTTTATGACGGGGTTACCACCAATTTTTAACCGACTTCAAAAAAAAGGAAGAGGGCGTAAATGTTTTTTTTCTTATATTTTTACATCAGAACTTCGTCATTTATAAATCGACTTGAAAAATTATTTTTTTGTTTGTAAGGGTCCTGATTGGTCCAATATTTTGGTAAATTTCTGATGTCGTGGCTTTTGAGTCCGCTTCAATAGTAAGTTATTTTTTGCACTTAGTATCTGTTGATGAGGGGGCGTCCATAAATTACGTGAGGTGTTTTTTTTAATTTTCTGTCCCTCCCTCCCCCCCTGGTGAGATGTCGTGAGATTTTATTCAACCCCCTCCCCCATCCCCCAATCTCACGTGAGATTTTTTCAAAATGTGGGTTTCTTACGTAAACGCGTTGGATTGTTATTATAAAAAGAAAAAAAAAAATTGCTTCGTGCTTTTATTTACGACTAGTTAATAATTATTTGCTTTCGAACGGATTAGTGAATGATCTTAATCATATTACGATTACGCTTAAGATTAAATCTTAAGCATGTACAATCTGGATTAAATGGACCAAAATAGTATATTTTTTTTTTGTTTCAATCAGAAAAAAAACTGCGTGATATTTGCCAAGACCCACTCTCTCTCCAACGTTAGATTAGATGAGATTTGACTCGACCCCCTCCCCCCCTTAAACACGTCACGTAATTTATGGACGCCCCCTGATGTTGTAATATCTTCCTGTCACTGTTATTTACATTACAAGTAGTGGTATACGACTTGTTTGGGGTACCTAGGTAACATAATTATTATAAAGTGAAAAATAAAAACTTTTCTCAAAAAAAAAACACCAACTTCCATAAAAAACAGTACAATGTGAAAAATAACTTTAATTTCGGTAGTTGGTGTCTTTGGTTTTAGATTTTTCGTTGTTTGCCTCTGACTTCCGAAATTCCACTTTATATTGTTTTTTTTTTTTAAGTCGGTGGTATTTTTTGTGAAAAAGCTTTTATGAATACTTAGTTTACAACTGTTGGACGGTACAAGACAGACCCTCAGTGGTGCCCCATGTCCGTAATACTAAGTTAGATAGATAAATAGATATAATTTATTTTTCAGTACCTACACAAATCTATCGAGTCGAGTGCAGACTTTTTTAAAATGTTCTTTCCAATTTAACTTTTCGTCAAAGATCAAGATGATAAAGATAACAAGCCAATGTACGGACATCACACATCACGCTGCATAGCAGAAATTCTGCCTATATTATAAAATGGATTGAAATACCTACGATCATCAGCGTCAGAATACTTCTTGTGAAAGATCGACTGACTATGTACACACAGCAGCAGGTCAAGTTACCACAAACTGTCAAATTGTTTTATTCGATTTTGAACTTAACCGTCAACATGTTTAAGGTTTAAAAGCATTTGCAGAAATTTGACAGTTTCGTATAACCTGATGCGCTGACAACTGTACGAATAACTTATATTAGGTATCTGGATTATTGCTGATAACTGTGTTGTTCTGTACCTATGTGTTTCAATATGGCTAATATTGTTACTAATTGTACTTATGTGTTAAATCGAATTATTAAATATTCATGTTCTGTTTCTTTTCATTGTTATGTTGTTAGCTTTGAGAAATGGTCCAAGAGATTAATGGCATAACAATAATTTAAGTTAATGCAATAATATTGGTGCCGATTCTGTTGTACACCGAACTAAACTAACTAAACTATCACTAAAATTCCTTACTTTTGGCTATGAGAATCTTAACGCTATTCTGCAAAATAAAATTTCTAAATTTAATAATAATTTTGACACATCTAAAATCAAATTTGGCAATTGCGACTCCACGTGGTACTTGTTTGCCGTACCACGTGATTTTTTTTAGAGCCGGAGGCGCGCATTATTTTGCAGCCTCGACATGTTTTGTATGGAATTTTTCACATATGAAAAAAAAAAAATTTTTTACCAACTCGTTGGATTTTAGATGTTTAGGGGTTATTATAAAGGGGTCGAAATTTTCATTATTTTTGCGATAGGACACACCGTTTTCGAGATATAAGCAAAAGAAAAGAAAAAAAGATACAGTACTGTTTTTGCAAGTGAAGTCGAGGTGTTGGTGTGAATTTTAGTTCATGACAACTAATTTTATTCCACACCTTTAAATCGCGATTAAAAACAGGCAGATTTAGTTACGACAATCAAAATTTTTGGTGAAAAACGTAAAATTCAGAGAACTAGTTTAGAGATTTTTGTGACAAGAGAATCGGCACCATTATGTTGCTAAAATACTTTAAAACAAGCTGTCATGGAGTTTATTGTCCTTCTTCTCCGTGAAGACCTTTAACTAGCTTGCTCATTAACGATACCTATTTATTGCCAAGCCTAATTGAAATGAATGTCTAGTCTTGCCTTTCTGTGCTTTTCTTCATAAAATCCTTTCCCTACACACCATATTCAGAGGTACTTTCATACATATTTAATAATTAGTAACCATTCTGAAAGTATTTGCTAAAGTGACAATGGGCCGGTCACATCTCTCGTAGAACCGACAATCGTTCGGGAAAACGAGTTTTAGTCACTCCACCTGGTCGGGGGGCGTCCCACAGGACGCGCCCCGGACAGGTGGAGTGACTTCCAAAAGGCGGCAGAGACTGGATGAGGAGAGCCGAAGATCGGGCTCAATGGCGTTCACTAGGTGAGGCCTACGTCCAGCAGTGGACGAATATAGGCTGATGATGATGATAATGATGAACCATTCTGACACTCAAAGCTTGCTAATTAAGTGGATATCAATACATATATAAGTAGTTTTCATCCCCTTCTAACACAGGCCTCAGAGTGAATAACTAAACATTTCTTTAAGAACGGCAGACATAGGTAACTTCTGTAACTTTCAGCCATGATATAGGTATTTACCTAACTGTGAGATAAGTAGTTTTCGTCTATAGTTACCTCCTCCTTAATGACCATGAACATACCAATTAATGTACAGAGTTCAGTTATTGTCTCCTTCCAAATATTCAAACCCCAGCCTTTGAAAATGGTACACTCTGAAGCTGCAGCAATAGTGTCCTATTAATCTCATTCGTGATCTTCTACGTGATTGGCCAATCCAATCAGCTGTGTACTGCTGCAGTGGACTGTTGGCCACTGCCAACCCCCTGCCTACTACACTCCAAGAACTCGCATTTTATTGAGCTTATGTTTCATATCATAAGCCACTCACCTTTTAAAATGTCCTTCTGAAGTTCCTGCATGTGTTCTCAGTGTTCGTCTTTCGTCGCCCGTCAACTACAGATATATTATACTATACAGGGTTATTGGTAAAACACCATCAACCTTTTAATGGGTCATTGTACTCATCATTATGAACAACTTTTACTATGGGACCAAATATGAATACGCGAAAAAAAAAACAGCTGTTCCGTACATTTATGTTTGCAGAACTCGTCAAAATGTAGGGACCAGCTGAATTTTTTTCGCGATTTCATATTTGGTCCCATATTAAAAGTTGTTCATAATGATGAGTACAATGATAAGTTATCACGGTGACATTGTTACACAATAGCTCGGCTGAACTCTTTATGGGTTCCATAAACATCCGGGCTTCCACTGAATCCCGTAACAAAAGACTAGCTAACATTATGGACTGACCAAAACGTCATCACCGTCTGTCTAGATTTTTCCCAGCTATATTGGGATTGGCTTCGAAGCTACGATTCCACTTGGCAAGATGGGTTGTTAGACTTGTGGGGTTCTACTACTACCCGTAACGATCATCGTTTTACTTTTGTCGATTGTTATTGTTACAAAACAAACTATTGTTATTTAGTTATGTTTAATTCCCATGTAAATGGCGGCAAGTCTTGTATCATACATAAAGCTACCCTGCAGTGGGAAAATACAGTGAAATAATTTTAAAAAAATTAAAAAATATATTCTTATAACTATTTCATCATTTTACAATAAACCGAATTCTGTGAAACTATCAATAAGTCCTACAATTCTCTTTTTAAGACGGAACAGTGTATCAGTCTGCAGGCCTTCTATTTTCATTGATTCCATTGCTTCATCCAAACCAACATCCTTTAAGTTATCCATAATTTCTCCAGCTTCTTTGGAGTCTCTCATCAACATATTAGATAACAAAAGGCAGAGTCCAAAAAGTAATTTGCCGTATCTTTTCAAGTCTGCGTCCAACTGGTCTCGAGGGTACACATAGTTGACTTTCAGGCCAAAGTTTGACAAGGAATTGTCTAATTCGGTGTGATAGTAGTCTAACCAGTTGTAATAGTTCTTGGACCTGGTCTCATGGTCAGTGCAGTTGAAGATCATGTAGAGGAGATCCACCGCTGGACTGCTGTTCTTCGACGCTTGGTAGTCAATCATGATTGATTGTACTAATTTATATCCCTGCAAACAAAAATAAATCATTATGTGAGCGACATTGCTTTAGCAGGTACAGAGTCGTACGTTACCGCGACCCCCGGCATAGGTGTGAGATGGAACACCGGGGTGTTTTTAGTCAGTAAGAATCTGACATCCATGAGGATATACCACCCCAGAAACAAAAAAAAAAACACCAACTTGTGCTGACGTACAAGTTAAAACATGGGGCCGCAAAGTAAGCGGGTTGGTAACATAAACCTCAATAACTTCCAAAATATTGGAGCGAGCTTTATCATATAAAGACTGTATTATAGAAAATTTTATAGTGCTAAAATCAATGTCATACAAGTTCATCAAAAGTAAAACAAATGGTTTCAAAGTAATCTTTATTTTTTATTTTTGGTTTTTGATACAATCACCAAAAAGAAATAAAAAGGATTCTTCTTTAGAAATAAAAAAAAAACCTTTAATTTACTTTTTATATTAAAAGGATTGCTCATATTTTAAAAGTTATCTCAATTTGAATTAACCAACCCGCTTTCACTGGGCCTAGTGTAAGTAAGTGGGTGTAGTGTGTTCCTAACAGGAATTCAAAATATACAGCGGAAGATTTTGCACTAATGTGTTAGGATACTGAATATTAATTGAAATCAGTACTTTTATCATTATATTGTGGTGGGGATATTGATATGTGACAAAATGTCTTCATGGTGTCAAAATGTGACATCTACCAACCTGCACTGGGCCCGCGTTATGGATTACGGCCCCCTCCCTTTCACCGAGGAGGCCTGTGTCCCAGCAGTGGGAACATTATAGGCTGGTGATGAAAATGTCTTATCATCCCTATTCACTAGTTTCTCCTAAGTTTAAAACACTGTAATTATATGAAATAAAAAATACTTGCCTCGAATTTAAACATCACATTGTTCGTCCAAGCATCCATCGCCTTGTTGGATAGTTGAATATCTATTGTCATCCTTTGAAAACTTTGTTGCCAGTCTAAAAATATCTAATATTTTATTTTTCAATTTTCCTTTGTGTACCTCGTCGTCCAGGATAGATATAGTTTGATTTTCAAGAAGTTCCACATGTAACCCAAATTCTGGCATCTGAGCCATCAGTGACCATGCATCTATCAATTTACCTTTGAAGAGATCATAAGTTTCTGGTTCTTTTTCCTTTAACACATAGGAAAGAGAATGGAGTATAGCAAAGTTCTTTATGATGCTTTTAACAGAAGCATCGGACAGAGAGTCAAACTTATTTAACATAGAGAAATCTAATTCACTTAGGTCTTCTAAAATGATTAGCTCGTTAGGTGCTTCATTTACAGATCCATAACATTTCGCGTACATTAGTTGTTCTTCTTCTGGCACTCCTACATCTTTCTGCAGCTGCACTAGCTTAGGCAATACCTCTGTATACATTGTGTGCTCGTTGTTGAACAAGGAATCAGTGTTCGTCATTTTACGAACGATTTCGACTCCAGATCCGACTTTCACAATCAATTTTAAGGTTCCATTGTCACCTTCTATGCTGATCCTCTTTACATTTGCCACGAAATTATCTCCAGCCTGTCCAACTGGACTGAAAACCACTTTAGTAACTTGTAAGTTCTGTTCTTGAATCACTTTATTAATGAACTCCAGTTGGCGTTCATTTATATTATCGAAAGCTCCTTCAAAGTTGTATTGAGCCATGACTGCTTGTGTTAATAAGTGAATAACGTTATTATTAACTTATTTTTATCTGTATCGTGGTGAACAACGTTGGTCGGATGTACAACGCGGTCACATTAACTTGACGCTTGGCGTTGATGACGTCATTTTGGCACTCGGGTACGGTGTGACAAAAAAGGATAACAACTAAACGCACCTACGACACAGGAGAAATTTCTAGTGTGGGGCAACGTTTTTTTTTAAGAAAAAAAAAGTATGTAGGTAGTAGATACTACCTAATAATTTCAAATCTTAATTTGCAGGAAGTGTAGGTAGTAAAAAAACTATTTTATGTTGATTGTCAAAAATAATTATTTAATCAATTTCAACCTGATCCACAGGTATGCAAAAACGTCCATTTTTCTTTTAATTCTCGAAAAACTGTAGCACTTTTAAAACGAGATTTCTCCCTTCACTGTGTATAGTTTTCCCCATGTTTTACGGGTTTCAAACAACAGTCCAAACAATTAACAGTAACAAAAATAGTCTAAACTTAACAAAACAATAATGAAAACGTAACAATAATATCCAAAAACAATGTAACAACAACAGAAATCTAGCCAAATTATCGACGCGCGTATCGGTAACAAAGATGCTGACCATACTGACCCTTGCCGGGCGAGCTAAGGGAATGCGGGGGGAAGCGGGCGGGGCCTCGCATTCCAGAGATGCGTCAAGTTAATGTGACCGTGTTGTATTATTCTATGAAAATGTTTATGTGTCAACCAAGTAGGTATTTTTGGTAATCACGTAGGAAATAATCTAGTTTTAAAAACATTATTGCCTGGTACGCTCCGAAAGTACTTACACGGGGTCGCTTTATAATAATGTGATTTCACATTTTGTAGAATCATATCTTTGGGAAGTTTCGGTTGACTGCTTGTTCAGAAATAACTTTTGTTTACAACAAAAACACTGTCAACTGTCAGTCTTAAGACAAGTGACGTTGACGTAAGGTTTCGTTCCATTATCAAAACTGAATAAACTAAAACTGATTTAGAATAAATGTAATTATCACTTCCTGAATTGATATTAATTTCACAAACATAATAACATAGACTACTTTACGTTTACAAACCATCAACACATGATGTTAATATACGTCTAAATTAAAATGGCATTATGAGAAGGACATGTTAGTATCATACAGTACTCTTTCAATTTGGTATCATTATTTTTCCCTACTTGCATGGTAAAATGTTCTAAGTACAGTCTGCATATTAATGTATGTCAAGTCAAGTCTTTTAAATAAGTCTAGATCTAGAAGTAGTTTAGAAGTTTGGAATCTAATCTAACTTTACTTAGAGATAACAATTAAATAGGTACCTACCTACTACTTACAAAATTTCTAAATTCGGTAGGTACCTACCTTAAAAAGTTTTAAAACAGTTTCACCTTATAGGATTTGTTTAATAAGACTCATGTAAGAAATTATTAACCCAAAACTGTATGATGATCAGTCTTAAATTCAAATTTAAATGTGTTTATTAATTGTACCTACACATAGGTCTATACCTATGTGTAGGTACAATTAATAAACACATACGTACTGTAGTGGTAGGTACCTACATGATGTTGGTTATTAAGTAAACAGGAAATATAGCCTATATAATTCTTATCAGAACTTACATATAAAATATAAATAGACACTAGCTATATTGCTAAACAATCTCATTAAGTTTTAAAGTAGTCCCATTACATAAGTTTTGTTTATTAATAGCTATCATAATAGATATTCAGCTAAAACTGAATGACGCTCTATGATTGGTCGAAAATGGCGGGTGAAGTTCGAGATTTGTAAAGACTATAAAATGGCATGTAGCCTACGGCTTGGCGGACTCGCCGTCTGTACACAAACTTTGCCGGCAACTGACGAACACCCCAGCTCCGGTGCATTTGCTGCTTAACAGCGACGGGGCGTTTAAATATGTAGCGGAGGACCGGGCGGAGGACTTGCCGTCAGCGTCAGTTCCAACCGAACCCGACTAGTGACACCGAAAATGTCGCAGCAGTCGAGAAACACCTAGGAGACTACTTCGCCACGCCGATAGCAACTGATGGGGACCCTGTTTTCTTCTCGCCTGGCGCAGACAGACGCGCCATCCTGAGAACTTAGCCCAGAAAGCCCCCCGGTCCTGACGGTATCACCAACGCAGTGCTGCGCCACCTGCCGTACCTGGCAGCACCGCTGGCGCGCCTGTTCACGGCGATACTGCCCACAGGGACCTTTCCCGCCGCATGGAAGGAAGGACGCGTCATTATACTGCCCAAGGTGGGGAAAAACATTCTGAAACCGGAGAGCTATCATCCAATCACGCTGCTGCCGACGGTCTCCAAGGTGTTCGAAGCACTCCTACTGCGACATCTCCAGCCATACATCTCTCCACGTCCGGAACAGTTTGGGTTTCGGGCAGAGCATAGCACGACGCTCCAGTTCTCAGTACTGCACCACCCCGCGGCAGCAATGAACAAGAAGGAGTAGGTACTCGGTGGCAGAATTCCTCGACATGGAGAACGCCTTCGAACGTGTATGGCACTGTTAGAAATTGTAAGACATCCCTACATGTAAAATATAAACGCTGACGCCTCATAAGCGTCATGTAACGTTTCCCACAGTTGTTGTATTTCGTGACATATTAGTTTCCGGCAGTCCTATTTTGAACTTCGTGGCGGACACATTAAAATTATTATTATTGTTTTAAATCTACTCATTTCTACTACAGTCTTTTCAACGGTTAAAATGGTTTTTAAAGGGACTTTGAACTTGCCCTTAACAGCACGATGGCTTGGTGTACAAGCTGGCCAGGTCAGACGCACCCCGCCGCGTTGTAAAGGTGGTCTCTTCTTTTATGTTCCAATTCCAAAGGACTTATAGGGTGGTAGTCGACGGAGCGCTTTCAAGCGCCCACCCAGTGCAGGCCGGTGTCCCGTAAGGTAGCTGCATATATCCTCACCACGCAAGATGCGACGCTCGCGCTGTACGCAGACGACGCCGCGTACATCACTACCTGCGCGCCCTCGATCTTCTTCCGAGTATATAGCTCTCTAATAATATACATAAAATAATTAATTACCATTACACAACATAACACCACGCAAAGGATTAGGATTACACCCACATTTTGCCAGTTATATTATAGCTCCATGTATTAGGGGCCGAGCATATTGCCATCGACCGGGCCCAAATCCAGAACCCGGCCTGCTACTGAGGAATCCCTATTGGAATAACCCAATAACAATTTGCCCGGTCTTTAACTCTTTTGTAATGTTATAATTACCCAAACTCAGTAAAATTATCGATAAGTCGCTTAACTCTCTTTTTTAAACGAACCATAGTTTCATCGGACACGTTTTCATTGTCATTGAATACATCGTGTCACTTAGATCAGAATTCTGTCTGGCATACATAAACTTGCTGGCTTCGGTTGAGTCACTTGTCAAAAGATTAGCTAACATTATTGACAGACTAAAAATAAATGTGCTGTATCTTTTCAAGTCTGCGTCCAACAGGTCTCGAGGGTAAACTAAGTTGGCTGTCAGGCCAAAGTTAGACAAGGAATTGTCTAATTCGGGGGTGATAGTAGTCTAACCAGTTGTTGTAGTTCTTAGACCTGGTCTTATGGTCAGTGCAGTTGAAGATAATGTAGAGGAGATCCACCACAGGACTGCTGTCTTTCGACGCTTGGTAGTCAATCATGATTGATTGTACCAAGTCAAGTTCCTGAGAACAAAAATAAAACATATTATAAGCGATTTCATTTGAGTAAGAACAAATAGAGTATAACGTCTTGTGCAGATGCACAAGGGAATGGAATTCGTGACCAAATTGATTTATTCTTAAGTGAAGATAAAGGCGGCTGCAGTAACAATAGCTCCGATAGGTAAACAGAATACCTACCTGAAGATGGCCAGAACATCAAATTTTTTAATTAGCACACAATATTTGGACAAAAAAAACTTACCACAAATTTAAACACCAAGTCAAGTTCCTGAGAACAAAAATAAAACATATTATTACGATTTCATTTGAGTAAGAACAAATAGAGTATAACGTCTTGTGCAGATGCACATAGGAATGGAATTCGAGACCAAATTAATTTATTCATAAGTGAAGATAAAGGCGGCTGCAGTAACAATAGCTCCGATAGGTAAACAGAATACCTACCTGAAGATGGCCAGAACATCTTATTTTTTAATTAGCACACAATATTTGGACAAAAAAACTTACCACAAATTTGAACATAATATTATTCGTCCAAGCATATCTATTGTCAGCGTTCTTTGAAAACTTCACTGCCAGGTAAAAGATATCCGGTAATTTATTGTTAATTATACTTTTATGAGTTTCGTCATCAAATACTGATAGGATGTCTGCTAATTTTCAGCCATGAATGCCATGATACATTTGACAATTTACTTTTGAAGATACCATAAGTTTCTGGTTCTGTTTTCTTTAACGCAAAAGAAAGAGAATGTAGTTTAGCTAATTTTTTTAAGATACTTTTAACACAATCATTGGACAGAGAGTCCAACTTGTTGAGCATAACGAAATCTAATTCACAGAGATCTTCTAAAAGGATAACCTCGTTAGGTGCTTCGTTCAGAGGTCCATAACATTTCGCGTAATTTTGTTGTTCTTCTTCTGTCACTCCTGGCTCTTTCTGCATCTACCCTAGCTTAGATAATACCTCTGTATACTTTGTTTACTCGTTGTTAAACAAGAATTCAGTATTCTTCATCTTACAAACTAGCTCGTATGCCACGAAATTATCTGCAGCCTGTCCATCGGTACTGAAAACCACTTTAGTGACCTGTAATTCTTGTTCTTGAATCACTTTATTAATGAACTCCATTTGGCGTTCATTTACATTACCGAAATCTCATTCAAAGTTGTATTGTGCCAGGTACTAACTAAAAATGGTCGATTGTCTTTTATACTTGATTTATTTTGTATTTTCTGTTTTGATTGTTTTATGTGTATCTAGGTAGAATTATCAATTATTTATATTTAAGATAAGATATCGATTATTTGTTATTAAGCGGGTGTGAACAGTGTTTTTAACCTTAATATCTACTTTCTAGGATCTTGGTCTGGACCCCCTCGTGATCAATAACTAGTACCTTTACCGTCTGGACTATCATGATGATAATTATATAGATAAAATAGATAGTTTCTCTCCTTTTCCACTTCATACCAAAAGAAAAAAAAACGTGGGCAGTCGGGGGATCTCTCTCTCTGTCTCTTTTTTTATGTATAATAAAATAAAAAAATAAAAAGAAAGAGAAAGCAGAAAGAAAGAGAGAAAGTTACATGGATGGGGCACAACGCTTTTTCGTTACGTGACCATTTCTACCAGTCAACTCCTACCGAAAGCAGCGTTAAAGAACTTCGTTCCAAAAGATCTTCGTTCCAATAAGAAACATATAATCTACTTTGTGATTCGCAACAACATACAAGGGGTGGAATTCGCAATTTTTAGAGCGTCCCCTTTGTTACCCTTGGGTGCAATCCTTTGCTTTATTTATTTATTTAACCATTTATGTACACACTTATATACACAGACAAGAAGAAAATAACAGAAAAATTGGTACAAACGTGATGCTTATTTCTAATGAAATCTCTTCCAGCAGATAGGATAGTATATTTAGAGATGTAGACAGCGTGTGTAAGAGTAAAAGAGAAAATGAAATAAAAAATCAAAAACAATTCACTTAATAAAATTAATAAGAGAATATACATACATACATACTTCTAAAATACGTAAGTCTTTATAAGTAAGGGTTGTTGGATTTCTGTTCTTGTCTATTGTTTTATGCATTACAATGCTTGTTGTAGAGTTGGTTGTAATTGGTTCTCTTATATGAATAAAAATCAGGATGAGGGTTTCAGTTTTGTGTACTGAAGGACAAAATGGTTTTTGGTATAGAGAATGACCTCTCCTTTTGGTCAGACTTTTATTTTCTTTTTAAATTGGCATGTAGTCCGTGTTACCTTGATGAGAAGTTGTTATCTGTGCCTCGTATATGTATCGAGGGGTTTGCCAAAATTTCGTATATGCCTGGTATTTCTTCGGGATGCATATGTACCCTTTACACTGGTATACAGTATCCAACTACATCTTTACATAGTATAAAACAAAGTAGCTTTTTTTGTATGTATGCTTGGACCTTTTAAACGACGCATAAGATTTTAATGCGTTGTTCATCAATAGACAGAGTGATTTACGACGAAGGTTTTCAAGCCGAGAATTTCAAAGATTTGTAATGTGATGTCGTAAAAGACATATTTTTGGGCGCTTACATATCAAACGCCTGCTGAAGCTTACGAGATAGATCAAAATAATGCACAACGGAATTGTATGTTTTAAAAAGATCTACATAAAAGTCTGCGATGGATACGTATATCTCCTTAAGATAACCCACAGTAACCATTTTTATCTTTTACGTATTACAAAAACAATATGGATTATTTATGAAGCTATTTTAAACAATACACTACTTATTATATAAACATAATGCAGCATTGCATATGTAAGCGGGCACGCCCTTTGTGCCTGGAGGCTTTTTATTATGTATTAAGTTCTGTTTACGTTTTTATTATTTATTTCTGCTAGAGTATAGTTTTCAATATTGGCGTGAGCTAGCTGACAATAGCAAATAATTTGTATGTTTTTGTGTTTCGTAATGTTAATTACTTATTACTGTAAATAATCTAGTTCTTCTAACTGAACAGACAGCTGTGCTGCTGGGGAGTTTGTTCCGCCAATTCTTCTTCCCAGCTAAAGCACTAGGAAGTGGTGAAGGACGGGCGTTTTGGGGGGACTGTCGTATGTGATTTTGACGTTCAAAATGTGCTGATTCTCAGCCTAGTTTGAATAAATGACTTTTGATTTTGATTACTCCTTATCCAATAAAAGTAGATTGTTATACAAGGAGCTAAAATGACCCAATAAATACGAGGTAGTTTTACTCCCGAGCTTTAGCGAGGGAGTAAATAGAAACCGAGTTTTAATGGGTTTTTAGCGCCGTGTACGTGTGTTACACTTTACTTTTCACTACGATTGCGAGAAAATAAAACAATCCAATACAATATGAAATATGTAGGTAGTTTATTTTATTAAAAATTAAATGTACAATTTGTACAATTCTGGATATTTAACGAGATGTTTTTGCCCGGTAACTTAATTTCAGTCCTCTGTGAAGATGAATGTTGAGTGGTTCTTTTTCATTCTCTTCTATTTGCAAATTAGGGTCTCCATTCTCACTAGATGATGACATTTTCACTATTGTAAAATTAATTACGGTCACTACCTACCAATTCAATTTGCAATTAAAAAAACTTTACTACTTTATACTTAAAGATTTCGCGCCAATGTCTTTTTTTGTTTTTTCTTCTGCAGCCGCAACGCATTGCATGCATTCTACCAAAGAGATCGCCGATTTAAGTTCCATTTTCAAAAATAAAATGATGTTCTTTTTTTATGAAACAGTAATAAGTCGAGTCTCTATTCATGATTATTCTACTTATGACTAAAGACTTTTTCGTTTTTGTAGGCTCATTGTCATTTGACACCATTGAGCTAGTGACACACAAAAATTAAAATAAAAAAAAACTTTTTTCCCCTAGAGGAAGAATTGCTATTTTTTCTTCGCTCTGGTACGCCACAATGACGGTCTTTTTGAGCAAGAGGAGTGAAAAATATGTTAGATACGTTGTGCATTTAATGTAGGTAGGTAGATCAAAATTGCCCTTTACAGCATATCATTATAATTAGAAGTTATCAGAGATTTAAAATGCGGGGGCAGAGTGGCCGTTCGGGCCGTACGTAAGTACGTCCGACATCCATGCGGGCGAAGTGACGGGTAGAAGCTAGTACACACGGCTACACATCAAGCTATACATTTCCAGTTTACACTGACCTCTCACTGTAAGGAAATCCTATACAATGCGAGATCAGCTTATACTGGAATTGTATAGCTTGATGTGTAGCCGTGCGTACATATATTAAAACATAATCTTGAGATTATTTTTATTACCATCGTTCTTTGGCAAGTGCTTAGCGTTTCTACCAAACGCCTCGGTTTATTCTCTATTCACAAAACAAAAAATGTTCAGCTAGCTTTCCCTTTTCATGAAAGCAACTCAATACATTTTTGGCAATATGTACAGTCTCCTCCAAATAAAACTATCCATTGCTATTTTCCGTGACGATAAATATAGTTATTTTATTTCATACCTGTGTCAGCTGTAATCCTGACAAAGACCGGGGGCAGTCTCAAGGGTAGGGGGGCCAAATCATGCCTGAGGTAATTCTGCTGGGAGTTGCTTGCTTATCCTGTATTATTATTTTGTTGAATCTACTTTATAGGTGTGGTAAGAGTTAGACAATTTTGTTTGTAGAAAAATAAATCGGAACTATTTTATAATAATAATAAAAAAAACATTTATAAATTTCAGACTTTAATGGCCCATAGACACCTTACAAACTGACTTATACAAAGTAGGTACTTATATAAAACAAATTACGTTAATAATAGCTTAAAACTACGTTAGTAGCACTTCATTTGCTTGTCCATGTGCTGTCCTGTGGTACTTCTCCGCGGAAGCGACGGACAACCACGTCCTGCGGCCAAAAGTCTTCTACCATGTCGATGGGCAGATAACAATTCAGTACGCGCACCACGAACGCCTTAAAGTTGACGTTGCGGTGCGACTCCAGTAACTGAACCCTCGGCATGTACCTCGTCTTCTGAATTCTGGTCTTTTAATGCAACTAATGTATGTTTCATAAAATCGCGTTTTTCGTTGAGTAACATTTGTTCTTATTGAAATCCCAATTTTTTTTAAAAATAAAAATAATAATAAATAAAATAAACAATAAAAATACAAAAGTAAATGAAAACCGCATGTCTTACGATAATAATAGTTGAGTACTACGATAGACCCACACCCGACGCTCCAACATCGCTGGTCCATGCTACAGACAGAAAATTCAAAATCAAAAGTCATTTCAAATTAGGCGGAGAATCAGCACTTTTTGAACGTCAAAATCACATAAGAAAGTCTCCCCAAAACGCCCACCCTTCACCACTTCCTAGTGCTTTAGCTGGGAAGAAGAAGTGGCGGAACAAACTCCCCAGAAGCACTGCTGTCTGTTCAGTTAGAAGAACTGGATTCTAAGTAATAAGTAATTAACATTACGAAACACAAAAATATTAAAATCATTTGCCCTAAGTCAGCTAGCACACGCCAACTTCGACTCTTTGACGGCACCAAAAACTTAATGTGAACAATCTAATATCCTAAACGACAAGGACAATATTGTCCTAAATTCCGCTCTTGGTAGATTTCATCCATACTTATAACCGCGCCTGTGACAGCTTACAAATTATTAAAAATAAAAGATTATGCATTCGATAGATTACAAGAGACTTAAAAGAGACTGTGACCTCTGAGTTTGTTTCGGCCTTTCTTCTCAGAGTAGTCAGATAGGAAACGCCGACCTCATCTAGTTTAAAAAAAAAATATGATTGACGTGTAAAAGTGTTTGTTCAAACCTACTTACAGAAATAAAATCATTTATCATTTAGAGTTTCAGGTACGCTATTATTGCAGCCCGAAGGGACAGTAGGAGAAATTAATTACTAAACAAAATATTTTGCCGTGTATAATAATAATAAAATCGTTTATTTCGACCAACACAGGATCGTAGCCAAAGGAATTGGAAAATTAAAAAATAAAATAAAAATACATAATTATGTACAATAGTAAAAATACCATAAACTTATTACATACTTCTATTGTCCAGTTTGTGAACCATACAGCAACGGTTCAGGTATCTACTGGCAATCGAATTCTGCAAACACAAATGTAGGGAACAGCTGATTTTTTTTTCGCGATTTCATATTGGTCCCATAGTAAAAGTTGACCCCTTAAGATGTTGATGGTGTTGTGTTTTACCAATAACCCTGTATAGACTGGTTATAGCTGATATCGCGATAGATTTTTTAAAACTCAACGACGATAGCTGCTGCTGCATAATATTATACTCTTTATTTGTATTCAATCAACGGCGATTCTGCAAGTCAGCCAACTCAACTTCAGAGAACCAGCAACTACCAGCATTATTTACCAATTTTCTACACAATATAACAACTCTAATATAAAAACAAAAACTATGATATGGCTGGACTATAATCGGATACTACACCCTAGAGTCCAATGCGTTGTCCGATCGACAAACTTAACGTTACTTTCCACTAACTGATTGCCACGCTAATTTGAACCGTATAACAGCGTGTTAAGGTGTTATTCAAAGTGTTACTACAGAAGAAGTGTCTTATGTTTTGTGTGATGAAGGTGCATCGCACATATAAAAGGTATCGTAAAAGTAGAGTAACCTTTTATTTGGAAGTCTACGGATTGGTCCAAATTCGGTTTGAGTAAAGTGTCTGTGTGTAGTGTTTGTGTTTCCTAGATAAGATAAGTTTATTCTTGTTTATTTTGTAGTTTAAAAAAAAGAGTCTGGTAGTAGTGCGGTTTCCACTTAATCACTTAATACAAATTTGAATGTGCAATTATTTATTTTAAAACTGCACTCTTTGTACTCGTAAAAAGGTATGTCCGCAGAGATAGCAATACGAACCTAGTGTGTTTCATAACGAATCAATTCCTGGTTCAACAGATCCAGAAAAAAAAAAGAATGCAGCGCTCATGAAACTGACAGCTGACCCAAGTATAAACTGTACAAATATCTTTTGGCACGTGGCCAAAATGAGAACTTACCCGTTCCAGGGTTTACTATCTAAGCATAGGTACACGAAACCCGTAGTTTTGGCCAAAGTTACGGACGTTTGCTACTCCGCATCACCTACGGACACAAGATTACTTCGAGACCCGAACTAAAAATAAATGACAACACCACTTGACAGTTCTCCTTATTCCGGATGTGTTATTGCCTGCCCGTACGAAAAAGTTAATGAATGGGGAGTAGGGTTCATTCCGAAGTATCGAACTACTGTTGGACGGGCCCGTTTCTTCGTTGACGGACTTAGAGAGAAGGCCCCCAGGCACAGAAATAGGAGAGTCGTCTCAAGTTTCTTTACCCAATGGTCACCCTACAAAAGACTATTTGAGTTACGTCTTTTCAGGCATTAAGTTCGCATGTACAGCTGTTCGGGGAGCGGTGTTGACCTATAAAATATGCCCAGACTTACAGCGTTTATGGATACCCGACTAACATTACTTTAGTATAATGCTGTTGGTACACAACATTAAAGTATTTCACTGAATTTGGCGAAGGTTTATGTTGTATCAATTTTCTTGATAAATTATTATGTTTTGATCGTTTTCAACGTGGACGTGACTCTAAAGAGAGAAAAATGATAATCTCAACTAAAATCAATAAATGTTTAGGTACCTTTAATAGTTCTACGAGTGAGGATTAAAGGCTCATTCTGAAACAAAATACCTACAGCGTATGGCGTGTGTATTTTTCCCAAGGCAAACGAGACAGATTGATATTATATTAACTCTTTCACACACATCGCAAATGATGTCAAAGACAAGACAACATAACAATTATACGAAGGAGAACACGACAATTTAAAATTCATAACCGTTACGAGTTTTAATTTTACAAGAGATCGGAACCTTCACACAATTCATGCAAAACATTTTTATTCTCGAATAAAAAAAGCGAGAATTCTCCCTGATAAATCAACGGCCTGCCCTGAGGGAAACAAGTGAAGGAAATCGCAAAATCGTCTCAAATGAAATTTCTTACTTCGAGGCATATAACATACTTGAATTTTTTAAACAAAACCGATAGATAATCCACTCTACACACCAACAAATAGAGTAGCATTTCCTTTAGCGGTGTGGTGAGGGATTTTGCCTGAAACTTTCACGCGTAAGATGTATATGCGAGAGAACAAATTGTGGCCCAAATATAGTGTGAACTTCGGGTACAAGTGACTAAACTACGAATAGATTTCTGATATAGTACAAATATGGTGATAATATTACAAATATTATGCAGGAACTTCGTCCGTAATAGTTCCTGTTTTAAAACCTTTCTTATTGGTATCGATACCGACTTTAGGTACTTTCTTGAACTAAGGGGACTACATGACCTAAACGCAAGTTTTATAATGCGTAAAAGTAAACAACTATATAAATAGAAGAAAAAAAAAGTAATCCACTGCAGTAAACAAAATCAGAAAAATATATGATATTCTTCAGGATATATGCTAGTTAGATATTGTGTTGAAAACATAATATAACTAATTTGATAGGATAGAAAAAGTCATGAAATACCTCTAAAAATTTCTTTTATCGATTAAAAACCATACGTGCTTTCTGGTTTTTTTTTCAGATTGGTCTTCTAACAACCCATTAACGTGATAATGTTTTAATTTTTTGTAAATAGAGAATTGCTTCATCTTTTGCCATAAATTTCCAGCTTTGTGTCATCGCGGTTGTCTTTCTTCTTTATGCAGTCCGACAGTGAGCACTTTAGCTGTTGTCAGCCCCTTAGTCAATTCGTTGATCATTATGAAAACTAGAATGGGAAGCGCCAGCGCCAGGGTATGCCGCGAAATTTAAATTTTCTTACGTTTTTTTGAATTTTGCAGGTCAATCAACAACGTTTGTTGGTTCAACATACAACCTGACACTGACCTGCAAATTGCAAAAAAACGTAACAAAAGGAGATTGCCCGATTTGTAAGGAAAGTTGGGTCCCAGTGGAAAATTGTTGAGCCCTGAAGATTTTTATTTTAAATAATGGTAAAAATATAGATAGTATTTTCATAATCAGAAACCATTTTTCATTTATTCACCCTGGTTCAAGAGATATCATTGTTATTCTGTTCTCTAATCTAGGTTATAATTAGAAATTGACTTTGACATTTCCTCTTTATTCTATTTAGATTAAGTACCTACTTCTACTACCTATCTACTTTACATCAATATGGGGATGGGATTATGTCTCAGCACAATAAAAAGTAGATAGGTACTCATAGATGGTGTAGAATCGCCGTTTAGATATGAAAAAAAAATGTATAATTAACAGTTTCAGCATTGGACTTTCATAATTAACGATATTGATAGGTAGTTCATGTCTAAGTACCAAAGGAAATAAAAGAAATCAAAACTTGAATAAACCATTTATTCTTCATAAAATACATAGGTACATCATCCAAGAATTGAGCTGGAGCACATACATCGTTGAAGCGGCCCCAGCTCAGATACCATAATACTGTCATAGTATGAGCACAACACCCTACTACTGTATGGTTACCCAATAGACAGTTACAATAGTAAGCAATGATACTATCTAAAGTATTGGCCCGATTTTTATCTTTACTAATCAATCAATAAGAGTAAGTACTAAGTTTTATTGCTCACATGGCGGGACTTAATTCTAGCCCTAATTAAATAATTATTTTGACCCAATATTAAGGGCAAATCCTCTTCCAAAATATCATTGCTTAATTCAATATTATAAGTAGGTACCATTAGTTCGTATGTGCTTCCCATAATAGGATCTCGCCTGTTTTAGTTGGTAGGATCCCAATGCAAATCTTCTTAAAGATGTAAACTGCCTATAGGCTATATAAACTTAAATAAAAATAATTGTTTTTATTGTATAATCATTTTATTTTCATATCGAATACTCAATTGATTAAAAGATGGCATTAGTTATTTAATTCTTTGATACCTGGCAACTTTTTTTTACCAATCAAACCACAGACTACATTAAATCAAACGGATGTCGACGTAATGTTTAACAACTATTAATTAACTTTAACTTTATTCCCAGGGTGAAAGAAATCGTATAAAAAATACCCTGTACACAAAAAAAAAGTAATATTTTTAGGTTTTTATTAAAATCAGGCACACGATACCACAAAAGGGACCTGCTCCGTGGCAATCTCCTTTGAATTTCGCGGGATACATAGCGCTTCCCCCTTAAAATGAATCTGCAACGCCTCCGACTTCCTTAAGCTGGTAGCTTGACCCAGTGTTTAATCAATCAGTCGGGGGTTGCGGAAGGATCGTACGTTCCCGCGACCCCCGGCGTAGGTGTGAGATGGAACACCGTGGAGGTTTTTAGTTAGTAAGAGTTGACAGACCCCGCCGCCCACCCCAGGGCGGCGGACATCCATGAGGATTTTCCATCCCGGAAAAAAAAAACAAAAAAAAAATGTGTTTAATCAATAAAGTTGTCAAAATCTTGTTAGCAGAGAAACTAGACTCTTTTAATTCGTTTTCCGTTTAAATCATCTAAAATACAATACCATTGCTTTTGTTATTTTAATCATTATGAATTACGAGCACGTTCTTAAGTTTTGCCACCATATGTCCAAGTGACAGCGGTCAACTGTTAATCTCTTGATTTTAGTGTATGTGGGAGTATAAGCCAAAGTATATTTAGGGTCACCTTATCACAGCCTTCATTGTTAGATTTTAGCTGGCGGAAGTATCGCAGAATTTGATCAGCAGTTACTGGTTATAATGCAAATGCGAAGCTATCATCACCATAACGATGAGACTCATAGAAAGTGCGTTGCGATATATTGCAGACAGAGTTACCAAGAACAGCTCGCCGTCCGATAAGGTCCAGGCCCGTGTCGACGGCGCGTTGTGTTCCCCGTGCGCCTCAAAGAGATGTCAGCACCAATCCTGGCCCTAGTTTATCATTTGTGACTACAAGTCACATTACAGCTACATATATAAACATAATGCAGCATTGCATATGTAAGCGGGCACGCCCTTTATGCCTGGAGGCTTTTTATTATGTATTAAGTTCTGTTTACGTTTTTATTATTTATTTCTGCTAGAGTATAGTTTTCAATATTGGCGTGTGCTAGCTGACATATGGCAAATAATTTTAATGTTTTTGTGTTTCGTAATGCTAATTACTTATTACTGTATAGAATCCTGTTCTTCTAACTGAACAGACAGCAGTGCTGCTGGGGAGTTTGTTCCGCCACTTTTTCTTCCCAGCTAAAGCACTAGGAAGTGGTGAAGGGCGGGCGTTTTGGGGGGACTGTCTTATGTGATTTTGACGTTCAAAAGTGCTTGCTGGTTCTCAGCCTAGTTTGAATATATGACTTTTGATTTTGATTTTAATTTTTGAATGACGGGGTCCGTTAGGGCAGATGCCTGCCAGGGTTGCGGGAAAGTCCGAAAGGGTTACCGTGGCCCCTGGCACAGGCGACTGAAGGAACACCGGTGGGATTTAGTCAGTAAGAGTCTGACACGTCCTCCCGCTCCGCCCAGAGAGGGAGAAGTTATTTGATGATTTTGATTTCCCACACTCAAAAAAAAAGTGTTAACAAGAACAATCAAAAAGTGATTATTGATTCGGTTTGGATCTCAGAAGTGAGTAGTAAGGTAATATAGTGTTTTTTAAATGTTTCCATAATGTTTTAGGATTTGGTTTTTAATGTTTGGTTATTAATGTTGAATTTGAAATATGCAACTTTTTCTCTAAATATGGAAATTACGGAAATTACCACCAGAGATTTCAGCTGCTTGTAGTATGCCTGTTTGGACTCTGATTTCGTTTTACGGTACTTGGTCAGATTATCATTCCACAAGTGCATCATCCATTTAATTGTATCTGTTATCCAGAGAATGACGGACCGGAGCAAGCGCATCGTAAATTGTTTCTATTTTATTCCTCAACTATATCATTCACATTACGTAAGCCACAATTAATGTTGTGCGATACATCACCATCGAGTAGGTACTTCTCTGTCTTAACTGTGTGGGGTTTATATTTACTACGCCTAATAGGTATTAAATTCGCACGCAACAAGTGAGTGATCATTTGAGCCATAGGGTTCCACAGATACCCCTTTGTGGTTGAGAATCGTACAGACAAGGTCGATCAAAGTTTCGCTATGGTCTGTGAAAAGGGAGATTACCAGTGGTTTTAGGCACAGGCTATTCAAAAACTCATATACTTTCATACATAGTTGGCGCGTTAGCATTCAGTAAGTTAACATTGTAATTGCCGAGCAGTATGTAGTGATCACATTTAACTAAGGAGCTAGTGGAGTTGGTTATGGCGTCGAGAAAGAGGTCCAAGTCGAAGCGTGGGGGATACGCTGTGCCTATAGCAATTTTATTTCCCTTGAGTATAAAGGTAATTCACATTTGTTCGATAGTATCTTATCTAGGGTCAATTGAGATGAACTAGGTATAAGCGGTCAGGCTGTGTTTAAGATAAAAACCCACACCACCCCCCCGACCCCCATGTACAGACAGCGGTCGTGGTGTCAGTGTGTGGCGCAGACGTTAACCTGGCATAGTTAGCGCTAGCCCCTCTTCGCCCGGTCTTAGCCAAGTCTCGTTAACTGCTAATAAATCAAAATAATGCCTTTCCATTGCCGCTATAAAAGCATCGTGGATAGTGCCAAGGGAGCCTACGTCCAGCAAACCAACTTTAAAGTATTTGTCAAACATTTATGTAATGAAATCCTTATCTTTAAAGATCAATGCCACTTTTCGTTGTAATTTTATAACTCAAGAAAGAACGGATGGACCGATTTTGCTAATTATTTTTTTAGAATATTCCTTGAAGTACGAGGGTGGTTCATACGGAGAGGAAATTTAAAAAAAAATGTTATGCGGTACGAAGTTCGCGGGGTCAGCTAGTACATAATAAAACAGAGAACCACTGTCGCAGACGTAAAATTTGACGTTTTCGCATTTGTCACGGGAGATAAAATAAAATTATAATGTGCGAAAATATTGCAATTAAGTGTTATATGCAACAGAGAATTGTAATTCATAACAATAATTAAAAAACAAAGCCAAAATATGCAAAAATTAAAACAATTCCTGTAGTAAAAAAAAAATACTTTTGTAAAAGTGATTGCAAATAATAATTTAAAATAGATTATTGTAAATAAATATTGTATACTAGACATTGTAAATACTAAATAATTGCAATTTAGCCAGTTTATACAATATGTAGTTGTATAATAAAAGCACCTATTTGCAAGTACATTAAATGTCATATTCGATATTTTCATCGAATTCCGATGGTGTTTTTTAATGGATCCCTATTCCCTGTCCGGCTGTACTTTTGTTGCAGATTTTGTTCCAGAGCGCCTACTTGTGCTTCTAGGCTATCCATCCGCTCATCAGAGGTCTCTATGGAATCCTTTAGTTGAGCCATCTCCGTGCGTAATTGCGTAAATTTCCTGGTGAAATTCGTCAGCCAAGTCGGTAGAGAAATTAACGGTAGCGTCCAGCGCAGTGCGGTTTAATGGACTGTCGCATGAGCTCCTCGGGGCTACTATGCTCCTCTGCCTGGACAGGATCAGCCCTACCTCGAACTGGTGTCTAAGTCCGTCAACGAAAGATACGGACCCGTCCGAAAGTAGTTTTAAATTTTGGAGTGAACCCTACACCCGATGAATTAACTTTTTCGGGCAAGTAAAAACACGTCGGGACTAGGGACAACTGTCACATCGTGGTGTCATACATTCTAGGTCGGGCCCCAAACTAATCTTATGTCCGTAGGTGTTGCGGAGTAGGAAACGTCCGTAACGAGGACCGAAACTACGGATTTCGTGCTTACAGAGTAGACCCCATGATGTTTTTTGCACTCAGGGCAGCGCCAGGTGGGTGCAATAATACCCGTACTAGGCAAGCCGACGCAAGCGCCATGATAAAAGGCATTGCATTGGATGAATTTAGCGGCGTCTATCGGCGATAAGAATTTGGCGCAATCACCGCACTTCGCTGCAGGAGGCCTCCCTAAGCACAAAGTCCGTAGTTTCCACCGAAGTTACGGGCGTTTCCTAGAGCGTATCACACACCCTTTAAGGCCGTCAATGAGGATATGGACCCGTCCGAAAGTAGTTCGATACCTAAATGTGAACCCTACTCCCGATCAATTAACTTTTCCGGATGGGCTAAAACTCATTGGGAGTAAGTACAACTGTCTAAACTCTAAACGTTTTGACATACATTTTTATTTCGGGCCCCGGACTAATCTGTCGGCAAAATACGGAGCAGGAAACGTCCGTAACTTCGGCCAAAACGACATACTTTGTGCTTAGGGAGTAGGCCCCCACCTACGGACATAAGATTAGTTTGGGGCCCGAACTAAGATTGAACGACAACACAATTTGACAGCTGTCCCTAATCCCGATGTTGTTGTTGTTTTGATGGATCGACTACTTTCGGACGGGCCCGTATCTTCTTTGACGGACTTAGAGAGTAGACCCCTGGCATGGTGTGCTTCGTTCATAACGTAAGTTAAACTGTACACTATCGATCATGCTTAGTCGTTCGACGCAGTGTCGATAGATGGCGCTGTTTTAAACATATGTGAATTATGGTTGTTCAATGGTTTGTTAACATCATGCAACGACACTGGAGCAAACAGAGTTGAAGCTCACTCGGGCTACACTTCACGGCTAGTTTTGAAGTAATCTCACTAAAATGTTTTATTATTTTTAAAGCACTGCACTTGCACACTTAGATAATGTTTCGTGTCTTGAATTATTGTATGTAGAAACTTTCTGTACTGTACCTAATTGTTCTTATTAAATGGGTTACTTCATTTAAAACACTACAAACAACAGTAAGGAACACCGACCAACTTGACGTCCGTGACGTCAGTTTATATCCTATAGCGAACTCAAGCACCCGAAACTAATGTTGTATGCGCTTAACTGCCGGCCCACTAAGTCAGCGGATAGCGATTTCAATTCAATTACTTAATCTGTATAGCAATCCATAATGTACACACACAGGTGGTTATTGTAAATAAACTAAGAACAAATATGGACCCTGTCGGGCACAGCAACATTTTAAATAAGTAGGAGAGAGGAATGGCCCTTTTAAGATCTTTCTTATTACTACCTACTTAAATATTTAAATTATTTCCTATCTATCTGTTTTTTTACAACAGTATTAGTAGTTATATATTATTCTGTATTATCACTTATTTATTTATTTCTGTATTAAATTATATTGCTTATTTAATTATTCGCTTAATTGTTTTGTATTGCAATTAGTGTATTGAATATGTTTAAATTAATACTTTCTCTACGTTTTTCTTACGTTCTCCTCATCGCTGTCACTGTGGCGAAGTTGTCAACAGCCTAGGACACCACGGCCTGTCTTGCAGCAGAAGTGCGGGCAGCTTAGCTCGGCACGCGAACATAAATGACATCATCCGACGAGCTCTTGTCACCGTCCCGTCGGCCTTCCAGTTGTATTAGAACCTAATGGCTTGGCACGCGATGATGGCAAGAGACCGGGTGGCATGTCTTTATTTCCTTGGAAGGTGGGTAGGTCTTTAGTAAGGGACGCAACGTGTGTCGATACTCTTGCGCCATCCCATCTTCCTGACTCGGCGTGCTGTGCTGGCGCTGCTGCTGCGGAAAACCTCAAGCGGCGAAAGTATAATAACCTTATCGGTAATTATATTTTGGAGGCATTTGGCCCTAGCGGATCCCGTCATTCATGCTGACATCTCTTTGAGGCGCGCGTGGAACTCAACGCGCCGTCGACCTGGGCCTGGTCCTTATCGAACGGCGAGCTGCCCATTGCTCGCCGTCCGCAAGCCCGCGCCTACGGTGGCCGGGAATCGGCCTGCGATTCCCGACGCCCAGGGCGTCTCCTGCGGTGGCTAGGGGCGTGAGAACGCGAACTTTGCCTCTGCCTCACGCGTTCCGCCTCCTCCTTCGCGAGCATTACTGCTTCTCAGAAGGAGGCGACAGCTTCCCAGGCCCTCTCGCTCCGTACCATGGCCTGGACCAGGGCCGGATGCGAGAGATCGCCACCTCCAATGGCGTGCACGAAGACACGGCGGTGCTCCGCCCAAGCCGGGCAGACCTCCACCGTATGCTTCACCGTGTCCTCCGGGGTGACCCCAGCAGTGGCCTTTGCCTTGGCCAGAGGCTTAGCATTGCACAACGTGGCAATACCGCCAGTCTCTTGGGTACATTACCAGTCGACAGCAATGTCGAGGAATTTTTCGACGCCATATATTAATTTCTTAATAGTTCTAGTTAGTTTAGGTTATTATCAGTATTAGGTTATTTCGGGGCTTGCGGAAGGATCGTAGGTACGTTCCCGCGATCCCCAGCGTAGGTGTGAGATGGAACACCGGGGTGGTTTTTAGTCAGTAAGAGTCTGACAGACCCCGCCGCCCGCCCCAGGGCGGCGGACATCCATGAGGATTTTCCACCCCGGAAACAGAAAAAAAAGGTTGTTATATTTTAATAGTAGTTTGATAGTTTATTTAGTATAAGAAGTTTTTATAACCAATTCAATTCAATATTGCTTTTCAATTACCTTAAGCTGTTAGCAGACGTTTCACTCCAGCGAATGTTTATATTTTTGTTTCAGTCCACGTTTACACGTCACCGACAAAATTACTTAAGAATGAACGTTCATCTGCTTCTTTCATTTTAATTTTCGTTGATTATGTAGGTGAAAGATCGTTGGATTCCTAAAGAATGCATTTCACACCTGTGAGTAATTTTGTGTCAAAACCAACTATGCGATCGCCCCTTTGGCAGTGCCAGGTCCGCACTCAGCAAGAAAGTGAAAAAGAAAACCCTAAAGAATAAGCCCTCGCGCTTCGTACCCACGGGCGATTTTTTATCGCAACGATTTTTTTCGTGCACTTGACTTTTAACGCACTGCTTAGCGCCGAGAGTTAAAAATCCATAGTGTGTTTTTTTGATGCGCTGGAAAATACTCTCGTTGGATTCTCAATGCTCGGCTTAACACCGAGAGTTGAAAGCCCAGTGCGCCGTAAAGAAATCGTCCGTGTTTAGTCTCGCTTAGGGAGACGAATAAATTAATAAAAGGGCATTTTTGGATTTGTTTGCGGCGGTAATTCTAAAATCCAACAGTGCGCTTTAGCTTTCGAATAGAATAGAATACATATTTATTTTGCAAATATGGGTAATACACAATAGTTGTTATGACATAATCAAAGCTCATAACTCAAAACATGGCGTTTTACCATTCGGCATGCAATCATTTACATTATTTATCAAACATGCACTTATATTTCGATTATATTATTATTATTACAATTATCATTCAATAGATCAGTTAATAAATTATTATCATTTTCAATACAATTATCATTCAATTAATAAATTATCATTTTCATTACAATTTATCAACAAATATAAATAAAATAAAAAACGGGCAATAGTGTTTGGGACCAACTAGCTTGCTTTCTAATGGCGCTTTTACTAAAATCGAACACCTATTTGATTTCTTGTAACTTGTTTCTGGAAATTGATTTAATAGTCTTTAATTCATAGTGTTTTAATTTCACATTCATTTAATAATATGCCGTCTGCCGATTTAGGAGCCACACATCATAATTATCATTTCGGTCTCGCGTCACTTACCGGTTGTCTCTGCACTAACTCTCACGGGAACATTCAAGTTGAAATAGTTAAACCCATCAGTTTATTGTTATAAAGGTCACGAGATACGATTCATGCTACCTATTGCCAAGCAAATCTCCATTTAAAATGTTCTACTGAATTATCAATCAAGATCGATATGTTGTAGAAATTGTCTGTGAAGAAAGTGAACTAAATTTAATAAAGAAACTTTGTCCCCTTCGATAATCTTTTATAGAAGATTTATCTTGAGAACTATTGACTGAAGCCATTCTTTATCGATGACGATATAGGTACTTAGTTTTTTTTCACATTGTTGTTTTTGCATCTCTATTTGTGCTTTAGCAAAGACTTTATCTTTGCTAAAGAAAAGAAAGAAAGAATAACGTTTATTTGAACACAATTTGTAAAATACAAATAAGAAAGTGAAAATAATGTTTTAACAACAATAATGTGTGTCTCACGGCGTTGCCAAAAAGGTTCATTTCAGAACGAATGCCAGACAGATGCCGTCTGAGGCTGGTTATCTAATGATTTAATGAACCTTTAGGGACCGGGCTCAAGATCTCTACTATAACAAACCTAATTTATATTTATTTGTTTAGAAAATTATTTATCTTTCTTCTTATATCGACCACAGGCTATATATAATGCTTCTGCATAAAATTCCATCTTATTTTTTAATCTATGTGAAAGCAAATAATCCCAAAACGAATAGCACAAAAAATCGCAGCAATCCAATTTGAATAAGGAACGAAGGTAGGTAATGATGGGGAAAATTGATTAAATCGGTTCTACTACATATTTAAGCACATTATTAATAAGTATATTTTACAACCTGTTGTACCTACCAGGATAACTTAAAAACTTGTAATTGTCTATATTTTAATTTTAAGTCTGAATGCCGAATGCATGCTTTGTATGTTTTACCTAGAAACTTAATCTGTTCTCAGTTAAGTGAAATGTAAATTTCTTTATGAGAATAAAGTATCTTTAACCACAAATGGTTAAATAATTGTTTGTATTGCACACTTGTTTAACCCCTTAAATGCGATGTTTTGGCACGCGCCACCCCATGAACCAAAAGTACCCATTCCTCAAACCAGTCGACCCTTCCCGTGTGAAAACATCCTAATAAATTCCGTGAGAATGAGAAACGAATTAATGTAAATTTTATTTAGAGATAACACCAATCTAAAGCATTTTTTGTACTTAGATGGTTGTTAATCATTTTTTTTTCTTTTATTGTTACGAAGCCAAGTCACTGATTAGAAGTTTTTGTGCCGTAATTAACTCGCGGTAAATAACGTTCAAAAACAACAATTTATAATCTATATAACGATAAAAGTCAGACGGAACTGTCTCTACGTGTCCCAATTTTTTTTTTGTAAAAATCCTTCAAAGGCCAAATACTACATAAAATAGATTTAAATGGAATGGATTGAGTTGAGTTGCGGGCATCATCATCACTCTGTCTGCGGGCCGACTTACACCGCTGAGCTCTTTTTTCTTGCGGGCACTGCCTGTAAAGCCATAAATATCTTTATGTCAAAATCTCTGGTTTGTCAACCACCATTATACCCAGTAGTTATATGAGCTGGGTTATAAACATGGTGTACAATGAAGTATAATTATTCTAATCTATTATAAAAAAAATACCCAACACTACATCATATCAATAACAAGTACCTATTATGAATGACTGATCAATTTGAACACTATTTCTTTTAATAAAACATTTAACCCTGCGAACGCGACGTACTTATCAGCAATTGGCACGAGTCCCCCCAGTCCCCACGTTCCCACCAGAAGTTCTTCCCACCGGAAACAGTCCCGTGTGAACCGCAAACGACTTTTATCATAAAAGGGTCGTTAGAAATAAGTGAGAATAGCTGAAAAGATTTATTTAGTGAAAATAATCGTTTTTTGAGTTTTGAAATTATTTAGTAATGAATGATGAATGACAAGAAGTGATATCATAATAGTATGGAGCTAGCACAGGAGCGTGGGGATAGGCACAAGAACTTCTACTCTTTTGCTGTGAACTACAGGGTCCATAATGATCGAAATTATATAGTTACCACTTTTTTTTTGTTTTTTTTTTTAGGTTGGGAAATCATCGAATAACTTCTTCCCCTCTGGGCGGAGCGGGAGGGCATGTCAGACTCTTACTGATTAAAACCCATCTGTGTCCCTTCAGTTGCCTGTGCCAGGGGCCACGGTAACCCTTTCGGACTTTCCCGCAACCCTGGCAGGCATCGGCCCTAGCGGACCCCGTCATTGTTGCTGACATATCTTTGAGGCGCGCATGGAACACAACGCGCCGTCGCGGTCGTCGCGGTCGACCCGGGCCTGGTCCTTATAGGACGGCGAGCTACCCATTGCTAGCCGTCCGCAAGCCCGCGCCCACGGTGGCCGAGAATCGGCTTGGGACTCCCGACACCCAGGGCGTCTCCTGCGGCGGCATATAGTTACCACCTAAGTACACACATTATGGTAAAGTAATAAAGATATTGAGTATTGAGTAAGAAATGAAAGTCGTATGCCCAGCAGTGGGTGAAGTGGGGCTGTGGATGATGTTGATTATTTACAATAATTATAACTGGTTTTCGGTAAAAGATAGAATCCTATGTATCCCATCACAGGGCACCTTTAGAACCTTTTTTTTTTTTTTTTTTTTTGAGGATGGGAAATCATCAAATGACCCCTCCCGCTCTGGGTGGAGCGGAAGGGAGTGTCAGACTCTTACTGACTAAAACCCACCCGTGTTCCTTCCTTGGCCCTTTATGTTCCGGGTCAGCGGTACCCCTTTTGGATGATCCCGCTTTCCCGGCAGGCTTGGGCCCTAGTGGGCCCCCTCTTCGATGCTGACATCTCTTTGAGGCGCGCGTGGAACACGTACGCGCCTTCCAGCACGGGCCTGGTCCTGATCAGACGGTGAGCTACCCATTACTCACCGCCCGCAGGCCCGCGCCTACGGTGGCCGGGAGTCGTCACGCGGCTCCCGACGCCCGGAGCGTCCACCGCGGCGGCTTGGACGGGAGACTCTCTCCCTCTCCCGTCCCGCCACCTCCTTAGCTAGCATGACTGCTTCGCAGAAGGAGGCGACTGCCTCCCACTCCCCCTCGCCCCGGACCATGGCTTGAACCAGGGCCGGGCGTGAGAGGTCGCCGCCGCTGCCGATCGCCTCTACGAGGACACGGCGGTGCTCCGCCCATGCAGGGCAGGCCCCCATCGTATGCTCCACCGTGTCCTCGGGGCGATCATCGCAGTGGTGACACCCGGGCGTTTCCTCCCGCCTGATGATGTGCAGGAACCTCCCGAAACATCCGTGTCCGGTGAGGACCTGCGTCAGGCGGTAGGTGAGGACGCCGTGACGCCTCTCTAGCCACTCCTCAAAGAGGGGTCTTACCGCCGCTATCGTGGCGTGCCCTACCTTTAGAACCTGTGCCGTGATAACAATAAAAATTATGTGATGTTCAACACAATGTAAATTGTATAAGAATAAATGAAATGAAATGAAACAATAGTCGGTGAAATATGTCCGGGTTAATGTAATTATAATTACATGATTTTTTAAGAATGAGACTATGCATGAACTTTTAACTCATAACATCACGCCTGATTTCCCTGCAGGTCTGTGCAGAGGTATACCTTAGTACACTAGTACATTTTGCTAGTTATGTTTAAGTACCTTGTAATAGGGGGCCAGCCTACTCTGCAGTCATAAGAAAGAAGGCCGTAACTGACAAAATTGTCAAAAATGAGTTTTTAACATAATAAGTTAAAAACTCATTGTAGTTCATTGTTGTGTGTAAAATCTGCTTGCGCGATGCAGGATTTGCGTGACGTCAGTATGACGCGCTGCTCGCATGTGGCGATGTAGATACCGCTACACGACCACAAGATCAACGACGCAGTCAAAAAACTGTTATAACTGAATAACTTTTTATTAAGCAATAAATAGTATTTATTATAAATGAGTCAAATAATTCCCACGTTTCCCCGAAGACCCCACCGAGATCTCTTACCGATGAGAACCGGTGGTCTCGTGTGAACTGCCAACGGATTTTGCATAAAAAGCTCTTTATTTCCGTGACAATAAAAGGAACTGAACAACTACTTAAAGGATTCTTTTTATAACAAGATTTACCAGGATTTTAGTATGCATTTTAATCTGATTGTTTATTTATGAGCCTCAATTAAATACACACACACCACCCCTGTTTATTTGTTTACAAGTATGGCGGTCACATAACCCTGTAAACGCGATCTATTGGCACGCGTCACCCTAATTTTCCCATCGACGCGCGACAAATGGCGCGGCGGGCAACGGCGCGACATATTGTTCCAGTGTGAACAAAAATCGTCTCGTGTGAATTGTCAACGTATTTTAACGTATAAATTTCGATCACATTGTGAGAAAATAGTGTGCGACTAAGTTTTTGATTTGGCATAATTATTATGTCACATAAATTGAACACTTAATTCGTTTTTTCTGGTTACACGTTTAAAAAAAAACAAATAAAGAGAGCATTTTTTTAACAAATATAAATATTAAATTGATGAGTACATACTTAATTATGTAGGCTGAATAAATAATAAATTATCAATTGATATTAGGTATGTTCTAATCAAACTCAAACTCAAAGCATTTAGTTACTCAAACTAAGTAGCTTCTGCCCACGTCTTCGCCCGCGTGGTTGTCGGAAATTATCCCACGGGAACGTGCTTCCAGGACATCTATCTCCTTGCCAAAATCTTGTGAAATACGTTCAGTAGTTCACGCATGAAAAGATAACACACCCGGGATGGACGTACGGCTCGAACGGCCACTCTGCGCCCGCATTTTAAAACTCTGATATCTTCTAAGATATTAATTTTAATGATATGCTGTAAAGGTCAATTTTGATCTACGTTAAATGCACAACGTATCTAATGTATTTAATTGGATAAGAAATAATAGTGTATTGTTTAAAATAGATTCTTAAGTATCCCATTTCTTTTTTGTAATATTATGTAAAAGATAAAAATGTTTACTGTGGGGTATCCTTAGGAGATAGGCATATGCCATCACGGACTTTATTGTAGATAATTTTGAAATGTACAATTCAGTAGCAAATTGTTTTGATCTATCTCGTAGGGTTTAGCAGGCGTTTGCAATGTAAGCGCACAAAAATATGTTTTTTACGACATCACATTACAAATCATTGAAATTTCTCGGCTTTTCTCTACCATAATACACATGTATTATACATGAAAACCTTTATCCTAAATCATTCTGTCTATTAATGAAAACCGCATCAAAATCCGTTGCTTCATTTAAAAGATCTAAGCATTCATATAAACAAAGCGACTTTGTTTTATACTATGCACCTAAAAATAAACCAATTACCTACAGACAATTTTGAACTGTCAAGGGGTCGGTCAGTCAGAAAGATAATGATTTATGAATGTTTAAAATAAAAAAAATCTGTGGATGACATTGGTTCTCAGTCTTCCCTGCTAATAAAGCGTAAGAGCATAAATATGACAAGCCCCTTTCGACCCTGATAGTTTTAAATAGGGTGAGAAAATAAAAATAAACGACATGGTAGATCTTTGCACAGCAGTGGGTAATAATGTTTTTTCTTTCATTCAGTAACCCTGTTCCAATAAATGCGTAAAATGATTTAAAAATAAATTTATATATTAAAAAATTTATACATATAAAAAATATAATAATATAATTACATTAATAATAACCGTATCCTGGATACGTTTTGGTGACCTTTTCGGGGAAACTGAAGGTTTCATCTGTGCAATTATGGACGAAGTTATCTTGACAAATAATAATATCAGAGACATATTATGAAAGACGGGACGGTTGACGTGTGTCGGGCATGCCACCGTCCAGGTGAATCCATCAGACATATTATCTCTGGTTGTTCTCGTCTGGCTTACGGCGAGTACTTGCACAGGCATAACCAAGTAGCCAGGATTATTCACCAGCAATTTGCTTTAAAATATAAACTTGTGGATACTGAGGTACCGTATTACAAGTATGCGCCCAACCCAGTTCTCGAAAATGACCAAGTCACGTTGTACTATCGGTCTATCATTACTGACAGGACTATTGTCGCCAATAAGCCTGATATAGTGGTGATATATCGATTAGCGCGCCGTACAATGATTATCGATGTTACCATTCCACATGACGAGAACCTCGTGAAAGCTGAGAAAGAGAAACAAATTAAATATCTCGACTTAGCACACGAGGTTATTGGCATGTGGAATGTGAGCTCGGTTGTCATTGTGCCGATTGTCGTATCGGCCAATGGCCTGATGGCCGAAAGCTTCGATCGACATCTCTCGAAGCTCTCGTTAGGCGGTTGGATCAAGAGCCTGATTCCGAAGGCAGTACCCCTCGATACGGCTCGTATCGTGAGGAGGTTCTTGTCTCTGGAGCCCTAACCACCGGTAGCTTGGACCCTGCCCCCGATATCGGCGGACTACTATTTTTATATGTTTTTATAAAAATATTTAAAAATGTATTTATATGTATGAAAATAAATAAACGGAATAATAATAAAACACCTATATATTAATAATAGGATATAATACATATATAGGTATTTTAAAATATTTTTAATGCACCTATCAAGTAAATGAGCTATAGTACCTATAGTTAAAATCTCGCTGCAGACTTGGTCATAAATCATAATCGGAGTAGGGATGTGCGCTAGCTGCGTTCGCTCAAGACCATTATCGATTATGACTCAGACGAAGAATTTTAATTTTCTATTTTTATTTTTATATATACGTTCTTTTGTTTATATATTTAATATGCTTTGTAGTAAATTTGTAAATAAAATAAAAAAAAATGTGTATTTATTTCTATCACCCATTTATAAATATATAAAACTATCGATATCACTCATCGATTGCAGTAATACACAGGACTACGTGTGGGCGTGGCCTACCCATAAGGCCCGTGAGTGGGAAAGAGAGCGAAACACTCGAATGATTTATGACCGAGTCTGCAGCGAGATTTAAACTATACTATAGTCAAAATAAATCTCAACTTCTAAACTAATATTTTAAAGAAGTAAAATTGTAGTTGAAGTAATCTCTAGAAGCATTGATTCAATTATCAAAACCATTTCACTGGTCGATAGTTACACTATATCCGAGTGCCATATGACATGGGTGAAGTCGCAGGAAGAAGCTAGTCAGTAATAAAATTAATAACGCTTGTTGTTGATAAAAATAATACCTATAGGTATCTGTGATATTTTGTTGATAAGATACTCTTTTTTATTAACAACATCATTATGATTTGCACTTTAAAACAATAATAGTTATTACCACGCGCCCCCCAAACACTCCAAACGTGACGTATCGTACTAGTGTGAACTTGAATCATATCGTGTGAAATGTCAACGAATTTATTAATAAATCGTGAGTAAAAAGAGAATGGATGGGATTTTAATAAGGAGATTATGACAAATATTTTCATATAAATGCATAGCTCAAGTGAATTCCTTATCAATTTTATAAGGATGTTTTGATTTCCAAAGTACTCGAAAGCTTATACATAATATTGTTTGGTAGTTAAGTACCTTTTGAGAAGTAGGTACACACAGCAGCAGGTCAAGTAACAACCAATTCTCAATTTTTTCATTTGATTTTGAACTTAACTTTCAACATTTTAAGGTTTAAAATCATTTGCAGAAATTCGACAGTTTCGTATAACCTGATGTGCTGGCGACTGACTGTACATGACTCATCTAGTCAAAAAGGAATAATTTGATTAATGACGCGAATTATTATGATAGTAAAAATATATACCGGGTTATTTGTAAAACACCATCAACCTCTTAAGGGGTCATTGTACTAATCATTATGAACAACTTTTACTATGGGACCAAATATGGAATTGCGAAAAAAAATTCAGCTGGTCCCTACATTTTGACGAGTTCTGCAAACATAAATGTAGGGACCAGCAGATTTTTTTTCGCAATTCCATTTTTAGTCCCATAGTAAAAGTTGTTCATAACGATCAGTAAAATGACCCCTTAAAAGGTTGATGGTGTTTTAAAAATAACCCTGTATATGTTATCAATTACTGTATCGATAACATACCTACTCTTTTATTTAAAAAATCATAATGACTTTACATTACTTACCTACCACAATAACTATTGGCACGCGCCACCCCAATTTCCCACCAAACTGACAGCTAAAATCATATCGTGGGGAGTGTCAACGGATTTTAATTTCTAGTATGAGTTTCGTTTAAATCAGGACCCTTCGCCCATGTTTCGGGACATGCATAGGCACGTGCCGCAATGTGCTTCCAATGGGAACCAAACTCAATATGTGTGAACCTTGTGAACTGCAACGGATTTTAACGAACAAGCCCTTATTGTCATCTTAAATGTTTAATGGGTGAGGCGAGCCCTTATTCCCTAGGGTGAGAAAGTAGAATAGAAAGAATATGGAAAATGTGATTTAACAAAAATATGAAAGTGTTGGTTTAATGACTTTTTTATTAATACATAAATAAAAATCTATCTTGCAGACCACATGATCCATAAAAAAAACCATTTAATAAATAAACTGTGTTACTTATTTAAAAAAAAAAACAATAATATGGCATAAATGTATACACACAAACATATAGGTACTCACATCTGCGCGGCTATTTCCAACCACCGCTTGTAGGTCTTGTTAGCATACATCCTATCAGCAAGGTCATTGACTATACTGATTATACACGTACCAACCCTGGACATGAATGAGGCAATTCTGCTTCTCTGAATAGCATTGAACGCGTTCAGCCGCGCCTCGTCTTTTAATGCTAAACGCTGTCAACGACTAGCTGTTACCTTTTAGGCGTGTATAAGTTGACTGTAACATGAAAAGTTGGTACAGACCACAGAAATAATTATTAGTTCTGTGGTACAGACACGTCAATTTGCAGAGTTATAAACACTTTATACCACTGTCAAAAAATTAAAGTTGTAATAAGAATTTACGGACAATTTAAGTTGGAAGTAAATTTGCTTAATAATTAATTTTCTGGCTATACATCAAGTACCTACCTACTTTTGCGTAAAACTATTCACGCACTTATCATTGACTCACCCGGTCCGCCGCCGCGCGCCGGTGGCCCGTGTTGCTCTATGGACTCACCTTGTCAAAAATAAATCTATAGTTAGCGCTAATATGTAATAACGGAAGTTAGAGTGATAACTATAATTTTTATTTTTTTTTATTATGGATTCTGTAACTTGCACAATAAGCCATTCAGATGAGATATTTCGATCTGTCTTGTTAGCGGAAGGAATTCCTATGAATCCCTTTCATCTGGTGTCACCAAATCTCACGGTAAGTGTAGAGACACTGCCGTTTCAATCGGGAATGTGTAATACTTCCTGTGCCTTCTAGTTTGGATGCCAGTTCATTGGTTGATATCCTCGTCTGATAGCTTTCACTATATCTAGCGATCTCTTGTCTGACGGTTGTGATCTTTAGGTCCTCATGTATATATTTGTTGTTTACATAGTAGGGTATATCTAGCATGGCTCTCAGTGTCTTGCTTTGAAATCTTTCAAGAATCTCAATGTTGCTATTGCTAGCAGTACCCCACAGTTGGATTCCGTAGGTCCAGATTGGTTTAAGGGTGGTCGTAGATAGCTATCTTGCTTTCATGTGACAGGTTTGATTTGCGACCTATGAGCCAGTACTGTGATCTGACTATCGTATCCAGTTATTTACGCTTGGTCCAGGTGTGCTCCAGGTGGGTCTTCGATCCAGATGCATACCCAAATATCTGGTATCTTCAGCTTGAGGAACTTCTTCATTATGAAGTCTTATTGGGGGACAAGTCTGCCTTCTCAGGGTGAAGGTCACATGGACAGATTTTCCTTGGTTAACCCTAGTACGCCATTTATCTAGCCACTTTTCTACTTCATGGATGTGGGTTTGTATGTTAGCTGATGCTAAAGCGGGATCCACATGTACCGACAGAAGGGCTGTATCATCCGCATAGGTGGCAGTTATAGTATTAGCGTGCGTTGGAAGATCTGCGGTAAAAAGCAAGTATAAGATGGGTCCTAATATACTTCCTTGAGGTACTCCTGAGAGAATTTCGTTACAAACGATAACTATAATAAAATAATAATTATTTTATTTTTGTTGATTAGATAGGTTCTCATAATATTTAAAAAATCATTATGATTTGCAGTATAAAGCAATGTTAGTACGTTGAAATGCGTACCTGTAAGGGCCGGTTTTTTGATCCGTAATTAACGCAACCATTAGTTATACATTCCTCCTAGTCCTAGAATCCTATAGTCTACTCGCGTTAAGAAAATAGTGAATCATCAGTGCAGCTGCAAAGTAAACGTGTATTCACACTGGGGTACAAAAAAAGCTAATTTTATCGACACACGGAGTATGTTACCTTATAACCAGTGATTGGAATAGGTAGAGCTAATAAAGCTAAAGTTCAAAGAACAGAGACAAAAAGTGGAGACTTCCTTACGACAATTTTTTTTTTCGGAATATTTGTTCAGAGTTTCGGGATATCAGTTATCTACATTTAATATTAATGTTATTAATACAGTAACCTAATTGTATTCATTTTCCTTTTTAACCGACTTCAAAAACAAGGAGAACTTTCCCAAAAAACCAGTAGATACGTATTCTATTATTATTAATTCAGGTAAAGAGCTGGGTCCGCCTCAAGTTTACGTTTCCCAGAATAGCCAAATCTTGCTACCTCTTTCTATCTTTTGTTTGTCACTGGTAAACAATGTCTTAAAAATGAATAAATTGTATGAAAAACTATAAAATTGTTATTTTTTACCTTTACCTTGTTAGTTATATAATTATTAATGATGGTATGTAAATGACATTAGCTTCCGCGCTTACTTTAATGGTTCAAACGAACGATGTAAGTAAGCGCGAACGAAGGAGATTACCTTTATTTTTTTTTAAACAAAAAAAGCCTTTTTTTTTTGAGGATGGGAAATCATGAAATGACCCCTCCCGCTCTGGGTGGAGCGGAAGGGAGTGTCAGACTCTTACTGGCTAAAACCCACCCGTGTTCCTTCCTTGGCCCTTTATGTTCCGGGTCAGCCGGCATATCCCGCTTTCCCGGCAGGCTTGGGCCCTAGTGGGCCCCCTCTTCGATGCTGACATCTCTTTGAAGCGCGCGTGGAACACGTACGCGCCGTCCGGCACGGGAACAATAAAAAGCCAGCATACGTTTTTTTTTAAACAGGAACTGAATTGGATAGTTATTTTTCATCCCACCATCTCGGAAAGAGTATTTTTAATCTTCAATATCTGAGTGGAAAAGCCGTTTTTATTCTCTAGAGGATAAAGTAAATTGAATTTAGAACATCGTGTGCACTAAGTTTGTGAATTAAAAAAAAAACATTAAACCTATTTACTGCTACCTCTATGGTGCCGAATATATCATACAACTTTTTTTTAATTTGTTAAAAACTCAGACTCGGAACCTTCTTGGTGTTCTTGTTTCAATTTGCTTTGTACGCGGTTCTTTACGCGGCATTTTTTCACGTCATTGTTAAACCTTATATTAAAAACAAGAAACTTGAAAACAAGTGAAAAAACTAAAATGAGTGATTCTAGCGACGAGGAAGTTTGCTTGACGCCAACAGAATTGACTGAAACTGTTAATAATGCGCAAATGAGCTTTCTCCCTCAACAATCACGCGAGAAGTATTTAAAACAGTACGATATGTTCAACACGTGGCGACTAGCAAAAGGAGCCAAAACTTTCTCAGAAAACGTTTTGCTGGCATATTTTATAGAATTATCCGAGAACAAGAAAGCAAGCACTCTATGGAGTACGTATTCGATGCTAAAAGCAACAATAAAGATGAAAAAAGACAAACATATCGATACCTATCCTAAACTAGTGGCATTTTTAAAAAGAGCCTTATCTGGTCATCAACCAAAAAAATCGAAGGTTTTCACAGTATCTGATATTGAAAAGTTTCTTAACGAAGCACCCGATTCCGTATATTTGGCGGCAAAAGTAAGTCAGTTGCACATTCAGTATCTACTTAAGTATATTAATCTCAATTAAATAGTATACTTAGTAGATGTTGATAGGCATAATTATGCGTTCATATCAATTTTATTCATTTATCTACTACAATACTCTTTACGTTACAGGTTGTTCTTATTATTGGAATAAACGGAGCATGTCGAACTAATGAACTAACACAACTTAATGTCAAAAACATTGAGAAACATTCAGATGACTTACTATTAATTAATTTACCTAATACAAAGACAAAAAGAGACCGCAACTTCGTCATTCGCAAGGAATACGTAACGATTGTTGAGAAATATCAAGCCTTACGCCCGCCTAACACTCCAATCAATCGATTTTTTCTACAGTATCGCAATGGAAAGTGTGTTAGACAGCCTATGGGTACTAATAAAATTGGCAGTATCCCACGAGAAATAGCAACATTTCTTGAACTTCCAGAACCCCTGTTGTACACGGGTCATTGTTTCCGACGAACTTCAGCCACACTTTTGGCTGATTCCGGAGCTGATCTCCTGTCCCTTAAGCGCCACGGAGGCTGGAAGTCCAATGCAGTTGTAGAGGGATACATAGAGGATTCCATCCAAAATAAGTCTAAAATATGTGAAGGCATCGTAGGAGCCATTACACTGAAAGAGCCTCAATCGGATCCTTGGACTGGCCCTTCTACATCAAAAATAAGCCGTTATGAAACACCTAACCATCTCCCTCTCTCTCCAACATTCACGCCAAGGGAATCCGATGAATCGGTACAACTATTAAGTATGACAGATAGTTTACCGAAAAACAGTACACAAGTGACTAACACCAATATTACAGTACCAAACAAAAATATTACACTCAATTTAAATAACTGTAGCAACGTTACTTTAAAATTTTCTTAATTATACCTTAGTATTATTTTGTTATAATTTAAAGATTATTCTGTAATACTTACCTGTCATAATGTAGTAATTAATACCTAAACTGAAATAAAAGTGTACCTATCTTGTGATTGTAAACGTTTTTTTTTTGCATTTAGTCATTTCCTCGCTGAGGTGGAATGAAAAGTTACGTGTTGCACTCGAGTGCAAAGATTTTTCACCTCGTGCTCTTTTGATTCCCTCGCTAACGCTCAGGATTCTAATTTTGAATCACGAGCGCAGCGAGTGATTCAATTTTAGAATCCTTCGCTTGCTCGGTCATCAAAATTGAACACGCGGTTAAAAAGCAACTTTGCACTCTTGTATAACAAATAACTATTACTTTATTAATTTTAGTTGTATTTAAACAATGTTCCGAAACCCGGAACATTAGTCCCGAAAAAATATTTGTTCGTAAGGCGACTCCACTTTGCCTCTGTTCTTTTTCGAACTTTAGGTATTTTAGCTCTACCTATTCCGTTCACTGCTTAGAACTGCATGATTTATTTATTATTATGACCTGTGTCTGGGTGTGTAGGATGTATATCAGTCATCAGGTTACCGTAGTACAGGCTCTACCTAGTTCGAGACCTGAAGACATTATGTGGATGTTGTCTCATATTATTATTATTATTTATTTGTATATCTCATTTAATAAGTGAACTGTTTGTGTTCTAAGGGCCAGTTTTTTGATCCGTAGCTAACTCAACTATTACTTAAAAATAGTTAAATACTTAAATTTGGCCAAAATTTAACCATTTTTACTATTCATAACGAATGGTTGAGTTAGCTACGGATAAAAAAAACCGGTCCTAACTGGTTTTGATAAGGATGACTAATTGACTAGTATTTCAAGATATAACTGCTTTGTTCTAAATCTTTGTTTCACCCTGTGGTCGATTATACACTATTATATGTATTATTCATTACAACTAGTAATTGGCTATATTATATTCTTATCTGTATAATCAAATAACCATCTACTTACATTCCAATCTATTATTAATTGCTGTCACTGTCTCGCATAACAACTATCGACTTAGGTACCTACAGCTTTTTTAATTATTTATAATCAGTGCCATAAATTGGCCAGTAAAGAGTTTTTTCTGGACCCCTAAAACCCTCATTATTTACTGAAAGTAAAAGGTGGAAATATTTTTAGGCTTACTTGTACCGCAAATCACTAATTAATACATTTACCTAAGTTTAAACGTATTCAAAACATCATTCTGTCTTTGTCATCTAAATCGCTAAATGCAATAATTAGTGATTTGTGGTGCGAGAGGGCCTTAGTCACCGCTTAAAGGTCGACTCAGTCAAAGTACTGAATTTAATATATCTATTTACAGCCACTTAACCCTGCTACCGCGACATGACAATATATAGTGGCACGTGCCGCCCCAAGTTCCCACCACTGCCCCATTCTACTGGGAACTAACATGTTCACGTGTGAACGATCAACGGACTTTTCGTTCGTTACAATTATCGTGGGACCACTAAGCAGGAAGAATTTAAATTAAAACCCAAAGACGGTGAGGTAACACTTACATAGGGTGTAGATAATACAGGGTGTTTGGTAGGGAGCTGTACATACGCCTAGGGTAGAAACTAGGGATAGTCTGCTACCTACCCCCGCCCATTATATTGACCTTGGCCTCAAGGTTTTTTTTACCTTACTACCTTACCTTAAAATTATTTCTTTACCTTACTACGGTACTTCAGGCCCCATAACTTTTCTTCTCCACAATTTTCTGGTGTAAAATAATTTTTTGCAGGACCCTAAGACTCTAACGATTAAAACAAGACCATTAGCCGACCGGTCCCATGGATAGATTTTGAGCTACAGGTAGTTTTAGTCAAAAAATCACAAAAAAGTCAAATAAAAAATAAAAATAAATTAAAAAAAAACCTTGAGGCCAAGGTCAATATAATGGGCGGGGGTAGGTAGCAGACTATCCCTAGTTTCTACCCTAGGCGTATGTACAGCTCCCTACCAAACACCCTGTATATCAAAATGCCTGTTAAGAATTATGTTAAAGTTTTATATTGCTGCGGTTTTTTTTTTCTTTTCTCGAACTCGATACACGTAAAATTTTATTAATTAAAATTACAAGAAAAAAAAAAATACAAGTGTGTCAACAAATCACCGACTTGAAAAACAATAATTAATCCCCAACATTAGTTCATGGGCAAATAAACCTATTGTTTTAATATTCCTATAGAACAATTTCACAGCTACTTAACCCGTCAACCGCGACCCATTTTGGCACGCACCACATTTTTCCCACCACAGAACTTTCCAGTGAGAACCAGAGTATCCCGTGTGAAACATTTACGAATTTTGCGGGTAAAAGGTCCGTTGAAATTTGTGTGGGAATTAAAACGAAATGTGGGTATCAATACGTTTTAAAGGTTTTTTAGTAATTTATGTACTTTTGTGGTTTTACCAATGTTTGTACGTAAGTTCACGTGGGAAAATTATTGGTACGGATTTCAATAAATAGGTAGTAGAAGAAAGTTACAACAAAGGGTCGATCAATTGCTAATCGTGAAATTATAAACAAAGAGACTAGTTTTTGTCATGCAGATTGGATAAATAATTGGCTTATGGCTAAGTTTGTAATAACAGCCGCACGGATCCATCGATCAGTCTTGACTGACTTGCTGCGGTTGGTCCGTGGATGGGTGACCATCTTTACATACCAAGACCCCTCCGTACCTCGGAAAGCACGTTAAGCCGTTGGTCCCAACTGTCATTCGTGGATCTTTGACAGTCGTGATGGGTCGTCAGAAGCCCGTAAGTCAGACAACCTACCAAGGGGTATCGTATTACCCAGTAACTGAGTTGTGGAGGTCAGTTAGGCAGTCACTCCATGTCAAATTCTGGTATGCAGCTGCATCCGGTTAGACTGGAAGCCGACCTCGACATAGTTATTAAATCATAGAATACATACGGTATATTATACTTAATAAAAATCTCAAAAATATTTTATAAACATAATTATGTAGTTTTAAGATAGGTCTAAAACTAAGTAGATACAATATCAATTGAATTGCTTCAAAATAACAATGGATTCACCTGTATTAAAATATATTTCATGCCAAATTAACCCTCTGGATGCGACAGGTATCGCCACGCGTCACGTGCTACCCCAATTCTCACCCCGATTTATTTCCTGTGAGAACGTAGGGTCTCGTGTGAACGATCAACGAATTTTATGAAAAAACTCCTTGGTATTTTTGTGAGAATCAAGACGTAGAAATTATAATTTTAGAATACAACGTGGCGCTACAATGGCGACATTAATTTAATACACGTGTAGGGCTAGTGGCCAGTAATCATAAAAAATATATTAAAATAATATAATTTGTAAATTGAAAACTACCGCCTACGCCGACAAAGGGCTCTCTCTCCTTCAATTCGCCTAGTCTTTGTACGTTAGGTATTCGTTTTAATTTAATTCATGCGACGTTATGAACGGTTAGGCCCCGTTCCCACTATGTCTTGACGACAGATTATCGTGTCGTCTAAAACGTCGTGCCTAGTGTATTTAAATGGAGGTGTTCACATATAGGACGACACGATTGACTGTCGACGACTTTTTTTTGAAGTGACGACAGATTTTGAATTCAATGGGAACGGCTAGCACGACAGTCGTCCAACGTTAAATAAATCGTCACGACATAATGGGAACGCGCCCTTACCCCGACAAATAACCTCAGCGCAAGAGTCCTTTAAGTACAGGTTGCTCCACGATGCTATTTAGGAAAATTTAAAATAAATCAATAAATTAGTATACCGTTTATTGAAATTCAAATATTTTCATCAATATGTTAAATTAATGTCGCCATTAAAGCGCCACGCTGTAGACAGAATAAGGTAAACATTGGTTTGTTTGAATTAATATTACGCTTTTTTACATTACCTACACTACAAAATCAAAGGGTAGGGGGTATAGAAAAATTGCAAATAATACTCATGATCTCACGATACGGAGGAATGTCGTGTGGAAAGTTATAAGTACGAAAATGTGATTAGCTATAAAATAATGAAAACACTAAAGAAACGATAAACGGAAGATGTGAAAGTTGATATGACTGGAATGCGCGTGATTACGACGATAAAGGCTGATATAGGTGGCCAGAAGGATAAGGGCAGGTTCTACTCGTAGGTATAATATTTTTTTTGTCACACCAATTTAACCCTTTGGATGCGTTAAGTATCGGTTCGCGCCACAATGTTACCCCATATTCCCACCCCGATTGATTTCCTGTGAGAAACTAAAAGTGTTGGTGTGAATGGTAAACGATTACAAAAATAAAATAAGTATTTATAAAGTCATTGTGAGAATGAGGGGCTCGTGGCTAAGTAATAACAGCCACACGGGTCAATCGATCAGGTTAAGCTACGCTTGCCGCGGTTGGTCCGTGGATTGGTGACTATCTTTACATACCAAGACCCCTCCGTGCCTCGGAAAGCACGTTAAGCAGTTGGTCCCGGCTGTCATTCGCGGATCTTTGACAGTCGTTACGGGTCGTCAGAAGCCCGAAAGTCTGACAACCAGTCTTATCAAAGGGTATCATATTACCCAGTAACTGGGTTGTGGAGGTCAGATAGGCTGTCGCTGTCCATGTAAAATACTGGTGTTCAGCTGCATTCGCTTAGACTGGAAGCTGACCCCAACATAGGTGGGACAAGGCTAGGCGATGATGATGGATGTCATTGTGAGAATGGTAATACATCGTGAGAGTACCTAATTAGCAGAGGTCGGATTTAGGTAGGATTTATGTACTTGCATCGAAATGTTGATATTAATATGGATGTTCCCGGGATTTCTAATGGACAATCCCGTGTGGCCAACAATATTACAAATAGATGATAATAAAAACCTCAGAGATAGACAGACGAATAAAACAAAGATAATTAAACATACAAATTGTATTAGTATTTACATTAATTCACAATACAAATTATTAATAGTCTTAAGCAAATTCTCATACTTATACCTCGCCTTTTTTATAAATAAGAAAATATTTTTGATTCTAGCCTAGACTCGGGTTTGCTCATTCAAACGGCGCATCAGAATCATTTTCCTTGTCCGATTGATTAAAAGTAACTAAGATTTGAAGTGTTCGCTTCCGACATTACTGTATAACTTTTTTATTTAATAAATCACGGGATTTTTCTGCTCTTTAAAATTATCTCGGGATTTGAGGCATATCCACTTTATTCTTTCGCTGTATGAAATCAGTGTAAGTAGGTACATAAATAACTCTACGTAATTCCGACCTCTGGTAATTAGGTATGATTAGAACTTAATGTATGAGTCCTAATAATTGTTAAGGTTTTTTATGTAAGTATGTATTCAATGATAAATGATTTTATTTCTGTAAGTAGGTTTGTACAAACACATTTACACGTCAATCGTATTTTAGAAACTAGATGAGGTCAGCGTTTCCTATCTGACTACTCTGAGAAGAAAGGCCGAAACAAACTCAGAGGTCAGTCTCTTTTAAAGTCCAGACAAAATCTTGGTCAGATCATGTGAAGGCTATGTAGGTCGGTGTCTGAAATGGTCTTTTGAGGAAAGAACCACACAGATTGAGTGGACCTGTCCAGTCAGTGCACGCATTATCAGTAACCGTGCAGCTCAACTCAGAGCTTAAGGAGCTCAACGATAGTGATAATATTTAGCATAGGATACTTAATTCTTGTACAATATTTAATTCAATAATTTGATTGAAACAATGATGTGGTTGGCTGTTAGATACTTGTTCAATCACAATATGTGCTGTCCTGTAACAGTTTTATTTATGACAAGCGTGTAATTGATGAGGTTGCCCATCGGCTAAAATGACGACCTTCCAGTCAAACTTTTATCCCCTATTTAACGCCTTTAGGGGATATTTTTGTTTAAATATTTCTTAGTGCTCACCTGTGCACTAAGAAAAGAGATGGTTTGTTACAAAAGGAGCTCTGGTGCATTCCATATTTCTAGATCCAGTGTTTTAGCCTTTTTTTTTTTTTGAGGATGGGAAATCATCAAATGACCCCTCCCGCTCTGGGTGGAGCGGAAGGGAGTGTCAGACTCTTACTGACTAAAACCCACCCGTGTTCCTTCCTTGGCCCTTTATGTTCCGGGTCAGCGGTACCCCTTATGGATGATCCCGCTTTTCCGGCAGGCTTGGGCCCTAGTGGGCCCCCTCTTCGATGCTGACATCTCTGAGGCGCGCGTGGAACACGTACGCGCCGTCCAGCACGGGCCTGGTCCTGATCGGACGGTGAACTACCCATTACTCACCGCCCGCAGGCCCGCGCCTACGGTGGCCCGGAGTCGTCACGCGGCTCCCGACGCCTGGAGCGTCCACCGCGGCGGCTTGGACGGGAGACTCTCTCCCTCTCCCGTCCCGCCACCTCCTTCGCTAGCATGACTGCTTCGCAGAAGGAGGCGACTGCCTCCCACTCCCCCTCGCCAAGTGTTTTAGCCTTGCGTTGTATATATCAGTGATTTATTACTTATCTGAACAGTCCCCAGCACATCAGGTTATATACGAAACTGTCAAATTTCTCGAAATGATTTTAAACCTTAAAATGTTAAAGGTTATTTTCAAAATCGAATGACAAAAATTTTACAGGGTCTGGTTACTTGACTTGCTGCTGTGTAAGAAGATAGATTTTATTCAGTAAAACTTACTGTACCTAATAAAAGTACATAGGTACTTTAACAGAAACTCTATAATCATAGTAGGTACTCGTATTTAAATATTTAGATACAAAATTCCCACCGTCTTTAGCTCAATAAAACCACAAACGTGGCCACGTGCGATGCTACCCCACAGGTTCCCACCCCCAGATATTTCCAGTGAGAGCCGACTTAGTTCCGTGTGAACTTAAAACGGATTTTATGAGAAAAAAGTTCGTTAAATTCAACCGTGAGAATTGTTAGAGAAGACATAAAAACACTTAGTCCAATTACAAATTTTTGGCTGTGCTTTTTATAAAACATCTAACATAATTAACGCGAGACCTCATATACCCCAATTAGAGTATTGAGTTAAAATATAATACAATGACCAAAACCATTTTTTATAGCTAACTCTTATTATTAAGAAAATTGTGTTGACGCTAGCATTACTTTGTGCATTTAAAATTGAGTCTTATTGCCTTGAAATAAGATTTAATTTTCTTTCGCTCAATCGGCGGCGGTCAGTATTGCAAAATACCTACATAAAATTTTAATAAAAATACCTACATTAATAGTTACTGAAATCGATTCAGTAGTCAATTATGAGCAAACTACTTTCAGGACTTGCGTTTATTCTGTTACACCTTGTAAACTGTGCTTCATCTATAATAATTATAGATTTATTAAAGTTAACTAGAGTGGGCGTAGGTTTTGGTACAGTCAACCGTATGTCAGTGGTAACCATTTGATATTGACCGCTTCTTTATGTCGTAGCACTAAGGGCGATTTTCGTACAATGTTACCACTGATGTGGAGTTGACTGTGCCTAATAGGTTTTGTGTGAAGAGCGTCATCAAAAACAATTGATTTAATTTAAACTTAAAAACACGTCTCATACTAAGTAAATAGGTATTTAAAAATAGACCCCTGGCCTAAACCATTTATTCGTTCAATAATGATTTGTAAATAACTACACGCCCACTTAACCCTATGACCGCCACGTGCCAGTCAATTGCCGAAGTTCCCACGAAAAGTATTTCCTATGGGAACCGACCAAATCTCGTGTGAACTATAACGATTTTTATTTATTAAAAGTCAGTAGAAAAAATACCGTGAGAAAAAGGAAGGGTCGACGGACCTAAACTGCTACCTGCTTTTATGACTTCTTTTTATGACTTCACGCTTTAATTAACTTTGAGTTCATTAACTAACCATGTCACGTTTTAATAACTTAGTCCCCAAATGAACCGGAAACCGAAAGCTTTGATAAAAAAAAATTGTTTTCGAAAACAAGAGAAAAACATATTTAAGTAAGTACCTATATAAATTTCTTGAAATATGACCTAATAAACCTTTCAACTAACAAAGTGAAAAATAAAAACTCACCGAAATAATTATATAAAACGCACTGTTGCTTTGCGTAACGCACTAAAAATTGCAATGCATTTTGACAATTCGACAACATTCATTGCGTTATTTACGTAGTCGAGCAGACAAATTTTTTAAGCATATGAAGCAATGTATTAGGAATTTCTTTCAAAACCCTTCGGGAAAAGTGTGTTACGAAATTGGGGAGCTGTTAAACAAATATATACCTTGGTATTCGGTTGGCAACGGGTGGAACCCTGTGGTTTCCCACAGCCCTCGACCTATTGAGATAATTGTCACGAAAGCTTCGGCACGCGACAGTGCTGTCCTTGCAATGAAGGGCAATAGAATAAGCGGATATAAAAGCTATTCATAGTACCTACATACATAGTGATTCCTTCGTCTGAATTTATTAAAAATAAGACATTATTCGCCTAAACGAGACTGGTTTTCTAAGTCGCTAAGGTAAAGTAACAATAAACATTAAAATTATATTAGCCCCTCTTTTTTATTGTTTTAAAGGTAAAACGTGTAATTAAGATCGTGCTACTTTTCTACAGAAACGCGTATGACTTTGTCACAAAAGAAAATACCGCTTATATCTTTATCTATTTATGAACCGCTTATTCTGTGGCTCAAATAACGATCCCTTAAAATTGTCCCACGCTATCCTTCCTAAAGTGCAGTTCGCAAGAGAACCACAGACCATGAGAACGGAAAGTTATGGCGTTTTGACAAAAAAACTTAATAGGGTCCTGGGAAAATATTTTTAGTTCGTAGCAATAACAGGTTAAGTTCTAGGAATAATGTTTGACAGATTTTTTTGTAGGTTATGCGGTAATTATTTTAATAAGCTTAAATATTACCTCAATAGTTTAGTAAGGCGAATAGCGATGGTGAACGAGTAGTTTTAAATAAATAGTTAGGTACTAATAAAAAATAAAGAAACATATGAAAGAAAACAGTTCCATACATTAATTCAAATTGCAAATCCAGTATAAGTTATTAAATAAAATATCCAATTCATAGATTGTTAGCAAGAATATTGACAGCACACTAATAAAGTCCCCGTCACGTGAATTAAATAAAGAACTTCTACTAAATTACGTAGCGACAATTCAATCAACAACAAATAATCCCAAATTCTATCAACTCAAAGTAATATACGTGTAATATGAAACTAACGAGCAATTTCACTTGGTCGGGTTATATTTTAGCGATATTAAGCGCTGTTGTCTAATGTTTTGCGGTACTGGAACGCCGCGGCCGTAAACATTTGGGCCGTCATTTTGAAGTAAGTTCACGCTGACGCTGTCAATGTTTTTTATTTTTATTTTTTTGAGGGTGGGAAATCATCAAATATCTTCTCCCGCTCTGCCCAGAGCGTGTCAGGATCTTACTGACTAAAACTCACCCGTGTTCCTTCAGTTGCCTGTGCCAGGGGTCACGGTATCCCTCTCGGACTTTTCCGCAACCCTGGCAGGCATCGGCCCTAGCGGACCCCGTCATTGATGCTGACATCTCTTTGAGGCGCGCGTGGAACACAACGCGTCATCGACCCGGGCCTGGTCCTTATCGAACGGCAAGCTGCCCATTGCTCGCCGTTCGCAAGCCCGCGCCTACGGTGGCCGGGAATTAGCTTGCGATTCCCGACACCCAGGGCGTCTCCTGCGGCGGCTAGGGGCGTGAGAGCGCTAATTTTGCCTCTTCCTCACGCATTCCGCCTCCTCTTTCGCGAGCATTATTGCTTCGCAGAAGGAGGTGATGGCTTCCCAACCCCTCTCACTCCGTACCATGGCTTGGACCAAGGCCGGACGCGAGAGATCGCCACCGCCAATCGCCTGCACGAGGACACGGTGGTGCTCCGGCCAAGCAGGGCAGACCTCCAACGTATGCTCCACCGTGTCCTCCGGGCGATCTACACCATGGTGATACCCGGGCGTTTCCTCCCGCCTTATCCGGAACAGAATCCTCCCGACACAACCGTGTTCAGTGAGGACCTGCGTCAGGCGGAAGGTGGGGACGCCGTGGCGACTCTCTAGCCACTCCTCAAAGAGGGGACTTATCGCCGCAATTGTAGCATGCCCAGCGCTGGGTTGCGACAATCGCACTCTCCATGCCACCCTGAGATCCCGCCGGAGCTCTGTCCGCTGTACCGTGATTTCTCGCGGCAGCGGAGCTATGCCCCGGCGTTTCGCCTCCTCGCGCCACTCCCAAATGTGCGCGAGGACTTTTGCCTCCAGATCCCATGGCGGTAATCCGGCAAGGAGGCTCGCCGTCTCACCGAAGACCGTCCGGATCCCCGGACTAGCCGGGTGGCCATGACCCTTTGGGGCGCGTTCAACCAGCGGGTTGGCCGCCGCCTCAAGGAACGCGCCCACACCGGTACCCCGTAAAGGGCCATAGACCGTACGACCCCCGCGTAAAGCCTCCGGCAGGAGGCGTTTGGCCCCCCTAAATTGGGCAGGAGCCGTTTCAAAGCAGCCCCGGCCCTTTTTAGTCTGGGAGCCAAACGTCGGAAATGCTCCACGAAGTTCCACCGGCTGTCGAGGACGAGTCCCAGGTACTTCAACGTCGACTCGACGCCGGTGTGAACCCCTTCTACCGTTATTTGGGAACCAGACGGTGGCGTGTTCTGAGGACCATGAAAATACATGGCCTCGGACTTGTGCAGGGCCACGTCGAGTCCCAATTGCCGGATACTCTCGACGATTGTCGCAACTCCGTGTGTTGCTAGTTCGGCCGCCGCCTGGTGCGACCTCCCCTTTTTTTTTACGTGGGGAAATCCTCATGGACTACCTCCGCCTGGGGAAAAGGTGGAGGGGCGTGCCGGACTCTTACCGGCTAAAACCACCCCAGTGTCTCCTCGCACGTGCGCGCGGGGCCGCGGGAATCCAAATTCTTCCGCAGCCTCACACTAGTGCTGGCCCGGGGCCATTAAATAGGGGGCGGGGACTTAATAGGGGGGACCAGCGTGTCGTCAGCGTAACAAACCACGCTGACGCCGCTAGGGGGGTCGGCGCGCAGCACCCAGTCGTATCCGATGTCCCACAGATGCGGCCCCAGGACCGATCCCTGGTGACCGGGGTAGATGACGGCCCTGTTCGTCAAATAGGCCTCGACCACACGACAACTCCAACTCCAGGGCAGGGTATTGAAGGCATTGGCGATGTCTAAAGAGACCGCCAAGATGTCCCCACCCCGGGCCACAGCATCCCCCGTCGTGTGGGCCCACACGCGCATGATGGCGTCCACCGTAGAGTGCCCCCTGCGGAAGCCAAACTGGCTCTCCGCCAATATCCGGCCCCACCCGCACCAGCCGCCCGACGAGGCGGTCTGCAATGAATCTTTCAAAGAGCTTGCCCACCTCGTCGAGCAGCACGATGGGCCGGTAAGCGGACGGAGAGTCCTCTGGGCGCCCCGGCTTCTTGATGAGGACCAGTTTCCCCGTCTTCTAACTAAGTGGGAACTGGCCCCTCTCCATGCATGCGCTTAGGAGCCCCCTTAGTCGAGGCCCGAGAGCCTCCGAGGCCAGGACCCAGGCTTTCCCAGGTAAGCCGTCGGGTCCTGGGGCGGTATTTTTGGCACTCAGCCTACGTACCGCCACTCGCAGCTCTACCTCGGTCACCTCCGGAGCATCGTCGTCGTCGTCGTTGGCGGTGTGGTCCGCATTGAGCACCGCAGTAGGCGAAGCCATGGGCGGGGAGATATTATGTTCCCCTATAGAAGGGAACAGAGCGCTCACCACGTCCTCCACGAGCTGACCTGCGTCAGCTGGGGAGCCCATGGGCGGAGCTTCTCTCGCACCAATTTATAGGAGCGTCCCCACGAGTCCCTGTTCAGTGTCTCTAGTGACTCCTACCTACCTGTAATATGAAACTAACGAGCAATTTCATTTGGTCGGGTTATATTTTAGCGATATTAAGCGCTGTTGTCTAATATTTTGTGGTACTGGCACGCCGCGGCTGTAAACATTTGGACCGCCCTTTTGAAGTAAGTTCACGCTGACGCTGCCAATGCTGTCATTCAAGTTTCGAATGCGTGTCAGACTTCAGTTTGTTGTGTTGTTTTCACGGATTAGGTTATACTGCTTGTTATTGTTGTTCTTTTTATTTGATCCAAATGTTGCGATCCAAATGTTTTTTTACAAAATTTATAGCTTCTTGTGACGGGGACTATTTCTAAAGATACGTTGTAAGTCTATACCACTTGTTTAGTCCCTCATGACATAAAATCACGCCTATAATCTCGGAAAAGTGAAACAGATGTGTACCTATAGTACACCCACATTCCGCCTGTTATATTTAGGCCCATGTAATAGGGGGCGAGCCTATTGCCATCAACCGGGCACAAGTCCAGACTCCAAGCTGCTACTGAGAAATACCAGATCATGGCTAAACCCAATATCACTTTGCCCGACCCGGGAATCGAACCCAGGACCGCATGCTCAAAAAAAGTGCTTGCGCCCACTAGACCAACTTATACTCGAACAGTATTTAGTATGATCTGTATCGCTTATTTTTATTTATTTATTTATTTTATTAGGTTCATCAACAATTGATTACACCAATACAACCACATAATACATTTTAAAAAGTGAAATAACAGTGTATCAATTACTTATAGATAAACACAACATGCATAAAACAATTAGTCGGAGAAATAAGCTAACTTACTTAGTAATAAGCGCTAATATTGACTGGTAACATCGGTATTAAAAAGAAAAAAGTATTATAATTAAAAAGATAACAATAATAATAATTGACTTGGATTAGGGGTTGCTCGGTAAACGATACAGGGTGGCTTTCTGTTTAGCAAGAGAGTCAAAATGGAGATCAACATTATTACTGTAGCCATTTACTGCTTTACACATTCTTGCCAGCGCTTAGTTATAATAATAAGGATTAAATTCTACAGAATAATGTAACCTACCTACTTATAACCAATATAATTGCATTTTCCCACTAGTTCACCAACCCCTCAACCACTGACGTATTACGCACTTAGTATATAATAGTAGTCTATGGTATTACATAGGTGGTGAAGGTGGAGGGTTTGGACACACATACCAATATATCAAGGTGACTTTAAATTATTATATCAAGATAATTACTCCTTCAGACCCTACATTACAGTGATTATGACCCCATGGCGTTTGTATTTACATACTAAAGGAACAATAACAAAATGGTTGCGACATGACACGCGACTTTACCCTAATTTTATAATCCATGAAATCAACGTACCTACGAATTGAATGGCTGTGAAATGGGGTTATTGTAGGAAGCATGTTTGTTTTCTTTAAGTAGGTATCTACAATGACTTTATTTAGAATGAGTGAAACCAGAAGAACTATGGAAAAATTTAAAAATCTCATTTTGAAAACTTAGGTGAAGTGAGCTTGTAGTGAGCTATCATTCCACCTGATGCTAGGGATTGACACTATTGACAGCTCACTTCAGGGGGCCGACACTCTAAGCAGGGCGTCCGTAGTTTCGGCCGAAGTAACATAAAATTAGTTCGGGGCTCGAACTAAAAAGTAGTGACAAAACGTTTAGACAGTTGTCCTTACTCCCGGCGTGTTTTTGGCCGTCCGGAAAAGTTAATTAAAAGGGAGTAGGGTTCACTTTTAAGTATCGAACTATTTTCAGACGGGCCCGTATCCTCGTTGACGGACTTAGAGCGTAGGCCCCCATGCTCAAGTTTTCAAGTTTTCAAGGTGAGATTTTTACAGAATGGTCATTGTTAGCATTATTGAAACGTGTTTCCATAAATTTGCGATGAACGTTTTAAAAATTAATTTATGTAAGTAATATCATTTTGTATTTCATATTACAATACATTTCTATTATCCTCGTTTTCATGACAACAACATAAATTGATCTTTTCACTCAGACAAGGACAGTCCTTGAAGTTGTTTTATCGTTGGACACCATTCCCTCCTTAAGTTTGCAAGTCACAGAACCCATGAAAAAAAGGTTATACTTACCTATAACTTTCTGTTACATTTCACACGGGAAGTGGACGGCAGTATGGGAATCAACATTTTATGACAACATAAATTGTTATTTATGGTATTATAAGATTAGTATGACGATAGACCCTGGAAGTGGTTCCCCTTTGAAATAAAGATAACGTATTTTCACTCTCAAGGCCACCATTTTAGCGATTCAATTCTAGGTTATTTATTCTGTTCAAAGTCAAAGCATTTATTTCAAATAGGCACTAAGAAGGCACTTTTGAACGTCAACATTTAGTTACATAGAATTGATTCTAGTCGCCCCTTCCATAAGGTAGTTTCGTATGGAGAAGAATGGGCAAGAAACTCCACCGTTACTCTTTTTTAAACGTGCTACAATATTTTGTATACAATCATTAATTATATGTGAAGACGATGCACCTATAATAAAAATGACACTACCACAATAGGTAAACAGAATTTTAAAAATGTAGCAATGACAATTAAGTTATTTTTTTTTTCTTTTTTATATCCACACAAGGTCTTCCGGTCCCGAACTAGTTAAGTGATACGTGGTATTCACATATTTACAAACATTGTAAAAGTAGGTATATGATTTCCCAAATTATGTAAACAAGTAATATGTCAGTGTGTGAGTTAAGGGGCGTCTAAACGGGCTATATTTTACGACAATTTGTGGCTGCAATTATTGGCAAACATTGCCCAGCCATCAAAAAAACATTTTAGTGCATTTTATGGCTGAGCAATCAATTGCAGGCAACATGTTGCAATATGGCTGCAATAGTATGGCCTTTGATTCAGAACCCTTTAATGAGCCACACAATCCAGCAACAATGACCGACGAAATGACGCTCATCGCAGCCGCTTACATTGTTTTGGCAGAAAAACGAAAAAAAAGGACACGAATGTGGATTCGACCCTACCTAAGTAGGCGTGACACTTTGGATTCCGTAGACAAGGAATTAATGCTGGATAAATACTTATTTAAAAATTTTACAAGAATGTCTAAGAGCGACTTCGAATTTCTTGTGAACAGAGAAAGAAAAAGTTCTTGTGAAAGAGAGAGGGAACAGAGGAAAGCAGAGAAGCACAAGACTGACAGCTGCTGACAGCACAGAATATCGCCACACCACAGATTTATACACGATGGACGTCGCAGCACTCGCAGCACACTTCACGTCGCGCAGAAAGTGAAACGCAAAGTACTTCACGTCGCAGGGAGAAAGAGACGCGCATATACAGTAAAACAGAACAACAATATAGATGGCCCAGATATATTGCAGTATTTTCGATTGCGAGGCGATCGTTCGGCCACACGCCGGCTACACATAAAAACATTTTGACATACCAAAAAATATGTGGCTATAATGCCGGGCCATCCTTAAAATATTGCATAGTGTGGCTGGTATTGCTAGCAATGTTGCCGGCCACAGTATTGCAGCCACAAATTGTCGTAAAATATAGCCCGTTTAGACGCCCCTTTAAAGTAATCACAGAATGTAAACCAATGTCATAAAAATAATAAACTATATACATTTATAGTAGCAACAAGTATGATTTTGTGTAAACCCTAGATTGTCCTATGGAGCTGGACCAGCATGTTTCCAAGCATTCTTATCTTGGATTTAATCCTCTAATTTGTAATATGTTTTATTTTTATTTGATGCTATTTTTGTAACTTTTTGAATATAATATGGATTTTTCAACAATAGTAAAATGAAATGAATAAATAATAAAAACAACAATAAATTGATAAAATTTTGACACTTGGCTCACCCCTTACTACGTAGGACTTCAATATATTATAACTAGCCAATTGTGGGTGTAACAATAGATACACCTCTGCCTTACCTTTCGGGTATTACAGGCGTGATGTTATATCATATGAATTAAGTTAGCAACATTTATTACAGCATTTCAGGATGTAAACACAGTTTTTGTACCCATTGCCGTACTGTATTGATTCCTAACCTCCATAAAAAAAATCCTAGGCGTCGGGAGTCCCAAGCCGATTCTCGGCCCCCGGCCCCGTAGGCGCGGGCTTGCGGACGGCGAGCAATGGCTAGCTCGCCGTCCGATAAAGACCAGGGCCGGGTCGACGGCGCGTTATGTTCCACGCGCGCCTCTAAGAGATGTCCGCACCAATGACGGCGTCCGCTAGGGCCGATGCCTGCTAGGGTTGCGGGAAAGTCCGAAAGGCTTACAGTGGCCCCTGGCACAGGCAACTGAAGGAACACGGATGGGTTTCGGTCAGTAAGAGTCTGACACGCCCCCCCCGCTTCGCCCAGAGCTATAGTTAGTTTTATCATTCTCTTATTTTAGAAGTTACGGGGAAGGGGGGGACACATTTTACCACTTTGGAAGTGTCTCTCGCGCAAACTATTCAGTTTAGAAAAAATTATATTAGAAACCTCAATATCATTTTTGAAGACCCATCCATAGATACCCCATACGTAGGGATTTGACGAAAAAAAAAATTTTGTTTCAGTTCTAAGTATGGGGAACCCCCAAAATTTATTATTTTTTTTTTCTATTTTGTGTAAAAATCTTAATGCGGTTCACAGAATACATCAATTTACCAAGTTTCAACGGCATAGTTCTTATATTTTCGGAAAAAAGTGGCTGTAACATACGGACGGACAGACAGACATGACGAATCCATAAGGATTCTGTTTTTTGCCATTTAGCTACGGAACCCTAAATAGGATGTAAACACTATTCTAATTCTTTTATATTCTTCATAAAAACAATAATCGTTGAAAAATACAACACTATTTTTACAAACACGTCAGGGTGTTAACCTGTCAGCGGTCAAGGGGTATCATTGTACGTTTTCATTCTGGGGTCGTGTGCTTCGAACCGGAAATCCATTACAAAGCGATACTTTACTTCGGTGTACTGAACCAACGTGCGTGACTCGAAACTTTTACAGTGTTTTGTTATTGGACGTTGTAAATAAATTCAGTGTTATTTCGTACCTTACTTCTTGTCGCTTTTTAAATTATGTTTGGACATTTTAATTAATATTCCGTAAGGAGAATGGTACCCATTGTTTATGACCTAACTATAATACCTAAACCTTTACATTATTTAACGATTTGACTTTGCCATTTCTCCAATTTACTCTGGATCTCAGGTCCATCTTCACCGACAAGAACAAAGTTATCGGCAAGCAGCAGGCACCAGGGTGCCTCTTCCTGTATGTCTGACGTCAGAGTCTCCATAACCAACAGAAAGAGGTGAGGGCCTAAAACCGACCCTTGGTGCAAGCCTACAGTCACACTGAACGCGTCGGTGTTGCCAGCAGCCGACCACACGTAGGTGTAGGTACGAGATTTACTGAGCAATCTACGTAGCATCTGTCTCTTTTAAGGCCCACCACAACAAATCCCGAGGTACCTTATGCTTTCTCCAGATCAATGAACACCATGCGCAAGTTCTTGTGTGCACGTCCGTACTTCTCGCGCCATTGGTGGAGTGCACAAGAGGCGTCCATTGTTCCTCAACCCAATCTGGTTCGGGGTAATCTTATTCTCCTCTCGCAGTCATTTCGCTATTACTTTCCATAACTTCATACTATGTGGCAGGTAAGCTAGTCCATAGATACAATTACAATTTTGTTCAATACAAAAAGTATTTTAAAATAAAAACATCTTTTTGTTACTTTTTCTTAAGGCTTTTTCATAAAAGAAATCTATGAGAAAGCTTTAGGACTAACTTACAAAAAAGAAAACCAGAATATTAAGTAAATTCCGTGGAGCAAAAAAAAATATGTTTGACTTTTATTTTTTTAACAAATCGAATATTCCTAAAATGTATTGTGCGTGTTTTCACGTGTGAACCGCGGGTGGCGCGCCGGAATTTTTATTAACAGTGCCATCCCAGTCGTCGCGGGCGGAGGGTTGACATGTCTATTACGTGTGTGGGCGAAGGTTAGAATTTGGAATCACTTTTGGTCCTGTGCTATCATGCTTTTTGCGGTGATATGAGCAGAATCTTTAAAGTTGAGTACTAACGTCTGCTACCTATACAAATACAAGGTGTTGTTTTGCATCCTCGTCTAATTCGAGGTGGTAACTATGCTAATGATTCTCGACACGAATCAATAATAAAATAAGTAGGTATTTATTTTTATTTTTTGTATTTTTCGGAAATCGGCATGTGTAGGGCCCGTGTGATACCGCCCTGTAACTGCGCTGTAACTGTAACGCATGCACACAGCGACATAGTCGTACGACACTGCCTACTGCATACGCAACGGGTCGATTTTGTTCTTTGAAAGTGGAGTATTCTGAAACACTGTCAAACTTAAATACCTAAAAAAACAAGTATGTATTAATTATTGAGCAGGATCGTAATTTTATTTGATTATTTATGTCTTTCATAACAGCCTCCTGAAATTTGACGAGGATGCAAAACAACACGTTGTATAGTTGGCAATTTTTCGTGAATGTGCACTTTACTGATAAATATTACCTATCTGGCGATAAGAAAAATTAATAAAGATTGAATTAACAATCAAGTTTTCTCAGTGATAGAAATATACTAAAATTATTCCTCACCAAGGATGAAAGGACCAACAGTTCGTCGCCTCGTTCAATTTCAATTCGACGCATTTAAAATGCGTATTTAACTAATAACACTATCTCTGAAAACATGTAACTATTTTTCCTTAAACAAAAAAATCATGTCCCAATTGCTACCAAACCAAACATCATCACTTCCGCAATCACTAAACAGGTCGTAAAAAATCACATTCCCATGACGATACAATTCACATAGGAAACTCTGCCTCCCATGGGAATCCCGAGGCCTTGTCAGGTGACCCCACAATGACATGATAACAACATCGTATATGGCACTAAAAAAATAATGGGGCCTTTTGAGTTAACATTTACACAAGAATGAATTTGTGTGTGAATATTTTATTTAAGGTTGAAACGTGAAGTGGGAAATTAAATTAGATACGTATAGTGCTATGAGAGAAACAAAAATTTAATTAGACTTCGGGGGATTATTAATAGATATTTTTTATTGAAAGTTAAGCTTTATTAATCAAAAGACATAGAAAGAAAATTATTTAAAATTTTAAATAAAATGTTTTTTGGAGCAATAGTCAATAGTATACAAATAAAAATAAAATGCTGTTCGTTGTAAGCGCATCACTTGAGAACGACTGGACCGATTTGGCATTTTTTGGTTTTCAAGTGTTATTTATTTATTTAACCTTTTATGTACACAAATATATAAATAGACAAGAAGAAAAGAGCAGAAAAATTGGTTCAAAGGTGATGCTTATTTCTAATGAAATCTCTTCCAGCATACCTGCGATAGGATGGTAAATATAGACAGTGGATGTAGAGTGTGGAATGTTCCTATTACACCTAAAGAAAAATTGGGAAAGATTCCTGGAAATTTTATGAATCCGGGAAAACTGAACGTCCTTTTTTTCTATGGGACTTTGTATGAACTATTGAAATTTGGACCAACAAAAAGCACTTTTCAGGTTCAATAAATTACAATAAATATTTAGAGCTTTCGTGTTCAAAACTACTTGAGAATTAATGTTCTTCATTTATTCAATTAAAATATATATATATATATATACTTATACAGGGTGGCCGGAACATTGACGTCCAAAAATAAAATTTCGGTCCCTCGTATCGTGGGGTATTCGAATCACCCCCATGTATGTTCCGCGACTTTTCATAGTTTTCGAGTTATGAATTTTTTTCTGAATGTTTGAAAATTTTCGACCTGACCAACCTAAAAAAATTCAAAAAAAAAAGTAGAGGGTTTTATCGAGTTTCTTTTTTTGCAACTGAATTTTCATAAGTAGTACTTTTATGCATAAAATAATCAGCTTCGTAACTGTGGTGAAAGTTATGAAAATGTTGATCTAAAGTGAAAAATTTACGTTCGGTAAATTATGACTTAAATTTTCAACTTCAAATTAAAAATCTAAACAGGTGACTTCATGGTTCTCAAGTAGGCTTCAAGAATGCGCCAGACTCTCAGCTTTCATAATCATTAAAAAACGTAGGACTTAATGGGGCTAACTTTGGCCTTAATCGGCCTTCAAAGACTGCGAAGTGGAAAATTCTTAAAATTAGCTATCTGATTAATAATTTTTTTTTTCCATTTTCTCGCTCCTAAGGTTATTTAGTTTGCTAACCAAAAATGACTGCAGGAAAGCTAAGATTTAAACACGGAGATTTTTTTAAATGTTAGTTTAATGAATTTTGCGCGATCCGTTCTCGTGGACTATGGGTTGTAAACGAGGGTGCAACTCTTTTACCTGCAATAACAATGGACCGAGAGGAAAAGAGACCGAATTATTGCTATCTCTCTCACGCAAGGCGCGCAACCGAAGCCAACGCAAAACAAGTACCTCAGTCGTACTCACATTGTGTTTACTGCTATACGCGTGTCGCCATTTTGTCTTTACCACACTCGCTTTGCCCACGGACTCCGCTGCCTACTTGTTTGACTACTTTGCTCGTTTATTGGACTGTGTTTTGCATTCTGATTTGGACTTTTTTTACGTGGAAGTGTAAAAAATGAGTTACACGTTAAGTGAATATGCAGAAATGCATTATTTTTATGGAGTTGCACAAGGAAACGGCCATGAAGCAGCGCGACTGTATCGCGAACAACTTCAACGTCGTGGTGGGCCGCAACCTGAGCGATATCCCGACCATCGTGTTTTTATTAACACGCACAACACTTTGATGGCAGGCCGCATTCCTGGTCGACGCGGCAGTCATGAAGGAATCCCTAGAGTTAACCCGGATCGCAGAGAAATGGTGCTGGAAGAAGTTCAGCGAAATCCGTCTACGAGTACGAGAAGTATGGCTCGTGCTCTGAACATCCCAAGGACTTCTATCCAAGACATTCTTCACGATGAAGAATACCACGCGTTCCACATCCGACGAGTCCAAGCTTTACTGCCTACAGATCACCAATTGCGCGTTGATTTTTGCCAAACCATGTTACGAAAAGAGCAAGAGGATCCTGGATTTTTCAATAAAGTTTTATGGTCAGATGAGTCACGATTTGAGCGATCCGGAATATTCAATATTCATAATTACCACACGTGGGCGAATGAAAATCCACTCGAAGTGAGAGCTTCGACATTTCAACATCGCTTCAGCGTTAACTTGTGGTCTGGTATTCTCAATGGCGAACTAATTGGTCCGTTTGAACTGCCGTCCAGACTTGATGGAGAAACATACAAAAACTTTTTGGAAAATGAACTTCCATTGTTGCTGGCAGATGTGAATCTCGAACTCAGACGAACCATGGTGTTGCAAAATGACGGCGCCCCGTGTCACTATGCAACCCAGGTCCGAAATTACTTAGATGAAACATACCCCAACAGATGGATCGGACGCAGCGGACCAATTAGGTGGCCTCCACGCTCACCTGATCTCAACCCCATCGATTTCTTTATTTGGGGCTATTACAAGGAAATAGCATACGCCCGAGACTGTTCAAGTGAACAAGAGCTGAGGCAGTTGATTGCAGAAGCTGAACGTGTTGTGAGAGAGAACAGAGACGCTTTTAGACGATTGCCAGACAATTTCTTACGTAGGTGTAGAATGTGTATTGCTGCTGGTGGTGGCCACTTTGAAAACCTTTTCTAAATGTTAAAAATAAATTAAGTACTTTTTTCACATTATCATCTGTGTTTTATTCAAAACCACTTTTTACGTAAAACTTTTCTTACCCAACTCTGAAACTATTTGTTGGTTAGTTTTCAGTATTCTTATCATTAATTAACCTTAGGAACGAGAAAATAGCCAAAAAAAAATAATTACTCAGATGGGTAATTTTAAGAAGTTTTCCACCTCGCTGTCTTTGAAGGCCGATTTTAAACAAAGTAGCCCTATTAAGTACTTCATTTTTTTTATGATTATGAAAACTGAGAGTCTGGCGCATTCTTGAAGCCTACTTAGGAATTATGAAGTCACCTGTTAAGATTTTTAATTTAAAGTTGAAAATTTGAGTCATAATTTACCGAACGTAAATTTTTCACTTTAGATCAACATTTTCATAACTTTCATCACAGTTACGAAGCTGATTATTTTATGCATAAAAGTACTACTTATGAAAATTCAGTTGCAAAAAAAGAAACTCGATAAAACCCTCTACTTTTTTTTTTTGAATTTTTTTAGGTTGGTCAGGTCGAAAATTTTCAAACATTCAGAAAAAAATTCATAACTCGAAAACTATGAAAAGTCGCGGAACATACATGGGGGTGATTCGAATACCCCACGATACGAGGGACCGAAATTTTATTTTTGGACGTCAATGTTCCGGCCACCCTGTATATATATTATAAGGGCCTGGGTAGCCTTTTTTGTATTTGAGGGTTTGAAATCATCAAATAACTTCTCCCGCTCTAGGTGGAGCGGCAGGGTGTGTCAGACTATTACTGACTAAAACCCACCCTTGTTCCTTCAGTTGCCTGTGCCAGGAGCCACGGTGACCCTTTCGGGCTTTCTCGCAACCCTGGCAGGCATCGTCCCTAGCGGACCCTGTCATTGTTGCTGACCTCATTCTCTTCGAGGCGCGCGTGGAATACAACGCGCCGTCGACCCGGGTCTGATCCTGGTGGGTAGCCCGCGAAATTCTAATTTTCTTACGTTTTTTGCAATTTGCAGGTCAGTATCAGGTTGTATGTTGAACAAAATATGATTCCCGACCGTAATGTCAAGTATAGGATATTTACCGAGTTATAATCATAAAAAATCATCATTACAATCCTCTAAATTCATAAAACACCACTGAATGACTACCTATTTCATGTAAAAGTTGGCGCTTCCGCCTTAAGTTTGAAAAGTAAAACCATTAAAAGTTAGGGATGATTGCATGGGCATTCAACGATGTCATAAACCGTCACCCCTTTAACTACTGAAATATAATTCACACAATGACATGCCTAATTGATTACTATCAAACGCTTAACCCTATAATACGCTCCGATAACCATTCGACACAAGTGGAATCCCTCAAATACCACAAATGTTCCCACAAAATTTCCATTCTCACGTGGAAAATTATCTGTGGGAATCCTAATACCACAGAGCAGAGGGGCAATTCTCACTCGCACGCTCAATCTGTCAAAAATACCTCTAATTTATCTGTACCTTTGACAAGTTTTTGACATTCATTGTCGCTGAGATGAGACTAGATTTTGAATTTTTAAAATTACCTACATGAATTGGCCTTCAGACCACAGGTCATCGTGTTGAAGAACATGTTGAAAGACTTTTAAAACTATCTAAATAGAGTATTTTTATTGACAATAATGATAACGCACTATTTGCACACGTTTGCAACGTTGTGTTGACAGTTGCCTAACAGTATGTCATACAAACGTCATAATTGTTATCAGATTTTTGAAGATAACAGTATACCTACAGTGTTTGCGTGGGATGTGGTGGGATTTTGCGCGGCGCCTAAAAAATTCTGCACGTGCCTAAGAAAATTCATGAGAACACAATTTAATGTATGGCTAACTTGATAAATTTTTTACTAATTTAAACATTTTAGAAATAATTAATTCACTATACAAACTCTCCCTTTGAATTTATAATGTGTGAGCGTTCAATTCCCACGGGTACTTGGCAAGTTCACACGCCCCAGTAACTCGCCCATCACGACCTTGAACTTACTCGCACTGGCATATATCAGAGGCAGGTAGTTCATTAGTTTTTTATTTAGTTTTTTGTTTATCCGGTGTGAATCTCAAGATTATTTAATTAATTCTTCGTAATAATAATAATGTTTTTCATTATTATTGTTGTATTTCAATCGTGACTAAGTAAGTGACTTAATATCCATTTGATATTTTCACGACCATCCCAAGCGTTTTAGATCTAAGATTATAAATGAGGGGAAGACTACAAAATAAACCAAAAATAAAAAAAATTGTCAATGTTTATGTCGATGATGGTATTCTCTCTACTACCGAGATTTTAGCTAGAGCTTTTGTTCTTATATTGTTTTTGTTTATTTATTTATTTTTGTAACATGTATACTGTGTTTTTTTTTCTCCTATTTTGTTGCGAATGCTGTGCACGTCTGTAAGTAATTGACGTAAACACTAGTCCATGTCTCTATTCTCTTTTATTTGTAAATATTTGCGTTTGTGTTGTTAATGTGCCTAAATAATAATAAATAATAATATTTTGATGGAAAATTACCACATACCAAGTACACAGTTGAAAAACAATTACAAAAGAATACCGGCGAATTTAAAAATCACTCCATTTTGAAGTTGGTTAAAATGAGATCCAATCGTAATATAGTAATATTATTTCTGAAATTTATTTGTAAATAAATAAATAAATAATAATAATAAGAGACAACATCCACACCAGGTCTTCAGGTTCCGAACTAGGTAGAGCCTGTACTACGGTAACTTGATGACTGATATACATACTTATATACATATACACACCCAGACACAGGGCAAACAGACATATTCATGCACACAAATGTTTGACTTGGCGAGGGCGGGGGGGGGGGGGGGGGGGGGGGGGAATTTCTGTTTCCTTTTTCTTTTGTTACTTTTTGTTTTTATATAGTTTGGTTTTTTATTTTATAATTTAGTTTGTGCACTTCCTGTACGAGTCGCAATAAACACTTTTTCGTTCTTTCTTCTTTTCTTTCAGGGCAGGTCAATTTGGTATTACTTTAGAATTTAATACCATAGGTACTCTACTGTTCCATAATTAATTCCTGGACTTGTCTGTAAGTAATAGCTTTCTTTTACATATAGATAAGTAAGTAAATATTAAACTTTCTTCTCTGACTTCTAAACAAGCAATTAAAAAGGGAGGTAAGCATCTTAATCACCCAACTGTCCTCTATAGTTAATTGTACAGAATGATCGGCCGGTTCTCACGAACAGGCAAGTTCACACGCCCCAGTAACTCGTCCTTCACGACCTTGACTTTTATAAACTGTGCCAGTACAATGACCCTTAACGGTTTTTTAAACTGAGATTTAATTAGTATCGAATTGATATTACATTTTTGTTTTATTACATTTTTCTTAAATATCCTTCTGAGTACTAGATTAATTCAGTTAGAGGATGCTACAAGGATTTTTTGGCGCCTGAATGACATTGTCATGTGGGCGTTGTTGGTAAACATTTGAGCAATTATTTGAGAAATGTCACATGGAATACATATATACAACGTGTAACATAATTAACGCAAGACCTCATACACCCCAATTAGAGTATTGGGTTAAAAGCATTATACAATGACCGAAATATTATTTTTTAAAGGTAACTATTTTTATTAAGAAAATCGTGTTGACCATAGCATTACTTTATGCATTTAAAATTGAGTCTTATTACCTTGAAATAAGATTTCATTTTCTTTGGCTCAATCGGAGATCAGTATTGCAAAATACATGATTTTTGAATAAAATACCTATATTAATAGTTACTGAAATGGATTCAGTTGTCAACTATGAGAAAACTACTTTCAGGACTTGCGTTTATTCTGTTACACCTTGTATATGTCGTAGGATAATTTGATACTTCGAATCTTCGCGAAAATCCTAGGGGTTTTGCGAAAACGCGGATAATTAGACATAGGCGAAAAATTATCAAATCTTACTGGACAAAGTCAGGATCTAACATAACCTAACCTAAATGATACAACAACAATAGAAGGGTATCTGGCGCTTGGCGGCCGCTGCCGCGGCACGCTCGCTTCGCTCGCTCGCCTTCGCGCGCTAATGGTCACTGTTCTAACATAACCTAACCTAAATTCTAATTAACCGCGTTTTCGCAAAACCCCTAGGATTTCCGCGAAGATTCGAAGTATCAAATTATCCTACGACATATATAAAAAATCAAGATGGCGGCGGCGTTAGTTCCAAGTTTAAAAATGCGCCGAAAGATCCCATACAAAAAGTATTGAAATTTTAATTTTGTTTTCTTCTTTCCATAATGCTTTTTTCCAGTAATTCGCCTTATAAATCTTTGCTTCAAATATGTATCCCGCAAGTCTAAAAAAACGTCCTAAATACCTAAGTTTGCTAATGTTAAGTTTCTGTATATGTATCGTTTGGTTCTCATGGGTTGATGGCAAGTTCCCACGCTTCCCACGCCCTAAGTGGCTTATCACGACCTTAACCTTGGATGCGATAGCACAACGAAAGAATTCTTCTTCGCTTTTTAATTTGATAAAACTTTGTGTAAGTAGGTGAGACTGTACTTATCTATGTAATTTAAACTTACCTCGTAACTTTACAGGCGTATTAAAGAATAATAATGACTGTAAGTAATTATAGTGGGCCTCGGAACTGCTTTACCACCCTTTTTTTTTTTTTTTTTTTTTTTTGTGCGTGGGAAATCATCAAATAACTTCTCCCGCTCTGGGCAGAGCAGGAGGGCGTGTCAGACTCTTACTGACTAAAACCCACCCGTGTTCCTTCAGTTGCCTGTGCCGGGGCCACGGTAACCCTCTTAGACTTTTCCGCAGCCCTAGCAGGCATCGGTCCTAGCAACCCCGTCATTGGTGCTGACATCTCTTTGAGGCGCGCGTGGAACACAACGCGCCGTCGACCCGGGCCTGGTCCTTATCGAACGGCGAGCTGCCCATTGCTCGCCGTTCGCAAGCCCGCGCCTACGGTGGCCGGGAATCAGCCTGCGATTCCCGACGCCCAGGGCGTCTCCTGCGGCGGCTAGGGGCGTGAGGGCGCAAATTTTGCCTCTCCCTCACGCGTTCCGCCTCCTCCTTAACATTACTGCTTCGCAGAAGGAGGTGACGGCTTCCCAAGCCCTCTCGCTCCGTACCATGGCCTGGCCCAAGGCCGGACGCGAGAGATCGCCACCGCCAATCGCCTCCACGAGGACACGGCGGTGCTCCGCCCAAGCCGGGCAGACCTCCACCGTATGCTCCACCGTGTCCTCCGGGCGATCCACGCAATGGTGACACCCGGGCGTTTCCTCCCGCCTTATCCGGAACAGGAACCTCCCGAAACAACCGTGTCCGGTGAGGACCTGCGTCAGGCGGAAGGTGAGGACGCCGTGGCGCCTCTCTAGCCACTCCTCAAAGAGGGGACTTATCGCCGCAATTGTGGCGTGCCCAGCGCTGGGTTGCGACAATCGCACTCTCCATGCCGCCCAGAGATCCCGCCGGAGCTCTGTCTGCTGTACCGTGATTTCTCGCGGCAGCGGAGCTACGCCCCGGCGTTTCGCCTTCGCGCCACTCCCAGATGTGCGCGAGGACTTTTGCCTCCAGATCCCATGGCGGTAATCCGGCAAGGAGGCTCGCCGCCTCACCGGAGACCGTACGGTATCCCCGGACGAGCCGTGCTTTACCACCCTGAGGTTTAATGTCACTTGCACGTCAAAAAAAGGACAAGGTATATTTGTCTATGTGACAGTTATAAAATCTCAACATTAGTGAAGTTTCAATTTACTGGGAATTAAAATGAACTGTACATAAATAACAATCGATCAGTCGGCTTCCAGTCTAACCGGATGCAGCTGAATACCAGTATTTTACATGGAGCGACTGCCTATCTGACCTCCACAACCCAGTTACTGGGTAACACGATACCCCTTGCTAAGACTGGTTGTCAGACTTTTGGCAAGGACTCTCGCCGCCTCACCGGAGACCGTACGGTATCCCCGGACCAGCCGTGCTTTACCACCCTGAGGTTTAATGTCACTTGCACGTCAAAAAAAGGACAAGGTATATTTGTCTATGTGACAGTTATAAAATCTCAACATTAGTGAAGTTTCAATTTACTGGGAATTAAAATGAACTGTACATAAATAACAATCGATCAGTCGGCTTCCAGTCTAACCGGATGCAGCTGAATACCAGTATTTTACATGGAGCTATTGCCTAACTGACCTCCACAACCCAGTTGCTAGGTAACACGATACCCCTTGCTAAGAATGGATGTCAGACTTTTGGGTTTCTGACTACTTGTAACGACTGTCAAAGATCTACGAAAGACAGCCGGGACCAACTGCTTAACGCGCTTTCCGAGGCACGGAGAGGTAAATATACGTAAGGGATGGTCACCCATCCACGAACCTACCGTGGCAAGCGTAGCTTAATCTTCTATCGACACACGAGCCCCACCGAGTACATAAATAACATCTTATAATAAATAAAACATAATAATATATCATAACTTAACTAAAACTAATTTTTTTTTTTTTTTGCATTATATGTGTAGGTATATTTAATATTTTAGCTTTAGACTTCACACATTCATATTTTTCTCTTCTTGTTCTCACGCACTATTGTCTACGTTTCTTTTTTACTTCTCCTTTCGCAGGTCTGCTGGAAGAAATTTCTTAAGAAATAAGCAGTACCTTTGTACTCAATTTATAATTATGTCATATCTCTTGTATTTTATTGTGTGTAAGTACATAAATAATAAATAAATAAAATATGGCACCGAAAAAATCCTACGCATCGCTTACGACTGGTAGTGACCAGGAGATTGGCTGGGAATTGTCAAAAGTGGTAAAGCAATAACGAGGTCGACTACTTCACTGTTAAGTTTATGAAAATAAATCTAGCTCTACATTTTCCCGAGCAGTTTAGGTTTAATCTCAAAATCTCTTTAAAAAAAAAACAGATTTTTACTTAAAACATCAACCATGTACACACAAAAGTTTAACCTAAAAGGTGACACTTACCATTCAGTTGTAAAACAGACGGAGACTAATCGCGCTGTCACGACCTCACCTACACTCACTCATCTAGACGGTGACCTCAACAGCTGTCAGAATAGATCACCTCGGCGAGTGTAAGGTTAAAGTAAAATAGATAAATCAAACACTTTATGAATGAATTTTGTAGAATCTAAACTATTGTGATTTACCTAAATTATGGTCAATCATTGACAAAACCTTTGCGAGCTTGGCTGCAGATATTCTGAAAATAATATTGTAAAGTTTAATATATTTAATATATTGTAAAGATCAAAATTAAAATCTGTTGTGTCATATCATATCTCATGTCTGTGTGGTTAGACCAAAATAACAACATCTAATCAAGTAAATTGACTAGATTTGACAACGGATTAAATTGAATAGGCTCTCAGTAACTAAGGGTCAGCTTATCGCAGCCAGTCATGATTTATAGACCTTTTCTGAAATAGAAGAATAGACAGTAGACACATTCAACGAACGTACACAATAGATGGGTTCTCAAGCAAAAAGTCGCACTTATTATCTAGATAAACAGCTCAAATACAGATAAATGATCGGTGTGGTAGTACTCGAGCGAGTTCACACGCCCCAGTGCCTCGTTCCCACGGTGACCTTGACCTTTTAGTCACAGACTCCGCGGTGAACGGGTTGGATTTTGTAAATGAAATATTTTTGTTAAATAATTGCATGACTTTTTCCTTTCATTTGTGTTTTTTAGTATGAATAGTTTTCTTTAGAAAAAAGATGATTATTATTATTTAAGATAGTTTATTTAAATGAGGTTTCCGGCGACTGGGACCGCAATAACTAGGACCACGGTCCCGGTCGCCGGATACGTAAAAAATAAATATTTTTCTTCCGGCAACTGGGACCACTCATAGATTACTTAAAAAAATCTATAATTCAAGCCAAAATCGGTACAGTGAAACGAAAAAATTTCTAAATTATTTATATGAATATCATTGACACGTTCTAGACATGATTTTATCCTATGCGCTTAATAATAGATTAAGCTAGCCCGTTTTTACATAATTCACACATGCAGGTAAAATGTAAAGGTTTTGTTTTTTTTTAATATTTACGGTACTACTTAAAGACTGATTTTGTGATAAATAATTACTTACTGATTGTTAATTGTTGATTATTATTATAAGCACGACTTATGTTATTTTTTATTATTATTACTAGCATAATTTATGTGTATGTGGTTATTACGAAAGTTTTAAATAACAGAACTGTAGTCAAAGGCTGTTAGGCTTATATCAATTAAATGATGTTTTTAAATCAAAAAGGATTTTTCTTCGATTATTACATCAAAAAATTTTTCGTTTGACTGTACATTTTTTGATTTCAGTTATCATTTATGAGTGGTCCCAGTTGCCGGAAGAAAAATATTTTTTTTTTACGGATCCGGCGACCGGGACCGTGGTCCTAGTTATTGCGGTCCCAGTCGCCGGAAACCTCATTTAAATGACGACATTTTAAGGGATAATCCTTATTGGCATAATTTTAGAAAATTATATAAACTCGTTTCGATTGTCTTTAGGCCAATTATTATACATATATTAGCCCCATAAGTGCTATTAATTTTGTTTACTTTTCTTCCCTATTTACATTAATTGAAAAAAAAAACAGGGGTACTTAAGGCACATTCTCACGCACAACCAAACTTTTTTTTCGTTACTGCTCCGTCGTCGTTTTCCACTAGATATCTTACGACATTTGAATTTACGCACAGCAAAAAAATCACCCCGTGTACTATTTCCCACGCATTCAAAATCCCACGGTCACGTCTCATGATAGCGAAAAAACGTTGCAAATACCATTAAACACGGTAAATTCAACTTTAAGATCCCGGAATAGGAGTTAAAAAAATACCAGTAAGCCGCAAAACTATACTTGTAAAGTTTTAACAGAAATTCTCACGGTATTTTTTGGTGGGAGCCTAATAGGAGCGTTCAGACTGGTCTCCATATATAGGGGGTGTGTACTTTTTGTTACGCATTTGGTCGTCGCCCGTCGCAGGTACACGATAGGTCGTTTTATTAAGAGGTTGCGTTACGCGCGGTTGGAAGGGTAGGTCACGTGCTGTGATGTGTAAATAGACCTTTTGCTTCGCTACAGATTATTTAGATTTATGTGTATATTTTTTTTGGGAGTTATGAATCTGCTAGAATTTTCTTTTATGTCTTTAGCGTGTTTGCGGAAAAAGTTTTGTGTTTGTAGTGGAGTTATGATAAATTGATAAAAAAAATATAGTGATTATCACAGTAAAATATATTATAAATTAAACGTTAAATGAATAAATATTGAGTTAATAATTTGGCGCTCTCTCCCTGCTCTCAAAACGGTGAAGGAAAATATCGTGAGGAAACCGGTATATCCTAGAATCATAAATTCAAAGACATGTGACATCTACCGACACGCACTGGGCCCGCGTGGTATATTACGGCCCGCTCCCTCTCACAGAGAGGAGGCCTGTATCCCAGCAGTGGGAACATTATAGGCTGATTATGTAATTTGGCGCTGCTGTAAATAAAATGGCTGAATAAAACATTTTAAAAGTTAACGAAATCGAATCGTTTTTGGATTTAAAATACCTATACTTTAAAGGTTTAGGTAGTTAAAAAAGGTAAACAAATCGTAAAAAGGGTTTTTTATAGTTGACACTTTTTTGTTTCAAAAATTAAATTTATTTTCGATCACACGATAATTTCCTCTTTTATTATAGTATGTTAAACGTTATCATTTATTCCTAAACTACTCTTCGTAGATGTAACTGCTTGAGCACCATTTTTTTGTTAGTTTTATTATAATGATATAATATTTTGTAATCGGGCTATATTAAATTTGTCGTTGCTAAATTGAAGAGTACAACTGTGACGTAGTTCGGCAACTGAACTGGCAGGTATTACGTTTAGTCGGTTAACCAGACGCCTTTGTTGACAGCGCTCTCGACATTTGCGATTTTGTTCGAGAATTGGAAAAATTGCAAGGGTCATGAACAGAAAACGTTTATATTAGAAAAAATATGATGCCGCTGAACGCTTATTATTAACGTGACAGATAGTTCTTCAGATTCAGAATAGAACCTATAAATATGTGACTATATAATATCATTTTAACATTTAAAATAAAAGGTTTAGATTCAGATTCAGATTCATTTATTCCTTGTTAAACCTATGTACATTATAAGCTCTTATTAGGTAATACATTGAGGGCGCTATGTTTTGCCTCAAGTGCGTACAAGTAATATACATGCAAAATAAAAAAATGTCCACAGTTTTTGAACTTAAAGTGAAAACTGTCAGCACTTATATAAAGAACGTCAAAGAAATTGAATGATTATAATTTTTTATTATTATTTATGATTATTTATTGATTGATTTGATTTGATTTAGCATGATCTATGAGACACGTGGTTGTTTTTGTTTACCCTTTTTTAACCTAAACCTATGGAGTATAGGTATGAATGAGGTAAAAGGGGACAAGTTTTTAATTCAGTGGTAAACACAGAATTGTTCGTATATCCCATTACCTTAGAAAATAATTAAAACAATATCTACAGGTAACTCAGTAATGGTTCTCGTAAAGCATTATTATTTAAATCTATCTTACGTAACTTTAACACACTTAGAACTCCCGTTACTAAGTAAAAGAAAACACTAACGTATATTAACGAGTCAGCTCGCCGCTTCAAAAATGTAATTTAAGTCTATATAATTTATTTAGTTAATTACACAGGCACGGTCCAGTTTTTTATCCTACTTGGCTTTTCATTTGAAACTCTATTCGTAACATACTTTTATATGTAGTTTGTAAAAGTAATAGTACCTACCTACCTAACGTACATACTATACAGAGTTGATATGCCAGAGGGGCATTAAATTGCACTACGTATAGGTACTATACGTGTTTAGTATTAATTCGATACGGTATAAAATTGAAAACCACTAAAAATTTGTTTTTTTTTCTTTCAAACAAATTAAATAGTTTACAAATCAGAGTAAAACGCAACCAGCCTTTGTAATGAAAGTGCAAGTGTGTGTGTATGCATTGCCATCTTTTTAGCGAAAATGTTTGGTTGTACTTGTGACTTGCGTCAGAGCGGCAACAACTCATCGTAGGTTATACCACGGTACTCAGATTTATCGTTGTAAGGTGCATGACCTAAGCGTATAGACATAATCAGCTGTTAGGAAAGATACATCGTGTTCAAACGGGGCAAAAACTTATAAAAACATTTGCGACTAAACTACTGCTCCTATTTAATTGATTTTTTGTGTGGGAAATCATCAAATAACTTCTCCCGCCCTGGGCGGAGCGGAAGGGCGTGTCAGACTCTTACTGACTAAAACCCACCCGTGTTCAGTTTCCTGTGCCAGGGGCCACGGTAACCCTTTCGGACTTTCCCGCAACCCTGGCAGGCATCGGCCCTAGCGGACCCCGTCATTGGTGCTGACATCTCTTTGAGGCACGCGTGGAACACAACGCGCCGTCGACCCCCGACTCTAGACCCAAGAAATTTTTCAACGGTTATCAATTAAATAATATGCTGTTTCATAGAAAAGTGCAATACCTACGCGGTCAAAATGTACTGAACAGTACTTTTTTTTAAATAATTGACGGAAAATTTCAAGGCTTTAGAATCATGTCCTGAATCAGCTCATGTCATCTGTCTGTTAAAAGGTTGTGCGGCGATGTGTGCCACCCTGTATACAATTTATTTTAGATTAGATTAAGGGCTCTTTAAAAAGCATAAGGTACTGCAGAGATTTTAAAACTTTGAAACATAATAATTACCTACATAGGTGCTTTTGGGTTATCTGATAATCATCAATATTTTTGAAATATCGTATTCATGAATATTTTGGGTTAGCTGTCATTCATCAATATTTTTGGGCTATCTGTCATTCATCAATATTTTTGGGCTATCTGATAATCGTCAATATTTTTGGGCTATCTGTTGTTCATCAATATTTTTGGGCTATCTGTTATTCATCAATATGTTTGGGCTATCTGTTGTTCATCAATATGTTTGGGCTATCTGTTGTTCATCAATATGTTTGGGCTATCTGTTGTTCATCAATATTTTTGGGCTATCTGTTATTCATGAATATGTTTGGGCTATCTGTTGTTCATCAATATGTTTGGGCTATCTGTTATTCATCAATATGTTTGGGCTATCTGTTGTTCATCAATATGTTTGGGCTATCTGTTGTTCATCAATATGTTTGGGTTATATGTTATTCATCAATATGTTTGGGCTATCTGTTGGTCATCAATATTTTTGGGCTATCTGTTATTCATGAATATGTTTGGGCTATCTGTTGTTCATCAATATGTTTGGGCTATCTGTTATTCATCAATATGTTTGGGCTATCTGTTGTTCATCAATATGTTTGGGCTATCTGTTGTTCATCAATATGTTTGGGTTATATGTTATTCATCAATATGTTTGGGCTATCTGTTATTCATCAATATGTTTGGGCTATCTGTTGTTCATCAATATGTTTGGGCTATCTGTTGTTCATCAATATGTTTGGGTTATATGTTATTCATCAATATGTTTGGGCTATCTGTTGGTCATCAATATTTTTGGGCTATCTGTTATTCATCGATATTTTTAGGCTATATGTTATTCATCAATATTTTTGGGCTGTCTATTATTCATCAATATTTTTTTGCTCTTAAACTTTCTTTAAAATATTACTTACTAGCTTCTGCCTACGACTTTCGTCCACGTGGAAATCAACTGTACCATCAAATACATCCTATGACACTTGTCAATATTGTTGCTTTCTATCAGTGAAATAATTATTGTAATCAGATTAGTAGGTACTTCCAGATATTACCGCTTACAAACAATCAATCTTACCTCTTAAGGCGAGGTTGTTGCATTTTTAAGTTTTTTGGAGCTATTTATATCTAATTAATGTGAATATTGCGCAAAATAAAAATCATTTTAACAAAATTGAACATATGGTCAAGCGCTGACTAAAGACGGAAACGTAATTATTAATAATTGACTCGATAAAAAAAAATCGCAAAGATGACACTAAACCGATATTTCGAACGTACTTCTTAGCAAAAAATTATATTACGAAACCATCTAAGTAATATAATTATCAAAAAATAGGTTTAATTTTTAATAGGTTCATTAAAATAGGTCACGTATAATTTTATTTTAGACTAGTGGTATTGCTATTCGATACCGATACCCATCATTATTTATTTATTAATTCATAATTAATTACAACGGCTTGCGCCAAATTATATTTGAAAAGTTTCTCCGCTAAATTGAAAGAGAACCGTTTATACGAAATAACTGGTTCCTACCCAAATACCTGCTGAAAGCCTGGTCGATCTAGTCTAAAACTTATCAAATCCCTCCTCAATACTGTTGTGATTTGTTGACCGGAATGATAGAAACCAATAAAATGAAAAGTAAGTCTTGATATACTCGTATCAAAAACATAGGCAGTCATCATGGGGTTTGCCGACAGAAGTGTATGAATTAACCTGAATTAACAGTGCTTTATAACATAAAATTTTCAAATTAGTTGTAGTATCAAATACTAAATCTTTATATTTTTTACATTAAAATATATCTGGCCAAGCGTGACACATCATAATCATAGATACATAAATATTGTTAACATTTAGCATGGCGGTGACGCGAACCCATAAGATTTTCCCTTCCCAAACATCGCTCAAAGCGCTTTAAAAGTTTTCACTTAAAAAAAAAAACAAAATAAAATTACCAAGTAATATTGTTATTCTTCACCCTCCTACTTACTTTTAATACTTCATTTTCCCGTCCATGCTCCTCGTCACGATCTGGATAGTTTCAATACCGGTAAAAAATACCGGTAATTTTTTACCGTTGAAAATAAAAATAAGCAAACTGTCGCGACGACGTTGTTTGCTGTGTACTCTGCTCCTCGTGCTGTATGATTGCTGGGAAAATATTGCCACAGCATAATGAAAGTCTGTAATGGATTTTTATTTAGAGAAGTTTGTGCAGCTTGTTTATAGATGACGTTAAAACTGAATATGGGATTTTATTTGGTATGTCCCTAAACTCCGTGGGTACCTCACAAACACGAGTTTTTCTTTTGGTGCATTTTAGGCCTAGTTGCTATTTGTTGAACACTCCGTCATTTTTTCATTTCTTCAATACACAGTGAGTTAGTCAGTGTTAGTGTAATAAAAATCAAGAGGCAATTACTTATTCAAACTAAACTGAGAATCAGCACTTTATGAACGTCAAAATTACATAAGACAGTCCCCCAAAACGCCCGTCCTTCACCACTCCCTAGTGCTTTAGCTGGGAAGAAGAAGTGGCGCAACAAACTCCCCAGCAGCACAGCTGTCTGTTAGGTTAAAAGAACTTTAGTGTGAACATTTGTTGCCCTGCAGGATGCCCGTCAGCTGGTAAGTTGTCACAACCATCGATGGGCCTGCAGCATTAAAAGAGTGGCAGATGCTTTGCCATCCCGGAGACAAAGCTATAACGCTTGTGCTTGTCATTATTACCTTTATTCTTTAAACTGGAACCCAGCAATTTTAGTAATGTTCATAATTCAAATATTTTGGTTTCCTATGAAAGCGGTTCCGTCATAAATTATAACGTTTGTCATGAGAATCTGGCATTTTCACTAGTATTTGACATCCATGTGTCAACAAATGTTTTGTATTTGGAGAGCCGTTATTGGGTGACCGTTCATATCTTTTTTACAAAACCAAAGCTTTATAGCCTGGGACGAACTCCGTATAGTATTAGTTATTTATGCAACTGTTGAGGGGTATTAAAACTCGAATGTGGGTTTATCACACGAGGCGAAGTCGAGTGTGATAATAGTATCACATGAGTGTTTTGATACCTAATTATGTACAGTTGCATACAAGACTTTATCTACACCCATGATAATATATGAATCCTCTATAAAAGATTCTGAAACCATAGGGTGTTGTACAGTGTTGTAAGAACTCTATGTAAATTATAAGTGGTTTTTTTTAAAATTATTGTATGTAGTACCGTAAAATGCTGCAACTTTGCCAAGAAAGCCCAAATTTGCCTATTTCGTTTCGATTACGATATTTCGCGTTTGCTTAGTTTTTTCTTATTTTGTACCATTTGGTAGTAACTTTACATTATTAGGGCAACATATTTTTATGTTTTTGCAATGGTTACTCCATTTTTACTCTGTCAGTTGTGCGACAAAAACCGGTGCGAGGGGGTGAAAATTTGAAGTGACATAATTTACCTAACTTTGCCTACTAAGCTGTGAAACTACTTAGCTGTGAAAAAAAAAATCCTTTTATGGCAATAATCGAACTGCCGTGGACAAGCACGGTGTCTCATGCACACGGAAAAAAGAAACTGATAAGATCAACTGTTTATTTATTGAGATAATATCCTCCTAGGCAAAGTTGCGTCTTTTACCTACAACTTTGCCTATGACTTTAGAGTGCTTGTAATTCGGAAAAACATGATGATTTAAAAAGATTTGGCTACTACCTGGCAAGACATAAGGTCGGTTTTCCGTCTAAAACTCATTAAAAGCCATAATAATAAATAGGTTCAGATATACGATCAAAAAACTTAAAAATCCAGGCAAAGTTGCAGCATTTTACCGGTAGTGAAACGCGCGTGCGTGACAATGTCCTATTTTTTAAATTCATAAAGATATTTTGAGTATTGAGTAGTGAGAATGTGGCTGGATGATGAGTAAGGAAGGGATCGAGTTCGAGTTGCATAATGAAATTTAGTACAACATTATAACACTCGTTTGGATGATATTATGCGACTGACCGGTTGGCGCAGTTGGTAGCGACCGCTGATCTCGGGTTCGATCCCCGGACAAGTCAAACATTTGTGTGCATGAACATGTCTGTTTGACCTGTGTCGGGGTGCGTATATGTATATAAGTATGTATATCAGTCATAAGGTAACCGTAGTACAGGCTCTGCCTAGTTCGGGACCTGAAGACCTTGTGTGGATGTGGTCTCATATATTATATTATTATTATATATTATTTACGTTTACGTATCTCGGGACCATGGAGTCCCGGTCCTTTGGAAGGCGTACGAGGGGCAGAAGCCAACTTGCAGAGGCCTCTTAGACAATTTTAAATGGAATGAGGCACCAACCGACGATTATCCCTGTATGCTCTATGCAAGTGCACCCAAGGACAACTCCCGGTTGGTGCAGGACTATTGCAGAACATGGGAACAAATTTATTGAGCTATGGGTTTGGGTGGCTATAGTGTATTGGTTACCTAGAACTATGGAAGGACTATGGCCCCTGCCTGATCAATGTTTTATTATACACGGAAAAAATGGCAGGGGGTGACTTGCACACTCAATAATGGGCCCCCGGAAACTGTCGCTAGCACTTAGTGACGTAGCGACAACGGAGCAACATATCCTGAGGTGCTTGAGGACTGTAGAGGTATTCCACGACTATCAGGACAATCCCAGAGCCCGGAAGATGGTCAAGATCCCTACCAGAACTTACTGGAATACTTCCTTCTTCCGAGCAAGTTTGCTCTTGTGAACCTCCACTCAAGCCAGCCAATAAAGGCAAGAAAGAGGTGGGAGCTCTGTTCCTCGTCATTGTTCACTCCAGCCGGCTAATAAAGGCAAGCCAGAGATGAGAAACAAGACTTCTCCCGATAGGTAGGGTCCGCGGGGTCGCTACTGCCCAACAGCTCGCCACATGCTGCCCTGCGGGTTTCTGTATGCCTCTTGGTCTGGCTCCTCGCCGTAGACCTGTTCCAGCAAAGTAAACTCTACCGGCACAGACATAGAGTTCGGTGTGCGCAAGCCCCACCACGACGTCAACGTAGAGATACGGCGGGGGGGGTTATTATTATTATGGTTACTATGACCACTGGTTGTTTTAATGTTGGCAATGAGCTAACTTTCAGAAACTTTTATAGAGGATTTATAGCATGGGTGTAGATAATAGTACATTGTTCACCGAGAGGAGAAAGTGACCGATTACCGTCGAGGGTGTCGTTTGAAGCCCGAGCCGTAGGCGAGGGCTTTAAAACACCCGAGATCGGGAATCGCACTTTCTCTCGAGTGATACATAGTGCTTTATACTACACCTACGAGGAAAATAAAAAACTAAATCTTTACTAATTGAAATGGCGCCAATGGCGTCTGCAATTTTCACATGTTCTTTTTTCAAATTGTTTATCCTGCCACCGCAGGGTCGCACTGCCAGCCCGACACCATCCAACACACAGCTAGTGGCCAGTGTCATTTTGCGAACTTGGAGATAAAAACTCACTGTAAAAACTTTTTGGCTTTTGATATTTAGGTTACCGGCGCATAGTCTTACCCAAAATTAAAAAAGAAAACCCACGTAAGAAATGGATTTTCATACACTTTTCTCTCCCGCTCAGATGCGTTTTCTCCCCGCATATTTGTTCGATATGCAATGACGTACTTTCTACCGTAAATTTGGTAAAGTATCAAGGTACTTTCCAAGCAGGTGTAGTATAAAGGTAGTTATAACACTGTAAGCCCATGACTAGAGAATCTTACTGAACAACCAACCCTTCATAAATGTATGCAAAAAAGTAGGTTAAGCACAATTGTACTTTTAGTCGGGTTAAATGAATAAAGTGTAGTGAACGCGGAGTTTAGTAATTAACATTTTAACTCTTAAGGGGCTGATAACAGCTAAAGTGCGGTCACTGTCGGACTGCATAGGAAATAAAGAGAAGCGCAATGACACAAAGCTGGTGATTTATAGCAACATATGAAGCAGTTCTCTATTTACAAAAAAATTACTGATTGGACTAAAAAATTAAAACACTATCACGTTAATATGCTGCTTGAAGAAAAATCTGAAAAAGAAACAGAATTATTGCATGTATATTAGTAGGTATGGTTTTTAATCGTTAAAAGAAATTTTTAGAGGTATCTTCGTGACCTTTTTCTATCGTACCAAATTAGTTGTATTATGTTTTCAACACACTATCTAAGTACCATAATATCCTGAAGAATATCATATATTTTTCTGATTTTGTTTACTGCAGTGGATCATATACTTTTAGGCATTAAAAACACGCGTTTAAGTCATGTAGTCCCCTTATAACACGTTGCGCCACTAAAAATTATCACTGATATATTAATAGCCATTTAACCCGGTAAGTGTTTTTTTTTTATTGAGAACATTGTGTACGTTACTCTAGCAGGAAAGTGGTTCCTAGAGTGATATGAGTGAAACGTATAATTAGTGCATAATCTGCTGTGTATGTGCACCACATACAAGATTGATGCGCTTTGTCGTTTTGGAAAAAAAGGAGAAAACGATTCCTGCTAGATTAACGTTTTTCCAGTAGGAAAATTCTAAACGAATGATCGGAGAGAGAAATATTGTACATGGCCAGAGAGCTTATATTTGTGTAAAACAATTCACCCAAAATATAATTTGTGCGTCTTCAAGTTTTCGAGATATTGCATTTCCTGCTGGAGTAGGTAACGTTTCGCAGAATCGTGTACCTCTAAAACCATTGCGTGTGCGCCTGTAGAATAAACATACACGAGTAGCTCTTTTGTGCGTATTTGTGACAGAATAAGATTTAAGAAAATATTTATAATTTCCAAGTAATCGCGGTTTATTGAAAACCCGAAAAAATATCGCAGCGCCTAAATAAGAAAACGTATAATCTCGCTGAAAACTGTATTCGGTCCTTCTTGACGCTTATAATAACAATAAAAAGTTTCAAAAGGGTACATGCATGCGTTATTGAATAATATTGCTAAAAGTCAAAACGACGGTGTCATAACTTTGACGGCAAAATACAAGAAACCGGCTCAACCCAAGATGTGTCGGTGTAAACCAAAAACTAGTGTATTTAGTCAAAAATATATAGGTAGTGACAATATTCAGCTTGGAATGTTTCGCATTAAGTAAATATAAGCAAAACATGTAAACAACGTGTGGTTATCCGACCAAATTCAAATGACTACAAAAAAGCGACGGATTTCTACGTATCGATGACCTTCTTTATTGGACGTATTAAACCTAAGCTGTTGTCCGTACAGTCGCGTTCAAACGTTTGTTGGTAATTATTATATTACCTAATTTTGGGGGCTAATTAAAAAATACATACTACAACAACTACCACTTCATACCTATAAAATACGAAAAATCTTTTTCCCCGACCTATTATTAATGTACAGTCCCGTACGTTAATTGATGAGCCACTTTTAAACTTCCCAATTTTGCACTTTTATACATTCTCGAAATTATACGATTACACACGAACTTAAGCCGCATGCTCGTAAACAAGATGATAAATTACTTATAATTGGAAATAGTCTTATCCAAGAGATTGAAGGTTGACTAATAAGTTGTCAATGATAAATCAATACACTGTTGCATACGTTTATCCAATCTATTTGATACTGACCTGGGTGGTACGTCATCGCCACAGCCGATAGGTTGCTGTTGTAACGTTACCCCTTTTTTTTGATGATGGGAAGTCATCAAATAACTTCTCCCACTCTGGGCGGAGCGGGAGGGCGTGTCAGACTCTTACTGACTAAAACCCACCCGTGTTCCTTCAGTTGCATGTGCCAGGGGCCACGGTAACCATTTCAGACTTTCCCGCAACCCTGGCCGGCCGGCATTGGCCCTCACGGACCCCGTCATTGTTGCCGACATCTCTTTCAGGCGCGCGTGGAACACAACATGCCGTCACCCCGAGCCTGGTCCTTATCGGATGGCGGCAACCCATTGCTCGCTGCCCGCAAGCCCGCGCCTATGGTGGCCGAAAATCGGCTTGGGACTCCCGACGCTCAGGGCGTGAGGGCACGAACTTTGCGTCGCCCTCATGCGTTCCGCCTCCTCCTTCGCGAGCATCACTGCTTCGCAGAAGGAGGTGACGGCTTCCCATGCCCTCTCGCTCCGTACTATGGAGATCGTCACTGCCAATCGTCTCCACGAGGACACGGCGGTGCTCCGCCCAAGCCGGGCAGACATCCACCATTACCTCAACCGTGTCCCCCGGGCGATCCACAAAATGGTGACACCCGGGCGTTTCCTCCCGCCTTATCCGGAACAGGAACCTCCCGAAGCATCCGTTTCCGGACAGAACCTGCGTAAGGCGGAAGGTGAGGACGCTGTGGCGCCTCTCTAGCCACTCCTCAAAGAAGTGACTTATCGCCGCAATTGTGGCGTGCCCAGCACTAGGTAGCGACAGTCGCACTCTCCATGTCGCCATGAGATCCCGCCGGAGCTCTGTCCGCTGTGCCGTGATTTCTCGCGGTAGCGGAGTTACGCCCCAGCTTTTCGCCTCCTCACACCACTCCCATATGTGCGCGAGGACTTTTGCCTCCAGATCCCACGGCAGCAATCCGGCAAGGAGGCTCGCCGCCTCACCGGATACCGTACGGTATGCCCTGACCAGACGGACGGCCATGACCCTTTAGGAACCTCTAACTCTTGGTGGCCCAAGATGAATTATTTGATTAATCCTGAGTTAGCTGTTAACTCTGGAGTTATTTATGATAACCCATGAACGCGCAAGTGGACCTAATACCCAGTAAGTACCGCTACTTCACACCAAAGCCTATTTTAATAAAAGTCTCAAATTGTTCTTGAAACAATAATAAAGTGGCAAAGTTGAAAAGTGTTGTATTATATTCATTGTCTTGATAATATCACTCCGAAATTCCAATCAGTCGAGATTGCTGTGTTAATTTAAAACCAGTTTCACCTTTATACAGGGTGACTATGAAGTTTTTTTTTTATTCAGAATTTCAGTATATTTCATTTCAAGCAGGAATAAGTAGAAGGAAATAGAGGAGGCCTTTGTTGCAAGACAGCCTGACCAGAGAGGCAATTCCCGTATTTTTAAAACGGTTGCAGTCTAATAACAGTCTCAATCTGTCAAATTTTTTATAGGATTTTTGACAATAATTGGCGCTGAGATGGGATTGCGACTAGATTTTGACAGTTTTGAATTACGGGAATTGGCCTTCTGTTAGCTGATAATTGCTACTATAGGGTTAATAACCACAAGGCATTTTATTATTATTAAATGTCAATATTACGAACATGTTTATGTACGAAGAAGGGTCAGAGTCAGAGCAAATAAAATCTTTTTTTTTATATCACGTAGAAAAGCGACTCTGAGCTGGTCACGAGCTGATCATGGAAATATTTTACAAGTGTAAAAAATTAGATTGCTAAGTAGGTTCATAACTACTTTTTACAAGCAGATGGCAGCAGGCTGCTGATTTTGAGACGATCTTTTCTGTAAAAATCTCGACGTGAAAATTTAGGTGAAGTGAGATTGACGTGAGCTGTCAATAGTGTCAACCCCTAGCATCGGGTGAAATGGCAGCTGACTTTAAGATCAATTTAATTCACTCAAGTTTCCACAGTGTTTTTTTTTTTCACAAAATAGATCAGCAGGTCTGGAGCATGGATTTCACTGTATCGGAGTAAGTATTTAGAAATTAAAAACCAATAGTTTTATGACTGGCAAGTTAATAAAATCGTTTTTTGAAACCACCAAAGCACCACTTTAGCCATTTTGAGGTTACGCTTTTTTGATGTTTCGTCAAAAAATATGTAAAATATTTGGACACCCTACGTTCAGAAGGACTTTCAAAGACAGAGAGCTTTTTCAATAACGCCCAGAGGGTCCATAAATTAGGGCAGGTATCCAAGAAAATACACTCAAAAAGAAAAGTAAATTCAGTCACTCTTTGCAATGATTTAAGTCTGTTGAAGAAGGGCCATACTCGTTCAGCTTAGTGACAATTTAAATAATAAGACATTTTTATAATAAAGGTGATAAGCGTTTATTTTGTTTTTTTTTTTAGTAAACAGTAAAAGGTTAAGGATTTCCTCTACGCAAACTGGTAATCGTGTAACTATACTGGGCTTCAAAGAAAGCGGGTCGGTTATAAAAAATGCGATAACTTTAAAAATATTTGAACGATCCTTTTAAAATAAAAACTTAATTAAAATTAATTTCATTTCAAATATAGGAAGAACTAAATCCTTTTTATTTATGTATGATAATTGTATTAAAAATCATAAATAAAAAATAAGACGATTTTTAAAATTTGAACAGCTTTGAAACCAATCGTTTTACTTTTGTTTCTGTTTATAAATATGCCATTTCTTGTGCAAAATTCATTATTCTGATCAAATTCAATGAAAAACATGCTACTAACCCCTGAAGGGTGTACCAGGATTCTGACAATGCTTAAAGACGGGCGCAGTCAGCGTTATACAGCGAGAACTGTTGGTGTGTCGCTATCAACCGTTCAAAGAGTGCTCCAGCGATTTGAAAAGACTGAATCCAATATTCGCAGACCAGGAACAGGCCAAATAAGATGCACGGCAGTGCGGGAGGATCGATGTATGGTGTCGAAAATGTTTAAAAATTGATTTCACCAGCTGTTGCCATTTAGACCTGCAAAATATGGTCCAAAACTCGAAACGCAGTATCGAAATTCAAGGCGGACGAGTTGAGGTTCATGCTAAATTCAAGGCTGAGTTACGCTAGCCGCTCGGTCGCAGAGCGCGGGAAAAATAATCGAGCCAGATGAATGCCAGATGCGTCACCGGCGCGCGCGGCGCGGCGGGGCGCCGCTCGGCCGCCCGATAATGTAAATAAAGCATTTTTACGACTTGGGTTTGTTTGAATGGTGCTAACACTTGTGTTTTTTGTTATGGTAAGGAACGGGGCTTTAAGATAGCGGAGTTTCGTTTGAAATAGGATAGTATTTACGCAAACACTACGTACGATACGTACGTACGATAGTATTTACGTAACTTTGTTTTCAAATAAATGGTTATAGTTCGAAAAAACGAGCGTTGACCTATATTGTTTAAGGTTTTAAATACATTATGTGTATATACTTAACGCAAAACACTAATAAAACCACATAGCATTAGTACAATATGTACTATTTACGAGCGTGCAAAGTTGAAAATATTTGCCGACGGCAAAAAAATAACAATGGCCGCCAAGACAATGGAAACAAAATGTTGTTTTATAAATATAAATCTGATACGTAGAATAAAAATATTGGTACCTGTGGAAAGCTTATTTAATGCTTCAACTTTGTTATAAAAGTAGTGGTATTAGAATAACACACTGTACTAAAATAAGGATCTGAAAACACATACACGTAATAACAATAAACATGAATCGGTCAGCGCCGGTTGTGGAATAAAACCGAAATTACGTAATATTTTTTCACTCACCGACCTTGAAATCCTGCAGTAATTCACTTCACTATAATATTTATCACACACTTAACAGGCCATAGCACTTCAAACACTTGAAAACCCACTTAAAACACAAATTATTTATCATGTAAACAAAACACGCGCGAGTCCGTACGTCACTGACAAGACGCCATATTTTTTTAATTATTTGATTTTTTTGGTTGAACGCTTGTAGTTTTGTCATACATCTGAATACGCGGCTTTTAAGCACGAAATCGACTAAGCAATCGGATACAGTGTGCCACAGATCTTTTAAAAATGAAAAATTGAATAAAGTTTATCGGATTTCGATTAATTAAAAGGTTACGCGAGTGGACGCTAACGTGTGGCGCCACTTTCTATGCGGCGACTTTGGTCACCTCATCCACTCCAGCGGCTAGAGAACACATAAATTGGACTCTGGGTGACTGGTCAAGAATAATGTTTTCGGACAAGTCGAGGAGGCAAAGAGTCTACAGAAGATCAGGAGAGCGCTATGACCAACCTTGCATTGAAGAGAAAGTGCCAAACAGCGGAGGCTCCATACACGTGTGGGCTGGAATTTTTTCCGAAAGCCGCACCGTACTAGTGGTAATGGAAAATGGCTTTTTAGCTGCAGAAAGATACGTGATTGAAATCTTAAATGAGTACGTTGGCCCATTGTTAGTAAATATGGGCGAGAACGCCGTCTTTGTGCAAGATAACGCTTGACCTCATACAGCTCGGATAGTGTTCGACTACCTTGAAGTTATCACTATCACACGCATGGAGTGGCCAGCACGCAGCCCAGACTTGATCCCTATCGAGCATGCCTGGGACTGGGTCGATGTATGTATACGTCAGCGAAATTCTCCTCCAATCATGCTTCGTGAACCGAAATAAGCACTGATAGAGGAATGGGAGAATATGCCTCAGCATCGGCTTAGAAATCTGGTGGAAAGCATGCCAAACTGTATAAATGGTGTATTAAAAGCTCGTGGTGACAATAAAAAATAATAAAATGTGTAAAAAAAATTCGAAAACTAGTGAAAATTAACATTTTCACTTAACTTACTTTTATGCAAAATAAACTTCATAATCTTGAACTTTTGTGACAATAATTTAGGCACTGTAAAATTGTTTATAATACTTACAGTCTTTATTCCAAGAAGCTAGCTCCAATATTTTGGAAGTTATTGAGGTTTTTGTTACCGACCCGCTTTCTTTGCATGGATGTGCTGTGTATATCATCAATCTATGTCAATCTGCCAGTTTGCCTAGCCTTTTCCCAACTGTGATGGGGTTGGCTTCCAGTCTAACCGAATGCAGCTGGATACCAGTATTTCACTTGAAGCGGCTTATTTTAATTCCATATTTGTTTTTATCTTTTTATTACGGACGCTTTTAACGTGCACGTCTTTCTACATCGATCTCACATGTATAATTACAACATGAATGATGTAACCACTTTTTTGTAACATTATTTTGATTTAAAAGAGTGTCCATGGAGTTTCTTGCCCGTTCTTTTCCATAGGTACCTACTACGTTTTGGAATGGCCAACTAGCTTCATCTTTCTGACTGACCGACCCCTTGACAATTGAAAAGTGCCTGTAATTGGTTTACTTTAAATAAATGCTTTGAGTTTGAGTTTGAAGCGACTGTCTATCTGCCCATCACAACCCCTTGGCAACACTGGTTGTCAGTCTTTCGGCCTTCTGAGTACCCGTAACGACTATCAAAGATCAACGAATATCAGTCGGGACCAACTGCTTAACGTGATTTCCGATACACGGAGGCATCTCGATATGTTATGGATGGTCACCCATCCACGGACCGACCTCGGCAACCGTTGCTTAACCTTGATGATTTGTTGATCCCTACTACCCGGACCCACAATTATTCATAATATGTAGTATTCAATAAAATTTTGTCTAGGACTCAAGGTGTACTTTAATAGCCTAATTAGGTTGTGGCCACGACGTTTCCTTCAATTTACGAACAGTATGTCGATTCTGTAAAAATGTGACCGTGAAGTGAACACTTAGGTGAAGTGAGCTGTCAGTGCCACCCCACTGATGCTAGGGATTTACCAAGCATTACATTTACAATCATAATCGAGATTTTAATTATTTTTTTATACTAATTCTGTTGATCATTTTATATTGTTTCAAGGCTAGTATTTAAGTGGCTAAAAATGACTATTTACGGGTTTTTTTAAATAAAACTGTTTGAAACTCAAATTATTTATTTTATTTTGATTTCCTAAACTAGTTTCTGACTGAATTTCTGTGTTGCTGTTTTATAAAAAAAAAAACTCTAAATAATGATATTTAGACACTTTTATACTAGATTACAAATAATATAAAATCATCAACAGAACTAACATTAAAAAACATAATTAAAATCTCGATTATGATTGTAAATGTAATGCTTGGTCAATCCCTAGCATCAGCAGGACGAAACTGACAGCTCACTCCACGCTCACTTCACCTAAGTTTTCACGGTGAGATGGTTACAGAATCGCAATGCTGATTCTAGGAGCTTATTTTCCAGTCACATTATGAAATCAATAGAAAATGCTTTATTCTATACGATACTTACTTTTTTTGTGAGTTGACTACCCATTGCGGCCCCAACATAATACTGGCCATACCTATGGTGGGTCTAAAACTATAGCACTGAGAAAATAGTGTTGTGGACTACAAGAAACTGGCGCTCGGCGGCCACTGCCGCGGCACGCTAGCTTCGCTCGCTCGCCTTCGCGCTTTAATGGTAACAGTACTAACCTACCCTAACCCAAATGATTCACACCACACTATTTTCTCAGTGGTATAGTTTTAGACCCACCATACCACCAGGTGCATGGCCAGATGTATGGTGGGTCCGCACACGTCACTACCTACATACCTATAGATAATTTCAACACAGTTGTGCACCCTAATTGCGTAACACTGTCAATCGCAGTCAGAATCATTTTGAAGGCTATTGCTAATCCATTGCTTCATATGTTCGAAAAATTTGTCTGCTCAACAACGTAAATAATGCAATGAATTTTGTTCAACTGTCAAAATGAAAGCCGTCTATACGCAATTACCCCGCTACAAGACAATTTTGCCTTCTCACCATTTTACCTACCTACTAAAACTAAAAATAAGTTAAGCACGCAAGCAAGTGAATCACATGGCTGTAATAGATGGTTGGACCACTGCATCGTCCCTGAGTCTGCGCAGCAATCAGTCATTAATGTCACAGTAATGTATGACTTGTATTGGTTCGACCATTTCCCGATTGTTTTGATTTTTGAGGGTGGGAAATCATCAAATAACTTCTCCCGCTCTGGGCAGAGCAGGAGGGCGTGTCAGACTCTTACTGACTAAAACCCACCCGTGTTCCTTCAGTTGCCTGTGCCAGGGGCACGGTATCCCTCTCGGACTTTCCCGCAACCCTAGCAGGCATCGGCCCTAGCGGACCCCGTCATTGGTGCTGACATCTCTTTGAGGCGCGCGTGGAATACAGAGCGCCGTCGACCCGGGCCTGGTCCTTATATATAGACGGTATATGTGTCAATAACATAAGTTACGCGGACGACATGGTGTTGCTCAGTCCATCGATGAGCGGACTGAGGAAGCTACTCACGATATGCGAGACGTACGCGGAGGTGCACGGCCTTAGATACAACTCAAAAAAGAGTGAAGTGTTAGTCTTTACGACACCTAAACAACAGCCCCGTCCGCGTCGTGTACCTCCAGTATATCTCAACGGCGTAGTACTCAATGTGGTGTATAGTTTTAAATACCTTGGTCATGATGTCACCAGTGACCTACGTGATGATGGCGACATAGAGCGCGAGCGCAGGGCGTTGGATGCTCGCCGTAGGTTTGCCCGCTGCACGGCAGACGTCAAAGTGAGTTTATTTAAAGCATTTTGTCAGTATTTCTACACGAGCGGCCTGTGGGTGTCATATACGAGCCGAGCCTACAACGTCCTGCGCGTACAATACAACAACGCTTTCAGGATGCTGTTGCGGTTGCCGCGACGTTGCAGCGCATCGGGAATGTTTGCTGCAGCTCATACGGATGGCTTTCACGCCATCATGCGTAAGAAAGCGGCTTCCTTACTGCAACGCTTGCGTAGCACTCGGAACAGCATCCTGAGAATGATTGTTGGCAGAGTGGACAGCCCCATCCAAAGACACTGGGTCAAAATAAGTATAGGTTTATGTTAAATTTAATTTAATTAAGTAATACTAATAACACTAACATAGCATATAAGCACAATCTGTTACTAACCACTAACAACGTATGGAATGATATGGGTCTGAAATAAAGATATTTTATTTTATTCTATTTTAAGCGAAATGGTCAGGTAAGTTAGATTACCTTACCCACCTTACCTAACCATTTCGCTTAACTTATTTTTAACTATTATTATTTAAAATATCTAAGTACTATTTTATTTGACGGAAAGCAAAACAAAACATACTATATGTATAATATTATTTATTCTTTATTCCAAAAATATTTTTACAAAGAAGCGCGAATTGTGTTCCTGTCTCTGTTAAAGAGTATTATTCAAATCCAACGTCGGAACAAAAGAAAATGTTCAATAAAAATGCAAAAAGAACGGCACCTTATTCTTTCTTCTTTACTAACTAAATGGCTGTGGTAGGGACGCGGTCATACCTACAGATAGCGATCTGGGTGATGAAAATACAAGTGCAACGTAAGTGCTTTTGTTGTAAGGCAAAAACAATTTCAGGGAGCCAGAATACTCATGAAAAGATTAACTTACCTATTTATAAAAATATAATAGAATAGAAAATATTTATTGGCTTTAAAACAATTATGATCTTACATGCACTGACATACAAATAATTAAAAATATTAAATGTAAAAATTAAAAACAACACATTCATTTGTTGAATTTATTATTCTGACACACGATATCGAGGGATATGGCTTGGAGGCGTGGCACATGTCGCCCCAGTGCGGTCAAATTGACCCTAAATAAGCGCAACGTCGATGAGCACTGTTTAGTCATATTTTTGCATCGGAACGTGTAGTGTCATTTCGTATTTTTTTGAAAAATGCCGAATTAAAATTAAATTAAAATAGTTTATTTCTGTAACTTTCTTGTACAATATTATTCTGTGGCTAGAACCTCCCAGGAAGCATGTAGTAATGCTTGTATTGGGTGGTTCTGCTCCTCCCTCGGATCAACATATTTTAGGTAACTAGATAACTAAACTATTTTATGTAATTACAAATAAGTACACAATGAATGAAAAGTTAAGAGATACCGGTATGACAACTCTTTATGTGTGTGTGTGCGTGCGTGTGTGGTGCGGGTGTGTGCGTGTGTGTGAGATGGTGTGTGTGTGTGTGTGTGTGGCTTTATGGTAGTTAGAACATACTATTTCTCATATAGGCTGTGGGAATTTGACTCCTAATTAGGAGACTTCTAGCCCTACGATGTAATATCTTGGAAGTCACGAATATTGTCTAGCTAGAGTTCGTATTTAAATAATAAGTTCTCTATATCACAGTACCCAAGCCGCTCGAGCTCGTGAACGATTGTTTTTTTACATTAATGGAATTGAAGGTTGTATATTGTATATATTTATTGTGAAGCTTATTATATAGATAGGCAGAGTGGGCTTGAAATTGACGCCTGGCAAAAAGAGTTCTACAGCGAGGAGCAGTGGCCACATTACATTTTCTTCTGCCTGTTTGAGCTATATAAACGCAAGGTAATATTTTATGTAGTTTAAGTACTGAGTTGATAATATAAAGTTTTCGAAGTGACAATATTTTATTATTTAGATATAGTTCGTCAGTAGGAAATCTAAATGGCTTAAAGAACATTGTTTTTATCAAGCATCTCTGGGCTCTTTCTGCTTCAAGGAATTTAATTTTAGTGGCACCACCCCAGATGGAAATACAAAAACAAATAATTGATTGTGCCAATGCAATATAAGTACGCTTTAAGAGGTCTTGAGAGGTGACATGTCTCAACTCTTTAATTGTTCCATCCTTATAAGAAATATTTTTGACATGCGCCTAATGCAGTCATTAGGTGCATGTCAAAAATATTGCGCACCACTACTGCATGGTTTTGACTTGTGTCAGCAGTACGCAACGCAAAACCATGCAGTAGTGGTGCGCAGCGCTGAGGAGCTTACGGATATCGATAATTGTTCTAAATAAGAAATTATATGAACCTGTTTTACAAGAATTTATACATTTTATTTTAGTTTCCCGAAAGATCCAGAAATTAAAAATAAATGGATAGATGCAACAAGCATGGAAAATAATTGGTTTCCCTCAAACCAAAGTATAAACTATGTATGTTCAAAAAAAGTTTGTGCAGTCCTCTCTAGTAGACTACTAGTCTAGACTAGACTAGTAGTCTAGTCTTTGATAGAAAATACACATATTATAGACAGAGTGCATTACGTTACCACATATCACCAGTCTCTATGCCAAAATCTGCTCTGGCTGCGATGAATTCAACGTTGATGGCGAACTGAGAAGACGTCGCCGCGTCGACTGCAATAAATAGCGATGGATAAACGAGCTTATTTTATTAGTTAATGAATCAACCATTTGACAGTACTATATTTATAGATTATTTTGTATTGTATTTTAGTAATTAATAAACTAAGAGAGAAACTGATTTACTGAAATGTCATTTGCAAACAAATATTTTTATTATACTTGTACTTGATTTGGTTTCATTGGTGTTTATAAGATTCCACATCGAAAAGTAGAAAAATATACGATACAAAATACGCCCAAAAGACTTCTCTTTTCGCAGTAGGTATTCATCGATATTTTTGTCGATCAAATATTTATACCAACCCCTCTTCCCTAGTTGAGGCTACATTTGCATGTGTGCGTTCAGTTACTGTATCTATACTTTCTAGTGCCCGCCTCTTTTGCGAAAATGTGCAATAAGATAGCACAAAAGTGTTACGAATATTTTGTTGTGTACGTGCGATGAAAGCATCACATGTGCCGTATATATTTCGTTTGTTTTTGTGTGGGTTTCAGGAGTGGAGAAAAAGGTGGCGGCACTTGAACAAATATAGAGTAAAGGCATATCTCTCGGATATCTCCCCTGGCTGGAGGCTTTGAGTTAGCTCGAAGGCACCACAGGGTTGACCGGTTAAGCAGTCACGGCCTCTCAAGGCCAACTGCGAGAGGCCATACACAACAAAAAAAAAACTCGGTTATCTATGATCTGACATGTCTAGTAACGCTGTTAAAATATTAAAAATAATAAAATCATAAAGTAATATACATATTGAAATCTAAGTAACCATACTTATCTGTTACTTTTTATCAATAGATTCTTTCACACAATAAAAACATTACACAACAAAACACACTATAATGTATAGGTATTAACTAAAAAAAAACTATTTTATTAATGATAAATTAATGAATTTTATTGATGATGATTACAAGTCATCATCATCCATCTCCCCTATTTAAAACTAGGGGTCGACGCAGCATATTATCTTATTCTTCAATCCTCTGCTAGCCGTCATTTCCGAAGTCACTCCCTTTCTAGCTTTATCATATTTCATATAGGCGAAAGTGACCAACACAAACTCTCTCTGAATTCCTAACTGAATGTACGTCAGCGTCACGATGCGGGCACCCCCTTCAAAGTTAATTTTAATACAACTGGCATACGGCATACCGCATACCCAATTGATGCACCCCACCGTACATAATTATCAAAACCTTTTTCAAATACCTTGTTTTCTTAATAATCGCCTACAGTATAACCTCGTCCCACTCGCATCAATTCTCTCGCTCCTCCGATTCTATTGGCGTTCCAAGTGCGCGGTAATTGCGTTGCGACACTACTTACAGGACTTCGTTATACTAAATATCTTTCACACCTTCCTTTACTATTGCAGACGATCTGATTATGTATAGGAATTGGTTTTCTTTGCATCTAGATTTTTTGTATTTGAAATGGTAATTTTTTCGTACGGTTGAGATTTTTATTTGACTCGGGAGTGTAAGTGCAACTCCATGGACACTCTTTTAAATCAAAATATTGTTACAAAAAATTGGTTACATCATTCATGTTGAAACTATACATTTAAGAACGATATAGAAAGACGTGCACGTTAATAGCGTTCGTAATAAAAAAAGAGAAAAAGAATTCAGGAATTAAAATAAACCGTGGCAGCTTAGATATGACCAGTCCCCACTGACGGCGCCCGTTCACGAACATGACGTATGGATCAGCAACATTCAGGTCAACCATTTTGAAGGGAACTTAATGGTCCAATACACACGCCACCATGAGCGATATATTTGAGTGAGCATAACAAACTCTTAGCCGCCAGGGCACATTCAAGTCAATGAAAGACGAACCCAGTAAGCTTTATCGTTTCGTTAAAGATTCGAATGATAGAAATGAATCTTCTTCTTAGCTTATTGATGGCCAAAAGCTCAAACATGTTTGGCCCTCAATTCAGCTGCGCGAACTCCACTCAGCACTCAAAAGCTCATCGGACATTACAAATACAATAGGAAAATAATAAAATTTTGTTTAGCTAGGCAAAATGCTTATTTTCCTAGAAGAGCGATGGCCGCCACATGCGGCCGTAATATCCAAATACAGAGCCTTTTTTGACAACTTAATGTCTAATACTGGGGAAAATGTCTATTTTCATGACGTCCGTTACAGACTTGACGGAAACGCTCTCCTAAGAAATCGTAGCTTTACTTGAAGGATCTTTTTAACACTGGGCAAGAAACCGTAGTTAGCTTTACTTGTCGGATTTTTTTGACACTGGGCAATAATAATAATTCGTGCACATGTTCAAAATTGGGAAAATGATAAGAAACTGCTGTAAAAGTTAGGTCCCACCGAGATTTGAACTCGGATCGTTGGATTCAGAGTCCAAAGTGCTAACCATTACACCATGGGACCACTGGGTGAGGTGTTGAAATATGCATTCAGTTGCCACGTGGATCGTAGTGCGCATGTCAATGCCGCTTTCACTTCTTAGCACGTACATCTATCTCTTTTCACAACGTACTATCACATTGCCAAGTTGAATGTGTTCTATGAATAGAACGGTTGTTCTAAATCTGTAATGAATTAGAACTTGCTATCGTATTAGTACTTACATATTTATAGGGAATAAACATGTTTTGATTATAAACAGGAACTTCTGGTAGCTTTCTTAAAGCAATATTGACTATTATGAAGCTATAACGTAACACCAGACAATCCAAAACCAATCGTGTATGTTTTTCAGTCAAAAATCAAAAGTCATTTATTCAAACTAGGCTGAGAAGCAGCACTTTTAGAACGTCAAAATCACATAAGACAGTCCCCCCAAAACGCCCGCCCTTCACCACTTCCTAGTGCTTTAGCTGGGAAGAAGAAGTGGCGGAACAAACTCCCCAGCAGCACTGCTGTCTGTTCAGTTAGAAGAACTGGATTCTATATAGTAATAAGTAATTAACATTACGAAACACAAATACAGTAAAATTATTTGCCATATATGTCAGCTAGCACACGCCAATATTGCAAACTATACTCAAGCAGAAATAAATAATAAAAACGTAAACAGAACCTAATCCTTATCCTCCACTTTTCGTTGTAATTTTATAACTCAAGAACGGATGGACCAATTTTGCTAATTCGTTTTTAGAATATTCCTTGAAGTACGAGGATGGTTCATACGGAAAGAAAAATTTAAAAAAAAATGTTAGGCGGTACGAAGTTCGCGGGGTCAGCTAGTACATAATAAAAAGCCTCCAGGCATTAAGGGCGTGGCCGCTTACATATGCAATGCTGCATTATGTTTATATATGTAGCTGTAACTTGTAGCCACAAATGATAAACTAGGACCTTCGAAGTAAAATAAAGAAACAGTTAATTACTAATAAATAACAATAACAAAACCATAGTCAGCAAGATGACCTGTCAGCACAAGCAGCACCAGTTCACGAGCATAACGCATAGTAGAAAAATAACAACTGAATCGGATTAACGATGTGGCTATTCTTTTATATAAAGTGCGTCAATAGTGCAGCCTATGTTTGCTTAGTTGGTATTGATAATAATAGAAGAATCTATAACGTGTGTTGTACCTACATTACATTAATAACAATAGCGACGATGTTTTCCATTGATTAGTACTTTAGTAACCCATGATTCTCAATCTGTTACAGAGAAAACGATACCTATAAGTATATATTTTATATTTTTACAAACTCTAAGTAAATCAGTATAGTCCGAAAATATTGATCTATCAAATAAGCTGAGTGAACAGTGGTGGCCCATTGGTAGCAGCCCCGACTTACGCATCGTAGGTCGTGGGTTCGAACCCAGGCAGGCTCGTTACTTTGTGTAATTTATTTCATCACCACTGCTCTCAAAACGGTGAATGAAAACATCGTGAGGAAACCGACATGTCTTAGAGCCAAAAATTCGAAGATATGTGACATCTACCAACCCGCACTGGGCCCCCGTGGTGGATTACGGCTGGCTCCCTCTCACAGAGAGGAGGCCTGTGTCCCAGCAGTGGGAACATTATAGGCTGATTATGTAGATAAGCTGAAAAGACCTGAAGGCCGATACCCATAATTAAAAATGTTCAATGCTCATCTCAGCGACAATCAATGTAAAAATTTTTGGATATTTCAATCTGTCAAAAATATCTCTTACATTGTTAGGGGATATTTTTGACCGATTGAAACTGACATTAGAATGCAAACGTTCTAAAATACATGGGAATTGGCCCTCAGATGTTTTCAGTATCACTGATTATCTAAACGAATATTAAAAAGAGAAAAGATTTGATTTTTTGTATGTTTATTTGTTACGCTTTCCAGCTGAAACGCCTGAACGGGTTTGGATAAAAGGTACATAGGTAAACCATAACCTGGATTAGGACATAGGATACCTATTTTTAATCCCGATATTCCCACAGGACCGAGGCTTACGCGGTTGAAACCGCGGGGCGCAATATATATCTATTGAACGGTCTGCCAGCAGACATACGGAGAGAAATGAACAAAAATAGATTTAAAAAAAAATTAAAAAAATATTATTTAAACATATGTTAAAGTGCTACCTACCTAGATAAGTAATTAATTTTAAGTACGAAGTTAATTGAATGTACCTATAAGAGATTCACCGACCTCACAGTCAAACCACTACTACGGTTTTGTGGGGCTTAGTTTATAAGATACTTCATGTAAATATAGATTTAAAAAAAAAAAAAAATGAAAATTTATTTAACTTTCCTCAAAGAGAATAAATACTTTTTTTTCATTCGTTCATCGTTCAATCATGATTAAAGATAATACAGGCGCTTTTACACTTTTGACGGGTTCCCTTTCCTACCACCTAACTGAACGTCATTTCAGAAAATCCTGACTGTAGGTATATAACGATGATAATAAATAACCAATAATATAACAAAATCTACCTTTTTTTTCGATTTTTAGTTTTTATATTCCAATCGACGCAAAATGCTATTTTGCGTGTACTGACAAAACCTAATACGATTTGACTATTTATCCCATTTAAACACTAATAAAAATAACGTCTAAATTATAAGCAAATTTTGCTGTGAATACCTCTTACTTTATGTAGAAATAGCTACTATGATAATTTCTAAAAATAGTTAAAATTACAAGGTAACTGAATGTGCTTTAGCAACTGTCATTTATTTCAGTAATTTCACATGATTTTATTCGTGATGAAGATGCTATCTTCAGTGATTTGTTATTTCATTATTGTATCAGAAAACTGCATTTGCTTTATCAAAAATATCTAAAAAAAAAAAAACTCTATTACAAAAATCTGGAAAATAATTTGGTTCGTCCATTTTTCAGACTAGGTACCACACTAAACTGCTAAAATCACTTACAACCTGTATCTTAGTCTAGATGGTCATTACCTAGGCTATCAGCACGTTCTACTACAATTTGTACCCTACACTCTAGCCTCTAGAAAATGCATCTACCCTCTTAATGTAAGGCGATTAACAGGATTCCGTAGAATGTTGCCTGAACTTTAATTCCATTACAGGTTTTTGTTTTACGAGTAGCTTTCTAGTGCTCTTAAGAAGTAATGGTGCTAAGCGTTTCTTTTAAAGGACTTTAGAATCTAATTCTGGATTTCTCTTAAAATATTTTAGTGTACCTACATACTTTGTACAGTTAATTAAATTCAAGTCAAATTGACACTTTGTCAATTTGCAGTGTTGTAGTCATTTCTTACAAGTAAAAGTGTTTGTAACAAACCTACTTACAGAAATAAAATCATTTATCATTTACAACTGTCAAAACTGTTGTGATTTGAAAACTCTGAATAGACCGACAAATTATGGTGGTCGTCGATTACCTTAAAAATTAATTTCTCTGGCTGTCTATTCTATGGTAATTACAGTGCCCGGGCGAAAATGTGACACAAGGAGCTTTAAAAATAGACTTGTCACACAGGTATGAGCGACGGACGCGGCATTCTACAAAGCTAAACTTTTTCCTTTTGACGTTGTGCCTTATTGCCGAGTACCTACCGTAAATTATGAAAACGATTCGTATGTTAGTTTGTGTGTGGTCATTCGCTCATTAGCCGCAGTAGTTAGTAAGAGTGACGAAGGAATAAAGTCAAGGGTATGGGCAGAAATGACCTCCTGTCTGTTAATAAAAACAAACTTGCCCCTGAGAACAATGCCTATTTTCTCTTGACCATTATGTAATGCAGATGCAGCAGTTATTTGAGAGTCGATTGCAACGATTCGAGTTCAATCTCGGTGGGACCTAACTTTTATACTAAGGTTGATTTTAAATTACAGATCCTTTTGATTTGATGTGGGTATGATAATGGTGTTTCCACTAAGTCCAGGGTACAAAACATTATTTTGGGTAATCTTTTTTCTTTAGAATCTGTTTTTCTCATAATGGAACTGAAACGCGTCTAAATGCGCATGGTCAGCGACAAATGAAAAAACACGTCTACTTTTTAACACTACTTCTACTAAAATGACACAAAATTATTCGATACCTTGTGTTTCAGCATTTCTTAAAATAGCTATTCTTTAAAATTTACTCATAAATACACTGTTAAGAAAATAATTAATTAATTATTAATTTGTTTTGCCCAGCATTGGAACATACGAGCAAAATAGATACATGATAGAATTAAGATTTAAAAACAGTTTTCAAAACCTTAAGTCTATCAAATATCTATTTAGTCGTACTGCTGGGCAAAGCAAATCTTAATTCAGCAAGTGGTTCGTCTATTGTCGGTGACAACGACAGTGTACTATTTTGGAAGTCCAATACAGGCTTATTCGCAATATATAGGCACACTGGCTCATGCACATTAACCTCTTCAACAAACAGCAAACAAAATTACGAATTCCCAATACAGAGTTTCCAGTGCAAGCTATAAACGATGTGGAATTAATCATTATACGACTCGGTAAACGCTTTGTCGTTCGACTTAACCGCAAATTGATTGCGACCGATTGTCATTAATTCGAACAATTACAGTTAAGTTTGTCACACCGTTGTGTAATAACCATTTCTCGTTGATTCTCTAGGGTTTAGTTGTTGTGTATCTGGACGTCTTTTGTGATAAATTATGGTTGGAATTGCTTCTGCAGTTGTATTGTCTGTGTGGGTTGGAGAGATGGTGGAATGCAGATGTGGTATAGGGAGGAAGGAGACATTTGTCCTGGATGTATTCAGAAGTTTTTTCGCATGTACTGAAGAAGAGGCTACCAAAGAGATGGGATAAATGATTTTTCATTTGATTGGTCTTGCCACAACCCCTCCAGGTATGAGTATACCTGGAGGGGTTGTGGCAAGACTTCATTAAGAGTCTTAATGAAGTCTTTCTTTGAAAACTGGTCAAGTGATGATAACGTATGGAGATAAGTCCGAGGCATACTATTTTTCATGCAGTCCTTACTTTGGTGCAGTTGCCTTAATGTGCATAAACCACAGTTGTTCATATTTAAAGTTTGCCTATACATACATATTTTACCGGACATTGTCATGCTCAAAATAAGTCCTTTTAAACGACACTGCACTGATTCAGTTTCAACAATGAAGTGTTACAGTACGGTGTCACAAACAAACTGTTTGGATCGTTGGCTTTGAGACAGAACTTCTATTCTATTGCAGTTTAAGGACTTGTCCAATTTAGGTGTTCGAGAAGGAACAGCTATGGGACTTTATGCTTTATTTGACTAAGTCTGTCCTATTTGATTAAATGCTTTTCTATTTCTAGTGTTTGTGACCTTTGAGTGTCCGTAAGATACGGGTCGCTGCAGAATCTTAATTGCAAAGGTTTTTGGAATGTGTGAAAGAGATTCGCTGTCATCTTAGCTTTTTATGGTTATTTAGCAGATCTGGGTATTTTTTATTGATGTAAATTGTTGTTTTAAAGCAATAGTATGTTCTATTTTTTGAGGTTAGAAAACATAAGTTTTTTTTTTTATTTTTACATTTTCTCTACCTTTGTAACTAGTATAATATTGATTTTTTTATGACTTTAATATGTACTTACCTTCAATACACTAAGTATTATCCTAACTACACGTACATATAGCCTGCAGTCCAATATCTTAAACCTCAGCTAAAGGTACTACTTTTGCGGGCCTGCGGGCGGTGAGTAATGGGTAGCTCACCGTCCGATCAGGACCAGGCCCGTGCTGGACGGCGCGTACGTGTCCCACGCGCGCCTCAAAGAGATGTCAGCATCGAAGAGGGGGCCCACTAGGGCCCAAGCCTGCCGGGAAAGCGGGATCATGCGAAAGGGGTACCGCTGACCCGGAACATAAAGGGCCAAGGAAGGAACACGGGTGGGTTTTAGTCAGTAAGAGTCTGACACTCCCTTCCGCTCCACCCAGAGCGGGAGGAGTCATTTGATGATTTCCCATCCTCAAAAAAAATAAATAATAAAAGGTACTACTTTTCTCACAAACAAAGCAGTAAGCCTCCCTGAAAACAATTTCAGGAAATGTTTGCGGACCCCGCCCAATTCTCAATTTCTCATTACAACTTCGCTTCACCGTAATGACACGGGACCCTCTGAAAGAAACTTATTTTTATCATTTGCTACCAAAAAGTTTGAATGTTTCCCGTCCGAAACCATAAGTCCCATGTTATGGGGACGGAGTTTCAGCTCGCTTCAGGAACAAACAAGACGCATGACAGGAAGTTTAAGAAGTACTAGCAAGCTAAACAATTTGACTATCAACTTCAAACTGTTAAAAAAATTCAAATCACAACTACTGTAATTCTGTAATTAAATTTAATTTATTCACAAACACTTCTTACTAAATAAACTAACAAACTATTAAAATATAATTACCTAAACTAACTAAAACTATTAACAAATTAGAATATGGCGTCGAAAAATTCCTCCGCATCGCTGTCGACTGGTAATGTACCCAAGAGATTGGCGGGATTGGCGGCATTGCCACGTTGTATGGCAATGATTAGCCTCTGTCCAAGGTAAAAGCCAGCCATTGGGTCACGGGAAGTGTCAACCAGCCATTTGGAGATTTCGTTGAACCATTTGTAATTCTTTGTCAAATGTTAGTGTGTCAATTTGTTCAACAATAAACATTGGTTAATAGCCTACAAGAGTAGGTAGCGTAATACTTACAGTGGCTACAAGATTTTTTTCACGCCTGAATGATATTGACCAGGAGTCGTTGTTGGTAACCATTTATAAAATTGTCTTGTGGAATGTATTGACTAACAAGATGGCGGCGTTAGTTACGATTTAGGCCACGCGCCAAAAAATCCTTGCAAAGCTATAATATTGGTCCAGTCGCGTAAAAAAAAATGCCGGCCGTTTACCTGCGCACTGAGCGATCAATTTAATTTCAGCCTATTCCAAAGTACTAAGTAGCTAGTAAATAATAATAATAAAACTTTTATTTCTGGCTACAATGGCCCATAGACCTTACAAACTAACATATATAAAGTACTTAAATAAAACAAAACTTGTGTTAATAATAGCTTAAAGAACCTATTATAATTCTACAATAAAACAGTTGCACTTATATAATAAAACAATAGCCTAGTACTTTAGGACGCGACTGTACCCGTGCGCTGACACATCCCCTCTACTGTCGCTCAGCGTTCTTTTTACGTGACGACCACCATACATCAATTGACAATTTATGAAACTTGTCTGCTCGGCCGCCACACCCCTGATCAGTAAGCCTTACTACCATCTTGCTATCTGGCTAATACAAGGTAGCAAGGACATCGATGGCCACTGTGCGCCCCCTTCCGTGAGGTCACTCAGTGGGTGGAAAGAGTTCCCACTCTTAGCGCCCGCGACCCCAAATTCCAGCCTGCCTTAAATGATGCACGCGGGGTTTCGGCATTTTAGGCGTCGAGGCGGATGCCTCTACTTGGATCAGCACTGTCACGATCCCGCTCGGCAGCGTTTTCTGGACTATCACAGTCTCACAGATGGAGGCCATTTCCCTCCAGTTCTCCGACTCCACCAGTATAGGCCCAACTACTGCTGGCAGAGACAAATCTCGCCCAATCGTGGCGACTAGGACCTGTCTTTCAGAAGCCCATGCCGGGCACTCCTCGAGCGTGTACTGTGCAGAATCCAAGCCGCCTCCGCAATGGTGAAAATTTGCTTTAGCCTCTAACCCAAAAATTGTTCAGGAACTCACCGAAACAACCGTTCCCAGTTAGCCTAGTTAGTTAGATTGAACATTTAAGAGACGCGCTTCTCTCTTTTCAGCCAGGGTTCGAAGTGTGGCAGGATGGCTTTGACAACGCGCTTACGCGAATATTGCGGGTCTTGCAGCCGCTCACGCCAACGCTCGAGCGCGTGTCGCTGGTCCTACCGCCTCAGCCGAACAACAGCGACTCCTAACACACCATTGCCACTTTGACGGATGACACGGATTCTGTTATAGACTCTTGCGTCCATATCTGCCAAGATATCCAGCGGTGGAATGCGTGCAAGGAGAGTTGCCGCCTCAAAGGGCTGTCCCTAACTACTGGAAAGAGCGTGTGTACGACTCTTTCCGGTAGACCTGAATCCATGGTTTCAGTGATAGGGGGGACCCCTCGCAGAAGACCGATGTTATGGACCCTGCCCCGTGTTTCTCTTAGTCTGGTCTCTCACTTGGATCTTTGAGTGACTCTACCGGCAAAGCTCCAAGATCATTGAGACACGCAAGTCTCACCATCACGACAACGCGAAGACACCCTCGGTGGGGAAACTCTAGAGGGGCAACGTAAAACTTTCTCGTCGGTTATCAAAAAAAAATATGCCGTTTCATAGAAAAGTGCGCCTACGCGGTGAAATTGGATGGACCAGCAATTTCTTTTAAAATAACCTACGAAAATTTTCAGGGTATCAGAATCATGTATTGAATCCATGATACCAGGTTACGCGTCATCTATCTGCCACCCTATATTTATACTGAGTGTACTAAGCCAAATCGAATGTGAAATCATCGAATATGAATTGATCGACCACTATTAATCGAATTTCAAAATAGTCGATAATTAATTTTATGGAATGGATAATCGATCGAACAATCAATAGACCTACACTCAAAACATGAATTAATATTCGATTGTTTGGTATTCGTTATGGCATAGAACGCACGACGACATATCAAGCTATGCATTACCTGTATAAGCTGACTTCTCATTGTACGAAAAGCCTATACAATAAAACTATAGAAACTGGAAATGTATAGCTTGATATGTCGTCGTCTGTACACCCAGTTTTATCACTGCATCACAAAAAATTTAAAAAAAGATGGTTTTTCTTCGGAAACGTTTAGTTACACTCATTACATTACATTAAGAGAAAGAAAATTAACAGTGTATACCGGGAGTAACAGCGTCAGCCATAGCATTTTGAAATTCAGTCTTTCATCGACCATGCGTGCTGTTGAAGTGCATTTTTCAGACTGGACCTTCTGTCTCCATCTATTTAGTGAATAATCCCAAGATAATCAATTTTTGTCGCGAAAGTTTTAATAGTGTCGCTAAGTTAATCTTCCTTTCCTTATTGTAATCACAAAGGAAGCTGAAGAATATGGTACGGTGTGGACAGTTCATCCGTCATCAAGATCCATCAGCAATTTAGTGTTACGCTTAGGTGTACTTGGAACATTTTAACCCGAATTGACTTTGAATGAAAGTATTTGTGTAGCCTTTGTTCTTGTCTCATATCGGCTTAATGTACATATATGAGAATAGCTTATGTAAGAACTATAGCCAGTCACCGAGGTGACACCTATTATTTGTTTTTTTTTTTCATGGTGGATAATCTTCATGGATGTCCGCCGCCCTGGGGCGGGCCTCAGGGTCTGTCAGACTCTTACTGAAAACTAAAACCTCTCCGGTGACCCATGTTAGGGGGACTGGACCGACGCCCAGTGCGCCCAGTGTGAGTGGACGAGATCTCCCTCTCCCTTTCCGCAGCCTCCTTACCACCGCGTCACAGGACTCTTCGCTGCCGACCATCGACTCGACTACGGCCGGCAGCAACAATCCACTGCCTACTTCTGAGATGAGGGCACGGCGCGGCTCCTCCCAAGACCGAGGTGATACCTGGCCTACTGCACAGAGTGTAAGTACACTCTGTGCAGTAGGCCAGGTATCACCTCGGGTTAGGTAAGTACCTAACGTACCTATATTTAAGTATCACGAAGGGCGAAGGCTATTGAATGCATTCTCTTATTTAATCACTGATTTCTCAAACTTGATTGTATCAGAGCAAGCTATGGAAAGAGATTCAAGACCTTGTCCAGCTAAAAAACAGCAGCCATTAAAAACTAAAAGACATGATATCTTTACATTTTAATAACCCGAAAACAAAAAGAATTACGTAAGTACCTAAGCAGCTTAGATAAAAGAAAGAAAACCCGCACACTATTTGCGAATGCCAATAAAAACACTTCTTTTCAGACGCTTTCGAACTAAAATAAAGGGAAATTTACGCCCCTACATTAATCTGTATTCGCGTTTAAGTCAGGCGATTAGTCTTTTCGCCACACAGTTTGAAAAAAGCTCCTTCTTTTGTGCTCAAAGTTTTAGTCGATTTGGCGTCAGACCATCTGACGTGATGTGATACGAGTTTTCGGTGGACTAATATCACAACGATGATAAAGATCTGAGTGGTTCAAGATAATGATGTTCTAAGTCCAGATTCTAAACAAATGTGGTGGTTTTAGTGCCTGTAGTTTGATCTCCCAAAAACCTAAGCCTACATTTGGCGAGTCTTATAACGATGCTGTACCATAAAATCTCATTATAAAACCAAATGGAAAATAAGTTTAGATTGAAATCTGACAGATTAAAGGCCGGTTTTCAATCTTCTGATTGCTTTTATCTGAAGAATAAATATCCAAAAGCAGTGTCTAGGAAAAATGGGTCCTAAATGCCTTATTCTACTAAAATCAGGCAGGATGATGATTACAAGTTCAAGTCACTGACAAGCCCTAAATACAGCCATCAGACAATATCAATTCGACCTAAAACCAGACTATAAATCTTTTTTGCCACAGAGTAGAAAAAGTCCCTACTAAGTGCTTTCACTAAGTAGATTTGGCAGAAGCCGAGACTATCCGCACTGAATCATTTTATACTGAAACGAAGCGGTTGAAACTGGTTATATCCAGTTATTAAGTGGCCAATTTAAAGCGCTCAAACATCTGGTAAATTTTCGTTGATTTATCGAATTTTCTGGAGCTATTGACGTATGTTTTAGTTGGCTTTCGAGTGGGTTTTGCATGAGGGAAAATGAAGCGTGTTTTTTTTTTAATTTTCAAAATAATTACCATTTCCTTCGATGAAGATATTTTATTGAGAGAACTCAATCAGCGGGGCTGGATGGAGGATAATAACGAAGTTAGACCAATACGCTGCGTCACTCTTCAAGCCAACGACGATTGCAAAACAATTTTGTCTCCATGTTAGCCGTGCTGTCACCGTGCCCGGTGCCAGGAGATGAGTGAACACACTTTAGGGGTGAGTATTTGTATGGCATATCATACTTTCTTTTGAAATTCGAAGCCAGAGGGGCCATTCCCGTATTTTTAACAGCGTTTGCATTCTAATCTCAGTTTCAATCTGGCGAAAATTGTATAGCGTTTAGCTACCTTTTTGACATTTGACTGTATGTCGCTGAGATGAGATTGTGAGTATTGTGACTTGACTTTGAACGTTTTTAATTACGGGGATTGGCCTTCAGGTCATTGGCCATGCTCTATCTGTATGGAGGTGATATTTGGAGGCGCCCAATGTTCTTTGTGTTGCGTAACATTCATACTCGGGTTTCCTAGGAGTCAAGATACATACCTAAAGTCATTGGTTACAAAACTGAACTTATTTCCTTTTTAGACACTCAAGAGAATTTCGGTCACGGTGAGCAAACTCAATAGAGCCTAGCTAAATACGCAGTAGATATTATTATAGTGCACAATTAGTGTGTGTGCAAACACAGGTGCTGGCAGTGCACCTGTGTTGGTTTGCGTTTCCCCAACTCCTTTAATACATAATCAGCCTATAACGTTCCCATTGCTGGGACACAGGCCTCCTCTCTGTGAGAGGGAGTGGGCCATGATCCACCACGCGGGCCCAGTGCGGATTGCTGGATGTCACATGTCTACGAACTTTTGGTTCTAGGACATGTCAGTTTCCTCACGATGTTTTCCTTCACCGTTTTGTGAGCAGTAGTGATGAAATAATTTACACAAAGTAAAGCGCCTGTCTGGGTTCGAACCTACGACCTGCAACACGTAAGCCGCGGCCGTTACCTCTGGGCCACCACTGCTCTCCTTCAATATTACAACAAAATGAAAATCGACATTAATATTAAAGTACGACATAATAAATGCAAATTCTGTCTTCCTGCAGGTCCGGTGAAGGCGGATCATTTGCGTAATACCCTGCGATTATGCACAATCGCCTTTGCACTTTGACACACCACCGTTATGACGCAGCCTTCGACCGAAGGATCCAGAAATGTACAGTTTAGACCAAGGGTTTAGACCGACTAGCGGGTTGTTTACACTGTTTTGTGATTAAATTTTCTTCTTCTACTCTCGTATCGTTACAAACTATGTATAGTTATGGTTATGAAACGAACTAATATCGGAGTAAGAAGAATTGTGATAGCGTGGAAGCCTTCCCAGCTTATGAACATTGCCACTAGTGTCAGTTTTTGTCTACATCCCAGTGACGAAATTCATGATATTGCTTAAGAGACAATCATAATCATTCTCCCAAAGCAGTCAACAGTATGTTTTAACTGGACATGACCAGTTAAAACATACTCGAAATCTTTTAGACAGCATGAAGCAATTATATAAAACCTACATTATGAATAATTAAGGTGTCCAATAATATGTATTTAAGAACTTCCATATATGAAGACAGTCATTGATATGTTTCGTTATCGAATACTCATTATTTTAGGGCCTTCTATACACACGCGAGGCCAAAACAACTCTGAGCATAGCACGTGCACTAACTCCCGCCTTTCTCAAACTATATCTAAACCCATCCTAAATATTCGTACTCGTCCCATGTATCATCCGCCTTAATTGTAGAGGCTTCATCGTACTGGCTTAGACCTCAGTGCCTCGCTTGCAAGGCACTAATAAAGCCAGGATTAATATTCCGTTCTGAACCATCTCAGAGGATTAAGTTGCAATCTTCTTACGGAATTAAGATTGGTCAAGTACAGCGGCTTAGTGCTATAGATCAAGGAAATAAAATGAAGGATTTAGCCCAGAGGTATATTTGAAAGAGGAACGTAATGAGAGATTGAGTTGGGGATTAATTTTGCTAATTATTATACTTTCGTTGTTAAAGAGGACAGAGACGTACCTGCGTTTTATCTTCACAAAGAACTAGCCAATAATATAACATTCGATGTTTAATTAACTTTTTAGAATTAAGTGAAAGTGTTTAAAAAGTAAGTAACCTTAATGCTTACAGTTATTTTACAATGAAAATAACGCCCTGCAAGTTTCCAATGTATTATTTGCATATAAATAGAACTGTAAACGCAACGATTTCTTTCCTTTTACACAGTTTTCACATTCTAAAAAGTTAATTAAACAGATTTTTAAAATATAGCTCCGATTAAATGATAAAAATTGAAAACCACGAAATCTGACTCTAAATTGCGACGTTGCCACTCATAAGGTATAAACGCTCTTAACATAAAATATCCTATGATACTCGGCAATACTGCACCTTCCCATTAATGATAGAATTTTCGGAATCAGTTCAATAGTTTCAAAGATGACCCCTACATATAAACTCACAAATCTTTCCCTTTTTATAATATTAGAATAGATAATTTCCATAGCACAACTACTTTAAAATACCATTGTGACATAAAACATGTTGAGCCAATTCATATCCCAGTACTTTAAAACGTCCAAATTATCCTAAAGCATACAATCTACAAACGAGGTCGAAGAAACCTCGCCAAAATTCTCCTCGTACATTTTAAGCTTCAGTTCATAATTTTCAATGAGGAGAAAATATAACATTTAAGCTCTTCATAAATTAAATAACAGTAGCAGTGACTATATAAATTGTGCGGCCTGGCGCGGGCATGTCCGAGGCTATGCCAAATATTCACTAAATTGTTGGGATAACACGTTAGCTGAAGATTTCGGAGCTTCTTTGATAGATGGGGCTAAAGTGATTATAGTGTTAGGTTAAGGTAATTGCAAATAGAGGTATGTAGTGCAAAATTGCTGGCTTGGAATGTGGTGACAAGATATAATACTTATGTTACTAATTGCTTTTCGACAAAATATATAATGTTATTCGCCGTTTGGCAGTGTTTGGTAACCCCTTTTTTTTGTGGGTGGGAAATCACCAAAAAGCTTCTCCCGCTCTGGGCAGAGCGGGAGGGCGTGTCAGACTCTTACTGACTAAAACCCACCCGTGTTCCTTCAGTTGCCTGTGCCAGAGGCCACGGTATCCCTCTTGGATTTCCCGCAACCCTAGCAGGCATCGGCCCTAGCGGACCCCGTCATTGGTGCTGACCGGGCGGGTTGTGGCCGGGAATCGGCCTGTGATTCCTGACGCTCAGGGCGTCTCCTGCGGCGGCTAGTGGCGTGAGGGCGCAAATTTTGCCTCTCCCTCACGCGTTCCGCCTCCTCCTTCGCGAACATTACTGCTTCGCAGAAGGAGGTGACGGCTTCCCAAGCCCTCTCGCTCCTTACCATGGCCTGGACCAGGGCCGGACGCGAGAGATCACCACCGCCAATCGCCTCCACGAGGACACGGCGGTGCTCCGCCCAAGCCGGGCAGACCTCCACCGTATGCTCCACCGTGTCCTCCGGGCGATCCACACAATGGTGACACCCGGGCGTTTCCTCCCGCCTATCCGGAACAGGAACCTCCCAAAACAACCGTGCCCGGTGAGGACCTGCGTCAGGCGGAAGGTGAGGATGCCGTGGCGCCTCTCTAGCCACTCCTCAAAGAGGGGAATTATCGCCGCAATTGTGGCGTGGCGTTTGGTAACCCCTGACTTTGGTGATCAGTAGTATTACAATACTAGTTATTTGTATCTCCTTACATAGTTCAAATAACTAACATAATAATAATATTATGTGCGTAGGAATTTTCTTTTTTGTTTAAAACGTGTGTCTTGCACTTGTGTAATTAAAGTCTAGGGATATTTTCGTCGCATTCGAAACTGAAACAATTGAAACATAAAATACTCTTTTCAGCAAAGAATTACACTCCGTTCTTTTATTTAAACGAAAAGAAATAAATACAATTTAGCACAATACAAATGGATACAAAGTGCTCGCACGTTGAATAAGCCACAATGACTAAAGTAGGGAATAAGGAGTGTAGTGGATGGTGGAATGTCGAGCTATGGCCGATATCAAATATTTGTTGGGCATCCAGCCGAACGTGCTTGTGCTACGATATGCATAGCGTGGATGATGCGATAAAATTGTTGGCCTAATCACGATATAAACATATAATGTTCACGGCTACATAATTATGTAGGTGTTTCAGTCTAGGGCAGCAAAAGTGCGTAGTCTGAGAAGGATGACTTAGAACATTAATCTACAAGCAAGCTGGCAGGCTGTTCACTGATAGACAAATTGGATTGATGCTACTCATTGGTGCGATAAGCGGCGTAGTTGTAGTATTTAACCATATAGGTAGACACGTGTATTTTGTGATAAGTAGAAAAGAACAGAAAAATACGTACAAAGGTGATGCTTATTTCTAAAGAAATCTCTTAATGACACTAGGCTTGTAATTGATTTGCCAAATGTAGTTAGCAACCAGCGAGCACGATTTAAAACGGACTCTTTAATTCTATATTTTTGTATCTTGAACTTCAATAGTTAGCCGTCGTCAGTACAAGTAAGATATGATAAGAAATGTACAAGAGAAGCCATTTTCCTGTGTATCTTATACCAATTGGAAATCGATAATAATAATTACGGTCAAAGAGAAAACACAAAAAGAAACCTTTATTTTGTAACTAGCGATCCACCTCTGCTTCGCTCGGTTTTTACGACTTGAAATAACATCGAGATTTCTTTATTACATGTAAGTTTAATATTAAGGTGGCTCGACAGAACGGGAGTAGGGTGTGGATGTGGAGCTGTGTCACAAACTATGCTCCACCTCCTATCCTGCCCTCTGTGTCCCAAAACATGCAGCCAAAGTGACCTCTGCGCTGCCACCGACGGCGATGACGCTGTGGAAGTGGCAAAGTTTTGGGCCAACAAGATCTGACATACAGTCGTGCCAGCGACACGAAGAAGTAGATTGATGTTTTATTCCATAAACCTTTCGGATTCTCCAAATAATGGTAACAACCGCATTAAAATCAGTTGCGCTGTTCAGAAGATTCAAATTCTTTATTGCGAACTAAGTTTACAGAATTTTGAAGATGTTAACAATCGGTAGGTTCTTAGAACTTATAAATTTAAATGTCTATAAATATAAGAAAAGGAATAAATATACATACCCAATATTACAGATAAACAGTTTACATTATATTATATTAATTATCATTATTCATACAGTTTATATTATCTCATAATATTCTTATGAATTATATCACATTATATTATGTATCACAATCATTTTAATATTATAATGATTATCTTCAAGGAATTCTTTTAGTAATATGCCTTTTTAATCAGGAAGAGTTTAGTCTTTTTTCTTTTCTATCAGCTTCCTTTTAAAAATACCAATTGAATGTAGGTTCTTAATGTCTATGGGTAACTTATTATATATTTTTATGCCCATACAAAAAATAATATTGCTAATATACTGGAGAATAACGTGGTCACACAGACAGACACGAAAGGCGACTTTAATTCATAAAAGCATGCTGCGATCACCAATCCAACCAATGATCACAATGTTGATGATGACATCAAAATTCAACTCCATCACAACCAATATGTAAATTTTCGCCCGAATATCCACACAAAACCAACATTGACGGCGTTCAGTATTCTGAAAATGTAAAACAAACTGTTTGGTGTAAATGTTTCAATGCTGCAATGGTGAGAGAGTTGCGCCGCTGGATTTCACTTATTCACTCTTTTCATAAGGGCCTGTACATTTTGTGTTGAAAACTTTGAACATGGGTAGGTGGAAGGCAATTAAAATATGCTGCAATTATTTCGGATAGCCACCACGGTTGAGTACAGTTTTCTGACGATGAATAGGGCCCGTCCGGCGTCTGATTGGATAGGAATCGCAGTGTGATGTTCGTATATGTAATTCATAAAGTCCCACACCGTAAGTTGTGTTGGTTTAATAATCTTGCTCTTTTCTCTGTCGTGTGATAGCACTACAAACGCTACAAGATTGTTTTGGCGCGTTGCGTTGGCAAAATCGGAACTAACGCATCGCCGCGCACTGCGTGCCGTTGCCGCCGTCCTTTTGTCAATATTTCTGTGACAATTTCACAAATTTTTACCAACAACGCCCACGGGGGGCGTTGTTGGTAAAAATTTGTGAAATTGTTGTACAGTCCCGTGCTAACCCAAAAAATCAACATTGTGTGCAGCTGTTTCAATCGAACAATTTTATTTGTGTCTACAGTTCTTTTTATTAACTGACTTCTAAAAGGAGGAGGTTATCAATTCGGATGTTTATATTTTTTTAAATGTTTTTTTCGGGCATAACTCCGTCATATATAGACGTATTTGATAAAATCTTTTTTTTTTCGAAAGCGGTTTATTCCGAAATGGTCCCATTTAAATTTCATATAGATCTGATGATGAGTTTCGGAGACAGACAACGGAACTCTTCAAAAAATTACAGTAAATCAACCGCGCTTGCTGCTATCGCATAAATATACATTGTTTACGCAATCACACAACATAACATCACGCCAGTGCACTCGAAAGGGTTAAGCAGATGTATTCAGTATATCAGGGTACACCCACATTTTCTATCAAAGTTAGTAGTAGTTGCATATTTTTTCGTGACTGGAAGCTACTTGTAGCACATAGTATTCGAGCTTGATTTATACAAAATTACGTAGCACGTAGTGGTATACAAATTTTTGTGGGGTAGGTACCGCAACTAAAAAGTGAAAAATAAAAACTTTTTTTATGAAAAAAAAAACAACCTACCGCCAAAAAAACACTTTCCTTTCCCAGCCAGGCGCTTTACTCTGTGTAAATAATTTCATCACCACTGCTCTCAAAACGGTGAAAGAAAACATCGTGAGGAAACCGGCATGTCCTAGAAGCAAAAAATCGAAGACACGTGACAGCTACCAACCCGCACTGGGCCCGCGTGGTAGATTGCAGCCCACTCCCTCTCGAAGAGAGAAGGCCTGTGTCCCAGCAGTAGGAACAATATAGGCTGATTATGAGGACTATGAAAGCTTGCTCTATTGCTCGGGCTGGAACTTTCGATTCGGCAGTATTTGTTGAATAACAAAGCCGATTCGAAGCAATTAAGTACTTCCTAATTATATTCGATATTGCCGCCTGATTGTGTCGGTTAATGCCGACCCGAACTAGTGTGTACCATGCCTAACGTGAGTCAAGTAAACAGGCTCCACCTAGCTGCCAAGATGAATGCCTTACAGTTATGAAATAATAATCCCGTTGCCTCCACTTTTATTTGTTTCACATTTTAGACATTTTTGCTCTGCGAACGAGTAAGGTATTCTAGCCGAGTGGATATTGCAAACAGTAAGCATTAAAGAATGGCATATATGTGTATGAGAGAAACGGCAGTTTTATAAGTAACTGCAATATTTCTAGGTAGTATAAAACATTTTATTACACAAACCTACATGGGCACTTATGAAACATCAAGGTTCCAATTAGTGGTTTCCTGTGGAGAGAAGAGCCGGCAAGAAACTCGACGGTTGAATACCATTTAACGTTATCTGACCGTAGATAAATTTCAATAGTCACGATGCGTAAAACGTTTATATAACAGTGACCTTGGTAATTAATAATATTCTCACTCACCCATATTTGTAAAGTTACATCAGAAGTATTATTAATATTTATTCTACCTTTATGAGGGCTATCACCATTTTTCTTGTATTTGAGTGTTTGAAGAGTCACACACTCAAATACAAGAAAAAAAAATGATATTTATTTAGAACACTCCCGAGAGAAATAATCAAACTTTCTCGGGCATATTTATATATATTATACATATATAAATATACCATAATCACACATCTAAACTGGGAGTTTTGATGTGTGATTATGGTTTAGATTTGGCCACAAAATAAAAAATAAAATATAGGTACCCGAGAAAGTTTGATTTTTCTCTCGGGAGTGTTCTAAATAAATATCAATTTTTTTCTTGTATTTGAGTGTGAGACTCTCCAAACACTCAAATACAAGAAAAATTGTGATAGCCCTCTTAACTGCTCGGGAAATACCTTCAAACTTTTTTTTAAATCTGTCAACATGACGGGTGTTGATCGGTTAAATAAGGCAGAATGTACGTCATTACTGTTGAACAAATGTGCGGGTCGAAAAAGTGTATGAACATCCATTGTTAACGTGCTGTGTTTTATTTTTTTTATTAGGGGCAATTTAGTAGTTAACATAATTAAATATAGTATAATGCCAAAAGACAAAAAGTTTTTATCACTAAGCGCAAAATGATACTGGCCACATATTTTTGCTGAACGTTGATTTAAAACAAATAGGGTAGTTTAGCCGGTTTGCCGGCCACCTCTGGTTTTCGGCCAGTACGTAGTTATTTTAATATAATAAGGAAACTTTATCCTACTCATTTAAAAAAACAACGCCTACTTAATGTAATGGTATAAACCCTACAACTCTTGAATTCTGTAGCTTATTAATTATCTAACTGTGTCGTCAGTGACCCTCCGAAAGTCTTACAGCGCACGCGTGTGTCGAAATCGGTGAAAAAAATAGTGCGCGCATAATTGTTGCAAGGTATGTTACAAAGTTGTTTATCGATTTATAAATTTAAATTATTGTTCTGTGTACACAGTTTACGTAAGTTTAGTTAGTGTTATTTTAATTAAAATGGAAGAAAAATTATGTTATTTACATTTAAATTGAATGGCCGGGAAACTCGATAATGATTTGGGGGACTATCTACTTCTCGGCCGGCCGGCCGGAAACTAGAAGAAAACCATTTACAATTAATTGATTCTTCTGATTATAAATTAGGAATTCTTTAAAAATAAATAATTTGTACACAAAGTAGAACCGCTTCTTATTTGTGTGGTTAGATTTCGGCCGCATGTTTTGAGCTAATTGTGTGGTAATAAAATTTTTTAGTAATTGAATATTTGAGGGCTGAAAACAAGAATTTTAATATTTACCTTTCGGCCTAAGCTAATCGATGTGTCCGAAAACTAATAATTTGCTAACTGATTCTCGGCCAGTAAAAGCTAACGAAACTAATTGAATCGAAATCTTCAGTCAGACGAACAATACCGACATAAAGGGACTTCCCCAAAATTTGTCTTATCAGCTAGTTACAAAATTAAGCAAGTTGACCAACGGCCGAAAACTAATCAATTTAAATTTGGTTTTCGGGCATGTTTGAAGGGATGGTCGAAAATCAGTTCAAAAAATCTGATTTTTCGGCCAGGCAAAAAGCAGGTGGCCGAAAATTAGTTAACATAAACTTAATTTATTGACTGACCGGTTGGCGCAGTTGGTAGCGACCCTGCCTTCTGAGCCGCTGGTTCCGGGTTCGATCCCCGGACAAGTCAAACATTTGTGTGCATGAACATGTCTGTTTGACCTGTGTCTGGGTGTGTATATCTATATAAGTATGTTTATCAGTCATCAGGTTACCGTAGTACAGGCTCTGCCTAGTTCGGGACCTGAAGACCTTGTGTGGATGTTATCCCATATTATTATTATTATTATTATTAATTTTCGGCCGTATTTGAAAGGACGGTCGAAAACCAGATATTTTAAATCTAGTTTTCGGTCATAGAATTAAGAAAATTAAATTGTTTACTTATGTAGTTATAATCTACAAATATTTTAAATAAAAACAAAAAGTCCTTACAATGGTATTCGCATGGGTATTGTAGGATATAATTGTACGCGTTCACAATTTAGTTTTCAATTTACGTGATTTCGTAAAAAGAACTTTAATACCTTCAAATAAAGTGAAGTTTCCGATGCAGTTTTATTATTTTTATGACCTTTTCAATAGTACTAGTCATTCTAAATTCAACTTAATTTATACACAGCTAAAGTTGATATTTGTTTATCTGGAATTAACGTATATTGGAACAACAAGATTTTGCATATACGTAATAAATTATTTTCATTACTAGTTTATTTTTAATTTTTTTAATGGTTTATTAAAACATAAAAAAAACAATAATATTTAAATATATATATATATATATGTGTGTGTAAAGATAAATAAAAGATTTAATCATATTAATTTCATTTTTTAGATGCCTCCTGAGAGGAAGAAACTTAAAAAAAATATTAAAAAAACGAGAACTCATTTTCAATATACCGAAGAGGCGTTAGCTAAAGCTGTTCAGGCCATAAGAATTGAAAAAAAAAGCATTAGAGAAACTTGTCGTCTTTTTGGTGTTCCTCGGTCAACAATCCAAGATCGAATTTCGGGTAGAACTAAAGAACAGCCTCGAAAAGTTGGTCCAGAGCCTATATTAGGCCTTGATGGAGAGAAAAAAGTTGTGGACTGGATTATAGATTTAGCAAAATGTGGTATTCCTGTAAGCAAAGAAGTATTGCTGGAAACAGTTACAAAATTAATAAAAGATATTGGAAAAGAAGATAAGTTTCCAGAAGGGCGACCAGGACAAACATGGTACCAAGGTTTTCTTAGAAGACATCCGGAGATTAGCTTACGTGAACCTGAAAGTATTAATAAAGCCAGGGAAGCGGTAAAAGAGAGCTCAATCAGAAAATGGTTTACAGAGCTTGAATATTTTTTGACTGAAAGAGGAATGGCAGACATCATGAAAGATTCTGACAGAATATTAAACGGTGATGAGACTGGAATTTCACTATGTCCAAAATCAGGTAAAGTCTTAGCCCCGAGAGGTTACAAAAATGTTTACGTTGTTAAAAGAGGCAACGAAAAAGAAACACTTACGGTTTTAATAATGATGACTGCATCGGGGAAAGTATGCCCTCCACTTGTGGTGTTTCCATACGTTAGACCGCCAAAAGCGGTTGTAGAAAACATGCCAGAAGGTTGGATAATAGGAAAATCTGAATCAGGTTGGATGCGTTCAGATGTTTTTTATGAATACATTGCTAACGACTTTAATGACTGGTTAGTGAAGAATAATATAAAGAAACCAGTAATCCTTTTCGTAGATGGGCATAAATCACATATGTCAATGGCCTTAAGTGTTTTTTGTGATGAAAATGGCATTGTTTTATACGCTTTACCTCCGAATACTACTCACATTATGCAACCAGCCGATGTTAGTGTGTTTAAACCTTTAAAACAAGAATGGAAAAAAACTTTAAGAAACTGGCAGGCCAAATCGGAAAACCTCAATAAAACCGTGACGAAGACAAATTTTTGCAAAGTATTTAAGGAAACCCTGGATGTAGATATGACACAATCTATTAAGAACGGATTCAGAAAGTGTGGCCTATTCCCCTTCGATGTAGATGCAGTAGATTTCACAAAATGTGTAAAGGATTTTCAAGAAAGAAGGAAGAAGAGATCACTATCTTCCGGCGGGTTAACGGACCGAGATGTCACAAGTGCAGTAAAAGTGATTGTTCCGATAAAAGAAAATTTATTGAAGAAAGGGATTGATCCAGATACGGTCTGCAGTGAAATAGAGTTATTAAAATCGTCCTTCAGTAAAAATCGACGGTCAACTTCCAAAACACCACGTAAGTCTACTGAAGTTGTTAATTCTTCTGCGTTTAAAACACCTGAACAAATTAATTTTGACGATAATATGATAAGAAAGGCAAATGTCAATACTGCTGGAGGAGATGGTGTTAATGAAGACTATTCTTTGCTTGATGATATCTCATTTCCTGATGTTGGAGCGTACGTATCGCTAAGTGACATTTCTATTTTAAAAATAGCCGACATAAACTTAGAGGATTCAAATGCAACCCAAATTACTTTAGAAGAGATTCCTCAAGACGATAAACAGTATGATTCAGCACAGGCATTGTTACCTCTACAAAGTGACTGTGTACCATCTACGTCAAAGATAATTACAGTAGCTGAAGTACACACTCACCAGTCGCCATCGTCTCCAAAAAATGCGATCCATCATAATAGTAATAACGTGAATCCTGTTAATGATATATTATTAGGAAATACTTCGTGTATGCTGCAAAATAATAAGCAAAATGATCCATTTAAAAATCGTTTAAGATTTCCCATTAGTCCAACTGGAATCCTAACTAAAAAGAAAAATATTAATAAATTTCCTAGCGCCATATCTTCAGAAGCTTTTAGAAATTTTCACGATTTAAAGGAAAAAGAAAAACAAAATAAGATAGACGAAAAAAATAAGAGAAAGGTTGAAAGAGAACAAAAAAAATGTGAACCGAAACCAAAAAAACAGAAAATAGTTAATAAGAACAAAAAAACACTTAATTTTCCTAAGAGTAAACAGACCGAAGACGAAAATGAGATTAACAAGGAACAAAAAACGGACAATAATATTAAAAATATTGATCAAGATAAAGAAATCAATAATAAGAAGACTAATAAAGTTACAAATGAGACTGACAAATCTATTATAGAGACTGATTTCGAAAATATTAAAGAAATAAATAAGGAAAACGAGATGAGAATCATTATTGAAGACGAGGATGTTGATCACGAGTTAGACATTTTTCCGTAATCTCAATTATTTTTGTTATGCCTATTACACTTTTTTACTAATGTTCCTACTATTATATAATTATATAAAAAATGTTTCTAAATGTTTGATATTCCAAAGATTTCAATTAAAACCGTTGATTCATACGTATTTTTTGCTTTTTAATCCATTATAGAACCTACTGTATAGCAAATACAGATAATTTTTCAAATAGTAGATTAGTGGCCGAAAACTAGCAAAATAATGGCCGGAAACTGAAACAGGTGGCCGAAAACAGGCGAAATCGCTATTTTCAGAGATTTTAATTTTTAGTAAATTTAATGTGACGTTAACGAGTAAAAGGTCTACAAATATCAAAACTACATTATATTTTGAGTTCAAAAATATTTAAGAAACTAGTCTGCGACATTATTAACAAGGAGAAAAATCGTCACAAAGTCATATGTTCGCTTAAGTGGCCGAAAACCGGCTAAGTTACTATAATAAAAAAAATTATGAACAAGTGCAAACAGCGCACGCGCGCGGAGAGGCATTATTTTGTTTTATTTATCAGAATTTTCAATTTGTGTTTACGATCTACTCGAAATTCCGTCTAGTAGTGATAGTAAAGATTTGATGACGCCGCCGCCAGAATTACAAGAAACTGCCCAAGCCGTTATTGAGAACAGAGAAATCCAGAAATAAATATAACAAAACATACGGGGGTCACACTGAAAGTTTTTAGAATAGGCCAGTAAGAAAAGAAGCCTATGAAAAATTTATTTAAATTTCGAAATAGGAACTCTTTGGGAATCTGTAGATGTGTAATGAAGTCATATCATTTATACTACACCTGCTTGGAAAGTACCTTGATACTTTATCAAATTTACGGTAGAAAGTACGTCATTGCATATCGAACAAATATGCGGGGAGAAAACGTATCTGAGCGGGAGAGAAAAGTGTATGAAAATCCATTTCTTACGTGGTTTTTCTTTTTTAATTTTGGGTAAGACTATACGCCGGTAACCTAAATATCAAAAGCCAAAAAGTTTTTACACTAAGTTTTTATCTCCAAGTTCGCAAAATGACACTGGCCACTAGCTGTGTGTTGGATGGTGTCGGGCTGGCAGTGCGGCTCTGCGGCGGCAGGATAAACAATTTGAAAAAAGAACATGTGAAAATTGCAGACGCCATTGGCGCCATTTTCAATTTGTGTGTTGTTTGAGGATTCAGTTTTCGTAGAAAGTAAAATAAAACTATCAAAATGATAAGTAGTGATAGTGAAGTAAAGATTTAGTTTTTTGTTTTCCTCGTAGGTGTAGTATAAAGCACTATGTATCACTCGAGAGAAAGTGCGATTCCCGATCTCGGGTGTTTTAAAGCCCTCGCCTACGGCTCGGGCTTCAAACGACACCCTCGACGGTAATCGGTCACTTTCTCCTCTCGGTGAACAATGTACTATTGTTTTTACCGGTTTTTACAAATTGGCGGCTGTTTACAAATGGTCTGTCGTGCACCGAAAAGGATAAGGAGGAAAAGGATTTGACTAGAGAAAATTTTCGTTCAATGTTTTTTTCAATTCGTTCGAATTCGTTGCTATCTAACTCAACAATAATGTTACGATAGACTTTGATTAGCATTTCATGACGTAGCCCCACTGTTTACAACTGGTTTAATGAGTTTAAACGTGGTCGAAGCAAACTCACTGACTATTCGCGAGAAGGACGTCCTTCTACGGCGACTACTGAAGATAACGTGGGTGCTGTGCGGCTAATGGTAGAAGCTGATAGAAGAGTGACATATCAACAGATTCTGGCAGCTTTAGGCATTAGTATGAATGAAGTACAAATAATCTCACACGAACATATAGGCGTCAGAAAGCTTTGTACTAGATGGATACCTCATAATTTGACGGAAGATCAAAAACGCCATCGTTTGGATTGGTGTCGCTTAATGCTTGCAAAGTATGTCGGAGGTGACTCGAATGATGTATAGGACATCGTCACAGGTGATGCAAGCTGGATATATTGTTACAAACCCGAAACCAAAAATCTGCGCAGTGGATGTTTCCATTCGAAGATTTACCAACAAAAGTAAAGAAGGGCAGAAGTCAAGGGAAAAAGTCGATCGCCTCATTTTTTGGACGGACGGGTAATTTCGTAACAATTGTCCTAGAAGATAAAAGACTGTTACTGCAGATTGGTATGTCAGTCATTGTTTACCAGTTGTCTTGGGAAATGTTAGACAGCAGCGCCAAAGAAGCAGGTTCCTCCTCCACCAGGACAACGCTCCAGCTCACTCCGCCAGACGGATTATCGAATATTTGTATATCGAAAGTGTGGAGTTAGTAAGTCATCCTCCTTACAGTCCTGACCTGGCACCTTGTGACTTTTATTTATTGCCAAAACTAAAAGATAAACTTAGAGAAATTCGTTTTATAAACCCTTAAGATGCCGTGGCTGCGTTTGAAAAAGGCGTGGAAGAAATCCCTAAAGATGAGTGCTTCAGACAATAATAATAATAATACATTTATTTCAGTAAATTTACAGCTTCTACAATTAATCTTACATAGGAGTATCCTTTTAAGTATGAGAAATACCTGTGCTAGAAGGCCCCGCTCATCTAATACTAGTAAGTACAATAGAATGTAGGATTGTGCTTACATGGAATTTTACAATAATATGGTAACTTATTATTATTAATTAACTAATAGAAGAAAAAAAGGTAAAACTAACAAAAACCATTAAAGATTCAAAAGAAAAAATCAAAGATTTTTTACAATCCCGATAAGTCAAGGGGAAAATATTTAAAAGTTTATTTAATTTTTTGTAGATGGAAGCGGATTGCCTGATATACTGTCTTTTTGCGTATGTCGATTTGACTGAGACTTCTGGTGCAACAAGATATTTCCTTCTTTTTTTGTCGAGGCTGGGAGAGTTTATGGAGTTTTAAAACAGCATGGAGGACATACAATTTCCTGACTGTGAGAAGACCGCTTAGTGTATAAAGGTTTTCAGTCGGGAATCTATACGATTTGAAATACATGACCTTCAAGAGAGATCTTTGTGCTCGCTCCAATTCTAGAAATTTAATTTTTGTAGCTCCGCCCCAAACAGGTATACAGTACACTAAAACTGACTGGGCCAGTGAAACATAACTTGGAGGTAACATGTCTTAAAGTCTTGAAGATCCAAATTCGAATTCTAGTTCAAGCCATGACCATTTTTGTGTGTAGATGCCAAGATAATTGTTGGTCAATCATAATACCAAGATATTTGATATCAGTCACTTTTGTGATTTTGTTACAAGAACAATTTTTGTTAAGTTGAAAATTTTCACAGCTATGGATTTTAAGGTTACAGTTAGGCCCAGGTTGAGTGATGTTGTATTTTGTAAACGCGATATACTTAGTTTTAGAACTGTTTAGTGTTAGCAAATAAGCATTTAACCATTTAGCAATCTTAGCGAGCCCCCCCTCAGCATTTACATATACGGATTCCCATGTATCTCCCGTGAAAGCAAGAGCTGTGTCGTCTGCATAGGAGAAAACACGCCCATTCTCAAGCTTCATTTCGCAAAGATTATTAATGTAAATGAGAAAAAGCGTCGGACCCAAAACACTGCCTTGCGGGACACCGAAACTCACCCCTAACTCATCACTGACGTGATTTCCTATTTTTACACATTGCTTTCTATCCTGGAGATAATCTATTAGCAAAGCTAAGGGGATTCCTCTAATACCTATGTTATTTAGACTACGTACAAGGATGGGAACAGAGACGGTGTCGAATGCTTTTTTTAGATCCAGGAAAACAGTTACAGCTGCGTCTTCTGTCGATAATCCTTGTCTAAATCCGTATTGAGCACGAGATATTATGTTATATTTGTTAAGGTAATTTATTAACCGGGTGTTAATTAACTTTTCTATAATTTTTGAGACTGCAGGTAAAACCGAGATAGGTCTATAATTGCACGCATCATCTCTGTTGCCACCCTTGTACACAGGCGTAATAATGGCTTTTTCAGGGTGGGTGGGAAAGTGCCTTGTGTAAAACACAGATTAGCCAAATGTGAAATTATTGGTACCACCTCTTTGTGGGAAAATTTAAGGAAGTTGGTAGATATATTGTCCCATCCAGGTGCGCTCTCAGTTTTAAGACTCATCAATATACCATGCACTTCCCTAGGATCAGTTTCTAGAAGCACAAAGGATGAGGCTTGCGAGTCGGTTAAAGTAAAAGTACCTGAATCCTGCGATAGATTGGAAGAAATAATTTCTTCAGCCAACGTCTTACCAATGTTAGAAAAGTAGTTATTAATGTAATTAACTGAGTCCTGGGGGGTTGGTTTTATATCTAACAAATCCAAATTTTGAGTATTTCTTTGTTTGCGATGCGTGATATCATTTACAGCTTTCCACATTTTTTTAGTATCTTTACTTGCCTTATCAATCTGTTCTCTGTCATATTTTCTTTTAAGTTTTTTAATTAGGTTATTGCAGTGATTACGATATCTTCTGTATGTAAGTTTTAACATATCGTTATTAGAATCAGAGCGTAATTTTCTCTGCATGTTATTCCTGTTCTGAATACAACGTAAGATTCCCAAACTTATCCACGGCTTAATTATGCGGTTGTTTCTCGGGATTAAGGGTGTAATGGTATTTTGCAAAAGGTAATATCTGGGTTTATCAACAAAGAGTTCAGTCAATGCCACAGGATCATTCATTGAAACAAGATCAGAAATATTACTTTCTTTTAGGGTAGCCACCGCCTTCCCAAAATCAACAACTGTTTTTAGTCAATGGTTCCATTGCATGCTTTCCATTTCATTGTATGTACTTAGTAACCAACGGAGACTACTTCGAAAAGCAATAAAAATATTAACAGGCTTCTACATCATTCCGTTGTTTATTTTCTAAAAACTTTCAGTGTGACCCATGTAGGTATGAAGTTTTTTATAGTGGAAAAGCGAGAAAAATGTGCCGGCCTTTTCTGAAAATGTTTTACTGTTTTATTTTAGTGAAAAAGCGCAAAAATATAAGCCAGATAAGTACCTTGTTGTGTTTGTATTCTATGGTGTATTCCCTCTTATGCGTTAAATTTCTAGGGCTTTGGATTGATAAGGATTTGTCTTGGCAAGCACACATTGACACAATATGCAATAAACTCAATCAGTACTCATATGCTTTATATAAATTATCCAAAATAGTTGATCAATCAGTTCTTTTGACCGCATACCATGCTTATATTTCGGCGACACTGAGATATGCAGTCATTTATTGGGGCAATGCAACTAACAGGGATTTAGTGTTCAGAGCGCAAAAAAGATGTGTACGTGCGATGGTTGGTATCCGTGTTCCAGATTCATGTAAACCATATTTCAAAGAATTAAAAATATTGACCTTCCCTGCAATTTACATTTATGAAGTAGCTGTATTTATAAAAACAAATGAAAAGCTATTTGGAAAACTCAAAACAAAAAGACATATGTTAAAAATTGCTAATGTACCTACCACATAAAACGGCTCTATTTAACAAAAGCTTCTTTGGCATTGCATCAAAAATATACAACAAAATACCTATTGGCATTCTAGACACTAAGGAACTTGCAGTATTTAAAAATAAATTACGAACATTTTAATTGATAAAGCATACTACACGATCCAAGATTTCTTGAATTATTGACCATTTATTAGTTTCACTGTATTCTGACATGTATTAGTAGGTATTATATGTCTGTGGTATTGACCATGTATTAATTTCACAGTATTTGACATGCATTAGCATTGACCATGTGTTGACCATGTGTTACTTTCACTGTATTTTACATTAATTATAATAACTAAATTTACCATGCATAATAATTCTTGAATGCCAATACCTACACAATTATTGTATGCCTATTAGGCAGGACATATTGATACTTCAATATATTGTTAAGACCTGTACCTTACATATGCCCACAATAAAGATACTTTGACTTTGACTTTGACTCTTGCGCAAATAAGTTGGCCCCGTACTAGACATCGACGACGACGGCATCATTCATATCGACGTTGAGCAGTCGGCTAATTAGAGCCGCAAGATCCTTCAAAAGCGACTCACCAGCTTCCCCGGCGCATGAACTCAATAAATATTTTTAATGCTGAGCAGTTAGGCCACTGAGGCCGCTGGCGGAACCACTTCGGAAGGAGCTCACGGCTGCAATCGGCTGGGGGGCAGTAACATTAAAAAGCATTCAACCCGGATCTTGGAGAGGGTCAGGAAGGGTGAGACCATTGACAGGCGCTAGATGTTTGCTCTCCAGGGATGAAAGAGTTTCTGGAGAGCAGGGCGCGACCACATAGCTACTGCATAAAAGCCTGGCCACTCCCCTGATGTCACCTTCATTTAATTTGGATTCCACATGTAATAGCAAAAACAGTTTCGTGAAAGGTTACTGAAATCAGGTAATATGGATCTAAAATAAGAGTTGAATTAAACAATTCTCTTTAATTTGGTTTGTCAATGTTTTTTAGTTGCCAAATTGTTTTGGACAAGCAGAAACCTTTAAGGGCAGGTGAGAATTTGCTCTTACTCGCTATAAGAGTTCTCCTGGGTCGCGAGGCGGAAACATCTTGTCAAACCTTGAGCAACATATCGATTCGCGCCCCGGGGAACTCTCTATATAACAGGGGTAGATTTTATTTCAACTTGAAAGATATTTCCAAAGTGTTTGGTCTGAATGTATTGACGTTGTAGCTGGGCAGCACAAAGGTAAACTATGGGGTTTGTGAACCTTGGCATAGTATATCAGTAGGCCCCGTTCGCCTTTAAAGAAGCGTGCCTGGGAGCAATGTGGACATCTCACCTGGACATCGTGCGATGTGGCAGGTTGACTGGCATTAATTCCAGCGTCGCTACAGGCGGCATTTAACATAAATGCTTTACACATGCTTACAAGTAAAAAAAAACCACCGACTTTTTCTCTTTGTAGTGTTTTTTTAGTCGCTGTTTTTTTATGTGAAAAAGTTTTGATAGAATTAAAAAAAAAAATGTTTAGAATTTTTTTTTTTCCGTCGATACATTTAAGCATAGATTCCCTCATTTTGATATGTGCACATTATAAAGACTCACACTGTATTTCCAGTTTGCACAAACCAAACAAACAAACAAACAACACACAACAAACATACAACTTGTATTAACTAAAGTAAGTTTAAAATTAGTTTTATTCGTGATTTAAGCCTGGCATAACATAAATATGTAAATTCACGTTTATAAGGGCCTACCTATTTACAGGGAAGTTTAGTCACCTTTCCGTTATACGTAAAATATAAAATCACAATCATGTTTTTCTTTTTAAACAACGTAATGAATGTCACTTAAAGAACAGCGTTTTTTTCAGCTGTTATTTAACAGCGTTTTTTGATTAGGCTTTGGATGCTGTTGTATAGTTGAACACGGAATTGGTAAATGATAAATGATTTTATTTCTGTAAGTAGGTTTGTACAAACACTTTTACACGTCAATATATATATATATTGCTTTCAAACCCTTTTTTTTAGGTTCTAAATCATCAAATAACTTCTCCCGCGCTGGGCGCAGCGAGAGCAGGTGTCAGACTCTTACTGACTAAAACCCACCCGTGTTCCTTCAGTTGCCTGTGCCAGGGGCCGCGGTAACCCTTTCGGACTTTCCCGCGACCCTGGCAGGCATTGGCCCTAGCGGACCCCGTCGTTGTGCTGACATCTCTTTGAGGCGCGCGGGAAGCACAACGCGCTGACGACCCGGGCCTGGTCCTTAGCGGACGCGAGCTACCCAATGCTCGCCGTTGGATTCCCACCCTAAGGTTGAATGTCACTTCCACGTCATGAAAAAACAATGACTATTTGTCTGTGTGGCAGTTAGATAATGTCAGAGAATTGTTGTCAAACGTGATAAAGCAATTACAAGGTCGGCTATGCATTATTGAGTAAATTATCAAATGTATGCTTGCTTTACTAGTTAGACAGCATAACGAATGTTAGATAACATGGGATTAATTGAAGAGAACCAAATAGAATCGATTCCAACAGTAATCGATTCGATTTGGTTATCGATCACCATAGTGTCAGTTTTCAAAATCAAATACGTTTAATTGTGCACATACTCGTAGATACAAGGTAGGTGTTACAAAATGTATATTAAGGCATACAAATATTTGTTTAAAATAAAGAGATTTAACAGTATTAGTGAATAATAGGAGCATTCACACTTGACTAATACAGTATACAGGGTGGCCCAAAAGTCGTGGATCAAACGCAACTAGGGGTTAGGTGGGGTCATCAGCTGCAAAAAGTTGTTCTATGGGAGGTCCTTAAGGTCAACCCCTGCAGAGTATAATTTATTTTGAGTTTTTATGAGAAAATTGACTTTTTTTAACTAATTCTTATTGAAATTCGAAAAAATCTACATCCTGTATCTTTTTTATAATTTTCAATAGATTGGTACTGATGAGTACTTGCCTTAGACATGCTATTTATGGTTGTTTATTGGGTGTGTTGAAGATAATATTAAGTTTTACGAATTTTTTTTTCTCAAATCATAACTTTTCATTTACTTTGGACCCCACCGTGAAAAAAAAATACTCTACCGAAAAGTGACCCTGTGTTACAAGTTTTGGCGCATTTAATAGGGATTCCGAAAAGGTATTACACATGGCCATGAGTGGCTCTAATATCTTTCTAGGACGAAAAAACAAGACAACGATTGTGAAATAATTGTTTTATTAAGCAAAACATTTTACAATAAATGCTCAAAATTCCTGCCTCTGTCTGTCCTAGAAAGATATTAGAGCCACTCATGGCCATGTGTAATACCTTTTCGGAATCCCTATTAAATGCGCCAAAACTTGTAACACAGGGTCACTTTTCGGTAGAGTATTTTTTTTTCACAGTGGGGTCCAAAGTAAATGAAAAGTTATGATTTGAGAAAAAAAAAATCGTAAAACTTAATATTATCTTCAACACACCCAATACACAACCATAAATAGCATGTCTAAGGCAAGTACTCATCAGTACCAATCTATTGAAAATTATAAAAAAGATACAGGATGTAGATTTTTTCGAATTTCAATAAGAATTAGTTAAAAAAAGTCAATTTTCTCATAAAAACTCAAAATAAATTATACTCTGCAGGGGTTGACCTTAAGGACCTCCCGTAGAACAACTTTTTGCAGCTGATGACTCCACCTAACCCCTAGTTGCGTTTGATCCACGACTTTTGGGCCACCCTGTATAATAAAAATATATTTGAATATATTGACTGACCGGTTGGTGCAGTTGGTAGCGACCCTGCCTTCTTAGCCGCTGGTCCCGGGTGCGATCCCCGGACAAATCAAACATTTGTGTGCATGAACATGTCTGTTTGACCTGTGTCTGGGAGTGTATAGTAGTTTGTATATCAGTCATCAGGCTACCGTAGTACAGGCTCTACCTAGCTCGGGGCCTGAAGACCTTGTGTGGATGTTGTCTCATATTATTATTCCAGAGAAGATTAATGCTCGTGCCTTCTGTGTATGAGAAGAGGTCTATGGCTTGCAGTGGAACAATAATAAGTATTATTGTATACAGCGTGACGCTTTAATGGCGTCATTAATTTAACACACGTATACGGTTTCGCGTTTTGCTTTTATGAACTATTTTAATTTCAATAAACGTTATAATTTATTGATTTATTTACAATTTTCTAAAATAGCATCTTGGAGCAACCTGTACTTAAAGAACTCTAGCGCAGAGGTTATTTGCCGGGGTAACCGATCATAACATCACATGAATTAAATTAAAACGAATAACGTACAAAGACTAGGCGAATTGAAGGAAAGAGAGAGCCCTATGTTCGGCGAGTGGCGCAGGCGGTAGTTTTCAATTTACGAATTATATTATTTGAATATATTTTTTATGATTACTGGCCACTAGCCATACCCGTGTGTTAAATAAATGCCGCCATTGTAGCGGCACGTTGCATAGCAGAGATTTCCAAATTACAATAGAAAAACAGACAAAATAATTCCAAAAATTTAATTTGATCGCGATCATTAAGTCTAGTAAATGTTCATAAGAATAATGAAATAAATACGTAAACACTACAGTGTAATCAAAAAAACTTAACATATTTTTTTAAAGAAATACTGTGTTCGTTACAGCCTTATTTTCTATTTATTAATTTTGTTTGCTGACGGTATCTTCGTTAGGCTTCAAAGGGAGGGACAGCAAATATATTTAAGCATACTGTTCGTTGACGAAATAAATAAATTGACCTGATTTTTCAGAGCGAAATCTTTTCAAAAGTGTGATACTCTTTTAAATGTTGTTTGTTTTTTTATTTAAACCCTGTTTTTTAAAGCTTTTTATACTAATTTATGTCTAGATTGTTTATAAAAATCCGTGAATGTATTTTTATATCAATTCACTTGGTATACAATAAAATAACAAATCATAAGTTAAAGAGGACAAGCCTCCCTATTAGGTACCTACTGGACCTCGCGACACAGGGAATCCTAGTGTGGGGTCCAGCCACAGCACTTGTAAAAAACCAGCGCCTAAGGCTCCTATGTAATCTGTTACTGGTTTTTTTCAATATTGTTATAATTTATAATGTAATATTTTACTTTTTCACAACTTAAAAAAAACAAGCTGCAGTAAAAAAATACACAGAATTCACTTCATATTTTTCATAATGCCAGTCCATCCGGTCGCACCTCTACTTCCCACCGTCCAAAGCAAGCAAAGGAAGCATATTTTATTTAAGAACCTCTCGACATCAAACATCAACTAGCTTTCAGTCAACAATTTCGCGAATCATACGGTCTGCCTTTAGCAAGACAGAATTCGTAATAACAGTACATATTTGCTGAAACGAAAAATGGATTATTTTTCGTACCAACCTTTGCATTTTTTTAAATTCTCTCTGCGTTAAGGATTGCAATTTTTAACAGCTACTCTACAGAAGTGCAGTGGAAATGTTACTAGAATCTATTTCAAAACTTTTGAATGAAAGGTAAACAAAACTGTTCTGCTAATATCCTTACGCAATTATTCACTAAAGGGCACATTCATCTGTATTTCGAAGATTTCCAACTTTATATCTCACCACTTTCTCCAACAATGATTAGTTATATTAATAAAATTATAATTATTGTTATCGAAAAATCGTCGCTGAAAAGTGAGGTTATAAGATAACCACAATTCTTAAATAAAACACACTTTATGATGATTTAAATAGTTTTTAGCAATTCAATTAATATAATCGTTCAATTTGTAAATAGCTCAACAATCTGCAGTTAACAGGTTAAGTGACTTATTTGTTTACATATTTATTAAAACGTTTAGAAAAAGATTATATGTTTTTTGGGCAAACTTTAAAGGATCCTTGCAGCGTGTGCCGGCCGTGTTTTTAATTACCAAACCTGATTCGGAACTGCGGAGTCGAGTTTATGAACGAAATGTTTTTTCGACTGCTAAAGCTCTGTATTCGTAGCCGTACAGAGCCTGCCTTGTTATTTTTTCCGGGAAAAGTTACGTGAGTTTTATGTACGGATGATAAAACGAGTGTAAAGTTGAATTGATAGTAAAGTCTAGTTTCTGACTGAACCCTAATCTTAATCAGACAGGGGGAGGCGGACGCAAGTCTCCTATTTTTTATAATTGTCAATAAGACCACCACACCAAGGTAAAAGTTCGTAATCTCCTAAATTCATCAAATGATCGGCCATTCTGACACAATTGCGTAATACCAAACGCGCAGAAATAAACCTTCGCTCGAGATTGTGTTCAATGAAGTTCCATTCCACGTTCACAAGACACCGACAAAAACTTAGAAATGAACGTTTATCTGCTCCTTTCTTTGTATTAATCGATTATTCGGTAGGCATTTTGTGTTCAGACGTTTCAATTCTAAACGTAAAAGATGCCGATTAATAGGAAAAAAGGAACAAAAAGTGAAGCGTCTTAAATCGGCATTAGTAGACTTGGCCTCCAGCTGTCAGAAATAAAATAAATAAGAAAACCTATAAAGACGTATGCAGCCATTGTAGCGTAACATTATCACCATTACCGCCATTAGCATTACCTAAGAACGACCTTATTTTTTTTCTTCGTCGGAGGTAGTCAAATCGACCGTAGCAATTAACATTGTCGGATCTACATTTTTGCGATTTTCATTTTATTGCATTAAAAGTCTTAGAATAAGTTTATAAAATGCCCCGCAAAATTAATAAATTCTTAAAATCAACCATCTTTGTTTTTCCAAGTGGAAAAAGTAGTAAGTGTTCAGTGCGCACGATTAATATTGTCGCATAGTACATTGAGACATTTGCGGCGGGGCGCGGGAGGGGAACAGACGCGAGCGCACGGCGCGGATCTTCCACTTCGGCCAATGTAATTAAATAAGTGGTATCTATATCATAAAATATTTATATCTTACAGGCAAAAACGTATTAAATGGCACATCCAACATAAATGAGATTTCAAAGTCCAGCGAATACCGTGGGTTGTGCCACATCCGACCAAATTCAGAAATTGTAGTTCAGTTAATAATGTCAGATCTGCCATTTCCGACAAAATTTTGTATTATTTAGCGGTTAACAATGTTGCTTGTGCAGTTTCTCATATTTCCGATACACTTTTGATAAACTTGCATATACTACTACGTCAGGTAATTAATATTTATACGTCATACCAAAATTGGTTGAGGTACATTGACTATTGTTCACTTTATACATGTTTAAAACTTTGAACGGCCGTACCCTAAAGTAGCGATTTTTCACATACGACTATGTTAATTGCTACGGTCGAAATAACTGCTCCCGCTAAAACCCACCCGTGTTCCTTCAGTTGCAGTCACTGGCGGGCATCGGCCCTAGCGAGCCCCATCACTTGGTGTTGACATCTCTTTGAGGCGCACGTGGAATACAAAGTGCCGTCGATCCGGGCCTGTTCCTTATCGGACGGCGAGCTACCCATTGCTCGCCGTCCGCAAACCCATGCCTATGGTGGCCGGGAATCGGCCTGGGATTCCCGACGCCCAGGGAGTCTCCTGCGGCGAATAGGGGCGTGAGGGCGCGAATTTTGCCGCTCCCTCACGCGTTCCGTCTCCTCCTTCGCGAGCATTACTGCTTCGCAGAAGGAGGTGACGGATTCCCAAGCCCTCTCGCTCTGTACCATGGCCTGGACCAGGGCCGGACGCGAGAGATCGCCACCGCCAATCGCCTGCACGAGGACACGGCGGTGCCCCGCCTAAGCCGGGCAGACCTCCACCGTATGCTCCACCGTGTCCTCCGGGCGATCCACACAATGGTGACACCCGGGTGTTTCCTCCCGCCTTAACCGGAACAGGAACCTCCCGAAGCATCCGTGTCCGGTGAGGACCTGCGTCAGGCGGAAGGTGAGGACGCTGTGGCGCCTCTCTAGCCACTCCTCAAAGAACTAGGCACTAGGTAGCGTCAGTCGCACTCTCTATGTCGCCATGAGATCCCGCCGGAGCTGTGTCCGCTGTGCCGTTATTTCTTGCGGCAGCGGAGTTACGCCCCGGCGTTTCGCCTTCTCGCTCCACTCCTATATGTACGCGAGGAGTTTTGCCTCCTGATCCCATGGCGGCAATCCGGCAAGGAGGATCGCCGCTTCACCGGAGGCCGTACGGTATCCCCGGACCAGCCGGATGGCCATGACTCTTTGGGACGCGTTCAACCGGCGGGCTGACCGCCGTCGCCTCAAGAATGGCGCCGACACCGGTGTCCCGTAAAGGGCCATAGACCGCACGACTCCCGCTTAGAGCATCCGGTAGGAGGCGTTTGGACCCCCTATATTGGGCAGCAGCCGCTTCCAGGCAGCCCTGGCCCTTTCCAGTCTGGTAGCCAAACGTCGGAAATGCTCCACGAAGTTCCACTGGCTGTCGAGGACGAGTCCCAGGCACTTCATCGTCGACTCGACGCCGGTGTGAACCCCTCCTACCTTTATTTGGGAACCCGACGGTGCCGCGTTTTGAGGACCATGAAAACAAATGGCCTCGGACTTGTGCGGGGCCACCTCGACTCCCAATTGCCGGATCCTCTCGACGATTGTCGCAACCCCGCGTGCCGCTAGTTCAGTCGCCATCTGGGGCGGCCTCCCCTGCGCCAGTACCAGCGTGTCGTCAGCGTAGCAAACCAAGCTGACGCCGCTAGGCAGGTCGGCGCGCAGCACCCAGTCGTAGCCAATATCCAACAGATGCGGCCCCAGGACCGATCCCTGTGGGACACCGCACGACATCTCTCGACGGTTCCATTCTCCCTGGTGACCGGGGTATATGACGGCCCTGTCTGTCAAATAGGCCTGGACCACACGACAAAGGTAGGTAGGTCGGCATCCAGTGATACTGGAGTGCCTCCCTGATGCAACTGCAGGGCAGGGTATTGAAGGCATTGTCGATGTCTAGAGACACCGCCAAGACGACCCCACCCCGGGCCATAGCATTCCCCGCCGTGAGGGCCCGCACGCGCATGATGGCATCCACCGTGGAGCGCCCCCTGCGGAAACCAAACCGGCTCTCCGCCAAATCCGGCCCCACCCGCTCCAGCCGCCCGACGAGGCGGTCTGCAATGACTCTTTCAAAGAGTTTGCCCACCTCGTCGAGCAACACTATGGGCCGGAAGAACTACCTCTGTAGATACAGTGTTTATTTGCAAGCAAAATAATAAAATAATTAGTAAAAGCTTGCATTCCCGCGTGGGTAGTGCCCGATGTATTGTCATATCCCATGACAATTTAGACTGAAAGAAACAAGTTAGACTGAAAGACAAAGTTAGACTGAAAGAAATTGATAATGTTTCCCTGAAATCAAATCTGCAACGATATTGTACCGCAAGAAAAATGAAATTAGATGTTATCGAGTTTGTAGATGCTTGTCATAATTAATAGCAATTATTAATTAAATATAACGGAATCATACATTATTATTTTTATTATTTGATTTTAGTTTATTATTGTAAAATGTAAACGTAACGTTTGGCCATAAAATGCGTACTTTAAATTATGGCACTTAAATAATTAAATTTGTCGCTACAGAGTCGTCTGAAAATATGAATGGAAAACTAAGGTATGTTTCATGAGAGCTGCTTACTCATTATTATTATTATTATTTCCATTTTGATATATCGTTCTTTTGCCACCGGGCCGCTTAAGATAACATTGCGCTTGGAGTTTTAATCCCATGATATGATAATAAAATGAAGCAAATCGGTGGCCTGAACTATCATACTAGGAAGTCCTCGTAATGCCTACCTATGCTGTTGTTGTGACCAAATATAAGAACTAGATTTTCGACAACCTATGCTGAACAGTCTTTATCTACACTGGCCTTCAAAACTTAGTACCACACTTTTAAACCACCACCACCACTTTTTTTTCCTATCGCAGGTATGCTGGAAGAGATTTCATTAGAAATGAGCATCACCTTTGTACCTATTTTTCTCTTATTTTCTTCTTGTCTGTTTATATAAGTGTGTACATAAATGGTTAAATAAATAAATAAATAAAATTGCAGTCTTTCCTAAACTATAGAAGTCAGAGTTTTGTAAAGGAAAACGTTTTATGTAACAAATTTCGTCAACTGTCTTTGAAATTATAGTTTATTATACATTAGTAACGTTTGTAAATTAAAAAAAGAAAAAAAAAACCAAAAAATTGCCATTTTCAACTTACTGGCAAAAAACTGAAACAACATTTATAAGTATATTTTACGCCTTATTTACATTTTAGTAACTGGTATTGTCTCCTCAGGGTCTGATTACAGCTTTGACGCGGTTTGGCATACTGCACTTGAGGTTTCGGAGGCCGCGATGTTGGGGTATATTCGTCCATTCTTCCATCAGGGCCTGTTTTAGGGCCCTGTGGGTGATAGGAGGTGGTCTGCTGCTTCTGGCCAGCCTTCCAAGCTCATCCCGAGCGTGTTTGATTGGGTTGAGATGAGGACTTCTTGATGGCAAAGCCATCAAGTCGATACAAGCCTACTGAATGTACTCTTGTACGACCGGAGCGGTGTGTGGCCGGGCGTAATCCTGCATCAGTATCAATTCATTACCCATATTTACTAAATATGGCCCTGCATACTCATTAAAAATCTCTTGAAACGTTTCACTGAATTACTTGAAGATAAATGTTATTATTCTGTGCAGGATTTCCTAAATGATATTTTTTTGTAATATCTTTATTAACCTCTACTTTATATTATATTTGCATGCTGTATTAAGGCAGAATGTACATGGATCCTATTATATAATTTAACCACTTATTTTTGTGTACCTACATTCTAAGCAAATAAAGACCTATTCTATTCTATTCTTGAGCATACTTTCCCCAGTCAGGGTGCCATTTTCTATGGCTACTAGCTCTGTGTGACTTTCTGAAGAGAAGCTAGCCCATACGTGTACAGAGCATCGACCATATCGAAATCATTCAGTGAAGCAGGCTTGAATGTGTAGCTCTGCAGGTGGCCTGTACACTCTTCGCCTTCCATCGGAAGTGAATAGTGAGGATCGAGACTCGTCAGTGAACAAAACTCTTGCCTATTCTTTTTCAATCCACTGTATGTGTTCACGGGCGTAGCGCAGTCTTGCTAATCAATGCCTCTTCTCGAGTTTTGGGCCACTTGCTGGCCATTGGGACTTCAGGTTAGCCAGTGTTCTTCTCACAGTACTGTCACTAATGTAGTCTGTTCGGGTCTGAAGAAACTGTTGCTGGACCTCAACTGCACTGAGGTGGCGATTTCACAACACAGTGGAGACAATATAGCGGTCTTCTCGGGTACTAGTGCACCTGGGTCTGCAATTACAAGGTTTTCAGCTTCTTCGTACCTGCGCTTCACCTTTTTTTATTTTGTATTTTTGAGGTTGGGAAACTATCAAATAACTTCTCCCGCTCTGGGCAGAGCGGGAGGGCGTATCAGACTCTTACTGACTAAAACCCACCCGTGTTCGTTCAGTTGCCTATGCCAGGGGCCACGGTATCCCTCTCGGACTTTCCCGCAACCCTGGCAGGCATCGGCCCTAGCGGACCCCATCATTAATGCTGACATCTCATTGAGGCGCGCGTGGAACACAACGCGCCGTCGACCCGGGCCTGGTCCTTACCGAACGGTGAGCTGCCCATTGCTCGCCGCTCGCAAGCCCGCGCCTACGGTGGCCGGGAATCGGCCTGCGATTCCCGACGCCCAGGGCGTCTCCTGCGGCGGCAAGGAGCGTGAGGGCGCGAATTTTGCCTCTCCCTCACGCGTTCCGCCTCCTCCTTCGCGAACATTACTGCTTCGCAAAAGGAGGCGACGGCTTCCCAAGCCCTCTCGCTCCGTTCCATGGCCTGGACCAGGGCCGGACGCGAGAGATCGCCACCGCCAATCGCCTGCTCGAGGACACGGCGGTGCTCCGTCCAAGCCGGGCGACCTCCACCCTATGCTCCACCGTGTCCTCTGGGCGATCCACACAATGGTGACACCCAGGCGTTTCCTCCCGCCTTATCCGGAACAGGAACCTCCCGAAACAACCGTGTCCGGTGAGGACCTGCGTCAGGCGGAAGGTGAGGACTCCGTGGCGCCTCTCTAGCCACTCCTCAAAGAGGGGACTTATCGCCGCAATTGTGGCGTGCCCAGCGCTGGGTTGCGACAATCACCTGCGCTTCACCTGCCGTTTTTAATGTAACATCCACCATTCTTGCAGTACGACGCATACTGATGCCTAGTTCCAAAAAAGCCATGATTCTTACACATTCTTCAGGTGAAAGAAGCAAGATGGATAAGTAAAGTTTACGTTCTGTAGACACCTTGGCTTTTAAATCAAAATTGTACGTAGTTACACAAAAAGGATCCAATCTACACAAAGTCACTATAGAGATATTTTGGCGGTCGAAGTTTGGAAGATATTTCTTCATTGGTATTCATTTTAAAATTAATTCTAAACATGATGTTGTGTGTCGAATAATATATAATATTGTCAAGCGTAGTATTCTATTTTCCGAGGCATGTAAATTTATACGGTTGGATAAATTACAGTTTCCATATCGCATGCTCTAGTCTTATTAACGTGCCAAACATGTGGGTTGGTTCAGAGGTTGTTAAGAAGTGATAGACAGTGGTTTTTGCTTGGATCCTTTTTACTGGCCGATAGTATTGATATTTAGCATCAATTTGGTGCACTTAACTCATTTTTGACCATGTTGTGGATTGGATCCTTTTCGCTTAAATACGTCCAATTCATCGATCAAGAAATAAATATGAAAACAAAACAGAAACAAAAAAGTCACAAGTAACTTGATAGCAATTTGAAAAGCAGTGTTTTTGTTTATAAAGTTATTTTCAGCCATTCCTTTTAAGAAGGTTATCGACTATAATTTTGTATAAAAAAAATTAAATTATTTTTGTAATCCTTTTTATTTCGATAATATATTTTGTGCTCTTGAAAAGTTATTGCAATTTTAAAAGTTTTGAAGGCCAGTGTTGTTTCAAAATGATTTCTTTTGACAAGTAAAAGTGTTTTTACAACCAATTCACAGATACAGAAAATGATTTATAAAAATTAACAAATCATTAAATGACTGATGACTTGTTAATCATAACATTACATGACGCCTGTAGTCCTCAATGGGTTAGGCAGAGGTGTACTACTCGCTCGAGTTAACTGTGCACCTCGCTGGAATGCCATTTCTCCCCCCGCAACGCCGCTCACCTCCCCGCGCTCGCCAAGTCGCAAACAAAGCGTTGAAATGACGTCATCAACTCCAGGTGCACAGTTATTTCGACCGAGTTATACTCGTACCTATAATACGTCCACATTTAGCCAGTAATGTTTGTCCTATGTAATACGGGGCGAGCTTATTGCCTAGTGCCACCAGGCACAAATCCAGGCACCTTGCTGCTAGTGAGAAATTCCTGCTAACCCAACACTGCCCGAGCTGGTAATCGGACCCAGGACTTCAAGTTCCAAGACCGACGAGGTAGACTTAATAATCTTGGTCCTTAGAAGACAGTGGTCACGATAGTCATTATTTTTATACAGTTTTGCAATGATAATTGATTGACATTTGTTCTGTATACCGCTGATCTCATAACGGATATAGCACAGCTATAAAATAATCGTATTCTTTTAATACTTCGGTCACTTTCTCCATACAATGTTATGACGTAACTCGCAGGATGTGTTTCAATTAATTTTTAATTTTTTTGAAATTAGTTCCATTTAAAGTCTTCATGGTGAATAATCGGAATCGTTCATTTCCTGCCGAACATGTTGGCAATACTGTGGTTCATAGTTTGGGTAAGTTAATTAATTATTAATTAATACTAATCCTAGTTTATTATTAAGGTTATATTTGGGTGAGAAGGGACTGCTCTGAAATCCAAAACCCGCTTTTCACTTGCTTGCAATCAGCCTGTAATTACGATATTGGCGATGAAGGTCAGATTCTAAGTAGGTCAGATTCCAACTAGGTCAGATTTTTAGTTGGTAATGTTCAATACAGTCAGTATCACAATTTTCATCATAACATTTCTGCGAGCAACTTGGAAGTAGCGCTCTCTCGGCTCACGCGCGGTTGGTCACTGTTCTAACCTATTTCACCCAGTTCAAAATGACGAATCATACAATCTGCCTGCGACTAGATAATTAGACATTTTGTAAAAACATTTCAGCGGCAGATTGTATGTTTCGTCATTTTGATTCTGACCTAGCTGGAAAATTTCCTAGCTGGAAAATGACGTTAGATACTCGCACGTCATTTTCCAGTTAGAACATGGAATCTGACGTCCATTACCACTTTCGTAATTTCCCATCATGAGATGTATCATGAGAACCATCACGCTGCTGCATCACTGCAGAATAAAGGCATGATATTATTTTTAACGATAATTATATTTCAGGCCACAGTTGGAGACGCTTTTTACGACGACTATAACTGGTACACGTCAGACGATGGTAAACTTATTCTTCCTCTTCTTCTTCGAATACATAAAAAAAAAACATATATAAAATATATATTCGTTATATAAAAATCAATCGCTGTTCGTTAGTCTCGCTAAAACTCATAAACGGCTGAACCGATTTTTTTATTCTTTTTTGCATTTTTCGCCCTAATACAGAGGAGGTTTTTAAATTAAAGGTATTGCAACGCATTTGCAAGTAATAAATATTTTGCAAAAATTCGTGGCGAAATGTACTTAGATGTAGATAGTACCTCTGTATTTCACGAAGAGGAAATACCTACAGATGCATTATTATGTTAGTGGCACTGTCACTTTTGTAGGGGCTCGTGGCTAAATGATAGCAGCCAAACGAGTCGATTGAAGGTTAAGCTGTGCTTGCCGCGGTCGGTTCGTGGATGGGTGACCATTCATTACATATCGAGAATCCTCCTCCTTGCAAAAGCACTTGAAGCCGTTGGTGCCGGCTGTCATCTTTGACAGTCGTTACGGTTAGTTAGAAACTCAAAAGTCTAATAACCAGGTCTTACTAAGGGCATCATGTTACCCGGTAACTGGGTTTTGGAGGTCAGATAGGCAGTGGCTCTATATGTCCGGTTAGACTGAAAGCCGACTCCAAAATCGTTGTGAAAAGGCTAGACAGATTGATGGACTGTCACTTTTGTACCTACCCTTATATGTCTCGTCTTCGGCCAATTTCACGCATTTCGCCTCGCCCATAAAATAAATCTAGGTACCTACATTAATTACAATAGACTGTAGTGGTACTGTTGAATTGCGGTTGAATGCAATAAATGAATACGAGAAGAACGAGAGAAAGAACACTAGGTTGACTAATCTAAGAGAGCCACTATTCATAATATATAACAAACAATGAACAGACATCCTGAAGGCCTAGACAAGTGGCAATCGCTTTCAAAATATTTTGTTTTAGTATTTCTACGACAACTTTCGACAGGATTGATATTTATAAGCTTTTCAGTAGCTTATGTCCGATACGTTTTTGACTTTTCCATCATCGTTATGGCTGATAGAATATCACTTTGTCTAGGCCCTCAGGACAAAGAAGTTCTTTTCTTTAGATCATGTCCGGTTTTCGGCTCTCCGAATCTCCCTTCTCCAGAAATTATTGTTAGGACCTCATCGAGTCTAGGTTATTCTTAACTAAGATTAATTTTTTTGAAGCTGTTGAGGTTTGGGTATATTTTGTTTTTCTATTATTACAGGAGATACCGACGAAAGCGCCTTTGACTCACAAAGAGTAGCCCGTGAAAATTTTAGCGATATTTTAAGAAGTTTTGCAGATTCATACATCCCAACACGAGGTAAGGTATAATACCGAGTCAACATCTTTTTATTAACAAAATAATACCAATAAGTGATAATAATTCAAGAATTAAAAAATCTTATTATTATAAATTACCTTTTACGGTTTTTACAGAAGGCGATAACAAATTGACACGGGCAAAAGTTAAATTAAGTAAGTGTTTTTCATACTGACCTAGATAACTTATATCTGTAGTAAAATTTGTAAGGATCTCGAAGCTACTTTATTACGGCGTAAGCATATCCAAGAACATACGCATAAGCTTAGCATAATCAGCCTATAATGTTCCCTCTCCTGGGACAATGGCCTACTCTCTGTGAGAGGGAGTGGGCCGCGGTCCACCACGCGGGCCCAGTGCAGGTTGGTAGATGCCACATGTCTTTGAATCCATATCTACGAGGCGTAGCTATATTACTGTCGTAGCAAATTCTTAGGGAAAAAGATACTGAGTTTGTTTCGGCATTTCTTCTTAGGGATCAGTCAGCTAGGAAATGCCGGCGCCATCTAGTTTTAAAATATTGACGTGTAAAAGTGTCTTAAAAGCTCTACTTACAGAAATAAACATTTCAATTCTTGGGTGGAAGTCAATTTCTTATATTCGTTACTACCCCTGATTCGCACGATTTTTACGAATTTTCACAACATCGAGATTTATTTGTTTGATGTTTAATTTAATATTAGTGTATTATTAATACTCGAAATTATGTTTATTACAACTTTATACTTCTAAAATACGAAAAAACTTTTTCCCCGACCTATTATTATTGTACAGTCCCGGACTTTAATTGATGAGCCACTTTTCAATTTCCAATTTTGCAGATACATTCACGATAGTGGAGTGATGACTTGCGAATGGCGGCTGGCAGAGATTGGATAAGGAGAGCCGAAGATCGGGCTCAGTGGCGATCACTAGGAGAGGCCTACGTCCAGCAGCGGACGAAAAAAATATATATTGTTGATACATTCACGAAATTAAACGATTAAACACGAACTTAAGCCGCATGCTCGTAAACAAGATGACAAATTACTTATAATCCCCGCGGGAAGCTCTCGTTCCCCAATCGTCAATGCCCCTCGGGTACCACCGGCTGCCAAGATTTTTAAGCGGGAAAATCTCGGGTCATCGGCAAATAATACCCTGTCACATTGTACTTGACGGTTAATTCTCTAGGACGACGGTACTTTCCGAGTTTCATAGTAAATTTGCCACGCTTTGAGATACGGCCACATCAAAATTCAAGGAGGAAACATACAGACATTATATTTTTCATCTGTCAGTTGTCGCGCTCGGGCGATACCGTAATTTCGCGCGGGCAGCAACTGTAAAAACTGCCGCGCCACGGTTTCTGAGTAGATAGTCTTATCCAAGAGGTTGAAGGTTGACTAATAAGTTGTCAATGATAAATCAATACACTGTTGCATACGTTTATCCAATCTATTTGTTACTGACCTGGGTGGTACGTCATCGCAACAGCCGATAGGTTGCTGTTGTAACGTTACCCCTGCGGTGGAATGTTGGATTTGCTGATCTATAACTACAATAGTACATTGTTCACCGAGAGGAGAAAGTGACCGATTACGCTAGTACCGGAATCGCACTTTCTCTCGAGTGACACATAGTGCTTTATACTACACCTACGAGGAAAATAAAAAACTAAATCTTCAAACAACACACAAATTGAAAATGGCGCCAATGGCGTCTGCAATTTTCACATGTTCTTTTTTCAAATTGTTTATCCTGCCGCCGCAGGGTCGCACTGCCAGCCCGACACCATCCAACACACAGCTAGTGGCCAGTGTCATTTTGCGAACTTGGAGATAAAAACTCACTGTAAAAACTTTTTGGCTTTTGATATTTAGGTTACCGGCGCATAGTCTTACCCAAAATTAAAAAAGAAAAACCACGTAAGAAATGGATTTTCATAAACTTTTCTCTCCCGCTCAGATGCGTTTTCTCCCCGCATATTTGTTCGATATGCAATGACGTACTTTCTACCGTAAATTTGATAAAGTATCAAGGTACTTTCCAAGCAGGTGTAGTATAAAATATATTTGTTAATTACAATCTAACGCTTTGAATGTTTTAGGACTACGAATGCTGAAGGTATTTACATATACGGGTGACTCCAGAGACTTTGGTGAGACTTGTTTCTTTTTAAACACTTTTTTAGTAAGTTACCTGTATTACATAAACAAATTAACTAATCGTATTAATATTTCAGAACCAAATAAAGGAACTGTGCTTCCATTACAAGAAGGAGGTAAATATGAAAAATTTAATGCGAGGAATTAATGGGATGGTAACTTAGATCAAGTGCCTACTAGATTGCTTCAAGCTTTCTTACTTTAAGCAATACAATCCTTTGTGCATGTGCTAGAAAGAGAGAGAGAGATACAGTCGACTCTCGTTAATTCAAACCTGCGATAATTCGAACCTCTCTATAATTCAAAGTTATCACGAGTTCCCTACAAAATCTCTTTATATTTCGAACTAAATCAATACATTTTTATGCACTTGGTAATTCGAACGAAAAAATCATTGCGATATAACAAAACGACGCATTAATTCGAACTCATCGGCGTCCAACACTCGACAATTCAAAGTTGCAGAGAGAAAGAGGCGGAAAGATCGGAAAAACTTAAACCCTTAGTGATAGGAAAAGAAATGAAACCGCGATGTTACATTGCATCATTTTTCGAACTATTTGATATTTCAAACACTATAATTCGTAATATTTTAAGAGTCCCTCGAGTTTCGAATTACCGAGAGTCGACTGTATATAGAAGACCTGTGTCTAAGCAGTGGGAGTTTTATAGGCTGATTTAGTGCGAACACGCTCTGAGCCCGGGCTCTGGATTTCATCTCACTCTCTCACAGAGAGGATGTCTGATTCTCACCAGTGGAAACATAATAGGCTGGGGCCGTACTATGAGCTGTTAACGCCATCATGATTTCTTTGAGAAAGAGAGATAGTGCTATCGGTCATGTATAGCTCCGTCTCTCTTCCACGCTGGAACAATGATGGAATTAACACGTCATAGTACGGCCCCTGATCATAATAACACAATTGTGTATGTGTATAATGTTCTACCACTAAATAGACTATTAGAATAGTAAAATGTTATTTTGTTTACAGGAAAGTATTGTACAATGGGAAGGCACACGAAAGTGGATTGTAACCACTGCACGTGCGTCGCTGGTCAACTATATATGTGCACAGGAACGATATGCCCTAAACCACCTGCAAGTAAGACAATTAGTTATTAGGTACATAGTGTAAGCCAACGGTCGTGGCAGCCAAGGTCATGAAACGCGGGAGCGAGACGACACTAGACTCAGAAGAAAGTAAGATATCCTGTACTAAATTTCATCGTCCTACTTGCACGTTTTATGACCGCGATGCCACGACTCTTGCGTCTGGTATAATTGGACGTAGTTACAGAAAATCCCGCTAAAAGTGCAGCTGTACTATTTGTCAAATGAGGCAAAAACAGCAATGCACACACTCCGTACCCGTCCGATCACCATGTCAGGCCAACAAATCCCTTGGGATAAAAAGGCCAAATACCTAGGGGTCACTCTCGATAGCAAATTAAAATTCACCGACCACATAGGGGACGTTCGCAACCGTGTCTGCTTTGCGCTCGGTCGCCTTCACCCTCTACTCAATACACGTAGCAAACTACTCATGATTATTCTTCAATTGAAAAAAAACGACAGCCTATCAAAATGTGCGAAATGGTAAAAAAAAGTGTACAATTTATTATCTGCATGAAAAATACCGTAGTGCAGTTGTTTTACTTTTGGCAACACAAACAGAATGTTTTATAGCACGCCCATTCACACGTCTCTAGCAAGGCTATCTATTAGGTTATTTGTTTAAAAAAAAATCGGAATTCACAAAATGTCACTTGTCAGTTTTAAAACACTGCATTGTGAAGTTATCAGAGTTTCATACAATTGCACTGCAGCTCACTTCACCTAAGTTATCAATCAAGCTGGGATTTTTTTGGAATAAACATTTGAATTTTTACCGCAAGCTGTTCTAATTTTGAAGTGATATTAGAGAACAACACTCTTTCAAAAGGCTCATACCCACATTATAATCAGCAAGGTTTTAAAATAGTTCTAATGATAGAAGCCCCCATTCTTAAAACCAGAGACCTGTTAATTGGTTTAAGTTGCTTCTTTTTCAGAACCTCAACCTGTGATAACTTGTAAAGAAGGCAATATACGTCAATTAGATTCTTGTAATTACTGTTATTGCCGAAATGGGCATGAAATTTGCTCAACCAGAGATTGTAGACATCAGCATGGTAAGTAAATATGTTTGCAATATTTATAAGATTAAGAGCGTTTATACCTTATGAGTGGCAACGTCGCAATTTAGTGTCATATTTCGTGGTTTTAAATTTTTATCATTTAATCGGAGCTATATTTTAAAAATCTGTTTAATTAACTTTTTAGAATTACGTGAAAGTGTTTAAAAAGAAAGTAACCGTAATGCTTACAGTTATTTTACCATGAAAAAAACGCCCTGCAAGTTTCCAATGTATTATTTGTATACAAATAGAAATGTAAACGCAACGATTTCTTACCTTTTACACAGTTTTCACATAATTCTAAAAAGTTAATTAAACAGATTTTTAAAATATAGCTCCGATTAAATGATAAAAGCTGAAAACCACGAAATATGACACTAAATTGCGACGTTGCCACTCATAAGGTATAAACGCTCTTAAAATAAACATGAACTGTGCTGCCAAACTTACTTCTGTTAAGTTATTTTTCGTTGTCTTGATCATGAAAGTTTATCCGGATAATCATGCAGTTTAGTTAGATTTTACCAGAAATATTTTAAAATAGAACAGAATTTATATAATACAGGTAAAATATTTGCAAGGTGGTCAAATAAGCCATTCATATTTTTTTATAACATTTTAAATTTGAATTAAATGTTGTAAAATATTTTTAACAGACCATTTATTAATAAGAAGTCACTACACCTGCCAAGAAGGGGCTCGTCGTAAGGTCGGTTGTAATCGATGCATCTGTCGCAACGGAGAAGAGTACTGTACTAAAAAAAATTGTACGACGAAGAAACCAACCCTAATGAAGTTAAAACAAACTGACCGTAAGTCTATTAAAATACAGACCATAGACAAAAACTAAGGGCCAGTTTCTCGTACGAAAAATACCGCAAAATTATTAATGTAACAATTTTCAAGCGCGCGTAAATTGCCGTGATTCGTTGAATGATTTATCTACAGCCAATCGCAGCAGTATACGCGAGCGTGACAAATTGTCACATTAATTTTCGTTCGAGAAACCGGCCTTAAGTCCTTTACCCCTGAATTTCTCAAATGTCACTTACGGGGCATGCGGTAAGGTAGCCCCCAAAATTCAAATCTTCTTGCGTTTTTTGCAATTTGCAGCTATCAGATTATGTTGATAAAAATATGATTCGCGCCCGCGAATACGTATTTACTTCTTTAAATTTGAATTTTGCGGGCTACCCTGGCGCTTTCGGCTTATCTTTAAACGTTCTAAATAACGGGGTAAGTCTTCTAGTCTTGCCGGGAAAGCGGGATCATCCAAAAGGGGTACCGCAGACCCGGAACATAAAGGGCCAAGGAAGGAACACGGGTGGGTTTTAGTCAGTAAGAGTCTGACACTCCCTTCCGCTCCACCCAGAGCGGGAGGGGTCATTATGATGATTTCCCACCCTCAAAAAAAAAAAAAAAAAAGTCTTCTTGTCTCTGTTAATAGTTATTATCTTTGCCTTTGTGCGTTAGCGAATTACATCTAATCCGAATCCGAATTCAAGATCCAAGTTCCATCCGGATGGGGATAAAAACTGCCACTTGCTCACTTCAGATGTCGCTACTACCACTAGTCCGAAAATTTGACAGCTAGCTGTCACTATCCATATTTTTTTTTGTAAAGAAGCGACTTCTTTTAAGCTTAATTAATTAATATACCCCGTTGCGCAGCTGTTGACTGCAAAAATACAGGGACCCATGTATTTACCAAATATGTTAATATATTGTTTTCTATCAAACGAAAACTGTGAGAGAAAGCTCTCCCAAAACAAATTGAGAACCCGATATTTTGTTGAGATTATATCCTATTCTTTATAAACCTGAAGACTTTTTTTTTTTTTTTTTTTTACCTTTTTTTTATGGGAGTAATTCGTATAGGTACAGGTGATGTTCGTAATATCATTTTTCGAATTCATGTCGGTTTTGGGTCGGATGGGGTAACCAAACGTTTTTAAATCTGTTCAAACGTCAGTCCATAAGTAAACTGATTTTACTTATTATTTTAATTTACGTTCTTAGAAAAAACTGAGTGAAAATTTATTTTTAAAAACGCCTGAGGGTTGTTGTAATGATGGCCAAACGTTGAAAATGGATTGTAGAGTTTGTAGATGTACTCAAAATCGTTGGCGCTGCTCAGATAAGAATTGTGACGCAAAAAAGAAAATCGGTATGTAATTTTGTTTAGTGATTGGCGATAAGACTCGCTTAAAGGGTAGACATCTCTATTCCAAACGCAGCTGTATTTTATAATTTACATTATTTTTAGAAAAACTACGAGTACTTTGGGCAAAATGCAGGGAAGGGGCTACGCGCCCATTAGATGCCTGCAACACATGCTATTGTCATTTTGGAAGAGAATTCTGCGAAAAAAAGGATTGTGATGAAGGTATCTACGTGCGTATAACCCCGCGTCCTAACCAAACACCGAAAATGCCCAGGCGTGCGACCACGCCTTCAGGTTCACCGAACAAAAAGTGTTTTAAGAATGCAACGATCGCGTAAGGATTTTTGAGCCGGGCAGTAAAGGCGAGTTTTTTGCGATATCTGTCTCTTCTGGTACACAGACTTCAGTTAGTTAGTAACTGGATCGGCCCTTACTGTCCCCGTCTCAAAAATCCACCCTGTATAATATGATTAATTTTTAATTAGACTTACGTAAAAATATCGTGGAGCTGGTAATTCAGCCGCAAGTCCATATTGTTAGTATGTTTAGTTTAGTGTGTAGTGAGTTGTATTCAAATCAAAATAAAAAATAAATAAAAAAGTTTTTATTGTTTCTCATACAATTGTTCTACATCACAAAATTCAATGACACGTGTCACTCGTGTATATGCACACTAAGTCGGAGCAGGAAGGATAGTTTTCGTAGTTCAAGTGTCATATACGTGTGGTTCATTGGACAGTTAGTCACTGTTTACAGAAGAACTTGCACCAATCTCACAGGTCCCTTTAAAAAATATATTTTATTGAAACATACTGAGACGTATTACGCATGCAGAGGTTCGACCGATGATGTATCGGTGAGCAATGGATCATATGAACCAATAAGGATTTGAGCCCTAAACGTTTCTATAATCACGACTGGATAAGAAAAGTTAATATTGCAATTAGTTAGCGAACACTAAAAAGTAAAATAGAAACGAAATAGTCGCAAGATGTGACAATAATTTTATTAATAATTGGCTGATCTTTTTGTTGTCTAACTGTTGATTAGATTCATGTTCGCGTGACTAGAGACTACGTCACAAGTAGTGCGCACGTGAGGTAAAGCGACAAAAGGGGGCACGGTATTACCCCCCGCTAAGACTAGTATTAAATTTCTGATCAGCATGCGCAGCGCGCATATCATCAAGTGTTTTTGATTTATTATTAATGAAGTATTAAATGTCAGACCTTTAAATAATGCTTTAATTTATTTTTGACTAACAATCTCTAATAATTAGCTTACTCACGTATGAGGTAGCCGGTGGGATCTCTGACTCTTATGTTATACTGTGGCACAATTCCAAAGCCCTCTTTTAAATTCTTTTAAATTATATCTCTTGTTTACAGAATATTATCGAAACCTAAGATATGAAGAAAAACCATGCGATGAAGGAAGCTACCGCAAAGTAGATTCTTGCAACTACTGCATGTGTTTAAATGGAACCGAGATGTGTACAATCAGAGCTTGTCCGGAAAATTATTTAGGTACGTATGACTGGTCGCTGACAATACAAGGGCAAATTAAATTAGCTAGCGAAACCAATTTTTTTTTTCGTGCTTAGTTGTCAATCCATATTTACTATATATAATATTATAAATTTAAAAGTATCTTTTTGTCTGTCTGTATGTTACCTTTTCTCGTCTAAACCACTTAACAGATTTCGATGAAATTTGGCAAGGTGAAAGATGGTATCCTAGGGAAGGACATAGGCAACTTTTTTCAAAAAAGTAACATTAAAAGAGGGTGATTTGGCATTTTGTCCATTTTTCTGGAAAAAAATGCATTTCTTAAGTAAGGGATATAAAAATTTTAATGCATGCTTTTGGTAAGAAATTAAAAAAATTATTTAACTTTTTTATAAAATCATCCTCCAAAGGGGTAAAAATAGGGGAGTATTTTAAAATTCACATGATTATTGGAATTGTTAAAATACTCAGAACCCGTATTTTGAGGTACTAAGTATTTTAATTAAATCGTCCACCTGCTTAAACGGTCTTACACGGTCAGCAATATGGTTTCACCAAAGGACGTTGTACGACTGACGCCGGTGTCACTTTATTAAAACACATATTTACAGCGTGGGAGGAGGCCCAAGATGCCATAGGGATCGTTTGTGACCTCTCCAAGGCATTTGACTGCGTTGATCACGAAACCTTGCTCTTAAAACTTGAGCATTACGGACTAGGTAAACTCGCGCTTAGTTTAGTACAATCTTATTTAAATGATAGACAACAAAAAGTGCAAATAAATGGTGTCGATTCACTTCATTTAAAAGTACAAATGGGTGTTCCACAAGGATCGATATTAGGTCCCTTCCTCTTTTTAGTATATATTAATTATCTACCCCATTTATTTAGCCTTCCCTTTGTTGTAGTTAGTCTTGATACCCAGTGCTTGGCATTGAAGTCACCGCCTAGAATAAATCTCGGGCCTAAAAGTTCAAAGAATTGTAAGTAACGTTTTTTTCTTATCATGTGCCTTGGCGGACAGTATACGGCTGTGGAAACGTGATAAAATTTGGTTCAAACAGATACTGCCTCGGCTGGAATGTCTGGTTCTTCGAATTCATTATGCTCGTAATGATTGATGCTTTCTTTGATTATAACCGCGCTACCGCCTCTGGTGGAGTTGTCAGAGTGGAGGGAATTATATACCTTGTGTATAGGGAAGTATAAAACCTATACTTTTGTCGCGGTAACGCGAATCTAACAATTTAAATCTTTGCCGCTGCCATCAAATCATGGCAGCCGTCACTACGGCCGTTATGTGGCGGTCACCACTCTTCTATTTATTTAGTAAGTTTTTTTATTTAGTAGAACACCTCTTGATATTACCTTTTTTGGTAAGAAATCAAAATCAAATTCAACTATTTTGTTCAATTAAACCATTAGAAGGCATTAAAAGAAAAAATAATAATTGAATCAAAATTGAAAAAGAATAATTGAATCTAAATTGATAAAGAATAATTGAATCAAAATGGTTCCGAAAGGCACTCGTAATTTCGTATGGAGACGAATGGGCAAGACACTCCATGGTAACTTATTTAAATAAATAGTTTTACAATAATTAGATAATCATGATGTCATGACGACGTGTAGTCAGGGAAATTAATTGTATAATAAAGTGACTACAAACTTAAAATGTCCGTATAATCAAATCACAACTGTCATTCTTTGATAATTGTATGTAACCCTGTAAATTGACGTAGGGTATAAATTTTCTGAAAAACCAATATCTCTGACTTAACCTGGAATAGAATTCCTATACTACATCATCTTTCAACACGAACATCATCTTTATTAGTAGGTATTGGAATTGTTACAGTACGACCAATGAATCACTGCCGTTCTGAAATTCGTTCGCACAAATTAAAGAATACTATCGATTTTTTAATTTTTTTAGTAATTTAAGTTAACTACGCGCACTCTCTATAATACTGATAAACTATACTATTACTAAATTATTATATTATACTATACAGGGTGTCTAGTAATTAATGGATAACCTGGAAATGATTCATGGTAAAACTAACGGCCATTCAGAAAAAAATTGTAGTACCAAAGATATGATTTTTTTTATAATAATCGGTGTTTTTTGTTACTTTATTTTACAGTTAGTACACCACGACCACAAATTAAAGAATACTATCGATTTTTTTATTTTTTTAGTAATTTAAGTTAACTGAGCTGATAGATAAGCAATAAATAGTACGACTACTTTTTTTTTTTTTTTTTTTTTTTTTTTGTGGGTGGGAAATCATCAAATAACTTCTCCCGCTCTGGGCAGAGCAGGAGGGCGTGTCAGACTCTTACTGACTAAAACCCACCCGTGTTCCTTCAGTTGCCTGTGCCAGGGGCCACGGTAACCCTCTTGGACTTTTCCGCAACCCTAGCAGGCATCGGTCCTAGCAAACCCCGTCATTGGTGCTGACATCTCTTTGAGGCGCGCGTGGAACACAACGCGCCGTCGACCCGGGCCTGGTCCTTATCGAACGGCGAGCTGCCCATTGCTCGCCGCTCGCAGGCCCGCGCCTACGGTGGCCGGGAATCGGCCTGCGATTCCCGACGCCCAGGGCGTCTCCTGCGGCGGCTAGGGGCGTGAGGGCGCAAACTTTGCCTCTCCCTCACGCGTTCCGCCTCCTCCTTCGCGAACATTACTGCTTCGCAGAAGGAGGTGACGGCTTCCCAAGCCCTCTCGCTCCGTACCATGGCCTGGACCAAGGCCGGACGCGAGAGATCGCCACCGCCAATCGCCTCCACGAGGACACGGCGTTGCTCCGCCCAAGCCGGGCAGACCTCCACCGTATGCTCCACCGTGTCCTCCGGGCGATCCACACAATGGTGACACCCGGGCGTTTCCTCCCGCCTTATCCGGAACAGGAACCTCCCGAAACAACCGTGTCCGGTGAGGACCTGCGTCAGGCGGAAGGTGAGGACGCCGTGGCGCCTCTCTAGCCACTCCTCAAAGAGGGGACTTATCGCCGCAATTGTGGCGTGCCCAGTGCTGGGTTGCGACAATCGCACTCTCCATGCCGCCCTGAGATCCCGCCGGAGCTCTGTCCGCTGTACCGTGATTTCTCGCGGCAGCGGAGCTACGCCCCGGCGTTTCGCCTCCTCGCGCCACTCCCAAACGTGCGCGAGGACTTTTGCCTCCAGATCCCATGGCGGTAATCCGGCAAGGAGGCTCGCCGCCTCACCGGAGACCGTACGGTATCCCCGGACCAGCCGGATGGCCATGACCCTTTGGGGCGCATTCAACCAGCGGGCTGGCCGCCGCCTCAAGGAACGCGCCCACACCGGTGCCCCGTAAAGGGCCATGGACCGCACGACCCCCGCGTAGAGCCTCCGGCAGGAGGCGTTTGGCCCCCCTAGATTGGGCAGGAGCCGCTTTAAGGCAGCCCCGGCCCTTTCCAGTCTGGGAGCCAAACGTCGGAAATGCTCCACGAAGTTCCACCGGCTGTCGAGGACGAGTCCCAGGTACTTCATCGTCGACTCGACGCCGATGTGAACCCCTCCTACCGTTATTTGGGAACCCGACGGTGGCGTGTTCCGAGGACCATGAAAACACATGGCCTCGGACTTGTGCAGGGCCACCTCGAGTCCCAATTGCCGGATCCTCTCGACGATTGTCGCAACCCCGCGTGTCGCTAGTTCGGCCGCCGCCTGGTGCGACCTCCCCTGCGCTAGGACTAGCGTGTCGTCAGCGTAACAAACCACGCTGACGCCGCTGGGGAGGTCGGCGCGCAGCACCCAGTCGTAGCCGATATCCCACAGATGCGGCCCCAGGACCGATCCCTGTGGGACACCGCACGACATCTCTTGCCGGTTCCACACTCCCTGGTGACCGGGGTAGATGACGGCCCTGTCCGTCAAATAGGCCTCGACCACACGACAGAGGTAGGTCGGCATCCGGTGATACCGGAGTGCCTCCCTGATGCAACTCCAGGGCAGGGTATTGAAGGCATTGGCGATGTCTAGAGACACCGCCAAGACGACCCCACCCCGGGCCACAGCATCCCCCGTCGTGAGGGCCCGCACGCGCATGATGGCGTCCACCGTAGAGCGCCCCCTGCGGAAGCCAAACTGGCTCTCCGCCAAATCCGGCCCCACCCGCACCAGCCGCCCGACGAGGCGGTTTGCAATGACTCTCTCAAAGAGCTTGCCCACCTCGTCGAGCAGCACGATGGGCCGGTAAGCGGACGAAGAGTCCGCTGGGCGCCCCGGCTTCTTGATGAGGACCAGTTTCCCCGTCTTCCAACGAAGTGGGAACTGGCCCCTCTCCATGCATGCGCTTAGGAGCCCCCTTAGTCGAGGCCCGAGAGCCTCCGAGGCCAGGACCCAGGCTTTCCCAGGTAAGCCGTCGGGTCCTGGGGCGGTATTTTTAGCACTCAGCCTACGTACCGCCACTCGCAGCTCTACCTCGGTCACCTCCGGAGCATCGTCGTCGTCGTCGGCGGTGTGGTCCGCATTCAGCACCGCAGTAGGCGGAGCCATGGGCGGGGAGATATGGTCCCCTCTAGAAGGGAACAGAGTGCTCACCACGTCCTCCACGAGCTGGGGCCGGAGACTCTGCGTCAGCGGGGGAGCCCATGGGCGGAGCTTCTCACGCACCAATTTGTAGGGGCGTCCCCACGGGTCCCTGTTCAGAGTCTCCAGCGACTCCTCGCGGGCCAGTCCCTTGGCCCGCAGGATCTCCGCTTGGAGGGCGGTCTTCGCCGCTCTGTACCCCTCGTACAGCTCCGCCTGAATGGCTTCCGTATCCGGAGGGCGAATACGGAGCCTGCGGTGCCTGGTGTACCGGCGTCGCGCAGCGACGCACGCACTGCGTAAAGTCGTCAACTCTGGCGACCACCAGCACACCTGGCGCTGAGCGCGTCCGGGCTGGGCCCGGGGCATTGCCACGTCACATATTTCGGACATGGCCTCCCGGAACCACTCCGCCTCGACGTTGATGTCAGCAGGCCTGTCCGGTGATGACACCCAGGCCTGCACGATCGAGGCTTCCAGGAGGAGCTCCCGGTCCAGCTGCTTCAGCGCCCACCGCGGACCACTCGGGGCCTGTCGGACCAGCGCGCTCGAGGTCTGGGCGGAGACGTCAAACCGGATGTACCGGTGGTCGGAATAGGTCTCCACCCCCTCTATGACGCGCCAGTCAAGGACACGCGGTGACAGAGCGGGGCTGGCGAACGAGATGTCCACCACCGATTCACCCCGCATCCGCACACACGTGGGGACAGAACCCCGATTTAGGACGACCAGGCCTGTCTCCAGAGCCCAGTCCTCCACCATCCTGCCCCGTGTGTCCGTATACCGGGAACCCCAAGCCACATTCTTGGCATTGAAATCCCCGAGGACGAGCACGGGGAGGGAACGGAACCCGACGACGACGACTTTTAACTCCGCAAGGGAGTTGTGGAACTCGGCAAGAGTTCGGTTCGGGGAGAAGTATACCCCTACCACTACAATCTCCCCGAACCGTGCTGCCACGCAACCCCGTCCCCTCGTGACTGCCTCGAGGGACGGAGTACCGGCGGCGGCCGACGAAATTAGGGTCACTGAGCCGCTCAGGTCCTCCACCCAGTCATCCCTGGGCGGGACAAAGTACGGCTCAGCGACCACGGCGATGTTAATCGACCACTGCGCCATGCTCTGGAGCAACAGATCCTGAGCAGAGGCGCAGTGGTTGATGTTCGCCTGGAGGAGGCGTAATGGGGCCGTTATTGGCACTCCATGTCAGCCTCCTCCCGAGCCCTCTGTGAAGGCCCCGCCGCAGTGGTGACGGCGGCGACGACGACGGTCGAGGCGGCAGCGGCAACGGCAGTGGCGGCGGCTGCGGCAGTGACGGCGGTGGCGGAGGGCTTGCCCCTGCCCCTGGCTCTGGCGGGTGGAGCGCAGGCCTTGCTCCCCATCCGGTGATCGGCTGGCTTGCCAGCTGCCGCACATACGGTGCAGTGCGGCGCGGCATTACAAGACCCGGCCTTGTGACCGGGCTGACCACAGCGGAAGCAGTGGTGGCTGCGGTCCACCTCCGAGGTGCATTTAGCTCCCACGTGGTTGCCCACCTGGCAGCGGAAGCACCTCAGAGGTCTGGGTTCCAGCAGTTTCACCTGCGCGGAAACCCAGCCCACCAGTAGCCTACGGCCCTCGGCTATTTTTTTGGCCGCCGACACGGGGCAGCTCACCGTAACGGCTCGCATCCCCTTGAAATCAGGACCGATGGTGCCTGTCCTCACCTGCTCGGCAGAGCACTCTCCAGTCCTAATGACGGCGGCCACCACCTCTCCCTCCGTCACCGAGTCGTCCAGGCCCAGGATGCGCATGTCAGCGCACTTGGTGGGCCTGGACACTCGGGCCTCGTCCGCATTTAAGGACGCCCTAAGCCTTTCGGCCAGAGCGTCAGCGGCCGGGCCGCTGGCCGCACCGGGGATCTCGAGCATCCGGGCCCCAGTCGCCGTGAGCCTCACCCGGATGCCTTCGGTGGCGCCGATCTCCTCGAGGCTCACCGCCTTCCCCACCTTGGCTAGCACGTCGCGGTAGGACACGCCCTTCTTTTCCGCTTCCGGCTGTAGCGTAATCACTACAGCTGCGGATTTCGGGGCGCGGAGCCTAGCCGCAACGCTTCGCGCTTTTTGCCGCTGCCGCCTCTCCTTCCTTTTGGCCGCCCTTGCCACCTTACCGGCCTTCCTTTTCTCCCCGGCTACGTGCCATTCGGCGCCAGCCGGAGGAGATATAGGAGGTGGGGGTGGCCGTCCTGCACCCAGGGCCGGCACCCTCGCCGTCTGTGTAGCCGCCCAGCCCTCTCTGATCATGGGCGGCCCCGCGGGTTTCGGCACGGAGAGGGCCTTCCTCTGCCCCGATGAGCCAGGTTTGGCCACGCCAGCTGCGACGGCGGCAAAAGAGACCGCCTTCTGCCGTCCCGCGGCCGGCTGGCTCGCCGCTAGTGGGGGGCGCAAGACAATGGCCTCCAGGGCGGAAAACCGACTCTGGAAGGCAGCCAGCTCCTGCCGCACCAGGGTCAGAACCCGGTCTTCCGCAGGCACGGGCCGTCCCTGCCCATGCTGCTGCGCCCCCTTCTGCGGCACCTCCCTGGGGCCGGCTGCTCGCAGCCCGGCCAGGTCTGCTCGGAGCTCCTCATTCTCCTTCCGGAGAAGCTCCAAGGCGGCTGTCAAGCGGGCGACCTCCGCCCGCATTTCGGACATTACGTCCGACGGAGGCCCAGGTTGAATGGCCTCCGCTGCCGATATAATGGAGGCCGTGGCTGCGGATATGGCCTTGTCTTTAGAGGACTTAATCCTCTTCACGGCCACATCCTTTATCGCGGCTGCCACGACCTCCGCAAACCTGGCCGCTCGCTCCGAGTTGGAGCCGCCAGCGGCGACCGGCTCACCACCTGAGGACTCTGACATGGCCGCCCTGCGGCCGGTCACGCCTGGGTGGTTCTCCTCCATGGCGGCTCGCTGGGCCGGCTCGGCAGGGCTGGCTCGGCTTAACTTCTTGGCCTCCTCCTGGGTGGCGAGCCCTCTGCCCAAACCTTTTTCCCGGGCCCCACCCCGCCGGCTGGAGTGGATTTTTTTGCGGCCCGAGGTCCACTCTTCGGAGGACGACCCCTGGCCCTCCCCCGATTTGGGGCGCTTCAGGAAGAACTTTCGGTTCCTCCCAGCAGCCCCCTCCACTTCGCGCTCCGAGCTCTGGCTTGAGCCCTTTGCGCCAGATGCGGCGTCGGACTCCGACCCCGTATCACTCCCCTCCTCTACGTCCTTTTTATTTTTATTTAATTTATTTTTTTCCATAGTAAATCCCACGAGTAAATATAGGTAAATATGTCCACCGGGTAGAGCCTAGATGCCCGGTAAGCCTACATACTGCAGAGTGCGGCAGGTGCTCTGCAGGGGAAGCGCTAACGACTGGACTCCCTCCAGCCATTCATCCTCTCACCGCGCTTCGAAGCTTAGGATTGGGTGGTTTTTTATCTTAGAGGTAGCCTTCCTCTGGGCCAGGCAATTAAGCCAAGCCCCCGGCGGCGGCATTAGACATGCCTCCGTTCGCTGTCCGGCCAACCCGACTCAGCGAACCCGCCGAAAGTTCACTCCTCGAGGACTACTCCTCAAGGAGAGAAACAAACACGCGCCGCTTTGGTGCGCCTGCACCGCAGCGGCGGCCCTTCTCCGTCTACGCCCACTCAACTTCCTCTGAAAGCAGAGGAGGAGTGGACGTGTTGACCCTCTGTAGCCCGGTTCCCTTCACCGACCATCAAGCATGATCGGTGATTGGAACCATGACCTTTCCTCGTTTGTTAAAGATTAGCCGCCAGCCCCCATGGCCCACCAAAACCTGGTGGGCAATGGGAGCCGACGTTGCCCAGGGTGCGCCACGAGGAGGCTCTTCAACATGCACCCCATAGTACGACTACTTACTATTACAATGTTTATTTTTTAAAACAACTTGAATAGTTGTTCTGGAGAAAAAATTGTGCAAAATATTAATTTTGACAAAGTTTAAGAATCCGTAGCTTAAAAAAAAGTATGCAAACAAAAGTGATCAATTATTTTAAAATATTATGCCCTTATAGCCGACTTCAAAATGGTATTATTCAATATTATGTCTAATGTAAATTGTGAATTATTGCTATTTGTGTAGAAAAGGTGTGAATTGTGGTATAACAACAAAATTTGCAATATTAGAATATTTATTTACATTAAATGTACCTGACCATCGGGGTTTGATAAAAAACAATATTTGCCATTAATGACACTGTATTCGTTATAAATTACAATAAATATTCAAATTATCTGCCACCTACTCTGATACAGGCTCTACATCTACGAATAAATGATCTCCTGGCCCTGCAGTCTCGACATAGATAGCAATCGTTTTCGGTTGATAAGTCTTAACAATCCAGATGTAACGATATTTGGTAGTCTCCACACTGAAATTTATCGGTTGTTACCGGTATTTTAGGTAGATACTGGTAGGTAACAACCGATAAATTTGACTGTCGAGACTACCAAATATCGTTACATCTGGATTGTTAAGACTTATCAACCGAAAACGATTGCTATCTCTGTCGAGACTGCAGGGCCTGAGCAGTCGCGAGTAGCGTCGTTCACTTATTTTCGATGCGGCTGCCCGGACACGGCTACGTAAATCTTCCAAGGAACAGATCGGCTTTGCGTAAACTTCTTCCTTAAGACAGCAATGCGGGGGCCACAAGATTGGCCCCAGTCGGCCATCTGTTTGAGTATGTGCTATTTAAAAATATGCACGAATAGATACAGCATAATCCGCAGGACAGCCGTCATTTTGCAACCAAAAAGATTCTCTCTCCTCGGGCACCACTTGCAAAAAGTTTGGAAAATCATTTTGAAGGAATTCTTAATAACTTTGGCCAGTTAGGTTACCTGGTAATTCAAATGGGCCTATTATTTTACCGTTTATAATTCCAGTCCAATCATTTAATTTAAATTGGTACTGTGACCTGTCTTCACGCATAGCACGAGGGTTCTCTAGTTGCCAGCTATGAAGATTGTGTAAATTCATGTAGCCATCTCTTTTAAGTGTTGATTCATCACTCCATAGAATTTTATTTAAAAAATGCGAGTCCGCTATGTAGGACGTGCACTGTGCACGGACAGGTCACCCACGTTAGCTGCGCGGTTCGCTTGGTTGTCGGCCACACGTTCGTTTGAGCTGGTTGTAGTAGACGATCCCGCGTACATATTCAAATAAAGCAAAGTACACGTGGGTTGTTCAGCCATGGGCTGCTGTGGAGCGGCGCGGCAGCTTAATAATGTAGAGGGAACTGTATGTTAAAAAAGGGATTTACTTGTAGCCGAAGTAACTTTAATACGGCTACCAATCAATCCTTTTTTTTATTTATACGAATATTTCGATGCCATCTTTTAGTTCGTTCGTTTCAAAACTGTTAAGATATTTTATTATGTTAAAAATCATTTATATTCTGTTTTTTATTTTTGTTATTAATAGTTTTACGTCTTTTTCAGATCCAGAGGCTTTACGAATGACTTACAGTCATAATGATGACGCGCCCAAAAAATGCAAAATTGGTGAAAGATACAGAATAGATTCGTGTAACTACTGCTATTGCAATAGTGACCGCGAACGAGTGTGTTCCGATAACAAGTGTACCCACCCCCAGCGTAAGTATTTACTCAGAAAGTAGATACTCTGACTGTTCCTCTTCTCTCTTCTGTACTCTTTCCAGATCATCTTTATGCCTATCTTTAGGCCCTTTTTGTGAAATCAATCGAGGGCAAACTTTAAGTAAGTATAACTGAAAAGTTAAAAAAATATATTTATTTACCCACTGCCATTTTGAATCTATCTAAATTGAAAATCTATCTAAGGGTTCGCCAAACTCGAATCTGTTTCCAACATTGAAAAAAGTGGACGTAATTTAGCATTTTTTTAAAATATTTCTCAGCCTATTTCTTCCATAATTGATTCTTGAGTATCCCAAGCTTAACACTCTCACCGCCATGTGGTCTGCTGGCCGCCCACATAAATGTCAGTGCAGCAAGCCACTATAGATTTTTACATTTTTACCAGCAGGCCGCTGGTCCAGAGGTCTGCTGTGATCCCACTTATTCTCTTATTTTTGTAGAGCTTGGCTTGCTAGATAATAACATAACGACGTGTCTCGCCGGCCGCACACATGGCGTGCTGCAAAAGTTACACAAAATCTAGCGTGGCGTGGTGTAAAAGACATGGCGCGGCCGCGCGCCGCCACACGGCCTGCTCATGGTATAATAATGCTTATTATACCATGGGCCTGCTGTTCTAGAAAAACCTTAAATATGTATGGCGGTGAGAGTGTTAAAACTGTTCTCAACATTTCGAAAAGTCGCCGCCATTTTGTATTTCTGGACCAATTGCTTTCAAAATTGATTTACGCGCGTATCCCAAATACGAATCTGTTTCGGGATTAATGCTTAACAGTAACAGTAGCAATGGCTTTCATTATGACAGCTTAACCACATTCATTGCGTCATTTACGCTGTTGGGCTGACAGACTTTTCGAACTGTATACTAAAATGAAGCAATGGATTATCAATATCCTTCAAAAGTATTCAGATTGTGGTTGATAGGGTGTTACGCAATTATAGGGTGCTGGCAGATCACATACGCACATGACATGTGATCACGTGTGATTAATAACATACACAACAGAACGCTGCCTCGCGCACAAGCACGCTCGCTCGATACTCACAAATCGATTTTGAAAGCAATCGGCCGAAAGGTTTATAGCTGTATCTACATCCCCACATGCGAACTACGCATCATCCTGACATCACGCAAAATCCTGCATCGCGCAAGCAGAGTTTACCGTGCAACTAGCATATACAGGGTGTCCCGTAAATAATGGATCAAACGTAATGGGTAGGTAGCTTACCTCATTTCAAACAACTAATTTGAACAGTTAAAAAAAATCGGTAAGGTAACCAAGACATTTTTTTTTCGAATTTTACCATTTTCTCTAACAGCATTCAGTGTTTTTAATGCTGTCGCTGCAACTAATAACATTTTTAGGTATGATTTTTGTCAAAAACTTCTGAATAGATTATTGTTAATATTTTCTTTTTCAAATATAATTTTATTTGCCTTAGAAAAAAAATGTTCAATTGATTTTTTTTTCAAATCGAAAAAAAAAATTGTTGGAAATGAGGTAAGCTACCTACCCGTTACGTTTGATCCATTATTTACGGGACACCCTGTATACAACGCCCCTGCATCAATTGTCGGGCAATTGCCCACCAGACACGACACCCGTCTGGTCGGAGGATCCTCCCTTTTCTTTAGCGATATGAGCGAACTTTACACCCTGTTCCTCATACATCTCTCTATAGGTTCTTATTTGAAAAACACACGCATCATAAATGAACATCACAAATTCAAAAAATAATTCCGAGATGGAATGTTTTTGAAATTTGAAACAAAATGGATTTCCAATTGTCTTGATGCGACAGCCCCGACTTACCCACCCGCGAGTAACCTAACCATGCTTAGAGTTCGTGCAAACGCGTCTGCATCTGTGTGAGGCGATTCGACCCATTTCTCCCCTAAACCTACGACTTCTGTCTGTCTGTTTGTCTGTCTGTCACAGTCGGGTCGGGTTATAATTATGTTTTCATTTCTCATACTTGGAAAGTATCAGTACTTTTCGTCCCTGGGAAACAATTTTCCCTGTGGTCAATTTTTTTTTAAACTATGGAAACCATGTCCAACTTTTTATATAGCCACTCTGTTAAATCATGGTGTAAAATTGTAGTAAAAAAATATATTCAACAATTTTGTAACATACAATGTACCTACTTACAATTTACTTTTCACTAAATTATTATTTAATTTACATAGATTTGAGCTAAATATTTACCATCATCAATGATAAAAAATACTGGCTGGTAGAATGCCACAGACAATGAAACATAAAAAAGGCGGGAAAGCGGCAATTCGATATTCAGCTGTTTTGTCGAGAGCTAATTAATTATGTAGGTATACAGATATTTGTATAAAATGAGTTAATCAGATTCTGATACAGATTAAACGCCTGATTTCATTAGAGACGAGGCTAAGATAGTAGAGGAAAACCTTTTACCGCCAAAATCAAAAGAAAGATACCTAAAATCTTACGACGTTTTTATGAAATGGTGCGCAGAAAAAAGAGCCATCTTTTTTTCGGAAAACGTGTTATCCGTGCGTGTTACTAAAATGTTTTAATGAATTAACTAAGAATCATAAATCTTCAACTCCATGGAGCGTGTATTTCAATGTTAAAGACGACTTTAAGTACAAAACACAACATTTGAAAGATCTCGCCTAAATATATCTATTCTGAAAAGAATCTGACCGTAGGATGGATTCAAAGCGAAAAAATCCCAACTTTTCACCGCACAAGAGGTCCAAACCTTCATAAATCAAGCGCCAGATGAAATATGTAAATATGTATAGATATTATACAAGAGAACTACCTATTAAAGATTTACTTTTCAGGTCGTGTTGATAATGGCCAAAAGTGGCGCTTGCAGAAGCATTGAACTGGTGAATATGAAGGGACATGACATAGAGAAACAAAGTGAAATAAGTCAAGAGGTACTAAAACAAAAGTTGACCGAACCTTCGATGTGAAGAAAGAATTTGTACAAATAATAGAAAAATACCAAAGACTTAGACCTAGTTATATAGAAACTGATACTTTTTTCCTGAAAAACAAAGGGAAATTTACCAAATCCAAACTTATGTTCTGGTCACTGCTTCCGCAGCACTTAGCTACTTTGTAAGCTGATTCAGACGCAGATTTGACTCAAATTCAAAGCATTTATTTGAAATAATCCAATACAGGCACTATGGAATTGTCAAGGGGTCGGTCAGTCAGAAAGATGAAGCTAGTTGCCCATTCCAAAGCGTAGTAGGTACCTATGGAGAAGAACGGGCAAGAAACTCCATGGACACTCTTTTAAATCAACATATTGTTACAAAAAAGTTGTTACATCATTCATGTTGAAATTATACATGTGAGAACGACGTAGAAAGACGTGCACGTTAAAAGCGTCCGTAATAAAAAAAAAGATAAAAACAATTTAGGAATTAAATTAAGCCGCGTGGCAGCTAAGAGATGACCAGTGCCTACTGGCGGCGCCCGTTCACGAACATGACGTATGGATCAGCACCATTCAGCCCAACCATTTTGAACTTAATGATCCAATACACACGCCACCACTAGCGACACATTTGAGTGAGCATGACATACTCTCAGCCGCCAGGGCACATTCAAGTCAATGAAAGACGAACCCAGTAACCTTTATCGTTTTTTTTTGGTTTATCGTAAGACGATAAAACAAAAAGATTCGAATGATCGAATCTACTTTGCAGAAAAATTAAAAAAAAAACTCACGTGAACAAAGTCTGTACTATAAAGTTATTATAAAAACCAATAAAATACCTAGCGAAGTAAAAAAATATTCTATTCCAGCTGAAGAAACTGACAAAATATTGCTTTCTCCAACATTTACAGAAACAAAAGAAAGTTTCGCATAAAATATCCAACATTAATATACCAAGAAATAACGTTTCTCTTACGTTTATTAATTTCTCTTTAATATTAATATTAATTTTAACAGATACTATAATACCAATATTGTTTAATTTATATTTTAATAAAATATTATTTTGTTTAACTAATCAGGTTTTTATTTACTTTCCTCATATTAGAAATGAAAAGCAGAGTGTTTACCACGTGTGAATGACGTATTTAGGCACTCGAACTATTGGTGCCATCGCTACTCTCGTGCGCCAAACCATCTCGTGTCGAAATGGGTACTTTTCATCCCTTGTATAACAATCTACTATTTCAACAATAAGTAACCAGTTGTCTCAAAATATGTTTTAAAATTATAAATGCTTTATTAAACCTATTTGTGTCTTTCTTATTACAGGTGTTGACGCTGAATACCCACGTAATTATTATTTTCATAAGAATTATTATACATTTTCTTTAACCAGTTAAATAATACTTGCGTACTTTTTCTACTATCATGGGACATTAAACATAGCTGGCAAAATGTAGGTGTACATTTGTTGGGCACGCCACAATTGCAGCGATAAGTCCCCTCTTTGAGGAGTGGCTAGAGAGGCACCACGGCGTCCTCACCTTCCGCCTGACGCCGGTCCTCACCGGACACGGTTGTTTCGGGAGGTTCCTGTTCCAGATAGGGCGGGAGGAAACGTCCGGGTGTCACCATTGCGTGGATCGCCCGGAGGACACGGTGGAGCATACGGCGGAGGTCTGCCCTGCTTGGGCGGAGCACTGCCGTGTCCTCGTGGAGGCGATTGGCGGTGGCGATCTCTCGCGTCCGCCCCGGTCCAGGCCATGGTACGGAGCGAGAGGGCTTGGGAAGCCGTCACCTCCTTCTAAGCAGTAATGCTCGCGAAGGAGGAGGCGGAACGCGTGATGGAGAGGCAAAATTCGCGCCGTCACTCCCCTAGTCGCCGCAGGAGATGAATCGGCTGGGCGTCGGGAATTCCAGGTCGATTCCCGGCCACCGCAGGCACAGGCTTGCGGACGGCGAGCAATTGGTAGCTCGCCGTCCGATAAGGACCAGGCTCGGATCGACGGCGCGTTGTGTTCCACGCGCGCCTCAAAGAGATGTCAGCACCAATGACGGGGTCCGCTAGGGCCAATGTCTGCCAGGGTTGTGGGAAAGTCCGAAAAAAGAAGGTGTACATTTGTACACCCTTGTTTTTGTTATGCCGTGGGTACACCACTGCTTTAGCCCTTTGGTGATTACTGTAAAATGTTAATATGTTGTACCATTAATGCCCGTCTCAGTCAACCGCACGTCCACGGTAGCAGTTGTCATTGATAGGACAGTGCTTTTATGACACGCAAGGAAAATAAACTCTGTGAGCTTCATCATCACCACCTTTTTGATAACCCACCTTCGGTTTTGAAAAACACCCGTCTTTGAAAATGTCTGCATACGATTTCCAGGGGATATGACCGAAAACAGATGCAAGATAGGATCCAGATTCAGAAAGGGTGAATGCAATTATTGCTATTGTAATTACGATCACCAGCTTGTGTGCTCTAAGAACCGATGTACAAGAAAATTAAGCAGTAAGTAATTGTTAATAAACTTTTACGTACATAAACGCATGCCTGTCTCCCCTGGTGGTGGGCTCAAACATACTAACGTTACCTGTTACGATTCCTCAAAACGTTTATTTGGTTCCATACCCATGCAAAGGGTGCCAGCGAGACCCTAATACCAAATACTATAATAATAACGTAAAGAAGCGACACTCAACACACAACACCCCAGGGTCTGGATTTGTGTCCGGTTGATTGCAGTAGGCTCACCCCCTAATGAGACTTAATCATAACTTCCCCTTTTGGGAAAAATGCGTCATGGTATGTGTTACTTTTACGAATCAAACCCAGTGGAATCATGTGTTGTCAGGTTTAGCGTCCAAGAGAGCGTTAAGCGCGCGAGAGTGCGAGGGACAGGGCTCGCGCGACGAATTGAGTCCCAGGAACGGCAAACTTTGCTCTCGAAAGAGGAGGCGGAACACGAGAGGGAGAGGCAAAATTCGCGCCCTCACGCCCCTAGTCGCCACAGGAGACACCCTTGGCGTCGGGAATCCCAGGCCGATTCCCGGCCACCGTAGGCGCGGGCATGCGGACGGCGAGCAATTGGTAGCTCGCCGTCCGATAAGGACCAGGCCCAGGTCGACGGCGCATTGTGTTCCACGCGCGCCTCAAAGAGATGTCAGCACCAATGACGGGGTCTGCTAGGGCCGATGCCTGCCAGGGTTGCTGGAAAGTCCCAAAGGGTTACCGAGACCCCTGGCACAGGCAACTGAAGGAACACGGGTGGGTTTTAGTCAGTAAGAGTCTGACACGCCCTCCCGCTCCGCCCAGAGCGGGAGAAGTTATTTGACGAATTGCCAGCCACAAAAAAAAAGAGGCACGGCAAACTATCCATGTCTTCCTAACTATGCATTCCCTGAAGGACTGGCCAGAGGCACACCAACCGTACGCATTTACGGAGCACAAATTTTCAGATACGAGTATATACATTAATAAACAATATTTTATTTTTTTAGCTGGCCTATCTGACGAAAGAGAATCACGGCGGTTTACACGTAAGTCATGTTTCTTTTTGTTAAAATCCTTATGCGACATGAAGAAAACACCGATCTTGCGTGGTAGATACCTTAGATTTAATATTCCAGTGAATTAAAATGAGACAAAGACATTACAGGCCTGTTACACCATGATCTTCTTAAAGATTGAAAGGCGCCGCGACATAGCAGCCCACGGCTCAGCTTCGAAAGTGTACTTAGCTTACAAAATACAGCGAGATCGTCAATGGCGACTAACGCCTACGCTATAAACGGATGCGGGGCTAACGTGGCATAAACGTCTCCGGGCACATTTTACGCAGCGGTGTACGGTCGACTTTATTATCTTCAGATATCCTATAAATCCTTCACTTCTGCGAAATTACGTCGTTAATTTAATTTCTCCTTGTATCATAATAATTATTAGTAAGTGTGTATTTTTTTTCAGCGGCTCCCAAAATTTGTCTTCCTCACGAAAGATTCAGAATAGACGGTTGTAACTGGTGCTACTGTAATCGGCTCCGCCAACGTGTCTGTGAACGAAAACAGTGTGACCCGAAGCGTAAGTACTATTAACTATCATTTATTTTTTAGGGTTCCGTACCCCCTTTGAGTACTCTATTACTAAGACAACGACGTCTGTCTGTCAGTCTTTTTGACTGTCGTTACCATAAGCTAATTGTCTGTGAATTCGTGTGAGTTTTATTAACTGGTGTGGTATGGAGTAATCGGAATCCAAAAGAGGAATGGGGAACTGTCTTTGAGTCGACACGCATCATCCTTTATCTATAAAAATCAATGCCACTTTTCGTTGTAATTTTATAACTCAAGAACGGATGGACCGATTTTGCTAATTCTTTTTTTAGAATATTCCTTGAAGTACGAGAACGGTTCATACGGAGAGAAAAAAAAATTTTAGGCGGTACGAAGTTCGCGGGGTCAGCTAGTCACTATATAATTATAAATGCAAAGTCCCCCTTCCGCGTCTGTCTGTCCCTTAATGAATCCCTGTCCTTGTGTAAATTGGCTGAAACATGACTATAACTGGCTGGCATGGCTTGACAAGCATGCGCCGCTTAAACATTAGATGAAATTTGGCAAACAGATAGTTTATAACTTGGAAACATATAGCGTACCGACACACATGTAGCACATAGGGTACTTTAAATACCAGTAGTACGTTCCCGTGGGATATTTTGCGACATCTTCCCAGGCGAAGCCGCGGGAATAGCTAGTTAGAAATAAAAGATCATTTGAACATCTCATTTGTACAAATTTTTATGGACAACTCGCACTTGACTAAAAAACGACTTATGCCAAAATTGTTTTCATGAAAAAAGACGTCATATCTCCTGATTCAGTTTTCTCGTATCTGCCATGGATTCGGATTCCCCCATACTTTTCCAGTTAAAAACACATTCCCCCTTAAACGTTGTTAAAGTAAAGTGATGATTAGCGACTGTTTAACCATACATCTTCGACGTTTTAACCTCTCTTATAATAAATAAACCCCTGTATGTTTAAAAATAATTGTGTGTTTTTCTTACAGAAAAACCAGATACTAGATGGCCACGTAATTATTATTTTTGTAATAATATCAAGCTTAAGCTCGCGGCATTGCCCGCGTGTAGGATGGTCGAACCAGGGGGCCTACTTCCTACGGACCAAGTCCATAGCTTCGGCCGAAGTTACGGATATTTACGACTCCGTAACACTTACGGACATAAGATTAACCCGGGGCCCGAACTAAAAATTAAAGACAAAAGCAATTGACAGTTGTCCTTACTCCCGATGTGTTTAAGACCGTCCGAAAAAGTTAATTAATTGGGAGTAGGGTTCACTTTTAAGTAGGTACCGAACTATTACGGACGGGCCCGTATCTTTGTTGACGGTCTTAGAGAGTAGGCCCCCAGCTTAGTAAAGTCGTAAGTCGTCGAAAAGCGTACTTAACACATTTCAAAATGGTTGAACACGAATATCTTTTCGGAATTTCGGCATGACAAAAGAACAATTTATTCATTAATTCACAGTCACCACCTTATACCTATATTTTTTTATAATCAGCCTTCAGTTCTTAAACAAGTAGGTACCTATAGTAACTTCATCACAAATATCCCCCTTTAGATTAATGTTTTCATACGATTTCCAGCAAATTCACCCAGAAAAGGTTGCTTCATAGGAAGCCGATTCGCAAGAGGGAAATGCGAATATTGCTATTGTAGTGTGTATCGAAGAATCGAGTGTCGAGTAAGATATAACTGTACGGATATAACCACGACGACCACTCTCAAACCGATAATAATAAGCAGTAAGTTTTCTTATGAATAAAAGTTACCTACATGCTTGTAGGCTACAGGCTGAAACATCAGAACGTCACGTGCTACGAGTGCTCCGAACGTTTTGAGGGTTCCGTACTGCCTACGCCGTCTACCAGTCCGTCGGTCTGTCCCAAGTCTTTGTAACCGTAACAGGTAGCCAGTTGAAATGATCACAGAATGCCGCTTACTATCTCCTTCAACATGTCAATTATCAAGAATTTAAACTATTAATCGTTTTTTGCGCATTAAAGTTTTCTGAGGATTGTAAAATGGCCGCTAAGCCAAGTTTACAAGAAAAATAAAAATGCGACATGAACAAATATTGTTAGACCTGCCATCTTTTATGGATCAAGAGGAAAGAATGACAGGCAACTGCATGCAGCTGAGATGAGAGTGCTAAGAGGGATGTGTGGTGTTGTGTTACTCGAATGAATAAAATTAGAATTGAGTAGGTATCTAAGTGGAAGTTTGAAAGTGGCGCCGGTGACCGAGAAGTTGTGTGGAAAACTTTTGTCATGGTAAAGGCGTGTGTGTGAGGCGGAGGAACGAGGGAAATATAGTAAGACAATTGTGAAAAGGTATGAATTTAGATGGATCTAATAGTGAAGCAAGACCAAAGAAGCGAGGGACGGATTATATGAAAACTGAATTAGCTAAAAAGTGGAGAAACCACTGAGACTTGTAGAGATGTATGCAAGAAGAACACAAGCTGCTTTGAGCCCGACTAAATTGAGATAGTGATGTTTAAATCAAATAAATGGTACATACTTACCTACATTTTTTTTATTTTTTCAGATGTCACGAAGCATATCACGAAGCGACGAAACTCTTTGAATTTCGAATGTGAAGTAGGACAAATTCAGCGAATAGACGATTGTAATTTCTGCCGGTGCACTTTCAGCAGAAAATGGATGTGTTCTGATAATGTCTGCCCATCAAACTATGATCATCGTATGTACTATCATAATTAACATTAACTATCATTTCCATCATTTATAAGCTAACACAGTCTTAAACAACAATAATAACAATGTACACGTATAAAAAGGGATGAATAGCTCATAGTTCGTCAAAAAGTTCATCCGCATCGCTGTCAACGGAAAAAGCACCCGAAAAGCTGCCAGCATTACCACGTTGAAAGGCAATGCTGATTCTTTGGCAAATAAATATGCAAGCTTTTTGCCTCTATTAAACTGGGCAAAGAAAGCGGGATGGTAATAAAAAATGCTATAACTTTTTAAATATTTTTGAGCAGTGTTTTTAAAATAAAAACTAAATTAACGTTTATTTAATTACAAATTTTAGAATAATTAAAACCTTTTTATTCCTTTTTGGTGATTATATTAAAATGCACAAATAAAAAACAAAGACGATTTTTAAAATGTTTTACAACTTTGAAATCATTGGTTTTACTTTTATTTCTGATTATAAATATAGCATTTCTTGTGCAAAAATTAATTATTCTTATAAATTTCAATTCAAAACATGCCACTAACCCCTAAAGAGTGTACCAAAATTCTGACAATGCTCGAAGTCGGGCGCCGTTAGCTTTATACAGCAAGAACTGTTGGTGTGTCGCTATCAACCGTTCAAAGAGTCCTCCAGCAATTTGAAGAGACTAAATCCAATATTCGCAGACCAGGCACACGCCGAACAGGGTGCACGACAATGCGTGAGGATCGATATATGGTGTCAACAATGTTGAGAAATCGATTTCAAATGGCTGTTGAAGTCTAAAATCTCCTTCTACGTGCTGGAGGGACGAGTACAGTGAGGTGACGGCTTGCTGAAACAAACGTGAAGCCATTTAGGTCTGCAAATGGTCTAAAACCTCGAAAGGCAGCATCGAAATTCAAGACTGAGTTACGCTAGAGAACACATGAATTGGACTCGGGATGACTGGTCTAGAGTAATGTTTTCGGACGAGTCGAGGTTCATGCTATACACGCACGATGGGAGGCAAAGAGTCTACAAAAGAGCACGAGAGCGCTATAAACAAATTTGCAATGAAGAGAAAATGTCATAATTATGGCGGAGGCTCCATATACGTGCACGGCTGGAATTTCTTCCGAAAGCCTCATCGTGCTAGTGGTGATAGAAAATGGCACTTTAACTGCATAAAGAAATGTAAATGAAACATTAAATGAGTATGTTTAGTCATTTTTGTAAACATGGGCGAGAACGCCATCTTTATGCAAGATAACGCTTATCCTCATACAGCTCTAATAGTGTTTGATTACCTTGAAGACGTCGCTATCACACGCATAGAGTGGCCAGCACGCAGCTCGGGCTGAACCCCAACGAGCATGCTCGGAACGAACTGGAACGACGTGTGTGCCAGCGAAATCCCCTCCAATCACGCTTCGTGAACTAAAAGAAGAATGAACTGATAGAGGAATGGGAGAATAATCCTCAGCATCGGCTCAGAAAGCTGGAGGAAAGCATGCCAAACCTTATAACAGCTTTATTAACAGCTAGTGGTGGCAATGTAAATGACTAAAATGTGTAAAAATTGCTTATTAAGATAACGTAGCACATTTTTCGTAATCTAATGAAAATTGTAATTTTACTTAGCTTACTTTTATTCAAAATGTACTGCATAATCTTGAACTTTTATGACATTAATTTAACCACGATTTAACCCCTATAAAATTGTCTATAATACAGTTTTTATTTCATAAAGCTAACTCCAATATTTTGGAAGTACCTAATTGAGGTTTTTGTTACCGACCTGCTTTCTTTGTGGCCCAGTGTATGTACATATATGTAATGCACTCATATTATAATACGTAGAAAGGTAGCTTATACGGCTTTATTTTCGGACTTTCTGGGGTCAGCCCGATTAGCCCTGGACTCAATAGGAGCTCTCGATACCTTCTCATCAGATCTCTCTCTTATAAAGTAAGTAAAAGATAACCATAGTTTTAGAGTCGGTGTGACAGAAGTGTCGAAACGTTTCGTGTTTTTTTGTATAACTTTTTACTTTCAAAGACGAAACATTGCACTGAAGCTGAAGGTATCCGACGTCAAGTCAACGCATGTAAGGTGTCACGCTTTTTACGGTCAACGGTAACAGCAGTTTAATTTATGTGTTACAGTGCCCATGACTTACTCTAAGCCCGAATGCTTAGTGGGAGACCCCGTGCCCGCCCCAGATCCGTGCAATCTGTGTATCTGCTTGGATTCGGACATATTATGCACGGACAACCCCTGCATTCAAAGACAATCGGGTATTTACTAGTATAACACTTAATTTGAGGAGTGGAACCCCTAGCCGGAGTCCGTGCTTCCCGATAGATATAACCTGGAAGTCTTCAAGTCTTGAGTGAACAGAGTCTAGGCAAGCGTGCATCACTATGCCGACATCAGACGCTTCACTTATCATTCATTCTTTTCATTCGGCATCGTTCACTCGAAGAACGTCTGAACACCAAATGTATAAAAAGTGAAAAATAAATATTAGGTCCTTACTTAGAAATTGGCGTTTTGTATGGAAAAAGCAAAACGATTTTTTTTATGAGTTTGTTTTAATTAATCAATCAAAGTATGTACCATTGTTATCTATGCACTTTCGCTATTTTATCGGTAGTTCATTGATTCCTTTGCTGAAAAAATTGTGGGAGGGAGAGTCAATAAAAAATCTTTTAAGGCGGTTTTGACAGCCTCGTCGGAATAGATTTTTTTTCTTAACAAAAAGTTGTCCAAATTGCGGAAAAAGTGGTAATCTGTTGGAGCACGGTCCGGGGACTACGATGGGTGTCGGAGACGTTCCAATCGCAGCTCCTCTAATTGAGCGACCGTCTGTTGTGCAGCGTGTGGTCTATCGTCGTCCTGAAGCAGAAGTGGGCTAGAGCAATTATTGACCAGTCTCGGTTGTTTAACGGCAAGCTTTTCCATCATGGTTTGCAATACTTGACAATACAGATCTGCCGTAATCGTCTGGTCAGGTCTTAGGAAGCTGTAGTAGATGCCACTGGTCCACCAGACACTTACCAGTATCTTTTTCTGAGTCAACTTTCGCTTGGAGCAGGATTTGGCCGGTTCTCGTGGGTTCAACCATTGTGATGAGCGTTTCCGATTATCGTACAGGATCCATTTTTCATCTCAAGTAACGATACGATTCAAAATTCCCTCATTATTGTGACAATTGAGGAATGTAACGCAGCACACGACTCGTGTTTGTTGGTTTGCTTCACTCTATTCAGCGGTACCCGTTTTTCGAGCTTTTTCACATTTCCAGTTTGTTTCAAATTAATTAAAATTGTTTTTTCACTCACACCAAAGCCTGCCGCTAACTCTGAGGTGGGTTGCGATGGATCCGCTTCCACGATCACTTTTAATTCTTCATTATCAACTAGGGTCTCCGGTCGTCCATGGGGTTTTTTCTATAGGTCAAAATTTCCAGAATGATAACGTTGGAACCAAAAACGTACCGTGTTTTCTTTTACGGTGGCTTCCCTATGTACATCATTAATCCTTCGAGCTGTTTCTGCAGCGCTGGTGCCACGGTGGAACTCGTATTCGTACATAGCCCGATATTTTAAGTTTTCCATATTGTGAACAGAACGATGTCAAAGAAAAATCAAATGTCGCGAAAACAAAAGAATCGCTAAATTGGAAACACAAGCTACACAAGCCTAAATTTTAAATAAATTTGAATTTGGAATTCCTAACCAAACGCCAGATATTTGATATCAAAGTGGCCAGTTTGACAAAACGCCAATTTCATATGTAAGGACATAATACATTAGTGAAACGATCCAATGATGTTGGATTTCTGCACTATACAGAATAACCGAAAAAATTAAAGAAAGGAGTGCATGAACTGTAAAATTAAATTAGCTAGCGAAAACCCACGTGTTGGGTATTTATATCGAAAATAAATTAAACAACAAAAAAAATGTTTTTTCCCAATTCGAACTTTGTTCAAAAACTTTAATGAAACAGTCGTGTAAATTAAAGCAACTTCGTGGGAAAGGAAAATTTAAAAAAAAATGTTAGTTCTGTAAGTACCATCTGAGAAGTTAAGCCTGTTCACTTTTATTAATTTTACTTCATGTATGCATGATAAACCAGCTCCGTTGTTCTTTGTTGTCGAAAGTCAATGTCCATATTCGGTTGCCGCGAATAGCGAGCGGCGCGTGGTTCGACAAGCGGTTTTTGTACGGGGTTGACATTTTTGTAGTAACTCAGATTTTTAATTTTTAAACCATTATACAATAGTCGTTTAGTTCCCTTAATTTGAATGTCACAGTGTCATTTAAAGTTTTTGAACAAAGTTCAAATGATGTTAACATTTTTTTCATATATTTCTGGTTTGTAAATCTGCTGTTAAATTCTATGTTAAGTGCTTTTCTATTCATATTTTCTTGGTCTTCCTCGACCTCTAAAAATCCAATCCAATCCAATATATCTCGTCAGCTCGACGTCCGTATGTCACTGCAGGGATCCAGTAGAATATCAGCGTCAGGTACATTTGCCTGCCACATGGTGAGCTGCACTCCCATTTGGTGCAACCTTGAGACGCACACCGCACTGTGTATATTCGCTATTTTCATTTTTAGTATGTCATAGTGTCAATTAATTTCTATAATTGTTTGAATTTTTTTTTTGTTTGTTGGCACTTTGTTTTTATATTCATGTCGTTTGTTATAATTTAATTGTGCTTTTGCGTGTTGTGCTACGTCTTTTGTGTGCACTGAATAAATGGTTTATCAATCTATCTATCTATCTACCTCACCATCAATCAACATAAAGATCTTCACTCTTCTATTAGTCTCATGCGTTTTTTTTTGGCAATATAAATTGATGTTATTTTCTTTTTTAGTTTCAGAAAATAAAAAACCTACATGCATTGAAGGCCATAGGTATAGAATGGACGATGGCTGCAACGTCTGTCTCTGTCAGGGTGGCCAAGAGTTCTGTACCAGCCGTGCATGCTTGGTGCATGGTATGTACCTATCGCACTCCTGGCCTATTGTGTATCTCTATAATTGGTTCTCCCTATGATCGGCCTATAGAATATCGCCTTTTGCCTAGATTCCCAAATTGCAGAAGTAGGTACTTATAAACTCCTACTTTTCGCCAGTTCCTATGCAGTATGGGGCGAACCTGTTGCCCGAGCACATTGATGATCTCAGGGGATGATCTCATCTATTTATTTATATATTCTTTATTGTACACCACAAAATACATAATAAAAAAAAATAACACTACATAATATACAATGGGCGGCCTTATCGCTTTCCGCGATCTCTCCCAGGCAACCTTGGAATGGACAGTGATTTGCCTGGACATAAAATGGGGCTGACGTTGGTGCAAATAATAAGTAATAATGCAATACACTAAAATAGATAAACAGATATATACATATCCTAAATATTATATACATAAATACGTAGGTACTAACATAATTACTAATAAACGTCGTATAGTGTCTGTATAGTTACACAACTCTTTGTCTTCTTCTTTCGAAAGTCAAATTACTGATGACTGAAAGAGAGAAATCGGTGTGTAACTATACAGACACTATACGACGTTTATTAGTAAGGAGGTAAATATATAAGCAACGAAAATAAATGAAGACTATAGATAATTACAATTACGAGAACAAGATCACAACGACAAGAGTAATGTTCCTTCACGAATCTTCTATAGACAAGCAACGACGGCGCGCGTTTTATTTCAACTGGCAAACGAGCGGCCTGGACAGTAAAGGATTTGTCGAGGAAAGTTGTGGAATGCATAGGCATTTTAAGCTTCAAGTAGCTATAACAGATATTGACCTGCTAATTGACGTGTGTGGCCGTATGAGGAATGTATTGGGCAAAAATAAAGGTAACTTGAACTGCCCTGAATAGGACCTGTCTATTTGTCTGCGGGACATTTCTCATGAGCAGCATCCGTCAGGGGAGAACGGAAAGTGTATGTTAGGAAGATTATATCGGACTTCAAAATCCCACAGTTTCTTCTATAAGTAGAAATTGTGGTGTGCATGAGTCGGGGGACCAGGTGATAGCCGTACGTTCGCGCGCATCCCAGAACATCACCTGCCCTGCGAATAAATATGCTACCATAATCATTAGCCCTACGGTACGGCCCATAAGAAGCAGTAGGGCATTAATCTAAGACATTTTCAAAGCAAAGTTCTTTTACCCACAGACAATGTCGTCTCAGAGTCAGCTGACTGCAACGAGGGAGAAGTGACGCCTGCAGAAGATAGATGCAACATGTGCGTTTGTACAAAGGGAAAAATAATTTGCACAAACAAAAATTGTTCTAGAAGGACACTAAGGGGTAAGAATTTACATTATATGTATATAAAAAAAGCTGGTACATTATACATATATCAAAAAGCTAGTACATTATATGTATATAAAAGTTGAGCGTTATATCTGTAGGTACATATTTAGTTCCCTAGCTAGCCTAATACAGCCAAAGGCATTCTTTTTCGTTAATAACCTTTTTTCCTATCTCCTATGTTTTTCAGATGCAATATCAGAAAGCCTCCTGTCTTATATTCGAGCCCAAAAAATGAAAAAGCGTAAAATGACTCATGGCACAAAACAGATATGCATTCCAGGGAAAAAGTATTTCCCAGAGGACTTTGACCCGAACTGTCCGATTGAGTGTATTTGCGATAGACATGAATTACTGTGCAAAAAGAGGAAGTGTTATAATAATTGGAATAAAAAAAGTAAGTATGTTTTTTGTAGGCAAACAGTTTATTTATTAATTCAACACCTCTCATTCACCTCACATTCCTCTGAGTTTGTTTCGGCCTTTCTTCTCAGAGTAGTCAGATAGGAAACGCCGACCCCATCTAGTTTAAAAAAAAATATGATTGACGTGTAAAAGTGTTTGTTCAAACCTACTTACAGAAATAAAATCATTTATCATTTAACATCCAAAAGCAACTGGCCCATTACATTTGTTCAGACTTGGGTTGTAACGGAACCTCGCCTCCGCCTCCGCAAATGCGGAAATCGTACCTCCTCATCCGCATCCTCCGCAAGTTTTTAACGGAGCTGTAGGTAACTGAGGTCAAATATAGAAAATAGACTCCAAGTAAGCGAAGACCCTTTAATGTAGTGGAAATATAACTTGAAGTTTCAAGTTTTTACTCCTATGTCACCGCCGCCGCATCGCCACTGGTTCAGTACCAAGTGAGCAACTATTTAGTGGAGCTGGTTTATTATTATGAACCACAAAGATGTTGCCTAGGAGGTGACAAATCCGCAAAACTGTTTTTAGCGAAATATAGTTTGCCACTTCTTAATTTTTATTAAGAATAGTAGATTTTTCTGTAATAAATGTTTAAATTATCTATTTTTTCAACCTACGCCCCGCCTCCGCTAAGATGGCATCCGTTACATCTGCAGTTCAGACACACACAAGACATACCTATTATCATATAACGTTTACAACTACACACCACTCATACAGAATACAATATGTTTCATACTCATCTCACAATAGTCAAGTCATACTTTTTTATTTGCAGCTCCACTCAATTGGCCGTTAGGAAGAGCAGAAAAAAATACCTGGAAGACGAAACCGTCGTTAAAAGTAGACAACTGCGTTGAATACCAGAAGCTGCCGTCAGATGATCCGTGCATTGCCTGCATGTGTTTGAATTCACGGAAAGTGTGTACCATCATCACCTGTACGGAAGATGATGTAGGTGAACTTGGCTCTGGAGAAGCACTGTGTAAGTATTTTAACACGACGGCGACTTATTAATTCACTGTGCCAGCGTGGTAGGTAACGGCCACTCCCTCTCATAGAGAGGAGGCCTATGTCCTTGCAGTAAGAACATTATAGGCTGAAATTATGCTTACTATTAATACAAAGAATAGGACACAATATTAATAATTTAATCAGTCATTTACTTTAATTGACCAGCATATCTTACTAGAATAATGTGTCAACGTCAAGAAAATTTAAATGTTTTAAATCTGTCCCTTTTTGGCTGACAGCGTTCTAATATCCTGGTCATTCCCGGTGATTAAAAGATAATGATTGATACTTATTATGTGACATCGTTCAATGCATTATAATTATATAAACCACCCAGTGAATCCACAATCGTTTATATATACATAATACAAAAAATCTATTTTTTTATGCTACAGTAAAAATATATCTTTATTTTTTGCAGTTAATAAAAACATTCAAGGCAGTAAGGGTAATAAAGGAAACATGGAGAAGAAGAATAATACTTTCTGTGAGCCTTTTACATTCTTCAGCCCTGAAAACAACAGATTTTGTAGAAATTGTTTCTGTTTGCACAATGGACTCGCCTTATGTTTACTGAATTTGTGCAAATATTCAAAAGGTAACTATAGTTTTTTTTCTCAAACTACAGATTTTTTTCTCACTTTGTTAATGAAAAAAAACCTTCTACGTTCATAGTTTTCATAAAAAACATATGTTATATTATTGAATTTTATTTTTTTCAGATATACCACACCAAAATTCACCAGGTAGGTCATTTTTATAAGCTTTTATTTAACTTGCCATGTGAGTTAGTCAGTATGTATTGGTCAAATCTTGCAAGCTAGATTAAAACAACTTCCTCTTATCCTATGATGTTTAAATTTTACCTGTTGATTCTGTTTCGAAGACAATGCATTTTTATGGTAGTATTTTTTTTATATATGGGCTGTTTTTTCAAGGGTGATATTAATTATAATAACAATAAAATAAATACGGCGATGGTTTGACATAATAATTATGTATGTTTTATACAAAAGCTGTCAAACTTTACCTAATTTATTAAAATCATTAACAAACAAAGCAAAGCCTAAACAAGTGGGTCTAGAAGCATGAACTTGCAAAAAAGAGCCTTAAAGTAGCGAAAAAAAGCACTAAGAAAGGATTCGTGGAAATTCACTTCCTAAAGGGGTTAATTAGGGGTCGAATGTTTGTATGGAAGTTCGATATTTTGCCGATAGAAAATTCCATCGGGCCCACAGCCTGCCCTTGAAAAATGGTTGTCAGCTGACAATTGAAATATCGGCCCTAAATGCTATTTTAATAGTAATATATAAATTCAATGGTGTTATTTGTTCGATATCTTGACACATTGCGTTTATAAGGCTCACTTTTCTTAAATAAATAACTTTTATAAACGAATACGCTACTAAGAGATCATGAAAGAACCTCAGAAACCTCTAATTTTCTTGGTTCCTTTGCTATGGCTTTTGGAGTCCCTGAGTATTTTTGTCACATTCCTTTTAAAACCGTAAAATTTCAGAGAAGTTGGACGAAGTATGCAGTCCAGGGGAAATAGGGTATCCGACCAAGTGCGTCACCTGCACGTGTTCAGAACAGAGGAAGTGGATATGCACGCGGGAAGAATTAGCTCTCTGTCAAGGTGGGTCTTGAAAATATATAATCTCTATTAGCCGTCATACCAATCACCCACTCATATCATCTTTCACACAATCCAATATCCAAACATCGTTTCAGTGTCCAACACTTTTGTATGTGTACTTTTTTTATGCATTGCATCTTTAGCATACAATAACAGCTATAGCATACCTATAAGGTGCAAAAAAATGGGTATATTTTTGTAACCAATAAAAATGAATGGGGTAAGGTTTTGACGATTCTTAAGTTTATGATCCTGACCCTGTGACAAACAACAAGTCATTCCATGCACAGTCTTAGTTCTAGGAGAAAGCTTTTATTGTCCTCGATAATATCTTTACCAAATACTTTCGTTTCGCACAAGCGAATCTCAGGAAAATTGCAGCACTGATCAAGGCCAGGAAAGTAACGCCAAGCATTGGCTTTGCAAAGATCAGTCTGGTACTCTTTGACGAGGCACGAGAATTTTGCTATCATTTGTTTCAGTCAGACGACGAAAGATAATCCCGATACCAAGATTAACCTAGCAACATTCCACAATAATGTAACACGCTTAGTGCTTTCACAAATATTTTATACATGAAAAATTTTACTTGAATTGAAAATAATAATATTAAATAATACTTTGCCATCTGACAGAATCTATGAAGTAGTATTGATAGTACTTTTTTAATCATTATTTTATTTTCTATTTCAGACTACAGTAAGTACAAAGCAAATTCTACTCATTTGATGAATAAATAATTGCTTATTTTAAGTTCTATGACGTTTTTGGAGCTTATTGTCGCTGTTAGCTGTTACTGAAAAAACGCCAGGATCGCAATTGAACTTTTTTATTTTTTTATATATACGATGGGTTTGCTCTTGACTCTAGTCTCTCTTGTGACCCAGTAGCCTATAATGTAGTTACATGATAGGCTACTGGGTCGCTCTGATGGTCAGAGGCAAATTTAACTAAATGTGCATAATGTAGTCGTTACTTGATTTTTTGTACGACTGAGTACATTATTTCCATTATTCTATCATTAGAGTGCTTCAAGGACCTTTTTGCGCTCGAATGACACTGACAGGGGGGGCGCTGTAGGTAAACATTAGTGAAATTGTTTTCTGGAATGTATTAAAAAAACCTTTTAAGCATTTGTGGACTATGACAAGGCCTTCGACACTATAGACCATGAGTCTATCATTAATGCCTTGGAGTCCCAAAACGTTACGCACACATAGATTGACCTCATTGACACCATCTATCGACGTAGCTCTGTGAACATCAAGCTACATATTTCCGGTCCGGTCTCACGAATGCACCCGGAGAGATGGGCATAGATTTTCAATCACTGGACGACTGAGGGAGGACATCGCGCGCCGTCGAGGTAGACCCCGGCGAAGGTGGTGTGACGATCTGATAAGTTTGCAAGGCCAACATGGCCATAGATCAGACAGTACAGGGAGGTTTGGAATGAAAAAGGGGAGACCTTTGTCCATCAGTAGGACACAATGTGGGTTAACAAAAAAAACAAGATGGCGGCGTTAGTTCCGATTTTAACCACGCGCCAAAATATTCTTTTACCGCTATAACTTTATTTGACATGAATAAACTGGCACGCTGTCAGTCAAAAAATGTGACATACTTTTGCTGTCCTGTGCCAAGATAATTAAGCCGGTCAATTAGAGATAACGATTCATCATTTTTAAGTGACGTCTGTGAGTGCGGCAGTTAATGCTATACCTATTTACAGGTAATGCCACATGCCCTATAGGCACTTTCATCCACAACCCGAGACAACACTGCAGTATATGCCTCTGTGGGGGCTACGAAGAAGGATCACACAATATATGCTTCACGGAGGCTAAATGCGTTCGACAAGTCGTCAGCCAGTTGAAACAATAGCTAATCACGATTAATTTTTGTATTCGTCAATGTAATAAAATTAAACGTTTGTTATAACAATAATTTTGCAATATTTCGGTTTTATTGTTTCTTTAACAGATCCGCCATAATAATATATTAATAATAATATGAGACAACATACACAAGGTCTTCAGGTCCCGAACTAGGTAGAACCTGTACTACGGTAACATGATGACTGATATACATACTTAAATACATAATACACACCCAGACACGGGTCAAACAGACATGCTCATACACACAAATGTTTGACTTGTCCGGCGATCGAACCCGGGACCAGCGGCTCAGAAGGCAGGGTCGCTATCAACTGCACCAACCGGTCAGTCAACATAGGCTGCAGAATGTGGAAATAACATTAATATATAAATAAATAAATATACTTACCTAGACAACACAGCAAAGAAACCTTGGACGGATTTTATGCAACGTCATTATGGCTTGAATAGGGGTAAATACTGAGATGATAATACCAGCTACTAAGGACCTATACGGGAGTTGTTGGCTATATACAAACGTTTAACTGCGGTGTATGGGTCGTTGGCAACGCTGGAACATACGTCGGGATTATTAGAATTAGAACAGCCGGTGTATTCTGTAAAAATCTTGCCGTGAGATCTTAGGTGCAGTGAGTTGTCACATTACACAACTCTCTTTAACGGGACTACATGACCTAAACGCAAGTTTTATAATGCCTAAAATTTTATGATCCACTGCAGTAATCAAAATCAGAAAAATATATAATATTCTTCACGATATATGCTAGTTAGATAGTGTGTTGAAAATATAATACAACTAATTTGGTACGATAGAAAAAAGCCACGAAGATACCTCCAAAACTTTCTTATAACGATTAAAAACCATATCATTCTGTTTCTTTTTTCAGATTTTTCTTCAAACAAAATGTTAACGTGATGGTGTTTAAATTTTTTAGTCCAATCTGTATATTTTTTGTAAATTGAGAATTGCTTCATATTTTGAAATAAATTACCAGCTTTGTGTCATCGCGCTTCTCTTTCTTTTAAAACTATGCAGTCCGACAGTGACCGTGCTTTAGCTGTTGTCAGCCCCTTAATTTCACTTCGCCAAAATTTTCACGGTGAACGGGTTTTTATAGAACGGCGGGTTTTATGTTTTTTAATGATGACAATGGTCCTCTGTCCCGAGGTTTACATAGTGATTGAATGATAATGTCTATTGGATAGCGTAGACAATTACACATGAACATGAATAACTCTTAACATAAGTGACCAGCCCCCGAATTGCATAACACTTTGACATAACACAATCTTAATCATTTTGAAGGATATTGCTAATCCATTGCTTCATATGTTCAAAAAAATTGTCTGCTCAACGATGTAAATTACGCAATGAATGTTGTTGAACTGTCAAACTATTCTACTGTTAGTGTGTAACGCAATTACCCCGCAGACGTGAAAAAATCTAAAATTTAAATTTAAACAAAGTTTCAATACAAACAAAATGTATGAATACAATTATTTTGTTTTTCTCTCCATCTGTTTGCAATAACATATTGTTTCAAGTATTGCGCCGTATGCGCTTGGCCTTGAGGTATTTACATCCACATGTATCCACACACAGATGAGTCGACATTAGCAGTCTAGCAGGTAGGTAACTTTGAGTCCAACGTTGAAGGATATTAGGCTATATTCCAATATAATTAAGGCACTACTCCAAGCAAAATCTTGCGATAGTGCATTATTCAGCCGCCTACAGACTATTAATTAATTAATTAAGAGAAAAAAAACTACATCTGAAGCACATTATTAATGTTCGATATCCTATCATCATACTGATGCACGTTCTTATTTGTTTTTATGTGTTATAAATACATTTAAAATCACCTCTTAAATAAATGGCTAAAATTATTGATTGCATGCATCTTTTGCTAAAGGTGACATCCTTTTAATTTGGGGATTAAACGAATGGATAGATTATCAAAACATCTAAATAATTCAAGTTTTATTTTATTTCAAAAGAACGCTGTTCTTTTTTTTTAAATACATAATTCCAAAAATTGTGTGAATTCTATGATAAAGGCGCGTGCGGGGGGAGCGGGACAGACAAGGACCGAATTGACCAGGGAAGCGCCTTAACTTACCCAATCATGTATGGGGTGGCCTTGTCGAGGATTTCGTCCCATGCTGCTTCGAATTGATAGCTCCTGCCTCCACTGTTGCAGTCACCACGGGATCCAGTTTGAGAATACCATTTAATAGTCCATTGTATTAAACTGCTTAGTCAGAGATCCTGGTTTCAATCACCAGTTCGGACAAAGTTTTAGGTTTTTCTATCCATTTCACAAATTCTCAGTAGCCAGCCAGAGTTTGGATTTGTGCCTGGTTATTAAGAGCGTTTATCTTTATACCATATGAGTGGCAACGTCGCAATTTTGTGTAATTATTCGTGGTTTTCAATTTTCATTATTTAATCGGAGATATATTTTAAAAATATATTTAACAATTTTTTTAGAATTACGTGAAAGTGTTTAAAATGTAAGTAACCGTAATGCTTACCGTTATTTTACTATGAAAATAACGCCTTGCAAGCTTCCAATATATTTTTTGCATTTATACAGAAATGTTACCTTTTACGCAATTTTCACGTAATTCTAAAAAGTCAGTTAGACATATTTATAAAATATAGCTCCGATTAAATGATAAAAATTTAAAATCACCAAACGTGACACTAAACTGCGACGTTGCCATTCATAAGGTATAAACGCTCATAGTGGCAATAGGCTAGTCCTATAATACATGAGACTGTTGAGATGTTCGATTAGGCAGGAAAAATTAAAATTATTGACTGGACCTGTAAAATGCGTATGTATTCCGAAGAAAAAAGAAGGACACAAAAAACATAATAGGTAGACTTAAAACTAATTCACCGTCACAAAAAACGCCTGATGAAATCTTTAATGCAATAAGTTGCACGAAGATGGAGTTTGAATGGTTTCTAAATCTAAACAGGGACTTAAACATAGCTAGTGTAGCAACTACAGAGGGTCAGACTAAGTTAGCTAGCGAAACTGGAGACATGATGGGTATCGATATCTAAACATGATAGAAAATAAAATAAAAAGATTTGATGTTTTTTGGGTGTACTATCGCATGTAGTCAAATTGAAATATCTGTATAAAAAATCAGTTTCTCTCAGACGTGATGGGTATTGATACTCACTTACACACGATAAAATAAAACAAGATGTGTTTTATAAACTGCTGATGGGACTACATATCTACGCGGTCGCGATGTCAAAAATTCACGAATTCGTTAGACCCAAAAAATTTCTCAGTACCGAATATCGAGAGCATCGAGTAATAATAGTAAAAAAATGCTATCCATCACCTACCTACTGAATTAAGATTTATTTTTTATTCGCAACCGAAAGTATTTGTTTGTGTCATAATTTCGAATCATTAATTACAACGTTTACTTCACCTGCACGTATTATTAACCTGTACAAAGCCCCCTTTCATTTACTTCCTTTATAGCAAGCTTTTTACTACAAAAAGTACTCACCTACAATTGTAATAAAATCTATTAGTTCCTGTCAGCTGGTACAGTCGTCATCACTTACGCCATCTGGTGCCGTTCCATTAAACTGCTGGAATTATACCTCCTCATTTCGGCAACACCTGGTTGGATCATACCTTGTTAATTTGGGTAGTTAGTGTTCAAATTAGCCTTTGGTTTAACGGTATTTATTTTTGAAAGAAAATAATTATGTGCTTGGAGTTCAATTAATGAGATTACTTTTCCGTAGCGTACCTACCTACCTACAATAGAAGAGTCGTTAGGTACCTACGTCAGAGTCTTAAGCGTTTTATTTTACATTTAGGTACATTTTTGTTATTAATCACTCGATGTTTTTGTTTTGGAAAACGTGACATATATAAAACAAAATACTCGTAACCAGCTCGATAAGGTAATAGAAATATTCTAGGCAGTGGAAATAAAGTAGCATAAGCTGTACGATTAAATAAAACCATAGAAGCCATTTTTTTCCACAAATTCAAAGCTGGGGCACATTGGCCAATTTTTCTGCGTTTTGCCATTATATTTATCACTGTGCACTAAAAATATTTTTGGTAGTGGAGCCGCAATGCGTTTCCCACTACTGCTGTCGTGTCGTCGGCTGCACAAAAATTTATATTTATTTGTTACATCTGCTACCGTTCGCCTAGCTAGCTAATGTCGCGTGGGTTTACTTGCCAGATTGCCACTCAATAATTTATTCTATTGTTAAAGCTGTAAGAACCTCTTTTGTATAAACAGCAGTCCATAGACGGATCATCATCATGAAAAACGTCCACTGCTGGACACAGGCCAGGCAAATATCGCCACAAAAACTGTTGCTGGGCTTTTCGCATCCGGTAGACTCCCGCATTCTTCCCGGGAATTAAAACCATAACATATTTCTTCCCTAAACTTCAGCCTTACCTGCGCCCGAGTCACATTGCCGCTGACCGGGCCGAAGTAGGAGAAAAGCAGCCCTGTTCAGGATGACAAGCAAAGTATTCCACCGAGATAGTCTCTAGCCATATTAAAATTAAAGTCAAATATGAAATCGCGAAAAAAAATCAACTGTTCCCTACATTTATATTTGCAGAACTCATCAAAATGTAGGGACCAACAGATTTTTTTTTCGCGATTTCATTTTTGGTCCCATAGTAAAAGTTGTTCATAATGATGAGTACGTGGTGTTTTACCAATAACTCTGTATTGTATATACTTAATCACATGCGACTATACAACGTTTACTTTACCCTTTGCAACCCACGAGCCATTAAGAACCAATTCACTCAAATATTTTGACACTAAACAACCGGACAAACATATCCTGTGTAATGTATTTGAGTAGTGTTGCACTGCATACGAGCAAGAATTAAACATTCATTTTTATTACGTTTCAAGGGAACACGGGCGAAGTAACGGCTTTTATTTTGCAGGCTTGGGATTACTTTATTTATACATGTTGCTAGCCATTGCCCATTGGCCACCTCGTTAGTAAATTAAAGTTGCTTTTTACAAAGCTTTTGTTCGAATTTTCTTTCTGGGTAGGTACCTATTTTAAAAGCTGTTTTATTATTGGAGGGAATTGAAGCGTGGTAAGCGAGAATATTGTTAACAGATTCTTGAGTTATATCTAGTTTATTTAGTTAACTAATAAAATTTCACGAGCATTCTCATCATCGTCATCATCATAACTTAATTCTTCAAAAAAAATATTTAAGTAATGTTTTCTCAAAAGTATTTTTTTGGACTTCTGTTCACATAGGATTAATTTGGGAAATGAAGGTTAGTCTAGAACGCTCAATATCTTCTGATAGTCAGCTACCTTGCTATTTTCACTTTATTTCATAGAAGCTCATATATTTTCTTAGATCAAATAAAATGTGGATCCTTAAAAAGCATAAATCGAGATCATTAAAAGATTTCGATTCCCTTCTTAGTCATCTTCATCAAGAGGAGTTGTAAACCCCTCTTATGTAATGCCAGTCTCTGCACGTCTCGAGGATAGACTGGCTTTCCTTCGCGTTGACCACATTGAACAGGGTGACGCTATTTTGTAAATCAAGCCTCAATTTACTGCTCATTGGTCGAACCTACTTTTGATCTACACACATCACAAAAATGTAATTTCTCTATATTCAAAAGTAGTGTTTTAAGTGTGTTGTGTGTGTTATGTGTATTAAGTACCTACTAGATTATAATGCCTATATGGTGATTGTCTTATAGGTACTACGATAAATGATAAATGATTTTATTTCTGTAGGTAGGTTTCTACACTCTTGTATATTTAATATTAACAGTGCAATTTAGTCACAGTCGATCCATTTTGATTTCATCAATGGAAATGTCATGAAAAATAAAGATATACTCAACGTTACGGTAGTCAGATATCAATTTGTTTTATTCATAAGTACCTTTTTAAGTATATAGGTACTAGATAAAAATAAATCGATGCAGATAGATAGATTACAATGCCCCTTAGATAGTATAAAAAGTTACTCTGATTTTGTTAATTTTCAAGATACCTACAAACAAACTAATAATCACACATTGCTACATTTAAAGAAAACATTTAAAAAAAAGTGTAGGTACAAAAATTTATGAGGATCATCATTAGGACCTTCTTCACTATCATCCTTTTTACAAAGAATCATTGCTTCTTATAATCAGCCGCTGGACAGTAGGAGATTCCTTCGTCATTGCATGAACATTCCACACAAGGCATGCTGTTCGTCTTCGAGTAGAATTTGGAGTTTGGTTTGCATTGACCTGGTTTGCCTGAAATCAGTCATTGTCGAAGACATTACTTATAAATTATATTTATCTAAAAATAAATTATGATAGAAATAAAATAACAAGCGATAACCTCACCTGCACCTGCTAAGAGATGCATCGATGACTTAAAAATGCCTGGAAAATACACAAAGATACTGCATATTTACCTCAGCAACCCTTTGTTTGGTCGTCGTCTAGCTGCTGGCTGTAAAAGTTATAGCGAAAAAATCCCTTACCGTATGAAGCAACATCCAATTCGCAGTCGTCAATCTTAATGCATTCGTGTTTGCCTCTCTCGTTGCATTTACATTTAAGACAGTTACTGACCCAACTAGTACCTCGTTCACAAGTTGGGTATAGTGTCTGCAATTCTTGCTTTGCACAATCTTTAGGTAATTTCTTGTAGAAATTATAGTTTTGTAGGATTTCATTTGTCTTTTTGCTATCAAAGAATTCGTTAAACATAGGGAGGAGTGGTTCGGTTGACCCTGAAATTGAAGTAACAAAATTAACTTTAGAAATTTTGGTTTTATAACTATTGAGGAATCAGTCCCTGCCACGTTGTTTTCAAAGGTATTCCTTTCACAATGCGTGAACGTGCTTACACAGTTAAGCAAGTTATATGCAGTTCTTTACTTTCCGTCCTTGATAATAGTCAAGGACGGAAAGTAATAAACTGCAAATAACTTCAATAACTTATAAAAAAATATGGTATTTATAGACTAAATAAGTTTATACGTGTCTAAATATTTAAAATTATTTAATCCTTAAATAGCATTATAAATTGCACCTGCCACTGTTTGTCTCTGCATCACCCAAAGGTTGACTCGTAGAAATTGCCTATGGCATTAAGTCCGCCTCTGAACATTTGTGTGCTTAAAGTGTTAAATAAATAATAAATAAATAAACTCAACCTACAAAAAATTACAGTTCACTGGAACTGAATTCACCTATCCAGTCATCCATTGCCCTATTTAAAAGAACGGTATTCTGTCCACTAACTAAATAAATAAATATCGTCTGACATTGCACACAGCACCATCTAGTTCCAAGTTAAGCACTTAACACTTAAGGCTTGTGTTATGGATACCAGATGGTTGATACATTACTTAAATACATTTTTTTTTTCGTAAATACATTACATATTATAAATATACATCCATGACTCGGGTACAAATGTCCATATTCATCATACAAACATTTGCCCCTACCGGGATTCGAACCCAGGACCATTTGGTTTCGCTGACTACACTTAGCCACTGTAGCCACTACACCAAACGTGTCGTCAAACTAAGTTTAGATACTTTGTATTCTTTACTGTTTATAAAATATAATTATAAAATTATGTTCAATGTTTACCTCTACTCTGTCCACTCGGTTCTGTGTTACAATGTGTGGCATCGCATTCCGCAACGCCATCGCCATTACATTCACAAGTATAACAGGCCATCTTGAAGTGAGAATAAGGCTTGCATGTCATTGGTTCACCTAAAACGTAGCTGAGTTACTCATTGTACGAAAACTAAGAAAACTGATTAAAACTGCGTCAGGTTGAAAAAAGCTAAGCGACTCGCTGTCGTGTACGGACTGCAATTGAATCGTGCTGGGACATTCTGGCTGCTCATTGGTGACTTGAGTTTGTAACACGTTACCTTTGAGTAGCGTCGTGGACGATCGGCCCAACGTTTATAATGAAAATACTCTATTTCGTTTGACCAGAAAATTAATTTCCAAACACTTACCTAAAGGCCTAAGCTCACAATCAGGCAATCTAAAGCACATCGCTTGACCGAAGTAACACGAGCAACCATGACAGTTGCTAATCCATTGAGTTCCGTGACCACATTCTTCTTTCTGATCTTTTGGTTTGTGTCTGAACCGGGGATGAAACATTTTTGGAAACATAGAAGCGCTGAGCTCTTCGGAATTGGTAGCTAAGTTTATTTCGCCATCAGTTTCTACATATGGCAGTAAGTCCACGTCGGGTCCATCATTGGGCTGGTGAATGTGAACATCTGGATATTTTAATTGGAGTGCCTTTATTCGACTCTTTTCGGGTATTGTCGGAACAGAACTAAATCGATTTTCATAGCTGTGTGTAGAGGCAGTACGAGGAGTCAACGTTGTGGTGAAAGTGTCTTCTTTGAAATCACTCATAATGTTTTCTATGCTTTCTGGGTCAAAACCACTGAAATGTATATTCTGCGGTGCCGCGGTGTTTTTTAGATTATGTTGCGTTAGCTTAGATAACAAATTTAATAATGTAGTCTTATCGATATAATTTTTAGTAACAATAGCATTATCTTCTGTTGGGACAAGTTTATTAAGTTTACTCTTTAACCAATTGAGGATTCCATTATCGCTTTCAGGCGATTGTTTTAATTTGGATTTTAGTTTGCTCAAAGGATTTATTTTTTGAACATCGTGTTTTTCAACTGGTGATATATCGTCTTGATCTTGTGGTACATAGTTAAGAATTTTTGTAATACCGGGAAACAAAAAGGAAAGAAGATCGAGTTGATCCATGCTACCCACACTTAGTACTGAATCGTCACTATGAGGATCACTTAGTTTTTTCACTGCCTTAAATAATGGATACAATTGGTCGTAGTTATCTGGAATTATACCATCATCAGTGGGAATCAGACTATCTGGATCACTATCCGGTTTTAACTCGGGAAGAAGGTTATTCTTGATACCAACAGAATCTGTGAGGTCCGTAGATGGAGTTGATACATCTTGCTCTATTTGTAGTTGATTATCATCTACATCACTTAGGTCTGTATTAACATTTTGGTTTGTTAAAGAGGGATGGTTAACCATCGAGGGTCTATATTGATCTTGTTTGAGTATAAATCCAGAGCGGGGAGTTGTAATTTCTGCATCGGATCCTAGTGCATTATTATCTTGATTGGGTACTGACCAAGGAATTTGATGAATTCTGTTGAATAAATTGTCAAAGTAGGATGGTTTATATTGACCGTAGTTGGGTATAAACCTTGGTTTAGGGGCGAAAGTAACAATTTCTGAATCCTTATTTTGGTCGCCTGAAAATAACCAAGGAATATTATGAACTCCATTGAGTAGATTGTCAAAGAATGAAGGTTTATACTGCTCATGATCAAGGTGCATCCAAGGTCTGAGAGGATTATTATTGTTATAACCATCGTCCAAAGACGAAGGTTTGAGATGATTTTGTGGTAGCTTAATCTGGGATTCAGGAGTTGTGTTGGGATTATTGTTTGGATGTGTGGGATTTTTAGATGTGTAGGAATGGGAGGGGTATTGGAATCCATCAGCGGATCCACGTTCGTCGAACAATCCTGGTACATGTTGAACGGAAGGTAGAAATTGTGATTGTGGCAATTTGTGCTGGTTATCTTTGGGCTGTGTAGGATTTTCCACAGAATTAGATGGATATTGGAAACCATCGGCGGAATCACGCTCGTCAAACATTGCTGGTAATTGTTGGTTCTGGGTAGGGTCAGTTGGAGAGTTATGTTGTATTTGTTTATTTTGTTTTGAATGTCTGGGATTGTCAACTGAATTGTAGGGATATTGGAAACCATCAGCGGACCCACTATAGTCAAATACCCCTGAAGTATATTGATAATGGGAAGGTAGAAATTGAGACTGTGGAGGATTATGCAGGTTATCTTTGAGATGTATACGATTACCTACAGAATTGGATGGATATTGGAAACCACCAAGGGATCCAGGATTGCGAAATACGCCTGGCAAATGTTGATTCTGGGGAGGACCAAATTGAGATTGTGGAGAATAATGTAGGTTATGTAAAGGATTTTCAGGTGAATTGGCTGAGTATTGGAAACCATTAGGGGATCCACGAAAGTCGAATATTCCTGGTGTCGGTTTATTATGGTTAGGACCAACTTGTGAATGTGGTTTTTGTTTGTTTTGTTCTGGATGTGTAAGATTTTTCGGATGTGTAGGACTACCAGCAGAAATAGATGGGTACATTCCTGGTAACTGTTTATAGGTGGTAGGACTAAATGGAGAGTTTGGTGGTTTGCGTATGTATTTTTTTTGATATAAAGGCTTTTTTGCAGAATTCGATGGGTGTTGGAACCCATCAGGGGATCCTCGCTCATCAAAAAATCCTGGTATATGGTGATTCTGAGGCATTTCCAATTTAGAAGATAGAAGTTTGTAAACGGGTTTCAATGGTCTAGGATCTTCATAAGCATTGTGTGCATATTGGAATCCATTAGCTGATCCCCGATCGTCAAACACTCCTGATGGGTGTTTATTCTGGGTAGGTCTGGTTTGAGAGGGTGGAGGTAGGTGTTCGTTACTCTTTGGACGTATAGGATCTTCAGCTGAATTAGATAGGGATTGGGGACCCACAGTGGATTTCGGATCTTTTAAACCCCCTTTTTTTAAATTATCTTGAGAGGGTATAAGCTGAGATTGAGAAGAACTATGTGGATAATTAGCAAAGATATAAGGATACATAGGAATGGTGGGATTAGTTCGATTTTGGTATGATTTAATTTGACCTGTGTTTTCACCATCATTAAGAGAATGAGGATATGTATCAAACTGATTATTAGTTAGATTCCAAGAGTCATGTTGATCGTATTCATTCATTTCAGTCACGGTAGGATGTATCTTTAGTGTGTAACTTTGTTGTTGGCCTGGCTTGATAAGAGGCGGGTTTATATGAAAATCGGGGGAAAACGCTATGAAATATTGGTCAGTTTGGGCACCTTTATTATTTAAAGGGCTAACATTTCCTTGGCCAGGTTTTAGCCCAAGTCGCGATTGTTTATATTTATTAGCAGCTACTATCGGTTGATTTGGATTGTTCGGGAATAAAGGTGGATGCTGGATACCCTTATTATTTGACATGGATAAATTGTTATCGTTAAGTTTGAACTGAATTTGTTGTGGTTTATCATGATTGAGATAATACTTTGACAAATTTGGTATAAAATGAGATTGTGATGGTTTTTGTTGGCCATCATTGTTAATTGGAGTAGCAATCAATTTGCCCGGTCTGAACATTAGAGTCGACAAAGTATAGTTGAAAATCTGATTCTGAGCAGGAAAATTTTGTTGGTAAGGACGAAGCAGATGTGGCATCTCATCATGTTTAGATACAAACACGGAAGGTATTGGTTCGAATTGCTTATTTTCTTGGGGGAATGGTGCATAGCTCATTTCACCATCGTTAATATTAATTGATTTAGGATTCGATGCCTGGGATTGAGTATTTGTATTTAGTTTCTCTACTGTGTTTCGCGGAGGTTTTGTTGGTAACATATGTAGACCTGGATGACTGAATTTAGATGGATTCCGAATCACATTATTTTGGTCAATGGACGTAAACATTGAAGGGGGATTATCATAGTAATATACATTCAGTTTTTCTTGCTGACTGCTGTGCGGGTTGATTTTTTGATTGTTGTTAAAAAGTAGAGAAACAGGAGATGAAACAGATTTCCAAATCGTTTCATGTTTACTTGTTAGTGGTAAAACGGATTGAGAATTTTGACCGTCGAAAGATTTAGTTTTCGGAATAACTAAAATCGATTCATTACTCAGGGAGCCCGAGGTAATTAACTTGCTCGACTGGGATGTTAACAAGTTTTCTCCGCCTAATGAGTAAGTTTGAACTACTTGATGATCGAGTGGTATCTTCAAATCGTGATTATCTGAGAGAGAATTTGAAGATGTCAATAATCTCTGACTAATACTATCAAGAGCCGCATTATCCAGTGAATTTGCTAAAACTTTAAGAAGCTTAGGCACATTTTTCGGTAAGTGACTGGCGTGAACTTTAATTTCTTGATGAAAGCCGTTAAAAGCAGGCGTATGCATTAGTTTGGTTGGAAAATTTTCATATTTCTTGGATAACATATTAATAAATGGTTTCACTGAGATTTGTTTATCAAACACTTCTATATCAGTTTTTTCATTTGGCTCTCTTATTCTTCCTTTAATTTCTGGAAAGGTAAATGGAGCAGTATTAGAGCCACAAAAGTTGACAAGTTTTAAAGCATGTGAATGTCTTGTACCTGGATCAGAGCCCTCACAGCTATTCATAGTACAGACAATACGATTGTGTATACAATAGCATGTATTGCAGTCATTGGGTGGCGGTGGTGGCGATATGATGTCACCCTCTTGACATTCATCTAGTGTCCTTGCTTCTGTTGATGAGCTCTCTGTGGACAGAAAATAAGTTTAAAAAAATCGAATCTCTTGGCTTCTAGAATGCAGGAAAAACCACTGGTTCATAAGAAACAGCCGTCAGCTTTTATGCTAATTTTGTTATGTCATAATTATCAGAAAGAGACGCTGTGTAAAAGAGTATAGTTATTTTCAAGGTCAGCCACCGTTGTCAGATGGGTGCCCTATCTTATCATATCAGAAATCTCCATCTCTCGATTATGAACGACATTCACTTATCTCCCCATACCCTAACTATTCTTACAAAAGTTCTGATCTGTTTGAAAAGTTGAATCCCAATCCCCTTGCGTTTGGGATACTCAAATTAAGTATTTTTCGTTCTTCCTTTATACCAGCCACAAATTGAATCTAATTCGTTTTTACCATTAATCAGTGGAAACTATTTATAATGACCGGAGAAGTATGACAAATCGTTTAAAGTTATCACTTATCACCAGAGGTCGGAATTATGTGTAGAGTTATTTATGTACTTACACTGATTTCATACAGCGAATGAATATGTGGATATGCCTCAAATACCGAGATTAATTTTAAAGAGCAGAAAAATCCCGTGATTTATGAAATAAAAAAGCTATGCATCAACGACATTGGATGTCCGAAGTTGCTTGTCTGAATTTTAGTTTTATTCGTCTGTCTATCTCTGAGGTTTTTATTATTATTTATTTGTAATATTGTTGGCCACACGGGATTGTCCATTAGAAATCCCGGGAAGATCCGTAATAATATTAACATTTCGATGTAAGTACATAAATAACCCTACCTAATTCCGACCTCTGCTTATCACAATAACAGACAAATAGTCGTAAAATAAATACACTGGGCCGCAAAGAAAGCGGGTCAGTTATAAAAAACGCGTTGACTTTTAAAATAATTGAGCAATCCTTTTAAAATAAAAACTAAAAGTAAAGTTTATTTCATTACAATTATAGGAAGAAGTAAATGCTTCTTATTTGATTTATTTTTGATGATTGTATTAGAAACCATAAATAAAAAGAAAGACGATTTTTTTTAATTTTAACAAATATTAAACCGTTTGTTTTGCTTTTGTTTCAGTTTATAAATACGGCATTTCTTGTGCAGAAGTTCATTATTCTGATCAAATTAAATTCAAAACATTCCACTAACCCCTGAAGTGTGCCAGAGTTCTGACGATGCGTGATTTGAAGACTGACGCAGTCAGCGACCCTTCAAAGAGTTCTCTAATGATTTTAAGAGACTGGATCCAACATTCGCAGACTAGGAACAGGCCGAACTAGGTGCACGACAGCGCGGAAGGATCGAAATATGGTAACAACAATGTTAAGAAATCGATTTCAAACGGCTGTTGAAATAAAAAATCACCATCTTCGTGCTGGAGAGAGCAATCCTAGCACGTGTACAGTGAGGCGACGGTCTAAAACCTCGAAAGGCAGCATCGAAATTCAAGACTGAGTTACGCTAGAGAACACATGAATTGGACTCGGGATGACTGGTCTAGAGTAATGTTTTCGGACGAGTCGAGGTTCATGCTATACACGCACGATGGGAGGCAAAGAGTCTACAGAAGACCAAGAGAGCGCTAGAACCGCCGCGCCACGGTATCTAGAGCAGTTAAGCAATAAGGTTGAAAAACTATGTTGTAAAACAATCGTGGTCGTATTTTTCCGGATTTTGATCGAAGATTTTAATATTTTTATTTACCTGGCCTGAGTGGGTTTCTTGACTTTGGTATTGGACATTGGAAGTTGGTACATATAATGTGTCCTTCGATGCATGTGCAGGCGTTGCAGCTGTCTGGCTTTGGTATTACTTGACCCTTGACGCACTTAGACCCTGAAATAACGGTTCCAGGATTATGTCAATGAAATTTGGGACAGACATGAGATGCTAACAGCTACTTAGTAAGCCTTACGGGAATTATTGATTGATAAATTATTAGCAGATGCTTTCCATCAGGCGAGATCGTGGTTATGGAAGGCTCATTCCATAATTAAAATGGTAAGATAAAAGGCAATAGTTCAATGGTTAAAACTAAAGTCCTATGATGATATTGAATTATTGCTTCAAGCATAGTCAATATAAAGTTTAACAGGTGCACACACGCACATACACACTCACACACACATACTCACATAAACTATTTTAGGATAATTATATCTTTAAGTTTAAGTTGAGTTTATTTTTCTTTATTAAGTATAGTTCAAGTCTCGTTTAGTTTTAGATTTATGTTTGTAATTTTTTTGTTTGTATTCTGTTTTCTCTCTGTACACCACTTTTACCATTCCAAAATTTGTCATCGAAGAGCGGGATCTCCTAGCACAGGTATATCTTTTACTTAAAAGGAGGTCCCTATGTAAGATTTACTGTTAAAGTTGTACAAGTTAAAAAACAAAAAAAAATAGATACTTTACGGACTGTAGCTTTATATGAAAAACAAGGTTTCCGTTTTTGCCACTTGGCTACGGAACCCTATAAAACCTCAACATTACTTGTGATGTATTGATTACTTGTGTTGATTGTATGATTGCATCACAGTCTTTTCTTATGATTAGCGAAATAATTCCTCTTCAAGAATAGTAGTGACGGAGCTAAAACATAAGAGACATTAGAGCATTCCGTATCTAGTTGTCTCCTACTGTCACCGTAGACGTACATCAAAAATTATCTTTAAATGCGATAAAGTGCATACCTAATCAATTGAAGCTGGATTTTTCAACAGCATTGCTGTGTAAGTATACCAAAAACTGACCATCCCATGATTTTGTTTATTACCTCTTATGCACAGTAAATCAGAACATTCCAGTCGGCCTTCGAAGCAGTTGCACTCGTTACGTTCATCTGGTCGATAGACTGGCTGGTCGGCAGAGCATTCTGGACCTGCAAACAAGAACACATTTTACAAATGGCAGAAGAAAATATTCTGTCACATTTCTTTGTTACAGCAACATCTTACCTCGTAGTTACCTCAAAAGACAGGACTACAAATGAAGATTGAGAATCGAGGCTTCGAAATCCTCTAAATATTTGTCAATTTTAACCTGACTTGCTTCATAATTAAGTTCAGATATCATCTCCCCAGAGACTTGAGTAGATTTGGAGACTTTAATGACGGCTAGAAAATACAGTCGTCAGTCGTTATGGGTCTTACAAATGAGAATAGTGTTACCCAGTACCTGGATTGTAAGATAGACAGTCTCTTCGTGTAAAATACTGGTATTCAGCTGCCTCTGGTTAGACTGGAAGCCGACCACAAGATATTTGGGGTCAAGGCTTGGCAGATGATGGAATGAGGGGAATGAGAGATGGAATGGTGGATTTATATTAAATGGAAATAAATTTCTGGTTCCCCCGACCCATCCCATCGCATCGCATCGCCAGCCCGCGTTATTGCTTCGTTTTCGCTTTGCGTTCTTTCTGACTTTTTTTCTTTTTGCTCGGCTCCTAGAGGTCCTTGCGTGATATTAAATTGCCTATAGCCTTCGCCTACCCTAGCGTAGTTCCAGATTACCCACTACATACAAACAAATTTTACTTCTTTATAATATTTTTCTATATAATGTTTAAGATGACGCCATTACTACTCTTCAGGTTTGATGATGCAAGAAGTCTGGAACCTCCATTTGAACCTCATAGAAGGATTATAATTACCTATACATGTGTCCATTCGACAAGGCAAGTGCGTGCAATGTATTTGCCCTTCGAAACAAATGCAATTATTGCAGTCGTCTGGGCTTGGGATATGTTGACCAGGGACGCATTCCCCCACAGCGCATACTTCCACGTAGTATCCCCCGGGCAACGCCGTGTCTGACCACCGTAACGGAGTGGCAGACCGGCGGCTAAAGTGCGCTGTGACTCACAGACATAAATGCGGTCGTCTGTGACAATGTCGAAGAAAGCCATGCGTGACGCCTCCGGGCGCTTTTGTTTTAACCCGAGTCGCCCTTCTCAGGGCGATTCAAACGGCCCTTCTCAGGGCCAACGCAGTGGCCCTTCCCAGGGCCCATCCACCGGCCCTTCTAAGGGCCACGCTGAAGCAGGCCGCGCACCATCCGCGGCCAGCTTATCCAGTCTGCAGGCGGAGTTTTCGGACTCCGACGAGTCCACCATGGACACGTCGGCGGCCGAAAACGACCGCCTTCAGCGGAAGCGGACCTACCTGAGGGTCGGGTCCGGGGGCTCCTCGGAGTCGGTGGGAAAGTCGAAGAGGAAGCCGAAGTCAAAAAAGGCTTCGACTTCGGCTTCGACCCCCACCCACGACGTGGGCCTGTTGGACGCCGAGCGTCAGTTAGGCCTGGCGAGGAGGGATCAGCTCCAGCTGGACCTCGAGGAGAAGGTCGCTGCCAAGGAGCAGCAGGCGCGGGCCGCCAGGTCGAGGGCTGGATACGGCACATCCATTGTGCTGTACGCCGACCACTCCCTGGCAGAGCTGGAGCGTATGGCGCTCCAGGACAAGGAGGAGGTACTGGAGGTCGCCTCCAAGTCCTCCAACCTGAAGGGGACCTTTCAGAAGGCCCTCAAATGCCGGGCCGTGAGCATGCACGGCATCATCACCGAGTTGGTGCAGCGGACGGCCACGGACGAGACGCGGCAGCTGCAGGCGAAGGTGGATCGCCTGCAGTCCGAGGTCAGTCAGCTGCACCAGAAGCTGGCTGAGGTCACGGCTCGGCCTGCGCAACCAGCCCCTGGACAGGTGGTAGGAGGCTCCACCTCCTCCAATTGCAACCTTGAGGAAATATTCCGAAAGGTTGTCATGGAGGAGAGGGCCTTCACAAGAGCCTGCTTCGCAGGGATAGAGGACCGGCTCTTGCCGGAAAAGCGGCTCCGCCCGCCGCTAGCGGCGGATAAGAGTCCGCCACCGACGGAGCCGGTACCTGTACCTGCACAGCCTGTGGGAGACCCGCCATCGGGTGTGCAGCCCCAGGCCTCGAAGCCCCCCAAGGGCAAGGGGAAGGGCAAGGGGAAGGGCAAGGGAACGGGCAAGAGGAGCACTGTGGCTCCTCAAACCCCCACCACAAGCGCGGAGGGAGCGTCTGCCACTCCGGCAGCCCACCAGAACACGCAGCGGGAGGACGCCATGCTTCCCTCCACCACCCCGTCCAACCGGGCGTGGACGGAAGTGGGCAAGGGGGGAAAGGCCAAAAAGCCCAAGCCCGCTGCGACTGCTTCGGCAGCCCAGAAGGCTCCGGCGGGCGGGAGGAAGTTGGTTCCTCCCAAAACTGCAGCGGTCGTGGTGACCATCACCCCGGAGGCCGCGGAGCGGGGCGAAACGTACGAGTCCGTCCTAAGACGGGCTCGTGCTAACGCGGATCCCTCCCGGCTGGGGATTGGAAACATCACGTGCCGCCGCACCCAGGCCGGAGCCCGGCTTTTTGAGTTCGGGGGCGATCAGCGCGGCGCAAACGCGGACCTCTTTGCAACAAAGTTGCAGGAGGTCATCGCGGATGTGGCGACGGTCGCCAGACCAGTCAAGACCGCATCCTTGGAGGTGATCGATATGGACGATTCGGTCACTAAAGAGGATGTGGTGGCGGCCGTTGCCACCGCGGGAGGCTGCAGCGCTAGTGCGGTAAGGGGGGGAGCCATCAGGCCCGGCCGCCGTGGCATGGGCGCCATCCGCGTCGAGTGCCCAGTCGCCGCGGCGGCGGCTGCCCTTAAGGCGACCAAGGGACGCCTGCTCGTGGGCTTCAGCTCGGCTGTGGTCCGGCTGCTTGAGGACAAGCCTGCGCGCTGCTTCAAGTGCTTCGCGCCGGGCCACACCCGATCTACGTGTCCCTCCAAGTTCGACTGGGGAGAGTCTTGCTTCCGGTGCGGACAGGAGGGACACAGGAGTGCCACTTGCGGTGCCGCCACGCCACACTGCCCGGCGTGTGCTGCCAGTGGTCGCCCCGCGGGGCACAAGATGGGGGGCAGGAATTGCCAGCCGCCCACGAGGAAGGGCATAGTGCCGGCGCAGGTTCGCCCTGTCGCCGCCACCGCCGCTGTCGCCGCCGCTGTAACTCCAGCTCCAGCGGCGGTAGCTGAGGAGGGGGGTGCGATGTCGGAATAATGATTTCCAATCATCGCATCCTCCAGGCGAACACCAACCACTGCAGAGCGGCCCAGGACCTGCTGGTGCAGGCCGTGGCTGAGTGGTCGGTGAACGTAGCGGTGGTCGCCGAGCCCTACTCGATCCCCAGCAGTTGGCTGGGTGACGACGACGGCTTGGTGGCACTAGCGGCGCGGTCCTCCACAGACTCCCCTCCCCTCTCGCTATTAGAGAGGGGACCGGGATACGTGGCCGCCGCGTGGGGAGAGGTAGCCCTCGTGGGCGTCTATTTCTCCCCAAACCGCCCTCTTCAGGACTTCGAGAACTATCTCGGAGTCCTGGCCGCCGTGGTCGGAAGGGCGGCACCGCGTCAGGTCTCCGTATTGGGAGACCTGAATGCCAAGTCGGTGACCTGGGGCAACCGGGCCACCGACCCTCGCGGGCGGGCAGTGGAGATGTGGGCGGCCTCCTCTGGGCTCTCCCTCCTTAACAGAGGGAACGTCCAGACATGCGTGCGGCGGCAGGGTGGCTCGATAGTGGACGTCACCTTTGCCACCCCTGCGTTGGCCGCGCGCGTGCTGAACTGGCGGGTGGACCTGGTGGAGACTATGTCGGACCACCGCTATGTGCGGTTCGACATCTCCGCCAGTGGCCCCGGAGCGGTGCAGCCCCTCTCGGGGCGATCACCGTTCCCGCGGTGGGCTTTCACCCGCCTGGACAGGGAGGCAGCGGCGGAGGCGGCGTTCATCCAGGACTGGCTGTCGCCGCCTACCGCCGGCCTGGATGTGGACACCGCAGCGGGCCAGCTGAGGGAGTCTCTGACCGAGGTATGCAACTCCAGCATGCCCCGGTCTCGCCGCCCGGCTCCCCGCCGCGCTGTCTATTGGTGGTCGGAGGAACTGGCGGGGCTCAGAACCACCTGCGTGGCGGCCAAGAGGGCCTACACGCGGAGTCGGCGGCGGCGTCGACGCAACCGGCCCGACGAGGACCGCCTCTACGAGGTGTACGTGGAGGCAAAAATGGGCCTCGATCGGGCCATCGCCGCCGCTAAAGACTCGGCGAGAGCCGAGCTGCTGGAGGGTCTCGACAACGACCCTTACGGGAGACCGTATAAGGCGGCGCGCAACAAATTGCGCCCCTTTGGTCCCCCGGTTGTCGAGACCCTGGAGCCCACATTTCTGGATGGGGTGGTTCAGTCCCTGTTTCCGTGCAGGGACAACTTCACCCCGCCAGTGATGTGTGGAGCCCCGCTGGAGGATGAGGAGGAAGAGGAGGCTCCCTCTCCTGTCACGGAGTCGGAACTTGGCGCAGCGATTGTGCATATCCGCGCCAAGAAGACGGCTCCGGGCCCCGACGGTGTCCCGGCGAGGGTGGTGGCAATTGCCGCCACCCAAATGGAGGAGCGGTTTCGGGACCTCTTCAGCGCATGCCTTGCGTCTGGAAGGTTCCCGAAACCGTGGAAGGAGGGGCAGTTGTGCCTCCTCCGCAAGGAGGGCCGCCCTGCAGACTCCCCCTCGGCATACCGGCCCATCGTTCTGCTCGATGAGGTCGGAAAAATGTTCGAGGGGATAATCGCTGCCCGCCTAAAGGGCCATATGCGGCGTATCGGGCCGGACTTGTCGGACGCTCAGTTCGGTTTTCGGGCTGAGCGTTCGACGGTGGACGCGCTGGCCTGCCTCAAGAGGCAGGTAAAGGAGGCGGTGGAGGTGGGGGACGGATTGTTGGCGGTGTCATTCGACATAGCCAACGCCTTCAACTCTGTTCCCCACAGCACCGTCCTAGAGGCACTCCGATTCCACGGGGTGCCTCGATATATGCGGCGTCTACTGGCCAGCTACCTGGAGGATCGGGCGATCGTCCTCGTGAACAGGGCTGGCCAAGTCCGGCGGTACGCAGTCGAGGCCGGCGTTCCACAGGGGTCAGTCCTGGGACCTCTCCTCTGGAACGTCGGCTACGACTGGCTCTTGCGGGGAACTCTCCTCCGAGGTACGAGTGTCGTCTGCTACGCGGATGACACTCTCCTCACCGCCCGGGGGGAGAGTTTCAGGGAGGCGGCCAACTTGGCCTCGGCGGGCGGATCCTTGGTCGCAGGGAGGATCCGCCGCCTAGGATTGACGGTGGCGCTGCACAAGACCGAGGCTGTGTTCTTCCACGGGCCTCGGCAGCGCCAACCACCAGACGCCCACATATTTGTGGAGGGCGTCCGAATCGAGGTGAAGGCCCAGATGAAATATCTGGGCCTTGTACTCGACAGCAGGTGGCGTTTCGGCCCGCATTTTAGCGGGCTGTCGACGCGCCTGCTGAAGACTGCGGGCGCCCTCTCGTGGCTGCTCCCCAATTTGGGGGGGCCCAGCGCGCGATGCCGGCAACTCTACGCCGGCATCTTGAGGAGCATGGCCCTTTACGGGGCCCCTATCTGGGAGGACTCCCTCCAAAGGCGGGAGAACGCCGCCGCCTTGCGGGCCCCCCAAAGGGCCATAGCCCAGCGGGTGTCGCGGGCCTACCGCACGGTGGGTTTCGCGGCAGCGTGTGCTCTGGCTGGCACCCCTCCTTGGGAACTCGAGGCGTGGGTGCTCGCCAGAGTATACGAATGGACGGCGGGGCGCAGGGCGAGAGGAGAACGCCCCGCCCCGGAAGAGCGGGAGGCCGTCCGGCGGGAGGCGAGGGACGCCATTGTCGTCCATTGGACGAGGGACCTCGCCACCGCAGCCTTCGGCCGTCGAACCCTCGACGCGATCGGGCCGGTCCTGCGAGACTGGCTCGATCGGTCGCACGGGTTTCTCTCGTTTCGTCTGGTGCAGGTGCTGTCCGGACACGGTTGTTTCGGATCGTACCTGCACCGAATCGGACGGGAGGAGACACCGTCGTGCCACGACTGTGGCGCGGCGGAGGACGCGGCGCGGCACACCCTCGCGGTGTGCCCGTCGTGGTCGGAGCCGCGCCGCAGTCTCACTGCGGTGATTGGACCGGACCTCTCACTCCCCGGTTTGGTGAACGCCATGCTGGGCGATGAGAGGTCCTGGGCGGCAGTGGCCTCCTTCTGCGAACACGTCATGTCCCAGAAGGAGGCGGCGGAGCGCGCGCGGGAGGACGACCCTCACGCGGCGGCGCTCCGAAGACGGAGGAGGGGTCGGAGAAGACGTCAGTATGACGGTCATCTCCGACTCCTCCCAGGTGGAGACCAGCAGGCAACGGGTGCGGGGGCACCCTTGCCTGTATTGCACAGGCCTTCACCAGTGTCGGACGGGAATGGCCAGGTGTTCCCGGCCATTCCCGTAGCCCCCCAGTTTAATGGGGGGCATGCGGGGACCGCCAACTAGGCGGGCATACGCCGGGAGGGCTGTGGAAGCAGAGGCTGAGCCAATTTCCCATAGCCCTCCCATCACGGCGTCGCGGGAACACCGCTGAGTTTTAGTGGGTATACTGCCACTCTGGCAGGGAGTCCCACATATCCCGTCTCGTCCCCCGACGAGCGGAGATGCGTAATGTCATTTCTCAGCGACAAAAAAAAAAAAAAAAAAAAAAAAAAAAAGGGACGCATTCAGGTCCTGAAACATAAAATATTATTTTTAATACACCATGCTAATTACGACGGTAAGCAAGATTTCCACCGCAACAAAAAGATCAATTTTGGTTTTGCTTAAAGAGATTCTCGGTATTTTCTACTGTTTCATTTCATGGATTTGACTCAAAAACTAATCACTTATTCATCGTTTAGTGGCTCAGATCAGTCGTTTAATTATTCAGTCATTACTAAGCGATTGCTTTAGCTAGGGCAGCACACGAAGATAGAGTCTGGTCTCCCAGAAGTGTGTACACAGCTTATTGTATATACACAAACCGTATGAAATACATCAATCTTTTCTTTTTTTTCTTTTGTTTGAGGTTTTTGTATAAACAAAGATCTTTTAAATCATTATTATTTTATTGTCTTGACATTTCTCGGGATCCTGTGGTCCCGGACCTTTGAAAGGCGTATGAGGGGCCGAAGCCAACGTGCCTAGGCCCCTTAAACAATTTTAAGCGTTGAGGCACCAACCGATGATTAACCCCGTATGCACTATGTATTGCAGAATATAGGAACAAAACATATTGGGCTATCGGTTTAGGTGGCTATAGTGGTTTGATTACCTATAACTATGGAAGGACTATGGCCCCTGCCTGATCAATGTTAAGTAATACACGGATAAAATGCCAGGGGGTGACTTGCACACTCAAAAATGGGCCCCCGAAAACGGTCGCTAGCACATAGTGACGTAGTAACAAGGGGGAAATACTTCCTGAGGTGCTTGAGGAGTGGAGAGGTATTCCACGGCTATCAGGACAATCCCAGAAGTACGGTCAAGCTCCCTACCAGCACCTTACTAGAACATTTCGTTCCTCCGAGCACGTTTGCTCTTGCGAATCTCCACTCAAGCCGATCAATAAAGGCAAGAAAGAGGCGGGAGCTCTGTTCCTCGTCATTGTTCACTCCAGCCGGCCAATAAAGGCAAACCAGAGATGAGGAACAAGACTTCTCCCGGAAGGAAGGGTCCGTGGGCTACTGCACAACGGCTCGCCACATGCTGCCCTGCGAGTTTATGTATCTCTCTTGGTCTCGCTCCCCACCCTAGACCTGTTTCGGCAAAGTAAACTCTACCGGGGCAGACCCAGAGTTCAGGATCACGCAAGCCACCACGACGTCAACGTAAAGATACGGCGGTGGGTTTATTATTATTATTAAGTCTATATCCAAATGTGTTCGTTGTCATCATCATATAAAATCCGTTCATTGCTGATTATTTAATAAGCCTCACCTAAGAATCTTATCAACGATCGCTCCAAACTACAATACAGTGAAAAAAGTACCTTGGCTGAATCGGTTTTCCACGATCAGATTACAAATGTATTTGCACTTCTTTCTGCCGTTTTGGCAAATGCACTCAATACACTCGTTTGGTTCAGGAAGGGAGGCCCCTTCTATGCATTTCTTCTTCATAGGTTTCTTTGTCGTGGCTTTTGTAACATACAGATGTCAATTAGTCAAAACAAATTAAAACCTTAGCCGTCTTATTGCAAAACCAGTTTTATCTTTAGCCTGAGCTTAAGCGTCCCACCGCCGGCGCTGCTAGCATAAACTAGTTGGCGAATAACGAACAGCGAGTGCACGGCAGCGACGAGCGATTACTCGCTGCTATGCGTATGTGCCAGGCGTGTGTCTCTCAGCGAGTGATCTGCCCACCAAGCGAGTGTCGCTGAGTAAGTACTCTCTTTGATAGCTCTTCTCGCTGTGACAAACGAATGCTAGCCAGCGCGGCGTCGGTGTGAATAGTCAGCGATCCACTATTAATATGTATCTCTTTTACTTAAACGGCACTTACAATCTTTTCTAGGGTTCTTGAGCGAGAAAATCGTTGATACCTAGTCACTTCGCATTCGAGGCTGTTTTTTGTTTTTCCAACTTTATTCCAACTAAAGTTAAGTTCTTAATACGAAACTGACAACTCAGTACCGGACTAAGTTGTCAATTTTATATAAAGAATTGTATTTCATTCGCAGTTAGTTTCTTATTACAATCACTGTCTTGATTGCTAAATCGTGTCTGAAGAAGAATCTTGTTGTATAATAAGACCGTAGATGTTGATCATAACCAATTGGGTTAAGTGGAGGTCAAATAGCAGTCGCTCCATGTAGACCAAGCCCTAGATCTGATTCGGACATAGATTAAAAAAGGCTAAAACTATATGAAAATATTCTAAAAATATAAGCCAGTCAGCAGGGCTGACTATCCAAATTGTACCAGACGTTCATAATGTCAGTACCGCCACTCGTAGAAGCTATTTAATTAACTTAATAATATTTTTACGATTGACTGTATAAAACAGCATGTTGTCTGAATTTGTGTCCGGTTGATGGCAATAGGCTCGCCCCCTATTCCATGACCAGTTATGTTTTAGTTAAAACATAACTGGCGATATGTCACCTCTGCCCGACTCTTTCGAGGATCCAGGCCTTGTGATATGCTGTTCAAAGGAAGACTCTTACTCGTCGGTGTTGTAGAAGGCAAGGCTTCCTCTGCACAGGGATTGCTCGTGCACGTTATGAAGCCGTTCAGGCACATGCAGGCGATGCATTTGTTTTGTGCGGGGTAAAGTTGTTTTTCAGTGCAATTCGGTGCTGGAAATTAAGCAATATAGTAAATATTAGATGGACAATTTATTTGCGACGATAGAACGTATGGCGATCTATGCAATAACGCACACGGAGGACAAAAACGACCGCACCGCCGATTCTTGCCGGGTGACCTCTATCGCGGTCATTCGCGGTCATTTGCGGTCAAAATGACTGCCGTCTGCTGAGCGCCGATAGACAATCAGAGAGACGCAAAACACAATTATTACAGATTACAGTGTGTCCTGCTGATCAGGTCAAGTAGGGCTGTCTTTATAATGCGATCCATTACTAGGGGGATTATGATTAAACTATTTATATAGATTGATTTTATTGTAATAATATGTAGGTATTTCTTGCAACTTCTGCAATCTTAATTATAGTTTATGTATTTTTTATATTTCTGTTTATACAATGTGTTGTTTTGCATCCTCGTCAAATTTCAGGAGGCTGTTATGAAAGACATAAATAATCAAATAAAATTACGATCCTGCTCAATAATGAATACATACTTTTTTTTTTTGGTATTTATGTTTGACAGTACTTCAGAATACTCCACTTTCAAAGAACAAAATCGCCCCGTTGCGTATGCGGTAGGCAGTGTCGTACGACTATGTCGCTGTGTGCATGCGTTACAGTTACAGCGCAGTTACAGGACGGTATCACACGGGCCCTACACATGCCGATTTCCGAAAAATACAAAAAATAAAAATAAATACCTACTTATTTTATTATTGATTCGTGTCGAGAATCATTAGCATAGTTACCTCCTCGAATTTGACGAGGATGCAAAACAATACCTTAATTTTTATGCATTTCGTTTTTACCTTAGGCTATCACTGTATTTGAGAATGTTGGTTCACCTATTATTGGCAACTGTATAAGCCCTCAACTATTATCTACTAACTGTTATTTGATATTTTGTACTTATACATATGCTGTTGGTGTATTTTTATGAATAAATAAATTTATCGTGACATTAAGCCAATGGTTTTAAAAACCCCTGAAATTATACACGTAAGTTTGAATAATAGTTGGCAGGGGTCGAAACATTCGCTACTGATTTTCGCAGCTAGATGAGCAAGAAATACATTAATGAAAACAAAAAAGAATAATTCGCATTTACTTTAGGAAGCTGGGTTTAATGAATTGTACTTTATACCTGGTATGCAGATCATGTTGGAACATGTGACTGTCCCCCGTCGGCATATACATTTATTGCATGCATCAGGTTGTGGTAAGTCCACACCATTGACGCAATCTTGTTCTGAAAACCACATTTTATTAAATAATATTAAATATAACTAGCTGACCCCGCGAACTTCGTACCGCCTAACATTTTTTTTTTTCATTTTTTCTCTCCGTATGAACCATCCTCGTACTTCAAGGAATATTCTAAAAAAAGAATTAGCAAAATCGGTCCATCCGTTCTTGAGTTATAAAATTACAACGAAAAGTGGCATTGATTTTTATAGATAAGGGATAATATAATATAATAATATATGAGACAACTTCCACACAAATTCTTCAGGTCCCGAACTAGGTAGAGCCTGTACTACGGTAACCTGATGACTTATATACATATACACACCCAATCACCCCAATCCCTCAATAAACTCGTATTTATTTAAGAATTGCCCAAATAATTGGCTAATCACGTGGCGCGTAGATAAACATTCCGCCCGGATCGCAAACTAGAGTCCGATATTATTCTAGCTACGCTAAGGGCAGACTACGATCTGATACTAGACCACACTGAATACGAACGAACTCAAAGTAGTTTCTTTTTTATATTGTGTGAACTTGTGTAAAACTTTCTTTTTTTTTACTTCTACTTCAACTGTAGAGCGCCTGTCGTGATTGGCCTGTACAGACACGATTTGTGTGTGGGTATTCATTCTAGGCTGACCCAAGAAAATCACGACACTACACTAAACTCTCGTCCTCTCACTCCCTTTTTCACTGATCCCTTTAACTCCTGCCCATTTCCTTATTGGGAGATCTCTCACATCCCTGCCGCATCCGCAAGCCATATACCAAAATATCTCCAGCCTAAAATGGTTCCAGCGTATTGAGCACCTGAAGCAACAGTTCTGGAATAGATTCTCTAACGCGTATATCTTCTACCTCCAACAGAGAACCAAGTGGACGGACTCCGATGGGGTGCTTGAAGAGGGAGCCATGGTGGTACTCAAGGAGCAACGGACGCCACGACTGATGTGGCCACTAGTCCGTATCGTACGACTGGGAGGACAGAATCGCAGACGTGAAGATGAAAATGGGAATAATCCGACGCGCTTATAACACCATCTGTCCAGTACTATCATGCCTACTGCTGCGTTGCGGGAGACCATAAATTGATGAAGGGATGTGAGTGTCGCTACTTTACCCCGTGGCCACGAGCCACACGTTCAAGCGACACGCATCTTGCGAGAAAATAAATGAAAGAAGTTATTTGGAGCATGATACGGAGTCACCGCGCCGCGACTTGAGTAACGACGAACGACAAAACGCGCGCGTGTCGCTCAGTGCTGCCAACCCTAATGTATAAACAGTACTTCTACTGTTTTTTCAATAGCATTCCTGTTTTCTGTTTTAGCACATATTTCTACGGTTTTTTTTGTACTTGAGGCGCCATCTGAAGCAAAAAAACTACCGATGCTCGTTTCTTGACTTTCGTGTTCCAAATAAAATAAAAATCTCCAAAATAAACCTCAAAATATTTTTCAGTAAAAATTCTGTAGATAGAATAATTTTACATATATTCGACTAGTTACCTACATAGAATCTTCAGTAACTCGTAAGTGCAAAAAAAAAAAAAATTGCACGACTGCTAGCGGATTAATGTACGCATTTTGAAATTTTCAAACTTTTTAGTCTTTATCGCTAAACAGTAGCACCACTGTTCTAAAATTAATATTTCCTATTATTATTTATATGTATATGACATCTCGCAGGTCAACCTAGGAGGCTGCTTAACCGGGCTTGCCTGTGGTTGCCTTAATATATTAAGGCCTCCAGCCAGGGCATAAAAACTTATAAACTAGGCAACTACACGTTAAGGGCACCCCTCTGGGGTACGGACCTCGGCTTAGGGCGTCGCTGGGGGAGGGCAGAAAGGGACAGGCTGGATTGGACGAATTTAAAGCTACTGGCTCAGCGGCGCGGGCTGGCGGAGCGAGTGTTGGGGCGGATTACTATTTAAACTCAAATTCAAAGCATTTATTTCAAATAAACCAATTACAGGCACTTTTGAATTGTCAAGCGGTCGGTCAGTCAGAAAGATGAAGCTAGTTGCCCAGTCCAAAGCGTAGTAGGTACAGACGCCAGCAGGTCAAGCTACCCGAAACTGTCAAATTTTCCCAATCAACCTTGAACCTTAATGCTTTAGCGATAAAGTTGAAAATCTATTAAAGAAATTTGACAGATTGTAGTAGCTTGATGTGCTGGCGTCTGTACCTATGGAGAAGAACGGGCAAGAAACTCCATGGACACTCTTTTAAATCAAAATATTGTTACAATAAAGTGGTTACATCATTCATGTTGTAATTATACATGTGAGAACGATGTAGAAAGACGTGCACGTTAAAAGCGTCCGTAATAAAAAGATAAAAACAATTATGGAATTAAAATAAGCCGTGGCAGCTAAGAAATGACCAGACCATTTACTGTTTTGTACTGTTATTTTATGGTTGATTTGCTGTTTTTTAGTTTGGTAGGATTGGAAATACTGGTGTCGCTTGACGCAAGTCAAATCACTCGAGGCCGTGTACGCGGACCCTTATGATGTCTGAAACTTACCTGGGCATGCAATATTCGTACAATATATTTGACCGGAAAAACAAATGCAAGTGTTGCACTGATCTGGGGCGACTATAGGCTGACCATCTTGGCAAGCAGATTGCAACTGATCTGAAAATAATACGATCAGTGATTAGGTTGCACTTGCAACAGACAAATTCATTATCATCATCATTCAGCCAAAAACCCTCCACTGTTGAGAGAAGGCCTCTCCCATGCGTCACCACATCGACTAGTAGGTACTGTGCTTCTTGTTACCAGCAGATTCTCGTTACCTTCACCAAGTCACTGGTACACCTAGTGAGGGCCACCCATGCTGCCTGTCGGTACGCAATGGCCACTCCAGAAAATGTGGCTAAAAGCAGCTGGATGCGTAGTTGAGGAGCGAGTAAGACGGCGTACAAGTCTAGAAATCTTTGTCTCGCTAGGGGAATAAAAAAAATACTTACTACTGCTTGTAGAATTAAGTAATTCTGGCTGTGATTTTGATGTTGATACACATAACACCTGAAACAAAGGAAACATCACACTATCGTCTTCTTCAATGCTCCACTCACCGCACAGACTTCATTCACTCTTCCTTCTTCGTTCAATCTGTCTCTCTGTGGAATGCGCTCCCCCAGGAAATCAGGATGGCAACCAACCGATTATCCTTTAAAGCTAAAGTTCGCGAGCACATTCGCAAGAAGCTGGCAGTATCATCACAACGGTAATGTTTTCTCATTGTTTGTCCTATTTGTTTTAGTATATTCGTGTATTTATGTGCATTTATTTGTGCTTATATTTATATATAATTGGGTATATGTATTATATTTATAGTTTTAATAAGTTTATGCGGGTCTTTTTATTTAAATATTCCAACTTTTCACAAAATGGCCGCCACAGCGTCCGCCATATTGGATTTTCGCAAAGTCATAATTTTTCCTAAATTATTATTCCTAAATTATCATTATAAATTGCACCTACCACTGTTTGTCTCTGCATCACCCAAAGGTTGCCTGGTAGAAAATGCCTATGGCATTAATTCCGCCTCTGTACATTTGTGTGCTTAAAGTGTTAAATAAATAAATAAACATGTGTTTTATTTTAAAATTCGTCAGATATGGTTAACTATAGATATTCATGAGAACATGAAATATACTGACATGCGCGTCTGCCATTCTACAGCGAACAGATTTAAATCAGCTGAGGAAATTCCTGTGTGTGGAAATAATCACATAAATAAACAAACAACTTGTAAATCAAATCTTGTAAATGTTTGATTGTTTGTACATCTGTTCAGTACCACGGACTCTCTATGGGTCTCAATAATAAACTTTACTAATTTTGTACTCTCTGATTCACTATATAAGATTCAAGACAGTTCCGTTGTCTGTCACTGTTTACTTACAAGCCTCATTGCCTGTCTCACCACCTCTTCTTTTTAACTTATCTTGCAAATTACTACATCCAGATACTTAGTAGTCTTAACTACTATTTCGGTCTATTTTTGTTTATCTGAAATACTGCTTACCCAGGCATTGAAATTGAGTCTTATGGTAAATCCAGACGGTTCATTTGACGCGCATTTGGCTAAGAAAAGTCTGCATCTACACGTTGTTTTGTTCTAGCGCGAATCAATTATTTAATGCTTGTGTGGAAAACGCCTGTGTTCTCATCATCGAGTTACATGCCATCTTCAGCTGCGAAATTGTTATAGTCTCTGGCATGTCTGTTAGTGACTTTAACAATTTGCACACCCTAAACCGTGGGGTCTGGAAGCATAAAGTTCCTTATACAGGGTTATTTGTAATACTTCGGCATGTAGGGTAGGTCATTTGCAACCAAAGATCCCTTATGACCCCTATGCAAATGACAACAACTTTCGAGAAAAGAACATTCCAAAAATATGTACAACGTCTCAGCTATCCAACGAGATACAATAATGTACCAGTATGTCGATTCTGTAAAAATGTGACCGTGAAGTGAACACTTAGGTGAAGTGAGCTGTCAGTGTCCTCCCACTGGTGCTAGGGATTGACCATGCATTACATTTAAAATCATAATCGAGATTTTAATTATGTTTTTATGTTAATTCTGTTGATCATTTTATATTATTTCAGGGCTATTAGTTAAGTGACTAAAAATTACTATTTACGGGTTTTTTTAATTAAACAGCAATTCAGTTTGAAACTCAAATAATTTATTTTATTTTGACTTTCTAAACTAGTTTCTGACTGGATATGTGTGTTGCTGTTTTATAAAAAAAAAATACTCTAAATAAATAATCATATTTAGACACTTCTATACTTACTAGATTACAAATTACAAATAATATAAAATGATCAACAGAACTAACATTAAAAACATAATTAAAATTTCGATTATGATTGTAAATGTAATGCTTGGTCAATCTCTAGCATCAGTGGGACTACAATAACAGCTCACTCCACGCTCACTTCACCTAAGTTTTCACGGTGTTTCTAAGTTTCCAAAAACATACAAAATGTCAAATTACCCGAAAATAGTCGACATTTGCATAAGGGTTATTCGGTTGCAAATGACCATTTAATGGATTGCCAACATATTACCAACAACCCTGTATAACGAAAGTGAGCATTAAGGAAGGAAAATTCATCCCCTAAAGGGGTTAAATAGAGGATGAAAGTTTGTATGGAATTTTGACATGATTGCCCATGGGAAACCCATCGGGTGGGGCACGGCTTGTAAATCATAACTTCTCGTTTCGATGCTAACTTTGCAAGACGTCGTGGTCATAAATGTTACCCATTCGATAAAGTTGAAACTGGGGCTTCTACCCAAAGGCGACGGTAGCTCTTTGAATGCATTAAAGTAAATAACTACGTATCATAATAATAGGAAGAAAGGAGGTAAATCAAAAAAGGTTGGTTATGGTGTATCATGCATATGTTGCGTCTGCATTAGATACGGGATCATAATTATATTGGGGTGACTCCACCGACATGGAGACAGTATTTAGAGCGGAAAAGAGGTGGTCAGGGCGATATGCGTTATTCAAAGCACGGAAACCTGCAAACCGTTATTTAATTTTGTGTATTTCCGTATATTAACAGTACGCTGCCTATACATACGAGAGGTGGCCGTATTTGTCAACACAAACTTCCACCTATTTGAAAAACTGCACAGCTCGCGACATAGAAATAAAATAAGCGGTAGGCAACACAAAAAAGCAGTATTCCATAAAAACTTATGGCTCCACATATTTATTATAAATGATCTAATGCTTTGAGATATCAACGTATTTAATAAGCAACTCAATAATCTACTAATAAGTAAGACATACTACACAATTAATGTCCTACCTGTCAGATATAAATTAATGTGTTTAATAATAATACATATAATTATGGTGAATACTTGAGTCCCATTTATTTTTTTTGAATAATAGATAATATACAGGGTGTGGCGTAAGTAGTGGTCCACCGTTCAGGATTCGATAAACCAGATAATTAACTATAACAATTAAAAATTTTAACTATTTTTACCCAAGGGTTCCGAAAATATTTCCTTTTTGTCTTTTATTTACGAAGGTTCTACCTTTTAATACAAATTTATTAGTAGTTTCAACAAAAACCATTATTTTTTCATTTTGATTCCTGTTAATGCTGAATACTAGAGCTATCATGATAAATTATGTTTTTTTTTTGGAAATTCAGCTCTTTTGAGGAAAAGGTTGGTTCTTCTCTAATTTTAACCCTAATTTTTAACACACCATCAAGTTCAAGGGCGATTTTTGTAAAAAAAACTTACTACTAAAAATGGTTAATTTTTTTTTATTGTTATAGTTAGTTATCTGGGTCATCGAATCCTGAACGGTGGACCACTACTTACGCCACACCCTGTATAATAGATAAGGTATAAATAATCATTTTATGACATTGTATAGAGTACTAATTGGAATTTATGACTTATTATAATTTTAATGATAATTGGTGCAACACAGTGGACACATTCACTTGACATCTAAGAAATGTTTGATTATGTATTGTATTGAGCAATAAACATTTGAATTTGGAAACAGTGCTCTTTCAAATACATCCAGTACCTAATTCTGAAACCGGGAAGGAAGGAAATCATGTTCGTAACGCATGGGTACGTAATCTAACCAACCGATTAGCCGACTATGTTAACACATTAATGTCCGTACACGTACGTACATACTTACATAAATGCCAATTTCGAAGCACATTTACCAATTACTCACGTAAATTATACAATACATTATGGGTAATTAGATTTCATAGAAACGTACACTATTGTTTTAAACGGCAACAGCTTAATGGTTATAGGCTTTGGAGAGGTTTAGGGTCACCAGAACACTATTTATGTGACCCCACTTCGAAGAGGTTAACAGGAGGAATACCGTAAACCAGTTATTGAGACTATACTTCGAAGAAGAATTATCCCCCTGACCTTATTCCAGTTGTTTAGGGTCGACGCAGTACGTTTTTCCTTCTTCATAAACACCATAATCAGTAATATTACAAGGCTTTTGACTACTTTGTCTTACTGTGCGTAATTTATGACATGTTTTTTTTGTAATTTGCGTCTGGTCAGTGCAGCATAAACAATGTTTTTCTTTCTTTATTCTTATTCACTCCCTTTCTAGCCACCGTTTATTTGATATTCCTCTATATATAACCATCCACATTCGACTCAGACTATGCATGTAGTAAAGATTCTTTACACAAATACTGCAGAAAGTGTATTATGACTATTATGAGAGATCGACATCACAAGACTATGGGAATACTTACTAGGTTGTACGATACCCCTCGATGGACACTAACATTCATTCCGTCTTATTACAAAACACGATCTAACTTTAGCCCCAACCTACACATTCGATTTAGTTTTTGTATTTGGAACTTTATGCCGACTTTAGTAAAGTTCTTAATACAAAATTGACAATCTACGACCGGACTAAGTTGACAGTTTTGTAAAAGGAACGGTATTTCGATTTCAGTTATGTTCTTATTTCAAAAACAGGCTCGATGGTTTAAACCATGTCAAAAGAAAAACCTTGTTTTGTAATAAGGCCGATTGAGTCTATCTGTGTTCTATTTAGATATTGGGTTGATTATGCAGAGTCAAATTTATTTATTACTGCAGTTCATTAAAACTTATATCTCGTCACTACCATCATCATCAAGATGACTACACCCACTGCTGGGAATAGTCATGTTATTGCGTCTCCACACTCTAGTGTCAGACTCATCTGATTTTAACTGCAATTACATTTTTACTTTGGGTAGACAACATCATCCGGTTTGGGACCACTCATTCACAGACATATATTATTATCTAATCAGTTTTAAATTTCACAAACAAATTCGTGATCTCTTTACTTTGTGTTTCCCTTGAGAACACAGGAGAAACTCTAAGAAAATTCTAAACGTTCCGTATTTTTCGACAACCAAGCCTTTTTCCATCTTTTTATTGCGGGACGCTTCAATCGGTTTTCCAAGATCATTCGTCGTGCAATCATAATCATTTTCATCAAACGGGTTAAAGAGAACTGTCCTGGCGAAACGAGAGGAACGCATATCCAGCAATGAACTAGGAAAGGAGTAAAAAAAACACATCCTTACCCAAATTAAAACACAAAATTTGAACGTCAGCCAATCCATATTGATGAACAATCAAATATACTGACACGTGAGAAGAAATATAGTTTTCTTTTTATACGCATATACCTGAATCAGTATAATGACTATTCGCTCAACATTAATTATAAACAATCACACTTACTTTGCAAACATTTTATGACAGTTTCTTGCACAAGCATAAAAAGGAACTCTATGCTACAGTAATAAAGTTTCAAGTTGTTATACTCAAAGTCATTACCTAGATTATTGTTGGTTTCAAACTCTATTGTAGTACACAAATTAATTTTCTCTAAAATGTTCGTAAGTAGATAAACTAGAAGCGACGATGTCCAATTAAAAGGAAGTTCACCCACTCTGTAACTCCAACATTCGAGTTTTGACAGACTGCCTCGGCATTGTGTTAATTATTCACTTATATTTAATGAACGTGTATTTTACGATTATTTTGCAGTCAGATTTAGTTGCAGTCAAGAGCAGTGTGTAAGAGGTGGTGAACAGTTATATCATCAGACAGTTTCGCTACTTTAGAGGAATACCTATCCAACAATATGGCGTTAAAAGTAAGTTGAGAGGTCCTAAATGATAAATGGTTTTATTTCTGTAAGTAGGTTTGTACAAACACTTTTACACGTCAATCATATTTTGTTTAAACTAGATGAGGCCGGCGTTTGATATCTGACTACTCTGAGAAGAAAGGCCGAAACAAACCCACAGGTCACAGTCTTTTTTTAAATCCAGACAAAATCATGGATAGATCATGTGAAGACTATATAGGTCGGTATCTGAAATGGTCTTTTGAGGAAAGAACCACACAGATTGAGTGGTCCTGTCCAGTCAGTGCACTCAATATCGATCATTTTATTTGAAACCACTAAACGTAAACGTAATCTTTCGTTCCTTATGGTTGCCAGATTGTCAGGCTCCTGACTAGCCTTATCGATGGATACAAACAGGTAAATATTACAAAACACAAGAGGTATTTTTATATAAAGAACCGTCTCCAAATACAGCTTATCAAGCCAACCACACAAATCGATGAACAGTTCCGAAAGATAGATAGGACTCCGAATCTATCATACCAAATTAGTCCTTCCCAAAACTCCGCTGAATGGTTTCAAGCGGCATAATCTAGACTTCCTAGACGTCTAGTTAGGGGCACTGTCAACTAAGTTAGCTCTTGGAGGACTCGCCACTTGCCTAACTCTTGAAAACACCTAATTGCCACTAAACTTGGAAGACGTTGCGTAATTTGAGACATTAGTCCCGAAAACTCTGTCATTGGAATTGGAAACTTATTGTTAAACCAGTTGAGTTTGTTTTGGATAAATAGAACTGTATTTATAAGAGACTTTACTTTAAGAATAGTTGTTTAGTATTGTTTGTTACAAAATCAAAATAAAAAAGTTTAATTTCACATAAACTTACATGGGAACTTATGGAACGTCAGAAGCTTGATGCGCGGTTCCTATTGGTCGTTTCCTAAGGAGAAGAACTGGCAAGAAACTCCATGATTACTCTTTTAAAAATAATACATGTTAGGTACAACAAAGGATCCTCATTTGTGTAAACATCTCATGCGTCTGCTGAGCCGTAACCCAAACCTTTCGAACTGGAAAACAGCAATGTTGCTTGACGGTAGAAATATGGGAAGGTGTACAACCACTTCCGAGCTCTTCTACTACAGTGATTTCACGGCAACCCATCAGCAACCTTATAGCAAAGAGAATTCGGATCATACTGACAAAAACAGCGAGGTAAATAAAAAATACTGCCAAAGATCTGTAATCGTTAGAAATAAATAAAAGTTTAAAAAACTAAAACAACACGCTTTTGTACATAACCGAACTAAAAAGTAGAACATACTTTTCAATAAGTTTAAAATAAGAATAGAGTCATGAACAAAAAATTGTAGATTATTAACCAAGGGGATAAAGCAGTGTCTTCTGTCGCGGGTGACGATTTAAATCGCGAGCGTAATGACGGACTCGAGGTTTACTCCCGAGCGTAGCGAGGGTGTTAAAAAATTAAATCACGAGCGAAGCGAGGGATTTAAGACGAGTCCTTAGTGTAGCGAGGGATTTAAGTTCACTCAAGACTAAGACAGCTTTATCACCGAGGAAAATGCTCTACTTTTCGTACCATTTGCGAAAAACTTAACACAATAATAATATGAGATAAGCATTTATTAAAAATAAATAGTTAAGTATTTTTAGAATATTAACTTATTTATAAAAATAGATTAAAATAAACTTAACGTTTATGTATTTGAAGAAAACAAAAACGCGGCAAATTCCTAGACTAATATTTTTTTGTCGGAAAAGCAAAGGCATCAAGCTCATACGGCCTCGTCGGTTTTCGTAATTTTATTTAATAATCATAACTGCATAATAAATGCGTATTCCTTTTTCAAAAAGATGTACATATAATGCTTTATATACAAACTCAATGGTGTAAACACAGATGTAGTTCAGTATAAATTTCGGTAAGTATTCCAAATTCTCCCATTTTTCTCACTTTTCTTTTTATCACTTCATTTTTCTCAAATTCTCACATTCTCCCCCTAGAGGATGAACGAAATTCAGTACAATTTTCTTTCTCTGTTTTTAACAGATTAAAAATGACTATTGTTATGTTCGATTTTTGTGGCATAGAATGTCACTTTTTTGAGCAAGTGGTACGAAAAAATATTTTATTGTAAAAAAGCGTGGGGAAAAATTTATTATTTTCCTAAAATAATAAATTAAATTTATTAGTTATAACCGACGGCACACGCACACGGCAAATCTTTCAAAAGTTTGCCTTATCAACTGTCGATGGTCGGTTCTGTGGCTATCCAGGTTATAACGGGTGAAAAAATTAAGCTAGTCATAGGCTTGTCTCGAAGATCAAACCGTGAATGTCTTAATACACGGCTAAGAACAGTAGTTATATGATGTGCAAAACTCCCTGAATACCCCTACAAGTAGACATATGCTTGTCTCAAAGATCGAACCATGCATGTATCAATGCACGGCTAAGAAAAGTAGTTTTATGACGTACATAACTCCGTGACTACTTCTACGAGTAGTCGCATGCATGCTTATCTCAAAGGTTGAACCATGCATGTCTCTAAACGTGGCTCAGTTTGTTTTTGTTATTTATTATTACATCAATTCACAGTTAAAGTGAAGATTTTGTAGATATTAGCTACAATTGAAATATATTCGATATAACTTGTTGAAAAACTACAGTACCTACACAATATTTTATTTAAAGTCGGTAACTTGTGTAAGAAATGGGAAATTTGCGCGCCTGTTGCCTTCCTTAGATGTGGAAGCCGTTTCTCAGGCTCCCTCTCCTGAAATTTTATTGTAATACGTGCATTTGGCACAAAGACAGTACTGGGTATCAAGGATGAAAAAATCGTTAATCCTGAGGATCCCGTGCAAGGATAATGGGACAAACTATTTAAATTATTGCATTGTCATCGGTCCTTGATATGTGTGCGAAGTTTCAAATCAATCCGACGTTTTGAAGGGGATGAAAATCGAGTTCAAAAATTCCGTTACATAGATACATAAATCCATAGATACATACCAAGCTAATAAATGCGTGTTAAAAATTAATCTAAGAGACAATAATTGATGATAGTAATTGTTTGATAAAATCGTTAAGAGCGCTTTTATACCTTATGAGTGGCAACGTCGCAATTTAATGTCATATTTCGTGGTTTTCAATTTTTATCATTTAATCGGAGCTATATTTTAAAAATCTGTTTAATTAACTTTTTAGAATTACGTGAAAGTGTTTAAAAAGTAAGTAACCGTAATGCTTACAGTTATTTTACAATGAAAATAACGCCCTGCAAGTTTCCAATGTAAGTATTATTTGCATCTAAATAGAACTGTAAATGCAACGATTTCTTACCTTTTACACAGTTTTCACATAATTCTAAAAAGTTAATTAAACAGATTTTTTAAATATAGCTTCGATTAAATGATAAAAATTGAAAACCACGAAATATGACACTAAATTGCGACGTTGCCACTCATAAGGTATAAACGCTCTTAATCCTGAGTATCCTGGCATGGATAATGAGACAAACTATTTAAATTGTTGCATTGTCATCGGTCCTTGATATGTGTGCGAAGTTTCAAATCAATCCAATTTTTTGAAGGGGATGAAAATCGAGTTCAAAAATTCTGTTACATAGATACATAGATCCATAAATACATACCAATACCAAGCTAATAAAAGCGTGTTAATAAAAAGGACCTAAAAAAAGAGTGCTACAACGAAATTTTGCGCCTGAATGACATTGACGGGTAGGCGTTGTTGCCTTTTTTGATTTTATTTATTCTTAATATTATTAGAGCGAATTGTCTTTTCTGTATGCATGTGTTTCTGTGATAAATAAACATATTTTTCTTTCTTTCTTTATTTGTGAAGCTGTGTCACAGAAATTGTATTGACAAAACAAGATGGCGGCGTTAGCTCCGATTTCGGCTACGCACCAAAATAACCATAAAGCGCTGTAACACACACGTCTTCTCAACCCTACAAAGATTACCAGCTTGCCATGTGTTATTCAATAGACCAACGTCATGTTTCACCACATTCTCGTAAAAACAATTCTCACTAATCACTAGTTATTGTTCGCCCAGCTCAGTCTGAGTAAATATTCATTATGTACACATGCTACGATTTGTGAACATTAATTATAACATGGTTATCGGTAAACACTTGATTACGGCTTCAAAGAAAGATTAAGGATGGAGTTTCATGAAGGGTTAGTTTTCGAAGATGCTGTTGCCGTCATCAGACTATAGCAGTCCACTGCTGCACATAGACCTCTCCAATTGCTGGACATCTAACTCTATCCTCGGCTACTCTCGTTCAGCTGCCACCACCTGCCTCACCGCCTGCTGCCTATGTTCTTTCCATAATGCCTGCTCCCGTGGGATGGTGATAATCTAGGTTCCTTTCTAAGGACTGATGCAGTCTACTGTTTATCAGACCGTTTAGCCTCAGCCACAAGAAGAGACGAACTCCGTTTTCACCAGTATGAGGATGGAGTGAAGAAGTCAATCCCAATTCCAACCTTACGGGTTGGCCTACTTCTGTACCATGCTTGTAATTATGTAGGTATTTTGTAATTATATAGTTTTAATTAAAATAAGTAGTATTCGAACTAACTTAACTATTTTACGAGTATATACACGTGTTTCTATAACATTCTTCTTTCTTTCTTTCTACTAGAATTATACTCATGCAATGTCTGCCCACATAAAGGAATTTGTAGAGGGATGATAAACATAACAACGTGATGTATATTTCCAACACTATTCTCACAGATTGAACCTCTCCCGCGCTGGTACAAATAGTATGACAAAGGACCCTTTTTCGCGGTTCAGCTAATGTACCTCCCACAAGGAAAATTAAATAGATATCAAACTCAGACTCAAAGCATTTATTTCAATTAAACCATTTACAGGCACTTTTGAATTGTCAAGTGGTCGGTCATTCAGAAATATGAAGCTAGTTGCCCATTCCAAAGCGTAGTAGGTACCTATGGAGAAGAACGGGCAAGAAACTCCATGGACACTTTTTTAAATTATATTGTTACATATATATTAGTTACCTACATCATTAATGTTGAATATAGGTATTATTATATGTGAGAACGATGTAAATAAGACGTAGGTACACGTTGAGTGTCCAGAGTACAGAAGACAGAAATTTAAAGAAAACAATCCATAAATTAATTAATTAAAATAAGCCGTGGCGGCTAAGAGAGGACCAGTCCCAACTGACGGCACCCGTTCACGAACATGACGCATGGATCAGCATCATTCAGCTCAACCATTTTGAAGGGAGCTAAATGGTCCAACATACGCGCCACCGTCAGCGAGACATTTGAGTGAGCATGACAACTATCAGCCGCCAGGGCACATTCAAGTCAATGAAAGCCCCGGTAAATGGTAGCTCGATAGTACATATAGTACTCACACTAAACTTGTCCTATGCAATTATATAATTATTTGACGGCACGGTTGGCGCAGTGGTTAAACGATTGACTGCTGCGTCACGCTCACGGGTCGCGGGTTCGATTCCCGCACGGAACAAATATTTGTATGACCTACAAGTAGTTGTTCCGGGTCTGGCTGTTTGTGTATGTGACTTTAAATGTTTGTAAACGCACCCACGATACAGGAGAAATTCCTAGATGGGGCAACGTTGTTTAAAAAATTAATAATAATTCAAAGGAGATTGAGTACAATCTTCAGCAGCTCCAACATTATTTTCAAAATGTTATTCAATTAGTTGTGGTTGTGGAGCAGGACCAGAATTGAGCCAGGCATTTTTATCAGCGATATAATCCCCCAACTTATAATGTGCCTGTCTGCATAGTGTGCGTTTTATATCAAATTTGAATTTTGTCTCATTCAGTTTATTTGAGGAGGTATTTTATTGTAACATTTTAAACAGTACCCCATGAAAGATGAGTCTACTTTAGCCAGTCTGAAACCTGGTTGAACTAATAAGTCCCTATTTCTAGTACCTACTATAATTATGTCTATCACGTCTTTTACTAAAAAGATGTAATTTTTTTCTTACGTACATGATGGTTTCATAGATATTTTGACAATATTCCTGCCACACTGAAGCATAGCAGACGGCTTCTCGAAAATATAATCATTTTATCAAAAACATTTCATTTACTGTTAAGGCGGGTATCACATCTCCGCCGCGAAACCATAGCAGCGAAACTGCAGTTTTTCTGCAACGACTTGCCCGTTGTACGACAATCGAAACAGAATCGAAACTGCGTGTAATAACGCACAGATTTGATTATGATTCTATCTCTTTTCCGCGTGATTTCGCCGATCTACTCGGAAGCCAGTTACAACTCCGCGCTCAGCCTGCTATTTTGTTGCGGAGGCGCGTTTGTTTCGCACGTATCTGTGGCAGTCGACCAGTTTATATAACGAAACTTATTTATTTTTGTAAAGTGGTTGTTGATTTTACGGAAAAACTAATCTAAGAGGTTCGAAGTAGACCTATACTGTATTTACTAAGTCGAAAGTGACTACATTTAGCTCCGATTGCTTCAATATAACTGACTCTCATGATGTTCTGTTACTCGAATTGCGACATAATGTAGTAATTACTTTCGCGGTGGAGGTGTGCTAAGGCCTTAACTGTCGTTTAGCAATTATGCAAACATGATTCAAACAAAAAGTAATTCGTTTTGATAACTACAGTACCTGCACGTAAATATGACACATTGAGCTTTAGAAAGAGACGGACGAATATGAGTAAAAGAGACGCTCGCTGTTTTTTTTCTAAAAGTAAATCTATGTACTCGTAGGTACACAAAGAGAGCGCTTACTTTGGCCAGAGGCTTAGCATTGCCATACAACGTGGCAATGCCGCCTGTCTCTTGGGCACATTACCAGTCGACAGCGATGCGGAGGAATTTTTCGACGCCATATTTTAATTTATTAATTATTTTGGTTATTATATTTTTATTTTAACGTCATTAGTAAAGAAAAAACTGAGTTGTCAGGATTGATTGTGTCATTGTATCAATATGTTAAATTTTGTGGATAGACATAATTAATGGCCAGGTACTGAACTGGACGTCAGATAGGCAGTCGCTCCATGTAAAATACTGGTATTCAGTTGCACCCGATTAGACTAGAAGCCGACTCCAACATAGACTATAAACCCTAGGCAAATAATGATGACTGTACTGACAGTGTATGTACTAGTGTTCTGTAGATGATATCACCCATTTATCATGTAGATCGATCTAAGAAGCTAAACAAAGTAAAGAAGACTGACAGAAAAGATCCGAATTTCTTTGAGAATCGAAACCATTCTTCGTTCAAAGAGAAATATTTTTTATTTAAAATTATTAAAATGAATCCGTCTGTAGTTTGCTGAAACATAAAATTCTTGAACAAAGAGGCGCAGTAACAACTGTTTGGGTGTGGCCTTAAGAATAGCGGGGGGAACTACGTCTTACTTTATCGTCTGCCTTTGTATTTTGTGTTTCACGAACTGTGTCCAATTAAACGTTATTCTTTCTTTGTGACCGCGTTGGTTTTCTAAACTACGATTTACTCAATTTTGATTTGGTTTACACTATCATTTAGATAATTTATCCGAAAGGGTTTGTGTATAATACATTAATATTTAACTTATAGAAATAACCAATTGTGGGAAACAGGAACAAATTTGCCGTAAAAATAAATAATAGCGAAAAAGTAAGAAGAGGGAAAACGACGAAAAACGCTGAAAAAAGAGTGCAGCAATAGCTACTACGAAAGATAATCTATTAACAAGTTACTGTAACAGCCCCATTTCCAAAGGGTCTCGATATTTTTATACTGACAAGCCGAAATGCATAGATATAATTATGTTGACACAGTACCCGTTGGTAAATATAGAGTGAAAACGTTCGACTCTGTATATTGTCGTAACCTGTATATGCCAAATTATCGCCCGGATAGGTACTGTTCAATAAACGCCAGTGTAAACAAAAAAATCTGATCACCGCAGTTTTCAAAGCCCCATCCACAAAGCGGCAGTTAATAAATTATTTATAGACGGTGTCGCCGGCTTATCTGGCTCCCTCCGATTTCTCACTGTTCACTCCAAAGAATTATTTTTTCAGCCATTACAAATCCTTATTCAAAAAGCGCTTCATGTTGCGGAGATAATTATTTAAATAACCCGCAGATTGTTTACAAAGATGGCGACTTAGGATAGGACCTATTTCACCAATGAAATGAAACGCGATCAGAACTTCTAAATGGCGTTCAACTCATACACTAGTAGAGAGCTGGTGGACCTCGACACCGGGCTACGGGCTGTCCAGGGAAGCTATGCCACAGTTAGATGGCAGTCTAACCATTACGCATTGACATGACATTGACACTGCTCACTAAAATAGTACATTATTATCCTAGGGGTGAAAGTAACTTATTTAGTCCCGAGACTAAATAATATAATAGATAATAGTTCCAGGGACTAAATAAGTCTTTAATCAGATGTAAACACTGTGCTTTTCATTGCAAATACAAGGGAAGTCAAAACAAAAACATGAATTAGCTAAAGAAAAAATGAGCCACTTCTCTTATGAAATCAAGCGTTAAATCCATATCTGAATCAGATGAACTCATTGTGTTAAAACAAATCTCTGCTATACGGTAGTATAAACAAAACTCTACAACTTGAAAAAACAAATGAAGATCGGATTGCCGCTTTCCCGCGTATTTTTTTTTTCTGTGGCCGTCTACTAGTTACTCAGCCATTATTTTTCTTTACCATCATTGAAAAATGGTAAATATTTTTCCCAAATCTATGTTATTTTAAATCATAATCATGTATTTATTTGTTAACATAGGTGTTTATAAAATATAGATCTTAGCTTAAATGAGATAGAGCGCTATGCCATGAGGCGTACAAATATGGTGTTCAAATTTAAATTAGTACAAATTAATTTAAAAAATTGTTCAATGAAAATGTAAATGTAAAATAAAATAGCTACATTAATGTCAATTATTTTAAATCACTCTTATAGATCGATAGTTGATGAAAAAGAAATATAATAACAATATAGTTTTGTCATTTTACATTAATTTTTCATCTAAGTTAATACTGTGGAAGAATTCCACAGTATTAACATTTCTGAACAAGTATTAATTTAATTTTTATCATGAAATGTGTTAAATTTAATATTTTATGGCGTCGGGAATCTTATTGTAAATACGTGCGGCCATACCCAGAACACTCTTTTTTATTAATGCTGTTTTACATTTAGTATTACTTAAGGCATTTTTGTATTGACTACGAATTGGGACATCTCGTACCGTTGATACGATATTAAAGAAATAGTTGAAAATAAATTATAATAAAGTAATTTAAAAAAATATATTCTTTAAATAATACCTAACTTTATGTTATTCCAATTTTACATCGCGGTGTAATTGAGTGGCTGTATAAAAAGTTGGAACATGGTTCAATAGAAATGTGAAAATAGAACTAGTTTTTTTTAAATAATTTTACAAGTGTCAGTTGAAAGCGATTCTCCCTAGGGCTGAAAAGTATTACTTTCAACCCGCTCCTCAGACAACTTCAGACCTACTTTCCGAGTATGAGTAATGAAGAAACACTTCCACACAATAGGCATATCGGACAGTCCTCTATGCAGGGCTTCCATGGAGGCTAAAAAACCGTCGCACATGTGTTCTTTGAACGCACAGGCGTTACCCAGATTAGGACAGAAGCCCTCGGGGCACCCAGATGTTACACAGATGTTCTCAACAGACTAGGTGATCTAGTCAACTTCTGGAGCGAGGTGGGCTGGTTGGCATGAAACACTGACGGCCGCCATGTCCCACGCACAATGGTCCACCTGAAGGACTAAGTGCGGAAACCAAAACCCCTAACATGGAATATAGAACTAACGGCGTTCAACAGCCGTCAGTGTCAATGTGCCACAACAATAATGACACTAAGCGACAGCTCTTGAACGCGGTTTAGACGCGTACAGTTTCATTGAAATTTGCACTTACTTATTATGTTTTTACGTCCGGAAAACTACGAGTCAGCCCCACGTCGCTAATTAATCATTACGTATCTACGAATCCGGCAAACTATGAGAGTCAGCAGTCAGCTCCACGTTGAAAGAAAGAAAGAAAACTATTTATTTGGAACACGGACAGGCCATACACACAGTAAAAAAAAATTTAAAAAAAAATTGCATAAAAAACTAACAAAATTAACATTAAAAACAACAATAAATGCCAAAAAATGCCAGATGATTACCGGCACGCTGCGGGCTCTGTACAGACTGAAAAATTTATTACCATCAAGTACGAAGACAATGCTTGTGCAATCCTTAATCTTCCCTATCATCGATTATGGTGATGTGTGCTACTATGACCTGAATGCAGATCTCCTCGACAAACTTGACCGCCTTCTGAATAACTGCATTCGATTCGTTTTCAATCTGCGTAAATAAATGATCACGTCTCTGCGCATCGGTCGCTTCTAAAGTGGTTGCCCATACGCCAGCGCAGAGAGCAAAGGGCGCTGACTACCTTGTTTTCATTTCTTGATTCTCCCTCTTCCCTTGGTTATCTAGCCCCCCACTTTCAGTACATTTGCGCCAACCACAATAGAAATCTACGTTCTTCACACAATCGTCTTCTTCAATGTCCCACTCACCGCACAGACTTCATTCACTCTTCCTTCTTTGTTCAATCTATCTCTCTGTGGAATGCACTCCCCCAGGAAATCAGGATGGCAACCAACCGATTATCCTTTAAAACTAAAGTTCGCGAGCACATTCGTAAGAAGTTGGCAGTATCATCACAGCGGTAATGTTTTCTCATTGTGTGTCCTATTTGTTTTTAACATACTCGTGTATTTATGTACATTTATTTGTGCTTATATTTATATATAATTAGGTATATATATTATATGTATTTATAGACTGAATAAGTTTATACGTGTCTATATTTTTAAAATTATTTAATCCTAAATTATCATTATAAATTGCACCTACCACTGTTTGTCTCTGCATCACCCAAAGGTTGACTGGTAGAAAATGCCTATGGCATTAAGTCCGCGTCTGTACATTTGTGTGCTAAAAGTGTTAAATAAATGTATAAATAAACAAGAAAAAAAGAGCTATGCGAGGCCAAAAAGGCCGCATCCTATCTTAGTAAAAAATAAATACCGCAGCGCTGGTATTCTGATAGGGCCGGGTTGCTAATTAATCTTTACGTATGTACCTATGAATCGTGACAGGTCAAATCATAAGTGCTTAAGGCCCTGTTGTCCCGTCCCATCAACTGTTATTGTAACTTTTAATGATATTATATTAAAAAAATACTATCAGAGTTTCTGGTTTGTTATTATTAATATCAAGAGCAACAACAACAGTTTTTTGGAATTTTGAACTCTATAATTTGCTCATAATTTTCTCAGTTGACTGTATGTCAATCAGTGCAAACCGCCACAAAATATAACATCTCATTTTTTAGTATCCAATTGAACATGACAGACTTTTTTTTTAGATGCCAATGTATACGTTTTTATAATAAACTTCCTAGCCACATTCAAGCACTAGCCTTAATAAATTCAAATCTTTTATAAAAAGGAAACTATGCCAGAATGCCTATTATACTGTCAAAGACTATATTGAGGACAAAAAGGCTTGGGATTGAGTTGCTCCAATAAAGCACAGGCAATGTTAATTTATTTTATTTCGCTGACTATTTTTACTTTTAATCTTTGCTAAAGTATCTATACTTATTTACATATACAATGACACTAATATTTACTGTTTACTTTAATTTACATTTTCAAAATCCATGATAAATGATTTTATTTCTGTAAGTAAGTTTGTACAAACACTTTTACACGTCAATAATTTTTTTAAAGCTAGATGAGGTCGGCGTTTCTTATCGGACTACTGTGAGAAGAAAGGCCGAAACAAACTCAGAGGTCACAGTCTCTTTTAAAGTCCAGACATAATCTTGGACAGATCATGTGAAGACCATGTAGATTTGTGTCTGAAATGGTCTTTTGAGGAAAAACCACACCAGATTGAGTGAACCTGTCCAGTCAGTGCACGCATGTGTCAGTAATCGTGCAGCTAATGCATGACTATAGGTCCTTGCATACAGAAGCCGGTTTTCTGGTACAGATCGCTGCAAGTTGATCTACGGAAAGAAACGGTTACAATGTTTTTACCTGTTTCTTTATCCGTGGGCGCATAAGTTAATACGGGGCTAATTTACCTGCACTGATTGGCACCAACTTGTCTTTATCGGGAACCACCTTCAACATGCAATTACCCTATGTACAGTCACGGGCACTAATATACACGTATACACCTAGCAATAATTTCTGACGAAATAAAGATACTGTCTTCGAGGTACATTTTACATAAACCTATGGATTCGAAAATACTACATCAGCCGAACTATTCTGTAACAACTTAGGTGAAGTGAGCTTGAAGTGAGTTGTCGATAGTGTCAAAGTGATAGCTCACTTCACCAAAGTTATCACGTTGAGATTGTTACAAAATCGACCGGCTGTTCGTAACAGCATAAAATTTCATTCAATAAATAAGAATAAAATCGCTTCTGAATTTAGCTAAGAGAACAAATTTAATTTCGTACCTAGTGGTCCACTGTATCTAAACACAATATGATGACAGCATCTCCGTAGACAACCAAAGTACCAATTTCAGTGCTACCTCTAGTTTCTTTGTTTGTCGAGTCCCCGTTTGCAATCACAAAGTAGATCCCACGGGGAGACAGGATTATCTTCAGCTTAAGTTGCGACTGGAACCAGCTAAAGTTGGGGTCCTACTTAGAGCGTTTGCACTTCATTCGATCCGAATTCGACAGATGTCGGTCCAAAGTTCATTGCTACAAGGATCTTTTGTTACACGCATGATGTTGACAGGGAGGCGCTGTTGGTAAACATTTGTGCAAATGTTTTGTGAAATGTATGAAAAAAAAACAAGATGGCGGCGGTAGTTCGGATTTAGGCCACGCACCAAAAGATCCTGTATCCTGTACAGCTATAGCTGCAGTTTTTTTTTATATAACAATAAGCTTCGATCAACAATAGCTTTTAGATTAAGGATTAGGAACAAAAATACATCGCTCAAGTGGACACGATTGCATATAACTTGATTATAAACCTTAACACTTAAACACAAAGTTTATTATCGTTTGCGATATATTTAATAATTCGATTGAAAGTAAACTTATTTTTTTTTAATAAGAACAATAATATTTATGGAAAAATTGAGCATAATTTCTAAGCAATAAGGTTGAAAATACTGTGTTGCAAAATAAGACCGTTGAAAGTTTTTACATGTATAGTTGCGCACTAGATCCAAACCACAACCGTCCGAGTTTAGAACATCTCCAATTCCAATGGAACTGGAATAACGAATTTGGATGTGGATTGGATGCAGCGTGCTCTTACAGATAAATTAGGAGAAGGGGTAGGCAAAAGTACCTACACTCTTGTTTTCCCAGCAGTTGTCATTGATTTTGATTATGATTTTGATTAACCGGGCAGACAGTAGAACAGTCAAAACTAAGGTGATTATATCAATAATCATATATCTTAGTCACCATGAATCTTCTCTCGTGTCGCCACAAACTATGTAAACACCACGACATATCAAGCTATACATTTCCAGTTTTAGCTGACCTCGCATTTCGTACAATTGGAAACCTACCTAAGATTATTTATATATGAGCAGCTTATTTTCACTTTTTATTTTATTATTTTGCGTTTCACGAACATTTTTTTTTAAACGTTCGTTGCCCCATACTATGAATTTCTCCTGTATTGTGGGTGCGTTTACAAACATCACAAAAATAATAAACTCACATACACAAACAGCCAGACCCGGAACAACTACTTCCAGGTCATACAAATATTTGTTCCGTGCGGGGATCGAACCCGCGACACGTAACGTAGCAGTCAATCGCTTAACCACTGCGCCAACCGTGTCGTCAAAATAAACTGTGTCCAAATAAACGTTATTCTTTCTTTCTTTCTTATGCATAGTCTATGCAAGATGATAGAATGGCTGACCGGCTCACTGGCCAGGGTGCGCGAGACTCACTAGGGGAGGCAACTTTTTAATGTGTCTTCAATAGTTTTTCGTTTAAGTTTAGCGTGAAATTAAAGTTTTGTTTCATTTATTTAAAAATAAAGAGGAACCACCAAGGGGGAAGTGGAGATCGTAGCAGGTGGCGCTCAGTGGTTTCTTCCTATCCTCATGGGAAAAAGCCGTGAGTTTATTTTTGTACAGCTAGCAAAATTATTTGTTACGTAAAGAGACACCCGACGTCAATTTTGCCGCCTTATAGCCATATAACCATATGATAACCATCAAATAATGACAGCTGTCATTTTACTAAACGGGCAATTTAAGTTAATAGTCAATTTCCTTGCCAAATAGATTCCCACCCCTAATATTGGTATGTAAAGAGGACGAGCCTACTCGCCATCACTGTGACCCTACATTTACCTACTGAATTTGACTTTGTAAGACTTCAATAATACTTTACCGAGTGTACTGTTGTTTCATAAATCTCAGACGAATCTGAATCTTATGTAAAACTAGCTGTTGGCCGCGGCGTTGCCCGCGTGTATGTCGGAAATTATCCCACGGGATCGTGCTGCGGGACAAAAAGCTTATGTTACTCCTTATAACATAAGCTATCTGCCAGAGAAAGTCCCGTCAAAATCGGCCCAGCCGTTTCGGAGATTAGCCGGAACAAACCGACAGACAGACAGACAGAGAGAAAAAAAATTGTATTTTGTTGTAAGTACCGTAAAATCTAATAAAAGGAAGTAAGAAAATACGTTTATTTATGGTAAACATGACGCAGATAACTTCCATAAGCAAATATTTAGTAGAAAGCTGATATTTTGGCATTTTAAACAGACACTTAAATATTTATTTGTCACAATCGGGTAGATAGTTCTGTAGCCACCTAGTGTGCACCGTCCATATTACATATATTACACATATATACCTACAAACTATGTTTTACTAGCTAGAAAAATATGATTGGTTTAGCGTATTGTATTTATTTTTTCACAGAAAACAACGATACAAAAGGAACGGTAAAAAGAAAAAGTCAACACATCGACTAGATCTCAAGAGAAATACCTTTTATCTAAGTATACAGGCTGGACCAAATAGTGACGTCAAAGAACACCCCACACGCATATTTAAAACTAAACTGACTGAATTGCTATTTCAAAAATGTTACTACTCTGTAAATGACTTCTTGAATGACAAAGATTTATAACTGTACCTTGACTTTTTTTCTTGTAAATGACATTTTAAATACTTTTTTGCAATAATTTATAATTTGATAACATAATTTTTAATTTTTTCATTATTGAATATTTAACTCACAATTTATATGTGTTTTCATTTTTGATATCTTGTTATTTTAATGTCAATGTAATGTTATCTAATGTTTTTGCACGCCGCGCGCCGTAACGTAAAATGTAGCGGAAACATTATATTCTGTACCATCTCAAAACATTGTTAGCAAATAAATATTTCTGATTCTGATTCTGAAAAAAAATTAAACCTTCATATCTAGGGGTATCCGAAAATACCCCATGTACGCCCCATATTATGTTCGTATTGTGTTCGTTGTTATCATATGAAAAAAATTGATTCCACATAAGGAATCTATCTTCTCTCTATTTGGACCATTCTGTATAACACATACCTACTTTCATCTTTTCGAGTTCCAATGTCCTACTTAGAATTTCCATTGCCTACCTGGACATAACAAAAAAGAAACTGAAGTTCATTACGTGAGATAAGATAGGTTTGTAGGTAAGGTACTTCCAAGACCACAATTATTGTTTTACTGGGCGCCACTCAAAAGTGTACTTCCTATCCTCCCTCATCCTATGCATCTAGAAATTTGTCAGCTCCGGAAGACAACAAACCACAAAGCTCCCGTTCAAAAATCCATTTTATTTTTACAATGTACAGACGGCTAGCCTGGCACTAAAGTGGCCTATGATACAAAATAAACATTTTGAGCTAACAAACGAAACCCGTTTGAAGTCACTGTGTACTTCTGAATGTATGTTATATTGATGATAAACATTATGTTACATAGAGCACTTTAGTTCCAGGCTAGCCAGATAATACTGTCTATACATTGTAATAATGGACTTTTACAATGTACAGTCCGTATGGAGTATTGACAGTATGTAGTGTGTGTGTGGGTTTACAGCCATTTGTCGACAGCGACACACTCCACACTCGTAAAGATAATGGTCACATGTTTAAAGTGACCATAAAACGGTACATAGTATTAAATACTATGTAGGTACCGTTTTATGGTCACATTAATCGTGTCCATCGCCAGTTCTATTTGTGTTCGTTGCTTTACTGCAAATGATGAGTGGTGAACGATGGCTAAGCGGTGTGGTCGCTAATACAGCGGTGTAAAGTTAACAAGAGTTTTGGACATTATATGGACATTATTGGACATCATTTATAGAGGTATGAGGAACAGGGTGTAAAGTTCACTCAAACCTCCATAGAAAAAGGAGGACGACCTGGTGGGCAACTGCCCAACGATTGATGTCGGGACGTTGTATATACCCTAGTTGCGCGGTAAACTCTGCATGCGCGATGCAGGATTTTGCGTGACATCAGTGTGATGTGTATTTCGCATGTGGCGATGTAGATACCGCTACAGCGGGACGAGCACGGCCTACTGTGATGAACTTGAGTCACAGATTTTTATCACGGTAAAACCGTGATAAAATGATGATGCTAGCCCCACTGGTATACCTAAAGTCCAAAATTCTTCAAGGTTCCTTTGTTGAAGGACCACTTAAGCTGCGGTTTCCTAGGAGAGCGGTGGCCACCAAACTCAAACTCAAACTGAAGCATTTATTTCAATTAAACCATTTACAGGCACTTTTGAATTGTCAAGTGGTCGGTCAGTCAGAAATATGAAGCTACTTGCCCATTCCAAAGCGTAGTAGGTACCTATGGAGAAGAACGGGCAAGAAACTCCATGGACACTCTTTTAAATTACTTATATTGTTACATAAATATTAGTTACATCATAAATCTTGTATATAGGTATAATTATATGTGAGAACGATGTAAATAAGACGTACACATTGAGTGTCCAGTGTAGGTACAGCAAATATAAATTCAAACAAAACAATCCATAATAAAATAATTAAAAATAAGCCGTGGTGGCTAAGAGATGACCAGTCCCAACTGACAGCGCCCGTTCACGAACATGACGCATGGATCAGCACCATTCAGCTCAACCATTTTGAAGGGAGCTAAATGATCCAACACACGCGCCACCGTCAGCGAGACATTTGAGTGAGCATGACATCTATCAGCCGCCAGGACACATTCAAGTCAATGAAAGACATTACCCGGTAAATGGTAGCTCGATAGTACATAGTACTCACACTTGTCCTATGCAATTATATAATACAAAGGAGATTGAGTTTATACAAAGCAAAGGTAGTCTTACAATCTTCAGCAGCTCCAACAGTATTTTCAAATGTTAATCAATTAGTTGTGGTTGTGGAGCACCACATAGCGTCTGCAGTTTACCGGCGAATTACGTCACTGAAACGTTATTTTGTGGAAGTAAGTTGGTGTGTTTGAGAAAGCGCTTTTTGACACCGTAATGTCAAACCCCACCATCAAATTTTCATGACAGCCGTCACTGTGGCCGTTATGTGGCGGCAACCGCTCTTCTACGAAACTGCAGCTTAACCAGTAGAAACCAAAAAACAATCAATCAAAACTGGGCAATCATTTAGAAATCAAAGAGCGTTTATTAAATTCAAATTGGGCTGAGAATCACCAATTTTTGAACGTCAAAATGAAATAAGACAGCCCCCAAAACGCCCGCTCTTCTCCACTTCCTAATGTTTTAGCTGGGAAGAATAAATGGCGCCACACACTCCCAAGTAACACACTTTTCTGTTAACTAAAAAGAACTTTCTTTCTTTGTGTCCTGTTAATGGCGCTCCCCCTATTTCTGGGGACTTATGAGTTGGGAGTTATTATAACATAGCTAGCTTAATTATTATGGGTGCACTGTATGCTTTTGCCTACCTCTTCGGAATACAGACGTGTAAGACCCATTGTACACACAGGTTTTTCTGCCGTGAAAAACTACGGTTGATTTCCCGTGTGCAGGTACGGTCAGTGTTGTATGGATCACTATGGAAGTTTGTTGACAGACACGGCGGCACTACGGCACGGTGCCTTGTAATTAGCATTCGAAAATATTGTTGGAGCTGATGAAGGTTGAACAATATATCTTTGCATTGTATAAATTCAATCTCTTAGTATTGTATAATTGCGTAACATGTGTGAGCACTATGTACCCACTTTATAGCTTACTGGGTTCGTCTTTCATTGACTTGAATGTGCCCTGGCGGCTGAGAGTATGTCATGCTCACTCAAATGTGTCGCTGGCAGTAGTAGCTTGTGTATTGGATTGGATCATTGGTTTCCCTTAAAAAATTTTGAGCTGAATGGTGCTGATCCATATGCGTCATGTTCGTGAATGGGCGCCGTCAGTAGGCACTGGTCATTTCTTAACTGCCACGGCTTATTTTAATTCCTTAATTGTTTTTATATTTTTATTACTGACGCTTTTAACGGGCACGTCTTTCTACATCGTTCTCGCATGTATAATGAATGATATAACCACTTTTTTGTAACAAAAACCGACCGTACCGTAAAGAGTCCGTGCCGTGTCCAACGGACCTTTTTGTGTATACACGCTGTTTCAGGAGCCCACCAGCTCATAATACCTTCCAGTCACTTGGATGCCGTTCCCAACGTAACTTTGTTGCGTTTTGACTTTCCATCATTTTAAACGTTTCGGTCACTGTTGTACTGCACGCGAATCAGTACATGGTGTATGATTTTGTAACTGAGGTATTTTTGGATATTCAAAAAAGTTGTTTGTCCTTTTTTTTCACTTTCATGGTTCCATCCCCGTCGTTTGAGGTATTTTACCGGGTTTTTCGGTGTATGATGTGGAAGTAAATTGGAGCAAATGAATGAGTCTATATATTTGGGGAGGCAGTTTACAAGAGGTAAAAAGATTGATGAAGGTGTGGGAAGGAGAATGAATGCGCGAAATAAAGTGTATGGTCCTATACATCCGATTCTGACCAAAAAGGCTCGACTGACTGTTCACAATAGTGTGCTGGTACCTACGCTGATCTGTGGAAGTGAATATTGGGTATGACAAAATAGGCAAAGAAAAAGAATTAATACTTTTGAAATGTGTGCCTTCCCCGTTGGACCGCACTAGCGAAAAGACGTGTGCACAAAGTTATTTAATTTTAATTAGTATTAAAAATCTAAGAAGTACTAGGCGCGCAGTGAAGTGGGAGCGGTATCGATATCGGTGTTACTGCTCGAGCGAGATAGAACTACGGCGCTGTATTACGTACGCGCGGTGCGACTACGTAAACTCCGAACTTGTGAAACATGTCCAGATTACTAAGATCACCAACCAACTCGGACTTGCAAAGGACTGTATCGGATTCCGATGTCGTAAATACTCCTAGGCAAAATACGCCGCCTAATTTTGTATCTCAACGCAAAAGACAGCGTCAGTCTAGTGAAGAGCGCTTCTGTTCTTTTAAGGACGAAATCAAAGTCATGCTTAGTGAGTGGAAGGAAACCCAGAATACCCTACTTAAAAAGCTCGTCACTGAAGTCGCTGAAATAAAACAACAAAATGCCGAGATCAAACATTCGAACGAAGAAATCGAGAAGAGTCTCCAGTTCATAAATGAAAAATACGAGGACATGAAGAGAAAGGTCGAAGATTTAGAAGGTGAGCGGAAAGAACATTTGTTAAAAATAGCTAGTCTAGAATCGGAAATTGGTGAAGTTCAAAGAAATCTGAAGTCGGCTACTATTGAACTGAGAAATGTACCGAAAACAACTGATACTGAAACCAAAACAGACTTTTGTAACATTATAGAAAGGACATGCAAAGTGATTGACGTGAATATACAAGCAGCAAGCATTCGGGATGTCTTCCGAGTTACATCGAAGACTGGAAAGAGCACAATAGTGGCTGAGCTAACTACTGTCATCATGAAAAACCACATAATACAGGGGGCTAAAGCCTTTAATGAAAAACACCCTGACCACCGCTTAAACTCTGGCCACATTGGTTTTAAAGGAGTAACTACACCGATCTATATTTCTGAAGCTCTGACAAACAAGGGTCGAAGACTGTTCTTCCTAGCAAGAGATTTAGCAAAATCCAAAGAATATATATATTCTGCTGGTCAAATAGCGGTAAAATATTTATTCGCAAGGCCATAGATGCTCCTCGCGTTGAAATAAAGGATGAATCACAAATTGCCACACTGAGAAACGCTATTAGTTACTTCACTTGCTTACTCATCTTATTTTTTATTTATTAGTTCAAACCTTTTTATTTTTTGTTTTTTCTATGATGCACTGCGGTTTATGCTAAATAATCAAGCTTCTTACATCATTTTTCTCTCTTCATCATATATTTTCCACATATCGTCGTTGTCCAGAATTATATTTTGGACTCAATTCAAAGTTATTACATACATATATTGTTTTTTATTTAAAGCTTGACAAACTTATAAATGTTTTGACTACGTCACATATTTCCACAAAACAAAATTCGATTTCAATTTAAACAATAATTTAGTCAGCAATATAGATAGTATATCAACTGGACCTTCATTTTTGTGTAATCCGGAAACATATAAATCAATAATAACATCTCATTTATCACATAATAAACACTTAAAAATTTTGACACAAAATATAAGGAGCATAACATAAAAATTTTAGCCATTTTGAAATTTTTCTAGCGAGATTATTATACAACTTGTGACATAATTATCTTAACGGAATCATGGAATTCGAAAGCTTTACATTTCCCATCTCTAAAAAGCTATGAGACATATTATACAAAAAACAATCGTAACCAAAATGACGGAATAGTAGTATACACTAGAGATGCACTTGGTTGTTCAGTAGAGGAAGTGTCTTTAAGTGATGCTACTTGTATGGTCATAAAAATAGAGAACGAAACTGTAGTAATAGGCATTTATAGATCCCCATCAAATCCTAACCTAGACCAATTCATAAACTCGCTAGATAGTTTACTAAACAATTATAAAAAACACCAAAACATAGTTATAATGGGTGATTTAAATATAGACGTGAAGTATGAAAATACAGACCGTAACTCGACAGATTATCTAAATCTATTAGCCTGTCATGGTTTCTTGCCTGGTCATTTATTGCCAACGAGAGATGCCAATTGCCTGGACCATGCTATGATAAAAACAAAACTCTCTATACTTACACTAGTTCTTCAGGCCCCAGTCACTGACCATGCTCCAGTTCTGTTGTGTGTTGCCTTGGTAAATGATAATAAATCGGTGACCCAAAAAACAATCCGTAAAGTTAACTACGAGGCTATCATGGATCATTTAAACACAATCAATTTTAGTAGCATTATTAAATCCGAAGATGTAAATTGGACTACCGATCAGCTAGTGAGGATCCTAAATGAAACAATCTCGAAAAACACTCTTACCGTATTAATACCTAAAAGACTGCGCTGCATTAAGCCTTGGATAACGCCAGGTTTAGTTCCATGTATAATAAACCGAGATCGCATGAACATTCGATGTAAAAAGGAACCTAACAATGTAATTCTTTCCATAACCTACAGACGATATAAAAATTATTGCAACGATTTACTGAAACGACTTAAACACAACTTCCAAAAAGATTAAATAAACAAACACGCTAAAGACCCAAAGAAGAAATGGAAAGTAATTAACACAATAACAAACAGAAACACAAGTAAAGCCAATCCATCAGAACTGCTTAAAATAGAAGATACACCCGAACAATCTTTAGAGAAAATCAACAACTACTTTACTAGTATTGCTAATGAGCTAGCAAGCAAGATTACACCTTATGCGGATCAAATTATACAATCTTCGGTTCCACCAATTAACTCCATGGTTTTGTTGGAAACAACGGAGCCTGAAATCGAATCTATCATAATGGCTTTAAAAACTGATAGTGCAATAGGTTGGGACGGTATACCTACAAAACTAATAAAAATGGCTAAACATATTATCGTACCACTTCTTACACATATTATAAATCTATCAATAAAAACAGGACTATTCCCAGATAATTTTAAGATTTCTGTTATTCATCCTATCCATAAAGCGGGGAATAGAGACTGTACTAACAACTACCGCCCTATTTCGGTACTGCCCGTCCTGTCTAAGGTCCTAGAAAAAATACTGAACAAACGACTGATTTCATATCTTGAAAAACATAACTGTCTAGCTAACAACCAATATGGGGTTAGAGCAAATAGATCAACAGCACAGGCAGTTTCTGACCTGAGAGCCTCCGAGGCCAGGACCCAGGCTTTCCCAGGTAAGCCGCCGGGTCCTGGGGCGGTATTTTTGGCACTCAGCCTACGTACCGCCTCTCGCAGCTCTGCCTCGGTCACCTCTGGAGCATCGTCGTCGTCGTCGGCGGTGTGGTCCGCATTGAGCACCGCAGTAGGCGGAGCCATGGGCGGGGAGATATGTTCCCCTCTAGAAGGGAACAGAGCGCTCACCACGTCCTCCACGAGCTGGGGCCGGAGACTCTGCGTCAGCGGGGGAGCCCATGGGCGGAGCTTCTCTCGCACCATTTTATAGGGGCGTCCCCACGGGTCCCTGTTCAGAGTCTCCAGTGACTCCTCGCGGGCCAGTCCCCTGGCCCGCAGGATCTCCGCTTGGAGGGCGGTCTTCGCCGCTCTGTACCGCTCGTACAGCTCCGCCTGAATGGCTTCCGTATCCGGAGGGCAAATACGGAGCCTGCGGTGCCTGGTGTACCGGCGTCGCGCAGTGACGCACGCACTGCGCAGAGTCGTCAACTCCGGCGACCACCAGCACACCTGGCGCTGGGCGCGTCCGGGCTGGGCCCGGGGCACGTCACATATCCACGCCACACACACACGCCACGCCATGCCACGCCACGTCACATATTTCGGACATGGCCTCCCGGAACCACTCCGCCTCGACGTTGATGTCAGCAGGCCTGTCCGGTGATGACACCCAGGCCTGCACCACGATCGAGGCTTCCAGGAGGAGCTCCCGGTCCAGCTGCTTCAGCGCCCACCGCGGACCACACGGGGCCTGTCGGACCAGTGCGTTCGAGGTCTGGGCGGAGACGTCAAACCGGATGTACCGGTGGTCGGAATAGGTCTCCACCCCCTCTATGACGCGCCAGTCACGGGCACGCGGCGATAGAGCGGGGCTGGCGAACGAGATGTCCACCACCGATTCACCCCGCATCCGCAAACACGTGAGGACAGAACCCCGATTTAGGACGACCAGGCCTGTCTCCAGAGCCCAGTCCTCCACCATCCTGCCCCGTGTGTCCGTATACCGGGAACCCCAAGCCACATTCTTGGCATTGAAGTCCCCGAGGACAAGCACGGGGAGGGAACGGTACCCGACGACGATGACTTTCAACCCTGCAAGGGAGTTGTGGAACTCGGCAAGAGTTCGGTTCGGGGAGAAGTATACCCCAACCACTATGATCTCCCCGAACCGTGCTGCCACGCCACCCCGTCCCCTCGTGACAGCCTCGAGGGACGGAGTACCGGCGGCGGCCGATGAAATTAGGGTCACTGAGCCGCTCAGGTCCTCCACCCAGTCATCCCTGGGCGGGACAAAGTACGGCTCAGCGACCACGGCGATGTTAATCGACCACTGCGCCATGCTCTGGAGCAACAGATCCTGAGCAGAGGCGCAGTGGTTGATGTTCGCTTGGAGGAGGCGTAATGGGGCCGTTATTGGCACTCCATGTAAGCCTCCACCCGAGCCCTCTGTGAGGGCCCCGCCGCAGTGGTGACGGCGGTGACGACGGCGGTCGAGGCGGCAGCGGCAACGGCAGTGGCGGCGGCTGCGGCAGTGACGGCGGTGGCGGAGGGCTTGCCCCTGCCCCTAGCTCTGGCGGGTGGAGCGCAGGCCTTGCTCCCCATCCGGTGATCGGCTGGCTTGCCAGCTGCCGCACATACGGTGCAGTGCGGTGCGGCATTACAAGACCCGGCCTTGTGACCGGGCTGACCACAGCGGAAGCAGTGGTGGCTGCGGTCCACCTCCGAGGTGCATTTAGCTCCACTACTCCATACAAGTTAAGACGTGATTAAAAAGTTGACAACTAAAATTACATCGAATCACGTCAGGTGCTGACTAATGTGACAGGACTAAACTAATATTTATCTTCTGTCCTTTTCACAATGAAATAGAAAGAAAAAGATGCACTCAACTTAAGTTTAGTTTAGTTTGTGAACAAGGGAATCGGCACCATTGTTCGACGAATCGTTGAGCTCCTTAAGTTCTGAGTTGAGCTGCACGATTGCTGACAATTGCGTGCACTGACTGGACAGGTCCACTCAATCTGTGTGGTTCTTTCCTCAAAATACAATTTCAGACACCGATCTACATAGCCTTCTCATGATCTGACCAAGATTCTGTCTGGACTTTAAAAGAGACTGTGACCTCTGAGTTTGTTTCGGCCTTTCCTCTATCTAGTTTAAAAAAAATACTTTTAACGTATAAAAGTGTTTGTACAAACCTACTTACAGAAACAAAATCATTTATCATTTATAACAGCCATATTTTTATAAAACTTTCCTGTATACTACGTTTGTAGTTTTGGGTCGCAAAACCCAAAATATGAAGAGAGTCAGGACTGGTGACGCGGGAGCAAGCGACGAACAGATGTCCGTGTGAGAAGCAGCTCGTCCTGAGGTCGACAACCGCAGCCTTCAGTAGTAATTACCCATTGCTTGCGAAGTTTTTCGTTTTTATAACGCCTGTGTTCGTGCATATACTACCTAATGGCACAACACTGACTGTTGCATTCTTACGGATCATTCCTAACGAACAGTACCCAGTCAGCATGCACGTGTTTCTGTGACGAATAAACCAATTTTTCTTTCTTTATTTCTAGCTATCACTAAAATAATAATAATAATCCTTTATTTCAGGCAACTAAGGCCCATAAAGCACAATACATATATAAGCATATAACAATAACTATAAACTAATACATATCTAAAAGTAAAGACTACTGCACACGAAGTGACGGCGTCGAGTTACACTGCGAGGTGTCGCGTAGCCGGCCGCGGAAACGCCGATACAGCACACCTTTCGGACAAAACTCTTCCTTGTGGAAGGTCATCAAATTGTTAGTAGGAACGCGCACCACGAACGACTAATAATATAACTGTAGATTGTAAACACACGGGATTCCTTATCAGCAGTCACCTAACCATACATATTAATTTTTATTATAACCAAAGATGACATAAGAGGCTTAAACTCAATTGTATTCTGTGTACATAGGTTTGCAAAGGATTCGTCGAACTTTTAAGCTGCTTGCTTTGTTGACTATAATAGCAGTTCTTATATTGACATGATTGACTGCTTAGCTCCTTAAAGGTAATCGTCGTGATGATAATCGTTTAAAAGGTTAAATCTGTAAAACAGTAACAGAAATCTGCAATATTCTAACCTTTAGGCTCGTCTTCTCACAATTTGCGGTAAACCGTAGAAGAGTACGAACATAAAGCAATATTGCTCATCCCCCATAGCAAATGGCGTGATAATGTATAGCCTACAGACTGATCAGACTTATAGGGAATATTTATGCATAATTTGAACAATATCTATCAGGTACTTTTTGCGTGATGTTGGAACACACATTTAGACAAACTGGCAAGCAGACAAAAATGAAAAAATATATATTTTCGGCATTAGAATCGTTCCCAGAACCAGCAAAAAAAAAGTAAAAAAAAGCACTTGTACAGATTAGACTTTGCTACGACATTATTAGGTTTAAGTAAAAATAATAATAGGGGTTAAAGTATGAAATTGCCGTTTTATTGTATTAGGTACTTCGAATTCACATAGAACCTTCATGGTTTGAGATTTTTGAGTGAAACTTTTTTCACATGGTACCTATGAAGTTCTTCTTTTAAAAGATGTGCAACATTCGATTATCGACTTTTAGTTGTTTTTTTTATTCAGCTTAGACAAGAAAGATGGATACTTCGAAAATTCGAGTTATTTTTTAGTACGAGTTCCGACGCGGAACTAACGCGGCGGAAACAGCTCGCAATATCAATGTTGCGTTTGGGGAGGGGACTGCTAATGAACGCACCATGTGATTTTGGTTTAAACACTTTCGTAGTGGAAACTTTGATTTGAAGAACGAACCACGTGGAAGACCGCCCACACAGGTGAATAACAATGAATTGAAAGAGATGGCGGAAGCCGATCCGAGCCAAACTACCCAGGAATTAGCGGCATGGTTTAACGTTACCTTACCAACAATATTGACTGATTTGCGTCAAATCAATAAAATAAAAAAATATGAGAAATGGGTGCCTAATGATTTGCAGAAAAAAACCCGTGTTGAAACTTGTGTTGCCTTGTTGAATCGATACAGAAATGAAGGAATAATGGATCGAATTGTGACATGTTATGAAAAGTGGATTCTTTACGATAACCGTAAGCGAAAAATGCAATGGCTGACCCCAGGTCGAACGCCGCAACAGTGTCCAAAAGCAAAGCTTACCAATAAAAAGGTAATGGTAACTGTTCGGTGGTCTCAGCATGGTGTTATTCACTATAGCTTTCTCCGATCTGGTCAAGCAATAACGGCAGATGTCTACTGTGCTGAACTCCGAACAATGATAGCAAAACTAGCAGTGAAACAGCCCCGACTCATGAATCGATCTTCACCATTATTGCTCCATGATAACGCGAGACCTTTTTTTTTTTTTGTCGCTGAGAAATGACATTACGCATCTCCGCTCGTCGGGGGACGAGACGGAGTATGTGGGACTCCCTGCCAGAGTGGCAGTATACCCACTAAAACTCAGCGGTGTTCCCGCGACGCCGTGATGGGAGGGCTATGGGAAATTGGCTCTGCCTCTGCTTCCACAGCCCTCCCGGCGTATGCCCGCCTAGTTGGCGGGCCCCGCATGCCCCCCATTTAACTGGGGGGCTACGGGAATGGCCGGGAACAATGATAACGCGAGACCTCACACAGCACGAGTAACCGTTTTAACTCTACAGGAACTGCAATTAGAAACCATTCGTCACCCTCCGTATTCGCCAGACCTTGCTCCAACGGACTACCATTTTTTTCGTGATTTGGACAATTATCTACGTGATAAAAAGTTTTCTTCTCGGGAGGCAGTACAAAATGCTTTCACACAGTTTGTCGAATCTAGATCACGAGAGTTCTATCGCAAATGCATAAATGACTTTCCTATTAGATGGCAGCAATGTTTAATTAAAAAAATTTGTTTAAAGCAAAAACTAATTTCAATTTTTCAGTACAAATCGGCAATTTCATACTTTAACCCCTAATATATGGAAGGCGACAAAAGTACCTGTTAGGAGAAAATAATTAAGGAGACAGTCCATAAAGTTTGAACTATTCAATTAAAAACTGCATTCACACTGTGATGCATTATTGTCAGTGTATTTAAGTACCGCTAGGGAAGATAATTTTATCACAATTACTTTCATTTATTTATATGTTTCATTTAACTAAGTATATTCAAGACCAAAATAAATGTATCTATATAATCGCAAGGTATTGTGCACTTTTATAATTTCCAACGTGACAAAATTATCGTGGACGTCCACGTCCATAAAGCGTATGGAAATACGTGCACGTTAGATGCAACGTTATCGTGGACGGAAATTTAAAAAAGCGTCTTCATATAATCCAGACATTTTTCTTCCCTAAGTTATCGTGATGCCGTGACTATGACCTGGACGTCCAAAATCAAAAGTCATTTATTCAAACTAGGCTGAGAATTAGCACTTTATGAACGTCAAAATTACATAAAACAGTCCCCCTAAACGTCCACCCTTCACCACTTCCTAGTGCTTTAGCTGGGAAGAAGAAGTGGCGCAACAAACTCCCCAGCAGCACAGCCGTCTGTTCAGTTAGAAGAACTGGATTCTATACAGTAATAAGTAATTAACATTACGAAACACAAAAACATTAAAAATTATTTGCCATGTATCAGCTAACACACGCCAATATTGAAAACTAACTCGAGCAGAAATAAATAATAAAAAAAGTAAACAGAACTTAATACATAATAAAAAGCCTCCAGGCATAAAGGGCGTGCCCGCTTACATATGCAATGCTGCATTATGTTTATATATGTAGCTGTAACTTGTAGTCACAAATGATAAACTAGGACCTTCGAAGTAAAATAAAGAAACAGTTACTTACTAATAAAAATACCAAAACCATAGTCGGCAAGATATTAAAACCAAGATAATATCGTCACATTAGAAATTATAAAAGCGCGCATTGACTACTTACTTCTTTCTTAGCTATCAAATAAACTCAGTCTTTTCTTTTTAAATTGACGTCACACACCGATCACTTTACCATAAATAACCTTATGTCTACATATTTACCTAACAAATGACGTTGAACAATAAAATTTCTTAATTTAACATTGTTTGTAAAATAAAGAGAATTTACGTTAATGCTCGAACAGAACCAACAAATAGACAAACGATTCAATTAAAAGCTTTATTGAAGCCTATGTGCCAACTTATATACATAGTTACAAAATAAATATCCGTTGAAAAATCAATCTTAAAGTTTCACCTATAAGAGTGAGAAAAACAGATTCCAAAGTCAAAATTTAAGTTGTATAACTGTTTGCAAATCGATAGTGTTTGTCCAGTTGTGGTTTATTTTCTATCATTGTGTCGTTATGTATATATAGTAGTTAAGTACTGTCATTTTCGTGTATAGTATATTATACCGCTTGGTCGAACTAAGACCAGCAAAATGCTGCCTATCGTACTGGTACTTCTCGTCGCTACAGTAAGTACTTTTAATATTTTAATTTCTAACATACTTAATAAATATTTTTAGTGTCGTTTGGTAAATATAATATTTCACTACCATAATTAAATTGATAAAAAATAATTTAAAATAACATTCGAATATTGGTTTAACAAAAACCATCCCTGTATAAATGTATAAGGTGATTTCTTTTCAACCGACTTCTTAAGAAATGAGGAATTATAATAGTATTTTTTTTTTAATGTTTGGACTGACAATCAATTTAACTCTTTCTAGTGTACAAATGTCAAACTGTTAAGAATATTTATGTAAAAACAGGACTGGTTCAGGAATTGAACCCGTTTCCCAACATAGAATCTCAACAACTGTGCGAAACCGTGCTCTAAATGCCTTCAGTCAAATTCTCAATACGAATACACCTGAGAATAGGCGGATTTATAAGGAAACACCATACATTGCATGTGCTCTAGGATACTTCTCAGATCAAACTACATTTGGCAACCATTTTTGTCATAAATATAATGAAAATGTGTATGTCTTATTCACTTTTGATTATAATCAAAAGTGAATAAGTGAAGATCAAGAATTAAAATAGTTTTGTAAAGAGATTGAAAAGATAATAAAACAGATTAGTAAAAGTCACAATAGTAACTTATTAGTATTTTTATCGTATGTTTAATGATTTTACTCCGGCTTTCTCAGCCCCATGCATCAAACAGGCCTCTTCAAAATCATCCGCCTTTAGCTTTAATATTACATCTCATACTATTCACCAGCCGAAATAGCAGAACTGACCATGTACCTACATGAAAACGCGCGCTCTTAAAATCACCCTTTGTGCATTCAATCTAAATCCCGATAAAACAGAACATTTGGCCAATCCAGTTCCTCATGAATAAATGTATAGCACGCGAGACTTCGACAGGGTTCCATCCCAGGCAGTTCCACAGATCATTATAAATTGAAATCGAGTATTGTACATTATGGATCACTCCAGATTATAATAATGTGCTTGAAATTGGAGATACGACAACTACTTATATGTAATATGGTTGTATTTTAATAATGTGAAGATTTTGGGAACTACTGAACGCAACAGAAATTATTATAAACCATTTAGCATCAGGTTCCAAGTTCCAATTTTAACAAAGGGTATCGTGTTATCCAGTAACCAGTATCCAGTACTGGTACAGTATCCAGTCTGATCTCCACAACCCAGGTTGTGGAGATCAGATAGACAATCGCTCTATGTAAAATACTGGTATTCAGCTGCATCCGGTGAGACTGGAAGCTCACCCTAACATAGTGGGGAAAAAATTGGCAGATGATGGTTTTGCTGCAACGCACATAATAATTATGAGAAGTCACTGCCTAGGAAGAAGAAGAAACCATTGATGATACCTTAATTTCTAAATCTGAAAACGAAACAGAAATGATGACATTACTAACCGGTTTTCCTTTGTTCCACAGAGCGCTTTGGCTGCCCCCGGCGCCTACATAAATGCCGTATCTATCAGCGACGCGGTACTACCAAAACACAATGGCAGGCCTGTATCTGCGTGAGTACATTATAATAAATTATAACTTATTGCATGACATAACGCCTGTTAACCGCGAAGGGTTAAGCAGAGATGTACACCCACATTTCGCCTTTTATATTTTGTCCCCATGTTACAGCAGGCCATAGACACACACGGGACATAACATTATATCGGCCCTCATAGACCACTCCTGAACGTTTAAATAATTGTGAAACTTATGTATTAAATGGCACATAGCAAAAATCCATCCATACTAATATTTTAAATTCAAAAGTAACTCTGTCTGTCTGTCTGTTACCTTTTCACGCCTAAACCACTAAACGGGTTTCGATAACATTTCAATCAATATGTATATGTATTTGCTTGTGAACGTGTACAATCTCTTGGCCTTTTTGACTTTTCTATATTCCATAATGTATCCAGAGATCGTCTGTTATTACTGTTATTAGATTACAAATCTACACGAAGCATGTTATAGTCTTATTTGAGAAGACGGTTTTTCGACACAACTTAGGAAAACCTATGTCCAGGATTTATTCACTCAAACAAACAGTTGGTAAAATCCCACTTAATTTCAAAAAACCAACCACACTGCACTTAAAAAAGGTTCTTAACTTGTGTAGTTTGTTTTTTTGACTTTTTGAACACTAAAAGTTCATAAGAAAAGGTCTCAAAAGTGATGATTCACAGTTTAACTTGAATAACTGTTTTTGTATTTTTATAAGACTTCTGCATCTAATAATATTTTTTGTGGTTTCAGTTTTTGGACCGACCAAGCCACAGAAATCGTAGATGGCGGAGAAACTTCCCCTTACATGCTGACAGTGCAACAGATCATCAATGACTTGGCCAACCAGAATGATAAGTATAGCCAGGCCCTCGCCCTTGCTGAGGTCATCGCTGTGCTCGACTCACAGAGCACCGGCATCCCTGGAGATGCTTGTGCAGCAGCTGAAGTAAGTAGACCAAAGATGTATACGGGCTGGCGATTTAGTCACCCGCATCCGTTAAGGACGCGCCAGGGAAGCCCGCGAAATTCAAATTTGATTTATTTATTTGTTAAAACTATAAGCACAAGTAAAAAAAATACTGTACAAAGGCGGACTTAATGCCTTAGGCATTTTCTACCAGTCAACCTTAGGGTGATGCAGAGATATACCATGGCAGGTGCAACATACGGGATAGATAGCTCGGAAATGACCATGAAAGACAAGAATAAATACTAATATATAGATACATACATATAAACAAAATAAACCTTGGTCAGGAGAAATAACGATCGGTAGAGGAGAAAACGAATCCAGCAACTCAGCGCTGGGATGTTTCAGCCAACTTCTGACGACTTATTACGTTTTTGCAATTTGCAGGTCAGTATCCGGTTGTATATTGAACAAAATATGATTCGCGAATGTAACAAGTATGTATTTACCGAATTATAATCATAAAAATCATCAATACCACCCTCTAAGTTCATAATTAATCTTGTTGAATGACAAGTTCATAAAATATCAATCAATATGATTGATTTTGATGATTATAATTCTGTAAATACATACTTGTAATGGTCGCGAACATGCAACCTGACACTTACCTATAAATTGCAAAAACGTATTTTTTTTTAATGATTAATGGAATGATTTTACCCGTCGTACTTAGGGTGAAAAAATTGCCAGCCTGTGATAGTTTTAGTGGTAGTAGAACTGTTTGTGAAAGTGCTCTTCCGGGTAAATAGTAACTAGTCTACGTTTCCAGCAAGTTTATGGTTATCCACAAAAAGGAGCAGGTAATAATTTCAACACCAAAAAAGAATACTTAATAAAAAAAGGTTTTTTTTTTGTAATTAAAGGGTAAAGGTAAAATTCGAAAAATTCTCAGCCTGATTTAAATATATGTGTGTAAGATTATTTTGCATAACTAAAAACGTCCTTTTATATCACATTTTGTTAGTTTTGTTTTTATGCCTCTGTATGTTTTGCACTTATTTTATACGATAGGATAATGGTAACAATAATTATATGTTCTCTTTCTTTAATTCTATTTGTCGCAGCTGTGGGACACATCCTAATGATTTGGTGAATTAGATTGTATTTTGTTTAAATTAAAATGATGAATTCGTATAATAAACATCGTGGGGAAACCGACACGTCGCGTCGTCCTAGAACCTAAACTTCCAAGATATGTGACATCCACCAACCTGCTGGCTCCGCGTGGTGGATCACAGCCCACTCTCTCTCGCAGAGAGGAGGCTTGTGTCCCTGCAGAGGCACGTTATAGGCTGATTATGCTTATGCTACGTAAGTGCCTTTCTTTCTAATTGTCTTCTCTTCGCAGATGATCGACGCATTCGTGTGGGGCCGCCGCTCCGGAAACGAAGCTAGCATCCGCTCAGCCGTCGCCAAGTTCATCCAGACCGTGTCCTCAGGCATTGACCGGATCGTCCAACTGTCTATCAACCCCAACCCTCTGCGTTTCGCTGTAAGTTTGTCATTATCATCATCGTTACCAGCCTTGCACTTTTATTATGTTTCCATATATCTGCAATAACCGTCATCATAGCAGTCTCCCCCCCCCCCCCTTGTATACCGTGTTTTACGCAAATAAATATTCTATTCTATTCTATTCTATTCTCCCCTTTTATAGGCTTATCATCTTACATACAATCCATCTCGTCTTTAGTCTGTCTCTACTCTTACAACACATTTGTACTCAAAATTTGAATAACGACCTGAGAGTTCCTACTACAATAAAATCAAAATAAATAACAATTTGCTTTGATAAGATTTCTGAAGCCATTACATTTTTTTTACCTTTCTCTCGTTACAATTATATTTTTCTAGAAATATGTTCCTTTTAAAAAGTTATAAGAAAATTCTTATGATATGTCATTGTATAGATAACGCTAAGACATATGAGTATCGATGAATGAAATATCACAAATAAAAATACATTCAAGCGGTTTACATTTTCGGTTATATCATAGGATAACAAAAATAGTTCGGACCATAACTTACCTAGCTATTTTTCAAAAAACCATATACTACATGTATGTACCTAGTTAATTGGTAACCAATATTGTATCGAATAGTTTTGTACACAAACAACCAACCGGCTGATGACTAGCAAACGCAATGCATACGTAATCAATTGCCCACCATTAATCATACGTGACGTGGGCCATCCATCACCACGCCACTTCCACTATTGTCCATCGACTAAACAATTTCGACCACTTCACGTATTGTTTATTGACATAAATGATTTTTCTTTCGCGTTTCGATGTTTGATGGATTGGTGGAGACTGAACTCCTTTGCTCTGAAATATTGCTTGTGTAGAACAATTTATGTGAAAATGCGAATCATGTTTCGATTTGTAAGGAACTGATGTAACATATAGCGCTACAAGTTTATTTGGCGCGTGGTCAAATCAGAACTAACGCCACCATTTTGTTTTTTCAATACATTTCTCGAAACAATTATTGCACAAAATATGTTTACCAATAGCGAGAGGGGCGCTATGCCCCTCAATGCGCTTCTCATGCGAGCGCCAAAAAATCTTTGAAGCAGTGTATGGTTTTGATTATACAGGGTAATTTTAAATAACTAGCGAAATTTCGCCGAATTTAATTTGAGATGTCCAATTTGCTGCTTTGCTCAGAACTGAGTAATTTGGTTAAATATTTGTAATCACGGTATAAAACCACCCCTGTATACTAAATCTGGTAACTTCACTAGTGCTTACCTAATAACAAGAAATAGATATTGAAAGTGCACTTTTCCGATCAAATTAATGCTATCATCCATACATACTTTGATCATTTTGAAGGGTTTTCTAAATAACATTTGATTTACGAAGTTAGTCCGACATTATCATTTCTGGATTATTCTAGAACTAGAAAAAAATATATAATAAAAAACAATAGAACAAGAAATAAAAGTCATAGTCGCCCATTCCGAAAGATTCCTTTTTTACTAGCGTAGATTTCGATGGTCTATAGCAGACCCCGGAGAAGAAACGGGACGAGCAGCCCTAGATCGAAAGAGCTGAGGCGATTAACAGACGGCACCGCGCTCCGCCGCGGTTGGCGGCCAAGCGGATCTTACGTTGCATTGGCATGTATGTAGGTAATCCGTTGATGCCTAACACACGTACACCGCCCGACCGTACGTTTTTGAAAATGGATTTTTCTTTCGATTCACCGCCAACCGCGGCGGAGCGCGGTGCCGTGTGTTAATCGCCTGAAAGTCATGGAGAGAGGCCTTTGCCAGATACTAACTAATATTGTAAACATAGCTGGCTACAATGATTTATTGGTTGATTCATAAACTTTATTTTATTTCCAGACTGGACCCCGTGGTAGCTGCAGCGGTGGAGGCAGGACCTACCAATTCGAAGCGGCATGGGACGCAATCCTCGCCAACGCCGCTCCATCCTCAGCTAAGTACGTTAATAGCAATAAATATATCACCTATATCTTATAATAAACTGGTGACACTTCGAAGACATGGTGGGACGATGGGTATCGAAATCGAATGATGATAAAACATTTTTTTTTCTAAACTCGATCATCTGATTGCGGGGTCAACAGCCGCTGGTAGTGTAGTTACTTGAAATGTTCAGTTAAGAATACCATTATTAACCATACCCACCACGTCTGTACAGTTTCGCCAGGAAATTTAACTTTACCTTGCACATCTCTCGTTGTGTTACATATGGCCGTTCCATATGGTGTCCCGACGGCATGGTCTTAAATTAAACCCGGGAAGAAAGTGGTTCAAACTTCTCACCCTTAAAAACAGCACCTTCATTGCGTAACACTAGAAAATTTAAATGAAAATCTACATGACAAATCAACAATCAGTGTTACTTGTGTTGTGGAGCCTTAAGTGGAGCAGACGAAGTTTTGAAACATCTATGGCAATAGATTTCAATGTATGTGTTGTCAAAATAACAGAGACGGTAATTCCAAGTGACTCGATGAAGAATTCTGTTCTATATCGTGTTGTATGCTTCCAGGCTTGTCAACGAGCAATACTGTGCAGCCAAACGACTGTACCAAGGCTTCACCTCTCGAAGCAACAATGCAGCAGCCTACATCACCGCAGCCTCCCTGCCCCCAATCAACAGTGTCTTCCAAGAGGCCATGGGCCTAGTTTCAAGCGTAAGTATAGTTTTATGGAACATGCCAATCTAGTAGCATCCAAGCTCAACAAGTCCAAGATGATGTAAAATGATTAAACTGTCTTTGAAACCGCAACGAATTAAAACCAAAAAGACTATTGGTGGAGTGAAAACTAACCAAACTTTCCACTTGCCTCCATATCAAGCAGGATACAGAAAAGCTAGGCTGTACGCGCAAAGCAAGTTGAATTGATCATAGTCCATTATACCATCAAGTCTGTCTTCCCCTTAGGGGTTGGCAGACTTCTCTCGAGTCTATTTCCACAAATTCTGACTCCGTGCTAAATAAAGGGCGCGCTCCCCAGCGGCCCACGGCTAAGGTACGCGCGTGCACTTAGTTTTGAAAATGTAGGCGGGATCACCCACTGCGACCCACGGCCACGCTACGCATGCATGCGTGGCTGGCCAACAAATGAAGCAGCTAACGTGGCAAACCTCTCCTTGAACATCCTTCGTAGCAGTGGATGGCCGATTAAAAGCTGCTCGATACAGAAATCGCAGGACCCCACGCTCAGCAAATGCGGTTGCCTAATTCTTTTCCTAAAAATAACAAATAGATATTTTATGTTGAATTTTATTTTTCAGTTCGTGTCATCCATCCCTGGTGGAAACGCTGGTTCCGCCGCTGCTGCCGCCAAAAAGGCACTGGCACGTGCTGCCCAAAAGTAATAGATAACTATATAACTATAGTTTTCTATGCTAATATCTTATTCACTATAATATCGGTACACTACACACAAAGAAATAACCTAATTCATATCTATATACCTACGTATAATATTATATAAATGTTCAATTCATACAAGCTCTATGCAGAATAGAAGAAAACTTCTATATAAAGTTTATTCATATGTAAATATACGTTGATACTCCACAAAAGACTTGGCTTTTATTTTCTCGGAAAATGTTTTTTTTTTTAAATAAAGATGTATCCAATTGATTACTGTTTTATTTTATACGTCAATCCAGCGTTCAAAGCATACCGGGGCAGTGGTCCAACTGCTTTGTACAACTAGTTGGACCATGGGTCTTTACTAGGGGCAGTTGTCCAACTTTAAAAATAGTTGGAGCACAGCACCTTTAGAGAGTTCCGTGGTCCAATTCATTTAAAAAATAACTTGCCAACCCTAAAAACCTCAACTGCATCTTTATGTGTGTATGGTACCCTATACCACAGAAAATAGTGTTGTGGACTACAAGGATCTGGCTTTAATGGTCATAGTTCTAACCTAACCTAACCAAAATGATTCACCATAACACTATTTTTTTTTTTTAATGAATTGGCCACAGAACTCTCAAAAGGTGCTGTGGTCCAACTATTTTTAAAGTTGGACAACTGCCCCTAGGAAATTCCCATTTTTTTTTTTTGTTTCCGGGGTGGAAAATCCTCATGGAAGTCCGCCGCCCTGGGGCGGGCGGCGGGGTCTGTCAGACTCTTACTGACTAAAACCACCCCGGTGTTCCATCTCACACCTACGCCGGGGGTCGCGGGAACGTACGATCCTTCCGCAACCCCTGACTAGTGCCGGCCCGCCGCCGCGGGCCTCTCGGGTTTGGGGGGCGGGGATTGAGGTGTTTAACTCCCCCCGCGACGTCTAAGAGGGGCGCGCGTGGAACACTACGCGCCGCCACCTCGGGTCCTGATGTGTGGGGGGTGATGGACGTCCCCGAGTCCGTCGCCCCTGGACCCATTTAGGGGAGCTGGAAGAGGGCGTTGTCTGCCCTCCGCTGACGCCCGGTGCGCCTTCTGAGGGCCGGGTGAGTGGATGAGATCACCCTCTCCCGGCCGGCAGCGACAAGTCACTGCCTACTTCTGAGATGAGGGCACGGCGCGGCTTCTCCCAAGCGGCACACTCTGCCAGCGTATGCCGCGCCATGTCCTCCCGGCAGTCGACGCAGTGGTGACACCGGGCGTCCGGCTCCCTGTTTATGCAACACAGGTACTTCCCGAAGCAACCATGCCTCGAGAGCACCTGCGTTGCCCGAAACGACAGGGAGCCATGCCTCCTCCCGATCCAGCGCTCGAGCACCAGCCGGACCGCCTCGAGTACTTTTGCCTCGAGGGCCCAGGGTGGGGACCCGGCCAGTAAACAAGCCGCCTCGCTAGGAAAGACCCATGGCCCAACTAGTTGAACAGAGCAGTTGGACCACCGCCCCGGACACAAATCGAAATTCCGACCTCGCGCCGAGGTCCCACGCGTTCGCGATTATCCCCAGGTAATCGTCCTCCCTATCCCTTGATCGGATCCGAGCTAGCTGGTGGCGTAGCTGAGCCTGTAGCTTTAAATTCCCCGATTAATAATAATGTAACTGATTTGATCCAGCCTGTTCCCAACTTGCTGTCCTCCCCCAGCGGCGCCCTATGTAGCGCGTCGGGGATGTTCGCTGAAGCGCGCGTGGATTGTTTTTATACAACCATGCGCAAGCGGTGCACATCCCTGGTGCGCAGGGTGCGGGGCAGCCCCAACAGTATCCTGAGCGCCTTCGCACAGCGATTCGACTGCCAATACGTGTATCACTGTGACATGGTACATGTACGGGCTAATGTGGAAATATATTGTATTAATAATGTTGTGTATTGAAATTGTATTTAATTGTATTTGTATTTGTTTTATAATTGGTCCGTGTTGGCTTTAATTCAATAAATAATAATAACAATAAGTCGAGGTTCGTATCCCACACGAGGTACGTCCATGCCCTTAGGTGATGGTCGCTTAGTTTATTAGTAATTTTATGCCTCTGGCTGGAGGCTTTGAGTTCCCTTAAGGCAGACCAGGATTGACTGGTTAAGTAGTCACAGCCTCTCAATAAAAACTACAAGAAGCCCAACAAAAAAAAAAAAAATAGAGCTCTGCAGTACTAATATCGGTTGTCACGTGGACGGTGTTTGTGTAAACAATATATGTTATGCTGACGATATAGTGCAGCTGAGTCCATCGATTGGAGCACTAAGAAAGCTATTAAAAATATGTGAGCTATATGTTGCGGCCCTTGGACTCAAGTACAATGCATCCAAGAGCGAACTGATTATATTTAAGAGCGTTTATACCTTATGAGTGGCAACGTCGCAATTTAGTGTCATATTTCGTGGTTTTCAATTTTTATCATTTAATTGGAGCTATATTTTAAAAATCTGTTTAATTAACTTTTTAGAATTACGTGAAAGTGTTTAAAAAGTAAGTAACCGTAATGCTTACAGTTATTTTACAATCAAAATAACGCCCTGCAAGTTTCCAATGTATTATTTGCATATAAATAGAACTGTAAACGCAACGATTTCTTACCTTTTACACAGTTTTCACATAAATCTAAAAAGTTAATTAAACAGATTTTAAAATATAGCTCCGATTAAATGATAAAAATTGAAAACCACGAAATATGACACTAAATTGCGACGTTGCCACTCATAAGGTATAAACGCTCTTAAAGCCAGTAAGAAATGTTATAATTGTCCTACTTCACTAACACTAGCCGGAATATAGGTGTGAGTCTCCACTGTTGAAGCAGTGGATGACCGTTCATGCGATGGACGCTCAGCCCGGCGCAAGTTTAAATTAAATTCTATATGGATAAGCTGTACTAACACTGGACTAAGTTTATTGTTACTAACACCTATGCATATAATTTTGGAATCCGAAATATGTATATATATATTTGATTTGATAGTTTATCTCATTGAAAAATTATATTAATTAAAAAAAAAATTTGATTATAGTGACATGATTGGTTCAAAATGCAAATTTTTCCCGATGATTTACATTGAAACATTGTACCATTCATTAGAAAACTGAATCAAAATTGAAAGAAATAAAATTTATTATAAACGCATGAATGGTCCAAAATAAAAAAATATTTTTGATGTACCGGATTGAAACAGTCCAAACACATTCGGTCTTATTACAAAAGAAGGTTTTTCTTTTGACATGGTTTAAACCATCGAGCCTGTTTTTGAAATACGAACCTAACAGAAATCGAAATACAGTTCCTTTTACAAAACTGACAACTTAGTCTGGTCTTAGATTGTCAATTTTGTATTAAGAACTTTACTAAAGTCGGCATAAAGTTCCAAATAACAAAAACTGTATCGAAGGTTTCGGCTCGGTCTAAAGTTAGACCGTGTTTTGTAATAAGACGGTTTGGGTTGTTGTCACATGCAGTGCAAAATGTATTCACGCGCTTTGATTTTTTTAAAGCCGTAGCCGCAGATACGGCCGTAAGAAGGTCTTCATATTTTTCTGGTATTTCTCGCCATTCCTTCCTTTTTCTCCAACTTATGTTTTTTCAGTCCTAGGTTTGCTAATAATCTCTTTTATCAGTCCTAGGTTTGCTAATAATCTCTTTTATAATTTGTCCCGAAATTCTAAAAAAACTTCTCCTTTCTGGTGAATAACCCAAGTATTTACAAACATCGTTCCACAAACAGTCTTGGAGAGACACGGTAAAAGGCTAATTGGGCGAAGATCTTTCATGCTGGTGGGATTAGATACCTTGGGTATGGGCCTTACTATAGCCGGTTTCCATAGATCCGGAAAAGAGAAGGAGGCCATGGATCTGTTGTACAAGGAAGAGTCAAGATCATCAGCATCTCCAGGGAGATACAGTCCCGCAGGAGACGCCCTGGGCGTCGGGAATTGCAGGCCGATTCCCGGCCAATGTAGGCGTGGGCTTGCGAACGGCGAGTAATGGGCAGCTCGCCGTTCGATAAGGACCAGGCCCGGGTCGACGGCGCGTTGTGTTCCACGTGCGCCTCAAAGAGATGTCAGCACCAATGACGGGGTCTGCTAGGGCCAATGCCTGCTAGGGTTGCGGGAAAGTCCGAGAGAGATACCGTGGCCCTTGGCACAGCCAACTGAAGGAACACGGGTGGGTTTTAGTCAGTAAGAGTCTGACACGCCCTCCTGCTCTGCCCAGAGCGGGAGAAGTTATTTGATGATTTCCCAACCTCAAAAAAAAAAGGAATACAGTCAGATCCCTGAGCATTGGAATTAAGACCACGCAAAAGCTTCATGCCCTCCTGGACTGGCTGAAGTTGGAAATGACCATTACTGAATCTGTGGTGCTCAAAGTTAGTTAAGTCGGCGGTACTGACAGACATGTCCAAATAAATATAATTTATTTTCTCAGGATTGTTACTTAAATGTCGCAAACTGTGTTCTGTTTTTTTTTTTTTAATAGCTATTGAGGATTTAATATGACTCCATATTTTTTTTTGGTTGTTTGATGTTTTTGTTCATGTAAGTTTTAAATTATGCACACTTCTCACTAACAAAAGCGGCCCTGACTAAGTATTTAAGCTCTTTGTGTGAGTTTATGTGATGAACAGATTAAGTAGCCTTAGATTTAACATGGCACTAAACTTGTCTCGTAACTTCATCATTTACTTGACAGTTTAAGTAATCCACGGGTAAGACTTTACTTTAATTAAAACTTTTTTGAGGGGTGCATAAGTCAAAGAGATTCAAAATATACTCATTAAATGTTGCTACCACAGAGTTCACATCCTCCAGAATTTCAATACATTTCCAGTCCATCTTATTCAAACCATCATTAAAATTGTCAAGCAGTATAATATCTTTAAGTGGCCTACAGGTGATCTAGTGCGGGAAAGGATTCTCTAATTTAAAATTAAATTCAACAGATATAACTGCATCAGTGGTGCAAGTACGTAGGACTCGATTCGATAAATTTGACAGATAAACTCGATAAAATGAGTTTTTATCGAATCGAATCGATGTCGCAAGTACGTAACTCTACTTTACCGATCGGTAGATAAACTCTAAAATTTTTACGAATTTATCGAAAATGCAAGTCCGAAACGACATTTTGACAGTTGAGATCGCCAATTTAAGCTGTCAAGCTCGGTAATTTATCGACACCATCCGATATATCCACCCCCTTTTTCGCATTACTATAATCCAAAACAGAGTCTGGTTCAACAGTCTGTATTCCTTATTGATAATCGTTAATGTTACCTACTTCCATTTGTTATGAAAGCTAGTTTAGCACGTACATAAACAATGCATTATATAACTTTTTTACCGGACTATGCTAGAAGTACCTAAGAGTTATGATTTTATCATGACCGTAGGTATGTGTAAAATCAGTACAATATCACCATTAATATAAAAAGACAAGGCGCATCCTGCAAAAAAAAAAAGAAATCCCACCAAAAACATTTCATGTAAAGTAGGATGCCAAGACTTACATGACGCTTTCGTAGAGCGAAGCCCCTAACTCTACAAGGCCTAACTCTACATCTTGGTCAAAATGTATGGCTTGGTCGTTCCATTGAACTATTGCATGACACGACATTAAAGACCTGTGACTTAATTTCTCACCATAAGCCCTAAGCCCATAGGAGTGTCTGTGCGACGGCCGCGAAACGGCCAAGCCGTACATTTTGACCAAGATGTAAGGTTTGTAGAGTTAAGCCTTGTAGAGTTAGAGGCTTGGAACTACATTCGACCTGATAACTTTTAACAGTGAAAGCGTTATGTAAGTCTTGGCATCCTACTTTACATGAAATGTTTTTGGTGGGTAAAATATTCATCGTACGGAACACTCTCCACGCGAGTTCAACTCGCACTTGTCCGGTTTTTAATTAGCTTACTAACTAATATTATAAAACTGTGTGAAAGCTTTGTACGTTTGGATGTTTATTACTCAGTCACGCAATAACGGCTGAACGAATCGTTACGAAATTCGACAGAGAAGTAGGTAACCTTGGAGCTACAGAAGGACATACTCATCTTAGATCGCAGACGAAGTCGAGGGAAACAACAAATTAACTAGGTAATACTTTCGTGGAAAACTCTATTCCTCTAAACATTTGCTTTGTTATAAATTCACATTTAAACAAAGCACATTACCTATATCAAAGGTACCTACTGACCAAAGTCATAATCGTTACAAATGTTTCCCTGTTTGTTACCCTATTGGTTTAAGGAAAAACACAATATGCTTATTTTGGTATTATATGTTGTAAAATTATAACAATATTGTCCTTAAACAGTGAAACGTTACCAGAGGGAACAGTTGTGTTTATAACAATAATTATTATGTACATTTAGTGAAACAAAATGTACATAATATTTTTCTTGTGTTTAAAACTGTGTCTTTTACATTTATGTATGGCAGATCTTGGATATCAGTGTACAATAGGTATATATTTTTTAAATATGTATACTGTAACGAAGGAATAAGAATTTAAAAACGAAGGATAACTGCGATTCACCAATAAGGCTGCCAAACAAGGATTGTAGCAATCAATACCTACTTTAAACAACCTTTTATTCTCATAGGATTCTCATTTCCGAAGTGCACTATAGTAAGCGCGTTATCAACTGAGTCGTCGGGCCATGAATCATTTCCCTATGTCTATCTCGCTTGCACTTACGGGTCTTTTGGAGCCGCTTACTGAAGGGCGTAACCATAAAAGAAATATATCGATAAGTAACATTCATTATCGTATCTTGTTCATACAAGATTCTGACATGTGACCAAGATTATGTCTGGACTTTAAAAGAGACTGTGACCTCTGAGTTTGTTTCGGCCTTTCTTCTCAGAGTAGTCAGATAGGAAACGCCGACCTCATCTAGTTTTTAAAATATGATTGACGTGTAAAAGTGCTTGTACAAACCTACTTACAGAAATAAAATCATTTATCATTTATCAAGTCATACGTCGTTTAGATCCTAACGCTACGGTTTCCTAGAAGAGCGGTGACCGCCACATAGCGTCCGCAATTTGCCATTGAATGACGTCACTGAAACGTTATCTATGAAACTAAGTTTGTGTGTATTCTTAGAGAGCGTTTTTGACACCGTAAATTCAAACCCCGCTGCCCAAAGATTTAAATCGCTAGACTTGCTCTCGCCGTACTTGTCACGCGAAAAAGCGTCCATACTGAGAAGAGTGAGCTCACACATTATTTTACAGCATTTCCATGACAATCAAGTCAAGTCACTGCGTCATTGTGTGTCAGAGGTTTTAAAACGAAACAGTAACGCAACTATCTTTTGACGCGGTATCAAGCGATTTAAATATTTGCCGCTATCGTCATTTTCACGGCAGCCATCACTGCGGCCGTTATATGCGGTCACCGCTATTCCAGGAAGCCGTAGCTTAACTCTAGCATAAAGTTATGGATCAACGTAACGTTCTCGTAACATGTCTTAATGGTGTTTCGTAAAACTTGATAAAGGACAAAAACTTTTTTATAAAAAAAAACAACCACCTCCACCTTTTTGGAAGTCGGTTGTTTTTTATTATAAAAAAGTTTTTATTTTTCAATGTTTTGTTGCTGTACCCATGGTATAATAATATGCTTCGCCTGGTATTCTCTTCCCGTGACAGCTGGGTCACGTGATTGGCCTAAGTATACGTCATCAGTTGCGATGCGGTTCTTAAAGTTTTTTAGTGGGGAAAAAGATAAAAATAATACAACGGGTACTCAATTTTTCTCATTTTTAATATTTTAGATGAGCCCAAACGGCCTTGAAGACAGAGCCGTTAAACCTTATTTGAAAAAAAAAACTATCTAGCAAGCTACGTCAACATCACTTGAAAAAGAAATACATCTGACTTGGCTGTATGGGCCAAGATCCCTTTGCCTGTCCTTAATTAGGACTAAAAGAACAACCAAAAAAAAATCACTACAAAATAAAATAATAACATGGACCAACTTAGTACACGACGAAAACCTAATAGGACGCAATTAACTCTACTTGAAAAATAAGTCAAAAACTAGTTAGGTTAGGTTATGTTCGGGCGTACAGCCGAATTAGCACAACTATGCCTTATATGGAATTTGCAACCGTAGATAAATTAAATAATATGTAGAAAGGTACATACTTACCAGTTCTTATTGTTGTTTTTGGTCTACAATATTGAAGCCACTTATTTGCTATCATCTCTTCTTTGGGAAAAGAAAAAAACCTTATTACTCCGCCGTTTTTACATCTGTTTTTACAGTTTAGTACGGAACATTTAACCATTTTTTTTCTTGTGTATCTTTCAAACACAGTTTTTACACAGTTTTTATAGTACCTAACTAATGTTTGGGAACCACAGTATTTTGCTCACCGAGCGAAACAACGCTATAGATATGAGCGACACGACGATAGTGATGAAATGGGGAGTTGTCAGTATGTCACTTGTCAATCCGATGTGTGGCTACTGTGTGTGATTGAATTACCTGAGCAAAATGCATTTTACAACTTATCAAAGCAATTATGAACTAATAATTAAATATGTTAATTAATTTAAAACAAAAAGATGAATCACAAGAGTTACTAAATAGTTAAGCTAGTTAGTAATTTATTTTATTTTATTACCTAATTAAGAAAGTCCCTAAATTTACTGAAACGGACAATCAATGGCAACACTTATCGTGACGTAGTCTTAGGCCATCGTGGGAAGAGAATACCAGGCGAAGCATATTATTATACCATGGCTGTACCTACCCCACAAAAATTCGTATACCACTACTTGCTATGTAATTTTGTATTTAAAGCAAGCTTGAATACTATGTGCTACAACTAGCTTCCAGTCGCAAAAAAATATGCTACTAACTATGATAGAAAATGTGTGTGTACCCTGATATACTGAATACATCTGCGTAACCCTTTCGAGTGTACAGGCGTGATGTTATGTTGTGTGATTGCGTAAACAATGCATATTTATGCGTTAGCAGCAATCGCGGTTGATTTGCTGTCATTTTTTCCGTTCCGTTGTCTGTCTCCTAAACTCATGATCAGATATATATGAAATTTAAATGGGACCATTTCGGAATAAACCTTTTTCAAACAAAAAAAGAATTTTGCAATTCCGTCTATATAAGACGGAGTTATGCCCGAACATACATTACAAAAAAAACATCCGAATTTATAATCTCCTCCTTTTTGAAGTCACATAATAAAATAGATCCGTCACCATCATTATTCGCAGACCTGGAAGGTCAAGGAAGTAGGTCTGCATTCAGCAGAGGGTTTCCACCCTCTGCTGAATGCAGACCTACTTCCTTTTGTATCATGCCTCCCTGGTCTTTGCGAGTCTCCTTGTTGGTATTATATCTGTTTGAGACCGTTTGACCGACCATAAAAGTTTGCACATACTAAATAACTTTTTCATGGAGAAGGTTCTTACTTATAGGTTTTTTTTCACCTCCACGAGACAAAAGCCGCGAGCAAAGCTAGTGTACCTATAAACCCAATTTTTAATCGACTTCAAACTAGGAGGAGGTTATCAATTCGACTGTATGTTTTTTTTATGTTTGTTACGCGATATTTCCGGCAAACATGGATCGATTTCAAAAATTCTTCTTCTTTAATTGATAGGGTATGCTTCAAGGGTCCTATATCAATTTTACTAACTTTACTTAGGTAGTTTTTCAGTTAGCTTCAAAATAATACGTATTATTTCCACTTATTGATGATGTTATATTAACTTCCTATCACTGTTATTTACATACACAGCTAGTAGTGGTATACGAATGTGGGGTAGGTACCACAACGAAAAAGTGAAAAATAAAAACTTCTTTACAAAAAAAACAATCGACTTCTAAAAAAACACTACAAAGTGAAAAATAACTTTAAATTCGGAAGTCGGTGGCAAAAACGAAAATACAAAACTAAAGACACCGACTTCCAAATTTAAAGTTATTTTTCACTTTGTAGTGTTTTTTAGAAGTCGATTGTTTTTTTTTGTAAAAAAGTTTTTATTTTTCACTTTTTCGTTGTGGTACCTACCCCACACACATGCATATTATGGTACAAAAATATTTGCCGGCAGTGCCGTGTCCTCAGTAAAAGGATGCGCAGGCCTCCTTCTATACTGAACTGAAAGCCTAGGATTGTAAAAATAATATAACATTTTCCATTTATTTCAGACGATTCAAGCCATAATCCTGAAATATTCTTGATTAAAGATATAGGTTTGAACTCGATCTATCAAGCGCAATTAAACAAAGAATTTTTAAGTCTTTGTGGGCATTATTATAATATTAAAGTCGTCCCTCTAGAAGTACCAAAAGAACATGAGTAAGTTCATTAAACTATAACTTAATCAAACAGCTAATGCACGAAAACGATTAATTACTTGTAAGTTTTACTATGCAATTTGAGTTTTCTTCTTTATGTTGATAAAACCAGAAAGACGACTAGCAGTGTTAGACTAGACTATTTAAACATCTGTCCTGGAGCCGTACTATGACGTGTTAACACCATCATGATACCGTTGAGAAAAAGACATAGTGCTATCGGTCATGTATAGCTCCGTCTCTCTTTCACGCTGGAACAATGATGGAATTAACATGTCATAGTACGGCCCCTGCAGGCGTAGCATGAGCACCGTATTGTCGACGGAAGAGGAGACAAAAATGACGTTTCGTGTAGACAGTACGACGCGGCGACGGCAGCAAAGTAGAAAGAGTCAACTGCACTTTTGACGACATTCACTATTTTACATAATCCAACTCAGAATTATTTGTTTTGTCATAGGATATTTTTTCTGTTTGATTCTCAATTTTTACTGATTAAGTCACGTCAACTACAACAAATTTTCTCAAAGTGTCGAAGTACCGTATTTTGGATCAAACAATTTTACAGTAATATTGGCCTTAACTATTTCCTTGGTACTTATTAACTATGTAAATGATGTAAAATAGAAGAAGATTGTTCTTCTATTAATTATCACAGTTTTGCGTTCAAAACGCTCCCTTGTAAAAGCATGGTTTTGTAGATAACCGTTTATACTTTGTGGCCGTCGAGTAGAAAGTTTTCTACTCGCGATTCCAAAATCAAATTGTCTTCACTACCTTACACAAATGTCAGTTGTCAGTGTGATTTTGACAGTAAGGATAGAAAACTTTCTTCCGAAATAGTCTACATATAAAAAGACCTAGACAAAGATCGTTGGAAATGAAAGACAAAATTACAGATTGTAGACGGATTTCTACGTTGCGATGTCAAAAGTGAAGAAACGAAATGTCACTTTGTATGGAAAAAGCTATGTCTATTCTTCGTATAAAGAGAAAGCGTCTTGCTACGGCTGCACTGCCACGTAGGATGTGCACGGAGAGGTTTACCACGTCAGCTGCGCGGTTCATTTGTTTCTCAACCACGCATGCGTGTGTAACGTGGCAGTAGGTCACAGTGGACGATCACTCATACATTTTCATAAAAAGCAAAGCTAAGTAGGTACACGTGCATATCTTTACCATTTGCCGCTAAGGAGCGGCGCCTTTATGCACAAGCAAAAACTGTATCTTGAAACGGTAACCGAGAAGCTAAAACTCTAGTTTATAACTAAATTAAAATCATATATAACTTTTTTATTACAGTAATGTTATCCGTTTGGCGGTTCCCGATTATTATTATGGACAATCACAGAAGAATTTCGTGTACGCTGGTAGCATGATAAGCAACACAGATGACGTTGTATGCACTAAAAAGGACAAAGATCAACCTGGCTTTGACTGTAACGAAACAGTAAATCTCGTTAGCAAATCAGTATTAAAAATAAATGACGGTCATGTCTACAACTTTGTACAGAACATGCAAATAACAGAATTTAGAGACACAACACAACAGTTCAGCACAGCTCAAGTTCTGAACAGTTGTAAGCCTCTTTTCCGAAAGACCTCGGATCTGACGATAGTACTCCTATGCTTTCGGGAGCCGCCTGGCGTTAGTAAAATAGTAAATATACAGCCCTTACAACTGATACAAGTAACACATTCTCATTGCAGTCATTATTTGGATGAAATGAATAGGGGTTTGCATCTTTATGAGAATCGTCTTCTAGCTGTGTTAGCCCCTGAACCATTTAAGGTACCCTCCGAATATTCAGTTCCAACCATATTCTATAAAACTTCATATCTGCCTTCCGAATATAGGACTTCTTTTCCAAATTCTGTGAATCTAGTACCGTGGCGATTACTGAAGTATGCATATCTATTGTTTATTCAAACCATGGGATGGCAAAGAGTGGCGATTGTGACTGACGATTCAGAATATAGCCTAGATTTTGAAGATGAACTGACTGCACTGTTTAATAAAGAACGAATAATATACACTGTGATACGGTGCGAGGATGCAAATTGTGAAATGGACAAGGTAATTTTTTTAGCATTTGCCATACATTAAGTACATCATTTAAAGATGTAATCCCGAACGCGACAGCAGACCGCTGACGGCAACGCGTTCCAGTTAACAATGAACGCAGGCGACAGTGCCGCTGTAGTTTTGATTTCGAGCGCGACGTCACTCCTACGACGCAGCGACGGTTCTCTTCTCTGTTTCGCGAAAATCATTTGTCAAACAAAAAAATAGGATTTGTCGCTCTGACAGCACTAATGATATGACGGCTGCAGTCACTGCTTGACCACAGCAACAGCAGGCGGCACTGTCTCCATCTATGGAAGTGTAACGTTTTCATAGAAATAAATATACACCCGTAGTGTCTCTACGGTCTGTCATTGCGGTTGGGCGGCACTGCCGTTGCCGTCACCTTCAGAATTATACTGTTTCAAAATCGTAACCTGGGAGAGGCTAGTTAATGAATCACCGCGGCTGCTGCTGGTGTATTTTGGTATTCTCAAGAAGACCGAACAAAAGAATCATGATCATCATCACTTAAATATTATTGTAATTGTTAGAAAACAAAGGTTTCATTCTGCTTTATGGTTTATCGACGTAACATTCATGGTCTTGGATCTAATATCATTATTTTATACAACGAAACTGCCATACTCATAATTTGGTACATACTTCTAGATAGCACAAGAACTCAACTCAATAAAAACTGAAGGTTCACCGAGGATAGTTATTGCCAACGTCGAAGAGAAACATGCTCAATATTTGTTTCAAAATGCTCCTCGCCAGATCACATGGCTAGTGCGGGACATGGTCGGGAACAACCAAAATCAGGTAAAACACGCGGCCGTTAAAATGGCAAATCAGATTTTAGTCAGACTTCGACTATGTACAGTCACGAGAATAAATATACTACTAAGAAAAGCTCGGCAATAATATCTGATTGCATGATTCATCCATTTTACATGGCGGCAAATATATGTGATAATTTGTTGAAGGCATATACATACAAGTGGTAGCACAAATATGTGACAAAATTTCACCATGGCTTGATGGCCTTATTTTTTTTTACAAATATACAGGATGGCAGAGACATCGAATCGCAACCAGTTACCATGGATTCAGTATATAATTCTAAAACCCCTGCGTTGAATTATTTCCACCGTTATTTAAAAAAAATGTTGTTGTTCCATACATTTTGACCAGGGAGGTATAGAACTATGAGGAACAGAAAAGAAAGGGTAAAATAAAAATAGAAGAGGGAGGATCCTCGGACCAGACGGGTGGCAACTGCCCGATGATTGAAGTCGGGAAGTTGTATTTATGCTAGTCGCACGGTAAACTCTGCTTGCGCGATGCAGGATTTGCGTGTCGTCAGTATGACGCGCAGGTCGCATGTGGCGATTGGCGATGTAGATACCGCTACATTACTCCCCTCCGGAGACCGGAGGTTGATAGTGTGTCGAGTTGTTATTGTTTGTTGGTTGATTGTTGATGTTGTTCTACACGTTGGGTTCACTAATATAGAGGTGTGAGGAACAGGGTGTAAAGTTCACTCATACCTCCATAGAAAAGGGAGGATCCTCCGACCAGACGGGTGTCGTGTCTGGTGGGCAACTGCCCGATGATTGAAGCCGGGAAGTTGTATTTATGCTAGTCGCGCGGTAAACTCTGCTTGCGCGATGCAGGATTTGCGTGACGTCAGTATCACGCACAGCTCGCATGTGGCGATGTAGATACATATGATGATGATGATGGCGCTACATAGGTATTGCACTTGTCTATGAAACAGCAGTTTTTTTTTTACCGACGAAAAATGTTTACTCAAGGGGGTTTAGAATCAAGTGCTGAATTTCTGGTTACATTTTGTTGAAATCACCTCTCTAGTCTCCACTCTGGGATTCGTAACCCGAGCCCTAAGTAAGAGACTGTCCAGTTTGGGGCTCACTGGCGAATAATTGGGCAATAAACTATTTTCTATTTGTAATCACGCGATTTCTAAAGCAAAATTTCTTTTATTCTGTTATAAGATCTCGCTTGTAATAAAAAGTTCATGTTTTTTGTTTAGTACCTGGCCGACTATCGAATTGCGTTCTCCTTCAGCTTCAGTATAGACACATACACCGAAGGATGCGATGTGGAGGGTAACATTTTGGCGGGTTTGAGCAGTATTGCCCAAGCTTACAAAAATATAACCGAAGAGGACTACAAAGAAAAGAAACACGAGTTTTACAGGTAACATATCATACATAAAGATTCTTAGGACCTTAGGACCTTTGAAATTAGGACCTATGGTTCTTTCTATTTGGGTGAGACAAACACATCTTGAAGGACAGCATCGCACGACTGTCATGCCTGGTCGTTGTCTACGCACTATCACTCAAAGAATCCAGAGGGGCAATTCTCGTACTTAAAAAACGTTCAAATTCAAGTCGCAATCTCATCTCAGCGACAATCTATGTGTGTGTATTTTTGACAGATTGAGACTGAGATCAGAGGGGCAATTCCCGTATTTTTAAGACCGTTCGCATTCTAATCTCAGTCTCAATCTGTCAAAATTACAATCAATTTACATACATTTTTGACAGGTTTTTGACATTGATTGTCGCTGAGATGAGATTGCGACTTGAATTTCAACGTTTTTTAAGTACGGGAATTGGCCTACAGATTGTGAACGTGCTTAAAATTACGGGAATTACCCCTCAGATTCAAAAGTCGTGTCTATTAGTTGAATGCAACACGCCCTTCGGCCATGTTACTTAGCTTTCTGCAGTACTATCAAATGAGCAGTTTTACCTGCAATAATTGTTTGAAATTAAAAAAAAAACAATTTAAGAAGAAAAAATATTTAATACCCAATTTATTTTTCAGACGTTTTGCTGTTAAAGCAAAAGAAGCAACCTCAAGAACTACTGAAGCTGCTACAGTAGTTGTACACAGATTAAATAGCTTACAAGAGATTTCAAAAATTTCTGTCTACGCCACGGGTGCTAAACTGGTCAATTTTACGAGTCCATATAAATCTGGAAAACCAACCGACGGAACGGCTCACTGTTTGGTTACAAGTTACGACTATTATAAGCCTTGTGAAGACCCTCTGGTGATGTTCCTCATGTTGTCCCTCATGTTATTTATGTTAACTTTCATTTTGATAACTTGTTACTTTGACAAGAACTCGCCATTTAACGACGTAAGATATCACAATTTTTAGTTAAGTATAGCTATACGTTACTAATAATGTAAGTCCTTTGAAAGTATGTCAGGGCATTTTTAAATTCTATTAAATTAAATTAAACTAGCTTCACGGCCATCATACTTAATAAATTAAGGCCTCCAGCCGGGTCATAGGTTCACAGTTTATTTCTCTTCATATTTTCCACCATATGTATTTTTTTCGAGACATCGCGAAGCGGTTAGTCGACTCTTCACGAGACCAGAGGGCTGGCCTATTTTTTGGCCAAAGAATCAGCTTCGCCATACACCGTGGCAATGCTGCCAGCCTTTTGGGCACTTTTCCTGTTGACAGCGATGCGGACGAATTTTTTGATGTCCTATGATTATTTTCCTTCTTTTTTATATACATGTAGTCATGTACATATTATTTTAATTATAATACTTAATGATAAATTATTTCTATAAGTAGGTTTGTAGAAACACTTTTACACGTCAATCATATTTTTTTTTAACTAGATGAGGAATTCTGTTAGCTTATATTACCATATGTACTTCTTTTCCTATTAGGACCAGCGGAGTTTGAAAATGCTCGACCAATAATATTTTGACTGATATTGAACTAACTCACAACTAATATAGAGTTCAATATAGCATGTAAGAGAGTATTGCCTGTGGCGTAAAATTAGGCATGGTAGCGCATATTTTCATTCGAAACTTGACAGCAAAGAACATGCTCGAACATTTTGCTGCTCTGTCTGCATTTACCAATTAAGTAGTATTCCTTATTGTTGCAAAACAGATAGAATTGAACGAAAGCTCTTCGAAGCAGTCACAGGTAGGTAATTGAAATAGTGGAAAGAGTTTTTTGAGAAGCTTCCAATTACAGAGCATGGAATCGGCGCGCTGACAGCGTCTAGAGAATGCAGTACTTACTAATAACATTCGTGGCGCCGGAATTGTGTTGTGTTGTGTTGGCTGTCACGGACCGCCTTCAAAGCCATCAGTTTCTATGCGTCATTTGTGTCGTAGTGCGAGTATACGGTGACACGCTTGGTTTTATGAAAAGTGTTGAAAACGCCGTCTCTAGCAACGGTCGCCGAGCGCTCCTTGCTTTGTGCCTCCAACTAACCAATCAATCCGAAGCTCAAAGGCAGGGTTATGAATTTAACCGTCATTGTGTATAACGTTCAGTCTCAAAACTCCTGGGCCTGCAGTCTCGACATAGCTAGCAATCGTTTTCGGTTGCTAAGTCCTAACAATCCAGATGTAACAATATTTGGTGGTCTCCACACTCAAATTTATCGGTTGTTACTGGTATTTTAGGTAGGTACCGGTAGGTAACAACCGATAAATTTGAGTGTCGAGACTACCAAACATTTACATCAACATTTACATATGGATTGTTAGGACTTAGCAACCGAAAACTATTGCTAACTATGTCGAGACTGCAGGGCCTGGACGACATTTCATTTGCGAATAGTATATAATTTTATTAATTATATAAAAGTGTATATTTAATATAGGTAGTTTTATTAAATAAAAGTCCCAGTTATTTACCCGAGGTTTTTAATCAGTTCCTTGAGGTACCTGATGTCTTTCTTATCATGCAACGTCTCCTCGTCGTCGTCGGGCGCTGACGTAGTTCGCGGAGGATGCTCTGGTCCAGGTAAATCGAATATGAACCCTCGAATCTGTAAAACATGACTGTGATATTGCACGTTATTTTACTTTTTCTTGGTTGGGTTTCCCTTCTGCAGAAAGTTATGAATATCCATACAAAGTGGAATGGATAATGAACTCATGTGCAAAATTTCATGGTTCTAGAAATGATACCAAAAGTGGTATATATCGACCCCCAAGGGTCAACGACGATCAGTAGGTCATAAGTTGGTTTTTTCTTCTACATCTCACTACAGTTAGACATCAGTCAATAGTACATCTCTGCAGCGGCCAGCAAAAGAGGATTTGAAGGACGAACGTGTAAATGTGGGCCGAGGCGAAGCCGAGGCACACATACGTAAGTCCATATATGCCTACTTGTGGCCAAGGCTTGTATATTACCTACTTTTCTCAAATAATGCGCAGAAATTAAAATACAAATTACTTTTCAAAATCAATAACGAAAACAATATTTTTTCCCGCGTTAAAGTGTTCATTTGTTTTTTTTTTCAATAAACAGCTTTCTATTTGCAAGCCAGTTCAAAATTTAAATAAAACTCTTGATAAGTTACCTCCTTGGTTGCCATGTTTCATAGTGTCAATTAATTTCTATAATTATGTTTGATTTTTTTATTTTTTGTATGTTGTAAGAACAACAATATTTTTTCCCGCGTTAAAGTGTTCATTTGTGTTTTTTTTTTCAATAAACAGCTTTCTATTTGCAAGCCAGTTCAAAATTTAAATAAAACTCTTGATAAGTTACCTCCTTGGTTGCCATGTTTCATAGTGTCAATTAATTTCTATAATTATGTTTGATTTGATTTTATTTTTTGTATGTTGGCACCTTGTTTTTATGTTTATGTCATTTGCTATAATTTAATTTTGCTTTTGTGTGTTGTGCTACGTCTTTTGTGTGCACTGAATAAATGGTTTATCAATCTATCTATCTAAAAGATCGTTACATTTTTAAATTACATTATAGAAATGTGTTTAGTTTCATAGATGTAATTTATTTGGCCGCTAAACCACGACAGATATGGATTTTCATACAACTTTTGCCGGCCGCTGCTCGCATGTATTTGGCCAGTACTGCAATTTCGATTTATCTCGAAGAAGGTTATCAAAATAATGCTCAAATTTACAAGCATGTTTGAGAAAAACACATTTGAAGCCGATGAATTTTCAAAAATGCAATATTAGCTAAGATTTGACTTGGCTAGTCTTCACATACAAGTTATCTTATATTTGGCTAATCAACTTATCTTCTTAGTTATGTTATACGTAAGTTACTGTTTTTATATTGTAAGGTCAACATATCTCTTCTAAAAATTTGGTTTGCTGGTAAAAACCAGCCAAGTCAAATCTTGAGCTTCAATTTATCCTATGCTATCTGCATTCTGTAAATAATTCGACTGTTCAAATTTAAGAAGTTATAAGTTTATATAGCAAACATTGTAGTAGCAGAAAAAAGACAAGAAGTGTGTTTTAAATTTATTTTACAGTTGCATGTTCTTATATAAACTTCAGGATTATCTACAGAATTTGGCACCCATTTAAATCTCAATTCTTTTGTCGGCGAAGTCGACAACCACGCATATCTTGGCTCCCATTTTCACATTTATGTTTTTGATGGGATATCATTACTTTTTGTGAAGAAATAATTATTATTCATCATTCAAAAGTGAATCTGGGCTCTTGTAAATCAATGTATTGTATTACCTTATGTTATCTTGTATTTTACTATTTTCAAATATTAATAGCAAGATTGTGTAAGGATGTATTTCTTTCGTAACACAATTGTTACAATTATAGTTCGATAGCTGAGCTGGCGCGGCGCGGCGTGGCAGTTGCAGTTTGTGTTATTATTGGTTGTCTAAGTTTTATAAATTATAAATAATCTGGTAAGTACGCAAAACGATAAAAGCGACTTTTCCATAAGGAACATAATTCGCCTGTGAAAGAAAAAGTTATTGTTGCTATTATAATTTCGAAAGGCGCTAGGTGTTAATACAAAATATTTCAAATCGCAAAAATTCTCTGTTTTCTGATTTATCCTTTAGATACAATTACCCAGGTAGATGACACATTTTAACTTTCTAGGTCGTCTGGAGGTGAGTTATGTTTTTGATCTGTATGTCAGTCAGTCATAAAAGTCAGTCAGTGATAAAAATGCCGATTTTTAGACGTTAATATCTCAATAATCGTTTGAGCAGATTTTATGAAAATTGGGGTTCTAGTTATCATAAGGGGTTTTATAATAAATAAAACGAATTTCATGTGTTTATATGAGTTGTAAAGGGGTCAAAAGTGGCTGCTGCGTCATCGGTTCCTTTTTCTTGGCTTGACACGCTGCCGCGAGTATAAGTGACATACACGTACATAATTCACACCTTTTTCCCATAGGGGTAGGCAGAAACTAGATAACGTCATCTGCTACGATTCTTACTCCTTTAGCTTCGTATAAAGTGATAGAATTATACACTCGAATACTAGTACAAATCACTTTATTTGTAGGTACTCAACATCCCTTAAAATTACTCAAGACCACCTTTGTCGTCCGTATAATTTTCTTGCCCAATCCAAGCCAATTTCCCCGCCTCTTTCTTCTAAAGTCATTAAGATGACCACAACCAAGAAAAGAATAAAGATATATAAATAATAATGTTGCAACCCACAAATATAGTGAATTAAATACTATAGTATTGTTTATGCTAACAATAGAATAGAATATATTTATTTGCTTTAAATCATGGTACATTATCATTATTATTCTGTTAAAATTAATTAATAAGTAAACCGTGTATAGCTTTCTTAGAAAACAGTGACGTCATGATGACGGCCGTACTAAGAGAGACCGTTTATTGACAACGTAATGTAAAAATATGGATATTTCTGTTATTTTCAATCATTTTACGGCCGTTCGTTTGCGGCACCGCTTTCATAGCCAACCCAACGATTTGATGAACCACTAATGGCCTTCCACCACCTTCAGATAAGTTAACTTTTTATCAGATAGATCTGATGGTAGAAAACCTAGTGCTTATCCCGATGGTGTTGAACAGGCTCTAATGGGGCAAATACAAAACAAATTACAAGAACGCTAAACGAATTCAAAATATCGTGCTATTGCATTCAATCGTTTGAAGTCGACAGAGGCCGAATGACGTTGTAAATTTTCGTTTGGCACTAAACGTATAATTTTGATTTGTGATGCAAGTGGGCCTCGCTTGTTTATCTAAACCCAGAAATCGAATTCGAGATCAAAAATGTAAACACAGGTGTTGCCAAGTTGAAATAATAACCTCAATTGTGCAGTTTGCCGAAAAGTACTATAACATAGTGCTAAAATTGTAGGCATATCTTAAACAGTTAAAATATAATATTGCACACAGTTTTCAACATTAAAGTGACCTATACTACGATCCAAGAATAAACTATAACTATTTGAAATAAAATCGTGCAAATTATTTTTATGCTACTGGCAATATGGCAGTGGCCTTAAACATTTGGACTTCATTTAATGTTTACAACTAGGGAAACGCCTCGGCTTCGCATTGGTGCTTATTACTAATGAAATAAATAAGAATATTCTTACACAGAATGATTGCGTTAAACACGTAATAAAACAAGAGGACAAAATGTGTGATTCAATCACATTAAAGATAGGGTGACGGGTCAGTTCATAATTAGTATAGATTTGGACTCTTCATGAAGCTCATCAGAGTCCCGAATCACAGAGTGAATAAATCATAATATTAAATAAATCCTAATTTCAAATAAACATGAGCAACTTGTTCATAAGAATATAAATCTTTTATTTTCATTTCGTTTAACTTATCTGTAATACTAAGACTTACCTTAGGCTATCATACTTTTAATTCGTCCAAAAACACTAAATTATAAAAAACAACACTTAATTTGAATTACTAGGGAAATTTTTACTACCCCTGAACTGTCAATTTGACAATGACATTTCTTTGTTTACATTTTTGAACTCGAATTCCATTTCTGGGTTTTAGTTACCTTTTGATTGACGGCTCTTAAGTTTTGCAGCAATTTTAATGCGGACCTCTTTTCAGTTGGGTGCGAAATTTGATACAATCGTATAGCCCTGTGGAACTGCACAAAATTATGAAATTAATATATCAATCCTAGGCGGATTACCCCCAAGGAGTGAGGTGTTTGACTCCCCCCGCGACGTCTAAGAGGGGCGCGCCTGGGGCACTAACTAGTAACTAACCGAACCATGTTGCGGTCAGTTTCCAGTTTAGACTGGTTTGTTATTTTTGGGATTTTAGGTGTGTTCCCAACAAATCTAAAATCGCGAAAAAAATTCAGCTGTACCCTACATTCATGTTGGCATGACTCGTCAAAATGAACAGCTGATTTTTTTTCGGGGTTTAGATTTGGTCCCATAGTAAAAGTTGTTCATAATGATGAGTAGAATGACCCCTTACAAGGATGCCCATGAATTCAATTTCACCTGTATATTTAGTCTAAGGATCCCCCTTTTTCAATGCAGGAACTTCACATCTGGTTCCTATTCCTGCAAATACTTACTCGTTCTAATAGGCACCAGGTGTCGCGGTACTGTTGAAGGAAGACCAGTGGAGTGACGACTGCGGCGTAGAAGCCGGCCTCACGGTCCAGCATGTCCTCACTGTCGGACATACTGTAGATAGTGCCCCGATACTTGTGAAGAAATGCGGTGTTCGTATGGTCTTTGTCGAAGCTAAAAAGAAAAGTATCTATATAATTTTGAATTCAGAACGTGAGCTAATTGTCAAGCTACGGAACAATAAACTCACACATGACAAAGTTAATTTCTATTGTAACCAAATCTATTTAGGACCTTTTTATTTCAATACGTCAATTAAAAATAAACTTAGAATGCTTAGAATACATTTTAGTAAATTTATGCGTGGAATGCAAATTATCTGAGATTATTAACTGTTTGCTGGGTTCGTTACCAGAATAATTTTTCAAAAAAAGCCGATTTCTTGCTTTAATTCTGATGCAGTGCAGATTCGCGCCGTACCTTATCAGCCTGTAATGTTCCCACTGCTAGGACACAGGCCTCCTCTCGGTGTAAAAAAGGGCCCTACATTCTAGCACAGTAAATTCGCACCAAAATTTCGCTTTTCAAAGCTCGCCAACCATCATTTAAACCAGATGTTTCGCCTAGTATCGACTTACCTACCTGTTTAATACCTTTTTTTTGTTTTTTTTTTGTGAGGGTGGGAAATCATTAAATAACTTCTCCCGCTCTGGGCAGAGCGGGAGGGCGTGTCAGACTCTTACTGACTAAAACCCTCCCGTGTTCCTTCAGTTGCCTGTGCCAGGGGCCATGGTATCCCTCTCGGACTTTCCGGCAACCCTGGCAGACATCGGCCCTAGCGGACCCCGTCATTGATGCTGACATCTCTTTGAGGCGCGCGTGGAACACAACGCGCCGTCGACCCAGGCCTGGTCCTTATCGAACGGCGAGCTGCCCATTGCTCGCCGTTCGCAAGCCCGCGCCTACGGTGGCGGGGAATCGGCCTGCGATTCCCGACGCCCAGGACGTCTCCTGCGGCGGCTAGGAGCGTGAGGGCGCGAATATTGCCTCTCCCTCACGCGTTCCGCCTCCTCCTTCGCGAACATGGAGGTGACGGCTTCCCAAGCCCTCTCGCTCCGTACCATGGCCTGGACCAGGGCCGGACGCGATAGATCGCCACCGCCAATCGCCTGCACAAGGACACGGCGGTGCTCCGCCCAAGCCGGGCAGACCTCTAACGTATGCTCCACCGTGTCCTCCGGGCGATCTACACAATGGTGACACCCGGGCGTTTCCTCCCGCCTTATCCGGAACAGAAACCTCCCGAAACAACCGTGTCCGGTGAGGACCTGCGTCAGGCGGAAGGTGAGGACGCCGCCGTGGCGCCTCTCTAGCCGCTCCTCAAAGAGGGGACTTATCGCCGCAATTGTGGCATGCCCACCGCAATTGTGGCATGTCCAACCTGTTTATACCTGCCAACACAATAGTTACGCCAGAAAAAATTCATAGACAACCCCACGTTTGAATATTTTATAGGCTTCATACTTTCGATCGGTTTTATTCAATAAACTAATGATAATAACTCTGGCCAGGAATATTTTAGGCAACCCACTTGCGATATATTTTTTAATATACTAAATTTGGAATAAAATATTTTACATCCTTTAAACAGACGGGTGAAGAGCGTTTCCAATTGATTTGGGGTCGATATCGACTAGCACTCCTTTTTTCAATTTTTACCTATATTTAGTCTATTAGGGGAAGCTAAAATACAGTAACTGAATCTTCTAAACTGCCTTATAGTACCTAGGTAAATACATAATACTGTAACCTTTTGGGTAACTACAATTTTGAGCCGTTTGGAGTTGAAACGCTCGGTTCATGGGGCCAGAGTACGCGTCTCCTTTTTATGGAAATTTTCTCGCCGACTGGTCGACACTTCACGTGACCAGACGGCTGGGATGTTCTTCGGCCAAAGAATTTGCATTGCAATTCAACGTGGCAATACTGCCAGTCTTCTGGGCACGTTTCCGGATGACAGCGATGCAGACGAATACTTCGACGCCTAAGTGTCCTTGTGTTTTTGCAATTATTCGTACAGTTAGTTAGTCATTTAATTTACCTAGTGTAAATAGTCAACTCTAATACTTAAATATAACAATGTACACAACGGTAAATAACAAATCCAATCAATGAAATTTCGTGCCTATCTACGTGTCTTATCATTACAACATTGTTATCATATCCGTTACCTACCTACCATTCAATCAAGATTTCTAAAGCGAGATAATTATTTTACTTCGAAAAATCATAATACATGTCTCAAATCCCGCGACAGAATTCGGGGAGTCCCCGAAACATGAACGCAACAAAACACACAAAAATCGACCTTGGACACGTCAGCCATCGCAATTTAAACACCAGATGTCATCTAAATAAACAGAAGGCTTAATCAGATTAATGTCTACCTGTACTAAAACTTATTTAGTTTTGCACTCAGAGCAAGTTTATAAGTAGGTACTTAGCAAATAATATCAATTTGGTGATGATTGTTGACGCATTTGAACAAAAACACACAGTCTGAGTTGGACTCGTACACTCGGGATTTCGTGCCTCAGTTGTCTCCGCAGACCATGGCCCACCTTTCATCTTGCGCCGCATGCGCATGCCCTGTGACCTGTACACACGAGGACCTAATGACCACGCCAGTTAAACTTCTCAAGTTTTGAAATTGCCGTCAACACAATAAGAGTAAGAACACAAACAGTTGTACTTACTAAGGCAGAATAGCATAGAACCTTCTTACAATGTCTCTCGCTGAGGGTTTGACAGCTGCGCAGGCGATCTCATTGTCCTGTTTCCGTTCCTGTTGCGAATTTCTAAACATCCAGCGTTCTTCTGTGAAATCATTCTCCAGCTCTAAGTCAGCGCATAAAGACGGCCACTAGAAATAGCAAAGTTCATAAGAATAAGTAGTTACCTAAAGCTAGTAAAGAATATGGACATGTAAAGTCAGGGAAATTAATTGTTAAGAAAATTTAATACTAACTTAAATAGTCCGTATAATCCAATAATCAAATCACAACTGTCATTCTTTGACAGTTGAGCTTGAGCTGTATGAAATGGTTATAATACGGCAAATTGACGATAGAGTGTCTGTTTGCAAAACAATTAATTTCTCTGACTGAACAGACACGAGCAAAAATATGTAACCATACAGTGAAATTCAACAACAATACACTTAAACTATTCATTGAAATTATTGTGCACGGAACCCTTTCACAATTTTTTTATGGTTTTTGATTTGTCCTCCAAAATTTGAGTCGATGAGATTAAATTGCTTTTAAATTTCGCTAAGGGTGTACATATTTTCGCTAGTGACTGTAGGTAGGTAGGTTTTGATATTTACGAAAATATTCAGGGGAAAGAAAGAAAGAAAGAAAGAAAAATAGATTTATTTGTCACAGAAACACGTGCATACAAAAAGATAATTAGCTCTAATAATAAGAAAAAAGTTAAAATAACAACAAAGAGATCTCTAATCACGAGCACAAAACAGAAATCGTCGACAGCTGCACGTCATGACTGTGACAAGAAGGCTTCCACTCAGCATGATGCTGTGTTATGGGGGACCCACAGCACAGCGCTGATTTTCAGTGGTTACCCGAAAAGGACGTACGGAAACCAAGTCAGGTTCAATGATTGGTACTAAAGGGGAGAGCAGACATATTCATTAAGTAACACACGGTTTCTGAGGTTTCCTGAACCGAGTGTCTATTTGATAGTGCTGTAGAGGCATGAGGAACAGGGTGTAAAGTTCCTAATCCTCCATAGAAAAGGGAGGATCGTCCGAACAGACGGGTGTTGTGTCCGGTGCTTGTGGCCAGATGGTTGATGTCAGAGCACAGGAGCAGAAAATGCACCGATGCTTGCGCATACACTTGCGCACTATAAAATCCCTTGCGTCCCTGGCTAATCTCCGTTGAGATTGGCCGCCGGGTCCTATTTCGGAAAGGTCGTTCGGGAGGATATTATTGTTAATCCTTTAACCTTTAATATGTATTGCATATCATTCAGTTATAATTTCATGGAATAGGTACTTAATCTTATAAGCTTCCTACGGGGCACGCCAAGCCTAGTGCAGGAAGTCTGGCAATTGCTCTTGTGTTAAATTCTAAGAATACCAAAATGTTTTAGTTGTACCTAATACATACATTTTGTTACCCTTATTTTTCTTTTAATAACTGTGGTCTTATTCTTTCTGACGTCCACTTGCTCTGCAAGCTATGTTGCTATCTAACTTGTACTACTCCAAAGAATTTCTTCAATCTATAGGTACTTACCACAAAACTTAACCAAAGCAAAACGTGACATATATTCTGTGCCATCTCCGACTTCTTCTATGAATCATGTTAGTTTGTGTTTCAAAAAAACATGATAATTTACTAACTCAATCCATGTTCACTACATGTTAATATTGTGATGGCAACTGTCTAGTTGACAGAGCGAACGGGAGAACAATGTCCAAAAAAGGTTTGGGATGTAAGTATTTAAACGTTTTACTTCTATTTTCAGAAAGTCCTATCACATAGACTCAAAAACGCACTGACCTCTATTTTAATAGAGGTCAGTGCAAAAACGGCTTCAATGCGTGATGACTATGCTGTTTTTAGGTATTTTATCTTAATACTAGTCGATTACTGGTAATATTTGGAAATTTATATATAGTATATAGATTCCCCCGTAGTAATATTTGGAATAAGTAGGTAAAATAAAGTAGGTAGGTATTGAACTAAATAAACCAACCTATCGAAATTATACCTACACCTGCCACGTATTTAAAAAAAATAGCTTTGGCTTCAGTTATTTCAAAATATAAACCAAAAACCAAAAGTGGGTAAATTAAAGTAAGAAAAGTCTATATTCTGACGATCTTAACAAATTGCACTATACAACAATCGTACCATCAACAAACAAAGTCGACGCATGATCACTTTTAAACATTTTTCGTTCCCACGAAGTGACCATGCTCAGTCCCCCGCGGGCCCCGCCCACAGTTTTGTATTAAATTGATAAAATTAAAATAGATTTTTTTTATTTTATTAAAGGAAACATAATATTATGTTTTAACCTTTTGCCTGGACAAAAAATATTTGGTACTTCCTTCCTTGATTGGTTGGTCAAATTGGTTATGGCAGGGGTTGGGTCTAGTCGCTGTAAAGAAATATTTAAAGCCTTAATTAAGGTGGTCATGCGTCAATTTTGTCGATAGTACAGACGCCAGCAGGTCAAGCTACCCGAAACTGTCAAATTTTCCCAATAAACCTTGAACCTTAATGCTTTAGCGATAAAGTTGAAAATCTATTAAAGAAATTTGACAGATTGTAGTAGCTTGATGTGCTGGCGTCTGTACATACAAGGAACTGCACAATGGCGTGGCGCCACCGCCTTTTTTAATACAATTTCTCAAATATTTACCAACTAAACACCCCCTACAAGCTCATTCAAGCGCCAAAAGATCCACGTAGAACTGTAATAATCATCTTCATTGCATCATTTCGAGACATTCGATGTAACCGGTAACACAAATAACTTGCAGACTTGTGAAAAATAAAAATGATCGTATAAGTACGGCGCACTCACACATTAGAATGTTATTTTTAGACTTATCAATATTGGTGCAGTTGCCAGGGAAAAAATTGCTGTCTGCCTTTGGTAGATAAAACCGGTCAACACGTACACACGGCTACACATCAAGCTATAATTTCCAGTTTACACTGACCTCTCATTGAAAAGAAATCCTATACAATGCGAGATCAGCTTATACTGGAAGTGTATAGCTTGATCTGTAGCCGTGCGTACATTTCGTTCATGGAATTACATTTAATTATTTTGTTAGAGTCCGTTCACAGTTATTTTACCTGAGTTTGCATCACTGTCAAAATCATAGTGATCTTTATTACCGTTGCAATAAGGTTGCTGTTGGTTGCTGCCATTGACAAGTCTGTCAAATTCACAATGATCTTTAGTTGGTTTAATGCTCTAAGTTAAAATCGTTACAATAACGTCGCTATTGGGTTGCTGCTGTCAGAGGTAAAATAACTGTGAATGGACTGTACCCACAGCAGCAGGTCAAGTTGCCTCAAACTGTCAAATTTTCTCATTCAATTTTGAACTTAATAAACAACAATTTAAGGTTTAAAATCATTTGGAGAAATTGGACAGTTCCGTATAACCTGATTGCTGGCGACTGTACACTGCTACAAGCATCAATTGGCTCTGGAATGGCGTTGACGCTGAACGCTGGGAGCTGTTGATAAAAATTTTGATGCAATATCTATATGTATGATAACATTGATAACTAACGTACCTACCTAGTTGAGAAGTTTAATGTTTACTAACATTTTATGGATTTTCAGAATATTAAAATGATGATTATGATTAATTCCGCTGTAAAATTGAGGCTATTCATTTGAAACTCTATTCGCAATATAGTTTAATAGTTTGCAAAAGTATTGAGTACCTAATTCGTACATCAACTATACATAATTATAGTCACTGCCTAGCCTTTTCCCAGCTCTGTTGGGGTCGGCTTCCAGTCTAACCGGACCGCAGCTGCTTATCAGTATTTTACATGGAGCGACTGCCTTTCTGAGCTCCACAACCCAGTAACAGGGTAATAGGATACCCCTTGGTAAGATTAGTTGTCTGACTTTTGGGCTCCTGACGACCCGTAACGACTGTCAAAGATCCACGAATGACAGCCGGGACCAACTGCTTAATTAACGTGCTTTCCGAGGCACGGACCAACCGCGACAAGCGTAGCTTAACCTGATCGATCGACCAGCGCGGCTGTTAATAGTTTATTACTTAGCCACAAGCCCACAAGCCAACATGAATACTTAAATAAAGCATGATATAGTTGAATCTGAAGGTAAATAGAATAAAGCTTAAAATAGGACTGGTATCACTGAGGTTTTGAGATTCAAGGATGAATACCACCCAAATAATCAAGCGCGCGACGGCGCGATACAAAGTTTAGTCATCGGTCATCGCCCGCGCAGTGCGCACACGCCACGTACGACGCGTTGCGAATCGTGACAAGTGTGAGTGTGAGCTCTCCAGATACGAGTAATATGCGAATTACTGATTAACATTAACAGACATGATAACGCGCCCAAATAAATACTTTTACCAGTGACTGTGCTGTGGTCAAACAAAATGGAAAACACTAACGATACACTCAATAAAAATGGATTCATGTTCTTTTACGCACGCCAAAATAAACCGACGGCAGAGAAAATTATAAACATCAAGAAAACATTGAACGATGGTGCTTATATTAACTTCCCTGATGCCAACGACAAGAAAAACACTATCTTACATATCGCAACTCAACAAGAAGAAAAAGATATTGTAGAATTTCTCTTGAGTAAAGGTGCCCTTTTAATGTATAATTTGGATAATAAAACACCATTGGATATAGCAAAAGAGAAGAATACAGAGGTCAGTAAAGAAATTGTCAATATTTTAACTAAGAATGGGAAACATTTGCCGCGTATCGATGTGTCGAGTTCAAGAAACCTTCAAAGAGAATCAATTCAGAATCGTTCAATATCCCAAAACATTGGCCCCGCCAGTCCAGCAGGAGCTATGTATCAAAAACGAAAGGGTACTTCAGGTGTAAGTGGTCAATTCTACGAAACTAAACTATTAAGTTTAGTCCTGCATCGAGCATTACATGATAAAGTGATTGAAGAATGTTACTTAGCAGCCAACATAGATGACATTGGAGATTTTGACGACGTTTGCTACAGGTTTAAAATGCAGGAAGACGACAAGACAAAACATATCATGTGTTTCATGCAAGCCAAACACCGAGAAGACCCCAATAAGAATAGACTTTCTGTAGATAGTTTGAAAGGTGTCTCAGGACAATTTAGTTTGGTAAAATATTTTGATAGCTTCTTAAAAATTAAACAGAAGTTTCTAAAAAAAAACCCTAAAACCTGTGATCCTATGTTCGAAGGTGAGTTCAATGATGTGGATTGTTATTTCATTTTGTATACACCTCTTAAAAAAAACTTTGATAGAATACTCACCGGGAACAAACCAGTTTGTCATAAATTGCATGATTTTATAAACACTGGGGAAAAAAAGGAAGATGTCTTTCAATTTAATTATGAAATAAGCGAAATAAATTATTTGACGAAGTTTATGCAACAAGAACGCATTAAGGCTCTGGGGGAACATTGTTTGACCTCTATTTTGTCGGGTTGTACTAAGGATATAATGAATAATGACTTAATTAAAATATATCACCCAGCTTTGGCTCAAAACGTTATCGAACTCACAGGTAGTGACCCAAATTCCTTCGATGGAAAATTTCGTAAAGATTTTTTTGATAGTGATGACGATCTTTTAATAATTTTAAAAGAAACTCTCTACGAGTTGATAGTGATTAAACAAACAAAAAAAACAGGACTTACGAAAGAAGAAGTTAAAGAGAAAGTTAAAGCTATCGTAAATAACCCATGTGCTCAAACCATTAGCACTTTGATAGGACAGGTAATACTTTTCGATGATAAAAGTAATAAACTATGCCTCGATAAGAACAAAATATCTCTAAAACAATATAGAACGGAGGACATCCGCGAGATCAACCATTGTTTGCAAAAATGTCAAGTCACACAGGCTATAATTAGTGATGCTATTAAAATAATCGGTAAAGATAAACTGAAGTCACTTACTTTCAAACTACCACATACTTTTGGCAACACTGACTTTCCATCAGACTTAAAACAAGTAAAGAAAGAAAAAACTGATAGGAGAATGTTCCTTGCTGACAAATTTTATCAATTAATAAACGAAGCAAAATTACGCTTAGAAGAGCGAAAAAATAAAAATGAAGAGGAAATTTTATATCCAGTGGAAATATGCATATGTGATAAAAACGTTGGTCCCAAATTAATACTAGAACCAAAACATCTGTTCCATACCACAGGAATCGGCGGTACAGTAGGAAATCTCCTGCAATTTGATAAAGAAACCCTGTCTTATAAATTTAATACAAATGAAGAATCACTTGGAGAAAATTCAAAGTACATACTAAGAGAAATAAGAAAACTAACGCAAGATGATTTGGCTCATTATAAAATTAATGTCAAAATGAATAACTTTCCGCGAACTTCTTTTGAAGCTAACGAAAACGATAAAAAACTCGCCGAAGAATTTTTAAGTAAATTATGGTTCTACACAAACCAAGCTAATGAAGAAGCAGTCGAAAGCATACTGAAAAAGGAAATCGATCAACACTATAACGTAAATAAAAGCCAAAACCAAATTCTGTTCCGAGTGCATTCCGATGCTATTTTCCTAAGATTTCATGACGAAATACAAAAATGGTGGAAATCACAATCACAAGCCCGTTACCTGACCAAAACTGATACTATTTTTGATGAAGCTAAGAAAGATATCATAAACAGTCCAGTACTGACGGTACTATACGTTATGTTCATAAGATCTCTGAAAAAGTTAGACATCGAATTTGATGCTGATGCAATAAATTCTATGGAACTAAAGAAAAAACTTGAAACAAATAAAATACTAAATATACTCTCCGCTGCGGTTATTTTAAGTGCCAATAAAATTATGCAGTTGGTCAGATTACAAAACAACTACACTTTTGTGAATTTAGATTATGTGCATATGCTTCCAGATAATGACAAAAATAAATTGATGAACGAACTGAGCGAAATTAAAGCGGTCACATTAGTTATAATTTGTGAAACTTCCTTAGATGAACGGCACCAAAATACGATAAATGAAATCATTAAAATTTATAAAGAAAGAATTATCGTAATAACAGATAAGCCATTACAAAAAACAACATATCAAAATAATGACTACATTGTTTTTAATGATGAAAACATTAATTTAAATGATTTACATCCTGACTCACAAACGAAAGTTCTTAAAGAATTTAAAGTATGCTACCAGGGAAAAGAAGTAACATTAAATACAATAATAGACGATAATTCAACAACTTTAATACATGCCAAATTTTTGTGGTCGCTATTGAACAATGTGAAAATAGAAATAGGGCAAACACTCGACTCATTTAAATATGATGAAATAAAAGATTACTATGTTAATAGAAGTTTACTTCGGGGTAGCGAGGAACATGAAGTAAACACGTTAAATGACGTTGATGACGTCATCGTCCTAATAACTTCTAAGCCTTGTATGGGTAAGACTATTCTTCTAACTCATTTATCTTTAGAAACTAAGAAAATTGACCCAAAGCCTTGGATTGTACGAATCAATATGTCAGCTCACAACAATGATTTTGCGAAGTGGAAATTACGCGTGACTCATGTAATGAGATTTCTTTGTAAAGCTGCACTCAAAACAACAGATAATACAATCGAAAAACTTAATTTCACCCACATCACCAATCAAACTGTTGAACTTAACAGGGACAACTTGGAAAATATCTCTTATGAATTAGAGTGGTTTATTCATTTTTATAATCAAGGAAATATAATATTATTATTTGATGGATTTCATAAAATTCACCCACATTTTACAAAGGAGGGGATTGAATTATTACGTGCGCTTAAACGAGCCAACAAACGAATGTGGATAACAAGCAACTGTTATATTGTCCATATTCTAGAACAGGAACTAGGAGATTCTTACAAGCTTGAGCGGTTGTCGACGACAGAACAAGAAAGCTTTCTGCAAAGATTCTTTAAAACGAACCTGAAGCTCGAAAAACTAAACCATCAACAGTTTAATAATATCAGTATATTTTTTAATTACATCATGAAATTATTCAATTCCGAAAGCAATGCTTACACTCAAGAAAGGCCCATGATTCCTTTATTAAGTTTACCGCTCCACATCGTATATCTAACGGCAGTCGAATACTTCAAAAATGAAATCAATAGTCTATCTCTGAGATTCCTTTGTGAAACAATACAAAAGAAATGCAGATTAAATTCTTATACATCCGTGGATTGGTTCTTGCGAAAAGGTGAAGAGGAATCTTTAGAGTTGGCAGGAACACCGTTACATATGTATATAGCTGCAAATTATTTCAAATTACAGATATCAGATGAATTCCGATTACATCTTAATACAGATGTAATTATTAATAGATCAAATGTATACTTAAACGCAATTACCTCATACGAGCTTTTCCTTAAAAACAATATGAAACATATTTGTGAAACCGAGAACAGAAATATTGAGGAAGAGCAAAACAAAGTGCGGGATGATTTTCTGCAATCTCATAGAAAAATAGCTTTATATGCTATATGTAAAGAGAGTGATATATCAAAACTACTTACTGAAACTGAAATATCTGAAGTTAAAGGTATGTTAAAAAAGCTTGAAACAGGTGAAATAAAATCTCAATTCATAGACTGCGTCGTGGACGGTATACCACTATTCTACAACTTATCATTTGCCGAATATTTTATTGTTGAATTCGCCGCGGATATGCTAAAAAAGATATTCCACGGGAATAGTACACATTTGACACTGGAGTCGTTGTGGAATTTTATTGTGAATGGAATACTTACGCTCTGCCCCCCAGGGACTAGAAACGCTTTCGACTACAAATTAAAACATGACCCTGAATTAGCGGCAGTGGCAAGTAACGAGGAAACTGACAAGATTATATTTGAATTAATTTTAAAACAAAAAGCGAAATCTGAAATTGCCGGTCGTGATGCTGAAACCTGTATAAATATTGCTATAAGTGAAGGTTTAGTTAACATCACTAATCTTTTATTGAAAAGCGCTCGTCGGTATGTATCAAGAGATAACTTAGGTGGATTATTGAGTATCTTTAAATCTGGTGCATTTATATTGGGGGTAGCAAACCCGTCTTGGAAAGAACAGACAGTCGATGTGATGCGCTGTATCGACACTCTGGATTGTGACAGTTTGATAGAAATGATAAATTCTACCAAAATAGAAGATGTATCACAGACACTTTCCGAATTATACGCGAGCACCGACATGGGGCAGGAATTACATGAGAAGATAAAGAAGAAAATTTGCAGACCAATCCAGGAGTTAACGGAAAAAGTAGTAGCAATTAGTCAGGACAACGAAAACCTAACGACCTTGGTGGAAGTTTTGCCTTATCACCTTCCTGCGATAGTCAACTCGCTCTTTGGTCACTCTAGTAAGGAGGATGATCAACAAGGAACCTCATCTCTTGATACTTCTCTTGAGACTTTCACAAGAATGCAGGAATGAATTAAATATTATATTCACGCACATTGGTGCCGATTCCCTTGTTCACAAACTAAACTAAATGTTATTGAGTGCATCATTTTCTTTCTATTTCATTAGGAAAAGGACAGAAGATAAATAGATATTAGTTTAGTCCTGTCAAATTAATCAGCACCTGACGTAATTTGATGTAATTTTAGTAGTCTACTTTTTAATCACGTCTAAACTTGTATGGAGTAGTGTGCCATAAGCTTCAATATTGTTGCGTGAGCAAGACCAGCCAGTCGATTCTGTAAAAATCTCACCGTGAAGTGAACACTTGGGTGAAGTGAGCGTGGAGTGAGCTGTCAGTGTCATCCCACTGATGCTAGGGATTGACCAAATATTACATTTACAATCATAATCGAGATTTTAATTATGTTTTTTAATGTTAGTTCTGTTGATCATTTTATATTATTTCTAATCTAGTATACCTATATGTGTCTAAATAGTATTTAAGAGTCTAAATATTATTATTTAGAGATTTTTTTTTGTAAAATAGCAACACACAAGTTCAGTCTGAAACTAGTTTAGGAAATCATAATAAAAGAACTTATTGAGTTTCTAACTGAATTGCTGTTTTATTTAAAAAACCCGTATAAATAGTCATTTTTAGCCACTTAAATTAGCATAAAAAATATAATTAAAATCTCGATTATGATTGTAAATGTAATGCTTGGTCAATCCCTAGCATCAGTGGGATGACACTGACAGCTCACTTCACCTAAGTGTTCACTTCACGGTCACATTTTTACAGAATCGACATACTGCTCACAACCCATCGGCCTAGCCTTTTCCCAATTATGTTAGGGTTGGCTTCCAGTCTAACCGGATTTCACTTAACCACGGTATTTTACTTTACCCAGAATATAGTAAAGTATTGTGCAATTCGGATCCTAAGCGGTGCATAAACATATTGTCCAATTTTAAACTCGCTCAACTAGTTTTGTTTAATCACTGCGCAATTTTCAATACCTACTAACTCTAAAGGGTCAAATAAAAAGAAATTGATACTATTTATTTTAATTGTTTGGAATTTTAAGGGTACCTACCTAAATAAATACATCCTATTTTTAAATGATGACGTACGTACAACTAATTCCTATTGACTTGATTGATTTTAAAACATGCGCCATTCCTAATGTATTAAATTGTTATGCCTGACATATGTCCTATACTTACCTACTATTTAAGATCTTGTAGAACACATGTGTTATGCAACAAAGAATTGAATTGACAATATTATTATAGGTGGTAGGGGCCGAACTTCTGCTCCGTGGGCCGAACACACTTTTAGATATATTATGATCAATGTGTACTACTATTGCAATCATTCCAATTTTCCTGCTGCAAGGATCTTTTGGCGCCTGAATGACTTTGACAGTGGGGCGTTGTTGGTAAACATTTATGAAATTGTCACAAAAATTGTATTTTCCAATTTCAGCCACGTGCGAAATTAACCTTGAAGCGTTTTTATTAGGTAGGTATAACTAAAAAGAAGAATGTTATGTTTTAGTGTTAATAACCCCCAAAAGGGTTACTTCTGAACCGAACCCCGTAAAAATGAAGTTTATGTTAGATCCTATATAAAACTAGAATAACGGTAAGGTACTGTATAAAGTAGGGTGAAGTTTACGTACACACAGCATCAGGTCAAGTTACTACAGGTTGTCAAATTTTCTCATTCGATTCTGAACATATTCTTCAAAATTTTAAGTTATAACATAATTTGGAGAAATTTGACAGTTTCGTATATAACCTGATGTGTCTGTACGAGGTCTGTACCTACGTTTTGTTTATATAATGACGGGTACAGATGGGTGAAACGTAACATGACATTATTTTCATCAAACTGTGCTTATGGGTGGCACCTAATACACTTAATAATAATAATAAAACTTTTATTTCTGGCTACTATGGCCCATAGACATATACCTTACAAACTAACTTAAATAAAACAAAACTTGTGTTAATAATAGCTTAAAACTTTGTTAGTAGCACTTACACTATTTACACATACACTTATTATCGCCACTACCAAGAACTAAATGAGCTATCGCATTTATAAAATATTTTTCTTTTAATTACCTACTACCTAGTAAATAATGTAACTTACACTGGTATTACTGCAGTGTAAACTATGAAATAAAATCTTAGCTTTTATAAAGAATACCGAGTCTGACATGTGTCATAATCATAATAATATCATAAGTTTTAATATTAATTGTTAATTTAATTAAAACGTAGGTTTTATAAATAGCAACAACACATACCTACATGCAAGTAGGTAAATAGTCATGTATGTTATGTGTATTGTTATGTTTATAAAATAATTTTTGAATGTTTAACATAAATACCTAAGTAAGTACCTACATATACATAATAAAGAGAGTAACGGATGGCCGCGTAGTGCAATCCATGATAAGGTTTATAAATATATATTGTGTTGATTAATTAGGTACCTACCTATTTATTTGTGTGAAATATGTAATAAGCGAATAAGTTATTTTTAAATAACCTATTTGTGGTATAATAAAGAGACTTTTATGTAAGCATATTTAACGTCGCGTACGAATGTGAACATATCTGTATGGCATTAATGTATATTTTAATTATTTTCGAACGAAGCGCTTGTTCACATTCGCTTATACAAATATGAACATTGACTACAAAATAATAAGTTTCATATTCGAATGAAATGTTTACTTAGTAATGTCACGTACAATCTGTGAATGCTAGTTAGTTTCTAACTTTTTTTCCTGAAATTCTGATAATAGAGATTCAGTTTCTCGTGACTTTTACTTGCCGACTCATTTAATTTTATGTCAAGCCAAAGTACCTCTGGTGACGTTACTATTCGAAGCATAGAGTCTCAGAACATGCTTTTGGTTATTGTTCTGAGCATAGAGTGCTGCAATTTTGGCGTCCGAATGACATAGACAGATGCTCTAAGAGACAGGGGGGCGTTGTTGGTTGTTGATAAACATTCGTGCAATGACTAAAGACTTTAGTCATTGCATTCGTGAAATGTCCACTGTCATTGTATTGAAAAAACAAGATGGCGACGTTAGTTCTGAATTTAGCCACGCGCCAAAATAACCTTGTAGCGTTGTACTTACCATAACTTTGAATTTATATAAACAGTTATACGCAATGTTTGTATTTTTTTTTTCAAACCTACCCATCTCAAAGTTACGAAGACAGAGACAGGCAGGGAATTATAAAAGTGCGACCTAACCACAAAACTTATTAAGACAGAGAGTCGAAAGATATGAACTCATTCCCGTGGAAGTGTATTCCATACGCAAATAATAGGTCTTGCTTAATAAATAATAATTCTGTAATAAGACCTCTAAAGTTTGTTTGTTTGTAAAGTTTGTTTGTTTGTAAGTTTGTATGTGGGGGTTATCTCTGGAACTATCGGTCGGATTTGAAAAAAATTTTTGCATTTGATAGCCCAAATCTTGAGGTAGGCTATAGGCTAACATCACGCTAGAAGCCTTAGCAGCCAAACAAACAGAAATAAATCAGAAAGAACACTAAGTGAAAACGACGTTATAGCGTGGGCAGGCGACGCGATGCGACGCGACGGGGTGGGTCGGGGGAATAAGACATCTCACGCGGACGAAGTCGCGCGTAAAATCTATTGACTGATAAAAATCTATTCTGAAATAGTTTTTATAAAGGCCTTAAGCCTTTTTTTTTTACGGGGGGAAATCCTCATGGACTACCTCCGCCTGGGGAAAAGGCAGAGGGCCGCCGGACTCCCCGGAGACACCCCGGTGTCTCCTCGCACGTGCGCGCGAGGCCGCGGGAATCCAAATTCTTCCAGAGCCCCACACTAGTGCTGGCCCGGTCTGTCCGGGCCTCGTCTCCTGCACGGGGTAGTGAGGTGTGAACTACCCCGTGCATCGCCTCAGAGGCGAGCGCTGACACCCGCGCGCGCCTCCACCTCGGGTCCATCAAATAGGGAGCGAGGACTTCCCCAAGTCCCACGCCCCTGGACCCAGAAGGCCTTAAACCTGCCTTAAGCAACGGTTGCACCAATACGCGATCGTCGCGTTCATATGTCAATTTTTGTTCGGTGACCGGTTAACCTCTTGACCCACCTCGTATGATTATACCCGTCTGACAAAGCGATCGACGCTCGAATACGCTCGGTTCAATAACCCTCTTAGCCTCTTACCATGCAATGCAACCGATGCAACCTCTTACCATACAACCTCATCATGATATAATTCTGACACTGGAGAGAGATGTCAAAACAAAATGCTTAGTGGGTTCAAAATAATTTTTACGTAGCAGTTATAAATTACAGTGAAATGTACTTAAAATGATCTCTTCAGTGATTCCAGTCGTATTTTTATGGGCTACGGTAAGTTATGTATGCCGTTTTATAAGTCGAAAGTTGAATGAAGGTATAGGGACCCAGCAGAAAAAATAAAGAAAATGTATTACGCAATTGGCGTGCGTTATACATCACTATCTAAGTACATGTAGGCGAGTGAAAGTTCAAATATCTGATGAGAGTTATTTTACAACATAACATCACGCCTGAATCCCCAAAGGATTAGGCAGAGGTGTACCTATAGTACAGCCACATTTAGCCAGTTATTTTTAAGTCCCATAAAATAGGGGGCGAGCCTATTGCCATCAACCGGGCACAAATCCTGGCCCTGGGCAGCTACTGAGAAATTCCTAATAAAAACCCAATGTAACTATGCCCGACCTGGGAATCAAACCCAGGACCTCATGCTTAGCAGTAGTACCGACCACTAGACCAACGAGGGGAATTATTCTCAGACATCGAAACTAATCAAATTCGAGGTCAGACCCCTCCAATCTGTGCTAAGCATCGTTACACTGGCCGGTCATCCTCCTGGCCTTATTTATTTTAACCGAATAATGTAGTCCGTCCCCCATTAGACCCAAGCACCATGATAAAGTGACAATATAGAAGACCCGCACACGGAATCTTATAACAGACCCATTTTATGGTGCGGAAAATTAAACTATCTGCGTTGGCTAACGTTCAGAAGCTATCATAACTTATAAGGTAGAATCTAAGCTAAGAAATGGTAGGCACAATCGACCTGATCCTAGTCACATTTACAATCTGAAGGATTTTGAAGGAAGCTCGTAATCCATTGCTTCATAAAAATTGGAAAATTCATCTGCTTGCCGACGTAAATAACGCAATGAATACTGTTGAGTTGTCCAGTTGTCAAAATGAAAGGCATTGGCATCGCAAGTGTGTTCCCGCTGTTTAGGTAAGAAACTGGTATAATAAGCTGGGCAGCAATGCAGCCTATTAAAATCATTTTCCGATACCTACGTAAAATTAAGCTGGTACCATAAACTCTTTATGTGTTCCCAACATCTGTGTTTGCGTTAATGGTTATTTTCAATTTTTTTACTCGCCAGCCGCTGCTTCGTTACACATTGAAACGTTTATGGAGCGCTTAAATTTAGGTTTTTATTTCTATTGTGAATACCTGGCAAATTGGGATTACTTGTTTGTACTCCCGTCGGTTATTAATCTAATTACTATATTCCTGCCCCTATCCTAAGTCTTTTTGTACCATTTCTATCAGCTGTCATTTTAGAATTTACCATCTTCCCCGGCATATAACATCTCTACCACAATCTGAGGGGCAATTCCCATATTTTTAAGAACGTTCGCATTCTAATCTCAGTGTCAATCTGTCAAAAATTGTATAGCGTTTACCTAAATTTTTAACATTAGACTGTCGCTGAGATGAGATTGCGACTTGAATTTGAACGTTTTTAATTACGGGAATTGGCCTCCTGTTCATTCCTCAGCATCACTGTAGTACAGGAGAGAAAAGAGTAAGAGTAATCAAACTTATATCATATTTTCAACTCCTATCTGATTCTATAAGTGTTATTTTGTGTTTAACCAACAAGCGCCATTAATCTGCCAAACCATTTCCCAACTATATTGAGGTCAGCTTCCAGTCTAACCGGATGCAGCTGAATACCAGAACGCGATATGGAGCGGCTGCCTATCTGACCTCCACAACCCAGTTACTGGGTAACATGATACCCCTTTGTAAGACTGGTTGTCAGACTTTCGGGCTTCTGACTGCCCGTAACGACTGTCAAAGATCTATGAATGACAGCCGGTATCCACGGCTTGACGTGCTTTCTGAGGCACGGAAGGGTCTCGATATGTAATGAATGGTCACCCATCCTCGAACCGACCGCGGCAAGCGTAGCATAACCGTTGCTCGTCCCGTGCGGTTGTTATTATTTAGCCACGACCACGAGCCCACCAATAAACGAGATAGCTATAATGTTATTACGTGTTTATCATATCAAGCAAGTGGCCCTGTGTGGCCCACTTGATGGGAAGTGGTCAGCAAAGCTTTATGGGCATCCGCCATATCAGCGGCATCTTCCTAGAAACCAAACCGAAATGTTTAAATTACAGCGGCACCGGTACAGGGTTAGTTTTTAAGGAACACACAGACGATTTAATTAAGAGATTTTAAATTTGGCAGGTCTTTGAAAGCTAACCCTGTATGTAATCTTCAAACCAGAACAAAACAACGCTGCTTAGCGGCAGAAATATGTAGGTTTGGTGATGGTAGACCAGCAGGCTTACTCTCGACACTCGATCTCAACCGGAATTGGAGATTGGGATCGAGATCTTGTCATTTGGCACTCTTGAATGTAACACTAGCTCACGATTGGAATCTTATTAGGCGGTTTTTTTTGGAACTAAATGAAATCGACTTTACTCGAACGAATGCACTTTTTCGGTAGGTACTCTTGACGAGATTTTGACGTTGACTTGACATATCGAGTTTGAATTCATGAAGTCAAAGTTGAACGATTACAAAAGGACTAGGTACCTACTTTTTCGGGATCGAGTTTGTTATTGTGAGTGATTTGTGAAGTTTTTATTGTCAATCATTATTGACACGTCATTATTGGCACGTTTAAAACTTATTTGTGATATTTTGGACAACGCTCATAAGTTAGATATGAGGCAAAGGCGGAATTTAAGACGAATGGCGCGTTATGCTGACAACGCGTTTGCCATGACTGATTACACTAAGAACTCTACTTACTACACATACCTAAGTAACAAGTGTGACTCAGAGATGATAAAGCGATTATTTGTACCTATCATAATTATGAAATAAATTCGTAAACTTGAAGAATATTCGTAAGTCTTGTACCTACCTAGCTACACAAATTCAGGGGAAGCCCCTAATTCACAATCTTATAAGCGCCTGCGGCGCTGGCGGCACGGCACGGCAAGAGATTTATTAAATAAGCGACGAATAGAACTGTAACTTAACAGTATATCAATAAAATTAAAATTTAAACGGCAACGATGCCGTGGTGTCCGCGGCGTCCATAAGCATCATCATTGAAATTTCAATTTTATTGTCATACATATAAGTTATATTTCCATTCGTCGTATAAAAATCTTATATGGTACAGTGTTATCTCAGTGCACCATTTTTAAGAGCGTTTATACCTCATGACTCATGAGTGTCAACGTCGCAATTTAGTGTCATATTTCGTGGTTTTCAATTTTTATCATTTTTTTAATCGGAGCTATATTAAAAAAAATCTGTTTAATTAACTTTTTAGAATTATGTGAAAACTGTGTAAAAGGTAAGAAATCGTTGCGTTTACAGTTCTATTTATATGCAAATAATACATTAGAAACTTGCAGGGCGTTATTTTCATTGTAAAATAACTGTAAGCATTACGGTTACTTACTTTTTAAACACTTTCACGTAATTCTAAAAAGTGTATTAAACAGATTTTTAAAATATAGCTCCGATTAAATGATAAAAATTGAAAACCACGAAATATGACACTAAATTGCGACGTTGCCACTCATAAGGTATAAACGCTCTTAATACTACCATTCTTATCACATTGCAAATACTTACAAGAACAAATATGGGTAGGTTCGTTCCTATTTGAGTAAATTGATATTTTATTACTATTTGTAGTTTAAACAAACGGTTTTGCTGAATACCATCATGGCTAAGTTGGTGATAGTTTTAGTAGGTGTCTACCTCCTCATCCCTGAAAGTCACTTTTCTGGACATACAACGGCGGGGAAATATTTGTCTAGAGTCCATTCACAGTCATTTTACATCTGACAGCAGCAACCCAATAGCAACCTTATTATAAGTAACGAATAAAGATCATTGTGAATTTGACTCTACTTAATGGGAGCAACCCAAATGTACAAAAAAGTGTAGTATATCCGGTTGGCGCAGTGGTTAAGAGATTGACTGCTGCGTTACGTGTCGCGGGTTCGATCCCCGCACGGAGCAAATATTTGTATGACCTGCAAGTAGTTGTTCCGGGTCTGGCTGTTTGTGTATGTGAGTTTAAATGTTTGTAAACGCACTCACAATACAGGAGAAAAACCTAGTGTGGGGCAACGTTTAAAAAAAAAATATATGTGAGATACACCAAACAGATTCATGTACTTAAACCTCATTTCATAAACCTCAAGATATTAACCCTCCCTGCTCTATGCAGGCTGTCCCGTAAATAATGGATCAAACGTAACGGGTAGGTAGCTTACCTCATTTCCAACAACTAATTTCAACAGTTAAAAAAACCGGTAAGGTTAAAGTTAAGTTAAAATTGAGGCCGCATAGATATACAGGGTTATTGGTAAAAAACCATCAACCTCTTGTACCTACTCATCATTATGAACAACTTTTACAAAAAATCAGCTGTTCCCTACATTTATGTTTGCACAACTCGTCAAAATGTAGGGACCAGCTGATAAATTTTTCGCGATTTCATAATTGGTCCCATAGTAAAAGTTGTTTATAATGATGAGTAAGAACAATGTACCTACTTTAACGTCGCGCCATGTTTTCCAAATAAATATCGAATGTGGCCATGACATGCCAACAAACAATCTTGACTTAGTGACTACTGGAAAAAAAAGAAAATACAATAGTATCAGAATAATACTCTTTATTCGAAAATATAAATAAACCTACTTACTACATAATTATTTGAGTAAAAGAATAAATTAGTGCGACTTCTGCTGTTACGAGTTACTATACCAAATAATTGATATCGGGTTCACATATTTTTTTTTTCATTTTCGCGCGGCAAGGATAGCCGCAATAAAAGCGCCTTACGTAGCCGGGCGCGCTGTTTTCTGTTTGTTACTGTAACTTGATACCTAAAACTCTTCAAATTGATGGTTCGCCATTCCAGGCCTATAGGATAATTTTATGGATACAAGTCCTGGTTATTGTATTGTAAGCTATTCACGCAGCGCATTCGCAATCAAATTTGAATGACGTATTTAACCAGACTTAACCTTTTATTCTCATTGATAAAAACCTAACTATAAATTAGAGTAATTCTAATTTATACCTTATAATACTGATATAAGAGTTACATTGCAATGACTTACGAATGGTTTTAAGACGATCGTGAATGTTCTACCATAAAAAATAAAAACAGTGTGCTTGTTCTTCTACTAACTTTGAGTCAGATTCGCAATTTATTTTTGAATACTTACTGTATATGTATGTAGTATGTTGATCCATTTTATTCCTCGCTCATCTATCTTTCTCGCCTATCCTTGTCATTGTGTTTTTTTTTAATATGTAAACGTTGCCCCACACTAGGAATTTCTCCTGTATTGTGGTACCTGTGTGTGTACGTTTACAAACATTTAAAGTCACATACACAAACAGCCAGACCCGGAACAACTACTTGTAGGTCATACAAATATTTGTGCCGTGCGGGAATCGAACCCGCGACACCAGCGCAGCAGTCAATCGCTTAACCACTGCGCCAACCGTGTCCTCGTTTTAGAAATATCAGAATGTTTCAATGTTTACGTAACACAGAATATTTCTAAACTCATTTATACAGTCATTCTACTTTTATAAAGAAGAGAGAATTGAAAAAGTTTCTTCGAAAATGTTTAACTTTTCTTAAAGGTACACAATATTTTGTTGCTTCTTTCATTTTGCCTTAAAGTATCGATGCCTGTTATTCCGTACTTTACATTGTTTGGCCTTCAAAGAGTGAGTAACGGGAAGTAAGTACCTACCTACTTTATATACCTACAGTAGGTAGGTATTATGTAAGTACCCGAAGAATCTCACGTTATTATTATCATGTATTATCACGTAGGTACATATAATGTCCTTTGTCCTATAATATAATTATTAAATAAAAAGATTACGGCACGGTTGGCGCAGTGGTTAAGCGAATGACTGCTGCTCTGCGTGTCGCGGGTTCGATTCCCGCACGGAACAAATATTTGTATGACCTGCAAGTAGTTGTTCCGGGTCTGGCTGTTTGTGTATGTGAGTTTAAATGTTTGTAAACGCACCCACGATACAGGAGAAATTCCTAGTGTGGGGCAACGTTATAAAAAAAAAACATATTAACATAATTTTATATTATTAGTTTTTTCTTTTCTTTCTTTATTCACCAAAATATGTAACACCTCCCGCCAACCGCTATTCCAAGCAACATCGTTCTGTTTCTGTCCGAAAATTTCAATCGAAATACATACTTAATAGTAAAAAGGTCTAGGTGATATATTAGGTATTTACCTATGAAATTGCCGTTTAGTATACAGAAAGTTAAAGTCATTTTTATATAAATTATATTTTATTTATATCAATTTAAATATGCACCCATACTATCGATGCATCTCTGCCAGCGCTGTGGTAATTTTAAAGTCAGGTGTACGGGAGCCAACAAACTCTTCAAAGGCATTTTGTACTGCCACTCGGGTATTGAATGTATTCCCTGCCAAGAAGTTGTCCAAATTTTGGAAAAAGTAGAAGTCTGTCGGCGCAAGGTCTGGTGAGTACGGTGGATGACGCAAAACTTCCAACCCTAGCTCTTGTAGCTTAGAGACAGTCTGTTGTGCCGAATGAGGTCGACGAGCGATTAACCAAGGCTGGCCGGAGATTTGCGAGCTTCACCATCATTGTGTCCAGTTCCTCATAGTACACATCCGCAGTAATGCTGGTGCCATTTGGTAAGAAGCTGTGATACATTATACCGGTACTAGACCAGCAAACAGAGACCATGACTTTTTAGGGGTAAGTTTTCGATTGAGACATTGCCTAGGCGCTGAACCAGGGTCTAACCAACATGATGTGGTTCAAAATCACTTGCTTTCTGTGTCTGCAAGGCGTACCCCAACGCGTTCGTCGCGCTGGCGATCTTTGCTGCACCCACAAGTTTTCTTACCTTGCCAATTTGACGCAAATGGACCAATATTGTTTTGATGCTAACGCTGAAAGCTGCTACTAACTCAGCCGTAGATTGAGTTTAGTCAGCTTCCACTATCGCCTTTAATTCGTCGTTGTTGACTTTAGTTTTCGGGCGACCACGGGGTTCATTTTTGAGATCAAAATTTCGATGTCGGAAGCGTTCAAAACAATAACGAGTCGTGCGTTCGTTTGAAATGTTCACTCCGTACACGTAATTAATGTTGCGATCCGTTTGTGTGGCATTGCTACCGCGCCGGAACTCGTATTCCATGATTACTCGTATTTTATCGTGTCCATACTGATAAAAAAAAGGGAAATGTAGTCAAAACAAAACACTGATCAATAAACAAAATATTGAATTTGAAAATAGAATTCCATATTTTTTAAATGAAATTCATTTGAATTTTGAATTTATTGCCAGCCATAAGTACATAATATTACGTTCCAAATGGCCAGTATTTTAAAACGGCAACTTCATGGGTGAAGATCTTCAAAGTACTTTGTTATTGTGGTTTTTGTGAATCAATATCGCCGGGACCAGTGAGTAATAATCAAAAACATTTAAAAAAAATAACTGACCGCTCTCCATGACCAAGGGCAGCCCCCGGTTCGCTCGCTTCTACGCACACATAGACAGAATACAAACTGGTGGCTGACTGCGCTGTGCATGTAGTGTCGCTACCACAGTGTAATGAAGAAAGCAGTTCTACGTCTCGGCATGTCCTTGAAATACTTGACTTCTTCGACTTCTTTTTCTAAGGTGCTCTACTTATTTTGTTTATTTTATCGATGTAATTGTACTGATATTACACATACCTACATGTTAAAATCATAAGCCTTACTTCTAGCATAGTCGGGTTAAAAAGGTATTACTTGCACGCCAGTATTAATTACGGCTGTAATCCTCTTAGGGATGGGCAGAGATGTATATGACTGACACCCAGACTAATCGCAAGTTAGGTCTTTAGTGATTCCCCACACACCAGTTTTCCCGGAGAGGTAAGCAGAGTTACCTCAAAGCTATAATTATAGGTATACTTGTATATTCCTCCACAATGGCAGGGATCAAAGATATCCGAAAACCGCCAACTTACATATCAACCTTTAATTATAATATTACGCCTGTATCCCATTAAGGGGTAGACAGATGTACGGCTTTATTTTATAGGTCAACAAACTTCTTTTATACCTACGTCTACTTACTCAAAAATAAAATAAAATAAAAAGAACATCACATTTAACCAGTACCATCATACTAACAACACACACAAAATAACATCATGACTGGTATTCCCTGAAGAGTCAGACACGACTGCTTGAATTTCTCTGAAATAAAAAGATGGGACTTTTGCAATATAAATGTATGTTCCATCGCAAATCAGTGTGGCTTTAGTGAAAACACTAGCACGAGGCATTTTTGGAAAGGATGAAACCATAATTTCCAAAAATGCCTCGTTGAAATAGAAGGTTCCTTTAATGAATACTCTCCCTTGCCAAATGGTCAAATCGACGAGACATTTGTCAAATAAATTTGATAGACTTGCATTTGTTTCCCCAGTTCCAAGTTTACTTACCTAAGTAATTACCTAATACTGCTCGTGGGCGACGACGGTGTCTTTCTGTTAATGATGTTGTTTGTCCTATTATAATTATCTATTGTTAAATTGCTGAAGAGTGAAACCGTTCCAAATAAACAGCTCCGTATCATTAAGGGGTGTTGCGGTATCAAAATCGAATCTCGCTTTGTTCTGTAGGGCTTTTATCAACATATTCGCCTAGTCAGAAACTAAACGTGCGTTAAAATAATGTGTCACGTTCACATTATCAAGGACCTAATTCATCCCCGTGTTAGTTAGCAGTACACAGATGTTCGTTGCATAAACGTTACCTGCATGGCATGTATAAATGGTACCTCCACACTAAGTACAAACTGTCTGGCGTGCGTTTATGAGTATTTTATCAAATGCCCTGTAGCGGGGCGAGCACGGCCTAGTGTGATAGGCTTGAGCACAGGCTTGAATCACACATTTTTATTACAGTTTGGGATCAAAAACCGTGATAAAATGCGTGACTCAAGCCTACGACAGAGGCCGTGCTAACTCCGAGGATCTGGTAGCGTCATGTGACGGGTCGTGGAGCTCCCTAAAATAGGGTTGAGCTACACGATGACTGATGCATGCCGTCTATTGGGACAGGTCAACTTGAAGCTGCAATGGTTCTTTCTTCAAAAGGCTCTTCCGGAGATGGCCCTGCATTAATACACTTACATAAAATCCTACTAATATAATGTTTGGACTTTAAAAGAGACCATGACCTCTGAGTTTGTTTCGGCATTTCTTCTCAGGGATCAGTCAGTTAGGACATGCCGGCACCATCTAGTTTTAAAATATTGATATGTAAAAGTGACTTAAAAAGATCTAAGTACATAAAGAAATAAACATTTCATTTCATATGTATTATGGTGTTCAATATTTATAAGTATTTTTTCAAATCTAATATTTTTTTTTTACAAATAATATTGAAATTAATGTAAAAGTTTAATCATAATTATCTGTATTAATTATAGTGCAAAGCCGAAGATTATTACTACAACCCTCTAAATGTCACAAAATCCACCGTGTCTGGGATAGCGGCCTATAGGTCAGCGCTGACGTTGGACTGGCTGGTAGCCGAGGACATGAGGCAAAGAGAACTGGCCTCGGCCTTCGAGACGGAGGCTGCTCCTCCGTCCAGGACTATCTCGACCGACTGCATTGGATACGCGCGTCCAGCTTCAGGGAAAGTTGCTCGGCTGATGCTGGAACTTCTGAAGTATGTATATACTTCAATACCAATATACCAAATACTTCATACTTCCATACTAATATTATACAAAGTCAAATTAAATTAGATAGCGAGACTCCGCAGATGTAATGGGTATCGATATCTAAAGACGATAAAAGAAAAACAACAAAGATTTGATGTTTTTTTTTTTTTATTGGGAGTCAACGGCTGCTGGTTGTGTAGTTACTTGTATCAAATCAAATCTAATAGAAAAATGTTGATTGCAGCTGTTAAGAGGGCTATTACAATTTTTCTTTGTATTTGAGTGTTTGAAGAGTCTCAGAGAAATAATCAAACTTTCTCGAGCATATTTTTTTTTTAAATTTTGCTGCCATATCTAAACCATAATCACACATTTAAACACCCAGTTTAGATGTGAGATTATGGTTTAGATATTGCCACAAAATTTTAAAAAAATATGCCCGAGAAAGTTTGATTATTTCTCTCGGGAGTGTTCTAAATAAATATCACATTTTTTCTTGTATTTGAGTGTGAGACTCTTCAAACACTGAACTACAAGAAAAAGTTTGATAGCCCTCTTAACACTAAAATTTGTATGTACTAACATGGTTCTTGAAACGTCTACGGTTCTAAAGGCAATAATTTTGTTGAAAATTCAATGTCATAATAAATAATTAAAATTATTTTACAAAACAACTTTGAAATATTTATCAAAAAAGTTACACGTTATGATTATAAATACCTTCATTAATATGCACATTTTTTTTTCAAATCCAACAAATCAATAGCTATTTAGCACCACGTAACTAACTTTATGCAGAAATCACAATAAAAACAAAGATAATTAAGTAACTAATTCGCTCAACTGATAACTTGGATATACAATAACACACTAAGCATTGATTTAATGACTCTTTTGTCAATATGTATTGTTTACTAGAGAGATAGACTAAAGAGGTAAAGGTCATTTTTTCTATCTACCCTCAACTTGAGAATCATGATTTTCGTACCGCTAATTACCCGAGAAATAAATAAATAATATGGGACAACATCCACACAAGGTCTTCAGGTCCCGAACTAGGTAGAGCCTGTACTACGGTAAGCTGATGACTGATATACATATACATATACACACCCAGACACAGGTCAAACAGACACGTTCATGCACACAAATGTTTGACTTGTCCGGGGATCGAACCCGGGACCAGTGGCTCAGAAGGCAGGGTCACTACCAACTGCGCCAACCGGTCAGTCAACAGTCGGTTACTTGAAATTAACCTCCGGCGGCGGCGGTGTGAACAGTCAGCGATCCACTATTAATATGTATGTATCTCTTTAATATACACGGGACCTACAATGTTTATAACGTTTCTTGAGCGAAAAATCTTTGCTTATCTCTTCCTCCTTTCTGCGGTCGGACAGGTGCCTTAATCGAGATTAAGCCATCTGCGATAGTTTGGGTATTATTTCTCAGCGATCCGTCTATCCGTCGAGATAGTTGGTTGGTGGCTGAAATTAGCGTGGTATCTATTACTTCCTCGGGGGTCTTTATATATCTACTCCTTGAATATCAACACCTGGAAATTTAGGAGTCAGGGGTATATTCCTTATCCTGTTTTATAGAAATTTGGAAGGCGACGACGGCACAATCGTGACGGATCTGATCACAGCTCTGGTTCGCTCTAAGTTACTGGTCGAAACGTCCATGTTAGAAGCAGAACCTGACTTGGAATCTCTGGTCAAGACTCCAGGGGTAATGATGGGAGAACCGCACACCACGTTCCCAAGGATTCTGGCCATGTCGTGGATGGCAGTCACCGATCCTGTCACCACCAAAAAGTTTGGGTGGTGTCCAATAACTAAGGTATTTTTTTTTTATTCAACGCTTCCCCTAAATGTGGCAATCTTTCTTTGGGACTTCTGAAAGAAAGAATTATTGTTTAGTGTTTGATCGTGTGTAATCAAAGGTTTGACCTAACGTGACGGCACAGAGGTTAAGGAACCTCAAACACAAAGATGCTGGTTCGAAACCAGTCAAGTACAGTTGTCCACACGTCGGTAGGGTAAGAGTTTGACCTTGAGATGGCCAAGCGTAGTATAGAGTTTTAATAGAATATACAGGGTGTCCAGTAAATAGCACGACATACTGCAGGAGGTGATAGCTTGGGTCAATACCTACCAAACCAACACAATATAATATGTTCAGCAAAATCTTACGGATTTTTTTTAACCACTGTATGTTAAAGTTAAGCGATAAGAAAATACTTCTTTGGAAATTTAAACAAAAAATTATGTTTCTTGAAAACATTCTTGTTTCTGATAGAAAAAAGACTTATCAATGAGTAAAGTAACTACTTATTTAAGAATAATTTTATGTAAAAAAATACTAGAAAACGAATTTTTCATTACGACATGCTTAAAAATCTGTTTCAAGGTAGAGATTTTGCGATATATCGGAAAATTTTGTAAAACTATAAATCAGTATGATTTTGCTGATTATATTGTGTTGTTTTGGTAGGTATTGACCCAAGCTATCACCCCCTGCAGTATGTCGTGCTATTTACTGGACACCCTGTATAAGAGCTAGCTATTAACTACTGGCTTTGTTACCACTGACGTACGGTCGACTGTAGGTACCAATAGGTACTAATGTGACTTTATCAAATTATTTGTACTTTCTAAGTTTATTTAAGGCATCACTGACATACGGTGAAAGAAAACGCCGTAAGGAAACTTGGACTTTTAATAAATACGGAACCCGATTGCGTCATAGATAACCGTGCGTAACGCACTTTCTTTTCTTTCACAGTACGAAGAACTTTGAAAGAAATTCCTAATCCATTGCTTCATATTTATGTTTGAAAAATTCGTTTATTCGACAACATTAGTACATTGTTCACCGAGAGGAGAAAGTGACCGATTACCGTCGAGGGTGTCGTTTGAAGCCCGAGCCGTAGGCGAGGGCTTTAAAACACCCGAGATCGGGATTCGCACTTTCTCTCGAGTGATACATAGGGCTTTTTATTACACCTACGAGGAAAATAAAAAACTAAATCTTTACCAATTGAAATGGCGCCAATGGCGTCTGCAATTTTCACATGTTCTTTTTTCAAATTGTTTATCCTGCCGCCGCAGGGTCGCACTGCCAGCCCGACACCATCCAACACACAGCTAGTGGCCAGTGTCATTTTGCGAACTTGGAGATAAAAACTCACTGTAAAAACTTTTTGGCTTTTGATATTTAGGTTACCGGCGCATAGTCTTACCCAAAATTAAAAAGGAAAAACCACGTAAGAAATGGATTTTCATACACTTTTCTCTCCCGCTCAGATGCGTTTTCTCCCCGCATATTTGTTCGATATGCAATGACGTACTTTCTACCGTAAATTTGATAAAGTATCAAGGTACTTTCCAAGCAGGTGTAGTATAAAATATATAACACAATGAATGTTGTTGGATTGTCAAAATGAAAAGCATTTAAATTGTTAGTGTGCTAGGCAAGTCTGCACACAATGGAAGAATCTTGAATCCTAAATCTGAATTGCTGCAGTGGATCAATGATAGCCTGGGGTGTATTATTAATAATCATTGGTATCTTTTATTTTTATTCTAAGTAGGTATCAGAAGTTTATTTAGGAATTGTCTCTTGTGTGTAGCTTATTGGAACTAAGCAAGAGAACTTACAGCAAGACTTGCCAAAAACATCTAGGATAAGGATTGCAATAAATTAAACATTATCGGGGGGTTATTGAAGGAGTGTGAATAACGATTGGTCCCTACACTGTTGATTCCAACCTTATGTTGATTTACGAAACATCAAAATCCAAGTCTTTAATTTAAATTCAGGCTGAGAATGAGCACCTTTTTGAATACTTAAGACAATAGGTTACCCCAAAACACCGGCCCTTCGCCACTTCCTAGTGCTGCAGCTGGAAAGAAGAATTGGCGCAACAAACTACCCAGCATAATGCACTTATAATTTTTAATCTTTTTGCCGTTCCAGGTGAACAAATACTTGACAGTGAGCAAGCCTATAATGATAGCCAAGCAAATGCGAACTTTAGAGCCTGTCATCGCAAGAGCCCGGTTCATAATGGAGGAGTTTATACAACACGTCACCCCCCTCAATATGTACCAAAGGAAGCTGCAGCCTGACAGTGCCACACCCCCACCGAAGGTAATAAACAGCTATCGAATACTGTACCTTTTAAACTTTTAGCAACAACAGCAACTACTTCTACAAAGTGGTCAAAACACATAGGTCCATGTTCGTTCCTGAGCTGTCATCAAAATTATCTGTTATTGATGTTTTCAGGCGAAAAAACCAATTTCATCAGCTAGACCTGATATAAGATCTAAGCCCACGCGACTTATACGGACTCCAAACACTGTAAGTATTTGAAATGATTAAATAGGTACTTCAAGAGCAAAAGTATCAACACTTAATCACTTGACAAAGAGAGTGCAATCAGTAAGGAAAAGTCGCAGCTGTAAAATGATGCTTGATGGATGTCACAAGTCTTCAAATTGGATCTAGAACATGCATCCTCCCTCACGATGTTTTCCTTCACCGTTTAAGAACAGCAGTGTGGTGAAAATTAGTACAATTCGTAAGTCGGGGCCGTTACCATAGGGCCTCCATTGGTCTTAATGTCATCTTATGTCATATCACTCAACCCGTCCATGGCTCGGACCCACATTCCGGTTAACAGTCCACACTCGCTCGGCTGAAATATGACCTCCGTGCGCTATGCGACCTTAGCGATAAAAACGGTTCTTGTGGACAAACTGCAAAAGATATACCAATAGAAAAATATGTGTAGGATAGCTGAAACTTTGTAGTATGAACTTATTTAATTAGATCAACAGATATTTCTAATTTTAAATACGAAAAAGAAGGTAAAACTTGCAACAGTTCTGTTTTTAATTTAAATAAAAGTTTTTGAGAATGTTTCATTTTAATATGTACATACAGTAACAGACTAACAGACTAGATTATATGCTCTTTAAAATTGTATCAAAACGCAATATATCGATTGGTCTATCATGGAGAAAAATCAAATACACAACTCAAACATTCTGATCGAGACGCGAGCTACGTACAGACGGGTTTCGGGGCAATTTAAAAATAAAAGTAAATAGATTTTATCGTACCAATACCATTGAATAAATGCAATCAAAGCTAAAACAAATATGTGGTACCAAGGTGAAAAAAAATCCACCACAAAAGAAGAAGAAATATAAATATATTTACATCTTATAGATATATACACAACCTTATTTTGCAATATACGAAACCACACGTGGGGAGTACATTACCCAATGCTAAGCATCTGTTAAACACAATCATAAATTGATTAAGATTCTACAGGGTTACTTGTATTTCGATGTATATCCCTCAGGAGCTGATAGGCGGGCCGAAATGCAACAACTTCAACCCCCATATGTTTGGTCGAAATTCAATAGTTTTCGAGATATTTGAAGTTTAAGGGTTTTTTTTATATTTACCCAAAATTTGACATTTAATTCCAAATAAATAAAAAACTACATATTGAATGGGTACCATTAAAAAATGATATTGTAGCTGGCACTTCAATTAAGCTATGAACATAAATAAAAATACATAAGTCAACAAAATAATTTAAATGATGAGCGATTTAAGAACAATATTTTCATTTTAGGCTTCAAAAAATGTTGTCTCGTTAAAAAATTTCATCATCATCATCAGCCTATAATATTCCCACTGCTGGGACACAGGCCTCCTCTCGGTGAGAGGGAGAGGGCCGTAATCCACCACGCGGGCCCAGTACGGGTTGGTTGATGTCGCATGTCTTTCGGATTTTTGGTTCATAGGACATGCCGGTTTCCTTTCGATGCTTTCCTTCACCGTTTTGAGAGCAGTGGTGATGATATAATTTACACAAAGTAAAGCGCCTGTCTGGGTTCGAACTTACGACCTACAACTCGTAAGTCACGGCCGTTACAACTGGCTCACCACTGCTCACTCAGCTTAAAGCCTTTTTTCAAATGTGAATTAAAACAAGTTCTGAATTTCAATAGTACCTACAGTACTGTTCCAAAATACAATAATAAAGTCGTTGTAGATTGTTTTTATAAACAATGTGGTAGAAATAAACAGTATTAATAATAAAATACTTACGACATAATTTCGGAACACAATAACGCCGATCACGCGCACTGTCACTCGACACAAACAATTTTTTACTCGCTTTTGGCTAAAATGGTGATTCCATCTGTGATATTTCTATTGCACTAGAAAGTATTTGAATATATTTGCGAATTTATGCCATAATTCAACACCTTAAGGCATTTTTTTAAGTCGTTTTTTTGGTGAGGATACCCGGAGACGGGCGAGTGGTTCAAAATCATTTGAAACACTGCTTTTCATCATTTTAATCCGTAAAACATTGATTGGTTGCAATATTCCATTTACACTGTAATAATAAAACAATCATCTGATAGCAGCCGTAGGTACTAATGTACCTATGTATATATATAATATACAAAAAACTTTTTTCCTCGTTCATCAAGCGTAAAAGACAGCTGTCAAAACTAATGTTGCCTTTGCAAAAATATATGTTACTGTGATTCAGGTCATTCTTTACTTAAGTACCTTTCGCTCTGTGACTTACCTACTGTACCTTCCCCCAGGTACGAGCAGTCCATCTGGCCCTAGCGCAAGCCACGCCACCCATGATCGAATCGGAATCCCTGCCTATCCTTGGCTCTGAAGAATCTTCTGCGGACACACGGAGCCCTTTGTGCAACCTTCCACAATTCTTAATAGCAACTATTGTGCTTGTTTCGTGAATAATAAACGTGCTTTGAAGTCTTTAGTATCATTTTAATAACAGAGCCTTAGAAAAACGTTACATATTATACACAGTTGTTGTCTGCCGTGCATTTTGCTGCTCAAAAGAAAAAACACCGTTGAATGCCGCATGCTGTATAATCATAATCATAAATCTTTATTTATCTCAACATCATAATTATTACAGACGCTTGTTAAAACGTACAATCTTAAAATGTGTCTGAGATAGGAGGGTCCTGTGTTACAGATCACCCGGCTCTCCTAAATAGGACATGGCGAAGGAGCAGGCTGTAGCTCGCCGTCCGATAAAGACCAGGCCCGGATTGACGGTGCATTGCGTTCCACGCGCGCCTCAATGAGATGTCAGCACCAAATGATGGGGTCCGCTAGGGCCGATGCCTGCCAGGGTCGCGGGAAATTCCGAAAGGGTTACCGTGGCGCCTGGCATAGGCAACTGAAGGAATATGGGTGGGTTTTAGTCAGTAACAGTCTGATACGCCCCTCCCGCTCCGCTCAGAGCGGGAGATGTTATTCGATGATAATGATTGCACACCCAAAAAAAAAAGGAGGTATGTGAGTGTAAATGAAAATGTTTGGCTGTTAAGACAATGGTTTTAAAGTGGCAACGTAGTCAAGATTTAAGAGCCAAATGCGAAGTTTTCTTTTAAAAATAGCTTTTGTATGCGTGTAGATAGATATCTTGTTATTATAAACAAAAATGCACAAAAAAACAGAAATCTTTTGAGAGAAACTAGTGTTATAGCGGATGATTGAACAAACGTTTGTAGATCTTCTATTTTGTGTTGGGAAATCGTGATCCAAGGGAAGTTTTTAGAGTGTTTTTTTTAATACTGTCATGAGAATGAACAACTGCCCGTAAGCACTTGGCAATATTGGTAAAGTTGGAATAAAAGTAAGTTGCTCTTTCCCAATTCTGTAATTGGGAAAGAGCAACTCACTTTTAATATAGCAGTTTGGGCTCTCTCTATATTGATCATATAACTTTTAGAGGTACCGCCCCAAATGATAATGGAATATACTAACAAAGATTGGCATATTGCAAAGTACGCTGTCTTAATAAACTGATGAATCAGATAAATGTCTAAGATTTTAAAATATCTCGATCGATTCTTATAACTGATGTTTTAATGTGTTGTTGGAAGCTGAGACGGTACGATCTATGATTATGCCAAGATATTTTATAGAACATTGAATTAATTGAAGATTGTTTGAACTAATACAACACAAATGAACAATGGTTGATGAAATTACATGAGAGGGTTTTCAAGTTCAAGTTTTGTTGATCCTGGGGTCTAAGGGAATAAATATGCCATGTAGTTTATCTTACTGTCATTGAGGGTAACCAAATTGGAAATTAACCATATAAAAACCGTATCTAAACCTTGTTGAGCATCTATTTTAACCTCATCGCACGTGTTAGCATCGAATATCAAGGCAGTGGTGCCGATTCCCTTGTTCACAAACTAAACTAAATTTAAGTTGAGTGCATCTTTTTCTTTCTATTTCATTATGAAAAGGACAGAAGATAAATATTAGTTTAGTCCTGTCAAATTAGTCAGCACCTGACGTAATTTGATGTAATTTTAGTTGTCAACTTTTTAATCACGTCTAAACTTGTATGGAGTAGTGTCAGGCGCTGATTAATTTGACAGGACTAAACTAAAATTTATCTTCTGTCCTTTTCATAATGAAATAGAAAGAAAAAGATGCACTCAACCTAAATTTAGTTTAGTTTGTGAACAAGGGAATCGGCACCATTATCTATTATAGTATTGATGTCACATAATATTTTTTTATTTTTTTTTATTTACATACATACGCTACCATTACAGTCTCCCAATTCGATAGTATAGTTAATTAACAATTCATGAAATAATTTACAACATATTAATATTCAATAATATACCAAACAAGATTTACAAATTAACAACATAACACGTGTAACGTTACCTTTGCGAACTCGCTCAGTGAAATAAATAAATAATTCGTTTGTTTAAACTAAGAATAATGTTGGACCGAGGATGCTGCCCTGTAGAACGCCGTACTGATTAGGAAGATCGTCGCTAATCCAAGTATCTACTTTAGTAGTTTGTGTTCTGTCAAACAAATAGTCTATGAATTTCCTAGCTCAATGATGAATTCAGAAACCGAAACTGAGACCGTGGGGACAAAACTGCCACTTGCTCACTTCATATGTCGCTACTATCGCGTGTCCAAGAATTTGACAGTTAGCTGTCACTATCCACATGTCTTTGAAAAGAAGTGACTTGTTTTGCGTATAATTAATTAATTATGCCCCTTTTGCGCAGCTGTTGACTGCAAAAATACGGGGTCATGTGTACTTAATTTTAAACGACGAAAAAAAATTGGAAACCCGATATTTTGTCGACACTACTCGTATGTGCTATTCTTTTTAAACCTGTAGACTTTTATGGGAGAAATTCATATACAGGTGATGCTCCCAAGCGAACTAAGTCTGATTTAATTACCTACAGGCAGTATTTGATGAGTGATATTATGTATAATATAGTAAAGGTGTGTGTGTGTTTATATCATATAGGTTATGACCGCGACTTCTACCGCGTGCATTTTCTTGTTTAAACATAAAACATATCCTATAGCATCGCATCAAACTCAAACTCAAAGCATTTATTTCAAATAAACCAATTACAGGCACTTTTTAATTGTCAAGGGGTCGGTCAGTCAGAAAGATGAAGCTAGTTGCCCATTCCAAAGCGTAGTAGGTACCTATGGAGAAGAACGGGCAAGAAACTCCATGGACACTCTTTTAAATCAAAATATTGTTACAAAAAAGTGGTTACATCATTCATGTTGTAATTATACATGTGAGAACGATGTAGAAACACGTGCACGTTAAAAGCGTCCGTAATAAAAAGAAAAAAAAAAACTATTATGGAATTAAAATAAGCCATGGCAGATAAGAAATGACCAGTGCCTACTGACGGCGGCGCCCGTTCACGAACATGACGCATCTTCCTCCCGCGGTATTACTTCGATTTCGCTTAGCGTTCTTTCCGACTGTTTTCTTTTTGCTCGGCTTCTAAGGGTCGTAGCGTGTTAAATAGCCTACCTCCTTCTCTCCACAAGAATTGGGCTCAAATGTAAAAATATTTTTTTCAAATCCAGTTCCAGAGAACTTCATTTTTTTTTTATTTGAAAATTTCCACCTGACAAGCCAAAAGGTTTCAGTATGTATGATATTGCCTAAATCCTTTAGTTTTCAAACAACTTGCCTTAATTTTTTCTGTTTTCTTCTAATAATGGGCTAGGTGAATGAATAATAAAAAATCTGATTATACTTGAATTCAGAATTTTAGATGCAGTGCCACTTCCTCAAACTATCTACAGGAGTTATAGAGGTTGAGTGGGTTTTAAACCGACTTAAAAAAAACGAGAAGGTTATGCATTCCGAGGGTTTTTATTTTTTGAGTGACCTTTCTGTAATGAGGTTATAGAGCTACGAGGAACGGTGTAAAGTTCACTCATACCTCCATAGAAAAGGGAGGATCTTCCGACCAGACGGGTGTCGTGTCTGGTGGGCAACTGCCCGACGATTGATGCCGGGACGTTGTAATTAAATTCTCAATAATCAATTTTCGGAAGCGTAGTCGTGCCTAGTCAGCTACTCGCTCTCGTCTGTGTGTAAACGACACTATATTCAACGGCAGATGTGATTTGTGGATTATGTATCGAATTGGGTGGATTTCGAGGCAATGATATGACCCAGTTCAATAAAGTGTAATGTCCGAGTGTCGCGTAAACTACTCCTACGACGTACTAATGTTCCAATTACACAAAAAGCAAAATATTTTTTTTAAATGACTCCAGCGCCATCTAGCGGGAAAATGGCCACGAGCAGGCCGTATGTTTAGTCTTAAGCAAAATATTATACCAAATCCTACATTATATTCTTAGATATAATACGCGATGATTCTTATTAGAGAGGTGCCCCCCGAAGGGAATATAAAACTATTGGAAAAGTAAAGCATAAAAAAACAGATTGTATATAAAATATAATTTATTTGATTTTCCATTTAAAATTACAACTTACATACTATTTTGGGATTAGCTCGTACACGCAGTTACACAAGATATAAATATTAACTCATACAGCACCATATTTGTACGGTAAGCTTACCATGATTGTTAAAGCCGTAGACAGAGTATAGCAATAATTTAAGCCACTAAATAATTATGAAACAAGGACACACTTATTAGATCAAGTAGTAAGAGCAAACGAGACAGAAATACCTATATTATCTTCTCTATATGGTTCTCTGCGCATGCACACTTTTTGTCTGGCTCAGTTGTTAGCCATATCCAGACCGTGGCCCAACAAATATTGGCTGTAAGCGTTTTATTTAGAAAGTATTAACAGCCTATATTATTATATAAAGTCCCTGTCACGAGAAGCTATAAATTTTGTAAATAAAGAACTTCTACTGAGTTACGTAGCGACAATTCAAATCAACAACAAATAATCCCAAATTCAATCAACTCAAAGTGACATACGTGTACTAAGAAACTAACGAGCAATTTCAGTTGGTCGGGTTATAGTTTAGCGCTATAAAGCGCTGTCGTCTAATGTTTTGTGGTACTGGAACGCGTCTGACTCATGGAACGTAAACATTTGGGCCGCCATCTTGAAGTAAGTTCACGCTGACGCTGTCAATGCTGTCATTCGAGTTTCAAATGCGTCTCAGTTTGTTTGTGTTGTTTTCGCGGATTAGGATATTGTTTGTTAATGTTGTCTTTTTTTAACTGTTTTTTCTTTTCTTTGATACCAAGGTTGCAAACCTCTGAATGTGTGTTTACAAAATTTATAGCTTCTCGTGACGGGAACTTTAGTACCAATTTACAAGTGACTGTCAAAGACTATCACTATCTCATATGGCATACGCTGACAGCTCATCTATACAATACTCTATGGTTATAGTTTGCGCTGCAAAAAAATCTGCCTTAAATTCAAAATCTTCATTGTCACTGAACTATTTTCTTTAACTTTAGGTATGTACTGTAAGTTGATTTTTGAATGAAACATGGTCCTTTTAGTTTTTGGTTGCAATGGAATTTGCACTTTGCATGCATGTCAATTAGTTTGTTCTTCCAAAACTTCATAATTATGTTAGATTCTGAATTCAAGTTCATGTCAATAGTGCGTAAAAAGTCAAATTCGAAGTTATTGTATTTTTTTTTTCCTTTAAGTCGGTTTCGTAGTAAATTTTCTTCATAAACTCGTTTACAGTAAGATAAACAGCGCAGATTTAGTGCAGCCTTTCAAGATTATTTACAGATTTATAAAATAGGCAGTTACAAAAATATTTACATGTCATAAATAAATTGTACAAATATAATTATTTAAAAATGGTGCTTTACAATCATTTGAATAAGGCAGTTTTCCGGTTGTCATCATTTTAAATATACACGTATGCTAGGATGCCAATAACATTTATGATACCTACATAATATATCATTTACATAAATATTTAATTAAAAGGTCAGAATGTGTTGATTCATCTCAGGCCCTACTGGTTATAATCACGACAATTCAGGCTCAATTTTAATGTTTAAATTATATAAAATGTTCTGATATACAGGGTGTTTGGTAGGGAGCTGTACATACGACTAGGGTAGAAACTAGGGATAGTCTGCTACCTACCCCCGCCCATTATATTGACCTTGGCCTCAAGGTTTTTTTTTAATTTATTTTTATTTTTTATTTGACTTTTTTGTGATTTTTTGACTAAAACTACCTGTAGCTCAAAATCTATCCATGGGACCGGTCGGCTAATGGTCTTGTTTTAATTGTTAGAGTCTTAGGGTCCTGCAAAAAATTATTTTACACCAGAAAATTGTGGAGAAGAAAAGTTATGGGGCCTGAAGTACCGTAGTAAGGTAAAGAAATAATTTTAAGGTAAGGTAGTAAGGTAAAAAAAACCTTGAGGCCAAGGTCAATATAATGGGCGGGGGTAGGTAGCAGACTATCCCTAGTTTCTACCCTAGGCGTATGTACAGCTCCCTACCAAACACCCTGTATATACAAATCGGTTATTAAACATTTATGCTTCCCTTCTATTCAAACATTAATAAGAAAATTATCTAAACCTGTTTTTTTATAGCCAACAATATGAATCAGGCTGTTTTTAATGTGGCCATGTTGTTTGCGACAAAGTACAGATAACCTACAAATAGTTTCGTCTCTTCCACACGTACAAAGTATGTACTTACTGAGTTAAATTGCATTTGCAAGCAGCACAGTCAAGAAAGAACCGTTAATATATTCTGGGCAGACTATTAACAAAGATGTTCATAATTTATCATAAAAAAAGTATTTTTTCACATACTGTAGTCTTTCGAATTTGCTTACAATTCAAAATACACAGACGCTCAAATACATTTTAGCACAGCAAAAACTAAACATTAGTTTACATACAGAATACTCAATATTAATCAAAACTATCAGCTAATTCGAGACAACTGAAACTTGTAAACACATTTGACCTACTTTTTTTTTTTAAGGTGGGAAAACATCAAATCATTTCTCCCGCTCTGGGCGGAGCGGGAGGTCGTGACAGACTCTTACTGACTAAAACCCACCCGTGTTCCTCCAGTCGCAGTGCCAGGGGCCACGGTATCCCTCTCGGACTTTCCCGCAGCCCTAGCAGGCATCGGCCCTAGCGCACCCCGTCATTGTTGCTGACATGTCTTTGAGGCGCGCCGTCGATCCACACATTTGACCCTCTGACTTCACATTCACAGCAATATGGTTAATATTATCAGGTTACATAAAAACAGGTTTTTTTTGGGCAGCATAGACAAGAGGCACTTCGGTGAGGCTCCGTTTACATGCCGTTGTATGCTGGCCCGCCGCCGCCCTCTGGTACCACCCAGTTTATGTTCTGCGATGGGTCTTTGATGTCGCATGTCTTACCTAGAAAATAAATACATTGTTATTATAAGTTTTTTTTTTCTTAGGTCTAGTGGTGGCAAGAGCTACTGCTGAGCCATTAGGTCCTGGGTTCGATTCCTAGGTCGGGTAAAGTGTTCTTGAGTTTTTCCCTTCAATCAACAATAGCACTAGATGGATTAGGAACAAAAGCAAATCGCTCAACTGGACGCGATTGCATATAACTTGAATATAAACCTTAACACTCAAACATAAAGTTTATTATCGTTTGCAATATATTTACTACTTCGATTGAAAGTAAACGTATTTTTAAAATAGGAACAATAATATGGAAAAATACAACATATTTTCTAAGCAATAAGGTTTAAAATACTGTGTTGCCAAGTAAGACCACAACTTCTTGGTCTTATTTTTCCGGCGGCTTTTAATGCTCTCATCGGAAATCTAGTATATGGTTGATCGAAGGTTTTTCCTTCAGGAATTTCTCAGTAGCAGCGTGGTGTTTGGATTTTAACCCGGTTGATGGCAATAGACTCGGCCCCTTAGTTTCTAAGCTTTGTCCCCAAATTCTATTACTATAATATATATATATCACATAATACAATATCTAATACCACCATCGCGAGTATCAAAGCCAATGAAACAGTATCTGTATCAAATCACAGAAATAACTGTTGAAAATAAAAACAATGCAAAAATATTATAATCCCAAAAAAAACTGTATGCAGGGCATACAGTTTTTTTTGGGATTATAATATTTTTTTGGAGGCCTTAATTTGTTAACAGGATAGCCCAGTTAAGAAGCCGAAACCTCGGGGTGGAAAATCCTCATGGATGTCCGCCGCCCTGGGGCGGACGGCGGGGTCTGTCAGACTCTTACTGACTAAAAACCACCCCGGTGTTCCATCTCACACCTTCGCCGGGGGTCGCGGGAACGTACGATCCTTCCGCAACCCCCGACTGGTGCGGGCCTCTTCGGGTCTGGGGGGGGGGGGGGGAGTGAGGTGTTTGACTCCCCCCGCGACGTCTAAGAGGGGCGCGCGTGGAACACTACGCGCCGCCACCTCGGGTCCTGATGTGTGGGGGGCGACGGACGTCCCCGAGTCCGTTGCCCCTGGACCCATTTAGGGGGGCTGGAAGAGGGCGTTGTCCGCCCTCCGCCGACGCCCGGTGCGCTTTCTGCGGGCCGGGTGAGTGTACGAGATCTCCCTCTCCCTTTCCGCAGCCTCCTTCTGCGAGACGACTGTCTCACAGAAGGAAACTACCGCGTCCCAGGACTCGTCGCTGCCGACCATCGACTCCACTAAAGCCGAAACCTCCTAGATTAACCTGCGAGTTTTTCCCCTTAGGACCCCTTTCTAAAAAAAAACGAGAATACCAAAAACAATTAGAAAGCTGAAAGGTTCCCTTTATAGTAACGACAAGTAGACTGGACGAAATACCCACGAGATAAGGAATATGGGGCGGACGAAGTCGCTGCTAAAGTGCTTGTACAACTCAAACTCACAAGCATTTATTTCAATTAAACCAATTTACAAGCACTTTGGAATTGTCAAGGAGTCGGTCAGTCAGAAATATGAAACTATTTGCCCATTCCAAAGTGTAGTAGGTTTCTATGAAGAAGAATGGACAAGAAACTTCACGGTCACTCTTTTAAATCAAAATATTGGTTTTATCAGTTGTGTTGAAATTATTGTAATACATCTTGTAACAAATTGCCCAAAGAGCTTTTGTTCAGTTAGGTTACGTTTAGCGCTAATCGTAATTTAAAACATCATTCTGCTTCTGTCAACTTCAAACGATTGACAGAAATGGAACGATATTTTAAAATACATATAAAAACGTAGACAGAGAAAAGGATCATCATGTTCTTCCGTGTTCTTCACTACAATTTCTGTGACAATTTAACAAAATGCCCAACCAACAACGCCCCTGTCAATATCATTCAGGCGCTAAAAGATCCTTTGACAGTATGTTTATCTGACGAAGCGACACGCGCTTTAGATGTGGTAACCCAGTATACAAACACGTTGTGAATGTGTGCGTGAAGACGAGTAGCGTCAGCACATAACACACACAACGCGCACACCCACCCACACAGTTCGACATCGCCACTATCTCGGACGGTACCGAGAGCTCCTGCGCTTACATTACACGCACATTCACAGCGTGTTTGTACACTTGGTAATCACAAGTAAAGCGCGCGTCGCTTCGTGAGATAAAAATACTGGAGCACTACGTTGAGCGCTAAATGCATTTAATGATTTGTGGTACAAGCGGACCTTAGTATAAAATAATGCTACACTTACAATGTATGCAGTTCTGCGCGTTGATTTGCAGACGCTGGCCGTCGCCTGTCTCCATCGGCACGAATTCGTATACACCTGTAATCATAAATAAAGTTTTATGTTTAAACGTCTGTTTATATGTCTGCTTCGTTAAGGATATTTTTACACCCGTTTTAAATTTGTTTGGCCAAAAATTGAGCAAGTTCAAAATTAAAGAAATTATATGACGGTTACGCAACAGTGAATATGCATACAATTTTTTTGTTTTATTTTCATATTCCCGAGTGTCAAAATGAAATGGATTGTGGGTGTGTTACACAATTAGGCTGCAACATGCTGTAAAAAATTCATAATCTAATTACTAACCTGCTGGACAGAACCTCGCTTCAGGCCCGTCGAACACTCCCAAGTTCTGTTTGACTGGAACCGTGTCGTCTTTCAGCGTCAAATGTGCTGGCTGATCCGCCTCGTGGTTCGTACCTAGTACATGAAATGACTTGTTAACTCCAGCATTACAACATCACAACAAGCATTACAAGATAATTCAATATAACAAAAAACTGCCACAGAGACATTACATTTGTTCATCTGCGGAAACTTGTAAATGGCCTTCAGTTTCATATTGTTTAAGAACACAATATATGTAGCTGTAAATTTCCCGAATAGAATAAAATAAAATCACACTTGCAATTCGCAAAGGGTTAGGCAGAGATGTGCCCGCGTCCAACCAAAAGCGATCGTCGTCGTTTGTACAGAGGTACAAACGCCACTTGATTGGTCGCGCGACTATGTCAGATTCATATAAAAGAGCGCGACGATCACGTATTCACGCTTATGTCCCCTCTAGAATCAGTAAAATCCGCCGTCCAAGGCACGCACTGACCGACCCCGACGACCCCACCACCCTCTTCCAGGAAAGCAGTAGGGCCACCAGTACAGTATACAAACACAGACACAAAACGAAGTTCCGACCTCGCCGCCGAGGTCCTTCGCGTCCGCATCCGCGTTTCTCCCCGATAAATTCCTCTTCCCCTCCCTTGATCGGATCCACAGAGCCAGCTGGTGGCGTAGCTGAGCCAGTAGTTTTACCCATTAATAATAATGAACCCATTTTGATCCAGCCTGTCCCCAACTTGCTGTCCTTCCCCAGCGACGCCCTAAGCCGAGGTTCGTACCCCACAGGGGGTGCCCTTAGGTGATGGTCGCTTAGTTTATAATTAATATTATGCCCCTGGCTGGAGGCTTTGAGTTAGCTCGAAGGCACCACAGGATTGACCGGTTAAGCAGTCACGGCCTCTCAAGGCCAACTGCGAGATGCCATACACAAAAAAAAAAAAAACGTATTCACGCGATGATCGCTTTTGGAAAGGACGCGGCCTAAGGCAGGGCTACAAATTCAAACAATAAATATATTAATTCAATGACCTGTTAGTGCGACTGAGGACAGCAGGTCGAAGGTAATGACACCATCGGGTTTGGGGTACTCAATCGGCTGACACTCCTTAGCAGGTTTCAGTCTCGCGTGATCGGCACCTGTAAGATCATTCAAATGATTATTTTGTGAAATGTAGCCCAATAATTAAACCATCGCGTAATTGCGCGACAATCAGTTTCAGTTAGGATGCGTATTTTAATAGAGGTCAGTGGTTAGGATACAAAGTTATTGCTGACCAATTTACAAAATACAGCGCTACAAGGAACTTTTGAGACTCGAATGACGTTGAGATTTTGTGATATTGTTTTCAGAAAGTTAAGTCTTAAAATAATAATATTATTATGTACAAGTGTGTACATAACAAAGGGAGAGGAAAGTATCATAAGGCATCAAAAAAGAGAAAGAAAAGACATATTTTTTCATTTCAAAATGGCGACGTTAGTTCCGATTTTAGCCACGCGCCGAAAGATCCGTTGTACAGCTGGCTCTATCATTATTAGACGATAAATAACAATAACTCGTGCCGTGGTAAATGAAGCCTTGGTATATTAGACTACAGGCTTATGGTGACTAGGGTGACAAAGTTAAAGTCAAAGCATTTATTTCAAGTAGACACATAAAAGGCACTTTTGAACGTAAACATTTACATTAAAATAGAATTGATTCTAGTCGTTCCAAAAGGTAGTCTCGTATGGAGAAGAATGGGCAAGAAACTCCACCGTTACTCTTTTAAAATGTGTTACAATATTTTGTATACAATAATTATATAATTATATGTGAATACGATGCACCTATAACAAAACTACCATACACCACAATAGCTAAAAAGAATTAAAAATGAAGCAATGACAAATAAGTTAATTATGTGATAGATACATGGTGCTCACATATTTACAAACATTATAAAAGTATATGATTATTCTAATGTTTAAATAAGTAGTAAGTCAGTATGTGAGACAGACTTGGGGAGTCGTGTCACCATAGATATCCATGAGGTGCCGGACACGCAAAAAAAAGACAAAGGTGACTGACCTCCATGGCTGAGCGTCCAGGGCTCCTTGCCGCGCAGCAACGTGCTGAACGCAGAGTACGCGACGCCGCCGTACAGACCCAGCGACGTGTGGAACGACGGCCGGCAGTTGCGGACTTGCTGCAATTTGTATAAAGAACACATAATCATAAGAAAGTATATTTATATTACGGTCGCTTTTCATATTTTAATCGACATACAACCTGACACTGACCAGCAAATTTCAAATCTTAACAAAATTTGAATTTCGCGGGCTACCTCAGCGCACTCCTCTCGAGAAAAAGAAAATATCTTTGAACAGCCAGTAATTGCCAATACGTAACATACCTTCAGTTCCTTATAAACGTAGGAGCCCTTGAGTTTGTCCTCGTACTGAGTGGGCACGACTCCTTTCTCGTGCGTCGCCTCCCCGGATATGATGAGGTCCATTGCAGCTTCCGCCGCCAACATACCTGTTAAGAAATCACTCAATAAATGATGAGAGCTATAAGTATATGTTGATTTTTTTCTAGCATTTCTTTTTTTACCAATCTACAGGGTCAAATTAAATTAGCTAGCGAAGCGAAACGCCACACCGACATGATAGGTATGGTATCCGTGTGTAAGTAATAACTAATTTGGGGTCAACGAACGCATTTGCAAAAAAATACTGTTTATTTTACCTGTATGGTTTGAAACGCAAAATTAGATTTTAATAAAGTTAATGGATATTTTTCCATATTTTACAGGTAAATAGCGGTTTGCGACAATGTTATATTATAAAGATACCAAAAATTGGTTTTTATTTATGAAGGCAAAAATGAAATAAAAATTGTTTTAGCTAAATTATATGGTACAGATTATTACAAGCTTTAATTTTTATTCCTGACACTGTCATTAAGGGCGAATTTTACCAAACTTTTATAAATACCTAAAATAAGCCTTATCCTGAGAATAAAGTTTACATTTTTGACAGTTTTTCCATACTAGAAATGCCAGACGTCAATTTTGTTCCACGAATAAAAGATATCTGAGCCTTAGATGTAAAGTTTAGAAGCCAGCGCAGGTTTGTTGATTACGTAAAATACAGTAATTACGGCTGGCCAGCGTCCGTTTCAGACTGCTACATACAGTTAGGTTTGGTTTGGTTAAAAATATTTTTTTTCGAATAAACCAATTACAGGCACTTTTGAATTGTCAAGGGGTCGGTCAGTCGGTCAGAAAGATGAAGCTAGTTGCAGATTCCAAAGCGTAGTAGGTACCTATGAAGAAGAACGGAAACTCCATGGACACTCTTTTAAATCAAAATATTGGTTACATCATTCAGGTTGAAATTATGCAAGTGAGAACAATGCAGAATGATACAAGCATCCGTAATAAAAAATAAAAACAATTTAAATATTAAATTAAATTTAAATAAGCCTTGGCAGCTAGGAGATGACCAGTCCCTACTCACGGCCATTCACGTACATGACGCATAGATCAGCACCATTCAGCTCAACCATTTGGAAGGGAGCTAAATGATTCAACACATCAGCGAGACATTAGAGAGAGCATGACATACTCTCAGCCGCCAGGCCATATTCAAGTCAATGAAAGACGTACCCAGTAAATGGTAGCATGTACAGACGCCAGCACATCAAGCTACTACAATCTGTCAAATTTCTTTAATAGATTTTCAACTTTATCGCTAAAACATTAAGGTTCAAGGTTGATTGGGAAAATTTGACAGTTTCGGGTAGCTTGACCTGCTGGCGTCTGTACATAGTAGTCATACATGTCCTATGCAATTATGCAATACTAAAAGAATGAATTTATACAATACAAAGATAGTTTTTAAAATCTTTAGCAGCTCCAACAGTACTTCATGAAAGATGAGTCCACTTTAGCCAGCCTGAAACCTGGTTGAACTAATTGGTCCCTATTTCTAGTGATATAACTGTGTCTTTCATCTCTTTTACTAAAAAGATGTCGATTTTTCCTTACGTACTTACATGATGTTTTCATAGATACGTATATTGGCAAGGGATGATAAATGAGGACCCCATTGAAGCCTTGAGTAGAGCGTGATCCCGAGGAAAACAGATTTCTCGATGAATTCTAGTTTCTCTTGATTCAATACTATTTCTCAATTACTACCTTTGACATTTGGTAAAGAAAATCTTATGCACTTAGTCTTTTTTTTTTCATTTAATAAGTACTAATTTATTAGCAGTGAACCAATTTTTGATCTGCGGTAGGGCGTTATTTACGTCGTCAAGATTTGATGCCCGACTATTAATTTTAAAAATTAAGGAAGTACCGTTAGCAAATCACACCATTTGTGGTTGGGTCTATAACAAATGGGTTAGATCATTAATATATACTAAAAAGAGGAAAGGACCCAATATCGAGCCTTTTGGTAAACCTATTTTTACTTTTAAACTGAGTGAATGGATACCAATGATTTGAACTTGTTGTTGTCTATCATTTAAATATGATTTTACTAAACTGAGCGAAAGTTTCCCAAGTCCGTAATGGTCGAGTCTCAAGAGTACGGTTCGTGGTCGACGTAATCAAATGCCTTGGAGAGGTCACAAAAGATTCCTATGGCGTCTTGGGCCTTCTTCCCACGCCGTAAATATATGTTTTCGGGACCTTAATAGTGAGAGCCCGACACACTCCCGACCGTTTTTTTTAAGGTTTGATTGCACCCTACTTCCTTTATTCTTTCTTTCTACTTTATTTGTGTTCTGGTAATTTTGCCAGTATCTTGAAAGTACTTACCGCTCTTCATGGCGTTATGCGTGCCCTTGATGCGCGGCACGTTGAGGAAGCCGGCCGAGTCCCCGGCCAGCACGCCGCCCGGGAAGGCGGGCGCGGGCAGGCACTGCCAGCCGCCCTCCACCAGCGCGCGCGCACCGTACGCCACGCGGGCGCCTCCTGCGAACGTACAGAGTTACTGTTTCATTTCTTGGTTGACAACTATATGCCTTAAAATACACTAGTAAACACCTGAGTTAAGGATCCTGACCCTGCTCTTGTCACATGTTATTAGGGGTCGGCGCAAAATGGTTTTCCTTTCCATCCTTCTATGTCAGCTATGTATTACCAAGTATATCTTGGCGCTCGAATGACGTTGACAAGGGGGCGCTGTTAGTAAACCTTTGTGCAATTATTTTGTAAAATGTATTGAAAAAACAAGATGGCGGCGTTAAATTTTGGCCACGCGGTATTAGAATCTATTTTTGTAGCGCTTTATCATTTCTACGGTCTTAGGTCTTCTTCTCCCCCTTCATCCATCATTTTATTCTTTAAAATTCATGGCTCATGCGCTTCATCCCACTGACACTTCCTGTCGGCGACGAGACCCTATCTGAGCACTATGGCGCAAGTAGTGGCGGGACCGCCGTGCAAAAGTAACGTAGATTATTAAGTTCACTAGTTAGAAAAGTTTAAAAAAGGATTTATTTAACGTTTCTATATTCTAATTAGTTTATTTAACTCACATTTATTATTAGTTTTTGCATTCCAAACAAATAAGACTGTATTGAAAGGATTTCTTACAAGAATAATGTTGTTCACGTATAATTACGTAAGTTGAAAACTCACTTTTTTGTTTATGGACGGATTTTGATAATTTTTGTTTTTAAAGATAGGTTTAGTCACAAAACTAATATATCCGTTTGAATTGTAAGAATCGGGCCATTAGTTTAGAAGATATAAGGGATTTTCTATAGTGAAAATGTGCCAACCTATGTTTTTAACAGTTTTTGTTCTAGAAACTTTTTATTGTTAATAGTTACGTTCCAAATTAATGTTTAATTAGATTAAGGACATAATAAGGTATAATATATACAAAAATTGTAAGGATATATCGATAAAATATAATAAAAAACGGCTTGACAGATTTCGGCTAAAGGGAAAATTACAAGCAAAAGGGCCTCAAAAATCGCGGTCCTCATTAAGGTAACGTAGGCCGGCCGCTCCGTGTATAAATTCAGGGCCATTTGCCGGCAAAAATCAGTCGCAGCTCAGCCGTCGAAGAGGCAACAACTACCAAGAAGCCGAAATCTGCCAACAAGAATTAAGAAGAAATTCTGGATTTTATTTCACCGCCTCTTCGCTGCCCATCTCTCCGTGGTCCTCCTAGTGGGTGTACCCCTACTAAATCTACGCATTCAGGGGTGCGTGGTGACGTGTGTCGCCAGCGAGGTAATAGGGAAACATACGTCAAAAACGTGGGAGACTGTCCCAGGCAACCGTAAGGTACTGAACATACCCCGGTAGCCGCAACAATTGGTCCTTCGAGCGTCGGATCCCTGCAAGAAGAAGAAGAAGACAGAAGATTGAGAAGCCTGCAAGATGCCAGTAACCAGGTCACAGAAGGATGCCCCCTTACGCCCCCCGTCCCGTCCTACCAATGTGGGCGCGACAGAAGAAGGTTCAGGGTCAGAAGGGGTCACGTCTGCGTCAGCGTCAGCATCATCAGGCACGTACACATCATCGGGCACGTACACTTCTTCGGGTGCAACGACTACGGCGGGGACCACGATAACAGAGACCACGGTTGAAACTGTGACCACAGCATCGTCCAAGAAGAAGGAAGATGCAAGAAAGGAGACGACAAAGAAGACCCCAGAAGATGCCCCGGAAGAGGGTGTTCGCAATTCAGGCGGAACCCTAAAACCGATGGGGGTCAGTCGTCGTGCCAGGTCTACGAAGACCACGAGCTCCTCAGCCAGAAGACGCGAGCTGGAAGCCAGAGAAGAATTAGCACGCCTGGAACTGAAACAAGCACAGGCTGCGGCGAAGCTAGCCCGTGTCAGACTGGAGATGACACAATATGAAGATGAGGACTCCGTGGATGATGATGAAGACCAGGCAAACAGAACAGCACAGGTGCAGAACTGGATTGAGTCATCAGTATTAGGAGATGGCAACAAGAAACAACCAGAGCAGCGAGGTCAGCACCCTGCAGAAGAGCCACAGAAGGTGAAGCCTGAAGAGAACTCTTCAACGAAAGGAGCTACGATCGAGATTCAAGCGTTGGCGACTGCATTGAAAGAAGCCTTTTCCACAAGAGGAGGACCAGCAGCGCAGCCAAGCTACATCCACGAGCTACCCTTCTTCGATGGCAGCAGCAGCGAGTGGTTGGCCTTCAAGGTTGTTTACGAAGACACAGCACCGATGTTCAACGAAGTCCAGAATATGGCGCGTTTAAGAAGAGCGCTGAAGGGCACTGCAAGAGAAGCTATCAAGAGCCTGTTGTACTCCGAAGCCTCTCCGTCAGAAGTGATGCAAGCCCTAAGAAGAAGATACGGAAGACCTGATGCACTGGTGTTGGCAGAATTGGACAAGGTCAAGGCGTTACCGAAGATTTCAGAAAGCCCAAGAGACATCTGCATCTTCGCGAGCCAGGTCAACAACAGCGTAGCAGCAATTAAGGGTCTGAAGAAACCACAGTATCTGCATTCACCTGAAATGGTGAAGCAAATCTTAGAGAAGATGCCGACGGTGCTCAAATTCCGATGGTACGACTTCACTGCAGCATCAGAAGAAGGCGACTTCTCCGACCTGACGTTAGTATCCAGTTTCCTGAACACAGAAGCAGACAAATGTGGAGCCTTCGCGACTTCAGAAGAGAGGAGCGGGTTCAAGAAGACCAACCGACAAGCGACACATTCAACGAAGGAAAGGAACTTCATAGAAAAGGATGCAAAGCAGCAAGAGAAGACTTGCCCTATGTGTGAGGGTGAACATTTTCTCGTCGAATGTCAGAAGTTCCAGAAGACGTCGGTGCAAGATCGGTGGGCAATAGTTAAGAAGAGTCGTGTCTGCTTCAAATGTCTTCAAGGGAAACACAGGAAGGAGAGTTGCAGAAAACCACCTTGCAAAGAATGCAAGAGGTGGCATCATCATCTGCTACACGTCGAATCAAAAGAAAGGACCTCGGAGGAAAAAAGGGAGACACCGCAAGAGGCATCAAGCGTCACAGCATCGGTGAACGCAATCAACAACACAAGGGCATACCTGAAGATAGTTCCAGTAGAAGTCTTCGGGTCAAAAGGATCTAAGAAGATATTGGCTCTTATGGATGAAGGGTCAACCGTGTCACTCCTGGATGAGAAGGTGGCACAAGAAGTCGGCGCTCAAGGAAGCAAGGAAGAACTAGTCATTGAAACAGTGGGAGGCAGGTTGATAAGGAAAAAGGATTCTCAGAAGCTGGACCTCACGGTGAAAGGGCTTCATCAGGGAAGCAAGAAGACCTTGAAGAGAGTCCGCACCATCGACGAGTTGAAGCTTGCACCACAGTTTATGGACAAGAATAGGATTCAAGATTATCCACACTTGAAGAAGATCGCCGACTCTGTGTATTACGAAGGGGAGTCACCTCAGTTGCTCATAGGTCAAGACAATTGGGAGCTAATTGTGACTCAAGAAGTAAGGAGAGGGAAACCAGGGGAACCAGTTGCTTCAAGAACAGGACTTGGATGGGTGCTCCACGGGTCAGACATCGGAGGTGCAAGACCAGTGCACTTTCTGAACACATGTCTGCATGTCAGCACACCAGAAGAAGAGATGCATCAAGCCATCAAGGATCACTTCGCAATAGAAGCACTTGGTGTGCAACCAAGAAGACCTACTACGGATTCAGAAGGAAGAGCACTCACCATCCTAGAAAAAACCTGCAGAAGACTTGAAGATGGTCGATTCGAAGCTGGACTTCTGTGGAAGAATGAAGAAGAACAGATGCCAGAGAGCTACACGTCTGCCAAGAACCGATTGATCAACATTGAAAAGAAGATGGACAAGGATCCTCAATTGAAGGCGGAATACAGCAAGCAGATCCAGCATCTAATCGACAACAAATATGCAGAAGAAACACCTGAAGCACAAGAAGAATCCAAGAAACTATGGTACCTCCCTCATTTCTCCGTGGTTCATCCACTGAAGAAGAAGATAAGGATCGTCTTCGACGCTGCAGCCAAGTCAAAAGGAAGAAGCCTGAACGACGCTCTACTGCCTGGACCAGATCTACTACAGTCGCTCTTCGGTGTACTACTGAGATTCAGACAAGGACCTTTAGCAGTGGCGGCTGACATCAGGGAAATGTTTCTGCAAGTTCGCATCAGACCAGAAGATAGAGACAGCCTGAGGTTCCTGTGGCGCGGGGATCATCGCGACGTGTCACCGAAGAAGTACAGGATGACATCAGTTATCTTCGGTGCAACATCATCTCCGAGCACAGCCATCTACGTGAAGAACCGAAACGCAGCGGACTACAAGGAACAGTATCCAGAGGCAACAAGGGCAGTCGAGCTGAACCACTACATGGACGACTACTTACATAGCTTCCATTCAGAAGAAGACTTCAGAAGGGTAACAGCGCAGGTAGACTTCATACATAAGAAGGCGGGCTTCGAACTCAGGGGATGGGCATCAAACCAACCTGAGCTACTGCAAAACGTGAAGACAGAAGCAATCGAAAAGACGGAAGTGGACCTTGGTGAGAAAGAAGAAAAGACACTGGGACTACGCTGGTTCACAGAAAGGGACTCCATCGGCTTCAGGGCAAACCTCCGGAACACTCCAGAAGAAATAGCCAAAGGGTTCAAGGTGCCTACGAAGAGAGAAGTCACCAGCGCAGTTATGTCAACTTTCGATCCACTGGGATTAGCATCACCAGTCCTCATCCAAGGCAAGAAGCTGCTTCAGAACATATGGCGGAGCGGCGTCGGTTGGGATGAAGAAATAGAAGAAAAGGAATATGAAGCATGGAAAACATATCTAAAGAAGATAGAGCTTCTACAAGACCTTCAGATCCCGAGATGTTTGGCGCCACATCGCACCGAAGGGGAGCTGCACACTTTCACAGATGCAAGTGAAACAGCGTATGCAGCTACAGTCTACTGGAGAACAGAAGACACAAATGGAACATACCACGTCAGCTTGGTGGCAGCAAAAGTACGAGTCACTCCATTGAAACCGGTATCGATCCCGAGATTAGAACTGCAAGCGGCCCTCCTTGGAAGCAGACTGGCTCATTCAGTAGAAAAAGAAATGGATCTGAAGATTGTCAAGAAAACGTTCTGGACAGACTCCAGCATCGTGCTCTCCTGGATCAAGACAGACCCGAGAACATTTAAAACGTTTGTGGCTCATCGCTTGGCAGAAATAGAGGATCTTACCAAGCCTCAAGATTGGAGATGGGTACCTACGGCGCAGAACCCTGCAGATGACTCAACACGTGACGTACCAGAAAACTTCGACTACAATCACCGATGGTACACCGGCCCAGAATTCTTAAGAAATGAAGAAACCTACTGGCCCGCAGCAAGAACATTTAAGAAGGAAACCACCGGTGAAGAGAAGACAACAGACGTCACAGCGGCAGCAAGCACCACTCATCCATCACCAGATCCTGAGAGGTTTTCATCCTGGAAGAGACTTTGGCGAGCCACAGCAAGAGTACTGCAGTTCATACAACTCTGCAGGACAAGAGAAATGGTCAACGTCAGCAAGGAAGATCCCACCTGGAGAAAGACTAAAGGAAAGAAGACAAAGGTAGTCGAGAAACGACATCAGTCTTCAAGAAAGATAGCAAGGAACTACATACCGTTGAACGCAGACCTACTAGAGCAAGCTGAAACTCTTCTACTGAAAAGAAGTCAAGAAAAGAGCTTCAGAGAAGACATCAGACGTCTAGAACAAGGGGAGCAGCTAGAAGGCAGCAGCAAATTGAAGAAGCTCGACGTAGTAATCGAAGAAGGTCTCCTGCGTTTAAAGGGAAGAATCGACGCGATACAGGGCGTAACCAGAGACTACAAACGTCCCATTGTGCTCGACAGCAAGGAGAGGACAACACGACTCATCATAGAAGAATTCCACTGCCGCTTCAATCACGGAAACCACGCGACAGTAATAAATGAAGTGAGGCAACGCTTCTGGGTATTAGGACTGAGGTCAGCAATCAAGGCAGTTCAGCATCAATGTCAGTGGTGCAAAACGAAGAAGGCAAGACCACAAGAACTACCGACGGGCAACTTACCCAAAGAGAGGCTGATGCACAGTAACCCTCCCTTTACGTGCACCGGCGTAGATTACTTGGGCCCAATGACGATCACCGTAGCAAGACGTCAAGAAAAGAGATGGGGTGCTCTCTTCACATGCCTAACCACAAGGGCTGTGCACATTGAGCTCACTCCTTCCCTCTCCACCGACAGCATGATCATGGCGCTACGACGATTCGCCGCGAGAAGAGGAATGCCGAAGACCATCTACTCCGACAACGGGACCAACTTCGTCGGCGCAAATAAAGAACTTCAACAAGCGCTTGACGACATGAAGAAAGAAGACCTCACCTCAGAAGCAGAGAAGATCGGCGTGCAGTGGCTATTCATCCCTCCTGGTGCGCCTAACATGGGCGGCGCATGGGAGCGTTTGGTGCGATCAATAAAAACCGCACTAGACGCCACACTCAACGAAAGGCATCCACGAGAGGAGGTACTCCACACCCTCCTATTAGAGGCCGAGCACATAGTCAACTCTCGGCCTCTCACCCACCTCTCCGAGAGCCCTGAGGAGGAAGCACTCACTCCAAACCACTTCCTCCTCGGGCGATCCTGCGGCGCGGCGAGAATCGGCAACTTCCAAGACGACGAGCTGGTGGGCCGGCACACATGGAAGACCACGCAGCGACTTGCCGACCACTTCTGGCAACGTTGGCTGCGCGAATACCTGCCCACACTACTGCCAAGGAAGACAGCGGGAAGAAGCAGCGCCACAGACCTGCGCGTCGGAGACATCGTCCTGATCGTCGACCAGAGCCTACCCCGATGCACCTGGCCACGCGGCAGAATCCAGCAGGTGTATCCAGGACCAGACGGGCGGATCAGAATCGTCGACATCGAGACGCGAGGAGGAGTGCTGCGAAGACCCAGTTCGAGAGTGGTGTTGTTGGTGCCGGGAGTTTCGCCGAGCCTGGAGGACGGTGCTGCGCACGAGGGGGAGAATGTCGGCGACGAGACCCTATCTGAGCACTATGGCGCAAGTAGTGGCGGGACCGCCGTGCAAAAGTAACGTAGATTATTAAGTTCACTAGTTAGGGGTGCATGTTGAAGAGCCTCCACGTGGCGCACCCTGGGCAACGCCGGGCTCAAGTGCCCACCAGGCTTTTGGGGGGTACTTGGGGCCGGCGGCGAATCTTCAACACACGGGGAAGGGTCACGGTTCCAATCACCGATCATCCTTGATGGTTGGTGAAGGGAACCGGGCTATATACGGATACGGCCACTCCTTCCTCTGCTTACAGAGGAAGGTGCGTGGTCGTGGACGGGGGGAGGAGCGGTTTGACCGCCGTGGAGGGAGCGGGCTCGGTGTGCACTAACCCTGCCGCCGGGCTGGCACGAAGAAGTCTCTTCCTGCCACCGCTTTAATCTCGTAGCCCCGAAGACTGTCCAGGTCATGTCTCTGACTTTTGACGGGGGTCGAGGGTCTTGGCTTAACCGCCCGGACCGCGAGGAAGATCAACCTCTATAAAAAAATCCCCAAACCTCTAAGCGGCGGCGCACCGTGAGGGAGGTTGTAAGCTTGGCTGATGGGTAGCTTGATTCAGTCGCTAGTGCGAACCACGTTAATTTTGAGTCAATACAAAAAGTTCTTACTCGTGGGATCAAATATGAAAAAACTTAATTCAAACCTACAAACCGAAGAGGGGAGGAGTGGTGCGGGGTCGGAGTCCGACGCCGCGCCGAGTGGCGCGAGAACGGGAGGCTCATTGAGCAACCGCCGCGCGGAGGAGTTGGCCGCTGAGAAGAAGAATATCAGGTTCTTCAGTAAGCGGCCAAGATCAGTGGACGGCCAGGGGTCGTCCTCTGACGGCGAGAGAGCCTCGGCTCGAAAGATCCCCACCGGTAGGCGGGGAGGGGGGGTCCAAGAGCGAGGCAGGGGGAGGGGGCTCACAGCCCGGGAGGCAGCGAAGCTGGCGGAGGAGCCCGCAAAGGAGGGGGTGACTGGTCGTGCAGTCGCTTCGGGGCCCTCAAGCGACGAGGCGAGCCTGTCGAGTGGCCCCGACAACAACGACAATGAGGCCTGCACAACCAGCCTCAAGGAGGTAGTGGAGGCTGAGGTACGGAAGGTGACCTTGAAAAAAATCAAGTCGTCGAAAAGCAGGGCCGTGGTCGCGGCAACGGCCTCCATCATGGCTGCGGTGGAGGCGGCCAGAATCGACGGGCCTTCGGGCGGCGAAGTGGCCGAACTGCGGGCGGAGGTCGCTCGCCTGACGGCCGCCATGAAACATCTCCGGGAGGAGAATGGGAGGCTCAGGGAGGACTTGGCTGGCCTGAAGGCCACCGGCAGCGGGCAGGTGCAGGCGGAACAGGAGCCAAGCCAGCCCGTTCGGCCAAGCCAGCCCATTCCGGAGGAGAACCAGGTCCTCAAGCTGGTTCGGCAGGAGCTGGCGGCCTTCCAGGCGCGGTTCTCCGTCCTGGAGGGCATAGTCCTACGCCCACCACTAGCGGGCAGGACGGCACCGGGGCCGAGGGTGGCCTCGTATGCGGCCGCTGCGGGAGCCGCCACCCCTAAGCCCGGGCCGTCTGGCCGGGCCCAGCCGCCGGCCAAACCGGCGTCGGCAGGCGGAGCCCAGGCAAAACCGGCGTCGGCCGGTGGAGCCCCGGCGCCGGCAACGCAGACGCCGGCCAGCAAAACACCAGCTGGGGCTAGGAAAAGGATGGGCAGGACGGCACGGGATGCGCAGGCCCCAGAGCCTACTTCCCGGCCTCAGGTATCTCCCACGACTGACGCCGGGTGGCAGGTGGTCGGGGAGAACAAGGCGGCCAAGGCGGCCTGAAAAAAGGAGCAAAGGCGGCGCCGCAAGGAGCGAGCCGTCGCGGCAAGGCTCCGCGCCCCAAAGACCGCGGCTGTAGTGATCACGCTACAGCCGGACGCGGTTAAGAGGGGCGTGACGTACCGCGACGTGCTCACCAAGGCGAGGGAGACGGTGGACCTCCAGGAGCTGGGGATCACCGGGGGCCTCCGGCACAGGGTGACCGCAACTGGCGCCCGCATGCTGGAAATCCCCGGTGTGACGAGTGGCCCCACCGCTGACGCCCTAGCTGAGAAGCTAAGGGCGTCCCTCAATGCGGACGAGGCTCGAGTCTCCAGGCCCGTCAAGTGCGCAGACATGCGAGTCTTGGGCCTGGATGACTCCGTAACGGAGGGAGAGGTGGTGGCCGCCGTCGTCAGGACGGGCGGGTGTCTGGCCGACCAGGTGAAGGCGGGCACCATACGTCCGGACCCCGCGGGTATGCGAACCGTAATGGTAAGCTGCCCCGTGACGGCGGCCAAAAAGATTGTGGAGGGCCGAAGGCTTCTGGTGGGCTGGGTTTCGGCGCAGGTTAAACTGCTGGAACCCAGACCTCTGAGGTGCTTCCGATGCCATGTGGGGCACCACGTTGGCGTCCAGTGCACCTCGGAGGTGGACCGTAGCACTCTGTGCTTCCGCTGCGGTCAGCCCGGACATAAGGCCGGCTCGTGCGAAGCCGCGCCGCACTGCGCAGCATGTGCGGGTGTTGGCAAGCCGGCCGATCACCGGGCGGGCAGTAAGTCCTGCGCTCCACCCACCGGAACCAGGAGGAGAGGCAGGCCCTCCGCCGCCGTTGCCATTACCACCTTCACCGCGGCCAGTGCCACTGCCACTGTTGCCGCCGCCGCCACTGCCGCCACCCGGGAGGAGACTGAAATGGAGGAGTAACGGCTCCATTGAGACTCCTCCAGGCGAACATCAACCACTGCGCCTGCGCTCAGGACCTGTTGCTCCAGAGCATGGCGCAGTGGTCGATTAATATTGCCGTGGTCGCTGAGCCGTATTTTGTCCTGCCCAGGGATGACTGGGTTGAGGACCTGAGCGGCTCAGTGACCATAATTTCGTCGGCCGCCGCCGGCACCCCATCCCTCGAAGGTGTCACGAAGGGACAGGGGTGCGTAGCAGCACGGTTCGGGGAGATAGTAGTAGTGGGAGTGTACTTCTCTCCGAGCCGAACTCTCGCCGAGTTCCAGAACTCTTTAACAGAGTTAAGTGTCGTCGTCGCCGGGTACCATCGCTTCCCCGTGCTAGTGCTCGGGGACTTCAACGCCAAAAATCCGGCTTGGGGTTCCCGTTACACTGATGTGCGGGGCAGGATGGTGGAGGACTGGGCTCTGGAGACAGGCCTGGTCGTCCTAAACCGGGGTTCTGTCCCCACGTGTGTGCGGATGCGGGGTGAGTCTGTGGTGGACATCTCGTTTGCCAGCCCCGCTCTGTCACAGCGTGTCATTGACTGGCGCGTCATGGAGGAGGTGGAGACCTACTCCGACCACCGGTATATCCGGTTCGACGTCTCCGCCCAGACCTCTAGCGCGCCGGTCCAACAGGCCCCGAGTGGTCCGCGGTGGGCGCTGAAGCAGATGGACCGGGAGCTCCTCCTGGAAGCCTCGATTGTGCAGGCCTGGGTGTCATCACCGGACAGGCCTGCCGATATTGACGATGAGGCGGAGTGGTTCCGGGAGGCCATGTCCGAGATTTGCGACGTGGCAATGCCCCGAGTCCGTCCAGGAAGCGCCCGACGTCAGGTGTACTGGTGGTCGCAGGAGCTGGAGACGCTACGCAAGGCGTGCGTCGCAGTGCGACACCTGTACTCCAGGCACCGTAGGCTCCGCATCCGCCCTCCGGATGCGGAAGCGACGGAGGCGGAGCTGTACGAGGGATACAGAGCGGCAAAGACTGCCCTCCAAGAGGCTGTCCAGCGGGCCAAATATACGGCCCGCGAGGAGTTGGTGGAGACTCTGAACGGAGATCCATGGGGGCGCCCTTACAAAATGGTGCGGAATAAACTCCGCACCTGGGCCCCCCCGCTGACGCAGAGTCTCCGCCCCCAGCTGGTGGAGGAGGTGGTGAGCGCTCTGTTCCCTTCACGGGGGGAGCATACTCCCCCGCCCATGGCTCCGCCGCTCGCGGTGCCTGAAGCGGACCACGCGGACGACGACGACACACCTGAAGTGACCGGGGTAGATCTGAGAGTGGCGGTAGGTAGGCTGAAGGCCAAAAATACCGCCCCAGGACCCGACGGCCTGCCAGGGAAAGCCTGGGTCCTGGCCTCGACGGCTCTTGGGCCTCGACTGGAGGCGCTCTTAAGCGCATGTATGGAGAGAGGCCAGTTTCCACTCCGTTGGAAGACGGGGAAGCTGGTCCTCATTCGGAAGCCAGGGCGCCCTGCGGACTCTCCGTCCGCATACCGGCCCATTGTGCTGCTCGACGAGGTCGGCAAGCTCTTTGAGAGAGTAATTGCAGGCCGCCTCGTCGGGCACCTGGTGAGGACGGGGCCGGATCTTGCGGATAGTCAGTTCGGCTTCCGCAAGGGGCGCTCGACGGTGGACGCCATCATGCGCGTTAGAGCCCTCACGACGGGGGACGCGGTGTCTCGGGGCGGGGTTGTCGTGGCGGTGTCACTCGACATCGCCAACGCATTTAACACCCTGCCCTGGAGTTGCATTGGGGAGGCACTCCGGTATCACCGGGTGCCAACCTACCTCCGTCGAATAGTCGAGGCATATCTGACGGACAGAGCCGTCATCTACCCCGGTCGCGATGGGGAGTGGAACCGGCGAGAGATGTCGTGCGGCGTCCCACAGGGATCGGTTCTAGGGCCGCTCCTGTGGGACATCGGTTACGACTGGGTGCTGCGGGCCGACCTCCCTGATGGCGTCAGCGTGGTGTGCTACGCTGACGACACGCTGGTCCTGGCGCAGGGGAGGTCGCATCAGGCGGCGGCCGACGCAATGACACGCGGGGTTGCGATAGTCGTGGAGAGGATCCGGCAGTTGGGTCTCGAGGTGGCTTTGCACAAGTCCGAGGCCATGTCTTTCCATGGGCCCCGGAACAGGCCACCATCGGGATCCCAACTAACGGCAGGAGGGGTTCACATCGGCGTCGAGTCCACGATGAAATACTTAGGACTCGTGCTCGATAGCCGGTGGAACTTCGTGGAGCACTTCCGACGTTTGGCCCCCAAACTGGAACGGACTGGGGCCGCCCTCAAGCGGCTCCTGCCCAACCTGAGGGGTCCAAACGCCTCCTGCCGGAGGCTTTACGCGGGGGTCGTGCGGTCCATGGCTACATATGGGGCCCCGGTGTGGGCGCGTTCACTGCGGCGGAGAGCCGCCCACTATCTGAACGCGCCCCAAAAGGTGGTAGCCGTAAGGCTGATCCGGGGCTACCGCACGATCTCGGGCGAGGCGGCAAGCCTCCTTGCCGGACTGCCGCCGTGGGATCTGGAGGCGATAGTCCTCGCGCGCCTGTATGAGTGGCGCGCGGAGGCACTACGCCGGGGGGAAACCCCGCTTCCGCGGCAAATCGCGGCGGAGCGGACGGACCTCCGGCGCGATCTCATGGCGGCATGGAAAGAGCGACTGTCGCAACCCAGCGCAGGGCACGCCACGATAGCGGCGGTAAGACCCCTCTTTGAGGAGTGGCTAGAGAGGCGTCACGGCGTCCTCACCTACCGCCTGACGCAGGTCCTCACCGGACACGGAAGTTTCGGGAGGTTCCTGCACATCATCAGGCGGGAGGAAACGCCCGGGTGTCACCACTGCGATGATCGCCCCGAGGACACGGTGGAGCATACGGTGGGGGCCTGCCCTGCATGGGCGGAGCACCGCCGTGTCCTCGTAGAGGCGATCGGCAGCGGCGGCGATCTCTCACGCCCGGCCTTGGTTCAAGCCATGGTCCGGGGCGAGGGGGAGTGGGAGGCAGTCGCCTCCTTCTGCGAAGCAGTCATGCTAGCGAAGGAGGTGGCGGGACGGGAGAGGGAGAGAGTCTCCCGTCCAAGCCGCCGCGGTGGACGCTCCGGGCGTCGGGGGCCGCGTGACGACTCCCGGCCACCGTAGGCGCGGGCCTGCGGGCGGTGAGTAATGGGTAGCTCACCGTCCGATCAGGACCAGGCCCGTGCTGGACGGCGCGTATGTGTTCCACGCGCGCCTCAAAGAGATGTCAGCATCATAGAGGGGGCCCACTAGGGCCCAAGCCTGCCGGGAAAGCGGGATCATCCAAAAGGGGTACCGCTGACCCGGAACATAAAGGGCCAAGGAAGGAACACGGGTGGGTTTTAGTCAGTAAGAGTCTGACACTCCCTTCCGCTCCACCCAGAGCGGGAGGAGTCATTTGATGATTTCCCATCCTCAAAAAAAAAAAAAAAAAAAAAAAGTTCACTAGTTAGAAAAGTTTAAAAAAGGATTTATTTAACGTTTCTATATTCTAATTAGTTTATTTAACTCACATTTATTATTAGTTTTTGCATTCCAAACAAATAAGACTGTATTGAAAGGATTTCTTACAAGAATAATGTTGTTCACGTATAATTACGTAAGTTGAAAACTCACTTTTTTGTTTATGGACGGATTTTGATAATTTTTGTTTTTAAAGATAGGTTTAGTCACAAAACTAATATATCCGTTTGAATTGTAAGAATCGGGCCATTAGTTTAGAAGATATAAGGGATTTTCTATAGTGAAAATGTGCCAACCTATGTTTTTAACAGTTTTTGTTCTAGAAACTTTTTATTGTTAATAGTTACGTTCCAAATTAATGTTTAATTAGATTAAGGACATAATAAGGTATAATATATACAAAAATTGTAAGGATATATCGATAAAATATAATAAAAAACGGCTTGACAGATTTCGGCTAAAGGGAAAATTACAAGCAAAAGGGCCTCAAAAATCGCGGTCCTCATTAAGGTAACGTAGGCCGGCCGCTCCGTGTATAAATTCAGGGCCATTTGCCGGCAAAAATCAGTCGCAGCTCAGCCGTCGAAGAGGCAACAACTACCAAGAAGCCGAAATCTGCCAACAAGAATTAAGAAGAAATTCTGGATTTTATTTCACCGCCTCTTCGCTGCCCATCTCTCCGTGGTCCTCCTAGTGGGTGTACCCCTACTAAATCTACGCATTCAGGGGTGCGTGGTGACGTGTGTCGCCAGCGAGGTAATAGGGAAACATACGTCAAAAACGTGGGAGACTGTCCCAGGCAACCGTAAGGTACTGAACATACCCCGGTAGCCGCAACACTTCCGTTGCCAACATTGTCAAAATATAGGTTTTATAAATCAAGCAGAAAATACACTCTCAGGGCGGGCACCAGCATGCGCAGCATGACCAATACTATCTCTACTCTATGTAGGGAAGACAAATCACTTTCTTAACAAAAACTCATTATTTTCTTGAATTTTGACATCGCATCGTAGAAATCTTTTTACAATCTGTCATTTTGTCTTCAGCTTCTTTCGCTTATATCACTATATACTATTTTACAGCATGCGCCACTGCGCATGCTGTAAGATCCACCGGATATCACAAGCCCCTCCATATTTGCTGTTGATGGCCAGTGAATCGATGTGGAGGATATCCATGAAGATTTCCACACAATAAATAAATTGCTTCCTAGATTAAAACGTTACCTTTTGAGTTTCACCACAGTCAAGTAAAAAAGGTTGTTGCACACAAATATTTCAGTCGTAAATCGACAAGCTGTCATCACAGACCACTTTTAATTTACCTTCAAACATAGGCATAATGTAGGGATGCGTCTTGAACTTCTGGAACTCCCTGAAGGGGCTGAGGTACGGGTTGGAGTAATCGAGGCCTACGACGAAGCCCGCGGCAACGAGCGGTGACTCGCCCTCCTCCACGTTGAGGTGGTAGATGAACGAGCCCCCGTATGTGTTCTTGTTTAGAGGCCACCCGATTGTGTGTTCTACCAAGCCCGGTTTGTGGTTCTGGTAAAAAGTTAAAAAATATTAATGTAGCATAGTCTTAACGTATGTGTACGGACTTGCCACTTGTAACAGCGCAGGCGGGCGATGCGACGCGACGCGGTGGACGGGGGGCGAGGGAGCTTTATAAAAATGTGGCTCTTATTTTAGTATATTGTGTATCTTACGACTTCCACGTGAACCAAGTGGCAGGCAGAAGCTAATATTAAGTCTAAACTAATATTATAAAGAGAAAAGATTTGAATTTTGGTGTTTTTGTTTGATTACTTTTTGCATGCAATTTGGCACATGGATAGAACATGACCTGGAGTAGGACAACTAGGACAGATGATACTTTTTATCCCGATATTCCCACGGGATCGAGACTTATGCGGGTGAAACCGCGAGGCGCAGCTAAAAATAAAAATAATATAAAATCAAATCATGATAAGGAATAGAAGTCCGACTTACCTCTGGTTTAACTTCCCACAACTCTTTGAGTCCGATACCATAGGACTGCGGTTCACTGTTCGCTCTCAAGTCATACTTCTTTGAGACCATCTTAGTTAGGTGGCCGTGGCAACCTGTAGTTGAACAGATAAATGATTAATTGACAACAAATGTACAGTCAAGCGCACGTCAGACACTCGAACTATGAAAACCGCCCTAAATGCTGCACAATAAAGGCACTAACAAAGTCTATCTGTACCATGGACGTGGTTGCCGACTGTACTTACTGACCCAATATATTTGAATTAATAACAAATAAACTGTAATATTAATCTATTTTCTGTAATATCTAACTAAATTGTAAATGTTTGGCTAAAATTGTTCAGTCTATTGTCAGAGAGGTTTGGCGCTGTATGCCGAGATACAGGTTTTTTTACCTAGTTCGGCTACAGATGCTATTATGTTGCATTATTATCATTATAGCCTACAAATTTATTTTTACGCAACATGATTTTAAAATGTTAATATTTTTGGTGTCAATAAAAATTATTATTATTATTAATTCAGAGTTTGAGATAATTATCGAGTTTTGAGCAGGAGCAGTGGTGGCCCATTGGTAACGGGCGCGACCTAAGAGTTGTTAGTCGTAGGTTCGAACCCTGACAGCCGCTTTACTCTGTGTAAATTATTTCATCATCACTGGTCTCAAAACTGTGTTGGAAACATCGTGAGAAAACCTACAAACCTAAAAGCAAACATTCGAAGACATGTGACATCCACCAACCCGCACTGGGCCCGCGTGGTGGGTAACGGCCCACTCCCTCTCACAGAGAGGAGGCCGGCGTCCCAGCAGTGGGGACATTATAAGAAGCTGATTATTGTGCTATCTAGTTTTGTGTTTCAAAACGTTGTCACATTTGGCTTTTACTAACTCGTCATTCGTCACAAAGTTCAAATTCCATTGGAACTGTAAACTGTAGATAGAGTATGATATAGATTTGCTATCAGCATATACCTTGAAGAGATAGCGAAAGTCTTTTACAGTCACTTGTAAAACAACCGAGGTCAGACGAAAAGTATGCATATGCAAAGGAGATAGAGAAAATATATTTGTCTCGTTTACTCTTAATACTGAATCTATTAAGTGTGTCCTTGTCTCATTACTATTATCATTTAGTGACTTCTCTATTGCTATACTCTGTCTACGCTTGCAAACAAAAAACCAACAAAAAATGATGTCCCTCTATACAAACTTTCATCCCCTTGAGGGGGTGAATTTACAAATATCCTTCCTTAACGCTCACTTTCGTCATAAAAGGAACTCTTTGTGCTAAATCCCATGCGTCTACAGCCAGAGGTTTGATCCGTGGGTTGTATATCAGTGAATGAATGAATTTAATTTCTATTAAGTAGATGGTAACAAAAAATTTTTAAAATCTTACCTTCAGTAAAGATAGTGATCTTGGAGTGGAACTCCATGCCTCGTTCGAACATGTCTTTCGGGCTGCCATCTTTAGCGATGCCGACATCACCCGTGGCGACGCCCTTTAGCGACCCGTCGTCACGGTATATCAAGTCAGCGCCCGCGCATCCTGGCCAGATCTGTACGAAGTGACATTGATGTATAGTGAAAATTTCCAATAATCATCAACAACACATTTTCAAACATAAAAAACCGACTTAAAAAAACAATACAAAGTGAAAAATTACTAGTTTTGGAAGCCTTCGCCAAATCCTCCTCCTTTTTTAGAATAAAGGACATGTTTAAGAAATTGTACTAAGGTGAGTCTTTTCGCTAAAAATGAAAAATCTCGACCTGACCAATGGTCATATTAATTATGTAGATTTGAATGGGTAATGCTAATGTATTATGTAGACTTAGAGGCTCCAATGTAGGCTGAGATACCTAAGGGCACTTACAGAACTTTAGTCATTGAATACCGCGGGCTCATTGCCAATTAATGTATATCTGTAGGTAAGTACTGTGCACAGATGATTCCGGCATAGAATTAGCAGACTTCGGGCTGATAGGCGTCGAGATTATGTCAAGACGCACTCACTAGACTGAATAAGGTGTTTATTTTTTCTCAAAAAAAAAAAACACCAAACTACAAAATTGTTTGTCGCCTGTCGGCAAATATTAAGTGGACTAAGACGTAATGGCTCATTTATTGCAGCAGTATACATTTTCAGCAGTGAATGGATACAGGACAATATATAATAATTATTATTTATTGTCTATTATGTTATTGGGGCAATATTGGGGTTTTTCATTGATTTATAGCCGGTTGATGGCATGAGACTGGGTGTACTATAGGTGCAGTCACAAGCATAAATACCCAAAAGTTAAATTCAAAAGCGTTTTACTCGTGAAATAAATATAGCAAATTTGAGGAAAGACCTATTTCATAATAATATGATTAGAATAATACTGTATTCGTAACACCATCAAATATCTATGAATGATTTAGAAGAAAATTGTTTTTGAATGTTGCGTAAGTGTATGGTATTAATACTCGTGACTGTACCTACACCTCTGCCTTACCCTTCGGGACACAGGCGTGATTTTATGTTATTTTATATATGATCGTCTTACCTCTGCTCCGGCCGCCTCTGCCTGCTCTGACAGCCACCTCACAAGGTGTCCCAGACGCACTACGTAGTTGCCGTGGTTGTAGTTAGGTAAGCCTGAGGAAGAAATTAAAATAGTAGGCATGTCAATAGGCATATGTCACCTCTGCGGCGTAATTACGTAACACACTATGGAGGGAAGAGGTAAGGATAACTATCTGTGTATGCAGTATGAAAGAATTTCCGTTAAAATGTGCTACATAAGGGTGGCGCTTCAGTAGCCACCGGGTAAATTTTAAAAGCATTAATTTTAGGTTATGCTTACAAAATAATGTTGGACTACGTAAATTGTTGAGGTATGGTATACTGGACTGTCACTAACTACTCTAGTCAGTAAAAATATTAAATTTTCTAAGCAATACTTCAATCCGTTAATTTTCTAACTCGGCATACTTCAGTCCGTTAACAACTGCTACATTCATACCACACCATTTGCCTACGCTAGCGCCATTTTGGAGGGTTTTTGAACTATTGTTTACTGTTGTTGGACACTTTATCAACTGTCCCCACCCACATAAGAGATAGTTCTCCTTACCTCTACCGTCCCTAGGGTAGAGGTACTGTATTCTTGCTTGATAAATAAGGCTCCCACACATACACCGAAACAAACACACACACACACATCACATTCACACACATCATATTCACGCACACAAAACACATCATATCATTCATTCTTATTCTCAGCCAAAATTTATAGAATTTTGTTAGAAACGTTTTATTTGTTTGAAGATTCAGTTATTTATCTGAATATTATGAAAAGATAAAATTTGTGAGTTTGTGTGTAATCTAGGTCTAATGTAAATAGGGGGTAATCTTTGGAACTTCTGAGTCTTCTGACCCCATTTCGAAAATTCGTTTACTAATTCAAAGCTACAGTATTGCTGAGTGTCATTTGTGTAAATTATTTCATCACCAGTGCTCTCAAAACGGTGAAGGAAAACATCGTGAGGAAACCGGTATGTCTCAGAACCAAAAATTCGACGACATGTGACATCTACCAACCCGCAATGGGCCCGCGTGGTGGATTACGGCCCACTTGGCCTGTGTCCCAGCAGTGGGAAGATTATAGGCTGATGATGATGATGACAAGCATACCTATAAAGTTTGTGTCACACAAACTTACCTGGAAATACAGGGATAGGTATCCTGCCACTAGCGGTGAGAAGACCAAACTTGTCAGCATTCACCTCTGTGTTCATTGGCGCTCCTTTATCTTTCCAATCTGGGATCAACTCATTCAGGGCTATTGGGTCCACACAGGCCCCTGACAATATGTGACCGCCTATTTCTGCTGCTTTCTCTAGTAGAGTCACTCTTACTTCCTGTAAATTTATGAAGAAGCTGTTTAAACTGGTGTGCTAATAATCTTGGCCATCAAACTGATCAATTTACTGACAGACTGCCTAAACCGCTTGCTGGGTCTGAAGGCATGAAATTTTGCATAAGAGTTCCTTTTATAACGAAGGTGAGCACTAAGGAAGGAAATGTTTGAAAATGTATTCTTTATTAAGGGGTTAAATAAATTTAAAAAAAAAATTAAAAAAAATAGGGGATGAAATTTTTTTATGGAAGATAGTAATTTTTGCCGATAGGAAATCTCATTGGATGCACAGCTTGTACTAACTAAAAGACTATGTATGTCTTTTGACACACCTATTTTGTAATAACTAACTTCGTTTCTGGATTTTTTTAAAGCCAAACAGAATCATTTAGAAGCAAAAATAAAGCAAATTATTTGTGCAAATTGTTTAATGTAGACTCCTACAGTAAATATGGTGGTATCAACTACAAATACAATGACAATGACTAGGATGTTTAAGATGTTTTTATACCAAAACTGCAAGATTTATATAGAGTTCATAGAAGATTTTTATCAGTTTCATTTTTTTCTTATTATTTTTGTAATGCACACTTGTGTTTCCAATTCACATTAGACATTGGCAGAATGATCTAAATCGGCTTTGCTATAGTTAGAAATTGAATATAATTGAAACCATAAGTCTCAAAAAACTTACAGCTCCCTTTTCCTCTGCAATCTGGCGAGCTCTGATAGCAGCAGCCATGCCTGCGGGGCCCCCACCAATAATGAGGATATCCGTCTCCTCCGCTACCCTCTCCATACTGATTTCTAAATATTACAGATAATAAAAACATTAATTTCAGGTTTAAAAATATATATAAATTTGCCGAAAGTGTTTTGTTTCTAAATTTTTTTTTTTTTTTTTTGTTTCAGAGTTCTAAATTGATCTCAATAATTATACATAGGTTCCCAGATTATCAAAGTAAAATCCCAATTTCTATGCCCCCTAGAGGTACTATATTAAAATTGTTAAAGGGCTTATTCCTTCCTATAAAAAACAATATTTCTGAGTTAGATAACATTTCTATTGGGAAAATTTGGCAACATATCAAGCTAAGAAATTCGCTAGGTATTTCCTGACCTTTGCTTTATCAATGCCAAATAAGTGGGTGACAAGATAATAATAAATTTAAATCTAATGGAGCTGTTGGCGTGTGGATAGGCATGGGGGTAAACAATGTTATGGAAAGAAACTACTGGGGGTCACTTGTTTCTAAAGGCAATATAACCGGTCATCCTCAGCGATACACTTTGTTTCCTCCAACCTTGACATTGGCAGAATCATCGATAAAACGATGGAGCCATTACTATAAAATTGGAATTGGAATTGGGTCACTTGGCAATAACAAAACAAAAAAGTTGAATGGTGTATTTTGTTATCAATGATAAGAATATAGTAATCTTCACTAGGGATTTCAATTGTTTGTGATTTTGAGACGTTTTTCTTTCATATTGATGATAAATTATTGCTATCAAGGTCTCGCAGTGACGTTAATTTTGTTGATTATTTGAACTGGAGGTTATCACTTACCTTTCCATCGTGGGTCCTTATCTCTGGGGTGTATTGTGTAATGAGTCGTTATCTTTGGGTAAGCATCCGAATACAGCCTCTGCGCAGCCTTAGTTAGCCTCCCCACTGAAAGTTTTAATTATAAATGGTTAAAAACACGACCAAAACAAACCAGAGTGAACTTTGAACTTTTATATTTAGCAGCTTTATTGCATAACATTGTGCACCAAGGTCTTCTAATATAAATTTTTACTACCTGTTTTCATAAAAGTAATTAAATGAGATGTCCTATTTACCACTAATTACTCAAAAATATTTAAAACCAACTCACGAACAGCTGATAGCAACGTCACGTAAAACAACTTTTTTAACTTGAAAGTTTCATTAAATAACAATGTATAAATTCAAAAATGATTATTTAATTTGATTTAGTTCACAACTTATGATAGAAACATTGAGATTTTTATTTAAAAAGTATTTTATTTACCCTGACGAGACGAACTAACAAGTGCCGCCGCCATTTTTAAAAACAATCTGCGCTCCGATTCAGAGAACAAAGTCCGACAACTCCGACATAAGATTTTTTTATACAAATTATAACTTCAACTTATTTTATTTTAATTAAATTATGAAAATATATCTCATCGAATAAAATTAGACAACAAGTAAAATAAAATATATTTTTCTTTATTTAACAGTGCACAACATTGTTTCACACAGTTAAAAACGAAGATATTTACCAATGGTGAACACGGAACGCAGCAACGTTTGACGTGGGCGGCGGGAATTTTAATTTTTGATAGGTCGGGTAGTGTAGGTACGTAGGTACCTTGTAATCTACCTATCAAATTAACACGAACGACTGATTTTCTTTTTTAAACTTCTGTTGCACTTACAACTTAACAATCCATTTAAATGTGCTCGTTTCATTATTTGTGTTTTTTTTGCATAAATATTACACAGTACCACAGTACCTACCCATTTAAAACACCATAATGCAAAATAAAGTATAGGACGAGATCAAAGTATTGATGATGCCAGAATTGTATTAAGGTAAGTATTCACTAAATTAGATGGTTTGCTGCTCAAACTCTCGTAGACATTCTCAAAAACTGTTAAGAAGGTACACCTGAAATCTATTTATTATCCTGGCACAGAATGTTGAAAATCTTACAAAAAAATACCATGGACTTGCCGATCAATAAGTAAGCTACAATAATTTATAAACATCATAATTTTAAGTGTAACATACAACCCATGTTTAAATGAATGGAGGCTCAGTAATCTACTAAAAGGTATTTGTATTAATTTTAAGCTAAGTAATTTCCTATCATTATCAAATATCACAAAATATAAGAAAGCCTTCCGATACGACACTAGCAACCGAATTAATTAGTTGATAGACAGAAATTACTATGAGAACTTATTTGTATTAAGATAAATTAAATGTTTGATTTGAAGAACCTAAGGATTTATGTAGGTACTAAAAATTTGAATATTGTGGACTAAGAGATACCTTCTTTAAAATGTATTGTTATTTGTATTTATAGCATTCCAAATTAAAACGCATACCGTAAAACGGGGTTACCTAATAGGGACGCAGGGATTAATCGGGATGACACTTTAAAATGGATTTTAACGTTGAAATAAACGATATTATTTCAAAGTTAAAATCTATTTTAAAGTTTCGTCCCGAATAATCCCTGCGTCCCGATTAACCCCGTTTTACCGGTATCTATTTTTTTTTAAATTACTTAGGCTTTCTGTTGCACAAATTACTCAAACGAAAAAACACGCCTTTATCGTTACAGGAGACCTAAATTTTGATACTACCTCTCTATACAACTAAACTTAAAGATCTTATATCTAACTAGGGCTTAAAAGTCTACATTTATCGCATCCTGACCTAATAGAGCTTGAGTCAAAGTTAGGATTTCTGTATTTTTTTTTGCACAGATACCAAAAACCGTTGATTAAATCAATGGTTTTTGAAAAAGTGGGATTTTTTATATTTAACTGTTCATTACATATTTATTATATTGGCTATTACCTAAGCCGACTAGACCTCGAAAACAAAACGTTAAACGGCGATTTCCCAGAAATCTACTTTTTTTAGTTAAGCCATATTATATTAAGCATGCGAAATGGCAAATCATTTTATATTGTATCGTGTTTCGTAATGTTAATTACTTACTACTGTATAGAATCCAGTTCTTCTAACTGAACAGACAACTGTGCTGCTGGGGAGTTCGTTGCGCCACTTCTTCCCAGCTAAAGCACTAGGACATTTCAATATTCTCAAAATTTTACTAGAAAATAATGCATAGTCGTTTAGTTATTTATTTATTTATAACTTTTCGCACAAAAGGTACAAAGGCGGCCTTAATGCCTTAGGCATTCTCTACCAGTCAACCAAGGGTGGTGAAGAGATTAGATGGCAGGTGCTTTAATTAAAAGAAAAGGAAACCATTGATTTGAGCGATGTTTAACAATGATAAAAAAAAAAAAAACTATCAAAATAACGTACACAAATATATAAATAAGTCTTATACACATACATACTATTTACTATACTATATACTTACATAAATATATATATATATACAAATTCCAGGAAGAGAGATGTTGAGATGACTCTACTCTATTTGTTTCGAAAATAACTCTGCAATTTCCGCTTAAATGCATACCGACTGGTAGCCGTCCTGATATCAAGAGGAAGCGCATTCCAAAGAAGAATGGACTGAATATGAAAGGAAGAATGAACAAAGTCAGAAGTATGAGAAGGACAGAGTAGAAGAAGATTGTTAGAAGAACGTAGATTCTTAGCGTGAGAAGAACATAGGTATTGGAAGTGAGACACGAGATAAGAAGGAGGAGTGGGAGAGTTGAGAAGGGAGAAAAGCGTGGTCAAAGCACGCAAACTTCTTCTTTGGCGAATGGACATCCATTTGAGCTCAGACCTATAGCTCGACACATGATCATATTTTCTGAGGTTGAATATGAACCGGATACCATAGTTAAGCAATCTGTCGAGCTTATCCAGCAAAACCGCATTCAAGTCAAAGTAACACACGTCACCATAGTCGATCACAGGGAAAATCAAAAGTTCAAGTTCAAGTTCAATTTATAAACAAACATACAATTATTATTAAAGAAAAAAATGTATTTCAAAGAGGTAAATCAACAACTCTGACAGCATTCTATCTAGTGAGGTGAAGAAGTTTTGTAGGCGTACATCACTCTCCTGAAGTCTCCTGTCCATAACCCAATTTATTTGGCGTTATAAAATTATGAACTTTGATGATCAAAGTGAACGTAATTATTATTGATAACTGTAAATTCATTTTATGCATACCTATCACTAAACCTTGAAATGGAACAAACTTGAGTAAACGGAAATTTAATAAAATAAAGAAAAAAAAACACAAGCTCTGAAAATCTATTAAAACAAACACAACAGAATGGTCTGGCTGGTTTCGTATTTTGGAGAATACAGATGTATCGACTTTGAAAACATTTTCAAAATAGCAGCTACCTACCACGATCGAAATCGAGGGCACATACGTACCAGCACATAGGTAATCTTAGGTTAATAAATGTGTACTTCAACAAATTATATTCTAAATAGAATAGCAATCACTGAGTTAGATAACTTTTCAGCTTTACAAAAATATATGTTTGAACGCGTTCCCTGCCCAAAAAAAACATGTCAGCCGCCAGAAACAGCGATGGGAATGTTTTAGAAAATGACTATATACCATGTTGACTCTAACATTTGAGATACAAAACGTTTGGTTGGGTTTACCAGAACCTGAATAGTCTCCATAACGAGTTTCCATGATTCTTTTATTAAAAATCCTCGCGTACACAGTAAGTACTTTTAAATTGACCCGTTCTTGAAATAAAACAAAGAAACCCTTTTAGAAAGTATTTTCTTTATTTAGAAAGCTTAGTAATAAGTTACATAGAAGCGTACACATTAGATCGAGTTGAGTTACTTGACTGGTTTCATCTGCCACAGGCCATCGTTGAGATAATGGCAGTTTTCAATGCCCACACCTTTATTCACTTTGGCTCTGAAAAACAAAAGATAAGCAGGTATTAGGTATTTTGTAATAGTGGGCCTAGTTGTGGATGGTCCTTGAACACAACTTTTTTGAGTTGACTATAAACGACAGAGTGTAATCCCTCGTACCCCTGGGCGATTTTTTATCAGGCGCTTGATTTTCAACGCTCTTCTTAGCGCCGAGAGTTGAAAATCCTACAGTGTATTTTTTGACGGTGGGATGTACTCTGTTGGATTCTCAATGTTCGGCTGAACACAGAGTTGAAAATCCAGCGCGCAATAAAAAATCGTCACGTAAAAAAATCGCCCGTGCCTACCTGGCCTTAGAAAGGCGTAGGCTCTTAGCATAGTCACTACCGCAGATAAGTTAGGTACTAGAGCACGCCTACAGACATACCTATCTCCCTAGGTACAGACTTGCCGCAAGCATTTCTCAGTAAAACAAATCGATAGGCTTTGTTCACAGGACGAGCCGTTGTGACGGTCCTTGGGAGGGGCCTATATCCAGTGTGTAAGTAGGGGAAATCTTTCGGTTGAGGTGATGATCATGATGCTGAACAATGGTGCCGATTCTCTTGTCACAAAATAAACTAGACTAAAAATCACCAACATTTAGTTTATTCCTGTCAATCTTTTTTTTTTTGAGGGTGGAAAATCATCAAATAACTTCTTCCGCTCTGGGCAGAGCGGGAGGGCGTGTCAGACTCTTACTGACTAAAACCCACCCGTGTTCCTTCAGTTGCCTGTGCCAGGGGCCACGGTATCCCTCTCGGTCTTTCCCGCAACCCTGGCAGATTCCTGTCAACCTACGTTTCCCATTCTGAAATTGACTAAAGTGACACAACTTAACTATATTATAGTTTGACAGCACTAATCTAATTTCAGAATGGCAGTTTTGCTATTCTAAATTTGACGTTTTTTACCTAAATATTTTGATTATCAAACTAAATCAGGCTATTTTTAATCGCGATTTTATAGGTGTGGAATAAAATTAGTTGTCATGAACTAAAATCTACCAGGCACATTTCTCTACTATAATCTAGAAAGTTTGGATGCTTGTGAGTTTGGAAATCATTATGGAAGCATGTGATTGCAGCTGTTATCGATTCACGACATAACAAACACACAGACTTGGACAAATTCAAGATGTCTTTGAAAGGGCTTTCCTACAGCGACGAGAATATCGGAGATTTTCAACTTACTGAACGAAAACCCGGATTATCTTTTCTCGAGATCACATTTTTATTAGTAAACTAGCTTTTGCCCGTGGCTTCGCCTGCGTGGATGTCTAAATAACCGGTAAATCCTTGTCCATTAAAAATACATTTATATAGTTAGGTTGCCAACATTCATGGTGTACGGTCAAATGGTGTTGGAGTTCACTCTAGACTCGCAAAAGGTATTACTTGTACATTAAAAAAAACACTAACTACTAAACTAATAATATAATTCCATCATGATTCGAAAGACACTGGCGTCCTAAAGCAATTGTGACCGTTGACAGGTTTTGTTCTTTCGCTCGGGAACAGTACCTACTTTTTTTCTGGATGAAAGGTACCCTATATCCTTTTCTATACCCCTGACAACGTATATGCAAAATTTCTTGATGATCGGTTCAGTGGTTTAAGCATGAAAAGGTAACAAACAAACTTCCTTTCGCATTTATAATAATAAATATATATATATGATTAGAATTAGCTTAATTACGCTGAAATAAATAGCAAGATAATCATGCTAACTGAATCAATTTTTTAATGCTGTAGTTTGTCGATTTTAATAAAAGTTCAAGGTTTTTTTTTAGTGAAAACCGAAAAAATATCGCCGTAGTACATTACGAATACGCTACGGGTTGTTGATAAATATAAACTTTATTATAGTTTTACGCCCTCGTTATGCTCCCAGTATTTAATTTAAATAATATTTGATAAACAATTAAAGATAATTATTTGATTTTACTTAGTTTTTTCTGCACTTCGGATCATTTCGTTCACTTTCATTCACCCTTCTTTATTTTAATTTCCAACAAATCTTGATCTATGGTCTACTCAACTTAGCGATTGTCAAACTCGGATTTAGTAGTGTCAAAATTGTTTTTATGTTTAGGATCTTTTTTGCAGAATAGCTTTTAAGATTCTCTTAACCAAAAATAATAAAATTTTGTGATAGTTTAGATTAGTTCGGTGTGCAAGAGAATCGACACCATTTTAAAGAAAGAACACTATACGTAGACTGGTAATAAAATGGCAATTGGTGCGTGCAGCCGCCAGCCGGTACCTGTCTTCGACAAATCGCCGAGGGTGGTAGGTAAGCTCGAGGAGCAAAGCCATGGAAAAGCCGGTTACTTAATAAGTTGATTTAAAAGATAAACATAATTACATGTCATCGGTAGACAACGCAGTACATCCGACAGCCAGAGCATGCTCCTTTCCCTCAGCCATGACGGCTACCACCTGGCCCTTATCGACGCCGCTCATTCGCGCTCCTGCAGACGTCAGCCCGGGGCACATGATGTTGGCACCACTGAGCACGAAGCGGATGGCACCCTTGTCCACTTGCTGCAGCGGCAGGAAGAATGGATCTGGAAAAACGAAGAGAATAACTTCCTAATAGTATCGTAGGTATACAATCCTATAAAACCGTTGTCACTATTTAAAAAACTACTAAAATGTCACATATTAAAGGGTCATAAAATAAAATAAGTAATATAATTCATTTGCCTCTAGTGTAAACGAGTCTTTAGATTCCAAACATAAAAACAAAGATAACGAGTCACCGCAGGTCGACGGCGTCAACTCGCCGCACGGCGGTTGGTAATACAAAACTTTTAGCAATTACCTCCTATTCGTAATGTTAAAACTAAAATCTCGTACTAATCCCGGACGACCAAAATGTATAAATCAAGTAATTTTTAGTATTTATTTCTGTACAAGTGATTTGTAATCTTTAGAAATAAATGAATTCAAACCGTATATTATAATAATGTATGTTGAATTATTATGTTGTATGAAATATTTTATGTAAAGTATAACCTAGCTAAAGGTTATATGTTACTACTTGCTGCGCCCTGACAGGGTCATGTAGGTACTCATAAGTCTAGCCTAGTCACAGCCTGTAACAGCTTGTGCGCAATAAATAAAAAAATTATAAGCTTTTATTTTTTAAACGAGGTATTACGGGTTTGGAGATCATTATGTCTTCATTCTTATGGTTTTCATGGAGAATGGAGTTTGATCCCTCATCAATTTATTCCTGCCCAAAAATTCACGTACTCCACTAAAATACCGTGCGAGAATCTGATATTCTAATCTTTCTCTTGCCCTAGCGCGGTAGATCTTAGATGATTTCCATTGCATCTCTCTCATGATGCATCGTCTTTTGTTTAGCCTTAACATCGACCGCCCAGAGTACAGACACGGATATAAATTAAATACGACAAAGTTATTTCACTCATCCCCCACCTCACTCTATCAAACTACACCACTTCTTACAGTCTGTTACTCTGATACTCTTAAGAGCGTTCATCCCGCGCGGGCTGGCAATTTCGCATTTCTAGTGGTTTATCGTGATTATTTTATTAAATTTAAATCAAATTACTATTTTTTTTCAGCCAGATCGTTGTCGGGATGAACTCTCTTAATATAAGTTACATTGTTACTAACACTTATGCAGGAGCTTCAGGGTGGGCATCCAGGGACCCTCTCGTTGGCGGAAGAACAGCAACTCTCCGGCGCTGTTCACCATGATCTCGATGTGATCGTGACTGAAAAAGTTAATGCATAACATTAAAATCAGGTTTAATAATTACAAAATAGTAGATTATTAACCAAGGGGATAAAGCAGTGTCTTCTGTCGCGGGTGACGATATAAATCGCGAGCGTAGTGAAGGAGCCGAGGTTTACTCCCGAGCGTAGCGAGGGTGTTAAAAACTTAAATCACGAGCGAAGCGAGGGATTTAAGACGAGTCCTGAGTGTAGCGAGGGATTTAAGTTCACCCAAGACTAAGACAGCTTTATCACCGAGGAAAATACTCTACTTTTCGTACCATTTGCGAAAAAATTAACACAATAATAATATGAGATAAGCCTTTATTAAAAATAATGTCAATTAAAAGTAAAATAAACTTAACGTTTATGTATTTGAAGAAAACGAAAACGCGGCAAATTCCTAGACTAATATTTTTTTGTCGGAAAAGCAAAGGCATCAAGCTCATACGGCCTCGTCGGTTTTCGTAATTTTATTTAATAATCATAACTGCATAATAAATGCGTATTCCTTTTTCAAAAAGATGTATAATGCTTTATATACAAACTCAATGGTGTAAACACAGATGTAGTTCAGTATAAATTTCGGTAAGTATTCCAAATTTAAATCACATTCTCCCCCTAGAGGATGAATGAAATTCAGTACAATTTTCTTTCCCTGTTTTTAACAGATTAAAAATGACTATTGTTATGTTCGCTTTTTGTGGCATAGAATGTCACTTTTTTGAGCAAGTGGTACGAAAAATTTATTTCTTATCGGCTCAACCGGCCTCAATCGGCTTCTTCTTTCATACACCTCCATCAGTCGTCGTCTCAGTAGTCAACTCGTCACTCTCTACTAGCCATTTCATCTTCCACACAGTCCATCTATCATCGTTTCGTTGGTATTTCCTTACCTTTATCAAAAGTTTCCTAAACTACCTCCATTTTTAAATCACCATCACTTCTTTGATATAAAAAAATAGTTCAACTTTTACAACAATTTTTTTTTTCTGAAAGTATTATCTATTCAGCGTGGTAACGAAGTCAAACGAATACTATGCTGGCCAGTTGCCACCTATACCTACTATGCTGAATGAGAAAAGAGGCGACGTGTGCGTACATTTTGTGTATGCAAGTGATATCCATAAACGTAGACGTTTTTTAGACAACGTTGTGATTATCTCAATATTTTAGTACTGAGTGATAGATAGATACTAAAAGATAAAACACGTATTTTATTATTTTCATGACAACTAAATATTTTACTATCTACTTAAACTTAAATTCAAATCCAAATTAATTCATTCATTTCAATTTGCATGGTGATTACAAAGAAGCTGCTTATTTATTTATGCGTACCATTTGACAATCCTAAATGTGTCTTTCTTTGGAAGAATTTGGTCGATGTAGTTCTCCAAGTGTGGGTACAGCTCCAGCAAACGCGCCCTGATGCCCTTCTGCACCGAAGACTTGAGCTGCTGAACGCCCGATATGCTTTCCTTCTCATCGAATCTGAAAAGAGAGAAATAAAAGACTTAGAAACTGGAAAATATGACAGAGAGAGTTGTAAAAATTGGAGAGAAAGAGAGCGAAACAAAAAAGTGCGATCATGAATAGGACCCGGCTAGGGTCATTCCACAATTCTTACAATACAAAAACAGAATTAATGTTTATTCTATTGTGTATGGTCAATGTAGGTAATTTATTTATATTATCTCCTATTACAGAGTCCATTTAGCGACGTAATAATAATTGAGTCTGTTATATTCAGCGACTGCAAGGCATTCTAGTTCTTGCACGTGCTTACAATAAAGTCTTAAATAGTGTGATGACGACGACCAATATAATGAATGACTGTAACTATCGTAGCACGAATCGTTATTACTATAGTACATGCAAAGAAAAGCTAGGTTTTAAGAATATAGAACATGTACCTAACGGTTTCCGGTAAGGTAGGTAGAGGTTCAGTAGTCCGCCCGTCAGTGGAACATAATTGGACCCGAAAAAGGGGACAGGTTTTTTATTTGTCTGGAGTCACGTCTACATTAAACAAACGCCCTTCCTCGAAACATAAAAGAACCAGCAGTGTTCCCCAGGCAATTGTTGCACTTTGCAACAATATCTAAATTCAGGTGGCAGAAGTCAAACAATTTTAAAAAGCAATCGAAGCATTGTGATTTTGATGAAGAGTTTCATGTCCAACTACGCCGTTCTTGGGTTAAATTGTCACGATTATAAATGCATGCATGACTTTTTGACGTCCGCCGCGCCAGTAGCAAGCAGTTTCGTTGGCGTTGCAAGTATTACTGGGTCATTGCACTGGCCCCGTTTGGACATAACGGCTTCCGCTTTCTTAGCTTTAATGATCACACTAAACACGTCAGGTGACGGCAAAGTCCTCACACTCCTCACTCGCCATGTGTTAATAACATTTTATGAACATAATAAAACTTGGGTATACAGGGCCCCCCGCCCAGGAGTGTTACAAAAAATTTAGGTTAAAGGAGAATAATAAGAAAAGTATAAATAAAGAAGGCCATCTCATCAACATTTTTGCCAACTCTGAGGTATGGAAATAAACAAAGAAGGCGGTTTCATCAAAATCTATCCCAACTTTGAGGGATAGTAGAAAAAGTAATTGTAAGCCAATATGACCCAGTTGATGTTTCAGATTCATGTGACTGGAAAAGCTGATGAAAAATCGCAGAACCGATAATAGAATAGAATAGAATACTCTTTATTATGTACCTACACCAAAAAATTACAGATATAGGTAAATGTAGAAATTTTACATAGGGTGACATAATGGGCGGTCTTATAATTATAAATATAAATATGATAATTATGAATATGAACAATTTGACCGAAGGTTTTTCTATAATATGCCGAATCTGTAAACTTGCTCAGATAAAAATACTACTCGGTCGAATTAACTGTGCACCTGGAGTTGATGACGTTTTTTCAACGCTTTGTTGACGACGTGGCGAGCGCGGGGAGATGAGCGGTGTTGCGGTGGGAGAAATGGCACTCCATCGAGGTGCACAGTTAACTCGACCGAGTAGCAACTCTAGAATAGAATGCTCTTTATCATGTACACCATAAAAATTACAGATATAAATGTAGAAATTTTACATAGAGTGACACAATGGGCGGTCTTTTCGCTAAAACTGATCTTCTACAGACAACCTTTGGATGGATTAAAGGGAGAAGGAGAGACAATACTGCAGGTAGTCAGTGGTGTACCATTTACATATAGGTACAATAAATACATTTAACTAGATAGGTTGGTTTTTATGAACTAATACGGCCTCTGAAAGATAGATCAATGTCTGAAAGTCTTCACGGCCGCCCGTGTATAAATTGGCATTTTTTTTTTAAACGTTTGCTGCAGCATTAGCATGAACAAAAGGTAGCATTCACAAAAATAAACAACAGATATAATATGAATCGAAATCGAATGACAAAATATGATTTTATAAACCTAAACAAGGAAGGAGTTCTGAAATATCACAAGGTTGAGCTTTATCAAAAGATATGTTTAGAAAAAAATTAACTTATCATCTAATATTACAATAATATCAGACGTTTCACAAGTTAACGCTATGTAAAGTGGTTATCACTTTGTTTTCGATAAACAATGACATTGATCCATCTTCTTATGCTGGTTTCGATCATGTGTTGTGGTAGGTTTTATATGATGGAAATGACGAAAAAATGACATCTCTCAAAATAACCTACTTGAAGTGCTCGCGACCCTTTCACGTACGTTATGATTTCAGGGGTCTCAATCTCAAGTTGCCGATGCCCGGCCACCGTAGGCGTGGGCTTGCGGACGGCGAGCACTGGGTAGCTCGCCGCCCGATAAGGACCAGGCCCGGGTCGACGGCGCGTTGTGTTCCATGTGCGCATCAAAGAGATGTCAGCTCAGCACCAACGACGGAGTCCGCTAGAGCCGATGCCCGCCAGGGTTGTGGGAAAGTCCGAAAGTGTTACCGTGGCCCCAGGCACCGGCAACTGAAGGAACACGGGTGGGTTTTAGTCAGTAAGAGTCTGACACGCCCTCCCGCTCCGCCCGGAGCGGGAGAAGTTATTTGATTTCCTACGATAAAAAAGGGATCTTAAGTTACCGAACTCTTCCCATAATCTTCCTTATGTCATACCTACATAATTATGTAGATAGGTAAATGACCTCATCGGTAGGAAAGAAAGGTATAGGCTTTAGTAACTAGTTCTTTGCTTCTATCATTTTAATTCTGTCCGTTTAGACAGTCTAAAAAATCAACTTTGATTTGTCTTTTTACGTGTTTTAAAAATTGCTTCTGATATGATAAAAAGATTTATCAGTCAGTATTGTAGCGGTATCTACACACTGACGTCACGCAAAATTCTGCATCGCGCAAGCAGAGTTCACCGCGCAACTAGCATAATTTTATTATACTATACAACGACCCGACATCAATTGTCGGGCAGTTGCCCACCAGACACGACACCCGTTTGGCCGGAGGATCCTCCCTTTTCTATGGAGGTATGAGTGAACTTTACACCTTGTTCCTCGTACCTCTACAGCATAATGGCAGCAAGGTCATACAACTGCCGAGAACTTCGGACACATTGCGAAAGGAAGAATATTTCGCTTTCTCATACCTAACTGGTATCCGTATAATAAAAGAACCTATCATATCTTAACTATTTCAACAGTCCACGAAACGTCTATTACCATTCAGATAATTTACCTACCGCAATGTGAGTTTCATATTCCATAAAACGAATTGAACAATAAAATCTTTTATCATAAAACATTAAATGCAATCTTATTTCTAAACACGTTTGTGGACAATGTGGACATAAATTTTACCCTCTCTAATAGGTAGGTATCTATACTTTATACAATTTGCTACGGTAATGGGCCTCCCACAAAGTGACCCGATGTCCTTGGCAGCAGGTGTCCGCAGGATGCGAGAAGCCCAGGACCAGTCAACGTGGCGACACTTGTGGGAGGCCAATATCCAGCAGTGGACGTCTTTCGGCTGAAATGATGATGATGAAGGTGCCAAGTCGATGAATGAATACCTAAAAGGTTAAAGCTTGACAATTTAAAGAAACTCCGACTAAGCTTGTATGCTTTAAACGGTTAATCTTTGCCATCGATCACTAAGAGGATTCTGATTCATATTAGGTTACCTTAACTGGTTTAAACCGCAAAGACAGTACCCATTTTTTTAGAACTGCCAAGCCATTCTGTAACAATCTCACATTGATAACTTAGGTGAAGTGAGCTTGAAGTGAGTTCTCGATAGTGTCAATCCCTAGCATCAAGTGGAGTGATCGCTCACTTCACCTAAGTTATCACGGTGAGATTGTTACAGAATCGAATCGACCGGCTGTTACAGTAAGTAATCAAGTGAACTAAAAATTTGGTTGCCCGCTTGTCGGTCTTGTGTGCCCAAGAAGTCCACGACCTTATTCCACCGGCCCCCTTCTTCCTTCGGTCATCTAGACGCACTGCATGTTACCATCCTAACCTCGTTGCTATTCCACCAATTCGCACTAAGCGTTTCCAAATGTCTTTTGTAATGCGCACAGCAAAAGAATGGAACTCTACCTGCGTCTGTGTTTCCGAATGCATACAACCCTAATCTCTTAAAAGTGAGAGTGAACAGGCTGCTTCTGGGTAAGCTCACTCCACCGTCGACTCTGTCTCTGTCACCAGTGACCTAGACTAGACTCAAGAGCAAACCCATATTAAATAAAAAAATAAATTTAAAAAAATGGTGAAAAGACATTTCGAAAAAAACACGGTCCATGGACGCCATAATTTTCTACGAATCGAGGTTTTTGGAAGATACATTGCTTTAGTCTAAATAACGCTGTAATTCGAAGGTGAAATCCTGGAACTGCCTCGAAGTGTATAATGAACAGCTGTGCTGCAAAATTGTTAAAATTACAGTTAAGTATCTTCATACTGGACATCAAGATTGGTGATCGAAATTGTTGGGGATGAGAGATCAGTCAGTATAGCCCCGATACGCCCCGTGAACATGTAGGTGTAGTGAGCTTGAAATGAGCCGTCATCCCACCTGATGCTAGGGATTGACACTGTGGACAGCTCATTTCACCTTAGTTTTGGGCAGTAGGATTGAAACCTGCTGCCCAAAACTACCCAACCTCCTGAAATAAGCAAGTATTCAACCGTATTCGAAATATATTCGCCATTTACAGAGGCATCTTAATTTTCTGCGAGTCAAGAATACAATTTCACCTAGACTACTTTCACGAAGCCGTTTATGGATATGCCAGAACGCATCATTCCGAGACGGTCTCAGGTATGTAATTTCACCTTTCTGAGAACACTTGTCGTGTAACAAGGAAAATCTCGTTTTTTGCTTAAGAATTTTTTTTTCATTTCCCAGTATTTTCTTTATGGCGACTTCGTCTTTCCGAATCGATGGAATATGTAAATATTCAATATTGTATTAAATTCCAGGTTCAGTCTGTTATGAGTATCTAGATGAGCTTGAATACTAATTCGTCCAAAATCACACAAACAGTTCCACATTCTAGCAGACAAAGTCAAAAACATCCAGAAATCCCATGCAAAAACATCCAGAATTTTAGAAACATCACTCTAAATTAGACAAATATTTGTTTCAATCCGCATTCGCGTCTCATTCAGAATTAGAAATGTCTCCATTAAATCGTTGATCTATTTTCTAGATAAGAACTTCGTCCCTGGTTTAGGCAGGGTCATTTTTTTCAGGTTTTCGCATAATAAATAACAAAGGTCACTCATGGGCCATGGCATGGACTAGAAACGCCATCGTAAACCTATATCTTAGCGGTTGACATTCATCGCATTATTATAGCTTTAGCAGGTGCTTGTGCAGCCATATAGCGACAAAGACGGTCAAACACCTCAGCGGGGTAACTACGTAACACACTGGAATGGCATTCATTTTGACAGTTCAACAACATTCATTGCGTTATTAACGTTGTTGAGCAGACAATTTTTTTCTAACATATGAAGCAATGGATTAGCAATATCCTTCAAAATGATTCAGATTCTGAAATAGTGTGTTACGCAATTAGGGTGCTGGTGTATCGGGGCTCAGAGCATAGAGTTTCGTACATAGGGATAGAACCAACAACTTCTACGTTATCTATGTACCTAGGTAATCGAATCAATACTTTTAACGAAATAGCTGAACCGTTTAGTGTTACAGTTTTTTTTTTCTGAAACGGTCACGCGATGGAATAGTCTGGAAGTCTAGATTTCTTATTCTAGCTAGATAGACGTTGACCTGAATGACGTACCTAGTAGTTGTATGTAGTGCTTCGAATTTATGAGCAGACATGAGTCGATGCCCAGATCGTGTCTTTATTTTAAGTAGTGTAGAGCGATGCTCTCATATCATGGCACAGAGCTCGTAAAAGTTTTTTCAACATGGGTACTTGCTAGTAACTCTTGAGACTCTTATGGCAACGCATTTAAGTTCATAATTCAGCTTATTATACACTCGTGTATTTTACTTTACATTACCACACGAGTGTTTTTACTTTAATTTTTTTTTCGATCGAATATTTTATGTTTAAAAACAATATAAGTATTTTTGTGAAAAATGATTTTAGGTTACATGTGATAAATCAATCATCAAAATTATCATCATTTCATCAAATTATATATTTTTCACTACTTATTAACCTTAATTTGCGTATTCATAACATTATGTTGCGTTTATTATATTTTTTATACAATACTTAGGCTGTTTAGCGGTTTATTTACACCAGCGCGCTAACGTGGCGCGCGGAAAAAACAAAACCAGCGCGCCATTTTCCATAAATTTTGTTAGTAACGTTTTCGTTGTGTAGTGTGGTTAATTAATATCAAAAAAGACGACTTCACGTAGGGAAGAAGAGCAATACGTAGATTTGACGGAAATACTAATCGAGGCTCAAAACGCGAGTGATATAGCCTGTTGCCACCAAAATCTAGAAGAAAATACCTAGCGGCCTACGAAACTTTCATACTGTGGAAAACAGCAAAAAAGCCCAGTCATATTCGAAGAATGTATTTTTGGCTTAAGTACTTCAATGAACTGGCAAATAAATACAAGCCAGCTCGCTATGGTGTATCTATTCCATGTAAAAAGCACTGTTGAGACCAAAAAATATATTTATATCAAAACCTAAGGTCGGACGGATATATTGGTCGGAAATCTAAAGTATTGTCACCAACCGACGTTGAAAAATGTATAATAGAACTTAAAGAAGCTCCGGATAGGCAGTACCTGGCAACAAAGGTCAGTTGAACTTTATAAATCTAAATGTATCATCTCCATAATTACGTTATTGTAGCATAAGTTCTTACAACTAACTATTTGATGAACCCAAGAAAAATATCAAGCTCTCCGTTCAACAAATGCAAAAAAATGACCGCATTTTCCAAAAATTTCAAAAAGGTAAATGAAAAAAGAGAAATTGCAAAGTAGGGAGGTATTTAGATTTGCCTGAGGCTGATGCTTACACTGGACACAGTTTCAGAAGAACTTCGGCTACACTGCTGGCTGATTCGGTAGCCGATATATTAACCTTAAAGCGTCATGGCGGATGGCGATCTGGCGCAGTCGCTGAATCTTATGTCGAAGATTCTATTCATAACAAGGCAAACATTAGTGCTAAAATAACACGTGCAATTCAATTGGAGCCACAGACGAAGAAGTCTTGCCCTGAACCGCGACAATCTACTTCTCGTGACACTGGTTATTTAGTGTCTCCTGCTCCCGCTAAAGAGCCCTTATATTTACAACATTCATCCAACTCCTATGAAAATATTTCATCATCGCCGACCTTTACCCAAGAAAATGAAAATAACGAAATTATTAATAATACCAATACCATAACGCAAACTGTAAAAATGCCAACAAAAACTGTTCGATGTCATTTTGAAATTTGTACTTTCACTACTTAATCGTTTCAATAATTAAAAGTAAATAACAATAAAGCCTGTTTATACCATTTCCCCTCTAAAAAGCTTATTTTATTCACTGAAAACAGTGAATAAATGTTTTTTCCTCGGCAAGTGTGTTGAAAAACGTCGTATGAAACGAGTGTGCATTGATCATTAACATTACACACTCGGCTCCCTTGCCGAATAATACCGCCTCGAGTGTAATGGCCAACATACACATACGTCATCATGATTCATAAGTACTACCTATTACAGCACCATGATATGACAAGTCACTTAAATTAAGCCGTTCGCGTGATTTCCCTGTATTAATCTAAAGGAAAATGAAGCAGAGAATGTTCGACTCGTTTTGAATAATCGCTATTACTTATTTCTTTAAAAAACATACGGTTTGTTCAGCATAATCTCAGAGGTACACAGTGGCACTGTTTGAAAAAGGCAATCATAAGCACTCCGCTGTACTCGTGCTATTAAAAAAACAGAAAATAGGTAGGTACCCAAGCACCTACTTATTTTTTACGTGGAGTATGTGCAATATGAACTCAAACTCAAAGCATTTATTTCAAATAAACCAATTACAAGCCCTTTTAAATTTTCAAGGGTCGGTCAGTCAGAAAGATGAAGCTAGTCGCCCATTCCAAAGCGTAGTAAGTAGGTTTCTATAGAGAAGAACAGGCAAGAAACTCCACGGACTCTGTTTTAAATCAAAATATTGGTTAAGGCGGGGTGTTATCTCAATATTCCCAAAAATTGGTTTCTTAGAACGTCGAGTATGACGTAATGTAATAAAAATAAGTAACGCGAAAAATACAGTGAACAGAGAAGGGTATAAAGAAGAATTTAAACCGAACAGAATAATAAATAATAGTTTGATATTCCCAATAAAAAATTGGGAAGTTGTAGCACAAAAATAAACTTTGACGTCGAAGATCTCTGTATTTCCAGCGATAACAACAGTTTTTTTTTTAAGAATTTAGTAGGTTTTCCATTTTTTTAAAACTTTAACCAAACCATTATTTAATTTTATGTCTATATTTTAAATAATCTAAAGAAAAGCAGTAAAATAAATGCCCATTCGCAGCTTACGTCACATTTCAACACAAATATCATTTTCAATTTTCAATCTTATTGACGCTCCATAGTGGTGACAATAGCTTACGCGGTCATACTTTAGTCGTCGGGCAGCGCTCGACTTGGATGGTTGGCACCGGACGCTCTGTGCATAATTCGATTGTAGTTTTCAAGTAATTTATGACTGAAAACAGTGTGTGAATTGAACTAAAGTTCTGTGGCGGACTACTAAGGCTACTCACTGCCTAATATTGAAGTGAAAATTCAGTCTCAGTGGAAATATGGGCAATAAAAATAAAATGTTGCGAAAGTTTTACAAGAAAAAGACGAAAAACTCGAAAAAATTATGGAATGTTTGGGTAAGTATGATGATTACGGTATTGTATCATAATAACATTTGAAATTTGTATTTAGTTTAGTATACTTACGAAACTGTATAAATCTATAGAAACGGTATTGACAATTTCTACAAACATTTTGCTAAATCCAAAAACAAATAGGTGCACTCTATTTTGATGTCTATAGAATGCATATTTGAATGCGCCTAGTGCAAACGTCTCTGGTCGAAGCAACCATCGAGGCGATAGCCATATTGCAATAGTAGGTATAAGTAACAAAAACAAACTTGCAGATAAATCAGAGTGCGTTCGTAATTATTATAATAATATAAATATTGCACTAGTTATATAAAAAGCATTTTGATTCTTTTGTAAGATTATTTTTATAATATTTATTGAGTCATTAGACCAGTGCCGATAATTTTTGAAAACGAAAAAAGTCACAGTAGGCTGAAACCCATTGGAAAAGAAAGAGAATATAACAAAAATGAAAGGAAAAATAATTTACGGGCGATCCGAGGTCGGGAAGTGGGGGTTATCTCGATTTCCGGCAAAACTACAAGTCATATGGAAAAAAGTGTAATAGCAAAGTTGTAGGTAATAAAAAGATCTACAACTTTTGTATTCACACTTTTTTCAAGTAACCTCAAAATTTATGTGAAAAATTCAATTCATGTGAAAAATTCAAATTTGACAACAAACAATTTATGTGAAAAATTCAAATTTGCCGGAAATCGAGATAAACCGCTTTTTACCCTTAAACCCCCACTTCCCGACCTCGGATCGCCCGTAAATTATTTTTCCTTTCATTTTTGTTATATTCTCTTTCTTTTCCAATGGGTTTCAGCCTACTGTGACTTTTTTCGTTTTCAAAAATTATCGGCACTGGTCTAATGACTCAATAAATATTATAAAAATAATCTTACAAAAGAATCAAAATGCTTTATATATAACTAGTGTGCAGTATTTATATTATTATAATAATTACGAAAGCACTCTGATTTATCTGCAAGTTTGTTTTTGTTACTTATACCTACTATTGCAATATGGCTATCGCCTCGATGGTTGCTTCGACCAGAGACGTTTGCACTAGGCGCATTCAAATATGCATTCTATAGACATCAAAATAGAGTGCACCTATTTGTTTTTGGATTTAGCAAAATGTTTGTAGAAATTGTCAATACCGTTTCTATAGATTTATACAGTTTCGTAAGTATACTAAACTAAATACAAATTTCAAATGTTATTATGATACAATACCGTAATCATCCTACTTACCCAAACATTCCATCATTTTTTCGAGTTTTTCGTCTTTTTCTTGTAAAACTCTTTCGCAACATTTTATTTTTATTGCCCATATTTCCACTGAGACTGAATTTTCACTTCAATATTAGGCAGTGAGTAGCCTTAGTAGTCCGCCACAGAACTTTAGTTCAATTCACACACTGTTTTCAGTCATAAATTACTTGAAAACTACAATCGAATTATGCACAGAGCGTCCGGTGCCAACCATCCAAGTCGAGCGCTGCCCGACGACTAAAGTATGACCGCGTAAACTATTGTCACCACTATGGAGCGTCAATAAGATTGAAAATTGAAAATGATATTTGTGTTGAAATGTGACGTAAGCTGCGAATGGGCATTTATTTTACTGCTTTTCTTTAGATTATTTAAAATATAGACATAAAATTAAATAATGGTTTGGTTAAAGTTTTAAAAAAATGGAAAACCTACTAAATTCTTAAAAAAAAAACTGTTGTTATCGCTGGAAATACAGAGATCTTCGACGTCAAAGTTTATTTTTGTGCTACAACTTCCCAATTTTTTATTGGGAATATCAAACTATTATTTATTATTCTGTTCGGTTTAAATTCTTCTTTATACCCTTCTCTGTTCACTGTATTTTTCGCGTTACTTATTTTTATTACATTACGTCATACTCGACGTTCTAAGAAACCAATTTTTGGGAATATTGAGATAACACCCCGCCTTAAAAGATTCAAGTTCAAACTTCAAATTATACATGTAAGAACGATGTCGAAAGCCGTGCAGTTTAAAAGCAATGAAAGAAGCGAAGAGATGATCAGTCAGCCAGTCAGCACCATGAGTCATGAGTTCATGACAAAAGGATAAGACTACTGAAATGACGCCTTATGCCTGCCTGATCTAGAGTCTCGAGTACCTCCTCAGGGATTGCCCCACATTCGCCATGGATCGTATGCAATATGAGGCAATCACTGAGAGATTTGGTATCACGGCATATGACATCGGGATGAACGCGAAAAGAGGATGTCTTGGACGCCTCTATCAAATACATTACAAACATTCTGAGCCAACTCAAGAACTTCAACGGCACATAAAAAAAATATTTATTTATTAATTCTAACTATAATTTATATTTAAGTATCACTTAATACAATATATAATATCACCATCGCGTACCAAATGCAATAAAACATAATCTGTATCAAATCGCAGATCTATAGGTACTGTTGAAAATAAAAACAATGCGATACAATTACAATCACAAACCAAAATAAACAACAAAACGCGAATCAAACTAATATTAAATAAAATATATAATATATGTATACATATAAAGAGATCTAGATGTAAGAATGATAAAGGAAAAAGACCATGCTTCGCCAACCCCAAGTGAATTGGGATTAGGACAGGAGGATAATCATGCGAGCTCCCCGCCTGGGGCTGATTGTGATAATTATGATTCATACTGTAAAATGCACTGTAATTGACGTATTAAGTTTGTTAATAGCAGGTGTTATGCTTCATTTGGTTAACGTTAACACAACACAATCATGACCTATATGACCACAAAGTATGAATGTTGCTTATAAAAACTGGAAAAATCACTGTCTGTTGAAAGCCCGACTCGCTAACATTTTTCATACTTAAAAGATTATTTTATATTTTATGTTCTAGGAAATAGGGGCCATGGGGCATTTAAAATGCACTAAGGGATAGTACCTAAATATTGTGTTTGTAATTTACGTCGGTCAATAGTCGTTGCAATTTTGTTTTCATGATTATGATTATTCTTGCCAGCATATTGCGTTAGCGAGTTAGGGTTGTCTGTTGATAATCTTAAATAATAATTCAGACAATATCAATACTTACATCAAATAAGTAGTCAAAAACTCTTTGCCTGTGACACCGGTCACAAAGGTTTTAAAGAAAAGAGCACCGTATAAAAATAAAAAGGCTATCGTAAATAACTCCTAGCTAATCTTAATTTCAGGTCTTATCTTATCGTTTTGTCCTGAAAAGGAAATGTGACCCTTTGCATGAGAACTTGAAATCTCACGCGACAGCCCCTGGCTACAACGCGGTCGCCACGATACCACTAGAAAGCTACAAACACAGAATGACCACTGCATACAAGATCACCCGATAACTATAAATATTATAAATTAATAGTCGCTTTTCGTGTCTGTCTGGTGATCGCGTAGTTCTTGTAAACTCCGCAACGGATTGTAATGTGGGTTTCACCATCATTTAGAGAATGTTGTAGTCCGGAAGGCTAACGTGTTTAATACATTAATATTTTATTTTTATTTTATTTTACAGTTTTTGGAAAACTTACAGCTAGACACTTTTACACGATTGAGAGTAACAAAATAAGGCCAATTAAAAGTTTTCACGGTTTTAAGAGAACATATTATAAACAAAAAGTATTTGAGAAGGTAGACAGTTGAGTAAAGACAGTATCTTATACGTTTCAAACAGCGCAAACTGTAAGCAATTACTTTACGTGATCAAAAAAGAAATTACACATAGTCTTTTTTTAATTTAGAGATACCAGTATTGAAAATGTCGATGTCGACATTGAACTTACTTACATGATAATGTAGCGGTATCTACATCGCTACACGAGAGCTGTGCGTCATACTGACGTCACGCAAGTCCTGCATCGCGCAAGCAGAGTTTACCGCGCGACTACCATATATTATACGAGTACCTACAACTTCCCGACATCAATCGTTGGGCTGTTGCCCACCAGACACGACACCCGTCTGGTCGGAGGATCCTCCCTTTTCTATGGAGGTATGAGTGAACTTTACACCCTGTTCCTCGTACCTCTATATTGGTGTCCCCGACGTGATGAAGAACATCAACCACTATCATCAACAACAACAATCAATCAATCAATATAAAGAAATATCAATGTTTTGTCAAGGCGTAAAACACGTGCGAAGCGGGGCGGGTCACTAGTATCTTACATAAAAGTAGAACGAAATAATAATTTTATAAAGATAAGTATCATTGACTTTTACAACTCAGAGGAAAGTATTGGACTTGGACACCGCAACCTCAACTAAGCGGCCATAGATTTTTATTTGGTAAAAGCAAAAGAAATGCAGTGTCAATCTTTTAATCATTATGTTTAACCGTTTAAACTTCAATTATACGAAATTATGTCTTTGAAAAAAGTACTTAAGTATAGTAGCTACTTTTTTCAAAGAAATAATTATTCATAAAAAATCTGATTTTGTAAGCGAGAAAATGCAATTTGTTTTGCATTACATTTCAACAGTTATTGTACTTTTAGTTGTCGTTATTAAATATGTAATCTGAATAAATTAATCAAAAGTAATGATTTGCCGGTAAGTACTAAGGTAATCTTTTTTTTGCCACGGCCAAAAATAATAGATAGGTAGGATTTTTTTTTTGCGACCGAAAACGAAAGTGTCTATAATTGTCGAAAACTGAAAACGAAATTCGGTGGGGCTCTATCCCTCATGTTGTCTGTTCCCACAACACTCACAACACAACGGCTCCGTGATTACAGCAGCACCCTAATTGCGTAAACCACTTTCATTCACAATCTGAATCATTTGTAGGATATTACTAATCCATTACTTCATAGGTTCGAAAAATTTGTCAGCTTAACAACGTAAATAACGCAATGAATGTTGTTGAACTGTCAAAATAAAAGCCATTGCTACTGTTAGTCTGTTACGAAATTACCCCACCGGTTCATTATCAAAGACTTGAACGCTTTTCAGAAATGATTCATCGTAATTTATATTCCAAACCCCGCGTTTATTTCAGTTCAAGGAGTTGGAATTCTGTCCCCTCCACACTTTGTATCGATATGTCCAATGCCATCCTGTCACGTGTCTCACAGCTCACGTTTTTACAAACAAACCTGTTTCTGACTGCTTCTAACACTACGCTTTGTTTTCCATTCATCGACTGTTTCCTTCCCTACACTCCACGCCACATCTTTTCCGCTGCAGCAATGTATAAGTAGAAACGCGTTCAAATGAACTTAAATTTACCGTTATCCGGTCATTGAATACTAACAGGTTGTTACACGATGTATAAATAAATAAACTAAGGTGGGACGTCCGTTTGGTAAACGCTGAACGAAAAATGTTTGTTGAAATAGTATCAGGCAGGCGAAATTAACCTTTGGAGTCGATAACAGCGGGGTAATTGCATAATACCATGCTGAACACACTAACAGCAGGCCTGGCTTTCATTTTGACAATTCAACAACATTCATTGCGATCCTTACGTTGTTGAGCAGACAATTTTTTCGAACATTATGAAGCAGTGGATTAGCAGTATCCTTCAAAATTAATCAGATTGTGATTGAAAGTGTAGCGGTATCTACATCGCCACATGAGAGTCTGCGCGTCATACTGACGTCACGCAAATTCTGCATCGCGCAAGCAGAGTTTATCACACGACTAGCATGTATACAACTTCCCGACATCGACCATCGGGCAGTTGCCCACCAGACACGACACCCGTCTGGTCGGAGGATCCTTCGTTTTCTATGGAGGTATGAGTGAACTTTACACCCTGTTCCTCGTACCTCTATAATAGTGTGTTACGTAATTAGGGTGCAGAACCACGCAAAATCAATCACGTTCACTTGAAAATCAGGCTACAAGGAATGGTTTCGTGACTAACAAAAAAAATCTTACTGTCTGAGCACTCGCCTGGCCATTCATTTTGAAACAACAAATAACACGATGTTGTTTTGTTTCAACATTGTAAATAAGACAGAGAAGGCAAAAGTGACGTAACTGTGTGCAGCATGTTACCACACATATCTAATCATTTGAGGGAAAGAGAACAATACCTGCCCATCAAGTTACGACAACATTGCGTATGGTGTGGACAGTGGACAAGTGAACTATTGTGTAGGAGGTACACAGAATTTTTTGGAAAGCTGCCATAATATCAACATCAAATCTTCATACGGAGACAGACAATCATCTTTGAAACACTTAAAGCCTACTAAAGGAGCATATCAAAGATATTTTTTTTTAGAATGATGGTATTTATACAAACCTCGGCAATCATTCTTATTTATACTTTATAACAATGATTTAAGAGTTATATTGCAATGACATAATAGCGGCTTTACGTACAAAATAATATATACTCGTTTAAATATCGCGAGTGATGAGTTGATGACGAAGTATAGGCAAATGTGGACGAACCAAATAGAGTAGTAGGGATCATAGCACGTGGCTTTCGGTAGGTTCGGCCTACCCCATGGAAAAAAGCAAGATTTATGTTATCTAAATTATGTGATTCATTCATCAAACAATCAGGAAGTCGCAAAAGCGTCAGTTGAGCTAAAAACATTTGCTCAGTCTGATAAATTACATGAAAGTAAAGGCTCCTGCAGACAGGCGCGACGCGACAACGAGAAGCGACTGTTGTAGAACAATTTGCAAGGATTTTTCATAGAAAATGTTCTAATCGACTCGCGTCGTGCGTTTGCGTAGTGCCTGTTTGCGGGAGCCTTTATTTACACTGTCTCGTGTCTGCGATACAAAGCTACAAAAATAAATTCCTCTTTGATGTAGTGTTTACTAAACTCGTCGAAGTACCTAGGTATTATTTACTTGATAAGTTATCGGCATCGCAAGCCAGTTCAATACAGTGATGGCACAGACTAGATAAGGTATCTCGTCATTTGCTGATGGCCTGCCAGCTCATATGAAGATAGCAAGCTCACAGGCACAGAATTCCGAAAATAATGTAGGTTCGTTTGTGAAGTCGTAGCAGTAAACTCAATAAGAAAAATGGCGTTGAGAAAAGTTAAACATTCCATATTTAGACACACAGTTATTACGTATTTAGATAAACATACAAAGGTTGAATTAATTTCGGACGATGATGTATAAATTAATACGCACAAGGGCAAAAACGCGGTCATAGTTAGCTGCGCCTTTGAAGGTTATTTTCTTTTGTCATGAAAAACAGGTAGTTATTCTACGAGTAGGTATATTAGACAGCATTCATAAAAGTGTTATGAACTTTTTGCATTGTTGCTTGCCTCTTCAAAAGATGTAAGAAAAAGGTACGGGATGAAAGAGCATACCAATTATTGTAATATTCTATTCTTTATAATTTTGTTTTAGCCATTTAATACAACTGTCGAGGAATGACAGTTGTGATTTGAATAAACTCAATCTGCATATAGCAAATTTCCCTTACTTTATGTACCTACCTACTATTAATGAATTTTCGCTGATAACCGTGATAAATGTGATAATACCACTATAGTTCGTTACATAATGGATCGGTTATATCGTATCTGCAATGCACTTACACAATCTTTGGTAGGTATGCGGATCTTAGCTTTTGACCTATTTACACTTCTGCTGGTATCGCATCGCATCACGTGTTCGCTTACATTGCCTGGTATCGAATATCTTTACTATATTGGGTGTCGTAAACAATAAACTTCCACCGTTATGATGGGAAACGAAGTGTGGGTAAGAACACGTTCAAAAGACAACCAAAATATCAAAAGCAATGACTTACTTACTCTTCGGTCCTTTCAGCCAATCGATTCTGTATAAATCTCACCATGAAAACTTCAATGTAATGTCAAACTTTAGTATCAGAGTGGTGGAATGACAGCTAACTATAGCATCAGAGAGGTGGAATGACACACACAACACACAACATCACTTCACCTAAGTTTTTAGGATGAGAATTTTACAGAATTGAGTACCTATTGACCGGCTGGTCGTGAGTAGGTAGAACTTTAGTAAATGACTATAACTATTAGCTAGTTCTTGTGTAGGGACTTCAAAGCACAGACAACTGATGATGTTTACCGTCTTTTTTACACATAGAAAGAACTAATTTATGTGTTACATTTTATTTCAAAATATTTTACTCTAATCACTTCTGTGCGCTAGTGTACTTTTTTCTCAACTTTATTACATAAAATCCAAAACGTGCTAATTGCCTAATACAAACATATTTCTGGAGTTGTCATTTTCTGAAAAAAAAATCAGATGTTCCCTACATTTATGTTTGCAGAACTCGTAAAAATGTAGGGACCATCTGATTTTTTTTTCGCAATTTCATATTATGGTCCAATAGTAAAAGTAGTTCATAATGATGAGTACAAATACCCATTGAGAGGTTGATGGTGTATTACCAATAACCCTGTATAGGCATAGTCATAATCAACAACAAAGGGGGCTACACACTTGTTCGGCTCGGCATGATTTCGCCCCCGATTCATCTGTCAATTCGGCAATCTCTAATAGCCGATTAGAATACATTAAACATTGTGCATTTACTAATACTAACAGAATTATCTATTATGATAAGGCAGTTTGTGTAATAAATAAGTGATTCACGGAAAACTTAGCGTAGTGAGCAAGTAGGTTAGAATTTTCTATCCTTGATGGTGATGCTTGCTGGGAAATTGTGGGGTTTTCACAGATTGCTAAGGAATATGTAACTAGTAGTAAGGAAACTAGTGGACTTGACTTCACTTGATGATATGGTGGGACAGACGAAATAAATAAACTTGTCAAAGGTAGGATATAATGTGCTTTACCTGTCTACTTAAGGCAATGTTAATTATGACTATGCCTATACAGGGCTATCGGTAAAACACCATCAAATCAACCTCTCAATGGGTATTTGTACTCATCATTATGTACAACTTTTACTATTGGACCAAATATGAAATCGCGAAAAAAAAATCTGATGGTCCCTACATTTTGACGAGTTCTGCAAACATAAATATAGGGAACAGCTGATATTTTTTTCAGAAAATGACAACTCCAGAAATATGTATTAGGCAATAGCACGTTTTTTATACCTACCCAGGCAATTAATATTGTAAGTATTAAACGTCACTGTATGATGATTTCATGATCAACATTTTCCTCATTGTTTTCCAAAGAATTTCAAACGCGAGATCTTGGTGGCGAGACGAGTAAGCAGTTTTCATAATTACTAAATAAGCCCAAACATTACAATAAAAATACAATGTATTAAAAACGCGACAGACCTTGAACCACTTACATCGATCGGAATCGACGCGTAGTAACGCGATGGTATCACACGTATTTATTTGTGGAGTAACACAGATTACAGAAGAACAACTGCACTCAAACTGTGATGGTTTAATAAGTTTCCCATAAACAATCCTAGAAAGATCCCTAGAATGGCGTTACTGGTCCCGTCCTTTGCTGTTTGACAGTCCAATCTTTGCTGCATGTTTGACAACAGAAGCTAAAAGCAGTGGTTCGAATTCTATTGTTATTCGGACCTTTTAATCGGACAAACTTATGGTGCAGTCTCGTATTTGTCTTTTTAGTACGGGCAGACGCGTCTGAAAATCAAAGCAATACTGCGCCAATCATGCAATTCATAATGTAAGTATAGATGACATTATTTAAAAAAAAATGCATTTTCATGTACGTGACTAACATTCCCCTCACTTCTATTCAGCTGACTATTCTTTTTAGGTTGAAGACGATCGTAAACATCATCCCAGAAGTTTTGGCGCGGTATGAAATTACTGTTTTTATAAGCATTTTTACAACTTTGGCAAGCTGCAACTTTGGATTTCCCCTTGGGTACGGCGGCAGACTCTCACATTCATGATTATTGAGTATTCAACAACGACTAAATATACATTAAATTTATTCGGCATAAAATCGGTCGCAAAAATCTAGCAGTACCTCCTCTACTATTTGTTTTGTACCTATGTCCTTTTGCCAGTCAGCAATGGGCTCCTCCAACCAATCCATGTCTCTCTCTAGCCACTCTAACAAATAAATGTGTCTTCACTCGCAAGTGGAGTGGGCCTTCTAAACTTTCTCACATTGTGCTATCTACGTAATTGTCTGCCTCCGTGGGAGGCGATTCAGACGACGCACGACGCGGAAAAACACATAATTCTTATCCACTTACAAACTGCTCTGTTCGTTTCTAGTTCAGGAATTTCACACTTGTATATTTGGTTCACAATTCCGTGTTGTGTTGGCAACCGCAAACCGTTATCGTCGTATGCCCAACCGCATGGCACAACAGGGCAGGAAATGGTATTGCAATCATGCCGTTTGCTTGATCTATTTTTTCCGTTCATGCAATAAAAAACATTATAATCGCACGGTGTGGCTTATGAAATAACTGAACGGATTGTAACGTGGAATGTACCATTTTTCATATCATAATTCGAAATGTTTTTTTTTTAATTCAAATTTTGGTTGTGGTTGTCATAAAATATCGGCGGGACTTTATCAATAAGAAAATTGCAGAACGATTGCTGGAGTCAAGTTTACGACGCGACGCTTCCATTTACAGATTGAGCACAGTTCTTATCTATACTAATATTATAAAGAGGAAAGATTTGATTGTTTGGTTTGTTTGCATTGAATAGGCTCTGAAACTCCTAAACCGATTTGAAAAATTCTTTCACCGTTGGGAAGCTACACTGTCTCCGAGTGACATAAGCTATATTATATTTTCAAAAAAGTAGGGATCCTTACTAAACCTCCAATAATGTAACCCAAGGTGTAAAAAAAATTACCTAAAAAATTCCTTACATCGCGTGCGCTGCTAAAACTATTGATGATAGAACAAAATAATGTACTAAGACTTTGCAGAACACATCAATATCTACAAGAAGTGTCGCGACAGCATATGTCTAAACACTATAGTTATGTTATGTCACAATAAGTGTTCTTTTATTTTTTTTTATAATTGAAATGCTGCCTCTGGAAGAGGCTCTTTATTTGTTTGTACCTTGGTACTAATCCTTATCAAAATAAATTACTCCGTAATATTAGAAGTAAAAATAAAATAATCGAATGTAAAAATAATAAAATAAAAATAGTAATAATATCCAAAGTTTCTTTATAACGTACTCTTTTTTAGTAACCCGACGCAAAAAAGAAAGGTGTCTGTGTGTGAGTGTGTATGTGTTAAAATCTATAATTATTGAAATTTTTGTTAAATTACCCGTGCTGCTAGTCCAGGATAAACTTATGACCTACCAACATACTTCGTCCAAATCCGTACAATTGCTAGTTGCTATTGGCCTGACAAGAAACAAAACGTTTGCATTTAGAAAGATTTGTGGCATTTCTTGAGCAGCTTGCCGTTGGGAAAAGCAGATTAATTTACTAAACGTGGAGGATAGAATTGGGTCAGTATGTTACTGGTACAAGATAATAATTATAATAATAATCTTAGCCAAGTCCATATTTATTTGGTTACTGTACCGATACTCGATAAAGTAGCAATGTGCTGGGCTTGTCTGCCGAAGGACCTATGACAAATTAACGAAGTATAAAATTGCTAGCAAGATGGCCTACAGCGGCCATAGCTGAGTGCAACTGGACGCACAAAGCAACTGAGGTAAAGAAGCTTGAAGGCCTGACGCAATGCAGAACATAAATCTTAAGGTTTTAAAGAAGACAAGGATGACATAAATCTTAAGGTTTTAAAGAAGACAAGGATGACATGGCTCCAGTTTCCTGAATAAATTTTAGCGAATCGATAGATTTCTGCATGGTAAGTAATATATTCATGAACATTCATTGTCAACAGTGTTGGGGACAGGGAAGGCCCATATTTAGCAGTCGTCGATGCGTGCGGGCTGACAACGCTGATGAGGAGATTGAAGTCTATGTAAATGACTGGGAACATGTTCAGTATGCGTATGATACCAACACACAGGAAATTATAATGATATCCTAAGCGACAGGCTAATATGAATGCATTATACAATATACATTCATATTAGCCTGACACGCGACGTTACGTCCGTCGTGCGTTATTAATTATATACTCATATTAGAGAGAGCGATATACATATATTCATATTAGATGACGTCACGCAAATCCTGCACAAACAACAACAACAAATTTCCAAAGTTTGACAATTGATATGAAATTATTGATTCAGTAAATACATCATTCCTACATCGCGAATCGCATTTTGATTAACATACGACGTAAAACAGAGCTGCGATTTACAAAAAAACAGAGAAAATTTGAATTTGGCGGGCTACAACTGAAGCTTCACCTTAAAGTAAATAGCTACCTACTGTATGCTTGTGTACAATACAATCAAACCCCATAGAAGGTAAATACCAACTCAAAATAATGGATGTCTGTTGAGTAACGCCATTACAATAATAAAACTCAAGACAGCCATGCCAAGTCAGACAAACCGAGAATAGCTATAAAGCAATCATTATGCACTCTAAAGCAACGCAATAGAGTTCACACGGCGAGACAATAGAAGCACAGATAAGTTTGTACAGTCCCGTAACAGTAGGATACTCACATTGTTCAAGGACTTTTAAATGTAGGTTAGAACTGTAACGCAAATATGTCTAGGTTAGAAAGATTTACAGATGAAAACAAAACCAGAGATGGCATATGTGCAGATATTTATTGAACTGGTACTGCGGGAAGAAATGAAGAAATATGTATACAATAGCAGTTCTGTATTCTATGACTCCTTTATATTCCCATTTGGATCTATGCATCGTGTTTTTCGACATATTATTAAATAGCCTATCAAAAACTTGATATTGTTACGAGCTGGGGTTCGGGATAAATAAATGTATACCAATTTACACGAAAAACACACTATAATTAAAAATCACAAATACAGTAATCAGAAACTTTAAACACAATCACTTGTAGTTCACTATTAGTCCACTTTTACTGTTATTAGCTGTTCTTTACTGTTTCGCATTCTAAGCTGAACTGTCCTACAACGCTGTCAACCCCTTATTTATATGGCGAGTGTAAGTTACTAGAATGTTCTAGCATAATACCAGAACATTCTAGTACTTACGGGAACGGTCCAGTGTAGTTCGGGTATTCGATAACAGATGGCGTTAGCGTCTAACGTGTAGTGCTTCTATTCGCTAACAGATGGCGTTAGGATCTACGTGACACTGCCCCCTCCTAAGACATGCTCGTCCCGAGCATCATTATTCCCGTAATATCGTGCCAATCGATCGACATGAACAATTTTAGGAGTAGTTCGCGTATTCCTTTGAATTCGGTAGGTGACATCGTTGATCTTGGTCACGATTCTGTACGGTCCGTCCCATTTTGCCTGTAGCTTAGGGGACTTCCCTTTGCTGCGGGCTGGGTTATGCAACCATACTAGCGAACCTTCGTCGAAACCACTATTGTTCATCTTCCGGTCATAACGAGTTTTCATTTTCTCGGACATCTGTTGGCCTGATTGTCTGACATGCTCATATACGTCATTCATCTTGTTGCGCAGGTCATTCGCATAATCTGTTAAACTGCGTGGAGTATCAGGGGGGATGCCGGTAATTAAATCTGCTGGTAGCCTTAACTCCCTTCCGAAGTTCGCGAAGGCTGGTGTCACAGTCGTACTCTCGTGAACTGCACTTCGGTATGACAGGAGAAACGGTTGTATGTGCTTGTCCCAATCCTTTTGTCTGCTTGCTACAACTTTTGCCAGATATCTTTCCAACGTCTGATTAAATCTTTCCACCATTCCATCAGATTGTGGGTGGTATGAAGTAGTTCTGGTTTTGTGAGTACCCATCACCCGACATGTTTCCTGAAACACTTGAGACTCGAAATTTCGTCCTTGATCGCTGTGGATTTCTAAAGGTACCCCAAACCGACAGAAGACTTCGTGGACTAATTTATCAGCAACTGTCGTAGCTTCTTGATTAGGAATGGCGAAGACTTCCGGCCACTTAGTGAAGTAATCCATGACAACCATGAAATATTTGTTTCCACTTTCACTTTCAGGGAAAGGGCCAGCGACGTCTAGTGCTATCCGTTCCCAGGGGGCTCCTACGTTGTACACTTTCAATGCACCCCTGCTGCGTGTGTGAGGTCCTTTTACCGCAGCACAACTAGTGCATTTGCGACACCAATCCTCAACATCCTCTCGACAATGGATCCAGTAGAACCGGTCTCTGATCTTCAATAGAGTCCTTTTTACTCCCATATGACCTCCTGAACATCCATTGTGGTAGAGCTGTAGAACCTCTGGTACCTTTGCTTTAGGTACGATCATTTGCAGGTGGCAGCTGTCCCCTCGAGCATTTTCCCATTTGCGGCACAAGACACCGTCCTGGATTACCAAGCTCTCCCACTGTGCCCAATAACTCTTTGTGGTTGTACTCATCGTTGCAACATCACACCATTTCGGTTTAGGAGCATTAGCTTCAATCCACTCGAGAATTGGCTTGATATCTGTATCGCTTCGCTGAGCATGCTGTAGAGTTTTCTTCCATTCGTCGCTAAGGTCCGTTCTTACCATCCTGACAGGTACCGCTTCCTTAGCTTCTTGTCTGATACAATGCTTGCAGTCTTCAGGACAAGGTCTTCTTGATAAAGCGTCCGCGTTACCGTGGGATTTCCCACTGCGATGTTCAATTGCGAAGTCAAATTCTTGTAGCAATTCAATCCATCTCGCTACTTGTCCTTCTGGATTCTTAAACTGCAACAACCACTTCAATGCAGCATGGTCAGTTCGCAGGTGGAATTTACGTCCCAACAAGTACTTGCTAAAATGCTGTAATGTCTTCACTACAGCAAGTAGCTCGCGCCTCGTGACGCAATAATTTCTCTCTGGTTTTGATAAAGATTTGCTGAAATAAGCTATCACAACTTCATGATCTCCTTTCCGTTGGGATAACACACCGCCAATTCCAGTATTACTAGCGTCCGTGTCAACTATGAATTCATTTTCTGAGTCAGGGTAGCCCAAAATTGGGGTATTGCACAAACGTTTCTTTAAGTCCTGGAAAGCCATGTCACAGCTCTCATCCCAACAGAACTGTCTCTTCTCTTCAGTAAGCTTGTGTAGAGGTTTGGCAATATCAGCAAAATTCTTGACAAACCGTCGATAGTACGAGCACAAACCCAGAAATGCTCTGACTTGCGTCTTGTCTTTCGGAACTGGCCAATCCTTGACGGCGACGATTTTCTCTGGATCAGTTTGTACTCCCTCTTCCGAGACCACGTGTCCCAAAAAGCTTACTTGCTTCCTGAAGAATGAGCACTTTTTCGGACTTAACTTAAGATTGGCTCCTCGGATTTTTGACAGTACACGTTCCAAGTTTCGGAGGTGGTCTTCGAATGTGCGGCCTACGATGACGATGTCATCTAAATAGACAAGGCAGGCTTCTCCAATTAATCCGGTGAGTACTAGCTCCATAAGCCTTTCGAAAGTTGCAGGAGCATTGCACAATCCAAATGGCATGACGTTAAATTGCCATAGTCCCTTTCCCGTAGAGAATGCGGTTTTTTCCTTGTCCTTAGGATCTATCTCCACTTGCCAGTAGCCACTTTTTAGGTCTAACGTGGTAAACCACTTCATTCCTGACAGCGTGTCCAATGTGTCGTCGATCCTGGGTAGTGGATAACTATCTTTCTTTGTAACGTCATTCAGTCGACGATAGTCCACACAAAACCGCATGCTGCCATCCTTCTTTTTCACCAGGACCACAGGAGAACACCATGGGCTAGATGAAGGCTCTATAACTCCATCCTTTACCATGTCTTCAATCATCTTATCCATTTCCTTTTCTCTTGCCACTGGTATTCTTCTTGGTCGCTGACGAATTGGTAACTCGTTTCCCGTATTAATTCTGTGCTGAACCAATCCAGTCTTCCCTATGTCAGCATCATTTGCAGAGAAAATGTCGGCGTACTGAAGTAGCATCTTCTTAGCCTTCTCCATTTCTCCATCCGATAAATCTTTGCGACAGTCTTCCAAAAGATTTGACATGTCAAATCTTGCACTTTGGACATTATTCCGAGAAGGCTGATGTTGGCATTTACGCAACCAAGCCACTTCTTCACATGTACCCATCAACGTACCCTTCTTGATTACTTGTTCCCTTTCACTTGGGTTCAGTATGCGTACGGCTGCAACGTTGATTGCCCTAACCAAGGTCCGCGCCATCTTCCATGGAAGGTTTTCGTCCAATCTTTCAATGAGAATACATCGATTTTTCTGTCCAGAATTATGTGGAAGACTAACTGGAACTATTGTTTCCGACCGGGGAGGAAGAACAATCCTCTTTAAACAGTACACTTCGCCCGATGGTGCTCCTTCCATGAACACTTCTTCTGAACCACATTTCAAGACTCCTTGGTTCACGTCGATCTCACAACAGTGCTGTCGCATGAAGTCCAAACCTAGGATGCAGTCATCTACTATGTCAGCCATGATGACCTTATGCCGGTAAATTGTGTTACCCAGTTTTAACTCCACCTCTTTCTCTCCTCGGACGGGTATGTGCTGACCGGTAGCTGTTACTAAATTTACGCGGTCATGCTTACCGAAGAAGTCCCCAAGAAAATGATTCGCTAGTTGGGAACTGACAACCGTGCGAGAAGCTCCAGTATCCAATGTCAGCTTACATGGTCTTCCATTCACTTCACCTTTGATGATAAGGCTGTTCCCATCATGGGCTTGTGAGATCGAAATCCTTGGGGCTCTTTTAACACCAGCCAGCACCCGCCCCGCAGTCCTGGCGTTTACTCGTTTCCCTGCTGCTGGGCGGTGACATCAGCCGCCCTTCTTTCCTGGGTGTGATCTTCGCGGACAGTGCTTCGCTTCGGGCAACTCGACTTGAGGTGGCCCTTTTCTCCACAAGTGTAGCATCTAGGGCTGTACCTAGTGCGGTCACGTCCTGGTAACTCCGCAACCTCCCTGATGCGGTGGGCTCGATGATCGTGCCTTACTGCCTCCACCTCCAATGCATGGGCCAAGGCGTCCTTCAGCGTCTCATGGTGCCCAAGTCTAACAGCAGCTCTAACTTCCAGGTCCCGTATACCATCGATGAATGCTTGAACCAGAATCCCTTCGATGGGTGCAGGCGCAGACTGGTACGCCTTTCGAACCAGCTTTTCAATTTCCAGGGCCCACTGCTGCAGGTTTTCACCACTGCGTTGCACACGATCTTTTAACTGGGCTCGAAATACGTGTTCCAAGTGTGCGTCACCGTATCTGGCTTCTAACGCCTCAAGCAGCTGCTCGTAAGTCACATTCTTACCGAGAGCTTCCAATATGGTTAAGGCCTGGTCGCGAAGGCCCAAAGTAAGTGCGGTCATGGCCTGCCCTTTTGTCCACCCATTTGCTTCCTTGACAGCTTCAAACTGGATTTTGTATGCCGACCACGAAGATGTTCCATCGAAGGGTGGCACTTTAAACCCGCGCACCGAAGGTGCAGCAACTAAAGAAGTCGCAGTCCCGTCTCCAGCTTTCAGGTTCCCCAACGCTTTTCTCATGTCAGCGATCTGGATTTCGGCCTCGGAGATACGATTTTCGTGCAGCTGAACCTTCTCCTTCACGGCTGTGATGTCCTTGCCAAACGTCGCGCGTAAATCTTTAATGAGGAGGATCTGCTCTTCTTGTCGGCGGGCCTGTTCCTCTTGTCGGCGGGCCTGTTCCTCTTGTTGGCGGGCCTGTTCCTCCTTGTCACGCTGAAGCTGTTCCTCCAGCCGGCGGGCCTGTTCTTCCTGTCGGCGGGCCTGTTCCTCTTGTCGGCGGGCCTGTTCCTCCTTGTCACGCTGAAGCTGTTCCTCCAGCCGGCGGGCCTGTTCCTCCTGTCGGCGGGCCTGTTCCTCTTGTTGGCGGGCCTGTTCCTCCTTGTCACGCTGAAGCTGTTCCTCCAGCCGGCGGGCCTGTTCTTCCTGTCGGCGGGCCTGTTCCTCTTGTCGGCGGGCCTGTTCCTCCTTGTCACGCTGAAGCTGTTCCTCCAGCCGGCGGGCCTGTTCCTCCTGTCGGCGTGCCTGTTCCTCCTGTCGGCGGCCCTGTTCCTCTTGTTGGCGGGCCTGTTCCTCCTTGTCACGCTGAAGCCGTTCCTCCAGCCGGCAGGCCTGTTCCTGCAGCATCACCATCAGAGCGGAAAGATCCATGGCTGGTGATGCTGTAGGAACTCCAGATGGTACTTCGGAGATTGGCTCCGTCGTCGGCTGATTACCACCAGGTGTCTGTATCGGAGAACCTTCAAACCGCCGCTGGTCCACCTCCTGCTGGCGCTGACTCCGGGTACGGATACCCTCCGTGTCGTCCTTCGGAAAAACTGGCATAATTTATCCCTTACTTCTGACACCAAATGTTACGAGCTGGGGTTCGGGATAAATAAATGTATACCAATTTACACGAAAAACACACTATAATTAAAAATCACAAATACAGTAATCAGAAACTTTAAACACAATCACTTGTAGTTCACTATTAGTCCACTTTTACTGTTATTAGCTGTTCTTTACTGTTTCGCATTCTAAGCTGAACTGTCCTACAACGCTGTCAACCCCTTATTTATATGGCGAGTGTAAGTTACTAGAATGTTCTAGCATAATACCAGAACATTCTAGTACTTACGGGAACGGTCCAGTGTAGTTCGGGTATTCGATAACAGATGGCGTTAGCGTCTAACGTGTAGTGCTTCTATTCGCTAACAGATGGCGTTAGGATCTACGTGACAATATGTAGGTACTTACTAACTTAGGCACAGGCTGTACCTACGTCACAAACAATTGATATCAAACTCAATTCTTTATAACTACTCGTACATCTGCATGTTCACATAGCCTTGATGTCGATACTTGTTTATCAAATTCGCTCATACTCTGGCGCTATTAACCTTCCTAAACATGTTTTTGTCGAGTGCGACGAGACGTGACGTGACGATACTAACTTCCAAGACAAGACAGTCATTCGGCCTAAGAGAATGATCTAAAAGATCCTACAAATCCCTTGTCTATGTTCAATGTTGAGTCGGCGTAAAAGTTCCCAGGGGGCCACCTGAAGGCCAATTCTCGTACTTAAAAAAGTCCCAATCTCATCTCAACGACCATCAATGTCAAAAACTTGTCAAAAATTAATGTAAATTGATTGTATTTTTGACAGATTGAGACTGAGGTTAGAATGCGAACGTTCTTAATAATACGGGAATTGCCCCTCGGATATTGGTGTCGATTGCATATTTCCATCAGGAGTCTGAGTGGAATTAAACTAATTTGCAAGTAGGTCTTGCGGTCACAAGAAACTGGAATTCAGGACAAATTAGTTTATCGTAAACAAAGCATTTGCTAATGAATTTGTGTCACTTAATTTTCCGTCTTGACTTGACATCAAGAAAATACTCCCAATTAAAATACTATGGCATACCGCACCGCGCGGCACCGCGCATAATGCAATAAAAATAAACTACTTGTAAAGAAAAACTTACTCGACTAACTATTTGGAACATATTCAATTGGATCAGTATTCAATGTATCAGGCTTATGCAGCCCTAATTTCATTTTAATGTTAAAAAATAACTTATCATTGGACAATACAGTTTCTGTATACAAAGACTTCCCAATGAGTGTAATTGCCATCGCAATGACATCTATACTAATAATATTTTAAAGAGGTAAAGTTTGTGAGTTTGTAGGGGGTAATCTCTGGAACTACTGATCAGGGGTCGTACTATGACCTGTTAACGCCATCATGATTCCGTTGAGAGATAGTGCTATCGGTCATGTATAGCTCCGTCTCTCTTCCACGCTGGAACAATGATGGAATTAACACGTCATAGTACGGCCCCAGAATTGAAAAATTCTTTTTGCATTTCATAAACGCTATGGCCCTTAGGAGCTGAGCAAAAATAAAATAAAAAGTCAGAAAGAACGCTAAGCGCAAACGAAGTGATACAATGCGACGGGGTGGGGCGGGGCACGAGAAATTTCACGCGGTCGAAGTCGAGGGCAGGAGCTAGTATAAAATATTCACAACAGAATAATGAATAAGGTGAATTAAAAACTATCAATAAGTACTCGAATATCAAGTACCTACAACGCAATAAGTGGTGCCAATTTACGGGAAGCAAGGAGATTACGTTGCGCCTAATAATCTCGAAATGTTACGCAACCGAGGTGTGATGAACCCGCAACTGCCAGGATTGCAAGTCATTTTAGCAGCTACACAGCGACTGATTGATCACGGCCAGTTTTGCAGCCCTCCCTCATGCGCAAGCTCGGGGCCGCCCGGCCGCCCACTATATTCACCTGTTCTTTAAGAGAACATCTGATTTTATTTTGAAAGACACCCGCGACGGAGTACCAGAGTGCTTCTGGGTTTAATTTAACCTACCTAAGAAACATGAGTCAAATTTCTTTATTCATGATCAGTTGATCATTATTAATTCCATCTTGGATTTACGTTTTAACGTCACTATCGACAATAACACCCTCGAGAACCATGAAAACGACACCCATGACGAAAACATTGAAAATTTTCACACCCGCTATCTAAGATTTACATTTTGACCTCACTATCGGCTTTTGCGTCTAGAAAACTATGACAACGTCACCGATGACGGAAAATTTTAACATTTTCGCAGTCGCCATCTTGGATTAGCATTTTGTCCTCACTATCGGCTTTAGCACATAACGGCTTCACTGTTTGTTAACGCTTGATTTTACTACCCATCTTTTTTTCATACCGTTCGCTATACAATATGAAACGTAAATAAAAATTGTTAAAGTATAAATCTATGGTGGGTAGTTCACTTACTTCAAGGTACCTTTGTGATTTTACAAATTTCATAAATTGATACAAATGAAGCTTGAAATTTCATATAATTATGTCCCGGCCTATCTTCACAAAGAAGAAGCCAGACGAATATTAATTTCGTATGATCACTGTTCTCTATGGGTACACCAATTAAAGTCACTGGTATGTAACATCCACTATTTACAGCATATATAACTCCTTCGACTTTCTCTTCATGAAACATCGTGTCATATCTATACAAAAAAGGCGCGACTAATATGGACATAATATGGAAGAACTCCGAAACCTAAGCGCCAGTTTTGTCACATCAATATTGACGACTAACAGTAGATACACACACACGTCATGTCGTAACCAAATTTGGCACGAGCTAAATAAGGCACACTTTGTAAACGTTAAAACTGTGCCAACGCGAGACCGAGGTCTAAAGTGAAAGTATGTTACGTATGCTGGTACACACGGATTGTAACTTTGGGATTACACAATTATATGAAGCCTTCGTGTAATAATTGGAGCATCAGTTGGGCATTTGAAAGGTTGCACATCTTTTGCAGCGTATTAGTCGATACCTACATACCGCGGACAGATATTGGCAAATAACAATGGTCTGACAGTGATCTGAGCTCGTAATAATAGTCAATCGCACATTGTGGTCACAGTTTGACATTGACAATGGTGCCGATTCCCTTGTTCACCAACTAAACCAAATTTAATTTCAGTGCATCTTTTTCTTTCTATTTCATTAAGAAAAGGACAGAAGATAAATTTTAGTTTAGTCCTGTCAAATTAATCAGCGCCTGACACTACTCCATACAAGTTTAGACGTGATTATTAAGTTGACTACCTACTAAAATTACATCAAATTACGTAAGGTGCTGACTAATTTGACAGGACTAAACTAATATTTATCTTCTGTCCTTTTCATAATAAAATAGAAAGAAAAAGATGCACTCAACTTAAATTTAGTTTAGTTTGTGACAAGGGAATCGGCACCAGTGCCTAATTAAGACGTAGTAGTAAGGGAGATAATGCTAACACTGTTGCGCGGTAGCCTGTACAATTCTTCAAAGAGCTCAGAACAAAACAATGAACACAATGAATTGAGTATCAACTTCATTGTGATATCATACTATGGCTCATTTTTCTTTTTCAACCTTCTCAAGAAACTAGAAGCGAATATTGAACTGACTAAACAATCCATCTTGTTCAGGTATCCAAGATACGATAATGGCATAAGTAATATGTATTCAGAATAGAATAACTCAACTTATGTAATACTCTAGCATACCCAATAACCTTTAAACTACTAACATTTGCAGTTGGCCATACCTCTACTTTTCTAGACGTCCTTCATATTACATAACGTTATTCGAAGTTTTTGTATAACTTCCGCACAGTTTAGATGACATTTGACTTACTATAAGTTATGAGTATGACGCTCCAAGGCAAAGGCTTCAATAATACTCGTAATTGCCAATACATTCAATTAGAACCTGTTTTATGCCATTTTACGGGCAGGCAATGCATTGATTATGTGGACAGTCAATATAGGAAAATCAGAAAATATTGGAGTCTACACATGTATAGGGTGGCCGGGGGGTTGACGTTCAAACGTAAAATTTAGATACTTTATGATGAGGAGTATCCGAATCACCCCCATGTATGTTCTACGATTTTTCGTAGTTTTCGAGATAGAATTTTTTTATGATTTTTTTCGTAATTTTTACCTAACATCAGTTTTAGATTTTTTTCTCGTTCTGTTGAACATTTCTGGTTCAGTTTTTTTGTGATAACTAATTAGCATAGTCTAACCTAACACCCTAAAAAATTATGGTTTATCTAGGAATTGCAGAACTTACTTAGAATTGATTCGAAAGTTCTAAATTAAGATTTGATTGAACCCAAAATCTCCCCATAATTTTTTTTTTTTGATACATTGGAAATATGTCTGTACTGAGCTCAAATCTTAATTGTGAACTTTCGAATAAATTCTAAGTAAGTTCTGCAATTCCTAGAATTAAACTTTAATTAAACTAATCTTACAGCCAATTACGGATTTACAATTTAGTAGCTAAACATCATTCGTTCATTCATTTATTCCTCTAAATGATTCAGCTGTATAATGTGTCGTATGTTTAACTAATATCTCTCGTATATTTGTCTTCTAAGTGGAAATGACGTAGTCGTCGTCTTCTCTCATCTAGTAGCAAACATCTATGTAAATGGCTTTCATCAAACTACATATTTGTTTAGAGACAGATATTCTGATGGTGTTTCAAGTCCTTAAGTGATAAGGCAAATTCATTCCTGGTACACACGACGACATATCAAGCTATGCATTTCCAGTTTTAGGCTAGCTGAATTCGCATTATTTAATATACTTATAGCGTTATTTGCGTCGGAAATCCGTTAAGGGGATGTAGGGGAGGTAATTTGCAACCACATCAGCCCTTATGATTATAAATGTAACGTTGGTCAATCCCTGGCATCAGTGGGCTGGGATGACACTGACAGCTCACTCCACCACGCAAGTCTTCACGGTGAGATTGTTACAGAATCGACCGGCTGATACTATGTATATAGGGACTGACACCTCACTTCACCTAAGTTTTCACTGTGAAATTTGAACAGAATAGACCGCTAAGAATAAAATAAGAAGAATGGACTGGATTCTCACGGTATTTGTCTACTGCTTACAGCCACAAAGGTTGATTGTCTTAGGAGAATTTAACGCCTTTTACCTACAAAGACCTAAGCAATACAACGACCCACGGCTAACACTTTATAATCTTGTCATTCATCCCACGTAAACACGTAACAACTAATCAACAAGGGATCAAAATCCCGCGACAGTATCGCTTTCAGAGAATTTCAATTTACATTCCATTAACTACAACGATCCCCTTGCTGACGGACGTAACGTAAAATTGCGCAATGGATGGCGAACGCCCGTAGTTCTCCCGTGATCTAGTTTAGGGGTCCTCTGAAGGTCACTTCCTAATTGGAAAATATTGACGTTGATATTCTAGGCAGCTAGTACACCACAGTATCTGCTTCATAATAGTAAAGGATGGTCGGAGTACCTTTTGTATGAGAAATGGGTGACGTAAAGGGCGACACAATTGTTGGAGAATTCGCCGATCGATTTATGTAAGATCCGGCCCGGGAATCGCTGCTCGAGGCGAAAGGAAGTATGAAAAACTTACGGTAATGGTTGGAGCTAAACAACAGTACCTATCGATTTTTATAGTGGCCGACTTCATTTAGAAACTGTTTATTGGTAAAGCATGCAAGAGGTACCTAGGTATTTAGAAGAAATTACAGCAGTCAAATTACTTTCTAGAACTTGTAAACAGATTCAGGCAGACTTCTGAATAATCACGGACCTGTCCGTGTGAATAACAAAGTATTATTTGTTGTTGCAATGAATGACGCTAACATTCAACATGACAGTTAATTTGACAGATGTCATTTTATTCTGTCATCTTTCTTGTTTTGCGCGTTAATATAGGAGGACAAACACGAGTTCAGTTCACTATAACTCTAGCCAGGAAGTGCAATATGGCACTTGGCCAAATACTTTTTCGTAATAAACATGTTTGTTTGTATGTGTTCGTGTGATCGCGTTCTCACATGCTTTTCTTGATTGCCGAGCAGGCAAAAATGTATCTTTCACTAACGGAAATGTATGTATTATTTATTTATTGATCAATCAACTCAATGTTTCGCGTTTTATTATTATACTATTTTTTTTCAAATTATGTGAATATAGATAAATAAATACATTTCATTGAAAGCGTCTATACGGGCCTCTGTGAGTTAGCTTCGGCCCCTCATACGCCTTCCAAAGGGCCGGGACCCCAGGATCCCAAGGTATATCAAAGACACAATAATAATACTTATTCAGCGACAGATTACTCCCTGACTAAATATTCCCCGCCGCAACAGCCTAGCCGTTCCGTTATCCGCCCACCCAAATCTGATCTGTCCCGATTATTCAAAAACTATTCGTAGCCTTTGATACAACGAGCTAAAAATAAATAGGATTGAATTACGAGCTGACATGCAATGCTTTTTATTATCTTTAAAACACGCACGACACAATCCTACGCAGAGGAAACTACAGTTATCTTTAAAACTGTATCCATATTACTTAGCTGAATTTCTGTGTTAAGTACAACATTGTATAATAATATATGTTTTGTTGTTATCAAGTATTGTTTCGTATATTTTTTATATAAGCCATACTTACATGTCAGCATTCAACAGCCAATCAAGCAAACTACCACAACATCCTCAGATGGTAAATTGGCGACGGCTGGCTCTATTTACGTCACACATAATATATGACCCAGCGGGAGCCGGTACAATATTCTATTCTTTCCCTTGAGGCAATCTTTTGTCTCCAGTTCAATGCATGCAATTTGAAATCGTTATTTTTATATCTAGACGAGTTTGTTGTCACAAAAATCTTCTAGCACTAAGTACATGTACAGGTAACAAATACTTTACTGTGATTGTTCTCATTATAAACCAAGAGGGAATCCTAGTGTGGGGTTCAGGGAATTTGTAAAAATCTCTCCTCTTTTATAATTATAATAATCTATAATAGTTTTTTTTTTATATTGCATAGGTAACTATCGTATTTTTCTGAACTAAATAAAGTTTTTGTATTATAATAAAAATAGACATACTTCCATAACATCAACTTGTGTAAGTTCAGATAATATGAATACTATCTTCCCTATTATAACACATTTATACAATAACAAATTGGCATCTGCAACCTATAAGTATCTCGATGACTACAGCCATTGTTACAACTGCAATAATAATATCTTTGTTGTTAAGTTGACCTACTTTTGCGACAAGCTATAATATAATAGAACCGAGGTGAACCGGGAATTACTTAGTCATTAAATTAATTAAATGAATGATGGCTCTAGGAGTAGAGGAAATGTAAAGAAACCATGGACTTGTAGGGACATCGACGCGCCAACTGTAATATAACTATGATTTCAGAACGTGATTCTAGCGTAGAAACTTTCTGTTGATTATCAAAAAAAACTGCAGTTTCATAGAAAAGTGCAATACCTACGCGGTCAAAATGTATGGAACAGCAACTTTTTTTTAAATAACTGACGAAAACGTCGATGTCCGCGCCACCCTGTATAGGACATTGCGTGAAAGATGATAATTATGGCTAGAAATGGAGTGACTACTGAGATGACGGTTGATACAGATGTAACTATGGAAAAAGAAGACTTGCCTGGCATATAACTTGGTGATACAGACAGGAGGATGAAGAAAAATAATTTTCTCAAACATGCAACATTCTTCCAGATAAATCGAAATTGCTGTACTGGCCAAATACATGCGAGCAGCGGCCGGCAAAAGTTGTATGAAAATCCATATCTGTCGTGGTTTAGCGGCCAAATAAATTACATAGTAAACTCATACCTATCGTATAATTTAAAAATGGAACGATCGTTTACTCCGAAACATGACAACCAAGGAGGTTACTTAGCAAAGGTTTCATTTAAATTTCGAACTGGCTTGCAAATACAAAAAATTCTTTGAATCCCTTTGAAATTGCATCATCCTGTTTAAATTTCATTCAATAAGTAATTAGTATCGTCGTTGTTTGTGTACTTACATTAAAGTCGTTAACTTGTTATTTACTAACTACCTCACAATTTTTTATATAATATCTAAACTTAAACTTTTTTATGTGTTGTGTGTATAATAACAAAGTACTACGCAAGTTGTGAGGTTGCTGTGTGTCAACATCCGGACAAACCTATTGAGGTTTTTGTGATGTTTATGTTTATATTTTGTTTTGTTCTATAATTAACTAATAAACAATAAAAAAAATAGAAAATTGTTTATTGAAAAAAAAACCAATGAACACTTTACCGCGGGAAAAATGATTGTTGTTCGTTGTTCGTCATTGATTTTGAAAAGTAATTTTAGTATTTTAATTTCCGCGCATTATTGGAGAAAAGTACTATACAAGCCTTGGCCACAACCAGGCATTGATGGACTTACGTATGTGTGCCTCGGCCCACATTTACACGTTCGTCCATCAATGCCTATTTTGCTGGCCGCTGCAGTGTACAATAAAATAAGAGACTTGATTATTCAGGGTGTACTGAATTCATGGCGAAAATTTGCGCGTCTATGTCCCTCATACCTTGTAGGTAAGTGTATGCCATTATGCCTCCGCGCTATGTTCCACATTTAGCAGTTATAAATATGATCGAATCCTGCTCCCTCGATCTGACGTAGGTTTTAAAGAACCATCTGGAGACACACACGAATCCATTCAATTCCCTTCGTCTTCTGTATCCTAATATAGGAGTAGCCCAAAAGAAATCTCCAAGAGATGAAGATGGAACCTTAATCAGTGAGATATATTTTTATGACAAAGATTGTGGGTTAATGCTGAGTAGGTATGTATTCAGTTGGTAAGCCTTAAATAAATAAATAAATATAAATCCGTCCAGCCGTTACAAAATTAAATGACCTTTCTTAGAATTTCCTTCGTACGCTTTCTTTACTGAGCTTTTACTGAGCTAAACTCTTGTTCATCTAATAAACAACGGTATAAGGACTTTTTGGCGCGTGACCAAAACCAGAACTCACGCCGCCATCTTGTATTTTCAATACAATATCTGTGACAATCTCACAAATGTTTACCAACAACGCCTCCCTGTCTATGTCATTCATGCGTCCAAAGATTATTGTAGCACTCTTAGCATGTTACCCCCACTCGCTATGGCTACGTTACGAGTATTTCTCGATCAATTTACCAATCGATTACGAAATAACCATATTTATAACGAATTTTATCTTTTACAAACAACGAGTCTTACCTCAGATCGTTGCCTTATCAACAAGACCTAATTTATATCTTGATAGTTAATAGGAATTCGTACCGTGAATCATGTTGTACGGTGATATATTATTATTACATATTTTGATTTCGAGTACAGTTCGTGCCTATTGTTTGCTCCAAGCATATAAACAAGGGCCTGCGCTAATTTGAATAACACGGTGCTATCTATGACGTTTCTTGTATACGTTTCGGCTCATGGTTCAGTAAATAGGTTATTTTACTATGTACCTACATTTAATAACATTATTGGCGTATTGCCATTATAAGAGTTTTCGTATCCCAAGACTGAGTTCGTTTCGCAATTCCCACAATAGTGTAGCCTCCACTGAGATTATGAACGTGGGCGAAGATTTAGAAGTATTCACCGGCGTTTTGGAGTTTCCGGACTTTATTATTCTCGGACTCCCATTTTGTTCCCCTAAAAGGAATAAAAGGGTTATAAAAGAAAGTTATAGGTAAATAACAAAAAAACTTAGCGAAAACATGAACTGAAGTGACTTATCAAGGTTAGGTCGTAAATTCGTGATGTCACACAGCACTTGGGAACGACCTTTGCCCTACCCTGGGCACACAAAACCTTTGGCCAAGCAACTAGAAAGTCAAATCGATCAATACGAGACTAGACGGAACAGTCAGAACTCTCCCAGGATAGATTGTATGAAAGGTAGGAATCCCTGGAAGCGATCACTAGTTCGGACGTAGTGTTTTTGGGTATGCTTATTAGACAATGCTTTCTTTTCTAGGAGAATTTTCTCCGGCTCTGAGCGTTTTTGCTGTCAGATAGAACTTTATATGAAGCTTGGTTGCTTAGCTGTGTATTCTGAATATGCTAGCTAAGATTCTAGCATGTTTATTCTCTGCAAGATAAAGAGATTCATGCCTTGCAGTGTGAGCGTGACCCTATATGAAGCTGCTATTGATCCTAATCTGGCTGTGCTTTATTGTACCTAACAAAAGTGCCTGTGGTTCCAAATCTTTTCGCATTAAAACTATAAATGTGAAAGGTACACAATAGACATTTTATTATTCTTCGCGATATGCAGGTTTTACAACTTAGCTATAAGCGATATCACCTTCGAAGCGTTCGAGTTGGACATAAAAATACGAACTACCCACATTACGAGCGAGTTTACGGCATTTGTGCACATAACGCCTTCCGCACACTTCAGGTCGACGTTCATTTCTCAATTAACTTTGAATCAGCTTATCGATTTCTAATGGCCGTTTGTCAGACACCTGCACCCTAATTGCGTAACACACTCATTTAGGTAGGTACTGACAATTCCTTTGATTTCGACCAAAACAAAAATATTGTTATTAGGAGTGTGTCTAGTTGTTCTTTCATATTTGACGTCAGATCAGTATCATTCTGGTTGGTTAAGCATGGCTAATTGCCCGAGTGGAATTGAACATTCCAAGTGCATCTGGCTAAACTAAGAGAAGTCGACCACGGCGACTTTTTGCAGCGATTTAGTAGCGATACAGTCGCAAAAATACCGCGATACAGTTGCGATGCTGTCGCTGGTCGTATACGTTCGCCCACGTAATTTCGAAGCAGCATCGATACAGTCGCGATTTAGCATCGATACAGTCGCGATTTAACATCGATACAGTCGCGATGCAGCATCGATACAGTCGCGATTTAACATCGATACAGTCGCGATGCAGCATCGATACAGTCGCGATTTAGCATCGATACAGTCGCGGTTGCAGCATCGACCCAGTCGTGCGCTTTAGTGACTACCTGTGGAGTGGAGGCCTGCGGACGCTACAGTTGTAAGGTGCAGTCGGTCGAGACAACGTTGGACGCGTTGTCTTGTTGCTGCTTTTACGGAAGCTGCCACAGCGTAGGCAATATTGGGTGCACCCATATAATAAAGAAAGGTAACGTGGTGGCCATTGTGTAACAACGTTTCAAAAATTAATAAAGTTAAAGGATTTTTTTTTAAAATGGTATGTCATATTCAACATTTCGCTCTTTTTACCCGAGCCGTGGTCGCCCAAAACGGTCGCGTGTTAGTCGCAATGCTGAATCGATACAGTCGCGCGTTTACATCGATGCAGAAGCGATACTGCACTACTGAATCGCTTCTGTCGCGCGTTGCAATTGCGACAAATGTCACTCTCGATGTTTTACGTAACGCCAACATATTTATATAACACGCACGTGTTGATAACACGATGTCACTACACCGATAGCTGAGCGGGGAAACGTGACAGATTTAATAATTATAAACATACATAGCTTTTTATGTCAAAAGTCAAAGTCAAAGCATTTATTTCAAATAGGCACATAAAAGGCACTTTTGAACGACAACATTTACATTAAAATGAATTGATTCTAGTCGCCCCTTCCATAAGGTAGTCTCGTATGGAGAAGAATGGGCAAGAAACTCCACCGTTACTCTTTTAAAATGTGTTACAATATTTTGTATACTTACATTAATTATATAATTAAAATTATATGATGCACCTATAGTAAAATTACCCTACCACAATAGGTAAAAAGAAATAAAAAATTTAGCATTGACAAAGAAGTTAATTATGTGATAGAGACATGGTGCTCACATATTTACAAACATTGTAAAAGTAGGTATACGATTTTCCAAATTATTTAAACAAGTAATATGCCAGTGTGTGGGTTAAAGTAATCACAGAATGTAAATCAATGTCATAAAAATAATAAACTACTTAAACAATTAAAGTAGCAACAAGTTTGATTTTGTCTAGACTCTAGATTGTCCTATGGAGCTGGACCAGCATGTTTCCAAGCATTCTTATCTTGGATATAATCCTCTAATTTGTAATTATGCTTGTTTACAAAGTGAACGTTTTGTATGAGTTTTAAAATTTCTTTCATTTAGTTGCAATAGTCAGTCAAACAGTAAGTATGTCTTTCGGTAAAAACCTAGAGATGTTATCACCAATTAAATTAGATACCTACCTACTCTAAAACCAACAAAGAGCATTAACATACTTAAAAAAAATAACTAGTCGTTTTATGGACGTCATACATAATCGATACAGCAGATACGATAGTAAAGGTCAAACAGTTTCTCCGAGTCGATAGTTATATTATGCAAAGGAAAAGTACCTACTTATGTTGATGACGTTTAATAATATTGATTAGTTTATATACCAATGGTTTGTTTTGAGATTAACAAACCGTACCAATCAATTGCGAAATAGGAAGTAGCTAAATTGGACAATTTGACTGTTGAAATTTCGTCGATGAAACGAAGAATGACGAAAATATTCTTATTGGCTCGACAGAAATAAGGAAGAATTCAAATTTCAACTCCTTCTGAAAGTTTGGGGAAAGGTTTAAAGTCAGCCTGACTTTAGAATCCTAAAACTTTCATATCGTCAGAAACTTAATATCACTGATTTGTCTTCGAGATTTAATAGTTCAAAGTATTTATAAGCAAGCCTGCCATGGCCCGGCCAGTGAGAAACAACCTAGGTTAAAAGCAAAGTCTACGCAATATTAACAAAAAAATATTTATTCCTAAATTTTGTTATAAATTGCATCTACCACTGTTTGTCTCTGCATCACCCAAAGGTTGACTGGTAGAAAATGCCTATGGCATTAAGTCCGCCTCTGTACATTTGTGTGCTTACAGTATTAAATAAATAAAGTCCCTATACAGGGTTATTGGTAAAACACCATCAACCTATCTATCGATACAAATCGCGAAATAAAAATCAGCTGTTCCCTACATTTGTGTTTCTTGCAGAACTCGTCAAAATGTAGGGACCAGCAGATTTTTTTTTCGCGATTTCATATTTGTTCCCATAGTAAAAGTTGTTCATAATGATGAGTACAATGACCCCTTAAGAGGTTGATGGTGTTTTACCAATAACCCTGTATATTTCATTTAAATGAGATTTCATGGCTTACCTACTAAATACTCTGAACGCTATTTAATAATACCCTTCAGCCTTCTATTACCTAAATGGTGGCAAGAAATACGAATCTCAGGATTAAGAACGCTTAAATTCGTTTTCTGAGACCGCTTAATCCATTAAAAGGACGAACAATTGACGGAACTCTTAATAAGAACGACGGCGACGTAATACCTACATATTTACAGAAAGTATTAAATTCTTAGGTATAAGTCTAGATAAATTTTGTAATTGGAAACTCCACATTAACAACGTATGCAGTAAACTAAATAGATGTGTGTATGCATTACGGAAACTTCGTATTGTATCAGACGAAAAAACCGCCCGCATAGCATATAGTGGGTATGTTGAATCACTATTAAGATACGGACTAATAATATGGGGCAATTCAACAGACAATGATAAGACTTTTATTGTACAAAAGAAATGTGTAAGAGCTATATGCGGTGTCGGTCCACTTGAATCTTGTAGGCCTTTATTCAAAAAACTGAAACTATTGACCTTGACCGGCATGTATTTGTTTGAGGTATCGGTGTTTGTGAGGAAACATAATGAATTCTTTAGATTCAAAGGTGACAATTACACCAAACAGAGACCAAGAGATGCAACAAAGATTTTAGTTCCTTTTTGTAATACAACTTTAAGTAAAAAAAATGTTTATCATATTATGTGCATTACAATATTTAACAAATTACCAAAGACCTTATGGGAACTGCCATTTAAATATTTTAAAATTAAACTGCGTAGATGGTTGATAGAAAATAGTTTTATAGTTTACAAGAATTTCTGCAACATAAAGAAAAAAAAATATTCTAAGTTTCCTATAGTTTTGTGGCAAGTGTTTATTCTAATAAATAATTTATGTTATCTAAAGACAACATGTTATTTTTAATAGGTTTTAAGTTTTGTTGTGTTTTTAAGTAAGTATATAATTATTGTAACTTAAATTTATCTTGATTTAGAAATTATATTAGAACATAGGTGTATATTTTGTATATCTTATTAAAATAAGTACCCTACCTATGTACCTACCTAATGTAAGTAATAACATATCATGTAAAACTAATTTGCATGCCCTAAACAGGCAAAATATGGACTGTACATTAACCACCAACTTTTACAACTGGTAACACCTATATTTTCTGCAAATAAATTATTCTTATTCTTATTCTTATATGGGTGTTTTATGCAACGACCTACAATATTAAAATCTACATCATTGACTTTTACAGAAGTTATAATGACTGCCGTCTTGGTCTTGGTCGCAAGCGCTCTAGTCCTGGCTTCGATACGCTGATCAGGGAAGGTGTGTTTGGGTTTTCGGGAATTGTTTTTGGGTTTTCCCGCTAAGATTTCACAGAGCAGCCCTGCAGGGTCTGGCTTTGTGCCCGTAATGGCTTGCCCCTATTTCATGGGACTGGCGAAATGTGGCTGCCTGCACCTCTTTGGGAAATACGGGCGTCAATAATATGTTTATCTACACCCATGTTATTAATCCTCTATAAAAGTTTCTGAAACAAAACAGTTAGCTTATTGCCAACATTAAAACAACCATAATATCATCCAAACGAATGTTATAATGTTGTACTAAATATCAATATGCAACTTGAACTCGATCCCGTCCTTACATAACAAACAGCCACATTCTCACTAGGTACTCATTCGTGGTATCAATAATTTCAAAAAAAGAACATAGTCATGCACGCGTGTTTCACTACTACAGCTACTAATTAAAAAAAAAAAACCGTATAATTTACATAGGGTTCTTACAACACTGTACAACACCCTATGGTTTCAGAATCTTTTATAGAGGATTCATATCATGGGTGTGTGGATAAAGTCTTGTATGCAACTGTACATAATTAGGTATTAAAACCCTCATGTGATACTATTATCACACTCGGCTACGCCTCGTGTATTCGAGAACTCGGTACTCGGCAACCGAGTTTTAATACCCCTTATTAGACAACAGTTGCATAAATAACTATTATGTCGTATATTTTTCATGTCTAAGTACCTACTTACACGAATGTTTGTTTCAGGTGTATCCAACCTCAGATAAGATAATAATAATGAATGATGCTTTTATCGTTGAATAAAGTAAATTCTAAGTAGGTGTTAACTTTATAATATTGTGTTAAAGACAGGGTCACATTTAGGTCAGATTCCCGGCCGTCATTGAATAGTCTGTCTGCCTGCACAGGCAATTTGCAAGATTACAGAACCAACGTATACTGTAGGTAAGACTACGACCAATTGCGATACAAGATCCGGACAGTAATTATATTGCGCAGTTAAAACTGTACATAGAAATAACGTTAACTTTATTACAACGAATGAGCTGAAACTACAGTTCGTGGCGCATTCTTTATTTTCAGCTCATTCGGTGCTTCAAATATTAGTTTGGCTACGTCCACGTTCATATTTTGCTAATAGGTCGACAATTAACCTTTTTGCAGGATTTCACCAATTTAGTATAGTTCCTTCAAGATCGTCCCTTTCTGAGGTTTTCCCGGTAGTCAATAAACTCGAACATCCTTAAAGAAGTTGGAAGTAAAGGTGGAGCTAGTTTTTATGGGGAATGATTTGAAAGAAAAGGAGTGAACTATAGAGTGACGATGACGACTGACAGGGGAGAATGAATGAATAAAACGTGTTGCGCCTTGCGCCGACCCCAAGTAATAATAATATGCGCCAAATGGCGCCAACCAGACTTTTTGATATTCTTCACAATATCAAAAAGCCCGGCTTGCATTTAAAAAAGTCCTTTAGGACTTCAAGCAGTAGCATAATAGCTACGGCTATTAATTAGTTAACAATCGATAAAATCTCGAGAGAAAAATTAAAATATATATAAAGAAAAACGTGAAGTTTGTTCAACGCCCACAGTTTGACCATGACACTAAGATATGTAAGGTCAACACAATCCACATATTGGCAAACCCTGACTTATATGTAACCAATATTATTTACATATCCGGAGTTCCGGGCCTATAAATGGACCGGTCCATCGGGAGCCTCGGAATTCCTGCCGTTCCGATCGAAGAATCTTATCGACCTTGTGGCCATTAAAAGTTACAAAAACGGTTTGCCTTCGCCCTTGCGAAGTTTTAAACTTCGGTAATCAGATTTTACTTTGCAGCAGGAGCAGCTGTTTATTATAAAGTATAAACGCATTTATTTGTTGTGATGAGGAATGCCAAACGGTTGGTTGTGGCATCGAATTTCGCAGGGTGGTTGGTGGAAGTAGGAGCACTAAGAGTGATATCACGGTTGCCGAGGATCGAGTTACATAAATGACGTGCTGTTAGAGAGGCCTATGTCCTGCATTAAGCCAAGCAAGAAAAAGTGAAATGCAATTTTTTCGTCGATTTGTTTTGTAAAACTCGCAGATATTCGCGAACGGATTTTTTCCCGATAAACGAGAATAGGATCTTCCTGCCCGCAATCTTATTTGACCTAATTTTTCATGGCCCCGATGTGGGTACGTAACACACTTTCGGTTGTCCTTTGGGAGCGAAGGCGTGAGACTTCCTGTATCGTTGGAAAAAGACCTTTGATTTGATTAGGCAGTGTTAAATACGAATCAGGAACTTCAGTTTTGATATTAATGACAAGGCGCCATTATTTATGTATCTATATCTGTGGAGTTGGATTCTCCACGTCTTCCCATTTCAACATTATTAAATAATCAGTTGAAAAAACTCTCCAGTATCAGTTTTTTTTTTGTTTTTCTTATCGAACAGCTATCTAACAATTGTTTTTAGCTTAATGACCGACTTTTATCAAACGAGGTAAACCCTTATCTAAAAACGTGATTCCGTTAGTATTAAAACAATGATCAATCAGCTTATTGATGGCATAAATGGCATTACATAGATTGTTTTGAAAACACCAACAACACCTCATAGACTATAGAGCTTAAGATAATAAATATAAACATATAGATAGATCCCTATTCACTACCTATATCTACGTTATAAAAAGAGTACATAAGTATTCCACAACTGAAAAAATATAATAAATAAATGAGGAATGGAGGATATCGCATACTTTGAATGAGGGTTTATTCGATACTCATGTAGTGATAGGGTCAATGGGTGTATTGGTATATAGCAGTATCTACATCGCCACATACCAACTACGCATCACAGTGACGTCACGCAAAATCCTGCATTGCGCAAGCAGAGTTTAGCGCGCAACTAGCATATATACAACGCCCTGAGAGCAATCGTCGGGCAGTTGTCCACCAGACACGACACCCGTCTGGTCGGAGGATCCTCCTTTTTCTAGAGGTATGAGTGAACTTTACACCCTGTTCCTCATACCTCTATAGCTACATGGGATGTAGGAGGGAGATCAACTGTCAAGGGAGCGTTACTCATGAGAGTAATATTCTAAGGGCGGATTTCACCAATGAAACTGAACGGGATCAGCACATCTAAACCGCGTTCAAGAGCTGTCAGTATCATCGTTATAGTTGAATATTGGCACTGAAACTTAGGTAAATGAAGCTGAACAGTGAACTGCGATCTTCCAAAGCCAAAACCTTATAAAATACTCACAAATTTTTGGAATACGGTGTTTGCTATAGTAATGTGGAAGTGGAGAAGCTGGTGCTGGAGACAAATGAAGATGGTTTGGAGTCAATATCTAGGTGGAGTGTGGACTTTTCTTTTTCCCATCTGAATGCCAGAGAAACTGAACACTACACATTCAGATGGAAGTAATATAAATTGGAAAAAAACCTAAAAACCGTAATAATTATGCATATTCAGAGCACGCGAGTTTTAGTGCTGAACAGGGTTGCAAACATTAATTAGCATACAAACTGCTACAAAGCACTCTAAGCAGTTATATATATATATTTTTTTTGTAAATGTCACTTCGCAGTCCAACCTAGAGGGTTGTCGGCTGCAAAACCGGGCTTGCCTGCGGGTGCCTCAATAAATTAAGGCGTCCAGCCAGGGCTCAAAAAACTTGAATACTAAGCGACTACTACGGACCTCAGCTTAGGGCGTCACTGGGAGAGGGCAGCAAAGGACAGGCTGGATCGGATTATTTAAGCAGTTATCAAACGCTGAATACTAAGTATACCTAACATACTCCTAAATTCCTGCTACCAGCAAAATTACGAATATTTTGTGGAAAAACAAAAAGAAAAAATGATTAGCTACGAAATAGGAAAACTTCGTGTAGGTAGGCACCAGTACCTAGAAGGACCTTCCATGTCGATAATTTTGTTGGGAAACTCGGCTTGAGTAAGGTCCTCTGAATATGATTAACGTTCAGCAATTCTCGGAAGGACCCTGGGATTTGATGATTTCACTGTTTGATGAAGGGCGATAGCTATTTATATAATGTTGGTATCTACGTCTGGACTGCAGACGTAGATAGCCCTGAGCTCCAGAGTCTGGATTAGGTTAGGTTCCCAGGGCTTTCGCTGCTGCCCCGCAACCACCTATCTCCCTATTTTCAACCGACTTCTTAAAAAGGAGGACTCCGGCAATTGTGGATTGATTTCGAAAATTCTTAATGGATATGCCACAGGCGTGGTCCCATATAAATTTTATTAACTTTGCTTGGGTGGTATTTCAGTTAGTTTCAATAATACGTATTTTTTCCACTTAGTGTATTATAATAACTCCCTGTCACTATTATTTACATAGCAAATAGTGGTATACAATTTTATGTGTGGTAGGTACCACAACTAAAGTCTGTAGCAAAAAAACCTAAAATACCAAACCAAAGACATATTATATATTATTAGATTTTTTTTTCCACTTTATTTTATGCTCTCCGAGATACATTTAAAATGACAAACCGAGTAATAATGTTAACTTTGTTATGAGTATCTTTAAGTTTGCCCTTATTGTTTTGTTATTATTAACATTACTTAAGCTAATTATTTTATATGGTAATTTGTGGATAACGTCGTGAGTAGTGTATTTGTTAATTCTATTAGTATAGTACTCCAATCATGTGTAATATTTAATATACTGCTGTTTGTTGTCCCTAAATAAAAATAAAATAAAAAATAAAAAGACACTGACTTCCAAAATTAAAGTTATTTTTCACTTACTTAGCAGTTTTTTTTATGGAAGTCGGTCGTTTTATTTGTAAAAAAGTTTTGTATACCACGGCTTGAGTTATTTTATAGTTTGTGTCCATAGGTCTACGAACAAAGCTATCCAATTTTTATGGCAACGGCCTTTGCTTTGTGCCACCTATTAGTAAATCAAATGACACCATTGACCTTACTCTCCCCATAAATAATAGTAAATATCGGTAAATCACGTGCCCTTAGCGCACCCACACTTAGCCTTACGATTTCCCAGTGTCAAGGACACTAGTAATCGATAAAGAGTCTAGTAGCTTGGTTAAGGTTAAGGCTCCTGAAGACAGGCGCGACGCGACGGTGCGACGCGATTCTAGTAGAACAATTTCCATGAAGTTTTCATAGAAAATGTTCTACTCGAGCCACGTCGCGCTGTTGCATCGCGCCTGTTTGGAGCCTAAATGAAGTAAAATATTATGGAGAATATTTTGAAGTAGCGAAAACGGTTTTTTACGCCTGTCAAGTATTATGGCTAATCTTTGATCTTTTTCACTCTGTTTTAGGCTTTCTCAATGTTCAGAACATCAGACTATTGGTTCTCATAAATACGTAAACCTTTTGAATCTTCAATAATTAAGTAGAACTCAACTCCATCATCATAACTGCAGCAGGTACCTACGCTCACTTTTTAAAGTTTTTGTTCTGAGGCTTAAGACGGCGTTAAAATAATTGAGATTCCAATGAACAACTTAGTGTAATGTTGCTCTGATACAAATCTTTAACTTATATAGGTACCTACAAAGGTCGTTTATATCAGCTTAAATTTAAATCCCAATTTAATAACAGACTAGAATTTTTTTCAAAATGGCGCTGGTTTTTTATTAGCTGTTTAGTTTTAAGAATCATCCACACTACTAAGCATGTATAGGTACATTCTACTCAATATCGTTCAGGCATAGATGAAAATCAATACCTACCATACAGAATATTTATTACTTAGATGTAAAAATCAGAATAAAAATCGGAACGGGTTCCATGAAAATACGTCAAACAAGAGATCATTATTTACTATCTAAGTACTTTTATTGAGCTAAGTACATGATTGATGGCGTAGGGGTCTACCCTTTATAGCAGAACTTTTTATGTCATAATCATAATATTATTTTACATAACTGAACAAACTCAAACTACAAACACAGTAAATAGCATAAACTTCATTTCGCAGATAATCGTTTGGCACACACTCTTATAGCATACCTACATTCAAAACTCATAACTTTGTAAGTCAGAATCATCTTTAGGCATAAACAAATCCATAATATTTAAAAAGTTGTTACGAGGGCAACCTGAAAGCTCAGCACATCGTACCGACAAAGGGACTGATCGTATTATGTTATGACACCGCATATCCGACGTCACCGACTATTGTCATCGCCTTTTTCTTTAAGTAGGTAGGTACCCAATTACTGTGGGAACGGACATTCATTTATTAAACCTAGCTAATAAGAAATCTATTTTATAATTATTACGTGAAATCTGAGAAGTTTAAAATATATTTCGTTACCTAAAAATGACTTTCATTGGAGAGTTTCCCGACACACGCCCCCACACATATTTAAGTAGAACCATCATTTATCGCACAAAGTTCACAGTCAGAATCGTCTTTTAGCATACATTTCTTATAGGACGAACTATCATATCTCAGAAAGGGGTCTCCCTTGTTTCACCGAAAAGAAATTGCCATAATATTATCACTTCCCAAACAATTTTCCGCATAGTTTCATTTGCCAAACTATTAGATACTTAGCATAAAATCTCTTCACAAATAATTCTAACGCAAACCTAATGTTTGGCAAGTGAACGTTTAAACAATAACTTGTTTACCAACTACTCAGACCAAATATTTTTATTTAGTCTGAGACCAACTAGTACCTACTTTTACCAATTTTTATGTAGTCAATTATATTTCAATTGGAATAACTAATTTTACGCAAAATAAAATTTGACAAATAATACTATTCTGGTAAGTAGTATTTTTTTTTTACATAATAGCATTTTTTTAAATTAATTAATCTCGTCTAACTAGTTCAGTTTCGGGTAGCCTGCTTTTTTTCTTTTTGTTTTCCATATAATCTAGTAGTTTCTGGTCATAGGAGGTCACTATTTTAACCTAACCTAACCATTTCTTTTAAATAATTAACCTACTCTAACTACTTAGTTCCATATGTAACCATAAATTTGCAACGAAATTATGCGGAATGTTAATTATGCCAAATAAAATTCTGCCATAAAAGTATGCCATTGTAAATTCGGACAAATAAACATTCGACCAAACAATAATTATATGAAATAATTTTTATGCCTTAAAAATATTCGATAAAAGAAGATTAGGCCAAGTGTGTTTAAATGCCAAATAAATTTCGGAGCATCAAGATTCTGCCAGATAGAGGGAACCCATGGCGTTGTATGTGCGAGCCTTCCGATATCGATAGAATCAAGGAAGAGAAAAATGACTAAAATGTATTTCAAAAGCTAAAGGGTAAGGTAAGGTCATTCAAGCAGGTGCTTATGTCTCAAGTTAGTAAGCACCGATTATGGACATAATGATCTGTTATAGGTCACCCCTCTCATCAGAGTCTTATCAGAGTTCAATTGTTGCTGCGCATCATGGCCGAACTGAATTTTTTCATCATGATTTAATAATTAATTACAGGATACTAATGAAAGTTCACAAAAAAAAAGTACAGGCAATTATGCTATAACATCATTTTGCAAGGAAGTCTTTAGAGCTCCTATTCGAAGTGCTAAGACCGATTAAAGCATAGATATTTCCATTAAAGTATATTTTCTATTTACCTCAATAACTTCTCAGCGGTGCAATTTTTTAGTTTTTTTATTCATTTATTTATTATGGACAAAAACAGTTACTTACATGCTACAAAATACAGAAAAATAATTAAACTAAGATTTAACAAGCACGTAACCCACACAATTGTCCACGTTTTAATTAAAGATTAGAAGTGCTAAAGACATCAAAAATAAAAGTTCCCCAGCGTTAGTCCTGCATAATTATGTCTGTATGGAATAGTTGAGGGACGCGCACTCCCCTTCGAATAACACTTCTGGGTACCTTGTAACACAATTTATTTTCATTCATAAACAAATTCAAGCTAATTCATAACAAGTCTTGTGCAAAAAATTATAAAAGTGCGCTTAACCGTTTCAGAGATCCACGTAAACACGTAAACGTTACCCCAGCAGGATCTTGAATATATTCGCAACCTTATGTGATACAAAATACAAATAGAAATAGTCGCAACATTTACCTTGTCCAACGAAAAAGTTAGGTAGCTAAATTTTACTTCAATATACCCATTAATAAACAAAACTTCTGGCTACGGTAACGTTACCGTTACCCCAATCAGAACAGAACTGTTTCTGTTAAATGGGAAGGTAACTAAAAAACTGTACGCACTACAAAATCCTACAAATTTAAAATTCTACGGAAGCTGATATTATATCTACTAGTTATCTATTACATATACTCAAATGACGATATTTGACATTTTCAGGCTGGCGCCTGTCGGTTGGTTCTGGCGGCTTCTGGGGGCACCCAAATCTCTAGAATTACTTTTTAATTAAATCCCAAACCAGGCCATAATCTCTTTTTCTCACGCTTTTCTGTGTAAGTCATCAAAGTAACTCTAGCTGTGTACCTAATGAATAGTCAAAAGATAACCTTACCTATCCGGGGCAGGGTGCTAAAATGATCGAGGTCGCTTCGCTCGCTCTTACATCGTCGGCACCTACATTCTCTTTTTCTCAGACTTCCCTGCGTAAGTCCAGAAAGTAACTCCTATTTACGTATGAGTAGTCGAAAGAAAACTTTACCTATCCTGGGTGGAATGCAAATTTTGCAGGTAGGTAAATTGACATACCTACCTAAGGGTAGGTGGAAGATGATGGTTGTAAACTTGTTTTTTTTTTCTATGGCGTGGCAGTACCACCGTACGTGTGTTGTATTACCATATTGGCATGACAAGCGATTGTTAGTTATCGACTAAGTGGTAGAATTAGATTAAGCTTATTAATTAATTCTCTAATAGACATTTAAAACGAGTACCTAAGTTTTTTAAGAAATCTCTAGTCAGTGAAGTCTTAAAATAAACTTCCCGGATGTCGACCGCTGCGTCTATGCGTCTATTTAAGTTTGAAGACTTTTATTCTGTAGGTACCTACGTTTGAAATCTTTAGTGGAATTCCTTTTTCAAGAAGTCTTTTATTTCGACCACCAAATACCTACAAAAGCTTTGTGATTTGGGCAATCCTACTCCCACGAAAATCGCTTATCTTACATCTATGCTAATATAATAAAGAGGTAAGTAGGTAGGTACCTAATATTTGTGAGTTTGTATGTCATGTAACTCATGTAAGACCAATCTTCGGAAAGTACCTAGTAATCCGATTCCGAATCTTCTTTTTAATTCTTTCGCTACTTATTGGGAAGCTACAGTAGGTATTGACGAGTATCATGGAACAGGTTATTTTTTAAAACAAGAAATTCCAGACTGACGATATCGCGCGCAGAAGCTAATCGAAAATAAATAAAATTCAAACCTCCGACAGCCTAGCCACAGTATAACTGTGACCTAGCCTTAAGTAAAGATTTCCTAGGTTGACACGTAATGAAGCCCTAAAGCTTTGCATTTCCAAGGTTGTCACTATCAGCTAGGTATCCGGTTTTTTGGCAAGTCTAAGGCAATTTTGCCTTAAACGAATCTTTACCAAACTAATAAATAAGTAATGAAAAGAAATAATGATTTAAGTAACGAAAACAAAAGGGAATCGAGACTTCATGAAATTATAAGACCATACCTACCTATTGACCGCTTGGTTTTATATCAATTGCCGAGCCCCCAGCGCCCATCTCATAAATCGACAAACAAATAGGTACCTACGACGCATAGGTAGTGTCTTGCAATGAAATTAAAAACAAAAAACAAACGTGTGTATCAGAATGGCGGGTGTAATTTCCAGATTTGCCTAAATTTATTACAGTTATTTGGTACCTTCTGTGTACCTTTACGTACCTCTCTTGAAAATCTGTGTACCTACACCCGTATGATGATATTTTAAAAATTAGGTACACCCGCCATCCTGATGTCAGAACCGCGGGTGTACTGCTAACCAATATATGTAGCCAAGCGTACTGTTTATGTAAATTTGGTACCTCTTGTGTACCTGCAGATAAAAGTATTAAATAAACGAAATACTGCAAGGTTGCTGCAAAAATAAAAAAAATATTTTCTTTCTTCGACGTATCTTTTAAAATAACAATCTACGTATTGATAACTTATCTTAAATATTAAAAAAAACTATATGTATACATAATTACAAAAACAACATATTGCCCATTTTAGAATTGTGAAGGATTTATAGAATTAGGATGTTTGTCTATCAGTGTTTCCAGAATCAAAATGAAACAAGAGACAGTTTTGAAGGATATATTAATTAATTTTCACGATAACGAAATAAGTAAGGATTAATATATGAATAACGCACTGATTCCATGTGCATTTAACTCGGCCTTATAATTTGTTACAAAACTATAATCAATGTAATAAAAATTAGACTAGTATACAGGGTGGAAAGATAAGTCGGGCGTTGAAGGCAAAGTACCTTAAATCCTTAAGTTAGCTTATTTTACTTAAAGGAAACATTCCTTTATTTTTAAAAATAAACATAACCGCATTCAAAGATTTTCTAAAAGTTGCTTGCCCAGCCCGGGACTCGAACCAACTAAAATTTAAAAAAAATTAAAATTTAGAGGGTTGGTGTAATATATTAATATTTACGTCTACCTTCATTCCAAACGATAAACCAAGTATGTCTCAACAAGAAAATTATATGCATACATTATCTAGCTTGATATATGTTATGAATCTATTTCGATCCTGGAACTGAATGGAAATAATTTCATATTTTATTACTATTGGTATCAGAATCATTAGGAAACAGGCAACAAGGAAATATAATGACCGCGTCCTTGCATCAGAGTAATACAAATGCATCAAATAAAAATAGTTTAATTGTAGAGTGGTCCAGTGGTCGTAGTATGCGACTGCTGAACACGAAGCTGTGGGTTTGATCTCCACATAAAACAACAATTTGCGGATCACATTTAAAGTGTTGTCCTGAGTCTGTGTGTAAATTGTGTCCGTTAATTTCATTTCCGATTCCCGGTATAGTCACGCACGCAACAGTGACTAAAATGATACACGGAGGTTTGGGATTACTATTAAAGATATTACACATTAAACGTATCTTGGCAATATGTTTAATATGGAGGTTCTAGGTTCAATTACCGAAGATTGTTATTATCCTTTGACGTCGTTACTATTGTTAGTTAGTATTATAAAATACAAAGTAACGTCGTGTAATAAAAAATATTTTTTTTATTTTTGCAGCAACCTTGCAGTATTTCGTTTATTTAATACTTTTATCTGCAGGTACACAAGAGGTACCAAATTTACATAAACAGTACGCTTGGCTACATATATTGGTTAGCAGTACACCCGCGGTTCTGACATCAGGATGGCGGGTGTACCTAATTTTTAAAATATCATCATACGGGTGTAGGTACACAGATTTTCAAGAGAGGTACGTAAAGGTACACAGAAGGTACCAAATAACTGTAATAAATTTAGGCAAATCTGGAAATTACACCCGCCATTCTGATACACACAAAACAAACCTATGTTCTCATTCGTTTAAACACGACTGAGGCAGCACGGGAACGAAAACATTTTGTCATATTAATCCGACTGAGGCGGTCATTAGGTGTACTTACGTATTATTTCTTCTCGAGTTAGGTTGGGTTACTTGCTATCCGCAGTCAATAACTGCAGAAGCCCAGAAAAGGTCATCTCAAGGATAGCAATGCGTCAGTTTTTTTTGCTCTTTCCGGGTAACCATTCATAATAATGCTGGAAAGTTGGCACTGTTGGTTGGCAGCCCTTACTATGACGCAAGCGTTCCAATATGTAGGTACCTACCTATATAAGCGCCGCAGTAATCTTATCATGACGACGTTTGAAGTCGACAAGTTTCAGAATACGTAAAAAAGTAGGTGCCTACCTACCAAGCTTAAAGTTTGTGTTTACATAATTATGACGTCGTTTGAAGTCGACAAGTTTCAGAATACGTAAAAAAGTAGGTACCTACCAAGCTTAAAGTTTTTGTTTACATAATATACCTACATAATAGGACCCTATTTAACTACGGGAGTTGACACAGCTTACGTAAAAAAAAAACAGTTTTATTTTAATTTTTATTGCATTATTTTTAATCCCACCAAAACAAGTTATCAACAAATGTCACAAGAACAGTAAAAGCATATTTTTGTAATTCAAGAAACATGTTTTTCGTAACCAATTACAGTACCTACTTTTACGCTAAAGAAGATAGAGAATAACACAAACTTAAATGATCAGAAATAGAAGTTTGCGTGGCTACTAAAAATGTTAACGAATAGAAACAATTTAATCTCATAGCAAAAAGAAAATACTGATATGAAAGCAATGTCATTTATGAGCACCGAAAGAGTCTTTAATAAACACCACTTCCAATTTCAAATTATCATATTTGGTGCGAAAATATTGTCGTATTCCTCAGTCCAACTCCGACTTATTTGTTTGATATGCCAAATACCGGATCTCGGAATTTTCATTCAAAATAAAGATCATAATTATGTATTCAGAGAAAGCAGCATTACATCAATACTTATCTTTTATTTTATAATTATGTAAGACATTGTCTTTACGATATCTTTATGAGATTTTTTTCTATATTTATCATATCAACATTTCTACTTACATAATTTTTAAGCTTTTCCATCCAACATAATTATCATTAAATATGTACTTTTCAAGACAATAGAGTTAATTTTGAAATATATGTCACAAAATCTTTTATTACATTTTCTGTCTCATAAAATCTTTACACTTATGAACACTTACAATTTAGAATATACTTTGAATTAATGTATATTTAATAAACCTAATGCAAACCACAGTTAAAAGATAATGTATTTGATGATAATGTCCAGAATACCTAACAGTAATGCTTTGTAAACACAATCAGAAAATAAATTATTATAACATTATTTTGAAACTATGATGGAATGTTAGACTGCAGTAACTTAAAACTTACAAAAAACAATACACTTATAAGTACACCATTCAAAAAATATTTTCATTATCTGTCAATTATATATATATTGACAATAAATCTTTGAAATTGCCATGATGTACTCATTTGTGCTAAATTAGTGTGAACCAGCAAAAAAATTGGAGTTATGATATATATACACATAACATAATCAGCCTATAATGTTCCCGCTGCTGGGACACAGGCTTCCACTCTGTGAGAGGGCCTCTTCTTTATATACTAATGATGATTATAGTATAGTACTAAAACCATTACAAAACCGGAAATAATGCTATTATGATAATGAAATTAATGTTGATGAAAGAGACAGTGAGATTCTATGCAAAACAAACATTTTTATTTAATCTGAAATTGTCAATAATGAAAATGGAGACAGGAACTGGTTGAATTAAGAACAAATTGGAACAGAAATAGCAGTCAAAGAAAACCTTTGATTGAGATAATGGAGTTGAAAGAGCATGACTATTTATTATTAAGTATATAGTGGTGCTTCATTGACCTAGCATCTATCATTTACAGCCAAGAATAATCTCTATGTTATCATTTTCTTTTCATAAAAAGTATTAAGTTATGTTATATACATCATGGAAGAACAGTGAAGGGCATACAAATGTGGTCCAAACTATGTCTATGCTACTTACCACTGGTCTTAAAATTTAGTGCAAAACAGTAAGTTAACAGAAGATTAATTAAGTACACTATAACATCTTTACACAGCATGTTTCAAGAAAATTATTGTTTTATTAAAAAAACTTGCATGTGTGTTTTTTTTTCAAATGTGCAGCTCCTGGTGCAAATAGCATAACTACAAAGTACTAAAACAAAACCTACTAATGCACTAATCCTAATTTTAAAAATAAATAAACAAGTAACTATGACATAATGTTTATTATTTAGTAACCCCATTCCTTTATCCACAATGTGACCGCAATTTTTTTCAGCCTCACTTATTATGAACAATACCATTACCCGAGAGTTGTTATCAGCATATTTCCATGTTGTTATAAAATTTACAAAAATTCGTAGTTTATATGTTTAAAAAATATACAGTGAAGCTATCGAATGTTTGTATTTCTACTTAAATTTATCTATGGTCTACTATCACATTTGGTAATGGGAGGGGCTAGAATGCAATTGATGATGGAGGCATACTGCATTCCCCTACTGTCACACGGTAAGATGCCAGTTCACTGATACCGTGATAGTGCACGAAAGCAGCTACAATCACAAGTACATGGAATATTTGGTGGGACTGGAACCAGATGTCACACTTCCCTGGGAACCAGCGCTCTGGCACCCTCAGGGCATAGAACATGGCTCCTAATATGTACAACAAGCCCATCAGAACTAGCCAGCCTAGTGAGGCTTTACTCACTTGACTGAACCAGCCTTCGGTGATGCCGTAGTGGATTGCAGGCACTATACCTGACAGACCAAAACCCATGAACACTCCTGCTCGAAGAGGTCGCAAACGAGGCTCTGAGAACCTATCCCAGAGTGACACTATTATTGACAGAATTCCTAAAACAACCACTACAGATAAATAAATTATTTTCGGTCTGTAATGGCAGTAGAAACTATAATACAACCATGGAACAAATGAACCCATAATAAGAAGGGCAATTCCACAGTAATCCAACTTAGAGAACAATTTCCCAACCATCTCCGAATGGCAGTAGAGTGTGTGGTACGCAAACGAGAAGCCAAGGCACACTATGGCACCTATGAAGAACACTCCAAATATCATTTTCTCCTGCATCTGTATCTCAATCGAGGGGCGCGTCAGAAAGTAGATCGCGACACCGATGAAGGCCACGCAGCCGAGCAGATGAGTCCAGATGTTTCCCGTCTCCGTGTGAATGCGGAATATAGACGCGAAACATGCGCTGAACGAGGGCAGCGGCGGCCTGTGTCCTTTGTGGAGGTAATCGTTGTCTTGCAGCCAGCGCGGCAGGTGTCGGAAATGGCACACGTTCCAAGATGCCTCCCACACTTTGCGCACGAACTCTTCAGCTTGCTCAGCCGCGTTGTGTGCAAGCGCACCAAGATCAATCTCGTCAGAGAGAACGCCCGCTTTCAACACTTCCGCCATCTCGGCGTCGAGGAGATGCTGATCCTCAGGCGTAGACGGCAAAGGACATCCATCTTCTTCCTCTGCGAGTACTTCATCGAGCTCATCCATCTGGGAGGCCAAACTCTCCCCTTCGGGATCCCATCCTTGGCGTCTCCGCAGCCCGTCCGAAGACGCGCTGCGGGACCCCGTATCAGAATCAGATTCCCACATCGCCTCGTCAAAATTCACCCGAACACATAAAAACGGCCACCATTGGTCGCCACGACCTTTGTTAGTCGTACACGACACGGACAGTTATTCGTTAGAAATCCAGTTACGTCACGGAAAATGCGTACAATGCACGAGATGTTTTTGCACCCTTTGTTTGGAATCGTTCCCAGCAAGGATTTGTTGATCAAAATATAACTGTTCGACTATGATCACAAAAATTTCAATCGTTATAAAATTGACGAAAAATCACTAACGCTCAGGACAATCAAATGAACAGCTGCACAGACAGAACTGAACTGAAGAACGAACTTTTCCAGTCATTCAACCATTTTTAATGTTTCCATCCCTTTCTAACCTATAGGCATTTCGAATGTATCGTACTTTCTTTGCAAACGTCACAACTTATGTAGTGATGGGTTCAAAATAGAAGAAAACCGTAAAAAATTAAATTGAAATCTTTTTAATCGAGCTATTTTATTGTGCGTTACGACACTAATATTCAATTATGTACCTACTATCGGTAACACCGAAATTCACAACACAATTCACGTGTGTATTAGTTTCCTTTGGGTTTAAAGTTTGGGTTTCGGAACGTAACGTATGTACAAGTTCCAAATTCCCGAGTTTGCTTCGCTCGTAATAGTATAATAAAATTATCAGGCTTATAAGATATCTTGTTTTTTATTTTGTCATAAATTTTTGTCTTTGCCTTCTCTATATCAAATGAGGCCTCTGCCTTGCAGTGGGACACTCATAGGCTGTAATAATGTTTTTGTGTACTTCCAGGGAATCACCATGGCTCAATGACGGTTTAAAGGTCAAATTTTATTAGTAAAACAGATAAATCATGCAGTCATTGAATAATTTCAGGGGCGTCGCGAGGGACCTCTGGAACTGCACCTTATTATATTGTACTGTGCTACAGAACCACAGCTGGGCACAGGGCTCCCCAAGTTCATTTCGTACTCGTTCATTAATACCCTTATCGATTTAAATAGATAACCGTATAAATCAAAGGATTCCTATGATAGAGAACATCACTATACTAACACATTCTGAATTCTGATTGGTCGGCAATACATTACGTCAATAATTCACCCATTTTGACATTACTGAATGTCTGAATGAATGAAATCCTAACCTCTTCTACGAAATAGAAAATACATTTCAGACGTCGAAAATATCATAAATAGCAAACCTTATAACAAAACATAATTTTACTTACTTCTTAAACATGATTGGGCTTGTTTTTCTAGGGAATTTTCACAAATCACACACACTACTTGAATGACACTTCAAAGTTCATGAACGAGCACATGAACGAGTTACTTGTCACTTCTAGAGTCTATGGTGTATATCCAATCAAAATAAAGCACGAATTTGGTACTGTTTCTCTATTGGCTACAATTTTGTTACGGTTATTTGACTCAACTTGGCATCATAATAATAATCGGATACAAACCCAAAACGGATTATTATTATATTATTACGAATGCTATATTTGAAACTTTTCGTATTGGTAGCCTGCTACAGGAAAAATTAATACAATAAATACGTTATAGAGAGGCCTTAAGAAAAACTATTTAAATTAAAAAAAGAAAAGAATAAAAATGGTCTATCAATCTGCCTAGTCTTTTTTCCAACTTTGTTGGGGTCGGCTTCCAGTCTGACCGGATACAAAATAAAAATAAAAAAGTACGTTAGTGAAGACCACCCGCGGATATGCTGCACCTGCACATCTACTCATTCATCATAGTGTACGCGTGTAGTGTAAATAAATAAATAATACTTACCTTAAAACGGGTTAAGGATTAAATTTTAAAATAGATTTTAACGTTGAAATAATATAGTTTGTTGCCAACAAGGGCTTAGGGCACTTAATCGTTCATTATAAATTTATAATACAATAAACAGATTAGTCCTTTTTGGCAGCAAACGATAATATTTCAATGTTAAAAATCATTCTGTATATTTTTTTTCGTCTGTGTATCGGATCGAAGTGGTCAATTGTTAACTACGCTGTCAGACAATGAGTCGATCGATGACAGAAAATCAGAAAAAAGTCACTGTCAAGTTCGTTCACATCACTTTTGGATTTCCCACATGTGATTTTACAGTAAACATTTTTAGTAACCCCAAAAGATAAAACCAATTAATACAAAATATTAACCGTAACTATAATGGCTAAATTATTAGAGGTTTTGGTTACAAGTGATTCTAATAACACATTATGGACCAACGCAGTGTGGGATCCTCATACCGGCACCTGCTTGATGACTTACAAAGGAGGTGGAACTGCAGAAAATAGAACTCTTACATTCGTCGGAAACGATTATTTAGCAGCTGTAGAGAAGACAAAGCCAGTATTACACGTATGGCCTGCGAATTCCTATCAAACTGTGCAAGGCATGCGTTTTATTTTGCCAGGTAAAGCAACAGCCTTCGCTGTTTCACGTGATGGAACGTTTATAGTAGCAGGCATTGAAGAAAAAATATATTTATGGCAAATGGCTTCTGGCAACCTCCTAACAATAATAAGCAAACACTATCAAAAAGTGGCAATGTTGAAATTTACACCAGATGGACGCTATTTTGTGTCAGCCTCTGAAGATGGTATAGTCATGGTTTGGTCACTAGCTACGGTGTCTGCTCACCCTGAAGTGGACCTAGTGTCACAAACCTCTGCAGGCCAACATGATCCAGTGTACATATTCTCCAACCATTCATTACCAGTTACTGATTTGTGCATAAGTAAGACAGGAATGCATGGCCGCTTATGTACTGTATCCAGTGACAGGACTTGCAAAATCTATGATTTATCATCTGGAGAACTTTTACTCAATTTTGTATTTGATGTTCCTCTTTCCGCTGTCACCATGGATGTCTTAGAGTTGAATATATTTGTTGGAACAACTGAAGGAAAAATTCACCAATTTAGTCTTACCAATCCTCCAAGAAATAGAAATGTATTAGTTAACACGGATGTGAACTGTCCTACTTTCACTTCCCATACAAAAGCTGTGACCTGCTTGTCGGTATCTCTGGATGGTGAGACTCTCATGTCTGGTTCCAATGATGAGCAAGTTATACTCTGGCATGTACCCAGTAAACAGCCAGTGAGGTTATTAAGACACAAGGGTCCTATAACAAATGCTTTCTTTACGGTGAATTACCCCGCAATTTACAAACAAGAATTCTCACCTAGCATCATTCTACACAGCTTAGAAAGAACTTTAGAAAAAGATGCAGAAGAATTTACAGAAATGGAAGTTCTTATGAAAAATAAGATTAGCTTCTGGCCTGAGCCCCGTGGAGAAATTGAAGACAATGTATCATCAAAAGAGATGGAGAATGAGTTTAAGTATAAAGAAGAAGGTCTACTGGCTGAGCTTAATAGATTGAAAGCAATTAACTCAAATCTTTATTCTATGGCCATTCAAAAATCATTGGAATCTATTCCTGTAGCTGTTAATACTCCCAGCAAAAATAAGAAAAAGAAGAAGAAAAAACAGAAGTCTGCTGAATAAAGATTTTTTTTTTAAATTAACTGTTGTTTTTTATAACTAAGAAAGGTGTTTACTGCTTGTAAAGCTAGTACTTTTAGTACTGTATTTTTCAATACTGTCTCTGGATAGCTGGCCTCTATCTGGATGCAGTGTCACTTGCTGCTGGTCAACCTGCTCTGGTTTCATAGTCAGCACCACAGACCAAATACCCTTGTCAACACATAACATAATGCTTGCACATAGCATGTCTCATGCATGAGGTATGTGTGTGAGACATCCCAATAGAAATTGTGAAGGACTCTTTCTTACTATTACCTCTACACTGCAAGCACCACATTGAGTGTGGTGATAGAAAACGTACATAGCAGAGACAGAGGATAGGAAACGATATGCACATTTCCTTTTTCATTTATTAATTTAAGAGGCATATTAAAAATTGCGCTTAGATGTAAGATTTTCTTCGAAATTGAATACTGGAATTCTTGTTGGTTGGTATAAATAACAATTATTTGGTAAAATTGTTTGTTTTCTCTTCTACCGTCTACAATAGTAATCAAAGCGAATAGCAATCATCGTTCTCCTGATGCATGTTTATGCAGATGCTCGTGGTGAAGTGATTAATAATTTGAAAGCGCATTTTTTTTTTCAATTAGGTACTCTATTTGTTCGGGCAAAAACTTCCATTCGTATTTTATTTAAGTACAAATAATTCTAGACAAAGACCTCGTGTGGCACCCAAATATCAAGCTTTTTTATACCCAGACTGTTTCAAATGGGTCAAAACTCTTTTGTGGTCAAACCCTAACTCTTCAGCTATGTCGTAACTACTATTATGCTCATCTTGCTCCGCTCTAAAAAAAATGGCATCGACTCATAGACATTGAAATCATTGCATCGACTTGTATCTGTAGCAGGGCGATCAGAGCGAGCATTACTTTACTCTTTGGAGCGAGCTGCATCTTTGACATCAAAATTGCCGGACTTAAAACGCTTGAATTGTACCAAAGAGTATAGTAATATAGATGGAGTAATACGTAGACAGAGAAACAAATTCTCTGTCTACGGAGTAATATAATATAGATGGAATAGAGAACCCTCTCTCTAGAATTTTTGACACCTATATTAGACAGTGTCGCCATCTGGTACTATATCCGCTGAACTAATCCCAAAAAATATAGGGGCGTACATAGGTACGTATTTATCTATATATTTACTATACTCTGAATAGGTTTTCTATGGGTATGCGGGTAATTTGCAATGTAGGCCATATAAAAATCAGTGTTATAAACATTTTGTATTTGTTCCATAGCAATTCGTGCATAGTTCTTGATTACTTCTTCTTGATTGATTCTAAATAAGAATTTACAAAATACAGTTAATGTTTACAAAATTGAATGTTTTACAAAGCCAAAATAAAAATGATGAATGTGTTAATGTTTAAGTCATTTATTTGTCTTATTATGGCGATGTTTATTAAAATCGTAGACAGAGAAACTCTCTGTCTACGATTAAAATAATCTACTACTAGGACTACCACTCAACTCAACCGCACTTTCTGGAGCTTTATTAGAACCGAATAAATAAATACTTTTTTGCTGTTTGACTGACCAGTTGGCGCAGTTGGTAGCGACCCTGCCTTCTGAGCCGCTGGTCCCGGGTTCGATCCCCGGACAAGTCAAACATTTGTGTGCATGAACATGTCTGTTTGACCTGTGTTGGGTGTGTATATGTATATCAGTCATCAGGTTACCGTAGTACAGGCTCTGCCTAGTTCGGGACATGAAGACCTTGTGTGGATGTTGTCTCATATTATTTTAAAAAAATAAAAAATAAACTGAAAGTGCTGAACTGAAACTGAAATATTTATTCTGGTTTAGAATGTACATTTATTATTTTTGACAAAATTTTCATTATCAACAAGGCGTAACTATGCTTTTTTTTTTTTTTTTTTTTTGTATGGCATCTCGCAGTTGGCCTTGAGAGGCCGTGACTGCTTAACCGGTCAATCCTGTGGTGCCTTCGAGCTAACTCAAAGCCTCCAGCCAGGGGCATAATATTAATTATAAACTAAGCGACCATCACCTAAGGGCACCCCCTGTGGGGTACGGACCTCGGCTTAGGGCGTCGCTGGGGAAGGACAGCAAGTTGGGGACAGGCTGGATCAAAGTGGGTTCATTATTATTAGGGGGTAAAACTACTGGCTCAGCTACGCCACCAGCTGGCTCTGTGGATCCGATCAAGGGAGGGGAAGAGGAATCTATCGGGGAGGAACGCGGACGCGGACGCGGATGCGAAGCACCTCGGCGGCGAGGTCGGAACTTCGTTTTGTGTCTGTGTTTGTATACTGTACTGGTGGCCCTACTGCTTTCCTGGAGGAGGGTGGTGGGGTCGTCGGGGTCGGTCAGTGGCGTAACTATGCACCACAGAACATATTATATACTCTAGAGAGCTATGCACACTGGCGATAATTGGCGTAAGCACCATCTATGTCATTTTTCGTACTAAATCTCTCAAGTTTACGCGGATTTCGTAAAAGATGGTACTAGTATCTTTGTGAAAAATTGGACGCCTACATCAAGTACGGCAGTGTCCCCCCCCCCCCCCCCCCTGAATTGAACCTCAGAACCTTAGAGCATTAAACCAACAGAACAATAACTAAAGCATAGAAGGAAGCTAAATTTAACTAATATAGTCGTCTCTGTTTTCTTACACACTCATAACAGCATTAGAAAGAGACAGATGTAGGTTGCTCAAAATGCAAATTGTCACAAAGCAAACGTCAATTTGGCTACCTTGGCTAGGTACTCAGAACAATAACTAAAGGTTATTGTTCTGAGGCTAGGTACATTTATGATCGTAGACCAATGACTAGTCATTGTCGTAGACAGAGAATGCTATAGACAAATTGACGAAGACAGAGAATCTGTCTACGCAAATTGATGTGTTTTTTTGTCGCATTCACACAAGAAAAAGAGCAAGTTACCCCGATGCCGTGTAGAGAAATGAGACAAAACGATGAGATTTTTTGTTTCACGGCGCGTGCCACGATTTTGAAGGTTTTAGCATAGTACGTCTTTGCCAAACAAAGTCTGACAGATAGTTATCGTCTTCTTGTAAAATTCAGTTTTATGTGCTTTAAGTTTAGTAATTTATGTTATTTTATGTTGTGAACAATGTAGCCTTAATATTTCAACCATTAAAATTTAATGGTTGAAATTATTATTTAATAATAAAAATCAGATCCAGCCTGTCCCACCTTGCTGTCCTCTCCCCAGCGACGCCCTAAACCGAGGTTCGTACCCCACAGGGGGTGCCCTTAGGTGATAGTCGCTTAGTATGTAAGAATATGCCCCTGGCTGGAGGCTTTGAGTTTCGCTTAAGGCAACCACAGGATAGTCCGGTTAAGTAGTGACGACCTCTAGGTCACCTACGAGATGCCAGTTAGGAAAAAAAAAAACAGTAGAGCCAAAAATATTTTACTACAACTTTATACCTAACTAAATATGAACAAACTTTATCCCCGACCGATTTTGTTGTCCCACTGCTGGGCAAAGGTCTCCCCCATATTTTTCCACTTTTCTTTAAGCTATGCCATCTTCGTCCAATCGGTTAGGAATGAGTCCAAATCGCCACGCCAGCGTTTCTTAGGCCTGCTGCGGTGAAGACGGACGCCCGTCTTCAGACACCCACGGTGTGACGATCCTAGCCCATCTGCCTGGATGAATCCTGTAGGTGTGACCTGCCCAGTCCCACTTCTGCCTGGTAGACTTATCGCCAACATCGGCAATACCAATCTTGCGAGCGTATTGTGGTGTTGCGATTTAAGTCGGTGAGTTTGATTTTTAAAATGCTACGCTCCATCGCTCTCTGGCAAACCTTGGGTTTGGACTTATGTTGAATATTTAATCCATGAAAACTATTTTTCTCATTTAATTAATACAAACCACTGCCTTATTTTAATACTATGATATCTTGGACGAAGTATGTTTGGAGTTATTCATACTTTTATGATTTTAGTGACACTAATTCACTTAGGTGCCGATTCCCTTGTTCACAAACTAAACTAAATTTAAGTTCATTGCATCTTTTTCTTTCTATTTCATTAAGAAAAGGACGGAAGATAAATTTTAGTTTAGTCCTGTCAAATTAATCAGCGCCTGACACTACTCCATACAAGTTTAGACGTGATTAAAAAGTTGACTACTAAAATTACATCAAATTACGTCAGGTGCTGACTAATTTGACAGGACTAAACTAATATTTATCTTCTGTCCTTTTCATAATGAAACAGAAAGAAAAAGATGCACTCAACTTAAATTTAGTTTAGTTTGTGAACAAGGGAATCGGCACCATTGTTACCTATTTAAAATGTTAATGATTTATTAAAATGACTGGTTATTTTATTTAATGGGCTTGGGAGTTATTTATATTTGAATATGAATAAAATACGTTTTATAATAGTTTTATGGCTTAATGGCATCGATATTTGAGAATGTAAGTTGTTCGAATAAACCCGCGGAAATAAGTATTTGTTAAAGGAATAGGAAATTTTTCATATCAATGAAACTTTTAAATGATTTTAGATGTGTCAAAATTATTTTTAAATTTAGAGATTTTATTTTGCAGAATAGCGTTAAGATTCTCATAGCCAAAAGTAAGGAATTTTAGTGATAGTTTAGTTAGTTTAGTTCGGTATACAACAGAATCGGCACCACTACCTCTGCGATTGATACCAATGTTTACGAGCCTGTACAGCATCCTGGCTGCTTCCGAAGCAGGAGCAGCAAGGACGCTGTTACATACCCCAACCTCGCACATACTATTAGATACTGTTAACAAATCCCGTCTTTCCGGCTCGTTCCGGACACATTCCATGATGATATGATAGACATCTTCAATCAAGTTCCATTCCGCACAATTTGGTGACTCAACTTTGCCCATTAGGAATGCAGATTTATTTAAGAGTATGTGTCCGGAGCAAAGTCGCATAGCTGTTAAGATTATCTGTCTTCTCATATTTGCACTTTCTATCCACGTACTTTTAAAGACACTTGGTTGTATAGTGGCATACCATATACCTTTACTGCGGCTCCTTTCATTGAAGTATTCTTGCCAGCTGTCATGACAAAGATGTTTTAATCTACCGTAAAGTTCGGTATAATACGGGGCACATGAATATTTTTCACCGTCGGTTTTATTCTTTTTTATTCTTACTTTTAAGTTTACCCATCAAATCCAATATAACATAGGCAATGGGAATCCCCCGTTTGGGAAAGGTGCATCGCCTTAATAACTGTAAAGCACTACGACAATCAGATAAAATTAAAAACTCAAAACATGAAATAGAATCAATATAAGTCAGTGCCTCTAAAATTGCTATTAATTCAGCGTGCATTATTGAGATCACAGAATCCAATTTAAGTTTCATCGAAGCATTTGTAACAGAATCAAAAAAAGCAACACCAATTTCATTATTAGTGATTCACGCATCAGTGTAAATGTTATATTGACCAGTGTAATTTATTTGTAGATATCTATCACAAAGAGCTTTTATTGAATTAGTTTTGTAGGTAATCTTTTTTGGCTTGGTCAATATCCTCAATAGTTAATTGAAGTCAGACACTCGGGTTGCGTTTTACATTTATATCCGATTTTTGGATCACATACAAGAGCAAATTTTTTACATAACAAAACATCTCAAATTGTTGTTTTTTTTATATGTCTTACTAAATTAGCTTAGCGAAATACACACATCAAAAGTGTCTAGGGATCAACATATATTTTTGCAATAACTTTTCTCCTGATTGATATTAATTAAAATTTTCTTTAAGGATTCATAAAATAAAGTGTTTTCGTTTGTCACAGTAACGATAAACCAAGTCACCTTTGCATTAATAAAGAAATTTGCCATTTTCCTAATAAAGGGATTTTTGACATTTGAACCACTAACACAAAAGTTCGAAAAAAAGACTGAAATAACAGTTTTCTTTAAAATTTTATTGGGTAACTTAAACAATTAATAATCCGTGTTTCTACCGCGAACACTAACAACACAAGAACATCGGTTTGGCATACTCAAAATGAGTTCATCCAAATCACGCTGTGGAATGGCCGCCCATGTTCGTTGCAACAACAAAAAAAAGGTCTTCTTGCGACTGGATACCCTCCATATTCGGCAGAGCTCTTCTCTGTAGCATATCCCATGCATGCTCAATCGGGTTCAAGTCTGGCGACTGAGCAGGCCAGGGCAGGACATTGATGTTAGCTGCGGCGAGAGTCTGTCTTACAACTCTTGCGGTGTGCGGTCGTGCATTATCATGCATTAACTGAAATAAGGGACCGATTTGCACTTGTAGAGGAACGATGACGTCTGATACAATCGTCTCAGCATAAATTTGAGCGTTGAGGTTGCCTCTGATCCAAATCAACTCAGTTCTTCCGCCGATCCAAATACCCGCCCATACCATGATGGTTCCACCACTATAAGGATGGACTTCCTGGCAGGATTTTAATCGCTGTTGGCGTCCAGGGGTTCTCCAGTGTCGTATACGTCTTGTATCCGGTCTCATACCAAAACGAGACTCATCAGAAAAGCACACGAAACGCCATTGTTCTTCTGCCCAATTTCTGTGTTCAAGAGCCCATTGATATCGAATCCTACGATTGTGCATTGCTATAGGTGGTACCCGTAGCGGTCTTCGGGAATGAAGGTTCACTTCATGCAAGCGGTTTCTGACTGTTTGGTCGCTAATTAAGTTCCCTGAAGAGTGATGAAGCCTCACGGCTAACATCATGGCGGTTATTGTTGGAGCTCTTCGAGTTAAGATTTGAATGTATCGGTCTTGTCTCCGTGTGGTGCAGCGATACCGTCCTCCATGGCGCTCAGCCACGGTACCAGTGCTTCGGTAACGTGTCCAAAGTCGACTGATAACACTCTGACTTGTATTCAGAGCTAAAGCCACAGTACGTTGCCGGGAACCAGCTTCTATCATTCCCACGGCTCTGAGCATTTCTTCCCTGCTTAAATGACGTCGCCGCTCCATAATAACGTTGGTTTTAATCAGTAGTAGGGAAACAGTAGCACTAATAATGTCTTCAATGCGTTGTATGTTTTTATAGGGAAAATATTGACAGCTGATTTTCATCTTTTACTCGAATTTGATTCACAGTTCCTGATTCAAATTATGAAATGCACTAAAAAGGATCCATATAAATTTATAAAATCATAAATTTATTACAAAGCCACATCTTAATCTCAAGAAATCCGCATAAAAATGCTTGATCCCTAGACACTTTTGATGTGTGTATCCTAATAACTAAAGTTCCTACAAAAACCTGCAGTGCGATTCTGTAACCATCTCACCGTGAAAACTTAGGTGAAGTGAGCGTGGAGTGAGCTGTCACTATCGTCCCACTGATGCTAGGGATTGACCAAGCATTACATTTACAATCATAATCGAGATTTTAATAATATTTTTTATGCAAATTCTATTGATAATTTTATATTATTTCAAAGCCTGTATTTAAGCGTCTAAAAAGAATAACAACATTGTGTTTCTAACTGCATTTCTGTTTTGCTATACTTATTTTAAAACCCTGAAAATAGTAATGTTTAGCCACTTAAATACATACTAGCTTTGAAATAGTATAAAATGATCAATAGATTTTGGTTAAAAAATATTATTAAAATCTCGATTATGATTGTAAATGTAACGTTGGTCAATCCCTAGCATCAGTGGGATAACACTGATAGTTCACTCCACGCAAGTCTTCACGGTGAGTTTTTTACAGAATCGACCGGCTGTATTGCGATGGATCACGATCGTTTATCGCCACTCGCCACCCTCGCAACATCATAGTGCGAGCGAGTGAGAAGATGTGAATTAAGGTATCCGTACACAGAGAAAACTAGTATCGCTCAGTAACGTAACTCGCAGGCTGTGCACCATAGACTTATAACAGGTGCACACGGTGCATAAAAAATACCTAAGTTAGCGCAGCGCCGAAATGTAAGAAGGCTCAATTGCGCTCAATTTTAAAAACCGTAAAATAATGTTGGAATGTAGGGCCGATATGGGGAAGTGCGAGCTATCCCGTATTTTTATTTTTTTTATTTTTTCGTTCCTCTAGATTTTTCAGCGTCGGGCGTCGTTTGGTTTAAGCACATATTACTAAATAGTTACTTCGTAAGACTGGATTGTTAGGACTTAGCAACCGAAAACGATTGCTAAGCAGTTTGCGTCATGTCGAGACTGCAGGCCCTATCTCATAGTTCTACGACGAGTTTTATTGTCGCTTAGATATTGCGTGATTTCGGTCAAACCTACGTTGTCTGCTTACTAAACGACAAAAATAAAGTAATTTTAAGAATATCTAGCACTAACGACATTCTAACAATTAGGATTATGAACTTAGTCGGTTTTTCATGTATTGACTTTTTCATTTATTTGAATTTACGTATTTTTACTGGTTATGAAATTTTCCTTTGAAACCACTTAGTAGATTTTACCTACACAGTTTACACACACCTACTGTTCACAGTTTGCACAGTAGGTTAATCTTGCTATTTTGTAAGAATGTGATGTGATGTAATGATACTAATTACCTATGACAGTTCTTGGTTAAATGTCAGTTACGAAGGGAGGTTTGGGGTAATTTGAATAACTTTCCACACTCACAAAACTCATTAAATACTGCTTAGGTATATTTACTTGATTTATTTTAAACTATCAGATCTTTTTAGATCAATCTTTCTAAACATCAACATTCTAAACTAAGTAAGTTTACCTATTTTTACATGTTACTGTTACTGCACACACTACAGTGCTGATTTAGATAATTTTACCTGTTTATCAAATCAGGTAACTTCTAACCGACACAAATCAGTGTTTGTTAAAGTGTCAGGTCTTATTTTGAAAATTTGGATAGCTATACAAAAACGATTTCTATGAGTGTTAACATCATTTTAATCGAACATTCAGGTGAATTTTTATGATAAATTTCTAATTTTATCTTTGAACTTTAAATCACTCTCCTGTAAAGTTTACTCAATGTCGCATATATAGTGACATTATAAGTCAATGATAGTGACGGCTGCCTTTCAAGCGTCGAGAACTCAGAACAATATTGTTCTGAGGTCGAGAATAACAAACCACTTTCATTTTGTCTGTGGTTTGTTGTGAGACGCACAATAGTAATTTTAGTTTATTTAAAATGGTGCCGATTCTGTTGTACACCGAACTAAACTAACTAAACTATCACTAAAATTCCTTACTTTTGGCTATGAGAATCTAAACGCTATTCTGCAAAATAAAATCTCTAAATTTAAAAATAATTTTGACACATCTAAAATCAAATTTGACAATTATTGCGACTCCACGTGGTACTTGTTTGCCGTACCACGTGATCTTTTTTTAGAGCCGTAGGCGCGCATTATGTGCGGCCTCGACTTGTTTTGTATGGAATTTTTTACTTTTTGTATGGAAAATATAAAAAAATATTACCAACACGTTGAGTTTTATAGGTTTACGGGTTGCAAAGGGGGTCGAAATTTTCATTATTTTTGCGATAGGACACACCGTTTTCGAGATATAAGCAAAAGAAAAGAAAAAAAGATACAGTACTGTTTTTGCATCTGAAGTCGAGGTGTTGGTGTGAATTTTAGTTCATGACAACTAATTTTATTCCACACCTTTTTAATCGCGATTAAAAATAGTCAGATTTAGTTAAGACAATCAAAATTTTAGGTGAAAAACGTAAAATTCAGAATAGCAAAATTGCCATTTTCACTAAATTATAATCTCAGTGCCATCTTAGTGCTGTCAAACTAAAATATAGTTAAGTTGTGTCACTTTAGTCAATTTCAGAATGGGAAATCGTCGTATGACAGGAATAAACTAAATTTTGGTGATTTTTAGTCTAGTTTAGAGAATTTTGTGACAAGAGAATCGGCACCAATATCTCGCACAAAATTACCAACTATAGATTTTTTTAACACGTGCAATACAATTATCTTTGAAAATGAAAGTTTTAATAAACTGATAAATATTTATTATTGATAATATTTTAGTAAGGAATTTCGTAAATCAAAATTACTATCAAAACAAAGGCCACCACTAGTGAAAGAAAGCTGTCAAAACGTCATCCACCGTTCTCAACGCATTTCAATTTCTGTTTCAAAAACGCCCGATTTCTTTTTGATGTGATTCAAAACTTTATAAAATTAAAATGCGCTGAAATAGCGAATCATTATCTAATAGTTAAGTTACGAGTATGTTTTTATGACGAGCTGCGTGGTTAAGGTGAACCTCCTTAGATAATAGGATTGTTGTAAAAATAAACTGCTCGCTGGCTGCGTTTTGCGTCACAAACAAAACAGTAAAATGTTTACGATTTTCAGGAGACGACATGTCGAAGGCTGTAATAATACCGGAGTGTAATAAAGACATTGGAGGTATGAAAGAAGAGCTATCTTTGTCTCCGACTGAGAAAAGAGATGGTGCAATCGGTGGTTTGTTTAGTAGGTTGTTGCGACTGGATACATTGACTAAGAAGAACAATGCGCCCGAAAGCCCGACGTCCGTGGAACCTCCGACCACCTATTATGGAGTTTACATACCTAGTGAAATAAAAAAAGGACCTGATGAAGGTATTTATTGCCATTATTAATCTAACAATTGTCATATGTCATGTAATCATGAGGTAAATGAGCACAAGCTATAGTCAAAGTATTTTTCAATGAGTGATCTTTTTCCATTACATATAATTTTCTTCTTAAAATTTAGTGCTATCCATAGTGTCGTAAGAGCTGTAAGGCTTCAAATAAGAGTTGAAATCCAATCTAAAATATATAGTATGAAAAACAATGGCATTGCATAATATTAGGAAGCAATTTGAGTTAAAGACAACTTTATAATGATGACAAACATTGATTCTGTTTACCTGTTTTTGGGAATGTAAATATAAAATGCAAAAGATCGAAACTTTTCTCAGAAAGTCATTAAATGTTAGTAGTTACTGAATCGTCACACAATACACAGGGAAGTGAGTAAAACTTTGTTCTTTTTTAATAAATTCTCTGCATCCTATCTAGTACTGGAAAAACAGAATGGTTGTTTTCTAGGACAAAGTTTCAGGATTTCTGCATTAAACACTTGTTGCTTTTCTGTATCACAAAAGTATTATTTCTCAAATTCAACCTTTTTATGGGTGGACCTTTGATAGAACAAAATTAACCAGAGACCTCGTAATTTTTTTTCATGAAATGTATTTTCGGAAAAGTTTTGTATTTTTAATTTTATTCAGGCCTTTTCATCATGCTCTCAGTTGCTCATAGATCTGTGGACCTCCCATTGGAAAACCCGGCTTCAGTTTGTACCTACTTCATTGTATAAAACTTCTATTGTTTACCCTTATCAACATCACTATCAGTAGATAAGTTAATGTGGGTCAATAGTGCTGTTGTCAACTTCCTACTTTTATATTAACTTTGCATGGCCTTTGCAAATTATTATACTTATCTATTTACTTGGATTTTAATGAGGGACATTCGTTTTTAGCATGTAATAATAAATTCTCTGTTGTGTAAGAAAATTTACCATTGAATTATTTCAAATGGTTTGATAGCAAGCAGTTTTTACTGAGTCACCAATCTGAATGCCAAACGGATAGAAATGAAAATGAGATGAAATCTTTTATTGTCTGGATAAAAATCCAACTTTCAATACATTGACTGGTCCAAATAGTGACATAAATAAATCGATAAAATTCGAATAAATTGATTGGATTGAGAGGAATGTTAGTAATAACTACATACATGGCCTCCATTCCTATATACTAGGATCAAAGCGGGTGGAATTCAGTAGTTTTGCCTCCCCCATGGGAAAGTGTGAGTTTATGTATGTACTTGTATGTGTACTATAAATGTTACACATTCACATTAAATACACAATTTGCTGCCCCTAAGGGCATTTTTAATGTATAAAGTATTTTTTTTAAATTTATTATTTTAATAAACGTTGCCACACACTAGGATTTCTCCTGTATCGTGGGTGCGTTTACAAACATTTAAACTCACATACACAAACATCCAGACCCGGAACAACTACTTGCAGGTCATACAAATGTTTGTTCCGTGCGGGGATCGAACCCGCGACACGTAACGCAGCAGTCGATCGCTTAACCACTGCTTAACTTTTTTGGCTATAAGTGAGAGGGATTTAGGAAGGCCCATGATTCATATTAGAACTCTCACCATAGTATTATTTTTTTCTGTTTTCTATTATTGATACTGAGCTATCAAGTTATAACATTGTTAATGTTTATGAACCTTGCAGCATATAAACTGATTTCACATTGTTCTTGTATTTGATTTTCAATGAAACTTTTGTATTGCTGTGGTGTACAACAACCTACAACTAGGTGACAACATAGGTAACATAACATAGGTAACAAAATATAAGAAAAACATATGTTGAGGTACCAATGAGGTACTAAATTTTAACGAAAAGATGAACTAGCTATAACGTCTACAACTAGGTGAAACCGGCTTGGTCCAGCCATTCTGAAGTCAGAATGGCTGGCCACTTTCCTCGTAATGGTTTTCCCTCTTTAGCGAGGTACCAATTATTTGATGTCTGGTACCAAATAGTACCAAATATGTACTAAAACTTGGTATTGGTCAAACTTTCAAAATCTCTCTTGGTCCAGTCATCCTGACGCAGACTAAATTATGGTTACACGCACAATAATTTTATAGAGGCACGAGGAACAGGGTGTAAAGTTCACTCATACCTCCATAGATAAAGGAGCATCCTCCGACCAGGCGGGTGTCGTGTCTGGTGGGCAACTGCCAGATGATTGATGTCGGGAATTTGTATATATGCTAGTCGCGCGGTAAACTCTGCATGCGCGATGCAGGATTTGCGTGACGTCAGTATGACGCGCTGCTCGCATGTGGCGATGTAGATACCGCTACAATTTATTTAAATACCATCATATTTTAAAATGTCTGCCTTCACAGAGATTGCTAAGAAAAAAACAATGGTGCGCCCCATTCATATTTCCTGATCACTTGTTAATGTTATTATTAGTATGCATTTAGCTTCTGGTTATCCTTATGAATCATCATCTTAGTCGCCTTTTATGGCATCTGCTGCCTCACTGTGTAGGTCGCACGCCGCGATACAAAACACGCTGCGAAAAATGTTTGAAATTATATTTCGATACGGTGATAATGGTCCTTGTTCTTTACCTAGAATTTTAATGATAATTGCATTTTATTATGTCTTATTGTGAAGGAAAACATTGAGAGAAAACCTGGATGTCATCATCTGCCTAGACTTTTCTCAACTATAGTAGGGTCAGCTTACAGTCTAACCAGACGCAGCTGAATACCAGTATTTTACATGCAGCAACTGCCTATCCTGAAGGCCTGAGGCCTGGATGAAGTAAAGTTTTTCCTTAACTTCGGTCGGCGTCGTAGCCAATAAATCAGAGTAATCGATGCTATTTTCAACGCCGTACGAGGCGTACGATACGAGTATGTTAGTTTTATTTATACGTGTTTTAATTGCCGAAGTACTGCGATTAGACTGCTGGCTGTTTCATTTGAGGAATGGGTTATTTTTTAATTATATTTTGTTCCTAGTATATTTTCGGACTGACCGATCAAGTTATGTAGGTACTATGTTAGCCACCCACCTTGCCGCTGCCTTTCAGTAGCCATTAAAAAGTCTAAGTAAGATACATAATAGTTGCAGAAGAGATAGGATAAATAAATCAGTCATTGATTTCTCCATTTTCACTAATATCTATCTCAATTTACTGTAGGTACTAACCTTTCGATCATATCAATAGCATGAGTCAATCGAAAGTATTTAATTATATAATCACCCACGAGAAATCAACTAATAACTTGAAATGTATATACTGTATTAAGTACCTACTGACCATTTTACTGAAAGACTTGAGGATTATTAAATAACTGGCTGTTAAACGCGATCTCGTCTGCGTATATTAATAAAAAATGCAAACTTCCACGATGAGAAGTAGCCTATGTCCTTCTCCAGGCCCTAGGCTACCACCCATCAGACAATTTTGTAGCGATCAGTTCAGTGGTTCAAGCGTGCAGAGGTAACAGACAGATAGAGTTACTTAAACATAATAAATATAAACATGGATAAGGATTTTGCAGACTTTAGCAGCCTTTAATAAGAAATCCGCGTAAAATTACCTGTATTTATTCTTCTGAAACCTATTCATCCTACCTTTATTTATACTCCTTTGACTGTCTTAACGCCCAATCCTAGTTTATGTCAACTTTGGCTGACGTAGACTGGACGTAACCACAGTTCTTACGCAGTAGGTAGTCTATTATAGTAAAGTCCGTTGCTTGCTACCCACTATCACTCTTGTCATCTGGCGCTGGCACTCATCGAACGTAAAAGGCTGCGCCAACGTGACGTTAGTTTCGATACAACCCTTTGCGATGTTAGCGCATCGTCTTCGCGGCTTCAATGAGTCGTCATCAAAATGCAAAAGCGAAAGCTACAATACTTTCAGTAATTTTACCCCTGATTTTACATCACTTTATTATCACAGTGATCTTTATTCTCATTGCAATAAGGTTGCTGTTGGGTTGGTTGTTGGTGCCACCGACAAGTCTGTCAAAATTACAATAATTTTTATTCTGGCTGCTTTTGGATTGCTGCTGTCAGTAAACTGTGAAAGGACTGTAGTTCTCTCCTTCAAGTGCATCGTTTTCTTTTGTTTTCTAGAAGCTCTACACGTTTACAAGAATAAGTCCGAGGCTATGGAGCTGGTCCGAAGGTACAAGTCTGCAAGATTCAAGACGTTCAGAAACCGACAGGATGCCGTGTCGTTTGCACTGCGAGGAGCCGAACCTACGGATTCTACTGACGGGAATGACAGTTGTAAGTCGTTTTTTTATTATTTCTTAATTACTGACACACATAACATCATGCCCGTGTCCCCGATGGGTTGAGCAGAGGTGTACCCATAGAACACCCACATTTCGGCAGTTTTTTTATTTTTTTTTATTTAAGATGGGTTTGCTCTTGACTCTAGTCTAGGTCAGTGGTTACAGAGACAGAGTCGACGGTGGAGTGAGCTTACCCAGTAGTAGCCTGTTCACTCTCACTTTGAAGAGATTAGGGTTGTATGCGTTCGGAAACACAGACGCAGGTAGAGGGTTCCACTCATTTGCTGTGCGCATTACAAAAGACATTTGGAAACGCTTAGTGAGAATTGGTGCCAGTTGTGTTAAGTCCCATGTAATAGGGGACAGAAACATGCTACATAGGATGTTTATACATTTAAGAATAAATCGACATGTTTCACTATTAACTGGCTTACAAATATTAGTTACGTATAAGATTTCAAAGATGTCTGAATTACCATAAAGATTTCCTTCACAAGTAGATGTTTAGAGAGACTCGAAAGAAGACCGAAAGTCCAACCAGTCCTATCAAGGGGTATCGTGTTACCCAGTAAGTGGGCTGTGGAGATCAGAAAGGTTGTCGCTCCATGTAATATTGGTATTCAGCTGCATCCGGTTAGACTTTAAACTGACAGCTAAAAATAAGCTGGGAAAAGCCTAGGCAGACTTAAACGACAGAATACAACAAACATAGAACAAAGTTTGTTTTGTGAACGATAAACACAAGTGTTTTAAAGAGCATTAACCTTGTTATCTAAAGACGCTTGTATTTTATTTTTTTCCTCATAATATCACACTATCGCTGGCCGGAATCTGTTTAATATTGATATCGGGTCTCTAAGTAGTGTGACCTCATTTTTATATTGGCCCTAGACTTTTCATCACGACACCGTCTTTTTCCTTGTGTTTTTGTATAAGCAGAATATTAGGTGTTTTAGCATTATCCTTGTACTAAATGCCGCCATAAAGGTCATGTTAAAGGCGTAGCCATATTAAGCCCATAAACATTCACTGCTGAATATAGGGATTTACCCGTCTGAACGACGTTAATCACCAGTTTTGGGAAAAGTATTGGTTACGTACGAGAAAATGCTGATATTTTATTAAAAGACAAAATTTTTCGTCCATTATTTTTTTCCATATGTACCAGCCATCATATGTGTTCACTTTCTTCTAAGACAAAAATCGTCGACAATTGGTCTTTCTGCTCACTCTAGCGGAAACTAATACTCTTTATTAATGCAACTAATCTGGCAAAACAAATGTCTTATCAAGCCAAATATACCATTGTAGAGAGGAAAGTGATTGCTGTCGTGCCAAATTGTTCTCGATTACACTATGACCGCAGTCCAAAACGAGCTCAATTTTTTCTGCATTAATGTCTAATTTTGAGTGTTGTGTTTCGAGATTTCCGGTTGTTTCTACGAGTCGAACGTTTGGACTTGATGTCGTAGTTTCACATCGACTTATTGATGTAATTTTCTCATGAGCCTATTGTGAAATTAGATTGAAATTAGATTGGGTCTATAAATAGTTGTTGGGTTACGTATCGTAGGTGGCGTGATAGTGGGCAGATTCATTCATCAAGGATGCGTAAATGTATTCTTTAACTTGTATATCTTCCATTAAATCACGAGTGTATCCTTAACAACTTGCTAAATAGTAAGAAATTAGTGTTGGGCTAATCCACGACTCACGAATCGATTTAAATCCAATGAAATAATCGGTCGAGTGGAATCTCTAGACATGAATGAATAGCTCCTTTTTATGATTCTTCTTACATCAATGGATCCCTCACATTCGAGCCATGGCAGACATAATCCACCTTCTTTCTCCCATGGTTATAAAGAACGATGCCCGACGCGACGCTATGCTACGTTTGATCGCCAAAGATATTTCTTAGCATGATGATTGATGGCATCAGGTCTATGTTTCTCATTGGACTTTAACCACCTGATACGCAACATTCGACTCTCGTAATTAGACGACGTCACTGCACTAGATTTGATTGCGCTCATTATTAAACATTGGACTTATTAATCACATAAGAACTTACCTAGAACATTTGTCACGTAGCCAACTAGCTTTCAATCGTTCGGTAACCTAATTTTCTTAATTTCTTGATCGATACCCGCCATTGTTGAGCAGGAAAAGTTCAAAAACTTGACGTTTAATTATTTTTAGGGTTCCGTAGCCGTACCTCAAAAGGAAAACGGGACCCTTATAGGATCACTTCGTTGTCCGTCCGTCCGTCTGTCTCTCTCTCGTCAAGACACTTTTTCTCAGGAATACGTGGAGGTATCAAGTCGAAACGAATATAAACTATGTAGGTCTACGGTCCCTTGGAGCTCTAAAAAATTCAAGTTTCTATGTCACCGCAATAAACAAATACGGTCATTTATGCGACATACTTTGGTACTAGCAAATAAATCAAAACCTATAGATACCGTCTTATTACAAAACACGATTTAACTTAAGCCCGATCCTAAACCTTCGAGCCCGTTTTTGTATTTCGAACTTTATGGCGACTTTAGTAAAGTTCTTAATTCTCACCCCTCACCCCCACTGACACGTGAATTTGTTACTGCGCAGTGACTCGCCTCATGTTCCGACTGTTCCGAGCTGCCATAAAGTTTGAATCGGGCTGTACCCTAGCGGTCTAAGGAAAAACCTTGTTTTGTAAGAAACAATTACAACCTCCATAATCCAGTTACTGGATAACACGATACCCCTTGGTAAGACTGGTTATCAGTTTTTTGGACTACTGACTACCCGTAACGACTGTCAAAGGTTTACGAATGACGGCCGGGACCGACGGCTTAACGTGCTTTCCTAGACACGGAGGGGTCTCGGATGTGTAATGGATCCATTCAATCCACGAACCAAACAATGACGCAAAAAATTGATAAAACTCTGCACGCACTTGTTATGTTTCCCCTGGTAATCCAATGTAACATTGCCCGTGGGATTTTTATTAATGAAAATGTTCCTTTTATACTTTACTCGCTTTTGCCCACAGTTTCACCCGCGTGAAGGTCGCAAATTGTCCCACGGGAACATACTACCGGTATAGAAAGTACCCTAGTATCCTTTATTTTTATTTTTTTTGTGTCCGTGCTGGAAAATCCTCATGGATGTCCGTCCCCCTGGGGCGGGCGGCGGGGTCTGTCAGACTCTTACTGACTAAAAACCACCCCGGTGTTCCATCTCACACCTACGCCGGGGGTCGCGGGAACGTACGATCCTTCCGCAACCCCCGACTGGTGACTGGTGCCGGCCTGCCGCTGCGGGCCTCTTCGGGTCTGGGGGGGGGAGTGAGGTGTTTGACTCCCCCCGCGACGTCTAAAAGGGGCGCGCGTGGAACACTACGCGCCGCCACCTCGGGTCCTGATGTATGGGGGGCGACGGACGTCCCCGAGTCCGTCGCCCCTGGACCCATTTAGGGGGGCTGGAAGAGGGCGTTGTCCGCCCTCCGCCGACGCCCGGTGCGCCTTCTGCGGGCCGGGTGAGTGGACGAGATCTCCCTCTCCCTTTCCGCAGCCTCCTTCTGCGAGACGACTGTCTCGCAGAAGGAAACCACCGCGTCCCAGGACTCGTCGCTGCCGACCATCGACTCGACTACGGCCGGCAGCGACAAGTCACTGCCTACTTCTGAGATGAGGGCACGGCGCGGCTCCTCCCAAGCGGCACACTCTGCCAGCGTATGCCGCGCCGTGTCCTCTCGGCAATCGACGCAGTGGTGACACCGGGCGTCCGGCTCCCTGTTTATGCGACACAGGTACTTCCCGAAGCAACCATGCCCCGAGAGCACCTGCGTCGCCCGAAACGACAGGGAGCCGTGCCTCCTCCCGAGCCAGCGCTCGAGTACCGGCCGGACCGCCTCGATGGTGACGAGGCCGGCGGTAGGCCGAGAAAGCCTGTCCCGCCATTCCGCCACCAGGACCTCGCGAAGCTGAGACCGACGCAGCTCCATGTGAACGTACGATCCTTCCGCAACTCCCAACCCGCTACTGCGGGCCTCTTCGGGTCTGGGGGGGAGTGAGGTGTTTGACTCCCCCCGCGACGTCTAAGAGGGGCGCGCGTGGAACACTACGCGCCGCCACCTCGGGTCCTGATGTGTGGGGGGCGACGGACGTCCCCGAGTCCGTCGCCCCTGGACCCATTTAGGTGGGCTGGAAGAGGGCATTGTCCGCCCTCCGCCGACGCCTGGTGCGTCTTCTGCGGGCCGGGTGAGTGGATGAGATCTCCCTCTCCCTTTCCGCAGCCTCCTTCTGCGAGATGACCCTAGTATCCTAACACAAGTCATGCGACCATGATGGTTTCGATGAAATTTGGCGACAGGTACCTTTGGCCAAAATACGTTCCAGAGAGTCAGAGTTACTCTCGCATTAATAACATTAGTATGGATGTCAAAAATGGTATGGAAAACCAGTAGTCAAATATTTTGTTTATTTTATTTCAGCGGTAATGGGAGAGAAACCTTACCCGTTCAAAGCGCCATCGCCACAAGACATGGTGGCTCTGAGGAAGGCGATTGAAGCGGGTCTCGCGAGCACAGTGCGGGACAGAGTGTGGGACAACCCCAGGTTTCTGGTCAGCAGTGGCAACACGCCCGCTATCTTGCAGGTAGCTTTACAACCATTCAAATTCAATTCAAATCTTTATTGCATATCTCATGTGTGTACAAGATCTTAAAAATAATTATAAAATTCACATGGACCCTGTCGGGCACAACAATTGTACACAATTTGAAAATTAGCATGCTTTAAAATCATTAAATTTGTACGTATACGTCATAATAAAAAAATAGATTATATTCGGTTATCATTTGAAACTTGATAAATTTTAATAAATAAATAATATTATATTTTAGTGTTATACGTCATTACAAATTGTACCATTAAAAAATAAATTATACCTCATTCTTACACACAACTAGCTGTACCAATTAACGCGAAAGCGTCAGTAAAGGTCAGTATCAGGTTGTATGTATGTTGATCTAAATATGATTCGCGACCGAACCGGTCGAAGTGCGAAGAGTTTGGCGGAGGCCATGTACAGCAGTAGACGTCTTTCGGCTGAAATTATGATGAATTTGACTGAGCGTTTTGAAATTGTGTCTGATATATTACTATAAGTTTTCCTCTGAAGCATTATCTATATTATAATGCTTATTATTTCCTTAAAGAAATAACTATGTGGTAGGGTACACGGATAAAAATGTTATGCACAATGCACCACCATGCATATTTATAGCACCAAAACCGCTCTTGTGGATATATAGGCTTGGTATTAATTTTATTTAGTTATCCAATTTAATGTACAGACGCCAGCACATCAAGCTACTACAATCTGTCAAATTTCTTTAATAGATTTTCAACTTTATCGCTAAAACATTAAGGTTCAAGGTTGATTGGGAAAATTTGACAGTTTCGGGTAGCTTGACCTGCTGGCGTCTGTACATTGTTTTTTTTGATACTTTGACACGTCTTTACCTTTTAATATACAGGGTGCCAGGGACATGGACTCGACCCCTATCACCATTCAGTACATGATTCTGAAAACACCTGCAATTAAATTTTTCGTGGGTTATTAAAACAAAATATTGGTGTTTTATAGTTATTTATGCAACTGTACTGTACTGTAAGGGGTATTAAAACTCGAATGTGGGTTTAAATAGTATCACATGAGTGTTTTAATACCTAATTATGTACAGTTGCGTACAAGACTTTATCTACACCCATGTTATGAATCCTATAAGTTATAAGTTAGTAGCTAGTAAGTCAAGCTAGTAAGTAGTAGTAAGGTAGTAGTTGTATAACAACTACCTAACTACTACTAACTAGCTAGCGTTTTAGGAAACATAGGAAATTATAAGTTTTTATTTTAAATTAGTAGCTGTAGTAGTGAAACGCGCGTGCATTACAATGTTCTGTTTTTGAAATTCATAAAGATACCACGAATTGAGTAGTGAGAATGTGGCTGTTTGATGAGTAAGGGAAGTAAGTACAACATTATAACATTCGTTTAGATGATATTATGGTTACTATGACACGGGTTGTTGTAATGTTGGCAATAAGCTAACTGTTTCAGAAGCTTAATTATAGACGATTTATAGCATGGGTGTAGATAAAAATGTCTATGCTAGGGGGTTATTGGTTAAGGACCAGGCCCGGGTCGACGGCGCGTTGTGTTCCACGCGCGCCTCAAAGAGATGTCAGCACCAATGACGGGGTTTGCTAGGACCGATGCCTGCTAGGGTTGCGGAAAAGTCCAAGAGGGTTACCGTGGCCCCTGGCACAGGCAGCTGAAGGAACACGGGTGGGTTTTAGTCAGTAAGAGTCTGACACGCCCTCCTGCTCTGCCCAGAGCGGGAGAAGTTATTTGATGATTTCCCACCCACAAAAAAAAAAAAAAAAAAAGGAGGTTATTGGTTACAGTTTGTGGGTCGATGTCTCTGCCACCCTTTGTGTATGTTTTAAGGTTAAAGAAATTCATTACTCAATAAGAAAATGCAAGAATTTCACTTATTTGAGAACATTTTTAGAACTTAAAATGTAGTAATATTATAGAGGTACGAGGAACAGGATGTAAAGTTCACTCATACCCATAGTAAAGGGAGGATCCTCAGACCAGACGCGTGTCGTGTCTGGTGGGCAACTGCCCGACGATTGATGTCGGGAAGTTGTATTATATAATATGCTAGTTGCGCGGTAAACTAGGCTTGTGCGATGCAGGATTTTGCGTGACGTCAGTGTGATGCGTAGTTTGCATGTGGCGATGTTGTAGATACCGCTACAATATAAAAAAAACTTTGACATACAGACTAAGCAGGTATTCTTCTTGCTTTTTTTAACAAATCATTTACTTAAATAACATTTCACTAAACTTATAACGATATTTTATTCCTGAATAATAATGAGCAAATAATGCAATATCTAAGTTCGTTACCAAAACGAAACTCCTTCATAATACTAAGTTGTTAACGACGTAACTGCAGCTCAACAGATTAAACATTTAAATGAGTCGCGACGTGGTTTGAACGCTCAATGACAAAATTAACATTCAAATAAATTCAATTGATCATGCGCAGTTACCTGGGATGACGCTAGTGACATACATACCTGTACAGGTACACGTCATTTTAATTGATAAACGAGTTTTTATGCCGCTTGTACTATTAATTAGGCTTTATTTTTAGTCGAAGTCGGAACATTAATGAATTTGCTTTCCAACTTTATTTTTTACTCATAGTGACTCATATTATTTACTTTTTTTAAACAAGGGCGGACATTATGCCTGAGGCCTTTTCAACTACGTGAGCAGTGGTGGCCCAGTGGTATCGGATCCGACTTACGAGTTGTAGCTCGTGAGTTCGAAACCATAGGCAGGCACTTTACTTATTGTATTTAATTTCATCACCACTGCTCTCAAAACGGTGAAGGAAAACTTCGTGAGGAAACCGGCATGTCCTAGAACCAAAAAACTTGAGAGGTGTCAAGGGACACCCGGATGGAACGAAGTTCCTTTCGATTAATTAGTGAAGGAACTGTAATTTTTTTTTTTTAAGTTTTGATAATATTTTTTATTATATGTATATATTATATATATATATATATATATATATATATATATCCGTTCCAATATCTGGCTTGCTTTCTATAAGAGAGAGAGAGAGAGAGACAGACAGAAAAACATGCGCACGCCGCACAGCTTACAATAGCTTACTATAGCAAAAAGTGTCGTGAAAACTTTTCGTAAGAATTTTTTCCGTCTAGCCCCCTTTCACAACGCGCGATAAGGAACTTCGTTCCAAAATTCGAAGACGCAACACGCACTGGGCCCACGTGGTCGACTATGGCCCACTCCCTCTTACAAAGAGGAGGCCTGTGTCCCAGCAGTGGGAACATTATAGGCTGATTATATACTTTCTACTAGTCGACCCTAGCCCGTTGTACATGGCACGGTTTCTTTACGGTATGATGTGTTAACCGCGCCATAGCATAATCATGTATGATTTTATATGCGCATACGGCGACGGCGCCGTGCCGTAGTGCCGCCGTGTCTGTCAACAATCTTCCACAGTAGTCCATACAACACACACTAACGACCGTGCCAACACACGGCGAGTCAACCATAGCTTTTCATGGCAAGAAAAACATGTGTACAACGGGCCTTAGGGTGATCATAGTCAGCCTATAATGTTCCCACTGCTGGGACACAGGCCTCCTCTGTGAGAGGGTCGCCTTATTTATTTATTATTATTAAGGCACATCAACAACACAAACATTTACAAATAAAAGAGAACAGAGACATGGACTAGTGTTTACGTCAATTACAGACGTGCACAGCATTCACAACAAAATAGAAGAAAAAAAAAACAGTATACACGTTACAAAAATAAATAAAACAAAAACAAAACCAATATAAAAAAAATCTAGCTAAAATCTCGGTAGTAGAGAGAATACCCTCATCGACATAAACATTGACTAATTTTTTTATTTTGTCGTCTTCAGTCTTCCCCTCATTCATGATCTTAGATCTAAAACGCTTGGGATGGTCGTGGAAGATATCCAAATCATAAAGATTGCAAAAAATGTTGTACGTCGACGTTAGCCTAGCCATCGGAGCATTCATGCCCAAGTAGGTTTTATAACGAGGGACATTGAAAAAGGACGTGCATTTTCTTCGAGCATTAAGTTTAGGTACGTTTATTTTAATGCGTTCGAGAAGTAGGGCGATGCAGAGATAAACCATGGCAGGTGCAACATAAGGGATAGATAATTCGAAAATAACTATAAAATACAAGAATATATACTAATATATAGTAGATACATATACACAGAAGATTTTATTAGGTTGTAAAGCATAATCCCCCTCAGCCCGACTTCAGCCTTTGCTGGACATATACCTCTCTTTGCTTGTGCCAATACCCACGCTCCAACCCGCCTCATCCAGGTTTTACTCGTGATAAAAAAAGCACAATAATACCTACCTATGGAAATTACGCATCAAAATCGACAAAGAAAGATTGAAGAGAGCTAAAATGAGTTATTTTAAAGTTGTATAATGCTATACGGTCGACTTACGAAAAAATTAACCATAGTTAGAACCTAGTCATATTCTACGAAGTAAATGGGGACTTAAAAATAAAAGTCTTATTACATCAATTATAAGTAACGAATTCAACGTGACCAACTCCAAAAGGTTCCGTTTGATATAGTACGAGAGAAGAACACAAACAAATTAGCAATGGATTGGTGACTAAAGTTTTCTTTCATTATCTTTAACGTTATCCAGAATAAGACAGACAGACTATATCTATAAAGCTTTATCGTTATGTCCCAAGCTACATCACCATTTTTCTACGCTCATGCCAATTAATTTTGGGGTCGGCGGAGCGTGCCATTTACTTTCCCAGACCATTTAAGTGATCAATATTGTGACTATTATGGACCTATGCTGTTCCACGGTAGGGCAAAGGCCTATCTTCAGTCTTTCCACATTTCTCGGGCTTTTGCAAGTTGGAACCAATCCTTTAAAAATAAGTTCAACCACCCCGCCATCTCTTTCCAGGTCCGCCGCGTTGTCGTTTTCTGGCGTTTAGGATCTACTGAGTGGTAGTTTTAGATAAGGCAGCTGAGTTGAGCTCATTAATGACAAATGCGGAACTGACTGGACACGTCCACTCAAATCTGTGTGGTTCATTCCTCAAAAGGCCATTTCAGACACTAATCTACATGGTCCTCACATGACCTGACCAAGATTATGTCTGACTTTAAAAGGGACTGGATCTGAGTTTGTTTTGGTGATTCTTCTCAGAGTAGTCAGATAGGAAACACCGACATCATCTAGTTTTTAAAATATTATTGACGTGTAAAAATGTTTGTACAAACCGGATTACAGAAATAAAATCATTTAGACGGCACGGTTGGCGCAGTGGTTAAGCGATTGACTGCTGCGCTGCATGTTGCGCGTTCGATTCATTCCCGCATGGAACAAATATTTGTATAACCTACAAGTAGTTGTTCCGGGTCTGGCTGTTTGTGTATTGCTTTAAATGTTTGTAAACGCACTCACAATAAAGGAGAGAAAAAAATAATTTCATTTTGTAAATTGCAGGAAGGCTCTCGATACAACGCTTTACACGTAGCGGCCAAATCATGTAACGCAGAGATCACCAATTTGATACTGACGACGGTGGGCAACCCGATGTTTGTGCAGACGCTATACGGAATGGATGCTGACGCCGACTCTTGTATGGTAAGGATGAAAATAAATCATTATTTATCTGGCTTGTCCCATCGACGCGCACGCTGTAAGCATAAATTCAGCACATGATTTTAGACCCCCTTTTTTTTTTTGAGGGTGGGAAATCATTAAATAACTTCTCCCGCTCTGGGCAGAGCAGGAGGGCGTGTCAGACTCTTACTGACTAAAACCCACCCGTGTTCCTTCAGTTGCCTGTGCCAGGGGCACGGTATCCCTCTCGGACTTTGCCGCAACCCTAGCAGGCATCGGCCCTTGCGGACCCCGTCATTGGTGCTGACATCTCTTTGAGGCGCGCGTGGAACGCAACGCGCCGTCGACCCGGGCCTGGTCCTTATCGAACGGCGAGCTGCCTATTGCTCGCCGTCCGCAAGCCCGCGCCTACGGTGGTCGGGAATCGGATTATGATTCCCGACGCCCAGGGCGTCTCCTGCGGCGGCTAGGGACGTGAGGGCGCGAATTTTGCCTCTCCCTCACGCGTTCCGCCTCCTCCTTCGCGAACATTACTGCTTCGCAGGAGGTGACGGCTTCCCAAGCCCTCTTGCTCCGTACTATGGCCTGGACCAGGGCCGGACGCGAGAGATCGCCACCGCCAATCGCCTCCACGAGAACACGGCGGTGCTCCGCCCAAGCCGGGCGGACCTCCACCGTATGCTCCACCGTGTCCTCCGGGCGATCCACACAATGGTGACACCCGGGCGTTTCCTCCCGCCTTATCCGGAACAGGAACCTCCAGAAACAACCGTGTCCGGTGAGGACCTGCGTCAGGCGGAAGGTGAGGACGCCGTGGCGCCTCTCTAGCCACTCCTCAGAGAGGGGACTTATCGCCGCAATTGTGGCGTGCCCAGCGCTGGGTTGCGACAATCGCACTCTCCATGCCGCCCTGAGATCCCGCCGGAGCTCCGTCCGCTGTACCGTGATTTCTCGCGGAAGCGGAGCTACGCCCCGGCGTTTCGCCTCCTCGCGCCACTCCCAAATGTGCGCGAGGACTTTTGCCTTTAGATCCCATGGCGGTAATCCGGCAAGGAGGCTCGCCGCCTCACCGGAGACCGTACGGTATCCCCGGACCAGCCGGGTGGCCATGACCCTTTGGGGCGCGTTCAACGGGCGGGCTGGCCGCCGCCTCAAGGAACGCGCCCACACCGGTGCCCCGTAAAAGGCCATGGACCGCACGACCCCCGCGTAGAGCCTCCGGCAAGAGGCGTTTGGCCCCCCTAGATAGGGCAGGAGCCGCTTCAAGGCAGCCCCGGCCCTTTCCAGTCTGGGAGCCAACGTCGTAAATGCATTTTAGAGCGGCCAAGTGCGAGTCGGACTCGCCCATGAAGGGTTCTGTAGCAGTAAGTAACATAATAGAAAAGTTCTTGTTTTGAGTTGATTGAATGATAGGTAAATTGCGGTTTACGATTTATGACGTATTACAAAAAAACTGCTGACTAGATCTCGTTCAAACCAATTTTCGGTGGAAGTTTACATGGTAATGTACATGTACATAATATAGTTTTATCATTCTCTTATTTTAGATGTTACGGGGGGGGGGGGGGGGGGGGGGCACAGAATACCACCACTTTAGAAGTGTCTTTCGCGCAAACTATTCACTTTAGAAAAAAAATATATTAAAAACCTCAATATCATTTTTGAAGACCTATCCATAGATACGCCACACGGAACCCCCAAAAAATTTTGTTCCATTTTTTGCCATTTGGCTACGGAACCCTAAAACAGCTGTTTCATAGAAAAGTGCAATACTTACGCGGACAAAATGTATGGAACAGCGAACTTTTTTTTATAACCGAAGAAAAATTTCAACTCCTGGGGTTCATAATCGTCTACTGAATTCATGATTAGAAGTTCCGCGTCGATGTGCCTTCCACCCTGTGTGTAATATTATGTAAGTTCACTGAACTTTGAAAACGTTCTTGCCATTGTAATAAGTACAGGTAATAGTACATTATTGCGTCGGCCAGCAAAAGAGGCATTGATGGACGAGGCACACATACGTAAGTCCATTAATGCATAGTTGTGGCCAAGGCTTGTATAGTACTTTTCTCAAATAATGCGCGGAAATTAAAATACAATTACTTTTAAAAATTAATGACGAATAACGAACAACAATATTTTTTAGAGAGTTAATAATAACAATTATAATTTTATGTGTACATATTTGTTTCGGTCGCGAATCATATTTTGATGAACATACAAATCCTTAATCACAATGATTGCCTAAGGCGCTCATCAGACGGCGGGTATTTTTACCGCGAACATCCATCAAGCATCAGTGACGCGGTCGTTTTGTCCTCTGTGTGCGTTATTGCATAGAGTTCCATACGTGCATTCGTCCACAAACTGTCTATCTTCTGCTCAGCGCCTTATCTCGAAGAAACAATGAAAAGTAACCCAAGTGTCTACCCACAGGAGTTCGCAAGCATACTAGTGGACCTCTACCTGAACACTCCCGACAAGGCGATCAACGAGACTCCGCTGCACTTCGCCGCCAAGTTCGGCGCCGAACACGTGGTCGATGTGCTCACGTCCTTCCCGCAGTGCAACCGCAGCGCCGTCAACAAGTACGGCGAACAGGCTAAAGATGTAAGTTATACGTTTAACCAATGAAGTCATAAGTAATAAAAAGTAAATTTTAAAATAAATAAAAAAACCTAACTGGCCCTAAATTAAAAGTGAACTTTCAAAAAGATGGAACAAGATGACATATTTTTGGCTCCAATCCCACTCTCAATGTCATGCAATCGGAGGTATAGGTCTTTATTGTTAAATTTAAGGAGATGCGTTAATATATATTATGAGCTTTATCACAGCTTTGTTATAAGTTTTGAAAATGTAAGAGAATTGTATAGATCGTAAATGGTCCCTAATGATTAAATAGAATTTAATATGACATTGTTTTGAATAATTATTTACATTGTATTTAATAATTCTTGACATTATATTTAATAATCCTTTTTTTTTTTTTTTTTTTGTGGGTGGGAAATCATCAAATAACTTCTCCCGCTCTGGGCAGAGCAGGAGGGCGTGTCAGACTCTTACCGCCTAAAACCCACCCGTGTTCCTTCAGTTGCCTGTGCCAGGGGCCACGGTAACCCTCTTGGACTTTTCCGCAACCCTAGCAGGCATCGGTCCTAGCAAATATTTAATAATCCTTGACATTGTATTTGACGACACGTTTGGTGTAGTGGCTACAGTGGCTAAGTGTAGTCAGCGAAACCAAATGGTCCTGGGTTCGAATCCCGGTAGGGGCTTATGTTTGTATGATGAAAATGGACATTTGTACCCGAGTCATGGATGTATATTTATAATATGTATGTATTTACGAAAAAAAAAAATGTATTTAAGTAGTGTATCAACCATCTGGTATCCATAACACAAGCCTTAAGTGTTAAGTGCTTAACTTGGAACTAGATGGTGCTGTGTGCAATGTCAGACGATATTTATTTATAGTAGTTAAAGTTTTTCTTATCCTTGACATTGTATGATTTCAACAACTAATTTTGATATACAGGGTTATTGGTAAAACACCATCAACCTCTTAAGGGGTCATTGTACTCATCATTATGTACAACTTTTACTATGGGACCAAATATAAAATGGCGACAAAAAAAATCAGCTGGTCCCTACATTTTGACGAGTTCTGCAAACATAAATGTAGGGAACAGCTGATATTTTTTTCGCGATTTCGTATTTGGTCCCAAAGTATTGTAAAAGTTGTTCATAATGATGAGTACAATGACCTCTTAAGAGGTTGATGGTGTTTTACCTCAGATCATATAAACACAGAGATATGCTTTGTAAACAAATGTACCTATGCCTGACCCGATGTTTCCGCGTTTCTCCCACTTAATTCACTAACACAAAAGCAAAAACTATAAGAGCGGCACACAAGCTCACATCTCTCCCACACACAAATAAACTTTCAGCAACACTAATAAATTCACTAATAGAACACATGCAAACACGGGGCGGCGCTTCTACCTGTAGCCCGACCGACCTCATCTAGTTTAAAAAAAAAATATGATTGACGTGTAAAAGTGTTTGTAAAAACCTACTTACAGAAATAAAATCATTTATCATTTATCATTTAGCTATGGACTCAGAATAAACACACATATGCAAGTTACGCAACTAGTGATGTTAAGTTGTAATTGGAGAAAAATTTCGATGAAATTCAGTTACCTTTAATATCTGCTCTTTTTCCTAGAGATTTTATTGACTGCGAAAATAAAACGATACAGGAGTTTCCCTCGAATATACGAGTAGGTACTGGAATATTAACTAACTAAAGTTATTATAATTTTGTCATAATAAACATTACATGATCTGGAGTCTATAAAATACAATCACACAACTACAATATATCTATGTCTGTGGTTTTTGACGAATTTCCAGTTAACTTCTAATATTAATCAGTGTAACATCACAACTGTATATTTTAACGGATATCTGATAAATCACGGATATATAATATATTAGTCTCTAGAATTCTAATTATTAAATATTCAAATTATGATCAAACTTCCTTTGTATGGAGCACGTTTGTGGGAAACGGAAACTCCTCTAAGTATGTATCAGGACATGCTACAAAATCACATCTTACTACTATTGAAAATGCGAAAGTCTGGATGGATGGATGTATGGATGTTTGTTACTGAATCACGCCAGAACGGCTGAACGGATGTGGATGAAATTTGGATATATATAAAGATAGATATTATTATAACCTGGAATAGGCGGAATAGCACATAGGCTACTTTTTATCCTGAAAAATGTACGGTTACCCTGGGATAATTTCCGACATTCACGCAGGCGAAACCGCTGGCAAAAGCTAGTAAGATATACATAACAACTAATCTAAACTACCAAGAAACTATTAGGATATCAACTTCTCGAATCTAGATTAGGAGAACACAAGTAAAACTTCAAGATATTTATTTATATGGATTTTATTGACCAGTAAAGTGTAAATATGTATATGTTAAAACTTGCCTCTTTAACAGTTTAGGTGTTGTGTTTTTAGTTAAATAGTGGACCGACTATTCGAAGAACCGACGAACTTTCTTCAATAGTCGAAAGCATTTTGGCTCAAAGTGAGACAAACATATTGTGTTATTTTTTGTTGGAAACCAGTTTGGACCCCTTCCTGTCGCAATGATCCACTTTTCTTTTATTTTTGGATCCTTCTGATAGCTAAAATGTTAAAATAAAAGCAAGGTGTGACTGATGATGATGATATCAATGATACATGAGTAGTAAACAACAGCCATAAAATCCATGCAACAAAAAAAAGTTAAATTTTGTTCCCTTGTGTAACTAAATACATAAACTCGTTAAAAAGATCGTATAAAATTTCGACAACCATAAACGTCACATCACATCTCTAACTAAGTCTAGTCGGCAGCGGCCGCTTCACGAAACTATCGTGTGAGTGAGAGTATCAATAAAAAACACTTATCCATTGCGCTATTAGATCAGCCGATTCATTGATTGATGTGTACTAAGCAAACAATGGTTTTTGTTCCAATAAAAATAATTGCTTGTGGTACTTCATCGTGTTTCTAGTATCACGAACTAATGTTTTAATAAATTTGATAAGAAAAACAATAATATTTTAGTACTTACGTGTCAAATGAGATGCCATCTTTCATGTAATTCACAATACAGTTGTTACTTTTGCAAACAATCACTGAACAACGCGGCATTTTGACAAAAATCATGAGCAGCGAAGACGTTGCAAGTTGACATTCGAGTAATGGCCGAAACTGGCATCATGACACTTTCCGACTGGATGAATTCGCAAGCACCACGCCTCCTTGCCATAATATCTCCTGTGTTTATATGATCTGAATGTTTTACCAATAACCCTGTATAAATAAAAAATATAATAAAATAAAATAAATAAATATCGTCTGACATTGCACACAGCACCATCTAGTTCCAAGTTAAGCACTTAATTAAGGCTTGTGTTATGGATACCAGATGGTTGATACACTACTTAAATACATTTTTTTTTCGTAAATACATACATATTATAAATAAACATCCATGACTCGGGTACAAATGTCCATATTCATCATACAAACATTTGCCCCTACCGGGATTCGAACCCAGGACCATTTGGTTTCGCTGACTACACTTAGCCACTGTAGCCACTACACCAAACTTTTATTATTCCTTAATTAAAGTAAGTAATATTAATTAATTGAAGACCCCTCGACGGGTATAGGCCTTCTCCATCATATCAGAAACAACATTATACAGGGTGTAAAATCACCCATCACGAAGCAGTTATCTACGTATTCTGTACATCAAACTAAGTAACATTGCACAAAAATAATTGCTGGGGAACGACGAGGTTTTGGTGTGAAAAATCAGTGTTTATAGTAGCGCTCAACGTAACGCACGCAAAACACTGTGCTTATGGGTGCATGTAACGGGTACAGGGGTCGTGGGGGTATTTAAAGTTAAGCTATAACGTTTAATAGTACATTGTTCACCGAGAGGAGAAAGTGACCGATTACCGTCGAGGGTATCGTTTGAAGCCCGAGCCGTAGGCGAGGGCTTTAAAACACCCGAGATAGGGAATCGCACTTTCTCTCGAGTGATACATAGTGCTTTATACTACACCTACGAGGAAAATAAAAAACTAAATCTTTACTAAAACTGAATCCTCAAACAACACACAAATTGAAAATGGCGCCAATGGCGTCTGCAATTTTCACATGTTCTTTTTTAAAATTGTTTATCCTGCCGCCGCAGGGTCTCACTGCCAGCCCGACACCATCCAACACACAGCTAGTGGCCAGTGTCATTTTGCGAACTTGGAGATAAAAACTCACTGTAAAAACTTTTTGGCTTTTGATATTTAGGTTACCGGCGCATAGTCTTACCCAAAATTAAAAAAGAAAAACCACGTAAGAAATGGATTTTCATACACTTTTCTCTCCCGCTCAGATGCGTTTTCTCCCCGCATATTTGTTCGATATGCAATGACGTACTTTCTACCGTAAATTTGATAAAGTATCAAGGTACTTTCCAAGCAAGTGTAGTATAAAACTAATTTTCGTACCACTTGCTCAAAAAAGTGACATTCTATGCCACAAAAAGCGAACATAACAATAGTCATTTTTAATCTGTTAAAAATAGGGAAAGAAACATGTACTGAATTTCATTCATCCTCTAGGGGGAGAATGTGATTTAAATTTGGAATACTTACCGAAATTTATACTGAACTACATCTGTGTTTACACCATTGAGTTTGTATATAAAGCATTATACATCTTTTTGAAAAAGGAATACGCATTTATTATGCAGTTATGATTATTAAAAATCTGTCAACATGACGGGTGTTGATCGGTTAAATAAAATTACGAAAACCGACGAGGCCGTATGAGATTGATGCCTTTGCTTTTCCGACAAAAAAATATTAGTCTAGGAATTTGCCGCGTTTTTGTTTTCTTCAAATACATAAACGTTAAGTTTATTTTAATTTATTTTTATAAATAAGTTAATGTTCTAAAAAAACCGTTAATTTGTCATTATTTTTAATAAATGCTTATCTCATATTATTACTTATTGTGTTAATTTTTTCGCAAATGGTACGAAAAGTAAAGTATTTTCCTCGGTGATAAAGCTGTCTTAGTCTTGGGTGAACTTAAATCCCTCGCTACACTCAGGACTCGTCTTAAATCCCGCGCTTCGCTCGTGATTTAAGTTTTTAACACCCTCGCTACGCTCGGGAGTAAACCTCGAGTCCTTCGTTACGCTCGCGATTTAAATCGCACCCGCGACAGAAGACACTGCTTTATCCCCTTGGTTAATAATCTACTATTTCGTAAAAAAAAAACTTCGGAATAAGTTGGAGCTGACCTTCAATATATTCGTAACCAGAAGGTTCCGAGGTACGGTGTACAAGGGGAGACCCCTTTACAGTCTTCCCAGGGATATGCCTGACAGGCGTTGCACAGGGGGGTTCTGGAGTTGGTCTTTTAAGAGGAATCGGGACACCCCTCCTTGTGCTGATGGTGGCCTCAGGGATGGTTTTAGTGAGGTAAGAATCCCACACTCCCCGACCTCTTTCCCCGGAGGCCGGCCGCCTATTGTAGGTCTCCCCCTTAAAAAAAAGGTATGGTGTACAAGAAAATGATCACAATGACATGAAGAACAAGTGATTCCCGGCTTCGTTAAGCGTCTTTTTACACCCGTTATAGTTCTTGTTTCATGATTAACATTTATTTGACAGATAATCTGCAAGCGGGCTCTGAACAGCCCGGTGGGCGTGTCCGGGCGCATCTTGTGCATGCTGCAGGAGCGTTACTACGTGCCCGTCCTGCACGCCGAGGACGGCAGTGGCGTGCCCACCATCGGCCGCGCCTTCACGCCGGCCGAGCCGCCTGTACGCTGTACATCCGCAGCGGTGACAACAGAATAATAATATTTTTTTATTTCAAGAGTGACGGCGTTGTTAACACACTGTAGTAGTGTCTTAAGTATTAATCTCCTGGAATAATCTGATAGGAGTTGAAAACCAATTCGAGGATGATCTTTCTGACTGAAAAATTTCAGAGAAGTTAATTGTAGCACTGATCTAATATGAAAATATAAATGCATAGACACCTTTATTATAATTTACATAATATTACATATCACACCATACGTGTATGTAGGGAATGAAAACAGACTTAAGTCCTCTTGGGAGTAATACCTGTATTTGAATTTATCTGGTTTAAAAAAAATAGCACATAGTCTCGACGAATTAGCGGTTCTCAATTTTTTTCGGAGAGTTGTCCAAACTCAAAGCATTTATTTCAATTAAACCATTTACAGGTACTTTTGAATTGTCAAGTGGTCGGTCAGTCAGAAATATGAAGCTAGTTGCCCATTCCAAAGCGTAGTAGGTACCTATGGAGAAGAACGGGCAAGAAACTCCATGGACACTCTTTTAAATTATATTGTTACATAAATATTAGTTACATTATTAATCTTGTATATAGGTATAATTATATGTGAGAACGATGTAAATAAGACGTACACATTGAGTGTCCAGTGTACAGCTAATATAAATTCAAACAAAACAATCCATGATAAAATAATTAAGTCCCAACTGACAGCGCCCGTTCACGAACATGACGCATGTCCCCTACACTTTTCGTCTTTTATCATCTTTGGCAAATACATGGGTACGCGTATTTTTGCAGTCAACAGTTGCGCAACGGGGCGTATTAATTAATTATGCGTAAATGAAGTCGCTTGTTTACAAAAATGTATGGATAGTGATAACTAGCTGTCAAATTCTGAGACGCTGGTCGGTAGCGACATCAGAAGTGGGCGAGAGGCAGTTTTTATCCCCATTTTTTAGTATCGTCGGTAAATTTTTGGGTAGTAAAGGTTTTTTGTACAATCTCCACAGGAAATAAACCGCGACCCGCTCAGCCCGCGCTACGAGATCCGCGCCTACGCGGGCCCCATGGAGGCGCGCGCGGCGGAGCAGTTCCGGCGCCGCTGGAAGACGCCCCCGCGCGCCCCCCGCGCGCCCCCCGCGCCCGGCGCGCCCCCCGCGCCCGTCGCGCCGCGCCTGCCGCGCTCGCAGTACACCGCGGACTGTCCCGCGCCGCCCGCCAGCCCCAAGCCGCAGGCCTTTAGGCTCAAGGAGATCACGAAAGGGCTCGAAGCCGTCGGCAGGTTAGTACGACACGCTCAGACCTAAGGCGCCATCTACACGGGCGACAGGGTCGCGGCGATAGTAACGCCCTGGCATCAAATTCAATAAAAACTGTATGAAGCAATCTACACACGACGATTTCATCGCGGCGAGAATACCTTACTTATTTGTATCGACCGATAACTGGTATGTGTGGTACAACTCTAAATATAAGTTGGTTATTAATAAATACCTAAACTTGTGACCGAACTATAACGTGAAATTAGTTTACATATTTGATTGACAACCAGTCAATAATAATAGGAGTTAAAGTATGAAATTGCCGTTTTATTGTATTAGGTACTTCGAATTGACATAGAACCTTCATGGTTTGAGATTTTTGAGTTGTTCTTCTTTTAAAAAATGTGCAACATTCGATTATCGACTTTAAGCTGTTTTTTTTTATTCAGCTTAGACAAGAAAGGTGGATACTTCGAAAATTCGAGTTATTTTTGAATACGAGTTCCGACGCGGAACTAACGCGGCAGAAACAGCTCGTAATATCAATGTTGCGTTTGGGGAGGGGACTGCTAATGAACGCACCATGTGATTTTGGTTTAAACGTTTTCGTGGTGGAAACTTTGATTTGATGAACGAACCACGTGGAAGACCGCCCACACAGGTGAATAACAATGAATTGAAAGAGATGGTGGAAGCCGATCCGAGCCAAACTACCCAGGAATTAGCGACATGGTTAAACGTTACCTTACTAACAATATTGACTCATTTGCGTCAAATTTAATTAAAAATTAAATAAAAAAAATATGAGAAATGGGTGCCTCATGATTTGACTGATCTGCAGAAAGAAACGCGTGTTGAAACTTGTGTTGCCTTGTTGAATCGATACAGAAATGAAGGAATATTGGATTGAATTGTGACATATGATGAAAAGTGGATTCTTTACGATAACCGTGAGCGAAAAATGCAATGGCTGACCCCAGGTCAAACGCCGCAACAGTGTCCTAAAGCAAAGCTTGCCAATAAAAAGTTAATGGTAACTGTTTGGTGGTCTCAGCATGTTGTTATTCACTATAGCTTTCTCCGATCTGGTCAAGCAATAACGGCAAATGTCTACTGTGCTGAACTCCGAACAATGATAGCGAAGAATGTTGCACATTTTTTAAAAGAAGAACTTCATAGGTACCATGTGAAAAAAGTTTCACTCAAAAATCTCAAACCATGAAGGTTCTATGTCAATTCGAAGTACCTAATACAATAAAACGGCAATTTCATACTTTAACCCCTAATACCTTAACCCGTTCATTAATTTGTGAGCTTTCTTAGCCTCTCAGAAGTCAGGTATTATGATGAGTTACAGCCATCATTGATCCAACGCAATAGAGAGATGGAGCTTTAAAATGTGTGCTTAAGTACCGGCTACAGCTGTAAAATCCTTTCACATTTTTTTTTTACCTGTGGCATCTGCGATTCAATAGCTACCTTATTGAAACGAGTTAAAAGATCACTTGATTTTGACAAACTTGTTAGTGAAAGCAACCTTATCAAAATGAAAATAAAAATCACTGTGATTTTGACAGTGATATAATATCTGTATATTAAAATAACTGTGACAGGGTTGTACTAAAAACTTAAAACCATCAAAGTTCCGTTTAAAAAAATGGGATGAAAAAGTGTTCATTCACAAACAATAATTTTACCATGCATATTCCCTCTGCGTATAGATAACATCGGACAGGGGCAGGCAGACGGTGACATATTCCCCTGCGTATAGGTAACACGCGACAGGGGAAGACACGATAACATATCCACTGCGTATAGGTAACACGCGACAGGGGCAGGCAGACGATGACATATCCACTGCGTATAGGTAACACGCGACAGGGGCAGCCAGACGATGACATATCCACTGCGTATAGGTAACACGCGACAGGGGCAGCCAGACGATGACATATCCACTGCGTATAGGTAACACGCGACAGGGGCAGCCAGACGATGACATATCCACTGCGTATAGGTAACACGCGACAGGGGCAGCCAGACGATGACATATCCACTGCGTATAGGTAACATGCGACAGGGGCAGCCAGACGATGACATATCCACTGCGTATAGGTAACACGCGACAGGGGCAGCCAGACGATGACATATCCACTGCGTATAGGTAACACGCGACAGGGGCAGCCAGACGATGACATATCCACTGCGTATAGGTAACACGCGACAGGGGCAGGCAGACGATGACATATCCACTGCGTATAGGTAACACGCGACAGGGGCAGCCAGACGATGACATATCCACTGCGTATAGGTAACACGCGACAGGGGCAGCCAGACGATGACATATCCACTGCGTATAGGTAACACGCGACAGGGGCAGCCAGACGATGACATATCCACTGCGTATAGGTAACACGCGACAGGGGCAGCCAGACGATGACATATCCACTGCGTATAGGTAACACGCGACAGGGGCAGCCAGACGATGACATATCCACTGCGTATAGGTAACATGCGACAGGGGCAGCCAGACGATGACATATCCACTGCGTATAGGTAACACGCGACAGGGGCAGCCAGACGATGACATATCCACTGCGTATAGGTAACATGCGACAGGGGCAGCCAGACGATGACATATCCACTGCGTATAGGTAACACGCGACAGGGGCAGCCAGACGATGACATATCCACTGCGTATAGGTAACACGCGACAGGGGCAGCCAGACGATGACATATCCACTGCGTATAGGTAACACGCGACAGGGGCAGCCAGACGATGACATATCCACTGCGTATAGGTAACACGCGACAGGGGCAGCCAGACGATGACATATCCACTGCGTATAGGTAACACGCGACAGGGGCAGCCAGACGATGACATATCCACTGCGTATAGGTAACATGCGACAGGGGCAGCCAGACGATGACATATCCACTGCGTATAGGTAACACGCGACAGGGGCAGCCAGACGATGACATATCCACTGCGTATAGGTAACACGCGACAGGGGCAGCCAGACGATGACATATCCACTGCGTATAGGTAACACGCGACAGGGGCAGCCAGACGATGACATATCCACTGCGTATAGGTAACACGCGACAGGGGCAGCCAGACGATGACATATCCACTGCGTATAGGTAACACGCGACAGGGGCAGGCAGACGATGACATATCCACTGCGTATAGGTAACACGCGACAGGGGCAGCCAGACGATGACATATCCACTGCGTATAGGTAACACGCGACAGGGGCAGCCAGACGATGACATATCCACTGCGTATAGGTAACACGCGACAGGGGCAGGCAGACGGTGACATATCCACTGCGTATAGGTAACATGCGACAGGGGCAGCCAGACGATGACATATCCACTGCGTATAGGTAACACGCGACAGGGGCAGCCAGACGATGACATATTCCCTCTGCCAAACTAAAAAGCAATGGCAGACGTAGCTCTTTTTTTAGTTCATAAAATAATTTATAACAACACTATTTTATCTACCTATATGCTAAACAATAATGCAGTCTGGAATAATGTTTATTTCTATAGTTAGATATTTTAAGACACTTCTTCACGGCAATATTTTAAAACTAGATGACGCCGGCATTTTCTAGCTGACTGATCCCTAAACAAATTCAGAGGCCCGGGTCTCTTTTAAAGTCATTATATTCTAAGATTTTATGTGAGTCTAACAATGCATGTGCCATGTCTAGAAGAGCCTTTTGAAGAAATAGCCATTGCAGCTTTGAGTTGACCTGTCCCTACAGACGGCATGCATGCATCAGTCGTCGTGTAGCTCAACCCTATTTTAGGACATTTGCGTAGGCGATATATAAAAACTTAAAACCGCCAGACAGTTATAAAGTCGTGTGTTCAATCTTGCCTACACGGTACTCACATTCACAGTCAGTTTTCCGTTTAAAATGTTATCCAGCAAATTTTGTGAGTAACACAGAACCTGACATACAAGGTTTTTTAGATATTTTGTACAGTTCTAGAGGCTCTAGTCTCTACGACCTGTAAAGCTCAATCTCTCTTTCGCCCTGGATCATGGATGATGGCCGTAACATATCATAGTACAGGTCCTGTTTTCTGAGAGGCAAACGAAACAAAACAGACGTTGCTATGATTGACTGTCTGTCAATCAAATCTATTTACTAATTCAATTATCACGTTGTACTGCGAACTATCGTTTTGGGTCGTTTCCGTCATCAAAAATGACCAGATAATAAATTATGTACTTAGAAAATAAAAAAGTCATATTATAGTTATTATGAACTATGCTTTATTAATGAAAACTTTCTGTTTACAGAAACTTAGCGGAAGAAATGAAAGTCGGTTGGAAGGAGTACTGGCCATTCTTAGACACGTTCACCGACCTCCGAACACCCGAAGGCCTAACCTTACTAGAAAACTATTTAAAAAACAAGTACGAAAGCGCCTGTTCATTCGCATACAGCGACAGTTGCGCACAATCCCATGTTCCCGACGACCTTTCACTATCAAGAATAAGTCTATGTATGACGCAGCAAAGTCCCTCCAAAGACTCCACACTAAGCCCCATGTCAGAACTCTGTTTTGCCATGAACTCATGCAAAATATCCAATGAAAGACCTCCCCACTGGAGGAAAACTGACCCTTTAAGACAGAGGCTTTGCAGACAGCCTGGGCCTAAAGTGGTGAATGGGGATGCGCCTATAGTCAGCCACACAGTCAGCCAACTACTCTGTATAGAGCGGACCTGCCAGGTCTTCGCTAAGAGGATAGCAGATGCGCTCACATTTAGCCTTACCGCTGAACCAGAAACGGCCGGTGACTCACTCAAATCTGAATCAAAGCACCTACAACACACAATTGTCACTTACATGGACGATGAAAGATTTCAGAGCATAAATTTCGCTTTAATACACTCTCGATTAGCCCAACTAGTCGTCTACAAGCTAAAACAGCAGACGAACGACCTTGATGACGTCAACCATTTGTTGGAATTCTTAGTTAAGCTTCGATGTCCGAACGATGACATATTTAGTTCGGATGATGAACGAAAGCCGACTTACAGGTGCGCGAATAGAATGAAAATGACACATGTAATAGACGGCCAAGTGAGGTGCTTAGCTAGTTTCATATGCGAAGAGTTGACGGAAGGAGACATACTAAAAGCCCCGGCTATGTCCGAGGTGGAATGCACAGAGTTATGGCAAAAAGCATCCAAGTGCGGTTGCGATTGGAAGATAGAAGTTTTCGAACGAAACAGTAAAAAGAACGCGTCGTTTAGGAAAAATAGATCTGTTTTGTCGACTAGTCCGAAGAGTGAGAGTTTTATTAGAAGACTGACGTTTGATCATGATATTGGTGAGTAACTCTGCGTTATTTTATTTTTTAAATACACCTAACGGAGGGGCTTGTGGCTAAGTAATAACAGCCGCACGGAACGATCGATCAGGTTAAGGTAAGCTAGCCGCGGTTGGTCCGTGGATGGGTCACCATATCTACATACCAAGAACCCTCCGTGCCTCAGAAAGCACGCTAAGCCGTTGGTCCCGGCTGTCATTCGTGGATCTTTGACAGTCGTTACGGGTCGTCAGAAGCCCGAAAGTCTGACAACCAATCTTACCAAAGGGTATCGTATTACCTAGTAACTGGGTTATGGAGGTCAGATAGGCAGTCGCTTCATGTAAAATACTGGTATTCAGCTGCATCCGGTTAGACTGGAATCCGACCCCAATATAGTTGGGATAAAGCTAGGCAGATGATGTGATGAACACCTATGGTCTTATTACAAAACAAGGTTTTTCTTTTGACATGGTTTAAACCATCGAGCCCGTTTTTGAAATTGGAATCTAACAGAAATTGAAATACAGTTCCTTTTACAAAACCGGCAACTTAGTCCGGTCTTATGTCGTCAATTTTGTATTAAGAACTTTACTATAGTCGGCATAAAGTTCGAAATACAAAAACTGACTCGATGGTTAAGGCTCGGGCTAAAGTTAGACCGTATTTTGTAATAAGATGGATGATGGCTATCTTGAAGCCCCTAATTAAAACGTGCTAAATATATTGCAAGAGCAATCTCCAAGCCAACCTAATCTTATTATAGTGCGCCATGTTTTTAGAAACATGAATACAAGGGCGATGGACGACTTCGTGACGTATTAAGAATATATTAATAAATTATGAGATAACTTTTCAGAGTTGGTCCCATATTAAATTTGTTCATAATCACCATTTCAATGACCCCTTTCTCTTTTCCAGTTATTTCAGTAACATCTTGTAAGTCTGCTGTTTCATTCCTTATTAGTTTATATCTTAATTATCTTTAATCGTATATTATGAATTATTTTATTGTACATCGTTTTCGAAACAAGACTAATGTTTTAAGTATCTTGACTTTAAAAAGTTTCCTTGGGGTTTCCTGCTCGTTATTCTCCATAGAGATCTATGTTCAGGTTTGAGCTACTAGCTTCTACTTTCTGACAAACTGACCGACGCCTTGACAATTCAAACGTGCCTGCAAATCGTTTAATATAAATAAATGCTTTGAGTATGATAAACAATCGTAATAATGATGTAGGTGACGGCAAGCTGCAGCACAGTGAGTCAGAGAGTCCTGTAAACGCGAACTCGCCGGCCGGAGACAGCGCGGCGCTGTACACCGTGGTCACCAACAAGTGTACCGTCGTGCAAGCCGAGGTACGTCGACAAAGTAAAAGTAATTCGACCCACACGAAGGCAACTAAAAAAATTGATATCATTTGCCTTTTACCAAATATGTCCGGGACATAAGTTATAAGCCATTTATTTCGTAAGAAAACACTACAGCTGAAAATATTACAATGACGAAAAATACGAGACCGTCCGCCAGTTGTACCGTTCTGATCTATGTTTGGACCTGGTGTTCTTTCTAATAGCGTACAATACCTAAATTCTACTTACTATCTATCTATCAATGTTTCTATTGAAATATTGAGAGGGAGAGAGAGAGATGGGAGAGGTTTGGTTTAGAGGGCTGTATTGATGATTTTAATGATTATAATTCTGTAAATACATACTAGTTACGGTCGTTAATTAAATTTTGTTCAACATACAAACTGACACTAACCTGCAATTTGCTAAAATCCTACGAAAATTTGAATTTCGCGGGCTATTTGGCTTTGTATGAGCATAAATAAGAACGTTTGGCGCCCCGCTACCAACAATGCCGGGTATGACTTATATAGGTCAACGGCTTAACTGAGACGTTGCCTGAGCTATCTGCGCGGTGCGGGCGAGGAGTGGGATGAAGTGATGCGAGAACTCAGTGATTCGTCAACTTCTGACAATGTCACCCCTCCCGCACCGCGCAGCTTCCTCAGGCAACATCTGCGGTTTAAGCGGTTGACCTACTGTTAAAAACAGGAAACAGAACACAAGTATAAGTACCTACCTACTTAGGATAATAACCAGTGATCGGAATAGGTAGAGCTAATATACCTAAAGTTCAAAGAACAGAGACAAAAAAGTGGAAACTTCCTAACGACAATTTTTTTTTGTATTTTTTTTCTGATTTCGGGACATCACTTAAGTACATATAATATTAATCTTATTAATACAGTAAACTAATTTAATTAATTTTCCTTTTTAACCGACTTCAAAAACAAGGAAAACGTTCTCAAAAAACCAGTAGATACGTTGTCTATTGCTATTAATAATTCAGGTAAAGAACTGGGTCCGCCCCATGTTTTCGTTTTCCAGAATAGCCAAAACTTGCTGTCTCTTTCTATCTTTTGTTTGTCACTGGTAAATTTTAGTTTTACATAAGTAATGTTCCGAAACCCGGGACATTAGTATCGAAAAAAATATTTTGTCGTAAGGCGTCTCCACTTTGTCTCTGTTCTTTTTCGAACTTTAGGTATTTTAGCTCTACCTATTCCGATCACTGATAATAACACATACAAACACACCAACATACTATTCTCTGATTTTTAATTTGCTAGACCAAAATGACAGCTGCGATTGACCTTTTTTTTAATGTTGCAAGCGTGGAGCGTAATATTGTAGTATGATTCATTCATATGTCATTAAAAATATATATAGTTAGAATAAAAATATTGTATGTAAACCTAGCGATTATTATTTACACCGTTATTAACCTATAGTTAATCTGTGAACAGCGTTGTAGGCTGCAATATTGTCTATAAGTTTTGTGTATTTCCTATTTATGTTTTATATTAAAGCGTGTGTTGCTGTTTGTTGTTCCTTTTGAAAAAAAGAACAATAAAATAATTGAAATGAACCACCACTATCAGGTGGGCCACCATCTTGTTTGATACCTATTCGAATGCTGTTTCTCTAATGTCCAGCAGATATCTGACGACGAGTCCGTGGCATCGTGCAATTCTGAAGATGAGGTGTTTCTGACGGCGTCCGAGCATTCGGAGCAAGAGGACGACGACATGGCTGAAGCCAGCGACAGGGCGAAGGCTGAGCCTTTTATAAACGGGTGAGTGGGTTATAAGCATTTGGTGAATCAACATGGCTGAATGATGTTTTTGTGCGTGCAGGGATACTTTATGTGTGAGTTAGCCCCCCAATGCTCCTTATGTACGGTGGTGGTAATTAAAACAAGTTTAATAACGAATCAATATTAGACATTTATTTAGTCAGTTGTTACAACGGCCTATTCAGTTCGAGGCGGGAGGCTAACTGTTGGGAGTGCTCGAACTAGCCCCGCGTCGCACCATTACAAATATGTGGCGTCAGCCCTTACAATGCTATTGTCTTTCTAGTACTTAGATTATGTTAATATTTAACTTTTATATGAATTAACTTCAAGTAGCGGTAGCCATTATTTTACGCTAAGTAAGGACGTGACAAAATTTTTCACTTTCAGTTACCAGTTGTAAACTCCTACTCCTTAGATTGCTTCGTTTGACTAGCGGTCGTAAGCGCGACGGCTGAGCACGAGGTCCTGGGTTCAATTCCTAGGCCGGGCAAAGTGTTATTGAGTTTTCCGTCTAGAATTTCTCAGTAACAGCTCTGCATTTGTACCCGGTTGATGGCAATAGGCTGGCCCCTTATTATTAAACTAAATCGGAAAAACTGACACCCTGTGATGATCTTTCAAGTCCTGTGACCACAAATATTCATTTCTCTTCGATTTTTTTCCTGTTAAAGTAACCCCATTTTTTTTTTTTTCGAAAAAAATTAATATTTGTGGTCACAGGACTTGATAAATGATAAATGATTGTATTTCTGTAAGTAGGTTTGAACAAACACTTTTACACGTCAATCATATTTTTTTTAAACTAGATGAGGTCGGCGTTTCCTATCTGACTACTCTGAGAAGAAAGGCCGAAACAAACTCAGAGGTCACAGTCTCTTTTAAAGTCCAGACAAAATCTTGGTCAGATCATGTGAAGGCTATGTAGATCGGTGCCTGCAATGGTCTTTTGAGGAAAGAACCACACAGATTGAATGGACCTGTCCAGTCAGTGCACGCAATTGTCAGTAATGACGTAAAGAACCTAGACTTGCACATTGATAGTACCCTGAACTGGCGTACTCAAGTCGCTAGGGTAAGCCAGAAGGTTACCGGCACGCTGCGGGCTCTGTACAGACTGAAAAATTTATTACCATCAAGTACGAAGACAATGCTTGTGCAATCCTTAATCTTCCCTATCATCGATTATGGTGATGTGTGCTACTATGACCTGAATGCAGATCTCCTCGACAAACTTGACCGTCTTCTGAATAACTGCATTCGATTCGTTTTCAATCTGCTTAAATATGATCACGTCTCTGCCCATCGGTCGCTTCTAAAGTGGTTGCTCCATACGTCAGCGCAGAGAGCAAAGGGCGCTGACTATCTTGTTTTCATTTCTTGATTCTCCCTCTTCCCCTGGTTATCTAGCCCCCCACTTTCAGTACATTTGCGCCAACCACAATAGAAATCTACGTTCTTCACACAATCGTCTTCTTCAATGTCCCACTCACCGCACAGACTTCATTCACTCTTCCTTCTTTGTTCAATCTATCTCTCTGTGGAATGCACTCCCCCAGGAAATCAGGATGGCAACCAACCGATTATCCTTTAAAACTAAATTTCGCGAGCACATTCGTAAGAAGCTGGCAGTATCATCACAGCGGTAATGTTTTCTCATTGTGTGTCCTATTTGTTTTTAACATACTTGTGTATTTATGTACAGACGCCAGCACATCAAGCTACTACAATCTGTCAAATTTCTTTAATAGATTTTCAACTTTATCGCTAAAGCATTAAGGTTCAAGGTTGATTGGGAAAATTTGACAGTTTCGGGTAGCTTGACCTGCTGGCGTCTGTACATTTATTTGTGCTTATATTTATATATAATTAGGTATATATATTATATGTATTTATAGACTAAACAAGTTTATCCGTGTCTATATATTTAAAATTATTTAATCCTAAATTATCATTATAAATTGCACCTACCACTGTTTGTCTCTGCATCACCCAAAGGTTGACTGGTAGAAAATGCCTATGGCATTAAGTCCGCCTCTGTACATTTGTGTGCTTAAAGTGTTAAATAAATAAATAATCGTGCAGCTCAACTAAAGGCTGATTTACACAGGGTCAGTAACTGACTACAAATTCGAGGCAAGTCAGTGCTGACCCGAAAAAACCCTGTGTAAACTGATTTGAAGTCAGCGCTGACTTGAATATTCGGACACGAGTATTTTAAAGTCAGTTGGCGCCCCCCGCCACCCGCGCACCCCCGCGCCAGCCAAATAAACCCCGTGTAAACAGACAAGTCAGTGCGTGGTTAGTCACTGCCGCTGCGTTGTAGAGTGACCATGTTTTTTTCGCTGGCGATAAAAATGACGCGTAAGCTTAGCGAAGACGAAACCTTAAAATTGGTGCAATTATATGGCGAAAACGAGTGCCCTTTGGGATATTAAATCCCCAAATTACCGCAATAAAGAAATGCGGTCAACAGCGTTGCAAAATATGGCTCAACAAATGCAAATCGAAGGGCTCACTTCTACTGACGTAAAAAATAAAATTAAAGCCATAAGGGCTACATATTATTTAGAGCTCGACAAGATACAAAAATCCACCAGATCTGGCGCTGGTGGGAACGTATATGTCCCAAAAGTCAAGTGGTTTCAAGAACTGGACGGCTTTATAAAAAATGCTATTGTAAAAAGGAAAACAATGGTAAGTATTTATTGTAACTTATTTATTTTATTTCCATCCTAGATACCTATACAAAATTAATGAATTCTATCCAATTGCCATGGCACACTTCCAGCAGTCATAAAGAAGTTCCTATATAGGTCTCTTTTTTCTTTAGCAGTCATGGAATGGTTGCCTCTTTGTTGTTCTGAAATGCTTGGTAGTGGATTTATTTCCGATCTCCATGTTCCTTCTATTATTTCTCCATCATTGTCCTCTCTGTCTACACAAATAGATGTTATGTAGGAACTTGAACGCTTTCGCAACCAATTATGCAGGGCACAGGCAGCACAGACAATGGCATCAACTGTGTCCACATGGGTTGGAATTGCTTTTTCGAACACTCGGAATCTAGAAATCAGTATACCAAAAGCATTTTCACTTATGCGCCTTGCACGCGACAACCTGTAGTTAAAGACTTTTTCGGCAGTACTTAGCTGCGTACCTGGATAGGGTTTTAGTAAATAATTCTTCAGTGGAAATGCTGCATCACCAACTATTACTCCATTTGTAGGAAGCAATCCATCTTCCAACCGACGATATAATGAGGAATTTTTGACAACACCTCCATCAGAGGCGTTTCCATTCGCTCCAACGTCTATATATGAAAAACAATAGTCGTGGTCTACAAGTGCTAACAATACTGTACTATTGGTTTTTTTATAATTATAAAATTCACTTCCACTATTTCGAGGAGCTTTAATTATAATATGCTTCCCATCGATTGCTCCATAACATGAAGGGAAATTCCACTTGGTATTGAAACCGTCTTCAATAATTTTCCATTCTTCCTCTCGTTCTGGAATCTGTAAACAAAAAAAAAATCATTACAACCTAAATACTTATTATCATCAACTAATGATTTATTAAACATTACATTTTATTCTCATTAACAGGATAACTCAGGAACCAGCAACGATGACGCTGAGTTGGGTGAAGCTGAGGGTGTTGGTGACGGAGCTGAAAATGTATCAAGATCTACTGAAAATAATGATAATTCTACTGAAACGCCAACTCAAGCCATCCAGACGCCAGTTCGAAATTCTGTGACAGCTCCCAATCAATCTGGGCCTCCGCGATCAAAACGCTCCAAAATATCTCAGATGGCCGCCATGATAAAGGACTTAAAAAGTGTGTCAAATGATGCTAATATGTCACCATCTGAAGAAGAGTCTGACGCTGATATTTTCGGTAAACATGTGGCGGCTCAACTAAAAAAACTGTCTGAAGAACAATCTGTTATTGCACAAGAAGAGATCCAAAAAATATTATCCAAAGCTAGATTGGCTGATATACAACAAAAGAAGTATACAGAAAATGCACACTCTTCATCCCCTAACTATTTTATCCCTAGTCCGGCAGCAACTACAACAAGCAGCACAAGTAGCATGGGATTTTACTCCCTGGAGCCCAACCCAATGACTGCATCAAGCGACAACACCATAACATTTTACCCGCCAGAGGTTGCCGAGCCTGCCACTAGCAACAGCTCTTTAGGATTTCATCCTTCTGATCGATGCGAAACCCACAACGAACCCCACATTTGTAAACCCCAGGCAGGTTATTATTACACCCTCAGGTTTGAATTACAGCACCACAATCAACGAAGAAGCTGAAAGTGAAAATAACACTGCTGTTAACACGATTATGCGTGCCTATGAAAATTCTTAATACTATTATGATGTTGTATTTCTTAATTTTCTAATAATTTAATAATAAAAATTTTCTTACCTTAATATGTGTTTTTAGTGCCGTATATATTGCCCAGCACTTTGCAAATTGCTGGTTTTGAGACACGATAAAAGTGACTAAGGAACCGATAGTTCATTCCTGAAGCTAAAAATGTCAGCGTTATTTCCAGTTTAATTTTGGCTGGTAAAGCATCTCTCATGAATGTATCATGTCGTTGAATAGAGCTCGATATCATTGACAGCAATTCGTCAAAATTCTTTGGTGACATCCTCATAGCCAGTTTGTACTCCGCAGGATCTTCAAATCGCAACTGCTTCAGCAACAAAGCAGAGCCACCAGTTTCGTTTCTATCGTCAATCCATTTTCTTACCCATTGTCGTTTATTTTTAGTTATCTCATTTTCTACCATTTCTATTAACTCATTCAACATCGAAATTGATAAATTTTTCAACAAATAATTAAATCGTCGTTTCAGTTGTTTTCGCGAATTCATTTTTCCCACTGACTTCACACACGTGTGCTCATCGTGAGAAACGCACCACTACTACTTACTTCATGTAAACAGTTAAAGTCAGTCGCGGCGCCGACATTGGCGCTGCGACTGACTTGTCTACTGACCCTGTGTAAATCATACTTTAGACTCAAGGAGCTCAACGATTCGACGAACAATACCAAAGAAAGGACATTTGAGTAGGCCGCATAAATTACTCAAGCTGCCAGATCATGTTTACGCTGAGAAAAAAACCAATGACCGACATAGTTCTCACATTCACAATAATTAGAATAATATTATAATAATCTTTGAGGACCATGTAGATTTGTGTCTGAAATGGTCTTTTGAGGAAAGAACCACACAGATTGAGTGGACCTGTCCAGTCAGTGCACGCATTTGTCAGTAACCGTGCAGCTCAACTCAGAACATAAGGAGCTCAACGATTCTACGAACAATACCAAAGAAAGGACATTTGGGTAGGCCGCATCAGCTACTCAAACTGCCAGAACGTGATTAAAACTGGAACAAAAACACACATAGTCCTCACATTCACAATAATTTAAAATAATATAATACTTTATACAGTAAATATTAGTGTCATTGTATATGTATATAAGTATAGATACCTACTTATAGCAAAGATTAAAAGTAAAAATAGTTAGCGAAATAAAATAAATTAACATTGCCTGTGCTTTATTGGAGCAACTCAATCCCAAGCCTTTTTGTCCTCAATATAGTCTTTGACAGTATAATAGGCATTCTGGCATAGTTTCCTTTTTATAAAAGATTTGAATTTATAAAGGCTTAGTGCTTGAATGTGGCTAGGAAGTTTATTATAAAAACGTATACATTGGCATCTAAACGAGCCACCTATTTTCTTCAGCCTGGTAGTAGGAACAACAAATTTGTGTTTGTTCCTAGTATTTAAATTATGGATATCACTGTACTTTTTAAACAGATTAATATTTTTATGTGCATACAAAAGATTTTCATAAATATACTGAGAAGGCACAGTCATTATATTAATCCCTTTAAATTTGTCTCTGAGGGAGTGTCTGGGACTTAATTTATAAATTGAACGAATTGCCCTTTTCTGTAAAACAAAAATCGTCTGAATATCGGCGGCATTTCCCCACAACAGAATACCGTACGACATTACACTGAAAATAACTAAAGTATACTAAACGGGCTGTCTCTAAATCAGTTAAACCACGAATTTTCCTAACGGCGTATGCTGCAGAGCTAAGCTTCTTTGACAATTTATCTATATGGGGGCCCCATTGAAGCTTGGCATCCAAAGTTATGCCTAAGAATACTGTGGTATTTTCGGGTTTCAACTCTTCACCCTTTATGAGAATACTTGTTTGTCTAACATGAGGTATCGTAAAATTAATACATTTCGTTTTTTTCTCGTTAAGAAGAAGGTTATTAACATTAAACCAGTTAACTACTTTTGCGAGGGCACTATTTACATTGTCAGTAACCAGCTGCTGACGTTTGAGTTTAAATAAAAGTGAAGTGTCGTCTGCAAACAGCACTATATCATGTTTTTCCTTTATGAGGTAAGGCAAGTCATTTATATAAATAAGAAATAAAAATGGACCTAGAATTGAGCCTTGAAGGACCCCCATTCTTACTACCGATCCGGGAGATCTTTTCCCGTTAACATCAACTCTCTGAATCCTATCACTTAAATAAGAAGTAAGAAGATCCAGAGAGGCGTTCCGGATTCCGTAGTGGTGCAGTTTCCTGGTTAATGTTTCATGAAGAACAATCGAATGCCTTGGACAAATCGCAAAAGATGCCCAACGCATCGCATTCATCCTCCCATGCATTATATACATGCACTAGAAGTTCAACTCCGGCATCAGTAGTTGAACGACCCCTTGTAAAACCGAACTGTTTGTTATGCAGTAATTTATGTACATTAAAAAATCTCTGCATTTGATTTAAAATAAGTTTTTCAAAAATTTTACTAAATGTAGGTAGCACTGAAATAGGTCTATAATTAGTAGGGTCTGATGTACTACCCGATTAGTACAACAACAACGTAGTGACAACGGTATTAGTTTACTGTTATTCATAAGATCAGGAAACTCACCACAGTCAATACAATTATTAAAAATAACAGCTAAAGTAGGTGCTACAATATTTATAATTGACTTAGCAACATCCACAGAATTACCCCATAAATCTGCAGTCTTTTTGACATTTAACGTGTGAAAGGTTTTAATTATATCTTTAAAAGTCACATATTCGAAATGAAATTCAGAATCACAAACTGGAATGTTTTCTTTAAGTAAGGACTCTGCAGCAGTGGGTGAAGAGTTTAGAGATTTAGTAGTCGATACGGCAATCTCTGCAAAGAAATTTTCAAAGGTCGCGGCGACTTGAGAATCAGATTTAATTATATTGTCATCAATAGCAAGGCTGTAGTCACTACATCGGTTGCATGACCTTCCCGTTTCGCTATTAATGATACTCCATGTCATTTTTGTTACATTACTACTATTTTTAATTTTTGAACTCAACTAACGTGATTTGGCCATACTACAAACTTTTTTAAATAATTTAGAATAATTCTTAACATATAAATTAAATTCAGCAGTGTTTTTACAGGTTCGTTCATCATACAATTCATAAAGTCGTTTTCTACTTGTATGTATACCAATGGTGGCCCAGTCACTGAAGGAAGCGTTACTATTAACCGAGAACGTCTTTGGAATGAACGTGTTATTGAATAGAGTGCAATACATATTTAAAAAATCATTATAATGTTGATTAGGGTCATCATTAGTCACCAAAAATGGTAATTTACTTAAAAGTTTAGATTTAAATGTATCCAAGCGATTAGTCGTTTTTGGGTTAACAGTGATATCTTTTTTAGTAACTTTTTTGTTTATAGATAATTTGTTTGTTGATAGATCATCACAGGGTGTCAGTTTTTCTGATTTATTTATTGATACTTATTATAATTTAAAAAGTACATGACAAAGAATTTTTTATATTTTTCTGATAACTGTCACGACTATATAATATATCACCTGTTTCCAGCTTGACGTTGATTTCTGGGACACCCTCTTTAAGGCTTTGTACAGTAAAATTTTAACAAAAATAATAAAACAGTTGAACACGAGAAATTTACAAAATAAGAAACAATGTAGAGATATAAAGTTATGCTTATCCTCGTGTTTTCAGTGACGAGCCCTCTAAGACGGACCGTCTAGTGTACGACGCGCTGCAACAGTGCCCGATCTGTCCCGAACAGTACCCGAACGTGTACCGTTGGCGCCACAGCGTAGCACTGTACCCGCCCGAGCAGAGAGACAAGTTAGTACATATCACAGCTTTTCTATAAATCATATCGCTTTGAAGCCCGTCGAAATGTTAAACGTTGGTGACGTTGTGTTTAGCTCGTCGCCCCCTATTTCATGGGACTTACTGATGAACTGTTGAACTCTTCAGGTATACAGGCGTCTTGTTATATTACGTTCGTTAAGTGTCTCCTTTTCGTCACTAACATACCATTCCTGAATATATCTACCGGCAAACATCGTTGCTGTCTTCCGGTTTGAAGAATATGGCTCCAGGTGTAATTACAAGCACTTTAAACCACGTGGATGGGTATAAGAGTAGGGGAAGACTAAAAACATGATGGATGGGCGGTGTGCAAGATGATGTATTTGTTGTCATTGTATCAATTTGCACTAAGCGTTTCCAAATGTATTTTGTTATGTGCACAGCAAAAGAATGGAACTCTCTACCTGCGTCTGTGTTTCCGAACGCATACAAACCTAATCTCTTCAAAGTGAGAGTGAACATGCTTCTTCTGGGTAAGCTCACTCCACCGTTGACTCTGTCTCTGTCACCACTGACCTAGACTAGGGTCAAGAGCAAACCCATCTTAAATAAAATAAAATACAATAAAAAAATGTGGTTAGAAAGGGGGCGACCATCGGGATGACGACTATTAGAAAAGTATGGAAGTAAGACAGGCTGCGCCGACCACGAATTAATTGGGGTAAGGGCAGAATGATGATGGGATGGCAATGCACCTGCTATGCCTCTGGCATTGCACGGGTCCTTGGTTCGATTCCCGGGTCGGGCAAAGAAGTGATATTGGGTTTTCCATCTCGGAGCCTGGATTTGTGCCCTGTTGATAGCAATAGGCTCGCCCCCTGTCACATAGGACACAAACATAACAGGCGAAATGTGTACGTGTACTTCATGTACACCCGTGCCTAGCCCTTCGGGGATTTCAGTAATGCTACGTGTGTAAATATAATTGATGACTTGTCGCCAGCTGGCAGCCGGCGCCGGCCGCGCCGCGCGCGCGCTCGCCGCCGGCCGCGCACTGCTCCACGCCGCACCGCGAGCGCGCGCCTCCCTTGCAGGTGAGGCACTAGCCGGATAATAAACAACGTGTGTCAGGAACGAACTTCCTTACGCTTGTTCTTCAACTCGAAAATTTTTCGCAGCCGCCATTTTGGATTTTCATTTTGACCTCACTATCGGCCGTAACACCCTCAAAAACCACAAAAACGACACTCATGATGAAAATTAAAAAAAATATCGCAGCGGCCATCTTGGATTTACATTTTGACCTCAATATCGGCTTTAGCATCATGAATACGTCGATGATAGCCATGATGAAGATTTTCGCAACCGCCATCTTGGACTTTCGTTTTGACCTCACTATTGGATTCAGAACCCTCGAAAGCCACGAAAACAATCTCTCTGTCTCTCTCTCTCTCTCTCGTTACGTAAGTATTTCTAAAAATTTCGTTACGTGACGATTTCTACAAGGTTACTTCTACCGCAATCTGCGTTAGAGAACTTCGTTACAATAAATATTATGTCTACCCTCTTAACGTAAAATTCGAATTGTAAACTTCAAAACGATTTTATATTGACATAGGTACTTTATTTATTTGTTTATAAATAGGAGAACCAACAGCTGTGACAGATGTATAACAATTGCATATGTGACACAAAGCCAATTACAGGTTCTCACGAGTAAAAACAGAAAAAGTTATAGAAATCTTAAGATCACTGAAAAGCACGGTAACAAAAGAAAATTAAAAATAATTAAAATAAGGTACAATAGCACTGTAAACACTCTGACACCAGGTTAGGCACTAACTACTCACACAAGAAAGAGAAAAATAAAAAGATGTAAATACTACGCGCTTTTAAAAAAGTCAGCGTTCAGCCGAATGCGTGCAGAGTAGGATTTGGTGTTAAATGGGTTAAATGAGAACTCTTTACAAAGAATATTAAAGTCTTTACTCGGTCGCACTATGTATGAGTTTTGCCTGTAATTAGATGAGGATAAAGGAATGGAGATAGGGGGGTTAAATCTAACTGACTTCTGAGGGACTTTGAAATACAGTTTATGCAGGAGATCAGGACAGTCAATCTCGTTATTTAAAATGTTTAATAGAAAGTTGCAATCTGCTAGTCGACGACGGTTGATAAGTGGCTGTAAATTAAATTTCTTGCAAAGATTTATGTAATTCTCAGAATGGAATGGAATACGTAACCGAAAACAAAGAAACCGAATAAATCTTTTTTGTATACTCTCAATACGATTTATGTATTTGTCGTAACACGGGTTCCAAATTTGTGTAGCATATTCAAGATGACTTCTAACAAAAGAGCAATAGAGAATCTTAAGGGTTTTGGCTTTCTTAAAACATCCAGCGAGTCTCATAACAAAACCCAGTGACTTCGAAGCTTTTGCTACTATTTGCTCAACGTGCACGTTAAATAAAAGTTTGGAATCATGAAAAACACCTAGGTCGCGTACACCTTCGCATCTCTGTAACAACTGTCCCTTAAGTAAATAAGTTGTAGGCAGGGGGACGCGTTTCCTGCTAAAAGAGATTACTGAACATTTAGAAGGATTCAAATCTAATTTATTAGTTAGACAGTAATCATCCAGACGCGCCAGGTCACATTGTAGGTCATCCATGTCTTCACTCGATGATATTGCAGAAAATATCTTCATGTCACAGAGAAACAAAGTAAATTTGATTTGTGGAAACACGAGTCAATGTCACTAACATAAATAATAAAAAGTAATGGACCCATCAAGGAACCTTGAGGAACACCACTGGGAGCTGAAACCCAGCTCGACATATAATTGCTGATAATAACAGCTTGAGATCTATTTTCAAGGTATGAGGTAAACCAACGAAGTAAATCTCCTCTGATACCATTGTTAAAAAGCTTGGTTTTAAGAATGCTGTGGTCAATTCTATCAAAGGCCTTACTGTAATCCGTGTAAACAACGTCGACCTGTACCCCATTGTCCATTCTGTCCGTTAGAAAGTCATTAAGTAAAGCCAGGTTTGATACAGTTGAATGGCCCTTAAGAAAACCGTGCTGAAAAGGGCTAAAAGACTGACTCAGTGCTGCGTAAACTTGATCGTAAACGACCCTCTCAAAAACTTTTGCTAATATGCACAGTTTGGAAATAGGTCTGTAGTTAATGATTTCATTTTTGTGCCCCTTTTTATGCACCGGGGTTATAAAGGCCGATTTCCAGATTTGGGGAACAGAACTTGAAGAGAGCGATTTTTTGAGCAAAAGTGATACTGGCAAGGCAATAGTTTTAGCACAGCCAAGCAGCAATTTAGGTGATAAGTGGTCCGGACCAGCGGATTTATGTGGATCAATTTGACTAAGTAACTTTACTATAACATTTAGGTCAATCTCAATTTCGTGAATATCTGAGGGTATTATGGAATTTATAACAGTTTGGGGAGGACACAAAGTAGCAGACACATCGTTAGCAGGATCCAGAAAGGTGGAATATAAGTGGGAAGAAAACGCATTACAAATAGACTCTGGAGAAGAGACCGTAACATCACCGTACTTAAGGAAACTAGGTATAGCATTGGACTTAGACCTCTGCTTCACAAAGCTCCAAAAGCGTTTAGGATTCTTTTCATAGGAGGCTTCTGTAACTGCTAAGTAGTTTTCGTAACAATCCGCTTCAAGTTTATTTACTCGCTCACGTAAATGTTTAAAAGTTGCCTCGTCAGAAAGTCTCCCATACGTTTTGAATTTACGGAGAAACTTAACCTTTTCTTTAATCAACCGTTTGAGTGCCAGGGAGTACCAAACAGGGTATGAGCTGTAAAAAACTGTCTTAGTAGGAACAAACTTACTTTGTAGATCCGCTATAGTAGCATAGAAGTAGTTTAGGGCATCGTCGAGCAACATGTCAAAAAATACGTTCGTCCAGTGCATAGCTGCTATTTCCCTGTTAATGGCCGCAAAGTCAGCTTTACTGTACAGGTACCGAGTAAACGGAGCGGGAGTTAAGTAGGTGTACTCAGCAAAGTTCACGTCGATACAGAGGGCCGGATGATATTTATAAACAGGTAACAAAGGCACCAAGAACTCAAACACCGAAACAACTTCATTACATAAAACTAAATCAAGAATTTTACCAAACGCGTTTAACACTCCATTGCATTGATTAAACCCCAACACACGCCATTCATCCGTTAGCATGTACTCGTCACAACTACAAACATTTTCAGGTAATAATGTGTTGTTATTTATCTGCCACAAAATTCCACTCAGGTTAAAATCGCCAATAACTAAGTAATTATCAGTTGCATTATTAAGCACAATGCTACTCTAACTATTGAGAAAATTTGATAGCTTCGGAAAAAGAATAACCACGGTTTTGTTTACATAGGTAGATGATGCCAACATTAAATTTAAGGTGATTTCTTGAGTTGGCCTGACGCACATTCAAGGTTACCCATAAGTCTTCGGCCGAGGAGTGAAATAATGGTTGGAGAAGCGCGGAAATATACTTACGGACAGCTATCAAGACTCCACCTCCACGAGACTGACCTGTGAGACCGTAATCCCGGTCGCGGCGCCACACAATATATTGATCACCAAATAATTCCGAGTTCGATATGCCGTCAACCAACCAAGTTTCCGTTAAAACAATAACATCGTATGAGCATAGCCCTAGTTGCCGATAGAAGGATTCAGTTTTAGTACGGAGCCCGCGGAAATTCTGATAATAGACTTGCAGTTTCTTTTTATCGTTTACGCCATTGATAAATAATAATAGTTATAGCAACATAATTAAAATCACAATAACAACCACTTAAGCAACAAACCGCTAAAAGACCCATGAATACAGTATTTGAGATAATGTTTACGTAAAATAAATAATGCAAGTTCATGAGATATAAATAGAACAAAATAATAACGAATAAACCAAAAAGTAGGGTAATAAGGTATCCATAAAATTTAAACGGCACAGAAAACGCAGCAATATCACAGGTAACTGTGCGAGTGAGCAAGCAGCAACCGGACTCAATAATGAGTGCGAGCGAGATAAGCATAGATCGGGATGTGAATACAACAGCGCGATAAGAGAAACAAAAGGCCCATTTGCGAATACAAAAGCGAGGTGACAAAGGTTGTAGCACGTCAGCGATGCTAAACATTTTACATAAATTCAAACGATTAACAGCTGGCGGTCATTAGTACATAATTACAAAGGAATTTACTTCTAGACATAAGTTTTAAAATGTAAAGATAAAATAACGGCAACAGAATGATGCACCACTCTAACTCAACTTGTTTAAATCTATCTCCTTAGATATTACAAAGACAGCTGAGCCTTCTTGCCTGCGGACATGAATCTTCCCGTGTTTGACCCATACGTGCTTATACTCCTTCTCCTTTGCTATAGTTCGGGTTCTATTGAGCAACTTTTTGGAGTCAAGGTTGAGGTGATCATTCATATAAACCCGGCTCGACTGACCTGTAAATCCCAAGTCATGGGCGGATAACGTCTTAAAGGAGCGTGCTGCCGCGACAAAATCCTCCTTGATGTATCTGTTCAGAAAGCTGACCTCAATGGACTTTTCCTTAGTGTTGAACAATGGAATCCTGGAAATGTAGTTGATCTGGGTTTTGGGAAACGTAAAATAAAATTAACCTTTTGGCTGATCTTCTCCAATATAGCGAACAGATTTTCTTCCTTTTTTAGGGGAATACCTTTGATTTCCACGTTGTTCAACCTTGATCTCTGATCGCTAGCGGATAGCTCCGACTTAATCAAGTCAACGTCAGATTGAAGAGAACAAACAGATTCCTGAAGACGCTCCAGACTAGTAACCCTAGTTTCAATGCCCGCAAGTTTAACGGAAAAATTATCCAGTCGATTACCGTTGAACTCACAACTGACCTTGAGTTCCTTGAGTTCCTCTCGTATGCATTTTACATCGTCGGTCAGCGTCGGCAGGCCAGCCAGCTGCGCCTTAAGCTCGCGGATCTCAATCAGGATAGTTTCCAGCGACGCCGGCTCTGGTGTTGGTAGTGGCGATGGGGAAGGGGACGGTGATGGTGACGAAATTCGGCACTTAGGACATTTCCATGCCGCCCTTCGGTCAGCCCCTAATTTTCTCCATCCACCCTCCGTGATGTTAGCGCAGCCAAAGTCAAGGTCCCGCTTGCATGATGCACACTGGACACCATCGTTGAAATCCGACTTGCAGCTGGCACACTTCATCATACTTGTCAGACAAAATGTTTGTAGTCTCCGATAAAAGGTCCGGACGAGTGGGTACTTGTGTTAAGCTGAGCGAAGTGCGTAGCGGTCAAGCAAAGTACGTGCTTGCTTAGTGGGTGATCATGATCACGAGTAACTGAACACAATACCGAAATTTAAAAATATAATTATATTAAAACACTTTTTCTCTAACAGAATAATGTTATAAAACATATTTTTTACCAATACGATACAGGGCAAATCCTCTGGAGTTTCCGTCAATATTTTTTTTCTAATAGCACGCAGATGCGGTACGCGCCATTTTATAGCATTACAAAAAAGTTTTGATTTCCAATTTCTACTTGTCTGTGGCAGCGCCCGCTTTAGCGCATGCGCGGTGATGTGCAAACTCAAACTCGCATTTATTTCAAATAACTTTTGATTTGTCAAGTGGTCGGTCAGTCAGAAATATAAAGCTAATTGCCAAAGCGTAGTAGGTACCTATCGTCGCCTTAGAGTGAAAACCTCAGGAATGCATTTTCGCTCAAATTTATTTTATTGCGTTTCTAGGATTTATCTGAAGCCAGTCTTCAGATAAATATGCAATATGTAAAGAAGAATATAGAAGTTTATATCGCTATTATAATCGTAAAACACGAAACTTCCACCCTTGGGAAATGAAAGGCGACTTTAGTAATTAAGTTGCGATGATTTGATATTGCCATTATAGCCTTAGCTCCCTAGATTTCGTCAATCACCATAATTGGCAAAGTGACTGGTTATTACTGAAAGTGGTGCTCATCCACGTAATAGTGCTCCCTCCGCCACAGTTTCTCTCGCGGCCGCCGAAAGGAACTTCGTTCCAATATAAATAGTAGTTACAAACTAAGTATTCTTATTAGTAAAATTAGATTATGATTAAAATAAGTATAATTATGAAACTGCTATGTTATTTTGTTGATTTTTTTTTGTCTACTCTTCTCGTCGTCAAAATTGCGGATAACTAAATGACAGAAGAGTCAGGTATCAACTTGTGTTGAATTGTAAACATTCGAGATTACTTAGGTGCCACGTTAAGATTTGTCGAGAAAACTGACAGAAATAGACGAAACGAGACGACGCGAGAGTGCAGAGTAATTGTCTCGTGTGTCATGTTAGCGTGTACGTTACCCCAGCAAGAAAGTGTCTCCTAGAGTTATAGGAGTAGAACGTATAATTGGTGCCTTATCTGCTGTAAATGTGCCCCCACATAAAAAATGTGTGCCCCCTGTCGTTTTGGAAAAAAACGGAAAAAAAGATTCTTGCTGGAGTAACGTTTTTCTAGCAGGAAAATTCTAAACGAATGATCGGAGAGAGAAAAATTGTGCATGGCCAGAGAGCTTATATGTGTGCCAAAATGTGCCCCCAAAAATAAAATCTGTGCCCCTTCAGGTTTTCGAGATATTGCATTTCCTGCTGGAGTAACGTTTTGATGAATCGTATATCTCTACAACCATTGCATGTGCCCCTGTAGAATAAACATACACGAGTAGCTCTTAATGTGTGCCCCATTGTGCCCCAAATTAGATTTACGAAAATATTTATAGTTTTCAAGTTATCGCGGTTTTATGAAAACCCGAAAAAACATCGCAGTGCCTAAATTAGACAAGGCACAAGTTCGCTGAAAACTGTATTCGGTCCCTCTTGGCGCTAATAATAACCATACAAAGTTTCAAAACTGTTCATGCATGCGTTTTTGAATAATCTCGCTAGAAGTCAAAACGATGGTGTCATAACTTTGACGGCAAAATACAAGGAACCGGCTCAATCCCAGATTTGTAGGTGTAAACCAAAATCGTGTGCCTTTAGTCAAAAATATATGGTGAAAATATTCAGCTTGGAATGTTTCGCATTAAGTAAATATTAACAAAAAACCAAAATATGTAAGCAACGGCTGGTTATCCGACCAAATTTGAATGACTACTAAAAAGCGACGGATTCATACATATCGATGACCTTCTTTATTTTACTCACTAACCGGTTCACACGTGTTGTGCCTGAGTACACTGACGTAGAAAAGTAATAAAATTAAGTTGTTATTGGATTTTATTCTACTACCTGTTTCTATGACCTTACACATGATTAAGTACATTATAAATAGTAGCCTAAGTGCTATTCCAAGGTATGCTATCTTCTCAATTCTAAATTTCATTAAAATACATCCAGTAATTTATGTGTGAACGAAAGAAATACATCCAGATATTTGCCAGGTCTTTGACCCAAAATTTGATTGGTTCCATTGTTTAAAAAAAAAATTGTTCATGAAATGTGTGATGAATATATCATTGTGTGTGTATATATTATTTGCATATAAATAGAACTGTAAACGCAACGATTTCTTACCTTTTACACAGTTTTCACATAATTCTAAAAATTTTATTAAACAGATTTTTAAAATATAGCTCCGATTAAATGATAAAAATTGAAAACCACGAAATATGACACTAAATTGCGACGTTGCCACTCGTAAGGTATAAACGCTCTTAACCAAATAAATTTTGGCACCTACAGTTTTGAGAGTTGTATTTAGTGTATACCTATAGTCAACCGCATAATGATCTGTGTTGCAACAACGTGTTTCCATTTTATATGTCGTATTACGTATCTATGAGGGATTTATAACTATTAACCAACGATTATATTAAAGCTGATTATGTAGTGTCACATAATTTTGATTTGATGGCGTTTTAGATATATAAGTGTGTGGCGATTAACACATCGTCCTCCTGAATGATGAGGGTAACATCACTACGATGGTGAGACACCACTAGTGTCTTTGACAGGAACTAAAAAATCACGAATCTCCCAATATATTAATGTACTCTTCGGCTACTCTTTTTGATCCTCACTTTTCTAATGTGTGACTAGCACTAGCAATTTATGATTGTATCAATGTACATATCGTACGTGACAAGTTTGTGAGCATTTCTGTTTGATTAAACTGCATGGCCTCTAAAGTCACAGTCCTTTAGTTTCATTTCATATGATTGGCGGGATTAACTAACTCCCGCAAGTGTCATTCCACAGTCAGGTGATAATGTTGTTACGTATATGGGATAAATATGTTTATTTATAGCCAAATACCATCAGATAATTTGTGCACATTCGATGTTTACAGTTATCTCTTTATGCGGTTTACTATACTAACACACTTTATCTGAATCTATGTATAAGCAAATTACTCGTAAGAAAATTATTTATCTGTGATTTAAAATTTAATATTTTTTTTACACAATATTATACTTATACTTAATACTGATCTGTGATTTTTTGTGATGCGAATTTACTAATTATATGTTAGACTTAGATGAAAAACTGATCTGTGATTTAAATAATAATGACCACACAACGTGCAAATAATTTCTAATATTTATAGGTAGGAACTTTGATCTGTGATTTGATGCAATAATTACTTTAAGAATTAAAATTAAGGGAATAAAAATAATAATTTCCACATCCACAAGCTGTTTCATTTATTATAGTCACAAAGTGCATTTAATATATTTTTTAATTAGCCCCCAAAACTTTTGAACGCGACAGTACGGACAACAGCTTAGGTATAATACGTCGAATAAAGAAGGTCGTCGATATGTATGAATCCGTCGCTTTTTAGTAGTCATTCAAATTTGGTTGGATAACCAGCCGTTGCTTACATATTTTGGTTTTTTGTTAATATTTACTTAATGCGAAACATTCCAAGCTGAATATTTTCACCATATATTTTTGACTAAAGGCACACGATTTTGGTTTACACCTACAAATCTGGGATTGAGCCGGTTCCTTGTATTTTGCCGTCAAAGTTATGACACCATCGTTTTGACTTCTAGCGAGATTATTCAAAAACGCATGCATGAACAGTTTTGAAACTTTGTATGGTTATTATTAGCGCCAAGAGGGACCGAATACAGTTTTCAGCGAACTTGTGCCTTGTCTAATTTAGGCGCTGCGATGTTTTTTCGGGTTTTCATAAAACCGCGATAACTTGAAAACTATAAATATTTTCGTAAATCTAATTTGGGGCACAATGGGGCACACATTAAGAGCTACTCGTGTATGTTTATTCTACAGGGGCACATGCAATGGTTGTAGAGATATACGATTCATCAAAACGTTACTCCAGCAGGAAATGCAATATCTCGAAAACCTGAAGGGGCACAGATTTTATTTTTGGGGGCACATTTTGGCACACATATAAGCTCTCTGGCCATGCACAATTTTTCTCTCTCCGATCATTCGTTTAGAATTTTCCTGCTAGAAAAACGTTACTCCAGCAAGAATCTTTTTTTCCGTTTTTTTCCAAAACGACAGGGGGCACACATTTTTTATGTGGGGGCACATTTACAGCAGATAAGGCACCAATTATACGTTCTACTCCTATAACTCTAGGAGACACTTTCTTGCTGGGGTAACGTACACCATGTTAGCCCTGATGGTCTTGTGATTATCCATAAAATCGTCGTCAGAAACGTCAAGAATAATTAAATTATTGCGAGTGTACAGTCAACTCCTTTATATCTTCGTCAGTTTTCAAATTCTTTCCTTTATCAAGTTAGAAAACATAATACGCTTTGTAGCTACGGCACTGAGCAGACTATTGCATAGCAAACTATATTTAATTACTTGATAAAAAACGATCTAGATATTATCATACACGTTGACCAATGTCGAGTTGACATCAACCTCAAAACTTTTTAATGGCCTGGCCATTTTGTGAAATATATGTTTTTTTTTTTTATTGTCAGTCTTTCAGTGTCGCATGTTTTATTCGGCCTGACATGTAAAGAAGATGGATGAATGTCAGTCTGTGGTAATGACAGTACGACGCAAAATAAATAATGCTGAGTCAGTAAAGCAGATTAATTTGATCGTGCAATGGGTAGACAAAAATTGCCCTTAACGTGCATATCTTAGCTGTGACTGTAGAAACAATTTATTTCAGGTATCAACATGGTTGCGTGTGACAGGACCAAACTCCCCGCGCTCGGCGCTGGCAGTCAAGAACGCGAACCATAACGTGAGCTTCGGCTTTTGAGCTTATTAGCTCAGTGGCTCCTCCCGCGACAATCTGGGACACTACCGACGTACTACTTCAAACAAAGAGATAAGTACACAAGCAACCTAACGTGCAACTACTTTCAAACAATATTGAGATTGTGCCGAGTAGACGATTCTTTTACATCACTCTTTTAAGTATTTACACAAACAATTGCTTTATTTTGATGTAATGCAATGGATACTGAATGTTAAACATAAAAAACACTACACACAAAAAAAAACTACTAATCTACTACATTAGTAGAAAGATGAATATTTTGCCTGTATACTTATCTCTTTTGTTGACTGTCCGGCACAACTAAGGTTCCACCGGCAAAATTCGTCAAACAGCGATCATTTACACTAGTGTAACTTTGGGTGAAACCGGGGAAACGAACTCTGGCAGGAATTGACAAGAACATTTTAATAACTCCTTTGTAAAACAAAAATAAGCGATTGTTAGCACGAATAAGTACTCCGGTGGAACCTTTAAATTGTGTCGTACCTACTATACCTATGAACAAGTGGCCTTTATCTAATCATAATAATTATGATTATTTCCCAAATATTTGTGGTTTACACTTGAAATCTCAGTAGAATAGAATGTGTGAAAATTGAGTGTTGCAGACGCAGCAAAGTTTTTGATTATATCGGTTTTTTCTTGGGCAGCAAAAAATATGTAAATGTTTTATAGCTAAAAAAATAAATCGATGTTTCTTATCTAAGCTCTAACAATTATAACATACCTATTCCTTTTATGAACTCCTATGTTCGCCTGCAGCACAAATATCTAGATACGTTTCGCACTAAACGAATTTAAAAATCGCTCTAATTCTGTCAGAAATTGGAAGTTCACAGAGACAGAACGATGTTTTCATTATGTTTAGAGCTAAAAGAGTTAGTGTTTTTTGTTGCAAGCACAGTGCATAGTATTATATATTTACTGAATACGATATTTTCATGAATATAAATTCATTAATAACAGCATAATTTTTGTGTCTATATATTTCCTATTTCGATTGAACTCTGTGACAAAATGTAAATTAGATTATTTAATTATTGAATTGAATTCGATAACTAGTGATCGATATATTCTATGATTATTTTTTAATTGGAGAATGTCTTCTATATTTTGTTTATTTGATGTCTGTGGTAATGTGAATTGGCGCAGTACTGTACTATTAGTTCTTAGTCATTTGATTTAAGAAATGCAGCTTAATTTTTAATATAAATTTTATGTGACATAGTTAACGCATAATTATATAGTGACGGTATCCTTTATATTAATAAAAAAATATGCAAAAGCAAAGTGTATTTAAGTAAAATTTTGAATATAAAGAAAATAATATAAAAGTAAGTGAAGGACGTAGTTCGCTCACTTTGAATGGATAGAAAATAAAGGTTCATCTCTGTATGTTAACATCTCAATTATTGATGATAGGTTAGGAAACCAACTGACATTATTTTAATAAATAGACTGCGTTCGAAGCCTTATATTTTCAAATCTTTCATTTAGGGGCAGTGCAGCTGATGCGTGCATTGCGCGTTTGTCTTGATAACGAACGAAACTTGTCAACGAATAACTCTAAATACATAAGTTACATTTAAAAGCTCTCTTTGTTAAAGATTCAAATATTGCATGCCTTCTATTATAAATAGAAAGATGTTTTAAATTTAATTAATGAAGAGTTCCGCTGGCATCAGTCTGACATTTGCAAATCTCATAATATATTATTGTTTTAGATTGATTAGTGGTTAAATTTCTAACATAATATTTACTGTTACATATAAAAACAATAATAATAATAATATTTGAAAAATTCAAAATATTAATTGGGGAGATGCTATTATATATTTTGTTACGGTAACGTAAATATTGTGTTTGATTGTGAACCAATTTATTAATGTTCTATAGTTGCATTTGTTTGTTAGGTATGTTCTGTTTTGTATGACAAGTATAGTTGTTTCACTGCGTTGATTAGCATTTAATATAAGTAGTTAGGTGTCGTCGGGACTCTTTGGATGCCAAAAGCAGTGAGTTTGAAATTACGTCTACGAATGTTTGTACTTTTATATTTGAATGTTTTATATGATATTATAATGTTTTAATTCACATAGACGATAGATAAATAAATTACGACTGGTTCTTTTTACTGTTGTTTTTATTTAACTCCTGTATAAATATACTAATAAGTTAAATTTTGACATTCGATTATTAGACGCTCGAAGCAGCACGAATGTGTATTTCGTCCAGCAGCAGTCGCAGTGCATCTAGGCCTCCCAGAAGTTGTCGTCCTCCGTCATGCCGGCCACAGATATCGGCGAGTTGTCGTCCTCTGAGCGACTGTTGTAGTTGTCCACGTCAGCGGCGTAGTCGCCCGGGTTGTCTGCCTTGTCGTACTCACTGATGGAATCGTCTTCTTTGGACAATTCTAGTTGCATCTGCACGCTCGAGACTTCGTTGTCGGGGTCGGCGTGGAATATGGCGTCTAGAACGTCGTTCCTGGTGAGATGTGCGGCTTGCTCGGGCGACAGGCACAGGGCTCCGCCCTCTGCGCTCTCGGAGCCGGGCCGCCTGGGGCTCACGATTATTGTCATCTGTGCGGAAAACAACTCGCTAGGCACCTCGAGACCCGACATTGTCACTTCTCTCGAGTTCACTGAACTCTGCACCACGAGCAACAAGTCTTGCGTTTGCGACTTGATGTCATTTACTTCGCTAATACTTTCCACTTCCACTCTCAGTTTGTTTTCGTCTTCACCGTTCGCCAGATAGTTTTGATTGACTTGTTGCTCTACCGTCGCAGCGAAATCGCGGTTTTTATTTGGTAAATTATACATTTTATTGATATTTTGTTTTAACATTTGTAGTTCGGCTTGTTTGTTGTGTTTCACCTGCCGTAGCGCGCCGTTTTGGGCGGACTTCTCGTAGTCGAACTCGGTCTTGCTGATGCTCTCGTGGTCCGAGCGCAAGCTGCCGGTTGGCGACTGCAGCCTGGTGTCAACACGCCGCGTGTGTCGTGCGCATGTGTATAGTTTTCTGAACTCGATGAGTGGAGTCTCGAGATAGTTGCCGTGGGTATCGACGTGGTCCGTACAGTCTGTGATGTAAGCGTCTGGAATGGGCTTCGCTCTCTCCGCGACGGTGGGTTTGTTCCCAAAGTGCGTCTCCCCGATGTCAAACTTTGTCTTGTAGTCGCGGATGTACTTGTCAAAGTCTCCGCGCATAGACTTCTGTAAGTCTGCGAATTGCGCTTCAATGTCATTTTTTGTGGTTGCATCGAGTTCCTGCGTCGAGTGGCTTCGTGTCACGTCTGTTACAGAAAAAGTGAATTTTAACAAAACCTAAAAAAAAATTATACTAAGCAATTATGTTTCATTTGCGTAACGGACAATACAGTACATATTGCAGTATATAAAGTGTAGTCCGTGTATTACTAACCGAGTGCCCTGGCGAGGTTGTCGCGCTTGGACTGGCGGCGCCGGAAGTCGAGATAGGACTTCTCGACGGCTTCGGCCTCTATCTCGAGCTTGCGCAGGCGCAGCTTGGCCTCGCGCAGCACCGCGGAGGGGCTCTTGTCGCGCGGCAACTCATTACAGCCCTTGTTGCTGCCCTTCCTGGAATGATACGGGCATCACATATATACATAAACTCACGCCTTCTTCCCACGGGGGTAGGCACAAACCACAGAACGCCATCTACTACGATCCTTACATACTCCTTTTGCTTCGTTTTCGTTCATACATCTGGCCATACTCGCACGCCTACTGAAGATGCAAGTACTACGCACCTGACCTTTCTAAAGAACATCACCCATGAGGTCAAATGCCCTTCTAGGGCGTCTTCTTCAGACATTTCCACTCACATCTTAATCAAATTAATAATAATAGGGATATTATTATTATTGCGTTTATTTATATTACAATGTAAAATACATTTGTAAATATTTATAAAAAAATATATTTAAAAACGTTTAAAAATATAAAAATAGTAGCCCATCGGTATCGGGAACAGGGTCCATCCTGCCCGCGGTCAGGGCTCCTAAGAGAGGAACCAAGTACGCAGGAGATACTATAGAGCACAAGACGTGTGCGCCGACACAGGTGCACTCTCTCTTATAGTCCGATGGGACGGCATGCGACCGTAGAGTGATCAGGCAGGACTGATGGCTTTAAGAGCTCTCTCAAACATGGATATATCTACGGCGTCTATATGTTAAGAAAACGCTCACTCATTCATGGACTGACCTCGGCTAGAGCACCTTAACCATGCTGACTTATCGATCCCTGCGGCTCTTACTTTAGCGACGAGCCATATGCCCGGTGTGACAAACTTCCATGTCCTCCTTAAGAGATTTCTTAGGGGAAAATCGTGTACTTTTAAGGAACTAAAGAAGGAACTCTTGCGCAAAATTTCATGCATCCAGACCCAACGGTTCAGGCTGTACGTAGTCTGTCAGGGAATTAATGAATCTAAGATTTTTATTAAGTAGAAGTAGTGGCAAATACATGTGAATTGCATGTATATTAAATATCATAGAATTTATTATTAATAATATTCATATTCTTCCCATCATTCAATAGCAGTAATTGCATGCTTACCTTGGCAGTTTGTCCTTTGCTTCTTTAAGCAAGGACTTGGGGCTCTTGTCCCTATGCCGCCGGTCTCCCAAGCTCAATGCCGGCCGCGGACGCTGCAGCAGGCGATCCCTAGAACAAAACAATTGTGTTTGCGGCGGCAGAAATAAATAATAAATGGTTTTATTTCTGTAAGTAGGTTTGTATAAACAGTTTTTTAAACTAGATGAGGAATAGGTACCGTACTTTTTCAGAAGATTCGAGCTCTTAGACAAAGCACCCTACTACTACTAATGGAAGTCAAGTTTAGTTGATCCATATCGGATCATTTATAGATCGCCTAATTTAAAATTGCGAGCCCTACCACAAAGTCGTTACAAAAACAATTGAATTGTGAACGAACCAAGCAGTGGAGGGGGGCGCAGTTTTAAAATATACGTGAATACACAACCTTAGATAATTTCAATTCATTGCCACTTACTCAACTATCCACACTAACTTTAGGTACCATGTAATGGGGTGAATAGGGATGCAGGGGTGAACCGAGACGAAACTTTCAAATGGATTTTAACGTTGAAATAAGTTCGTTGCCAACAAGGGCACTTAATCGTGAATTATAATACAGTAAACACATTGAGTCCTTTTTGGCCACAAACCCTATTCACCCCCATCTCAGTTGATTTTTGATTGGCCATTTGTAATAGGCTATTCAAGCCTATTGACTGACGCTGTGGTTGAACTTACCGCATGGCCTGGTATGTGTCGTGGTCGGGCTGCAGCGAGCACGACGCGACGGGCACGTGCGCGCGCACGCCCTGCGCGCTGATACCAGCACCTAACAAAACGAACATAATTCAATTTAACGTAAAACTGCCACGGCCAATTACATTAAGTTGAAGATAAAAACAAATACTATATAATAAAGTACACAACTACTCGACAGCTAATACGCTCGTCTCACAATACTCCAGACATACTACAAGATCTTATTCCATTGTTCCGTGAACACATCGCAGTCAAGCTTAGCGTCCAAGAGAGCGTTGTGAACAGAGTGTGCGAGGGACAGGAGACTGGTCGAGCCGCGAGCGACATAATCATATACCGAGATACTGCCTGTTGGTCTAGTGGTCGAAGCGCAACTGCTGAGGTACTGGGTTCGATTCCCAGGTCGGACAATATGTTATTGGCTTTTACTATTAGGAATTTTCCCAGAAGTATTTCGGCGTTGGATTTGTGCCCGTCTTGGTGGCAATGGGGTCGCACCCTATCACACCGGAAATCTCATCTTGTGACATAAAATGAAAAGCATGATAAGCAGTGTAGCGGTATCTACATCGCATCCACATGCGAACTACGCATCACACTGACGTTACGCAAAATCGTGCATCGCGCAAGCAGAGTTTACCGCGCAACTAGCATATACATACTAATTAATAACTTTTACTATGGGACCAAATATGAAATGGCGAAAAAAAAATCAGCTGGTCCCTACATTTTGACGAGTTCTGCAAACATAAATGTAGGGTATACAGCTGATATTTTTTTCGCGATTTCATATTTTGTGCCATAGTAAAAGTTATTCATAATGATGAGTACAATGACCTCTTAAGAGGTTGATGGTGTTTTACCAATAACCCTGCATACAACTTCCCGACATCAATCGTCGGGCAGTTGCCCACCAGACACAACACCCGTCTGGTCGGAGGATCCTCCCTTTACTTTGGGTATGAGTGATCTTTACACCCTGTTCCTCATACCTCTATGGCAGTAAAAAGCAGCAGTAGCTGCTTGCTTGCTTTAGTTAGCAGTTTCTATCTACTTATGACTTCTCTAATGTCTTTCGCGGGCATTCATCTCGTTCCCGAGAACAAACATAACTGGCGAAATGTGTTTTACTAAACACCTTTGCCCAATTCTTCTAGGTATGCGGGCGTGATGTTAATTGATACCTGGAGTGTTCACTAGAATCACTAGTTAGGGCTCTGGGTTTAGAGTAAAACCACCTAATTATTAGTAAGTACACAACAACACAACGAAAACGTCTAGTCGCCACAGGGGATAGAGCGGGACTCTCATGAGGCGCTATCCTTGAGTTGTGCGCTACGTTTACAAAATTATATTGTAGCTGGCACTTCAATTAACTATATAGACATCGTACTTTTCAGTTTTAATTATGTTCATAGCTTAATGGAAGTGCCAGCTACAATATAATTTATTTAATGGTACCCATTCAATGTGCACTTTTTTTTGGAATTAAATGTCAAATTTTGGGTAAATATCAAAAAAGCCTTAAAATTCAAATATCTCGAAAACTATTGAATTTCGGCCATACATATATGAGGGGTTAAATGTGTTGCATCGTAGCCGTATCAGCTCCTGACGGATAAAAGTCGAATTCCAAGTAACCCTGCATATTTGGATAAGGGAGAAGAATGATGATGTACGTGTCTCGTACTTACCGAGCGCGAGTCGCTCGCGGTAGGGCGAGGCCGCCCGCTTGCTGACGCCGGCGAGCGCACGCGCACGGCCCGGCGCCGGCCTGCGGGGACACTGGGTTACAATCATCTGCAGCAGGTTTATTTTATGACGTGATCGTGATGGCCTGTTAAGGTCTCGCCTCTCACGCACGGGGTTGTGGTTTAAAACCCGGGCAAGTACCTACCAGTGTGTCTCATTCAATTCATGTGTACTTTCTGCGTTTATCTTGGAAATTACTGACATCAATGAAGGAACAACATCGTGAGGAAATCTGGACTCATCTATAAAAGTACCTAAATAAAAATGGACTGCTATTCGTTGGTAAGCGCATCATTTGAGAACGGCTGGACCGATTTAGTTAATTTTATTTTTTAAATATTCCGTAATAATTTGTTTTTTCATGGAATTGGTAAGACTTGGGTATGTTTGGGTTTTCAAAGTTTTAGTGAAACAGAAAGATAAAATATTAAAATTCTCTCGATAGAAATACATCACGAAGCTACCTCTAATTTCCATGCATTTCTGATTTGTAATATGAACTTATAGAGATGTATTAATGATTTTTATGATTATAATTCTATAAATAAAGATTTGTTACGGCCGCGAATCATGATGAGATCAACCTACAAACTGATACTGACCTGCATATTGCAAAAAAAAACTTAATGAAATTTTTTATTTCGCGGATTAGCCTGACGCTTTTGCTTAATTGAATTAATTTAAGACGAAAAAATTGTGCTGGCTATTGATGAAATTCCATTTATTTTTAGATTTATTACGATAAACCCCCATAGAGTACTTACTATGTTATAATTCTGAGGAAAAAGTAGTATTCCGTCGCATGTTGCGGTAACTATAAGCATATTCTTATCTCAGAAATCGGGGTGTGCCGCTGTAATCTGTGTGGTGGTGGTGTACTCACAGGGAACAGTGATTTATTTATTTACCTATACAACTATCATAACAGGATTAACCTAATGCGATGGTGTGGTATTTATATACTTACAATAATAAATTAACCTAATAAGGAACTTCTAAAACATAGGTACTACCTATCCTAAATTATATAAATCTCAAACACAAGAATAACACAGAACAATCACTAACACAGTGATCATACGAGGTATTCGTCTGGCTTCTTCTTTGTGAAAATAGGCTGGGATACATCATCATCATTATCATTATCAGCATATAATGTTCCCACTGCTGGGACATAAGCCTCCTTTCTGTGAGGGACATTGGGCCGTAATCCACCACGCGGGCCCAGTGCGGGGGTATATGTCACATGTCTTCGAATGTTTGCCTCTAAGACATGCCAGTTTCCTCACGATGTTTTCCTTCGCCGTTTTGAGAGCAGTGGTGATGAAATAATTTACACAAAGTACAGCGCCTGTCGGGGTTCGAACCTACGACCTACAACTAGCACACTTTTAAACAACGCTAGGCAAGCTCAAAGTCAAAGTGTTACTACCGACGTGTGGTCGACTGTACTAGGGACCCGCCTCTGCTTCGTTCGGGTGCGATCTACTGTTGTGGCGACATCGACATGACAAAACATAGAGATTTATTTAGTACAAATTTTTTAATGCCTTCTGGAATAACTTCTCTTAATATTGTAAAAACCGCATCAAAATACAGTGTGCAATGTGGAAGAACTAAGAGAAGATATAATATAGACACGGAAGGCGACTTTGTTTTATACCATTTATAGATTCATAATCTAAAGTCTGTTCCAAAAGAATCTGATGAAAACGTACACAAATGGATCAAAAAACCTAAGTACCTACCTGTGGATGACAATTTGTAGTACCACTTACAAATTGAGCGCTTTGATTCGATTACCGTATTTGAATACACTATCTCGAAATTCTATATTTAAATCACTATAAGATGATTTTTCATTTGACTTATTATTAAAGTTAATTTTATAACCTCAATTTTGGCCGGTGATTTTTCGATTATAATTGAATAATTTAATTCAAATTGTTGGAAAAAGTGGTGAGATGTAAAGTTGAAACTTTCTAAATACAGATGAGCGTGTTACTAATTCCCATTAGTGTGCGATTGTGTAAGAATTTAACCTGAACATGGTTTGTTTACGCTTTCATGTCATAATTTTGGAACAGAGGATAGCGATAATATTTGAAGCAACTTCATTTAGATCTGAATACCTCCTATTATTCCCATGCCTGTCCCTTAGTACTCCGATGAAGGGCAGCGTGTCTCCTGGCACCAGGATCCGAGGCTGCGCGTTACTGAAGATGCTCAGCTCTTCGCCGCCCCCCTTCTGCCAACCAACGTTCAGGGTACTGGCACTCACACTGGAGTTCAATCTGGAAGAATGAAACCAGGTACCATCAGCTTCTTGGCCCTGAAATTGATATCTAAAGGCTCAGTGGTAGTGTATCCAACACTATAACGTTAAGGCGGAAGCCAAGTTCTGTTTTTTTTTTTTTCAATTTGCAGGACAGTATTGGGTTGTATGTTGATCAAATATTATTCGCGACCGTAACAAGTATGTCATTAAAATCAGCAAGTCTCTAAGTTCATATTAACCTATTAAACGACATTTTCATGAAATCATGACATTTGAGGTCAATTCATTCCAGCAAGTGCACAGTCTCCAGCTTTGTGATGGGTCTCTTTACACCCTGTATAATCCCCGATTTTGCCAGATTGCGTTTGCGGCGGCCTACTTGAGTGTGCAAATCGATTGAGAGCTTTCTACTTAGGCACTGCAAGTGTCACCCTCGCGGCAGATTTTCCTGGGGCCGAGAGATGTGCAGCTGTACTAGGATCTTTCGACGCGTCACCAGAATCAGAACAAATGCCGCCATCTTATTTTTTCAGTACATTTTATAAAACAATTGCATAAATGAGGAAGGGAGAAAGGCCAAAGAAAAGATGGATGGTATTTGTGACGAATGATAGGAAAGAGAAGGGAGTGAACGCATGACAGTTGACAGGGGAGGTGGAAGAAGAAAACGTGTTGCGCCGACCGCAAGTAAATGGGACTCGAGTAGGAAGATGATGATGTTTACCAACAGCGAGCCGTGTCATCGTTGTTCGAGCGCCAAAAGATCTGTGTACCAGCGTAGCAGTGTACTCACGGGAATACTTGCGCGTGCGCGTGCGCGTGCGCGTGCGCGTGCGCGTGCGCGTGCGCGTGCGCGTGCGCGGGCGCAGGCGGCGCGGTGCGCGGGCGCGGCGCTGGCGACGCGCGCGGCCGGCGCTGGAACAATCATTTAGTATACAGAAACCAATTAATATAGACCGACCGAAAATGGACCGAAAACTAAAAAATTATGAATCGATTCAAACGATGACTGATTAATTGTAAAAGTAACAGAAATACAGGGTCAATCTTTTAACCATTGGTTTTCTATGAAAAATGAATGGTAAGTATTGATTTCAGGTTTTAAATGATTCGTCACGGTTAAAAGAATAGCATAATCAGCCTATAATGTTCCCACTGCTAGGACACAGGCCTCCTCTGGGTGAGAGGGGGTGGGCCGTAATCCACCACGCGGGCCCAGTGCGGGTTGGTAGATGCAACATACCTTCGAATTTTTTTGGTTCTAGGACATGCATGTTTTCCTTCACCGTTTTGTGAGCAACGGTGATGATATAATTTCCACAAAGTAAAGCGCCTGTCTGTGTTCGAACCTACGACCTGCAACTCGTAACTCACGGCCGTTACCACTGGGCCACCACCGCTCACACGGGGCCAACACTGCTCTCCTAAAGAATGATACACAGTATTTCTTTTACTTTTATTATACTTGTTACCAAACAAAATACTATCGATATACACAACTTCATCAAGGTAATGCTTGGTTTTATTGCATTGTATTGATGCAATTTAAATATTTTTTTATAAAAGCATGTAAATATTTATATTGTTTTTTTTTATTAATTTCGTTATGTATTTAGAGCAAGTGTACTCAACAATGTGTGAGCTGTGGTTACCTGTAATTGAGTGTGCATTACAGGATAACGTATTTATTACACAAGTTTTATCATTGTAATATTTAATTGTACTGTATCTCGTTTGTAACCTTTAAATAAACTAACATATTTTTTTAGTTTTCGATTCGATTTAAAAAAATCTGGCCGAATTTCGTTTTCGGTCGGTCTCCACCAATTGGTAAAATGTAGTGTAAAGATTAAGACGCGGACCGACTACGATTTTAATCGCTATTACCGCACTCACACAACCGCATCTGCGCGTTTTACGGTAATTATGCACACACTCGCAAACGCTAACACGGGCGTTTGTGTGCTCAAGGAAAGTTGCATAGTATACGTAAGGAAATCAGATGTTTTCTGTTGAATATACTTACTTATGACGTGCGTTCTAAAATTCGATGTAATTACAGTGTCGGTTCATAATATGATACAATAAATAATTACACATAACAATTTTAAAAAAAACATCACTACTGTTTATTTTTATTACAGTACATGATAAACAGGTCAAATATAAACATTCCGAATTTTACCCGACTGCTCTAGAAGGGGAATTATGCTTTTCGGGTGTAAGTCAGTATCAGGGATGGAAGGGTTAATTAAATGGGTAGTTATGCCATTTCAAACTAATGTTTGTGTTTTAGATAGGTACTTAGTGGGTGCGGTAAAAAAATAGAAAACAAAACCAACATAAAGGCCCTCGGACCACTTAAAAATCACATAAACTCTAAATAAATGCAATAATATCACAGCTCCAAAGTGACAAATGCCATAATGTTTCTAATAAAATGCGGAGCCGGGACGGAAGCTAGAATTCTGAAAAATTTAGACGATAGAGGGATCATCCACGGGAATGGAAGCTGCTGCTGGCTGAATATTAGTTGGTATTTGCTAAAATTGGTAAAACAGTGCGTGAATTGAACTAAAGTTCTGTGGCGGACTACTAAGGCTACTCACTGCCTAATATTGAAGTGAAAATTCAGTCTCAGTGGAAATATGGGCAATAAAAATAAAATGTTGCGAAAGAGTTTTACAAGAAAAAGACGAAAAACTCGAAAAAATGATGGAATGTTTGGGTAAGTAGGATGATTACGGTATTGTATCATAACATTTGAAATTTGTATTTAGTTTAGTTTACTTACGAAACTGTATAACTCTATAGAAACGGCATTGACAATTTCTACAAACATTTTGCTAAATCCAAAAACAAATAGGTGCACTCTATTTTGATGTCTATAGAATGCATATTTGAATGCGCCTAGTGCAAACGTCTCTGGTCGAAGCAACCATCGAGGCGATAGCCATATTGCAATAGTAGGTATAAGTAACAAAAACAAACTTGCAGATAAATCAGAGTGCGTTCGTAATTATTATAATAATATAAATACTGCACACTAGTTATATATAAAGCATTTTGATTCTTTTGTAAGATTATTTTTATAATATTTATTGAGTCATTAGACCAGTGCCGATAATTTTTGAAAACGAAAAAAGTCACAGTAGGCTGAAACCCATTGGAAAAGAAAGAGAATATAACAAAAATGAAAGGAAAAATAATTTACGGGCGATCCGAGGTCGGGAAGTGGGGGTTTAAGGGTAAAAAGCGGTTTATCTCGATTTCCGGCAAATTTGAATTTTTCACGTAAATTGTTTGTTGTCAAATTTGAATTTTTCACATGAATTGAATTTTTCACATAAATTTTGAGGTTACTTGAAAAAAGTGTGAATACAAAAGTTGTAGATCTTTTTATTACCTACAACTTTGCTATTACACTTTTTTCCATATGACTTGTAGTTTTGCCGGAAATCGAGATAACCCCCACTTCCCGACCTCGGATCGCCCGTAAATTATTTTTCCTTTCATTTTTGTTATATTCTCTTTCTTTTCCAATGGGTTTCAGCCTACTGTGACTTTTTTCGTTTTCAAAAATTATCGGCACTGGTCTAATGACTCAATAAATATTATAAAAATAATCTTACAAAAGAATCAAAATGCTTTTTATATAACTAGTGCAATATTTATATTATTATAATAATTACGAACGCACTCTGATTTATCTGCAAGTTTGTTTTTGTTACTTATACCTACTATTGCAATATGGCTATCGCCTCGATGGTTGCTTCGACCAGAGACGTTTGCACTAGGCGCATTCAAATATGCATTCTATAGACATCAAAATAGAGTGCACCTATTTGTTTTTGGATTTAGCAAAATGTTTGTAGAAATTGTCAATACCGTTTCTATAGATTTATACAGTTTCGTAAGTATACTAAACTAAATACAAATTTCAAATGTTATTATGATACAATACCGTAATCATCCTACTTACCCAAACATTCCATAATTTTTTCGAGTTTTTCGTCTTTTTCTTGTAAAACTCTTTCGCAACATTTTATTTTTATTGCCCATATTTCCACTGAGACTGAATTTTCACTTCAATATTAGGCAGTGAGTAGCCTTAGTAGTCCGCCACAGAACTTTAGTTCAATTCACACACTGTTTTCAGTCATAAATTACTTGAAAACTACAATCGAATTATGCACAGAGCGTCCGGTGCCAACCATCCAAGTCGAGCGCTGCCCGACGACTAAAGTATGACCGCGTAAGCTATTGTCACCACTATGGAGCGTCAATAAGATTGAAAATTGAAAATGATATTTGTGTTGAAATGTGACGTAAGCTGCGAATGGGCATTTATTTTACAGCTTTTCTTTAGATTATTTAAAATATAGACATAAAATTAAATAATGGTTTGGTTAAAGTTTTAAAAAAATGGAAAACCTACTAAATTCTTAAAAAAAAAACTGTTGTTATCGCTGGAAATACAGAGATCTTCGACGTCAAAGTTTATTTTTGTGCTACAACTTCCCAATTTTTTATTGGGAATATCAAACTATTATTTATTATTCTGTTCGGTTTAAATTCTTCTTTATACCCTTCTCTGTTCACTGTATTTTTCGCGTTACTTATTTTTATTACATTACGTCATACTCGACGTTCTAAGAAACCAATTTTTGGGAATATTGAGATAACACCCCGCCTTAAGGGCGGATTTTACCAATAGTAGTAGAAATAGTTTAGATGTACTTGTAGCGGTATCTACATCGCCACATGCTAACACCACACTGACGTCACGCAAAATCCTGCATCGCACAAGCAGAGTTTACCGCGCAACTAGCAAAGTTTAAAAGCTTTTTACTGTACCTGTCTGGCAAACGCCTTGAGCCTATCGTTTTCGTCCCTCAGGCGCTGTATAAGGTCACGGTCGTGTCCGCTCTCGAGGTTGAGGTCGGGAGCCGCCGTGTCACCCGCCTCGCTAGAGTTCGACGACTGGCTGCGGTCTCTACTCCTATCGCGGTAAATTTCGTCTAAATTCGACTGAGCAGGAATAACAAAATAAAATAAATTAGTTAAATCGTCATGTTTAAAATTTTTGCTAATCGGTGATCACATAATTAATTTATCTGTCATTGCTTCATTTTTAATTCTTTGTACCTATTGTGGTATACTAATTTAATCCGAGGTACATCATCTCCGCATAGAATTATAATAATAATATGAGACAACATCCACACAAGGTCTTCAGGTCCCGAACTAGGTAGAACCTGTACTACGGTAACCTGATGACTGATATACATACTTATATACATATAAACACCCAGACACAGGTCAAACAGACATGTTCATGCACACAAATGTTTGACTTGTCCGGGGATCGAACCCGGGACCAGCGGCTCAGAAGGCAAAATGTATACAAAATATTGTTAAACAATTTAATAGAGTAAAGATGGAGTTTCTTGCCCCATCTTCTCTATACGAAACTACATTTTAGAAGGGGCAACTAGGAGGAAGAATGGACCATTTTTCCAATTTCCTTCAAAATCTTTCGAATTGTGATTGAAAGTGCGTTATGCAAATGGGGTGCTGTTCAACGTATGCTGACATATAGAAAGCCCACATAAAACAATCACCAAGTACATACCTGACTAAAATTAACATTCTTCTTCCTAAAATCATTGACAACTTGATTCATTTTGACTCTTCCATCAAAATCATCGCTTTTGGAACACTTTTCGTTCCCCTGATTGTTATTTAAGGTCACATTGATCTGCGACACCGGTTCACTTGCCTCGGTGATCGTCCCCCTTTCGATAACACACTTCGCTTGCATTTGAGAAGATTCTAGGTACGTCTTGAGTATCGCTAGTTCGTTTTTTAATAAATCGTAGTGTGAATGAACTTCCTCTCTTTCTATATTGTGTGCTTTAATTACTTTACTGGTTGTATCTTGAAAGGTTTTCAAGTCTTCTAGTTCTGAGCGCTGGCGTGTGAGGTTTTCTCTCTCCCTTTTCATAGATTCGAGGTGACCCTCTAAGATAGTTAGTTCATTCGTTATTTGTAATCGCATCTCCTCTCCGCGTTTCTTTAATATCTGTTCAGCTTCAGCCAGTTGACTTCTTAGACTGTCTTCCTGTGAAAATGGATTGATATCACATTGCCGCATTAAGGTCATGCATGCGGATTGGCTCGCAAACGTGATATATTTTTCTTTAATGTCGAAAGGAGGTAGGAAATAATATGCAATATGCCTATATTGCATATTGTTTAGGGTTGAGGCCAATCCGCGTGCTTGGCAAAATGCGCATTATAGTAACAATGGCTTAACAGATGACCTAGTGAAGGTCGCGGGAATCCGCTGGTTGCGATGACCACAAGATCGATCGATGTGCCTGTGCTACCTATGCCCAGCGGTGGATGCCTTTTGGCTGGAAGATAATGAGATAGATACAACTTGACATCAGACTTTTTGGAACACCAACTCAATGGCATACATGACAACGTTAAAATTCCATTGTAACTGATTTTTTTTTCTTAACCTGTACTGTCCCACGAGGCTACGCAAAGTCCGTCTCCAAGTCTTTCCGGGAACTCTTTTCCGCGCTACCTCGAACCAGTCGAGAGGTGAGAATTATTTAGGATCTTTTTAATACAAACAGTCAATTTAGACTTCATAATACTAGATGTCGTTTCAGCCGAAAGCCGTCCACTGCTGGACATAGGCCCCTCCCAAACTCTTCGCACTTCGACTGGTTCTGTGCTTCCCGCATCCAGCGGATTCCTGCGGCCTTCACAAGGTCATCGGTCCATCTTGTGGGAGACCTTCCAACGCTACGTTTTCCTGTACGCGGTCGCCACTCCAGAACCTTTCGGCCCCATCGACCATCTGTTCTGCGAGCAATGTGCCCTGCCCACTGCCACTTAAGTTTGGCATTTCTTCGGGCTATGTCGGTTACTTTGGTTCTCCTGCGGATCTCTTAATTTCTGATTCGATCACGTAGGGAAACTCAAAGCATAGCCTTCTCCATTGTCCTTTGGGTGACTCTCAGTTTTCTAATGAGGCGCATTGTGAGCGACCACGTTTCAGTGCCATAGGTCGTCACTGGCAACACGCACCGGTCAAAGACTTTCGACTTGAGACACTGTGGTATGTGGGACGAGATGATATTGTGTACTGTGTAGCTTCCCGAACGCTGGACAGCCGAGTAAGATTCTACGATTGACCTCTCGAAGTTGGTGTTCCTTTTTAGTGGCGCAGCGCAAGAGTTAAAATTTGAATTACTTAACTACGAGTTAATAAACTCTACATTTATTCATTTAACCAAACTAAACGTGCCAGTGGGCCTTATTTGATTAACCCTGAGTTAGCTGATAGCATTATCAGCCCATAATGTTCCCACTGTTGGGACACAGGCCTCTCGGTGCGAGGGAGTGGGCCGTAATCGTAGTGCAGGTTATTTAGGATAGCCCATGAACGCGCATGTGGGTCTTAGTGGCATGTAAATGATTAAATATAGTGTATTCGTACCTTGAGCTCCAGGCGTTCGGTCTCGGCGCGCACGTCGTGCATCGCGCGCGTCATGTGCTTGTGCTGGTCGCGCAGTGAGCGCGCTAGGCCCCAGAGGAACTTCTTCTTATGTTGCACGCTGCGTTCCATTTCTACCTCGCGAGCTTTGAATGTCTCCTCCAACTATATGATAATAAATCTTTTATTCAGAATCAAAATTGGTAAAATACAATATTTATAAATGATAACTAGAGATCGGATATTCGGATGCATATTCACCTAAAGTTGAGATGTTGGGTAATATGGAATGCGCTTTTGTATCGAAAAAATCCCGCAGTTCAGTGATCAACAAATTTAGGTTTCTGATTATAGAATTGGATGTGTATATACTATATATATATTTACTTACTTTCAAAATTTGGCTTATGTGGAATGCACTTTTGTATCGATCGGAAAAATCCCGTGATTCCGGAATCGACAAATTTTGTGTTGTTTCTGACTATAGAATCGGATGCATATCTACCAACCTAATATTGTAAAGAAGGTATCTAGGTAGGTACCAAACTGCCATAGCAAACAAACAACGTCAAGATATACAGGGTGTTTGGTAGGGAGCTGTACATACGCCTAGGGTAGAAACTAGGGATAGTCTGCTACCTACCCCCGCCCATTATATTGACCTTGGCCTCAAGGTTTTTTTTTAATTTATTTTTATTTTTTATTTGACTTTTTTGTGATTTTTTGACTAAAACTACCTGTAGCTCAAAATCTATCCATGGGACCGGTCGGCTAATGGTCTTGTTTTAATCGTTAGAGTCTTAGGGTCCTGCAAAAAATTATTTTACACCAGAAAATTGTGGAGAAGAAAAGTTATGGGGCCTGAAGTACCGTAGTAAGGTAAAGAAATAATTTTAAGGTAAGGTAGTAAGGTAAAAAAAACCTTGAGGCCAAGGTCAATATAATGGGCGGGGGTAGGTAGCAGACTATCCCTAGTTTCTACCCTAGGCGTATGTACAGCTCCCTACCAAACACCCTGTATGATAACGAACTACATATATAATTTAGAAAAATTAATGTAGGTACCAATTGAAATACCTAAGTAATTTTATAAATAAGTATATTTCTAGAAGTCGCTTCCATACTATACACCCGACTAGTTATGCATTCCCGGGGTTCCTGGCATACAAGGATTTTTTTTCCAAAAAAGCCGCTTGCGTACTTTCAAATCAAAAAAAATACTTTAGGTAAATATACATCCGAATATCCAATCTCTGTACATAACATAACATCACGCATGTATCCCCCGAAGGGTAAGGCAGAGGTGTACCTACAGTACATCCACATTTCGCCAGTTATATTGTAAGTCCCATGTAATAGGGGGCGAGCCTATTGCCATCAACTCGGCACAAATCCCGGCTCCGGGCTCCTACTGAGAATTTCCAGATGTATACATATTTGTTACGGTCGCGAATCATATTTTGATTAACATACAACATGATGTAAATTTCGCGGGCAAAAGCTAAAGCAGTGTGGACTTAGTCCAGATTTGTACTGATGATTTTTTTTCGCGCAATTGGTTTTCTACTCATTGAGAAACCAACCACACGGTTGGTTGGATCCCAGCGCGTCAAAACAATACACAGTTGGACTTTCAACTCTCGGCGCTAAGCAGTGCGATGAAAATCCTATGCGCGATAACAAAAAGGCAGCGCTAAAAAATTGCCCGTGGCTACGAGGACTTACCTCGTTGCGTTTCTGCTGCAGCTGAATCGCGTGTGTTGCCATCGATCGTTTCAGCTTCTTCTCTTCTTGCACCTTTACCATTTCCACTTCCGCCTCGTACACCGACTTCAGTTGCTGGAACATCTACAAATAATCTCCTTTATTCAATTTTGCATAATTACATTTAAATATTTTTTTGTCACATGACTGCCTCATTGCTCTAGTGGTCGCAAACGCGACTTCTGAGCGTGAGTTCTTGGGTTCGATTCCCAGGTCACGCAAAGTGTTATTGGATTTTTACATCAGTAATTCCTAAGTCTGGATTTGTGAGCAGTTGATGACAATAGGCATAGATTTAAACATAACTGGCAAAATATGGTGTTACTGTTGTGCTGTCTTATGTTAGTTACGAAAATTTCCTAGAAAAGGGTATCTGATGAACGTCTTTGAGAATCATCACCGGTAGAGCCGACGAAAACTTGGCAAAGCATAGCGCGGTGTTCGCATACAAACATCGACATTAGGCAAGTTAACATAAAGTCGAAAATAAAACAATTGAACCGGGCGGCTTCTGTCCGCTTTGATGCTCATGTGAACGAGTGGATGTTTATTTATCTTCAAACTAATTTCAAACAGGGCAAAGTTGATATTTGCTTGCCAGTGAAAGCTGCGCCTTCAGCCCTATAGCTGAATGAAAACGAACAAAACTAAGCTCTTGGGTCCACCATGAACACAGCCACTCATCAAATTAACACCAAATTAATATTACTTAGGGCCAGTTTCTCCGACGAAAATTATCGCAAAAACAATGTAACAAATAGTCAAGCGCGCGTAAAATGCTGTGATTGGTTGAATTATTTCTCAACAGCCAATCGCAGCAGTTCACGCGCTTGACAATTGATAATTTTCGTTCGAGAGACTGGCCCGAGTTACTTACGACCGACGTCAGCGTAACAGTACGTGCAGCCTTATAAAACTATTATAAATTAAAGCGCCTCGTCAAGGTGATTAGAGCTATCTACCACACACGTGTATGAAGCAAACAAGAACACTCTAACTCGGACATTACTTTTAAAGCTTGCGAACTTCATCTATGAATTACTTACACTAGATCTACAGTACACAAGATGCTCTATATGTATTTATAATCCACATCAGAAAATCAACTTAAGCGGGAAGCGTCAAGCCAGCCCGCGAAATTCAATTTTTCTTACGTTTTTTTTTTTCCAATTTGCAGGTCAGTATTAGGTTATATGTTGATCAAAATATGATTCGCGACCGTAACAAGTATGTATTAATAGAATTATAATCATTAAAATAAGCAATACTCGTAAGTTCATATTGCCCTATAATATGACTGTTTCATGAAATCATAACATTTGTGGTCAATTCTAACTTAGAGTTGTATTGATGATTCTTATGATTATAATTCTGTTAATACATACTTGTTACGGCCGCGAATCATATTTTGATCAACATACAATATAATAATGACCTGCAAATTGGAAAAAACGAAAGAACATTTAAATTTCACGGGTTGCTCTGGCGCATTCGCCTTAAATTAAAATTTACACAACATAATGACATGAACTTAATTAAACAAAATATTTATATAAAGACCTCTTCAATGAGGCCTTTCTCCATAATGCTGATATTTTTAATGAGGCTCTCCGTTTTCATAAGACTTATGTTAGTACTCTCTTTATTTTTAATATCCTGAAAGAAAACCAGTTTCAAAACTCTTTCGGCCTTATTACAAAACAAGGTTTTTCTTTTGACATGGTTTAAACCATCGAGCCTGTTTTTGAAATAAGAACATAACTGAAATCGAAATACAGTTCCTTTTACAAAACTGTCAACTTAGTCCGGTCTTAGATTGTCAATTTTGTATTAAGAACTTTACTAAAGTCGGCATAAAGTTCCAAATACAAAAACTAAATCGAATGTGTAGGTTGGGGCTAAAGTTAGATCGTGTTTTGTAATAAGACGGTTTGTAACTACGATTTTAAACTAGCTAAAGAAAAGTTAACCAAATTAAAAGTTATTAGTGTTGCTAGGGAACATAGAATGGTAGTAAGCTGAATATTAATTCAACAGGTCGATCATCATAATAATATCGTTAATAAAATTTTCATCCTAGAATAAGTTTTGGACACCTCGTTTTTATAAATGACCTTTATTTTTAAACCTACCTTGGCTAAATATTTCTTCTTCTTCTTATATTTTTCTTTGAGCTTATATATCTTGTTTTGACACTTTTTACAATGAGCAAAGTGGCTGCACTCTGGCGTTACAGACAAATTATTTTTATGCGGAGCTTCAACTTCTGCGCTGTCCAAAGACTTTGAACTTCCCACAGAATCTTCTGATAGACCTGTAGAAAATATATTACACAAATCATGGACATGTGCATTCTTATCATTTTGACCTATGGATTCCAGACTTAGTCATTGACAAACATTCAAAAGTCCAAACTCAAGGTTCGCCAATGTGCGATAGAGCGCAGTATTAGGCATCAAATGAACAGACCATTATTCGCAACACCACAATGCGCTCCAAAACACAGATTACTGGCGTTGCTCTAAAAGCCACAAAGTATAAGTGGGACTGGGCTGGCCACGTCTGCCGCATGTGCAATAAGCTGTGGGCCAAATTAGCCATTATATGGAGCCAGACGGTGTCGCGGCAGACCCCGTAGAAGGTGGCGGGTTGACAAGCGGACAAAACAAATGGACGGACGGATGAATGACAACGGACTAATGTGGACCACTAGTCGTTCCGAACTCGTTCTGAACTGGAAGACATGGGGAGGGGCCTTTGTCCAGCAGTGGAATAATAACGGTTAAACTTGGTCTAGTAAACTTTAATCAAATCAGAAGTCATTTATTCGAACTAGGCTAACCATCAGCACTTTTTGAACGTTAAAAAATAAGATATATTTAGGGAAAGGCAGGATTTTGCCCTGCAGTGGGGAACCTAAGGAACCTCGCGCACTACGTAGCCACGACCACGGCCAGTGGGCGCACAGACCAGGTAAACTATGTATAGAAACCGAATTCGCAACTCGCATTTGACAGTACAGTGAAGTCTTTTATATCTTCGTCAGTTTTCAAATTCTTTTCTTCATCAAATCGGACACCTACGACCATATTGAAACTACGGCACTGAGCCCTACCTTTGACCCTGGTTTTGCGTTGACATCTACGTAAAACCTTTTTATTGGCCTGGCCATTTTATGAAATACAAATTAATGATTTTTCAAATCTAACTATCGAAGACTGCCAGATATAAATTTTTAATTCGTTCTGACAGTGGATCTGGCATGTACAGAAGACGTCAGAACGTCATTATGCGGTATTCACATTACGACGCAATATTTCATACTAAGTCGGTAAAGCAAATTCTATCGTGCAGTGAGCAGACAAAAACAAGTGACAAACATATATGTTGGATGTGATTGTAATGTACTTTAGTATGAACGTCCTAGTCGGTTCTTTTGCGACCACGGCTAGTAGTGGTCGTGGCGGAGTAGTGCAGTCGGTCCCTCAAGGCATGTGAACTGTACTTACTCTGTGGAAGCTCTACAAACTCCTTATACATGGGCATTCCCTTCAATATGCATAGCAATAACGGCTGTTGTTTCTCATTATTATACATTTGTACAATATTCGACGCATGCTCCGAATCACACTGCACTCCTGAAAAACGATCATATGAGTTAGTTTACGTATATTTTATGAACACATTTACAACATCATCAACAAACCATAGTGAAAAAAATACGTATTATTGAAGCTGCCTCAAAAACCACTCGTCAGAACTTGACCAAATTTATATGGGACCAATTTGAAAGTAACTATATCCTTTCAAACAAAAGAAGAACCAATATTTCAAATCGGTTTATAAAAGAGGGGTTCTGAGGTAACAAACAAAAGAAAAAAAACTGCCGAATTGAGAACCTCCTCCTTTTTTTTTGAAGTCGTGGCTTAGTAACAACAGCCGCAAGGGTCGATCGATCAGGTTAAGCTATGCTTGCCCCGGTTGGTCCGTGGATGGGTGACCATCTTTACATACCAAAACCCCTCGGAAAGCACGTTAAGTCGTTGGTCCCGGCTGTCATTCGTGGATCTTTGACAGTCATTACGGTTCGTCAGAAGCCCGAAACTCTGACAACCAATCTTACCAAAGGGTATCATATTACCCAGTAACTGGGTTGTGGAGGTCAGATAGGCAGTCGCTACATGTAAAACACTGGTATTCAGCTGCATCCGGTTAGACTGGAAGCCAACCTCGACATAGTTGGAAAAGGGCTAGGCAGATGATTATGGTTAAAAATGTCCATATTCGGGTTGGCATATCCGTATAGATAAAAACTCGCTTTGATAACCGAACAATGTTCCGTACATTGTGCGTGGTCCGACACTTTTTATTCCAAAAACAAAGTTATTATTTTTTAAACAAAGTTGTTATTATTCTTTTTATTCCAACAGTTGGGATGAATTTATTCCAAAAGGAAATTGTAGTTGAAAAACATATTCCCCTTTAAATCGATATGCGTCACGTTCAATTCTCCAACTGCAATGCAACCAAGTTTGCAACCCCATTTTTTTTAATGTGTTTGTTAAGTCTACAAAGGAACGATTTTCCGTCTATTTCCTTTACTTGTGCTGTGAGGTCTTGCTTCGTTCCAAATTTCATGATTCAGTCACTCTATCACCGTTTGTCCACCCGCCACCGTCAACGGGACGTCAACGGCAAACGAGATTATTGGAACCGAGCGTGACGTCCCGCGGTGACGGCGACGTGCGGTGGACTCGCGGCGATAATAAATGTATGTAGGTAGGTATCGCCGTCATTGACGTTGTTGACATGGCGGTAGACAAACGGTTTTCATTTATTTGCCAGTATCAAAATTAGTCGCAAAGAGAAGCTTAATTTTTTTAGAGCTCATTGGGCTCATAGACCTACGTATTTGATGTTCATTTCAACTTGATACCTCCACGCGTTCCTGAGGAAAAGGGTATTGACAGACAGACAGACGAACAACGAAGTGATCCTATATGGGTTCCGTTTTTTCCTTTTCGAGGTACGGAACCCTAAAAGTAATAATAATGGCCACAATTTCTCAACGGAAATGGGTAGCAGCATAGAAACAGAATTTAAAACATCTTACCTAAATAATTTAATATAGACCAAACATCCGTGTCCTTGAACCTTATTTCCGACTTGCTTTCATCAATATTTCCCATCAAAGACTTAGCAAACCCAAACACCATGTTAGCCAATGGTATTTCTGACACAAAAACAGAGAAACTGTAGCTGAATTCCTGAAAATAAATTGTATTTTGTACAACCAGAGCAAGTAAGAGCATTCTATTCTTGATGTATTAGAGTATTTATTTATTCAAGAGCAGTGGTGGCCCAGTGGTATCGTCCCCGAGTTACGAGTTGTAACTTTGTAAGTTGTGAGTTCGAACACAGGCAGACACTTTACTTTGTGTATTTATGACGGCACGGTTGGCGCAGTGGTTAAGCAATTGACTGTTGCGTTACGTGTCGCGGGTTCGATCCCCGCACGGAACAAATATTTGTATACAGGGTGTCCCGTAAATAATGGATCAAACGTAACGGGTAGGTAGCTTACCTCATTTCCAACAACTAATTTGAACAGTTTAAAAAAAACCGGTAAGGTAACCAAGAATTTTTTTTTTCGATTTGAAAAAAAAAATCAATTGAACATTTTTTTTCTAAGGCAAATAAAATTATATTTGAAAAAGAAAATATTAACAATAAGCTATTCAGAAGTTTTTGACAAAAATCATACGTAAAAATGTTATTAGTTGCAGCGACAGCATTAAAAACACTGAATGCTGTTAGAGAAAATGGTAAAATTCGAAAAAAAAAATATCTTGGTTACCTTACCGATTTTTTTTAACTGTTCAAATTAGTTGTTTGAAATGAGGTAAGCCATTATGTTTGATCCATTATTTACGGGACACCCTGTATAACCTGCAAGTAGTTGTTCCGGTTCTGGCTGTTTGTGTATGTGAGTTTTAAATGTTTGTAAACGCACCCACGATACAGGAGAAATTCCTAGTGTGGGGCAAGGTTTTTATAAAAAACAAAAACAAAAAAAAACAATTTCATCACCACTGTTCTCAAAACAAGACATTGTGAGGAAAGTGGCAAGTCCTATAGAACCAAAAAGTTTGAGACATGTGACATTCACCAACCTGCAATGGGCCCACGTCATGGTGGTTTATTCCCCCCCCCTCTCTCGCACAGAGAGTAGACCTGTGTCCCAGCAGTGGGAACAGGAATAGGTGCAATAACGAAAATTGAAGAATTTTATTTTTAAATATACAGTAAGTACATACACCCATTATAATTATAAATATAATATTTAAACCTAATTATATACACAAAGAGGAAGTAGGTAGATAAAACAATGAAACAATGCCCTGTCTTTGTTCACACAAAAAGAATTCAATAGAGTGGGGATAGAAAGTGGATTTGGTAATTTGGTCTAAACCCACCTTTAGGAGTTTGAACCTAAGAATCTTCTAGACCAAAAATTACTTGCTTAGGCATAACACAGATGATCAAAAAATTCAGTCTCTTACTTGTTGACATGCAAACAAAACTTGTACTAAGATTTACTTACACTCAGTCAAAGAGACTATTTCGGTAAACCGGAGTCAGAATAATGGCTCTTTTAATAAAACTGCCCTTAGCATTCAATTGTTTACTTTTTTTACTAGTATCAGAACCAACTATCTGAGAACATCTCAAGCTGTTTTATAATTACTTATATGCCAGTCAATAAAGTGGTAGCAAAGCGGACTGTCCAGGGTGTGCTTGATGTTTGAAAATGCCGACTGTAGGTTGAACGCTTGAGTATACCAACCTCCTTCTCTGGCCTATGATCAATATTCTATAAAACGCAATAAACTCATAAAGTATTTGTTGTAACTTACCAAGCGTATCAGATATTCAGCGATTAACATATTTATTGCTTGATAGGTGAGGTCCAGACGTTGTGTGAAATTTTTCTGACAGGGGGGAGGATCACCTTGAAGTGAGAAAAGATATATTTTTAATTACTGCAGTAAAGAAGCAGCAAAATAAAAATAAAAAAAAAACACTATAATTGGCAGAATCAGTTGATGGGAAGGCTAAAAAGAAAAGAAGATACATCTTTTGACTGCCACATGGTGGAGTGATATGTGTTCCTAATGATAATGTATACAATATTACCTAATGTATGCAATATTGTAATGTTATTGTCTATTTATGAAATTCCAAAAAAAACAAAAACATTCTAAAACTTCTGCAGGATCTTCAAGCATATTCACAAGTGCTTAACATTGACTGCTTATAATCATTAGAATATTATAAGCAGCTTGCTCTGAAAAACGTATGGTAAATATGAATAGCTGTTATTCAGTGACCTTTGCAAAAGCTAAGTAGCTTAGTAAAACTATAAACAAAAAACGAAAACAAATGTAGCATTCACAACAAGGATGGGATAATGATTTGTTCGTAGGCAAGAGAGACAGGCTTTTATTTATGTTTCAAATATTGAATTTCACTCCTGACACTGGAGTGGCATACGCCGGTATAAAACGAAAGGAAAAAGCAGACATGAATTTTTCAATTATTTCTTACCCGTTTGTGCACTTTTTAATACGTTTACGATATGGCCACGTAAGTACGCTCTCAGATCGTTGAGTATACCATTCTTTTCAAACAATTCGTAGATGAATGATTGAAAAGAGTCCGCAGAATCGGTTTTCACCACATTTTCAGTTTCTGCAAGAGCAGGCTTGGATTCGTTCGTGATGCCACTTTCCATTTTATTGTTTTACTGTTTTATAATTAATTGTATCAGTAATTGTGCCTACATTCTAATTTAATGCCAAATAATTTAACAGTTCACTGGAAATTTCAAACTTCCCAAACACAGATTTTTGACGTTTGTTGTTTTGTTGACATTTCCGGTTGAAAATGACTCCAACGGAATAAAGAATAATTTATTTATACTCTTTTCACAGAATACCTCATAAATGTAATGAAATAATATGAAATAAATTAGAAAAATTATAAAAATAAATAGTGTTTATACGAACATAATAATTGAGTAAGATGTATTTTCAATGTTACTAAAGATACTAAACAGTTATTTTAACTGATCATTCATCAGTCCCTGTGGCGCAGAGGATAGCGCGTTGGACTTCTAATCCAAAGGTCGTGGGTTCGATCCCCACCAGGGATGGCTTATTCTTTTTATGCTGTTTTTTTATGTATTCATACAGAATTATATCTACTATAATTTGAATCGGGTTTCTTTTGATGAAGAGTAAATAATATAAATATCCTAGCATGTTTTTTTTAACTGTTTTATCCTAAGTTATTTTAATTTGCCGTTATTTCCTGGAGCTTTACATATATTTAGAAATGATAAATGCCTATGATGTAAAGCGTTTTGTTTTCAGACCTATCTATCATTCTATCATTGTAGTTCTGCATCACGTTATTTTTATTTTAGGAACACTTCCAATGGAAGTGTAGTCGTCGCGAATGTAAGAAGAAGACAATACATGCTGCGCCGATCCCAAATAAATTCGGCTTTGCAGGATTAATGGTGACATGTAAATTGTAGGGTCGATATTAATTCTACGGGTCTCAACATAGAAGACTGTTGGACCTTGTGACTTGTGATCTCTCCTCGCAATAGTCTGTGCTAGAGATTAGAGTGACGTATGCTACATGATTCGGCCATGGCCAGAATCCATCTCAGGGAAATGTACTCTGTGATCCATCTTTAGACTTTCTGACACTTAGATTACTTTCCTTTAAGCTTTCGGACCTGAATTCCCACCATGCATTCTATCATTCTGATATGAGCTACTCCAGGCAAAAATTTTATTATGAAAAACAAATCACTTTCATTTAATTACGGACAACGCCATCTACCTTTTGTATAAGAAAACATTTAACTCAAAATGTTTTCTTCCGAGAATGATTTTTATTTAATAATTGAATTTTAAATCATGAACAATTTTTTTGAAGAAAAGGAACGCAAGGAATGACAGACACAATATGTCTAATAATCTGACCAAAGAGTACAGTATACACAATTTATGACAATTAAATATAATGAACTAATTAGGCAGCGTTCCGAGTTGCGCTGTCATCGATTTGAGCGCGCTAACACACGGCTCACACCCGTACCGAATAAGCGTGAGCGCGATAATGATGTCCCGTGAATCGTCATAAATGACGTCATGACATGTGCCATCTTGCGATAACGCCGACCATGCCCTAAATGAATATCACCGTGAGCGCTGTCAAAAATTATGGTAAACTAAAGCGGCATTTTCGAAATTATGCTGTAAAATTCAAGACGTAACAGAATACCTGAAATGAGAGTTATAAACTCATGCGCATTATGTTTAATTATTGTTGCATCTATGTTATTTGTAATTCATGGTAACAATTAAGAGTGTAATTGTAGTTTTATTAATTCTTTTTAACATAGCCAATAATATTGACACACATATAAATATTGTGAACCCCACGGGTATGTCTTTGATACAATAATGCGAACTGTAAGAACTGTCTTTTCACCTGTGACAAACAATAAATAAATGAATATGAACATGGTATTTTACTTCGGGGTAAATCTTTCCCGGGAGCATGTAAATACGCTACTATAAGTACTTCGATGTCCGTTTCATCCCTGGACGAAGTGTCGTTCTCAAACTCAAAATCTGAGTTATCCGAGTCGATAGAGTAATCCAACAAAATAGAAGTGCCAATGCGTTGAACTTCCATTTGCAGAAAAATATCCAATCGGTCTTTTTTGTGCAAGGTTTGAGGTGGACGTTGAGCGACCAGGGTGATCGCGTTAACGAGCGTTCCGAATTGATGACAGTTCTAAACTGTCATAATCATGAAATCTAATACGGAACGCAAAATTAATATCGATGTGGTCGCTGTGAGCGCTCACGGTGTAATTCGGAATGCAGCCTTAGTTATTTCATATTTGTCAAAATTGTCAATGTCAAAGTCAATTTAGTGATGCGACTCGAGTCAAATTTTGCCACTCGAGTCATTCGAGTCATTTTACAATCTCACTCGAATACCACTCGAGTAGTCGAGTCACTCGAGTGGTTATTTCACTCGAATACCACTCGGATGATCGAGTAGTACACATTTAGTTAAGGCAAAATAAAACAAGGTTGATTAATAAATGAGAGGTTTATTGCAAGTATTGCACCACTGCATAACCACCACAATCGACTCATGTCACTGTCACCACTGACCTAGACTAGAGGCAAACCCATGTAAAATAAAATTAAAACAAAAAAAAACCGTCCCTTTTTTCGAAATCAGTATAAATAATAATAATATCATTCAAATAATGGAAAAATAGAATATTCTATTAGGAATTAGGTACAACAAACTCAGTAATGTTGCACTATATACCTAACTTTATGGATAGGAAGTCTCGTGATAATCAATACTCAATTCTTTATTGCATTTTCACATTTGATGAATAATATTAGTTGAAGAATGCACTTACTAAACATAAATTAAAAAATCAAAAGGTTGCTCTACCTGTTTTGATTAATTTGATGTTTTGATTATATCTGTAACTTTTTGGTGTACTTATTAAAGAGTATTCCATTCTTTTCAGTTCTATATCTTTCACAATAGTTCCACACTAGAGATTTTTTCGTTACCGAGTTTTGATCGTCAGTCATGGTAGATAACACAAGACTAGGTACGTCTTTCTTTACTAATAAGTACTCAAGTACTCACTCTTTACCTCAACTCGACGTAACGTACGCCACGCCGCGGTCGCGCCGCGTGCAGGTTGAAACCTGTTTGCCTAGGTGAGTGATGAGCGAGTGACTCGAGTCCGAGTGAAAAACCGAGTGAACTCGAGTCCGAGTGGACTCGAGTCAACAATTTTTTCACTCGAATACGATTTTATCCCATGTCACTCGAGTCACTCGAGTAAAATTGGACTCGAGTCGTCAATTGTCAAAGTGATGTTTCTCTGCGTCTCTGCGAAGAATAGCAAAGAATGTGAAATAAATAAGTCACTAAAAAGTGTTTTTTACTGTGCAAAGAGTCTTAATATTTAGCTGCAATCATGAGGCGTCGAGCGGGAGTAGGTGCCATTCAAAAACAAAGGCTAGAACAAGAGAAATACAGAGAAAAAGGTTCTGAGATCCAAGAAAATCAGTTTCAACAGATGTCCAAACAACTGGAAGTGTTTAGGGAGAACTTAGAAGAATTCGCGACTAAACACAAGAGCGAGATCAAGAAGAACGCCCAGTTTCGGAGACAGTTCCAGGAGATGTGCGCGGCTATCGGTGTCGATCCGTTAGCTTCGGGCAAGGGATTCTGGTCTGTGTTAGGTTGGTGGCCAAAGATTTTGTGTAGTTTTAGAATAGAATAGAATAGAATACTCTTTATTATGTACACCAAAAAATTACAGATATAAATGTATAAATTTTATATAGGGTGACATAATGGGCGGTCTTATCGCTAAGAGCGATCTTTTACAGACAACCTTTAGATGATTAAGAGGGAGAAGGAGAGACAATACTACATTATAATAGTTTTATTTAACCATATTTCTTTCCTGCTTCTCACAGGTCTCAAATTCATAGTAAATACCTCCTGAACAATCAAATAATTTATATTTCTTCTAGATTATCATTAAGTAACTAACATTACATCAGTAAGTACAGATAAATGGTTACCTATATGATATTTTATCTGTAAATTGATTACAAAGAACACTTTTACATGTTGAAAGAAATTGGAATAAAAGAAATATTGGAGTAGAGGCAGATCAGGCAGACACTAATAGGTATTCTTCTTTGACAAAAGTAAATTCACACCCTAAGCCATGTTCAAAGTAAAACTGTAAGATTTTACTTTAGCACCTAATTTCACCTTTCAGGAATTGGTGACTTTTACTATGAAATAGGAGTACAGATAGTAGAGGTTTGTTTGGCTACGAACTACAAGAATGGCGGGCTCATAACGTTGGAGGAACTGCGAACAAGGCTCGTTGCTGCCCGAGGCAGGGGCAAGATACACCAGGAAATAACTAATGAGGATCTGTTGGTTGCTGTTAAGAAACTAAGGATATTTGGAAATGGGTAGAGTGACTAGATAATCTCTTTTATTATTAACATTAACACTTTCACTGCTAAAATCCCGGTTCCCGGTTGCAACGATAATTCGTTCGCGCGCCCACAAGTGCCCACAACTCGCCTCCCGCGTCCTACATATTATGCCATATTGTAATGAGTTTTAAACATTGTTACATGCTTCTCATCAATTAGTGAATTTCGGAACGTCACTTTAGCTGTCATTGGTTGTCTGTGAAGAAAGAAAGAAAGAAAATGCGTTTATTTGCGGTAAACATGACGCAAAAAATAACACAAACACAGAAAATATGAAAAGGTTGGGGGAAACATGCGTCACATCCACGCAAAACGGCTATCGCTGATATATATATATATATATCACTACCTCTGCGCGCCGAGTCACCGAGCTGTCAATGTGACATCGGCACTTTGCGAATTTTTCTTTAGGTACTAGACAGGATGCTCTGAACTATTTTTTTTAAACCCGGCGGCATCCAGCCCTTACCTTGGCCTATTGATGGCGTAGGGCTATGTTACACCCTCTGAGAGGTGTCGAGGCAACGACTCTCCATTTATTTGGCCTACATATTTTATAAAAATTGCCTTAGCGATTGTCGCCCACCTGGATTTTGGGTGCGCTGACGCAGTGTAATTTTTGTTGGAAAGGACGCTGGAACACGGCGTCCCTTTTCTTTTGCCTTTCTTTCTTCTCATTCTCCTTTTTCTACTCATTTATTGGTATTCTGAGAGGCCAGGCTGACGGGGTGTACATCTGGACGCCGTCTATGGAGGTTTAATTAATCCATTTTTTTCCTTTTATTTAATATCACAAGATGCAATAATAATAATAACAATAGACACAATCATAATAATAGTAATTTCATATCTTCATTAGACATAGTTTCACTCACTTGGAAGCTACTGGCAATTAAATGAGGCATTAACAAGGTTATTTCCTTTGTTTTTATTATCTCACATTACAGCTACCTTCGGCAGATTAAAAGTCTGACTCTACGAAAGTAAGCTATCCGGAATTAAAACATAGTGTGCAATCTCCAAGGCGCCCGAAATTCTTTTATTTGTTTTACTTCTATTTTTTTTATAGGAGAACACACACCGGACAAGCTCTCTTTACAATCTTGTCCAAAATTTAATCTATTTGTCACAAATCACACTTTTATTATATTACAATATGTAGGACGCGGGAGGCGAGCCGTGGGCACGTGAACGAATTATCGCTGCACTCGGGAGCCGGGACTTTAGCAATGAAAGTGTTAAAATGCTTATATACAACTGACACATCACCACACCACATGCGCGCACATACACACACAACCACACACACTAGTACCTAAATAATATGCTATAATAATAATTTTCATCATAACATTCACATTGACATAATCTCCTTATTACTCCCATATTACAAGCCCTGACTTAGTTTGGTATCAGTTTCATAAGTAAAAATAAATAATTACTGTATCTATGAACCAAACTCTTGCGAATGCTTCTTGTGACATTATTTTTTTTACTATTTCTCGTAACTATTTAAGTATACCAGGTGTCAAATAATTGTTTCTTATGTTGCATGAAGAATTCATTAAAAAAAAAACCTATTTGCATGTTATGTGATCAGTTTTATAAACTCTATTAGGTATGTGTATGCATCATACCAACCAACAGACTTGTAAAATATCTGTAGATTGTAGACATTTAATTTCCTGACTCCTAAGTCGCAAACTTACACCTAGTTTAAAAATCTGAGTATTCAATTATAGCCTTTTATGTTGTAGTCATAAGTATATTGTTAAGGGCTTTTGGTGAATTAAAGCATTTATATGTATATGTATTTATTATTAAATTCTAACCTAGTGGTTGTTTGTGGTAGCTCGTACCACAAATGCCCACTATGATAGGTATTGTGAGCTGTTCTCAATTGAGATATTTCATGCTCATATAATTATTATGAGGAGGAGAACCATTCTTCCATTAAAAGTAACCTACTGTGGGCCATTTAGGTTGTCTCTTCAATTCTCATTCCATACCTGTTAATCTATCAGCTGAAATGACCTCAATTTATAATCTCAGTTACATTCCTTTGTCACTTATTGAACTACGAGTATCTACTTCAGCTTGATGTATTTTAAGTTGATTTTTATTTGAGGATATGTATTAAAAATGTTGTGGTTGCAATGGAATTTGAACTTTGTTGAGTATGGCATTGAGTTTACTGTTCGAAAATTTTATAATTATCTCAGATTCTGATTTCAAATGTACACTTTTTTTCAGATTCACTGTGGTACCTGTAGGCAAAGGCAAATGGCTGGTTCAGTCAGTACCTGGTGAGCTGAACCTGGATCAAACACTAGTGCTGCAGAAAGCAAGTGCCTTGGGCACTGCATGGGTGTCCCTTAGTATACTTACTGATGATTTAGGGTAAGGAATATTTTTTAAATTAGTTAGTATAATATTTGCTGGAGAGTAGAGTTCCCTGGAGACTCCTGTTTTTTATTAGTTATATGAAGATAACTAAAGCAAGAACATGCTGCAATCACCGTGTAATTTTTATGGTTCCGTACCTAAAGGGTGTCAGCGAACCCTGTTACTAAGGCTCTGCTGTGCGTCCGTCCGTCCGACCGTCTGTCTGTCACAGGGCTGAATCTTTTGAACCGTAATAGACACTTGGAATTTTCATAAAGTTTGAACAGTTATGATCGCTATAACAACAGATAATGAGACTAAAATTAAGTTAAAAATGAAAGGGGGCCCCATACAAGAAAAGTGTTTAAAAAATTTTTTGTGTTAATTCATATTGTACGGTGGTACGGAACCCTTCGTTTGCAAGTCTGACTCGCACTTGACCGGTTTTAACAAAAAAAAAAATACTGTTGTTGTCTCAGATTGTCACCAGTTTAGACAGCACAATAATTCTCTCATACAAAAGATAAAATCCTCGTTCTGTGCTGGCTTTAACTTTTATCTCTAATATTCCAGTTGGAACGAGACAAGAGCACAAAACGCTTTGAACCACATGGTCAAAGAAGGGCTCGCTTGGGTAGATTCCCAGGACAGCAAGGAAATGCTGTACTGGTTCCCAAGTATGTTCTCCGAGTGTGTGGCGGCGTGATTTACGACTTTAAGCGTTATTATTAAGTGATAAAGAGTCATATTGTGATCCATATTTATGTTGAAAATATACACTTCGAACAAGTTCTTCGGCTTACATTATTTTGATTCAAGAATATTTTGGTAAGTAATGAAAGTAAATAAAAGACTAAATTAAAATGTAAGTAATATAATCAATATTTATTTATCATTTATATTGCACTGAGGTAGCACTCTTAAAATATAAGGAAACATAAAGGCAGCTATTTAAAGTGTATGTTTATGTACATCTAGGGGCTTAATAAGGATAAATAGAAATTGCTATGAAACATGAGCTTTGCAGAAGTAACAAAACGTAAAATACTTACAATCGAACTGATAGAAATAAAGTGTGAACTTGTACACCAGCAGTAGGTCAAGTTACTACAAACTGTCAAATTTTCTCATCGATTTGGACTTAACCTTCAACATTTTAACGCTTAAAATTATTTGGTGAAATTTGACAGTTGCGTATAACCTGATGTGCTGGCTACTGTACTTAACGTACACAAAGCTCATGTTTTTTCAAGATTGTAACTATTAACCATAATATATTTCGGGTTAGTAACAAAATACCGCTTGGCAAAGGACAACACCACATGGTATTCACTGCCAAACAAATCTTAACATTGCGTATGTTAAAATAAAGTCGAAAAGCCCATGAAAGCATCAAAGCGATCAGAGAAAAGGCACACGTAAAGTTTAACTATTTATTTTCGACTTTACATCAATGTCCGTAATGTCTATATTCTTTTGGCAGTGAAAACCACGCTGTTCTGCACTTTATCAATTCTGTCCCGGCCATAAAAGCTATTCTATTTCTATAATTGACTACACTAAATGGCAGATGCGGTCTTAATATGTAAGAGTAGGACGACGAATCGTTAGCACGGAATTTGTAGATACTGAGTATGGTATCGTCTCGCTCCCACGGACGCTTCCTATGGAGGAACGCTAGCTATTGCTATTGCTGTCTTCTGAAGATCCAATGTAAGGCAGTTTTAACTTTGATCGAAGCTCTTTGTTCTCTTTCTGCATTTCGTCAAGTTTCTTCTTTAATTTTTCCGTCATCTCCAGATAGGATTCTTTCCACCTGGAAAACCGTTATAATTTAAACCTTATGTCAATGTTCATAAAATTCGCAAGCCGCTAATTCCACATCAGCAGAATATGCTTCGATCAACAATAGCACTAGATTAATACTCGAAGACGCCTGGACCGATTTTGACAATTATTTTTTAGTTTCATTTAAATTTTAACGAAATCGGTCGAGCGGTTTAAAAAAAATGAACAGTAAATTATTTATAAATAAAATAAAAAACGCCTTCAAACGGACGTGGACGATCGCCGTAAGACGATCGTTTTCAAATTGTTGTGGGGACCATAACTAAAAAGTGAAAAAAATAAAAAAAGTAAGTGGGGACCTAGGTACAAAAAAAAAACAACCGACTTCCAAAAAAAACCTACAAAGTGAAAAATTACTTTAATGTCGGAAGTCGGTGGCAAAAACTAAAATACAGATCCAAAGACTCCGACTTCCGAAATTAAAGTTTTAATATTTTAAAATATCTTTATAAATTTTCCGGCCGTTTTTGATGCGCTCATCGCAAATCTAGTAGAAGAGAATGTTATTAAAATATATCGTTGGTCCAGATGAACAGGGTATTAACTCGAAAAGCCAATTTTTCAGGAGAGTGATTTGAAGTTTTGAAATCAGTACCTATATTTCTGTAAATAATTGGATAACCTCGCCTCATTATGTTAAACTAATTTCATATCGTCATATCGTTATGCAACTACGTTCATAAGAAAGATCGCATGATTATTAGTAGGTTTGTATTTTTAGGTTAAAAATCGTAAATTTTCAGTTAACACCCTGTTCAACCAAACGAACGATATATTATTGAGATTACTTTTTACTGAGCTCCATTTGACTGTCTAAATGTTTGTTCAATTCTAAGACCTCTTCTTCTTTAGTTGTCACCATTCTGCAAAACCAAAGGGAAATATATTTATTTCGCAAGATTTAAGATAACCAGATACACATTACTCTATCTACCTATCCAGTCAAATTAAGTTGTCTATTCAATAAGGTGGTAAAACAAACCAATAAGCAATATTTCTCCTTCATTCAAAAACAGTTTTGAATTGTCAAGGAGTCGGCCCGTCAGAAAGATGATGCTAGTTGCCCGTTCAAAAGCGTAATTTAAATTAAACCAATTAAGTATCTTTGGAGAAGAACGGACAAGAAACACTATGGACACTCTCTCTTTTAAATCAAAATATTGTTACATCATTCAAGTTGAAATTATACATGTGAGAACGATGTAGAAAGACGTGCACGCTAAAAGCTTCCATAGTAAACAACAACATCGGCTACATACTTTTGATTAAGTTCAGTTCTAGAAGCCAGCATATTCTGTAGTTTGTTGACCATCTCGTGGGTTTCATCTAAAGATTTCTGAAGATGTTCCACTTGCAACCTGGAATGCATTAACTTGGATTTATATCTAACGAATTCTGTTCTAAGAATCTGTTATATTATAATTGTTAAAGGCTACGCATCATATTATGTTTGCGTTTCGTTCGGCGATGAAAGTTTGACAGATCTGTTTATTTATTTTATTTATATATATTCTTTATTGTACACCACAAAAAACATAACAACAAAAATTAAACTGAACACTACATAATATACAATGGGCGGCCTTATCGCTTTCTGTTCTTTCTTTTAAACCGATAAGTCACAGTCTTACTTGAGTTCATCGCACTGCGTCTTCAACAGTTGCTCCTCCCAGTCCCTTCGCTTGGTGTCCCTCGCGTGGACGTCCTGTATCCTCTGCATGTCTATTGCGAGGCATTGCTTCTCGCAAACCAGTTGGATGTTGCGTCTTTCTGAAGATACCTAAAGGAAATATGAGATATGTAATCTGGGGGCGTTTGCAGAGGCCTAGGAATGGACAAAGGTTTTCGAGTGAAAAAATTATGATGATACTTCAAGTGCAAAAAGGACAACTGTAATGGTTTATGGCCTAGCAGACAAATACCTCCTGCCGAACTAGTTGTAATTTTATTTGGGCTAGTTTCAAACGAATCCCATTTTTTTAAATATTGCCTTTTATATTTAAATAATAATCCTAAACTTTTATTGTTTTTTTCACTTTTCAGAACTTTCAAGTTTTTTTTCTTTTGGGTACTTACTATGTTGTTTCGGCTTTGCGTAGTACCTATTAATTTTCTAGACACTACACAGGACGGCCATATTTGAAGTCAATAACTTCAGTAGGTACCTAGTTTTCATGAAGACCTGACAAAAGAACTTATTCTTCAAGATATTTCTTTTAAAATAAGCGTCACAACTGTCCGTGTGTTTCTGTTCTTCTTGACTGTTTATAATTTTGGTTTATAAAATTCTTAAATTCATTCATTTACTGTCAGACGTTATGTGATACTGCATGAAATTTTGCGCAAGAGTTCCATAAATAACGACGGTGAGCACTAAGAAAGGATTTTTTAAACTTTACCCCCTTATGGGGCTTAATAGGGGATGGAAGTTTTTATGGAAGTTAGTAATTTTTGGCTTATAAATAAATAAAAAATAAACTGCCTTTTTAAAAATCGTTATAGTATCCGACTTACCAACTCTTGGAACATAGCTTCAAGTCTTTGTTCTGCATGTGCAAGTTTTGGGTCTACCGACTTCAGTGAATCATTCTGTTGTTTCAAATAACTCTCGTTCGTTGCTACAAGTATTTTGTTTTCCCTGAAAGAGCAATCTTAACAGTTTCACTGTCCAGGAAGCAATTGTTAAACAATCGTACCCCAAATAATTATAATATTTTATCATGTCTTAAAAATATGAATGTACACTCTATTATAATAAATGTGCCCCTTTTAGTGAGCCTCAAATAATTCCCATTTTTTTATCGATTTGTGAAAATCATGGTCATTTTTTTGGGCCTAAAGATGTCTTAGCGATGTTTGTCTTAGCGTGCTGTTTGGTAGGCGGCGAAATAGGATATTACTTAATGCTTATTTAGAAGCGAGCTGCTGGATTTTCAACATTCGGCGCTGAGCCGAGCCTTGAAAATCCAACACTGTGTTTTTTTTTGGTTTTCGTTTAGGTTTACGAAGTTTAGGTAATTTTTCTTTACGAGGTTTTCACTGCACAGCAACGATAAGCAGCTTTTTCACAACTATTGCCATAAAGACACTATCTAGCAGATAAATTAAATTGTCCTACCCATTGTATTGTTGTACCTAGTTAACCAGAATTTACCCAAAGGTGAGGACACAGCCCATAATAGAAGAAAGAAAGAAAGAAAGAAAATGCGTTTATTTGCGGTTAACATGACGCAAAAAATAACACAAACACAAAAAATAAGAAAAGGTTGGGGGAAACGTGCGTCACATCCACGCAAAACGGCTATCGCTCAGCATTATGCCGCGACCCTATGCAAGACAGAGCCCCAGCGCTGGTTTCTGATTATGGTTAATGATTATGTTCTGATACCTATATCATATCATTTCTTTAAAGACTATCCATTACAGAAGGGATACCCACCAAACTATTTTTTTTTTAAATTAACATTTTACAAGCACTTGAATTTTCAAGGAGTCAGTCAGAAAGATGAAGCTAGTTGCTCATTCTAAAGCGCAGTACGTTCCCATGAAGAATGAACTCCATGGACACTCTTTTAAATCAAAATGTTGTTACATAATATTCGTTACATCATCTATATTGTGAGAAAAGCGTTAAAAGCGTACAGAACAAAAAGTAAATAACTATTAATTAAGTACTTAATAATACCTAAACGTCTTGTTCAGCAACAGTCCTTTCTCCACTAACTCCACATCCAGGTTTCTGATATGTTGCAACATATCCGCTACTTTTTCATTATACGTCTCCTTGAGGTCATCCATTTCTTTTCTACAGCATGTTTCTATATCCCGTCTTAGGGAAGATAATGCATGTTTTAGTTGCATGATTTCTCCTGCAAAATATTTCAACTAACATTTATTTTGTATCACAACTGTAGATTGATCCATACTATTTCTTCGCCTGAGGCCTAGTGCAAAAAGTATCGATTATTGATTTTTGAACCTCGGTATGTAGATGTGAATAAATTCAACTTACTAGTTAATTCCTGTATAGTTTTGCAAGCCTCATTCTTCTGCTTGGATACCACATCGTAAAGCTGTAATGCTTCTGCAACCTGAAATTAAAATTACATAATTATATTGCCAATCTTTTTACTCGAGCGGCCTGAGCCTACAACGTCCTGCGTATTCAGTACAATAATGCTTTCAGAACGCTGTTGGGGTTGCCGCGGCATTGTAGTAGGTCGCAAATGTTCGCAAATGCGCGTGTTGACGGTTTTCACGCTATAGTGCGTAAGAAAGTGGCGATGGCGTCACTATTTTAAAGACTGCGCGGTAGCTCCAACAGCATTTTGAAAATGATTGCATCCCGACATGACTTTCCCATACAGGCACTCTGGGTGGGAATAGTTACGGGACCAACGTAGTTCAATAAAATTGTATTTATCGTTTATTTTTTATATTAGATACATACTAACAGATCAAGAAAAATTGTTACTAACACTTATATGGATTCTGTCCGAAATAAAATGGTAATAATAATAACATGACGCTTGTAATCCCCGAAGGATTAGCCAGAGTTGTACCTATAGTAACCCACATTTCGCCTGTTGTAACTCCCATATAATAGGGGGCGAGCCTATTGCTATCAACCGAGCACAAATCTAGACTCCGAGCTGTTACTGGGAAATTCCTACTTGAACAACCCAATATCACTCGGGAAACCAGGGCGTCATGCTCAGCTGTAGCGCTTCTGACCGCTAGACCAACGCGGCAGTCAAAATTATCGACAACAAATTAGGCCTGAACTAGCAAAAATTCGCGCCCTCACGCCCCTAGTCACCGCAGGAGACGCCCAGGGTGTCGGGAAACCTAGGCCGATTCCCGGCCACCGTAGGCGCGGGCTTGCGGACGGCGAGCAATGGGTAGCTCGCCGTCCGATAAGGACCAGGCCCCGGTCGACGGCGCATTGTGTTTTACGCGCGCCTCAAAGAGATGTCAGCAACAATGACGGAGTCCACTAGGGCCGATGCCTGCCAGGGTTGCGGGGAAGTCCGAAAGGGTTACCGTGGCCCCTGGCACAAGCAACTGAAGTAACACGGGTGGGTTTTAGTCAGTAAGAGTCAGACACGCCCTCCCGCTCCGCCCAGACTCAAAACTCAAACTCAAAGCATTTATTTCAAATAAACCAATTACAGGCACTTTTGAATTGTCAAGGGGTCGGTCAGTCAGAAAGATGAAGCTAGTTGCCCATTCCAAAGCGTAGTAGGTACCTATGGAGAAGAACGGGCAAGAAACTCCATGGACACTCTTTTAAATCAAAATATTGTTACAATAGAGTGGTTACATCATTCATGTTGTAATTATACCTACATGTGAGAACGATGTAGAAAGACGTGCACGTTAAAAGCGTCCGTAATAAAAAGATAAAAACAATTATGGAATTAAAATAAGCCGTGGCAGCTAAGAAATGACCAGTGCCTACTGACGGCGCCCGTTCACGAACATGACGTATGGATCAGCACCATTCAGCTCAACCATTTTGAAAGGAACTCAATGATCCAATACACACGCCACCACCAGCGACACATTTGAGTGAGCATGAGAGAGCTGGAGAAATTATTTGATGATTTCCCACTATCAAAAAGAAAAAAAAAGGTTGAACTAGCAAGGTCTACAACAATACAAGTATAAGTAGGTACACAATACAATTTACTATCTGCAGTCGCTTTCTCTCGTAGAATGTTCCTAGGAGAGCCCCTGCTTCGCACGGGTGCGATCTACGGACGTGGCGACATGTCTAAACTTTCTTCTTATTTGATTTCTGCGCTACTTATATCTTAGTTAAATATTGAATGCGGCTTTAACTTTCTGGTGAAAACCGCATCTTAATCCATTGTGTTGTTTAGAAAATCAGAGGTAAGATAAAAACAGACAGAGAGGAAAAGTGAGTTCGTTTTATACTGTTTAAAGATTATGTAACCCAATACAAAGCAGGACAAAGGCCTTAATGCTTTTGTTTCGCATTGGGATGACCATGGCTAATAATATTAAGCATCGTAGGACCTTACCTGTTGCGCCGACCCCAAGTAACATAGGACCACGGAGCAGAAACAAAGAGGAGGTGTTGCAATCCAAGTAGTCCATCAGCCACCAATGTAGTCGTTACGTCACACGGTAGTTGCACTACTTGCGACCAGGCGGCGCTTTCGTCAGTACAACTGTCGTTGTGAAGCGGATAGGTTGTCATGTATTTGTTTAGTCTTTTAAACGATTAAAAAGTATTCCCGACCCATACTCATTGCATTAACATGAAGTGCTGTGTTTTATCTTGCAGAACGGATCAATCAAATTCAAACGGAATAAAGATATCTTTTCACTCGTAAGTAAAATTAAATTTGTAATTTATTTTTCTCGAATGTTCGGTAATTGCCGCCCCCTATCGGCAAGTAGCGGAAGTACTGACAAATTGCAGGTCCGGACTCAGACTTTTTTGATAACCACATACCTACATATATGCTATTATGAAAAGTGAAGTCTAATAGATGTCGAGTTTCGGCAAAAAACGAAATTCGGTTTAGTTTCGGTAAATAAGTTCAGAAGAAAAATTTAGAAGAGAGGATTTAAAGATAAAAAAAGTAAAATTATGATTATAAAAACGTTTTCTTTATTTTTCCCCAAAGACATTAAATTATACTAGCAATAGACAGGACATAGCGAACAAAATCGTAATCCGATAGTTAAGTCCTCGTGGACTTAAGTCGCTCAGTCTAGTTTGGCACTCCTGCGTGTCAAATCGTTTTTGTGTCCACTCTATTCAACAAAAGAAAAACATTTACTGAGTAAATATGCCGAGTTGCGCGTTGCGTTATTGTAAATCACGTTACGGTAAAATGACTGGACCTAACTGCGGTTTATTTTCGTAAGATTTTTTTTAATTTACACAGTAATTAATTAGAATTCAATAATTTTCATAAAAAGTTCTAGAATATTTGGTAATTTTGTAATATACGCCCTCTATTGTGGAGTAGCTTAACTTTTTCTTGTAAGAGATGTCCATAATATTGTTGTTTATCGATTTTGTTATCGATATAATTTTATGAGGTAAGTAAATAATTGAACATAATCCTGTTTTTTAATTTAAACTCTCAGGAATTACTGGTTCAAATTGAAAAAATCCTATAGACCATTTATCGAGGAAGGCTATAGGCTATATAACATTACGCTACGACCAACAGGAGCGGAGCAGCAAAAATGTGACGCAAGTGAAGTCGCGCTGGTCAGCTTTGTAAAAAATGTGATTTAGTATGAATGTGGTTTTTCCAAGAGAATCTAAATATTAAATGAAAAATGTATAAATGATGCAATATCCGAAACATTTGTAAAGAGCATTTGAGAACTAAATTCTTGTAAAGCGAGTGTTTATAAAATAAGTAGTATACGAAACGTTGGTTTGAAACTAAACATTAATTTATCAATGGTATTTTCCAAATAAATAATTTACTTTGAAACTACTGCATTTTATTGCTTTCCTAACTTTTTGCTATTCATTGAAGAAAAAAATAGAACTTTTATTTATCGATAGTCGATATCTAAATGATTGGTAACATCTCTATTACACACTGGCTATCTGTCAAGATGATAGCTGAATTTAATACATTTAACTTTTATGGTTGCTATTCAAAGCTAGATGGCGTTACTGAGACATGAGATCACAGTTTTTTTATGACATTTGTTCTGATGGCCGCTCTATTGCTATCAATTTAATCTCTTTGTTTTTCCCCCACACTTGTTAATTTCTGGAAGTTTCGGTTTCGGCCGAATCTGAAACCGCTACCGAAATTCGGTTTCGGTTTCAGACAAAAAATGTATTTCGGTCGGACATAATAGAAATAAAACTATATCGGTATATTATAAAACTATTAAACCTGAATCCGGCTCCTTACAATAAAAGCGACACTTAATGAAACATAGCAGAACTCTTACGACGTCTTAGGACATCTGTCTAATTTGCCTATGAGTTGATTTTGCTACTAGCCACTAGATGGCTTTCTGCTGTTTGGGCTCCCCCCGCACCCCGCGAGGCTGCGACACTACTTTTGTATGAAGAATGACTTTACAACACATCCTCTTTGTTTCTGCTCCGTGCATAGGACTAGGGCAGAAACAAGAACAAGCAGAACGTACCTTTGACTTAGCTTCCGCCTCCCACTTCACTTTCTCCACAAATTCCTTCTGACACATCCTCAACTGCCCTTTCAAATCTTCGCTATTCTTCCTCTCCACCGCTAGGTTTATTCTGTGCTCCTCTAAACTCTTTGTAACGTCACTAAACTTCACTTCTAACTCTTTGCCTCTCTCTTTGTATGTTGCTATTTCTTTCTCTCTACTTTTCAATTCGTTTTCTAGTATACTGTGCTTTGTTTGTAGATCTTTATGTTTGTCTTCTAGCTCGATGTAGTCTGTTAATGCTGTCTCGAGTTTTAGCTCTAAATCTCGTCTTTCTTCTGTTGAGCTCTGTGAGAAATATTGCCGTATTTACACCTAATATTCCAATTTACGAAGTACCTACAGGCAAAAAATATGCCTGTACTTCTCCACAGGAAGCGACGTAGGATTACAAGTCAAAGTAATTATTAACACGTTGACAGTCCCGTCAATTTTGGGTAATTTCGTGGTACGTCCAATAGGTTTCTTTTATAAACTGCTTTATGAAAATCAAAGTTCTAGCTCACACGTCCAGCCCAGGAAACGCGGTTCACTTGCCTTTGGCTAATGCATTACATGTAATGCACGAACGTCACAGTCAGACCAAAATTGCATTACATGTAATGCGCGGACAGTCAACTAGAACACAATTAGAGACAAAAAGATATTGGGGTCAACTTTCGAGAGGCCAATATTCAGCAGTGGACCTGCAATAGTCCGAATAAGTACTCGTATGTCGGAAGATCCTATCATTGACTTATATTATGATGTAAGGGTTAATACGTACCTGTTTCCCTCTATTGTCGTAACTCTGGTAAGTCTTCAGTTCAGTTTCCAATGCATCTATGGTTTTCTGCGATGTTTGCCACAATACATGGAGCGAGTCTCTTTCCTAAAATTAAGATTACGTAAGTTAGAGGAAAACTTTTCCCAGCAGCTGAAAAACGGACACATTTCGCCAGCTAAGTATGTTTACATACAATGTAATAATAGGGGGCGAGCCTATTGCTGTCAACCGTACACAAAACCAGACTCCTTGCTGCTACTGAGACATTGCTGGTAGACAAAACCCGTAACCCAGGAGTTTTTTAGATCGCAAATGAGCTGCACATATCAGGCAAAGGATGAAAGAGCCAAGGGCTTTAAATTTGCGCGGGCCTGCGGGCGGTGAGTAATGGGTAGCTCACCGTCCGATCAGGATCAGGCCCGTGCCGGACGGCGCGTACGTGTTCCACGCGCGCCTCAAAGAGATGTCAGCATCGAAGAGGGGGCCCACTAGGGCCCAAGCCTGCCGGGAAAGCGGGATCACCAATAAAGGGCCAAGGAAGGAACACGGGTGGGTTTTAGTCAGTAAGAGTCTGACACTCCCTTCCGCTCCACCCAGAGCGGGCGAGGTCATTTGATGATTTCCCGTCCTCAAAAAAAAAAAAAAGGGCCTTAAATTTTCACGTGCGGGTGAGACAGAGATACTAGGAAGGCAACTTTAGTAGAATGTATGCAGACGGTAGATAAGTACGTACACCACGAGTATTAATAGATAGGTATTTATAAAGGAAGATATAAGTAAGATGCGTGGCGGAAGAGTTGCTTGGTCAGCTTGGTTTTAGGTCCTGGGTTCGATTCCCAGGTCGAACATAGTGTTATTGGGTTTTTCCATCAAGAATTTCTCAGTAGCACCTCGGAGTCTGAATTCGTGCCCGATTGATGGCAATAGGCTCGCCCCCTATTACATGGGACCTAAGAGGGCTATCACAATTTTTCTTGTATTTGAGTGTGTGAAGTGTCACACACTCGAATACAAGAAAAAAATATATATTTATTTAGAGCACTCCCGATAGAAATAATCTAGAGAGTAGCTACTAAGGACACGTCTGTCTAACTCTTCGGGGAGAATAGTCGTGATGTTATGTTAACCTACACCTAATCTAGAAAAAGTAAAATTGTTGTCACTTTCAATAGTTATAAATTAAATTATTCAACAAAAACCTTAGCAACCATAGAGACTTGTTTTTTCAGTTCCTCCAACTCTTTGCTGTTGTCCTGGTTATGGCTGTTGGCTCTGGCAGCATCCAGCTTCTCTTTGAGCAGCATCCCCACTTGTTGGGACAGTTTGTGATTGTCAGAGATCAACGATCTTATTTCTTCTTCCACTACCGTTTGGTTTTGCTGTGAATTTGTAAGTTAATTATTCTCTAATGGCCAGGCCAGGCCCGCCGGAACCGGGCATGCAAGGCGTGCATTCACGTGGGCACCCCTATCCAGGGGGCGCAAAAGTCAGCGATTTGACAGGCTGCACTTTTTTTGTTATTATTTCATCCTTTTTATTTATCGGAATACGAAAATTTTCGAGCTCGCTTCGCATGCTCAAATGCATCCTGCGTTCCCTCAATTCTAACCTAATAAAGTTTTATTCATAATATGTCGTCTATTTCTGTGTGAATGATGAAAAGAAGATCTAACCTTTCAGAAACGAGATAAAAAAATATTTTAAGCTCGCTCCGCTCGCTTTAGCATCTTGGACAAAGTAACGTCTATATCTATGTGAATGGTCAAAAGAAAACCTAACCTAACATCGAAGGGATGAAAAAACCTTCGAGCACGCCTCGCTCGCTCTTATATTCTACGTTCTCTTATATATATATATTTTTTTTTTTTTTATGAATGGCCTCGCAGTTGGTCTTGAGAGGCCGTGACTGCTTAACCGGTCTATCCTGTGGTGCCATTGAGCTAACTCAACGCCTCCAGCCAGGGGCATAATATAAACTAAGCGACCATCACCTAGGGGCACCCCCTGTGGGGTGCGAGCGTCGGCTTAGGCCGTCGCTGGGGGAGGACAGCAAGTTGGGGACAGGCTGGGTCAAGTTGGATTCATTATTATTAATAGGGGAGTTTAAAACTTCAGGCTCAGCTGCGCCACCAGCTGGCTCGGATCCGATCAAGGGACAGGGAGGGCAATTAATCGGGGAGGAACGCGGATGCGAAGGACCTCGGCGGTGAGGTCGGAATTTCGATTTGTGTCTGTGTCTGCTGTATACTGTACTGGTGGCCCTACTGCTTTCCTGGAGGAGGGTAATGGGGTCGTCAGGGTCGGTCAGTGCATGCCTTGGATGGCGGATTTAGATTCTAGAGGGATCATAACTGGCGGCCTTCACAACCAGAGGGTTGCGATGACTGCCAGCGGTATCAAAGAAACGCTTGCAAGCGCGTTTCATGAATTGCTGAATGGTGGGGATTTTCAAATCTAAGTGTAAGCTATTGTTATGAACGAACCAGGGGGAACCCGTTGCTTTACAAAGAAATCGGTTCTGTAGGGTCTGCATCCTATGGAAGTGCCGGGGGTGTGCCTGTGCGAAAACAAAACAGGCATATGTCATGATAGGTCGGATGCATGCCGTATAAATGCGCAGTTTGCACCTGTCTAATAATTTACTGACGGAATGTAGTCTACCCACAGTAAAGGCGGCTCGTGAAACAACCACGTTTATGAGCTCTGAGAAGGAGAGACGTCTGTCCAAAGTCACCCCCAGATATTTGGCATGCTTCTCCCAAGGGATCGGCTTGCCAAACATCTTGATCGGACGGGGTACGTTCTCTTAATTCATACCAATAGGTACATTTAGGTATGTCAACAAAGCTAATTAAGTACCTATATATGAATGGATAAAAGTAAACTTTACCTATCCGAGACAGGGTGCAAAATGACATGTGTCGAACTCGTTTCGCCGACTCACGTACAGGCAATTCTACGAATTAGGCGGCCAAAAATACAATTCCTAAAATTTGTCTCAGGTAAAAAAAAAAGACTCCCCGCGAATGGTAAATAACCGTAGAACAATGGGTAACCCCACCCACTTCCCCACTAGGAGCGCGCGCCAGAATGTGCCAGTCTAAACTTGATCGTCGCTCTGAGTGTTCGTATTGCTTTTCGACATTTCGTGCAAAACTGTTATTTTAAAAGTGAATATTTTTATTTTGGAGTGTGTTGTGAAGAAAATTATGATGGATTCAAGTATATCAGGTAAGCGTACATACATATTAATACGTTTTAGGCAAATGGTAAAGTAAAATTTGGCGTACTGGTAGATTTAAAAACATGCTCGTGATTGTTGTTTATAATTCTCATTTTTTAAATTTAAAATGGTTTTTGTTGTACTTCAGGGTTCGTCCCATTGGTTTTGGCTGTTGTAGTATAAATAAGAGTATTTAAGCTAATTGAAAACGATGAAATTGGCCGTGATCTTCCGTGAAATCGTAGTTTTTAACATCAATGAATTACATAGTACAAATTCATCGGATTTGCAATTTTTATTTTTTTATTTTTAAATGTGTTCTCATTTTGTTCCAGATACTGAGGGTACTTCAGGGATGCGGGTAGTAACGCGTAGATACCTTTTTGATAAAATGCAGGAACAAGACTTGCATAATTTTGACGAAAAGTTGAATTATCTCGAGCGATATGTTTTATCACAAGATGAGTATTGTGAAGAACAAAAGAAGGAAGTGAAGCATAAATTATCCTATTTGAAGTCTCAATTCAAGAAAAAGTGGATAGAAGCTCATAAAAAATCAACACTTTTCCTTCAAAAGAATGATAAGTGGTTACAAGGAACATTGGAAATACCGAGAGCTAAAAGGCGTTCTTCTGGTCGACCAACAAAGTCATTTGTAGAATCAAGTGAAAGGAGTAAACGCAGAAAAACGCAGGAAGTACGCAGTGTTGTTGACAAAGAATTGTTAATACATGCTGCTCAGACATCCCTTCAATATTCTGGAGAGAGAATTGCATCCAATATTCTAAAAGACATTACCAACTCTCCGCAGACAGCTCAAGCATATCAAAAAGCATACAAAATAACCAAGCAGTGTGAAAAACAATCACAACTAGATCCAACGGCCGCTCTTTCAATGTTTGTGGAAGCTGATCTTTCAAGGCGACAATATGAAATAATAAGAAACAGCAACAAGAAGTTTTATCCGAGCTACAAATTGTTACAGCAAGCAAAAAATACTTGCTATCCAGCAAAAGATGCGTATCGGATAACTGAAACATGTGCTGAAATTAACCTGCAGTATTTATTGAACCATACAGCTAATCGCTTGGCAACATATTTAGAAGATGTGCTAAAACAATTAAGTCCAGAAGAGCGTCAATCGTTGACTCTTATTTCAAAATGGGGTTGTGATGGATCGCAACAATCACAATTCAAACAAAAAATGCAAGATAGAGACGCGAGTGACAGCAACATTTTCCAAAGTTGCTTTGTTCCGCTACAGTTGGTATGTGGGTCAAACAAAAAAGTGGTTTGGCAAAATCCAACTCCTTCTTCGCCACGATTTTGTCGCCCAATAAGGATCCAATTTACCAAAGAAACAGTTGATATCACTCAGTCTGAAATCGCAAATGTCGAAGAGGCTATAAATTCTTTGAAACCCAGCGAATTCGTACTAAGCGAAATGCTATTAAGTACAAAGCACGTCATGACTCTGACTATGGTCGATGCAAAAGTGTGTAACGCTGCAACTTCGACGACTTCAACCATGAGATGCTACATCTGTGGTGGTACATCAAAAGAATTTAATAATCTCAAAATAAAGAAAACAGTTGATATCGACGCAATACAGTTTGGCCTATCTGTGTTGCATGCTAGGATTCGGTTTTTCGAAAGCATGCTTCATTTGGCATACAAGATTCCTGTACAAAAATGGCAGCTAAGGTCGGAAAATGACAAAGGCATTGTCAAACAGAAAAAGGCAGAAATACAAACAAAATTTAGAGAGCAAATGGGCCTATTAGTAGATGTGCCGAAAGCTGGTTTTGGCAATACCAATGATGGCAATACTAGTAGAAGATTTTTCGCCAATCCAGAAATTGCTGCTGAAATCACCGGTGTGGATTTAAATCTAATAAAACGCCTGAAAGTGATTTTGGAAGTCATATCCAGCTCTCATAAAGTCGATTTACAAAAGTTTGCTCAATATGGGTATGAGACTGCGAAGATGTACGTTGATTTATATCCCTGGCATCCCATGACTCCCACAATGCATAAAATACTAATTCATGGCGCAACTGTCATGGAAAATGCACTTTTGCCTATAGGTTTATTATCGGAAGAAGCTGCAGAGGCGCGTAACAAGCATATTCGACTTTACCGGCAGGATTTCGCAAGAAAATTTTCTCGAGAGCAATGCATTTTAGATGTAATGAACCGATTATTGCTCAGCTCAGATCCCTTGATATCTAGCATAAGACCAAAACCTAAAAAGAGGTCAACACCACATAGTGAAGAAGCAATACAAATGCTTATATCTGCTGAGGCCCACAGGGCTGAAGATGAGGAAACTGCCGCAGAAGAGTCTGACAGCGAAATGCAAGGATTCAACACTGATGAAGAGACGTGGGACTCCTAATCGTTTTTTTTTAATTTTTTTATAATAAACCTTTATTTTGTCATTAACAATTGTCTTTTACTTGAATATATGTTCACCAAGAGCTTATATAATTGAAATAAAATCATAATAGACCATTTAGAATACATAAAAAGAAGAAAATAATTTTGACCGCCTAATTCGTAGATTTGCCCGTACGTGCGACTCTTAAATCTTAGTTTCACATAGTAGGTAAATATGGAAGGAAAGCATAATTATTATATTATTGCACTGAAACCACAACCTTCTGAAAATAGTCCTACCGGCGCGGCTGTGCGATGGGAGGGATGCACATAGATAGAAGCATAGGTTTTAAGATCTGGTCCTGTAGTCAGACTAAAACAGTGGCGGTTTCGTAAGTACAAACATACCTTGAAAGTCTTTTGTACAAGCATAGTCAGAGAAAATAAGGTTGAGATGGGGCGGCATTGCCGGTATTGCACCGGGGCCGCGGGGCACTGAAGCGGCTAGCGGCGGCCCTGCTAGTGGTAACCAAGGTGTTTTAAATAAGCAAAGGCGTAGCATTGAGTTGCTGTGGAAAACATGACTGTGTAAAGTGTGACTTGTTGCTTTGGTAAGTATACCTACCTACCAACCTACAGATGCGAATGGTATTTTATAAATAAATAAGTGTATTGTAAAGTGAACAACTGTGTTCTCAAGATGAATAATTTTCATAATAATTACCCTGTAAAAATCCACTTCAGTTTGAAGTGCTTCCAAAGTAGTATTTTCCATAGTATTTGTGTCAAGCGCGAATCCTAAGCAATAACAGTAATAAGAACATTGATAATACTTATCACTTTATAACAATATTATAAATTATATTAAAACTTAATAATCTGATATCTTTCTGCTTTTGGGTCTACCTACGAATAATAAAAGTCTCTGGCACAGAGCATGTAACTCTGGGTCCACGTTTTGTTTACATTTCGCGCCCCGGAAACGTCATCATTGGTTGCTAGGCAACACGACTACTACTACGTTCCGTTCCGAAATAGGTATACCTATACATTATACAGATAAAGTACAACAAAGTAAAAATGGTGCGTCTTTGCTTTTCTTAGTGCTCCTAAACAGCCCTAAACTTAAAATAATCTGAAAAAGAAGTTTTATTGGCGTTATTCTTTGTCTTACATACCGTTGTTTCTGAACGAAATGTATTAATTTGTTTTTGGCAGTGTCTAGCGCTCAGAACTTATTAATTATGGGTCCGGCCAGTATAGTACATTATATAAAAGTACTCTGTAGTTAGTGTCCGACCGAAGGTGCAATTCTGGCCGAAGCCGAAGCCGAAGCCGATTAATCGGTATTCACCAAAACCTTCGGCCGAAGCCGAAGCCGAAGCCGAAGGTGTCATTGACCTTGAGAAATACGATAGTTACTTTGATCTCAGAATATACTAGATACATATTGTGAGAGCTTTAGAGATTTAGCCCAATAACGAGCCGAGTGACCAACATATACAAGTAGGTAATCAAATATTGTCTAAAATAAAAGTTTCAAATATACAATGTTAAACAATGTAAAACAAATATGAAATATTTAAAAACAAAACACTTATTAGAATTTTAAGACGCGCTCTCAAACTTGTTTTGACTCGTTTAGTTTACTAACTGCGATTCGTTTGGTCCGGTGCGGCGGCGCGGCGAAACTCTGCTGCTCTGCACACTCTCCGTCTCGCTCTAGCATCGTTCAGTAAATTTCAAATTTTAACAACTAGCAAACCTTCGGCTTCGGCCAAACCTTCGGCAAATTTTTGGCCGAAGCCGAAGATTTGGCCGAAGGTGCTTTTTTGGCCGAAGGTGGCCGAAGCCGAAGCCGAAGCCGAAGCTTCGGTCGGACACTATCTGTAGTAGAGTACAAAGTACCTAAGCCCGGTTAAGCAGCCGACAACCTCCTAGGTTGACCTGCGACATGCCATAAAAATAAAAATAAAGTATAGACCACAGAGTAAATTATACTCTAGATTATGTATAAAGAACGTAGTTCTCTATATAGTCTGTGGTATAAAGTACTCCTCAAGTCCTCAGTGGGCCCGGCCCGGCCAAGGTCATGTTCAAGTCATGTTCTATGTCCGGCACCCGGCACCGTCAAAATTGTCAAACTGACGTCCGCGAAAATCGAAATAGAAAATTCGTTTCGCGGAGTGTCGGAAATTCCTAGTAGAATGTAATGTTTTTAGAAGTTTGGAATTATATTAAAATATCTGTTCATCATGACAAGGTTTGTGTTAAGAAATTATACTTTGATAACATTGGCAAGGCTTTAGCGTTTAAAGCACAAAACAATTTATTAAAATGTTTAAGGGCTGTCGTGTTGTTTTGATAGCTATTCTTTAATGATTTTAGCTTATATTTCGAAATTAGTGAGGAACAGTGGCCTCTGGTGTATGGCGATAACTATAATGTGTCGTTCTTGGGTTTGGAAAAGTTCCATGTATTTGATGCTAAGAAATGGGGCAACATAATACAGGTCTGTACGTCTGGTTACCATTATGTTTTTTTTAACTTGCTGTGTCACGATATCTATGTATACATATAAAGATAAAAGATTTGCCTAGTCGATTTGAGTGAGTGAGCGGCGTGAGCTCTTAAATATGTATTCAATTAATAAAGGAAAGAAAAAAGTTGTTTATACATTTTCTCATAAAAATAATTGTCTCACATTTCACAGTACCTGAAAGACGCAGAATTCATAACCGATCAACAATTAGTGAGACCCGTTGAAGCACAGAAGAGTGATCTACTAGTTGTGCACACCAAAAAATATCTAAAATCTTTAAAAGTAAGTTAAGTACTTTGAATACTAACAAATGTCTATATTGTTAATGTACCTATACAATATGTCTGGTATTTATGGGATGCATTAACAAAGCATTTGCAAGTGTGCACACTTAAATTTACATCCTGGGCAACCTTGGGCATTCAGCCCTGCAAGAAGCTTCCCTGAGCGATGTTAACTTAAATCATATTGAGATTCCTTACGCCCGGTGCACCCTGGATAGCTAGCACTCGGTAACACAGAGTCTAGCTGACCAATCCTTTCACCACAGTACACTTAAACGGCTCTCTTCAGAGCCATGACTAACGCTCCTTCTCAAGGCCAAATAACAATAGAAACATTCCCAGGGGCACCCACCACCAGCTTTCCAAGCCCAACCTTATGCCCTCACTAAATATTGAAGGTTTCTCTGATAAAAAGTTTGAGCTACTATCCCACCTCTGCATAAAGCATGCCACTGATACCGCAATCGACGTTGCCACCTACTGGGCTCAAACAATATAATAATAATCAACAAAAGTACTGTCCACACAAAAAGAAGAAGCTGTACACCTAGCTGGCAAGCTAATATTTTTCCACAGAATGAGCTACATGTGCTAATGTGCTACCAAACCCCACTGGGTGTTTTGGATTTCGGCCTGCTCACTCTCGCAAAAAGGAGGCTAGTGTCCCAGAACTGAGAAATGATCATGTTATGAGTTATAGTTTTTACTAATCCAAGAGTAGATGAAATACAATATTTTAACAAGAAGAAGAATAATTTCAGTCACATTTTTTATGCTGCTATGGTTTTTGATGTGATGTAAATATTGTCTTTTCAGTGGAGTACCAAAGTAGCTGTGATAGCTGAAGTCCCGGTGCTTGCCTTAGTTCCAAACATGCTCGTCCAGTATGCTTACTTGAAGCCAATGAGGTACAGGCAACGATTATTTAATCTACACTAATAATCGATGGAGGTAAAGTTTGGATGTATGGGGTATTCTATAAAACTACTCAACCAATTTTAAAAAAATCTTTCAACGATAGAAAGCTACACTATTGCCAAGTGCACTAGGATATTTTATTTGTGAGCACAAGCTAGTTCATAACTAAAACCTTTTTGGTCTTGTATAGAAATATTGATGATAATAAGTTTATATTTTATTGATCCACTAGCGTATACATATCCAGATTCATAGTAATTTATAAATCCAGAGTTTATCAATAATGAAAAAAAAACTGACCATCAAATGATACCCGTAAGACATAATACCACCTTTGCTGAAAACCAGTTCTCTTATCTTAATCAAAAACTGTATAATAGGATCAATAAACTGCTCCCGATACGAAAACTTAATTTACACAAAACGCTCATTGGCTAAACCGGCGACATAACAAAAAAATCTGCAATTTTGAGTATACAGGTGAATGCAGAAAATTTTATTATTTTTGCTACAACAACGACATTATGCTAAAGCCAAAAAAATTAGCGATCTAGAAATAATTGACTTTATGTTTCGTCGCACTCATACCCCTACTTTTAAACTTGAATTCTCATACCCAAAAATTGCTCTTTTTGAATTATGTCAAGCTAATCGCAAATTAACGAAATCTAAAATAGCAGTGAAAAATAGTGAGTGATGGAAAAATCTACGATGAAATAGAGAACATTATATTCTATCCTACTCAATAATCCAACACAAACACCTAATTTTTTTACATACATTGGTACTCCACAAACACACACAGACACACACACTCCTTCCCTCCCTCTCTCACACACGATCACACACGTTTCATGCTTCCAATCCAGTGATTGTAATTTTTGTACTTGATCTATTAATCTGTGCCATTTAAGCGGTGCTTTTTCACACAAAGCAACACATCTTTACGCCTGTAATTCCCGAATGATTAGGCAGAGGTGTACCTATTGTATTGTGTATGTGTATGGTACACCCACATTTCATTATGTTATGTTATTATGTTTAAGCCCCATGGCGGCGAGCGTATATAATAGAATAGAATAGTTTTTTTTTTTGTTTTTTTTTTTTTGTTTTATTGCTATCAACCGGGCACAAGTCCAGACTGCGGGCTGCTACTGAGAAATCCCTAATGGAGAAACCCCATAATACTTTACGCGACCTGGGAACCGAACCCAAGACCTCATTCATGCTTAGCAGTAGCGCTTGCGAACTGTATACCAACGAGGCAGTCAGTTTATTTTTTCACTACGTAGGTAATAGTACGGGGCGCACACTAGATCGTAAATCGCGTTTCGAAAACTTAAAGCTTCGATGTTTTAAGTGTTGTTTTTTAACCGACTTCAAAAAAAGGAGGAGGTTAGCAATTCGACTGTATTTTTTTTTTTTTATGTTTGTTACTTCATAACTTGCGACTGGGTGAACTGATTTTCATTATTCTTTTTTTATTTGAAAGCTGGTGCTTCCCGTGTGGTCCCATTGTCACCATTTCAATATCTGATGATGGGATCTTGTAGAAATCGGGGGAACTCTTCAATGAATAACAGCAGATTAACCGCGATTGTTGCTATAGCATATCTAAGCATTGTTTACGCCATCACACAACATATTATCACGCCTGTACTCACTACAAAGGTTATAAAAACTATTTCGAAAAAAAAATATGTTTTTAATAATAAAAAACCGCCTTCGAACGGATGTGGACGTGTAAGACGATCGTTCTCGAATGGGGGGTTAGATACCATAACTAAAAAGTGATAAATAATTTTTTTTTTACAAAAAATAAAAACCGACTTCCAAAAAAAACACTACAAAGTGAAAAATAACTTTAATTTCGTAAGTCGGTGGAAAACGCTAAAATACAGATGAAAAGACACCGACTTCCGAAATTAAAGTTATTTTTCACTTTGCAGTTTTTTTTTTGAAGTCGGTTGTTATTTTTTGTAAAAAGAAAAATATTTAGGCTTGAAATTATTTCTATTTCATCATCATCATCAGCCTATAATATTCCCACTGCTGAGACACAGGCCTCCTCTCGGTGAGAGGGAGTGGGCCGTAATCTACCAAGCGGGCCCAGTGCGGGTTGGTAGATGTCACATGTCTTTCGAATTTTTGGTTATTGGACATGCCGGTTTCCTCATGATGTTTTCCTTCACCGTTTTGAGAGCAGTGGTGATGAAATAATTTGCACAAAGTAAAGCGCCTGTCTGGGTTCATACATACGGGCCACTCCCCCTCACCGAGAGGACGCCTGTGTACCATCAGTGGGAACATTATAGGCTGATTATGGTGGTCAAATATGTCACATGAAGTAATTTGGCTGGAAAACTGGGCAGGTATGAAAAGTCAGGACTTCTCTGGAACTGCAAAATTTGCCGTTGTATCCTTACAGAGGGTTATAGTATAGTACCTACTCATTATTTATGATTTTACGACATACTTCATATTTGAATTCAAAATTCAAATTCAAATTTATTTATTTGTACACATAGGTATAATGTAGTGAAAAATATTGAGTCACTATGTGCTGCCTTGCAAGTTGCAAGGCGTACAAATATTACTACACAGTTGGTAATAGGCTTATCCTAATGAAAGAACAGAAATACCTTATTTGTGAATAAATGGTTAGTATACATGTTTTTTTAATGCTCGAAAATAAATAAAAACGTGATTAGTAGAGCAAAGGGGTCAAAGGAACCATGACCTCGATTTTGGAGGAGAATAAAACAGTTTTTTTTCTGATTGACTGATTCCTGGCTCAGGGAGAAGCTTATGATTGAGACTACATTATTTTGGTATGTAAAATGTGATAGTATGCTTGTAGTAATACAAAAATTTAGTAAAAAAAAAATATATAAAGAAAAAAATATTTAACAAAGTACTTAATTTTATTTAATAATTATTATTAAATACAAGCTATGTACCTGATGGTATTCCCATCGGAAAAAATGAAGAACTGCCATACAAACTTTCATATCCCATTTTAGGGCATGAATTTTCAAAAATCCTTCGTTAGTGCTCACTTTCGTTATAAAAGAAACTCTTGCGCAAAATTTTATGCTTCTAGACCCAGCAGCTTAGACTGTGCGATGTCTGTCAGTGAATGAATGAATTTAGATTTTTTATCCAGCGGGGCGAGCACGGCCTACTGTGATAGGCTTGAGTCACACATTTTTTATCACGGGTGTCGTGATAAAATGCGTGACTCAAGCCTAAAACAGAGGCCGTGCTCGTCCCGCAGGGTAGCTTGCGAAATTTTCTTACGTTTTTTGGCGCTTCCCCCTCCAGTAGATACATTCTTGATTTCAGGCTACAAACCGGTGGTTCAGTTCTCGCAGGTAAGTTGGCTCTAGACCGCGGTTGGGCCATCAACGTGGGCGGCGGCTTCCACCATTGCAGCGCCGACAAGGGCGGCGGGTTCTGTCCCTACGCAGACATTACCATGCTCATACGGTTCCTCGTTGTACATCATCTTATACGGAATGCTATGATTGTGGATTTGGATGCTCATCAGGTAATGCCTTCTTTTTTGTTACCGTTACTGTCCCCACAGCTGGGCATAGGTCTCCCCCATACTTTTCCAATAATCTTTGTCTGCTGCCCTTTCCGGCCAATCGGTCAGGAACGAATCGGCCGGCGTTTTTCACCCGAAGGTCGTGATAAAATCCTGTTTTGGGGTCCCGTAGCCAAATGAAAAAACTAAGCCCTTATAATTTCGTCATGTCCGTCTGTATACAGTGTTATTGGTAAAACACCATCCACCTCTTAAGGGGTCATTGTACTCATCATTGTGAACAACTTTTACTATGGGACCAAATATGAAAGGGTATCATTTAAGCTATTACCAATTTAATTAGTTTTGTGTTTCTTAAATAATAGGGTTTGTCCTCCAAATAGTAGATCTGTCACCAAAATGTAGTCACCAAACAATGCAAAATCAGTTCCACAATAAATCACCTAAAATCCTGAGATATAAGGTCTAGTACCAAATAAATGTTTTTGTATGTATTATAATAGGTGTGTCCTAATAAGTATTTAAGCAAACTAATTTAAAGAGATCACCAATAGTAGTAGTTTTCTTATTCACCACGGATCGATTGATATACATAATATGTCGACGGTAGGGCTTGGTCGACGGAGCCCCGCTTCGCGGGGCTCCTACTTCTGGGTGGTTTATAAAAAAATAACCACGAAGGGGATGGCGGGGTCTCTCGACCCCGCCATCCCCTTCTAACCTAACCTGTCCGAGTCGGGGTGCCCTAAAGTCCAGATTGCATCCAGTTTCTCCTGGTAATTTGTCTCGGGTATCATTTAAGCTATTACCAATTTAATTAGTTTTGTGTTTCTTAAATAATAGGGTTTGTCCTCCAAATAGTAGATCTGTCACCAAAATGTAGTCACCAAACAATGCAAAATCAGTTCCACAATAAATCACCTAAAATCCTGAGATATCAACCTGGGAACAATTTTTGTTTATCTGAGAACGAAAATATTTCGTGGCGATAGATCTATTTATTAGGTGATACAACTTGATGACAAATATAAATTTTGGTGATAGAAAATATAGTTCCCAATATGAAATCGCGAAAAAAAAATCAGCTGTTCCTTACATTTTGACGAGTTCTGCAAACATAAATGTAGGGAACAGCTGTTTTTTTTTTCGCCATTTCATATTTGGTCCCATAGTAAAAGTTGTTCATAACGTTGAGTACAATGACCCCTTAAGAAGTTAGTGGTGTTTTACCAATAACCCTGTATATGTTACACAGCCATTTTACTCTGAGACTATTTGCACTATATCGATGATAATTGGAAATAAGTCGTATTTTGTGCACCGATAAATAATGGTGTTGTGAAATATATTATTAGGGGTGGCTTTCCCCATACATGTAACCGAAGGATGTAATACAAAAAATCAACGCTCATAAGCGTGTGGGGGATATCGTTGGATCCCATAATTGAAAAGATTAGGTATGATGTTCCAAGTAACTTTTTAATTTGAGTCAATGGTTTTAGAGATAATTATGGAATATATTCGATTGCAAACGCAATAATAACTTTGCTTTTCATAGCTTTCTCGAGAAATTCTATGAAATACAAACTAATTTTTGCGGCCGATATATAAATAATACTGTGCATGCGTAAATATTTGGCCGGTTTTTACGGTCTCACAGAATACAGGCTTACCTATTTAAATACTCATTTTATGACGTTCCAGGGCAACGGCTACGAACGCGACTTCATAGACGTCCCGGAGGTGTACATAATGGACATGTACAACAAGTACATATATCCAAACGACAAGCAAGCGAAGCGAGCCATCAGGAAGAAAGTGGAACTGGGCCATAAAGTTGAGGATATGGAGTATATGCTCAAGTTGAGACAGTGAGTACTACCAACCTTCCCCTCACGGCGCGCAAAATCGCACAGACAACAATAATAACCACCCACAATCATTGTACCGATAATCGTTACGGTTACCGGCTTAATACACGGTGATTTTTAATCCAGTGTTAGCCTTGCAGGAGGTGAAATAACTCATCATTATAAACAACTCTCACTATGAGACCACTACGAAATAGCAAAAAACAAATACATGTGTTGCATACATTTTCATCGGGTAAATATTGCATTTTTGTATGAAACAGCTGATATGTTTTTCGACATTTCAGAGTTGGTCTCGTAGTAAAAGTTGCGCATAATCATGAGTACTTTCACGCCCTAAAAGGTTAACAGTGAATTAAAAATCACCGTGTATAGCGGAGAGCCTCCACCAACACCTCACAGGAGGCTCTCATTGCGCGCTGGGATCAAGGGCTTGATTCGGAAAGGAGTACTCCTGGACACGGTACGCAAACTGAGGAGCTTCTTCTCTCTAGAGCCCGGACCACCGACAGTTGTGTGTGCACCCAGTTTCTGATGCCGATGGGCAATTTTTTATATACCTTAACTATCAAAAATCGGGGGACATACATGAGGTATTTTCGAATACCCTTAGAAATGAGGATTTTTTTTATTGACGTCACTATTTGGACCACCTGTATAGATTTGTGGGAAGACTGGTGCCTACACTAAGTTTTTTCAAAACCACCAATCAAAGTCAGGTTACCAGGCCCCCTAGTCAGGATCTCATATTGTTCTTGTGCTGGAGACAATTTTATATTATTCCCTTAGGAATTTCTCAGTAACAACCTGGAGTTTAGATTAGTGCTCTAGCAATAGGCTCGCCCCCTATAACATGGGGCTTAATATATATAATTGGCCAAATGTATGTGTACTTTAAGTATACCTCTACATATCCCGTCGAGAAAACAGGCTAGATGTTATGTTATTCGTTTGCGTTCAATAAATCAAAAGTCATTTATTCAAACTAGGCTGTGAATCAGCACTGTTTGAACGTCAAAACACTACAAAGTGAAAAATTACTTTAATTTCGGAAGTCGGTGGAAATTGCTAAAATACAGATACAAAAATACCGACTTCCGAAATTATTTTTCACATTGTAAGGTTTTTCTTTGGAAGTCGGTTGTTATTTTTTGTAAAAAAGTTTTTATTTATCACTTTTTAGTTATGGTACCTAACCCCACACACCCCTTCGAAAACGATCGTCTTACACGTCCACGTCCGTTCGAAGGCGGTTTTTTTTTATTTAATAATAATTTATTGTTGATTTTTTTTAAACCGCTCGACTAATTT